>OX638401.1:10000-10010000 GCA_951813805.1 Limnephilus auricula
CTTTTTTTTAGTCTGGTAATATATCCGCTTTTCGAACCAGTCATGGCTTTTGCTCCGTCACTACAAATAGCTATGCATTTCTTCGCCCAATCGATATTGAAGTCTTGTGTAGCTTTAACGAACATGTTATATAAGCGCTCACCTGTTGTGTTCGTGGGAAGAGCTTTACAAAACGGGATTTCTATCAATCTCTCATTGGATTCAAAACGCACAATAGCTACAAGCTGCGAATAACCCACAATATCCATAGATTCTTCAAACTGTAATGACACAAAAGTAATTTCTTTTATTTTTTCTATGACTTGATCACGAATGTCAGTCGCCATATTGCTTATCCGTCGAATAGTATTGTCAGAGAGAGGAAAATTTTTAAGCATTTCCACATTTTATTTGCCGATCATAAACTCTGATAAATATATCTAAAGCCGCTGGTAAAATTAAATTTTCGGCAATCGTATGGGGTTTTCCTGATTTAGCCACATGAAAAGCAGCACGATAAAACTAGCCAACAACGCTTTCTAATTTACGTTGGACATTTGTGCAAAAGCAGTTTTTTGATGTTCAAGAACCTTTAATTTTCTTTAAAAAAACGGTTTATTTTTTTCATTTGAATGTTTTGTGTTGTGGTGGCGCACTAGTTTGATGGCTTCATGTTTCTCGTGATAAAGTTTCGAAGCAAATAACGCACTGCTATTTATTTTCAATTTCTGTAAATCCGAATTTCAAATATATGTAAGTTTTTAAGTATATGGTAAACACAAAAAACCGACACCGAATCGCCGATTGACAGGGTGACGTTGTTCCCGCTGTCCGTCATCGACCGCACCACTCTGTACCCCTCGACGCCCCCGCAACGCTTATTGTGTCTCGCTCATTCACTCGACTCGACAAATTCAATTGATTTTGTATCAAAAAATAAACAAGGTCGCTTTCCGACGGTTTTTATCGTGTAAACTGTAATTACCACTTTACAAGAAACATTAAAATATATTCAATAAATGGTATTGGGAAGAAAAATTTGTCTCTTTCATTCATTACTAAGAAGATACAATTTATTATTCGTAAAATATATTTAATTAGAAAAAGATATTCTAAAAGTAATTTTCACTTCACTTTTTTCCGTTTATTATAAAAATATTTATTAAAAAAATTTCAAAACTTAACAAAATTTTTCAATCGCTAAATGTTGTTTCATTGAATTATATCAAATTGTGCTAATTTTGTGTCTGGCAGGCATTACATGTATCTTCCAAAGTTGCAAAGACTCTACGAGGGTTGGTTGTCTGTCAAGATATTTCCCAAAATAGCCTAAAATTGGTTATTTATCCGTAAACTGAAATTTTATTTATTTACGTCAATGGCCGCCCGTGGCCGTTCGCTCGCATGCTTGGTTTCGCGTAACTGCCGTATGACGTTGGGCGTATGGGCGCTGCGGTCGCTGTCAGCGAATTGTCTGGAGATGGTCGATATTCCTGTCACGGTTACTTCGTCACTGGTTCGACTAAGATTTATTTTTCCAAGGAACCGGATATTTTTGGAACCAGTTCCTACTGGATTTATTATAAAAGTTGAATACATTGTAGGTGGATATTTGCTTTTATAGTTTTTTGGTAAAATCATAATATTATTTCAACCACATAAGTTAGTTAATATGTAGATTTTTTATATATTTAAAAAAATGCATTTACTTTGATAATATTTTGGTAAGAGTAAGTTTAGCTAGATTTCATGTAAAATTATGTTATTATTATTATATATATATATAAAATATTTCAATTTCCGTGAACATTTTTATATATTTTACAAATTAATTTAGATAAAAGAAATCATTTCAGAGGTATTTTTTTAACATTAGCTCCACACAGGAGACCCTGAGGAAAACAATTTCCCCTCGGGGCCTATGTTATCGTTGGGGATGCTGTGTGGATGTTCTTTTTAGAGAAAAGAAGGAGAGGAAGTTCTGGGAAGGAAAAAATATGAAGGGTGAGTAGGAATCTGGGGGTCGATGTGTCCAGGACTGACGGACGTATGAATGCATATCTTCCACTGCGCTACAAGGCGATGGGTCGAGAGAGTCCTGTTGAAGAGGTAAAATGTCTCCATCAACCAGTCTCTACCAATCCGAACCGCCACGCAGTAAGTAGATGGGCAAACGCATGTGCCGCCAAAATATAGACAAACCTTACCCTATGAACCCGGGTACCCCTGCTAAGTCACCAAACGTAGCGAACCACTTACAGTTACCTATGGCAAGGGTGTTGATTATCTAATAAATGGTATTGGGAAGAAAAATTTGTCTCTTTCATTCATTACTAAGAAGATACAATTTATTATTCGTGTTTTTGTTTTTGATTTGATTTGATTACTTACATAATTTATTTTGACTATAGTTGACGATTTTATTTTGAGTTTTAATTGAAAATATTTTATTCGAATTGATTTTATTATTTTTTGGAGTTTTAATATTAAGATTATTGCCTTTAAATTGAATGCCGATTTACATTATTAATCTATTTTTACATTATTAATTTATATTTTATTTATATTGTATTGTGTGTATTGAATTAGAGATTTGATTTAATTATTTTTTATGTAATTTAAGTGTATTTATTTTATTTTAGTTTAATTTATTTTATTTTATTTTCTGTTTTATACTGGAGGCACTGCTGAAAACCAACTGCATTCCAAGAGAAATCCTGAATTGAAGCTGAACAGTGACCTTTACGGTAATAGAATCAATGATTAAGAACAATGTGTAATGTTGTAATAAATCTATTGATGAATAAATGTTTTTATTATTATAAATTTTCTTTTTTGTCATTGACGTGCATGAACGAGATTTAGGTATGCTGAGTTGATTATTTTCCGATATTCTACTCACTGTCCGCGGTCTTATAATACAGAATGTCTACTATTATATATCCACATATTAAATGTAGGTGTTGTGTAGTTTTATATTCACAGTTGTTATTTTTGCATAAGGGCGGAGCCTTATAGATGGTCACCAACACTTTTTACAATAAATATGCTAATGCAAGAAAGTACGAATATCTTCATTAGAGTATATAAAGGGTTATGCAAAAATATGCAAGGAAAATAATATTTACATACTGATCTATTTTTTCTTAAAGAGTGTTAAAAAATGATGAGTTTGGTTGATAAGAGGTAAAGTATGGTAATAATGTTTAACAACAATATTAGCAGTTATTATAATGATTATGTTGGGATAAGATAAATCTACTAAAGAAGGTAAGAATACATTATTTTCTGTATATGAGTTGTTAAGAGTGTTAAGACTTAAATAAAACGACGATCGTCGGATCTGCCAGATCTGCCCTGATGATGGACACTGCAACGCTGTCCAAAACGTCGGCTGAAGAAGGAGGTAGCACAACACGGCATAACACCCCAAAAACAAACAACGAAAATACCCTAAACTTAATTACCACAAGAAACATCGGTTTCAGTCGAAAAAGGCGGAAAAACATTCATTTAAATTTATATTCGTAAAAACTTTTATACACGTAATTCTCTGTTTCGACGCCGACGCCATATTGAATCTTCCATATTCTATATTCCATAGAAACTTCATAGTGACGTATATCAGTAGTGCCAAGCGCACACATTCTACTTTTTCGTTTTGTACAGAGAGCAGTGCTTGTCTAACGGATATGTGTAATAATACTAACTAGCTTTTGCCCGTTGCAACGCAACTAATTGGTTAAAGCACTAAGCGATTTAACGTTTGAATGTGGATGAAGCAAAAAGTGTAAGCCTGCATTTAAAAAAAATATATATTTGAAGAAAAAAAACGATGTTTGAATGTGGATGAAGCAAGAATTGTGAGAACTACTCAAAGGGTCCTGTGAGTTAATCGCTCAATTTTGTACAACTGCTGGCGACCTATGAAATCCATTTGAAATCCCCATCCTCGGTTTACCAGAAACGATTAGTTACATGACTAACCTAAAAAAAGGCTTAAAAAACAACATGGCGACCAAAATTTTTATTAATATGAAATCCCCATCCTCGGTTTAGTCAAAAACGATATGTCACATGAATAACCTTAGAAAAGTCTTAAAAAACAAAATGGCGCCCAAAATATTGACTAATACGAAATCCCCACCTTTTTTTGTGAAAAACGATATGTCACATGACTAACCTTAGAAAAGTCTTAAAAAACAAAATGTCGACAGAAATGTTGACTAATATGAAATCCCCTCCTTTTTTTGGGAAAAACTATATGTCACATGACTAACTTAGAAAAGTCCTAAAAAACAAAATGGCGACCAAAATGTTGACTTATATGAAATCCCCACATTTTTTTGTGAAAAACGATATGTCACATGACTAACCGTAGAAAAGTCTTAAAAAACAAAATGGCCACCAAAATGTTGACTAATATGAAAACCCCACCTTTTTTTGAAAAACGATGTCACATGGCTAACCTTAGAAAAGTCTTAAAATTACAAATATGATTTTTGACTGTGGATGAAGCAAGAATTGCAAAAAACCTCAATTTGGTAGGTGGGTATGGGTACCGCCGCCTCGGGAACCAACACACCTGCAATAGGTCATTTGAAGTTGTTCGCTATGTTTGATGATTTAGCAGGGGTGCCAGGGTTCATAGGGTGAGGTTTTTACCGCTCTTGGAGGTGGATGCGTCTGCCCACCAATTGCGTGGCAGGCCAGATCGGGAGAGACTGGTTTAGGGATACTTTTTGGCTTCTCCAGCAGAGCTCTCTCGAAACATCACCCCTCACCGCAGTGGTAGGGATAAAACCATTCGTCCGTCACTCCACACACTGATCCCCAGATTCCTACCCACCCCTTATACCTTCTTTCCTTCCCAGAACATCATCTCCTTCCTTTCCTAAAAATAACCCTCCACGCAGCATTCCCAAAGAATTTAATGCTCTTTGGTCCTTTATATATTTTTTATAATCCTCGGGTAGCGAAACATTTGGGATACCCATAAAAAAAATTTTAAATGTAATTTTTTAAATTGGAAATTTTTTTAAATTTGGAATTTCTTGAGAAATTTTGGCGCTATAAAAATATATTAGTAGGGAGACTTTTTGGTTTCTCCAGCAGAGCTCTCTCGGAACATCACCTTGCACCGCAGTGGGAGGGATACAACCATTCGTCCGTCACTCCATACACTGATCTCCAGATTCCTACCCACCCCTCATACCTTTTTCCTTCTCAGAATATCCTTATCCTTTCCTAAAAATAACCCTCCACACAGCATTCCCAAAGACGACGTAGGCCCCGAGGGGAATTATTTTCTTCCGGGCCTCCAGTATCGAGCTATTGTAAAAACTACTCACTGTAGATTTTCCGAATATTGTACAAAAATACTCGAGTTAAGTACCCCGTTTAGAATGTCATCCATTAAATAATTCCCGGGGCGGCGGTACCAATGCACACCACTCACATTGAATGATAATATAAACATGCAACATACAGAAACGGCGTTTTACAAAAAGAAATCCTCCACACAGCATTCCCAAAAATGACATAGGCCCTGAGAGGAATTATTAATACTATTCGGGGCCTCCTGTATGAAGCGATTGTAAAAAAAAAGTTCTCTACTCCCGGTAGTTTTCCCGAACATTTTATAAAAATACTCAAGAAAGTACTCCATTAATTAAGTCATCCATTAAATTATTCCCGGGGCGGCGGTACCAATGCAAACCACTCACCTTGAATGATACTATAACCATGCCAAATACAAAAACGGCGCTTTACAAATTTTTACTACTTAGCAAAAAAACATTATATGAATCTAAATTTATTGCAATAAAAAAAATTCAGAAAAAATCTGTCACAAACCTGTTAAAAAAAAAATATTTTTTGAAAAACAAACTAACAATACGAATTTTGGCAAATATTTGCCACCATCTTTGATGATTTTTTTACTTAAGTTTCTGCAGTGAAATGGCCCAATATTATTTATTTGAAATTTTGAAATCCAAAATAATCACATCAAACCAATAATACATTGTCCGGATAGGTACCTACTCGTTATCGCACAAAAATTACATCGAAAATATTTCAAGTTAGCGGGTAAGTACTTATGCAGTTTAACATCACTATTTGAACACAACAAAATAGGCCATCTCTACTGAATTCCCTGATAGTACATGATCCAGAATAATTTCTTTCCCGATTTTCAATCCAAATAAATTGATTTAAAAATTGTGCATTTTCAGAAGAATTTTTTTCTTTTTGTTTTTCTTAAAATATTTTTCTGGAAATGACATCAGTCGAGTGTCCAGTTTTTGAATTCATCAACAAACATACTATTTTAGTGATAAATAATTATTCATAACGATAATTGTACTGAAAAATAAAAAAATCTAAGAACCTTAATTGGAGAAATATTTCTATGACACACCAGCGTTAGTCGCGACCGAACGACTCTTTTTTCTTTAAAAAAAAAAATAAAATCGTTAATAATAATTAAAAAAATTATTCATATTTATCAGAAAGGAAATTTTTCACCGCAATGCATTCGACATACGATATTTGAAGCTATGATTAAAATGTAATAAAATTTTCAACACTCCAGTTTCTTTGGGAATAATTTGAATTTCGACCGATGTTGAAATGAATCTTAGCAAATTAGAGTGGTACTAAGTCTTGCCGCCAGTGGAGCAGGTAAATCATGTCAACCATTATTTTTTCATAGCGGTTTCCGAATGCGCCTTTGAGGTGGTTTTTTTTCAAATGTCAGATTGGAAATCAAAATAACAGACGTTTTTTCAAGAAATGTTGTCAATATGACCGTCGAATTATATTCGTAAAACTCTTGTCGCTAAGGTTTTACTAAATTTTGAAAGCCGAGATTGATATTTTTAAAGCCATTTCGTATTTTCGAGCTGGCTGTCGACAAAATCAATAAAAATGACATTACACAACCGAGAAAAAACAAATGAACTCGAATTATTTGGCAGGTGAAACTTATTTTATACGTAATAAAGCATTTTTTTTACTGGCTACGAATATTTTAACAGTGTTTAACTCGGAAAATTTTTCGTAAACGTCAGAAATTCCCCACGTTTGAAAAGGAATCCTGACAAAATTTCCATGAAAAGTCATAAATATAATATATTTTTAATGTTCCGAAACCTGTCGTAGTCGAAATAATACAAAAACATCTAAGCCAGGTATCTTTTTTAAGTCGCAATTTTGATTTACCTCGAGGCTCGTCGAAATGTAAAATTTTGAGGTGAGACGCCTTATATTTAAAAAAATATACACTTTACGATTTCAGTACTGAGGCTCTTTCACAAATTTTTCGTGAAGGTCTGACGATAAATTTTTCCTTTTTTGACTGGCGAACCTGGCGGCTGGCAATATAACTTTGAATTTATTCGTCGAATAATGAGCGCTTCTAGTTTACGCCGCTAGGTTTTCATACATCAGTTTTATTAGTAGTTTTTTTTTTTTGCATCCGTTTTTTTATATGAAAAATTGCAATTGGTAAAACTTCTGGCTGAATTTTTCCCATACAAATCAGGTCTGAAAAAATCGTATGTGATTTCATCCACGGTCCCTGTCTCGCTATAATCAGCTTTCGGGTCGGTTAAACTTAAGGGGGAGAGTGGTCGTTTTTCGCCTGCAGGGCTTGTCTTAAAATATGGTCGTTTAGAGCATTAATATATATACTAGCTTTTGCCCGTTGCAACGCAACTAATTAGTTAAAGCACTAAGCAATTTGACGTTTGAACGTGGATGATGCAAGAAGTGTGTGTCTACATTTAAAAAAAAAATATATTTAAAGAAAAAAAAGATGTTTGAAAGTGGATGAAGCAAGGATTGTGAGAATTTCTCAAAGGGTCCTGTGAGTTAATCGCTCAATTTTGTAAACCTGCTGGCGACCAAACTTTTGAATAATATGAAATCCCCCACCTTTTTTTGCGAAAAACGATATGTCACATGACTAACCTTAGAAAAGTCTTAAAAAACAAAGTAGCGATCTGAATTTACCTAATATGAAATCCCCATCTTTTTTTGCGAAAAACGATATGTCACATGACTAACCTTAGAAAAGTCTTAAAAAACAAAATAGCGATCTGAATTTACCTAATATGAAATCCCCACCTTTTTTTGCGAAAAACGATATGTCACATGACTGACTAACCGTAGAAAAGTCTTAAAAAACCAAATGTTGACTAATATGAAATCCCCACCTTTTTTTGCGAAAAACGATATGTCACATGACAAACCGTAGAAAAGTCTTAAAAAACAAAATGACCACCAAAATGAAGATATGTCACATGACTAACCTTAGAAAAGTCTTAAAAAACAAAATCACTACCAAAATGTTGACTAATATGAAATCCCCCACCTTTTTTTTAGAAAAACGATATGTCACATGACTAACCTTAGAAAAGTCTTAAAAAACAAAACGGCTACCAAAATGTTGACTAAAATGAAATCCCTTCCTTTTTTTGCGAAAAACGATATGTCACATGATATGACACTTAAAAAATTCTTTAATACAAATAAGATTTTTCAATGTGGATGAAGCAAGAAATGCAAAAAACCTAAATTTGGTAGGTGGGTATGGGTACCGCCGCCTCGGGAACCAACACACCTGCAATAGGTCATTTCAAGTGGTTCGCTATGTTTGGTGATTTAGCAGGGGTGCCCGGGTTCATAGGGTGAGATTTTTCCCGGTCTTGGCGGTGGATGCGTCTGCCTACCAATTGCGTGGCAGACCAGATCGGGAGAGACTGGTTTAGGGATACTTTTTGGCTTCTCCAGCAAGGATCTCTGTGAACATCACCTTGCACCGCAGTGGTAGGGATAAATCCATTCGTCCGTCACTCCACACACTGATCCTTAGATTCCTACCCACCCCTTATACCCTTTTCCTTCCCAGAATATCATCTCCTTCCTTTCCTAAAAAGAACCCTTCACACAGCGTCCCCAGAGATGACGTAGGCCCTGAGGGGAATTATTTTCTTCAGGGCCTCCTGTGTGGAGCTATTATAAAAAAATTAAAAAACTTCTCCATTCCCGGTAAATTTTCCGAATATTGTATTTAAATTGTCGAGTAAGTACCCCTATAGTTTGACTATAAAAAATGCATCAACATTCACACGGAAAAACACGCTATTAGGATTGGTGCATATATCGGTTGATGTAAAACGTTACTGAGAAAAATATTTTTGCCAATCTGTATATATCACACTTCTAGAGATTCTAAAATCAATGATTATTGACTCAGGTTAAACCGTTGTATAGGATTTGGTCATCCAATAAAAGATTCCCGGGGCGGCGGTACTAATGCACACCAATCACGTTGAATGATATTATTAACTTGCAAAATACAAAAACTGCGCTATGTAAATTTAATGCTCTTTGGTCCTTTATATATATTTTATAATCCTCGGGTAGCGGACCATTTGGGATACCCTTAAAATCTTTTTTTAAATATAATTTTTTTCATTTTAATATTTTTTTAATTTGGAATTTCTTGAGAAATTTTGGCGCTATAAAAAATATAAACTATTTAAAATAAAAATTATTCCATCAAACACATTGGTATTTCATTAATCTTTTTGTATAAAAAACATAATATAAAACCTACGTAACCCTCACTCAAACAAATAATATTTGTTCATTTAATTACGTAATTTCTAAGAAAACAAAAAAGTTTTAATTTTATTATTTACCAAAAAAACAATATTATCATACTCAATTTAACTGCAGAAAAAAATTACACAAAGAAATTCTATCACAATATGCGGGTACCCGTGCACATGTATAATTATTTTTATTTTTAAATTTAATAATGTCCTAAGTAAACGAACGAATCCTGACCTATTTTTTTTTCGATTTATATGCATACGAACAATCTGTAGTACTGCATTGAACCAAATTGAACCCACCTATTTTATAAAAAGTAGCTTCCTACATACCTACCTACCCAAAGTACCTGTTTAGTACTTAGTTCCCACCTACCTGCATATCTACCTACCCCCGTTTTTACCTACATATTTTTGCAAATATCCATCTTTGGTAACTTTTTTAATTTTACATCATAATTTTTTTGTGATTAAAAGGAAAGAAGTTCTTACTTACAGTAAAAATCGATATTTGAATTCAATGGAATACCATGTGTAGTGCCTCCCTGATTGGTCAGTCAAAATGAACGACAGGGTCCGGCAAAATTTCCTCACTCATTATTACAAAAACCAATCGATTAAAAAAAATACTCTTTTTTTTTTCAATCGACTCTTTAATATTTTTTTATGGAAATGACATCTCTCAAGTGTCCACCTTTTGATTTCACGTACGCCATAACTCTTTTCGTAATAAATAATTATTAATAACGATGAATGTATAGAAAATTAAAAAAAAAAACTTTGCTTCTTATTTAGATAAATTTTAATGCGCCGCAAAACGTTGGTCGCAAACGCCCGACAATATTTTCTGAACAAAAGAAAATTAAGAAAAAAATCATGAGTTTTAATAAAAAAATTAATCCGTATATTTCGAGCTGATTTTTTTTTACCGCCCTGTTTCTGCATTTGAATTATAAGACCGACAAACTGCAATCGGCATATTTTTCAGGAGAAACAGTACCTTACCATCTTTGGTGACTTATTTTAATTTCAAACCATTTATTTGTAATTCGATGGAGCAAAGTAGGTACCTACCCAGTTATTTATTTAATACGAATTCACCTGGTCAGTAATATTTTAAAACTTGTGGAATTTGTTAGCGGATTTTTCTTGGATTTTTGTGTTAAATGTCAAATTTTTATCAGGATATTGTTTTTTTTTTTTTTTTTTTATTATTATTGAGTTAGTTTATACTACATGAATATAAACTAATAAGCACAATGTAACATTTCATTTGATAAATTTAAATATTTTTACAGTAATCATAACATTTCTTTTTAAATACATTCATTCTTTCTTCATTCTTCATAGTTTCAGGCATTTCATCATACATCTTTAGTCCTCTGTACATTATGCAGTTCTGTGATTTTGATTTCTTCATTTGTGGCAATCGAATTCTGTTTATATTTCTTGTTTCATAGTTATGAACGTCTCTATTAAAAACAATTTCATCCTTAAAGTATTTTGGCATTTGGTTTTTCATAATTTTATGCACAAAAATTAATACATTAAATAATAGTCTCTTTTTTATTGGAATCCAATTTAGTTCCTCTCTCATTTGATTAATCCTTGCGTATTTGCCTTTCCCCAGTATGTGGAATATTTTCAATGGAATGCCACTAAAAACACGATTGAATAAGTTTTCGAAACCTTTTGCCATTGAATATATCAAAAAACATCTACGCCAGAGGCCGTCATTTCGAGGCAATCTCGGTTGCAAATGAAGGATTCTCAAATACGCACAAAGCTCAACTTTTTAAAGGCTAAAGCCCACCAATTGCGTGGCAGACCAGATCGGAAGAGACTGGTTTAGGGAGACTTTTTGGCTTCTCCAGCAGAGCTCTCTCGGAACATCACCTTGCACCGCAGTGGGAGGGATACAACCATTCGTCCGTCACTCCATACACTGATCCCCAGATTCCTACCCACCCCTCATACCTTTTTCCTTCTCAGAATATCCTCTCCTTCCTTTCCTAAAAATAGCCCTCCACACAGCATTCCCAAAGACGACGTAGGCCCCGAGGGGAATTATTTTCTTCCGGGCCTCCAGTATCGCGCTATTGTAAAAACTACTCCCTGTAGATTTTTCCGAATATTGTACAAAAATACTCGAGTTAAGTACCCCGTTTAGAATGTAATCCATTAAATAATCCCCGGGGCGGCGGTACCAATGCACACCACTCACATTGAATGATAATATAAACATGCAACATACAGAAACGGCGTTTTACAAAAAGAAATCCTCCACACAGCATTCCCAAAAATGACATAGGCCCTAAGAGGAATTATTAATACTATTCGGGCCTCCTGTATGAAGCGATTGTAAAAAAAAATGTTCTCTACTCCCGGTAGATTTTCCGAACATTTTATAAAAATACTCAAGAAAGTACTCCATTAATTAAGTCATCCATTAAATTATTCCCGGGGCGGCGGTACCAATGCACACCACTCACCTTGAATGATACTATAACCATGCCAAATACAAAAACGGCGCTTTACAAATTTTTACTACTTAGCAAAAAAACATTATATGAATCTAAATTTAATTGCAATAAAAAAATTTCAGAAAAAATCTTTCACAAACCTGTTAAAAAAAAAATATTTATTGAAAAACTTACTAACAATACGAATTTTGGCAAATATTTGCCACCATCTTTGATGATTTTTTTACTTAAGTTTCTGCAGTGAAATGGCCCAGTATTATTTATTTGAAATTTTTAAATCCAAAATAATCACATCAAACCAATAATACATTGTCCGGATAGGTACCTACTCGTTATCGCACAAAAATTACATCGAAAATATTTCAAGTTAGCGGGTAAGTACTTATACAGTTGACATCACTATCTGAACACAACAAAATATGCCATCTCTGCTGAATGCACCGACAGTACATGATCCAGCATAATTTCTTTTCTGATTTTCAATACAAATAAATTGATTTAAAAATTGCGCATTTTCAGAAGAATTTTTTTGTTTTTGTTTTTCTTAAAATATTTTTCTGGAAATGACATCGGTCAAGTGTCCAGTTTTTGAATTCATCAACAAACATACTATTTTAGTAATAAATAATTATTCATAACGATAATTGTACTGAAAAATAAAAAAATCTAAGAACCTTAATTGGAGAAATATTTCTATGACACACCAGCGTTAGTCGCGACCGAATGACTCTTTTTTCTTAAAAAAAAAAATAAGAAAAAAAATCGTCAATAATAATTAAAAAAATAATTCATATTTATCAGAAAGGAAATTTTTCACCGCAATGCATTCGAAATTCGATATTTGAAGCTATGATTAAAATGTAGTAACATTTTCAACACTCCAGTTTCTTTGGGAATAATTTGAATTTCGACCGATGTTTAAATGTTTCTTAGCAAATTAGAGTGGTACTAAATCTTGCCGCCAGTGGAGCAGGTAAATCGTGTCAACCATTATTTAATACCGGTTTCCGAATGCGCCTTTGAGATGTTTTTTTTTTCAAATGTCAGATTGGAAATTAAAATAACGGACGTTTTTTCAAGAAACATTGTCAATATGACTGTCGATTTACATTCGTAAAACTCTTGTCGAAAAGGTTTTACTTAGTTTTGAAAGCCCAGATCGATATTTTTAAAGCCATTTCGTATTTTCGAGCTGGGTGTCGACAAAATCAATAAATGACATTACACAACCGAGAAAAAACAAATGAACTCGAATTATTTGGCAAGTGAAACTTATTTTATACGTAATAAAGCATTTTACTTTACTGCCTGCGAACATTTTAACAGTTTTGAACTCGAAATTTTTTCGTAAACGTCAGAAATTTCCGACGTTTGAAAAGAAATCCTGACAAAATTTCCATGAAAAGTCATAAATATAATATATTATTTATGTTCCGAAACCTGTCATAGTCGAAATAATACAAAAACATCTAAGCCAGGTATCTTTTTTAAGTCGCAATTTTGATTTACCCCGAGGCTCGTCGAAATGTAAAATTTTGAAGTGAGACGCCTTATATTTAAAAAAATATACACTTTACGATTTCAGTACTGAGACTATTTCACAATTTTGTTGTGAAGGTCTGACGATAATTTTTTCCTTTTTTGACCGGCGAACCTGGCGGCTGGCAATATAACTTTGAATTTCTTCGTCGAATAATGAGGGCTTCTAGTTTTCGCCGCTAGGTTTTAATACATCAGTTTTTTTAGCAGTTTATTTTTTTTGCATCAGTTTTTTTATATGAAAATTTGCAATTGGTAAAATTCTGGCTGAATTTTTCCCATACAAATCAGGTCTGAAAAAATCGTATGTATTTTCATCCACGGTCGCTTTCTCGCGAAAATCAGCTTTGAGGTCGGTTAAACTCGAGGGGCAGAGTGGTCGTTTTTCGCAAGACTGCGATTGTCTTAAAATCTGGTGGTTACGAGCATTAATATATAACTAGCTTTTGCCCGTTGCAAGGCAACTAATCTGTTAAAGCACTAAGCGATTTGACGTTTGATTGTGGATGGAGCAAGAAGTGTGTGTCCACATTTAAAAAAAAATTATTTGAAGAAAAAAAATCGATGTTTGAATGTGGATGAAGCAAGGATTGTGAGAACTACTCAAAGGGTCCTGTGAGTTAATCGCTCAATTTTTTACAACTGCTGGCGACCTATGAAATACATATGAAATCCCCATCCTTGGTTTACCAGAAACGATTAGTCACATGACTAACCTAAAAAAAGTCTTAAAAAACAACATGGCGACCAAAATTTTTACTAATATGAAATCCCCATCCTCGGTTTAGTCAAAAACGATAGGTCACATGAATAACCTTAGAAAAGTCTTAAAAAACAAAATGGCGCCCAAAATGTTGACTTATATGAAATCCCCACCTTTTTTTGTGAAAAACGATATGTCACATGACTAACCTTAGAAAAGTCTTAAAAAACAAAATGTCGACAGAAATGTTGACTAATATGAAATCCCTACCTTTTTTTGGAAAAAACGATATGTCACATGACTAACCTTAGAAAAGTAATAAAAAACAAAATGGCGACCAACATGTTGACTTATATGAAATCCCCACCTTTTTTTGTGAAAAACGATATGTCACATGACTAACCGTAGAAAAGACTTAAAAAACAAAATGGCCACCAAAATGTTGACTAACATGAAAACCCCACCTTTTTTTGAAAAACGATATGTCACATGGCTAACCTTAGAAAAGTATTAAAAAACAATTCTTAATTACAAATATGATTTTTGAATGTGGATGAAGCAAGAATTGAAAAAAAAACCTCAATTTGGTAGGTGGGTATGGGTACCGCCGCCTCGGGAACCAACACACCTGCAATAGGTCTTTTTATTTGAAGTTGTTCGTTATGTTTGATGATTTAAAAGGGGTGCCCGGGTTCATAGGGTGAGGTTTTTACCGCTCTTGGTGGTGGATGCGTCTGCCCACCAATTGCGTGGCAGGCCAGATCGGGAGAGACTGGTTTAGGGATACTTTTTGGCTTCTCCAGCAGAGCTCTCTCGGAACATCACCTTGCACCACAGTGGGTGGGATACAACCATTCGTCCGTCACTCCACACACTGATACCCAGATTCCTACCCACCCCTCATACCTTTTTCCTTCCCAGAATATCCTCTCCTTCCTTTCTTAAAAATAACCCTCCACACAGCATTCCCAAAGACGACATAGGCCCCGAGGGGAATTATTTTCTTCCGGGCCTCCAGTATCGAGCTATTGTAAAAACTACTCCCGTTAGATTTTCCGAATATTGTACAAAAATACTTGAGTTAAGTACCCCGTTTAGAATGTCATCCATTAAATAATTCCCGGGGCGGCGGCACCAATGCACACCACTCACATTGAATTATAATATAAACATGCAACATACAGAAACGGCGTTTTACAAAAAGAAATCCTCCACACAGCATTCCCAAAAATGACATAGGCCCTGAGAGGAATTATTAATACTATTCGGGGCCTACTGTGTGAAGCGATTGTAAAAAAAAAAAGTTCTCTACTCCCGGTAGATTTTCCGAACATTTTATAAAAATACTCAAGAAAGTACTCCATTAATTAAGTCATCCATTAAATTATTCCCGGGGCACCAATGCACACCACTCACCTTGAATGATACTATAACCATGCCAAATACAAAAACAGCGCTTTACAAATTTTTACTTTAAAAAATTTCAGAAAAAATCTTTTACAAACCTGTTAAAAAAAAATTATTTATTGAAAAACAAACTAACAATACGAATTTTGGCAAATATATTTTTTTACTTAAGTTTCTGCAGTGAAATGGCCCAATATTATTTATTTGAAATTTTTAAATCCAAAATAATCACATCAAACCAATAATACATTGTCCGGATAGGTACCTACTCGTTATCGCACAAAAATTACATCGAAAATATTTCAAGTTAGCGGGTAAGTACTTATACAGTTGACATCACTATCTGAACACAACAAAATATAGCATCTCTACTGAATGCACCGACAGTACATGATCCAGCATAATTACTTTTCTGATTTTCAATACAAATAAATTGATTTAAAAATTGTGCATTTTCAGAAGAATTTTTTTGTTTTTGTTTTTCTTAAAATATTTTTCTGGAAATGACATCGGTCGAGTGTCCAGTTTTTGAATTCATCAACAAACATACTATTTTAGTGATAAATAATTATTCATAACGATAATTGTACTGAAAAATAAAAAAATCTAAGAACCTTAATTGGAGAAATATTTCTATGACACACCAGCGTTAGTCGCGACCGAACGACTCTTTTTTCTTTAAAAAAAAAAATAAGAAAAAAAATCGTTAATAATAATTAAAAAAATTATTCATATTTATCAGAAAGGAAATTTTTCACCGCAATGCATTCGACATACGATATTTGAAGCTATGATTAAAATGTAATAACATTTTCAACACTCCAGTTTCTTTGGGAATAATTTGAATTTCGACCGATGTTGAAATGAATCTTAGCAAATTAGAGTGGTACTAAGTCTTGCCGCCAGTGGAGCAGGTAAATCATGTCAACCATTATTTTTTCATAGCGGTTTCCGAATGCGCCTTTGAGGTGGTTTTTTTTCAAATGTCAGATTGGAAATCAAAATAACAGACGTTTTTTCAAGAAATGTTGTCAATATGACCGTCGAATTATATTCGTAAAACTCTTGTCGCTAAGGTTTTACTAAATTTTGAAAGCCGAGATTGATATTTTTAAAGCCATTTCGTATTTTCGAGCTGGCTGTCGACAAAATCAATAAAAATGACATTACACAACCGAGAAAAAACAAATGAACTCGAATTATTTGGCAGGTGAAACTTATTTTATACGTAATAAAGCATTTTTTTTACTGGCTACGAATATTTTAACAGTGTTTAACTCGGAAAATTTTTCGTAAACGTCAGAAATTCCCCACGTTTGAAAAGGAATCCTGACAAAATTTCCATGAAAAGTCATAAATATAATATATTTTTAATGTTCCGAAACCTGTCGTAGTCGAAATAATACAAAAACATCTAAGCCAGGTATCTTTTTTAAGTCGCAATTTTGATTTACCTCGAGGCTCGTCGAAATGTAAAATTTTGAGGTGAGACGCCTTATATTTAAAAAAATATACACTTTACGATTTCAGTACTGAGGCTCTTTCACAAATTTTTCGTGAAGGTCTGACGATAAATTTTTCCTTTTTTGACTGGCGAACCTGGCGGCTGGCAATATAACTTTGAATTTATTCGTCGAATAATGAGCGCTTCTAGTTTACGCCGCTAGGTTTTCATACATCAGTTTTATTAGTAGTTTTTTTTTTTTGCATCCGTTTTTTTATATGAAAAATTGCAATTGGTAAAACTTCTGGCTGAATTTTTCCCATACAAATCAGGTCTGAAAAAATCGTATGTGATTTCATCCACGGTCCCTGTCTCGCTATAATCAGCTTTCGGGTCGGTTAAACTTAAGGGGGAGAGTGGTCGTTTTTCGCCTGCAGGGCTTGTCTTAAAATATGGTCGTTTAGAGCATTAATATATATATATAATACATTTTATTATAAAAACAGCTTCAAAATTCAAAAATTATTAATTTCTGAGTATCGCCGGAGAACGTTTCTTATTTAATATACCTAACCTAACCTAACCTAATAACGTAACCTAACCTAACGCTAGGTTTGTGTTTGTGATGCAAAAGAAGGTTCCCCTAAATATATAAAATAAAATATATAGTAATATATAGTAGTGCCTGCTCACGTCAAGGCAAGAAAAACATTCCAGTTTTCAAGTAGTTTAGCGGCTACGCTAAGTTTGTGTAACATGGTTGGTGATACAAAAGAGAATGTATTATTTTAAAAAAAAAAATTACTATATATGTTTATTTTCCATCTATATCCAATAATTACCGATTTTAATTTGTCCTAAATGTACTCAATTATTTATTCATTCAGAACATGAAATTTTGCATGGTGCAACCTTTATTTAGTACCTTCTTTTTTTTTTTTTTTTTATTTATTTATTGGCTCGCCAACAGAATACATCACATAATTTTTACAGTAATTTACATTTATACATGGTTGTAATGATGTTTCTAATTATAGGTGAGCACAACATTCATCTCAATATTCTTTATGTAATAATGATTGGTAAGTTACAAGAGTGATAAATTTAATTTCAAATATGTATATAAAAATAAGGAGGATCGAAATCAGTTATTACGAAGAAAAAAAGCATACATACTTATAAATATAATATACATTTACATATATACATACATACACACACATACATACATACATACACATACAAATATACTCACATAATCATATATGCATATATGTGCACAACGTACTCATATATATATGTATATGCATACATGTACTTTCACTTGGACATACAAATACATTTTACTTACTTAAATACTTCCTCGAATATGTGTGATTTTTGCGAATAGTAATCCTTTTTTAATATTTATCTATTGGTATCCTGGGAATAGTGGACATTGTTCAGCATTATTCAGTATCAAACTAATGTACTACGAAATGTCAGCCGTAACGAGAAATAACGTAATTTTTTTTTTATGAAATGTAAATTTAAATGCATATTTTTCCACCGGTCCCGACTGAAACCGATGTTTTTTTGTGGTAAACTAAGTTTTAAAGTAGTGTACTTTTCAAAATCTGTGCCTATTAAAAGTGTGGCGGCTTATGGTAAAATTAATGTTAAAAATACTATACGCGCGCCGTTTACGAAGGAGTGGAATATGAATTCTTTTTTCAATCACCTTAATACTATCGCTTGCTGTTTCACAAACGTATTCTTCTATATTTCGATTTTTAAGTTAAAATTTTACATTCCATTTGTTGAGTTGTGATAAAATATATAAATATAATTCTATAAATATAAATAATACTATTTATGATTTGTAGTACGATATTCTTGCTCAGTTTCAAATTCATATCTGAAATTGCAGGTTTTTATATTTTCTGTAATTTTACACTCAGATATTCGGGGACTTGATTGTTCAATAATAAGTAATAAAATTTATGTATTTTTTTCTGTAATTTTACACTCAGATAATATTCGGGGACTTGTTTGTTTAATTAATAATAAGCAACAAATTTTCATAAACTCTCGTTTGAAAATTTTTCCCCCTGACCGGTCTTTCCCTTCTAATGACATTATAATACATAATTCTAATAAACTTTCCCTTCTAATGACATTTTTTTTTAATTGTTTTTATTTCTTGCTAGAGCAATCCCGATGAGTTACAAAACTCATTTTAGGACAGGAGGAACTTACAATTCATAAGTAGGAGGTAGTAGTTACAATTTTACACAGGTAATTAAATAAAGGTATTGATATCATAATATAAGTTTTACATTCAGAACAGCATAAAAATAAAGACAGGTTAAGTAGAACAAACAACAAGAGAAAACAAGAAAAGAGAGAAAAAAAACGATACGAGTATATAAGATAAAACAAAAAATGACAAGACAATTACATATTTTCATTTTTAAATGTAGATAAAAAATATTATTTTAAAGCATTGCTTTGCAATTTTTTATTATGCTGGATGTTTTTGTACATATCTGGAAGCGAATTATATAGTGTATAAGAAATATAGTTCAGATATTTTATCCCATATTTTGTAGTGTGTTTTATTCGAGTATTGTGGTTGTGGATGCCTCGATTGTAAAGTGGCTTGATGTTAGTGTGCGTTGATTGTTGGGTAATTTTTAGGATGGTGCTTGCGATTTCATTTTTAGGAAGGATTGTGATTGGAAGGATACCGGAAACTTAATAGATGTCCCTGACATGAGAGTCCCATGGAAGTCCATAAACATTTCTCAGAGCTCGGTTTTGAACCACCTGCATTATAATACCTAATTCTAATAAACTTCCCCTACCGAACTCCCTCCCCCTTCCTTCCTTCCCTTCCTTACCATACGTGATCTGTAATTATTTTTTTAACTTTACTATACATTTATCGTTGTACATGTTAAGATCGTTCACGAAACATTTAAATTGAGTATAAATAAATTAAAATGATTAACTGAAAATTAACCTTTTTTAAAATCGAAAACTTCTTGGGCGTATATAAAAAACCAACCAAATAAACCTTTATTTTTATTCTTATTTTTTATTTATTTAAAAAGACATTTAAATCAAATAATATATATAAATTAAATTAAATTAAATTTAAAAAAACATTTAAATCAAATAATATATCAAATAAAACATAATACACAACACAGAGAAAAAGTCCCAAATAAACTACTTTTAAGTAGTTTGTCAATGGGTTCTTTTAACTTAATGGATTATAACAAAAATTAAATTAACTGTTAAAATAATCGTTTACATTCATAAAAAAAAGATTGTATACATTCATATCATAAGAGATATAGCCTAAATTCTGTTGAATTGGTAAAAATCGGTATGCTCCTACTATAATATATAATAATATATATAATATATACTTACTATAATATATATAATATATACTATATATAATATTTATAATATATACTACTATAATATATTATCATAACTAACGTAAATTTCTATTGCTTTCAATTCACAATATGTAATTGTCATTGTATTTTCACTCTCATGAGATGAGGTGCAATCCCACATATCTAAAAATGTATTTATTTTAATTTTTTCATTCGAATTTTTGTACTTAATTGGATGATTGGGATTGCTCTTATATACCCTGAATTATACGTAATATAATGTATAATTTATTTATAAGTAATCTGTTGCGCGGACTGCACGGACACAATAACACAGACAGGCGAGCACACGTGCGGGTGTCTCACGTAACGACGCCGACGCCGACGCGAGGGGAGACATGGCAGTGAGGGGCGCCCCGATGCTCCTCCATCCGCCAGTAGGCCGCGAGCCGCGACGCCTTCCAGTCGCGCTCTCCCAGTAGTCCACTTTTGGCGGGTTACGCTACGAGTTAAAATTATTATCCAAACAAACTTGTCGGTCAAAACCGGTTCAAAAAGTTTAGTGAGCTACGGTGTCATGTGTGCTACGCATTATTAAAACTTGCCAGCAACCAGAATGTCTAATCGGAAGATTTACTTTAGAGTGTGGGAAGTGCGATTACTTCGGATTTTCTTGTGTTTATCAGGATTTGGACTATCATCAAGTCACGAGTTGCCACGCAGTTGTGAAAGGAGGGGCTCCCTGTTATCGTGTAGCCTCCGAACCATCGGCAGTCAAAAGGTTCTTCTAGGAAGTCTACCACTTTCAGTAGCTACTCATATTTCTGAACTGCATGTGCTGTGCAGTGATATATTACTCTTCGAAAGTTTTTTAGAACACACAGATCAACAAAACAAGTCATCTGGATTCTTATTCCAGTTAAGCAAATTGACAACTCTACGAATCGACTATTGCAAGATTCGTAACGTTCCACCTAAAGTTTTTGCTGCAATGGTGCACCTCAAGCGTCTAGTTCTGAGAACCCACAACAGTGACTGGGCGCCTATGATGCTGGATCTGTCCACGGAAAGCTTTTCCGGTTTGAGGGAACTTCGGCATTTGGACCTTTCGGACAATAATATTTGGACCTTGCCATCAGAAGTCTTCTGCCGTCTTCACAATTTGAAAACATTGAACTTGACCAGAAATCGTATACAAGATGTGAATCAACTAGGATTTTCGAATCTGGGAGAGATTGCAACGGACGACTCCTGCAATACACCAGTAGAAGATTTGGACTTATCTCAAAACGACATTATTAAACTTGAAGATAATTTTTTGTCAAAACTGAGGTCACTGGTTTCTCTTTATTTACAACAGAATGCGATTAGTTTTATAGGAAATAAAGCTCTGACAGGTCTCACAACTCTACAAGTGCTAAATTTATCCAGTAATTTTATATCTTCGGTTCCGTCCGATTTCCTACAAGCATCGCGGGACATTAAACAAATCCATTTAAATAAAAATAATTTAAGTGTCTTATCCCCGGGATCGTTTGATGGACTGGAACAATTGCAAGTATTAGATTTGTCGAATAATGAATTGACCAGTATAGGGTTGAATAAAGATTCATTTCTTGGGTTAGTGAGAATGATAGTTCTAAATTTAGCTCATAATAGTATAGAAAAGTTAGATTCACTCGCTTTTCGCAATCTTTATAGTTTACAAATCCTAAACTTAGAGCACAATTTGCTTGAACACATCTCAGAAGATTCATTTGTTGAATTAAAAAATCTTCATGCTTTAACCCTATCTTACAATAAAATAAAATCAATCGGATCGAATTATTTTTCACAACTTTATGTTTTAAATCAACTTTACCTTGACCATAACTTTATTTCGTATATACATCAAAATGCTTTTGAAAATGTTACAAATTTGCAAGACTTAGGTATCAGCGCAAATGAATTAAATGCAGTACCCGAGGCAATTAAGAACTTAAGATTTTTAAAATCACTGGACTTGGGAAGAAATAACATAAGCATTTTGTTGAATTCGTCTTTTGAAGGTCTTGATAAGTTGTATGGTCTTCGGTTGGTTGATAACAAAATTTCCAGAATTCGTTTAAATAGTTTTACAAATTTACCATCATTACAGGTATTAAATCTTGCATCAAATAAAATAATAAATATTGAAGTAGGTGCATTCAACATGAACCCGTCATTAAAAGCTATACGATTGGATGGTAATAAGTTAGGTGAAATTCATGGTTTATTCGAGAGACTGTCATCTCTTGTGTGGCTAAACGTATCTGATAATGAATTAACGTGGTTTAGTTACGAAAACCTTCCATCCAATCTGGAATGGTTAAATATAAACACCAATATGTTGAAATCTCTTCCAAATTGCGATAACGTGAATCCAAGGCTGAAAATATTGGATGCAAGTTCCAATAAAATCGAAAACATAACTGGTAAAGTTATACCGCGTTCAGTGGAGCACTTATATTTGAATGATAATATTATCAAGACGGTTGAAATTGCAACATTTCATCAAAAGAATAGTTTGGTGAAAGTGTTGCTGTACGGAAACGCTATACAGACAATGGACATAGGAGCACTTGCACTGAGTAATATTGATGGGGTAAGGGATGTCCCTGACTTCTACATCAGTGGTAATCCCTTCAAATGTGATTGCTTCATGGAGTGGTTGCAACGTATCAATCAACTAGCTCACACGCGCCAGTATCCAAGAATAGGTGATATAGAAATAGTTACTTGTTCGCTTACGTACTCCAGAGGGATAGGTGACAAGGGGGTCCTCGAACTCAAACCTTCACAGTTCTTATGTCCGTATGATACCCACTGCTTTGCCCTTTGCCATTGTTGTGATTTCGATGCTTGTGATTGCGAGATGACGTGCCCTAAGAATTGCACTTGCTACCATGATCTCACGTGGACAGCAAATGTTGTAGACTGCTCTAATGCCGGCTACACGAGAGTTCCAGCTAAGATTCCTATGGATGCCACTGAATTGTATTTGGACGGTAATGATTTTAAAGATTTGGGAAGTCATGTTTTCATCGGTAAAAAAAAATTACAAGTTTTGTTTTTGAATAATAGTAACTTGTATAGCGTACACAACAGAACTTTTAAAGGAGTCGAGTCATTGAAAGTTCTGCACTTGGAAAACAACATCATTCAAGAACTCATAGGGGATGAATTTGACCAGTTACATAATCTCAATGAACTCTATCTTGACCATAACAGCATATCAAGCATAGGGAATGATACGTTTAAAGCTATGAAAAACTTACAAGTTCTTAGGCTTGATGAAAACAAAATAGTTCACTTTTCTCCTTGGCAGCTTTTACCATCATCATTAGGTAGTTTACCACACGTGTCCTTAGAAGGAAATGAGTGGTCGTGTGACTGTCATAACGTTGTGCGGCTAGATTCTTGGCTGAGAATGAATGCGGGAGATGCAGAAGAATTATTTTGTTTCGGGAACAATCACGAAAGACAGACCATTACTACGGTCCTGAGTCGTTGTGAAACATTTGTGGAAAACTCTCTCGCTACTTCCATAGAACACCCGGATACCTTACAGAATTTTTTCGAACCAACATTTATAGGGCAAAACTATGTTTCTATTTTTGCATCAATTTTCATTATGGCAATTTTAGTTTGCATGATTGGTGCTCTGATATTTGCATTTAGACAAGATGTTCGCTTATGGGCTTTTTCGCGGTACGGCATTCGCTTGTTTAAGGGTAATAAGATGTCTAATTCGGCTGATTTTGAAACGGATAGGCTATACGATGCGTATGTCATTTACAGTATTAAAGACGAACAGTTCGTCACCACGGCCATAACCTCGGAGTTGGAGCAAAATGGTTACACCGTTAACTTGCACTATCGAGACATTCAAGCAAAGAGCAACGGCAACGGCAACTCGTGCATTGCGGAGAGTATATCAAGCGCCACTGAAGCTTCGAAGCGAATAGTCGTCATCCTAACGATTAATTTCTTATCACTCGAATGGGTGAACAATGATCTTAGGGTTTCATTACTGTCGACATTAAAAAACCTCAGATTGTCTGCTAAAAGTAAAAAGATTATATTTATATTATCGACTGATATCAGTGCACTCAATTTGGATGCTGATCTTCAAGTTTATCTCCGCTCACACGGAGTATTTTATTGGGGAGAGAAGAGATTTTGGGATAAACTTCACTTTGCTATGCCAGACGTGATTTATAATAAAACTACGATTGCTGATTCTACCCACTCTCTGAAAAACCAAAACTTTAGATATAATCCCCAATTGGCGGATAACGTTAATCGGTACCATAAAACACTACCACCCCCTTGTAGTATCCTGTGGTCTTCCGAGTGTGGGGGGCACGGGGGGCTCGAGTCCGGTGCTGGGTGCTCCGACTCGAAGGGCAGAGCCGCCGGCTGCTCCACTGGCCGGGGTCGGGGCCGGACCTACTTTGTCTAAATATATGCTCCGTGAGCACTTTTAATGGCTGTGAATTATAAGTATGTATTCTACGTTTTTTAGTGTTACGCCTATTATCTCAAATATAAATCCCTATTCCTTTCAATGGTTCAGCTTTCGGTACATCGCATCGTTTGAAAGTTTATCAAGACTGATACATCGTGTACAGGCCATCGTTTTAATATCTTATTTATGTTATAATTATTTATTTAGGTATTAATGACTTTTACGTGATGATAGACTGATGTAAGTACGATTTAGTAATTATTTGTTAATTATTTCACGTTTTTATATTTTCTTTGCGAATAGTCAAAAATTTAACATTCAGTTAACATTCACGCAAACTTTTATTGTCTATCTTAAAACAATCTGGGTATGGAATATATGATTTGGCATCTGATCATATATTATTTAATAATAAAATATTTATGACTTGAAACGGAATTCAAATACAGAATTAAAAAAATATTAATGTGTTTATTTTGAGCATGTAGCAAACATGTTATTTTTCTTGTACATATTTTATCTGATATTAATAGCTATTTATTTATAGAATGGTTTCTTTTTACAATAGGAAGGAATACAATATTTCCAATTTCCCTGTTCCATGCCAAAAAGCAATCTTCTTTTCCACCAGTGGTGGTTAACTTGTAGAGCCAAATAAAAATAATTAGACGTGTGTTATAATCAGGTATGATTGTTTCGGAAAGGTAATTGCCATTTAGTTTTTTATTTGACATTTGTTTGTTTTGTCTTTTGAGATTCGAGCTCATATATCGAACTTAGCCACCGAAATAACTTATTATGCGTCAACATATAACACATTAAACCAAAAAATAATGTACGAGTATAATAACAATAACAAAAGGTCATGGTCTCAACATTTGATGTTGAAGTTCGATTTCCGTTAAATCGGATTACAAAAATATGAAATCATTCTAAATACAACGACACACTGTGTCATTGCGTGTGAGAAATAATTTTATTAACTATTAATATTATAATATATATATATTATTGCAAACTAAATATTTTCACATTATATATTATAATATATATATATTATTGCAAACTAAATATTTTCACATTATATATTATTTTCAAAGTGAATTTGTAGAAATTAATTTTATTTATGTGTTTAATAATAAGAAGCTTAGGTACTCGTATTTAATATTTAAAACCTTTGTTTATCAAAAAAAGTTCTGTTAAGTAATTATTAGGTGTGACACCTGTTTTTTTTTTCGAAATGAATATGTAAGGAAATTGGTAATAAAAATAAAATCTATTTACTAAAAGGTACTATGTTCATTATATCTTACATGCATGGAAAAAATTATAAAATGTAGTCTTTAAGCCTTCGAAACAGCTATTATGCGTAATAATAATTACCTAACAAAACTATTAACCTATAACCCTTTATGAGAATTAAATAAGAGTACCTAATATTAATATTAAAAGAAGCTTTGGAAAAGTGTGCATAAAAAAAATTACCTACACTTATTATATTATTTTTACCATTGAAAATATTTTTTGTAATAAGATTTCGAACAAATAATTCATCCGTAATTTTTTATAATATGTATTATGTGTTGTCTGTGATCGATGTGAATTGTGAATCAAATAATACTAGGTACCGATAATATAATAACAATCAGTCTCAACTCTAGTTTTAATAATTTACTTACATTATAATTACAGGGGGTACATCTTATATTATCTTTATAATGTTATCAATACTGGAATACATTGTAATATATTTTTTTGTAACTGATGTAACATTTTCTTACAGGGTGTATCAGGAAGTTAATCT
The DNA here is from genome assembly GCA_951813805.1 of Limnephilus auricula. Lineage (NCBI taxonomy): Eukaryota > Metazoa > Arthropoda > Insecta > Trichoptera > Limnephilidae > Limnephilus > Limnephilus auricula. Next base: position 36,864 of record OX638401.1, read on the forward strand.
GACAGACTTTAACCGGTGATTCCTGGGTTATATTTGGAATAAGAAATGTATACGTCGTTTTGATGTCCGGTGACATTTTTATTTAAATTAAAAACTTAAATTATATCACACGATGCTACTATATATAACGGATCACATGGAATGCCCTCCTTCTCGTTCCGGAAGCACCATACAGACGAGATATCCTGATACATCCTGTTTATGGCGCTCTGACTATTGCTTGTTATCTGAGGTCTGCAGCATACCAACTCCTATTTTGCTCAAAGTCATGGTATTAATATACCAATGTTGTATATTCTACACTCAACATTATTATAACACAAGAATTGTATATTTTTAATCGGTGCAATTTAACTTGGTTAACCATTTCCCCGTGAAGTCAGTGAATAAAAAAATACAAATTTAGGCAAAATAAAAATTCGTCAGCCATTATACCCTTTTATATGAACCAAAAAAAATATTCTAAGGGTTAATTTTTGAGATCAAATTGGGATTGAACATTTTTTATGAAGAAAAAATGTTACTTTTGTATTATGTTGTTTGTAATTTATAATAATTAATATCGGAAAATAATTTCGCAAGCACTGGCAAAATTTGTTTCAATATGCGGTCAAACAATGCGGCACCTACATTACATACTTTTTTTAATTACCTAGGAATTTACTATTGATACGTAATTTCGTTACGTGGTAGTACACTGTTTTTATTTTTTACAATTTATAGCTTCACACAGGAGGCTCTGAGGAAAATAATATCCCTCAGGGCCAATGTCACCTGTTCATGTCACATATCAATAGGAAGTTTTGTGGAAGGTCTTTTTATGGAAAGCAACTGGAAGTTCTGGGAAATGAAAAGTTATGCGGGATTGTTAGGAATCTGGGAGTCAGTGTGTCCATCGGCTGCCAAGTCCTGAACACACCTTGATGAATCCGGGCAACCGATAAGTCGCCAAACATAGCGAACCACTTGGGGTGACCTATGGCCGAGGTATTGATTATCCAATAAATGGTTTCCGAGTTAACGGTACCCATACCAGACTACCAAATTGAAAAAAATTGGTAAAGTATGATTTTGATCTTCCTTTTTTAAAGAAAGATACACATTACTTGTTACGAATAAAACGACGATATTTTAAAAATCTCCTTCACCATCACGATAAAATGAGTTTTGTAACTCATCGGGATTGCTCTAGTAAGAAATAAAAACAATAAATAAATAAATTTAAAAAAATCACAGTATGTGGAAAATATTTCTTGTGTCGCAAAGATGAACTTATTGATTGATGAGATTTCAAAGATGTTATTAAAATTAAATTGTTAATTATGAACTTTCTAACCCTTTTATTGCTGCGTGTTATTTTCTCATTCTCATTATGCTGTTTATATTCTTATTTTTTTCATGTTTATCCTTGGACATTATCTTATGATGTGGAAATGATTTATTTTTATATAGGTACATAGTTGAATTTCGCTTTTCTTTAAAATGTTTTTTCTGTTTTTTTATTTTTTATCTTTTTCTGCTATTTTGTGTTTTCTTTAATAATCTATGTTTTTCTATTTATGATATGAATTTCATGTGGAAACTTCGCTGGTTCATGCAACCATGTAAACATGTAATTACTTTAATAATATGATCAACTGTTTGTTTCCCTAAAAAACTAAAATATATATTTTTTAAATAAATAAAATTGCTGTTCACCTTTCTTCTTCTCGTGCCTTGTCCGTTCAACGGACGTTGGCTATCATGTTGGCTATGCGGACTCTGTCTACTGCGGCCAGGAACAGCTCTACAGTAGACTGGCCAAGCTGTTCACCAGTTAAAATTACAATAAAAAATTACATATATATACATTTTAAATTGCCTAAAGTTATATTCTATCTGGTGATAGAACTTTTTTTATAAATTTTGTGCATCAAAATAATTGATTACTGTTACATATTGTCAGGGATTTCAAATTCGGTATAATATTATATATATGTGAATAATTATGATAAGAAATTATCTTTTGTCATGTAACATTTGAGTTTAAATGTCGGCTAGATGGTTTACATTACGCGAGATAACATTAGAGTTTATTAGTCAGACATCTCCAAATACTATGTTTTGAATAATCAGGAAAGCAATATTGAAATTCTCACTATAAATCAAGTTTTATTTAAACGTATCTGTGTTTTACACTATTAAATATACTATAAAATAACTATATATGTATGACATTTCGAAAAATCCTACTAGAGACCGAGAAAATATTTTTTTTGTTCATTTCACTACAAGTTTTTCTGCATTATAATTGATTTGATGGTGTTTATAATTAATCTAAGTATTGTACCAGATAGAGGATATAATTTTACATAAAACAGAATTCTCAAATCAAATTTGATTTTTTCGGAGATGTCTGACTAATAAACTGGAGTATCGATATTTAAATTATGACGTGTATGCGTAGGCACATACATTGGTGTTGATGTAATACTCGAAGTGAAATAACGCTAAATTGCGCTGTACAAGATTAATATTTCTATTAGTATATTCATTTATATGAAACCAGTGATATGTAAGTTAAGCATTTGTAAATATTTGTTAAAATAAATCATGTTAGAAATAACCACTTCTGTAATAAATATTATCTTTACAACTACTTGTGCTTTACTTACAATCCAGATTCTAAAGATCCGTCTTTACGCAACGACTTGCATGAGCAATCAGTTCGTCGTTTTGCAGTTTACAGTTTTGCCGTCTTAACTCACGTGTTTATTTGTGCAAATTAGAGTTTGTGCAAGTAAGATTGAGCGTGCAGAGGGAACTTGAGAATAACTACATTCTTCATAAAGTTTTAAGCAGCCATTTAATATTAAGTTCTTGTGGAACGTTCAACTCAACCACATAATATCAGACTAATGTTGAAAACATGTCACAACCTGAAAACTACAGGAAACATTTGCCGGAGAGAGTATGAGTGAGAAATTAGGGTAAGTACATTCGATATTTGGGTAAGTTCATGTTTGTGGAAAATTGTTAGCTTTAAGATACGTTATTGTGGACCACTTTATGATTTCATTGAAACTGGAAAGCGATTAATTTTTCCAATAAACCAATAATAATAATAGAAAAAAAAATTTAAAGAAAGGATGATAATAATATAATTTTAATGAAATTAAAAGAATTTGGCATTCTGAGACTATAAAATAAATACCATTTGTTATTTCGGCTATGGCATTATACCTAGCTATCTCATTAAAAATTTAGATATATTAGATTTGTCAAAGAATTTGTAAATAAAAATGCAAAAATTAGTCATTTTAAATTTATGTTGGATTACGAAAGATTTTTTAAATATTTATATTGAGGGATCAGTAGGATTTATCGGTCAAATTAGGATTTCCACCGAGCCGAACCCTCTGATATGAAAATATCAGGAGTCGGTGAATTATTTTCCCAATAAAATATATAAATTTGTTTTAGACCACTTTAAATTTTAATTACACTCTACCGGTTTCGGAAGAACACTTCCTTCGTCAGGAGAATATTAAAACTAACCTATGATACAAAATATTGATAAATATATACCATACATTTAGGTGCTGGAGTGGGAGGTCAAAGGGGGATGGGGGGTAATTACGGGAATTCCAGCAATAACAGAGCGGTTTATTGGAAACATATCTAGAATGGGACTAAACGATAAATTAATTTGGTTATTCATTATTTTTTTTTTTTTTTACGCACCAGATTTTCAGGTCCAAGTTTAGTTTTTCCCATAGGAAAAACTAAACCCTTTCATACACTTTTCCATGTAAATGATCATCTAGTAAATTCACGTTATGCAAGTGTATTATTTATTTATTTATTTATTTATTTATTTTTTTCATGTTCTCTATAAAACAGTTATACACCAATATATATCATAGAGAAGATTATAGATTACAAAGTACACAAGGGCAATTTTACTACTTAGTGACATTTGCTAAAAGATAGTTGCTGAACTGTCTGTAAGTGACATTGAAAATGTCGATGGTCAATGCAGAATCGTTAAGCAGTTGAGTCGCTCTGTTTATTGGCGCGTTCTGATATGTAGAAGTCCTCACTTTCGGAGCATAAAAAAGTGCATGGGATTTACCACGAGTATACTTGTTAGGGACGTAAAAATTAACCTCTTTTAATATAGGCGGATTGAGTATGATACCAGAGATTAGCTTAAAAAAGTGTTTACCTAAAAATATTTTTCTGCGGGCTTCTAAGGTGTTGAAATCGAGCATCCCTGTTAAGAACAAGGATGGATAAAGGAATGGATAGTACGTATATTCTCTCATATACAGGTAACGCAAAAATCTTTTTTGTACTTTTTCTATTTCTAGGATATGGTTTTGTTCAGAAGGGGCCCAAATAATGGAACTATATTCCAGGATGCTACGAACAAGTGCTTCATATGTTCGACGTATTGCAATTCCATTAGTAAATGATCTCGCATTACGAAGAACAAATCCAAGCATTTTGTTGGCACGGGAGACAATGTCAAATATGTGGGATTTGAAAGAGAGATTTGCTTCAAAAATCACGCCAAGGTCTCTAATCTCATTTTTCCGTGTTAATATATTTTTATTAATCTGGTAGGGGAATAGAAATGTATTTTTGGATCTTGTAAATGTAACGACATTGCACTTCTGGATGCTGAAGGGTAATTTGTTCAGTTCCGACCATTTGACAAGAGAATCAAGATCATTCTGTAGAATAATGGAATCTATGTAACTTTTAATAGCTCTGAAAAGTTTGATATCATCAGCGAAGAGGAGATATTTTGAGCGGTTAATGGTCTTGCCTATATCATTAATGAATAAAAGAAAGAGGAGGGGTCCTAAATTTGATCCCTGGGGGATCCCGGAGTTGGTTTTGTATTCGTGAGAAAATTGGTGTCCGTAACTGACATATTGACGACGATTGAGTAAGTAGCTAGCTACGAAAGCGAGAAAATTCTGAGAGAATCCGATGTCACTCAATTTTTTTAATAAAATATCATGGTCGACTTTGTCAAATGCTTTCTCGAAGTCTGTATAAATCACATCGACATGTACAAAATTTTCAAAAGATTTATTGATATATGTAGTAAGATTCATTAGGTTTGTTGAGGGTGATAGAGTAGGGCGAAATCCGTGCTGATTCTCGTTGAGTGAATGTTTTGTTTGATTATATATTTGTGAATAAATTATGGTTTCCAAGAGTTTTGCGGGTGCTGATAAGACAGCTACAGGTCTATAATTATCGATTGCTGACTTTTTGCCTTTTTTGTGTATAGGCGTGACTTTCGTTACTTTCCATTTTTCAGGAAAGATATTATTAATTATTATTAATTATTATTATTATTATATATTATTACGAAAGATATTATTTGTATTAATTATATAAGTATAATTAATACAAAACAGTACAAGAACAACATGTTAATCTACCAAACTATTAATGGGAATATAATTCACCGTCTCCAGATATTTTATGATTTGCCGGATCTGCCCTGATGATGGACACTGCAACGCTGTCCGAAACGTCGGCTAAAGAAGGAGGTAGCACAACACGGCATAACACTCCAAAAAAAAAACAACGAAAAAGAACAGAGGTATCATATTTTTTTATTTTTTTATTTTTTTATTATTATTATTTTATTTTTTTTCGTAAGAAGCAATCACTTTGTGGTTTTTTAAAATTTTTATTTTATTTATTTATATTCTTGAACATTGATTTTAAAAACAATTGCAGTGGTTTATAAAGTCGTACAAAAATGTTAATATTCAGTAACAGGATGTAAAAAGGTTAGTAGTAGCATTTTGAGGGCATCTGTGCTGAGGTATTCGCATGTTTTTGATTAAGTGTTTAGCTGACATAAGTAAAAAAACACCGTATCCGCCATGATATTATTAAGAAGTGCACTGTGGTTCGACCCATGGCGGCAAAATGTCTCCATCAACCAGTCTCTACCAATCCGAACCGCCACGCAGTAGAGGGCAAACGCATGTGCCGCCAAAATATAGACAAACCTTACCCTATGAACCTGGGCACCCCTGCTAAGTCACTAAACGTAGCGAACTACTTAGAGTTACCTATGGCAAGGGTGTTGATTATCCAATAAATGGTATTGGGAAGAAACATTTGTCTCTTTCATTCTTTACTAAGAAGATACAATTTATTATTCGTGTTTTTGTTTTTGATTTGATTTGATTACTACATTATTTATTTTGACTATATTTTATAGTTGACGATTTTATTTTGAGTTTTAATTGATAATATTTTATTCGAATTGATTTTATTATTTTTTGGAGTTTTAATATTAAGATTATTGCCTTTAAATTGAATGCCGATTTACATTATTAATCTATTTTTACATTATTAATAAAATAATTAAAATGATACACCTAGTGCCATCTATGATAAGTTATGGAAAACTAACTGTACTGCTTTTGTTATATGAAAATAAATCACTTCTGTTCAAAACTACCAACCGTGTTTCTTTATAATATACCTGATATGGCAAAAAAATATATTTATGTGAGCCGCAAATAAGTAACTTATTATTGTCCTGGCGCCCGTACGGTCTAAATTTAAAAACCCGACTTCGAGAACATCTCGACGCCGGACCGTATTGAACCCGTATGAAAACCATTTTGTACATTAAGTTTCCGGCGAAGCTACTGAGGTGATTTTAACACTTCCAGACCGCATCAGCAGTTACGCACCTACACTGACGACAGTTTTACGCATTATCTATGTTATTTTCTACACCACATACTCAATAGTTTAGGTAATCCTAGACAAACTATTCAGTTTTTGATCTGAATTTAAAAAATGTATATCGCATTACTATTTTTTAAGATATTAAATAATTTCTATCGAATTCCGTCTTGAAAGTTTTTAATTCTCCCCGTCCCACTTCCCCCCTACAACAACGCCAGCATTCCCCGCTCATAGAAGCTGAGAGAACTCACGAGTGCATCTACGGATTTGGTAGCCAGATAAATGTTGTATTTTTATAAAAAGGCTGGGTCGTAATAATTGAATCACGCCAGCTTTCTTACTATAGCTTTCACCATTTTGCTATTATCAAAGCTACTGTCGTGAAAGACGACATCTTTATTGCCCGATTTCCTCGCGTCAGCATTCGTATACGTATTTAGTATTCAGTTTCAGTATGTCAGTGTGCGAGCATGGTGCGAGCACATGGCCAATGTCAGACGTGCGGTAAAATTTTCGGATTTATTATTACAAGTCGACACAGGTGCGCAAATAAAAAAAATGTATGCAAACGTAGATAAAGTTTTTAAAGTCGCTTACTGATGGATTTTTTCGTTTTTTTTTTTAATGTTAGAATATAACGACTAACATCTGGTTAAAACCAATTTATTTTAACATGCAGTGTTAATTCTCCGGTTTTGGAAGTATAACTTTGGGAGGCGGAAATGGGTACCGCCGCCCCAGGAACCATTTATTGGATAACCAACACCTCTGCCATAGGTCACCCCAAGTGGTTCGCTACGTTTTGTGACTTAGCAGGGGTGCCCGGGTTTATAGGGTGAAGTTTGTATAGGTCTTGGCGGTGGATGATTTGGACATACTGCACCCCAGATTTCTACCCAACCCTCCCACTTTTTTCCTTCCGAGAACTTCCTCTTCTTCCTTTCCTTATTAAAAATACCCTCTGTTAAATTTTTCTTAAGCCCTTTCCAATAAAATAGTACCTATAATATTAAGTATGTTTTGGTAAAAGCATAATGTTATTCCAGCTAAGTTACAATAATATATAATATATTATGTTATTATTGTAACATGTTCATAATAAATAATTTTTGTTTTATATAAATTTGACAATTTAATTTGGATTTAAAAAAGAAATCCTCCACACAGGCCCGGCCCTGAGGAAAACAATTTCCCTCGGGGCCTGTGTCATCTTTGGGAATGCTGTGTGGAGGATATTTTTAGAGAAAGGAAAGATAGGAAGTTCTAGGAAGGAAAAAGGTATGAAGCGTGGGTAGGAATCTGGGGGTCAATGTGTCCGGTTAGAGAGGTCAAATGTCTCCATCAACCAGTCTCTCCCAATCCGGCCCGCCACGCGTTAGATGGGCAAACGCATGTGCCGCCAAGACCTAGACAAAATGCACCCCTGCTAAGTCACCAAACGTAGCGAACCACTTGGGGCAACCTATGGCAGGGGAGTTGGTTATCTAATAAATGGTATCGGAGAGCAAACATTTTTCTGTCTCATTAAGAAGACATAATTTATTCTTCATGTTTTCATTAACATCGATAAACGAGATTTATGTTGGGGTAAGAGTAGATATTCTTCTCTTATTATTCGCTGTCTATTAATTAATACATAACTTCTACTACTTCTACTATACCTATAACGTAAGTGTTCTGTCATTTTATGTTCACAGTTCGCCAGTTAGTCTTGCAGAAGGGCCAAGCTTTATAAATGGTCTCCAATACGTAAACCGAGAGATAGCGAACCAAAAGCCGCCTGCAGGGCCTAGCAGCAAAAACCCGCGGGGCGGGTTTTTAACGGCTAGTAAGGAACTAATGCCGTGTTCGCACCTGACAAGTAGTAAGTCGAGTAGCGAGTAACTCGCTACTTGACCCACCAAAAAGTGTTCGCACTACTGTCAAGTAGAGTTCATTAGTAAACGGCGCATCGCAACATGACGGACTGCAACGCAATAAAGTAAATACGCCAATTAAGCTAATTGTAATGTTTATTTTAGAAGAGGTGGAAAAATAAATTAGTGAGATGAAAATAAATTAACTATAGAAACGAAAATAGAGTAACGCCCATCGTTCACGTAGCTACTTACAAGCGACGGTACCGCTACCTGTCATACTATTTTGCTAGTGTAGCGCCTAGCGGCGTTTTCAAACACTAATAATAGTATAGAAAATACAGACGAGCGGTGATGGAAGAACGGCGTATTAGCCGCAAAAATAAAGAATTTTAGAGTAGCATTTTCGCTCTAATCTAATGTCTGCGTCTACGAATGAACTGCGCATGTCAGTGCGCAGGGACGCGTGGAGAGGGACTCTACTCGCCGAAAAAATACAACCAAATGGATTCAATCTACTAAAGAGCTGACTAGCCTACTCTACTAAAATTGTGGTGTTCGGACATATACAAGGAGAGGAAGTTCTTAGAATGAAAAAGGTATGAGGGTTGGTTGGTTATCCAACAAATGGTTCCCGGGCCCGCGGTACTTATTCCCGCCTCCGCCTACCAACCTGCGGTGCAAGGTTGGTACGCAAATTTATTCGCGTATTTACAGTGGGGTGGTTTTGGCATCCCTTCCCCCCCTCCACCTATTGCTACCCACAGGTCCCGGTGTCCGCGCCCCCGCCCTTAGTGTCATTGTGTTAGCAGATAATTAGCAGTGACGCGACGTTCTTATTAGCGCAAGGCTGTGAATAATTAAGATCCCGTTAAGAGTTCGGGACACTGCGTACTGGGTAGTGTGGGATGAGCGTGTGCCGTTCCTCATTCCTCGACAAAGGCAGGGGTCTTTGTATTTTTTTTCCTTTCAACCACCTTAAAGCTATTTATTTAAGACGACAACATTTTATAAAATTTTAATATTAGGTACCTCCACCTACCTGTAAAATTAATGTTCACATTGCTGTATTTATTGCACGCCATGGTAGAAAATATTCCGATAGGAGTTTAAAATTTCTATGTAATATTAAACAGTTGATATTATTTTTAGAAGCTAGGTAACTACATTCAGCGGCAAAAGTTGCTTCATTGAGGAGAGTTAAAAAAGGATTTCGTAATTTAATCTCTTCACATTAGATACATTTTAGTAATTTTTTAGAGAATAGTAATAGTGTAGAGGATATGCATATTCACGAGATTCTCAGATGCATTATGGCAATGGTTCTCTTTTCCGTTCTTAATAAATACTTTCTGCAATAAAGTTAAAATATTAGTGAAGTACCTACCAATTTCGAATACAAATAAAACATATTTCAAAAATTATAAACACTCACACACTTACGCCTAGGTAAAGATGAGGGCTGCCTCATTGTATTAGTGAAGTTCTTCGACGTACGTTGACTCTACCCCAAGTAAAATAAATAAAACTGTTCTCGTGGAAAGGTTTTAATGCCTTTAAAATGTTTCTTTTTTTCAGTGGTCAAACAAAAATTCAAGTGTTCGTAAAAAATAACTATGATTTTTTTCCTATGGGTTGTGATTAACTCATTCTTCTTCTTCGGTGGCGCTACAGCCCATATCGAGCTTTGGCCTCCCGCAACAATCGCGGCTGACTTCCAGTTTGTTATCTGGAGAAGCTGTGCTGCATCCCCAATGATTAACTCATTAACTCACGCCAATTAACTCATACACGCTTTTGAAATGTGGAATATTAAATATGAAATGTTTATAAATAAATTAATATTCGTATCTTAAAAATGTAATAAAACCTCAACAATAAAACAAGTGGAAAAAGTTTTAACTTTGTTTTATTATACATAAAACATGGTTTTCTAACACGGGAGAGAAAAAACGAAACTAAGGTTGTTTTTCACATCATTTTTTGTCAAAAATTCAAATGGCGCAGAACGTTGTTTTGAAGGACATATCCAATCCATGTCTTATTTTGTCATGTAGTCTTAATTTTACAAAGAAAACATTCTGAGAGAAAACCAGATTGTCGAAGAGGTTTGTATTTAGAAGGCTGCTTTCAGAGAGTGGGCTGCTGCGACTGGGTTACTTTGTTGAAAAGGGAGAAATAAATTTTCGAAAGTAATTTTTGCAAATGCTTTCAAATCTTTTGGGATTTTCGCTAAAGAGCAGAGAAACAAAGAAGTACCAATTAACTATATTGAATCATTTATATTTCGTAATTGAGTGTTATCAATTAACTATCAATCTTGAGTTATTGATGGAATAATTTTGGGCGTATTATTTTGCATCTTTTAAGGTTGGGATTGTGGTAATGAATTTTTTTTATACCTGTGACAGTATTTTAAAGGTTGGTTTGTAGCAGTATATTGTATAATAATGTTTATAAAAATCACGGAGCATGGTTTAATTCATGGGAATAAAGGAAGAAAACGAACATATTATGGCTTCAACTAGACAGACTTCAAAACCAAGAAAATGAATGATGCAGGAAAGTAATATTTATCGACAAAAAATATTATTTTAGCTTTTTAGCCGTTGAAACCGGCACGTGGAATAATGTTGTAAGTTGATCTCATGACGATATCTCGAACGTAAATAGTTTGATTAATTCATAAAGCTCAAATACATCAATGACATGTGTGAATTTATGTTGAGCATGTTACTTTAAATAAGATAAGAAGATTAAAAAAAACTTGTCGAATAAAGTATAATATACTCATAAACTAATTAAAAAATATATATATTTGGATGATTTTACACCGCCGTTTTTCTGAAAAATAACCTCAAAGTCGCGCCCTTGGGGTGATTTTTGAATTATCCAATTATTATTAATATTAAAGGCACTGTACAAATTTATAATATATGTCTGCAATCTTACTTCTAACTACAGCAATCTTGCTTCTAACTAATTTAGTATAAATTGTTGTTATAAATTCTAATTTAATTGCACTTCTTCACGTCTTTACATTAGAAACTCTTAATGATTGTATGTTTGTTGTATTCTAAATATTATATGTTATGATACACAACAGGTTTCGTTTTTCTATTTCTTTCAGAAAAAGAATATTATTGGATACAACATTTTTCCGGGCAATGGTTAAATTATTTAACCATTTTCGATTGTAAAAAATGAACTCTTCGGGTGAGATGAAATGAGTTAAGAATAACAAGATTATTTTAATAATGATAATAATTGTGATATGTCATCTGAGAAGAAAAAGACATTGCTGGTTCAGTAGGCAAGTATCTTCCCACATTCGAATAAGGCAAGGGATGGTTTTATATGAAAGCATCCTGTAGCTCCCGCAACGTTCGACGGTTTTGATCCAAAGGGAACAATGCCGATAAACATCTTGTTTATAGCGCCACGCATGGCATGTTTGGTAAGCTCCTAACATATTACCCACAACAAATATTTGAAGCCTTGCCGACCGCAAATCCAGTCTTCCTTTCGGAGTATGAAGAGACAAGATCCAATTTTCAGGAAATACATTTTACGGGGCAGGATCAACCCTCCTCCCCCCTTTACCCTCTAACCATCACCACGTAACGGCAAATATCCCGCCTGAGCCTTTTGACTTTGTCTTATGATTCAAACATAACGTTATAGGTACCTTTCTCCATTGTGCGTCTCGAAAAACTCGAAACAATAGTTACTTTCACTGATAGATTTTCTTTTCAGTTTGGTTTCCATTATTGGCTGTGATGTTTCCCGTTCTTCAAACTTTCCCTGCTCTCTTCTTCCCCACCCCGCCGTCATCTTATAATACTACCCATTACCCACCATCGGAGCCGAAGGAATTGTCTTTCTTCGTGCAACCAATAGCACTGTTATTTTTAATTATAGGTCTGCTGCTGTCGCTACAGAGGGGTTTTGCATTCCAGTATAGAAATGTATTAATAGAGTCACAAAATGTATGCAAAAGAAATGTTTAAAACACCCTCGAGGACTCAATACAAGAACAAAATCGCTTTGATCTGTTTGTCGTCAGAAATCGTCCCCCATATGCGAAAAATAATATTGCCTTATCTAATTACGAATGTCCTATGGGGTCCGACCCTTTTAATGAAAAATTTCCGCATTGGGATAGTTCATATGACTCTACATTGCCGTAAGAATTTTTTTTAATAATAATAAAGTAGACACCGTATTAAAGGGGTCATAATATTTTAAATTTTGTTATGATACTGACCAAAATATCAATTGTTTTATACAAGGTGTCCGGGGCGAAGTGCTCTAAATTCGAGAGGTGATTTTAGGTAATAGTACAACTAAGTTTTTTCGTAATTCCGACGTATTCAGGTATTTTCAAAATATTACTTTTATGAAAAAATATTTTTTTCTGGAAAAAAAGTAACTTATTATTCTTACTTTTACCATCATGTGGAATCACCTCACGAAGATATTGCATTTTACCCCCTGACACCTTGGATAGATGTGCAGTAAAGTTTTAGCAAATAAATATTTATGATATTTAGTAGAGCGACACCCCACAAAGGAGGCAATTGTGTCGTCTTTGGGGATTCACTGTGAAGGGTTATTTAATGAAAAGGATATTTTATGGGAAGGAAAAGACGTGAGGAGGAGTCGGGGGGTCAGTATATCTAGGAGTGTGTGAGGGACATATGAATATATCCCTCCCACTCTGGAAAAGGCGGTGGAGGTGGGTCGAGAGAGTCTGAGTGGAGAGTTTTCATTTCAGTCAGTTTATATTTAAAACTGTCAGTTTATATTTTATTGTCCTGATGAAGATTGAGTGCAATCGAAACCGGTCGACAAATATAAATAAAAAGAAAGTGTTTTAAAACTAAGTATTTTTTCATTTGGTATAATAAATGTCAAGCCACAAAGTGTTTGCTTTCTTCGATAAAATAACTTGCATTCTACTCACGAGAGAGCGCCTAAAGTCGGTAAACCGCACTACATCATTTCTGTGTGATTTGCTGTTCTCAGTCGGAGGCGCAACCGATAGCCGTCATGGAATTGACAAGAAACATTTATTTCTTTACTCGGTTATAAAAAATGCACATTAGGTAGGCGTCATCTTAGTTGCACAAGGTTCTAATTGAATTTTGAAAAGACCTTTGAATGCAAAACCATTTCTTTTGCTCATTTCTATAACCAAAATAATGTTCGGAGCCTTCTGTGTTGAATTTCCGTAGATTCTTGAACGACGAAGTTCCAACGTCAAGTTTTTCTATCGATTTATAATATAATTCTCATGAACACTGTAAGTTTTTAAGTTCCTAAAAATATACCTTAGTTTTTAAGATAATATCTACATTGTAAAAAATCATAGTATATCTTTATATGCAACTTGGGCTTTTATCGTGAGGTTGTTGCTCTATTTTAAACGAATCGTGTTTTATGAAATTAATATTTTCACCATTTTCTCCTAATTATTATTTTTATTGTGATTATTTTCTATACATTTTTTTATTAAAAAATAACAGAGTAACAAAATAAAAAATCGTAATCTGCTCATCTCACCAGGGAGCTCATTCCTTTGTCGAGATGGGCAGCTTTACAATTGTAAAATTTTTAAGAGAAAACATGCATATAACTATAAATATTTTGTAATAATATCTATATATATTATTTCAAAAGAAACACTTAAGAACGATTGACCAGCGGCTGAAAATAAAAGTTTAAAAATGCTTGCTACTGTACAGAAGGTTCCAATGAGAAAGATCGATTATTCCCCATATCAAATTTTTTAAATTAAAAATTTAATATCGATTTTTTTCATTAAAAACTTGCTTTAATATATACCTACATTCAAGTAAGCAATAAAAATGCTCAAAATGCAAGATGATAAATTATTAAATATCGTGTAATTCTTGTAAGTATTTTTTGATCATAAGTATTTGCGATTTTTTAAATAATGACTATCTAAACAAAATAAATCTTTCAAGCTCATCAAAACCATAAACGAAGACTTTTTTACGAAAAGTATATATATTTTTTTACATTAGCTCCACACAGGAGGCCCTAAGGCCTTATGCATCTTTGAAGATGCTGTGTGGAGGGTCTAACGTAGGTCTACCTATTAGAGATGAAATACGTATTTCAAAAAACTACCTGGATATCGCGTTATTTGTCGGAAACGAACTACAAAATTCACCCTCAAATTTTCATGTCTCTAGTTTTAAGTGATTTTGTTTTACAATAAACAGAAAAAATATTACCTAAATACTAAAATGGGCTCCAAATAGCATAATTTTTTAGCTCCGTTTTTGTGAAAATCACTTCAGGATTGCTGCTTCCTAAAGCAATAAAAGAGATTTAAAACAAGGACAAATTATTTCTGTTGTGATCACGAAGCTTCAAGTTACTTGTACCTACATATGTATAATAAGTAGTCAGTAACTCAAAATTGGGTTGGGGCGATGTTAGGGAAGTAAACACTTCACACTTTTCCTTGAACCGATCCTCTCGTAAAGTGTGAAGGAGTAATAAATCACTTACAGCTCCGACTTTATAACAGAAAGAATACCTAACTAACTAACCATCGTGCCATTTCTCCACAAGAATAGGCAGAGAAGATTAACCGCCACATAACTTTTTTTGACTACGTATGGCCATTTTTGTAAAAATCACCGAAATGGCTTACCAATGCTTAAAATACCTTTTCTATATATTATTCTGGACGATATTTCGGTAATTATACATTTATGTGTGCTGTGAATATTATACATTAATCGTTTTGAACCCTTCAAAAATTTGGATATGTGTTTTGATACATCGAGGGAGAATGAAAAGAAGAATCGTGATAGATATTATAAGAATGATGTTCATCCCCATTTCGCTCCTTGTAATTTGGTAAAGAGCACCCCTCTGCCATTTTAAAGCAGTTATTTTAAAAAGTAATCAATAGAGAGAGAGAGCTGTTGGGGTTAGCGGGGTTAGCTGAGTTAGCTCGTGCGGCCCCACCGATTGCAATTTAAATATTTATCATGCAGTTTTGATAGTAAGTGCCGCCCTCTGGCGGGGAATCACAAAGAGATAGAAGAGGGCTGGGGAGGAATAATGTTAACGAGTGCCGATACACAAAGGAGTTGGCAAACAATATGTAATTAAACTAATTGGCTTTAATTTTTGACGATAATTGGTTAGACTAATAATAATTTGATAATTTGTAGAGCGCCGTTTTAGTGAGAAATCACCTCAAGGGCGCTGTACAATTTATAATAGCCTCTATGTTTGTCGCATAGTTTAATGTTCGCATCTGAAAGCTATTAAGGGGGGGGGGGGGTTATTCTTGCCCCAAAGAGAATCTCCATTCTCAGAGAAATGCCGTTATATAGAGCATCTGTTGTTTTTTTTTTAAATTTATTATGAGACTCCGTAGGTAGGTAAATACTTTGAAACGCATAAAGGAAACTTTTAAATATAGCTTTCCAATAATTTTAACTACACCCCCGGGAGGCCCAATTGGGCGCACTTTACGAAACCGGAGATGGGATTCGAAGATTCAACAACGCAAAAAATAAATAAAAACTTTAGGAATCTTTGCAATTATTTACTATTTTATTAATTTCCTATTGCCTATTTAATATTATTCTGAATTAAAAAAAAAAACTGCACATGATAATTCTATTGCTTACCTACTACCTACTGCCAGTCCTGTGGGCAGCGCTAGAGGTTAGGAATGAGGGATGAGGGATGAGGGCTCTCTCCCAGTTAAACTTTCAGTTTTTTGCAATACATTATTTAATGTTTAGTTGTCTCACGTTGTAGTATTCAAAATTATTTGAAATAACTCTAAATAAAATCTCCTACTTCTACACACTAAAAGGAAATATTGCTTGTGGTATGATGCAGGACTTAACCAAGCGAGGAATTGAACTCACGACAGGGACTCGACGCGTTGCCAACTCGGCCACTGACCGGAGGTTTGAACTTAGAAATGAAAAAATAATTTTAAACTTTCAAGTGTGATTTTCAATGAATATAATATTTGGGTAGCTAGCACGTTGGAAATAATGGCGTAATAATAATATTAGCCTGCATTTTCGGAACAAAAATGATTTTTGAAAAATAAAATTACATCTACAAATATAGTAGGGTATTACCTAAAAAAAATAATTACAAATATTTGTAATTATTTTTATTTAGGGAGGCTATATAGTATATACGATTACGGGGAAGGTTAAAAGCTGTATTAAATTTAATCAAATTCTGGTGAAGTATGTTTATCCACCAAAACCACTCCAACACGGAATCACAATTGTGTACTCCAATTCGCCGAATTCAGAATTTGGGAAAAGAATATAAGGACTTTGCGGATATGATTCACTCATCAGTATAAACACCTCATGGTAAGATGTATATAGGAAAAAAAGATCAATAATATTAAATTAAATATACCACATAGTTCTCCTTGGCTCAATCTACGAATTGTACTTATCCCACTCTGTTGTTTCTCTATCTTGCATTGTAGGGAATCCTGCTTTTATCTAACTCGTATTTGATTTTGTTTTAGATTATGTTGTTGATTTTGTTTTTGATTTTGACTTTGATTTTGTTTTGGATTTTGTTTTAGATTCTGTTTTATAATTTATTTTTTTGCTTTTGTTTGAATTGCTTGTAATGCTTATTTAGATGTACTTTGCTTTTTAATTTTATTTTTTGCTTTTGTGTGAATTTTTTGTAATGCTGATTTAGATGTACTTTGTTTATAAAAAAAAATAACATGTAAAAGCCCAGCAGGGCGTGAGATACAAAATAAATAAATAATTATTAGTAGATACCTATTTCTTGTAATAATAACTAAATATTGTTCAGCGCCCTTAAGGTGATTTATCACAAAAACGGCACTCTACAAGTTATCCAATTATTATTATTATTATTAAAGGTACATATAGTAATAATTAAAATAAACATGATTCTAGATATATCATCAGCCTTTTTCATTTCGGTGATTAAGACCCATTGACCAGCGGCTGAGAATAAAAGTTTAAAAATGCTTGCAACTGTACAGGGAGGTTCCGATGAGAAAGATTGATTATTCCCCGTATCAATTTTTTTAAATAAAAAATTTAATATCGTGTTATTTTATTCAAAACTTTCTTTAATATATACCTACCTTCAAGTAAGCATTAAAAATGCTCAAAACGCATGATGATAAATTGAAAGTGTTTTTTGAATATTTATGATTTTTCAATAAAAACGTACGTAAATAAAATTTGAAATAGTTTAGTATGTAGGTAAGATCTTAAATAAACAGAAAAACTGAGGTATTTTCGTCACCAAACACGTTCTCGGATTTATTTTTTAATGATTTTAATTGAACTAAAATTAAAATTTTGAAAATTGTCTTCACTAGATTTTGTATTGATTTATTTTGCTGTATATTTGAAATTTGTGTTGTATAATACAATATTTCGTTTGAAAATTGAACAAATCTACTAACGACCAACGGTATAACCTTAGTATATTAAAAGTAAACTTAATCTTTCAAAATCAATTTATGTTTTTTTTGTAAAAAAGAGTCCATACGTCTAGAATTTGATTTAAAAAGGACTAATTTCCGGTATTCTCTGGTAATACCCTCTTAAGATAGTTATAAAAAAAGAAACATTATTTAAAATAAAATATTATGAAAAATAAATCAAGGTTTACAAACTTATTTTGGAAACTTCGGTTTTTATTCAATTTTTCATAACATTTTTTGTTACTCTATAAATGATCTCTATGATTTTTTTGGAGCAAAGAAAAAAGCCTGCGCGCCAGCTTAGTTTTACGGTGAGGTTGGTAGGTACCTCAATTTATAATTTTTTTTTCTATTGCTAAAGCAATTTCGTTTTTTCGGAATAGTTCATTTTGTACACCTATAATACATTTCAGGTAGCAAAGAAAATTAATTTTTCGTATAATATATTTAAGGCTTCAGCCCCTGGGAATAATTAGTTGCAACCAGTTTCTACCAAACGTAGAAGTTATCCGGTCAGTGTCTTAGTTGGCATCGCATTTCGGTCCCTCCCAGGCATCGTGAGTTCACTTCTTCGGTTGGCTAAGTCCACATCGTTAAAACAACATTTTCAATGACAGGTTATTTGTTTTTAAATAAATAATAGCAATATTTGGCGATGCGCGCGCCTCCCCATCTCCCCATTCCCATTTCATTCCCGCTTCCCACCGCCTAACGCCTTAACTACACCAACTGCTAAAATAATTATGAAAAGACAAATTGACATTTCCGTTCACGGGGGATGACGCTCCCTTCTCAAGGATCAAATGACATACTAGATATCCCTCTTTTTTATAAGATCCCATGTTGTTGGCTACCATGCCTCGGAGATTATATTGTCTGAAGAAACATAAACACACGCGTTTTAGGTTTGACGTCTATGATTGAAACAATCCTATAAAAGGCCGAGGCAAGGGTAATCGTTCTTCATTACTGCAGTGTTTCAATATCCTCCATATATTTTGTTGTTGATAATAGATTTGTGATTTACTTACCCATCACATTCGATTCGGCTCTTTAAGGGTGCCGGTTCACGCTGTTGCATCTTCTTGTATGTAAATTTAATACCGGTCTGGAGTACTGGACTGTTATACTAACATACTTTTCAATTATTGTAGAATGCCATCATTATGCCAAAATCATCTACATCCAAAAAAGAGTCCGGGAGCTCTTCATTCCACACATGAAAAAAAATATCGACATATCATTGTTAAAAAATTAAAACCAGTGGGTAACTGGGTTCAAATATTATTTCTGTTAGGTATTATGTGTAGGTATATGTATAGGTATTTAGTAATTATAAAAATATTAATTTTTTGATGAGAAAAACTCTTTTATTTATTTATTATTATTATCTTTTAAGTTTATTTCGTAGAACTCCATTTAAATTTTTCATTTTATTTATATATTCAATAATTTTATTATAATAATAAACTGTTTTTATACATTAAATAATAAAATTATTAAATATATAAATGAAATAAAAATTTAAAACTCTCTTTTTAACTTTTGAAGGTTATTCCCATCAATGAAATATGTCATTGAAGAAGAGGATAACAATAATAATATAATTTAAATATGAAAATGAACAACACACAATATGTTGATAGATAATATTGTTAATTCTGAAATTTGAAATATGACTTTGACAATTATGGCGGTTTTATAATCGGACGCAATGGCTGAATCGGTAGAGCGCCGTGCCGGTAAGAGGTGAGATCTGGATTCGTGTCCCAGTTGCGACCATTATAGTTTGGTAGGCGGGTATGGGTAGCGCCGCCCTGGGAACCATTCATTGGATGACCAACACCTCTGCCACAGGTCACCCAAAGTGGTTCGCTACGTTATGTGACTTAGAAGGGGTGCCCGGGTTCATGGGGTAATGTTTGTTCAGGTCTTGGTTGCGTGTGCGTCGGCCCATCTTCTGCGGGGCAGGCTGGATTGGGTCCAGGGGCCCGACCCTCAGGCTCACGACTGAGGGTGGGTTGCCCCATCAACGAGTGTAAAATCCCGGCGCTGCTGTAGCGCCCTGTAACTTAGGATCGTCCGACGAATGCCTGGTGACGACCTCAATCCCCGTCAACTTCAGACCATTGCAGGATGACAGTACAGTCCATGATAGCTTTTTCCAAAGGGTGCGCAGATTCCCACGGCTCGGAGGGCTTTGAAGCAAAGAATAGACGCTTACCTTGAGGGTGTTTTCTCTTGGGGTAAGAATAATCTCGCCGAATTTAATGTTTCAAAGACCCAATCATGTCTGATTACGTCTAAAAGGGATCGAAATGACAATCTAGTCCCCTTCAACGGTAGCATTCATCCGAACAGGACCTCCATTGATATGCTCGGCGTAACTCTAAGTGACCAGCTCAGGTACGGGGGCTCCATCGAAGCCAGAGTTAAGTTATGTACACGATTGACATTTGTCACATGAGAACGGGTCGCTTCTACGACTCGTTCTTGAGTTCAACAGCTCGGCTGTGGAACTATTAGCCGGCCTCTGTGTTTTCTCCTTCCTACAACATGGGTCTTGAAGAGACCCATGTTCACTCCTTCCTCTCCTCAAAAAATCCTCCACACAGCATCTTCATAGATGACATAGGCCCTGAAGGAAATTATTTTCCCCAGGGCCTCCTGTGTGGAGTTAATATAAATATATATATATATATATATATACAGGGTGTTAAGGTACGTACTTGAGTTACTTTAACCAGTGATTCCTGACATTATTTGGAGTAAAAAATGTAAATGAAATTTTGGTCTCCGGTGACATTTTTGATGTTTTTTTTTTTTTTTTTTCTACAAAAACATAAATAATAGTAGGTGTTGGGTAGTTGGGGGCGGGGTAAGTGGTGGGGTGGTAACTTGGCTGAGTGACCAATAAGCTCATGTGAAAGAATTTTTTTTTTGTTTGATTTTGAAGAAAAAATATTTTGAAAAAAAAAAAAAATTTACATAAAAAAAGTCACCGGAGACCAAAATTTCATTTACATTTTTTACTCCAAATAATGTCAGGAATCACTGGTTAAAGTAACTCAAGTACGTACCTTAACACCCTGTATATATATATATGTATATATGTTTTTTTATTTTTCTGTGTCTTATTCATTTTCATATTTTAATTTAGATTATTATTGTTATCTTCTTCAATTCAATTTTTTAAGAATTCCTTTCTGAACATCCTCCGAATCAGAGAAACGTCATTAAAACTTAACATAACCCTTAATATCAAATAATAATTAACCAATATCAGATAATTATCAAAATTCACAATGAAATTAAGATTGAGTTTAACAGCTTTAATAGTAATAATAATAATAAAGCATATGTTTCACTTCAAGTGGGCTTAACTATTACAAACTTTAAAAATTTAAAAATAATCCTACAATGCTCCTTAGAGTCCTTACAAAATTTAATCCTACAGTGCTCCTTAGAGTCCTTACAAAATTCATGAGCCATCGTAACTTAAAATAAAACTATAAATTTTCATGATGCCATAAGAGATATTAAGATTTTAAGCTTGTGTAAAAATATATTGCATTCTTTCACGTTTATTAGGGAATAAACAAGATGTCTATCCATATTCCAACCCACGTGGTTCACTTTTGACAGATGTTGCATACCGTTCTACTTGAACTACGCCGATCTGTCCCCTGAATATATAATTTTCGAGGTCTTAGCCTATGTATTAAATTACATGTATTATAACAGAATATCATGATAGATACAGTGTGTGACACAACATAAAAGTGTGTTGCCATTAAAACAAAAGGTTTCCTGAGACTCCTGCTATTCACATTCTATCAAATCTTTACCAACCTTTATTTTACGAATTTATTTCACAAATATAAACACTTATACGTTTCCTCCAGACATAAATTTTTACAACTAATGGTGTATTATTATATTAAATTAAAGGCATGGTTTTATCGTAAATTCTCTTTTAAATACAATGATATTGAATAATACACAAGTAACAAATATTCAACATTAAATCAATCTGCGTTCTGCATACCCACTTATTTCGTTCATCCAAGGCACGATAAACGTGAGTTAGGGGTTGGATCTTACATACCATTAGAAATGAGCATAGCTTACAAGTATGTACCTACCTATTTTGATTTATTTATTATGTGAATACCGCACAAGATTCCCAACCGTCTGGAGCCAGTGAGATTGTGTTATCCCCAAATGGAGTATATTAGAATCAATTGAACCTGTTTATGCTTAGTTGCTGCATATATATTCCTCGCTTGTGGATTGAATAAAGAAGGTGATATGGACAACCATGTTTTAAACCTAGTGTAATTTGCAATGCCAATCTAATACTGTGTACACATTTGCTAACCGAGACGCGAGCCGTACCACGAATTGTGGTAAAAGAAGGAAGCAACAGCAAGCGGCGCTGTTTACGGTTGCTTCGTTCCTTTTCCATAATTCGTGGATCGGCTCGTGTGTGTATACGCAGCCTTACAGATATGTGAGAATATATAAAAAGAAAAACGGATTACCATGACGATTTCACATTTACAGAGAGTAATGAGAGTATGTGAAGAAGTAAAATATCTAATAAACCACATAATTGAAAAAAATACAGAATTCAATTTATTAAATTTAAATATAAGAAGTATACGTAAACATTTTTATGATTTCTGTATTTTTCTCAATTCTCTGGGCTTTCAATCAAATGTTAACATACTTACTGAAGTTTGTTTTTGGGGTGTTGTGCCGTGTTACGCTACCTCCTTCTTTAGGAAAAATCTAAAAACATATCATACTTACTGTAACACAGTTGCGTGAGTCAATCCCTTACCACATCTCTGATTATGAGACTTACTCACTACCCTATAAATATACCTCACACGACGTTCTTACAATATTTTACAATACACACAAAATAACCAACGTAGTAATTAATATCCCTAAATTGAAGTATTCGAATGCCATACATTTATCCTTCACACTAAACAATTAAACATACTCTATACTTGCTGTATATCGCTCCCCTTCCTTAGACTCTAAATCCGTTATTACGGAACTTAAATATTTTATAAACGAAAACCATTGGAGTCAATCTGATTTCTCATTTATTGTAGGGGATATAAACATTAACATTGATAATTCTATCCTAAACCCTATTGCAAATGAATATCTAAAAGTTATATATAGCGAAGGATATCTGTTTTACATAAATAAACCTATTAGATATGGCCATCATGCTGATTCTTGCCTCGATCATATATTACTCAAAACCAATAAAAAATGTATACCCAGATCAGCTGTCCTAAAAATTGATATCTCTGATCACTACCCAACTTTTTTCAGTCACAGTAACTTAAAATTTCATCATACAACTAAAGATAAACAAGTGGAAAAACATAAAATTAACTACCAAACACTAAACAATTCTCTACCAAAAGAAACTTGGAACCTAGTTTTATCCAATGATGACCCAAATCAATCACTAAATATATTATATTCAATATTAAATAATAATATCAAGAATGGTCTAGAACCTACACCAACACCTAAAAGAAAACATAAAAAAATTAATCCATGGATCACGCGTGGATTGATAATTGCAAGTCAACACAGGAACAAACTGTACAAAAATCACAAAAATCATGAGAATTATTGTATGGTAAAAGGCGTGCCACCTAATGGAAATTTAAGACAGCAATACATTGTCTATAGAATGTTTTTTAATATTCTTATGAACAAATGTAAACAACACTACTATAGAAAGCAATTTCAAAAAGCTGATAATGATTCTAGAAAAAATTGATAACATAAATGAAATAACAAATACCTAGAACAAAGAAAGTTAAATAAAAATCCTGAAAAAATTGAAACAGACGATAAAATAGTCATTACGGATATAGGAAAAATCGCAATAAATTCAATGATTTTTTTACAAACGTTGCCTCAGATTTAATAAATAATAATCCCTCATTTCAAAAGAATATACATTACCCTAGCCAAATAAACATACCCACCGAAAATGTTCCTAATTTATCCCAATTTAAACGGATAACTCAATCTAAAATTATAAAACACATTGACAATCATAAAACCAATACAGCCAATGGTCCAGATGAATTAAGTTGTATCACAATCAAGTCTATTAAACAACATATTTCCAAGCCCTTGCAACACATTTTTAATTCCTGCTTTGAAAAAAACACTTTCCCAAATGCATTTAAACTCTCAATTATTGTACCGATACATAAATCTGGATCGATCTCTAAACTCGACAATTATAGACCAATATCGCTGATATCACAACGAGCAAAGATATTGGAAAAAATCATAAAGAAACAAGTACTAGAGTTTCTAGAATCGAATGCACTTTTGTCCCCAAACCAATATGGTTTTAGTACAGATGATGCTTTATTTAATCTAACAAAACATATCTACACCAATCTAGATTCAAATGTGAAAAGTTTAACAATCTTTTTAGACCTAAAAAAGGCTTTTGATACCGTCAATCATAATATACCGATTATAAAACTTAATAATATGGAAATCAAAAATAATTGTCTTTCTCTTTTAACAAATTATTTACTTGATCGCAGACAATCCACCAAAATTGGTGTAAATATTAGTAAACCATCATCTGTGAGACATGGTGTTCTGCAAGGAACAGTTATAGGACCGGTATTGTTTCTAATTTATATTAATGACCTATGTAATATTAGCATTCCGGGAATACTATTCTCGTATGCTGACGATACTGCAATCACAGTTCATGATAAATCTTGGGACGAAGTCTCTGAAAATGCAAATAAGTGTACATCCATGGTCAAAGAATGGCTCAACCAAAACCTTCTAACTCTGAACTGTGAAAAAACTATTTATATTCCCTTCTATAGACCGGTCAGTGGTTCAGTGGGCATCGCGTTTGGGTCTCACCCAGGCGTTCCGTTTTCGATTCCTCGGCTGGCTAAGTCCTCCACCACAACACAAGCAACATCTTCCGCTTAGTGTGGTGGTAGTAGGAGATTTTCAAATGTTGTTGGGTTATTCGTAACCCGGGAATGTTTGTCTTTCTTTTTAAAAAAGAAAAAAAGAAATAATACCAAAAAAGCGACTCCCTAAATATAAGGTTTCACAAAAATACTTGCAATCCAAGTAAGTAGTGCTCTAACTGTACAGAAATGAATTCAGGAAATACAGTTAAATATTTAGGAATTATAATAAACAGTCAACTCAAATGGACAAATCACGTATAAAAGCGTAAAAAACATAGTTATTTAGCTTCTATTTTTTTAACGTTTAAATAACACAGTTGATATCAAAAGAATGAATTTGGTTTATCATGCATTGGTGCAATCATCAGTATCTTATGGAATAATTGCATGGGGGGGGGGGGGGGGTATTTATCATATTAAACCTCTAGAAGTAACCCAAAAATTAATACTAAAAATAATGTTGCGTAAAGATATGACCTAGCCCTCCTTGCAATTATTCGAATAAGCTAAATTGGTAGATACTATAATTTACTGTATGCAATGGTTAAAATATATATTTACCCGAAATATTATTTTTACAAAATATGAAAATCGATTTAGACAGATTTGAACAGACATGTTGTTCTTGTATTAATTATACTTATATAATACAAAAATAATTGTAATACACTTGCATAACTTAGATTACTAGATGATCATTTTTATGGAAAAGTGTATGAAAGCCCCGGACATAAAAGTCTGGTGCGTTAAAAAAATAGGACAATTAATGTTTTTTAAAGTTCCACTGGGCAAAACAAAGCTTGCGCAAAGACGTGCTTATTTTATTACACCGAAAATTTATAATGCATTCTATAAGACTACAGAAATCAAATGTGAAAATATATCATCCTACAGAAAACATAAAAATGTAATAAAATCTTGGATAAATACCATTGATATTAATATTTACTGCTGTAACATCTGATCTTAATATCTATTAACTTATAACAAATTTGTAATCTTTATTCTCGTGTTTTAAATTTTTATTCCGTAAATACTGATTTTACTATATTATTATTTATTTTTTGCAATTTTTACAAAGATTATATATATTTGTAAAGGAATAAGAGTACCTATAGATTGTCGTTTCTTTATACTCCAGAGCAACACATTGTTTTATTTGTCATTTAAAACCAAAGACAACAAACAGTCTTATATATATATAGCATAAGAATCGTGCACACGCCAAACGCGGATGGATAACACCTTCTGAATGTGGTTGATTTTTAATTAGGTGAAGAATTAAAAAGTAGATGGTGAAAGGTGAAGGTATTGACCGGTCAGTGGTTGAGTGGGCATTGCTTTTGGGTCCCGGCGTTACAGGCGTTCCGTGTTCGATTCCTCGGCTGGCTAAGTCCTCCATCACAACACAAGCAACATCTTCCGCTTAGTGTGGTGGTAGGAGGAGTTTTTCAAATGTTGTTGGGTTATTCGTAATCCAAGAATGCTTGTCTTTCTTTAAAAAAAAATAGTATGTATAATGTATATATACCATAAAAGCCTTGTAGAATTGTTAGATTTGATTGCAGGCCAATGAGCCTAATTAATAACCTATTTACAAAGATTGAAGAACACTGGTTTATAAAATGTGAGTCTGGGACGTGTAAATAGTCCCAGATCTCTCTGGGCGTAATACCCAAAAATATACGATTGTGAATTTATTTGCGCGAACAATATTATCACAGAAGAATGGCTGTATGTACAATTTCTATTGAAAAAACAGAAACACTAACCTTTGATTTGATTGTCGTCCTCTGCAAACGTGGAAGGCCTCCCAATGATTCCAATTCACGTGCAGATCACCAGCACAATTTTTGCTAATATTTGGATCCGCAAATGTTCCGAAGTCAAGATTACACGCTGGAAATATATCCGCAATCATAAAATGCGCCTTTCTCAAAAAACCACAAAATGGCGAGAGACTTTTTTTTATAATAACAATTTCCGTGATGACAGTTTCCAAGAGAGATTCCATGACTATACAATACATTATATTAGTGTTTCTGTTATCAACAAAGACTGTCAAACAATCATTGTGTAACATAAAAATATTTTAATTATTTTTTCGAACAAACAAAACTAAACATATTATAATGCCTAACCAAACACCTAAATGTTTTATGTTACTTAATGTTTATTATTTTATTTTAATTTAATGGTAGAAGGGGTAGCTGTTTAGCTCCGGATCCATAGACTGATTTCAAACTTGCCTCATAACCTAAACCTACCATAAAAAACCAACAACAGATTGCTGTTCCATAGAATCTTTCTTCCGTTGGTCGGCACAAATGAGATACATGAAAATCGTATTTCCGTCAGAAAATATTTCGCCAGAATATTTTTTAAGTTTTACGAAATTCGAGTTTCTGGTATTTTATCACATTGTTTTTAATTGACTAGCTAACAAACTAATGATCACGCCGTTTTCCCGCAGGGGAAGGCAGAGAGGACGGACCGCCAAACAACTCGGTCTTGGCACACTCTTTGCCTCATTCACATTCAAACATCGTCTCATACAAACTCTTCTATTTTTCTGACTGTTGACATGGCCCGACTTAAGTATCTGATTCACTTCTTATACCATTCATACTTGCGTTATATATTCTCCTTGCGCTCTTTTCTTCGTTCATGCGCTTTTAATTTTTTTTTACAAATTTCTAAACTTCTCAAACGATGTTTTTTTATGAAAAAGCTGTATAGGTATATAATCATAAAGTTAAGCTAAATGTAAATTGACTGAAATTTTAAAAATCAGAGAAAAAGGGGATGTGGATTATCCTGGGGAAGTGGCCTCTCCAAGTAACCCGTTCATATCTTGTGGGACACGCGAACTTCCTGCCACCGTATTTCACGGCCCATTGGCCCCCATAATGTCCACACTTCACTCGGAGAATCTGGACAATTTTTGCACCCAAGCAAACAGGTCATTATCATATCTTCCATTAAATGACCAACTACAACCACTGCTCAACCCTTTGTTAGTTAACTGAAATGTAATATTAGTTTTCCGGGAAAGGAAATTCAATGTAATATTTTCATTCAAAATATATATTATCCGTTTTTTCAAAGCAGAGAGTAGGGAGTAGGGTGTGGGTAGGTCGAGTTGTACATGTGACGTGTTTTGGAATCGTTGTGGTTGGTAATGTTCCGTAAACATTTTCACTTTTATCTTTGAATGGCTTTTATTTATGTTCAGTGCAACAACTGAACAGTGATCGGGTGGTGACGTCCTTTAAAGGAAAAATGATCAGAATTTTCCATGCATTGAATATTAAAATTATTACGCTCAGCAGTCCAGTTATCTTTTAAACAATACTTTGAACCAACTCACGTTGACATAACAAGGGATTCATTTTTTAAAATTATTCATTCATTTTCGACGCTCTTATGGACCTTTACAAGATAATCGTATGATACAGAGAAAAAATATTTAGATAAAAAAATTAAACTTAAAGAAATGAAAAATATATAAATGGTAGGTATAAAAGTAAATTTAAGTGAAAATAATACAATATATGTATATTATAGGAAAAAAGAGAGAAAAAAAAACAGAAACAAATGTGCATGTTACAGAAAAAGAAAAGAGAGGAACATGTTCTTACATTTTAGATAACTAGAAAAAATACAAACACATATGCAACATCTCTTATGTGATGCTCCTTAATTATAAAAAAATTATGCTCCATGAAAATATCATTCAGGTATCTCTTAAATAATAGTAAACTTATGTTAAATATGTCAATATTTGAGGTAAATTGGTTTCCAAGTATGTGAAACGATGAATAGGTGCGCGGCAGTTGGTCCTAGACTTATTGTTAAAGAAAAATATATTTTGCCTAGTTGCACGATTAGGTACCTTGACGTTGACGAGTTCATACAGTCTAATTCGGAGTGAATAATTTTAAACAAAAAAATTTATATATTTTTCTTATTTTTTCTAGGGATTTAGTAAACCTATTTATTAAGAATGTATACTTTATGCTTTACATAACTATGTAAGTTATTTGTTTTCCTTTTAACCCACGCCATTAATTTTTTTGGACTTTGAGTGATGAGATATTTATATTTTCGTAGTTATAACACACTGAATATTTATACTACAATAATGTTTTTGTACATCTTTATTATTTTACATCATACCAACATTTAGTACAGCACACATATTTATATGTAAAATTAATTATTTAAATACTAACTAATAGCTGTAAAACTCCTCTTCCATACACAAAAAAATGCGTCTAATGGAAGATTAGTAAATAATCGAATATGTAAAAATAATCATCATCTATCAATGTAAAACATATTGTTAAAAAAAATATATATGTATATATATTTTTTTAAATATGACAAATAACATAATTAGATATTACAAAATAAGTATATGAACATAACATATTATACATTCAATATACAAAAAACACGTATTGTACAAAATAAACACAAAGCGCTAAATAAATATTCTCCTGATGAAGGAAGGGTTCTCCCGAAACCGGTAGAGTATAAATAAAATAGCGGTCTAAAAAAAAAAAAAAATTTTAATTTTCTACTAAATATTGAATATTGTCCTTGAAAATGTAAGTAATTAAGTAGCTATTGTGCTTCTAATGAAAGCTTTTAACCTTTTAATGTTAGTAGAAGTAAAATAATCTGACCTTCCATAAATTTCCTTCACACTATTTGATGCTTATCGTAGACGAAAGGTCGTAACTTTCGCCCGCCCTTTTATTTAAATAATCCGAAGTAATGAAGTACGTTAACGATATAACGATAACGTCAAAAGGCGGCCATTTCAAATCTAAAACTCAAACAAACGGTTCTCTAACAGCCAAAGCTACGTACATATATTATGGAAACTCCAATACTTCAGTAAATATTTCAACACGGAAAAAATCCGATAAGTTTTTCCCACACTACAAATGTTAAGTACTTATCTAAGTAGGTATATATATATTAAATAATCATGTCTGTGATTATATGCATAATCCTATTTAATTACACAAATATTTACGTGTTAGTTAAAGAATAAATACATCAGTAAATTATTAAGGAAAAAGGAACGTCACAGTGGATGTACGAAAATGTTGATAAAAAATGGAAATGCAAAATCATACTGTGTGTTGCATACAACATAAACCTATGATGTACCTATCCTAAAATATAGAATACTACCAGGAAATTAACATTTTATTTTAGTAAAAGATTATACATTATATTTTTATAAGAAAACCTCAATTTTTAACTTTTGAAGGTTATTCCCATCAATGTAATATATCATTGAAGAAGAAGATAACAATAATAATCCCAATTGGTAGAGGTGTATGTCCCGGTAAGACGTAAGGTTCTGGGTTCGAGTCCCAGTTGCGACCGTTATCTTTTATTATTTTTCGGTGTCTTGTTCATTTTCATATTTAAGAAAAAAAAGATTATTATTGTTATTATTCTTCTTCAATGATAGATTATACATTATTTATAAAATGTTTTGATTGCCCAACTTAGAGGAATCCCGTTTTAGGGCATTCAAATTATGATGATATATTATATGGAACATGTTTTGTACAAAGTAAAAGAATTAGAGGAAAAAAAAATAAGAAAAAGAATTTAAAAAAAAAACAAAAAGATGAGAATAAAAAATAAATAAAAATTTAAAACATAACAAATGTTAGTTATTAAAATAATACAAAAAAATAATAAAAAAATAACAGAGGATTAAAACAAACAAACATTAAAAACAAACTGGTGTACGCTTATGTAAAAAGTATATTATTTTAGTAGTATTTTTTATTATATATTACATATTACCCTTACTCAAGTTCTTCTTCTTTCGTATGGTGGGGGGGTCAGAGGGGGACATCTAGGTCTGCGAGCCACTCCAGGACCTCAGGCGTCGCCCTGTGGACCTCATCAATCCCGCCGGGGAATGAATGGAGCGGGCATTCGTTGACCACATGTACGGTGGTCTGCACCGCACCGCATTCGCACATCGCCGACTCTTTAAGGCCCCATCTATGCATCATATGGGCACAACGGCTATGGGAGCACCTTATTCTATTGATGGCGGACCAGAGTTTGCGAGGCAATGAGAACCCAGGCTGTCTCTCAGTGGGGTCTTGTACGAGATGGGCATTTTCCACGTTGGCCGATTGCCACTCAAGTTTCCACCTGTCTTCAGGGTTGAGGGGTGATTGGAGGAGTCTTTCTCCTTCCGTCCAGAAGGGTTAACTCAAGTAAAGCCTTTATAGTCCAGTCAGTGGGGAGTTTTACCTTGAAAAAGGTCAAATAGTAGCGATTTTGATATATGTTGTTTAGATTGGGACTCAAAAAAAAAGTTTTCGACCTTGGGTGGTCGAGCTGGAGCCGCCATCTTGGATTGAAAGTCCCAAAATTAGGTTTTTTCAAAATAATTGTTAATCTTACAACCAAATTGTCTAAGACAAACTTAAAGAGGAAAAAATTTCTAATATTTTTTTTGTTTTATAATTTCTTTTCTTATGTCTAATAGGTAATGAGTTACAGTGACGGAAATGTAAATATGTTTCTAAAAAATGGGGAAAATCCCAATTTTTGTTATTTTTTCGGGCTATTCATTGCATAATTACAATATTTTTGTAAACTCATTTCCATACCACCATCAGGTAGAGAATTTTTTATTGTGGTATCCCCAGTAGGTCTGTTCTACAGATATTCCAGCGATGGTAGATTTCGAAATGGCGCTTGAGTCGCGCAGAGTTCGACTGGTATTCGTAATAATTACTAATTATGTTACATATTCGTTACTGCGTAATAATATTTACCCTGCCTTAAAGAACCTGCCAATTGTCACAACTGCACAAACAGAAAGGGTTACCAAAATGACCATCCCGGTAACAGTTACTTATGTGAATTCCGTAAGAA
The DNA here is from genome assembly GCA_951813805.1 of Limnephilus auricula. Lineage (NCBI taxonomy): Eukaryota > Metazoa > Arthropoda > Insecta > Trichoptera > Limnephilidae > Limnephilus > Limnephilus auricula. The sequence goes on from OX638401.1 coordinate 68,882, forward strand.
AATGTTAAAAAATGCGCAAATGCGAATTGAATACGAGTAAGTTTACACGTTGCAAACTTTTTTTTTTATCAATGGATAAAATGGATTTTTATTTTGGAAAAAAACCTTCTGTTATAGTGTGGGTGTGGGGTGCTAACAGCTGTTAACGGAACTAATAATATAATCATACATTCTCAAATAGCTCACAGTTTGTTCGGTAACCAATCATTCTCACACTCGCCCAGTCGCCGGACACGTCAGGCAGTCGCAGTCGCATGTGTACCTCGACTACCTTCGTGGGGTAAACGATTATTTTAAGATCGATTTTATGATATCAAGCGCTCACCGAGGGTTCTAATCAAACCTGCCCTTACCTCGGTTACTTCATAATAATGTGGCAGTTATTTGTTGGTTTCCATTTCCCACACTTCAAATCATAAGCGCCCACGACCCACTTAACGGTTTGGAAAGAAACAACCAATTTTCAATATACCTAACCAGCACTCGTTTTCAATATAACTGTACTTCGATGGTCAAAATGAAATCTGTCTTTTTTTTTTCTTGAACGCAAACCTACCTATTTTTTATCTGTCAGTCTTGTAAGAAAACATCAATAAATTAATTGTTCAATTTTTATAAGAAACACTCTCTTTTTATCACTTTTGAAGGTTATTCCCAACAATGTAGTATATTTTCTAATATGTTAATCAGTTATATTCTTCTTCAATGATTAATTAATTAGTTTTTATTACTTCTTTAATAATAATATTTATAGAAAAATGTGTAATTATATTCATTTCTTTTTTTTTTTTTTTACCACAGAGTGAATTTACCATTATTGCCGAAGAAATTGTATGTATTATATTATATGACCTACGTTCTTCCAAGTAATACAACTTTAATAGTTTTTACTAATTTAACTTTAACCTACCGGTACCTTCCTTTTCCCCAACTTCTTGCTTCCTTCCCCACACCCCACTTCCTTCAGTCTTACAACATACTCCAATCGTGGATGCCATAATCCCACTGGTTTCCAGAATTGGAGCAGGCGTTTCTTTCATATGGGGTTCATATTTATAAAAAAAGTAATTTTGGTCATGAATAACACAAATTCCAAACTGTGTACGTACAAAATGAATCCGTGTTGACATTTGAATCCAAGTGAGGGGTTAATTAACAGCCCGCTTCACACAAACACTGACCGTTACTTTCCCTGTTCACCTCTTCCATGTGCTGTGTGCTAATATAGCTGTACGCCGTACCCACTTCATTTGTACATGTTTTATGTTATAATCCCTGAGAACAAAGCACAGCACATGTTCGGCACAGAGCCGGACTGGACTAAGCGGGCAATGGGCTTTGGGCGCTGAGCGCTGGGTAAGTCGGGACGAATGGAAGAGGCAGTACTCTTTTCTGCCTTCAAATTGTCATATTTTTTCTCAAAATGGTCTAATTATTATTACGATTTAATTTCATCCACTGATAGGGTATTACAGATATCTGATTATTGACCAACCTTACTTATTTACAAATTATTGGGGTAGAAAGTAATAATACCTATTAATCATAACCTGAAAAAACCATCGACTCTGTGCAGAAACGGAATGTCCGTTTGATATATTCTCCTATCAACACACTGATTGCAATCTTTAGAGCACAGGCGTCGAGTGGGATTACTGTCCTTGTTCTACCGGTATTTCAATGGAAGATCCTCCGAGGAACTAGCATCATTGATCCCCTCGACACCGGTGCATAGTCGGGAAATATACTAAACGCGTGCCCAACATAAATATGTACACGGTTGACATGTCAGATGAGCACGGGTCATTTATACGACTCGTTCTTGAGTTCAACAGCTCTGGCGGCAGATTTGGCGGCATCTAGATTTCCTCCCTCCTCATGTTCATTCCTTCCTCTCCTCAAAAAGACCCTCCACACAGCATCTTCACAGATGACCTAGGCCCTTATTTATCGAAGTATATTAATACGGTAATGCCCGTACGGTTCAAATTAAGGAACCCGACTCCGAGTAAATCTCCAACGCCACACTGTATGGAAACCGTTCTGACCTGTCCGTGAACGTGCCTTTTTCCACGGAGCTGGTGCCGTAATATGCACACTTATCACTCGCTCACATGCGATTTGCAAACGGAAGTGACGCCATCTATAATACTATATTTAAGGAAAAAAACTATGAAGAAGAAGAAACATTTTTCGCTTTCATTCAATAATAAGATTTATGTTCCTCTCATTATTCACGGTCTTAACTTGTTGAAGGCCAGCATACAAAAAATATATTTTTTCATTACGACGTAAAATATTTGGCAGTTCTCACCTTTCTTACGAATTCAATTTTTATAACATTTCTTTTGTGATATAATAAAAAAAATTACATCAAAATAATGTAGATAAAACGAACTTTCTAATAATCACTCAAATCTATGCTTTCCACAATGGATTTATATAAAAAAAACAATGAATAAATATAGACTTCGAATATGACAGCGTTCATATTATCAAGCGGCAGCCATTTTGTCCGCCATCTTTGGTGCCCGGCGGGTCCTTAACAATTAATATGAATTATTCGGAGTGGCTAAATGCTATTCAGTAATTCGTAATGTCAAGAACGAGAATGGCCCAAGCGATTCTGACCTTGTTCTTCATACAATTTCTTTATAGGTAAGGGGAAAAATCTCTTCAAACATCTGGACCCGCCGGGAGACTGCGGCCTACGAGAGGTTAATGTAAGAATGTCTACTATTATATATCAACCTATTAAATATAAGTATTCTGTAGTTTAATGTTAATAGTAGTTAGTTTTGCAAAATGGTGATGCCTTATAAATAGTCACCAAGAATTAAACTGGGCGAAGTAGGACGAAAAGCCGCCCGCAGGGCCTAGCAGCAAAAAACCGGAGCGGGTTTTTTACTGCTAGTTATAATTATTTACTTAATTATTTAGCTCAGCGCCTATGTGTAGTGTGTAGTTAATATTAAAAAAATCTATATTTATTTCTTCAAACTTAAAAATATATTTTTACAAAAAATAAAAATAAAATAAAAAATAAACATGTAGGTAATTGTGATTATATTAGTGGTTTAAACAAAGTTATTTGTTTTAATTTAAATCTATATTTATTCATTTATTTTTTTATTTAAACGCCCATAGCGCTTTTACATACATAAATCAATATATGTTTTGATTAATTACAGTGAAGAGTTAGAAGTGAATAAAATACAGGTAAATAACGGAAAATATTAAGACACATAATATAGGTTAGATAAAATATGAGTTAACAAAATGTAGGTAATACAGAATATAAATAAAGTAAAAAATAAAAATAAAAAAAATAGCCTGCCAATATCCTCCAGATCAACAATAATAGGTATTAATATAAATGTATAAAATTGGTATTTGCAATAGTTTATGAATTAAGTATAAATAGTTCGCACATACGGCGTTTGAAGTTTGCCAAATTCAAATTATTGTCAAATACATCAATATTGTTTAAATATAGGTTACCAAGACCATATAATCGTTGTATTGGGGAATGCCATTTATAGTTAGAATGAGATGTGTGTATATAAAATGTTAATGTTTGTCTAGTAGTTCGTGTAGGTGCATGTAGATTTATGCAAAAGTTCACAGCAAACAAATTTAGAGTTTAATAATTTTAATAAAAAGGTTAGGTCGGTTATTTTTCGTCTGTTTTCTCAAGTTGGAATATTTAACATATTCATTAATGATAGGTAATTTATGTGCTCTAAAGGAATGTTAAGTTTAAAATTTACAAATCTTAGAAATTTTCTTTGAATTCTTTCAATATTATGGATATGAATTTTGTAGAAGGGCGACCAGACTATTGAGTTATGTTCGATTAGGCTTCTAACCAGGGATATGTACAACAATTTTACGATTCGTAAAGATTCTATGTTTTTAATTGTTCTTAAAATAAATACTAATATTTTCCTACCCTTATTTACAGTTTGTTGAATGTGGACCGTGAAATCTAGTTTCTCATCCGTTATTACGCCAAGATCTCGCATTTCCGTTACTCGTTCTAAATTTATTTTATTTATAGAATAGTCAAACAATAGTGATGTTTTTTTCTGGAGAAGGTCAAAGTTTTGCATTTATCTACATTTAATTATAAATTATTTTGTGAACACCAGTTATTTAGCATGTCTATATTATATTGAAGAACTTGACAGTGATTTAAGAGAGTTATTTTTTATATAATTTAATGTCATCGGCGAATAACAATACATTGACTGTCTTTAAAGCAGCTGACTATGTCGTTTATAAAAACAAGAAATAAAACTGAACCAAGATGACTACCTTGCGCTACACCACTAGTGGCGGAAAATGGTTTAGATATATAAGATTTTATTTTAACAAATAAAGTTCTACCAGAAATGAAAATTTTTAGCCATCTCAACATATTTTCTCTGAAACCTAAAGCATGAAGTTTTCGGATCAATACTTTATGAGATATTTTATCAAAAGCCTCCAAGAAATCTGTATATATACAGTCAACTTGTTTATTTTTAGAAAAAGCCTCCAATATATAATTTTGAAAAAGTAATAAATTTGTTGTAGTTGATCTACCTCTAACGAAGCCATAAGCCATAATATTTAAGGTTTTCTAAATTCGACAAAAAAAATTGGTTAGTGCATTTTCAGAATAAGAGTAAACAGCAAGGCGCAACTCATATACGGCCTATCTAGGGCTTAACCCAAACCGGCTCTTATATTTAACTCCGTAATCTAAGCCGACACGTGCCATACACGTGATGCATTATGATTGGCGGATTATTTGTGCATCACTAAAAGGCATTTGAAATAGGAATATTATAAAAATACACGACGAGCAATGCGGCTTTTATATCAGGGAAATCAACAATAGTCAACAATAACAATCATCAACAATAGATGCTATTCAAACAGTCAGAATCATAGTTGAAAAATATCGAGATGCAAAAAAAGACTTACAGATGGTATTTACAGACTTGTAAAAAGCATTTGACAGGGTGCCCCGAAGCCTGATATGGGCGGCATTGAGATCTCATAACACACCAGAAAGATATCTGCTCTTCATATAAGATATGTATACAAACGTAGAAACACAAGTAAGATGCACATCAGGGACATCACCAAAATTTCAAATTAAAGTGGGGGTACACCAAGGATCTGTCCTCAGCCCACTGCTATTCATAATGGTCATGAATTATCTAACAATTCAAGAAATGAACAACAGTATTTTCAAGACTATGCATTTTGCAGATGATGTAGTACTGATAGCAGATAATCATTGTGACTTACAAAATAGCCTGGAAAGATGGAGAAAAATCCTGGAGGATAATGGCCTAAAAGTTAGCAGGAAAAAGACTGAATATTTGTACTTGCCATTTGAAGACACAAATGCTGTAGCTCCTTCCATGCAACTGGATGGAGTAACATTAGCCAACCGTGACTCATTTAAGTATCTGGGCTCACTCATTCACAGAGACGGAGGATGTGCAGCAGATGTTAACCGTAGAATAGGTGTGGGATGGAGTAAATTTAGACCTGTAACAGGAATCTAGTGTGACACAAAAATGCCTATAACACTAAAAGGAAATGTATACCAGACTGTATGTATGGCTCCGAATGCTGAACCATGTCCAACTCCTACTCTAGGAAACTCGAATCAGCAGAAATGCGAATGCTTAGATGGTCGGCAAAAAGATAAGATGAAAAGTTCACGCATTCGTGGTAGCCTGGGTATCACAGACATAAACAGTAAGCTGTAGGAATGACAGTTGAGATAGTATGGTCACATAAAACGGAGACCACCAGACCACACAGTGAAGCAAGCAATGTCTATGGAGCTTCATCGGCAGTCATCCAGAGGAAGACCAAAGAACTCCTGGATGACTTAATGCTCCAAAATCCTACGTAGAAACGGACTGGATGAAAGTAATACCCAGAACCGAAGAAACTACAACCTGAGAACGAGGAGAGCCGACCCCAACAGCCTACCTAGGCAATGAGTTGGGACAGTGCAAGGAAGAAAAAGACTAAAAGGCATTTGGCATTTGAGCAAAATTTCACTGGTAGTTCGAGGTCCAAGGGGTGATGAGTTGATTTTAGAGTTCCGGAAATAGCTCAAGATCGGAGAATAATAATAATAATTATTGTAAAATTTGTAGAGCGCCATTTTTGTGAGAAATCACCTCAAGGGCGCTGAAGAATGGAGTGAATAAGGTGCGCCAACTATGACCAAAATCAGATGACGACGTTTCACTTATGTTCACAACAAGAGTATCTCGATTGGTATTATAGGTGGTATTGCAAAAATGCAGAAGAGTTTTGCAATGCCATCCCTTGACCATGAAGATAACTGAGCTCTTGTCCGGAATAATATTGTATCCGACAAAACTATCAATGTTTAGTTATTGGTGAAATATTGTTGGATAAATTAGGATGCATCTATTAAGGTAGGGGTTATGGTAATGATTTTGTTTAAGGCCTGTGTCAGCATTTTAAACGTTGGTTTGTGAAAATACATCATATAATATTGTTTATCAAAATAATAGATTAAATGAAATTCAAAGCCGAGAAGCTGAAGGATGCGGGAAAGTAGTATTTGTCCTGAAAAGATTTCATCAAGCTGGAATGTGGAATAATGTTGTAAGTTGATCTTGTGAAAATATCTCGAACGTAAATGCTTCGATTTTTTCACATCGTTTTTTGGCGTCATAAGCTTAAATACATCATGACGTCGGTGTATTAAAAGAGCATGTTGCTTCCTGCAAGGTGCGAAGAGAAAAAAAATCTTTTTGTGAGTTAACGCTGTGTGTGAATTTTTTTATGTACAACATTTTGCCACTAATTCAGCATAAATTCTTGTAACAATTTCAATTGTAATTGCCTTTTTTCATGACTTTCTATTTAAAACTCTTAAGAACCGAAGTATATTAATACCCTGGTGCCCATACGGTTGATATTTAAGAACCCCACTTCGATGACATCTAATATTAACCCTTATTACTAACCGGACCATACCGGGCTGAGTTTTACACCGTTTTACGTACATGTTTTTTACACCACATACTCAATAATTTAGGTAACCCTAGACAAACTATTCAGTTATCGATCTGCATATGAAAAATGTATATCGGAATACTATTTTTTTAGATATTAAATAATTTCTATCGAATTCCGTCCATGTTTCGAATTCTACCCACTCCACTTCCCCTGTATAAGAACATTTCGCCGATCCTAACACCTACAACAATCCCGCGAAGTAGCAGAAAGGGCTGAGTCGTAATTATTGAATCACGCCAGTTTTCTTAGTATCGCTTTCACCATTTTGCTATTATCAAAGCTACTGTCGTGCTCTTTTGATTGTTCGTTCCTCGCGTCCGGAGTCAGTAATGTCAGTAGTCACTGTAGTCAGTATGCTCAGAATCATCCCAGGGTGCACAGTGTGCGGTCGTGTGCAAAAAATTTTCGGATTCAATTATTACAAATCGACATATGCAAATAAAAAAATTAATTTCCCTCGGGGCCTGTCATCTTTGGGGAGGTATCCCAAAATACATATTTAGAGAAAGGAAGTTCTGGAAAGGAAAAAGGTATGAAGGATGTGTAGGAATCTGGGGGTCAATGTGTCCAGGAGTGACGGACGTGTGAATCCATCCCTCTCACTGCACTGCAAGGCCGTGGGTAGAGAGAGGTAAAATATCTCATTATTAAGTCACCAAACGTAGCGAATCACTTCGGGCAACCTATGGCAGGGATGTTGGTTATTAAGGTGGTTCATTTTAAAAAATGTGGTGCCAAATGGGTTCAAAACGACGTGTTTAAAATTTTTAATTTTCTGATACTATATTCTTTCTCCGGATTCACTTCAAAATTTGAAAAATTTAAATTTTAGGGGTTATTTCTAATGTGTATAAAAGTTACTAAGAATTTTTTTAAACATATTTTTTGTAATCTTCCATAGTAAATGTAGTATATATTTACGTAAATGAATAGAGTTTCATTACTGACCAACATTTTTTTTTTTTAAAGTTAAAAGAAATATACATATTTCGCTTTGTTAACTTAATACATTGATACAAATAATATTAATAATAATGGTTTACTACCTAACACCAAGTAACACATTTTTTTAAGTGAGAACAGTTTTTTTTTAAATATACTTATTTTATTTTCGGTTGTTAGGCTATCAGGAAGGAGATTATATATGTTTATACCATCATAGCCTATGTTTCTTTTGCCACACTCTGTCTTTGTTAAATTAGTGTATAATTTATTACGTTGTCTTGTGTGGTGTTCATGTACTTGTGATGTTTTCATAAATGTAGTATTTGTGTGTATAAAGCCATTTTGAATTTTATAGATTAATAAGCATATGTTGTATTCGTACAGTTTTCTGATTTTCATTAAGTTAGTTTCTTTGTATACTCTTTTGGTGGGGGCGTCCGGTCGAGAGTTAAAAAGTTTTTTTATAACTTTATTCTGAATTATTTGAATTTCGTTTAAAAGTGTGCTATTTGTGTTTCCCCATATCTCTATGAGGTAATTAAGATGGGAATGAATTAAACTAAAGTATAATCCCCTCTTTACTTGTATTGGTAGAAGATGGGCTATTCTACCAAATACACCAATTAGTGGGATAATTTTTTCTTTTACTTTTTGTATGTGGTGTTTAAAAGACAAGTGTTTATCGATATAAAGTCGCAGGTATTTTTCACTATCTGAAATTTTTAGGTTTATTCCTTCTATTTGCAAAGGTTTATGAGACGGCGTTTTTCTTTTTTGTGAACTTAAGATCATGTAATTAGTTTTTTTTGTGTTAATAGTTAATAAATTTTTAATTAGCCAGTCATTTAATTTATTAAGATCCAGTTGAGCTTTTTCAAGTAAGTTTTCTAAGTTTTTGCCAAAGTAAAATATAGCAGTATCATCTGCATATAAAAAAATTTCCCCATTTAGGTTTAATTGACAGATATCGTTAATATATATTTGAAATAATAGAGGTCCTAATATGGATCCTTGAGGAACTCCATAGTTTATATTATTGTGTTGACTGTTTTTGTCATCTAAGCTGACATATTGCATTCTGTTATTTAAATACGACTTAATGAGTTGGAGAGCAGGGCCGATTACACCTATTTTTTCAATTTTTTTTAGTAGTATCTCATGACTTACGGTATCGAATGCTTTTTGGAGGTCTACGAGGATTGCTATAGCATAATTTCCACTGTCTATGCTTGTTCTGAGTTTGTTAATTAGATCGTTAGTTGCCGAAAGAGTATTTGATTTTTTTCTGAAACCGTATTGTTTATTATATAGCAGTGATTTATTTATAAGAAAATTGTTTAGTCTTTCATAAATTACATGTTCGAAAATTTTTGATAGAATGGGTAAAATTGAAATAGGCCGATAGTTTGAGGTGTCCGTTTTTGAACCAGATTTATAAATTGGTATTACCTTTGCAATTTTAAAGCAATCTGGAAAAGTCCCCTCTTTAATGCATTGGTTAATTAGTTTTGAAATGTGGGGAGCCAATATTTCGGATAGATTGAGTATTGTTTTACATTTTATTGTGTCGTAGCCAGCACTTGCATTTGGTAATATAATACATAATAACATAATACACGAAAAATGATAATAGGAAACGTGGATATCGCTTCAACAAAACAAATGAAAACTGCGTTGAAGGGGAAACTTTTGAAGCAAAAATCCTTGTGCCCGTCTAAAAAAGAAAGCACAGGTAAGCCAACGATCTCTCTACTAGATATTTTCACGTCTTCTGCATCAAATGAATCCGATTGTAAACCTAATGTTGTACTTCAAACGCTTCAGAAGCAGGCTGCGGTCAATATTGATCATTCCACACTGTCTAAAACTTGTGATAGATATGGAGTGTAGCATAAGGAGCGGGTTTTTAACTGCTAGTTGTATGTTTATTGTATTTTAATTATTAAATGTTATGAAACAAAAAGTTATAAAACAAATGTTATAAAACAAAAAGGCTTTGTTTTTTCAATTTTTGTCGGAACAATAATCTTGTTAGATACAACCCTTTTCCGGGCAAGGGTTCAACTATTAAAGTGAATTTAGATATGAGCGCATCAGCAGAGTGCTTTCCGCTCATTAACTAATAAAAAATAAGATTCAGTATCCGCTCAGTTAATTGTAGAAACGCCGCTTAGATTGGGAGCTCAAATGTAATATAAATATGCCGACACGTCCGTAAGTAAATATTATAAGGGAGATGGTTGTAAGTAAAGAGGTCGTGCAACACGCGACTCGTATCCATTGCGCGTGCTTATCACAACATTATCGCTTGGTAGGTATAGGTAATAGTGCCTACACACTACCTAGCCTACCTAGCTGTGAATAATTCCACACGAGGATGAAAGGGTCAAACACTCGTAAGGTACGCGCACTTATTATTAAAATGTCTCCACAAAAATAAAGGCTCTGGGATACCAATACACGAAAATATTATTTTATTTAAAAATGCATCCGCTTGCACCACCTTTCTACTATACGTATATACCTACATTCCCTTGAGATATACCGCACAAAAAATTATTTGAAATCAAATTAATACCTCCTGACGGTTGCAGACAAAACACAAAACAACTTTATACAAAAAAATTACAGGATTGTACCGCCTAGTGTATTTATTGTTTTCAATAGGAACATCATTCAGGAATGTACCATAATAATATGTACGATTTTTACACATTTTTTAAACTAGTGTTTGTAATTTTTCTGCCTACGAGTAGTCAATATGCTTTTCAAAATTTATTAATTTGTTACAAAATATATAAAAGTCATAGTAGGTAGGTACCTATAATTTCGTACTGCTTCTGTTCAAAGAATTAATAATTCCCAGAGATTCAATCGAAGATTTATGTTATGAATCGCAAATAAATCGAAAATTCAGCTATACATTGATATTTTCCATTCAAAAAAATTGTACGGATATGATTGATGAGGATATGAAAATTGGGCGGTTATTTATCAGAGCGAATTTTGAAGACAAATAGAAGTTTTTTTTTTCAATTTTAAGATAACAAAAAAATGAGAAAAAAACATCAGAAAACTAAACAAAAACTTCATTATAATTTTTTTTCGAATATTGTCAAAAATCACAGGTTAAAGAAAGGCAAGTACATGTCTTAAGGTCGCTTCGCGGACCTTTTCATACAAATTTTATTTCTGATTTGAGGCCAAAATATTGGCTACTAAAACTTTAAAATATTTTTTTAATTAAAAGTATTTATATTTAAGATCTACTACGGATATTGTTATTTTATTTGTTTGTTTTTGAAATTATAAAATATAGGTTTGTAAAATATAATTTTAGAGGCTACTTTAGCAATTAATTGTGAGCAAATGACAAATATTTAAATCAATAATGTTTCTAAAATTTTTTCGAAAATGTGATGTAATATAAAATTAAAAATATTGAAAAAGCGTTTTGGATGTAAATTAAAAATATAAATAATAACCTATTTAAGTAGGTACACAAAATTGTCATACATTAATTCAAATACAAAAAAATTGTTTTTAAGGCTTAATTTGCGTTGACCGAAAAATATTTCGAGGCGGAGAGGTATGAGGTATCCTAGAACGGGGAAGACGCTCAGACTCCCAGTCGAGTCTGACCAGCGAAAAATATCCACTAGATGGTACCCTTGAGTAAGGTTTGCACGTGAAACGCTTAATAATGCGCATCTTTCAAATTATGTTTATTAAGTTGAATATGCATGTTTTAGATAAATTTAGATAGAAACGTTACCTACATTTACTGAAAGAGCTCATGATTATACGATTCTTATCAGATTTCGATCAAACTTGTTTGACTAATTATTCGATACAATCAACTACGCTGCTAGACGGTAGGCAGTAGCTTATGACTCGTAACCGACAGTTTTTCACTGACAGGTGCCAAAACAATACGGTATTCAATTACGCATTATTATGTGATCATAATTATCTGAATATATTGGCAAGAAAAATAAAATATCGGTCATTTTCAATATTTCTCGGATTGCTAAGTCTAAGATGGAGAATATTTGAAATGACGCGCTGTCAGGCTTTTATGCTCTAAAATATCATTATTTCCATGTTGAGTCGATTTTTCTAACATATCTGTATACCAGTGTAATAGTGCTTAAATTTTTAATGTATTTAAAGTGTTTAAATGCCGTAACGGTTAAAAATCAAGTTAATATTGTCAAAATAGTGTTTGTTGGTTAATAATATGTTCGAGATGACTATTTTTGCAAATGCATTACTTTCAATAAATAAAGCATTAATCGAGTTAAGTGTTGTTGTGTATTATAGTTAATGGATGTATTTGTGTGATGTGATGTAAGTTATTCTTGTTAAGTGCATTACTAATTACATTTTAGTACAACGAAGTGTATGCATTCCACGACCAGAAAATGTGACGAAATTTTTTTCATACGAAACATTGAAACACTTCATAACTTATAAAATTCGGTTTTATTATAGATATTTGTAAATGTGTTCATATATTAGACATTGACATGAAATTTCATATAAAATATTTAATGTGGACAGAAAATTGAACTTCCTACGGCGGTTTAAAACTAAAAAACCCAAAGAATATATGCTTTTCTAATGTTTACGATTTTTTAGTAATTTATTTATAAATCCTAAAGACATGAGATGATTATTTATATATAGAATATGAATTAGTTGTCGAGAAAGCACTGTGTTCGGTTTATATGTCTCCCTATTAAAATTCGAAAGTATGTTATTTTTTAATTTGGGTGGAAAATTTTCAAAATCGTCAACACAAAATCACGAGCAATCGGAGAAAAATGTTAGAAATTCCGCTGTCGCTCCAGTGGTAAATTAATTTTAACAACAAGGAACGCTTTTAGTTTTCTGGTACATTTTTGATACTTTTTTACACAATTTTTACTCAATGTTGCGAACCATTCTGTCAAATTTACATTAGATTGTAGTTTCTACGCGTTTTTATTCTACACATCATTTCCTGGAACCAATGTATTACATTAAAACAGAATTGGGTGTATGATTTCCGAAAATATAAATTAACTATTTTAGAAAAAAAAAGGAACAATTTTCTTGATTATTAATTTAATCTGATTGCCTACAATGTCGAAATTTTTTTCTTATTAAGGAATTTAAATATTATTCAAAAACTTCCCAGGGAATTCCCCCCATCAGCAATGGTACGATAGATGGAAGGTGTTGTATCACTTAACCAGAAATAGCCAAACAATAGCCACCAGCAGTCATTGTGTTTTGCATAGTCGAGCATTGATAACTAAAAAAAATTCCACGAATTAAAAAAATGTAAAACCCATACCTGAGCTGTTCACTTACGCCGTTCTTCCATGGAGCTACCTTCAAGCGACGCGATCGCCGCTCGTCTGTATTTTCCATACTATTATTAGTGTTTGAAAACGCCGCTAGGTGCTACACTAGCAAATTTGTTTGACAGGTAGCGGTAGCGTCGCTTGTGAATAGCTACGTGGAAGTAGTGTTGGGTAGGACACGATATCAGAATGAGTTTGTATGAGGTACTCAAATACTGAAATGAGGTGGTGAGGTGTCCCACCTCTTTTGAGGTGAGGTGTTGAAATATTTGCATATCGGGGGGGGGGGGGGGGGTAGAGAATTGGCGAAGTCGGTACTAGTATTTTCTGTTGGTTATTTTTGTAACGCTAAAAATGGTATTATGATTCTCACGACCAATACTGTTATAATAACTATGCGTTATGAATTTATATTGTTTAGATAGAATGACCGTAAGTTCTGTCATATATTTATTTGTGTGAAGTGTTGTTAATGTTTTTATTTTAAAAATTCAATGGAAGTGGAAATACATGTTGATTTAATTGTGTGCGTCGTTTAAAAAATATATTGCGCAGAGCCCGCCTGCTATCTATGCTCGACAATGACCACTGTTATAATTTAATGTAAGTACCCTTTCACATAAATAAATAAACGCTTCATTAAATTTGTGTTGGAGAGTTAATAGCATTGCATGATAATGCACGTAACCTTCATGAAATAACGGCGGTAGGTACTTACGTATGGCAGTGGCTACGGTCACCTCAAACAAATGTATTTATTACTGTTGTATGAATAGAGTTGAGTCCCTAACTGGCTCCAGACGGTTGGGAGCAGTTAAGACTATTGTGCGGCATAAAAAAAAATCGACTACCCCCCACCCCTCTCAAAACCCCACCTCTCACCACCTCTCCCACTCACCACACCTACTCAGTCACCCACCCCCCTCATCACAACTCTACCTCAACGCCCCCCCCCCCCTTGGGAGCAGTTAAGACTCTTGTGCGGTATTTATTTATTCAATTTCAACGGTATAAACATACCATAAACAATATTTACATGTCACGTTAAAAACCAAAAGCAAATATTAGGAATAATTAAAAAACAAAAAAAGGGAAAAAAATTGATTGTGGCTAACAATTTATTCACATAATATTAATTTAATACATATTTATAATATACTAAGTCCCAATACTGTACGGCCCTCCTCAACTATTCACGCCTCGCGGCTCTAATACAAATAAGTCGCATACACGAAAGTACCACTTCATCAACTCACACCTCACACCTCGTGGTTCACTTCAAATACGTCCCGGATGCGAAATGAAGTGGCGCTACATGAACCAGCTCGCACCTCACACCTCACACCACGCGGCTCACTCATTCACTCACTCAAATATGTCCCGGATGCGAAATGAAGTGGTACTAACAACTCGCACCTCACACCTCGCGGCTCACTTCAAATACGTCCCGGACGTGAAATGAAGTGGCACTACCGATGTAACGCTACTACCTCACCGCCTCATATTTGAAGTGGTACAAAAATGAGTTGGACCTCAAATACGTCCCATGCAATGTAGTAAACTACACCAACTACCTCACCACCTCATATTTGAAGTGGTACAAAGAAAAAGAGTTGGTACAAATATATTTTGTGAGGTGACGGGACATTTTACGCCTTTGTATGCGACATTTGTAGTGCCTCTTGTATGAGGTACTCAACACTACGTGGAAGAACGGCGTTAGAGTTAGTTACACCAAGCATATCATCGGTGCTTCACTATTCCATTTTTTGTGTATATATATATTTTTATTTTATTTTCCGTTTTATTGTTTTTGTAATATATGTATAGTTTATTTGTATACTAAATAAATAATGGGTTTAATAACTTTTCTTTTTAAATTTTTAATATTAGGAATTACTTAATCTTAAAAATAAGCCCAGGGTTCCGTTAAAATTTAATCACAGTGTTCCACTGCAGAAAAAGTTTGGGAAACCCTGATCTAGGTTATCAAATTGAGAATATTGTCGATAGAATGTTAGATATACCATTGTTACAACTAACACAACTGTATAATTATAAATTTATGTGAAAGCCATGTAGGGCGTAAATAAATAAAACTAAGGATACGATTCTGCTCAACGGGCCACTCTACAACTTTTTAGAACGCTGGTTGTTTACATCGGCCACATAAACGGAATTTTTAGTAAAAAAGTCTGCTTGGACCTAAAATAATACATCGTAACATAACGCCAAACCGTTAGTGTGACCCCTTTCCTCATGTGCCCGCATTTTTTTCTAGTAAAATTTGACGTCCGCTCGCTCTGAGACCATCTCGAATACTGACAAGAATTAAATTCTGTTCTGGTTTATATAAGATAACAATATCCTAATATTGAAAAACGGTTTTTATTTATTTAAGCTTTGTTTTAATGCTTTTAAAAATAATTTTATTTTCCAGCCGTTTAGACAACATTGTTGTGGTGATAAAGTATATTTTAATAATTCTTTTGTATTTAGAATTAAATGATACAATCGAACTTTAAGCTATTTTTAGAGGTTCTGTAAATATTTTTTTATACAATAGTTGTAAACATTTTAACACGTTTTGTTGTAACATCTTTTAGAAGAATAATTCATTTGTTCAAAACATAATATTGTTTCTGATAAACAATATAGAAATTTTCTAAAAACTGCATCAAAAACCGCAAATTATGCTGCGCTTGCGGTAAGATACCCTTAAGATATTTTATTTTAAGTTTATTTTTCATTATATTAAAACAGGAGATAAGATAATATTTTCTAAAATAATTATAATTCTAACAAAAAATTTCCAAGTTGCTCCCGAAATCAAGCAAAATTGAATACTTTAATGATTTACATATCATAATATAAAACTAAAATGAGATATACTCGTAGGTACTAAATTTTAATTAAAATAAATAGTTATTCAGTTTGGTTGGGTATTTTGGCTTATAATCCAAAATTATGTTTTGTATGAAAAAGGCCGCCCATCCATTCCTCCTTCCTGAATATTTTTTTTATGCTACCTATCTACTTATGCTTATGCATTTTTTTAAATGGAGATCATATCCGAATTTATAAAGTAATAGATTCACCGACAGTTTTTACTATAATTAATAAACTTAACAGGTATGCAGTTAACCGCAAAAAGTTTTAAAAATCAAATCTTCATAAATAAGGGTTATAGAAACTTTCTTCCACTAGTTAAAAACCTACTTAGCTAGTTAAAACCCTACTTGGCTACTTACACATACTTTATTTATTTTTGCATATGCCCGCAATTACCAATTTTACAAAAAAAAAATATTGTTCGCAATCGGAGTATATTAATACGATAATGCCCGTACGGTTCAAATTAAGGAACCCGACTCCGAGTAAATCTCCACGCCACACTGCATGGTTACCGTTCTGAGCCGTCCGTGAACGTGCATTTTTCCACGGAGCTGCTGCTGTAATATACACACTTAGATCTCGCCCATACGCGTGTTGCAAACCGAAGTGGCGCCATCAGGTAACACAATTGTGAAGTTTTCGTATTATTTTTCCCTTGGAAATAAAATTGATATCATCATCGGAGTATTTTAATACGATAATGCCCGTACGGTTCAAATTAAGGAACCCGACTCCGAGTAAATCTCCACGCCACACTGCATGGACACCGTTGTGAGCCGTCCGTGAACGTGCATTTTTCCACGGAGCTGCTGCCGTAATATACACACTTAGATCTCGCCCATAAGCGTTTTGCAAACGGAAGTGGCGCCATCTATAATACTATATTTAAGGAAAAAAGGTATGAAGAAGAGGAAACATTTTTCGCTTTTATTCAATATTAAGAAGATTTATGTTCCTCTCATTATTCACGGTATTAATGTAAGAATGTCTACTATTATATATCTACCTATTAAATATAAGTATTCTGTAGTTTAATGTTAATACTAGTAGTTAGTTTTGCAAAAGGGTGATGCTTTATAAATAGTCACCAACACTTAAACTGGGCGAAGCAGAACGAAAAGCCGCCCACTGCTAGTATATTATGATTACGTATGTTTCACGTATTAGATTTTTGTCAAAAGGGTAAAAATATATGCCATTAAGTTTGTATTTATGCTTTGTAAAAAAAGAAACAATTTCTTTATTTTTCTTATAAATTTTTTTTTCAGTTCATTTATTCAATTTATTTATTATATTTAAAAACATTACATATTACAATGATCTTTGGCTGTCCAACTAGGAAATTAACCTGTTTATGACAGTCATAATGAGCAGATTTATTAAATGTAATTATTGTATTGACTTTAACTTAAATAATGCAAATTACATTAAAAAAAATAGAGATAAAAAGAAAATTCCAAAATGAAAATTCAAAAATAAAAAATAAAAATTTTAAACATGTGTGCTTATCAACCATTTCATTAAAATATGATTTAAGATTTTCACGGCCAAAAGTATTTTTGTTTTTTTTTTTTTTTTTTTGGATGTTGTGCCGTGTTACGCTAACTCCTTCTTTAGCCTCTTAAGTTAATTTATACTTTTTACTAGGTTAGGTAACCATCCAGTAAATGGCGTTGTGTTTCGTTAGCCACAGCAAAGCGTGGGCGGATCAGCTAGTACATATATAAAATAATATATAGGAAAGGTAAAAAAAAACAAATTTAATAACTGTTATTCAGCATATTTTCGCATTCAGCTCTCCCCGAGATCAGAAGCCAATCAATTATCAGATTACGGAAAATGCTAGCACTTTTTGATTTCCGTGAATCGGGAATAAGATTAAACAATTTAGGGCCTTAAGTACGAGAATTGTCTTCGAACTAAGGATGAACAAGTGGTGGGAGGAACAACTGGGTTCCTCTTTGCATGTCTGGTATCGTGATACTGGTGTACGGAAGTGTAGTGGTGACGCGACGCTGTCTTTGAGTATGTAATATGATTTTCCTCGTGTATGCCTTCAAGAACACAAAACTATTCGAATAATGAATCGCTGGGGTATCTGAACGGTTTTTGAAGTATGACGCTTAGAAGTGAATTCGGAGCTTTTGCTAAGGGATCAAGTATTGTTTTAGTACAACCGCCCCACCCTAAGGGAGCATAATCTAATATGGAATTACACATGGCAAAGTAAATTATTTTCATGTCTTTTACGCAGAGAATATTTCTAATAGCCCTGAAAAGATGTGTAAGTTTCAAGACCTTTGTGGAAGTTAACTCTATATGTTTGTCCCATTTGTCTATGATAATTCCTAGATATTTTATACGGTCCACACATTCTGAGGTACCTATAGCATTTACATATAGTTATGTCATTGCAGTGGTGTAATGCATTTCTTTTGGTTGACCCGCTTGAGTTGCACTGAAGCAGATGAATTCAGATACGTTTTTAGATTTTCACGGCCAAAAGCATTTTCGTTGTTTGTTTTTGGGGTGTTATGCCGTGTTGCGCTACCTCCTTCTTTAGCCGACGTTTCGGACAGCGTTGCAGTGTCCATCATTAGGGCAGATCCGGCAGATCCGACGATGAATTTAGTTTTATCCGAGTTTAGAGTGAGGAGATTGCTGTCTAGCCACTTTTTTACTTTGGTTATACCCATTTCTGCTTTACTGTGAGATTTATTTAAGGTTTTGCCTTCAAATAATAAGACTGTATCATCAGTAAATGTAATAAAGTGGTCTGCAAAGGAACTATTACATAACTCATTTATATAAACATTAAACAACAGTGATCCTACAATACTTCCTTGAGGTACACCAAATTATCCACTCTTTGGCTCCTATTTTCTTGGTAACTGACCAACCATTTAAAAAATTGACCGTGGATACCAATTGGATGTAGTTTATGCAACAGAATTTTGTGTGAAATAGTGTCAAATGCTTTAGATCCAAGAAAAGTGCAATGCATCTCTTTGTCTAGATTACTAGAAATGATTTTTGTCAAATTAGCAATTGCGTTTTCAGTACCTAAACCATTACGAAAGCCGTATTGTCTACTAGAAAGGTTATTGTTATTTTCAAGATAATGACTGGGACTGTTCTATACAATTTTCTCGATAATTTTTGAGACCGAATTTAGCAAGGAAACAGGCCGATCTGTGATTTATCCCAATTTTTATGCAGCAATATAACAATTGAGTGATTTAAATGATCAGGGGATTCCCCCGCTTTAAAGCTTAGATAAGAAATTAATGCAATCGGTATGGTTATGTATTATTTAACATTTTTTAGCAGATTTGATGAAATCTTATCGGGACCACATGCTTTTAATGACTTAAGGTCGTCAATTACCTTAATGACTTCGTTGTTTGGTGATGTTTCGATTAATTCTATTTTGTGACTGAGATTGGGATAGTTAAATTGGCTAGGTCGGTTTCCGTTGTCATATATTTATATCCCACAATTGTGAAATAGTTGTTGGTAAAGTTTGCCATATTTTTTGGAAATTGAGAGTTTGAGTTGTTGATCTATAGGGATTTAATTTCGGAAAATTTATTAATTTTAGATTTGGTTGTACAACGAAAAGTTTCCCAAAAACGTTTCTGAGTGCAGTTATTTTCATAAATATGTTTTTTATAAAAAATTTCTTTCGAAGATTTAATAAAATTCTTACACAAATTCCTATTCTTTTAATATTAAGTTTGTAAAAACAAATTCTCTGGATTCATTTTCGCCTTTTCGTGAAGATGGTTTCTTCTGTGAATCGATTTGATTAGTCCCGGGAGATCCATGGCGTGAGTTTTATTTGTTTATTTGATGTGGGTTTATTGCTTATGTGTTTTGATATATTATACTCATGTAGTTTGGTAATAAATTCCTTCATTACTTGGTCAGTGTCTGTTTGGTCTAGATTCTAGACTCTAGAAAATTTTGCCATTTTTCTGAACTCAGGTCGTCAAGTAGATTATTGAAGTTTGTTTGCGAAACGAATTTAATTTTAGAAGAAGTGTGAGGCTTGTCTTTGAGGCAAATAGCTGTAGTATAGTGGTCTGAAATCGTAGTGTGAATAACAGATGTGTCGATAAAGTGTATTTTTTCCACATTAATGTGATCTAGACAGGATTTATTCAAGCCCTGTTCACGAGTAATGCTGTTAATTTTCTGAGTGAAACCATTTTCCGCAAGCCGACATAGATAATCATTTGTTTGACGGTGGTAATCCGGGATGGTATTCATGTTTATATCTCCTATAATGATTTGTCTTTCTAATTTTTTTGAAATGTTTATGATTGATTGCAATGAATTCAGGAAAAGGTCAATATTTTGGAAAGAAGGTGACCTGTAGATTGCAAATATGCATATATTATTATTCAATATTATTTTCATACAGTTTGATTGCGATAATTAAATTTCATCTACTTCAGCTTGTAGACCATCTTTAATTTAGATAACAATACCGCTAGATTTTTTGAGTTTGATTTTGGTGTGGTGTTCAGAGTAATGGTCACATAACACTCTTCTTAGGATGAATTGCCTTATACACTGAGTAATTGTGGATTGACTTCGATTTGTAATCTTTATTTATCAAACATTCAGTTAATATTATAACATCAAATTAGGAATTAAATTGATCAATAAAAATAGCAAAATCATCAAGATTCTATATGCTTCTGAAATTCTGATGTATGATTTTCAAGCCACAAAATCATCAAGATTCTATATGCTTCTGAAATTCTGATGTATGATTTTCAAGCTATAAAAGGTGTTGCCGTCAGGTAGTAGCTATATATATATTTTTTTTTTTACACACCAGACTTTTAGGTCCGGGTTTAGTTTTCCCCATAGGAAAAACTAAACCCTTTCATACACTTTTCCATAAAAATTATCATCTAGTAAATCCACGCTATGCAAGTGTATCATATATCTAAGTAAATTAATACACAACAAAACAAGAACAACATGTTAACCTACCAGACTATTAGATGGGAAAATAATTCACCGACTCCAGATATTTTTAAATCAGAGGGTTCGGCTCGGTGGAATTCCTAATTTGACCGATAAATCCTACTGATCCCTCAATATAAATATTTAAAAAATCTTTCGTAATCCTACATGTATTTAAAATGAATGATTTTCGCATTTTTATATACAAATTCTTTGACAAATACAATACGCCTAAATTTTTCATTAGAGAGCTGGGTATAATGCGAGTAGCCAAAATAACAAATGGTAATATTTTTTTAGTCTGAGAATGCCAAATTCTTTTAATTTCATTTCCTAAATCTGTGTACTTTCTCATTTTTTCAACAGATTTTTCAATATTACAGGAATTTGGAATAACTACATCAATGATATAAGTTGTTTTTTAAATTTTGTCATGTAAAACTATATATTATAATATAAACTATATGTTGGCGCAACTATGCATGTATATACACCTACCTTTCTTCCTTCCACCAATATCCTATATCCCTTCTGACTACCCACCTGTGTACAATTCTATGTGAGGGCAATAATAACTACATGTGTATTGTCAGTCTGTTTTTGTGCTCAATGCAGTAAACATCGACCTTGTGGAGTCTGTTTTTGTGCTTCATGCAATAAACATCGACCTTGTGAAGTCTGTTTTTGGCGATGTGCAGCGATGTACCTTCATCCCTCTTCGTCTCAACATCGACTATTAATGAGTCTGCTTTTGTATTGTGCAATGGTCGCTTGGACCTCTCCTTACTAAACATCGACTCTTAAGAGATATTATGTGTGCTGTGCAGTGCGTGATTAATCATCCCTCGGCGCTATAATATGCATTAAACTGGACACTAGTACAAGTGATTACCAGTGACACAATAACTCCCCAAGAACGGAACCAGGAATTCAGGGTAAGTCAGATCCTTCCCGAAATCCGATCCCCATAGTTGTGTCACGCCACCTCATATTATTTTGATACAGTCCACTCGTCATGATTCGCATCTTTGCGATTACATTATTTGGTCCTTCGAGCCGGATGAGACTAGCATTAAATTCATTTAATTTGATATAAATTCATCATATTAACTTATTATTGAAGCCTTCTGCATAGGTTGTTTTCTGTGTGATAATATTATACGAAATAATATTGTACTTGCGAAATAATAATGTTGTACGAAATAATTATTATATTCTAAAACTAAAACATATTAAAATTAGCAAGATGACAGATAAAGAAATTGCAGTATTGACAGCGCGTCGCTATCGTTTTCTACAAAGAATTCAAACAACACATAATTTAATTCCCTTTTTAAATTCCGATGAAAAGAAAAAGCAAATATTTTTATGTCGTTGTGATTTAATTTCCGAATGGGTAGGAGAGATCGAATCCTTGAATATTGAAATTAAAAATCGGTTAATAGAATCAAACACAGCTGGTGATTATTCAGAGATAATCACAGTTTCGGAACAAATGCAGGTCCTATATTCAGACATTTTATGTGCCAAAAGAAAACATGAGAATTTAGACATTGAATTAAAATCAACAAATAATAGCAACAATTTAAATCTACCCGCGAATAAAATCACACCATTTGTTTCCAATACTAAAAATTTATCTGCTTTGAATGCAATGAATTGTGAAAACTTATTTAGTAAATTTGTTCCCCGTGTAATCTTGCGTTGCCTAGATCAAGACACTATGCGACATTTCGAAACGTCATTTAGAAGAACACAATTACCTGAGACATCTGAATTATTTGAATTTCTCTACAATCAAACAAGAATTTTCGAAATCTCAAACTCGCTTGTTACAAACATACATAAACAAAAGGCATCGGTTTCGCTAAAATCCTTATTGAATACAAATCCTTCTCAAGATTTGTGTGCTATATGTAAAGAAAATCACCCAACACACAAGTGTGCAAATTTTCTAACTATTTCTCCTACTGAAAGGAAAAACCGGATAAAACAATTAAATTGCTGTTTTGATTGTTTAAGATTACATATATTTTGTGAATGTCAATCATTGTCTACATGTAAAAGTGGTTATACGTCGTTGACTACTACCGTCATTTTAAATTCTAACGGAAATGTAAGCAATGCATGCACCGTACCTTTGGGTAACGCTATTGTTTACATGCAAAATAAACACAGTGCGTACGTACTTATACGAATTAGCCATAGCCACGTTTCTCAGGGCTGTGCCAAAACGCTTGTGTTATCTTTAAGGAAATATAAGATTCCGTTAAATGGAGTAGTACATTCACATTTCAACTTATCACATATCGTTCGTGATAACCCAAGTGTTTTAAATATAGTTTTCGGATATATTAATTTCGGGAAAAGTAAATTAATTGATTCATCATCAACGTTATGTTTCATATTGACAGATATGTCATTTAATAATATAATGAAAACATTTTGGAAAATTGAGGAAGTGTCAGTCGCTTCTGATTTTAACAATGACATTATCAAAGCGGAAGATTCTGAATTATTCGAATGTAATTCTGAATATCTACAACCAATATTGAATTTTAACAAAATTTTGAATGTTAAAATGTTACGCGTGTTTTGGAATCCCAAAGTGGATTATCTTTTGATACCAAATTCGGCAGTATATTCAAAGCGGAATATATTGTCAATCTCGTGGTTGTTTCCTGTAATCCTTACTACAAAAAGGATTATCCAGGAATTTTCGAATCTTCGGGACTCCGAAGTACCACGACATATCGTATCTACGTGGATCAGCTTTGTGAAACAACTTCCATCGCTGCAACCCTTACGATTTCAACGATATTACCATGCGAACCTAGATAGTCATTGTATTCTCGTAGAATTTTGTGATGCATTCCAACAAGGTTATGCAGCAGTGATTTATTTAGTCGTTCAAAACAATAACTCTAGCCAGTTGTTGATGGCCGAATTCAAGGTCGTATCCTTAAAGTCATTAACAATCCCTAGATTAGAATTGTATGCAGCCGTGCTGTTATCAAAACATGTAAAAAATATATTGTCATCAGCACCTTTTGCCGTGCAAATTGAAAAGGTTATCCGCTTCGCTGACACGACAATTGTCTTATCTTGGCTTCAAAAGCCACTACTTTTATTCAAAACTTTTGTTGCGAACCGTGTTGTTCAGATCCCTGACAACATGCCAAGAGCAATTTGGAACCATGTTATTTTTGAGAATAACATTGCGGACTATGGGTCCCTATGTACATTTTCTACTAATTTTGTAAAACATGAACCATGGCCTTTGGGTCTGCCGAGGCTCCGTGATCCTATCGAGGATTGGTCTTCGGTGAGGCCGTCAATTAAGCCGCCATGGCGTTCGGGTCTGCCGAGGATCCGTAATCCTGTCGTGGATTGGCCTTCGGCGAGGCCACCAATTAAGCCGCCATGGGCTTTGAGTCTGCCGAGACTACGTAATCCCGTCGAGGATTGGCCCTTTGTGAGGCCTCCAACTAAGCCGCCATGGCCTTCGGGTCTGCCGAGGCTCCGTAATCCTGTCAAGGATTGGCCTTCAGTGAGGCCACCAACTAAACCACCGTGGCTGACGGGTCTGCTGAGGCTCCGCGATCCTGTCGAGGATTGGCCTTCGGTGAGGCCACCAATAAAGCCGCCGTGGGCTTTGAGTCTTGCGAGGCTCCGTAATCCTGTTGAGGATTGGCCTTCGATGAGGCCACCAATTAAACCAGCTAAACCACCGTGGCCTTTGGATCTGCCATGGCTCCGTAATCCTATCGAGGATTGGCCTTCGGTGAGGCCATCAACTATTACAATCAGTGAATTGCTGGAAATTCAACCTCTTAAATCTACAGTTTTTAGTGCAGAAATAAAATCCTTTTCTTTTTATTAATTAGATTAATTAGATTTATTAGATTAATTATAATTTTATAGTAAAGTAAGATTAAATTAATTAATTCCCCATCATCAAAATTGAAGATAGTTATTTCTAGGACACTTAGGTGCAAAACAAATGTCTATTTTACGTTTCCAATACGGCGAAACAGAGCCTAAGTAATGCGGTACTTATTATTCAAGAACTTGACAACGCGCTCATGAAGATGATTAAACTCGAACAAGAAGATTATTTTCATAATGATCTTATAATTTTAACTTCCAACAAATTGTGTACTTCTGGCCTTCAAAAGTTACAACCTTTTATTGATTCCCAAGGTATTCTCAGGGTGGGCGGTATGCCACCAAATTCTGCACTCCTATTCGAAAGTAAACATCTCGTTTTACTACCCAAGCCTGGTTATTTAATCGAGTTGTTAATTAATTAATATCACCGTGCACATCTTCATGTAAGCCCGCGTACTCTCCCATTTCTTATTCAACGCAATATTGGATCATGTCCGGTCGTACCGTCATTCGATCTCAATTATAAAAATGTTTCACATGCCATAAGTTTAAGGCCATCACACATCCACATATGATGGTGGATCTACTATCCTCTAGTGTCCGACCTAATCGTCTCTTCTCTCGCGTAGGCGTCGATTTTGGTGGACATTTTTTGCTAAAATATCATAAACGTCGTGAAGCAAAAACCACCAAGGCATTTCTATGCCTCTTTGTCTGCATGGCTACCAAGGCCTTGCACCCTGAGATCATGTCAGATCTCTCTATTGATGCTTTTATTGCATCTTAACCCTACTCACAAATCGACGGGGTTTGTGTTGCGGTGTCTTCGTGACTGCGAACATAATTTTGTAGCAGCAAAGCAATATCTAACTGGGATATTCAAATCTTTCTATTTTTTTTCTTTAATTTAAAGTAATATCAGATGACAAATTATGTCACTACATACATAAGAAAACCTACAAGCCTCCCGGCCAAGATTGAACTCTCGCCGTTCATCCCGGGAAAAATAATATTGTTCAAATCGGAACAATTAGAACAAGTAAAGACGTCTTGTCCACCCAGCGGTCAAGCTAGGTTACTATACATATTATAACTCGTCTGAATTCAATGCTCAGCAATGTTCTTATCGTAGAGCTATCCGTAATGGGTTGCCCTATTACGCTGAATATTATAGTCGTGCAATATTGTGTTTTTGTATAGTGCTATATTGTAATCTTATTATTTGTATTTTCATATTGTAATTTAATACAATATTATTTTACTTTTCATTCTATTTTTTTTTCGTTTCTTTCTCGATGATTACACAGAAGACAGCCAGTGTGCTAGCGTTCAATGATAATCTTATAATTTAGTAATATAATTATAGGATAATTTCTTTATTTTCTTCGATTGATAACATAGTACCGTAGCTACTTTTTGTTGTTATACTGATTTTTGTTAATTAATTTTATTCTAAAATTAGGTGGGCGGAATGTTGGCGCAACTATGCATGTATATACACCTACCTTTCTTCCTTCCACCAATATCCTATATCCCTTCTGACTACCCACCTGTGTACAATTCTATGTGAGGGCAATAATAACTACATGTGTATTGTCAGTCTGTTTTTGTGCTCAATGCAGTAAACATCGACCTTGTGGAGTCTGTTTTTGTGCTTCATGCAATAAACATCGACCTTGTGAAGTCTGTTTTTGGCGATGTGCAGCGATGTACCTTCATCCCTCTTTGTCTCAACATCGACTATTAATGAGTCTGCTTTTGTATTGTGCAATGGTCGCTTGGACCTCTCCTTACTAAACATCGACTCTTAAGAGATATTATGTGTGCTGTGCAGTGCGTGATTAATCATCCCTCGGCGCTATAATATGCATTAAACTGGACACTAGTACAAGTGATTACCAGTGACACAATAACTCCCCAAGAACGGAACCAGGAATTCAGGGTAAGTCAGATCCTTCCCGAAATCCGATCCCCATAGTTGTGTCACGCCACCTCATATTATTTTGATACAGTCCACTCGTCATGATTCGCATCTTTGCGATTACACTATATATTATAATAATCATTTTGATTGCATTTCTTATCGAGATCTCGCAATCCGCCACAATATGTGTGATAAAAGTGCAATACAAACAGTTGCGCCGTTTAATAATTGTGGCAGTAAAAACTAAGTACCAACCTTCTATCGACTCGCCTTCCATTTCCTGGGCGCCCGATAGCTCATAATTCCAACTCCCCTATTTCCACGGACTGCGAATGTAGACTGAGTTGATTAAATCATTGTCAATATTGTGTAACAGATATACCGCCGCGTAGTGTCTCAATAGCAGATCTTTTTAATCAGAGTGAGTAAAGTAGAATTCCGCTCCATTTCCAGGAATAAATTCTACAATTGCCACGGATTGTATTGGCGACGTTGTGGGGAGCCTGTTTGTTGGCAGGGTGGTAGAGGGGGAGTACCTATGCTTTATTTAATGATAATTTCAACAACAAGCCCTCGGTTAGATTTGGACATTGGTTGTACCATTTTAGATATCAATATATTAAATTAATTAACGCACCAAACGTGTATGAAACCGTAAAACGGTACCTTATAAATATGTAGAATAATTTTAACGTACTCCTTAGAAGTACTTTTTTAACTCCTGACGTTTCAGGCCGATCTCACTGTCCATCTTCAGAGGCCTTGTGTCTTGAGTTTTGTATCAAACTGACCACTTTAATGCATTTCAAATCTTATGTCGTGAACGAAGAACACGGGTAGAAGGTGATTTGACGATGGAGGGGGTAGGCGATTTGCGTGTGGAGCCACCCAATCAGGTCTCTACATGCAAATCGCCTACCCCCTCCATCGTACCTACGAACAGACATGGGCAAGTGGTCAGTTTGATACAAAACTCAAGACACAAGGCCTCTGAAGATGGACTGTGAGATCTGTCCGAAACTTCAGGAGTTAAAAAGTCCTTCTAAGGACTACGCTTCGCGGGTAAACGGAGAAAATTATTCTGTGATTATTATTCATTAATTATTCAGTGAAAACTTTAATCATAACTTATATATACTACTTGATTATGTTTTCTAATTTAACCAAATCTGAACAGCTTTTCCTGCTCCTGAAAATATTCATAACATTATTAATTGAATATCTAATTACCATTTGGCCGTCTCAGGTGAATGGCATTATGTGTTCACCCCTCTGATCCGAGAGAACTGGAAGCGCTGCTTTTAGGGAGGGATAATGCATCAAAATTGATATTTTTAGTTAATCTCTACTACAAAACGGTTTACAATATACATAAAAACCAAAAAATATGCTTTGGATAAATGTAAGATTTTACTGTCGGGTCGCTTCAGTAGAATTAAAAATTATAAGATATATAAAAAAATTATTTATATATTTTTTTATGCCTAGGTTACAAATAATACATGGGTTAAAAAATACAATGTTCATAATCTTAGCCACATTAGAATGGCTAAGATTATCTATGACAGTATCTCTTGATTAACTTTTTCTTTCTTGTACGAATGATTTTTATGTCTATTACCTATTTTCGTAGCGATATAAGGCACACTAAGAATATTTAAAATATTGGCATCCTCTTAAGTATGCGTCAAATCATTCAATACTATAATGAGTTTATAAATATTATTACCTATAAGGACACCGGATAGGCCAGCAAGATGTAATTACATGGTTAATGCAAATAATGCAGCTTGCATGAAGACTTTGTAAGGAAAAGTTTTTCTTAATTTTACAAAAAGATAACAATGAGAGCTTTTTAGGGAATGGGAGTTTTTGAAAGCAGTGTTATCGATTGAATTAAAAAATGTTTTCAGATAATTTGATGAACAAGGAAGTTTTTTATTCAGAAACAAATTTTATATTGGCAACTCTTGTTTCTCAAACCAAACATTTTCCAAACTTATTATTTGATTATGAGGGTATCTATCTCAAAAAGAAATATTCACATTCATTATTAATGCTGTAGCAAACTTTCCTTCTGTGGATAATCTCTTTGTATAAATAAAATAAAGATTAATCGTTAGCAATGTTAAATGATCTGGCAGTCTCTTGTTATCCTTGTTATTACATTATTACGCACATTTCTACATTTGCGTTAGAATATTACATAGTTACCATATTCAGCTAAATAATGTATACATGGATATTCTGTTAAATATATATATGCAGTGATAAAAATATAATAATATGACAAAAATATAATAATATACAATTTACGTCGAGCACAAGCTGCAATACAAGCGTGGATTCATTATGGCCCAGTCAACGTTAGCTTCTAACTAGGCAGTGCCCGTTCTAAGAAACTAATCATGACATTTATTTTTTGGCACGTAATGTAAAAACAAATTGAAAATATTTTTAAATACATTGTATTAATTTATTTGTATTGGTAATACACTAAAGGTGAATAGAAGAAAAAACATTGAGAAAAGCAAACATTTTGAGAGAAAAGATATAAAAGCGAAAATACATCTAGGCACCCGCAATATCAGATGACATTTTCAGATAATATTTCGGAATCTGTCCTGTCTAAAGCTTTATAACCATTTTGCTATTTTTGGATGATAATTCACACAGTTTCAGATAATTCATTCAGTTGTAAAGGGATTTTTTTATAAATTTTTGGTCCAAGGTACGAAAATACTTTTTCACATATCGCTCGCTGTGTTGCTTTTCATTTGGTTTTTTTATGAACAAAAGTTATTATCTTTTTTATATAAAGCTGTCGAACATCTAGTATCTAATATATTTAATTCCTTAAAGACTGTCTTAAAATAAAATTAAAGTCTGAAAAGAAAATCAAATAAGTTTCATTGCTAATCAGTAATCATTCATTCCTTATTGACCGGCTCTGAATTATTCAAATTGATTTTTTTGTTTGGCAAAGTTTTTTCATACATATAACTGGCATTAGCCGCTAGAGTGTGGCGGTTTTGGCCACATTTTTTATATTATCTCGACACGGGACAGTAGCCCTGAGGACAATAATTTCCCTCAGGGCCTATGTCATTTTTGAAGATGCTGCGTGGAGGGTCTTTTTGAGGAGAGGAAGGAGTGAACATGGGTCTTGAAGAGACCCTTGTTGTAGGAAGGAGGAAACGCAGAGGCCGGCAAATCGTTCCACAGCCGAGCTGTTGAACTCAAGAACGAGTCGTAGAAGCAACCCGTTCTCATATGAAAAATGTCAACCATGTACATATGTAGGGCGCGTGTTTGTCCTGTTTCCCGACTATGCACCGGTGCCGAGGGGATTTAAGTTAGTCCAGTAAATTTTGCAAAAATATGGCAATTCCTTGAAAACATCGGTGGTTTTGAATTTTCGATGTATCTTTTGGACTGCCACAGTAATTGTTTAGGCGTTACCCGTCAAAAACAAAAACAGCAAAATTTAGGTTCTAGTTTTTGGAGTATATTTTAAAAAAAACATTGGTTGAAATAATCGTTCTCCCCTTTATTATAATAAACTAAATTTGCTACAATTAAAAACCAATCGCTGATTTTTTAAAGTTAGTTAGTTATTAATTAAAAGAATTATACATAACTTAAAAGAATTATATAACACTTAAAAGAATTATACATATTTCGCTTTGTTATCTTCAGTATACATTGAGAAAGTTAAGAAATTAAGTAGGTAAACATTGTTCGTAAGTCAGTATATTTTGGTTTTGCTCATTTATCTTAGGAGCAAACAGTTTTTTCTTAAATATATTCATTCTATTTACGGTTGTCAGTCTATCAGGAAGGAGATTATATATGTGTACTCATGGCCTATGTTTCTTTAAGCACACTCTGTTTTTGCTGAATTTGATTATAATTTATTATTATTATAAGTAATAATTATTAGCCTGAAACACTCATCCACATTGAAAAAATCTCCTGAGAAAAGATACATGTCCCGTCGGCGGCATGTATCTTTTCCCGATGTCCCCGTCTGACCCCCCCACCATACGAAAGAAGAAGAATACGGCAATGCCCGTACGGTGTAAATTAAGGAACCCTACTTTGAGTAAATCTCTAACGCCACGCTGCACAGTGTTTCGTTTCATACAAGCTAGACGGAAAAAACTCTTAGATAATAATAAAGTATTTAGAACCCTCTTGTGGGGAGTATTTAATGCGAATATACTGAAAATTTGGGTTAAAAGTGATTAATATAATTTTTTTTCTTAAAAAAATAGGAAAAAAATCTTTTAAATAATTAGTCCTATATTAATAGGGTATTTAAAGGTTTTTAATAAAAACAACTTTCAACAATAAAAAATGTCTATTTTGAGGATTATAAGTAGGCAGTAAGAAAATATAATACAAATCACTAAATAATTGCATTGGTAATTGGTAAAAAATAAACAAAACAATTATTACTTAACTGGGGAAACTATTTTATTCCTATTTAGCAACATAACTTAATAAAAATAACATAACTTAATAAAAACAAGCACTAATTGTGGAAAGTATAATCAGAAAAAAAAAATCAAAAGATGTACAAGAACTTAAAGTAAAGAAACAAAACTAGAGAAATGAACTATGGGTACATAAATGTTTAATTTTTTATAACACAGAGAACAGGACTAATAGGTTTGTGGGAAAAAAAAGTACCTAAACTACCTACATAAGATGCTATCTGAGTTAAGTTCAGAGTGTTCAGAGGAGTTCTTGACTCGGAATTGGATGGAACAATTAAATTTGATGAGTCTAGTTTTTTAACTGTTAATTCGTGGAATTCCATTGTATTAGATATAAAATTAAACAAATTTTCACATTGTTCCACTTGTTTATTTACACCAGGACCGGTTTCGTCCTACTACGGACATTTTCAGACCAATTTCAGACCGTCTGAAAATGTCATTAGTAGGACGAAACCGGTCCTGGTGTAAATAAACAAGTGGAACAAAGTGAAAAAATTGTTTAATTTTATATCTAATTAAATACTCGTACTCACTAAGTCCTCGTACTCACTAAATTACACCCTTTCATTATTTTTCTCCGGTCACTACATGCCACAAAATCCTTTGCGGACCTTTCAGTATGGCTGATTTTTGTCCAATTGACAATTTTCACGTAAATTTTCAATTATGAAAACGTTTTCACAACCTTGAAGCCACTCACAAAATTTAACAACAAATCTTTCGAGAATCCGAGAGGCTGCGATCCACTTTTTGCTAATATTCAAAGATATTATCTGTATTTGGCTTTTCAATTTTTTTTACTGCTTGCATAGAGATTTTGAAGTTCAAATTTACTTTAAATAAGATTATATATTCCATGAAACCTTTCTTTATTGGGAAAACTCCTCCATGTATCGAACAACTCCTGCTTTGAAAACTGGCATGTGGTGCCTGTGAAATGGCAAAATATGATTGGTGAGCATTAATGAGCAAAAATATCGAAACTGATTTGAATAGAATATTAATTATACTTTTGAAATTAGCTATCACTTTGTGGTTATCCATTTTATAATTAAATGAAACAATATATCTTAGTTACAACCACTGATTTATTTAGTTACACGCCGACCGGTTTCGGAACAACCGTTCCTTCTTCAGGGCAAACATATAATGATGACAATTACAAAATAATGGGTGGGTACAATTTATCAGTAGGTGTTTTGGTAGGGGTGGGGGCGTGGCTAGGAATTGATGAAGAGTAAGTGGGGACAGAATGGACACCGAATGGGAAGAGATTTAATATTGGGCTATAGGTTAATATTTTTTGTTTATTGATAATCGACTCATTATTTTTAAGGGATTTTTTTATTTCTAGAGCTTCTAAGTTATCTAAGCGTTTTCCTTTATTATTAATGTGAAGAATATTTATCCCTGTATTTTTTTCAAAACTATGGTTATTTTCAATTATATGGTTAGCGAAATCGGAGAAATTATTATTATTAAGACACCTTAAGTGTTCTTTGATTCTAATTTCGAAATTACGCGTTGTTTTCCCGATATAAAATGAGGAACAGTCATTACATTTGAGTTTATAATATATAAACTCAAATGTAATGACTGTTGACTGTACCCGATGTTCGGATTGTCTTGGGCTAGATAAAGGGCGATTAATAATATTTTTTTACGAAAAATGCTGAATTGATTTAAAAATAATGATATTACAATGAAATAAATAAATATTATATAATGAAAATATTGATATCTGTGTAAAATTATTAATAATGAAAGGTTTTTTTTTAAATGATAGAACTTGCATCGAGGTGGGTGAAGGATGGATACGGGTAGGCTATGGAGAGAGTTGTCACCGGGACTTGATTGCCCGAGACATGAGATGCTTGGGTTTGGTTTTGAAGCAAGTTTGGAGAAAAATGATTTCGCTAGGTCTACTATGCGTTTTTTAAGCGGTGGAATCTTCGTGTCTGAATTAATAATGCTGTTTCGGACGAACCAAGGGCTTTTGGTGAACCTTCTGAGAAAGACATTTTGAAGGGTTTCTAGACTCTTAATATTGCCTGTGGCCCAAATTGGGGCGGCGCACAGTGGGCTGAAAATCGCATTTCATAGACATAGAGACTTGAATTTTCAAGGGTCTTTTTTGGCTAGAAATGGATTCTGCTGATCATTTCTATGCTATAAAATTTCGTATGAAGCAATTGCGTGTACAAATGAAGGAGTTATCATTTTTTAAAGAAAAAATTGTATGGCACTGACAATAAAAATGAGACTATCTCTGGAATCAAAAGGTTGGCCGTTATATCCTTACACATATATATACTAATATTTATTTGTATTTTTTTGACATACTTCGTATTGTGGCGCGACTTGCGCTTTTTTTTTAAATCCTCAATGTTGAAAAAAATACTTTTTTATGTTGATGATTCATTTTAATGCTTAAATGCTTTACATATGAGTATGCTTTGTCTAGTTTACAATATTTTATTGACACTATAAACCAAAATTTTGTATTAAAATATATCATCAACATAAAAAAAGTTTTTTTTTTCAACATTGAGGATTTAAAAAAAAGCGCAAGTCGCGCCACAATACGAAGTGTGTCAAAAAAATACAAATAAATAGTAGTATATCTGTGTGTAAGGATATAATGGCCAACCTTATGATTCCAGAGATAGCCTCATTTTTATTGTCAGTGCCATACAATTTTTTCTTTAAAAAATAATAACTCCTTCATTTGTACACGCAATTGCTTCATACGAAATTTTATAGCATAGAAATGATCAGCAGAATCCATTGCTAGCCAAAAAAAGACCCTCGAAAATTCAAGTCTCTATGTCTATGAAAGGCGATTTTCAGCCCACTGTGCGGCGTAGGTCATGATGGGTCGCAATTTTGTTTTGTAAATGAGAATCTTGTTCTGCACTGATGTTTGACTGTTATAATGTAAAAGCGGTTAAAGGGCTGAAGCTGAGTATTTGGTTTTTTTAATTGTATGTTTGATGTTAATGTGCCATGTGAGTTTTTTGTCGAGTGTGACTCCGAGGTATTTAACGTTGTTTTGCCAGGGTATTGCTTGGCCGTACATGAAGACGTGGCCCTTAAGAGTGCTGCGAACTTTTCTTCGTGAGAAGAAAATGGCAGCGCTCTTGGAAAGGTTCACGTCGATACGCCATTTGTTGTGCCAATCTTGGAGTATGTTTATGTTGTGTTGTAAGCGGAGAGTGATCATCCTGGGGGACTATATATTGGACCATAACGTTGGTGTCTTCAGCGTACATGGATTTATGCAAATGTTGGTTATCCGTGAGTGGAATATCATATGTATAAATATTGAAGAGGGTAGTGGAAAGGAGGGACCCTTGGGGAACTCCTGCTGTCATGAATCTGGACCTTGAGAGAGTGCCTCTTAGAGTACCTTGAAGAAACGAGTTGCGGATCGATGCCTGTGTTGTGCAATTTGAGAAGCAGGCCGTTTAACCATACTTTGTCGAAGGCTTTGGCTATGTCCAGGAAAATGGCGCCAGTGGACCGTTGGGAGTTGAAGCCACCGAAGATTAGTTTGAGACTCTCAGCAGTTGATGAAGGGTTGAGGGTGATTTGGGGTCCTTTCCAACTCTTAGGGAAGTAACGCAGTCTGAGTTTGGAATTTATGAGGTTCACAATGGCGAGAATTCTTTTAGGAGGGAGGGCAAAATTTGTAATGCCATCTGGACAGGGAGCTTTTTTGTTACTGCGGTTTTATATGGCCCTTCGGACTTCAGATGGGGTGGTGAAATTAATCGTCATTTTACCACAGAATGTTTCTCATCATATTTAGTTATAGGACACATTTTAGCTTATACCACCCTGTTTATATATTTTTATAAAATGTATAAACAAAAATATTGTTTTTAAAAACTACCTACATCACTTACAGTACCTACCTATAGTTCTTTGAAATCAATTTTATATATTAAAAAACTGGTAATTGAAAAATCAAAAAAATAGTATGTATTAAAACAATATTTAAACTATGCTTATAAATTAATAAAAAAATCAATGATTTATTTGGTAATATTCCATTTTTATCTATGCCCAAAACAGAAAAAAACGTACGCATTTTCAACTATTGCTCATATCAAGAACAACGGTCTCATAATACCCCGGCCTTCAGCCAACAATTCCGGCTTGACCGTCATCCCGAGCCCCGCAAATTCCGCAGGGTACCTCCCTGCCTTCTCCTCCTCCACCGCAACCGAAACCCACGGGTTCCGAATTACAAACCCTCATAGAAAGAGCCACTGAGCTCAAATTTCTTATCCAAAATGCAACCAAAGAGCTGACTTCCATCATGACCTTCATTAATAAACACAATGGATAGACAACGCGTCAAAAATTCTAACCTACAGACGGCTTATTGGAACTCAAATGGCACAGTTCTAGCGTACCGCGAAGAGATTATTGAATTTCTCTACGACTATAATCTAGATGTGTTTCTTATAAATGAAACGTGGTTAAAACCATCACGTAATCTAAGAATACCTAATTATACCATATACTGTGACGATAGAACCACCAACAAAGGAGGCGGTACAGCCATTCTAGTCAAGAGCAACATTGATCATTGTCTAGCCCTTTTTTTGTTGTTTATTTTTTTTCCGAAACGTCGGCTAAAGAAGGAGTTAGCGTAACACGGCATAATAACCCAAAAATTAACAACAAAAATACTTTTGGCCGTGAAAATCTTAAATCACAAATTGTCTAGCCCATTCATATTCTAACATTAATATTGAATCCACCGCGGTTAAATCAATACTTCTACCGGTCCGTTAAAATTCATTTCAGTATACAGTCCTCCCAAACGCCAATTAATTCCTTCAAAACTAGACTCACTCCTTTCAGAAAACGTCCCCACTGTAATAGCTGGCAACCTAAACTCAAAAATGGCTCCTAGCATAGCCGATACGATAATATAAAGGGTAGAGACCTAGCCAAGTACGCTCTCTCTAACCCAATCGTCATAGATGCTCCGGACATCCCCACTTTACTGAATCCCCACGTCAGAAGGCCCGATTCTATTGACATTGTCATTCTCAAAGATACCAGTCATTTGCACTCCTTATGAGTACTAAATGATCTCGCATCTGATCATAATCCTATCCTATTATCACTATCAGGAGGTTCAAATTCTCTGGTCCCTCATAAGCCAACTAGGATAAAAATCAAATGGCATAAACTTAGTGAGCTTTTAGATACGAACACAACAGTTCTAACTTCTATTCCTGACGAAGCTAGTCTTAATACAGCCACCTCTAATTTATTTATTTATTTATTATTAATTTTCAACGCCCTGATGGGCTTTTACATAATAAGTATATTATACAGTGATATATATGTATGTTTAAATAAGAAATATAAACTTATAGCAATTAACATTATAAAATATAACAGTATAAAAGTAAGTAAGAAATATTATATTATAATAAAAGAGAAAAAGTAAAAATAAATTAAACTGAAACCAGTTTTTAAATTGCAGATGGCATAAAAATAATAAAATATAGTGTAAGTTAATATTAGAAATTTACAGATGTGTAATACAAGAAAAAGTTTACAATACAGAAAAACAAAAGAGAGTAAGTAACAAGTTTTTACATTATAGATAAATAGAAATAATACAAAAATATGTGCAACAGCTCCTACATTATAAGAATATGCTACATCAAAATATTATGGAATCTTTTAAATAACAGTAACTAATATTAAACACGTCTGATTTCACATTCTGACATGAATGATTTAATAATTTCATGTTTGTATTGTATCAGTGACACATTCCATACATCTACGTGTGAATACATATTTCCCAAGTTTTGAATTCTCTGTAGTGGTATATTGAATTGGGCCCTGGTCGCAGTATTACTACAATAAAATGGTAGTACTGACCTTGTATTTCTGGCTGGCACATTAAGATTTATGAGCGATAAGAATTCAGGGCTATCAATTATATTATGCAAGATTTTAAATAGAAATATTAGATCAAAAACAATTCTCCTGTCACTCAAGTTTAATAGATTAGAGAATCGTAGTAGAAAAGGGTAGTTTTTTTGTTCTTTCGGTATTTTTAGTTTATAATTTAAAAAGCTTAGGAATTTTTTTTGTACTCTTTCTATTGTTTGTGAATGCACGTTATAGTGGGGAGACCATACAGTTGAATTATATTCAACCTGGCTCCTTACTAGTGATGTGTACAGAAGTTTTAATGTTTTAATGTTGGTAAAATCTTTAGCCACTCTTAGTACAAAACCTAACATTTTTAAACCCTTCTTTGCAATATTTTCAATGTGTGGTATGAAACTAAGTTTGGTGTCGAAAGTAATACCTAAGTCATTAATTTCGGAAACAGATTCGAGAATGATGTTATTCATTGTGTAATTGAAATAAATCGGATTTTTTATTTTAAAAAATCTCATAGTTATGCATTTATTGACATTAAGGTATAGCTTGTTATCGCTACACCACTCAACTAATTTTAACAAGTTTGCCGAGAGAATATGACAGTCGTTCAGGCTTCGAATTACTTTAAAAAGTTTTAAGTCATCTGCGAACATAAGTACGTCGATGTCTTTAAAAATATTACAAAGGTCGTTCACAAAAAAGATAAATAATACAGGTCCAATGTGGGAACCTTGCGGAACACCACTGGATGCAAAAAAATCATACGATGATTCCCCATTAAGTTTAACACTAAGTTTTCTGTTTGAAAGATAGCTTATAAACCAATGCAACATGTTTCCACAAACTCCAGCTTTAGACAGTTTTTCTACAAGAATAGCGTGACAAACCTTGTCGAACGCTTTGCTGAAGTCAGTGTAAATTGAGTCAACTTGAAGCTTCTTCGCCATTGCATCGGAAATGAAATTTTGATATAGAATATGGTTAGTTAGTGTTGATTTGCCGGTTATGAAACCATGTTGTTCAGTACATATACTATCTTTAAATGAGTTAATTATTTTATCCAGAATCAGTTTCTCAAAGAGTTTTGGAATTGTTGAAAGTATGCATATCGGTCTATAATTAGTTACCTCGTTTTTATCCCCTTTCTTGAAGATGGGTGTTATAAAACTATGTTTCCATAGATCAGGAAATATACCTTTCGACAAAGAATGATTAAAGAGTGTGTACAGGGGATAAG
The DNA here is from genome assembly GCA_951813805.1 of Limnephilus auricula. Taxonomy (NCBI): domain Eukaryota; kingdom Metazoa; phylum Arthropoda; class Insecta; order Trichoptera; family Limnephilidae; genus Limnephilus; species Limnephilus auricula. Next base: position 107,606 of record OX638401.1, read on the forward strand.
CAAGAACGACGACACACTGCTGTAAGAGTAATGGTGGAATGTTGTCGGGACCGGCATTTTTATTGGGATCTAGAAGTTTAATTTGTTTAATAATTTCGTTTAGTTCGATGTGCACATGTGACAGGTTTATATTGAAACGGGGAGTATAGTTAGGTAAGGAAAACTGATTGGGTTGACTTTTATCATAAACGTTCTTGAAGAAGTCTGCAAAAAGATCGACAATATTTTTAATACCATCGGCCTTTCTGTCTTCAAAATACATAGTATTTGGTATATCAGAGTCACCACTTCTTAATGTTTTACTGAATCGCCAGAAACGTTTTATATTGCTAAAAATATCATTCTCTGTCTGCCTAATATAGTCATTATAACATGTCCTTGAAAGTTTATTACAATCACTCCTAATTTTAGAGAATTCTATGTACAACTTTGATGTTCCGTGATTCTTGTACAGTTTGTGAGCTGTTTTTTTACATATAATTAAATTAATCAAATCTTTATTGAACCAGACTGGATATTTAGATTCCTTATATTGAGTGTAAGGGACAAAGCGATTTATATGATTACTTAGAATAAAGTAGAAGTGTTCAATATTATGATTTAAATCATCACTTTCTAAGAAGGACCAGTCGACCAATGTGAGCGAGTCACACATACCTGAATAATTAGCATTTCTGAAATTATAGCTTGATCTCGTAGGTTTCAGAATTTTTTCGCCAAAGTCTGTTATACAAATATTAAGTGGAGGATGATGGATATCGGGGGGTATGACAACTTCTATGGCCTTATTCACTTTGATTCTTTGAGAATTGAAGAAAACGAGATCCAATACACGATTGTTAATGTTTCTAACAAGATTATGTTGAGTTAGGTTTAAGTATATTGACATGTCAAGTATTACTCTTTCATTTTCGGAGATAGTTGTATTACAAGTATTCGACAATACGGGGTCGTGCAAATCCCAATTTACATTTGGAAGATTATAATCACCTACTGCAATAAATTTGGCATCAGGGTATTTTGATTTAATTATTTCTACGTCTTCATAATGGTTTTTGAATACAACAGTGTTGGCCGAGGGGGGTATGTATACAGAACTAATTATTATTTTCTCATTTTTACATTTCACCAAAACAAACAATTGTTCTACGTTACTGTTTTTTGTGTTTAATTTCTTAGAAGTAAATTTCTTTTTTATTGCGACGAGGACACCACCTCCTCTTGACTTTGAACTGGTATCACGGTTTCTGTCCATCCTATAAACATTATAAGAGGATAATCCTAGTTCGGAAGAATTGATGGATGGATCTAACCACGTTTCAGTCAGTACCACGGCTTCACATATTATTGATGGTATACAAATTCTGAAGTTATCTAGTTTTGTGCGAAGCCCACGTACATTTTGATAGTAGAGGTTCAGTGAGCTGGATTTTGATAGTTTTTTGTTTGCGCATTCACGATTTTTGGCGTAGAGTTGACATACTTAATAGTAATATTGGTTTCGCCGTTTTTTAATCTTGATTCAAGTTCACTTCGTAAATGAGCAAGTTCATTTCTTTGTAGACTGGTGAGGTCGTTTGCTGCTTTGACACCGTTCTTCAACTTTGATCGGTTCATCAGAATGGATTTGGAAGTTGATGGATCCTTAAATTCGATCTTGATGGGCCTTGTTTGGTCAGGTTTCTTGATTCCCAACCGGTGAATCTTGATCTCACTGGGATTAAATGTGTTTTCAAAACCCTCCAGGGAAGATGAAACCTTTTTAATATCTTCGGTGATTCTCGTTGCAGTTGATAGAGAATTGCTCTCGGGGATGTTGAATAGTATGATGTTCTTAGATCTTGTCTTCCTTTCCTCCAACTCAGTTAGCATCTCACAGATGTCAGTCACATTGTTTACGGGTGACGGAATTTGAGATGGAATATTTTTTTGCATATTTTTGTATGCCTGCAATTCACCTTCCAAGATGCCGGTTTTGGCAGCTACCGCTGCCGACATGCTGCCAATTGCAGCCAAGATTTCACATGAAATTGGAGTGATTTTTGCTATTTGGTCCTTATTAAATTTATTACCAGGGTCAAGAAGTACCTTATTTATAGCATTGACTGCCTTCTCTGCGTTTGAGATAAATGACTGGATATCCATTGCGACAGTAAAAATATGTTTATCAGTTTTTATAAATTTTATGTTAAATTAATATTAAAACTTTTAGAGCCACTGGTTGAGCTTCACTCTCACAAGTTTCGGATAGGTAGTTTGTATAGGTACTGTACTTGTCAAGGAGTGTATTTAATGTTTATGTTTTATTGGTAAAGGCACACTAAAAACTGAAGTTTTAACACTTTATTTCACTAAAGTAGCACTGTTTGTTAGTCATATGTATCGTTTAAGTGTTCAGATTTACTGTAAATAAGTTTATTTTTATTATTTAAACTGGAGACGATTTTTGACGTTTGCACTGTCAAGGAGTATTGTTGTAATTTAATAAACTCAATAAAATCGTGTATCAACGAGGCATCCGTTGAAATTCCCAACGACTCAAGCCGTCACGGAATTCCCGAAGAGATCAAATATCTTATTAGGGAAAAAATTATATTCGTAAAGAGTGGCAAATAACACTCTAAGGAGTTACACTTTAAGCGAATACCGCAATGAGCGCTGGCATGAGTTTATCTCATATCTCGATAATGACAGAGCAGCTTATTGGAAGCTCTCCAAAACACTTAGAAGTCCAAAGATAAGAATGTCTCCCCTTCAAGGCCCTAATGGAGTAGTATACTCGTCCGCAGATAAAGCTGAAGCCTTTGCAGACAGCCTTGAAGCTCAATTCTCCCCAAATACTGATCACGATGACCCGTCTTTCATTTCAATGGTGGATTCAAAAGTAAATTCAATTATAAATACCGAATCTGATGACTCACTTAAAGAAATTTAAAAAATAATTACTTCAATTAAAATTAAAAAAGCAGCTGGTCCTGACGGCCTTTCAAATAAAGTACTTAAAAGTCTCCCGATTAAAGGCATCTGCGCCATAACAGCTATTTGTAACGCATCGCTACGTCTTCAATGTTTTCCAAAAGAATTTAAACAAGCAAACGTTATATTGATTCCAAAACCAGGCAAAGATCCATTATTAACCGAAAATCATCGACCTATTAGCTTCCTTCCTTGCCTAGGTAACATCTTAGAAAAAATCATCCTAGTAAGATTAAATGCATTATTTGTTCAGGAAAATAAAATCTTACCAGACTTTCAACATGGTTTTAGAGCTGGTCATTCGACACTGCATCAACTTCTCCGTGTGGTAGAACACATCACGGACGGATTCAATATAAAAACATACAGTTTTTCGTTGTTTGTTTTTGGGGTGTTATGCCGTGTTGCGCTACCACCTTCTTTAGCCGACGTGTCGGACAGCGTTGCAGTGTCCATCATCAGAGCCGATCCTGCAGATCCGACGATGCCGGATCTGCCCTTATGATGGACACTGCAACGCTGTCAGAAACGTCGGCTAAAGAAGGAAGTAGCGCAACACGGGATAAGAACCCAAAAACAAACAACCAAAATGTTTTTGGCCGTGAAAATCTAAAAACGTATCAAACATACAGTGAACTTTCGGTCGACGTAAGCAAAGCTTTCGACAGAGTATGGCGTTATGGCCTACTGTATAAGATGTTCCTTCTGGGCTTCCCTATATCATTTATAAAAATCGTTTATAGCTATCTCACTGACCGTACATTTAAAGTTAAAATTGATGATATTTTCTCCTCGGTACGTCTTCTATTAGCCGGAGTTCCTCAAGGAGATCAGTTGTCTCCAACCCTTTATAATATCTACTCTAACGATATTCCTAAACCAATGAACCATAATGTTAAAATCACCCAATTCGCCGATGATAAAAATATCATGTCAAGCTCGACTGTCGCGCTCATTGGAGCTGTACGCGCTCATGACGGGCGTGTACAGCTCCAAGCCATTCTGGTTCAAGAATGGTGTAAAATGTGGAGAATCTCGATAAATCTCACAAAAAGTGCCGCGATTATCTTTTAAAGTTAAAAGTTGTAAAGTTATCACTATTTTAAATAGTGATAACTTTACAACGCTTTCAAAAGACCCTACAAAGAAGTTTCAAGAAGACGTCAAGAAGACAATCAAGAGCTGCCCTTTAATATGCGGTTCACCAAAATATAATAATCTAGTATCAACCAATCCTCAGCCACCTAAACTGTATGGTTTAGCGAAGCTTCACAAACAATGCATCCCCATCAGACCAGTTGTTCCGGCATATTCTAGCCCCAATTATAATATATGTTCTAAATTTGTATCCTTGTTTAAATCCAATAATTTATTCAGATCTGATCACTCAATTAAAAACAGTTTGGAATTAATCAATAAAATCAAAGATTTAGACATACCTAGCAACAGTAAATTAGTGTCTTTTGACGTTGTTAATCTTTTTCCTAGCATTCCAACTATCGAATGTAAAAACCTAATTATAAACATTTTAAATAATTCCCATTTAGATCCTACTATTGTGAAGGAAATGTCCACATTACTAGAAATTTGCATTAATCAAAACTACTTCACCCTTAATGATAAATTATACAAACAACATAATGGTCTGGCGATGGGTAATCCCACTTCTCCTTTGTTTGCTGAAATATTTATGAATTCTTTTGAAAACAAACTATTCGATTGTGGACTTTCCCTTTTATCTAATGTATTTGTGTGGTATCGATTTGTTGATGATATCTTTGTAATTTGGTCGGGTAGCAACAGACAATTAAAAAAATTTCTCACTTTCATTAATAGCCTACATCAAAATATAAAATTTACACTGGAACATAATGATAACAACAGTTTGAACTTCTTAGACTTAAATATCAATTTAGAAAATAATAAGTGTGTATTTAATATTTATAGAAAACCTACACACACTGACTGTGTTATACCATCAACTTCACTTCATCCTTTATCTCACAAACTTGCTTCCTTCAACTCAATGATTCATCGTGCTATTAATGTCCCTTTAAGCAATGATAATATTATAATAATGAAATTAACATTATAAAACAAATAGGCCTAAACAATGGTTATAAACCTGAAATAATTAATTGCTTAGTTAATAAGAAACAAACAAAATTTTTAACAAAAAAGTACATTTATAGTGGCAATAATAACAACGAACCTGGTAAAAACTTAATATAAAAAAAACTTCTTTTTACAGGCGACTTATCTTTAAAAATATCCCGCATATTACCAGATCACATTTCTCCAGCCTTCTATACTAATTCTAAAATAAAAAAATTAATTAATAACAAGGATGTTTCTAATAAATTCGAAAAAAACGGGATATACACTTTGGAATGCAATGATTGCGACGCCCAGTACGTAGGAATGACTACTAGAAATTTTAGAACTAGAATCAGGGAACATGAACTCTGTTTACGAAATAATAACTATTCTGAATTCGCCAATCATTTAATAGAGACCGGCCATAGCTTCAACAAAGAAAAAACCAAATTTAAACATATAAATATAAATTCATACTTTAACTTGTGCGCTTTAGAAACTTTAGAAATAAACAAAAAAATTAAATCAAAAATTAATTTAGTTAACAAAATAATAGCACCCTGCAAATCTCCCCTTCTGACTTTGTTCCCGTGTGATATTGACCCCTCCCACTGTTCTCCCCTTCCCCCAAAATCACCCCTCCCACCACCCCCACCTAATAACATCTAATTCATTTCTGTACTTGTTTTAAATTTTAAGTTTAGTTTTAAGTTTGCTAGTGAATGACACGGATGTGTCGAAACCGGTAGGATAAAAATTAAAATTTAAGTAACGATAGTACATTGAAAATTAAAACTCTTCGAAACAAAATAAATTAGTACTCTACAAAACGACCATGACCACGGGCTTCACATACGCTGCAGCTATATGGGGTTATGCAGCTGACGCAAACATAAACGAACTACAAACCCTGCAAAACAAAGCCATTCCACTTGCGTTGAATGCGCCTAGGTGGATCAGGGTATCCACTCTCCATAATGACACAAACATTCCTCTGATAAAGGATTTAATTGTTAAACAATCTGAATTTTTTATGGCGGTCTAGCCCGACATGAAAATCCCACCATTGACCACTGGAGCGACAGAGCAATTAAAATATTTTTTCTCGGATTGCTAAAGGAAATTTTTCCGCCCAAATTAAAAATATCATACCTCCGAATTTGAATATGGAGTCATACAAACTGATTATAGTTCTATGTAGCCAATGAATTCCCTTATCTTTTGCATATTATCACATATTTTTAGGATTTATAAAAAAAATATAATTAAATCTTAGCTTAGGTAAACAAATAGTAGAATGACGCATATAAACGAAAAACACAGAATTTAATACAAATTGATATAAAATCAACTAAATGTAAACTTGGTATGCAAATATTCAGCATAATATCCTACAAAAATTGCCAAGACTTGTGGATTTTAGAATGATATTAATTTTATCTTTAGTACTTGTGTTAAACAGTGTTAGTCGTGCGGAATATTTAAACCTCTCAACAATAATAGTCGAATCTTTTTTTTTTTTTTTTTATATATATTTTCGCACAGGAGGCCCTGAGGAAAATTGTCTTGAAGAGACTTATATTGTATGAAGAAGGAAACACAGAGACCGGCAAATCGTTTCACAGCTGAGCTGTTGAACTCAAGAACGAGTGGTAGAAGCGACCCGTTCTCATGTGAAAAAAATCGACCATGCATATATGTTGGGCGCGCGTTTGGCGTGTTTCCCGACTTTGCACCGGTGCCGAAGGGATCAATTACGCTAGTTCCTCGGAGCATCTTCCATATCTGAAATACCGGTAGAAGAAGGATTCCATCGCGGTAGACGACCCTGAATAATTCTTTAAGCACATGTGCTCCTGAGGCTGTTCCTTCTTATTGGCAACTCGTGTACAAATTACTCAAAATTTATTTGACTCTCTCTACTCATCGCCTTGCCTCGCTGTGGGGGAGATGGATTCGTACGTCCGCCACTCCTTTTTTTATATGAATACCACACTAAAGTCCCACCTGCTGCCGTCTGGAGTCAGTGAGACTATGGCATCCCCAATTGGGGTATGTTGAGTGGCTGAAGGTGGATGGGGATGAGAAGGAAATATTGTAATTATTTCTACAAATCTCATGACGTCAGAGCTCACCACGATATGTATATATAGAATCCTTCGCGGGCGTGTGGCGTTTCAGCGCAATCGAATGAATGGTATAGGAAATATTTTTATAACGCCAGAGCTCAGCAAGTTTCTTTGCAATCGGAGTAATGCTTTACGTACCGTATAAGGAATTACGAAGATGTGCATTTAACAACTCACAAAAGTTTCATCACAATCGGATAAATAGTACAGGAAATAAATTCATAACGCTAGAGCTCACTTGCACTATAATATATATAGAAACCTTCAAGGGCATGTACACGTATACGAAAAATCCGCTAAAGTTTCATCGCACTCAGATAAATGCTTTAGGTACCGAATAAGGGACAAACAAAGAAACATTATTTTTTTATGTATTTTTTTACAAATTTCATCACGCCAGAGCTCACTTATATTTATAGGAACAACTCACCAAAGTTTCATCACAATCGGATGAAATATTTGTTTTGACCCATGTCTTCGTCGGCCTTTTCAGACATTGACTTCATGTAACCAAGTTGTTACTATTAAAAGACAGTTACATGCAGTACCTTTTTTTTTTTTTAAAAGAAAGACAAACATTCCCGGGTTACGAATAACCCAACAACATTTGAAAATCTCCTACTACCACCACACTAAGCGGAAGATGTTGCTTGTGTTGTGATGGAGGACTTAGCCAGCCGAGAAATCGAACACGGAACGCCTGGGTGGGACCCAAACGCTATGCCCACTCAACCACTGACCGGTCATACAGTACCTATACCAGATTATCACTACGCTGTATCGACGAGACTCTAGACTGGAATCTGATAAATTTATTTATACGCCTAAAAAGGCTTTTACATAAAAGTGATATAATATGACCGGTCAGTGGTTCAGTGGGCATCGCGTTTGGGTCTCACCCAGGCGTTCCGTATTCGATTCCTCGGCTGGCTAAGTCCTCCATCACAACACAAGCAACATCTTCCGCTTAGTGTGGTGGCAGTAGGAGATTTTCAAATGTTGCTGGGTTATTCATAGCCCGGGAATGTTTGTATTTCTTTAAAAAAAAAAAAAAATCATTAGCGTACAGCGTATATAGCAGAATATCTATATTCCATAAGAAATAATAATAATGGAAGAAGAAGCTGTGGACGCCCAAGGAAGACGTGGCACGATCGGAATAATAGAAGAGCGTGTATGAGAAGATGTACGAATGTAGATGAAGCAAGGAGTGTGTGTGTGCCAAGACCGAGTTGTTTGGCGGTCCGTCCTCTCTGCCTTCCCCTGCGGAGAAACGGCGTGATGGTTAGTTAGTTAGTTAATAATAAAATATAATTATTGTTGTTACGTATTTAAGTGTGTTATGTGTTTTTTTTATTTCTTCATTCTGCTTACTGTATAAATCTTAACTTTTAAATAAACAAACGTACTTTTGCACGGTGTTTTATATATCAATGTTGTGACAGCCCTAACAACTAGTCGTCGTGAATGACTACGTAGCAGAAGACGAGACGAGGCTAGGCGCGCGTTTTGCACAGTTGGGTTGCCAAAGATATAATATACCATTTTTTTAATTTGAGTTCGAAAATGATCGTTGTAATTAGGATTATTACGAGCTTATTATAAGCTCATAAAAACCCGAATTACAATCCTAGTATTACTAGGATCAAATACACCTTAAGTAACGATGTTAAACAACTTTTGGCGGAATTGACTTAAAAATGCGATGAGGACGACACAAGCGACATAAATTTAAAATTATTTTGAAATTTAGACAAAATCAATTGCCCTGCTAGGCTCTTAATGGCAAACTGGAAACGACACTGCCTGAGATTTCATTATTCCGTTTGGTAGGTGTAAGCGGGGAAAGGAGAGGGGGTGACTGCGGACGCCGAACTACGAACCCTCGCGTTCATCGTCCGGTGTCCGTCCGCCTGTCCATTTATAGATGAAATTTATCATTGTTAGGAAAGATTTACATTCCCCATAGCTAAAGGAGAGAGGACTTATCTGATTCGGATAGGTGAAAGACTCAATGTTGGTAATTGATTACCGGAGCCTCGCGGGACATTTCCACATCCCTCCATCCCCACATCACTACTTCCCATAACACCAGCCCCCGAACCCTTAGCCGCCAGTCCTCACTGTCCGCTCTACACACAAATCTATCTCGGGGATCGGATCTACAAAAGTGTGATCGGGAATGTAATACTAATAAATTGTTTAAAAAAGGGTAAGCGGTATTGTGTCCAATGAATAATGATGAGGTTATAAAATTGAACACAAAAGCAAAAAATACTCACAGGTACAACGCCGTGGCTAAATGGTGGACAAAGATATCCAGTATATACATATACTCACTAATATTCTAAAGTCAAACCTAAACCTAACACTAAAAATACACGAATGTAAAAATTCATCTCCGAACTGGAATTGCGACTGCCCATGCCTTGAACAAGTTAACAATATCAAATATTTAGGATTAACCTTTGACACACACCTAAATTGGAAACAACATATCCATAACATTACAAATAAAATTCGTAGATCTATATACTTCTTCAAACAAACACGCAATTTCCTAAACCTAAATCTTTTAAAATCTGTTTACTACGCACTATGTCAATCACACATAGAATACGGAATTTTAGCTTGGGAAAATGCTGTTTCTAGTGCCCTAGACCCCATTATTAAAGCACAAAAATTAATCATTAAAATAATTCTTAAACTCCCTCTTACTACCAGCACTGATACGATCTTCAATACTTTCAACGTTATGGACATAAAACAGCTCTTTGCAAAATCCATCTTGATTAATTTACACAAAAACGACAAAACGCTATACCAATCAACACAAGCGGTACACAATACCCGAACCAAAAACAAAGAATTTCTCCAAACTCCTTTTACTAAAACCACCTTTGGACAAAGACATTTCAAATACATAGCTTGCAAACTATACAATACACTACCAGCTACGATTAGACAAACAGAAACAATAATCAAATTCAAAAGCGAAATAAAAAAATGGCTTGCAAGTAAAGGACGTCTCACTATAGCAAACATATGTAAAACCAATTGCACTTAGACAAAAATACCCAATTACGTACGACCTAATAACAAATATATAAAATAAAAAAAACAATAGAATCCCGACAAATAAACTAACATAATTATCATTTTAATATATATTTCTATCCATTTATTCCATTTCCAATTCATTTTACTATAATATCATTTTAATATATATATGTAATATCATGTATATTTCTATCAATTTATTCCATTTCCAATTCATTTTACTGTAATATCATTTTAATATATGTATGTAATATATGTTTAATAACCTTTCCTGTGATTTGTAAGATCAAACTCTTTAGAGAATTAATTCACACTTCCAATCAACTGCCTTTTATTGTATTGAACCTAAAATGTAATTAACCTTCATATTAAAATAACCATGTTTGTATACAATTTATGTAACTCTACGTCTGTCTCGACACAGGTTTACCCTAGTGAGACAGGCATTGAAAAAAATAACATGTAATTATAATATATGTATAGATTAAATAATAAAAAATAAAATAAATAAAAAAACCTGTTGTTATATTTACTTACTTACTCTGTTATTTTGTATTCTCTAATTATTTTGTATTCTGTAGTTATTTTCCGGAAAGTATTATTGTGCACTGCTCCCACAGGCAGAGAAGGCCCAATTGTTGAAGTGCAATAATTGCTCACAACTATATTGGCTAATGAATAAAACTTTGCCTCCCGTAACTTCTAATTTTGAATGGGAATATAGAGAGCAGGCGCGGTCCCTTCATACATACTGTGGATGCTGCGCTTCTCTTCCTTTCAAGGCCTATAATAAATATAATAATTACTAGTTATTTATTTCGAATTTAAAAAAGATTTGACCTTATTTTTTTCTAGCCGTAAACAGCAATAGCTTATAACTTCACCGTCCCAATCTCAGAGACTAAAACAACAAAACGCGGCGCGCGGTCTGAGTCGAAATATTATACCTACATATTATAATAACATTATCAATGATCGAATGTCGCCTAAACACACCAATGCATACCAATACCAGCAACGGTGGATTCTCTGCTTCGTTCTGTATCCACAAAGCTAGAAGAAGTTTGATAATCGCGCATGCGCATTGGGTCCTGCGTACCTAAGCTTGCTTGAAGCCGGATACATTTTCGATGAGAGCATCCAACGCACAGAAAACGACTGTACAGAATAGCATAGCCGAAGCGGATTGTTTGCGCGATCATGTTTGAAAGTTTGGTTCAGTTTGCCTTGAATAACTGAAACCGATTGATGCGTTGAATATCTTTCGAATACTTATTTAATTAATTTAATTTAGGAACTGTAATAATTGATGTAAAGTGTAAAGGATTTATAGAGATAATCTGATATAGGTACTATTTGTATAGATTTTTATATTTGATAGTAGGTATATACTTCAGCATCCCTAATACAAAAATTCACCGACCGCCACTGATAGAGAGATATACTAAATAAGCTGAACCATGAAATAGAAGAGGACATAAATTTTTCATGCAAAATAGTAGTAAAATTACTTAATATTTTGGTAGAAAGCTGTCACTTTGTGGTTTGACATAATTGAAATAAAACAATAACTTTGTAACCACTATTTATTTAAAGTTTTTTAATACCGATTGGTTTCGCTTAAACACACGCATCTTCAGGGTATAAAATTAAACTGTTTAATTTTATACGCATTTTATACAAAGTTAAGTATTGTTTTAGGTATTTCAAAATTACTTAATTTTGAAAGACCTAAAATTACTTAAATTTTGAAATACCTAAAATTGTATAATAAATGACATGTGTTTGGGCACGCTGAAATTTGCGTACACGGAGGCAAGTCACATATGATATTTCGACATATTACACGGAGAAAAATGTTATTTGAAAAAACGATCATTTTAATAGAAAAAACGAACATTTTAATAGAAAAAAGATAATTTTAATAGTAAAAACGGTTAAAACGGGACTGAAGTTCGTACGAACAAATTAACAGGGTTTCAATGTTTATTGGCGGGAACATTAAGAATAATTTGTTGGTATACGTAATTTCGTACGTATTTTACCGCCAATACACATTGAATCACTGTTAATTTGTTCGTAAGAACTTCTGTCCCGTTTTTAACAGTTCATTTTTCTCCGTGTACCTACTGGTACCGTTAGGAGGTATTAATTATGGCGCCTAGCTATTTTTGTACTGTAGGTACATTGCTAATTAACATGGCAAATAGCGTAACGTTTCTTAAATGCACCAGTTACCGCACCAGCAAAATAATAATAATATAGAGATGGGTTGATACTACTTTTTGGCAAATAGGTTAATCAGTTCAGTTTCTCCAAAAGATTAATAAATAGATTCCTACAGAAAAACTGCGAGTTGGGTTTTGAGCTGTGCTCATCACTTCGTAGGCGACGATGTTTTATTCAAATCAATCTAATCAGCTACAAGTTTCTATTTCAACTGTTCCGTCACCGATATCCCTATAAAACTATGTAGTAATGATGGCAGAGCGGGTGAAGTAACCTTTTCCTATTAGCATTGTTATGTTTTAGCTTTCGCTGCAGGTAGTTCTATCCATGCCCCAAACATTCCGAAAATAGACCTAGGCTCTCTTTAAATTGACAAGGGGTTTGAATAAAATGTATTTGTGATCCATTTTCTGATAAGAATCTACCACTTACAATATTACGCCACTGAGCCTTATAAAGAGGGTAGAACGACGATTCAATGATATAATGTGACTAGGTATATTAATTTTATTATAGCGATTACATTTTGAATAACTAACTGATAATATAGAGGAAGGTTAGATTTAGGTAACAATGGGTATACAATTAAGGAAGGTAACATTCAATTCTAACTATCTATTTTACATTCCCTTCTGACATTGTTTCTTAATTTCATACGGTCACACCTACTCTGAAAAAATCACGACATACATACCTACCTAATTCATAATTTATTCCCGTTTCAAATCTTCGGCGAGGGGCGTGTTTTTACTAGTTTTCATTTATTATGAATGACTTTTGAAAAACGTTGAAACAAGTATTTGGTTACTAGATACACGAACCCGTGCAAATATGGCAATATTTGGTGAAAGAACTTGTGTTTAGAAGATACATGGGAGCCATTAGTTGAAGGCTGTTACCATAAAAACATGGCGGTGCGACGAAGTTAAAAAAACTCCAGGCATATGGTGGAATTCGATATTTTACAAATAAAAATGTACACAGCAAACATTCTCAGAGGTATTGGGGATCAAATATTATATTCCGTACGAAATATTTTCATGACATGAATATTATTGTGCCCACCTTTATAATATTATTTACCGACAGTAGCTACTGTTTTAGATTTAGAAAATCCTTCGCTCGTGTTGTCGGGTTTAAAATTCCAAAATGTGTAATTTTTCAAATGATAAAAATAAATTACTGCTTTTACTTTATTAGCGACACTCAATCGAAAATCTGAAACGCAAAAATTATAAAAAGATGCGGTCCCATCTAGGAATCGAAAGTAGGACTTCAACCTTGTCGGGCGTTACTTTACCAGGGAGCTAAAGGGATCCTATCCGATTTGGTCATAATTAACTGACTCATACTTCGACTAAGAACTACCAACTTTATAACTTACTAAATAACCATCACACCTGTTCCCCGCAGGTGTAGGCAGAGTGCACGAAGAAAAATGTTATTCTAAAATGCGATCATTTTATTTGTAAATACGGGACGTGGACTAACGGGACTGAAGTTCTTACGAGCAAATTAACAGTGTTTCAATGTTTATTGGCGAGAAAATGTAAGAGTAATTTGTTGGTATACTTACGAAATTACGTAATGTACATGTTCTCGCCAATAAACATTGAAACCCTGTTAATTTGTTCGTAGAACTTCAGTCCCGTTTTTAGCCATTTTTACAAATAAAATGATCGTATTTTAGAATAACATTTTTCTCCGTGTGGACGGACCGTCAAACAACTCGGTCTTGGCACACACTCCTTGCCTCATTCCTATTCATACATCTTCTCATACATACTCTTGTATTATTCTGACTATTGACATGGCCCGACTCAAGAATCTGATTCACTTGATCGTGCCACATCTTCCTTGGGCATTCTCGGCTTCTTCTACCATTCACATTCGCGTGATAAATTCTCTTTACACTACTTTCTTCATTCATTCGCTCAACATGCCCAAACCATCTAAGCGTTCCTTTCTTAATATTACTTATTACTTACTCACATCATACGTGGTTTTACCATACATATACGCCATGATCTTTTCCACATATGCCATGAGCTTACCACACATACAACATTATCTTCTTACTTAACGCGTATTTTTTTATTATGGGCTATTTTTTTATAAATCTTTGTTGATTTAACGGCTTACATTTTTCTCTAGATCTCGTAACTACCTAAATAATACGGTAGAAATTAACAGTTGGGTGGTAATGGATGTAAAGTCTGCATCAACAAAATAGTACTTCCCCATGCGGTGATCGTTACAAAAAACTATAAATTTATAAATTTCAACAGCATGCTGGTTCTTTTTCAGTTGATACAACACAAAACTCACATCACTGAAATGAATACGAGAAAAAGACAGAAGAATCGGAATAAGTATTCAGATGAAAAAGAAGTTGTGTTGTGATTAACCACAGATGTCAGCGAGGTGACATAAAATATGTTTCCACTTTGTTGGCCATTAGAAAAGACACGAGTTGTAGTTGGGGTGTCAGTTTGAGGACTGAGGACGAGGACCCAATGCGGGATGCGTTTCAGAGCAGATATCAAAGCGGATGCTGCTACCGTACAAATATACACACATTATGCATTTCAATTAGTAAAAGTCAAAATAATTTCGCACATAAAAGATACATTGCCGACATGAAATCTGTTTCGTATCAAAGAGGATATTTTCGGTGTCGGTTTCCTAATTATTGGGGAATTCATTCCGAGAACTAATCCATGCAACTCATTATTTTTTTACAACCATACGGTTTTGTTAATAGGTTAACTTACACACTCTATACGTTATTTCATTGGTAGATAGATAAGTATATACAGGATTCTAAAACCCAAAACCTACTCCCAGTACTGGATCGTCTGGTGAGGAGGAAAAAACAATAATTTATAATGTACATAAGAGCACATAATACAATGTCATCAAATTTGCATTGTTTCAAAAAACGAACAGCATTTACAAGGAAGCGGTTCGACTTTAAGAGAGGGGTTCGATCATTTGATCAGTGGTAAACAAGGGAGAATGAGGGGATTGAAAAAATTATTAGCTACCTAGTTTTTTGTTACCTATTTGGTAAATATACCACAACTTATTATTTTCATCACATTGATAAAAGAGATGGTGCAAAAAATATTGTAATATTTTCCAAGAATGTAATCTACGAGTACTACTCAGTTTTTCCTACACAATATTGAAGCCGATATAAAAGAGGGTAGGGGGGGGGGGGGGGCTGAACCCCCTAACCCGCCACCCATATAAACCTTTATAGTTACTAAAAAAAAAATGTTAAAAGCCTATTAGGCTAGTCCTTTTCTTCCCTCTTTTGCCATTGTTTTCGTAAACGATCTGTCAGATATAGGTATTGTCTACAGGAGGCCTTCACAAACACAATCTGAAATTATGAATATGTATGTGATATAGGTATCTACTCGATAATGTAAGTAACACTAGAATTCCGCATTATATTAATAAAATCCTGTTTTCGCCATTCTTGCCCCACGGTTGTAATAGTGTTTTCCGACATTAATTTCTTACTTAGTTAAAAATAATTTAACTAAGTAAGAATTATCATTCATGAGTAAATAGGAGTATATATACTATATAGGTAGATATTTATTGTTCCTAAATAATTGTTATGTTAAAAAAATCAAAGGGATTGCTAAGTAACAAGATTTAAATTAATAAGGAAAATTACCAAATGTGATGTAACAAAAATAATTTCTCACATACTACATAATAACTGTTTGTATATATCGACGCTGAAAAGGAAAAAGGGCTCAAGAGCCGTACAGCTGTATACCTTTCCTTCTTCCTTTCCAGATCCATGGCGCTTTAGCCATTTATCATTTAGCTGCCATTTATCATATTATATGTCGATCTGTATGTACAAAAAAATTACAAAATGTTAACATATAGGTACTTAGTATCAGTGGCGGCTCGTGACTTTTGGTATGCTAGAATGCTTATATTAAAAAAATGGCATTACTGATGTTGTTGTAGACGAAAAGATTTTTTTTCGAAAATTGGTTTTCGAATGAAGATTTTCAGGAAATTTCAGTTTGGCTGTGTGCACACGGATTTCCTGAAAACCTTCATACAAAAACAAACACACAAACAACAATACACAATAATGCCTTTTTTAATTTTAGCACTCTAGTACACCGAAAGTCACGAGCCGCCACTGCTTAGTATGGGTAGGTACCTCGGTATGTATAAATAAACCACATTTTTATTAGTTTTACGATTATGTTTATCAATAAAATAATAAACGCCATTGTTTTATGGTAGAAATTGTTCGTTTATTTGTAGTTATTGGAAACCAAAAACTATGAATAGGTACATCTTCTTAATGTAATTTTTTTACGAATTTGTAATTTAAAAACGATACGTTTTATAATTGCCACAATTATTAATAAACCACATTCTTGTTTGTTTTAGGATTACGCTTATCAATAAAATAATAAATACCTACCATTGTTTTAGTTTTATCTCAATTAGTTCTTATTAATGGATACAAATCATCCCCTATAGTTGTAACTTCTGGTGTACCACAGGGCTCAAATCTAGGTCCCTTGCTTTTTCTTATATTCATAAATGACCTTGCCTCGAAATTAAAATGTGATTATGCTTTTTTCGCCGACGATCTTAAAATTTTTCGTAAAATCAAGTCTGTTTCCGATCATCAACTGCTTAAAAATGACCTAGACACGCTCAACAACTGGTGTACTGTCAATGATATGCACTTAAATGTTGAAAAATGTTACATTTTAAACTTCACTAGAAATAGAATTATAAAGAATTTTTCCTATGTCATTAATATCTAATATTATTCTCAAAAAAGTGTCTTCAATAAGAGATCTTCCTAGATCTCTTGATTCTAAATTATTCTTGATTCTAAATTCATATTTGATGTACACATTAACGATCAATAAAAATTATGAGATTTATTCACAGAATATGTAAACCTTTCAAAGATCCCCAAACAATTCTGACCCTTTACAATGCCTTAATTAGAAGTAACCTTGAATATGGAAGCACTATTTGGAATCCACATTACTGCAAATATGAAAACATTGTAGAGTCAGTCCAAAAAAAAATGCTAAGAATGTTATCCTTTAAATGTGGACTACATGACCATCTTAGATCATACGACGTACGTCGTGATTACTTCAAGATTGATGTACTTAAAACTAGAAGGCAATTGACAGTTCTAATATGTTTACATAAAATCATTCACGGCCATCTTGACACTACACTATGTCTTAGCAATATTGAAATAAATGTCCCCAATTCCCATTGTTTAAGACGCCATAACACTTTTCACCTAAATACATTTAAAAATAATATAGTCTACTTTAGCCCTCTGACCCAGATGTGTCGACTATATAACAAGATAGAGTGTGCTGAAGTAGATATTTTCGTCGATAATGAGTAAGGATTCAAAAAAAAAGTTCTGGCGCTGTTAAAAAATATGATTAAATATGAACTAATTATATTGTGCCAATTGTTTCTCTTTGAATGCCTCTCGTGATTCCTATGTCTCTTGCCTCTCATTGTAATATGTGATACATGAGGAGCATGTATAAAATTTTGTATTTTTTATTTTATTTTTATTACTTTTTTGTTTTTGTTTTTATTTGTGTTTTTTCTGTTTTTTAATTGTATGTATCTGTATTTAATTGTATGTAATTGTAGATTTTTTGTAATTGTATGTCTCTATTTGTACAATAACTGAGTTTTTATAATTGGATGTTCTCACGTAAGTGCGAACCTCTGTAAAAACCCAGTATAAATAAATAAATAAATAGGGTAGAAATAGTTATTTTTTTATTTGTAAGAAAAACTCTCTTTTTAAGTTTTGAAGGTTTATCCCATCAATGTAATATATCATGAAATAGTTTGTTTATTCATGGTTATTTGAAACCAAAAACAAATTATTTGTAATAATAATCATGAATACTTCTTCTTAATGTAAATTTTCATGAATTTGTAATTTAAAAACGATACGTTTTATAATTTCACAACATAAACATCATTTGGAAATTGTAAAATAACATTATACTAACTAAAGCTTTTTACCACTGGATGAGGAACACTGTATTTAGGTACCAACACAAAACAGATTCACCCTACGATACTTTTATCCCATTGAGCGCCGAAATTTGACAAAGGGCCGTGTTAGCAAACATCCATTAACTTCCGATTCAACACAGAAATTTGTTTCGTAGGCTCAAATGTTCAACAAATATTTGGTAAACAGCCTAAGTGCTCTAAGAGTGTTTTGTTTCCCAAAGCTGGCGGCCGCGGCGGATGGCGCCATAGCAGTGGTTAGAACAGAATAGAACATATCGTGGACAATCATTGTCAACCTGCCGAGGTATTTTCTTACCTCTCCTGCCCGGAGCAGGCCACCGTCTCAGGACACTTCACATAGCCACGTTAATTCAAGGATTGCGTCTGCGACCATCACTGAATAAGAATATCTGTATTTTGTTTACTTATGTCGCATCATACCTTATATGATGAACTAATAGGTCGGGAGTCAGTTTAGCGCACTGCGATGCAGCCCAGTTGCAGGCAGCTGGTGGCAGGCAGATGGTAGTGTGGTGGTAGTTGGGTGGCGAGTGGCGAGTGGCGAGTGGCGAGTAGTCGTCGTCTGTTTGCATGCATTAACCGACATTTGATACTGCAATCTCTTTCTCCACTGTCCACTGGCAACTGGTCACCGGCTACGAGCTGGCTACTGATTACTGGCTACTAATGGCTATTGGTCACTGGGTGCTGGATGCTGGCTACCAGTAAGTCCAGAGAGCAGTAAGCGAGAGGTAGTTTATAAGAAGGCAATAATTATATGAATAAATGTAGGAATTTTAAAAATCGAAACAATATCACCATAGATACCTACCTGCCTAAAAAATGATCATTGACATCTTAATATTTACTAACATTTATTAGATAAAGGCATACCTAGAATAATGAAGAACATAAAAATGCCAGACCTGTTTCGTGATCCAATTATTTGGCCATCTAATACAAAACCGAGTTTACGAAATTCAAATAAAACAGAGCCTTTGCTAAATTGGCTAATATGGAACATTTGTTTTCAACTAATGGTAGGTTCAGACTGGACGACGTACGTACGCATCGCTACTCAAACAATGCTTAGCAACCCATACATTTTCTATGAAAATGGCCACAGACATCGCACGTCGCGATGCGTGTGGCCAATGTGATTCTAAGCGCCTCCGCCCACTCAGGCAACTGAAAACTCTCAACTGCCAACTGTATTTGTATGACAATGTGATGGCCCGCACACTACACAATCACACAAAACCCCGTTGTCAATGGTAACGCAAGCGGTGACTTGCGACCATCTTGCGACTGTCACTGCTCATTGCCCAGGGCGGCCGTTGCTAGTTGCTAGCTGTCAGCTGTCTCGTAGTTCGTCTATGGTTAAACAAGCTTTTTGACCAATCAAGACAGAGAAAAAGCCGGTTTTAGTTGGTTTTCAGTTGCCTCAGTGGGCGGAGCGCCTTAAACATAAATTTTCATTGAAAATCTATGGTTGCTAAGCAGTCCAGATATTGTTAGGCGTAGCGATGGGCACGTACGTCGACCCAGTCTGAATCTACCATAAATGTGTATTGAAGGCATTTCTGGTTTTCTACTTTATTCTTTAGAAAGGGTATATTGAGCTTTTAATCGGCAGTTTACTAAGGGTGTGCGTGTGACCCAAGTATAGTTGGATAGTCGGCGCTGTGGCTCCATAATGAAAAAAAAATAATGCATAGGAATTAGTCGTCACAGCATCCTAATTAGAATAACTCAATGTGAGATATTTGGAAGAAATAGAAGACGGTCTGGCTGCCATATTGGAATCGGAAACGAACTTCCCGCCTAATATTCCGTGTTCTCCCAGTTGACTTCGTTCGAAATAATAATAAATGATAAGCAAAGTATTATATCCAATACACCCATTTTTTCACTTGAACTAAATGTATCCGAAAATTCTAAACGTACTTCGAAATAAATATTACTCGTGTACATAATATTATATGACATATATTATAAACTAAATATAAATGAAACGAAAATACTTTGTTTTAAGTCACTTTGTTTTTATTTAACGTCTACCGGTTTCGGTACCTCCGTACCATCATCAGGACTGTTACAAAAACAATGTCTAAAAATACATAAGTACACATATATATATACATAATGTTGTGAAATAAAGGGGTAGTATACTAGATTGGGAAAGAGCGTCAGTTGTTGGGGGGAGGAGGGGAATGGGGGATAAGTGAAGACATGGGGAACATACTTAAAATTGGACTGAAGGTTAAATTTAGTTGATTGTTAATGATTTCTTCTTTTGAATTTACTGATTTTTTTTTATTTCTAAAGCTTCCAAATTGTATATAATTGTAAAACGATTAATACGATGGTGAAAATATATTAGATTAATACGATGGTGAAATTAAAACGATTAAACGTGGTTAATACGATAAACAAAACCACGATTCGGGAATGAAAGTACTACGTAAGAACGGAATAGGTTTAAGACTTAACAATTTGGATTGTTTAGGACATTATGTATATATATATATATATATATGTGTACTTGTGTATTTTTAGACATTATTTTTGTAACAGTCCTAATGATGGTACGGAGGTACCGAAACCGGTAGACGTTAAATAAAAATAAAGTTACTTAAAACAAAGTATTTTCTTTTCATTTATTTAAAATGTCAAGTCACAATGTGTTTGCTTCTTTTGAAAAATTAAACTAAATATTTTCATTCGCTGGACCCTGCAGACAAGCTATCTTGTGACAGACCGTGCGACCGTCGCGCGTCGTTGTGGAACGACCTATCTGATAAAAAATACTTGTAATCAATAAGTTGCCATTTTGTGTTAATAAATAAATATTTAAAAAATATATTTTAAGCATTAATCATTTAAAATCAAAAAAGATTTTAGATATTATCGAAGTCAAGGCATTTATAACATTGTACAAAAAATACATTTGGCGCATTAATTGTAAGACTCTAAGTCAAATTGGGTTCAACTACGAATCTCAGTCCTACTTTTTTACAACTGTTCCATTTGATTGGGGAAAAAATGATTAATCACTTTGAACTGATAGTTGAAGAGTGACTGGACAATACCGGATATGCCGATATATAGAAGTTACTAATAACCTAAGATAAAATTGTGTCTTTCACTGTTTGATAACCTGCACGTAGAAGCTTTAAACCAACTAAAATAATTTTATTCTTCAGGGCCCCTTACCCGCATGTCCACACTGGGACTAGCACGCGGAGAGTTATGACTCCTTATTTGTCAAACACCACGTTTTACTAATTTGTTCCAAGTTATCGACTAAAATTCCTCGACGGTTCTATCGCCTCCGTCATTGGAATATCCACGAAACGAAAACGTTCAACAATTATTTCAAATAAAGTGTATAATTTTAAGGATGATTTTAAACTCAAATATTTCCAAAATTTTGCAAAATAAAATATGTTACAAAACTTAAATATGATGACAACTAACCAACCAACATATAATATATAATACGCTAACAGTGATCAACAAGCTTAAAAATAGCATGCTTCCTAATTATCTGCAAACAAATATTATGTACCTACGATGTAAATATTTCACAATTATCCTATGAGAAGTTGCCCAAAACTTAAGTGCACACAAAACATTGTATTTTATAAATGACAAAAACATTATAATAACATACTAAAAGCCAAGGAAGTCCACCTTTCGCATAAAATGTGCCATCCGTGAATGAACATTATTATTCATATACATATTATATATTTTACTTTATTTTATTCCAGTTTAACTGTATTTCTTAAACCGTAATATTATTTTGCTTATTATGTATTTTTCTTACTAGTAAGAAATACATCTAGATGTATGAAAAAATATATTGTTAAAAACTTCAGTAGTTAGGTAGATTATGACGTAATGAGCGATTTGTAACAAGAAAGGATATTAATGTACATTATGTTTTTTTTTTCACCGCTATATATCATATTTTATATCAACCGCGTAAAAATTGAGTTGACAAATCTTAAAAATATTGTGGAAAAAAACAAGCACTTCTGAGAATAATGCAAATAAAGTATGGGAAATTTTATACAATAATGTCCTCATAACTTTAAAAAAATACTATTCTGTAGGACCTAGTATAATATTAATTCTCAGATAAAAATAAGTCCAGAGTGTTTAATTTCCCCCCAGAGTGGGATAAGGTGAGCTGCAAATTAAATAACTTTTTTACAGCCGAGCTACAAGAAGCTACCTCCACATTGTCTGCTTCCTTCACAGGTAACACTTGGAATAGTTATTAAAATATTATACACCTACCTACTCGTAACTTCTGATAGTCCAAACTCTTAGGTGAAATGCATGCATTGATATAATTTTGTTTATTTTCCTCGTCACTTGGCAGATACAGGCGTTATAATAATAATAATTGGATAATTTGTAGAGCGCCGTTTTTGTGAGAAATCACCTCAAGGGCGCTGTACAATTTATAGTATAATTCTTAGGCTATATCTAAGTTTATTATTTACAAATGTATACAGAAACATACTTACCTGGTCGGTCACTTCCGATAAACACACTGCTTGGAGAAGATACCAATTTGCACGCGGAGGACATTATATTGAATGTTATACTATCTCATAGGATTGTAACGTTACCAAATTCTTCTGTCTGCGGAATCTAACGAAGATAGAGAAAAGAAACTGCATGTATTAGTGTTCCTAAATTGTAGATATACATCATAACACCTTTTTGAAGTAAATACTAATATAACGGAAATTGAAATGCGTTGAAAAGAGAGAGCAGTGCGCGCGCACATTTTCTTTCTCTTTTCTTCTCATAGCCAGTGCATGAAATATTTCAGTCAGAATTTTGAAATACGACATACCGTAAAACGTACCGTACCGTAAACGCGGAGGGGAGCGGACATCGATGCGCACGGCTTGATCGGGCGAGGCAAATGATAATAAATTTAAATAAATATTTGTGGAATATTAATATATGTATATACTGTACATTTATATATTTTATACATATAAACATATATATGGACATACCTATAGGTGGAGCTAAAGAAGTATTTACTTCAGTCGTGTGGTCTAAAGCACACTCGTATTTTTTATGATTATGTGCAGTAAATATAAGTATATTACGATATACTGGAATTACTTATAGATCTTCATTTTAAATGGAAAAATCTTATCAAAAGAACTTGTCAAAAGAATTAGGAAATGTATTTTTATAATATGCTCATCGATTTTGTCTGGTGAGGCGGGTAAAAGAAAAGAAAACTATGTAAATAATTTGAAATAAATAAACGCCCGGGATGCCGGCACTGAAACTGAACTAAGTGTAAGACTAAGAAATATTTTTGGACTAAACAACCTAAAAAAGTATGTACTGTGCAATGGTTCAATCTATATTCCAATATATTATTAATGGCTGGGGTTATACAATGTATATACAATATTATATGATAATATTTTAAATCCACTTAAAATAGTTCAACGATTGATAATTAAGGTAATCTTGAAAAAAACATATATATTTTCTACTGAAATTCTCTTTTCAATAAAATTCAATGACCTACAATGGACAAAATGTATACAAAATATTAAATACTACAAATTAATTTTAGAAATATAGTTAAATAACTTACAATTCAATGTATCAGCAAGATATCAGAATAATATTACAATCCCAAAATTTAATACCAGGCACAGTCAAAAAACCTATCACCACTAAGGGATAAATTATTTTGACAACCTCGCATCTAAACTATCAAAAATATTAAAGAATTTCAGCTTAAATTGAAAAATTACTAAAAACTACTAAGAGTCCATATTTAAAAATAATATATATATTTTTTAAACTTTATTTATTCCCATTTTTTTATACACATAATATTTACATATTATTATGTGTGTAAATTAATAAAACAAACAATAAAACATATTATTGACAAATAGTAGAAATAACATAATACATACAATAACATAACATATAATAACAAATAGTGCGAACAAACTAATCTTTTCTAATATTTTATTATTTACTTATTTACTTACTTACGTGAGTTTGTAAGGTAGAATCCCCCGACGCGAGCTTTGTCGCTTTACGGTGAGGAAATACTATTTTTTTCCTTTATAAAATGTAAAAATTGTATATTTATTGTAAAAAACTGCTCACTATAAAAAATGCTTTGAACTGTAGTATTTTTCACTCAGAAAAACTGTTACTTGTAACAGGATGGTAGTAGGGGATTTTCACATTAGTAGCAGGTTATTCGTAACCCGATAATGTTAGTATTTACTGTTGCTATGGTTTATAAGCCACCTGAATTTATTTTGATTTTTTTAATTATATTATGAACAATGATTTTTAATTATTGACACGTGTTGTTAGCATCGTAGTTAGTTCGAGAATTTTAAAAAGGTATTTTGTTTTTTTATTGACACCGGACCTGGGTAATGTGAAAGTCTCCACGCAAGCTAATGCCGTTAATTGAAAACGCATTCTTCAAAAATATATATTTACTTACGTTTTTCATTGCGAACATGCAAGCCGAAAAGTGCAAGTGAACATGCAATGACTGTTTGTGAAAATCGTATAAAATTATGACATTGATATGAAAGCATTTATACTGTTTAATATTATGTTATACAACCTACTTGGTATCAACTTGTTAAAGTGGGAATACCTTAGCATTTCTTATAACACTTTGAACTCAAATAGAATTTTAGATTTTGCGACATTTCTACGCATTATTAATGGCCCTTCCTTCATTAAATGAGATTGCATTCTGCTCGGAATTCCCATTGAATGTTGAAACCAGCCAGTAGAGGACATTTGGTTGTACATAACCAAGGATTCCTTCGGCAGTTTGTAACCGAATATGAGAATTCAACAGCTCACTCGAGGAACAAAGTAAGCAAGTGCAGGAAATCGCTATTTTCATTTGCTCGAGTCCTAATCGGGGGAGACACTTCCAGCGAAGTGCCGCCCGGCGAACAGTAGACAGGAACAGTGCTCTCTGCTCCGGAACGATTCCTAAGAGTCTTCGGGCTGGGAATGGACAAAAGCAGCGTGCGGTTTCTTCACGAGGTTACTCAGAAATTCAAACACAATATCCGAACTTCATTACACTTTGGCGGAGAAGTTTCCATTTTCATCTTCTTCCTCAAAGATGCATAGAGTGCCTCCTTTTGTTAAAGTGGCTACACCAAAATCTCCCCCACATGTACACATTTTATGTAGGTAGGTAGTACGATCCTAGCGAGATTATAGATTATGTAGAATAGGTACCTTCTAGTAATTATCTACAAATATTGTAGAATAACACATACTTACATAGATTGGAGCAATGGGTATCCTGCGACAATGGAAATTTCGAATGCGATGACATATTTCTAAAGAAAATGCGATGGGTAATGTTAACCCAACGAAGATAACCTGATCTGATACTCGTATATATTATTTGGCCTACAAAGAAAGGAGAGAGCGTACGCCCCTCTCTTAGCAAATTAGCAATGAATTAGTGATGCATGGTGACTAAGGGAAATGTATGCGTTTAATTTAGCCCTGCCTTTGGGGGAACAATCTAATATTATTATCTGGGAGTGTGGGTTTTGTTGTTACTCTCTCGAAATAATTTGTCGAGAACATCATGGCTCATGTTAAATTCATATACATGAAGGTATATGAACACCATTTTTTTTAAGGATTTATAATTTCAACCCTTTCGGGAACCGACCTACTTGCAACATACTCCTAATATCTCTTTGACGTCGTTTTTCGCGATCTCACTAAATTGCACATCCTCGTAGCACATTTCGTATACATCAGGTCGGCGATTGTTTGGTCCCTTTTCCAGATTCTCTTATCCTCTTGGGAAAGAAGGAGTAGAGTTACTTGATATGTTTGTCATCGATGCTACATGGGCTCGAGGGAAGCATAGATAGCATTGACCTATAATATGAAATAAGCTTTCAAACACAATCTTTGTGAATCGATTCATCTGTGAATCGTATCTTATGTTTTTAAAAGGTACCGGTCTATATAAATGTAAGAATTCACTTTAAAATATTTTATGGTAAACGATCGAATAAATTTAATAATTCTTGATATAGCATAGAACTCAGTTGAAGCTCTATTAAATTCTGTACTTCCAATGGGTTAAAGGTCACCAACGTTGTCACTCTCCGATTCGACATATTTAATTTGTTCACATATTGAGCACACTGGAGAATCAAAGAGGGCCCAGCAGACACAATATTCTTCCCATTATCCAATATTAATACCGGATCTTAATCTATTCCAATTTTTCAGACGAACTTTGATGAGCCATGGTATTTTCTCACAAGTTTAATCCAAGATATTTATTTATGTATTTGTTAGATACAATTTTTTACATACATATAGTAAGGAAGCTTTGACTGTCCAACTAGGAAAGTTTCCCGTTTCAGGACAGTCAAATTGCCCGGTTTAGTTCACATTTTTGTACACGCTGTTAGTATGAATTACATACATATACGCGAGATCGCGCCAATCTTGGTCTCCCACTCTTCAGGAACATAAACCTTTCGAATTGGTTTCCAAAAAACGTGTATAATCTTTAACGGCCGTCCGTGGTCGAGTGGTAAGTCTCTTGACTCCCAATCGGAAGGTCGCGGGTTCGAACCCGGCGTGCGCAAATAAATTTTATTTGATTAATTTGTGTTATTTCACAATTAATTAATAAAAATAATATATAGTATATTTGCGGCACGTTCCAGAGTGGAAGATACTCTCAGTATCGCCCTGGTGTAAGATCATCATTCAGAATTGAAACGTTGCTTAATAATGGCTTTAGCCGTGTTTAGTGACTAGATCTGAATAGCCAGGTACTTCCCCACCTTCCTCTTCCCATCTCCTTCCCTTTTCCATTTACCTTCAGCCTCACAACATACCCCAATTGGGGATGCCATAGTCTCACTGGCTCCAGACGGGAGCAGTTGGGACTCTTGTGAGGTATTCTTTATACAAAAAAAACAAAAAAAACAAAAAACAAAAAAAAAAATTAGAAAAAAATATGTATAATAAAAAAAATATATATATAAATTAAAAAATATATAATAAAAAGGGTATGTATCTATTTATCAGTATTAAAGTTGCATGAAAATTAATATTATGTGCATTGAAGTGTTTGGTTTTATCGATGGCATTCAAAGTCGCTCGGAAGCAAGGAGGTTCCCGGGAACAGCTAATTATTAACAGCTGTCACTGGCCTGCTCCGGGGAGGGTGATGTGGATGGGGGGAGTATGGAGGTGGGAACGGTGAGTAGGTTGCGGCTGAGGGCGGAGGGGGAGGAGAACCGTTTTAAAATTTAATGTTGTCAGCAAGGAACCGCAGAGAAGTTTGCTTTAACATCCCGATTTTACAACAAGAAGCGGCATTGTGTCATCATCGCTAAATCAACAAGAATGCTTATTCGACGGTTTTCTTTACACTTATTGACTTTTCCTATCCATTCTTAAATTTACTGGAGTAGGTAGGTACTACGCTGTCCAGAGGCCCTAGCACGCTCGCTCTATAACGATCGATAGGATAACTATCGGTAACTTCTCATCGTTCCCTAGTACAACTGCACATCGCTAACGTACAAACAACAGTTGATGTCGAATAAGTTAAGGACACTTAGTTATTGTGAACTGTCACTTATTCGTCGGCGATCTGTAGTCATGCTAGGGAACGATGAGAAGTTACCGATAGTTATCCTATCGATCGTTATAGAGCGAGCGTGCTAGGGCCTCAGAAGATTCTTAATTTCGGGTGTGGCTAGCTAGATTCCTCTAAATCACTATTGAACAAAGAATGGTATGTGTGTGAGTGCGTACGTGTAGTGTTCTACACAATAAATACACCCGATCGACAAGTTCCGCTTCCTCCTGTCCGCGGATGGACACCGCCCCACGTGACTTCCGGCCGCCGGAAACGTGATGGCGGATGCTGGTCAAAAATTGCAGCCAGAAATCAGAACTGGACGTGACCAACATTTGTCGATCACGATATTCTTAATCCCAGTGGACATTTGAACCAAATAAATAAAAATTAAAAAAAGGAACCCGGTGACCGCTCGGAACCGCGCAACTTCGTAATATAATATATGATTTCGTAATTAATTAACAAAAACGTGTTGATTTTTACTCTTTTTAATGTCAGAAAGCAGTGAAAAAACTAATTAACGGAAAAAAACTCACGGTAGGCACGTGCTTTTTATTGTTTTTACAATTTTATGTAGGATTTTGATATCAAAAATATAAGATTCGTCCAGCATAAAAATATAAAACAGGTTAAGTATAGGACAAACAACAAGAAAATACAAATAAAGAAAGAAAAAAGAATATAGGAATATGGATGAAATAAAGAGAACAGAAAAGGAAAGGAAAAAAACAAGACAGGACAAAACATGACAAAATATGATTATTAATTTCATTTTTATATTTAATTTGAACTTTTTTATTAGGCTTAATGTTTTTGTACATATCCAGAAGCGAATTATATAATGTGAAGGCAATATAGTGCAGAGATTTTATCCCATATTTAGAGCACGGATTTAATTGTTACCTATTTCGAGTAGTGGTTGTGGATGTCTTGATTGAAACGTGGATTGGTGTTAGTGTGAATTGATTGTTAAGTAATTTGTAGGATGATGCTTGTGATTTCATGTTTAAAAAGGATTGTGATTGGAAGGATACCGGAAACGGAATAGATGTCCCTGATAAGATTTATTTGATATTTCATAATTAAAAATAATATTAGGTTTCGCACCATTAAACATCTGCGCTCTATCCATCCTGACAGCGAGATTGCACTTTGAGGTTCATTTGAACCATGTATGTGATCGCTCAGTTTGATTGGCAAAAGTGATCGTAAGCAAGGAAGATGAGATTCAGTCCCACTGCGGAGCAACTGAGCGCGTCAGAACATCTTCTGTGTGTTCAGTCGGCCAGTGTTCATCAGTTGTTCCATCTCAAGCGTAGTTCCCGATTCGCGGGCTGTGTATCAGGTATTAATAACTTCACAGGAGAACTGAGAACTGCGAGATCAACTTCAAGGGACCAGGCGATAATGAATTAGTACCTACCTTATAGTGAAATAACATACTAAAAGACCAGATAAATTGATGGAAGATAGATAGTAAAGCAGGATTTATTTATAAACTCATACGATGTCCTGCAATTCACTCAATAAACTCGAAGTGTTCACGACAGGAAATAATGTTGTTCATAAACGAAATTATTTCATATTCGTTATAAGCATTAACTTTGTGGCTCGCCATAATTTACAATAAAATATATAAATTTGTTTTAGACCACTTTAATTTTAATTACACTCTACCGGTTTCGGAAGAACCCTTCCTTCGTCAGGAGAATATTAAAACTAACCTATGATACAAAATATTGATAGATATATACCAAACATTTAGGTGCTGGAGTGGGAGGTCAAAGGGGGAGGGGGGTAGTTGCGGGAAATCCAGCAATAACAGAGCGGTTTATTGGAAACATATCTAGAATGGGACTAAACGATAAATTAATCCCTAAATAATAACGCTAATATATTGAATAACCAAATTAATTTATCGTTTAGTCCCATTCTAGATAGCACCTAAATGTTTGTTATATATTTATCAATATTTTGTATCATATGTTAGTTTTAATATTCTCCTGACGAAGGAAGGGTTCTTCCGAAACCGGTAGAGTGTAATTAAAATTAAAGTGGTCTAAAACAAATTTATATATTTTATTGGAAATTATTTCACATTAGTGGATTTTATGCACCCAGAACCAAAAAGAAGATAGTTAAATCAGAGGAAAAGGGAGAACAGGTGCTTACGATAGTAATATTATGAAAGATGTGTACCTACTTGGGTATAGGAACGTAGGTACTTACTTACCTAAATGTAATATAAAATCTAGCTTCAGACTTTAGAAATTTCTCAAGACTTACTAAAACGTTAGAAGTGGTAAAATTTGAAAACAAAACTTTTAGATAGGTACCTACCTTCCTACATCTAGATATTTAGTTAACCTTTTCAAATTTTCCAACAAATTTTAACTTGAGGGCAGTTATCCAAATCAAAAACATTAAAAAGACAGTATATAAGTAGATAGCATTTGAAATTTTCACGGCCAAAAGTATTATCGTGATTAATTTTTGGAGTATTGTGCCATGTTGAGCTGCCTTCCTTCTTTAGCCAATGTTTCGGACAGCGTTACAGTGTACATCATCAGGGCACATTTACAACAACAACCAACCTGGTAATAACCAAATGTAGAAAATAACTTCTTTATTCAGGCGACTTATCTTTAAATATATCTTGCATGTAACCAGATCATATTTCTCCAGCTTTCCATACTATTTCAAAATAAAAAAAAATAATTAATAACAGGGACGTTTCTAATAAATTCGAAAAAAATGAGATATATACTTAATGTAATGATTGTGACGCAC
The DNA here is from genome assembly GCA_951813805.1 of Limnephilus auricula. Classification (NCBI taxonomy): domain Eukaryota; kingdom Metazoa; phylum Arthropoda; class Insecta; order Trichoptera; family Limnephilidae; genus Limnephilus; species Limnephilus auricula. The sequence continues at coordinate 138,647 of OX638401.1, forward strand.
AGTTTGCACATAGGTAGGTTTGTCTACTAGAAATTTTAAAACTAGAATCAGGGAACAAGACCTCTTTTTACGAAATAATAACATTTCCGAGTTTGCAAATCATTTAATAGAGACAAGCCATAGCTTCAATAAAGAAAAAAACTAAGTTTAATCATTCAATTATAAATAAGTAGTATTATTTTCTACGTAGGTACTTTGTCGCTATAGTCAAACAGATACCAAGTGCACTGCCAAAATTTCACACGGGGATTAACGTACAGTAAAAACTCCGAAAAACCCAAAGTCGAAAGACACTCCACCGTAATATTTATATTTCGTATTTCTTATTATTTATTCGACTCTCGAAAATTCCGATTTTCGGAAATACATTAAACTGGATCCTAAGAAACATATTTTAGACAATACCTAATAATTATACACTCCGAAACAAAATTTAGAAACTCGAATGGCGGTTATTCCCGTCGATTAGGTGACTAAATCCTTTGGAAATTCCATTGTTATTTATATCGTGCTTCTATAAAAACAAACAATTAATGATTATACATTTAGTAGTGAGTAGTGCATTGACTTCATCAGATCAAAAACCAGTCCATTTCTTTATTTTCAATTTGATATACTTTATCAATGTCAGTTTGACTCCATTTATTTAATCGGTGTGCTTGTAATTTCGTAGTGTGTGATCTAATGTTAGTACTTTTAGTAGATAATACATATATTATTCAAAATGGTGGATGTAAATCAACAATACGAATTGCAGGCAGGTGAAAAAACGATAGTTTATAATGTTATCAAGTTTTTCCAAAAAATCCGTGACAATCCACAATACATCAAAACATTGAACTTCAAGCAAGTGCATTTATTGGCAGCAGAGGCTTGCGACCCCAACCTGTCGAACATTCGAAGAGTGTCGTCGGAAGCTTCTCATTCTCCGCATGCAGAAGATGTAAAAATGTTCCATTAGCCTCGTAAAAACTACAAAAAACCTAAAACGGTGACGGGATTGGATGATAAGATGAAATAAATTTCGTGTTTATGAAATAAATATGTGTATCAACGTTTTCCTCGAACTGTAAGATGTTTTTTTAATTACAAATAAAAATTTACCAATGTAACATGTATATTGTATTGTAAAAAGTATGTTGTTTTGTGATCATGTGCACATTAAGGTGTTTTTTGCCTTTAAAAAAATAAATATGTAAAATCCCAACCGGGGGTAAAAATCAAATATTATTTAAATTTAAATGTCTCATAAATTGGTTAATAATAATAATAATAATAATTGGATAATTTGTACAGCGCCGTTTTTGTGAGAAATCACCTCAAGGGCGCTTTACAATTTATAATATAATTCTTAGGCTATATTTAAGTTTATTATTTACAAATGTATACCATACTTACCTGGTCGGTCACTTCCGATAAACTCACTTTAATAAGAAAGTTTATGCTTGGAGAAGATACCAATTTGCAAGCGTGGGACATTATATTGAAAACACTGGACATTGCATGATTTTACATTTACTGCCCCCCATCACTGTTGGTATTCACTTATAAGAAGATTAATGCCAAAGTTGAGTTAATATTTATTTTGAAAGACTTGAGAATTTAATGATTCTTTAGGACTGGAGAATTTTCATCAAGTGACCATTATAAAAGCTTACAAATAAGAATTAGCTAATATTTTTCACAATTAGTTATTGTTTTAGCCATAGGTTTTTTTAATGTTTTAAATTAAAACAAATAACTTTGTTTAAACCACTAATATAATCACAATCACCTACATGTTTCAAAACCGATGGTTTCTTCGTCAGGGTAGTAATGACATTATTGATGACACAAAGTGATTTTGCGAAGTTTGAAGAAATTTTTTTTTATGTTGTCTAGTGTGTAGTTAGAAGTAAGATTGAAGAAATGTATTCAAATTTTTGTACAGCGCCCTTGAGGTGATTTTTCACAAAAACGGCGCTATACAAGTCATCCAAATATTACTATTATTATGTTAACTATTCAAATCCCGAACGATCAATCGAAACGAATCGGCGAGACTTGTACAGGATGCGAGGAAAGGATTGATGAATTTTTCTTCTCGTGCTACCTCAACCGGTTCTGAAGATCACCAACTTACTTCTCGGTACCACTGACTTTAACCTCTAGGATACTGGCTCTAGATGCCGTAGATAACGGAACTAGCCAAATAGAAATAATAAAATTGCATCACGACGTATATATTAATTGCCGAATCGTGTTCTGAATATATGTCTGAACAAAAATTATTGTTTTTTTTTTAGATTATACACTATGGCCGGAAACTCGCGATACCAGCGGGAAACTGGTGAAACAAAATCACACAAAGAACCCAAAAACATTTTGTTTTCGATGATTTTAACCACTCAGACCCATAAGCTTGTTTACACGCAAATATAACGATAGCAGTCAAGTCCCATAAGCTTGTTTTCAAGCTAACGCGTGCATTTCCACAGAAATCGTTATAACTCAGTTATTGTTCTAGTTACAACCCTAAAACAAAAAGAAGACTATCTATAATAAACCACGCTTCACATCTCTATTCAAAGTTGTCCGTAGATATTGATAAAAAATACTCATTTTATAGAATCTGTTTTCAATTGCCAAAATGTAAAACGCCACCTTTAAGTGACATTTCTCCTCCAACAATTTTTCAAGTTTTAAAGTAATTTCTACAAAAATGGCCAGGTAAGTGTTTCTTTATTATAGTAATATATATTTGCTACCCTTTTGTGTTAGTTTTTATTCGTTTGAAGTATTTTTCTTACATAATTGAGAGCGTTGAAACTGCGCGTCATGTTCACCGAGTTCTTTTCATTTTAAAAAGACGCCGTTTAACTAAAATGTCAGTGATTGGAGCATGTTATGGTGAACATTCATGAAAGCATATATTCTAATGCATTATTTAGCAAAAACATGAAACAATTTCATGACAAAATCATGATTTCTCAACGTTTTTTCAACTATTTGTCTTTCAATAGTAAAATCGGCCATTTTGACACTTGGCGGGGGCCTAGGGTTGGGATCGATCATTTTCGATTCGAAACAAAAATTCATCTCTTGCTTTAGCCATTGAAATAATCATGTATTGTTTCATAGTGCTTTCATACAAACGATGTATTGAATTCTGTACAGTTTACTCCCGCGCTGTGAAAGCTGATATAATTCGATTATATTGAGAATTTTTATACTTGAAAATTGAAAATATTTTGTCTTTTGTTGTGAAGTGATATACATTTGAGTAAACCTTTATTATTGATCTACTTTATAGTAAATCATGGAACCCGGAAGATCCCATGCCTCAAGAATATCTAGAGATCATTAACGAATCCAACTTGGATACAAAAATCAATCAGAGCTCTACTGAATCTGAGAGTAGTTGTAGCTACGTTGCAGATGTCCGATGCAGGGTCCGTCTAGAAGGCTTAGGTGATCACCCGAATTAGACCCCGCATCTATTTTGATCTACTTCGATAATAACTGTTTATTATCTTTTTGAATGGCACAACTATATAGTACCTGTCTTACTGTGTGGGCCTCCGCACAGGACGTTACAATTTTTTTTTTTAATTTTATATGTGTAAATGGAAACAAATATTGTTACATTTAAAATATTTCTACTGGAAAATAAATGTAAAATGATATCCATAAATTTCACTTCCGAAGCGGCGTGACCATCATGTACTTTAAATATGCTCCGCACAGTATGTCAAGGGGTTTTTTGTTATTTTATAATAGTGTAAATGGATATAAATATTTTTTAATTTAATATATTGTTACATTCAAAATATATTTACTAGCAAATAAATGTTAAATGAATTCCATAGTGATGATAATAGCTACATATATTTTTTTTTTGTGTTCTTTTGTTATTCTTTTATAATAAAAAATATATATATCATGAGGTTTTATTTTTGTGTATAAACAATATCATTGAAATTTTATAAATTTGAAATAAAAAATTTAAAAAATTGACACCACAATTGAAGAAGGTTCAATCTGAACTACATGCTTTTATATATTCAATATTATACAATCAAAGTGGTGACAAAACATCTTTTTTTCATTTCAAATTTAATTATGTCTAACCACAAAGTGATTGCTTCCTGTGAAAGTTAGTTACTAATTGATAAAGGTAAATTTATTTATTTTTACGAAAAATATCAATTATTATTGTTATATTATTAATACATTTGTTTTGTACATATTAATACTATACGTAATATAATACTATTTATTTCAAAAACATTTCGAACTTAGTACTTTCTTATTCGAAACAGTTCCAGCGCCGTGAATGCGCACATCACTAACAACAGCGAGTTGTTGTCAGTTTCGCGGAGTTTGGCGCTTTCTGGCTGTATATTTTTGCTCTTGAAATGTGTAATTACGCGAATAATGTCAGGATTATATCAAATATACATAATTTGTAGTGTACATTATAGTTATATGTGAAAGAAGCAATCATGTCTGTTGCTTTTGTAATATGACGTTGAAAACTAAGTCATGTGAATTTTTGAGGTTGGATTCAGTTTTGTCAAAAATAATATGTTTCTAAACTCAGAACTTACATTAACAAGGTGCTTCGAATATATAAAATCATAATGGATTGATTAATATCAATTCCCATAGTTATTGAGTCATATAATAATAAAAAATAAATAAATTAAAATTTGGACATGTCGTTGAATTTTTAAGACGCGGGAAAATTTTGTCAGATTTGGTTAATTTTTTATTAAATATTTTTGTATGAAATGGTAAAAAAGTGAGGTGACAACATTGTTTATTATACATTTGTTTGATAAAATAAGTTTTTTTTTTAAAGTTATCAGTGATTTTATTACCTTTTTGTCATAAAAACATCGCAGGTGAGTCATTTTGACAATTTTTTTACGTTTGCATTAAAAATTTTAATACTTACAAATTTTAATATTTATTTGTAGCAATACAATTTGAAAACGTATTTCATCAGCTTTCCAAAACCGTTTTTATTAATCCGCTACGTTCAGAAATATTTCATTTATTGAGCTTTAACTGCCAAGCGGGAATAACACAAAAATTTTATCAAACTGACAGGTTCGTTAAGACAGAAAACATGTACATAGGCGATAGACCTGAGTGGTTAAAAATACTTTACTCCATTCTTTTCGGCAAATAAAGATTCAAAACTTGTGGAAAATATTTCTATTTTTGAAACTGATAATTCGTGGTGGAATTCCATTATAATAGTATAATAAAACAAATTAAAAACTTTTTCCACTTAAAATTAAAAGTAGAAAAAGTTTTAGGACCAGTTGTTTCGGAAAATTTGACGTTAGATTTTCCTTCAAATCGTCAATCACCGCAAAATTGGGTTGTTTCAACCTCCGTCAGACGAAATTTCAACGAAAATTCCATACAAATGTGATTGGACATCACCTTAATGTGATCAGCCGAGTTCGAACCATTAAGCTTGAATGGCGCATGCGCAGACGTCAATATTGTGATCTGACAGGTCGTGGCGGGAATGTCTGTAATATTTTTAACTAAATATGGCTGGACAATTTTTGTACATAACGTAAAGAATGCACAATGGTTAAAACTTCAGAAGTTAGATATCCTCTCAAAGTAATTCTGTATAAGAAGTTAGATATCCTCTCAAAGTATATAGTTGTCGAAAATCGTCAGTTTCAGAGATTGAAAATGACGTAAAAACTGGCGAAAACATTGAACAAAATAAAAGTTTTCTCTTATTGACCGATGGTATCACAATAATTGTCAACTGTAATACTTACATTATGAATCTACAATATATAAGAAACCTCTTTTTTATGATTGACATATCCCCGTCAAATTATTTTACTGATTATTTACCTTGAAACCACGGAGCTGCATGGAGCTATAGGTTCATGTACATGGATACAACTGAGGAACTCCCGATTTCGTACAAGATACGAAATTAATAGTATTTTATAATAAAAATCCTTTTGTGCTCAATATATATCTTTATTCAAATGTTTATTTATACACGTAAAACTTCCTCGTCATATAAGTTATAAGAATAAGTACACGTATATATAAGTCAGTATTTGTACACAGTTGTATGTGGGTAAAAAAAACTGTTTATTCATTTCACTTGTATGTTTAATTGGCGACTTAAGAACAATGTTAAAATTATCTGTTCGTGATTATTGCTCCTTTGTACCCATATCTTTCGCATGAGATAAGTTGGTTTCTGTTTGGAGATAGCCTTTATCCAAAACACAGACTTGTCATAATTTCAGTTGCAATCCTCCATTATATATTTCTCTCCCATACTGCAATGCCGCTAAAACAAGTATCAATATTATAACATATTTTACTTCATCCGTTGGTACCTGATAAGTAAAACAGACAAACTTAATATTATATCAAATAATAACAATAAATGAGATGTCCGTCATTCATTGTTAATAATGTTAGTTGCAAATATAGTTATACGATTGTAGGATACCAAATAAACTTTAGTAGATACGTAATTATCGGAATTCGGACTTAAAAAATACTCATTATTAATAATACAAGTAACCTCTAATGTACGACGTTTTATGTTGTTAAACGTAGCTTGTAAATATGGGCACGTTGAATTCATTTTCCATATATTTTTATGTTTTCTTTAGCACTTTTCCCACCTTGCTTTCAGGTTACATCTCTGAAGTGGTCACATTCCGGAAAATCGGTCTAAAATTAAATAATATACAAATAATACGATTGAAAGTTACCATATTAACTTTACTATGTATGTAATTGACTGAATACGAATAAAAACAACACTCATTCTCAATCATTTACGTTTTATATCGTAGAAAAATATTACTGACCGCAACAAAACAAAATAGCGGTAAAATTCTGACGGCCGTGGTCGGCGTGCGCATGCGCATCCATAGAAATTTTATAAGTGTTGCCATCATAAAAATATCTCGGTCTTCGAAATAAATAATTCTGCGGAATAAATGCCTAATTCGGCGGGGAACACTCAGTGAAATTTTCAACGTGGATTGGAGTGTGATCGGAGTTGAAACAACCCATTTGGTATTTGAAATGATGGAAGACGTGATTGCCAATCTAGTTTGAAGTGAATTAAAAGAATATTTTCATTATTTGAAACAACTGCTCCTTAAATTTGTTTTATTATACTATTGTGGAAAATACATTAAACAGCAGATATTTAACACAAGCGACCGATTTAAAATAGAAAATTCCAACTTTGGACTGGATTTAGGTACTCGAAAACGTAAGCCCAAATGAAAAAAGTTGTACTACAAAATCATAGATTGACCAGATATGGGTATACATCTAGAAATATGAGTAGGTACTTATTAATCCATATTGTTAGATTTATTTCTAGAAAAATAAGTCATTACATTATTCATTATGATCGCTGTCCACAGGTCGGTATGAAATCAACATTCGTCGCGTACAGCGAATAATGCCTTGTTCTGACCTGACAAGTATTAAATCGAGTGGCGGCGAGTAACTCGCTACTTGACTCAGCAAAATAGAGTTCCGCTTTATTAATTAGCATCAGATAAACCTGTCTAAGAATTTTCTTGATTCTGAAATATGTATGTAAGTAATATGAGTTACCGGACACCTTGTAGGTATTTTTAAACACCGACGCATTTTTATTCAATCCTTAAATTCAGACTTGAAGACACTTGAATTCAGTCCCGAAGATAATAAAAACATTTTGTTTAATAACATTAATTTTAAATCGTGAACCTTCTAGTGTTTCTCGGATTTCGGACGCGTTTGAATTCTGAGTGGTGGTCTTACACCAGGGCGATACTAAGAGTATCTTCCACTCTGGAATGTGCCGCAAATATATTATATATTATTTTTAATAATTAATTGTGAAATAACACAAATCAATTAAATAAAATTTGTTTGCGCACGCTGGGTTCGAACCCGCGGCCTTCGGAATGGGAGTCTAATGCCCTACCGCTGGACTACGCCGCACAGTGGGCTGAAAATCGCCTTTCATAGACATAGAGACTTGATTTTTCAAGGCCTTTTTTTGGCTAGAAATGGATTCTGCTGATCATTACTATGCTATAAAATTTCGTATGAAGCAATTGCGTTTACAAATGAAGGAGTTATCATTTTTTTAAGAAAAAAATTGTACGGCACCGACATTAAAAATGGCGCCCTCTGGAATCATAAGGTTGGCCATTATATCCTGACACACAGATATACTTCTATTTATTTTTATTTTTTTGACATACTTCGTATTGTGGCGCAACTTGCGCTTTTTTTTTAAATCCTCAAAGTTGAAAAAAAAACTTTTTTATGTTGATGATTCATTTTAAGTGAAAGTTTTGAATCTGTGTGCGTACTGTGATGAGACCAACTTAACTTGCTAGACCTATATCACCACAGATCACAGAATTCTATGATCTGTCCGTACTACTAAAACTAGACGAGAGACGAGTGACGAGTGAAGAGCTTTATATTTATCAAATAAAACCCTCAGCGCCTCTCAACATGTTCACGTCATAGTCCTGGTCATAAAACAAACAGAGAGTCTGTTCTGATAAAAGCGACTGTTGTCTTGGTGAATAACATAATACCTCTGAGGTATTATTTAGGCAGGTAAGAAAGGTTCGTATGTTTCCAGTAAATCCTTAATTCAATCGTTGTGCATGTATGAAAAACATAGAAATTCAAATAATGTGTGCGTACCCTCGACCTACGAACGAAGTAATAAAACGGAAGGATCCGGTAGAGTTTTCGTATTCAAAAGATCCGTCGAATTCTGCCTCAAGGCCGACTAGAGTATGAGGCCTGGGCGATTTTGAGGTGCCTAGTGATGACAGTTTGCAAACGACGGCGATTGTTATTGAACTCGTTGTTACTGCTGATTTACTACTGACATGTTTTTTTTACAATAGCCCCACACAGGAGACCCTGAAGAAAATAATTCCCCTCAGGACCAATGTTATATTTGGGGATGCTGTGTGGAGGGTTATTTTTAGGAAAGGAAGGAGAGGGTGTTCTGAGAAGGAAAAGGAAAAGGGTGGGTAGGAATCTGGGGGTCAGCGCGTCCAGGAGTAACGGACGCAGTCTTTCCCGATCTGGCCTGCCCCGCAATTGTGGAAAGGCCCGGAAAAACCTCAACCCATGAATCCGGGCACCCCTGCAAAGTCACCAAACCTAATAGGTAACCTATGGCAGAGGTGTTGGTTATCCAATAAATGGTTTCCAGGGTGGCGGTACCCATAGTCGCCTACCAAATTGATGCAATAAAATAAATAAACAAAATGATTAGACTATTATGTATAGTAAAGTTTACTTAGCGCTGAACTTAAAACTCATTATTTCATACTGTCATGTTCATAAAGTCAAAAACCTTTCACCTTCACAGCCCGCGACATTGTAAATAACTAATTGTGTAAAAATACGAGCAAATTCCTATTTGTAAGCTTTTGCATGAAAATTCTCCAGTCCTAAAGAATCCTAAAATTTTTCAAGTCTTTCAAAATAAATATTAACTTAACTTTGGCATTAATCTTCTTATACGAGTAAATAATTTACCAATAGTAATAGGGTAGCAATAATGTAAAATCATGCGATGTCCAGTCTTTTCAATATAATGTCCTCCGCATTCAAATTGGTATTTTCTCCAAGCACAAACTTTCTAATTTAAGTGTGTTTATCGGAAGTGACCGGCCAGGTTAAGTATGTTTCCGTATCTATTTGTAAATAATAAACTTGGATAGAGCCTAAGAATTCATAATAAATTGTACAGCGCCCTTATCGTGATTTCTCACACATTTCTCTATAAATTATCCTTTTTTTAACGAAGGAAGCTAATACTTTGTGGTGTGACATTATTTATTAAATAAAAAACACACTTTGTAAAACACCACATTTATTTTCAATTAATATTAATATTTACTATCAAATTCATTGTGAAATTAGATATGAGCGCATCACCAGAATGCTGCCTGCTCATTACATAATAATAATAATAATTTTCAGTCAGATATAAACAGCCAATCAGGTTTCGCATAGCTCAAGCTTCGTCAGGGTCTATTATATCAACTAAGATAAAAGATAATTAGTATAATTACATACAGACACAATATAAAAGAAATAAAGAAAGTTCTTATATAATATATTACGACTTTATGTCCGAGTATAATCTTCCCCGCAGGAGAAACTAAACCCTTCCACACACTTTTCTACAAATGATTATCTAGTCAATCCATGCTACGCAATTGTACTATTTAAGTATATTAAATTCAAAACAATACAAGAATAACACGTCAACCCACCAGACACCAAATGGGAAAATAATTCGCCGATTCCAGATATTTTCATATCAGAGGGTTCGGCTCGGTAGAACCCTAACTGGACCGATAAATCCTACTGATCCGTATTTAAAAAATCTTTCATAATCTTCAAATATTTAAAATGACTGATTTTTGCATTTTTATGTATAGAATTTTTTTTTCACTTTATGTCCGGGTTAAATTTTTCCCACAGGAAAAACTAAACCCATTCATACACTTTTCCACAAATTATCATACAGTAAAAATTCCACATTATGCAAGTGTATTATATAAGTATAATTAATACAAAACAATACAAGAACAACATGTTAACCTACCAGATTACTAAATGGGAAAATAATTCACCGACTCCAGATATTTTCATTTCAGAGGGTTCGGCTCGGTGGAACTCCTAATTGGACCGATCTACTGATCCCTTAATATAGACAATGAAATTTATTGTATTATTTATAATATTATGAATATCGAGTGTATTTTTAAATGAAATGTTATTCCTTGGCTTTTACCGAGTAATGAAAACAAGTGGCGTGTCAGTTTAGTACTAAAACAACGAAATCGAACACAATACTTGTATTTGGCTTGCCACTTTGAGATATCTACTACGAATCTATAATTATTGTAACATTGGCCTATATATCAACTTTTATATCCGAGAAGCACTCCTCGAGTATTATTCGAGACAGTTTTTAACGATCCATTTTTTTTTTATTTCTGTAACCTGGAAAAAATCACGACGGATCCACCTTAGAAGATAAAAAAGGCAATTCTTAAACAATTTAAAAATAGTTTGACCTATATAAAATTGAAATTTTTTTGAAATGGGAAGGTAAGGAAACTGATATTACCTATGGTAGAAAGTTGGTAGTTAGGTATCCACTCTCGGGACAAAGCATCAGAAAACTCTTTGGCTATATAAATACAAAACGAAATTTACACAAAAATTACAACTCCTAAATCCAATAAATCGCTCCTTCATATCATTAAATGGGAAATAAAACATCAATCTACGACAAAACATCAAAGTCATCACATTTTTTCTTCATTGTTACACCAAGAATAATGTTTTTCAATTTTAGTATTTGTTACCCTGCTTTAGAACGGATATAACGTTATTATCCTCAATATTTTTAAATATAAGCAACGTCATTATTAAATTTCACTACATACATGCACATCAATTTGGGAAGCGGATGTAGGTACCACCGCCCCGAGAACCATTTATTGGATTACCAACACCTCTGTCATAGCACCCCATGCGGCTCGCTACGTTTGGTGAAATAGCAGGGGTGCCCGGGATCATGTGGTAACGTTTGTCCGGATCTTGGCGGTGGATGTTTCTCCCCTCCAACTGCGTGGCAGGCCATATTGGGAGAGGCTAATTGAGGACTCCTTAACAGGACTCTCTCGGAACATCTCCTTGCACCGCAGTGAAAACTATAGATTCATACGTCCCCCCCAGACCCACCTACACTTCATAACTTTTTCTTTCCCCGGACCTCCTCTCCTTCCTTTCCTAAAAAGATCCTCCATACATCATCCCCAAAGATTACATAGGCTCCGAGGAAAATGATTTTTCTCAGGGCTTCCTGGAAATTGTTGTTTTAGTTGTAAGTTTATATTTTTTTTACTGTTTTTTCTATTCGTACGATAGGTATCTACCTTCGTATTTGGTTTTCGAAAAAGTTTTTTTTTAACTGAAGAGCTTTTAAAATAGTATTTTTTGTGCAAGATTTTAAATAAAGTTAAAATATTGCAAAGGTAAGTAGTACAATGCTTGAGTTTGATTAATTTTATGTACCTAGTGAAGTGGTAAGACTCCTGAGAGGCTTACGGGGTACTTTATTCCACATTTGTACTTCACTCCATTATGTTTGTAAATAACCTGTCTCTCTCCATTGTAGTATTTTAAGTTTCTCTCAACTATTCTGTTTTTATTTCCTTAAGGCAAAATAAACACGCGACCGATGGATGTCTAGGTCTATTGTCTATGTCTACTGCCTGATACCACTGCGCACTACCCACTGCCCCAACCACAACTCAGCTGCCACTTCATGTGAGGAATGCATTCATGTTAACAATTATTTTGTTTGACCACTCTATCCATCAATGTAATTTTAATGGAAGATGGGTCTATTATTATTTTATCTTTCCTAGTGGTGAATACTAAAATAATATTGAGGTGGGCCTCGTTAATATACAGCTATACTACCTAACAAATATTATAACAATAAATTATATGTTGTCCCCGTGCATTGTTAGGTTAGATACGATCCTTATAATTAAATAAATCAAAATAGAGGGAAATAAGCTAAGATAAATTATATTAATATTTAAAACTATTAGTTGGTACGTCCCTAAATAGATTAACCTTCAATTTGGCGCACGGGGCTAAGACATTTCAAATCGAAAACAAATTATGTCAGAGTGTTTGGAATGCAACAGCGCCCTTACTAGCTTCCTACCTTCCAACGGGGTACGCAAATGGCAAATCAGTCGCGGCAGAAAGCCAATGCATGGGCATGACATGTGTCACTGCTCTCTTGGGTGTTGACCCCATGTGACCAATTACGTAACTATTTTTGGCGAATTTAATTTATTACGAGTTTAAAAAAAGAACCAAATGAGTACCATAAGTGGGGTAAATTTATTTGTGGTAAATTAAATTAAAAAAGACTATATATGTTTCATCATTGTTATTAAATTTTCATTTTGATCAAATCGAATGCTATGGAACCGTTAGAGAGTCGGAGCTCATGATGGGTTAAAACCAAAAGGTACTAAGACAGTGCCAACATTGATTTCCATTCAAATTTACATGAACGGAAAATAAAGTCAGAAATTGACTAGTTAATATTATCTAACCTGCCTACACATTGTCAACGTACAATGACCCATAATAATCATTAGTGCCTACGTTAATTGGTTATTTTGGTCTATATTAATGACTATTTGGGAATGCTTTAGAAAACGATACTTCTGAAAAAACCTGTGGTATATATGAACAAAATATGTGTAGATAAAAACATACGTATGTGGTCTATCTAAGGTAGGTATATATTATTGCATCCCGCAGCAATATGCTCTCTTTCAAAAGTTGATGTCCATCACTTGTTGTATTTACTATCCACAGGGCATCTGAAATACGGACACGAACAGCGCCTCTCCGTTCCCTGCCAATCAGATTACTATTGTAGTTCGATCGATCAATCAGAACGAATTGTTTAAACAATGGATCCTTTTAATGACAATGTCGTTATATTCTAAAGCCACTGAATAATCATTTGTCAAATTATACGTTGATCGGGGAATGGATTTTAACAGGAGTTATTGATCAGCTCCAAAATGGTAGCTGATATAATGAGATTATTGAGTAATTAATTAAAGACTGGTGAGGAGCGGTGGTTCTCAGCGAAAGGATCTGCGATCTAACGGGCACACACAAAATAACATACATACACCTAAAATAATAATAAACAAAACTGATTTCAAATATTTTGTGCTAATATTATGCACCCTTAACTGACCTGTCACAATATCAGTCTATTGTTGAAACAATATGACCCACTTTAGTGTACTTTCTAAAGCTTTTCGAAAATAATTATCTGGAAAGTGATCATTTGTTGTAGCAAGTTAATAACACTCACTGGTCTAGATCGGCCGATAATGGCTTCCATCACCTCCCCTGTCAGGCAGAGCTTTTAACTGCACTCCCTTATCACTACCTAAAATCAGGTGGACAATGTACACATTAGGGATAGCCACAAAGACATTGGGGGCTGTCTAAGCCTAATTGGAATCGTCACATTTCTTGAAAGCTGTCAAATGCATGGAAAAATAAATTCGCACGTTGTCATTTGTCATGGGTAAGCGGTAACATTGATTTCAATTATTAGTACCTAATTATAAACCAAAAAAACGTAAAATATAATTTTTTTAAATACCCGACATTCATTGGGAAATGTTTAGATGTCATTTAATACAAGAAAAATACAATTTAAGTTTCGTCCAGTGATTGTAAAAACCAATATTTATTTATTCATAGATTTTGAGATAAATAATAAAAATTTGAATTAAATAACTTAGTATGCATAACACTTTGATGAGTATATTATGTCTTCAATATATAAACCAATATTATTATAATATGTACCTACCTATAGAAAAATTGCTACATGTCAAAAAAAGGTGGTAAAAAATCAAATAAACGAATGTAAAATAAAATAATATCGAAGTTACTAACAAAAATAAACAATTGAAATTGTTAAAATAAGACGACATTTACTAAAAAAAACTTGAATATTCTTATTTTTCTGTAACAAAAAATACATTCTTAAAACTTGCATATCTCCTTTTCGATAAATTTCTTGAAGAAACAGCGTCCAAACAAACAAAAAGCCAAATCCTTCAGAATAACACTGATATATGGCCAGATTGCACATAGGCCAAGTAGACCGACCAATCCTTTAAATAAACATAAGTTGGTATTTTTACCTTATAGGTACTTTGTATACTTATTATAACCTGCAAATGCTCATATTGAGGGGTTTTCGCTAGCAAGCGAAGTAAACATGCACCACATATTTTATTATTATTAGCTACCACAAATACAAATTAATGATATAGCCATGAGCACGTATTGTAAATTGACTTGACAATGAGTTTAACGAAATGGAAGTCAAAACAGAACTAATTCCGTATTTTTGGGAAACGTGGGTATGTTGTACATTATGTAGATAGCAGGTTCGTATAGTCTATATGCTGAAAAGCTGTGGCTACCCAAAGAAAAATGAACCATAAAATAATTAATCAGTTTTTTATGCAACATCATATTTGTCGGCACAATAACTCAAATCTGGAGCAAGATCATACATTATTCTCCATGTGCAACGCGTTGCATGCATTGGTCTTAGGTATATCTGCCAGCCACTAGGCTATGCAGTTGTGCACATTGTGCTAAATGCTGACTGCTAACTGCCAACTAAACAGTTGTAAAACACATGTGGTTATAAAAATTAGTATGGCGCCGTTTTTATTGAAAAATCACCTCGAGGGCGCTGTATAAATATAACTTGCTAGGCATTATCTTTTTAAATATAAATAGTTACAGAAACACTCATCTTATTACAAAGTTTGAGCTAGTATAAACATCACACGCCATTATGACCCACCCTATATGAAATTACTAGATTGACGCATTTTTATTGATAATACTATACGCTTTGGAAAAAAAACGTAGATCGTACTAAAGTTACCGATGTAGGTACTATTGAACGAAACGGCAAAAAATCATAACATTTCAAAATCGATGCAAAAAACAGTAAGTCGTGTTTGTGTCTCTTCCATGAGAAATCGCATTTGATTCAAAATACAAACAATTCAAAATAATTTTAAATCAAATATTATATTATAAAAAGCAGGAATTTCTCCGAAAATCTCTTCGAAATCACTCATCTTTAATCAGGGCACTACCGGCACCGTGCAAAAGCCGTAGTGAAGTCGCACAATGGGCCACCAAAATTAGATTGCACTTTTTTTACAAAAGAGTAGGTAGCCAAACTTTGTATATTTTTTTTAATGCATTCTATCTTTTGGCAACATATGGGCATTATTGTTTGTGGCCGGGTAAACCTTAGAGTAACAATATGTTACTCTAAGGGGTAAACGCGGGAGTCGAGTGGTCCAGCTGTTGATCTGCCGGACGCTGCTACACTCTGCTCCAGGGTTGCCAATTTTTGGAGAATTTCCAAATAATAAAAATAAGAAATTTATAATTTATATAGCGCCGTTTAGTGAAAAATTACCTCAAGAATTTAAGCCAAATGGGTATTTTGTGAAGGGAACCTTGGTGTGGGGAAAATGCAGGGATTCTACAATATTTTGAATTGACGTATCTGTGTAATGCCGATTCAAAGATCATATCTTTATTAGTAAATAATATTTAGGTACTTTTAGCTAATAATATTTATATACGAGGGAGAAAACACTATAATTTCGTTTTCTATGGCAGTAATTTTTAAACAAATTTCTCTTTATAAGCCCCTGAATAAAAGAGAAATCCGAAAATGATTAGTTAATAAATAAATAAATGCTTATTTCGGTAGAATTTGGTTTCATTTTGGAGAAGTCGGACCTTGTGGGAAATCGTTTTTCCATTTGCTCCAATTTGGGGATATTTTGGTAAATGTTTGGTAGATGAAGGATTTTTATAATATTTAATCCTGAATAGGATTGCAGTTTAGTTTTTACCAATCTGTAAACTGAGCTCCATGGTGTTGTGGATATTTGTTAATAAAAACACTTGAATATACAAGTCAATATTTACAGGAAACTTACTTTTACAATTTACTAGAAATGTAACGACCGGAGGAAAAGTAAGCGACTGATTTAGCCTGACGTTGGAACCGGAATAAATGTCTTGTCATCATTTGTGATGAACGGCTGACAGTGATACTAGTACCTATAGAAAATTTTATAAATATTAATAACTTATGGCTAGGTATTCGGCTAAAATATTTAACATATATATGGAAGGTATTTGAAAATATTAAATATTACAAAATAAGTTAACAGCACAGTTGGATCAGGTTTTATCGAGTCAAAATTTGTCGAGTCAAAAAATGTTAGGTTTTTGCTTACCCTGACGTGTCGAATAATATTAATATCAAAATATAATAGCTATCACAAAATTTTTCATTTCGGTAACTGAGAAATAATAGTCTTAATCCTAGAGGAATAATAGTCTTAAATAATTGGGTGAATCAGCTGTTGCCACACTTTGATTCTTAACAACTACGCATGGTTTATGTTTGCAGTCGAAAGCCTTAAGCGTATATTATACCCTTGGAACAATTCATTTCCTGTCAAAATATCTTTATTTTTACATCGCTAGGTGGCAGTCATAGTCCCTTCTCGGACTTAAAATGTTCAACATTTAACATGCGTATATTGCCAACGTCCGTTGGACGGACAGGGCACGAGAAGAAGAATGGTTTGGAATTTCGTGGTTCACATTTAAAGTCAATTTTATGGTGTTTTTTTATTTAACTTTTAAATATTCAGCCTTTTAAACTATATTTTATAGAACTCATCATTATGATTACTACAGTAGAACCCCGTTAATTCGAAATCCATGGGACACCAAAAATCTAATTTCGAATTAACGATTTCCCACGTAAATCGAAATTTTATGAAAAAATAAATTATTAACAGTCGCCGAAAATCGAGTTCTTCGTTCGAAAATTTAAATTCGGGTAGGTTCTTCGGAGTAAATTCGTAATAATACGACTTATTCCTGTGAAAATCGAATTTTCGCAGCCGTTTACCGCCACGGTCGGCCTTATATTCGAAAAAATACATACCAATATATAATTTTTCCTTGTAAATAAAATTTTCGCTGCCAATTTCCAGACCTTTAAATTCAGATATTCTAAATAAATTCGTAAAAATACGATATATTTCCGCATAAATGGAAATTTCACGGCCGACATCCTTCGCAGCCCGTGTTTTAAATTGATATATAAAAAGTATATTCGTATTTATGTATTATATTTCAAAGCCTAAATCGAAATTTGGCAACCGATTTCCGTCTCAGCCGGCCCTTCTAATTAAAAAATTCGAAGTAAACTCGTAAAAATACCATATAATTATCGCGAAAAAATATTTTGGTGCTTGAATCCCGTAGTATCCGGCCATTAATTCAGATACCTACTCGTAGTAATTCATAAAAATACGATATATTTCCGTGTAAATAAAATTTTCGCTGCCGATTACGGCCGCGGCTGGCCCTTTAAACTCAGACATTTGAAGTAAGTTCGTGAAAATACTATATGTTTTCGCATAAATTCGAAATTTCGCAGTCGATATCCGTCACAACTAGCTCTTCATATTCAGATATTCAAAATAAATTCGTAAAATTCCGCATTTTTTGCTCGTAAATCAAATTCTTACGACCGATTGACGTCGCGGCCGGTCCTTGACATTTAGGTAAATTCGTAAATATACCACATTCCACTGGAAACCGATTCTGATTTACAAAATAATAGTACGAATTAGGACGATTTCCAACCGCATAAATCCACATTTAAGCTCGTTTTACCGCCATGGCTGTCTGTCAGATTCCGTTTTACGAAAAATATCTGATGATTATCATAAATTTGTTTGTGTAATTCGAAAATCGATGCTTTTCTTGAATTACACGAACAAATTTTCGTGTGCGACAAAAATAAATTTCCAATTCAGAATTAAAGAATTTCGAAAAAAAAACATTTTGTATGAATTATTTTTTTGAAAATGTCGAATTATCTACGAATTTTTCGAATAATCGGGGTTCGAATAAACGGGATTCTACTGTATACATAATTGTTAATTTCCTTTAAAAAAAATTGTCTGTTTCTCAAACACCGTGTACATTCAACTTTATTGACTTCATTAGAAATTAAAAAAAAAAATAATAAGTAAGTATTTATTACCAAACACTGTGTACACTGCCCAACAAGACATAATATAAAAAACGTTCACTCACACAAGGTCAGAGCTCGTAAAGACAACGAATTCTCACATATACTTGTAAAAGGAGAGCACTGAAAACAAACATGAAGTTAGTAACAAACTCATCCGAATACACTGGAATCTAGAACACACTCGCAAACATAATATTTCTTGCATTTGAAAGATATGTGACAGTTGATGTTAAAAATTACGTAAAAAAAGGGAATTTGTGAGTTCTGACTGTTTTTCTGGCTTCTTAAATTATTGCAATGTTTCAAGTGAGCCCCTTTAGACATTTTACACCCAGTAATAAAACATTTTGATGGCATATTGTAAATACGTATGCTGTGAAACACGGAACGTACAGTTTCACCTCTGTTCAACGGGGGCTTCTCTCCCGGAATGCGGCGGAATGGCAAGAAAGTTGTGAAGTGTTGTAAAATATGGTGAAATTGAAGTATTTATTTAATTGTTAATATTCACAGATATCATAACGACAATATGAACCCGTACCTTGACAGATATGTGTATTACATACATAATTTAAATTAAAGACATTGTGTAAAATCATTAATTATACCATAGTCGTAAATCGAAGTTTGAAAAGTGGGTTGTATGGTGTATCAATGTTTTTATTTTTTATGGTCGAATGCTTACATCATTTACAAAAAAAAATCCGTAGTTTGAAAAATAATAGTCCATTATTTGGTAACAAAAAATATGAAGTCTGACAATGACATACGAAAGGTAGTAATTCAGCTGTTTTAGAGTGCCGTTTTGCAGCAAATCATCATCAGCCCTATAACCCACTCTTAACGTTCCTAAAATAAACCATAAATATTTTGAATTTATTTAAAATATATTTAAGTAGTCGAATTTAAAAGGTTTCAGTGTCGTAGATCTCGGCGTTATATTACGCCCTTCGTTCACGCAGCTACTTACAGCGACTCAATCGCCGCTACCTACTACATACTATTTTGCTAGTGCAGCGCGTAGCGGCTTTTATAAACACTAATAATAGTATGGAAGGTACAGACGAAAGTAGGTCCATGGAAGAACGGCGTATGATCTACAATTGTATGCAACCAAATACTAAAACTTAGCTATCTTTAACTTAACCAAGCTGACTTGCCTATATACATAATTATAGTAAGGTTATACCTACTTGATAGTAAATTGAATTTCAATAAACATATCGACCACATAGTCACTAACATACTTTCTATGCTGGGTTTCATAATCCGTTCCTGTAAACAATTCAAAGGTCTTACTACTTTCAAAATACAGTATTTTTCATTCGTTAGTAGTATCCTTGAATAGAAGTGAATAATGAAGACTCTGCAAAGTTCTTCAATATACAGACGTTAACTTGCCGAAGAAAAATAGAAGACTCGGTAATCTTATTTAAAATTACACATAACTTAATAGATCGCCCCGATCTTCTCCAACGCTTATCATTCCATGTTCCATATCGCAACAGCAGACATTCGCTTACTTTTAATCTCACTCTTTGCAAGACCAACTCCAAACAAAATTTATTTATCTACAGAATCACACATTCATTTAACTTAAATTATTACCATATTGACATCTTTAACTCGACTTTACGCGAGATAAAACGAAAAATTCACTAAGCAACATGACTCAAACTAGAATTTCAATCCCTGTATATTCCCGTCCTTTGCCTCTTAATCCTGATCCACTGTTTTCTCCCCCCCCCCCCCTCTTTTCATGTATTACAACTAAAAGATAAAATTAATTAAGAAAACACCCTTATCATTCACTATCTTCAGTGGTAAGTTCATAATTGGTATAAGTAACTATCTTATTATTGTATAATCTCAGATTTGCTGTCAACTTTCCCTAAAATATCGTTTTGGCGGTACTACAAAAATGGGAAACTTAGACTCGCTGTTGAAAATTCATGCGTCAACATAAAAATAAAATGAATGTGCCATAATAATCGCAATTTTTTGCTTAATTAATACTTTAATAAAATGAAACATTCATTCCATTTTTTAAAAGTAGGAATTGATTTAAAAAAAAAACTACAGTACAAGAACAGTAAAAAAGAATATAACCTTAATTTTAATTACATCTTAATTTTTTATTGTAAGAAAGTTAACTAAGGAGGTATTGTTTAAACTTTTCAACGAGGATATTATGCCTTTTGTCAGTAACCGAGTATAAATAAAATGAATAAAAAATAAAAAAATAAAACGAGTAAACGAGTATACGAGTAAAGAAATCGAAAAAAAGCGGCGGAGAAAGAGTTGATCAGAACATCAATTACACTTTTAATTACATATTATATTCATTACGTTGTAATTGGTAGCAAAAAAAATAACTGCGTAAAGCCGTGTGAACCAATAAGTTATAGAAATAAGACAATACTTTTCATACAGAAACATTCATAATAAGATTAATAAGGTAATTTACCTGGAAACGAGGAAACTGCCGTTTTCAGCGGGAAACTGTTTTGCGAAAAAAGCGCGTTTTTAAATTACTCAGTAATTGTTGTATCCTATGTCAAATCTATCTGTATTCCGTAATTTCATAGGTATCCGTTAGAGAATGGAAACCATTATAAATAAAGACAGTTGTAACAATTATTATATGCAATAATTTATTAGCCTGAATCACTCATCCACATTGAAAAACCTCCCGAGAAAAGCTACATGCCGCCGATGGGACTCGAACCCATGTCCTTATGATTTCCGATCAAATGCTCTATCCACTGAGCTACTTTGGCTTATCTCTTAACAGCCAAATAATTCAATGTAAATTAGTGTTTCATTCAACAATTATTACATTTTTTCAACTGCAAAGCAACTTCATTTTATATGAAAAAGGCATTGTAAGTGCTAAATCTCCCACTAGGTGGTGTTGAGACATATTATATGTACATTTTTTTGGTGAAATACTTTAAGTCGTCAAATATTAATTTATTTTTTTTATTTTTCAATGTGAATGAGTGTTTCAGGCAAATAAATTATTGCTTATAATAATTGTCACCCTTTGTGCTATGAATAAACATCTTGTCTTAAACATTAGTTAATCAATTAAAAAAAAATAATAAAGGCGATTTTGATTCTGCAATTTGGACTCATGTATATGAAATCAGCAATATTTGTTGAACCGAAAGGTCGACAGGAAGTATAGATTTGACTAAGCTAATAAGATCATAAGGGATGCTGGTAAATCTGTTCGGATCGTGCAACAGCCATCAGATGGTAGATTCTGACGAGACAGTCACGGTCACGGTCACGTCTCATTGAGCACTAGGACTAGCACGTCAGGACTCTCGGGCTCTGTTGGCGGCTGTAGGGTGAACACGTAAACCTTGAACAGGAGAACTGGCAGCAGGGAGCACTAATTAAGTACATTTTTTTTTAAAGAAAGACAAACATTCCCAGTTTACGAATAACCCAACAACATTTGAAAATCTCCTACTATCACCACACTAAGCGGAAGATGTTGCTTGTGTTGTGATGGAGGCCTTAGCCAGCCGAGGAATCGAACACGGAACGCCTGGGTGGGACCCAAACGCGATGCCCACTGAACCACTGACCGGTCATATGGCCATATGGCCGAAAGTCACCAAGAACAGTTGCCAAATTTATCACCATCGGTTTATCAGCCATGAAAGTCATTAACAAAAAAGTGGTGTACGTGATAACTAATAATACTTAATAAGTAATAATATTGGCTAAAATAATAAAAAAACTACTTGTTTGATAATGCCTTCTTAAAGTGGAACAGCAGTCACTTGTATTAGTAGGTACCTATTACTATTTTTTTGTAATAAAATGTTTGAAAACATATTTTATAACCAAAATACACAATTTTTATTGTAAGTAAGCTAACCTCTCATCCGTTTCCGATGTATGAATGCATCTGGGGGGAAATTATTAATCGTTTTATTGGAAGATTGTGGAGTTTTTCACATTCCTTCGGTTCCGCGAGTTGTTGTATAATAATGCGTTCAATACAAAGTTTAAAAAAACTGTATATATTATAAAATATACAGACTTTTGTATTCAGAAATGATTGGTTTGGCAGTAATTTTTTTTCTCAAAAGTGTAACGTGATTTTCGCGACTCACGAACCTTATCGCGTTTTATACTACACTAGACAAATATTCAACACCAATAATAATGCACATGTTGTTGTTGTTATATTATCGATTAAACATCTCTTAGTTTATAATATAATATTAGCGTTTAATAACATGCTCAGTATCTCATCAATTATTCGGATTCAGCATCACATTCTTTCACATTGCATTATATAAATTCTTGACTCTATAATTAACCCTTTAAACGCTTAAATTATTAATGGTCAGACGAACAAATCATTTGACAGAGCGAGCATACATTAGACATACTAATTTACGCTGACACAAATATGTCTCCCTTACTAAGTGGACATACGAACACCGAGTACACACTTATCTACACAATTGTCCATTCTAATTCCGAAACAAATTAATGACCAAATTCCATGCAGGTATATACACCGAATAAGTTTTACCGGAGAATTATATCAAAACTATATCAATATTTGATATATGTATAGCGCGTAATCTTATGCGACATTATACAGCAGTAGGTTCACAGGCACGAATTGCAATAGGAAACAGATACCTAGAGATGTTTTACCAAAATTTTTGCCATTCTCCGTTTTTCGACTCGTCTGAATTTTCTGTTTTTTATTGGCTTCCATTTCGTTAACATATTTTAGGTATGTGAAAAATTGGAAGAACCAATTTATCTTGTAACATTGAAGTTAAGTACCACTTATAAAAATAATATTTTCTTATGTTTACAACTGTTTACTAACTAGGTACCTACTTCTCTATTAATTTCGGATTTCATATATTTATTGTTTTTTCTTTTTAAGGAACATAATGTTGTAGTTTATTTTACACTGTTTAAGTAGAGGTGGGAGTTACCCATTCGTAAATGTAAAAAAAAAACTTGGTGGAACATTTACAGAAAACGCACATAGAATGAATTTATGTGACAACCGCACAATAGTTCAAAATGCTCCCTTCTGAAGCCAGTGAGCATCCCCGATAGGCGTATGTTGTGAGGCTGTAGGTAACGGGGAGGGGAAGTAGACGAGGAAGAGGAAATTGGGGAGTACCTGGCTATTCAGATCTGGTCACCAAATACTCAAGCAACGTTACAATTCTGATTGGTGGTTTTTCCACTCTAGAACGTTTCAAAAAATTTACTATATATTATTTCTTATTAATTAATTATTGTGAAATAACACAAATAAATTAAATAAAATTTATTTGCGCACCCCGGGATTTGAACCTGCGACCACGGAGGCCATCAAAATAATAATATAATAATAATTCCACTTTATTATCTAAAACACCTCAGCACAGGTTCTACCAGTCATCACAAAACATTACTACGAGTTAACAGTTAAGTACTAACCCATACAATTACTGATTAGGATTAGTGATTATTAACATGTTTGTACAACTGGTACTTATGTAAGCTGTATGTACGACAATAGAAATTCATAAATAAATACGTGATTATAATAATTGTTCACTGTGCAATAATAGCCGTTTAATCTGGTAGATTGGTAGAATGACGTTACTAATATAAATTACACAAACCTAAAATAACCGGTGGACGTGAGTATCAGCCTATTAGGAGTTATTGTGTGCACTGATACTTGCCCACTATCTGGTGTCTGATGTCATAACTCATACTCATAACAGTCATAACAACACGAGAAATGAACGAGCACTGCCGGCCGGGCCTAGCGATCCTTGTGTTCTGGAATCGTTAGTTCCGCTGTGGTTCCTTCAGAGTGGTGAGTTTTGCGGCTGGAGTTGTTATACGCTATCAGAGCTGAGTGCATTAGCTTTAGCTATCAGCATTGGCCGCCTTCTGCTCCCAGTATCAGCTTTTCACTCAGTATTAGGTACTAATGGAATTTACATGTTTTCCCTAATTGCACTAATTTATTTTAGAAAATGTACTTGAAATGAAAATATCAACTGGGTATATATGTAGTGTATACCTGTTCATAATCCTTAGCAGTCTCGACTTATCTTCGGCCAACACGGAATCTCTCTAGCTGTTAATACATTTTTAAATATTTTTACTATACCAAATAGTTTTGTTTGGACCAAATAATGATTAAAAATAAGTTGCTGGGGACGAGACAAAATCTAATAAACAATAATATTTCGTTGAAGATCACCTCGAGGGCGCTTTACAGTTTACGAAATAAATTACGAACCATATTTGTGTAAATCTTATAAGATATTTCAAATCTCATATTTCGCCAGACAGGTGGTTGCATGGGGGGTGTGTGGTGGGAAGGCGGAAGGGGAACGTGGGAGGAGAATGGGACGCGGGAGGGGAACGGGGGCGGGAACGGGATTGCACGCGAAAAGACACGATGGGGAGGGGTGGGGAAGAGGGAGGGGCAGAGGAAGGATTTCAAAGGAAAGATAGTAGCGGTTGGGTATAACAGGGCGTAAATTTGGACAAATCCTTTTCCCGCGGCGGAAAACCTGATTTATTTATGTACCAGACGTAAAAACAAAAAATATTGTGTGTCCAAAAGCAATTCAATAAACAGAATTAAAACACACTTTCTTTCTTTGATTGACATTGCATCGCACGCCGGGTACTCGCTAGTAATAAATAAATTAACCTTTAAGTACCGAGGTTCCCTTTTAAGTAGGTACTAACGTGTGGTCTGCCAGACCACCATAGTTTTAAGTTTTTTTGTGTTTTTCAAAAAAAATTGGTTTTACATATTATTTATATATCTACTAGCTGATATTCAGCATTCGTTGCAATGCTAATTAAATAAATAAATTGTTTTTCCCATTCCGACTCTTCTTCCTCTTCCTCTTCCTTCCTCTTCCTTCCTCTTCTCCATAAAATACACCAACTTTTCCAACCACTCGCGAGACCCTGTATAATTTTTGTATGTAAAATTTCATAATGCCAGAGCTCACCAGTATAGATATATAAGTATTATATTCACATTCAACAATTTAAAAAAAAAACCCCTTCGGATGAAATTTTAGTCGCAATGCTATGAAAAGTATAGGAAATAGTTTCATTACGCCAGAGCTTACTATCCTATAACCATCCCGGGAATGCACAGATCATATTCCCAAAGTTTCATCGCAATCGGATGAACGGTATGACCGCGCATAAGGTACGAACAAACAAACAAAAAAACAAACAAACAAACATTAATTTTTATATTACAGATAATTGTTTAGGTAAAATAATATATTACGATTTATTCACTTATTAATTATTATAAGCATTAAAATCGCAGACGTCGATATATTGGAAAAAAAACTTGACTTTTACCTTAATCTTAATGTATTTTAATTAAACTGTTTTTTTTCTCAAAAACCAAAAAAAACTTCTTAAAGTTAAATAAATCGGTAAACTATGAAAATAAAGAAAACATAAATTATCAGCAGTTTTATGAAAAACCACAAGGCATCGAGTCGTAGGAACTATCAAATATTACAAACATTGTTTGCACACAGGCTTGCTGTATTGAAGGTTGTCTTAACATTAGTTTATCAATTTTAAAAAAATAGTCAATATTTGATGAGTTAAAGTATTTTCACCAAAAAATGTAGGATATAATATGTCTCGACGCCACCTAGTGAGAGAGTTAGCAGTTACATGCCTTTCTCATATAAAAAAAATAAAGTTGGTTGTTTGCAGGTGAAAAAATATAATAAGCGATAATTGTTGAATGAAACACTAGGTACATATTGATTCATTTGGCGGGTAGGAGGTAACCCGCCGTAGCTTAATGGTAGAGCTCCTGTCCTAGTTTGTATTATGAAGTACAAAGATAATCCGCATTCGCTTAAAAAATATCTACTTATGGAGAAATAACATGCAAAAAAATATTTCTAAGACTAACTTAAAAACGTGAAGTTCAATACGTTCATGTTGCCATATATCTGACTTATTTAGTTTTTTGAGAATTTAAAAGTGATTTTTGATATGTTAACTAACTAAATAACTAACCATCGCGCCATTTCTCCGCAGGGGTAGGCAGAGAGGACGGACCGCCAAACAACTCGGTCTTGGCACACATACTTTCCCCCATTCACATTCATACATCGTCTCATGCATACTCTTCTATTTTTCTGACTCTTGACATGGTCCGACTCAAGTATCTGATTCACTTGATTGTGCCATGTCTTCCTCGGACGTCCCCTACTTCTTATACCATTCACACTTACGTCATATATTCTCCTTACGCTCCTTTCTTCGTTCATTCGCTCTACATGCCCAAACCATCCCTTTCTTAGGTCGAGGTCTTTCGAGGGTCTCTTTCTTAATTTTACTCATCACGCTTACATCAACATTGCATTCTTTGCGGATTCTCACATTTCTCACACGATCATACATGGATATGCTATAAATACTAATATTAAGGACGGTTTGTTTCACAACATTTGAACAATTCATCAAATTTAATAGTCAATATTCAAGTTCTGTTAAATTCCTATTCAAATTCTGATCTTATCAAAATACTGTGAAACTGCCGGCCTATGATGACATAATAACATAACTTGAATTTTAACTTAGAAATTTGATGATTTGCATAAATTCTGTGAAACAACCCGTCATAAGAGTTTTTACAGAAATAAGTAAAACGAGTTCCACAATTAACCCGCAATTGGTGACGTATATGTCTGTGAGACCGGGTGTTTTAAAAAAATCGATAACTTTATTTTCCGTTATTGTTTTTTTTTTTTGCAATTTTGAGTAGCTGCCGCATTACACGCCCCCCACTATCAGTTCATGACAAAAATGCTTAGTGAACACACATTGTGTATTTTTTTTACTAACCGGTCCGTGAGACCGTGCGTCACCGTGTATGTAAGTAAAATAAATAAGGATAATTTTTTTTTTCGTTGTTTGTTTTTGGGGTGTTATGCCGTGTTGCGTTACCTCCTTCTTTAGCCGACGTTTCGGACAGCGTCGCAGTGTCCATCATCAGGGCAGATCCGGCAGATCCGACGATGTGTTCACATGTGTTCACGATGTGTTCCAAAAACAAACAACGAAAATGCTTTTGGCTGTGAAAATCTAAAAACGTATCTAAGGATTATTTTTTTTATTATTCGCGTTTTTTACCTAGTTAATTTATTTATTATTATTCTATTGTGTTATATACACATACATATATGTAAATTTGAAGAAATTTAGTTTTTTTAGATGTATTTTTGTTTGGAATGACAGTAATTTTTGTTTATTTTGTAAAAGTTTCAAATGTAGAAAGACTAAAAAATGTTTTTTTTCCCTTATGAATTTGTGATTTTTTGTTTATTTCTTAATTTAAAAAAAATGTATTACTAAAAATATTGTTATTTTTAATGCTCTAAATAAAAAAATGTTGTGAACTTTAATATTGAAATAAAAGAGCTTAAATTGACTAAATATCTTTGTTTTATTGTCAAAGAGCATAAATTTAAAAAAAAATGAACTATCAGCAACACGTTTCGAAAAATCTTCAGTTGAAAACCCCGGTGCGTGAGACCGGCGTCACCATTGATCAAAGTCAAATTTGCGTCACCATTGGCGGGTTAAATAAAATGTTAATAATTAATTAATAATTAAATGTTCCATAAACACAGAATATTGTGTATTATAATTTGGCTAGCCGCAGCTTTGCAAAGACATCATGTTACCTACATTTTAAGTAGGTAGTACAAAGTGTGCACGAAGGTAGAGCTAGTAGGTACAGTTTTATCTAAACTAGTATTATCTAGACACCTATTTATTTTCATTCAATTTGTAAAATTGTTTAGTGCCCCGAAGACGTTACAAAACATGAAGAAACTAATTCCTAATTTTTTTACATAATAAATAATAAAGTGTTTCACGTTTTGTTTTATTGTTAATTGTTATCCTTGCACAATGTCAGTGCTGTGTAAAAGTTAAATCATATTCTCACAAATAACATTATTAGTGGGATAGTATTTATTATTATTACATTAAATAAATGTAATGTGAGTAAAACAGTTGTGTTAGTGGGTGCTAACTATTAACCTTAGAGTAGGTACTACGGGGAAAAGGCAAGATGGTTAGTTAGTCAATTGTAAAGCAAATACATACATATTTCTTTTATAACATGAGTTGGAAAACTTAACGCCGCGCGTTTTGAAATAACATAGAAAACATGAGAAAAAAGTTTAACAAATTACATTAAATACAAATATATATTTTTTTAAACATAAAAATAAAGACACATGGATAAAAATAATATCTAATCATAGAAACATTATCATTAAATTTGTCACGAGATTTGTATCTGAAAGGTAAATCTACAAATGAGATTATTATAAAATATGTAGTGGAAAAGGGATTAGAATAAATATAATTTTATTAAAAATAACCTCTCTGATTCATATTGACCAATATATTTTATTTTAAGTTCGAATAAATTGGATTTAAAATTATAGCAATCATTACGTTAACTATGTATTGTTTTTCGCGGTGAAGTACGGAATAGTCAAATAGTGTAGGCTCGGGGTACAAGAATAGGGTGTCATCAGCGAGGGATGAGGTAACCGCATTATCTGCGGGGGGTGGTGGGGGGAGCGGGCCACATGGAGCGGGAGGGGACAGGGGGGCACTCGGGCCCATTCAGTCTTACGCCAGGTCAGTTATCGTTGGTTTGCTTCGGGGAGAGGTTGCGTCGCTAGTCGCTAGTTGTATGTGTCAGTCGTTCCGTTGCAGCGAACTAACTCCCAAACACTGCGAGAATAAACACCGTCAGGCGCGCCAGTTTAGAATTACCAACTTTACAAGCGGGCCGAACATTGTACTACCTGCTCGCGTGGCGCTCGTTTCTACTACAGCGATTTGTTTTGAACTGTATTATTTACATCGGTGAATATAATTATATTGACCCGCGAAAAGTGTTGTGTTATGATTTGCCAAAGCGTGTTTACATCGCTCGAATGAGCTTTTAAGTATCGGGTTTTAAAGTGAACCGAACAGATTATCTAGTTAAAATATAAAATGTACGAAACTTTATGATAAAACTATTTGCATGTGCAGTTTTGTCTTCAGAAATGGGCGTGAATTGTATATCAGAAAGCATGCTGGTGGTCGCAGTGATGGCGCTGGTGGTCGCATTGGTGTCGGGCGGTGACAGCGGAGTGGGCGGGCTGGGGGCCGCGCCGCCCTCGTGCCGCTGGCAGCGCTCCCTGCCGCCCCCCGCCCCTGCCCCCGCCCCCTCCGCCACCCCCGGCGAGGTCAGCGTGCAGCTCGCCTGCCACATGCGCACCGCGGCATCCATGGACAGCCTGCTGGGCAACCTCACCCAGCAGCAGGCCCGCCGCATCGACTCCCTCAAGCTGGCCTGCACGGACGTGCTGTTCTTCGAGAGCTCGCTGCAGTTGAACTCCCTCAGTGACCTGCTCCGACTGAAGGAGTTGCGCGTGGAGTCGTGCAAAGTCCGGTACGTGCCCGCCATGCTGCTGTCCCCCCTGCGCGACCTGACGAGCCTCACTCTGCGCAGCTACAACAACGACTGGTCCGCCATGACCATGGAGCTGCACGCGGAAAGCTTCAGGGGTCTGACGGAGCTGAGGCACCTCGACCTCGGGGACAATAATATCTGGACGCTCCCTTCGGAAGTGTTCTGCCCCCTGTTCAGTTTGAAGTCGTTGAATTTGACCAACAACCGCCTTCAAGATATCTCCGAGATCGGATTCTCCGACTGGGGAAAGGGTCCTACCGCTCCAGGTAAATCTTGTAACACGGGTCTGAATATTTTAGATGTATCTTCCAATAGCATTGTATCCCTCCCGGATAATGGCTTATCCAGTTTGAGGACGTTGGAGGTATTATATATTCAAGATAACGCAGTCGCAGAGATAGCCGATCGAGCGTTCGTCGGTTTGACCGCTCTGAAGGTGTTGAACATGTCTAGCAACAAGTTGGTCGCCGTCCCGCCAGAGCTGTTCCAGTCGTCTCGAGAGATAAAGCAGATCCTCCTCTCGAACAATTCCCTCGGAGTGTTGGGACCGGGACTTCTGGAGGGATTGGACCAGCTGCAACTTTTAGATTTATCCCGAAATAAACTCTCCAATGAATGGGTGAATCGAGACACGTTCGCCGGCCTCGTGCGCCTGGAGCTGTTGAACCTTTCCTTTAATAAGTTGACACGATTGGACCCGAAGATTTTTCAAGATTTGAACAACCTAAAAGTCATCAACTTGGAGAATAATTATATCGAGATAATAAGTACAGGAGCATTCGTGGATTTGAAAAGTCTTCTTGTTCTAAATTTATCGCAAAACAAGCTAAAGAATATCGATGAATTTCACTTTTCCAACCTCTATGTTCTCAGTCAACTTTATTTGGACAACAATAAAATCGAGTCTATTCACCCTAAATCCTTCGAAAATATAACGTATCTACAGGACTTGGCTCTGAATGACAACTACCTGGGAGGAATTCCGGATTCTATAAAGAAACTGAGATTTCTAAAAGCTCTCGATATTGGAAAAAACAACATCAGTACGGTGAACAATGCTTCCTTTGAGGGTCTCGAGGAATTATATGGACTTCGCCTCGTTGATAATTGCATAGTGAATATATCCAAAGACGCATTTATTACTCTTCCATCGCTTCAAGTTTTAAATTTGGCCTCAAATAAAATAGAAAATATTGACAAAGGAGCTTTTGACTCGAACCCCACACTCAAAGCTATTCGATTGGATGGGAACCGACTTTCGGATATAAGGGGTGTTTTCAACAATTTACATACATTAGGATGGTTAAATATATCTGATAACAGATTAGCCTGGTTTGATTACAGTCATTTGCCGGAGAATTTGGAGTGGTTAGATATGCACAATAATAATATATCTAAACTGGAAAATTATTTTAACGTGAGCGCTGCCAATATTCAAACGTTGGATGTGAGCTATAATTCGATCACCGAAGTTGATGAATTATCTGTACCTCAAAATGTAGAAATATTTTTCCTAAATAACAATCAAATCGTTATATTAAAACCCGAAACATTTTCACGAAAACACAAACTGAGAAAAGTAGTTTTGAATGGAAATAAGATGAAAACTATCGATTTGAGTGCTTTCAATTTACCGCCAATTCCAAGAAACAAGGAAATACCGCAGTTCTACATTAGTGAAAATCCGTTTTTTTGTGATTGTACTATGGGTTGGCTTCCGAAAATAAACCAGTGGAACCATCTGCGCACCTCCCCCCTCTTCATGGACTTGGAGGAAGTGACGTGCCAACTGGTCCACGGCAGCAAACAGGCTGCTCCTCTGCTCGACCTTCCCGCCTCGCAGTTCCTGTGTCCCTACGAGAGCCACTGCTCGTCGCAATGTTCCTGTTGCGAGTACGAAGCCTGCGATTGCAAGATGACTTGTCCCGACAGATGTTCCTGTTATCATGACAGTAGTTGGAGCTCTAATGTAGTTGATTGCTCGAATGCAGGTTACGATCATATTCCGGCAAAAATACCAATGGACGCCACCGAAATATATTTGGACGGAAATAATCTGGGAACTTTGGACAACCACATTTTTATCGGCAAAAAGAAACTCAGCATTTTACATCTCAACAATAGCAATATTGTTTCCATTGAGAACGGAACATTCAATGGACTTTATTCGCTAAAGACGCTGCATTTGGGGAATAACCATTTATCAGAGCTAAAGGGACACGAGTTTAACCAAACAAAGCATCTCAAAGAATTGTATTTGAACCATAATGCCATAACTTATGTTGACAACAATACCTTTTTATCCATGGCATCATTAAAGTCATTGCATTTGGAATATAACAAAATAAGGGATTTCAACCCGAAACATTTAACCTCTTCGAGCTTGAGCCACGTTTACCTAGAAGGAAATTCTTGGACTTGCGATTGCGACAATATCTACGATTTAGAAAAGTGGTTAACGAAAAACCACGAAAATTCCAACAACATGTTCTGTGCCAAGGACTTTCAAGAAATTAATAATGTTACTATTTTCGATGCCGCCGCTAAGTGTTTAGAACAGATGCAAGTTAGTGTGGTTTCTTCGGAAAACCAACCCTTCGCCTCACAGGAGAGCGTGACTATCATAAACTATGTGCCTTTGCTATCTATAATTCTAATTGCCGTCATTTTGATTGGCCTGTTGGGAGCTTTGATGTTCTCCTTTCGTCAAGACGTTCGCTTGTGGGCCCATTCCAAGTACGGAGTGCGGCTTTTCAAAAACAATTCCGTGAGTGACTGTGAATTAGACAAAGACAGAATGTACGATGGCTACATGGTGTACAGTGTTCTGGACGATGACTTTGTGTCTCGCGTGATATCACCGGAGTTGGAGCAATCGGGTTACTCGATGTGCTTGCATTATAGAGACCTGCAAATTTCCTCCGAAAATTATTTGACAGAGACTTTTATAAATGCGACCGAGGCCTCTAAAAGATTAATTTTAGTAGTTTCATTTAGCTTTCTACAAAACGAATGGTCGAAACCTAATTTCAAAAGGGCGATGAAGGCGGCGATAGAGTCAATCAACCCGTCACTGCGGCGTCACAAAGTCGTCTTTATATTGACGACTGACGTGAGCGCCTTGAGTTTGGATATCGACTTGCAGTCGTTTTTCAAAGTATGCACCGTTATTTTCTGGGGAGAGAAAAGATTTTGGGAGAAGATTCGCTTCTCCATGCCGGACATAGCCAATCTTCAGTGGAACAAGAGCCCTTCCAAGGCCAACAACCAAATGCTGCCCGGCGGCAGGAGAAGCGTGTCCAGATACACCGCGTCTCCCACTTCTCTCGACCAGTGGTACAAGTACGCCGCCCTCCCCCCGCAGCCCGCCCCCGCGGCTGGACCCGGAGACGACTCCTCGCTCCTCGCCAACCTGACGCAGACGAGCCACGCCAGCCAGCTGAGCCAAGGCAGTCAGCACTACGAGGTGGACGCCTTGAACCACAGCTACGTGTCCATCGACACGCACTGCTACGAGCGCGCCCGGCGGGCTCCGCTGGACGAGCAGGGCTATCTGCAGCCCCGGTCCGCTCACCACTCTTCCCATCCCGTAT
This sequence comes from Limnephilus auricula, assembly GCA_951813805.1. NCBI lineage: Eukaryota > Metazoa > Arthropoda > Insecta > Trichoptera > Limnephilidae > Limnephilus > Limnephilus auricula. The sequence goes on from OX638401.1 coordinate 172,578, forward strand.
GACCTTCCCTGGTCAACCCTCGTATTATTATCTCCTAGCAAGTACAATTATTTAAGGATTCATTTCATTTGTATAATATACCTACCTATGACCAATATGACTAAAAAGCTGTATATAAAGATGTTACTATTGCTTTCTTTAATACCTATGTTTAAGTGTACAATAATTAATAATTTGTACATATTGTTAAAATTAATCTAGGTTTAAGAATAATTTACTTTGTACTAAAATGTATTGGGAATGTTACTCAGAATATTACAAACTATTTATGAAATTATATTCGTGCATTGATGTCGTATGTTTAATTTTTTTGTTTTCAATAATTTTGTGCCAATTTATTTGTTATTTCTTATCGATTATGTCTAATTATTATGAGTTGGTTTCAACCTACCGCACAAGCCCATTATTGTCAGATTAATGTTTTATTTGTTTATTTTCAAATGTGGGTACCTGCACGTACATACATAAAGCTTCAAAATGAAATAAATCATTGATCTACATTTTTTTTGCTGTGAACAATACCTACCTTGAACGTAACCAAAGATTTCTTTGACATATACATAATAATATAGTGTATAGGTATATATTATTTTGTCATGCGATATCAAAAGAATGTAGAATGTGAATATTATGGTTATCATAGCTGCCTACTTCAGTTTTTTCGTTACTCTTAAATTAATAATTTATATTTACACACACAATCAAAGGAAAAAGGCGACAATATTTTGTTTATTTAATAAATCGTTAAAAAATAATAATTTTGTGCTCTTTTTCATTGCTGAAACAATCAAAGCTATCATGCTAACAAGATACCATCTTATTTACAATTCCCAAAGAGCTTTGTAAAATATTTTAATATGTTGTGGGAATAAGGGATTAATTATAATTAATAATATTACAATTCTAATTATGTATGAATGTCTCTATATGCCGGATTTATTGTAGTGATTCTTCTATTAAAATGCAATGAACGAGAGTAATAAATTAAAGAAACCAGACATTTCCATCGGCCGAAAAACCAATTGTTATAAAAGTATAAATTAAATAAATAGTATAAACTTCTATCGGCAAATGGTTAAGTTCTTAAAGTTGTTCTTTTTTTAATAAATTTGCCAAGTGGATACTACGTATTTTGAGACTGTTATAAATAAAGACTTTTTAAATAGAAAACTAATAATAAATTTCCTCGGTTACTTAATGTAGATATTTCTGTGTTATATATTTAGGATGATTATAAATGTAATTAAAATACTATTCAATCTAATTTTATTTTATGTTCGTACCAAAAACTGTATTATTTTTAAGGGACTAGTCAAAAATGTATAAAGTTTTACCAATGTAATATTAAAATAACAATGTAGACGGAAAGAAATTGTTTTCGATTTGCGGAGGAAGAAATCAATAAAATGATTTATCAAAATAAACAGAATGTTTTATTTATTTAATTACCTCATTTAGATTCTAGATCTTTTTAAAACATTAGATATTCCTATTATTTTGAAGAATTTTTGTCACGTTGGCCATGACGACATTAAAAAACTTGATTATTTTTGGTCCCTAATTAATTGTTAAACATCGATAAAATAAACCACACACCTTCAAAATGATACCTACGGAAGAAATAATAATAATCATTTAATCATATATACCTACTTACTACATGTCATTGGATAAATCGTCGCACAAGGGATTACCTTTCTATATAATAAATAAAATAATAAATGTTTTCCTAGAGCGGCGTCTCCTCCGACGAAAATGTTTACACACTATGTGGATAGTTAAGTCGGGGCCACAATGTTTTTACTTTCCGTGGCCCATGGAAACAACAAACATTGTCGCCCTGCCCCTATGTTTATGGTAATGTGTGGGGTATTGTTTGTTAAATTGGTCGCAAGAGACCGGCCTTTACACCTACGATTCGATATAATTTTATTTATATAAATTATGTCACCAGGGAAGCGCTACGAGTTTATCAGAAATCTTGTCCCAAAAAGTAAAATAAATACATCTTCCTAATTTTATTATAACACTGTATTACACTGCGAACACACGTGAGAAAAAAAGCGCGAGCCGAACCACGAATTATGTGAAAAGAACGTTCCTTACAGCGGGTTCAGACGGTTCAATTTTAGTTGATCAACTCGACACTTGAAAGCACATTGACACGTGTGAACCTTCTTTCAACGAATTTAAACAAGTTTTTTCAAACAATTTTTCACGTTCCATCAAAGTTGATCAACAAAAATCGCATCGTGTGAACCGGCTATTACACACAATTCGCGGTTCCGCTCGCGCTTTTTTCTCAGCATGTATACGCAGCATTAAGTTCGCATAAAAATAGTGTAACGTAATATTATATTCCAAAATGAGAACCTTCTTGCGATTCTTCTTCACGTTCGCTGTCTGCAGAACAGGGTTCATAAATTAGGGAAAGCATTGTTGACAACCAAACAATGTCGGCATTCCCCAAATCTTATCTTCCTCAGGTTTCTCAGGTTTCCTGTCATATAGTTCACATTTACAAGGCAGTTTTGGCGGGCATTCCTTTACATTCCAGTTGCTGCCTAATTTAGTAGAGGTGTCATAAAAACTGACCACCAAAAGAAGTAGGTTTCTACAATAATATGCAGTGTATTTTACTTCAATGTATTTATTGCAGTGGCCATAAACAACTTGACATAAGTAGAAGTAGGTTTTGGTCGACTCGTAATAATTACTCTGGACTTGGGTTCTCTATTGTCTTTCTTTTGCTTATTTCAGCTAATTTGACCGTGACGGTTATTATTATGTTATACTACCGCACAGTGGTGATACTTGAAACTGGCAATGGTAAGAATCGAATTGAGTCTCTGAAAATGGGTAAGTTACAAATACCTCAAGGCCTTAAGTTATTCTTTTAAAGGTATAAATTATATAGTTATCTAGTATCTCCACCAAAGGGATTTATTTTTAGTTGAACACATTAAAAAAAATCTAAAGAAACTGGGCACATGAATCTTATTTTTAAGTTAAAAATATTAATTTTTTTTCGAAGAAAACTTCTTCGGAAAGGTTTTCACTTTGTGATGTCATTATTTATTTTAATTAAAAGACAAAATAACTTTGTTTACATCACTTTTTATTTGTACACAATCTACATCGTTCACGAAACATGTAGATTGTGTATAAATACAATGTGATGTAAACAAAGTTATTTTGTCTTTTAATTAAAATAAAAATATTCCTTATTTATAGGTATAAATTATGAAAATATTTCATATTTATATTCTATTTACGAAATTGCTGGATAATATATTCAAATTCCACAGCAATAATAAGATTTAACCTATTATCATATAACATTAAAAATTTTATTTAACATATTCAGTATTTTTTTATTATATTTTAATTTTATTGGACGTTGTCCAAACTAATACAAAACAAAATATATACCTTGTACTTTATTGTATAAATTACTAAGCAGTATTAATTTATACAATAAAATACCTTGTACTTTCTTGTATAAATTGACACTGTTTTGTAATTTATACAATAAAGTACAAGGTATATTATGCTATAAATGTTATAGCCTATTAATAATAATTCAAATCATAAAAGAAAAATACAACTACCAATTTTCATTTGAAAATCGTACTCGACTAAAACGGGTTACCTTGATAAATATATGTAAACTAACTAACTAACTAACCATCACGCCGTTTCCCCGCAGGGGTAGGCAGAGAGGACGGACCGCCAAACAACTCGGTCTTGGCATACACTCCTCGCCTCATTCACATTCATACATCTTATCATACATGCTCTTCTATTATTCTGACTCTTGACATGTCCCGACTCAAGTATCTGATTCACTTGATCGTGCCATGTCTTCCTCGGGCGTCCTCGACTTCTTCTACCATTCACATTAGTATCATATATTCTCTTGACACTCCTTTCTTCGTTCATTCGCTCTATATGTCCAAACCATCTAAGCGTCCCTTTTTTAATCTTACTTATGACGCTCACATCGGCCTTGCATTCTTTTCGGATCTCCTCATTCCTCACACGATCATACATGGTTTTACCACACATACGCCTCAGGGATCTCATTTCTACAGCATTCAGTCTACTTTCATCCTTTCTCTGCCAGTTCCATGCTTCACTGCCATACATCAGGGTAGGTACCAGCACTCCATTGTGAACTGCTAGCTTCGCTTCTTTGGACAGCTTTTTGTTGGCGCCAACAGCATTCAGTCCACCATTAATAGAGATAAATTATTCAATCATAAATATATGTACCTAGTATATATTACAATATATTATATTAAAGGACTCATAATTTTATGAATTATTACATTATTTTAGATACGTTATAACTATGTACCTATTACAGTATGCTACTTACATTTATATCAAATTTACCATACAATTTTTTTTAATCATCATTGCAATGTACCTACCAAAACATGTCTATAATGTATAATTCATGTAGGTATATGTATACCTATAAATTATTATTGATCAATTACTAGAATAACTTACTATACACTCTTCTTCTAATCACAGGCTAACCCTTCCATGGAATATCATGTTAAAACCTACTGTTAATTCTATTTGATAAAAATATATATAAACCTTAGTTCTAATATAAAAAAATAGCGCCCTGACGTGATTTTTCACAAAAACACCTCTATCAAAATTATTCAATCATAACAAGGAATATAAAATTTGCATCTTTAAATGGAATAGAATTATAACATAATTGGCATTTAAATTAGATGAAATTGACTTACAATGTTACATCTATCTACTAGAGAAATCTTTGCTATGGGGATGCAATTTTTCAGAGCAAAACCTTTTTATATTAATTAAAAAAATCATTCAGTCCCAACTAGCCAACAACAAGTTCGATAAATAAATAATGTGATTTTTGACATCTCCTCTCCTACATAGCGAAATTTATCATATCCAAAAACCTTCATAAAAACTGCAGTTTTTAACAAAATGCGTAACGTTGTATTGTGTTCCAGTTAAAAGAACTGCCACTAAATGATCCGGAGCACAGACGATAGACCATAGACCGCATCTCAGCCAGGTAGTCGAAAAGTCATAAATTATTTTCTCCGCGGCTCTTTCAAAATAAAAAAAAACTTCACAAAAATGGAATAGTCTTCGAAGGCCGCAAAAAATCGCATTGAGTAAGAAAGGAACATTTATGGCCGTCTGCAAACAGTGAGTGGGGATTGCGGCCGCGGGAGCTCTCAGCCCTCAGTTCTCTGATCTTGTTTAATGTTTCCCGCAGACATTTGGTTTCAATGCTGTAAATCAAACAAACTACTCACTGACATCAATGTACTAATATCCAGCGGGAGGCCGCAATACACATACATACATTATAATACACAACTACTAAAATTATATTGGTCTATTTTTACGAGCTATGTACATTGTACATTCATGCCTTCAGAGTATTGTTTACCAAAACAAATTACCAAACTACAAATCTAATGTGTGACTACTACCTCTACACGACAAAAATAATTTGATTTTTTACATTAGCTCCACACAGGAGGCCCTGTGTGGAGCTAATGTAAATCTGGTGTTCAGTGTGTCAAAATCATCCGCCTCCAAGACCTAGACAAACCTCACCCCATTAACCCGGGAAACCCTGCTAAGTCACCCAACGTAGCGAACCACTATGTCAGAGGTGTTCGTTATCCAATAAATGGTTGGTTACTGGTTCCTGGGGCAGCGTTTACCCATTCCCGCCTCCCAAATTACATATTTCCAAAAAAACACCTAAATTCAAAGTTACGATATTTTTCGCATTCGTCGGCTGAATTCAATTGACAGTATAATAATAATATTTGCTTGATTTTTATAGCGCCGTTTTTATAAAATTCACCTCAAGGGTGCTAGCTTCATTCCGTGGCACTAACTAACTAACTGAATAGCAGTGGCGTGCACGCCATAGGAAAAACATAAAACCTGACCATAAAAATAAATAATAATATGAATAAACAAAAAAATAAATGACCATAAAAATAAATAATAATATGAATAAACAAAACGGAAAATTTCTGGTGCAAATGTTTTTTTTCCCAAGAATTGCATAAGGAACTTGTATGCTCATTGTATCACAATCGGAAACTCATTGTAGGTACTTACTTATTACAGGAAAACATATTGTAGATACCTATTATAATAATAAAAATAAAAATTGGACAATTTGTAGAGCGCCGTTTTTGTGAAAAATCACTTCAACGGCGGTTTTGTTCTTCGTAAAGTTGTGAACTTGGCTGTGTGAAAATTTATATTTTAGCACTCTCAAGAACTATATACTTATTTCGGTTGTATGTCTGTGATAGTACCTCACTCTGTTTTTATATATTTAATTTTTTATGTACATAACATCAGTTCACATTATTATTCCTAGTCTCTTGAGCAGGAATATCCCTTGAGAACTGCTGAAACTAATGGACCTATTTATTTATTTAAACGCTTAATGGGCTTTTACAACTGTACAAAAAATATGTAATAATAATAATAATTGGATAATTTGTATAGCGCCGTTTTTGTGAGAAATCACCTCAAGGGCGCTGTTACTAATGCTTGTTGCAAACATACTTATGTTTATGTATAACACATAAATGAAGCATTTTAAATGGAAGTGAAGGCTATTTATTAATTATAAATTTTATAAATTATAAATATTTATATTTATTTATAAATTTTAATGCGTATCTATTGTTGCCATTATTTACAGACATCCTATGTAATAGAAACATAAAAAAAGAATTACTGATTATAAGTAGATAATAGGTTTGTTCATGGTGCCTTTCTCCAAGACACAGTTGGTCGAGGCAACTCCAGAAGCTGTGTGAGGAGAGGATGGGTCTGCCACGGACGGAAGCTGCATAAGACAGCGACGTATAGAGGAGCCTTGTCGATGCAGTGGGTCCCCAACGCGAATAGAACAAAGTGAAGAAGATGATGATGATGATAAAGTAGATAATAAATATACGTTTTGTCATACAATGCGTTATCTTGTACGCTTTGTTCGAGTGCAGTGAGCGACGTTGACACAGCTTTGACACATTATGTAACATACCTCTAGTCGTCATCACTAACAGGTGATATTTAGATTATTTGTGTGAACCATACAATATTTCAATTGTAATACAGGCTTTGCTAAAGTAGACCACGTGCACTGTGTAGTGGGCACAAGGGAAGGAAGGTTTTACGAATCTCAAACATAATTAATCATCTGGCTGAAATAATAACCCAAACGCTATGCCCGGTCAGTGGTTGAGTGGGCATAGCGTTTGGGTTCCACCCAGGCGTTCCGTGTTCGATTCCTCGGCTGGCTAAGTCCTCCATCACAACACAAGCAACATCTTCCGCTTAGTGTGGTGGTAGTAGGAGATTTTCAAATGTTGTTGGGTTATTCGTAACCCGGGAATGTTTGTCTTTCTTTAAAAAAAAAAAAAAAAAATTGCCGCCAATGACCCTGGAGCCATGTTAGATATGCATACAGGGTGTTAAAGGACGTACTTGACTTACTTTAACCAGTGATTTCTGACATTCTTTGGAGTAAAAAATGTAGATTATGGGGGTCGTTATACAAAAATATTATTATCATTATTGGTTTTTATTTCGTGCATAAGAATTTCTACATTTATTACTTTATCCATGAGCCTTTTTCGGTAGGTTCTTGGGATAACCTGCGCTTGTGTAATTGCCGACATACCAAATTTTTGACGTTTAATCTCTTTCCCCGGATGAAGAGCGGCGAATTTTCGACTACCAGACAAATGTTTATAAAAGCTTTATTTTTGGTTTCCGCTAAATACTCATACAACTTCGTACCGAGAACACCAAAGGTTGAATTGTCTCGAGATTAACCGCAACAACGCCACCGTTTCAAATGTAACTTTCTGCGGGAAGGTATTTACGAATCAATGTGAATATAATTTGTTTGATTTAAATCAAATACAAGTGAACTGCTAAAAACTTTCCTCATCTCAGTGAGCTTTGAAATGTACGGTTTTCCGCGGATTCCAGCAACGCCAAGTTCCTGGAACCAGATTAATGACTTCCGTATATACCTACCTGCACCAGTACCTACCTTCTGTTAACCTCCTATTCAAACGAGTATCTCCTATTCGGACGTATAATTTTATCTTCTTTCGTATCTGAAGTTATCTACTTTATGACAGACGTCTTTCATAAATATCATACATACATACTTAGGCACATTGCATCATCTCTATACAGGCACACTTTCTTATAAATTTGTTGTGGTTTGTTCAAATTGCGCTTTAAAATTTTAACGGTAGTTTTATCATTATTAAACGTGGATCTAAATCGATCGTTGAGAAAATTCTTCGTCTGTTTACTTTGACAGTGATCGATTTAAGGTTACTTCCTTTTCGAATTGTGCACAGAGGTGTAAACAATGAAATAAGGCACCGTCTGAAATCCATTTTAGAATCGCCGATTCGAAGCCCGTGTATGATTCTCCACGCGCCGCTCTACTCTTCGCACACTAGGCGTCTGCGCACTGACGCCACTGACACTGAACAAAATGCACCGAGCCAGCAGTGTGCCGAGTCATCGCGCATCGTACATTGGCGGACAAGGGAGCTACAAGCGACAACAGACCACAGAATATGGACAGGACAAGAGACGGCGGATAATAATACCCGCATGAAGAAGATGAATGGTGTTTTGCTAATATCAACTTTTCTGACTACAATAAAACTACTACTACGTAAAAACGGTTAAAAACGTAATTTCGTACGTATACCAACACATTATTCTTACATTTTCCCGCCAATAAACATTGAAACACTGTTAATTTGTTCGTTAGAACTTCAGTCCCGTTTTGAACCGTTTTTACGAATAAAATTATCGTTTTTTCGAATAACATTTTTCTCCGTGAAGTCTGCAGGAAATCTTATGAGAATTGTAAGTGCGAACTACGACTAAATCGATGATTTGCATTGCACATTTTTGATCCAATTTAAAAGATGACATGTTAATGGCCCGTTATCCCTTTAGCCGCGACTCAGCTCACGCTCGGGAGCTAGAGAAGGTAATCCCTCCCATTACATTTGCGGTGGCGTCATCCAATTTTCTTCCAATCTAATCCAATCTTCCAATTCTTAGATATCTACATAATATAATATACTAAAATTATGATTTGCATAATCATAAGTTCATGCTATACTATATGTACTTATGCACGGTCTTGATAATGGCACGTAGATATTATTTATAAAGTCATTCAAACATCTTCAATTTAAGGATTTAAACCTATTGTGGGAATGGTTCTATGACACTTCATCCGGCGACACCTCATCCCTCGACAGTTCATCCGGCGACATCTCATCCCCCGGACACTTCATCCGGCGACACCTCATGCCCTGGACACTTCATCCGGCGGACACTTCATCCGTCGGACACTTGATACCTCGGACATTTCATCCCTTCAATTACTATTTACTATTTGAGGGGATAAAATGTCCGAGGAATCAAGTGTCCGAGGAATCAAGTGTCCGCCGGATGAAGTGTCCAGGGGATGAGGTGTCGCCGGATGAAGTGTCCGTGGGATGAGATGTCACCGGATGAACTGTCGGGGGATGAGGTGACGCCGAAAATTTGTTGTACCCACTAGACATAGAGATTAAATAATATTCACGCTTTTATCGATAGTCATTAGGGATTTCCCTTCGGCCCGTAATGTTATTAAAGATAATAAAATAAGAAGTGAACATAATTCAGTAGACACAACAATAAGCATCGATTTCTGCTAAAAATATTAAATTTCTTACCAATAAACATAAAAATACCTTACTATCAAGCGTACATTAATTATAAAGAAATTTAACAAAAGGTTACAATTTTATTTTTATTTTTAACAAATAGTTTCCGAAAACCCTTACAATAATAATAATAATAATTGGATATTTTGTAGAGCGCCGTTTTTGTGAGAAATCACCTAAAGGGCGCTGTAAACTGGCTATCAGGATCTTCCGCCATCTCCAAACGGAAGTGGAATCCTTTAGCTTTATTACCTGTGCGATGTCGTCGTGAGAACTAACGAATGCGCCCCTTCTGCAGCAGGAGATAGAGCTGGAATCCCCTCCAGCTCTATCTCCTGCTGCAGGCGTCGCCTCTGATGGGGACATTCAAACCACCGTTCCAGGATAAATTTACTGGTTACTCCAACTGAAAAAAATTAGGACAAAGTAAAATATAATCTTAAGGGGGGGGGTATCAAAACTCGGCTTCACTGCAGATATGTATTTTTGGTACTTGTACGGGCCGCTAGCCACCCGCACTTTCAGCCGTCTATTTGGAGCAGACTCGGGTAAGATTGACACCGACTTGATAAACCATTCAGCATTTTGATAAAGTACGAAATAAAAAATTCACTTGCTCTATAAAATTTAAATTTGTTTACTAGATAATGGATACAACTTGACGGACTAAAAATCATATTAGCAATGGAATGGATACATGGAAGCATCTTTTACGCCCTGAACCTTTTTTGACGTCTCAGTTTTTTACTCAATGTGACTTAGAATCTAATGGTGTTTTGTATAATGGTAATAACTGTATTTATAATATTACCGGAAAAAATTGTGTGTGAATAAAGGGAGATCATAAAATAAAGTTGGGACAAATATTTTTAAGGACGTGCGATAGAAATGACAAAAGATGGTTTTGTTTATTTTTCGTACTTAAGAAAGAATATATTTCAAAATATTAGCTTACATAAACAAAAAATAGAATGACGCACATAAACGAAAAACACAGAATTTAATATAAATTGATATAAAATCAACTAAATGTAAACTTGGTATGCAAATATTCAGCATAATATCCTACAAAAATTGCCAAGACTTGTTGATTTTTGAATGATATTAATTTTATCTTTAGTACTTGTGTTAAACAGTGTTAGTCGTACGGAATTTTTAAACCTCCCAACAATAATAGTCGAACCTTTTTTTATTTTTATATATAACTTCGCACAGGAGGCCCTGAGGAAAATTGTCTTGAAGAGACTCATATTGTATGAAGGAGGAAACACAGAGACCAGCAAATCGTTTCACAGCTGAGACGTTGAACTCAAGAACGAGTGGTAGAAGCGAACCGTTCTCATGTGACAAATTTCGATCGTGTATATATGTTGGGCGCGCGTTTGGCGTGTTTCCCGACTTTGCACCGGTGCCTAAGGGATCAATGACGCTAGTTCCTCGGAGCATCTTCCATATCTGAAATACCGGTAGAACTAGGATTCCATCGCGGTAGACGACCCTGAATAATTCTTGAAGCACATGTGCTCCTGAAGCTGTTTCTTCTTATTGGCAGCTCGTGTACAAATTACCCAAAATTTATTTGACTCTCTCGACTCATCGCCTTGCCCCGCTGTGGGAGAGATGGATTCATACGTCCGCCACTCCTTTTTTTATATGAATACCTCACAAAAGTCCCACCTGCTCCCGGCTGGAGTCAGTGAGACTATGGCATCCCCAATTAGGGTATGTTGTGTGGCTGAAGGTGAATGGGGGTTAGAACGAAATATTGTAATTATTTCTATAAATCTCATGACGTCAGAGCTCACCACTATATGTATATAGAATCCTTCGCGGGCGTGTGCACAACAATTCACCTATTGTTTCAGCGCAATCGAATGAATGGTATAGGAAATATTTTTAAACGCCAGAGCTCAGCACTACACATAGAAACCATTACGGGTATGTGCACAACAAATCACCAAAGTTTCTTTGCAATCGGATTAATGCTTTAGGTACCGTATAAGGAATTACGAAGGTGTGCATTTAACAACTTTACAAAAGTTTCATCACAATCGTTAAATAGTATAGGAAATAATTTCATAACGCCAGAGCCCACTTGCTCTATGTATCTATACCTTCCCTTGAATTTGTCGTGTACATGCCATTGCATGTACACGACAAATCGCTATCGGATGAATGCTTTAGGTTCCGCACGAGGAACAAACAAAGAAACATTCATTTTTATAAGATAAAATAATTCATTATTTAATTTCTACTGGCTGGTTGATTGCTTGTATAACACCCATTAACATTCATTCCTTCTACAAAATGCATGGATAATATTTTCGTTCAGCGGACGGAACTGCAATGAGAGCGCGTGACCTCTCCCCTCAAATGTCCACTCGTTACTGAATATAATCGTGAAAATATAATCGTGAAACCTGGCCCTTAATTTACCTAGGTACTACCCTAGATCATCTATGATTTGAGTCAATAAACTATATATCAACGATCCTTATCTCAGCGTGTCATAATCTTGCCAATCAAAGCAAAACGCAACCATACAAATCTGACTTCACGGCACTCAAAACTGGCAGCGCCCATAATGTAATTGAAAGATGTTTGAAAATTATTTATAGATTTTCATTTATGATCAATAATTATCTACTGATACCTATGTCGATTTTATAAAATGATGGTTAGCTGCATTTTAACAAATATATAATAATAAAAAAGATCTTTTGTAGGAAATCGATAGAGTTTTGAAAAGAAATTATTCGATGTCCAGGGGATTAAGTGCGTGACTAACTTCGGGGGGTGATTCTGCAATATGATGAGTGATGAGAGTAGTAAAAGTAGTAAAAGGTCAAATTATCATTTTTTCAATAAGTATAAATATATTATCTTATCTCTATCTAGGTATAACATATTTTTACAAAATTCCATTATATCTAAAAGTTACCGAAAATATTCAGGAATTTAAGCAAAAAATTAAAAATTACCTAAAACTACTATAAGAGTCCATATCTCACTATTATTACTATTTTTTTCAAATCTTGAAATACGTTATTGATAAATCTTGCATTTTCTTAATTATCCCTTGTTTTTGCCATATTGTATTATTTACTTTCATACATGATTATTATATAATTGAACTAAAATTCCCTCACCAAACACAAAAGCCTCGTCTCTTTAACGTGAGGAAAAGCTATTATTACCAACCATTTTAACACTGTATAATGTATAACATATACAAATTGTGTACCTATGTATTGTAAAAAAAACCTACAAATATTAAATAAATAAATATAAATAAATAAATATAAATAAATAAATATAAATAATATTAAATAAATAATAAATTTTTATTTTAAAAATTATTAAAAATTATTAAAATAAAAATATTTTTGATTAATCATAAATTCGTTACTAAGATACTGGTTTGTTAATATTAACCTTGGTTACTGTCAAAAATATTATTATAACTAACCCGATTCCATAATTATTTTCAAACTTTTGATGAGAACATTTAAACATTGGTGATTTTTAAATTTGAATGACAATAAATTTTAATTTTTATCATGGATCAAATTCCATTTAATTTGTCAACCTTCCAAACTACTAAAGAAGCCAGGAGAATAGAATTAAAAGAAGCTGTTGAATTTATTCTCGAAAATGAGTTTTCGAAATCAATGAAGAGTAAGAATCAAGTAATTTCAGTTGATGAAGATGTTTCACATGATGATTCCTCCGAACAACAAATAAATGTAGACGCATCGATGCAATTTTCGAACAATTTTATGAATAACTTTAATTCTAATTATGATACTAAAGCCCTAAACAAAGAAAAGAAAGATAGTCTGATAATTTTTTTGGATAATCTTGACAAAATATCCTCAGTAATAAATGAGGAAAAGAAATTGATGAATGAGGATGGCAAATTGGTCATTTTAAAGGCTATTAATGAAATTAAAAGTGATTATTTAACTTTAACTGTACAGCACGCTACAATGAAAGGCAGAGAATCTGCTCTTAACGACATAGTTCTCGCACTTTCGGGTTTTTCAGATAAAATGGACGCTTTAGTCAAGCGCCCAGTCCCAGCGAACAGTCCTGCTTTTTCATCTGCCCAGCCGCGGATCGAGATGCATCAACCAGTCACATTTATGTCAGCATCGGCCGTACCTGCCGTCCCTTTGAATCCTTCTTCAACAGCAGAACCCGCAGCTAATATCTCGCATAATATCAACCTAAATAAAACTGATGCCCGTTTATCTACATCTAAAGTCAATACTACTTCCACTACAAGGACTTGTACGTCCGTTTCGGTTTCCCCACACGTCACCCCGTCTTCTAAGCCGGCTTCTACTCATGATGCAGACGAAAATTTGAACACCAGAAGAAGAATAACCCGCTCACAAGCTACAAAAGGCTCCCAAGGCGGGAAAAATAGTGGGAAAATTTTTAATAAGAGTCCAACCCCTGTTGCATCAACTTCTACAGCGTCTGTCTTTGCATTATTCTGTAATGATAGAATGGAGCCGTCCGGCAGATCTAAGGTGGATCCACTAGCCCCACTCAATGCTGATAAAGGTAAATCGGAGGAAGATACTTCCACGTCTGCTACAGCAGCATCTTCTTCTTCTACTGCTCTACCCCCCACATCCGAACTGTTAACCCAGCCTATAAAATCCTACAGTGATGCCCTCGTCAATGGTAGACGACTCCGGTCTCGACCAATCTCCAAAGGAACAGGATCCGTCGATGACAACTTGGTAACCATCCCGAAGAACTTACATTTACATGTTTTCATGTTTCATAGGACTACCAAGGAAGAACAAATATCTTCATTCCTTAAAAAGAAGAAGCCCGATTTAGAATTTACAGTTGAAAAACTTATTACGAGGCACGATCGTTATGCTTCATTTAAAATAGGGATTCCGGAAAAATCTTTCAATTTTTTCATGGACCCCACGATCTGGCCCAAGAATGTGGCCTTCAAAGAATGGTCATTTCGGAAGCCACGACCCCAAACCAAGACGGCCGACACCGGCACAAACCAAAAAAACAAAAATTAATGGTATTTATCAAAACGTCAGAAGCCTTAATAACAAAATTTTTGATTTTATGACTACAGTAATGTGTCAGAAACCACTTCTGATTGCTCTCACGGAAACATGGCTAACTTCTAGCACCTATTCGTCGGAACTATTCGGAAATCTGTACCACGTCTTCAGAAAAGATAGAGGCAGTCGTGGAGGAGGAACTCTCCTAGCCCTCCGAGCTGACAGCCACTCATACGCAGAAAGACTGGACTTCATAGAAACCCAAGGTGAAGACTTATGGGTGAAAGTAACGCATAAAAATATCATGATGTATATATGTGTAGTATATTTTCCTCCAAATACAAAATCAGAGCAATATCAATTATTTTATGACAAAATCATAAGTGAAAGTGCAAAACTATTATCAAAAAATATTATTATCTTCGGTGATTTTAACTTCTCGTCAGGGAAAAACCCAAGTGATATCTTTGAATATTTTTGTTCTTTTTATGATCTGACACAACTAAACACTGTTTATAACATTAATACCCGCATGTTAGACTTAGTATTAAGTAATATAAATCCTGAAAATGCTGTTATCCATCGCCATGATTCTCCACTAGTCAAAGAAGACATCAATCACCCTTCACTCTCATTCACATTCGATTACATAACAAAATCACATAAAATACATGACATATTACCTCCGGACATAAACATGGGTTGGATTTTCGACGAAAGCTCAGATTATACACTTAGAAATGCCTTAGAACAACAAGACTGGAATCATTATGACTGCCTCGATGTAAACCTGGCTGTCGAAATGTTTTATAAGCAGCTTAATAACATTTTCGACCTTTGTTTAAAGAAAAGATCCACACATTTGCTCAGAGATGATAAACAATATCCAAAATGGTTTACTGGAGAGATCATTCACCACATACGAGAGAAAAATAAAATGCACTATCTTTGGAAAAAAACAAAATCTGAACATGCCTTAACGAACTTCAAAAAAACACGAAAATTAATCAAGCAGTTAATTGGTCAGGCCTACACTGACTTTACACGAGAGGCAGAGAATAATATTATAACTGACCCCACTCGATTTTGGACTTACATGAAAGATAAACGTCGCGGCTGTGATAAACTAAATCAAATGAATTTTAACGAACATCAATATAACGGATATTCTGAAATAGCAGCAGGCTTCGCAAAATATTTTGAATCAGTATTTAGCGACAGTATTCCCAAACTTGATATTTCCTCTATAGCTTCTTCGTCACACAATGCTTTACCTATACAAATTCACGAAATTAGCGATGTCGATATTGTTGCCGCTTTTCATAAGCTAAAACCTAAATACTCTGTCGGCCCAGATTTTATACCACCCATCACACTAAAAAAATATTCAAATTATTTTATTCAACCTCTAAAGCACATTTTTAACCTTTCAATTCGTAATAATATCTTTCCTGAAAAATGGAAAGTAACGAAAGTCACGCCTATACACAAAAAAGGCAAAAAGTCAGCAATCGATAATTATAGACCTGTAGCTGTCTTATCAGCACCCGCAAAACTCTTGGAAACCATAATTTATTCACAAATATATAATCAAACAAAACATTCACTTAACGAGAATCAGCACGGATTTCGCCCTACTCTATCACCCTCAACAAACCTAATGAATCTTACTACATATATCAATAAATCTTTTGAAAATTTTGTACATGTCGATGTGATTTATACAGACTTCGAGAAAGCATTTGACAAAGTCGACCATGATATTTTATTAAAAAAATTGAGTGACATCGGATTCTCTCAAAATTTTCTCGCTTTCGTAGCTAGCTACTTACTCAATCGTCGTCAGTATGTCAGTTACGGACACCAATTTTCTCACGAATACAAAACCAACTCCGGGATCCCCCAGGGATCAAATTTAGGACCCCTCCTTTTTCTTTTATTCATTAATGATATAGGCAAGACCATTAACCGCTCAAAATATCTCCTCTTCGCTGATGATATCAAACTTTTCAGAGCTATTAAAAGTTACATAGATTCCATTATTCTACAGAATGATCTTGATTCTCTTGTCAAATGGTCGGAACTAAACAAATTACCCTTCAGCATCCAGAAGTGCAATGTCGTTACATTTACAAGATCCAAAAATACATTTCTATTCCCCTACCAGATTAATAAAAATATATTAACACGGAAAAATGAGATTAGAGACCTTGGCGTGATTTTTACAGCAAATCTATCTTTCAAATCCCACATATTTGACATTGTCTCCCGCGCCAACAAAATGCTTGGATTTGTTCTTCGTAATGCGAGATCATTTACTAATGGAATTGCAATACGTCGAACATATGAAGCACTTGTTCGTAGCATCCTGGAATATAGTTCCATTATTTGGGCCCCTTCTGAACAAAACCATATCCTAGAAATAGAAAAAGTACAAAAAAGATTTTTGCGTTACCTGTATATGAGGGAATATACGTACTATCCATTCCTTTATCCATCCTTGTTCTTAACAGGGATGCTCGATTTCAACACCTTAGAAGCCCGCAGAAAAATATTTTTAGGTAAACACTTTTTTAAGCTAATCTCTGGTATCATACTCAATCCGCCTATATTAAAAGAGGTTAATTTTTACGTCCCTAACAAGTATACTCGTGGTAAATCCCATGCACTTTTTTATGCTCCGAAAGTGAGGACTTCTACATATCAGAACGCGCCAATAAACAGAGCGACTCAACTTCTTAACGATTCTGCATTGACCATCGACATTTTCAATGTCACTTACAGACAGTTCAGCAACTATCTTTTAGCAAATGTCACTAAGTAGTAAAACTGCCCTTGTGTACTTTGTAATTTATAATCTTCTCTATGATATATATTGGTGTATAACTGTTTTATAGAGAACATGAAAAAAATAAATAAATAAATAAATAATAAATAAATAAATAAAATAATAAAAATTATTTTTCCACGGAAAAATATTTTTTTCTTCTCAAACAGTTCAACTTTTTTTTATTAAAACTACCTTAAAACTTTGGACTTTCTGAAAAAGTTATTTATCTTTTATCTACTACCAAGTATAATCACCTAAATAAGTTATTGCACCACCCCCGGCCACCGTGTGTAGGAGTACTTACCGACATAGGTAGATACTTAAATTAATCATGATATTATAAATATAAAATGTATAATTAGAGGTATAATTAATTAAAGCAGAAGCATATAACTTTTTCACATTGGTTTTAAATTCTGAACTAACAGCCCGAGGTCCGAACGGAATAACATTCATGTAGAGTTTTCTTGTCCTCATGTTCCGTAAAATCGTCGGACGATAGGAGTTCCGTGAAATGAAATTCCACTAAATGTCACGTTTGGGGATCGTGACATGTTCACGGAGGAAGGGGAGAGGGGAGGTGAAGGAAACTCCGAGGATGTTTTATTTGTTTCGTGTGAGTGAGTTTGGACAGTGAATCTGAAATTGTGTTTTAGCTTTGGAAGATTCTGTTATGTTGCAGATCTAAAACCATCCTGTTTTGTTGCAAACTTACGTCCAGAGTGTGTGCATAACCCTTTCAATGAACTAAATAGATAAGTACTTGTTCTCTACACTTCGATATCTGTGTTGAAAGGGTTGGTGTTTTGTAAATGACAAATTAAATCCACCATTAGCGTTCTCTTCACTAAATCAATTCTGCCACAAAGAAACTGAAAACCTTTCAAAGGTTTGCTTCGTCATTATATTATTATTGTAATGGGCTCCACAATCAAACAAGCAATCAACGGAAAAGGCGGAACCCGCGGAGCAAGTATCGAATCTCGGTCAGAGTGTCTCGAAGTAATTCCATGTTCAAGAGTGAAGCGCGATAACATTTCTGCTCTTGGCCTTTATTGGCTTCTCATCCATTTCACATGCGGGGCCTAAAACATCGTTAGTTACAGGTTATTCGATTTGTTTATATGATGATTTAAGTTGTATCTTGTATTTATGTAGGTACATACTACATGTTGTAAGAAGTTCCAACGTGAGTGCATGTAAATTAATTTTAAATTATGGACGTACCTATCGAATTGGATTTAAATGCCTTAGAGACAGCGAAGACTTTTGGAATTGTAGCTTACTACTACAATTCCAGATTCCACCTAAATTGGTTAGGCTCATCAGAGCCACAATGTCAGACTCAAGATGTCAGGTCAAAATACACGGAGAACTGTCGGGAGAATTCACAGTATCGCAGGGATTAAAACAGGGGACGGCCTGGCTCCCACTCTCTTCAACATTGTGGTCGAATATGTAATAAGAAAAACGCTATTAGACACTGGCTCCAACATTTATTTCAAGAGTATAAGAGTAGTCAAGTTGTCGGATATGCGGATGACATTAACATTGTCGGAAGATCAATTTCAGCTATTAAGGAGGTCTTCGACCCTTTAGAAATAGCAGCGCGGGAAGTAGGACTGCGGATTAATGTTGACAAAATGAAATTGATGATACAGAGCAGAAACCCTTCACATAGAAGAAGAAGTAGTGCATAATTTAAAGACAACTACTCATACAAAGTGGTCGATCAATTCACCCACTTGGGCTCCAGTCTAACAGAGAACATTGAGGATCCAGCAGAAATCAGAAGGAGAATCACAGCAGCCAACAAAACATATTTCTCTTTGCTGCCAGTGTTTAAGTCACGTAGCGTCTACAGGAAAACCAAAGTAATCATATATAAGACCACTGTTAGAACTGTATTGGTATATGGATGAGGGGCGCTGACACTGACGGCAAAGATGGCTGAAATGCTGGATACCTTTGAAAGAGAAGTGTTGAGGAGAATATGTGGTCCCGTGAAAGAGGGGGAAGAGTGGAACTGTATGATATATATCAGGCCCCCAACATCCCAGCCCATATGAGACTCTTCCGGTTGAGATGGGCTGGGCATGTACAGAGAATGCCGGACACACGCGTCCCAAAAAGAATAGACGTCCAAAAATGACTGGACACCCAGGTGGAAGGAGAAAAGTGGGAAGACCCAGACTGAGATGGGAAGACGAGATAAGGGAAGATGCAGCACAGCTTCTCCAGATAACAAACTGGAAGTCAGCCGCTGAGGACAGGAGGAGTTGGAGGCAAACGTTGCAGGAGGCCAAAGCTCGATTGGGATGCAGCGCCATCGGAGAGAGAGAGATAGCAAAGGAAATATTATTTATTGCACATTTGGAACGGCCTTTCCCCTATTTCAAGCGGTTAATGATTACAGAACTATTTTTTTTTATTTTTTTATTGAAAGCATACTTAAAATAAATCCATCAACAAACAAGTCCTGCTAAGCCAATTGTATTGGCTTATCAGCAGGTGCTTATAATTTAGTAACATATTATACATAATTTACATCTTATATCTACAGATAACATTTTTTCATAAATTTTTCATACACAATATAAATATTTTTTTCCCGATAGCCAATTTTTCAACATATATTTACCTTATTCATAGAATAACGTTGCTTTATGGTGTCAGGTAATAAATTAAATATCTTCGGTATGTTGTATTCAAACGTTCTCTGCCCGTACTTATTATTAAATTTCGGAACTATTAACCCGTCGTTCCGCGTGAATCAAGTGCGGTATTTAAGTTCTAATTTCTCTTATGCTGCGGGGTAAATATATGCTGAATTATTATTTTGTGCCATAGTATAGCCTTAACAGGTAAAATTTTGGCACTCTGAAACAACAACGGTGTATTATGTCTCTGTTTGAAAATATTAGAGAAAACTAATAATTTTACAATCGCATTTTGTACCACTTGGACTTGTTTCAGATTGGTTATAGTAGAGATATGGATTAAAAATCTGATTACCAATAGTATACTTAATAGTTTACATTTGCATAGTTTGGGACAACGATCCGCCCATTAGACTTGCAGAAACGTAAAGTGATAGCGCCCAAAACAAAAGGTGCCTATCGCGTCTACCCAAGTTTAGTCAAGGTCGTACCATCGTACATTGGTTATTATTATTTATCGGCTAAAACTGACGAACAATGCGATCATTTCAGAGCAATCGTTGCACTGAAGAAGTGTAGAGTGGTCTATTCATTTACGAAGAAGGTAGATGTCATGATAAAATATTAGAATAAATATTTCCCCGTGCAACAGACGCACAAATCACTCAATGTTGGTACAACCTACAAGACTTCTGATTGTAACGTCATCTGTAACGGAGTCAATAAACGGAGCTGATTGCTCCAGGCTATATTGCATAGCCTCAGCCTACGCTGCAGCAGGTAGGTCCTCTGGCTATCTGGCTGTCAACCTGGTCAATATTTGTGGTCGGGTCTAGTATAGTGTAGTGAGTCCAGTCTAGGCTGTGAGCAGTCTTCATAGCTGTGCTGCCGCTAATTGCTAACTTAACAGTTGTTTATTCACTTTATGTAATCAATATTAAGAACAGTTTTATAAGGCGAAAATAAATAAGAGGTATATTATATCTCTATTTTCACATAAAAATTATCTTCTGCTAGAAAAATAAACACTCTTCATATTCATTGTTTGGGTCAAGGATTATAATTTATAGATTATTCATTCATGGATTGAAAGAATGGCACTCTTTTAGGAATAAGAAAGATGATTACCTATGTACATATTACAATGTAAATGTTTGTGAAGAATTGAAATGGACAGAACCTGATCGTCGATGTTGATGTTGATGGATTTTGGGGCAACCGGGACGGCGTGGGTAGCATGTTTAGGATGATTACTACTTGTGGCTTGTAGATTACCTTCCTGTTTACTTTATTATAATATGGTATGATTTATTTTTTTACCGCAGAGTTGGTTCAGTTTGTACCTGATGTCTATGCTCGCTTCGTTTATAATTCTTGATACCAATTAACTATTATTGATAAAAAATTCAACAAACGATAGGAATGTTGCGATGTGTTATGTAATTTAAAAAAATCGTTTTGAATTTTCATATACAAATGGTTTTGCTTTTTAAAACGGTTATTTTAGATTGAATATCCACTACTTACATCAAGGAAATCTTGAAGTAGTAGTTAAATATCTTGTCAACAAATGCATTTTTTTTATAGAGAAACCTCACAAGAGTCCCAACTGCTCCCTTCTGGAGCCAGTGAGACTATGGCATCCCCAATTCCCCATCCCCAATTGGCGACCTTCCGAATGGGAGTCAAGTGTCTTACCACTCGACCACGGACGGTCGTCAATACGTCAATACTTTAATTTTTTTTTTTTTTACATTAACTCCACACAGGAGGCCCTGAGGAAAATAATTTCCCTCAGGGCCTATGTCATCTTTGAAGATGCTGTGAGGAGGGTCTTTTTGAGGAGAGGAAGGAGTGTTTAATACTTTGTTTTTAATGTAAAAAATAATGAATGGCCATACATCAAGTGAATTTCAGACAAATTGAATTATTTTGTTATATTTTGAATATAAAACATATTATATAGTCGCTTTAATAAAAAAAAATAAAAAATTTTTTTTTCACATTTTGGCAACAATGCAATCCGTGGTTGTGGAAATAGTGCCATATTGTGGCAAAAAGCGTTCGAGTGGATAAGACTTCCCCTCGTGAAAAAAAACCAGAGTCAAAGTCGTTGATGTACGGAGCAATTGTCATTGGTAAATTACCAAAAGAAAAAAATAGAATAGAATATAAACATATTTCAACTTTTCGTTGTTTGTTTTTGGGGTGTTATGCCGTGTTGTGCTACCTCCTCCGTTGACTGCTTACATCTTAGTGCTTGTTGGTAAGTTATATTGTCAATTTTAGACTACATTAAAAAGATGGAAAACTTATTGTGCGATGCCGGCACTTATAAGAAAATTAAAAACAATCCCACCAACAAAATTGACCTGAAGACTAGGGAGTTAATAAAAGCTTCCAGCATTAGGAAAGAGGATCGATCTAAGCTTTTCGTAAAAGCCTCCAGAACTCCTGCCCTGTACGGTCTTCCGAAAATACATAAAAAGGATATCCCAATGAGACCAATTGTCAGTGCTATAGGTGCACCGACGTACAAACTTTCCCAACACCTTTCGAGATTGTTGCAGATGCAAACTGGAAAAACTGAATCCTGGATTAAGGATTCCGCAGATCTGATCAGCAATCTCAAAAAGGTTAAGACTGAGGAAGGAGATACCCTAGTCAGTTTTGACGTAGTGTCCCTTTTCACAAATGTGCCACTAGAAGATTCCATGACAATGCTCAGGGAGATCTATGAGGAAGACATTTGCAAACTTTTTGAACACTGCCTCAAAACGGGTTATTTTGCATTCCAGGATGAACTTTTTGAGCAAGTGGAAGGAGTTGCGATGGGCAGTCCATTGTCGCCAGTACTAGCCAATTTTTTCATCGAGAAGTTTGAAGAAGTGGCACTAGACACAGCTTCGGCTGTTCCCAAGATGGCGTTATGTCAATGATGTCTTCGCCATTTGGCCTCATGGAACAGAGAAATTGAACGAATTTCTGGATCATCTAAATTCACTCCATAGTAAAATTAAGTTCACAATGGAGCTGGAAAACGACGATAAAATCCTGCCTTTTCTAGATGTGGAGGTGACGCGAAAAGAAGATGGTAATCTAGTATATAGAAAACCTACGCACACAAATCGGTATCTACATGCCGATTCGCATCACCACCCAGCGCAGAAGAGAGGTCTTATCCATACTTTGGTGACCCGAGCGACCAGAATATGCGAAGTAACAAAACTCGGAACAGAACTTATAAAGCTGACCGATGCACTGGAACGCAACGGTTACCCGACAAGGCAGACAAGGCAAATTGTAAGAGCGAAATCTACACCGAAGGAAGTCAGAGTTGAACAAGAGTCAAAAGGCTGTGCTTTCCTTCCTTTCGTTCACAATGTGACAGACAGAATTGCCAGGATGTTGAGAAAAGAAAGCATCAAGACTGTCTTCGGAACCACAACCAAAATCCAAGACCTACTGAGGTCTGCAAAAACTAAGTTTCCTCTGGAAGCAGACGGAGTGTATAAACTCAGCTGTTCCGGATGTGACAAGGTTTATGTAGGCCAAACAGAGCGGACGATTTCCAAGAGGATAGCAGAACACTTTCGTGCTTGTAAACTTGGCCATCCTGATAAATCGGCAATCGCCGAGAACTTAATTGAAACCGGCCATTATTTTGGATTTGTTCCTGAGGTCCTGGGAAGACCTAAAACTTATAGATCACGCCTGATTACGGAGGCAATTGAAATCTACAAAAATCCAATTAATATTAATAGAGACAACGGAGATAAGCTCGACAGCTCTTGGTATCCGGTAATTGACGGCTACACCAAAGCTAACCGCAAAAAACCATGTCTAAGTATACTTTAATAACTAATAATACAATACAAAAGTATAAAACCATTTGTTTATACCTTGATATTGGCTACATTCGCTTCAGATTGGTTTTTTCTAATTCTAGAATTCGCCACAAGATGACACTACTTTCGTTGGAAATTTCGTTACATTTCTCCGTGGACGGGCCCCAGGCTAACGTAAATACTGCGCTTTCACCAAATTTCCCTTTCAAAGTAGTTCACTTTCTTCTGAAATGAATCTGACGGCACGGTATCGCTTCCAACTAAATAAGCACACACTTAACACTACAAATTCACATCGACGGATCTGCCCTGATGATGGACACTGCAACGCTGTCCGAAACGTCGGCTAAAGGAGGAGGTAGCACAACACGGCATAACACCCCAAAAACAAACAACGAAAATGCTTTTGGCCGTAAAAATCTAAAAACGTATCATATTTCAACTTAATTACGTTAACATGTGATTGATTTTTTCTAAAAAATCTTTTATTTGTAAATAATATTATTAATATGTGCCTATATAATATATATATAGAAGGTTTGTATTAGGACATAGGTAAATATGAACCAATGAATTTTAAAATAAATAAGAACTTGTCGAAATCAAGTAACTTTACTTAGACAATTGCCAATGTAACACAATAATAATTGCATCTTTTACTTTTAGGGGGTTTCGCACCATTCTCCTAATAGTTTATCAGTACTAAATTATAAACTTTATAACGAATTTTATTAAAAATATAAATAAAATGCAATACATAGAAAACTCGGCCAACTTATGAAATATATAGTTACTGGGTGATTCCACTATCGCGGGTGGAACATTTAGACGCATGTAAAGTTTTTTAATGATGAAATAAGAAACATTTTTTACACGATTCTTGGAAGAGCTACATTTTAATGTGTTCTCTTTTTATTCGTTTAAAAGAAATTTATTGATATATTTAAATAGTCAGGAGGGAGGTTTAAAGTGCTATCGCGGGTGTAACAAATTTGGCCACTTTTTACCAGATCATAGGACAAAAACACAAAAGTCCGTTAATTGTGAAAAATTTATTATGTTATTCCTTTATATTTTGTTGGACGTTAAACTAATCAACTACAAAATTAAAAGAACACACGGAAAATAATAATAAACAATGAATTATTCGCTTTTGAAGCAATCGCGGGTGCAACATCAAATTATCGCGGCAACCCGTTTAATTAAAGTGGATATAAACATTAATAAAAACTTATAGAGGAACGATATACGCGATCAAACAATGCTTATGACTAATTAGTAAGCTTCTTTGTCACTTATGTTAGTTATTTATTTTCGAAAACGTCAATATTACCCGAAAATTCCGCGAAAAAATTTATTTTTCTCTGGCGCTTCCAACTTCGCAATGATGTTTTCAAGTTGCACATCTGCTATGTCATTCACAATTTCAGTGAAACGTTCGCCATCAATCGTCGGCAGAAATTTTCCTCTTGTAAATATTCTTGCTATTAACAGAAGTTTCGGTATAAGTTTCTTTAAAAAGTTGGAAAACTTCACGAATGCTCATTATCATTGTTCTCTTCTTGATTCGTAACTTCGTTCCCCTATTGGACTTGATCAGTTTGACGCCTTTCATCCCAAGCATTTGTCTACTAATATCATCCCTATTACAGAAATCATAAATCTATTTTTTTACTTCATCTGACAGTTTTCGAGGCACTTCTTTAGAGGAGTCATTTTTGTCAGATGCAGCAACTTGAAATTCATCGGCTATTTTTTTTACAACTTCAACTGCTTTAGTTGTTATCTAGTAGATTATGTAAGTTTCACTTTTGCCACAGCCCTTCCCAGTGTGCGAGGCCTGCTGTATCTAGTACCTGTTTGTTGAATTTGTTCTTTTTTACGACGCTTTCTAGTTGCCTGCATTCTTTCTTTTGATCTAATTCTAGTCAATATTTTCAAATCTACATCTACCTCCATTTTCCACGAGCATTTTTTCGACGGAGATGAAGTTCAGGATTTTCTTTCTACTTTCGCCTATATTTCTGGGAATCAGTCTCTTTCCGTTGTTCTACTGTCATTTTGACAGATTTTTATGTAAAAAAAGCGGAATATAATATAAACACACCTATTAAATATAATTCACCAATCAAACACAGATTATATTATTATAATCGACCAATATGCATACAGTCTGTATTACCCAAAATCTTTGAATCTCTAGTTCTTGATGAAATATATCCCTCATTAACAAAGGTAATAAATGACAAACAGCATGGCTTCGTTCGAGGTAGATCAACTACAACAAATTTATTACTTTTTCAAAATTATATATTGGAGGCTTTTTCTAAAAATAAACAAGTTGACTGTATATATACAGATTTTTCGAAGGCTTTTGATAAAGTGTCTCATAAAGTATTGATCCGTAAACTTCATGCTTTAGGTATCAGAGAAAATATGTTAAAATGGCTAAAAAGTTACATTTCTGGTAGAACTTTATTTGTTAAAATAAAATCTTATATATCTAAACCATTTTCCGCCACTAGTGGTGTACCGCAAGGTAGTCATCTTGGCCCAGTTTTATTTCTTGTTTTTATAAACGACATAGTCAACTGCTTTAAAGACGTCAATGTATTGCTATTCGCCGATGACATTAAATTATATAAAGAAATAACTCTATTTAATCACTGTGAAGTTCTTCAATATAATATAGACATGCTAAATAACTGGTGTTCACAAAATAATTTATATTTAAATGTAGATAAATGCAAAACTTTGACCTTCTCCAGAAAAAAATCATCACTATTGTTCGACTATTCTATAAATGAAATAAATTTAGAACGTGTAGCGGAAATGCG
The DNA here is from genome assembly GCA_951813805.1 of Limnephilus auricula. Lineage (NCBI taxonomy): Eukaryota > Metazoa > Arthropoda > Insecta > Trichoptera > Limnephilidae > Limnephilus > Limnephilus auricula. The sequence goes on from OX638401.1 coordinate 199,601, forward strand.
AGATCTTGGCGTAATAATGGATGAGAAACTAGATTTCACGGTCCACATTCAACAAACTGTAAATAAAAGTATGAAAATATTAGGATTTATTTTAAGAACAATTAAAAACTTTGAATCTTTACGAATCGTAAAATTGTTGTACATATCCCTAGTACGAAGCCTAATCGAACATAACTCAATAGTCTGGTCGCCCTTCTACAAAATTCATATCCATAATATTGAAAGAATTCAAAGAAAATTTCTAAGATTTGTAAATTTTAAACTTAACATCCCTTTAGAGCACATAAATTACTTATCATTAATGAATATTTTAAATATTCCAACTTTAGAAAACAGACGAAAAATAACTGACCTAACCTTTTTAATAAAATTATTAAACTCTAAATTTGATTGCTGTGAACTCTTGCATTTAATTAATCTACATGTACCTACACGAACTACTAGACAAACATTAACATTTTATATACACACATCTCATTCTAACTATAAATTGCATTCCCCAATACAACGATTACATAGTCTTGGTAATCAATATTTAAACAATAATGATGTATTTGACAATAATTTGAATTTGGCAAACTTTAAACGCCGTATGTGCGAACTATTTTTACTTAATTCATAAACTATTGTAAATACCAATTATATACATTTTTATTAATTCCTATTAATATTGATTTGGAGGATATTGGCAGCCCATCTATTTTTACTTTATTTATATTCTGTATTACCTACATTTTGTCAACTAATATTTTATCTAACCTATATTATTTGTCTTTATATTTTCTGTTACTTACCTTTATTTTATTCACTTCTAACTCTTCACTGTAATTAATCGAAACATGTATTGCTTTATGTATGTAAAAGCCCTTTGGGCGTTTAAATATAAATAAATAAATAAATAAAATAAATAACAAAACAATAAAATATATGATAAATTACACAATAAGGGTGTTGTCAAAAAGTTGCACCCGCGATTCTAACACCACGTTCGCGGGTGCAACCAATTTGAGTCAACGTTTATTTCAAGCCAACTACCATTATACTATTAAAAACGATTAATTTAAGTTTACCCTTGATTTCTTCTTTCTTTTACAAAGTTTCAAAACGTTAGTTATTTCTGTTTATCGCGGGTGTAACAATCTAACAGTGACTTCTTGTATTCAATGATGCTTAAAATATAACAACAAGCACTGAAATCATTCGGCACGTAAGAATAAATGAATATTTTCAGCATACGTTTAGCGGTAAAATATAACCTCTACCATTGCACGGTGTGATTTACCAGTTAATACGAAATTCTTCGAATAATAATGTTTCAAAGAGCGCCAAAAATTTCAATATGAAGTAAAATACAATTTTTTTATTATTATCAAATATTGACCTCCTTTGCAATGATATTAAAAAAGTAACAAATACAATGATTTAAAAATTGATGTCGAGAATCGTCTATAGCGGAATCGCCCCACTATTCATAGATTCGAGTACCGAATAATAAACTCTGACTTAATAAATAAATAAACCATAAATCGTAAATCGAAAATAAACTTTATAGTATGGATAAGCTATTAGGAGGATGGTGAGAAACCCCCTTAGTAAAATATTACCTCAAGGATGTTTATAGCTATTTTTTTGTACTTTTAATTAAATAAAAATAATATCAATTGTTCTTTTTCATGTTACGAATGTTCCTGGGTTACGATTAACCTGAAAACATTTGGAAATCTCCTACTCCCACCACACTAAGTGGAAAATGTTGCTTGATTGAGCCAGCCGAAGAATTAAACACACGAAACAACAACGTGAATTTGCAATTATTGAAGAAGTTCCAACTATATTGTTAAGACCACTTTATTAGAGTAAAAAACTACGTAAGAAGAACTACTTCGAAAAAAAAATATTTGTGCCACGCAGCCTAAACCCGTAAGCCAGAAAGGGGAGGGAAGTACGAGTGGGAGATGTGTCGAGGTTTATTAATTTGAATAGAAACGTTGAAATAATTCATTAAGGAAGAAGATTTCATTTTCGGTTAAATATACTGTTAATATAAAATGTTACAAAATTCATGAAAAGTTAAAAAAACGACGTTTACCATTATTATTATCCCATTCAAAAGGGTAACCAGATAGGTACCTATTCTTATTTTCTCAATGTCGAAAATCGACAGTCACTCAGCGGTTGATTCACTTTTTTACTAATCAATTATTATTGGCACGTCAATTCTTCCTCGCTTTTTCTATTCTACCTGTTTCAATCTCAGTGAGCACAACGAATTACACGAGCTTCTAAAACCACGGGAGGTAAAACCATTTATCAAAATGCTCTTATTCCATCTGAACAAGTGATTTTTATGAAACGCTTGTGTTTCGTTCTTTTTCCTGAATGTTCTTGTGTTTCTTCCTTCTGACCGGTGAATATTTGTTGTCTGTAGTTTTGAATATCACGGCAATTGAGATAAGCATCTCCTTAGTGTGTGTTTGGGTTTGGGAGTTGGATTTTATTTTATTTGTATTCTGTGACTCGACATGTCGGTCACTTTTGAGTCCACGAGAGTTCTAAGCCACGAGAGATTTGTGCCATGTCATTTTACTAAATTTCGATTGTAATACGGAAAAGGGTCCAATCCTCGCTAAATTCTATTTGATTGCCATTGTGTAAATATGTTCTCGGAAGATCGCCAAGATTCACTGTGAATATTTCGAGTGCTGAAGAAGTATTTATACCTGCATTGCATTTATACCTAATATATTTTACCATGCAAATCTACTAATAATAATCTGAGAGTGAAAAATGACTATTTTTATTCGATATTTATAATCAAAATATGACTATTTATATCATATTTTAATCACAGATATCGAATAAAAATAGTCATTTTTTATGATTAAAATATGATTATTTATAATAAATACCACATAAATAATATATTTTTAACTGTTTATTTTTATAATTCACATCGTGGTTATTTATCGACAACAAGTGAGTACAGTAAAAAAATTAAAGATGAAATAGAAAAGTCTACTCAAATACTGCTGAGAACTTTTCATTAATACTTATTGGGTGAAGTTATACAAAAAGGGAGCATTGAAAGAAAGTTAGGTACATGTAATTATGCACCTACCTTTAGCTACTGGCCGTGGTCGGACCTACCTATCTGCGAACCACAGACGTCGCAACGCTACGTACTCTGACTCTTGCGGGTGGTAATAGACTGGGAAGGATGAGGCTACTGATAAATGATTACTAACTGAGTTATAGCTTGTTATTAGCCAGTATAGTGTATATTGTGTGGAGTGTGTTGCGCTCTATGAAGCATCGTTCGATTATCCCGCAATTGGGGATTCATTACTGACCAGCAATATACCGTAATATGGCTAATTAACCCTTACTTACAAGCGTCGCAATTACTGTGTCTACTGTCTGTCTACCTATCTGTGCTGTGATGCATTAGATATGTGCGTAGCTAAGCATTTTAAATGTTGTTAAACAGTAGTTTTAGAAACTTGTGAACGATCCTCGAGGTGATTTTTTACTATGATTTTATTAAACATTGTGCTTCCCAAATATAAGCAAAGGATTATTATGATTGCAGCCTTTTACAAATATACTTTGGAAGAGTCGTACAATTAGCTCATGATCAACCCATCAAAAATATGTGCAAAAATTTATTTGTTAATCATATCAAAAATATGAATTATAAAATAAATTCATGCTATCCAGGTCATAGTGACAAACAAAGAATCGCGTTTCCCGATGCGTGAATTGATATTGGTTCAATCTGTAATAAACAATAATAATCAAAATTTTCTAATTAACAAAATTTTTATAGCTTACTATTTCGGTGAGATTATTCAGAAAAATATATAAATTTTATGTAATATTTAGTAGACCGTCAGATATCTGTAACAATTTTCAATCATCTGTGTTCTTGATATTGTAATACAGATGTTCATTATTCATATTTATCCCGTTAGTAGAACGTGTTTTGAGCTAATTGATAAGGAGCTATGCCCTATTTACACTAGACTTGCATTCCATACTATCCGAACTAAAGCTGAACGCACTGATAACATGTACTCTTAGGTACTCACAGAATATTTTGATGATATTATATTGACCTTATATGAGAGTAAGAGGCAAAGTCGCACTATTTGGTTAACATTGCTAACCGAAAACTTACCCATCTAATATTTTAGTTGGTAGTTAGAAGTAGGCAGGCAAGTAGTTACTTATTTCGTAATCCATACAAGGATAGAGACATATCGAGGCCTTTGCCAAAAGTGAATGTAAGAGCGCACCTCCTTTACTAGGTACCTGACCTATACACGACATCAGGAACAATAAAAATGTATTAATATTGCCATTTATACATAATTGATTTGTTTTATTTTCCCTTTAGATAAATACTAATATTATTACTGCTCCCATAGTTCCCAACCTCAGTTCTTACTATGTTTCAGATTCCCTAACATATCTCTCAGACCTGAGGATTTGGGTGAAATGATAATTTCTCTTTGTATTATTTGTTTATGTAAATCTCATGATCACGTAAGTAACTTAAAGTTAACAAGCACAGAATCTCCAAAGTAAATACGCTTTCCATTATAGCGGTCGACGCACTGAAAGGGAAATCAATAAGGCCCTAATGGAACTTCTGTATATTTGGTAAAATGTCACCTATAGCCCACTCCTTCTACCTACTGCTTAAATTGAGTAGAGAAAGTTTTCGTCATTAGTTTATTACTTTTGAAAAAAGTGCGAATTACGGATAGGCATAGGTTATTGAATGTGAAACTATTTAAATAAACCTACCCATTCACATTCACTTTCACATGTCATAATAATGTAAGCCATGTTTTGTTACATTATAAAATTAAATCACCGCTAGCCTTTGTAAAATTAGTGTAAAGGAATTATTACTATTATTATCGCTAGTAAAGAAATTGTCTTTGCAGGAACCTGCCTTCTTAACCTTTACCACTCTGTAGGCCAGACATTCTGGCCGAAACGATTCTGGTAGAGAGCTCCATGGGCCAGAGGTTCTGGCCCGGCGCAGAAATAAGTTTAAGCACCGATTTCTATCTACCTAGGTATATTGTTCGATTCGTTGTTTCCGAGAAGTACAAAGAGACGTCGTGACATGTTAGATAAATTAAAATTTCTTCATTTTAATTTACCCTTAATTAGATATACTCTTGGAAACATAGATGTATCATTTTTAACTTATGGATTATTTGTCATATTCCAATATTTTCGGATCAGTCAGTTGTCCGTCCTACATTTATGACGGTACTCCGAGGCTACTCCCACCTCCTGTGACCATAGTTTTTCGTTTTGTGGAACTATTACATTTCTTATCGCCCCAATATTGATATTAAGACGATAGACTTCGCTTTTCGGCCAAAATACAAAAAGGACGCCCGGGAAAAAACACTTTTCTACATCGAAAATTGCACAAAATGAATATATTTTTTTTATACTGCCTTCTAGAGGGTGAAAACTATGTCGGTATGTTTTCGAATTTTTGATGCGTTTCGTATTAACGTAAACATTCACTGTCAAACATGTACGATTTATCAAAAAATATTATTTAAGGAAAAAGTGCTGCTAACTCAACTCTCATAAAGAAGTATAAAATTATAAAAAGCTACCGACGTAGGTTCTTCTTTCTAAATAATATATATTTTTTTAAATTTCAATTTCGTGAAATTTTCGGTGTAGAAAAGTGTATTCTATATAAACCCCTTTTCGAGCAATTTCTGTAGGTAAATTTGAGCGTTGTCTCATTCGCACATTTCGCATTCGCGTGTATTGTAAGTGTACGTGAGCTTATTGTGTGCGGGACAGAATGACAGACGCGGGTGTTCCGCGTGTCGTTTAAAGTCTAGCCTCTTAAGTACTTGAAAATAATAAAAATAGTAATCTGTAGAATTTTTTAATATGCATAGATAGTTAACCATCATGGAAAATAATGAAATTTTTACTTCTAAGTTCAATTATAATGACGAATGTAATTGTATAGATAATAGTGATGATGAAGGCCTTTTTGCATTAATAATATTGATTTCAATGACAATGATAGTGTGATAGTAAGTGATAGGGAAGAAGTCGTTAACAATCCAAGTGATAGAGATAGTGGAAGTGACGTTATCCCGCCGAAAAGAAGGAGATTTGCTTATTTCAGCGAAGATGGTGATAATAGAGATGAAGAAAATATTGTGAAAAAAGTGGAGAGATTTGAAAGACAAAGTATTCAATGCATTTTATGGTGTTATTATTGATAATAAGATCTCATCCTCATCTTCAAGATTTTTTTTCGACATACAATGGTGGCGCAGCTTTTTTTTAGGGGGTTTAGAAGTTTCGGTTGTAAATTCATACATTTTGTACAAGGAAAATAAGATTTAAAAAACAATGAAAATCCAATGAGTAATCTTCAATTTGTGGATAGGCTAATTATTTAGCTGGTTGGAAATCATAGAGAAGGTGTAAATACAAGAAAAGAAGACATTCGGTAGACCCAGAACAGCGGTTGAATCATGTCATAACGCCTAATGCGTAGAAAATGTATAGGGATTGCGTCGTTTGTGGTTCTGATAGAGAAGGAAGGCAAAGAAAATGAACAATGCATCACTGCAAAAGTTGTGACAACAAACCGGCAATTCATGCGGGAGAATGCTTTGAAAAATATCATACTCTAAAAAAACTGTAAGTGATAATACAATACATAAGTAAGACATAAATTTTTAATAAATAATTGGACCGAATCGTCAGCTTATTTATTGTGATAAAAATACTCAGAAAGTGTCATTGATGTGTACACAGTTTTGCACACCTTGTAAACGCCGTGTAGAATGTTATCGAAACTTATTATTTATTGCATGTCTTGTGGGCTGGTCTATCTTTTGTTTCCTGTATGAAGGTCGAAACCTAAAGTAAAGTCACCAATGCAAAATAAGATCCCGTTTACTGGCCATAAAACCTAAGCCAATCAATTGTTCCCGAGTTCAGGTAGACACCGGTCATACCCTATGCGGTACAGGACAATTAGAAAGGAATGAATACCACGATTTACATTCGTTTGTTTGTGTATTTCACCTATATTATACAAATTAATGCTATGCAGCAGAAGGAATTATGCAAATAAAACACATTAAAAGCACATGTATTATCCTTTAGTTACTTTATGTGTGATTTAGCAAGTACTTTATGCAAAATATGTACCAAATTTATCAAACATCTTAATGGTCATACGAATTATCAGATAGGGTGCTCCGAAAATAAAGTATCGAAAATTTCATTTTTAAATAAAAAACTTAACTTAAACCGTTCAAAATTTTAACCAGAGTAGCCAATTGGTTCTGAGAAAAAATGGTCAGAGTGGAAAAGGTTAAATCAAAACTGAAAGAAATATGTTGTAGAATCACAAATCGTTTTCATTTTAACAATAGAACTACCTTAGCATTTAACATAGGAATTATTTACAATAAATGTAGATAAAATGGTTCTTAGATATGTTCTGTTTTTTTTTTTAATAGTTAATACCTCACAAGAGTCCCAACTGTTCCCGTCTGGAGCCAGTGAGACTATGGCATCCCCCAATTGGGGTATGTTATGAGGCTGAAGGTAAGTGGGGAAGGGAAGGAGATGAGGAAGAGGAAGGTGGGGAAGTACCTGGCTATTCAGATCTAGTCACTAAACACGGCTAAAGGCATTTCAAGCAGAGTTTCAATTCTGAATAGTGGTCTTGCACCAGGGCAATACTAAGAGTATCTTCCACTCTGGAACGTGCCGCAAATATAGTATATATATATTTTAAATAATTAATTGTGAAATAACACAAATCAATTAAATAAAATTTATTTGCGCTCGCCGGGTTCGAACCCGCGACCTTCGGAATGGAAATCCAATGCCCTACCTCTGGCCTCCGCGCGCCGGCCGGTTTGTTTGTTCTTTCCTGATAACTTTTTTATAGATAGTGAAACAGAACAATTTGAGATGGGCCACTTCAAGAATCAGCCTGTAGTATTAAATTTACAGCAAAACATAAAACTTGAAGGAAGCATTTTTCCTAGCCAAATTCATTAAATTTGTGGAATTATAACTTTTTAATGATAAATAATTAAACGCTTTAATTACACATCATTAGTTGTTGGTTGGTAAAAATGTCAATACTTAGATCTCACTTACAATTGTTAAGCAGGAAGTCATACGTGGGAAAAAATATGGACTTTTCTTAGTTGCCTGTTGTCATTTGTGAATTCGAAAATAATCCATACATGTAGATATTATTTATATAAGGATAGTCACTATGTCCGGAGACAGGGACGGTGATGTAAGCCATTACGAAGAACTAGTGACTAGTGAGAGAATATTAAATGCCGGACATGGCTCGACCAGGTGTACTCGGAAATGACACATGACTGTGAACATATTATTTGTTCACAAATATTCTTAACTTGGTGCCCTTCCCACTTCCTTTGCGGTTTATGAATGCGACGTATATTGCTGCCTTTACTATAATGGATCCATACCTAGTGCCTATGTAGACTCGGTATGGTTTGGACGATAAACGGCCGCGTTTTGAAATATGTGTGTGACATGCGACTACGCCTTTTTTTGCAAAATAAATAATGCGCCTAGAATAATAATAATATTATGGCGAAGCCGTCCATATTTGCACAAAGAAATAACATTTTTCTTGACACTGCAAAATATTTTGTTCGACCAATAATAATTTTCACAAAGACAACGGAATACGCTGAGTAAATTTGTATATGATGCAAACAAAAAAATTATACATGTTAGTAATAAGTAATAAGCATTAACTTTGTGGCTCGCCATAATTTACAATAAAATATATAAATTTGTTTTAGACCACTTTAATTTTCATTACACTCTACCGGTTTCGGAAGAACCCTTCCTTCGTCAGGACAAAGGGGTTAAAATTCTTCACCGTAATAATAAAAGCAAAAAATTAGATAACTTGGAAGCACTTGAAATTAAAAAGTCCCCAAATAATAACGCTAATATATTGAATAACCAAATTAATTTGTCGTTTAGTCCCATTCTAGATATGTTTCCAATAAACCGCTCTGTTATTGCTGGATTTCCCGCAATTATCCCCCCCCCCTTTGACCTCCCACTCCGGCACCTAAATGTTTGGTATATATCTATCAATAGTTTGTATCATAGGTTAGTTTTAATATTCTCCTAACGAAGGAAGGGTTCTTCCGAAACCGGTAGAGTGTAATTAAAATTAAAGTGGTCTAAAACAAATTTATATATTTTATTGTAAAAAAATTATATTTGCTGAAATACTCGTTACCGTACGATTGATTTTTTAATACTGGCAATACAATTTGGGTGGCGAGTATATGTGCCGCCGCCCCAAGAACCATTTATTGTATAACCAACAGCAGGTCACCCCAAGTGGTTCGCTACTTTTGGTGAAGTATCAGGGGTCCCGGGGTTCATGGGGTGAGATTTTTCTGGATTATACGTCCGTCACTCCTGGAGACACTGACCCCCCAATTCCTACCCTCCCTTAATACCTTTTTCCATTCCAGAGCTTCCTCTCCTTCCTTTCTCTAAAATACCCCCTACACAGCATCCCCAAAACCTGGGGTGCTAGCATGGTCGATCGATATAAAGTTACCGACCGATTGTCGGTAACTTCTCATCGAATAGGTGATTGTACACAATGACTAAGTGTCCTTAATATATTCGATATCAACTGTCGTTTGTACGTTAGCGATCTGCAGTTGTCCTAGGGAACGATGAGAAGTTACCGACCGATTGTCGGTATCATATCGATCGACCATGCTAGCACACCTGATTACAATTATTGTCCTTAGCTAATGTAAAATTCAAATGTCATTTGACCTACATGGTTTAGTTTAGACAATAATAATATGTTTAGATGATTTTCATAGCGCTTTTTTCGTGAGAAAATCACCTCAAGCTCGCTTTACATATTCATTTACACATTTTAAAATTCTGACGGTTCCCTTTTGTAGTATTTGCCCCATGTGTACGCGGGATACGAACCCGGCCCCTCCATGCGCATAACTAATCACTAATCACCAAAGTTTTAATCGGATGAATGGTATAGGCACTAGGAATGAATATGGGACAAGACAAAGAAACATTCATTTGATTCGAGATTGAATATCGCAACTTATCTGTAATTTAATTACTTTATCGAAATGTTCACAATTGTCATGAGTTATAAATTTAACTGATATAATTATTTTACTTGCTTAGTAAGTTAAATGAAATTTATTGAATACACATATTTTTACACGGGGCTAATGTCTTTAGCCAAATGTAAAGAACCCTTGAGGTGATTTTGTAACTAAACGGCGGCGGTTAAAAAAATTGTCTGTTTTTATTATTTACAAACTTATTCATCTTGAAGTTACATAACTTATAACGCGACTAATACATAATTGATTGCCTTCTTTTACTGAATACCTACTATTGTTTATATATACAACAATAGGTACCTGCACGCCTACCTACTTAGAGGCTGATTATAAGACAATTAGTAGTCGCTGAACGAACAAAAGAAGACAGAAGGTATCTACATGATGTGTCGTATCGACCGGATAGTAGCTGAGTCGACAAATACGTCGGATTCCCACATAGGTCTTACTGGTGCATCCCAGCCTACTTTCAACCACTGACTGCGCCACTCCTTTCAACGTCTATCGGCTCTAAATATTAAAACAATCAAAGCGACCTCACAACATTTTTTTCAAGTTTTCTTGTATCCATTCTAAAAACTTTCATTGATATCAATATTTTTTGGTAAAAATAGCCAAGCTTTGGTTGGTTTAATAAAATTGTGACTAAGGTACTTGTAAAAATAATAATATTGTCAGTTCATTGAAATTGCTTAAGCGGTGTTGAGCTTCTATAACCAGGTCCGGCAACACCTACATAATCATTATAAAAGATATATTACATTTTCCTGACAGTACGAAGTGTCCCCTCCAAATTGAATGTAAGTAATAAATATCGGTGACTGATTCAGAAATTGTTATTGAATCCTTTGTTTCATTGCCTACAACAAATAATTACTATTTCGCACCTCACGAACTGCGGTTGCGATCGCAAACCAGTTAAAGTAAATTAAATTATCAACTTTCAAATAATCGCACCTTTGAGGTTATGAAACAAGACTATGCGTCATCAATAGGATTAGGTTTACCTATTAATAAGCTCTCCTAATCATTTTTCACTCTTTCCTTTCTATTTTTTTTTCATAATACCATACCTTTATTATGATACTTAAGATTAGTTTGAACATGATAAAATAAGACACCTACTAAATAAAATTTCAAAAGAGAAAAAGACAATAAACGAACATAGATGAAATATTAATTAATACTGAAACTCTTTTTACTAAATTCAATTTAGTAGATTGAAATTTATAACATTTTAAAGACAATTTTAAAGTTATCAGAATAACATTAAAATTCCAAAAATTGAACACTATCTAGGAATACATATTTGCTTTAACAAAATTCCTTTAAATCAGAGGTTCCCGATCTTTTCTGGACCATCTCCCCCTTTACAGGAAAAACATTTCCAATGCCCTCTCTCCCATAATAGTTATATCAAATATCAAAATATTGTTACACATTATCTATATTTGATCCATCTGTCTATTAAGAATCACCAAGTAGAAATTTTCAAAATCCGTAAAATGAAGTGGAAAAATATTTATTAAAATATTGAAAACTAACACAGAAGCAATAAGTTATGTAAAAATCGGAGTATATTAATACGGTAATGCCCGTACGGTTCAAATTAAGGAACCCGACTCTGAGTTAATCTCCACGCCACACTGTATGGACACCGTTCTGAGCCGTCCGTGAACGTGCATTTTTTCACGGAGCTGCTGCCGTAATATACACACTTAGATCTCGCTCATACGCGTTTTGCAAACGGAAGTCGCTAACTAACTAACTAACTAACCATCACGCCGTTTCCCCGCAGGGGTAGGCAGAGAGGACGGACCGCCAAACAACTCGGTCTTGGCACACGCTCCTTGCCTCATTCACATTCATACATCTTCTCATACATACTCTTCTATTATTCTGATTCTTGACATGGCCCGACTCAAGTATCTGATTTACTTGATCGTGCCACGTCTTCCTTGGGCGTCCTCGGCTTCTTCTACCGTTCACATTCGCGTCATAAATTCTCTTTACACTCCTTTCTTCATTCATTCGCTCAACATGCCCAAACCATCTAAGCGTCCCTTTCTTAATCTTACTTAATCTTACGGAAGTCGCGCTGTCTATAATACTATATTTAAGGAAAAAACGTATGAAGAAGAGGAAACATTTTTCGCTTTTATTCAATATTAAGAAGATTTATGTTCCTCTCATTATTCACGGTATTAATGTAAGAATGTATACTTTTATATATCTACCTATTAAGTATAAGTATTCTGTAGTTTAATGTTAATAATAGTAGTTAGTTTTGCAAAAGGGTGATGCTTTACAAATAGTCACCAACACTTAAACTGGGCGAAGCAGAACGAAAAGCCACCCGCAGGGCCTAGCAGCAAAAACCCGCGGAGCGGGTTTTTCACTGCTAGTTATTATTACTATTGTTGAGGCTGGTGGAGTTTTATAATATTTAATAATTCATTAATGTTGGGTTCCAAGTTTGACGTTCAGTTATTTGCAGTCTGTTATATTTCTCAGAATGTTAATTTGCTGCTAAACACAGCTTAGCCAAATACGACGAGGGAATGCTTGAAAACAGTTTTTTTGAAATATTAATTTCTTAAATAGCTTATGCCTTACCTTACCCAATTTGCCTCTAGATTCGCTACCGGCCCTAGGAATGCTCCAGCGCCCACCAAGGGTGCATCACCGCCCCCGCTGGCAACCAATGTTTTAAATCACTTTATTCGAAAAAACTTAGATGCATCAAACTATGTATTATTGTCGAATACTATAATACGGACACATGTCTAGTGTGGTAATCGAAAAGCATGTAAAAAAAACTATACTCAAACATATTCTATGAATAAAGAATAAAAAAAATTGTAACTTTTTTTTCTATTTTCAACAAATCTTGCATTTTCTTCAGTTACTTCCTTTACATATTACTGTCACCCGTAACTTGTTTTACACATTGATAGATATTATAAATATAGACAATTTCCAGTATAATTTTATTCCCTAAGGGTATCTTACCGCAAGCGCAGCATAATTTGCGGTTTTTGAAGCAGTTTTTAGAAAATTTCTATATTGTTTATCAGAAAACAATATTATGTTTTGAACAAATAAATTATTCTTCTAAAAGATGTTACAACAAAACGTGTTAAAATGTTTACAACTATTGTATAAAAAAATATTTACAGAACCTCTAAAAATAGCTTAAAGTTCGATTGTATCATTTAATTCTAAATACAAAAGAATTATTAAAATATACTTTATCACCACAACAATGTTGTCTAAACGGCTAGAAAATAAAATTATTTTTAAAAGCATTAAAACAATGCTTAAATAAATAAAAACCGTTTTTCAATATTAGGATATTGTTATCTTATATAAACCAGAACAGAATTTAATTCTCGTCAGTATTCGAGATGGTCTCAGAGCGAGCGGACGTCAAATTTTACAAGAAATAAATGCGGGCACATGAGGAAAGGGGTCACACTAACGGTTTTGCGTTAAGTTACGATGTATTATTTTAGGTCCAAGCAGACTTTTTTACTAAAAATTCCGTTTATGTGGCCGATGTAAACAACCAGCGTTCTAAAAAGTTGTAGAGTGGCCCGTTGAGCAGAATCGTATCCCTAGTTTTATTTATTTACGCCCTACATGGCTTTCACATAAATTTATAATTATACAGTTGTGTTAGTTGTAACAATGGTATATCTAACATTCTATCGACAATATTCTCAATTTGATAACCTAGATCAGGGTTTCCCAAACTTTTTCTGCAGTGGAACACTGTGATTAAATTTTAACGGAACCCTGGGCTTATTTTTAAGATTAAGTAATTCCTAATATTAAAAATTTAAAAAGAAAAGTTATTAAACCCATTATTTATTTAGTATACAAATAAACTATACATATATTACAAAAACAATAAAACGGAAAATAAAATAAAAATATATATATACACAAAAAATGGAATAAATGAAGCACCGATGATATGCTTGGTGTAACTAACTCTAACGCCGTTCTTCCACGTAGCTATTCACAAGCGACGCTACCGCTACCTGTCAAACAAATTTGCTAGTGTAGCACCTAGCGGCGTTTTCAAACACTAATAATAGTATGGAAAATACAGACGAGCGGCGATCGAGTCGCTTGAAGGTAGCTCCATGGAAGAACGGCGTAAGTGAACAGCTCAGGTATGGGTTTTACATTTTTTTTAATTCGTGGAATTTTTTTTAGTTATCAATGCTCGACTATGCAAAACACAATGACTGCTGGTGGCTATTGTTTGGCTATTTCTGGTTACGTGATACAACACCTTTCATCTATAGTACCATTGCTGATGGGGGGAATTCCCTGGGAAGTTTTTGAATAATATTTAAATTCCTTAATAAGAAAAAAATTTTGACATTGTAGGCAATCAGATTAAATTAATAATCAAGAAAATTGTTACTTTTTTTTTCTAAAATAGTTAATTTATATTTTCGGAAATCATACACCCAATTCTGTTTTAATGTAATACATTGGTTCCAGGAAATGATGTGTAGAATAAAAACGCGTAGAAACAACAATCTAATGTAAATTTGACAGAATGGTTCGCAAAATTGAGTAAAAATTGTGTAAAAAAGTATCAAAAATGTACCAGAAAACTAAAAGCGTTCCTTGTTGTTAAAATTAATTTACCACTGGAGCGACAGCGGAATTTCTAACATTTTTCTCCGATTGCTCGTGATTTTGTGTTGACGATTTTGAAAATTTTCCACCCAAATTAAAAAATAACATACTTTCGAATTTTAATAGGGAGACATATAAACCGAACACAGTGCTTTCTCGACAACTAATTCATATTCTATATATAAATAATCATCTCATGTCTTTAGGATTTATAAATAAATTACTAAAAAATCGTAAACATTAGAAAAGCATATATTCTTTGGGTTTTTTAGTTTTAAACCGCCGTAGGAAGTTCAATTTTCTGTCCACATTAAATATTTTATATGAAATTTCATGTAAATGTCTAATATATGAACACATTTACAAATATCTATAATAAAACCGAATTTTATAAGTTATGAAGTGTTTCAATGTTTCGTATGAAAAAAATTTCGTCACATTTTCTAGTCGTGGAATGCATACACTTCGTTGTACTAAAATGTAATTAGTAATGCACTTAACAAGAATAACTTACATCACATCACACAAATACATCCATTAACTATAATACACAACAATACTTAACTCGATTAATGCTTTATTTATTGAAAGTAATGCATTTGCAAAAATAGTCATCTCGAACAAATTATTAACCAACAAACACTATTTTGACAATATTAACTTGATTTTTAACCGTTACGGCATTTAAACACTTTAAATACATTAAAAATTTAAGCACTATTACACTGGTATACAGATATGTTAGCAAAATCGACTCAACATGGAAATAATGATATTTTAGAGCATAAAAGCCTGACAGCGCGTCATTTCAAATATTCTCCATCTTAGACTTAGCAATCCGAGAAATATTGAAAATGACCGATATTTTATTTTTCTTGCCAATATATTCAGATAATTATGATCACATAATAATGCGTAATTGAATACCGTATTTTTTTGGCACCTGTCAGTGAAAAACTGTCGGTTACGAGTCATAAGCTACTGCCTACCGTCTAGCAGCGTAGTTGATTGTATCGAATAATTAGTCAAACAAGTTTGATCGAAATCTGATAAGAATCGTATAATCATGAGCTCTTTCAGTAAATGTAGGTAATGTTTCTATCGAAATTTGTCTAAAACATGCATATTCAACTTAATAAACATAATTTGAAAGATGCGCATTATTAAGCGTTTCACGTGCAAACCTTACTCAAGGGTACCATCTAGTGGATATTTTTCGCTGTTCTGACTCGACTGTGAGTCCGTGATATCGCATAAGCGTCTTCCCCGTTCTAGGATACCTCATACCTCTCCGCCCCGAAATATTTTTTCGGTCAACGAAAATTAAGCCTTGCGAAACCGGACGGTATTAAACAAATTAAATACATAAATCGTAATTTTTTTCATAAGAAAAACTCTCTTTTTTAACTTTTGAAGGTTATTCCCATCATAGTAATATATCATTGAAGAATAAGATAACAATAATAATCCATTTTTATTAAATATGAAAATAAACAAGACACAGAAAAATAATAAAATATAATGGCTACAACTGCTGCAATTGTCCCAGTTGCAGCCATTATATTTTATTATTTTTCTGTGTCTTGTTTATTTTCATATTTAATAAAAATGGATTATTATTGTTATCTTCTTCTTCAATGATATATTACATAAATCGTGGTTATATTAGACAATTTAACTGCTTGATGACATTATTTTAACCTTGGTGGTTGCTGCAGCCATCCCAGCCGCAGCGCATAATATGATCACTTTACCGAATCTCGCAAATATGCAATATCCTCCGGGACCGTCAGACTCCCAGTCCAACAGTCCCCCGAGAGACCGCCTCGCTGCGCTTTTCCTGTCATCTCTTCTCCGCTGCCTTGTCCTTGTCGGGATTAGTTGTAGCCGCGCGGCATGACAAACTTACTCCTCCTCGCCCTCTTCGCCTTTCTTCCTGGATTTACTCTCGTTTTATTGGTAAAGACGTAGCTTTTGTTGTCGGGTTGTATTTCGTCAAGTATGTTCTACTCTGATTGTATTCAAACACAGCGCCGATCGAGTAAATTGAATGGCAAGTAAACAATTGCTTTGTGCTCAACTTTAATGATTTCTAATATTCTTATATCTAATCACCAGATTTCCTTCGATCTTCAAAAATATCTTGAAGTATTAAATTTTATTTGAGCAAAAGATAATACTAATAAATCTAAACTTAAATATGAAAAAGGAAAAGACACAAAAATAAAAAGGTGACGGTTGCAACTGGGACTCAAACCAAGGATCTCTCGTCCTACCGGGACAAGCGGCCCCCAACAAACTCGGGCATTGAGACCTCTTATTTGGTCAAATAATGAAAAAATTAAAATTTATTTTTTCACCTAAGTAGATAAAACAAATAGGAAGGTGGGCATTCATTCGGCGGCATCCGTGTTGTAATTTTTTATTTCAGTAAAGATTCACTCAATCATAAAAAACTTTAATTACGTCGATTCGTGAACGTCGTGGTACAGTGGTCGTCAAATGACTGAATTTACATATAGTAATAATATTAATTGGATTATTTCAATCACCTCAATGCACATTAATTTATATGTGCTGTTTTAAGAGAGGTTTTATTTCAGCCGCTGTGGTACCATTATGAGTACCTACCTACCACTACCCATGGAGTAAATAAAATACCTCAGTTCCTTCCAAATACTTCAAACTTATTGTTTTTCAATTAAGAGTAGAAAAAATTAAAAATGGTACTAAAAATTTGTCAGCTGTTAAACCCAATTTAACTGTCAAATATGAACCATATTTTGCTGACAGTTTGATTAAAGTGCATTGACACTTAATATGTACAATACAGTAAATAACAAATATTTTTTTACGAAAATATTTTTAGTTTTATTTGAATAATAACAATTTTAGTGCGCTTTGGTTCAAGATTTTCAACACGGATACGTGTTTTCTATGTTTTTATTTTATTTACGTAGATATACAATATTGTTATATAGCTATCATAGTTGTATCTTTTTTTCACAGGTAAATCAGAAAGTACCACAAAGAGAATTGTCAAGGAGAGCGAAACAAATGGGGGTAAATTTGAAACTGATCTAAATGATCAAAATGATCTAAAATCCGGGCAATGCTGGGTACTTCAGCTAGTATTAAATAAATGTGAACGATTTTTAAACTTCTTTTTATTTTACTACAATATTGTTATTCTTCAATGTGTTAACATGAAATTTTAAAGTTATAATATATGTATATGCAATTATAATTAAAATCAGTGGGTAATCAGTATATTGCAATAAAAATATTATATAAATATTATTTATTTTTTTACAAATTATAGGTTACGCAGCTTTACATTTCCACCGTGTGTTGTATTTTTAGTATTGCCATTTTGAACAACACTAGCACCCTCCTATGTTTTACACTCTTAATTGACAGCGTGTATTTAGTGTACTTACTGTACTTACTTTTCTAACATGGCGTTTTCGTTCTTACCGAGATTTATCTTTCCTTAAAAAATAAAAGGAGTCTCACCTAACGATTGCTGTCATGGTTGACTAATTTTAAAATGATAAAAGAATTGAAAAACTAATATATTATTTTATGAAAGCACTCTTGTGTTTATTATCGATTGGAATATAACATATCTCAGTTGCTCCATTTAACTATACTGTTAATAAGAAAATATGAGAACAAAGCCACGTATTCATAGCACATCACGATTGAACGGAAATTCAATGCACAAAAAACAATTGAGTACATATTTATTTTTGCAAATCATCCTCAACCATACTATTTTCTAATTGAAACTGGTTCTAAAGATAACCCATAACCGTTACCATTAAGTCATTTCAAAATTAACCTCCGCATTTTACAGATGAAACCTGATAATAATTTATTGTTCTAAATTTCTAAAACATTTTATTTTAATTTATTTTATTTATGTATACAACATAATATGTTATATTATAATAATGACGTATAATGGTGTAGAACAATATATAAACATAAAACAATAATTTATTACGTGTTTTAAATTTTACACAACTTATGAACATTTTACAGTTTACCATATCAAAATGGTAGTTTATCTGTTGTGTAAAATTTAGCACACATTTATTGGTAAGGATAAAACAACAACAACAAAGAGTTAATTGAAGTTATAGCAAGAGATTTAAGACATTTTGTAAAAGTTCTTGGAGCCATCGCTAAACATGTCCGGAATCTTGCCACTACAATCAATTTCAATTCATTGCCGGCAACCCGGGCGTTTATTAAGGTAATATAGTATTGTATAACAAGTACCCGCCTCACTAGACGTTGTCTGTTCTGAGACGGGTAATAATGGATATTATAACATAACAATGGATATTATATTATTATAGTCGACAAGATATTGGGAGAAGGTTAAGTTGGTTCTTTGGAAAGTTTCTGGGTTTCTCGGTGATACTGGTAATGATCATGAGTTTGGACAATATTGGCTGTTGTTATTTTTTATTATGAGCGATGTTCCAATAAATGCTTTTTCGTGTTATAAGTATGCAATATATATAATATTTGGGAATTAAAATGTTCATACGATGAAGTTCGTGCTCTGTTTATACTATTTAGGTATGCGCCTACATTACATGAGGGAAGTGGAGTTCCTATCTAATTATGCGAAGAATTATGCAGTCCTACTTATCAGATGATTCGGATGAAATTTCTCGTGAAACGAATATGATAATACACACAGTGCATGCGAAATTATTTTGCCAGTGTACCTAAGGATGGGTCGGTCGGTCAATTCCAAGAAATTTCTGATTTTATCCGTTGGAGATAGGAACTTATCGTGATGGAAAAGCTTTGTCCAGTTTAAATAAATTATGCTTTCAGTATATTATTAATGCATACTGCGGGAACGCGCTTCTGATAAATTATGTTCTACTTAACTACTGTTTAATTCCTGCAAAAATATATTATATGAATGATCAAAAATTTACAGTGACATCCGAAATAGCGTTTTAGCCGTGGATAGTTAGTAATAAGTAATAAGTAATAAGCAATAGGTATGCCTACACGCAACACACCATCACGCAGTTTCTCCGTAGAGTTATGCAGTTAAGTTCCATAGTCCTGTCCAACAATATAATAATATGATCCAGTGATTTAATCATGTTTATTCAATATGTTTGATTTCTGAAAACTGTAAACATCTTCCGTGAAAACACATTTGAACTTCCATACCATTATTCAAAAGACCTAAAAAGTAACTAATTTTCTTACAAAAGTGCACCGTAGACATCTTATATTAAAATATACCTTCTGCGGTAGAAACCTACTTGCACAGAAAAAAGTCTGTACATATAAATCCAAATTTTATTTATTTGCTCACAAAGCAGATAAATAAAATTTTGAATCCAGAGACAACGAGATGATCGAATGGTAAAGGCAGCGTGCAGCAGAAGCTAAATTACCTAAATAAAAAGTACGTATTTACTCTCCACGTATAGAAATAATTATAATACTCCCAGATAAACAACAGCGGAGTAGAGAGCAGAGAGGACAAATAATAATATTATCATTTGGTATTCCGTCGTGAGCCGCGATCGCGCGTGTCCTGACATGAGCTTTCCCTCCTTCCCGAGCTGATTGCCAGTTCCTGGTACTGGAAATGCGACTTTATTGCATTGTTTTTTTTTTGCAGGTCCTTTTCGTCCCCTTCTCGGCACTAAACGATATCGTGAATGAGTCAATAAAGCACCGGGCTGCGATGGCACAATGTACCGGGGCAGGAGAATTCCGCTGGGGGGAGTGTTCTCTTGTTCATCTATACTGACGGAATTAGTATATTATGTCTGCGGTTCTGAGAAAGTTCCTCATAAACGAGCATCGTATTAACGCTTATATAAGAAATTTAAAAAAAAAAAAAAAACATGGCAGACATGTGTGAGGACAATGATAAATCAAAACATTTTAGATAACCCTTGATTATTTTGCAAAATTCAAAACATACCTGCAAATACATTTGCTATCAAATGAAACCTTACCTAACCATATAGCAATTATATCATTGAAACTATGGATAATCATAAGATAAAAAGTGGAACATAGCAGTCTCTTTAGGGATTAACAACTAAGTTGCGTATATATTTGAGAACAAATTTCTACCATGATGTAACTACAAAGAATCATGAAAAGTACGTATGTATTGCACCTACTGATATTTGTTTATGTACCGATGTATATTAAAATTCTGCATTATCTAAAATGTCGACTCGAATTGTGTTCGTAAAAGCCCTACGGGCGTTCAATTAATGATTTTATAACACTAAAAAGCCAAAAGTTCCAGCCTAATAGATACTAAAAAGTAAAAGCCATTTCAAGTAGGTAACGCATAATTTCTATTCTGAATGATATTCTCTCGCCAGTGCCACAAAATTTTGAATTTCACTATGAAACTTATACAGTGCAAATATTATCTTATACAATATGTACCTACTAAATTTCAATTTATTTGAGCCTACTAAACCTATAAAAATTCAATCCAAAATAGTAGGTATATTTATTATGTTTAGTTTTAGACCCAGATTCCAGGGGCTTACCTATCTAGACTTTCAGGAGCTCCCTATGCCAAAGAGGTCATTAAAGTTATTTGTAGTTAGCTTTTTATGGAATTTACATTATTTCTTAAAGTAATGATTAACCTTATTCAGAAATTGAAAAAAAAACAGTATCACGTTGGGTAAAGGCAGATTGCAGTGTGCAACTTGCATTGTTTCATTGTACGCGAGACAATGCGCCGAGGATAATTCCCATTCGTCACATCATTCTTTATGGTTCACACCTCCCAAAGCTTAATGCGGTTATTCTGATTATGCATGTGCATGAGCGGCAATCTTATTCCCTGAATATGGTCATTCCAAGTAAGTAAATCAAAATGTCAACCAAAAAGATTTGTGGCGTCACAATGAAAATATTTTGATATAATAGAGTTACCAGAAGTTTCGTAGTAAATTATGATATCAGAATATTTTAAAATTACGAGTACCTACCTAATTCACTTCTAAAACAAAATTAATGTTTAGGGTACATATTTGAGCTCATTGCGAACACATCAGCACGAAACAATCATCACAATAATCACAGATTGAAATCAAGAGAAATGCATTTTAAACGTGCGTAAATGATTTACAGGTAATTCCAAACATGTATACAAAATACAAAAATATCTATCAAAAAGTTATAAATGTTACAAATCTTTTTACTTATTTGAAAACGATGTGATTATAATATTCATAAAATAAATCATACATACAAAAATATAATACGTTAAAACTTAAAACGTCACTAGTACGCAAATACTTTACACGACAACATACATTTAAAAACAAACACCACGCATACTATGTGGCAAGCAATCCATTAGCTGCGAGGAGGGGGGCAATTTATGTAGATAATTATCTTCTTCTTAATTATCCTTCTAGATTAAGGTTATTAAATGAAAAAAAAACATTCTGAAATTAAATGAACAAAACGATAAATTTGTATAATATTACAACTTATTTATTTATTATTTTTTTTAAAAAGAAAGACAAACATTCCTGGGTTACGAATAACTCAACAACATTTGAAAATCTCCTACTACCACCACACTAAGCGGAAGATATTGCTTGTGTTGTGATGGAGGACTTAGCCAGCCGAGGGATCGAACACGGAACGCCTGGGTGGGAGCCAAACGCGATGCCCACACAACCACTGACCGGTCAAAAATTTCAAAATTTCAAAACAACCATTCTACTTAAATAAGTTAAATTTCTATTTTCTTCTTGGGGGAATAAAAAAATGATAAATGTCTTAGGTATGTTATGTGTTATAAATTTAAACTTTTGGTCCCAATAACATTTTTTTTATATTTTTTTATTGAAAATTTTTTGATACAATGGTACCTAAAATAATAAAAGGTATATAACATACTTAAATATAATATTGTATAAACAAAAAAATCCCACAAAGGCAAATGCCCGAGCGTGGGTATAATATTGAATTTATTATAATTTTATGGTTAATAGGAGATTTAAGAATTAAGTATAATTTTAGGTATAATAAGAGTAACTGTATACATGCCTTAAAACATAGAGTAAAATAACAGTATTTGTTGCTATTATTGCATTTGTAAAATTTAATGAAGAATTTGTGTTAAAGGCTATTGTTAATGTTATTAATGTTAAATTATATTGGCAATCTTCGGTGAAAACTGTAAACTTTAACATTAGCAGTCCCATTTTTTTCCCTACATGTTTGTAGGTTCGTAATACAACAGAGTGCAGGAGAGGTGAGGTGCTATTCAGATAATCAGTATGCGGAGATGTGATACCCGACACTGCGGGTAAAGGCAAGCAGCAAGCAAGCAAGTCTCTGAGAGATTCGGTCTTTAGCGCAAGGGTTGCGCCCCCCGCCCCCGCCCCCGCGCCTACCTTGCTCCGTGAAGAGAGGTCCCGCCGCACCAGTTGCCGCTGATCTCATGTCGCTGGGGGAGTTGTGCGGGTCAAGTTACCCCATCAACTCATCAACCAACCGACTCAGTCAACTGAAATCTCTTCTCAGACACCTGTGCACCAAATTGTGCACATACATGTATAAATAATTGAGAGATTAACAGACGCGGTGGATAGAAGAGATTACAAGAGTATACAGAAATGTTTTTTTAAATATCAACGGTATAAATATACCATGCACAATAATTTCATGTCGCAGTTAAATACGAGCACAAGAAAAGACTAGAAATATTTCAGTCGTTTCAAACTTCTTGAACGGTACAAAAGTAAAAGGTATAAGTACATAGAAAGCGCAATTAGATATTTGATTTAAAAGATATGACATTGAAGAAGAAGATAACAATAATAATCTAATTTTTGAAGCATGAAAATGAACAAGACACAGAAAGATAATAAAATATAATGGCTGCAACTGGGACTCGAACCCAGAACCTCACGTCTAACCGGGACATACGCATTAAACAATTTTGCTATTGCACCCTATTTTGATCTTGTACGTACCTTCCATGCAGTTAAATTTCCCTGTAACAAACTTCATGTAATCTAGGTACAAGCGAGTGTTTGAAATGCTCAGGCCTGGTATTTTTACATTTAAATAGGATTTTGGTGCTAACGAGGTAAATAGAATTCACTAAGGTTTAATAAATCAGGACTACCATTACATAAATACTACCATTTACAATTTTGAATATAAATATCATTACAATTTTGAATATAAATATCAAGTAATATTCTAAACAATTAACAAATATATAGGATACTGCAGGTTTGTAATTATAAATAACATGTTCCTGCTTTATTTATATTCTCTTATCTGCAAATTTAATTTGTTTTAATTTTTATATTTATTTTTTATTGCGTATTTGATAGAAGTGTAACAAATAATAAAATAAAATAAGTAGGTATGTAAACATTAATTATATATATTCTTTTTGCTTTTTTGCACACATATATTTTTAACACGTATCTCTTTTATGCATATCTATATTAATACATATCTTTTTAATGCATTTCTCTTCTGATACATATATTTTTAAATAAATATACCTATTATATTATTTACCCGCCTCGGAACAGACTTTGCCTAGTGAGGCAGGTAAAAGAAAAGAAAACTGTAAGTCAATCAGTTTATATTAAATAAACGGCCCTGTTGCCGGCACTGAAACTGTAAATAGTAAAATGTAATTCGTTCTTCAAATAATTATAGTTCATTCTTTCAATGGGAATATCGAGTATAAAATTTATCTTCAATTTATGGTGGGTACTCCATTTCCATGTATTCTGTATTTTCTCTCCTCCTGCCTTGTCTTGTTTCAGTGGATCAATGTAATATTTTTATTGGTAGTATATTTTTAAATTAACATAAAGCGTAAAACTTCAAATTGTAATATTTTCATCAATGAAGACAATATTAGCGAGCAATATTAAAAGTCGCTAATATTGCCTTCAATGATAAAAAAAAAGTTTTATATTTTTGAAATTAGCTATCACTTTGTGGTTATCCATTTTATAATTAAATGAAACAATATATCTTAGTTACAACCACTGATTTATTTAGTTACACGCCGACCGGTTTCGGAACAACCGTTCCTTCTTCAGGGCAAACATATAATGATGATCATCATTATATGTTTGCCCTGAAGAAGGAACGGTTGTTCCGAAACCGGTCGGCGTGTAACTAAATAAATCAGTGGTTGTAACTAAGATATATTGTTTCATTTAATTTTAAAAAGTTTTATATTTAAAGAAATTGTATTATTTTTGTCGACACATTATATTTACATTTTGGTATTTGGAAAATAAAGGTTCAAGCATATAAACCTACTAGTGAATCTACTTTACATAGAAAACCAAAAAAAGCCTTTTTTACGACTTTAAAAATATTTTTTTATTATTTTTTCGGCAACTAAAAAATATTTTTGCTGGGTCTACGTTTGATATCGTTTAATAAACAAACGACTTTTTAACAAAAAGTCCAATTTTTTTCAAAATTTGATCTAAAAATTCCATTTTCGGTTTACTCTACAACGAATGTTAAAATCAAAAAAAGTAATAACGCAAAATCGACTCCAAATGTTACGCGGAATCACCAGTTTATCGCTTGTATATAGGTACCACTAGTTTCTGGATATAGTATAGTAAAAATAAAACAGTTTTTATTATACTTATCTGAACTACCTCAGTAAAAACATTTTGTTTAATGATAAATTGACGGTGTCCACTTACTTGTTATAATTATTTCCCTCCATTTGTTTTTTATGCAAAACACTTAGGTACGGTAGTTACTGGTTAGTCCCAGAACTTCTGCACTAAAATAAATCCGTAGTGGTAAAAAAAAAACCTGTCAAATGAAAGCATTGTCAGCGGGAAATATGAATGGATTGACGCGGGCATATATAGCTTTCATGTATTATTGGTGTTCTAGATTAGATTATCAAGGACGACGGTGTTTCAAAATAGGTTCTGAGAACCTCCATGAAAATAAATTCAACGTAAACATTCATAATAGTAACAACAATAAATAACAAACAACTTAAGCCTAGCTACGTGTTTGTGCGGTGGTCACGGAAGGCGACCTCGACAACACAACCTCGGCTTCTGGTCCTCACGTTCATGTTCCAATTCTATATCATAATAAATATTTTTCTTATTGCCATCGCTGCTACTGAACAAACCAAACAATTTGTTACTTTATTCTACTAACTATTAAAACAACCTAGCCAACAAAAATATTTCAAACACCTACAATCAACTCAACCAAGCGCTTGACGTGTGACTTGTGGTGAATAAGAAATAAAATAACGTAGGTGGGTAAGTGCTACACACAAACGGTCTTACCAATGAAAGCGGTGAATATTTTATACAATAAAAATGATAAATGTCTGTTTACGAAATCTTAATAATAGTTACGTAAATAGAAACTGACATAAAATTGTTCATGGAAAGATGTATACATTGTTTATTCAGTCGAAGAGGGTTGTTTACCTGTTTTATAAACATGAATTTTCTCATAGAATTTCGGAATATTTCTAAGATATTTTAACTATGCTATATATATTTCTTTGAAAATGTCGTAAAAACAAATATCATTTCAAAAAGTAGAAAAAATTACTTCATAAATGTTTGAATTTCAAAAAACTTAAATATAATGAAAAATGGGAATATTTTAATTTCAAATAGGAAAAAAGTAAAAAAAAAACAACATATATATATATTTTGTCGTCGATAATTGTAGATTTTCAAATTTTAGAAAACACGTTTCCTTTATTTAAGGAATTTGCTAGAAAACTGTCACTTCACTTTGTATCTCGTCTATACAAAATAAAAATTATAATAATACCCAAAGAAAAAAAAAGAGTTTTTGCATTCATCGTCTGCGTAATATAAATGTTGATTTTTAGGATAGGTATATGGAGTAAATAATAGAAAAATTAATGTTTGTTTGTTCGTAACTTATGCGCGGCCACACCGTTCACCGATTGCGATGAAACTTTGGGAATATGATGTGCGCATACCCGGGATGGTTATAGGATAATGAGCTCTGGCGTTATGAAATTATTTCCTATACTATTCATACGATTGCGATTAAAATTTCATGCGATTGCTATTATTTTTTTTTATTGTTTTTAACATGCCCGTGAATACTTCCATATCTATACTGGTGAGCTCTGGCATTATGAAATTTGCATAAAAAAATTAAATGGGTTACGCGAGTTGTTGGAAAAATGGGTGTGTTTTATGGAGTTAGGCGGCAGGAAAAAAAGGTTGGGGGAGGGGTATGCGGGAGGGATGGTTGGGGAATTAAGGAGGGGGGACGAGGAAGACGGGAAGGTCAAGAAGGTTAAAGGTGGAGAGGGGCGGGGTCGTGAGAAAGGGGAGAGCGGGTGAGATGAGGGGGAACGCGGGAAGGGAAGAGGAGTCGGAAGAGGAACGGGGATGAATGGGAAATGACACGAAGGAAGAAACAATTTATCTTTTTAATTAGCATTGTAACACATGCCAGGTATCAGCTAGTTATTATTAAATTCACGCGGTGACAGTCAATTAAAAATTATTTGCATGAATTGGTCTAAATTTTTCAGATGGGAATATTATGTGTCAGTCTGCTGAAATGCGACGTTGCCGGCTATTTTAGAGCACAGTCAATTATATATTTTATTAGTACCAAATCGATTCTTAGCTTTTACAGCCTTTCTTCAATGTGCAACTAGAATACCGTTTCACGGCTTGGATTTTTTTTTCATTGTTAAGGCTGTGCATGTAGAGTGTATTCATACACTCTCATATTAATAATATTATATTAGTTACGTCTTCTGATAATAACAATATATGTTGTACCTACGTTACACGAGATATTGAATAACGGAGGTTAAGACAATATCTTCTCGTTAGTTCAAAGCTGTCACGCAAAGTGTTCACATCGTATAATGTGCAATATTCTACAATGTATAATATTAATATAACAAGGCTTCAAGTTCAATCAATAAGTATGCTCTGAAGTCTTCGACTGGAATTATCTAAATACTCCTAGTAATATATATCTTACAACTTGATCAAAAATGACACGCCATGTTGAAAAAACATAAACAAATTCAATCATTTTGTGATTTTAACGAACGTTGAAAGGAAGATAATAAATAAAAAGCATTCTACAAACATTGCGTGCAGAAATAATAAAACATTGTGTTGAATGCCGGGTATGGTGTGTACGGCGGGTATGGCCAGACAACTCAAGTTGTAAATTGATTAACGTATCCTCAATTAATTATTATTACGACTCGACTGGTCCCGCGGCAAGACAATAGACATGCGGAGCGGACAGCGGACTCGGACTTCTGCCGCATGTCGCAGCGCAACGACTCTCAACTCACATATGTGTGTTGTGTTGGTGTTCTGAGTGTTCTCAATTAATTGTTATTTGTGCGCCGGTTGGTTATAGGCTCATTGAATGCATATTTATATTAGGTACCTACGTAATCATAATGAATACTTGCGCTATACTCACACGGCTTGGCCTATTTTAGCATGTCTCAATGACGATGAATGTGTGATGCTGAAATAGGCCAAGCTACGAAAAAAAGCGTGGACCGACACAGGCATTATTCCCGTAACACGTATTTGTTATTTAAAGCGATGTACCATGTCATGTAAACTTCGGGATCAGATTACTAACAATAATACTCTATATGAACTCTTTGATGGGGATAAGGTTTAAATTCTCGTTTAACACCAGCCGTCTGTTTCGATTAACTCAAGAAAAAACATCGCTAAAAAGCGTGCTTAGTTTTATTTTCCGAAGTTCAAGCACAAATAGGTATTTAATTGTTTTTAATCGTAATTTTCAAAAGAATGTAATTTTCCACATTATACAATAAAACTATAACCGAAAAGGGTGAGTAGTAAGTAGGTGAGTTAGAACTTTAGAAGTTTTCATGCTTTATATTTTCCGATACTTTATATTTTCTGGGTTTACAAAAAGATTTATCAATCACAAAATACTCGATGATTTCAAAGGTAAATATATTCTACTCACAGTATTTAATTAAAATATCTAAGCGATCTAATTTTCAAACCAATATAAAATGATTTTGCATTACTTTGAAATATTTTTTTTATATCATGTTTGTTATCGAGGCTTTTGACTCACATAATGTTGTCATTTTTTGCCTCATCTATTTTTTAATTATAATATTAATATATTATATTTACACCAGATTTACAGGAACGGGTTTAGTTTTTCCCATAGGAAAAACTAAACCCTTTCATACACTTTTCCATATAAATGATCATCTAGTAAATCCACGTTATGCAAGTGTATTATATAAGTATAATTAATACAAAACAATACAAGAACAACACGTTAATCTACCAAACTATTAAATGGGAATATAATTCACCGTCTCCAGATATTTTCATATCAGAGGGTTCGGCTCTGTGGAATTCCTAATTTGACCGATAAATCCTACTGATCCCTCAATATAAATATTTAAAAAATCTTTCGTAATTCTACACGTATTTAAAATGACTGATTTTTGCATTTTTATATACAAATTCTTTGACAAATCTAATATGCCTAAATTTTTAATAAGAGAGCTAGGTATAATGCCAGTAGCCGAAATAACAAAAGGTAATATTTTTATAGTCTGGGAATGCCAAATTCTTTTAATTTCATTTCCTAAATCTGTATACTTTCTTATTTTTTCAGAAACAGATTTTTCAATATTACAGGAATTTGGAATAGCTACATGAATAATATAAGTTATTTTTTTAATTTTGTAATGTAAAACTATATCAGGTCTATTATGACCAATTGGTCTGTCTGTTTTATTATTATTATTTTATTAATATTAATATATTATATTATAATCTCTAATTTTCTTCAAAGGGTATTTAGTCTTTTACATAAGAATTCACAATATTTTCCAATTTACATGATCTAATAAATTTCAGTATTCTCGATATGGCATAGAACTCTGTTGAGGCTATTAAATTCTGAAATTCCGATGAGTTCGAGGTCATCGATACTGTCACCCTATGTCGTTCATATTTATTGCACTTCGAAAATGTGTGTTCTACATCTTCAATTTGATCACATATCGAGCACATTGGAGAATCAGACAGGTTTATCATATATAATTTGTAGTATATCGTGTTAATGTACGTACATGCCATCCACATATACAATACCAATTTGCTCCAGACTAAACACCTTGTTCAAAACAAACACTAGGCTGAAGAGACTAGCAATGAACCCCAATTATCCGCTGTCCCTTTCTAATTCCCTGGTAATTGCAGGTGAAACCTTTAAATTATGATGGCTGATGGCTTATGGCTGCTACACACTTGTGTAAACAATCGGTGAATAAAATAATAATTAGCTCTCGTGTGATATGAGACGGCCCGACCTGCTAAGGCTAATAATGTACTGAAAAAAGACCATTAGTTTTAACACTTAGAAACAAATGGCCTAAATGGAATCGGACATTTCGCTCAAGGGTGAAACGCGCGTTCACCTTGCGATAATTGATCGGAATATCTATAATGTAATCAACCCTTGTTTGTTGACCGGCGTGGGTCCGCACGCAAAATGCCCCGAGCTACAGAAATGATAGACTTTCCGAAATATAAACAGAGGTTATAAAAACAAACATAAATAATACAGACCCTTCTCAAAAATCTCATTTAGGCCCGCATCAAATCTGATAAAAAACATTTAACATTTTTTGTTGCGTGATTTGCATTTCAGAATGCTGGAAGATTAGGCAACATTTAAAAAATATATAAATATTATTCAAATAATATTTGAATATATACCATTCCGTTTACAGCTTTTTAGTTCTAGTTTTTTTTATAAATACCTCAACAAGATATACGCAAAAAAAAATTAATCAACATTTTTCCTAATTAAATAATTTATCCAGTAAAACCTCAAAATGTAGATCATATTTAATCATTGAAGATATATGTAATATTAACAACTCTCAAACGAAAAATGAGAAAAAAGTTAGTTCAGAGTGGAAGATACTCTCAGTATCGCCCTGGTGTAAGACCACTATTCAAGATTGAATTGAAACGTTGCTTGAAATGGCTTTAGCCGTGTTTGGTGACCAGTTCTGAATAGCCAGATACTCCCCTTCAGGTTTTCCACATCTCCTTCCCCTCCCCATACAACATACCCCAATTGTGGATGCCATAGTCTCGTTAGCTTCAGAAGGGTACAATTCCTTGATGCAACCGAATCTTCATCTGATTTTTCTGTTTAACTTTTTTTTTTAGAGTTTTTGATATTATCTTCAATGATTGAAATTTGTGTGGTTCGAACAGGTCGTATCTAGATTACTGCGGTCTCCTTTTTAAATAACTAGTGTTTTATTCAAGTTACAATTCTGAAATTTGTCATGTGCACGCGTAAAAATCGGCGTAATCTGCTACATTTCGCGAAATAAAATTATTTCTCTCGGAAAAGAAGTTATATTGGTCTCAAGACTTGTGTTTTAAAAATATCTTATCTCTTTGCTTGAATTCATAGCACAGTCCAAAACGTATTCGTCGCGACATCTCAAGTGTTTTGGTTTGAGTGAACTTCATAAAAAAACTAATGTGTCTCGCGTAGAAGAGGTTCATAGTGTCACCAAGAGAACTGGAATTATAACAAAGCTGCCCTGTAGACGAAAATATCGCACTTGAACCTTTCGTCACCTATAGGAACTACAAAGAAGACGACAAACCCAGATAAGATCTTTTCAATTTATTTATGAATAATCGTTTGTTTATATTTCAGTCCAATATTACCGTTTCACAGATATGACCTGTCTACAGAACACTTCAGATCTTGATTTAATGCCCGGAGAGCTACGCATCTGAGAATCTTGATTAACACTAATTACCCATAAGTACATGTTATTAGAACTCTTGCTTTCTCTATTCATAGATTGTTTGGTTTTTTTTTTTAATATTTTATTTATTTCTTTATTTTTATAATCTTTTTATTTTTCAGTCGGTTTTTATTTATTTTATTTTAGAGGAATGTTAGTCCTGCTGGAGGATTAGTTAGTCCAAGAAGAAGTAAGAAAATTCAAGAAGAGGCAAGGCGAGCCAATACGAGACAAGAAAATACCACACTTGAAGAAGCAAGAAGAGCCAAGAAAAGCCACAAAGCTTGAAGAGGTGAGAAGGTCCAAGTAGAGGCAAAAAGAGACAAGGGGAGCCAAGAAGGGACGAAGAGACGCCAGAAGTGCCAAGAGAAGAGACAAGACTTTTCTTGTGGCTTTCCACGAAGAGGCGAAAAGATCTAAGAAGAGACAAGGAGAGCTAAGGAGAGATATGAAGATACAAGACGAGGCAAGAAGAGATGAGAAGGGACAGGAAGACGCAATAATAGACAAGAAGATTCACGAAGAGGCAAGAAGAGACAAGACGAGCCAAAGAGTGGCGGAAAATCCAAGAAGAGCCGAGAAGAGGCAAGAAGAAGAATGGAAAAAATCATTACGCTCAATCCATTCCTTTATTCCTGCCCATCCTACATTCCAATATTGGCTTATTAGGTTGCCATGTATACCGGTCGATTAAACTCCAACCTCCTCCCTATCCTTAGAGCACGTGTTCCAGTCCTAACAAATCAGTGCCCCCTGGTGTACCGGTCTCACCGGGACAGGATTGCTCCTGGCTGGGGTGGTACAATCGTATCGTATCGTATATTGATATTCCCAATATTTAGAAATAAATAAAAAAAAAACATTTGATTTGCCAGGAGTGGAAGGCTTCCTTTGCGGCTGTGCACTTCTGGATGCGAGTTCTTGATCATACATATATTCCGGTAGTCGCCTTTCGCGGAAGAAGTGGATATTCCAAACCCTATGGCAACTTGACCCATCGGGTGAGTGAGGTCACTCAGTTACTTAGTCCGGTCCTGTATCTTGTGGCCCTGTAAAACAAACAAAGCAAATCTTCACATTTTATATCCTAATTAACACCATCACCCCTGTATAAGAAGGGTGAGTGGAAGGATTCAAACTATAGAAATATCAAATTTATTATTTTTTATTATTTAAGTTTACGTAATAAGTGAAAAAATGTAATAATCAATAACAGTGCGGGTTGATAGTAGTGCTTTGTGAACACCTCATTAGGAGAATCTGGATTTAGTTGTTCGTATGTTTTAAATAAAGTATTATCATGCCGTCATAAGTAAAAACACAGCATCGTCCGTGAGATTCGCAAGGAGGATACGGTGGTTCCACCCATGACGGATGAATTATGTATTAGGTCAGTAGCAGTTAAAGAACATCACAATATTACACAGATACGATATAGAACAAATTAAATAATTTTACAGTGCAGTTTCAAACATGAATCGATCAGATCAGATCGAAAGACATGTAACTTCGTTAAAAGATGAGTGTTTTTATTTTACACAATTTACTTTCACAATCTTAACACAAGATATTGTCCGGGTCACTTAATTATGCTCTTATCACTAGGCATTGTCAGGTTTATTTAATTAAACTACGGTGTTGAATGTCACGAAGAACAGAGGGAGGCCGTTGATTAGGCCGAGGTTTTGGTGTCGGGCGGAGACGCGGCTCGGTCTTCACTTTTTTTACGGCCAATTTCAGTCCGTTCAAGGAAGACAGAGGCGCTCGACTGCTGTACGGTGATTTTTCCTCCGGTATCCAGTAGTATTTTCCTTGGCGTGGGTCCAGCGTCGAAGGGCACTCGAGTACACTTGGACGGCGTGTATTTGTGCTCGGCGGGTCCCGCCAAACTCATAGAATTTTCAAGTCCGGAACGGGAGAGCAAGCGGCCTGCTTGCTCAGGAGGAGGAGAGTGCAACGACCATCTCCGGCGAGAGACGGGTCACAACTGTCTTTAGTTCGGCCAAAGGCCACCTTTTTGTTAGCGTCTGAACGCTACTGCGTGTCTATCGGACTGCTATGGTGACAGCCCGTAGTGAGTGGTTTCCGGGTGGCGTAGGTACACGCCCAGTTCCGCGCTGCGCTGGGGTAGGCCTGAAGTGGGTAACCGACTCGTATCAATTGCATAATTTAATTCCTGAGGAAGTCATTCAAACTTAACTCACGTTGATACTTGGGTAATTCACCTATACTGAAAATGGCATAAAATCAAGGTTCTAGAATTACGCAACATAAAACGCGGCATTTCGCTTTCAGCAGAACGAGAAGATGGAGCAACCTAACCTGTCCTTACTAGTCCAGTCTGTATATCTGTCTTACGTCCGACACCCTCTCTTGTTTATTTTAGTAATTTCATAAATAACGCTCGGCGCCTTTGTCGACAGACTCCGAATATTCGATAACAAATACCAGCGGAGGGTATAAAGAAAAAATAGCATTCTGTGGTTCGTAAAACTTCAAATTAAAATGGCGGCAGGTGGAACCAAACAGGTGCTCTGTTGTACATCATTTGAGTCTACCTCGATTAGCTGGTCGCTGCTCGCTGGTCGCATTCCTCCGTCACGCTCTTAGCTCTCGGCCATGCTAACCAAACAAACAAACTAACTACTGCCTTCTGCCTACTGCCTACCCTCGGCAAACATGGATGCGCTTTAAGATCCGCTGCATGATAATTATCGCTATCGAAAAGCGATGCCGCGGGAGACCTCATTTAATATGGAACAAAGTGTGATAAGATAAAACGGACTGAAACTATGGAAGGTCGGTCATTCTTGGAATCAATTTGTTTTTTAGTGGGATATAAAAGGTTCGACTTGGTTTGGGTGTTTTTTATTTATCTTTCGAGCTTTCACGGAATAAGAGAAAATGCATGCAATAAAGGTAATATGAAAACTAACTCAACTAGCTAAAGTCAACACCAATACCACCAATGTTTTGTTTGGATTACATAATATGTTTTACGTAGGTGTACAATATTAATTTCGCAATTTTGGTTAATTATTCTAATAATACCGAAATACATACCCTTGATATGGAGCAAATATAGTTACCTATTTTGATAGTTAGCGTGAAATTTGGAGAGAAAGCTTAAAAGGGTATTACCAGATAATACTGGAAATTAGTCCTCTTTAAATCAAATTCTAGACGTATTGATTCTTTTTTACAAAAAAAACATAAATTGATTTTGAAAGATGGTTATTTTATCTGGTACACGCAGTTTTAAAATTTTGAAAAACTAAGTGTATTTTTAAGATACTAAGGTTATACCGTTGGTCGTTAGCAGATTTGTTCAATTTAAAACGATAGATTCTATTAAACAACACAAATTTCAAGTCGTATAATCATACAAAAAAATAAATCAATACGTAATCTAGTCAACACAGTTTTAATTTTTTTTAAATTTTAGTCATGTTAAAATCATTAAAAAATAAATCCGAGAACGTGTTTTGTGACAAAAATACCTCAGTTTTTCTATTTATTTAAGGTCTTACAAACTAAAATATTTAAATTTTTTTTTACACCTTTATTTTGTTTAGACATTATTAAAAAATGATAAATACTTATGATCAAAAAATACGTACAAGAAGTAGACGATACTTAATAATTTATCATCGTGCGTTTTGAGCATTTTTATTTCTTACTTGAATGTAGGTATATATTAAAGCAAGTTTTGAATGAAATAAATCGATATTAATTTTTTAATTTTAAAAAGTTTGATACGGGGAATAATCTATTTTTCTCATTGGAACCTCTGTGGACAGTTGCAAGCATGTTAAAACTTTTATTCTCAGCCGCTGGTCAATCACTCTAAACTGTATGTCGGTCTTTTCAGCTCACCAGGCAGTCAATTTAAAGATGAACTACATACTTCTCCGAAAAATATTTTTAATATTATTTTTTTAATTTCATCTAAACATGGTGTCTATTTACAGAAATTTTATAATATTGTCCACCACGCTAGGAGGTTGCCTGAATTATGGATGATATTTAGCAAGGATAATTTAATTGAGTATATACTAGATAAGTAGACTCAGGCGGAGGTCATAGAACGTCATTGACGATCTCCCTGAAAGCCCTTTTGTTATTTATTTTTGGGGTGTTATGTATGCCGTGTCGCGCTACCTCTTTCTTTAGACGCTGTCCGAAACCTTGGCTAAAGAAGGAGGTAGCGCAACACGGCATAATTGTATTAATAATAATAATATTTTTTTAATAATAATAATAATAATTTCGATGACTGTATAGCGCCGTTTTTGTGAAAAACCACCTCAAGGGCGCTGTACAAATTTCAATACATTTCTCTACATATTACCCTAAAAGCCGTTTATAAAAATGTCCCCGAATGTCTGAAAACCAAAAATACAGAAGATTCCATTGGAATATCTATATCCATATCCTTATAGACGTTTTTTTAATAGTTTTGTAAAACTTTGAATTCTTATGTCATTGCAATGAATTGGAACGCCCAATTTTGAATACTGGAAATTTTAAACCACCAAAATTTATTCAACGTTTTTTTTTATATGTGAAATATAACTAATTACTAATTACATTTTATTTCGGTACAATTTTATGTTTACAAAATATTCCTAACTATTTCTTCAGACATAACTTTTCGACTGAACAAGTGCATATAAATGAACATATAACATACTTTTACTAAGTCACATTTATTAACGTATGCGTACTTCATCCAGCAACGTATTTTGTATGTTAATCATCTTATATAATAAGTACTGACTTTTTTCAAGAATAAATTTGATTGTTTTCAGTGGAAGACTTATAAACTGTAGAAACAAGTTAAATTAAAAAAAAAAAACATCATAAAATATCAACACATAAAAATTTGATATTTTTCAAGGGTAAATTCATACAAGCCTTTAATAATAATATAAAAAATAAAGTTATATTATTATTAAAGGCTTGTATGAATTTACCCTTGAAAAATATCAAATTTTTATGTGTTGATATTTTATGATGTTTTTTTTTAAATTTAACTTGTTTCTATAGTTTATAAGTCTTCCACTGAAAACAATCAAATTTATTCTTGAAAAAAGTTAGTACTTATTATATAAGATGATTAACATAGAAAATACGTTGCTGGATGAAGTACGCATTTATTGCAGCCACCGTGTTATCTTCAATCTCGCAGACCATTTGAACTGTCGACGTATTTATCAACATTTGGTTACGCGCCCATATGATATATCGCCGAGGCATATTGTTTCTTAGATTTAAGTTTCGGACACGCTGTCCGATCGCATATTTCTTATTAATTTATCTTTCTTCTAGTAGAACGAGAGATTTCCGTAAAGCTCGGACTAAAAGCTCGTTATCTCGGACTTCAAATTATATTTGATCTTTGACCGAACAATTGC
The DNA here is from genome assembly GCA_951813805.1 of Limnephilus auricula. NCBI lineage: Eukaryota > Metazoa > Arthropoda > Insecta > Trichoptera > Limnephilidae > Limnephilus > Limnephilus auricula. Next base: position 236,776 of record OX638401.1, read on the forward strand.
ATTGTGGGTGGCCAGTCGCCGCCCATTGGGTGATCTTATGTAGGTACTAACATACCAAGTATTTAGTATGAATTATTTTATTGTGGTTCGGAGAAATATTGTTTAGTCAGAATAAATACAAAAAAGAGGATTAAAACAGAAATAACATTACAGATCGTCTGTAAACGCGATAAAGGGTACCCATTATTTATTTTGATTCTAAAGTTCAGTTTGCGATCTTACCCACTCGTTGCGTTTTCACCCGAATCCCAGGAAATTTCGTGTTTTTGGTGAGCTCTTTTGAAAACGCTGAACATTCTAAGAGCTCGTACGCACTAGCGGCTGGCCGCCTAGGCGGTTCGATTAGCGGTTGAATTTTGTTTGAATGTTTCGGCGGTTTAGTGCGTACGAAATGAGCGGTTGCATATTAAAATAAAAGTGCGGCCAGCCGCCTAAAAATAAATAAACGGTAAATTGTACCTACGGTAAAGAGAATTTTGAAAAATCATTGTTCGGGGGAAAATATAGGTTTTTTGTCCTGGGGAGCATCTGGGCTTGGAGCTTTTAATTAAATGACTAAAATTTAGCAACCCAACTGCCAACTAGTTTACTGGTTGCGTAACGAGCGTATCTCTCAATTACTCATGTACGTTAAAGAAGGGGGTAGCACAACACAGCATAATAACAAATCACGATAATACATAACTTTACCTACGAAGTAATATCTTTTCAGACGCTGATATTTTCCATTTGTCCTCAGGTCAATTTTATAGATATATAATCGGAAAATTTAAAACAAATTGTTAATCAACAAAAACAATTAACATCATACTATGTAACTTATAAATAAATTATTATTTATCTGTAACCCACATTTCCATAAATTCATTGTCATATTATCCGTAAACTACACTATCATCAATTATTTTATTATCTGTAACTTCGTTAACATAAATTCAATGTTATATTATATGTAAATTTCATCTATCAATTATTATTTTATCTGTAAATTTCATTGTCATAAATTCCTTGTTATATGTATTACCTGTAAACATCATTATCATCAATTACTATATTATATGTAAATTTCATTATCATAAATTCATTGCTGCATTAACTGTAAACCTCATTATCATAATTATTATATTATCAGTAAATGTACTTCATTACCCATATAATCTGCATACTTCACCCGCCATAACACAGGGACATCCCTAGCATGGCGGGCGAAATAACACAATATGTACACTATGTATAAAATTCTTTAATAAATAAATAATTACAAACCCTCTCCCCTTGCTGTGTGTGATTTTCTTTGTTGTTTTTTCTTTTTCTTAGTCATGTTTTTCAATGAACATTATCTTATGACATGAAAAATTATTACTCGGAGTTTTAAATAGGTATAAAGTTGAATTTCACTTTATCTATCCTATAATTTAATCTGTGTTTTTTTGCCCTTTTTTCTTTTTTTGAAAATAATTATTTTTTACCAATTTTCTTTAATCATCTATGTTTTTTTTGTATAGATACAATATGAATTTTATGTGGAAACTTTGCTGGTTCATGCATATAACACGTAATTACTTTAATAAAATATGTACAACCTTTTGTTTCGTAAATAAACTAAAATGAAAATAAAGCGCATCTGCTCCATGCGCACATTTAGACGCATTGTGATGTAATTAGAAGTTAGTAGTGGTGGTTGTGTACACCTATGTATGGAATTTCATGTTATGAAATGGTAAACGGTCGAGTTAAATTTGAATAAATTGCTTCCGAATGAATTAATAATTCCCATTACGAATGGATAAACTGGAATGTCTCGTCTTAAGTTAAATACACACGATTAGAGTGAGTTATTCGATATGACAGGCGACTATTGAGTTCCCTCCCGTACTAATTAATCTTTTAACTCCGAGCAAACATTGTGTGGTCTAAATACAGCAACTGTGCGCGTAACTTCATTAATTAACCAACAACAATTCTTACTCTAGGAATATGAGAATGTAGGTGCTAAGTAGAACTCAAATATATATATATATATATATATATATATTATAATATGTACCTACCTATCTTTGTTGCTGGTCTCTTGTTAAGGTTTCAATATGGAGTGCGGATCCTAGAAATAATAGTCATGTGAAATATTGTAATATTCTCAATCAGTATATAATTGATTCGTTATTTTTAATTTATATCGGTAAATCGATTGGGGTAATCTAGTTTCTTTTATTATGTTGTCTGTTCTGCAAGTCTATAGATGTCGCATATTAAAAATAAAATTAGATAAAATTTATCCAAGACACTATCTAGATAGCATTTAGTTCGGGTTTGAATCTTGCAATCGTATACAAAGATAGCAACCAATAAAAATATTCATTAAAAAAATGAAGATAGTGTTGGTAGTTCTAAGTCGAAGTATGATACAGCTAAATGTGACTGAATCGGATAGGGATACGTTAGCTCAGTCGGTATAGCTCCGCCCCGGCAAGGCGTGACCGTATCGTATTCTGATTCTTCTGTTTTCAGATATTCGATTGAATTTTGCTAATATTATATTCATTTTTTTAAATACTAGCTGACCCGGTAAACTTCGTACCGCCTCAGAATGAATAAATGTTGTGTTTAATTTATTAGCTGTTTGATTGATTCATATTATGTCGACCAACGCTCATTATTTGAAAAGCCGTTCCATACAAAATTTATTTTCTTCATAATTATTTTTCCCGTGATTTTTTTCGATGTTTTAATAGTTATTGTGTTAATCAGGACGGAGACAAATCCAATAAATCAAAAATCATATAAATTGGTTCAGCCGTTCTTGAGTTATAAATGGTGTAACTAACCCGACATTGTTTTATATATTAAGATTACAATTTGAGGTTTTGCTCATTAAGTTAAAAATAAATATTTTTTGTGTTTGCTATCGTCGGGTTTTGAACCCATGACCGCTGTCTTCAGAACCAAAGATTTAACCGATCTGCTTGACTTTGAATTATCTGTGTGACTAACATGTAGAAAAATATATATTTCAAAATCAATCAAATAGTTTTACGAAGAATCAGTTCAATGTAGTTTTTATTAATTAAATTAAGTATGTCTGAATGCAGTAAACAAGATAACAACAAATAAACACTTCGAATACAAATCAAATATTAAATTGTCTATATTTACGTTCAATTTCTGTTATCCGTTTTTCCGAGAAAGAATGTTTGTATTTGAATAGCTGACAATCTGCTTTAGATGCGCTATCTGCCCGGCCAGTTCTATCAAATATCCTCTCTCTACTGACACTATCTCCACTTCTGGGAGCACTGAATACAAACGGCCACCACCTGTCGATAATGGGAAAGTATTTTGTCCGTACCTGATAGTGATTATACACCGGATTAGGCAATGACCCAAAAATCGCATAGACCATTATTTGATGCCATCCGGAATATTATTGCTAAGTTGGAGGTTAGGTACCTTTCTTTCACTCGCTCACAATAATTTGGCGTCTTGTTCACGACCGAGTCACGATCGTAGCTCTCGGCTGTTATCACCGCCATTGTTAAGGTCTCCTACAATCAGAACACAGTGCAGTTCTGTTCTCCGCCGTTGACTTTCAAAATAAGCGGAGGTTTATCCGATTTACCGCGGACATCCGGTAAACTAGAAACAGTATAAAAACTCTCTCCCGTTTATTATATTCCGATTGCGATCTTCCCCGGATGAAGAAAGTTTTAATCGTGAAATATAAATAATGAAATTTTGATTCGAAACTCTTACAATTTAAGTATCTTATAGAAAATCTTCAAACAATTCTTATATTATATTATGTATGTATCGTGTAAAGTATGACTGTTTCTTTGATGAATTATGGTACAATGTGAATTGTGCCAAATACCATAATGAAGGTTTTCATTCCATGAAAATATTGATTTAACATCATATTTTAACTTTTTAATATTAACATTTAAACCCGCTAAACTACTTATGTAGTTTGTTAGAAGGGACACAATGACAACATTTTATACAACATGGTACATTTCTTTTTTTTATTTTTATTATTTATTAACCAAAAAATACATGTTATGTACATTCTTTTAGGTATATGCCACCTCACTAGGCTGAGCCTGTTCCGAGGTGGCAATTTCAAACGTTATATTTGTATAATGATGATGAATCATTAACAATTAGATCAATTAGGGCATTAGCCTAGTATGGGAGTTGATAAAAAGATAAATAACTGTAACTTATAAAAAATTATTATATAATAAAAAAACAAAAACAAAAATTGGTTAAATTATAGAACAGTATAAATATAAATATGTAAATAGCAGTAACCTTATGTAATAAGCAGGTACAAATAAATGTGATATGAACAAATATGTATAATCAACAAGTACATCAATGGTTTCATATTCAGAGGTAGTTATATGAGGTGTTACAAATATATAATGATTTTCCATTTCATTAGAATGTGAATTCCAATAACGTATACAAGGGCTTCGGTGGGGAATCAATGTAAATCATTATAATCTAATAGCCATTCCCTTAGATTATGTTTGACTTTAGCATTATAAATATTATTATTTTTATTTGCCATTGGTAGTTATTAATTAAATATTTTAGGTACAATATAGTTTGAGTTTTTTCACCGTATTTGTTGGTACATTTCGGAACCACCAATCCATCATTATGAGTGAATCTTCACCTAAAAATTTGGTAAGAAGGTGCATTTTATTAAACATACCTACTAATACTTTCGGTTGCCGGTGCATTGGTGCACGCGTCAACTGTTTTGTCAACCGAAAGATTCATTTCGTTTTCGTAATCCTGTGCCTCGTCCCGTTTCCTTCCCGCGTTCCTTTTTCACCTTCCCCGCGTTCCCCCTCCCTTCTCCCGCTGTCACCCATCTCGCAAACCTCCCACCGCACCCCTTCTCCGCCTTCCACCTCCCTCATCATCCCTCCCGTGAACCACCCCTCAATCATTCCCCTCAGTCCCTCCCGGATTCCCCTTCCCCTCCCTCTCCTCTCCCGCTAAACTCCACAAAATAGCTTATTTTTCAAACAACTCGCGTCTGCTCTATGAAAAATTTTTTTTGCTAATTTTATAACTACAGAACTTACCAATACAGAAATATTGCTACATGAAAACCTTCACGGGCATGTCTACAACCATTTAACAAATTTTTATCGTAATCGGATGAATAGTATAGGAAATATATCAAACGCGCGAACTGTCAAAAGTGCCAACTTAAAGTAGTTGTTATTTTTTCTGAAACTTTCCAATTTTCTGCGCAATTTTCTCAATTTTTCTTTCCGTAAGAAATTTCTATAAAGTCATAGAAAACTTTAAAAAAAAAAAGATTAATGAAAGGTAAATTCGTTCTGAAGTTATGGCGTAACCAAGGAAACAGGGATGCATTTATATATATGTATCTCTTTTATTAAATTATTTGACGGATGTGTTTTAAGTTTACTAACTGTGGTTACTAAAGGTAAATTTTTGACGTCTCTTTAAGGTACATGTCAACGAAAAAAGATCTTTATGTTCTTAGGCAAATATATAATAAATACTTTCTGATTCGTGTTTTGTGTAGTTTTTTAAAAGAAGGACCTTGAAATGTGTATGTTATGTGTTTGAACCACTGCACAAGTAGAAGGTAAGCACACAAGGAAAATGAGAGAATTACTCACTGCGGGACTTGTACTTTCTTCTCTGCGGCGGTCAATAGCGAAAAAAATGCGGATGCGATAAATAATGTTGATGTTCACAGGTTGATGGTCGATTATGGACTGATGTGGGTAACAGGAAAAAGTGACAGGTTTATAGGGAAGGGTAGGAAGGAAATGTGACAATACTAGCTACAAGTACAGCAGTTCATGTATGTGTATAGTTTTGTATAGATGTATGTATGTAAGTGTAGCTGTGTAAATGCCCAACCATGCCCCCCGCCTGGAAGGGGATGAACGAATCCACTTCCATAAACCTTAAGAGTGTAGTACTAATCACTTTATAAACAAAATTTAAAAATTGGTGAAAGTTAAAGCTAAAAGAAGGGCCATAGATGCAATATCTGATGGCCAAGTCAACGGACTATGTTATTGCGAAGGTAAAGGGCAAAGTTTAACCACTGCCCTGCGGTATGTACCGGTGTTTGTTTTAACGTCGGCAACGCGAATCACTCCGTCTACACCGGGATAAACATTGACTATTATGCCGATGGGCCATTGAAGAGGCGCGATGTTGTCACACTTGATGATTACGACAGTGCCTGTAGTTACCGGATTGGCGCTCGTGTTCCATTTTTGACGAGATTGTAAAGTATTTAGGTACTCCATACGCCAACGATTCCAGAAAGTCTGGACGAGATGATCCACGAGATGCTTCCGTTGCAACAAGTTTACTGACTCATTGGTTAAGTCAGCAGCGGGTAGAGATTTTAACGGAGTAAGAGTTAAAAAATGTGCAGGAGTAAGAGGCAACGGAGCTGAGACATCAGTTACGCTCAGTACGGACAGCGGACGTGAGTTTAGAAGTGCTTCTATTTGAGAAAGCACCGTTTGCATCTCTTCATACGTGAGTAGACATGTACCCACTATTTTATTCAAGTAACTCTTCACACACTTTATATTACTTTCCCAGATTCCACCAAAGTGTGGAGATTGAGGAGGATTCATTTTCCATTCGATGCGGTTTTCCCGTAGATTATCTGAGAGTTCATTCTTAAAATTTGGTGACTCTATAAGTTCGAATAGAGATCTTAACTGGGACTTAGCGCCCACAAAGTTCGTTCCGTTATCAGAGTACATAACGCTCACAGGACCACGACGTGATAAAAAGCGTTTGAAAGCATTAAGGAAGACTTCAGTGGAAAGATCTGAAGCGAGTTCGATATGAACAGCGCGGGTCACCAAGCAAATAAAAAGGCAAATGTACGCCTTTTGACTTCGAACACCCCGACGTCTATAAGGGATTATTTGAAGCGGGCCCGCGTAGTCAACACCTGTGTGTAGAAAAGCTTTGGCTTCGCGGACGCGGCATGAGGGTAAATCTCCCATTATTGGGAATTGCGGTTTGGGATTAATCTTGAAGCACGTATTGCACTGATGCACGCGCTTCCTAACCAGATTACGCGAGGAAAGAATCCAGAACCTTTGTCTTAGCAAAGACATGAGTAAGGTAGGACCTGTATGTAAGTTCTTGATATGATAGTAATCTATTATTAAATCGACTACATGAGCACGTGGGGGTAAAATAATAGGATGCCGACTGTCAAATTCTAATTCAGCGTTTTTCAACCTGCCTCCTACCCTTAGAATACCTTCATGAAGAAACGGATTCAATTTTGCAATAGCGCGCCGAAGTTTCTTCCCGTCAGTCATTGCCTTCATATCTTCGGAAAAATGTTCTTGCTGTACCGATTTAATAACAGCGAGTTCTGCAACGGCAGTATGACTTATTTCGAATGTTCGCGGTAGTTTCTTAATGAAACGAAAAATAAAAATTACAATTCGAATTAATTTCGGCCAAGAATTGACACGAGAAGCTAGTGCGCATAATAACGGTGGTGCAATCGTTTTGAGGCGGTTATTGTTTTGAACTGCCATCAAAATTTTTGTTTTCAGTTCGGGTGGTTCAGATACAGATTTTGAATCAAAACGTTGTAGAGGCCAATCACTTTTAGGTAACTGAGCAAATGCGGGGCCGTTAAACCATAATGGATGGTCTATTAGCTGAGCGGGGGTTAGACCGCGCGACAGGCAGTCAGCGGGATTGTCTTTACCTTTTATATGATGGAAGCATTCAGCCTGCAGATGATCTTGTATTTGTGATACGCGGTTGGCAACGAATGTCTGCCATCTAGCAGGTGGTGAATTTATCCATGCTAGCGCAACCGTGCTGTCACAAAAGGCTAAAGTCGTATGAACTATCGAATTTGATGCGTAGGTGTTACTGACCGTACGCATTAATCGCGCAAGTATCAGCGCTCCACATAATTCTAGACGCGCAAGTGAAATCGTCTTCGCAGGAGCGACCTTGGATTTGGCGCATAATAAGCTAATTGTGATTTTATTAGTATTCGGACAGTAAACGTGTAAGTATACAACACCTCCAAATGCGCGTTCGCTTGCGTCAGAAAATCCGCTGAGTGTTAATACACATTGGTATTCGATACCTTAAAAGCGAGGAATTCTAATAGATTGCAATAATGGCAATTCCTTTTCAAACTGGTGCCAAAGCGTGACCACGGTGTCAGGAGGAGTATCGTCCCAATCCAGGTTGTACTCCCATAGAGATTTAATTATAAGCTTAGCTAATAAAACAACCGGTGCGACGAAACCCATCAAATCCCAAAGACGAGCAATCGTCGATAGGATGTTTCGTTTGGTGCAAGTTCTTTCGTTAGCGTTTACAACAAATATAAAATTATCAGAAGCGGGTATCCAATGAAGCCCCAGTATTTTTAGGTTTTCATCGGGATTAAATTCCACATGTTCCTTGACACGACGATCTGAAGGAATTGTGGACAAAAAGTTTGGAGAATTACTAGAGAATTTTACAAGATCAAATCCTCCCGCGGCAAATAGTTGAATCAATTCCGTAGACAACTCGGTAGCTTCCTCGACCGACGAGCAACTGGTGACAAAATCGTCCATGTAGAATGAGCCTTTTTCCACCAGGTTTGCAGCAAGTGGGAAACGAGGTTGTTCATGCGACGCAAGTTGGCGCAATGTACGCATTGCCAAGAATGGACTACAAGACATGCCGAAAGTGACGCGATTAAATTCAAACAATTGCAAAGGGTCACTATCGTTAAATCTGTACAGCATGCGCTGAAAACGACGGCATTCTTCTTGCACTACAATTTGTAGATACATTTGTTTTATGTCAGCGGTTATAGCTATGGCAAATAATCGGAAATTGAGGATAATGCGAAACAAGTCACCTTGTAAATTCTTACCGGTGTGTAGAATATCATTAAGCGAGTAACCAGAATCGGATTTCATACTCGCGTCCAGCACCATACGAATTTTAGTGGTCAGTTTATCCTCGCGAACTACGATATGATGCGGGATTACGTAATGCGGTAAATCAGAATTGTCGACCGGGGAAATGTAACCTTTCTGAAGGTATTCGCGCAATATTTTGTCATATTCTACTTTTATGGCGGGTTGGGATTTTAAGCGGCGTTCGAGAGATCGGTACCTCTGCTCGGCTGTCGGCAACGACGCGCCAAGTACAGATGGACTTTTTCGAAACGGCAACGCGACAATATAACGACCTGTCGTGTCACGAGAAGTGGTGAGCTTGAATTGGTTCTCACATTCTTGTTCATCAGGCGTTAAAAACTTCTCATCTGGAATATCTTCCAATTCAAAGAAGCGTGAAAGACAAAAATCCTCATTTTCAGCGAACGTACAAAATGATTGCGTGACGTAGTTACTTGGGGTTTCAATCATCGTCGGAGCAGTGCCTAAGATTAAATACCCTAAAGTAGTTTCAATAGCAAATGGCTGACCAGGGGAACCTGATATTTTGTTGGTCTTTAAAATGCGAGCAAACATGTCACATCCCAAAATAATATCAATCTCACCAGGCGTACAGAAAGTTTTGTCTGCTAAGGGTAAATTGTCGAGATGTGATAATGAGGCGCGGTTTATGTTAACGGTAGGCAGTTCATTAGTGATATTTTCTACCACGTACGGTTGAATAGTATACGAGTGAGCATCGTTATAATGGGAGAACAGTTTGAGACAAGTCATTCCCTTTGTTAGATTTCTTACGTCACCTATTCCCGTGACGTAAGTGCTGGGAGATGATTGTACCGTAAGATTCAAACGTGAACAGCATTTACGCGTAATAATGTCCCTTTGGGAGCCGCTATCGATTAGTGCACGGATAGATTGAACCTGTCCCTTAAGATCTCGAGTTAAACAGATGGCGGTTCCCAGAAGTACCGTAGAATTAGCACAAGAGTTTGTGTTTGTCACACACAGCGATACTGGATTCGGAGAATTTGAATTATTATTATCGGTACCGGCTTGTGACGCGGAAGACGGTATTGGGTCTGACTGTGGTTTTCGCGTATCAGTTTGCTTGAAATGCAATAAGGTATGGTGATTAAGAGCGCATGATTTACACGTACTCTTTGATTTGCATGATTTCGTGTTGTGCCTAGTACTGAGGCAATTTACACAAACTTGCGTATTGGATGACTTAATGAAATTAAATCGATTGCGTGGTTCTAGACTAATAAATTTAGAACATTGATATAAAAGGTGCGATCCCTTTTGACAACAAAAACAAATGTCAATGGAGTGATTGTCACTTTTCTCGACATTCATAAATGTCTTTGTGGAATTTGTCCTTTGCGGTTTAGCAGAAATATTAATATTTGAACCGAGGCGGCTGGATGTTGCTGGCGTAACTTGCGCACGAGTAAGTATCCTTTGCTGTCCTCTTACGAATTCTATTAATTCTGAGCTCGACGGAAAGCTTTCATTGTCTCAAATAGAAGATTCGAAAGCTTTTACTGTCTCTATATCAAGGCGTTTAAGACCCAGATGTAGCAACATAAATTCTGCGAGATCCTTGATTTGCAACTGTTTCAGCGCGGCAATGTTTGTCGCATACGTATCTGCAAAATTTTCTAAGGAAGCGGGAGTGACCGAGTTAACCACAGGCATTTTCAATAACCGGTCAAAGTATGATTCTGCGAGTACGCGATGATCGTTATATTTATTACATAAAGCGTTCCAGATCACCTGGTAATTTGTACCAGTGGGTGTGATCGTCTTACAAATAGTCAATGCCTTTCCCGTTAACTTGGACATGAGATATTGCATCTTTTCAGTGTTGTCTAATGAACTATTTAAATGAATAACGGAGACATAGGTTTCATAAAACAGAGGCCAATTTTCCAAATTTCCGTCAAAACATGCAATTTCTAAAGGCGGTAATTTGATTTGACGGTGCGGTTTCTCTACTGAATTTGACAGCATGCTTGACTCGGTAAATTTAATGACACCGTACATTTCCTCAAATGCGTTCAGTTGAGCGTACTCGGCGACCGCTTGAGGATTGATCTCAAGTTCACAATCGATCTTTTCGTCTAGAATGGTGATAAACTCCGAACGGATTCTCTCTACAATGCCAGCGCCCGATAAAAATGCTTGACGATTTGTAGCGCTATCAAAAGATTTCTTAATTTTGTCAAAGACTGACTGTAATGTCGCAAAACTTGAAGCTAGTTTGGCATTTATACGTTTTAAACGTCTGTCATCCCGTGACGACAAACCAGACGGTGCGGTAGCCATTTTCTTGTTCCGATTATTTATTAAATGTAACAAGAATACAGACCAAGAATGTGCTTGTAATATTTATAATAAAATAATTTAATTAATATTCAATTTGCGCGCAGTACTCAGTGGGGTTATCTTTGACCCCGACAACCGTGAGGGGTTAACAACACTGAATTAAATTTAAAATTAATGTTTGCGGAATAACAAATTTATTATTTCAATTGATCTATCCAGTACTGGGAGTAGATTAAACAAAATAACAAATTATTAGTAAAGACACGAGGTCTATGAACAACATATATGTTCAAAATTGTAAATGGTAGTATAGACAGTTCCGATTTAACTAACCTCATTGAATTTCATATACCTACGAGAGCAACTCGTTCCAAAGTTCTGTTTAAATGCAACAACACCAGGACTGAGTATTCCAAAAACTCACTTGTACCTAGGTTGCATGCAGTTAGTAATAGATACGCAGATGTGGCGGATATATTTAACTGCACGGAAAGTAGGTACAAGAGGGCTATGCTATCATATATTTTCAACCAATATTAATTTAATCTAAGTTTACCTTATTTGTACTATAAAATTTGTTTGTACATGTATCTCTTGCTCATATCTCGTATGTCATTTCACAATCAAATGCCACAATCAATTGTCATTCTCTTTTTTGTTTTTAATTATTCCTAATATATGCTTTTGGTTTTTAATGTGAAATGTAAATATTGTTTATGGTATGTTTATACCGTTGAAATTAAATAAATAAATAAATAAATATACAATGCGGGTAGAAAAAATTTAAATTGCGGGTGAGCGTAATACACTCTGAAAGTTTATAAGAGATATTGAAATAAGAGTTATATATCTCCGGCTCGTTTTGGACCATGAATGATGCGTGTTTTGTGTAGTTTTTTAAAAGAAGGACCTTGAAATGTGTATGTTATGTGTTTGAACCACTGCACAAGTAGAAGGTAAGCACACGAGGAAAAGGAGAGAATTACTCACTGCGGGACTTGTACTTTCTTCTCTGCGGCGGTCAATAGCGAAAAAAATGCAGATGCGATAAATAATGTTGATGTTCACAGGTTGATGGTCGATTATGGACTGATGTGGGTAACAGGAAAAAGTGACAGGTTTATAGGGAAGGGTAGGAAGGAAATGTGACAATACTAGCTACAAGTACAGCAGTTCATGTATGTGTATAGTTTTGTATAGATGTATGTATGTAAGTGTAGCTGTGTAAATGCCCAACCACTTTCAGCTTCACAAATTTGTAATATCCCGTGACTATTCACGGCTCAGAAATAATATAATAAAAATATTTATACTAAAAATAATTTAATTTTAGTGATGAAATTTTTCCTGTTACAGCGTGGTTGTGAATTTGGCAAAAAAAAAAAAAATTAAAAAAGAGAGACATACATTCCCGGTTTGAGAACCCAACAACGTTTGAAAATCTCCTACTACCACCACACTAAGCGGAAGATGTTGCTTGTGTTGTGATGGGGGACTTACCCAGCTGTGGAATCGAACACGGAACGCGATGCCCAATCAACCACTGACCGGTCGATAATTTTAGACTTACCATTTTTATTTTGAAAATGGGAACGTTTATGGTAAAATTGTTAGAAATCAGGCAGCATAAATTTAAGTTGGTAAATTATGTCTGAACATATTATTTTCCTAAGAGAAAGTGAAGAGTTAACTTAGGTCGGAGATTGCGAGCCCCTGAGGTAAAGCTTCTCGCGACTGAAGACAACAAGGCAAGCATAGAATTAACCTACTCCTAGATGGTGTTCTGTATTAAGAAGCAGAAGATAATGACGAACATTACAGTTGGAGCTGCACTGTTGTCACCCATCATGTTTACAGTCAGAGTCAGGGGTCAGTAGTGGCGGTCAAGTTGTCCTGGTGGACTGCCTCGCGCCCACAGCTCTTACTCTGAGCTCTATCTCTATGCTCTAAGTAGCTCGAATCAAAGGAGTATCTGAGCTAATTACAAACCTTTCAGTGACAATACCTACTCTGGGATCAAGACGAACGGTCGTTTAGCATTAAGCGATCTATAAATCATTTGATTTCGGTCAAATAATAGTATGTATGATTGAAGAGTCACGCTTTAATTCTTGAAATTAGATTTAAAGATCCAGACTGTGCCACCTAGTCTATCTTCTAAAGAATTAGAGGAAACACTTGTTCATCCTGTATCTAACAACTTTATAAAACTGAAGGTTTTTAATTATTATTTTTTTCATCATTTAATTATTTATGAACACTTTATTTACATACCTACAGATTTTATTCATATAACGGTATATATGCGGGCTTATTGCATTTCTTCTAACCAACCCCGGTGCCTACTAGTAGATACATACGGTCATCTCCAGGTAAGTTCCCATTGAAACACTCAACACATAATCACAAGGTTTACAGGAAACTTAAATGTCAAATACAAAACAAAAATAACCTTACTACACGGCTATTAAAGTAATTGCTTATAATAACCTTCCACGTAACATTAAACAAATGCACGATATTCTCCTATTTATAAATCATCACCGAAAAAAATCCTTTTGAAAAAATAATTTTACACCTCAAACTAATACTTTACATTAATTAAATATCTGTGCTTCTATTTGTATTTTTACACACAGTAATATTATAAAGTACTCTATTTCTTGTTAATTGGGTAAGCTGTAACAAGAGGATGAACCTATAAGCTTTACCCTTTGACCTTTCTGTAATTAGCACAATAAATGTTTTTTTAATTGAATTTTACAAAATTGTTTATTATGATTTACTCATAATTGTATTATCTACTTAATTTACTCACATTTGTTTACTCTCCATTGCATAATTGTTAATTATTATTTACATACTATTACTTACCTGTTAATATTTACTTAACATTTATAATTAATATTTCATTGAAGAAGAAGATAACAATAATAATCTTTTTTTTTTTTTTTAATATTAAAATGAACAAGACACAGAAAAACAATAAAAAATAACGGTCGCAACTGGGACTCGAACCCAGAACCTTACGTCTTACCGGGACATACACCTCTACTAATTGGTAATTACATTGATGGGAATAACCTTCAAAAGTTAAAAAGAGACTTTTTCTTATAAAAATATGAATATTCCTCTAGACTTTTATAAAAAGTCAATAGGTTTTCCATAAAAATAAAATCGGATATATTTATCCGAGACACTATCTAGGTAACAAATACATTCTTTGAATGCTTGTTTCCAATAATAAAGGTAGCTGCCAATAATATGGAAAAAAACATTAGTCGAAGATAATATTGTTAATTCTGAAAGTTGAAATATGAAGTTGACAATTACGACAGTCTCATAATAGATCGCAGTAGCCCAATTGGTAGAGATGTATGTCCCGGTAAGACGTAAGGTTCTGGGTTCGAGTCCCAGTTGCGACCGTTATCTTTTATTGTTTTTCTGTGTCTTGTTCATTTTGATATATTTTTTTTTTGATTATTATTGTTATCTTCTTCTTCAATAATATATTACATTGATGGGAATAACCTTCAAAAGTTAAAAAGAGAGTTTTTCTTATATAAAAAAAATATTTACTTAAATTTTGTTGCCAACTGTAATTAATGTTTGATATTAAGTTTATATGTATTTTTTTTAATTCCAACACTGTACAGCTGCACATCTCGATACAGGATGCCCTAGTGAGATGTGCGGCACGTTCCAGAGTGGAAGATTCTCTTAGTATCGCCCTGGTGTAAGACCACCATTCAAATGGAACGTTGCTTGAAATGGCTTTAGCCGTATTTAGTGACTAGATCTGATTAGCCAGGTACTTCCCCACCTTCCTATTCCTCGTCTCCTTCCCTTTCCCACTTACCTTCAGCCTCATAACGTACCCCAATTGGGGATGCCATAGTCTCACTGACTCCAGACGGGAGCAGTTGGGACTCTAGTGAGGTATTCTCTATAAAAAAATTTAAAAAATTCATTCGAATTTAAATTTTGAATATTATATAGTGGCATTAAAATAAAGTTGCAGTGAAAAGGTAAATAATATTTTGGAAAATAATTATAATGATCTTGAAAATAAAATACGTGTGTAAATTAACACAAATGTTAGAAATTGATTTAATATAAATAAAAAAACAAATAATATCCTCAAGTTGCGACGGGTGGGAAGGGGACGGAAAGGACATAATTTTTAGCGTTGCATCAAAGTAAAAAAAAGACCCACTTCGTTTTTACACTTTAGTACTAGCATAATGCTGTCAACGTTTTAACAATCATTATTATCTGATATCAATCTGTTTCCACGGTATTTCGAGGTTGTTCTGCCCTTTTTAAGGTCACCGGGTTCCGATAAGAGCGTCCGCGTGGCCCACTGAGATAAAACGCCCACCAAATGCACGCCGCTGCACACCACACGCATATGCAACTATCTCTCTATGTTCTTATCTCCAAACAACATATTTAAATTTCTAGTACGGAACGATGCTCAGTATCCACACAGATCATCACCCATAAACATTTTCCCTATTCCTTCTTAAACTAGCTACACTGGCCTACGAGCTACGAACTACGATATGGGCACCAAGGTCTTTAAATAATTAATGTGCAATAGCGAAAACAATAAGTTTACGCAAATAAATTTACACAAACACATTATTATTATAACTAATTAAATATCGGAAAGTTGGGTGAAACTCGGGTGAACCCGGGAAAATGCAAACAATTTGACAACAATTTTATTAAAAGATGTTTTCTGTAGTAAGTAGGTGTATTTATAGCAGTTTGTAGCCAACACACATAATTAATATGTACATACTTGAATCTTTTATTGTCTCTTTAAAAAAACGCTGTCGAATTTTAAATAAAAGCGTATATCAAAGTTTGGAGCACCTAACCCGATGTGACGTACGCTTATTGAAACCAAACCTACAACATATTAGTAAGGTCAGTAGGTATAAAAACGTAATTTTTCAACAATCAACCTCCCATTGCCGTAAATCTCAATCCCTGCCATCCGCCGTACGCTACCAGACCCGAGTTAACCCTTTCAGCACCGCTTTTTTATTTTCACTTACGGACCATATTTTATGCTTGATATCACCTTAAATAAATGATCATGGATTCGGTGGAATTTAAAGCTAAAGTTAAAACTTACCTTTTCAGACAGTCGTGTCCATAAAGTAAATCAAACCTTTTCCTCCACCTTCATAGCCCGCGGCATTGTTAATTTGTTTACATTTTTATACAATTAAAATGTAAGCAAATTTGTATTTGTAAGTTTAGTAAATGTAATTTCATACAAATTTTCCAATCCTGAAGGGTCCTAAATTCTCCAGACTTTCAAAATAAATATTAACTCTATTTTTGGCACTAAACTTCTTATAAATATAATATAAAAAGTGGTGGGGGTAGCAAAATTTAAATCATGCAATTTCCAGTATTTTAAATACAGTGTCCCCCCGCGTGCAAAGTCGTATCTCCTTCAAGCATAAACTTTTTTTAAATTAAAGTGTGTTTTTCGAAGTGACCTGCAATGTGAAATATTAAATTTGGATAAAGCCTTTGAATTCATAATAAATTGTGCAGCGCCCTTGAAATGATTTATCACGGCGCTCTACAAATTATCCAATTATTATTATTAGTATTACTACTAAATAATTATTTGAAAATTTTTGGTGCACGGATTTCGTTTGTGCAATTTATCTATTATAATTTGATTTTTATTATTTTTAGGCCTTTAGACCAATTTATTTATTCCAATTTGAGTTTAATTATTTTTAGGCCTCAAAAGGTTATTTTCATTAGCAAGTAAAAAAAGTGTAATTATTAAAAATATTAATTAATTAAAAGTTTATTTTGAAAAGTTTTATTTTTCATGTACATTTGTTACTTAATTTTTTATAAATCTGCTACCGGTTTCGACACATTCGTGCCATTCATTAGCAAACTTAAAACTGTAAGCTAATGCGCAAGAAATACAAAAAAATAATTAAAACTATTTATAAAAAATAATTATAATTAAACATATTAATTTACGGTGTAAAATGCTTAAATATATAGAAAACATAGACATAATGTGAAACCACACAAAACTGAGCTATATAAATGTAATGTTATTATTATTATATTATAATAATGGATCCCATTTCAAGCAAAACATTCGAAACGGGAGCTGTAATTATATTTACGTTTCCTATTTGTAGCTGGAATAAAGATAGCATTCTAACAATAAAAATTCTTGCAGACGACACTCTGAAGAATAAGCTATCACAAACGATGCGCAAAATACGGGGATATATGTTTCATAAAATCAAAATATACTTTTTTTTTTCTTCGTGTTGCTGAGGAAGAACTCTGGTATTGAAAGGGTTAACTCCGGTACTGAAGGTAGGTACCCAATACTGCCTCGGAGCACAACGCACGTTGTTTGTTTTTTTGCAACGAGTCGCGGTTTGCGATAAACCGCAATCGGTATGAGTTATCAACTTTATCGTTCACAAACGGAAGAATTAAATAATAAAAAAATACTTTAACATGCCATAATGAGGATTTTAATAATAAACATTATTTATAAAAAATAAAAAAAAAACACTTTTCATTAAGCCCAAAAAAATATTATATACTTAACGTCGACAAATTGGGCTTGGACCAAGCTTTCATCCGGAAATTATTATAGTAACTAAATAATACGAGAGAGTTATTCCTTCTTCACTTCTCTAAAATTGTATGTTTGTTTAATATCTTTTAATTAAGTAATGTAAATCTTACTGTCTCAATATCCGTGTAGGAAAATAAATTTAGATGAACTTTATAAAATTTAAAGCCATTTCTTTTTGCTAGAGCTAAGTAGAATTTATGAGTAGGAAAAATTTTACAATGCATAGTTTCTTTTACTCGTTAATGTTAATGTATTAACAATAATAATTATTAAAAAAGTCAGGAGTGAAGACATTATACAATGAGCGTTCATTGTATAATGTCTTCAATTGTAAAGGTGACAAACAGTAAAAAGTCATTTGTAACTAATCATTAACCATCACGCCATATACGGAAGGATATGAGGAAAGGATAGAACGCCGCACAACTCTGTTTCGGCACACATTCCTTACTTCATTCACATTTGTACATCGTCTCGTAAATACTCTTCTTTGTTTTTTTTTTGTTTTTTTTTTTATTTATTTATTGGCTCGCCAACAGAATACATCACATAATTTTTACAGTTATTTACATTTATACATGGTTGTAATGATGTTTCTAATTATAGGTGAGCACAACATTCATCTCAATATTCTTTATGTAATAATGATTGGTTAGTTACAAGAGTGATAAATTTAATTTCAAATATGTATATAAAAATAAGGAGGATCGAAATCAGTTATTAGGAAGAAAAATGCACACATACTTATAAATACAATATACATATACATATATACATACATACACACACATACATACATACATACACACACAAATATACTCACATAATCATATATGCATATATGTGCACAACGTACTCATATATATATGTATATGCATACATGTACTTACACTTGGACATACAAATACATTTCTTGCGGAGCCAATGCACAAGTAGTAATTGTTAGAATTAAAAAAAAATAAAATGGCTTAAGTAAGGAGATCATCTGGTAAAAGTATGTGTAAGTGTAAGTTCCTTCTGAAGGTATTAATTGTGTTTGAAAATATGTAACAAAGTCATATTATATAAATCAGAGCCGGTTAAACGTAACCGCAAACTTACTAAAATACAATTATACGCCAGTGTTTGTGAGCCATCTGTGTCATTATTTTTATGAGATACAAAATGTTAATTATAAGCAACAAAATGTTTTTATTTTTAATTGATAAACTAATGTTTAAGACAAGATTTTTGTGCATAGCACAAAGGGTAACAATCATTATAAATTATAAGCAATAAAAATTATTTCTTCAAACTTCGCAAAATCACTTTATGGCGTCATTTTGAATTAAATTAACACAAATAACTTTGTATTAAACCACTATTATAAAATCACAATTATGTATATAAAATCACAATGTCATTACTACCCTGACGAAGAAACCATCGGTTTCGAAACATGTAGGTAATTGTGATTATATAATAATGGTTTAATACAAAGTTATTTGTTTTAATTTAATAAAAATTAGCTTGAAACACGCATCCACATTGAAAAAATCTCACGAGAAAAGATACATGACTCCGACGGGAGTCGATCCCGTGTCCTTCTGATTTCCAGTCAAATGCTCTAATCACTAGGCTTATCTCTTACCCGCCAAATAATTCAATATATATACTATTGTTTCATTCAACAATTAGGGCTTGTTATATTATTTCATCTGCAAACAACCAACTTTATTTTACACGAGAAAGGCATTGTAAGTACTAAATCTCCCACTAGGAGGCGTCGAGACATATTATGTCTACATTTTTTGGTGAAATACTAACTCGTCAAATATTAATTATTTTTAATTGATAAACTAATGTTTAGGACAAAATTTTTATGCATAGCACAATAAAAATTATTATAAGCAATAATCATTAGCCTGAAATTATTGTCCCGTCGCCATCATGTATCTTTTCTCGGGGGATTTTTTCAATGTGGATGTGTTTTTCAGGCTAATAATTATTGCTTATAATAATTAAAATGTTTTTGAACATCACTTAATTTTCGCGTTGTGCTTACATTTACAATATACATACATTCCGTACACTTATCGTAAGCACTTCTTATAAACTCTAGCTACATTTTATCATAGGCATTTCTTATAAACTCTAAAACGAAGTTCCTTCCTTCAAAAATGATGTGAAATCAATAGACAGATTTGTTTAAAGCAGTTGAAGGGTTTGCGCCAAACTACGAATTTAATCAACTGGCCAATCATCATCAAATCATGAGTATAATTCTATACTCGGTGTGGTTTCACAGGGAACTTCAGAATGTCAGTCACTACGGCTATAGCTATTACAGGTATGATATAAAAAAATACGAATTATGTATAGACATACTTACACAGGTGTACACTGTTGGTATATATATTATGGTGCCTCCTCTCAGCTGGCTATAGAATCCTCTCAGCTGGCTAAAGAGCGCAAGAATCTCAGGACTGATTATGGATCAAATTGGGAAACGTGTGTGGCGTTGTTCCGCTTCCTCTCTTCATAAAATAATGTTATAACTGAATTACTGCGGGGCAAAGTGTCGCTTGTGACTTCAAAAGGGCACAGGACACAACAATCAGTACACAGCTCACTGCTCACTGCTCACTGCTGACTGCTCACTGCTCAAAGCTCGTCGGAGACTTCCACTGTTGTTGTTTATAAAATGAAAGCAATTTGCTTATGGCCAACGACTGAAGTAAGTTTGCTTGCTCCGGCGAAATAATCACGTTTAAGTTCAAGAAGCTTTCCTGCAAACAAGATATTAAGACGTGTTATGGGTACCTAATCAAGTAATAACATGAGCTTATAAAATCATGTAAACAGAATATGAATACAAAAACTAGTTATACGGAAGGGGTGGTACCTATTTTCCACCAGGACAGACGCGATGCTTGGCAAAATGGTGCCATACATTTGTCTTTATCACTGAGCACTAATTCCACAAGTCCCAGAAACCATTCATGGGGCACCACAAGTGTTTCGATATGTTTAGTGACTCATGTGATGATTAAAGGATACCCTTTGACCACTCCAGCCGGTCCCTCTCGACCTACCGCATTGCCCTTAGCCGGAGGGATGGATTCATATCTCCGTCACTCCTGGACGAACTGACCTCAGATTTATCCAACACTCATTCCCCTTTTCCTTCCCAGAACTTCCTCTTCCTTTCCATAAAAAGCCCCTCCACACAGCATCCCCAAAGTTGACATACTTCTTTCCTGCCCGAAAAATTCTATAATGTGAAATTTAGTAACGTGTAATGTCATCTTCTTTGAAGAGGAACATACCCACTCTACTTAGAAAGTGATTAGAAGAGAAAGGGGTTCCGCCTTCCAGAGCATACAAGTACAAGTGACGTTCTTCCATAAACAATTCTGCCCAGCTTTTGAGAGACCGCCTTAACTTCCGTTTCATCGCTTTACAAAAGTAAATTATGTATGGACTGCCCTATTTATTCAAATATTTAATTATGAGACCCTGTACGTACACATCACACACACACACTCACACAAACACAGACGTGTAGCGCTTCGGCACATTTTATTGCTTCATTATAAAAGCCCACAATACATTTATACAGTCCACGTAATAAATGGACCAATCACAATCGAGTTCGGAAACTTTGAACAATGCTTCACCCAATGTTTTAATTTGGGTACTATTTTATTGTACGGTGGTTTTTGTTTATTTAAATTACATTAATTATGGGTTACGGTTTGTAGAGTTCTACAATAAGTACAAATAGAAAACGGGTCTACCTATCATTAATAACACATAAACCATTCGTTTGTTTTAAAAACGCTTTCAACATCAACGAACTTGGTTGTCTTTTTGTAAATTTGTGATCAATAACTGATAATCAAATAAGAGTTACTTTCTATCTATAGGCATTTAAACCCTCGGCGCACTTTCAAAGTCAATGGTTGGAGGGCTGAGGTTTCTCACTTGTGTTGTGGCATTTATGGAAAGAAACATCAATCATGAACTATTTAAGTGAAAGTTTTTTTTTAATATTTTTTTTTTATACGGAATACCTCACAAGAGTCCCAACTGCTCCCGTCTGGAGCCAGTGAGACTATGGCATCCCCAATTGGGGTATGTTATGAGGCTGAAGGTCAGTGAGAAAGGGAAGGAGACGAGGAAGAGGAAGGTAGGGAAGTACCTGGCTATTCAGATCTAGTCACTAAACACGGCTAAAGCCATTTCAAGCAACGTTTCAATTTTGAATGGTGGACTTACACCAGGGCGATACTAAGAGTATCTTCCACTCTGGAACGTGCCGCAAATATACTATATATTATTTTAAATAATTAATTGTGAAATAACACAAATCAATTAAATAAAATTTATTTGCGCACGCCGGGTTCGAACCCGCGACCTTCGGAATGGCAATCCAACGCTCTACCGCTGGACTACGCCGGCCGTCAAAGGTGTTTTAAAAGTAAAATAAAACTGCATCAGCAGCTTGGAGAAAAGCAATAGTTCTATGTGTTATTCCAGTGAATGACAGTTATTAAATTTTCCACCCATCTAATTATAATAATTATAGTATTATATAAATAAAAAAATATATAAAATATAAACGGGTTTAGTTTTTCCTATGGGAAAAACTAAACCCGTTCCTGTAAATCTGGTGAAAAAAAAAAAAAAAATTTTAAAATATTTTCTTTTCATTTATTTAATATATTAATATTTAATCTTTTCGATCTGTAAACAGTGCACGGCGCATTGGAGTCTCAGATGGCGTAGTGGAAGCAATTGCCCTGTCCACAGTTTGTATGTTTTGGATATAAAATTGATGTTGCTAGGTGGTGTGTTAATATATGGCTCAATTTCCACCGGTCGACTACCAGAAGAGAATACATTACAGACTTAATGGCCGTGAAATCTAATTGAGTTTATTGTATGTAAATTCTATGCCACAGCGTAAAGCAAATACAATTTTATTGGTTTCATATTAAACAAGCCTCAATCAGAGCGGCCATTGTCTCGTAATAAGACTATTTAAAGTGAGGCGATAAACGTCCGCCAGAAACCATTCTTGCGTTCTTTATTTAACGGAACGTTAACTTTCATGTGTCGATGTTTATCTCAAGTTAGATGCACATTCTATATTATTATTGGCAGTTATTTGAATTAATGCGGTACTTCGTCTCAGTCGAAAGTCGCGACAAAATACATATTATATATTGTAGTGACGTGTTCAGAAACAGATTACATTACACACTCTACTATTATCCTGTATTTACGGAAAATATTTTTGTATTACGTGCACTTATCACTTGAAACTGCATATACTCGAATAGAAATAAATGAATTTAATAATATTAACAATATTTATTGTTGTAATGTATGTTATTGTAATAAATGTGGTATTTTGTGACATCGATTATTATTGTTTTAATGATTTTTTTGATGTTAAACTTGTATTTTATTATTTAGGAATTGATTTGTAAATTTTAATTTTATCTCAAGTTCATTGTAATCGAATATCTTATTAAAGCTTTACCATTTTTTGTGTTTATTATATTCTTAGGCATTGATTATGTATTATTTTCTACATATTATGTTTTGAAGAGTTTTATCCACAATGTAGGTACATTAATTACTTAATTTCATTTATTTGTGTGTCTTAGAAATCTCAGAAATAAACAAACAACAAAAATCTATAATAATTTTATTTTAGTTAACAAAATAATAGCACCCTGAAAGTGACTCATCACACCATTCTCCCTCCCACCTAAAGTCACCGCTCTCACTACCTTCACCTAAAAATATTTAATCATTTCTGTATTTGTATAATTTGTTAGTTTTAGGAACGCTAGTGAGTGACACGGATGTGTCGAAACCGGTAGCAAATATGTAAAAAATGCACATTGTGAATAAAACTCTCCAAAACTAAAGCTTAAACGTGAGCTTAAGTGTTATAAAATTGTCTTACTTAACGTGCATAGACTCATACTCTAGCTAACAAAAAAAAAACCTAAAATAGTACATAGTCAAATAAAGATCTATCGAAAGAATCTTGAACTATCGGAAGAAAGTTGTAAAAATATTAGAAAATGAATATTTTTATTTTTAAGAATCATAAATTTTTGTCGTTAAAAACCTATATTTAATATCTTATATGCTATTATTAGTTGGGGATCCGCATTTAAAACTAACCTTACTCCAATAGAAGCTGTACAGAGATTAATAACCTTCCGGCTACTTAACGGATCGATTATTCGCAGAATTTCAAGTGCCTTCATTTAAAGATCTATACACTAAAAATGCATTAATTCAAAGCATAAAAGAAAAAGACAAGTACCTATCAATTTCTAACCGAAAACCGTACCCGGCTTAAATATATTTTTCCATGCCCAAAATTAAACACTTTCTTTGAACAAAATTATTACACTTTACCGAGGAAGAATTTTTTCAAACGACTATCGGAAGAAATTAGAAACATTAATGACAAAATCCAAATAATAAACACTGTGAAAAATATTTTGAAGACTAACTTACCAAAACAAATGTTTCCAATCAAATTAATCTTAAGAATAACTCATCTCAATTAGTTTCCTTCCCTTCTCGACAAAAGGTAAAATTTATTTAATTATTAATTACGACTTACAAGTAACTTTTTTTTGTAACTATAGTATTATTAATCACTTTCAAATTAATAAAACAAAACAGTATACACTCCTCTTCCAGCCACAAGCTAATGCTTCTGAGGAAGAGTAGTCTTAAAATAAGTTTAATAAACGTGATATATTAATATATATTTAAATATATTTATTATTATAAGACACTGCATATAATCCTTCTAGCTGAAAAAATCTCACTTTTGTTGTGGGGGTGATTTTTTTCAATTGTATTTTTTTTCAGTACGGTGGAGGAGTAATAGGACTAAAATATATAAAAATAATTTAAAATTGAAAACATAAAAGCAATTAAAACAATTTCAACACAATAAAAAAATCTACTTTAAAGGGTATCTAAATTAATTATTTTCAGTGTAAGGCTCACAGACATATTATTCATAGACTTGAGAATCAGGGAGAGGGGTAATAAGCATCTGTAGCGGGGCGGAGAGGGATGAGTTGACGGTAACGATATGTGATTCGTTAATCCTTCAATATGACAGTATATAGGCATCACGCATTATAATATCACCATTTAGCTCTTAAAAGTAAAATCTGCTTTTGAATGAATAGACCTTTTTACATGGGAGCGCGAATTGTTCGCCCGGTTTGAACAAGCTTGTGTAATCCATATAAAATGAAGAAAGGTTCGCTTGTTGTGAGAATCGAATATTTTGTTACCGTGTTTAGTTAAGACACTTTTACAAATGTTTCATAATTTACTTATCACAGTAAACTGCAACGTGCACACGACGGGACCGGGAATTTCGGTTCATGTCTAAAACTGATCATATTATATGTTGTGAATAAGCTTAAAATAATGACAAATAATGCCTGCATATGGAAGGTAATACGACAATTGGGTTTATACTCTTTTTCACTTCTATTTTTACATGTTTTAATAGCACAAGTTACCATTTTTGCCGTGTTATTTCGTAAAATGTACCGATAAGAGCTCTACGCTAGTCCGCACAAGAATGATGACGTCACATTTTCTAGATTCACGCGTACCTATACGCCAGCCGGGCCGGTTCCATGGAACCCAGAATTAAGGAGGGGGAAATAATACGCTTTTATCACTTAGGGCAGGTCTATACATATTCATATGTCTATGGTAAGGCTTAATAAAATCAAATTGTACAATTTCACAACAAATAGAATTATGACAAATTGGTTCAGTACGTATGATATTAATACAAAAATAATTTAATTATAAATAATATGGAAGTAATACAATTTCAAAACAATAAAACATTTTCTAAGGGTTAATTGATTCACCGGTAAGTTATTAAAGTGATTAACAATAGTAATACAAAAAAAATAATATTAAAAAAAAAATACAAAAACAAAAGTATTAAATCAATCATTTATTGTCCTTGTGTTTAATTCATAGAAAACAATATATTTTTTTAAAATTTAATTTAAATTATTTTTTTTTAAATAAAGTAAAATTGGGCCGTTTCTACGACTCGTTCTCAGCTAGTCTGTGGAGTTAATAAAAGTAAACGGATGTACTTACTTGGGACTAATAATAAATGGGATAAGCAAGCGACCAAAATATGTAACCAGCTAAGAGCTGTAGAGAATAAGATGAATTTCGGTAAAACGGCATCGTGTTATAAATTATCCATAAATTGTTTGTATGAGTGTAAACGACTTCTTGCAAGTTTGTCAGACACTCCATCATTGTGAAAAATGCGAGAAACATTTCTCATTTCATTCATCTTGTTTGCTCTAGGGCGGCAGCTAAAGGTAAAATGATGGAACCCAACAAATAATGGTCGGTTGCATCCGCAATCGTGCAGAAAGTCGGCACAAAAGGAGACGTCGTTCTCGGGTTATTAGCAGGTATCGGGTGTCTTTCTGTCATTTTTTCATTTTGTAAAGTATCGCTAAACGGGACAACACACACCGGTGCCCGTCTTTAAGGGCAATTGAATGGCATTCATGTCGCCGTACAATAGGAATCCAGAAATGATACACATCAATAATACATATTGATCGCTATCAAAGCTAAATTTGAAAGGAATTTACAATAGACAAACTGCAACAGAAGTCTCATTCACTTGTGACACAAACACGATAACCTTTGAAGTAGAGTATAATCCTTCGGTTTACCCAGTGTATTTCACATTGATATCACCAATGACATTATCTGGTATTTTTATTTTATAGTTTCAATTTATTGTTTTTTTTACTAGGGTAAGGTTTCATATGTAAATCTCAATTCTTTCAAGATCCCCATGGAAAGAAAGCTGTATTGAAACCCGACATATTCCGCGCCTGACGCTCGGCTAATGATATCTGTTGGCTACCTTTAGCATCGATCAGACCTCCACAATATTAACTCACTCGTCCTTAAATCGCTGGCCGCAATCATAAATTTGTAATTCGAGTGTAATGTAGTTGAGATGATTTGAACAAGTTATCAGGCATCGCGCATCGTTACATCTCGGGGCAGTGGATCAGTGATCAGTCAGTTGATCTGGTGCCGTAACTAGGTACACGTGTGGTCCGGGGATGATCCCGTACGTAGTTCTCTGCCTTTAATGATTTTATTATGGCCCGCATTCGTGACAGCGTAATTGGTCCTTCGGGATCGACTAATTCGTGAAGGTTCCGAGTGACCACCCGCGCGGGCCTGCCTCCTCCGGCAGAGCTCGACTCTGGGAAAAATTGGCCGAAATTGGGGGTTGTCGGGTAATTAAAGGTTGCGCGGTAATTATGATCGGGGTATTATTTGTATCTATATCTAACCCTTTGTTACATGTTATAGTTTGTACAAACCCACGTTATAGGTACTTATATTATAAATGAGTATTGTTCTTTTTGAATACGCTATCCTTTATAATATATTTTTTTATGTTCGTGGATTAAAATCCATTCGACACAAAGAACAACCTTTATGGTTGATATTTGCCCTAGGTGTATCAATAATATAGATAAAGAACCGCAGTAATAACTGTAAGTCGGAGTTGTGCAGCACAATGCCCTCGACTTGTTTCCCGGACAAATGACAAAGAGCTCTTCTCAAGCGGAAGATAGCTACTCTTTATTCCCGTGCCTATATACAGGGCAAAGTATTCTCAAAGCGATCGGCTGACACACGTTCCTGTCCCGGGGCGACTTGCTGCTTTACTCGGAGCGTAATTTGTTTATTTTACGTGCTTTGGAAAGGAATTTAGGTTGAATTCTCTTTTAGTAATAAAAACTAGCCTCGGGATAGAGTTATGTCAGCTTCGAAACAATGATGCATCATCGGACAAACAGTAAAGACTCAAATATTGCTTTGATACAAAACTTACATCTGCTCAGATCGGTTACTTCTCGTAGGTATTACACGAGCTACCTAACGGTGCCCACTTTGCTAACTTATAAATCCGATACCTTCATAACTTTAAAGATACATACGTTCTATTTAATTTTCGTAATCACCAAAAACGTTTTTTTAAACGAAAAATAAGGTATCGTAGCAAATAGTTGCAGAATATCTATTACATAAATATGTAAGTATGTACGTAGTATAGAGTACAGCCTAAAGTTCACGATAAAGCCTCCTGGTGGCTACTCTATTGGCAGACTTTGCATCGGATTTCACCAACAGATGCCGATTGAATGGTAGATACAATCTTTAATCTGCGCAGAAGATCTCAGCAGATATTGCGTGTCCGAGACTGCGACAGTTGAGTTCTCCAAGGTAAAGGCCGCTCCACATCGCCATCGGCCTTTTATACAACATACCTAACGTGAAGGTGCTTTTATTATTATTCAACAACATTACAAACAAACTTTGTTATTACTCCACATGCCGACTAAAGTATCAATTTCATTTCAATAGCACTGGGTCTGGCAGGAAAAGAGCATATTATACGAAAGCATTTTTTATTTATCCGATTGTCGACTAACAAAGAAAATATGTTTAAAAACCCGTAAGAACAGATCATCCCGACTTTGAAGGTTTCATATTATAGAGGTTTGGGGAAATTAAAATTGCCCCTATCGGAAATGCAATGGAAATAGTTTTATTAATTTCGAAAATAAATATTATTTAAATACTTTTGGTTGGTAGACATAATAATTTCTTTTATTGTAACTTCAGAGTTATAAAACATTCATGATGGGTTGCGATCGAAATACCAATAATTTACAAATTTTCAATATTTTATATAGTAACTTATGTCTTCGTTTATTCTTTTGATACTTTTAATTGTATCTTTACTTTTTGTCCAATATTTTTGTAATATTTTAAAAATATAATTTTTAAATTTTATTTTTAATACTATTTATAAGCAGTATGATGTAACTTTATTATTTCCAAATATTTACTAGTAAATAGACTAACTAGCTCCCCAGTTAGAACCGAGATTATTTCTCTACTAACTGGGTATTTAAAATGGTTAATGAATGTTATGTAACATATTATTAATCTGTATATTTATATTTTATTTTACAAATACATTTTAATAATAAAAAAAAATAAATCTGATGGAGAATGGAATAACTCTTGCCTTTTTGGAGTGAGGCTCTGTCAAAAAAAGTTAATTTGATTAGTTCGTCATTCACAAAGACTTCCGCTAAGGGTAAATTTAACGTATTTCAACGGTCGCTTTAATTGCGCTAATAAATGGATTTTTATTAAAAGATAAAATGTATTGAAGCAATCCAAAATCCCAATTTTAGAATATGCCAAAATAGTTTCCCACGGTGCGTCATCATCACGGAGTAATTACTATATTATCTTAATCCGACTGCCCCAGTAAGGAGTGGGGGCGGGGTGGAGATGGGGATGGGGATGGGTAGAACAGAACAGAGCAGGGACCAGCAGCGACCCTCCTGCATTTAGTAATTGGATTAATTTGCGGTACTTATTTTGTGGGATAAAATTGAAAATATCCTGATCGCTTCATTTAAGTGGAAAAACACGAAACATCACTTATCCAGCCCGTATGATCAGTGACTTACAACAAATCAGATAGCACTTCCAACAGCTTTACACGAGCCCCAACACTTCCCACCCTTCATCCCACCACCGCACTCTTCGTTCTGTTAGTACTAATTTAATTGTAGTTTATTGGAACACGCGCCCCTTCAAAACATTATTACTTAATTGATGTGACCACAGCAAAAACTAATAAAGATTAACACAATTAACTTTTTTTTTATAGTGAAAACACCTCACAATACTCCTAACTGCTCCCGTCTGGAGCCACTGAGACTATGGAATCCCCAATTGTGGGGTATGTTGTGAAGTTGAAGGTAAGCGAGGAAGGGAAGGAGATGGGGAAGAGGAAGGTGGGGAGTGGGTGGAACTCACTTTGTGCTTAACGTATGTGCCTGCCTATATTTCCAATAAATCGATTAGCCTTGATAAAAAAAAGAATAAAAAAGATATGTAATATCCTGTAATTTGCACTGAACCTTCTTCGAGGATGTTAGGCTGCCTAAGCGCGAGCCGTACTTGGGAAACGCGCTGCTTGCATTTGCTTCGTTCTTTTCAAATGTATACGAAGCATTAGAATCTCTAATAATCTCTCTGGCGGAAGACCCCCATTCAGACAATCTAAACGAGTCTGGATTAAGCATAATAAGCCATTTTTAGTGACCAAAACTAGTACTTCCTAACCGTCATCTTGCCCATCTCATTTTCTTCAGCCTTAGAACATTCCCCAAAATGCAATAGTTCCACTTGCTCCGGGTTGTGCGGACTCTATAATGTATGTATACATTATAAAGACGGGCATGGGGTGGGGGGGGGGGGGCGCGTAACGAGAAAATGATATTGACATTGGCCGAGAGGGGGCGGACAACCAATAATTAGGCGGAGGAGAAGATTCCGGCTGGCCGCAACATATTATGCAGGTAGAGCCGCCAGCCGGCCCAGGAGGTACTCCACTAGCCGAGACGGGCTCAGAACGCCCATGGTGCTTGTTGCTGGTGGGACGGACGGGAAACAATTGTAAACAACCAAGATGTATTAAAAAATATGCTAACTAAGTCGCCTGACGACAGACTAATGATTTTTTTGTAGTCTCCTCATACCGACCGACTGATGACGTATTATTAAGACGTCTCTGTATGACAATACGCGAGTAGGAAAACGGCTGATGGGCGGCAGTTAGCAGTTAATAGTCAGTAGTAAGTATCCCCAGGGTGATGACGCGCAGTTCTCGGGATATAGGTGATTAAAGCAGCGCGATTTAAGTTTACTTATTGAAATATAATTATAAAACCACACCAGTAACCTCTTTATGAAACCATAAACGTTCTGAAACAATCACATAAAATGAAAAGATATTCAATTACTTTGCAATTGATTATTATATGCAAACATACAGGGTGTCGCGTGAGCTATGGATTAAACGAAGTGGGGTGATAGAGGAGGTTATTTACAATTTTTTTGTAACCCTTCAAAAATCTTTCATCAACAAAGTACCTGGTCTTTAACGTTTTTATATGTTTGTATGCTGTTGAATAGTGTATCCATCTAATGAAAGTATTTTCATGTAGGTGCTCCATATCTATATTAACAATAATAAGATACAATTTGTTTTATTTATTTTTTTAAACATTTACAGACTGTTAAGAATAATTGCATTAATAAAATTTTCATTGGGAAGGGATAGACTTAACACTCTTATCAAAAATATTCACCTCATGCGTAAATCGAGGTTTAGTAGTACTAGATGAAGATGGCACTAGTGAAAAAACAGAAATAATATAAAAAAATTTAAGCACATAGTTTTTTAAGCAAAGTTTCAATTCTGAATCTTCTACTCTGGAACGTGCCGCAAATATACCATATATTAATTTAAAACATTGAATTGACAAAACATAAAACAATTAAATAAATTATGATTATTAATATTTTTTTTTTTTACTTTTTAACTCAATGAGTTAAACCTCAAATAGACTTGCAGAAAAAGTCAATAGATGTCGCATATTAATAAAAAGTGATAAAATGTATCCTGAAATTATCTAGATGGCATTTAGTTCGAGTTGAATCTTGCAATCATACATAAAGATAGCCAATAAAAATATGCGTTAAGAAAATGAAAATAATCTTGTGGTATGATACAGTTAAAAATGACCGAATCAGATAGGGATAAGTTGGCGTAGTGGATAGCGCGTTGGCCCTGATTGCCAGAGGTCCTGGGTTCGAGTCCCAGATGTATCCGTATCTTTTTCTGATTTTATGTTTCGGAGTTTCTATTGACTTTCGCTAATATTATCTTTATTATAAATAAAATTTTCTTGCGCACGCTGGGATTTGAGCTGGAATTTTGACAGCGATATCCAAATCGCTAGTCGAGAACCTTGCCCCTCGTCCACGAAGGCCGTCAAAGTATAGAGAAAGGGAAGAAAGACAGAAAGAAAAGAAAAAACAATTAAAAAACAAAATAAAATAATGTAATATGGATATGGAGATCATTAAAAATACTTTCGTTAGATAAATAATTTAACAGCGTGATTAGAAAAAATAACCAAAAATACTATTTTGATACTTTTTTATCAGATGGTGTGCGGGGTTTCATAGTATAAAAAATGATATAATATTGAAAGGGATAAGAATTCGACTATGACATGTTCGATCATTTTGATTGCAAACTACCTCCCATATCACCCCACTTCGTTTCATCCATGGCTTACGGGATATCCTGTATATTATTTTTTTTTCTATTCAGTTAACAGTACCATTGTAGGATAAAAGTAATAATAATATATTTTATTTCACGGCAATTTCTAGTATAGATGTCTAATCTTATGTTATGTGTTATTGTAGTGTGGATAGCTATATCGTACATATAAGTTAGTTACTTTTAATGCCGTTTGATAATTTTGTAAATCTGTTAATAAAAAAGTATATATATTTTTTTCAGTATTCCACTACGGATGTGGAAGTGTACCAAATTCATTACATCATCCGTTTAGTGTGGTGGTAGTAGGAGATTTTTAAATGTTGTTGGGTTATTCGTAACCCGGGAATGTTTGAAAAAAAAAATCTTTGGTTTGATGAAATTCCGTGGTGCTTCTTTTGTACATCATACTTACAATGCCAATGGTATTATCATTACCAGGTATTAATACCAGTACCTACTACGCTGTACGTAATCAATGTTATATTTTTAGAGAGCTTTACAATGGGGCACCATGATTAAAAAAACATTGATTAATATCATGAAAAAGGGCTATTTCAAAAAGCTCCCTTATACAAAAGCCCTTTCAGAGCTTTGATGTCCAACAACTATCAATACTAAAGCTGATCGTCGCTAGCTGATTGGAGTGATTTGCATAGTTCTGTTTTATGATAGTAGATATATCATGGTTTATCTGCAGCGGTGCAAACACACACTGGGTAGTAGGCAGTACGCAGTACGCATTGCTTTGCGCGGAGCCGCAAGCCCTTTGCCCTTTTTCCAATGCCGATTGCCCAGCGCAGCGCGCTTCGGAGGCTGGACCTTTTAATTATTAATGCCTTTAAATAGGTTCCAAAGATACCTAGTCCACTGGAGGATATATCATAGAGAATTAGAAAATGAGTTTGGTAAAGTTTTAATCACTTGTTTAAATATTTGTCCTGATCAGAGACGTGCACGGCGTTTTGGATCAAGGTGGGCAGAAAAGAAAAGAGGGAATTCACTGAAAAGGATAGAAACAAAAACCTACCACAGACAACTACTTCCTTCACGCAAGTTTTTGCTAATGCTTTTAATGGCTAAGATGCTGGCTGTAGCCGATTTGTCTGTCGATTTCAAAGAAAATAATTATTCATCTACGCATTTTACAAGCCTATTTATTACTGGATATACAAAACTTACATATGTTTCTGTTAACACAGACAATATTTTGGAAGAAAGCCAGAATATAATAATTATTTCTTTATTAAAGTTGTAACCATTAGACGATTTTTTTGTTTGTTATCAAGTTTAATTTGTAGAACTCCATTATAATTTTAAAAATTTTGGATATATTTTTATTTTGTATTTTAATTATTATTACGCGTGACAGCTATTTCGCCTTCTGAAAGCATTATCAAACTGTGGGTAGCCCACTTACAGACGATACGTTTATACTATTTCTATATAGGTATTTTTATTTCATTTACTCAATTTATTGATTTCTGAGTAAAATGTTAGAAATTATTCATGGTTATTACCCCTTAAGTAAAGTTTTCGTCTATACGTGGACTACCCAAAGTTTGATAATGCCTTCAGAAGGCGAAACCGCTGTCACGCGTAATAATAATTACATTGCAGAACTTGTTAAAAAAAAATAAAAATAATAATAATAATATTATTGAACATATAAAAATATAAGAACCAGTACATGAAGCTGATTTCTGTATTTGCTGGCCATCGCAATTTGTTGTAAAAAACATATTTAGACACTATTTAGACACTAACACGAACGAGTCATCTCTTGAATGCGCACATAGCACAAATGCAATTATTTTGTGTCATTTTTTAGTAATAATTGAACACTCTTGTATTTTTCTCGAATTCAATATTTAATATTTTATTACTACATGTATGAAACAATTTACATACATCTAAATAAACAAAACCCAAATAAAAATAAAAAAAACTCTTGAGGTGAGCGACATTTGGCGTACGTTTCTGTATTTGACTCGTTATAGTGTGCGATCGGCCCGGTAAGGTACGCGTAGCGCTGCAGTTTGTAGCTAGAACTTGTCGCGCTGATTTCGTGCAGCAAGTTTATGAATTGTAATATTGCCCGCCTTCTTCTAGGTACATAATTTGTGTTGGATAAGTAGAACCTAGTTTTATTTCAGAATTTAAGTAAATCAAATTTAGTAATGTTATTATTTAGTTCACGATACTTATGTTTTTTTTTGTTTTCTATGGTTTACGAAAATGTTACTAATTTACTTAAAACGTGATACAACGTCGCCTGCGTGCTCAATTGTCCAAATGACCATTTGCAAAATTTTACAGAAGGGGGAGGTTTTCTTTAATTATTTCAAAAACATTATGATAGGTGTTTAAGATAAAGCCATTTCCCTAAAGGTAAAGGTCTTAAAGAAACTCTTAGTGAAGTAATTAATTATCATTTTTGATACGTAAAAAAAAAAAATTTAAAATGAAGATTGAACCAACACTCAAATGGTCGTTTGAACAATAAAACACGTAGGCGGCGACAAGTAAATAATAAGGGAGGGGTAAATATGATAATAAATATAAGTTGTCTTAATACGTTATAATCCAGTTTAATAATGGTCTTGAACACCGAAACAACTGTCATAATAATAAAAACTGAACTACATGCTTGTAGAATGCCAAATTCATTTAATCTCATTTTATAAATCTGTATATTTTCTTATTTTCTCAGAAATTTTTTTTTTAATGTTACAGGAATTTGGTACAGCTACATCAATGATATAAGTTATTTTTTAAATTTTGTCATTTAAAACTATATCGGGTCTATTATGACTAATTGTTCTGTCTGTATGTATAGTTTTACCATAATATATTTTATAAAATTGATTTTGATTCGCATTCATAATATGGTACTGTATTATGGCAGTCAATCAAGTTATGTTCTACATCAATGATATAAGTTATTTTTTAAATTTTGTCATTTAAAACTATATCGGGTCTATTATGACTAATTGTTCTGTCTGTATGTATAGTTTTACCATAATATATTTTATAAAATTGATTTTGATTCGCATTCATAATATGGTACTGTATTATGGCAGTCAATCAAGTTATGTTTAATTACCAAACTTTGGTGAATTATTTTAAAAACATGATTGTGCCTAAATGTGTACTCAGACGGCGCTAATACAGAACATCCCGATATAATGTGTTCTATAGTTTCTGGAAAAGTCATACATTTTCTACATAAATCAATTTGATTTGTATCTTTGATTATATGCTTCCTATAATTTGTAGTATTAATGACTCTATCTTGAATTGCAAGCATAAATCCTTCTATTTCTGCGCTCAACTCTCCAATACTCAACAATTTGTTTGACGAAAGTTTATCAACATACGTTTGGTTGAGATAATTAAAGTGTTTTGCGTGAATAATTTTATTTGACCAGGAATCTTATAATTCGTGGTTGGTATAAAAATGTTTGCAGGTTAATAAAAACTGAACTACATGCTTGTGGAGGCAGTTGGCAGGTTAATAACAACTGAACTACATGCTTGTATAACTTAACATTATTAAATTTTATCTAATTGAAAAATGGTAAATAAAGCTCTACGAATTATACAACAGTTGGGACTCTTGAACTCTGTAGTTGCAAATGCTATACAAAAAATTAAAATTGTATTTCATTAAATAATTTTCAAACATAAAGCATATATGTATGTAGTATATAGATACCTACCTATTTTGAATTGCCACATACATTTAATTAACTCATTTTGGGTTATTTTCCTCGGCCTTATTTTATCCACTATGCAATACACATGATGTTTCTATGCATAAATACATGAACATTAACCGAATTTACGATACTTTAATGACATTGTCCTCTCGGAATCAATTTATTTCAACTCGTTGGGAGCTGGAATTGACTTTTTTATTATCCCGGAGAGGAAAATATTACAATAAAAAATTTACATCAAAATATAAAATAAATGCCCTACGCGGAAAAATATTGCATTAGGTATGAATGGTTCTTTCATCGACAAGTATATAGGTGTTTTATTAAATTTGGCTACTGTGACCGTGTTGAGCGATACCAATATTCCAGGGCTGGTCAACCAAACCATTCCTATATACCAGTAGTGAACAGTAACTTTGCGTAAAGTTGATTATTTCGATTTCACTGCTCTGCGCGCCCTGACGGAATAAAAAGGATAACTATTCGGCTACCATCTTGATAGAATTGACCGGATCTGGAAGAGGTCGAGTTGAAACAAACTCTACCGTGTAAAGCAATACCAATATTCCAGGGCTGGTCAACCAACCTATTCCTATATACCAGTAGTGAACAATAGACTTCGCGTATTGTTGATTATTGTTGATTATATTGTTGAAACACGGCTACCATCTTGATAGAATTGGCCGGACCTGGAAGAGGTCAAGTTGAAACAGGACTTCGCTACTCTCAGTCAACTATACTATATATTTTTGTAAATAGTCTAATTAATAATCCCATATAGAAATATCTGTAATAAAACTGAATTTGGATAAGTTCTTAAGAGTTAAAATGGTTCCTAAGAATAAATTTTCGTAAGAAATTTTGTTCGTGAAAGCAATAGTTTAATTGTAATAAAATATGGTTTTTAAAGCACTTACCAAAAAACTGCATTACATCACATAGATACATTCATTATCATTATTCTACAATAAGAATTAACTTGATTAATGCTTTATTTTTTGAAAAATATCCATTTGCAAAGATCGCCATTACGAGCAATCAATTGCGTCGTAGTAAACGAAAATCCACTATTTTAAAGATATTTCACTTCATTTTTATTTATTTCTACATGTAAACAGGTTAAAAACATTCACAACTCAATAATTATTACACTGGTATACAAACATATTAGATAAAGCGACAAATAACACGTTAATTCGACATTTAAAAAAAACGAGATTTTGACATTTGGCAGTTTGAAAAAATATTTGCTATTACCTGAATTGACAAGAGTACTACATCAAAAGTGAAGGAAAGAACAGTAACATTATTTGATCATTAATTGAAGTAGATTTTCAGTTTTCAAACAACGCTTGACGCGGGAACATTTGAAAAAAAATCAAAAAATGTTTTACGAATGGTAGGAAAATGCGGTCCTTTTTGGACCGAAATCAATCCTAGAAAAATTAATGTGGTCCAAATTTGGACCGAAATCGCTCCAGTGGTTAATCGTAAATTAGTTTAAATATGCGGCAAATAAAAATCCAACATCGTAATAAATGAAGCCTGAAAGGCGTTGAATAGGTTTTGAACGGCGGTTGATGGGACTGCCGGAGACTGGGGACGGAAGACATTACGAAACTTCATTGTTGGCGAAGAGTTTTTGTAAAAAAATTAATAGAAAACCGATAGCGGCTAAAATAATACAAAGAATTTATCACCGAAGTCACCAGTCACCAGTCACACGCGCATAAATTAAATGAATCCGTTACCTGAGGTTTTATAGTCGAATGACATTTATATCGATGAATCTGTCTTTTTACAATATTTTATTACTTTCCTGATAATTTTTTTAACTTAGCGATGTTGATCGGTGGCTTCGTAATTTGATATTTTTTTACATAATTATTAATTATGTGCGTTTTGAGTATGATGTAACAACTATGGGTATTGAAAGCATCTTTTAAAACGATGCCATATTTTGATTATCCATAAAATTGAGTAAAAGCAGGTTTGTGATAACACTTGCTTATAAATAAACCCCTTTCATTCTCACTTTGATTTCATTTTGACTGTAAGATGACAACGGCACAACCTAACCGAAAAAAATGGTAGTAATAATGATCAGACTTTTAAATGTTTTTTAACTTCCTAATTACAGATGTGATGATATACTTACTATTTACATACTGGTATCGAGATATCTGGCCTGAATCACTGGTCCATATATAAAATGAAATGATTTATAATGAAATTATGACCGCAATCACACGATTGACAAACTTTCTTTTTTACTTTAACGCAACGGAGGCCTGAGAAAAATAATTT
This sequence comes from Limnephilus auricula, assembly GCA_951813805.1. NCBI lineage: Eukaryota > Metazoa > Arthropoda > Insecta > Trichoptera > Limnephilidae > Limnephilus > Limnephilus auricula. Next base: position 275,026 of record OX638401.1, read on the forward strand.
TCATCAGGGCCTGTGTCATCTTCAGGGATGCTGTGTGGAGGGTCTTTTTGTGGAAAGAAAAAGTGATCTTGGGTCTTAAAGATACCCAAGTTGTAGGAAGGAGGAAACACAGAGGCCGGCAAATCGTTCCACATCCGAGCTGTTGAACTCAAGAACGAGTCGTAAAAACGACCCATACTCATGTGACCATTGTTTAAACTGCCTACAATTGTTTGGTTTGTTTCCCGGCTATGCACCGATGTCGAAGGGATCAATGACGCTAGTTCATTGGAGCATCTTCCATTGAAATACCGGTAGAACAAGGCAAGAATTGAGATCAATTGCTATTTTATTGCAGTTCAATAATAACATTTGGCTGATTTATACAGCGCAGTTTTTGTGAATAATTCCCTCAACGGTGCTGTACAAATAAATGTGTTAAAGGATTGGAAACAAATTAATGTTATGTTTTCACAATATAGGTTCCAAAAAAATCAATTTGTGCAAAGAATTCTTGACATAAAATTAATCCAACCCTTTTTTACAAGCCGTCATGCAATCAATCAGGTACAATAAGCTAATAATAACATTGTTTATTTACCGGATATGTCGGGGCCAGGGGACTGGGATCATGAAAGTTTGTAGAAAATATTGTACAAATTAATCTGATTGAAAGAGTTTTCGCATTGCTGTGACTTTTAATCTTTTAAACTATTAACAATCTGGTAAGTGTAATGGTGTTAGACTTACCAGGGAAGAAATTTTTTCAATCGACTACCCGAAATCAGAAAAAATTAATGATAAAACCCAAATTTTGCACTCTGTCAAAAAACATTTTAAAGACATTCGTAAGAAAAAACTACAGCTACTTTAATTAATTCTTACAAATATCCTATATTTTCCATAACATTCTCTCTTTTTTTCAAAATATAAACATAACATGTATATTATATTTTATTAATATTTTCTTAGTCATAACAAACTAAATATAAATGTAATTTTACTACTACATTAAATTTATTGTACATCTTTATTGTTTTTCATCAGCCAATATGTACTTGCGACAATAAACCTATAATAAAATGTATGCAGGGGTAATGCAATGCGATAAATTCCATATTTAAAATAACAAAAGAAAATACACAAATAATAAGATCAGGTAAAAAGTAAATAACAATACATAAATAAAAAAATTAAAATTTAAAAAAATTATAAAAACGAAGCATGAAAAATACGAAATATGAACCTGAAAAAACAATACATAACTCAAAAAAAAATTTATGGAAGCAGCCGTTTATGGAGGATATTTCACCGTCTCTCGTCTCCAGAAGGTCATCAGGGGGGACCCCATCCAGGCAACCATGGTACTGATGATCTTATTATTGGATTGGCGCAGTCTGCACCATAAGCTTCTCATGCGGTGGCGGAGAAGTTGTCTGAAAGTGTTCACTCGTCCCTCCAGGAACATTTCCATAGCACTGCAATATCTCGGTAGGCGAAAAATTTGGCGATACGAGTTATTTTAGGCGACTTTTAGCTTTTGCCATCGCGATGTAGTATAGTCAACCCACAGTTCCGTAATATATACATGTAAAATGAATTATTTAAGTACTAACTAATAACTGAATTTATGTACACTCCTCTTCCATACACAAGCAAATGCTTCCGATGGAATTTTGTAATTCAATTTTGTATCACAAACCATGTTACACAAACCTGCGCAGCCGCAAAACTATTTGAAAACTGGGATGCTTTTCTTGCCTTGACGCGAGCAGGAGCAATAAAGGGGGCACTTTCTTTTGTATCACAAACCATGTTACACAAACCTAGCGTAGCCGCTAAACTACGCGAAATCTGGGATGTTTTTCTTGCCTTGACGCGAGCAGGCGCTATGAAGGGGGCACTTTCTTTTGATCACAAACCATGTTACACAAACCTAGCGTAGCCGCTAAACTACTTGAAAACTTAAAATCTAGATTAGGTTATGAGTGTTTAATTTTAAGATTATATTGTAATAATTAGCTCAACCAGAAAGTAGGTATGTACTGTACCTACAACCGTTGACCAGAATTTATTTTATAAGGTTGGTACTTCATTTTACACATTTATAATAGCTTACTCTCTGTACTTTTATGTTGTTACTACAATACTTATTTCTTAATTTTTTTTGTCATATATGAACTCTTCAACTCTCATGCGATTTCCCGCTTGTATTTTTTTTTACTTAAATTTATCTCTTAATTATGTATATTTGTATCTACGTGTCAAATTATTGTAATTTCCACGTAAAAGCCGTCAATCGGCGTCAATTTAATATATAAATAAACTAGCTGACCCGCCCACGCGTTGCTGCGGCTAACGAAACACAATGCAAATGTATGGTTACTTAACCTAACCGGCTGACGGCCGGCGTAGTCCAGCGGTAGGGCGTTGGACTGCCATTCCGAAGGTCGCGGGTTCGAACCCGGCGTGCACAAATAAATTTTAATTATTTGATTTGTTTTATTTCACAAGTAATTATTTAAAATATATATTTGCGGCACGTTCCACATTCCTCGCTAACTTCATCTGGGCATAGGTTTTAAAATTTTTATTACATCATTCATAATATTCTTATTTTAGTAATTTCATATAATAGGCTGTATCGTGACAGTGAATTAATAGGAATAATAAAGGTAAAAAAAAACAATGTTTAAAAATCATAAACCATAAAAAATCAAAACTTAAATTAAACTGAAGAAAATACTCTCAGTATCGCCCTGGTGTTACACCGCCATTCAGAATTGAAACGTTGCTTGAAATGGCTTTAGCCGTGTTTAGTGACTAGATCTGAATAGCCAGGGACTTCCCCATCTTCCTCTTCCTCGTCTCCTTTCCTTTTCCACTTACCTTACCAGCCTCATAACATACCCCAATTGGGGATGCCATAGTCCCACTGGCTCCAGACGGGAGTATTTGGGACTCTTGTGAGGTATTCACTATAAAAAAAATAAAAAAGATGACCAAGCGTTGTATCAATAAATTAACTCATACCGCCATCTGTCAGAAACTTATGGAACTTGCAAATAATTTTAAATAATTGTCCTATAAAAAACATTTAATTCGCAATAATAAATATTGATGTTAATAATCGAGATAAAAACTATCCTATCTTTTAGGACTCCTAGTTGGACCAAATTACACACAGAAAGCCAAATTTAATCAAAATCGGTTTAGTAGTTTCCAAGTATACCTAGTGAACATTGTGACGCAAGATTTTTATATATAAAGATAAGTAATGATTTTATTTGGTCATCCATCATATTGTAATGCAATTATTCAGGAATTCGTTCTATTTATATAAGTGAAAAATGTAATGTAATAAAAATTATAATAATAACAGCAATCATTTACAGGACCACCACTGTCCGGGGAAGAACCAATTGCAGATGAATGTTTGTGTAGTGTTTTTTTTTTGTGTAAGTAACGTTCCCATAAAGTCGTTAGTAGTATGTATTTAATACTTGTTTTGCGTGTAGTATTAATTTGGAAGAATTTTATTCTTATTAAGGCCGCGCTAACCCGCTCAAAAAGAAGAAGATGGAGAGATACGACAATACGAACGTGGAAGCGAGCGCGCTAACATTAAAAACCATAAAATTCATGCGAAAATTGTGAAAATGTTTAATAAAGGACGACTCGTTTGAAAAAGAGCAAAAATCTCGTGGGGGATGTCAAGTAGCATTTAAAGAAACATTATGATTTTTTCATACATATAACTTGTAAAATAATAGAAACAAACGTGTTAATAATAATTTTTGGAGCACACTTTGCAATTTATTTCTATCGAGGTAATTTCAAATAATTACCGTTTCGGCGTGGGGAATGTATAGGTACTATCTTAAAGAATAACATATATTTTTTTAAGAGCTTAAAAACTTCAAACTTTTAAGGAAAACCTCTATTACTATGTCAGGGCTATTAGGTGTTGCCTCACCTGTGAGATAATTAGTAATTAGATGAAAAAGGTAAAGTAAAAGTAAATACCTAATAGTAAATAGATTTTAAAAATATAAGTTTCTTCCTACGAAAAAAACAGAAATGGAGTACGTACCTACTTTACTCGTAGTAATCCTTTGATACAACTCCACATATGTAGTGCATTATCATTATCATGCTTATAATATTTTAACTATAATAAACCTTAAAAACAAATTATTAATAACAGATTTTACAAGGCACGTATGAATTATCGGTAGAAGAGTCCGCCCAGTGACCAGTCGCGACAAGAAAATAATGATTTCAACCTGTATTATACCCATTCGCCTAGAGCTAACTCAAAAACTTCATTACTTCAGCACCAGTTCAAAGCAACATCCTAATAAAATGGACGGTCATCTTACGTAAACAAGATGGCGCTACAAGATTTGCCAAATTGAATTTGATAAAAATAATTGAACCCATACAGATCCACGTGGAAGTATTCACTATTTACATACACTCTCGCACAGCAAACGGAGCCACGATTGAACTTTTTATTGATTTCTTTGTGTAATAAAACGTAACAAGATACACGGTAAAAGGGCCGGGAACGGACTTAGTTGAATCGCCCAGGGCATCGGAGACCACAGCAACATGTTGTGCTTTCTGCTGGTAGAGCGGCAGAGCTTTTCCTCGCTAACTTCATCTGGGCATAGGTTTTAAAATTGTTATTACATCATTCGTAATATTCGTTTTTTAGTAATTTCACGTAATAGGCTGTGTCATGACAGTGTATTAATAGGAATAATAAAGGTAGAAAAAAAACAATGTTTAAAAATCATAAAAAATCAAAACTTAAATTAAACTGAATTATAAAAATAGACAATAAATGAAAATACTAAATTTTTTAATTTTATTCATCTGAATACTGAATACTTTTGAATACTGATTTTGAAAAGCAAGATTAAAATACACTCAATAGTATTCATATTATTAAAACATCTCATTTTTAAAGATAACATAAAATAGAAACCGAAATTTAGTTTCGGTTTGGGCCGAAACTAGAAAAGACGCCGAAATTCGGATCTGGTTTCGGTTTCGGATGAAAATCTGTTTCGGTCGGTCTCTAACTAATATTCAAATAATTTTAACGGTTAGATTTATGTAGATCGTCAAGATTACCTGTATCATAATCAAACGACACACAATTCACGATTTTAAGCTAATTAGGTAAGTACAAAAGAGCATTTATAGGAATGTTAAAAACTGACCATCTTTCTTGTCTCTATGATTGATCCGTGAATTGGATGAACCAAGCTAGAAAGGTGTAGGTTCACTTAGGGTGTGGGTTCAGCTCACAGACAGACTGCTAGTCTCGGCTGAGTACTGATGGATAGAGTGGCTCGATACGACTATAGCTAGTTAACGGATAGGTTCCCTATTCAGCGACCGTCTCAGATCGTCGTCTGACAGAAAAGTGTTCCCCACAATGGGATGCTGGGTCGAGGGACGGGTCCATAAATCTCCGGATAAAAGCCCGTCTCCATCTCGAGGCATCACAATGCGCATATTTTTGTAAATGACACTATTAAATGTAGAAATTTCAATTTTTTTAAATGACACAAAGACCGGATTACAATGGTATACCCCAAACTCAGATGGCCCCGTTGCTGCGAGTGCTGTATTTGTTGAAAGGTGGTTCAATTTTAACAAGAAACTGATATCAAGCAAATCGTGTTCAATATCTAGTATTTAGGGCAAATGGAGCATAATAGTCCTTTTTTTATTTTTTTATCAATTCACAAGCAAACATAAATAATTGTAATTTTTTTTTTTTTTTAAAGTTTGTTTTCATAATTAAATTAATTCTACAAGTTAAGCCCGCGAAAACGCCGGCTAAGAGTATTATTACACGGTATTCCGTGCGGGAGAGTATGTGAAGTCATCTGGTCCCTTGATTGTAACGCTTAATATGTACGAAAAAATAAATTTAAAAAGTTTTAGTACCCAGTTAGATATTAACTAGTACTAATCAAATCAGTTCGTGTTTTTAAATTTAAAAAATAACCATTAAAATCCATTTTTTTTCGAAATTCCGGTAACTGAATTGATTTGTACTAGTTGATATCTAACTACTACAACTTTTAAATTTATTTTTTTCGTCTTGTAAATATTTTCCCTTATTTTTCACACAATTATTAATATTTTTCACGTCGTCTCACGTGTGACGACGTGAGACGACGTCACACACTCTCCCGTTTCTTATCGGCCGTATTCGCGGACTTTAATAAAATTCAAACTTGTAGAATTAAGTTACGTTTAAGTTACGTTACAAATTAAGAAGACCCCAAAAACAAACAACGAAATTGTAGAATTAATTTCATTATGAAAACGAACTTAAAAAAAAAAAAAAACTGGTATTTAAGTTTGCATGTTATCTACATAAACATATTTTTATAGATCAAAATATTTTCAAAACGTGCTTAATACCTAGATTCAAGAAAGAAATAAAAATGCTCAAAACGCACGATGATAAATTATTAAATGTCGTATACTTCTTGTAATTATTTTTTGATCCTAAGTATTTATGATTTTTCAATAATGTCTAAACAAAATAAGTGTGTAAAATAAATTTGAAATATTTTAGTTTTGTAAGACCTTAAATATATAGAAAAACTGAGGTATTTTTGTCACAAAACTATTTTAACTGAACTAAAATTTAATTTTTTAAAACTGTGTTGACTAGATTAGGTATATATTAAATTATTTTGTTGTATGATTATATGATTTGAAATTTGTATTGTTTAATAGAATCTATCGTTTTAAAATTGAACAAATCTGCCAACGACCAACGGTATAACTTTGGTATATTAAAAATACACATAGTTTTTCAAATTTTTAAAACTACCAGATAAAATAACAATCTTTCAAAATCAATTTATGTTTTTTTGTAAAAAATAGTCAATACGTCTAGAATTTGATTTAAAAATGTCTAATTTCCAGTATTCTCTGGTAATACCCTCTAAATGAAAACTACCTATATGGGATATTAAAGGGCATACTTGCCTTACTTTAACCAGTGATTCCTGACATTATTTGGAGTTAATAATGCAAATGAAATTTTGTTTTTGTTTCAACTACCAATATTTAAAAAATCTAGGTATTTGGGCAGTTACTCGTCTCAGTGATCAGTGACGACATATGAAAGATTTTTTTTTGTTGATTATGAAAAAAAAAATGAAAAGGTCACCGGAGAACAGAATTTCATTAAAATACATTTTTTTCCTCCAAATAAAGTCAATAATCACTGATTGGTAAATCAAATACGTGCTTTAACTTTAGTTAAGTCAAGTACGTCCCTTAACAACCTGCATAATTTCTATTTGCCGTCCTGTTTTTACTTTTTTAATATTTGACAATGTGATCATTTTCGATTTGTAAAAAAAATACTTATAGATCATTCGTTAAAACCTCATTATCTTAAGTGTACTATTGCCAGTAGACAACATAATATGTATATAAACATAATTTTAGTACCTACTGTCGACTGATTTTCAGAATTTTACCTACTTCATTTGCCTACCATCTATTATTATTTTTTATTTTTTTATTTTCTTTTATTAATCATCAACGCCAATGGGTTTTTACATATTTATACAGTTTTTATGAGTAAGTGTAAAAAAGACCAAGAAAAGATTTAAGTAGCAGAAAATAATACAAAAATGTGTATAACAAGAGGTAGGTATATAAATAAAAGAGAAAGATTTTTTTTTTTAAGTTACAGATTTTGAACTGCTGGTAGCATACTATATAACATATAAAAAGTCCAAATAAAAACATTAACACACATAACTGCTTTACACAGCTCTAAAATAATATTCATTATAAAACTAAATTAATATTTATTTATGGTTTTTGTGTTTAATTCGTAGAACTCCATTTAATTTTTTTGAAATTTAATTTAAATTAAATTTAATAATGTTTATTATTAAGTTCTGCAAGTGTTATAGTTTTTATTATTGTGACAGCTGTTTCGGCTTACAAAGCCATTTTCAAACTGAGGTGTTTCATAATTAGACGACGATATTACGAAAAACTATAACACTTGCAGAACTTAATAATAAACATTATTAAATTAAATTTAAATTAAATTTCAAATAAAGTAATATATATATTTTTTTAATATTTATTAATTACAGTAACAGATGTAATACATTACATTAATTATTTTTTTTAATAATACATTTTTTATATATATATATATATATATATATATTTTTTTTTTTTTTTTTTTAATAAGTTATTTTTTATTGTTTCTTTACATTGTGGGTATCTGTTTACAGTTCAATTTTTAACCTCACTAGGACAAACCCGTGTCGATGTTAATAATTTTATGAAACAATAAAAATTGTACAACATAATATCGATATTGAAAGAACAATATTGTTACACATGTTTCTTAAAAATTAAATTAATATTCATTATTTATAATATTCAACATAAAACAATTTGAAAAATCGTAAGAACTTAATTTAGTTTTATGAATTTAAGAATTTAAATTCATAAAACCAAATGTTTTATACTAACTTCCAGTGGCGGCTCGTGACTTTTGGTGAGCTAGAGTGCTAAAATTAACAAAAATGGCATTATTGGTGTCGTTGTAGCTGAAAAATATTTTTCATTTTTTTTTTGAAAATTTGTTTTTTGTATGAAGTATAGGTATATGTATTTTTTCAGGAAATCTGTGCGGCGCACGGCAAAACTGAAATTTCCCAAAATACTTCATACAAAAAATAAATTTTCAAAAAAAATATTTTTCGGCTACAACGACATCAATAATGCCACTTTTGTTAATATTAGCACTCTAGCTCACCAAAAGTCACGAGCCGCCACTGCTAACTTCATGCAAAATAACAGATTTATAGAAATTATGTAAGGTGGCTATACTGTAAAGTACAAATGAGTTTTATATGTTTATGTTAAAATATTATAATAACGAGAGTACAGAAAAATAAGTAGGAAATACAAGTTGTTAAAGTAATTATTAACGTAAGTGTAAACATGAACATATATACATAGTACAGTTTGTATTATTTAGCAACTTTACCTGTACAGTGGGTGTATTGTAGAATATAGCTAAATTAAAATAAAAATTAAATGTGCAAATACGATAAATTTATAGCTCTATTAAAGATATTCCAGACTGATTTTTAGTTTGGAAACTGATTGATGACGATAGACATCAATTGAATAATTGAACTATACTTATTGCCGAGTCTGTGCAGCTTTTGAATAGGCGAGTTTTTGAAATAATTATTTGCAGATTTGGGAACATAATATAGCGCAGTCTGACGAGTATCACGCGTAGGTACACGCAAATTTATGAGACTAGTTAAATCCATTGCGTCCAGTACACTGTTACATATTTTGAAAAGACAAACTAAACCATTTACTGTGCGTCTTGATGAAAGGTCGCTTAGATTTAGTAAGTTCATTAAAAATGTATAATTTAGATCTTCAATTGGAATTCCTAGTTCATAATTAATAAATCTCAGAAACTAATGCTGCACTCTCTCGATTTTTAGTTGGTGAATCTTATAAAGTGGAGCCTAGATTGTTGAATTATACTCTAAGTTGCTTCTCACCAAATGTTGATTGAATTATGTTAGCAATTGTTGTTGTTGAATTATGTTTAGAGCCCGGGAAAAAATAATTGTACAGTACAGAAAACATTCAAATTTACAATAATAATTAATCGTATCTATTTACTAATTTTCATTCATATTATTAATGTAACACATCTTGAACCACCTCCCTTGACGCCATGTGACCACAGATGATATAATAGAATGGGAGAGCTTTTACTATAAGACCCGGGAAATATTTTGACTTTTACGATAGTGAAGTCCCGTCAGCGTAATTTAAGAATATTATTTATTGATTGTATAAAAACAGTAGTTTGTATTCCCTACGTTAGAGCTTAATACGCAGATAAACATTTTATTATTCAAATCTGTCCATCTATTGGTGTCACGAAGGCATAGGCTGATGGCCGTACAAGATCGCCGATCACTTAGCAGTTTCTACATAACTATTACCTATGTGTGAGTGGTTCCAGCAACTTGTGGCAAACACCAAATTTGAATATATCTTTTTATTATTCTATGTAAATGTTTTATTAATTTATGGGACGTGTTCGAGAAAGGTGTCACTTTGGAAGTCTAATAACTCGAGAGCTTATGAAAAGGAAATTCTGAGAGTTAGTTCCACTCACCGAGAACGCCATATTCCGAATGGACATAATGGACATGACAACAGGTAAGTACTTTGAAGAGGTTACCTAAATAATTGTTTCTAAAAAAGTTCTAGATGTTATTTGCATGGGTATGTGTTGATATAGTATCAATTATAACTTTAAAAAATCATATGGTTTCCAATGAATGATATCCGTGACTATAAGTATGTACTACACCTAATAGTAAAAAAACTAATGTTATATTAACTATAAACAAAGGTAATAACTATTATCCTTTTAAAATACTTTGTCAAATTATACAAAAACATTCCTTTCCTTTAAATTTGTATTTTTTATGCTTTGAAAATCAGATATGCGGTTTGGCACGGCAATATAGCATTCCATATTGGCATTTAGGCGGAGTTGCCACCTGTCGTATGATGCAAGTCGTATTTAATTATACTAGAATAAGTTCCGTAAAACAAACGTTTTTCATACCTTTTTCGTTGTTTGTTTTTGGGGTGTTATGCCGTGTTGTGCTACCTCCTTCTTTAGCCGACGTTTCGGACATCGACGGATCTGCCGGATCTGCCCTGATGATGGACACTCCAACGCTGTCCGATACGTCGGCTAAAGAAGGACAAGACGGCATAACACCCCAAAAACAAACAACGAAAATGCTTTTGGCCGTGAAAATCTAAAAAAGTTTTTCATACCTTTCAAGAACTTTTTTGTTTTATTTAATTTTATTTTAAATTTCATTTTCTTATTATGTTATTTGATTAGTAGTCAAAAGGAGTAGATGTTTAATTGGTTTTAAGTTGGCAATACACTACAGAAGTACAAATTGATAAAATGTAAACTGTAGATTTCCCGACAAAAAATAAATTATAAAATGCAACATGGTATTTATAGCTATAGCCAAAGCGGAATTTATAAACTATGTTTGTTAGTTTTAGGATAATTTGTTTCGAATTATGCAGCATTTGTGTATTAATAGATTATTAGTTGGTTCTGTTAACATTATTCACATTAGCTGTTTGTTTTATTTATTTATTTTATATTACGGAAACAAATAGTACATTGGTTACAATGATAAAAAAGTTGCTGGTTGTATTTCATGGTGGGTACCTATGATATGTTTTTTTGTAATTTAATGCTCATTTTAAATTTGGGCAGTGAATATGAGAAAACGACGATGGTAGAGTTTTGGCAAATAATAATAAATGTATGACGAGCACGGTTAATTGGCGAATTAATTGCTGCATTTGTTTTGTAATTATGCACGTGGAACTGTTCTGTATTTCGTGTACGTCTTAAAGGTACATATATTGAAATTAATTAAGGATAGTAGTTCTGCGTATAGATGTTCAATCAGCTAGTGCCCGCCTTTGCCGCAAAGTTTGAAATGTAAATTCAAAGTTATTGTTGAATTTGAAAGTAAGATATTTTGTAAATTAGTTTCGAATATGTTCTATGCTATCTATGTATATTTTGTACTGTGGGTTCCATATTGGCGATGCGTATTCCAGTGTACTTCTGACTAATGCAAAGTATAGCATTACCATTGTCCTTGAGTTACCGAAAACTTTACTTATACGAATAACAGAGCCAACCTTTATGTACGATATTTTTGAACGATTGAGTCGATGCACTTCTTAACTATAAGTTTGCTATCAAGGTAAACGCCAATATCTTTACAATAAGTTTTAGACATGACAGATTTATTGTGCAGTGACTAAGAGTACTTAATCATACGTTTATTTCTGGTGAATGTCATAGTGTGATATTTCGAAACATTGATATCTAAACAGTTAACTTTACAATACTCGCAAAGCCTATCCAAGTCACTTTGTAATGCTTCACTGTCAGAAGGAGGATGTAAAACGTCCGCGTACAGCTTATATTTGGATTTTTTAAAGTATGATCCCATATCGTTTATATAAATATTGAAGAAGAGCGGACCTATATGAGAACCTTGTGGGACACCAGATATTACCTTTAAGGACTTTGAGAAGATGCCATTGATTACGGTTACTAATGTAGGACTTAATCCATCTAAACAGGTTACCATGTATACCAAGTTGGATCTGTTTTTTTAAAAGAATTGAGTGAATTACGCGGTCAAGAATACAATTTATGTATTCCAAACGGAAAGAACACATTTTATTTAGAAACTACCACAGTCATAAAAAAACGAAAATAAGAATACTACACTACACAACTACTCAATGCTCAAAACGATCCAAAAAAACATGGCATGTAATGAACACTTTTTGCTTTATTTATTTATATTTCGTGGAAACCAACAAAAACCAACAACAATGATGAGGAAATCATGATCAACACCATACGACAACTTGCAGTCCACTTCGGAACAGGAATACCTAGTGAGGAGGACTGAGGATAAAATATTTTACTTTGTGTTCTTAATTTACTTAATATTGTATTTTAATTTTAATTTGTATTGTTATTAAATAAAAAAAAATAAAAAAAATCTAATTTCAAATTGAAATCAAAAGATTAACAAAATTCCTCAAAAAATCAGTACTGACAACAACACAACTATTGAAGACAAATTGCAAACAAATTGAATAACTTCTTTACAAACATCGCCTCAACCCTCATAGACAATAATCCCAGTCTTACTATTCACTCAAATCAAATTCCTCCCGGCCTTTCAGAGTCTAATGACCCCACCTCTGAGCTATCTACATTCAAAGAAATAACAGAACTTGAAATTCCTAAACAAATTGACAACCTTAAATAGAAGTCTGCAAATAGCCCGGATAACTTAAGCAACACCACAATCATTTCTTAAAACTTCGCAAAATCACTTTGTGGCGTTATTTTTAATTAAATTAAACAAATAACTTTGTATCAACCACTATTATATAATTATATGCTTATATAATAGTGGTTGATACAAAGTTATTTGTTTAATTTAATTTAAATATATATAATCATTCCATTACATCATATTTTCAACAATTGCATCAGACTCGGTATTTACCTAATTATTTTGAACTCGCTCACATTATTCCAATACATAAATCCAGATCCCAATATAAAACAGACAACTACAGACCAATAACCTTAACTTCACAATTATCCAAGATCTTCGAAAAGTGTTTAAAACGACAAATCATGAACTTTCTTCGTCTTCTAATTCAATCCTCTCAGCTAATCAATATGGATTTAGAAGTAACTTGTCCACTGACGAGGTTGTCTTTAGTTTAACTAAAAACATATACTCTAATCTAGACTCCAGCACTAAAACTCTAACCATTTTCTTGGACGTAAAGAAAGCGTTTGACACAGTCAACCATGGAATCCTATTAAAGAAAATCTTAAACGTTGGTATTAAAAACAAAAGTCTTATGCTATATATTAAATCGCCAACACAGCACAAAAATAGGGTTAAGCTAAAGCACTTACGATCTAGCATAACATGATATTCCTCAAGGAACTGTATTAGGGCCACTACTCTTTCTGGTCTACATCAGTGACCTATGCAATATTGCAATACCCGGTAAATATCTCTCCTTTGCAGATGACACTGCAATAACAGTAAAATAATAACAGAAAAGTAATTATTTTGTAATTGAAACTATTGATGTACTTTTTCGTTGTTTGTTTTTGGGGTGTTATGCCGTGTTGTGCTACCTCCTTCTTTAGCCGACGTTTCGGACAGCGTTGCAGTGTCCATCATCAGGGCAGATCCGGCAGATCCAGAAACATTGATGTACTTGTTGATTATACTAATTTGCTCATACATTTTTTTGTACTTGCTTATTACATAACTCTATGGAGTTAATATTTAAAAAAAAAAATAATATTGGATGAAACAATGAAATCCGTAAACAGTGTATTAACTGTTTTAACTAACTACAAAACCATTGGTGTCATATTTACTTTCGATGATAAATCAAAATATATTCATAAATTGACATATTTACTTGACTATGGCCAAAAACGAATAAAATTATAAAATATTTACCGTTCACAAATCTTAATTATTGCAGTACGTAAAAAAGTTATAGACCGTCAAACATTTAGTTCAAAAACACAAAAATGGCTTTCCTGAACAAAAGGTTCAAGTAGACTCCCGTGGTTTATCCTTTAAGTTACAGATTTATTAAACCGCCGAATACCATGTTGGAAATTTAGTTGATCTTATTACTTTCGTAGGAACCAGATCATCTATTAGGGCATCAATGATTTCATAAAAATTGTGTACCGCAGTATCAACGTCTCGTGCATTAACGACCGTGGAGTAGTAGACCAGTCAGTATTTCTGAGAGCATCATTCACTACATCATAGTTAAATTTATTAAACGATTTGAAAATCTGGGGTTTTAGGATTACTGTAGTGTTACAAAGCACAAGATCTAGAATTCGCCCACAAGTACTAGAAATTGCAACTGTTTTAAATTGGAGAACGAAAGGCTACAAGGAGGGTAGAAGCACAGAGGTCGGTACTATGTGGCTGAAAGGTAGAGTTCCGGCTCATTTTCGGCATATTGTAGTCACCTATTATTAGAAAAACGTCATTTGGAAACTCAGTAGTTCGGATATGGCAATTGTATGACTATTGAAGATAGAGAAACGCTGCGAACTCGATAATTTAGGACTAACTAAAATTGATGATGATATATTTGTGAACGAAATATGTCATCATCAATTTATTTGTTGCAATAATAAATTTCCTAAAAGATACAAAAACAAAAATGTATTCATCTGAATGATTATGAAAATATTACAAAATATGTCCACAAAAGACAAACAGACACGGGAAGGAGACATTCGTCATTATTAAGATATTCTCTTTTTAAATTACGCAATCGTAACGTTATAATAATATTATACAATGGTATATACAACTTTTTCAGACATCCCAAGTAAAGTTTCCTACTGAAATACGCATCGTTGTTTATAATATAAAAGCAAAGCCTTCGCAAGAATATCATATTTCGATATCGTTCCTAGAAAACGTTTACCGAAAAATATCTTATTACTTGTTACGATACCGGTCGCCGCGCGCCGCCGGTTGCCACTAGCTCCTACTCGTACGTCCAGTCACCAGTGACAATGATGTTCTGTTTATTGATTTATTTAGGAAAATCAACAGATTATTTACATTTATTACAATAAACTTAATAATAAAAGTAAAATCCATTAACAGATTTTCACATAACTTAAAATTGTAATAATAATAATATTAATTATTAAGGCAAAACATCTTTCAAAATTTGTTAGACAAACTCAAAATTTTCCAAATTTTCTAACTAAGGGCATTACTTATATGTTGCCTAAAAGCGAAAATATTAATAATCCCTCTCAGTATAGACCCATTACATGATTACCGACAATATATAAAATTTTAACCTCTTGCTTGACAGATTTAATATATAATCATTTAGATGAAAAAAATATTTTATCTGAACAACAAAAAGGTTGTCGCAGAAAACATATGGGATGTAAAGAACAATTATGGTAGATTCAGACTGGGTCGACGTACGTGCCCATCGCTACGCCTAACAATATCTGGACTGCTTAGCAACCATAGATTATCAATGAAAATTTATGTTTTAGAATCACATTGGCCACACGCATCGCGACGTGCGATGTCTGTGGCCATTTTCATAGAAAATGTATGGGTTGCTAAGCATTGTTTGAGTAGCGATGCGTACGTACGTCGTCCAGTCTGAACCTACCATTAGTTATTGATTCTGTAATTCTAAAACAGATTCAAAATAAAAAACGTAATTTACATACTTGCTATATTGATTACCAAAAGGCTTTTGATAGTGTCCCGCACTCGTGGCTTATCAAAGTATTAAATATATATAAAATTAATCCAATGATTATTAGCTTTTTAGAAAATATTATGTCATTTTGGAATACAGATTTATTTATCAATTTAAAGGGTAAGAAAATAGTAGTACCGGGCATTTCAATAAAAAGAAGAATTTTTCAAGGAGACTCGTTGAGTCCTCTTTGGTTTTGCTTAGCATTAAATCCTCTATCCAAAATGTTAATAAAAAGCAAGTTTGGAATAAAAATTAAGGGAAATACAGGAGAGAGTAGTACAATTTCGCATCTATTATATATGGATGATATAAAATTATTTTCAAATTCTGAATCAAATTTAGAGAAAATGATTAAGGTAGTTAAAATTTTTTCAGATGATATTAAAATGACTTTTGGTCTAGATAAATGTAGAACGATCCATATAAAGAAAGGCAAAATTATAGATGGAGATGAGGGTATATTTAGAAATTTCAAAATTAAAAGTATGAAAGGGGATGAGGTTTATAAATACTTAGGATACCCGCAATCGAATAGATTAGATCATACTAGTATTAAAAATGATATTAGGATTAAATTTCAAACTAGGATAAGAAAAATTTTAAAATGCAATCTATATGCTAAAAATTTAGTAAAGGCAATAAATAGTTGGGCAATACCTCTATTAACGTACTCATTTGGTATAATTAAATGGTCTAATACAGATTTAGATAGCTTAGAACGATTAATTAGAACTACGTTAACAAAGTTTAATTGTCATCATCCAAATTCAGCTATAGAACGAATTAATTTACCTAGAAATTTAGGAGGTAGAGGTATAGTCAAAATAACTTCTTTAAAACAAAATCAGGCAGAAATGTTAAGAAATTTTTTTCATAGAAAAGCTAATAGCTCAGAGCTGCATAAAATAATTTGCAAGGCAGACAGAAATATTTCACCTTTAAATTTATACGACGAGAATGCCAACATTTTTATAAATACCAACCAGGAATTATTAGATTCCTGGTCAAATAAAATTATTCAATTATCTCAACCAAACGTATGTTGACAAACTTTCGTCAAACAAATGGTTGAGTATTGGAGAGTTGAGCGCAGAAATAGAAGGTTTTATGCTTGCTATTCAAGATAGAGTAATTAATACCAAAAATTATAGGAAGCATATAATCAAAGATCCAAATCAAATTGATGATTTATGTAGAAAATGTATGGCTTTTCCGGAAACTATAGAACACATTATATCACTTGACGACCGTCCGTGGTCGAGTGGTAACAACACTTGACTCCCAATCGGAAGGTTGCGGGTTCGAACCCGGCGTGCGCAAATAAGTTTTATTTGATTAATTTGTGTTATTTCACAATTAATTAATAAAAATAATATATACTACATTTGCGGCACGTTCCAGAGTGGAAGATACTGTCAGTATCGCCCTGGTGTAAGACCACCATTCAGAATTGAGACGTTGCTTAATAATGGCTTTAGCCGTGTTTAGTGACTAGATCTGAATAGCCAGGTACTTTCCTACCCTCCTCTTCCTCATCTCCTTCCCTTCCCCACTTTCCTTCAGCCTCACAACATACCCCAATTGGGGATGCCATAGTCTCACTGGCTCCAGACGGGAGCAGTTGGGACTCTTGTGAGGTATTCTCTATAAAAAAAAAATATCAGGATGTTCTATATTAGCGCCGTCTGAGTATGCATTTAGGCACAATCAGGTTTTAAAAATAATTCACCAAAGTTTGGTAATTAAACATAACTTGATTGAATGTCATAATATAGTACCATATTATGAATACGAACCAAATTCATTTTTAGAAAATAATTTATTTAAAATTTACTATGATAAAACTATACTAACAGACAGACCAATTGGTCATAATAGACCTGATATAGTTTTACATGACAAAATTAAAAAAATAACTTATATTATTGATGCAGCTATTCCAAATTCCTGTAATATTCAAAAATCTGTTTCTGAAAAAATAAGAAAATAGACAGATTTTGGAAATGAAATTAAAAGAATTTGGCATTCTCAGACTATAAAAATATTACCTTTTGTTATTTCGGCTACTGGCATTATACCTAGCTCTCTTATTAAAAATTTAGGCATATTAGATTTATCAAAGAATTTGTATATAAAAATGCAAAAATCAGTAATTTTAAATACATGTAGAATTACGAAAGATTTTTTAAATATTTATATTGAGGGATCAGTAGGATTTATCGGTCAAATTAGGAATTCCACAGAGCCGAACCCTCTGATATGAAAATATCTGGAGACGGTGAATTATATTTCCATTTAATAGTTTGGTAGATTAACGTGTTGTTCTTGTATTGTTTTGTATTAATTATACTTATATAATACACTTGCATAACGTGGATTTACTAGATGATCATTTATATGGAAAAGTGTATGAAATTGACGTTCCTGTAAATCTGGTGAAAAAAATATTAATAAGAAAATGTATGGCTTTTCCGGAAACTATAGAACACATTATATCAGGATGTTCTATATTAGCGCCGTCTGAGTATACATTTAGGCACAATCAGGTTTTAAAAATAATTCACCAAAGTTTGGTAATTAAACATAACTTGATTGAATGTCTGAAAAACTTGATTGAGGAGTCTGAAAAACTATTATATAATGTGACTTAAAATGATACATGGTTACCTATGAATGGCACATTTAGTAAAAACTTAGTACATAGGTATTAATTAAAAAAAATAATAATAATTTAAATTGCATTTGGCACTTTACACACTTTGGTTCCTTAGAACAGGCAATCTGCCTAGCTAGGAACTAATATCGACCTAAAACAACGTAATAACACTTGTATCCATTTTAAATATATTCTCTTATTATGTAATATTATTTGTTATTTAGGCTTTAAATGTAAAAAAAAAAAAATTTAAAAATTAAATATAGTACCATATTATGAATACGAACCAAATTCATTTTTAGAAAATAATTTCTTTAAAATTTACTATGATAAAACTATTCTAACAGACAGACCAATTGGTCATAATAGACCTGATATAGTTTTACATGACAAAATTAAAAAAATAACTTATATTATTGATGTAGATATTCCAAATTCCTGTAATATTCAAAAATCTGTTTGTGAAAAAATAAGAAAGTATACAGATTTTGGAAATGAAATTAAAAGAATTTGGCATTCTCAGACTATAAAAATATTACCTTTTGTTATTTCGGCTACTGGCATTATACCTAGTTAGGTTATTATTAAAAATTTAGGCATATTAGATTTATCAAAGAATTTGTATATAAAAATGCAAAAATCAGTCATTTTAAATACATGTAGAATTACGAAAGATTTTTTAAATATTTATATTGAGGGATCAGTAGGATTTATCGGTCAAATTAGGAATTCCACAGAGCCGAACCCTCTGATATGAAAATATCTGGAGACGGTGAATTATATTCCCATTTAATAGTTTGGTAGATTAACGTGTTGTTCTTGTATTGTTTTGTATTAATTATACTTATATAATACACTTGCATAACGTGGATTTACTAGATGATCATTTATATGGAAAAGTGTATGAAATAAAAAAAAAATAGTTTTTCCCATAGGAAAAACTAAACCCGTTCCTGTAAATCTGGTGATAAAAAATTTAAAAAAAACTAAGTGTACTGTACCCGTGGACTGACATATTTAAAAAAATAATACAATATTGTAAATATTAGATAAAAAAATAATAGAAGATGTAAGAACACAAATAAATGACAATTTTAATGTAACTAATATACTAATTGTTATGTATTGATATGTTGGTATTCTCTTGTCATTTATATCGTTATGTTGGTAGCCCACAAGCGGCACTTGGAGAATAACCTGGAATGTATCGGAGTGTCAATAAACGTCATAATAAGTCAACCGTTTTCTTATTGATTGCAAATCCCAGACATTATAATTGGCGACGAGATAAATCGGATAAATTAAATATAAAACGAGTGAAATATGTCCAGTGTAAAACAGTGATTTCGTCTTTGAAAAAACAACCAGTTTCAAAATGTCTAACAATAGCTTGCCCGTGCCGCAATTCGAAGCGAACTATGAAACTTTCGCAATGTTTTTGGAACGAGTTCATATTTATTTAAAAATTATTAATATCACGGACAAAGAAAAAATTGGATATCTTTGTATGATTATCGGTGCGGAGAAGTATAAAATTTTAAAAGAAACTGTTCATCCGAAAAACATTGAAGAGTTAACCTATAACGAGGTTGTAACAACACTACAAAATAAATATGAAGAAAAAACATGTGCAATCGCCCAAAGATACAAATTTTATAATCGTCAACAACAGTCTACCGAAGGAATTGATGAATACATTTCAGAAATAAAAAGTCTGTCTATATCGTGTAATTTCGGAGCATTTTTGGATGAAGCCTTGAGAGATAAATTGGTGTGCGGTATAAAAAATGAAGCTATGACTATAAGATTACTATCTGAAGATGAGTCACTGACTTTTGAAAAAGCAAAAAAATTATCAAGAATATGGAGACAGTAAGTAATAGTTCAGCTGAAATAATGCACAAAAAGGATCATTCAGTTTTGAAAGTGAAAACGTCACGTCAAGGAAGTTTAAGTCCATCTCGGAGAAGTCAACACGGACCAAGGAATTCAAGGTCATCGAGTCGTCCGTCATCTCCATCACATTCAAGTTCCAGAAAAAGATGCGAGAGGTGTTTTTTAAATCATCAACCAGAGTCATGTCCGTCAAGAAAATGGAAATGTTACAAGTGTAATACGTACGGGCATACGTCAAAATTTTGTTCTAGTAAAAAATCGGTTATTAACCATGTAAAATGTGTGAATAATATAAATGTTTTAAATATGTCCGTGTCTGAAACAGCGAACATTGATTTGTTTTTAAACGGTATAAAAATATCTTTTATGATTGACACAGGAAGTTCATCGACCTTAATAAGTCACAAAATGTATATAAAATTTTTCAAAACTTGTAAATTAAGTCAGTTCTATGGTAATTTGTTTACAGCAAATAGTCAAAATTTATATTGTTTTGGATTTTTTATGACAAAAGTAAGTACTAATGTTGATTCTAATTTTGTCATGGATTTACCAGTGTTGGTTGTTAAAAATCTATCGTCTGATGCTATTCTTGGTAGAAATTGGTTAAGTGTGTTGAATCCGTCTTGGGAAAATACTATTATAAATTCCTTCATATCAAATATTGATAATGATAATACTGTAAATTCAGTGTCTGTTAGTGGGAAAAATAAATCAAATATTGTCGAAAAATTGTCACAAAAGTATTTAAATTCTTTTTCAAAAACGAATAATGAGTTACCAATTAAGGAGTTTTCTGTAAATTTAAGTTTAAAAAATAATTCAACTCCTGTTTTTCACAAAGCATATGAGGTCCCTTATGCACTTCGCGCAGAAGTATGCGAAGAGCTAGATCGTTTAGAAAGCGAAGGCATAATTTCTAAAGTTAAATATAGTAGTTGGTCTTCTCCAATAGTCTGTGTACCAAAACAAAATGGAAAAATACGTTTATGTGCAGATTTAAAATCTACAGTTAATCCACAATTAAGAATTGATCAGTATCCTATACCATGTCCAGAGGATATTTTTAATAAATTTTCAGGTTGTCAAGTATTTTGTAAATTAGACTTAACAAATGCATATTTACAGTTGTCCGTGTCAGATTCTAGTAAAGAATTACTTACAATTAATACATGTAATGGTTTATATGTTTACAATCGTTTACCATTTGGGTTGTCATCGGCTCCGGCAACATTTCAAATGGTCATTGATACAGTCTTGAGGGGCATAAAAAACTGTGCTGCATACATTGATGATATTTGTGTAGGTGGTAAAGATGAAACAGAGTGTTCTAATATTTTAGATGAGGTTTTGTCAAAGTTGAATGACTTTAATATAAAAATTAATGTGTCAAAGAGTGAATTTTTTGTGTCTTCTTTTGAATTTTTAGGTTTTACCTTCTCAGGTCAAGGCAAAAGCCCGTCTTTGTCAAAAGTTGAAAAAATTAAGTCTACTGGGTGTCCAGAAAATGTCACTCAACTAAAATCATATCTGTCAATGTTGAATTTTTATAGGAATTTTATTCCTATGTGTCCTACTGTGCTAGAACCACTCCATAATTTATTAAGAAAAAATGTAAAATGGTGTTGGTCTGACGAATGCGAAAAAGCATTTATAAATAGTAAGTCTCTCTTGTCTGATAAAACTTTGTTAGTTTTATTTGATCCGTCAAAACCATTGTGTCTTACAGTCGATTCCAGTACATATGGTGTCGGATGTGTCTTAAGTCATGTTGTAAAGAATCAGGAATTTCCTATAGCTTTTGAGTCTGCGACGTTAAATTCGGCTCAAAGAAATTATAGCCAATTGCACAAAGAAGCTCTTGCGATTATCTTTGGAATCAAGAAATTTCATAAATATTTAATTGGTCGTCCTTTTACGATATATACTGATCATGCACCATTGTTGTCTTTATTTGCCGAAAATAAAAAAGTCCCGGTTTTAGCAGCATCACGTCTCATAAGATGGTCTATAATATTGTCCGCGTACAATTATAAATTAGTTTATAAAAAAGGACTGAAAATTCCTCAAGCTGATGTTATGTCACGGTTGCCAAGTGAACAACAATGTAATATAGAGGAATGCAATTTTGTATACATGTCAACACCCTTAATTCCATTTTCAGAAGTTGAAAGTCATTCTATAAAAGATGAAATATTATGTAAAGTCATTAAGTATGTTTCAATCGGTTGGATTGAAACCTTGTCAAGTCCAGAAATAAAGAAATATTTCAAGTTCAGAAATTTACTGTCGGTCAAAGGAAAATGTCTTTTATTTGGTGACAGAATTGTAATACCAGAGTCTCTAAAGTCTAAAGTCCTTAATCTAATACATTATGGTCATCCTGGTATAGTCAGATCAAAAATTCTAGCTCGTTCTTATGTTTGGTGGTTAGGTATGAATCAAGATATTGAAGATATAATTTCTAGATGTGAAATGTGTCAGTCTGTACAAAATGCTAATAAAAATGTACGTCATAATTGGCCTATTGCTGAAAGTCCATGGGAAAGAGTGCATTTGGATTTTTTTGATTTAAAAGGTTCCAAATACCTATTAGTTTGCGATTCATATTCAAAGTGGGTAGAATGCTTTTATATGAAAAATACTAAATATTCGGATTTGTTATCAAAATTAGGTGAAGTTTTTTCCAGATTTGCGTTTCCGAAAACCATTGTTTGTGATAACGGTCCTCCGTTTTCATGTAAAGAATTTTCTATTTTTTGTAAAGAAAAATCTATTAAATTATTATTTTCTCCACCTTATAATCCTGAGTCAAATGGATTAGCTGAACGATCTGTTCAAACATTCAAAAAGATTTTAATTAAATTTATGTTTTCAAAAAATTCTAAATATTTGTCACCAGCTCAACGTTTAATAGATTGTTTGTATACGTATCGTTCCACTCCTACTTCTGTCACGGGTGTGTCTCCTATGGCTAAAATATTTTCGTATGAGCCACGTACACCACTACACATTTTGTCAGAAGAAAATCATGTAAATAAAAGTAAGGAATCACAAAAGGTCACACAATCGAGGAAAAATGCCATAAAAGAGTATAAGGAAAATGATAGTGTTTTAGTCTACTTAAGACATCTAAAAAGTCCGATGAAATGGGTTCAGGGAATAATTGTACAAAAATTAAGTCCATGGATATATTTAATTAAATTAATGGGAGGAGAAATAAAAAAGGTTCATGTTAACCAGATAAAAAAAAGTTGTTTAAAGTTTAAATCTAATTATGAAAATCCCGAAAAATGGTTCGACTTGGGAAGCCAAGAAAATAAACATGATAGTGAACCTGAACCCAGCACAAAAAATGATGTTATTACTAGGTCTGGCAGAGTGGTGAAACCCCCTGTCAGGTTTAGCCATAGTGATTATGTTTAAGTTGTGTCATTGTGATTAAGTTAAAAAAAAATGAAAGGAGGAAAGGATGTTATGTATTGATATGTTGGTATTCTCTTGTCATTTATATCGTTATGTTGGTAGCCCACAAGCGGCACTTGGAGAATAACCTGGAATGTATCGGAGTGTCAATAAACGTCATAATAAGTCAACCGTTTTCTTATTGATTGCAAATCCCAGACATTATACTAATAACTAGCAAAATTTCAAAACATAATGTATTATAAAGTTTATCTTCACTACATAATAGTAATAATAAAAAAACCTAAATAATAATAAATGTACAAAATATATATTATACATACCTACAACTAAAGTGAACAAATGTGTTAAATTTGATGACAAGTAACTGGAAAGGATTCACAGCAACAACATGATAACTTGCAAAAGGAATTTTTAAAATTATTTGATGTTAGCTATGACAAATTTTTTAAAGTTTTCTTAATTACGAGAATATGTCCATATCATTAAAATTCTTATTAAATATTAGGTCCTTACATATGAAATTGGCGTTTTGCCGTACTGGAAACTTTGATCTCAAATATCTTCTCTTTGGTTAGGAATTCCAAATTCAAATTTATACATCTATTTACTCATGTATTTGTGTTTCGAAAATTATAATTCATTTGTTTTTTCCTTAATTGTTTTTTTTCTTTGCATCACTTAGTTTACAAAATGGAAAACTTGAAATATATCGTTATTTACGAGTACGAGTTCGACCGTGGCACCAGTGCTGCAGAAACGACTCGAAGGATTAATGATGTGTATGGCGACGGTATCGCAAAAGAAAACACAGTGTGTTTTTAGTTCCAACGTTTTCGTTCCGGAAATTTCGACCAGCAGAACAACCCCCGTAGACGGCCGGAGACCAAAGTTGATAATGAAGAATTGAAGGCTATTGTGGAAGCGGATCCATCGCAAACCACGTCCGAGTTAGCTGCAGGCTGCGGTGATAAAACTGTTTTAATCCACTTGAAGCAAATTGGGAAGGTGAAAAAGCTTGAAAGGTGGGTACCTCACGAATTGAGTGAAGCAAATCAACAAACGCGCGTTGACTGCTGCGTTGCATTACTCAACCGGCACAATAATGAAGGGATTTTAAATCGAACTATTACCTGTGATGAAAAATGGATCCTGTACGATAATCGGAAGCGCTCATCGCAATGGTTGTGCCCTGCCGAACCAGCCAAACCATGACCCAAGCTAAAATTGACTCCAAAAAAGTTACTTGTGAGCGTTTGGTGGACTAGTGCTGGTGTCGTTTACTACAGCTTTCATAAATCTGGCCAGATGTCTATTGTCAGCAACTGCAAACCATGATGGAAAAGCTAGCTGCTAAACAACCAAGGCTGGTTAATCGCTCTAGGCCACTGCTGCTTCATGATAACGCTAGACCACACACTGCACATTAGAAGGCTACTAAATTAGAGGAGCTTCAATTGGAATGTCTAAGACATCCACCGTACTCTCCGGACCTTGCCCCAAGAGATTACCATTTTTTTCGAAATTTGGATAACTTCTTGCAAGGGAAAATATTCAACTGCGATGGGGCAGTCCAAACCGCCTTCAAAGATTTGATTGATTCCCGTCCGAATGGTTTTTTTTAGTAAAGGGATCGTAGAACTACCTATGAGATGGCAAAAGTGCATAGATAGCAATGGTACATATTTTGATTAAATAATTATATTATATTTAAAAAAATCGACTTTATGTTCCTCCCATTCAAAACGCCAATTTCAAATGTAAGGACCTAATATATTACAGGCTCTGAATATAAAAGCATTTGTTCAAGCAATGTTCTATCTTATTTCGTCGTAATAAATTAGCCATGTGTCATTTTATTAACATTACTATTTTAAACTAGGAAAATCCGCTCATTTCGACTGCTATGTTTTAATATGAAATAATTTACCTACACTTATTTTTTTTATTATTTTCTAATATAATACTATTAATGGTATAGTAATATAAAAACAATAAACTAAAATAAAAAATAAATAAATAATAATACAAAAACAATAAACAATAAAATATAAAATTTAACATATAAAATCGAATTCTACATAGTTTCAACAAAATAGATGTGTCTTGTATGAGTGTGTTAACCAAATTATAAATTCAGAGTTATAAGGATTGTAGCCAGTTCCAAATGTGTTTTTTGTATTCTGTAAGATTAGATGTTTTATATTATGTTGGAAGTGAATTATATGGTTTTACCCTGGTTTCTGTAGTGCTTTTGTGTAAAGGAAGTTAAATATGTTTAAGTTCTTTTCAAGGAAAATTAGTATTTGTTTTAAATATAATTATTGATTTTTTAGCACTGGGAATTTTTTTAATATGATTGAAGTAGGTTAAGTATTTTATTATATTTTAGTAGGTCTTAGTATTGATAATTTAAGTAATACTTTTATTAATGTTATCTGAGCTTAAAACAATTTGTTGATGTATTTTTACTAGCACCACCCCAGGCAATAACGCCGTACTCCACTATCGATTATGCGAGGTATGTATTTTTGATATCATATAATATGTTTAGAATATTTCTCACGTTTTCGAAAAAGTAAATCAACTTGTTTAGTTTTCCTATTACCGAATCCATATGTCTATTCATTTATCCTATTGAATGTATCATATTAGCCTCTTATTTAGTTCCCAATTTACTTTTGTTTTCTACGTGCTCTTCGGCTTTCGTGGTCTCATTGTCGAGTTGGTCCGAAGGTGACCGAAGATAGATGTGCAGAGTCATTATAATTCAGGAAGTCGTCAGACAAAACCTAACTTTCAGCCATGAAGGACTTTTATCCTGAGAAGTATAATTTTAAACTACGATTCGGCAATAAACAGTAACTGTGATTTAAAGAACCTAAGTCTTTCAATAAGCATCCTATTATAGTACTGAAGAAAATTGGTCCCAGTACTTACAAATAACGAATAATTTTCTGGAGAGAACAAAAGAGATTTTATATTAATTTTTAATCAAAGTTTGATAAAACAAAATTTAGGTTATTTACCTACCATTCTTCGACTGTAATTATTTGTAAAATATAAATAATAATAATTTAAAAAATGAAAATAGCAAAAGGAATTGTATTTAATCTAATCTTGGCAATTGATCAAAAGTGCATTCCGTCCGCCCCTAGCAAAAAGTTGCCTTGGTATGTGTATATGTGGGCATGTTTGTAGCTATATAGGTATATAATAAGGCGAGGGGGTAGAGGATGGAGCTGAAGTAGCGAACTGCGTTGATTTGCAGCAATAATTTGACGAATAACAGGATATAATGAACCGCTCGGCGGGAAATTGGATTGCAGCCATGCATTGACTCTGCACGCCATCCAAAATAACTATTGTATCAGCGGGCGTTGATCAAGGCGAAATATTTAATTTAAATCTCCCCTCACTCCTAATAGAATTCCGATACAAATCTCCTACCATATAGACCCGCAGCCCTGTAGAGTGTAGAGGTAGAGCCATAGAGGCCGGTAGACGAGGAACCGACAAACTGTTTTTGTTCGGAGGACGAGCGAGGTTTTTACATTCAACGAAACAAACGGCACCAAAATATTTACTCGTTGAGGAATTTATTTTCCGGCTAAATTGCGTATTCATTTTTTACACGCAAATATTTAAACGTTTCTTCTGCGATCCAATTACCTCAAGTCGGGTAGAATGATTGATTGAAAACAAACATTTTTTCATCAAAGATGAGGTTGTAATACATATTATCCTAAAACATTTGTATTTCTACATATACCTACCAATCTACCTCCTACTTAACTTGGCCTTCCCTTTATATTCCTATGTTTGGTGGAATTTTGTTTGTGTGGAGCGTTATGATGTTATGTACTTTATTGTTATACATACATGATCTTATTTTTAAATTGCCGATACATTGGAAGTCAATAGTCTTTTACTGATAAATAATGTTGCAAATAATATATAAATAGGCAGAATCGAATTATAGTTGGGAACCGCGCCCCATCTGGAACGGCCACCCCATTTCCAATCTCAGCTGCATTGGACAAGCTATCAGATAAAGTTAGATCGTACAGAAAGCGAATTAAACCCAAATAATACGTGGCCCCCCAGTGCAACTCTTTCAGGGTCCCCAGTCCGGCACAATGGCCTCACTAGCTGCAGTGCCTACCTACAGCAGTAATACAGCAGTAGAGCGGTGGCGGGCATTGGTCATGCCGGGGCGGAGCGAATCCACCCATGGAAGACTAAATGACAGGACAAAAAGGATTTTCTGTGCCGGATATTCCCTTGTTCCACTGACAAATACCGAATATTGCATTCATAATACCATTCGTTAACAAAGTTTCTCTTCTATTTGTTCCAAAGAATTTATTAAAGTGATAAAAAAATCTTTACAGCGATAGCATTTTTAATTTTTTTTTTTAATAGTGAATACCTCACAAGAGTTCCAACTGCTCCCATCTGGAGCCAGTGAGACTATGGAATCCCCAATTGGGGTATGTTATGAGGCTGAAGGTAAGTGGAGAAGGGAAGGAGACGAGGAGGAGGAAGGTAGGGAAGTTCCTGGCTATTCGCACTATTAACACGGCTAAAGCCATTTCAAGCAACGTTTCAGTCCTGAATGGTGGTCTTACACCAGGGCGATACTAAGAGTACCTTCCACTCTGGAACGTGCCGCAAATATACTATATATTATTTTAAATAATTAATTGTGAAATAACACAAATCAATTAAATACAATTTATTTGCGCACGCCGGGTTCGAACCCGCGACCTTCGGAATGAGAATCAAACGCACTACCGCTGGACTACGCCGGCCGTCTAGGCCGGCTAGGTAGGTAATGTTTATTATTATTTGTGTGGCCAAGCTTTCTCGACCGATAAATTTTATTATTAAATTAAATCAAATCAATTTGTATTTTTTCAAATGGCATTTCATAATAAGTGGTGTATACACAAAGTGATTTGTTTCCTTTTCATTAATGAAGCCAAAAATTGAATATTAAAGAAGTAATTTTATTACTATATACAGTGCACTATAGCGAGGTTCTAATCGATATTCGTTTTATGCAAAAATAACAATGATATTAAATTGTAGGTATTTTATGAACCTAATAATTTTTTTATGTGGAAACATGTGCAAGAGCATTATTTTGACAAATAAAGCTTAAATCATTTTGCAATATCTCTCTTCCGTTTCCTTCTGTAGGTTGCTCAATGCTCATTGTGCGGGGAATATTATTAAAACTAATAGTAAGTTGTACAAGTGATTCATCATTTGTGAATGAGCTTCTAATGTGAAACATTTGTCCGTGTCTAACGACATTGGGTGCACTGCGCGCTGTGCAACGATTCTAGGAATATAGAGATTTTTTCGCAATCATAATACTTCAGTCAGCACGTGCACCGCTATGAGTCTTCCTCGGCCTTGCACTCTGCACGTGCATGGCCGTTCGTGTGCCCTCGGCCTTGCACTCTAAACTCTGCAGTGGCTGTAGGTATGAGAGAGGAAGTTAATTTATTGCCTATGGCAACGGCAATAGACATTTAGCTTTGATTAGAAAATTAATTCTTTTAAAGAAAAAAAAAACATTTAGAATGGATTTCGCTATCAATCGTTACGGCAGGCTCAAAAAAATTATATTCACTTATTCATATATTAATCAATCGGCTGGCGTGATCGAGGGGTAACCCATTCGTTCACAGAGGTACTTACAAGCGACTCGAGCACACGCCCCGCTCGTAAGTACCCGCCATATTATTTTGCCGATGTTCGTACACGTAGCATCGTACGGTAAATAGTATGACGGATACTCAAGAGCGGCGCGAGTGCTACGCGCTTGAAGCTCGAGTCGCTTGTAAGTAGCTCCATGAACGAATGGGCTGAGGCTCTCGACTTCCAATCTGAAGGTTGCGGGTTCGAACGCGACGTGCGAAAATAAATTTTATTAGAATAATTTGTGTCATTTCACAATAGGGTATTTACACAAACGAGGGATTCTGTTGAAAATGTATGGAATATTTAAAGATCATTTTTCTGATTTTAATCATCGTTTTAAAAATACGTGTTTTTTATGTTTTCATTCAAATTTATTCATTTTAAAAACTCTCAAAAACCTACGAAACCAAAACGGCCCGCGATTGCCAACGACGCTTCGTCATCAGTCATCATACAAACGAAAATTTTCAAGAACGAGCGACTCTTATGGCGTCACACTTCGAAAACGCCGTTTTGGCGGGATTACAAAATTGGGCAACTTAGACTTACTAGAAAATTTATTCGTCATCATAAAAATAAAAAAAGATTCCATAATAATCGTAATTTTTTAAGCAATAAAAAAATCGTGGAAATGCCCTATTAATTAAAAAGAGTATATATTATGTATATTTGCGGCACGTTCCAGAGTTGAAGATACTCTCAATATCGCCCTGGTGTAAGACCGCCATTCAGAATTAAAACGTCCCTTGAAATAGCTTTAGCCGTGTTTGGTAACCAGATCTCAATAGCCAGGTACTTCCCCACCATCCTCTTCCCCATATCCTTCCCCTCCCCATTACCTTCAGTCTCACAACATTCCCCAATTGGGGATGTAATAGTCTCACTGGCTCCAGGTGGGAGCTGTTGGCACTTTGTGCGGTATTTATGTTTAAAAAAGATATTTAAAAAGTAGTTTTTACTAATATTATTAACTAGAAAATGGTCGGATGTTGTATTGTGTTCTTTGTATTTTAGATATGAGAAAAGGCGAGGATAAACAAAATTCCGGAAAGAAGATATTGGGCGGAAACTCGTAGAAACTGCTGTCAAAATGTAGAGATTATCCCACAACAAATATAGCCGAGAAACTCGATGAATCGATATCCGTGAATTCATTTTCTCGAATTTAAACACCATAATAAAGTTAAGCGATGTCTGGGACTAGGAACTGCGACTGGGGAGGAAAACTAGAATCGCCACCCACCCTGTGCTCGCACGGTGCCCACCCGGTACCCTAGTACAACGCACACAACTAGCACAACCTAGGCAACGAGTACAGTCGAATTTTCTAGGAGGAAAACACTACTTAGAATTGTACGTACAGTACACAACTAATGAAAAATGTGTACTATGTAGGCCAACAT
This sequence comes from Limnephilus auricula, assembly GCA_951813805.1. NCBI lineage: Eukaryota > Metazoa > Arthropoda > Insecta > Trichoptera > Limnephilidae > Limnephilus > Limnephilus auricula. The sequence continues at coordinate 306,109 of OX638401.1, forward strand.
AAATATATTTACAAAAAAAGGATGGAGTTCTTTTTTATAACACAACCGATTTATAACACATGTCCCTTGAAGTTTGTAAGTTCTTAAAAAATATATGATATTTTTGAAGATAATATCTGAAGATTTTAGAGCCGACACGTTAATTACATAAAATTCCCTTGATAGAAAAAAATCGCAGACTACGCTCCGAAAATTATTATTTTCGAAGATAATATCTGAAGATTGTAGAGCCGACACGTTAATTACCTAAAATTCCCTCGATAGAAAAAAATCGCAAAGCACGCTCCAAAAATTATTATTTACACTTTTGTTTCTGTTATTTCACAAGATATGTATACGTATGAAAAAATTCACAGTGTTTCTTTAAATACTAATAAGGTGTTGAAGAGAGATTTTTCAGTGGATTTTTTGACCGCCAACAGTTATTCGCAATAATGGAATGATTATAGCGATAATAAGTGTGCGTTCTCTCCACCCTAAGAATATTATAATACTTAATAAGTTCCACACTACCCGACTCCAGAATTGGTAGTCTTGAGACGTATCCTCTAAACTTCTAAACTCTAAATATCTGTATATCTATACCTAAATTTATAAAATATATATCCGCACATCAAAAACATAATTATTTTTCCACTGTGTTTTTATTAAAGATTTATTTATTTATTTCTACGGTAGAATATACCATAAACAGTAGTTACATGACACAATTAGAACCATAAGAAAATATTAGCAATCATTTTAAATAAAGAATAACAAATTAACTGTGGCATTTGATTGTGAAGTGACATCAGAGATATGAGCAAGAGAATATATCAAATTATAACAAATATATCCATATTCTATAGTATAAATAAGGTAAACTTAGATTGAATTAATATTGATCGAAAATATAAGATAGCATATCCCTCTTGTATCTACTTTCCGTGCAGTTAAATATATCCGCTACATCATCTATTACTAACTGCATGCAACCTAGGTACAAGTGAGTTTTTGGAATACGCAGTCCTGGTGTTGTTGCATTTAAACAGGACTTTAGACCGAGTAGCTCTCGTAGGTATATGAAATTCAATGAGGTTAGTTAAATCGGGACTGTCTATACTACCATTTACAATTTTGAACATAAATATTAAGTCGAATATAATTCTTCGGTCTGAGATTTTTAATAAATTTAATTCTTTCATCAAGTAATTGTAGTTTATGTTTTCAATGGGAATACCGAGTTTGAAATTAATGTGTCTTAGGAATTTATGTTGAATTTTTTCTATTGAGTCTGAATGTAATTTATAATTGGGGGACCAGATCGAGGAGTTATATTCGACTTGACTACGAACTAGGGATGTATACAAAATTTTTAATGTTGAAATATTCCTGAAACCTCTGGAATTTCGAAGAATGAAGCCAAGCATTTTCATCCCTTTATTTTTTATTGTGTTTATATGTGATATGAAGTTTAATTTAGAGTCGAAAGTTATGCCCAGATCATTAATTTCTTCGACAGAGGTAAGGGTTGAGTTGTTAAGTTCATATGGATGAATAATTGGTTGACTAATTTTGTAAAAACTTATTGAATGACACTTATTTACATTCAGATAAAGTTTGTTAAGAGAACACCAATTAATTAACCTGTTTAGGTTATTTTGTAGACAGATACAATCTTCAGCGCTTTTAATTATTTTAAATATTTTTAAATCATCAGCAAAAAGTAGTACATTTATATCATTATCAAATATATTAACAACATCGTTTATAAACAGTAAAAATAATATTGGGCCTAGATGAGACCCCTGTGGTACACCACTGGTAGCTATAAATTGATAGGAAATGAACAAATTGATTTTTACAAGTAGAACTCTATTAGATAGATAGCTAGCAAACCATTCTAAAAGTTTTCCGTCAAAACCGAGCTTACGTAGTTTGACCAGGAGAATTTTATGGCATACTTTGTCAAAGGCCTTGATAAAGTCTGTATATATGGAATCGACTTGAGTTCTGTTAGTTAATGCGTTCGATATATAGTTTTCATATAACGAGAGATTTGTCTGAGTTGATCTGCCCGACAAAAATCCGTGTTGGTTCGGAACAATGATATGTTTAATACATATATATGTTTAATACATATACGTAGATGTTTGGCATTTGAGCCATTACTTTATGACGTAGGTACCTGCACTAATTGGAACTACTTCATTTTTTCGGGTGTGCAAAAGCTCATAAAATATGAATTTTATTGCCGGTAATAAATCTCACTGACTTCACAAAATACCAAACTGTCCTCGAGAAGAAACGATATGAAGGGAGCGTTAAAATACATCGGAAGTTAGTTGTCGTTCAATTATCGGTTCTGGATCCAATAAGAGCCGTAATTACATTCGGAACTGAATTACTATCTTTTGTTAGTATCTACACATAAACAAAATAATGTATTAATTAGGTACCTATCAATAAAATACTAGAGTTATGGGAAAGTACTTCAAAATGTGTAATTACGTAGGTAATATGACAATTATGTATATGTATACATGCTTTTCAAAAATCCATTACATAATCAGAAAAGAAATCAAGTTTTTTGGGTTATTGATGTAAGACCATTACACTGATTATTTACAGCCATTAAAAGCCCCCGTCATTCTCCCCGCCGCGCGCCGGGTCACTGTTCCAAGTCTTACTTCCAACAGGTAGTAAAAGAGATAACAATGTCATTTAAGTGGATGGTAGTTGTTATTACAACATTAAAAAGACATCGTCACGAATCGCTACCAAGATGGTCGCATATCGGAGACATTCATTTTCTGGGACATTTAGGTTTGTTGGTTTGATCTAAAAAGTCAGGCATCTGCTTCTACTGCTAACTGCTACCCGCGCGGCGATGTGAAGAACGGCAATAACACTTGCTACAAATTGATCCCAGTTTTGGACTTTAGTCACGTTTTATGTTTATCTACTGGGAAAGTTCTGTTTGTAATTAGACATTAAATGGATCAGTCAGACTGATTGTAGGACCCGAAGCGGCAGGCGGAGGTAGTGACGGGGCACTTCGTCAAACAGAGCGGCGATGAGAAAGAAAAGCAAACCTTTCCAAAAGCGACGTCGAGGTATTTTGACGAACAGAAGCTCCTTGGGCGCCACCAGTTGATGGGTTGATCTATCGGCTATGAGCTCCAGGACACGTACTGGAATTATTTCGGCTTTAAATTTTACACCGCCTGACGTCACACTATCCACTCTCCCCGTTATTAGGCTGTGTTATTATCACATCGTTTATTATTTCAGTACCGAAATAATCGTTTCACGGTGAAATTGATTTTCTCTCCATAGACGGTTAATTCGATTAATTGGTAGTATAACCGAGAGTTACATTGCTTTGGAAGGTGGAGGTGTACTCAATGACAATTTTGTTCGACTTTTTCATACTTAATTTTATGAATTCAGTTGGCAGTCACGATCACCGAATTAGCGAGTCCCTGAAACAAGGTCGGAGAAGAAGAGAGTTCACAAAGTGATTACACAAAGCCTAGCTATTATTTTATTTGAATTCAAATCTTCTATCGATATTGATGGCGTGCCAGGACTACCGATGCTCTCGTTCAAAACTTTAAAAACACAGATTTATAATTCTCCCAACGTTTCCTAAAGAAGCTGAATACCCAGAAAACACGCGAGTGCCTTAAATCTGTAACAACTGCCGCCATTAAATTGGAGAAACTCATAAATTATCTGTGATACTTTCTATCGGAGATTCTTGCGCTTGTCTATGGAATTTGTATTGCCTTGTGTGTTTATATATTGTAATCCCCTGATTGATGTCTTCCACTGATCGAGCTGGCTGACTCGGGCTTGGATGGAATCGTTGCGCAATCTTATAACAGATTTGTTTCATGTGTTTAACATGTAGCAGAATAATTGAATTGTGCTTTATTGCGGTTTAAATTAACCCTTACCATGCAGTGCTAGAAAATCCCATGAGGTTCGGTGCACTTTTCGAATTTTGTTATTTTTAAGTTGGACGAAATGAATAGTTTTCTTTGATTACTTACATAATTCATTTTATTATTAACACCATATGGCAACTGCAAATCTTGGCACGGTGGGCGAAACCCCCCACTCCTCTCGCTCACCACCGCACCACTCGGCAAGTTATGAACGCACGCAGACATACCTAAGTATGTAATTTTTCCGGTCTTTCGACAAAACATTTTTTTATCTTTGCGTTTGATAATATATATTATGTACTTCTATTTTAGATTCGCTCAACGACAAATCTGGTTCACAAAACATAAAATGCACTGAACACAGATATAATGCCAAATAATGTTCTGCCCATCTTTACAAACCGTTTACAACATTGGATGTTGGATTAAGTTAATTGAAAATTACGCTTACCATATTTCAATATTTTTAAATTTTTAAATTTTTTATTTTTTTTACATTAACTTCACACAGGAGGCCCTGAGGAAAATAATTTCCCTCAGGGCCTATGTCATCTTTGAAGATGCTGTGAGGAGGATCTTTTTGAGGAGAGGAAGGAGTGAACGTGGGTCTTGAAGAGACCCATGTTATAGGAAGGAGGAAACACAGAGGCCGGCAAATCGTTCCACAGCCGAGCTGTTGAACACAAGAACGAGTCGTAGAAGCGTCCCGTTCTCATGTGACAAATGTCAACCGTGTACATATGTTGGGCGAGCGTTTGGCGTGTTTCCCGACTATGCACCGGTGCCGAGGGGATCAATGAGGCTAGTTCCTCGGAGCATCTTCCATTGAAATATCGGTAGAACAAGGATAGCATTCCTACCCGACGCCTGTGCTCTAAAGATTGCAATCCGTTTGTTAAGACGGGAGAATCTATCAAACGGACCGCCCGTTTCTGCACAGAGTCGAGGGTGTTTTTCAGGTACTTTGGGGCTCCAGACCAGAGGTGGATGCCAAATTCAACCGTGGGGCGCACTTGCGATTTGTACAGGGTTAGCAGTTGTGTACTATTAAAGTATCTGCGGGCCCTGTACAGTACGCCCAGTTTCTGAGAGGCTAACTTAACTCTGGCCTCGATGGAGCCCCCATATCTGAGCTGGTCACTTAGAGTTACACCGAGCATATCAATGGAAGACCTGTTCGGAAGAATGCTACCGTTGAAGGAGACTAGATAGTCATTTCGATCCCTTTTAGACGTAATCAGACATGATTGGGTCTTTGATACATTGAATTCGACGAGATTATTCTTACCCCAAGAGAAAATACTCTCGAGGTAAGCGTCCATTCTTTGCTTCAAAGCCCTCCGAGCCATTGGAATTTGTGCACCCTTTGGGGGCTTGTCAAACAAAAAGCTATCATGGACTGTACTGTCATCCGCGTAACAATGAATTGGTGCACATGTCAAAAGGTCATTGATGTGCAACAGAAACAAAGTCGGAGACAGAACCGATCCCTGTGGGACGCCAGCATTTATCGAATGCGAGGAAGAGGTGAAACCGTCAGTAACCGTCTGAATCGACCTCTCCCTCAAAAAGTCGGCAATCCACCTGCACAAGGATGCGAAAAGTCCGTAAGAAGGCAATTTGTTGACAAGACTTCGGTGCCAAACCCGGTCAAAGGCCTTGGAAATGTCCAGCGCAACCGTTTGGGTCTCACCGAAACGTTCCAGGCACCGCCCCCAAACATGCGTCACATACGCCAGAAGATCACCGCACGAGCGGTTCCGCCGGAATCCGTATTGACGGTCGTTAATAATTTTGTTCTTCTCGAGGTATGTGAGCAGTTTGTCGTTGATAACACGTTCCATCACCTTGGATAGAACTGATGTGATCGCTATGGGACGGTAGTTGGCCGGGTTGGAGCGGTCACCCTTCTTTGGAATAGGATGGATGACCGCTTTTTTCCAACCAGAGGGTACAGAGCCAGAATTCAGGGACATTTTGAAAAGCTTTGTCAAAATCGGAGCTATTTCTGCAGCGCACCTCCGCAATACCAGGGCGAGGATTCCGTCAGGCCCACTAGCTTTATTAACATCAAGCCCTCGTAAAACCTGGAGCACATCCCAATGCCGGATCCTCAGCTTTTTCATATAGAAACCGCAGTGAGGAACCGACGTCGAGACTGCACCCCGATCATCGAGGGTTGAGTTATCCGCAAACATTTTTCCTAATAGGTTAGCCTTTTCGGTGGCGGTATTTGCTAGCGAGCGATCAGGTCTGGTAAGAGGTGGCAGACTGGATTTGCAGAAATTGCGACCTATTGAGCCCGCAAGCGACCAGAAGGCTCTGCTGCCATGCGGGCATGCAGCCAGCTTTTTGCTGATCTGCAGGTCGTGCTCGAACTTTGACCTATTTATGATCTTCTTGCTTTCCTTTGCCAATTTGTTATATGCTGCTCTGTTTTCGGATGTTCTAGATGTGTTGTAGGCTCGGTAAGCCGCGTTTTTTCGCCGAACTGCTTCGGAGCATTGTCGACTGAACCACGGCTTTGAGCCCACTCCAGTTTCTTTAACAGTGGATTGAATGAAGCCATCCATCGCGGATGTAATGACTTCACCAATTTCCTGGGCACATCTTGAGGGATCCGAAGTCCGAAAACAGACAGCTGACCACGGGAAAGCATTGAAATGAGCCCGCAGACCGAACCAGTCTGCTGACCTATAGTGCCACACTTTTCTCTTCAGCCTTTCTTTTGGCGGTCTGAAGTTGACAGGGATTGAGGTCGTCACCAGGCAGTGGTCGGACGATCCTAAAGGCGCTGTGACCTCAATCTTGTAACCGTGTGGCACAGTGGTTAAAAATAGGTCTAACAGATTGGAGCGGTGAGTCTGGACATCAGGAACCCTTGTAGGCTCCTGAACCATCTGCTCCAATCCGTGGCAAAGGGCAAAGGATTCCGCCTGTCGGCCAGCCGAGTCTGTTGGTCCTGAGAACTTCAACCATGGTTCGTTATGAACGTTGAAGTCCCCCAGAACCACAAACTCAGCCGAAGGGTAGCGGGGCAAGAGGTCATCAATAGTCTCGCTCAAATGTTTGAATAGCTCGGATGTGTCTGATTCGCTAAGGTTCGGTGAGCGGTATAAACACGCGTAGAATCTTGCCGTACTGGCAAGATTGACGCGCACCCACATTACGTCGAATCTGGGTTTTTCCAGATTCAACAGACGCACACAGTTGACGTCAGATCGGCTATAGAGACAGACACCTCCTTTGGGTCTGAACTTTCCAACGAGGACGTAGCCCGGGCAGTCCAGATAGGAGGCATCTGGAGGCTCAGCTATCTGTCTACATTTTATTTATATTTTGTTTTCTTGTGTATTTCTTGGGAGTACTTCACAGCCCTGTACTGTTGTAATGAGTTCTGTTTTTTCTTTCTTTAAAAGTGTGGTCTTTTATTACATTTTTAGTTTTTTTTTTAAACTTGATTTTTAATATTATTTGAGTAATTCATTTATCTTTTCTTTGATGTCAATTTTATCATTCAGTTTAATAAAAAATAAAACTATCTTCATTTACTATTCATTAAGGTGGTTGTGATAACGCAAATGTGAATTGTAATGTGAAATTTATATGAATATATCTTAATTAATTTATCCAATATATAAAGTATTGGTGAGAAACACTTATGATATGAACTCTGTGTTTAGAATATTTACACAGATATTGAAATAATTACAGACATATCGAATCAGTGCACGGCACCGGCAAGGAAAGGTTAAGCATAAATTGCGAAAATGTTATGCATTTAGCTGAGATATTTTATTAGCTTTCAATGTGAGATTGATGCCGCGAAGTTTCGCAAAAAAATCACACATTTCAACTACATTGGTTTTCTCAAGGCATTTACTTATATTAGATTGCTTCCAAATATTAATATTATCTTTATCGATTTGTTTTAAAATACGAGCACCTCATATATTGGCATAATAATATATACAAGCGAGTTAAAGGTACTATACTAACCGTTAATAGTTAACCGATAACCGTAAATCTAATGAGCGTCAAGCCACACGTTTTTTAAAGGGGGGGGGGGGGGGTAAGGTTCTGTAGACGAAAAAAAAGTAAATTTTCATGATGTTTTGGAGATATAAATAATGTTGGTTAATTAATTTTAAACACACTTTATAGTAAAATATCTGAAGTATCTTTGAAAAAAAATCAATTAAAAATATTAATAAATAAGTCCGTGAGAGCGAATCTCCAGAGGCGCTTCGAAAAAAAGTTGTTTTACGGCGAACATCCTAACTCGATACCGGATCATCTGACACAAAAAAATTAATATGCTTTTAAAAGGTGATATGTTTTCTCAGGTAATCAGGCAGAGTTTTTTTTATTGTTTTATTTTTGGCAGCATTTTGAAGTAAAAAGTGCGATTTTTGATTTAAAAAAATCGTTAAATTTGTTAGTAACAAATGGTAAAAACTGAAAAAATTAAATAAAATTCTTCTTGACTATTTGTTGATTTACGTGTAAAAATAGTGTACAAAATTTTAAAACGATCGGTTAAGTAGATTTTGAGTTATGATGTTCGTGAACTTCAAAAATTTGTTTGCGAGAAAATCGATTAAATGTTTTTTATACTCGAAAATCCGGTCGAAAGTCGAAAAGGGCTAGTCGCTTGAAACGCAGTATCTTTGTTAGTTTTGCTCCGATTACATAACATTTTGACACAGTACCCTCGACCTTTTCGACGTTCAGAAAAAAAAATGGTTTTAAAACCTTACCCCACCCCCCCTTAAACAATAATTCAGCACCATAATATACATTTTCATACAAGATTATTTATCGAGAAGTGGAGAGCGAACACTAAGCAATTCGCGAGCTGTTAGATCGGAGGCAATCGAGAACAGAATGAATCTTATTTTTTTGTGCGGCATTAGTCGCCGGGTGTTGAAGAAGATCGATGTCCACTATTGGAGTACAAGCATCCAATAGGAGGCAATTCGCGTAGCGGGTATCACAGGTAGAAATCAGAAATTTGATAGTTGGTTTCGAAAAATTGATATAAACCATGTATCCTTCGCTCGTTTTTAAATACTTAAAAGTATATCTAATAACTACATACTACATACACATTTTACGTATTATACCCGGAATACTGTTCCCGATTTAATAAGGCCGATGGTAAGTGAGTATATCAATGAAATCAGTTGAAAACAGATTAAGCGAAACTTCATAAATCATCCATATATAATAGCTGTGAATTATTACGAGCAACCCTCCACTTGCCCGTTGACCTGAATTCACTTGTTCCTTTTGTCTTAGGAGGGGTGCTCTGTGGCTGGTTGCTGGTGGAGAGGGCAGCACGCGGAGCACGGCGGTAATGCGATACACTCCCCGATGGGCCCATTCGTTTGAAACTGTACCCAAGAAGGGGTTTAACGTACAGGACACGACACATGCTAGAATAACATACATAGCTACAAGGATACCGCCAAATAAGTGATTGTTAATCGGAATATATGTGAAAATATTATTATCATTCTTCAAATAAGACCAACACTTTACGTCGATTAGGTGCACTGCAAACGCCAGAGAAAGGGGTGCTATAAAAACTCTACTCGAAAAGCTGGGCTGGGAATAGAAGATTTTCAAATCATACGAGATAAATCAATAATTAATACAGTAGAATCATTTTAAAGATATTCTTACTTGTGTATTGGTGTATTACTGTAAGGTGGGACTACTGTGGGGTAAGAGAGGCGGGTAATTAGTAATTTGGGAGGTGGGTAAGGGGGACCATTTATTAGATGACCAACACCTCTGCCACAGGTCACTCAAAGTGGTTCGCTACGTTTGGAGACTTAGCAGGGGTGCCCGGGCTCATGGTCATCTGCGTGGCAGGCCAGATCGGGAGAGACTGGTTGATAGAGACCTTTTGATCTCTATAGCCGGACCCTCTCGACCCATCGCCTTGCACTGCAGTGGGAGGGATGGCTTCTCACGTCCATCACTCCTGGACATATTTATCCCCAGATTCCTACCCAACTGTCAAACCTTTTTCCTTCCCGGGACTTCCTCTCCTTTCTTTCCCTTAAAAAACCCTCCAAACAACATCAAAGATGACATAGGCCATCCTGTGTGGAGCTAATATAAAAAAAAGAGGGGTTTTGCGTACGGATCTTCGAATCAATTTTAACCACTATAGGTGCGCAAAAATACATTAAAATTTGCACAAATGATTTGCCTAAACCATATATGATTTACTAAATAAATATTTCACTATGATAGTACAGATCTAAACAGTCTGTAAGTAGCAATTATGATCATACTATAGTGCTGTAGGTACCTCCCAATGTATGTGTGGGGAAACTTTAAATGTTGATTTACCGCGTGCGGGGGGGGGGGGGGGTCCCTCACTTGTGTGGATTTAATAATTTGTTGTTTTATTATCAAACTACTGCTAGCCTTTACAACTCCTCTTCGAGCTTTCATAATTCAACACGGTTGTAAACAACAGCGAGATCATCTTCAAAAGTACACAAATAGATAGTGTTATTTTTTTCTGGAAAACCAGTGAAACATTATTAACTAAAGAAGTAGGTATCGTAAATTTTCGCTGGAATACGCAGATTGTTATTCAATTTTCACGTGTAGCAAATATTTTGTGGGTATGCATAATTATAATAAAATAACTTAGGATATTTTATAGTTAAAAATAACTAAAAACTAGATAGTAAATCTAATTGATTAAGTAAGAGCTTCAGTAACGACTTTAAAGGAGCCTGTTTTTTTTGTTTTAGTCACTTATCCATAAACAAAACTGAGAATAATTTTCTATGATTTATTTTTTAATGCTGCCAGATACGGAATCTCTTTTATAATTAACAAATAGTTTTGGTCAGCTAGAGTTCCTGCCCCGTGGAGCCAGTGAAGCCAGATACGGCACTCCCTGAATTGGGAAGAGTTTAAACAAGTATTGTACAATATAAATTACCAAAAATAAACACTTACCGTCCAATGTCGGTGAACAACAATAAAAAACAAAAGAAAACAATTTGAGTCAAGTGAAAGTAAGACAAGTTGAATAGAGAGGTAAAATATTAGAGGATAGAGAAACTTACGCGCCATCGTGTAATATTTTTTGTGAAAAGTTAAGGGATGCGAAGGAACGTATTCAGAGGAACGAGGGTAGAACCTACATACGTAAAAGTGGATAAGTAAAACATGTATTCATAATGTATCGATCTCAGAAGCCTTTGAAATTTAGAATAGTCGGAAGAAAGTGTGAATGTCATGTTCATAAAAGGAAATATATGCAATATAATATTAACCTTAGGGTGAGGGTGCTTACCTGCAGTTGGGGGCATCCCACAGTAATATAAGAATGGTCTTCTATCGTGACTCATAAGATTTAAGAAATATTGTAACGAATTTACGGGAATTATTTTATTGAAGATTTTCTTTAGCATTAGAATATGTGTATTCCAAAGAAACAAAGCAAGCGTTTAGTATAGGTAAAGAACACGGACGACTTTGAAAGATAACAAACAGGTGATGCAATCTCATAACAAAAATCTATAACTTAAAGATTAAAAATAATTTAACGATGATCGAGTTTCCAAATCCACGGTCGGTCGGCACAAAATTTGACATCGGTAAACAAAAAAAAATCTTCTCAATATTTGAAACGAAATTTAATAACCACACCGTGAACTTTGATTTTGATTGAAGACTTTAGGAATACAATAAAGTTCGCTCTCGGGGAAAATGCCCGTCTATATAAAATGTCGGAATGAGTTTTGAAGCCGCTCTTAGAAGCGCATGTCTTCCATTGTGTTGTTTTGGGTTGAAAAATGTAAAAAGAAATGCAATTTAAGCGGAATTAATAATTTTTGCATTATCTTTATTGCACCGTGAAAACACGCGCATAATCTGCCGGCCATGTCATGGTTTATTTTTTTTGTTTATTTCATATTGCAGTTTTTAATCAGTTGGTACTTGCGGCTTTATATATTAACTTTTTGCATTACTTGGCATTCTGGTAATGGTTTATGAAACCAAAAATGTCAACTGTTCTTTAAAAAATCGAGGAATCAACACCACGTTGCACCTAATTACGTTAGGTAAATATCCTTCCACGAGGTAACTCCCAATTAAATGTATACTTACTTACGGGTACACTGCCACGTAATTATTTACAAAGGTAATGGATAGATGCGACTGCATTATGGATCATGCTTTGGTTACTATAATATTCTCGTTCATGGAACTATTTTAGTATTACAGGAGATGGAATTGGGAAAATAACAAAGCTTTGAAGATATTACGATGACGAACAAACAATGAATAATAAGAGGACTCTAAGAAGCCGCCATATAAATATTGATGAAGTCGGGCCGACGCCAACGACGCAAAGGGTTGAACGGAAACACCTCCAGCAATAATATCATCGTTCCACCAAAATTGTCAAAGAGGATACTTAACAAAGTAGAAAGATGAGATACTTTATTACAATAATTAATTCTTTTTCTCACAGGGATGAAAAGGGTCCCTTTTTACCAGCTACAATATCTGAATTCTTCACGCATTCCTCTGCATCGGCTTTTCCTTGCAACTGTCACATTCACCCTTCTTTCAAGCCATTATGGAAATAGCGCAACAAAAATAACCCCAATCCCGTGTATACGGTAGGTATGCGTAATGCATAATACAGAAAATTAATGATACGAGACACGATCCTTTTGGTGTGATAAATATTTTGAATTGGGTAGCTATCTACAGTCAACAATGTCCACTTCCGAATCGTTACCTACCTACATCAATTCGAGTATTAAGTACATTTACCTACATAAGATGGTTAAATGTGATTTAACATTATTTGAAGCCTTAGACCTCAATCTGTCTCTTACCGAGGGACGAACCACATTTCGGAAGGTAAATATTCTAATCAAATCCTTGTACTACTATTGTGACGAATGTCATAAAATTTTGCTTTTGCTTTCCAAAACACATTCATATTATTATTTTAAGAACATATTATTATTTTTCATTGACGAAGAAGATAACAATAATAATCTAAATTCAAAAAGGAAAGTGAACCAGACACAGAAAAATAATAAAAGATAATGTAAATTCCGGTAACTGAATTGATTAGTACTAGTTATTATCTAACTACTACAACTTTTTAAATTTATTTTTTTCCTCCATATTAAGCGTGTCCCGGTTTTGTAAATATTATCCCTTATATTTGGAACAAACAAGGGACCAGATGACGTCACACACTCTCTCGTATCGTGTCGGGCGTTTTGGCGGGCTTAATCAAATTCAAACTTGTAGAATTAATTTAATTATGAAAACAAACTTTAAAAAAACAATACTTGTATTTAAGTAAAAAAAAAATTTTAAAAAACTCAACTTCCTTATTATGTCATCTGCTTGCAAACTATACCTAAATTTCTCAACAATAAACAGTATTAACCTAAAGTGAGTTCCATAGTTTAAGTATACTCGTAGTCATTGTATATTTTCTATATTTTATCGCAACATCACGTTCATTGGTCCAATTAACGTATTGTACATTTTGTGTTGGTGTTCGATGGAATGAAGGATGCAATTTGATAGCCATAAGTTTGTCTAGTCTGTGTTTAGTAGTAAGATAGAACAATGTAGGAATCATAAATTTTTACAGCGCCCTTTTTGGTGATTTTTCACAAAAACGGCCTTATACAAATCATCAAAATATTATTGTTATTGTGTTTAACGTCATACTTATAATGAAATAATGTAGGTACACTAATAAGCGGTGTTTAAAATCTCTTTACTCTGTTGTGAATTGTAGATTATCATTTGAATTGTATCTTGGAGTATTCGACGGTTGGGTGATGGGTGTCAGCCCTGACTGGGCAGAGCGGGGCCCACTTCCATTGGACACAAGTGTAGCGCGAGGAGTCGCTTCACGCATCGAGGCCCCGTTGGGTTGGGGCCCACTGGGTACCGGCAATATTCATCACCAAACTCCTCAAACTGTTTCTATGTCGGTAAGACGCATTTTCTACCTACCTACATTTTTGCGAAATTCCTAGTAAAATGTACAAAAAACCTAATTTAAAAACTTTATTTCTCAAAACTAAATAAGCTAAATACGGATGATTTGTTTAGCGCCGTTTTTGTGAAAATTACCTATAGGGCGATGTATACGTTATAATAATAATAACATTTTATAACATAACATTTGTATAGCGCAGTCTTGTGATTAATACATTTCTGGAATGCTCTATCTTATTACTAACTACAGACTAGAAAAACTATTATAATAATATCAACTTATTGCTAACCGATTGCATTGTATTCACCGGTTCGTCGATCACTAATACAAAACTATGTACAACGCGTTTGACCAATGCACGTGATGCTGTGTTAGAATGTACATACGATTATCATTATTTATTACTATTCTGTACAGGCAGATAATATACAGGACTATACTTATCTTGAGATGTAAGGCTTCAAATAATTTTAATCCAATGAGAAAAGTGTGGTTAGAATATATTATAGGCAACACAATAATGGAGTAGAATAAGGGTACGATAGCCTTAAAAGGTGATGAATTTGAAGCATTGATAACGATAACGAAATCGTGATGGAACTGTGCTGACGGTACCCACTGTCAAAAACTAATGCAGCAATTGCCAACATCGACACCATCATCCATTGTACTAAAGACTATCATGATACAATAAGAGCCTAGAATGTTGGTCGAGAAAACTCAAATAAAATGTAACTTAAAAAACTTCAATAAAAAAATAAAAAACACAATGCCCGAACACAAAAAAAAAACTACTTGATACATAATACACGAGTTACCTATGTAGTCAGATAATATAGGTTTATTGTTTGATGCGAAAGTACCAGCACTTTTTTGCAGAATTTTCAGTGTAACGAAATCCTAAAATGGCATTATTTTACGAACTACTAATTATCTCAGCAACGTAGATCTAGGAAAATCGATTTAGAGCACACGGTTGAATTTATGGTTTGGAACAATCGCCCGCGTTCCCCTCTTACCCCGCGCCCCGCAGTAATCCTAAGACATTTATTGATAATTCTGCTTTAATTTAGACTCGCGATTCAATTCGACATTTTTTTAAATATCACTACTATTTCGTTTCACCTTTTTCCTTACAAAAACAACATGTCATCTTTGGGGATGCTATGTGGTAGGTCTTTTTAAGGAAAGAAAGGAGAGGAAGTTCTGGGAAAGAAAAAGGTACGAGGGGTGGGTAGGAATCTGGGGTTCAGTGTGTCCAGATCAAAAGACGTAGACAAACCTCATCTTATGAACCCGGGCACCCCTGCTAAGTCACCAAACGTAGCAAAGCACTTGGGGTGACCTATGTTAGAGGTGTTGGTTATCCAATAAATGCTTCCCGGGCGGCGCGTACCGGTTCCCGCCTCCCAAATTACATATTAAGAGGCTAGACTTTGAACGACACGCGGAACACCCGCGACTGTCATTCTGTCCCGCTCACAATAAGCTCACGCACACTTACAATACATGCGAATGCGAAATGTGTGAATGAGACAACGCTCAAATTTACCTACAGAAATCGCTCGAAAAGGGGTTTATGGAGAATACACTTTTCTACACCGAAACTTTCACGAAATTGAAATTTAAAAAAATATAATTTTTTTAGAAAGAAGAATCTACGTCGGTAGCTTTTTATAATTTTATAATTCTTTACGAGAGTTGAGTTAGCAGCACTTTTTCCTTAAATAATATTTTTTGATAAATCGTACATGTTTGACAGTGAATGTTTACGTTAATACGAAATGCATCGAAAATTCGAAAACATACCGACATAGTTTTCACCCTCTAGAAGGCAGTATAAAAAAAATATATTCATTTTGTGCAATTTTCGATGTAGAAAAGTGTTTTTTCCCGGGCGTCCTTTTTGTATGGGCCGAAAAGCGAAGTCTATCGTCTTAACATGTTATATGTACAATGAAGATTTAACTCTTTACAATGATTTACGTGTTGATGTTTGTTTGTAAAAAGGAGTAAAGTGGTAAAAAAAAAACGGACAGCATTCAGTTATTTAACAGCGCCCCGCATTTTGAGAAGCCCTGAGGATCACCCTCCCCATCATACGTGTGACATCTTCCATGAGATATGTGAAGCCAGTTTACTCGCAGGGGAATAGGGGCGTAACTAATCGTTGACTTTTTCTGCTATTGCCTGTGACTTATGTCAGGGCCGCGCAGAGACCCGATATTTTCGTATCAACAAGAACACAACTCAGGGGCTGCGAGTTTTTTTTATTTGTTTATTTTAATTAACTTGATTTATGTGATGTTCGCTTTGATAGTTAATTGTAACCAATCTAAGATGGACTCGCATTTTTGTGATGCCCATGTCAGCAGAAAAAGTGAAAAACCCATCAAATCTATTATTTCATTCTTCTTCATTCATCGCCACACTAACCATAAAAATGGTTATTTTGCAAAGATGATTCTTAAGAGAAAACCGGGCGGCGTTTTGTTCATACAAAAGCATTCCCCTCTTTCCTCTCTTGATTTTGACATTAGTGAAAATATTTTTTTCATATAATACAGAAGTCAATCACTAGCACGTCTGTGGTTTGAACGCCGTCAATAGAAGTTCAGTATACACAGTAGACAAATTATTAAAAAAAAAGTACACACATAGAGTAATTATTTCTTCTAATACAGTGGGTAAAAAAATCTTAAAAATCAGTATTGGAGGAGAAAAATGAAGAATACAAAACCTCGATTTGATAATTTTATTTAGGTTATTATAAGGTGCAGTTGTCGCTTTCGCTCAATATTCGGGGGAGTAAGAGCAAAAGCGACAGCAATAGTTTTGTAAAATTCCTATTTTTCAAATTTTCTCGGCGACCGGGTTTCCTCTTAACGAAATAATATTTTTTATGTGATCACCGCACCGGAGTCTCATCTGACCGGAGTCAGCGAGACTACGGCAACTACAAATCGGGGAATATTTTAAGGTTGAATGAAATGTTGATTGGAGCAGAAGGAGACTAGTTAGAGGGATGTTGGAAAGTAACTGACTTTTCAGGTTCACAAGTAGATATATTAGATTATCATTTATCGTATTTTATCTTTATTTATTTTATTTTATCTTGTTGTTGTTTCCAACTTTTCGACCGATCAATCTAAGTATCCGATCAGCTAAGTGATTTGTTTGATAACGCTCGATTCGCCTGTTTATCAGAAAGTTGCGTTGGGAAGATCGTATTTGTTCGTTTGAGGGATGTTGAGCCAAAATTTTGGCTCAAAAGCTGTTGATCAGTATAAATTGACATTTCTAAGTGTGTCAGTAGAATACGTTTTTCCAACAAAAACAACTACCTACTGCGCAATTTGAAATATTTATAATAATACTGACTCCTCGTCTGCGTTGTGGTGACTAACGTAAATCGCTCGTGTGGTTTGTAATGTGTATTATGTATACTGTACTTACGTACACTGGGTGTGTGAGTGTGTGTGTGTGTGTGTGAGTCCATGTGTGCTGATATAACCCCCCTAAAGAAGTGAAGGAGATTGACACACTCTGACAGCTGAAGCAGCTCTGACGGAATGGCTGGGAGATGTGAGCTGTGAGCTTTCATGTGGCAAAAGAATTATAATAACTAGTGGCTGGGCTTAACCGGTGTCATATGATATTCGGTTACTCGCTTTCGTGACGGTTCAAATGACTTTAATTGAATTATGTAATTAATTTATTCCAACCAGACTACTCTTTTGGACACAGGGGCATTGGACGCGGAAATTGGGCATTAATTACTGTTAAACCCGTCGGCATCTGATTAAACACAATTACTTTTCAAATAACCTCCTGGGACACTGTATCACAAAACTTATTAAAAAAAACTATTACTTTGCATTAGCCTAATCGGTGTTATGAGACGGTTGGATGGGGGAGGGTTTATACATTGGCATTATTATCACTAGAAATAATACAAAAAAGAAAAATAATACAAAAAAAACATATAACTTCCCAACAAACCATATATTTAAACGTTATCCAATTTATATATTTATCAAAAATATACAACAAACTGTATATTGAAAACTGTTATTTCATGTACAATGTGTAATATAAATATGAATTAACTAATTAAAACTAAGATTTTAAACACTCAATCATTTTTATATCATTCACTGCCCCAAAACGGGAAATCGTCCGGGTTGAAAAGACATAATTTTGTTTTTTGTTTTTTTTTAACTTAATGGGTTAAACCTCAAATTATAATATTTTAATTTGAAGATAATATTAGCGAAAGTCAAACGAAAATCCGAAACAGAAAAATCATAAAAAATAATATCATTCATAAAGATAGCAGCCAATATGCGTTAACAAAATGAAAATAATGTTGGTGGTTCTCAGTCGAAGTATGATACAGTTAAAAATGACCGAATCGGATAGGGATATTGATAATTGGAACGGATTGCCAGAGGTCCGGGTTTCGAGTCCCAGATGTATCCGTATCTTTTTCTGATTTTTCTGTTTCGGATTTTCGATTGACTTTCGCAAATATTATCTTCAAATTAAAATATTAGACATAATTCTTATTAAAAATTGAAATGTTATGTTTTCTGATTTCTCATAAAAACGGCGTTCTATAAATTATCT
This sequence comes from Limnephilus auricula, assembly GCA_951813805.1. Lineage (NCBI taxonomy): Eukaryota > Metazoa > Arthropoda > Insecta > Trichoptera > Limnephilidae > Limnephilus > Limnephilus auricula. The sequence continues at coordinate 324,694 of OX638401.1, forward strand.
AATTATTATTATTATCGTGATATTCATCGAACGTGTAGGCTAGCATATTGACGGATCACAATATTTATCGCAGATGTCTAGATTCCTGAATTCAATATTTATCACATTCCATATCACGATCCGGAATTCCGAATTCAAATTAATCGATATTCGAATCTAGAAATCCTGTGATCGGTCAATTCCCTAGCCTACACGTTCAAAAAATATCACGATATTTAATAACTATATTGACTTATCACAATAAATATTGAACGTGCAGGGTACCACTCCGATCCATATTGATAGATCACGATCCATGGATTATTTAATATAATATAACAACGGATTGTAATGCGGATCGTGATAAATATTGGACGTTTACCAGAGAATATCGGAAATTAGTCATTTTACAATCAAATTCTAGACGTATTGATTTATTTACAAAAAAAACATTAATTGATTTTGAAAGATTGTTATTTTATCTGGTACAGTTTTAAAATAAAAAAAAACTAAGTTTATTTTTAATCTACTAAGGTTATACCGTTGGTCGTAGACAGATTTGTGCAGTCAAACGATAGATTCTATTAAACATCACAAATTTCAAATCATATAATCATACAAGAAAAATCAATCAATACATAATCTAGTCAACACAGTTTTGAGAATTTTAATTTTAGTTAAATTAAAATAATTAAAAAATAAATCGGAAAAAGTGTTTTGTGACAAAAATACCTCACATTTTCTATTTATTTATGGTCCCACAAACTAAAATATTTCAAATTTTTTTTACACACTTATTTTGTTTAGACATTATTGAAAAATCATAAGTACTTATGATCAAAAATACTTACAAGAAGTACACGACATTTAATAATTTATCATCGTGCTTTTTGGGCATTTTTATTGCTTACTTAAATGTAGGTAAATATTAAAGCAAGTTTTGAATAAAGTAAATCGTTATTAAATTTTTAAATTAAAAAAATTGATACTGGGAATAATCGATCTTTCTCATTGGAACCTACCTGTACAGTTGCAAGCATTTTTAAAATATTACTCTCAGCCGCTGGTCAATAGGAGCTCCACGGAACAGAACTAGTTATCAGCCTGGGAGGACGTTTGTCCTCAGAAGTATTATTATTGTTACAATACGATAATAAACAGTCACTGTATTATTGATAACCCAAGACTTTCAATCAAGCTTCCTATAATTTATAAGGAGATTAAAGTACCTGGAAAATACCGTTCCCAATACTAACCATAAGAAGGTGCTCTCATGAGAAAACATAAAAGACATTACACATCTTCATGATTAAATTAAATGTTTCCGATAGCGATGTAGCTAATTTGACCAGAATTACGACCCATGGCAATCATGTTCATCGAACGATATCCTCTCAACATTTACGAGTATAATAATTTAAACTTAAAACCACCTGCAGGTATAAAGTTTTTGTCGAAATCAATTTCTTCAGGACCCATACTATATGGCTAGGGTTATAGGCTGTAGGGGATGTAGAGAAACACTGACCAACATTATTCAGTGCCAATTAAAGTCATACGACGAGTCAATGAATAATGAGAGGACTTCAGAGATTTAAACGCTGATAAAAGCTAAATCGAATCATATGCACAACAACAAAATAAAAGGCTGCGATCTGTTGATAAGAAGCGCCAGGAGATTTATTGGTCGCATCTGATTTCAGAAATTTAAAAACGATTAATGGCGCTTTTCTTGGGCATACATAGATCAATGACATCGCAAGATGCTGTGAATCAATCTCTATTTTTCTTCCCCTAAGTACCTACAGGCATCTGATTTTTTAGGAGAGTAAATAAAATTATATTATGTAAAAAAATAATAAATAATAACAATAAAACTATTTACATAGTAACCCAAGTACTTCTTTGTCGTCTTATTATACTTACACTTATTGAACTCCATTGTATAACTTTATATAATAATGAAACTATATACCTACTTGTATTGTAAGTACCTCTTAATCTTCAACTTTCATCAATCTCTAATGGGACCGACAGGCTCAGCTATAAATTAAGAATGACACCGAGCGATATGCCGAAATACGCCAAACCATATAACGCTAGCACTTATATGGTATTATTTATATTATCCATGGACCTATACACTGGCTAGTATTAATAAATTTATTTCATTATATTCAATTGATGTTAAACGCGGTTTATATATACAACAATAACATACATTAAAATTCTACAGCGCAGTAATTAACTTCATGATTAAAAAAAAAAGTTATGTATATAAAATTTAAAAAAAAAACTTAAAGTTAATTACATTGAATTAAAAAAAAAACCAACAAAATCATATTAAATAATGTTATTTTTAAGGTCTGCAAGTGCAGTCACTGTGTACACAAAGTGATTTGTTGTAATTTATTTAATAATTTTGTGTTTATAAGTCGTGTTTACCACACTTTTATAAAACTTATATAAAAGTGGTGTTTACGAAGTTAGTGTCTTATTTAAAAAAATAAATGATTACATTCTGAGTAGATATTATTATAGGTTAACTTAAAGTAGAAACAACAAGGTGGAAAGCGAAACGAAACAATAGAGTATTTTCATTGCATATTATAAGACCTACGATAATTTATTCATTTAAATGCCCTATTGGGCTTTTATATAACAATTATAGCAAGGTATTCTAAAGTAGCGCTTCTAGTATGACAAAGCGTCACCTTATCCATATGTAATTTCAGAGGATCACGTTGTTCTGTAGGTAAGAAAGAAGCAGAAAGTGAAGAGATTGTCTCTGGGACCCCTGCCCCCTCTTCCTCATCACGGGATTGAAACATGAAAGGGCTTTGTCACAGCCTCTCCACTAGAGAACATTTGCTACTCTTGCTTGTCACCTTAATCGGGTGTGATATTTCAGACTTCATGTTCGGAGAAAATCTCATAAATATATGAGAATAAATTTGATTACCTGCCATAAGACGTGTTGTGCAGGATTTGCGAAATTATAATATCTGTTTGTCTTTTGATTCTCATATTTATATCAACGTAATAATATTACGCCGTGAAAATATGTATAAAACTACCTTTGACTAAAAAAGTCATCATAATATTAGATACGTTTTTAGATTTTCACGGCCAAAAGCATTTTCGTTGTTTGTTTTTGGGGTGTTATGCCGTGTTGTGCTACCTCCTTCTTTAGCCGACGTTTCGGACAGCGTTGCAGTGTCCATCATCAGGGCAGATCCGGCAGATCCGTCGATGTATCTGCCGGATCTGCCCTGATGATGGACACTGCAACGCTGTCCGAAACGTCGGCTAAAGAAGGAGGTAGCACAACACGGCATAACACCCCAAAAACAAACAACGAAAAAAAAAATCATAATATTAGGTTATTTTCTCTCCGTTTTTATACCCCAAAAAGGATAATCTCTCTCTATTCAGGAAATAACTAAATGAAACGAGTGTATTACAATATTATATTATTTATTTATATATATATTGGGTTTTACAGATGTTCTCACTTGCATAAGAAGAATCCAGTTATAAAACTCAGTTAATATACAATAAGAAAAATCTACAATTACATAGAATTAACTACAGATACATTAAATAAATCTACAATTACATACAATTAAATACAGACACATACAATTAGGAAAGTAAACATCACAAAAAAAATTATATACCTACAAGCTCACTCAAGTAATACATTACAATGAGTGGCAAGAGGCATAAAAACATCAGAGGCATGCATAAGAGCGACAAATGACACAATATAATTAGTTATAATATTTTAACAGCGCCAGCACTTTTTTTCTGAATCCGTGCAATTTATCGATAAAAATATCTACTTCAGCACACTCTATCTTGTTATATAGTCGACACATTGTTATATGGGGACATTGTCTCGACAAAAGTTTCAAATAATAATTTTTGCACTGAAATCATTAAATTACGGTATTTATTAATAATTGCATTTACTAATGTAGTTGTGAAGTCATTTCACATAATTATGCGATTTTGTCTGTTTGGTTGGAAGGGGTTCTAACTTCACTCTACTTTGCTCTTAGATATTTCTCGTTATCTATTTACCGATTTCTGAATCTGAGGTTTTTCTTGTTTAAAGTATTTTAGTTCAACATATTTTGGTAAAAAATATTGGATATAGATGGAAACGGTCAATACGCACCTTTAAAAAAAACTATTTTGATTCACCTTAATTACATTAAAAGATAACTATTTGCATTGGGGGAAGTGGAAAATATTTCATTTTAAATTTCAATTACGTAAAATATTTTTTTTTTTATGTTAACTATTTCTGTGATGATATAGCGCCTGCTCGTGTCAAGGCAAGAAAACATTCCAGTTTTCGAGTAGTTTAGCGGCTACACTAGGTTTGTGTAACATGGTTTGTGATTCAAAAGAAAGTGCCCCTTTATAGCGCCTGCTCGCGTCAAGGCAAGAAAAACATCCAAGTTTTCAAGTAGTTCAATTCATTTTATTTACAAAACTCCAGTAAATTATTGTTTACCTAATACGCCCAGATTTCGTGATATCTTCAAAATCTTCTAGCCGTTCGTTATATATAAAAATGTATCAGGAATACCAACATACCAAAGTGACAGTGATTACAAATATAACCAAATCTCACAAGACGAAGGTATTTTTAATTTTACGTAAATGAAATTTAAAATGAAATATTTTCCACTTCCCCCAATGCAAATGGTTGTATTTTAATGCATTTAGGGTGAATCAAAATAGTTAAAAAAAAAGTGAGTATTAACTTTTCCACCCATATCCAATAATTACCCATATTTTAAAGCCAAATATTTAAACAGGACATAAACACACCATTTTAGAATATACCCAGATTTGCAGATATGCAACCAGCTAGAGCATAATAATATTATTTTTTCTTTTTTTTGAAACAATATTTTTTTATTTCATAATACAATCCAGTAATGTTGGCCTAACTGGGTTGCTTACCCGTGCCGAGGCCTTCATTTTATAATACAAAAAAATTATACATAATACATTTAAAATTAAACAGGGTGTTAAGGAACGTACTTGAGTTACTTTAACCAGTGATTCCTGACATTATTTGGAGTAAAAAATGTAAATGAAATTTTGGTCAACGGTGACTTTTTTTATGATAGTTTTTTTTTCCAAAATTTTTTTTCTTCAAAATCAAACAAAAAAAAATGTCTTCCACATGACTTTATTGGTCACTCAGCCGAGTTACCGCCTCATTACTTACCCCGCCTTCAACTACCCAACACCTACTATTTTTTAAGTTTTTGTAGAAAAAAAAAAACATCAAAAATGTCACCGGAGACCAAAATTTCATTTACATTTTTTACTCCAAATAATGTCAGGAATCACTGGTTAAAGCAAGTCAAGTACGTACCTTAACACCCTGTGTATATATAATGTTAGTGAAGAAAAAAACATAAGACTAAGATACATTTTAAAATAAAAATAAAGAATTAAAATTTTTAAAAAAGAATAAAATTATATAAAGTTAAAATCGGTATATTTACATTATGTGAGTGATGTGTGTTTTATACTGGTTTTGTCTACATATACGTTTTATTATTTTATGTTATAAAATTTTGGAAATATTTAAAAACAGTTCGTCATACATCAAAGGAAATACAACACAGATGACCTAAATTATTTTGGTTATAAAAATGGGCAAAATAATTGATTTTGCATTCAAAGGTAAGTTCTGAATGACAGTTAGAACCTTGTCCAACTGAGGCAACGATTTGGTGTGATCTGATTTTTATTATTGGTCTGGCACCTTCTCATGTCTTTAAAAAAAGTTTTTTCTGCGCAGAACCGTGAAAAATCACAGAAAAGCCTGAATTATTGAAAAATCAGTTCCAATTTTTTAAATATCTATGAAAAATTTTACTGTTAAAAAATATTATATTATAGGTAGGTACTTTATCGCTTGTCTGACTTCCTCAAATTATTCAGTTCCAATTTGGAAAGTGATACTTTAGTTCAAAGCAAATTTGAGATCATTGTACTAGATTTCACACAGGACAAACGCACAAACAAACGTAATCACTATTTTTGATAAAGGTACCTCCCTATTAGTTTATTAAGGGTAAACGAAAGCTCTGGGAGTTGCTGAAAATGTGTCCACTGTACGACCCGACAGTTGACCCCGAAGTTATAATTATTAGAAAAATATAAACTTTGTGCACTATTTACCAAATTCCGAAACTTCAAAAGTACCTTTGATATAGTTGGTATGGATTTCGAATGAATTTATTTACACTGTCGATTTTTTGTACTTTCATCAAGGAAAAAACTACATTGGAGGACACATTAGCTCAGTTGTTATAATTTTGTTATTCGTCGGTACATCCTCCGTGCACACCTCTTCGGAGACACTTAATTATATTTATGTAAGAACACCGTATTTTCCCCAAACCAGCTTTATACTTTATACAAGTATATAGGGGGGCAAACGGCAGTCGGGAGATCAACTGTAACGGAACCACACTGTACCCATGTGTTGGCGGCAGGAGGTGGAGTTTTGGTTCGGTTTCGGTTTTAATTGAATTTGTTTATTTTGTAAAAAAAAACATTTGAATAATTGGATGACTTTTACAATAAAATTAAAGCATTTGTGAACATTATTCGTCACTAAAAAGTTGACGCCTGAGAATGTGCACTATTTATTTAAGGAAATGAATGGGGACCAGGAGGGGACCGAGAGCTTTGAGGATCCGACACTCAGGGTTCAGAATCCAGAACCAGGACCGAGAGAAGTGGCTCCTGACTACCAATAGGAGATTAACCATATCATTATGCATATAACGATGCTATGCATAAACCACCCAATCCACACGCTTGCAAAATTTTACATTTTGATGGATCCTATTTTATCAATATTGATAGTTTCATGAACTGAAGACACCCAATCCGAAAACTCAACATTAAAATATATTTTTTTATTTAAGAGCCCCAACTGCTACCGTCTGGATCCAGTGAGACTATGGCATTTCCAATTAAGGTATATTGTAAGGCTGATGGTATTGAGTAGAGGAAGGAGATGGGGATTTTTATTATAATTCTTCTTTATTGTAGTAAAATAAAAAATTCGAACTTCTACCATTTAACAGAGCGATGTAAGGTTTTTTATTCCGAAAATATTCAAATGCGATTATCTCAGGATGACAATTTTGTGGGTTGGATGGTTTATGCATGACGTGATGTAGTCAAGAATTAAATTTGCAAAGCGTTCGTAACGTGATATTTTGCAAAAATTGGCGCTATAATAAAAAATTATCATAATATTACTTACAAAAACATAACATTAATCTAGGTGGTTTCTTATTAATTGTTTCTTTTTCTTTATTAAATATTTAGTTTGTGGTCGTTGCCCATTCGGCGTAGATCATTTAATGTAGTTTTAATATGTACATATATTATTCCACATAGGCGAGGAAAATCATCTTCGTTAGTAATTAATTCCATTTTCCACTTCTCGGAATAAGTACACATTTAAGACCAATTTATTATTGTTTTAAGTTACTTTCTAATTTAGTAAAGCACCCTTGAGAGGATATTCCGCAAAACTTGCTCCATAGAAATTGGTCAAGAATTAGTTATTCATTTCGGCGATTCTGTCTCTATTCTCAGTCGGGCCGACCGACCGCGGCCGCGCCTTAGACTCCCCTACTACAGGGCTCTAACTGTGTAGGGCTGTAACGGGGGCACTTCAGTCGCGGGATATTTTCATTCAATCACACCGGGGCTAGGTACAAGTACAAGCATTGTAAAGAAAGCAGTTAAAAACGAAATAAAACCAAGTCAAATATTTCTGCCGCTCGTTTATATTATTGTAGGCTATAAAGTGTGGATAATGTTAATGGCTCAAGTTAAAGTTTATAGCCCGCTATGTACATAATACAATGTACCAGCACAAAATACAACTCAGAAAGTACAAAATACGTAGATCCAATGGGTTAAGCGCACTAACTTCGGATTGATTCAGGTGATTCCACATGATAGTATAAGTAAAAAAGATAAATAATCTTTTCGAAACCCTACGGTTTTTTCCCACACAAAAATATTTTTCCATTTAAGAACATTTATTTGTCCACAAAAACAATTCAACTTCTTTTTCTTAAAACTACCCACACCTTAGGCTTATTTGTTCGATTTTCGAAACAACTTGGTCTCATAGAAATCTTTGTATCTCCTTTACTATTATGGTTAGAAATATGATCTAGAAAGAAAAAACATCACTCTTTATATTTAAATCCAAAAATTAACCGTAAAATAATTAAAATGTACGCCATTATCCATATTTTAGTTTTGACGCAATTTGAAAAAAAAAAATGAAACATTGACAAATTTCTTTCGTCAGTTATTTTAGTTAAATAAAAAACGTTAGGTCAGCCAATTTAAAATCTTTTTTATGTTTGCATTCAAAGTTTTATTTAGAATTATAAATTATAATATTTGAAAGCGTATGACATTACCTTTCAAAATAAGTTTTTAGTTTTCGGATGCGTTTAGAAATATTTCATTTATTTGGATTTTATTGCAAAGCGGAAATATATTTACTTTCTGACGAAATTCGCCCGAGGTCTAGAGGGTCAAATCGTTGGAATTGAAAAAAAGTTATGTACTTTTTTTTGTATCTACCATCGCCATCGTGTCCCATCACCTTCCAAAGTTAGTGCACTTTTTCCCCCAGACACATTATATGCTTCCAAACTGCGAATAAAGTAGCAAAGTCTTACTAATCTTAGGGGGGTTCTCACCACCCTCTTAATATCTCAATATAGCTTATCCATACTATTACGATTTACGGTTTATTTATTTATTAAGTCGTAGTTTATTATTCGGTACTCAGACCTATTTGTAGTGGTTAAATATTAGATAATTTGGCCAACTAATTAATTATTGCAAGTATTTTATTTTTATTTTTAATAATATTCGTCATAGTATGAATAAACCATAATAAAGGATGGTGAGAAACCCCCTTAATATTCTAAAAAAATGCCTTCCCTTTTAACGGTGAAAATAGGATGTAAATCGATAATCGGAGCCACATAAATAAATCGGATAAAGATGCTAATATCTATTTATCTATTTTTCTACATTTTTGTCAAATCAAATCTACAGTTTTATTCTGAGATTCATGAAATTTTCCACAATTGACCATCAAAACACAAAGAAGGTCACTGTCTAAATGAGATTTAGACAGTGACCTTCTTTGTATTCGAAAAACCACACCATTCCACACCCATTTGTTAAAGTATAATATGATACTTCTTGATGAATGTTGCACACTGTTTATAGTAAGAGGAAAATTACTGCGTACACCTGAAAAAGCCGCGCATCGCCGGGGACTTCAGCTCGTTGAATAATAATATCTTACACACGACTCATTCCATAGAGAAATACAACCTCAAGGGCGACTTCTTTATAACTACATGCTAAAATAGCTAATATAATAATCACAATCCATACCAAGTATAATAATTATGGAATTTTACAAGCCAAAACCTTTATAATAGGAACCAATCATCATGAAAAAATGGAAAACATACATTACTATTATTGTAATGTGTTTAGAAACATTATATCTGTGGGTTCGCATGACTGTTTAATATTTTCCCTGTATCTTGTAGGATGCCAGAAATAGCAAACATGTTTTAATTTGGTACGAAGATTTATTTTCTTCACTGGGCAATCTTTATCGTTACTTCGTATTCCATTAGTAAACGAGAGCCATCTGCGGGGAGACAGCCGAAGCTTTTAAAGCAAATGCAGGTGTAAAGGCGTCTACAGAGGGCTAGCCGGCCCAGGTGCAAACTCATGGTACTGCGTCGAAAGGCTAGACCATCCCACCACCCTTTCCGCAAGTCAAGCCTATTGTTCGATACCTTCCCATACAATTTCTCGAAAACGACGGGGCAAACCAGTTGGCTATTCGGCCTTAAGTCTAAAGTTTGACGCCTCGCGCCTGGCGTGAGTGGTGAGCCGCATACAGACGGGAGTAAAAAGTAGCAAAGACAACTACGCTAATGGTGGCACTTCACTTGGCTATTCGCATTCGCGTATTTGACATATTTAGCAAACAATAGTTATGTATGGACACTATATTAGTCAAAATATTGGACATATCCTGGAATTTCATTTGACTATTCGTATTCCTGTATTTGACCTCTTTGGCAACGATCGCCATGAATGGAAAGCTACTAACTAACTAGATAAATAAATAACTAAAGTGGATCCTGTACGATAATCGGAAGCACTGATCGCAATGGCTGAACCCTGTCGAACCAGCCAAACCATGCCCCAAGCGAAAATTGACTCCAAAAAAGTTACTTGTGAGCGTTTGGTGACGCAAAGAAAAAAAACAACTAAGGAAAAACAAATGAATTATAATTTTCGAAACACAAATACACGAGTAAATAGCTGTATAAATTTGAATTTCGAATTCCTTACCAAAGAGAAGGTATTTGAGATCAAAGTTGCGGCAAAACGCCAATTTCATAATATATTTTCTTAACCACAAAATTCCGTCTTTTACGAATATGCATTTGATTCAAAATCATAACATTTAAAAAAAAATCATACTGTTGCGATTACATTGTTGTCTTAATAGCAAACGTACTTGTGTTTTACTATAGTGTGTAAGTTTATCATAACGTTAACATTCACCAAGTATAACCAACCAATGAAGTGCCGCCATTAGAAATAATACTTGTTGCTCACAAACTTCCAGTCATCTAGTACAATATCATACCGGGCGTCTTTTCATACTCCAATCTGAATTCGGCTGTATTTTAACACAATCAACAGTGTTTTTATGATGCTTAAAATAGATGAATATAGAATTACACGCTGTGTTTTGACGACAAATTAATTCAACAAAACCATTGCATTAGTTACGCCGGAGCTTTCGAAATGTGGTTTCTTTCAGTTTATTTATCTAAGCATGTCATATGCAAGTCATGAGGTGTCAATCAAAGATCATTATTTCCATGTAAAAACTGCCATGACACTATGCTATATGTGTAAAGCCGCATTAAGGCTACATTAATCGTGTTTATTGATAATTTGACAAGTTTACACACATTCTTAACAATATCCATTCAAATAGCGAGACAGCAGGTTTCGAAGAGAGAAAATAGATAAAGAACGAAGTACTCCTTCAGCAGGTCACGGGGACTAGATGTATGTGAGGATGTACGGCGCACTGCACTCTGCGCACCGCGTAGTACGTAGTCAAGTGAAGTGTGGCAGAGGTTTGTACAAGAAGTGGGAAGTGCGCGCTTCAGTGGATTTGATCGCATTCTCTTGCGGTAATGGAAAACGTGGCGGACACGATCCTTGAGAAGTCAAACCACACCTGGAAATATAATCATCATAACTCCTCAACTGCAGTCAAACAACTGTAGGAGTAGAACCCACAGAAGGTACTCACGCAATCTTCTAAGTACACGAACATATTTGCGTTTATTAAAACGGAATTTAGAAAAGGGAATAAAATTGAAATACTTATAATTCCTACTTGATACGTCGATAAGCATGGCACAAGCTAAGAATAAGAAGGCGAAGAGATCACCGTGAACCCACAAACGATAATTTATGTAATCATTGAAGACAATATTATCTCAATCGAAAATTTGAAACCAAAAAATCAGAAATAGATATGGTCGCATCTAGAAATTGAACCCAGGACCTTAGCCTTGCCGGGGCTCTGCTCTACCACTGAACTAATTCAACACAATCCCCTTCGATCATATTTAACTGAATCAAAACTTCGACTAAGAACTACCTACATTATCTTCATTTTCTAAATGCACATTTTTATTGGCTGCTATCTTTATGCAAGATTCTTTCCGCACAAAATAAATGCCGAAATAAATGCTTAAACAGAAAAAAATTTAAAAAGATGCAATAGCTTCTAGGAAATGAACCCAGGAATTAGAACAGAGAACCCGGCAAGGCTAAGCGACCGTACCTTTTTCTGTTTAAAATTTTCGATTGAGAGTCCCTAATGTAGCCTTCAATAATTAAATATTACAATTTGAGGTTATACTCATCAAAATATTTCAAAAATAAATAAATAAGATAATTTATGTTTTTTTTTTGACACTTTGGACTTTGGTTATTTGCCTTAACTGCAAAACCGAGGAATTCGAATGTAACAGAATCACCAATATTATAATATTGGTGAATGCATTTTCACACATTTACATAAAATTTAATTTTAATGCACGATCAAAACGATAAAAATAAAAATTCTATTGAATGTTCGATCCCAATATTCATTAAACTTCACATAATTCAAGCTGTTTTACATAATATATTTTTGTTTGAAATGCTTACGTTACGTTTTTATTGAATTTAATGCGGTTTTTATTCGTTAACGATCGTTAACAGCATCAAATTAAAGTTTATAATCACAATAAATAACACATACAAAAGATGTGGCTATTCTGGCCAAAGTACCTACCAGTGTCAGGGCAGCAGCAGTAGGCAATAGGCAATGGGACAACGGGCTTCGAGCTCGGTGTCTATTTTGATACACACTGGAGATTTGAGATGAAGTGACCACCCGACTATCAAAGGCCAATAGTCATTCCACACACAGGAATGAAGATTTTCGTGGGGAAAATTTGGCTCTAGGTGGTATTCCAACATAAATATTCAACCAAAATATAACCATTACCGCATCGTAATGTAATATTTACAACTTGCTATCGTACATTTAATTTATTTATTATAATTTATATTATACAAACAAAATAAAACCAATTATGGATTTCCTCCTTGTGACTTTACCTCTAATAAGAAAGTATAATAAGTTAATAAGAAATAATTAAATGTATAAGAAAGAAATGTGAAGCCAAACATTATAAAACAAACATTTATCAATACATTGGTAACCATAAGAAGACAGGTTGTACATAAAAATCAAATCATAATATAATTATAAATAGAAACAAAATATGTTCTATGTATAATATGGAGCTCGTGGGATTGCACCACCCTCCCCGAGATCTGGAATAAACAATAATTAAAAAAAAAAAAAAAAAAAAATCGTAACATTATTCACAAAACATCAGAGAAATACTCGTTTATGGACTTTTTATATTTGATTTCTTCGCAAATTGAAAATGAAAAAGTTACTGTTATGTTATGTAAGCATTGTTTATGTAAATATGTTTTTTGTTTTTTTAGATCCTTATAAAAGTTTATGAAATAGTGATATGAGTTTTCATTTAGTCTCACATAAACTGTTTTAATTAAAATCATAAAAAAACCCTCGATATATTCGGTTTTTGAAAAAAAAATTATTTAACTCACTTTGGACTTTTAGTATGAACTCGCACAAAAATCCTAGTAAAGTCTTCTTATCGTTGCACTCAATTTTCCATCTGTTCAGCCACCGATCTAATCTTCTAACTTTTTTACATCAGTTAAGAAGACAGAAGAGCATTACAATTTCCAATCAGTATATTAATGAAAACCAACCCACTTCCGATACGCGATACCCCTTAGTAGATATAGTAAGCCATGACCAAACTGCCACGAAGTTTCTGAGTTAAAGGCGTCAAAAGTTAAGATATGGCCATTTATTTTTATTTTTTATTTAATAAATTTTCATATGTTATAGTTTTTGAATTTTTTTTTAAACTACCATACTAGACTAATAACCGTGTTATGTCACACATAATACATAAATATAATAACTAAAAACTACTATTTTATAGAAACATGGTAAAAACTATGCTAATAAATAATAGAAAATAAGAAAGCAGAAAAGCAATTACCATATTTAAGAATTAATAAAACTAATTACAAACATAAAAATTATAGTAAGCTGAAAAATAAAGAGAGAAATATGATGCATTGGACCGCATGCTGGCTGATTTCTTGCACCGCTCAGGAAGCTGTGGTCACCGCAGAGAAGTACCTCCTAATCTCCCGGATGACTAGGGCAATGGGAAAAACTCGCGGGCAATATTGTTTCGGTTTTATGGTAATTTTATGGTTTTATGCACCGAGAAAAAAACCGTGTCTTTAAAATCGAAATCAGCCCAATTTGACAGAACCCAGTAGATCTGAGCGTGAGCCCAGTGGTAATTGTACACAAATCTAAAAACCACTTAACTGATGAAAAAAAAAAATTAGCAAGTAAAAGTAATTCCTTTCGCCAACGTAATTTGTTCTTTGGTGTAGAGCAAAAAAACAATTGTCTAAAATATGAATTTACGGTTTTTTTTTTAGTGGTATAATTTTGTTGTGTAAAGTCAGGGGACCATTTTTATGAACACGGGCTTCAAAACCATTTGATTTCAAGTTGTCTTCATTCCATTAATTCATTTTTCCCTTTCTTAAAATTTACTATACAATACGATTGTATCTACCACTACAGCCAGGAGCACTCCTGTCCCGGTGCAACCTATATTCTAGCACTCTAACGGAACTGATTTGACAGGTCTTAGATCACGTGCTCTTATGAGGTTGGAGTTTAATCAACCGGTATACGGCAACGTTGGGCCAATGTAAGAATTTAGGATGGGAGGAAATAAAATAATGGGTTGACCATTGGTTTCAGTTTCTCACTTGCCTCATCATTTTACTCCCCGCTTCTCCTTGTTTCTTGTTGTTTTTGTTTGTTACTTCCTGTGGCTTTTTACTTCTCTCTTTGAGCTTCCCGTTGTTTTATATTTCACATTAGCTTCCTTCCGCTACTTCCTTGCCCTTTCCAATCCAAATTTCTTTCCGCTCCCGCTGTTTCTGGCTTCCTGATTCGTGATTTCAGCTTCTTACTTCCAGCATCATGTAATTCACTTCCAAAACGTCTTGCTTTCCTTTTCACGTTTCCCACTGCCACTGTTCTCCCTTTCAGCTTCCTGCTCCCGCTTTCTAACGTACCTATCGGGGAAAAATTTCCGGCTACCTTGATAGTTCCTACCTCGCCCTGTGTTCAAAGTATTTTGTCCTTGTTTAATTTTCCTTGTCGTCCTAAAGTTTCTGACCATCTCCTGCATTTTTTTCTAAAATTACTTTAATATATATTTTTAAAACTAGTCATGAAAACACTCATTACAATTTACATTATTCTCCATGCTCGAGAGTAGTGGATACTTTCTATATCGCTCTGAAGGAAGACCACCATTCAGAATCGAAAAGCTAAAGCTACGCCCTTGAAATCACTTTACTAGATAATAACCTTGCAAAAAATAAGATCAACAAGTTTCAATGTCTCTAGAGTTCGAGAACCAAACCATCTTTAAAGATAATAAGTTTTTACTCGTATATAAAAAAAAATATGCTTAAGTCCACTGTGAGTTGTGAGCTGTGAACATCTTAAATGGTGACCGGTTGTCAAGTGGTCAACGTGCGCGCGCTCTACCGGACGTCTGTGGTTAGATACCGCAATCTTTCCTTCCTCTCTTCTCCTACTCCTCTTTCATCTCCCCAAACTCCTCGTGATGCTGCGCTGCGTCCACTCCCCAAGAGAGGCACAAAGGATGCCGTTCATCAATCATTCTCAACAAACTATTCCTAAATATCATCTTCGAGAGACTTAAAAAAACTCCAATAATCAATGTTCCTATTATTCTTGCACCGATGAGTGTCGTTATGAGTATTTTAGGAATGGGTTTTTCATGACATGCTTACGGTAAGGCGACAGAGTGGTGTGTACTTGTATAATATGATAGTCCAATAAAGGCCATCGAACGACGAATAAATTATTTATTATTATTTCGGTTTGTAATCAAATGTATAAAAATGGAAAAATGTTATATCCACATCAAGTACGTACTCTTCTACCGACATTTATATATATATACAAATATCACAATTTCACATAGGTAATTGGTTTGCCTTATAATAATGAATACCTTTCCGATGACGGATGAAAGTCTCACCGAGCCAAATAATATGTGACCTTGATGAACCATTTTTTTTTACATTAGCTCCCACACAGGAGGTCTTGAGGAAAACAATTTCCCTCGGGGCCTATATCATTTTCTAGGATTCTGTGTGGATGATTTTTTAGGAAAAATAAGGAACCTGTCTCTCCCGATCCGGCCCGCCACGCAGTAGGTGGGCAGACGCATCCGGGAACCCTTGCTAAGTCACAAAATATATCGAACCACTTTGGGTGACCTATACAGGGGTGTTGGTTATCAAATAAATGGTTGGTATATTTATGTTTAGGTAGATTTTCAGAAATCCTAGTTTTAGTTTGGTATTGTTCCTATCTTCCTATTGCAGAAACAGCAAAGTGAGTTATAATTAACCTAAGCTAATGTTATTAGTTGAGAGAATTATCAATTATATTTACATTTGAAAACGAACGTAATTTTCATGGCATGTAAGTGAAAAAATATTTACATAATTAAATTCAGGGTGCCGCATTATTTTGTAGAATAAAAATAAAATAATATTTCCTCGGCTACAGCCGTCGTAAAACCCAGCCAGTTTCGGTCGTGCCGAAAGGAACTTTACGCCAATTAATCGTAAAATATTTATATGGAGATTGATTTTTCGCATTGGCCATTGGACGGGGCTTAGACCGAACGACTCCCATTTCATATTATTTGGGCTTGGAGCTTACTACTGCGGATAGTCAGTATAGCCGGAGGATCGGCGTAAAAGAATTCATATTTGCGGTCAAGGCTGAAGACTGGTTGACTGGTCGATCCATGACGTGTTGTGTGGTATTGGCATATTATTCCGTGTGGTGTGTTTATGTTATTTGCTTATTGCGGTATAGGCCATGTTCACACTAACATGATGTATGTTTGCTTTTGTTTACGATGACCGGATGGACAGATTTCATATTTTCTGTTGGACGACTGTGTCATGATTTTGTCGTTATTGCAGTTCATTTAGTAGATACTACACCAACGGGTTTTATGGTAATTCTTAGTACATTAATGACTATTTGGAACATTGAATTTTTTTCCTTTAATGTCGGGTGGGGATTATTCTCATTGCGCTGATTTTTTTCTAAGAAAGTGTCCTGAAATAGACTGCGAATGTAATTGCTTTGTTTTTAAAAATTTACAAAGAAATGAAGTAGCAGAACGTCATATATGGAACTCTTTAAATAGCATAAATTAAAATTTAAATAAAAAAAACATGTATGGAACTCTTTAAATGGCACTTGTCTTTGTACATAATTATAAAAACCAATATTCCACTATTTTTACGAATTTTTTAAAAAGGGTCAGGAGAAATCTGAGATTTTTCCTGACTCCTCAGTTTTTTATCTTTAACAATACTCGTAGCTATCAAGAACAATACTTCGTAGACATAATTTAAACAACCTACGTATCCTATCCTATAAAGATTTTTGTTCTTCTCCCTCTGCGAATGTCAAATTCATCGCTAAACACCCTCTGACAAGATTGACGTCGACGACAAAACATAAAACACTTGCTGACAAGATTAATGCTTCACAAAAACATAAAACACGCGGTGAAGTTTTTCCGAGACGAGTCTAAATTGTATCGGTTTACTTGGATAAGCAGACCGTGTTGTACTTGGTACCGCGTCGCGTCGGTTGGACTAATTGATCGCAGCGATAGTTTATTTTCGTCGTTCTCCGATTCAAATATTTGTGGAGCGTTAATTTGATGGCTTCCAGCTTCCAACTAAACCAGCGATCGGCGAAAGAACATTGTTTATGTTTCGGCTTCAGGAAAGCTTTACAATTAAGACTGGAATGAATACAGCGAATTTATGCAAGTAGCGAGTATACCAGCGAAGTACGTGCCATCTTTTTCTTTCGTATTTGCAATTATTTGGGACAAAAAGTTTTCGGTTGGCCGAAATATTTGCCTTTTCAAATTCGTGCTTTTTTATGGAGTAGATTATCGAGGACCTGCCTTAGGATTTAGTTGTCTTTACTTAACGGATATCTCGTAACTTTATTGTATATCTTTTCGTAATAAAATGTCTCGTCCGAGCACAAGTAAAATTGAATGAAACGAGCTTTGCTTGTTTATTGCAATTTAATAGATCAATAGATAATTTTATAATTTTACCCTTCGATACAGAAAAAAAATAAACAATTCAACATTTTAAAACAAATTGCTTCATAGAAGTTTAGTGGTATTGTATGAAGTCAAATCCACATTTTTCTCAATTTTCCTTCTCCTTGAATTTTTTCTCACGTTGAGAATCACAGTTACACTATCTGCAGATATTTAAGTTAGTTAACATAAAAAAATTATCATACTTTTGTGAAGAGTTATTTCCATCGGAAAATACGACAAATTAAAATGGCTAATATAAATTCCCCAGACGGTTCATTCAAGATTATACCAAGAGCGTGCTTTAAATCTGACAGCTTTCATTGCTATATTTAGTGTTTTTAATTAAGGGCGTTTCGTTTCGTATTTCGTATTCTCTCACAAATTGATATTAGTTAGATATACCCGCACCCATTTAATCGTAACGTCAGAAAGAAGAGACGCCGCCAGTTGTCTCCACATATATTAAACGGACGTAGCGCGTCGCGGCGTCCCATGAATTCTTTCCGGGAAACGTCTGGGACGAGTCGACTGTCTTCACGTCAACATAAAAAGCAAAACAACCGATTTTATGCCTAAGTATCATTCAAATCTACATCCACGTTTGTTGAATTTTATTAAAAATAACTCAACACAATGAAAAACCCAAAAAGCATTGTTTGAAATATTTTTTTAAATTATTGATCCTTGGTTACTTAAATTAATTAATAATTTTGAAACCCTTACTCAAGACTATCCACAAACTAAATTATGCGATGATTACAATAAAACTAAGCTATTGTCAAGAATCTTAACATAGTAAATTAAAGGTTTAATTTTTTTGTGTAAAACACGTGGCTCATAAAGAAGACAAGTGTTTTTTTTTATTGTGTACTTGTTGTGTTGCAATTCTCAGCGTGTGCTAGAGGATGTTAAGTTGTAGGAGCAGAATTAAATCTTATTACTTTCTATTATGAAAGTGAAATGTTATATTTCTTTTAACTTAATAAATTAATAAAAAAAAGATTTTTTTTATTTCTTTTATATATTCAATAAAAAGAAATAAAAAAATAAAATGGAGTTCTACAAAATAAACTTAATAACAATAAATAAAAAAGTTAAAATATTATGGAAAAAAACTATACTTTTGTTATCGTAAAACACACCGAAGCCTTAACAAGTTTGTAATTTCTGGTAGGTAAATAAATTTTCAATGGATTTGAGGGGAACGTGTGGTTTTCATTTTACATATTTTCGAACTTAAATTGGATTTGAAATAAATATCCTACATTATTTTCGCTTACATGTAAACTTAATAAGAGAGCGAATTGTGTATTATTACTTTTTTAACTCTTTATAAGACAACGCGAAGAAAATTAAAGCTCCAAATGTTCAGTATTTTTTCAGTGAAAGGCAATGTCGGTTTATCTTTATCATGTCCGGTCGGGAGATTTGCGACATTCATTAGCAGGACCCGGGGCCTTCACTCCGCGAATTAGTACCACTACTGTTAGATTAATTAATGTTTGATGTGAAATAATGTGGTGAGCCAGGCATGTATTTTGCGGCCCGGGTAATTTAATGTCCATTAAATTTACACCTGTATTTATAATTATTTAGGCAATTACCAAAATTGTTTTGGCAGTAGTAGCTAGGTGTTACTATGAACTCATGTAGGTCACGTTAATAATGTAACGCATATCATAAAGTACTAAGTATAAGGACGAATGTAATATGTATATTTATGAAGTTCGAAAATTGAGAGTGAGGAATTCTGCTGGCACGATTAAAGGGAATCGTATGAAGGAAGGTAGTTAGTAGTTAATGGGAAGTGTTAGTTGGTTAATGGCTGAGGACACTTTGACACTTTTCCCATTTAATTTCCATGTTTCCTAAACCACAGGCGAGTGAGAGTCGCCGAGCAACCACAGGTGGTCGAGAGAATCAAGAGACGAATTCTGGGCAAATTTTGGAAACCTTGAGATATACATGAATATATATAAAACTTTTTATATAATATTTCAATAATCTAGCATCAAGTAACCAGTAAAGTTTTCACTATTTTACAAGTTTTTGATGTCATTGACGAGCGTGGCCGAATTGGTTAAGGCGCTTAGTCCCGGTAAGACAAGAGATCCTGGGTTCAAGTCCAAGTTGCAACCGTTACCTTTTTATTTTTCTATCTCTTCTTCTGTTTCATGTTTCGTTTAGATTTATTAATATTATCTTCTTCTTCAATTATATGTTACATTCATGGGTATAACCTCCAAAACATATTAAAAAGTTATTCCAATACAATAATTGAAATGTATTTAAATTTGGAAAATATAATATATAATTATTCTTCAGACACAAAGAATTATTATATCGAAATATTACTACGTACAATGATGGTAAAAAAAGGCAAATTATGTTGCCTTTGAATAAGGGTGTATTGGGCGTTTTATTGTTTTGATAAAATCTTTTAATTTAAAAAACGCACATGTATTTTCCTTCAACATTTATCTTAGGTATTTATTACCCATTTTAAATATATTTTTGGAAACAATAATAACGAAATATCCTCTACAATTGATTACATTAATAATTTTAGTAATTTGAGTAAATCTCATGAATATTGAATGAAGTTAAGTTTATCCTCAATTACCCTGACATCTAAGTGGCGAATTCTCGCGATGTCGTGTCATCGCGTTCCGGATATGATACATTTCGTTTGACTCGAACGGTTTTCCGCTAGTAAAAGAATTTACCTTTCGTTGGATAAATAATCTGCCACTATATATCACATAGCCTTCTAAGAAACCTTGTTATAAAGTAATAAATAGTTAAATGGTCCTTTCGAACCAAAGCATTAGTCAGTGATTATAATCAATGTTTGTCTAACTGATTAATTTGCGGCGACAAATTCTTGCTGGCATTATGGGAATCAATAATGGCTGGTGATTCTGAAAGTCACGTTATTTAAAACGATCATGACTATCTCCATTCTAAGAAAGATGAGACACCAAAGACAAAGAAAGATTGAGTTTTTGGTTGCGGGTTCGATTCCAGTCGCCACACCGCAACAATGACACGCAGCTTTTAATTTATATTTAATACATACAAAAAGTTAGTTCGTTTATGACATTAAAATGCGTCAAAAAACTAATAGGTGTAAAGCGGCCATAGGGAATGTTGCAGGACTAATTATTAGTTTGTCTAACAACAAAAAAATAAATCAGCCATACATGGTTGAAAAATATTTACTGATTTTTTATGTGAATACCGCACAATATCCTCAACGCTTCCCATCCGGGCTAATGAGAATATGGAATTCTCAAATAAGGGTATATTGTGAGACTGAAGGAGTGGGGAGGAGAATAGAAGGGGAAGAACCTGGCTATTCAAAACTGGTCACCAAACACGGCTTAAGCCGTTTCAAGCTAAGTTTCGATCCTGAATGGTAGTCTTACTGAGAGTATCTTCTACTTTAGAACGTGCTGCAAATATACTATATTATTATTTCAAATTGATAATTTCTGAAATAACACAAATCAATCAAATAAAATTAAAAACCGCGACCTTCGGATTGCTAGCAGAGAGCCTTATCTCTCGACCCGTAGGCTGTCGAAATAATTCCTTATTTGAAAAACAAAGTCAAGTAAAATATTTATGGTTTATAAGGTTTTAAGTACATACCTACTTTTTTTATTACAGGAAAAGAGATTTCTTTATGTTAACATTATACCTGCAAAGCTACTGCAAGTAGCTTGTCTGCAGGAAAACAGTGTGGACAAAACATTGTACAATTAAAATGTCTCAAGTATAATACGATAGGAAAAAAAACGCAATTTATTAAAATACATAATAAAAACATAAATAAGTATAAAAAATAATAGAATACGTCTAAACAATTTGAAAGTGCACTAGGAGTCAGTCAATACAGAAAATCTGATTCCAATCGACATGTTTTTAACAATAGCGCAAATTTAGGTGTCGAGCAACTTTTTTTTAAAATCATATGGCAGCATGTTAAATATAAGTGGTACAATGTATTCCAAAGTTCTCTGGCCATTTTTTATTAGAAAAGAGAAAATATAAGGTACTATCAACCCTTCATTTTGTGTAAGCCTAGTATTATAGACATGATCCACCATTGTTTTGTATGGGCTATCTAGGATATGTTGCATACAGATTTTATGCCAAAAAAGAGTTTTAATAGGTAAAACATTTATGGATTTATACATTATTGTGATATTTTGCCGCTGGTCATACACTGCTTTTCTGACAAGTAATTTGACGATGGCCTTTTGAATTGACTGTACATGTTGGGTGTTTGTCTTACATGAAGCCCAAGAAGTTATTCCAAATCTCACATTAGATTTCGCCAGGGACAAATAGATTCATTTCATTGTTGTGATGGGCACTTAATATTTAAGTTTATACAGTTTGCCTACGATCGCTTGAAGGCGCTTACATAGCTTAACAATATGCATATCCCATTTCATATTATAATTCACTGTTACCCCTAAGTAGACATACTCTTTGACAAGGTCAATACTTCCACAGGCGCAGGGTTGTATACAATTAATATGTATGCAGTCAAAGTTATGGGATACTACTGAAGGTGCTATTGTATATCTGGCATGAGGCGATCTTATGTGCATTAGTTTTGTTTTTTGTGCATTTATTACTAAGCCATAGTCGTGAGACCATTTTTGTAATGATATGAAATCAAGCTGTAGTATATTCATGGCCGTAAGTAGATCCCCATGTGAGGTGACAAGTGCGGTGTCATCCGCATAAAATGTGTTTGATAAAAGACTTTATTCATAAGAGAGACAAATATTATGTAAAGTGTTGGACCTAGGATAGAGCCTTCTGGCACCCCAGTAGACAATGTGTCCACTTTTCCCAATTTTCCATTTATTTTGACCTGAATTTTACGATCACTAAGATAGTTCTTCAAAAGATTAAGAAAACGTCCTAGCACTCTTATCGCTTCTAAAACTTTAAGTAATATTTTTGGATCTATAGTATCAAAAGCTTTCGAATTGTCTATAAACAAAAGTAATATTTGTTTTTTACTGTTTAGTTTGTTATTTATGTAATTTGAAAAGTCTTGAAGTAATAGTTCTGAGCTCTTCTTTTTTGAAAGCCATAGGTATTTATTCAATTTTATGGAGATGTATTTTTCCAAAAAAACAAAAACAGGTCTAATGATGCTACATTTAAGGTCTTTTGGTATTAAGGCTTGTATTAATATTGTGTTAATTAAATGTGTCAAAATCGGTCCTAAAATAACTATGTATTTTTAATATCAAACATTCTGATGTTATCTATTCCAGGTGATTTTGAATTTTTTAGAAGTATATCAATTTTCTGAATATCCAAAAGTGTGGCATATGGTATATAAAGACTGTGTGGGAGCTGTGTTGGTTCAACATTTGATGCTCTAAGATTGTACTAGTGAGTTTATACTGCCCGAAAAGTAGTTGACGAAGTCGTCCGCCACTGTTTCTGGAGATTTATCTTTTAGTAAGTACCTCGAGATTTCTTTATCGCAATTACTCTTAGATCGACGTCCTAATATTTTATTAATCTCATCCCATGTATACTTGGTGTTTCCAAAATAATTTTTGAATTTATCATTAAAAAGGGTAGATTTACATTTAAATATTAATTTAGGTACATACAGGTATATTCCGAAAAGATTAATATTGTTTTTCATAATTCTTTTTTTGGTGAATTTTTCCAAATTTTATATAAATTATCTCTTTTTTTAATACTATCCAATATTTCATTTGTCATTCAATGTTTTACAGGCATGGTCTTTTTTTTGGCTCAAAATTTATGAATATCTTACCTTTTTCATAAATACCTATGGTTAAATTTACATTTAGTTTGTTTATAAAGCGTAATGCAATCTTGTTCACAAAGTAATTCATTCCAATTGTAATGCCCAATGCCTGTATCGATCCGTTTTTGAGATAAAATTGACACTTAACTCGTTGTTAATTCCCTATTACTTTTGAGAAATCGAATATTTATCGCCGTAGCAACGTGATCGGCTAAATTAATCTCACACACACATGATGAAAGTATATCACGGATTTTGTTACCATTATTGAACCTTACAAAAATATGATCAATGCACGAACGTGCTATTTTTCCTGCAACAACCGCTTCCCGCGTGAAAATGTGATCGTATTTTAGAATAACATTTTTCTCCGTGTATAACTAAGGACTTAACCATGTTTTGGCCCTGAAATAATATTTCAAACATAGCTATGATCCAAGAAAACGTGTTGGCATTCAAATCTCAAAAAAAGTCAAAATGGTGGTTAAGGACCTTTTGATTTTCAACTACTCAATTAAATAAAAATAATAGTCAGATATATACATCAGCGCCCTTGAGGTGATTTTTCAAGAAAACGGCGCTATATAAATTAGCCAAATATTATTTTTATTATCAACAACCAAAAAATCGTCTTCAATTTCAAAACCTACTTAAATCCAAAATCATTTGTTTTCAAAACGTACTGAACTCCAACAACCAAGAAGGGCCATGGAATTGGCAGCAAAAATGGTTTTTTAACCAACCAAGGAGCTACTTTTTGTGAAATGGATACCAATGGAGTGGGTTTGAAGTTGATGTGATCGTGATTTTTGTCAGATATTGTTTTATGGTTAATATGGACTATGTTTTATCTATGTACATATAAATTATGTAATTTCTTCACTTTCCTGGCAGAGAAGTATTATCAAACACAGTTTATGAGTTTCAAAATGTATCTAAATCCTTGGTTCAGTATCAAAATGTATCTAGATCCTTGGTTCAGTATCAAAATGTATCTATGTCCATTTTTAAATGTTAAATAACGAATTAATTATCTGTCAGATTTATATTTCAAATACGCATTTAAAATGTTATATTTTACCGTTATTTTTACAAAAATCTAATTTTACCTTAGTATACTTAAATGCTATGAAACAGTTTTCTTGCTTTTGCCAAAAATTTGTTTCATGGAGATTAGAACGTTTTGATATGCAACTACTCTTATTGACCCGTATGTTGTTTATCTGTATTATACTTCAAAGCTTTCGTTAATTAGGTTATAATGCAAAAAAGTCTTTGCCATTAATTAATTTCATCGACAAAAACTACTGTCGGTAAAAAATATTTCATGAAAACACGTATGTTTTCAGATATTTGGGGCTAAGAGGTGAATCTCAAGTGAAAGTCGAAATGTTTACGAAAAACTCGTTGGTTCTTGTAAATATTTCGTAAAACGTATTATTTGGTAAAAACTGGTTTTTAAATATCTTTTAGTCTTCTTTTATTCAATTATTTTTTCTTTGTTCTAAAAAAATTCTTGCTCATAAATATTCGTTTTTAAAAATAGAACTAATATTATCGAGAAACAACTTTCAAATAATTTGAATTAAGAAACTGATTTAGGGAGCATAAAGCCGAATGTAACCCATTTGTGTTATAAACAGACTATTAAATTTGATTTAGTTTCTTTATTCGAATAAAATGTTACCCGAATAATTATTTGAGGTAGTAGCCGGAGAAAATGGGGACGAACAGTTAATTTCGTGGTAATTGTACGATAATGGCGACAAGAAGAAAGAAGGAATATTTAACTATCCAGATTCGGTCCGTTTTAATTTTTGAATTCGGTATGAAAAGAATAAACAATTAATTTTAGTTTTTTTTACACGAATTGGTTTATTGTGATTATGAACAGAAATACATACACGTTTGAATTACTTGCTTGTTAGAATTTTTGTTAAAACATTCGGAAAATTATTCACCAGTTTTCCGCTTGTACTACGTGTTTCCGGAACCCCGTGTATATTAATTTACAAGCTGAAACCCTGAATTTTTTTACCTTTTTTAAATACATAATTACATAAATTTTAACCTTTTAATCATTCGAGAAATCTAAGAAAATGATACCTGTATATTATATAATATGATGGGTGTTATGTAGTTTAGATATTATTGAAGAAGGAATATCTTACTTTGTCTCAGTAGACAGGAAGGCGTTTATAGATACCGCCGCCCTGGGGATCATTTATTGCTTGTGTTATTGGAGACTCTTTGACCGCTACATCTGGACCGTCTTAACCTATTTTCTTACACAACAGGACTAGAACTTACTCTTGTTTTTTAAAGACACCCACACAGCATCCCCGAAAATTGCATAGGCCTTGAGGTAAATTATTAAATTAGAGTTATTACAAAAAAAAGTATGTTCGAATCAAATCGTGAGATAGCTTGGTAGCATCATACTCGTACATTGGCATTTGCTACTCCTTCTTTCGCATTCTCTAATGTTCTTGTGCACATTTTAATTTGCACAACAAGTTTAATATAGTATTGCTTTTAGAGTGCCATTGGCACCAGACTATAGATGTAGGGAAAATGATTTCATCACAGGAATAATTATTACCAACGGAGTGGACGGAGTAAAAGTACGGTGCACTGGCAATTAGCCTGTTGTCAAATTGAACGTTTGCCGAGCACTCCAGATAGCATGGTAGGTACAATGTACATGTACATGCTGTGTGAACTATTTCACTACTGCACTATTGCACCGCGCAACCGCGAGTACCTACTCTAACACATATTCAAATTGATTAATAATGCACTTGACGCACCACAAAGCAACTATTTACCACCGACAACAATGTGAGAGCTTCCCCCCCGGGAGCCACTCAAAGCAAGAATTTGTCATTGTCATTTTATTGGCGTTTAATTATTACATCAGTCAGGTAATTACTTTAATCGACGGTTCTAGGGTAGGAGGAAGTCCTCTCATTCTCCCATTCAGTAAACTGTTCAACAAACCACCACTCAGTGGCGAGTCTGGCGAATAGCGACTAATTGACACGCTGCTGCTAATTGTTTTGTGGCTAAATAATGCTGCATTCCTTCAGCAACTGTCAAATCATTTATGCATTGCAATAAAATTTCATTCTTTTTCACAGAAGTAGCATTTTATTCTGTTCATTTTTTGGTTAGGATTCCTTTCGTTGTTTGGAGAAATCTGGTGAAACTCAACTTCTGCAAAAATAATAAAAACATAATTTATTATTATTTTTATTATCACTAAACCTATTGTATTTTTTTATATACAAACTAGCGAGTACCCTGCATGGGTTGAAATCCACTCTTTTCACGTTCTTTTGGGATACACAATATTTTTTGTTTTCCATCTGGTGCGTACACAAATAAAATAAAAGGTTTCTTCAAACTTCGCAAAATCACTTTGTGGCGTCATTTTGAATTAAATTAAACAAATAACTTTGTATTAAACCACTATTATATAATCACAATTACCAAAGTTAATTGTGATTATATAATAGTGGTTTAATACAAAGTTTTTTCTTTAATTTAAAACAAAAGATGTTCCGACCCGTAAGTAGATTTTCTAAAAGAACACCTTGCTATCCCCTACCGTTACTATGTCTCTACTGAAATCCCTCCACCTGTGCTCCCTCGTCGCACACCCCTCCGTTACCCCTCTCCGGTGAATCCTTTCCGATGCACTAGTAAATAAATAATATTTGTTCATCATCGTGATATTGTATAAAAACTCATTATTCTTATGTTGGTATTTCAGCAGCCTAATATGATATTTAAAAAACATCGCGCTTTATAAATTTTCCATCTAGATGTACAAAAAAGTGAGATATGTAGCACTCGTGTACAAGAAAAGCATGTTATAGAATAATTTCCCATAAGATTACATAACAGATAAAACACAAGTTATATGAAGCAGAGGTTAAATTATTAACTTTTTGTTCAAATTGAATTCCAGGGGCGAGTTGCAAAAATGTTAAATGAAAATGTGTGGCTAACAAATGGAGCCATATATTAGCGGGATGATCTTAATATTAGTTCCCAGTACCCACTGTGAGCTGAACAGGGACCCTGAACCTGAATACGGGGATCAGCAACAGGCTTCCCCTCCCCCGACCGCGGCCGTATGCAAATCCTTTGTACCTTCCCACCCTGACCTCGAGGTAACGTTTTTAATCAAACCCATTTATGCTCCCAGGATTACAGGAGGCGCCGGTTATTGTGTTCCCGCTAATAAAATCAGCCGCATTGCAGATTTCATTCTTTGAACTTTAACTCTTGTAGAACCATCGGCTATTAATAACAATTTCATTATAATGCAGAACTACTCCTTCGACGTTCATGAACTTCGGCTTAAGATGAAGCCATGCGAAATAACGCAAAATCATATAAAATCATGTGTTTTCGGTTTGAAAATTTAATCGCTTGTAAATATATTTTTTAAATAATTATTTTTGTGTGTCTGGAAAAAAATATATCAGGCATATAAAAAATACTTTCGAGTTTAAAATCTCCTACGAACGAACCCCTTTCCAAATAATGTTTTATTATATATTGTGGCAAATTAAGTTCTTTAGAAAATGATCGGAAAGTTGTTAATATTGGTGCCAGAATGTCACAAAATAAAACAAAACACAGCAATTTCTTTTTTTTTCAGCATGAATCAAAATAGGCGACGTTCAAAGAATTTTGAATTGGCAATTAAACCTTATACAGTTTGGCATAAAGACTATCTGCATTGTGTATCAATTATGACGTCTCAAAACTCGTCGCTTGGTCCCGTGAAATCGATTTTAAATTTACTTGTTTTTATAATAAACAATGCCTAAGAAAGGAGTTAATGTCCTTTCGGGACTTGTTGTAAAAACCAACTCACAAATGCCTTCTCCAACCTTTCCAAAAAAGTTTTGTTAAGTATTTATAAATCCCTCCCAGAAAGAGGCGGGGATTCCGATTTCGAATTTTTCAAGGACTAGAGGATCACCTTAAAAGCATTTCCTATTCAAGCAATCAGATGTAATGCTACTCGCGTGTAATCGAGGTTTAATTTAATTACACAGGGAATAGGTAGGTCTTTAAAAATAATAAATTCGATTGTGAATTTGTCTGATACTCCGGTTCAATCAACTCTTTAATTAATCTTTATTTGAAATGTCTACCGATTTTTTTTCTTTGAATTTTTGACAAATGTCGTAATTTTTCAACAAAAAATATAATTACATTTATAAGAAAATTGGCATTAGACTTGAAATCCCGAGTCAAATATTTTGTTAATACTTACAGCTTCTCCTACAATAAAGCTTCAGCTTCTTTTGCGAAAGGAAAATTTCTGATCGTCTCTAAAATTGGCGATATTTATTTTTGGTAGGTTCCTAAGGCAAATATATTTTCTATGAATACTTTCAGCTTTTTACGGGTAAGTTTTTATCTGTTGAAAGTGTTGTTACTTAATTTTTGGGGTAATAAACCGTACAGCATCGTATTTCGTCCACTATCTGATGCTAAGCATTGTTTTGCTTTCCGAAACGTTATCTGAAGAAGGAAGGGGAAAATATACATGGGAATGGGATTGGGAAATATATATATTTTATATGATATCTCGGTATAGTAGATTCATCGCTTACTGCACTCAAATTTTGCAACCACAATGATCACAATAACCGACCTGCTTTGTATTTGTGCGTGTCTCGCCACTGATGGTTCAATAGGGAGGTGGTCCCATAAATATATGTGTGTCCCTTGTCTTGAAACACATTACCTCGTAACGCATTCTGTGAGAAAAATGATTTCCCGCTCCTTGGAATAATAAAGCTGCCGTGCGTAGGAGAGCCCGCCGCGTTATTCTCATATTTTACTTTTTGTTCCTTTGTTAGCGTATACAAATAATAAAACTTGTTTCCTTGAGATAAATTGTCCAATTTAATACATTTAAAATTAATGATTTCTCGCGGGTACTTAGTATCAAGTTATTATTGAAATTTTATCTCATAACTTGTTGACTTAAAATACAAATTCAGCTCGTTGTGTGTAGTGCACATCTTTCTTTCTTCTTCCAACTTTTCGGACATCCTTGCAATATTCCTGAAATAGCCAAAAAAACTTATTGTGTTTTAAAAGATTGACATACTGTATCAATATTCGAATTCAGAGATTCATACCCACCCTAGTCTTCAAACCATCAACCAATTGTCTATGGCTTTAATGCCAAATAAATTATATATATATATATATATATATATATATATATATATATATATATATACATATATATGTATGTAGATGCCTAATATAAATTATGCTTCATTTTTCACGCACAAGATATGAGCGCCCTAAAATTTCGACCCGTTCAATTAAATTGATTCATACTACAGCAATCAGCGGAGTCTAATCATTCGTTAACCCTATTAGTCTTACTGATGAATGGGAATAATAATTATCGGTGCAAGTATGCAACAACCTGCATATAATAAATATTTATGTTGGTAAGGTAGGTGTACGTCTGACAATATACCTACCTACATAATGCATTTTACAATAATTATTTAAAAGTGGCTGAATTACTTAAAGTACTACCTACTCAGGTGTATTTATGATGAATGCAAGTTAAATTCTAATACTCATTAATTTAATTTCATATAATTTAAAATAGGTAAATATAACATCGGTAGCGGAAATTTGAAATGCTGTGAAGGACGATAAATCTAAAAATTAGATGAATATCTGTTTTTTGTCTCTTTTCCGTTCTGCGTCGTCGAAATATTTCTAGTTAAATACTAATAACATCTTTTACGACAAGCATTTTAAAAGGATTTTATTCTAAAATGTCGTTTAGAGCATTTAAAATTTTATAGTTTTTTCCGTGGTATATACTATGTATTATGACGGTCCTTAACCTGAGCTAAAAGTAAAGTTTTTTAATATCGAAAAAGTATTACAATTGGCAGCATTAAAAAAAAACCCATTGGCAGCATTAATTTTATAATATTATATGACAATCCACATTAAATTCAGTAGATCGTTCACGGGACTCAAATTCGCTACTTACCGACTAAAAGTTAGCAACTTTATACTAAGCTACTACATTCGTAATATTAAAAATAATTATTTTAATAATTACCGTTTTCCTTTTATAATAATCAATACCTCGGAAAATGTATAACTCTGCTCCTCACTACGCTTTAATTGCAATTTAGAAAATAATTACAGCACGATGTTAAACAAAGCGATAATGCCACATAAATTTGGAGCAAAAGCTATCTGCTTCGGTACCTAGAACCTACGCGCTCTCCGACGTCAGCTATCCGCCATCAACGCGCTCCGGTCGCGGATACTCGAACAAGTAGGTATTGGGTGTATTGTAGCGTCGAAGATAAAGCTAGCGAGAGATAGGAACAAACCGACTGGGAAATTAATTGCATTTCTAAAACAAATTAAAATCTATCTAGAGGGTAATTTCATTTAATAACTTTAAAAAAGCAATTATCGCTTGCACGAGCTTTCTATAATCCGATATTGGGAGTAGTTTGTTTGGAGCGGATCCAGATTAAAAAGGTTAATTGAGTATGCTAATCCGCTATTTGCCGAGCGGACTTGATTTCTTCACATTAAATTGCAGAACTTCCCCTATCCCGTAATGAACGCTGAACACTCACAACACTGAACACCAAACACCGAACACCGTACACTTGCCAGCTAATTGAATATGCGAGCATATCCCAGCCGTATATCGTAATGATTAGTTATTAGAACTTATTACTGATTAGCTGATTACTACTAGATTAGGAATCGAAGATTGTTGTTGGCGAAAGAGCAAGACTTGTCTAATATAATTAATAATGAAACACTAAGCTAATCAAATTAAATTTATAACTAGTGGTGAACAATCGATGACCTAAAACCTATGTAACGAAATTAAGTATATAATAAAAATGAATACATTTGTTTTAGACCACTTTAATTATAATCAAACTCTACCGGTTCCCAGATCCCAGAAGAAACAAAAAGAAGCAAGAAGAGAAAAAATGAGACAGGAAAAGCCATGAAGAGACAAGAAGAGCCGAGAAGAGACGAGAAGATTCGAGAATAGAAATGAAGATCCAAGAAGAGCCGAGAAGAGGAAAGAAAGAGGAAGGCATAAAAAAGGATATAAAAAATAAACAAATAAAAATAAAGATGTTTAAAGCCTTGGTTTACCCAAAGACCGATAATATTCCTTTTTGGCTTTCCTATTTGGCTTGACTCAATTTAACTTTTTATATATTTGTTGTTGTATATAAGCTTTTTGTTTCTTACAAATAAATATATTAGAAACAAAGAAAAACTTTACAAAATAACTTTAAAAATCCCCGAAAAGAAAAAGCCTATATGTTCTACGAAAAATATAAAAACAAATTAACAACCTATATTTTAAAAAGTAAAGAAGACTTCTGAAAATAACCATAAAAATGTGGAAAATAGTTAATTTGGCCTTAGGCAATACAAAAAAAACACAAAACATAAAACATAAAATACATTGAGCAGGATAAAAAAATTATAGACACCAATATACAGCCTAAACAATGTGCATTGTGCAAACATATTTAATTCCTTTTTTGCTAATGTTAGAAAAAATCTTACGAAAAATATACAAAATTCTTCTAAAAAAAGGAAAACCGTATAAATGAAAACTTACAGGAACGTAACGAATCTCAACGTTTGAAAAAACAACAGAATGTGAAATCATAAAAATAATAGAGAATATGAAAGGAGGTTCGTCTCCCGGTTTTGATTCTAATACGGCAAACTTGTTATAATCTATGAAACATTATTTAATAAAACCCATCACTCATTTAATAAACTTAAGTTTAACGAATGGAATATTTCCGATAAACTATAAGAACACAATAATCTCACCTATTTACAAATCTGGAGATCCACATCTAGTAACAAATTATCCCCCAATCTATCTAATTTCAAATATAGGAAAAATCTTTGAAAACATAGTAAAAAAACAATTGGTAAATTTTCTAGATAATAATAAAATACTACACAAAAATCAGTTTGGTTTTATAAAATCACTCAGCACACAAGACGCTATTTCTAATGTAACTTCATACATTTACGAATCATTAGATAATGGTAAAAAATGTGCAGGTATATTTATTGATCTCAGAAAAGCCTTCGATAGCTTATCCTATAAGATTCTAATGAATAAATTGAATAATATTGGTATGAAAGGCAACGCGATTAAATGGATTTCAAACTACCTAAAAAATCGACCACAACTCGTAAAAGTAAATCAAATTAAAAGCGATAAAGAAACATCAGACTTTGGAATTCCGCACGGTACAGTGCTCGGACCAATTTTTTTTAACATATATGTTACGACATTTCAACCCCTACATGACAACTTGGAAAACGTAATATTAAAAACCACTTAAGACATAAATACTCTTAAGAATTTCTTCGACAATAATTTACTATCACTAAATAGTGGTAAAACATAATAATATGTGATTACATTTGCAAAAACTTTGACATCATCATTCACGACAACTCTAAAAAACACAATAAAAATCACTGTATCCAAAACTGCTCAATA
This sequence comes from Limnephilus auricula, assembly GCA_951813805.1. NCBI lineage: Eukaryota > Metazoa > Arthropoda > Insecta > Trichoptera > Limnephilidae > Limnephilus > Limnephilus auricula. The sequence continues at coordinate 358,124 of OX638401.1, forward strand.
CTGAAAACCACAAACACAATCTTAAAATCAAAATCTTCCAATCTACTAAACATTCCAAAATTAAATACAGCTTTCGGCCAGAAATACCATTACTTCCATGCTAGAAAATTATATAATGCCCTTCCGATTGAAATTAAAAATACCATGGATATACAAAAGTTTAAAAACGTTAAAAAGTTTAAAAAGTTTTAAAAAGTTTAAAAAGTTTTAAAAAGGACATCAAAATATGTCTAACTAAACATGAAGATGAGGAACTAATCAAAATTATTGAATAACCCCAACGCAACCTACAGATAATAAACGTAAACACTTTTTGCTTTATTTATTTATATTTCGGGGAAACCAACAAAAACCAACAACAATCATGATCAAACCATACAACAACCCGCAGTCCACCTCGGAACAGGAATACCTAGTGAGGAGGACTGAGGATAAAATACTTCACTTTGTATTATTAATTGAATTAATATTGTATTTTAATTTTAATTTGTATTGTCATTAAATAAAAAATTTTAAAAATCAAATATCCAGGAGTGATTGGCAACAAAAAATTGAAATGGAAAGAACAAATATGTCAAGTTGTAAAAAAATTTAGAAAATTTAAATAAATATTCTTAAGAATTAGAAATTTTCTGTCGATAAAAATCTGTATTTGATCTATTATGCTTTAGTTCAATCCACTCTATTCTATTACTAGTCCACCATACGCTATCATCAGTTGTGGATCCACATATAAATGTAACCTTCTTCCAATAGAAATTTTGCAAAGAACAATAATTAAAATTAATTTTATCAATTAATTAATTGTAAATGAAGACGAGGGTATATTTATAAATTTTTAAATTAAAAGTATGAAAAGGAATGAAGTTTATAAATACTTAGGATACCCATAATCGAATAGATTAGATCATAATAGTATTAAAAATTATATTAGGATTAATTTTCAAACTAGGATAAGAAAATTTTTAAAATGCAATCTATCTGCTAAAAAATTAGTAAAGGCAATTAATAGTTGGGCAATACCTCGATTAACGTACTCATTTGGTATAATTAAATGGTCCAATACAGATTTAGATAGCTTAGAACGATTAATTAGAACTACGTTAACAAAGTTTAATTGTCATCATCCAAATTTAGCTATAGAACGAATTAATTTACCTAGAAATTTAGGAGGTAGAGGTATAGTCAAAATAGCTTCTTTAAAACAAATTCATATAGAAATGTTAAGAATTTTATTCCATGCTAATAGGTCAGAAATACACAAAATAATTTGCAAGGCAGATCGAAACATTACACCTTTAAATTTATACGACGAGAATGCCAACATTTTTATAAATACCAACCACGAATTATTAGATTCTTGGTCAAATAAAATTATTCACGCAAAACACTTCAATTATCTCAACCAAACGTATGTTGACAAACTTTCGTCAAACAAATGGTTGAGTATTGGAGAGTTGAGCGCAGAAATAGGAGGTTTTATGCTTGCTATTCCAGATAGAGTCATTAAAACTAAAAATTATAGGAAGCATATAATCAAAGATACAAATCAAATTGATGATTTATGTAGAAAATGTATGGCTTTTCCGGAAATTATAGAACATATTATATCGGGATGTTCTATATTAGTGCCGTCCGAGTATACATTTAGGCACAATCAGGTTTTGAAAATAATTCACCATAGTTTGGTAATTAAACATAACTTGATTGACTGTCATAATATAGTACCATTTTATGAATACGAACTAAATTCATTTTTAGAAAATAATTTCTTAAAAATATTCTACGATAAAACTATATTAACGGATAGACCAAGTAGTCATAATAGACCCGATATAGTTTTACACGTCAAAATTAAAAAATAACTTATATCATTGATGTAGCTTTTCCAAAATCCTGTAATATGGAAAAATTTGTTTCTGATAAAATTCAAATTAATGTTGCACTCTATCAAGAAACATTTTAAAGACAATCTTAAGAAAAAAACTACTGTCACCTAAATTAATTCTTGCAAAAATCTTTTATTCTCTATAAACATTCTTTCTTTTTTTCAAAATAGATACATAACAATATATATTATTTTTTATTAATATTTTCTTACTATAACACACTAAATATAAATGTAACTATATTAACAAATAAAATTTATTGTATATATTTATTATGTTCCGTCATAACATGTACTTACTATAGCACGTATGTAAATATGCATGTAAAATTAAATATCTAAGTACTAATTAATAACAACACCTATAAAACACTCCTTTTCCATACACAAGCAAATGCTTTAAATGTAATAGTAGTAATTATATAAGATGTAAAATAAAATATATCTATAATGTTGTAATTAATATGTTCACTGTGTTATTAAATAAAAAAATTAAAATCATAACACTCATTCCATTCCTTTATTCCAGCCCATCCTAAATTCCAATATTGGCTTATTCGGTTGCCATATGTACCGGTCTATTAAACTCTAACCTCCTTCCCATCCTTAGAACACGTGTTCCAGTCCTAACAAATCAGTGCCCCCTGGTGTACCGGTCTTACCGGGACAGGAGTACTCCTATCAGGGGTGGTACAATCGTTTCGTATCGTATCGTATCGTCAGGAGAATATTAAAACTAACCTATGATACAAAATATCGACAAATATATTCAAACAAATTTGTATATCTGTCAATATTTTTTTATCATAGGTTAGTTTTAATATTCTCCTGACGAAGGAAGGGTTCTTCCAAAACCGGTAAAATTAAAGTGGTCTTATAAAATTTATGTTTTTTTTATTGTAAATTATGGTGAGCCACATAGTTAATGATTTTTATAAAATTATGAAACGAAATATGTTCTAAAATTTAACTCACGAGCAAAGTACATACCAGGTAGGTACTAACCCCACAAATTTACATAAATAAAACTTTCCACAGTAAACAGGTAGGACCTACTCACATAAAATGTACCTACATTGGAAATGTTGGTTCGAATCATTTTCTGGTTTTAAGGGTTTTTTATTGGTTATTTTACGACACCCTTATAAAAGAGTTGGGTCGCCATCAAACATCCTTCTCGAGAATTGATCTACTCACCTCGGGAATTAACGAGATGATTATTGTTTGTTTGTCCGTGGTCCTGAAATAGCTTCAAGGGTTTGGTGGTCATTCCACTTATTTTATGAGAATATCAAAGTTTTAGAGGCGACCGCCTCCACCGCTTCTATTGTAATTTTAGTGTTGTGATTGTTTGTACAGCGGGATAAAAGATCTCTCACTTTTGTCTGCAGACCTTGTGTTATTTCTAGTCAAGCTGGGTTTAATCTGCTTTGGTACCATTTTGTAATGTGTTCTCCTATTTTGAGCTCATACTTCTTGTGTGTGAATAGCATAGCCAGATAAAGTGGGACAATGCCACACACAAATTGAAAATGTAGTGACGCAGATGAAGACGGAAGAAAAGTAGGAGTTATTGTAACAGTTATTGTCAGTACCAGGAGAGCAATATTGAAAAGCACATTAATTTGATAAATCAATATCATTTTTTCACTCATCTTCTGGACATCAACGCGAGGATTTTACCGCTCAATTCATTACTTTATCGAGTAAGATCAGAAATGAAATCTCAAAAGTCCCCACTTGTTGCAGTAAGACGACCCCATTTTTATAAAAAAAAACTGTGAGAAGTGTTCTTTCACCACTGTTATAAATTTCATTTCACAAATAAGTAAAGACTTAGATCACATGCAAAATATTTTCGGTTTCGTTAAAAATTCATTTTGATTTGCAAAATGAAATATGTTTTTTTTATTTACACCTCATAAGAGTGCCCATACTGCCCATGTCTGCATATTGAAAGAATGGATCTATATAAAGGAACATTTTTGAGTTGATTGTTTCTTTCATCCTTAAATATTATTGAAAAATCCTTGATTTGTCTGCAATAGATATTCCTATACGAAAAAATTATAACAGCTCTAAAATAAACACAAAACTATATGAGAATTGAAATACTAAACTTATCTAGCTCAATAAAAGGTCATTTTAAAAATATAAAATTGGAACCTTTAGGGATTGTATACAATTCCGACGCTATGTGAAATGAATGCGAGATGATTAATATCAGATATTTAATAATAAAAGTTTAAAATCCAACTAATCACTAATAATTATTACAAGCTACTTATACTTATGTTACTCTGGGAGCAAAACAATTTCACGGTACCATTGTTGGCTTGTCTCGAATTTCGGCAATTTCAAGGTCTGCTGAGATTCAAATCGCATTCCCGAAATAAATTTCCTTTGCGTATTAAATTGCAATGCGATTTGGTAATAAAATGCTTATAAGACTATAATTGAGTCGTTGGGATGGAAAACAGAGCGGACCATTGAATACATAATTTAGATTTCACATAACTGCGTAGAGCGTGAAATAAACACTGAACTTTCTTTAGAGATGATTATAATAATAATTTCACTTTGAATATTTGTAATCTTTTATTCTCAATTTTTAAATTTTTAAGTCCGTAAATACTGATTTTACTATATTATTATTTATTTTTTGCAATTTCTACAAAGATAATATACATATAAATTTAACTAAACTGCTTTAAAGGCACACAAGTATACCCACAAACTGGCGATGCCTATGTGAGATTTTTTTGGTATCATACATTTATGCATACTATTATATTTATGTTTATATTAAATATATGTATATATGTTTGGGTGTGTGTGTGTGTGTGTTGGTATATAGCGTCTAATGCACTATGTATAGATATATATATATATACATGCATACATATGTACATGTATTTTTCTGTTTTTTTATATTTTTCTGTTTTTTTATATTTTTCTGTTTTTTAAGTCTATTTATTTTAAGTCTCTAGTCACGTTAGAAAATGTTAAAAAACAATGCTTACTTCATAAGGGTTTATTTAAAACTAATTACAACAATAATGGATGGGTGGGATTGGGAAGAAGGGGGGGGGGGACGTAATTTACAAAGGGAACAAATTTAAAGCGGGTAATTTAAAAAGATTTTTGGTTATTTATAATTGTTTTATATCTTTAATTAAAATATCAAATAAAGTAAAATACAATATAATGTAAAGTAAAAATACAAAGTGAAGTAGTTTGTTCTCAGTCCTCACTAGGTATTCCTGTTCAGAGACGGACGATTTGACGACATGATTTCCTCGTACGGATGTGACGGCATAGTCCAGCGGTAGGGCGTTAGACTCCCATTCCGAAGGCCGCGGGTTCGAACCCGGCGTGCGCAAATAAATTTTATTTAATTGATTTGTGTTATTTCACAATTAACTATTTAAAATAATATATAGTATTGTTGGCGCAACTATGCATGTATATACCTTCCTTCCACCTACCTATCCCTTCTGACTACCCACCAGGGGACAATACTATGTGAGGGCAATAATAACCACATGTGTATTGAGTCTGTTTTTGTGCTCGATGCAGTAAACATCGACCTTGTGAAGTCTGTTTTTGGCGATGTGCAGCGATGTACCTTCATCCCTCTTCGTCTTTTACATCGACTATTAACCCGTCTGCTTTGTATTGTGCAATGGTCGCTTGGACCTCTCATTACTAAACAACGACTTTATTGGAATCTATTATAGTGCTGTGCAGTGCGTGATTATTCATCCCTCGGCGCTATAATATCGATTAAACGGGATACTTGCGCAATTAATTGTACAAGTGATTACCAGTGACACAATAACTCCTCAAGAACGGAACCAGGAATTCAGGGTAAGTCAGATCCTTCCCGAAGTCCTAATTACCATCCTTATAGTTGTGTCACGCCACCTCATATTATTTTGATACAGTCCACTTCTCAAGAATCGCATCTTTGCGATTACATTATTTGGTCCAATCGTAGCCGGATGAGACTAGCATTTAAATTCATTTTTAAATTCATTAAATTTGATATAAATTTATATAAACTTATTATTGAAGCCTTCTGCATAGGTTGTTTTCTGTGTGACAACAATATTATACGAAATAATATTGTACTTGCGAAATAATAATACTGTACAAAATTATTATATTCAACAAAAATCATATTAAAATTTAGCAAGATGGCAGATAGGAAGATTGCAGTATTGACAGCTCGTCGCAATCGTTTTTTACAAAGAATTCAAACAACACATAACTTAATTCCCTTTTTAAGTTCAGATGAAAAGAAAAAGCAAATATTTTTATGTCGTTGTGATTTAATTTCCGAATGGGTAGGAGAGATCGAATCCTTGAATATTGAAATTAAAAATCGGTTAATAGAATCAAACACAGCTGATGATTATTTAGATATAATCACAGTTTCGCAACGATCACAGGTTCTATATTCGGAAATTTTAAGTGCCAAAAGAAAACATGAGATTTTAGACATCGAATTAAAATCAAATTCTGCTATTAAAAGTAACAATTTAGATCTACCCGCGAATAAAATCACACCATTTGTCTCCAATATTGAAAATTCATTTGCAATGAATTGTGAAAACTTATTTAGTAAATTTGTTCCCCGTGTAATCTTGCATTGTCTAGATCAAGACACTAGGCGACATTTCGAAACGTCATTTGCAAGAACACTTGCTACAAACATACATAAACAAAAGGCATCGGTTTCGCGAAAAACCTTATTGAATACAAATCCTTCTCAAGATTTGTGTGCTATATGTAAAGAAAATCACCCAATATACAAGTGTGCAAATTTTCTAACTATTTCTCCTACTGAAAGGAAAAACCGGATAAAACAACTAAATCGCTGTTTTGATTATTTAAGATTACATATATTTCGTGAATGTCAATCATTGTCTACTTGTAAAGGTGGTTACACGTCGTTGAATGCAGTCACTTATTTCATCGGAAATGTAAACAATGCGTGCCCAGTACCTTTAGGTAACGCTATTGTTTACATGGGCGTTTTTCAAAAAAAGTGTACATAGATAAAAGTCAGTGTCCCATCACTTTCAGGATCAGTAACTTTTGTTGTGTCGGTTTTAATGACCAACCATATATTTTACCAATATAATAACAAATAAATACCTTTATGGACTAAAAATAATGAATAAATCTATTAAATTTCGATATTATTTCAAAATAAGTAAGACTACAGGTCACTGTTTCTGGTATGTCCTACACCTACCACTACCAATAAGAGTTCAAAAATTAATGTTATTTTATGTTATCCTAGTATTTATTTCTAATTCTACTAATAATAGTATATGATAATATTTTCGATTTGCAACCATAATATAGATTAATTATCGTGCAAAATAATTTAAATACCAGATATTGAGTTGTCCTACGAAATAGCGTATGGTGGAATTTCCGCCTACGCTACCACATTATTGACGTCTTCCAATAAAAATATTACCAAATCGATGAATATTTTCGAAAAAAGCAACCCTATTTAGTCTATGAGGGGCGGCCATGCTTGGTTTTTGACATCCAGTTTGCCAAGAAATCGTAACAAAAGTGGTCGTTCTCGGCTGTACTAAAAAAGTGTTCCACCAACGCTTCCGTATTTCTCCAGGTAATTTACTAGCATGTATTAGACTCTACTTTGTTTTAAACTGATTCATTTATTGTTTTTTGAAATGTTTAGTTAGAACAAACAGAAGTTTGATAATTTATTGATAAATACATTTAAAAAAAAATATTGACGCGATTACGCTACTTCTCTTACGCTACGGTCTCGTGAATGGAACTTAAAAGTGACGTAATGGAATTCTAAAGGTCGGTTCACTCTGTCCGTCTTTTAGTGTATTTGGGTGCGTTACAATTTTCTAATAAATTTTTTTTTTTCATGTATCTGCAAAATGTAACTATCACATGTAGATATGTGGGTTGAGTGATATATGTAGCATTGAAAAAAAATAACAACATAGCTGAAAGGAAAAAAAAGATTTTTATGTGTACAATTTTTTTTCTTTTTTTATTAATTAAGATTATTAAAGATTAATTCTAAAAGAGTCGAAATGGTGTCGAAGTACTAATATAGACAGCAATATGAACAACTATTACTCTAAAGGCTACTCTGAAATTGAGTATAAAATCAGCTGGTTCATACAATTTTGATTAAGTAAGTATAAAATGTAGCATGATTTATGTTCCTGTGTGTTTTAGTTAATCCTGTAATTAAAGTTGTGTATATTAACATGTACTTTAATACCCTTTCAGCTTAGTTCCCTATTTCAGGCTATACACGGTATGCACGTGTAGCCCATTATTACCTATCTAATTATTTGTGCATTTTTATAAATAATTTTATGTTCAAATATGCCGTTGAAAGCTGCAGAAAAATCAAAAAGGTACATGGACAAAATTAAAAACGATCCTGAAAAATTAAAAACGATGCTGAAGAAAAATCAAAAAGGTACAGAGACAAAATTAAAAACGATCCGGAAAAATTAAAAACGAGGCAGAAAAATCAAAAAGGTACAGAGACAAAATTAAAAACGACCCTGAAAAATATGAAGCCTTTAAGAAAAGAGAGTTACAAAGACAAAAATTACATCAAAATATAAACAGAGAGCTAACCAAAGAAGAATAGAAAAAAGAAGACGTTGGAGAGAACAGAAACGAAAATAAAAAGAAAAGAAAAAAGAACAAGTGGAAGAAAAAGTACTTGCGCGGTGGGCCTTCCACGGTGGCGGTAGTACGTAAAATCGCCCTTTTTTATAGAGAATACCTCACAAGAGTCTTAACCAGTGGCGGTTCGTGGTCTTTTTAACGGGGGGTTCAGAAATTTAAGAGAAGAATGATATATTGTCTAATCAAAATTTACTCTTGTCACACAAATTAAATAAAGTTAGTGGGGGGGTACCTAAATACGTACTATTGTTTTTAAATAACTTGATACTCCTCGACACAATTATTAAACAACCAAAATGGTTTTAGAGGATTTCAATTGTTTAATGGTTTTTACAACACTCAATGTACGTTGCTAATTATTATTGTTTTTTTCAATAAGAATAATTGCGTAGAATGTAGAATATAAAATACTACTACTCGTCAAAGTTCGGAGGTCACGTGACATCTTGACTCGTGAGCAGCGCACCAAGCTGCGTAGTTTTTTCCATTCTACCTTCACAGCGATTCGTATCGCCTATGATTTTTCGTATGGACAAATGTGTGCGGATCGCAACGCGCACAAAATGGGAATAGATAGGTACCGTACTCTTCGGTGGCGCGAGTTTTAAAGTCGGAATTTTAATGACGAGCTATCTGTGATGCGCTTATATTACTATACAACAAGATTGTTTTATTTTATCATATTTTTCATGGGGGTTCAACGCACAACCGCACTTTAGAGAAAACCGCCACTGGTCTTAACTGCTCCTGTCTGGAGCCAGTGAGACTATGGCATCCCCAATCGGGGTATATTTGAGGCTGAAGGTAAGTGGGGACAGGAAGGAGATGGGGAAGAGGAAGGTGGCTATTCAGATCTAGTCACTAAACACGGTTAAAGTCATTATTAAGCAACGTTTCAATTCTGAATGGTGGCCTTACACCAGGGTGATACTGAGAGTATCTTCCACTCTTCCCATACCAGTCGCTTGTCGCGCCTTCAGCAGTGTAGCCACAACGGGCGTACACATACGACTGATATTTCGCGCCCGCTTTCGCTACCGGGCAAGCCCCTCTGTCTGGCCGAGGCCTTAGAATTCTCAAACGTTACCAAATGTTTCCCCTTACGTCACTGTCCTGTTATTGCTGTGATTTATTTTCTAAGATCAATTATTATATCTTAGAGAAATTTGTTCTTTTTTTTATAGATATAGTTCATGATTAATTTTAAATTTGTTATAATTAAACATTCGTAAAACAAAAACTTATATTCGTCTTTCTAGAACGCAAAATATACAGTAAAAAGTGTCCAAAAGTAGCGTAAAAGAATATTTTTATTTAAAAACTTAATATTTAATTCAATAAGCTTGATTATTCATATTTTTTAGGAGACTGATTGTGTTTTCACTTCGTAAATAAAAATCTGAAATAATGAATTTCTTTTAATTTTCTTTATAAACTTTATGATGAAAGTGACGTAAAAGAATTTCTTACCAATAGTATTAAACTTAAATTGCAATTATTTTCGAAGTTTATTGACATTTTCTATTTAAATGCTTTTTGTCATGAAGATCATACTTTCTTTAATAAATTTACGTATATTTTTAATCGAAATGCAGCATCTCACTTAAGTGGAATTCCTATTACGTCACCGACATCTTTTTTGGAAAACGCCCACATGCAAAATAAACACAGTGCGTACGTACCTATACGAATTAGCCATAGCCACGTTTCTCAGGGCTGTGCCAAAACGCTTGTGTTATCTTTAAGGAAATATAATATTCCGTCAAATGGACATTCACTTTTCAACTTATCACATATCGTTCGTGGTAACCCAAGTGTTTTAAATATAGTTTTCGGATATATTAATTTCGGGAAAAGTAAATTAATTGATTCATCATCAACGTCATGTTTCATATTGTCAGATATGTCATTAAATAATATAATGAAAATATTTTGGAAAGTTGAGGAAGTGCCAGTCGCTTCTGATTTTATCAATGACATTATCAAAGCGGAAGATTCTGAATTATTCGAATGTAATTCTGAATATCTACAACCAATATTGAATTTTAACAAAATTTTGAATGTTAAAATGTTACGCGTGTTTTGGAATCCCAAAGTGGATTATCTTTTGATACCAAATTCGGCAGTATATTCAAAGCGGAATATATTGTCAATCTGGTGGTTGTTTCCTGTAATCCTTACTACAAAAAGGATTATCCAGGAATTTTCGAACCTTCGGATCACCGAAGTACCACGACATATCGTATCTACCGTGATCAGCTTTGTGAAACAACTTCCATCGCTGCAACCCTTACGATTTCAACGATATTACCATGTGAACCTAGATAGTCATTGTATTCTCGTAGAATTTTGTGATGCATTCCAACTAGGTTATGCAGCAGTGATTTATTTAGTCGTTCAAAACAATAACTCTAGCCACTTGTTGATGGCCGAATTCAAGGTTGTATCCTTAAAGTCATTAACAATCCCTAGATTAGAATTGTATGCAGCCGTGCTGTTATCAAAACATATAAAAAATATATTGTCGTCAGCACCTTTTGCCGTGCAAATTGAAAAGGTTTTTCGCTTCGCTGACACGACAATTGTCTTATCTTGTCTTCATAAGCCACTATTTTTATTCAAAACTTTTGTTGTGAACCGTGTTGTTCAGATCCCTGACAACATGCCAAGAGCAATTTGGAACCATGTTATTTTTGAGGATAACATTGCGGACTATGGGTCCCTATGTACATTTCCTACTCATTTTATAAAACATGAACCATGGCCTTTGGGTCTGCCGAGGCTCCGTGATCCTATCGAGGATTGGTCTTCGGTGAGGCCACCAATTAAGCCGCCATGGCGTTCGGGTCTGCCGAGGATCCGTAATCCTGTCGTGGTTTGGCCTTCGGCGAGGCCACCAATTAAGCCGCCATGGGCTTTGAGTCTGCCGAGACTACGTAATCCCGTCGAGGATTGGCCCTTTGTGAGGCCTCCAACTAAGCCGCCATGGCCTTCGGGTCTGCCGAGGCTCCGTAATCCTGTCAAGGATTGGCCTTCAGTGAGGCCACCAACTAAACCACCGTGGCTGACGGGTCTGCTGAGGCTCCGCGATCCTGTCGAGGATTGGCCTTCGGTGAGGCCACCAATAAAGCCGCCGTGGGCTTTGAGTCTTGCGAGGCTCCGTAATCCTGTTGAGGATTGGCCTTCGATGAGGCCACCAACTATTCCAATCAGTGAATTGCTGGAAATTCAACCTCTTAAATCTACAGTTTTTTAGTGCAGAAATAAAATCCTCTTCTTTTATAGTAAAGTATTCCCCATCATCAAAATTGAAGATAGTTATTTCTAGGACACTTAGGTGCAAAACAAATGTCTGTTTTACGTTTCCAATACGGCGAAACAGAGCCTAAGTAATGCGGTACTTATTATTCAAGAACTTGACAACGCGCTCATGAAGATGATTAAACTCGAACAAGAAGATTATTTTCATAATGATCTTATACTTTTAACTTCCAACAAAATGTGTACTTTGGCCTTCAAAAGTTACAACCTTTTATTGATTCCCAAGGTATTCTCAGGGTGGGCGGTATGCCACCAAATTCTGCACTCCTATTCGAAAGTAAACATCTCGTTTTACTACCCAAGCCTGGTTATTTAATCGAGTTGTTAATTAATTAATATCACCGTGCACATCTTCATGTAAGCCCGCGTACTCTCCCATTTTTTATTCAACGCAATATTGGATAATGACCGGTCGTACCGTCATTCGATCTCAATTATAAAAATGTTTCACATGCCACAAGTTTAAGGCCATCACACATCCACATATGATAGTGGATCTACGATCCTCTAGTGTCCGACCTAATCATCTCTTCTCTCGTGTAGGCGTCGATTTTGGTGGACATATTTTGCTAAAATATCACAAACGTCGTGAAGCAAAAACCACCAAGGCATTTCTATGCCTCTTTGTATGCATGGCTACCAAAGCCTTGCACCATGATATTGTGTCATATCTCTCTACTGATGCTTTTATTGCATCTTAACCCTACTCACAAATCGATGGGGTTTGTGTTGCGGAGTCTTCGTGACTGCGGACATAATTTTGTAGCAGCAAAGCAATATCTAACTGGGATATTCAAATCTTTCTATTTTTTTCTTTAATTTAATGTAATATAAGATGACAAATTATGTCGCTACATACATAAGGGACCGAAAGCCTACAAGCCTCCCGGCCAAGATCGAACTCTCGCCGTTCATCCCGGGAAAAATAATATTGTTCAAATCGGAACAATTAGAACAAGTAAAGACGTCTTGTCCACTCATCGGTCAAGCAGGGTCCTCGCCCATACTATATAACTCATCTGAATTCAATACTCAGCAATGTTCTTATCGTAGAGCTATCCGTAATGGGTTGCCCTATTACGCTGAATATTATAGTCGTGCAATATTGTGTTTTTGTATAGTGCTATATTGTAATCTTATTATTTGTATTTTCATATTGTAATTTAATACAATATTATTTTACTTTTCATTCTATTTTTTTTCGTTTCTTTCTCGATGATTACACAGAAGACAGCCAGTGTGCTAGCGTTCAATGATAATCTTATAATTTAGTAATATAATTACAGGATAATTTCTTTATTTTCTTCGATTGATAACATAGTACCGTAGCTACTTTTTGTTGTTATACTGATTTTTGTTAATTAATTTTATTCTAAAATTAGGTGGGCGGAATGTTGGCGCAACTATGCATGTATATACCTTCCTTCCACCTACCTATCCCTTCTGACTACCCACCAGGGGACAATACTATGTGAGGGCAATAATAACCACATGTGTATTGAGTCTGTTTTTGTGCTCGATGCAGTAAACATCGACCTTGTGAAGTCTGTTTTTGGCGATGTGCAGCGATGTACCTTCATCCCTCTTCGTCTTTTACATCGACTATTAACCCGTCTGCTTTGTATTGTGCAATGGTCGCTTGGACCTCTCATTACTAAACAACGACTTTATTGGAATCTATTATAGTGCTGTGCAGTGCGTGATTATTCATCCCTCGGCGCTATAATATCGATTAAATGGGATACTTGCGCAATTAATTGTACAAGTGATTACCAGTGACACAATAACTCCCCAAGAACGGAACCAGGAATTCAGGGTAAGTCAGATCCTTCCCGAAGTCCTAATTACCATCCTTATAGTTGTGTCACGCCACCTCATATTATTTTGATACAGTCCACTTCTCAAGAATCGCATCTTTGCGATTACAAGTATATTTGCGGCACGTTCCAGAGTGATACTCTTAGTATCGGCCTGGTGTAAGACCACCATTCAGAATTGAAACGTTGCTTGAAATGGCTTTGGCCGTGTTTAGTGACTAAATCTGAATAGCCAGGTACTTCCCCACCTTCCTCTTCCTCGTCTCCTTCCCTTCCCCACTTACCTTCAGCCTCATAACATACCGCAATTGGGGATGGCATAGTCTCACTGGCTCCAGACAGTGGCGGCTCGTGACTTTTGGTGAGCTAGAGTTCTAATATTAACAAAAATGGCATTATTGATGTCGAGGTAACCGAAAAAAAATTTCGAAAATTTGTTTTTTGTATGAAGATTTTCAGGAAATCTGTGCAGTGCACGGCAAAACTGAAATTTCCTGAAAATCTTCATACAAAAAATAAATTTTCGAAAAAAAAATAAAAAATATTTTTCGGCTACAACGACATCAATAATGCCATTTTTGTTAATATTAGCACTCTAGCTCACCAAAAGTCACGAGCCGCCACTGCTCCAGACGGGAGCAGTTGGGACTCTTGTGAAGTATTCACTATAAAAAATAATAAAAAATCTTCTGATTGTTGGATTCCACAAGACAAAAAGTATTTATGTTTGATGTGTGTAGGTTGCGTTGGGGTTACTTCATAAATTTAATGATTTCCTCATCTTCATAATTTGATGTCTTTTTTAAACTTTTGTATAATATGGTGTTTTTAACTTCAATCGGAAGGGTATTATATAATTTTGTAGCATGGAAAAATTTAAACTCACCTTTAGACTCTTTCTAATTTCCAAGATCTCAAGTTTGTCTAAATGGATTACGATTAACAGTTTAGGAAGTCTATTCCATTAATAAAATTATAAGTAAGAATGGTCTCCAAAAAACGATTTGCCCACTCCAAGAAATTACTCGTACTACTGTTTAATTATTAACGCTCATTTATCGTAATTCCTCGAAGTTTTTATTGCAACTACTTAAAAGGCCATCAACAGTTTGAAAATACAGAAATTATAACATATATTTATCACATATGTGACAGAGGCTTGTACGTTGTGATAGGGACGCGGAGAATACCAGCGGCACTCACCACGCAATTCGGCCGAAGGTTTATCCGGTAAGCGGTGAGCCACTATTTGCTCTTGTCTGGCGGAATAACTATAATTCGTCCGTACTAAGCAAAGAAACCAACGAGATCTGTAATGTAATAGCCGGCTATCAGTTCTCGCCAAATTGTTTACTGACTTACCACACAACAGCGGCTCTCTTACATTACATTACATACATCACGGCACGGTGGTATCGGCCTCGGCTCTCGGTTTGTGTACATCGTGCGAATTTACCCAGCATTACTCGGGATATTAGCTGGCATCATAAATAAATCGTTCCTCAGACTAAGAGAGCATTAAAAGCAATATGTAACAGATTATTAAAAAATACGTCAATAATTTGTCGCGATTAATTTTTTTATTATTCTATATTCTTGTATTTACATGTTAAGCACATGCCAGTGTTATGGTAGTCGTGCTTTGCGTCTTCTTCATCAGTAATTTAGTAAAGGAGAGCTTTATAGTATTCAAGAAATAATAAATCGTTTAAGTTGAATCATATTTTGATGAGATCTGTTATTACCAAAAAATTATTAAATCATCGAAGAAAGTTGTAATCTTTCTTCCCATGGCACCCCTGCATCCCTCTACCTCTGTCCCCGCCTCATACTTATATTCTGTGCTCCTCTAACCACCCGATCGCTTTTTGCCACAATATGGCACTATTTCCAAAACCATCGATTGCTTTAAGGTTTTTAAAGTTTTAAAGTTTACGATTTTACAATTTTTTTTATAAATCCTACGAATATGTGACGATAGACAAAAGATATGTGAATTCATGGGCTATATAGAACTATAATCACTTTGTATGTCTCCATATTCAAATTCGGAAGCATGATTTTTTTTAATATGGCGTAAAAATTTCCTTAAGGAATCCGAGAAAAAGTTTTAACTCTCTCCAACACGCTTTCTCATTACCTTTATTTCAACCATACACATTATATAACTAGCCGACGTCCCATTTACGCTTTATGCAGAGATTTCAGAAATCATATATAGGCAGTAGTAAATTTCTCTCTAAATTTGTGCTAAATTTCAACAAGAAGTATCGACAAACTTATTTTAGGGATAAGAAAAGAAGTTATAATATATATAATAAGCGGTCATTTTTTGTTATACCGTGCAGATGTAGATAGTGACCTTCCCCTGCTTTGAAGTCCAAGTGTGCAAAATTTTATCATTTTTGGAATAAAACTGTAGATTTGTTTAAAAACCAACCCACAAACGTGTGGGTTGGTTATATATACTGCAAATATCTATACTATCCCAAAGATTGTACGACACAGGTAACCCATACTATTTTACATAATAAATGTATATATTTTTTAATAATAATAAAGTGGTTAAAACAAAATAACTGTCAAACTAAATTATTAGTTGAATTGGTATCTTGAACATTAGAGTGAAGTTCAGAATTTAAATTGTTAATACACAGGAAAAAACATTATGAAAACCTTGCAAGGGGAGGTAATCACCCAATATATTTTTAGCATGTAAAATAATTATCTTTCAGTAAAATAATAAATTATATTCAAATGATTATATAAATATGCTAGAAACGCACGCATCGATAAAAAAAATATGTCTTGAAAAAAAATTGACGCAGGATTTCCAATTGAAAAGAAGAATTCGTGGATATTAAATGAACTAAATGATTTTTCTTTCCAAGAAATGTGGTTTTCATATTAAAATGTTCCAAAATACACCCCCAAATACGAGTACACAAATACTCACTATGTTTTATTTATAAGAAGGAGCGGAGGTGAATAAGGTCCGGGGAAATGAACGGAGCAATCAAGTCGATTGGTTCATAATGCTCGATCTGGTAATAATACTGAATACAAGAAACCCAACTACCACTGTAGAGATATAGCCTATAGGGCTACATGGCTAAAGGGCTATGGACTACAGGCTAGATAGAGGGCTATAGACCAAGGGCCGCAGGCGGGAAACACCAGAACAGAGGTATTGGATGGAACGCATCAATAAAATATGACGAAATGAGTTTGTTCATCCCTCTCGTGGGGAAAACACATTACTATTGTGTAAAAAAAATATTTAGTAGACGTATTATACTACTAAAATTGATTGACGATTTCCATTTATACATGATGTCGTATCGATGACGATTCTCTTGAGGTTGGGAAATGAATCAACTATGCGTCACTAAATTCCAGTCTGTCAACTTTTGTCTGTCTGGAATTTAGTGACGCATAGACTACATAAAGTAGCCGTTTGCTTCTGATCAATATTCTGAAAATGTTATACCTACGCCAAATAAATTGATTACTAAAATGCATCCATCCATATCGATCAAACACATTAATATATTGATTTCATCCAGGGTAAGAACGCCAGAGAAAGTAAAAGTAGGCGTAAAAATCATTTTAGGCACTGATATATTTTATTATTTTACTTGATTTCAACGAATTCAAATTTACTTAGAAATGTTCAAAATTGGAAATGATGTTTGTATGAATTCAGATTTCAAACTATAAAGTAGGCCGGTATCTTCCTATAATACAATTACCTGCATGCAGTTACTGATTACTTTACACTACATTTACACCATGTTTTATGTTCGGAACATTTATGTATTAGGTACTTGCACAATAAATAAATAGAGTAATGAATAAACCGTGAAAATAAATAAATAATATAAATCACAAAATATTTTTTGATTTATTTATTTAAAATTTCTATTTTAAATAAATAGATATTTCAAGTTTTGATATATGTTTCTTTCTTTTGTTTATTTTTGACAAAGGATTTTTCAAGTTTACTAAATTTCTGACATCCCTCTAATTTGCCCACAAAAATATAAATATTTTAGAAAGAAAATCGAAAAAATTGGTTTTTGAAAGGCATTTATAAAATTTTATTTTATTTAGGAATTTTATTTAGGAATTTATAAAAAATATTTTAGCTCCACAAATCCTACAATTATACTAATAATAACCCATGATTTCCTAAGGTAGAATAAATTAATGCTGTTGACTGGTACAACACGGAGGCTGTTATGTGGAAATCCAGTCTACTTTTTACTCATATTTAAAACTTAAACACCAGTAAAATCAAAGAAATATCCAATGTTTCTCAATCGAATTATTTTAGTGTATGGCTCTGTTTAGGAATCAATCCTTGCTAAAAACATGGATAGTTAAATTAATACTCTGCATCTTAAAATTTATCCCAAAACAAACGAACGCGCAATACCAGCATGTTTTTTATGCAATCAAAAACCTACTAAATATTTCTAATGCACAATAACGAGTACCTACCTACATCAAATTTTCCAATCAAGCTCTACATTAATAGAGAATCGTAATCATATGAAATAGGTATGTGCGTTCGGAAAGTTGCTCATTTCTAATTCAGCTGATTCGCCTTGATTGGGGTCAATCACTGCCATCAACAGTAGTGACCTGTATACGTACACTGACTGCACCAATGTGTCTGTACTGCGTGCGGTATGCTTTATGCTTGGTAATATAATATATTCGTATGTTATATGCTGTATGATATAATATGCTTAGTGCTGCGTGATATATGTTATATGTTGCGTGCTAAATGTTGGGTTCTATATGCTGCGTGCTATTACACGCTGCGTGGTGCGTGCTGTATGCTTGATGATATAATATATGCTGAGTGCCGCTTGCTATATGCTGTATGCTGGGTGATTTAGTATGCTGTATGCTTAGTGCTAAATCCTGCGTGCTGTATGCTGCGTGCTATTATATGTACGAGTCATGCTGCGCGCTGTGAGCAGGCATGGGGCTCTGCTGATGGATATGTGCATCGGTTAATGGTTGATTCTTAATCATAATGCGAAGAGGCGGAGTATGATATCCCGATTTAACGTGATTTTTTTTACGGCCATGTTATTTTAATTGAATAATGTTTTTAATAAGAGGTGCAATGGTCAGCGAATCAGTCTTTTTTAATTGTATGTGGGTACTAAAATTAATGGGAGTTTTATAACTATTGAAACATTTTCGTTTATATTTGATATTTATTACACATTGAATAAATAATTTCTGAATAACAGAAGAGTTTTGTAGGAGACTATGTATATTATACTATGGATAGAGTCTTTAATAACCAAATCTGATTTGCGAAGTGTCTCGCAATATCTTCCCGCGTCATATTTACGTTACGCTACGTTTGATGTCTTAGCAGAGGTACCCAGATTCATGAAGTGAAATTTGTCCAGGTCTTATTGGCGATTACGTTTTCCACCTTCTGCATGGCGGGCCGGATTGGGAGAGACAGCTTGCGGGAGTCCTGACCTAGACTTCTCGACCCACCCCCCACCTCTTGGAGAGATGGATTCATACGTCACTCCTCGACCTCCCAGGTTCCTACCCACAACTTCCTCTCCTTGCTTCCTCCTTACTGGCTTCCTGGGAGGAGATAATGTAAAAAAACAAAAACAAAAAAACCCTCCAGCCACCCTGGCAATAATATAATATGCAATTTAGCATTAGTCTCACTTGTTCCGGGTAGTTGACTCATGTGTGGCGTCCCATATAAAAATGCATTAAAACCTTCCAGTGAATGTGTTTGGTTTGAGGATGATTAAAAACGTTCGTAAATTTAATTGCTTTGCTTTTAATGCTGGAACAAATTGAAAATTTTTTACTTTTTTACGTGGTTAATTAATAAAATGAAGGTGGCCGTTGTAATGGTAAATGGTTCAGAAAAGATTATTTTTTCAAATGTGAAATCATTGTGTTTATTTGAACTTTCTTATCCGCATTATTCAATATTATAAATAATAACATTCGAAATTAATAATAATAATATTTGGATGATTTGTAGGTATAGCGCCGTTTTTGTGAAAAATCATCCCAAGGGTGCTGTACAAATTTTAACACATTTCCGCAATCTTACTTCTAACTACACAGTAGACTTATTATAAAAATGTATGCTTCAAACATTGCATCCACCGGTTCTTCGATCAGTGATACAAACTATATGTACAATTTTCGTTGTTTGTTTTTGGGGTGTTATGCCGTGTTTTGCTACCTCCTTCTTTAGCCGACGTTTCGGACAGCGTTGCAGTGTCCATCATCAGGGCAGATCCGGCAGATCCGTCGACGGATCGACATCGACGTCGACATCGACGGATCTGCCGGATTTGCCCTGATGATGGACACTACAACGCTGTCCGAAACTTCGGCTAAAGAAGGAGGTAGCACAACACGGCATAACACCCCAAAAACAAACAACGAAAATGCTTTTGGCCGTGAAAATCTAAAAACGTATATGTACACTGCTTTTGACCAATTATCCCGATGCTGCCTAAAATGTACCTGTATTTTATTTTTTATTATATATTTTTTTGTATTATTTAGAAAATATGCAGGGCCACCTGGCGTGCTAGCATTGTCGACCGATCGTCGGTAACTTCTCATCGTTCCCTAGGACAACTGCAGATCGCAAACGAATAGGTAGCAGTTCACAATGACTAAGTGTCCTTAATATATTCGATATCAACTGTCGTTTGTACGTTATCGATCTGCAGTTGTCCTAGGGAACGACCATGCTAGCACCCCTGGTAGGTCACTTGAGATTAACATTGTTTATTTAGACAAATTTAGATACAGTTTGCACGCAGACGACATAATAGCGAAGACATGTTATTGGAAAAGCCATTATTTAATACAAGTATATGTATATTTTAATGATAATATATTCTTGAACGTGTTTGGGAAAAGCAAAATTTAATGATAGGCGGTACAGCGGAGTTAAAAAGTATACACTTTGTGTAATTAGCTACATATCCGTATTTTTTTATCTGTTATTTGTAAACATGTATATATTTTAAAAAAATATATATGATTTCGGAAGAATATTGGTTTTCGTTTATTAAATAGAACATACTTGAAAGCATTGATCTTGGTGTCCTTACACTTTATTTGAATACATTTGAGTTGGCTATACCTTGATCTTAACTACAGCTCGGCGAACATGTTGTTTGACTGAGAGATTACCCCATCGCCTTTATGCACCAGTAGTGTGTTATCTGCAGGGTGTGTCGGCTTGTTACTTCTTACTGTATCCGACGGAGAGATAGGAACGTGATACATGATGGATCAATTAACGTGTCTGCACGTGTGTGTGGGATATTGCCTCCCTAAATTACTTGCTTTAAGATCGGGGGCGTAATATTGCCTTTTTCCCAACTGAATTAACATTGTGAGAAAAGTAAAACATAACAACAACCCCCCTTTCATTAATTATTTTAACGCCTGTGTAAACAAAGCTTGTCGTGATATTTTTAAAATTAAAAGTCGAAACATCGAGATCGAGATGCGTACTTCTAAACAGATGATAACTTGGGCTAAGTATATTTGGGAGGCGGGTATGGGTACCGCCGTCCCGGGAACAACTTATCGGATAACCAACACCTCTGCCATGGTCACCTCAAGTTGTTTCGCTATGTTTGGTGACTTAGCAGGGGTTCCCGGGTTCAGGGGGTGAGGTTTTTCTAAGTCTTGGCGGGGCATAACTTCATATCTTTCTAAAAAGAGTCTCCCCACAGCATACCCAAAGACAACATAGGACCCGAGAGAAATTGTTTTCCGTAGGGCCTTCTGTGTGGAGCTAATGTAAAAAAAAAAGTGAAAAAAAAGTTTGAAATCAAATCAGGCATTTAAGCATTGCCTAGAGAATTATCATAATATTAAGAGAAACATAAATACATACCTACAATCTACTACCTAAATCAGTCATAATATTATCTGGACTCCCTTTTTATTGCAGCGCTTAGACGACTAATTTGCCATTCTCTTGATGCATAGGATTGCTGATTTCAAGGAATGGTCTAATAAGTGCAGCAACTACTTAGTTTGAGCAATGCATAATAATGGTCCAATAATTAGCAAGGAATGGCAATTCTCTTTCGAAAGTTGAAATCGAAATTCGGTAGGAGCTAAGTACTAGAAAAATATTCGTTTTAAAGCACACACTCGCTTTTTGGGTTGTGTGGTCTCTAAAACTTAAACCCCATTCGCTCAACGAAAATTCTGGTTCATCGCTTCCAAAATATAATATGCATTGAGTACCGACATTCCCCTAACATTTAAATTCGCATATTAGGTCATTTCTCACGGCCGACAGGAATACAGATATCATACACAGAATGCTGGCTATCCACTTGTCAAGGCGTGCTTGCCTGTGATCAGTGACAATGTAACATTATAATTGAATTTTAAATTTAGTATATTTTAAATGTTATTTTGGCTAAGATTTAAACGACAGATGGCACTTGAGTATCTCGGTTAGTAGAATGCTCGCCCCAACAGTAGTTCAGTGGTTCAGTACCAGTAGTGTAGACTAGTGGAACAGCAGCAGTATATTGCTACTACTCCGCGTGTAGCTAGCAGCTATACCTATATAACAGAATGGCACAATGCGCGGATACAATAAGTTTCAATTACACCCCAATAACCCGCTGGGGTGTGTTCCTATTATTCAAGTGGTTCACCGATTACCCTTTATGGGGATGATAACATTTACCAAATAACTAACAATGTACGTACAGTTGCAAACATATTATTTGTAATACATTTTTTTTGCTGGTGAATCAAAAACTTCATTGTCTTTCACTCCGCATTTGCTATCTATAAATTGATAAAACTGTTGTAAAGTTAGAATGTCTAGTAAATCTAATTTAATAGTCTCCATTTCTAGTTCCAATTGTTGAAACGCTTTTATTTATATTAAAAAAAAAAATATATATATATATTTCAACCATTATTTGGTACAATATGTCATCAGAACAGTTATAAAAATACAAATGTAAGGTAATATTTTGAATTTAAAAAATATCCTACAAAGGCACCGCCTATGCTTGAAATAAATAAAAAAAATACGTAGATTATAACATTTTCAATGGATGTTTTAAGTTTAAAGTTTTTTTTTACATTAACTCCACTATCCCTCAGGGCCTATATCATCTTTGGAAATGCTGTATGGAGGGTATTTTTATGGAAAAGAAGGAGAAGAAGTTCTGGGAAAGAAAAATATATGAGGGGTGGGTAGGAATCTTGGGTCAATGTGTCTAGGAGTGACGGACGTATGAATCCATCCCTCCCACATGGCGAAGGGTCGAGAGAGTTTGGCTGGAGAGGTCAAAAGGTCTCCCTCAACTAGTCTCTTGGCAAACGCATCCGCCGCCAAGGCCTACATAAACCTTACTCCATGTACCCGGGCACCCCTGCTTGACTGAGAATTGAACCTTCCTACCCAGTAACTGGAATCGACAACTCTATCAACTACTAAATCATTAATTTGATAGAATGCATTGTCATTGACAAATCTATCTGCCGAGTCGCCGCTTGATCGGATGTCGGAAAGTGGGTTAATTTCCAAGCTTCCACAGCGTTCATTCAATCACGAAGATAAATGTGAACTTCTAATAAATGTATTTGTAAATAAATGTTACCGAGTAATTTCGAAGATTGGTGATGTCATGTATGTTTCTGGATTTGCAAGGGATGTTTGTAATTCCAGCCGTTTTTTTAAATATTATGTAGATAGGTACCGTCCCCCCCAGTAAATCGTCGCTTATTTAGTAAACACCCCGGGGAAGGGTGGTTCTCGAAGCTCGGTTTCAAAGGGTTGTTCAACAACCTCATTATAATTATTTTCTATTGTCAATTAATCTGCCTTGCTGAAATTGAGTTTACTTGCCAGAACCATAATACATCAATCCCATAAGCTCTCCAGCCACATGGGACATAATACTTTTTAGTAAAAGTTATGCGCTGTGCGACTGAGCGTCTCGGTGACTGGTTGTTAAATATATTTGCATATTAAATAAAACACATGTGCGGTACATTAGGGTTATGCAATTGAAAATCAATAATGTAACATAATAGTAGCTACGATTTAAGAAGTGTCATCGTAAATTATCCCCAACTTAAAATACAATGCATTATTTGGAGGCCACAGATGTCCACAGAATTAATATACATAATAGTAATTATTGTAGGTTTGTTTACATCTGAATCGAATATTTGATATCCGTTGCATTCCGCACAAAATGCGCACTGAATGCAATGAATTTTTCGTATATTACTAATTTATCCTGGGCCCGATATATATGTAAACGAAAATACCTAAAATTCAAATGTGTTATTTTTCTAAAAAAAATATCATTATGACAATTCAACTTCAAATTAAGAATTTAGAATTGGGGAATATTTCCAAGGTATTTTAAATGTGCTGTATATTTTTGAAAATGTCGTAAAAATAAAAAAAATTATTTATAGTCGATCTAGTAATATAAATATTACTGTTTGTTTATTTGTTTGTATCGTACCGTTCATCCGATTGCGATGAAATTTTGGGAATATGATGTGCGCAATTCAGTGGCGGCTCGTCACTGTTATATGTGCTAGAGTGCGAATATTAAAAAATAATGGCATTACTGATGTTGTTGTTGCCGTAATTTTTTTTTTTTATAATCTGTTTTTTGTATAAAGATTATTTATACAAAAAAAAGAAAAAAAAAATTTCGGCTACAACGACATCAATAAAGCCATTTTTGTTAATATTAGCACTCTAGCACATCAAAATTGTTCATACCCGGGATGGTTTTAGGATAATGAGCTCTGGCGTTATAAAATTATTTCCTATACTATTCTTGAGATAGCGATTAAAATTGTTGTGAATATTCCCGCGAATATTTCTATATATGCTGGTGAGCTCTGGAGTTATGAAATTTGTTTTAAAAAATTTAAATAGGTCACGCGAGTTGTTGGAAAAATGGGTATATTTTATGGAGTTAAGCGGCAGGGAAAAAAGGCTGGGGTGTATGTTAATATTTATAAATGACAATATTTTAATTTATGACATGAGTGTTTTTTTATAATCATATATTTTTCCCCAAACGTCAAAAAATTGTAGGGAAGACGAAATTTTGAGAACGTATTTCTTTTACTTAGGGAATCTGCAAGAAAACTTACAATTCACTTATTACCTCTTTTATGTATACAATAAAAAAATGTACCAAATAATAATAATTCCTAGAGAATAAAAACCAAAAAAATTACACTTTTGCTTCGCTCGGATTTATGTTTATTTACTTATACATGTCTAAGGCACTTATGTTTTAAAAACATAATTTTCATAAATTTTTTGTTAAATTCACGAGGTAAATTAAAAAGCGATAAATCAGGAAAAACTTTTTGTAGGCGGGAAGTTTCGCACCCAGTTTAAGACGTTTTTATTAGTATTAAATCGAATCTGATGGCGTACGCAAACAGTGATCAAATGTGTAACTAAAACACCGTTTACTAGTTGGGTTTTAAGTGTTTTTTTTTTTAAATAAGTAAAGCTGTTGGTCGGCAAGAAGTATCTAGATACAACTACTCTGGCGTACTACCTGCGTACCTCCGTACCTCCTGTAGCCCTGAAAGTTTGGTTATAGTCCAGTGTTTCAAGTCAGGCGTTAGGCGTTAGGCGTTAGGCGTTAGGTGCATGCTCCCACCGGGGTCATCAATTAAATCATTAATTATTACTAATAACAGTTGGTTAAAAAAAATTACCTTAAAAAATAAATATAGTATTTATAAATGATGTTGGTAGTTCTTAGTCGATATACAGTTAAATATGACCGAAAGGATTAGGGTCCAATTATCTCAGTGGTTATAGGAGAACCCCGGCAAGGCTAATGTCCTGGGTTCAATTTCAAGATGCGACCGTATATTCTTCTTATTTTCTATTTTAAATTTTCGTTTGAGAGTCGCTGGCACAAATAAGGTTGAGAAGAACTGGTGCAGATTGTTTACGTGTAGGTGATGGATGAGGTAACCACTTGCTACTACCTACTTAACTGTTAGTAGCAGCAAGTAGTTCGGCAAATACTACTAGATACCTATTTCTACCGCAATCTTGACACGTGGCGGAAAACGTGAACTCCTCAATTGTTATGTGAATTTAATTGTCTCATTCGAGTAAAATAAATGAAATTGCCTCCAGGGAAGTTCTGAGAAACGGCGAGATTTTAATGAAAAGTTTTAATGAAGAGACACATTGTGATATTCTGATGTTAACCAGAGCTCCATTGTTGTTTTATAACTGGAGAAAATTAATTAGGAACATTTGTACAAATATTACTGTAGGTAACCTTCCCAAATTCAGGTGATTCTCATAGTAGCAACCCACCAGCCTTGCCACTTCTGAAGGAGGTGCTAACTAATCTAGGTTGTGGCGTAATATTTTAATTTGATTCGTTCTTCCTTACATAATAACATTATGAGAATAAATAATTTATTTTCAAAATAAAAACTATCTTTTTTCATATTATATTTTTATCTAGACTGGGATTGTTGCGGATGCAAACAATTTGACATCCGCGGATGGGGATGCGGATTATTTGTTCACATCCGCGGATGCGCATTTCGGGATTTTTTGACATTTTTTACAATTTTAAATACATAAAGAAATGAAAATCGATTTAATTTTAATACGTTTTATTTAATCATATTTTGAGAAAAAAGTAAAACAGTTTTTAGTCTTACTTATTAACATTTTAAGTCTAAAGCTTATTAATGAAAAAAATTATTCAAAAATTAAAATTAAAAATTGGTGAATTATATTTAATAAACAGAACCTAATACAAAATAAGTCCAGGTTCTGGAGATTCTGCTTTTTATTAGTGGCGGCATTTTTATTTACTTTTTCACTTAATATTAACATCGAAATATTCAGCAACCACGCAAAAAACTTGGATAAACACAGTGAACAAATACTGTAATAGATTCACAGTAGGAATCACATCGATAACTAAAACAAAAAAAATAAAACCTGTAGGATCTTGTCACCAATGTGTGCCTTCCTATTGGACAGTTAGCGAACAAACTTCGTGCTAATTGTTATCTTCGTTCAACGTTCAATGAAAATAGCAACTAGGAAGCACGCGCGAGGCGCGCGCCGCTCTGGCCACGTCCTTTTTTTTATTTATTTATATATTTTTTTTATTTTTTTATTCTTTACATGTCGTTACTTGTTGAATCCACATCCGTAAAAGATCCGAATTAACCGCTTGGGCACATAAAATTGTTTTCACGATAATTTAACGTGGGTAGACATAGGAATGACGTATGTCCCGTACCTGAGTTATTAATTGAGGCGGATGCGAATGAATTAAAGCGAATATTCCGCATTTGTGGATGCGGATGCGAATATTCTTAACACCCCTGATCTAGACCAGACACGACGGCCGGCGTAGTCCAGAGGCCCTAGCATACTCGCTCGATAACGATCGATAGGATAACTATCGGTAACTTCTCCTCGTACCCTAGCATGACTACAGATCGCCAACAAATAAATGATAGTTCACAATGACTAAGTGTCCTTAACATATTCGACATCAACTGTTGTTTGTACGTTAGCGATGTGCAGTTGTCCTAGGGAACGATGAGAAGTTACCGATAGTTATCCTATCGATCGTTATTGAGCGAGTGTGCTAGGGCCTCAGGCGAATAATTTGTGTAATTTCACAATTAATTAATTAAAAATAATATATTGCATATTTGCCACATGTTCCAGAGTGGAAGATCCTATCAGTATAATAATTATTAGAATAACTAATTAACCACCGCTCATTGTAATATTTATGTCTACATGTACTTTTTTGTCTTTACTTGTTGGTTTATGTTTATAATAATATGTTTTAATTTGAGGCAAGCAAGAGTATTTTAGTGGAATTGGATCAAAATTAAAAAAATAAAATTTTAATAAAAATTAAATTTTAAAAAACTATTGTAAAATGCATGTAAAACCAACAAACTTATGTGAAGACTCACATTGTGGTAATTTGGAAGTTATTAACCCGTTTTACTATTTAATATGGCAGTCCTACTAACTCTTCATAATTTGAGTCAATTTACAAAAATATTACAAAATGATGTTTTTTAAATTCGGTCAATAGGCGCCGCTATCGAACATGACAGCTTAAAAGGGAGTAACGTAACAGCTTATTTTTTATAATTAAGTAATTAATCTTTATTAACAATGATAAAATGATATCTCATTTATCTTTCCCACGGAACTTAGGGGTTAGATGGAACACTTTCACTGTAATTATTACTCATAAATGATTCCAACGAACATAATATGTAATATAATAACCCCTTGCAGATCATTTTTAACAAGTTTCATTTAACGTAAAATGACAACGAATTATTTTTGAAATCTTATCTCACGCTTCCCACCAGGGAACTTTTGTTTTCATTTCAGAGTTGCCAATTTTAGAGAAATCGTAGAACTACCGATCTACGAAGGTGAACCATATCGTAAAGCATGAACCGATAGCCTGTGAGTACATTCTAAATTGTAATACGTCATATTACACACTTGGTTTCATGGTGAATCAGAAACTTGAGTGGGGCCATGTCAAGAGTCAGAATAATAGAAGAACAAGTATGAGAAAATGTGTGAATGTGAATGAGGCAAGGAGTGTGTGCCAAGACCGAGTCGTTTGGCGGTCCGTCATCTCTGCTTATCCCTGGATGGTGAGTTAGTTAGTTAATTGGCCTCATGGTCTAGGGATAAAGCTCTCGACTAGCAATCCGAAAGATTTAAATGCGGTTTAAAACACCGGCGTGCGCTAGTAAATTTTATTGAGTTGAAATGTGTTATTTTACAATTTAATCATTCAAAATAATACATAATGTGTTTGCGGCACGTTACAGAGTGGAAAATGCTCTCAGTATCGCCCTGGTGTAAGACCACCATTCAGAATTGAAGTGTTGCTTGAAACGGCTTTTACCGTGTTTGGTGACCAGATCCGAATAGCCAGGTACTTCCCCACCTTACTATTCCCCATTTACATACCCTCCCCACTACCCTAATTGGGGATGCCGTAGTCTCATTGGCTCCCGGCGATTAGAAGCATTAAAAACTCTTGTTCTGCATATATTTTTCTTTTAAAATAACTCTCTTCAATTAGTATATTATATAATTTTCTCAGATCGTTCTGTAGCAGATAAAAAGGTATAATAAAAGTGTATAAAAGAACCATGAGGGATATATCAAAGAAATAAAAAAGATAGGACTAAAAACAGGAATCATTCATAATTAATTTTAATCTTAACGTAAATCAAGATCAACCTTCAGATGTTCTAAAATGGGGTATCTGGACTTACCAAATAATAACAAGCTGAGATAGGATCACGGTGTTTCTCGCCCTTTCTAAGGTATCGATGAAGAAGAAGATTTTTTGTTTTATCTTTGTTTAAGTCGTCTAGAAACATGAAATAATATCCTAATTATGTCAAAATGATCGGCTAAATGACATCAGTTTCTCACCTAACATGAAGATATTTTATCCATTAGATATTTCCAGAGATAGGTCGGGAAAAGAAACAAGTTTCAGAAATTTTCTGTCAAAAATACGTTGTAATGCAACTCGATGTATATATTTTGAAATTGTATAGCAAATATCAAATGAAGTTTTATTTATTTGTGTTTAAAATAATTCGCATTTTAATCTCTCCGAAGTTTAAAACGAATCTTCTTAAAGTTAGGAAATCTATTGTTTAATAAGCCTAATAGGCTCACCTAACTTAATCTAAAAGGCCAATCTAATCCCACAGGCTGCATAAATACAAAGCTTCCGATTAATAAAGTTAATGATTATCAAGTTTAACAAAACATTAATTATGTAGAGCGGGGCAATTAAAACTTTTCAATATAACACGAACATAAAATGGGTTTAAAGTTGAGATTTCGGAATGGCCATCAGCTAGCAGCGTTCTCGCCTGCCACTGGCCAACATTCCTCCATTCCTGTAATTCTCCTTTCCTCGCCAACAAACTTCCGACTACTAACATAATAAATATAATATCGCATCCAGCACTCGATTGTGCTCCCCAAACTAATAAAAACCGAATAAATTTCAATTAGCCCCGAGCAGCGAGCACGTAATTCAAACTTCGTAATAAAGTTGGTGTATTTAAGATGTGCGCCTATTATGGCATGGACTTATCTGTTGCCGTAAATTTAATAATAACCGCATGGTTCTAATGGAGTTATTGTGTTCACCGCGATATGGAATAAGAAGTAAGTTCAGTTCTTAATTGTTGTTCCGACCTCTCTCACTCGCAGGAGGCTCCTTACGCTCTTTGGTACCACAGTGCTTACGGTCCTTCATTGCTCGGTGCTCACTGCTCAGCTCACGCTCAGTGCTCCCCGCGGATGTAAGGAGGACGCTACGAGTCTCGAGACGCTCGATTATTTAAATCTTAATCATAACTTAAGTGAAACGGACACTTCTGGGACTAGAGCTGGCTCGCCTGCATGCGATGTGGTATCGTAATGGCTTCATTCCCGCTTAGTTCTAACTTGATAATACCCAACTACCGACACTACCCACCTCTCCAGATTTTACCAAATCTCTGAATCAAGGTCTGTAATAATATTACACTCGAGACTGTCCAGAGAACTTTAGTTATTTCCGACCCTCGGGCGCAGTTTCAGGGATCACTGCTTTTCTCTTTCCTTCACTTTTAGTTCTAATAGAGTCATTGAATGATAACTGTTATTTGTTTTCCATGTTAATAATTTTACGACAGAGCAGTCGTCTAGTGAGGATTCTGTCCTGTAGGTCTAGTTACTTGAAATGATGTCGTAAAATGATATTAAGTTCATATTTCACGAGTAGAAAGCTACGCTTTTCAAAAGGAGGCCAATAAAATGCAACCATACCCACAATTACAGCAAAGTGATTATGAATCATTTTACTCGGAGCTCGACCCTACTAGGAACAAAAACATCAGAACGCCATAAATTACTTCTCCCTATTAGAAGTAGGGAATATGAACTCCAACATTCCTTAATTATTAAATGAAATAATTCACTGGCGCCGATGTTGTTTGCCAGGAAATTTATTACTATATAATGTTGTGAAAAGGGAATATTGCTGAAATATTTATTGGCGGTTTACCATCACCGGCTGCCACTGATGGCTTTTGTTTCATTTATTTTATAATTAATTGCATGTTATTAATGCTGGTCATATTATATCGCGAGCTTTGCGCTACACTAGAACCGCAAATATTCTATATAACGTAGTGTGCACAAATATACGTCATTCAACCTTTTATTACCCTACTACGTAACACAAAAGAAGTGTTACCATCAGCCACAGCGATCATTCTTAGTGCAACTATCACATTTCAAATTAATGCTTTACGATCGCTAGCATGAATATCCATTGCGCTTTTTACGGTGCGATGTTTTCATTAGCCGCATCATTTAGCACCTCTCCTCGGGGATTTCTCAGATTCTTGTCATCGCATCGTAACGCGGCTATTTTACTGCCTTCGTCCGACCGAAACGCGCAAAAGGAAAAAAGCACATCTGAAATTCCCTCTCGTATCATAAATACAAGCGTGCACCAATACATTCCTCCATTGCGCGACAGCCAGCGACCAGCAGCCGACAGTTCAGACAGTTGACACTGTCGACTGTCCAGTCCACAACAGGCAACACGACCTGTCTGCACTGTCACAAAGGGCTTTGAGAAAATTTTACAATGTCTCATTCATCATACCTTTTGATCAAGGAGAACTCTGGTATTAAGTGTGAAGAACCCGGAGAGATGATTGGCAATCGTCGTTCTGTCACAATAAACAATAGTGAGATAGACTGACGGAAAAGTGTTCTACTATCAATGAAAAGTTACGTGAGAGGAATTGTCTTGAAACTCTTAGCAGATTCAAATATTCAGTGTAGTCTCTTCCCTTTTTCCTCCGGCCTGCCCCTCGTCGGGAGATCTCTTCTAGACGACTCCCAGACTTGAATCGCAGACAAGTCTTTGCCATACTAGGTGTGCGGGGTACTGAGTACTTAGTATCGGGTATACATAGTATGCAGTATCTAGGTAGAACATACTGCGAGACAAATTGCCCGCATGCGGGAGATATCATTTGTCCCAAAGGCGGGAAAATGGAACTGGTTTATTAGAATTCATTCGCGCCGCATATCACTGCACACTCACTATACAATGCACTTTTTAATATTATGTGTGAAACTCGACTCATTGAATTTATCAGTTCATAACTAGGCAGGTCTAATAAGAATACACTAAATAAATCTAAGTTAATTCACTAAGTGAATTTGCGATAATTAATGAAAAAACAAATAACTTTTTTTTTCAAAAAAACTTTGTTTACATCCCTTATCAATACACAATCAACATGTTTCATGAACGATGTTCACATAAAATTTATAATTTACGACACCCTTACCCCTTCACCTTACTTCTAGCCTTTCCTCCCATATGTAATCTATATTTAATTTTTAAGTTTAGTATACATTTGATCCTGATGACGTGAACATCGTTCATGAAACATGTAGATTGTGTATTAATAAAAGTGATGTAAATAAAGTTATTTGTCTTTTCATTAAAAAAAAAAAAAATTTAAATAAAGTTTTTCATCAGATAGGTTGTAATTGTGGGTTGTGGAAGAAAGATTGAAATGGAAGTGATTGTGGGTTGT
This sequence comes from Limnephilus auricula, assembly GCA_951813805.1. Lineage (NCBI taxonomy): Eukaryota > Metazoa > Arthropoda > Insecta > Trichoptera > Limnephilidae > Limnephilus > Limnephilus auricula. The sequence continues at coordinate 390,605 of OX638401.1, forward strand.
GAATGAAGATTGTGGAAGAAAGTGCTTTCTGTGAGGCTTACGAATCAAAACTACAATATAGATATTTTTTGTTTATTAGTGAAATCACCGTGTGGTGTCATTTTATTTAAATAAATAAAAAAACTTTGTTACACCGCTAATAAATAGTATTAAGATGTTTCAAAACCAATGTGGTTTCTTTTCAACAATTACTAAAAAAACATTTGAAACCAAGTTTAGTAAGTATTGATCTACCGGTCTCGGAATTTTTATTTCGTCGTCAGGAGAATATTAAAAGAAACATATTCACTACCGATACCTACCAATGGGAAAACATTATATTAAAGTGTCGACATTGTTAGCATTTTAAGAAGACGCCTGAATACAACAGGCAATCATAAATGTGCGCTAAATGTAACACAGGACAATCACCGCTCTCCAGGAATCTCAACTTGGTCGACTCTCAATTCTTCTTAGCGAAATAAAGAAACTCTCCTCTCGGATGCACTTAATGAACTCAAAAATGGTTTCCTTTGAACAGAAAGTCGTTCGCAATAACAACACAAATATCAAAGACTCCACCAATAAAATTATTTATTTATTTATTCTTGTTATACGCCCACAGGGGCTTTTACATAGATTTATAGATTATAAAATAATATGTTATCGAGGAATACACACAATACATAGAAATTATACCAAAGTTATAAAAGTGAAAAAAATGTACAATATACAAGTAGTTTTTGAAGAATATAGCATAAAACCGTGAAATATTTTAAACAATATAATATTTGACAATAACATAGAACAAAATATAATAATAAAAAATAAATAAGAAAAAAAAAAAAAAATAATAAAAAAAAAATAATAAAAATTATAATTACAATTACACGTCAAATCATTAAATATATTATACCCATGTTACAATAATTTGTAAGATTCCTAAGTTGTAAGTTGGTTTAAATTGTATTTTAGATTATAAAGGGAATCAGCGAATATATCCACAATACCACCAAACTTGTTGCCTAAATCATGCATAAAATATATATAAAATAAACATTGATAAAATAAAACACTGTAGGTAAAACTTTTACAAACTAACATCTTTCCTTTCTGTATGTGTCATAATTATTATCTATACAATTTAAAAAATATCGAAATACACTAACTCTGTTCAAAAAATAAGGTCACTTTTCAAATTTCTCGGTCCACGTAAATTAGCGTATGTCGCTCTCCATAGAAAGAAAAAAAAGCCTTATTTTTAAACATTATGATCTGTAGATATTCGAAAATGTAAAAATAAATAATATTACTGGTCTGGAAAATTCGGGAAAAAAATAAAACGAATGGTCCATGTTTCATATCTTTTAGCAAACTTACTTTTTATTCCATAACTGTGGTCCAAAGAAAACTATTTTTTTTTAAACATAGGTGATGTGGAATAGGGAAAATAACACCCTTTCTGGATACAATCAAGATATTAAACAATAACTAGTCTAAAATTGTTGAACAAGATAAAACGAATAAAAAAATGGATGCCTAAAATTTTATGATAACACGTTATGACAACAATATTTAATGCGAAAAAAAAACAAATTTCCATAATTTAAAAATACGTGTTTTAGGATTTTTTTCTGATTTTCAATGTATTTTAGCGAGCTAAGAACCATTTAAAAAAATATACATAAATATGCAGTTCTCATTTTCTTTTTAAGACGCAACTTTTGAGACCCCAGGCGTTTCTGAATTCAAAAGTTGAAATAATTGACATACCCTAACGTACATTTGATTTTTGAAAAAAAAAAATATATTGTTTCACATTTCCTACATCCGAAAAAACCAGTTTTGCAATTAAACTCGCCATCCTGCGTATGTCAATGTGATGGCCCGCACATTACACACTTTCTCAAAAACCCGTTGTCACACGGAGAAAAATGTGATTCTAAAATACGATCATTTTATTCGTGAAAACGGTTAAAAGCGGGACTGAAGTTCTTACGAATAAATTAACAGTGTTTCAATGTTCACTGGCGGGAAAATGTAAGAATAATTTGTTGGTATACGTACGAAATTACGTATACCGACAAATTATTATGTAAATATATATAATAATAAACATTGAATCCCTGTTAATTTGTTCGTAAGAACTTCAGTCCCTTTTTTAACCGTTTTTACGAATAAAATGATCGTATTTTAGAATAAAAATTTTCTGCGTGCAATGGTAACGCAAGCATTGACTCGCGACTCGCACTGCTAGTTGCTACGATGTCAGCTGATTGTTCTTCGTCTATGGTTAAAGAAACTGAGATAATTATTGAAATCGTAAAATTGAGTAGGAAGTTTGGTTGGAAACTTAGTTTGGTTTTAGTTTCTTCAGTGAGAGGATCGCCTTCTCCAACATTTGTTGATATTATGCGCCATTTTGCATTTCTCGTTTGTTTTTGACAGATATAAAGGTTAGACGTGTTTTGGTGTGCTCGGCCATTTTATCCCAAAAAAAAGGATCAAAGAAGTTCTGTTAAATTTGGCTCTGTGAAAATTAAAATTAAGTGCTCCAACGCCTTTAAAATGTTGACTGTGACATTTGGCAAGTATACTTTAAGAGCGATTGACCAGCGGCTGAGAATAAAAGTTTAAAAATGCTTGCGACTGTATAGGGAGGTTCCAATGAGAAAGTAGATTATTCCCCGTATCAATTTTTTTAAATTAAAAAATTAATTTCGATTTATTTCATTCAAAACTTGCTTAAATTTATACCTACATTCAAGTAAGCAATAAAAATGTTCAAAACGCACGATGATAAATTATTAAATATTGTTAAATTATTAATTATTACTTCTTGTAAGTATTTTTTGATCATAAGTATTTATAATTTTTAAATAATGTATAAACAAAATAAATGTGTAAAAAAAATTTGAAATATTTTAGTTTGTAAGACCTTAAATAAATAGAAAAACTGAGGTAATTTTGTCACAAAACACGTTTTCGGATTTATTTTTGAATGATTTTAATTTATCTAAAGTTTAAATTCTGAAAACTCTGTTTACTAGATTATGTATTGATTTATTTTGTTGCATGATTACCTATATGATTTGAATTTTTTGTTGTTTAATAGAATCTATCGTTTGGAAATTGAACAAATCTGCCAATGACAAACGGTATAACCATAGTATATTAAAAATTAACTTAGTTTTTCAAAATTTTAAAATTGCGTGTACAAGATAAAATAACAACCTTTCAAAATCAATTTATGTTTTATTGTAAAAAATAGTCAATACGTCTAGAATTTGGTATAAACAGGACTAATTTCCGGTATTCTCTGGTAATACCCTCTTAAGCAAACAAATGTTTATAAGTGGTACAAGCTCTTCAGTGAAGGCCGAGAAGATTTTAATGACGATACCCGCCCTGGACGCCCTAGCACGTCAAGAACCGATGAAAACCTTGAAGCAGTGAAGAAAATCGGTTTTGAGAATCGTCGAATCACTATTAGAGAAGTTGCTGAGGATATTGGCATATCGGTTGTTTCATGTCATGAAATATTTTCGGATGTTTTGGGTATGAAACGTGTGGTAGCGAAGTTCGTTCCGAAATTGTTAAATTTTGACCAAAAGAACCGTCGCATGAGCGTCGCTCAGGAGCTGTTGAATGACGTCAACGATGATCCAGTTTTGCTCAAAAGGGTCATAACATGTGCCGAATCATGGGTATATGGTTATGACGTCGAAACCAAAGTCCAATCGTCCCAATGGAAGTCCAATCAGTTCAGTCAAATGTGAAGGTTATGCTCACTGTTTTCTCAATTACAATGGCCTGGTGCATCATGACTTCTTGCCAGAAGGTTGTACACGGAGAAAAATGTTATTCGAAAGAAGGATCATTTTAATAGTAAAAACTGTTAAAAACGGGACTGAAGTTCTTACGAACAAATTAACAGGGTTTCAACGTCCATTGGCGGGAACATGTACGAATACGTTGTTGGTATTCGTAATTTCGTACGTATACCAACAAATTATTCTTACATTTTCCCGCCAATAAACATTGAAACACTGTTAATTTGTTCGTAAGAACTTCAGTCCCGTTTTTACTATTAAAATGATCGTTTTTTTTAATAACATTTTTCTCCGTGTACGGTCAATAAGGAATATTACCTTGAAGTTATGCGCCATTTAACTGCACTCGGTAACTAGCTCATTTTTTTAAGTCATATATTTTTGTCTGTACGACCTAGCTTAAGTATGATTACACAGAATAATAATTGTTCAATAGTATGTTAGCTAGTTCGATAATAAACTTTGGATATACTTGCAGGTAGGTATATAATATATTATCTATCTGAGGCATCTCTTTTTTTTTTTTTTTTAAAGAAAGACAAACATTCCCGGGTTACGAATAACCCAACAACGTTTGAAAATCTCCTACTACCACCAAACTAAGCGGAAGATGTTGCTTGTGTTGTGATGGAGGACTTAGCCAGCCGAGGAATCGAACACGGAACGCCTGGGTGGGACCCAAACGCTATGCCCACTCAACCAATGACCTCTGGATACAACTATTACTTTTCAATCCACATCTTCAGTTTACAAATCAGCTACGGATCGAATCCTTGATCTGAATATATTACATATCCACACAGAATATTAAGTTAGGGACATGAACACTCCAACAGCACGGTACATGGACACCTGGTCTGGCTTTGCTTTGGATCGTATTAAAAACGTATATTTATTTAAAAATATTAATAAAATCGCTCACCGTCTTTTTCCATGCGATGTCAGATGTTGAATAATAAACACCATGAACTAGTAGAGGTATTGATACTTGTATTTCCACTTTACTGTAGCTATATTCTGTAAGTCGCTGGAGGGAAACTCCTCGAGTGGAAGAGTCAATCAATCAAAATCCACGTTTTAATCATGACGCCAAAAAAAAAACACATGATCTTAAAATTAATTGACAATATAGGTAGACACCTACCTACTAAATAATAGTATCACTGATATCCAGTTGATTCCATCTACAGAATTATATATTCACAACACTATTTTTGCATTAAAAAAAAAACAGGAATCAGTTTAAAAAATAAGTTAAGTAAGATATGGGAAGACAGTGCTTTAATGCTAAGCTACTAGAAACTTCAGAGTTTTCAAGTCACAAGACCGAGGTTCATTATTATCCGCTGCATCAAGAAAAAAGTTTTTTTTACTTTTAAGTTCTTTCATTCGCTGTCTAGGGTATCAATGTAATAATACTACCAGATTTGGGAGGTGGGTATGGGTACCGCCGAACCGGGAACCAACACTCTTGCCATAGGTCAACCCAGGTGACTCGGGGGTGATTTAGAAGGGATTCCTGAGTTCATGGAATAAGGTTTGTCCAGGCCTTGTCGGCGGACACGTCTGCCCACAAACTGCGAGCAGTCTGGTTTGGGAAAGACTGGTTGAAGGAGACCTTTTGACCTCTCCAGCCGGATTCTCTCGATCCATCGGCTTGTCCACAGTGGTAGGAATTGATTCTCACGCTACACACACATTCGTCACTCCTGGACACACTGATCCCCAGCTTCCTACCCACCACACTGAACGAGGAAACTTAAGTAATGGATTCCCGTTTGTTAGGACTCCCTATTGCCACCGCACCGCGAAGGCAGCGCGACTTCAACACCTTTTTTTCGTTTTAAATAATATTAATTGGGTTACACGAAAGAGGTGTTCTACTATTAACGGTAATTTTTAACATATGTACGGCTGAATTTCATAAAGTTCCGCTAGATTCCCAAAACATACCAGTGTGCGGCGGCGCGGCTTGACGAGGTGAGGCGACGCGACGCATGCAGTTAGTAGGTAAGCGCTGTAAGCCCCGTTCATGGAGCGAATTAACCCAAGCTTCTAGCTGTAGCTTAAGCCAGAGCACGCCCGCCGCATTACCATTAGCCAGCGTATGATGTATGAAATGTGCGGGTTACAGTTACAGGGCTACAACCCCCGGTACCCGGTAGCCGATAGGGCGATAGCCAAACCCTCTGTAAGAGCTATATTGTGTCAATAGCCCAAGGAAAAACAGATTAAGTAATGGTAATTATTATTTTTAAGACACTGTTTCCCGTTCGGTCGGATAAACATGCTAAATAAAAACAAAAGTTATTACTTATTACAAGTTTTTTTAATTTTATTTTTTTTATTTAATGACAATACAAATTAAAATCAAAATACAATATTAAATAAATTAAGAATACAAAGTGAAATATTTTATCCTCAGTCCTCCTCACTAGGTATTCCTGTTCTGAGGTGGACTGCAGGTTGTCGTATGGTGTTGATCATGATTTCCTCATCAATCGATTATTATTATTAGTTATTACCAATATTTCCAATGTCGTTTTCTTGGCCCATCAAGGGGCATAAAGTGCCGTGGCGATAGGTCGGCGTATAGCACCTAAAGGGTTAATTCGAATATATTGTGTTTACAATTCATAATTTAGATATTCCTTCAATACATGGGTATATATTCAAAAGTGGAAGGCAAGAATAATAATGATTAATATTGCCAAGGCTATCTTTCTGCCATTGGCATTGGGTCAAATGTGACAAATAAATAGACTAAAAAATATATTTTGTTTTGAACCGTGATATTTTACAACGTACATTTGTTACTAAATTTAATTTATTTGCTACCGGTTTCGATACATTTGTGTCGTTAACTAGCAATCTTAAAACTAAAACATAAAGTTTTAAGATTGCTGGTGAAAAGGCACGAATGTCGAAACCGGTAGCAAATAAATTAAATTAAGTAATAAATGTATTTTAAAAATAATAATCTTAAAAAAAAAAATGTCTTGAAAATGTTAAATAAAAAACTTGCCATTGTTTTGTAATTATATTCGAAATTGTAATTAAATTACAGGACATGTTTATCTACAATTAAGTACCTACTCACAGTGATTTTTAATTAGAAAATTAAAGACACGAATAGTGGTTTTTCGAATATATCACACTAATAAATACTTTCTCAGTCGCGATGACTAATTAATGATGAGTTTTAAAAAATGATGCCAGTCATTTTCACCATCATTGTGCAGACCTATCTTACGATTTCATATTACGATTGTCCCAGTAAGACGAAACACTTATCTTATCACAAACAATTATTTTCTCCGTAATAATTGCCTATATCAAGTATTCGTTTTTAGTCATTTAATATATCTTAAGAGCGATTGACCAGCGGCAGAGAATAAAAGTTTAAAAATTCTTGCAACTGTACAAGTAGGTTCCAATGAGTAAGATCGATTATTCCCCATATCAATTTATTTTAATTTAAAATTTAATATCTATTATTTCATTCAAAACTTGCTTTAATATATACCTACATTCCAGTAAGCAATAAAAATGCTCAAAACGCACGATGATAAATTATTAAATGTCGTGTACTTTTGTCAGTATTTTTGATCATAATTATTTAAGATTTTTCAATAATGTCTAAACAAAATAAGCGTATAAAATTTTTTTGAAATCTTTTAATAAATAGAAAACTAAAAGATTTCAAAAAAGACCTTAAATAAATAGAAAACTAAGGTATTTTTGTGACAAAACACGTTTTCGAATTTATTTTTTAATGATTTTAATTTAACTAAAATTTAAATTCTGAAAACTGTGTTTACTAGATTATGTATTGATTTATTTTGTTGTATGTGTTGTTCAATAGAATCTATCGTTTGATAATTGAATAAATCGGCCAACGACCAGCGGTATAACCTTAGTATATTAAAAATTAATTTAATTTTTCAAAATTTTTAATTTGCCCGTACAAAATCAATTTATGTTTTTCATATCAATCAATCTTTTAAAATCAATTTATGTTTTTTTGTAAAAAAGAGTCAATACGTCTAGAATTTAATTTAAAAAGGACTAATTTCCGGTATTCTCTGGTAATACCCTTTTAATGTCAAATATTTTTAATTTTCGATCTTCTTTAAAATATATATATTTTTAATTTATTTTTGAGCTTACCGTTAATTTTTATATTTGTTATTAGTTTCATTTATCCTTTAACATGTTTTTTTTAAATTTTATTTTCATCTTTCTTAAGTTTTAATATCTGTTTTATAAAATAATATGTTTTAGTTTTTTTTGTGAAATATTTTTATTATAATAATTTTTTTGATGTGCTACTACCACAACTCAGGCTTCAGCTTAGTATGGTTGTTAAAAATAAAATAAAAAATCTATAACATAATTTTTTTTTATCAAATAATAAAAAAATAAAAACTAAATGCATTATAACATTATTTTTTTTTTATCAAATAATAAAAAAATAAAAACAAAATGCATTATGTCGTGACAACCTACCGGATAGTTAAAATGTAATGAATCTAATTAACCTCCTGTAATATAGGAAAGGGAAAAGAAGCAGTAACTGTATCTGGAAATAAATGTGTGTAAAACATTACATTGAAGGCAGGCATGTTACTTGCTGCCGGCTGCACTCGTATGCCGTTGGTCGATTAGAAAATTCGATGAGACTAATAAAATATTCTCTTTACTGTGTTCAGTTCCTGTAAGTTGCACGCTTTTCCCAGCAAATTACACACAAAACACGTCTGGATTTCAATATTCTCTCGCAGGTCGGAATTTATCAGAACATAATAACCAGTTATAGGACTACCTCCATCGTGACGTAAGGGTACATTTCTATGCTCCTAATGTCACCACATAAAGAATCGTTAATTACACAAACCAATGTGTGTATGTATTCCTAAATCCCCTGAGTAGGGAGCTAATGGGGATGCCTTCGCAGCATAGCAATAACGCCACCAAGTGGTAATATTGTTCACAGCTCATAAAGCCCATTATTGCGTAATAATCCTTTATGCGTGATATTGGTTATCTAACGCCCACATTAAAATAAATTCAATTCTCTTTCCTAACAACTAGTTGGGCTATATGCCACATTTACGGTTTTGTTTCAGAAAACCCCAAATAAATTGAGTGTAATTATAATCAAGGTCGACTTGAATTGCTTCACGCACCTACCGATTCCCTTCAACCATTTATTCACATTAAATTAACAAAATACTGATCTGATTCTATCTGAGTTTATATCTTTTATATTTCAAAACGTGTGCACACAATAATCGCCTTGATGATTTCAATTAATCAGATTAAATCAAAAATGTGCAATGAATTGATACGCAGCATTTGGGGACTGAATAAAATTATATTCTCATCCATTCAATACGTACCTATACATAATATTTAGATTATTATTTATTGTTTATTACATAAAATTTAACATTTTGTTACAGTATATAAGAATAAAACGATAAGTACAGTAGCAGTACCTACTGAAGGTAAAACAGCACAAAATTAATGCAATTTAGCAACATAATATTACGATGATTAATATTTAAATAAAGTAATAAGATAAACCTCAAATAGTAAGTAAAATAAAGTATAAGATAGAAAAGCAATTTAAGTGCGTGTTGTGCGCTTACAATTATTTATGTATGTTAAAAGCCAATTAAACTTTTTATTAATTATTTTAAACACCAGCTAAACTGCCAAAGCATCAGTTTGTCAGCAGGTCAATTTAATATTAATATTACACTAAAGCACACATTATAACGAGAAACCACAATATAAGAAATATGAACAGAAGAATAACATTTCAATTAATTACAATACAAAGGCATATAATAAATAAACGGACTAATATAATACAGGCAACATGCTCGTAGGCATATTTATGTATACATAAGATTACAAACAATATCAAAACAAAAATCTTGATCTATTAACCTTTTTACTTTTAATTGGGTATAACAATTTGATTCGCTTTTTATATGCATGGGCATCTTATTAAATTTAGAAGGCACAAGATAAGTCGATGCCCCTTGCTTTCTTTCATTCTTTTTCATTTTGACTAAATCTTGTGTTATGTGCGTGATCTACTTTTTCTTTATCTGTAAAATCCGACGAAAGGTTTTGGTACACGATTTTAAACCATAATATTCCTCGAGGTATTACATCAAGTATTAACCACTTCATATTATAATTTTATATTTCGTCTTTGTGTATTATTACTTTTGCTTATCAAAAGCTTAGTCGTCCATACCAAGCATCGACCAAGTATCAGATATTAATTAATTCTATTTTCACAAACAGAAAATAGTATACACTCCGAATCATAGCTTTTAATACTGCTCCCAGGGCTTAGATATTATAGAGGATTTATTAGTACATTCCCGACAGACTTTAACCAGCGAAAACTGATCTTATTTGGTGTAAAAGTTGATATCGTTTTGTTGACTGGATGCAATGCACTGCATCATGCGGTACGCGGTCACATGATGCGTTAGGTTTGCAAGTGGCAACTCATTTGTCGGGTACGTCCTGATAAATCATTTAAAAACTAATAGAACGTGTTCGGTGGTTCCAAAATATTGTCTTTCAATTCTGAATATTCCAAGCATCTTAACGTTTCCGTAAGGCAAACACTCTGACTAAGTAAATATAAAGCATCAGATTTTGAATAATTATCCACAGGTACTGTGTCTTGCATTGCACATGCAAAGTAGAGAGTAGATAATTCGAATCTGATTTAAACTCGATCTACCGTTTACCCATCTAACAACTCGCAGAGTATTTTTATTGATTATGATTTATTAAAATTTTATGTAAATGGAAGATCAGCATTCAGTTTCTACTAGAACGTTTTTAACCGTATAGGTTCTTTTAGCAGCAACGAAGCGCTATTAAAACAATCTGTTAGCTACCTGCTAGATTTACAGATATAATAAGAAGTAGGTAACGGGGAATAACGTAGTAGCTTATGCTTGTAGCTACCTTGGTTAGGTAATATGGTATGGAGCCTTTAGTACCGAGCTTCTTTAATTATTTTTTTTAATACAAGATGGGAGTGAATGGGAAGCGAACAGCAGGGATAATATTGATTATTCCATCCATCCTTCATATTGAATTCCGCACATAAAATATTAATTACTTGGGAGCAAAAGCAGTTAGGATAGAAATAATGTGTAACCTTACAAGAAGAGGATAAGTCCCATTAAAATAAGTTAATTATAGGTGGCTAATGTTTGAATAAAAAAATTCAATATCGTAATACTCGAATGCCGCCCAGTGTATGAAGTATGAATACTTTTAATTAAGTATTGGGTTTGAATGAAATATAATTAATTTTTGTAATCACTTCCACGCGACGGTTACTAGGCTGGCCGAAAAGTTCCTCCGCCGATCTCTCCCGCATCTGTGAGGAAGCCTTCTTCAGTTTCTCTCATCTTAGATTCATTTAATTTTACATAAATATTTTTAAAAAAAACAACGCTAATTTTAAAAAAAATAGTATTATTAATCATTACACTCAAACATTCTAAGCGTCATTTCGATCAAAATTGGATCTGATTGTGTCAAGAATTTAGACAAGCAATAAAGATTAAACAGATTTTTTTAAGGCGATGCACTATAAAGTAATGCAAAATCATGCGTTTTGGGTTTCAAATTTGATCTCTTATAAAAACATTGTAGTTGCTTTAATTAAATACCGCGAATAGAACACATCTTGGCCTTTACAGAAGTAGAGTTTTTTTGTCTTTTCGTAAGCCCCGAAAAAAAAGTCTCAGACCCATAAAAAAATCTTTAAAATTCAAAATCTTCTACTTAAGAAACCCTTTCAGTTATTGAAGTATAATGTCGCAAATATTTTTTTTAGAAAATTAACCTAAAAAATTTAAACACTTGTGCCTGAACTTCATCAAATAAAATAAATAATGTTTTTAGAGCTGCTTTTTCTTGCATAATTATATGCAAAGTAATACTATGTACCATGAAAAGGTTCACAGTTATCCTACGAGAAGACGCACAGATTTTAGGCTTCCTAAAACTAATCTTTTGTGCGCGCAAAGCAGCGTGTTTAGGGGCAAAAACTTAGTAATAACCTACCAAATGCCGTACCCATAGAAAGCCTCAAGCCGTAGGACATGTGCTTCATATATGTGAAACATAATTTTTGATTTAATTTAATTTTGATTTAAAAAAAATATAATTCCTTAAATGTAATTTTTAAAATCTGTTGTAAATGTAACTGTATCTTTTAATGTGTATATTTTATATTTTCCTTACTAGATGTTGAAAAAATTTGCGTACATCCAAATAAAAATTCAAAAATAAACAGACAAACAAAATAAATGAAAACAGACGGCTGGTGAGCGAAAATTCAAACCTTATATAGCCATCTACATATAGAGTAGGTATTATTGTTAGAGGCTCGATCCAAATTTTGTACGACGTGGTACATCTTTCAGACATGGATGATCGGCACTAGTTTATGTTAAAAAAACTGATAGCCTTTTACATAAAAGTATATATTGTTTAATAAATAGGATAAAAATGTGTGTATTGACATACTTATGAAGTGTGGTAATGGGGTTGGGACGAACTATCCGATTAGCCTCGGCTCCATTTCGCCTTGAACTGAGTTGACCGCTCTCTGCTTACTCCGCTAGTGGCTCTACCTCTACTGGATCTAACTCTACTCATAATCTGTACCTGTACCTGTACCTGTACCGTGATGATATTGTAAATCCCAGTCCATCAGGTGGCTGCGACCTGCTGCTGGTACTGGTACAGGCTGGAGGAGGCCCCACAGATCCACTCATTCTCCAACTTATTATTATTATTATTACTTGAGCCGTAACAAGATAATCCATCCATTCAGATTAACAATGTAAGTGATTAACTTATTACAAAACGCTTAATATTTATTAGAAACATCAGATAAATAAACCGACTGTGGCGATATGTACCTATCGCATACATGTCAGTATAAATGCTATACCCACTACTTATTAATTAAATTGGAAGATAATAATAATATACGGTTAACGCTAAATACGCAATATCGTGCATGCCATCAAAATTGACTAAAAATAAGAAAAAGAGATTTTTTATATTTATACCGCACCCAACTGCTCCCGTCTGGAACCAGTGAGACTATGGCATCCCCAATTAAGGTAAGTTGTGAGGCTGAAGGTAGTAGGGAGGGAAGGAGATGGGGAAGAGGAAGATGAGGAATTATCTGACTATCCAGATCTGGTCACCAAACATGCCAAAAGCCATTTTATTTTTATTTATTTATTTATTTACATTTGATACATTTAAAGCCAAAATAACAAATAATATTACATAATAAGAGAATATATTTTAAATGAATACAAGTGTTATTACGTTGTTTTAGGTCGATATTAGTTCCTAGCTAGGCAGATTGCCTGTTCTAAGGAACCAAAGTGTGTAAAGTGCCAAATGCAATTTAAATTATTATTATTTTTTTAAATTAATTCCTATGTACTAAGTTTTTACTAAATGTGCCATTCATAGGTAACCATGTATCGTTTTAAGTCACATTACATAATAGTTTTTCAGACTCCTCCCTACCCAAGCCAATCAACCATTTAGTTATTATTGAACCAATGCAGGACATTTTGCAATTTTTAATATTTAAGTCTGGGGGGATTTTATTGTATAATTTCGGTCCCAGATACGCATACGTCTTTTGATACTTTGCCGTATTGCTCCCTGGGACGAAGAGATCCTTTCTGTTGTGACTTCTTGTATTGTATTTGTGATCAATTTTATTAAAATTTTCTATATTTTTATGTACATGGATCCCAATCTTTTTTATGAAGTTTTGACGAACATCAAGAACGTTAAATTTTTTGTAGAGTTTGTCGCTTGAGAACCTGTAGGGCTTACGCATAATGACTCTAATTATGGATTTCTGGGCCTTTACAAGCGGATCTAAAATCGTTCTTCCTGACGCTCCCCAGCCAATACAACCATACAAGCAACTTTTCAATTCCAAATGGTGGTCTTTCACCAGGGCAATAGTACACAACTGCTAACCCTGTACAAATCGCAAGTGCGCCCCACGGTTGAATTTGGCAGCCATATCTGGTCTGGAGCCCCGATGTACCTGAAAAACACCATCGACTCTGTGCAGAAACGGGCGGTCCGCTTAATAGATTCTCCCGTCTTAACAAACGGATTGCAATCTTTAGAGCACAGGCGTCGGGTGGGAATGCTATCCTTGTTCTACCGGTATTTCAATGGAAGATGCTCCGAGGAGCTAGCGTCATTGATCCCCTCGGCACCGGTGCGTAGTCGGGAAATACGCCAAACGCGCGCCCAACATATGTACACGGTTGACATTTGTCACATGAGAACGGGACGCTTCTACGACTCGTTCTTGTGTTCAACAGCTCGGCTGTGGAACGATTTGCCGGCCTCTGTGTTTCCTCCTTCCTATAACATGGGTCTCTTCAAGACCCACGTTCACTCCTTACTCTCCTCAAAAAGACCCTCCTCACAGCATCTACAAAGATGACATAGGCCCTGAGGGAAATTATTTTCCTCAGAGCCTCCAATGAATGAGAATTCCAGAGGAATGCAATTGCAAGTTTACAACATATTATTTTCAATTAATTGTTTGTTAAATAACTCAAATTAATCAAATAAAATTTATTTGCGCACGCCGGGTCCAAACCCGCGACCCTCGGATTGGGAGTTGAGAGCTCTATTCGTCAACCACGCCAGCCGTCAATTAGGGTACATATACAATAAGATGAACACAGTGATCTAATAATTTGTTATAATTTACTAATATTGCAAGTAGGTACTCGGGACATCAGGGTTTTTACATTAGTTTCACACAGGAGGTCCTGAAAAAAATACTTCCCCTATTTCTCAGTGCCTATATCATATACGGGATGTTGTGTGGAGGATCTTTTTATGGAAAGGAAGTAAAGGGAGTTCTGGGAAGGAAAAAGGTATTAGGGGTGGTTAGGGATCTGGGGGTCAGTGTCCAGGAGTAACGGCCGGACCTTGCTTTAGAATTTTCTGACTATTAAATACTTCTTTATGTAAATTAAAATTTTGATAATGGAATATCTTACATCTTACATTCATTCGTTATCATACAAGTCCCGACGGTTGAATGATCGTTATCATTTAACCATAATTTACTTTAACTTAATTCGTGTTATCGTAGAGATTGATTATAATAATAATAACGTAACTAATAAAACACAAAAGTGGTAATTTAGGTATCGACTCCTATTGAATTTGTAGATTTTGGATATCATTACAGACGGTTGTATATTAGGTAGGTACGGTAGACGTTAGGTGTACAGAGTGTACGTATAATGTTCCTGGGAAACAATTATTCATATCGGTATTCCAAAGTGAATAGGTAATAGTAATTTACTGCGGTAATAATTATATTCATTAACACCGACTGTCCTCAGATATACACAAATGGTTTCATTGCTCGATTAATTTCACTTTGTCAATGATTCACAGCTTATTCCACAGTGACATAATGCCTCTGCATCTACATATAGGTGATGTGCGTAAAGCACAATTCACACCCAGTCTACCTCCAACACACTACACACTAGATTCTAATTACTAGAGCTGTACATAATCACTATGACCAGACCGTAAATGCAGACGTAATTAATATTGCTTTTATAATTTACCGCCTCAATTTATCGCCGAAATAAAGTATGATTTTCAACGGTTTCCATGTTTGGCCTACTTAAACGAGTTGTCATCATTCGAATTATACCCCTGACAAATCGGACCGAAAAAACGATTTTCCAAAACGTACCGAGCAAGAAATATTTCACGTATCCGTTATAAATTCACCGGGCGCTTTACACTTATCACGTAATAAATTTTTCAAAATTGATTCACGGCGCCTAATTTGGCCTCCTACATGATTTCAATAAATTCAATTAGACTGGAACATTCACATGGATCGCTCCACTCAGTCCAGTCCACCGAGGCGAGATGCGATGATAGCCTTTCTGGAAACCAGACTTAGAACAAACATTCTGCCTTGGTGGATATTTAAATTACTATAATTTTAATCAATAAAAATGATATGCATCTCGCCGCTTTAATGGGCAATTGTTCAAACGAAAATATAACGTCCATCAATAAGACGCAACGGCCGAATCGGGCATTCTCGTATCGTAAGTATTCCATACTTTCCTATACCTACACACTCTACGTACGATTATTGCTTATTCAACGCTTTACGTGTGTATTGCTTGTTCGGCGAGCAGGCTCAGTTTCAGTTACGATGAATTAATTATACCTACGCCGGTGCATTGAATACTAGATTAGTTTTATAAAAACTAACTTCAACTATTTCGGAAGTCGAATAATAGAGTTCATCACAAGTTGTCCAGGGAAGCTACGTCGCTTTCTCATGAAATCTAAACATAAACATTGATTTAATCCCTTAATATAATATGAACCCATGGACCTAATTACTACTACTGTGTATGATGAATGATTATAAGGATTAGGTGCTGTAATATTTCCTAAAAACATACATTTTTGCTGCGGAAAAATAATGGAATTTATGAGAACGGAGAACAGATTGGTACCTATGTAATTATTATCCTCTGATGGATGCATAATTAATATTGCTGTTTATTTATTACACATTATAAATGAGCCAAGTCGTATTATGATTGAACGTGAGAAGTCTTAGCAGGTTGGTTGGTTAGTTATAATAGTTAGTCCACCGGGAGAGTAGTTGCGTCAGAAGAGCAGCAAATAGGAACAGACGTTTCCTTCTACTTCCGTTACGACGGGCGAGATGGTTATTTTTCAGTTAAACTGAGATAATTAGTGGTTTGATGTTTGTTGTCCGGGTAATAAGTGTTAGCTTATCCGTCCAATATGTTCTTAAATGTGAGAATGGCTCACTATTGGAGTCTGAGAAGGGGGAATCGAAAATATGTGAAAATGAAGAACCTCTTTTTTTAATCCAATATCGATTTTGACTGTGGGGTCTGAAAAGGGGGAATCGAAAATATGTGAAAATGAAGAACCTCTTTTTTTAATCCAATATCGATTTTGACCGTGGGTCGTCTATGTACAATTTTTCAGAAAGCCTATTCGGTAGGAACCGTGTTAACTTCTATTGAGGAGTTAAACGTGTTTCAATAAGAAAGCACCTACCATTTTAAAAAGAATAATAATATTTTGAAAGTTTATGTATCAGAAGTTCATCAGAAAATCGTGAATTTCTTATTTCATCACCTAACTTTCTTAGGTGTTTATGAATCCTCGGCAATATGTAGTTATCAATGCGCCCAGTAGATGCGTGACATGTTTTTGTACGGTTCTTAACTTTTTAGTTTCTAAAAATATGTGGAATATTTTTCACTATTTTCACAATAACTTTTTTGGAGTATGTCTACAATATTGATTTTTTGTGAAGTGTTTATTTCGGCGAAATCAGCATAAAATCCAAAAAAATGTTAACTTATTGTTCCAATTCAGATCAGTAAGTATGTCAAAATACAGAACACGTTTTCTTAAATATCTACTTAGACGGGTAATCCAAAAAATGATCAATGTAAAACAAATTGAGCTTCCTTGACGTGATGTTTACCTACTTCTAAACGGTGCCGTATAGACATTTAAAAAAAAAACACCTAATAAGATAGGTACCTACCAAGCAAAGCATACTTAATAGCTGGTGATGAAACGTACCATCAAATATATGTCCCAAATTGTTAGTTTGTAAGCGCCCTTGAGGTGATTTTTCACAAATGTATTTATATTATTTAAATTATTGTTTTATTAACTAGCTTTAACCCGCGGCTTCGCCTATTAGGAAGAAACCCTCCCTAATACCCGCGCACGGTATTAGAGAGAAATTACTATTCAAAGATTTTTTCCACGGGAATGAAAAGTTTTTCCGAGATGAAAGTAGCTTTGTCACTGTCTAGTATTCCAACAAACATAATTTCGCTTGTATAATATTAGTTTGAATTACTTTGAAAAAGAGTTTCAAATTTTTAGTATTAGATATATTATTAAGTATTTTGGGATCTACAGTCTACATATTACAATTATTTATTACATCATGTTATAGTGATTTGAACCTCTAATGTACAAACAAACATAGAATAGATCTTAGGTTTTGCGTCTGTTGTTTATGGATCGCGTATGTTAATCTTTATTTTCGAGTTTTTTTTTAAGAAATCTCTATTGCGACTCTATATATGTCCGCGTACCTGAAGTAATACATTACCACAGAAAAGGGCGCCTGACGTGGAATGGAATTATTTGCAAAACGTCAGAACGTCTGACGTAGGGAGTGTGTAATCTAACTTCACTTGCCATTTTTCCGATAGAAGCTTCTGCGTTGAAGTCAGGCAGGCCAGGCCGCCCATTCGCCGTTCCTGTATAAATCAATCACAGACGCTGACAATATAAATACAGGGCTGGCCGGGTAATTATATTTGTAAATGATAGATAAGCTTCGACTTGTTTGTTTACGGTACAAGCCCGGGCTGCCTGATGCCCGGTGTTCGGTGCCCGGTGCCCGCAACGTGCAATTTGCCCCCGACATCGTATACCAGCCCGTATACACGAGTAGGTATACCAAACTTGATTTTTTGGTGTAAAATTTAATTTATTTGTCCGCTTGGGAGATGTGACGTTTTAATTGGCCGATTCATGGGAATCGCAACCGAACCGATTTATGATTCACTCGGTGGAGGAAAACACGAACACGAGGATTTACGATTTATCGAAACATATCGAGATACGTCATCACGCATTTTATCTTCCTTTCATGACTGTCTGCATAAAAGCTGAGTGACGCCACTGCCACCGAGTAAGTAACTACCTAACTTAATAAAATCATAAGAGTATTAATTGTTTGTATTGCGTATACAGAATACAATGGATGGAAAGAGTTTTTATTTGCTTGGAATAAACAAACTGGAATTGCCAAAGATAAAAAGTTTCCTTTATGATATACATTCGGCTTTAGGAGGTTGGAGTAAGTTATGGGGTGATTTTTCTAATTTTTATGTGACCTTTCTCCCTGTGAAGTGTGCAAAATTTCATCATTCTCGGAATAAAGCTTTAGATTTGTTTAAAAATCAAACCTACGCCGCCTACCACAGTCACTACTCTTCTTTATAAAAATAGAAAATAGATTAATATTTACTTACATATAAAACGAGGTTTGTTATCATGTTTTACAGTTTCCATCACTAAATATTAATGAAAAATTTTGTTTATAAAATTTCATCGCAGTTCTACATGTATTACCATATTCCATGTTACTAGTTACCATCTCCAGCTCACTGGGACACATTTACTTCGGTATTTATCCTCTACAGATAGGAACTCAAAACGTAACAATGGCAATTATTCTTCAAAACTTCCGGTAATTTTTGCAAAATCTCTGCATGCATTTTAAGACAAACAGCCACTGTGATCATCATAAATTGTTTAAAAAACTGGTAGAATTATTCCTTCCTTCTCAGAATCGCAGTTAGCTGTTCGCACTTCAACAGCAATCATAAATTAAAGCAGTAAATTAGTCAAACTGCGATAAAATAATATGATTCTGCGGCATTTTATTACGGGAAGGTAAGTGAGGCAGCTCTTAATAAAAGTCACTTATATTTTACTTTCCAGGTAATTTACCGAACAAAATAATGACCAGATTTGAAGGAATTGTTCTTTATTGCACATATTTTTCAATCGCGATAATAAACATAAAATTTTGACAAATACAAATTAAAATTTGGTATGAAAGGTGGAAAAGAGAAAGAATAAATATCCTTAAAAGTAAAGTAATATATTTTGTTTATCATTAGCACTTTCAATGATAAACAAAAAATATTTTCAATAAGATGTAAATTATGTATATGGTACAAAATTATAAGCACCTGCTGACAAGCCAATTCGATTGGCTTAGCAGGACTTGTTTGTTGATGTATTTATTATAACTATGCTTTCAATAAAAAAATAAAAAAAAAAAATTAATAAAAAAAAAATCTAATTCGATTTCAGGGGTTCTGTTAGGTACCTTTTCCTGTACTACACTATTTAGTTGAGTTTCACTGTATGGGAATAATTTCAATCACATTTGATTTGGCAAGGTATTTTGCTATATTGACTGGTAAATTTAAATTAATATTTATAATTTAAATTAATTTAAAATCTTACCCGTGGTTAATATATTTTTACATATCTCAGATGATTTTGACGTACAAAAATCATCCCACAATCAAATTTTTGCAAATTGATCGTAGTTTCGGTCAAAGGGGTTTACTTGAATTTTTGCGAACACCATATAGTTTAGGAAATATTCAATTTGCTTAGGCATATTAAACACAACCTTAAATATTTAGTATGCTTGAAACTTGCGTAACTCCGGGTATTAATGTTAGCATAATATTATTGTTTAGAGTCACCGAGGTATTTACGGTTCCCACGAGTTTCCGGACACCGTGTACACAAGGTAATGTTGTATGCGTTGTTATTGTTATTTATTACCGTAAATTAATCACAATATTTAATAAAAACTATTTTTAATAATATCTGACTGAACATCAGTGATTCGTACAGTCAACCCTATACCAGGATATAGGGTTGACTGAATGTGTACATTTCAAAATGGATAATTAAATATCAATAACTTTAATTTTTTTCTTCAAAATATTTATTTGAGGAATATATATGAAACAGGTGCAAATATCAAAAAAAATTAACTATGTCCAGAAACTGGCTCGGAAAACTCGTCAACATCACACATTTGGAGTCGATTTTGTGGTAAAACTTTTTTGTAATATTTAATGAAGATAATATTAGCGAAAGTCAATCGAAAATCCGAAACAGAAAAATCAGAAAAAGATACGGATACATCTATTATTCACCAAATTTTCAGGCACGGGTTTAGTTTTTCCCATAGGGAAAACTAAACCCTTTCATACACTTTTCCATATAAATAATCATCTAGTAAATCAACGTTATGCAAGTGTATTATATAAGTATAATTAATACAAAACAATACAAGAACAACACGTTAATCTACCATACTATTAAATGGGAATATAATTCACCGTCTCCAGATATTTTCATATCAGAGGGTTCGGCTCTGTGGAATTCCTAATTTGACCGATAAATCCTACTGATCCCTCAATATAAATATTTAAAAAATCTTTCGTAATTCTACATGTATTTAAAATGACTGATTTTTGCATTTTTATATACAAATTCTTTGACAAATCTAATATGCCTAAATTTTTAATAAGAGAGCTAGGTATAATGCCAGTAGCCGAAATAACAAAAGGTAATATTTTTATAGTCTGAGAATGCCAAATTCTTTTAATTTCATTTCCTAAATCTGTATACTTTCTTATTTTTTCAGAAACAGATTTTTGAATATTACAGGAATTTGGAATAGCTACATCAATAATATAAGTTATTTTTTTTAATTTTGTCATGTAAAACTATATCAGGTCTATTATGACCAATTGGTCTGTCTGTTAGTATAGTTTTATCATAGTAAATTTTAAAGAAATTATTTTCTAAAAATGAATTTGGTTCGTATTCATAATATGGTACTATATTATGACAGTCAATCAAGTTATGTTTAATTACCAAACTTTGGTGAATTATTTTAAAAACCTGATTGTACCTAAATGTATACTCAGACGGCGCTAATATAGAACATCCTGATATAATGTGTTCAAAATATTATAATTTGAGGTTAAACTCTTTAAGTTAAAAAATTAAAAATAACAATAAAACCTTTTTGATTTGATGTTTCGAGTAAATCGAGTTCTAGGTTTAGTTTAATATGTATTATTATAATGAATGGTGGAACACTTCAATAAAAAATCGTTTTATTTGTCCTCTCCGATATTTAACAAGCATGCCATCCGGGTCAGAAGTCATTGATCTGTACTTCACTTCCACGAAGCTCTTCAAGAAACGTCAAGCATTCAGGAAAATAGTTAATATCACCATTATTAACTCCATAATAATTAGAAATTAATAATATCCATACGTTGTGTTGTAGGTGGGGATATATCGCAAAACCTACTTGGCGTTTTTAATTCGCTTCCTCGGGATCTCCCGATTCTCGGAATTTACCGATTCTCGGAATCTCGACTAAATAAAGATATTGATGTCTTTCATCCGACATATAGGCAGATGATTTATGAAGAAAACATCGCTAAATTAATTTAAATTAGCGATGTCTCATACTTTTACCGTTTGTTAATTCGAGATTACGGAGAACAGATCGTTTGTGTGAGCAGTTCTAGTAATTACATTGAACAAAATACAAAATGTATGTAATTATTGGCATCCAAAATTGATATGAATTTATGGAATCTTCGGAAAATGATTTAATGTTTGCGCCATAGCATCACGTTGCAACCCGTTACCAACCATACGGTGACCTGTACCTGTACGTGTACTTTATATCTACAATGTAATTTTATAACAAATACTAAAGACTGTACCTACTCATTATGGCAAGACATGTTTCGAAAAAGAACGATACCAAAATAATTCTGTAAAGTTGTTCTATTATAAAAGTGAGGGGAACATTGCATCTTTATTTGTTTAAAACAAAGTTCTTAGCTTCACATTTAGGTAGGTCCGTAAAAGCTTGTTGCAGTTTTCAAGTTGGAATGGTGTTGAAGCACCTGATGTTTACTTAGTCTTTCCATTCCGCGCCGGTTAGTCTCCTGGCACAAGTTTTACAATTTGTTGCAGGTTTTATGTATAGGAAAAAACACCGGGTTATACTTTAATGCTTCACCCTCTACCTTCCACTAGGATGGGCACTACAAAACAGCAAAACATTTTTTTTTAAATAGACCAAGAAAATCGGCTCCAACATAAAATCGTTCTCATCAATCAATATGTAGGAATTTATTCGAACCTCTCATTAAGAATACATTTTGAGACTCTAAATCAATAAGCATCTCTTATAATTATAAAATTATTTGATTTAGTCGATGAAAATACCCAGTTCACTATGAAATATCGCCATTCTCCGAATACCAAATACGCCGAAGACAAAATATAAGGCGCGATAAATCATAAGGCCTGTCCGAGCGCTCCCAGTGAAGACCAATAATTAAAACGAAATGTATTTCGAAACAAAACCAGTAAAGCGGTTCTTAAATGAGAGCCGCGGTCATAAAACATTCGTATTGTCCCATATCCTCCCATTACAGATACATCATTACTGGTCGCTAAAAGTGCCCGCCTCGTGTGGGATGAGGACGAGGAATGCTGCGGTGGGCGACCTTCAGGCTTCAGGCTCACTCCCATATTGCCAATCTGCCTCTTCTTCCGTTAGGCATCTAGTCCTGTCCATTCTCCTCACTACTGTAATAAAACTATGAATTTTCACAACACTACACTAACTGTATCAATACTTTTCAGTAACTGTGTCAATACTCTTCAGTCTGTGCAATAGACTTGGTATTTTAGCCTTGGAAATGGATACGACGTGTTCCCAGGTTTCCATAAGAAAATCACATTTAATTTGTGGCTGCTTCCGTTGACCAGTTTCATAATCCGATGTCTTAATGTCATCCAATGCTCCGATGCCCCTGATCTTGATTTGTGCTCCGTTTCGGTATCAAATAACCCAATTTCCTGCAATTAGCTGGCATAACTATTTTTGAGATGTTATCAAAATACGATAAGGTTTTACGTTTGCAGCTCTGCAGACTGTGTTCTCATGTAGAGATCGCATTAACATGGCCCCCGGCTCCGGACGGCCAGCAGAGGTACGAGGTCCGCAGGGGCGGGCCGGGCGGGTCGGGCTCCGAGACAATGGGGCCCGGCGCGCCCCCCGCCCCCTTTGGGACCCTTTGACAAAGTGAAGCAAAAAATATGCAAATTTGATGAGAACAAAGGCCCAAAGGATCTGGACGTCCGTCCTGAAAGATGTTCCCGAAGCAAGTGCGGCGGGGTATATGATTTATGGTTGATTCATTCTTTATGAAATATGGATTTATTACACTTATGCGTTGTACATCATATAAAAACTTGCGGTTTTCACCACCATCTGTATCCGTTTTGATTGTTTACCATTTGTGCGGATTCTTAATGTTCTTAGAAACACTTATATATATGAACCATAACTAGAATACAGGTTTGAAAGGACTGTGGAATATAATATGGAGGCTTGCATGTCGCAGAGTGCACCGTAATGTGACCGCACAAGATTCCCAACTGATCCCAGCTGCCCGTTGTGAGGCTGCATGTTTTGAGGCGAGGGGAGGGGAGGGAGATGGGGATGAGAAAGGTTGGGAAGTATCTGACTATTCAGATCTGGTCACTTTTCAAGCAACGCTTCAATTCTGAATGCTAGTCTTACATCAGCGCGATACTGAGAGTAACTCCCAATCTGGAATAAGCCTCAAAATATCTTATATTAAATTGGGAAATAACACAATTCAATCAAATAAAACCGGCGACCTCGGGATTGCAAGTCGAGAACCTTACCGCTCGACTATGGAAGCTTTCGAGATGTATATCTTTGACTAATGAAAAAAGATATTGGTATGTATAAAGAGTCCTAAATTCTCAAGTCATTCAAAATAACTTAAATTTGTTAACTCAATTTTTGGCAGTAATCTTCTTATAAAAATGTAATATGAAAAGTGATGGTGTAGGAAATGTAAAATTATGCATTGTCCGATGTTTTAAATATAGTGTCCTCGGCGTGCAAAGTTGTATCTCCTCCAAGCATAACCTTTCTAATTGAAGTGTGTTTATCGGGAGTTAGGTACCTGCCAGGTAAGTATGTTGTCTGAATCGATTTGTAAATAATAGTTCTAGATAGAGCCTAAGAAGTCATAACAAAATGTACAGCGCCCTTGGGGTGATTTATCACAAAAACGGAGCTCTACAAATTATCCATTTTATTTTTTACGCACCAGACTTTTAGGACCGGGTTTAGTTTTCCCCATAGGAAAAAAGTAAATCCTTTCACACACTTTTCCATAAAAATTATCATCTAGTAAATCCACGCTATGCAAGTGTATTATATAAGTATAATTAATACAAAACAATACAAGAACAACATGTTAACCTAACAGACTATAAAATGGGAAAATAATTCACCGACTCCAGATATTTTCATTTCAGAGGCTTCGGCTAGGTGGAATTCCCAATTTGACCGATAAATCCTACTGATCCCTCAATATAAATATTTAAAAAATCTTTCGTAATCCTACATGTATTTAAAATGAAAAAAATTATTATCATTATTATTCTAAGCATCATTTCCCCGGGAAAATAGCTCAGAAAAATTGTTGTGTTTCTTTCGAACCGAATGTAACATTTGTACAACTTTGACATTATTCACATGAAAACGGTTCGCTTCCACGACTCGTTCTTGAGTTCAACTTCAACACATGGCCTCTGTGTTTCCTCCTTCCTACAACATGGGTACCTTGCAAGACTCTTGTCCACTCCTTCCTCTCCTCAAAAAGACCCTCCCCACAGCATATTCAAAGATGACGTGGGCCCTGAGGGAAATTATTTACTTCGGGGCCTCCTATGTGGAGTTTATATAAAAAAAGGAGTATATATATTTGAATCTGCCTCATTCCCCGGCGACTATCTACTCTACTCGGGTGTCCACTTTGTAAATCTACTGCAAACTGTTATCCTAAATTATCCCTAAAAATCTGCATTTTCTTGATTATTTTACAATAATAAATAGAAAACTTTTTACCTACTGTTATTTTAAGGCAGGCTCAAAAACAAGATTCCGAGACGAAGTACATATTATAACCTTACTAAATTGCTCGTATTTTTTGTCGTTGTTTCAGGTATAAAAATAATTTAAGCAGATATTTTTCGTGCGGTGCGTTTGAAAAAAAACTCATCGGTATCCTAGTCAAGGTAGAGAAGGTAACATGTCAAACACATGTTCCTGTTTGTTTCACAAATGATGTTTACTTTGTAGAGCCGCTTTGCTGTTTAGCGATAAAATATTAGCCATTATTTGCGTCTAAGGACGAGGGGCCCATTACTAGTTAAAAACGATTTTTGGTTTCTTTGTAATACATTCTGCCATAAGGGCTCGTAACAAATAAAGACATGTTGTTTATATGATTATTGCCATGCGCAGGAATCCCTTAATCAACACTTTGAATAATTCCTAGAATAATTAATCAATTAAGTTTGGAAAGAGTACAAAACGGTCGGATATACTAAACGGATATTAACGAAGCAATTTTCTTTTTTTATTTATGGTTTTTAGAAAGACCTTATCAGTGGACCTGTGATATCTTCTAATACATTAATGATATGTTTCTATTAGAATTTTTATTTAAAAAAATTCTAGGTTGATAAAATGTGAAACCATGCGCTAACCTTTAATTTTAATTTTTGAAGAGGTGCTAAACTAAGTTTTTTTTGTGAATATCGCACAAGAGTCCCTCCAGTATGGAGCCAGTGAAACTATGGCATTTCCAATTGGGATATGTTGTGAAGCTGAAGCTATTAAGGGTGGGAAGGAGATGAGGGCAAGAAAGGTGGAGAAGTACCTGGCTATTCAGATCTGGTCATCAAACACGGCTAAAGCCATTTCAAAGATCGAATCAATTCGGAACAAGGATCGTATCAATCTTATCTTAAACCAGGGCGATACTGAAAGTATCTTTCACTTTTGAATGTGCAAATATACCATTTATTATTTTTAATGAATTAATTGTGAAATAACATAAATTAATTAAGTAAAATTTATTTGCGCACATGAAGAAAAATATTATTCGAAAAAACGATCATTTTAATAGTAAAAGCGGTTAAAAACGGGACTGAAGCTCTTACGAACAAATTAACAGGGTTTCAATGTTCATCGGCGGGAAAATGTAAGAATAATTTGTTGGTATACGTACGAAATTACGTATACCAACAAATTATTCTTACATGTTCCCGCCAATAAACATTGAAACCTTGTTAATTTGTTCGTAAGAACTTCATTCCCGTTTTTAACCATTTTTAATACTAAAATGATCGTTTTTTCGAATAACATTTTTCTCCGTGCACACCAAGATTTAACCTTGCTAGCCGAGAGTCTTACCCCTCGACTACGGAGGCCTTGTAACATTTTGGATTCAAAATATTTTCGAACCCAATATTTTAATTTATAATATTTATCTTTTTACGAATTATGTCCATCAAAGGTAGCCTCCACTGTTTCGGTTTCGTTATAAACCCTATTCACAATAGTTTTCTCAGAATTGTTATTGTATATGAATTTCTGTGCATCTAATAAAACTAATGGAAAATACTTTATTTGGTTTTCTGCAAATGATTTTTAAATATTTATTTAAATCTTTGGACTTTTCATCACAGCTTGCTCTTCCCGGGGAGTCGTCTTTATCTAATTTGCCGACATTACTAACAATAATATTTATCTACTTACAACAAGACAACTGTTTTTTTGTTGTTGTTGTATTGCCTTAATAATAAATATAATAATAACAACAAGTAAGTAAGTAAGTAGCAGTAGCCTTCTTACAGAAGGAAGGAATAAAACGGAAAATTATAAAATATTGTTTTCAAACATATCGCATAGGTATTTTATATATGGATACCGCCGTTCCGAGAACCATTTATTGGACAACCAATACTTCTGCCAAGTGGTTAGCTACATTCGGTAACTTATCAGAGATTCCCGGCTTTATGGGTTGAAGATTATCTAGTTCTTGGAGGCGTAGGTGTCTGCCCACTTACTGTGTGAATTTGGAGAGATTGGTTGAGTAAACCCTTTTTATTTCTCCATAAGGACTCTCTCGACCCTCTCACCCAGTGGGAGGGATGGATTCATACGTCGAAACTCGTGGACACACTGATCCCCAGATTCCTACCCACCCCTCTTACCTTTTTCCTTCGCAGATCTTTCTCCCCTTCTTTTCTTTAAAAAAACACACTATACAGCGTCCCCAAAGATGACATAGGCCTGAGGGAAATTATTTTCCTCAGGGCTTCCTGTGTGGGACTATTGTAAAAAACAGATGTAGATAATTAAGTATCTACATATAAGAGAACAAATTATGGGGGAATGAAGTGCCCAGGTAAATGGGCACTGTAATAAGGAAGAAAGCATTATTTTATAAAAAAATATTACATAAATTTACTCATGCAATAAATCTATTTTCATTCATTTTCTAAATAGAATTTTCACCGAACATAGCCAGATCTAGGTAGATATACACTGCGATTGCTGTATAACCCACGTTCACATATCGATGGCTCCAGGTAGAAATCGTAAATATTTGAAAAAATATTCAGTCGGAAGATTCGTAAATATTTAAGCGAAGACATCGGCTCCGGTCCATCTACATTAATATTTAATCTAGATTATGCCTGGCCCTGCCCTGGAGAGGCCTGTCCGTCCCTAAATCAAACAAACACAGCAAGGAAGAATTATGATTCGCCGGTCGGCAGTTAAACTACACTTTCCTTAGATTAGATATATCCTCCACACCAGAATTATGCTACACCTCCAGCTACCTGGGATACTTGAGCTAACTGTATCTTCCAAACAAGCTAAGCAACATCATGTGTTTTATGATCACACTTACAGCACAGTGCACTTCGAATACAACTTGAACTAATTTAGCGCAACTATATACGAGTACATCT
Source organism: Limnephilus auricula (assembly GCA_951813805.1). NCBI lineage: Eukaryota > Metazoa > Arthropoda > Insecta > Trichoptera > Limnephilidae > Limnephilus > Limnephilus auricula. Next base: position 419,113 of record OX638401.1, read on the forward strand.
CCCTTCTACCTACTTTTCATACCTATCCTATCTGACAATATGTGCCAGTATTACACATATGTGACATTTTGGAACGATAAATCCAAGGAACAATTAGTCCATCGAAGTAGCCCGTGCAAGTATCTCAATGACTTTAATGTCGATTCTTACGGAAAATTGTGCATTGACTAATTCAGTGATTCATCGGTGCCATAACGTGCAATGTAAAATTATGGTAGGTCAGATTCCTTCCCGTTGTCCACTGTTTACTAAGTTATTCCCATAATTGTGTCACGTTAAAAAACTATATTTTTAAGTAAAACTTCTTTATGCATGCTTGACTTCGGAGTACGCTGGCGAATGCGTGACAAGAGCGTTACGAAAAGTGTAATCGGGCGAGGCGAACGGGCAGCATCACACTGTAGGAGCGATAGCAGTGCGCGCGCACATTTTCTTTCTCTCTTCCTCTCATAGCCAGTGCATTAAATATACACATATCTTAATAATAATAATAATAATTGGATAACTTGTAGAGCGCCATTTTTGTGAGAAATCACCTCAAGGGCGCGAATGTCAGTAGTTCGTTTGCGAAGTTTTACTTCAGTCGTGTGGTCTAAAGCATACTCGTTTATTTTTATTTTTATTACAGTCCATTGATTCTCAGTCAATTTATCTGCAACTACAAGACAAAACCACGAGTTTTCGAAAATAATTTTATTAATTTGGCCCACGATATTGATTTATAAAAATGTCATTAATACTCGCATATGGAAAAATTATTGAATGATAAGTTTTGGAAAGGAAAAAAGGTATAATGGATGGCTATGGATCTGGAGTACAGTTCATGTGTAAATACCCGACAAGTTATCCATTCGGGATGTTTCGGCAGCGCTCGGTGAATGCCCGAAACAGCTTCACAAATAACAGACCTGTCGAACGCTAACAAGTCAGTTATTTGCGAGACTGCTAATGCGTGATAGCAAATTTTATTTTTTTTACTTTAGAGGAATATTGAATTGTTGTGTGATGTTCGGTGAACTTGGGTTAGGATCATAATCAACTATTGGGTTATATTCTAAGTTTACTCATAGGTCACTTAAGAGCGATTGACCAGCGGCTGAGAACAAAGTTTAACCCCTAAAAAAATTGGCGTATTTTGTCAGAGGCTAAAAATATTCCCGCTTTGCAATAAAATCCAAATTTTTGGAACATTTGTTAACGTATTCGAAAACTAAAAACTGTTTTCGAAAGGTGATGAAATAGGCTTTCAAATTTCTATATTAAAAATGACTATGTATTTTTTTAAATATAATTTTTTTTTGCGAAAACTTAAAAAAGTTTTAAAAATGGCTCACTTTAATTTTTTTTCTAACTAAAATTACTGATAATGAAAAAAAATAAATTACATACTTATTTCATTAGATGAATGAATTATAAACCTTACTGTCACCTCACTTTTTTTCGTTTCATGTAAAAAAAATTGTTAAAAAATTCACAAAGTTCCATAATTTTTTTTCAAATTACTATCGTAAACTTTGGTTTCAGAAAGGGGTAAATTTAATTTTTTTGTGGTTTTCTTTTAGATTTGAATACATTATTTGTTGTATTCTCTTTTCAATACCGTTTAGATCACATTTCTGACTATGATAGTAAGGGAAAAACAACGATTTCTGTGAGACCTATGTGAGCTGGGACAAATATGGTCTCCTATGATTAAACGGGTTAAAAATGCTTGCAACTGTACAGGGAGGTTCCAATGAGAAAGATCGATTATTCCCCGTATCAAATTTTTAATATTAAAAATTTGATACGGGGAAAAAACTTTCTCTAATATATACATACATTCAAGTAAGCAATAAAAATGCTCAAAACGATATATCTTAAGTATTTATGATTTTTCAATAATGTCTAAACAAAATTAGTGTGGTAATTTTTTTAAATATTTTAGTTTGTACGACCTTAAATAAATGGAAAAATTAAGGTAGTTTTATAACAAAACACGTTCTCGGATTTATTTTTTAATGATTTTAATTTAACTACAAATAAAATTCAGAAAACTGTGTTTACTAGATTATGTATTGATTTATTTTGTTGTATTTTTTTTTATAGAGAATACCTCACAAGAGTCCCAACTGCTCCCGTCTGGGGCCAGTGAGACTATGGCATTCCCAATTGGGGTATGTTGTGAGGCTGAAGGTAAGTGGGGAAGGGAAGGAGATGGGGAAGAGGAAGGTGGGGAAGTACCTGGCTATTCAGATCTAGTCACTAAACACAGCTAAAGCCATTATTAAGCAACGTTTCAATTCTGAATGGTGGTCTTACACCAGGGCGATACTGAGAGTATCTTCCACTCTGGAACTTGCCGCAAATATAGTATATATATATATATATATATTTTTTTTTATTATTAATTAATTGTGAAATAACACAAATTAATCAAATAAAATTTATTTGCACACGCCGGGTTCGAACCCGCGACCTTCCGATTGGAAGTCGAGTGTCTTACCACTCGACCACGGACGGCCGTCAAATTTATTTAATTGATTTTGAAATTTTTGTTGTTTAATAGAATTTATCGTTTGAAAATTGAACATCTGCCAACGACCAATGGTATACCCTTGGTATATTAAAAATACACTTAATTTTTCAACATTTTCAAGATAAAATAAAAATAAACCGTGTTCCAGATAAAATAACAATCTTTCAAAATCAGTTTATGTTTTTTTGTAAAAAAGAGTCAATTCGTCTAGAATTTGATTTAAAACGGACTAATTTCCGGTATTTTCTGGTAATACCCGCTTAAAACAAGTATTTTTTTTTTGTAGTTTTTTCCCGTCAAAAACAATTCACGACCATTGAACTAAGAGAATACTGATAAAGAGGGATGTAAATACCTTATGTATTGTCACGAGCCGTCGGGCGTTAACCGAGTGTTCGAGTGCTGTCGAAATGTCTCAAAATGATAACACGTATTTACGAACACGCGGACATTTCAATCCACATTTTCGACTGCGTTGAAAGGAGATCGATCAAGGGTCCGGCTGGAGAGGTCAAAGGTCTCCTTCAACTGGCCTCCACAGATCCAGCCCGCCATGCGGGAAGTGACGCATTCGCTGACAAGACCTGGAAAAACCTAACTCCCTGATCCCGGACACCTCGGATAAGTCACCAAACATAGCGAACCACTTGGGGAGACCTGTGGCAGAGGTGCTTGTTATCCCAGGGCGACGGTACCCATATCTGCTTCCTGCATTGAATCCAAAGCGCCCTACCCTTGTTACTGAGTTTAATAAACTGCAAGCAGGCACTTATTATTTTCTGAAGGATCTGAGTTGTAGGTTACTTTTTCAATGCAACTATTTATCCTAACAAACTTTACACTCAGTTTTTACTACTTTTCTGCTAATAACTTGATTTATATTCCAGCTGGCTGGAAGAAACTTTTGCGACTTTGGAGTAATAATAAAAATAAAAACTTTCGCCTAACTTTTTATTCTTCGTAACCCTTTGGGGACGTGATTAATATATTTTGATAAAACCGGACATTTAGAATCCAATAAAAAATCAAATGATTGAATTGTCTGATTTTAACAATTATTCTTGTAGCTCTGTACACTTTTATTTTGTTTATAGGAAATATTTAGGTATATAAGAGAGAAGTTGAATTCAACCCGTTTAATCAAAGCTCACATAGGTTTCATAGAAATCATTGTGACTCCCTTACTATCACAGTGAGAAGTGAGAAGTATGATTTATTTATTTATTAATTGGTTAGAGACATACATAACATTTAAAGATAAATATATATCTACATTGTTAAATGAAGTCAAGCCAAAAAAGTCTCCAATGTTAAAGATGATTGGTGATGGAGTTTTGTTAAGTACATATTAAAATTAATTTTAGGTTAGGAGGGGAGGAAGAGAAATATAGGAAGAGGATGGGAGATGCTCCGGATACATTTCACACTCTTGTATTAATTTTCAATCATACGTGTTACTTCGAATCGATATTTGTATGTGTTTCTATTATAATATAGTTTATACGAATTATAAATCCTTGCATTTTTGTGGCTTTGTTGATGATTTCATCAGTGTGTTGTATAAAGTTTAATTTAACATTCAGTATTACCCCAAGGTCCCTGGTAGATTCTGCTTCTTTGATATGTGTCCCGTGTAATCTACCTATACACAAAGGAATTTTTATTTTGTCACGTGTAAATGATAATTTATTGCAATTTGAGGTATTTACTATAAGTTTGTTTGATTCACACAAGTCTAAAAGACGATTGAGGTCCTCTTGAAGTTTAATGCAATATTCTATTGATTTATAACTAAGTATTTTTTATGATAATGATCTAAACTGTATTGGAAAGAGAATACAACACGCTACGTATTCAAATCAAAAAATTAACCACAAAATAATTCAAATGTACATCTATGTAAAACCAAAGTTTCCAATGTTTATATAAATATGAGATATTTGTATGAGCATGAACTTTGTGGCTCGCCATAATTTACTATAAAAATATATAAATTTGTTTTAGATCATTTTAATTTTAGTTAAACTCTATCGGTTTCCGAAGAACATTTCCTTCGTCAGGAGAATGTTAAAACTAACGTCCTAGAACGGGACACCTACCTAGTTGGACAGTCAAAATGTCAATAAAATGTAAATGTATTTTTATTACAACAAATAACAAATAAATAAATACAAAATATTGTATACACGGTACTTGAACAAGTAACGTACTTGACTTACTTTAACCGGTGAATCCTGACATTATTTGAAGTAAAAATGTAAATGAAATTTTGGTCTCCGGTGACTTTTTAGATGTCTTTTTTTTCAAAAACTTTTTCTTCGAAATCAAAGAAAAAAAAATTCTTCCACATGTCGTCACTGGTCACTAAGCCAAGGAACTAACCAACCCCTCACCCCGCCCCTAACTTCCCAATACCTACTGATTTTTATGTTTTTGTAGAAAAAAAAATCAATTAATTGGAATTACCTTCTGGCCAAATTTTGAAGGGTCTATAAAATCACGAAAAAAAAAACAGCGACTCAATTTGTTTTCCTAGAAGGAGATCATTCACGATAAATTTACCAATATTTTCCTTGATCATTATTTTAGTTTAATAATTATTATAAGCAATAATTATTAGCCTGAAACACTCATCCATATTGAAAAAATCTCCCGATAAAAGATACATGTCGCCGACGGGCCTCGAACCCGCACCCCTTTGATTGCCGATCAAGAGCTCTACTATTAAGCTACAGCGCCTTATCTCTTACCCGCTAAATGATTCAACATTTACCTAGTGTTTCATTCAACAATTACCGCGTATTACATTTGTTCACCTGCAAACAACCAACTTAATTTTTATATGAGAAAGGCATGTAAGTGCTAACTCTCCCACTAGAAGGCGTCGAGACATATTATGTCTACCTTTTTTGGTGAAATAATTTAACTTGTCAAATATTGATTATTTTTAATTGATTAACTAATGTTTAAGACAACTTTTTTTATGCATAGCACAAAGGGTTACAATTATTATAAGCAATAATTATTAGCCTGAAACACTCATCCATATTGAAAAAATCTCCCGAGAAAAGATACATGTCGCCAACGGGACTTGAGTTTAACATTTATGTTGACATTTTATTTTAAGGTTAATCTGCCATAGGTCACCCCAAGTGGTTCGCTACGTTTGGTGACTTAGCAGGGGTGCCCGGGTTTATGGGGTGAGGTTTATCTAGGTCTTGGCGGCGGATGATCTAGACACACTGAACCCTAGATTCCTACCCAACCCTCATACCTTTTTCCTTCCCAGAACTGCCTCTCCTTCCTTTCCTTAAAAATACCCTCCACATAGCATCCCCAAAGATGACATAGGCCCTTAAATAAGGAAATTATTTTCCTCAGGGCCTCCTGTGTGGATCTAATGTAAAAAAAAAAAAAAAATTAAATAATTTGTTTATTAATTAATTAATTATCAGTAACACTATTCAATAAAGTGTTAATTCGGAATAGGGATATTGAAGTCCCCTCTTCGCAAGGCTTCGGGAGGTTTCCCGATGTTTTTTTTTAAATTTTTTGTATTGAAAATTAACAGAAATAGTTAGAGCTTTATTGAAAGCTAAATCTTAGTATTTTCAACTTTTTCAATTATTAATGAACCTTTTATCGAGTTTCTGTTAGTTATTAGTTCGGCCCGAGACTTTCCTACCAAACGTCGAGCGAACTTTTTAATGAAAACAGTCGATTTTAATTCATGTTCCAGATAATGCTATTGGATTAATGCTGTGGGATGGATTTATAAGAGATGACAAATTTATCCTCTGCAAAGTTCACGGCTATAAATATGTTAATGGGCGATATATATCAATTAATGTTGAATAAGTTAGATGTGAATGTAGGAAACTGTTTGTGTAACAGTAAACTGTCTGTTACCACTTTAGTTTTTCAAAGATGTGAAACAGAAAATAATAGTCATCACAGCTTTGATTTTTATGAAGTAAATAGAAGTATAATTCACGATAGTCATGTATCGCTATTATTTATATAAAACGCGGAATAATATTATTAAGTATAATAATTCTTTTTATTTACAATAACAAAGCTTTGGGAAATCGGAAGAGGACTTTTGCTTCTGTTGAAGAAGAGGATATTAACAACTTTTATGAAATATAAAACAGAAAAACTATTAACTATATATCATACTAACACTTGGGGTGACCTATGGCAGAGGTTATATACGAATATAATTTAGTCTCAATAACTCATTTGATAGAGTGTTGGTCCCGATAATGCTAAAGGATTTGAGTTCATGATCCATTTGCGATCGATAACTTTTTTTCTGTCTTCATCTGTTTTATATTTTATTGAAAGTTTGTTACCTTATGCACTTAATAAATATTTAAATGAGGTTTATGGTCTTAATAAGTAATTTGAAATAAACTGTTTTTAAAATATATTTTTGAAACGCTATGCAATTTAAAAAGCGCATACAAGAAGACATTTTTTTGAACGTCGATAAAATTTAATATCGGCTAATGGGAAAACAAAAAACAAGCTCATTCTAATCATTATAATAAAAATGTCGTAAAAACACAGATGGCAAGGATGACTGGGAATTACTGCACCCCTAACAAACAAACCAATGAGATACGAAATACAAATTTAAAAGGATTTTACCTTAAGGGGTGGAGCAGTCTGAACGGTTCCTGGGAGGGGCAGGCAATAATCATTTTATTTTGGGGCCCGACATAATAACAGCAAAAAGGTCATTCCGATGGGGCCCAACCAAACCTACCAACAACACTATGTCTGTTGCCATCCTGCTGTAGGAATGTTAAATTCTCATGCTCTTGGAACGGTCGCAGGTTACTGCTTGCAAACATCATAACTCTTGGCCTTACCTTTCTGTGATTTAATTGCTCAGGCTGATTTTTTGTTTAGTAATTAATACCTACCTACGCGAAACGTTAAAAGGCAAATGACTGATTGTTATGATGGCTGGGCGGGCTAACATTTGGTACAACAGACGTGACCGCCCAGATCCTAAAAGGTATGATGTACTGCTGTAGCCTGCAGATCTACTTAAAATATTATTATAAATCAAATAAACATCATTGTGAATTACAATAATTTAAATATCGGCTGTAATTATGTATCTTTTTATAAATGATTTTATTAGTAAGATTATGAAAGGGATCCTCAGATGTTTGGGCATGCAGAACGAATGAACCAAGAAAGGAGTGCAAGGAGAATATTTGACGCAAATGTGAACGGTAGAAAAGGGGACGTCCAAGGAAAACATGGTGCGATCAAGTGAATCAGATACTTGAGTAGGGCCATGTTAAGAGTCAGAATAATAGAAGAGTATGTATGAATGTGAATGAGAAAATGAGTATGGGCCAAGACCGTATAGATATCTTCGCAAACAATCTGGCATATTAAAAAAAAAAATTAACAATGTTCTACCATAATGTCATGGAAAACAGTTATTACCTTTTTATTATGCATTTTCTTTTTTTCTTTCTTCTCTTTCTCTGTAGGTAATTTTATTTACATATTTATTTTATTTATTTATTTAGACACAAACAGTAGGTATATTTATACAACATTCTTGTGAATCATTTAATTTCTTATTACGAGACGTTCTAATTTAAAAAAAGTCAAATTCCAAGAAGGTGAGAAGTTATTGTTTGGGAGCCACGTGCCGCACCGCTACCAGAGAGCCGACCAATTGCTGCCGCCCTTGGCTGCCGCCCTATCGCATTACCACTCAGTGTTCAATGTTCCCAAGGGCGGCTGCCATCTCAAGTCAAGCTTTAAAAGCTCGGGTAGCGCGTTAAGAGATTAAAGATTTGTATTGTTTTAGTGAGTTCCTTAGCGGCAGGTACCTAGTTCTTATCTATGCGGCAATTAGTCACACGTAATGAAGTTCGGTGTCGGTACTTAGCGGGAAGATAAATCACTGGTTCGGATGAGGGAGGAGATCCGGAACTTAATGCTCGCTTTATTTTCTCAGCAAACAGTCTGCAAAGTTAATTTACGCTCATCTCTGGGAATGCTCATAACTCCGCTCTTGCTGAAGGGAAAACTACTTTCTGAGATTGATAAATTCTCCACTTTATTTCTTCAATGTGCCACCGTAAAGGTGAATGTGTTCTGGAAATGTGTTAAAAATGCACTTATAAGTACGCAAACTCTTTCAAATCACACAGAATAATTGTATATGTTCTGAGAACAGTTCGGTTGAAATGAAAAATATATTTTTCGGGATATAATATTTTACAGGATGTATCAATGCTGATATGGTACATGAGTATCTAAAAGTGTGGTGGAAACACAAATACATAGTTTTTGTTTATAAATTTTAAAAATATGTCATTGGACAGCAAAATGACATCTACATTTTTTACTCCAAATTTTCGGAGAAATCGTCTTTCGGATACGTTCTAAAACTTGGGAGGCGGTGTGGATACCGCTGCCCCGGGAACCATTTATTGGATAACCAACAACCTTCCTATACCATTTTCCACGTGAGGTTTGTCTAGGTCTTTGCGACAAATGCGTTTGCTCACCCACTGCGCGGCAGGCTGGATCCATAGAGACTGGTTGATTGAGACCTAACCCAGATTTTTATAGCTGAACTCTCTCGATCCATCGCCTTGCACCGCAATGGTAGGGATGAATTCGTACGTCCGTCACTTTTATCTTTTTTGTTCCCAGAACCTCTTTTCTTTCCCTCACACAGCACCTCTAAAGATGACATAGGCCACGAGGGCCTCCTGTGTCAAACAAAGAAAAAATATTACTTATTTTTGACAAAAATACTCATTACATATTTTTTTCATTATAATGTAGCTAGGTATCCAGAATATACCAAAGAAAATGTGTTAATTAATAAAATCTGTCAGTTGGGTGCATTATGATGGAAATTAAATTAATTTTGAGTTTTGCAATAGAGCTGTTTATTTTTCCTGTTTTAAAAGTTCCAACCCCTGAAAAAAGGGCCGGCAGTACACGCCCAAAAAGATTAAGAAGGAGAGATACGACAATATGAATGTTGGAAAGAGCGCACTAAAATTAAAAATCGAGCGAAAATTGGGAAAATGTTTAACAAAACACGACTCTTTTACAATAGAACGAGATAGAAACTGCAATAAAAAAATCTCTTTTCAACACCTTAAGTAGCATTTTAAGAAACACTGTGAATTTTTTTATACATATTTAACTTGTAAAATATCAGAATAAGGTATAAATAATAATTTTTGAAGCTTAATTTTCGAATTTTTTCTATCGAGAGAATTTTATGTAATTAAAGTTTCGGCTCTACAAATCTTCAGATATCTTCTTAAAAAATAACATAAATTTTTTTAAGAACTTAGTGTTCAAGGGTCATGTCTCAAATCGGTAGAAAATAGGAATTCCGGCCCTTAAAGCCCCCCGACGTTCTACCCCTGATAATGTGGAAATATTCGAACCGAAACACGTTTGTCTTTCACGGAAGATTGTAAAATTCAGAAAAAAATACCCTGTTGTAATATAAGGGCAAGTAAAGCTGGCGCTGGCACCTAAGCTTTGGGCCAGACCGTTCAATTAACTTTCAACAGGAACATTCATTATGTTCAGTTCGATTATTAACTTCATTTCATGTAGTATTTTTATAATTAAAGCAGAATTCTGTCTTAAAAATAATGGTTGGGTCCTGTCGGACTATTCAACTATCCTAAGCTTTAAGTAATACTGATGAAATTCTGACGATAATTCTAAAAAAATAATGCAGCCGAAAAAATCAATAACATATGCTTACCTAAGTAAATAAAAAATGTAACTTCATATACGATTAAATATTTATATATCTATAGATAACCAAAGAGCTTGCTGCTCTGCCACGAAGGTCTTCAATGCGATGCATAAATAAACGGCATTGAACAATTATAATAATTATCGTCTATCTCTGCATCGGCGTGGGCGAATGCCACCACCTGATTTATCCGTAGATGCAATATTAAATGAACTCGGTTCTCGTGGGAGATGATAGGAGATATTTATAGACTTAATTTAGTAATTCGCCGTACTAAATAAGATTTTATAGGCCTGAATCTAATAAAGACACTAAACAGAACAACGTCGTTCATTTTATTTAATAGTTAACAGAACCACGCTGATCGGATTGAGAAGTCAATAATGAGATAATTTGATCGGCCATATTGATTTACTGAGTGATATTTTAATGAGTTTTTACTTTTTATGATTCGAGTTCACTTCGGCGCAATCGTTAAATATTTCAAATTCCAAATAGACCGGGTTTTTTCGCTCTATAAATTTGGTTGACCGCACGCGCAAAAAGTTTGTTTATTTAGATTTTCATAATCAGATCGATAGAAATAGGTTTTACGATGATGGTTTTGTTGGGTGAATAGTGATCTTATTAATCATAAAATTGCTGCAAATCAAATTAAATAAAGCTCTCAAAACATAGTTACGTTGAAGTATTCTCTAATTCGCATAGGTGGGTACCCTGCTCCCCAGTCTCGCCAAGATAGTCAAGATCAAAATATTGAATATATTTTAACGTAACATATGTACTGACATAAATAATATTTATGGTGGTGTCATCGGAACGGTCAATAAATTTGATGTCAGTCGAGGGTACCGCCTTCTGATTCCACCACAAAAAAAAACAAACCATTTCATCAATTTAATCAATGTAAAGCCAAGGAATATACTATCGAAACAAACTGATAACAATAAACGATGACCCTAAATGCGTATAGTCAATTTTGAGGGAAAGTAGAAATTTACAGAAGAACAAAGATGATACCATAAAAAAAAACTTATTAATGATGAAGAACTACACTTCCGCAACTATCCTACACGTATACTAAATTTTATTAAAAAACACTACACAAATATTTGAGTTAGCCTAGCTGAAAATTTCAAAAATACGTCACCTCTCCGAGATGTTCAGGAACCTCAAAACAATACAACTAACATCTCAAAATATAAACAAACACTTTAAATTAAGAAATATTACACTAGAAGATACTGACAAAATAATTCAATCACTGAATCAGAAGAATAACACAACTACTGGACCTGATGGTGTAGACTCTAAAACTATCATAACATTAAGCAAACAACTAAAAGAAGGAATTTTTCCTAGCCTACTAAAAAAAACCTTGTTATTCCAATTTTTAAATCAGGGCAAACAAATAATGTAAACAACTATAGACCCATTCTGGAAAAAATATTAAAAAACAGCTTCAACACTATCTGGAAACAAAACAAATTCTGTCGATGAACCAACATGGTTTCGGGAAAAACAGGAGCACCGAACATGCAATAGCTAATGTAACGGAATTCATTACACATAATCTTGACGCAAAAAAGTTATTTCAATTTCACACGAAAAACTTCCAACACCTCCGGCGCAGGTTATCCCAAGAGTTTCGCTACATTTTGTGATTTAGCACTAGCTGAGAGTTAAGTGAGTCCCTTTTGACTTCTCCAGCCGGACGCTTTCAGAACCTTTCCTTCCACCGTAGGGGATTCATACATCCATCACTCCTGGGCATAGGATTTCTATCCCAGATTCCTACCTGCCCCTGATACCCTTTACCTTCCCAGAACTTCCTCTCCTTCCTTTCCTAAAAAGATCCTCCATACAGCATCCCCCATTTTTTCTAAGGAATTATTTTCTTAAGGGCCTCCTGTGTGGATCGAATGTAAAAATAAATATAATCTTTTAATATTTTCTTTGTGCAGTATAATATAAAATTCGGTGGACGATTCAAGTAGATATACGTTTGTTATTTTCCATACCTACCTAATTAGCAGGATGTAACAAATAGTGGAAGTTATGTTGCAGATCGTGTAAGGTGGAATCTATATGTTGTCACTGAGAGAGCATGCACACTGCACAGAACAGAGAACAACCGGTCGGGGCAGTGGAATTTAAGTGTTCCTGTTCCTACTCAAACATTATGATTTATTTTAGTGAACGCATAACTCGGTCAATCGCATCGGCTCATACGAGTAGCTGATCTGTCCGGGAATATTTATTTTAAACGCAAGTCAAATTATAAAAAAGCGGTTATCGAATTAGAAGTACCTAATAAGAATGTAGGTATCTATAGCGTACGCGGGACAAATTGGTAGTCAATGTTTTGAACATTATGTATAGCTAACCTGCATGTCTTGCTACCTATATTACAGTGGTATGCACAAAGTTTTTGAAAAACGACGAATTAATTGATTTAAAAAAAGACCCCTCAGTTTTCGTTAAGGCTGGCTGAGCTAATTCAACTGATATTGGCTGGGAATACCTGCTATATTAAATATCTAAATAACATTCAATTTTTTTATGTGCATACCGCACAAGAGTCCCAATTGCTCCCAACCGCCTAGAGCCACTGAGGTTATGGCATCCCCGATTGGAGTAGGTCGTGAGGCTGATGGTGGTGGGGAAGGGAAGAAGATTGGGAAAATGATCTTAGGGAAGTATACACACAAAGTACAAAAGCCAATAATGACTGACGTACGTTTCTTTTTGTATCGACAATACTTAAAAGACAGCCAACTTATTATGATTTTTTTTGTTACAAAATTTGTACTAATTTATTTATACAGGTACCAACAGACGGGAAAATATTAATAATATTTGGCTGATTTATATAGCGTTTTGTGAAATATCACTTCAAGGGCCTGTGATTAGTATCTAACGAAAGGCTCTAACACAAACGAGACTTCTCTGCGCATTACACCAATTCAATATTTCGATAAAATAGGTCAACATTTAAATATGTCATTTTGAATACTTAGTTCCTGCTTTTGACGTCGTTTTTGTAGTCGGACGCACTGCGGCGGGCGACGGTAGTATTTTGATAGTTTACATTGATTTCTTGCAATACTTTCATAATTTTTATTATTATTTATATTTTTATGTGAGCACGGTAGGGTGGGCAGTAGATAGTGCTTATGTGCCTGTAGGAATGCACGCCTCTGTATTATAATATATATTTTGAGCCTATTCAACATTGCCTAATAATAATATAGTTAAAGTGCTGTTGCGTGTTTACTATTTACAATGCACGAGTTTGTTGAGCAAATTTGTTAATAATTCTACTTTTTCCTTCATCTTCTTTTCATCAAACGCGATTTACCCTTGTTTTGTAATATAAACAAAATCTTGCAAAACCACACAATAATAGTGTAAACATCTACTAATACTAAGCCGTACTCCAGCCTATTGATGCCATACATACTTGTTTTCCCATCTTACCTAAACGATAATTCACCTGTCAAAACCAACCCCTTGCTTTTATGTGGTTCGTTGAATTAACAAATGAAATACATTCAAGTATTGGGGAAAATCATTTAAGAGCCTACCTTCCTATCGTATTTATTTAGTATAGGTAGGTACGTCAGAATTCACGCTTATGAAACATATTGGTTGGGCTAACAAGGGAAGAAAGAACGCCAGACAACTGCTTTAGAACTCACTCTTGCTTTATCCACATTCATAATTTTACGCATATAAACTCGTATTTTATTTCGACTCCATGTACCTACACTACGAACTTGATTAGTTACACCTTTCTTGTTAATTTTTACTTATTTATTTTTCCATTCACTTATATGTACATATCAAGGTATGATTGATCTATACATGGATTCTTCTCCTATATCTACACTCCCCTTTCTTTATCTTTCTATGCAATTTTTATTTTTTTTATTAGTTTCAATGGCAAAGTTTGCACATGATGTAGGTATAAAACATAATATTAGTTTTTTTACCTTAAAGAGTAGAACTTCAAATTGTAATATATAATTAATGGAGACAATATTAGCGACACTCAATTGAAAATCTGAAACGGAATCAGAAAAAGATATGGTAACATCTTGGAATCAAACCCAGGAGCATTCCTTTGCCAGGGGCAGAGCTTCACCACTGAGCTAAAGTCCTATCCGATTCGTTAATATTTAACTGTATCATTTAAAACTGTTTTAAATGATACAGACGTTATTTTAAACTTTTATATTCAGTTTCAGGATTGATCCACACTTACTTAAAAAATTTTGTAAGTTATTTGCTATGTGTCCTTACTTAAGGGGTTAAGGTTTTAAACGCGAAAAAGGCATATTTTCATAGTAGCTTTTGGAGGTATGAATAATGGTGGTTTATTTATTTCATATAAATATAGTATAACATCTAAAGTACCTTTAAAAAATATATATATTAAAAATATTAATAAATAAGTCTGTGAGAGCGAATCTCCGAAGGCACCTAGAAAAAAGTTGTTATTCGGTGAACATCATTACCAGATTATCTAAACCAAAAAAATCTTTTTTTTTATTTTTGTCCGCATTTTGCTAAAAAATTTCGGTGAATTTATTTATTATTAATTTTCAACGCCCTGATGGGCTTTTACACAATAACAGCCTTACTAAAAAAAAACACTCCGCGGCCGTTAAACGGTATTTCTGTAGCACGTTGTGTAAAGTCTGTACATTTCGTTTTTCAAATTCTTACTAAACAAAATATATGGTTTTGATCTGACAACGTCGCCATTTTACCAGCCTTACTAATAAACTTTCTGAAAAATTTGTACAGTGGTCAAACAACCATGTATGAAGAATCCTTACTAATTAAGAACTGACAAAAAATTGTTCATGGAAAGATATGTACATTGCTTACACGGCCAAGGAGGGTAGTTTATCTGTTGTATATATTTGTTCCATTTGTAATTTTCAACGAATTTCGAATTTCTTTTTTTAATGTCCTATATATTTATTATTTTTTGAGATGTCGTAAAAACAAATACCATTTTAGAACCAAAATGTAATTACCTTTAAGATTTTCATATCTAAAATATACTTAAATGTTTAAAAACTGTAGTATTTTAAGCTTCAAACATCAAATTGAAAAAAAAAACTCACTTACCCCAAACACTTTCTATTAAAACATTGAAATATTTGGAAAAATTCAAAATTCAAAAAACACAGTCCTTTTATTTAATGATTTTGAAATAAAACTGTCACCTCACTATTTACTCCTTCACACAATAAAAAAATATAAAAAAATCTTGAAATTAGCTTTTCATTCCCAAAAATTTACAATAAACAAACTCACGTTTGAATACAGTGCTTGCACATCTTAACACATTAATTTCTTTGATACGTTTACTAAAATATGTATTAGACATTTTAGTCACCAAAAAACATCACTTTCAAGAATTTATAATAAAATAAAGATCTTAAAATGCAAATTATTTCTGAATATAACCTAAAGAACCATTTTCTGACAGATCAATTCAGAACACACGATTTTAGTGTCACAATTTGACTTAAACTAACGAAAAACAACACAAATTAATAGTAAATATATTGCGTAAATGAATATAAGTGCGAATAGTCTAGGATTGAAATCATTTACGAAAATATCATCTTAATCACACAAACACCGCGACCGTCTTTTTTCTGCATTTCCGCAGCTATTTTTTTATTCAGCGGGAAAGCAATGCGCAGGCGCATCAATCACACCACCTAGCGGATTATTATGAAAACTCCAATTTGAACAAGAAAATACGGCGTTGTCAAATCTAAAGATTCACAAAAACACCGTTTAACGGCCGCGGAGTGTTTTTTTTTTTAGTAAGGCCGTAAGTATATAATACATGTTTTATATGTAATATTTAAATAATAAATATAAACTTATAGCAATGAACATTATAAAAAAGGTAGGTATAAAAGTAAGTAAAACATATTATATTATAATAAAAGAGAAAAAGTAAAAATAAATTAAACTGAAACCAGTATTTAAATTGCAGATGGCATAAAAATAATAATATATAGTGTAAGTTAATATTAGAAATTTACAGATGAGTAATACAAGAAAAAGTTTACAATACAGAAAAACAAAAGACAGTAACAGGTTTTTCATTACAGATAAATAGAAATAATACAAAAATATGTGCAACAGCTCCTACATTTTAAAAATATGCTACATCACAATAATATTATGGAATCTCTTAAATAACGGTAACTCATATAAATTTTTTTTTTAATGGTAAAAAAACTCTCTCTGACTACCTGTTGATTTATGTGTATACATATAATAATATGTATACATATATATGTATAACATTTCAAAAGGATCGGTCAAGGAGATTTTCAAATAGATTTCATACGATCGATTTAAAGTTTTTTATACTCGAAATATATACGATTTGTTCGACATGTTGTGAATTCAGAAAAAAAAAGGTTTTAAAACCTTACCCCCCCCCCAGCCTTCCTTGTGTGAACGCTAATTATCATATAAGTTATCTGTAATAAAATATTTTACTAGATATCGCCTATTGTACGGCATAATTCAAACGACATAA
The DNA here is from genome assembly GCA_951813805.1 of Limnephilus auricula. Lineage (NCBI taxonomy): Eukaryota > Metazoa > Arthropoda > Insecta > Trichoptera > Limnephilidae > Limnephilus > Limnephilus auricula. Next base: position 435,988 of record OX638401.1, read on the forward strand.
GTACTTATATGTAATAATTTGAAAATCACAGTCACCTAAATAAATGTTAACTTGCGTCAATAATTAAGTGAACACCGGCTGAACAAGCGCCGTCTTCGGAGGTTATCTAATTGTCAGATTTCACTGTTTCCTGGAGGACAAGGTAGCTATTATTATTATTCCCAGGAATCGAACATTTCCAAGTCACGGTGGAAAGTGTAAATCCAGGTCGTGATCGGCCCGGACGGAGCGGACAGAGCGGACAGAGCGGACAGAGCGGACAGAGCGGACAGAGCGGACAGGGCGGACTCAGCGGGTCCGGACGCGCCAGACTGTCCGGACTATAAACTCACTAATGGAAAGTTCTCATCGAACACTTGCTCTAACCGACATGTGCCAGAGTTGATGCAGGGCGCCTCAATTAGAAGCATTTCTAAAACTAAATACGACAATATTAGCAGTTCACCGGGGTTACCCCAAGCGGTTTGCAGCGTTTGGAGACTTAGCAGAGGTGCCTGGGTGAGGTGTGTTCGGGTCGTGAATGTATCTGCCCACCAGACCGGAACGAGAGAGACTGGTTGAGAGAAAACTTGACCTCTCCAGCAGGACTCTCGGAACGTCGTCTTGCATCACAGTGAGAGGGATGGATTCATTTTTCCGTCACTCCTGGAGACACTGACCCTCAGATTCCTACCCACCCCTTATACTTTTTCCTTCCCAGAACTCTATCGCCTTCCTTTCCTCAAAAAAACTTCCACACAGCATCCCAAAGGTTGACATAGCTTCTGAGGGGAATTATTTTCCCCAGGGCCTCCTGTGTAGAGCCAGTGTAAAAAAACCTACCCAAATTCGGGGGTACCTATCCGAATCCGAGCAGTTAGGACTATTGTTCGGTAATATTAGCAATTTATTTTTCTAAGATATTCGTAATATGCTATTTTGTATGGTTTTAAGGCATTGTACATAATGGTACAATACCCAATTGTACATATTGTACCAAAACCATAGTCAAGTCCCACTGACTAATACTTTTTTTATAGTGAATACCTCACAAGAGTCCCAACTGCTCCCGTCTGGAGCCAGTGAGACTATGGCATCTTTAATTGGGGTATGTTATGAGGCTGAAGGTAAGTGGGAAAGGGAAGGAGATGGGGAAGAGGAAGGTGGGGAAGTACCTGACTATTCAGATCTGGTCACTAAAGACGGCTATAGCCATTTCAAGCAACGTTTCAATTCTGAATGGTGGTCTTACACCAGGGCGATACTAAGTGCATCTTCCACTCTGGAACGTGCCGCAAATATACCTTATATTATCTTTAATTAATTAATTGTGAAATAACACAAATAAATCAAATAAAATTCATTTGCGGACGCCGGGTTCGAGCCCGCGATTTTTGGAATGGGAGTCTAAAGCGTTACCACTGGACCACGCCGGCCGTCTGTTTTTAGATATTGTGGAAATGGGGTTCTAGAGAAAGACGACAATTAATCGCTCGAAAAACGCATTTTTTCACCAATAACTTTACACAAAAGACATTTAATTGAATTCTTCATGTAGCCCTGATAATTTAAAATACGCTAAATGATACTATTTAAGTAATTCCGTCGTGGAATTCGTGCCTTGTATACGAGACTGAATTGAAATGTTCGTGTTCCTTTCTTGTATTGTTGTCGTTATTATTGACATGTCCAGGATTAGCATTAACATGATCTCCCATACTGCTTCACCGAGGAATACACCCATGGTTCAGTATACACATTGTGCTCTGTACGACATTCCAAATACAACTGTAAACTTTGCACGATATACTTATACACTTTATACTGCATGGTCTACAATCGCAACCCCTTTACACCGGATGGCTAATTTCACGGACCGAAAATATCTCAATCGGCGTGACCGGGACTGAATGTGTTATTATTAGCGTTTCCCGACGAAGAATAACGTTGAAGAGGAGTTTCATTCATGTGCTTTACTTGCAAATTCTATAGAAACATTGTTCAGATAAATGTTATTATTCGCCGTTTGTCGAATGCTCCATTTGATTCGGGTGATATTTTTGCGGAATAGGCACATACTCATACTAGGCCAGAACTAACGTAGTTAAGTTATTTTAGCCATGTAACGAAGCATTATTTTTCCACCATTCACCGACATTATTCGAAAAAATGTGAGGTTAACTTTGAATGTTTGGGAATATTATAATAAATATATTGTTTTGATTTCGGTTTCTCCTTATTGTATCTACTTTTATGTTTAATCTCCAGTGTTTGTTATTTCTGAACGTAAACTGCCCCCTGCTTTATATTATTTTCTCATTTTAATGTTCTTGTTTTGTCCTGTTCTATTTATAGCAATTTTATTGTCTTTTATTATTGTCCTGTGCTATAACGGCACTGTTATTGTTATTTTTTGTTTCTCTTGGCATTGCTAAAACTCAACTTTTAAGACGTTGCAAATAACTAATTGTGTAAACATACAAGCGATTTCTTTTTTGTATGCTTTTTTGAAGGTCACTTCATGAAAATTCTCCAGTCCTAAAGAGTCTTAAATTCCCAAGTCTTTCAAAATAAATAAATATTACCAGAGATAAGGGTAGCAAATGTAAAATCATGCAATGTCCAGTGTTTTAAACATAAAGCATAAACTTTCTAATTAAAGTGTGTTTATCGGAAGTGACCTGCGGGTAAGTATGTCTTCTGTAAATATTTGTATATAATAGATTTCATAATAAGAATTCATAATAAAATGTATCTCTAGCGCCCTTGAGGTCATTTCTCAGAAAAACGGCGCTCTACAAATTATCCAATTATCATTATCATTAGATAGAGACTAAAAATTCATGTTAAATTGTACAGGGTTCTTAAGGTGATTTCTCACAAAAACAACGCTTTGCAAGTTATCAAATTATTGCTCTGTATTTACTTTTATCCTTTATTTTATATTATTATATTTTATCAATATTTTGTAAGGGCTCGTAAGGAGGACTGTAGGATTATTTTAAAGTTTTTTGTAGATATACGCACCTGAAGTAAAATAACACAAATCTGCGCTATACAAATGTTACGTTATTATTATTATTTTTAGATATAACGTATGTACCTTCATAACTGCCGACTGGCATCGCGTACCTACTCCAATGTAGCAGTTTCAAGTGCTTCGGTAATAATATTCTATCCACACTTGACCACATGTAACTTCCCTGAAGTGGTCTTGCTTGGCCCCACTGATGTCAGCGCACTTGAAGCGATGACCTTCCTCGGGTCCACCGTTAAATTCGCAATCTCCACCAGTGTTAGAATTGCGTGATAGGACGTAATATGTTATCTAATTGGCATGGGGGTGTAAATAAGCTAACATACATTAAATGCTAAATGCAAAAGCATATGTTTAACAAAATTGCACAAAGTTGCACAAATTGCTCAGGTGGCCCTGAGATATAATAATTTCGCTAATGGCCTATGTCATTTTTTGATATTTATCATGTGTTTAATGCAGAAAACTTGTAATAAAAGTGTGTTTATTGAAAGTGCCAAACCAAGTACGTATGTTTTCTGTGTATCTGTTTTGTCCAAGAACTCATAGAAATTGTACAGTGCCCTGTGGATATTTATACAGTGTCATTTGTTAAAATGGCGCTCTACAAAATAATTATTAACCAATTAATTAATATTATAAATAATTAAGTTATATTGGTTTTACTCGGTCAGTGGCTAAGTTGGCATCGAGTTTGGGTCCCACCCAGGCGCCCCGCGTTCAATTGCTCGACTGGCTAAGTCCTCCATAACAACACAAGCAACATTTTCAGCTTTTTGTGGTGGTAGCTCGGGAATGTTTGTCATTCTTAAAAAAAAAATGTACATTGGTAGTACTGGACATTTCAGAATAATATATTTTCATGGGTAAACTAATCCCAGCGAAAGTTTGTACGGATCTCTTCCTTCTCACGCATCTTAAACGACAGAAGATAGAAGAATGATGACGTTAGTGACACTCGCCATGACAGGTATAGTGATAAACAATCAGTCTCAAAATTATCACAATATTATTAAATAGTGTGTATCTGTGTCTACCTGTAACTCGGGTTCAATGAACTCTAGAACTTGGATTTTCAAAAATGGAATTGATTGTGAACGATTCAAACAAAGGATAGAGGTACCAATTTAATAATTCTAATTCTACAGAGGAATTTGAAAAGTGTATTTCTTTTGTTCAAATATTTAAATATTTGATGTAGGTCGTAATTTTTGAACTTTAATAACTGCGCTCAATGGATTGGTAAATTGCTGATCGACTTTTGAAAAGGAATGATCCTGAGGCTGATTTAAAAAATATTTTGACATAATTGTCATTTCTATAGCATTTCGAATCTACTTTCGTCCTTTATCTGTCAGGCTCAAGACTCGTTGCCATTTCTCAGCCCTAGGGATTAGTCAAAATTTTTGGACACTTCAAGTCTCGTTTCCATTGACGTGTTTTTATCAGTGAATACTGCATTCAGTCTTCCATTAAATGATTTTTCTGTGTTCTTCATTCGGCCAATGTCTGTATCGATCATCCTGTCTCTCACGAACACAGTTTCTGGGCAAGTAGGTAGTAGCTATAAAATCATTCGTTTTCTCAACTTATTCAAATTTCAAAACATTACTTTTTTAAACAAGATAATATTTTTAGATTACAACTAAAAAAATTAAAAAAATCAATTACATAAGTCTGTGGCATACTTCTAAAAGAATAAATTGCAGTTTTAAATATTTTTGGCGACTTCGCCTCAAAATTGGATTTCCTTCCGAATCCTAAAAGAACCTTTCCATTTCTAGACAGAAAATTTAGATTTTCGGTGGGAAATGTTATACTAGAATTTTTTCTTCAAATTAAAACCTCGCGAAATTTGAAAAAACCGACATAGGCCGTATTACAAGCCACGTAAATAATCAACCCGAGTGAAATGAAGTGCGTACCAAGTGAACATCTCTTTTTATAGCAGTGATATTGTGTAAATATTTCACGTCCTTGTCTGTATAGTTATTGGTAAAACTCAAAAAAAGTATCAGAAAATTCGAACAATCGAAATAATCACCGGTCGTGTATTTTGTATTGATGTTGTATTGGTGTAAGGGCGAGCTACAGATCCACGGCAACACGAAGACAATATTCCCAATAAAATACAAAGAGGTTAAAGGAGCTCTGTTTCCAACATTGTTGGCAAACAATCAAAATAAATGCTACATGTAAATCGCTGGAGACAGAAAGTCGAGCGCCCTCCGCTGCCAGACCTGAGGTAGATCTACTGGTACTCGCTGCTGGGATCGTGTCTGTTCGCTAATTTGCATGCGACTCCTTCGTGATACGTGTTCTTTCATTGCAATCATCTCTCTAAATTAAAATGTAAGAGCCGCAACAAACGGAATACAAATATCCATTATGCATTTCGCCGGTCGCTGTTCCGAGAAATGATTCTATATTAGGCACACGTAGTCCTCGTCTTCCAGTTAGTCGGGTCGTTACTTGTTACCGAGGAAAATACCGATCTGTATGTAGATAATAGACTGTAGAACAACAAACTTCAGCCAAGGAAATTAGTCCATTCATTACGGGACCATTCATTTTCTGCCAGCCAACTTCTGAAACAATGTAATTTACATCAACCGCTTGTTGGTACGAATATCTGCATACCCCATTTAGGTGCTAACAAATGAATAAGAACTTATTTAAAAGACAACTAATTTAAGTTGGTTGTTTCTTTCTTCTTAAAATAATTTAACGACAATTTGTAGATAGATACATATTATAGTAAATAATAAACAATTGAGATGTTAAACAAAATATACTATACTTCACTTCCAATGCACATTTTTACACAATGTCTTCGTAGAGGTTTTTCCTACTCAACCAATCGCACCAGGTGATTTTTTTGCTAATGAAAATCAATACAATAATTATCGAACATAAAAGTTTTTTTTGTATTAATGTTACACTTAAAATACTTTAAAGCCTACTACAGGAATGTTTCTGAAAAATTTAGGTCATTTCAAAATACATTATTATGTTGGGAACTAGGAAGCAACGGTAATTGTCTAAAACATTTTAAAGTTACGCCGTTCTTCCACGTAGCTACTCACAAGCGACGCTACCGCTACCTGTCATACTGTTTTGCTAGTGTAGCGCCTAGCGGCGTTTTCAAACACTAATAATAGTATGGGAAACACAGACGAGCGGCGATCGTGTCGCTTGAACGTAGCTCCATGGAAGAACGGCGTTAGAAATATTAGTATATATCAACTAAGTTATAAAATAATGATTTTTTGTGTTAATGTTGATAAGTTTAGTGTAAGTAAAGTAATATATATCAGCAGAGGTTTTTTTAAAAACTTCGATTTTGTTTATCTCAAAACTGCCATTTTTTTTAATGTTATAAACTTTTACTCAAGGACCTGACTTTATGACGATCTTCGTCGATTGAAAAGGTTTCCAATACTTTGTCCATTTGTTATCAATATAGTCCAATATTTATTAAATTCCTGTCTGTTTACAACACTTACTGGCCACTCTTACTATACACACGGTATATTGTACAACTGGCGAAGGATGAGAATACTAATTGAAGAGCATATTGTCATGAAGGTTAAATACTTAGAAGTGGAGGGTGATTTGCATTGGTTTGCTAAACTAACCCTCCGCATTCCTTGTAACATCATACCACTAGTTATGCCTGGTAGGTTCTATGGGACCCGGCAATACTTAATCTTTTTTTTATTCGTGTTTAGTGATTCTTTTTTAAATTTATGATCGAATAAATAAATACACCATATTTCAAAATTTATAACTTTTTTATTCACCGTGAGCCAAAATCAAGCCCCCTAATTTATATCTACCAAAAGTGTAATGCTTTTTTATAATCGCGGAAACTTAAATGTATTAAAATCATAAATAAAATGACGCACTTTGTGTTTTAAATATTTAACTTGGAAAATAATATTTGTGATTAAGCATTATTCGAATTTTAGCTTGGAAATGGCACATTTTTGGTGGGAGAAAATTGAGTGCTCTAAGCAATTTTGAGCATTGCAATATTGAGCATAGCATAAACCTTTTCGTCCGATATTTTGTGTTATTAGGAATGTGATATTAGGAACGTGAGAATCCTTAAATAAAAAAAATAAAACATTTGTTTCGGAACATAAGTGATCAAACTTAACGGTTTATTTGGAATCATGGTTTTCTTCGATTAATAGTGCTTAAAAATATCCTCTGCGGTTAGTTCCAAAGACATTGTGAATGGTGCAATTCTAAATGATAACTTAAGAAAAAAATAAAAGTTAATAATAATAATAATATACGAAAAAATCCTCAAGACCTATTATTGGGATATTGTTTGGAGGTTATTAAGGAAGGAGAGGAAATTCTGTGAAGGAAAAGTGTATGAGGGGTGTGTAGGAATCTGGGATCAATGTATGACGGTCGTATAAATCCATCCCTCCCACTGCAGTGCAGGTGATGGGTCGAGAGGGTCCGACTGTAGAGTTCTAGGTTAGGTCTCCCTCAACCAGTTTATCCCGATCCGGCCCACCACGCAGTAGGTGAGCAAATGCAAGACCTAGACAATCCTAACCCCATGAACCCGGGCACCCCTGCTAAGACCCACTCGGGGAGACTTATGGCAGGGGAGTTGATTATCCAATAAATGGTGATGTTACCCAAATTGTAAGCTTAGAGCTGTTTTAAAATGCCCAGAGCCCGTCAGATCCTACCAGGCACACGAAGGGTTAAATGGATAGCTGTTGGGATTGACTTATAAAATATAGATACTTTTACATCATATAAACTACATCTAACTTGGTTGTTGACGTCGAAACAACATGATGGTATTTAAAAACATTACACGCTCAATGGGACAACATAAATTTTTATTGTCCCCATAATTTCATGCCTGACGCTTACTCGGTAGGAGCCAATTAGATTTAATTAATCGTTAAATTCTTGCTTTAAAACCGATGTGGATTTTAGAGGAATAGGCTACGGATTTAATCTGGGACTAGGGAAGCACAATTTAATGGCATGCGAATGACCAAGATGTTTCTACTAATCACCGAATTACTAAAGCAAGTAAACAATTAGCCAATCAGACTGAACTAAATTTAATAAACTTAAATGCAACGGTGTTCTATGATTTCCATATTGATAAAACGTCCCCTAATGCGAAGGTTAGCGGAAGTATTTAAATGGTACCTACCACCGCTCTGGAAATTCTCTTCCGGAACTTGGAAAACATATTATAATTTAGTGAGGACATCAGTAATAAGTAATCAGGGATTAGACAGTTAAATAAAATAAAATGTTACGGGGTTTATAGAAAAGTCACTTCGCTTGGCTGGTGCATTTGGTTACTTAGAAATAGGGAACCTGCCTAGCTAGGAACTAATGTCGACCTAACAATATTACTTATACACAGTGGCACTTGCACAAATTTAACAATATTTTTAGTCCAACCTATGTATTGAATGGACATATTTCAACACAAGTGTAGGTATTGTAAATTAACTTACAAAATTACTACCTCAAGCAGGCTAGCCTAGTAAGGCGGGTTATGAGAAACCTCAACTTAAATAACCATAAATTTCTATTCTTTCAATTCTTACCTACCTGTTTTATGCTTATAGTATTATTTTCTGCGGTTAATTTTTTGTACGTATGTAATTTTAATTTAAGACATGGCACGATCAAGTTAATCAGATACTTGAGTCGGGCCATGTCAAGAGTCAGAATAATAGAAGAGTATGTATGAGAAGATGTATGAATGTGAATGAGGCAAGAAGTGTATGTTAAGACCGAGCTGTTTGGCGGTCCGTCCCCCCTACCTACCCCTGTGGAGATACGGCGTGATGGTTAGTAGTTAGTTAGTTAGTTTTATGTAATTTTATAAACTAACACTGACTATGTATTTTTTGTTGTTGTTTAAATGTTATAAATTACTTTTGTTCAAAGTAAACTCCAAAACTACTTAACTGATTTTGATGAAATTTGGCTTACTTTGGTGTGTAATTTGGTCCAACTTAAAAGATAGGATAGTTTTTATCTCGATTATTGGCCTCAATATTTATTATTGTGAATTAAATGTTTTTTATGGGATAATTATTTGTAAGTTATATAAATTTCTGACAGATGGCGGTGTGAGTTAATTTATTGATACAACACTTGGTTATCTAGATTAGGTAACCATCCAGTAGATGGCGTTGTGTTTTGTTAGCCACAGCAACGCGTGGGCGGGTCAGCTAGTAAGTATATATATTATTATACCCGCAGTCCTACTATTATGTTGTTATTTTCTGTAAATTGTTTCTAACTGTCTAATTAAATAAATATGAAAAGATAAGGCACCAGTGCAAAGTCGGGAAACACGCCAAACGCTCGCCCAACATATGAACACAGTTGACATTTGAGAACAGTTCTTGTACGACTTACGACTCGTTCTTGAGTTCAACAGCTCGGATGTGGAACGATTTGCCGGCCTCTGTGTTTCCTACTTCCTATAACGCGGGTTTTTATTTAGACCCGTGTTCACTCCTTCCTCTCCTCAAAAAGACCCTCCACCCAGCATCTTCAAAGACGATATAACACATAACGACATGGAGTTAATATAAAAAAAAGTTATTTGAATCTATGAAAATTGAGAAGAAGATGTAAGTAATCTAATCATGTAATACCAATGTTTACCTTGTGATAATTGACGACACGTTGTGCGGCAATATTAAACATGTTCATAATATTGCAATATCTGAACACGATTGACTCCACTTGAAGTTCTCAAAATATTTGTATTGTATTAAAAAAACGTTCAAACATCATTGCTTCGGTATTTTTCACGATTCATAACAAACTTTTAACAACGATTGCACAAGCGAGCCACAAGGTGTGATGCAATATTTAATGATTTCAATCTGAACATACATACATTGACCCTTCACATCAATTACGTGAACATGACGGGTGATATTGATTGTATGACATCTCGTATGTGTGTCAGAATTCTTTCCTAAATCTCCATTGGTGGGGGTCTATCACACAGGCCCAGAGCACATGGATTGGTCGGAGTGGTCAATGTTCTGATAATATTATACTCGTATATCGTTCTCTCAATATTTGATGTTTGATGATTGTGTAGCTTATTGGTCGGGCTTTAACCCAAAGATTGCGGTTTCGATTCGTGTCACAGGTCGTAAATAAATATTTTGTTTTGAAGAGTTTTAATTTTCAATGTACTATCGTTACTTAAATTTTAATTTTTATGCTACCGGTTTCGACACATCCGTGTCATTCACTAGCAAACTTAAAACTTAACGTTTTAAGTTTGCTAGTGAATGACACGGATGTGTCGAAACCGGTAGCATAAAAATTAAAATTTAAGTAACGATAGTACATTGAAAATTAAAACTCTTCAAAACAAAATGTCTAGAAATTGTTACATAGTTAATGCCCAAGAAATACAAAAAATCGTAAATAAATACACTAGCATGAATTTAGTAACAATATATATTATGACTGCCGCCAGCAGGAATGGGTTAGGTGAGGTTCATCTTTAATTTTAATGGATCTTATTTTCTGCTAACCAATCAAAATCCAAACAATGCAGTTGTGAAAAAAAAATGTGTGGGATAAAGTATTTTTATAGTTTAGTATTTTCTTCAAAAACCTATCAATATATTAATTTGATGCATTTCAGACAAACGAATGAAACTTTACTAATAAATTCATCGACCAGTGTGAAAAAACTGATTTTTAATGATTCTCAGAATTAAAGCAGATGTTTTACTGAATAATCGATTAAAACGGCAACAATCACAAGATTTTTTCAGTTAATATTAGAAACGAACCTTAGTTTGTTAATTAATAATTAGAATTTTTACCGAAGAAGCTAATAATAAGAAGCAATATGATAAAATAAGGATAATCAACATCATACAAATTCTCTACGAGTACTAATATGGATTACTTGGTTGAAGATTTCTAGATGAATGACTGTTAAAAAATTCTCAACATTGAAGGAGATGTACAATTTGATAACCTACGTCCTAGATAATTAAACTAATAAAACATTTAATAAATCCTTCGAGTAGATTACATATCGGTCTTTTTTGTTAAGTCTTTTGTTTATTTTTACAAAATAAAATTTCACTCATACAAAAAATGCTAATGTGTAAAAAACCCCCACTTACGACACCATGAGAGTATTATTGTATATTGTGTCAAATTTATTTATTCAGAGTACGAACGGAAAACATTTTAATATTTGTTGCTGAACTTCACAAAATAAAATAAAACACACATTTTACGATGTTTTTCTTCCACATCAAAGTATTCCGTTATCATCTGTGCAAGGAGTAATTTTGTTCGAATTTTACGAATCGGGTAATTTATGAAATTTAACGGGCCAACGCCCTCACTACTGTATCTATTCATTATAAATCCTAGCGTTTCTTAGTGAGATCCCTATACCCAGTCTCCATCTAATCATTATATCTTTACAGCTATCCTAAGCTGTTCTTAGTTCTTATTCTTACTAACACACCCATTCCTACCACTTCACCCAAGATCTAAAGTTGTGATGTGATGCGATTTGTTACTATGTCCCATGGTGTTGTGTTGGTGTATCGAAGAGTTGTGTGGTTGTGGGTGGGCAACAAACATAATTCCATATTCCTATTCACAGATTTGTCTCAGTCGTGATAAGTCTGTCCCCAAAGTTACGATCTCTTCCCTCGCTTAATCGAAGGATTAGATAGAGGTACGCATGCACATAAATATCAAAATACCAACATAACGGCGCAATCGTTAAATCCAAGTACTCACACAATCAAAGAAACATAAATAATGTGCTTACTGCTTACCTTTAGTTTGAATATATTTCTAATGAACTTCCTTATGGAATACACATACCAGCTGATTGATATTTTAGAGCATTTCGTAGGCAGAACAGTGATTTAATCGCCACTGTCGGGTGGCTGTGTAACTTCGCCGAAATCAGGTTTGCAATCAATCATGAGTCTTGTTAGTTGGTGGCTGCTGTAGATTTATGTGGTCTCCGGATTCTGTTTGATCGTCGGGTTCACCCTTTTGACGTTAATTATTATGGACAAATTATTGACTTATAATAACAAATTATTCACTTACGATAACACATTACTGACATACAATTTATTATTTATTTATTTCTTCAAACTTCGCAAAATCACTTTGTGGCGTCATTTTGAATTAAATTAAAACAAATAACTTTGTTTAAACCACTAATATAATCACAATTACCTACATGTTTCAAAACCGATGGTTTCTTCGTCAGGGTAGTAATGTCATTACTATTTTTTTATTTTTTATTATTTATTTATTAAAATAATTTTATACATAGTGTAGATATTGCTAGAGATGTCCCTGTGTTATGGCGGGTGAAGTATGCAGATTATATAATTTAAGGTAATGAAGTACGTTTACTGATAATATAATTATTATGATAATGAGGTTTACAGTAACAAAGTATTATTAAATTTTGTTGTAACAAAAACTCTCTTTTTAACTTTTTGTAGGTTATTCCCATCAATGTAATTATCATTGAAGAAGAAGATAACAAAAATAATCTAAATTAAAATATGAAAATGAACAAGACATAGAAAATAATTAAAGATAACGGTCGCAACTGGGATTCGAACAAAGATCTCTTGTCGTACCGGGACGTGCGCTATGCCAATTCAGCCATTGCCACCTATTAGAGCACAGTAAACATGTTTCAGTGATTTTCTATTTAAAATATCCCTAATATTTTTAAACGAATAGATGAGTGTCCTCAGTTTTGTAGTTAGGTTTGTGACATGTACAATGTACATTCCATTTAAGATGATCGTCTATTTGAATAAGAAGATATTTAATACTATCAACTCTATATATATAAAAGGACAACTACATGGGATTAATAAGGGGTTTGTGCAGTTTGAGGGTTTATTGTGAAGGTAAGGGCTTATTTGTTATTCGAAATGTTAAAATTTTATGTTTTGTTTGCATTCAAAGTTAATTTGTGAGCATAAGTCAATTTTTTACAGTACGAATATGATTTAGCTTCGCCAGTATCCCACCTAGGTACCTACAAGCTAAACATACGAATATGTACTGACCTAAATGTACCTATAATTATAAATATTATTAGGTATGTGTTATGATTATGATTTTGATAAGTGAGATAATTTTTATTTACCTTTTATTATTTCTTAACGCGTCAGTTATTCTTCAGACGCTCTTTCTTCATTGCAGGTGTCCAAACTATCAAAGCGTCTCTTTCTTAATCTTATTAAAAACACTTACATCTGAATAGTAAGAATTTTGATATAAGTTCGGAAGGCTCGCACCCTCCCAGCAGGACCCCATGTTAACAGATCGCCATTATCTCCCGGGATCATTCTGCTCGGGAACAAGATGTCCGAACACCGAACACTGCGTGGTAATGGAAACGAGGAGAAAACTCCATGTTCCGTAATTCAAATCTTACCAAAGGCGATAGGTCATAAATGTATCAATATGGGACCTGTAGAATTGTAGACATTGAGGGACTTAAATGCATTTCCAAATTGTATTTTTATAATGTATCATAATGGTCCATGATCTAGTTCATTCTCTGTCTACGGGACCTTCGGGTCACATAGTCTCATTGCGGAGTTGTGCCGAAGGTGGCCGAAGTTAGATTAACGAAGTCTTTAGGTTTCAGGAGCTCCGCAGAACTAGCATTCAGTCCTACATTTGTCCTGGGAAGAATTATTATAATTACTGACTAACTAACCATCACGCCGTTTCTCCGCAGGGCTAGGCAGAGAGGACGGACCGCCAAACAACTTGGTCTTGGCACACATTCTTTGCTTCAATCGTATCCATACCTCGTCTTACACATATTCTTCTATTATTCTGACTCTTGACATGGCCCGACTCAAGTATCTGATTCACTTGACAAGACAATAACACACAGTCACTGTTTAAGAACCTAAGTTTTTCATTCAATCATCCTATAGTTTATAAAGATAATAAGTACGGGAGAATACAGGTCCTAGTTTTTACCACAAGAAGATATTCTCTGGAGAAAACAAAAAAAAGAAATTACAGTTTTCATTTTTTATTGCATATTATAATATTGCTCAACTCATTGCGCCCCACATTAATCAACACTCAAATTACAAAATAGAAAAAATAATATTTTTTATAGCTGTTTATCACGTTAAAATGCCAAAGTCCAGAACAAAGGAGTTTACCGATCTGCCAAAGTGCAGGTTTTCAATAATACTTAAGTAGTATAGGAACATGTGTTCTCATTCACAATATGTATCTCAGTCTCACACATTCCACGTGTCATCACGCTTGGTCGGTAGACACTGTAAGTGTGTAAGTTCCCAGGAGTCTCATGGGAATCACTGATCATCGCCAAATATGACTCATACATCGCCATAAAAATACATAATAATATAATACACACCGCATAACTTTCGATATTATTTTTACCTTTTTTATTTGTCAAATATAATACGAACACAAGCCCAAAATGACGTTTTCCTATAAATGCTCTCTAATGTATAAATGTGTATATTTTGATTTCTTATTATAGTTATGCACCCTTGCGTTTAATCGACGTACAAACATTAAACGGAGCGGATGGTGGAAGAGAGAAAATATTGACTTCTTCCCACGGCGCGGCATAGGTATGGATAAAACGGTATTAATCCGGGCTTAAGTCCGACTTACTTGCACCAACGCTGAACCGACTTGCAAGAATCTAATAAGTAAGATGGATAATATTATATATTATAGTAAGGAGTTAATACGTAGTTACAAGGGCGGATCCAGCTTTGGCGTCAGGGGGTGGGGGGGGGGGTCACATAGTCGTGGTCAAGTCACAAGAAGTTATTTGTTTGCAGTCAAACAAAGTATTATATTAAATTAATTAAATATTGAAAGTACTTAAATAAAATCTATATTGTGACAAAAAATATTTAAAAACATTATGTTTAACAATTTTTATTAGTGGTCCAACTAGGTCCTGGGCCCAGCCCGGGGGGGGGGTTATGACCCCCCACCCCCTGGATCCGCCCTTGCGTAGGTATAGCTTCTGTACCAAAATTAACTGAACATATAAATGTTTTTCATCTACATCGATCCAATCCAGTCCAGTTTCCAACATTTCCTAATACTAATTGTTGAGAAAATTATGAAAGCAATATTCGAATGCTCACCATAAATCAAATATAATATATGTACATATCAAATGTGTATGAAATTTTGAAAAATCCTACTCGCGACCAAAAATTTGTTTAATTCACCGTAAGATTTTCTGCATTATACTTTTTTGGTTTATTTTATGAGTAATTTGAGTATTGTGCCAGCTATACTTTTACTTATAACTGCATACTCAACTAAAATTTAGATTTTTAGGAGATTTCTGAGTAATCAATTGGACGATCGATATACATTTGCTAAATTGAATTGCAATAATCGATTACTAAGGGCCTTACCAATTCATTTAAATAGCACACAACTAAAAACCAGCTAATAATGTAATTTAAAAAAAAAAAAATTAAATAAATGTATGGAAAATGATTGTATATCAGTTATTAAAAATTTGAAATACGTTTGTTTAGAGGGTAACCAGAGAATACCGGAAATTTGTCAGTTAAATCAAATTATTGACTATTTTTTACAAAAAAATAAATAAATTGATTTCGAAAGATTGTTATTTTATCTGGTAAAGTCATATTTTAAAAATTGAAAAAAAATTAATTTTATTTTTAATATAGTAAGGTTATATTATTGGTTGTTGGCATATATGTTAAACTTTCGAACTAAATATTGTATTATAAAACACACATTTCAAATCATATAATCATACGTTAAAATAAATCAATACATAATTTAGTAAAGACACTTTTCAGAATTTTAATTTTAGTTCAATTAAAATCATTAAAAAATAAATCCGAGAACGTGTTTTGTGACGAAAATAATATCAATATCAAAAATACTAACAAGAAATACACCATATTAAAAAATGTATCATCGCTTACTTGAGTGTAGGTATATGTTAATTGAAATTTTGAATGAAATAAAGTCGATATTGAGTTATCAGTTAAACTTTTGGGTAAGGAGAATTATCAATCTTTCCCACCTAAACCGCCCTGTACAGTTGCAAGGGCACGATCGCAAGTTGTGATTTGAAATCTTGGCCGCTGGTTAATGGGCCTTGTGATGGCTTCGACACTACGTTCGAAAGAAAAAAAAAAGCATCTTCTTTATCGGAAGAGCTCATACAAAATTTTTCCCACCTAAACGAAATTTCAAATCGACTACACTAGCGACCGCTATTGAAAAGGACAGAAAAATCACAATCTGAGAAGGGCTGGGGTAAATAAAGGTGATGACACAATGAAGAGCTCGAAGTTTTCAGATCGATACCACGTTTAAAATTTATCAATATTGAATGTAAGCCGACACTTCAGACCGACCATAAATTTAAAATCCTAGAGCGTGTCGAAGAGAGTTTGTTTAGTAACAAAAAAAACTTACATGGTTTTGAGGAATAAATGGGGTAATTAAGCCCAAATTACCACTACAGAATACAAACGAAGTATTGAGAAAACCAATTAAAATTAACGACGTATACAATCTATGAATTAGTGCTATAGATCGAGATTTTTCGAAAGGTAAACAAAACACTCAGATTAAAAGTAAATAAGATTTTACTTTTGAGTACACAAAAAATGAAGTCAAACAGGTACGTACTAGACTTTAGAGCTATTTGAAACGCATTAAGAAAATGAATTCTGAATTAATAAGGTGATATTAGTTATTACCAGACAAAGTTTTACGAATATTATATCTGATCATGAAAAGGGACGAAAGATAAAAAAATAGTTGTAAACATCTACGGACGCGGAAAATGAATTATTTGCACGAAACTGCAAGGAATGTGGTGAATCAAGTAAATGACAGAAACAATTTCATGTCACCATGAGAATTAAGCCGAAATACTACTGAATTCAATTTTACCTGCCGCAAATTTTAAACAAAAATAAATGGGAGAGTGCGAGAGTGATAATTATTTCAGATGTAAAGTCACAATTAGCCGAGATAATTTACCGATTATTAAGGAAAGACCGATTGCAGAATTCTAGAAAAAGTTTAAAGCAAAATTGCATCAAAAGGGTGAGTTACACTTATCGGCGGCCAGACAAAGAAATAATTAAAACGGACATATTTAATTTTGGAGATAGAGAATCAGGAAAAAAATATCCAAATGAAAGTTGAAATTGTCCGAATTTGCAATTATAAAGCGCCATACGGAAGACGAGGTGTGCGTCCTGAGTCCACACCTGGCACCTTTTTTGGACAAGATATTCGAAGGGCTGGGTACCGGCGAGGGGGCAGTAAGAGTCGGGGTCGAGGGGTCGATAGACGGCCTATGGAGAGTGACAACCGTTGATAGTGAAGTTTCTGAATATTTTTGTGTATAAATAATTGGTATCGTTCGTATTTAATTAATCAATATTATAAAAACGAGTGCTTTTGTGACTTCGTGAGGAACAATAGTTCGTGTACATAAATTAATTATTCGGCTTGTTAAAATACTCTATTGAAAATTAGCTGCAGTGAATGACAGTGCGCCGCGGGTGAATTAATTAAATAATAAAATTAATTTGAATTATCAAAACCAAAATAATAATCAAAGTGAATGAAATACTTAGCTTCAGTGAGTTAATAATAATAATAACGTAACTTTGTGTTTTAAAAATAGAAGGGGTGTTCATCGCGCGAATTTTGGTTTGAAATATAAAATTAGCGGAGTCAATAATTACGTACTAATGTCATCTTCAATCTTCCACACACCAAATAATAATATCTAAACAACATTAAAAATACACCTACGTACTTAAAATTTCTTCAATGTGCGCCGAACAAAAAAATAATAATAATACAAAATTTACCTACAAATACCTACGTAATAATGCCTTGCTCAATCAAAAAAAAAACAAATAATAATATTAAGTATAATGTATATAAAAATATAAAATACCTATATGGTTATAATTTATCCAATCTTCCGAAACCAAATAATATTATAAAGTAATACTCACAAGTTTATATTTTCTTTAACCTCCCGCAAGATAATAATAATATAAAATAAAACCTACATGTACCAACTTCCTTCAACTCCTCGCAAACATGATAGTAAAATAATATCAACGTATACCTAAATACTTTCTTCAATCATTGCAAGTCAGTGATGTTCTGACAATAAATTATTCTTCGACATAATATATTTAACCAATTCATTATAAGACAAAAATGAGTAAATGAACCGCTGTCAAAGGTCCGATGACCAAATTGTTCAACGATAATAAACAATACCTACGCGCTTGTAGTTTCTTCAATATATCATATAATCAAGATAATACAAATATTCAAAATAATATCAACAAATACCTACGTATAAATGTCATCTTCGATAATATTGTTAACAAATAATAATTAATAACCTACGTATTTTCTTAAACTCAAATAAAAGTGTGACATAGAGTCATGGGTGTTACTACTTCTGGGGACTAAATTACCGAATCATAAATATAGGAAGGTTCTTTCTTTATTATTTTTCCTCCACAGGTATTTAGTGCACTTAATCAGGCTTCGTTCAGGTGAGTGAAAAAAACATTTTAATTAATTACAGGTCGTACATGGTCCCGATACCTGAGA
This sequence comes from Limnephilus auricula, assembly GCA_951813805.1. NCBI lineage: Eukaryota > Metazoa > Arthropoda > Insecta > Trichoptera > Limnephilidae > Limnephilus > Limnephilus auricula. Next base: position 454,730 of record OX638401.1, read on the forward strand.
GGATCTGCCCATCTACAAAACCAATGATAAAAGAAGTTATGTTCCAGGATATAATTGTGTTTTGAATATTATTCTCAATGTGTAATCACGAGATTTGTCCCAAATTAAATCTATTATCAATGTCGGGGTTCAACGAACTTATATTTTTTTTGCGTGCTAGAAAGGACGAGACGGATGTGTACAAAAAAAAGGGTCCCGGCCATAAATCGTAGCCGTACAGTCATCCAAATTAGAAGGGTTTTTTCTGAGGTATGCCGAGCCAAAGTGGAGTGACGGGAGCATCCATACCATACTGGATGTTGGTTCAAAAATGAAATTTGGAGAATTGAATTTAAACATTATAATTGTTTACTAACAACAATATTATCATGTCAAATTTCTTTCAGGCTTCCTTACAAAAAATGAAATCAACATTATTTCGGTAATGTTTCCTCAATCAAACCCTTCCAAAATCCCGCTTGACCTGCAAAATATAGACTTCACGACTGGGGAATGCAATAGCGTCACTGAAATTATATCCCCACAAGATATGAGACAAAGAGGGCTTTTTTTCTTACGCTATCATGCGATAGGGGATGTCAACGTAAACTGAGCATTCACGCGGGGTACTGGAAGTTAATCCCTTTCGCGGGGTCATGCAGAGTGAAAAGGCATGAAAGACAGAATAAAAAGAAAATGCCACTTGGAATGGTAGGGTATGATTCGCTGACGGAGGCGTTTCGACCGAAGGTATCCCAAGTTTTGCGAAGTTATGTGGAGGGGACGTCGGCGTGGTATTCCGTGAGAATAAGTCTGTAGCACTATTGCATACTACCAGTAGTGTCGACCTGAAAGCAAACATAGTTTTTACAAGGTAGAAGTTATGTCAGCTCTTGGAGGCGAGGAACGCAAGCCAATGATTATCCTCGTAGGAGACGAAAGGATCATCTCAAACGGCTCCGTACGCACTCAACGCGAGTAGAGTCATGATAAGGGAAGAAATGGACATACCCCTTCTAGAATCAGTCGAGTTAAAATCAAATCTGGAGGATAGGAAGTCGGGGTAATACTGGAAGTGACATGAGGACTCTGCGCGCTTTCATCTGGCGTGAAGGGACCCTTTCGTAGCAATGAAGTTCATGCAAGAGAACAAAATCAGGACTTAAGGACCATCCTAGCAAACGTAATGATTGAGTCTTTGTCCGGAATGTTGGTCACCAGTATCTATTTGGTTAGAGGAGGAGCCGACTTATTCAGGAAACAACATTCCCCAGATCCTCCTATCACCCCTCCTCACCTTCCTCTTCCCCAGTACATGTAGTGTATACTAATAACAATAATAACTTGACCATTTAGGTGCAGTACGACGACATTGAGAGCTTCGCAAGGATACTGGCATGCATGTCATAATTCACACTGTCCATGTCATGTTAATATAATACAATGTAAACCTATAGACAGGAAGAAATCGAGTAAGAAATCTACGACTTTGAATTTTATAAACCGGCTGACAATTCACTGTAGGATTAGCGTAAATGACACACTCCGTTCAAGTTGAGAAAAGGCGGGTAATACGAGTATAGGTTTGAAAATAAAATAAAACAATCTAAAAAACGGGGTTAGTTTATCAAACGGGAGTCTTTCACACTTTCCTCTAAAGAATCTGAGGTTACCACACACTACATTATTTCCTCTACATGTGTATGTGTATTAATTTACACATACAAATGTAAATACTGAAACAACAAATTACACAACGTAGTATATAGGAATAATGTGCAAAAAATCTTAAATCTTATTTACTGTGAGAAAATCGCAGGGGTTTAAGGAAAAGTTAGGTGTAGCTAGATACAAGGGTATATTGATCGAAGGCCAAAAGATAAGGGTAGCGTAGCCAGTAGATCCCGACAGCTAGTGTTAAAGGGAAAGAATAGAAAAACCAAGGGTAGACGACTACGGATCATTACAACGGGTGCCGGGTAGCCCCACAGGTACATTACAGGAGGTCCCGAGACCCATAGAAGTTAGTAAGGCCAGGGGTAGGTTCACCACAGCCTTAAGAGGAAAGGTTGCGCGGCCCGTTTCGTCCCGTTTTGTAAGGATTAGAGGCCAAAATAGCCAACCAAACTGAATAATATATTTTTAAATCGAAAGTTAAACTAAATATCTAGTAAGGATGTGAGTTATTTTATATATCATTGAAGAAGAAGATAACAATAATAATCTAAATTAAAATATGAAAATGAACAAGACATAGAAAAATAGGTAGGTATGTTCTTTGAACGCTTGTTTCCAATGAAAAAGATAGCTGCCGATAATATGGAAAATACAAACATTAGTCGAAGATAATATTATTAATTCTGAAATTTGAAATATGACTTTGACAAGTACGTCGGTTTTATAATATGGCTTGTGTTAAAGCGCCGCCTGGTAAGACGTGAGATCTGGGTTCGTGTCCCAGTTGCGTCCATTATGTTTTTTTTTAATTTTTCTAGGTCTTGTTCATTTTAAAATTTTATTGTTATCTTCTTCTTCAATGATATATTACATTGATGGGAATAACATTCAAAAGTTAAAAAGAGAGTTTTTCTTTTAATAAATAAATTAATATTTAAAATTAATAGGTAATTAAAGAATTCAATTTTGCTTAATTTTGGAGACAAGTTTGGAATTTTGTTATCTTAAAATACTATCTTGCCTTTTATGCAGTGTTTATAAAATAAAATAAAACGTCTTAAAATGCGTTTTTTTTTTGTTAGCAATTTTAATTTATATACGACAAATTTGTGTTCTGAGGTAAACATATATTTTGTAATTTTAATTTTTACCAACAAAAATGCTAACCCACAAAAATTTTATAATATTTTTATTTTTTTGTATTTTATAGATTTCATCATTGTTTTATAATAAATATAGTAAAATAATGTTTTTAAGTGTTTGTCATTTACTCGCAAACAAATACCCAAGTTGCCTCTAAAATTGTGAAATATTAAAGACTTTATTTTGTAATTTAATTTACAAATAAATAAGTAGCCCGTTTTCGTACTAGACATTCGAAATACCTTCTGTTTGCAAAAATAATTTTTCAGTTTGGTTGGGTGCTTTGGCCTCAAATCCAAAATTCGGGATAAACTGTGTGCACTTTGTGAAGTGACTCATAAAACATTAATAGTCACCGTTTGATCATTCATTTCACGAAGCAGTGGTAATATTCCCAGAAATGGTAGTCAGATTCAAGTAATGTACCTAATGACCTGAAGTAGGTGACAAGACACTAAATATTACACATTGAATCGGAATGTCACGAGCAAATTATTATATTCAGTAATTACACAAGCAGTAGCCTGATATTCTACAAACCCACCTTCCTATAGGATCTTTTGCGTCAGGTAAAATATGACTTAGGTTTGATACTACTATGGAGCTTCCACCACGCCATTTCTCCGCAAAGGCAGACAGATGTGATGGGAGGTTTCTAGTGCAAAAGTGGTTTATCAAAAAAATCATTTTACAATGGAGATAAATGCGATTAAAAATTTTACTTTGTTTTCAGATATTTAAGAAGCATATTGGTACCTACCTATGCTTTTTATGAGTTGGGATCCAACTTTGTGGTTGACCTTGTCAGTTTTATGAATGTCTTAAAAATATTGGTGTTTGAATATATTAAAGATTCAAATACAAAAATTCTTAGTTTTTACCACTTTTATTGTGAATTCACTTATTCACTTCTTCAAGGTTTTAATAATACTAATTATAAATAATAGACACACACAATAGTGTCAATGGAAAAATAATAGACATAGACAATGGTAACAATGGAAAGATGATAATGGGTAGGGGAAGAGGGGCAATATGGAACAATTTACAAAGGGAAATGGGTTTACTATTGGGTCATTTATAAACAATTTTTGATTATTAATAATATTCACACTTTCGCATTCACACTCTTTCTGATCTCTAAAACTTCTAGTTTATCCAACTGAATGCCATTGACATTACAATGTATTAATTCTATTCCTCTAGTGAAGTTAAAGGTGTGACTAGTTTCCAACAAATGGTTGGCAAACTCCGAGAAACTGTTACTGTTTAAATATTTCATATGTTCTTTAATCCTTATTTCGTAGTTTTATAAACTAGAAATTTTAGAGATCAGAAAGAGTGTGAATGCGAATTTGAATACAACATAAAATACATGTATTACAGACGCTATGGGTTTGAAAATTTGCACTAGTCATCAATGTGCACCAAAATAAAATTAAAAGTGGTGTTTACAAAATAATTTTTTTTTTTATTAATTGATTCATTGAGTTGTAGTCAAGTCGTCCTGAGGCGTCCGGGATTTCGTCTTTCGTTGTGGGTTTATCAGTTATTTTAATAATTCTAATTACTGGCGACCCACAGATATCGGTTTTGTCTCCGAATTTGTTTTTGTTGCACATCAATGACCTTTTGACATGTACACCAATTAATTGTTACGCGGATGACATTACAGTCCATGATAGCTTTTTGTTTGACAAGCAGCCTTTGAAGCGAATAATGTACGCTTACCTCGAGTGTTTTCTCTTGGGGTAAGAATAATCTCGTCGAATTCAATGTTTTAAAGACCCAATCATGTCTGATTACGTCTAAAAGGGATCGAAATGACAATGTAGGCTCCTTCAACGGTAGCATTCTTCCGAACAGGTCCTCCATTGATGTGCTCGGTTTAACTCTAGGTGACCAGCTCACTTACGGGGGCTACATCGAGGCCAGAGTTAAGTTGGCCTCTCAGAAACTGGGTGTACTGTACAGGGCCCGCAGATACTTTAATAGTGCACAACTGCTAACCCTGTACAAATCGCAAGAACGCCCCACGGTTAAATTTGGCAGCCATCTCTGGTCAGGAGCCCCAATGTACCTACCTGAAAAAACCCCCGACTCTGTGCAGAAACGGGCGGTCCGCTTGATAGATTCTCCCATCTTAACAAACGGATTGCAATCTTTAGAGCACAGGCGTCGGGTGGGAATGCTATCCTTGTTCCTCCTGGTATTTCAATGGAAGATGCTCCGAGGGACTAGCGCTATTGATCCCCTCGGCACCGTTGCATAGTCGGGAAACACGCCAAACGCGCGCCCAACATAAGTAGATGGTTGGCATTTGTCACATGAGAACGGGTCGCTTCTACGACTCGTTCTTGTGTTCAACAGCTCGGCTGTGGAACGATTTGCCGGCCTCTGTGTTTCCTCCTTCCTACAACATGGGTCTCTTCAAGGCTTACGTTCACTCCTTCCTCTCCTCAAAAAGACCCTCCTAACAGCATCTTCAAAGATGACATTGGCCCTGAGGGAATTTATTTTCCTCAGGGCCTCCTGAGTTAATGTAAAATAAAAAAAAACTTCCCGAATAACAAAAAATATGGAAAACCTGTTGTATGGAATTAAGTTAAAGGTATATTATTTTATTTTATGCAAATTATTGATACATTCCATTCAGTTTATAACGCGACTTTACCAAAAAAATATTGAAAATAATGTAAAATAAGAATAACGTTTAGAACGACTCTTTAATAGTACTTTGAAATGTCTGGTTTAGTATTGAATAGGAAATGGAGAACGTGGTTGGAATTTAAAGTGGTATATAAATAAGCAATAATCAAAATTTACACACCATTCGTGATCACTCGAAATTGATTTGCATTTAATAAAAATTCCCCAAATCTCATACAAATGCTTCTGAGCATCACTTTTACGATCCCCTGCTGAATCCTTTGTTCTGTTTTTATCCATATTTTATTAAAATAGTAAGATTGTTCACCAGTGGCGGACCACTAACAGTAATTATTAAGTGTTAACATTTGATCCATCTACTTTACATGAGAATTAATTAGTTCTTCTGCATTTTGGGTGGTATTGAATTGGTTAAATAAAGGTAAGGGTAGAGGTATTTACGAACAAGCAAAAATAATCTCTCGCACGATTTTTCGACCTAAGTATCTATATAAAAATTAAAAATATATCATGAGTATTCCTTGACCGTCCCTTTTATTTCATTCTGTGCTATATACTTTTATTTTAATGACCGTTAACTTCGTATTTCACATTTTTTTATTAACATGTATCTTTTATTTTCAAGGTTTTCCAAAAAAACTATATTTCAATACTGCGTAACTCTCTTAAAATCAACACAGGTTCTCCTGTTGAGGCGCTCGCGTAAATTTCTTGTAATATATTATAATATTCTTTTGCCAATTAATATAACCAAACCACAACAGTACAAACTACAAGACTTACCTAATATATTTGAAAGGAATAAATGACTTAGTTTTAAACAATAATCGTGGTTAAAACTAAGTAAGTTATCATTTCGAATTAAAATGGTGCCACAAAATAAAATTGCCGTGTTTGAAGAAATACCTAATATACATCGATATACATAATTCTAATTATATAAAATTATGTATTCAAAATTTATTTACTTATATGAATAAGGAAATGTTTTCAAAATTATAGTATGTACCGAATCGAAATAATCTAACTGTGAATAGAATAGAACTAAAAATAAACAAAAAAAAATATTAATAATCATCGTCTTTATTCTCATAGAAATATTTGTTTTTTGCAACACAATTATCTACTTTTTATAATTGTAAATATCTGTTTAAATTCTTCCACAGGCTAAATCCTCCATCATTGCATAAGCAGCCTCTACCGCTTTTAATTGTGGAAGTTGAAGATTATCAAATATTGTCAGGTTATTCGTTACCCGGGAATGCTTTTTTTTAACTTTAATTGGGGGAATAAGTTCAATCAAATCAAGTTAAAATTAACACAATATTAATTGAAGATTTGGATGGTTTGAAGCCTGATCAACAAAAATTGTGTGCAAACTAAATTCAAAATTATTATCTTGCAACTGCGAATCGAGCTTGTGACCAGTAGAAAATGATTAAATATTCATTTGATAAGAAGCTAGGATGTAGGTACTAAACGCTACTTCCTACCACTAGTACTAATAACATTCAAGAAGTTGTAATATATTCGTCCAGTCCAGATATCTTGCATAATTCATTTGAAAGTGGATAAGTTCGGGTTTGAATTCCAATAAGCCACGCCGGGCCTGCCACTGCTGGGGACGTGTTTATCCCGAGATGATGCTAATTTAACTTTGACCCCGTGACGGTGTGACGGCCGCGGCGTGATGTTGATGGCTGTGACTTGACATATTATCGAACCTTATTTTACATCTCCGATCTCTCATCTCCCATCTCTAGCAAGGCTCGGCCTCCGAGAGCGGGTAGGGGGAGAGGAAGAAGAGCGGAGAAGGCCCACGCAATAACACCGGACTCACAATATCCGACAGTGGCTTGGTTTTTCGATGGAAGTGTGCGCATCCTGCTTTATTTAATAAAAAAATTAAATAATACCGCACTAGAGTTCGAATTGCCCGTAGCCAGTAATATGGCATCTCCATATTGGGTTAGACTGAAGGGAGTAGAGAAGGGAAGGCGATGGGAAAGAAGAAGGTTAGTAAGTAGGCTGCCCTTTTAGATCTGGTCACAAATCATGGCTAAAGCCATTTTAAGAAAGGTTTTGACTCTAGCCTTTCGAGATATACTGAAAGAATCCATCACTCCGGAAAGTGCTACAAATATATCTGTTATATACGCAAGTATATTAATATATTGTACTACTAAATACCTTTTATGATTGTGAGTATTTTCTTAATTGTATTGCATATTTCTGTGCAATTAAACAATAATCAACTTCGAAAATTATATTTTTTTCTATGTTTATATTGTAATTGGGGAAAAATGCAAATTACAATACATAGATTAATATATAACTTGGAAGGCAGGCGTAAATAATATATTTTCAAACAGGGATAACCATTTTTGTTATTCCTTTTTGGAGTGTTATGCCGTATTGTGCTACCTCCTTCATTAGATATGGCACACATCTGCTCTGATGATGGACTCTGTAACGTTCTCCGAAACGTTGATTAAAGTAGGATATAGCGCAAAATAAGAAAGAAAGACATAAAATGAACAAAGTTCAAATATAAAAATCATCAAAAAAAATATAGATCAAGCAAAAAAGAAATTCAAGTTAAATGATTCAATTCTGTGTTTTTTAAATATTTTTTATATGAATACCGCACAAGAATCCCAACTGCTCCCATCTGGAGCCAGTGAGACCACTCCATCCCCGATTGGTGTATGTTGTGAGGCGGAAAGAAATGGGGAGGGGAAGAGATGGGGAAATGGAAGGTGGGGTAGTACCTGGCTATTCAGTTAATTAAATCAAGGGCGATGCTGAGAGTATCTTCCACTCTTCAACGTGCCGCAAATATACTTCTTCTACTTCCCCTTGTCCTATTTGGGTCGGAGAACCACTGCATCGGCAAGGCTCCTCCATACATCCCTGTCTTGAGCCGATCGTTCGACCTCCGTCCATGGCAGACCCATCCTTGTGTCTTGGGCGGCCCACTGGACGTCTAACCTCTGGAATGGCACTCAGTATTTTCCTCGGAATTCGGTCATCAGACATGTTTAGTACATGCCCAAGCCACCTCAGTTGCGATTCTATGAAGAGTAGCAGTGGTTCAATGCTTAGATCATCTCAGATCGTAGAGTTTCTTATATGATCCACTTTCGTAAAAAATGTCACTCTCAATATACTATATATTTAATTAATTAATTGTGAAATAAAACAAAATAATCAAATAAAATTTATTCGCGCACGCCGGGTTCAAACCCGCGACCTTCGGATTGGGAGTTGTTGTAGTTGTGGGAGGAATTGGGAGTCGACCCGACCATGGAGGCCGTCATTGTGTAAACTGTTTCAAAATATCGCGAAAATCACACAAAGTAAATTATCTACCATCTTTTATAAGAATATTTTTAAAACTACATGCATTACATTGAACACGAATGATGCAACACCGTTGTAGAAGTTTCTGGAAAACCTTACCCAAACCATGAAGTCCTACTATAGAAAATCCAAAATATAGTTCCCCTCAGCATAGGATCTCCTAGAGAGGAGGACTACGAATATGTTTCTATAAATCATCGCCTGAGTGTTTATTTGTCCAAACGACCATTAGCCAATTTTACAGGATAAGGAAGATATTCTTTCAGTATTTCAATTAAATATTATGATTGGTGTTTAAGATGAAGCTATTCCTTAAAGATAAAGGGCTCATTAGTTGTAATAATTCTTAATAAAGAGTTGATACTTAATAGTTTTTGATATTTTATTATTAATTTTAAGATGGAGATTGAACAAAAACTTTATGGTCGTTAAGGACAATTAAGAACTCGGACGACGAAAAATAAAAATTCGTATATAGTATCTAAATAAATAAAAGTATTAATTAAAACATGTAAACTAAATTGACTGTAAGAATATTACATTAAGTAAATTAACGAATCCATATAAAAATGCTACTTTATTAAATTATTTAGTATTCTTCCCTATTGATTATTAAAATACTGTTTAATAATAAAACAAAAATGTCAACTTGTGTCGTCAAATGCGTGACTTCTTCAGGACACTTACATTATTCAAAACCAATTTTAAGATAGATACCTAATACATAAGTGTTTTAAAGGTATTATTTTGTATTTCGGTACGTACCTACTTAAGTATTAACACAGGTAAAATTATTTGTACAATATTTATAGATGTCAGAAATGGTCAAAGTAAAATTAATAAATCATTTTTAAACAATCGTTAAAAAGCCGTTCTAAGACAGATTAAAAGTGTTTCTGGTGTCAAAAGAAGGTTCTATTCTTGTAGTCCGTTACGTCCATTTGCCGGACGGAGCTGTTAAATAATTATTTATTGAACATTTTTATATTCGTGAACATTAGGTATTTAGCAAAGCATAGGAATGGGTATTCAACTACAAATTGCCTCGAGATGATATCACGGAGTACATTTGAGTGAACGTTTGGCGTGAAAAACAATGCTTTGATAGATTCTTGCTCACATTCATCCAACAACGCCACGGGAACACACACAACCAATATTCGTTATTATTATTTCATGTAAAAACCTATAAAAACTTGGCAAATCCACTCTGATGGGATTCACGAGCCATTTAGCTGTTGTGGCTGTAGAAACGTTGTTCGTTATATATTTAAATAAATTAATTCGACAAGCAACAAGCATTTAAAAATATTCCTTGATTTAAAAATATCTTTGATAGTATTATGATGTAATATTATAGTTTAGAACTACTAAACCTGCTAAGTATCTACTACTACGATTTTCAATATTTGCGATTCTGGGATATTTTTAAGTAGCTTTTATTTTTATTGTTTACTATTTATTAACGCCATAGTGGGCTTTTACGTGAAAATTTCACACATTGCTTACAGTAATTAAGTATAACAAGATAATAAAAATATTGTGCAAATTAGAATAAATACTAAAACGATGATTTAATATAAGATGAGCCTGAAATAGTAATTAAAAGAAAGTATAACATAAAACTTATGTGTGTTACAAACCAATAATAACAGAATTCGTGTAGTATAAAATCAATATTGTGTATAGGTATTTGTACCATTCAGGCTGACCGGGAGTAAAATTCACCAACTCCGTGAGGTGATTCTGCATGATGCTAGAAGTAAAAATAAAGAAATAATATCCACGATGAACACAGGTACTTAAAATTTTTTTCATAAAATAATATTTGTATGTAAAGAATGAAAAAATGCTAAAAGGGTTTATTTCAAATGAAGTTGCTTAGCGAGGGTAATACAATAAGTAATTCACGTAAGAACTTACGTAATGCACTTAAAAAACTTTTATTTACATCCGACGGTAAAATTAGCCAATAATATTTTCCGAATTCTTTTAACCCCGATAATAATATTATGTAACATCATAATCAGAGGCGTGCACTCCATACGGGCAAGTAAGTACAAATCAACTTTCAAAATGCCGACCGCCCCACTATAACTGTCAAAATCAGGAACTTAATGTACGGAAATAATATAGGTATCATATTCAAATATTGACTGAAGGTATTTTACTAAAAAATGTACATGTTTGCGTAAAGTGCATTTAAGAAAGACTCGTTTTCGTTAGAGTCGAAAAACGCCGTGCGTTTTGTTACAAATCACAAATTTAGCAAACAGTGACATCTGTGTGAACCTCTATTAATTGATAATATTACGATGGCTTTCTTTCATCCAATTGTGAGGTAAATTTTTGCATAAATATATTTAGTAATTAGCCTTTAATTTACTTTTAATGAAGCGGTAATTTGGATATGCTTATGATGGGGCAGATAAAATCCAACCAATTTCGGCCATAGCCGGTGACCTAGCAACTCTTAGAAAAACTTACCACGTCTATGGTAAGTTGTTTCAGTATTAATAAGACGAAAAAAGTAATTTTGCATAAAAAGTGATTTGTTCTCATTTAATTAAAATGACGCCACAAAAGTTAAATTCCAAATATTGAAGAAGTTTTTTAGTATCGATTATTTCACCGTTTCCCTACTGCCTCCACGTATTGGGTAATGGCTGTGCACGCCACTGATCTTAATATATCTGTAATTTATATATACACAATAACTTAAGGTCACTGCATATAGGTATCTACCTATTCAAGTCCTAGCTTGGAGTTGAATGACGACAACTACACATTATGCTTAGTAAGATAGTGATACTGTGTAATGTTCACTGATCGTGATCATATAATAATAGTAACTTGCGCACGAAGTAATTATAAGGTAATTACGTAATTGTTTTGTAGAAATACCTACATGATTATTACTCCCCTTATACAATGCAATCGTGAAACGTTCCCAGCAACAGATAGGGAACAGTCAAGTAAGGATAACACCGCGCGACTCACTTGTTCACAGGACACGGGGTCAGGTGATCACAGAGAGCACACAGACGTACGGTAACGGCTAGTTCATTCTACAATCATACAGGTAGGAAATAAAGGACTCTCTAAGTCGTACCGAGAATAGTCAACTTGATATCCGAAGAACAGAAAAGCCGTAGGTAGGTAAGGGAGGTAGGCACCCACGCTTAAGGAAAAATAAGCCATGCATTGTTGAAACTGCAGAAGCTTTTCACATAAAAATTTAATGGTCTTCAATCGCTGTAATAATTTAGTATAACGAAATAAAAATACATTGTTCGCCAAAAAGTAAATTGACTGACGCGATGTTGAAAGAACATTTTTTAGCTGCAGCATAATTCAGGCTTTTACTGCCCGTCATCGATTTATCCAAAATAGTGCCATAAATTCTTGAATAAAAAATTGACAGCAACACCGCCCCGCTGAAAAGTCCATCTTTATACCGGGGCATAAAAGTTTGCCGTAAATTTTCGTTAAAATGTTAGAGCCCACACCGGGGTAGGTACTAGGTACGCATGTCGGATTGTAGCCTGTATACTGGAGGTATTGAAGAGGTATACTCGGGGAACATTGATCGGCTGTGTTTGGGGCTGTGTCGGGTCGTGTCGGCTCCGTGTCGCATCTCCCACGCGAGCCAAACGCATCGCTATAAAAATCTGAATGCAGCGCATAAATATCTGTAATGTCATGTTACCAGAAAACGGATCGGTGCTTTCATTTTAACAGGGATAGCCGAAGTCGGCCTGGAATAGTACCTAATACCCGAAATCTGCCCTTGACGTAGCCTGCTGAAGAACGTGTCCCATAACAACAAGTGCATTCCACCAAATATATAAATGGGATACAAATACCGTTTATTCTCACTTGTATCGCAGATAAATAAATGTCTTCTAAATCATCGGAAGACCTCACCTACGACTAAATTTGCTATTAAATTAGCACTAAGCGGAGTCAAACAAAGTAGGTAATAAAAATATTCAGAATGGTCGAAGATCAATGAACCATAAACAACTTTTATGAAAAAAATAGCACCGATATATTTTATTTACTGTCGATTAAATAGTCGGATTCCGCCTAATTGTTGCACTAAACGCGTTATGATGGAAATTGTAATAGATACCCCTCTACTCACTGAATTTCATTAAGGCTCTCGCTCAACGCGTTATGTTAATACGGTATTTAAAATCTATTACAAAAAGATGTTCTTAAAAACTATTGATTCCAGCGATAAATCGTATTTGTAGCTACACATAATCGGACACTTATCCGTATAAGTCTTAGAAATATATTGTGTTTTCCGACCAAATCTCCGGAGATATTTATTACGAGCGTGGCCCGTGACCCCTCACAGGTGGCAGCTTTTTATTTAATTGAAATTTACGACCCCGATTACTGACGTATTTCAAAAACAATTTATCGGAATCCCAAACAGCAATAAGAAAGCTATTCGGACGCCTTTTCTGGATGCTATCGGTGGAATAAAAACCTAATCTCGCACGATCGATAGCGCTTTATTATTTATTGTAGAATTTATCATAGGTAAAGGGGACAGCTATAATTCCGTGGGCGAGGGCAGCTCTAGTCCGCAGATCTCCATATGGAGTGCGTGTAATGCCGTGAGCTCTCAGACTGTGAACTGTGAACAGGAAGACGTGAGTGGGCCCAATGTACACAAGAGGAATTAGTAAATACTAAACAGAATAACTTATTGTATTCAGTGTTTTTTAACGGATTTTTTAGATTTCATCTAAGCAGCAAAGTAGCTGACGTCAAGCTAATCTCATATTTGTAAATGATAAACGATTCTAATATTTTACTTCATTCATACATCTTAAAAACATCCAAATATTTTTCTCGTCTTAAAATGAATAACGATTTAGGAGATTTTTCTAAATAAAGAACAAAGTGGCTTGGCAGAATGATTAACTTGGCGTATTGTCGTGTAGGCAGGAATCAGTTGGATCAATACAAAATAGCGTTTTGTAACTTTTATATTGATTATTTCCATAATCTCGTCGTGTTTCAGTAAACGCGTGTAGGTTTAAAGTCGTGATATCGAAGTACTAAATCAATCAAGGCTGTAAAGAAGATACAAGAGAACATCTTTAACCTCTCAGAATTTTATTTATTAAAAATGATTCGTGACGAATGATTTATGTTATTCTATAAAATGAGAAATTTGCAATTATAGCATCAAAAAAATTACTACATGCATACGGTGATGGTAAACTTGACATATTTTTTGAAACCTGCAATGCGTTTGCAAAGTTTTTAACGTTAGACAGTATATTAACTTAATTTTTACAGATAGGTCACATAGGGTAACCGTTTTCAGTGGGTAAGTGTGCTTCGCTCGTTCCTCAATTTATGTAGTTACACTTACACTCGCCTGACATCGTAGATCTCCATTCCACTTAAATTTCGTAAGCGTAGTTTTGTATTGGAAATTTAAGCCTCGATATGACAAATATGTGGAACGCAAAATACGTCCACAAGGCATTTTTCTGGTGTTCTTATTTATTATATGAAGAAAACCAACTACAATAAAATCACTGGAGCTTGAACAATATTGCTAGAAGATATTTAAGACTTGTAGCAGTGAACATAGATGGCAATCAACGTTCATTCACCGGACAGGAACTACTACGTAATTAAATAGAGATTTGAATGATGATGCAAAAAACAACGTAACAATCGAACAAACATTCCTTTTGATATTGTTCTGTAGTTACCTAGTTACGTTAACAAAGTGTAAAAAAGAAACAGGCTCCGTCCTTAATGTACCCACCCGCATATATAATCACAAAACCCACTCTGAGCCCAGCCAAAGGTAACGGGGAGGTAGGTATTTACAACAACATTATTCAGAAACCACATCCAATTGAGGATGATCTTCTTAACCGCATGATTACGTTTTCAAGTTGTCTGATTTCGAGAGTCCGTTGTGTTCTCGGAATAAAGAGATAAGAATTGAAATAACAAGATTCGAAGAGCGATCTTGATTTAAGCCGGAGTCAACAAGATCACTCAGCGATCAGCTGGTTCAGTACTGGCTCTGGTACTGGCCCTCTGCTTTCCTTGTTCTGGTAGAGACTTGTTCTCGGATCTCAGGTAACTTGACAGAATCTTCTCAAATCAAAACCTTACGTTTTATGTTCTCCCGGTGCAATAAAAACAGAAATCGGTTTTGAAGTAGGGTACGGGACCAGTATTATTGATATTTGAGAAGCTACACGTATGTAAATAATATAATAAATAATAATAATATTCACGATTACTAAGACTCGAATCTCGTGTAATAAAATGTTTTTGTTAAAAATATAAAGTAAAATAATATATTATACACATTTTTATCCTCATACTTAGGCATATCTGTATTATACCTTCTACAGACGTTTATAGCAATCCATTATTTTCGATTAGCACTTTAAATTTTAAAAGACCTTAAGTAATGCCCGATTCGGATCAATTGGAGGAGTACTTGATACAACGATACAATGTGTCAAATACAGGTATCTTGTTTTTTCTTATAGTACTCTACGCTACGATAAACATCGGAAAACTGGTAGGTACTAATTTATTCCTGACAATTTAAAACATATTATTGTAGAAAGCAATCACTTTGTGGTTTGACATATTTAATAAAAATAAAACACTTTTTTGGTTTAAAAACCACGATATTAATTAATTTACTATACCAACCGGCTTCGCTGTACTCAAGCATCTTCAGGATGCAAATTAATACTTAGTAAGAAGATGCTTTAGTGAAACGAAACCGGTCGGTAAAGTAAATTAATAAATATCGTGGTTTTAAAACAAAATATTTTTTTTATTTTTATTAAATTTAAAACATCTTTATTAGGAGGGTTTTTACCCTTCACCTTAGGCAGGGTGAAACCGGTGATAAATAGTGAAAAAAATAATATTGTGCATTTGTATATAGGGAGAATATCGCTTCCACGTTCCACCTAGCGTGCTTCTAAAGGTCATGCTGTACAAGCACATGTGCATTACTTTTCAACCTACCCTCGTCGTATTACGGTGGAGTTCCACCTCGTATTGACAGCTTCAAAAATCAGATTTTTGTAAAGTTTATTTATTATTTTTCAAGGTACAATAATCCCGACCGTAATTAAGCAGTTTGTCAAAATAATGTTAATATTCAATTATAATTTGAAACATTAATTAATTTTAATTTCAAACATAATATTATTACTAATATAATAATAGAACACATTATATCAGGATGTTCTATATTAGCGCCGTCTGAGTATACATTTAGGCACAATCAGGTTTTAAAAATAATTCAACAAAGTTTGGTAATTAAACATAACTTGATTGAATGTCATAATATAGTACCATATTATGAATACGAACCAAATTCATTTTTAGAAAATAATTTCTTTAAAATTTACTATGATAAAACTATACTAACAGACAGACCAATTGGTCATAATAGACCTGATATAGTTTTACATGACAAAATTAAAAAAATAACTTATATTATTGATGTAGCTATTCCAAATTCCTGTAATATTCAAAAATCTGTTTCTGAAAAAATAAGAAAATATACAGATTTAGGAAATGAAATTAAAAGAATTTGGCATTCTCAGACTATAAAAATATTACCTTTTGTTATTTCGGCTACTGGCATTATACCTAGCTCTCTTATTAAAAATGCAGGCATATTAGATTTGTCAAAGAATTTGTATATAAAAATGCAAAAATCAGTCATTTTAAATACATGTAGAATTACGAAAGATTTTTTAAATATTTATATTGAGGGATCAGTAGGATTTATCGGTCAAATTAGGAATTCCACAGAGCCGAACCCTCTGATATGAAAATATCTGGAGACGGTGAATTATATTCCCATTTAATAGTTTGGTAGATTAACGTGTTGTTCTTGTATTGTTTTCTAATATTATAACCGTGAAAGTTTGTATGGATGTATGAATGTTTGTTCCTCTTTAAATAAAAATTTAATGAATGAATTTTAATGAAATATAGCTCATACATCAGAATAACACATAGGCTATAATTTATGAAGCTAGTTATTTATTTTCAATATATTGAAAATAATAGTTATAGTTTAATAGAAAACGTCAAAATTTGAGAATGACATTTTGCAAAACAATGATTGTTAAATCAAAATTCTATTTTGGAAAATATTTAAATTACTGAATTTATTTGAAGTACTCGCCTAATACTTTGAATCGAATCAAGAATTATACATATTTTAAATAAATAGGTTAAGAATTTTGGTATAAACGTAGATGTGACCTAGGAATAGAAAATAGATTACTCGAAGTACTAATCCCACGCAGACGAAGTCGCGGGCAGAAGCTTGTTATAATATAACTCTACAGATTGTCACAATTAACACTCATGCTTTATAATAAAGCATGTCTATTTAGTAACAGTGTTTTCAGCATATATCTCGATTTACTTGGTGATCGCAATTTTTTATAATTACTTGGTAACATGTTAAATATTTTGGGCACATTATATTCCAGAGTACGCTGTCAGTAGTTATTGTTATATTTTGGAACACGCGTTCCTTCATTCCTTCTGAATCTAGTATTTTGTTCATGTTCCACTTTCCTCTTATATATAATCTCAGATACATGCTGAATCATCAATATTTTGTACCATAATAAGGCCTATCCGTAAGATATTTAAATTCCGATACAACAATGATTTTTTTTACTGATTGTAGATGGTTTAAATTAGTTTTGCGAGAGTGTCCCCAAGGTTGAAGATGATAATGAAATATTCCCAATCAAAGCAATTTGCAAAGCTCTCCTCCGGTTTGATTATTTGTGCCGCTGCTGTTTTGATGTTCTTCTTTTCTGCCGTGAGATAATCTCCGGCGATAGTAAATTGATTCTGATGGAATAATCTACAAGTAATGGGGCAGACCGCGCACCGCGCACCGCCAACCGACAATTTCATGGGCGTGGTGTATTGGCTTTGGTAAATGCTGCGTACGCTACCTACAAGCACGTGAACACCAACTCTGAACACTACACATCAACTTAATACAGGCTTGGGAGGCTGCACAGGGCACTGGGCATTGAGCACTGGGCACATACACGACTATTATCATGTTTATCCTATGTGCAGTGTACATGTACAGGCACAACCTTATAGCCATGGGAATGTATACACTTATCTGCAATCCGGTGGCTGTGAAGGCTTTCGTTCATCGCGTTCTTTCCTCGATCCCCGATAGAAACACTCAAGAAAATATTGTTTTATAAGATCGTGATGTTTTAAATCCTTTTCTGTGTAATTTGTAGTTAGTACACATTTTTTCTCTAATTTGTTATTACATCTAAAAATAAAAGAGCAAGTAGTACAACGATTAGCACAAGAGGTAGCATACATATTAGGTCCTTACATATGAAATTGGCGTTTTGCCGTACTGGCAACTTTGATCTCAAATATCTTCTCTTTGGTTAGGAATTCCAAATTCAAATTTATGCCTATTTACTTATGTGTGTTTCAAAAACTATAATTCATTTGTTTTTTTCTTAATTGTTTTTTTTCTTTGCGTCACTTAGTTTACAAAATGGAAAACTTGAAATATCGCGTTATTTACGAGTACGAGTTCCACCGTGGCACCAGTGTTGCAGAAACGGCTCGAAGGATAATTGATGTGTATTGCGACGGTGCCGCAAAAGAAAACACAGTGCGTTTTTGGTTTCAACGTTTTCGTTCTGGAAATTTCGACCTGCAGAACAAGCCCCGTGGACGGCCGGAGACCAAAGTTTATAATGAAGAATTGAAGGCTATTGGGGAAGCGGATCCATCGCAAACCACGTCCGAGTTAGCTGCAGGCTGCGGTGTTAGTGATAAAACTGTTTTAATCCACTTGAAGCAAATTGGGAAGGTGAAAAGGTGAAAGGTGGTTACCTCACGAATTGAGTGAAGCAAATCAACAAACGCGCGTTGACTGCTGCGTTGCATTACTCAACCGGCACAATAATGAAGGGATTTAAAATCGAATCATTACCTGTGATGAAGAGTGAATCCTGTACGATAATCGGAAGCGCTGATCGCAATGACTGAACCCTGCCGAACCAGCCAAACCATGCCCCAAGCGAAAATTGACTCCAAAAAAGGTTACTTGTGAGCTTTTGGTAGACTAGTGCTGGTGTCGTTCACTACAGATTTCTTAAATCTGGCCAGACGATTACGGCAGATGTCTATTATCAGTAACTGCAAACCATGATGGAAAAGCTAGCTGCTAAACAACCAAGGCTGGTTAATTGCTCTAGGCTACTGCTGCTTCATGATAACGCTAGACCACACACTGCACAACAGACGGCTACCAAATTAGAGGAGTTTCAATTGGAATGTCTCAGACATCCACCGTACTCTCCGGACCTTGCCCCAACAGATTACCATTTTTTTCGAAATTTGGATAACTTCTTGCAAGGCAAAAAAATTCAACTCCGATGGGGCAGTCCAAACCGCCTTCAAAGATTTTATTGATTCCCGCCCGAGTGGTTTTTTTAGTAAAGGGATCGATGTAGTACCTATGAGATGGCAAAAGTGCATAGATAGCATTGGTACATACTTTGATTAAATAATTATATTATATCTTCAAACTTCGCAAAATCACTTTGTGGCGTCATTTTGAATTAAATTAAAACAAATAACTTTGTTTAAACCACTAATATAATCACAATTACCTACATGTTTCAAAACCGATGGTTTCTTCGTCAGGGTAGTAATGACATTAATAACAAAATAAACAAACAAGTATAGATTAAAAAGAACTATGGACAAAAATATTTTAGAGATAAAAATATTTTAATATTTTTTTTATATTGGAAAGACTTCTAGAAATTTTAATATTAGAGTTAAAGAACATCTAAGGTGTTTGAATAATAATAATTATTCTGAATTTGCCAATCACATTTTAGAAACAAATCATTCTTTTGATATAAATAAAGGGTTAAAAATTTTACACTCAAACTCAACAGATTTACAATTAGCAAACTTAGAAATTTTAGAAATTAGAAAAAGTGTTAATAGTAAATTAAATATTATTAATAACCAAATATTTTTTAAAAATAGCCATCTCTTAAATTTATTTTCTTATTAATAATTATATTTAAAATAATTTATTTTTGTAATTTAAACATCTTTATTATGTTTAGATAATTTATATAATGTAATTTTTTAAATAATTTTTATATTTAATTTTAAATAATTGTTTTTTACGATATTTTTAATTAATTAATCACCTCTCTCTAAAATATTTTTGTCCATAGTTCTTTTTAGTCTATACTTGTTTGTTTATTTTGTTATTAATGTCATTACTACCCTGACGAAGAAACCATCGGTTTTGAAACATGTAGGTAATTGTGATTATATTAGTGGTTTAAACAAAGTTATTTGTTTTAATTTAATTATATTATATTTTAAAAAATCGACTTTATGTTCCTCCCATACAAAACGCCAATTTAATAATATTATGTACAAAAAAAAACTGAACTTGAACTTAAGTATAAAATTAATATGTACGTAGTTATGAAGGTATGCAATAATTTGTTTTTGTACATTTATGAATGTATTTTACAAAATATTATATTTAAGGTCTTCATTGCTCATGTATATCTTATCAGAAAAGATGAGCTCTTGTGCCTGGTAAGGGAGCAACAATTCTCACTTTGTTTGTGTGCACAATAAATAAATTGTTACGTTTTTGTTGTTGATCATAAAATCTTTGTTCTGAAGAGTATTTCTAAAGAACAAATTGAAGACATTGTCTCGAAAAAGCATTCATCGATAAATATTGTTTTTTTCTACCAAATGATAAGAGCTCACACGATGATTCATATAAGTTTTCCGGTTAGCAACAATAAAATACAGGGAAAAACTGACGTTATATTCTTATCCGAGTAGATTTTTTTCAACTAATTATTTTGAATTGCAATATACAAGCTAAATAGATAAATAGGTACTAACAACACACGTGCCTAATAGAGAATGACGTTAATTTTTTTTTAATTCTTTTAGGTACGTATTAGAATTAGAGTAATGCAAGCCAAACTGCAGGGTAAGTGGTGGGATAAATTTATACAAGAAATATAAAATTTTGGTACTAAAATTGGTATCTACTGTTTGATCACTGATAGTTAGATAATTTTCTTTAAAGGCAAAAATTACACATTTAAAATTTTAAACTTATTGAAATGATATCATTGAATACACTAAATGATCACAATCCCCGAATGCAGCAGCAAGTCATATCATATTTCAATTAAATAAATACTACAAGGCGTTTAAATAAACCTCCATAGACTGATTGCACCTTTCTGAAAAGGTGAGTATGGTATATTTGTATTCTTATAGAGATCCTTTATTAAGTCTAGCACCCGGTGGGTGGCCTGGCCGGGCAGGGCTATGCTAGGGCCAAGGGCTACTCCTCCAGCGGTGGCCCAAGCTCCAAGTCTGTGCACAGAACCTCTGACCAGCAGACATAATGATACATCCCCGGGACTGAAATATTCAATTGTTACTTTATTTATTACGCTGATTATTGCTGATTTTGTCTGATAAAGGTTATCTTTCATTCTATATAATTATTCCCTTGCTGACCTGCTTAACTTCGTTTGAGGGTAAATTAGAACTTCAAATAAATATGCAACTGTGAATAAATAATGATCACATCACTTGAACAAGGGATCATTATAAATGGAGTAGATTTTTTTCAACTAATTATTTCGAATTGCAATATACAAGCTAAATAGATAAATAGGCACTAACAACGCAGGCGCCTAAATCATCATTTTCATTCAAAATAAATCATTTTCAATTTGTCAATATTGAGTACCTACTTCCTTAATTCTGTAAAATTTGTACGTAACACATCTTAATTTAGAAACGATATTATTATTTTTTGATTGCCAATTTAAATTTGTATCAATATACATATATACCCAAATATTTGATCTTTTCCACTTTTCTAAGTTCAAAGCAAAAAGAGCATGTTACTTGATTACATTTAGAATTATGTGGTACTCCAGTTTCCGGTGGTACTCCATTTTTTGTCACTGTTTCTATGCTATAAAAATTCCCTTTTTCTGTCTTGGAGGTACTCAGTGAAAATTTTTAGTGTATCTTTTTAAAAACCTATTTTATTCATTTTTTTATGAGTAGGATTTATTAAATCTCATTTGACCGCGATAACATTTTGTAGGTTTATTAAAAAAACATTTAACTTCTTTTCTTTAATACTTTTCTAAAATGTATGCGTTTTGTATTAATTCTGTTTTTTTAAATAACAAAATCGAAAGGAGCTGGTGTTTGTCCACATTACAGATACAATTTAACTTCTTTTTTTAATGTTTATTTCGACAAAACATAATTATTATTTATTTGTTATAAAAGCATTAACTTTGTGGCTCGCCATAATTTACAATAAAAAAAATATTAATTTGTTATAATTTTTGAAAACTTTAAAACCACTTTTAATCAAACTCTACCGGTTTCGAAAGAGCCCTTTCTTCGTCGGAAGAATATTAAACTAATCTATGATACGAAATATTGACAGTTGAATCAAAATGATGAAGGACAAATGATTAGAGTTTGATTAAAATTAAAGTGGTCTAAAGCAAATTTATAATTTTTTAAAATTATAAATATCACTATTCTTCGAGGACTTTAAACGTTTTAAAATCATCTGACTTCGTTTAATGTTGTCGTAGGATAATCCACACTTATAATATAATGGTTAGGTAATAAGACACACTTTTGGGTATATCAGGAGTAAATATGTAATCCTCAAAAATAACTCATTTTAATAAAAAAAATTGAAAACATAACTTATTCTGAAGTTCAGCCGATTACCTATTTATCGAAAATGAGGGTTTAAGCGCACTTTAGTATATCCCGTTTACTCGTTTATCTGAGCAATACAATACGTTATTTGTACAAAAATAAATAATAAAAAATACTTCTTGAACTGTCCATAATTCAGTCTCCGATAAAATATTACAAGTTATTATTATAAATCGTGTCTCATTATTTAACTTCTGGTGAAATGTGTAGGTACTTTACAAAAAATATTCCAAGAAATCATCTAGTTATCTAGACAAATAAACGATTGTAGCATGTTAAGTTATTATAGAGAGGAAATTAACGCTGGAATATAATTTGGCCTTCTTGCAAGGAGGTTCGAGCAGCGCCAGAGGTCGCCAACCACACAAACAAATCGAAAACTCTCGGATAATTTCTGCAAAGTCAATAAGTTCGCCCTAGATTTACCTGTTCAACTATTATACCTACTGGTAATTGTATATTCTATGAAATGCAGAAATGAAGGCACTAAAACCTTTGCATGAAAATGTGTTAATGTGTGTAAATCTAGCATAATAAATTAATATAACATTCAATACAGGTACACTATTAGAATGCATTGTTTTCTTTTGCTAGGTCACGACCATTTTGCAAATTATTGGATTCCTGTATAAACAAGAATATTGAAAATAAAATAAATTTATTTCTGGTGTGCTAGTATTTACTCTCAATATCTTAAATCTTTAATTCCTACGTCCGACATATTGCATCCTATCTTTGATCGTTATTACTATAACTGGAAGTTAGGTGGTTAAATTTGTGAAAATTATTTACTGCGGCAGAACATTTCTGTGAGAAATGCAAACTAATCATAAATTTGTATTTCTTTTATACAGGGTGTCAGGGGGTAAAGTGCATTAACTTCGGGAGGTGATTCGACATGATAGTTTAAATTTTAATAAAAAAGATAAATAACTTTTTTCGTAAATCCAACTTTTAGGGGTACTTTATTGGTAAAAAAATAAAATCATTCCGGTGTGTGCGGCCAGCACTATTATTTACCGCTGTTACGATACCTACCAATCACAACCATCCAACGTCGCCAACGCCAACGTCGTCGTCGCCCGGCAGGCTCAGAGCAAATTTATCGGTTAAGTTTGTACTCACACTAAGGATTTTTAATAGGTAGGTACGTCTTTTTGTTTGGGAAATAAGTTTGAATTTGGAAAAAGTTATTAATCTTTTTTACTCCTACCATCGTGTACAATCGCTTCACAAAGTTATCGCATTTTATCCCCTGACATTCTGTATTTTCAAAAATATTATATTGAATTTATAGAAACAGTTTATTTATATACCAGTTCTGCTATGTATTGATTACAAAGTGCGACAGCTGTTTAATCTTCTGAAGGCATTACCAAACAGTGGTTACGCCACTTACAGATAATATAATTACTGCAGTTGACTATGTCATTAAGGTGATTGAATAAATAATTCACATTCTAAACTTGAATAGATGGTGCGCGCATAATTTTTTTTTTATATACGCTTTTTACAAGTTATGCTTTGAAATATTGAGAAAAAAAATATTGTTCGCGGAAAGACACAAGCAAAATAAATATGAATAAATAGTTTTGTCTATTTCAAATCTTTCAAGAAAGGCTAACAAATACAATATTGGATTGAATCACTGATGCAATAAGTAAGTAAAAAAATTATACGCGCGCAATCTACGAAAGAGAAGAATATTAGTTCTTTTGACAATAATCACCTTTTTTATTTTTATTTAACATTCTTCTTTTTACATATTTCAACGTTGACCGTTAAACTGATTTATATCATTTTCGTTGTTTGTTTTCGGGGTGTTATGCCGTGTTGCGCTACCTCCTTCTTTAGCCGACGTTTTGGACAGCGTTGCAGTGTCCATCATCAGGGCAGATCCGGCAGATCCGACGATGTGCTATGCCGGATCTGCCCTCATGATGGATACTGCAACGCTGTCCGAAACGTCGGCTAAAGAAGGAGGTAGCGCAACACGGCATAACACCCCAAAAACAAACAACGAAAATGCTTTTGGCCGTGAAAATCTAAAAACGTATATGATTTATATCAGTTTGTCAACGGGTTCTTTTAACAATTACTTTTTAGAAAATTTAAACAGGTACATAAAATTTACACAGTATTACATTATATAAACATACATTTACATATTTTTACATATATAAAATAAAGATCAGAGGAAAAACGAAAGAAAGAAAAAGAAAAAAGATTGTAATAATGGAAAAAACATTAAAAACGAAAATTAGAAAAACGGAGGTTAGTACAAACAAATTCTTTCACATAACCATTTTTTTAGCATACATTTCCTTCTGAAAGTCAATTCACAGCTTTTTATTGAATTGGGTAACATGTTGTAAATTATTGGTACGAGGTATTCAAGAGTTCTTTGACCGTAATGTGATTTATCTCAAATAATGACCAGGGTTTTCTTTTTCTAGCACAATTAAGTATTTTTATGGTCTCTAATATTTGAACTTGGCTTAAACATATCTAAGATTATAATTCGCTCGCCCCTCATAGATAATAAGTCGTCCCATCAAAAGATTGTGTGCCCCTTTTCGAGGGTACAGTGTATAGTTATTATGTTTTTTATTGAAGATAATTTCCCTGGTGTGGTCCCATCTCCCAGCGCAGTATCAGGCCAGACCAGACCAGACCAGACGAGCTAGAGATGATCAGAGCTTGGATTGGCTGCGCCGGGCCGGGCTACCGTGCCACGCGGTGGGCAATTAGACCATTTATCAACCGGCCGCAGTAAGTGACTTTTTATGCATCGCTGTTTGATTATGGCCCGAGACTTTATTGTCGATGTTTTTATGTGCCTACCAACATGACGAAACAAAATATACTTAATAACCGACTACACAAGATGCATTAATAGCCTTTCATAATCATCGTGATATTATTCTTCCAGAAGCTTTAAAATGTATACACCAGAAGCAAACGATATTTTAACAGTTCAGATTTAGTAACAATTAATCCAAATTACATAGATATTTGAAGTCTGAACATTGTGGATTGCCTAACCTTTCAAACGATAACATAAGACAACTGTATGTATATTTCTATGTAGTCACAAAATCATTCTTTGCACTACTCGGGATGGTCCGATGCTCTGTAGGGAACCCGCTTGCACAGCACGGGTATAAACTGTGCGACCTAAAGTTTAAGTTTAGACTTACGGAATTCAATACTTCGTTTGTGTGAAAGCACTATGAAACCAATACATGAAACCAATACTCATTAGGATGAATCGAATTAGATCTTATTTTGGCAATTCACAATTTTAAGTTGATAAAAAGGTATTTTATT
Organism: Limnephilus auricula; assembly: GCA_951813805.1. Classification (NCBI taxonomy): domain Eukaryota; kingdom Metazoa; phylum Arthropoda; class Insecta; order Trichoptera; family Limnephilidae; genus Limnephilus; species Limnephilus auricula. The sequence continues at coordinate 480,764 of OX638401.1, forward strand.
TAAATTTTTATACCATACAAAAATGGCCTGTATCAAAAACATTTAGGTCTCCTAAAAGGGATCTTCAAAAAAAAATTTTTTTTTCCATTTTTTGCTTTAAAAAAGTTCTAGTGGTGTAGTTTGTCACAACTTTTGATTTCGTTAGTTTTGACGTTTCCAGCACTATTGATACTAAATAAGCTTCTTAAAATTACTAAATCTTAGGCCAAGTGCGACCAAACCTTGCATTAGAGTTTTTTTTAAATACTTTTATTTCACACCATATCGTCTAAATTTTAAACTCTGATTAAAAATCACTTCATTCTTCATTAAAACCTCATATACTCATATACGTTATGTAATTTCCCATGTTAAACATTTGTTAGGCAAGTAGGCATAAACGTCAGTAGCGAATGTTTTGTCAACAACAATATTATTTTCTCAGGTAAATTTACCCTTAAAAATGTTTTCATTTTATATTCGTATAGTACCATCGTAACGCTTGCGTATTTTCATTATTAAAGAATATTTCTGCTAATATGTGGTTTAAAGCGAGGGAAATGCGACAGGTAATGATATCCCCTCAGTACAATCAGGTGAGTCGGAGCAACGCGGAAACATCTCTTATGGGAAAACCCCAGATACCAATTTAAACTGGGATGCTGCAAGGTCCACCGTTGGCTACCTTCCTGATGGCAAACATTGTTCGGAGGTTGGGACTGTGTTTACAAGCTACCGATTTACTCTACATCCACTCTACAGGACCTGGCTACTGGTCAGAGGGGATCTCAAAAGTCATGTGTAGGGAAATATATTTTATTGATTAAGGGGTGACATTTTATTCATCTAATACCCGTATGAATCATACCCACCTCAAGTACCCTTAGTGTTTTATTCTTGTTCATAATATGAGTAATAAAACTAGAATAAAAGCTATATTATTATCCTCCCAACGAGATGAAAAAAACTATCTCCGGGAAATACAACACGATTAAAGAATTATATACACGGTGTCCGGAAACCCGTAGTACAAGCGGGAAACTGGTGAATGCACATCACATACACGGAGAAAAATGTTATTTGAAAAAATGACCATTTTAATAGTAAAAACGGTTAAAAACGGGACTGAAGTTCTTACGAACAAATTAACAGCGTTTCAATGTTTATTGGCGGTAAAATACGTACGAAATTAAAATTTTAAAACAAATTATTCCTACATGTTCCCGCCAATAAACATTGAAACCCTGTTAATTTGTTCGTAAAAACTTCAGTCCCGTTTTTAACCGTTTTTACTATTGATCAAATGATCGTTTTTTCTTTTAAAATTATCGTTTTTTCAAATAACATTTTTCTCCGTGTAGAGAACGGTTTTTTTAAAACTTTTTTCCTTTTTTTTCGGCAACTAAAGGGTTAAAAAGGACGCATTTTAAAAGAAATTAAGCATCTGATATTAACTCCCCAGCTATTATTTTTTTTTTGCTAATTTGACCTGTAAAATTCCAACTTTGATTTTTGGACCGTTGATTTTTTTGGTGTTTCAAATTATAGGTCATTGAAAATTTTTATTTTTAGATGATTTTAGAGGCAACTTTGACAACGTTTTTGTCAGTTAATGGTTATAAATGTAAAAATGACTGGTCCAGCCTAATACCTAAATATAAATTAAAATTTTGATGAAAATTTTAATTTATACAGGATGAATTTATGTCGAAACAAAAATCGGTGGTAATTTAAATTTAATCCTATCAAAATGTTTAAAAAAAATGATTATTTAGTTCGTTTTATATTTCATTATATTTAAAAAAATTTAAGACGATTCCGTTTTCTTCCCTCGATATTTGTGAAAATGTGGCGTGTTTTCAGAATTTAACTAAACTCTCACTTGAAAACTGAAGAACAATGTATTTACAATAAAATATATAAATTTGTTTTAGAACACTTTCATTTTAATTACACTCTACCGGTTTCGGAAGAACCCTTCCTTCGTCAGGAGAATATTAAAACAATGTATTTATTTGAAAGGTTTCAATGTTTACAAATTTCTAATCGTACGAAAGAAATCGTGTGGTACCGAATCTTAATATTGTCCGTTGGCCGATTGGAAGATGATGTTGCCTATCAGTGTCACTATAGTAGGTACCTTCCCTATATTGTATATTATTGTTGAAGGAGACTGTAGCTGTAGGTGAAGGTAGTTGCAGTTCTTGGCGCTTTGTTCTTTGTGTGTCGCTAACGAGTGTGCTCAGTCCTACCTCTGTTCTACATTCCCCTGTTCTGTTATTCTGATTAGCTCCCTGTTCACACGTGTTTTCTCTTAATCCAGTAAGTTGTCCTCGCAACACAGCGCTACACGAATCCCACCTGTGGGTCGTTCCCGCTGCTCTCCGGTGTTTACACGACTTCAGTTCCAGGTGTAATTACAAGTAATTAGGAAGCGCTAATCACGTGGCGCCGGACACACGCTCTCGACCAATTGGTATCATTGGACACGGTCACAATATTGTTATGCAAAACATCGCTTTAAAACATCAAAAGGCTATTGTCCGTTTCAGATAATGTCTCACTTAGGTTGTCTCGGGCGGCGTTAATTATTTAGTAGGTCTCGTCATTAGGGAAACAATGCACGACGTGGGGAAACACTATATCTCACTGCAAACTGTCGGTTGAAGAAGGAATGCATCATTCACAAACGTATTGCGTCTGTTTGAGTAATAATCAAACTGTGCGCACAGCGTGATCAGAATTGTTTGATCGATTGAACTTATCGATCGTCCAGTCTATTATATCAGTCATCTCCGAAATAACGAAATTTCAGTTGAGTATGCAATAAGGAAGTTGAGTCCTTTTTTTAATCAATGTTCACAACATTTTAAAACACAAAACGTCATTTTTCACCGACCGCTATATTAGAAACTGTTTGCTGCAAGTTTCGGTGAAAAATGACATTTCGTGTTTTTAAATTTAAAAAATAACCATTAAAGTGCACTTTTTTCGAAATTCCGGTAACTGAATTGATTATTACTAGTTAATATCTAACTACTACAACTTTTTAAATTATTATTAAGTGTGTCCCAGTTTTGTAAATATTTTCCCTTATTTTTGACATAAACAAGGAACCAGATGACTGAGACGATGTCGTTTTTTACCTCCGTTTCTTACCGGGCGTTTTCGCGGGCTTTAATAAAATTTAAATTGTTGAATTAATTAAATTATGAAAACGAACTTTTAAAAAAATATATATCTACTATTTAGTATTACATAAATAAAAAAAACTATTTGGTAGATATTAAATAAAAAATACTATCTAGTATTAAAAATACTATATATTTTAAGTATTTAAGTTTGCATGTCGTCTACATTTTGACTTATAAATATTTTTTATAAGTCAAAATATTTTTAACTCAACTTCCCTACTATATGTTAAAGTCGATGCTCTATTTGGTACAATGCTCATAAATACCACAAAATCAATTATAATACTTACAGAAGAACTTGTAGTGAAATAAACAAAAAAATATATGCTTTCTGGGTTAGATACTAGTGGGAAATTTCAAAATGTCTTACTAGTGTACAGGACAGTTATGTTTCCCGCTGTTATTTTTAGCATTTCATTTATGATGGGCATTCGAATATTGCTTTCCTCATTATCTCAAAACATAGTATTTGAAAATGTCTGACTAATCAATTGGACAAACGTTATGTAAACAAAAGAAAAGCCTGTATAATGGGTTAAAGGATCGACTGTTCAGTGAAGAAAACAACAATAAATTTGTTAGTAAACTATACCTCTAGTTATTATTACATATTGTTCGACTCCGGCAGTTCACACATCATTCTCCATTCTACCTCAACACAGGTCGTTAACAAAGAACAGCACTAGGTACTCTAGGTAGGTGTACGTAGCTTTAGTTCTGTCTCGGCCTTGAACCGCGGCGTGTGATGTATAGTTATGCAAAAATAATTAAAAAGCAGGAATTCTGTTAATTGACTTATAATTACTCTTCTGAAGGCAGCAGCCGCGGTGGGATTTCAACAAAACAGAACAAATTAATGTTAGCTGTCATTTCTCATCCAACCTATTCGTAAGGTACAAATTGCTCGCGGAGCAAATAATTTAATGTTAAGGTTGCGCCAGGCCACTAGCCACCAGCCACTGGCTCTAGGCATGTCGAGCAAAATGATTTTAAATATACGATGGAGCAGTACGCTTTATAAGAAAACACAATATCGTAATTTTTTTTTAAAGAAAGAATTAGGAAAAGGAAATGACCTCCAACGGTTACACTAAGCGAAAAATGTATTTTGTGTCGTAATGGATGACTTAGCCATCCGATAAATTGAAGTCACGAGGCAGAGTGTTTCATTTTATACAAACTCTAACACATCAATCGAGTTCTTTTAACCCACCTTCGGGTTGTATTTAATCGTAACATGAAGTAAATTTGTAATAAATATGTAAAACAATTTATTATTTCAGAATTTATTATTTTTTTATTATACTTTTAATTATCGTCTGTACAAATGTTTTACAAAATTATTCATTGCATTTTTGGTCATTTACCTATAGTATTCACAAGTAATCAGAAATATATACATTTTGAGATTAAAGTAAGTCCACCTCTGCTATTTTTCACAACTTACACTGAGCTATTCAAGTTCAAAGAATTAGTCAACCCGTGCATTAATCATCACAATTAAAAATGCATTTGTCACACTGTCTATCCGGTAATACCCTCATGACGTCATCGTTCAAAAATTCACACATGAAAAAGCTTTTTCATTTGCCGATGATAGGTTAAACAAGTTCTTGTATCAATTACTCATCATTAAAAAAAATTCACCTGCTTATCGACGGTTTTCGTATTGCGTTTCACTGTTAGCATCCTAATAGAGGAAATCTAGTTAACTATACAAGGTAAGGTAAGGACGGGTATTTTCACAAAATTTTAACAACTCAAAGCAAATTTTCAAGTTCTGTAAGTGCCTCGCTGACGAGGCAACGAAAAAAACAGTTTTGCAACTAACAGTTTTGCAACTAAGCTCGCTATCAACCAGCACAGTTTCTCAAAAACCCGTTGTCAATGGTAACGCAAGCAGTGACTCGCGACTCGCACTGCTAGTTGCTACGATGACAGCTGATTGTTCTTCGTCTATGGTTAAACAAGCTGAGATAATTATTAAAATCGTAAAATTGAGTAGGAAGTTTGGTTGGAAACCATAGCGACCAGTGATTTTTAGTTTGGTTTCAGTTATTTCAGTGAGCGGATCGCCTTTTGGTTATTTACAAGTTCAGTTATCATATATCATTATTGGTCAGCTGTTTAAAGCTGAAATAATAACAGAAATTGAAAAAAAACTTTGTAATTTTAATGGCTTTTCCAAATTCTTTGGAACTAGCCCTGGAGAAGTTTGAGTACCTACACAAGGAAAGCTATGGGATTTGAAAGTATTACAGTAAAAGTTCGTTATTAGCAAATATTTAAAATTTTAGAAATTATACGTACATGCTTACATAACCAATGTAAAATACCTAGAAAGCTGGTTTCTATTTTTGGCTTAATTATGAATGCTCTATTGGCATTACGAAGTTTTATTGTAAATTGTTTTACATTTGTTGTGGTTCTGGAATTTGCGTTTATCTAGAATCGCGTTTATTGGTAGGTAGCAGAATGAGAAGCAGCACATGGCACATGACGTGGGCGTATCTCATTTGTAAGAAACTCAATGCTAATTCTCACCGTTGCGTTACCTCGAGCCATCGCGATCGGCCGAATAATCTACATTCCTGCGAGTTCACAAGTAAGCTATGCAAAAAAATTGCATATTTTTCTATATTGTAATTTATTATTTTTATAAATATTACAAAATGCTCAACTCAACTCAACTCAACGAAACACATAGAAGACACAGTTAAGAACGATTGACCAGCGGCTGAGAATAATAGTTTAAAAATGCTTGCAACTATACAGGAAGTTTCCAATAAGGAAGATCGATTATACCCCGTATCAAATTTTTAAATTAAAAGTTTAGTATCGACTTATTTCATTTAAAACTTGCTTTAATATGTACCTACATTCAAGTAGGCAATAAAAATGCTCAAAACGCACGATGATAAATTATTAAATATCGTGTATTTCTTGTAAGTATTTTTTGATCATAAGTATTTATGATTTTTCAATAAATTATTAAATGTCTAAACAAAATAAGTGTGTAAAAAAAAATTGAAATATCTTTGTCACAAAACACGTTCTCGGATATATTTTTTAATGATTTTAATTTAACTAAAATTAAAATTATGAAAACTTTGTTTACTAGATTATGTATGTATTGATTTGAAATTTGTGTTGTTTAGAATTTACGTTTGAAAATTGAACAAACCTGCCAACGATTAACGGTATAACCTTAGTATATTCAAAATAAAATTATTTTAAAACTGCGTGTACCAGAACAATCTTTCAAGATCAATTTATGTTTTTTTGTAAAAAAGAGTCAATACGTCTAGAATTTGATTTAAAAAGGACTAATTTCCGGTATTCTCTGGTAATACCATCTTAAAAAACGTGTCAGGTGACGTATCTAAAATGTAATAAAGTTCTACGTCTACGTTTATATTCCTTTCCTCGCAATATATCCCGAAATTAAATGACTAAAAAATATTATTAAGTACGTTCAATCCTTAACCCAAATCGTGGGTCCATTTGGAGCTGCTATATGGACCCACGACCCACGATAACAGTTACGTAAGTTTTCCTGTTGAGTTTATATTAATCTATTATGATTTGTTTGGCTTCTACGGATCAAGATATTGCTGCTTTGTCAGAATATTAGTCGAATAACGAGCCTGCAGGTGATTGAATTGTTAATACTTCATCCGCCAACCCCTTTCTTTTATGAAAGGTTCAAACAAAAAATTATAATTTGGGAGGCGGGAATAGATACCGCCGCCCCGGGAACCATTTATTGGATAACCAACACCTCTGCCATAGCTAACCCTCATACCATTTTCCTTCCCAGAATTTCCTCTCCTTCCTTTCCTTAAAACTACCCTCCACACAGCTTCCCTAAAGATGATTTTTTTGATCAAAGGTGACTTCCCCAAAATAATTTTTCTCAGGGCCTCCTGTGTGGATGGTGAGCTGATGTAAAAAAAAAAAACAGCAAAAAACGTGTAAAAAAACAACTTTATGAAATTGATACAGCTAGACTTGAATGACAGAATGTCTTGAATGCATTCTGTAGTCAAAGAAACTTTGGTCAAGTCTAGCTGTATCAATTTCATAAAGTTGTTTTTTACACGTTTTTCACGATTTTATTGGATTTGAAAAAACATTAAAAGTGTAATGTGTACTAATTTTTAAAATTTGTTTCGACTGTTATTTTTTAATATATTGTTTATCTCAAAGTATGTTTATATTTTTGTACGTATTTGTAAACTTTGGATTTGAAATTTAATAAACGTTAACTAAGAAAAATCAACTATTCCTTATTCTTGATAAAAGGATATTACATGCATGTCGATAAAGGTTAATTTATCTTAAAAAATAAACTTTTTTATTACATTTCCCAAAAAAACACTAAAATAATAACATGTACATATTGACACATTTCACATGTTCACATCGACGGATCTGCCGGATCTGCCCTGATGATGGACACTGCAACGCTGTCCGAAACGTCGGCTAAAGAAGGAGGTAGCACAACACGGCATAACACCCCAAAAACAAACAACGAAAAAAAAACATGTACATATTATTAAGAAATTATAAGGTATTTTGCAGTTGGGTCTTGATTGTTAAAATTTCCTTCGAACGTATCAACTTTATTTAAGAATTAAGACCTTAAATGAAGCTTTTGAAAAAGCTGGATACAAATCGACAGAACCCTTCACATTAAACCTAAACTGGAAAGGCGTTGAGAAATAATATAGGTACTGTGAGCTCACAATTTTGTTTATTCAGTGTACATAATATAGAGTGCATTTAACGTTAATTATTTCTAGATCAAAAATGGCATCTCGTAATTTAAGTTGACTCAACTGCTTCAACCGTTGGCATCTATAATAGCTGTACAAGGTATGTGAGCAGGATAATCGAATCAACAAGGTTTGGTGGTGATTATCGAGACCGAGACAAATTGCTGATCAAAATTCTTGGGCGATTAAAAACAAATCCTCGTTATAAATCACTATCAACTGTAATACATAATGTCCGCCACGGTAAGCTAGATTCTGTCTCCAAAATTTGAATTAATAAATAAAGTTTAATCCGATCTTTCAATTGATTCTTTAATTAAATACTAGTACGCACCCGCAGATACGGATATCAGATCCAGTTCCAATGGCGTGGCGTGGCATTCCTCATAATCTCTAATCTCCGTCAAATTAACTCCATTTCTCGAGATAAGAGCTTTGGTCATACACTTTTTGGCGGGGCCTGTTCGTTGAAATTTATAATTTAAAATGAATACCTAGGTATATGCAAATAAATAAAGTTATTATGAAGAGCGACAACCTGAAATTTGCAAATAAAAACTGATATAGGTACATAAATTATTAAATGCACATTTATTAAATGCACATCTTACTAATATACGTTACGCGAACGTTTGTATAGATGTATGTGTGTTTGTTACTCTTTCACGCAAAAACTACGTAATGGATTTTAATGAAACTTTACAATAATATTTGACATACATCAGAATAACATATAGGCTATAATTTATAAAGCTAGCTATTTTCCATATATTAAAAATAATAATTATTACTTAATAGAAAATGTCAAAATTTGAGGATGACATTTTGCAAAACAGTGATTGTTAAATCAAAATTTTTTTTTTCTTTCAAAGTTAATTTATTTGATGTACTTGCCTAATACTTTGAATCGAATCAAGAATTATAGATATTTTAAATAAATAGGTTAAGAATTTTGGTATAAACATAGAAAGGACCTAGGAAAAGAAAATAGGCTACTCGAAGTACTAATTCTGGGCGGACGAAGTTGCGGGCAAAAGCTAGACTTTTTAATTATTGTGTTTTTAATTTCAATTGAATTATGAATTAAATCGATGTAATTAAAATAGAAGTACCCTGAAATTTTTAAAAAGGACACTTTAGATTGTTTTAATTTTTTCAAAAAAGTTTTTCGATTCAGTTTGGAAGACCCGCCCGCAGTCCTCTCTTGATTCTCAATTACCCAAAGGGTATAATTGGGTGTGTAGCGACGTTTATCAATTTGTTCAAATTTAGACTAGAGATTAACATTATGTTTATGTTTTTTGTTTAATTCTTCAGCTTTCTCAAAAAAACAAAATAATTATGAAATAAAATTCGTGCAATTGGAAATGTTTTCTCAGAAGTAGTAGATATTTTCAACTATTCTGATTATAGTTAAAAACAGACTATAATAACATACCTCAATAAATAACAATGTTAGCATGACACTTACTATTCTTCCGCATGGTTTCAATATAATTTATTTAATATTTACTTTTCCACAAATTATTTTTTGTGTTTTGTAAATGCCCCTATAGACACGTTTTTAGATTTTCACGGCCAAAAGCATTTTCGTTGTTTGTTTTTGGGGTGTTATGCCGTGTTGTGCTACCTCCTTCTTTAGCCGACGTTTCGGACAGCGTTGCAGTGTCCATCATCAGGGCAGATCCGGCAGATCCGTCGATGTGAATTTGTAGTGTTAAGTGTGTGCTTATTTAGTTGGAAGCGATACCGTGCCGTTAGCCTTATTTCAGAAGAAAGTCGGCTAAAGAAGGAGGTAGCACAACACGGCATAACACCCCAAAAACAAACAACGAAAAAAGCCCCTATAGACGTATATTAATTTAAATAAATTATTTTTTATCCATCCAATTTTCCACTACACAAACACGGTATCTTTAAAATTATTGGTCTGTTTATAACTGGGTACTTTTTAAAATAATAAGATGTTGATTCTCTCTACTATTCGAGACATGAACGGTAGGTAACGCCGTATAACTAACAAAGATGCAACTATTACTGCTTAGTATAGAGTTGTCTCATTGAGTAGCGGAGATAATCGCCACGCAAAACATGCAGGTTTCAGTTTCCTGGGAGTCTGCACTGTCTGTACTGTCTGCAGTCTGCACTCTGCCTCTACAGCATGTAACATAATAAAAACATCACCGTCTCTCCACTAGTCCTCTCTGACAGGCCGCGTTCCTTCTTGCTGCTTGTTCTTGCTTCTTGCACGCCCCTGATTTACATGTTTTATGCGGACAAATAAAAGGATATCTGATGGAGCGGGAGGGGGCAGGATGAGATCCTCGGGAAGGTTAAAGTGTGGGGCGTGGCGTGACAGAAATAATTACACGTATTTAATCAGCATAAACGTAAACTCGTCAAACGGTAGTTATACAAACAGATTGAATAATTATGAATAGGTTTTCAGCCCTTACAGCGTTGAGTGAGTTATTCAACTAAGCAAACTGTTTAAAGAATGTAGACTGAAGCCATACTGTAGCATACTTTTTAAATATATAGATTCTTCTTCTTCTTCTTGTGCCCTGTCCGACAAACGGACATTGGCTATCATGTTATGCGGACTCTGTCTACTGCGGTCCAGAACAGCTCTACAGTAGACTGGCAAAACTACTGTTTCAAGTTTTTCAGCCACGATGTCTTCCTTCTTCCAGGGCCCCGTCTTCCGGCTATCTTTCCCTGCATTATGAGATGCAAGATCTCGTACTTCCCCGGATGTCTTATCACGTGTCCTAGATATTAAAGTTTTCAGATTTTGATTGTTTGAATAACTTATTTTTCTTTATTCATCCGAACCATAACATCTTCATTCGTAACTCTGTTTCGTTTATACGTTATATTAGTTTAAACCTAACACTAAATACATTTAGGTTGATCATTTATTCAAGTTCAGTTAAGAGGAACGGCTGTCATGCCCTTTTCACACAAAACTTCACTTTGGCCTTCTGGTGAGTTATTATTAAAGATTTTTTTTTTTTACATTTATAATTATATAACTCATAAAAAGGCCAAAGTTGCCTCTAAAATTAACAAAATAGCACATATTTGAACTAGATTTTTGCAATAACTTTTGATTTTAAAAAAAATCGCATTGAGTGTGGTTATACCTATATTTTATAATTTGAAACACGAATAAATAAAGTAGCTCACATCCCTACTAGTTATTAGCTACTCCTTTTGATTGAGAAAACAATTTTTCAGTTTGGTTAAGTATTTGCGCCTCAAATCCAAAATTAGGTTTTGTATGAAAAGGGCTGCGGAACCATTCGCCTTAAGGAAAAATTACAAGAAAATCTGTTAGGCATGTTCTTCTTTAAAATAATTGGGAGGCTTTGAAAAATGCATACATTGATGATTTACAACCCATGTAACTAAATGAAATTGCGAAATTCAGCTTCACTTCGATTCAATCAACACAAATATTTGTATACATGTGTTTGTTGCGTTGAACGATAAAGATATTCACCAAAGACAGGTTAATTATTTTCTTTGGTAATTGAAGCGTGTTCATTTACTGCCGTCGGACATGTTAATCACGTGGCTAAAAGCAAACTTCGAGAGGGCAAATGGTTTTTAGTTCGTCCAAAATGGAATTTACTTCGTTTTTTTTTGCCGGCGCCGCAGACCGTTCAAAAATAATAACGCTTTGTTTTGAGACTGGCGGGTGCCTCTGCCCCCCTCGCGGCTCGCAACCAACAACCAACTCGTATTGGCCAACCCGTGGAACATTATTTGCCAGCTCCTAATTGTTATTTCAGGCACTGAATTATCATTTTTCTGGACACAACCACTTGGGCTCAATGTTACGCGCTGTACCTACAAGTAATCATCACTCTTGGTTTGGGATTGAAGGGCTCCATAGGGCTCCCATATAAAAATCATGTTTTGCAGGTGCTTTTTATGGGATATACTTGAAATTAAGTGGTCCATGTAAAAGTGTCAGAGATTCGATACATCCCCTCTAACGACTTCTGCAGCTTGTAGCCAAAACTAATCTGCTGCAAAAACACGCAATTACAGTAAGGTAATATTGATATATTGTGTTTTGTGTAGGTAATATCCCATTGTTCCTAGCTACTTATTGGAAACATCGAGGTCACCATCCGATGATGAAAACATTAAATAATACGCCTCAAATTACTGAACCGTCTTTCCGCAGTCGTCTCACGATGAAAATTGGGCGATGTATGTATATTATACTGCAAACATATGTCAATCACTGTCATACATCGCTTCTTACCACGGAGTAACCAAACAATGAATAAAACATTAGGCCCTGTCAAACTTTCATCCAGCCCGCCTCCACAACGGCTGATTGCACCGTGAATAGCTAATTATTAGATTTATTATAGAAACTAACTCGATCGTATTAGTGCCATTCACGTGTGTTATCTTGAATGTTAATGAAAATGCAAAACCCAAAAGAATCATCGATACCTTAAAAGGTAATACGCCATCTACTCATTGGTTTTGGTTTAGACTCTATTCGTGATACATTTCAGGTAATTGTGATTCAAAGACGAACTAACGTGTTTGGAGTTTTAATATGCCAACACACAAAATTTCCCACAAACGTGCAATGAAATATAATGATATGTTTAACGTGATAGAGTTTATTTACAACGAGTCCCTAGATGTATTGTATAATGAATTAAGATAGATTTTGGTAGACAGTTCTCTGAAACATTTATTTTTTTGCGCAACCGGCTGACCTTCAAAAGTCATAAAGCACACAGTGCAGGTATGGGTCTGAGATAAGATCCATCTCAAGTCCTCCACCTCGACATTCAACCTCTGTATCTTCCATCTTCGAATAACTTGTTCACTTCTACTGTTCTTTCTGTTTTCAATTAAGCACTAAGCTAATTCCAGGAAGTCTCTAGCACCTGACACACCTGACAGGGGTCATAAGAAATATTCGTATAAGCCAAGCTCCTAGTCCATCGAGTTCGCTTTGTTTTGTTTTAAGATTGAAACATTAGCAGGTTTGTTAAAACTGGTTTATTTAAGGTTTAGTCAGGTATAATATAACATGTGTATTTTGTAAAATTTGTTGGTGGTTAATTAAATGGTTGATAATTGGCAATATCAATAATTTTAAATGGGTACCTCAAATGCTGCTAAATGACTTGAAATGCTTTATTAGTTAAAACTGGTTTACAAGGTTTAGTCTAATGATATTGTGGTTAATAAAATGGTGACAATTTGCAATGTGTACCAATTATTTGATATTGCCCTGAAGTGCTGCTAAATTACCTGAAATGCTTTATGAATTTAAACTAGTTTATTTAAGGTTAAGTAATATACGTTATATATATTTTTTTTCACATATAATCAAAATACATAAATATATTTTTTTAACATTAACTTGATTTGTTAGTGGTTAATAAAATAATAAACAATTTTTGGAAATAAATTTTATTGACCTAAAACTACTGCTAAATAAGCTAAAGTAGTTGTTTTGACTGAAAAAAATGAATATTTTTAATAAAGTGCTATTTTCCCATACCACCTGCACACTGTTTGCCTTTAAATAATTTCCCTTATCAAAAAATCCCACAACTAAACATCACGATCTGCACCTCCGGTTTGATTAAGGTAGGATTCTTGTTTTTTGTCGGACGAACTCGGAGTGCGCATTCCGCCCACCATTCCTTAAATGATTCCACTTAAATATCGCGGGTGGTCAAACCCAACAATGTGTGGAACCCTTTACCCTTCGTGCCCTTCCCCTCGTCCTTCCTCCCTCCTCTCCGCATCCCTCAGATCTGCAGTCACACGTTCTACAACAACAAATAATGAAGGTACATTCCGAATTCAATGAGCGTCCATTGGATGATTGAAGAAAAACGGGAAGAATTTCATAATTGACTTTGAAACTCGATTCAAACGACCACGCGCAAGTGCGTACGCTTCCCCTCTTATTGACGGGGTTAGTTTTAGATGGCTTTTGTTGCCTTTATTAATGGGTTGAATTTCTTCTTTTTGGATGCATACCTACGTGAAATTCTTGTGATTGTTTCGACAAAGTAAAATAAAATCTAAAGCAGGTGTTACGGTGAATTACGACATCCTTCAAATAATAAAAAAATACTTAATTTATTTTCGGAACAACTTAATGAGTAAAACCACGAATTCATTCAATCAATCGAAAATTATACATCCTAGACTTGCGGAGAAGTCACCAGATGTCACATTAAATAAACATTGATATACCACATTTTATTTACATAAAGATCGCAGTCAATAAAAATATGCGTTAATAAAATGAAGATAGTGTAGGTAGTTCTTCTTATTCAAAGTATGTTGATACTGTTATAACTATTCCCAGGGAATAGTGCCGAATAAGCTCAGTGGTAGAGCAGAACTCCGCCGCGGCAAGGCTATGGTCCTGGAGTCAATTCGTAGATGCGACCGGATCTTTTTCTGATATTTCTGTTTTAAGTTTTCAAGTGAGAGTATCTAATATTGTCTTAAAAGATTAAATGATAAATCTTTTTGTTTTTGTTTTAAATTTAGTATAAAATCCACCTATTAACTTATTATATCCACATAGGCATTAGATAATGTGTACCTCAAGACATCTGAGCAAATATTGGGGTTGGCGGGAAGTTTTATCCATTGCAGCACTAATGAATAATAATTTGTTTTAGTGCTCTCGGCTAAAGCGGTCTGGTGGTAATCTTGACCAATCAGCGGCCGAGCTGAACCCACCTTGTAAACACAAGAGAAGACAACAAATTACTCACGACCTCCGCCAGGCGTACCCGCTTTTAACGACAACCGCGATGTTTCATAAACAACATGACAGCGCGAACTTTATACCTAGAACGTAGTAGATGAAGCGAAGGCACAACCCCGTCACGACACATCTCTTAGGCTTAGGGGTTAGCCGCAAATCAGGCTCTCATCATCAATCCAATCCAATCTTAGCTATACAGACACATCTTTAAACGCTTGTTGCGCATACGTAAAACTATTTTATTGATATTAATATACTTCTAGAGGCTAAAGCTAAAGCAGTTGAATTAGATATTTATTGGCTTTTACATATCCATAGTAAAAATTATACAGTATTTATTGTACATAACTGATCTGCTTCAGTAACAACATTTTGTATTTGTTTAGTGACAAATTGAAGATGTCCACTGAATTGGTATAATTATTTCCCTGCATTAGTATTTTAGGCAACGAGATACACGTATAGTAGTTAGTCCCAGAATTTCTACACTGAAATAAATTCCGACTTTTAGTTTATTCTTTATCAGAAAGTATTTCATTAAAAGTCCCTCAATACGTTTGCCAACCACTCAAGATGAATGAATTTGTTGCCTGTCAAATTTGTATTTCAAAATAATGTAGCACCATTTTTTACTCCAAGCAAACGCCTTTCATTATCAATTTCAAATAAATTATAGAATATACCAAAATTTAGCATCCCCAGAATTGTTCTTATATCTTTTAATGCTTCATTGGTTTTGCCCTTCTAGTATTATTTTGTATCAACTGAAATACTTAAGAGGCCCGTTATAACAGCGCGTATTTCGTTATACCCGGGGTCCACTGTACTTGTCGATAAACACCGAATGATTCAATCAGCGAGATTTCATCGTCCGTCAACCCCGCGTCCCTCCCATATACCCGCAGCTCTCGCGACCATCCATCATGGTGTGTGTAATTTATACCTGTAATCTATCACACGCACACCGCGCCACAGCGTATACACACGCGCACTGTCATAACCTGCTCGCCTGTGAGTACGACTGCCTGATTTAAGTGAGAACGTCTATGACCGCTTTATTGAAACGGGAACTGAAATATTAATAAACGAGAAGACAATGGACAATTCCTCATGCGCTGGAAACCGCTAATTTGATTACAACCGCGGTTCGTTATAATTATGTGCCGTGATTAAATTTATTTTATTAAGTCATCTACAATGATGCACCCTGTGTTTTAAGACGGTATCGCGTTACAATTTATCGCATTTTAGAGATTTATTAATGATCTATTACGGTATAATTATATACTACGCAATTATATTACGGAACGTCAGCTTTATTGATATCACCCATCTTTCATTTGCATCTGAACCAGGTTAGAAAAAATGACTTCATTTAAATTTTGATGTTTTTCCTCTTGTACTACCTAATTTTTTGTGATAGTAATTAGATAACAAAATTGAGTTGGTGTTTTTTTATAAGATTCTGAAAAATCAACGAATTATAACAAAATTCGTGTGAAAAGCACACATATATAAAGATAACTAGCTTCATGACCTTTTATCGGATTCGTTACCGTACAATCATTGGATTGAAATCGTTGAATTTAGACCTATAGAGGTCATAGATAAATATAAGCTAACCAAATCTAGGTAGGATATGCATGTAACCCGGCAGGGGTAGGCAGAGAGGACGAACCGTCAAATAACTCGAACTTGGCACAGACTCCTTGCCTCATTAACATTCACACATCCTCTCATACAGACCGGTCAGTGGTTCAGTGGGCATCGCGTTTGGGTCCCACCCAGGTGTTCGATTCCTCGGCTGGCTAAGTCCTCCATCACAACACAAGCAACATCTTCCGCTTAGTGTGGTGTTAGTAGGAGATTTTCAAATGTTATTGGGTTATTCGTAACCCGGGAATGTTTGTCTTTCGTTTAAAAAAAAAAAAAAACATACTCTTCTATTATTCTGACTATTGACATGACCCGACTCAAGTATCTGATTCACTTGATCGTGCCACGTCTTCCTTGGGCGTCCTCGAATTCTTCTACCATTCACATTCAATTCTATTTATACTCCTTTCTGCATTCATTCGCTCAACATGTCCAAACCATCTAAGCGTCCCTTTCCTAATCTTACTTATTACGTTCACATCAGCCTTGCATTTGTTTTTGGATCTCCACATTCCTTACACAATCATACATGGTTTTACCACACATCCGCCTCAGGGATCTCATTTCTACAGCATTCAGTCCAATTTCATCCTTTCTCTGCCAATTCCACGCTTCACTGCCATAGTGCCATACATCAGTTAAAGTATTTTATTTATTGTTTATTAGGAACATTTAACAGCGTGTTGTCAAATAAGATGTTATATAGATTTGGTAATTAGATGTACCGATTTGTACCTACACTGAGTTTTCATAACTGGATTGTTCTCACTGTATATAAGTACATCTTTAAACTCAGAATAAATTAATAAATAGTAAGGTTATAAATCCGTTTATAATTATTTCTTGTCAAGCGTTAAGTATTGGTTACAAAAACAAATAATTATAATACCTTACAAAGTAGATAAGAAAATAAAAAATATATATATTAAAAAGTATTACAATTAATTTTTTACATTTTTCGACTAGATCCGGATACTCATCTATTTGCCAAAAAATTTCTTCTCGTTCGTCCCTTTCCCACTTCAACATCACTATACATGGTGACCGGAAACTCGTGTTACAAGCGATAAACTGATGAATGTACATCACATTTGCAGTCAATTTTGTGATTTTAGTTTTTTTATTTGATCTTTTGTTTTCGAGTAAATCGAGTTCGAAGTTGGAATTTTTTACTTGAGATTTGAAAAAATACGTCGCTAGTTCGCTAGGGATTAAATCGGCGGTTTAATGTTTTTCTAAAAATGTGACGGAACTTAGACCGGCTCCAAATGAAAAAAAATAAGATGTCACGGTGTATCAGATCGCAAATTTGAAATATCAGGCCAAAATCCGCTAATATCTGACGTGTACGTTCCTATGTGTGTGTGTTTTTTTTTTTTTTTAAAGCTGTTAGTTATTCTAACCGCAAGTTTTATGGATAACAACTAAGGGTTTATTGATTGAATCTTAGATAAGGTTCCAGAAACCATCGGCAAGAACATCATATTAAATTATCAGTGAGGTTATTATAGGAAGTCTCTGCAGGCGATATTCTGCCCACGCGTATTTCAACCGAGTCCTTGAATGATTTGTTGGAGCCTAAGCAAACAACTCGGGACAGCCAACTAACATTGATCAATGATCATAAGTTATTTGAAATTAATTCTGTGTTTCGATGTTTCCAGTTCACACAGTACAAATTACTTACTTTGATTTTTGGTGGACTTGCAACTTACATCCCTTACAGATGAATTTTCTCATCTGACGAGATTATTTGTGTTAGCAGATGTGAAAACAATATAATAACATTATATTTATATAGCGCAGTTGTGTGTGGTTTCACTTCAAGTGCGCTTAACTAAAATAAACTTTAAAATAATCCTATAGTGCTCCTTACAAAATATTAATAAAATTGTATAATTAATTTACAAAATATTAATACAAATTCATTATTAATAAAAATTCATTACAAGATAGAAATAAAGAATATACGGTATACACAAAACAAAACAAAGGCAGAGAACAAAATTTAACAACAACAGTGCTGTTATTGCACAGGACAACAATAATAGACAATAACGGTGCAGGACAAAACAAGAACTGTAAAACTAAAGTATTATATAAAATAGGAAAACACTAAAATATTATATAAAAAGTAGACATTAAACATAAAAGTACAACAAGGAGGAAACCGAAACCAAACAATTACCGGAAACTTGAGAACCCTGGCTAATTAATATATTTAAAAGAGGATTCATGAATAATATGATTTTTTAAATAATTTTGTTTTTAAAGCCCGTTTAAATTCAGTAAAATTTTGGATATTAGTAACAGCTGAGGGGAGTTCATTCCAAATGAGTGAGCCAAGTACACGAAAAGAGCGATCATAGTAAACAGCTCTATTTGACCGAGAAAGTTCAAGTTGTTTAGATTTCACCAGAAGCATGGAAATAGTAGCAGAAATGAGATACTTATGTTATGATCAAGCATACAAAAGTTCAGAAATGGAAGTAAGGATTGGAAAGCTATGAATATAACTAAGATATAAACGATTAGATTGTTGAGGCAATACATTGATTAAAAAGGACTATTGAGATAAATTAAATTGAAGATATCGCAGAGACGTTGTGTCAATCAACTCAGTTGTCGTGGGTGAAATAAAAGTTTAAATAAAACTGTGGGTGAATATGGATGAAGTTTTAAGTAGAGGTATTGTGTGTCAGTGCGGAATTTGGTGGCAATTCTTCCTCTGTCCACCCCTGCGGAGCAATGGAGTGTTGGTCAATAATATTCTATTTAAAAATCTTCAAATCATTTATAGATGATATTCCATTTCATTTTGATGTACTATGTGTAAGAAAGTGTAACAAGGCCACAAAAGGGTAGAAAATTTTAAAATTGGATAAAAATATATTTAAACATATAATTAAGAATAACATAAGAAGTGCCTTGTACTTCTTGATTCGAGTACTTCTTGATTCAATTATAGACAACAACTTGGGCCTATAATTCCATTATCGGGCAAAACTGTGCTGTCGAAATTCAAATGGGATGGAGATGGGTTAAATGGTACATTTGTTTCCATTCACTTTTGTAGGGAAGGCATTTCTAGTGTTATGTACCTTGTTCTACAAATTGAAATAATATAATACATACTTATCTAACAAATCTACTGTTAGGATGTGTCTGTCCTGCATTACTTTTGGATTTTCTAAATTGGAGCTGATGTGAATAATGTAGACATAAACAGTTTTTTTTTTGCTGTCATTTTTGAAAGAGAAATAATAATAGCCGGTGAGTTTTCGTAAAATATTCGTGAAATTGCGACGATACTAGTATATTATCAGGTTACAAAAGGGAAAGAGTCATATAATAAACAACTGCTCTACCGTCAGTGGTACCTACCTAGTCGCGGAGTTAACGGAAAAGATAAATAATGCAACGTAAAAAATAAAAATCAATAACAAAACATGAAACTTGGTGGTCTTGTTAATAATTACTTCGAACTCCGGGGAATACTGAAGAACATAGTAAAAATATATTTTCACACAAAACGATACAATAACAGATTTGTAATCCTTTTTACTCGCGATCCTGTTTTGAAGACCAACATAAAAATTATTTTTTATTTGTAGTCGGTATAAGAGATCCAGTTTATGGTCGTAAGAGAGTGGGACGGAAACTGGTAATTATGTGTTGGATATTGGGAGAAGGATAGAGAAGCAACAACAGTCGGTAGCAGGTAGCGAGAAGAAATATGGCAGACTGGTCAATTAGTTATTTGGAATGTTAATTCGATTGTTATTAAATATAATAATAATTATTAGCGGTCCCGGTGCGATTGACGGCGCGCCCTGCCGAGTGATGGGCCATCTCACGGGACAACAAAATACACAACACATTATTTGGTCACCAACGGTCTATCTAAACACTTCTTTGATTTGGAAGATGTCAACGATAGTGACTACTTTCAATGAAGTGGGACAGGTAAAACACACATTTATAAACAAAAAAGCAGATAAAGAAAAATATTCAAGACTCTTGACTAATCTAGATGGTTTCCAATAGACGTTATTATACGGGAAAGTTATTATTTTTCTATCGGGCATTTATGACAGAACTTCTTTGGTATGGTTGGAGCACAAGAAAATTTGTTTTTATTTCTTGGGCATTAACTATGTAACAATTTCTAGTCATTTTGTTTTAAAGAGTTTTACTTTCCATGAACATTTATTACATAAATTTTAATATTTCTGCTACCGGTTCGACACATCCGTGTCATTTCACTAGCAAACTTAAAACAAACTTAAATTTATGCAAGTACAGAAATGATTAGATTTTATTAGCTGGGTATTGGTAGGGGTGATTTTAGGGGAGAGGAAGGAAAGTGGAAGGAGTCAACATAACACGGAAACATTGCTAATAGTGGTGATTTACAGGGTGCTATTATTTTGTTAACTAAGTTAATTTTTTATTCAATTTTGATTTAATGTCACGATTGCGTCGAAACCAGAAGGAGAAAAAATAAAATTTAAGTAACAAATGTACATGGAAAGTAAAAATCCACAAAATAAAATGCACAACAGAAAACCTGAGAATTGAAACGTGAACGCGATAGTAAATTTTTCACGAGAGACTTATAACTTAAAAAAAATAAGAACAATTATATCATTTAATTTTTATAAGACAAACGCTCTTTTTATAACTTATGAAGGTTATTCCCATCAATGTAATATCATATCATATATTATCATTATTATACTTATTACATATCTATGTTTTATTTTTCTGTGTCATATTTTAAATTAGATTATTAGTGATTATATCATTATTTAAAATGACATTAACAAAACTACGAACTAATGAACAAATGAGAATGAACAATAGATGTTTATGGTTTATATCTCTTCCTCATTGTCAGTGAACATAAGTTAGTTGACATTGATAGCATAATGTCATTAAGTGACAAAGTAGATATGGGTTATATCTCGTTCTTATACTCAGAGAGGGGATTTTTTTAATGTGAAATCAACGAAAAATGGTATCTCTTCTTTTTTTGTCTATATCTTGTTCTCATTCTTTGGTTCAAATATTAATATAATACACAATGTTGGCATCGAGTGGGTCACCAACAAGCCAAATTATCTAGGTAAAGCAAGGTTATCTGGTGATACAGGAAATGTTGTGATATAGTAGACTTTTGGCATTATTCAATTTACGACGCAGTATACGGTTTTGAAATTCAAACCACAGATGAAAAACAGTCTTGTGACAGTCAGATGTGCTGAGGTGACTTCAAATTGTAATTTATCAATTAATCTGTGATTTCTGAAAGTACGAAACGTTGTTTAGCTTATATTAACCATAAAAGAATGCTTCACAGCCACAATTAAAGAAAGTGGCAGCTGCCATATTTTTTTTTGTACGAGCTTAAGTAAATTGTGAGTAATATTAAGTTTTTTTACGTGTTTTTGGACTTTGATTTTTAATAATTTATTTTATTTTATATAATTCATCTTCTGGTTTAATAGTGAATTATCATAATGCATATTAAGTAGGCGAATAGTTTTCATGTTTTTTTGGTCAATTTAAGCATATCACCAAATTTGATATTCTCACCAAATTACCTGTCACCAAGTTACCTACGTCTAATTCGTTAAAAATTTATTTGAGAAAAAATATTGCTGAAAAAAAAACGATCGGTCTACAGGTCTTACACCCATGATGATTCAAAGATATAACCAAACCGCTTTAATTTTCACACTATCCTGAATCCAGTTTTTCAAGCAATAATATCAAAAATGCTTTTAAAAAGTTCGGTATTTTTTCAATTAATAAAGAAGCCATAAATTCATTAGCCTTAGCTCATTTTCAATTAATAGAGAAGACCACCATGGTTCCAGAATAAAAAAACTGATTTTAAAGACATTTTAAAAATTTCCCACAATATTCCAACACCAACGACACAAATTAAAAGAGATTCGTCTGCAAAATTTTTGACACCTCCTTTAACAAAAAAGGTATATCAGTCAGTACCACCATCATGAAGGATTAATTACACGTGTGATGCATCTGTAATCAATATTTTATATTCTCGATTTTTAATAAACATGTACTTGACGTAATATGATGGTCCCCAGCTAATGGCTCCCAAAAAACAATCCAACCAAGTAATCACGGGGTAACCTGGAGTACCAACGTTTGTTGTTTTAAGCTTCGCTTATCCGTTCCTACATTTAAATTAAGCTAATTTAACTCTTTTTTTGTCCCAAAGCCACACAAAAGGGAAATGAGATTATTTCTCAATTCATTCCATAAAAATTCATAATGATTCTTGGCTTAACAACTCGACCGTGAATGAGCTTAAGTCCGAGGTACGAGTAGGAAGCGGTAAAACATTTGCATTAACAAAAACATTTCAAACTGGATATTCTCGTTCTTGCCGTGTCTTATGTATTCAAATCCAATTACCAAAACATAAATAAGAATTGTGTAAACGAATGGCTTTTCACTGATCTGAACATTAATTAAGAATACCAGAGATTATAGAATTAAACACGTTCAAAGCAAAACTGCCGCAGACTCTGAAATACTCTGAAGTTTTAGAATTTTTTTAATTCAATTTATTGTTTATCCAAGATTATATTTTTACATAATAAAGGCATCTTTGATAATATTAGCTGGCTAATCTAATAAATAGCTAATGGATATAAGATTCTACATGAAACTAATTGGGTATAATACCTATTTAACTTCCAACTGTATTCTTGTGGTAATCTAGATATTAAGTCAAAATCAAAACGACGTCAGTCTGCCATTCAATGAAATATTCAACAATACTGATCGTTCTCAAATCCTTTACAAGCAACTTCTCTGAACCCAAATATTAACGCCTCCTTTTTAATATTTATGAAATGAGAATTATCGTAATTTCAATCAAATAAATGTAAAAAATGCATTCCAATGAACACGTGTTGCACATTTGAACCTCACAGATGACTTCATTAAAGCTGCATCAAGTATGGTTTCAGCGCAGAGCAAAGAAACTTAATACCGAATGGCTGCATAATGGAGGTATACCGTTACCTGTTGCAAGATGCAATGCGTATCTGTTGTGAAAAATGCGTTTATTTTTTCCTTCCAAGAGCCGAGAAGATTGCGAGGAAGGCTGCAGATGACGAGACTTGAGTTACAGATTAATCTTCGTGGTGGCTTATCACGCAGTACAAACACACTGCGCAAACATCTCCACTGATTAATGTTTCCTTACAAGGTTACATTCAGCGAAGCGAGGGATGGGGCATACGCGAGTTTAATTAAAATGTGATGACTTCTTGATACCTTTCATTGTTGTACGGCTATGGGCCCGAAGCAAGATCCGTATGGACATTGGACAAACACACCACTGAAATATTTATAATATTTTGCTACCAGAGAATTCAGCAAACTCTCAACACATCTTGTATAGTAATAATAATACGATGTGGTTATTCTTATAAATTGTGGTGGTGCTGCTTTAGGTAGTCAATTTGTATGTTCGCATCTTCCCCATCAAGGTTTGCAAAGGAATACATTTTTTCTTGAAATTACTTCTCGTCTGGTGAGAAGATTTTTTCCCCATTGGTATTTGTTATTTGATGGCGAGATGCCAGGTGTTGTATCAGCCTGTCCAATGCATATTTTGCGCAACGTGCTGAGATTGGAGTAAAAACAAGGGATATAGAATTACACAACACAACGTGAATACATGTATATTGTACTAGGGTTGATCAGAAAGTTATGATAACATAGGCTTCAAATTAAGTACCGTCCAATAGACCCTATTGGACGGTAATTAATTTTGAAAAAATCTCAAACTCTTTTCTTTTATTCAGATATTTTAAAAATGACTTTTGGAAACAAAATAAAAACTAATAATTGGTTAAAAACATATGTGAAATGCTTTTTTATAAGATCTTTTGGTGCTTTTAAAAATATCTGCTACTTCTGCATATTGATTACCTAATCCTGTGTATGCGTGGTATAAGGGAGTTCGTGAACGAATAATTGGTATTGACATTATTGTTGCAGTGAAATATTTTTTTAGTTCTTATGATCCTTTTAGGAACATGAAATGAAATGAATTGCAATATTGCAGGGCTATCAATAAGGGAATTAATAATTAAAAAAATAAAAATAACTTTAGATACCAATATTCTGTCAGTCAGGTGAATTAATTTTAGATTTTTCATTACACAGTTATAGTTAGTTATATTTGAAGAAGAATCGGAGAGCTTAACATGTAGGTCGGAGGTAGGTATCTAAGTATTTTCTTTTATAATTATCGCTATTCCCAAACTGGATGTTTCTTTATTTATTGAACGCCCCGAGGAGCGTACATCTTGCTCATAATATTATGGGATGATTTATAAGCTTCATCCAGATTCACCGTACTCTATCATAATGCACTCTTTACAATAATTCTGTTCTAATAAGTAGCCACCTGTTTAACTTGTTCGTTTGTCTGCTTGATCCATACTTCTTCTTCCATTCCATTAAATATTTGACAATATTTCGTTTCATTCTAAAATTTAAAACAAATATATATGATTATTTCTATTTTCATTACCTACATAAGAGTAATATAATTAATTTATGCCGCCTTTCTAACAATAGTTAGTGTAATGGTCACCATAGTTTTCTTACAAATAGTTGATCGGTTATAAAAATCAAAAATTACTATACAGATAATAGACATGAATATATTTTAAAAAAATACTTTTTTTTTGCGGAGTTTGTAGAAAAACTACTTTTTCTTTAAAGTTTATATATAGTGAGTTTTCACGGGTGTGCGCTAAGTATATAATATGTTATATGGAAAAGACGCTATTTTTGTGTAATAAATAAAAAGATAATATAAAATACGTCGCGTGTTCGTGTTCGTATACCTACTAATTTCTACATCCCAAGGATCCCTTTAGCTTGCTCATTTTCCTCGTCCATCCGTCGGCCTTGCATTGGTTTTGAATTCTCCCGTTCGATAAGATAATATTATATTTTCTACTTCTAACCAAATTTTCAACCTTCCTCTCAATGTCCTTTATCAGGATTGTTAAGAAAGCTAATTTTTGAACTGGTCAACACGCTTTCTTCGATAACTGCTTTACAAGCGGCAACTAAATTCAGTCCTTCATTATAAGAAAAAAAAAAACATTTTCAATTTTTGCTGCGGATGACATAAAATATATTCTATTTTTATTGAAGAAGATAATACTAATAAATCTATACGAAAATACGACAAAGAATAATACACAAAACAGGTAACGGTTGCAACTGGGACTCAAACCCAGGATCTCTTTTATTACAGCGACAAACGCCTTAACCAACTCGGTTATTATCGTCAATCTCATATATCAATTTCAGAAATAATAATTTTAACTTTGGACGCCCAAGAAAGACGTGGCACGATCAAGTGAATCAGATATTTGAATCGGGCCATGTTAATAGTCAGAATAATTGAAGAGTACGTATGAGAAAATGTATGAATGTCAATGAGGCAAGGAGTGTGTGCCAAGACCGAGTTGTTTGGCGGTCCGTCCTCTCTGCCTACCCCTGTGAAGGTGTGATAGGTAGATTAATTTTTCCCGTATTTTTGGCTGCTACCTTTTTAAATGATCACTAAGTTCTAAAGAATTGGTAAATAACTTATATAGTGTGTCCGATAAACATTTTCTATTTCCGATTTTATTTACATGGAACAATTTAAATTATTTCAATCAACTTACTGATCGCACCTCTTGTTCGTAGGTGCATTATCATATAGCATACGTGTCAGTGGGTACAGGGTGTTCAGTTTATAGTACACCTGTCGTGGCATCAAGCACAGTTCGGGAGGTCGCCTAGCTTTCAGGTGTTCGATCGCTTTTGTTCTCGACCAATCCACAATCAAGTGGGAAAGTAATAATTAATAATATTTAATTTAAAAAAAACATCAAATATGACACGAGTGCCTAAGTTCTCGAGGATTTTACGCAATATTAACGCAAGTGATTTTATTGCCTAAGTAGAAAGTCGAAGATTGATTCTTTTATAAATACTGTCTTACGGATACGAAATAGTTGGCTTTTTATGTTATTGAGTAATATTTTTTTAAGCATTCATTGAAAATTAAGCTACCCTTTGCTCTCTTTTTTTACATTAGCTCCACACTATGTCATCTTTGAAGATGCTGTGAGGAGGGTTTTTTTAAGGGAAAGGAAAGAGAGGAAGTAAAAAGTTTGAGGGTAGGAATCTGAGGATAAATATGTCCAGGAGTGTTAAACGTGTGAAGCCATCCCTCCCACTGCGGTGCAAGGCGAGAGGGTCCGGGCACCCCTGCTAAGTCACCAAACGTAGCGAACCACTTGGGGTGACCTGTGGCAGATGTGTTAATCGTCTAATAGATGGTTCCCATAATATAATATAATAAGGGCGGTGGTACCCATACTGGTCTCCCGAATTGTTAATTAATTATTAATTATAATATGTTATTGAGAACATGTAACTACTCAAAATATTTATTGAACATGATATTAAAAATAAAAAAAAATATATAAAAACTCCGACGGTAAATTTATACAAGCTATCAATATCATGCTATAAAAGCATTCAACAGTTGAAAGTAAAATTGAGGAAAATAAAAATAAATTCAGACACAAAATTATAAAATGGATTTAAGATCAAAATTTCAAAAAATAAAATTTAAAAAAACATACAGGTAACACACAAAACCAGTATAAAACACACATCACTCACAAACAAATAACACACAATATAAATAAACCGAATTAACTTTATATAATATTATTTATTTTTGATTTTACTTTAATTTTAAATCTCTTTAATTTAAATTTAAATTTTAATTTATCTTAATCTTATGTTTTTAAATATATATATTTTTTCTTTATTCCCCAACATTATATTTATTTTTTTAATATATTATGTTCGAAAGAGTATGTTACAATCATAGTTAGTTCCATGGTTCATGCCTATAAGTCGGTATGAAATAAATAGTATCAGAACAAAAGCATCATTTACTCGACTATCGATTATAATGAATACTGTATTTACTGGTTCCAGAGTGGAAGATACTCCTAGTATCGCCCTGGTGTAAGACCACCATTCAGAATTGAAACATTGCTTGAAATGGCTTTAGCCGTGTTTAGTGACTAGATCTGAATGGCCAGGTACTTCCCCACCTTCCTCTTCCTCGTCTCCTTCCCTTCCCCACTTACCTTCAGCCTCATAACATACCCCAATTAAGGATGCCATAGTCTCACTGGCTCCAGACGGGAGCAGTTGGGACTCTTGTGAGGTATTCACTGTAAAAAAAAATATATATTTTTTCTTTGAATATAAACTGGAAGCCTCAGCACGGGTAAACCACCCAGTGAGGCCAACATTATTGGATTGTACTATAAAATAATGTAAAAATATTTTACCAAATAAAAAAACAAAATTAAAAAAATATATTATGGTACGATAATGATTATCTTGTGTGTGTTTTATACGTAAAGTTGTGTTATCATTGCTATTTTTTTTACAAACTGCCTTCATTTATAAGTATGCGTTTCCAATGGTATCATTCTGATTGTCTTGTATTTTAAATGTAACATTATGTTGTTATATGTTTTTCTGTTATAATCTGACCATGTTAGAAAGTGCGCCTGCTTTCAACTCTCAGCACAGGAGTTCCTGGTGAGACAGGCATAGTACCTATACCAATTGTAATAGAATTAATAAAAATGAAGAACGAAAAAAATGACACAACGATTATGAAAGTATCAATGAAGAAGATAATAATCTAAACGAAAATATGAAAAAGAATAGGATACAGAACAACAAAAGATAACGGTCGCAACTAGGACTCGAACCCAGAACCTCTCATCTTACTGGGACAAACGCCTTAACAATTAGGCTACTGCCACGTCTTATTTTGTCAATCCCATATTTAAAACTTCAGAAAACCCCTAAAAAAATTGGCGTATTTTATCAGAGGCTAAAAATATTCCCGCTTTGTAATAAAATCCAAATAAATGGAACATTTGTTAATGTATTCGAAAACTAAAAACTGTTTTCGAAAGGTGATGAAATAGGCTTTCATATTTCTATATTAAAAATTTCTATGTATTATTTCGAAAAAAAAAATTTATTCCGAAAACTTTAAAAAGTTTTAAAAATGGCTCACTTTACTTTTTTTTCTAACTAAAATTACTGATAATGAAAAAAAATAAAACACATCAGTATTTCATTAGATAAATGAATTATAAACCTTACTGTCACATCACTTTTTTTCGTTTCATGTAAAAAAAAATCTTAAAAAATTCACAAAATTCAATAATTTTTTTTCAAATTGCTATCGGAAACTTTGGTTTCAGAAAGGGGTAAATTTTAATTTTTTTGTGGTTTTCTTTTAGATTTGAATATATAGTTTGTTGTATTCTCTTTTCAATACCGTTTAGATCACATTTCTGACTATGATAGTAAGGGAAAAACAACGATTTCTGTGAGACCTATGTGAGCTGGGACAAATATGGTCTCCTGTGATTAAACGGGTTAACAATATTATATTCGATCATTTTTTTCCAAACTATTGGCATCTACCTTTTTGTAATGGGTTCGATTCTCAGTTACGACCGTTATCTTTTATTTTTCTTTGTCTTTTTCTTTTTCATATTTTCTTTTAGATTACTGTTAGTTATTGTAGTGTTATCTTCTTTTTCAATATACATTGATGGGAATAACCTTCAAAAGTTATAAAAAGAGAATTGTTGTATTAAAAAAATGATTTTCAAAGTTTTTTCTTCAAACTTCGCAAAATCACTTTGTGGCGTCATTTTTAATTAAATTAAACAAATAACTTTGTATCAACCACAAAAGAGTGGTTGATACAAAGTTATTTGTTTAATTTGATTTTAAAAGTGTTTAAAAAACTTTATTCTGTCGATGCGTGTTGTTTTTATGGTCGGATCGTTTTTTATAGTTTCGAATAAAAAAATATTTTGTTTATGGTCCTCATTTAGATGAGATTGCTCCAATAAGAGATAAAACAGATGTGTAAAGATCAGATCTGTGGACGTGGAAGCTGCTTAGATAATGCGGCAATAAATAACGACAAATAATTGAAATTATTCAAATCACTATCGATTAAACCAGTCAAACGGCAGCTGGCTTGTCGATCATAATCTTTGTAATCACCTGTGCCTTGAGTAAGCTATAAACAGAACCCCGGTGGTCCACTGTTCCTGTCTCTGTCCAGTGTCCACTTGAAGGTTGCGGCATCTGTCGGTCATCTGGAGAGTGGCAGTGGCAGTGGGCAGAGGGCTGGGCACGCTGCACAGATTTATCACATGTCGCCAAAATGCTCATCATAATATCCCTAATGGGTAATAGGGCTTCTGCTAAACGTTGGAAGGATTGTATGTACCTTGCTACAACTATTATAGCGACAGACAGCGAATAGGTGTTTCTGGGCGCACTCGGATTTTGGTTTACTACGTTGACTCCGAGGGACAGCTGCCCATGTGCTTCGTGATCTCTTGCTCTCAAAAAAATAGTTTTGTAATTTCTTAGTCATTGGGCATGAGGTTATATGCTGTTTTTGGAGATACTTTTTTTACGTTAGCTCCACACAGGAGGTCCTGATAATAATAACTCACCTAAGGGCTTTCGTCACCTTTGTGGATGCTGGTTAGGGGTATTTTTAGGAATAAAAGAATATAAAGTTTAGGAAAGGAAAAAGCTATGAGGGGTGGGGAGGAATCTGAAGGAATCCATCCCTCTCACTGCGGTGCAAGGTGATGGTTAGAAAGGTGCCAGCTGGAGAGATCTTAAGGTCTCTCCTGATCCGGCCTGCCACACAGTTGATGGGCATACACAACCACCGCAAAGACCCGGATAAACCTTTCCCCATGAACCCGGGTACCCCTGCTAAGTGACAAAAGGTAGCGAATCACTTGGGGTGACCTTTGGCGTATTATCCAATAGATGGTTCCCGTGGTAGCAGTACCCATATCCGTTTCTTAAATTATTTTTGTCAGACGGGTATTTTGTAATTTCTTCAAAATATTATTCAATTTTGTTGGGCGTGCGTAATGTTATGAATTTGCTGTCTTTGGGTATATCTACTTTGTAGTAGATGCCGAGTAAAGGAAAAGGGACGTAATCGTATTGTAAAAGGAAGGCAAAAAAAAAACCTGAAAATAATTTCACACACATATTGGGCCCAGTGTTCATACCAAAGAGTATGGTACAATCATAAATAGTTCCATGGTTCATGCCGATATGTCGATATGAAATAAATAGTATCAGAACCAAAGCATTATTTACTCCACTATCGGTTTTAATGATTATTGTATTTGGTTTGATATGCCCATTTGATTATATAGCTCGGTGTATTTATTCAAATTATGTATTTTTATTTAAACCAAAATTTGGAGACTATATTTTTTTTTTAAATCTAAATATTCGATAATATCACGGGCAAGATACTAAATCAACCATATACCACTACGTTTTCCTCTGAAAAAAGAAAAACTTAATATTAGTTTAATTTATTTGTTATTTTTTTCGAAGATTGTTTTCCATTCGTTAAGAATACGTATTAATAATTAATAATAATTAATACGTTCATCAAACCGGTTATGAATCCACTTTTTAAAAGAGTTGATAAATTTTCTATAATTTAAGTATAGGACTAAATATGTCTGCCAAACAAATGTTGACCGTGGAGTCATATAAAATTATATAATAATATCAACATTGTAACGAAACAAACAACGGAGTTACATGCAGCACGTATAGACAGACGCAAGTCTTAGTATGTACGAGTATATGTGAACTGTAATTTTATGAAAGAGTTCACCACTCATGAAGTGCATTTATTTATTTGGGCGTGAAATTCTACTCTTATTCGGAGGGGATTGCACTATAGTGTGCCAATTTATTCAACCCAGTAGACTTTATCCACATTGATTTTTTTTTTAAATTGTATCTAATTGAAATGTTGATAACTTATTTTTAGGGGTTAATTATTATTTTATTTTCATCTATTAAGTTCGGAGATGGTGCTTTCGAAGTTTCAGGGGCAAAAGCTTGAAATAAAATCGCAACTAAACCAGGACCATTAAAAAAGGTAAGGGATTTTATAGTGAAACTAAAAACTCATTTCTTTCAGAAAAATTGGTCCAACAAATCTGAATCCTTTCATAGTAGCCCTCGACATCTGTAGATATGTAATACCCAGAGGAGCGATTCCGGTTCTATTTACGGATGAGGAATTGTCCTTAACCTTAAATTTATCGACTTTTTCTATATTCGTCAACTATACGATTCCAGTTTTCTCGGATAACAAGTAATCATTTTTAAGGTTACAAACAGAGATTATAAAATACAAATTCTATAACCAGTGGTTACGAATAATTCTTTGCTTTAGTAGAACCGGAATCGATAATCAGGTCTAGTTGTCTAGATTTGAAAAGGGTCAAATAGCCAAACCCATTGGCCAAACTTAGGTAGATACCGAATACCTATTGGTATTTATGAAAGATACACGTCTTTTGTGTTCGCTTAAATAGAATTTTCGGCTTTTGAGGCTATTAACAAATAAGAATTTGTAAGCTTTTGGTCATCTTATAAAAATTCTCCATTCCTAAAGATTCCTAAATTTCTTTCAAAATAAATATCAACTCTACTTTAGGCACCAATCTTCTCCTAGATGAATTATCAACTGTAACAGGGGGTAGCTAATGTAAAATTATGCAATGCTTTGTGTTTTAAATATAGTGTTCTCCGCGTGCAAATATCTTCTCAAGCTACTAAAAATGTATCTATTTGTAAATGACAAAATTAGATAGAGCCTAAGAAAACATAATAAATTGTACAGCGCCTTTGAGGGGATTTTTTATAAAAACGTCGCTCTACAGATAATTTATATTATTATTATAGGTTGCAATGCTAAATTCCGTCTCCTGCGCCATCAAATTACTGGAAATCTTCGTCTCTAACGAGTTTGTACGTACAAAAGTTGAAAAGAAAATACTGACCAAAAACGTTATTCCAGGTTTTTTTTTTTAAAAGAGCAGAAATAATCATAAGTTAAGAGGTAGGTATCCGTGGTTAAGCATAAATAAGAAAACACTGGACGGTAATAATAATATGGTGCTCATAATATTTGGACGACTTTTTGCGGGAAAACAAGTGTGCTGGGATGAAGTGGTCCTCGCTTTTGCCAAAAACTGAGCAGGCTTCTGGCTGCACTCATCTTCCCCTCAGTTCTCACCCCCCACCCCCCTCACATCAACCCCACCCACTACATAGACCTATCCCTCACCCCACCCACCACCACGTGCTCGCATGGCCGCACCACGGTCAGTGCTCATTACATTAACCTCATTCCCACAATGTTTTAAACGAAGTTATGAAATTTTTTTAATGAGTAAATTAAGATAATAATATATTCACCATTTAGAGACTCAAAATAAACACAGAATTTTGTTTTCAAATAATTTACTGAGCGTAGTAGTCATGTTTTAATTCTACTATGTGGCATTTCATCTATCTGTGAATTCGTTTGTTACTTTCCGGTTCGGGTTCAAAATGGTGGCCTTGTAATATATTTTTATTTATTTATTTATTCAAAAAATAATTCATATCACATAGCCATAGCCACCATATTATAAAGCTACAATTTTATCCAAGCTGCAACAAGCTATCAAATCATAATTATCAATATTATGGTACATACTGACCGGAAGATGTTTTAAAAAAGGATTAACATTGAGATGTTGATATTTCTATGGACAAATTGCAAAAGTTATTCATAATTAAATTTTATTTTTTAATTATTTAAGAAAGCAAACCCTTTGTGGCCTGACATTGTACAAAATGAAAAAAATGTTTCAACCACTTTATTTTAATATATATATTTATAGGTTTCAGTTGATCTCAACCTTCTTCAGTATAATTAACATTTAAACTTTTATTATAAAAAAAATAAGTAAAATATGTACTGTTTATAATTAATTAGGTAGGAATTTAAGTACATACTTACAAGTCTTATGATTTCAAAGGAAATTTAGTTTTTATTTATGAAATAAGAGAAAATCAGAAAAATTCTCTGTTGGACGTAAGGCCCACTGACTGTTCACAGAACTACTAATACTTACTCAACTTTATAGTTGAGGTATGATATAAATGGGCCTACAGTGTTGTAATAAAAACCTTTAAAAAATGTAAGCAAAGTTTTTTTAATTGCATAAATGGTATTCCTTTTAAACAGAAAGACTCAAAATATTACAAAAAATAGTACGTAGGCTAACCTATTCCACTGCATTAGAAGTGAAGAACGAAATGTGATAAAAACTTTTTAAAAGAATTAAAGTTTTCAACCGTCCAACCGACGTTGATGATTTACTCGTTTGGTTCTCGATTTCGATCCTTTATTCAGTCAGCAAATTAAATCTCCTTACGGCGTCACATGTTATTTTCACAGATCAGGCCTGAGCAGATCGGTGAAGCGAAAAATCCCAAAGGCGTCGGATCTGGCTTACAACTTCACAGCTTCAGATCTGCACCGATCTCCTATGGCTTTATACTGCGTTTAGTCCTAAGCTACTCTCCACTTTACTGCACACTAGCCATTTTATTTCACGACTTTCCAGCAGCCTAAAAATGACAATTTTAAGCGTTAGTGTCATAAAAAAAAGTACGTTACTTGTTATCGACACACAGTTTATTTCTACCATACTATATGAATCTATTTTAAATTTAAAATATTATACTACGAATAAGGTTAAATATATGGTGAAAAATTGGCAATCAGAAAAAAAATATTTATATTTGTATGTATGAAAAAATGTTGAATCTGTAGATTTAAGATGTAAATTATAAACTCTTAAAGTGTGTATGTAACTAAATTATAAGCACCTGTTAACAAGCCAATTCAATTGGCTTAGCAGGACTTGTTTGTTGATTTCAATAAAATAAATTTAAAAAAATAAAATAAAACAAAGGATTCAATTAGTAGGTTGATTTGGCCAAACAAATATTTCAAAATAAGAATATGATTCGTATTGTCTTTAAAACAAAATTGTATACGTAAATGTAATGGTTTTTCTTTTAAAATAAAACATCCAGCCAGTTCAGAATTTATACGGAAACTAAATAAACACAAACAAAATCTCTCTACAAGAAGAACAAATACATAAGATGCCTGTCGAGTCAAAATCAGAGAACGCATTATTGCAAAGAGCGATGAAGCACTGTCAACAAATTAATGCCGAACAATACAAAATAAAATATAGAAAAATTAATTGAAATTTAAAAAAGAAATCACGAAATAAGTGAAACGTGATTGCTGATTTTTGTAAATTGTCAAGTTTACTTTGAAGTCTTAAATACTGTACATATTTTGTAACATTATTGCTACATTAATAATAATAATTGGATAATTTGTACAGCGCCGTTTTTGTGAGAAATCACCTCAAGGGCGCTGTACATTTTATTATGACTTCTTAGGTCCTACCTAGAACTATTATTTACAAATAGATACAGAAAACATACTTACCTGACAGGTCAATTCATCTTGGAGGAGATACGACTTTGCACGCGGAGGACACTATATTTAAAACATTGGACAGTGCATATTTTTACATTTGCTACACCATCACTTTTCATATTACATTTATAAGAAGACTACTGCCAAAAATGAAGTTAATAAATTGAAGTTATTAAGATTATACAGTTATTGAGACTTGAGATATTATGACTCATTAGGACTGGAGAATTTGAATGAAATTGGATGTACAAATAACTCAGAAATAAGAATTGGTTACAAATTGTATGCAATTAGTTATTTACTATGTCGCGGGCTGAGAGGGTGAAGTAAAGGTTTTTTTCTTTTCTTTACGGATATGACTGTCTAAAAAGGTGAGTTTAAAGTTAAGCTTTAAATTTCGCCAAGCTTGTGATCATTCTTTATGGTAGGTTCAGACTGGACGACGGACGTACGCATCGCTACTCAAACAATGCTTAGCAACCCATACATTTTCTGTGAAAATGGCCACAGACATCGCACGTCGCGATGCGTGTGGCCCATGTGATTCTAAAACATAAATTTTCATTGAAAATGTATGGTTGCTAAGCAGTCCAGATATTGTTAGGCGTAGCGATGGGCACGTACGTCGACCCAGTCTGAATCTACCATTAATCATGTGGCAGTACATTCCAGGCTTTAGGTCCTGACACTCCGAAAGCACGCTCACCAAACTTAGTTTTTGGTGAGCGCTTTGGCTCTTTCAACCTTCCGATTGCCGATGACGCCGCTGACCTAAGAGTTCACTGTTGGGAATTACAGTTTTATGGAATACACAGTAAGCAGGAGCCATTCCATTAAGGGACTTAAATACCATCCAGCAGAGCTTGAACTGGACTCTTTCAGGACATTTGAGCCAGTGAATATTTTTGAGATGCACTGAAATATGGGAATATTTAGATACGCCGGTGATAAGTCTTGCCGCAGCGTTGAAAACGGATTCAACGGATTAAGTATATTTTTATATTAACACATATCTAACCATTGTAGGTGTATATGGGATGTGCTATTAAAAGTGGGGGCTCAGGGCCTGTATAAAATGATAGAAAATTAATTTTTTAAACATTGTTAGGTACTTATGTAATCTTTAAAAAAGCCCCCTTCCCCCCCATTATACATAATAAGCTAGGCCAAGTCGTCCATCACAACACAAGCAACATCTTCCGCTTAGTGTAGTGGTAGTAGGAGATTTTCAAATGTTGTTGGGTTATTCGTAACCCGGGAGTATTTGTCTTTCCTCAAAAAAATACATACAATGTTGAACAGTGAACACGGATAGAAAAGAGGGATATAGCGTTATTTGACGCATTGTGTACTTTAGAAGCGACGAACCCGAATATGAACCACGCATATCAGGTTCGACAAAATGCATTAAAAATAGTCAATGGAGAAAATGATAAGTATATCATTGAAGAAGAAGACAACAATAATAATCTAAATTGAAATACGAAAATGAACAAGACACAGAATAATAATAAAATATAATTAACTTGGGGTTAATAATTAACGCTAAACAACGTATTTTAATTGTAAAGAAATAATGGTCGCAACTGGGTTGCGCAACCCAGTTGCGACTATTATGACCATTTTGTTTTATTATTTTTCTGTGTCTTGTTCATTTTCATATTTTAATTTAGATTATTATTGTTGTCTTCTTCTTCGATGATATATAAAATTGATGGAAACAACCTTCAACAGTTAAAAAGAGAGTTTTTCTAATAAAAAAATGTTAATCAGAAGAATTTGAAAAAATGATTCAGAAGTTTCATCTGATCTTTTTAGATACAACATGATTTAATTTCAAGAATTACTAGAAAACTAAATAACCGACAACTAACTACTAGTTCAGCGCCAGAATAGTAACGATCCTGACGTAACATAAATACTAACATTAATATGATTGAAATCCAAACGTTTCCTGTCGGATAAACAACAGTGTTCCTAATGTCTGATGAAATGGCTTTTCCTGAAACTAGCAGCAGCAGTAATACAATTCTGCACTTAACAACCCGACAACAAACACAGAATCAACATTCATTGCATTATTACGGGATAACGGCCAACTTGCATTTACCTGACATTATTCTCTTTACACAAACTTATCTAATTCCAAGTGTTGCTAAAGTAAGGACTGGCTTCTAGCTTCTAGCTTCCACTCGAACAAATTAATACTCTAGCTTGAAATTTCATACCCAACAAAAACCTCTTACTGTTAGGTGATTCAGGTCGAACAATGTTACGTTTTCTGTCACGAATATAAACCTGGTTCAGGATGATAAAGGTGAAGTATATAAATACCGACACAAACTAATCAATGTTTTTTATACATATAAAACGAAAAAATGTATATTCCTCCAAAGTATGGACACAATGGACATGACATACGGTGTTCTAGCAAAACCACATAGATCACAAGTGCAGTACACTGAATAGATTGTTTTGGAGATCCACTAATAATTTTCAATTAGCAAATTTATTATTATTTATTAATTAAAACATTTTATAATGTTGAGTTATTGTAAAATATCAAAAATTTAAAAATAAATGTTTTTTTGAGATTCCATGTCCCGGCCTTGTGATTTATGTTTTGGAAAAGGTGTAAATGTTTTTGAGAATGGGCAGATTTTCTTTTAATTCTCAAATAATACAATATAAAGGGGCTTATGCCAGGTGTCAAAATACGCAATGTGCATATCTGATATACGCACATATACATCATCAATATCTTGCGTCTACACTTTTACTATGCAGCAATTTAACATGGTGATAGCTACAGCTACATATCCTGTAGATACAAAAGCAGAAATTATTCGAACTGCCCAAAAATGACACATCGCTGACGTCTCCGGCCAATATTATCCTTGCCATTCACAATCCCTGGAATTTAATTATTATGAATCCTTTCAGCATTAGCACGAAGCGATGGCGGCGTCCTTTACGAAAGGCGTGACAAAGGACTCATAATATACCACCATGACTGGCCTTTTAACACCTCGGACAAGTTGTCATAGCATTCTGGAGCTTGCCCCACTCCCCGACAGGCGATAATCCTTCGCGATCACAGTTACTTGTGACTTTTAAATTACCGGCCCTGTTTGACCTACCAGACACCTGACATCAATATATTCTTCACCAGGAATATTCATTTTTTTTAAATTTTAATCCCCAGGATTATCTGTGAGTAATGGTAAGTTTAAGAGTTCAATAATTGAAATTAATAAACTTTTTAAGGTTTTTTGTCACCTGTTTACGTATTATACCTAACTATAAAAAAATTGAGGAAAGAGGATTATTATCGTTTATTTGTTTTCATCCAAACAGATATGGTCTCCCAACTTGTTTTTTTATACACCAATAAACATGTTTCTTCAAATGCCACAGTATTCAAAACATGAAAACCTATCGAAAAAAAAATGTATATGCTTAGGTGTTCAATCAATTGCTTTCAGATTAAAGATTTTTTTTAAATTTTGCTAAATGACCTGTTTTTGAACCCCAAATCATAATATTGTTGTCTACGCTTTTCATTCAGATTCCCAGATGATACGGTATTTTTTTAAACACGTCGATTGAATTTCACCATTATCATGACAAAATGAATGTATGTATGAATGAAGTGGAATCTTAGATGAGGAATTTACCTCTCTTTCCAAAATCCGATCGAAGCGAAAGGGCAGATAGAATCTTTGTCGATGACAATGCATTTTATCAACTTTTGGTGGCAATCACATACACACACAAACACGTATGCATTTCTCTAAAAGTCGATGACATTACAGCAGTTAATGTAATATACCATTGCAAAAAGAGTGTTGTTCTAATAAAAATGGAAGACACTTGGTTTTTATACGGGTTGATTTAAACAATGATGATACAAAATTATTATGAAAATAGTTCGGAGTGTTCAGATGATATTTAAATGTTTACACCTCAACAACCGGAGGAGGAATATATTCTTGGCCCCAACTCTCGAGGGTTTTAAAGTGTAATGTGGGGGTTTTACATATCATTATTTTTTTACCGATAAAAATAATGTACGCTGTAACTCAAAATCATCTGTTGAAAAACCCTGAAACATTCCGTCCGATCCAAGAACCACCGTGCTCATTGTACTATCGGAAGGCCCTCGCTAATGGAATTAAAATTTGGTTAAATGGATTTTAGAATGCTTTCTTATTGTTGTTGAGAAGGCAGTTGCGTTTACAACAAATGTTTTGTCGGGCTGTAGTCGACCAACAAATGTTTTGTGGGATTGAAGTCAACCGTCAACCCTTCCATAAAGGCAGTGAGAAGGTTCGCGCCTTGTCGTATTGTGGGACCACATCTGCCATTCACGGGTCCTGGGCATGAAGCTGTTGACTGACATGTGTATATTTGCATGCTTGATCATATATGTTGTTATTAAGGGGGTACCTTGTGTGTGTTGTGTGTCGGGCAGTGTTGCCTTTTACCACCTCAGTTCACCCTTCACGCCTTGCTGATATTTTGATGCTGAACAGGACCAGATAAATATTTTTTAACAAAGAATACAACCGCGGAAAAATAATTTAGTTTTGTTTCATATCTCTAAAGGGAGTGGTTTTTACATTCTGACTCGAAGCTTATAAGATGACGCCTACCTATGTATCCTTCGAGAATATTATCTATTACGCTTTTGTTTCCGTAAATGAATTCTATATTCCCTCTGTATAGCTCTTTTCCACTTGGCCCAGTCTGACGAAGCCCGTGTCAGGGTGAAACTGGTTAAGTCAAAAAAACAAGTGGAAAACAGTTATGTAGTGTTTTTTTAATCATGTTTATCGAATTTATCAAGAATCAACAGTTATAAAAATAGAATATGTATCTATAATACTGTTTATCTTTTTATATCTTTTACAATTCTTTTTTCTTCACCTCTGAAATGTTCATGACTTCTCTCTACTTCATGTAAAAGCGTAATTAATCCATCATACTAAGTTCTGAATTGGATAACCGAACAAGTGTATTCTAACTTAAAGAAAAGTGCCTTTACTGATATAACTTATGTATGTAACTTTTCCAAGACTAATCACCCCTATGTATAATATGAGGGAGGTCTGTCTGGCTTTAAGCTGCCTTTACAGCGCCCTTGAGGTGATTTCTCACAAAAACGGCGCTATACAAATTATCCAATTATTATTATTATTATTATTATAGAGGTCCTTGTGGTGATTTCTCACAAAAACGGCGCTCTACAAATTATCCAATTATTATTATTATATCAGTATAAATAAGTATTACAAGAAGGTAACTGAACTAAAAATGATTCTTATTTTCTAGGTAAAAGTTGGTAACACATATCATTGCGAAAACCTAAGTACTTTGTTCTACCGTCCCACGGTAAAAAGTGCAAACTCTAGGAAGTGGTATATAATTATATAATTTTCTGTGTATAAAAAGCCTACGTATTAAAATGCAGCTTTATAGAATGCCGCTGAAGCCATCGCATAATAAATTGATTGAGTAAATTAATGGGCACTGAAAATCTTTGTGATATTATTTGTTTTTTTTTTTTTTTTTTTTTTACATTAACTCCACACAGGAGGCCCTGAGGAAAATAATTTCCCTCAGGGCCTATGTCATCTTTGAAGATGCTGTGAGGAGGGTCTTTTTGAGGAGAGGAAGGAGTGAACGTGGGTCTTGAAGAGACCCATGTTATAGGAAGGAGGAAACACAGAGGCCGGCAAATCGTTCCACAGCCGAGCTGTTGAACACAAGAACGAGTCGTAGAAGCGTCCCGTTCTCATGTGACAAATGTCAACCGTGTACATATGTTGGGCGAGCGTTTGGCGTGTTTCCCGACTATGCACCGGTGCCGAGGGGATCAATGAGGCTAGTTCCTCGGAGCATCTTCCATTGAAATACCGGTAGAACAAGGAAAGCATTCCTACCCGACGCCTGTGCTCTAAAGATTGCAATCCGTTTGTTAAGACGGGAGAATCTATCAAACGGACCGCCCGTTTCTGCACAGAGTCGAGGGTG
Organism: Limnephilus auricula; assembly: GCA_951813805.1. Taxonomy (NCBI): domain Eukaryota; kingdom Metazoa; phylum Arthropoda; class Insecta; order Trichoptera; family Limnephilidae; genus Limnephilus; species Limnephilus auricula. Next base: position 521,741 of record OX638401.1, read on the forward strand.
TTTTTCAGGTACTTTGGGGCTCCAGACCAGAGGTGGCTGCCAAATTCAACCGTGGGGCGCACTTGCGATTTGTACAGGGTTAGCAGTTGTGTACTATTAAAGTATCTGCGGGCCCTGTACAGTACGCCCAGTTTCTGAGAGGCTAACTTAACTCTGGCCTCGATGGAGCCCCCATATCTGAGCTGGTCACTTAGAGTTACACCGAGCATATCAATGGAAGACCTGTTCGGAAGAATGCTACCGTTGAAGGAGACTAGATAGTCATTTCGATCCCTTTTAGACGTAATCAGACATGATTGGGTCTTTGATACATTGATACCCGGCGTAGAACAATGAGGATTTAGAAATGTGGACAAAGGTTAAAGACGTAACAATAATAATTAAGAGCTCCTATAAGGTCACACCGGGTGATTCAGTCATCAGTTAACCATTACATCATTCTCCAAACAGGCTCCATACAACATACAGTATACAGTATACACCATGCAGCACGTGGGACGGAAACTAAAAGCTTTAGCCTGACTAGGATGATACCATGCTCATACCTACATATATATGTACCTTACCTATTGGGAGTCCCCACACATCATCACGCTCCGAACATTACTTCTACAACTTTATTGTAACTGCACGAAGAATAGGATTTGATCATAGCCATCGGTAGATACTTGCTTATATCGTGATCATTATTACAATGCCTTGATTGGAAATTAAATTGATTGCGACATTCTTATTAAAATACATACTAGCCACAAATCCCTACATAGGTTCATTTCAAATATTGCATTGCTATTATTAGTATTATTTTACATTAACGCCACATAAGAAGCCGCGAGGAAAAAATATATCTTACGGCATGCGTCATCTTTGGGAATGTACTGTGTGTAATGTGTCTTTTCGGGGAAAAGAAGTAGAAGAGGTTCTGGGAAGAAGGTATGAGAAGGTGTGAGAAGGAATCTGGCAGCCAATGTATTTAGGAGTGACGGACGGTTGAATCTACTTCTCCCAATGCGTTGCAAGGTGAGCGGGTCGATAAAGTGCGGTTGGAGAGGTCAAAAGGTCTCCCTTAACCGGTTTCTCCTGATCGATCCACCATGCATTTTGCCGCCAACACCTGGACAAAATATAACCCAACCCATAAATCCAAGAACAACTGCCAAATCACTAAACCTAGCTAACCCACATGGGTGTAACTTATGGTGGAGGCATTGGTTATCCAAGTAATGGTTCCCGAGGCGACGGAACCCATATTCCAGATTGATACATTTACCTAAGAAATCTTTAATAAAAATAATAATATTTGGCTGTTATGAAGCGCCGTTTTTGTGAAAAATCACCTCAAGGGCGGTGTACGAATTAGAATATATTTATCATAACTGGCTTATAAGATTTATAATTAAATTTATTAATATACTTACAGATTTCCTCGTTATCTGGGTAAGTGATAATGGTTTTATGAATCAGAATATATAAAACAAATATAAACAATTTAAAAACTTTAAAATTAAATTCAAACAAATCTGTGTTAAGAATTTTCAATGGAAATAATAAAGTGAATGAGCCCCCTCAGAGAGATATGCAGTGGGTAATTGATACATCCAGAAACATGTGGATTTCTTTCATCAGCATCACAATGAATATCTTATTAAAAATTTTAAAAGAAATGTCAATCACTTTCAGTCCACACAACTGTCTTCCCTGTTGACAGCCCACGAGATAATCCTGTCAAGAGATGCAAAAACTACATAAACCTCTGCCGTTTTACTCGAAGGCTGGAGAGTGTGAATTCATCTCGCTTTGTTCGCGAAAAGGCAAAGGAAGAAAGGGGGGTTTATGCTTATGTATTCATCTGACCCAAACGGATCAGCGAAATATTCAAAATGAAACGCGTGTAAGTGGTTCCTTTTTGACTTCAGGATCTTGTGTCCACTACAAAGAAGGCATCAAACGCTCCTTCCGCTAAAATAATATTTGTGATTAATCTGTCTCGGCTTTACGGTGTGTGAATGGGATTATTTGAAACTATTTTTACTATCTACGACATATGCCTACAAAATGCAAGCTGCGAAAATAGTCCCAGTATACAGAGAACGTATTATCTATGAAAATTAAATTTAAACATCATCCAACCAGAGTCCATTATGTGGAGATAGTATCACAAGGCAATTGAATAGATACCTAGTGATCTTTCGCTAAAATAATTTTCTGATTATGAACATGTCGACCATAGCGTGGAATAGGGCGCCGAAGTATACTATGTTCGTACCATTTTGTGACTAGCCTGGTCAGGCTGACCGCCCCAAATGTCATCCTTCGATTTATTTGACCGTGTTATTATCCCGTCTTTATCTGCTCCCATTTCAGCCCCCCATCTGTGGCAATCATAATAATATAGGATATAGGAACATAGCCATTATTTCTTCATTTCATTTCACATGACCACACCCGTAATAAAACAGTTTGTCTCCAACCCATATTATTCTATTAACATCAATAGAATGTTTGTTTTATAAATGCAAGCCATTGCTAATCGGTTGGAAATTACTAAGATCCTAGTTTTAATACCATTATGGTATTTTGTCGCTTTCCGTCTGTTGGGTCTATTTTTGGGTAAAGCTCGGGACAACCATTCAAATTGTCTCATTGTTAATGAAATGACCATTACCTTCTCAGGAATAAAGACATCCGCTCTGATGATATTTTACCTGACCGAAATACATTATCCTATTAAAAATGCATTAAAAGCTTCAACTTTCGGGCGTGGGTAGAAAAATAATTTCTAAAAATATTGAAGACAAAGGAAATAATACACAATATATACCTACCTTCAGAATCAAGGTTGTTTTGAAATTTAGACATAATATTTAAACAAAATAACAATGCTCGGGCTTTTGCACCTTTGTTTAAATTTACACAAAACACAGAAGTGAGAAATTTTAAAACAAAGCCTTTATCTTGTTCTGTGCTAAGCTGAACCAATTCTTTCATAAATCTTCCCCAGTTACGGGGGAAATTTAGTGAATTCGTGAAAGTACCCGAAACTAGAGAAACAATGCAGAATACTTCAACAACTAAAGCATTTTCAGGATTTTTTTCTGAAACCTTTATTGCCCAGTAGCCATGAGCAATGGTGATAATAATAGGCCACTGGGACCTTGGCTACTGCAGTTATTGATATATTGTATGTAATAAATGTAAAGTATATTCACACCGATAATAATTCCAAAGGCTTCTTGCAACCATAAAACAATAAAATCCGGCAAGCTAAATACACCGGGAAATTTATGTCCTTTGGAAATACACTTTACAAATCGGAGGCATCGTAAAGAGAGTGCGGGTAATAAAAGGAGATTCATAGAAATTATTGTTGATCATAAATAACGCCACACAAACTACAAGAAAGAGACGCTTAAATGGTTTTAGCATGTAGAGCGGATGATCGAAGAAAAGAGCGAAAGGAGAATATAATGTTATAATACAGTGATAGAAGTGAGAAACGCCCGACAAAGACATAAACGATCAATTAAACCAAGTACTTAAGTCGGGTCATGCTAAGAGTCTAAGATTATGAGACGATGTATGAATGTAACTGAAACAAGGAGTTGTTTGGCGGTCCGTCCTCTTTGCCTACCCCTGCGGGGTTAGTTACTCACCCTAAATTTCAAACAAAAATAATAAATTCTTGCCTCAAATTCACCACATCGATCGTCCAAATGACATCTCCAAATACTAAGCTCATTGCTCACCACAAATCAAATATTACGTACATGTGTCTTTGTTTTACATATTAAAGATGAATAAATTAAAACAGGAAGGCATAACATTCTGGTAAATTAGTACGACATTTTGAAATATCCTACCAGTGACCCAGAAAATATCAAATTCATCACAAGTTTTTCTGTATTATAATTCATTTGGTGGTGTTTATAGATAGATAATATTATGTACCGATATTTCGGAGATATCCATCTAATCAACTGGACTACATATATTTGTCATTTCAAAGACAGTAAAGTATATATATAGTCTTATATGTTTTTTTTTTCTTTAAATGTTTTTCTATATGGAATTGGGTAGATTCGTTAACAAAATATTTTATTGTATTTAGCTTTTAAGACCCACGATTTTCTTTTGTAAATATATGTACCTACAAGCTTCTGCCCGCGACTTCGTCTGCGTAGGATTAGTACTTCGAGTAATCTATTTTCTTTTCCTAGGTCCCATCTACGTTTATACCAAAATTCTTAACCTATTTATTTAAAATATGTATAATTCTTCACTCGATTCAAAGTATTAGGCGAGTACTTCAAATAAATTCAGTAATTTAAATATTTTCCAAAATAGAATTTTGATTTAACAATTAAAGTTTTGCAAAATGTCATTCTCAAATTTTGACGTTTTCTATTAAACTGTAATTATTATTTTCAATATATTGAAAATAAATAGCTAGCTGCATAAATTATAGCCTATATGTTATTCTGATGTATGAGCTATATTATTGTAAAGTTTCATTAAAATCCATTCATTAAATTTCGACTTAAAGAGGAACAAACATTCATACATCCATACAAACTTTCACGTTTATAATATTAGTAAGAAAGATGTATTTCGAATAATTAAAAAAAAAAAAAACAACAAAAAAAAAACATAACGTCAAAGTGGTAATGACATGAGACGTCATTTGCAAAAACGTGGGCATCTCCTGATAGGGTGATGGCTTTTGGGCCACCTTTTTCAGTTGATTTTACACTACAAATTTTTCAAAAATCATGGGTGGAAACACGTGTTATTTTTTATTTTTTTTTTTTTTTTAATTATAAGTTTACAAGGTAAAACAATGTTGATTTTACAAGGTTTACAAGTATCCGCTCTCGCTTAATGAGACATGAGTATAATAATACTACGATCACAGGTTGTTAGAAAACAATTCGTCCGAAGATAGTAACGAAGCTCGGGAAATAGTTTTTTTTTCCCAGTGAACCCTTTTGACTGTGCGGTCAGATATCATTAAAAACTGAACCCCCTGAGCCCAGTAAAATTTATGGATGCACCAGTAGTGACAAGTGCACTAAACACGTTTAACCTTTGTTTAAGTACCATATATCACCGCGTTAGTGCTGGCCGCTGCCGCTGGTCGGGGGTGTACTGGTGTTTGTGTGACTGGGACAACGTGAAATCCTCAAAACGCCGCGATCCTTTCCAGGTTAAGGAAAGATTCCCAATCTACGGAGTCAGAAAAACCCTTTACCCAACTGGAAAAAACTGGCTTGGATTTAATACCTAAACCCCAAAACCTTCATTTTCAATGTGGGTGGCGGGTGTGGGTACCGCCGACCCGAGAACCATTTATTGGGTAACCAACATCCCTGCCAGGGTACTTAGCAGGGGTGTCCTTGTTCATTGGGGGAAGTTTGTCTAGGTTTAGTGGTGAATGCTTTTGCGCACCTACTCCGTAGCAAGCGGGATCGGGAAAGACTGGTTGAGGGAGATCTTTTGACATCTCCAGCAGGACTCTCTCAATCCTTCACCTTGCACTGCAGTGGGAAAGATAGATTCATACGTCCTTCACTTCTGGACATACTAACCCCCAAATTCTTACCCATCCCTCGTACCTTTTGCCTTGCCAGAATATCCTCTCCTTCCTTTCCCCAAAAATAACCTCCATACAGCATCCCCAAAGATGACATGGGCCCCCAAAGAGTTCATATTGGAAGGTCTCTAGTTTGGTCTCGGGGAAATCTGCTGTAGGTTGTAAGGCTAGCTGCTTCTGTTGACTTCCTTTTGTTATGCACACGCAAGAGACGCGCACAGAGAGAGATTGACGATTTAAGGTTATCCGTGGCGTAAAATTCTTATATTTATAATGGATTTTATTTTAATTGCTGATAATGATTTGATTGCATATAAGATTCAGATGAATTGCACTTATTTATTGATTTGATACTTTGGCTATGAGAGTCATATGAGAGCCCTCGTAAAGTAGAATGCATGTAGAATGACGGGCAAATAATTTAAAAAGATAGTATAAATAAAAATTGGATAGAAAAGTCGAAATAAGTGACACAGACGTTAATTTTAAAATAAAGGGTTCTATAGATGGGAGCAATAAAAAATAATTACATGTGAATGATAAATATAAATGAAGCTCAATATTATACATTGAAGAATGCAACACTCAACATATATCATGTTTGCGCCGATTGCGATACTCTAATCCCCTCTCCGTCGATTTCTTTCTAACATAGGCACCTAATCGGTTTGATGCACATATTAATGTTGATTCATTAATAAGTAAGATAATTTGATCAAATGGGTTATTTCAATCTCAGCATTTGATTACGAAGCCTAACAATGCGAAAGTACGTATTTATTATGCACGCACACAGTAGACTAGCTGTGTGAAACTTGGTACCTTACAGCGGTGATTATTTATAATAAATAAACAATACATAGCACAGCATGTATGACGTACGAAGCAATGCAACAATTTCACAATATCTTTACCAAAGTAGCTCTAAATCAGGTACTATTTATTTGTATTCATAGTTTCTGTTTATATTCTATATTTATAGTTATTGTTTTTATATTTCAGCATGAGTCGTTCAAGACGTGAGCGCGATGTATACTCGTATTGTCGTATAATATATTTTGTACTGAAAACATGTTTTAAATTAGTGAAAATAATCATGCTTATATCTATATGTATTATAAGTTCACACTTCTCAACACATTTCTATATCTTTATATTGTAAATCTTATTGTTATTCCTCTATCTTGTTATCAGATACCTTGTTTACACTTTTCAACACTCCCAACTTACATACTTATCCCATACTCTGTAACTCTGTAATTCTGAATATATTATTTGTTACCAGGTTAATTCGGTAAATCCGAATAGCTAATATGCTAACAGATTACTTTTTTGCATAGTCACAAAAAAAAAATTTATGTATCTTTTTTATATATTTCTTCATAACACAACTCAATTTAAAAAAAATGAATTTTCTTGTTTTTATCTTTGTTTTTATTTTTGTTTGCAATTATGTACTTAAGGAATAATATGAACTAAACCTGTCAATTTGTCTGTCCTGGAACGGGAAACTTTCCTAGTTGGACAGGCAAAGCTTCCTAAGGTGTAACTTGAACTTTCTTTTGTATCTATATATAAATAAATAAATAAAAAATAAAAAAAAATTAAAATTGATATAACCAGATCTGAATTGCCAGAAACTTCACAACTTATGCCTACCACACTTCTCCCACTACATTCAGCTACACATGATTCTTCAAATGTTTATGTGTCTCCGGACTGTTGATTCACTTATGAGATATTACATAAAAAAATATTTAGCAGTAGTTAATTTATTACATTATACTAACACTGATCCCTCTAAAAATACGGGATATTATGATTGTGAGATTTGTGAAACTGAATTGAAAAACCATATTCATTTTCAAAAATATATATTCCTATTTTTAACAATTATTATAAGCAATATTTATTAGCCTGAAACACTCATCCATATTGAAAACACCTCCCGAGAAACGATACATGCCGCCGACGGGATTCGAACCCGCGCCCCTCTGATTGCCGGTCAGGAGCTCAATCCACTAAGCTACGGCGGCTTATCTTTTACCCGTCAAATATTTCAATATATAGATACTAGTGTTTCATTCAACAATTACCGCTTATTGCATTTCATGTATCTTTTCTCGGGAGGTTTTTTCAATATGGATGAATGTTTCAGGATAATAATTAATGCTTATAATAATTGTTACCCTTTGTGCTAAGCAAAAGTCTTGTCTTAATCATTAGTTTATCAATTAAAAATAATTGCCATTTTTCTTTGGCTACCTATGACATAATTTTTTTTTTTTTTTTGACAAATTAGGACTTCTTCAGAAATTAACTTTTCAAATGAACACCGTTATACAGATACAAAATCATCACCAAAAAATTAAAGAAAAGACTTTCTTTATATGATTTTCTGATTTCAGACGAGGTACCTACTTTAACTCTTATCTAAATTCAAACAATCATCATTTCATTTGAAAATTGAAAATTTCAAACCAAATTTGAGTTCATTACAAAGCAGGAACATTTCACATGACAGACAAATGATATTCTTAAGCATAGGCAGTAGGTTGATATTTTAGCCAATAATATTTTTAAGAAACCGCTCTCACATAGTTTAACAACCACTTTAAAAACCATGACTCTACAGAAAGTTTGTTTTAAAATATCGAAGAACGATTCCCGTCATAAATTATTATCATTTAAAAAGTTGAAGTCCGTTAAATACTTTAAATGCGGGCGGCAAAGCTCCTTTTCAAACTTTCCTTCTGATCTGTGATCAGTGACCAGTGGATCCGACTAGCTTTTGTACACTCACAAGGAGTTAGGTACCTACCTAATTTACAAAGCACTAAAAAGGTCGCCGGTTTATTCGAGAAATTTGCGGTTTTTGGCACAGAAAAAGTAAACAATAGGCTTATTATCATTATTTATCGGTAGTTCAGTAAAATGCTTGTTTTAATTCATTACTAGGAAAATCTACAACATTATTTACTACTTTTACAGCATTAGTGAATACTTTAAGTTACTTTAAGGTACCTCCAATTAAAAAAAAAATAATAATTGAATATTCGGAATTGGAAAATAAGAGACAATGTGTCCAGAAGTATGAAAATATCATGACGCCAGAGAATATAGTTTCTCAGATTATCTGAATTTTGATCAATAGGTGTAATTTTGTATCAATATGGGAGGCGGGTATGGGTACTGCCGTCCCAGGAAGCATTTATTTGATAACCAACACCCCTGCTGTAGGTCGCCCCAAGTGCTTATCTACGTTGGATGCCTTGGATCACGTGGTTGGATTTTGTCGGGGTCTTGGCGGCGGAAGCGCTTGCCCACCAGCTGCGTTGCGTGCCGGATAGGGAGAGACTGGTTTTTCATGTATTCATACGTTCGTCACTCCTGGACATATTGATCCCTGGATTCCTACCTAACGCTAATTCCTTTTCCTTCCTAGAACATCCTCTCATTCCTTTCCATAAAATGATACTCCACTTAGCATCCCCAAAAATGATAGGCGTTAAGGGTTTTTTTTTCTTAAGCTCTTCTGTATGGAGCTAATGTAAAAATAAGGAAGGTAACCTACTTGTAATAGATTTTTTTTTTAATATAAAATATTTAGTGATATTATAATATTAAGTGACAGTTGAAAAAATAAAAGGATAACATCTATGCATATGTAGACTTACCCCTTTAAAAGAGTTGTAGTTGAACGAAGATTTTTATTCAAAATATATGTAAATATATTTTTTAAATAATTGAAGTACAGGACAAGACAATTATTGAAAATTCAAATAAAGAGAATACGCATCCCAAACGTTTGTTTTTGAAAGATTGTCTGTGAAAATTCACTTAGGCGATCCGCTTACTGAGGCAACTGAAAACTGCTAACTGGCAACTGTCTTTGTACGACAATGTGATGGCCAGCACACTTCACAATCACACAAAAACCCGTTATCAATGCTAACGCAAGCGTTGACTCGCGACTCGCACTGTTGATTGCCGTGGCCGGCCGTTGCTAGTTGCCAGCTGTCAGCTAATTGTTCTTCGCCTATGGTTAAACAAGCTTTTTGACCAATCAAGACATAGAAACCGGCCGGTTTTAGTTTGGTTTCAGTTGTCTCGTCAGCGGAGCGCATTAGCGCCTCCGCCCACTGAGGCAACTGAAAACTCTCAACTGCCAACTGTCTTTGTATGACAATGTGATGGCCCGCACACTACACAATCACTCAAACACCCGTTGTCAATGGTAACGCAAGCGTTGACTCGCGACTCGCACTGTTGATTGCCCTGGCCGGCCGTTGCTAGTTGCCAGCTGTCAGCTAATTGTTATATGGCAGTGAAGCGTGGAAATGGCAGAGAAAGGATGAAAGTAGACTGAATGCTGTAGAAATAAGATCCCTGAGGCGTATGTGTGGTAAAACCATGTATAATCGTGTGAGGAATGTGGAGATCCGAAAAGAATGCAAGGCTGATGTGAGCGTAGTAAGTAAGATTAAGAAAGGGACGCTTAGATGGTTTGGGCATGTTGAGCGAATGACGCGAATGTGAACGGTATAAGAAGCCGAGGACGCCCAAGGAAGACGCGGCACGATCAAGTAAATCAGATACTTGAGTCGGGCCATGTCAAGAGTCAGAATAATAGAAGAGTATGTATGAGAAGATGTATGAATGTGAATGAGGCAAGAAGCGTGTGCCAAGACCGAGTTGTTTGGCGGTCCGTCCTCTCTGCCTACCCCTGCGGGGAAACGGCGTGATGGTTAGTTTGTTAGTTAGTTTAGCCTATGGTTAAACAAGCTTTTTGACCAATCAAGACATAGAAACCGGCCGGTTTTAGTTTGGTTTCAGTTGCCTCGTCAGCGGAGCGCCTAACTCTCTACCGATTTAAATCCGTAAAAAGCCGGTCAACCCTAATTCTAAATTATCTATAAAAAATTGAATAGACAATCCGTGGCTGCGATTCGCGATGCCTTTCAAATTTCGTAGGACCCACACATCGAACAATTAGTAATGGGCGGTCCCATTCTACCGCATCTAAATAGTACCTACCCAACTCTCCAGTAACTACCCGGTACCTAACTAGTACCTAACTTTTCGCGCAGACAATGCGCCCAATAAATCCGCTCCCACAGAAGAAACCCGTATAATACCCACACACTAAACTCATTATGTTATTATATTGGGATCATAAAACTATGTTTCTTATTTTTCTTGTAATTGTGCGCTGAAATCGACTGAAAGCAAATATTTCCACGGTAAGATTTACAACCGCAAGAATGCTTTACGATATTCGTTGGAGATTTTGCAAAGGCTGTAAAAGTCATAAATTATCGCTCGGTGCTGCCGTTTGGAACAAACTGACGTTTATTTGGCCAATAACAACCAAGTTGAATAAACAATAAGCGGTCCGACAATCACTATTATGACCACATGAAAAGCTTCTTACCCTTAAAAATACCCACAGAAGCTAAATTACACTCAGAAGCTAAAATCCCGTAGGTGCTTTGTTTATATTTGTGGGAATTAGTTTAACCGCTCTGAATAAGTTCTGGTTCCTTTACTTTTAGAAATCACTTACGAAACCAATTTTTCAAGAATTTACTCGTACTAAAGTAAGTACTCGTACCATATATGTTGCTTACATTTATTTATGAACTAACAAATATTTTACAGAGTATTGAAATTATTGACTTTCCAACTAGGCAATTCTTATTAAAATTTTAGTTCATATTAGTTTAATATAACTGTATATCATCTTTTCCTAAATTTATAAAATCAAATCCAATCCAATCACCGTTATTTTTCATTATTCAGAAATAATAATGTATTAAACATATTTCTGTAATATTTTTTATTCCTTTATATTTATGTAATTATGTTTGTATATGTACATTTATGTACCTCTACGTCTGTCTCGACACATGTAATATCCTAGTGAGACAGACATAAAAAAATCGCACGTATTTAAACATTTTATAGATTAATAAGGAAAAAAAAAAAAAACATAGTTGCACTTAGTGTTGGGATATTTGTATTACAAACGAAAAACACTTCATTACATTTGTAGTCATTTTTGTGAAACGATTGTTTCAATTGTTATCTTATTTTTAATTGAGCATTCGTTTTCGAGTAAATCTAGTCATTTTGACAAAATTAACAAAAAACTAAGCTATTTATCATAATAAATGCACTGTCCCTCTTTTGACAGTGTGTGTAAGTTTTGTTTCAAATTTCTGTAGTAAAATATCATTTCCCATGGATATATCATTCTTTGAGAGTTTTATAATCGCTTTCCTTAAATGAACCAATATTTTATATAGATCTAATAAATGTTGCATGGGTTGACAAGATATTCTACTAACGCGTTTTATGTAAACACCAATGTAGAAATACGAGTAGGTTTTACTCGTAATACATATGTTAATTCAAAAAGAAAACCTAGTTTAATTTAAATTAAAATAATTGATGAGTAAAGCCCACTAGAGGTTAAAATGAACAACATTATAATCTATTGTTAGAATCTATTTATTATTGATTCCGTTTTTTAATGAGTGAATATGAATCTTTTAATTGTGGTTTATTTTATCAATTTATCAAAAAAACTATCGAATTCAAAAATGAAAAGTGTGTTAAATTTTAATAAATGCATCGATAAATTCCAATAAAATCCCCGCACGTTTCAGACAGAATCAACACTCCCAACAACAGAAGGCGCATGACTGCGAAGTATCAATTTTTAAGCCGTTAAATTTAAACTGAGGCAATATTTAAAATCAATACTGATAGATGTTTGATACGCACATTACATTTTATTGTCCATAAATCCTCGACGGTCTAAATTACATCATGGTAACGGGGGCTCACCACTCTAGCCAGATGCAGCCCCGGTGTTCCTAGTGGACATGTGAAAAATGGACATATTTGTATCCAAAAAATACCAACTCAATGTAAAAATTGACAATTAATTAAATAAACAACATAAATTCGGACGTGATATCAGTCAAATCTGCACCTCAATTGGATAAGGCTTTAATTAAATGCAAAGCCATTTCTTTTGCTCATTTCTATAACCAAAATAATGTTTAGTGCTATTTGTGTTGTATTTCTATAGATATTTGAGAGACGAAGTTTTATTACAACAATTAAGTTTTTAAAGCTTCCATTGATTTTACAAGGATCTAACATAATATTTATTTTTGTAATTACCATTTTGTTTGTATCTGACAGTCCATCGGTTTTAGGAGGGCCATTGCAGTTCGTCACTTTAATTGGATACAGTCTACTGTGCTATAGTACAATCAATTCTCCAATACGCTGTAGTCAGCTAAGGGGCTACATACAACACAAATCTACTCCCTGTTGAAATTGTCCAACGTCTAATTATAAAAATAATATTGAAACACCAAGAGATTATCCAACACACCTTATTTTTGAAGAATTTAAATTATTAAAATTCAGTAATCGTCCGAAAAAATAAATTAATTCAAATAATAAAAGAAGAACAAAATCACAGCTTTTTAACTGAAAGTCGTCCTCGTCAAAACATATATTTCCAACACAAAAATCTAACACCTCATTTGCACAACATCATTACATACCTATAGGAAAAAAATACTTCAACAGTTTACCGGAAAAGATAAGAAAAATTGAAAACGATGACTGTCTAATAATATAAGCGATTAAAGAGCAATTCAATGTAAAAACAAATAAACGATGAATTTATCTTCATAATTAACATATGTAACTGTCTATATACCTACTTATTTTTAAGTTTAAATTCCTCAAATCATATTTAATTTTAGGTATAAAATATTTTTCATTCTGACACTCGCTCCTCTTCTAAACACAAGCGTCCGCTTCTATAAAAGAGAAAGATCAAAAATAAAAAATAAAATCTGTGAAAACATATTTCAAAAATTATTTATATCAACATTGTTATACCTTGTTAACTTATAAATAATAAAAAAAAAAATATATATATATATAGATATATATTATTCTGAAGTGTTAACGTTTGCAAAAGACGAATTCTTATAAGCTATTTAACATTTTTTAACTTTGCGGTTCAATCTTGTGTAAAGTATTTTAGGTTAAAAAATTTCGCAGGAAAGTGTTTAATTATAATACTATACGCCCCCTTTCCTCCCCCCTCCCCCTCCTCCATCAGCCTCAGTATGTGAAGAAAAAAAGGTAATCGTAGGTAATCGAAGATTATGTTGCAGGAAAATAAAACATTATCATTTGCACCGTATCTTTTGTCAATGTGATAGAAGTTGAGGTAAAGGTCCCAAAAAACTTTCCGGTAATAATTTTAACCCCCCTCCCCTCTCTCCATTTCCCATCATGTGAATGTTATAGCTACGCCCTTAAGTACAAGGATAATTAAATTTGTATAAGTCAAATCCTATCATTCAATAAATCCCATTAGTCAATAGTCTACTGCCCACAGTCATACAGAGGAAAGGGCCGAAGAATTGTAAGCATGCTTTATTGGCGCATCAAATCGCCATTCATCTGATTTAGAATGCACGGGAATAGCCGCGATGGAGTCACCATTCACCAGTCACCCGTATCAATCTTCATTTGGTGCCTAATAAAATTTAAAACATTAAAATACCCTACGAACTGTGGACATGAACATTAAACTGAAGAGAACATCGTCGGATGGATTCCGAAAAAGAGGAAAATGTTGTTAGATATCCGAATAGTTTCTGAGAGAATTTTTTTTTTTAAAGCCATAATAGGCATACTAATACTTTAAAAGAAATCAAGTGATAGTTAATTTTTAACAATTTAGTTCAAACTTACTTACTTAAAGACAAACTGCAATACAATAAATGTTATAAATATGTGTTCCCAATTATGTCCTCTGCCTGCAAACTGTATCTAAATTTGTCTAATTAAACTATGTTACCTACCAGGTATAAGTATAGCCCTGTGTATTTTCTGGATGTAAAGAATATAAATAAATTGTAATTTACATTTTTACGCAGCACCACGTTGTATTCATTGTACAAAACTATTTGTATCAGTTGTCGAAGAGCCGGTGGATGCAATATTATATTTGTTCAACCCCGGCTAAACCGAGGTCCTGGCATACGGCCCACGGTCATGGATAAAGAAATTTCTGTCAAATCTGAATATTCAACATTAGTCTCATAATTATAGAACTTCTAGAATGACTTCCGTCTGTTGGCAATGGGACTATGGTATCATTTTAAATTATTAAATTGTAAAAATCACAAATCAATGAATAATTATACTTGTGCACGCCGGGATTCAAAGCTATTCAAAAGCCTTACCCCTCGACCATGGAGGCCGTCAAATGATCAATGAAATTTAGATCTATCACCTTACAGGCAGTCGACAGAAAATCAACGGATAATACTAAGAAACAGATTTTGTATCTTGCGTCGCACAGTTTTCAAATAGGTAGCTATTATCGTAGTAGCCATCATATCAATACTCGATCAGTATGTTGGTGGGTAGGAATTAAAAGGACATAACATTATTAACGACACTCGACTGGTTTCTGTAATGAGATGTGAGTGGACTGGGCTACAATATTGAGATTTTTATCTACAAGTAAAGTGCAAATTAATGCTCAATATAAAATATCCGGAAAGTTTTTAGTATGCAATATTTGTAATAAATATCCTTAATATACTATTGAAAACGTTTGTTTAATCTCCTGTCTTGAATTTGAGTAGTAAAATTAATACATCGATTTGGGAGGCTGTTATTGGTTCTGCCGCCCCGGGAACTATTTATTGGATAACCAACACCTCCGCCACAGGTCACACCAAGTGTTTCGCCACGTTTGGGGACTTAATAGGGGTGGCCGGGTCCGTAGAGGGTGGTTCGTCCGGGTTTTGCTGGCGGATGCATCTGCCCACCAACTGCGTGGTGGGCCGGAACCGGAGAGACTAATCGAGGGAGACCTTTTGATCTTTCCAGCATGATTATCTCGGAATATCGCCTTTGCCGGAAGTATGAGGGTTGAATTTATACATCCGTTGCTCTTGGACACACTGACCCCCAGATTCTTACCCACCCCTCATACCTTTTTTCTTCCCAGAAGTTCATCTCTATCCTTTTCTAATAATACCCTCAGCTGATTAGTAATGTATTAACAATATGTAAACATTTATTTTAAAATATAAAATATCATAAAAATATATATTATATTTAAAATATGAAGACACATCTGGGTAGTGGGTGGTACCTACCTACGACCTACTAATAAATCCTCTGTGTAGATTCGTACATAACCAATCGAACGCTTTTTGCCACATTATGGCAATATTTCCAAAGCCTCGGATTGCTTTGCTGCCTCAATGTGGCAAATATTCTCTAGATTCTAATGTTTTAAACGATTTTATAATATTTTTTTATAAATCCTATGAATATTTGATATATGATAATATACAAAAGATAGGTGAATTCATTGACTATATAGAAATATAATCAGTTTCTATGTCTCCATATTCAAATTCGGAGGTATGATTTTTTTTATGTGGGCGGAAAAATTTCCTTTAGCAATCCGAAAACAAAGTTTTAAATTTCTTTGTCGCTCCAGTGGATAAATAAAACAATAAATCTATTCGTGGTATGATTTTATGCCGTTGTATATATGCACCGAGCGCTGGATAGTAGGCAATGGAATCTACCAGTCTATTAATATGTAGAGATTCCAGGAAAGATTGTTCATTTCATTCCTTGGGTAAACAACAGGTAGAATAATCAGGCTCCGCAAAACTCCAGAGGGTGTCTTATCGAATTCGACAGAACCCATTGTTGTTTGAGAACGGTTTCGCCTTATCGCGCTGTTAACAGCTGATACTGTTTGTTGTGAACAACATGTGTACCTGTGTGTTGGGGGAATCGTTTTCCCGCACAGACGTTTAAACGGCAAAAGCTTTGACCGACGGTTATAAACCCATACCTAATCATATATTACAATATACCTGATGTTAAATGTTAAGTCCCCTAGTAAAACACACAGCACAGGAAGTCTGACAGAGCAGTACCTAATTTCTAGAGGTGTGCGAATTATTAGGCCTAATTAAGGTCCGCTTTCTTACCCTATTTATTTATAAACGCAAGTTATATCTATGTTATTCCCTAACAAGGGAATTCCCTAGAAATATTTATAACAATGCAAAAAATAAAACCCAATAAGCCGACAGAAGTATTCTAAAATAATCATAAATCAAATGTTTGCAAACTCAACTAAGCGTGAAGAAATCCAATAAAAAGGTAAATACCAATTATTAGAGTAAATTTTATGACACACCGTAAATTTTGATGTTCATGCCAGAAGCTAAGTATTTTTAGGGTTATTTACATTTACATCCAAGTTATTGTCTAACTTTGAAACGCATTCTATAACATTCCACCGGATTGGTGCCATTAAAATTAGCTAAGTATTTCTATTATTTAAACCTAACTTGAATAAGTTTTAGGGTTTATTTTACACCCACCGCACATTCTGATCTTCAACAGAAATAATAACAGTTTACTATTTGCTTCAACATTGGCAGCTATCGAATAGCCGGTTCACACGATGCGATTTTTGTTGATCAACTTTGATTAAACGTGAAAAATTGTTTGAAAAAAATTGTTCAAGTTCGTTGAAAGAAGGTTCACACGTGTCAATGTGCTTTCAATCGTCGAGTTGATCAACAAAAATCGAAGCGTCAGATGAACTCGCGTATGAAAGTAGTAATTCAGTTTTTTTTGGTTCTGGTTTTACGTTTTGATTTTAATTGTCGGTCTGATAGTGTGATGTTATTACACATGATCTATTGGTTCCACAAAATTTCAAATCAATTCATTCATAATTATGTGGGTAACCTACATAATGATTTTGTCGCAAATAATTAAGTCACACGAAATATTTACAGCTGCGATTTTTCTAATGCTTTCATAATAATAATTGGATAATATTAAGAGCGCCTTTTTTGTGAAAAATCACCTCAAGGGTGCTGTATAATAATAATAATACTTTTTTGTCCATCTCGGAAATGATTAAGTTTTCGGGAATAGGAACATTATATTAAGCAGAGTTTATGAATTATTTTTGTCATATTTTTTCTCTTTTCTATTTCTGATATTTTAATTTTTTTTCACCTTTCTTTTATTTCTCTCATTTCTTTCCTTTAACCTTTCATTTCTGTTTATCTATATATATTTTTTGATATTATTTTACTTTATCCTCTAACATTAAGATATTAAAATTAGATTGAATCTCCGCCACCTCGTAACAGGCGTAGCCTAGTTAGGTGGTGTATACCAAAACAAAAGTATATTTGTGTGTATTATGTAGGTATAGTTTTAAAAAAATATGATAGTGTATATATATATATTTTTTTTTTTCAAAAACAACAAAAGATGATTTAAGTTTATCTATGTATATATTGTATATGTATATAAAATATTGTACGGTCTTAAGGCTGGGAATTCCGATTTTCTACAGATTTATAATATATTTCCCTTGAACACTTGACGTTTCTAAGTTCTAAAATAAATATATGTTATTTTTGAAGGTAGTATGTGAAGATTTGTAGAGCCAAAACGATAATTACATAAAATTCTCTCGATCATAAAAATCTACACGTTTGTTTTTGTTATTTTACAAGTTATACAATACGAAAAAAATCACAGTAAATTAAATGCTACTTGAGGTGTTGAAGAGAGATTTTTGCTCTATTGTAAACGAGTCGCGTTATAAAAAGTATTTATGTTCTAACTTATCTTTATGCTGTGGGGTATAATATGCTGCGGCATATAAATATATGGTGAATTATAATTTTGTGCCATAGTATCGCCTTAACAGGTAAAATTTTAGCACTCTGAAACAGCAACGGTTTATTATGTCTCTGTTTGAAAATATTAGGGACGACTTATAATTTTACAATTGCGTTTTGTACAACTTGTACTTGTTTCAGATTGGCTATAGTAGTATTTCCCCAGATTGTTAATCCAATCTTATAATAGATTCTGCCAGTTACATAAATTATTTAAAGTGTTTCAATTGATAGGAAATAAATGAATGTGTATTTTTAAATTTAAACGATCTGACCGTTCAATGACTGCTCGCGCTGGCATCGCATCTGGATCGGTTGTTGTGAGTTCAATTCGTTGGCTCACTAAATCCTCCATTATCGACACAATAAATATTTTCTGCTTAGATACTGTAACGGTAGTAAGTGATATTAAAAAAATATTGGGTTTTTCGCACCTAACCCAGAAATGCTTGTCTCCCTATAAAAATTAATATCGATTAGAAGTCCACAAAATAGCCACGTGCTTTTATTTTATTTTATTTATTTATTCACTATTTTACACGCTCATTGGTTTTTTTAAATGTAAGGGATTATGTTTATAAAAGGATTAGTTATAATATATAAGCAATAGGATGCAAAAAATATTTCTAACATTACAGTAGTTTACAATTAGATATATTTGAAAACCGTTACAATAATAAAATTATCATAAATAATTTGTTGACATTAATTTTTTTTTAAGAATAATTTAAACATAGAAATTTTTGCAGTAAAATTGTCGATATCATTTGTATATTTAATTGCTAATCTATGTACGCGAGGAATGGGCGAGTTTGCTACATAATTTGTTTGTGACTGGTGACATTGAAATAGGTCCTTATGCGTAGTGTTTCGAGGAGGTACTGTTAAATTTTTTTTGCATAGCAAATATAAAATGTGTGGATTTTATGGCCACCATACTAGGCACATGCCCGTGTTATGGTGGCCGATTTTATAAACAGTGGATATAAAATACAAAAGAACATAAAATAATGTAAAGGAAAGTAAGAAGAAGTATAAAAAAATTCAAAATCAAAGTATATAAAGGAATGAAAATGAAAATAAAATAATATAAGAGAGTTTGGAAGAATATTGCAGAGATGAAAGAGTATAAAAATATAGTAGATGAAAAAATATAAAGAGGATGTAAAAAATATATTAAATCAAAATAAGCACTGTAGAGTGGGCAAATAGCAACGGATTATTACAATGACTATATTTTATATGTACATGTAAAGTTATAATTATGAGTACATTGTTTATCAGTAATTTTTGTACAAATGAATTCTTATTGAAACTAGGCAAATAATAATGCCGGGATTGTTATTGCTACAGTGATTTTGTAGTGAAGCACCGAAGTATTCGAACACATCAGTGGTGTCAAACATTTTAAACTAACAATATAAAAAAAAATATTTATTCTTTCAGCTAGTAAAAAGTTAATTACAAACCAAAATTTTAATCGGTAGTACAAATTGACTACACTCAAGTCTCCTCAAGAAATCGCAACAATCGAACTCCGAATTTACAACTAGAAAATTTACAGTTTTGAGTCCTGAATAATAATTCGGTTCTTGGAGGTTATGTTCCCTGGTAGCAGGTATTGTTGTGCAGCACCTCAGCACTGTATTAGCGGGCAGTGGTGCGACAGGCTCCCTCAGCACCTGTCCGTCGTCCGGGTCTGCAGATCTACCAGATAGCAGCCCTCGTTTGTTCCCTTTCCGAATTTGTCGGCAATTATTTAAGTATACAAACATTATGTGATTAAACATCATTCTTGTGTGTTTAAGATGGCAATTTGTAGACCCGTCCGTCCGCAGGCGAGTCGTGGGTCGCGGCCGAGGGAACCCGGACTCGCTCTTCGCCCAATTTGTTACCGGCATACTTACATAGGTACCTGTTTACGGGGGAACGCTTTTTGGCGGATTTTGGAAATTACTTTGTAATTATTTTATCTGATCGTACTGCGAGACAGATACTTAGAAACGATGTCGGCAATTGATTCCAAATAAGATCCTGTAAGGATCTCACGGTTTAAAATGTGCGACTTGGCGTCCGATAGATTCCTCTATTTCAACGAAAGGACCGCAATCTTTAAAATACAAAAATTTGAACAGTCGCTCTTACTCCCCCGAATACCGAAAAAAGAGACAACTGTAGCTTAGCCTGATAATACCTAAATAAAATTATTAAAATCAAGATTTTGTATTCCCCATTTTTCCCCTGAAAAATAGACCGATTGTTATTAAAATTTTTATTAAGAATAAAATACTCTATCTGTAAATAAGTTTTGCTTTTTTTAAAAATACATTGTCTAGTTTGTATCCTAAACGTCTGTTGGTGATGTTAAAGCTAGGCAATTTTAACAATTTTTGTCCTAATTCCTAAGTTCTAACTCCTATAAGACGTAACTTATCAAAAAATGCAGAACGTGACGCGCCAATGGTTAATACCTATATTTTAATTTATCAAATTGCTGTAGATTCAAAATCCAGAGAGGAAATTGGGGAATACTCTTGAGTGCTCCAGAAAACTAGACCCTACCTACTAATGCATTAACAACATTTTATATGTGAATTTCTATTGGACGTAAAACTTAAAATGTGTGACCTTTGATTTTTTCTTATGTATTTAAATAATTTTATTTGCTAACATAGATAATTTGCATAATTAAAAAGGAGGAATTTCCATTATACTCGTACCTATCCAGTGCAACCAAATATTGCTTTGGAGTGCGCTTGTCGCGATTGACGAGCTCACATCAAATAAAAACCGTATAGAAATTTAACAAAAAGCTCCGGCAAAGTGAATGAGTGAATAGATTACTTTCTTTTATTAATTTCTTTCATACATGCGCTTTGCGCGGTTAGTCAAATCTCTTAAGAGCTGTTTGAAGAGGTCTCGCTTGTTCTGCCTTTGTAGCAGGCATCCTGTTTACCGGCCAAATTAGCCCTTCTACAATGAGGATAATCAAGGATCCACGAGTATGCAATAGAATGACGTATCCGCCCTTGCGAGGTACTACTACCTCTGTCCTCTACCCTCCTCTCTCCAACCCTCTCGTCCTTGCCCTGAAGCCTTAGGCTGCCATAGGAATTTCTTTAAGATTCCAATAAACCAGTTTGGATTTTCGAACGAATATCGCTTATAGAGATTACCCATGTCAATAAATATTTAAATTTTAATCCTCTGTGGTAAACCTCAAAATACATCCACGTAAACCTATCTAAGTACCATAGTTGTAGTTAGAAGCAGTAAGGCATGTTCCTCCTTCGGTAGAAAATACCGACAACCGTATGCCAACAATATGCCCAAAATTTCCAAATTTAACCGCGTTTAATATTATATAGATAATAAAAAACCCAAAATATATTCTTACTTACAACTGTTTGCATCAAACCATATGTATAGAAAAAATGTATAAAAATGAATGTATGTAATTATAAAGTCATTCTGTTCCTGGCCAGCGTAATTTAAAAAATTTAGTTTATCGCAATTTAAATAACATTCTATTATTACAAAGTAATAAAAATAACCTAAGGTTGCCTGATACAACGAGGTGTCCAGGTTAGTTTAGGTAGGAGAAAGTAGGTAAACTCGAAACGAGGTTTTATCGGGACTTGCTGATTTGTTGATTACTGGGTGGTTAATATTATATGTAAATTATTATGTTTCCCACAACGCAACAATTATTTTCTAAACACAAATAATTAGTGTTTGTCAATTCAGTCAATTGAATAGAGAGAGATGATTATTTACCAATGTTTAATAAGTAACGGCTGGATGAGTTTAGTTTATGTTGAAGTCGTGTTTTAATTTTTTAAATACCAATGATTGACCAGTTAATATTTTTTGTATCGTAAGACGTCAGGAATTGATATAATTATACCTACAAAAGGATTTTAAATAAAAAAGTACAGGGAAATTTTAAGTTGTCGGAAAAATAATATTTTGTGAGTTTCAATATTGAAATTTGCAGTGCAAGTATCTTTTTTTTTCATTAGGTTGCTTCATTTAATATTTATTTTGTTTCTTGAAACTGTGCCAAAAAGTTGGTATCTTTTCACTATCTGAAGCTTAAATCGATAACCGATTAAATTAAGAAATATTTTATTCTTATTTTCATTACAATGTTTGTTTTATAATTGTAATTGATGTTTATTATTACTGTTATTGAAAACCTTAACATATTAAAATAGTTTTTCCAAAAAGATGCTAGGGATGAAACCCGCACCACAGTAACCCAGTGGTCCAAGAAAAGCAACACGGGTTCAAATCCGGCCACCCAATTTTTGTTTGTTTTTTTTTATCCTTGTTGTGTAATGATAAGTTCTGAAATTCTATGACTTATGCTTTTAATACATGAATAATAGGTGATTTTAATGAAACAATTTCTTTTATTCAAATTGGTAGTCCAATCATCGCAACCTTCCCCTAATTTGTTTGTGAACGGTTACATTGACATATGTATGTCCTTAAGTACATCAAGTATATACCTACTCATAAGTTGACTATACTCGGAGGTTCGCCAGAAGCGATTATATAACACCTAAAACTACATGAATACTTACAATTAATACCACCTCATTTGTTATTTTAATTCTAATCGGTACATTCGAAATACGAAGGCAAGTTTTTAAATATTTTCAATGTTTTTATGTCTCCAGCGTCCACTGAAGTTGTTTTATAAACCACACCACTAATCTGCTACCCTAATCTTAAATGCATCTTTCTTCCAGGTTTAAGATCCTTTTTTTTATATTAAACCCCATCATGGATGAACTACTCAATCATTATTGGTCAGGGAACCAATCAGAATGTTACGTTATAAAAATGAAAATAAATAAGGAATCTGTTTTCCCATAATTACTGAAAGTCTGATCTTAATAACGCAGATAACTGATCTCATAAAACAATACCTACTAACACTTTTGTAAAAACTAGTGGAAAAAAATTTAAAAGCTTTATTACGTTCAATACACAATTTTTTTTTATTTAATGTGTTTTTATTTTTTAAATTTAATTTTTAAAATGTCAGTTTCAGGTATATCTGAAAGCAAATGTGATGCTTTTATTTGTTCGTCTAATGTCTCATCTGTCCAATAATTTACGTAGCTGAACCATGAATCGTAATTTATTTCGGCAAATAAATATTTTTTTCTACTTTAATTGGATATCCCGGAGTTCATAATTAGGGTTGCTTTGGGAAGATCAAATAAACGAAAAGAACCAGAAAAAGGTACTAAATTTTCATTATTTAAAAAATGACCCTTAAAACGACCCGATATTTTGTAGAAAATGACTTTAATAATATAAGACCGCTTCTAAATAAATTTAATAATTTAAATACGCACGTAAATTATTAGCCATAAAATACGTCTACTCAAAGGAAGCGGTCAAAGGAATTTAGAATACTATATTATACTAGTAGTACCTGCCTCCTACACAAGTTATGCAGATGAATCTTTATTTGTGTACCCAACATAATATTCGAATGTTCCCTTTGTCGAAAACTAGGTTTACTATTTAGTTATAGGTAGGTCAACAAACGCCAACCTATTTATTGTTAAGATAAATTTCACAAAAAATTAATAATGAAAAGCCGGTCCATGAATCCCGCCAATGGAAATATTGCCATGTTCTCGATAATAAATGACAAAAGTGGTTTTATTCATTCACATTTTTATGTGTTATTTATCTGGTGGTCAAGTTTTTCGTGTAAAGTCATTTGGGATGTAAATCTTTAGTGTAATATAATTTTATCTCAAACTTATTTATTGCCCGGTCAGTGGCCGAGTCAACATCGCGTTTGGGTCCCACCAAGGTGTCGTGTGTTCAATTCCTGGGCTGGCTAAGACCTCCACCAAAGTAGAAGGAAATTTACAAATATTGTCAGTTTATTCATAACTCGGAAATGTTTGTATTTCTTAAAAAAAATAAGAAAATAATTATAATTAATTCATTGTACGTTTGCAGGACGAGGAATGTAAAAAAAAACTAAGGATGTAAGAATAACAGATCTACAAAATCCAATGACTAGATTTGAAAAGTCAGAATCATCCCAACCTTCCTCTTCATCTCTTACTGAACTCACAGCAATTTCTAAATGGGTTGCCGTAGATTCACTGAGGAGTTCGTGATCGAGATATCACATTTAAAAAAGCTCATTATTTATTCTGCTTTTTAAATAAAAGCTTTAACATGGTTAATTTAACGCAGTTTATAATTATTATTTTAAATAACGGACTTTTTTACAAACTGATGCCTTTAATATATAATAAGATTCAATATGGGTGAAACACGGAAGAATTATCCAATAACAGAACAGAAATACAAAATAGGGCTAATATTTATAATTCCCTCGCATTTGCGGTCAAGCGCTTTCTATTAAAGTGGTTGTGCTTTTATTGGGGAGGGTCCCTAACAAGATCAAAAGTGGTTCAGTTTTTTGTCGGGGATCATAATTTTACCTGCTCTTCGAGCTATTATATTGGGGTAAGCATATCAAAACATTTTAAGAACCCATTGTATAAGGGCCATTCCATACCACGGAATTAAAAAAAAATCCATTCATTCAAGACCGCTTCCATTCGCACGATTATTATTGGGAGAATTTCTACAACTCACCAAAAGCTCAAGTCCACATGTGTCAGGTGATGGAAAGGGGTTACCACTAAAGAACAACATTCAAAAGAACTGTTTATTAAACCACTGATATAAATCACTTTTATTGGTAAAATAAACTGGTATCTCAACGAAATTAGTTATGACAGATTAGAAAGGTAAGTTTCTACAAAAAAGTCGTAGATAAACACGAGTCCGTATTACTACTAATCTTATAATAAATTATTTTAATGTGTCACAGAGGAAGCCAGTAAAAAATAAAAAGGAAATAATTTAGACGAACTCTACATTAAAAAAAAATATATACATTTTTAACGTTAACCTCAAAGCAGGATAAAAACCGGACCATCCAACCAATTTATTCCATACCGCTTTATATAATATTACTATTGTGATTTTCTTCAAGTGCATAATGCTTTTAAAGTGTCTATTATCTAACGATCTCTGATAGTACATTACACAGTTCGAAATTGTTCAAAATTCAATTAATCTATGGTGATACGGCAAATAGGCATTCTAATTTAGATATTTGTATTGAACCTTTATAGGAAACACAAATTGAAAATAAAAAAATACTTATAGCATCATTTATATGATGTTGTGTACATCACTTGCCCTATCGACACATCATTACACGCCCTGGCCGCGCCTCGAACAGATCCACCGTCTAACGACATCCACACACGGTCTAAACACCAACCTGAAAAGAGAGGATAAAACGCAGCCTTCACAAAAAGAAACAAAGTTAGCACAAGATGAAAAATTCACTATTTAAAAATGCTTGTTACTTTCGTGTTCATAGACCTGCTGATTGTTTTGTTAGCATCACTGAGGAATCCGTTTTGGTCGTCCAATTAATTAGTTTTATCTGAACGGGCTAATGTCCCCCGATAAGCTGGTCCGTGTCGTGTGAGGGTGGGAGGGTGGGTGGGTGGGGCAATGGTAGGTCTGAGACTTGTTGGACAAGGGGACATCCATGTCCGCGCAGTGACACCGTGACATCGCCTCAATTCCGGAGGAGATTACAATCAATCGACTTTTTAATCGTACCCGATCTCACCAGACACAAATCATTCATTAGTGTCAAATATTTTTTGGTAAATTGGTGTTCGTCGAATCGCTTCTTCCCTTTGGATGATCCCAGTAAAACCAGTATATTTTTTTTAACATATGTGTTAAATTAATTAAAAACAGCAATATGGACCAGAGATTCTCAATCGGAGGCTTCGAGTCTTAAGTCAGGTCATAAAGAGTTATTGAGATGGTACAATGCGTTTTGAAGCTTCCTTCTTAATGAAATATTATATTAAAATGAGATTTTCGTTGGTTTAAAATGCCTTTAAACATCCACTTCCAAAAAAAAAATTTGAATCAGAAATCACTTTTACAATAACGAACCGAAATAAATGTTTCTCAGGAATTTGAACGCCCTTAATAAGTCTGAGTTTTAAAAGGAATGGGTCCAATGTAAATAGTGTTCGTGGACTTACGTTCACTTAGGTGCATAGTTAGTGTGATTACACATCTTTTTAGGGAAACGAGAGGAAATTTTGGGAAAGAAAAGGGTGAGGGGTGGGAAGGAAATTAAATCTGTCCAGGAGTTAGGAACTTTTGAATCCACCAGTTATGCGCAGTGGGTGGACAAACGCATCCGCCGCCAAGACCTAGACAAATCTATTCCATGAACCCGGGCACCCATTCCATATCACCAAATGTAGCGAACCACGTGGAGTAACCTATGGCAGAAGTATTGGTTATCCAACTAAAGGTAACCATACCCGCCTCCCAAATTGATAAATGAAATGGCCCAAATAATATGTTTGTATTTAGGAACGTAATCTACTAGTTTATTCTATTTTTCTCCTGCGCATACTGAGGCCGATGGGAGGAGCAAGGATGGAATGAGCCCATTTACCCCCCTTCTTATATACGCTTTTGATTCCTAGTCAAATGGCATTTCCAATTCCTTCTCTACAAACACGACAATCAGTAATGATATGCCTCAACAATGGGCTTGTTAATTTATCAACAATATTTCACCGTTAGTTGTTAATAAATATTATTCTCAGCCAATTGGCCCGGACCGAGTTATTTGCGTTACAAGCCGCTATCCATCCCACCCCCCAGCATAGTCGAGTCATGGGCCGATGTTGATGACCAAAGCAGTCGTGATCGTTTATATTTGCCTTCGTGCGTTTTCGCATTTCGACTTATGTATAATGGTTGTACCGAATTCGGAGGAAATTATGCATCACCAATCCATCATATCACGGTCTCCCGAACAGGTTAAGCAATCGTACGAAAGGCTAATATGACCAATCGGTAATTAATGCGTGAGTTAAAATTGCACCAAACGAAAGCTACAATAATTGTGCAGGATGGGAAAAACATTACAAAGCTGGCAATTAACACAGTACTGAGAACCCTCGTGAGACTCCGAGCAGTTAATTATTAGCTTGAATAATACCTAATCATTATTAATTTGCAGGAATACTATAGGTTTTAGTTCTCCCTTTGCTGTGCCACGTGTCTCGGGACTCGGGAGGAGATGCTGTAATGTTGTATCTGGATCGGTTTATCCACGTGCTGTCTGATGACTATTTATTGCAGTTACTCTAAAAGCTTTAACGAACTTAGCGCCGATATCAGTAGTTGTTCTTTATGCCATTTAAGTATGTGAATCCTCGCTCAAGTTTAAGCTGGTTAATTCGGCGGCTTATATTTTTAACTCCTTAATTCTCATATTTGTAAAAGCATTAAGAGCGATTGACCAGCAGCTGAGAATAAAAGTTTAAAAATGCTTGCAACTGTACAGGGAGGTTTCAATGAGAAATATCGATTATTCCCAGTATCAAATTTTTAAAATAAAAATTTAATATCGATTTATTTCATTTAAAACTGTCTTTAATATATACCTACTTTCAAGTAAGCAATAAAAATCCCCAAAACGCAAGATGATAAATTATTAAATATAGTGTACTTCTTGTAAGTATTTTTTGATCATAATTATTTATGATTTTTTAATAATGTCTAACAGAATAAATGTGTAAAATTTTTTTAAAAATATTTTTGTTTGTAAGAACTTAAATAAATAGAAAAACTGAGGTATTTTTGTCACAAAACACGTTCTCGGATTTATTTTTTAATGATTTTAATTTACTAAAATTAAAAATTTTAAAATTGTTTTGACTACATTATGAATTGATGTATTTTGCTGTATGATTATATGATTTGAAATTTGTGTTGTTTAATAGAATCTATCGTTTGAAAATTGAACAAATCTTGCCAACGACCAACGGTATAATCTTAGTACATTAAAAATACAGTTAGTTTTTCAAAATTTTATTTTTCATAACAATCATTAAAAATCAATTTATGTTTTTTTGAAAAAAAAAAGTCAATACGTCTAGAATTTGATTTAAAACGGACTAATTTCCGGTATTCTCTGGTAATATACCCTCCTAACATTGTGGCTCACCATAATATATAAATTTGTTTTTGACTTTGACCCCTTTTTTAATGAAACTCTACCGGTTTTGGAAAAAGCCTTTCTTCATCAGTAGAATATTAAGACTATCCTATAATACAGAAATATGACAGATATACACAAAAAAATAAGTGTATGAGTTGGAGGAGAACAAGTAAGAGGGGTAATTGCGGGATTTCTGGCAAGAACAGACCGGATCACTGAAAATATATCTAGAATAGGTCTAAAAGCTAGATTTATTTGATTATTCAATTTACTACTAGCGTTATTATTTAGGAATTTTCTAATTTCAAGTACTTCTAATTAATGTAATTTTTTGATTTTATATTAATACGATGAAATTTTTTAACCTCTCTGTCCTTATTAAAAGTATGATTGTTAATTATAATAACACATAATAATTTCACGACGTGATTTGTTTTCATTCAAGTAGTACATAATTTATAATTCTCAATTTGGGAGGCGGGTATGGGTACCGCCGCCCCGGGAACCAATTATTGGATAACCAACACCTCTGCCACAGGTCACCCCAAGTGGTTCGCTACGTTTGGTGACTTAGCAGGGGTGCCCGTGTTCATGGGATTCATTGTCTAGGTTTTGGCGGCGGATGATCTAGACACACTGAACCCCAGATTCCTAACCAACCCTCATACCTTTTTCCTTCCCAGAACTTTCTCTTCTTCCTTTCCTTAAAAATACCCTCCACTCCGCATCCCCAAAGGTGACATAGGCCCTGAGGGAAATTATTTTCCTCAGGGTCTCCTGTGTGGACCTAATGTAAAAAAAAAAAACATAAGGACTTAAAAATCATATACTTTACACCCTTGTGATAGGTATTGCGCCTGGGGGTAATTCCCAATCTTCACGACTATAGCCTGGATCTGCCAAGAACCTGAACATAATAACAAAGAACCTGACTCTAGAAAATAACTTTCTTGTACCTAATTAAAATTCATTTTATTGGAAATACACGTGATAAAATTACTTGCGAACAAGGAGTGTTGTTTTATTTGCACCAGTAGATTTCTCACGACGAAGTACTAAACTTGATGGGGCATAAACTTGATTGCGCCGCGTTATTATGCAGATAACTTACGATACAAATTTCAGATGACGTGAATATACAGACACTATCTAAGTCACCCCGCCCGCGCCTCCCCCGCCTACCCCCCACCCCGTCCCGCGTGGTCTCCCGACGGATTTATGCTCTACATAACTCAAGTGCTAATGAAAATTCGTCAACCTGCGCCTGGTAACCCAGAATTACACAAATCTCAATTAAGGCATTATGATTAAAGTCATGTCTTATACATGTAGCTCGCGAGGTGCGTTGACATTCCGGCCGCGATACAAGGACCGGGAGTTGGAGGCTCTAGCGGGAGGCTATAGCTAAAGGCTGTATATAGTTGTAGGCTGGGTAGACTCCCCCTCACCCTCTATTGTGGCTTACATGAGAAATTGGTCTGGGTCTCTTTATTTATTCAGACATTAGAGGAGCGATATTTGGGTTTGACAATACCTGAACACTAAACTGGGATACCGTATAAGAATGAACCATGAAAGGTCGAAGGTAAAGTGTGAGGAAATTAAAAGTCTTTGGTAAACTGTAACAACTGACGGAATCTTATGAGAATGTAAACGAAATAAAATAATTTTTTGTATTTCTTGGGCATTAACTATGTAACAATTTCTAGACATTTTGTTTTGAAGAGTTTTAATTTTCAATGTACTATCGTACAAATATAAAATTTACACTGGAACATAATGATAACAACAGTTTGAACTTCTTAGACTTAAATATCAATTTAGAAAATAATAAGTGTGTATTTAATATTTATAGAAAACCTACACACACTGACTGTGTTATACCATCAACTTCACTTCATCCTTTATCTCACAAACTTGCTTCCTTCAACTCAATGATTCATCGTGCTATTAATGTCCCTTTAAGCAATGATAATTATAATAATGAAATTAACATTATAAAACAAATAGGCCTAAACAATGGTTATAAACCTGAAATAATTAATCGCTTAGTTAATAAGAAACAAACAAAATTTTTAACAAAAAAGTACATTTATAGTGGCAATAATAACAACGAACCTGGTAAAAGCTTAATATATAAAAAACTTCTTTTTACAGGCGACTTATCTTTAAAAATATCCCGCATATTACCAGATCACATTTCTCCAGCCTTCTATACTAATTCTAAAATAAAAAATTTAATTAATAACAAGGATGTTTCTAATAAATTCGAAAAAAATGGGATATACACTTTGGAATGTAATGATTGCGACGCCCAGTACGTAGGAATGACTACTAGAAATTTTAGAACTAGAATCAGGGAACATGAACTCTGTTTACGAAATAATAACTATTCTGAATTCGCCAATCATTTAATAGAGACAGGCCATAGCTTCAACAAAGAAAAAACCAAATTTAAACATATAAATATAAATTCATACTTTAACTTGTGCGCTTTAGAAACTTTAGAAATAAACAAAAAAATTAAATCAAAAATTAATTTAGTTAACAAAATAATAGCACCCTGCAAATCTCCCCTTCTGACTTTATTCCCGTGTGATATTGACCCCGCCCACTGTTCTCCCCTCCCCCCAAAATCACCCCTCCCACCACCCCCACCTAATAACATCTAATTCATTTCTGTACTTGTTTTAAATTTTAAGTTTAGTTTTAAGTTTGCTAGTGAATGACACGGATGTGTCGAAACCGGTAGCATAAAAATTAAAATTTAAGTAACGATAGTACATTGAAAATTAAAACTCTTCAAAACAAAATGAAATAAAATAAATTAATATGTTTTTCTTATGTGGCCAATACGTAGGTTAACTTAACTTTCTTTAACGCTAGAAAATAATATATGAAATTCCTGACCACTTTTTTAAATGATATTAATAATTTTAAAAAATACTTTGTTTTAAAATCACCGCCTTGACGGAGATCAGATTTTGCTTGGTTATTCAGGGAAACATATTTTTTGTATACACTGTATTAAGTAACGTACTTGACTTACTTTAACCAGTGATTGCTGACATTAATTGGAGTAAAAAAAATTAAATGAAATTTTGATCTCCGATGACTTTATGGTTTTTCAACTTAAACCAAAAAAAATCAGTAACACCAGTAAAAACTCAGCTGGGTGTTCAGTTATGATACGTGGAAGATTTTTTTTATTTAGAAGAAAAAACTGAAAAAACATCCAAAAGGTCACCAGAGAATAAAATTTTAATTACATTTTTTTTGTTCAATTCACTTCAAATAATGTCAGAAAACACTAGTTGTAAGTAAGTCTATTTCGTCTCATAATACTTTGTGTAATAATATTATGAACTCACTTATTAATGACAAAAGATAGTTTCTTTTTGTATTTCAGGATATTATGATTTAACGTACACAATAAATATTTTCAAACAGATTCCTAGATATTGAAATTTCTGAGAAATATTTATTAAACAAAAAACCACCGATCGAAACTCTCTAAAACTCATTATAAGTTAATTCATGTAATAGACCATCATATTATTTCTATAATAAGAACGTGCAGACCGAGGGAATAATCAAGGATCTCTCCTGGCGCCTGAAAAGCTTCACAGGTCTCTAGTAAGTGTGTATTATAATTGACTAGGGTATGTAAAATATTTTGAATATAATAAATTAATAGGCGCACATGTTAGATACAATCTACCTTCTTCCGCAGACGACAATGTGCCATGGAACGGTTCCTCATACAGAGGTGAGTGGTATCTGGTGGACCCACCGATACTAAAGTCCGAACAAAGGTCAGAGAGCAGCATACGGTCCGACGGACCCACATCCGGTTGGCAGCTAAAGGAGGAGGCGCCGTTCTTCCGCCGACAAACCTCACAGCCAGATATGTGAGTAGTTGTGCGTACGAAATGACAGGAATTGATAAGGTAATGTCGCCTTAATAAGCGGCTGGAGACAACCAAATGCAGTGTTTATCAATCAATGTTCATTGTGCAATCTGTACATGCGCGACTAACTTCTTTTTTATTATTGAAGAAGAAGATAACACTAATAATCTAAATTAAAATATGAAAATGAACAACACACAGAAAAACAATAAAAGATAACGGTCGCAACAGTTCGAGTCCCAGTTTCGACCGTTGTCTTTTATTATTTTGCTGTGTCTTGTTCATTTTCATATTTTTAATTAGATTATTAGATATTGTTATCTTCTTCTTCAATAATATATATCATTGATGGAAATAAAGTTATGAAAAGAGAGTTTTTCTTATAAAAATTAAAACATACATTTTTTTAAATTTGTATCATAAATTGTAGTTTTCGTGATTTTTTCAAATACTATTATTATACTAGGCTAGCGCTCATAGACCTTTATTATTTGGGTATCGCTGATTTTTTTCCAAAACAATATTTTTATTTAAAAAAAAGAGAATATTTAAATGATAGATTTTGTTCATTGATTAACGCCCTTTTTAGGGGCTTTTACATAGGAATAGTAACAAATATTATACCTTTTTACAGTTTTTTTTTACTTTTTTATACATAACTGATCTTTTGTATTTATTTAGTAATACATTGAAGAAGTACACTGAATCGGCGTAATTATATTCCTTCATAGTATTGCAGGTATTGTAAAATTTCATTATTTTATATATATCTATGTTTGAATATGTATTTTAATTTTAAATTGTACCTACCCCGTAAAAGCCGTATTTTATTTGTGTGAGTGTTTCATTTAATTTAGTTGTTACGATTTTTTTTTTCAATTATGACTTATTGCGCATTTCTGTTTTTTTATTTTCCTTTTTCTTTCATTATTTGTTAACGTTTTAAGCATTTTTTTAAATTAG
Organism: Limnephilus auricula; assembly: GCA_951813805.1. Lineage (NCBI taxonomy): Eukaryota > Metazoa > Arthropoda > Insecta > Trichoptera > Limnephilidae > Limnephilus > Limnephilus auricula. Next base: position 555,116 of record OX638401.1, read on the forward strand.
TGTTTTCAATACTTAGTCATTAATAATGAAATTTTTCTTTCCTAATAATTTATTAAAGATTTTTTCTACAAATATAGCAGTTTTTAGTTCTGTTTTTTTGCTTGTCGTTTTGAATTTAATGTATCAAATTTGACAAAGATAAATCATTTATACCCCCATGTTGGAGAAATAAACGAAAATAAAAAATGTGTTCATATACCAGGGATCAATTTTAATTCAATGCAGATATGTAAGTAAGTACGACGAAGTTTGTTTTTAAATCAATGAAACTGAAAATTTGCGGTTTACACAAAAAATTGTCATATTAGCATAGAGTTTTCTTTTTGTAATTTCTATATCAACGTTACTTATTTAGGACTGCAACATCATTTGAAATGAAACATTAACTTTGAAATGTCCACTAAACTATTTCTAAACAAGAGAAGAATTTATACCCTTGAGAAAAAAAAATCCTTAAAACGAAAGAAACATGAAGGAACTACTAGTAGTCATTGATCAAATACAGCAAGTAATAGCGTACGAGTTCAAATATATTAAATTTATATACTTATAACTAAGAGGCGGCTAAGCGGTGGCAAAAAAAAGTCACGAATCCGCAAAAACATCATTCGGAGATATTAAAATTTGAATTTTTGAAATGATATGTTTTTGTAATAACGAATCAATTCTAAACTTCAAACCTCAATATCTCCGAATGATGTTTTTGCGAATTTTCAACTTGGAATTCTTCGTTTTGCCACCGCCTAGCCGCCTACTACTTATAACAAATATTCTGACTAGAAAGAACTGAGTATCTAAAGTCTTTTTGCTGAAGTGGTAGCATTCCTAGTACTTTACGTAACTGTTTCAATATCATTTGATAGGCCCTGCACAACGGAGACGACAATGAACATTTTCTACGAATTGCTGAGCTTATTTTTAAATTTATTCATGGAATGTTATCAAACTCTTTGAATAATAAAATCATTGGGTCTTTTGCACAACTACAATAATAGAGCGTCATCAAACTTTACGTCGCAATAGTAAAAAGCTAAAGAATTTTTAGGTTAAGATCCGTCAGTGGTTGAGTTGAGTTGACATCGTGTCTCGTTCCTATCCAGGTTTCGTGAGTTCATTTCCTTGACTGTCTAAGTCACGACAAAAGCATTTTTTTTGCTTATTGTGATGGTAGTAGGAGATTTTATAATATTGTCAGGTTATTCGTAGCCCGGCACTGTTTATTTTTTATTTTTTTTTTATTTATTTAAAAAAAAACTAACCCTTTATTGAAACATTATTCCCTATTATCAATCATGGTAATGTAAATTGACTGCCAATCAAACAGTTTATTAATTTGAATAATATAGGTGCTTGTATTTATTGCGCAGGTGCTGTATTGTAATAATACATTAGTTTAAAAAATCAGTAAAATAGCTATAGTATTAGATACAATGATGAGCAAAAAAATAAGACAGTAAAACATGTATAATAATATAGTTAAATAAAAATATTATTGATTAACAATTGGAAAGAGAAGATTTTTTTACATGAACTCCATAAGAAGGAGGATAGTTTCCCTTGGGCCGATCAATGAGGCTGATCAAGATATCTATGAAACTAGTTCCCCGGAGCATCTTTCGTTGAAATACCGGTAGAACAGGAACAGCATTGCTCTAAATATTACAATCCGGTTGTTTGAATAGGGGAATCCATAACCCTACATAGACCTCTCCAGCCGGACTCTCTCGACCCATCGCCTTGCGTCGCAGTGGGAGGGGTGGGTTGGTCAGTCAGTACTAGACACATTGATTTCCAGATTCCTACCAACCCTCATATATTTTTCCTTCCCAGAACTTCCTCTCTTTCCTTTCCCTAAAAAGACCCCCCACACAGCATCCCCGAAGATGGCATTGGCCCTGAGAGAATCTTTTTTCATTTGAAAATGAATTTTTAAATTATCTATCAAATTCTTATAAAAAATTAGGCTTTTTTACCAAAAAAAATTAATTCTAACTTAGCATCATATCTCCTAACAATCTCGATGGCCCCGGGTAAGGAAGAAATGTGAGCTCGGTGGCGGTAGTTGGTTGTTGGCGGTGATGGTGGTCCTATTATTCATGTTGGGTTTGGTTGGATCCACCTCAACTGTTAACTTGTTCCCCGGGCTAGTCCCGACTTCTACCCCTTCCCCCTTCCACCTTCCCAGGCCCTCGCGTAGCTTGACCCCCCGTTATTTCCATGTCTCGAAATATTACTGTAATTAAAATCATATCTTACCTGTGCAATAGGCAGGTAGGTACTTAATATTACATTGTGATTTTCAAATTGTACAATGATACCAGATTTAAATAGCACAATCATCTGCTTTATCAAAAGAGTTTATGAAATGTAATGTAAATTAATATTATTATATTTTTATTGGAACCACTCTCTTATTATAGCTTTAGAATATTATTCCCATCAATGTGATATATGTGATCCCATATTTATCCGAGATACTATCTACGAGTAGGTAACAAACACACAGAACACTTGTTCCGAATGAAAAAGGTAGCCGATAATATGTAAAAAAAATAGTTGAAGATAATATTATTTCTTCAATATTCGCAAAATTACTTTGTGGCATCATTTCAATTAAATGAAACAAATATTTTTGTGTAAACCACTATAATCACATGCAGCAATTATATCATGTGATTATATTATTTAACAATATCTGGATATTTTATTGGGAAAGTTTTATTTTTCTGTGTAGATTTGTTACTTAAATTTTATATATCTGCTACCGTAATTTTATACATCGGTTTTGAAATAATAACTATTCTGAATTCGCCAATCATTTAATAAAGATAGGCCATAGCTTCAACAATAAAAAAAATTGTTAACAAAATATTAGCACCATGCAAATCTCCCCTTTTGACTATGTTCGCATGTGATATTGACTCCTCCCACTGTTCTCCCCTCCCCCAAAATCACCCCTCCCACTACCCCCACCTAATAACATCTAATTCATTTATGAACTTGTTTAAATTTTAAGTTTAGTTTTAAGTTTGTTAGTGAATATATAAAATTAGTAGCAGATATATAAAATTTAAGTAACAAATGTAAATAGGGAAAAAAAAAAAATTCACAACAAGAAGAACATAATATTGTTAATTCTGCAATTTGTAATATGAGATTGATGACATATGACGTTTAAATACATAAATGGTGGCAGTAGCCGAATTGGTAAAGGAGTTCGTCCCCGTAAGATGAGATGTTCTAGGTTCGTGTCCCAGTTGCGACCGTTATCTTTTATTTTTCTATGTCTTCTTAATTTTTTTCGTTTAGATTATTAGTGTTATCTTCTTCTTCAATGATTACAATATTATTATGTTTGAATTAAATTGATGGAGAAAATTTTTTTTTCTTCCTATATTATCTAATTTCTACCTTTCGTGGGTCAGTCTTTCATTCTTTCATCTTAAACCAAGTGATTGATACCTGTACTACCTGTAAAAGTTTTTACCTTGTCCACCTGGTTATATTTATTTATTAAGAATCTTTATAGTTACCTATGTAATACTGAATAATCATTACGTCACGTCACCATAAGGGTTGGCAGAGGAGATTGAAAGTCACAAGACTCTATCGTTGAATATACTTCTTGCTTCATTCAAATTCATACGTACTCTTATGTTCACAAATCTTTATATCTTGAGTAAATTGAATCATTTGCGCGAGCCATGTCTTCCCCGGGAATCCAATATACTTCCATTCTCTAGCGCTTCATGTACATTTATCTGTCACCTTCGACCGACAATAACCCTGATACCCCATCCTTTAAAAGCGATTGACTAGCGGCTGTGAATAAAAGTTTTAAAATTCTTGCAACTGTACAGGGAGGTTCCAATGAGAAAGACCGATTATTCCCCGTATCAAATTTAAAAAATTAAAAATTCAAGTAAGCAATAAAAATGCTCAAAACGCACGATGATAAATTATTAAATATAGTGAACTTCTTGTAAGTATTTTTTGATCATAAGTATTTATGACTTTTCAGTAATGTCTAAACAAAATAAGTGTGTAAAAAAAAATTACACACTTATTAGACCTTAAATAAATAGAAAAACTGAGGTATTTTTGTCACAAAACACGTTCTCGGATTAATTTTTTAATGATTTTAACTTAATTAAAATTTTAATTCTTAAAACTGTATTGACTTGATTATGTATTGATACGTTTTTAGATTTTCACGGCCAAAAGCATTTTCGTTGTTTGTTTTTGGGGTGTTATGCCGTGTTGCGCTACCTCCTTCTTTAGCCGACGTTTCGGACAGCGTTGCAGTGTCCATCATCAGAGCAGATCCGGCACATCGTCGGATCTGCCGGATCTGCCCTGATGATGGACACTGCAACGCTGTCCGAAACGTCGTCTAAAGAAGGAGGTAGCGCAACACGGCATAACACCTCAAAAATAACAAACGAAGATTATGTATTGATTTATTTTGTTGTATGATTATGTTTTTAAATGTGTGTTGTTTAATAGAATCTATCGTTTGAAAATTGATTAAATCTGCCAACTGGTATATTAAAGTAGTAGGTATTAAAATCTGGTATATGAAAGTAGTAGGTATTAAAAATACACTTAGTTTTTTAAATTTTAAAACTGCGTGTACCAGATAAAATAACAATCTTTCAAAATCAATTTATGCTTTTTTGTTAAATAGAGTGAATACGTCTAGAATTTGATTTAAAATGGACTATTTTCCGGTATTCTTCAGTAATACCCTCTTAATCATCATGCATGTAAAAGTAATTAAACGTACTAATTTCGGTTGTCCATGCAAACAGTGCATGCGTGAAAGTAATGTGTAATTCTTCCTCCTGCGTAATTCGTAAAATTGTTCATAAATTCGTAGTAAATTAATTTGAAAATCTCAAAAATAAAACTGATTGTAACACAAATGAAATAAAACAATTAAGTAGCAAATACGTTTAAAATGGGTAATTATTTTGTTTAAATTCTGGATAGATATAATCATTTTACTAACGGTGTTCATTTGAAACGTTATTTTCTGATGTCTCTCCAATTTATCAATAACATAAATATTTGATTTTGAATGACCCTATGGCAAATATTTTATAAATACTTTCAGCTTCCCTTATAATAATCCCAGGTTTTTCAATTTCCACGGGTTTGCGCTAGTAATATCATAATTTACAACCTAATAGCATTAGATATTGGGTACTATTCATTATAATTCGACGTAATATTTGCTTTGGATTAAAATAATCCTTCAGTAATTTTAAATTGTTCGCATTATCAGTCGGTTAGGTTACTACCTTTTAAATCGATTAAAAATATTACTCTCATTTAGACTAAGGGTTTGTAAACGAATCATAAGATAACTAATCCCATTAAGAGAGACTTGTTACCAGCTACCAACCACATTATCCAGGCAGATTACCACCAATTAAATAATTCCATCGTTTTCCACAATGTAAATTTCGTTTAACTGCCATATTGCGATGTCCGAATTAGATGATTGAAATTAAGTTCTTCCATTACAGGAATGTTTTCCTAGTAAAGCGGACTATCATATTCTCGTTGACTTCGTTCCACCGGCGGCTTTATACTTTATATGGGGATTGGATTGGATTGGATGATCATGGGTCATAAAGTCGTACCTCCTTAAGATTATAGCGAGGTATCAAGTTTAGTATTCGAGAGTTTACCACCGGCCATAAACTCATGAGCTGTATTTGCATTTCTGATGCACGAATAATTAATTAGTGTGTGTACAGGTATGACTTATTACGATCGTAAACCTTCGTGGCGGTATGCAAAGGAGATTATATCTTAGAGAATAATACACATTACGTGTAAATATAATATAGATCTCAGCTGATAAGGGATCTGATGGGCCGCATTTCGACCATTAGCGAAAATAGCAAAAGTTTACTTGTCCTGTTATTGCTTTATGATGGCAACGATGTCCACCGTGGCAGAACGCTTTTGGCTCTGAATCAAGACAATGCGGGTTAAAAACTCAATCGAGGGAAATAACAAATTTAAAAAAGGATTTTTATGAATTTTATCGTGTTTTGTTTTTGGGCTACTATGTAATGATCAATGGTAATATGCCATGTTACGCTTCTTCCTTCTTTATCAACCTTTCGGAAAGCGTTACAGTGTCCATCCAGGGCCAAAATCATACAATTTTAATGATTTGTTGATATATAGGTACATTCGTTCTAAAGTGGATTTTTTAACATTAAGGGTTTACATCTCTTTTGGCATCCTATGTAGAGGTGGTCTGTTTCAAGAAAGGGAGTAGACAAAGTTCTGGGAAGGAAAACATTATGAGGGGTGGGTTCAGTGTGTCCAGGAGTGAATAAAGTGCTTAGACCTGCACAAACCTCACTCCTACAAACTCGAGAATATCTGCTAAGTCGACGAATGTAGAATATAATTTTTTTAATTATAACTTTTACGTATAGGTGTATATGGTTCCACACACTCCAAGCAGTTGAAAGTCATCCGGAATCACACATTTAAAAACCTAAAGCTACCAGTTCAAAAGGGATTATGTTTATAACAGATCTGGATCATAGATAAATAATGTAACGATTATTTTTTTATTAAAAAAATCCCATTCGTTCGACTTATAAATAATTGCGCATTTTAAAACGAAACACGTGATTTCTAATTGCGTTGAGCTGTTCCGAACCCCTCCAAAGCACTAATAAGAGAATGAAAGTGTGCCTGTTCTTATAAGGTATGGTACTTGTGCACATTGATTGTCTCACTGGGAACTGAGGAACGTTTCTGTTGGATACAGTTTGCTGAGAGCTTGCTTAGCATGTGTGTTTGTTTGTTTGTGTAACGAATGTGGAGAAATAGCTAATCGAGCCAATTAACATTAATCCAGTTCCCATCAGCAGCGGGTGGACAAAGTCGGTGGAAAACAGAAGTCACGTCCGATAAATAGTAATTCTCTTCCCGAAGATAACCAACAAGCGTCGTTGTGTCACCATTGTACAACAAAGGGCAGCAATTACACAGTTAAATATGTCTTTTTGATGAGTCCGACTGAAGCGACAGAGAGTCTAATGAGCAATCATGTTGCCAGAGGACCTTTGGTAAGGGATAAATACAGTCCGGACCCCGGACCTAGAACCCAGGACCTACCTACTACCTACCATCGGCCATCGACACTCGCCATTACGCTTCAGCTGAACCTCATGTAACTTCTATAAATTCTATTCTCCCGGCATTACAAACAGTGAAAACTATTTTGCGAGGATAATTATACACCGTGTTTATTGACATCGCATTATGTTAAACATGTTGTAATGGCATAAACGGTGCTCAGGAGTCCGACTTTAAGAGGTGGTTTAGCAATTCGGAGATTTTTATGCCGAATATTACACGGCAATAATTGTTACGAGTATCGTTTATATGTAGATATTCTGCTGTAAAGTCGGGCGGAACAAAGCTTATGCAAATTGATCGTTTTAGGCTTCCTTATTATTGCTTTTTGAATAACGTAAATTAAAAATATCGCAAATAGAAAATGTCAAAAAACCTTTAAGTACATAATTATTAGTCTGAATAACGGAAATACCGATATGAAGCCCACCTACCATCACAAATCTTGTTTACAATATTTATTTTACTGAAATTTATAATAAAATTACAGCTATTAGCGACTTTGTGGTTACATTAAGAAAAAAAAAATTCATGGCTTACCGTTTATTCGGTGATGAGTCAATTTTTGTGCTGAAAAACAACTCTACGTACACTCGATGTTGACAATTTTGCTCGATTCTGGTAAAATGAAATGTTCTCTGTTATTATAACATATTATAACATTCTATACTTTAAGAGAACTTAACGTTCTTTTTGTTGATGTATCACAGATTAAATAAGTGTATCCCATACCCAAATACTAGCTTTTATCATTCAAATATCTGTTTTATGTCAGGTATTATATAAACTTTTCGTTCACTCATAATCACAAAATAAGATAATACTGCGATAATACGAACGGGTTAAGCAACATTGTTACTGCATTGCCTAATCTGGCCGTATTACGACGGTATTAGCAACTGTCAAAATTTAACCCGCCCGAGGACCAGGATTATGGCAGTATTACGGCCGTATTAACTTCTGAAATGGCGAACTTTTTTGACAATCTCAATGTTTTGACTGGAGCTTTCTTATTACGCCTACGCCTTTAAATCTCCACATTTGTATTGATAACGTTGTCCATTTTCAGTATATTGACAAACAAACATAAACAACAAACTAATCTCGTTAAATATTTTGACATATCAATAAACGTGAAGTTGGCATCATGCCGCGAAATGCCAAAATGACCGCGTTTTTAGGTTTGGAACGGAGTTATAACCAATTTATGATTATGAATAAAGACTTTTAACCTGACCAGTGTAGGCCCCCTTCCCTGTATAGCTAATACGACGTTGTATTAGCTATACAGGGAATCGTATTAGGGAATCATTATGAGTAAGACGGTTAGTATATTATTTAACATTACACGAGTACGTATTTATTTTGTATTTCTTTTCAATATTACCTCAATGTACTTTTAACCCAATTGTATCACTTCAACGATATTATTTTTGTGTACTAATACATTTTTATATGGTTCTTAATATAATACTGATACTCTCCTGTGTGCCACTGTATACTTATAATCTCGTTTATCACTTCAATGTAAAAGCCATTTTACGGCTTTTAAATGAATAAATAAATCTTTATGTAAAGTACAATACATAACTGACACACATATAATACTAACTTATTATATTGAATCAATGAAAGTAAATTTGAAATTAAGTTTATTGCATATTTTAATGCAAAATAAGAACAAATTATTATAAATGTTTACAGTGAATTGCGTTCCTCGTACATATCACAAAACATGACTACATTCATTTGTTCGCAATAAAATGCTATTAGAAGAGGCATCGTTTAATTGTCATTCGCAATGCAAGAAAGGATTGTTTGTTACACAATTACACCACTAAGTGTGTTGGTTAATCCTCTCCGTATAACGTGCGAGTATAATGGAAAATGTATGCGGAGGTAGAGTAGTTTGTTGCGTTGATTCCTTTGGTGTTCCTGCCGCCGCCGCCGCCGTCCCGAGTTTGCCGAGAGGACCATCACCGTTCGGTAATTATGTTTACATCCATGCACTTTCATCTGCAAATGTTCCCTGGAAGATGCACAATGGGATTTAAACACGACGGCCGGTGCATCCGAGAAGTCGACCAGCCAGCCAGCCCCAGCCAGCCAGGCAGGCAGCCCCAGCCAGCCAGTCCCAGCCAGCCGAGCTCAGACGCATGAGACTTTAATTGATCGGAATACAACTGTTCAAGCGAATAATACGCGTAATCAGTGCAACATTATTTGTGCATTTAGGCAGGAGTCTTTTGTGTTCGACGCACAATGGAACAGCTCTACATTTGCATCATGTTTCTTGACGTTTGCAATACTACTGTAGTTATTAAGTTCAGAGTAAAAACATCGATCTTGATTTACTTGATTGTTGCTTTATGCGGGTAACCGCGTTATTTATGCAGGTTTTCTTTATTGCAGCAAAATAACTGCATTTTATTGTTTTTACATTATCCCCAAAGGAGGCCCTGAAGAAAATAATATAAGTGTATGTCGTCTTTGGGGATGCTGTGTGGAGGATCTTTTAAGGAAAGAAATTAGAAGAAGTTCTGTGAAGGAAAAGGTAAGAGGAATCTGTGGTTCAGTATATCGAGATCATCTGCCGCCAAGACCTAGACAAACTTCACCCCCATGTACTCGGGCACCCCTGCTAAGTCACCTAACATAACGAACCACTTGGAATGACCTATGGCAGATTAGATATAATGACATTTATACACAAAAGTTTTATTCCCCATAAAACTGCATCTATTATTGAATTCATGGCATCTTAGGGCTTCAGACTGTAGAAAGTTTTTAACTAACTAACCATCGCACCATTTTTCAGGGGTAGGCAGAGAGAACGGACACTCCTTACCTAACGGATACTCTTCTATTATTCTGACTGACGTGACCGGATTTACTTGATCGTGCCGTGTCTTCCTCGGGCGTCCTTGATTGCTTCTACCAGAAGTACAAGAAAAACAAAACTACAGTTTTTAGTATACTACACAAGTAGGCATAATCTTTTATTCATTTACATAAGCGAAAGCCATGAAATTATAACTATATCTATTTTTTATGTTTGTTAATGAATGACAAGATTAACTGAACTCATTTGCTTAATCTCTGGTAGTCTTGTTGGTTTATTCAGTTGGTAGGTTGATTGGCAAGTCGACTGCTTAAGAGTGCGCGGGTCCTGCAGTCATCACCATACATCTTCCGCTGGTATTTGAAGGAGACACAGCGCGGCGTCTTAGATAAAGGCGGGCTCCCAAGAAAGTGATACGGTCCCTTTATGGAATGATCCCTAAAGGTTCCGGAATTTCAATCTCGTTCCCCTGATGAGACGAGAGGTCCAGCTTGAAATATCCCTTAACCACCTCTGAGTAATGGTATAATTAGTGGAGTAACACAATAGTTCTTTGATTTTAGTAACACTGTTCTCTCTGGACTTATGTGACGTCAAAGAACTACAAAATTAACCACAGGTAGCTAGCTCTTTTGTAGTATGTTTATTTATGTAGAAAAACGACTGTAAGGGAATTTGTAATGGCTTTAGGAATGCACAATCATGGGAATGAGACTCGTGTCTTTACGAATGAAAGAATTAATGCAACAAACTTTAAAAAAATATATTGTTTTTATTTCTTACTAGAGCAATCCCGATGAGTTACAAAACTCATTTTAGGACAGAAGGAACTTACAATTCATAGGTAGGAGGTAGTAGTTACAATTTTACAAAGGTATTTTGATATCATAATATAAATTTTACATTCAGTACAGCATAAAAATAAAAATAAAGTCAGGTTAAGTAGAACAATCAACAAGAGAAAACAAGTAAAGAGAGAAAAAAACGATACGAGTATATAAGATAGAACACAAAATGACATGACAAATACATATTTTTATTTCTAAATGTAGTAAAAAAAATTATAAAACTTTATGGTAGGTAAAGTTATAATAAACAAGTCACACACCTGGATACTTCTACAACAATCTTCAGAAATCATGCCAATGATATTATAACAGAACGCTTTGCTTTAATGTTATAAAATAAAAATACAGTAAGTTACCTACGATAAGCTATGCTTTGAAAGAGAGCCTCAAGCTTTTGAATATCGACCAAGCGCAAGCGGTCGGGACAGTTTATTGCACGACTTTACTGTTCCTAATAATTATTGTGCATTAACCTGTAAGCCCTAATCAAAGGCAATTGGTAATTGATATATGAAATGCACGGGTATTACCGCAGAAGATTGCATGCTTGCTAAAGCAGATTATACGTGGAAGGGGAAAACAAATTCGAGCTCAGAATGAACACCGTGGAATTTATCAGAATGAACCAAATTATTTATGGGTTTTCTGCGAAGAGCAGTCAATAAACAAACAAAGCCCGGCTAAAGCTCGTGGTTATTGCAGTCTCACTCGACTTCTAGTCTCCTGGTTGCTACGTCATTAAACGCAACCACAGCTTCACCAGAAGGCAGGAGATGTACTCCAATCCTGCATTATGCATTTGTCAATCTCGGCCCTGAGGCAAGCCACTTTAGCCGGCCCATTATTTGCCAAGTACAGAGGCGATGCGCGATGCGTGGAGGAAGGCAAGGGAGCCCGATGTTCTGTGAATGGACGAGCCACTACTAGAAACATACATGGCCAAAGGATCGCTACCTTCATGTTTAAAGCTAATAAATGGTAAATTAGAACACAAGTTACGCCGTAATTGCTCAAGTCCTTTTTTGGAACAGTTTTATTGCATTCTTGCTTTAAAGGATCGAATTAAAACAGGATTGAAAAAAATGCAAAAATTATTATAAATTCTCCAAACCAATATATAAAACATGCATTTTAAGATTAATGCCCACGAATTATAATAAATGCTTGTTTTTATAATCAAACAAACATATCATTATTTATACATTATAAATTATACATTACACATTATATATTATACATTATACATTATACATTATACATTATACATTATACATTATACATTATACATTATACATTATACATTATACATTATACATTATACATTATACATTATACATTATACATTATACATTATACATTATACATTATACATTATACATTATACATTATACATTATACATTATACATTATACATTATACATTATACATTATACATTATACATTATACATTATACATTATACATTATACATTATACATTATACATTATACATTATACATTATACATTATACATTATACATTATACATTATACATTATACATTATACATTATACATTATACATTATACATTATACATTATACATTATACATTATACATTATACATTATACATTATACATTATACATTATACATTATACATTATACATTATACATTATACATTATACATTATACATTATACATTATACATTATACATTATACATTATACATTATAAATTATACATTATACATTATACATTATACATTATACATTATACATTATACATTATACATTATACATTATACATTATACATTATACATCATACATCATACATCATACATCATACATCATACATCATACATCATACATCATACATCATATATCATACACCATACTTCATGCATTTTACTTCTTTAATATTTTCCAATAATTTATTTACATTTCTTCACATCGGTCATCATAAAACAGGTAATTGCCTGGCACGTGATTTAATGTATTTATTCTCTGTAAATGACTTGTTATATATAAATTGACTGTGTTATATATAAATTTTAAAAAATAAACAAATATTTTTTTATATAGTTTAAAAATTTCATCAGGACTAAGCCTTACCGGGAGTGAGATTTAGGCAAAAGGTTAACACATTTCCATTAAAAATCATGAGTTTGTTTAACTAAATTTATAATTTAAGAGCGATTGACCAGCAGCTGTGAATAAAAGTTTAAAAATGCTTGCAACTGTACAGGGAGGTTCCAATGAGAATGATCGATTATTCCCAGTATAATTTTTTTAAATTAAAAATTTAATATCGATTTACTTCATTCAAAACATGCTTTGATATACACCTATATTCAAGTAAGCAATAAAAATGCTCAAAACGCATGATGGTAAATTATTAAATATCCTGTACTTCTTGTAAGTATTTTTTGATCAAAGGTATTTACGATTTTTTAATAATGTCTAAACAAAATAAGTGTAAATTTTTTTTTAACTATTTTAGTTTGTAAGACGTTAAATAATAAGAAAAACTGAGGTATTTTTGTTACAAAACACGTTCTTTTGCACGAATTTTATTTAAAACGGACTAATTTCCGGTATTCTCTGGTAATACCCTCTTAATATTTATTCAATAATGAAATAGATTCCATTTTTTTTAAATACACTACACAAGAGTCACAACTGCTCTCGTCTGGAGCCAGTGAGCCTGAGCCAGCATCCCCAATTGGGGTATGTTGTGAGGTTAAAGCCATTTCAAGTAGCTTCAATTCTGAATGGTGGTCTTAAATCAGAGCGATGCTGAGAGTATTTTCCACTCTGGAACTTATACAATGACAAATGTATTATATATTATTTTTAATTAATTAATTGTGAAATAACACAAAACATTAAATAAAATTTATTAACCCACGCCGGATTGGATATAACCGTCTTAATTAGATTCCTAGCCGAAATAATTAACATTCAGGGAATATGACCCTGCACATCCCTTAAGAATGCATCCGGCCTACCATTTCCTCACCGCAACAGCCTCCCGGCGGCACCTGGTGAGGAGTGACCTCCCTTCCCCGAGGGACTTGCTCCACCTCCTCTATAACTTGCGGTTCTCAACCCGCTCTGTTGTCCTGTTGCCCTGTTAACTGGTCAACCCAGACCAGAAACCAGACAACCAGATAACCGGCCCAGCCTAACTAGGCCTGGGACACGCGTGACGGAATGCCAAGGCCCCATCACTTATCTAATCAAACATAAAACGACAAGGTGTTTTCAACTAAATCACTTGTTTGGGATAAAATACTGTGTGCGGGGGGAGTATCCACATAATAAGTTATATAAAAAAACATGCCAGATGATATACAATACACTTTAATTAGATACTGTTCTAGTATTATTTTTCTCTGCAATAAACAGAAAGTGAAAAAAATGCAAATACTGCAAAATAAAGCAATGCGAATAATACTTATGTAAGCTTAACATATACACACGCATAAGAGGCATGTTAAAGGTTCTGAATTTTTTGACGGTGAAGCAAACTGTGTTTATGAATATACTTGTACATATATAAAATTAACATAGTGATAATGTCTAAGGAACTGAAAAGAAATTCAAAGCAAATTGATTGCCAACAAGAAAGAAATCGGCACCCAGAAATCTCTAATGTACCAGGCCGTCCAATTTTATAACAAAATCCCGAATTAAATTGCTGAGATAGAAAATATTAATAAGTTTAAAAATGAATTAAGAAAGTACGTCCTACCTCAATTATTCATGTTTTTATTTATTTGTGACTGCATATGCTAATATTTAAAGATGGATTATGTTTGCCAAACAATGTAAATGTTTTAAATTTGTTTTTTTATACTAATGTAAATGTTTTTTATAGTGAACACCTCGCAAGAGTCCCAACTGCTCCCGCCTGGAGCCAGTGAGACTATGGCATCCCCAATTAGGGTATGTTGTGAGGCTGAAGGTAATCGAGGAAGGGAAGGAGATGGGGAAGAGGAAGGCGGGGATGTACCTGGCTATTCAGATCTAGTCACTAAACTCGGCCAAAGCCATTTCAAGCAACGTTTCAATTCTGAATGGCGGTCTTACACCAGGCTGAGAGTATCCTCCACTATGGAACGTGCCGTAAATATAGTATATATTATTTTTTTATTAATTCATTGTGAAATAACACAAATTAATCATGAAATATTTATTTGCGCACGCCGGGTTCGAACCCGCGACCTTCGGAATGGTAGTCCAAAGCCTTGCCTCTAGACTACGCTATATGTTTATAAAACCACTAACACACGCGAAGATGGATTAATAAATAAATAAATAAACAGACCCTGATTACATTAAGTCTGACTTATAACACATACGTGTTTATTTCCCCTTTATCAAAATGCAAAACATATTTTGTGATAGAGATTACAGTCACAAAATGAACATCTTTACAGGTTTTAAGGTTTATTTGATGAAGAACACACGTGGTACTCAATTTGCACTATGATATGATATAGACATGGATTTTATTTTTAAATCATACATTTCGTAACTCATGTTTATGTTCCCCATAGGATGATTTCTGCAGAGGAAATAAAAGCTTCACAGTTGTTATAATGTGTTTTTATGAACATGGTTTCCGGATATTACTGATTTATAACATATTTCCCTTGAACACAAAGTTTTTAAGCTATATAATAAACATGTTGTTTTTTAAGAAGTCCCCTATAAATTTGTTGTTTTAATTAGATGGGTATGGATAGAAAATAATCGCATAATATACCACGAAAATTTACTATATTAAACATGCTATAGCTATAGCTATAGATATGGTGATGATGGACACTGTAACGCCGTCCGAAACTTTGGCTAAAGAAAGAGGTAGCGCTACACGTCATAACACCCCAATTTTATTGTTTTTACATTTTCCCCAAAGGAGGCCTTGAAGAAAATAATATGGGTATATGTCGTCTTTGGGGGTGCTGTGTGGAGAATCTTTTAAGGAAAGAAATGGGAGGAAGTTCTGTGAAGGAAAAGGGTATGAGGAATTTGGGGTTCAGTATGTTCAGTACATCTGCCGCCAAGACCTAGACAAACTTCACCCACATGAACTCGGGCACTCCTGCTAAGTCACCTAACATAACGAACCACTTAGGGTGACCTATGGCAGATTAGACATATTGACATTTATACACAAAAGTTGTATTCCCCATAAAACTGCATCTATTATTGAATTCATAGCATTTTAGGGCTTCTGACTGTAGAAAGTTCTTAACTAACTAACTAACATAACACCCCAATAATAAATACTTAACTAAAATGTTATACCTATATCAAATTAACAATGTTTCTTTAAATGCTAAGAAATAGGTCGAAAACTTTTGCATTATTTTAAGTAAGTAATGTTTTTAAGATATTATATTTCTTAGCTTTATATTCTTATATTATTTATGTTATGTTTTCGTTTTTTGAATTAATTAGCGCGCTCCCTCTTAAATTTGTATTTATATATGTCCCTTAAAAACGATCATCTTTTCTTTTTGAACCTTACTGCGGAGATTTTCGGAATTTCCGGTGACAACAATTCCAAGTTCAATTTTAGTATCACGAAAAATACTATTACAGCGTGTTTAGCATAACGAATCATTTTATTTTCAAAGTCTCTTTTTTGACTTTATGATGAATTAGCCCAGAGTAAATACCTCTTATTTTTAAAAATTATTATAAGCATTAGACATTAACGTTTTTATGAATGTAGTTATGTCCCTATTATGCGTTAACTTGATGTGGTTTAGCTCAGCCCAAAATAACTCCAAACTTCCGTATCTCATTATATTCAACCTATGGCGCGTGGTAAGGATGTTGTTCGCTTAGTGTGGATAGATCTGTCAGCCATCAGAAATCGACATTTACGTGACGATATGTTCTTGACACACGTGCGGAATCAAAACACGTTTGACGCTTGAGACACACAACACACTACACCTTACCCAAGCAGCTGTCGGTTATAATACCATACAGTATATATTATTTATGTACAGAAGCAGCGAATGGAATTCGTGCTACGATTTTTAGCGGCAATATCCATTCTCTGTAACGATTACGTGGAGGGACTTCCAAACCATAACATGACGGCTCACAAAGCATATAGCCGGTTCAGTCAGAGGATGCCCGGAACGCGGGATCCGAAAGAGACGATGTTATCTGGCGCTGTATCAATGCCACTTCGAAATGTCGTAAAGCTTAGAACCTCGATGAGAGATTGATACAATTGAGACGAGATGATGAGATGAGAGACATTTCAAATATTCATTCAAAACGTGCATGCAAGCAGATTTGGAAGGGACAGGAAGCGGCTGTTTTAGAAAGAAAACCAACATAAGCTAAAACGGGTAAAAACATTTAGAAAGAAAACTAAAATACGCTAAAACACTGCTAAAACCATAAGCTGCATTTTGTCAAAACACGTACGAACACTAAAAACTCTAAATCAAAAACATGATGTACGAATACATGTAGATACGAACCCGGCCTATTCAAATTAATTTCATTTGATTAATTTGTGTTATTGTCCAGAGTGGAAGATACTCTCAGTATCGGCCTGGTGTAAGACCACCATTCAGAATTGAAACGTTGCTTAATAATGGCTTTAGCCGTGAATAAATTTTATTTGATTTATTTGTGTTATTTCACAATTAATTAATTAAAAATTATATATAATGGTATATTTGCGGCACGTTCCAGAGTGGAAGATACTCTCAGCATCGCCCTGATGTAAGACCACTATTCGAAATTGAAATGTTGCATGAAATGGCTTTAAGCGTGTTCGGTGACCAGCCTGAATAGTCAGGTACTTCCCCACCATTCTCTTCCCAATCTCATTCATCTCCCCACTACCTTAAGCCTCACAAAACCCCAATTGGGGATGCACTAGTCTTACTGACTCCAGACGGGAGGAGTTGGAACTCTTGTGCAGTATTCATATAAAAAGGCATTTATTAAAACACACACTTTATGCTTGTTTTTAATTTTATAATACTAGTAATTTATAACATTATACGTTACCTACAGTATTAATTTGACATAATTACATATATGCGAAAAAACGCTTTTGCATAATAATAATTCATTATTATTTTCTTGCTACTGGATAAAAACGGAATTATTCAAATCCTTTTGAATAAAGGGTAACACAGAAATACTTCTTTTTAGCAGCTTTATGCTAATATTATTGACCAATATGCTTTTATGAAGATACGTTTTTTATTAATACTTTACAACAACGTTTCTGTTATAGCGCCGCGTCCAATTTATAATTTTTTTTATCATTAGCTCGCAACGGTTAAAAATAGAGTTGCAATAAAGTCGAAAGTTTACACGAGGGCATATATCTTCCCTTTTCCACCGTTAAAATACAATTGGCACAAGTCGTGTAGTTTTCAAAGCCATGAGATGTCTCTCTACCAATCTTCCCCTGAATTATCCATTTGGTGTTGTTGCATTCATCACTTTGGTCACTTCTCACGACCGACGTGACCAAGATATTGGAGCTTTCTTTTTTAGTATCTGGGCAATTTTTCATTTTGTTCAGTATCAATCTTCAGTAAAAAACATCTAATTATTTTTATGGTGTCACTTTCATTCTGCGACATTTTTTAAAATAAACCATTAGGCTCACACGTCCATAAATCTCCCGAGAAAAGATACATGCCGCCGGCGGGACTCGAACTCGTGTCCAAGAGTTCGTTTAATATGCGGAATGCGGATTCCGTAAATATGTCTTTAAAATTGCCTTACATAAATTATGCGATCGATTTATGGATGTGTGAGCCTGGTGGTTTATTTTAAAAATTGTCGCAGAATGAAAGTGACGCCATCAAAATATCTACATGTTTACTGAACGAGGACCTGTCCCCTGCTGAAAAGCCAAGAAACCGTTAACTTTCTTAAAAATACAGTAAAATAGGAATCTAAATACAAGTCGTAAAAGTCATAAGACGTAGAAGTAGAATGGGGAGAAGAAGAGACACACGCCTGGCAGCTTGATTGGCCTGAGTTAGCGCGATGTTGCGCCGGGGAATGCCGACTCGACTTCCAGGCATTATATTCGGCTCCTTTTGGGTAGGAGAAGAACAGAGGAATTTGTCGCAAAAGTAAACAAAGAAAGAACTCGAGTATTAATTCCCACCAGTCTTCGCGTGAATTTAGTTTAAAAGGCGAAATAAAAGTCCTCATTCCACCGCGACATCTAAACCACATTGCTTCGGCTCCGGCGGCTCCGGCGGTTGAGAAAGGACTCACGGGGCTGCCATGACAGCTATGCGGCTGCGATCCTCGGGACGCAAAAAACAAAACTGAATGAGTCTCAAAGAGTACCTTCCCAAATACTATGCAGTGAACGTACACTGTCCCAAGGGTGTTCACAATGCTGATTTCATCATTATCTAAAAAGTTGGTAGACGTGTAACTCCTTGCTAATATTGCTCCGCTAATATCCTTGCCACTTGCTTAATTCACATTGTCTTCAAAAAGTCCATGCAGCACAGAAACTGACTAAAAAAATTTTTGAAGAATAATTGACTTCTGATATGATAATCTTATCCAAAGAAGCATCCAATACAAGAGAAAAAAATTACAACGAAAAAAGCAAAACCTTGAAATGATAATTTATAAATAGATATTTCAAATTGGTTACTGACTGAAGGTAACGAAGTCCTATTATAACTTGACCGATTTGCATTTCTTCCGTCTGTAAATTTGTTGGTGCATTCAGTTTCTCTTTCAAGATGGTTCTAATGCTTCAGTTAAGATTATGTTTTCAAATGTGAAATCGTGGTGTTTATTTGGACTTTCTTATTCGCACTTTTTCTATATTATGGTATATACCTGCCTGTTATAGGGTCGTTTCTTGCCAAATTGTACAATTCCTTATATATATATATTTTTGTTTTAATTTTACATAAAATAAATAGTTTTATAATTCAGTAGGTAGTTGTTTAAGTATCTACCCATGTACTCTGAAATCGTACTAATTCAGAAGAAATTTTGGTTTTGATATAATATTTTATTTATTTGCGTTTTTTATACATTCATATATGACAGTGATATGAAGTATAATTACATATGCCATTGATCAATAAAATAACCACATTGAAATTCAAGACCACGATTGAAAAATACACAACAATATATTTAATACAAACAATTCTGATAAAGTGCATGTTCAATTTACAAAAAGGGTTTTTATGATACATTTCTAGGTTTACATTTAAATATAATATATCATTGATGAAATGATTTTATTCAAATTCGAACTACTAAAAGTAAAAGAGAAAATGTGATAATCTATTAAATGTGCTGCAGCTTCTTCTTATAAATACATTTTCAAGGTAATTTGTATCTATTGCTCTTAGGAAAATAATATATGTCCGGATATCGAGTAACTCTTATCGTTGTAATGTAACGCCAAGTTAGTTGAGTTGAAATATACTGAACTGCAAAATCATTCTGCGCTGAAAAACCTTTATGCAGTCACAAACTTGCCTTTCCTGCGATAACTGACCGGTCCTTTCAATTTTTAAGTAGTTTCTGATGAACATAGTTTGTGAGAAGATTTTTCAAATCGTAATTAATCGTAAACAAAATATTAATACCATATTTTTCTAATTGAGTAACATCTTTATGATTTGTGGTGACTGTCAACATCAGAAACAATTTCAGAAATCACAATAATTGTACCAATTATTCAGATTTTGATTTTCTTATTTTATTTCATAATTTGGCAGAAGATTCTATTTATTTTATTATTTAAATAAATGAAATTATATGAATGTTGCAGTTCTTTTGTTGCACAACTCCTTAATTTATTTTTGTTGTTATAAAAGGTAATACAAATAGGAACCGTCAGTGATCAGTGATCACAGGCCCGACTGTAATTTTTAAATCGTCAATTTGCCCCTACTGTTAAAAAGGCAGCCTTGTTTTAGAGCATTAATAGGTCTCTGATATCTCGGATTTAATCAAGAGATTTAAGGTATATGGGGACATAGTATTCATCATTTCGCACGCGATAAGAGACACTTTGATAAAAAATTTCTGAACTCTTTTTATATTTGCTTTATAAGTAGAACAATGAGAGTTCCACACTGTTGAGGCATACTTTAAGTGGCGAATCTATAGAGAATCTAATATGTAGAGAATCTTAAATATTTGTCAATATTTGAAAACTGAACTTATTCTAAGTATAAATCCCAACATTATCAAAGCCTTCGACGTGATACGCTCGATGTGAGATTAAAAAATAGTTTTAAATTTGTATTGTGAAATTTCTCTTAGGTGGTTTCATTTTTAATAAGCGCGTTTGTAAGGTATGCCCCAAATAGTATGGATATTAGTATGCCCTATCCAGTCCTTCTTTGGTCAAAGATTTTAACACATGTCACCGTAGTGTTAGATATTAGTAGAGTTAATACTGCCCTGATGAAGCTACGTGTGTAGCGAAACCCGGTTGGCACAAAGTTTATAAATAGTAAAAGTGGTGTTTACAAAGTTATTGTTTTATTTAATTTTTTTTAAATAAGCTTCTAATAGAACTCCAAGATCTCTTATTACATTTGTTACAATGTTAGAAACACACTTATTTGGACGCGAGGTCTATTTTTCTGTGGACATCATAAAATATTACAATAGGCAGTATTCGAATAGAATAAATAGAGAGGTCACGAAAGCATTCCGCTCGCGATCTAATCTATTTCTGATCCGGACCGATTTTGATTTTAATTGTGTCCAATTCCTGATTGAATCACCTTTCGGCAAGACCCTGTTGCCGGTGACCTACCCCCAGGTGGGTATAAATGTCCGCTGATGGGAATTGAAAAATATAGTTTCTGTGCCGCACGGGGCCCAAATTAAAATTCCAGCTACCTGTGGGCCGGTGGGAAGGGGGCGGTGGAACGGGAAGGGGACCATCCGTCACGGGTGTCTCGGGTACGGACCTACAATGACGGCGGGGCGAATCGGTATTCCATGGGACTCTTCCACCAACCCTTCCCAGAAGATGAAACGGAACGTCGCGGACTGTGTGACGTGTGACAGGGGAGGGGTACTAAACGTTTAAAATTAGGTAATAGGTACTCTTATTAGGAATACGGTCATATTACGTAGGTACATACTCTAATCGATTATTGAATATGGTATAACACCGTGGGGAGATGTAACACTGTCTACCATAGTTTCATTATCGAAGGTACGTGAACTTAAGTTACAACTAAGATAAGTTATATTTTTTTAGTAAAAAGTATAACTTACCCCACAGTAAAAAGCTTTGTAAATATATGCCACAAATATCAAGTCATATGTGGATGTTCGACAATTTTACACAAAAACAATTTTTAAAAATCTCTTTACAAAAACACATAACCAGTATATTTTGCTTAAATACACAAAATACACGGCTTAAAACTAACTAACTTTTACAAATACCTAAAACTAATACAGCAATTGGACAAAGAAATTTCAAATACATTGCGATTAAAAAACACAATAATGAAACAATAAAAAATCTTTAAAAATTAAATCTTGATTAAGAGGGTATTACCAGAGAATACCAAAAATTAGTCCTTTTTAAATCAAATTCTAGACGTACTGACTATCTTTTACAAAAAAACATAATTTTCATTTTGAAAAATTGTTATTTTATCTGGTACACGTAGTTTTAAAATTTTGAAAAACTAAGTGTATTTTTAAGATACTAAGGTTATACCGTTGGTCGTTAGCAGATTCATTCAATTTTCAAACGATAGATTCTATTAAACAACACAAATTTTAAATCATATAATCATACAAAAAAATAAATCAATACATAATCTAATCAACACAGTTTTGAAAATTTTAATTTTAATTACATTCAAATCATTAAAAAATAAATCTGAGAACGTGTTTTGTAACAAAAATAACATTTTCTATTTATTTAGGTCTTACAAACTAAAATGTAACATTTTTTTACACATTAATTTTGTTTAGACTTTATTAAAAAATCACAAATACTTATAAACAAAAAATACTTTCAAGTAGTTCACGATATTTAATAATTTATCATCGTGCTTTTTGAGCATTTTTATTGCTTACTTGAATGTAGGTATATATTAAAGCAAGTTTTGAATGAAATAAAACGTTATAAAATTTTTTATTTAAAAAAAATGATTTGGGGAATAATCGATCTTTCTCATTGAAACCTCCCTGTACAGTTCCAAGCATTTTTAAACTTTTATTCTCAGCCGCTGGTCAATCACTCTTAAACATTGGATTATCAACCAAATTTATGCAATAATTAGTAAAATCACCAAAATCTATATCTAAATCTAAATTAAAAGTTCTCTAATCTCTTTTTTGTATCCTAATGTAGATACCTATCGAAATAAATTATAAATATACCTATGGTTATTATTAAATAATAATTGTAAACTAGCCTGTCCCGACACAAGATATCCCTAGTGAGACAGGCGTAGTACAAATATGTATGCATCCAATATACAAGTTGCCTAATAAATATTAATTACGTAAAACTACGTTAGTTCCAGTAGTTTAGTAGGTGAGAACCTGAATAGATTTGTGAAAAATAAATTAAATGTTTTTAATAATAATCTCCGTCCCCTTTGATATCCCTCTTCCCTGCAAGGTACCTTTTCATTGATGTGTTGCGTGTAGTTGCGTGTTTTCCGGTGCTCCAGCAAAATAGGGCCACTGGCCACTAGGGCTGGGACAGTCGGCCCGAACCTCAGCGATGGCGTTATTGAATCAATCAATCGATTTTTCCCCCGCCGATGTTTGTGAGAACTCAATGCGTCATCATGCGTCAATTCAATTTAAATACTCAATTTTGTCTATGAGGAATCGATTTGTGCGCAGTCTTTATAACGAAAAAAAACAGATGTAATGAAATAAACTATTTATTTGGTAGGTTTTGTGAGTTTTTATGGGGTGTGAGATTTATTCTCCTTCAACATACCAACATTCTACATTCCTCCGTTCGTAAGAAAAATATTCAATCGATGATAGTTTTTAGTTACATTCACGACTTTTTACATACATATATTTTATATCAAGGAATTTATGTTTCACGACTAATTATACTGTATTGTAGAAATTTTGATGTGATGATAGTTATATTTTATCATTATTTTTTTTTTTTTTAGATTTACATAGATCAGTAATTTACGTATCTGGCGGTTTGAACCTTTGAACATACGAAATAAAAATTGAAACGCAGTGATCCATGAGGTATTTAAAAGATAACAGTAGAGAATATACATAATAATAGTAGGTATGAACACTTTTGAATTATTATACTATTATAATGCAAGAATTTATACGAATTTGTATTGCTAATTGTTTCATGCCATTTCTCGTAAACCTATAATGTTAAGTTAGTAAATAGTACATTAGGTTCTGTTCTAGTATTATTCTTATTATTATAATTCTTTATTTGAGAGGCGGGTATAACTACCGCCGCCCTGGGAACCATTTATAGGATAATTAACACCTCTGCCATAGGTCAACCCAAGTGGTTCGCTACGTTTGGTGACTTAGCAGGGGTGACCGGGTTCATGGGGTGAAATTTGTCTAAGTCTTGACGACGGATGTGTTTGCCGACCTGATGCGTGGCAGGCAGGATCAGGAGAGACTGGTTGAGGGAGACCTTTTGAGCTTTCCAGCCGGACTCTCTCGACCCATCACCTTGCACCACATTGGGAGGGATGGATTCATACGTCATTCCTGGACACATTGAACCCCAGATTCCTACCCACTCCTCATATCTTATTCCTTCCCAGAACTTTTCTCCTTCTTTTTAATAAAAGGACCCTCCACACAGAATCCTCAAAGATAACTTATATAGATAGTATGTTTTCGATTTACTGCAAAAAAGTATTGAAAGAAAATGATTACAATACCGTAAGATCGTTTTTATTTTTCAAAAACATGTTTGATAGCTTCCTGTAAAATAATCTAGAAGAAAAAAAGTTTTTTTTGTTACAAATTTCCCAGAATTTGTGATACGCGGGTTATAATTTATCAAAGATCATATCTTATATCACACATACGCCGTATGTCATTAATATTTTACTTTTGAATGTCTTAGAAGGCAAACATTTCATTCAGCACATGTTTAGAAAGATCCTTCCTGGATATCATCACTACTAGGCTTTGATCAAATCCGATATGGTTAGGCCTTCCGTGAATTTCCTGCCAACCAAGTTAATACTATTAATGCAAAATGACGTGGTAACTTTAATGAAATAGTTTTTATTCTCACTTTAGTCAGCTCACATACATGAAAGTTGTTTTAATGATCTTTAAGATTTTATAATTCAACATCAAACAACGCCGGTGAAATCTCTGTGGACCGTTCGGCCACCTACCCAAATATCTAAAGGTTAATGAATGGAGGAGGTATATTATCTGGTATTATAGCTGTGTCCTATATAAAGTATAAGCGTATTGCAGCCGATTACGATGACGACACAAATGAAATCTTCCTTGAGCAATAATCTCCGCTATGTATTCCATTCCTCAATGTCACTGTCATTTGTATCCCACGAATTGTATTGTAGCTATAAAATCACTGGCGTAACATTTCTATGGGTCACACAAAGACATTTATAATAAAAAAAC
This sequence comes from Limnephilus auricula, assembly GCA_951813805.1. Lineage (NCBI taxonomy): Eukaryota > Metazoa > Arthropoda > Insecta > Trichoptera > Limnephilidae > Limnephilus > Limnephilus auricula. The sequence continues at coordinate 580,616 of OX638401.1, forward strand.
ATTTATAGCAAATGATCAAAGTCAGTGTTCGTATCAATCAAATATTCGCTTTCGTAAAATGTGTTCCATAGTATTAGATAAAATGGTGAGAAAAAGTAGAAAATACATAGATTTTTTTTAGACTACATTTACTCCACCCAGGAGGCCTTCATCATGTAATCTTGGAGGGTGCTGTTTGGAGGGTGTTTTTGAGGCGAAGAAGGAGTGAACATAGGTCTTAAAGATATCCTTGTTGCAGGAGGAAGGAAACATAGAGAGTTCATTTCCTGAAAGTCAATGTGTACGTGAGTACAACACGCAAGTGCAATCAAAATGCAATTTTTGAAAAATGTTATTAATGAAAGAATAAATTTTAAATGGTAATAAAATCGTAGACTAATATACCGACAGAGCCGAATAATATTTTTCTGGCAGTTACATTACAAATTTATAAAAAATAATAATTCAACCAAGAAATTACATGTACGTTTTTTAAATTTATTTGTTCCTTGTCCTGATTTATGTTTTGTTTAGACTTATTAGTACTACCTTCTTATTCAATAATTAGATTAATAAAAATTAGAGTTTTAAAATAACCAGGCAGCGTTGTACATAGATCACGCCATTGAGGAGAGATTCTTTTAAAAATCAGTAGTATATTCTGTTTTGAATTTCTCCTCACTGTCGATAAATATATCTACATTGGAAGAGATTTGGTTCAGGAGCAATATACGAAGCAATGTAATGAAGCAAACAGTATAATTTATTGTAGGCGATGGAGGGCAGTAGTTAAGTTGCTGTGTTGCCCGCCGTCACTGGAGTACTGTAGAAGAGACAAGGGAGCAGAAGCACGGAGAGATGAGACACAGCGCACAGCATCACGAAGTGGATTACCACAAAGAGATCACGAACTCCCCTCCGAGAGGTCGTGGACCAGCGGATAGCCCAACTATTCAATGTATTAAATAATATTCCCGTCAGAGGAATGAGATGTTAAGTAAGATGCTGCCCACGGAGAATGGACGGTGGCAGAAGATTGGTCCATTCCGTTTTTGATAACCGATTGGCAAAACGGTAGAAACTCTTATCATAACGGCCCAATCATTCAACCTACTGTTTTACCAGCAAATATCAACTAGTAGAAATACTAGAGACCGCTCTTTCCTTCACTAAATGCTACGATTTGTTCATAGTTTCAGTTATATAGTTTGTCTTGTACCTTCGGAAGGAAATATACATAAGTATGCTCTTTACAGAACTTTGAAAAGCTGAAATGCTGAAAAGGACAAAATATCCAAAATTCAGTTAAATTTGTCATTTTTTTCAATCTTTTTTTTTCGATCTGCGTCGTCGAAATATTTCTAGAAAAATAAGTGTGTCTTTTACGACCTGAATTATAATAGGATTTTTTTCGGAATAATGAATAAACTGAATACTCTTAAGAAATTTAGAAATATTGTTTAGTATTTTGAAAGATTTATTCTATATTATTTTATAATAAAAATTCATACTTATCGGTCTACAAAAACCGAAGATGTGCTCAGAAAGTTTGGTAATATATTGTTATCGAGAACGCTATTTAAAATAAATGTGTATATAAAAAATGCGATGTTTTCATTAGTTCCTTGTTCAGTTTCCATGCAGTCACACTTCAAAGCCGGATTGATCGGAGATGCTATCGGACCCCGCATTGTGCAATGTAAATATAAACATGTCAGATTCCTGTCAAAGTTAAACATGCTCACGTAAAAATAGGCGGAGGCAAAAAATCGCGGGAAATGTCATGCCGGCGATCAATCACGGAATTAAGGCAGATAAGATCTTCAGCCAGTGTGAAGTATTCTGTACTTAGTACGTAGTGACTAATGAAATCAATATTGTAGCGGAGTTGCAAGCACACAACTGCCATGACTGCTGTTGGCTTTGGTGGAGTCCACAAAGACCACCGGATTATTCCATTCCTATAGCCAAGTCAACGCTATTATAGTCCAAATTGAATGCTATTGGCGTTTTTTGCTCGCAACACCACCCGACAATTATTATTCAAAGAGATTGCATCTCGATATCAATTAAATTCCATAGTGGTGTGTAGTTATTGAATCTATTGATGCAGTCAAGCATTATTGGCTTAAAAAATCTATATCTAGTGAAATTATTGATTGACAGCGAGTGTACCTCGGTACATAAAACATGCCTGGGGAAGAATTGATTACTCTGCAATTCTATGATATGTTCGTGTCATCTCAATGTCAATAATAACCGACAACAGAATAATGCAACAACGAGATGCCATTAGACGACGTTTATGCACAGAGTACCTATATTTTTGCTGAGGCAAGAAATTATCACCTAAATTAAAATGGGTACATATATGAATTTATACACCGAAAAAGATAATCACTCCACGAAGTAATGTTTCATGCTGTCATGTTTCAACTACAGATTTAGGTATGTGCTAAAATAATACAAACATTGAGGCAGTCTCCAAGACACAGGGATCAGACAACAGTGAACAGACGTGGCATCGTGACTGGTGACGTGTGTGTCTGGCGTGTCATTATGTGTATTATTTGTGAAGCAGCAACGGTCGAGTATTCCCTCTTTATTATTAGAGCTTACTTTCACGGCTGAGTTCCCGCAATAAGCAGTTAACGTATAATTTTTCACTCCCGTTCACACACGGCCACACGGGGGAGTGGAGGACAGTTAGCGAGAATTGGAACAACTGGCGCTGAATGATTGTAAAAAAACTCTCCATGTTATTAACGTTTAATTTAAATGATACGATCAATCATAAAAGGAACGGTGAAAGGCCATAAACGGATAGATTAACGGGTTGATTGGTAAGTGCATACGAACAATGACTGACACGGAAGACCCAAAACATTACAATATGATTAAAATATTGTGTAATAATTCGTTCGATGTATCCTACGTCTCTTTCTTTTCTAGATTTACACGCCCATGCATATAATATTATCATCCTTCTTCGTACTATTTTTTTTTTTTTTTTTTTTTTTAACCAGATTTACAGGAACGGGTTTAGTTTTTCCCATAGGAAAAACTAAACCCTTTCATACACTTTTCCATATAAATGATCATCTAGTAAATCCACGTTATGCAAGTGTATTATATAAGTATAATTAATACAAAACAATACAAGAACAACACGTTAATCTACCAAACTATTAAATGGGAATATAATTCACCGTCTCCAGATATTTTCATATCAGAGGGTTCGGCTCTGTGGAATTCCTAATTTGACCGATAAATCCTACTGATCCCTCAATATAAATATTTAAAAAATCTTTCGTAATTCTACATGTATTTAAAATGACTGATTTTTGCATTTTTATATACAAATTCTTTGACAAATCTAATATGCCTAAATTTTTAATAAGAGAGCTAGGTATAATGCCAGTAGCCGAAATAACAAAAGGTAATATTTTTATAGTCTGAGAATGCCAAATTCTTTTAATTTCATTTCCTAAATCTGTATACTTTCTTATTTTTTCAGAAACAGATTTTTGAATATTACAGGAATTTGGAATAGCTACATCAATAATATAAGTTATTTTTTTAATTTTGTCATGTAAAACTATATCAGGTCTATTATGACCAATTGGTCTGTCTGTTAGTATAGTTTTATCATAGTAAATTTTAAAGAAATTATTTTCTAAAAATGAATTTGGTTCGTATTCATAATATGGTACTATATTATGACAGTCAATCAAGTTATGTTTAATTACCAAACTTTGGTGAATTATTTTTAAAACCTGATTGTGCCTAAATGTATACTCAGACGGCGCTAATATAGAACATCCTGATATAATGTGTTCTATAGTTTCCGGAAAAGCCATACATTTTCTACATAAATCATCAATTTGATTTGGATCTTTGATTATATGCTTCCTATAATTTTTGGTATTAATTACTCTATCTTGAATAGCAAGCATAAAACCTTCTATTTCTGCGCTCAACTCTCCAATACTCAACCATTTGTTTGACGAAAGTTTGTCAACATACGTTTGGTTGAGATAATTGAAGTGTTTTGCGTGAATAATTTTATTTGACCAGGAATCTAATAATTCCTGGTTGGTATTTATAAAAATGTTGGCATTCTCGTCGTATAAATTTAAAGGTGAAATATTTCTGTCTGCCTTGCAAATTATTTTATGCAGCTCTGAGCTATTAGCTTTTCTATGAAAAAAATTTCTTAACATTTCTACCTGATTTTGTTTTAAAGAAGTTATTTTGACTATACCTCTACCTCCTAAATTTCTAGGTAAATTAATTCGTTCTATAGCTGAATTTGGATGATGACAATTAAACTTTGTTAACGTAGTTCTAATTAATCGTTCTAAGCTATCTAAATCTGTATTAGACCATTTAATTATACCAAATGAGTACGTTAATAGAGGTATTGCCCAACTATTTATTGCCTTTACTAAATTTTTAGCAGATAGATTGCATTTTAAAATTTTTCTTATCCTAGTTTGAAATTTAATCCTAATATCATTTTTAATACTAGTATGATCTAATCTATTCGATTGCGGGTATCCTAAGTATTTATAAACCTCATCCCCTTTCATACTTTTAATTTTGAAATTTCTAAATATACCCTCATCTCCATCTATAATTTTGCCTTTCTTTATATGGATCGTTCTACATTTATCTAGACCAAAAGTCATTTTAATATCATCTGAAAAAATTTTAACTACCTTAATCATTTTCTCTAAATTTGATTCAGAATTTGAAAATAATTTTATATCATCCATATATAATAGATGCGAAATTGTACTACTCTCTCCTGTATTTCCCTTAATTTTTATTCCAAACTTGCTTTTTATTAACATTTTGGATAGAGGATTTTTATTTTTATTTTACAAATAGTTTTGTTCCGTTAATATTTTTTATCATTTTATTTATGTTATGTGATAGCCTTGTGATTCTCGTGTTAAAGCAAGAGAATATAACACACGAGGTATGGTTAAACTAATCAAATGCAACTGAAAACGTCATCTATCGCCGTGAAAACCATATGAAGATTATGATGTATTGGTTATCTGGCCATAAGGTCGCAATTTTAATTCAAAATAAACATAAAAAGTTTTTGCATGCTGGATGTTTTGATAGCGACCATTATGTTTGGTTGCCTTGAAGAATTGGCTGAATAGCAGCGGGGATTAGCAAAGAATGATTATTAAATGGACACGATAGCCTCTTATTGATGTTCCTGACAGTGATGGCATTAACATTCTTGGTGGGTGATGCCAGATGCATCTTTGGTTGTGATCCAAACTGATTTGGTCTTCCATATAATTCACTTATGTTATTTAGAATTTTTTTTATTTCAATGAAGTGGGTAAAGCAGTAAGTTATTATTTTTTTTATCGGTTTATTAATGGACTTACATCAAGATTAAAAAAGAATGCCACGAAATTATATAAAAATGTAAAATAAAAGAGTAAAGGATTGTTTTTGAAAGCAAAGGCTAAAAGCAGATATAGATATAAGGCGATCCGCTCACTGAGGCAACTGAAAACTGCCAACTGGCAACTGTCTTTGTATGACAATATGATGGCCCGCACACTTCACAATCACACAAAAACCCGTTGTCAATGGTAACGCAAGCGATGACTCGCACTGCTGATTGCCGTGGCCGGCCGTTGCTAGTTCCCAGCTGTCAGCTGATTGTTCTTCGTCTATGGTTAAACAAGCTTTTTGACCAATCAAGACATAGAAACCAGCTGGTTTTAGTTTGTTTTCAATTGCCCGTCAGCGGAGCGCCTAAGTATCCTATATAAGTTTATGTATTTTCTTACGTCAATTTTTTTCTTCTTCTTTTTTTTTCTTTTACCTTTGTAATGGCACTAGTCCCCTAGTAATTGAATTGGGTAGATTCGTTAACAAACTATTTTATTGTAATTAGCTTTAAGACCCATGATTTTCTTTTGTAAATATATATACCTATGTATTTCAAATAATAAAGTAATAATAAATATAAGTTCATCACCTGTCTAGTAACCGACAAAAATCTTTTCAACTTATCTAAAAAAGTATCTGCTTACGTCTTTTTTATTTTTTTATAGTTGTTAACACCGCACAAGAGTCCCAACTGCTCCAGTCTGGAGCCAGTGAGACTATGGCATCCCCAATTGGGGTATGTTGTGAGGCTGAAGGTAAGCGGGGAAGGGAAGGAGATGGGGAAGAGAAAGGCGGGAAAGTACCTGGCTATTCATATCTAGTCACTAAACACGGCTAAGGCCATTTCAAGCAATGTTTCAATTCTGAATGGTGGTCTTACATACCAGGAAGATACCGAGAGTATCTTCCACTCTGGAACGTGCCGTGTATATACTATTATTTTTTTTATTATATAAATAAAATTTATTTGCGCACGCCGGGTTCGATCCCGCTACCTTCGGAATGGGAGTCCCAAGCATTGTCCCTGGACTAAGCCGGCCGTCAAAGCCGACGCGCGACGCGACGTCTTGACTTGAGTTGACCACTGACCAGTTTACACATTCTGGATATTGGTTTATAATATCCATAATTAATTGAGTGTTGATTGAGGAAGAGCAGTTCATTATTTTTAAAGGAAGGTATATAGAAATGGTTGAGTTGTACTTAGTAAAGTAGGTGAACCAATGCTAAAATTATAATTTTGAAGAAATGAGTCTCCTAGAAATCCGCTTTACGAACCGGTGTTGAACGGATTCAATCAACGGATACAAAAATGGGTAGCATAAAAAGGGGTCCAAATAACACAAGCATATTCAAGATGAAGGCGATCCAAAGAGCAGTAAAAAGTTCGTATGTTTTTGAAGTCAGGAGTAATTCTAGTAAAGAAACCAAGTACTTTGAGATATTTATGTTATTAGTCAGTTTGTTTTTGATGTCCTCAGCCAAGTGAAGGTATTACGTATTATCCTTTCAGAAATAACACGTTAATAATTGGTTCGGTTTCGAATTGATATCAAACCACATATTTCTAATCAAATATCCAATCAGTCCGATGAGACATTCAACATTCGGGTAAAAGCGGGCAATGGGCAACCCGGCAGGCACGTCTATTGTTTTGCAAAGCGGCAGCTATATAATATTCGCGGCAATCATTGGACAAGAACGGGCGGCGTTATTTGCCGTTCCATTAATCAAAATCGAACAATTTGTCGGCCTCATTAACATAAGGTAATAAACGAGTCTCAATGGGTTCATTGGTGCATTTTCGATTTCACGATCGACTGGCATCGTGTTCTCATGCGTTTTCGTCCATTTCAACACACCTTGGATAAAGGATCGTGTTCTTGCATGGATGCCCATCCGAGATATTCAACTGGGCAACTACTGCCAGTATCTGTTTTCTAGTACCTACTTCCAGTGCACTTACTGCAGGACGATTGCATCGGCACTGACAGTCATTACAATACGATAGAGTACGAATAAAACGAATCTTTGGAAATCAAATCTTCATCATCGAATGTATAACTGGAAACTGGATCTTCTCTAAGAACGATATTAACGTTTTCTGTCCTGGTTTCTAAAGTGGTTGAGGTTAATGGAAAATTAGATTACTGTAAGTGAAAAATAATTATGAATTTTCAGATTTTGTTTTTCGAAAGCGGTTTATAAAATGCATCACACGCAGATACATTTCACAAAACGATTTGTAGTTGTAGAATACAGAAGTACCTACATGAAACCATTAGTTAAGTAATTTGAGAGGCGGATAACGGTACCGCTGCTCCGGGAATCATTTATTGGATAACAAACAGTTCTGACATGGGTCACCCCAAGTGGTTTTGTGACTTGGCAGGAGTGGCCGGGTTCATGGGGCAAGGTTTGTCTAGATCACCTTCTCACCTTCTGATCATGGATCGACTTGCACCGTGGTGGGGGAATGGATAAGCACGTTCGTCACTCCTGGACACCTATATTGACATCCATATTCCACCCCATCCCTATACCTTTTTCCTTTCCAGAACTTTCTGTCCTTGTTTTCTGGGGAAAAGACCCTCCATACAGCATTCCCAAAGACGATGTAGGCCCTAAAGGATTTTCATTTTCTCAAGGCCTCCTCTGCAGAGCTAACGTAAAAAAATAGTTATGTATAGAATACAGACGTACCTACCTAGACGAAACCATAATATAGACAATAACACCCGTGTCCTAGACCTTTCTAATCACAATCAATTATATTCCAATTATATAGGTACAAATAATAAAATACCAGGTATTTCAGAACACACTTTATTGTTAGCCCCAATCTGTCAAGGTTAGGTATACGAGAATGATGATAATAATATATTGTACAACACTACATATCGTACGAGGTTATATACAATATTATGTAATGTCTATTCCGACTAATGATGATTTATTTTACCAGACTTGATTCCTAATGATTATAAGATGAACAAAACCGAATTTAATATAGGTAGGAAACAAATATAACACTTGGCAAAAATCCGGAAAAATTATTTCTCTCTAATTGACATGTGTAAGAATAAATGTTCTTATATATTTATTTATTTATTATTTTTATTCCAAAACAGTATGTATATCAAGAATTTTAAACCATAAGCAAGAGTCACACGAAGTTACTACCATATGGCAGCTTTTCTGCGGATTCTACAATATTATTAAATTGCACAACAATTTATTTTTATAAAATGTTATTTGTTAACGTCAACCCCACCGTGCTGAAGCCCCTATTTTACACTTTTATAAGGTACAAAATAATTGTAATTGTTCATTCCACTGCCAGTAAGTTCAAATATAGGTACCCAATATCCGATACGAATACAGCGCGCAGCGGGTGCGTTTAATTATAACACGGGGAGAGCGGGGTCATTCATATCGGTAAAAGCGTGGACAGAAGATACATGGGCGTTTTTCAAAAAAAGTGTACATAGATAAAAGTCAGTGTCCCATCACTTTCAGGATCAGTAACTTTTGTTGTGTCGGTTTTAATGACCAACCATATATTTTACCAATATAATAACAAATAAATACCTTTATGGACTAAAAATAATGAATAAATCTATTAAATTTCGATATTATTTTAAAATAAGTAAGACTACAGGTCACTGTTTCTGGTATGTCCTACACCTACCACTACCAGTAAGAGTTCAAAAATTAATGTTATTTAATATTATCCCAGTATTTATTTCTAATTCTACTAATAGTATATGATAATATTTTCGATTTGCAACCATAATATAGATTAATTATCGTGCAAAATAATTTAAATACCAGATATTGAGTTGTCCTACGAAATAGCGTATGGTGGAATTTCCGCCTACGCCACCACATTATTGACGTCTTCCAATAAAAATATTACCAAATTGATGAATATTTTCGAAAATAGCAACCCTATTTAGTCTATGAAGGGCGGCCATGCTTGGTTTTTTACAGCCAGTTTGCCAAGAAATCGTAACAAAAGTGGTCGTTCTCGGCTGTACTAAAAAAGTGTTCCACCAACGCTTCCGTATTTCTCCAGGTAATTTACCAGAATGTATTAGACTCTACTTTGTATTAAATTGATTCATTTATTGTTTTATGAAATGTTTAGTTAGAACAAACAAAAGTTTCATAATTTATTGATAAATACATTTCGAAAAAATATTGACGCGATTACGCTACTTCTCTTACGCAACGGTGTCGTGAATGGAACTTAAAAGTGACGTAATGGAATTCTAAAGGTCGGTTCACTCTGTCCGTCTTTTAGGGTATTTGGGTGTGTTACAATTTTCTAATTAAATTTATATTTTGCATGTATCTTCAAAATGTAACTATTACATGTAGATATGTGGGTTGAGTGATATATGTAGCATTGAAAAAAAAGAACAGCATAGCTAAAAAGAAAAAATTATTTGATTTTTATGTGTATAATTTTTTTTCTTTTTTTTATTAATTAAGATTATTAAAGATTAATTCTGAAAGAGTCGAAATGGTGTCGAAGTACTAATATAGACAGCAATATGAGCAACTATTACTGTAGAGGCAACTCTGAAATTCAGTATAAAATCAGCTGGTTCATACAATTTTGATTAAGTAAGTATAAAATGTAGCATGATTTATGTTCCTGTGTGTTTTAGTTAATCCTGTACCTAATTAAAGTTGTGTACATTAACAAGTACTTTAATACCCTTTCAGCTTAGTTACCTATTTCAGGCTATACACGGTATGCACGTGTAGCCCATTATTACCTATCTAATTATTTGTGCATTTTTATAAATAATTTATTTTAATTTTATGTTCAAATATGCCGTTGAAAGCTGCAGAAAAATCAAAAAGGTACAGAGACAAAATTAAAAACGACCCGGAAAAATATGAAGCCTTTATGAAAAAAGAGTTACAAAGACAAAAATAACATCAAAATATAATCAGAGAGCTAACCAAAGAAGAATAGAAAAAAGAAGACGTTGGAGAGAACAGAAACGAAAAAAAAAAGAAAAGAAAAAAGAACAAGTGGAAGAAAAAGTACTTGCGTGGGGGGCCTTCCACGGTGGCGGTAGTACGTAAAATCGTCCTTTTTTATAGAGAATACCTCACATGAGTCTTAACTGCTCCCATCTGGAGCCAGTGAGACTATGGAATCCCCAATTGGGGTACGTTTGAGGCTGAAGGTAAGTGGGGACAGGAAGGAGATGGGGAAGAGGAAGGTGGGGAAGAGGAAGGTGGGGAAGTACCTGGCTATTCAGATCTAGTCACTAAACAGGTTAAAGTCATTATTAAGCAACGTTTCAATTCTGAATGGTGGTCTTACACCAGGGTGATACTGAGAGTATCTTCCACTCTTCCCATACCAGTCGCTTGTCGCGCTTTCAGCAGTGTAGCCACAACGTGCGTACACATACGACTGATATTTCGCGCCCGCTGTCGCTACCGGGCAAGCCTCTCAGTCTGGCCGAGGCCTTAGAATTCCTAAACGTTACCAAATTTTTCCCCTTACGCCACTGTCCTGTTATTGCTGTGATTTATTTTCTAAGATCAATTATTATATCTCAAAGAAATTTGTTCTTTTTTTTATTGATATAGTTCATGATTAATTTTAAATTTGTTATAATTAAACATTCGTAAAACAAAAACTTATATTCGTCTTTCTAGAACGCAAAATATACAGTACAAAGTATCCAAAAGTAGCGTAAAAGAATATTTTTATTGAAAAACTTAATATTTAATTCAATAAGCTTGATTATTCATATTTTTTAGGAGACTGATTGTGTTTTCAATTCGTAAATAAAAATCTGAAATAATGAATTTCTTTTAATTTTCTTTATAAACTTTATGATAAAAGTGACGTAAAATAATTTCTTACCAATAGTATTAAACTTAAATTGCAATTATTTTCGAAGTTTATTGACATTTTCTATTTAAATACTTTTTGTCATGAAGTTCATTCTTTCTTTAATAAATTTACGTATATTTTTAATCGAAATGCAGCATCTCACTTAAGTGGAATTCCTATTACGTCACCGACATCTTTTTTGGAAAACGCCCACCTACAAACCATATCGTGTTTACGTATGCAGTATGCACACGTAGTTAGATAAACTATACGTAGGTGAGATTACCGGGGAGGTTGGGGAAGTTTGACACAGGGGTTTTCTGGAAAAATATTATTTGAAATAGCGCTCTTGAGGTGATTTCTCACAAAAACGGCGCTCTACAAATTATCCAATTATTATCCAAGACAACAACAAAATAATTCATTTAGGTACATCATTTTCCTAGTAGGACATAATTTTTATTTTACATTAGTTTCACACAGGAGGCTATGAGGAAAATAAATACCCTCAGAATCTTAGTAATCTTTGTGGATGCTGTGTGAAAGGTCTTTACAGGGAAAGGAAGGAGAAGAAGTTCTGGGAAGGATAAAGGTAAGAGGGATGGGTAGGAATCTAGGGATCAGTACCTATATCCAGGAGTGACGGACGTATCAATCCCTTCCACTGTAGTGCAAGGCGATGTTCCGGTGGGAAGGCGATTGAGTCCTGCTGGAGAGATCAAAGGTTTTCCTCAACCAGTCTCTCCCGTTCCGGCCTGCCACGCAGTTGGTGGGCATACGCATCCACCGCGCTAATATCCATACAAACCTCACCACATGAACCCGGAGACCACAGCTAAGTCACCAAACCTAGCGAACCATAGTTGACCTATGATAGAGATGTTTGTAATACAATAAATGGTTCTCGGGCGGCGGTACCCATACCCGCCTCCCAAATTGTAAACTTAATAATATTTATTTCTTATTAGTTTTATTGGCTTTAGAATCCGACATTACCATTTTATTTGTTTCTTTATTTAACAAGATTAAGCATTCTAAAATCAATAGGGAAGTTGATTCCTCTTTTTAGTTTTTTTACCAATGTTCATATGCAAGCTTAAATACTAGAATTTTATTTTAAAGTTCGTTTTCATAATTAAATTAATTCTACGAGTTTGAATTTTATTAAGCCCGTAAAAACGCCAACAAAAAAAAAATACCAGTATTTAAGTTTGCATGTCATCTATATGAACAATTTTTTATTATTTTTGTTGTTTGTTTTTGGGGTGTTATGCCGTGTTGCGCTACCTCCTTCTTTATCCGACGTTTCGGACAGCGTTGCAGTGTCCATCATCAGGGCAGATCCACATCGTCGGATCTGCCGGATCCACCCCAAAAACAAACAACGAAAATGCTTTTGGCCGTGAAAATCTAAAAAAAAATATTTGTTATTAGTCAAAATATTTTTGACTCAACTTCCTTATTGTTAGAATTACCTAGGTACTGAACGTTGGCTTGTACACTTTTAAGGTGCCTCAAATATCTTTACTAAAAACAAAAATATTTTAGATTACTACGGAGTAATCATTATGAGATGATTTTATTACTTGTTGGTTCGGCCCTTCATTTAATACCTTTTTTAACCTTTCCGTTGCTAGCAGGAGTACCCAAAATCTCCAAAACTATGCATTAAAATGACACTACTGGCCCCCACCTACCCACAAGGTGCACGACAGCCGCAAACACATAATAAAATACGTACTACGTACGATCGTCGAATGTTCACTCCCATTTGCACACAACACAATCACACGGGGCTAACGCGCGTTTGATGTTCGTTCAAGTTAAATCGTACATTACCTGGTGTTATAATTTGATTGTGCATTAATTTGTCGCATCAGCTGATAGGCGGGCGCTATTAGGGGGATCCCCACCGTCCTACTGGGAACTGGGAACTAGGAAATGTACCGGGCATGGATAGCCGGCTATTTGTGGTGATTACTTCCAGCGTCCTATTTTGATAGGGTTGTCATAACAAAGCAGTAAGTATGTATATTTTAAAATTATTTTTGAATAGGTTCTATCGGAAAGTTTGTAGGTACAGAATATTTGTTTAACGTATGTTTTTGTTTGATTTTGTGGACGATTATATTACAATTTCGTAGCATGAAATTTAACATTTCTCTGTCCAAAAGATGAATTCAATCTGGGAATAACCAGTATACTTTGGTTTAGTGCCCCGGTTGAGTATATATGTTGGGGAGTGTAGTATTCAAATATGTTTTTTTAGGTTTAAATAAAAACATTTTTTGAAGAATGTTTTTGACTTTTGAAAGTTTTTTTTTTTAAATATTTCTTCTATCGGAGTTCTAGCCAGAAGGTAGTGTTCATTGTTCCGAGTTATTTATATCCTGTCCTTTCCATGTTTAAATGCAAACCTAGGAAATATTTCAAAAAACTCTTTATAGTAAGTTGATGTACTTTATCAAAACTGTTTATATTAGGTATATTATTATTTTTTTATTTATTTACTGGCACCGGCATGCCTTGCAATAACAAATACAGTTATTGTTATTTCGTTAAGTCCTTTATGTTTTTATGGCCCTTAATTTTGTTAATATTCTTGGTTGAAGTGCTACATTGTTGTAATACAGGAGATGAAGAACTAATCCAAAAGCTTGGTGCAACAATAATTTTATTACGGTTTGTGAATTCTTTTCTTAGTAAGTACCAACCCATCTATCGAATTCATGAATTATTAAGACTTAATACTTAATACCTACTCTCAACTTTTTTTTTTCACATAAGTACTATTTCCAAAAAAAACCTACCGCAACTGATAAGTCGGTCAAAGATGTAAATAGCAAACTAAGAAATCTTTAAGCCTCTAATTATGTGTTGTTTACAACTACAATAAAAACAAGCGTGAAACTCCATGTTTAGTATCACGTACAATAAAGCTTAGAGGAACGTGATATTTTCTAGGACAAAAGAACTAGTTTTTTTATGAATATAATAAAATATATTATTAACCTACAAGTAGTACACCGCTCTATGGAAAGTAAACAATGTTCCATATTTTGGTTTTCTTTTATAGTTAAGCATACACGGTTCAGTGTCTTTCACTCACTTTACAATTCGGGGACCCGAACTTGTTATAGTCAAAGAGTAAAAGGGAAGAGATGTTTCACCACTCTTTTGGACAAATAAGACAAACCTTAAACAAGATAACAACAAAGAAAAGCCGCCATATCCGTGCTTCGCTTATCCTTCAATATTAGGCTCGGATGTTCATGTAAATGTCTTCAGTCGTATCGCAGACGTAGGTGATCTAAATTCGAACGCAGCTAAAATCCTATAGGTACAATCCAAGAACAAAAAATATCGTCTATGATCAATAGGCCAACAGCAAAAATGTCAAACTATCCAATATTATTTTTTGAAGTTCATACTGTCATCTTCTACCCCCTTTTTGGTGGGTGTAAAATGCTTGAGTTATTTGATGAAGTCGTCGTTCATGCTTGTGTGTTGTATCTCTGTTACGACATAATATTGCTAACACAAACAATCTCGTCTTTTACGATCTCCGTCGTGAACTCACAAAAAGTCACGTTTCTGGAAAAATCGAAGACCACCCAGTCCGAGCACGATGGGCAAGGGAGCCCTTAATGATTGTAAATACCTACACCAGGAGGAACAGACACCAACAGAAAAACCATCATGTCTGTATTCTTCGATTGAACTTGAAACATGTTTCAGTTTAATATCATTGGCTTGTCGCTATCCAGTTATTAGTATCATATTTCAAGGCGGTTTGGTTTGGGCGTCCCCGACTTCTTCGTTCGTTCTTTTACCTGTCGTACACAGTACTAACACTCTTTTCTCCGCCCATCTGATCAAAATATCCATACCACCTAAACTTTATATCCCTTTCTTAACCCTATTCCACACACGTACATCAATTTTGCATCGTTTTCGGATCTCATCGTAAAGCGGTCGTGGGTACAAGATTTTATCACACCTGCCTTAGAGATCCAATTTATTCCGCTTTCAAGCCAATAAGAACTTTTACAGTGAATCGATACTTTTTATTAAAAAACTAGCGCAGAACCGTGAAAATCGCGAGTTATTATAGTTAGAATTATGAAAAAGACAAATAAAATTACTTTCTGTCATAATATTATATTACAGGTAGGTACTTTACTGCTTGTCAGAATTCTTCAAACAATTAGTTCCACTTTTAAAAATGACAATTGGACACCAGATTGCACAGCACAGGTAACCATACCAAAATACCTGTGAAAAATCACGGGATAGTCTGAACCCTCTACATATCAGTTTTATTTTGAATATGGCAATAAAAATAATTCTCGGAAGTAATTGTCCACCAGGAACTAGTGCTGGGCCGCTAGGTGCTAGGGTCATCTCCAACTCAAGGCAGGAATAGTGAACACTCCTACACAAGACAGAAGATCTAACGGACTGAAGTGACGTCAAAAGAATTCCGGTTACGATGAGATACGATACCGTTACAGAATCTCCGCATCAGAATGTTGTTAATGTGTAAGGCACCTCATCAGAACAGCCTTCAGCCGTGACTACCGCAAGAGACAGATTCCCCGCGCTGCAGTTCCTTTTACCCACTGTCACAAATTGTACACTGTTTTCTATGCCGTGAACTCTTTGTGACCGATCATCATATTGGGGATAGTTTATGTTATGACGTTTTATAAAAAAGGTATCTAACTAACCAACCATCGAGCCGTTTCGCGGAAGGGGTAGGCAGAGAGGACGGACCGTCAAACAACTAGGTCTTGGCACACGCTCATGGCCTTAATCACATTCATACATCGTCTCATACGTACGCTTCTATTATTCATGTAAATGGCCCGACTGAAGTATCTGGTTCACTTGATCGTGCCATGTCGTCCTCGCGTGTCCACGACTTCTTCTACCATTCACATTTGCGTCATATATTCTCCTTACACTCCTCCACATGGTCACAATCATACATTGTTTTACCACATATACGCCTTAGGGATCTCATTTCTACAGCACTAAATCTACTTACATCTTTCCTCTTCCAGTACCATGCCTCACTGCCATACATCAGGGTAGGTACTAGCACTCCATTGTGGACTGCTACCTTCGCTTCCTTGGGCATTTTTTGTTAGAGCAAAAAACGTAACTCTTCTATTTTATTTGAAGTCTCTTTCCTCCAATATTCCGTTATTTTTTTTACTCAAATGGTTCAACCTGTTCTATCCCAAACTTAAGAAGTCTCTGGAATTAGTGGAAACCGGTATTCGGTTATTGATTTTATATATTAGATTTTATATTATATATAGAGTAACGCCTCCCGCTTCTAAAGAATGTGAGCAAATAATTGCCAAAAGATCTAAAATGTAAATTGAAACCACTAAATACGCCATAACGCCATGACGCGGTTTAATTTGGATTAACCAACATTAATCTTCTAGTCCCACAAGAATTGACGTGGCTCGGCTAAACGAATGAATTTGTTTCCGAGGACTCGAACCAATAGCCATACATTAAACAAGTTACCACGTGATTAATCTGGTAATAATTTGATAATAGACTAAATTCGTTTTCACAGCGTGACGCCGACATTTGTATTATTTCTTCAAGTCAAACATGAACAAGTGAAAAATGGGAACACGTTATGGTAAAGAAAGTGAAATTTATTATAAACTGCCTCACCTTGTAACTTGCTTTAAAATATATATTTTACCATTCTCCATCGTTGCAAAACGAGTTTTTAATTAAAAATCTGTCATTTTTGTATTATTTTCATATTTATTTTTTAGTCCATTTAAGCACAGATACACTCACGCACACCGCATACGACCTAATTAAGGTTAGTAACTAAACTTGTTGGCAATCAAAATCATTGTTGTCATGGTTTTGAGCAAAGTTGGCCAACGAATAAAAACACGTCGCGCCTGTCTTTAGTTTAGTTTTAATTTAGTTTTTATTGTAAGCGATATGTAATTTATTAAAGAGACGGATGTAAAAGATTAACTTGAGCTTCACATAAAGATAAGGCTTTGAGAGATAAATGACCAAAAAATAAAAGTAACAAATTGCTCCAAAAGTTGTGTTATTCAGACAACTTTGTAAGACAAGGCAATGATTTTGAATCAAAGCTTGAACAAAGTAGGAGTTTTATTGTAAAATTATATTTATGGTTGAAATTTTAAACTACATTTTGAAATTGTTTATGAGAGTTGTAAACAATAACTAAAAAAGTTATTACTTTCAGATATGTACGAGTATGTTTATTATGCAATTGGGAGCTTAGTAATTTTGACCCACATACTTCCACTGAAAAAGCAACGTAGTGAAATAATTATTTTTGTTTTCAGTAACTTCAAACCAACTGTGGGTTTGGTATTTATGTAACTTGCAGAGCTCCATTACTTGGTACGAACAAGCTTTGAAAAGAACTGTAAAATAAGCACTAAAGCTCGCTATTTGAGCGATGAATAATTGAGTTCTAACGTTGTGTGGAATTGTAAAAACTCGCCCAGTCTGACATAAAAGCTTTTTACGAATATTACGAAATCCTTCCACGAGATGTTTGGCTTATTTTGTATTTTTATGAACACATTTTTAGCAACGTAGAATTGTGGAATTATTGTTTATGTGACTCAACACAACTATTACTACTATATTGTTATTGGTTATTTCACGAAATAGTTTGACCTCATTATTAGTTATTTTTTAAAATGAGTAAAAAAAATTAATAGGATGGTGATTAAAATATTTACGAAAGAAATGCTAAAAATGATGTTTGCAAGATTTCACGGTAGTTCACGGTAGTATCCTACTCGGTATAATACAAGTTAATTATAGTAACAATTATCGCATAAACATTTTGCTTTTATACAAAATACATCAATTTTTCAAGAATTTAAGTGTTCTTACAAAATATATTTACAAGAAGAGTCTAATTAAGTATTAAAAATATATGAATGATGCAAATTTTATGTTCAAATTTCATCATCGTTAGGTTTTTGGGTAGACCAATAGGCACGTTTTATTTTAGCGTTTTTGGGAAATTAACAGTTTCTACCTGCATGTGTGGTGTATAGCCAAAATAAACCATTTAAGGATTTCCTCCTTGTGACTTTATCTCTAATAAGGCAACAAATAAAAAAAATAAAGAAAATTAAAAAAACTTATAATGGTAATAGTTATGAAGCTTATTCTTGTGGTACGCCCTTGAGGTGATTTCTCACAAAAACGGCGCTATACAAATTATCCAATTATTATTATTACGAAATCGAAGATAAGAAAATATCATATTATAAAACTAGTACAGGATATAATTAACTTCAATACAGAATTATATAAAACAACAACGACAAAAAAATATCAAAAACCAAAAACAAAACACATGTTTTCGATTGCAGTACTTACGTAATCTCATTTTATTATTGAGTTATTATTGTAATCAATCGCCGTCCTAATCTTATATCAGACATATTTGTTTGTATAATAAAATAGGAACGTCTAAGGCACATGTCTCTCGGATGACGCATTTTATAATCTAAAATCTCCTTCAGTAGTTGTGGTCCCTAACAAGTGGCGGAGATCGTATTGTAATTCAAGTCACATCTCTCCCTGTTTTCATTTTTTACAAAAACATTTATATTCAGAACGTTTTGTTCCAACAAGTCGTCGTTTGTAGCCACTTTAGTCATAATAAGATGATACCCAGCTAGAGTAAAGGCTACCAATGGGATCTCTCATTCTGCTGTGCAGTAAACGTTATTACCTACTTACGTTAATAAAACAAAATTTATATACATACGTTAAGTTTCCATATAAATTACCACATTACTTTTTTAAAAATCGTATTTTATGTTTTTTTGTGTGAATACCTACCTACATCCCAAGAAACCCAACTGTTCCCATCCATCTGGAACCAGTGAGGCTATGACATCCCATATTTAAATTTAGTTTCAAATTTATCGTAGTTTCAGGAGAAACAGCCAGCCCAAAAAACTCAATCAGAGATAACATCACTTTTGTCTAAAGATTGGATATTTAAATATTCACAAAAACTAGAATGTTTTGACTTGAAAAAATTTGAATAATAAATTTCTAAAAACTTGTAAATAATGAAGTGTATTTACATAAAGATTTTTAGAAATATTGGTATTTTTCAAATCTGGCTGTTTTCTTCAGAAAACATATTATGTAAAATATGGATCCTACAGAAAACACTAAATGCAGGTATTGTGCTGAAATCGACCATTTGATCAAACTGTTTTCTTTGAATACCAAGAGGAATTATTTTTTTTTTTAAGTATACGGATTACATTTTTTACTAGAGTTTTCATCGTCTATGAAAAGTAAGAAATTACATTTCTTTCTTTTAACTTTAAGGATAAATATTATGTATTCAAGATGATAACATGCTTTAAAATAAATAAATAAGGTGCGTGTACGAGCAAGTACATGTCAGTATAAACATTTCTTCATTGAAAACTTTCTTCAAAAGCCAGTGAAGCCTACGGTAGTTTACCAGTTTACCAAACATCATGCATTTCATAGCACATTGCTTTCCGGGTAAAAATTACAAAGCTGAAACTAACAAAATTGTAATTTTTTTTCGGATTTTGTCCTAAAAAATTTCAATTTTAGAGTCGATTTAATCTAAAATGAAAGTCAAATCTAAAAAAATTATTCCACTAAAATTCCACTCGATTATTCACTACAGGTGAGTTGTAGATTCATCAGTTCACCGCTTGTACCTGCTACGAGTTTCCGAACACTGTATACTGTGTATACTTTTTTGAATTTTGGATCTGCAATTTTGTTTGGTTTTTGAATTTAAATTATCGTTAAAATAAGCTTATTAAAAATGGTATATTACCTACATATATAAAATTACCCCTCTCCGAAAGGGAACTAAGATCATCGTTTTCTTACTCCCCAAACAAATACAGGTACAATCATTAAGCATATATTTCTATAGTTTAAACATGTCATACAAGTGTAATGTTTTCGGAAGCACTTAATTTAAATACCGTACATATATTATTATATGGCATTGATAATGACTAATAACATAAAAAAATAAACGCATTTTTCGAATATATTATTATTGTCGAATAAAAATTGAGCTAAGATTGTTGCTCTCTATCATGATGAAGTCTCAGAAATCTATTATATCAAGATTTTTCGGTTGTTTCATTTTAATTACTAAGTTGTAAAATACTTTAATGTGAAATGGACTAGTTTTCAAAATCGTATTTTTGTCGCCAGATGAAACGTCCGCGACGAATAATATGACTTATTTTATTAGAAGGCATTGAACCTTAAAGCTGTAAAAATGTTCAAATTAAGTCCAACACCGCGAAAATGAAACGCGTACTTTTTTTAACGATCTATTAAATGTGTTTTAGTATGGGCAGTAAAACAAATGGAACTAGTCCAGATTTGCATAAAAATATATTTTAGTAGCCGTCAATGTGTCAAATCTAATTAGTTTGAAGGAATTTTGCAGTTGATGTATGGAACAACGGCTTAAATAATCTTACGAATACTCCTCTCATCCCATCAATATAAACGTGCCATCAACTGCCATCAAATTAAGATGTTTTTTATTGCCCAGAGATACTCATTTATTATAATATCTTAGTCAGTTTGTTTATGAGAACATTATATACATTATTGTGAGTATTTCCCAGCCCGCGTAACTACGTATACAGAAGTAAATATAATTTTTTTAACCGACACTTCTTTAAAACATCTCATTAGTTTCTCTAATGTTATCATTATAATAAAATGGGTAGGTTGGTAAGTGCCTGTCTATGATATAAACTAAACGTTACGATCTTTTTGATTTGTTCGTTGAAATCAACACAAACATAACTCTAGTCCATTAGAAAAGAATACTCAAAAGAAAAGGAGACTTTTAAAAGGGTCCAGAGGCCCTAGCACGCTTGCTCTATATCGATCGGTAGGATAACTATCGGTAACTTCTCATCGTTCCCTAGGACAACTGCACATCGCTAACGTACAAACAACAGAAGATGCTTACCGCTCAATTCAGTACACATATTAATTGGCTACTGAGCCAATCCAGTTGCCCGGCTCAAGGCGTTTAGTATTTTATTTGGAAAATCAACAGAGCCTTATGTCGCAAAGAGGGGCCTAGTAACAAATAATACTGACTGTTGTCTATTCGGTTTAAAAAAGGCCTTCCATAATAAATTATTTTAAAAAATACATTTAAAATCGCGGATAAGATTGATGGAAGAGTTAAAAATAGGTGACTGATTTGAATATTGATTATAGGTGTTGTTAGTTATCGAAAAAAATAACGAATTCTCAGCGCATTTCATATTAATCTTGTGTTAATGAACGTTTTCATTGATCAGGGGTATGATTTGACTCTTGGCTGGCTGTATCGCTGGATTTGAGGAATAGTAAAGATGTAAATATGCCTTTCACGATCCGGTAAAAGCCAGCGGGGGTCTATTTGGTCCGGGGTTAGCCAAGTTCCGAAGAGAAATAATATGACATATCAATCTACAAATAATTGATGATTAATCCAGCCATCAACAGGCTCGAGAGATTCATCCGAGGTTAATTAGCGGAATAAGTTATATGTCGGCGGAACCGCTTCTTCCGAACGGTTAAATAAATTAAAATATATTGTAAAAGCTCTCTGTAATGTTTTAATTAATGTTAATATTAATTGAATACTTGTCTCAAGATGAACGACGTGCTATGGTGATTTATTTTAAAATCATTAATAAAATATGAACTTCGTTTTTGCTCTTAAAGATTGTTAACTACACTATGAATAATTATAACACTTTTAATTATGATGTACATGTGTATGCATTCGGTACCTACTAATGCTTGAATTTTTTTCCATGTATCTATGTATGATCATATCGATTCATACAAAGAAGAGTATCCCGGTGTTAGTGGCTTGCTTTTTTATAAAAATCTACAGTTTTTTACAGAAAATTATGTAAATATATATACACTTGACCGACAAAACAAGAGAAAGGTAATTGACTAATTTAGATTTTGAAAAACCTCACTATCCTTTTACCACGTCTAAAAGTAGGATTTTGAACTTCTTGATGAAATTTTGCACACTTGAGGTTCAAAATAACAGGAAAATTACAGCCTACATCTGATTTCGATAAATTCTGCATAAACCTCGGGCAACACCGGGGACTTAGCTAGTTTATAATAAAATACACTTGAATCTTTCAGTTGATTACTTTAATTTTTAAATAGGTGGTTAATGTACATACCTACTGACTAAAAATTATCGAAAGATTAGATTCTATAAGTAGGTACATCAAAAAAAAAATTGAATATGTTCCTCTTGCCCAATATATATTGAGGGTTGGGACGTGAAGTCAGAAATAAAAAAAAAATCAAATTTTCGTTTGCAGTTATTTCAATCCACATCCGATAATATAGGAAAACTAAATAATTTTTTTTTAGTAGAAATGCACTCCGCGTATTGTGTGCTCAGATTCTGTGCACAGAAACCTTTTGATCTTTTCTCACCTTCCTTGGCGCAAATATAGGTTTTTATCCCAAATTGATTGATTTTTAAAAACTCCGCTTTTTCCAGACTTTTTCACACCCGACCCAACGTTAATTTGTAAGTAAAATGATATATTTATTTACCTTTCTAAGTAGGTACTTCAGTGCATGTAAAATAAGTAATGCTATCATAAACGTATGAAATAATATGCCTACCTATTCCGGATTAATTTTAAAAAATCTGAAATAGAGGAAGTCAATAAAAACGCAAAAAAGTCATAAAAATCACAAGTTCTTAGAATATCTCAGCGTTGCATACTACAAGTATTTTGAAGGTTTGACAGTTTAATGGCCCCGAGTAATGGGTTATGAGAAAGCTCCCCTAACTAAGAAATATTATTATTTGATGACGTGTGAAGCAATATTTCTCGCATTTATATGACATCCTTATCTGGCGGCCAATCGAGGACGGTCGAAAGTTTTTTACAATATTTCTATGTAGTTATAAATAAAACAATTTTAATCTCTACGTGACAGACGATTGAGGGAGTCAGATGAGCCGGGAGCGAGAAACAAGATCCAAGAAGGATAAAATATACATAAAACAAGATTATTCTTCACATATTATAGTTCTGTCAGTACAGACAGTACGTGACCACCAGTTTAGTTGCCAACAAGAAAGGACGTGATAATAATAATATAACATGTCTGCTACCTCAGATCTAAGATGTAGGTAAACAATCTACATACCACCTGAATAATAAGTAACCCGCAATCAAAAGGTTTTTTACAAGTGCAAATATTAAGGTAATCTCAATGTTTGTATTGTTGTTAAAAAAAATTACAATATCATTTTTATTTTTTTTATGTTGACGGATAAACAACTTTCCATGATGATTGAAATTGTACCATTTTGATTTTACGTCAAAATGACACATTCGTTTTTGTTCGTGAATATGGAGTTGTTGACGTCAAGTCGGCCAACCTCGGTGTTAGCCGTCTCGTACAAGCCAGTAGTGTTTTCTACGTCATAATGACGTTGTAGTCGGTTTTAACAGTTTAGGAATGTGCGGATTCAGATCGTTTTTAAAATCAATAATTTTTAATGAGAATATTATATATAAATAACATACGTTTTTAGATTTTCACGGCCAAAAGCATTTTCGTTGTTTGTTTTTGGGGTGTTATGCCGTGTTGTGCTACCTCCTTCTTTAGCCGACGTTTCGGACAGCGTTGCAGTGTCCATCATCAGGGCAGATCCGGCAGATCCGTCGACGGATCTGCCGGATCTGCCCTGATGATGGACACTGCAACGCTGTCCGAAACGTCGGCTAAAGAAGGAGGTAGCACAACACGGCATAAATAACATATTTTAAGAACGATAATTAGAATTAGAAAAGATAACTTTAATTCTTTCGTTAATTTTTAATGGTACCAATAGTTTGTGAAAATATCCCATTAATACCAATTAAATTTTAAACTTATGTCTTATGCAGGTAAAAATCGTAAATTTGAATGATGTGGGTGATCAAAAGATCGCAGGGCTTACTTGCAGTTTTTTTATGTTTATTTATTCTTTGAATAGTAAATATAACGTTTGTGGATTTTATGGCCACCGTACTTGGTTTTACTTTATAGTTGAAAATATTGTGCAAATATTTTTTCAATTATAAGTACTATCGATTACAAAGTAAAAAAAATGTAGAAACAAAAATGTTTGAAACATTTTATTTATTAGCGCTTAATATCTGTGAAAATATTTATTTTAATGATTTTGTTTCATCCTAACGTGTCCGTTTCCAAATTTCTTAGTACGAATGAGACATTTAAAATGTACATAATTTGGGTCATCTTGGATGGAAAAGTCGTTAAGTTGCTCCGAATACCTACACCTACACCCCTGCCATATCCTTTTATATTTGTATTCTAAAACAGAAGCCTCGTCCAACGAAACATGTTCTGCCCTTCTGTTGTCTTAAGACACATAATATGCTGCAGGTGGATATATCGCTAAACTAAATTCCGACCTGAAAACTTCCAGTAAATATCAGCTATCATTTTACAGGCACCCAGTCAAAAGAAACGCTTTATTTGATGGCTTCAGCTTACACACGAGAATCCTTTAATAGAAGTAAAAAAAGGATGTAGTTTATTATTATAAACAAAGGATATGCGTTTGTCTACCTGGAGTCTATTTATGGTAGAAAATTTGACACCAAATTACTCAAATTGAGAGACAAAAAAATTCAGGGTCTTATCTTTTTATAAACACCTTTTTTAAAACCGTTTTGTTTTCAATAATGACAACACGGTACAAACTGCGTCCTACGTAAGGCATACCTAATAGTATGCATTTTATAAATACATAGTCATTAAATATCTTTACATAATATTTATGCAGTGGATTCCATATAAAGCTATCATAAATAACATTTGTCGTGGCGTTTTAAAAAACGTAATTACCTACACGAGTACTCGGTTTGAAGAAAGCAGGCATGTACCTACGTACAATATATGCACAAAAAACGTAACCTGTAATTTAAAAAGTTTTCATGATTGAAATAGATAATTTGATTTAATTAAACATTCGTGGGAAAACGTGGGTTGCTAAAACTGGTTTGCTACTTCTTCTCGTAGCTTATCTGATCTGGTCATCTACCTTTAAATTTACAGTCAACCAATATACCTCGGTCCTCCGTTACTCGACACCTGATATCTTCCATCGTTTCTAATCACAAATAAGTAATATATTACATCGCATCAATACCACCAGATGATGACTCGATTCGGGGACTGATTATCTAAGAATGGCATTGGAAAGTATAAAATGTGAGATACCAAGTACGTGGCACATACTGCGCTTTTGAAATAAATTTAAAATTTCGTACGGTTGCACCCATGTAACTTAGGTACTCTTATACTTCAGAGATAAATTGGAATAGGTATATATATATATATATATATTACAGACCAAAATTGTTGTAAGAGGGAATCACAAGTCGTTCCATAATCGAACTGTTAATAAGTGCAAAGATTTATGATCATCCGTTTTCAACAATCAAAAATGTCAACCGCTTACAAATAATGGTGGCCACGCGTTTGGTGTGTCCCCGGTTGCACGCCGCCACTGATCCCTTTGAGCATTGTCCATTAAAATACCGGTAAAATAAACAACCCACCTGTCTTATATAATCCAAAGATTACAACTCGTCTTCCCAGGAGATACTGTTAGACGGATCTGTGCTACATGAAAACCTGTTTTGAAAAACATATGTTTATTGAACTACACTCGATATTTACCCAAACTTGGGTCGGTGATTATTATGAATTAATATAATTATTAATTAAGTATTTTCAATTTTTTTATAAAGCTAGTATGGGGTAAGCAGTTCACATGTTTCCGTATATTTATAGATATCATTTTTGTAACGAGCTCAGCCGAATCCAAAATGTCTGTATCGTTGTTTACTTCAAAATAGTGTATATCGTAACGTTTCCTATTTTTCTAAAGAAAATTTCGGATATTAGATATATATAAATGGTTTGTTATAGGGATAGATACAAGATGTGCATATTATTAGAGATACTCCTGTCAAAAAATATTAATATCATTATTATAACTATTGTATCATTAATAAACAAATTAACTCCGATGTCTAGATATAATATTGTTAAAATAATTCCACTATTACTCAAGAATTCAGTGAGTAATTTAAAAACATATAGGCACTCGTATTACAATCCATCAATAGCCGCGTGGGAGGACAGAGGAAACACAACATTACTAATAGGCGAATACCAACATCTTACTTCGTTGAACCAAACGTTCATTATGTTTGACTTGTAGAAGCTACGATGACGCAATGTGACCCATATACCTCGCTGGAGTCAGTCAGAGGGTCTCGCCGGACGAATAAAACTGTCGTTTGGAAGAATTCCTTCATAATTATTTTTTTTCCACATGCTAATGTACCAACGCCAAACAATATGACCAAGTACTTAAGTGAGTAAATTATATTTTTTGTTGGAGAAGTAAATGGTAAAAATGCCAAAATTAGAAGCACGCAGAACTCAAAACTACAATTGATAACAGTGTGGATCCATTTAGGTAATTGTTTTTACTGTAGCGTTGGAGATTTTTTTTTAAATTAGCACCATTGGTTAAACATAAGAATATTTAATAATGTATTTCAAAACAAATTTCAAACTAGATAGGTAGGCAAGTATTTATATAACCTTTGACCAAATTTTCTCTTCGATAATTCTTAAATTAATTTATTGTGTGTACGAATATTTGGTTAAATTAATATTTTTATCTTTATTATTTGGGTAAACATATTCTCATTTTTTGACTTTCCTATTAATTGTTTACTTGGTGGCATCGACCAGTAAAGTTTCCGCTAATAATAATATTTTTACATCTATAAGCCCATGGGGCTTTTACATTGGATACACTTGGCTACATTTTTTTACACACGGGTTTCATATGGTTTACAATACAATATAGGGGATAAAATTTAAAAATAAAACATTATCTTGATGTTATCAGAAATAATGTTTTGACATGAAACGATGTGTTTATGTAAGTTTTAAACATCGAATTTGTTAGATATGATTTAAAATTTTCTCGGCGTAAAGTATAATCATGATTTATTTTTGGATTAATCAAAGTTAAGTAATCAGACATTTGCCCCGATGATGGATAATTTAATGCTGTCCGAAACGTTGGCTTAAGAAGGAAGTAGCGCAACAAGGGACACAAAAAGTGGTAACACAAAAATAAATGTCGATAATTATCCAATTTTTAATGTAGAATATGTCGATATCTATGTAGGCGAGGAATTAACGAGTTTGCTACTTAATTTGTTTGTCAACAATCACAATGAAATAGGTGCTTACGCCTGGTGTGTAGAGTAGATACTCTCATATTAACTAGACACTGAGGTGTAAATAGAAGAGTTATGAATTATGTGCAAGTTTTTCTTTAATCTACATAGCCCTGTTGAAGTCATTTTTGGTAGCAAGAGCAATTTTAATAAATTTTCCAAAAAATATTAACAATATTGATAAAAGTTAAGTTACTCCGAGTGAAACGCACTTAACGTCTGATACCATTAAAATCCGCAATATAAGTGCAATGTTATTGATGATATTAACTAAATAATAATAATAATTTGTAATTTGTTTTGCATTATGTTACTGAGTAATTATGTCATTTAGATGTAAGAGATACAGCGTAAAAGTATAAACCGATTTAAATTGAATGGGAATTGGAGGTTGACGAAGATTTAACAGTTATCCCCAGAGGCTAGTCATATGTAGGTATATAGTCTCGATTAGACGAGTGTCTAGTTCTAGTGACTATAACAATATAGGCCTCCACAATTCGATCTCCATTTTATCGATAAAAACATTAATCTCTTAAGAAGCCTGTTTTTTTTTCATTTCACTCCGAGTAAAGGTTATTTGTGTTTTAATACCGGCTTAATATGTCTAAATAACACAGAAAGCCCAAAAAAATAATTAACCCTTAGCGAAATAAATCCGATCACCTCGGCTTATGTCCGAAATTCTCCCTCTAAAAGAAAAAGCCGATGTTTTCGAGAAATCAATCGTAATGGAAATAGATTCTTCCCATGAGGTGAATAAAGTGAGCCAGGCCAGCATCCCATATCCCACATCCCATCTCCCACATCCCATCTCCGATCTCCTATCTCTTACACCCTCTCAGATTATACAACAGATCACTAAAAATGCTTTACAAGCCGACTAGCGTTCTCTTCTTGAATTGTGTGTTCTGTGTTCGATGTTGTAATACCTCAATCGTTGAATTAAATAATCCTTGGCCTTTTATTAAAGGTTAATAACAAATTTGCGAATCCGTTTATATTCGTTAATTTAGGACAGGTGTGGCGAACCTTGAGCATGCGAGCCTGAGGTGGCACGTTTGATAATTTGGATGGCACACGAACGATTTCCTAGTTCAAAATTTTCAAGAATTTTAAGACTGATGAATACAGTTGGTCACGTGTATTACTAAAAACGAACCAGATATTAAGAATTTGTCATCGAATGTACATTGTACAATAGCAAAAATCTCATTGATAAATAACTAATGCGTAAATTTAATGATTACGACTTTATTTTTATGAAACTCTATTGTAATTTTTAAGCTTGTATATAAAATACAGGAAAAAAAACCTTGTTTTATTTTTTCTTCAATCTTTGCAAAATTACTTTGTGACTTCATTTTTAAGTAAATGAAACAAATAACTTTGTGTACACCACTATATAATCATAATTATCGGCATGTTTCGAAACCGATGGTTTCTTCGTCAGGATAATAAACATGAAAAATCTATTAATAGTGTTCTTATTATCCTGACGAAGAAACCATCGGTTTTGAATTGTGATTATATAGTGGTGTGCACAAAGCTATTTGTTTAATTTAATTTTTAATTTATTTTATCTATTTTGTTAATATTTTACTGCTTGGGCACGCCACAAAACCAAAAAATAATATTTGATGATTTTTGGTACGCGGATCCAAAAAAGTTCGCCATACCTGATTTAGGAAATGAGACCAAAGGTCTGTAGTTTCGTTCTCAGCGTTAATATGTTGGACAAATTATTTCCACGGTAGTGCATTCATTTGTTACTTTAGTTTGCGCTTTGCTTTTGTTGATGACCTTATCAAGTTAGTTTATTATGTTTAACATTAGCATGCACCTATGCAATTCTTGTAAAATATGCCGAAAAACAGATTAAACTTTTTGTAGTACTCTAAATTAATATTTTAGACTAATATTTAGTACGAATTGGTTTACGCTATGAATACAAAAATAAATGTTTTTAATAGATTGAAGAGCATTTCCTATCTTCGCTTAAGTAAAGTTTCAATAAATTTATTTTTAATTAATTACTTTATAAAAAATATAATCGCACACTAGTAAAAAAAATCCTTTTCTAGAAATGTACGAACGCTCTCGGGAAAAACTTTAAAAAATAAAATATTTTGGTTAAGATTATCCGAGAGTTTTTATCGATTAATTTTCTTTCTTTCTTTCTTAATTCACAAAATAAATTATTAAAAATACACTACTATACACCGCCTTTGGGGTGACTTTTCCATGAAAGCGGCGCTCTACACATTTTCTAATTATTACAATTAGATATTATTATATTACAAAAAGTATGTACTTTTAACAGTTTCCGAAAAACAGTGAACGAGATTTTTAAAAAAAGTCCAGGGCTGTGAAACGATTCGGACATTTGTTGTCATCTAACAGTACTTTCAGAATTTGCACGCGTGTGCATGATAAAAAGAGGGATAAATAATTTGCACGCTTGTGCAAAACATGATAAGAAGAGGTATAAATAATTGGCACGCTTGTGCAAAACATCACAAGAAGAGGAATAAATAATTTGCACGCTTGTGCAAAACATGATAAGAAGAGGTATAAATAATTGGCACGCTTGTGCAAAACATCACAAGAAGAGGAATAAATAATTTGCACGCTTGTGCAAAACTTGATAAGAAGAGGTAAAAATATTTTAAGTAGGTACTTATTATTTATTTATGTATGTATATGTCTTTCGTTTTAAGTTTCGCTCTGAATTTCAGTCAAATCTTTTATCATTCTTAGAATATAGGCAATCTTTTTTCTACTGAAGTACCTAAATATCTGGAAGGTAACTACTCTACATCAAGCACTGTGGTATAGTTGCACATAACAAATAACTATATTGGTTTGTTTAGTAGTATTGATTGTAATTGCTGCGGTCGGAGTCTACTCAATAAAAATAAACTGAACGAAGCAACAACCTGACGTAAGTAGTGACCAGTGACCAGGTCGTGAAGGATCTGTTCACCTCGCAACACGCTCCGCGGGCTCCATGATGCGGCTCCATGATCGCCAAACATGTGATATGTCTCGGGATCATTGGGATCCGCAGCTAATTGACTTCTTCATCAGCATCCCTGCTCGTTGAGGGTCTCCACCCCATGCCATTGTGCTAACCCTGCGTACTCTGGACGGCAGGTACCGAGCGTACAGAACTTCCAGTAATTCAGGGTCACCTTAAGAGGGTGTTAAACCAGAGAATTCCTGAAATTAGTCCTTTTTAAATCAAATTCTAGACGTTTTGACTCTTTTTTACAAAAAAACATAAATTAATTTTGAAAGATTGTTATTTTATCCGAAACACGAAGTTATAAAATTTTGAAAAACTAAGTGTATTTTTAATATACTAAGGTAATACCGTTGGTCGTTGACAGATTTTGTAACGATAGATTCTATTAAACAACACAAATTTCAAATCATATAATCATTCAACAAAATAAATAAATACATAATCTAGTCAACACAGTTTTCAAAATTTTAATTTTAGTTAAATTAAAATCATTAAAACATAAATCCGAGAACATGTTTTGTGACAAAAATAAAAAGTTTTTCAATTTATTTAAGGTCTGTTTCGACCGTAAAAACTAGTTTCGGTCGGACACTGGTTCTAGTATTAGTTCTTTATTAGTAGATATATTTTAAAAACAATTTAGAATATAAAATTTTTAATAGTCGTGCTTTATTATTAAAATATGTTTATTTTTGGAAAAGATATCTGGATGAAATTTTTTGTATATTGCCTAGAAATTATTGAAATTTGTACAGCGCCCTTGAGGTGATTTTTCACAAAAACGGCGCTATACAAGTCATCCAATTTTAATTATTATTATTACTAACTATAAGATAATTAAATATTTTCATAAATTTCATTAAGACTCCCCAAAAAAATAAAATTTGCTTTAGAAATTGGAAAAAATTGTAACTCAAATTTTTTAGATTTGAGTATTTATATCATCAATAATAAATTTGATTTTAACATTTTTCGCAAAGACACATAATACGCATAGCGTTATACATAATACATCGAACCATCCAATTTCACAAAAATTAGCAGCTTTTCATACCTTACTTTGTACATTAATTACCTTTCTCCTATCGATGAATATATTTTAACACTGAATTAAATATTATTAAACAAATTGCAATCAATAACGGTTATAGTACAAAATTAATAGATAATATGTTGAACAAAAAAATTTGAGAAAAAGTTTATTAACTCGTAATATGATATCCACACATAATTGACAACAATAATAATTGGAGAAAAATCTTATTTTTAAATAAAAATATTTTAATTAAAAACATGCCAGACAAAAAATATCCTCTCAGCTTTTAACAAAAATAACAAATTTAAAAATTATATATTAAATAACAAGAACAAGGGTGATTTTTTTTAACAAATCTGGGGTTTATAAATTAATTAGTAACTTTTTTATACAGGGAAGACTTCTAGATATTTTAATATTAGAGTTAAGGAACATATAATGTGCGTGAATAATAATAACTATTCTTAATTTGCCAACCACATTTTAGAAACAAATAATTTTTTTGGTATAAATAAAGGGTTAAAATATTACACACAAACACAACAGATTTACAATTAGGCAACTTAAAAATTTTAGAAATTAGAAAAAGTGTTAATAGTAAATTAAATATTATTAATAATCAATTTTTTTTTAAAGCCATCTTTTAAATTTATTTTAATTAGTTCTTATAGTTATATTAATTTATTTTTGTTGTTAATTTTTTTAAATTCTTCTAAAAGAATTTATTAAAACTATTAACAAAATATAATATGGTTGTTTAAACAACAAATAAAAATGATTATAACTATATGTACTAACATTAAAATAAATTTAAGACATGGCTATTTTTACTAAAAATAATCAAAAAAAATTTAAATAGACATCTCTTAAATTTATTTTTATATTAGTACTTATAGTTATAATAATTTATTTTTGTTATTTAAACAACCTTATTATATTTTGTTAATTTAAAAAAAATCTTTTAATACATAATGTGATGTTAACATTTTCTAAAATAATTTTTATTTTTCCTTTTATATAATTGTTTTTATGATATTTTTAAGTAATTAATCACCTCTGGCTGTAATATTTTTGTCAATTGTTCTTTTTGTCTATACTTGTTTGTTTATTTTGTTATTTTTATTCATGTTATTATTCTGACAAAGAAACCGTCGGTTTTGAAACAAGTACATATTATAAAATTGATTATGGTGGTTTACACAAAAGTAATTTGTTTAATTTGAATCATAAAATTGTATATTTTTCTTATATTTGTTCATAATTTAAATTCAATAAATTATTTTGAATTATTTATTAGTTTACGCCTATATTTTTGTAAAGTAGCTAATTAACAATTTTATTTTAATTATACTCAAAGAAAATGTAGGAAAAGTTTCAATTCGTTCAACTTCTATTTTTGGTTCTGTTTATTGTCAAATGATTTTGAAAAAATATGATTATGATATGGCCTTCGGAATGGGAGTCTAACGCCCTACCGCTGGACTACGCCGGCTGGACTATCTAGTGCAGGGGTCTCCAAACCTTCCAGCCTTAGGGCCACACTGATTACTCCAGTAAGTTCCGAGGGCCAAGTTAGTGTTAAATTCACTATTCGCGGGCCGGCTTGATGACACTAACGGGTAGATTTGGCACGCGAGCTGTAGTTTGGAGACCCTCGCAGGCCGGATTGATGACACTGGCATGGTGGGCCGGATTTGGCCCACGGGCCGTAGTTTGGTGACCCCTGATCTAGCGTATCTACCACTGATTGCTCTAACTACTGATGCATATCTTATTTATATATTAGTTATAAAATTATGGGTTTTTACATGATTTTTAAAGTTTGAATGATTTAGAGAGAATTTTATTTTAAAATAATTTTTTTTTTTTAATTGTCGATAATAAAAAAAATTAACAAAATGCGTTGGTTGTATATATGTGAATATTATACATAGAAAAATAATCGTATTATATACAGAAAAAGCATCGGTTTTTTGTTTAAAAATTTATTTTGAAGATTTTTTTTACATTAGCTCCAAACAGGTGGCCCTGAGAAAAAAAAATCCCCTCGTGGCCTATGTTATCTTATGGGGATGCTGTGTGTAGGATGTTTTGAGGAAAGGAAGTTCTAGGAAGGAAAAATGTACAAGGGGTGGGTAGGAATCTGGGGATCAGTGTCTCCAGGAGTGACAAACATGTTCCGAGAGAGTCCGCCTGGAGAGGTCATAAGGCCGATACCCCGGAAAAACCTCACCCTCCATGAACCCGGGCACCCCTGCTATGCCACCAAACGTAGCGAACCACTTGATGTGACCAATGGCAGAGATGTTATCAAATAAATGGTTCCCGGGGCGGTGGTACCCATACCAGCCTCCCATAATTAAAATATGATAATAATTATGATGTAGGTACATAATACCAACATAGCATAATGCACAACATAAATCAAGAAAAAAGAGGAATCGAGTTTTTAGATTGTATGAAAAAAAAAAAATAAAAAGACCTATTACATACATTAGCTTCTATGCGATTCTTCTAAATACTCACCGCTACATAAAAAAATATAATTAATTATCTCTCAAATACATTTAATAATATATCTATATAGGTACTTACGCGAGGTGGGTTTGTTTCCAAAGAAACATTTGCAGCAGAAATTTTCCACAACCTTTATGATTTTAAATCCTTATGATTTTATCATCAATTTAGAATGATAATATTATTGCTTATTTAACGTGTATACCTCACAACTGCTCCCGGCTGAAGCCAGTGAGACTGTGGCATCCCCATCCTCAGCACGGGTAAAGGAGGCCTCAGCACGGGTAAACCACTTAGTGAGGCCAACATTAGTAGGCCACATAGTTTGTGAGGCTGAAGGTAAGTGGCGATAGAAAAGAGATGGAAAAGAGGAAGGTAATAAATAACCGACTATTGAGATCTAGTCACTTCAAGCAAGGTTTCAGTTCTGAATGGTGGTCTTACACCAGTGCGATATCGAGAGTATCTTTCAC
The DNA here is from genome assembly GCA_951813805.1 of Limnephilus auricula. Taxonomy (NCBI): domain Eukaryota; kingdom Metazoa; phylum Arthropoda; class Insecta; order Trichoptera; family Limnephilidae; genus Limnephilus; species Limnephilus auricula. The sequence goes on from OX638401.1 coordinate 615,360, forward strand.
TCTGGATCTACCTCATACATATATACCTCATATTATTTTTAATTACTGAATTGTGAAAACACGACAAAATTTAATTAACATAAAATTCATCTGCAAAGGCCGGGATTTTTAAACTTTTGAAGGTTATTCTCATCAATGTAATATATCATTGAAGAAGAAGATAACACTAATAATCTAATTTAAAAAATGAAAATGAACAAGACATAGATAATGAAAGATAGCGGTCGCAACTGGGACTCGAACCCAGAACCTCTCGTCTGACCAGGACGGCCGCTTTTACCAATCCAGCCATTGCCTATTATAAAATATGGAAATATCTTACTAATATTATAAACGCGAAAGTTTGTATGGATGTATGTATGTTTGTTACTCTTTCACGCAAAAACTACTGAATGGATTTTAATGAAACTTTACAATAATATAGCTCATACATTAGAATAACATATAGGCTATAATTCATATAGCTAGCTACATTTCATATATTAAAAGTAATAATTATCTACTGTTTAATAATAAATGTCAAAATTTGAGAATGACATTTTGCAAAACAATGATTGTTATCAAAATTCTATTTTAGAAAATATTTTGATTAGTGAATTAATTTGAAGTACTCGCCTAATACTTTGAATCGAATCAAGAATTATAGATATTTAAATAAATAGGTTAAGAATTTCGTTATGTTCATAGATGGGACCTAGGAAAAGCAAATAGGCTACTCGAAGTACTAATCCTGCTCAGACGAAGTCGGGGGCAGAAGCTAGTATGTAAATAATGATAATATGGGGAAAAAAATATTTTCGAAATTGTTAATTCTGAAATTTGAAATATGAGTTTGAAAAATATGACGGTTCTATAATAGGTGGCAATGGCTGAATTGGTAAAAGCGCCTGTCCCGGAAAGACGAGAGGTTCTGGGTTCGAGTCCTAGTTGCGACCGCCATCTTTTATTTTCTGTGTCTTGTTCATTTTCATATTTTAATTTAGATTATTAGTGTTATCTTCTTCTTCAATGATATAATTTCTTATTATATATATATTCTAAAATTTCATTCGTAAGAAGGCAGACGTAAAATAGACGAATTAACCTTTTTATTGAAAATACTAAACTCTACATTCGACTCCTGCAACTCATAAACTTACGAAGACCTATGTGTATTTTTCATATGATGTAATTTTATTTTTATTATTTCCTTCTTAAGTTTCAAAATTATCTGTCATGTTAAAATAGTACTACCAACATATAAATGGGCGTTAAATAAATAAATAAATGTACATTAAACATACAAGTAGTAATGTTACATTAAGGGAGAAGATTGTCCTGATGATTGCCAACCTTCGATGAGAGAGAGAGAGCACCAGAAGAATAAGAAGTAGGTAAGTACTGCAAAATATAATTATCGTTGTTTGAGCAGTGAACAGAACCATTTGTAGTGGCGATACTGGCGGCTAGTTGCCAGTGGCCAGTGGCGGCCCTGTACCTGTACAACCTGACTGAGTGAAGGAATAATTATTTTGCGGCGGGCGGGCGCTTCTCCGGTGGTCCCCCTCCCCCTCCCCCCTCCCCATTCCCGTATCCCCCACCCAACCCTCCCTCCCCCCCGCCCGCCGGCCTGCACGCCGCTGACCAGCGCACACCTGTAGGGGGGAGACCCGGCAGCCATTATGGAGTTCAAAAATGAGCATTCGATGAAGGCGGAGGACAAAAAATGTAGCTTCAATAGAATAGCTCGCACAGTTTGTTGAGAAATACAACTCCTATATTTATAAATATGTATAGTTTTATTCATAAAATACAGTGTGGAGAACGATTTTTTTTTTTTTAATATTTGCATCATTTAAAAAAAAAATCCATGTCGGTTGACATTCTTAACTAATTAGGTTATACATATCCAGCAGTACGTTAAAAGTTGTGTGTGATTCAAAATATATTAATTTTCTTCTTCACTTTGTGGCTTCATTTAATTAAATGAAAACAAATCATTTTGTATACACCACTTATTTAATCAAACTTAAGAACTAGTTTCAAAACGAATAGTTACTTCGTCAAAGAAAATAGTAATTTAATTTGTAATTTTTTTCGTTTCTTTGACTAAGAAACCATTAGTTTCGAAACATGTTAAGGCCCAATATCCAGCGACTGAGAATTCAAATTTCGACTTGCGATCGTGCTCTTGCAACTATACAGGGCAGTTCCGAGAGAAAGATTGATTTTTCTCCGTACCCAAAAGTTTAACTAAAAACTCAACATCGACTTTATTTTATTCAAAATTTGCTTTATATATCTTCATTTAAGTAAGCAATAAAAATGCTCAAAAGCGTGGTGACACATTTTTTAATTATTGTGTACTTCTTGTAAGTATTTTTTGACCATAAGTATTTATGATTTTTCAATAACGTCTAAGCAAAATAAGTGTGTAAAAAATATTAAATATTTTAGTTTGTAAGACTTTAAATAAATAGACAAACTGGGGTATTTTCGGAACAAAGTATTTTTTAATATATGTATTTTATTGAATTAAAATTAAAATTCTGAAGAGTGTCTTTACTGGATTATGTATTGATTTATTTTACTGTATGAATATTGATGTGATGTGCCCATCTAAGGTTATGGTCAATTACAATTCCTATATGTATGAGAGACGAGGAAAGAGAAGAGACGGACGTATGAATTTATTCCTCCCAATGCGGAGCAAGGGGAGAGAGTCCAGCTGGAGATGTCTAGGCTAGGTCTCCCTCAACCCGTCTCTCCCGATCTGGCCCGTAGGTGTAAATGATTTGAAATTTGTGTTGTATTATACAATATTTCGTTTGAAAATTTAACAAATCTACCAACGACCAACGTTATAACCTTAGTATATTAAAAATAAACTTATCTTTTCAAATTTAAAAAAATCGTTTACTTGATAAAAAAGCAATCTTTCGAAATCAATTTATATTTTTTGTAAAAAAAGAGTCAATACGTCAAGATTTTGATTTAAAAGAGACTAATTTTCAGTATTATCTGGTTATACCCTCTTAACATTTTTTTGCCGAAGAAGTTTTTTTTGTGTTTCCAACCAAACACCAAACACCATTAAATATAAAGCCATTACAAGCAACATTTCAATTCTTAGTGGTGGTCTAACACCTGGACGATAATGGGAGTATCTTCCATTCTGGAAGTCACACAAATATATCATATTTTATTTATAATTAATTAATTGTGAAATAATACATTTGAACCCGCGACCTTCGAACTGCTAGTCGAGAGCATTACCCTTCGACCACGGCGGTCGGGCGGGAATAAAAACATAAATTGCTGAGTAAGGTATTTCACAAACCTTCATCTTTTGCTGAGCGTTGAACTCACATAAAAATGAGGTAAGTACCTACCTACTTACAATGTATCCCAAGGAAGAATTATTTATACTTTTCGTTAGATATTCAGATAACGACGGGAAGACCTGTTTTTATTATGAAACGTAATTATTACTAACTAACAATGGATATTTGATTAGATTTTTACAGAACGAAATGTCTGATACATCGCCTTGGGGATTTGGCAATGTTTGGTATGGACCAGCCGCGAGGCGATATCAAAAAACACCATCAAATAATTTCGTCGATGTTTTATGTCTCAATCCTTGTAAGATTTGCTTCATTTTTTTTCTTCATCTTCCTTCTTACTTTATACACACGGCTAACCCTGACGATTCTCAAATTTATATACGAGCGTCCAATAACACACCGTGGAGCTCCAGTGATATTACTTCTTCATACCTTCTGAGGAATTGTAATTTGGGAGTTGGGATCTCAATTAACTTTTTGTACAGAGTAATAACGGGAACCGTAATCCGGTAGCATTGAGATACAAATTTTGAAGGATTCGTGCAGTAAAAAAGGTCATCCTTATCAAATACGAGACATCAAGAGATTTAAAAAAAATTAATTGAAGACATAAACAGCTTAATATTGTAATATACCTTTATGCATATAATATAACTAACTGAATTCCCCGTTTTTTATCAGATTATTTATTTATTTGTAAGAGACAAATAACTTACACATAAAATATTGAGATAAATATATCTATACATTGTTAATTGAAGTCAAGCACAAAAGTTACCAATGTTAAAGTTGATGTAGATGTGATGTAGATGTAGTAGTATTACAGTTTAAAATTAATTTTAGGTAAGGAGGAGATGAAGAGGAATATAGGATAAGGATAGGAGATACTCGCGATACATACTCCCGATACAGATAGGTAATTTTCATCTTATTTTGATAGTCAAGTGTTACAAAATTTTAAGAAGAAACAAAATTTAAAGGGAGGAAAAATGAGCGGGGGAGTTTTTTCGAAATCTCTTGTAAATAGTATCTTTCCTCTTGTTTAAAAGGTCAAGTGTGAACATTTTCATCAATCTAGGAATAAAACTTTAATTTTATTTAAAATAAAAGCACTTACAGGGACACTCTTCTTTTGTAATACATACCTATACAGGGTATTAAGGGACATCAAAAAGTTACCGGAGACCAACATTTCATTAATTTTCTTACTCCAATAATGTCAGAAATTACTGGTTAAAGTAAGTCACAATCCCAATATTCACATCAAGAAAACACACTTTTTATATAATTATATTAAAAAATGTATTAAATTTATTACATAAATTGAATCATAGCTAGTAGATAACAAAAATAAACCATAAATACAGTGTGCCAGTTGTACGGCTAAGAGAATTATACTAAAAACAACAAATAATTATCAAAAAGGAAAAAAAAGTTGACTTAAAGCTAAATAAGTATTATATGAGTTTAAAAAAAAACATAGTATTTAACCTCATTATTCATTATTTTGTTATTTCGTCAATAATAGTTATTCATAATGTTTGTTATTGAAACAAATAATTTTGAAAATAATGAATCTAAGTTACTTATTTAGAAGGCAATTAAAATTATCATTAGGCTTCATTAACAACATTTTAACATCCTAAAGTGGATGACGAAATATCAGCGTCAATAAATGTTTTATTATAAACATTGCAAGATCTTAATAAGGATTGATAATATTGCCTGATCCTCTTGGAAACATTTTTTTATATGAAACAATGACTTAGGCATCTAGATGTCTTTAGTTTTCTTACTTTGGCCTCTAATATTAATCGACAACAACAGAATTATAATATTATCACCAAGACCAAAAAGCATGTATTCATTTATATAAGTAAGTTATATCCGCAACGTCTCTACTATTTTTTTTTTGAGATTTAGACATAAAAAGGTCGAACGGTATATTATTACCCCCTCGGGGATATAATGGTAGAATTTGGACCGTTTGGCAACTGCGGCTTGTCGGACATGAAGTCTGGAAATCCTGGATTAATCCTGGATTAGGAAGCCCGCCATGACGCGGCGGACTTGAGCCGGTTACTGGGAACTAATTGGGACACATCCCAACACATCCCAACACACACACACACATATGTAGTCAACCATAGATAATGGTATATTATCATTATTTCCCAACCACCTCTGTTGAGGCGACTTATTCCATAACTGCACGGCTGCAATTATATTTTGCTGGGTTTGCGCAAATTAACTTTTTGCTCTCAGATTTGCTGAACCGAACGGTAATTGGTTTTAAAAAACTTTTTCTAGGGAATGAAATATAATTTAATGTTTCAATTAGAGTTTCTTTTTTATTCGGAGGTAATTGGCCAAATATTTCTCGAAAAAGTAAACGGATTAAACAAATTAATAACAGATTTGAAACATCGATGAAGAGTTAGTTTCAAAATGAAAAGCGAGTTAGAGCGAGGTCCGTAATGATTGTGAAGACTTACATTCTTTCCACAATATCTCTGGAAGTTTTATTAGTGCCCCTCGCTCCTCGCCGGGAGCTCGAAGGACAGAGGATAGAGTACGGAGACTGGACATGTTACTCTAAAAAGAGTCTCACGAGTTCACTTCACAAGCAGAAGCTGATCTCGGGGTTATCTGCTATCCGCCATATCCCCTCCGCTGACTTCATACCCCGATAAGTCACACACGATGAGCCACGGACGATGTCATCTTTTCTTCTTTTTGGGAGGTACGGAGGTAATTAATTTCTCTGTACAATTCGTGAAGCTGCTGCCTTTGAGGCGAAAACTGCGAGCTAACACTCAACCCAACTTCGGGCAATATTAAGGCGGTTATCGAAAAATAATACCCATTTGTAAGCACTTTTGTTAATGCCTTGATCGAAATCTCCCTTCCTTGTCGCGGCCAGTTACTAAAATATTATTATCTAAGTCTAGTTTTGCCACTACACGAAGTTGTTACCCTTTAATTATTTTCCCGTATCTCCTCGAATCCATCAGTATTATCTTAAATCCAACATTTCTTTAATGACTTTATGCACGCCTACTTTCAGTTAGGTAAGACAAACTAAGAAAATTCATATCACTGGCAAAAAACATATGAAAACTTTAATTTTAATATTAATTTGTAAAAAGCAAACAGCTGATAAAAAATGTATTCTATTGAAATAAAATTGTCCGTACGGATAAAGATAATAAAATTTAAGCCAAAGCTTTTGGAGCTAACCTAAAATATATATATGAGTATAAATATAATGTGTTCGGGGAATTCGAAATTTTTTTTAACGTTGGGTAGGTATTTATGTATGGGAGTACGAAATAAATAGGTTTTTAGGATTTTATCTTAAGAGGGTATATATAACCAAACAATACCGAAAATTAGTCCTTTTTAAATCTTTTTTATATTCCTTCCTTCATTTTTAATATTGACTCTTTTTTACAAAAAAACATAAATTGATTTTGAAAGATTATTTTTTCATCTGATAAACGCAGTTCTGAAATTTTGAAAAACTAAGTTTATATTTAATTTACTAAGGTTATACCGTTGGTCGTTGGCAGATTTGTTAAATTTTAAAACGAAATATTGTAAGACACAACACAAATTTCAAATCATATTCAGCAAAATAAATCAATACGTTATCTAGTAAAGACATTTTTCCGAATTTTAATTTTAGTTCAATTGAAATCATTTTGTGACGAAAACCTTAGATTTTCTATTTATTTAAGGTCTTCAGACAAACTAAAATATTTCAGATTTTTTTTAGACGCTTACTTGGCTTAGACATTATTGAAAAATCATAAATACTTATGATCAAAAAATACTTACAAGAAGTAGACGATATTTAGTAATTTATCATCACGCGTTTTGACCATTTTCATTGCTTACTTGAATGCAGGTTTATATTAAAGCAAGTTTTGAATTAAATAAATCGATTTTAAATTTTTAGTTTAATAAATTTGATACGGGGAATAATCGATCTTTCTCATCGGAACCTCTCTGTACAGTTGAAAACATTTTGGAACTTTAATTCTCAGCCGCTGGTCAATAGGTCTTAACTGTGAATTTATTTTAATTGGAAAGCTTTGGCGAGTCCAGGTCACTATTCAGAATTTTAAGTAACATATTTAATAAAAATAAATAAACATCGTAAATGAAGAGAGTTGAAATTGAATAGAAAGAGTAAGTTTAGTTTTGATTATATTTTGTTTATATTTTGATTATAACTTATGAAAAGAGTAAGTTTAATTTATTATTTATGTGTTAAAATATATTTCGTTGTATTCTTTCGATTATTTAAATATGTGCTTGGGAATAAAATTTGTTTGTGTGCACCTCTAAAAATGGTTGACATGTAAAATTAAAAAAATATATATATTTTGAAAGAAAATAATATTTAAAAATGTGTAAAGTTAAAAAAGTACAACAACATGTGCATATACATTTTTAAGTTAATAACATAACATGTCTTTCCTGGACAAATTCTTGAAATTTGCTATTTTCCGGCCTCCTGATTGCGTATAACACCTTATTGATTCATTGATTTTTATACATGGTGACCGGACAACTCTACATTGTGCTACTTCATCACTCCTTAGAAAACTTGGTTAAATAGGTTACGTTAGCTTAGGTTAAGTGCTTTTTAAAACTGTTACACTTTATAACATATCTTCTCGAATAAGTTTTTTTTAAATAAATGAATGTATTTTTGGATGTATTCAAAAGTTGCTAAGTTGCAATATCCCTATTTGTTTGGTTGGTAAACTCGATGTTTGTTTTCAGATAATGATTAGATAATGATAGCAAAAAGCGCATAAGACGTATTATTATGTCTTATCGTAATAATGATCAGGGTTTCCTAATTGTTTCGGGTCTTTGGCGTTTATAAAAACTCGCGGCCGCGAAGTCTGACGTTGGACATGAAACATGTGCATTGTGCAACGCACGTAATAATTTATTTTAAATTCAAAAATAATATTTTTACAGGGCTATAACATTGATGGAAGTTTCGAGCAGGTGAAAATATAATTATAAAATGAATTTAACAATAATCAATTTAATCTACATTTATAAAAATTAATCCCTGTTTCCCTTGGTTACGCCATAACCTCAGAACGACTTTACCTATTTCAGTAATACTTTTTTCGAAGTTTTCTAACACTTTGAAGAAGGTTCTTTAAGAAAAATTAAAGAAAAATTAAGAAAATTGGATAATTTCAGAAAACTTAACGACTATTTTAACTTCGTAAACGTTTGAGAGTTAGCGCGTTTGATATTATTTAGAGATATATCCTATACTATTCACCCGATTGGGATACAAATTTGGTGAGTTGTTGTGTACGTGCCCGTGTAGGTTGCTATCTAGCGATATTTTTATATTAGTGAGTTCTGGAGTTATGAAATATGCAATGGGGCACATACGAGTTGTTTGAAAAATGAGTGTATTTTATGGAATTTAGCGGCAGGAAAAAAAGGCGGGAGGGGGTTAAAATATTGCCTATCTTTATAAAGGGCTTCATCAAAATATCAGCCTTGCATGATTGATGATATGATGATGATAAAATATATTTTTTAAAGATTTTAAATGGATCATTAAATTTTATTTAACAGTAGATTTTACCATTTAGGGACATATTAATACAATAGTAAAACATCTTCAAAATATACCTAATTCCACGGTTCATAATGTTTAATTCGTTAAAATTGTTGAATAAAGATTCCTCGATAATATTGAATACTTGCTGAAGTACCCAGCAATGCCCGGGCTTTATTCTGCTGTAAGGGGTTCGAAAAGGGAATATGGTTAGTTTTTCGAATTCTCAAGTACACAGTGACTTTATTTTAGAGGTCATGTGGGCGAACTTTCATCAATCTGAAAATAAAACTTGAGATTTGCATCAAAACAAACTCACAGATTCTCTTCTTAATATATGTACATAAAATAAAATAAACAGATGATATTCCGCTGTAAGCATCAAATAAATGGTCAGATCGCATTCTCTTCGCGCAGACCGCAGGCATCAGAACTACTATAGCTGATACAAGGTAGTATAGTTAGTGTGGCACAATGGAGGCACCTCCAACCTCTATCTCTGTAGAAAGCTGGCCGGGGCCGAATGCGAGGAGAGGAGGTTCACATCTGAACATTTGATTGATATCCAATGGCCTCGCGACGTCAACAGATGTTCCCACATTTCATCACGCCGCACAGTGCATTGAGTTGTATGGGAAGAGGACAAAAACCATAAACCCGGTTACATGCAGTATTTAAAAAAAAGTTGCAATTTCATAAATCAAAGTCATTATAATAATTGTAAATAGTTCGAGATTATGAAAAAAGTTTATTCTAAGTATATATAATTGAAGCATATTTCACTAATATCATAATAAAATTGTGTAATCTTTAAAATATCAGTACCTCGGTCTAAAAAAAATCATACAATCCTTAGTCGACAGAATCCGACAGATGCAGCCAAATCATACAATCCTTAGTCGACAGAATCCGACAGATGCAGCCAAATCATACAATCCTTAGTCGACAGAATCCGACAGATGCAGCCAAATCATACAATCCTTAGTCGACAGAATCCGACAGATGCAGCCAAATTTTTGAAAAATGAAAATTTATTAACAGATCTACAGTAAAATGTAAAAAATACGAGGAGACATTTTTTAAAACGCCTTCAAAGTTGTATGGTGCTTCAATCAGTCGTAAAATTTAGATGACAACTTTGAGGACATCAACGACCGGTCAGTGGTTGAGTGGGTATAGCGTTTGGGTCCCAACCAGGCGTTCCGTGTTCGATTCCTCGGCTGGCGTCCTCAATCACAACACAAACAACATCTTCCGCTTAGTGTGGTGGTAGTAGGAGATTTTCAAATGTTGTTGGGTTATTCGTAACCCGGGAATGTTTGTCTTTCTTACCAGTAGATTCCATCGTGGTTTGATGGTAAAAACGCTGTATTTTTGTGTAAATGAAACGTCTTGCTTTAATGGTAAAATGTAACTGATAATGTAATCCCAAAGTTGATTTGGTATAATTAGCCAATGACAATGATCTAATAAATAATGACTAGTGTTCTGGGAGTTTTGACTCATCGTCCTTATGATAGCAAAATCAAAAAACATGAATTCGAATGTTGATTTTTGTCCAAGGGACAATGCATATGCGCCACATACAATCCACAAGGCGAGGGGCACAACTCGATATCGCTTCAATTATTGTTTTCCTGCAATTAACTCATCAAATGACGGCTAATCAACGGATCAGTTATTATTAGTCAAAAGCCAAGTCCAAATACGTGAGTAATCGTTAATCCATTAGCTGCGTTTAGACCAAAACATACCTGCCTTAATCTATTCCGATCTGTAAATAATACCCGCAATATTATAATAATTACACAGCTCGGAGATCGATTAAAAAATAATTTTATGTGGTTCCTGGTGTGTTATCAGATTAGCAGTTTGTTTTTAAACAACGTTTTTTAGTATAGCAGTATGGGCAGATACAGGAAGTATCGCTGGAATATCTTCGTTCATTGATTGAATTTTCATAATCACTTTTGGTCCGCTCAATAAAATTGATATTTAGGTCTTCGTTGAATAAGTACCCAGTGTTATATTTCTGTAACACAATACGGCACGGTTAATTTACAAATAAATTAAATTTAATAATTATTGTAATTACTTGAGTATTTTGAAATGAGATTGGAGACCAGTTTGTGTAGATGACTTTAGTTTTGGTCGAATGGTAGTTTAGGTAGAATGTGTCGTGTTGGAGAGCCATTTCGTCTCATCACTCGCCAACGCTTAATTTGACAAACCCCATATCTGTTATCTTAATACTAAAATAAACAAGTTGGATAAAAGGCCAAACCTGCTACTTTTATTTACACAACCTTAGAGCAAGCACATCATAATTAAATTAAATTTCACACTGAGAACATGCGATACGACTATTTAAAAGTTCGGTGGCAGCATTCCTATTCTTGTTCATGGTGACTGGACAACTCAACAATAAGCTACTTCATCACTCCTTAGAAAGATCATTAAAATAGATGAAAAAACTTGGTTAAATAGGTTACGTTAGCTTAGGTTATGGGCTATTTAAAAATAAAAATCATTACTTTTAATGACTTTTCATAGGGGTTTTGAAATGGCTGTTTGTTGAGTTATCATATTTTTTTTATTAATAAATTTTTTGTTACATATATGGTTTTATGTTACAATTAATTTTTTTTTAATAAACAGTAAAAAGAGAAAGAACAAGGTAGTTATAAAGACAAAATATTAAAATAAATAGAATGTAATTAAAACAGAAAAAAATATGTAGGTACCTATATATGCATGTATAAATATAGTGCATTATATAGTGTATATAGTGCATTACACACTATATACAAACAGACACACACACAAACATATGTAGATATATTTAATATGAACATAATATAATAGTACGCATAAATGTATGTACCAAAAAAATCCCACATAGGCATCGCCAGTTCGTGGATATACTTGTGTTTCTTTAAGGCAGTTTAGTTAAATTTACTCTACATATATACATATTATCTTTGTAGAAAATTGAAAAAAAAAATAATATAGTAAAATCAGTATCTATTTGCAGAATTAAAATTTAAAATACAAGAATAAAGATTACAAATTTGTTAAAAGTTAGTAGTGATTAATATCAGATGTTACAGCAGGTAAATATTAATATCAATGGCATTTATCCAAGACTTTATTACAGTTTTATGTTTGCTGTAGGATGATATATTTTCACATTTGATTTCTGTAGTCTTGTAGAGTGCATTACAATTTTTTGATGTAATAAAATAAGCATGTCTTTGCGCAATCCTTGTTTTGTACAGTGGAACTTTAAAAAAAATTATTCACCCTTTTACTAAATCGATATTAATTTTTATAAAATGAATATTTCGAGTAAATATATATTTCAAACATTATATACAGTGAATTGTTCTTATCTGTAACAATTTAGCTTCTTCGAATAATTGCAAGGAGGGGTAGGTCATATCTTTACACAACAAATTTTTCAGTATTAATTTTTGGGTTATTTCTAGTGGTTTATATGAGTGTTATAAATACCCCCCCCCCCATGCAATTATTCCATAAGATACTGATGATTGCACCAATGAATGATAGACCAATTTCATTATTTTGATATCAACTGTGTTTTTTTTATTTATTATTATTAAGTTTATTTTGGAGAACTCAATTTTAATTTTTTCTTTCTTTTATATATTCAATAATTTTATTATTCATTATAAAAACAGTTTATTATAAACAACGAAGATGTTTACGAAGTTATTTACGAAGCAGAACTTGTTTAAAATTAACTGTTTTTATACATTAAATAATAAAATTATTGAATATATAAAAGAAATAAAAAAAATCAACTGTGTTATTTAAACGTTTAAAAATATAAGTTTGTTCACAAGCTTTTCTACGTGATTTGTCCATTTGAGTTAGTTGTCCATTATAATTCCTAAATATTTAACTGTAATCCCCGAATTCATTTCTGTACAGTTAGAGCACGAGACAGGATTGCATGGAACCCTTGTCCATCTGCTTCGTTTACTTTCATGGAAATCTTGTACCATTTAATGGTTTTTAGAAACTGCAGTTAATATTATTATATATAAGAAAGTAAAATGCAAGTTTTCATTCACAATTTACCGTAATACACAAGAAACTAAAAACCAAAATGAAGAGCTGTCATTTTGCTTGAATATTTTATAATTACTCTAATATTTTATTTATCAAAATATCACGATGTATTATTATTTATTTATTATTAATTTTCAACGCCCTGATGGGCTTTTACATAATAAGTATATAATACAGTAATATATATATATATATATATATATATATATATATATATATATATATATATATATATATATATATATAAATATGTAATACAATGTTTAAATAAGAAATATTATTATCTTTTAGTTGAAAAAGTATGTGTAAGTCTTCATTCAACCTTCACCATAAGACTCAAGCTATAAAACAATTTGTAAAGCCGTCACTTTGCTTGAACTCTTTAATATTATATTTACCGAAATGTCACACGCTAAACCCGCGGTACCTACGCCCAAAGCTTTAAATTTTTCTTTACACACAGGTGGAAGCGGGTGTAAGAATATTCCTCGAGTACATTATTCCTCGAATGAGGATCTGAGATTTCCCTCGGGGTCGAAGTTATCTTCTAGGGTATTCTGTGCAGATTAAAAGGAAACAGAGCACCCTAGTCTTGAGGAAACCCTTCTTGGCAGAGGAATGAGGCAAGAAAGCTGGCAGGTCGCTTCAGAGCCGATCTGATGTCAACTAAATGTCAACCGATAGTAAAAGTTGGTTACTTGTAGTCGTGTCCATTTCCCAATCGGGCTGTTTTCAACTTTTTTGGATGAACTAATGCTGATAGTTTCTCAGGGCATCTTCTACTGTTTCAAATTACAAATTGGAAAAATCAAATTTCCGCTGGTGTTTGATTGGAGTCTGCAAATAAAGAATTATTTTGTGAACCGTTCGAAGCAAAATAATTTTTCATCGCTCACCTTTAGTTAGATAGTAAGTACCTGCTACTAAAAACTTACCATAAATTTATATCAACGTCGACTTATCACCTTACAGCACACAATACCGGAATTGGAGGAAAAAACTCTTGGCACAAAAACCACACCGACTTTTCAATTATCAAGCAACGATTCGCCGCCTTATTCATTCGCACGCATGGCTTCCCAATTGAGATTGGCTTTAAACGCTTTTAAAGTTACACGGCGACTTCCCAGACTGACTAAAGAATGCGCTTGAACTACGGAGACCTTGACACTGTGTCAGAATATTTTAATAAAACTCAGTCAAAATCTCTCGTCCGAGCGAAGGTTTCGCTTAGAAAAAACGTCGACACGCGCACTGTTTTATTTGGAGATTGTTTGAAGCGTACATTCTGTCGGACAGCTCATTCTAAACCCGTTTGATGTTTGTTGGTTTGTTGGTTTGTTGCACATAATATATTACAGTGATCCCCGCCCCGCAGACAATACTCCGGCTCTAGAAGATAGGGGCATCGAGCATTCACAAATTATAGACTCTGTCATTCTTCTGTCTATTGTTCTATTTTTTAAGATATTCATACTCCACGTCCGCAGACTTTAAACAATTCAGCGCTTTAACTGTATCGCGTAATAATTGCTGTTCAGAAGGGATCAATTATTTATAATGAGAAATTCTCGCCTTGTAGACAAACTTTATTATTTCTTTGCCTGTGGCGAAAACGATCTCGCAATACTAGCGATGCCGAGCCATATTAATTTGAACATTTTTATGACGAATTATTACACGTATCACCAGCTAACTAAACGTGTAGGCGTAACAATTATTATTTCCAAGGCTGGGAGTTGAAACAATCAAAGTTTCTCTTCGTAAGTATATAATACATCGCTTGCATCAGCCAGGATATCAGATTTGGCAGGAGCCATGACATCTGACATTGGAAACCATTGATTACAGAAAATAATGAAACCGTGAATGGTGGTAATAATTAAAAATACCATGGGCCATAAAGAAATATTAAATATTATGAGAATTGATAGGTTCGTGATGGATCATTATTAAAAATAATATTATGTTAAACGTCTTCTGCGTTCACTTTCATTGTATTCAATCTCCGGACAGCAGACAAGAGAGAAGGCAGAAGACACCAGACAGCTGACACCTCGTCTTGTGTCTTGTATCTGTTGATGTAAACTACCATGAGAAGCTGGACTGTAATCGGTTGGCTCTATTGAGGCTAAGCAGATAATTGTTAATCGATGCGCTTACTCGTGTTCATGGGAAATGATACGACCTAATCGTTACAAATTAGTAATGTAAAGATAATTTATCAAATTAATAAAGACAACTATCTCAACGGAAGTATTTTTGGTTTTTGTCTAAAGTTTTTATAAAGCATTTTAGAAGTTCAATAATTGCACAACCTTTGTTACCAAATTTTGTTTTCTTGAACTCTGATGCGATTGCAGGT
This sequence comes from Limnephilus auricula, assembly GCA_951813805.1. Classification (NCBI taxonomy): domain Eukaryota; kingdom Metazoa; phylum Arthropoda; class Insecta; order Trichoptera; family Limnephilidae; genus Limnephilus; species Limnephilus auricula. Next base: position 630,751 of record OX638401.1, read on the forward strand.
GACATTTATGGTTCAAGTTTTCAAATTCGAAAGGTTTCAGAAAACAATAATATTAGTTTAATTGAAATATTTCATTTATTAACACTTTATTCTGATAAGTCGATAAATACTTTCGTAATGTTATTTTCAATCAATTTTCTAATATTTATATTGGTACGTACATATATAATTCTTGCAATTTATTTTGTCCTTATAAAACCTAAATAAATTTCTCGGCGGGGAATTAAACCTGCCTTTTCGTTTTCTCTGAAATCGGATTTTAAGATGAAGTTTACCATCAAAATTACTATTTTCATCTAAACTTCACTGTGAATTGGTTTATATTATGAATATAAAAAATGAAGTTTATATAAATTGAAGCTTTTCCTATCGTTTCGCTTAAGTAGAATTAAAATAAAATTATTATAAATGTAATCGTAAAATTACTAAATAATTTATTTTTTCATTAGAATTTTATGAACGTCTGTAAAAAACAACTATTAAAAATATTTGTTACTGATTCCTTAGAATCGTTATTTTTTTCTTTTTTGTGCAATTATTCACAACAATAAAACTTTAACCGCTTAAATCGACCATTACTAGATTCCATTTGCCAAACGGGGTTTATGCCTATATTCGTGGTGAAATAAAATACTCTAAGAATATAAACATTTTTGGCTCATGTATTCCTCTTAAGTCTGGTCTTTAGTCTGGTCTTAAGTCTGGTCTTAAGTCTGGTCTTAAGTCTGGTCTTAAGTCTGGTCTTAAGTCTGGTCTTAAGTCTGGTCTTAAGTCTGGTCTTAAGTCTGGTCTTAAGTCTGGTCTTAAGTCTGGTCTTAAGTCTGGCCTTAAGTCTGGTCTTAAGTCTGGCCTTAAGTCTGGTCTTAAGTCTGGTCTTAAGTCTGGTCTTAAGTCTGGTCTTAAGTCTGGTCTTAAGTCTGGTCTTAAGTCTGGTCTTAAGTCTGGTCTTAAGTCTGGTCTTAAGTCTGGTCTTAAGTCTGGTCTTAAGTCTGGTCTTAAGTCTGGTCTTAAGTCTGGTCTTAAGTCTGGTCTTAAGTCTGGTCTTAAGTCTGGTCTTAAGTCTGGTCTCAAGTCTGGTCTTAAGTCTGGTCTTAAGTCTGGTCTAAAAAATAGACTTTTTTGTTATCTAAAAATCTTCCTATGCATGTGGAGAGTACATAAAAAAATTAAGGACATCAAAATTGACCTTGAAATATAATTAAGAGCGGTACGCGCCAAGCAGCGAGACGGATAACGGAGCGACCTGGTTATAAGCGAAAACTTTAAACGCTTTTCTCAAAACCATATTTTTCAAGTTGGTTGGAATTTTAGTTCATCGAATTTTTATCCGATTCAATGTTTAAATTAAATTACGAAAAAATATTATTTTTGGTAAATTTATTGAAAAATTTCCCGATTTTTTTCGTCAATTTTCATTTTATGTCCGCCATTTCTGCAATCAACATTTTTCTTTTGCAAACTGAGGTTTGTGCGCATTTTTTTAAATTTTGTGTTTCAGATAAATTCCAAGGACTCCAGCATTCCAACCAATTTGGTCGAAGGCGGCCGCTATATTTATATATATAGATATGCGGCCGCTATATCTATATATATAGATATTCAAGTCAATTTTTCAATAGTATTTTTTCTTGTTCAAATGTACCTAACAAAAGTTTCATGAACAAAAATATATTATATGTTTGAAAAAAAAACGCATTGGAAAAAAAAACACTCAGCTGGACCAGACTACCCCCTTAAGGGAACAGTCCGTACTTCAAAACATGTTTTATGAGCTTTATGAATGTTGAAATTATAGACAAACAAATTATGTATCTAATGCCTATGGACGAAATATTGTTTCAGTTTCCCTTTCTGCTAAACAGATTAAATACCAATTAAATAAGTAATAAATTCCAGATGAAACAATAAATTACCAAGCCCACTGCATCTGCATAACTTATGTTGTTATGCAGACAGTAAACACTTTGAAGGTAGGAGCCGCTAGTAATGTGCTCGTCTGAATGCAAGGCTAACAGATTATTGATCGAAATCAATCACTGTTTAAATAGACACCCCACTACAACTTGTATTAACTGCTACCTGTTAGTTCTGATAATGCACCTCGCTCACGTGCTGCACATTAGCTTCACGAGACTTCGTGATTGGAGTTATAATATTGACAACAACCATGCGAAAAATGTAATGTTCTAAATACCAATTAATTTTAATGAAATAATCCGCTTTATTAATTGCTGTAGTTTTATAGAAAATGATGCTTGTAATACCGCGCACACGTTCTAAGAGCCAGTTATTCTTATTAAGGGAATTCTGTGAGTCTGGAGAACGAGGTGAAGGAAAAGGAGAAGGAAAGTAAGGAACAATCAAGAAAATCACATCTGGACTCTAAACATAGGCCTTTTCAACGACTTTTCGATTCTGATTACTTATCTCTCTCAAGTCACACTGGAAGATTCTCCCACATTGGAATGCGGTGGAAATTATATCATAATCTTCTTCTTAAGTCGGTTCCTCATTGCTGGGGATCGCGCCCCCTACTCCATTTCTATAGTAGGCAAGGCTCCTTTACTCCTGGAGGAGCCTTGCCCTTGCCATTTGGTCACTCCAATGACGTCATTTGGTGATCTTCCTCTGTCTCTTCTGCCTTCCTCTTTGCGAGTGAGTCTCTTCTATTTGGAGTCCTTAATTTGGCGAGCAATGTGTCCAAAGTATCTTAAAATAAGTAAGCAGATAGTTGAAAGTCTATTGTACGAGAAAGCCTATTGATCTAGGCATCCACAATAGGCTTTCAACTATGTACAAATGTACATCTCAATATCGGGTAACAAATGCTTGAACATATTTAAGTTAAAAAATCTTAAAAAACATTTCTTATTTATTTTTCTTAATGAGTTTCGAACCTTCAACCTCAGGATCCAAAGCTAGACAGCTTACCACTTTGCAACAGAGGTTCTCATGTTTTTTTCATTGGTTAAAAAAAATTGCCCTTGTAGTTTGTACTAAAATAGTTTAATAATCTAGATGAAATTCCCTAACCCGCGCACATATTTGACGCGACACCTCTTCTAATTAACTGAAATATTGTAATGCTTTGAATTTTATAATACTTAAATTGAACCCAGATAAATATTACTGGGAAAATAACCAATCCTATATCTAAACAAAATAAATACGTATTTCAACACTTAAACATTAAAAATACTTAAAAATACCATTGAAACACTAAATATTTGAACACCGGGAGCAGTGTCGCAATAATGAATAAAATCCGTCACTGTGATGCCGTCATAACATTCTTTAAAATACTTTAGCTAAATAGGTTAGCACAATAATATTAGCATTGTGCATCCGATAAATACCTTTATCACATCAGTCAGTAATGCCTTTGGTATGGTATTAACCTATGGAAGCGAATATAAACTATCGGTAAGATATTCCTGTCGGTTTATTGCTTGGCTCGATGAACACTGAACACCAAATACAACCACCGCCGTAAGACGGGTCCATGCTCTTGTCAATATCATAATATAATGTAATACACGTGGACAGAGCAAGCCGCACAGTGCACAGGGCATCGAATGCTTAGCCATTAACTCAGTGGTAACGATACCATAGATTGTTATGCAATTCAGCTTAACGACAGGTAATATGTTGTTACGACCGCATACCGAATAATTGCTCCCGACATCATTGTGTGTGGTTCCTGTAGCATATTATAATACAGGCTATACGTTCTACTTTCTAGCCTTCTATGTCTAAGAGACGCGGCTACGTCCTAGGTCTTCACAGCACCGCTAAGCCGATCGCCCCGGGACGTTCTTGGTTCTTGTGCTCTGCCCGATCTGTCGTGCGCAATTAAAAAATCTAACTAAATATTAACAATTTTTTTTTTGCGCGTACAATTTAGGATTGAAAATTTTAAAAATCATTTTGTTGAAAAATTTCAGCTAGTGAGATTTAATTAATAATGAGAAAATGTTTTTGTGGTATTAAAGTTAAAAAATTAATTTACTCTTGAAAATTATAATGAAGCATCAGCTGTAATGGGTTTTAATGTCTGTATATGACATCGATCCTAATGAATCCATGACAATTTTTTTTTTAATTAGATTTATGAAACAGCAATTTATAAGATAATTACAATATAAACTCAACAAGTGATAGACAAATGAATTATTTGATAACGTTGAGTGGGTGAAGAGAGCCAGGTGGGGAAAGCGGACCACGTAGTTTACAGATTATAACAATATTTGAATATCAATAATCATACTTCGATAGTTCCCTGTCATAGGAGTTTCAAGGAATATCAACCATTATTTATCTATGCAGAGATCGATTATTAAGTGTATTCAGCAATTTGTATAGTAACATAATATCTATTTGGAAGTTCCCGTTATTCGTTACTAGTATGTGGGTAAAGACATGTGGTTAGTACCTCGTGTAATCTGTATGTACGGCCGTCAATCCGGGTGAAATATAATTCCGTAAAAACACAATCTATAATGAAACGCGGAGAAGACTCCATTTAAAAAATCACCGAACGTTTTAAATTTACATGGAATCAATTGAGATGTTGAGTCGAAAGTAATTAATCATTATGGCTTTGACGTAAACATTTTCGTTTGAAGCGCTGTCGTGTGTCAGAGATGTTGTTATTTTGGAATAAGCTTAAAACGGCCGATTAAAGCGAGAACATTGTTAATCAAAAGTCAATTTAAAGGGGAACGACAATTCATTTTGTTAGTCAAATTTCACGTCTAATTATAATGGAAATTAATTTAAAATTTTGAATTTATTTTCATAATTATTTAGACGCGCAAGCATAATTAAATTCTGCGACGAAGGGGGTCGTTAACATTACGGCGCGAGTTAAAACTCAAATATTGATTTAGCGAACTAGACTTGTACCAAGGAACAAATGACTGCTTCATAAATAATGAAACACCCTGTCCTGTCCGCTGACTCCACCGAGAGAACCAGGGAGTGGTCCGTCGCCGGGAAGGGGTGCGTCTGTGAAACAGACTGCGAATTGGTACCTACCTACTTTCATCTAACCAGTTTTTTCTAATAATATTTCTGATTAATCGTATAAATAGTAGTCATAATAAAATTAGGATGATTTGTGCAAAATCACTTCAAGAGTGCTGTACAAATTTATGATGTATTTCTACAATGCTCTATCTCACTAGCAACTACAGACTAGACAAACTATTGTAACAAAGTATGACTTACAGTTTGCATCCACCGGTCCGTCGATCACTGATACAAATCCACATGTACAATGCATTTGACCAATGAACGTAATGCCGCACGATGCATAAAATATACAGAACTGGGAGATCACTTGAGATTAACAGTGTTTATTATAAAAAAATAGATACAGTTTCCACGCAGTGGACATAATTGGGAGCACACATTATTGGAAAAGCTATTTTTATGTTGCATTATAATATCCCCGACACTTCGGGGATTTTACATATAATGCAGTCAGTAAATGTTTTGTTAATTAAAAAGTAAAGAGTTGACAAAATACAGGTAACATAAAATATAAGGAACAAAATACAGGTTACATAAAATGTAAGAGTTGACAAAAGTAGGTAGCATAGAATATAAGTTAAATAAAAATAGATAATCTGCCAATACCCTTCAAATCAACAATAATATTAATAAAAAACGAACACTAAGTATAATATTTTATGAAAACTACAACAGATGTTCAATTTGAAAATTAGAGATTACAGCACTTCCACTTGAATCTGGTACGTGGTTTTTGATCATATTAGTTATATAAATATTGGATTTGAACCGCGAAAGGAATGCCTATTTCCCTAATGTGAATTTAAAAAATCGTGGTTTTAATTAATTGGTACACTGTTAATATATCTATATTGGTACTTAAATACGATTTTCCACGGCTTGTTTATTAACGGTAATAAAAAGTGAAAACGTTCACATAATATATAATGGCCACCATGGATTCCAATCTCCTAATGTATGTGTGAACACTGCAATGAGCGCTGAACACTGAACATTCAACAATCTGAACATGCAAGTAAAGGTTAATAGCTGCGTGCATGATTCTCAGGATCGGTAATTACTGTAGATGATATTTAATTCGCTTTCAATTGCTGACTTGCTCATGGCTCTCTCTGCACTTATACGAGGGTCAGTCAAAAACTAATGCCTCCTATTTTTTGCTACTTAAATAAAGTTAGTTCGGTGAAAATTTTGAATTTCGCCCTATTCCTCCAACCTTCTTCTATAATCTACTGCAGTCGTTACTTTCTGCGTCAACAGGTGGCAGCACAGCAGACGCTTGCAAAATGGCCGACATAGGTGTTCATAGACAGCGTTCTGTGATTGATTTCTTGAATGCAGAAGGTGAAACGCCCATTCGCAATAATGAACGACTGAAAAATGTGTACGGTGATAAAGCAGTAAATGTTTGCACTGTTAGATAAGGGTTGGGGATAGGGATCTTTGCTATAAAGAAGCTGAAGGAGAAACGCCGTTGGCTGACAAAAGGTGGAGCAGAAGGCAGTTGACTGCAGTGACTCCAATCAACATTCAGCGATCCGATGACATCATTTTTGGTAACCGCCGGATGACTACAGAAGAATTGTGTTATTTTTTTTCTTGAACTTTTTTTAGATGAATTGTAATTTCTCCCTCAATAAGGGCATTGTGATGTAATGCTTTGGCTGAGATTCACGTTGAAAATAAAGGAGCTGTGAAAATGTGCATGCGGCAATGGCTTAGGAAAAGGACTGTGCTTTTTACCACACTGGAATACGTGCCCTTATTAAAAGATGGACTAAAACGTTGGAAATGGACTGAGGTTATGTTGAAAAGTGACACATAAATGGTCAATAGTGTGGTTTTCACCCTTTGCATTTAAATTTCTTCACAATTTAAAGGAGAAAAAAAATGTGACATTACTTTTCGTTAGACCCTCGTAGATTATTCTGTTGCAGTCTGCACACTGCATAGTGCAGAGAATACGCAGGGAGTATAGACTCCAACTGGACCTAATAGAAGGCGACCCACACGCAAATTAAGTATTGAATAATTGTAGAGTTTTGCTAGATGACTGCCATCCATCGACTGCACCAGGGTGATTTATAAAAACAGAAAAAAAATTCAAACATTCTCACACCAGTTGTTTGAAAGTGCGCTTTTAAAAGAATCGAGTTTTATTAAAATTGGTTCTTACAAAGTGTATAATTTTGAATAATGATAAATAATAGTAACATAATTAATAATTCACACCGTGAAAATAAAACGGAAATGATTGATTCTCAAGCAGCATGCAATGACTTTTAGTGACATCGAATTAAATATTTTTTATAATTTTTTACAGCAATATTTCATTGAAGAAGAAGATAATGCTAATAATAATAAATCTGAATGTGTTATTTAATGATATATTAGCATTCTTTACATTAGCTCCACACAATTCCTTTCAGGAAAGGAAGGAGAGGAAACTCTGGTAAATAAAATAGCATGAGCAGGGCCTATGTCATCTTTAGGGATGCTGGGTGGAGGATATTTTTAGGAAAGGTAGGAAAATAAGTTCCAAAACTAGCACGAAAGAAACCACCAGACCTAACATACTGAACAATGTCAACCGGGCAAGTTCTGAATCACAACTAAATACTCCAAAAAACTAATCATTGCCTCGGAAAATCGGAAACATACAATATAAATATTAACGAAAATTAACAATCAAAACCAATTAACAAAAATTCTTTCAATTCGGCTGGTCCCCGCGGGAGTTATAGACCACCACCCTCTAACAACAAGAAGAAACAAAATACTCAATATTGTAACTTTAAATAAGAAATTAGAGGAGGCCTATGCCAAGAGGCAAACTGAGCTTCTGAATATATTATAACAAATAAAACATGTCTAATATTCAAATACCTAACAGAAGTTCAGAATAAAAGGCTTATTATTATAATTGTTATTAGGATAATAAGTTCTGGGAAGGAAAAGGATTTGAGGGGTGGTTAAGAATCTGGGGGTCAGTGTGTCCAGGAATGACGGACATATGGCGATTTTCTGAGAGAGTGCGGCTTGAGAGGTCAAGGCGTGAGAATTCAAAGCATGCGGCTGGTGGGCACACGCACCCGCCGCCAATAACCGATAAAATCTCACCCCGTGAACCCAGGCACCCCCTTTAAGTCACCAAACGTAGCGAACCTTTTAATGTGATCTACGGCAGAGGTATTGGTTATCCAATAAAACGTTCCTGGGACGGCGTTATCTGTACCCGCCTCCCAAATTAAACATTGATGGGTATAAACTTCAAAAGTTATTAATAATAACAATATTTATTATTTTAAAAATTTGAAAGCAAAGAAGACTACGAAGGTACTCCTTTCAGGATATATTTCATGTCAAACAAACATTTAGAAAATGAAGATTAAAGCACCCACTACATATAACAACGACACGCCCCTATTAAATTAATTATTGTTAACAAGTTAATTTTATTAAATTCCATGCACTCATGCCCAATTTACAAAAGTGTATTTTTATTTTTTCCAAAATTAGGATGTCGTCATTTGCAGAGTGACACCGGCATCACTCGATTCCCTGAAGGGTGCTCATTGATTAATTAACTTTCTATCAAGGATTTATGACAAAAAATTGAAAGACTGACAACAAAATTTCGTATAAATGAAAAAAGTTTGAAATTGAGTGACAACTGAATTAATTTTCATTAATCTAGAAATACGATCATGCGTGAAAATGAATTCATTTCTGGTAGGAAGAAGGAATTCTCATATCGCTTGTAGCTGGAAATAATATTATGGGATTTCTGTTTATTTGTGTAACTATCAACCTAAATGAGATTTAATCAGTGTTATTTTTCTGCTGTCTATATGTACAAAAGGAAAAAATTATCAGTTTCTTCTAAGGTGGTTTTCTGCTGTACGTGGGATGGCAAATACAAGTAAAATAAGCACCCACTGGCAGTTATCTCACTAATTTCTTCGCTAATATTCATTTATCTCCGTTTAAATACGGGTTACGCGCTGAAATGCAAACATGGCAGTCAGCATTTACTCGATGGATGCATTTATATTGCTTACGGAAAACAGATGCGCTTTATTCTTCGATAAGTCTGAACAAGCCACTGAACAAAAAGGATTTCAAATTATATTTGTTTTTATACGTTTTTAGATTTTCACGGTCAAAAGCATTTTCGTTGTTTGTTTTTGGGGTGTTATGCCGTGTTGCGCTACCTCCTTCTTTAGCCGACATTTCGGACAGCGTTGCAGTGTCCATCATCAGGGCAGATCCGGCAGATCCGACGATGTTTCGCATTAGTATTAGTACAAAGATGAGAACAGCATTCAAAGTCCTAGCGATAAAAAAAAAAAAAAAAAAAATATATATATATATATATATATATATATCTATTTGTTTTGATCGCTAGGACTTTGAATGATGTTTTCATTTTTGTACTAATGCGTAATTTGTTCACAATCATAATTTTTTTTCAAATATTCATCTGTTTTTTCAAAATAAAATCAGCGAGAATATTTATCTTTTTGTGCCACATTTAAAATTGTTTTATTTTGATATTTTTTTTTTACCTTGAAAAATGTATCTTTCAAATGATTTCAATTACACAGACTGCTCACATAACATGCACTTGCCTAGAGTCGTAGATAGGTACCAAATTATATAACGTTGGTAGATACCTCAAAAATAAGCGTGGTTCTACTGCCTACCAGAAACCCATTGTTTTAATACAATCATCATTTTCCAGATGAACAGACAAAAACATTATCAAATCCACCACTAATTTTTTTTAATATTTAAAAGATAACTTTTGCAAAAAAAAAAAAACAAAATATATACCTTTCGAAATGACCTGTTGATATATTATAAAAGAGAGTTCAAATGTTCATTATATTGTGCTTTTAAAAATCAGAGAGTAAAATAAAATCGTAGTGTAAATCAGGGGATTGCGGCTCTAGCAATGTTTTAATTATTATTGGTATATTATGGCAAGTGTTTTGAACAATTGCTTGCTATAATGTGCCAAATTTATAGAAATAAAAATACGGGATAAACGATGAAATCTACGATGGATTCATTGGCTTTAAACCGCAGTAAGCAATTTATATATTTCCATATTAATATTTTAAGGAATGATATTAAATAGATCGAATGGCCAAACTGAAAAACTAACACTCACCGCTCGATGGGATAACGCAAAATAATAATTTTTGATAATAATGCGAAGTTACGCACCGGAAATCATAAGTAAGAAACAAGATTGGTATGGTGTATTTTATCCTCGTAGATCAATCGCAAACAGAAAACACGATGCTAAACTGTAATGTAAGAATGAATGTAAGCTGCATAAATAATATGAAAAGCTGTTTCTGTCGGAGATGATGCATATCTTGACACCTCTCAGCTCTCAGCTCTCAGCTCTCAGCTACCAGCTCTCAGATCTCCAGGTGAAGTCGTCAGCCCTGTCGGTGGCAGTTAAAACACGGCTCTGTTGGAGAATCGACTGCAACATCACACGGACACGGGTGTGAACTCGAACCAAGAACTTTAATGAAACGCAAAATCCCGCGGCGAGGCAGCCTGTCCCGCGCCGCGTGATCTCAGCAGGACTCGTCGCTTCGCGTTATATCACCCCACAAATACACCTATTATTTATTCAGACCATTAAAAGAGGCGCGAGGCGTGAAAAAGGTCAAGCGAACTATAAGTCATAACACCGACTTTACTTGAATATTCAAACCTCTTTTATGAGCGGGGAAATTGTCATCATTCTTCAACCTTCTCTAAACATCAAAAGTCATCAGTCGGCTCAAAAAGAAACCACAATAGAAATAAATAAAACTATGGGAAGCGTTCTTATTTGCATATTTTCGAGTCAATCACCGCATCTGTAATCGATAAAATTATAAGAAGTCATCGTTTCTACAACCAAAAAAATACAGAACAAACAAAACATTGCAATTCTAACAACATTCCATTTTAAATTTAGAAAAACCCTTTTGTTTTGTAGAGTTTTATTTCACATGCAAATTTTTACTTAGTTTTTATTTATCTGCTACCGGTAAATACACAGCAACAAATGTACATGTCTTCAAAACAAAGTTTATAGTGAAGTTACTTTATTAATGCCCAAGAAATAACACAAAAAAACATAAACCCCTTAACATTAAATATACCTGAAGATTAAATTTATATTACAACAAATTAATTCGACTTGATCTGCTGTGAAGACCAGTTTGTAAAACTGCTATATCTTAATACCATTTCTTCTTAACATTATCTGGCTGAAAACGACCGATTCATCACCCAGAAATATGACCACCATTTTTTGATTGTTGTGATAAAGCACCATGAAAGTAAGTATCGGTGAATGCAACATTCTATAATATGTAAATGTAAAACCGTAAGGATTATATTATAATCCTTACGGTTTTACAGGGGAATTCATGCATTATTGCTGTATATGATTATTTAAATACCCAGACCATTCAGCAAAATATTTTCGGACACATTAATTTTGTTTTATTTATTATATCTTTACAATTAAAATACATTGTTTAGCATTAATTATTAACCCCACTAGGGTTCTCCTGTATCAGGGTTAATAATTTCACAATTTCATAAAAGTAACACACATAACAGCAATTTAAAAATAACAATGATATTTGAAATTTATAGAAAAAGAAGAATTAACAACATAATAATATCATAAAGAAGAAGATAACAATAATACATTTTTTTTTAAAATATTAAAATGAACAAGACACAGAAAAATATTAAAACATAAAGGTTGCAACTGGGACTCGAACCCAGAACCTCACGTCTAACCGGGACATACGCATTATGTATGACTACCACAACACGGGCATTAGCCTAGTATAGTAGTTAAAAAAATGTCAAAAACTGTAATATTTAAAAAAATTATTAAAAAAAAAAAAACAATTTTGCCAGTGCACTCTATTACGAATTACATTGCATCGGTGATGTGCTGTGACTATCTCACTAGGAATCAATTCCTAGTGTTGAGACCAGGCGCAGTTCATATCATAAGCAGTTTACAAAAATAAAAATAACAAGAGCAATATTTCATTTAAAATAAAAGACATTCAAAATCTTACCGTTCGAAATACTCGTACCTACATACTTCTAAATAAGATTTAATAAAATTGTCGATGTTTAATTTGTCTTGGCAGAGATATTCAAGACTTTATCTCTGATGTAGGTATAATTCAAATAATGTGTGTTATGTCTAATAGCCAGTGGAAGTAAATTGTGTAGCTTTATTGCAAAGTTCTGCAAATTCTTTGGCCTAAAGTATTTTTAGCAAAAAGTTTAATAAAGCTTTGGTGAAAAGTAGTTTTTTCTTCAGAAATAAAAAAAATAATTCACATCGTGTTACCAATACGCTGATAATATTTGAAACCTATAGCCATATCTATAGGTTCTTAACTTTATTGTAGTGGGAATGTATAGCTTGTGTCATGATAGAGAACTTAGCTAGCAAGTGAATTGAACCCACGATGCCGCGGCGGAAACCCGACGCATTTTCCAGACAGATATATATATATTTTTTTTAATAAAGACTAACATTCCCGGGTTAGGAATAAGCCAACAATATTTAAAAATCTCCTAATACCACCACACTAAGCGGAAGTTGTTGCTTGTGTTGTGAAGGAGGACTTAGCCAGCCGAGGAATCGAACACGGAACGCCTGGGTGGGACCCAAACGCCATGCCCACTCAACCACTGACGGGAAACGTTCAAGTCATTCAATCATTTTAATTTCATGAGGATGGATCGCTTCTTCGTCTCGTTTATGAGTAAATCAGCTCTTATGTTTAACGAGCTGCCGTTATCTATTTTTCCTCCATGACATAATCCGAGCCTCTACAACATAACCCGCCTCATAACGCTGCCCAACCGGGTGGCGAGATTAAGAGAAGAAGGTGAAGAGAGTGTCTTTATTACACTGCTCAGAAAGGAGCGCTATCGTAAGGTGTCACATAAAATAATATACAATAAAAAAATGGTTTGTGTTTTCTGCGTCGTGGCATTAAAACAAATAACTTAATATCAATTCACGCAAAGTTTACAAACTTATCAGTAATACACGTTAAACGAAGGGTTACGGTGAAGTAATAATTATATTCGATCCCTTTTCGGTTGAGGGCCTCCCTACACGGCGCGGGCGAGGTGCATTTAAAGCGAATATTAGCATACATTATTGTTTGAACAAGTGTGAAACCATTGTGAACTCCCGCTGAGCGCATCATCTGATATATTGTTTCCTTTCCTCACTTCCCTTCTCTTCCCTTCACTTCACTTCACTTCCACACCAGCCCGCGTTTAAATGAACGACGACTTCGGTTTGATTAAACTTGTTCAAAAATAAAAGAAATTTGAACACAACTTTTGCGTGCGGTATAATTTAACGCTTTAGGAATTAGAATAAATTTTCAAACTTGTGTGGTCGAGTGCCCAACTACCCAGGATCGGATTAATAGCTGTGGTAAATTTATTATGAACGGTTCGTAAACAAAATTCAAGAAAATAAGACTCAAATCATGATTGATATTATTATCAAAAAAGTATTTTCAAAATTCTGCTTTACTTTGTTTTAAGTTTCCTGACTTCCAAGATCGTCTAGGTAGTTCGTCTTATTGGTTTTAACAAAAAAAAAAAAAAAAAAAATAACATGACGACCTATGGGCAAAACGGTGACCGCATCACCTCAGAACAATCCACTACGCGTTTTTTTTTTCATTTATTAAGTTAAAAGGAATTAACATTTCACTTTCTTAACTTAATTAGGTATAAAGTAATAAAATTAATTTTGTTCTTTTAACTTAAGGTTAAATAGTTTTCTTTTAAATATATTTTCACTTTTCTCCGTTTTTAGGGAGTCTGGAAGGAGATTATAAATTTGAAGCTTCTCTTGCCACTTTCAGTTTTAACAGTATTTGTGTACAGTTTATTATATTGTCTAGTATAATGCTTGTGTATTTGTGACGTTTTTATAAATGTTGTGTTTGTATGTATAAGTCCATTTTGTATTTTGTAGATTAAAAGGCAAGTATTATATTTGTACAAAGTTCTTATTTTCAGAAGGTTCAAATCCTGGTATAGTTTTTTTTTGTGGGAGTGTCTGGGTTATAATTGAAAAGTTTTTTAATGACTTTGTTCTGTATTTTTTGTAAGTCGTTTTAGTACGTAATGTATGTGTTTCCCCATATCTCTATTAAATAATGTAGGTGAAACTGTACTAAGCTAAAGTATAAACCCCTCTTTATCTCTGTTGGTAGAAGATGAGCAATTCTATCAAATACACCAATTAGTGGGATGATTTTTGCTTTTAGTTTTTCTATATCTTGTTTAAATGTCAAATGTTTATAAATATATAAGACCAGATATTTTTCGCTATCCAGAATATGTAGGTCTCTTTCTTCTATTTATAATGGTTTATGCGACAGTACTATTCTTTTAGGTGAGCTTGGGATCATGTAATCATACGTTAGTGTCCATCATCAAGGCATATGTAGACTTCCAAGACTGTCTATTACTTCGTCACATTTTTTTAAAACAAAAAAAAATAACATGGTCAAACGCTAATCGACTTAGCTATGGATGAAAATTTTCCTTTCTGTCCCTACTTCTTATCGTCTATATCTATACCAATCCACTATAGTCAACGTTTCGGACAGCGGCGTTACAGAGCTCATCATCAGGGCAGTTGTGTAGATTGTGGTGAAGGGTGTGTTAATATGTATGAATACCATGATATCATGCACTTTAATTAGTATTTTAGTGTAATCATTATAACTAAAATTAACGTGGTTTTCGGTGTTAAATTTTGGTGTAGTCCTTGGTGTGGCTTAGCTTTTGTGGATATCATTTGCCTCCTTAATTAAAGATGTCTTAGTCCTCCTCGCTTCGTGTACTTATAACTCTTGCGCGGTCGCATGAAAAATCAATGTACATATTACGGAAATGGTAATTAAAATGTAAAAATATTAATTACTTACGTGTCGTAAACAGTGGTGTACAGTATGATGGATTTTTAACATGCATAAAAGGATAATAATTAATACCGTTTGGATTACCTTTCAAAAATCTAATATCCGTTTCACGCATAACTCATAACATTATAAATCGTTTAAGAAATCTATTATTTCCTCATATCTGAATGATTCTCTCTCCAGTCACTAATAATCATTCCATAGGCAAACAAGAAGATGACATTTTATAGTATCTTTATCTAAGATCTACCAAGGTGGTCCTCATAAATAGACAAGCGTGGGCTAAATTTGAAACTTAACTTACCTTAATTAATAAAATAAATCAAATTTAAACATCATTCTTACATTCTTATTAATTTTATAGATATATTATTTCTTGCTTAATTTGAATATATTGTGCTATAATATAAAACAAAAATGTATAATATTATGCTTATGAATTAAAAACAGTAGGAGATCAATAATTTGATTTATATAGGCAATTAACGTGCGTGTTATCTTCTAGACTCTATCAGGTAACTTCCTACGTGTCTCACTCACTCCAGCTAGGAGCTGGGTTCAGAATAGAACGACTCTATCCATAACCATAACCTTTATCCAATTCACCGACAAAATAAGTAAGTAGGTATCAAGTTACATTACCATAGCGCGGGCAAATAAATTACCTGTAATATGTTCATTAAGTCGCGGCCTACAACATCGCCGATCCGTTTTGGTGAACAAATATGCGAGAAGTTGCCTACTTCATATTTCCCAATACAAACACGTGAGATTTATTGGCTTTGTTTCAGGAAAAGATCTTGTGACATGTGCTATTGATTAAAAACCTTGTTTATGATGGAGGCAGGTATATAATATTTACTTTTAGTAATATCCAAGCCGGTATTCGCAGTTTGCGTGTCTGTTCATTCTTCGATGGTATTTTTGTGTGGTGACTTTTAATTAAATTGTTTTCATGGACACACCAAGTCGACCTTTACACACATTGTTTAATTTGAATAAGGTCAATAATTCTCCTCAGCCTCCAGTTTGTAAATTATTTATCATTTCTATAACCACCATGGCAGAGAGTCAGGGAGGTAAGCCCCTAGCGTCTGGATCAAAAGATTACTCAATTTCGCGCCCAATCCTACCTCTTTTAATTCTTGCATACAATTATCCATGTATAGACTGAACAACCACGGTGACATTACGCGGCCTTGCTTATCAGTCTTATCACCTTTTGTGATATCAAACCACCCCGTAAGGCCACCGTTCACCCTAACACATGCAACGCTTCCTTCGTACAGAGACGCAATTGCCCGTATGAGATTTGCATTCACTCCATACTTAGGACAACACCTTCCATAACTTTTTCCTGTCAACTCGGAAACCCGATATGATTAATTCACTAATACAAAGTAAACACAAAAATGAAAACTCCATTACAAGCACCTCGTTAGTGGAAGATTTTTCTCAATATCACTCTCAGGAACTAAACTTTTCTTTGCTCTGGCCATATTTGGTGACTTCACGTATAGTCCTGTATGTCTGGGAGTAATGGGGCCAACAGACCCAGCTATAAAAGCTCAAGCGTTATTTGGCTTGGCCCACTTCAGCATATCGCTCGTCATACATTCCCATTGGGAATGTACGGCAACCGACATGCCGAAATACGCCAAACCAAATAACGCTTGAGCTCTTATAGCTAGGCTCTTATAGCTAGGTCCATTAAACGCACAAACTTCGGGAGTTGATTATACGTGATAGTAGGAGTAAAAAATACATACCTTTTTTTGAAATTTTCAATTTTTCAATCTTTTCTTCTTCCATTCAAAGTTATTTTTCAAAGGCGAATATTATTTTTCCATAAAAACAATCAACTTTTTTAC
Source organism: Limnephilus auricula (assembly GCA_951813805.1). Taxonomy (NCBI): domain Eukaryota; kingdom Metazoa; phylum Arthropoda; class Insecta; order Trichoptera; family Limnephilidae; genus Limnephilus; species Limnephilus auricula. The sequence goes on from OX638401.1 coordinate 647,669, forward strand.
CATAAAACTTTAGAATTTTGAAAAAAGTTAATTTTCTTTTCTATTTGTACTATCATGTAGAATCACTTCCTGAAGTTTGTATACTTTACAAGGAGAAAAATTTTATTATAAAATACGATCATTTTATTCGTAAAAACGGTTAAAAACGGGACTGAAGTTCTTACGAACAAATTAACAAGGTTTCAATGTTTATTGGCGGGAACATGTAAAAATAATTTGTTGGTATAAGTAATTTCGTACGTATACCAACAAATTATTCTTACATTTTCCCGCCAATAAACTTTGAAGCACTGTTAATTTGTTCGTAAGAACTTCAGTCCCGTTTTTAACCTTTTTTACGAATAAAATGATCGTATTTTAGAATAATATTTTTCTCCGTGTACCCCCGTCCACCTCGTGTATGTAAAGCTACGTTCTTCCAAACCTTCCTCTTTCCATTATTCTTCCCTTCTCTCTCCTCCACATTTGTAGCGTTCTGCTTTTAAAAACAAAAGATTTTTGATAATTTTTCACCACTCATTTTTTGTTCCAGTTGCTCAGCTAGGCCATTGAGAAATCTACAAGATATGAAGTAGTGTATCGATAAGTTTTGTTTCAGTTGATCCGCTAGGCCATTGAGAAATCTATACGATATGAAGTAGTGTATCGATAAGTTTTGTTTCAGTTGATCCGCTAGGCCATTGAGAAATCTATAAGATATGAAGTAGTGTATCGATAAGTTTTGGCCGTAGGAAAGTCGATCAAGTTTAGTTTCATTCGCCTGATCATTTTATTGAGCCATTAACTAGCACGCTACTCTGCGTTTTCTGTCAACAAAAAAACCTAATAAATTCCTTTGGAGTACTTAAACTGTTAATTTATGTGTTTTGCCTTGTACAAAATACGAGCTGGAGATTTACAGTTTTTCAAGAAATCAAAAACTTTCAAAGCCGGTTTGCATCGCGTGTCAATGTGGGCATTTTGCTTTTCGATCATTTTATTCCTCCACTCTTTTCCAAGTCGCGTATAAAGCTTGAGCTATCCTTGTAATCTTGGTCCGTTTAAGATCCAGTCTCCTCTCGGTTGGTTCCTTATTTTATTTTCCTTTATTTGTCTGAAGTGATCAACTGGACGTCTACATTTGGCATTGAATTGTCTGCATTCTGAATGTAAGAATGTCATTTACTGATTCAGAAATTTAATATCGCATCGCACCAAATAAAACGTAAATGACAATCTCCCAACTCGACAGCGAAGGTGGGCATCAAACGTCGTTTTACCTTGTTGACCTGACACTTCCAACATTCCCGAATACTTTACTATAATCCTTAATTGAATCAAAGTGGATACTTTATTCGAAAAATAATTTACGATTCAATGCATTAATTCCCCAAGTCTACGTCTTTATTAGCAAAATCACGACAATCGTAAAAATTAAGATTTATGACCCAATACGTTGGTAACACCTAAAGTCTTGTGAAATCTCTGTCTAATGTGTTGTCAGATTTGGTTATAAACTTCGTCACATTTTCGTTGTTTGTTTTTGGGGTGTTATGCCGTGTTGTGCTACCTCCTTCTTTAGCCGACGTTTCGGACAGCGTTGCAGTGTCCATCAGCAGGGCAGATCCGGCAGATCCGTCGATGCCGGATCTGCCCTGATGATGGACACTGCAACGCTGTCCGAAACGTCGGCTAAAGAAGGAGGTAGCGCAACACGGCATAACACCCCAAAAACAAACAACGAAAATGCTATTGGCCGTGAAAATCTAAAAACGTAACTTCGTCACATTTATTTAAACTTCGTTACCTTTAAAGCCAAATTAGTCCACCACTTTTTAAATGTAAATAATGAAAGAATAATCATTTTATTTTATTTCGATTTTCTTTAGTTTCTTTTCTTTTCTTTTGTTTGTTTTTATTCTAAAGTCATCCATGTGGATTTAGTTTTAGATATATTCTTATTAATTTATCACATTGTGTTTATGCTTTATTTATATACTTTGTAATCTTTTTTTATATATGTTATTCTGTTGTTATAAATTAAATTTGTATTCGATATGTAAAAACCCAATAGGGCGTCAATAAATAAATAAATAAATAATATACTTTACAAGATTTACTTCCGATGTAAAGATTTTTAGTATAAATAACAACGATTAAATATCAGAAAAACTTATTAAGAAGGTGGCAAATAACAAGCTTAAAGCCCTCAGGAAACTTACATTAGTTTAAATAATGTGGTCCAAATATTACGGAACCATTATAATAATAACTGGTAATGTGGCAAGAATCTCATTTAAAGTTAATGTATGTATGTATATACGAAGGTATAACAAGATGTAGGTACTTCACGTGATTACCCTACTTTGATTAAATATGTATAAATGAAATTTTCTTCGCCCATGTCGCGTGAACAGTTGTAGGTCGGTTATCCCAGAACGGTGTTAGGTACTTTGACTCTAGCTTACCACAACAATTCAGTCGAATCATTATGACCAGATAATTGGAACTAAAGCGAAATTGCATTCAATGACAATCGTATCTGAAGTTCGACCAATTAACTGCCCTGAAGTAATTTGAATAGTTTTGGTGACCTCTCAAACTGTGCTATTAGTATAATTGGCAGTCATTTCGTAAGTATCTACTATACTGTTAGTTACAACATGTTGAAGAAAGAATTCAATGTTAGTACTTATTAATAATTATTAATAAAGTAGTCCTAACTAATAATCAGGTAATATAAGAGTTTGTTGTTTTTTCTAAATTGTAAGGCGTCTATTTTATATGCACGTAACAGCACGTACTTGGGGGTTTTTAACCGGTGATTCCTGAGCATACTTGTTTCGTATGTTGCGGCCTGCTAAAACGAGATAAAATGCTTATCACGTGAACGGCAAAGGCTACACCCGACTATTCAGTTGCGACGTGTGATTGAAAAATATTATTTGAAAAATTGTTTTTAATTGAAAAATGTATATAATCGGGCAATAAAATGACATCTACACTTTTTACTCAAAATATGCTCAGTAATTGCCGGTTTAAATCCTTCGGGTACGTGCTGTTACACTCTGTATAGTATACAGTGTACGTGGAAATATTAAGCTTTGGTTTTCACGATAAACCAACGTTTAATTAATCCAGTGATTTGTCTTACGAAATTTAATGAGCAATTCGCTCTTATTAGTTGAATATATTAATGTTGATGTATAATAATATTGTTACGAACTTCTAGTTCTAGAATAATCAAAAAGTTTGGCCGTAAACCAATTTAGTCGGAGAGCCTTTATTGTTTGGAGTAATCCCGAAAATAATCCTAACAGCTTCAAACTTCCATCATATCGTCATATTGCCTTGTTAATGTTACAAGAGACATTTAATACGTCTTTATGAGCGGGCCTAATAACGTCTGGGAGACCACCCTACATCTACTAGATCTATGTACTAGCAGTAGGTAGGTAGACAGCGAAGTTGGCTACTTATTACACAATAAGTTAACGGGAACAACCCTTGGCGGAATATGGAATCCTGGCATTTCTTGCATGGCTGAACCATATTATCTAGCTAATAAAATGGCCGGAAGGGGAGCATCGCAACATTAGACCAGTTTGGGGTCCATGTGACCCCGGAATCTGCCCCGGGACGGCCTTACTTAATTAAACGGAGGGGTTGTGTTTCCCCGAAGCAAAATGATACAAATAAGTATGGGATTAGTGTACGATCGATGGCTGTCTCTTATTAATATGATTATATTCTGTTTTTGTTCGCTATGTACTACTGTATGATTAATTAATCATAAATTAATATGCATAATATTACTCAACTATTCAGTAGTTAGTTACAATAGTTCACTCAATGATAATTAATACAAAGACAGCTGAGATTTTTTATTTGTTTTTCAAATTTAATTTAAAATATTTAATAATGTTTATTATTAAGTTCTGCAAGTGTTTTAATTTTTATTGTTATGACAGATGCTTCGGCTTACAAGGCCATTTTCAAACTGTCATCTAAAATTAAATGGAGTTCCACGAATTAAACACAAAAACAATAAAAAATAAAATACAACTTAGTGTTTCTACATGGCTCGAAGATAGCGCAACAAGATCACAAAATAAAGTAAAATATAAATGAATAGGGGGAAATTCGTTGACAAAAATATAAGATGGATAAAATTTACAAAAAATTTGTAGGTCCCAATGGCCGAGTTGGTTAAGGCGGTGTGTCCCGGTAACACAAGAGCTCCTGGGTCTTAATTGCGACCGTTACCTTTTTATTTTTCTGTGTCTGCTTCTGTTTTATGTTACTTTAGATTATTAGTAGTAGGTATTTTATTCTTCTTCAATAAATTGAAAATCTTAAATAAATAAGCTCTGTCAAGGAAAATATTTGGCATCCATTTATAGACATGGCCAAATGAAAGAAAAAAATCAACTACTAAAAATGAAAACAATAAATATTACCCAACTGCTTAATATCACCAAGGAACAGAGACTGAACAAAAAACCTTCAGAAATAAAGGAACCAACTCAAGGAAACAATAGAGAAAAAAATTAAATGGGATCGGAGTAAACAATATTAAAAAAATAACTGTAATGTATCATAATTAGTCTATGATTAGTTCTCCCATTGGGCTCTTCGGGTCACAGGTTCTTGTTTACGAGATGTGCCGAAGGTAACCGAAGGTAGGTGTGCAGAGTCATTATAATCCTAGAGCTCGACATACAAAACCTAGATTCTATAGTAAGGTGTAATAAATTTAAATTTTACGATTCGTCAATAAACAGTCACTGTGATCAACCCAAGCCTTTTTAAGCAAATTGTAGTAGGTACTTGAGAATACTCGTCCCAGTACTGATAAATAACGATTATCTATGGAGAGGACATAAGAGACATTACAATAACTATCAACCGGTTAGTAAGAAGATTCGGACACACATGAAAATATCAACCAAATAAATTGTTTTGATTAATTTGGGCACATGCATAGAACGCAGAGATATTGCTGTAAGCTGTAACGATAAATGATAGTTACCTAATAAGTATCTTGTTACAACTGATTGTTTGCATTGGAAGACAAATGAGTAGATATAAAAATAACAAATATGTAATTAGAATCATGCTCGCATTAAATCGTGTTAGGATTTAAAGCGTAGGTCGAGAAATATTAAAAACAATCACAGAAAATTCAATTATAATTAATTTATTCAGTGTAATGTAACCGGCCATTTTGTAGCCATTTATTATACAGCTTGTCGGAGAATAGTTACTTCATAATATTTTAACGCCCAATAAAGAACCTCACGATTGGGCTGATATTTGAAAACTTCGATGGGTGTAGGATTTCTGCAGAGGACCGCCCGAATTATATAACATCGCTCTATGATCAGCAAACACAAAAGTAAAACATTTTTTTAGTACATTCCTATTTGTACCCAAGAAACATTTTAAATTTATTTATTAGAAAACAAAAACAAGCTCTTGCAATGTGAACATATATATTGTTCTGTTTTCCAAGATTATAAAACCACTGATTCAATAAATATTAAACTCAAATGGTCATTAAAAATAGGTTTGTAAAGAATAAAAACTGTTTTGTATGGAAACCTTTTTTTTCTCTACGGAATTAAATGGTCAAACGAAATATTTTAAAAACACAAAAACATTTCCATCATCATATCATTTAATTCATGGTTTAAATAATGTTTGTTCTTTATTTTTAATTTCTCTAGAAGACAAATGAAACTTTTTGAAACTGGTGATAAGTCATCATAAAATTATCAAATACATCGTAATCTGGGGACGTGTTTGACCATCGTAGATATCTGCATAGGTAATTCTCGCTACCACTCAGAAATAATTACTCGCTTGGTTTCTAATTACAATCAAACATGTTTATGATTGAATTGAGTAGCCGTTTTATAATATTTTCGGACAGTAGGAAATGTTAATAGATTTTATAAATTCCTCAACGATAATGCCATCACGTCATTTAAACTGTAAATCAATTGATGTAATTGTTTTACAGGGTGTTAAGATAATCGCTTGCCTTCATCCAGTGATTCCTGGCATATTTGATGTAAAAAATGTTGGTCTCCGTTGGTTTATTTTATGTTTTTTTTTAAACGAAAACTTCCACTTGACCCATCGCTTAACCACTCTTCCACAATTCTCCAATACCTTCTGTTTTTTAAATGTTTTTGGTTGAAATAAAATCAATAATATCACCTGAGACCAAAATTTCATTCTCATTTTTTTTCTCCAAATAATGTCAGGAATCCCTGATTAAAGTAAATCTTGTATTCGACTCTTTCGATTTTTAAATTGGTATTTTTTTTCAAAATTTTGGAATAGTCGTATCGTCTTAATAAGTCGTAAAATATATTTAAAAAAAAATGCTTTATCAACTATTTTTGCCAGACTCCAAATATTGTGTACATATAGTGTAGATAGCCACCAGGGTGTCTAGCACAGTGAAATCGATAACTTTAACGGGAGTTAATTTTGTTAATGAGGTCTTTTATATTCTAGCCACTTTTGATCGCGTCTTAAATGAATTCTTCAAGTGTATGGATCGCATATACGATTTCTTTCAATTCAAAGAGCTTCATTAGTCACCTCCATTCATTAATAAGCCAGTTATTTTGATTAACGAACGACATAATTCGAAATGTTTCGTATATGGACAACTTATCTGACTATCAAATGCATACTCAGGAGGCCGTGCTAAAATATGTCAATCGTCGGTCGCAATATTTCTTATCAATTGCTGACCGTGCTCGCAAATATTGATAACTGACCATAGATGACGGATTTAGTCAATATCTTATTGATATAGGGTTTTAATAATCACCCGTGCTAGACCTCCAATAATGGTTATTATCGAACGCATGTAGATACCTTATATCGAGTGTGCGGAATGCAGCAAAGAAGTAACTTGTAATTCGGTTCTTAATCTACTGACATTGATTGATCAGGCAAAAAGCTCGGATCGAGTACGGTCATGCTTTGTTAGAACAAACACTGCCAGTGTATTTGGGCAGCTACATAATATTTATAGTAACCGACATCTGAACGATTTAAACTGATCATTTTGTTTATCGGATAATAAAAAAACCATCAGACTCAAAATGTCAATTGAAAGTAAATGTTTTGGGAATCGGAACATAAAATTACGACCTTGCCTCGGACGTTTTTCGATCCATCAAATATTTTTTATCGATTTATTTATAACGAGTCAATCTCGGGATACGGATAAGTAAATTTATGATATTTCGTTGTGAGGAACAAGGAATTTTACGAATCACTTTGGTTTTTGCGTAACTAACGTTGTAACCAAATTAATCTAACTCCTCCTTCACTCCTTGCTTCATTCAAATGCATACATCATCGTTTTAACTTTATGGTTTCATAACAAAAAAATCATTTAAAAGATTTTCGTGTGTAATTTCTTTATGCTTCGATTTTTTTATGCTTACCTACTAATCATCATATATTATATACATCATACATAATATTGTCAAATTACGCTACGTACACGTAGGTATTCTTTTTAATTAGTAGGAATATATCACAAGCTACATACTGCCAATAATGTGATTTAAGGGTAAGTGCCATTTTTAGTATACTTGGTTGTATTTTTCATAATAAATGTAATTGCATTTGGTTGCAGACAAGGGTATCCTCGCTTTAGAGATACCTTCTGTTACATGACATTTTTGAATTATTCCTTTGGGGATGGTGATTAGAGCCTATTGTTGGGCAGGTCGTTACAGCCCCTGAGAAAGCTTTTTTTAATGTTCGATCATAGAATATAATATCTGTTTCTATTGATACTCTCAAAGGATTCTAATGATGCTGACAACAAGTATTTTATTATTCGTATCACGGATTTACCTTCTTCCAAGAACTTATTTTATATTCGACTTGCTTTTAATCGCAGCTTGATTTACGCGGCATTATAGAGAAATTATTGTACAAAAAAATTTCCTGCGAGATGTTTTTCCCGGGATAAAACTTTGTGTAAACCAATTTAATCTTAGATTATAATGGTTTACACAAAGTAATTTGTTTCATTTTATTAAAATGATGCCACAAAGTAATTTTGCAAATAATGAAGAAATAAAAGTAATCTAAATGAAAAAAATTACTTTGTGTAAACCACAGTAATCAATGTCATAATATCTACATGTTTCAAAACCGACGGTTTCTTCGTCAGGATAATAACATGAATTAAAATAACAAAAGAAACAAACAAGAATAGACAAAAAGAACAATGGACAAAAATATTACAAAGAAAGGTGATCAATTACTTAAAAATATTCTAAAAATAATTATATAAAATGTAATATAAAAATTATTTTAGAATATGGTAACATTACATTATGTAGGTATTAAAAGAATTTTTTTTAAAAATCATAAAAGACAATCAGGTTGTTTAAACAACAAAAATAAATTATTAATAATAATAATAAGTTCTTTATTCCAGAATGTGGGGAGGTGAGTGCAATCCCACACATTCCATAGATAGTATAAGTACATATAATATTGAAAAACATAAATATTTTATAAATGTGAAACGTAAAAAAAGATATAAAAGTAAAATCAAAGCACGGAAACGCAGGATCTAGGATTGTGGGAGCCAGTGTCTTTCTCCAATGGTCTTCTATGCTCGATCCTGGGGTCATACAGGATTCTATAAATATTAATATGAAAATAAATTTAAGAGATGGCTACTTTAAAAAAATATTTGATTATCAATAATAATTAATTTACCATTAAATCTTTTTCTAATTTCAAAAATTTCCATGTTTGCTAATTGTAAATCTGTTGTGTTTTTATGTAAAATTTTTAACACTTTATTTATACCAAAATAATGATTTGTTTCTAAAATGTGGTTGGCAAATTCAGAATAATTCTTATTATTCAAGCACATTTTATGTTCCTTAACTCTAATATTAAAATTTCTAGAAGTTTTCCCTAAATAAAAAAAGTTACAATCGTCACAAATTATTTTTTAAACCCCAGATATGTTCAAAAAATCACACTTGTCCTTGTTGTTTAATACATATTTTTTTTAAATTTGCTGTTCGTGTATAAAGCTGTGTTGATATTATCTGGCATGTTTTTAATTAATAAATTTGAAGTATTATTATTTAAAAATATTATTTTTCTCTAATTATTATCTATATTTTTCTCTAACTATTATATGTGGATAAACATAAGACATAATAAACTTTTTCTTATATTTTTTATTTAACATGTTATCTATTAAGTTTGTACTATAACCGTTATTGATGGCAATTTGTTGAATAATATTTAATTCAATGTTAAAATTATTCATAGATAAGGGAAAACTAATTAATCTACTAAGTAATGTATGAAATGCTGCTATTTTTGTGAAATTGGATGGTTCGATTAACAACATCCGTGTATGTGTTTTTGCGAAAAATGTTAAAATCAAATTTATTATTGATGATAGAAATACTTATTAAAAAAAAAAATTGTTAAGTTTTAATGAAATTTAAGAAAATATTTAATTGTCTAATAGTTCCAGTCCATACACAATAAATGTCATCCACATATCTTATCCAAAAATAAACATATTAAATAATTAAGCACGACTATTAAAAATTTTATCTTGTAGATTGTTTAAACATATATCTGCTAATAAAGGACTAATACCAGAACCTTTGTTTATAAATAATGTTATCAAATTGAAAATATTTTTATGAATAACATTTAAAAGTTTATATAAATCGTGTGACAAATTTTCTGAAATAACTGAAGAATCTAGAAAGTTTTCTATAATAGATTTGGTTTCAATAAGAGGAACACTTGGAAATAAATTAATAATATCAAAATAAATTAATAAAGCATTTTTAGGGACATCCAAAAATTTTAATTTGTCAATTAACTCGAGGGAATTTTTTATTGCATATTTGGGGTTAAAAATATTATTAATGTTATACATGTAGATATTATAACATTGATTACAGTGGTTTACACAAAGTAATTTGTTTCATTTAAATAAAATGATGCCACAATGTGAGTTTGCAAAGATTGAAGAAATTAAAGTAATCTATTTAATTAATCAGTTCTCCAACTATCCTTATGCAAAAAATCACGACGATCGGTCTCTCCGTTGGGACGTGAAAGAAGGACAAACCAACAAATACACTTTCACGTTTATAAAATTAGTTAGGTTTTTAACATGGAAAACCAAATATCTCAACAAATTTAATTAGTTATACCAACCGGATACACAAATATCGATGTCAAACTCCGGAATATAACAAAATAGCGATTTAAAAAAAAAAAAAACTATGCAAAAAATGTACAAAACACGTATTTCGCGACTCGCTCAAAACGAATCCATTGTCACGAAGAGAAGACAATTTATTGGATGAGCTTTAAATTCCTAGATTTGATATCAGACCAATAAACAGGAAACAACACCCAATCGGCATCATTCCTTAGATTTTTCTGTAGAAAATTTAATAAATACGCTAATATAATGAACAAATCATGCGCTTGGACGTAATTTAATCACGAATTTACCCATTATCCGCCTGTAGAATAATCATAGTCGCGAGAAACAAACGTTCATCCGCTGGACATCGCCGAGCTCGTGTAACTGTAGTTTTGGCTCAAATTACGAGTATTATCAGTCAATAACTTGAGTGATGCCAATAAAGTCCGCTATTTTATTTGATTACATCTTCAAAACAGATAATGAGTGCGTTAGATATGCTGATTTCTGACATACAAGTCTCCCATGCTACATTTATGAAAGTGGTACACGGTAATAGCGGAACAAACCGTACAACAGAATAGAAATATTACAATCCTCAGCTTCTATCAATGATTTGAACCTTTTGGTGAAAAGCTCCTTTTTGTCAAAGTTCTAGAATAGTTGTGGTAATCGATTTTCCCAAGACCGAATGTTCTAACAATAGCGGAGCAGCGATGATCGCTCATCGAGACCAATCATTAGTTTAATGCTCGTGAAATCATTCCCGTCCACAAAATGAGAGCAAAATCGAGACAACACACGGAACCAGCGAGACACTCCCGTCCTTGGGAAATCAGTGATCTCTGAAACCGCTGACGGAGATGGAAGGCGAATCGTGAAACTGGTGGGTCGAGAGCCGAGAGTTTTGTTATAATATGTCAACATTTATTAATTTACTTTACGAAATAATGAACGTTTGAAATATCAGTATCATTAAAAGTACCTCTTTAAAGGGATTGAGTAAACAATTTCACCAAAATGGGTAGTATTATTATATTTATTATTTTATATTAGCTTATTATGTTATAAAAATAAATGTTTCACTTTATAGTTCATAATAATAGCGATTATTATCAAAGTACACACCTCACATCCTGTTAAATACCATTGCGTAATTTTGGTTTTGTTGTTATTAAGATTTCCATTTTATTACTTCCGTCGGTTATACCTAGCACATACTGTAAATAACTAGTGGCAAGTGGTAACAGGCAAACTCACAGCTCGTGTAACTTTTTGCGCATTTGGAAGTTTTCAATCGGTACCATGAGAGTAAACATTTTATGGATTCTGAGTTTCCCCCTACACCTACTAGTAAAGTGAGTCGGGCAACGGGAGATGGGACGCTGCAAGCCGATCTTAAAAGCTACCGGTAAAAAAATATTTTTTAATGACGACATTGTCTGGGGCGTGTCTATTGTATCTGCCGAGCCCCGAACTCTGATGTAAGTTATTTCTTTGCAAATTAATCCCCGGGGTCTTTTTTATAAACTTTTTGATTTACATTATCGCAATTAAGCGAAGTTTTACTTGATGCGAGATTATGCTGTCGGATCAACTTAAAGTTTGCCTTTATGAACCAGATTATTCAACCGCTTAATTTATAATATTCAAATTTATTGCTATTCCGTCGTGACATAATATATCTGCTTCAAATACTATATTATCAGATTACTCATTTAATATCAAGTTGGCGCTATTAATAGTGTATGATACTCATCTCAGTACAGCGTAATAATCCTACAAAAAGCTCGGAATTAATTAAATCATAATCATAAAGACAGTACGTAAGCTGATGGTGGATTATGAGATAGGTACGTATAATTTAACAAGGTGAATAGATAGCTCCGATGATTTCACAAAGCAGATAGTGCGTGGAATGAGCGCTTTTTGTGAGAATTTGGCTAATTTCGTCAGTATAAGATGATAAGTAACGACCTGTTAAATTCCGAAGCACGCCCATATTGTAATTGTTTTAAATTAAAACAACATCTAGTTGAACTGAAGTATGAACACAATCACAGTTCTCAGTGCCTCGATTGCCTGGTAAACAACTGGGAAAACCGGCTCAGAAACTTTCCATGGTAAAAAAATCCCTTGCTGTACGTACTTACGGGTTGGGAATCTACCAACTTAAAAGTGTGTGAAAAGAAAACTTCAGAAACATAAACAAAACATAAGCATTAGTTACGAGTATATTTTTCATACTTGCTTATTTAACACATCACGATATTTATTTTTAAATATTTTATTTATTTATTAAAGGAATTAAAAGTAAATTGTGGTGTATCTACTATTGTTTTTTCTTATCAACAACTCGGATGATCGGGAGTTTCAATGGTAAGATTGTTCGTAATGAATCAATGAAATTTCAACTGGACTTACGTCCGTTCTAAAGGATGTTCTGGTTAGATCTGCGACAGGAGAAATGGTCAATGAAGGTGCCCAACTGTCGATTTGTCTCTCTCATATAGTACAACTTTATTGTCTAGTGTTGAGATATGTAGTATATATATATGTAGCGTTTAGATTTTCACGGCCAAAAATATTATCGTTATTTATTTTTGGAGTGTTATGCCGTGTTGTGCTACCTCCTTATTTAGCTAACCTTTCAGACGGCGCGCGTTACTGTGTCCATCATCAGATATCGGGGGCACACATTAATTACGTGAGCAAAAAATGGGGGGTTTCTAGTAAAATCTCACGAAATCTTATTCTACCGAGGGGGGGGGGGGGTATATATTATTACAGAGATAATTAAAAAAAAATGTTTCACTTGTTTTGAAGTGTCCCATTTTGCACGCTGAAAAAATGACTACTACGAAAACATTTATTTAGAGAGTAAAAAAAAAACTCACGTGATAGGGGGGTCCCACTAAATCTCACATAATCGCACCAAGGGTAGGGGGGGAGGAGTCTAAATTTTTTTAAAAACAGATCACGTAATTAATGTATGATGTCCCCTAACGCTGTCCGAAACGTTGGCTAAAGAAGGAGGTAGCGCAACACGGCATAACACCTGAAAAATAATTCTGTTGAGACATATTATAACTACACTACACTTTTACTAACGATATCTGTTATACACCACTTATATGATTGGTTTTACTTAAGATTTTTACATATGCGATTTCAAAACTTTGTCTTGGATTTGCTTGTGGCGGGAAGAGGAGTTTAATAAATTATTTCTGAAATTAATGTTATAGGTAGGTACCTAGTATATTCGTGTATATTTATGTACTGTAATAAGTACGTTTAAGATAGAAAGAAAAAATATGTACCCCAAATATATTATTAATAGTGCAAGTAGCACAATACACCTAAAATATTGGTACTTTTTCATGTGAATACCGTAAAAGAATCCCGAATGCTGTGGTGAGACTAAAGCAACCCCGATTGGAATAATATATTGGAAACCTAAATGTAGTGTGGAGGGGAAGGAGATAGGGAAGATGAAAAAGCGTAAGTAACTGACTATTCGGATCTAGTCACCATACATGGCTAAAGCTATTTCAAGCCCCGAAATTTTAACTCCAACATTTTACTCACTTGATGGCAAGTCTTCGGGGCGTCATGTATATCCCTAGTCTTGCTTTCCTCGTCCATCGTCTCTGAACATCCATAGCATATTAAATAATTTTTTTATCACGATCATTAAGAGCGATTTACCAGCGGCTGAGAAAAAAATAATTAAAAATGCTTGCAACTGTATAGGGAGATTCAATGAGAAATATCGATTATTCCCCGTATCAATTTTTTAAAATTAATTTAATATCGATTTATTTCATTCAAAACTTGCGTTAATATATACCTAGATTCAAGTAAGCAATAAAAATGCTCAATACACACGATTATAAATTATAAAATACCGTGTACTTCTTGTAAGTATTTTTTGATCATAAGTATTTATGATTTTTCAATAATGTCTAAACAAAATAAGTGTGTCAAAAAAATTTTAATATTTTAGTTTGTAAGACCATAAATAAATAGAAAAACTGAGGTATTTTTGGCACAAAACACGTTCTCGGATTTATTTTTTAATGATTTTAATTGAACTAAAAATTGAAATTCATAAAACTGTCTTTACTAGATTACGTATTGATTTATTTTGCTGTATGATTAACTAATTTTCTGGTATTCTCTGGTAATACCCTCTTAAGCTTGTTTCAACTTTTGCCACCAGTAAACTAATGGGTTTTCTAAATAAAGCGCATTGTCTTATGAAGCCACAATTATTATGCATTCATGTATCAACCAGAAATTATCATTTTTTTATTTTTAGAATTGGAAACAAAAATTAATGAGTAAAAATAATAGAAAAATTGCTTTACAGACCCATTTGAGTTTTCCCCTCCACGGAAATCTTTAGTGAAAGGCGTAAGATTTATTCGTTTATGAAGGGAAATCAGAGTTTTTTTAACTTAAATAAAATTTTAATGATTAAACTCAAATTGTAATATTTAATCGTTAAAGTCAAAATTAGCTCGTGTAGAGTCGCTGATATTATATTCAACGATTAAAGAAATAAACTAGCTCCCAATAACGTGAACTAAAGTCTCGAAATATACAAATTGTGCTTTTCTGACGAGGGTCATTATTAAACAGTCAACAATAGTGTACAGAAGCAATAGTGTAAGAAGGCGATGATGCATCACGTACACGTTGACTTATAGACATTTTTTCAGTTAGTTAAGGATAATTTGAATAAGGACGATGATCGAAATTATCATTACCCTTCGCAGCCATACAGCTGAAAGTGACTCCCATTTTAATGGCAAGCAATCGAGTTTAATTTAAAAAGCCAGCCAATGCCGTGCAATGGTGCCGAGTGTGCGGCAGTAAGAGTGTGTGCGTGAAGCGTGATGGGGAACGCCACGCCCAGTAACAAGCTAACTAACTAAAGCAGCTGCTTTTAACAATTACAATAAAATGGCCGGCAGTCGGTAACCCATCGCGTAACCCGGTCCTGCGGTACCAAGACGGCAGGAAGTGGCGGAAGTGTTCCGACAACACGACATGCACTTGTCACACATGCCTGACTCCCTCCACACTCCGCAATGTCCAATGTCCAGTGACCAGTCCACTGTGCGCCGCGTTGACAGCAGCAGACAGCAGACATGGCGCCTGCCAAGCCTGCGCTCGCTGCCACTGCAGGAAGACAGAGCCTACCATTTACATCCCTGCAACAACGTTTTTTTCTTATTAGATTAACATTATTCTATGCCTTACACATTAATCTCTCTTATACAGAGAGAATAATCACATCTAGGAAGATAACTATTCTAATCAAATCCATATATGTACCACTCAATTTTTGTTTATCCCAAACACTTTCATCAAAGAACACATCACATGTTATTATTTTAATATATACCATTATTAAATTATGGCTTTTCCAAAAACATTGGTTCCCTATTATGTACTCTGCGTGAAAAAATTGTCTAAAACTAAAACTAACTAACTAACTAACCATCATGCCGTTTCCCCGCAGGGGTAGGCAGAGAGGACGGACCGCCAAACAACTCGGTCTTGGCATACACTCCTCGCCTCATTCACATTCATACATCTTATCATATATGCTCTTCTATTATTCTGACTCTTGACATGGCCCGACTCAAGAATAAATTAAATTGTCTAAATATCTCTAAATAAACCGTGTTAATCTCAAGTAACCTACCAGGTAAGTATGGTCCTGTATATTTTCTACCTTTAGAGAGTATACATTTAAAAAATGCATGTATGCTTTGGTCAAATGGTCAAATGGTCAAATGGTCAAATTGGTCAAATGCATTGTACAGATAGTTTTGTAACACTGATCGAAGAACCGGTGGATGTAATATTTTAGCCTTTAGATGTTACAATGTTTTGTCTGGTCTGTAAGTCAGATTGTAGAACTACATTATAAATTTGTTTAGCGCCCTTGAGGTGATTTTTCACAAAATACGGCGTTATACAAATCATCAAAATATTGTTATTATTATTAACGTCTTGACAACGCCATCAACCACCGACTTTATCTCTGGAAATTAAATACAATCCTTCTTAAAAATTTGCTGAACAGAAAATACTTAAACATCATACAAACATAACTCAACCAAAACAGAATAAAAAACCTTGTTTCTGGATAGAAAATATCGAATTCGAAGGTCGCGGGTTCGAACCCAGCGTGCGCAAACAAATTTTTTATTATTATTATTTTATTTTATTTCGCGATTAAATAATTAAAAATAATATTTAGTATATATTTGCGCCACTTTCCTAAGTGGAGGATACTATCAGTATCGCCTTGGTGTAAAACCACCATTCAGAATTAAAATGGCTTTAGCCGTTTTTTGGTAATCAGATCTGAATAGCCGGTACTTACCCACCTTCCTGTTCCCTTTATCCTTCCCATCCCTACTACCTTCATCCTCAGAACATACCCCATTTTGGGGATGCATTAGTCTCACTGACTCCAGACGGGAGCAATTGTGACTTTTGTGCGGTATTCATATAAAATTTATATATATGTATTAATATATATATAAATTACATTTTTGTTTACGATACTGCCGCCATGGATCGAGCCAAATTGCCTTTCTTGGCAATATCAAGGAGAATACTGTGTTTTTACTTATGACGACAGAATAACACTTAATTTAAAACATGCGAACACCTCAGCACAGGTTCTCCTAGTGAGGTGTTTACAAAACCACTAACCACTAATCTATTTACATGCAATTGCAAATTATAAATATTTTTTGTATGAACTACTGGAACTAAATATCTATCTATACTCCTGTAATCATTCGTAAAATGTATGTAAAAAAAAATATCCTTAATAAATTCTGCCGTAGCGATAGATGGTGAAAAATGTGCATGTAGAATTAGTTTTCAGGTTAATGAGGGTTTTCAGAGATCACTTTTTTCGCAACTTGACGTCAACTTTACACACGATTACAGGACACACGACGCATAAAACGCCGAATCCTTATTTGCATTTTCGCAATTATGTGTTATTATTCACTTGACTTTATGTTTTTGGTATTTGAAACGAAGTTTGCTGTGTTATAATATAACCAACCTATTCAGGAATCCACTCCACGTTTAAAAGCTTTTGGTTCGTGCCATGAAGTAATTATTTAATTTGAGGT
This sequence comes from Limnephilus auricula, assembly GCA_951813805.1. Classification (NCBI taxonomy): domain Eukaryota; kingdom Metazoa; phylum Arthropoda; class Insecta; order Trichoptera; family Limnephilidae; genus Limnephilus; species Limnephilus auricula. Next base: position 665,069 of record OX638401.1, read on the forward strand.
ATGTGCGAGTATTTGCATGCCTCTAATCACACAACCTGCCCGTGATTCATGCAGCGCTGTGATAATAAATTAGTTTTATTAGATAATATTTTAAATAGTTCTCAAATTAATTACACACCAACATAACGTACATAACTTAATCGCCTTCTGTCCAGTGAGGATACTTCAAGAAGCTAAATGAAATAAAACAGGATATTTCAAATGAGAAATAACGATACTTTATGCAACGAAGCTGATTTCACATTTACATACAGAATTTTAAATAGTAAAATCGACTGTACCGAACTTAACTGTAACCCTTAAGACTTACACGCCATACAGAACTACTCCACACGCTTAATTACAAAACAAATGCAGAAACTAATTTCCAATTAATCGTGCCCTTCATACACGTTCAATAATATTTGCCTAAACTCTAACTTCGACGTTTTCTTTGATTCACTGCCAAAATTTAAAAAGAGTATCACTTCAATGACATAAACTGTGCAATGCCCATAAATATTATATATCCCTTCACAGATCACCACTTCTCACACCTACAAACATACTAACACAAACATATTAATCTGACGACCGTACGTGGTCGAGTGGTAAGACACTTGACTCTCATTCGGAAGGTCGCGGGTTCGAACCCGGCGTGCGCAAATAAATTTTATTTGATGTTATTTCACAATAAATTAATAAAAATAATATATGTTATGTTTGCGGCACGTTCCAGAGTGGAAGATACTCTCAATATCGCCCTGGTGTAAGACCACCATTCAGAATTGAAACGCTGCTTAATAATGGCTTTAGCCGTTTAGTGACTAGATCTGAATAGCCAGGTACTTTCCCACCTTCCTCTTCCCCATCTCCTTCCCTTCCCCACTTACCTTTAGCCTCACTACATACTCCAATTGGGGACGCCATAGTCTCACTGGCTCCAGAAGGGAGCAGTTGGGACTCTTGTGAGGTTTCTCTGTAAAAAAAAAAAAAATACACACACTATACACTACCCACATCATCCGGTAATTACTAAAGTATACATACCACAAATAATAAGAAAATACAAAGAAACATATCATAGGTAGCAAGTAGGTACCCACCATGAAATATTATTTAATATCTGTAAACTGTCTATCACCGTAGCCAATGTAGGTACTGTTTGTTTCTATAATATAAAATAAATAAAAATAAAAACAAAGCAAGTTCAAAATCCAACAAACCTGTCGTAGTTAATTACGCATGAGTCGTAAGCGATATCGGTTTTGGATTCACATATTTACATAAAGTAAGTAGGTATGTAAAGTATATATACTGTATATGTTATTTTGGGTCCCATTTGTAAAACGCTATCAAAGACAAGCTGCCCTTTAAAAAGGGATAAAATAAAACACACCGTAGTAAATGTTACATTTGAAAGGAAAGGATGATTTATACATTAACGGGGTGGGGAAATGTCGGCCCCCGTATCAACATTGTACCAACAGCGGCTGAACCCTTTATAATGTGGGGAGTACACCGTATAGACTACAGGAGGGAAGGGGAAGGGAATAGGTTGCAGGCAACAGACGCTAACATCACACATTCGCACAACAGGCAGACGGATCCGTAGACGGGATGTTAAACTGATTGCAATAGAATGATCCCTGCCTTACCGCTAGGGCTGCTGCCCGCAATATTACTAATTCGTCAAGTTTAGATTATTTATTTTCTAGGGTATTTTAACAATATCTAGACAATCCCAAGACTTGTCTCAGGAAGGACGGGGAAGCAACAAGGCTAAAGAGGAATGGCTTCCCGGCCTACAAAACTTCAATCTTGACAAATTCAATTTGTGGTGTCATTTTTAATTAAATGAAAACAAATAACATTATTACACGTTCGTATTATCCTGACGAAGAAACCATTGGTTTCTAAACATGTCGATAATTGTAATTATATAAGTGGTGCACAAAAAGTTATTTGTTTTCATTAAATTATTTTTCAAATCAAAATGTATCGCAAATATCTAGTAACGATATGGGCTATTTTATCATACAAAATGCAGGTCATTACAATGAGATTATTTATGATTTAAAAAATAACACATCCTGATAAAATCGTTTTTTGGATCGAAGTTTTAATTAATATACCGATGACAGTTGTGTGTTCCAACGGAAGTTGGTCGTTTGTAATTTAAATTTTAATCAATTGATTAAAATGCTATCATTAATCCTGTTTATTTTTTATTGTTATCTATTAAATTAAAAAAAAAACTTAATTAAGTTAAAGCAATAAATAGTTTGGAAGCAGCCGCCAGCCTTTATATCTGTAAAGGACAAAAGAATAGTCCACCACGAAAAGGGGAGCAAGCGGACCGGGATATAGGAGTATCATAGCTGGAGCCCTGGAGCCTGGAGCGTCATAAGGATTGTTTGATTTACGGATAATTTGAAATCCCTTTAGTTTATGCAGCGCATCGTTTCTCCTTACCCTTCCTTCCTTCTGCTTTGCATATTATCCTCTCCGCAAACACCTAACACGTCACATGGCGACTGGCGAGGAAGAACACTGGAAATGATAATTGTCTGCTGGGGAAAAATACAAACAGATACCGACCACAACATCATTACTGTTATTACTCGCATGCAATGTTTACTCACGTTTAAACTAAACTACATTATAATGTTTGTAGGTACTTCCATTATTATCTCGCATACATTATCACAACTTGAAAGCTTTTTAAAATCATTTCATATATATTTTATAAATTTTATGCGGAAACTTCGCTGGTTCATGCAACCATGTAACATTTAATTATGTGCATAAAACTAATAATAACTGTTATTTATATTATGTAATGTTCCTATTAAAATAGCTTGTTGCTCAAATTAAACTTTGCTTACGATTATCAATGTTTCCGCAATAAACCAAAATCAAAAATAAAAATTCTTCCCTTCCGAAGATTCCTAAATTATCCAATCTTTTAAAATAATATCAACTGTACTTCTGGTACTAATTTTTTTATAAATGTTATATTAAGAGTATTGCGGGGAAAAATAGCAAATGTAAAATGTAATGTCCGGTGTTTTTAATATATATGTAGGTAGTGTCCTCTGCGTGTAAAGTAGTATCTCATTCAAGCATAAACGTTCTAATAAAAGTGTGTTTATCGGATGTTTCCTAACAGGTCATACTGTTTGTAAATATTAAAATTTGATCTTCTTCAATCTTCGCAAATTCCCTTTGTGGCATAAGTTTTAATTAAATAAAAACATATGGCTTTATTTAATTTGTTATTTTAATTCATTTTCTTACTATCTGGACGAAGACACGTTTGGTTTCGAAACATGTTGATAATTGTAGTTATAATACTGGGTACACAAAATGATTTGTTTTCATTTAATTAAAATTAGATCCTAGCAACTCGTTGTCCAGTGCCCTTGGGGTGATTTTATATTCCAATTATTATTATTATTACTTACGATTTACTTTTGTTTTTTTAAGGCATGGTTGCATCTAGAAGCAAAATTCATTTGTATCCAATAGAACTTACGTTAGTAAGTAATATTTAAAAAATCCTACACATTTATACCAACCAACGCACATTTTTTATTGTCTTACCAAAGCTGCTGTACCTAATCACTGCTATTTTAGTGAAATTCACCAACATAGTATGTAATGTACCTATCGACATAAATAATATTTAGTAGGTACATTTTTTACTAAAGAGAACGTGATCCCAATTAGTTATATTTTGTTGCACGGAAATCGATAACGCACCCTCCCTCTCTCGACTCAGTCAAAACCATACTTCATTATACTAAAGAGGCCATTGAGCTATTATTCTACTCATTGAAAAATAATGCATATAAATATTTAAATTATGCGAGGACAGTCCTGACCTTTTTTATTCAGTGAGACGATTAGTATCATTCTATACCATAAATACATGCTACATCTGCAATGCACTCAAGTCTATTCATTCGATGTACCCCTTATTATGTCGCTATTGATGGATTATTGGTTTTTACAAAACAAACTCAATCCTTTTTTATAGTTTTGTATCCGATTTAGTAAACATACAGCGGAACTAATCACCGAACGCGCCGCGTGTCTCCGCGATGGGATTTGTGGCTGTTTACATTCATCAGCGCATATCAAAGGTGGGCTGCTGTATTCTGTATTCTGCGCCATGTTTACCGTCAGATGAAAGAGAAAAGTAGAAACACGGGGAACGGTCTATTGTGGCTGCCTCATAACTCAAGGTAACACATTACAACAAGGAGAGGAAATATAAAACACACCTCAGCCCCGACGGATGACGCAGCCAATGGCATGTTGGGCGAGAAGAAAATCTTCGCGTTGGGTCTTTTCTGGTTGTATTTTTTTTTCATTTTAAGAAAATATTTTTCAAAATGTATTATGTAAAATAACCAACAATTTATTGATATTTTTTATGATTATCAATCTACTGCTCGCGATTAATGTTCAAATATGAAAAAAAATATCTATTGTAAGTTGAAATTCATCCCAGACTACGATTACTGACCTGACAATTTTTGGCCACCGTGGTCGAGGGTCAAACCTCTCGACTAGGAGGTCGCAGGTTTATATCCCGGCATGCGCAGATAATTTTTATTTGATTGTTTTTTGTTTGCAATTTAACCACTTAAAATAATATAATGTCTATTTGCGGCACGTTCCAGGTAATAGATTATTTAAAATAATATAAGGTCTATTTGCGGCACGTTCCAGATTATAGATTATTTAAAATAATATAAGGTCTATTTGCGGCACGTTCCAGAGTGGAATATATTCTCAGTCTCGCCCTGGTGTAAGACCATCATTCAGAATTGAAATGTTGCTTGAAAAGGCTTTAGCCGTATTTGGTGTTTAGATCTAAATAGCCAGGTACCTCCCAACCTTTAACCCATCTCCTTCCCTCCCCACTTACCTTCAGGCTCACGAAATATCCCAATTGGAATGCCATAGTCTCACTGGCTCCAGACGGGACCAGTTGGAATTATTCTATGGTATTCACATAAAAAATGGTCCGAACATTTTATAGGATAATGTTTTTTCCCACGATGATACTAACCGGAATAATTAAAATAAACTGACATTTTCACATAACTTTATTTCGGCGCTCACTCCTAGCATCCAAATTTAATGTCATACTATTCTGTAATTTCGAATCTTGCTAATAAAAGTTTTAATCGCAAATAGGAGTCTGGGATCCCATTCCATTTAGTCTACTCTCGTCCTTCCTCCAACAGATAATAATGATAATATGATAATATTTGGATGATTTGTATAGTGCGTTTTTTGTGATAAATCACCTCAAGGGCTCATCACTATATTTTCCAAAAAACTTGGCCTAAATTGGTGGCTGGCTTATTTGTCCCTCAACTGGTAAAATGATAATTCGCAACTTAACGTCAACAAAAAACGTTTGGAATTTAATTTGCTGGTACGAGCTGTTTTGCATGCAGGAACCTACGGACTCCACACAACAGAATATACAGGTGACTTTCAATTCAGAAAGATTGGAGCTTAAATAATTTATTTGTATTGCTACTTACAAAAGCCTGCAGGGTGATATATTTCAACCTGTATTTTCGCAGGAAAGTGCATTAAATTTATGATTCTCATAATGTTAAAAGACTTTCTCCCTGAGTGGTCTCAACGATGCGTTCTTCATTTCAATATTCACGGGAAAAATAATATTGCAGTTTAACTATTCCGAAGTAACATTGCATTTCATATGCACTATGCACATACTGTAGCCTAAAGGGTTACCCTAAGGGTGGCCCGATTAGACACGAGTGGATTTAGAATATAATTTATTGTAATATCTAAACAATGAGAAAGCTTGGATTATTTTTTGTTTGTTTGAATACGTTTCCGGCATTAGTATTGGTGTCTTTAGTTCTTCTGCCCGTGGGTTCAATTTATTAAAATATAGGCGTGTGTCTTCTGTCTTCGTATGCCTGGCATTATAAAGATAGGGGTCCTTACATTAAATTTAATGTTAAAAGAAGGAAATGATCATGTTCAGAAGTGTATACAATCCGGTCATATAAAATACGTGAAGCGCATGCGAATAATATACGGGTATCATTTTGGGGGTTAAAACAAACTTTACTGTTTTTTATTTAACTTTATCCACCTGCATGATTTTTGAGATGCGGCCACTAAGCGCAGGAATCCGTTTGGATTTCGGATGTACATAATTAATCCTTATATAATAGGTAGGTTGATTGGTTAATCATCATTGATTAATTTAAAAATAACAGCTACCTACTTATTGAAATCTATCGTAAAGAGTAATGAGTATTTTTATGTTTAGTTCCACACTTTTCTGGTGTGTATTCATTTTATTCTGTACAATTATATAAAGTGTGCCATTGGTAAATATACAACTAAAAAAATGTTTCACTTTTACCACTGTTACCACCATCACAAAATTGATGTGGATATTTTCCTAGTTTGTTGGTAATAAGGTCAAACAATGTAAAAAAAATTGACAAATTATCTAAAAAAAAGATGTTTGTTTATTGGTCAATATTTTTCACCGCACCTATAAACCCATTTTTTAAGTAGTAGGAGGTAGGTGTAGGTACATCAAACCTAACAACTCATCGAAGCGTCTAAATTCATGTTTAAAAAATGTTTTTTTTTTTTTTACTTATAATTTCCTATACATAATGGTGAGCTCTGGCATTATGCAATTTGCATTAAAATCGAGTTGTTTGAAAAATGTGTGTATTTCCGATAGTTTAGCGGCAGGGAAGGAAGGCTGGATGGGGAGGTGTATCCGGGAAAGCGGAAGGGGAACGAAGGAGGGAGGGGGATGAGGGAGGGAGAAATATGAAATATCTAACATTTAAAGTTTCGTCCTGATTAATTGCATTATAATTATATAAGCCAAATAGCCCCTCCAAAACTATGAACCAATTAGGTCCATTTTCGTTGTTTGTTTTTGGGGTGTTATGCCGTGTTGTGCTACCTCCTACTTTAGCCGACGTTTCGGACAGCGTTGCAGTGTCCATCATCAGGGCAGATCCGGCAGATCCGTCGATGATCTGCCGGATCTGCCCTGATGATGGACACTGCAACGCTGTCCGAAACGTCGGCTAAAGTAGGAGGTAGCACAACACGGCATAACACCCCAAAAACAAACAACGAAAATGCTTTTGGCCGTGAAAATCTAAAAACGTATCCAATTAGGTCCAGTTAATCTGAAACGTGTCAAGGAAGCAATGCAACATCACGCCTTGTCCGTATATTGTAATCGGCTAGTGTAGTTGGGAACGCATTGGCCGAAATGATTCAGAGAATAAATTGAACTGGATCAGTGAATCTGTTTCAACGATATAGATATCAAAACATAAAAATTCACGACGCAACGAGCGGCCGGGAACACTGAACTTGAACAGCTCTAGAAAAAATCCCGACCGCAAGAAGTGGACAAGTTTATGGTGTCATTCGTCGAGGGTGGTTCAAGTTTAAATTCCAAATATGTTTATCAAAACCCCGACCGACTTTGTTTCATGTTAAACATTAGAAAATAAAGAGGTAGCATGCATTATGCAGGCAGTGATGAGACTCTTCAGAGGCAATACATTATGGAGTTATTCCTAAAAGTTGGGAGTTCGAGACTTGTTTTTTTTTTGTAAAGACCGAAACGCGGTGTGCAATATTAATTGAATTCTACAATAAATATTTCGTGCCTTGATGGCATATAACACATATTAACCGTCATTAAAAAAGGTAACTGGAAGTATAAACAATTTTAAACACACACATCTCAACAGATTAAAAAAAAATGTATATTTGTATTTATTGTGAAGGAAAAATAATTATAATTATTGAAAATGACGATGCTCTCTTCGGGTACCATATAGGTACATATATCTATTTGTAGACTAATTTCATTTATAAACAAATCACCTCAAATATTCACATTTAACATAAGAGATACCTGAATGATATTTTTTTTATAGCATAAAATTGTTATTTAATGGCATCGCAAAGGAGTGATTGCATATATTTTTTTTATTATCTTCGTATTGTTCACGTGTAGATTAGGTGTTAAAAACCTGTACTATTATTTTTATGCTATCTGCAATTTAAAAAACTCTTTTCGGTTTTTCCTTTATCTTTTCTTATGTTTTATACCGTGGATTTTGTTCATTTTGAAAGTTTATATTTTTTTTATCTAAACGTTTGAAAACCTCGTTGTCAATAAATAATGTAAAGTATAAACTATTTCACAAAATGGAACCATATATTTTAATATGTTATCCTTCTTTATTATTACACTCCTCTTCTATCCACAAGCAAATGCTTTTGATGGAAGAAGAGTACAAATTATACGATGTAAAATTTTGAGATTTATCAAATAAATAAATAAAATCATATTAAAGCCCATCAGGACGTTTATAAATAATAATTCGTAAATAAAATATATAACTAAAATAAACTGACAACGGGATATTTTGTTCAGGGGAACTTCATCACCGATAACAAGAATTATCAATACACAATGCTCAGCGAAGGTAGATGGAAGATTCCTGATGAAGTAGGTACTTAAGTAAATGAACCGTGTTCTTAATTAAAGTAAATTAAAGACTGAAGACATGAGCAACAGCCATCAGGCAACGGGCAACAGGCAACAGGCAACAGGCAACAGGCAACAGGTCGGCATTGTTTGGACCAACAGGCCCATTATTGTGTTTGTTTTTTGCCAGTTTTTTACTCCGAGATCTCGTGAGATTGGACCATCGCAGATTCATTATTGACTACAAAAAATAATCAGATCAACCATCGCATCGATGGTATCGATATTATTTTATTACCGTCACAATTCCACTGGCCAATTCACGTATTAGAGAGATCGGAAATAAATAAAAAAAAACAGACCACAATATCGCCGGCCATTATCGTTTGTTCAACTACCTAAATTCTTGATAGCTCATTAATCTTGTTATAGATAAAAGAAAAATCTCAATCGATTTATAATACTCGGCACAAATATTCAGTGTTTAAATTCTACAGAGACTAAGGGACTAAAGAGATTTGAAATTTTTGTTCGTATAAATACGTTTCCAATCATAATACATTATTTATATACATTTTTTTTCTTTTCATCTTAGTCCTTATTAAACTAAACCTAATAGCATTTTTTTATTTCTAATCAAATTTTAATACATGGTCACCTTACGTATTTACATTATTTATGTATTTACTTATACACAATAATAGGCTTTTATAATAAAGTGATAAATGAGATTTAACACAGGAGGGAAACAGTATTACATTAAAAACTAAAATATCGAAATGTTATCAAATTAACATCAGGTATATCTGTCTATTTTTGCATGTTCATACATCTATTTATAATGTACTAGCATCTTTCAACTTAGTAGGTACCCATTATCTGAAATAAACATTAATGTAACAATGTTTTTCATTCAATACCTATATTATTCTGTGTTATTTTTATTACTTCATTATTAATCTTAACACAGAATTGTCTTAGTGAGGTTAAAAATTGAATTGTAAATAATGCTATTATCTACCATGTAAAGCAGTGGTGCCCAACTGGTATTGCTCCAAGGGCTATTTTGAAAATCCCGATACGCCACGCGGGCACCGCAGAGTTAATAAAAAAACATAAGTGATATAAAGGAAACTACATTATACAATGACTTCATTTTTTATTTATTATGTTAACACATACTACACTTCAAACAGAATAGACCGGAACAGCAAAAAACTATACTTGGCTTGTGATACGTTGGTAATCTTCTGTGCAACCCAAAATCATACAATTTTTGACGGGTTCGTTAGTTAACATACTTCTGTATTTGGTTTTAATTACTTTTAGTTGAGAAAAAGCACGTTCACATAGATAGGTTGACCCAAAAATGCTTTCACGATGAGAGCACAGTTACGTACGTTTTTGAATTTATAAGGGTCCATGAGCTTGAAAACTTCGTCGCTTTTATGGTCTGTGCTTTTATATTGTTCGCTAGGGCGAGTAGAAAACAGGCCGCGAGCTACCAGGTGCCCGCGAGCTACCGGTTGGGCTCCACTGATGTAAAGAAACAATAAATAAAATAGATCAAATTGTTAAATACGTACCGTGTAAATACTATATTAAAAATAATAATAATAAAAAAGTAATAAAAAATAAAAAAAGATAAGTAATAAAAAAAACTACACAAAAAACAAACGCAATCGTACACGCCTTTTAAAGTAAACACTTCCTTCCTTCAAAACGATAAAAATAGCATTCAATTTCATTTTTAAAAAGCACAATCCTCAGAATCGGAACTTAAACAGATACATAATGTGCACAATGCGCAGGTATTCGGGATTACCTTTAGAATGTGGTTCGTACCTTCAGAGAGCGCACAATAATGCAACCACGACATCCTGAATTGCACAATGCAACGGGAGCGAAGAGCAAGAACAAAAGAACGGGAGAGAAGAAATGTTAGATAGATATCAGAAGAAACGTGAGACGAGCTGCAAGCAATACGCACAACATATGTGACGCTAAACCATTCAGCAATTGTATCGAAAGTGCATTCAATACTTCTGATCTGATTCATGGCGGTGTCATTCCATAACGTTGCGTTGAAGGGGATTTATTTTACAAATTTATAATAATATATCATGTTCTACGGGTTGTGATGTTGATTTGATATTATTATTGGTATACGGATACGGTCTACGTAAAGGGACGGTATAGGTACGTAGGCACCAATTTTTGAGTCAGAATTAAATATTAATATAGCATCTAATAAAGAAACATTTTTTTGAATTAATAATTTGCATTAGGTATGTAGATACATTGGTTCTGGTGGAGCCGATTCGCTTCTTGTTTCGCACTCCAGAAACTATGTTTGCACATCTCCTAACAGCGTTTTATCAATATTTAAAAATATATCAATGATTTTTTACAAAAGATAAAAATAACTCCACTCAATTTATTAAATTTCCTCTATTCCTGAACAACTTTAGTCAAAGTTTGCTAATTAAAATATGGCAAAATTCATCTACAATTATGAATAAAGAAGTTTTTTAAGTAGGTATACATAAATTAAAATTCCATTTACTAATACTTGAACCTACTCGAAATAAAAATAGCAATAAATGTATAATTTTTCTGTTTTTGTGAATACCCCACAAGCGCCCCAAACTGCGCCTTGCTACCCGGAGCCAGTGAGACTATGACATCACAAATTGGAGAGTGTTATGAAGGAATAAAGTCATTTCAAGCAAGGTTTCGAGTGGTGTACTTTAACCAGGGCTGTATTGAGAGTATTTATTTCTGACATTGATTGTCGAATTAATACATTGTAGAAATTACTTAACATTTATTGTTTAACTTTATTATCTTAATCATTGAAATTGAAAATAATGAACATTGATATTATACCCACACGTAGGTTTCGATTTGTACTATGATTTTTTGTTAACCCATTTTTTATATTGTCTTGAATTTTTATATTTTCCGGTTTTATTTATCATACTTTGTTCTAATGCATCAAGAATTTCTACACATTATTAAAGTACATTATTCCAGATGCCTGAATTATTTTCATCAATGAAATTGAAGTAAGTACACTTACAACAGTATACAGTCGCCCCCGCGCTGCAATTGTATCCAATTCCGGAAATGCATGAAATCTGATGAACCGACACAAAAGTGGCATTGTGCCGTTTTTATTTATGTTTTGATTGCGTTCAGCGGAGCGCGGTAACCTGAGAGGGTCGCCCTTCCCCTTCCTCGTCTCCACTGCCGCTCTTAGCCTGATGGGACACGAGACCGCGATGATTCCTACAAATGAGCGGAAACCGGTCGCAGGAGAAGCTTTATAGTCGATCGGGGGCCGGTTGACTGGATGAACGGACTATGATGAAGTCTGCGCGGCGGCAGATCACGTGCCGAGGACACACTCACCAAATTACCTGATTCGTCTCGCCTCAATCCCTCGACTAGTTCCCTTTGTTTTTTGCCAGCAATTGTTCTGTGCTGACGTGGTCGCTGGTCGCTGGTCGATATTAACAACAGTTTTATTTTTATTTTATTTCATCGTTCAAATGTGTCGTCTGTACAATACTATTGAATATGACCGTATAGATATCTTCGCAAACAATCTCGCAAACTTCAAAAAACAAATAAACAATATTCTACCATGATGTCATAGAGAACCGTTATGTAATTTATCATTGAAGATGAAGATGACATTAATAAACTAAACGAAAATATGAAAGAGAACAAAACACGGAAAAATAAAAGATAACGGTCGCAATTAGGACTCGATCCCAGAACCTCTCGTCTTGACAGGACAAACGCCACACCATTAAACCACTGCCACCAACTATTTAAACATCATATTTCGTATTATTTGTCAATCTCCGATTTTAAATGTCAGAATAAATAATATTATTCGTCCCGGTAAGATGCGAGGTTCTGGGTTCGAGTCCCAGTTGCGAATATTATCTTTTATTTTTCTGTTTTTTTCTTCTTTTTAATATTTTCAATTAGACTACCATTATCTTCTTCTTCAAAGTTATGTAATTGTTTTATTGTTATGTGTTTTTTTTTCTTTCTTTCTTATCTTTCTCTGTAGGTAATGTACACTTACTATGTTTTCACGTTTATTAATTTTGATTATTATTATATCTATTTTTTTTTCACTACTAGAATCTTTGCCTGGTAACAACTAAAACTTGGTTTTGCTTCTGTGAACATTTTTAATTAAAGTGTTAATATCTGTGCATATTCCAACGGCAATATCATTAATGAAAAATTTTTAACACTCAGTAAATGTTTTAAACAATAAATAAAATCCGTGAAACAGTACTCAGATAAAAATAATAAAACGCTTTACATGCTTTTCGGTCGTAACGGTGAGCTCTCAAGAGGTCTCCACTCTCCAGTTCTAGTCTCTAGGCCGAAGTGTTCAACCCACTCGATGCTCGTCAACAAACGAATTCCGAGTCATCCTCCTTGTCTAACTTCTGATCATATTAAATTAGTTTTGATTTTGACCAAACATCGTGTGAACAGGTAACTTACACAACAATACTGGAAAAGTTATTGAGCAAATACACAGTTTATAATATTTATAACTAGTTTCAACCTTCTTCGCATTATTTGTTGATCATAATAAAAAAATATAGTTTTTGCACCCATCATTGAAATGGTCTCACATTCATTTTGTGAGTATATAAAAAAAATCCTGTATTAATCAAAATTAATGTTTTATTAAGTTTTGCAGCATTTAGCTTTTTTTATTGCGACAGCTGTTTCGGCGTTAAAGGCCTTTACAAACTGGTAATATTATTTGCCCTTCCGCATTTATATATAATAATAGAATTATATAGCATAACTTCAATAATTACCTACATGACTTTAAGGTAACGGTGCCCTTTAAAATCCGCATTCTACTGACATGTTACGTACTTTCCTTGAACACTTTCCCCCTTACTAATAAGCGTGTTTCAAATTTTAAACAAATAATTACCATGCCATTGGTTGTTTTTCAGGTGTGCAAAATTTAAAACACCTTTATTAGAGAAGCTCTACAAGTTTTAAGTTTTTTAAAAATTTATATTATTTTTTAAGATAATTTCTATTCAGATGAGATGAAAAAAATACTATTTTGTACCTACCGATACCTTACATACAAAATTTAAGAATCAGAAAACCTTTTTGATATCCCCTTGAACAGTGAGCACTGACGTCATGACGTCATGACGTCATGACGTCATGACGAAATATGCTGCTCTTTTCTAATCACAGCTTCATTTCCATCGTTGCGCAATATAAAACGTATAAAAAAAATAAACAAGGCAGCACATCGTTAGTTCAATGTTCTTCAATTTCTTTTATAAATTGAATAATATTATTATATAATTTATTAATGTGTATATTATTGTTTCTTTTTGTATTATTTTTGTATAATGATTGTTGTAAAAGCCCTAAGGGCGTGAATAAATAAATAAATAATTTATAATAACGTTTTAATTTTAAACAAGTTCTGCTACGTAACTTTTTCACTTTCGGAAGGCTTTATCGAAGTGTGGTTAGGCCATTTAAAGACAATATATAAATAAGTCTGAAAGTGGCCTCACCACAGTTTGATAATGCATTCAGAAGTTGAAAAAGCTGACACCCGTAATAATAATTACGTGGCAGAACTTGTTTACAAATAAACTATTTTTATAAATTAAATGATAATATCATCGAATATACAAAAGAAATAAAAAAAAATGGAGTTCTACAAAATTAACTTGATAAAAATAAATACATGTAAAAGAGTGTTGATAGTTGAGCTGAGCCGGGAAGTAATAGAAAAAAAATGTTATTGAAACACAAAAATAATTAAACACACTAATTTCGGTTCTCGGTGAATGCATGCGTGATGTTAAATATTCCTACGTAATAAGAATATTAAATATTCCTACGTATTCATAATAGAATTAGACTTCAGGATCGAGCAGAAAGACACTGGCTCCCACAATATTAGATCCGATGGATTCCTGCATTTCTATGCTTTGATTTTATTTATATTTTTTTATTTTTAGTTTCATATTTATCATTACTTATAAAATATTTATGTTGTCATTATAATATGTACTTATACCCTCTATAGGATGTGTAATTATAATTATAATAACAATAATGCATATGTTTCAAATTTTAATTTTAATAATTATTTACATTTGAAATGTGTATTTATTTTGTTACTTTTGACAGATCTAAATCCGAATGATGATTTTTAATGTATAAATGGTATTCATTCGAATGGCATATTTCTGTTCGTCTCTATAACATAGGGTTTATATAACGTCTCTATAATGCCTGTAATTATGTTTTTGATTGGCAATGATCCTGAAGCAAACCTTTTATAAATACATACTTTCAGCGTCGCAAATACAACATTCATATCATGTGACTTTTAATGGGTTTGCTATAATAATAAATAGTATTCATTTAGCTTTAAAAATAAAGTAAACTCGGCAGACATAATTTGAATAAATATAATCGTCGCGCAAAATATTGAACATGTTTCACTTTGTCATTCGACTGGGTATGAAAAATAAATTTTACAATCATTTTCGATGCGTAAAACATTATTTACATGGAGTGATGGATATTTTAAAAAGCAAGAAAATACGAGGCTATAGTGTGAATGTGTTTAGAAGGAATTACAAAAAAAAATTTTTTTTTGAGACACGATCACGTCGACATGTTGGTAAATAATACTAGGAGGCTTATCTAAAAACATTTTTAAATAACTCAGATATGTACAAAACAAAGAACAATTATAATCAGTTTAATTTGCTATATTCCAGTCCCTACTTTCTTATAACATAGGGTGCAGGGGATCGTGCCTTATAGAACCATTTAGTATTGCCCAAGAACTGAATTATGTTCAAGAAAAAAAATTGTTAATTATCTTGTTAACCTGCTTGATTTTTTAATATTAATATTCAATACACTATTCCTACAACTAGAATTGGCGATGGGCTGAACCTTGTGGCAATTCAAACAAAATCTCCTTTTGGTCAAAGAAATTATTTGTATCAGGCTCCACTTTTATTTAATAACCTCCCAGAACATATATTAAGTCATCTAATTTCGTTGTACTTTTAAAAAGATTGTTTAAAAGATTTGTGTTAACCGAGGTTTGCCAAATATGTATTTTTTATCTTTGTCTTTTTTAAAAATTAATAGCATAATGTATTGGTTTTTTTCACCTTCTTCCGATTAATGTCGTTAAATTAACGTATGTATTAATATATAATTGGTATATATATTTTTTTCTCTTCTTTTTTTTCCTTTTTTAAATTTAAAGCCAGATATATTATTCCAAATCAAATATCGTCACCTTAAAGGTTGACTACATTATAATTATAATGAATTAGTTTCCTTCAACTAAATGGGTACCCATTATTTATAAGGAAAATTAATATAACAATATTATTCCTTATATTATATTATTTTGTGTTATTTTACAAAATAATCCTATGAGGTAAAAAATTGAAAAGTAAACAATAATACCAAAAGGCTCTTAAAATAAAAAAATAAATTGTACCTCGGCGGGAATCGAGCAAAATTTTTCGCCGTTTCGTTAACCGCATTTCGACCACTAGGCCACGGAGTCTGGCCTTTGAAGGACGTGGAAAAACGTGGGATTTTCTGGAGACAAAAAATTATAATTTTACAAAGGATTTTTGTAGGTGACATGACGTGACTAAAATAACAGATTTTCATCTTTGTTGTTTGTTTTTGGGGTGTTATGCCGTGCTGCGCTACCTCCTTCTTTAGCCGACGTTCAGGGCAGATCCGGCAGATCCGACGATGTGACACATCGTCGGATCTGACAAATCATCCAAAAACAAACAACGAAAATGCTTTTGGCCGTGAAAATCTAAGAACGTATCAGATTCTCGTCTTATTATTTTTATTTTCTTTTTATGAATGTATCTAAGTTTTAAGTTTATAGAGGTACACGAGTAATTCGAATCATGTTTAATAAAAATAAAACAACTGTCTATGCTTGATTAAAATAGTACCTACCTTTACCTGCGTTTCAAGAATATAGTAAGATATCTAAGAAAATTATCAAAGAAACTAACAAGTAGTAGGAACATACATAAAATTGATTTTCAAAATGCTAGTATTTTTCAAAGCGATGTCAAGATTCACAAAGAGAGATAGAAAAAAATAGGTTGATATTTCCTACATGGTAGGTACGTAGTTACAGGAATCTGATAAATTGATACTTTTGAATTTTTAAAAGAATTGTAGAGCTACAAAAGACGACTAAAATGATTTTGTATGTTCGTTTTCTTCAAGTATTATTTGTTCAGAGAAAAAAGGCATCATTTGGGGAAAATAATTTCCTCAGAGTCTATGTTATTTTAATATTTTAATTTTAATAATTATTTATTTATCAGGTACGGGACGTACGTCATTCCTATGTCTACCTACGTTAAATTATCGTGAAAACAAGCTTATGTGTCCAAGCGGTTAAAAGATAATGTGAGGAAGGTCTTTTTTATGGAGATGAAGTTCCGCGATCGAATAAAGGTACAAGGGTGGGGAGTGGGTAGGTATCTGGGGGTTAGTGTGTCCAGGAGTGACCAGCAAATGGATATATCCCTCCAACTACGGTGCAAGGCGGTGGGTCGAGAGAGTCCGAATGGAGAGGTCAAAAAAACCTCCTCAACCAGTCTCTCTCAATCCGGCCCGCCACGCAGTAGGTGACCGCCATATCCCGGACAAACCTCACCCCACGAACCCGAGCACCTTTACTAAGGTAGCAAACGTAACGAACCACTTGCGGTGACCTGTAGCAGGGGTTTGGTAATCTAATAAATGATTTTACGTCAGCTTTTATTTAGTATGTTGTATTGAATAAGGTCTAATAAATAAGCGCTCAAAAGGTTAATAAAGAAGTGATATTAAACATGCACAACGAGATGTTTTCATTCTTGAAAACAACATTCATCAGAATATTCATTATGCAATTAAAATATTGATAGAATTCAAACAGAAGTACATAGCTAGGTGGTTAGGTATCTATTAGGTATCGAAGTGGTGGAGGGCAATTCATATCACGTCTTTGTAGGAATATCCCATAATATCGCGAATAAATCTACAATTATAAAATGTCCGTATGTAACATTTTCCCAGGCCGTACCACTAAAGCTGTATACCTAGCTATAGTAGACTTAGAACTACCGGAGACTAGGAGGATGCGGCGAGCGATCGGACGCGGAATTTCAATTTAAAGTTACACGATATGGGTGGGGCGACCGCGAGGGAGGGACCGTCAAACCTCTCCGACTAGTTTAGCGACTAGATCCTGCTGGCCAGATCCGCCGGATTCACATCCATTTACACGGCCAACATTGTCGGAAATTTCGTGAGGTCACTTTCACCTGAAGAGTCTCGACACCGAAATGCGACGAATTTTATTTAGGCAACTTTTTTGGAATCCGACGCAAGAACGTTGGGTTACTTACAACGCTTCGGTAGATTTACGAACAGCAAAAAATTATACTTTTTTATCCTTCGCTTTTGTTAATGGGATTTTAATTTTATTGCGTTTGTTTCTGAACAAAGTTTTAAAACCAACCATGTATAATTCAATGAATGAGCCCTTCAAGCTTGAAGTAGAGAAAAAGTATGCAGATACTTATATTTAGTAGGTATTAAAGATATTAAAAACAAAAACGTTTCTCGCTGTTTTAAGTAAATATTTCCCTAAATAATTAATTTACCACAGCAGTTTACTGAAAAGCTTGCTGGTAAATTAGTCTACATTAACTTTCTCCACACACATTAATACTATTTAAACCAGTAGCGTGTGGTCCAAATACAAAAATATACCTACTTACTTTTGAAGACAAATATTTATCTAACTTTAACTGCTACCAATGTTAAATGTATGTCTTCGATACTGCCGCCATGGGTCAAACCACAATGCTCTTCTTGACAATATCAAGGAGGTTACTGTGTTTTAACTTATGTCGACAGAATATCACTTAACCCAAATCATGCGAACCTCAGCACAGATTATTGAAGTGTTATTCTTGAATCCAAAACCTTAGCACAGATTCTTGCAGTGTTAACAGAATGCTACCACTCACCTTTTTACATCCTGTTACTGAATATTAACATTTTTATGTATCTACTATTATGTAAACCACTGTAAACATTTGTAAAATGTGTAATAAGAATAGAAATAAAATAAATTAGAACTAAAATTAGTAAGTGAAACTAGATGAAAATGCGCCAACCTATACAATGAAATAAATTAAATAAAAGCTTTCTTACCTCTATCCTCTTTGAAATGTGTGGTGGTCAGAAAATGATACTCAAGGCTTATAACAAAGGAAAACATTTACAAAAGCCTTAAAATTCCTGATATTCTTTCAACAACAGAATTATTCCACTTTTTATAACCTACTAGGTATTTTTACCTGTCTAGGACGACGTAAACTTATGTTGTGCAGTTTAATACCTTCACCCTCTATTGTTCCGATGATATACACATGATTCATTATAATTATTCTGCTAATTGAGCTCGGAACAGGTTATAATAGGTTCATTGTGTCTCTGAAGGGAAGGATCTCTCCACTGGTCTCTAACTCATTCCCATGCATGTTTATAACATTTCTTAGAAAAGCAAAATAACTGCAAAATACTTCTTGAAATTTAGTTTAATTTATAATATTATCAACGTGGAATGTTCTTGCGTGTTTGCATAAGAAAATGTTTTTTTTTTGAGAATGAAAACAAAAACGAAAAACCTTTTAATTTTAATTTTTGTTTTCCACTTGATGAAGGCAGAATATTATCATTTTTGTGGAGTTATTATTATTATTAGTAAAGTAATGACTTTTTAATCAATTTTTTTTTCTTCAATCTTTGCAAATATTTGTTAAATGTTAATCTAATCCTGATGAAGAAACGTTTGGTTTTGAAACATGTAGATATTTTGGATTAATTAAGTGTATACAAAGTGATTTAATATTTTTTTACGTAATAGGTAAAACCTCAAATTATAATATTTTAATTAATTAGCGAAACTCAATCAAAAATCTGAAAAATTCCAGATGTAACCCGATTTTTTTTTCTGATTTTCCATTTCAGATTTTTGATAGAGTTTGCTAATATTGTCTTCATTAATTAAAATATTAAAATTTGTGTTCATTTAACTAATAAAATTAATGATGAATGATTTAAAATATATTGTAATATATTTTATATATTGTAACCAAAATGTGCAGAGAATGATGATCCAATAATAATCCAGTTCGTGAAAACAACTATTTCACCTCATCATAATATTATTTAAAGAATGAAAACATTATTTCAATGTGTATTTAGAAACAAATAAAACACAAACCGGTAAAATAATGATACAATGATTATATAATTTGAAAGCCGTCAAAAAGAATCTTCCAAGACAAAAGTTTATATGTTTTAAAGGATCTCATATATAATTCCTGTAAGATATTTGTTTCCTTGTAGATAATTTTAACGACTTATTAAATTCGTTTTAATCAATGTTAAGGTTTTGATAGAAGAAAAACAGTTTTCAGATATATTTATAAGCGTTTAATGCAAAAATATTCATCGCATGACTCATCAAAGATGATAATAAATTAATAACTAAAATATGTACAATATTCAATCGATTAGGCGAACATAATATAACTATAATACAAGCAATAAATTGACTAGTTTCGACAGTCCAGCAGATCATAAACATTTCATGGAGGAACCGAACTAATTACAGTAATTCACAGTCATTTAATTTAACTACTGATTCTGAACAATATATTATCAGATCTATAAAGTCTGTTTCATTTTACACGTCTTTTGCAAAAGGACAACAATATGGTAGCCCCACAAATAAATCACAAAATTACTTTTAGCCATTGGTTTATCAACAACTGTTTTACAATTTACGAATATGAATTATGAATTTACAGGAAAGCTAATTTAATGAAATATCAAAGGAAACACAAATAATGTTTTGATGTTTCTAATTATTACTCCATTTATCTCCCCATTTCGTATCTCTTCATTTACCTACATGTTTATTTACATATTAACAATATCACTTTTTAATGTTCTAAAAGATATTAGAATAACTGATTCTCTATAAAAGTCACAACAATTAAATAATGAAAGAGCTCAATAGTATAGAATGTCGTGACTTATTTTATAATAGTAGGACTCAAATAATGTTTGGCATTTGTACTTAGCATACACGGTGATAATTAAAAATGTTTATTTACACAAAGTAGGTTTTCCTACTAGCCGCATGGTGCATGGAGGGGTGTGGGGGATGTGGGGGATGGTGTGGGGGAGGGTGGGAGGGGTGGGGCGGGTGCGGGGGCACGCAGGGGGCGCAGGGCCTGCAGGGCTGGCGCAAGGGCAGCTGCTCGCGACTGTCGATGCTGGCGTAGCTGTGCTCCAGCCCTTCAGAGCCTGCCTCGTCCTCCGACCCCACGCCCGACACGTAGGTGGACTGTGGAGGGCTGGGGGTACCCACCCCCGGGCTGCCCGCCCCGCCGTAGTACTTGAACCACGTGTCGTGGCACGTGGGGGAGGCGGTATAGCGCATATTCACGTTTTTGCCACCTTCGTTCACTATTTTGGCGTTATTCACACTGTGCGTCCGATTGGGGGATTTGATCTTCACGTCGGGCAAGCGAAAATTTAGCTTTTCCCGACAATTCTTTTCCCCCCACACGATCACTGTGCACGTCTTCAGAAGAACTTTCAAATCGGGGTCCAAGTCGAGCGCGCTCAGGTCGGTGGTCACTATAAATATAATCTTTTGACGCCTGTGACTGGCGTTCGTACTGTTTATACCACTCTGAAGGGCCGCCTTGAACTCTGCTTTATACCACTCGTTCTGAAGGAAACTAATGGATAACACTATTATTAGTCTTTTAGAGTTTTCCACTCCACGCACAATACCGTCGTCGGAACATCTCTCCCCCGCCTGCAAGTCCCGGTGATGCAGGCAGAGAGAATGGCCCGACTGCTCCAACTCGGTGGCGATGGCTCTACTCACGAAGTCTTCGTCTCTTAAACTATACACAATGTACGCGTCATAACCTCTATCCTTAAAGTCGTTTAGTTCTTTAGCGGAGCACGTAAACACTCGCACCCCGTACTTGGAATGCACCCAGAGTCGGAATTCTTCCCGGAACATGAATAGAAGCGCGCAAACCAACAGAATTACAATTGTCACAATAAGTACTATCGCCACGTACGGAATGTAGTTTTCCGTTAACTTTGAAGAGTCAAGAAATAAATGTTTTTGGGTGACCGAGCCTACGGTGGATTGCTCTACCAGCTTGCGACACTTGAGGAGGAATCCGGCCACGGTGGAGTTGGTGGAGTTGTTGAGGCTGGCAGTGGTACTGCTGTCCCCCTCTGGAGCGTGGCACGGCGTGCTGTCAGGGTCCTGGGAGTGCGACAGGAGCCACTGCTCCAGTTTCATTATTTCTTCGCACGAACATTGCCACTTGTTGCCTTGCAGACTGAGTTTGGTTTGAAGGGAAGCGTCGTTTAATATCTTCCACGGTAGAAAATCAACGATACCGTTATTATCCAATTTAAGAATCTCGAGCGATGACATTGCTGAAAAACTTTCATTGTGAATCGTGCGTATTTTATTATGCTCCAAGTGCAATACATTCAAATTAGACAATTTTCTGAACTCCATTCCGTCTAGTTTTTCTATATTATTATTTTCTAGATGCAGAATTCTCAAACTGTCGATTCCGTTGAATGATCTGTTATGTATGGAATTAATGTTGCTATTGTTTAGGTACAGTGTTTGCAGTTTCTTTTTCCCGATGAAAACATGATTTCCGAGTTCGCCAAGATTATTTCCGTCCAGATAGATCTCAGTGGCGTCCATAGGGATCCTGTCGGGAACCTTCTCGAAGCCGGCGTTGGAACAGTCCACGACGTTGGAGCTCCATGTGAGGTCGTGATAGCAGGTACATCTGTCCGGACAAGTCATCTCGCAATCGCAAGCGTCAAACTCGCAACAATGACAAAGAGCGAAACAATGTGTTTCGTATGGACAAAGAAATTGCGATGGTTTCACATCTAACAGGAAATCGCTAATTTTTCCTCTCGAGTGCGCAAGCGTGCAAGTAACGATATCTAGATCCATGACCCGCGGATGCTGTCGGAGGTGACTTAGATGATTTATCCTCTGTAACCATTCCATGGTACAATCGCAGTGAAATGGATTCCCTCCGATATAAAACTCGGGTAAATCTTTTTCTTCGGAAACCGGCGACAGGGCGAAAGCGCCAATGTCAACCGTTTTTATCTTATTTCCGTACAATACAACTTTTTCTAAGTTCGGCTTGTGTAAAAATGTCCCAGAATTTACTCTATTTATTTGGTTGTCATTCAGGAAGAGAACTTCGATACTATTCGGTATTGAAGATTCGTCTACGCTGGTGAGTAGATTATAACTCACGTCCAACATTTTTATATTGACGTTGGTTTTGAGGTCGAAATAGTTCTCTAGTTTTTGAATCTGGTTTCTATGCATATCGAGCCATTCGAGACTCGCGGGTAAGTGGCTGTAATCGAACCACATTAAATTATTGTCAGAGATATTCAACCAGCCCAGACCATTCATGTTGGTGAACACTCCTCTAACATCTGTTAGTTCATTGCCATCCAAACGGATGGCTCTTATTGTCGGGTTCGATCCGAAAGCACTTTGGTCGACGTGGTTTATTTTATTCGATGCGAGATTTAAAATTTGAAGCGATGGAAGCGAAATAAATGCGTCTTTAGTAATGTTGACGATTTTATTATCAACTAATCTCATACCATAGAGATCATCTAAGCCTTCAAATAGGCTGCTTTCCACTACGCTAATATCGTTATTTCCCAAATCCAAAGATTTTAAAAACCTTAAACTCTTTATAGCTTCGGGAATTTCTTTAAGAAGATTCCCACTCAGTCCGAGATCTTGTAATTTCGTTATATTTTCAAATGATCGAGCGTGGACAGATTCAATACGATTTCCATCCAGAAACAACTGATTCAAAACGTACAGATTGGAAAAATGATAACTGTCTACGTGAGTCAATCTATTGTGAGCCATCGAAAGAGAATGAATGTTCTTTAAATTTGAGAACGCTCCTTCGGAAATCTTCAATATTTTGTTGTTTTCCAAACTCAAAAATTGTAAGTTATTTAAGTCTTGAAATAGCAACGAATCGATCTTCGAAATTTTATTGTGCGATAGATTCAACACAATCAATCTAACCAATCCGGAGAACGTATCTCTATTTACCCATTCACTGGTCAGATCATTCACGGAGAGGTCTAATATCTGCAGCTGGTCGAGTCCCTCCAAGAGGCCTGGGGCGAGGACACTGATGGAGTTATTGTTGAGGTAGATCTGCTTGATGTCACGCGAGGACTGGAACATCTCCGGCGGCAGAGCCAGGAGACTGTTGCTGGACAGGTTCATCACCTGCAGCGCGCTGAGGCCCACGAAGGCCCGATCCGCCACCGAGGAGATGGAGTTCTCCTGCAGGAACAGGTTGCGCAACGAGCGCAAGCTGGATAGCCCGTTATCTGGCAGGGTTATGATATCATTCTGAGATACGTCGAGCGTTTCCAGAGCTCCGTTGCACGACTTTCCGGGGGCCGTGGGGCCTTCTCCCCAATCGGAAAATCCCATTTGCGAGATATCCTGGAGGCGGTTGGATGTCAAGTTCAGCTCTTTCAGGTTAAACAGCGGGCAAAATACCTCCGCCGGCAGTGTCCAGATATTGTTATCTCCCAGATCTAAGGTACGAAGTTCCGTGAGGCCGCGGAAACTATCTCGGTGGAACTCCATGGACATGGCGGACCAGTCTGTGTTGTGGGTGCGCAGAGACAGAGTGCGCAGATCGCGGAGAGGGGCCAACACCGACGCAGGAATATAGCGTATCTTACAATACTCGATATGAAGTTCTTTGAGCTTTTTCAGATGGGCTAGAAAGCTGGCGTCGTCGGCGCGTTTTCCGATTTCCAGGGAGCTCTCGAAGAAGAGGACGTCGCTGCACTCGAGGGAAAGCGAGGAAACCCGCTCGGCTTGCGGCGCGGGCAGGTCCGCCAGCAGAGCGGGGGCTCCGGCCACGGTGCGCAGGCGGCAGGCCAGGCCCAGCGAGCCCTCGGGCGCCAGGCGCTGCCAAGAGCAGTGGCGAGGGGCCCCCTCGAGGCGCGCGGCCCGGCCCTGCGCCCCTCCGACAAGCATACCCACCAGGCCCACCAATACACACACACACGATACGGACATTGTTAAAATCGTCATGATGGTCACCGCGCGCGATTTAACAATACAGCGCTATTATTCCGGTCACTAATACTGAACTCCGTCAACATTGCACAAACTGTCCAACTATCACCAAACTTTTTTATAAACTCATGGTATCAAATAATATTCCAGCAGTGTATTTCAACTTCGAACGTAACTTTGAATTCACTTGAAACTTGTAAAAACAACTGTATAAAAGTTTTTGAACTTTCCGAACGCAACAGAAATAGTGTACGTTACGGAGAAATGCGTTAACTGTTCTGTATTTCCAAATATACGACCGCTCTCGACGAGTGCTAAGAGCTGACTGACGTGAGCGCGGTGTGGGTCCCCCTCGGAGGCTCCGTTCTCCCCGCCCCGCAGTGCCCCCCGCCACCAGCCCCCCAGCGGGCAACAAGTGGTGGCTGTAGCTATAGACGGGTACGGTACCCACACTACCTACCCACTGCCACTACCTTCTGCCTTCTACCTTCCCATCCAACCAACCCATGGCTTAGTCCACAACAACAACGAATACAAAGGTAACCAAACCAACTAAATGCTCATCTTCAATATCTAATAATAATTCACGGTTGCATTCCAATCCGGCGAATGATTTTATTTTTATGCTGACAAATTTCGTTAAAATTTTGAATGCTTAAAAAATACACAGATTGAAAAATATTAAAAATGCTCTCTCTATTAGCCATCGTTATTCGGAAAACAATAAAAAACTGTTTTTCTTGAAAATTGTTAATCGGTAAATTTGTAAGTAAGCACTTATTTACACGAAAATTACCACTTATTTTTTTAAAGCCAATGATTGTGTTTTAAATTTTAGCATTTTTTTCCCGTAGGTATAAGGTACAAACATTTATAATATTATTTTATTTTTTTAATTTTATTTGAAAAACCAATAGTTATGATATTATATAAGGCATTAAATATTACCATTTGTTATTTCGGCTACTGGCATTATACCTAGCTCTCTCATTAAAAATTTAGGCATATTAGATTTGTCAAAGAATTTGTATATAAAAATGCAAACATCAGTCATTTTAAATACATGTAGAATTACGAAAGATTTTTTAAATATTTATATTGAGGGATCAGTAGGATTTATCGGTCAAATTAGGAATTCCACAGAACCGAACCCTCTGATATGAAAATATCTGGAGTCGGTGAATTATTTTCCCATTTAATAGTTTGATAGATTAACATGTTGTTCTTGTATTGTTTTGTATTAATTATACTTATATAATACACTTGCATAGCATGGATTTACTAGATGATCATTTATATGGAAAAGTGTGTGAAAGGGTTTAGTTTTTCCTATGGGAAAAACTAAACCCCTACCTGATAGTCTGGTGCGTAAAAAAAAGGCATTATAAATTACGTGTTGATTATTATTTGAGCTTTCTCGACTAACATATCTAATAGGCTCCTGGCGGTATAATGGTAATCGTAAGTAAAATGCAGTAACTATAATATATGTTACATTATGTAAAAATTAAAAAAAAAAAACATAAAATATGAAAAATTAAAAAAAAAATCAAAACGTATTACTTTGAAAACCTATACAAAAAACCTATTTAATAAAGATCATATATTTTAGATTCGCGTTACCCAATAGATATTATTATAATAAGAATTAATGTAGGTAAGTACCTATAATAATAATTTAGGTATGAATAAATAATTACAATAATTCACTTAAATGAAAATTGAGATGAGTTTTCACAAAAAAACGACGTAATTAAAAAAATGATCCAATTATAATTTTTTTTTATTTTCACATTTTCTAATTTGGGGATATTAAAATTCGTTTTTCCAACAACATCTACCACGTCCGAACAGGCTCAGACCAGTGAATATAAACTCAAACCAGTTAGTTTCTAATACCCAAAAAAAAAAAACTTTTTTTCTATACTTACATTGTTTCCATAATATTTAGGTTTTTTTGCATAATTATGTGCCTATTGAATTAAAATTCCTTTGTGGGCTAATGCCTAAATTTTCAATAAGGAATAACATTTTTTACAACATTGAACTGTACCAGAACATTGTATATTGTATGGATAAACAAAACAAAATTCAAATAATGGCTCATCATTATAGACACATCAACACGAATTAAATTTCAATTGTCCTGAGAGTAATTTTTTGTGATTGTCGTTTGCAGAAAATAACGAAAGTCTTTCGTATAATTCCCGCCGCCCACAATCACAGTGAATAATAATTACAGGAATGCTGATTCAGCAGTATTGGACATGACGAGGATGATTGAAGTGGCGGACCACTCATTAGTTTGCGGGACCAAAGATAATGGTCACTTTCCCAATGGAGGCCATTTCCATCGTACACAACAAGTAAACCCTAACGGATTTTTTTTTGTAAAAAATAATATTCCTAAGTATAGTAAATAATGCTACCATACAATAGTCAACAATACTACCAGATATGATTATACAAACAGAAACAATGACCAAATTCAAATTGGAAAGTAGGTATAGGACGTCCCACCATTGCAAGCATCCGTAAAAAAAATTGCACGTAGACAAGATAGCAATTTTCATTATGACCTAACCCAAATAAAATATTTCAATAGTATCCTGTCAAATGTAAAGTAAATAATTGTTACTTTAATATATTTATTTTACACCATCTTTTCCTATAAGTTAACATCACACTCTTTATAGGATTAACCCACACTTTAAATTACCTTTCTTTTTCATTGTATTGAAAATAAAAAAGTATGTAAAATTTGGGAGGCGGGAATGGGTACCGCTGCCCCGGGAACCATTTATTAAATAACCAATACCTCTGCCATAGTTCACCACAAGTGGCTCGCTACGTTTGGTGACTTTTGGTGCCCGGGTTCATGGGGAGAGGTTTGTCTAGATCTTGGCGGCGGATGATCTGGATATACGAACCCCAGATTCCTACCCAACCATACATTTATACATGTTTCCTTCCCAGAACTTCCTCTCCTTAGAAATACCCTCCACACAGCATCCCCAAAGATGACATAGGCCCTGAGGGAAATTATTTTCCTCAAGGCCTCCTGTGTGCGGCTAATTAATAAATAAAAAACTACGTTTTTATATATTTACTTGCCCCTACGTTTGCCTACACACAAGTATATCCTAGTAAGTCAGGCGTCAAAAAATCGCATGCAATTTAACTTTATATAGATAAATAAACGATTTAATGGACAAAATAGTAGGATTTTCGTTGTTTGTTTTTGGGGTGTTATGCCGTGTTGTGCTACCTCCTTCTTTAGCCGACGTTTCGGACAGCGTTGCAGTGTCCATCATCAGGGCAGATCCGGCAGATCCGTCGATGCTGCAACGCTGTCCGAAACGTCGGCTAAAGAAGGAGGTAGCACAACACGGCATAACACCCCAAAAACAAACAACGAAAATGCTTTTGGCCGTGAAAATCTAAAAACGTAACCAAAATAGTAGGAGATTTTCAAATGTTGTTGAGTTATTCGTAACCCGGGAATGTTTGTCTTTCTTTTTTTAAAAAAAAAAGCAAAAATGAAGATTATTATTATTGATAATTGTACATTTTATCTATCCTTATGTAATAGTAGTTCTTTATGGTTAGTGTTTTATATATCCTAATCTTTTTCTTTATATATAAAAATCTCGCTTCACAATGTTCGTCCAAGGTAAATTCCGAAACTACTTAATCAATTATGATGAAATTTGGCTTAGTGTGTGTAATTTGATCCAACTTAAAAGATAAAAGATCTCAATATTATATGAAAATTATTTAAAATTATTGTAAGTTTCATAAGTTTCTGACAGATAGCGGTGTGAGTTAATTTATTGACACAACACATGGTTATCTAGGCTAGGTAACCATCCAGTAGATGGCGGTGTGTTTCGTTAGCCATATCAACGCGTGGGCGGGTCAGCTAGTATTATATATTTTTTTCTTAAATCGCTTCCTCATTGCGAAGAGTCATCGCTCCTATTCCAATTTTCTTGGTGGACATGATATTTATAAAAACCTATTAGATATGCTAAGAACCTTCCCACCTTCACCGCAAAGAAATGAATAAGTACATACTCAAGTATAATTTTTAGGCTACGAGTAATAACAAATTACATTTTTTCACAAGCAACGAGCCGCCAATTGCTTTTAATTTGTATATAGGTACCTATTGCCACGAAGCTTTTTACTCCTAAGAGCTTTTGGCGAACAAACTGTAAATTACATTCACTTGCAACATTATGCTATTACCGTAATACCTAATTCTTTATTTTGGATTTTACCAAAGCTTTATTCCTGCAAAAAATTATTGTTTCCATAAATATTAAAAGGGCGAGCTAAAGCCATAAATTAGATTATATTATGTTTTAAGAGTTAAAAAAAATAATCTTTCTCCAATAGTGGCCCACTCGGCTAACAGCTAACAGCGGGGAACGCGGCTTGCGGACAGCTATAGCTATAGCTATAGCGGCTGTGAGAGCGGAGAACGGAGCGCTGCCGGCGCACTATGGACGGAATGGAGAAAAAACCCGAATTAAGTGGTTTTTGCAAACGTTATAATTTTAAATACATTTATTTTTTTTAGTATAGCAAAATAGTTTCTGCATTTTATGTGTTTATTTAAATATGTCAATAGCGCTTGATAAAAGTTTGGTAACGCCGCAAAGTGTGTCGTAAATTGGATGTTTGGCATAGCTTTTTTCAGTTTGCTCCTACGCATGAGCAGAGACGGTTGTGTATTGAGTGACGTTTGGATATATTTACAAAAGTTTGTTACGACTAACGTTTCTCAATGTATTCTTTATTTAATTTACTAAACTATAAATCAATATCACACGTATGTGAGATTTGAACTAACATCTAATTTTCTGCTATTTTTGTATTTTTTTGCTGTTAAAATGCTTATTTCATTTAGCGTTTAGAAACAAAACATCATTTGTTCCCATTTGTGAGTATATACGTATTGTAGACTAAAGTCTCACCTTTTATGTCATATATAAATTGTGTTCCTTTTTTGTCCTTCCTTGAACAATTTTGTTATTTTCAGGAAGGTCCATATGCATTCCCCGGGGAGAATTATTCGAGGCATTAAAAGAACGGGGTATATTAAATGCCACTTCCGTGGAATCAAATGAGTTTTTAATTAATTATATAATACAAAAATACCACATAGTGGTAGGTTCGAACATTTTGAAGGTTTGCAACTCACTGACAAACAATAACTGGACACAAATGTGCTATTTATCTAAAGCCAGGCCCAAATACATGAATGATCTCAGTAAAGTTGTAAATCTAGAGTGCGGGGTTAGCACGTTTCATTTGGTCTGTCAACGTTGCATGCACAAATTAGATTTTTTGAATGTCTATTGCATATTTCATATCGTCTCGAAAGTAAATCATGGCAAGTACGTGGACAAGAAAATTAACTAAAAGTTGGATCAAGAAAGAGAAACATTATTAATGAGTTCAGAGTTCAGAGAAAAAAATATCGTACTGGTAGATATGCCAAAGCAGGGCTTCGGTAGTACCAATGATGTCAATACTGCCCATCGATTTTTTGACAATCATATTCTGTCTTCGGAAATAACAGGTATCGATGCTAATTTTACAGTAATGTCCATTGGATATAAGTGGATATATCATCGACGAAAATAATTTCGAACAATATGCTTTATACACTGCCTGGCTTTATGTACGTCTATTTAATTGGTACCCCATGCCGACAAGTGTTCATAAAATCCTAACACATGGTGCGACAGTAATGAAATTATTTTTACTCCCAATTGGAGATTTACAAGAATCGAGGCATAAAGAGATAAGGTACTACCGAGAACACCATAGCCGAAAAGTTTCCAGAACCAGCACCAATCAAGATATATTCAATAATTTGTTAATCTCATCAGACCCTGTAATTTCCTCTATTCGACCACTTAATAAAAAAAAAAGTTCTGTGTTACCTACGGAAGTTTTAAGTCTACTACGAATTCCGTCCAATGATTCTGTAAATTTGAGTGATGATTTAGACTCTGATGACAACGGAGACACCTTAAGCACTTACATTTTCTACAATTTTTCTATTTTTGTGTTCATAGATCTGAATTATAATATGTAAAGTTTAAAATTAATATGTTTTATTTTCCTAGATATTTTTTATATCTTCAAAATGTATTATTTTGTTGTTGTAAATTTTTACGCAAGAGTAAATTATTAATTTTTACTTCAAAATAGTTATAATTCATGAATAAGATCAACAACAAAAAAATTGCATCAATATTTAGCCAGCAAACAATTAATTCGTGTTTTTTCTGCATTCCGTCCACCGTGCGGCGGGTCCAGTGATGATCAAATATTTTCCCAAACCAGCATCACTCATAACAAGGAATAAGCGCAAGGGCTGGCAGGGGTATTCTAATAATATATTATTAAATTTTAAATAAATATTGAAGATGCATGATCGTCAATGGTTGTGACTTGTGGCATCAAATAACGTTAATATTTTCATCAATACTAATTTAAAATTAAATGAAGACAAATAATTTTGTATACCACACTTATTTAATAAAAATTAGCAACATATTTCGACCCAAAGGTTTCTTCGTCAGGATAAAAATAAAATTAACAAAAATAACAGTAGACAAAAATGAATGACTACAGACAAAAAAATCAAAGAATGGTGATTAATTAGTTAAAGGTATCATAAAAAATATTTAAAAAAAACATAAAATATTATAAAAATATTTACATAAATAAAAAGCAATAACTATGTGGTTTGACATATTTTATAACAATACAACACTTTTTTGTTACATTTTACTTTCTAAATTTTACACTTTTATTAATATCTACCCTGAAAATGCTTGAGTAAAGCGAAACCCGTCGGCACAGTAAATTAATAAATATCGTGGTTTTAAAACAAAAAAGCGTTTCATTTTTTCATTGCAAAGCTTCCTAATATGTAACTTATAGTTTATTTTGTATCTATCTATAAATAAATAAATAAATAAAAGAAAATAAATGTTTATTAGTGATAATTGCAGTTATACTTTAAAATCTTTTATAAATTAATACAAAATAATCAAAGAGAAACCAAAATGTATAGATTACAAAAAGTTTTTATTATTTTTGATTGATTATTAATATGAAAACAAATTTTAGAAGTGGCTATTTAAAAAAAGGTTTATTATTAATATTTAATTGGCTTTAACACTTTTTATAATATCTAAAATTTCTAAGTAATCAAATTCTAAACCCATCGTGTTTAAAATAAAAAAATTAACCCTTTATTTACGTCAAAAGAATGATTTGTTTTAAAAATGTGGTTGGCAAATTTCGAATAATTATATATATTTTTTATATTGAATACCTCACAAGAGTCCCAACTGCTCCCGTCTGGGGCCAGTGAGACTATGGCACCCCCAATTTGGGTATGTTAAGAGGCTGAAGCTGAGTGGGAAAGGGAAGGAGACGAGGAAGAGGAAGGTGGGGAAGTACCTGGCTATTCAGATCTAGTCACTAAACACGGCTAAAGCCATTTCAAGCAACATTTCAATTCTGAATGGTGGTCTTTCACCAGGGCGATACTAAGGGTATCTTCCACTTTGGAACATGCCGCAAATATACTATATATTATTATAAATAATTTATTGTGAAATAACACAAATCAATTAAATAAAATTTATTTGACCACCCGCGACCTTCGGAATGGCAGTCCAATGCCCTACCGCTGGACTACGCCGGCCGTCAAAATTATTATTAATTTCTAGAAGTTTCTTCCCTATATAAAATGTTTCAAATCAATATTATATTCCAATGCTTGAGATATATTATCAAAAATATAATTGATGGTCCAGATATATTATTTATACATCTATATCTCTTAATTCGATCTACTGATAATTCTTATATAATTTTAGAAAAAGAAAATGTTTAGATATCAAAACAACAATAAAAAAACGTTTTGCATTTAAAATGTAAACAAAACGCTAGCAACTTAATTAAAACAACAACCAATAATAAGTGGGTAAATAAAGTAAAAACTTTAAAAAATAAAAAAATTGGTAATGAGATTAATTATGGAGAGCTATTCTTTTCATGGTAAATCCCAAAATTTCAGTCCTTCAATTCAAAAATATGATTGCACCCGCCTTAGGAAAATAATAGCAGGGAGGCGGCCCTGCCAGCCACTAACGAACTGAACTCACGATAGATCACCAAATGGACCACTCTGATAAATTTGAATATTTCCAAGGCGAAAGTCACTCCATTGATGGACGAGAGATGCTTCCGAAGATAACTGGAAACAATTTAAAATATCAATCATTGTTTGGGCTTTAGCCAACTGATCCATCCATCCATCGGTCCGTCCATCCATCCATCGATAGTCTCTAGTTGGTGAGAATAAAGCTAATTTGTTAACAAAGATTTTATAACATGGTATTCCTTCAGTCTTCACCATTAGACATCGAATTCACTCCTGCTGGGAAAACGCTTACTATTTGCCTACCCCTTCGGCAACACGACCAAATGGTATTTCTGTATGTCTGGAATTGTGTGAATAGACACGCGTCATTCCAAAATAGATCAAGAATCAACAACGGAGTGGTACGTTTTGAAACCGACAGAAAAAACCCTATCTTGAGAATATTGGTAAAATCAACAGCAAAAAATACTGGCGCATTATAAAAAAACACACAATAACAATGGGAAACAGTTGGAGACTTATAAATACCTGGAGCGGTGAAATATCGAAAATATGATCGTTTCGCCATTTGGTGGGAGCCGCAGCTTTTGGTCGAGGGTTATTTTTGGACCCTGTTCTACTTGGGTAGGTAGAACATAAATTCTAATAATGTTTATAGCGGGATCAAAAACTAATGACTGAAGACTCTTTTGTTATTCCAGGAGGTAGAACGTATTTTCCAAATTAATCCAAGATTTTTTTTTAACGTTGACCACCTAATAATCGTGTTTTAAATTTTACACAGCTAATAAACAATCATTTACAAAATTTATAAATTTTTTTACAAATTTATTAGTAGAGTTTGGCATGTCATTTAACAGTAGTGGAACTAAGCTATCAATGATTATCGATCAGTTACATATTTAAATCATTCATACTTAGGGAAGTTTTAGTCATAAAAGGGCATCCCACGATATTATTTAAGCCTACATTAAGGCTACATAATATTATGATTATTGGTAAGTTGCGGTGGGCGTTTGATTAATACAAGCAATGCCCGATGACTGACGGTCATTTGTAAATTGGTTACGAGCGCTACCTACTTCGTAATGATAAGTAAACTGTCCCTTGTACCTTCAGCCGTGAGCCGCGAGCCATAAGGTATCTGCTCAATGGATATCTGTCCCTTATTTAGCTTTCTCCTTTGACTAATGTTGATTTGTTTGCTTATCGGAGGTCACCATTAGGTGAATCATGTTTAATGTTTACACGCCGACATTTATTTTTATCCGAGCGGTTACATAAATAGTATTAGAAATCGTACGAATACCTTCACATTATATTAGAAAAAAATTGGGACGTGATTCAACATACACGACCTTTTGGGTTGGTAGGTAGTTAGTAGTTAGCTAAATGTTATAAATAGTAGTTTGGGCTTACCGATCGGCACAAGCGATCGATTAATGGGAGCTTTTATTAGTTACAATTATTATTGAAACTTTTAATACAATCTTAGCTTTATTCACATTAAGACATTGTTTCATACATCTATTCTATTATGCCGATTAAACTGAATCATTCATTCAATTATGCCACGTTTTGATTAAAGTTAGTCATTTTTAACCATATTTAACACGCACACATAATCATTGCATTATATTCAATTGTCCTCATCACCTATCAGAATTTAAATTCTACTACACTTTGTCTACTTTTGCCATGCTAGTTCCATTTCTAACTGCAGATTTCACAAAAAAAATATGATTCCCTCCATTCGATACCTTATTGCTAACCTAATTTAATGGTTCTACTTTCTGATGTTGTCGGTTCCTGCCTATACTCTTCACCAGGTTTAAAACGTAATGTAACTGTAATGGAGGCAGGAATATTCATTTGTTAAAAATTATGTGCATAATAGAGCTATGAGGGTGCCATTCTTCAACCACAGGCAGTGATAACCATCTAAATACCAATTTCGGAGACCGGGCTTTTGCAGTAGCAGTCCCAACAGCTTGGAACAAACTCTCTTCACATTTGCGAAAGATCGACAGCTCATCTGAGTTCAGAGCAAAACTCAAAAATTAACCTTTAAAATTGTAGTATCCGTATACTCAGTCTATGGGATTTGCCAGTCCATCGATTTATCTTTCTCCTTTTTATGTCTTAACAATTTATTAAGCGTATACTTATTTTTTGTAATATTATTTCATAACTCACTACTGATAGCATGGGCAGTAATTATAGCAATATGTGATTCAAAATGTATGTAGTTTTTAAGGTAGTTGTAAGTTATAATACGAGTAAATACCCACTCGGTTATTTAATTTAAAAGTATAGTTTTAAGTCACTAGTTACAAGTCTCAGTTTTACGTCAGTAGTTATAAGTTTTAGTTAGTTAGTCACAGTTATCAATTTTAAGCGCCCTTGAGGTGATTTTCTCGCGAAAACAGCGCTATGTAAATTATCCGAAAATGATTATTATTATTATTGATACTCTTGTTTTGTGTTCTTGTAAAAAACAAATTTGTTTGCGTCATATTATCAACAAACGAAATATTTAGCTCTCCATCAATTATTATTATATAATATTTTACCGAAAGTTATCAAATGGTTTCACATATCCACATTATAAAATTCTTTAAATGTCTCAAAAAGAACACACACGAAACGGTTCAAATTACTTTACCGAAGGATCAAATGCTTTTTATCATTAAAAAACTAAGGACCCTCGTACATTTACGACATGAAGAATTTCTTGAAAATATCAGGTATCCTGAAAGAATATCTACCGAGCGGATCGAGAAAACAGGTAGTAACTACCACGTTCAAATAATAATATTTAACATGTTTGTTCATTGTAATGCTTCAGTTCATAGAGTAGATGCGTTCAGCTTGCAATTTTTTAGTCAGTTTTAGCTTTGTTTTTACTGTGCATTTGTGAGTAGAATAATATGGGGTATTCAAATATTATTAGCAACGTGTCCCACCAATAATACTAGTATCCACTGAAAGAATTGAGATTTTGTCCAACACATCTTTATAATAAATGTTATTGTCCTTATTATTCATAGTTCTAA
Source organism: Limnephilus auricula (assembly GCA_951813805.1). NCBI lineage: Eukaryota > Metazoa > Arthropoda > Insecta > Trichoptera > Limnephilidae > Limnephilus > Limnephilus auricula. The sequence goes on from OX638401.1 coordinate 701,176, forward strand.
ACAGTTTTCTACTGAGTTTAGATACCCCCAGATTGAACTATATTAGTGCATTAGTCTATTATGGTTGATCGAAAAGGATTTTATCGAAAACTTTCGGTAACTTCCCATCGTTCAAGTGTTACAAATAACAGTTCACAATGACTAAATATTCGACTTCAACTGTTGTTTATACGTTAGCAATATGCAGTTGTTCTAGGGAACGATGATAAGTTACCGAACAATACAATCCTTATCGACCGACCCTGCTAGATACCCAGTAGATTGCCTAATCGGTTGGTGGTGTGATTTATTTTATACGAATACAGTACAATCAGGGGATGTCTAAACTTGGTAGAAAACTATCTAGATCTATATCTAAGGATAAAATTTTTTATTATTAAGATATTACCGAAAGATATCGACACAATCCTTATCGAACTACCGTGCTAGTGTTTTAGAAAGAAATTTAAAGAGTAATATACTATTTCTGTTCTTAAAATGTACAATGTACCTTAACTTACTAGGTCAACTTAATATGTATCAATAAACATAATTATGTATTACATTGCATGTTGATTGGTAGAAACACAATTTAGTTATAACTTTGTAGTTTTACAGATCCAAGTATGTAGTTTACTCTAAGAACCGCACAATTCAGAGAATAACACAATTCGTCGTTAAGTGAATGAAAGTAGGAAATAAAGTATTACTGTGGGTAAAAAAAATTATTGCCTGCTCTGCTGCACTAGTTGCATACGCCATGTCAGTTCCCGTAATGTGCATTACGTTCTGGGACATATGACGACGCGACGGGAGAATAATAATGTGAATTGGAATGGTTCCCTTCATTGGATGTTTGCTTTAGCGAGCCGTGGATCATATTACCTCGTCTCATCGCTGACAGAATACCAGATGAGCCATCCATTACTTATTGTATTAATCGAATGAACATGGCAACTTCCTTGCTGGGAGAAATCATATAGTGGTTCCGTGAGGAGAGAAGTCTTACGCTTCCACTGAATTCCTATTCCATAAGAATTTGAGCACCGTTTCGTACAATTTTCTGCTGACTATACACTAAAAAACTGTCTTTCATATCCATTTCTTTATAATATAAGAAGCATAAACCAATCTTCAGGAAGGTTTAACAAAAGCAGCCATCTCCTGCAATTATACTATAACAACTAACTCTACAAGAAACGTAAAAAGAAACCCAACAAAATCATCTTTTCCATTATTATAAAGGAGGCTGAACTTATAAAACAAACAAATTATTTATATGCCATTCTATCAAAGTCAAAGTACAATCCTATGAAATCATTACACATATACCTTATACGAATATTTATCTAACTTTAACTGCTACTAATCTTAAAAGTATGTATACGATACTGCCGCCATTGGTCGAATTACAGTGCCCTTTTCAAGAAGGATACTGTGTTTTTACTTATGTCGACAGAATAACACTTAATCCAAAACATGCGAACACCTCAGCACAGGTTCTCGCAGTGAGGGGTTCACAAAATGCTACCACTAAACTTTATACATCTAGTTACTGAATATTAATATTGTTCTGTAATACATTTTTAAAATGTTCAAGAATAGCAATCAATAAATAAAAAAAAACTAACTGGTCTCACGCCTTACGGTAATTACCTGAAAAAAAATATTATGTAGACCTCTACCTACCTATTTCAAATAAAACCCTTATGCCTATTACCCAAAAATAAATAAAAATGGTAACTAGGCAACTGCTCTTATTCAGGATCGGATTTTCAGTTTTCCTATATATCTAAAGTCTTAAGCGTAGTAACATTTGGAAAAATATGGAAAAACCATTTTATTAGGTAATTTCTTGGTGAATTGATTAACTGAAGATATAGATATACTGCCCTTGTGTTCTTTGTAATTTATAATCTTCTCCATGATATATTGGTGTATAACCGTTTAACGGGGAACATGAGATATTAAATAAATAAATAAATATAAGCTATTTTAACATCACACGTAAAATGTACATAAATATGAGATATTTTAACATAGTCACTGAGTTTAAATTTTCACGTATATAAAACAACAATAAATACTTTTAATATTTTTTTATTTGAATGAACAATAACTTCATAGTCAATGTTATTACGGTCCCGAAGAAGATTAGTTATATCCGAAACTAGTTGACTATTTCTAAAATTTTATAATAAAGAGGTTTAAAACTAATAACAATTAAATGAAACAAACTACTTTGTGTCAACCACTATAATCACAAGTGAATGTAGTGGTTTACACAAAGTAATTTGTTTCATTTAATAAAAGTAATGCCACAAAGTTATTTTACAAAGATTCAAGAAACAAGTATTTTTTCAATGTTAATATTAATATTAAGAGGGTATTACCAGAACATACCTGAAATTAGTCCTTTTTAAATCAAATTTAAAAATAAAAAAAAATGGATTTTGAAAGTTTGTTATTTTATCAGGTAATCGCACTTTTTTAATTTTGAAAAACTAAGTTTATTTTTAATATATTAAGGTTGTACCGTTGGTCGTTGATAGATTTGTTCAATTTTCCAACGACATGTATTGTATTATGCAACACAAATATTAAATTATTTAATCATAGAAAAAAATAAAACAACACATAATCTAGTAAATACATTTTTCAGAATTTTAATTTTAGTTAAATTAAAATCATTAAAAATTAAATCTGAGAACGTGTTTTGTGACGAAAATACCCCAATTTTTTTTTATTTATTTAAGGTCTTACAAACTAAAATAATTCAGATTTTTTTTTACACACTAATTTTGTTTAGACATTATTGAAGTATCATAAATACTTATGATCAAAAAGTACTAACAACGAGTACACGATATTTAAAAATTTATCATTTAAGTGCGTTTCGAGCATTTTTAATACTTACTTGAATGTACATAGGTACTTGTACATTAAAGCAATTTTTGAATGAAATCAATCGATATTAAATTTTTAATTGTAAAAATTTGATACGGGGAATAATCGATCTTTCTCATCGGGACCTCCCTGTACAGTTGCAAGCATTTTTAAACTTTAAATCTCAGCCGCTGGTCATTGGCTCTTAACATTGATGGGAATAACCTTAAAAAGTTAAAAAGAGAGTTTTTCATTCAAAATTATAATTTCAAGCCACAAAGATATTGCTTTATTCGATAGTTAAATGTTTTTATTAGACACATCATCCATAAAGCTGGTTTTCTTAATAGATGTAGTATTTTCATGAGGTAGTTTTGTTATTCTATCATCGATTCCTATAAAAATGGTTATTGACACACATTTTCCTTATTACTTCAATCCAATCCTTCACATCTCAATCTTTTCAACTACATAAATAAAGATAGAATGGTGAAAGTGCCCTTCTAAATGACGAGAGATAGATACATATATTATTTCCAACGTTTGACTCTAATCATGCAAATTCACTGTAGGTAACTGTTAGCCATCAGAGGTAAGAGACTCCAACTAAGAAAAGCAGCGGAGTATTTTAACAATTGTAACAAACATCGAGGGAACTGATAAATGGGATGAGCCATTTGTAAACATTAATCTATTTTAATAGTGACAGACTAACAATCACTTAATAAATCATTATGGGTGCGGTTTTCATACAAATATTGTTTTTATTGCGATGTTTTAATCAAGTAAGTCAGCACGACCATGAGACATGATTTGTTTTAGACAATTAAAAAGATAAACTTTTTTGATATTAAGCCCCGACACATGAACAAAATATATTTTTAAAAAAAAACCTAGTGTTTAGATGAAATGTTAGTCAACAAAAATGGATTATAGTCGACACCAATTTCATAAAAGAAAGTTAAATGAGTAAACATGTCAAACGAAGTACTTCCGTTAAAATGCATGAAATTCGAAGAATCAAACCGAGTAGAGAGTTGTAATGTCAACGTGGTGTTACTACTGATGGTTTTATTTGTGACTCACGTGGATTGTCTTGTTTGTTTTTGTAAAAATAATTTTATTTATTTATTCAAGGCAATATCCTCTCTGCTACAAGCCACTACTATACCACCGTGATATTCTGCGCTCCGGAGAGAGAAGAAATCAAATTATAAGCGGCAATGGTATGTCGCTAAAGGGGTGCTAACGGAACGGTAAAACAGATGATGATGCCCCTATATTTTTTTATTGCAAATTTGTTCCGTGACATGATACCCATAACGAAACGGCTACAGAAAAATGTCGACATGTGGCACACAGTTCCTAGTGATATCCACAATATCCAGCCAGTGTAGCTCTGATCACAGATGGCGTGGTTGCCACAAAAAGCAGCAGCTATTGTAATTCGTTGTAAAGCGTCCCCGTGTAAAATGCGCACACAAATCTCCATTAAATGCATTATTAGAGGCGTCAATATAAAATGATAGTAAATAGTATTGTCTGTGCGTCTCTAGGGAAAGACGCAGTGGCGGCAATGGAAGTCATTTCCCAAATGATATGCCTTGTAGAAATTGTACACGATGTATTTAGCTTGTGGCAGTATCATTGTTGAAATATGCATTTTATGTAGGTAGGTACCGCGATGGTTAGTTATAAATGTTATAATTGAAAAGAAACCTACTTTAGCAGGTACTAAACTACCTTGCTTGGCAATTGCAGAAAATAGCTTTACGATCAAGAAGTTTAAGAAACTCAACAAATTGAATAGAAAGTTGATAAAAAAACAGATAAAATGCTTTTTTTAGAGAATACCTCACAAGAGTCCCAACTGCTCCCGTCTGGAGCCAGTGATACTATGGCATCCTTAATTGGGGTATGTTGTGAGGCTGAAGGTAAGTGGGGAAGGGAAGGAGATAGGGAAGAGGAAGGTGGGGAAGTACCTGGCTATTCAGATCTAGTCACTTAACACGGCTAAAGCCATTATTCAGCAATGTTTCAATTCTGAATGCTGGCCTTACACCAAGGCGATACTGAGAGTATCTTCCACTCTTCATTGCATAAACACTGTTTTTCTAAGGATATTTTTCTAAATAAAGGAAAAAACCTCGTTGCTTACATACAGAGTAGGTAATCGATCATCTATCATTTATCATTATTTTTTTATTTTTCTTTCGATTTTGTTTTAATATTGTATTGTAAGAAAGTAAATTTATCAAAAATTGAATAAATACTGATAAAATATATTTAATACCTATTTAAGTCCACTCCCCGTTAGTGAGTGTGTTGTAAGTGTGTGAGTGTGAGTGACAGTGGGGTCCCCACACAATCGGACAACAGCCATTTACGTCTCACCACGACACTAAATATTGTGACTGGCTTCGTGTCAATTGGGAACATTACATCTGATGAATGGCCGCTTTGATTTTCAATGCACACACGTCGCTGGTCTCTAGCCCCCACAAAGGAAAATATGTGAATACCTTCCAGGAAATATAGTCTTCTTTGTGCAGGTTTCGCCCAATTACGTAATACTGACCGAAATATTCGGTTTCTTATTGTAAAGTTGGGTAAACCGAAAACTGTTCAAATGTTGGCCATTTTGCGTCTATGGGATACGACGAGAAATTGGTTTGCCACACACGTATTGAATTGCAAGAATTGCACAATAAAATGACAAACTATTGATAAATAATCTTCGGTGTAAATATTGCTGGATTTATGAATGAGGCAAGGAATATATAATTACAATGTGGTATGTGACGCCTTCAAAGGCATTTCCGCTCTTTTACATTCAATATTTTGACACAATTACAAAAGACACGTGATATAACATCCGCTTTTAGATACTTCCACGTGCAGATGCTTTTTATTTTATTTCCGCTTTGGTGTCAAATACGCAGGTTCTTACTGAATACGCTAGTAAGGCAGCATTAAATATGCCGTTAAAACAAAAAATCAATCAATTGATTAGTTATTTCTCTTCGGATAATTTCTACGAAAGTAAGATACGTTTTTTTAAAATTTAATTAATTTTACAGTAAATATCTACTGCTTAAATTATTTATTTATTTATTTTGTATTTCACGCCCTGCTGGGCTTTTACATGTTATTTTTTTTAATTAACTGAATACATCTAAATCAGCATTACAAACAATTCACACTAAAACTAAAAATAAAATTAAAAAGCGAAGTACATCTAAATATGCATTACAAATAAAAAAAAAAAAAAACAAAAACAAAAAAAATAATAAATAGAATCTAAAACAAAATCCAAATTATAGAGAATTAAAAAAAATGTATTTAAATTGTAGCGACAAGCCGAAACAGGCCTGTTCATCAACAACCAATATTTTTCAGTGTTCAAAGCTTAAATTCGTCTTCCTTTTGAGAGACGTGAAATAACCGAACAGCTTCTTTTTCAGGAAGAACATTTTTTTAGTTTTTGGATGCAAAACCGCGTCCGTCGTTTGAAAAAAAGTATTATAAATTCTAGCGCGTCCGCCGTATTGTCGGTCGGGCCAGGGCGTGGATAATCCTATTGTAGCGCAGGACAGAAGTACCGGCAGAGGCGAGAGAAGAGAAGCAGAGAAAGACGTGGGAAAGACGACGATCTTCATTATCAGCACCGGATCCAAGAATGTTTCTGACCTTCCAGTTATATTCAGTTAGTTCCGCAGTCATCCGCTGGATTAAGTGTTTCATCGCTGGTAATTGATCCATCGGGCTGATTGGTCCCAGGAATGTCATGTGAACTTCATTCTCTTCAACTTCGGTCAGCCAATACTTGAGTAATTAATTTACAATAGACAGGAATAAAAAAGTTTATACTGCTATCACAAAAAACAGAATGTTTGTTGACGCTAATAATAATTAATTCACTTCATATAGTTTTTACGGGTTCTTGTTTTATACTGGCCTTCGGTTGTCTGTCATTATGTGCGTGATGTTAAATATTCCTGCGTAAAATAAGGCGTTAAATTAATCACGTTAAATGCACTTTAAATTTACAAAATTGGAACTGAATGTGGGAACCAAACGAAAACGTGAACCAAATTTATTTTATTTTAATAATAATTCTATGTTTAATAATAAATATATTTCAGAAAAAAATGTTATATCTAAATATAAATCACAATTTTTTTTTAAAGATTAATAAATACGGATGATTTTTATAGCTCCATTTTCATGAGAAAATTATCACCTCAAGGGCGCTTTACAAATTCATTTATACATTTAATCTTTATACATCATACATAAAGCTCTTGGCTCTATAACTATCCCGCGTTGTAATACCACCACAGCCCAACAATTTTATAAATATTTTGGAGTCAAATGGTTTAACCAATTACCCCTTAACTTAAGATTGGAAACAAACTATAAAAAATTCAAAAGGTTAATTAAAACAATATATCAATAACATATTACAATCATTGTGACTCCCCTTTACTTTTATACTCTTTTTTATTTTCTCTCTTCTTCTTCTTTTATATCTTTTCTTTACTCAATTCTGTTTCACGTATAATGTATGATATACATATATAAAAAAATTAAATATTATAATTTTCATTATCCTTACTACACATTTTAAAAATATATGTTGAATTGTTTTTCGCTGCTCCACCTTTTTTACACGAGCATTGCTCAAAAAAAAGGTGAAACACGATATTTAAAAAAATGTATTAAAAATATATATATACAATGTATAATAACTGTATTTGTAAAAAAAAAAATAAATAAAAAAATAAAAAATATATTTATTAGAAGTGGCTTAGAACTAAGGTTGATTGGTGTTTGGTGATTTTTTGTTGAGCGATGATTCTGAGGCAATTATTTCATTTCTTTCAGCTTCACAATTCCTACAATTATAATATTATTGCATTATAGGTTACGTTAGTAGTATATTATTCAGTTATATTATATAGTTCTCTTACAGATACTACCAAAAAAAATTTTTTTTTCTTAACAAATTTGAAAAATGCACAACGGAGTAAATTTTGATATAAAAAAATAAAATGATTTTGCTTTCCGAATCATTCAGTCTTTTGGGCAATTTTGACACCCGATGCAACATCCAGCGCACTCCCTTCGTTAATACTAGATACTTTCGGCCCTTTCAAGTTCCAAGGGCCTATTTGGTGGCAGGACCTGTCTCAATGGCGAAGGGCCCTAACAATGGGATTTACATTTGTATGCAGCATCCACAACAGATGATGTTGGTTGGACAAGATGTCGGCCTCTTGTTTGGCTGTTACACATTTCGCATAATGGTCCTCTTCCCATTGTCATGGAAAATGGCAAGATAGAAACGCGAAGAAAATGGAATCATGTTAGACAAGCGAGATTGAATGGCGAAAGTGTGTAGTAACGCACAGTACCTCTGTCGGCACTTATATTATAATACGAAAACCAGTCTAAGAATAGATATATTCACATTCGAGAAATGGTTTCTGGAAAAGAAATAAAACCTTCTTTTTATTGTTAAATACATCTCTATATTTTGATTTTTTATTTGAATGTGTGTATGAATGAAGTGAAATCTTGGTAGGGAAAACTATCCCACTTCCCGCTGAAACTTTTATCCTATCGGGATTTGGCTCGGTTTGCGGAGAGGTCAACTCCAGTACCTGGGTAGGAAGGTTCAACCCTCGGCCAAAAAAAGAAAAAAAAATTATAATCCAAAAAATAGATGTGTTATACCTACTAATTTTATTTTTATTTTTAGTTCAATTTTTATAATGTACTAGCTGATACCCGGCTTGCGTTGCACTGCCAATTAAATAAATAAATTGTTTCTCCCTTCGTGTCATTTCCCATTTGGCCACATTCCCCTTCCGACTCCTCTTCCTCTTCCCCTCCCGCGTCCCGCGTCCCCTTCCCCTCCCGCGTTCCCTTTTCACAAAAAAATCAATAGCAATCGGAATTTCACAATTCAATAAAAATTAATAGCAATCGGATGAATTTTTAATCGCAATCGTATAAATAGTATAAAATAGGAAATAATTTCATAACGCCAGAGCTCACTATGCTATAACCATCTCGGGTATGCGCACATCATATTCCCAGAGTTTCGTCGCAATCGGATGAACGGTATGACCACGCATAAGGTACGAACAAACAAACAAACAAACAAACAAACAAACATTAATTTTTATATTATAGATGGGAACAAATCTCAAAAATTCCATGAAATTTTAGGCTAATATTATATCTTTTTTTTAACATTAGCTCCATAAAGAGCCTGAAGAAAATAATTCCCTTCTGGGCATATGTCATCTTTTGGGATACTGTGTGGAGAGTCTTTTTAGGAAATGAAGGAGAGAAATTTCTGAGAAGGAAAAATGTAGAAGGGTAGTTAGGAAACTGGGAGTCAGCGTGTCAAGGAGTGACGGACGTATGAATCCATTCCTCCCACTGCGGTGCAAGGCGTTGGGTCGAGAGAGTCCGGCTAGAGACGTCAAAATAACTTCCTCAAACATAATTTCTTAATCCGGCCCCCCTGCTAAATCACTAAACGTAACGAACCACTTGACCTATGGCAGGGGTGTTGATTATCCAATAAATGTTTCCCGGGGCAGCGGTACCCATAATCGCCTCCCAAATGGATGTAGGATGTAAGTTTGTAGGTTTATCGAGTTTGGTGGTAAATTTACCGATGCACCTGTACGGCCGTGCCCCTGCTGCTTTATTATTAATATTATTACAAATACATTATATCTCTCTCTTTTCTGTTGGTTACGATGTTATATTATAAATCTACCAAATTAAAATAATACTCCGTTCAATTACTAGTGAAATAATTTTCATCTAAAATCATTTGAACCGTTATCATTCACTGTGTTTTACAATAATTAAATTAGATGTTGTCTTCAAGTGAAGAACTAATTAAAATGTATAAAAGCGTTCAATGACTCGGATCGGAAATTGACTATTATGACTCCATCCGTCTATCAAAAGAAATAATAAATATTAATCAAGCAATACGAGATCTGCGATAAACGGTACAGTATTCCATCTCACCTACTACTGCAGTACTGGACCGAACTAAATACAAGAAAGGGGAGGATCTTGGATAGGTCTAACTGAACTCTCATTGATCAGTTGCTTTCTAATAGAACGCTGGGCCATTCAAGGTTTTGTTAGTTAAGACTCCATTATTAATTTGTAGGTTAATATTGTAGTGAACCTACCCCTGGCCTTACTAACTTCTATGGGTCTCGGGACCTCCTGTAATGTACCTGTGGGGCTACCCGGCACCCGTTGTAATGATCCGTAGTCGTCTACCCTTGGTTTTTCTATTCTTTCCCTTTAACACTGGCTGTCGGGATCTACTGGCTATGCTACCCTTATCTTTTGGCCTTCGATCAATATACCCTTGCATCTTGCTACACCTAACTTTTCCTTAAACCCCTGCGATTTTCTCACAGTAAATAAGATTTAAGATTTTTTGCACATTATTCCTATTCACCACGTTGTGTGATTTTTTGATTCGGTAATTACATTTGAATGTGTAAATTAATACACATACACATGTAGAGGAAATAATGTAGTGTGTGTGGTAACCTCAAATTCTTTTGGAGTAAAGTGTGAAAGAATCTCGTTTGATAAACTGACCCCGTTTTTTAGATTGTTTTATTTTATTTTCAAACCTATACTCGTATTACCCGCCTTTTCTCAACTTGAACGGAGTGTCATTGACGCTAATCCTACAGTGAATTGTCAGCCGGTTTATAAAATTCAAAGTCGTAGTTTTCTTACCCGATTTTTTTCTGTCTATAGGTTTACATTGGGTTATATTTACATTACGTGAACAGTGTGTATTATGAAATACATGTCGGGATCCTTGCGAAGCTCTCAATGTCGTCGTACTGCACCTAGATGGTCAAGTTATTATTGTTATTAGTATACACTACATGTACTGGGGAAGAGGAAGGTGGGGAGGGGTGATAGGTGGATTTTTGGGGAATATTGTTTCCTGAATAAGTCGGCTCCTCCTCTAACCAAATAGATACTGGTGACCAACATTCCAGACAAAGACTCAATCATTACGTTTGCTAGGATGGTCCTTAAGTCCTGACTTTGTTCTCTTGCATGAACTTCATTGCTACGAAAGGGTCCCTTCACGCCAGATGAAAGAGCGCAGAGTCCTCATGTTACTTCCAATATTATCCCGACTTCCTTTCCTCCAGATTTGATTTTAACTCGACTGATTCTAGAAGGGGTATGTCCATTTCTTCCCTTATCATGACTCTACTCGCGTTGAGTGCGTACGGAGCCGTTTGAGATGATCCTTTCGTCTCCTTCGTAGGATAATCATTGGCTTGCGTTCCTCGCCTCTGAGAGCTGACATAACTTCTACCTCGTAAAAACTATGTTTGCTTTCAGGTCGACATCGATGACAAATACGCAAATGGTCGATTGTTTGAATGCCGCGCCAGCGTGTCAAGTCAATACAAACTACACCTTCCTCCTCACGTGCAATTCGTATCTTTGACACCGTCGAAGGAATCAAAATCACTCCTCAAAAAAACAGTTGTGGGCTGTTTAATTCAGAAAATGTTTACGTACCTCACCGAGGAAGTGTAATTTCGCAGGGCAAATATGGATTGGTGGACTGTCTGATCTTGTTGTTTGCAGTGGTTTTTTATTGAAGGTACTGACCCCTCGTGTAAGGAATTAGGTAAGGTTACCCATCTGTTCAGAAAGGTATGAAATGGGAAAAAGGGTTGAATTGCGTAATCTGAAGGTTGAAGACTATCTGTCTTATGATTGTGGGTCCAATGGAATCCTTTAAAATTGAAATTTAAATCTCTATAATATTAATAGCGTAATCGATTGAGGGTAAGTATATGTCTGTTGGAATCATAATACTAAACCGAAGTTGAATATGCTGGTTCGTTAACCTCTGGCGGAATGTGATACCCGAGAAATGTTTATATAAGGCCCATTTAATTGTTTGTTTATAAAACACTTGGTTTGACCTACTGCCCTAGATCGGAGGATTCTGATTTCAAGGTGAGGTACCTCTAATATATTCATGTTGGATCTCGATAGTGATAATATCAATAATAAGATGATTTACAGAGCGCCGTTTTAGGGAAACTCGTATATATTTGCTTTGTATTTATTGAGGTGAAGGTCACAGGTGACGAAATGACGTTAGTGCTAGGTATTTGAGATGACCTAGTTCTGGCTGTTAAGTACCGTTGATAGGTAAAATCTATGGTTAGGTATTTCAAAATGACCTACTTCCTGTATAGGTACTTGGATGGATAACCTATATTCTCAGTTAGGCATTTTCATTTTATTGGAAGGTGAAGGTCATAATTGACGAAATGATTTTAGTACTAGGTATATTTGAGATGACCTAGTTCTGGCTGTTAAATACCGTTGATAGGTAAATTCTATGGTTAGGTATTTCAAAATGACCTACTTCCTGTATAGGTATTTTGGTGGATGACCTATATTCTCAGTTAGGTATTTTTGTTGACCCAATTTCTAGTTAGGTACTTTGTGATGCGGCTGAACATACATCACGCTAACCTGTGGAAAAACGATCTATAAAATGTTACATTTTGTTAGTGTCAATCATGCTATTTCGCAAAAAAAATCGTAGACACGTACAACTGCTGCAAAGCTCTCCGGGGTCTGGAAAATGTATTATATTTAGCACTTACCGAGATCTCTCCAAATTACCAATTTTCCACTGGGAATACAACAGCTTGGCAATATTTCACTGTGTTTATCTTACCTTAAAATTACAAAATTTGTGAATTTAATTTCTCAATATTTCTCCCTGATCTAAGAAAATATAACTATTTCTAAGTGACTACCTCCTTTGATTACATTGTACTTAATGTTCAAATTCTAAAGTTTTCTAAATTGTGCAATATCTCTTTCCGTACTTTTTTTATGACATTATTTAAAGTTATCTAACGTGAAGGATTTATTTAATTTTCGAACAAAAAAAAATGGAGTCCGTTTTCCTCTCAAGTCCGTTGTAGTATATTTATTTAAATTTATTTAATTCGTGAGCTTAATCCTCCTTCCTTTATTTTTATATCAATAATAATGCCCGATGTTTACTGTTGATTTATTTTAATTATTTGGGATTTTTCTCTTTTCAATCACATTTAAATAATAACCGCGAATAATTTTTAATTTTCACATAGATTTATCAAATTAGATAATTATTATTTTCCCGAACGCCTTCCTATTTCACAATAATAACCGAACTCTGTCTATCAATACTTTGATTATTATTTTATTTAAACTTTAAAATAAACTTTTTCTACACTTAGATGTACGCACTTTAATTTAAACACTCGGATTTATTTTAAACTTTATTTTTAGGCACTGTTTAATATTTATAAAACTAATCACTTTTGTTATTTAATTTTTAATTTTTATATATTTTATAAACTTCACTGAAGTGTTGATCATTTTGGGGCACGATAATCTTTTTGTTTACACTCACAACACCCTTTATTTTTTTATTTATCACCATTTTTATAACTAAATTAATAAGGTAATTATTTCCACTAAAACTTTTCCGTTTAAATGCAAGTCACTTTAATTGTTAGCACTAATAATTATTATTTAATTCAACTCTTTTACTTTCACTTGATAAGAATAAAACCAAATTCTAAAGAAAACTCTAAGTGTTGAAAATTATTTTGAACGAATTTATAACAACACTCTTCAATTATGTAACTGGACTTAGAACTTTTGATCTGTAAATTTCACTTTGAAAGTTAGCCGTACGTATGTCGCGTTATTGTAGATAATCCTTCCGTTGTCGAATCAACTGTCATTCTCAGCTCGTCATCAGCATTTATACCTCCCTCAATTCCAGAACATCTTAACTCCACTTGTCCTGGCATAAAATAATGATTCCTATCAACTCGTAATTTTTTGAAATGGACACATTATTATCGACTGTCTTGACTTAAGTCATTTTGTTTCGTGAAGAAATATTTTTTAGTTGCAACCCCCCTAGCTATTTCACTCACTCGCGGAATTCGGATCCGGACTGGTAAATATAATCAACTATTCGCCCAACCTTTCTGAGAATACAGATCAAGTGGATATTTTATTTATACATATAAAATTTATTTTGTAAACGAATATGTCCATGATCGCGGACACAATGCGAGCCTGTCACTGGGTGCAAATACGCTATTTTCCCGTTGATTGAGTACATCTCTCTTCACTTTCAAATTTTTTGATCCAAATTTTAACTGAAATACCTTCAAACTCTTTCAACTTTATAATCGATCATTTAGTTGCACATTTTTCCTTCGTTTTTCGCTGAATTTTACTGCAAAAATGGCTTTCGCCATGCCCATCTATGTATGTATTAAATTTCTTTCTGAAACCGGTAGAATACCTATATTCGTCATTATGTGCATTCTATTCACCCTCGAATCGTGCTAATTTCGATGTGATTTAATTTTTTGGCACCATTTTCTGATTTTAAAAAGGGTTTCCGTTCTATAAAACATTTTTCCCTCTTTCCAAAGTGATTTGCCATGTATTCAAATGCTTTCCAATAATTTAAGGGGAACTTAATTTTGTCAAAGCATTTTTTTCTTCCATTTTCTTGCACCTTCACTACAAACGTATCACCAATTCGACCCCGTTTAAATGTCATCTTTAATTGTTTTATTCAAAGTACGTAAGTATTTTGTTTCACTCACCCTGGGAAAAGCATTAATATCCATTAAATATCTATGTTTATCATTCGATTTGTTTATATCCCAGGACTCCGCTATCTCTGTTTACGTTACGTATTATTTTAATGTGTTTCCTCTGTTTAGATTATCTCATAAGACCAATGTATTTTTTTACGACTTCTAAAGCTATAAAAGGGTCCTTAATTGCTAGAAATCATGTTCAAATTTTGATGTGTTTATGTTTTGAATTCGTCGGCGGCCGATAACCTTTTATATCCGAGTTTCTCCCTTGTTAAATCACATGTCTATACTCTGGTTTTTCCTTTAAATTTCATGGTTCCGTACGTCCAACCATTTTCTTCTATTTTCCAACAAAATTGGCTGTCGGTTTTCAATAATATTATAACCCTCGCATTAAGATTAAAGCTGTTTTCAGTGTTTTAAGCTATCCGTCATCTGTCGATAAAGTACGAATTTTCCTTGATTTTCTTTTCGATTTGCCGTTCCTCTCGACTCACTATACCATATCAACTCTCATAATTGTATATTTCCCGTTTTCTGATTTATACAAATCTTAGTTCGGAATTCTCGTTCTGTCTCGCCTTTTACGTCAATTTTCATCAATGTTCGTAAGTTTTTTAATACCTCAATCATTGTGTGTAACTTTTCCTTTATCGTACTGACGCATTTTATACATCTGATTTTCATAATCATTTTACGCGAAATTTTTTGTCATCACGGAGGCAGTTTCTTCCCGTACTTCAATGGTTAGTTATCCCTCTACTGCACTCGTATTGTAAACATTTGCTAGGGTCATCGTTCCGAATGCACTGATCGTGTGACTTTGTTTATTTCTCCGGGCATGAACCCTTATTCGATTTTAATAAATCTCAAGGTTGGATCCATTAGTTTCTTGAATTATGTCTCAAGTCCAAAGTTCAAAGTGGTCTTTCATATATTGTCACGCCTCCTGTTTCTTGATTGGATAAAACCTTTCTGTGAGACTCCACCCTTAAAGTTTTAAATATCACGTTTTTATTTATCGACATCTTTCGATGGAAGGAGAAATCACCATAATCTTGTTGTTTTACAGATCTCTCTAATAGTTTGTTGATTTATCGCAGGTGTCGCTATAGTGTCCGATTTGAACTTCGTTTGGGTGGGAAAAAAAAATTGTATGAGCTTTTCCGATGAAGAAAATGCTTTTTTTTTCTCTTTCGAAAGTAATGTTGAAGTCGTCACAATATCAGCACAACTTTTTTTCGTTATCTAGAGTTTCTCTCATCGCAGGTCTGTTATCATCAACATAACGCGTGTTAAATCGGCCGTGTACCACACATTTTGATAGTTTTTTTTTTCAAATTCGGTATTCCGTAATGCGATAACGAGCTAAATTCTGGACTTGTGTTAAGACACCAACTCTTAAGAGTTACTCTAACGTCAATGATGACGGCGCGTTTTGCATCGTAATCCTCTTTAAGAGATTCGGGGGAAAATTTGGAAATCAATGTCGTCGTGAACAAACATTAAAATAATAACATTAGGCTTATACCTTAGTAATTATAATAACTAATTAATACTTATTGGTGTTTTTTAGTAGGCAATTAATCCATTTAACACACGAGAGGCAGAGACAAGCCATAGAAAATCACAACAAAAAAAAACAGCCGATAACGCACGACGGATGCCTTCCAATATCCGACTAATTTTGACTTTTTTTGAACGCTAACTTAACGCAAAAGATAACACAAATGATACACAACCACCCTTCAGGTCAACTGCTGATTTGCGCTCGTTTGGTTTCGAATCCAAGAAGTGCGGTGGCTTCCCTAATGGGTATAATCTTCCTTCAATACAACCTACGCAAAATTGCGTATAGGAATGTTAGGATTTAAAAGTAAGTAAAATTTCAATGATTGTAAATAACTTTAACATGGTAAATATATTTGTACGACGACAATTATCTATGGCGGGCAACCGCGTTACGGATACTTGGCAGTGTGGATTTGATTTTTATATAAAGGTTAAAGAAAATTTGCACTCTTGACTTTGAAACACAAAATTAGTCATTGTCTATGTCTGATTTCTAAAATTCGGTATAAAGCTCAGGTAACGCCGGGGACATCAGCTAGTAATGTTGCAAAAATTAAAGAAATTCAATTTCGAAGCTGCCCTTAATTTTTGGCATGTTTGTAATAAATTTGAAAAGAAATTAAAAATAAAAGAAACCGACAAGATAATAAATTATACTTTGCACTACCTCAGCCAATACATTTTGAAAAGGTTAAAAAGGTAAACAATGAAGGAAGCAATGATCTAAAGAATCTCTGATACATCTCGCCTCTTTCTGCTTTCATATAGACATTATGAAAGATGCCGACCACGCCATTATCTTGTAAATATTTAGTAGAGGTACCTTAATACATATCCGAGTGCATTGTCTGGCTTTTAGAGAGGTTCTAATTAGTTACGGTGGCTAACAAAAAAATGTAGAGATTCATTCGTAAAGACGTGTTGGGTGTTTACAGATTTATTTTAATTTTAAATACATACATTCAACTCACCAAACACATTAATTTTAAAAAGTTGGATATTGAATGACATGACCACCTCGTGAAACAATCTTTAGGTTTTAATTAAAGTTTGGTTTTCTACGTTTGTAAAGCGCTCTTGACGAGATAACAATTTTAAAAAGTACATTATCTAGTCTCCTTCAACGGTAGCATTCTTCCGAACAGGTCTTCCATTGATATGCTCGGTGTAACTCTAAGTGACCAGCTCAGATATGGGGGCTCCATCGAGGCCAGAGTTAAGTTAGCCTCTCAGAAACTGGGCGTACTGTACAGGGCCCGCAGATACTTTAATAGTACACAACTGCTAACCCTGTACAAATCGCAAGTGCGCCCCACGGTTGAATTTGGCAGCCACCTCTGGTCTGGAGCCCCAAAGTACCTGAAAAACACCCTCGACTCTGTGCAGAAACGGGCGGTCCGTTTGATAGATTCTCCCGTCTTAACAAACGGATTGCAATCTTTAGAGCACAGGCGTCGGGTAGGAATGCTTTCCTTGTTCTACCGGTATTTCAATGGAAGATGCTCCGAGGAACTAGCCTCATTGATCCCCTCGGCACCGGTGCATAGTCGGGAAACACGCCAAACGCTCGCCCAACATATGTACACGGTTGACATTTGTCACATGAGAACGGGACGCTTCTACGACTCGTTCTTGTGTTCAACAGCTCGGCTGTGGAACGATTTGCCGGCCTCTGTGTTTCCTCCTTCCTATAACATGGGTCTCTTCAAGACCCATGTTCACTCCTTCCTCTCCTCAAAAAGACCCTCCTCACAGCATCTTCAAAGATGACATAGGCCCTGAGGGAAATTATTTTCCTCAGGGCCTCCTGTGTGGAGTTAATGTAAAAAAAAAAAAAAAATTAGGGAAACATATTTATTTAACGTGCCTTGCACCTCTTCGCACCTTACAATCCAACTTCACCTTATTTTGAGGTTTGAGGTGACCAAGTTTTGCAAAGACGATTTCTCATAATCTATTCCCCAATTTCTGATTTTGAGGTTGAATAATGTGTAAAGTATTTTAGTTTAACATATTTTGAAAGAAAATATTAAATAAAGGACGTACACTAACCATTTTAGAGCTTATAAGCTTAAACGTGTAGATAGAACCATATGCAATTAGCTAGGGCCTAATAATTCATAAGGTTCTAACAAAATGTCAACAATGTCATTCGAACGTAGGGCCAATTCCTATTTAAATATTTTCATTTAAAATATGTAAAACTAAAATACTTTACACAAGATTGACCCTCAAGATCAGAAATTGTTAAATATATATTGAGAATTCGTCTTTGCTCACAACTCACAACTTTGACACTTTGGGACATTGTAAGGCGAGGTTAGAACTCTATACAATCAAAGTGACAGACTAAATTGCGCATTGTAACAACTATCAACAACTGTCAGATACAAACAAAATGGTAATTGCAAAGATTCAAAGTGATGTTAGAACCTTTTAAAATAAGTGGAATCTTTAAAATCTGGATTTTAGAACTTCGTCATTCAAATATCTACGACAATACAATACAGATGTCACAAAATTATTTTGGTCATAGACATGAGCAAAATAAATGGTTTTGCACTCAAAGGTCATTTTTGAAAAAAAAAAAAATCAGCAAAAACCTTGTCCAAACAAGCTGACGATCTAGTTCATTAGTATGCATAAAACATGACTAGTTTTTTTAGGTTTTTTCATTTTTACAGAGCACCCTTCGGAAACTTTGATAGTTTACCTGCATTTTTTAATATGTATTTATGTAACCAAAGTGCCCGTTCAGTTATTTAATGTACCTAATGTCTTTATGTTAGGTAATATCGAGTTGATTTTCGTTTCAGAAATAGTTTAATAATACAAAGCGAGTGTAATGATACACCCAAAGGAAGCACGGTGTAGGTTTCCAAAAACGCGGAAGCTTTTTGGATTATTGAAAATACACATTTCCGGAAAGACAACAGATTGATGTAAAATCTGACAACGGGATACATGCCGTGAAACAAAACACCAGCAATCCACCGCGAACTAATCCATCCATGATATCCTAATTCCATCGCATCGGTGAGAGATAAAATGTTACACATGTTTCCAGGCGGTCCGCGGTCGTCCCAGCCCAGTCTTCCCAACAAATGCTCGCTCGCTGAATCATCATTTATCATCACGTCCTAGGTCAAACAGTAAAAAATGAACAATAATGTATTCAAAGACTTAAATTACAAGACAACGGACGTACGATACGAACTGAGCAATTGTATCCATATTAACTGATACAATCGATGGGAATAATCAAGTTGGATTTTATAGTTTCAACTATTAATCAGTAAAAATTAAATGTCTTCGGACAACAGAATCCTAATTGGGCAATAGCCGATATGATAAAGACCGTTTTTATAAATCAAAATCGATTTAACAGGGTTCAAATAGGTATGCTCAGATTTATAATTATTTCACATCAGCCTTGAGTCGGCCTCGAATAGAATTTCGCTAAATCTGCAGCCTAAACGTTGTGTAAGCTATTCAATACCAATTTGAGTCTTATTTGCATATCCGAGCATTGATTTTTGATTACAACTATCGCTATGTACTTCAGCCCTAAATCTTTTTCAAGATCCAATCAACGTTTGGGTCGGCAGCATCGTTGACCCGCGACCAAAAAGGCCCCGTGTTTCTTGCGGAGACGGTCGGTAGTCGGTGTTTGTTTTAACATCGTGGTTTATTTTGAGCGTCTCCGCTAACGGGTGGCTGTTGTCTCGGGGCTGAGCTTAAGTCTATAACGACCATAAATTCCCGTAAAATTATAAGTTTGGTTTCTTTAACTGGATTCGTTCTGAGCAGGTAGAGTGCGCCCGGGGCTCCTGGCCTCTGCGGTTTGGTCCGCGCGGCCGGCCAACGAGTCCGGGCCAATTATATTGTTGATTCAGCGGCGGCCCCTTGTCTTAGCGCGGGCCGCACTGTATCCACTCTACCACCAGAGTACAGGCTACTAGTAGGCACAGGTATGGCGGGCACCGTGCGCAGGTAATCCTGACGGTAGGCTGAAGTTGTAGCAGGAATTCATCTTTCAAATAAAATAAGTCAATATTTGCTTGGCATCGCGGTATGTCTCCGGCAATAGGCTTAGGGGTGAATGCTATTTATGTATTTATGGCAGACGAGCCCATAATCTCTAACCCTTCTTCAAAAATGCTTATAATAATTCTTGTAATTTTGGTAAGTACGTGAATGTAACTACAGATTTTTTTTTATTTATATTGAGGTCTGGGTTATTTGGTTACTGTTTTGGTGCATCTAAACTTATATATCCCATCCCCATAGGCTAATGTAACTATTGTTATTTGTTTAAACTAAAAAAAATTAAGATACTTCAGTGGAAACCTATTATTGGTTAAATGATTAACACATTATTTATTACACTTTATAAAATGTTTTAACTGTTGGTTTTCCAAATAAAATAAAATAAAATATTGCTCTACCAAAAGTCACTTACACATAAATAAACGCTTTTGCTCAGTTTTAGTAACTATAAATAAATTATGTGGATTTTAATCACGGGCAACACTTGTTCCCCAGTCATTCCAATTTCTGCCATTCTCGTTGCAGCATACTTTTTTTTTTTTTTTTTCATTGTTTTTATTTCTTGCTAGAGCAATCCCGATGAGTTACAAAACTCATTTTAGGACAGGAGGAACTTACAATTCATAGGTAGGAGGTAGTAGTTACAATTTTACAAAGGTATTTTGATATCATAATATAAGTTTTACATTCAGTACAGCATAAAAATAAAAAATAAAGACAGGTTAAGTAGAACAAACAACAAGAGAAAACAAGTAAAGAGAGGGAAAAACTGATACGAGTACATAAGATAGAACAAAAAATGACAAGACGATTTCATATTTTCATTTTTAAATGTAGTTAAAAAATATTCTTTCAAAGCTTTGCTTTGGAATTTTTTATTATGCTGAATGTTTTTGTACATATCTGGAAGCGAATTATAGATCCTTCAGATTATAATTTAAGCTGATCGCGTGTTTTATTTTTGAAGTTTTTAAAATAAAATCTATAGTTATTACAAACCATCGGAGTTCTTAGTTACAAACCAGATCAACCTATATCTAGAATCGTACAGTTAAAGTAAGTATACCGGTCATCGATTTCCTATATATCTATATATAAAATACGGGAAATATAAATATCATGTTATTGAAATAATATTCATAATTGATTACGTGCAGTGCGTCCCATCACTATTTCCTTTGCGGTTGATGCTACTTTTTGTTTAACAATCTCACAAATTTCTACGTCCGAGACATGCGATGGGACCCTGTGCCTACAGCTTACCTACGGTACGTATAGTCTACTCTACAGTATCTATCAGGTACATGATGCAGGTATAGAGGAAGGAGAGGAGAAGAAGAGGTACCCCACAGCAATCATCTCCGTGTGTAGACAAACATTATAATAATCACGTTGGGAAAAAAAACGGTAGCTTCATTTGTCTACTTAGGTTGATGACATTGTTTCATTTGGGAATTTCGAGCGAGAATTTCGTAATGTTCCGTGTGAACCGTAAAACGTGCAATTTTACAATTTTTTTAAATCACTTCACAAATTAAATTAAAATTACAGTGTGCCTTGCTCCGTGCCCATTGCAGAGGCTCGAGAGGTCAAACATGTGTAATGTGCATTAAGTACAGCTACCCGCGGCTTCAATTAGTTGGCAGTTCTACCTACATACATACACATATATCTACAGCTGGTCTTACTTTACTTATGCGATATGGAGCATTATTATTCCAGCAAGAATCAGCATTTCACCAAAAATAAATACTTTACTAACGGTGTTATACTCTAGTTCACAATTATTATCTTCTTTTGCTTTACAGAATAAGTACTTTTTTTCGGAAAATTTCATTCAACTAAGTACCGAAATTCAGTTAAATACACAACATGCTTAAATACCACAACATCTTCATCGAGCGACCCCGACTTTTTCTACAATTCACTTCTACTTATGATTATAATATAATGTGTATTCTCATTACACCCATTTCTTCGTTCATTAGCTTTATATACCCAGAATCAGAACAATTATGAATTTAATAGAAGAAATTATGAGGCGATGTTTGAATGTGAATGTGAAAGTAATGTGTGTGTGCCAAGACAGAGTTGTTTGGCGGTATATCCTCTCTACCTACCTCTGCGGGGAAACTGCGTGATGGTTAGTTAGTTACTTTTACGGTGTGTGGTAGTTTAGCGGTTTTCTTATTCTTAGTTCTGATCTATCCTCTGCGTGCAAACATTATCTAAATTTCTTTAATAAACAGAAAACAGTGGTAATCTCAAGTGACCTCCCAAATAAGTATGGTTCTATATATTTTCTGCCCGCACAGAGGGTGACATATGGGTGATATTTATGTACCTACATAAATGTCCATTTCGCAGCATCGCGTTCATTAGTTAAACGCATTGTTTTGTAATAGTGATCGACATAAAGATGGATGCAATCTTTTAGCCATAATTTAAAGTTAGAAATTAGTTGGAGATATACACTAATGTACAACGCATAATTTATAGTGGTTTCTGAATAGGTTAATATAATTTACATAATTTTCATTTTACAATTACTTTCCATTAAACAATGTCATTCTTAGCTTTAAATCTAAAAAGAATGGCGTTCAATTTCTCATTACTAATTACTAAGAAAGGTAAGTTAGAAAATGAGTTAGGTAGGTCGTCTTACTTTAAGAATCTGTTTGCAATTACAGTTTGTAGAAGATGACACCAGAAATATACCAGACTCGCTGCTCGCTGTGCCTGTTAACTTTTATCCGCGCCATTTACCGTCATGAGCGACTTCTGGCGCATAATTAGAATTTTAATTTCTTTTCCTCCCAAATGTGATGACGAACCGTCTCTCCGGAGATCTTTTTCATCTCCGACTGTCGCAGGGAGGCTGGAGACGTCATATTATTGTGAATTATGCCCGCGACGGAATGATCTATGGGAGGATATCAATTTCTTTTTCGGCGGCTGATTTATCTTCCCCGTATTCTTGAAATGGGTGATATTGTACGGACGAGGTATAAATAGAAAGCGATAAAACTTTCCTTTCGTTCATAGTCTAATTCTAAACGGAAATAGACAAAATGGGATATATCGGAAGAGTTTTATTGATCAAAAAATGTGAATTTTATAAATAGGTACCTACCTATTGGAAGGGTGGATTAGATAGTTTTAAAAACTCATTTCTGCAAACCGAAAATTTGCACGATATGTTTCATTTAGACACACATAGATACATATATACGCATAATGTCACATACAGCATTGTATCAGCACTTGCATGGAAGACTTAACCAACGATTGCTGAGTATATTATATATATAAGAACGGAGGAAAACTATGAGAATTACAAAAAAAAATTAAATTAAAATTCTCTAATACCACGTCATAACTTTTCTTATTGCTTGATATTATGTTTTGCTAATTATTTCCTTGTATCATTTATAACTTACCTTTTTATTAATTTTACTGTATTTTCTTGCTTTGTATCATTTTATAACTTACCTATGTTTTTATTAGTTTCGATGATTTTTCTTATGAAATTACTAATAGTTTTTTATAATAATTTTGTAATTTAATGTAAAAATATATATTTGTCCTCTCCTAAACACAAGCAACTGCTTTATTAGGAGAGTGATTCAAGTGTAATATTTATATTAAGTTGTAAATATTGTAACTCTAAATATGTTTAAATTAAAAAAATTTAAAAAAATATTTGAAGTAAAAATGTCATTTTGTAGATGTAATTTAGATGTGCGGTGATATTTTTGATTAAATGAAAACAAACCAAAATAATAACTCTACCACACGTCGCCACTGATCACAATGCTACAAACACGTCGCAACGGACCGCTTGATACGAGCTCTGTCTCGTCTGTACGGTGCTGCGGGTGCGTATCATATGACGTGTGTTGGAATTTTTCCGTTTGTTTTATATGAAATAAATATATCGGATAGCAATAGGTATGACATCTAATGTTTTTACCCCTAATGTGCTCAGGAATCAATGGTTAAATCCTTCGGGCACTACCTAACTATGGATATTATTCTCGTTAAAAGGTAAGTACTTCGGTACATCATTTGGTTCAAGAATTTTGGCTTTGCGTTCCTCAAAAATATAAGATTATTAATAATTTATGGTTAGAGATTACCATTGAATGTTAAAATAATTTAATTATTTTCTATTCAGAATAATAATGCGTAAAATTTGTAATCTAGAAATGATAAACGAGCGTGAATTCTCGCTTATTTCTTTCCACAAATAGTACTGGTGCTAGTAACAACCTACCAACTACCAACTAGTACATTCCCCTCAGTCGCGACTCGTAACGAAGCGTGGAGAATGTTCTTATCGGAAAACATAACTCTCTCAACGGATTAGTCAATTGTAATTATTATATCTTATCTCGATTAGACATATGTTTGTATACTCAGGAATAAGAACTATTCTCCGAAAACAAAAGAAACTCATAAAACTATAATTGGAAGTAATATCTTAAATTAACATCTCAGTCCTTCATCGGAGGATCAAGGACAGACCTTTAATATGAGGTAAATATCAAATCCATCAAATAATAGGTAATATTTATTCTTATTTATTCTCATTTATTCCTAATTCTTGAAAATACATTTTACAAATAATTACAGAGGTTTCCATAGTAGTACAAAATATGTTAATATTTAGTAACTGGATGTAAAAGAGTATGTAAAAAATATCCTCCTTGATATTGTCAAGAAGGGCACTGTGTATCATGTTTGATTAACGGTGTTTTTTCGTTGCTTGGCCTCACTATGACGAACCTGTGTCGAGAAAGACGTAGGAGATACATATATGCGTACAAACATACTTACACAAAGAAAATTAGAGTACATAAATGATAAGGTTAAATTTGTTTTAACATTCTTTCTTTGAGGTTGTAAAAAATAATCTTAAAACTAAAATAAATATAAAGGTAAGAAGACGTGTAGGTTAATCATATAAACAGAATAATAATTCAAATAAGTAAAGAAAATATAAAGTAAATTGGTATTTTGATCATAATTCTTGAACATTTTTTTTTGTATTAACTCCATTCAGAAGGCCACGAGGAAAATAATGTCATCTTTGGAGATGCTGTGTGGAGGATCTTCTTGAGGAGAGGAAGGAGTGAAGGAGTGAAGGAGCAAACAAAGAGGCCGGAAAATTGTTCCATAGACGAGTTGTTGAACTCAAGAACAGGTCGTAGTTCTACTGCCGCCCCGGAAACCATTTATTGGACTACGAACACCTCTGCCAAAGGTCCCCAAGTGGTTCGCTACGTTTGGTGACTTAGCCGGGGTGCCCGGGTTCATAGGGATAGGTTTGTCCGGGACTTAGGGGCGGATGCGTCTGCTGACCATCTTCGTGGCAGGCCGGATGGGGAGAGACTGGGAGTGTTTTGAGAGAGACCTTTTGATCTCTCCAGCCGGACCCTCTCGATCCATCGCCTTGCACAGCAGTGGGAGGGATGGCTTCACACGTCCATCACTCAAGATGACATAGGCCCTGAGGGAATTTTTCCATCAGGGCCTATGTCATCTTTGTGGTGTGTGGAGCTAAGGTAAAAAAAGTCGTACAACGGTTTAACAAGAGTTTAATATTTTATTTAATTTACGTTTTTTAAATAAATTTCTATTCCTATCTAAGTATGATTCGTTTTACAGATGTTTGTGTAGTGGGGTATCCTGTTTTTCCAATCCAATCCTTTGTTTATTATTTTTAAAGTTTTCTTTATCAAAATACACACATTCCTTACACGCTGTTCAATAATAATTATTACTCCTTATAGTCGTAATAGTAAAATAAACGTAATTTAGAGTCGTTAAAAACAAATAATTCCAAGAGATGGACAAGTAATGTGGTCAACCGCAAAAATATCTCGTATCCCAATGAAAATCTGGGTCCTTTTTGCAAACAGATAAATGAGTACCTACATGTGATGGAATGCTGATTGATTATTTCAGATAAATGGGTCCATGCTCAATATCACGAATCGTTAAAACATGCGACCACTAGCTTTTAAAAATAAATGCTTAATCGTTATGGGTATATGTACCTAGTGTTTTTTAACACAATGATTACTTTTATAAAATCTGAGTCACCATAATTACCTATCCGGAATTTCTGCTCATCCACTTCAGCTCAATGGCATCTATTTTCAGCGAATTTTTATTGTGACGGCCTTCGTGGTCGGATGATAAAGCTCTCGACTATCAATCCGAAAGTTGCGGGTACAAATTTAAGAAAATTATATTTGATTGAATTGTGTTATTTCACAATTTAATCATTCAAAATAATATGACGTGTATTTGCGGCACGTTTCCTAGTGGAAGATACTATCAGTATCGCTCTGGCGTGAGACCACTATTCTGAATCGAAACGTTGCTTTATATGGCTTGAGTTGTGTTTGGTGACTTGCTGAGACTTGAGGTACTTCCCACTTTCCTCCTTCATATCTCTGTCCCCTCCCCACTACCTTCAGCCTCACAACATACCGCAACTGGGGATGCCATAGTCCCACTGGTCCCAGACGGGAGCTGTTAGCTGTTATGCGGTACTCCCATTGAAAAGTTACCTATTATCTCGTCGACCTTTTAGATTCGTCCAACATTTTAAAAGATTTTTAGATATAGCGAAACTAGGTCCACATTGGAGTGATGGTACCTAACCTAAGTGAGTCATGGAACTGGAAGAGGAAGGATGAAAGTAGACTGAATGCTATAGAGATGAGATCCGTGAGGCGTATGTGAGGTAAAACCATATATAATCGTGTGAAAAATGTGGATATCCGCAAATAATACAAGGCTGATGCAAGCGTAATGATAATATTAAGAAAGGGACTCTCAGAAGTTCGGGCATGTAGAGCGAATGAACGAAGAAAGGAGTATAAGGAGAATATATGACGCAAATGTGAATGGAAGAAGAATTTGTGGACGCCCGAAGAAGATATGGCACGATCAAGTGAATTAGATACTTGAGTCGGGCCATGAATAACTCAGGTACGGGACATACGTCATTCCTATGTCTACCTACGTTAAATTATCGTGTAAACAAGCTTATGTGTCCAAGCGGTTAAGAGTCGAAATAATAGAAGAACAAGTATGAGAACATATTTATGAATTTGAATGAAGCAAGCAGTTTAAGCCAATACTGAGTTGTTTGGCGGTCTGTCCTCCCGGCCTACCCTTGCGGGGAAACGGCGTGATGGTTAGTTAGAGTTAGTTAGTTATTGGTTGAACGTATACATTTTCATCCAATAAAGCGCTGGTTCTGGAGAAATCTAAAAGAAAGTAGAACTTTCCTATCTTTTGAATGAGCCCATTAGTGAGGGAAATGAAAACATGAATTCGTGTTCCACGACATGCCCAATTGCCCAGCCTAATTCTGTATCCCGCAGCCGATAAGTTTACTTCTCCAGTCCCCAGTCCCCGATCCCCAGACTCCATTCTCCAGTACCTCTCTGACTGGTGCTACGCTCGACGGCTATGTTAATTATCACTGAAAGATATTCCCGAAGCTCTCAATGTTTCAGCGCAGATCTTTTCTCTCCCAGCCGAGAAAACTACGCCCACTTTAAAGTTGCCCCAATGTCAATATTGCTGCGGTAATTGAAAACCGTGGTACGGATTAAATTAGATTACTTTTGTCTTGCGTGTGAAGAGGTGGTGATGATTGGAACGTTTCTCACTGTTTTAAGTAAATATTTTCCTAAATAATTAATTTACCACAGCAGTTTACTTAAAAGCTTGCTGGTAAATTAGTCTACATTCTTTTCCCGGAGCAAATGCGAGGGTTTATTAAAACTTACTACACATACCGTAATGTTATTTATACCAGTAGCTTGAGGTCCGAATACAAAAATATACCTACTTGCTTTTGAAGACAATTATTTATCTACCTATATTATTTATCTACCCTACTACCAATCTTAAATTTCTGCCTACGATACTGCCGCCATGGGTCGAACCACAGTGCCCTTCTTGACAAAATCAACAAGGATACTGAGTTTTTACTTATGTCGACAGAATATCTCTTAATCCAAAACATGCGAACACCTCAGCACAGGTTCTCCCAGTGAGGTGTTCACAAAATGCTACTACTAACCTTTTTTACATCCCGTACTGAATATTAACATTTTTTGTACCACTGTAATCATTTGTAAAATGTATGTTCAAGTGTAGAAATAAAAAAATAAAATTAAAATAACATTCTGGCAGAAATGAAAGCAAAAAAAAAACATGATGAATGATACTTGTTAGGTAGTATGCCATATTGACAATATCTCAATTGCAACAATTGCCAAAGTTGCCCCTATTACGTTTCTATCGAGAGCGATTATTTATTGAAATTTTGAGACAAGTCTTGAAATACAGTTATCACAACTAAGCAAACGTAAAATCTATCGGGGAAAAATGTAACCTATAATTTGTCTATCCGGCTCTAGAAGAACTGCACTATGTATTTACTAAACCAATAATACTAGCAAATATTAATTACGACGGCAACTGGCCGACTACAATAATTATAACCAGTATGAAATATTGAATAAATAAGTAGTAAAATTGATCACTCGAAGCCATTTCAATTTGGAACACGTAGAAGATACTCATACATTTATTACATAAAGGAACGCCTATATTAATTATTTTTAACTTTAGATTATAGTAATATCATTGTTTGGAAGGTCTGACCATTTTTGCCAATTAAACGACCAGTGAACATTAATCTGATCACTTTCGTGGTCAAAATACTAATATAATGAAATAGCGAAAGTTACGCTGAGTGCAGTGAGCGGAGAAAGTTTATATAAGTGTCGGAAAAGCCGAATTGAATCTGTAAGACACTGTATGAATGTGAATGAAGCAAGATGTATTTATTCTATACAGCATTGTGTGGAATTCCATCAATTCTGCCCTCACTTGTAGTCAGTTCACTAGCCGGTTAGGTAGAAAATTTTCACAATAAAAAAAAAACATTTAAAGCAAATGATATTTAATGATATGCTTACATATTTAAAAAATATAAAACTACTTTAAATATCTGACCGTTACTGGTTTCAGCCTAGGTATCACAGCTGTATTCAAACTGGTCCAAATAAATCAAATTTAATTTAGGTGTTTATTATTTACTGATTTTGTGTTTTAATTCGTAGAACTCCATTTAATTTATTAAAAATTTAATTTAAATTAAATTTATTAATGTTATTATTTAGTTCTATAAGTGTTTTAGTTTTTTATTATTGTGACAGTTGTTTTGGCTTCCAAGGCCATTTCCAAACTGTGGTTGTTCCACAATTAGATTTGGTTTTTATTATTATAACAGCTGTTTCGGCGTTCAATTCCATTAATAAACTGTATTACAAGTTTAGTTGGAAGGTGATATTTGGTTTCAGTTAGATATATGTAGGTACATTTTAAATCAATCTTCACGAATAAACTTTATTATTTAGGTGTCATTCTAAAAATCTATAAAAAAAAATTATTGAGAGATGAAATTAATTAACATTATTAAAAATATAATATTACAGTGGTCAGTGGTTGAGTGGGCATAGTGTTTGGTTCCCACCCAGGCGTTCCGTGTTCGATTCCTCGGCTGGCTAAGTCCTCCATCACAACACAAGCAACATCTTCCGCTTAGTGTGGTGGTAGTAGCAGATTTTCAAATGTTGTTGGGTTATTCGTAACCCGGGAATGTTTGTCTTTCTTTTAAAAGAAAAAAAAATAATGATATATATTAATTAATTTCATCTCTCAATAAAAGTTTGTTTATTTGTTGGTTTTTTGTTTGATTTTTAATCTGTTCTGTGTGTAATGTAATGGCCAAATAATGAAAAAATAACACTCGTCCGTAAGTGCCGATGAATTGTGAAGCTTTTTATCGAAATAAACATTATTTCCATTACTCGGAATCGTTTAAGCCGAGTAATAATTTTGATTTGACGCATCAAAGCCAAAGCGGTACATCACTCAGTGGCCTATATCTGGCTGTTTGATCCGATCCTTAGAGACCCACCTCTGCAGCTCTGCGAGAGAAACAATGTTTGCCCCAAATTGATATTCAATGGCTCATCTTAAAAAGCTATTCTCAATTGATTCAATAAAAGAGCTTATCTCGTCGGATGGCCGTATAAAAGTTCAATTTGGATTCCTCGCGCGGCCATCGCCATCGCCCGTGACTTGCACAACCTTCCCGGCTCTCGAGTCATACGCGGTATTAGCGGCTAATAGTCTTAATGGATTTCCAGCGATCAAATCCAAATCGGGACCCGTGGTTCAACGGTTATCCGAATGTCCGAAATGATTTATGTGTTTTCTTAATACGCAAGACACTGGCATTGGCCACTGAAGAGATAAACAGCTCTGCTCTGCTTTGCTTTGATCTATCTAGACGTGAGCGTGTTGCAATAACCACGACACAAAACGCTACACGCAACATGCTAGAGTCTTGAACTCTTGACTCGTGCTTTGGTTGAGCCTGGCCATCCGACTCAACCGCAGGATCTATTTCGGCTTCTAAAAGGAATGTTAGTTTCTACGTGACCATTCCACCGAAATCAACACTTCTCGTTACTCTTTGTGTCATATATCAAAATGATTTATGTGATACGTGAATAGGTATACAACAGACCTTTCAAAATTCATATAAATCTGAATGCAAATGACATCCTAAAGACAATCATAATATTTATGATTTGATGAGCCTACATTTATTTATACTATAATTGATTTATACTGCTGGCGTAACTAAAAACAGTAAATACCAATATTAGGAAAAAGAAATTAAGTATGGGAAGTTGTTAAGTATAATTTTTGTTTGTGTTTTACCTTTTTTTAATTTATCTTTGTTTTTATTAAAAAAAGAAAATATTATTGTTGACGTAATTGCAATTTAACCTCTCCATTTTTACATTTCAGCTTTCCTGTTTGTGCAAGTAAATTCACAGTTCTTTAATTGAAATTACTGCATTCAAACTTCCATCTAACAACACTCTTTGTTTTTATCTACCAATTTTCTATTTAGAAAATAGCGTGCTTAAATAGTTTAAATTTAACACTACACTTTTAAGCGTGTTGTGGGTCTTACACCAGGGCGATACTAAGAGTATCTTCCACTCTGGAACGTGCCGCAAATATACTTTATATTAATTTTAATAATTAATTGTGAAGTAACACAAATCAATTAAATAAAATTTATTTGCGCACGTCGGGTTCGAACCCGCGACCTTCGGAATGGAAGTCCAACGCCCTACCACTGGACTACGCCGGCCGTCAAAACGTCATAACGTGCTACCGTTACCATTTATTTTTCTGTCTTGTTATTTTTTATATGTTCATTTAGATTAATAGTGTTATCTTCATCTTCAATGCTAAAATAAATTAATACATAATTTGAAATAAGTATCGCATTTGTAAAGAAAAAACAACAGCGAAATTCTTAATTCTCTTAAATTTAAGATGCTGTTGTATCTAAAATAATATTATTCGATCGCAAATTTGGAAAGTAAATATTTAAAAATACCCTGAACAAAGAGGTTGGTGATGGATGTGGTTTTTATTTAAATCAGCGACCAAAATGAAATGCGGGCAGCCAGTTATTTTTACAAAAAGCGGCGCACGATTATTTTTGATAAATTGTTAGAACATTTCATCCGATGCACCTCTTCATGGACCTGGGACCTGGGACTGGCCGCGGGCCTTGTGAGCTGATGACTGATGAGTGACGGCGCGAATTTCAATCACAAATCTTATGTTCGGGTATTTTATTAATTATTATAATTTAATTAGATTGTATTATTTTTTTGCGAGAAGAAAAAAATGTTAAATCCGCACAGAATTTCTAGAAATAAACTCATCTTTTCAGACAATCGTATCCATAAAGTCAGAAACCTTTGACCTTCACAGTCCGTGACATTGTAAATTGCCACATGAAGTAGAATTTATAAATAAGATAATTTTATAAAAAATAATTCCAGCCCTGAAATAGAACTATAAAAAAATAAATAACACATCACTGCTCTTGCAACTAACATTCTAATAAATTAATGTAATATCATAAAGGGGTTAAAATAGCAGTAGGTAGTAAAATTGTATACCTAATGTGTAGTGTTACTTAGTGTGCAAAGTTATATATTCTTCAAGTTTAAACGTCTAAAAATCTGTGTTTATCTAAAGTGACCTTACTTACCTTAGTATGTTTTCTATTACTATAAATAATTAGATCAAGGAAATAATAATTTTACATCGCTCTTGGGGTGATTTTTTCACAAAAATGGAAACTATCCAATCATGTATTATTATTATTGTTGTTGTTTCAAAGAATTTCAACAATTCTTCAAATTTCAAGGTCTATTTTCAAGTTCTGGTAACGTTCTACTAAAGTTCAGTTATTATATCATCAGGGGCCAGTTGCTTTACAAAACAGAAATAATGACAGAACTTGAATAGAACTTTCACAGAACTTGACAATTACCATCGAAATTTGATGAATTGTTAAAATTCTGTGAAACAACCCTTTCTAGGATTTACAACCGTTCCCTAATAATTGGACCCAGTCAACTAGGACTCTGGCATCCCCAATTAGGGTACCTATGTTGTAATGCTGAAGGAAGTGGAGAAGGGAAGGAGATAGGGAAGAAAAAGATCGGAAAATGTTTGATCACTAAATACGCCTAAAACCATTTCAAACCACGTTTTGAATCTGATTGCTGGCCTATCATTAAATTTAAATATACAAGTATTTACAGAAAAACAAACACACATAGGTAGGTACCTACGTACAGTTTATTGCAAACTAAAATGTATCTAACATGTGTAGAACCACACAATAATGTTTTACGTAAGTATTTCCATATGGATGATCCTTTAACTCTGGTACAGTGGTGATCAACCTTTTTAGCCGGAAGGCCAGCTTATCAATTTTCAATTTGTTCGCAAGTCGTAGGGGGTATGATACCTAACTTAACATAATTAATTTTTCAGTCGTTGGTATGGCAAACCTATTTGTATTTTCAAAAATGGTAATACATATATGAAAAAAACAATCAGATAACGCAAAAACAATGTTATATTTCTAAAGCCAAAGCCAAACCAATAAACATTGCAGATTTAAAGTTTTCGAAATAAACGAATATATTTCAAAAATCCCTACCTACTTGCAATTTTGGCAACTTTTGATTTTTGCCATTCGGAAAGTTACACAAAATTTATTCAAGAAAACTTTTGATGTTTTATGAAACGGAAACGTTTAAAATGCATTAAGAATAGCTAATAAGAAGAAAAGCGATGCGCTGCGAAGATGATTCTTTTTCTCGGCCAAATTTTGGAAATAAGGAAATTTTGTCCAAGAATATGTAAGAATAATCTTTTTATTTTGAGCCACTGAATCAAACTTTTGCAAAATAATAGAAACCGTTGAATATCCTTTGGGACCATTTAAAAAAAAAATTTTTTTTAGCACAATGCGAAGTACGAAAACACGATATGAGTTCGCTGGCCGCGGGATGATCATCACTGGTCTAGCACTTCGTTTAAACTTTGAAGGACTCTGTTATCTCCATATTAAAATAAACATTTACAGTTTATGGGGAGTTGGAGTGAAATGCGGTATCTTTACTACCTAATGAATACAATAATTGACTTAACATGGCGTGTTACTCTTCACAGGAAGCTATAAAAGATCTGCTGGAGGATGTTAGAATCCAGAGAATTGAATAAGGCTTTATAGAGCAAAGAGATAAAACCTTGAGATGCATTGTTTTTTTACGAAAGGGATTTTAACGAGAAATAGAAAACAAGGAATATTTTTTATTTTATTAAAAAAAAATAAAACCTTACATACTCTCGTTTTCCGTCCAGAAAAACAATTATCCGTTATCTATAATATTCCAAACAAAAAATTATAGCTTTTATCAAATAGGCAATATAAAGACGATGGGAATTTTCAGTAATTTTATAGTTCAAGTTGGCATTAAGGCACAATTATTCTAATAAAAAAATAAAGAGTGATTAGATCTTAATGTGACGATCCTGGTAGTTGTGGTGTGGTTATACCTTAGTTTTTATATTCTAGTTTTTATTTTTTCTCTCTTCTCGTAGACTTGATTAATTAAAAAAAGACTTCGGGTAAAACACAGACCTGAAACGTGACTTTTTATTTAAAGATATGAAAAACGTTTTTATTATAAATACGTCGGTTTTTATGAATGGAGACCCTAGAATATGATCGTCCATTTATCATCATGTACAATAATAAACAGAACAGACATTCGGAAGAGTTTTCTGATTTACTAAAAACACTTAGGTTTCCTACAACGCTTCAAAATTACGTGAACTGAATTCCTATGCAGCGCGTAACATATTGCTTTCCATATTGTAACTCGTAAATAAGGTGCTCCCTACATAGAAAGGTACAATTTGCGCGTTCGTTTCACAAAATGAAAAATTCTTGTTTCGCGCTTCGCAATAATCACTCCCGGGGGTGACAATGCATAATTTCTGGAATCTGTTAATTTATTTTACAAAAACTATTAATAAAAAATGCCCCATCTCGCTAGTGCGGTATACTCAGGCTGAGTGTACCGCACTCAAATAACTAGGCGTTGCGCTGGTGAGAGACCACCCTTTAGAATAGAACCTTTTCTTGAAACGAATTTCGCTAGTGGTCATATTTGATTTGCAGGAGTGCGTAGTCCATAGATGCCATAAAACAAATTATATAGATGGTGTTAAGGGACGTATCTACTTCAAATATGCTTTCTTTAATATCAAACAAGAAAAAAATTCTTGCACATACGTCGCTGGTCACTCAGCCGAGTAACCGCCCAACCCATCACCCCGCAACTAACTATCCAACACCTAGATACTGATTTTTTATGTTTTTAGTTGAAAAAAATAGTTATCGGGAATAAAATTTTTAATGTTTTTTTTTACTCCAAATAATGTCAGGAATCAAAGCTTAACCGCTTGGACACATAAGCGTGTTTTCACGATAATTTAACGTAGGTAGACATAGGAATGACGTATGTCCCGTACCTGAGTTATTAAAGTAAGTCAACTACGTACCTTTTCGTTGTTTTTTTTTTCGTTGTTTGTTTTTGCAAATGGTTTTGGCCGTGAAAATCTAAAAACGTATCTAACTACGTACCTTAACACAAAGTCAAGGCTTACCTTACGTCGCTTGAAAAAAATACAGAATTTCACTTTTTATCAATGAAAACAGACATAAATATAAATTGGGAGATGAACACTTTTTATTGGGAGATATACAGTTTCACAAACTATAATAATACGAACTGCACAACGTGCATAATTCAGCTGATTAGTCCTCTTTCTCATTAAATTCCACTTCACAATAGTCCCCGAAATTGGGGTTGCCATAGTCCCACAAGCAGTTGGGAATATTACATTCAAATATCGATCGTCTAGTTTAAAGGTCAGACATCTCTAAATACTAAGCTGGCCTGAATCTGGTACTGTAAAGCAACTGGCCTATAACGATATAATAACAGAACTTGAATAGAACTTTCACAGAATTTGATTTTTAACTATGAAATTTTATGGATTGTTATTCTGAGAAACAACCCAAACTTAGTTTTGAGATAATGATGAAAGCAATATTCGAATTCTCCCAATAGATAAAATATTATTTAAACGTGTCTTTGTTTCACATATTAAAAATGCTGTAAAAAAGACTGGGAGACATAACGATCCGGTTTATTAGTATGAAATTTTGAAATATCCTAATAGTGGCCCAGAAAATATCAACATTTTGTTTAATTCACCAAAACTTTTTCTGCATTATATTTGATTTGGTGGTGTTTATGAGTAATCTTTTATACCATTTACCTATAGGGGGCACACTTTTGCATGTAACTGGAGATGTCTGACAACTAAACTATCTATATTAAAAGAAATTAATAAGTTTAAAGCTAATTATTGTTTTAGAATTTAATTCGTACAACTCCATTTAAGTTGTTTGTTTTTGGGGTGTTATGCCGTGTTGTGCTACCTCCTTCTTTAGCCGACGTTTCGGACAGCGTTGCAGTGTCCATCATCAGGGCAGATCCGGCAGATCCGTCGATCACATCGACGGATCTGCCCTGATGATGGACACTGCAACGCTGTCCGAAATGTCCGCTAAAGAAGGAGGTAGCACAACACGGCATAACACCCCAAAAACAAAAAACGAAAATGCTTTTGGTCGTGAAAATCTAAAAACGTAACTCCATTTAAATTTACCAAAATTTAAAGTAAAAGTAATAATGAAGTATTTTTAGTTTTTTATTATTGTAACAGCTGTTTCGGCTTACAAGGCCATTTTCAATCAGTTTGAAAATGGCCTTGTTAGCCGAAACAGCTGTCACAATAATTAAAAACTAAAATAATCGCGGAACCTAATAATAACATTATTAAATTTAATTTAAAATAAATTTTTAGAAAATTTAATGTTCCTATAGAAGTGCGTCTGTGAGTAATGATTTTACTCGTAGGTATATTCTCACGGCATTATATAATGATTACTGTTATTCGATTAGACTAATAATGCCTAATGAATGGATATTTCAATTCGAACACATGCATGTTCCTCAACTCACTTCCCGTACAGCTTTTTTGTTCGGACAATATGAGTTGAACATACCTTCCTACCTACCTGCTAGCTGCTAGCATGTAGAGTATGTTGTATTAATTTAAATGTTGAACAAAATGAAAAATGCCCGGCATTAATCACATAACAGCGGGTAGGTGGTACTGTTAATGACTCACAGGAATTTGCCGGACTTTTTTATTAATAATTTCATTACAATGTACGACAACTTTGAAGCTCATAATCAAATTAATTGCAAAAAGATACGTTGGTATTAATTAAAAAGTTGTTAGAATTTATTAATAACAACAAAATGCATGTATATCATCAAAGTGTCAAATTTCAGATTGTTAAATAATTATATATAATGACTTCAACAAAATAATGCTTATCTTTGCAGGCGACCAAACGCAGAACATCGAACTATGTAGGTAAGGTATGTACCTACTTATAACATTTTTTAAGAGTTTTATGTTTCAAAGTACATACACTTGTTCCTTATCAAAAAAGTTGGATGTTGAAAATGAAGAATAAATATAGCTGAAAGAAAAGAAAGAAAAACAAATAGGTGTTGTCAATTATCTTTATATGTTATGTTATTTGTTGACAGATAATTAGAAAGACGACCATTACGGATGAATACCGTTAGTAAATTTTAAATATCATTTGTGATTCTGATTTCACAAGCATTAGTACCTCCGCTGACGAGGCAACTGAAAAAAAACATTTTTATTTTTAACTTTTTAACTTAATGAGTTAAACCTCAAATTATAATATTTTTTAATTAAGTGATTTGCAAGTTCAGAAAAGTCCTTGCCATTTAAACATTGTAAGTGTTCTTTTACTCTGATATTGACATTTCGTGCTGTTTTCCATAGATAGAAAGCCGGACAATCATTACAGCTTAGTTTATAAATACCCGAGTGGCTTAAATTATCATCTTTATCTTTAGTATTGGTTAAGAATTTTCCGATGTTATTATTTGTATAGAAAGACGGTTTGATATCTAAGTATTGTTTAATATTGTCTCTCTTTCAAATAATTTTGTCTCTGTCTAATTATGTCCCTTTTTAACATTCTTTCTCCCCCTGTCTCTCAACCTATATATATCTACCAACTCCGTCTTAGTATTTAGTTATTATTATATCCCGATGAAGCTTGGTCGAAGCGAAACCGGTCGATATATAAAATAATAAATATTCGTGGTTAAATACTAAGTGTTTGTTTTATTTGGATAAAAAAAAAAAAAATATTATTATATTTATTATAAGCATTGAAAGGAAGGGAAGCGCAGCATCCACAGTATGTATGAAGGGACCGCGCCTGGCGTGCACCCATGCACCGACAACCGAAATTAGTATGTTTTCCCTACCGGATTCGGCACGTGTCACGGCACGGCATTAAAAAAAATACAACTTTGTGTAAATGAAATATTTTGTAATTCTTAAAGTTCAAGAAATACAAAAAAAAAAAAAACTTAAAAAATCGCCAATGAATGCAAAGATATTGAAATCTTCCTAATTCAACTATTTAGCAATGCAATGACTAGGTATTGGAAAACAAAAAGATTACAAATATTATTTTAATATTTTATATCATAAATTGCGTCGACATCTTAATTTTGACAATTTTTTTAGTGTGAATAGATACTGTTGAATTATTTCGCCCACCAATTCGTTTGGGAGCGAGTTAATTGCGGAAATAAGAAAACGAAGTTCACGGACTCTAAATCAATTACAAAGAAACGAATAACTAGCCGGAATAAGATAGGCTGCGAGGCTCGCACATATAAATCAGGCGCGTACTATGTATCATCTTAGTTTATGGCTCTTTATTGTTAGTGATTGCATTTCCACAAAGCTTGTTTGTTTTATTTGTGCAATAAAACCATTATTTACATCCAGTTATAATTATTATACCCCAATTTATTATTAATTTGATGCTCGTTGAATGTACTAATTTAAACTATGATTTATTGCATAATCTTGAATAACATTGGCTGCTTTTTATAGAGGAAAATAATTTAAACGTAATAAATCTACCATAAACAAAAGCCAGTCTATGTAATTGTTTCCGATGTAAGCAAGATGCATTCGTAAAATACGTTGTTAGAATACATTTTCGACTTAATTAAATTCATTAAAATTATCTTTATTTTAATCAGCTATAACACGTTTTAATGTTCCTTCCTCATACAGGCCTAATGGCAAACGTGTATTCAATAACTAACCAAAAAACTATTCTCATAAATTTGGTGTTTATGGCTCATTCACAATACGAGAATATTTGATATTAACTACTATTTATTGCGGACTTAAAAACACTCAGGTGTTCCGTAATGAGGGGCTTTGTCATTAATTTTATATTTATCTGTCGTATAATTAAAATCAAAACAAATTAATTGAATGCGCAAGTTCATTCCACCCACGGAGACTAAACGAGATTAATCTAAAAATAACTCATCTGAATGCCCCCATTAACCAACTGTGCTTTAATCTGGTGCTACAATCAATATGAAGACAGATGTAATTTCAAATCTTCACAAGTTATTTATGAATTTTCTTACAATTATGGAATTCCCTCAGATTTTGCACGATTTACATATTTTAAAACAAATTTTCATTTCTGCTTCATAATCTGGTTCTAGTTGAAAAAAATGTGGCCTTCTGTAGACTCGATATTGGAATCAAGCGTAAAATCTAAAACACTTTAAACATAACAACTTTTAATTAAACATACCTATATATATTTTGAAGAAGAATAATCTAAATTAAGATATGAAAATGAACAAGATACAGAAAAATAATAAAAGATAACTGGACTCTAACCCAGAACCTCTAGTCTTACTGGAACAGCGCTTTATCCAATTCAGCCAATGCCACCTATTATGAAACCGTCATATTTGTCAACTCATATTTCAAATTTTAGAATTAATAATATTATTGTTGTGTTGTGGTGGATATTAATTATAACACGATTGTATTTGGTACGTTATTTATTACCAGCCGAGCGGACATTTAGATTACAAGTAATGACAGGCAGGATTTATATACCACAGACCATCGGGTAGAAAATGGGCATAGACAATAATACCAACATCCCTCTTTTCCTAATAAAAAAAAACAAGTTATAATAACATAAACAGTACAAATATGAGATTTGATCTTTACATTATACATGACATAGTAATAAATCATACAAGTGGAATAAATGAACAAAATTAATTATAATCAGCTGGATTATATCTATCGGGTCTATTGACAGTTCTGCCCGAACGGGTTCGAATGCTTGCCTCATTGCTAGTCATCTCAGTAGAAGTTGTGGGATATGAATAAAACGGAATTGAATGAAAATCATTGTCAAAACGTACACCTTCCTTCGATGAATTATTTCCATTATGCGGTGATGATGATTCCTGACGTGATCTGTCTAAATTCAAGTGTTTCCTATTCCTGCGGTATCTTGAACCATCAGGAGTTTCAACAATATATGACCTTGGGCATCCTTTAACAATTTCTACTACAGTAGCTGGCGACCATGAACATGACACATTTTTCTTAAATACTACTTTATCGCCTATCTTTAACTCAGCCAAGTTGCGAACCCTTTTGTCGAAATATTTTTTCATTTTGTTTTGACGATCTTTAAATTTAATTTCATAATCTTTAAAGCGTACAACTTTTGGTCTAAGTTGACTGGATGTTACTGGTAAATTACATCTAAGTTGTCGTGACATTAAAAGACTTGCAGGGGATGGAAAATTATTTTTTGGACTATTTCTGTAATGTAACATAGCGAGATATGGATCAGTTTTGGATTCAAGGCATTTTCTTAAAATATTCTTAACTATTTTTACTGAACTCTCAGCTTGACCATTTGACTGAGGATAGTTTGGACTGGTGGTGATATGTTCAATATCCCACTCATATAAAAAGTTTTTAAAAATGGCTGATTGAAATGGTGGTCCATTATCACTTACAAGCGTTAACGGTATTCCGTGACGTGAAAATATTGATTTTAAGTGTGTGACGACAGTTTCCGCATTATAATTGTACAAAATTGAATGTTCTATGTATTTTGAATAATAATCAGTAACGATGAGATAATTTGAGTTGTTAAAATGCATTAAATCTACACCTACTTTTTCCCAGGGAAAATTAGTGATACCATGTGGCAAAAGAGGCTGTGAAGGGTTATTAGGTTTAAATTTAGTACAAATC
Source organism: Limnephilus auricula (assembly GCA_951813805.1). Classification (NCBI taxonomy): domain Eukaryota; kingdom Metazoa; phylum Arthropoda; class Insecta; order Trichoptera; family Limnephilidae; genus Limnephilus; species Limnephilus auricula. Next base: position 742,206 of record OX638401.1, read on the forward strand.
TGACATTGATCGACAACATTTTGAATATCAGAATTAATATTCGGCCAAAAAATCATATTTCTGACTAGACTTTTTGCTTTTGACATACCTAAGTGACCTTTATGTATATCTTTTAAGATCTCAGGACGTAAAATTAATGGTATAATTAAACTAGGTCCCTTAAATACCAGATCATTGACAACATGAATTTCTGCTTGAAAATTCCAATATGGTTTAACGCAAGGTTCAATCTTATTTTTACTTGACGGCCAACCGGTTTTATAATATTTAATTAAAGTTAATAACGTCTGATCTTGTTTTGTCGCCTCGGTGATTGATTTCAGTTTTTCTTCTGAAACGGCCAGACTGGACATCAATAAATTGATATGAATGTCAATTTCTTTTTCTGCATCCGTTACTTCTGTATCAGGCAACGGTGCTCTAGATAATGTATCGGCAATATACATAAATTTACCAGGTACATAATTGACCTCTAGGTGGTAGCATTGTAACGACATCATCATTCGCTGTAACCTTGCGGGAACTTCAGAAAGTGATTTCTTAAAAAGTGTAACTAATGGTTTGTGATCTGTTTCCACATCTACAATGTGACCATAGATATATTGATGGAATTTTTGACAACCGAATAAAATCGCATATAATTCCTTTTCTATTTGTGCATAATTTTGCTGACTGGATGTTAGTGTTTTTGATGCGTAAGCAATCGGTCTACTTTCCTGCAAAATAACTGCGCCCACTGCGCTCTGTGAAGAATCTACAGATAATTTTAGTGGTTTTTTAATATCAAAGTTAATAAGTACTGGAGACGAACTTATAATTTTCTTTAAATTGACAAAGGACTGATCGTGGTTGGCATCCCATAACCAGCTGACGTCTTTCTTTAACAAAGTCCTTAAAATTTCGGTTTCTTTTGACAAATCTTTTATGAAAGAACCCAAGTAATTAATCATACCTAGAAACCGTTGTAAGTCTTTCTTACAAGTGGGAGTTGGTAATTCACGAATAGCTCTAACTTTTGACTCGTCTGGCCTGATCCCTTGATTGCTAAAAATATGACCTAGAAATGTTACTTCCTGTAAGCCAAAATGACATTTATTTAGATTGAATTTTAAATTGACTTCTCTGGCTCTTTTAAACACATTTTCTAATCTCCTTTCATGAGATTCGAGATCCTCTCCCCATACTAAAATATCGTCAACGAAAACTATCACCCCTTCTAGATCAGCAAATATTTCCGTCATTATTCTAGAGAAAAATTCAGGGGCGGAATTTATTCCATACGGAAGTCTTAAAAATTGATACCTGCCGAAAGGCGTTTGAAAAGTGCACAAATCAGAACTTTCTTCATCTAAAGGTATCATCCAAAATCCTGAGAATGCGTCTAAATTTGAGAAATAATTTGCTCCTTTAATTTTAAATCTAATCTCATCCATGGAAGGTGTTGGGTAATGTGTTCTGCAAATAGCCCTATTTAAATTTCGCGGATCTAAACAAACTCTTAACTGTGAATTTTTTTTCTCTACAACAACAATAGAACTCACCCACGGTGTTGGTTTTGTAACCTTGACAATGACTTTCATTTCTTCCATTCTACCTAATTCTTCTTTTAACTTATCATGTAGCTTGAATGGAATCTTTCTTGGCGCATCGATTTTTGGTTGAACATCAGCTCGAACTGTTAAATGACATTCGTGAGGCAAACATCCGAGACCCTGAAAAACATCATTAAATTTCTTTATTACGTTGTTCGTATTATACATTGACAAATCATTGTTGGGAATATTTTCTGAATTATTCGTATTAGAGTAAACACGTTTTATTATTCCCATCGCATGACAGGTGGTTAGCCCTAAAATAGTTTGACAAGATTGCAATTCAGTAATGACGAAGGAAATGGACATATTTTTATCATTATTATAAAAGCAATTTAATTTACACATTCCTTTTGTAGGAATGTGAGTACCACCGAAAGAATTTATTTTAAATGCCGATTCTGTGATAATTTCTTCGGACAAACCGAGTTTTTTAAAATTTGTAAAAGACATTACATTTACATTGGCACCGGTATCTAGAAGACATGAAATTATAACATTATTTATTCTTAAATTAATGTGCCATGAATTCAATGTTGTATTTATATTGTTGCAATTTAATGTATCAATTGTGTAGTCGTAGTTAGGTATCTTACTTTGTGACAATGTATTAACATTAATTTTCCTACCTTTTAACTTCCTATTAAAACAAAATTTCGAATAATGACCAATCTTGAGACAATTAAAGCATTTAGCTAATGACGCTGGGCAGTTTGTGCGGTGGATTTGTCCACATTTGGTACAGACTCCGCCCTGACTTCTGGATTGACCTCTCAATTGACTGTTTGGACTTCCGGATTGACTTCTGGATTGACTTCTAGATAGACTGCTAGGACTTCCGGATTGACTTCTGGATTGACTTCTGGCTGATAACGAAGATGAAGAAGGGCTTCTTTGAACTTGTTGTATATTATTCTCCTCAATACTTCTCGTGTTTTCCCTCGATACAACAATCGCTTTTGATAAAATAATCGCTTTTTCCAAGTTTAAAGACGGTTCTTGTAAAAGTCTTTCCTTCAAGTAATAGAAGTTTCGGTTCAGGTTGCATATAAATATATCTTTTACTAATGATGACTTTAGGTTGCCGAAATCACACGTTTGGCTAAGATTTTGCAATGCCGCGATAAATTCATCCACTGATTCACTTTCGTCTTGCTTCCTCGTGAAAAATTTGAATCGTTCCACTGTTACGTTTATTAATGGAATGAAATGTTTATCATAAAGTTGAATGATTTCTTGAAGGGTACTTTTTTCAATTGTAATTCCGAAAGAGTTGAAAATTTCTACTCCTTTCGGTCCGATGTTATGTAAAAGCCTTGCTACTTTTTGCACTTCCTTTTCCTCGTTGAAATTATTGGCCATCATGTAAATCAGGAAAGATTGCTTGAACCTCTTCCACTCGCCCGACATATCCGGAACAATCGCCATTTGAACGACGTGACTCGACATTTTATTTGTTCTTGCGACAGTTTGTTTGGCACGACAAAATATTGACTTGACTTGACTTGACTTCACTCACAACGTTTTTAAAAAGACACACCTGACACCATGTTGTGTTGTGGTGGATATTAATTATAACACGATTGTATTTGGTACGTTATTTATTACCAGCCGAGCGGACATTTAGATTACAAGTAATGACAGGCAGGATTTATATACCACAGACCATCGGGTAGAAAATGGGCATAGACAATAATACCAACAATTATCTTCGACTGTTTTTTTTTCATATTATCGGCAGCTACCTTTTTCATTGGAAACACGTGTGCAATTGTTACCTAGATGGAGTTAAGGATGTTAAGGATGCTACGTGGAGGCTCTTTTTATGGAAAGGGGGGAGAAGTTCTAGAAGTTCTAGGAAGGAAAAGGGCATGGGTCAATATGTCTAGTGAATCATCCATGTGTCCATGAATCTGGGGGGTCAATGTGTCCAAGAGTGACGGACATTGAAGCCGTCCCTTCCATTGCCGTGCAAGACGACGGGTCGAGAGAGTCCGGCCGAAGAGGTCAAAAGTCTCAATCATCCAGTCTCTCCCGATACAATGCATTCGCCGCCAAGATCTAGACAAACTTCACCTCATGAACCCGGGCATTTCTGCTAAGTTACAAAACGTACCGAAACACTTTTGAGTGACCAATGGAAGGATTGCCGGGACAGTGGTACCCGTCCCCCTTCCCAAACCTACTAATTGCTTCTAAAATAAAAACATAAACAATGAATAACCCACAGAGCACGTGTGTCACATTTGTTATGCGCCATTGAGGCGATTTTTTACAAAAAGACTGCTATAAAAATTTTCCGATTACAATTATTATTTTTTTATTAATTTTCAACGCCCTGGTGGGCTTTTACGTGATTAGTGTAATTCAGTGGATTAATAAAAATGGTAGGTATAGTAAGTGAAAATAATATACATATCATAAGAAAAGAGACAAAATTAAAATAGATTAAACAGAAATCAGTTTTTTAATTGCAGATGGCATAAAAATAATAATATGGTGTGGGTTAGTACGACAAATTTACAGGTGAATAATACATGACAACGTTCACAATGCAGCGAAATAAAATAGAGTAACAAGTTTTTATATTATAGATAGGTAAATAGAAGGAATACAAAAATATACGCAACAGCTTCTTGATTGTAAAAATATGCTACATAAAAACATCATTCAGGTATCTTTTAAATAATGGTAAACTCATATTAAACATGTCGATATTTGACGTGAATTTGTTTCTAAGTGTGTGAAAGTGAGCAATACGTGCATGTACGTGGTAGTTGGTCCCGGAATTATTGATGCAGAATAAAATATTTTGCCTGGTTGCTCGATTAGGTATCTTGAAGTCAATGGAGTTCACAACAGTCTAATTTGGAGTGAATAATTTTAAAGAAAAAAGTTAAGTCATTTATTTTTCTTCTGTTTTCTAGGGAATGCATTTTAAGTGTATTTAGTAAGAATATATAGTTAAATAAATAAATAAAATAAAATGTGTTGAATTGGTAAGAGTAGCTTGATGTTAACAAATCGTAAAAATTTGTGCTGAAGACGTTTAATATTTTTTATATGAATTTGATAGTGTGGCGATTACACTATAGAATTGTATTCTAACAAGCTGCGTACTAACGACAAATAAACGAGTTTTATTACTTCCAACGAATCAAAGTATTTGATAGATCTGATTACAAATCCCAGTGTCTTCATGCCTTTGCTAGTAATTTGTTGAATGTGATTTATGAAATTTAATTGGGTGTGAAACAAAACTCCAAGATCCCTAATTTCATTGACTTTTTCTAAGATTTTGTTTTCTATTTTGTATTTGAACGATAATGGGGTCTTTACTAGACAAAATTGTAGTATCTTACATTTATCAATATTGAGAAATAAGTTGTTTGCGAAACAGCATTTACGTAATTTGTCGATGTTTGATTGTTAGATTAGGCAGTCGCTTTCATTCGATATTTCTTTGTATAACTTGATGTCATCTGCAAAACGCAGAACTTATATCATTTATGAATATGAGGTAAAGAATGGGGCCGAGATGACTCCTTTGCGGCAGACCACTAGTTGCATAAAATAACTTAGATTTGCAATGTTTAATTTTCACAAGTAAGATTCTATTAGACAAGTAACTTGAGAACCAATCCAACAACTTGCCTCGCAGTCCTCATGCATATAGTTTACTCAGTAATAATTTATGGGATACTTTGTCGAAAGCTTTTGAAAAGTCTGTATAGACACTGTCAACTTGTATTTTGTTGGTAAAATATTCCGTAATATAGTTTTAATAATATTATGTGATGCCATTCAGGGTTACCGTCCTTACACATAAGCTTCGCTTCCGTAACGACAAATGCTTTTCATGAATGACATAAATAGATATGTTTCTGTTATGTCTCTTTCTCTGTAATCATTTGCAGAGTTATTGTCTTTAATATTAGTATCGGACCTTATCTCAATACTCTTGTGTTTGATTAAAAGACGTTGGTTCTTTGAAATCACAGTGACTGTTTATTGTTTTACGCACTATACAAATATGGTTTAAGAGGCTAGACTTTGAACGACACGCGGAACACCCGCGTCAGTCATTCTGTCCCGCTCACAATAAGCTTACGCACACTTACAATACATGCGAATGCGAAATGTGCGAATGAGACAACGCTCAAATTTACCTACAGAAATCGCTCGAAAAGGGGTTTATGGAGAATACACTTTTCTACATCGAAACTTTCACGAAATTGAAATTTAAAAAAATATATATTTTTTAGAAAGAAGAAGCTACGTCGGTAGCTTTTTATAATTTCATAATTCTTTATGAGAGTTGAGTTAGTATTACTTTGTCCTTAAATAATATTTTTTGATAAATCGTACATGTTTGACAGTGAATGTTTACGTTAATACGAAACGCATCGAAAATTCGAAAACATACCGACATAGTTTTCACCCTCTAGAAGGCAGTATAAAAAAAATATATTCATTTTGTGCAATTTTCAAGGTAGAAAAGTGTTTTTTCCCGGGCGTCATTTTTGTATGGGCCGAAAAGAGAAGTCTAAATCTAAGTCTAAGTCTAAGAAGTCTAATCGTCTTAAGAGACTCTGGAGAGCTCTTGAAAGGACTGATTTGACACTCTCAGATGGGCTATGCTCGGAACACGTCGTAACCGACACCATGTGACCCGAGCATAGCATAAACAACAGAACAATGATAGAACTGATCATAATATTCCCATATATTACAGTTTCCAAAACAATTTCCCGAGACAATTAAAGGTAACGAACCTCACTGCCTTCTCGGTGGGTAGCGACTTCCGAAATAACTTCATTAACCCACAACCAATTGTGAGCATAAGCAGATGCAGGAATACATAAAGTCAGTTCCCCAGCGTGCTCGAGTGTCAGCCAGATAAGCTAATTAATTAAACCACCTGTAAATAATTTAGGTCGTTAATACATACAGTAGTTCGCGACCACCTTCATATATCTCCGCATCTACATTATAACGTTCGGCCCCATTAACTGCCAATAATAATGCGACTGAACGGTCTTAATTAATTACAAGTGATACCATCGGAAAAATTCTACGTGGGCTTCACACATACAAGAATTTGAGTAGGGCCACAGCTTAGCATTTATCTTATGCTTCTTTTTTACAAAATATCGATAAAATGTAGCGGGATCAATAAACAAAATCCACAAATATTTTAAGTAAACACAATAAGTGCAAGTATGACAAAGTTCAATAATCGTAAAACAGTACAAAACTTCAACACTAACTTTATGAGAAGGTAATTTAACAACAGACTCAAAGAAAACCTAATTGTTCCCTCAACCGCTGGTTAAACCTTTTAACAAAATCTGGGTTAGCTGAACTCACAAGCAGACTATTTTACCTACACGTCTCTTTAGTTCGGTCCTGCTAGAGATTTCCCTCGAAGACGCATCATTCGGACCAGGGCGCAAACTTAACTTTTTATAGTTAAAACATGAGTTTTTATCGGTCAGACCATAAGTGGCATCTAACTAATAGCATTCCTCTCCCCTCATTATGTAGTAAAAGACATAGGGATGCGAGAAAGAGAAAGCATTCGAGATTGAATACATGTTGCTTACTATATAAACTTTTTTCCTGTACGATGAATATTTGACCTGCGTTACAATCTATATAAAAGTTTAATCCCATTCCAGTCCTATTTTGTATAAGTACCCAACTTAGTACCTTTATAGTAGTGGCATAGTGTGGGACAGGCTAGTTGCTTATTAGTGACTAAGAACTATCCCAACGGACACAGGTAAAGCCTGATAGAGTATCCGTGTTATATTTTATTTGTTTCATCCTCCATAAACAAGATACACGCTTGCACCTTAAGGACGTACACATGTGCCTCCCTTTAATTAACCTGTTCGATTGCCAGGTAGGTTCCGTGGAGAACATTTGAATAATTAATTTAACGTAGACTGGATGGAAAAGCGACCAATGCGAGATGGATTTACATAAATCTTGTCCGAACACCTTATGGTTGAGCAACACGCACGGTTCTCATAAATCAACACAAAAGCGATTAACTCCTCAAAAAATGCTCCGACAAATCCTGACGCTTTCTTCACCGAGTTAATTGTTAGTGATCTATGTTCGCCAAAGGCCGTTTATCTCAATTTGCTCCAAGTCGAATATCCCCTGGTCAAGGTAAACGCTTGTTTTTGAAATAATAATCTCCAATTAAAACCGTGTTGTTATTCAATGTCACGACCATTTTTACGTTCAACGTACTCCACTGTTATTACTGATTCTGATTAGGATTCATTGATTGGAATCAGTGCATGATATTTCTTCACCATATTACCAAAACAAATATTATGGTCTACGCATCTGGGTTCTGAGTTCGATCCTCGCTGCCAGCCTGGGAGTTGTTTCTGTGATCTTAGTAGTTGTAAGAATAATTTGATCAAAATGACTAAACGTCTGGGAAATTACGCGGTATAGTTGTAGATTAAGTAAAAAATCGATAAATCGTTTTTTTCAATAAAATATAGAAACTGCGTAACTTGAACTGAAAAAATAAAAAATTAAATAATTAATTTTAATTATTATAAGATAAGCAATAATTATTAGCCTGAAACACTCATCCAAATTGAAAAAACCTCCCGAGAACAGATACATGTCGCTGACGGGACTCGAACCCGCACCCCTTCGATTGCCGGTCGAGAGCTCTACCATTAAGCTACGGCGCCTTATCTGTTACCCGCCAAATGATTCAATATATACTAGTGTTTCATTCAACAATTACCGCTTATTACATTTTTTCACCTGCAAACAACCAACTTTATTTTTATATGAGAAAGGCATGTAAGTGCTAACTCTCACTAGATGGCGTCGAGACATATTTTGTCTACTTTTTTTTTGGTGAAATATTTTAACTCTTCAAATACTGATTATTTTTAATTGATAAACTAATGTTTAAGACAAGATTTTTTTATGCATAGCACAAAGGGTAACAATTATTATAAGCAATAATTAATAATAATCGTCGGCGACATGTCTCTTTTCTCGGGAGGTTTTTTCAATATGGATGAGTGTTTCAGGCTAATAATTATTACTTATAATAATTGTTACCCTTTGTGCTATGCATAAAAAAATCTTGTCTTAAACATTAGTTTATCAATTAAAAATACTTAATTCTAATTTTATCCTGAAAAAGAAATCATTGGTTTCGAAACATGTTAATAATTTTGATTGCATAAGTAAAGTATAATTATATTCAAAGGTGTTCGTATATTCAAAGGTGAATCGTTTGAATCCAGCAGAATTGTTTTATATTTTAAGTTTAAAAATAAGTCGGTATTAAAAACATTTTTATATAGCAAATGTTTGTTGGTTTGATAAAGCCCTCTGGGTTGTAGAACTATCGTATCTCTCCCGGGTCGCTCTCATTGTTAAAAACGACCGGTTCGTTTACATTTGTAAAATTGATATATCGGCCATCTGTTCTCGTACAAACTTTTAAACCTAATTTAGAAAGGCTTCTGATTGGAGTGAAACAGGATATTCGACCGTTGAGAGATTCATGGCAGTTGCTGATTAATTTTCAATTAAATAGTTAGCGAGGCCTGTGAGATCATGTCACAGCTAAGTGCTGAGAGAGATAAACGAATTGATGCCAAATTATGCATATTTAGTTAAAGGTTTGCCGGTTTTTGTCTCCAGATGGGTCCCCGCCCATTCAACTCAGCGCACGGCATTCAGCCACAGCAAGAGAGACAGCTCAATTGTGTCGGTGACATTTGGTATATTTGAAGCACATTATGTAAATCAAGCGACGACTACTTGGATTTCGAGAACCAGTTCAGCGAAGAGATTTACCGATACCAAATACCACTCTGAAGGTCCAAATCCACAATGTGGTGACCGCGGAGAGGGGAATGAGAGCTTTTCTTCATTAAGGAATGTAAATAGTTTTCAATAAATCAACTTTATCAATTTATAAGAACGCATCATGAAACATTCAGAAGCCCCTGTAATCTGCAAACACATCCAATTCGTACACTTCTAATCGGCTTAGGCTAGACAACGGATTATGCTTGATTTGATAAATCATTTGCAAACTTGATTTAATTGGCTCTACGCTACAACATGCCATGCCACACGGGCCGGTACCTAATACTGTCTGACCAACAAATCCGATCTTACCAAACTACTGTAATCATATCATGTTTACTTATTGAATTAAATTGATAGTTACGTTGATTAAAAAATTACAATATACAATGACAAATATTATCTACATAATCTTTGCCATTTTTTAATCTTTTTCCATGTTAGGCAATTACTTAAGCAATATTTCTAAATGCATGCTTCGATAATACTCGTATATATTAAACGGTTTGTATTCAACACACGAGCAAGAGAAATCTTCTCAACATGTATCACCGAACTTTATTATCTAGCAGAAAAAGTTGTAATAGAAAAACAAAGCGAAAAAAACTTATCTTTTATTAATTTTCTGTATAACACAATTAATTCGTTGAATGCAAAGGAGATACCAAAAGAACAGAGCCGAGCGGGACAAACATAATTCAAATGTGTCCTGTTGCGTGAATACACTTTTATGATTAATATCTTAATTGGGATTCTTTTGGGACATTCCTTTCCGCCGAGGTAGGAGCAAATGAGGCCATAATAGAATATCTGGAATAATTGAAAAAATACGCTCCATGGAAAGCTTTTTGTCATAATTGAAAAACACAATCTAGACTAAAATCTCTCTCGTCGACAACAATCAGCCGCACAACCAGTACAATTCTCTTTACCATTATTATAATAATACACGAGAGATTTTTATTAATAATTTTTAGTAGGATGTTTATATCGCCGAGCATAATGAAACAATAAATTATAAAGATGTTGCATTAGCCATTTCATGTGTGGTAAGGTTTGATTAAAAAATAAATAATATTTATAGCTTACGGTGTACTAAATCTCCACGCCCAGGAAACGCTAGACAGAAGTTTCCAATTCACGTTTTTTGTTATCGAGATAATAAAATATCTTCAGGTGTAATTTGTACAGATCTTTCGCTATATAATATTGGTAGTTTACGATGTATTTTATAGCAACTAAAAAAAAACAAATTACGCGCGACTTTTTTTACGGCGAAAACATATTTTTATTTCATAAAGAGTACAATCGCAATTTCATAAAATGATATTTGTAGAAAAATAATTATCAAATCAATTTATTCTAAAAACTTGGATTTATATAAATAGCTGGTATATTTTATTATGTGCTTTAAGAACACCTGCTTCGTGGCTCGGAGCAGTATATTCTAATCGTCCTCGTTCTATCGTATTCTCATTCTATCATTATGATAGTGTTCTTTGTATAAAGAAGTAAATCGTGGTACGAACACTTTGTATACATACCATTATGCCGTGCCATATAATGTTATTATAACCTATTACCTACGCCTTACCTAGAAAAGCTAAAAGCAAAAAGCAAATGTGAAACAGTTTCGCAACATCAGTATTCATGACATTGCATCATATTATGAGATTTATAATCCAGTCAAACAGATTTTGTAACCGAGATTATAATAAAATGGTTGTAGGTTTAATTTTGCAGTTATTTTAATTTACTGTTATTTGGTTTTAGTGCTTATGCGTATTCACTGAGAAAAACAGCAACACACAGGGTCAGACAGGAATAGAACGCCATACACCAGGAGTAGATAAGCAAGACCCGATTCGTGCTTCTTGCGACTCATAAAAAAATATTGTTGAGTAAACAACTTACCTTTAATTTTTAGCTATTCAGTGTCTAAATCGTCAGGTTCATCAATCCTCATCAATTTCTTGTACCATTAATAATGACGGTGCCATAATACGACTGGTTCTGGGAAGTTGTGAACTGTTTGTCGCCATCACAAGATAGCTGAATAATTTTAAAAACTATTAAATTAGAAATTTATTGCTGAGCTATTTCGTCGTTGCAAATAATACCGTTCCACAATATTCCTATAATGCTTTGCAGCTGTTGAATGTGGGTACACATTCGAATCACATACACAGACTTCAGATTTTTTCTTGATCTATAAGAGCTTATTTCCTGTTTTAAATATCTTGTAGTCGTAATTTCGACAAGTTATATATTAGCATTTCTATGTTGAAACTCAATTTGAATGGTACCTTTCTATTTAAGTCCATGGCTCTTAATTTGGGAGGGATGTATGAGTACCACCGCCATTTCCCGAGTACTTCGGGAGAGACTGAGCGAGGAAGGCCTAGCCTAAACCTTTCCAGTCGGATTCTCTTGACATATCGCCTTGCACCGTAGTGAGAGGGTCGTAGTATTCATACATGGACCAGGAAACATTGACCCCCAGATTCCCACCCACCCCTCATACATTTTTTCTTGCCAAATCTTCTTCCTTTCTCTAAAAAGTCCTCCACACAGCTAACGTAAAAAAACAACAAATAGCTAAGATATAATGTCATGATTATTTTATGTTTATTGCTATAATATATACCTTTAGTAGATATCTACATTGAAGAGAAGTGACACTTTTAAAACATAAAACATCTGATAAACGGGAAAAGAAAAGACGTTCTGTATAACACTAAAACAATTTTCTTTGATTCTAAAATCATAAAAAAACCATACATAAAGTAAGTAACCTACCCGCCTATTTCGCAGTATAGGATATAAGATAACAATTCCGAAAATCGTCAGGTGGGTTTGCCGTCTCTTAAATGATATATGAATCAAACTGAATGCTGGTGCTATTTATCGTATTTGGCGTATCGTATCTTGAAATCATTAAGATCCTCTTTATTTTCAGCGGAGGATTGTTTCTCGGACGGTTGGTCGCTTGTTCTCATGGAGCCTGTCCCCGGCAATGCACGGGAATCGGGCAAGGAAATGCGGCGCTGTGTGTGTTGTGAACGATGGAATTTAAATACAATGAAGGGAGTTTGTCAATATAATTTATTCCCTCCCACTCGACACATTATCTCTGTTCTCCGCTTGCAATAAAATGTTCTTGTCATCGTTTAAAAAGCACTCAAATAGCGATTTATGTATTAAACTTGAAATTTTCTTTCTATAAAAGAAATATTGAATGACTGCATATGATACACATACCTAACAACTAACAAAGCGTGTATATTAGAATAATTGATAAATGCGCATGAATATTAGGGATGGTTCGAAGTAGGTACACTAGAATAAAAGTTGGTAGGAATTGGCATTCGAACAAAGCAGTTCGGTGAAAATAAACCTGTTGTGACTTAAAAATATATCATATTTAATCATTGAAGACAGTATCAACAACTCTCAAACGAAAAATTTGAAACAGAAAAGGATTCATTAGTTTCTGGGAATTGAACCCAAGATCTCTACCTTACCGGGATAGTACTCAGACCACTGAGCTAATTCGACCATATCAACTTCTATCTGAGAGCTACTAACATAATCTCAATTTTCTTAACGCATAATTTTTGGCTGCTCTCTTTATGCACGATCGCAAAATTTCGTTTTTAAGAGTGGTTATTGTGTCTTCAATGACTAAATAATAAACAACCATTATTAAAAAATATCTTTTTAATATTGAATCTGAAGTCCACAGAAAATCACAGAATATCAACAATTCATAAAATTCTGTGATTAAGATAATAAAATAACAAAATATCAAAAAAACAAAATGAATCAATTTTACAAAATTTTACTTGAATACCTCATTATCAGAGTTGAAATTATATATACTTATTATGCGTGAATGCATGCATGTATAAGCAATAAAACTGTCTGCATGAGTAGGTCCAGGACTCGACATCAGTGGTTGTGTAGGTGTGAACAGTGAACATACATCGCTGTTTAATCTGCAATCTTTACAGCTAAACGAAACATGTCTGGCTTTAGACGTTTACCTAATACTTGCAATTATTATGATTAGATAAAAAAATGAAAAATAACAAGACACATTAAAAAAAGATAACGGTCGCAACTGGGACTCGAACCCAGGATCTCTTGTTTTATCGGGATAAACATCTTAATATTATAATTAGCAAAAAAAAAAAATTCTTTATTATAAGTTGTCGGTATTCCTTGAAAACCCGGAGCAACTCTGTGAAACGGCACTGTCACGTGCGTCCAAAATCCTTCTCGAATTTTACTATGTTTTTTTATGCTACACTCTTCATGATGTAAAAGCAAATTCAATTCATCAGATTTATTCCCTTTTCTACCAGGCGATCTTTAATTGCCTTCCCTCCATTTGACATTCCATCTCTCTGACAGTCTGAATTCCTCTGGCTATTCAAAATCATTCTGAAAAATGCCCATTTAAAAAATATTAAGAAATAAATTGGCCATCCTTTTCAGCATTTATCAAAACTGATATTTAGATAACATGACTGCAGTTTTATGATTATAATCAATAAAAATAATAGTCATCAGACAGCAGTCTCCAGAAAGCATTCAGCAAACAGGTAACGCTGAATTGGCGCTGGTAGGCTGATGACCATTTCATTTATGTACCTTGATTTAATTACTGACGGACTTTAGCTTCGGAGACAGCTAACAATCCATTGAAAGTCGCAGACAACAGAAGATACCGATAAACGCCAACTACGCTCCTGTGTATGCAAATTAGTATTTTTCTTAGCAGCTGCTTAGAATAGTGTTTGAGTCGGATCTTGCCGTTTGTAATGACAAACCCGCAGCTGGTTTGCCATTAATTACATTAGTGCATTGTCTGAGTATTCTAGCATTAACAACCCCTTACTTTAACGATTAATTCGCTGTACAAAGAAAATGTTTTTTTTTATGAACGTTACTTTGTTTTATTATAAAATCTACAGGCGTTACTAAACATCTTCGTAGATATAATCGTAGACAATAACATTACTTAGGTATATCTGCTCTGAAGAGGGTGCGGTTGTTTGAAACAAGTTAACCTAAAATATTACGTGTTATTATTTACGCTGTATTATCTGCGCTGAATCATATTCAGATTCAAATAAATTTATGTAACTATTTTCGCAAAGTTACATTTATTAAAGATAATTCCATTTACCTACCTGTAATGTATATTTTGTTAAGTTTTCAGATCATTTCAATAGAGAATATACTAAATAGGGCGATAAGTACTTTTGAAATTAATTCACTATAAAACGTATTCATGATAATTTATTATAATAACTTTTTAAATTCTATCCCAACTGGAGACCGGCTCGGTTCCAGGTTTTCGGTCTAGAGGCACTGCTTGTACTGCTTGCAAATTTAGATTAAAGAAGAAGTTATGGAATTCTATTGTATTAAAAAACTAAACCATGGGTTCAAAAATTAATACCATTAATACCAAATTAATACCAATGTGTTTACATATAGCTCACAATAACACACTTCATTACCAACTGAGAGAGAACTGCTTGATCAAATAGCAAGTAATTTAAATAAATGACAGCAGGGTTTAGTCAAGCTCCGAACCAAATGCCTACGAGTTTTTACCCTACAGAGGGCAATGATAAAATTAGTTTTTAAGAATGTTGATTTTTTAAACAATTATACCTACCTAATACAATATTACTTGTTGACTATAACCGTGAAACTAGTTTTAACGAAAAGAATAATTATTATCGTTATGTTCAAACATTTTGAAAATTATCTTTGAATCAATTTTTTTAAAATAGCTATAGATTTATATTATTCCGTTTCAGAGAATCGCACACAGGTTCCTGTTAAAATATTGTTACAAAAAACAGTCTATATGTTTCAGGCAGACGCACAGCAAACAATCGCAGGGGGATCCGAATATGGTCACTTTACATAAAGTGACATCGCGGCCTGCGAAAAGTCAATCGGAAATAATATGCTCGCGGAGGTATCTGGTGTATTAAAAAATATATTACATCGGCTGTCGCTGCTCCGCCGACATCTCAATTACAACTGTCGACTCGGAGGCGAGCTGTCAACGCCGAGTGAAATGTTCCCAACGAGTATTGCGGACAGAAACTTTTTACTTTTGAAAGCTGACGTCGTGGGTTGATTTTCAGTCTTCGCGGGGAAATGAAAAATAATTATTAGGATGAAAAATCGGTTATTAGGTCCCTTACTGGAAATGTGTGCGGAAGCAGACTTCTTAATAATATAATTAAATATTTTTAAAATGTTGATGGTAACTCATGAAGTTCAATCAAAATATGAAATACAAAATATAAATAATAAATTTTAAAGGATGAAAATAATAAAATAGCCCTATAATGCATGAAGTGATATTTTACGTTATATTGTTTTTTTAGTGTTAATATAAATATATATATTTAGTATAGAATTTGGGAATTGAGAATAAAACCTATTATAGCGCTCCTCCGAAATTTAAAGTGGGTAGTTTTGCATCATACAGGATCCTTGAGGAAAATAATTTCGAATAATAGATCTGTGGGGAATCTCTTAAGGAAATGAAGGAGGGAAGGATCTGAGAAGAAAACATGAGTAAGTGGTTGGTAGAAATCTGGGGTCAGTGTGTCGGACATATGAATCCGTCCCTCCCACTGAGGTGCAAGTATGTGTCGAGAGAGTCCGGCTGGAGAGGTGAAATATATATATATATATATATATTTTTTTTTAATTTAAAGGTTTTTATTACAATAAATACACAATTTTTACATTTTATACAGTGGTAAAATAGTGGATAAGAATAGCTTTTCCTCACCATAAAGAGACAAGGCTCTTGTGTTTGGTGAGGGAATTTTAGTTCAATTATATAATATCATGTGCGAAAGTAAATAATACAATATGGCAAAAAACAAGGCATAATTAATAAAATGCAAGATTTATCAATAAAGGATTTGAAAGAAATAATAATAATAGTGAGATATAGTAAAGTTAATATAGTAAAGTTGTTTTAGGTATTTTTTTAATTTTTGCTGAAATTCCTGAATATTTTCGATAACTTTCAGATATAATGGTAGTTTGTTATAATATGTTATACCTAGATAGAGATAAGTATTTTGTGTGTGCTTTGTACTAAATTTAGGGATTTTGATAGTATTCTGATATCTTGCTGATGAATGGAATGGTAAGTTATTTAACTGTACTTCTTTGTAAATTTGTAGAATTGAATATTTTTTTATATATTTTGTCTATTGTAGGTACATTGAATATTGAAAAAAGAATTTCAGTAGAAAATTTACATGGTTTTTTCAAAATTACTTTAATTATCAATCTTTGAACAATTTTGAGTGGATTTAAAATATTATTATAAGTTGATATATAAATGATATATAAATGTAAGTTGATATATAAATTATCTCCCTCATGCCGCCTCTCCCAACCTGATCCGCCGTTAAGACCTAGACAAACATCATCCATTGAACCTGGGCACCCCTTCTAAGTCACCAAACGTAGCGATCCACTCTCGAGGTAACCAATTATAGCAGAGCTGTTGGTTATTCAATGAACGGTATCCGTGACACCACTAATTATTACTTTATTACTATATGACCAAATAAAATGCTTCTCCATCTATTTGTAAATGATTAAATAGAGCATAAGAATTCATAATAAATTGTACAGCGTCCTTGAGGTGATTTCTCACAAAAACGGTGCTTTTCAAATTATCCAATTATTATTATTATTAAACATTAATCTCGACGATGCATTCCAGTTTACCTTGCAGACGTCTGGGCACTAGCTTTTTACAATATCCACATATTTCCTCGCAGTGTTATGGAATGCAAATCCTTCTAGTAACTCAAGCAGCATACCGTCATACGGTCGGATGCCGTTTAATAGGCTCGTTCCTAAATTTAATATGAAATGTCTACCTTCAGTCATTTAGTTAAGGCACCGCTGAACCACGCATTGTGAGCAGAGGCTGAGGCTTGCCTGTAAGCTGGTCACTGGTCACTGGTCACCGGTCACTGGTCGGGGGTCTCACAGGCCGAGTTGGCTTAATCGTGTCTTCATGGATGGCCGATTCCATTAACCGCGGTGTCACTTGACATCGGGAGCTTGTAATGAAGGGTATGAGGTGCAACAACAGGCCGAAGCTGGTGCCTAGTTCACTGTTTACATTCTCTTCGTCCGTTGGTAATCCTGTCAATGCGTACAGACTTTATTATTCTAACAAACCGATTTGTTCATTTCGCACTTCACATCGTTACAGAACAATAATATTGTTGTTTTAGCGCTGTAAGAAGAAGCTGGATAAATGCATGGAAATAAAATAAATAAAATAAAAACATTGAGATAGGATAGTTTCAAATTTGAAAAAGTTTTGTAAGTAATATTTTTAGCTACGTTAGTGGTAACGGATTAAGCATGTAGAATATAACAAATGATTTGAGTTCAAATATCGTTCGTTCCGTTGATTAGTCAGACATCTCCGAAAAATCCAAATTTGAGTTGCGTACGCAGTTATATGTAAAAGTTTATGGTACAATACACAGATTACTATATACCCTCTTTATGGTACAATACTCAGATTACTATATACCCTCTTTATGGCACAATACTCAGATTACTATATACCCTCTTTATGGTACAATACTCAGATTACTATATACCCTCTTTATGGTACAATACTCAGATTACTATATACCCTCTTTATGGTACAATACTCAGATTACTATATACCCTCTTTATGACACAATACTCAGATTACTATATACCCTCTTTATGGTACAATACACAGATTACTATATACCCTCTTTATGGTACAATACTCAGATTACTATATACCCTCTTTATGGCACAATACTCAGATTACTATATACCCTCTTTATGGTACAATACTCAGATTACTATATACCCTCTTTATGGTACAATACTCAGATTACTATATACCCTCTTTATGGTACAATACTCAGATTACTATATACCCTCTTTATGACACAATACTCAGATTACTATATACCCTCTTTATGGTACAATACTCAGATTACTATATACCCTCTTTATGGTACAGTACTCAGAATACTATATACCCTCTTTATGGTACAATACTCAGATTACTATATACCCTCTTTATGGTACAATACTCAGATTACTATATACCCTCTTTATGTTACAATACTCAGATTACTATATACCCTCTTTATGGTACAATACTCAGATTACTATATACCCTCTTTATGGCACAATACTCAGATTACTATATACCCTCTTTTTGGTACAATACTCAGATTACTATATACCCTCTTTATGGTACAATACTCAGATTACTATAAACCCTCTTTATGGTACAATACTCAGATTACTATATACCCTCTTTATGGTACAATACTCAGATTACTATATACCCTCTTTATGGTACAATACTCAGATTACTATATACCCTCTTTATGGCATAATACTTAGATTACTCATAAATACAATCAACACAATTATAAAGCAGACAAACTTGTAGCAAATTAAACAAAATGTTGATGTTTTCTGTGTCACTAGTAGGATATTTAAAAATATCGTGGTCATACTAATGTAACGGACCGTTATGCCTCCCGGTGCTATTATAAAAGCATATATAATATATAAAACACAGACATGTGTAAAAAATATTTGATTTATGGTGAGCATTTGAATATAGCTTTGACCGGTCAGTGGCTGAGTGGGCATCGCGTTTGGATCCCACCTGGGCGTCGCGTGTTCTATTCCTCGGCTGGCTAAGTTCTCCGTGAGAAAACAAGCAACTTATTCCGCTTACTGTGGTGGTAGTAGGAGTTTTTCAAATATTGTCAGGTTATTCGTAACCTGGGAATGTTTGTCTTTCTTTTAGTGAAAAAAAATTTATCTCAAAACTGTTATAAAGGAAAATATATTTCCCAGTTCAGCTGTCAAGCTTAAATTTATTTAGTTTTGTTAAAAAAAATTCAATTTCTAGAAAAGTAGGCATAATGGATTCTTATTTCCACATAGTGCATATTCCACACGGGAGTATAAATGGATAATTTATCTTGATTGAACAAATGTGAAACGGGCAAAGATCCGGCACGGGTCGTGAAGCCATATTAAATAATTAAAAAAAAACCCATATAAAATACAAAAAAAGCAATCAGATAACAAATCATATAGAAATGGTAAACAGACTCGGGGTAGACGGCAGACAGGCCATATGGGCTTCACAAATACCCCGCCCCAAGAAGAAAACCAAAAAACTTAACTAATTCCACGACGGTTATAGCCGGTAGCCCGAAAATGTTTTTTAATCAGTATCATATGGTTCGGAACAAAACTGTCCCATGTTCCGAGATAACGTCAGGTAGCATTTCACACTCCGTGACACACAAGTTAACCGGTACCTGCCCGCTGCATCCATCAGTCGGGATGAGGAATTATTATGACAATGATCCTTCTCGAATTCCCCGGCTCTTTTTTTATTCAAAGAACCAAAGAGTTGAAATCCCAGCCTTTCACTAGAGAAGACAACCTTAATTCTTTTGGCCGGGGAAAGTAAAATGACGATCTTATCACCATATTATATTTAAACATTTATTAAAATGTTCGTATTTTGGTATGATCGAGCAAGCTTTTGCAAGGACTACCAAATTTCTCCTCAAAATATCTGTTACTTGACTAGCTCTTTTAATTTGGGAGGCGGGTATTGGTACAGCATCGGAAACCATTTATTGGATTACCAACACTTCTGCCGCAGGTCACCTCAAGTGGTTCGCTACTTCTGGTGACTTACCAGGGCTACCCAGGTTCACGGGATGAGGTTTGACTGAATCTTGGCGATGGCTGCATCTGCCCACCAACTGCCTTCTGACCTTTCCAGCAGGACTCTCTCGGAACATATATAGCCTGGCATTGCAGTGGGAGGGATAGATTCATACGACCATCACTCCTTGACACACTGATCCACTCCCTAATCTTTTTCATTCTTAGATGTTCCTCTTCTTCCTTTCCTAAAAATGCCCTCCCAAAAATTCCTAAAGATGACCTCCCTCGTGTGTGGAGCCAATGTAAACAAAATGGGTGAGTGTGTGTTTTGTGATATACCTAGTTATATAGGTATAATCCGGTTTTTCAAAACACGATGCCTATTTTATATAATATATATATATATATATATATATATGTCATAAATCAGTGTATACAGAACAAGAAATATATAAATCTGACAAAAAGAATGAGAAAACTTCTAATTCCATAACAATTTTTCTGGTTAGGTGAGATGTGTATAACTAATGTGTACCATGGCTTCATATTTGCTTATTCAAACATTGTTATAAACGTGTTATTATATTCGCCAGCTTTAGAAATCTTTTCACTGATTTACGGAGAATAAAGTAAACCTTACAATGTATTAATATTGAAATATCTAATACAGGGAAAAAGTTGTTCGAGGATTGTCTTTCTTTATTGAATTCCGCTTTATACGCCTTGGCTTAGCATTAGTCAATAAACAGGTTTACTTTGATCCTACGCGATGGTGGGATCTATTAAACATGTAAATTCAACATGTCTTATATCAAAATTAGTCTCGCTTTTCACTCGCCTATGGATTTTTCTCTTTTGAATTGGGCTTTATATCATAAAGGTGACCCGCCACATTGTCATTCTGTGCCTTACGAACATTCCCCACAAGGATGAGACGCGATACAACGGTTTTGTGTCACCTTAATACCATTTAATATTATTAAGCGCTGGATACGGACGACGTATTTCATCTGTATGTATTTAGTTTCCTGCTTCCAATTAAGTTTCTCACAAAACTATGATTTATGAAAAGGTACCTACCTAATATTTCATGTAAATCTAAGTAAAGCTCGAGATAATCCCGCTTTGTGACAGTTTTCTTGTCGGTACCACTTCCATAAAAAACGACAAGTTTCGTCGGACTACTTTCAGAACCATACAGATACCTTCCTACTATAAATACCTATGTCCACAATCTATCCTCGGTTATACATTCACAGGGCCCATACGTTCGCAGAATAATCAATTAAATTTGGTGAAGCTATTTCAAAAACCGTATTTTTTACGAAATGAAAATATGTTTTTAATAAAATTAACCACGCCACCCAAAATTCAATGAGAGGACTTAGTTAGACACGCTTTTAATTTTAAAAGCTCCCAAATTCGCCAAGGAGTAAACTCCTTTGTAAACAAACACAAAAAGCAATGTATTACAATGCTAAAGAACCACCTTAGGGGTTGAATTAATTTTTTCTATCCATACAACAAATCCGGTTTTAAGTCAAACTCGGGCTTCGCTCACATCCGCCGCTAGAATTAATGATCTTTTCCAAAGGCAGAAGAATAAAAAAACAGGTATTTTCAATTCATCCCTTCGACTTTTCGCTGGTCCTTTGTGGCCGGGCTTTGGGGGTTGGTTGCCTATCAAAGGGCATGCCATGTGGTCTGCTTTAGCGAAATATAATTAATTTGAAGGGTACTCTCGCATTGAAGGGCGGACAGTGCCCCGGAGATGACTATTAACAGAGCAGTGGATACTATTCAATCATCCGAACTAATGGATTATGGATTGAAGCAAAGATTAATTAATTATCAATCAGACAGTATTATTTGGCAGCCAGATTTAGCCCGATGGGTTGTCTTCCGTCAGCTGGGCCTACCTCACAACGCGCGTTGATACTCGTACCTCCGTTAAATCACTTTTCAGACTTTCAAATGCGTTGAATTAGTCTTATTTCCGGAATGGTTACATTTATTTATTTATTTTGTTATAACAAAAATATATTTACATTGTATTGACATTTTGACTGTCCAACTAGGTAGATCTCCCGTTCTAGGACAGTCAAATTTAGTCAGTCACATTGAGAACATTCTTTTCAAAATCGTTCTCTTCATATGTCGTTTTATGTTCTATCGAATTTTATTTTATGACGGTGGTTTTTTTTATGTGTAGGTATACCGTGTAACTAAAATCTTTGAGTTGTGTACTAATGTAGAATTTAAATCTAAAATACAGGACATAGTCTCTGAGGCACCGGTGAAAAAGATCACTATTTTTAATTTCGGTAGGTAATTAATCAATCAAAATAATTCCCTTCGGCCAAGATGGAGGATCTTTTTGAGAAAGGATGAATGTGAAGTTCTGGGAAAGTTAAGGAGATGGGTAGCAATCTTGCCATCGGTGTATGAATCGTATAAATACATCCCTCTTACTACGGTGCAAAGTGACGTTTCGAGAGAGTCCAACTAGAGAGATCAAAGTGTAAAGGGTCTCCATCAGCAAGTATCTACCGATCTGACCTGCCACGCAGTTGCAGGGTAGATGCAGAAACCTCACAAATACAAACCTCACCCCATAAACCTGAGAACCCTTGCTAAATCACCAAACGCAGTGATTTTCTAGCAGTGCGACTGGTGGCAGAGGTGTTGGTTATCCAACAAATTATTCCCGAGGTGGCGGCAACCATACTTGCCTTTCAAATTGATAGTATCTTCAATATATAATTTGGCCGAGTAGATCCCGTATTATTAAATAATTTATTAATTTTATATAAGTGATTTTTTTCTGGAATTATATTTAAAAAAAGGTCGATATTTTGCTTTTAAATTATACTTGCCAATCGATAGTATTGTTTGTAAAAAAATATTGATCTCGACGAATGGACATGTGCAAATACAAGTCTTCGTTCGTTTAATCTTCGTTTATCTCTAGTAGGAACCTGCATAATAATGACTATTGCTTATTAAATCCTCTGATGATGTTTTAATAAAATAGTGTTGCAAAAATTAGTAGCAATCATCCAGACACTATTAGGGATTAAGTACTTCTACTCAAAACGTTTCATTTTGTTCACGATATAATATCAGGCCATACCATCACGGAAATGCGCTCGTTTTGCACACATTATTTAAACTTATTAAGGAAACACAAAGGAAAAAGAGCGATAAAATTATCTCATTACGACGATAATCAAATAAGATTATTGTTTGTACTTAGAATAGCATCCACTGAGCCTTAGATTAGATGTTCTCTTTATAGTCGTGCATTATCATTATTTGTGGAAACAATAAGAGTACACCTCGCCGCAGTCGTAAACTCTGATTGTTTTATTTGCCTTGTTGCATCACCGCGAATTATGAGAAGTTGAGCAATAACCGCTAATACCGTAACTAATGCTCATCATTGCATTCGAAAGTAAATTCAATAAGTCAATATCAATGCAGTGTACAAATAGCAACAATTTGATATAATATGCAATTACCATAATCTCAATGCGCCGCGCCGTGGGCTGATTTGCAAAATTATATTACTGCCTGAAGAAAATTGTTTTCGAAGGTGATTTTTTTTGTGTGCAATATCCCATCATCGCCACTGCATGTCATCATAAAGGAGACAAAACAATGCGTAATAATTTATGTTTGTACCGCCTTCTATCTTATTGTGGCTGAGAAGAATGATTGACTTAAAAATCGATATTAGAATGGACTTTTTCGAATTCCCTGGGGTATTCTTTTGGCTTCGGAAGCTACTGTGGGTATTATCATTTCATTCTATTCGCTGCTGGAGACTTTCGGGTCCGCAGGGACAAAAACGTAATGTGTGGCTTAAAGCCTTTGTACTATTTATGCCACCAAACCACCAGCGAGGTTGAGATTTGCGGTGACTTCATTTTGTCAATGAAAATAATGCAATAATTTTTTTGAAATTTTATCTATTAAATTGTCGAATTTCAATAGTTAAACCATTTAACGGTATTGCTATCATAATAATTCTTATCAATTTTATATGCTGATAATTAAATTATTCCACGGTTATTACGAAAAAGCAGGAAGGTAGGTTCATACCTACAATAAATTAGTGTTCGTGAGTGTATGAATAATTCTCAATAAAATCAACGGTTATGCACAATTTGTTTTAAATTTCAGTCTCTTGTCTACGTACTTTAAAAAAAATTAATTTCATATTGGAAATTTCCAGGGAGGTAACTTTTGAAAATATCAAACCTAAAATTACAAACAAGGAAAATCTCAGATCTTTCGCGTTAGTTCTTGTTTTTGGCACTTAATGACGTAATTAATAGGTGCAAATATTCATATTATTATTTTTTTTTCTTTAAAAATAAAGACAAACATTCCCGGGTTACGAATAACCCAACAACATTTGAAAATCGGAAGATGTTGCTGGTGTTGTGATGAAGGACTTAGCCAGCCGAGTAATCGAACACGGAACGCCTGGGTGGGACCCAAACGCTATGCCCACTCAACCACTGACCGATATTAATATATTCATTTTTAATCACACCTTTCATGAAAAAAAAGAAAGAGTACCTACACTATTAAGTTTTTAATTATTTTTTATATGAATACCGCACTAGAGTCCCAACTGCTCCCATCTGGAGCCAGTGAGACTATGTCATCCCCAATTGGGGTATGTTGTGGGGCTGAAGGTAGAGGGGAAGTGAAGAAGATGGGGCAGAAGAAGGTGGGTAAAATCCTGGCTATTCAGATCTGGTCACGAAACACGGCTAAAGCCATTTCAGGCAACTTTTCAATTTTGAATGGGGTTCTTACACCAGGGCGATACTGAGAGTATTTTTCACTCCGGAACGCGCTGCAAATAGACTGTATATATTACTTTAATGAATTAATTGACAAATTAATCAGATAAAATTTATTTACGCACGCCGGGTCCGTACCCGCGACCTTCGGATAGGGAGTCGAGAGCCTTCCCCCTCCACCACGGAGGCCGTCATTTTCGTGTTACGTTTGAAGTTTATCAACTTTATTAATATTAAGGAACTCACACATTCATAAACGTACGTGATACCTACTTACGTGGAATGCCACACTGTGTCACCTTAAAAATGAAAAGATACCAACAAAACCGCCAACGCTTCTGAATAATAGTAACGCTAACGATCACACTATTAAGTGAGGGCGGCGGGTTGGCTGTTGGCTTGTTTGGATGGCGGTTGAAGAGCAGCCCGGGGGACTGGGGATCCCGCCCTGGAGCTAGAGGCTGGAGACTGAAGGGGTTAGAGAGTTTGGGCGGGAAATTGAGGCACTTAGCCGCCGTTCACCGTTCCCGAACAATAACCAGGAACCGAGAGGTGCCTAGCGCCCTGCACCCGCACCTACCTCTAACTATCCAGCAACCGAACAACAAGTAGTGTGGCTTCTTGCAAGGGACCACAGAAACTGTCATTCATAATGCCTGTTAAACTTCATTGCTGGTTTTGTTAGTCGGTCATAGAGTATGATTTCAATTCCTTGAAGTGATATTTGAATACACAGGTAACAAGAAACATATTATATCTTAACTTGGAGGAACGGATGGAGCCAAACAGAGGCAGATTCGAACGGACGGAGAAAGGAGAAAATTTTGTTATGACCTCAAGTAAATGGAAGAATGCGTAGTGAACACACAAATAAGCGTCTTTATGTCAGATCGGAAAAACTCAAGAGTACAACAGTAGAGTATGTATATTGGATGTTTTTATGTGAAAATTAAGTGAGGAGCGTGTTTTAGGCGGTTCATTCTCAATAACTACTAGTTATTAATAGGTATTTTCTTTTTAAAGGAAACTGACAAATTAGAGTGGAGTACTAATTTAAATTCACTTACCTAGTTTTTGGTATATATAATATGTGAGTTTTAACAGCAATACAAAAAATGAATATTTATTTGTTTTGACGTCCATTAGGCGTTTTCGTACATAGATATGAATAAAATTATTAAGAATAAAAGTACATAATAAGTAATAACAATAATATAACAAACTGGTTCACTTAATTATTTTTGCATATCTGCATGAAAGTACATTTACTTTATTAATAAGAAAAACTTCCTTTTTAACTTTTGAAGGTTATTCCCATCAATGTAATATATCATTGATGGGAATAGATATAGTTTATGTATTTACTTTTTTTAAATTCTTTCCCCGGCAATGCAATTCTCTGTGAACAATAATTGTTCTAATTTCTTTGGTGTTCGGTTTTCGATTTGGCCATTCAATTTAATTAATATCATTACTCAAATTATTAATATGAAAACACGTGCACTACTAACTGCGGTTTAAACCCGATGAATTTACCTAGATTTCACCGCTTACTCCATATGTTTAGGTTCTGAAGTTACACTAGTGCCTAGTAGTACTACTAATAAGATATGCCAAAAATCGCTCTAGTAGATAATACGTAAAACAAGTTCAAGAAATCTAGCATGGATTACATAGTATTTTTTTATTATGAATAAAGTGAGTTGTTGAAAAACGGTACGAAGCATTCTGTTTTTTTTTACTACCTTTAAATCGTTAAACATAATCTAAATTATAATTAAATAGGGAAGAGAAAAATAATAGGTTGGCATACTTATTAGTAAGGTATTATCATCAGTTCTGAAAGCAATATATCTTGGTAATAGTAATATTGACATCCGCGGCGCATTGTTCCTGGGCACAGTGCCCCATCGCCCCGCTCCATTACACACACTTTTCATAATAAACTGCCGCGTAATAAAGCATTACTTATTTTAATAGCGTAATAAAATTACACGGAGGCTATTATTTAAAAATGATGTTTTAGATGTACACGAGTATTATTCTTTCTGCCGGTTGCAAAATTTATTATTTTATAGATTCGACAACGTGAATTTCATAACCCATATTCTGGGCCGTTGATTGTGGTTTAATCAAATCATTGACCTTTATTTTAATATATGCGCCAAACGTACCTACCTACGTACCTACAGCAGCGGTGCACGCCCATAGCAAATATTAAAAAAAATTAAAGTATGTGTAATTTAAGAGAGTAGGAAAATGTCATCTGCGTTTAAGGAATGTAACGTGCCTTACAAACGTGAGGAAGGATAAAGGATGGATAAAGGAATTACATTGGGAAGTAGGTATGTGGGTATTCAGATCTGGTAAATAATAATTCTTTATTTCAAGTATCCTTTCGATTCTCAATCTTAGACGGATTGTTTCACCGAATTTGAACAATTAATCTTCCGCCACAAACGCCCGTCTTTATTTATATATAAAATGTAAATTAATATTGATATTAATAGTTAGATTCTCAAAAATATTAAAACTTTTCCAATTTACCTCATTAGATTATTCTTATTAAATAGTGGCCATAACATTAATGGATACCATGACGCCTATAAAGGTAGGTATTAGGTACCTTCCCCTTGTACAGTTTATGACCAGATAAAATTGCGGTTGTAGATGAATTTATTATGTGCAAATATAATCAGCGTTGGAATAAATAATCATTAACCCAAATCTTGATAGGGGATGCCCCCTAAAGAGACATTATGATTTCACGAAGCAATAATTCGCCTAATAAATGGGTTTAACCCAAAAGCTTTGACGTTTGGGAGAGAAGTCATTAAATGTGGGCTTCTTTTACGATGACACTGCATTCCACAAACATCCAACCAGTCATGAAAGTCAGCAATATACAGTATGCTATGCAGTAAGCTCTCTGTTCAATGTTTACAATCCACCTTGTCATTCCCTCTCTCTGCACTCCTCGGCGGAGAGGGATTGAGAGAGTCGCCCAATCCCCAAAGGATGGGAAGAATTTAATTTCCTGTTCAGCTCTATGAGCTCTCCTGGCCAAAGTGCAGTCCTTTAACGGAAACGTCGCATCGATTTCCGCTTATGCGATTCTATGTGCACAACAAGTCACTTCCGGTGATCCACTGGGAATATTTTTGGTTTGTTAATCAAATTGGAATGTTTGCTAAACGATGCATGAATTCATTCTCAAAAGAACAATGATCTAATTGATTGAAATAATGCTTCACTAGTGATTCATCGAAAATAATAATATTACGAAATTATCATGAAAAAAAATTAGTCGCCGAAATAGTTCAAATATTTTTTGTGCAAACACGAAATTACTAGTATTTCCAGTGTAGTATTTATTCGGGAATATGTATTTTTATCCTATACCTACTGTCAACTTTCTTTGGATAAAGTCATTTAATTGAAATATCACGTCGAGGGCTCCAAGACTAGAAAATAACTAAACACTATAGATAACCCTCTTCAGAATTTTTTTGCGTCATGTGGTAGGTATAGGACTTTTAGGTATTGTCACTTTATATTTTTACATTAACTCCACACAGGAGACTTTTAGGAAAACAATTTCAAATAAAGGAAGAAGATGAAAAAGGATAGTAGAGAATCTAGTGGTATAATAGTGTATCCAGGAGTGACGTACGTATGAATCCATCCCTCCCGCTGCGGTGCAAAACGATGTCGAGAGAGACCGAATTGGAGAAGTTAAAGGGTCTCCCTAAACCGGTCTCTCCTGATCCGGCCACACACGCAGTTGGTGCCATCCTCCACCAAGACTGGAAAACACATCACGCAATGAAGCAGGACACCTCTGCTAAGTCACCAAATGTATCGAACCCCTTGAGGTGACCTATAGCAGAGGTGTCGGTTATCCAATACCCATTGACTTAATTTTCTCCTTTACTGTAACTTCTACTACACGTTTTGCCTTACTGGTTTTTCCAACAGGCAAAATGGAGTGTGTAGGGATGTACTTTTCGTATTATTTTTAACTTTTATAATAACGACATTGATTTTTTTACTGAAACTATTATTATGATTAAAATCAAGTATAAGGAAAATAAAGTCTATAATCGTAAAACGTCAATTACGAGTTTAATGTTTCCTTACGAAATAAATACTCAGATCCAGTTGGTATTTCTACTATTTGACAAATTAATTTTCCTGATTCCAATTTATCACAAAAAGTAACTAGCTTTATTTGGCGCCGAGTAAATAAATTAAGCTATCATTTATTTGTTTGTTTTGGGAAATTCCCTTTATTAATTAATCCCCCACGCAAACAGCTGTTGAAACAATTTATCAAACTTTTAACTGGGAGGGAAATCAAAAGTTCTCACTTTGCTGTGATTTCGAACCATCATTTTATTTGTGATTTTCAAACGAAATACAATACCAAAATGCAAAATTTTATTAATTATCTCGATAAAGTTTAAACTGTTTTTAAACAATATTTATCTGCTTTTCAATGCAACACCCGACACCTATATGAAATGGTAAACAAGATTAAATAAAGATACGTTTTTAGATACGTTTTTTAAATTAAAGATTAAATAAAGTTAGATTAATTTATCAACTATTGCAATAAGTGCGTGTTGGTAGCTACTACACGTGAGAATACATATTACAAACATAATGTATTTATTTTATGCGATATTAATAATAATTTTAATTACATGTAATCATGAAGTAAAATAATATGCTACTTACACTGTATAGGACCCATGCAGAAGAACCGTATTACGCTAACATTGATTTTAATTATTGAGGTATGTTATAATAGGATTCTTCTATATTCCGAGCACTTGAACACACCTGCGTGCAATGTAAAATCTAAGTACAAGTGAATATCTGAATGACTCAGTCCTGATATTGTTGCAATTAAAAAGAATCTTAGATTGAGTATATTATCTTCTTGGTATATGAAAGGGCTAAATCAGCACTACATATAACATCATTTTCGACGGCCTCCGTGGTGGATAATTAAGACTCTCGACTCGCAATACGAAGGTCGTGGGTTCGAACACGGCGTACGAAAATAAATTTTATTTGATTAATTTGTGTTATTTTTCAATTAATTTATTAAAAATAATATATACGAAATTCGCGGCACGTTCCAGAGTGGAGGATACTCTCAGAATCGCCCCGGTGTAAGACCACAATTTAGAATTGAAACGTTGCTTGAAATGGCTATAGTCGTGTTTGGTGACCAGATCTGAATAACCAGGTACTTCCCCACCTTCCTATTCCTCATCTCTTTCCTCTCCCCACTACCTTAAACCTCACAACATACGCCAATTGGGGATGCCACAGTCTCACCGACTTCAAACGGGAGCAGTTGGGACTCTTGTCCGGTATTCACATAAAAAAAATTGTTCTAAATGAGAGCTTTAATAATTTTAATTCTTAATTAAATGATGCTTTATTTTAACAGAAGTACCTATTTTTTAAAGAGGAACGTTGATAAAATAATAACAAGCAGGTAAATAATATAACATGAAAACTGCAATAGTTCTATTTGAATATTATAGATGGCAGCACTTCCGGTTGTATGTCGTACTAGTGCGAACGACAGACGTTAGTGTATTAATAATATAGATGACGATGAACTTACCAATAACAACCATTCATGTAGTTAAGTAACTATAAAATACAGGTCTAATCTGTAGTTGAAAGATTTCTCAATACATTATCTCATTAGAAAATGTAGAACGTCATCCCTGGGTGAGGTCGGTAGGGCAATTTAAATAGCTTGTTACTGTTATAGGAACAAGAATAGCGTCGGCTACCAAGTAAAAATGGGTTAATTCTGATATTCCCCAACGGAGGGTGGGAAGGGGGTTGGGGGAATATCACACACGTAAACTAGAGGGTAATTGCTTTGCATCTACCGGATATAGGTACCTAAGCGTACCGGGTGGCGCCAAAATTATGCTCTGCTTCCGGTTAAAACATTCAAACGGCGGAAACAAGATTAACGGATTTTAATAAAGCTCAAATAATGTGCAGACTAGAATTTTTATATTGGAAACCAATTTTAAATATCTGAATTTCAGGAGTCAGTAAAAATAATGATCATTGAACAATTAGTAACATTATATTTGGCGAATAGCGGTTACCAAAAAAATTATTATAAAAGTAGAAATAATCAGTAACTTGCGGTGGCTTAATTTTTTGACATCGTTTATGATTTATACAAAGTAATAATTTATTTATTGTTTTATAATACAGAGAACTACTTAAACACAAACAGTAGAAGTTGAAATAAATAATGAACTTATTTAACTTTTCTATCCTTTGACAGAAGTATTCAGAAGCCAAAAACATTTTATTTTGCTTACCCTTATTATAAGAATGATTGTTAAGAGGGTATTACCAGAGAAATCCGGAAATTAGTCCTTTTTAAATCAAATTCTAGACGTATTGACCCTTTTTTACAAAAAAACATAATTTGATTTTAAAAGATTGTTATTTTATCTGGTACACGCATTTTTAAAATTTTGAAAAACTAAGCTTCCTTTTAATATACTAAGGTTATACCGTTGGTCGTTGGCATATTTGTTCAATTTTCAAACGATAGATTCTATTAAACAACACAAATTTCAAATCATATAATCATACAAGAAAATAAATCAGTACATAATATAGTAAACACAGTTTTCAGAATTTAAGTTTTAACTAAATTAAAATCATTAAAAAATAAATCCGAAAACGTGTTTTGCGACTAAAATACCTCAGTTTTTCTATTTATTTAAGGTCTTACAAAGTAAAATATTTCAAAAAATTTTTAGACACTTATTTTGTTTGGACATTATTGAAAAATCATAAATACTTATCGTCAAAAAATACGAATAAGAAGTACAAGTTATTTAATAATTTATCATCTTGCGTTTTGAGCATTTTTATTGCTTAATTGAATATAGGTATATATTAAAGAAAGTTTTTAACGAAATAAATCGATATTAAATTTTTTATTTTAAAAATTTGATACGGGGAATAATCGATCTTTCTCATCGGAACCTCCCTGTACAGTTGCAAGCATTTTTAAACTTTTATTCTCAGCCGCTGGTCAATCGCTCTTAATTGGAAAATAACGAACTTTCTAATGTTTTGGGAACTTTCCGATTTTCGAAGAAACCCACAGGTTGTCAGGATGCTTTAATCCCCATAGGGAAGGTTTCTGTAGTAAGAACTTTATTAGCATCATGTTAATTAGGATTATCATAGTTAGGACAAGAAATTTAGTTAAGTTGATTCACGAAAAATGATAGGTCATTTTTTTCAGGAACCGAAAAGAAACAGGAAAATTATTTTTTTTCCCTTATGACAAAATGTTAGAAAATATTTGTCATATAAAAAATATAATATTAAAAAAAAATTGTTGTGTGTTAGATAATCTTACTAATACTTCCATGTCCATGAGAATAACCGTGAAAACTGGTCAGAACATACAACATGAGTAAGTAGACTTACAGCCTTTTAAAATAGATTTTCGTTTCGGTTAATCAAAAATGACCATAACTAACCTATTATAGTTATTAATTTTTGGGGTAATATGCCGTGTTGCGCTACCTGTTTCTTTAGCCAACGTTTCGGACAGCGTTATAGTATCCGAAACGTTGGCTAAAGAAGGAGGCAGAATACCCCAAAAAATAATTACTATAATACTTTTGGCCGTAAAAATCTAAAAACACGTGTAACTAACCTTTCTAATACCGATTTACTAACATTTCACAACTAACATAAAATAGAGTTCTAGAAATTAAACTTGATTTCAATAAATTTCCCAATCTTTTAAAAGCCAAAGAAATTAGAACATTTTAAAAACCTATAATATTAAAACGTTAATTAGTTTCAGTCGCCATTTAAAAATTACACTTTTCATACAGATTTTAGGTTGGTTTTATCAATTACGTCTTTCGAAATAATTGTAACGGACATTGGTAAATTGTGCAGGTACCAATAGATACGTACAATGCGTTCGGACAATTGCCTCAATTATACAACCCCCAGACAATGGTAGTACCTCCATGCCCACACAATATAGCCTCATAAAAACAGCCTTTCATACCACCCTGTACAGGAGCAGTATAATATAGGTACAGGTTGGGTGGGATGGTGTCCTCTCTGCCCGTTGTCCAGTAGGACTAGGTACACTGGGTACTGTATTGTGTATACCCATGAATGTATAGTAGGTGTGTGGCACAGCACGGGGTAATACCGGCGTTGCATCCGTGAGTTTAGTTATTTAGTCCATTTGCAGGCGAAGTAATTGAATAGGAAATGGGAAACACGCAGATAAATTAGAGACCGTATAAACCCAAACACTATTTGCGCACACTTTTACACTTACTTTACTTTTACTTTCACATTTATATCCATCAAATGTGCGCTTTGGCCGTTTAATATTCTGCGACTGTCAAACTGCAGAGCCATTGATGGCTGAAATTGATACCCATTAATTTTAATTTTGAGCATTAGAGATCTAAACGTAGAAAGCAAATGTTTTAATTGTAGGTAGATATAGTTTGTTATTTTTTTTTTCAGGAGGTACCTACCTAAGTAGAGGGAGTGTAATACCATATCTTCAATACAAAGGGAATGATACAAATAGTATTTTATTTTTACCATTTATTGGATAACCAACACCCCTGCCATAGGTCACCCTAAGTGGTTCGCTACGTTTGGTGACTTAGCAGGGATTCCCGGGTTCATGGGGTGAGGTTTGTCTGATCTGGACCCACTGAACCTCAGATTCATACCCAACCCTCATACCTTTTTCCTTCCCAGAACTTCCTTCTGTCCTTCATTTCCTTAAAAACACCCTTCACACAACATCCCCAAAGATGACATAGGCCCTGGGGGAAATTATTTTTCTCAGGGCCTCCTGTGTAGAGCTAATATAAAAAAACCTACTATTTGTATATTTACTGGGTCGTAGATATCTACTAATAAGATGGTTTATAAGAAGCGGTGTTTCGTACAAATTATTGATTTCTAAAAGTGTTAAATTTCATGACAATCAATAAGTTTGGAAAGCAGGGCTTCGATGTTTCGGTGGTAAATTAGTAGGAGACAACTATTAACGCGGATATTCGCGGGACTTTTATTACAATGTTCGTTACCGAATAGGTTCGTAAGCCCGCCTTAATTAATGGAGTGCGTGTGTTTATGGGGCCCCAACACGTTTACTACGTGCGAGGGCTTTGCGCGCCGGACCCGCTGTGCGCTGTGAAGCGGGCTTAAGCGATAATTTTTCGTTTACTGGCAATGGCTGCCTACTAATCCACCTGTTTATGATAATGAAGTGAAACTCACAGTGACTTGAATATACCCTGGGAATTAGTATCTCATATTCGCGTGACGAACGCTGCACTTTATGTAGGGGTAAGTCGGTTTTGGAGGCGAGCTTTGGTTGAATTATAAAAAGCTCTCCTATTTTGGGGTGAGTTTATTGGATGCTTTTTAATATTTAAACTACGGCACGGAGGTAATTTACTCTGAGGCTACAAAGTGTATTATGTTCACCCAAAGCTACATAACGTATGTTCACTCAAATGTATTTTTGTTGGCTCCTGCTTTTATTACATTTAAAAAGTTGAGCCGTTGTGTTTTATATTTTGCATTATTTAAATGTTGGCTTTTTTACAGTTACGTCAGTACAGATACTTTTAAGATATGTTTTTAGAGAAATATCGCTTGTTCTCTGAGCTGTTTGAGAATTTCTAATTTCTAACTCTTTAGAAATCGAATGCAATAAAATGGTAATATATAAATTAATTATTTATGTGTTATATCAATTAAAAAAAAAAAAATAGTTTTATGTTCAGTATTTAAAACTATCAAATCATTTACTACGTTTATTCGTATTTTCCGAATACAGCAGTGATTTTGTTATGTATAGATTCGCCCAGGGATATATTTACAAATTTGATTATCCTTTAAAATAATTTATAGTAAAAATTAAAAGAACAAATAAAATTTTATGCTTTAGACATAATTTTTTTAATAATACGATTTTAAATTAATACGGTAGTATGGAATGTATCGGAAGCATCTTCTACCCTTATCCTATATTCCTCTCCCCTTCCTTTAAACATTATTAATTTTAAGGTGTAATAAAACTCCATCTCCGAGCAACATTAGCATAAGAACCTTTTTTGGTTTGACTTCAATTCACTGTATATTTATCTTGCATTGTATATATAAAGCTGTTTGTTACTTACAAAAAGTAAATAAATAGATACTACGTAGGTACCTATAGCGTAACACTTTGTAGTATTACAAGCGACTCAATCGCCGTTACCCACTACCTGTCATACTATTTTGTTAGTGCAGCGCGTAGCGGCGTTTACACATAATAATAATAGTATGGAATGTACAGACGAGCGGCGATCGCGTCGCTTGAAAGTAGTTCCATGGAAGAACGGCGTTAGAATAAAGATTATTTTATTTCATATATTGAGTTATTAAAAAACATGCAAATAAAGTTCCCAAAATTATAACCTAAATTAGTAATTCAACCGATGTAAATTATATATTATGTTGGTAGGGGGAGAAGGCTACAAACAAAATTTATATGTATCGTTTTAAAATATAATTGCAAATTTAATTTCTAATTTCATCGTCTGATTAACCCTCCCTCAATTTTAACCGGTGTGACGTCAGCACTCCCCTAATTCTTCCGCTAATTTACATGGGGTATCTGATTGGCTTTTTTCATTGCAAAAGCACCCCGCTACTAGGGCGGCCCTGCTAGGGCGGGCAGATAGGGCGACCAGTATCGGGCGGCAGAAGATAGTTATGTATGGTACAGTAACAGTGGGATGCTAATGGACCAGATAGGCATCGAGCCTCTAATCCCCGTGTCTGAGGGGCTAATTTATTTTTACCGCCAGTCGCCGTGTTAATTTTTGAATTAAATAGGGAACCAACTTGATTCTTCGTTAGACTTTGTATCGATCTTCCAATCGGCTCTACGAACCACTTCGTAGAATTCTATAAAATTTCAACATTTTTTTTTTTCATAATGTTTTGAACTGTTGTTAATTATCGAATGATTTTCATTGCATTACCCTGCATTCCTTATGCAAAATAATGACCATTTATGAGGTCTCTCAAATGTATTCCACCTTTTCCCTCAACGACTAGTATTAATTTCTCGATTAGTTTTTTTTTTTTCTATTAAGTTAAAAGAAATTTACATTTTACTTTCTTAACTTAAAATTAAAAACAAACTTAAATACAAGGTATTAAAATTATTTTTTTTCTATAAACTTAAATAAATAGTTTTATATAATAGGTTCAAAAGTTTTTTTTAAATATATTTATACTTTTCTCAATTCTTAGGATGTCTGGAAGGAGATTATATATTTGAAAACCCTCGTGGCCAATGTAGTGGTAATTTCAATGGGCTCTTCGAGTCACATGTTTTCGTTGCCGAGTTGTGCCGAAGGTGACCGAAGATAGATTTTAAGACAAAGTTATTAGGTTTGAAGAGCTCTCCAGATAAGAACTAGCCTTCAGCTTGAAGGACTTTGTTGAAAGAAGTTTTTCGTTGTATATTTTCAATACGTCGATAAACACTGTTTTATAAAGAATCTAATTTTTTCAAAAACCTTTCATATTTAAGTACTGGAGAATACTAGTACGTCCATATAACAATATTCTCTGCAGAGAATATTAAAGGACTTTCAATTTACGGAATTTATGTAGTAAGATAAAATTAAGTGGGTAACCCACCATAAAATAAGGAATATTTGTTATTTATTGTTATCATGTTTAATTTGTAGAAATCCGTTTTAATCTTAATATTTTTATATATTGAAAAATATCATTATTTTATAAAAATAGTTTATTTTTGTAAGTTCTGCCATATAATAATATGACAGTTTGATAAAGCTTCCAGAAGGCGAAACAGTTGTCACGCGTAATAATAATTAAATTGCAGACCTTGTAAATAAACTGTTTTTATAAATGAAATAATAATATTATTGAATTTGGCATTCTTAGACTATAAAAATATTACGATTTATTATTTCGGCTACTTGCATTGTACCTAGCTCTCTCATTAAAAAATTAAGCGTATTAGATTTGTCAAAGCCAATCAGTATTTTAAATACTTAAGAAAGATTTTTTAAATATTTATATTGAGGGATCAGTGTAATTTATCGGTCCAATTAGGAGTTCCACCGAGCTGAACCCTCTGATATGAAAATATCTGAAGTCGGTGAATTATTTTCCCATTTGGTACTGTAGGTTAACATGTTGTTCTTGCATTGTTTTGTATTAATTATACTTATATAATATGCTTGAATTATACTTATATAATATGCTTGCATAGCGTGGATTTACTAGATGATCATTTGTGAAAAAGTGTGTGAAAGGGTTAAGTTTTTCCGGTGGGGAAAATTTGACCCGGACATAAAGTCTGGTGTAATAAAAAAAAAAAAATTCAAGTTAATATTTGTAATGAATGATACAGATTTGTCTACTAATATTACTTAATTAAAAGAAACGACCGTTGCTAATATTACACCGATATAAAGCCAGACAATTTATAGGGATGACTAGTTAATGGATTGGGTTCTTATTTTATATTTACTTACCTCCAAAGTAAATAAATAGCTCATGCCCCAAATCAGATATCCCCAGTCCACAAAAGGCGGTCTATAAATTAACTGGGCTTAGCGATGTCATTGTTGAAGAAATTGCAACAATCAAAGCATGGCTGAATCCCCAACTTGCCGGAATAATGATTATTTCACCCTTAAATGTTCTATTTATGAATCTTTATAGCTGAGCTTATTACGCCGATTGTGATAGAATACTATATCGTAAAGAGTAATGACCAGTAATAAAGAATAAAGATTGAAACAGTAACTAACCGGTTGATATGATTTTATGTTATAATATAATTTCTAGTTTATTTAAAATAAGTTGTCAATATATTTCATTCCAATATCGGTATTTTGATTATAAGAAGACACTAGGAATGAATTTTTTCAAGTACTTTTTAGTACTTTAATCTTCCGTCAAATTGCCTCACTGAATTTCATAGATATCGATGTTGAATTCCTACGCACAATTTACAAGTATTAAAAAGCGATAAAATTAAACCTTTAACTTTATTATAATGAAAAATAAGTTTTCACCTTTGTCCATTTTAATAGTATTAAAAATAGATCTAGAATTTTCTTTGAATTTAAGTGTCATTTTCAAAATAGGATGTGTTTATTTGAAGAATTCGTACAAGCAATAAAGATCAAACCCATTATACAATATTGAAAAGAAAAAAATATTTTTAGTGTAATTTAAAAATATATATTTGTAGGTATAAAAATTTGTTTTAATTTTATTGATTTATAAAATCGTTAACCTCAATGCAGGCTCAGTTCAAATGAGGTTAAAAATAAAAACGTGAATAATAAATTCCTAATGTGTTGAAACAACAAAAAAATAAAAATAATGCATTCCGCAGGGGTTTCATAAAATTTATTGCAACGTATTGAAAAACGATTCGAGTGTTTTTACGGTAGTTGTTTTGCACTCACGAATAAGGGAAGAAAAACTTATTATTGCATACGGAGGCTTACTCACGTGAAATTAAAACAAAGCTCTTACGGAACAAAAGCGAGCATTTCAAACATCGGATGCTTTTTAAAATGCCTGAAAAAGCAGCTCGTTCACAATCATCTCGCTATTACGTTTCGCAAAAGCAGTTGGTAAACATTGGCATGGAACTTCAATGCGAAATATTATTCCGTTTCTGCGCACTGCAGAATAGAACGAACTGTAAAGAATGAATGAGATAATATAATACATTTTCTATTGAGGAATACAAAATGGCGTACAATAAATAATACTATTCGAGTCTGCAGAATATACACACCTATATAATGCGATATGGTTGGGCCATTACACAATACACTGCTACACGTATCTATACACATACATCCATATATATCATACTAGCTGTACTTGTAGTTAGTATTGTTACATGTTTTCCTTCCTACCGCCTTCTGTTTAGACCTGTCATTTGTATAATACTCACAATAAGTCATCAATCGATCTTCACCGCATAAACATCTCCGCATCAATATTTCGCTCTTTCCCTCTTCGCCGCCGCTAACGAAAGTATCGCAACTATCAATAAAAAATATTTCCGCTATAAATGCAGTGCAATTCATGAACCAGCTCGACAGAAGAAAGTGTTCCGCAGTAAGTCATTTCTCTCCTTTCCTGTATGTGCATATGCAGTGGTTTCATTAAATTACACACATTTCATACAAAGGTCTATTGATACAAAAAAAATTACACCCCACGATACTTAATGCTTTATAAGATAAGTATATACGTATTTTTACTTCGTCTGCTATTATATTTTTTAATCAATGTATAAATGTACGGGGAACGGGGAGGTACTTCTTCTCGATTACAAAACAGTTGTTGCTGAAAGTATTTATTTTTCAGGATAATTACTGATGCAAAAATTCTTCTTCGAAAATTTGTAAAAGAAACTATTGGAAAAGAAAAGTTTTATCCTTTTAGTAAATTAGTAATCAAGAAGTTTTAATTTATCAGACGGGGGAGAGACTGAAGGAAGTTTGGAAATTTGGGAGATCGAAAATCAGATATTTTTAGAAATTTTAAATGAGCCACGTTTCAGTTATATTATAACCACCCAAAATTCTGCCTTGGGGAAATTCTGCCTTCTACTTTTCAATGGGGAACCATTTATTGGATTACCAACACCCCTGTTATTTGTCATCCCAAGGATGTGCGCTACATTTGGTGACTAAGCAGGGGTGCCCGGGTTCATGGGGTGAGGTTTGTCTAGGTCTTGGTGGCGACCTCTTCAGCCAGACACTCACAATTCTTCGCCTTGCACTGCAGTGTGAGGGATGCATTCATACGTCCTGGACACAGTGATTCTCCACTCCTGGACACAGTGATTCCCAGATTCCTACACTTATACTCTTTTCCTTTTCAAAACTTCCTCTCCTTCCCTTTTCTAAAAAGATCCTCCACACAGATGACCTAGGCCTTGATGGTTTTTGAAGAACAAATGGTAAAGTTGTGTGGGAAATTAAAGGGATAAGTCACAGTTAAACGAAACTTTGTAAGTACCTATTATACCTAATAATAAATCTCTGAACATTCGAACTTTAAAATAATGAAAGGTTCTTCGATTACAACCCAACTCACCAGTTTGGCAATGGTTCAATGGTTTAATGTGCAGTTAATGTATTTAAGCTGATGTTTTCTGCATAATTGAATGTTGTTAAGTACATGGACGTGAAAACACGTTGTAATTTACCCTACTCTCCACAACGAAGTGAAGGAATCGGTTCAACCCCACGCTGATTTATTAATATGTACCTCTGCATAAAAATACTACACGCTTAAAATTATTATTTCCAAAATGTGGTGTATACGTGTGTAGTTTCAATGTATTTCGTTTTTTTTTATAATTTCTCACCGTACATATTACATTTTTTTACATAAAAAAATAACATCAGTAGGAATAATAAATAGCCTGTATTAAGGGCGCGCTACGCCGCTCAAAAAGAAGAAGATGAAGAGTGTGGTGAACCTACCCCTGGCCTTTCCTAACTTCTATGGGTCTCGGGACCAGTTGTAATGTACCTGTGGGGCTACCCGGCACCCGTTGTAATGATCCGTAGTCGTCTACCCTTGGTTTTTCTATTCTTTCCCTTTAACACTAGCTGCCGGGATCTACTGGCTACGCTACCCTTATCTTTTGGCCTTCGATCAATATACCCTTGCATCTAGCTACACCTAACTTTTCCTTAAACCCCTGCGATTTTCTCACAGTAAATAAGATTTAAGATTTTATTGCACATTATTCCTATTTACCACGTTGTGTGATTTTTTGATTCGGTAATTACATTTGAATGTGTAAATTAATACACATACACATGTAGAGGAAATAATGTAGTGTGTGGTAACCTCAGGTTCTTTCGGAGTAAAGTGTGAAAGAATCTCGTTTGATAAACTAACCCCGTTTTTTAGATTGTTTTATTTTATTTTCAAACCTATACTCGTATTACCCGCCTTTTCTCAACTTGAACGGAGTGTGTCATTGACGCTAATCCTACAGTGAATTGTCAGCCGGTTTATAAAATTCAAAGTCGTAGTTTCCTTACCCGATTTCTTCCTGTCTATAGGTTTACATTGTATTATATTAACATGACATGGACAGTGGGAATTATGACATGCATGCCAGGATCCTTGCGAAGCTCTCAATGTCGTCGTACTGCACCTAAATGGTCAAGTTATTATTGTTATTAGTATACACTACATGTACTGGGGAAGAGGAAGGTGAGGAGGGGTGATAGGAGGATCTGGGGAATGTTGTTTCCTGAATAAGTCGGCTCCTCCTCTAACCAAATAGATACTGGTGACCAACATTCCGGACAAAGACCCAATCATTACGTTTGCTAGGATGGTCCTTAAGTCCTGATTTTGTTCTCTTGCATGAACTTCATTGCTACGAAAGGGTCCCTTCACGCCAGATGAAAGCGCGCAGAGTCCTCATGTCACTTCCAGTATTATCCCGACTTCCTATCCTCCAGATTTGATTTTAACTCGACTGATTCTAGAAGGGGTATGTCCATTTCTTCCCTTATCATGACTCTACTCGCGTTGAGTGCGTACGGAGCCGTTTGAGATGATCCTTTCGTCTCCTTCGTAGGATAATCATTGGCTTGCGTTCCTCGCCTCCAAGAGCTGACATAACTTCTACCTCGTAAAAACTATGTTTGCTTTCAGGTCGACACTGCTGGTAGTATGCAATAGTGCTACAGACTTATTCTCACAGAATACCACGCCGACGTCCCCTCCACATAACTTCGCAAAACTTGGGATACCTTCGGTCGAAACGCCTCCGTCAGCGAATCATACCCTACCATTCCAAGTGGCATTTTCTTTTTATTCTGTCTTTCATGCCTTTTCACTCTGCATGACCCCGCGAAAGGGATTAACTTCCAGTACCCCACGTGAATGCTCAGTTTACGTTGACATCCCCTATCGCATGATAGCGTAAGAAAAGAAGCCCTCTTTGTCTCATATCTTGTGGGGATATAATTTCAGTGACGCTATTGCATTCCCCAGTCGTGAAGTCTATATTTCGCAGGTCAAGCGGGATTTTGGAAGGGTTTGATTGAGAAAACATTACCGAAATAATGTTGATTTCATTTTTTGTAAGGAAGCCTGAAAGAAATTTGACATGATAATATTGTTGTTAGTAAACAATTATAATGTTTAAGTTCAATTCTCCAAATTTCATTTTTGAACTAATATCCAGTATGGTATGGATGTTCCCGTCATTCCCACTTTGGTTCGGCATACCTCAGAAAAACCCTACTAATTTGGATTTATGGCCGGGACCTTTTTTTTGATACGCAAAAAATATAAGTTCGTTGAACCAACATTGATAATAGCTTTAATTTGGGACAATCTCGTAATTACACATCGAGAATAATATTTAGAACACAATTTAAATCCTGGAACATAACTTCTTTTATCATTGGTTTTGTAGATTGGCAGATCCTCTCAGGTATCGGGACCATGTACGACCTGTAATTTAATTAAAATGTTTCTTTCACTCACCTGAACGAAGCCTGATTACGTACATGTGGGGAAAATATTAAAAGTAAAAACCTTCCTGTCACTATGATTCGGTAATTTAGTCCCCAGAAGTAGTAACACCCATGACTCTACGTCACACTTTTATTTGAGTTTAAGAAAATACGTAGGTTATTAATTATTATTTGTTAACATTTTTATTTTCTTTTGTTTTTTTTTTTGGGACTATTAAAGATGACATTTATACGTAGGTATATGTTGATATTATTTTGAATATTTGTATTATCTTGATTATATGATATATTGGAGAAACTACAAGCGCGTAGGTATTGTTTATTATCGTTGAACAATTGCAAATTGGGGGATTCAAAAACAAGCAATAGTTTATTTTATATTATTATTATGCTCGCGGAAGATCGAAGGTGACATTTGTATGTAGGTTATTTATTTTGATGTTGTTTTGATATTATTATTTTGTGTGTACAAGTTTGAAAATGGTATTTGTACGTTATTATTGACTAGACTAATTTTATATTTCAAATCAAAATTCACGCGATGCACTCCCTTCTATTTTTAAAACACAAAGTTACGTTATTATTAACTCACAGAAGCTAAGTATTTCATTCACTTTGATTATTATTTTGGTTTTGATAATTCAAATTAATTTTATTACTTAGTTAATCCACTCGCGGCGCACTCTTCCTACATTAGTAAACACCCGCACTGCTTAGCACTATTTTGTTCATTCTTTCTTGGATTATTACTCACAGCACTCGTTTTTATAATATTGATTAATTAAATACGAACGATACCAATTATTTATACACAAAAAATATTCAGAAACTATCACGGTTATCACTCTTCCTAGGCCGTCCCTTCGATCCTCGACCCCGACTCGACTCCGACTGTCGATCCGTCTTGAATCTCTTGTCCAAAAAAGGTGCCAGGTGTGGACTCAGGACGTACACCTCGTCTCCCGTAGGGCGCTTTATAATTGCAAATTCGGACAATTTCAACTTTCATTTGGATATTTTTTCCTGATTCTCTATCTCCAATCTTAATATGTCCGTTTAATTATTTCATTATCTGGCCGCCGATAAGTGTAACTCACCCTTTTGATGCAATTTTGCTTTAAACTTTTCCTAGAATTCAGCAATCGGTCTTTCCTTAATAATCGATAAATTTCCTCGGCTAATAGTGACTTTACATCTGAA
This sequence comes from Limnephilus auricula, assembly GCA_951813805.1. NCBI lineage: Eukaryota > Metazoa > Arthropoda > Insecta > Trichoptera > Limnephilidae > Limnephilus > Limnephilus auricula. The sequence goes on from OX638401.1 coordinate 786,117, forward strand.
ATAATTATCACTTTCCACTCTTCCATTTATTATTTTGTTTAACGTTTGCGGCAGGTAAGAATTCAATAGTATTTCGGCTTAATTCTCATGGTGACATGAAATTGTTTCTGTCATTTACTTGATTCACCACATTCCTTGCAGTTTCGTGCAAATAATTCATTTTCCGCGTCCGTAGATGTTTACAACTATTTTTTTATCTTTCGTCCCTTTTCATGATCAGATATAATATTCGTAAAACTTTGTCTGGTAATAACTAATATCACCTTATTAATTCAGAATTCATTTTCTTAATGCGTTTCAAATAGCTCTAAAGTCTAGTACGTACCTGTTTGACTTCATTTTTTGTGTACTCAAAAGTAAAATCTTATTTACTTTTAATCTGAGTGTTTTGTTTACCTTTCGAAAAATCTCGATCTATAGCACTAATTCATAGATTGTATACGTCGTTAATTTTAATTGGTTTCCTCAATACTTCGTCTGTATTCTGTAGTGGTAATTTGGGCTTAATTACCCCATTTATTCCTCAAAACCATGTAAGTTTTTTTTGTTACTAAACAAACTCTCTTCGACAAGCTCTAGGATTTTAAATTTATGGTCGGTCTGAAGTGTCGGCTTACATTCAATATTGATAAATTTTAAACGTGGTATCGATTTGAATACTTCGAGCTCTTCATTATGTCATCACCTTTATTTACCCCAGCCCTTCTCAGATTGTGATTTTTCTGTCCTTTTCAATAGCGGTCGCTAGTGTAGTCGATTTGAAATTTCGTTTAGGTGGGAAAAATTTTGTATGAGCTCTTCCGATAAAGAAGATGCTTTTTTTTTTTCTTTCGAACGTAGTGTTGAAGCCATCACAAGAGATACGACAATACGAACGTGAGAGCGAGCGCGCTAACATTAAAAACCATAAAATTCATGCGAAAATTGTGAAAATGTTTAATAAAATACGACCCGTTTGAAAAAGAGCAAAAATCTAGTGGGGAATGTGTCAAGTAGCATTTAAAGAAACATTATGAATTTTTTCATACATATCACTTGTAAAATAACAGAAACATTTTTGGAGCATACTTTGCGATTTATTTCTATCGAGGGAATTTCAAAAAATTACCGTTTCGATACTATCTTAAAGAATAATATATATTTTTTTAAGAGCTTAAAAACTTCAAGAAAAACGTGTCAGAAATCAGTTAAGGTTAAGATTTTTAATTTTCGGGGTTAAGAAGCATTAGTTAAATCACTAAATACAAAACATTAAAATATTACATGGAGAAAGAAAGTAAAAATATTGCATTGTATGATAGATGTCATTATTATAGGTAGTAGTTTGAGGTATCTCAACAGATGTCAGTTAAGTAGTAGGTACTATTTAACTACTCAAATAGTTCGAGTCGAAATAGCCGATGATATCCGATCGACAGCTGTTCACCTTTAGTGTAAGGATCTCTTGCTCAGAATTACACAGAGCATCCAATAAATCGGACACTTGCTCCAGTTTAATATTCACTACAAACCAAAATGTAATTAATGTAAATAAACAACTTGTAAACTCGACGAACCGCGAACCTTATTAAGGTTCCCGAAAATATATCAAGTAGTCCCAATCACTGGGATTGAAGAACATTACATATAGTATAGTTATTTAGGTTTTATGTTTTTACTGAAGTACCTGTTCGAATACAGTATTATTTAGATTGTCTGATTTATATTTTGATTGATGAATGTCCTGTTACACGTTTGGATTAAATTAAACACCTTCTGTGTTAAAAATTATATACTCCCATCTTCACAACTGAATTGATAATATTTGTGTTCTAAGGTAAAAATATAAATTTCCCATGGGATCAGTGTAAAAGTTTCATTTGTCCATATAAGTCAAAATATGTGCTACTATTTTTTTTCATAATTTAGGTGCAAATAAAAGTTATCACAGCCATACTTATACTAAAAAGGAGACAACAAACATAACAAGTCATATCAGGCTTTATTATCACAATATTGTACATAATATTGAAGATATACGTACATAATATTGAACTACATTTACTTTTGGTAATGCAAAAAATAGATCTACTTCTTTGTAAAATAATACAATCAATCGTCTATAAGTGGCTTAACCATTTTTTTACAATAGCTCCATACAGGAGGAAATGAGGAAAAAAAATCCCTCGGGGCCTACGTCGTCTTTGGGGATGCTGTGTGAAGGGTATTTTAGCGAAAGGAAGTAGAGCAAGTTATGTGAAGGAAAAAGGTATGAGGATTGGGTAGGAATCTAAGGGTCAATGTGTCCAGGAGTGACGGAAGTCGAATCCTTTCCTCCAACTGCGATGCAAGGCGATGGGTCAAGAGATTCCAGCTGGAGAGGAAAAAAGGTCTCCCTCAACCGGTCTCATTCGCCACCAAGACCTAAATTAACCTCACCCGAAGAACCTGGCTCCCCTGCACAGTCACCAAACGTAGCGAACCACTCGGGGTGACCTATGGCAGATTATAAAAAAAAATGGTTTTCGTGGCGGCGGTACCCATACCCGCTTCCAAAACCATAGTTTGATAATGTCTTCGGAAGGCGAATAATAATGTCACGCGTAATAATAATTACATAACAGAACTTTATTATCTTCTATTACTACATACTTCTATTACCTACGTAATTTAAACAAAGAATTATGCAAATAATTAAGCTCGAATACAATAAATATATTGAACTGATAAAATAAATACTTACCCAATGATCTGGTTGCTAATGAAAATCCCACATTTCATCTCTTTTGTTTTCACTACGCCCTAGTTTTCAGGCAAGACGTAGTATTCCCTATTCCAGATGATGAGTTTTATTTCACCGCGCTCAACTCCCAACAGACATTTTAATATGAAAATGAATATTATTATATTAGAATGCATGCGAATCACATGGCACAAGGCATAAGGCACATGCCGTATTCCCACCTGACGCTTCTCATACCATTTCTCCCACCAGGCAGTCTAGGCAGTCTAGGCAGTTCGGGTACCAGCTCCCAGCCAACTCCGGAAAACTTGGCAAATACTTCACGGATTAGGAGGTAGAGCCGGAATAAATTGCTGTTGACTGTACGAATACATGTTAAAATCTGATCAATTTTGAATCGTATGGCATTTTGATGCATTCGAGCAAAACTTTTGACAAAATGAAGAAGCGGTTCGTTGCCAAATCTTTTATATATTCAAATTTTGGAACATGATGCCAAATAGTCACAATGGAAACGAGAGAACATTGGTTTTATGTCATTATTATCTTACGAAAAGTTACTTTGTTTTAAACCACTTTATTAGAATTTATTAATTGCCTACGTCAACTAGTTTTGATTGTAAATAATGTACCTAATTACTTATTAATATAATATCCTGAAGAAAGTTAGGGTATAAGCGAAACTAGTTGAGGTAATAAATATAAAGTGATTAAAACGAAATAAGTTTTCTTTAAAGTCTCAAAGTGATCGCTTTCTTCGACAATTTAATTATTATCTCATTGTGGTAAAGTGATTTGCTTTTAGATTTAAGCTTTTATTATAGCCAAAAATTGTTCCCATTTTATTGACACATGATCATTAAAATTATTTGATAATCACTTAATGTTATGTATTAGATTCCATTATTGCCTTCAAAGAAAAATTCACTTTCATTTTGTATCCGCTTTTAAATATTTGCTTTCATTATTTTATTTTTTATTTAAATTTTTCTAACCCACAAAGGTATTTTTATTGATTAAATGGTATAAGCTAATGCTACAGTAAATAATAACATTTTGTTTGATCTCTTGATCAAACAAAATTTTATTATGCTGTTAATTCTTTTTTTCTACAAATTTCATTTATTATTGTTATTTTAAAATTGCTGTTATGTGGCTACTTTTATTAAATTGTGAAATTATTAACCCCAATACAGGCGAACCCTAATGGGGTTAATAATTAATGCTAAACAATGTATTTTAATTGTAAAGAAAAAATAAATCATTTTTTTAAATATTTTTTTACATTACTTCTCAACCTACGTCATCTTGGGGGATGGTGTGTGGAGGGTCTTTTTAGGGAAAGGAATTAAGGCAAATGTAAGTAATATGGTATGAGGGATTGTTAATAATCGGGGGTCAACGTATTCAGGAGCGCCGGAAGTATGAATCCATCCCCTCCACTAAGGTAAATGGGTCGAAAGAATCCGGCTGGACGAAACAAACGGTCTCCCTGAACCTGTCTCTTCTGATTCATCCGCCGCCAAGACCTAGACAAAGCTCACCAAGCTCACAACAATGTAATACAACAATACTAATTCAAAGTGACAGCTGTCTGTTTACGTTTACTCCCGAAAATATAACAAAATAATAAGTTTTATAAACAATTATCCTTCCAAATAAGTTGCTAATTGTGCAGGAACGGAATCCCTCCACCTTTTGCTAATTTCTGCTTGGAAATAACCGAGTTCAAGTGCTTTTTTTCTTGGTTTACACGCTGCTACGAAAGTCTAATCATAGTTCAAAAGTCTAATGCTATTTTAGTAGCAGGTCAGTGAAAGTGAATTACTCATAAAGTAAACATATTTTTAATTCTATTTGGATTAAAGACATAAGCCGACGAAATGGCTACTACCCGCAGTAATACGGATAAAACTAAGAAGTTCGCAGCTATTCCGGTTTCGCCCTCTCCTGATGCACACACAACGCAGCTGACTTTAGAAGATTTTAGAAAAGGCATGAATGAGTTTGAATCTAGTATTTACAAAAAACTAGAAACGGAAAACTCAGAAATGAAAAAATCACTGGAGTTTATCAGTTCTAAATACGATGATCTTATCAAAAAAATAGAGATGCTACTAACTAACAACAACAAATTGGAAGACAAAATAGAAACCATGGAAAGTACGATGACAAATTTACAAAGCCGCATCCAGTCATTGGAGATTGACGCGGAACATAAAAACAGGGAAGCAAACTTAAAGTGTCTGGAATTTCGCGGAATTCCTGAAAATCAAGGAGAATCACCAGAGATGTTAAAAGGCATTTTATACAATATCAGCAAGACAACAAATTGCAGTCTGGGGTCAAAGGACATCGAAGAGATTTACAGAGTCACGCGAAGGGAAAAACCTACTCAACCAAAGGACAACAAACCAAGGACAGTGATTGTTAAATTAACTTCAGTAACTCATAAAGAAAATCTGCACTCTGCTATTAAAAAATTTAACCATTGTGAAAATATAGAAGGCAAAATGAATACAAGTGTTATAGGTATGTCAGGTCCCAAGAACCCAATTTATGTTTCGGAACTCCTAACTTTCCAAGCCAAACGATTATGGTTCTTAGCCAGGCAGTTAGCACGGGAACGCAGTTACAGGTACGTCTGGACAAAGGCTGGGCGAATTTTTGCAAAAAAGGACGACAATTCACGGCCGATACTGATTGATTCAGAACAAAAGTTAACAGACATTAAATGACTAGAAGGTATAGTTTTTCCTATTTTACTTAAATTATTTTCAGCAATAACCAATAAAAATCAATCTCACTATCAGATCATCCCATTTATCGCCATATTTTATACAAAGTATTTAAAATTATTTTTAATATTGGACAATATGAACCAAACACGAGCATTATCTCCATCTACTTCCATTAAACAACATAAATTACCTTATTATTATTGTCTAATCTCCCTCTTTGCAATTGTAACTATATACCTAGTACTCTTATCTTGTCTCTGTGATCTTAAGATACATAATATCTCTAAAGTAAAATGGTTTTAAATACATATTTAGAAATAGATAGTATTGGAGAATCAAACACTGAATTTACCTTAGATGAATTTGATAAAGTCAAAGAATTTAAGTGGAGTTTAAACAAAATAAATATTATACATCAAAATATCCGTACAATGGAAAATCTTGATGACTTTCTTTTATTTTTAGACAGTATTAGGTCGTCTGTGAGATTTCATATAATAATACTAACAGAATGCAGATTGAATGACTCATATCTCACAAAACAAATTGCAGGTTATCATGAATATCATACAACACAACAATTAAATCAAAACAGTGGAGTGGTAGCTTACGTTCGCGACGACATCCACTCTCATGTTAATGAAATTCGTATCAGTCAATCAAATTGTCTGAAATTAGTCATTAATGGATATTTATGTATTTTAGCCATTTACAGATCACCATCATTCTACGATATTCACGAATTTCTGGGTAATCTCCTATCTGAACTCAAAAAATGTAGTAACTTCAAACAACAAATAGTAATGGGGGATTTAAATATTAACACACTTGGAAATATACACAGACAATGTCACGATTACCTCTGCGCCATGGCAGAAAACAACTTCAAAATAAATATTAAAGGTCCTACCAGGGTTCAAGATAATAGCATATCATGTTTAGATCACATAAATACCAAAAATATTACAGCCTCTAACGCATTTGTTATTCACAATACAATAACTGATCACTATACAACCGCAATAAGCGTTCCAGACACATCTCTTAAAAAACAAGTAAAAACTAACCACTTTACACCATCCATCTGCTTTGAGGGGTTAATTAAGGATCTAAATGGTGAAACATGGCAAGATGTATGTAGAGAGACTGAAGTTAACAATGCACTCAACTTATTTATTAACAAAATCAACATGTATATATCCAAAAATTCAAAAGATAAACTCACTGCACATAAAAAAATACAACTTACTCCTTGGATTAGTAGTGGTATTGTAAAAGCTATACACAAAAGAAATCACTTACATAAAGTGGCAACAAAGGACCCACAAAACACTCTTAAACAACAGAATTACCGTAGATATCGTAACATCTGTAAAAATGTTATGCGTAATGCAAAAGAAAGGTACTATAAGCAACAGCTCGACCGAGATCCATCCAGTAAAAATATGTGGAACATCGTTAAACAAATTACCAATACTAAACATAAAATTGACTCTGATATTAACGAACTTCTGATTACAAACACAGCCACCAGTGATTTGGACATAATTGCTTGCCACGCTAACCAATATTTTACGACAGTTGGATCTAAGCTTGCGGAAAATATCCTAAGTTTCACCAAGGAAACTGAAGATTCATTGGCATCTGCAATAGAACCAAAACAAATTCATTTTTCGTTTAAATTCCCACCTACGTCAAATGAAGAGGTCATAAAAATTATTGACAATCTTAACACTACGCATTCAAAAGGTCCTGATAGTCTTAACACTCATATTCTAAAAATCATTAAACACAATATCGCATCGCCTTTGTCGAACATTTTCAATAAAAGTTTTTCTTCTGGGGTTTTTCCTGACCATCTTAAAAAATCTATAATAGTACCAATCTACAAAAGTGGACCCAAAAACCAAGTGGGCAATTATAGGCCAATATCCCTGCTGAGTGCAATCTCAAAAATTATAGAAAAAATCTTTAAAAATAGATTAAGTAATTATGTAGAGAGCCGAAAACTTTTAAGCAAAAATCAGTTTGGCTTTCGGCCGGGGAGAGGAACGGACGATGCTATAGCGCAACTTACAGAACATATTTCTGGAAATATAGATCGCAGAAAGAAAAGCATTGCACTGTTCTTAGACTTAGCCAAGGCTTTCGATACAATTTCTCATAAAATACTCCTCAAAAGATTACAAAATATTGGTGTTGTAGGTATGCCTTACGAATGGTTAAAGAGTTACTTAACGGGTAGAAGCCAGCAACTCAAAATAGGCAATACAGTGAGTAACTCACTAGACACCAACTTTGGTGTACCACAGGGAAGCACACTGGGACCTCTTCTATTTATAATTTACATCAATGAGTTATGCAATCTACCAATAGGCGGAAAAATTATTACGTTCGCGGACGATACGGTAGCTATATTTGAAGGAGAGGATTGGGCTGAAACTCATAAACATGCTGAAAGTGGAATCAATGCGATAAAACAGTGGCTTGACAAAAATCTACTAACACTAAATATAGCAAAAACTAAATACATAAGATTCAGCTCAACCATAAAGGGACGACCTAGTACATCGTACACAATAAAAACTCATAAGACTAATTGTATTTCCTATAATATGGACTTTAACTGCAACTGTGAAGCTTTGGAATGTGTGAACAACATCAAATATCTAGGTGTTATCATAGACAATCATCTTAAGTGGAAATATCACATCGACAATCTTTCAAGTAGGGTAAGAAAATTGATATACATTTTCTTTGCATTGCGAAACATAATTAAACAAAAAGACCTAAGAAAAATATATTTCGGACTGTGCAACCCCATCTTAACGTATGGTTGTATTGGCTGGGGAGCGTCAGGAAGAACGATTTTAGATCCGCTTGTAAAGGCCCAGAAATCCATAATTAGAGTCATTATGCGTAAACCCTACAGGTTCTCAAGCGACAAACTCTACAAAAAATTTAACGTTCTTGATGTTCGTCAAAACTTCATAAAAAAGATTATTATCCATGTACATAAAAATATAGAAAATTTTAATAAAATTGATCACAAATACAATACAAGAAGTCACAACAGAAAGGATCTCTTCGTCCCAGGGAGCAATACGGCAAAGTATCAAAAGACGTATGCGTATCTGGGACCGAAATTATACAATAAAATCCCCCCAGACTTAAATATTAAAAATTGCAAAATGTCCTGCATTGGTTCAATAATAACTAAATGGTTGATTGGCTTGGGTAGGGAGGAGTCTGAAAAACTATTACATAATGTGACTTAAAACGATACATGGTTGGCACATGAATGAATGGCACATTTAGTAAAAACTTAGTACATAGGTATTAATTAAAAAAATAATAATAATTTAAATTGCATTTGGCACTTTACACACTTTGGTTCCTTAGAACAGGCAATCTGCCTAGCTAGGAACTAATATCGACCTAAAACAACGTAATAACACTTGTATTCATTTTAAATATATTCTCTTATTATGTAATATTATTTGTTATTTTGGCTTTAAATGTATCAAATGTAAATAAATAAATAAAAATAAATAAATAAGGATCCCGGACATACTTGCTAACTCACCAATTGTAGCGATCCACTCTGGGTGACCTACAACACTGACTTATTAATCAAATACTTCAGTTGGGTCATGTCAAGAGTTAGAATAACAGTAGGTATGTGTGAGAATGTGTATTATTTTATTGACTGTGATGTAGTAACCTAAATATCTTCAATTATTATCTGACCAAAGTATAAAACATTTTATATTCTAATATAAAAACTTAAAAGAAAATTTAAAAAATATATATTCAGTTTTCGAAATTATTTTATTAAAAACTGTATAATTTATTAGCTTTATAACTGTTTTCGCTTCTAGACATAGTTCTTATGAAGCTAACCCAATCCAATTAATGTTTAAAAAAGCATAACTCAGGCCTGTGTTTTTAATAATTTACGTTATAAATTTTACTGTTTTTATTTTACCTTAGTTTGAATATTGAGGATTTTAATACGTTTAATTTAAACATCGTATGCTTTGAATAAACCTTTATCTGCATAAATAGGTATGTATGTAATAGATCTGTTTTTCATGAATATTGTGAAATAAAATTATAATACAATATTATAAAATATCTCTTGTTGTCTAAACTGTAAAAGCCCAGCAGCATTATTAAAATTTCGTATTATGATTTTCCCAGAAAGAGTTAAAAAATATATAATTCGTGGTATAATATAATGGTACGAGATTTTTCATGTGATAAAATTTATTATTATTACGAATGAACTTTTTGAATGAAAAAAGAAACAAGATGAAATTCGTAGCATGATGTGTATGAGATGATGGGTGTTCAAGGCATTAAAGTCATGTATTCATATTCAAGCGGGAGGTTTGAAAATACTCTAGCCAATATTCTGCGCTTCAAGACTGCAGATCGCTGAGTAGTGTTGACACCTCGTTAGCTAGTCTGCCTCCTGCCTGTCCTGTTACCTGTTACCTGTTACCTGTTACCTGCCGCCTTCTGTCGCTTCTTCTATCCTGGTGTTAGTTTCTTCTTCACACCACTCAACTGCACCGAGGGAAATATTCTAAACTAAAACTGAAGTGAGCACTGTTGTGCTCCTTACCCAATGGACTAATAGTAATTCTTGCAGACAATCAAATTGAAATCTAGGAAGATGAATGAGATTTCACAATAATGTCTAGCATTCAAGTTGCGTTAAATGATATTTATGACAGCTGCGTGTCTAAAGGAAAACAACCAGAGAGAAATCATGAGAGAAACGGTTTCCATAAATTTAAAGTAGGTATTATTGTGTTTTGCGGAGGTGATTCAAAAGTTTTTACAAGAAACTGGTTCAGTATCAGAAATCACACGATAAAAGTAGGTACCTACTCATTGTGACACTGGAATAGGGTAATAGTAAACAAAAGTTTATTTTCTTTAACTCGTCAGGCTAATTTTTTTTACTTTTGGGAATAACTCCCATATATGTGTGTTTCAAAGAAATCGTTTTTCTCCCTTACGACGAAAAATATAATGTAAACGGTGTTAGAAAGAGAAAACACTACGCTTTATATTAAAATCTAAAAGTTAACCACAAAATAATAATTTTTTTATATATTTTTATTTTTAACTTATTATCTTAAAAAGTTAAACTTCAAATTATAATATTTTAATTAATGAAGATAATATTAGCGAAAGTCAATCAAAAATCCGAAACAGAAAACTCAGAAAAAAGATACGGATATATCTGGGACCCAGATATTATCTTCATTAATTGAAAAATATAATTTGAAGTTTAACTCTTTAAGTTAATAAGTTAAAAATAAAAATATTTCATCCTAGACTTGCAGATAAAGTCAATAGATGTCGCATATTAATAAAAGTGATAAAATTTATCCTGACACATCTAATGTTGGTGGTTCTCAGTCGAAGTATGGGTACAGTTAAAAATGACCGAATCGGTTAGGGATACGTTGGCGCAGTGGATAGCGCGTTGGCCCGGATTGCCAGAGGTCCTGGGTTCGAGTCTTAGATGTATCCGTATCTTTTTTTTGATTTTTCTGTTTCGGATTTTCGATTGACTTTCGCTAAATTAAAATTAATTAAAATATTACAAAATAATTTAATTTTACACCTTAAAGAAACCAAAGCTTCCGACTGACGCGCTTTTGAGGTGATTTTCTCACGAAAACGGCGCTATATAAATTATACGAACATTATTATTATTAAACGAAAAAAAAAGTTAGTATAACGTTATATAATTTTATTTTTAAAACTTTTTATGTTTGCATTCGAAATTTTTATTTAATAAAAAATTATATTCAATTCTTTATGAGAAAAGCTGACTTTTATAAAAGTTATAGATGTGTTTATTTCGAATTATAAAATTTGAAAGCGTTTTCAACACTATTCAATTTTTTTTTTAGTTTTCGAATACGTTTAGAAATATTCCGTCTATTTGGATTTTATTACAAAGTAGAAATATTTTGAACTTCTGATTAAATATCCCCTGGCCTGAGAGGTTAATTGTTTACGATATTGCTAAGGTAGTACCTAAACTACCACATTAAAATGACTTGATTTTGTCTTTGATACTAATACCTTGGTGTATAAACGTAGGGACATAGGTAGGGTAAATGCTTATCGTATTATATGTATTGTATAAATACCAAGGAAAGTGATTAACGAAGATGGACGCAGTAGCAAGTTAAACTAATAACAAAGCAAGTTAACAGCTCACGTTATTACCCTTCGTGTCTTGTCGAGGGTTTCACAGTTTAACCAATAATAATAGTTAGCTTAATGTGTTCTGCATTAGAATTTATTACTAAAATTACATATTAAAACCACAATAACTAATTTATGACATCATTAACTGTCTCATCCTCGTTAGGACCCTGAGCCGAGTAATAAGCAAGGAAACCTCACCAAGTCTCAACGCGCGTACTAACATTAACCATAAAGCCATACGACCATCACCAGCCCGCTGCACACAAGGACTGCAAAAGGGAGTTACGGCGCCAAAAATAGTAATTCAAACTAATCATTAATATTTTTATAACATTGTCCATAAACTAGTACCATAATTTATTTTGTGAACGCAACCCAATAGTTTCTGCATGCGCCCAAAGTTGAGATATTTATCGCGGTACCAATATTTCTCATTTGAACATGATTCGTTAGCTACGCTCTTCCTGATTTCCTTATTATAAAATCAGAAAGTTTTCTACATGGATATTAAAGCCTTAGGCATGTACTTTATGTGGATGTTATATGGATGAAATATATGTATTATGAAATACGATTTTTGTTAAAAAAAATAAATTGAAATGTTTAATTAGAAAAAACTACCACCGAGTTCTACGACATTCTTTTACTAGTTCAAAAATATATCTTATGAGTTATCTGAAATTGCAAAATCTATTTATTTTCACCTTTCTTAAATCAAGCGCATTCTTTTCAGGCAGTCTTGGCGACTCGGAACTGTATATTTATAATGTTAAATAATTAACAATTTTACGAGTTATCGTCATTTTACAATTTACTTATATTTATATGCTTTATACCTGTATCATTATTGAGGACTCCCAATCCGAAGTTCACGGATTCGAATCCGGCGTGCACAAATAAATTTTACTTGATTAATTTGAGTTATTTCACAATTAATTAATTAAAAATAATATGTAGTATATTTCCAGAGTAGAAGATACTCTCGCCCTGATCTAAGACCAGCATTCAGAATTGAAACGTTGCTCGAAACGGTCTCACTAGCTCCAGACTGGAGCAGTTGGGACTCTTCTGTGGTGAATAAAAATATACAGAAATAATTCAATATGTAATAATTAATATTTTTATTAGAATACTACGACCACGCGACCTGTTTTGTTAGGTAATTTTCTCATACGTATAGTAAACTAAAAATATTTTTGACGTCATAAATAGATAATTCGGTCTTGTGTGCGCTCTGGTACTAATACTGCTAACGCGGCCACAAAGGCATTCCCGTGTGTAATGTATTAATATTGTCAACAGTCTATTTACCACTTTCCAACACTCGCTATTATTTATAAAGGAAAAAATCCAACGGGGAATGTCAGCGCGTCCCTTTGTTTATCTTCGTCTTTGGAACAATGACAAATCGTTTTGTCGGAACTGGTACCGCGCCGTATAGCTTAATGTCAAAATGTCTATTTTACTAAATTAAACTCGACTCCGGATTAAATTAATATTTTCCCATCGCGAGGGGAACCGAGATGAAGTCTTCCAATCCTCGGGGCTTTGGATGGAAAACACACGAAACGGCAAATGAAAAAAAGATGAAGATGTAGATTTTTCTATCATCTTGAATCCTACTTATTTTCTAGAATACCGAATATAAAATATTCATGTATGTTTTTTGCTGGAAATTTTATTTCTCATTATTTTTGACAGGGTTTTCAGCCGCAAAATTTGAACGAAAAGTTAACCAAAAATTATTGCATGTTTGGATTCTTGGAAGATTGGAAACATCGAATTGTAAAACATATTTTTTATATTAGCTCCACATAAGAGACCTTGAGGAAATTAATTCTCTTAAGTCCGGTATCAGATGATAAAGATTTGGGGATGTTGTGTGGAGGGTACTCTAAGAAAATGAAGCAGAAGAAACTCAGGGAAGGAAAAAGGTATGAGGGGCTGGTATCGACAATCGGGGGGTTTAGGGGTGACAGCCGTATGCATCTATCTCTTCCTCTGCGGTGCATGACTATAGGTGTAGAGAGTCCGGTTGGAGAGCCGGTGCGTCTGTCCACCTACTGCGTGGCGGGCCGGATCGGAAAAGATTCATTGAGAGAGATCTTTTAACCTCTCTAGCCGAATTTTCTCGATTCATCGCCTTGCACCGCAGTGGAATGAATGGGTTCATACGTCTGTCACTCCTGGACACACGGACCCCCAGATTCCTACTTACCCCAGATTGACTAACGATGACAAAGGCCCCGAGGTAAATTGTTATTCTCAGGGCCTCCTCCGCAGAAATATTGTAAATAAACCCCTAAATATTATAGCGTGCATTAGTAATTCCTTTCGATATTAGTGTTTTTATTTTTTAAATACAAAAAAAAAAAAAATACATCGTTGAATAGTAAACAAGATTAAGAACCTCCAATTTCAAAATAGTTTAAACAAAGAAGCGATTAACATAACACATAGTTTGTAAGTTTGTAACTTGAATAGCGTACATTGTAAATGTAATGTGGATCACGAGCATAAATGGATGTATCATTCACTAAACCATCCGTCAAAACGTTAATTCATCAACGTTCCTCTCGACGGTTCCTCATCGCCGGCCAAATGATCCGTTCACACGAATCCAAAGTTTCCAATTACGATTTGGAGTTATCTATGCAAATGAAGCGTGATGATGATATTCCCTTCACGAACCATTTCCATCATTCTACGCAGTAAATCAGTTGTCAATATTTGCATAAACTTATTTCTTACTTTAGCCGGTTAAGCCCAAAATGCGCACCCACACGCTTTAAATATCGACAAAACGGAACATCCACTTTACTTTCTTTATTGGCAGTTACCAATTATTTTAATGATGCAAGTCAATTATTTATCCACCCGGGGCGCATAAATTGAGAGCACGTTTTATACCAGCAGTTAAACACAAATAACTACCCCATTATGCTATTACGGTCATTAAATTAGAATAATTACGTATCTATATTAATTGATACCCAGACCACCCGTGTAATAATTATTCAATTAGTTATTAATTAATTGAATTTTCATCACCTAATGTTATTAGCAATAATCATATCACGTGTATGTTGTATTCGCAATCCAGCCATTAGGAAGCGAGTTTGAACTATTGGATTTAGAATAAACATCATAATTTTTTTTTTAAGTATATCAACATTAAAACATTTGTATTGATCGTTAGTAAGAAGCAGATTAGAACACAATTCCACCGTGTGGTCACCGTACTACCAATTCCATTCTCAATCATTGGAAAAGGTACAAAATAAATTCCTTCGGTGCATCAATTTAAAAATAAAAATTCCAATCGAATTTATAAATTATATCAACTTGTGTGCTGTAACTAAACTTCTAAAATTTTCCGATAGAAGAGTATTAATTGATTTGCTATTTATATTCACAATTATGAAATCTTTAATCGACAGACCTAATTTGTTAGAACTAATTTGCACTTATATTCCTGCTAGGCGAACTCGTAGGAAAGATAGTTTTAAATTCAACAATAAAATCAACGCTAATTATTCTATTTTCTCACCAATTCCTAGAATTATGCGAATACACACTGCGAACTTATAGATATATTTAATGTTGACAATTTTGCAAGTTTCAAAAGGCAACTAATTTCGATTCTATCTGCAAATAATAATTAACTTTTGTTACTTAAAATATATTATTACATCTTCTCTCAATTTAAACATTACGAGTAAATTATATCCATATTTTTTATTTGCTTTAATATAATTTGCACACAGTTATTTACTAACTGGTTTTTAAACATCACACTTTGTTTTATTTCAGATCTTATTTTTGATTATACATGTATATATTTGTTAAATTGTATTAGTTTTTTTTTTTAAAGGTGAAACTTTTTCATTTATATCTCTTTTACTTTTATATATTTTTTTAAATCTCTGCTATAATGTCCAATACTTCACGAGCAAATTACACTCCAGTTTATTCTGTTTTAATGGTTTATAAAATTCACAATTAATATTGCGAGTATACACACCCACTTACTTTTTTTATGTTATAGGTACTTTCCTCTACTTACTATTTCAGACTTATATTTTATCATGTATTGTAAATTACTGTAATTCAATTTGAAATATTTTCATAAAAGCACAAATAAATAATAAATGAAAATAATAATCGATAGGTTCCATTGAGAAATAAACGATAAGTAAAGTTTAATAAAAATACTCTTTAAATATAAAATTTAAACACAAGATGAGGGACGTACCCGAATTACTACTCATTACTCATGTAACTTGGAATTCTCGTATTTATTTGGAGAAAAAAATGCAAACAAAATGTTGATCTACTGTGACTTTCTTTTTTCATAACATACATTTTGTGCTTAAGGTGAATTTCAAAAGGATTAATTATTATAAGCAATAATTATTAGTCTGAAACACTCATCCATATTGAAAAAAAAACCTCCCGCCGTAGCTTATTGGTAGAGCTCTAGACCGGCAATCACAGGGGTTCGGGTTCGAGTCCCGTCGGCGACATGTATCTTTTCTCGGGAGGTTTTTTTTTTAAATATGGATGAGTGTTTCAGGCTAATAATTATTGATTATAATAATTGTTACCCTTTGTGCTATGCATAAAAAAAAACTTGTCTTAAACTTTAGTTCATCAATTACAAATAGTCAAAAGAATTCATGGCACGCGTATAGTATTTTTTTTTATTTATAAACGCTTTTTACAAGTTATGCTTTGAAATATTAAGAAAAATTTATGGTTCGCGAAAGTATACAAGCAATATGAACATTAACAAATAGTTTTGTTAATTAAAAAACTTTTATCTTTCCAGAAAGGCTATCAAATACAATATTGGATTGCATCACTGATAAATATTGTATTTGTTAGATATAAATATTTTTTTCTAAAAGTTATGTTAGTTTTAAGTAAGAAAAACTATTTTTTGTTTTTCTGAGAGGAGTATTCTTTATGTTTTGATTTTTTATATCTAATAGTCGGAATTTTCCCCAAAATTCAAGCCAAATATTATTGTAGTTACACATTTCTTTACATTAACTACATACAGGGCCTCCTGTGTGTAGTTAATAAAAAAAAGGACGTCTTTAATCATCAAATATAATACACTACTTTTGTAAAAAAAATATCGGTGAGGTGAAAAAAAACTTGTACAGGAAGATTCGGAATAACCTGGAAACATGTCAATTCTGAAGGAGACACATCGAGTTGCAAAAAACAAAGGAAAAATAAGATTTAATTTACAAAAAAAATAACATGAAGTGTGTGAATTTCCCTTACACATTTGAAGAGCATGCATTTAGTTTTTGTAGAGCTTTTCAAAAACCTCGGTGCAGAGTGAAGAGAGTTAACCCCTCCGGCTAATTTGTTCGCTTTAGGAACAGTTCACATAAAGGAATCGTTATTTCTCCCTTATGTGGGTTAAGGTGAGAATTATGAACGGAGTTATAATAGAAAGAGAAAACACCGTGCTTTATTTTCAAATCTAAAAACTAACCATAGATTAATTAAAATATGAACACATATGAAACTACAGTTTTCAATTTGAGAAAACATAATTTTTACTCGAATCGACAAAAAGTGTAGTGACAATAAATAACATTTATAATAAATGTGTCTAATAAAATATGTGCGTGTATTTAATAAAATAAGTAATTTTCTTAAGAAAAAAGTAAAGTGAGCCATTTTCAAAACTTTTTTTGTTTGCTTTCAAAATTTTATTATTTCTAAAATTATATGTTTATTTCTATAAATAAAAATTAAAAGCTTATTTCATCACCTGAAGGGTTAAGATTCTTACCGAACAACGACGGGCCATTTGCAGCAAATGCACACAGATTAGAGCGAGCAATAGGAAACATCCATTTATCATTGTTACTATTCAATAGAGAAAACAAATAAGACAGGAATGCAACCAGCCTTGTTCGGATGGCCACAAGTTGCCCAGTAAAAGTTCGCAACTGCGCAGACAGAACAGAACTATATATTTTCTCGGATAGTGTTTTAAGAATCCAACTTTATCCAAGAATAACCTTTGTCTTAAGTTTCCGGTACACTGGTTCACCTTAACATAAGTTTTTTCAATAAAGGTGCTATTCGGACAAAGTTTAGTCATCTCCAGGATGCGCAAACGGCATTTAAATGAACTTTGGAAAACAAAGTTAAATCGAAATTAAAATATATCTAACTATGCAAGAATATCGCTGAAGATTCGAGTTATTAGTGCCTACAATCTTAATAATATAAAAACTGATTTTTTGTCCTTATATGGTACCTAAAGAATCGTCCGATTCCAACGAAACTTTGGCGATTTGTTTAGTACATGCCCTTATAGCGTAATGAAATTATTTCCTATACTATTCATCCGATTGCGATGAAAAATTTGTGAGTTATTAAGCGCAATCATGCAAAGGATTCTGTGTATACTGATGATATCTGGCATTTTGAAATTTGCACAAAAAATTGAAATAGGTGGCACAGGAGTTGTTTAAAAAATGGGTGTATTTCATATAGTTTAGCGCCAAGCGGGGAGGGGGAAGGAAAGGGGTCGAGGGAGGAGAGCGGGGAGGTGGAAGGGAAAAGGAGACGAATGGGATAGGACACGCAGGGAGAAAAAAATTATTTAAGCGACAATCAACGCACGCCGGGTACTCGCTGTACAAAAAAAAAATTAACGATGAACAGTTGTTTAAGAATACTTTTATCTGTGTACCATTGTTTGCTCCCTATGTCTTTAATGTGAAGTCAGTAGAGCATTGAAAATAATTTACGATTAAAATATTGCATGCTACGGTATCAAAAACACAATCAAATCATAACTGCTAAACAATTTTCCCTAATTGCCACAGCTTTTTCTAATAAACATTTCCGACGATGGCATTTATTAACAATGAATGCGTTATACGACCTCTTTTATTGTTCAACTCAATTTCGGTACCATTAGATTCTCGGGATTGCTACTTATAAAATAATGGAGGATTTAATTAGCGATCTCATCAATCAATGAGATTGCCGCAATGTAATTATCACCTTATAAAGTAAAACACTTTTATTGGCCATTGTTTGGTTCATTATTCGACCGAGGCAGTGGGAACTGGGGACTGAGAACAGAGCGAGGAATTAGCTCCAACTTGAGGCACTGGCAGCGGAGGCAGAGACTTTGCGCTAGGTAGAATAAGGCCTTCCTGAGGCAGTGTTCTAGCAATAACGGCAGTGGATTACTAACGGGAAGAGGGCCATAGTCCAAACAACCATACCCAATCATAATAATATTCTCTTTATTGTTGTTTATTCTTTTCGGCTTCCTATTCGCCTAAGTTAGTTGATATCACCAGTTATATGTATGTTATCTTTATCTTTAGGTCTTAATAAGAAAGTCTGTTTGCTGAAGAGTAAAAACTCTGTCTATGTAACTTAAAACAGTGTGAGTAGAAATTTCTATCGCAGCTTGTATCGTCATTTCTAAATGAGCAAAATAATATACAAATGTTTGCGCTGGTTGAGTAAGTACTTTCGATTGCTATTAATCAGAGCAATTCAAATAGCCTTTTAATGTTCCATATCTCCCTTCCCTTTATTTTGCCCAGAGACTTTTGAAAATTGAACACTTCGAAAACAAATGAAGTTCGTTTCGTTCCACACGCCGAGAAAAGTCGCAATATGGATTACTGTTAATCGCACCGCAAACATTCTTGTTTTATTTGATAATAATCAAATTATCCGCTGTAATTCGTCGTATTTTGTTGTACCCCGCCAAAACACTGTTTTGAACCGCCGCGACGCATATATTTGAGGTTGTGTTATAGAATAATAGAACTATTGTGTTTTATATGTAAAAGAAATGAGAAGAAAAAACCAGCGGCATTGAACTGACCAACAGTGGATTATTGAAGAGACATTTGCAGTAGATTAGGTAAGTCTTTGGGCTCCCAACCTTTCCTATGCATTAAAGGCAAATGTATTTTAATTAATTTAATGTGTAATTTACATCACACTGCGATCGAAGTAATTGTTAAACCAGCGCTACCATCATTGGTCCTACGAGCTAGGATATTTATTAAATTGAACCACCAACAAATGCTATTATATTTTACTGTAAACATATAACACTGGACGTCATAAAAACTGACGGCTTTTTAAAATTTTGCATTTTAAAAAAGCCGTACCATTGATATTTACGTCGAAACTGGGTAAAAATGGAAAATTAATATGAGTTATTAATTTCATGTTAAAAACCCAAGCCGGTTTACGAGCGATTTTTATGTGGTGATTTTTTTCACCATTGGTGATAAAATTATTGTCGTCACGTGAATACAATTATTCGTACTTGTTAAGGGCCGCTATGAGATATGATGAACATAAAAAGATGACGATATGAGATACGTCAATACCAATGTTGGAAAACGATCGCGCTAATATTAAAAACTATAAAATTCAAGCGAAAATTGGAAAAATGTTTAATAAAACACGACTCATTTACAATAGAGCAAAAATCTAGTAAAAATCAGAGAATACCGGAAATTAGTCTCATTAAAAATACCTCAGTTTTTGTATTTATTTAAGATCTTACAAACTAAAATACTATTTAAAAAAATTTTACACACTTATTTTGTTTAGACATTATTGAAAAATTATAAATACTTATAATCAAAAAATACTTACAACAAGTACACGATATTTAATCATTTATTATTGTGCGTTTTGAGCATTTTTATTGCTTTCTTGAATATTTGTACATATTAAAGCAAGTTTTGAATAAAATAAACTGATATTAAATTTTTAATTTAAAAAAATTGATACGGGAATAATCGATCTTTCTCATTGGAACCTTCCTGTGCAGTTGCAAGCATTTTTATACTTTTATTCTCAACCGCTGGTCAATCGCTCTTTGTGTATTTTTTTATACATATAACTTGTAAAATAACAGAAACAAATATATTAAACAATAATAATTTTCGGAGCATATTTTGCGATTTTTTCGATCGAGGGTATTTTATGTTATTAACGTTTTGGCTCTACAAATCTTTATATATTATCTTAAAAAATAACATATATTTTTTTTAAAACTTAGAAACTTAAAGTGTTCAAGGGACATGTGTTATAAATAGGTAGAAAATCGGAATTCCGGCCCTAAAAGCTTTTAAGTCTTTAAATTCTTTTGATTTTGTACGTCACGAGTATTTGTTTGCTGATCGGGTGTGAAATTCAACCCCGTCGCGTCGGTGGCACTTTACCAACCCATTTTGTTTAAATCTATTATTCAAAAATTTATTAATTATATTACTTTTTTCTGAAGTTGTCGTGCCATCCTGAATTGAGACTATTTACAAGTAGTATTTTTGTAAACGGTTCCATATTATAATAGCAAAATTCAAATTAATTGACCAACCACCTGAAGAGCACTTTTCAAAATTTCTGAAATATCTAATCGATTATTATAATGTTTTTTTTCCCAATTACGTAAATAATACATGAACGACAATATAATATTGGGTGTCAGAATTATCAACGTGCTCATTTTTTATGATTCTTTTGGTAATAGCACTAATAACTGACAGGTTTTTTTAGTCAATAAATAATTAGTCCCCAAATAAAAGCTCTCGTGAAATTGAAAGATATGGAATCTAGAGTTTTTTTTACTTCCCTCTTAAGTTCGTTATTATTTCGAAATTTTACTAATTCCTTTTAAACTTTTTGTTTGTTTGACATGACGTATACTGTTTATTGCAACCATTTTGGCCAAGCTATATTTTCAGTTATTTATAATCATCAACATTTACAAATTACTATTTTATTATAACCACTATATATTATCTTGCTTAATGTGGCTCCTATAATACGTCTTATAATCTTTCCTTACGTCTTACATTTTACTTTTGTAAATCTGTAAACCATATCAACTTTATATAGTGTCCACTACTGAGATGAGAAGAGATAAAAATGATAATATAATTACTGATAATAATCTTACTATTTTAACAATTGTTTATTATTAATGTACCTAATTATAATGTAATAATGAATTACTTAGTTTTTTCAGAACTAATCAATGGTTCCATTCAGGATACAAAGAATTAATTATATTTTTGTACTTTTATGCCTACTGATGAAGGAACCGTTTTGATTCCGAAATAGATTTGCTTAAAAACAGTGGTTAAAACAATGTTTCTTTAAATTTAGAATTACTTTTATCGGTACTCAGTTTTCTAAATAATTCACATAAGCAGGTCTTTTAAATTCTTGCTAAAACTCTTTATTGAAATTGTCATTGGAAATGGCAGCACCTGTAAGTATCTTGGTATCAACTGCAATTGGTGAAATAATGCATTTATGCACCAAGAAAGACATATTTGCTTCAGATGCCTAGTTATCTTTGTTTGTATTTGTGTCCATAGTCCAGGTATTGTCTCACCGCAGTTATCTCTGCTTGATATTCTCAGCACCATTCGGTGATGGAATACTTGAAGAGCGGACACATGCAGCGGCAGCCCTCACAGAACAAACATACCAATTTGAATAGTATTATTGCTGTAAACGGACTGATTGCGCACGCTGATACGAAAAGCGATATGAATACTGAAAATTTGCACAGTTCACACAAGTATATAACATCATCCTCATAGGATTGAAATATTTGCCTTTGGCTTTGAGTCCCTCATCAAAAGATACTCTCCTGATCTAAATATTTTTTTTACATCAAAGGCGATACGATGACCTTTTTATTGTCAGCTCAATTATAACTTGTATTTTATGGTTCAGTAAAATGACCGATCTTTGGGTTATCTCGGTGCCGATTTGCAAAACGTCCAATTTCCATACGAATGTGATTATTCGACCGTTCGTAATTTAAGTAACAAATTTGTATGCGCCGCCAAAACTACGGTCACAGGAATCAAATTTGGCGGAAAATGTAAACAGTTGATCAAAGAGGATTATTTGGCAGTTACGACATTTGAAGAATAGGCGGAGTCCGGGTTCTGTGGCCAGATCTCAAAAATATATTCCTATCAGGTAGCGTCTTGATTCTTGATCTTTACAAAAAATTGGTTTCACAAATAAATGTTTAGAAGAAACATTCACCAATAAATTGTTGGATATAAGATCACAGTAATAACTAGGTACCTACTAACAAGAAAACGTTATTAGGAATATTCAAGCTTTTTTTTAGAGTGGTGTGATTAGTTTCATCTTTTTTTTGCAAAAACTTAAGAAAAAAATTACTTCAAATTGTTCTAAAGTATTATTGATAAAACTGGTAGGTATGGTAAGAAAATAAGGCTTTTAAACAGAAAACATAGTTTGTGACTTCCTTTGAATCCCCCTCCTTCTGAAATTAAGGCACGTCGTACTCGTTTAAATTAAAATCATAAACAAAACAATAAAGTGTTTATTGTCCTTATGGAGCTATGAATCTCTACCGTTTTCGTAGAACCGGAGTGACTGTCGCGTGATATATGCACACGTGAGAAATGAAAAGGTTCCGTCCACCATTATCTGCCTAAGTGTGTATTAAAGTAAAGCTACGACCTATGACATAATATATCTGACGGTTACATCATTATAAAAAAAAAACAAAAGAATTACACTGCGGAGGCATAACTCCATCTTCCTCGGTGCTCTCTGAGATCGTGACCGCTGCCAGAATCAATTTCGCAATTAGTCTCAACAGCATCGGGAGAAACAAAACCTAAAGAAACAGATTACAAAACGTTGGAGTGAATGGCCTAGTTATCGACGATGGAGATTCCTTCATGATTGGTAATGCAGGGTACAGAAGGTTATTAATGTCTGTCACGTAAATACCTCGTGGGAGTAAGCGAATTAATTCAATTTGTCCGCGATTATCTACTTCATCACTCGTTATGATGGATACGTGGAAACCAGCTATCGCGAGTTCGAGGATTGAATTTTGATTTCAAACTAAACCAGGGACTTTGCATGTTCGAACTTGGAACAGTGTTGATCGAAGGCTTGCGAATATCTCTATCTCGTAGCAGATATCTGCTAAGTACGCCTAAGAGGTTTTAAAGTTATTTTTTTAAAACCAATAGGTAAGTATGTAATCCAATGTAAAAACATGTAGATACTTAAGAGGAAACAGGGCGCTGCGCCGTTTTGTCCATACAAACGTATTCCTCAGTTTTTACACTACTGGGAACACACTACTGGAAATATGTTTGAATATAATATAGATATCGACTACGAGTGTGTCAGTAAGTTTTGCTTTTTTGATAAATTTATTTATTAAACGCTGTAATGGGCTTTTATATTCCAGTTTATAAGTTGAGTATCACAGTTATTTAAATCATCGTTAGTTCTTATACAAGTTCGGACCCTCCAAACATCGTTAAAATTGCCTGGTTTGACGTTATCAACAGTATAAAAACTAGATTTTTTTTTTTTAAATTGCACAACCTGCATACTATTTTTTTATTATTTTTTAATATTGAGTATTTTGTCCTAAAACAATTAAAAAGATTTAAAATTGGTACATTTTTGGATGAGAAAAATGGGTAAAACCCTCGATTTTCTTTGGTATTATCTCTTTCACTTATTATTCAAGAGAGTAAGAGCGACAGTGACAGCAACAGTTTACTAAAAATACTTATTGTTTGACGTCGTGCGACAGGGTTTCCTCTTAAGATCGCCTTGGGGTTGAACTTGTAATTTGAAAAGACTTTATTAATTTACATTCGATTAATATTTCCACAATTATTATTTTTTAGTTACTGTGTAACAATAACACTTTTTTTAAGTGACCATTAGATATTGTTGTTATTGGGAACAAGAGATTAAATGTGGGCGCTAGAATTTCTAGCGCATTGTGCACAACAACCATAATATTGTGTAAGTAAGTAATTCTTATTGATATATGCATTACGAGAATAGCCTCAGGGCTCTTTTAAAATAAGTTTTTTATCGTATATGTAATTTGTAAACACTGAGGAATCTACCCAATTATCTTCTAGAGTAGTAGTTAATGCCTACATAAAACAAAAGTATCTGCAACGGTTTCGAACAACCCTTCCACCCCCGTGCACAAAGCTCACTACAGACGCGTGCCGATCATCCATCAAGCGAGATAGTCATTATGCAAAAGCTATCATTATCACGATGGAACGAATTGCTGACTTATGCAAGCTTCCTTCTCCCCCTGCCCGCGTTATGAGCCCGGCTCCTTAAAGTCCTGGATTAGTCGATCCCACCCTCTTCTATCTTTTCTATAATGTACCTACATGCAGTTACGAAGAAAGAACCACCTAAAATGCGATAAATTACTGTGATGATTCCTTCGAATAACTAAACTGCGTAAAAATTCATTGAATCGTCAACAAAATTATCCACCTGTGATCCTACCCGTTCGGCATAAAGTAATTATATATA
Organism: Limnephilus auricula; assembly: GCA_951813805.1. Lineage (NCBI taxonomy): Eukaryota > Metazoa > Arthropoda > Insecta > Trichoptera > Limnephilidae > Limnephilus > Limnephilus auricula. The sequence continues at coordinate 811,218 of OX638401.1, forward strand.
TATATATATATATATATATATATATTTCAGAATTCCAGACGTAAACCAACTGTTTACTCACTACTTATTTGAACAGAATTTTTTGAGTAGGCTAGAAATATATATATATATATATATTTTTTTTTTAATAGTAGATAAGAATAGCTTTTCCGCGTCATAAAGAGACGAGGCGCTTGTGTTTTGTAAGGGAATTTTAGTTCAATTATATAATATCACGTGTGAAAGTAAAAAATTCAATATGGCAAAAACAAAGGTTATTTAAGAAAATGCAAGATTTATCAATAACGGATTTGAAAGAAATAATAATAATAGTGAGATATGGACTCTTATAGTAGTTTTAGGTATTTTTTTTAATTTTTGCTGAAATTCCTAAATATTATCGATAACTTTCAGATTGGTAGTTTGTTATAATATATATAGATAGTAATCTTTGTGTGCTTTGTACTTAATTTAGGGATTTTGATAGTATTCTGATATCTTGCTGATGAATGGAATTGTAATATATATATTTTTTATTTTAACTCCACATAGGATGCCGTGACGAAAATAATTTCTCTCAGGGCCTACGCCATCTTCGAAGATACTGTGTGGAGGGTATTTTTGAAGAGAGGAAAGATCTTGAAGAGACCCATGTTGTAGGAGGGAGGAAACACAGGGTCCGTTAAATCGTTCCACAGCCGAGCTATTGCACTTAAGAGCGAGTCGTAAAAGCGACCCGTCCTCATGTGACAAATATCAACCGTGTACACATGTTGGGCGCAGATTACGGAGTGTTAAGAGACGTATACCTGACTTACTTCATCCAGTGATTCGACTGACTGACTAGAGTCAAAGATAACAAGTGGAAACAAAAGCTTTAGTTATATATTTATGAATCAAAAATAGGAATATATCAAATATAATATGTATGACATGGCGTAGCAAAGTTTATGAGAATTGCGAAAACTTTGATTATATACTCCTAAAATGATGATTATTAAGTATCTTATTAACATTTTCTAAAAAACATGCACATTGCCCAAAGCTATAATCACACAATTATTATTGGTAAAGGGGTGCCCGAGAAAACAACTTTGCCGGGGGTGAAAGCATTTGCCGCCACGCTACTCCCCCCCCTCTTAGTTAAGGGTTACTTACAAAACTATTTTCTGGTAGTTACATAGAATTATGTATTTGGTAAAAATCTTATATTTTTTTGTTTTGTTGTATTTTTTAAAGACCAAGTCCAGATTAACTATTTTGTAGTTTAAAGAAATGGATGCTTTTCTTAAAAATCTTGTTATTATAAGATTACTGTTTAGGTAGGTACTTATATATTTTTATATCTATGTAAAACGGACATATTTAAGTATATCGACATAAAATTTATAAATAATAAAACAATATTGCATAATAATAATCTAAAAAAGAAGTCAAGTATATGTTTATAATCTAATCCTTACGCACGTGTTACTATTTTCTACTTTCGATTATAATTTTTCCAATTTTCTACATCATTATACTAAATCCATATGTTTACACTAAACTTCATAAAAAGTAGCTGTACTCCATTGGTCTCACTGAAACAGGAATTTGTTGCCTGGTATGGTGATTTAATGTATCTACTCTATAGAAATTTCTTAATTATATGTCGTGGATTTTATAAATAAATAAAGCTAGTTTAGTTCGTATGAACAATTTCTTTCTGCTAGTCAAGTCTTCAATAATTTCGTTAAGTGTTTTATTTTGATACAATTTTGAAATTCCGCAGGTAATTTAAATAAACTAAACATCCCCCTTACTCATAATTGCGGTATCCGCCGACTCATCCTTGGTTTTGTAAAGTTGGCCATAAACCTGGTTTAAAGCCGTTTTAACCAAGTTTTTCACTGTTACGTCGTAATACGACGCGTATTAGTTATACTACGATTATGAGTAAGACGGCAAGTATTCTAACGTTATTTGTACATACCTTCATATATTTGTTTGCCTATATACCATTTGTCCTTTATTAGGAACAATAATTGAAACGGGTTTTATGAATATATAAGTGTAAATTCGGCAACAAAGGAAACCTTAAAAATTATTAATTTTTCGTTCACTTTTACTCTCACCATTAATGGAATTAAAAAACAAATTAATGTTTTCACTTTCATTGTAAATAATTTCTCTCAGCCGCCACAAGACTATAATGTAGTTATCGCATTTATTTTATTGCTGTTTTACCATCCCGAAAACATCCATTAGTTTTTGGTCGGAATTCTGCTACAAAGCGTGTTAAATATTCTAAAGAACTTGATATAAAGTACAAAAGGCGAATAAAAAATTGCTAAACCTGACGATAATACTGTGTGTTGATGTAAACAGTGAATAAATCTTAAGTAATATCAGATTCACAATAGGTTACCAAACACTGTCCTCTTTTTGCAATTCTGTGTGGCATAAGAAACACAATAAAAGTCACATTCAAGTCAACAAACCACACGTAAGATTTTTATTTATAGGTAAATAAAAATACGGTTTTCGAAACAACAAAGAGATTGTACAATTTGGGAGCTTTGAGGCGAATTCCCACAGAAAATTATCATTCTTAAGGTCTGTTCACATCAGGCAAAACCATTCCTGAAAACTGAATACATTATTAGTAATAATGTCTTTGGTTATTTTAAGATAACCAAATACATTATTGGTTATATTTGGGTAATCGGCTAAGTTTTAAGGTTTTATTTTCGGAATAAGTCAAGAGTAACGTGTAATCAGTGTAATGAAACCAATTCAAAACTTATTTAATTATTATTTTTACCGCTGAGTTTCACTATGTGCTTGGTGACAATTTAATAAAAGTAAAGTGTGTTATCTACTACTAAGGAACGTGGCGTAAATGTATTACATATGTGATGAATCTCCCGGAATCTTGGATTGCTCTCAAAAAGAACTCCAGAATACAACCAAACACTTATATTAGACGTAATTATTAATGAAATCTGGATGGACATCTAGGAGGCTACTACGAGGGAAGGAATATTTCTCTTCTTGACCTTGAGGAGCAATAGCTTACATTATAACACTGTGGTTTTCCGGAGTACGAATTTTTTGCTGCTAGTCATCAATGTCTAATAAATGAGAATAAATAGTTTTTTGTTTTATAATTTACAGGTAATAAAGGCGCAAAAGATATCGACTTCATAGACAGACGCATAACAAGACCACCAACATGAAACTCGTCCGGGTGCTTTTGTGAATGATTTTCTCCACATTTCTATACGGTGTGGACAATTAGAGCCAGTGGAAGAAAGCATAGAAACACCCTCAAAATGTGCTGGAGAAACGTGCTCAGGATTCCACGGACAGCCAGTCGCAAAAGTGTATCCATTTTGGAAGAGTTTCAATAGGCTTTCAACTATCTGCCTACAACCTATTTTAAGATAGTTTGAGCTCGCACAAACATAGGACTCTAACTTGGAGAAACTGATAGTCACTGTCAGAGTAGAAGAAGTAGAAGGTCATCAATGCGCTGGAGTGACCATATATCACTGGTATGTCGGAGCCTTTGGCTCTCCACCTAGCGCCGAACCGCGAGAAGTGCAGGAAATATGACTAGGGGTAACGATCCTCGTCAACGAGGAACCGACTTAAGAAGAAGAATATAGAAATCTAATTTATACCTATTTTAAAATGTACGTTTTCTGGGATGGAGCCATTCGCTCTGCCATGGAGCTTATCCCTTCGTTCAAATTTTTGTTATTTATCTCAGAGAATGTGCAGTGTGTACTCACCTTTACGTATCTCGAGAGAAAGCGGCTCTCTGAGTAGTGGGATAGTAGCAATGTATTTACCACCCGGCCGAGGGTTGTCAAACATCGGTTAGCGACAATAAATCACATCTCCGCAAAACACCGTCTTTTCACGCGTCTCACGCATCTCCGTCCCCGTCCCTTGACCGCGAGCTCGTGGTGTGGCAAACAGCCATTATGACACTAAACTAGACCTCAGGGGTGTGACAAAATACAGCCAGTAATCATAATAACCTTATATCTGTTATATTTTGAAATTACTTGCCCATAATATTATTTGCGGTGATTAATGCGTCAAAATGAACATATTTTTAAAAATTTAAAGTAAATCAATATTAATGATTTTATTATAAGTTCTGCATGTAGTTATTTATATTTTTTTTATTTGTGTCCACGGTCACTATTAAACTGTCGGTATATATACAGTATTCAGACTAACTATATTATTTTTATTTGAATGAGAATAACTAGCCACCAATATGAGAAAGCAACGAAAGAAGAAAGAGTAATTAATCGAATTCACTACGATAAAGAATGAAACTTCTAGTACGAGCGGGAAACTGATGAAAATAAATGATGTTTGTGGTCGGTATAACTTTTTATTTATTTGAGGGTTCGTTTTCAAGTAAATGATGACAGAAGTTGGATTTTTTTTTGTTCAAAATCGCAAATTTATCGATGCTACGTGATAAGATAAGTGCTTATAAAATTCGTCAAATCCTAGACCCGGCCCAAAAAGGCTTTTGACTATGTGTTTGCTAAAAAATATAAAAACGTAAAAAATTAATTATTATCATATTTTGTTTAATTTTTTAATTATTTATTTTTCATAACTTATTCAAAATTTAAAAAAAAACAATTTGTATTCCTATTTATATTTACCAGGTTTATGCTTGTACTACGAGTTATTAGATACTGCATATACACAGAGAAAATGTTATTCTTAAATACGATCATTTTATTCGTAAAACCGGTTAAAAACGGGCTGAAGTTCTTACGAACAAATTAACAGTGTTTCAATGTTTATTGGAGGGAAAAATGTAAGAATAAACATTGAAACCTTGTTAATTTGTTCGTAAGAACTTCAGTCCCGTTTTTACGAATAAAATGATCGAATTTTAGAATAACATTTTTCTTCATGTACTATTATAATTTGCACACACTGCAAACGTGGTCATTAAGTTAAAGTATTTTATCTTATTGAGTTTTGAGTCCACTTTCGTTTAAATATATATAACTCTTTACAACATGAAAAAACTAAAACACAATTCTTCGATTTGACCCCTCAGGCCTCGGGCCTTTGTGCCGGAATGTCAAAATATTTTCGCTATGCAATAAATCCTAATAAATGGAATATTTCTGAATGCATTTGATAACTAAAAACTGTATTAGAAAGGCGATAAAATACGCTTACATATTTCATAATTATAAATAAACATATAATTTTCGAAATATAAAATTTTTGAGTACAACAAAAAAAATGGCTCATCTTATGCTTTTAATGACTGAAAGTATAACACCCACCCATATTTAACATGTCGACCCTTTGGAATAACAATTTTTTTTAATAAAAATAACAAAATTTGGAATAACAAGGATCCATCTGTGGCGGCGGCGTCATGCGATACTGGGATCTATAGTTAGCTACTTTAGAGTTCATTATCGCCCGACGCTACGGCAACAGATGAAACCTTGTTATTCCAAAGGGTCGATGTAATAAATAAAAAATTATATACTAATAAATATTATATCCAGAAACTGTGTGAGGAGAGAATAAGTCTGCCATGGACGGAGGCCGAACAATCAGCACGAGACGGGACGGATGGAGGAGCCTTGTCCATACAGTGGGTCCCCGACCCGAATAGGACAAGGGGAAGAAGAAGATGATGATGATGATATACTTATAAAAAATTCCATAATTTTCATAATTTTTTTGTTAAATTGCGGTTTGAAAATTGGTTTCATCAAGGTGTTCATTTTAATTAATTTGCGGTTAACTCTTAAATTTGGTATTTTTTCTTTTTAACACCATTTAGATCGGTTCAGAGTTGTTCCGAAAGCTAAACATGTTATCCTGAGGGGTCAAAGTTACATTTGAAAGCGTCATTTTTACAAATTTCATAAATTGCGATCTTAGACCAAGTAAATCTGTTTGGTCGTTGTATGATTCGTGATTTGGTAACATAGTATAATTATAATATATTTGGAATAATTAATTTTAGACTAAAGAAAAAGCTGACGTTTTTAGAATCATTTAGCGCACATCCCTGTGTGTGGAGAAGCTACTTAGAAGTTAGACCACCATTTAGATTTTTCACCCAGCGGCCATTATCTGTGCGGCTTATTGTGTCAAATTAGCCATTGTGCCTCGGAGACATCTGTCCCGCCGCATAAAGGGCCATCTAAGAAGGACCAGTCAAAACTTTTATTGTTCAGCCGAGATAGGAAACGAACCCACTGTGTGTGTACCTTCTCGAATCATTTTGTGTATGCGTACCGTTTAATCAAAAAAAAAAATTTTAGACGAGCAACTTGGCCGATTGCAAAACCAACGATGCAAAAATATTTTGAAATTACCAAAATATACAAACTAACATGACATATGTTAGGCATAGAGGATGAACCGCATAGAACCGTCAAACGAGTCACAAGATCCACATTACAACATACTTTACACCAACTTACAACTAAAACGACTTTTGGACAAAGAAATATGCAATATTTCTCTGTAAAATTATTTAATATCTTCTCTCTTGCAATAAAAGATTATTAAAAAAATTAATGACTTCAAAAGAAGCATTAAGATTGCATTATGGACACGGGAGGGAAGAATATAGATTCAATTTTGCTACCAAACAAGTATTAATGCTTGTAAATACTGTGTTTTATTCTACTTATATTATTTAATAAATTTCCTAGTATTTTTAACGTAGGTGCTTAATTACTTTAATTCAAACAAGTAACCATGCACAATGTGATCTTAAAACGGGGTACCCCAGTAAGAACGATTATTTTAAAAAAAAAACATAAGTTCCCTTCCTTTCTCAATAAAAAAGTTTGATATAAAAATCAAACATTTACACAAATTAGGTTTAGCAAACAAAGGTTACGTAAAAAAATATATCAAAAAAGATAGTCGTTCTTCATAATACACGTTCGGCCTCAGTGATCGGATATAAATATCGTATGTAGTATTTTTTCAGGATGTATTTCTATTTTTTAAATATTATAATTCAAAGAATGTAAGGGTGTTTGTGTTTAGGGTCTTAAATATAATATCGACATATATGATTCGGGACTTAAAGGTTGATGGTGGCGCTGGTTTAACAATTGCTTCGATCGCAGTGTGATGTAAATTACACATTAAATTACTTAAAATACATTTGCCTTTTAATGCATAGGAAAGGTTGGGAGCCCAAAGACTTACCTAATCTGGTGCAAATGTCTCTTCAATAATCCACTGTTGGTCAGTTCAATGCCGCTGGTTTTCTTCTCATTTTCTTTTACATATAATACACAATAGTTCTATTATTCTATAACACAATCTATTATTCTATATCCGTCGCGACGGTTCAAAACAGTGTTTTTGCGGGGTACAACAAAATACGACGAATTACATCGGATATTATCAAATAAAACAAGAATGCGGTGCGGTTAACAGTAATCCATATTGCGACTTTTTTTCTCGGCGTGTGGAAAAAACGGGGTTCATTTGTTTTCGAAGTGTTCCATTTTTCAAAAGTCTCTGGGCAAAATAAAGGGAAGGGAGATATGGAACATTAAAAGGCTATTTGAATTGCTCTGATTAATAGCAATCGAAAGTACTTACTCAACCAGCGCAAACATCCCCCTCACCTTGAAAGGGTGGGAAGTCACCCCTTTTAAAACTGCATATTGCATTTATCGCTCAGACAAACAAATATAACCAATACTTATTCTAGATTTCCTAAACTATATGTAACTAAATCTAACAAAAAATAATAACCTACGATTGAGTCGGCAAAGGGTAAAGCCTTACTACCGGACGAATGTATGTTCCCGATGCTGTTTTAACACGAGCAACACGAATTACTTCATCCTTTGCGGGAAAAACTTCAATAATTATACCTAGTGGCCAATGTAATGGAGGAGAATTTTCGGTCCCCACAATTACCACTAAGCCTTTTTTGACTGGATTAGCGGGAGTATTCCATTTTGGACGTACTTGCAAGGTATGCAAGTAATCTAACCTCCAACGTTTCCAGAAAGATTGAATCAATTTATCGAGCAAATCATGTCGTGATAGAAGGTTCAAATTATCCTCCTCGATTTCTACGGCGGGCATGTGTGTCAACGGAGTCATCGTTAAGAAATGAGCGGGTGTTAACGCGAGGGGTTCAGACGGATCTGAAGAAAGCGTCCTACATAATGGCCTTGTATTTAAAATGTTTTCTACCTGTGCGAGTACTGTAGTCATTTCCTCGAAAGATAGAATCTGATCTCCAATTACTCGAAAAAGATGAGTCTTCATACTTTTAATGTTTTGACAATTTCCACCAAAATGGGGTGCGATTGGAGCATTTAGGTGCCAGCTTATTCTATTATTGGCTAAAACACTTGCGAATTCTTCACCAAAATGTGAAAATGTTGAAAATGTGTGCGATTCACTCAATTTTCTTTTGGCTCCTACAATATCTGGGGGAGGCTCACCATCCCAATCACATTTATATATCCATAATTGCTTTATCAAAAGCTTAGCGTATAGAACAACAGGCGCGATGAAGCCCATAATGTCCCATATTTTAGCGACACACGACAGTATATTTCGCTTCGTACAAACTGTTTTAGGTGTAGAAGTGACAAACGAGAAAAAATCGGAACTTGGTGACCAGTATAAGCCCAATATCTTATGCATGCCCACCTCATCAAATTCCTTTATCGCTGACAAGCGATGCGAATCTGGAATGGATTCCAGAACATTTTGCGAATTGCTGGTCCACTTGACTAGGTCGAACTGGCCAGTCTTCAATAATGCGATTAACTGGGAGGATGTTTCCTTTGCACTCTCCTCAGTTTCCACACTGTATACAAAATCATCAATATATAGAAATTCTTTGATGATCTTTTTTGCTTCAGGAAAAACTTCTCCTTCATCAGAGGCCAATTGCCTGATGGTGCGTAGAGCTTGAAATGGGCTGGATGTGAGTCCAAAACAAACGCGGTTAAACTGATAGGTTTTAATATCCTCGTTTGGCGAGAAGCGATACAAAATCTGTTGATATCTTCGATCACTGTCCTTCACTCCTATACACGAAAACATTTTACGTATATCAGCCGAAAGTGCTATTGGGAATATACGAAAATTCATTATTATGTCAAATAAATTCCCCTGTAAATTTTCCCCACTATAGAAAATATTATTTAATGATACCGAAGTGCTTGTTTTTGCACTAGCGTCAAGGACAATCCTCAAACTGGTTGTGATCTTATCCTCTCGTACAACCCCATGGTGCGGTATTATATAAGAGGGCGTTTTATCCTCCTTATTTGGAGTGACATGCGACAAATAATCCTTCTCTAAATATTCAGTAATGGTATCATTATAAGCTTCTCTCAATTTAGGCGAGGCTTCCAATTTACGTTCGAGACATAAAAAACGTTTCTTTGCCATTGCAAATGAATCCCCAAGTGACGAAACATCTCCCTTAAATGGCAAGGCTACAATATACCTTCCATTGTCAGGATCTCGTGATGTAGTTTTTTGATATATTTCCTCACATTCACGATCTTCAGGACTTTTGATAGACGGTACGTTTACCTCTTCTAATTCCCAAAATCTTTTGAGACAAATATCTTCCGGTTCGTTCGTCATGGCACAACAAGATAAGGTAGCATTATTCTCAACTCGAGTTGGTGCTGACCCCAAAATGACATATCCTAAAACCGTTTCCAGAGCATGCAAATCATGCCTGTGCGAAGGGTCCTGAACCATTTTAGATAACAGGAGATGCGGGAAGAGCTGGGCTCCTATCAACATATCAATTTCTCCTGGATCTCCATACGTTTCATCAGCCAATGGTAAGTCATTCAAATATGACAATAAAGGTATATCAACTTTGGCGGTAGGTAAGCGCTCTATTACTTTGTCCACTATCAATGAAGTTACATTATAATTTATTGCCCGATTAAATCGAGAATAAATTTCGGTCTGTATGGAGCCTCTAATGGGTTTAGATGATCCTCCAATACCTTTAACTGTAGAACAAGATGGGCGTTGATATTCAAAAAATCCTAATCTTCTACAGCAATCACGAGTAATGAAGTTGCTTTGAGATGCGCTATCTAGCAAACATCTAATAAAATGTTCATTTCCTTTTGAATCTATTATACCAACTCGTGCAGTAGCCAACAAAACTGTACAATGCGCCTTTCGATTATAAGATCGAACAGTTGAAAACGTACATAAAGCTACGTCAGGATTAGAGCAGCCCTCTTTCGGATCAATCGATTGATCAGCTGTCTGGTTTTCTGGTTCTTGGGCATTCCGATAATCTGACTGCCCTCTCTGTGACGTACCCTGTTGCTCAAAATGCAACATTGTATGATGAAACTTGTCATTGCATTTATGACAATTTCCGTTTGAATTACAAGCTCTAGCCTTATGTTTTTCGCTAAGGCATCTAAAACAAAATCCTTTACCCTTGACAAAGTTAAATCTTTCTTTAATACTTAAATTTTTAAATTCCTGACATTTATACAAATGTCCGTGTGATGGTTTATTACAAAGTAAACATTTATTAAACGGCAGATTCTTGGGTTTATCCGAATCGCTGCCAGCGCTTAAAAATGCTTGCGTCGATCTTTGTGATCTTTTGGTTGTCTCACTGTGATTAGCGGCTGATTTTCTTGATGTCCCCGTTCGTTGCAAAACCTTGATTTGTTCCCGAATAAACTTCACTAAATCTTCGAACGAGGGAAAATCAGTTTCCCTGTAATTGGTTTCAAACCCCTTTACGGAATCCAAATCAATTTTCTTCAAAGCAATATGAAGAAAAATAAAATCACACAAATTTTCCAAATTAACATTTTTCACTGCGGATACTGCCGAAACGAAATTATCAACAAAGGATTCCAAATTATTTATATTGGCTACTGTGAACGATTTAAAATCTAAAATTTGATCAATATACGCGGAAGATATTACTCTTTTATCATTATATTTATCGATCAAAGAATTAAATATAATTTCGTAGTTCTCAGGTGACAATACAATTCCCGAGAATGTGGTTTGTACCCTTTTTGAAATCTTGGCCAACAAGTAATACAATTTTTCTGAATTCGAAAGTAACTCGTTATCATGTACTGTGTTGACAAAACTCGAATAAAATATTGGCCAATTTCCGATTTCCCCATCGAAGAAGGGTAATTCTATTGGTGGCAGTTTGGGACGATTACATTTATTATTATCTATATTTAATAGAGGTTTTCGCTCTAGAATCACAGATATTTTCCTTTTAATTTTGCAAAACATATCCTCAAATTTCAACCATTTTTCAAAATCTGGGTCATAATTTGCATCCATTTCCAAATTGATGACGTTTATTTGTTGAGTTACCTCTTCATATTTGCTCCTTGTCGAATCTATTGTCTCGACAAGCGACAAGAACTCTTCTAGAATGCTTTCATTTGAAATCTCCTTTGACAATTCAAACAATTTTGTAATACGTCCATTTAAAGCATCTCGTTGAGAAGTCAACAATTTTAATTTCTTCTCTTTAGTAGCCATTATGAAAAACAAAATATGAATCTAAATAATAAATTTATAATTTATATTATAAACTATAGCGCTCATAGGGTTAACTAAGTAGGTACTTGCAGTCTATGGCCTACGGCTGTGTATGGCTATCTATGGCTGGCGGCTGGTACACTATGCGTTGAAAATATGGTCTAAATAAACCTTTATTTGCGGTAAATAACTAAACTATTGTAGCGATAAGATGATACAAGGTTGGTTATATTTATTTTATCAATATGCGATCGAAATATGCTTCAATTTAAATATCCGGCTCGAAGGACCAATGATGGTGGCGCTGGTTTAACAATTGCTTCGATCGCAGTGTGATGTAAATTACACATTAAATTACTTAAAATACATTTGCCTTTTAATGCATAGGAAAGGTTGGGAGCCCAAAGACTTACCTAATCTGGTGCAAATGTCTCTTCAATAATCCACTGTTGGTCAGTTCAATGCCGCTGGTTTTCTTCTCATTTTCTTTTACATATAATACACAATAGTTCTATTATTCTATAACACAATCTATTATTCTATATCCGTCGCGACGGTTCAAAACAGTGTTTTTGCGGGGTACAACAAAATACGACGAATTACATCGGATATTATCAAATAAAACAAGAATGCGGTGCGGTTAACAGTAATCCATATTGCGACTTTTTTTCTCGGCGTGTGGAAAAAACGGGGTTCATTTGTTTTCGAAGTGTTCCATTTTTCAAAAGTCTCTGGGCAAAATAAAGGGAAGGGAGATATGGAACATTAAAAGGCTATTTGAATTGCTCTGATTAATAGCAATCGAAAGTACTTACTCAACCAGCGCAAACATCTGATTCTCCAAAACCTTTGTGCTGCAGGTACTAAAGGTTATAAGCCGTGCCTAAATATTGTTCGCCCGCGTAATTTATAGATAAAAATAATTTTAATAAAGAAAATAAATAAACCACATACTGTTATGATTATATTTACCGCACAAATAAATCTTACTTTTGCTTTCTTACCATGAAATGTTGATTGGGAAATCGCGTGAACGGTAGAAGTTGAAGACAAATAGGTCATAAAAATATTTGATAAATTCTTGGTTTTAATTTCCTTCGACGGTCGGCTTTTAATCTCGAAATTCATCGCTTTTTTTATACTTCGCTTGAATCCCCAGCATGCAAAATCGTAGGGCGAAGTCTTTAACAGGAAACCGATATTTTTTAAATCAGTTATAAGTGGTGGTAAATTATAGCGGAGTGACGATATGCAAAGTGCACGGAAGAGGGACAAAAAGCTGGACTGTGCATTAACGAGCTGCCTCTCAGTACTCGTGGGTACTAGCCGAGTCACGAGATCCTCTGTCACGTGACCGCTGGCCGTAAATTAAAATAAACTCTCACGAAAATCGGTTAAAAATACATAACTAATGCATTGTACGGAGAAATCCCCCCGATTGCATATTTGCCTTACAACGACCCGCGAACATGAACTACTAATGCAAAGTAAAGAACTCGGCTGTGTGGACTCTGTACTCGGTACACAATACCTACCTGTTCACGTATTTTCATTTACCCCTTTAGTGCGATTTGCGTTTGAGCATCGTTTATTAAATAATCACTCTTTAAACTGAGTTACCCGTTAATTTGGTCTCCTTTAACCTCACCTGTTGACAGATTACATCCTACTAAGCCAGCATCCAGTCTCAATCCCACAACCTTAAAATCACGAATGATGTAGAACAAATTTAGTGCGTTCGTTGCTGATAGATTGTGTTCTACCAAACTTTTTTGATACAATCAGCATGTTTTTTAAAGTGTTTTATAGTCTTCCACAAACCGAACAATCGCTTTCAGATAGGTCAAAGTGGATTGCGCTGTTTAGATACCTTGTGTTTTCCTTAAACAGATACAGATTTTCACGCCATTCGAAAAATTAAACAAATTTTCATATATTTATTATATCAAAACTTAGTATATAAATATCCAGAGTGGAAGATACTCTAAGTATCGCCCTGGTGTAAGACCACCATTCATAATTGAAACGTTGCTTGAAATGGGTTTAGCTGTGTTTAGTGACTAGATCTGAATAGGCAGGTACTTCACCACCTTCCTCTTCCACGTCTCCTTCTCTTCCCCACTTACCTTCAGCCTCTTAACATACCCCACTTGGGGATGCCATTGTCTCACTGGCTCCAGACGGAGCATTTGGGACTCTTGTTAGGTATTAACTTAAAAAAAAAAATATATATATATATATATTTTTTTTTTTTTTAATATATATATATATCTGATCGTACTGTTTTATTTGCCTCATTTATATCCAAATATATTGATTACAGTGTGGCTAGTTTTTTTATAATGAAACACATTGCTATCTCTAAGGCGCTCCGCCCACTGAGGCAACTGAAAACCAACTAAAACCGGCTGTTTTCTCTGTCTTGATTGGTCAAAAAGCTTGTTTAACCATAGATGAAGAACAATCAGCTGACAGCTCGCAACCTAGCAACGGCCGCCCAGGGTAATCAGCCGTGACAGTTGCAAGATGGTCGCAAGATGGTCGCAAGTCACCGCTTGCGTTACCATTGACAACGGGGTTTTGTGTGATTGTGTAGTGTGCGGGCCATCACATTGTCATACAAAGACAGTTGGCAGTTGAGAGTTTTCAGTTGCCTGAGTGGGCGGAGGCGCTAAAAATCAACTTAATGCGAACTTCTTTCGTTTAAGAACAATTTGAATTATAAACTGAAAAATATTAGAATAAACTTAAATAAAGTACCTGTCTATGGCATTAAGTACCTACCCATAGGATATAAAATAGTACCTACCGATGGCATTATCAATTTTAACCAGTAGATGGTTATAATATACATACCTAAAAATGTATTTAAAAGTGGACAAAGAAAGAATCCCTGATGAACGCCATTTCGGATCTTAGTTAAGGAGGTCTCGTTATTTTCCTTGGATTTTGATATATGTTGTGTTGCTGCTGTCGTGAAGCTGCGATTTGGTTGGAAAACAGCGATGACTTTTTTGTGTTTATTTTAACGTAGTTAATATGAAATTAGTTTATCATACTAATCGTGTGAAAAGATCGAAATCGAATTAGGCATCAAACCCCGATTAGAATGAATTAATAATATTGGCAGTGGCAGCACGGCATGGAGCAGGTTAGCCGGATCGATGGTCGACGCCTCGCCGTTTAGTGATATGAAAAAGGGTCGGGAAATAGTGTTGATAAATTTCTCAGATAGTGTTGGCACCGTATTAATGTGACGTGTTGGATTTCAACTATGCCGCATTATAAAAACACGTCCCATTACTCATTAATTTTTAATATTTCCCTCATTATGGGATAACAAAAACCAGACCTGGATTTTCAAATGCGTATATAAACATTTAATTGAAAATTAAATTTAATTCTGTTTTATTATGTTTCATAATTTTGTATAAATGTTAAATTCTGCTAACAACTTGCGGAATACTTAAAGAAAGTATTAAAAATTTACATTAGCAATCTTTTAATGTGTTAGTTTGATTTTTCCATTTTGCTGCTCGATTATAATATTAGGTTTCAATTGCTTCAATTTATTTAAAAAAAATTCTTAATGCGTGACTCAAGTATGTAAGAAGATAAATATATTTTGTTTTTTACGAGTTTTTCCACAAGTTCATTTGTTACTAATTTTTTTTATTTATCTGCTACAGGTTTCGACACCTCTGTATCATTCACTAGAAATCTTAAAGCTTTAAATGTTTAAGACTGTTAGTGAATGACACGGATGTGTCGAACCCGGTAGCAGATAAATAATAAAAAAGTGACAGATGTCCATGTGAACTAAAATGTCTAGAAATTGTTACATAGTTAATGCCCAAAAATACAAAAAAAATAATTATATTCTTCAATAATCATTAAACAATAGCTTTTTATAAATCACTCATTTAATCAAAATTATCAACACGTTTCGAAACCAATGTTTCTTCGTCTGAATAACATGAAAATTGACAAAAATAACACTAGACAAACAAGTATCCATAGAAAAAAGCAAGTAGAGCACAAAGTCTTCATTTAGATAATTATATATTTTTGTATTTTTAATGCTGAAGGAGCATAATAGATGTGATAGTTATTTCATTTTGAATGGATTTATTCGGTTCTCAAGGAAAAAAAACTGTCTATACCTTTCAAATATAAAAACATTATTTTTAAATATGTGTGGCCGTCAATAAATAATGTTTACTATATATTTTGAAACTAGCAGATGGTTTTTCTGACAATCGCGGAAGCATGCCCAAGAGACTGCCCGTGTTAAATTTCCATTGTAAAACACAACATTAATCCGAGTACCTGTCTCTCTGGGGGCAACTTCTAACAAGGGGTCAAATAATATAGTTTTGAAATCTGCACTTCAGTCCGCTGTAGGTACAGCGCTGCACTACAGTTCACACACGTTACACAAGCAGACACCAAACGCCCGAGGCAACAGCACGGAATACCAACACCTTCGGGTACACTTCAATTTGTAATACTAATAGTAATAGTAGGTGTTACAAGTTATAGTAATAGTAGTCAATACTAATAGTAATAGTAGGTGACTAGCAGTGAAAAAAAGTTTTTGCTGCGAGGTCCTGCGGGCGGCTTTTCGTTCTGCTTCGCTCAGTTTAAGTGTTGGTGACTATTTATAAGGCATCACCCTTTTGCAAAACTAACTACTATTAACATTAAACTACAGAATACTTATATTTAATAGGTAGGTATATAATAGTAGACATTCTTTCATTAAGACCTTCAATAATGAGAGGAACATAAATCTTCTTATTATTGAATGAAAGCGAAAAATGTTTCTTCTTCTTCATACTTTTTTCCTTAAATATAGTATTATAGATGGCGCCACTTCCATTTGCAAATCGCATGTGAGCGAGGGATAAGTGTGCATATTACGGCAGCAGCTCCGTGGAAAAAGGCACGTTCACGGACGGGTCAGAACGGTTTCCATACAGTGTGGCGTTGGAGATTTACTCGGAGTCGGGTTCCTTAATTTGAACTGTACGGGCATTACCGTATTAATATACTTCGATGATGATATCAAATTTATTTCTAAGGGAAAAATAATAATATGAAAACTTCAAAAGTATTTTACCTGATGGCGCCACTTCCGTTTTCAAAACGCGTGTGAGTTAGTGTGTACATTACGGCAGCAGCTCCGTGGAAAAATGCACGTTCACGGACGGCTCAGAAGGGTGTCCATACAGTGTGGCGTTGGTGATTTACTCATACCGTATTAATATGCTTCGATGATGATATCAAATTTAATTCCAAGGGAAAAATCATAATATGAAAACTTCAAAATTAATTTACCTGATAGCGCCACTTCCGTTTGAAAAACGCGTATGGGCGAGATCTAAGTGTGAATATTACGGCAGCAGCTCCGTAGAAAAATGCACGTTCACGGTTGCCTCAGAACGGTGTCCATACAATGTGGCGTTGGAGATTTACTCGGAGTCGGGTTCCTTAATTTGAACATAGTATAGATGTATAAAATAAGTGAAGTTATAAAACCTAAGTATGCACATTTTTAAATAAAAGCTCACTTCTTTAAAATTATAAATTAGATTAACAGTGTAAAATATTAAAAAAATATGAAAATATATTGTAAAAAAATAAATGTATATTCACCACCGGACTAGTAAACTCGGACATTTCGGAAAAGTATTTATGAAGATTTCGTTCATCACTAATATGTGTACAAAATTTCCAAATCTATTACCTAAAATTTGCAGTAGATTTATAGATGTATGAGCCTGATAATTTGTTTTAAAATTGTCAAAGAAAAAGATAGCATTTTGTCTCTTATTTCTAATCGTTATATATAATTTTATCATAAAAATATATAAATTTATCAAATTATCGAAGAAATCAAACACTTTGTGGCTTGACATTATACCAAATGAAACAAATACTTAGTTTTAAACCACTTTATATTTTATTGTCCTGATGAAGATTGAGTGCAATCGAAACCGGTCGACAAATATAAATAAAAATAAAGTGGTTTAAAACTAAGTATTTGTTTCATTTGTTATATAAACTTGTTGTATAGACAACTTTAATTTGAATTTAACTCCACCGGTTTCGAAAGAACCCTTCCTTCGTCAGGAGAATATTAAAACTAACCTATGATACAAAATATTGACACATATTATACAAAAAAAATGTATTTGAGTAGGAGGTTAATAAAGGAGAGTTAAGAAAGGGGGGGGGGGGGGAAATTGCAGGAATTCCGTCAATAACAGATCGGTTTACTGGAAATATATCTAGAATGTACCAAAAAATAAATTAATATCGTTATTAAATATTAATTTTTTAATTTCAAGTGCTTATAAGTTGTCTAATTTTTGGCTTTTATTATTACAGAACCGCTGGGTCCTTATTAGAAGTATGATTTTCTGACGAAGGAAGGATTCTTCCGAAACTGGTAGAGTTCAATCCAAATTAAAGTGGTCTAAAAAATGTTACATATTATTATTGTCAATTTTGGCGAGCCACAAAGTAAATGCTTATTTATTTATAATTTTATCGTCACATACTTATATTATAACAACCTACATTGATTCAAATAATTTTATAAAAATTGTATTATTACCAGATTTACATTCAACTATCGAAAACCCGGTGGCGTAAGAAAAAAAAAGTAATTTTTTAGACATGCCAATTTTTCTAATCCTAAATACTTTGTGCAAACTCCTTCAGAGAGATGGAACACTGACCTCACAAAAGAAACAGAGGGTTCATTTTACTTGGGAAACTGGATGTATTATTCAAATGCATCAGTTTAGTATTTTGTCACAGAGACCAATAATATTATAATTATCAGTGTCAGTGTTTATCTCTCAGACCTCCCTGGAGAGTGTTGAAATTAATAGGCGTTAACGGATTTATCTATATAATAATACATATTACAGTGAAAGATGAAAAAAAAATAATATCTAACATCTGTTAGATCTCTCTAATCAGGATCTGATCACAAATATACGAAAGGTGGTGACTTGTTGCTAAAAGAAAATAGAAAGAAGCTTATTAAATTTCATAATCAAAGTATTATAACTATTAGTAAAATTTCGAGCCAGGTGTGAACGGGTTACATTGTAATGCAATAAAAGATACTTGTCAGATCTATCAGAATTCCTCGGGTGATGGTTGCTTTCCATTTCAATTCTCTGACAGGAACAAGAGAGGATTTAGATCTCTTTTGATACGGGCTTCATTGCGATTTGCAAAGATTGGAACATCACGATTTTCTACAGATTGACATTGATTATCTTGCCATCATAATTTCACAATTCTCGCTATTCAAAACTATTCCTAAGTTGTTTTGAACTCTGCAAGTGATTTTAAACATTTTAATATTTTAATTTTAATACCAACAATATCTAGCACCGATGTTCTACATTTTCTACTGAAATGCAATCAGGAAGTTACAAAGGCTTCTGTGCTAACTAATTTCTGGCAATGACATTAGCTTCAACACGGTCATAATTATTATTTTATAATTTTCTCAGCGAGGTAACTGGTCTTCTGGCAAACGTCTTTAGAATTAAAATTCCAGATTAAAACCTCCAGTAAATTATTATTTGGTCGGTGCTCTTCTAACGGATTAATAAATAATTATTAAAATATACGTTAATACAAAAAAATTGCTAACCACCTAATTGGTTTGTTCACAATAACGGTTAAAATGTTTTACTAAATATAAGGAAGAATCTGTGCAGTTCACTGCCGTTTAGCAGAAGGCCAATTTGTTTGAAGAAGTTAATTGGTCTGACCGGCAGACTTGGCTAACGACGTCGCTCTCAGGGTTCGCTGTCAACATCTTAACATCATCTTCTATTCCATCAACGAAATGTCCGAGGAATTTGACGACAGAAACTGATAATAACCCGGGAGAAGCAAACAACAAAGGAACATTAACGTCGGGTCATGGCTGGCTAGGATCCTGCAAGTCTGGAATAATCGTGGCCTGTTGTTAATAGAGAAAATTGCAGGGAATATTCATAAACCAGCGCTCTCTGATATCTTCCTACTTCATCTTCTGCTCTCCGGAGGTCTCCGCTGGAAGAAATACCTGCGCCAGTCCAGGAAGAATAGAGCACAAAGCTGCGGTTTTCATTTTTTGTCGTTAAATTTTGTATTTCCGAGCTTAATAAGAAGACGTGGTTAATTAACTTTCAGAGCGGACCCCGGAATTTCTCGGTAATCTTTCATCCGTAAATATTTTCCATTGCACAATTCTGTCATAAATTATAAGGTTTATTTTAAAAGAGTTAACAAAAACACTGCGTATGAATTCTACGTAAACAGAATAATTCTTTCTCCAAAAATATATAACGACTTAAGAAAAATGTCAATTCATGCGTTTTGATTGAGGATTAGTTTCCTGCCCAGCGTAGGAGTGAATTTATTATTGAAATGAAAACACTGAAGCACTGCATTCTTCCTAGAAAGATAATTTACAAAGTTAACCACGCCTGAATATATAATCAAAAGATTATTCATAAAAGTGAAATATTACTCCAGTGACAAACCACTCGCTTCCGGCCAGCGAGCTACGACTTTGAATGTTACTATACAGGATGTAAAGGAACTTACTTGACTTATTTTAACCAGTGATTTCTAATATTATTTAAAGTAAAAAATGTATAATGTATAATATTACACGGAGATACGAAGTATCTCACTAGTACACGGAGAACAAAACTCAATTTGGTTAATTAAGAAGCATTACCATCAAGGAAAGCCAAAAACATTAATAGCGTAGAAAAACTAGATAATCCCAAATAAAAATCCGATGTTCAGGTTGTTCCCTATTGACAAAGAGCAATCACTTCCCTTCCTCGTCTTCCCCAACCCCTACCGCTTCTACTGGAGCTCTGCCCATTATTTTTCAACCCACTGTGAAAGTATAATATATTTATAACACTTAACTACATTTGACTTAACTAAACTTAACTACATTTTAGTAGAGTATTGTACTGCCCTGAAGAATCAAGGTTTTAGCAAAACCCGGTCGGTATTAAGTATGAGTACATATAAATATATACATATATATATATATATATATATTAGATATGAAATTAAACAATTATTTTCACTTTGTTCCACTTGTTTATTTACACCAGGACCGGTTTCGTCCTACTACGGACATTTTCAGACTGGTAGTTGAAATTCTTATGCTACTTTTCTTATGCTAATTTTACTTCAGAGAGCAGTGGTGTAATTTAAGTATGTAATTAAAAAAATGTAATAACCCAAATGTATGGAGAACCCTAATAACAATAATTACCATAGTGCTATCAATATTTGTTAATTAAGCCCTAAGCAACAAGGAGGGAATATCTTAACATTACCAAAATAAAATATCAGTGATGACAAACCTTTTCAATTATATAAATTCATATAGATTCATGTCAATTAAAAATAACCTTTAACTATGTATCATCATTCATAATTTTAATAATAAACTTTATAATTATCTATATGTATCTTAACTTAACAAAATAACTGATAATACTTTAAATTAACAAAATAGAAACATTCATCATATAGAGACAATGTTGTGCGCCCCTGCCTAAGTTTGTATAAATTCCGTAGCATAAGAATTTCAACTACCAGTCTGAAAATGTCCGTAGTAGGACGAAACCGGTCCTGGTGTAAATAAACAAGTGGAACAAAGTGAAAAAAATTGTTTAATTTCATATCTAATACAATGGAATTCCACCATGAATTAACAGTTAAAAAAACTAGACTCATTAACATATATATAATTTAACCGTTATAAAAGTACTGGTATTACTATAAAAGTTATCATTTTATTTTAAATGAAAATTCATTTACATTTCTCATTCCAAAAAGTGTAAGGAGTTTTGTGAAAAATCACCTCATGGGGGCTGTACAATTTATTATGATTTCTTAAGCTCTATTTAATTTTATTATTTACAAACGGACAGAGAAAACATACTTATCTCGCAGGTCACTTGCAATAAACACACTTTTATCATAACGTTTATGCTTAGAGAAGATACGACGTTGCATGTACAAATAATGCACTATTTAAATTAAGTCAAGCCCTGTATAATCTAATATGTAACTTCCAGCGGCGAAGTGGGGCGGCGAAAGCTCTGTTTATAAATAACAATCCTTTAAAAACTCTGAATGATTTAAAGCAAACGCAACATCTCTGTATTCTGTATTCTGCTGCGGGTTCGGCGGCCAGACTGGACTTATCGACTTACTCACTTCTGCATCATAACTCATTCGAAAACCAACAGTTTATCAGTATGTTTGTCAGGAGCTATGTCACTAAATATGTCAAGTGGCTAACTGGTTTTGCGTGCCCCATAAACTATACTAGCCGCGATCAGATCGCAGATACGGCCGGGATAGCCGGAGCAACCCTCGTTGGCTCGTTCATCTGCATATTACTTGAGTCTGATACATCCATAAGCTGACCGTTACTGGAGCACTTGGGAGGAAGAGAGCTGTATTTTGTACACAATCTGCAAGAAAAAAGGTTATCCTAGCAATAATATAAAAACAGTCAAAGACAATATCTGTTATGTTGTAAAATTATTACTATATATCTTACATCTTAGTTTTGTTCACTTATCTTCATCTATTTATCTTTATACATTCTACATATTTATAGGAAGGTGTGAAGCGTTGCTTTTTATTTTTTTAATACGATGTAATTTTGCATACCTAACCTTCAAAACCTACATAGGTACATTATTCTTTTATATTTTATAATCAATATGGTCCGACGCTCTGTAGGGAAGCCGTTAACAAAGCGCGGGTATAAACTGTGCGAGCTAAAGTTTAAGTTTAACATTAAGGAATTCAAAACTTGGTTATGCGAAAGCACTATGAAAGCATTACTTACACTTTAAAATTGTTTAAATGTACTAAATATTATAAAATCAACCACCAAAACACGGGTATGTGCCTAGCATGGTTGTCGAAAAATTCTCAACAACGACTGCAATAAACAATGTACTGAATAAATACAAATTTAAAAAATATGAAGGCAATTGTCTATATGAGAATTAGAAAAACCACCCCACCCCCTTTTATCACCGCAGCAGAAATTGAATGCTCCTTAATGAAATTTTGCACACTGTACATTATAAATAAGGGTAAAACTACTATCTGCGTCTGATTTCGTACAACTCTGCGTAAAGCCCGAGCTACGCCGGGGACTACAGATAGCACACAATATTGGTCACAATATTTCTAGGAATACATTTTTTTTAAAACATGGGTCTTGAAGAGACTCATGGGGGGGGGGGGACACAGAGGCCGGCAAATCGTTCCACAGCCGAGCTGTTGAACTCAAGAACGAGTCGTAGAAGCGCCCCCCCGTTTTCATGTGACAAATATCAACCATGGACATTTGTTGGGCGCGTTTGACGTGTTTCCCGACCATGTACCGGTGCCAAGGAGATCAATGACGCTAGTCCCTCAGAGCATCTTCCATTGAAATACCGGTAAAACAAGGACAGCATTCCCCCTGACGCCTGTGTTCTAAGGATTGCAATCCGTTTGTTAAGATACCTACTTTAAAATATTTACTACCCCTTACTAAATCTTGAAATCGATTAATATATCTATGTAGAAAATACACAACATGATGTATTACAAATGCGAATATATTCAAATTTTGCTGTCGTACAACATACATGTCTACATCCTACATAAATTCTTGCATTATAATAAATAACGAAACATATTTTACAAGAGGTGGAAAAATAGTGGGTATGCAATTCTTGTTTCTGGTTTTACGCATTCGCGAGCTATCTCCATAAACAACTACAATATCTACATACCTTTCTACCTTTCTGCCACCCTGGTACCTGCTACCTGGACCGACATTCTCCAATAACGATCAAGAGTTACTCGTTGAAAATATTAATGAAAAAGTTAATGAAAAATTACTCGTCGCCTCGGCGAATTTTGTCGAATGTTTCTTTTTTATGAATTCTTCAATGTCGAAGGGTTGAAGAGATGATTATATTGGAAGCCCTCTGGATATTGTCTATGTTTCAAATGCACACGTATATGATGTATGTATTTGAAATTATGACCGCACTTTCTTCCAAATGGTTATAATTACCAATAGTTACCAACTGTTTTTGGTTACTCAAAACCAAAAACAGTTGGTAACCACCGCGGAAAAGGAATTAAATGCTGCTAACGCTTGCAAAACGACATTGCAACGGATTAATTAGGAGGTTAATTTTCAAGTGAAAACTATCTTCCCTCCCCTACAATTTGCTCTACAACATTATATTGCAGCCAATATCGCCGGTAAATCAGCCATCATATGGAACCTTAATACAACTTTGTATAAATATGAATAGTATTTATATTTTGAGTGTACCCACACAATTACTTTTTTATTGTAATTTTGTTAATTACTATTTCAGGCTTAAGTATGTTATATTGAATCATCGTATTTGCATTTTGCCAATTTGCACAAAATTTGTTTTATACAAATTGCTGATTTCTTACAATCACTACAACTGCATTTATCTTATTATACTTAATTTCTGTTAAAAAAATGTAAAAATATTCATGCAAAAGCTCGTTAGGGTGTTAGTAATAAATAATAATAAAAAGTTAGGATTCGATGTACCAGGTATTAATTTTGATAGCTTGGTCGATGTCGAGTGGTTCGAATCACTCGTTGTTCGAGTGGAATAACTTTTGAAGTTTGAGACTCGAGAATAACGAAGTCGACCAATGTATGCACTTTTGACGGTGATCGGAGCGGCCTCGACTGGGGAATCGAGCTCCTGCTTCTTCAATACTCTGTGCTCTCTTCTTCTCCGCAAGATGAATGGGAGGCTGGAGACTTGTACTTTCATTCCGCGAGGAAATTGGAACATGGCAGCAATGATATTTACAAGCGATGTATATCAGTGTTGCAATAATATTAAAATCAACTTAATTTTTTCTGTTCAAATAAATTATTAATAGAGATTTTATCAACACGGTGGCAAATGAGAAAATTTATTTATTACAGATTGCACTTTGTTGCTTAGCATGTTGCCTCGATATCTTATAAACGAGCTACAGGGATGTATTTATGGAGTATCGCTTATTATACTTACCTATTATCTTTGAAGTATTTACTCGTATGATTTATGATACCCTGTTTAATGCATGTTAGAATTTTAAACATTTAATATGATTTCTTTTTTTTAACGCACTAAATAGTTTCGTTTTAAGAATCTATAAAATAAAAATAACAGGATTTAACGACGATAGTTATGCATGCGACACCAATCTTATCTACATCGTGTCAAGAAAAACAAATTAACGAAAAGATCTTGAGTTTTCTGACCAGATGTTCTTCGCAGAAATCGTTTGGCATTTAGTCAAGACGCTTATTTAATATAATTTATAGGGCAATAAATTAATGAAAGTGATATTTTTCAGTTTTATTTTAGCCGGGCTAGAAATAATAAGTGAAGTCGGTCCGGTCCGAGACGAGATGCGTCGCTTTGTACTGCCCAATCTCTCCAATTTGTTCAGTCATTTGTTTCTTGTGAAAGTGAAACTTGAAAGGTGTCGCGGGACGAGATGTTTGGCGAATGTTCAACAGTGGTGAATCCCGATTCCGGCAAAGGAAATATTGTTTATGTTTGTGCTTTGAAAATCCTTTACAGACGAAAAATGACATGTACCTGCTTATGCAGTCATATTCGGATGTAGAATTTTTGGGCCAGATAATCATTTAGATTTTTTAACCATAAACTCGCCTGCGGGCTTGTTTACAAAATCCATTTGGTTATATTATGTTCATAATTTACACAGCATTTTTGAAAAGTTTGTTTATACATATTTTTTTTGGTTATTTAAAAAAAGATTATTACGTATTATGAGTATTGAAAGGGGTAGAATGAGATTTTTGCAATAGGTACACGCATAGGCCTTGAGGAATGTCATCTTTGTGATCAAGCAGTGTGAAGGGTTTTTAAATGAAAGGAAGGAGAGGATGTTCTGGGAAGGAAAAATATAAGAGGTGTGAGTAGGAATCTGGGGGTTAGTGGGTCCAAGAGTGACGGACGTATGAATTCATCTCTTCCACTGCGGTGCACGGAAATGGATAAGAGAATTCTCCAGGAGAGGCCGTATGGTCTCCCTCAACCTATAACTCCCGATCCGACCTGCCGCGCAGTAAGTAGGCAGAAACCTCGCCCCATGATCCTGGGCACCCCTTCTAAGTCACCAAACGTAGCGAATCAGTTGGGGTGGCTTATTGGAGAAGTGTTGGTTATCTAACAAATTGATCCCGGGGCGGCGGTTCCCATACCCGCCTTCCAAATTGAAGACTGAAACAAATATTTGCTCGATGAAAAATCGATGTTTTTTTACAATCTGGTCTGAAACATAACTAACTCTAAAAATTTGGACTGGCCATGACTGATAATGTAAAAGAAATATTTTACAAATCATCCTACTCCGAGTACTTTTTGTGAGATATTAAGGTAATAATAAAAACATTCTAAACTCATTCCTGCATTCTGGGAACAAT
Organism: Limnephilus auricula; assembly: GCA_951813805.1. NCBI lineage: Eukaryota > Metazoa > Arthropoda > Insecta > Trichoptera > Limnephilidae > Limnephilus > Limnephilus auricula. The sequence goes on from OX638401.1 coordinate 837,328, forward strand.
CTGCAAGATTTATTTTTAATGATCGCTTGGCCATTTAGCAGTTTATGGTCTGCGCCAGATCCTCTCCTGTTGTGTGAATCACGTGTCCAATAATTCAGCAGGACTTCCTAACACTAGTGACAAATGTGCTCCGGTCAGTCCGCTGGCTTCCCGCCAAACAATTCCTCGACATGCGACACGATTGCTCCTCGATTTTCGCTCCTTGTATCTCTTCTCCTGTCATTGGCGACAAGATGACTCCTCCTTTGTCAAGCAGGCAGTGATATACTTTATTGTCGAAATTTGTCAATTAATCACCATCTCCGCTTGTCTCCACTTTACTCGGAAAAAGATGCATAATATGTTTAAGATGAAAACAACAATAGTTGAAACCCTTCACGATGGAGTCGAGGTTATATTGTATTGTGATGTTTAATGTAGGATAATTTAACATACAATTAAACTCTTAAAACGTGCTTCATATTTGACAAACTGTTAGAGAACACGTGTTGTTTAAATGATTCATTTTCACCAATGATTCATTGGTAGGTTTCGTTATATTGTTTCTACACATAATTCAGTTGGATATTATGTTCACTTCAATTTTGTAAAAAATATCTTACCACTGAAACACCTAATTTTGTAATCGAAGATCTTTTTAATGACGTGGGTGTAATGAAACCACTGCATTTGGAGAAAATATGCACACATGGTGAAGGAAAGGAAAGAAATGACTTATTGCGAAACACTTTCTGCTGTCGAGCTGGTTTATATTACGCTGTATTTTTTAGCTGAATATTTGTATAATAGTAGCGGTACTTTCTTCGCTCTCTACACCGGTAGAGAGAAAATTTCGGAATATTGATGTTGAGATGTTTATGCGGGGAGGATCAAACTGTGACCGATTGTGGGAAATAAAAAATTGGCAGGTCTAAAGGAGGAGGATAGGTTAAGAAATGTAACAATACTAACCACCAAGTTATACAGCTGTATATAGATGTATAATGTAGGTAAGAGATAAGTGTAACTATGAATTGTGTAAAGGCCCAACCAAAGTATGTTTTTAATATTTCTTATTTCAGGAAATGTCTTCGTATGATTGGTTTTATAAAATTATTAAAACAGCACGTGAAAATGTGTATTGGATGATAAAACATTTCTTATGTACGTCCACCATTCGGTCGATCGTTATTAAAATCTATTCAAAGGGTACAAATGTCAGTCTTTATTTCGTATGTGCAACTATCAATTTGTAAGATTAATTTATTGCTGTTATTGCAATGTGATTATACGCCTACAGTATCCCTCCACAAAAGACAATCCAAGAGCCAAGGAAAGCACAAGTCTCCTTTCCTGGCTCTAAGGCCGTAATCATTTTTGATAATGGTGATTTATGTAATAGACAAAAACTAAACGGCTACAAAAAAAAACAAACAATAGAGAGAAATGTATTACGTATTGAGGTGAAACTATACTTAAAAACGCATTATCGAGTTTGTAACAAGAAAGCTTGTCAACGGCCGAATGATGAATGACCGCCGTTAGAAGATAATTATTATCATTGTTGTTATTCGGCTTTGTCCATCACAGAACTCTCATCTGATCTGAGAATTACTATTATGGCTGCTAACTGCCGGAACTGACAACATCAGGAAGACGTGGATATCAATAAAACAAACGGCATTAGAATCTACCCACATCTTTCAATTATTAATTTACTAGTAATGAATGACTAATGAGGATGCTATAATTATAGTAGTGCATACGTATATCTCATGTTATATGAGTTTTAACTGAGAAAACTTACAAAGTAAAATAAATTTCTTCTAAAGAATGTATTCCAACATCTTGTACCAAGGCAACCGAGGTAATAAAAGTAAAGAAGAGCAAGTGAATAAATTAGTCTAATAAGTTAAGAATGTATTTAAGCTTGTTTACGACAATGTCCCACATTAAACTTAATGTCGAAGCTGACAATTACATTAATCCCACATACAAGAAGTCTCCACATCGGGATCACGGCGTGAGATGGGAATAGGCAATAGGCATACTCCCAGTCCCCGGTTCCAGATAGCATAGCGACTAACTACATAACTAGGTAACGTTGAACTTCATCACATTTAATTAGTTCCCACCTCGCGATGAATGATCCAGTTTAGAAGTTTAAATGCGGCCTGTAAGCCATTCTGAAGCTTTTCATCCAAGATAAATGGGAGGGCCTTGTAGCATAAAGCTCCCAGGAACAAGTACTAAATCAGCGGTCGGCCGCGTGGATTAAACGTATTAGAATAACTCGGAAAAGTTGTAACTGACGATGCTGCGACCATATTATATCTCGTTCCCTTTATGTAATAATGTCATCTCCGCTCGGTTTCTGTGGATTAAATAATCTCTCACAAAGTACCCACTTATGCATACACTCTGCCATTATCCATTATGTTATTTCTAATTGCTTCATCGGATTCCAGACACGTTTTAGTAATTCTCTATTAAAACTATGAACCTTTAACACGCCTTTTCTAATTGTAAAAGCACCATAGACAATATTCATATATCTGTGAAGAGCACTGTTAAAACCACATTTCCAAAGTATTATTTTAGGAAAAATCACATCTGGATCTTCTTATAATAATTAATTCGTTAAACAACCCATATAAACTAAGATATTAAAACCAATCATAATGACGTATATTGTATAATATTTATACGAAAAATCCCCTCAAGGGTGCTCCAGTCAACTGTGATGACAAAAAAATAAAAAAAATATTTTCTTAACTAATGATTCACGTAGATAACACACGGTAAGCCTAAAAGTTGGGAAGTTAGACCAATTCTATATAATAGTTGCTACAGAAAAATAAATATTTTTTTCTATTTGCTTCTTAATGATTATACATAAATAATAAAAAGGGTACATAGTTTTTTTTCACGCATTATAAAGTATTTAATATAATTTTTATGAGTTTAAGGCTCCCACTTTTCGCCACAGTTTTCTTCCCCTATTAAACCCATGGGAGGCATTAAAGGAATACTGTTTTAAAACAATAAACGTTACGACGTTTAAAGTTCAAAGTTTTGTTAAGGTTTTTCCTTCAGGGACACGTGCCTTAAAGAACAGTCATTTTGCTGAAACAGGCGTAAATGTTCTCCTTTTACTACCTGGGACCTGAGACCGGATTTACATATTGTAACCGACGACCACCTAAACTATACTTCTGACTTTAGACTGGAAATACTTCACTCTGTACATCATAGCAAAGCTAAATACGAAAGTTTGATTGTGTTTTGAGATATTTCCTCCAGATATTAAACATATTACGGAGGTTATCATTACCAGGATTTGCTTATGCTCTCTTACATACAAACTTTCTCTTCTCTCTTGTGTTAAGTCTTTCAAAATATTTTATTCAATACATAAGTAGGACAAATAATACTTGTAATTCAAAATAAATTTCTATAATGTCACATCACTAAGTATCTGCTACTTATGAACAAACAAATAAAACTAATTAATGAATTCATATGAGTAACCAACTACAAGTGTTAAGTAGTTAAGTTTTTTTTATGATGAGTTACAAAACAGTATGTTCCGATTTTTTCTTATTTAAATCAAAACCGAAATTTCCTCTGAAAGCTTACGCTTTTTAAGTGGATACTTTAAAGTACTTTCTAAAGAAGATATTCATTTCTATTAATTTAACCATAAATCATATTTTTGATAATTTTTTTTATTTCAAATCAGTAATTACTTAGACAATTTGTTTGCAATCTGAACGACAATTCATTTTCAAACTTTCTTCAGGCAGCTAGGTGGGTACTAAATATCTTTCATAATTTGACAGCTTCTAGAAGGATCGAAAGAGACGAAATACCCAACGGTTGAGTTTAAACATGACTTCAATTTTGGAGGCGGACAGGCCAAACCGGGAATCATTTATTCGATAAGCAACACCTCTGCCATAGGTCACACCAAGTGGTTCGCTTCGTTTGTTGACATAGAAGGGATGCCCGGATTCACGGGGTGAGGTTGGGAAAAATAAAATTAAATGTGTTATTAATGTGTTAAATTGGGTCTTCCTTAGCAGATAACTTAAGAAATTAGCTCGCATATAATCCAGCTAGTGAAACAACGTTGAAGCATAATAGTAATCAATCTCTATATCTTCAACCCACCACGGAGTTTGAAATAAACAGAATTATTAAATCACTTACACCAAATGCAAGTCTGGCTACGACACAATAAAATGTAAAACAATACTCAATCTATCCGAAATATTGGCTCCCCATATTTCAAAATTAATTAACCAATGCATTACAGAGGGGACTATTCTAGATTGCTTTAAATTGCGAAGGTAATACCAATTTATAAATCTGGATCAAAAACAGACACCTCAAACTATCGGCTTATTTCAAGTTTACCCGTTCTATAAAAAAATTTCGAACATGTAATTTATGAAAGACTAAAGAGTTCCCTAGGACAACTGCAGATCGCTAACGTACAAACGACAGTTGATATCGAATATATTAAGGAGACTTAGTCATTGTGAACTGTCACCTATTTATTTGCGGTCTGCAGAAACTTCATATCGATCGACCATGCTAGCACACCTGAGGGGGATTATTTTCCTCTGGGCCTCCTTTGTGGAGCTAATTTAAATAAATAAAAAAAATATTGTTCATTTTTAAATTTTACTTAGCCAATCAATATAAAAATAAAAACAAATACCTCAATCCTTTCAATAATTACCAACACATAGTTATGTCAGTATAACGTTGAGCTACTTTACATGGCAAGTGTTTTGTTAGCAGGCATTCGAATCAATTTCTTGTATATTTTTATTTACCTCGTCCCATCTCCCATGCGGTGCGGCGCCGGGTGGGAATCCTGCCTGATTTATAAAAACATTATTCTTATTTTCATATTATTATTAATCACAAATATTCGGCCACCTGTAATGCAAGGAGCGAGCGCCTGTCTTGTGAACTAGGGGTCACCGGTTCAAAACTTGAACTTTATGGCTAGTGTTTTTTTTCTAAGGAAAATAACTTTAACTCCGCGGTTTTATAAATATCACATTCCTTGCCTGTAGGGGTTATGGAACGACGAATTTCTGGATTACTTCTATAATACTATAATAAATAATGCTATATTTATTATTCTGTTTTCTAATATTTAATTTTTATACACAATATATATGTCTGGCACTAAAATCAGTATCCAAAAATAATATAAACACAACGAATATAAATGGTGTGTCGCCTTTTTTACATTTTTTTAAAATGTTAATACTGCAAATGAGTCCTGACTGTGACCTGACTGGAGCCAGTGACCCTATGGCATTTCCAATAGGGCTTTTGAGGCTGAAGACAATGGGGTTACTATTAATAAAAAAAAACGATAGACACTAAATACCTATGATTCACCATCAAAAGATTATTGGAAACTCAATGCATTTCAAATAAATTGGTCATAACGAAACTGGGAACGTATTTCACCTTGAGTTCATTTTATAGATGTTGCCAATCTGTAAATAAACCTTGACCACACCCAACATCGATCACTATCAAAATCTATACTTGTGTATCTATTGCCTGCATGTTATGGGCGTAGGTTTTTATATCATTTAATGTTCAACAAAAATAACAGTAGGTGCCGTTTCGTAGATTGAAACTCCGTATTATAATTGAAAAGATAAATCAAAGATCGTATCATATCGTATAAATTTTGACGTGGTTGTGAAATCTCTGTAACTGGCTTATAAAAATGAACTTTATACATTAAAAAAAGTTTATTCTTAATTATTCGCAAATTCACTTTGTGGCATCATTTTAAATGTATGATTACCAAATCACTGAGTATAAACCTCCTATTTTTTAAAACACATTTTTTGAAACCAATGGTTCCTTCGTCGGGATAAAATTCAAATTAACAAAAAATAGCAAAAGACATCACAAAGTGAAAACCTATCCGACGAAGTTTTCTTCGAAAAATTAAAAGACAAGTATAGAATAATAACTAATAACTATTAAGTACCTACCTGTAGAGAAAAAACGTTACACAGAGCGGTGATTTATTTATTTTTTATAAAAAAAATAATGTATGACATAAAAACATAAACTGCACATCTCTATTATGGAATTAAAAAATTTACATGTAAAGTTAATAACACATAATCATACATAAATCTACAAAAGAAGCACTGAATACAGTTGTTATACAGACATATTGTGAGCAGTACGTTTATAGTTGGCAACAATAACGTTCTAATGTAAACCAAATGTGTGTACATATTCATAAATTTGTTTTAAATAAAGGGTTAAATAATTTTTTTTTTTTTTTTTATTATTTATTTATTTATCAAAAAATACATTTTTACAAAATAAGGGTAGTCCCACAAAGCTGTCAAATGGCAGCTTGTCTTTAGGTTCTACAATTTATCACTCTTAATATTAGACATAAGGAAATATTTGTTAATACATATTATATAGTTTTAAGGACACATTAGGATAGATCACATAATAATATTAGATTATTTGAATTACATCTATAAGATATTTCAATGTACATGCCTAATAAATAGATATATAGGCAGCTACATTAAGATAATCAATTCAACATATTTAAAGATACATGGAGTTTTCGTTGATGAATGAATTAATTATAATTACTACAAGCCAACACAATGGGTTTACAATTATAAAACTTTTAGAAGTTTAAATAAATATTTAAAAAATTAAAACAGCCATCTCTTAAATTTATTTTCATTATAATAATTATATTTATAATAATTTATTTTTGTTATTTAGACGCTTTGGTTAATTTTGAAAGGTTTTCTTACCTATACGAATATAATTATTACGTGCCCAAAATAATTTTGCAATGCCGCTTTTATAATGATTTTATTTGTTTGTGAAGTTATTTGTCTTTTGTTAAATTTTTTTTTCCCACATATACGGCACAACATGTGCCATTGACATAATTGACATAACATATTAAATAACAAATTGGTTTCCAAAGATGATAATAATTTGGATTAAATAAGTGGTGTACACAAAGTGATTTGTGTTCTATTAATAATAATAGTGCTAGTTTATAATTTATACTTCCTTACATGGTAACTTCTTGTAATAATTATTTAGGTATTTGATTAATTAAAGCCTTTCTGCTATAGATGTAAGTGTCACGGTAATACAATGTACTATCATCCATCAGACAATATTAGTCCCACCTCTTCCATGTAGTGAATTATCCATACTTTTACTTTCATTCTCCATACAGGTCTTGGCGGGTATTATAACACAGGTACGCAATGTTCATTAGGGTCATTCAGACAATAGTGGGTCAAGCGATGCTTACTTTGCCTTTTACTGAGGTAATAATGACATGTAATTTTGTATAGCCACTGCCCAACAGTGATTGATTGTAAATAGAATAAAATGCAATCGAACACTACTTAACCTTTGAATAAGTTCATAGTTCATAAATATACATTCTAAAGAATCTAACCTTTCAGGTTACATTTTCAGATTACACGCTATAATACATCTAGTATATCACATTAATGTATGTCCTTTTGTACATGGGTGAATCCCTACAGCAAAATACTTTCAAAATAATAATAAATAAAATGCACAATGGAAAGGAAAATCGTTGAAAAGCAAATAGCAATTATACTTTGTGTGTTTTTACTAAGAGCGATATGCGCTTTTCGGCGTTTAAAAATCGGATCAAATCGAATAAGTATAATACATTCGAAACAAATCATCTAGGTTGCTTTTTGTTTACATTAGTTCCACACAGGAGGACCTAAGAAAAATAAATCCCCTCAGGTGAGAGGAAAGGCCTCTCTCAACCAGTCTCTCCCGATCCAGCCTGCCACGCAGTTGGCGGGGAGACAAATCCGCAACCTCACCGCATGGGCACTGGGAACCCCTGCTAAGTAACCAAACGTAGCGAACCACTTTGTTTGACTTATAGCAGAGTTGTTGGTAATCAAATCATTTGGTTCCCCATATCTGCTTCTTTAATTGAATTATTCTTGTATATTATAACACGAAAATATTCTGGTAAGAACTTTGCAATCGTTCCAAAGATGGCAATTTACAAAAGTGTTCGTCCCGGTAGGACTGGAGGATCTGGATTCTAGACCCAGTTGCGTCTCGTTAAATTTATATTTTTGCTGTCATTCTATTTTCATTTTTGTGGAATATTATTTTTATTGATTAAATTTAAATAATAATTGGATAATTGGTAGAGCGCCATTTTTGTGTGAAATAACCTCAAGGGCGCTGTAGTATAAGCAGAAAACAATGTCGTAATGAATTTTTTTTACAAAATTGAAAAGTTTTGGTAAGATTACCTAATAGAAAATGATAATTTACTAGTTCCAAAAAATAATCTGATTCTTTGTGTCCATATATAGGTGTACCACCTGTCTGTTACAGCCAAGGAAATATACAAGTAATACAACGTTTAAATTTTAACCTTATGTTTTATAACGTAACTAAATTATTTTACCTTGATGTTGACATGTACATGTACACGGTTAGTATGATTCGGAACAAATAACTAAACGTCAGTTAGTGGAGCCGACGTTTGGAAAAAACGTGATTTTTTCTGTTTGTTGTTAGTGGAGATAAGATCTATTTATTAAAATTTCAGAGACTGGAGATCGTGCCCGGAATGGCTTAGTTTTTTACGATTGCATCACACACATGATCGCATATTGGTACCACAGAGCTAGGGCTACAGCATAAGGCGAGGCTTACAGCCTTCATAGCCGGAGCGACCTGGCGAGATGTCTGATATCAAAAACACTTAAAACACTCAAATACAATAATAATATTAAGTTAAAAGACAATAGATATTAGGGAAACTCAAACGAATATCGGAAACAGAAAAATCGGAAAAAGATACTGTCACATCTGGGACTCGAACCCAGAACCTACGCCTTGCTGGGGCGCAGCTCTACCAACTGAGCTAATGTGTTCTTATCCGATTCGGTCATATTTAACTGTAATAAGGAATACAAATTAAATTTATAAGATCTGAACAGCGTTTTCAATAGTCGTACTATTTGAAAGCGATGAGAGAGTGGAGACATATTCGTGGAATGTTAATATGGTTAGCTACTATTATTTGATTTTATTAGAGAATTAAAAAATGGTCACCATATTAGCGCTTTTATTGTTTATAAATCACATTGTTGAAGGCGGTTATCAGATCCAAAATGTGGTATACCAATTTGGATTTTTCTAGTATAATAAAACAAAGCAGTTTTCGTTGGAAAAGAAGATTTGAACTTTATTCCGATATTATGTTATAATTCACTAAAAACATGATTGGAATATACACACTTAAAACGGGTTGTTTCACAGAACTTGAACAATTCTGTTACTAATCAAGTACATACTGTTAAACAACCGGCTCATGAAGAAATATTAACTGAAGTTGAATAGAACATAGACAAAATTTATGTATGATAAATACCAAAAAAAAAAGGATTTTAACTTTGACATTTTTTCAATTCCTTTAAAACAACCTACCTTAGTGTCCAAAATAGATTCCGGTAAAAAAAAACAAGGCAAAAGTGACTTCAGTGGCAAAATACGGTACTTCTAACGGATTACGAATGACAAATCAGTTGATCTGATATGTACACAGAAATAAAATATATTTTACACATTATTGACTCCACACAAAAGGCCCCGAGGATATTATAATTTCCCTCATGGCCTATGCCATCTTTAGGGATGTTGTATGAATGATTTTTTCGTGGAAAGGAAGGAATGAACCTGATGTAGGAGATATATATGTATACCGCAGATATATGAACATATTTCATAATACATGTAAAGCCCCACCCAATGTCCAAGCATGTGTGAAAATCTTTTTCAATGGAACATGTTAAATTAATATTTTTATAAGCTCAGAGCCCAAAGGTCACGCGTCAATCATATTTTAAAAGATAAAGGATACATCTCTTCACCTTCGTTTTTTACAAATTCGCTTACTATGCATAAATGCTATAATAAAAGCAACATCGGTGCCTACTTAAAATTTATTTTGAATGTAAAATTAATAAAAACCTTAAAATAAAATTAAATATTAACAACGAGTGGAAGACGTTTATAAAGGTGTGTTATGTTTTGGATGAAAAGTACGGAATTAAAAGTCATTCTTCCGAAAAAAATCTATTTTAGACCTAACCCTTTGTAGGGAGAACTACATCACGTTGTCACGTGATCACGCGTGTTATCACTGACTGAAGGAAATGTCGTGTGCAACATGTGAACATATCTGGGAAAATCGGGATGTGATCCGCATACTGGAGGAATCATAACATTACGTAAGTCCTTACTAGTATCTACCCCACCTAGTACCTACCTGCTCTATCCTGTTCCTAGGTTATAATCCTGCTCCACAAGGATTCCTGTTTCCCGGTTAGATATATTGTCAATAAGCATTTTGAAAGAAGAAAAATTAAAAATAAATTTAATTATGTTATTAGAGAAATTTAAACAAAACTGAAAGGTAAATAATATTTTTATGATAAAAATTTATAATGCAGGTCAATTAAAACGGCAAGTATGATCCATAATATAATATGATAGAGTGAAAGATGTTCTCAGTATTGCGCTGTATAAGACCGTTATTCAGAAATGAAACGTTGCAACGTTTCGCGTTGCTTATAATAGCTTCAGCTGCGTTTGGTGACCAGAGCAGAGTAGCCAGGTACTATCACACCTTTCTCTATCACATCTCCTTCCCCTCCCCACTATCATCAGCCTCATAACATGACCCATTTGTGGATGCTATAGTATCACTGGATCTAGACGGATGAGAGAAGTTGGGACTCTTGTCCTGTATTCACAAAAAATGCTTGTGGACGGTAGAGGAGCGTACATTAACGCAACAAAATTTATAACAGCGTAAAAATATAACAAATTATGATACCTACATAATAGTTATTTATTATTTATTTATTTATTCACGCCCTTAGAACTTTTACAATAATCATAATACAAAAATAATAAGTTAATTAAGTAAACGGGAAAGAGAATTTTTGAAATTTCAGAAATAAATTTAAGTAATGAATAAACGAAAATATCAACTGAACTAAATTTATTTCCAAGCCTATGTAGCCTTTGGATTGGGGAGTTAATGAAATAGTTTGTTTTCGAAGGATAAACAAAGAACAGCTCTGGAAGCCTCGTGTTACGATTTGGTACTCGGAATGTTATTAGTTTTATTAAGTCTGACGCACCTGAATTGAATAAATGTGCCATTAACTAATTTGAATAAAAGTACCATATCGCTATTTGTTCTATCAATAATGTGAAGTATGACTTAGGTACACCGCAGTATAAAATACAGAATGTGGTTTATACCATTTATTTATACAGTACATTTATTATAATAGAGGCACAGTATCTAAATGAAATTAAAATATAAAAGTAAGATAATCAACACGATTTATATACGAAGAACAAACAATTCTTGAAGCAATAAAATCGTCGTATCTTAAAAAGTATAATTTTTCACTTGTTCACATGCATTCATGCCAGTCTTAATCAAGGCAAGATATTAAAATTCTTGTACACATATAGAATTTAGCATTTTATTCCATCCCCATTTGCGTCTAAATTCTAAATTACTAGTTTGGTTGCAACTTCACATGTAAATGATAATTATCTCAACGCCAAAAAAATTATATTAAACACCCACCTATGAGCCCCTCATAAATAAATCTCATGATCAAATTTTAAAAAAAAAATGCTTTTCTGTAATCAAATAGTGCACGAGTGTAACCCGTTAACGGTACATTATTTTGAAACAAGGCCATAATTCGTAGCGTTTTTTAGCAACTTATTGATTGCAATAATTTCATTTACTATAAATCTCGCACGCTTATTGCATTACATATTATCATCAATCACCTCAAGACACACGTGGGAAATATTCAACATGTTAGGAACAAGTTTAATTTGGTTCCAAACCAAATCGACACCCGAGTAGAACAAATTAGACATGTTGCTAATGAATGACACGTTGCTTAGTAAATGAATTGGGCATTTCTATAAAAATGTTATTAAAATTTCGAGTGACTTGATGAATGACGAGGAAAACTTTTGCAATAAAATTAACTGGCAGAAATAAATCGTAGGTATTTTAATTTTGTCAGCTGGAATTATAACTACACATATGTTATTTATATTATTACATCTCTAATGCAATTTGGTAATTTGTAATTTATCATTAAACCAGGTGTCAGTATATCGTGATTTGTTCTGAATAGAAGAAGAGCCACAAAGGATGTTTTATCAATCTCAATAATAATAAATTAAATGAGAAATAGACTGATAAAAAGGTGTTGAGTAAACGTACCTGTTTGTTAAACATCACATTGATTAATGTGAATACATATTATGCTTTTCACATTGGAATATCTGCATAGCTTAATTTATGCAAGGTCTCGTGCTTCTCGTATGATATTATTTTATTATTTGTATTATTAGAAACGAATCAAACGCAAATACCAACTTGACAGAGGCGTGCAATTTATGTGTTGGAGAATGTGTTTTTTAATGACGGAATGAGCCCGCACAAAAGTCTTACTGACAAACCAGAACGCCGCCGCTCAGGGAATCATTTATTGTATAGCCAACACCTCTCACAGGTCACCCCAAGTGGTTAGCTTCGTTTGGTGACTTAGCAAGTTGCCGGGTTTACGAGGTGAGGTTTGTCGAATGCGTCTGCCCGCCTAATGCGTGGCAAGCCAGATTGAGAGACTAGTTGAGGGAGGCCTTTTGACCTCTCCAGCCGGACTCCCTCGATCCATCGCCTTGGAGGTGTGGATTCATTCGTCCGTCACTCCTGTATGTATTGACCCCCAGATTCCTTTCCCACCCCGCATACCTCTTTCACAACTCCTTAGATGACATAGGTCGTGATGGAAATTGTTTTCCTCAAGGCCTCCTAAATAGAACTATTTAAAAAAAACTATGATTTGCAATTTATGTTCGTGGCACATTTACACAATGTATATTAAATAAATAAATAAACAAATTATTTTGGAATCTGATGTTCTTTATTCTGAGTATTTTATTTTACCATTTGGAGCACGATTTAATCATTGCGATCCTTCGAAAATGGAAGTTTTTTATAGAGTTATTAATTTCTGCACAGTTATTATTAAAGATAATTATTTTTAATTAACGCGAGTTGCCGAACTACAATGGCGCTTGTGTAATGTAGGTATCTGCTACTGACGTTAAATAAATAGATTCTTAATCACCTGTTCGCATGATAAGATATTTTCAAATCTGATTACGCTTAAAGTTACAACATATTGACGCTTGAGGCTACTGTTAGACTGTTACATTCAAATGCGTGACAGTCATTAAAACTCGGACAAAAAAACTCAATCAACATACAAAAAGTTATGTTAGCTTGCCAGCTTGGTGACATGAACACTATTTGGGCCATAATTAATCACTCAAGAGTTAGAAAGACCCGCTGATAAGATCACTGTGCTGTGAAAACTGACGAAAAGAAGTTATAAAAAAATACAATTAAAAAGCTAATCGTTGCAAACAAATGTCGCTTTCTTCTAGTGCAATTTGCCACAGTACCTATTTCGGTTTAAATTTTGCATTGTCAGGAAAAATAATAATCTCTGCCCAATCAAGATCAGTTGTTTTAATTTCAAAACATGATTATATTTTTAATTACGAATGCATTAATCTCTGCATGCATTGGTTCCATATGTTGTGTATAATAATAATTAAGAAAGTTATTGCTCTAGGTCTGTTGTATGGGGTGTATATTCAGTGACCCTTTAGAGCACAAAGGAACCGAGTCCGCCAAAATACAAAAATGTCTTTTTTATGGAAATCGATTGTTTTTCAAATAAAATAATAGCGCCATGTTCACTCCCGCTATGACTGCTCAAACTTTAAAATTGCTCTCCTGTACAATTTATCTTCAGTGGTCTAAACTCTAAAGGGTCGAGTGCAATATGCAACCCATGCTGAAGTTCTTAAAAAATACAAGCATTTGTAATAAACAAGCCATGAAACTTAAATCAAAATAATTCATTATACAAAAAACCAACTAAACACAAGTAAAAATAATTAATCACAAATAAAATTACTATGGGTAATAAAAATGGTAGGTAGGTATTTTGGTTGAAAAACGACCTCTTTTAATTGCTAAAATAATTAAATGTTTTAATTTAACGATATTATTTCTAATAGCGTTGAAATGAAATGTATTGCAATATTAGCGATCAATAGATAAGGCTTTTGCTCCAATTGGCACTCGACTTCATATCCAGCAATTACACGCGTTACTACTACATTACCGTAATAGATGTAGTACATCTGACAGTAATTTGAAGTAATTTAGAGTCACGATTCACCTACATTAGTATAAATATGACATACTAACACGTACGTATGATTTTACTACCATTTGCTCTAGTAAGTGTGAAGGCTAAATAAGAAATTGTTCAAGACGTAATACGTCACACCAAGATTGTTTTTTTGTCACAATCAGAAAGTTACATTACTAAGAGTACGTTTGTGTTGTTAAACCAGAAAATAATGTTTTGCCGTTGTATTTGACAAGCAAAAAGCATTAACAATAATATTTATTTGTAGTATGTAGTACCTTCCCTTTCTATATTTGTGTATGTAAAGCACTTTCTCAAGTTCTAAAAAAAACAGATGGATTGACACGGTGTAATAACTTACTGTTTCTATAAAGCATAACGTTATACATTGCAGAAACCATTTATATTTATTTGTAGCGATACGTGGGACATTAATAATAATACAAGAAATGATTGATCGATTTATAAAAGCATTGCAATGTTCGAAAGAGTATCTAAGCAAGCAACAATGGCTTAGATTTCTCCGGATACAAAAAATTGGTCTAAGCGCGATACAATAGAGATAATTCGGCTACAAAATATTCCACAAGGAAACGACGACGGGGCTATGAATCTAAGTATCAGAGGAAGTACAAGTCATAGGGACCCATGGATTATCATGGGAAGATTGCAAACCCTCTTTTACACATTTTTCATGACTGTTTCAATTTGCATAACTATGGTGAAAATTTGAGTTCAATGCCAGGGAAATCAATCATCTTCTTTAGTAATTATTATTATTTATTTATTTACGCCCTAATGGGCTTTTACACGAAATTTCTTCACATTGATTACAGTAATTAAGTATAACAAAGTATACACGGTTGTAGTAATTGTAAGAAGACAACACACTGTATATAATAAAATTTGGTACAATATATATGTATATATAAAATTAGCAAAATACTAAAACGATGATTCTATATAATATAAGCCTGAAATAGTAAGTAAAAGAAAGTATAACATAAAAAAGTAAGTTTGTTCATGCTCACAATATTAATTATGTGTGTTGCAAACCAATAAAATAGAATAAATAAGAATATGCTCGTGAGGTGTATAGAAAGTGAGGTAGTAAATAAACTAATAGGAGTTGTACCAATAAAAAAACTAATTCAATTTAGCAATATTCTATATTCTATATAAATAATAAAATAATCTACAAATAGGAACCTCAACACAAACCCACACATTTTTTACAGTACTTTTTGGTAAGATAAGTTTGGTACAGGTTAAAGCAGTTTTGTAAACTTGTCACGGTAGGTCGTTTTTGGAAATGATAGTGCAATATCAGTTTTGTGTGTTTCGCTTTGAATGATTCAAAATGAATAGAATTCCAATAAATAGTAAAAATATCTCAACTCCGATATATCCGTAGTAGATTATCTCCGTTCATTCAGTAAAAAGCAAATGCCAGAAACTAATGGGCGGGATTCTGAAATAAATCAAAAAACCTTCAATAAAAAACGATAAAATGACGGGAACTTCGTTCAAATGTTAAATCACGATTTTAAAACTGGAGATTTTTTCGATGGAGAATTCGATTAAGAATCTGGGTCAAGCTAGAGGAGAGGACACATTAATCTCATTTTGTCACGGGAAACACATTATCTTCGTGGAATTTTTGTAAAAACGTCTCAAATACAGCAATGCAAATAAACTTTTTGTTAGACTAAATAACTAACTAACTAAAACTAACAAACGTTTATGAAAAAAACAAGTTTTATTCACAAAGATAGAAGATTATCATTAAGTATATTTAATAACTCAAAGGCGGTTATTATACCCAACAAATAATTGATAAGCTAATAATTTTCTTAATAATGTGGTTTGTAATACTGTCATTAATTTTTCACTTCTAACTTTTATTAATATTGTGGTTTTTTCTAATCGTATGAAATATACGGGTCAACGTTCGGTGCGTTCGTTATTAGTTATTACTTATTACCATATAATAAATGTAACGGTTGTTAGAATACATTTAACCAAACATTGGATTCGATTACTATTAACCCGAAACAATCAATTGGAGTTGGGACACGAAGAGAGAAGAAGAATAAGAAGGAAGGGGGGCAAGCACGAGCGCGGGGCGAACCATTGAACAATTACAGGCACAATGGCCGGACGGACCTCTGAATAATTCCATCGCTATCTTGTCATTGTAAATCTCCCGTGACGTCACGGCCTACCCACTCACAATGGACAAAGTGACAACAAAAAAAAATAACAAGTAGTCTGACATTCGAGAGCACGTCCCGAGACCCGCGTCTCCGCGAGGAGAGCCGGCCTGAACTCTGCAGACCTGGATATCTGTATAACAAAGACCTTTGGCCAAATTAAATTTACATCACCACCCCGCGGTCCCCCTTACCCCCACCTGCCCGCTCAACCAGCCCTTTACCCGGAGTGACACGGAATTATCTGATGGTAATAAAATATTTGTAATCTGGGCTACTATTCAACCAAATCTTTGCGCTCGTATGTAAAAGTGGATCGTCTGTCAAACAGAGGTTTATCGAGAACATTTCAGTTGCTTGCATAAATGCACGAGTTGTTTTTAAACCAACCGGCAATTGGCAAATTATCTTTCTTAAATAATCTTAATGATGATTTTTTTATTACAAATATTGCACAGTAAACCAATCTAAAAATAAGTCTTTAAAACAATCAGCAATTTTTTTATCAAATCGTAGTGAACTTTGTTTTATATTTTTTTTATCGTCCTCATTTCAGATATAACAAGAGTAATCAAAGTTGAGTAAATACAATTTCAATGGAACCTCAACTGTTATTTTGTTTATCTATCTCTACTTACAAATCACATTGATACTAACGAATTGTCATATCATGTCCGGAAAATAAGATCTTCAGAAAATAGACACTTCCCTTCACCGAATAAATATACCAACTACTATCTATTTAATTAAGCTTTCGCAAAACAAAGAAAATACGCCAGGGACAAGGGTTCAAAATATAAGGTAAATAATTGGATATAAATTTCCACCTGCTGAACGTTTCATGGGCGAGTCGTGGCCATGAACAACGCGGCTTAATGAAGTCACAATTTCACATATTCCACGAAGGCCATTTTTCCTCGCATTTGCATCGTGGTCGATTTGTCAAGTCAGCGGTTGTGTCCACTGTTTACTGAACACATCCCTCGGATCCGTGACGCGAATACAGGGTTGCCAAATAAAAACACTGTATCTAAATGCCAAAAGAGAAAGTTTTTCCATCGTTTCTATGCATTTATTTTCTAAAGAATGCTAGAAAACATCGGGTGGCAAAAACTATTCCAGTTATATATACAGATTTGTTTGAATATATTTTAAGCTTTTACCCGCAGCTTCGCTCGCATGGTATTAGTGAGAAACTATTGTACAAATATTTTTTCCATGGAACGAAATGTTTTTCTCGAATGAAAAGTAGTCTATGTCACTTGCTAGTCCTTTACGGCGTTCCACTACGACGTGAAAAAGGGACAAACAAACAAATAAACATACTATTGCATTTATATTATTAGTGAGGATTAGTATACTCGTATTTCGTGAACAAACGCTTATAATCCTGAGTACTTCAAGATTAAGCTGAAATCACAATATTAAACATATTGGAATGGAACCGGAATTAAAACTTTGACCGTGATTTAGTTTTGGGGTATTATGCCGTGTTGAGCTACATAATTTTTTAGCCAATGTTTCGGACAGCGTTACAGTGTAACCACTTTTTTTTTACACATTTGCCTTGATGATAGACGCTTTAACGCTATTTTATTTAAAGCTTATCTTTCCAAAAATTGTTTTTGTTACGCCTTCTGAATACAAATTATAAAATGTATTTTATCATTTTTATCTCATTATATAATTAAAAAAGTTACATTCCATAACATTATAGTGTGTATAACAGTGAATAAACTACTTTTGGGATTTCGAGAGTCTTTGTAATGTTCCAAAATCAACATACACTATGAGAATTCGGTGAACATAATTCAGTATCTTCGATGTAATGAATATTTATATACCTAAAACAGCTTAAGTTCATACAATATACGATGCACGTTTACCAATGAATAATTGTGAAAATTGTAACGTTTAGTGTTGTGGGTAGCCCTGCGGTTGGGTCACAAATGGACCGATAGCCCATCAAATATTAACCAGCGCCGTGTCACGGACTGTCCAACATCACGTATCTGATGGGAACAAGCGAGAAGACGGACGACCTTCCATCCTCGCGATGAATAACAAAATATTCGGACAACTGAAGGCTCTTTGTCGATTCTACTGGGGCCTTCTGTACACTGTAGAGCAGTCTTCCTCAAAGTGGGCGATAATGCCCCCTTGTGGGCGCTGGAGGCTTTCAGGGGGATAGTGGAAGGCTCAAAAAATATTAGTGGGGCGATAAGGTAATTTAGAGGGGCGATGGCAGATTAATTCTATCTATAAAAATCCGACGGAATCTAGACAATACAGCACTTGAGATGAGATTTACTATTCGAATGCTTGGAGTACGGTGTAGACGGTTAAATTAGAGTCGCTTACGCATGTAATAGTATGGATGCAGCTTTACATTTCAAATACGTAGGTCATGGTTAAGTTAAGTAAATAAAATTGTCCAAATTTTTTATAATATAAAAATTTTCGGTCCCTATCCGAATTTTTAAGGCTTGAGAGTTTGGAGACCCGCATAAACGAAAAAAAATGGCGTATTGATTTATCTGTCAAATTCTATGTCGTGAATTACGTGAAATATTTGTATGGGTGCATTGCGCTATTTTAGATTGATATTTAATTATTTTTTTAGCTAACAAGAGGTTGTAACACTAATGACGTAATTTTATAGCTTTTCTATCACCGTCATTGGATCCTTAAAGTTTGTGTTTGATTAAGTATGAGTCTTATTTCCTCTCATTTAAACATTATTTGACTTCAGAAATAAACATCCTATCCATATAAAAATGCGTGTTTTAAAATTATATTTGAAATAACTCATTTTAAGATACGCAATAAATGGTAATGTAAAACGGAAAGTAAAAAAATACGGGGAACAAGGGTTTTTTTTTTAATTTCAAAGTGGACGGTGGTCGAAATAAGTTTGAGAACCTGTCTGTAGAGGTAGAGTATATAACTGGGGACCCGGACTGGGCGGCTGGGCGATGGGCGGGTATTATTTAATCAGTGACAGGTCCGGGAAACCGCCTTGACGTATTTGCGATTTATTTGTTCCTAAAAAAGTGTTCTTTATAAAGTGCATTTGTTTTGTTATGGGTGCAACTTGGTGCAGGGTGTAAAAATAACGGCGAGAGGGGAGTTTTATTTTCCTGTAAATCTCTTGCACAAGTTCAGGAAGCACAGTCGAATGCTTGCATATTGAATAATTTAATGATTCACCTACAAGATGGAAAATATGATTTTCAAAATACTAGAATGATGACTTATTGAATGGAGTAGGTAATCTTGTAGAGCTGTGTTGTTTTGAACACACTCTTAATTTTGGCCCAAACCATATTTTACTCATCTCCATATTTGACATATTTAGTGGGGAAGTAGATACCCAAAAATCACCAATAAAAATTTCAAAATTTATGAACTGTTTTTAAAATTTACACAATTTTATCTGTCGTTTTTTTACAAACTCCACACTGTGCTGAGTGAATGGTGTTTTTGTGAAAAGGAACAGAGGCTTAAAAGTAGTTCCACAGCCGAGATGTTAAACTCAAGAACTAGTCGTAGAAAAGACCCGATGTCCTGTAACAAATGTCAACTGTGTAAAAACGTTGGTCGCGCGTTTGGTGTGTTTCCTGAATATGCACCAGTGCCGAAGGAATCAATGGCGCTAGTTCCCTGGAACATTTTCCATTGAAATAGCGGTAAAAGAATAACAGCATTCCCACCTAATGCCTATGCTCTAAAGATTGCAATCCGTGAGTTAAAACAGGAGAATCTATCAAACGGACCTGGAATCTGGATCACAAACAACATTTTCTTTTAAAAAATCCAAAATAAAGTGTGGAAACTCGGCCAAAGATGGACTGTAAAAATAACAAAAGATAACATTTGAAAGTTATAAATATTAAGAATAGAGTTCGGACCTGACAATAAGCGTGCGTCTTGCGACTGATAATTGTTTTGACAATTGTGGGAAAAGCTGATTATGTAAATATTCCGTGAACTGGGTATAATGAGGCAGACTGCCACCGTCCTGAACTACCAAGTACTACCAGACCTGCTTACACTCCAGGAGTGATAAGAGGCTATAAGCTGGGGGCTAGGCAGTAGGCACTCAAGGCAGGATCCCAAGGAATAGCCACGTAACCCGAACTGTGTTCGTGTTGTGTGATTGTAATACCAACGATTGTCAACCGGTTGATTCAGGGAACCCACAGCCAAATCTGCCAATCACACGGCATTGTTCCTCGTAGATTATTTGTTTAGGAATGCGTACGAATGAATTATGGATATTGTATCAGCCGATCGTTTGTCCCCCGCTGCGTAATACTGCCACGGATAACTCATTCCGGAAAACCAACAACTAACAAGCGGATATTTTATAGTGACTTCATTCTATTATTATTATACAATCATTGCACGCTAAATAATAATTTATTACACTGCACCACGTTTCTTATGTTATTTGCTTGTCGGTAAATCAACCAATTAGTGCATTGAAAAATATTATAAATTTTTTGGATTTTTAAAAAAAAAATTTTACTTGGAACAAATAAAAGTGAGGTGACAATTACATTTATATTACATTTGTAAAATAAATTATGTGTTTAAATTTTTTTTATCGGTAACTTAGGTAGAAAAAACGTAAGGTGGACTATTTTTAGAAACTTTTTTATTTTTGTATGCAAAAAATGTATGTTTTAAAAATTATATGTTTATATCGAATTATAAAATTTGAAAGCGTATATTATCATCTTTCAAAAACCAGTTTCTTTATTTTTAATTTGGATTTTATTGTAAAAAAATTACATCAAACTGTTCTCTGGTATGAAACCTAACAAGATAAGCGAGACTGATAATATTCCTGTGTGTACACTGAAATATCAGCCCTAATAGTAGAATGAGACTTATGTAAATTGGCGCTATCACTTTTTTTTCAAGTTAAACTTCTAGGACTTATTTGCTCAGTGGCTTGTTGGTACTTTGATTTCAACGTAAATGCAAATTCTTATCATTGTGCGCCTAGTAAAATATGTTTTTATTACTTGACCTTAACATTATAGATTTTGCGCCAAGGTGATGGGTTCACTTCAAACTGACACGAGTTCAGTACCCCGTGTACCTTTGAAAAATATTATTATAATATTTATTATTTATTTATTCATTTTTTATTTAAACGCCTATAGGGCTTTTACATACATAATGCAATACATGTTTTGATTAATTACAGTGAAGCGTTAGAAGTGAATAAAATACAGGTAAGTAACAGAAAATATTAAGACACATAATATAGGTGAGATAAAATATGAGTTGACCAAATGTAGGTAATACAGAATATAAATATAGAAAAATTAGATAGCCTGCCAATATCCTCCAAATCAACACAAATAGGTATTAATAAAAATGTATAAAATTGGAATTTACAGTAGTTTATGAATTAAGTAGAAATAGTTCGCATATACGGCGTTTAAAGTTTGCCAAATTCAAATTATTGTCAAATACATCAATTTTGTTTAAATATTGGTTACCGATACTATGTAATGGTAGATTCAGACTGGGTCGACGTACGTATGCATCGCTACGCCTAACAATATCTGGGCTACTTAGCAACCTTAAAGGTAGATTCAGACTGGACGACGTACGTACGCATCGCTACGCCAAACAATGCTTAGCAACCCATACATTTTCTATGAAAATGGCCACAGACATTGCACGTCGCGATGCGTGTGGCCAATGTGATTCTAAAACATAAATTTTCATTGAAAATCTATGGTTGCTAAGTACCCCAGATATTGTTAGGCTTAGCGATGCATACGTACGTCGACCCAGTCTGAATCTACCATAATCGTTGCTTTGGGGAATGTAATTTATACTTAGAATGAGATGTGTGTACATAAAATGTTAATGTTTGTCTAGTAGTTCGTGTAGGTACATGTAGATTTATTAAATGCAAAAGTTCACAGCAATCAAATTTAGAGTTTAATAATTTTAATACAAAGGTTAGATCGGTTGTTTTTCGTCTGTTTTCTAAAGTTGGAATATTTAAAATATTCATTAATGATAGGTAATTTAATTCGCAAACCAACATTTGAAGTGCAATAAAAAAGCATAAATTAATACTGAATTCTCTCGTTTTCTTCTACGCAAGCGATAATAAACCATAAAATTGACAAATTTTCAATCAAATTGGCAAATTGCCAACAATCGTGCAGCTGCTAAACGCGAATATAAAAAACTTTGACGATAAGATTGCATAAAACTATAAATAAGAGGTATGTATTGTGCAGTGTGCGGCCTGTGGAATTTTTGTAAATGGCAAGAAAGATCGGAAAAAATATACAGCAATAGGCAGTTTTTCGAGAATCTGATGCGACGCGATGCCCTAAAACCTAATATTTATTTTAAAACATCGGTAACATTGCATTACATCGTTAGACTAGGGGCTGGTTTAACAAATGTGTCGGTTTACCATCAATATTATCCATCTGCTATTTAAGCCCTCCATCATGGCTAAGCGGTGGCAAAACGAAGAATTCTAAGTCACCAATCCGCAAAAACATCATTCGGAGATATTGAAATTTGAATTTTTGAAATTATATGTTTTTGTAATAACGAATCAATTCTAAACTTCATGCCTCAATATCTCCGAATGATGTTTTTGCGAATTTTCAACTTGGAATTCTTCGTTTTGCCACCGCCTAGCCGCCTACTAATCATGACCCATGCAACATTTTCCGTTTAGGCGGCTCCTTAAAGGACCGGTAGTGAATCGACATTATGTCGATTGTTCCTCAATGGACTAAGATGCAAAACGTAATTTAGGAAACTTGACTTTTGTAGTATAATTCCATAGTTTGATATTTTATGACGGTAATTATAATGTGCCCTATGATATCAGAAAATTAACAAGGCAATCAATCACACACCACAAGTTGAAAACATTGCAATTAATTGCTATAGTAATCTGTTTCATTAACTTTCAACCGTCAAATTCATACGATCGCACAATAGAATGTCTCGTGTCGCAACGGACCTCAGCTACAGTTATGTCAAATGCGATTTTAATTACAACCCACAAAGAATAACGCAGAGTTAACGGCGAACTAAAAGAAATCCTGGGAGAAATTTTTGTCTGACACCAAACATTATATTACAGTGGTCATAGAACTTTTTCTTGAAATAAGAAACAAAGCCGTACATTATTACGGTATCTAAATAAAGCAAATATACTTGTACATTATTACGGTATCTAAATAAAGCAAATATACTTTTAAAAATGATTCATTGGCAGTAGGTGAACCGCATGAGTAATTGTTTACTGTTATTCAGCTATACTAATAAAAAACACTTCCTATCTAGTACATTAAAACAAAAAAATTTAAAGGCAATTTTATCTAGTTTTTAAAATGTTTTTGATGTTACGACATCTTCAAAAAGAAGAAATATATTTACCGAACATGTAAAATACCTTGAAAAAATTCTGAAATTACCATCATGCTAGGCTAGTACAGGCTAGTACACCATGCTGGTACATTAAAACAAAAAATTTAAAAGGAAATTTTATCTAGTTTTTAAAATGGTTTTGGTTTTACGATATCTTCAAAAAGAATTAATATATCTACCGAACATGTAAAATACCTTGGGTAAATTCTGAAATTTTTTGAGAAATTTCCAGTTTACACAACAGATAAACTCTCTTTGGATGTATAAACAAGGTGGGTATAAATCTTTCCATTAACTATTTCTATTTAATTTCTAACAGTTTCTATTGTCCATTTCTATTACCGAGGGTTTCAAATATGCGCTTGTTTGTCATTTGTATAAAATTTCAACATGTTTATGAAGTTGGGCTGATTTTGTTTAATTTATTATTAGACCTCTATTTACCCAAGAAGAACAGTGCGGCTTCAGACAAGGTAGAGGGACTAAGGATCAGCTCTTCACACTACAAGTGACCATACAAAAATGTTGGGAATAAGGTAAGCCATCATATGTTGAAGGCATACGACTTAGTACCGCGCCAACTACTGTGGGAGGTGCTTAAAGAATACGGAGCTCAAGGCAACTTGCTAAAAGGCATAGCATCTCTACACGAAGATAGTAGCAGTAGGGTCCGTGTAAATGGCAAAGTTTCGGAAGAATTTGAAGTGGAAATCGGCCTCAGACAAGGGTGACTTATGTCCCCAACCCTCTTCATATATTCATGGACCGAATCAGCCGAAATAGCTAAACACCGGATGCAGCACTGGTAGACAATACTAGAATCAGCTCCCTACTATTTGTTGACGACATCGTGAGATTAACGAAAACACAGGAGGGACTACAATAGTGGATCAACCGATTCAACGAAGAGGTAAGGCGGCGGGAATGAAGATGAGTACCTCAAAAACAGAGGTGATGGTCATAGGAAGGGACCAAACTCAGTGCAACATACTCGCTAATGGGACTCATTAGTGAGTATGTTTTACCTGTTCACCTGTTTCAGCAAATGAAACAGGTGGACAGGTTCAAATACCTTGGGGTCGAATTCTCCAGCGATGGTCGGCAAAACGGAGAAATTGATCGAAGAATAAGTGCGGCAATAAGTGTGTTGCGTCCTCTCTACAACTCAGTGATAAGAAAAGCCGAGCTCAGCACCAAGACAAAGATGGCAGTGTTTAAAACGGTACACCGCCCGATCCTTACTTACGGCCACCAGATATGGATGCTAAACGAACAAACATGCTCTAGAGTCCAAGCTGCCGAAATGAGGTACTTGAAAGGAGTGACAGGGGTTACGAAATGGGATCATATAAGAAACTCGACGATCCGAGATGATCTAAACATTGAACCACTGCTACTATTCATAGATAAATCGCAACTGAGGTGGCTTGGGCATGTACTAAGAATGTCTGATGACCGAATTCCGAGGAAGATACTGAGTGCGATTCCAGAGGGTAGACGTCCAGTGGGTCGCCCCAAACACAGTTGGGCGAGGCAACTCCAGAAACTGTGTGAGGAGAGGACGGGTCTGCCATGGACGGAGGCCAAACAATCAGCACAAGACAGGGGGGATAATTGTCGATGCAGTGGGTCCCTGACACGAATAGGACAAGGAGAAGAAGATGATGATGATGACCCGCATTTTAATTTTTTTTAAATTTAAAGCTATATAAAGGACGTTGCGGATATGTTTGACACATCATTTATTAAGTATAACACCCCATAGTAAGATGTTTATCGGAAAAAAGATTAATAATATTTAATTGAATATACCACGTAGCTCTCCTTGACTCAATCTACGAATTGTACTTATCCCATTCTGTTGTTTCTCTGCCTTGCATGGTAGGGTATCTTGATTTTATCTAACTCGTATTTGATTTTGTTTTTGATTATGTTGTTGATATTGTTTTTGATTTTGACTTTGATTTTGTTTACGATTTGGTTTTGGATTTTGTTTTAGATTCAGTTTTTATTGTATTTTTGGCTTTTGTTTGAATTGTTTGTAATGCTTATTTAGATGTACTTTGCTTTTTAATTTTATTTTTTGCTTTTGTGTGAATTGTGTGTAATGTTGATTTAGATGTACTTTGTTAATAAAAAAAAAATAACATGTAAAAGCCCAGCAGGGCGTGAAATACAAATAAATAAATAAAGAAATGTATTTATTACATTCAAATAGATAATACGGAATACTTATAAAATTAACTGTGTGGGTACTTACCATTATCTCGTTTATAATAAACACTACCTACATCTATAATTAGTGTTCTCACCTACTTTCATTGAATAATTGTGAAAATAAACAAAAGTGATATTTTTACTAGCAGTGGATAATTTTATTATTTCCACATTTCGACATGTTTACATCCTAGGATGCTGTTTTCAAGTATCACTGTAACAGTTTTCAAAGTGATAAATAATTAGATCCACCTTATTTTGATTGCGCAATCAATCACTACTATTCTTCACAATATTGTTTATGAAATATGTAATTAGGTACCCAGTAAATTATGTAATAAACGGTATGATGCAAGCATATTTCTGTCTTCCCGGCCAATACGTCTATTGCCTATTGGAAAGTTGTTGAGTAGTAACGGAAATATCAAAAAATCGTGAATTGAAGCGACAAAAAGTGATTTTGCAATGGAGAAACTAATATCTAGATCCGTAGCAGGCATCAATCAAATAATGCCAGCAAGCGTCGTCAAGCTCTCCGGTACCATTTCATAAATTCACCTTATCTCCGTGAAGAATTGTTTTGGGCTGGATTAATAAACTCTTTGCTAGCGCCATGCGTAACGGAGCGCTGAGCCAGGTTTATCCAACAAAAAAATTCATCCAACATTTAGGAAACTTCACCAAAAGAGAAAATATTTATTTAAAATACTCTTTGACATATTTGATTGCCTTTGTTCCTTTTCAAAATGTGTTTTGTTTTTCCTTGCAGGTTTGACTCTTTGTTCTCCGTGCGGACTGAACTTGACGCACGTCTTAACCGGAGTAGCTTGTCGTGAAGCGTTGACGTCTTTATTGGACTCATACGTGACAGCCCTGCGAGCAGATGACGGAGCGTCATGAGAACCTTTCTCTTTGTGATTCGCTAAGGATTAATGACAACGGGCTGATATGCATACAAATAACATATTCTCCAATGCATACTGAAGGTGATCCATAATTCGAAAATAAAACAATGTTCATTATATTACAATGTTCGCCTAATAAAAAAAACATCTGCCTTGAATTATAGAAAGGTAAATAGCTCATCGAAAACATGTATAAACATCATATCTAAAACTTCACTTCTAGCCTAACACTTCAATTTTTTATCGCCTCCTGGCTTCGGTTATATTTGATACGTGAAAAATCACTCTTGACAGATTTGCGAAGCTAGAAGTATTTATTAAACAAAAAAAATTATTTGCCCCAGGTCCTTGCCTTTTAAGATAAATTTACATTCCAAATGAACACAGTTGGTAAACTTGAAAAATTACGACATCTATCAAAATTTTTAACAAAAAAAATGTTTCTCTTTTCAAAATCACACTTTTTAACTCTGGTGCGATCGTTCCGACAATCGGTTCGAACTTTAGTATTATTTAGTGAAATAGGGTCTCTGTATAACTCCGGTAAGTAACAGAGTGACACAGACACACCTTCGCAATTATTATTTCTAATTACATTTCAATCATATATACATTTTCAATATCTATGAAAATTAAATTAGCAAAATTTAACTCAAGTAATATTTTAATTTTCTTTGGTAAGAAAAGGGCAACCCTATCAATTAAATAATACTTGTTTTATGGATTTTATTTGTGCACTGTGAAGGAATTTTACTTTACTTTATGGGTTTCATTTAGATATGGATAGGTATCATGGATCAGAGAAACAACACGTAACACTTTCAAATTTTTTTGTTTACCTCTGAAGTTTAGAAAATGGAATGGAAAAATTCCTGAAAATACGAGATTTTAGTTAAACCAACAGAATTCTGCTTTTCCAACAAAAATCTGTTTTTGAAGTTAAACAAGGTTCACTATGGAGCATTAATGAATGTTTTGGCAACGGATCTTGCAGAATGCATTGTATTCTAATACAAGCAGAAATGTGGAAATGTTTATTCAAGTAATGGGCATCTATTTTCACGGAACGTTTATATAAACTCGCTTTAGATTATGCCACAGTAATGAAGTTGAATTGAATTCTTCACAAAGGAGAAAACGGATCTTGCAATACATTATTTACATAAATATGAAGCGTTATGGAAATCCGAGTATAGAAACTTGGTTACGCAACTCGTAAAATTGCAACGGGCGTTTATTTCGCTTTTTTATTGCTCTGATTTATTTATTCAATTCGAAAGCTTCGACCCGAACCGTCTCAATATTTACACTTTAAATAAACTTCTCCGATAGAATATACCCTGATTTGAAAAAGCTTTTTATTTAATAGGTACATCGAGGTTCTAAGAATATCAACTTTGCAAATGCTAGTACCAGCCTATAAAGCCGGGTTTGTTTTTTTACGCAATTATGGTTGTTTGGCAGGCTTCTTTCAAGTTGAGAATGATTTGCTGCCGTGATTTATTTTATTTTTTATATGAGCAGGTTTAAGATTCTCAACTGGCTGGAATCCTGTGAGACTGTGGCATTCCCAATTAGGGGAATGTAATAAGGCTGATTAAATTGGGGTAGGGAAGGAGTTCAGAATTACCTACCAATCTGATTATTTATATTTTTTTATGAATATCGTAAAAGAGTCCCAACTGCAACCTGGGGCCAGTGAGACTGTAGCATCCCCAATCGGGTTATGTTGTGAGGCTGAAGGTGGTGGGGAGGGGAAGGAGATAGGGAAGAGGATTTGGGCAAGTATCTGGCTACTCAGATCTAGTCACCAAATACTGCTAAAGCCATTTCAAGCAACGTTTCAATTCTGAATTTTGTTCTTACATCAGGGCGATACTGAGAGTATCTTCCACTCAGCAACGTGCCACAAATATACTACATATCATATTTACTTGATTATTTGTGAAATAACACAAATTAATCAAAATTTCGAACCGCGACCTTCGGATTGGGAGACGAGAGTCTTAACCCTCGACCACGGAGGCCGTCAAATAGATCTGGCGACCCAGCGTAGCCAAAACCATTTTTAGCATCTTTCGATTCCGGATAATGGTTTTCGCCAGGGCGACACTGATCTATCTATATCTATACTCTTTGATGGTTTAAAAGTAAGAATCTACAAAAAAATTAAGCATCTAGTTAAGTCTCCATACCCTGCTTAACGAGATATTGCTCATAAAACTGATCCAAACTTACTAATTAACGAACATAAAATAAAAATAGTAAAAATTATCATACAATACAGAAATTATCATACATACCCACACGATATTTGAGCGCGCCATATGGCTCCATTCTTTCCGTAATGTAATTACACCGCGCGTTCTTAAAACACCGTGGATTTTCCATGTATGTTCATCACACGAAACAATAGAACATTATCCAAGTGCTTAAGCCCATAAAGAAGTATTTTCATCCTGTTGAGAGGTTGCATCAAATTTTGAAATAAAAATAATATTCATACATTGACCTGCATTTTCAAACGAGCGATTGAAACATTGCAACAGACAATATTGCCGTCGCAAAAAATCGCAAATGAAATTTTGTTGACAGTCGGAGGCCGTTTGAAATGAAATTATGAATTTCACATGGGTGTGCTCTCAGAGGCTTAAAAGTTAGGGATTTGAAATTGAGGTGTGTTCACAGTTCGGTGCGATATGGTTATTGTTTATTGCAATATGTACTGATCTATCCGCCAACGCAGTCGCTTTGAAGGTTCTCATTTTATATTAATATTTTACACTCACACAAATACAATGATATCGTAATTCGAAATTTATTGTAAGACGATAAGAGTCTGATCGTATGATTGATGTCAGTCGTTGCCAGGTGTCTACTCCAACTCATAGAAGAATAGTAGGTTGGACCTTGATGTATGAAATTTTCTTTGTTTTTTCAATGTGGCCTAGGATCATAATTCTATTGTTTCAGTGTTTTGGAAATTAGTCACTACGTGATGGAGGAATTTTTAGGAATGAATCACTTATCTTGGTATACATCACATTATCTTAATATACATCACTTTATCTTGATTTACATAACCTTATCTTGCTATACATCACATTATCTTGGTATACATCACATTATCTTGGTATACATCGCTTTATCTTGGTATACATACTTTATCTTGGTATACAGCACATTGGTAGTGTACGTCACATTATACTGGTTTACATCACTTTATCTTGGTGTACATAACTTTATGTTGGTATACATCACTTTATCTTGATATACATAACTTTATCTTGGTAAACATCACGATATTTTGGAATTCTTCACTTTATCTTGATATGCATTATTTTATATTGGTACATATGACTTTCTCTTGATATATGTCAGTTAATCTTGGTACATATCACTTAATCTTGGTATAAATCAATTAATCTTAGTATACATTTATTTATTCATTACATCACTTTATGTTGGCATACATCACTTTATCTTAGTATACAACACTATACGAGTAGCTTGGTACATATCACTTTATCTTGATCCTATATCACTTTAACTTGGTACTCGTCATATTATCTTGGTATACATCACTTTATTTTGGTATACACTATTTATCTCGCTATGCAACACTTTATCTTGGTATACTACATTATTCGGCACATCTTATAAAATTAAATGAGGCACTGTAACTTTATGATAATCGTGAAGGGATGCACGTAAAGTTTTTTTTTTATTTTCTTCAAATTTATTTCTTCCGGTCATTCTTATATCTACCCATGACCGAAAATGCGATAATTAATATAAAAATATATAACAGTGAAAAAATACCTGTGCTGATAGCAATTTAAATATTCGCTTCGTTAGAAACCTAATAAATATTTTAACGATGTGCGAGTACTTCATAAAGCGAAATATGTGAAAAGGAACGGGAGAGTGACATTAGTGGCAATTCATCAATTTCCAACATGTGCAATTGACTTGTATTGTTGCAAACAAAAATAGAAGTTGAAAAAAGAGCGGCTGTGCACAGCTTTAATACATTCAATTTAATCAATCGCATGTTATGACAGATTAAATTCGCTTATTGGATTTAAAAAAAAAAAAAACGTCTATTTTATTGTGAAAATTTAATTTAAATAAAATTTTATAATGTTATTTTTAAGTTCTGCAAGTATTTTAGTTTTCATTATTGTGACAGCTGTTTCGGCTTACAAGACCATTTTTAAATGGTCAGTTAACAATAACCTCTGCAGAACTTACTAATAACATTATTAAATTTAACTTAAATTAAATAAAAATAAATAAACATAAAAGTTGTACTATTTTAATACAAAAATAATGAATATTTAATCATGATTTATTTTTTTGGTATCACGCTATCTTGCGCTACCTCCTTCTTTAGCCAATGTTTCAGACATCGTTACAGTTTAAAAAATGAACGACGAAAAATCTCACAGCATATTAAAGGCCAATTTCTTTTAAATATTTACCTTCAAGTTTGGTACCTACTAGAGAATAAGGCCTCTGATTTCCTCCTATATTTCCTATGAAGTTTCTCCACACAGCATCCCCATAATCGTCGCCTTGTGAGCAACCATGGTACCTCTTAAGTAGAGTTACTATAAAAAGGAACAAAAAAGTATTAAAGAGTTGTCAATACAGTGTATTACTTTTATTTACTTTTTATTCCGTATGACTTATTTTTATTGATTTTCTTCAATACACATAAAACCCGTTAAAAAACCAAATCAGTTTGGAAGCAGGTGAATTTAACAATTTTATTACCGTCGTGTGTGTACTTGTAAAACGATAAAAAAGTATAAATAAAAAGATGTTCCTTGGACGCGTCGTGTAAAAGATTTCAACGTAATTAAATTGACTTACAGGCATACATACGTTTTTTTCCTTGAAAGCCTAAAAACATCTTTTCCACGAATACCTGTGTGAGTTTATACACATTACGAGGTTCTTGACTTTACTTAATTCATGCAGGTGTTGACAATTCGAGCGACTATAGGTTCGTAGCGTATTTATGTCTTTTACACAGTTACAAATTACAAACAAGTCTTAGAGGTATGTCTCTTCCCAAGCAACGTGTGAAGTTGACTTGGTATATCCTCAGGCCATCCGGACAAAACATACATTATTCACAATAATCATAGGTTAATGTTATTTCGAGAGTGTTTGGTATTCACTATTCTATCTCCGCGTGAATAAAGCCCACGCCGTACATTGTCTCTAAAATAAAACACCTTTCTTCTTACAAGTATTTACTTCATCTTCCGCTGTGGGCGATTTAATAATACAACACAAGAACTATACCGTTTACCGGAGACGTCTTGACTGATGCATAACTTGGCAGTGTTAAGTGACAGATGGTCTGTTTACAATGCGAAATATTTGGAAGTACAGAAAATAAATTTGTGAGATTGATGTTAAAGTTATGTCACCGTGGACGTTTACTTTTAAATGCTGTTTAAGTAGGTAGAAACACACTACCAGGGGCGCCCGGAGTCTTTTGGGATTACTAATTCCCATAATTAATTTACGATGAAATATTTTCTATAAAAATCCTTAAATTTTTGTTTCTAATTCATTCGTGAAAATGAATCTTTACATAACATAATCTTTTCTATCATACTCTCCTTGCTTCATCAACATTCTTACATCGTCCCATATTACATAAGAGGAAGCCACAAACCAAAAATGTATGTATTCATAGTGTGATACGAATATAGGTAATTGATATAAAAATTGCTTTGAAAACGAAGCCTAGAGATGACGCTTTTAAGCTCAAAAGTGGTTATTATTTATTTTTTTAATAATTTTGTAAGAAAGAAAAAAAGATAATCAATGGAAACTGTCAACAGTAATTTTAGCCTAATTACTATATTTTCAAAAACTTGTTTCTTACATGTGTTTATACATTTCTACTGGAAAATATTTGATTATGTAATTTAAGCTAATATTTTTTAGTATAATTAACAATTAGTAGATATTAACAATTTTATTTTAATAGTACCAAAAGGAAAACGTCGGAAAAGCTTTAATTTGCTCAAGCATATTTTATTGTGTTTATAATAAAAACAGATTCGTAGATAATATTAATCCAAAATAGTGATTTACCATTAATCTTTAATCCAACGGTTGACATGCATCCAATTTTGATTTGCTTGATCAAACCATATCTTCCTGGTATATTATCATCTTCTACTTGACCCCACTTCTCAGAAGAAAACCATAATAAATTGTATATTTTTATTTCCTTCGCATCGATGTTTTAACAAGTTTTATCCTAATTTTAGCAATTAGCAAACTAAGACATTTTAGAAATTAGAAAAAATATTCATAGTAAATTAAATAGGTATTTATTAATAAAAATCAAATATTAAAAAAAATAACCATCTCTCAAATTTATTTTCATATTAATGCTTATATTTATAATAATTTATTTTTGTTATTTAAACAACCTGATTATCTTTTGTTATTTTTAAAAAAATTCTTTTAATGTATAATGTAATGTTAACATATTCTAAAATAATTTTTATATTTCAGTTTATATAATTGTTTTTACGATATTTTTAAGTAATTAATCACCTCTCTCTAATATTTTTGTTAGTTTTTTGTTTGTTTATACTTGTTTGTTTCTTTTGTTATTTTTATACATGTTAGTATTCTGATGAAGAAACCATCGGTTTTGAAACATGTAAATATTATAACATTGATTATAATGGTTTTCACAAAAGTAATTTGTTTAATTTAAATATAGTACATACTTTTATTTTTACACGATAATTCCATTAAAAATCTCCAGCAATGAACGGCACTGTCCTGATAGTAATATTTATATGAACAGAAATATCTCTGAATGAATTCAACAACAATTAACAAAGCAATAAGCCACGGGTGTGCGCATTATGACGGTGTAGCGAAAGCACTCCACCCGCGGTGTTCATGAATGCATTTTTTGTTAATGGGTTTTAAATGTATCATATTTTATACCCACGGTAAGCACAGCAAATAATAGCACAAAAGACAACAAAAAACTGAACGAAACAGGTCAAATTTAACTAGGTTCATATGCCGGCGTTATAAAATCTCATAGCAAAATTGGAATAACATAATTTTGAACTTTAATTAACGTAAGTATTATTAAACCATTTTTGTTCAATACCGTTTTATTAATCGATTGTGTTTTCTATTAAGTATTTCCAACTATTATTTATCACACCGTGTAAATAAAATATTTTAACCCAACTTTTGAAAAATTGTAACAGTTCGAATAAAAACAATCTTTTGCGGAGCAATGCTAAAAACCACTGCTAAAAACAGCCAAAGGCATTTCAAACACGGTTTCTATTTTTATTGTCTCACCCGTCACCTCTGCCTACAAAGATTATCAACAAACCTCACTTCTCAATAATACTAACCTTTTTTGTAGTTCTACAAATAGAAGTTTTCATGTAACACTAGATATTATTAAATTAATATATTTTTATTTAATTCTGGTAAATTGTCAACCCTTTTTCTATTTATTGATAAAAAACGATTTTCAACGAAACAGATAAACATTGCGAATTATTGTGAAAATTCAGCAAACAAAGATAAAACTGACAAAACGTCTAAAGATAAACTGTGTAAACCAAACGACACATTCATAGAAGTACAAATATTGGCACATTTATCTGTTTGCACATTTCCTGATAACAAACTACTAGTGATAAGTACATACCTAGCACTGGTGTCGTAGCATGTAGGCCTGGGCAGTGGGCAGTAGGCATCCCGGGGTCAATCATCAAGGAGCTAAGATGAGAATTTTATTTCCCAAAAATATTTTATCTGATAATCTCTTTCTTTGACTGTGATGATTTTTTTGGATGTTTTTTTTTTTTACATTTAAATAGCATTTCAAGAAGAGAAAAACATCTGAAAAAACTCACCCAAACTAATGTACGATTTTTAAGCTGCATTTACGAGGAATATCAACATTTTAAACGTCACCAATTGAAAGATAAACTACACCGCAGAGGCGCCCGTGAAAATAAAATATCGCTGTCTCTTCACATCCAGCGTGTATATGTTGTACATGTGCTTCTCAGCCAAACAGGAGGCCTAGAAGAAAATCCCCCAAGACCTATGCCAACTTGGGGATGCTGGAAGGTCTTTTAAGAGAAAGTAAGGAGAGGAAGTTCTGGGAAGGAAAAATGTTTAAGAGGTGGGTAGGAATCAAGTATGCATAATGTATAAGAGGTCCGTAGGGGGTGAGTAGTCTAGGAGTGAGGGACGTATGAATCCATCCTTCCCACTGCGGTGCAAGGTAATGGGTCGAGAGAATCCGCCGGAGAAATCTTGGTTAGGTCTCCTTTAAACAGTCTCTCCCGATCCGGCCTGCCACGCATAAGGTGGGAAAACGCATTTGCTGCCAAGATCTAGAAAAACCACACCTCATGAATATGGGTACTCCTACTAAGTCACCAAACGTAGCGAACCACTATGGGTGACCTTTGGCAGGGGTTTCGGTTTTCCAATAAATACTTCTCAATAAAAGCCTCCCAAATTGAAGTACTCTTGCGGGACGACTTTTTGAAGCGATATATAAACTGGTTTCGCTGTTATGACGAGCTGATGCGGTCGTAACTTTTAATGCGGTACTTTGATAATTTTTATTCGTTATTATTATCAACTAAACTTCGTTAGTGACGAAATAAACATACATTCATTTAATTCAATGAAACAAATGTAAACTTTGTGTAAACCACTATATTTACATGTTTCAAAACTGATGGTTTCTTTTGTTATTTTTATTCATATTATTATCCTGTTGAAGAAGCCATCGGTTTTGAAACATAGAGATATTATAACATGTGATTATCATTTAATTAAAATGATGCCACAAAGTAATTTTGCAAAGATTGAAGAAATATATTCATTTAATTAACAAAATCTAAAAAAAAAAAGTTAAATGTTCGCCTGTGAAGCGTTTGATTATTTCAACATACCTTGCAATATATTTATTTTCCATACAATCTCGATATTTTTGTGACATTATGTGGGTTTTTGCACACACTTAAAAAATAAAACATTCGCGCTTCCATCTGCAGTGGAAAATAATCAACAATACGGATCAAAAAAATTTTTTAGACTCTAGAACTAACAAACCTGGCAATTGGTGATCCTCAAACATCCTTGCTCTCTGCTCCTTTCCCACACTGCCCAAATACTGTTGCCAAAGTGTTTCTGGTCACAGGAATTTGGAAATGTTATTCTGTATTTATACCCTGTTTTGTTTTAACTTTACCGTAATTTTTTTTTAAACGAGAAAATCGCACGAGAGTCTCAATTGCTCCCAACCGTGGTATTTCCAATTGGGGTATGTTGTGAAGGTGAAGGTGGTGAGGAAAGAAAGGAGATGACGGAGGAGGAAGATAAGAGAATACCTGTCTGTTCGGATCTGGTCGCCAAACACGACTAAAGCCATTTTAAGCAACGTTTTAGTTCTGAATGGTGGTCTTACACCAGGGCGATACTGAGATTATCTTCCACTGTAAAACGTGCCGCAAATGTACTACACATTATTTTAAATGAATAAATTGAGAACTAACAAAAATAAATCAAATAAAATTTACTTGCTAACGCCACGGTTTTAATCCGCAACCTCTGGATTGCGAGTCGGGAGCCTTACCAGAGGATGTTATCTTAGTTTTGTGTCACTATCGCTTATATTTGATTTATATAAAAGTAACAATGGCCCCAAAGGGCAAAAAGCAGCTGCTAAGATAACTACTTATATTCCCACTAGGCAGTCTAGGCACACTTAAGTGATCTTGAAACAACTCCACTTCAAGCAAGCCCATCCGTCATAGATCTGTCACAAGTCCCAATAATACACATTTATGTTTTGTAATTCCCCCAACGGAACACGAGTAAGTAATAATAACTCTGCGTTCTTCAAATCCGTTTTCGGACTTGTCGTGGAATACTTTACAGATGACATTTTAATAGCCGTGAATGCCCGCGCTCTCTTTATTCCAACACAGGAACTAGGAATTTCACGAATCAAAGAAACTCTGTCGAGCGAGAAACGTGCCTAACGAAGGTTGTTCGGTGATTTAATCGTTAAATGAATAATTTTAAAACTTGTCGAATCATCTTCGTAGGTATCTTGTAAGATATCAAAATGGGAAGTTTATCAATGACAAATTCATTATTATAATATTATAATTCCATTGTTGGAAAAGGGCATAATGAAAAAAACTCAACACAAGCGTTTCACAGAGTACCAATGTAAAATATATTTAACTAAAACTATTTTCTACTGCGTCGCAGATGAAAATCTTGGGTAGTCTTCACTTCCAAAAGCACACAAACATAGTGCATAAGAAATGTTATTTTTTGCTACGCCATTGAACGAACCCTATTAGTGTGATAAGTGATAAGGTAAGTCTTGGAAACCATTTTAAGTGTCATTGAAAACATCTTAATGAAAAAATAATGAACGGAATAACTAGACATAATAATTACGGAAAAAAGTACGGAGGGAAATTGTATTAAACTTTTCAGAGTATTTTTATTTAATTTTAGCTGCTTTACCAATTTCATATCATAAAGTAATTTATTTTAGTTCTAATATTATTACTATTTATATTACAAAACGTTTTACATGCTATGCTATCGCGAGTATCGACAGGTGCACAGGGAATTAGAAAAAGCACATAATATTGTTTATACGGTGTGTGAAGACGTACCCGACTGACTCTAACCAGCGATTCCAGAAGTTAATTGGAGTTAAAAGTTTACATCCGATAGTTTTCGGGTGTTCGGTTTTCGATTCAGCCGCGCTCAATACAAAAATTATTCTATAATTAAGTAAGTAACTAACTAAATAAATATCATGCCGCTTCAAACAACTCGGTCCTTCTGCACATAGTCGAGGTTTTTTTCAGTTATTTTGAGGTTCCAGACCAGAGATGACTGAAAATTTAACCGTGTGGCGCACTTGCGATTTGTACAGGTTTAGTCTATTCCACCATTGCGTTGTCTCAAATAAACTCTTTAATTCTGGTTTCAAAGTAAATGTCACGAGCTAAGTATAAACTAGTTATTCATAATTTGTGTTCTTCATTCTTGACTTCTAGTTTAGTGATTTACATTTGAAAAGTTAAGATTGTGTCCCCTGCTGATGTCACAGTACTAACTTGTATAATACGGCGTACAAAATGTGGCCAGATCCAGTAGCAAATTACTTTAAACTTGAAATTATTGTGTGGATGCGCTGTAAAAAGATTAAAACAGACTGTCGCGCCTGCTTTATTCTATGAGTCTATGGTCTCCCAGTAGGCAAGTTAATACGCAGGTTAAAGTATACTCAGATGTGTATATATAAACGTCTTGTAATTCTGTGCAACAAATTAGTAATATAACTCAGTAGGTAAGTAGCATGGTAGGAATCCTATCAACGTATACAGGGCGTCCGGGGGTAAAGTGCATAACTTCGGGAGGTGATTCTACACGGTAGTATAAGTAAAACAAAACTTTTTTCGAAAATCCATTTCCATTCCAAGGGCATTTAAATTCAGCATTCCGTTAGGTACTTCTAGGGTGTCGCAAAACTTTAAACAATTCATCAAATATTTTAAGTTAATTTTTATGTTCTTTGTAAGTTCTATTCAAGTAATTTCTATTCAAGTTATGTTTTATACCATTGTAGGCCAGTAGCTTCATAAAACTGAAATAAACACAAAAGTTGAATAGAACTTTCACAGAACTTGAAAATTAACTTCAAATAGGTAATTGATGAATTTTTCAAATTTTTTGAAACAACCGTCTAATGCAACATTTTCATCAAATGTTAATCAGTACGATGTGTTTTTTCCGTTAAATGCCGATTCTAAGCCCGTTTCAGCTTTTGAACAAATTGTTATCAGCGGAAGAAGACAACTATTATGTTAAGATTGTCAGATTATTACAATTTGTTAGAAAGCTGAAACGAATATAGAATCGGGGACCTCTCAAATGCCACCAAAAGAAAATGGCGCTGAATTTGGCCATTTGATGACAATGTTACATTTGAATTTCTGCGAAACAATTGCGCCTTGGGATGGATTGTTTCACAGATTTGAACAATTCATCACATTTCGGAGATAAAATTATTATAACTTTCACAGAACTTGAATAATATAAATAATATAATGGAATAATATAATAAATTGATGAATGAAATTTGATTAATTGTTCAAATTTTGTGAAATAACATCGTTTGAGAAAATTTGTGGTTTTACGTTCCAGCTTTTTAGAATACAAAATAATAATAATAATAACGATACTCGTAGTTGCATGGAGTCCCTTCAGTGCTATCATTGAAATACAGATAATACAAACATAGCTGTCCCACCTGACGGATACTTATCTTACAAAGTTTCTATGCATTTATAAGATTGTTTTACGCGGAGTGAATATTTTTTTCTGGTATTAACCTACTAACAGGAGGAAGTATACTTACGGGGTCAACAGTTGTGTTCATAGGTACATACTTTTATGTTGCCACAACGTGTTTAAAGTAACGAATATATTTTTTGGTTTTGTGTTGTGAGACATTCTTTCTTATAATTTTTTATATCCTTCTGGACCAAATATTTCAGATAACCTTCCAGTTATGATCAACAGAACGGATGTGCACTCACTGATACTGCTGATGTTAGATTACTTCAAAGGAAGTATAATACAGCTAAATAAATAAAAAATAGCAAACATAGTAGAACATTTAATTTCGTTACAAACATTTCTCACGAAATACTTTAATTTGGTTTACGATATTTTCATTCATCCAATTGCTTGTTATATTATCTCCGGTTATATTGATATATTCGTTTGACCAAATATCAACGACCAAAAAAATTAAACAAAATTCTTTTGGTTAGTATGAGGTACCTACAAAAAATACAGACATGTTTCTCGACCCAATTCGAAAAGGTTCACTATTACCGAAAGAAACACACTGTTACAACATACACAATTATCTCATTTTAATCCACGTAATACTTACAAGATTTTTTATTAAATGTTGGGCATGTACGTACCTGTAAAAATCAACAAACTTTCATTTAGCTCTCCCTCCTATTACAGATTCAATCATAATGTATAAAAGTCGTGAAACACCAATAATAATTAAAAAATAGCTCGTAAAATTCTATGAGCCATTAGAAATCCTTCTTGTTATTCACATAACCTATCAACTTTTAAACCAAAGTTCTGTGAAAATATGTAAATGGTGTATATGAAACTTCAGCATTTATTAGTAGGTAGATTCAGGTAGGTATAATATACGTAAGAGCATATGGGGTAGATGTATTGGTGAAGCAGGCTTTACAGGAGAGTGCGGGCAAATAGTGGTTAAAAACTTATCGGCGATGGGCCTAAGTTACAAAAAGTAAAAAGCCCCCTCGAAGCTTTAATAAAGATAAAGAAGTTTCTTGTTCTTATTGGGGGAAGTTGGGAGACGCTTGAGTAATAACACGGTGTTTATGAGGAGTTTGGTCCGGGAAATGCGGGCCGGGTGTGGTGAAGTGAGGTGGGGGTAGAGGGGGTGCGGGCAGCAAGCGGCGGACATACGTAACCTCGAGAAATCGAATTCAGGGAGCCACCGGCCAAATGGACAACTATTTAACACGTTAGTTAACGGAAGACACAACAACAAAATATTCTGTGAAAAAATATAAATAAATATTTCATGTTACGAAGATCAGTGTACTATTCCATGATAAATATCCATGTACTATTGTACCGCCCAGCATAAAATTTTGACTGTGCTTTTTCAAATATGTTCATTAAAGAAAATAGTATATATTATTATTAAAATGCATACTAGGATTAAATAATAGCATTTCAATTAACACGTTTTCCCAATTATGTCTTCTGCATGCGCTATAAACATGTACTATACAACACACTGCACTATAACTGTACTATACATAACTATGTGTACTATACATAATACACATGCACTATAACTGTATCTAAAGTTCTCCAATAAACAATAAACAGTGTTAATCTCGAGTGTTTTCCCAGGTATTTATGGTCCTGTATATTTTATTCAACGCAGAATTACGTTAATTGGTCAAATGCTTTGTACATATTGTAGTTTTGTATTAGTGATCGACGAACCGGTGGCTGTTATCTGTCAGCCTTAAATTATTACAAGAGTTTGCCTTGTCTATGGTTAACTGTAAGATATAGCATTGTAGCGCCGTTGAAGTAATTTTTTAACAAAAACGGCGTTATACTAAGCATACAAATATTATTTTTATTTTTATTACGTCCCTACTAAGACTGAGTTCTCAATACGACATATTATAGTCAAAAATATTTATCTCATTTTATTACGGGGAGTCCAGAAGCAAGTGGCTTTACGTTTGAATGAAAGCGTAACAAATTATTCTTTCCTGCTATTCGCTAGAAAAATTATTATCATCTAGGCATGTTTTTTTAAAAATTTAATAATATTAAATACAATTATAATTTTAATATTTATTTCATCAAAAAAGATAACATGAATAAATAATATGCCTGCCTTAATATCGGCGAAACTGTATTGAGGCAGAATTTTTACTTAATTACTTCTCGCATTTTGTCTATAGTTAAATTAAGAATGTATAATTTAGGTTCCAATACAACAATACATTAGTTTAGTTTACATTATTGTTTGCATATACATAATACAAAAATTACAAGGTTTAGCACAATACTACAATAGCTGACAAGGCATTTAGGTGAGGGCACCAGTATAGGCTCGATCGTTTGAATAAATCCAAATTTTAACATTTTTTAACACTCTTTCTGTTTTTGACTCAGTTTTATATTTTCTGGGAGCATGTTGAATATTTTTGTGGCAAAGCATCTTAAGCTATGTAAGTTTCTTACTTTGAAAAAATACTTTAATCAAATTCCATTTTTTTTTCGATTTTTTAATTTGAAATATGAGATCTTTTTATTTCTATGACATTACACTTACATAAAATGGTTGGAGATTTTCAACACCAAAAGTAATATGGTGATTATGATTGTACGATTGTGCCGTGTTGCGCTTCTTCCTTATTACAGTAGCTAATATCTGCCCTGACGACGGACACTCTAAGGCTGACCGAAACGTTGGATAAAGAAGGAGGTAGCTTGGCTTAAAAATCCAAAATCACAATATAACAAATCATATATAATTTAAAAAAAAATAATAATTATACACTAATCTAGGTACCGATCCGTAATATAGTAAGCAAGTGTTCGATGTTTTGCCTGTCAACTCAATAATGCTACATATATTTACATTCTATAGATTAAAAATGGCGACCAAATAAAAATTAACAATATTATAAAAATGTTTACAAAATACCTACTTTTAGTTCTTTTTAGAAATGAAAGTATGTGAATTGTCATCCTTCTATTTATTTTTAGATGTCGATAGGACAGAATCGGAAATATTATAAAAAATGTCAACTGATAATTTATACTAGTGCCTAGTTGCATCTTAGCTTTTAATTCTTTTCTTTTATAATAAAAATATTTTTTCTCCTATTTGTTTTAGTGTGTATTACCAATAAAAATAAAGTAATGTAATGAAAATATATTTTTTACAATTTGTTATTAAGTATATAAACCAAAAATTTTCTGTCATGATTAGTTTCTTAGAATTTTTTATTTTTTTTACATTAGGTCCACACAGGAGGCCCTGAGGAAAATAATTTCCCTCAGGGCCTATGTCACCTTTGGGGATGCTGTGTGGAGGGTATTTTTAAGGAAAGGAAGGAGAGGAAGTTCTGGGAAGGAAAAAGGTATGAGGGTTGGGTAGGAATCTGGGGTTCAATGTGTCTAGATCATCCGCCGCCAAGACCTAGACAATGAACCCCATGAACCCGGGCACCCCTGCTAAGTCACCAAACGTAGCGAACCACTTGGGGTGACCTATGGCAGAGGTGTTGGTTATCCAATAAATGGTTCCCGGGGCGGCGGTACCCATTCCCGCCTCCCAAATTGGAACTGCCTTCACAGAAACTAAAGTTGAATGTGCCATAATGTATCCACGCCTTTATTACAGCTTATACTCGACGTCGCGTCGGTACATTATACTTGTCATATTATTATTTTTTTATCATTGTGCATGCATGCATCCTATTGAATATCCATTGTTTGGTTTAATACGATAATTCTGTAACCTTATATATAGAATTTAAAATAAATAAAATAAATTTTGAAAAATAAATATTTTAAAATACGGTACCCAACGTGTTAAGGTTGTTTGGTTAATTTTGAAAACGTTCTATCTGTGTAGGAAGGCAATTAGTCTTGCGCGAGTATCCCGTCTCTTGGACCACCTATGCGCTCCTCTCCGCATCTCTCAGACCTCTGCCTCTCTCTCCCACCTACCTCTACCTCTCCTTCCACCTTCCACTCACCTCTTCTTCTCTGACTTCTTACATAGCATATCCCATACAGCATACTGCCAGCCCGGCAACACACAGCAACCTGCCGCCTTCTTGCCTTGCTTATTATTGGAACTTGGGAATGTTCAAGAATTAATGAAAGGGAAGTGGAAAGCTCAGTTTGCGTAAGGCATTGAATATATTTTCATTCAATTAACATGAGAAAACTACACGGACGCTAGAAATAAATTCAAAATCACTCTCCGGTACTTTGCTGATGCTGGGGTCTTGGAAAAATCAAAATAATCGAACACACTAAAACCAATTTCGGCTGTGGGTCTATATGTGATTGTACCCCTCGCTCAACCAAATTGGATTTTTATAAATTAAGGTTTATTTTTAGGAATAGAAACTGATGATGTGTACTTACCTATCATCAAAATACTAGGTTCGGTTGTCTGTGCGTGAATCGTTCGTTAATCTTGCAGGAATTTTTCATATTCAATGATCTAAAATTTGATTTGAATTAAAGTTAAATTTTCAAAATTTAAATCAGTTTTTTTAAAGAATTGAGACAATCCAAAATGTAGTTATAATATTTTTACAGAAAATTATTTTAATTTGACATTTCAAAACTGGTACTGATTTGTCTAGAATTCAGACCATCCCGTGATTTTTCACGGGTCAGTGCTAGTAAAGTACTAATACCAGAACAATGATTACCGAAAATGATTTTTATCGTTTGCTTACATAACAGTTTTAGTATTATAATCGTCAAAGAAAAAAGATTACATTTAATAGTATCGTTCGCGACAGATCTTTCTTATTGATTTTAACACTTTACACAGTATTAAATCTATCACCAAAATCACTCCACTGCATGAAAATTAATCACTGTTTATCAACCACTCACATATTCATA
This sequence comes from Limnephilus auricula, assembly GCA_951813805.1. NCBI lineage: Eukaryota > Metazoa > Arthropoda > Insecta > Trichoptera > Limnephilidae > Limnephilus > Limnephilus auricula. The sequence goes on from OX638401.1 coordinate 881,794, forward strand.
CGTATTAACGGCGGTCCCATGACTGCACTTGGGCGTTTTTCAAAAAAAGTGTACATAGATAAAAGTCAGTGTCCCATCACTTTCAGGATCAGTAACTTTTGTTGTGTCGGTTTTAATGACCAACCATATATTTTACCAATATAATAACAAATAAATACCTTTATGGACTAAAAATAATGAATAAATCTAATAAATTTCGATATTATTTTAAAATAAGTAAGACTACAGGTCACTGTTTCTGGTATGTCCTACACCTACCACTACCAGTAAGAGTTCAAAAATTAATGTTATTTAATGTTATCCCAGTATTTATTTCTAATTCTACTAATAGTATATGATAATATTTTCGATTTGCAACCATAATATAGATTAATTATCGTGCAAAATAATTTAAATACCAGATATTGAGTTGTCCTACGAAATAGCGTATGGTGGAATTTCCGCCTACGCCACCACATTATTGACGTCTTCCAATAAAAATATTACCAAATTGATGAATATTTTCGAAAATAGCAACCCTATTTAGTCTATGAAGGGCGGCCATGCTTGGTTTTTTACAGCCAGTTTGCCAAGAAATCGTAACAAAAGTGGTCGTTCTCGGCTGTACTAAAAAAGTGTTCCACTAACGCTTCCGTATTTCTCCAGGTAATTTACCAGAATGTATTAGACTCTACTTTGTATTAAATTGATTCATTTATTGTTTTATGAAATATTTAGTTAGAACAAACAAAAGTTTCATAATTTATTGATAAATACATTTCGAAAAAATATTGACGCGATTACGCTACTTCTCTTACGCAACGGTGTCGTGAATGGAACTTAAAAGTGACGTAATGGAATTCTAAAGGTCGGTTCACTCTGTCCGTCTTTTAGGGTATTTGGGTGTGTTACAATTTTCTAATTAAATTTATATTTTGCATGTATCTTCAAAATGTAACTATTACATGTAGATATGTGGGTTGAGTGATATATGTAGCATTGAAAAAAAAGCTAAAAAGAAAAAAATATTTGATTTTTATGTGTATATTTTTTTTTCTTTTTTTTATAAATTAAGATTATTAAAGATTAATTCTGAAAGAGTCGAAATGGTGTCGAAGTACTAATATAGACAGCAATATGAGCAACTATTACTGTAGAGGCAACTCTGAAATTCAGTATAAAATCAGCTGGTTCATACAATTTTGATTAAGTAAGTATAAAATGTAGCATGATTTATGTTCCTGTGTGTTTTAGTTAATCCTGTACCTAATTAAAGTTGTGTACATTAACAGGTACTTTAATACCCTTTCAGCTTAGTTACCTATTTCAGGCTATACACGGTATGCACGTGTAGCCCATTATTACCTATCTAATTATTTGTGCATTTTTATAAATAATTTATTTTAATTTTATGTTCAAATATGCCGTTGAAAGCTGCAGAAAAATCAAAAAGGTACAGAGACAAAATTAAAAACGACCCTGAAAAATATGAAGCCTTTATGAAAAAAGAGTTACAAAGACAAAAATAACATCAAAATATAATCAGAGAGCTAACCAAAGAAGAATAGAAAAAAGAAGACGTTGGCGAGAACAGAAACGAAAAAAAAAAGAAAAGAAAAAAGAACAAGTGGAAGAAAAAGTACTTGCGCGGGGGGCCTTCCACGGTGGCGGTAGTACGTAAAATCGTCCTTTTTTATAGAGAATACCTCACATGAGTCTTAACTGCTCCCATCTGGAGCCAGTGAGACTATGGAATCCCCAATTGGGGTACGTTTGAGGCTGAAGGTAAGTGGGGACAGGAAGGAGATGGGGAAGAGGAAGGTGGGGAAGAGGAAGGTGGGGAAGTACCTGGCTATTCAGATCTAGTCACTAAACAGGTTAAAGTCATTATTAAGCAACGTTTCAATTCTGAATGGTGGTCTTACACCAGGGTGATACTGAGAGTATCTTCCACTCTTCCCATACCAGTCGCTTGTCGCGCTTTCAGCAGTGTAGCCACAACGTGCGTACACATACGACTGATATTTCGCGCCCGCTGTCGCTACCGGGCAAGCCTCTCAGTCTGGCCGAGGCCTTAGAATTCCTAAACGTTACCAAATTTTTCCCCTTACGCCACTGTCCTGTTATTGCTGTGATTTATTTTCTAAGATCAATTATTATATCTCAAAGAAATTTGTTCTTTTTTTTTATTGATATAGTTCATGATTAATTTTAAATTTGTTATAATTAAACATTCGTAAAACAAAAACTTATATTCGTCTTTCTAGAACGCAAAATATACAGTACAAAGTATCCAAAAGTAGCGTAAAAGAATATTTTTATTGAAAAACTTAATATTTAATTCAATAAGCTTGATTATTCATATTTTTTAGGAGACTGATTGTGTTTTCAATTCGTAAATAAAAATCTGAAATAATGAATTTCTTTTAATTTTCTTTATAAACTTTATGATAAAAGTGACGTAAAAGAATTTCTTACCAATAGTATTAAACTTAAATTGCAATTATTTTCGAAGTTTATTGACATTTTCTATTTAAATACTTTTTGTCATGAAGTTCATTCTTTCTTTAATAAATTTACGTATATTTTTAATCGAAATGCAGCATCTCACTTAAGTGGAATTCCTATTACGTCACCGACATCTTTTTTGGAAAACGCCCACTTGCATCTTGAGATTATTTACGAACAAATAGAAACTTTCCAAAAACGATGAGCAAATACTTTGAGAAGCTTTGTTTAATGAAAGAGCGATTATACAAGTCCGCTTGATCAAGAAGTAAACATTAAACTTCATCCCAGGTTCACCCATCTTCTAGCGAGTAACGCATTAATCTTTCTAGGGGAGCAATTTGTACCTTATCACATTAAACCACGTTTCTTATTCCCCGCATCCTTTTTACCCGGAGACTTCATTGTACCAGACTGATTTATTCGGAGGGGATCTTTTTTAAATGGTCCTTTATATAACAAGGTAAAAACACTCGCTTGGTTTACCTTTCACTTCAAAATAATATACAGATAGGTATCTCTTAAAACAATGTTTCGAGAGCATATTCTCAGGGGGGCGCCTTCTTATGGAAACACATTATTTTTTAAATGTTTCGCTTTAAGTAAGTACTTATATGGAATGAAGTATTTTTTTCCTTGAGCTTTATCAAGAATTTTATAACATTAATATGTAATTAGTCTTTAAATACAAATAATAAAATTTCTAAATATATTTTAAAGATTAATTGTTTCTAGGTAAATAATGCGAAAACTATAATACAATTTTGAAAATCGCATTTGATTTAATAATCAAAGAGAGTTTTAAAAATAAAAACAAAACAAATAAAAAGCTTGATTCCAGAAAAAAGTACTAGCGCAACCCATTAAAAATCGCGGGATTTTATAATCCTCGGGCTCATTGCTTTTCAAAAACAAATATTGTCAATTTTCTTTATAATAATATACATAATCGTATTTTTTTGTTAATAAATAAAATTTAATAATTCGAACCAACATCGTGAGTCAACTTGAATATCACAAAATCTGTCAGTAATTTAAGAAAAATGAATAAATTCCAACACATATAAGGGAAATAAATGAAATAATTATAATAAAATAATTTTCTGATTTTAGTAGGTACCTAGGTATATTAACGCCTGTCTAAATTGTTTCCGTAATCAATTAAAATTTTCAAAATGACACATATATTCAAAGCAAATTTGAGTTCATTGAACGCGATTATTTTTACTGTGAATAATTTCACTAAACTGTGAATAACTAACGCACATCATCTCAGATAACCGAAATTACTAAGTGAGATAATAATTTACAAGCATTCTTAAAATTTGTATCAACACATCTTTCACCTTCATAAGAAACTACAAGAACAGGTCACTATATTTTTTTATGTAGTCTATTGGCTTCCAATATAAGTATGGCTTCTTTACGGTAGACATAACTACTTTAATAGTGAATAGCGTCTTGATTGGTAGTAATAGTAATTAAAAGATAATAATTAATAATTAGAACAGGTTCTGAGCTGAAATTCCCCTTTGTTGTGTTCTTTTAAACTAGTTAGAATATTTTTTAAAGCATGCATTTTGTATAGGTACAAAGAGAAGTTGTAAAACAACTAGTTTCTCTAAATAGTAAATAGTTAAAGTAATAATAATATGCTTGCTCAACTAGCAAGTTCCCGACATGCGTTGCTATGCCGCTTAAGTAAATAAATTGTTTCTAAACCATGTGAAATACACTCACTTTTCAAACAACCCGAGTGCCACCTATTACAATTTTTTGTACAAATTTTATCCAGAGCTCACCAGTATAAATAGATACCTTCGGGGTGCGTGCGCACAACAACTCACCAAAGTTTCATAGCAATTAGATAGGAAACCAAATAAAACAGTATAGGTAATAATTTCATAAAGCCATAGCTCACTATTGTGTAGGTATAGAAACCATCCCGGGTATGCACGTATCATGTCCCCAAAGTTTCACCTTAATCGGATGAATGGTTTATGAACGCACAATGGACAAACAAAGAAACATTCATTTTTATTGTTTCATAGTGCTTTCACACAAACGAAGTATTGAATTCCGTAAGTCTAAACTTAAACTTATACTTTATATAATAATATATAAAATTATTAATTGTTATATAATATTAATATTATCGATTTGATTATGTTCTCATGGCTCCCGGGTCGTCTGCCTTTTAATAAATAATTGAAACACTTTCCTGAAAAGCGTTGTTCAGGTCTAACTCGAAATAAGCAATGATTTTCAATAGCGGAATATTTACCGTAAACCAAGAAACTTTACGCCTGAATCTACTTGATTTATGAAAAAACGGAATAATTATTCAATTATTTACGTTCATGTTTTTGCCCGAAACCAATACTTAGCGTGTGCTTGTAATCATTTTCAAAAATAATGGACTTAAGTTCATAAAAAACATAAATGAAAATTAATAAGGGAGTTCTCGAAGTTAAAGTATGAAAATATACACAGCAGTACACATGGGACCAGAAAGCTAAGTTTTCATCCGGCTTCGAATACAGTTTTTTAATGCTCGTTAGAGTAAAAATAATATCACAATATTTTAAATGTTTTTATTACTTTCTTTTTTAGTAACTCGGCAATGTTTTGTCCTTGCATAATTAATTAACTACTTATCGAAATACAATGTTCGTGTTTTCACAAAATATTATATAGTAATACTAGCAACGTTAGATATCTAGCACTTAATGGATCACCAATAAGAAAACTCGAATATAATTAGGATGAAAAAAATCATTCCCTTTTCAGCAACCACTTATGAGTAGTCTACAGGATCTTTGTTAAACGGTTGGAACGGTTCGTTTCGGTGGCAAATCAGAATATCGTAGAAATATATTAATAAAGTCATTAAAAGTGATGACAAATCAGAATACTTTTAAAAGGTAATATTAAAAAAGTGATAAAATGTCATTAAAGGTTATGTCAAATCTGAACAATGTTAAATTAGAATATCTTTTAAAAGTAATATAAAGCCATTGAGAGTTATGACAAATCAGAACAGTGACAAATGAGAATACTTTAGAAAAGTGATATAAAGTCATTAAAAGTGATATAAAGTTGTGAAAAATTAGAACAGTGTCAAATCAGAACACTTTTAAAATGTTATATAAAGTCATTAAAAGTTTAAAAAACTAATTCTGGATACCTAATCTCTTTTAACCCAGTTTAAAAAAATCATCACATTTCATGACTTTTCAAACGTGTTCTAATTTGTCTGGTTACCGAGAAAAACATACGAATTTCTAAATAATATATCTAAGTTATATATTTTATATTGAGAAAGATATGTTGGAATTAATTTATGTTTATAAGTAAAGTTATCAGTTTTCAGAGCCGTACTTGAGAAACCTGGCAGTCTTGTTAGCTTAACAGGTGCGCTGGAGATTTTTTTCTTCCTGAGATTGTATCTGCGAGTCGGAAACTTTTAGCAAGTTCTTGGTTTATTTGCGAAAGAGGAGGAAATTTTGTTAAGCGAAATGTTTTCTTGTAAATAATCGCGTCAGCGGAAAGAAGTGAAGAGTTTGTTACGGATTATTCCTTTTCGGATGAGTTAATATTGAAATACTCAACTTCCAGCAACTTAAACATTTAATGATTATTTAACGCGACTTTACGAACTTTGCTCATCAACTTTATGTTACTGATCAAATACATAATAAAATGTTGAAAATAATTCATTTAGTGAGCTTTGCCAAAGTAACGGTATCTTCGTTCTAAATAAAACATAATTGTATTGGATATTTACCTCAATATTAATTACGGTTAACTTACCGAGTATTGCCAGTTATTTAAGAGCCAACTGCCTTGTTAAATATTGTTTATTGCCAGGGGTTAATTATCATCTACTGGCAGATTTCTCATAAAAGTATTATTTTTATACGTAGTTGTAGGCACACGGTAAATAATTGTTTTCAAAAGTATGCAGTGAATTAAAAACACAACAAAAATTGAACGAATTCTTCGGAGACACTCAACTGGCGTTGAAACAGAAAAAAAAATAGATACAATTTAAAAATTTTTTTTTAAAGCATATCATTTTTTAATCAGAGTTTATCACCGGACTTCCATCCATTATGAATTAACAGTTAAAAATAGATTTTACCTACAATTATATTTTGAGACTGAAATGTTCACGTAACCAAAACCAAAAAGCAGTAAAGATCACGAAATAACACATTGCGTACAGTAACAATAAATAAATTGGAGATGTATTAGGCGTCCGTCTAAATCGATGGTGGGCGCCCGCGTTATTTACGCCCGGGCCTCAGCGGTTATTTAAGGGCTAAATATTTAACAAACCAGCTTTTCGACGTACATTCAATTCATTCATAAAACATTGAGTGAAATAATCCCGGGGTGGTTTGGGAGGGAGGATGTAAGAAAGGGGGTAGTTCCTCTCGGACATTCAAATCATCGACGGGGTGAAGAGGTAATTTAAATTCTTGTCTGTATTCTCCGTCTAAACTACATTGCAACGTAAATTACTTCAACCACACCTGGATGGTCACCATCGTGCAAAGGTATACAAACTGATGGGTATTCGTAAGTAAATATTTTCACAGTTCAAATATGAGTACAATACCTACGTAAGTGTTATTTTTTGAGTCTCGCAGAACTGAACAAACATCCTGAACCTAAAAATATATGTTTTCCATAGAAAATAAAAACCTCTTAATAGTTTTAAATATATCGGTTATATAGTGTAAAAGAATCAAAAGTATTTTTTTTTGTTCAAAATTAAGCAAATACTTTGTTTTAAACCACTTTGTCTTAATTTATTTCGTTTCATTTCGGTTGAACCCTTTTATTGACAATAAACATATAAACTGACTAAAAAATTAAAATAAAATGGTTTAAAACCAAGAATTTGACGTAGGTACACGATAAAAATCAACAAATGTTTTTTTATGACACCTTTTTGGTTCAGCATTCTCTAGATTTTCAAAAATATAATGAAGTATCATGTAAGTAGTATTTTTAACATATTATTATTGTTTATATGGGTTTCGCATCGTGAGGTTCCTGAACAAATTGATCATAATTAGTTGATAACTTACCAGTATTTATTTTTGGAAATCAAGTATATCATTCAAGGACACATAAAACGTTGCATAAATATTTTTACTAGTACGTACGCCACTGCACTACGGGTCGAGGTCACCATCCGATATCATGCCTGACACGATCCGCACTAAGGAGGGTAGACGAGCAGTGGCGGCGCGCGGTGGGGGCTCCTTATACAATTTAATCAACAAACTCAAACATAAATCTTTGAAAATACTCAATAATTCTAGTAGATACTTTGTGCGGTCAGTACAAGCGCACCTACAAACCTACGTGCCGGAGACCACCAAGTGTTGCCAGTTCTTCCAGCGCTTTATGGCAACCTTCTCCCTAAACTACACATCACAGTATGGTAAAACTACTCAACTAAACATCTCAAGGAATACAGGCTCTTTGTGCTTTTAAGTGATTGATAAAATATTAAATGAGTATTTGTTTTTGGGTTACAACCTCACAAACATGCAAAGTTAAATTTTCACGAATATAGTTTGTATGATTTGCATTCGCATGCATTCTACGAAATATTTTGTGGACTGCAATCAATAATTTTAAATTGACACAGCTATGGGAGTTGGTATAGATTGGAATTCTATTCAATCAATTTCATTGCCGGCAACCCGGGCGTTTATTGAGATGATACATTATTTTATAACTAGTAAGTTACCCGCCTCACTAGACGTTGTCTGTTTTGAGACGGGTAAGGAATTGTAAAGACCAACTTATCTTTGTTGATAGGAATTGTAGTTATGGCTTTGAGGAATACTTTTGGTATTCTCTGCACAATCACACATCTAAATTATGCACACCGAGGGTGTTAATTAGGAGGACATTAAATTGCTAGAATAATGTGTTGTTTATTGCACGGGCTTCATTAAAAGACTGATTGTAGTATGATTTATTTTTACAAATACCACACACCTTCAGATAGGGACAGGTACTTGGATAAAAGGTTGGGATATTATTAAGAGGGGGATATTCGTTAGTGAGATATGTCTATAGTTGCATCAACATTATTAATAACACGTAATAAATTTTAATAATGTATATTGCGATGCACGATGGTTCTATTGACATCTTACTGTCAAAACTGCAAGTAAACTCAACAAGTGCAACAACTGCAAAGTTCGAGTCACTTTACACAAATATACGCGTCGTCAAGCGCAGTGGGTTGGGATTTTGTCAATACACTCGCTTCCCGCCTTACTAACTTCCGTCACATTATTCCACTTCATTTACAAGTTTGAAATTTTATTAAAATCAACTTGCTTATGAAAATTTATTTGGTTTTTAAACAAAATGTTTTGTTAATAAAATAATAAAAAACAAATAAAAAGGTACGTTATTTTTAAATTTATCAGTTTGAATTAAACTTTTGTTTTCCTGATTGAATTAACGAATGACTAACGGCCGTTGTTCCCAATCCTACTGATCAGTTATTGAGCCGAAATTTTGGCTCAACACTTCTCAAATGCACAAATACGCTGTTCCCAACGCAACTCTCCGACCAACAGGCGAATCGAGCGTTACTAAACAAATCACTTAGCTGATCGGAGACTCAGATTGATCGATCGAAAAGTTGGGAACAATGGCCGTTAAGCGGATCCCTGAAATGGAAATTAACCCACTCTCCGACATCCGATCGAGCTGAAACTGAATTGCAAACTGACCAGTTATCGCTGACAATGTCTTATATAAACTTGTCAGCTCTAACTAAAAAAACTAAAAAAGTAACTTAAGAAGTGTGTGTAAATTAAAAAAAAAAAACATTTTTATAAACAAAAAATTACAGTATTTATTTATTTTTTTATTTATAAAATACATGAAATACATTAAAACATTTACTTATAAATGACATACTAGGCGGCTGCCTGTTTTATGTTGACCAATTATATATAAGTTTAATGGTTACTTTACGAAGTCTAGTGTAAACATATGTGGATTAAGTATTTAAACATGCTTGAAAATTGGAAAAATTGTAGAAGAAAAAATTATATTGAAATTGAAAAAACTATAACAGGAAGTATAAAATACAAAAGAGAGAAGATAAAAAGTTTAAAAAGTATAAAAAGTATAAAACATAAAAGTGAAAGTGAATAATATTGGATGGCAATATAATGTAATTTAAATGTACTGTAATGTAATGTAATTTAAGGTAATGAAATGTAAGCAGTATGTAATGTAATGTAAAAAGTATATATATAATTAAAAATTCTAGTTTAGTAAGTGAAAGTGTTATTTTCTTTTTTTCTGGAATAAAAAAACTTATTAAAAAAAACTCCGGATTTCACCCGGTTTGTAGCGAGGTTGATTCCGATCACTCAGTAGGAAGGTTCTAACCACATTCAAACAAAAAAATACCGTTTTAAAAGACATTTGAAAATATATGTATAGTAAAAAAACTTTTTGGTGGTGGTTTGATTTTTAATAAAAATTGAATTTTATTTTGAATATAATATACGCTCTTCGCAGATATGCTCTAAATGTTATGGTGTCCGTATGTAGAGACATTCAAATCAAAAACGGCGTATTCAGCAACATCATTCAAACAAGTTTCTTTCTGTGTAAAAAATCCACAAAAAAATAATTGGCACATTTACAAAGGCCTAGGAATTTATAAAAGATACGCGATTCGAGTGCGAAGAGTTTTCCTCGAAATATGTTGAAATGTGAGTACCACACTATGGAAATATTCCTGGGCAAATTTGATGGATTTCGTTTCGAATTGGATTGCCAACGATATTCGACTTGACTTCAAAGCTTTGGCCAAAAGGAAAGCCTTTTCCCTTACATGTTTTAGGTTTCTAAGGAAGGCTTATAGCACTTAACCTTCGGCCTGACCATTACGAAATCCCCTCACAAGTCGTGAATTCGTATTCGGCTTTGGTAGGCTAAGTTGCCCAGATAGCCGCCAAATTGAATCAGCAACTACCTTTTATCCTAAACAAAATGTACCAAAGGTTTCATTATTAGACCTGGCACTGGTACCGGCACTATTCCCGGACAGAGACATCGATTGGTTCTTTCAAAGAAGCTTTTCTATTTTCTACTTAAAACATCTATGTATTCCATATCCTCGCTTAAAATATATCTGGGTTCAAAGAATATCTGGGTCAGTAAGGGGTTTTAATAATCTTATGGGATATACTCCACATGATTTCAAAATGCCTGGAGCGTGTCTTAAAATAACGATATACATCGCCTTCATTTAGGGAATGTTGTGTGGCTAAAGGACGAGGGAATAGGGAAAAAAGAAGATGGGGAAGGGGAGAAAACTGGCAAATCAGTGCTGGTCACTAAACATAATAAAGCCATTCAAACAACCTCAGAACACAATATTCTTAATATACGCAAGCATAATTTTGTTTAATAATACGTTATTATTGTTTTTAAATCGTTTCATTAGGTAACTATTTTTAATATCATTCTATTAAATATTTTCAGTGTTATTTCATTATTTTACATTATTTCAAAATATTTAATATTATTTTGATATTAAGCTTTTCTTTTATTATTGTGTTTCAATTTATAAAAAAAAGAACAGTGTAATTTTTGTTACAGTTTAAAAAAGTACTGCCGTGTAATTATTATTATGAGTAACAATTATTTCTTCTTCTGAGGTGATTTCTCACAAAAACGGCGCTCTACAAATTATCCAATTATTATTATTATCATTGTCAAATTGCCAGTTTACAATAATAAATACACATCAGAACCTCATGTAAATAAATTATATTTTTATAAATTGAATACATACGCATTGTAAAATAAAAAAACTTTAAATTGAAATGGAGTTCTATGTATTCAACATGAAAACAATAAATAATGTTATTTTGTTTTGAACCTGAAACCTCTTCGTCTGAAGCCAAGAAGCTTACCACTGTGTCACGGAGGTACTCAAGATTAATAACATCACGAGTTTTGATCGATATGAACGCAATCATTGAAAACATTTACTTATAAATATTAACGATTTTTATAGGGACCCAAACAGATGTAATCATAAATGCGAGAAGTTATCCGTTGATTCCGATCTGAGCAAAGTATATTTGTGGTTAATTCTAAACCAACAAACGATACGATATAAAATATGAATCGTAACTGTTGTTCCCGTTCGGATTAGAAATGATTGTCGCCATTGCTCATGTCATGTCGGAGTCAGGAAACTGCCCGAGGCGGAGACGTCTTGTTTGCTTTCGTAAAGATGTTCAATAATATGTTTTAGGGTGCCCCTCATTTATATTCCGTCTGCGGTGCTTTTAATCAATGGACGAAACTAGATTATTTACATGTAATTTGTGGTAATGGCGTACCATAAAATAGGAACGGCGCACTACTACGTTATATTCTTGATCGTGTAATCATAGAAACGTGTTACTGTTTGAAAAATATTCAATTTTTATTATCAAATCCGGTAACCACGACCAGAAGTTTAATATGTTTCTTTGAATAAACATTGAGGGAATTAATCAGTCGTTAGTCAAATGATTTATTTAATTACAAAATGTAAATAATATTATTTATAGACGCCATTGAAAATATAAATATTAAGTGTGATTCGTTAGACAGACTTTAATGAGACCCAAATTACATTTAAAAAGTATGACCACTTTTAGCACCCAATAAGTTACAATCGCCGACCATTAAAATAATAACTAACTTTGCACTTACCGACGACCTTACTTTGTTTCATATCTGCAGAAACACAATGGAAGAAGTATCTACGTACATTTATTTTTAAAACATTATGAGAAAAAACTTACTTATAAGAAGTCTTCCGGTATTTTTTTTTTATAGTGAAGTAATTATCGACCTTATCAAATAATACAGAATTTAATAAGCATTTCGCTTATGAACTGAGAGGAATTTTGAGAACCTTGGATAATTTACGCAAAGTTAACCTTCCCGAGTTTGCTCACTTGATTAGCGTGTTGATTATTTAACATCTTCCAGAGTGGAGCGGGAAGCCTTCCCGAGTACAAACAAGAACCTGGAAGTATTGGAGTTACTAAAATATCCACCTTCCTTAGTCCTCTACCTCCGGACAACTTTCACATATTCCTTTTATACTAGGGAAGCTCTTACAGTGTAAGTCAAAATAAATTGTTCGGTATATACCACATACAAATTATAAAAACTGAAATTCCTGTTCTGAAAGGGTAAAACGAATTTATAGAGATATTAATTATTAAATTAATTAGGGAATCGTGGTAGTAAAAATCTATTAACATTTTGAAAATAACGCAACTTTTGGACGTAAGTATAAAAAAATTTGCCGTTTTGTTTTCTTCTTTTTATTATAAATCATAATTTCACAGACACATGCTCTAATCCTACTATTTATTTTAAATGCATGTGAAATAATTTTTGTTGCTAAGGCTAAACTTTGTATGAAACTACTTTCGATTAATCTGTACTACAAAAAAAATGCTTCGGATAAATTGAAGCTCTTCCTATCGTTTTGCTTTAGTATCATAATTAAATAGAAATTATTAATTAGTATATTAAAAATATAAGCTTCAACTACTATAATGTGTTTAAATAGAAATATATGAACGCATAATAAACAACTTTAAAAATATATAAATTTATGGCTAACATTATCTATTGAAAGTTTCCCGTTATTATCTTTTTGTTGTTTTATAAAATTATTCACTAAATAAATAATACCTAAACACCTTTTAACTCCGTTTGTCAAGCGATTTTTTGCCTATTACCTTTATTTGTGGAGGCACACTAAAAATGTACATATTTTTTGCTTGTGGATTTATCAGATTGCAATTTCCAAATGATACTAATTTACGGCTCGAAAAGTAAGTTTTTTATTCTCGATTTTGAGTCGTCATTAAGACATATCATAAGACATATCATTTTTTCTTCAAAAGTACTTTTATCAGTAAGGGCGCATTAATATGGTTCCCTTCATACTGAAATATATTATTTACAAATTTAGCAATACTTTGCAGGTACCGTGTACATTGAATAATTTTCCCGTGACTCGGATGCCTTCCAAACGAACTTACACGTCATACTTGATGAAGTTCAGGCGGAGGGTAATTATACGCAGTTAACGTTGATTCGACGATCAATTTGAAGAAGCAAAACATTCATAAATTACAACTTACTTTATTTTGAGACATTTTACATAATTTATGCATTAATCCATATTTATCCTGACACTAAAATTAAAAAATTTAGAATAATTTCTGCGTAGGAATTAATTAAAACCGATAAAATTAGCAGGCAACTAATTAAAAAAAATATGTAGAGTGTTTTCATGTTGTCTTAACTCAAATCTGATATTAAGACAAATCATAAAGATGCTAGTAATTCACTTTTATGGCTTTAAATACTGTGAGCGTTAAAATTCAATTAAGTGAGCTGAAACTTGATTTTAGCAAAGACATGTTTTCTATTAACATGTATTTTTCCTTTTTGCGGAATTTCTATGTTTCCTCCCTCTTCTCTGAGAAAACATGTGTCTCTTCGAAATCCTTGATCATTACTTTCTCTCATTTAAAAGAGCCTCCACACAGGATCCACAAAGATGACATAGGACCTGAGAGAAATTATTCAGTTACATAAGAGTCTCCTGTGTGGAGTTAATATTAATAGTTTTAAAAAAAAATCGCTGATTTAAAAAAAATTACTTACCAAAAACACGGTAAAAAGTATCGGATATGTATCAATGGTCCTACCTTTAATTCGCCGATAAATTCCTTTTTAAGAGCAGGTGATTGAACTGGCCATGCAGGGAGAAATATAAATCTTTCAACTATTTTATTCACAAAAAACATGACATCACTTCATGATTTATTTTGTGAGATTCTCAAATCGAGAGCCATTAGAGCTTATTAATGGACCCGTAAAATTTATTTGTGTCAATGTTTATTAGCAGATATAATCTGTACGCTTCCAATAACGAGATACGAAATAGTAACTAATAAAGACTGGTATTCAAATTTTGGATCCCGTGTTGTGTTTAGGTTTAATTTAAAGTGTTTTAGATGTAATAAAGCTATCAGCAGGCTTGTTCCATGTTTGGCTCTGCGCCGCGCCGCGCCGCGCCGCGCCGCGCCGCGCTCCGTCCGTGGCGTTCCGCTGCCGCACGCTGATCAATGTGAAGATTCTAACTGAACATTCATATTTATGATCTTTATTTGTGGTGATAGTTTTCCAAAGTACTTAATTTCATAAAATATTGATTAGGAAACCAATAATGTCAATTTTTAAAAATTTGTGTTTAAAATTAATCCGTTAAATAAAATCTTAACTTTTGCCTAATTTGATGCCTCCCAATTTATTTATTTTTAAAGTTAGTTCCACACAAGAGGCCCTGAGAAAAATAATTTACTTTAGGGCCTATATCATCTTAGGAGATGCTGTGTGGAGGGTTCTGGAAAGGAAAAAGTATGAGGGATGGATAGGAATCTAATGTCAGTATGTTCAGCAGTGACGAACGTACGAATCCATCCCTCGAATTTTCTTTTCAAAGCTATGGGTCGAGAGAGAGCAGCAATAGTGGTCAAAGGATCTTCATAAGCCGACATTTCCCTAAACCGACCACTCCCGATCCGGCTCGCCGGAGCAGCCATATTACTCGATAACAATATAAATCACCTGAAAGAAAGAGTTGGTGTCATAGAAAGTATACCCTTATTAAGTATTAAATTTCGTCTAAATAAACGTTCATAATTAAAATGTGTTTCAGCTGGTGAGCGGGCGCATCCGCCGCCAAGACCTCGCCCAATGAACCCGGCCACCCCTGCTAAGTCGCCAATTTAGGGTGACCTATGGCAGAAGTGCTGGTCGGCCAATAAATATTTACCGGTTTGGAGGTACCCATACCCGCCTGTCAAATTGAAATAGAAACGGTGTATGTAGAATTTTAAAAAAGCGTTTTTATAATTTACATTCGTTTTATCTCTAACATCACTTTTTGTAATTGCGTGGCTGTCCGGCTGTGAGCACTTCTACAAAAATACAAATATATCTTCTATTGGCGAAAAGACCAGGACGAATGCTTACTGCGGAAACGTTTATTTAATAACCCTTTTTTATTGTGGCGTTAAAAAAAACAATATTAAGATTGCGTTGAATATCCTAAACATCTTTAGAAATTGACAATTTTATTTTAATTAATGAAATTGTCTAAAAAGACAAACACGAACTTTTAGATTCTATTTATTATTCTATTTTTTTAAATGAGATATGTTTTTATGATAACTAAGTGCTTTACGGTTACAACTCAGAATCATTCAATTTCAACACCCATTAGAAAAGTCAACAAATAGTAAAATCACAATAATAGCTCATAACCTAATCTATTTTTTTATTTTTTATTTTTCTTTTCTTCATTTTTGGAGGTGTTGAAGTAGCATAATTCAGAGTTGTCAGGTCACTGTGCTTTGCTTCCTGAAAAATGAACTATTTGATCACTGTGTGTCTCAACGACTCGCTCTATCCCGCTATGCAAGTCCCAGGCCATTATCTGCTGAACTAGTTAAGTATTTAAAACAATAAAACAGGCAAAGGAACCAAACTTGTTGAAAGATGATTGGAAAAAAGTGGTTTTGGTAGCGACTTTCATTTACCACATTATCTCCCCTATCAGAGCTGCCTACATTATAGTCTAGTCAAATATTTATCGGTGGACTTAATTATTTTAACATCGCTTCGTAGATAACGGAATATATTCCTTTTTGGAAATAAAATGTATCTATTCAATAATATTAACTCACGAGGTGAGATGATAATAATCAAACTTGACTTGATCACGCATCTTTTGAATCTAAATAATTATTCATGGCAATTCGGAATCTTGTTTTCTGTTAGTTATATCTTTTCGACAGAACATTAAATTCTCCGTTTGACAAAAAATCTCCAATTTTATTTTGTCGTTCTCTGGCAACTATAAACCTCGTTTGGTTTCCGAAAATTAAGCGGGGCTGAGAAAATACGGTGGCGCAAGAGGGCACATTCTGAAAATGTCGGTAAATATTTGTCAAAGGCCCGAAAAGCCAAGGTAGAAATTCCTCCCCATCTTACCGCCGATTTCATTGGAGACTTATTGACGGAAGGTGTTTCATAAATCTGAAAGATTTATATGTAATGTATTTGGCTATGCACATTTAACCGGATACATTCTTTACAAACATACTTACTAAATTAACTCAAAATAAAATCAAGGCGGTCGTTGCTTCTCAAAATTTTGTTTGAAATAAATAACTACCACTTTGTTTCAAAAAGCAGAGAGGATGGACCGCCAAACAACTAGGTCTTGGCACACACTTTTTGCCTCATTCATATTCATACATCGTCTTATACATTCTCCTCTATTATTCTAACTCTTGACATGGCCCGATTCAAGTATCTAATTCACTTGATCGTGCCATGTCTCCCTCAGATATCCCCGACTTCTTATACCATTCACATTTTCGTGATATCATCTACACATACTCCCTTTCTTAGTTCATTCGCTTTACATGCCCAAACAATCTGAGGGTCCCTATCTTAATCTTACTCATTACGCTTCCAGTCTTGCATTCATTTACATTTCTCACATGAGCACACTTAATTTTACCACACATACGCTTCAGGGATCTCATTTATACAGCATTCAGACTACTTTGTGCCATTCCTCACATTAGGGTATATATACATTAGGGTGCGTACCAGCACTTTATGGTGGACTGCTAGCTTCGCTTCTTTGAGCAGTTTTTTGTTAACGCCAACGGAATTCAATTTTTTTATAGAGAATTTTTTTTTATAGAGAATACCTCACAAGAGTCCCAACTGCTCCCGTCTGGAGCCAGTGAGACTATGGCATCCCCAATTGGGGTATGTTGTGAGGCTGAAGGAAAGTGGGGAAGGGAAGGAGATGGGGAAGAGGAAGGTAGGAAAGTACCTGGCTATTCAGATCTAGTCACTGAACACGGCTAAAGCCATTATTAAGCAACGTCTCAATTCTGAATGGTGGTCTTACACCAGGGCGATACTGACAGTATCTTCCACTCTGGAACGTGCCGCAAATGTAGTATATATTATTTTTATTAATTAATTGTGAAATAACACAAATTAATCAAATAAAATTTATTTGCGCACGCCGGGTTCGAACCCGCAACCTTCCGATTGGGAGTCAAGTGTTGTTACCACTCGACCACGGACGGTCGTCTTCTATTATGGAAGTACCCGCCAATAATAAAATGCTACAGATTATTTTCTAAGATAATTTAAATGGCGCTTAAATGGGAAACATTATCTTTGAAGTGAAGATAAGTAAAATAGAAAGGCGCAGAAAATTAATATTATATGCTGCTATGTGCAATTATTAAATACGTCCTTATTGAAATTAGGTAGGTACCTAACTACTAGAAACGAAAATTATAAATTTAAAATCAATTTATGGTTATTACTATTATAACGAAACAAGAAATTTTGTTTGTTGTTTGCCCTTGTTATTTTAGGGATGATACATTTTCAGGCTTTATAAAATATCATATATCTATCATATAAAATATCCTGTATTCAGATGACATGAAAACCTTCTCACCCATAAAGTCTACCGAGGACTGTCAGAAGCTAAAAGAGGATTTGGAACGTTTAAACACGTACTGTAACGCCCATGGTCTGGAATTAAATACATCTAAGTGGTTTGTCGTACGCTTTACTAGAAACAAAAGAAAATATCCACGAATACTCAATTAATCATCAACCTTTATCCACCAAATCAGAAATTAGGGACCTTGGGGTTATACTTGATAGTAAACTGAATTTCAATAAATATATCGACTACATAGTAACTAACGCATCTTCTACCCTGGGTTTCGTAATCCGTTCCTGCAAACAATTCAAAGATCTTGCAACTTTCAAAATACCGTATCACTCATATCCGTAGTATCCTTGAATATGCATCACAAGTGTGGAACCCAGGCAATACAATACATAAACATAGAATTGAAAGTGTTCAAAATAGATTTTTAAGGTACCTTAACTTCCGCTCTTTCCGATCGCATGTCAGTAGTGAAGACTCTGCAAAGTTCTTCAATATACAGACGTTGACTTGCCGAAGAAATATAGCAGATTCGGTAATGTTATTTAAAATCACACACAACGTAATCGATGGCCCCGGTCTTCTACAACTCCCGATCATTCCATGTTCCAAATCGCAACAGCAGACAGTCGTTTACTTTTAATCTCCCTCTTTGCAAGACCAACTCCAAACTAAACTCATTTATCTACAGATCCACACATTCATTTAACTAAAATTACTACCATATTGACATTTTTAACTCGACTTTACACGACATAAAACGAAAAATTCACTAAGCAACATAATTCTAAGTAGAAGTTCATTCCCTATATATTTCCGTCCTTTGCCTCTTCATCCTAACCTCATTTTCACATATTATAACTAGAAAATAATTTAATTAAGAAAACAACTTTATAATGTCACACCTTATCAATTATTGTTAGTGGAAAGTTCATAATTCGCATAATTAATTATCTTATTAACATAAAATTGTATAATCTCAGATTTGCTATCAACTTTTCCTAAAATAAATAAATAAATGAATCATATAAGAAAAGCTCCCTTCTCTATTTGATCGCTCGGCCAAAGGTTTGGGGGTGAGATAAAAAGTTATCCCCATATCGCAAATAAGATGGCAACATCCTGTTATCCCCGTTTCAATGTTTTTCTATTCTTGAGGCGTTTACCACTTTTATCACTCATATTTCATTTAATATTAGAAACTGGTGAATTTACTGATCCGACCATGAATAGAATGGAAAATAAAATGATCTTAGTTTTATATGAATAAGATATTTAATTTATGTATTTGCCTAATCCACAGATAGACATTAGTCATTGTGTTGGTGCTTTTCCAGAATAATAGGTACTTGTTATAAACTGGTGTATTAATAATATTTACGTGTTTACAATATAATATACTTCTAAGTCTCACAACCGACTAAAACTGTTTAGGTATTGAATCTGAGAGCTTGAGCTATCATCGACCGGGTGCCCGGAAGTATATACTCTAACTGCTGACATCTGTCTGAACTTGACAAAAGCTCTAAGTCTAACGACATCTATAAAAAACAAATGAAACTACATGTCATTCAAGGACACTACACTAACAAAATAAGTTACCTACATTGACCAAAGAAGGACTCTTTGGTCGATGGTTACCTACGAAATTATGTATTAGCTACTGTTGTAAAAGAAAAACAATTAAAATATTTATGAAGATAAAAATATAAAACCTCCAAACATTGAATATCACATTAAATAAAATATTTTGTAAGTCATTTATGTACGCATGAATCTTAGTAAATTTGAATGCATAATTTATTAGTCACAGGTACTGATTATTCTGAGCGGTTCTCTTTATTAAAATAACTCGTCTATAATTCGTAAATTTTAATTTTCATTGCCACAAATACAAGATTTATTTTTTGTTTTACATAATTAATTATGAGATTCACACACCTATACAAATAAAGTTGGATTTCAAATACATTGGTAATTAATTTATATCTGGTATTAACACTTCCCAAGTGAGACTAGATTAATATTAAGTATGTTCGGTGGCTATAAAATTAGAAATAAACTATTAAATAAAATCGTTTAAATGTAAATCGACGTGTATTTCTCGCAATAAAACAAGACGACCATAAAAACTAAATTTTTGGTCGGTTGGGAAAATATAGGATGAATAGTCTTCATTGTTTGTATAGAAAGTATAGATGTAGATTAAATAATAACATGTTAAGTGGTAGAGCTTATTATTTCCCGACATTTAAAAAAAAACATCTTCTGGATTTAAAATGTATGTGTTTTGAGACAAAGAAGTATATTTCTGATACTGGTAAAATTACTTTACTTGAGATGAATTCACATTTTTTGATTAATATGGGGACATGAAAATTAGGCATTACTTTTGACGAAAATCGCGTTATTTTTAGAGAAAATTCACATTATTTTTGTTTTTTTTTTGCAAAAATCAGTAGAATTTTGCAACAAAAATGATGTTGCGTAAACTTTATAATATTTTGCGACAAAAAAGGGAGGAGAAGTAGATGGGAAGAGGACGGTGGGAAAATACCTGGCTATTCAGATCTAGTATAGATCTCTAGCAAATACGGCCAATATATTTATATTATTTTAAGATTAAATTATGAAAACACAAGGCAATAATTTGAACCCGCAACCTTAGGGCCGCTAGTCGACAGCCACGTCTCTCGATATTATTTTTTTTTACTTACAGATATTTGCCGTTTCTAGCTTAGATATTCGATTGAAGCTTTGAACGCGCGAAACTTATACACTATTTAAGGCAGTGTGGAGAACCCTCGTTACATTTTTTAAAGGATAGTAATATGCATATACTAAATATATTATTATGAATGTTGTCAGAATGGGGTGAACTATAAATGTGTTACCATGCATGCATAAAATTATATATTTTTATAAATAACGATACAAACCTTGACGTCTCCTGAACATATAATGTAGTTACAGATGCACATGTCATGAAAAGCCGCCATTAGGGTTGGATGGTGGTTTCCGTAACGGCGCAACCGTTCCCGCTTCGGCTCCGGTTCCAGTCCCAGTTCCCGCTCCGCCGATATCACTGGGGCCGGCACGTGACCCGCCTGCTCATCGACGCCATTATACAATATAATATGGAGAGCGTCGGGACGCCAGACACGCCGAGAATACATTTTTTATAACGAACTCGAACGAAATTCTCACCACAAGGGTGGTTAACTTGATTTAAAAAATATAATCTCCCTTAAATGCGAAGAAGAATCTGTTAATTAGAAACATAATTTTCGTTGTTTGTTTTTGAGGTGTTATGCCGTGTCCTTCTTTAGCCGACGTTTCGGACAGCGTTGCAGTGTCCATCATCAGGGCAGATGAGGCAGATCTGACGATGTGTTAACACCCTAAAAACAAACAACGAAAATGCTTTTGGCCGTGAAAATCTAAAAACGTATCAGAAACATAATTGTTTTTGAAGTTAAACTTCAACGAGTAATTCAAATGTTTTTCGGAAGCAAAGTACGTTTTCAAACTGAAATGACGTTCGGATATCGGTAAAATTACTGTTAAAGGGTTCTCGCCTTCGCTAGAATATTTTTATTATTTTCCGAAACTTAGATGAAAAATCAGGAACGAATGTATATTTCATAATAACTTTTATTGCATTTCTCAATTCTAGCAAAGGCGAGAGCCCTTTAAAAAAACACATACAGCAGTAATTGTACCGTTTTAGTTTTACCACAGTCAAAGAAGTTTTACTTCAACCGCGCGTAAAGATTAGACGCAATCATATTATTTGTGTGAGAAATTTTGGTGCGATCTTACGCTTTTGGAACAGTTGATTTCAATATGGTGCCTACCGTTTTTTGCAAAAAACTATTTGTAAGACGAATAAACATTACTTTTAAAGATATCATTATTAAGGGTTTTCACACCAATAGACAAAAAGACAAAAATCAGTCATTTTAAATACATGTAGGATTACGAAAGATTTTTTAAATAATTATATTGAGAGATCAGTAGGATATATCGGTCATATTAGGAATTCCACCGAGCCGAAACCTCTGATATGAAAATATCTGAAGTCGGTGAATTATTTTCCCATTTAATAGTTTGGTAGGTTAACATGTTGTTCTTGTATTGTTTTGTATTAATTATACTTATATAATACACTTGCATAGCGTGGATTTACTAAATGATCATTTTTATGGAAAAGTGTGTGAAAAGGTTTAGTTTTTCCCATAGGAAAAGGACCTAAAAGTCTGGTGCGTTAAATGAAGATAATATGAGCGAAAGTCAATCAAAAATCTGAAACATAAAAATCAGAAAAAGATACGGATACATCTGGGACTCGAACCCAGGACCTTCGGCTTTCCGGGCCAATGCGCTGCCACTGCGCCAACGTATCCCTAACCGATTCGGTCATATTTCTTATCGCATATTTTTATTGGCTGCTATCTTCGTAGCTACCCCAACACGGGCATTAGCTTAGTATGGTAGTTAAAAAATGTAAAACACTGTAACATTAAAAAAATTATGAAATAATAAAATAAAATGTAGATAGTGTCAGGATAAATTTTATCACTTTTTATTAATATGCAACATCTATTGACTTTTCTGCAAGTTTCATTGTCAAGGTTTCTAAATGATTAATTCACAGGATCTCAAACTTATTTCGACCGCCGCTGAATTTGAGATTTAAAAAAAATCTAGTGCCCTATATTTTTAACTTAGGTACTGTAATTGTAATTAGGAAATATAATTTTTAAACATTAGATAAGGCGTGATTCATATCCTACTTCTGAGACCAAAGAATGTTTCAATGAGAGGAAGTAAAACTCGTACTTAATGTTATACAACTTTAAGAAACGAAATTTTTTTTAAATTATTAGTATTTTACAACCTCTTGTTAGCTGGAAAACAATTAAATATTAATTTAAAATAGGCTACCGCCCTGCTTGCCGCCCATACAAACATTTCACTTAATTCACGACATCGAATTTGACAGATCAAAACGTCACTTTGGTCAACTTCCGGAGATGCCAGATTCATGAAACAAAAAGCGGGAACGAGACTAGTGTTTAGTGTGACTAGTTTGTTCGACTATTCGGGTCTCCAAGCATTCAAGCCGAAAATGTTTTAGATCAAGAATTTCGGTTAAGGATGGGACCGAAATTTTTAATATGAAAAAAATATCGGAAATCACAGACAATTTACTTAGTTAACTTAACCATGAACTACGCACTTGAAATATAAAGCTGCACCTATATTATTACATGCGAAAGCGACTCTAATTTAACAATTCGCACTCCAAGTATTCGAGTAGTACATCGCATCTCATTTTCTCACCTTTCTCTTCCTTATCTCCTTCCTCTCCCACTACCTTCAGCCTCACAACATACCCCAATACCCAATTGGGGATGCGGGAGCAGCTGGGACTCTGAGGTACTCACAAAAAAAAATTGTGGTGTCGTGTCTAGATTCCGTAGGATTTTTATAGATGAATTCGTCCCTCTAGATTTCCTTAACGCCCCCCAATTTTCTTCACTGCTTCTTCACTTCAAAACTCCTACCGCCCCCCTGAAAACCTTTAGCCCCCAAGAGGGGGCCCAGTAAACGATATATACAAAAAAAAATATATATATATGTATAAGCATGTTATTTATTTATTTATTACACGCCCTGATGGGCTTTTACATTTTCGTTTAATAGAAGAGTATCACAGGTACTTAAAAAATTTCAAAATTAAAACAATAAAAATAAAAATATTACAATGAACAAAAAAAAAACAAAAGCATTAATCTACAACACAACATTACAACAAAAGCATATAATAAAATTAGATACATAAGTAAAAAAGATAAGAAGTTTCACATAAGTAGATGTTCAATGTAGACAAAAAATTCAGAAATTATAGACGTCTATTTATGTCTCGATATATGAAAGAATTGAAATAAACAATGTTTATACTGATTATCTTTAAGCTGAAATATATCTTCCTCGGAATTGGGGAATTTTGATAAGAGTGTCCTGGTGTTGTTAAAATAAACGAGTAGTAAATTTCGAAAAAAATCTTTAAGGTATGTGGATGTTGATTAATTGAAGCAATTCGGGATAGTCAATTGTGTAATTTTATGTAAAAGTATTAAATCTGTGTTTATTCTTCTTTCCGAAAGTTTGAATAGGGACATTTTATCTAGTAGATAGTTATTATCAATGTTTTCTACAGGAATATGCAATTTATGGCTTATATATTTCAAGAACGTATGTTCAATCTTTTCAATGTGGCCGGAATGAATATTGTAAAAGGGAGACCATATCGTAGAGTTATACTCTAGTTGGCACCTAACAAGAGTTTTGTACAACATAATAAATGTGACTAAATTATTGAAGTATTTTGAAACTCTCAAAACAAATCCAAGAGTCTTAAGGGCCTTATTAATAATATTATTAATGTGACACACAAAAGTTAGTTTGCTATCGAACATTATACAATATAAGTTTGTATCATTTAATGTATAATAAAAAATATTGGATTATTTATTCTGTAAAAATTAATGAACTGACATATCTTTATGTTCAATGCTAGTTTATTGATAAAGCACCATTTAAAAAGATGTCTCAAATTAGTTTGTAATGTAATGCAATCATTTATGTTATTCATCTCTTTATTAAGTTTCATATCATCAGCCAAATGGATTATAAAGTTTTATATCATTCTAAAATACGTTTTTAATAATAATAAATAAACGAGGAGGAGGAATGGCATCACAAATCAACACCCCAAAAAATAAAAATAAAAGTAGAACAATGTATTTTTCCTCTACACTTTCAACCTCTTTTCGGAAAAAACATCACATCACAAAATTAAAAGGCACTCTTGCCTTCTTTTGATTATCGTCCCACGTGTATTTTATTGCAGACAACAACGCCACCGCGTCGTGATTAATTTGGTCTTTTTTATTAATATTACGATGACTGCAATCACTATAATGCATATTTATCGGAGTCGGTACAGCTCGCAAAACAAATCTAAGCATTTCTGCCATAAAAAAAACTTTTGTTTTAAGGGCACCGGCTGCTTTTTTATTCAAAACTTTAATTTGTATTTGAGGTGAAAATACTTCACTATACAGAAAAATCTTATTACGAAGGCACAATATTTATTTACTACGGCTGTGTGTTACTTTATTATTTTTTATATTAAAATACAGAATATTGGCCAATAATAATTTTAATTTTGCTAGATTTTGGAGGTAGCTTTGGAAATTTTTCATGAGTTAAGCGTGATTATTAAAAAATGAACTTGTCGAACCAACTATCTAAATATAATAAATTATTGATACACCGTAAGAAAGGAGTTTTTTGTTAAAGATGAAAAATTTATATTCCACAAATTTGTGTTTTTAAGTATTTATTTGTTAGTTGAATTAAAGCAAACCAAAATACTTTTTTTAATAATAATTTATTACTTTTTTATATCACTAGGTGTATTTACGAAGAAGAGATGCCAAATATATTTTTAAAATCTTTATCATTAATTCACAAATAATTGCCAAAGTTGCCTCTATCATAGTTCTCTAAATTATCGAATAATCGACTTCTTTAATGGCTTACATTTTATAATTCGAAATATAAATCAATAAAGTAGCACATATCCATGCAATATATTTAAAAAAAATAATCATTCACTTTGGTTGGGCATTTTGGGCCCAAATCCAAAATTAAGTTTTGTATAAAAAATGCCGCCCAGCCGTTACTCTTAAGGCCCCCTAAAAAGCAGCAGTTTTTTTATAATTATTAACATTGACTAATATCATTGAGGTATTGTATTTTTATATGTTTAGTCTCGATACAGCATCTGGCGCGGTATCATCTTATCTATAATATGGGCGAATATATCTCCATTCGCATCTCGAAAGGGACTCTAACCCTCGTGGAATGATAGCTCAGGGGCCAGTTCCATATTATTTGAAAACGCAATTTGGGGGTGTGCAGAATATATTGTTTTTTCCTCTCCTTTTTACATGGACAGTTTTTATTGCCCTGTAAAATGTCGAATTCCGAATGTGCGTAAATAATGCATTGCATTGTATCTAGCAATCGGATCTTCCCCGCCAGATTTCCATCGTATTTGAATAAATGTTTCGATATGCTGTAATACGGGCGCATCTCATTTCCAAAAAGTGCACGCACGTATAAAAATGAGCCAGAAAAGTTGAGTGTACAATAGATACGCAATAATGGAAAACTGTGATTTTTAAAAAAGGGGGTATTAGGAATAGCGAATTCCACCAGAATTTTTAGTAATCTGCGTAATTGTGTACATCCAATATATGTAGCAATATTATTTTCGTTATCCAATTTTATAATGATACACATGATGAACACACCATGTTATATTGAGAGGAAGAGGAAGAGGAAAAGGAGAAGAAGCTGCCTTTCTTACAATACTGTACCACTATTTTGGATTTGAGGCCAAAATACCTAAGTAAACTGAATAATATTTTATTATCGAAAGGTAGGTACAACAAATATCTAGTAAGGGTGTGTACTATTTATTCAAAGCAAAGCGGCCGATCAGTGGCCGAGTTGGCATCGCGTATTTGGTAGTAGGAGATTTTAAAATAATGTCAGGTTATTAGTAAACCGGGAATGATTGTCTATCTTTTCAAAAAAAAATTGAAAGGTTTTAAAGTTCATCGAACCGGAGTTACAGACAGATAGATGGAAAAGCAACCGAAATTAATATTTTTAATTTGTAATTCTAATAATAATAATTATGAATTATTATTATTCAATTTTAAAATTTACACTTAAATTTAAAGCAAATTTGATTTTAATGAACGTGAAACTAATATATTTGATGTTAGGTGTGTAGGCGCACATACAGTAAGTAGTTCACGTATGTGTGTACCTGCCCGATAGTAAGAATGATTTGATTTCGATTCCTGCACCCTCATTAGATAACGGAAAGTATATTCACTCTACATTTGAGACAATCACTTCGCAGCCGACTGGGATTGAGCCGTGAGCTATGGAGACTGGAGAGATGGACTTATTACGAGCAGCATCTCTGGTCCACGTCTGTTATAATATCGCGGAGGTAATTGAAATGGCAGAAATGGAAGGCTATTAAGCATAAGCTAAATTGGCAATTTCTAGGAGGCCGCTTTCACCGCTATACTTCCTACTTCGTCACTTCCTGCGCTTCGTGGAGTCTGTTCAGTCTATGCTGGTTTCTGTGCACTCCTCAGAGAATTACAAAAAGGCTCGCTCCTCGATAATAATTGTGAGCGGCCATTTCAGGTTTCAAGTCGCAAATATAAATTGTTTTACCTTCTCGTAGCTCCGTTGCTATAAGTAAGCTTGGACTCGTTACGCAGGAGCAGAGAGCAGTACAGTATCACTACAGACTACAGAATAAGACGATAGTGTAAATGACGTAAATTACACAACCATCGAGTATTTAGTGGTAGATTTTGATTTGACTTAAGACTCTAATATCAACAACTAAAAAACAGTACTCTTCCGAGGAGATTGGTACCAAGGTATTAAAAATTTAATGTAAGAAGGATTTAAAAAAATATCTGTTTGATAAACGTTTATATTAAAAAATGATTATTTATATTCTGCCGCGTAATTATTATTACGCGTTACAACTATTTCGCCTTCCGAAGGCACAATTTGATAATGTCTGTCAGCGCCCTAGAGATGATTTTTCATAAAAACAGCGCTCTACAAATTATCAAATTATTATTATCATTATAAAGATGAATTTTTAAAAAACTGCCCTACAGGTTTGCAGAATAGAAAGAAAACAAAATATCCTCAAATAACCCAATCTCATATATTATGATCATGACAAAGAGAAGTTACCAAGTAGCTACTGAGAAAACCCATTCACACTACATACAGGTTCATTATTGTTATAGGTAAGTTATATAATGTGGTAATACACACTTCAGGAGAAATATCATAAATTGAACCAACTAAACAAATTAATATAAGTTGATGTATATAATATCTCACCCTTAACATTATATTAGTATCATCCCGATGAATGTTTCCAGTACATAATATGAGGATGCACCTGATAAATAAATAAATTTACTCCAAGAATTAACCTCGACCCAATAACCTTTAATGAACATCGTTAACTGCCACCTTCCATTGCAGTGCGTGGAATTCTCAGTGTGTAGTGTGTTGGGTTCCTGGGTAGCGAACACCGGTGTCCATAAACAAATTATGGCCCAATATCCCGGGCTGCATATTGGCCCGACGTTTATTGCGTAGTGCGCTATAAATTTAATGTGGTGATCCATAAATTTGTGGCGATAAATTGCTATTTGGTATCGGTGCGTAGTGTTCAGTACCCAGTACTGCTAGACATACCCCGTGCTCCGATAGCCAGCAACTAACAGCCAACCAGTCCAGACATACGAGAATAGGAAACTATAATAATGACCACTATTCTTCAAATTGAAATATTTTGATTTTAAACTTGTTTTGCACATAAATATAAAATAACCGAAGGTAAAGAATTAGAAAAATGTAAAATACGAGTCGTACCTTTATGGAGCCAACGTTTGTTTGTAACCCAACCTGTTTGGAGAATGTTGTGAATCACAAGGAAGTACTTAACTTTTTTTTTTTTTTTTATTTATTCATTTTGTTTGTTACAGGTTTTCTGAATTGGAGGAAGTTGAAGTGAAAGGAAGTAGAAGAATTGGATGAAGGACTGAATTGGAGGTCAGGAAATGTTTTAGAATAAGACAGGAAAAGTATTGAGCTTACATGTACTTTTGTCACCTAACAAAAATAAAGGTTAGCATAAGATAACCACTGGAGCTACAGAGTAATTTAAAACTTTTTCTCGGATTGCTAAAGGGAATTTTTCCGCCCACATTAAAAAAATCATCCCTCCGAATTTGAACATGGAGACATACAAACTGATTATAGTTCTGTATAGCCAATGAATTTACTTATATTTTGTCTATTATCACATACTCGTAGGATTTATAAAAAAATATTATTAAATCGTAAACTTTAAAACATTTTAAAGAATCTAGAGAATACTTTTTGTTATATTTTGAATGTACAATATATTATATAGTCGCTTTAATAAAAAAATAGCCATATTTTGGCAACAAAGCAATCAGTGGTGGTGAAAATAGTGCCATATTGTGGCAAAAAGCGCTCGAGTGGTTATGAAAGTACTATATCAATTACATCTGGCCACTACACACAATTAGACGTTTGAAGAAGAAAAAAAAGAACTTTGGCAATCAGATCTGATTACCAAAATATAATTAAAGATTAGAATAAGATAGGAAAGAATCTAGTAACCGAGCATAATTAAAAGTTAGAATGAGATAGGAAACTACTTCGTCAAAAGATCTGGTCACCGAATGTAATTAAAGGTTAAAATAAGATAAGGAAGTACTTTGTCAATTGGATCTAGTCACCAAACATAATTAAATGCCATTCAAAAATGTTTCGATTCTGAGTGGTGGTCTCCCTAAGAGCGACACTAAGAATATCTTCAACTTTGAAATTATTTATAATGTTGTATGTATTACGGTGATTTTTGGGATTTGCACATATTTATTGGTGCATGTTGGACTTTGGAAAATCGTTAATCTTTTAACCCTTTCAGAAACGAATCATAAAAACATCATTGGAAAATGTCGTTTTTTTTGCAAGTTCTGCTATCTATCTAATTTTTTTGAAGTTTTTTTTATGTTTTTATTTTCCTTTTAATTTACCATATGTTACTTGGGTACCCACGTAGCAATTATCATCTGTAGTGAACATTGTGGCTCAAAAGGACTCAAATGAAAGAAATTCTCGGAAATTCAAAAATTGTTCATTCTTTTCTTTTGCAACAAAATCATACAAAGTTTACTTTTTTACATAACATCAATAATTAAAAGAAAGATTCAAAAAGTGTTTTTCATGAATGTTCCAGATAGAGATTTTTATCCACATGTTTTAATAAATTATTATAATGGAATTCCATAACGTATTTTTAGTATAAAAATTGAAATAATGACTTGTATTATAAATAAAAAGGGAAAGCTTGGAATTAAAAAATAATGCAATCTAGTTTCTTTCTCTGGTTTCAATCCTGGGATTGGTTTGCAGCAATTTCCTTTATTTTTTTCTTCCATTCTTCCCTGTCTTGTGCGGCTCTTTTGAAGTCTGCATATGATGAGCAGCGCATGTCCACCAGCAGGTCCTCCAGGTACTCTCGGCGTGGGCGTCCCCTAGAGTTTGTCCCCTCGGTCATACCCTCCATTATGGCATGCAAGAGGCCTCCTTGTCTTATTATATGACCGATCCATCTTGCACGCCTTTCGGACAAGGTTCTGAGCAGGTGCCTTCCTCCTTCGATTCTTTGGAAAACCTCCTCATTTGTAATGTGGTCTCTCCAGGAAATTCCTAATATTTTTCTATAGGACCACATCTCAAAAGCCTCTAGTCTCCGTTTATCTCTTTCAGATAGGCACCATGTTTCGCAGCCGTACATCAAGATACTCCATACATAGGTCTTGATGAGGAGTATTCTCAGTTTTAGGTCTATATTATTTGATTCTATTATTTTCGACCTTTTATTGAATGCAAGCCTAGCCTGGTGTATACGGCTGTCGACCTCGCTCTTAGACCGACCATCCCATGTTATTTTGCTCCCGAAGTAGACAAACTCCTTGGTGTTTTTAATCTAGTTTATATTACGAGAATACGCCCTCAATTTCGCAAGTTAAGCTGCGGTTTCACGACAAACTCCCTCAACCAAATCCAGGAAGCAGGACACAGAAATGCTTCCTGCAGGTGAAGGTAATGACCGCTGACCACTAGGTTTCAATTTACACCCAGGTAATATAATTATTCAAAAAAATATCCAACACAATATAATATACATCATTATTCACTCCACTATATGAGCCTTGGTCGTAGGAGTACCTAGAAGCATTATATGCATACTTAGCTCTGAAGATTAACAAAAATATATTTTCACCAATTAGAAAGTAATTAAAAGAAAACTATTAACTTTGCGTACACCGCTTAAATATTCACAATTATCGACATGTTTCGAAACCAAAGGTTTCTTCGTCAGGCTAATAAGAACATGAATGAAAATGATACGTTTTTAGATTTTCACGGCCAAAAGCATTTTCGTTGTTTGTTTTTGGGGTGTTATACCGTGTTGCGCTACCTCCTTCTTTAGCCGACGTTTCGGACAGCGTTGCAGTGTCCATCATCAGGGCAGATCCGGCAGATCCGACGATGTGGATCTGCCGGATCGTCGTCGGATCTGCCGGATCTGCCCTGATGATGGACACTGCAACGCTGTCCGAAACGTCGGCTAAAGAAGGAGGTAGCGCAACACGGCATTACACCCCAAAAACAAACAAATGAATAAAAATGTTAAAATGTTCTTATTATCGTAACGAAGAAACCTTTAGTTTTGAAACTCGTCGATGATTTTGATTATATTATTGGTGTACACAAAGTTATTTGTTGTAATTTAAATAAAATTGACGCCACAAAGTGAATTTGCTAATATTGAAATAGAAAGTAACTAATTAAGGTAAATTACAATTTATTAAACAAGTATATTATAGAGGAATGCAGTTCGTACGTATTTTACCTAAGTATTTCTTTTATTATATTATTTCATACAAAATAAATGCATTAGTACCGTTATGTACTTTGTTAGATGGTTTTGACATAAAGAGTGGATTATTGAAGAAATGATAACTAACTAACTAACTAACCATCACGCCGTTTCCCCGCAGGAGTAGGCAGAGAGGACGGACCGCCAAACACCTCGGTCTTGGCACACACTCTTTGCCTCATCCACATTCATACATCGTCTCATACATACTCTTCTATTTTTCTGACTCTTGACATGCCCCGACTCAAGTATCTGATTCACTTGAATTGATAATCTGGAGAAAATGAAAACATATTTATTTATTGTTTATTGAGGCATTTTAAGTAGGTACATAGTTATCTATGTCCTAATACAATCTAATATACTATACAATATAATGGAAGTCAACAAGACCCGAGGAAGACATAGCACAAACGAAATGACAATCTTGTCTCCTTCAATGGAAGCCATCTTTCCAACATGCCTTTCATTGATATGCTTGGTTTAAATCTAAATGACCAGCTCAGGAAAGGGATCTCCATCGAAATCAGAGTCAAGTTAGCCGAACCGATCGGTCAGTTTCGTAGTTTCCCCTATGTTAACAAATGGATTACAATATTTAGAGCACAGGGGTCAGATAGGTATGTTACCCTTATTCTACCTGTACTGCAATGGAAGATGCTGTGAGGAACTAATGTCGTTGATCCATTCCGTTCTTGCGTTCAACAGCTCAGCACTGGAACGATTACCGGCCTCTGGGTTTCCTCTCTCCTACGACATGGGTCTCTTCAAGACCCACGTTCACTCCTTCCTCTCCTCAAACCCTCCACGTAGTATTTTTAAAGATGACATAGGTCTTGAAGTAAATTATTTTTCTCAGGGCTTCCTGTACGGAGTTAACGTAAAAAAGACAATAAAATACAATAGTTTGATCACATTTCAATACTTTTATATAATTTTCTTATTAGAACAGCTGAAATATGATATTATTCATTGTTTTTATAACTATGTTTCCCAAACAATAAAAATGTAAGGCTCAATAACTGTGCATTATTGATTTGCACTAATATATATAACCATTAAATTCTATAAATATTCCACAACACCGGCTCGAGCATTCCACTGAAAACGCGTGACAAAAATCCATTCCTTTGCGGACCGTAAAAATATACTTTCTTTAAAAAACTTCCCCCATAAAATGCATAACCATTTTCCTCCATTAGCAAGGAATTCCTCCCCCGCCCTCAGTTGACGCATTCATCCTCCCTCGCACATCGCCAGGAATCTCGAATCTTACGGTCTCTTATAGTTAATAGTTCAAAGGAGAGAATTTGTGAATAGTTCAAGACTGATGTATACTCGGAAAGTATAATAAATGACCGGAGATGTCAAACATTTGACGGATAAAGGCGCTGTGATCTCGGTCTCGGAACTTCTTTATGTGTCGATGGAACTGCGAAAGCCGCACAGTGATCAATATTTCAATTATGGAGAATAAAATTTATTTAAAAATGAATAGTCCAGTCTTATTTTTTTATCTAACTCTCAATGTCATCTTAGAAGATGCTGTTTGGATGGTCTTTTTAAGGAAAAGATGTTAAGACCTCAGTCTAAATAAATGGTTCAAGTTCGAAGAAATCTAATTATTTTCGGCGTAATATAATAAAGATCAGCGCTCAATAAATAACTAGTCCAAGATAATAACTGGATTTCTAGGACCTTAATCAGCGGAATGATATTTCCATTAAAAAAGTACAATAATTTAGCTAAGAGATGTGATGAAAATACATATATGTAATGAAATGCGTAAATAAATTATCATGTGCAAATACTTTGGTGATATAATAATATACTACTGCGAACACAAAATAGTGGATAATCTAATAAAAAAGTACTTTTTACTTAAAGTAAAAAAATATTTAATCCCTGAAGACGGCTTAAGCGACTCTCAATCGAAAATTTGAAACAGAAAAATTAGATAAAGTTACGGTCGCATTTAGGAATTGAACCTAAGATTTTAGTCTTGCCGGGCGCTATTTTACTACTGAACTCACAGACATATGATATATTCATATGTCTATGACTGAACTAATGGAACCCTATCCCCTTCGGTCAATGTTAACTGTCTTAACTAATTTTGGAACATATTGTCTTCAGTGAATAATATTACAATTTGAGGTTTTACTCTATATGTAAAAAAAAAAAAAACTTAAATTAACAATTCATTTAAGGACAAATGATCAGTATAACTCGCTCTACTCGTAAATGAATATGTAATTATCTTGGGTAATCAGGTTATCGTAATGACAGAATACTAAATATATTTTGAAAGTCTAAAAAAATATGTCATCCCTCTATCATAAGATTATTGACCACAGTGCGACGGATTTAAGCATCCACTGTTCTAAAAGTTTTATTGATGGACGGCCTTCCTGGAACGTCTTTTAGCACTCGTTGTGTCTCGTATATACCAACCATGTGTAGAGGGGTGTATGTGACAGGCAATATCTCACGGAATAATCAGGTGATTGCGTTATGTCTTTTTTAACGAATGTCGTTTCCGACTCATATTTTATTGATGTCTTCAGTCTTCACAGCTCTACATAAAAACAGACAAGTTTAGTCGCGTCGTAACTCATTCGTCACTTGCTTTTTAATTAAAAAAATGCTAACAAAATCATTTACTCAAAATGATTGTTTGTTTTAATGACACTCTCAAAAATGCCTACGAAGTTTAAGAAGAAATGTTTAGGTAGGTAGGTAGTACCCTATTACAGATTCATCACAATTGGCGCTACAACCCTTGGTGGGTCTTGGCCTCCTCGAGAGTCTTCCTCCACTCATCTCTGTTTTGTACTAGTTCTCTCCAGTTTGGAATCTCCAAGGTACATAGGTCTTTGAGGACGCTGTCGTTCCATCTTAATTTTGGTCTTCCCGGGCTCCTTCACCCTACAGGTCTAGATTTTAGCAGGGACTTTGGTGCTTGATGCTCTGTCATTCTTTCCACATGACCCAGCCACCGAAGCCTTCCCAACTTTATATATTGTGTCACTTTTGGTTCCTTAAACAGAGTGTAGAGCTCATCCATTTTCTAGAATCGGTCCAAAGATACGCCTTAAAATTTTTCTTTCAAAAGTGTCCAGTGCTCGCTCATTCCTCTTAGTACCAATGTCCTGCGTAAGTGAGCACTAGTCTAATAAGAGTTTTGTACACTAATATCTTGGTGTTTCTGGACAACGGTCTATTCAGTCTAACAGCTATTCTGGATTTTAAGATTCACTAACGAAAAACGAACTAACTAACCATCAAGCCGTTTCGCCGCAGGGGTAGGCAGAGAGGACGGACCGCCAATCAACTCAGTCTTGGTACACACTTTTTGCCTCATTCATATTCTTACATCGTCTAATACATTCTCCTCTATTATTCTGACTCTTGACATGGCCCGATTCAAGCCTCTAATTCACTTGATCGTGCCATGTCTCCCTCAGATATCCCCGACTTCTTGTACCATTCATTCATTCATTCATTCCTTGTCTCGACTCAGGTTTACCCTAGTAAACAGGCATTGAAAAAAATCACATGTAATTATAATATATGTATAGATTAAATAAAATAAAAAAAACATTCATTCATCGTTATTAAATTTATTATCATTCATAAACAGTTATTCGTAACCCGGAAATGTTTGTCTTTCTTAAAAAAAAAAAAAAATCTTCTCATACATACTCTTATTATATATACTCTTCTATTATTCTGACTCTTGACATGGCCCGACTCAAGTATCTGATTTACTTGATCGTGCCACGTCTTCCTTAGGCGTCCTCGGCTTCTTCTACTATTTACATTCGCGTCATAAACTCTCCTTACACTCCTTTTTTCATTCATTCAATCAACATGCCCAAGCCATCTAAGCGTCCCTTTCTCAATCTTATTTATTACGCTCACATCAGCCTTGCATTCTTTTCGGATATCCACATTCCTCACACCATTATACATGGTTTTACCACAAAAACGCCTCCGGGATCTCATTTCTACAGCATTCAGTCTACTTTCACCCCTCTCTGCCAGTTCCATGCTTCACTGCCATACATCAGGGTAGGTACCAGTACACCATTAATGGAGTTACCTGCATTTACCCTTCTTTCAATATCCCTATCAGCCTTCCCATCTCTCGTAAACATACATCCCAAATATACAAACTCATCCACCTGCTCCAAGTATTCATTATTCATCATTTACAACTATATTGCACATTGTTTTCGTACTCTCTCTTTCAAACACCATGACTTTAGACTTACTTACATTCATCATTAATTCATTCTTCATACATTTTTTTTATTTTTTGTTTATTTAAACGTGTTTAGAGTTACAATATTTACAACTTAATATAACGTAATATTTGAACCACTCTTCTGTAAAGCTTGTTGTTTAGGAGAGGACAACTATATATTTTTACATCTATTTAAATTACAAATATTATTATAAAAACTATTAGTAATTTTATAAGAAAATTCGTTGAAACTTATAAAAACATAGGTGAGTTATAAATAATACAAGACAAGAAAATACAATAAAAAGGTAAGTTTATTATGAGTTTCAGGGTGTGACTAAAACCAAAGACTTCACTTTAAAAACGTACCTATCTAAATCCATGGTTCAATACCAAAATGTATCTAAGTCCATTTTTAAATATAATATAAGTTATTAATAATTATCTATCAGATTTATATTTCCAATATGCATTAAAAATGTTTTATTTTACCGTTATTTTTACAAAACATTTATTTTTTACTTTATTATACTTAAATGCTATGAAACAGTTTTCTTGCTTTTGCCAAACATTTGGTTTGTGGAGATAAGTACGTTTTGATATTCAACTACTCATTTACTTAGTTAAATGATTTTATATAATTGAAATAGAATTCTCTCACCAAAAACCAGAGCCTCGTCTCTTTATGGTGAGGAAAAGCTATTATTATTTTCCTTTATATCACCGTATAACACGTACAAATTGTACATTTTTTGTAAAAAACATATAAATATATTTTTAAAATATATATATGTATAAAAAATTGTATTATTTTGAAGCATCTACTTGCTCTGTATATCAATTTTTGAGAACCGCTTAGATAATAAAAGTATGCACATAATCTCTCGGCTTCCTCTACTCACATACCTACTCCTGTCATATTACCTTCCTCGGAAACTAGAACAGAATGTAAATGAGGCCGGATGAAAAATGGAGTCGTTTTGTGTTTTGGAAAGATTGGCCTGATCTGCCAGTCTTGACACTTGAACTCTCGTTACTACAAGACTGATGGATCCCAGACAAGCACACCGAACTACACTACACTTGGATTCTCGCAATGTTTGTCAAAATAAAGAAAACCGCCATTTTTTCTTACAACTCAAAAGCGACTTATGCTTTGTAAAAAAATATAACAATCATCCACGCAACGAGGTTGTCTCTTGTCTCCTAATTTTAATTTTGATTTCGATATCTCTAAAAATGTCTAATTTATAAGCTTTTAAAGTGAACTTAGTTTAGACGTTTGCAATGGTGTCGCAAACACGATTCATAATACGAACGTCGCACGCTTTTCGGCAGGACGCAAATATATATAATTTTTTATGAATACCGCACAAGAGTCCCAACTGCTCCCGTCTGTAGTCAGTGAGACTATGGCATCCCCAATTGGGATATGTTGTGAGGCTGAAGGCAGTGAGCAAGGGAAGGAGATAGGGAAGAGGAAGGTGGGAAAGTACCTGGCTATTCAGATCCGGTCATCCGGTCACCAAACACGGCTAAAGCCACTTCAAGCAACGTTTTAATTCTGAATGGTAGTCTTACACCAGGGAGATACTGAGAGTATCTTCCACTCTGGAATGTGCCGCAAATATACTATATATTATTTTTAATTAATTACTTGTGAAATAACAAAAATTAATCAAATTAAATTTATTTGCGCACCTCGGGTTCGAATCCTTGACCTTCGGATTGGAAGTCGATAGCCTTACCCGTCGACCACGCTGGACGTCAAAAATTGATGGCATCGGTAGGTAATATTCGGTATTTTCCACGAATTCTTAAAGTTCTACTAAAAATTATGCATTAATTAGAAAATATTTACCTCGTTAACTTTAAAAAAATCTTTACGCTGAAGGGCTCAAAGTAATTATATAAGTTATGTAATTAATTTATTAAACTTGTTCATATCGAATAAGCCACTAGAGCGATTGGTGTTTAGTTTTTGATTTAGTCATTCCATTTAATTAATATCATTCCTCAAAATATTAACATGGAAACATAAACTGTTTACTGCGGTGTAAAGCTAATGAATTCACCTAGATGTTACAGTTCATCCCATATTTGTAGGTTCGTTAAATGTGGTCCAATTTTGGACCGATATCAATCGCAGAAAAATAAAAGCAG
Organism: Limnephilus auricula; assembly: GCA_951813805.1. Taxonomy (NCBI): domain Eukaryota; kingdom Metazoa; phylum Arthropoda; class Insecta; order Trichoptera; family Limnephilidae; genus Limnephilus; species Limnephilus auricula. Next base: position 920,026 of record OX638401.1, read on the forward strand.
TCCAAATTTGGACCTAAATCGTTCCTGTTTATAGATAACTAAAATACATATTCGAATGTATCTGACAAGAAAACATTGATGAAAAATTTACAAGTTTCTTCTTTTTAGAAGACTTCAGTTGATTTAGCTTCAAATATTAGTTTTCCTTTCGCTGTTCCAATTAATTAACGGCTAGTGAAGGTGCAACACGCGCGTGATATCACAGCAGCAACGACGCCGAAAAATTACTTCCGCCGCTTTCAAGTGTTTGAAATCTCATCCTCGCATTTTTCTCCCTTTCATCGGCAATGGGTCCAATAAATATCTTGTCTACGTTGACATACCATTTGAAATATGCAACAACCGAAAGAAATTACGACACGGAAATAACCGGAGACACAAATCAATTACACGAAAAGATTGGAATAAGATTTACACGGTAATATATTTTAATCCAGAGAGATGAAATAAGTTTACTCTTACTGTGTGAAATTTTATTAGCAACTCCAACAAAACTCTTAGTAATAATGACTATTAATACTTAGTTAATTTTGTGGCGCTATTTTCAAATAATATCGCACCTAAAAGGCGCTTTACGATGCCAGAAAACTTAAGCTGTAGTAGAAGACCTGAAAAACACTTTAGTTTGTATACTTAGGTTTAACGAGGTTTCATAAAATAAACGCAACATCGTTTACAAATATTCCTGGTTGTATTTACTATGATGAAAAGGTTCAGAAATGTAGGTAAAAATCTTCAATCCACTGTCTCGAATGTGTCGTCTGTACAATACTATTGAATGTGACCGATCTTCGCAAACAATCTCGCATACTTTAAAAACTAAATGAACAATCTTCTACCACAATGTCATGGAGAACAGTTTTGTAATTGTTTTATTATTATGTTTTTTCTTTCTTTCTTTCTTTCTTATCTCTCTCTGTAGGTAATGCACACTTACTCTGTTATATCGTGTTCTATATTTCATTTTTATTATTATTATTTCTGATTTTTCAATACTAGAATCCAATTAAAACTAAAACTGGATTACATGATGTGAACATTTTTTAATGGGAGTGTTAATATCTGTGCACATTCCAACGGCAATGTCATTAATGTAATAATTGTTAACACTCTGTAAATGTTTCAAACAATAAATAAATAAATAAAAATGTCAAAATCAAGCTTACACAAAGATGCCCAGAAGCACAAAATAAAGTACAAAATAAAGTGTATTATGTTACCACTATATTGACCTGAAATAAGGTTTTAATCGCTTTATTGAATGGATATGACATATGACTTATTGGTGAGATAGTTTTGACTTGTTTTTACTAGAGTAAGATACTTCATGCGGCCGTCTGTTCCAAGCTTTAGGGTTTGATACTCAGAAATCGCTTTGTCCGAACTTTATATTCCAAAGTAATGCTGAATATTTAAGCTTTATTTATGTGTTATTATTCTCGGAAATTGAACATCTATTAGGTAGGTACCAAAACGGTTCAAAGATTTGACTAAATCTGTAAGTAAATTCCTTATTTTATGATCAGTTCGAAGAATTGCATTTTCTCACTTGATCCCGATTCTAAATACTTTGCTAATCCCGAGTTTTTGAGCAGCCATTAGTAACCCGGGTCGGCTAATTATTTGCGATAAACGTAAGAATCTTATTTTTTTAATGTTCCAAGATGATCGTTTTTGTTGCATCTTTGAAATACGAAGAGCATTTACTCACCCTGGCGGGGATTTAAAAAGATACAAATCGACAGAATTTATTATATTTTTAAATGAGTAGAAGAATTTGGGAGATGTTTTCGGGTACCGCAGCACCGGGAATAATTTATTGGATAACCGACACTCCTGACATGTGCCACCAGTGGTTTGCTACGTTTGGTGACTTAGCGGGGGTACCCAAGTTCATGGGGTGAAGTGTTGGGTCTTGGCAGCGGATTTTGACCTCTCCATTCTATCGACCCATCGCCTTGTACGGATTCATACACTGAGCCATAGATTCCTACCCACAGATTATAAATTCCTCCTTCTTTCTCAGAACTTCCTCTCTTCCATTTCCCTAAAAAGACCCTCCACACAACATCCACAAAAGTAAACATAGGCCCCGAGGAAAATTGTTTTAAAAAGAAAAGGAAAAAAAGTACCGACTAAGGAAATAACATCGTCTCTCTTATTATTTGTATTATTATCAAATATCATTTTATAAGTTGTTTCCCGAAAACAGTAATATGATACCGGTTTATAAATGAGAAAATGAGAATTATTTTCTGGAATGAAAATATTTCTTCCCATAAGTTCACGCCCAAGAACTCAGTATTCTGCGTGGTTTTAAGAGTATATCTTACCAAGCGTTTGGAGGAACAACGAGTAGTGTTTTTTTTTGGAAAATTATGTGAATATGAAAAACTATTTTGTGAACTACAGTCAGACGCCGGGCCGTCTTGTAAAATAATTTAACTTTCACGACGTCCTGCTGTTTATGTCTTTGTATACACAAAAGAGTAAAAAATGTTTCCACTTCATTAGAAATGGAATTTTATTCGGTCTTGTGACGTCAAAACATCCCATAGATCACGGCAATTTAAACGGAAGATGACATCAAAGGAAACTCCACAAAGCTTCATCTGTATTCGTTCCGCAAATCTCGGGATGTGACGTTCTTTTGTAAATTTGTTCCAATATTGGTTTTCATGCAAGAATTCAGAATAATGCTTTTTGTACATTTTTCGTCTCAGGCTATCTTTGTATGGGGAGAGTTTTTATGCGTAGTTGGTTTTCTTTTTGTTTTGAGACAAGAGAAACAATTTAAAAAATATAATGTGATAGGGCTAAAGCGACCTTTTAGAAACAGTAAAGTTGTTATCTTTTTGTTCGGTAGAAAAAACTTTACATCCAGACAAAAAACATAAGTAATAATATTATCGTGGAATTACATTCCCTTCACTTACCAACAGCAATTAACATAAGTGGATTAACAACATAAATAACTGGAGGTAAGAACAACCTGCCTTAAGTGTGGGTACTATTCCATTAATCTCTAGTTCTAGACAGCCTGAATAAAATGGTGCAGTCGACAAATTAAGGAGATACTTACATTCATTTGATCAGTTGAATTCAAGTTGACAAATAAACGACATCAGTTCGACCAATGAGTTCGTCTCATTAGAGTAAGATCAACTGGTTTGCCGTTGGTACAAAATAAACTAAAGTAAAGAGTCAAACACACGTATATCTGTCACGCACGTATAGAGACCATCTTAGAACAATTTAATGCCCAGATGTGAATCCCCAGAAAAAGAAAACCAGTAGCGATATTTCCGAAGCGAGGAATGTTTCGGTCATCAGAGAATAGCTTCTGTACAGTATTCCGATCATTGAGGTCAACAGCGCCGACATTCCGTGGGTTTTTAATGAATTCGGAACCGTTCTCATCGGCTCATCGGTGGATCGGTTGACATTTGTTGGACGATCGTAGATGCGCGCGGTCGAGATATGACACCCATTTCCATTGCCGAAGTATTCGTTTATAGGCTCTTATGTTAGCCTACTCGTATCTCGGATCATTGTCCGTGATTAATCGACCATCGTGACTGGCCCGAGCCGAACCACGGATACGATATTTGTCTCCACTATGATGAACAATGTGTCCGGGAGAACCCTTTGCCTCATGACTTGCTAATGCACGAGATCTTGTTATTGTTTAATTGCTCGGCTTTATTATTGTTTGTCTTCGATTCGGGACCATTCTCTTCCTAATGGGGTTTGATTTATCTCCTTAGACGTTAACGACAGTTTTAATCGATTGAAGGGCTGTGTTAAATACCGCCAGAAGCTATAGAGCCGATAAAATGTTACACATTTTAACCCTTTTCTTGGCTATTAAACAGAATCACCTCGTGTTAAATATTTATGGTAATAGTAGGGTAAATTATTCAGAAGTTAGGCAGTATTTAACAAAACTCTCTGTAAACTCGTTCAGGCTGCATGGCGATGATTGAATAGTACTAAAAAACAAAAACTCATTGCGAACTGAATATTTCTTAACAAACTTTTTTGTTTCTTTCAAAAAAACTTTGAACTGAAATGTTTTGCTTAATAACGGAGCTAAAACCACATAAATTTTAATAATGATAATCATCATAGGGAATAATTCCTGGTACCTATATCCCATCGGCGCTAACTAACTATCTAACAAAGGTCACATGTTCAATGTTCGTGTTAACCGACAAATTCGCATTACACATACATAACGCCGTGAAGCAGTGTTCCACGCCTAATTGCCACTTCTACAGACACTATCATATTACCGTCGTCTTGTAAGGGTTAATTTATTGGTGTGACTTAACAAACCTCCCACCGGATTCCAGAGATTCGAGCTTTATCATAAGCCACCCTAATATTCAGATGCGCCCATAACCATTTTAAAGTATTTTAAAAAGCCCTTATATATATATATTATAACGAACTCATTTAAATTTATCTAATTAGATTTTAATATGTAGCCAAATTTTTATTGAACTTCCCCCTACACTTTGTTCAGTTCCCTTTAATAAAATTTACTAAACATTATCTAACAAAGGGGTAGTTTTCGACAGATGTCTTTTAGCAGGGAAAACAGTGCGTTTAGGGGAGAAGGCGATTAGATATAGAATGCAATGCTGTTAAAAATGTTCGGGCAAACATTAGAAAAAAGCATATTGCAGTGTTTGCCTTATTCACAGTGGAACTACATAAAATACAAATAAATTATATTAAATAACTTTAGTCCGCCTCTGCATAGGACTCCCTATTGAGGACTAAGAAATACAATATGTATACTTAAATTCATCATTATATTTAGTATGTACAATTATTTTATATAGTCGCTAAAATAAAAATCTATCGGAACTTGACATAAGCTCTATAAAATCTGATATCTATAAAATCACAACCGAGACTAGGTGCCATTCAAGGACTCATACTTTTTTTTTTTAATTTTATTAAAATTCGTTGGTGTAGATATATCAACATACCATATATCGGATTAAAGACGCATATGCGCTTGGTTATTTCCGAAAGTGTGGAAAGTTGAACCTAATAAAAATACACATCTCAAAATGATCTATAAAACTACTGTTAATAAATTTGTGTTTTCGGTGGGCAGCAATAATAAGCCCAGTGATGTGTCTGCCTGGAACTCGGCATCCTGCAGGACTGTCCCGATGAGGAGAGGCAGATAGCGTTGCTTATGATTAATGGCATTAATACACGGTCACAAGAAAGAAATACATCATCTTGAATACGACAAGATAATTCAGAAGGATTTGTCGTTTCCATTGTACGTGAATGAGTCGGGGTGATTAATTGACCGGTAAAATACTTTGCATATTATTATCCTTTTCGATTTGCTCCGCGACTGTATTATTCTTGTAACCGCTTAGATGATTTAGTATTATTATTTTAGGCACCTGGATTTTTTCACCAGTTGGTAAAAGGTTATTGAACAACTTTTTCGAGCCAAAGACATCTCACCTTTTCCCCTAGTAAAGCTCTATGGAATGGGACGGGTATTGGAATGAAAGTTCATAAATAGATTACATGACTAGTGTAACAACGGAAACCTATTCTTATCCAGCACGGGAGATGCCAGTATTGCATAAAAATAAGAAAGATTATCTCTGTTTGTTCCAAATAGGAAGAAAAACCAAATATTATTAAATAAATGCCCTGTTTACATAATTAACTTAACAAATTATTTTTTTCATATCTATTTTAATCATACCATCAATCAACGACATACACTATTAGACAATTCCTTCTGGAGGTAAAATACCAACTGTTTCACATGGATATAAAATTTACCAGCAGGTAAACAAATGTAATATAAATGTTTCACAATCACGTAAATACATATATAACATAAATATATTAAAAATAAGTGTAATGTGTAAGAGTAGTGGAAATATATTTGTAACGTATATTCTTTGGTAGAGCATCAGAATCTCCCTCAGGTTGGTGGGAAGGAAAATACAGTTTTATCTTCAGGGATTTTTAAAGAAATAAAAGAGTATATAGCAGTAACAATATTTTCTATATTTAAGATATAGATACAAGATGTCCTTCAAAGGGACAGGAACTCAACATTTCCTAAAGAAATACCAAAATACGAACTTACAAGAAGTCTTAGCTAGATTCATATAACTCATAAAAAGTGAGCATACCTGTGGACCATTATGAAGCTAAATTCTATTGACCTAACTTGGCGCGAACCACTGTTATTCGGCGAGCATTATCGAGGTCCAGGAGCACGCGGGATCTCCATGGACAGGAACCAGGAAAGGTCCCAGAGGATGGGGTCCTCACCAGGGAACAGGAACCGGGAATAGCCCCAGAGGTTGGGGACTCCTCGCCAGAGAACAGGAACCAGGAACAGCAGGACGCGGTCAGTCAGAAAGCCAGGGCTCCGGTTGAGCGTACCAGAGACCAGGCCTAAGCCAAGTATGGAAATGGTTAATCATCCGAAGATGACCATCGGAACTTCATCCATCATAAATACGGGTAGCCAGGGCCGTAAAAGGCCACACGGGTTATGTCTCACAATGAAAGACACCATACGGATTACGTAGGTAAACTACAATTGAAGCATGAGGTAGCCATGCGCAGGTCACATTAACGGCAAGCGATTACGATCGAAAAACATACGTTGGGCCGTGTTAACTTTTCAAAAATCTTACATCAAGATCTGGTTCGCGTTTCGCGACAACAAAATAAGGTTATCCCATCATAAAAAAACACAGAAACTCTCACATAAGTGACTCGTCGAATTGCCCGTCGGCTCCCGTCACGGCGGACCTTCAAGAAGTCCGGCGGATCTAGATGGCGCTAGTCGCTAAAACTCAAATACGGCGATCGAAATAAAAGGTTAACAGCCAGGTGAAGTTCAAGACAATATTTATTCAACCAAAATAAATATTATCGTGACATATTTTTAATAACCGAGACTAGGTGCCATTCAAGTACACATACATAGACATTTAAAAACGTTTATTTTATGAAAATTCGTTGATGTAGATATATCAACATACCAGATATCGGAATAAAGACCCATCTATCTAATAAAAGTACACATCTCAAAACGATCTATATAACTACTGTTATATATATAAATTATAAGCTATAAATTTAATTTATTTAACTGTTAATAAATTTGTATTTTCGGTGGGCAGCAATAATGTTATTCATATATAACATAAATACATTAAAAATAAGTGTGATGTGTACGAGTAGTGGAAATACCTTTTGAAAATTGTATGTAATATGACAGTAATTAGTTTAGTTTATACAATATTCAAAGCAAAAAAAAAAACAAACTTTGCAATAATTAATGAATAAACATGATATGTGATGCGCCAGTGTGGTGTTCTTTTGTTTTTTATGGTGAACAATACAACCCTCACGATAATTTATCAGGCCATATTTATTAAACATTCGTTTAGAAATGTTTTATATAGTTGCCCTGACAATACACATGACGATACAACAAAAAAATACGAAATTTGTTCTAATAATTAATAATAATAATTTATTCTTACATTTTCCCAAAAATAAACCTTGAAACCTGTTAATTTGTTCGTAAGAACTTCAGTCCCGTTTTTAAACGTTTTACGAATAAAATGATCATATTTTAGAATAACATTTTTCTCCGTGTGATGATCGGGAGTTTCAATGATACTTGTAACAGGTACTGCCCATAGTGCTCATGCACAATATGCACATATAGTTTGATGATGACACATTCCAAGGATTAATGATAATGTTGCATTTAAGAAGTTCAGAGAATTTGTATTCTTCATTTCTTTCAAGCCTGTCTCCGTATTGTCACCATTCATTCCACCGTTAAAACGAACGGGGTTGCTTCAACAATACTCAGTATATCATTTTCACGAGCCCGGCTGTTACTAAAAAATGTCTCTTTACTGTTCCTATTAAATCGAGCGCTTGAGAAATCTCCTCTCGTAAAGGCCTTTGTCAAAGATGACCGTCGATTTTATACCGTGATAATATACCACGAACCACGGAGACTGTAAAGGCTGTTATTGATTGCCTACCTCAGATTTGATACAAGTTTTAAATTTTTATCATACTGGATGGATCCTAGTACATTGTACAGTGGCCTGGGCTTAACCATATACGTGCACGGAGAAAAATGTTATTCGAAAAAACGATCATTTTAATATTAAAAACGGTTAAAAACGGGACTAAAGTTCTTACGAACAAATTAACAGGGTTTCAATGTTTATTGGCGGGAACATGTAATAATAATTTGTTGGTATACGTAATTACGTTGGTAAGAAAATTATAATGTTTGCGTCCTACAATGTTTATATAAGTCCTATAATATTATATTATAACATTTGCATCTTTACGTAGAACGAATGGAATAAAGCCGAAATGGACTAGTACCTGTTAGTTCCGTGACAAGTCACGTTATAGTAGATTTCGAATTAACTCGTTCATTAAAACAAAACCAAAATTTTCTCTGATATCCAAGTAAGTACTTAAATGCTTACTTTTAAAATAATAACTTAAAAAAATTTTTAAATAAAGAATTATACAATTTGTCCAAACAAACGAAAATACTTTTTCCAAACTTTCTTCAGGCAGGTAGGTACCAAGTATTATTAGGTAACATAGGTAAAGTAAGTCGCTCCGCTGACGAAGCAACTAAAACCAAACTAAAACCGGCTGGTTTCTATGTCTTGATTGGTCAAAAACGTCAAAAAGCTTGTTTAACCATTGACGAAAAACAATCAGCTGACAGCTGGCAACTAGCAACGGCCGACCATGGCAATCAGCAGTGCGAGTCGCGTGTCACCGCTTGCGTTACATTTGACAACGGGCTTTTGAGTGATTGTGTAGTGTGCGAGCCAACACATTGTCATACAAAGACAGTTGTCAGTTGACAATTTTCAGTTGCCTCAGTGAGCGGATCGCCTAAGCGCCTCCGCCCACTCAGGCAACTGAAAACTCTCAACTGCCAACTGTCTTTGTATGACAATGTGATGGCCCGCACACTACACAATCACACAAAACCCCGTTGTCAATGGTAACGCAAGCGGTGACTTGCGACCATTTTTCGACTGTCACTGCTCATTGCCCTGGGCGGCCGTTGCTAGTTGCTAGCTGTCAGCTGTCTCGTAGTTCGTCTATGGTTAAACAAGCTTTTTGACCAATCAAGACAGAGAAAAAGCCGGTTTTAGTTGGTTTTCAGTTGCCTCAGTGGGCGGAGCGCCTTAGTGCCTCCGCTGACGAGGCAACTGAAACCAAACTAAAACCGGCTGGTTGCTATCGCTTCCAACCAAACTTCCATCAAACTTCTATGACCGCCTACTCAATTTTACAATTTCTGTGATTATCTCAGCTTGTTTAACCATAGACGAAGAACAATCAGCTGTCATCATAGTCATCTGTCGCTGTCAAATTGAAAGACAAGAAAAAACTAGATATCTGACAACGAAACTGGCGCAACCATGATAACCGAGCAAACTAGCAACGGCCTGCCACGGCAACTATCAGGGCGAGTTGCGAGTCACTGCTTGCGTTTCCATTGACAACGGGTTTTTGAGAAAGTGTGTAGTGTGCGGGCCATCACATTGACATACACAGGATAGCGAGTTTAGTTGCAAACTTTTTTTTTCAGTTGCCTCATCAGCGGAGGCACTAAGACTTGCTTGAATAATAAAGTGGTCGCAAAAGATTTCCTAAAACGGGAACAGAACTCACAAACAAGCCGATGTAATACCAAACGGTCGATTTAAAGGCTTGATAGGCGGCCGAGACTCTTCACCTCTACCTATGTCTCGTCTTTATATCTTTAAGGAATTATTTGCAAAATCAAAAACAACTCCTACAAATTTATCCTTAAAGACTACCTTTTATCAGCTTTGTATTATTTTTTTTATTTAAAACATCGTTCACAATACACGTGACAAAAGCGCAGATTAATTTTATTCCCACTGTAAATCTGCATTGGTGGCAATAAAAACGCCACAAGCTAATAAACCTACCTACATAAAACCATGAACACGTATGTAGGTAGAATGAAAAATATGTTAAGTGTTAAATAATTAAAAGGAATTAATGGGAGAATAAAAGGTGTATATAGCGATACGGCTAAGAAAGCCATTGTTTTTTAGATTGCCAATCAAATTACAAAAGTACGTATTCGAAATATGCATTTACTTTGTGGCTTGCCATTATTAAAATATAAAGACAATATTTTTTTTACAGTTGAATTAAAAAGTAACATACAGAAGTAGAATTGTGAAAAAAGAACTTATTTTATCAAAGAAGTAGATAACACTAACAAATCGGAATGAAATATGAAAAATAACAAGAGGTTTTTTTTTTTGGTCGTAATTGGGACTCTAAAATTTAGGTATCAGTAGCCGAATTGGTTGAGTCGTTCGTCCCGGTACATTGTAAGATGAGAGATCCTGAGTTCGAGTCCCAGTTGGTTTTTTATTTTTCTGTATCTTGTTCTTTTTCATATTTCGTTTAGATTTATTAGTAATTTTACTAGTTATTTCAAAAATATGTTTCCATTTGAATAAAAGTAGCTGACAAAAATATGGGAAAAAATTAGTCGAAGGTAATATTATTAATTGATCAAAATTACTTAAAAAATAAGAGGTCTTAGTGGCCAAATTGGTTGAGGCGTTCGTCGCGGTAAGACGATATACCCTGAGTTTGAGTCCGAGTTGCGAAAATTACCTTTTTATTTTTCTGCATCTTGTTCTTTTTCATATTATATTTAGATTTGTAAGTATTATCTTCTTCAATGATACATTACATTTGTGGGAATAACCTTCCCTTCAAAAGTTATCAAGAAAAAGAGAGTTATTCTAATAAAATATTAAGTCTTAAATGTTTCTTAGGTTATATTGCATATAAAGGCCACATAATTTTTAACCTTTTTGTTTAAATTGTTTCTTAGGTTATATTGCATATAAAGGCCACGTAATTTTTAACCTACAGTTTGCGGGTTAAAATCTTATCACTGAAATGAAAAAAATTACTTCCGCAATCACCGGTGGGTGATATTTATTCATCCGTGTGGGCGATTGTCATTTCACGCGACACTATTAAACGCAGTACATCTCTCAACTTTGAATATCGTTAATGATGATACGCGTCTGATTTATCCAACTTCTCCTAGGCAAGCTCCCTGCATCTCATGACATCTCATGGTATCTTACGACATCTCATGGGGCATCTCGTGAAGCCTTAACTGGAGGTAGCCGTGCGTGGGAGGTGGGAGGCTAACGGCCCAGTGGACCGTCTACTGCTATTTACATAATTTGATTTGATTATTATGAGATGTTTTGGAAATTAGTTTGATTAATTTAGAAAAATATTGTCGAATTGTGTGAATAAATGGGTAATAAATACGTTTATTGTAAAGATGCTTCTTTACCGGTACTTAAAATACTTTATTTAATGATGTCCACTGTAAATACTTAAATGGGATGCGTATATGAGGTATACTAGTAAAAAGTTGATAACGAGGAGAGGCTACGGTCCATAACGAAGTTTTGATGTCAACCATAATATGTATTATATGATTTAGCAGAAAGACGTGGGGCGACAGAACAATGAAAGTGGACTAAACAAAGTAGAAATTAAATCCTAGAGATTAATGTGTGGTAAAAGTATTTCAATAATTTTTTAATTTTTGTTTATAAATTTATTTTTTTATTTGAATACCACACAGTCTCAACTGCTCTGAATCGTCCGGAGCCAGTGAGACTATGGCATCCAAAATTGTGGTATATTGTTAGATTGATGGTAGAGGGGAGGGGAGGGATACGGGGAGGAGAAAAGTGGGAAAGTACCTGGCTATTCAGATCTGGTCATTTATTTAATTTTTTGATTATGCATATATATTATTATTTTTTACATTTAGTGATGTGCCATGCCTGTCTATCTAGGAGTTCCTTTATTAAGAACAGGTGCAGTTTTAAACATAATCAGTTTATAACAATACAATATTGCGTCAAACACAGTAAAAGCCGTTTCAAGCACCACTGATCACAGACTTATGATATATTCATATGTCTATGGTTTTTTTATTTATTTTATTTATTTATTGATACAATATTTTTACATTTAATAATAAAATTCAATAATGTTGGCCTCACTAGGTGGTTTACCCGTGCTGAGGCCTCCATTTTATCTACAATTAAATTTTTACACAGTACATTTAAAAATATATGAAAAACATAAGATTAAGATAAATTAAATTTAAAAACAGAGATTTGAAATTAAAGTAAAATTAAAAATAAATAATAGATATTATATAAGGTTTAAATAGGTATATTTATATTATGTGTGTTTGTGGGTGATTGTGTTTTATATTGGTTTTGTGTGTTACTTTATGTTTTATTATTTTATGTTATGAGATTTTGGTAATATTGTCTTTTTTGTTCTTTAATCCATTTTGTAATTTTGTGTCGGAATTTATTTTTGTTTTCCTCAATTCTATTTTCGAGTGTTAGACTGTTGAATGCTTTTATAGCGTGATATTGGTAGTGTCTTTGTCCAAAGCTTGTATTTACCGTCGGAGTTTTTATGTTTTCTTTGTACGCTTGTCTAACTGGTCTGTTAGTGATATTTTGTGTTTGTTGAAATTTGTTTTTTTGGTCAAAAATGTAGTTAAGTAGTGTTTTAACGTATAATTGGCGTATGTCTAGTACGTCACAACAATTGAATATTTGGTCTGTATCAGTAAGTCTATGTTTTTCAAGTATTACCTTTAAGATCGCTTTCTGCGCAATTTCTATGTGTTCGATAGCTGAATTTGTTGCTCCTCCCCAAACAATTATTCCATATTCTATTATTGATTGACAGAGTGCAAAATATATTGTTTTCATTTGTTTTATTTTGTATATATTTCTTATGTTAAGGAAAATATGTATTGTTTTGAGGAGTTTATTTGTGATTTGTTTGATGTGATGTGTCCATCTAAAGTTATGGTCAATTACAATTCCTAGATACTTTATTTGTTCTTTTTTTTCTAGAGGAGGGCAATCACAGTTATTGGTGTTTGAACATTCGTGTATTTTTATGGTGTTTGTGTTATTTTTTGGCTGTCCCGTGCTATTTATACTGTACGTTGTATATTTTGTTTTCGATATGTTTAATGTAAGTATGTTTGAGTCTAGCCATGTTTTTACTTGCATGATTCCTAAATTCGCTATGTTAAATACATTTTTCCAATCCTTAGATTTAAAGAGTAAAACTGTGTCGTCGGCATAACTAACTATTTCACCGTCTATTTCCATGCTGCAAAGTTCATTTATATAAATAGTGAAGAGAACGGGCCCTAGTATGCTTCCTTGTGGAACTCCATATGTGATCGGCAGTGGTTTGCTAGTATGGTTGTTAATTTTGACTTGTTGTGTTCTATTACTCATATAACTTTTTAATAGTTGGAGTTCCTTGCCTTTGATACCCATGTTTTCTAATTTTTTAAAAAGTGTTTGGTGGCAGATTGAGTCAAAAGCTTTAGCTAAATCTAGATATATCGCTATGCATTTATACCCTTGATCTAAGTTGCTATGTATATAATCTATTGTACGCGCCAAAGCTTCTTTTGTGCCTATTTTTTCTCTAAATCCATATTGTTTATCCGAGATTAATTTGTTTTCTTCCAGGTATTTTATGATTTGGTTTTTTACTACTCTTTCGAAAATCTTTGAAAGCGAGTTTAACAATGTGATTGGTCTGTAGTTAGTTATTTCCATTTTGTCTCCAGATTTATAAATAAGGATCACTAGTCCTTTTTTAAGAGTACTAGGAAAGCAGGAGTGTGTTATACTAAGGTTGATTAAGTGTGTTACGGTTTTTAAAATTTCGTTTTTTATTACCTTAATGCAATCCGTTGTTATCTCATCTAATCCAGGAGCAATTCGGTTTTTTAATGTGTTTATTATTTTGTCAATTTCCTCTTCCGAAGTTGTTTTTATTTTAAATCTGTGTTGTGACGGTTGCGTATTTATGTTTGTTTGTGTTAGTGTGTTTGTGTTAAGAATTTTACGGTTCGCTAAAACTTTTCCTATACTTGCGAAGAAGTTATTCACATGATTTGCTATAGTTTCTTTATTTTTATTGGTATCTATTTTTTTTGAGTTAATGTTTAGATGTTCGATTGTATTTTTCTGTTTGAATTTTTGTGTGTACGTAACTTCTTTTAATATTTTCCACATTTCCTTTGGGTTATTGTTTTATTTTTTTTCAAGTTTTTCTCGATAGTACAACTCCTTAGCTACTCTAATAATTTTCGTGCAGATGTTTCTATATCTTTTATAGTAATTAAGTTGTGTTATGTCGTACGGCGTATGTTTAATTTGTTTGTGAATTTTGTCTCGTTTACGAATACAGTTTAATATTCCCTGTGTTATCCATAGTTTAATTTTTTTAGTTTTGTGTGTAAGTTTTACTTGTTTTAGATTAGTGTTATTATTTATTTCTTGCGCTAACATTGTTGTAAATTTATCCCAGGCCTCTTCGACATTCTCTATTCGGTATATTGTACTCCAGTCCATTTTTTTGAGTTTTTCTTTTAAGTTTCTGTAGTCAATTATTTTTTTTGTGATTATTTTATGTAGGATAGGTTTTGTGTTTTCGGTATCAATTGCTATCATATTCATGTAGTGATCTGTAATAGTGCTTTCAAGTACTACGGTTTTGGTCTTTAGTTTTGTTTTGATCATTATATGATCTATACAACTTTTTGTGTTTTGTGTGACTCGTGTCGGAACATTTATCGTTGGTTCCAGTCCATGCTGTGCTAGTATTGTAAGGTATTCTAAGTTTTGTGGGTGTCCGTTTTGTAGAGTGTTTATGTTTAAGTCTCCAATGATGATGATATTTTTGTTTTTGTTGAGATCATTTAATGTATTGTTAAGTGCAGTTAGAAAATTTGTAATGTTGTTTTTGGATGGAGATCTGTACATTGCAAGAATACACGTTTCTTTTTCACATGTTATTTGTATGCAGTTGGAGTCTATGATATGTATTTCTTGGACGATTGTGTTTATTTTATCATTGATGTATATCACTATACCATCATTTTGATTTTTGTGATTCTTTGTATGGTGTGTGTTATAGTTTTCGATTGTTTTTGGTATATATTTTTCATTCAACCAGCATTCTGTCAGCACAATTATATCAAAATTATTATCAAGCTGTTGTAGGTATATAGTAAATTCATCAAAATTTTTATTAATCGATCTAATGTTTTGGTGTAGTATTTTCACTTTATTTTTTTCTTTTGTGATATTGGTCCATATGTTAATATCGTTTGTAGTTATACAGTGGTGTTGGTTGTCTGAGTCTATATATTCCATGTAATCAGCCATGTTGGTGAGTATTTGTGTAAGTATATAATATAAGTATTAAAATATTTAAAATTAAATTGAGTAAATGAACATATATAAATTTAGGGAATAAAAATAATATAGATCCACAGGATTAATAATTTGGATAAAAGTTGTCAGTACTAAAGAATCTAAAGTTACTACAATAATTAAAAGAATTGTGAATAATGCAATGACAAAACGTATCAGGCGAATTGGAAGAATTAAAAAATAAAAATAATTTGCGACAGATAAGTTAATAATAAGCATAAGAATATTCAAAATTAATAGATAGATTATATGTTTTATAACAAGTAAAATAATTGTATTAAATATGAGAATTAATTTGGACGTAGAAATTGAAAATTTTACAAGTTTTGCATAATTAGAGTGATTGGAAGGATTATAATAAGACATTAAAATTTTAAGGATGAAATTGATTGAAATAAGTGAAGGTAATGAATTGATTAGGAGAGTTACAAAAATAATGTTAAAATAATTAAAATAATTTGGATAATAAAAACATTTCGAACAAATTGTGTAAATAAAATAGTTTAATGTAATTGTGGAAATAAGATTTATAAAAGAATTACTTAAATTAATTAATAAACAATTTAAAAAAATATATAGCATCGACTGGAGTAAGTTTGGATAATAAAAACATTTAGAATAGTAATTTTTGTTGGTAAAATAGTTAATATAATTTGGATAACAAAAACATTTAGAGCAGTAAAATTTTTTGGTAAAATAATTAAAATAATTTTCGTAATAAATACAAGTAGAATAATAATATTTGAATATAAAATACTTTGTATAATAAGAACATTTATAAAAATTAGTGTAAATAAAATCATTAAAAATAATTAAATAAATGATAATTTTAAGGGAATTACATAATTGCAAAACTATAAGAATTAAAATTAAATTTAGTAAATGAATATAGATAAGTATAGAAAATATAAATAAATTATCAATATGATTTACAATTTGAATTAAATGTAATATGTAAATTGAATAAGCTTTGCTAAATGAACAAAGTAAATTCTTTTTATTGAATAAAATTAATATGTTTATTAAAAAAATCACTTGATTTGTAATAATTTGACGTAGTATACAGTGCGCAATTTTTAAAGTGATAGCAATAATTATATGGGTTACGTGATTTTTATAATGAAGTAAATGTGTTGTTTGAATAATTTTAAGGATATTAATCAATATTGAGAGTGTTAAATAAATTAGAAAAATAAGGTACTTGAAAGAATAATAATAGGTTAATAAATAATGTAAAAAAATACTGTTTGTGGTATAAATTTTCTTATAAATAAGAACTTCCTAAGATTTGTTATAACATCCATTTTTAGATAGCAAGTTTAACGACAGTTTGGCACTCGCAACCATCGGTTGAAACTATTTTTAGGTAATAATTATAGTACGTACTGACTTCTTATATAGCTGACAGCCGAAGGTGCGAGTTGCCGTATACCGTCTAGATAAGTTTAGATAGATCATCCGAATGCTTGATATAAATTATTTTTTCATTCGGTGATTTACGAATTAGTATTCTATTCTCTTTAAACCAGACAAACATGTAATTAGTTTCTTTTGCTTTCTGTTTCGCTTTCCAGAGCAGTTCTTTGAAGTATGGGCAAATGGTTTCCCCTATGTAGATTTTTTCGCTCCCCAGGGCTGATGCGGTTTTGGCGTCAATATTCTTCCGTAGTGTTAGCATTTGGTTGCGCTTGTAGATATCGTGAAATTTGACTTGGATTCTCGGGTAGGCTCCTGGTCGTCTGTCCTGGATCCGTTTCACTTCCTTCAGGTCCTGTAGTTGGATGGTCATCCCGGTGGCCGCAGCCACCTGCTGTACAAGTAATGGTGTCTGTTCCTCATTTGATTGAGGGATTCCACATATTTCTAGGCAATCGTCTTTCGTGGATTGCTCAAGATCCGCGATTCTAATTTCTAGGCTCTTAATAACCTTATTTTTATCATTATTTTTTATTTCCATTACATCAGTATTGACTGTTTTCTGCGATTTTTCAATGTCCGTTATACGCTTATTTATTTCATCATGTTGATCAGATATGAATTGTATAGATTTTATAATTTCTTGGTTTTGTATGATTATGGATTCATATTTTTGGGTATATAAGTCAAGTTTTTTTTCAACAAATTCCATAATTGCTGTTTTAAAAATGGATAATTCCTTGACAAATAATTCGGATGTTAGTAATCCATGGTTTGCACCATCTGTGGTTGGAATTGATAAATTATCTGTGCCTATTTGCTGGTCGATTGCAGATTTTGGTGATTGAGTCGTCTGTTTACCATGTTTGACGCTAGATGGCTGTTCGTCATTTAAAAGTACATCATATTTTGTCGTATGTTTTGGTTTGTTTTTTTGATGTTGAATACATTTTTTACACTTAAATTGTGTGTTTCTTGCACTACGACGAGAGGATTCCCCGATTTCCGCACAGCCGAGGTGATAATTGCTTTCACAGAGGCAACAGCATACATAATCAGATGGGGAGTCAATATTTTTTTGACAAATGATGCATTGTGTATTCATTTTGGCTGCTGTTATAAGCGAGTTCCTCGTAAAAAAATGATTTTTAGATGGTTACCTCAAGTGTATGATGGCAATCACTTTAAATACACTTAAATATCTCTGGAGGAGTCACTTTTTTTTAGTTTTTTTTTTCTTTTCTCTGTAACAGATTGACACTTTCGGTGACAGTTTTGTACTTGAGCTTAAGACACTAAAATACACCACTCCGCGAGAAAAAAATACACAGGTGTGATGCGCGGTCTTCAATTTAGTATAATTTAAAACCTTAAACTTGGTTTGTTATAGTTTTTTTGTTGTTTTTTGATTAATTCAATGCGGACACAGAAATACGTAAGCACTAGACTTGGTAGGTAGTAGTATCATCGTATCGTTTAGATTCTGAATAGTCGTCTTTCTCCAGGACGTTACTGAAATATTCTACCACTCTGGAACATGCCTCTTATATAGGTAATATGTAGTCGTTAATGCCACAAATTATGAATTACCAAAAGGTAATGAAATAATATTTACACCCCCCCCCCCCTGATTGGAACCAGTTTACCTCCGGATTTGTAACCAAGGATCGTAATCACTCAACCACTGAGGCATTATTTCAGATTTTTTAATACTTGATAAATAAATGGTTATCCACAAGCTACAAGGGATACTACGATTAGCCCCTTGAATATCATTACTCCTCAATCACAAACTGTCCAACGACAACCGGGGGTGATAACGAGGTAGGTAACATCCGATAATCTAATACCTAATATTCCAGGGACATTATAGATGCAAGCCCCGAGGGAAATAAAGTAGAAGGGTCATACCAATATTACGCACTGGAGCCACCAAATCAAATCTTCTGTTGATGATTGTCTCCTGGTTATTACGACATGTCAGGTTGACTGATGGATGCTGGACTCTGTAATGAAGAGAGTTCTCCGGTGACAAGCAGAGTGACAAGCAAGGAGTATACATAATGTTGTACTCGCTGTCAACTGCGACAGAAGGACAGTGGTATTGAGCAGCGTAATTGTTTTAATAAACATTCCCCTAATTTACGATAAACTCAGATGAATTGCAATTTATTTTTATATTCAGTATATCATAGGCACCTTCCTATTACCTACCTTTTGCGAAAGACAGCTTACTCTAAGGTCAGCAGATCTAGATGTTACTAATCGTTTATTCGAACTCTCTAGGTTAAATCGAGCCGTTTACTATGATCGCTCTTTTCGTGTATCTGGCCCACTCATTTGGAATAAACTTCCCTCGGCTGTTACTAATATTCAGAATTTGACTGAATTTAAACGGGCTTTAAGAACTCTTACCATTCTTGAATCTTAATCTCTTTTTCAATATATTGTAATGTCATATTCTAAAGTCTTTAGTAATTGTTTGGTTCCGATTTCCTCCTTGTTGCATTTTTATGTTATTAATGTCCACTCAGAAAGATTCTTATTTCTGAACCTGTTTTATACTATATTTTAGTTCTAATATTTTTGTTGTGTCCTGTTCTATATTACCACCGTTACTATCTGTCCTATTCTATAATAGCACTACTATTGTTATTTTTTGTTCTCTATTCATTGCCTTGTATACTCGTATATTCCTTGTTTAAAATTACTTTTATCAATATTTGTAAGGACTCGTAAGGAACACTGCAGGCATATTTTTAATTTTGTTATAGTTAAGCGCACTTGAAGTGAAACAACACGAAACTGCGCTATAAGAATGTTTTTACGCACCAGACTTTTAGGTCCGGGTTTAGTTTTCCCCATAGGAAAAACTAAACCCTTTCACACTCTTTTCCACAAAAATTATCATCTAGTAAATCCTCGCTATGCAAGTGTATTATGTAAGTATAATTAATACAAACAATACAAGAACGACAAACATTATTATTATTATTATTTATTTATCCTGAAAGAAAAACATATTTCGTGAACGATATTCACATCATTAGGATTAAATGTACACTAAAATTAAAAATTAAATATAGATCACGTACGGGAGAAAGGAGTACATTTTGTTCTGTTATTTAACATGTTATAGCTATGAAAAAAACATAGTGTATCTGTAAAGGCAAATTAAGCATTTGTCGAGAGAATTTTTCTATTTTTCAAAGGAGTCGGGTTTTATGAAATATTTTCAATTTTTTCGCTTAATTCTAATCGTTATTAGCGCGTTCCCTCTTGCATTCGTATGTATCTCCCTTTCTTCTTCTTTTTGAATGCTGAATATAGGGCCTTAACAATAATTTATTTTATTTATTAACATAGCTTTTAATTAACCCTCCCAGGAATTTGAACCCCGCCTCTAGAATCAGCATAAATGTGTATTTTTAGGATAATTTGTTAAAAAAATTGTACACATGGAAAAAATTGTATAATAGAACAAGCGATCACGTGATATTTTTATATCTAAGATCAATCGTTTGATTGCTATGGAGTTTTAAAATCTATACAAATAAGGTAAGCACCTATCCGAAAAAAGATCACAGACTCCATTGTTGAAAGTTGAAAGACCCCAGGCTTAGAGAATAGTAGCGACGGGAAGATGGGATATAAAAGCGCACCTCTTAGGGGTATTAGGATAACAGGAGAAAGGCAGAGAAGGTAGAGAGAGGACTCTCGGTACAGTCTGTTGTTAAATGTCAAATTAGCAGTCGCTTCCTTTTGTTCAGTCAACTCATGCATTATTCATCGGCAATTTAAAAGACAGTCTCACAAGAGATTTACTACTCTTACTCCCTTGTATTTCGGATGCAGAAACGTTTAATGCACTTCTTAAACTGCGGCACATAAATATACAACTCTGCGACAAATCGGCTGCTTCAAAACATGCATACTTAAGCCGGGCTTATTCAATGCCCGCTGCCTTCTGCCGACTGCCCGCCGGGAATCCTCTTTAATTGGCAGGGCACTCGATTTCTTTACGATTATCTTGGATATAATACGTCATATAGAAATGCTCCCAAATTATTTACCAGCATTCGGAAAAATGCTAAGTAGAAGGTTTTATAACTGGTTTTATATAGAGCTCATTAACGGTACATAAAGACACCGATATTAAAAATTAGTAAGATAAATTGTGGGTAACTAGTTATACCTAATTACGAGAGAGACTTCATTTATACACAAAATATGAAACGATTTTAAGCATAATAGTGCAATTCTTCGCTCATTTAGTTATGAAATACAATTTAAAAATTATTGTATCTTTTTGCGGACTGTGACGAGTCATAATTATTGAAAAATACAGAGTAATATTTTTACTGTTTATTTATTTCTTTGAAAAAGAGTTACAATTGATTTATTTTTGTTACTTTAGTTTAATAGTTAAGCGCACTTGAAGTGAAACATCACAAAACTGCTCTATACAAATTTATGTTATTATTATTATTATATTACTTTACTAACTTTAACCAGTAATTCCTGTTATTACTTCTAGTAAAATATGTGAACAAAATTTAGATTTTTTCATGTTTTTGGTGATGGGCGGTTACTTGGCAAAGTGACCAGTTATGACATATTTAAGAAAAAAAAAATCCATAAGTCACCGGAGAATAAAATAAATATTCATTTTCTACCCCAAATGGTATTATTAGGAATCACTGGTTAAAGTGAGTTAAAAACGTCCCTGAAGATCCTGTATACCATAAATGATATATTATAACACCTTTCTGCTACGTACAAAACACACATGCAACACCTGAGGATGCGTTGATCATAATGCTAAGGGGATTAAAATAAAGTTAATCTTCTAACACCATTTGCTTTATTAAATGGTGATTGTTATTTCCCTAAAATATGAATACAAAATACGCAGTTATTATTTGAGAATCAAAGCTCACTGAGTCAGAAGTAGAAATATTATCAATAAACAGATTAATAAACCGAAAATATCTTAATAAACCGAAAAATAAGAGAAAAGTTGTTGAATTTTTTTGTTTGTTGGAGTTAGCGGAGATCAGAGATGCTGTCGGCGACTCCGGAGTAACTCTGGCTTGTATGGAGTGTATGAAGTAGGTGTATTCAGTATACTGTGGGTATATCGCAATTTATCGTCTCCTCGGTACATTTAGTATGGCCGCCGCGGGTTTAGCTCAGTTTTTCCAGACTTGTTGGACATTCATTTCCTTTCGGGAGTGCCGCCAGACATCTTATTTGTCTGGCCGGGCTCTGCCAACTTATATTATACACTCAGAACATAAGTAAATAAATAACATAAGTAAGTAAAAAACAGTGCAGTCAATCGAATAGCTAACATTTAAAAAAAATGTTCTTTGTTTTATTTGAGGTACCTAACTACGTATTATATTTTGTAAAAGCCTTTTCTGGCCTATAGATACATAATATGTAAACCAACATGTCAAAAAAATTCACCCGTCAAAGGTCGATACATCGAGCATATTTGAGCACAAATGTTCATATTTTTCCCGGAGCCTACAAACCTCCCGGATTCAGCGGAACTCTGACTCCTCAATTTCGGTAATTTGTGAGTGGGAAGGAAAAGATGAAGGAAGGAGACAGTTTTTACATTCCTATTTATGCCCAGTCAAATAACATAGCAAAAGCCATTAAAATAAACATTTGAATCGAAAATGAGCAATATTATTTTTCTTGCAAGGCAAGTTGTTTATAGGTATTCATAATATTTTTATTTATTTGTTCATGTGAAGCAGTTACTGTATGATGTGACATTATAATTTAAAATAAACAATACCTAGTAAGCACCACATTTATTTTTTATACTTAGGGCCGACCGGGTTTCGCTACAACCGTAACCCGGTGGGCATTATGATAAAAAATAAAAGTGATCTTTTTTTCACGGGTTTAGTTTTTCCCATAGGAAAAACTAAACCCTTTCATACACTTTTCCATATAAATGATCATCTAGTAAATCCATGTTATGCAAGTGTATTATATAAGTATAATTAATACAAAACAATACAAGAACAACACGTTAATCTACCAAACTATTAAATGGGAATATAATTCACCGTCTCCAGATATTTTCATATCAGAGGGTTCGGCTCTGTGGAATTCCTAATTTGACCGATAAATCCTACTGATCCCTCAATATAAATATTTAAAAAATCTTTCGTAATTCTACATGTATTTAAAATGACTGATTTTTGCATTTTTATATAGAAATTCTTTGACAAATCTAATATGCCCAAATTTTTAATAAGAGAGCTAGGTATAATGCCAGTAGCCGAAATAACAAAAGGTAATATTTTTATAGTCTGAGAATGCCAAATTCTTTTAATTTCATTTCCTAAATCTGTATACTTTCTTATTTTTTCAGAAACAGATTTTTGAATATTACAGGAATTTGGAATAGCTACATCAATGATATAAGTTATTTTTTTTAATTTTGTCATGTAAAACTATATCAGGTCTATTATGACCAATTGGTCTGTCTGTTAGTATAGTTTTATCATAGTAAATTTTAAAGAAATTATTTTCTAAAAATGAATTTGGTTCGTATTCTTAATATGGTACTATATTATGACAGTCAATCAAGTTATGTTTAATTACCAAACTTTGGTGAATTATTTTTAAAACCTGATTGTGCCTAAATGTATACTCAGACGGCGCTAATATAGAACATCCTGATATAATGTGTTCTATAGTTTCCGGAAAAGCCATACATTTTCTACATAAATCATCAATTTGATTTGGATCTTTGATAATATATGATCTTTACTAAGTTTTTTTATTTATTTTAAATTATTATTACATAATTTATTTTAAAAATCACTCGTCTATTTAAATTATTAGGCGTGACATTGTGACGTGACATGCCTAAGACATTTTGATAATGCAGTCGGAAGGCGAAAGAGAACTCTCGTAATAGTGATTACGCAAAACAAGTTGTTTGAAAAAACTTTTTTTTTTAAATACATTAAATAATAATATTATTGAATATAAAAAAAGATCAAAAGTTATTAGATTTAGTGTTTATTCATTGCTTTTACGCAGTTGTATTGTGAACAAACGTTATCATATTTATTATTAGACTTGAGCCCTTGAGGTGATTTCTCACAAAAACGGCGCTCTACAAATTATCCAATTATTATTATTATTATTGGACCACATTTACCCCAGAACTAGCAAGATACGCAAGTAGCTAGTTGGTAGTAGCAAATAACAACCCCCCCTATAATAGTAATATCACAGCTTCAGACTGCATTACATCAGCAGCGGTGAATTTGACAGCCAATACGGATCGGCAGTCATCTGATTACAAGTGTCATCTTCGGTGGTTTACTGAACGTCAAAAGAGCCTCTCCCCAACCAACGAACCGACGCCATGCGACACGTGACAGGAGATGATGGATCACGATTGCGACGTGATACAATAATTCCAGATGTCCACCAAACACTTATTCCAATAACTAAAGAGGAATGGATTTGTGCAGTTGTATGATATTTCTTTTAACATTGTGATAAAACTAGTAGTTATGTGTACAGTAGACCTTGCATCCGCACGGAGAAAAATTATATTCTAAAATAGGTTAAAAATGGGACTGAAGATCTTACGAACAAATTAAATGTTTTAATGTTTTTTGGTGGGAAAATGTAAGAATAATTTGTTGGTGTACGAACGAAATTACGCATACCAACAAATTATTCTTACATGTTCCCGCCAATAGACATTGAAACCCTGTTAATTTGTTCCTAAGAACTTCAGTACCGTTTTTAACCGTTTTTAGGAATAAAGTGATCGTATTTTAGTATAACATTTTTCTCCGTGCGAAAAAGTATTGTTTTAAATTTTATCTTTATTGATAAATGAAAATCAAAATTTCCTCCAAAATCCGTAAGATTTTTAAGTACCTAGTTACCTAAATATCTAACTACTTGGATATGATTTAAGATTTTCACGGCCAAATGTATTTTTGTTATTTATTTTTGGGATGTTACGCTACCTCTTTATATGATGTCTAATACATCTGCCCTGATGATGGACACTGTAACGTTGTCCGAAACTTTGGCTAAAGAAGGAGGTAGCGTAACACGGCATAACATCAATAAATAAATAACAAAAAAATCTACCTAGGTACTTAATTATAAACAATATATTTTATGTAATTTTTTTTCAATTTCAAATAAGGTATTATTATACAATTTGTCCAAAGAAAAGTCACTAGATATCAATCAAAAATCTTTTTTCAAACTTTGTTAAGGCAGGTAGATAGCATTATTTGGGAGGCGGGTATGGGTGCCGCGCCACCGCATTTTTTCATATTTTTTTGGATAACCAACATCTCTACCATAGGTCACTCCAACTGGCTCGCACCGTATGGTGACTTAGTAGAGGTGTCCGTGTTCATGGGATGAGGTTTGTCTGGATCTTGGCGGTGGATGCATCTGCCGCAAGTGCGAGAAACTGATTTAAGGATACCTTTTGACCTCTCCAGGACTTTCTCGGAATATCGCCTTGCACTGCAGTGGGAGAAGGAGAAGTGGAAACACTGATCTCCAGATTCTATCAAAACCTCATACCTTTTTCCTTCTCAGAACTTCATCTCCTTCCTTTCCTCAAAAGATTCACCACACAGCATCCCCAAAGATGACGTAGGCCCTGACGGGATTTATTTTGATCTGGGCCTCCTGTGTGAAGCCAATGTAAAAAATATATATATAATAATACTGAAAAATGAGAAAAAGAAAGTACACACGACGATTTCACATTACAAAAAAAAAATTGTGAACCATTGAAAAATGCCACAGATTGGGACTCGCAACCTCAGGATTGCTAGTCGAGAGCCTTACCCATCGACCACGGGGGCTGTCTACAAAGATTATTTGTTTTTGTTACGGAAATTCCTTGTCCAGATATCACAACGAATATTAATTATTCTATCCGTGATCCCTGATTCAATTAGGTGATATTGACGCCTGAGATGAAATTGTACTATGCGGCGAATACAATAAAATAAAACATTAATCAATGACTAGGTATGGCGAGACGCAACAAGTTTGGTCCTCATCACATTCATCCTACTGTCCATAGATAGGTATGATTCTACTGCTGAGAGCTCCAATGCAACCTCTCTTTCAGTTACAAGCGTCGTTTATGAGAAAGATGAAAAGGCTACGGATGAACTTTATGCAGCAAGTCTTTACTAGACTCCTAATCCCAGAGAGTTATGACTTTTCAATAACATTGATGGATCATGGAGTGAAGGCTCGACTCCTGTAGCGAGAGCTAAATTGTGATTAAAGAGTTGATACAAAAATAAACACTAACTTTGTACGAGAAACAATCTGGCCCGATTCAATGGATATAAGTTTACTCAAATCACCACGAAGGGATCCACTTTATGGCACTTCTGAGGTTGATATAATGGAGGTTTTGGTCTTAAGAACACAGTCAAATTAGTAAACTACATACTTGTTAGAATAGTTACTAATACGTATAATGTAGATAAGTGCTTTTTCTCCTTGGTGGTTTTTGGATCTCTTTAAGATTGTTCCTCAAGACAATCATAAATTAATTACAAGCCTTAATAAAAGAACCCATGAAAGTAGATTATTTCAATAAAACGCACGTCGCAGCATTTTTAGATATTTAAATACTTACTGTCATACTTAGCAAAATAATCACTCGAGCGTTCGCATTAATAATTGAAATACGCGTCCATCTTCCGGGATTTCTGAGGGTCCGATTTGGAAATTTCCCGCCCTCATTAAAAAAATAATGCTATCGAATTTTAATACGAAGATATATAAACTGTTTATATTGTTAAAGAGCCGTTGAATGCATCTATATTTATCCTGTAGCTAACAGCCATAAATATCTATTATTTTGTAAATTTTCCGAGCTGGTATCACTGATATCAGCAGCGAGTAACGATACGCAATGATGATTTGCCATGATCATTCCAGTTCCAACGCTCTTAGTCATACTTACTCCCTCCGGTCGTTACGAATTTAATTCTGTAAAAACTAGTATTTCTGCAAATATACTTGACTTGTTTACCCAAATGTTTTATTGATAATAGTGATAAACATCTGACACGCAGCCCCGTTTACAACCTTGGTATTGATATTATGTTAGTGCGATCATCTACAGACAAGTTCCCACAAAAAAAACATAAATACACTGCAAGGTTCACAGAAAACTTATTAATACCAAAAGCAAACAAAGGAATATTCCAAAAAGGACCAAACTATGCTAGTGCTAGCCAAAATGTGGGCCGTGGGGGGCTGATTAAATTGGCCAAAATGTGGCCAAAGATGCTCCATTGGATAAAGTGTATTAACAAGATTAATTAAAATATTGTAAACTGTAATTTTCTTGGTAGTTGTTGGTAATAAAATAAGTAATAAGTGTACCGGAAGAATGAGTTAAGAAAATAAATCTTAAATAACCAATCAATATTTGCATACTACTTACAAGTTAAAATTTTCTCCGTGACTTATCATCATTTATTAAAACAACTTATGCAAAGTCTTGGATCTTCATTAAATTAATAATGATATAGGTATAATCAAAGATATCGATGAGATTCTTCACCTATCGAACTGACCCCTGAAAACAAGTAACGAAGGGTTTCCCAGCGTGACCTCCGCGACCCCGAATTACGACGAAGAATTTAAGGACAGTATCAACATTAAGGAGAAATTAGTTTGCAAAGAGGCGTAAACGGTAAATCGTACGCCCATGTCTCAATTTTGCAATATGTTCCAAGATAAATTATAATTAAGTTAATTTGTGTTTGGAGACATTTGGGGCTAACATACCCTTATCCGATAGTTGTTATTTTAATGAGGAATGTTCCTAGTTGCCAAGAAAGTATCGCAGAACCGTGAACTATGGAACTCGAGTACTCCGAGGACTCATTTATCACTTTGGTGAAACTGAACATGATAAAGTAAACTAAAAACGGCCCTTCAGGTAAATATGACAGCAAATAGGTCGTTAATTATGCCCGTGGACGGGATATCGAAAATGTCAGAAAATCCGTTATATTTTTCGGTGACATGAACTAATGAATTTTGTAAGTATTTAGGGAACCATGTTGCCTAAAATGATATTTATAATATGAAATATTATTACAATATGCGCATAGAAATTACGAAAAATTAATCATCCTTTCCACTTTGTAACGAGTTTGTAGAAGACAAGCTTAAATAGAATATCCTAAATATTTTTAAGCCAATTATGTAAAATAAAACAAAACTTATATTTGAAGATGTTTTTGTCAGTTTCAAAGCAAAATAATTCAATTCTTATTTTTAAAATAAATAAAGCTGTAGATATTTTAGGTGAGTTTAAAAGTTTACAGAATAATTTATCAGAAAACATTCAGCGATAAAAGATTTTTTACTCAAACAAAAATATAACCAGGCTTACTTTGATGGTAACGAGATTACTTATGATTTGCTTACAAATGCACGACACGTAATCATTAATTTCCGAATAAAATAAAAATCTGTACATTTCCTCGAATTCAAAGTATTCTTCCAAGTTGGAAGTTTTACAAAGTTACAATTGGAATTCGTTGCGGATGTTTGCAAATTTAAAATTCTGGACATGAAGTTATATAAAACAGAACGCGGAACAAAGTTGCGGACGCAGAAAAATACCGGCCTCTTTATCAGGACCATACAAATAGCAGCAACATTTGAATACACGTAAGTGCAACTTATTCTCCGCTTGTAGATAAATCCACAGGGAGTTAAAAGTTTTAAATTCAATATTACGTGTTTTTTGTCAGTACCTTTGAAAGTATTGCTCGTTACAGTAAACAAAAACTAGGATGCAAGTGGTTCGTACAATAAACGCGAAACAACGTAGTAATACTAAAATAAGTCAATCGAGTTGATTAGTCAGACATCTCCGAAAATCGAAATTTGAGTTGAGTATGCATTTGTATTTAAACGTGCATACCCAGATTACCTACAAACACCATCAAATCAATTATATATAATGCAGAAAAAACTTCTATTGAAGTAGACAAAAAAGAGTACAGTATTTTTTTTTCATGGGATGTTGAATTGTCACTTTTTTGATTTGTCGTGGAACCGTAAAGTACAGAAACGTGTAAATAATATTTGATTTATGGTGAGCGTTCGAATATTGCTTTCCTCATTATCTCACAACTTAGTATTTGGAGATATCTGACTAATTAACTAAACGATCTACATATATATACAGAGAGTGTACTGTAGAAAATAACATCACCAGGAAGAGACTGTATCTAAGTTATTTTACCAGACTTACATGACGACTGCCCGAAAATTTAATTGTTTCATATTCAAATAACATAATCATAAATTAATCACATTTTAATGCGCCTTATTATTTTTCACAGCATCGGCGATGTTTTTAAAAAGTGCATTCAGATTTACAGCGTTCGATTAAAAAACAAATAACTCTTTTCTCACGTCCGGTGTAAGGTCAGATTCGGCAGATTGCGGGACCGAAAATAAATATATGCAGTGTGCGAGTCTTCTCATTAAAATCCAAAATAAGATAAAAGGTTCGGCTGCGACCCTGGCGGCCAATCAGCGAGGCGCAGCGTGTAGCCGGCACAAATCACACTTAGCGAGATGGGACCGATACCTAACTGCCAAGCAACCACCACCTACCATACCATGCTGCTATCCTGGTACCCTAACACAACACTATTATACTCACAGACATCACCAGACCTCATTCCTAGGTCAGGGTGGTGACTTTAGCGGCGTTAGCTCATTTTAAGCGATAGCTCTCTCTAGAGGTCTTATTCTAATATTATTATAAATTTGATGTGATATCAATCTGTCATAAGATTAAGTACTATTTTGTAGGTAATAGGTACCTGTGGTAAATTGTAGACGAAGTCAGTCGAGTAAAGTCGTTCAGATCCTTGTCTTGTATCGTAGATGTCCATATGCTTGTAACATCCCAGCCAGGAGCACTCATATCCCGGTGCGACCGGTACACCAAGGGACATAATTTGTTACGACTTGGAGCACTTACTCAGAGGATGGGAAGGACTTTGGAGTTGAATCGACCGGTATTTAAGCATGGCAACCTTATAATCCAACATAGAATGGGCAGGAATTAAGGAATTGCCATGGCATAAAACTTTACGACAGATTACTCTCCTAAGAAAAACTTACAAATATCGATATATTCAAAACATTTATAAAATAATGGATCTGGGACACAGGGAGACACGAAATTAGTAGAATATCGCACCGAAAACAATTTGGTCTCCACATTCCCGCGGCCTGGCTTCATGAAGTACAATCCGCACCTCACAATAGTGCTGTCAACATCACCAGTAGCAATAGTTGTTTCAATCCCGGCTGCTGTCATCTTCTCGCTGAGCAAATCAGCCTGTTTTGTTTTGTTCCTTTCATTAGAAAGAAAATACTCTTGTTCAACTGCGTATGCGATGGTCGTGCTTTCATGAAAGTTGATGTCAACAGAAGTTTTTGTGAGCCCTCTTCACTTCTGCTCCGCTCGTTTTGGGCTGTTGACATCACATCAAAAACCACCGTACAATTTTCATCGTAATGTTTCTGTACATAGGCAATGTACTGATGGCAAATTAAAGAAACATAGGAGGACTGTTTCAATTTCATGCGGTGGAGAAGGAAACCACCATCTATCACATTGGTGCTCTGGGTGAGATCGAGAGTTGCGTTGTCCTCTACTTACAAAACATCGTAGAGGGATGATTTTTATTCCTTTTCGCATTTCGCCCTCGCTAAACAGAATCAGGGGGTATGGAGTTAATTCATATGTCAAAACCTCTGCTACATCTTTGTCGTTCTTTTTTGCTATGACAGTTTTTTGGAAAATTGTCAGAGGGTTAACAGAAACTTTCTCACCATTGATTATAATGGTGCTGCTAATACTGGCTATTGACAAAACCACATTCTTTCTAGATTGCTTCATGTCACCAAATGTGCTGCCAATGAAACTTTACATAGTTTTGGTTCCAATATCCAGGGCTTTGTGGCAGTTTATTTTGGAATTTCCCAGAATACCCACTGACAGCGACATTAGCGAATCCAACTTTGGAAAAGGCGGTTGGTCATTAAACCATTCATGAATTTTAGCTCGATCTCGTGAATCTCTCGTTTGCCGCGATACATGGAAATCAACGTGCTACTCTCCAGTTGCGAAAACCTCTTCATCGAACTCCTCCAATCCTTCAGCGAACTCCTCCAATCCAATCCTCTCCTGGTGATCCAAAAACCTACTTGGCGAGTACGCAGAATCAGTAATTCCTCTTCCTCGAGTCAGGCCACATGAACTTTTCATGTAACGCATAAGTGTTTATTCTATGACCATATCCGACCAAACACCTGCTCAAGGAGTACCTGTGCGATTAGTGATTAGAGAAGTACCCCTTTTCTGCAAACTCCTTGTATAGCTTTCAGTTGTATCCTATCTTGCAGGTAGAGGTGGGCACTTGCATGGTAGAATGGGATAATCTCTATACACACACCAAGTGGTCATCCCAAACACCACGACGCTCAGAATCAATGAACTTCTTCATCAGGGTAACCATGTGGAAGTACTGAAGCCACAAAACAGCGGTAGGCCCATTATCCTTGAGGGATTCTAGATGATTCTAAAATTTCGTCAGAGCTGACACAAATGAAGCATTCTCTTCAACTTTGTCTGGAGTAGGTTCCTCCATGCTGGTCAGAATAGTCAAGATCTCTCTCTTTTCTTCCTCCAAAAAAATGGCTCCTTCTAAAACAAGCTGAATAAGTAAATGTCCTCGAATAGCATGGCTGTAGGCCGTGGCCTTTTAATATCTTGTCAACAGAATTAACAGCGAACACTTGGCATAGTACATCTTTCAGTCCAGATCCAGCCATTATGTAACCAATGCGCCCCATGAAAAACATTAGGGTGTGAAACCCACCTGAAAAACTGAAAAAAGGGACCTTTAGAGACCCACAATTAGCTCCAACATAACCCACCGGTACTTTTAGTATGTTGTTAAGGACACCTTCCCCGACACCAAAATTGGCTTCTACATGTATTATTTCTGCTACTCGGTCTTTTTACTCTCGTTATCTGAACTACTTGTATTTTATGACTTGTGTGTAATCTTTACTACCAACAAAATCTATCATTACTTTACTTCTAACAAAATGTAACAACTGTACTGTTCTAACATGTAAAAGCCATCTGGGCGTCGAATAAATAAATAAATAAATAAATAAATTGAATTAATTACCAAAAAAAAATCGTCTTAAAAATTTTAAATGAATTATCCCGCTGGAATACATAAATCATTATTTCCCATTAAATACCTTAAAATCTTTATATTTGCAGGCAGTTTGTTTGTTTATTTATTGAATCTATATCATAAAGTTAACATTTTTTTTGGCCTTGCCTGTCTAACTAGGAACTCCTGTGTCGAGACAGACTAGTTTACAAATATTTTTTAATTATTATATAAAGTACATTTTTCAATAAAGCAAATATATTTGACAAAATTTTCAGGTTGGTAGGTAGTGGTAGCAATAAAGAGATATACGATTATATTTGGGTGAGGTGACTAATTATTGCATGACCTTTTTCGATGATCCATTGTTTGATCAGGATATTGTATTTTTTAATATTATTCGATTGTCTTGTTTTGTCAGGTAGGTTATTGTATATTTTAGACGCAATGTATTTGAAATTTCTTTGACCAAATGTTGTGTTTGTTTTAGGTATTTGTATTATATGAGCTCTTTGGTTTTGTGCCGCGTGTTTACAATATTTTGGGTATTTTTATAAAATGTATGTGTTTTATTTTTAAACAGATGAGTTAAGATAGTTTTTGTGTAAATTTGTCGAATATCTAATACATGGAATTTGTTGAATATATCTACAGTACTTAAATATTAACTTAGTCTTACCAAGTGTCTGATTGAATGAGTAGCACAGTATCGTCAGCAAAACTTACAATTTTTCCATCTATCATTAGGTTACAAAGATCGTTTATGTATATGAGAAACAAAGTAGGGCCTAAGACGCTTCCTTGGGGAACTCCGTAGGTTATAGGGAGGGGTTGGCTGAATTTGTTTTCGATTTTGACACTTTGGCAGTCGTAAATAAACGAAGGAAAATGACGCCACAAAGAAAATTAAAGGAGTGAAATAATTGATTTAACATTCTCATTTAAAAGTACTAAACTCCAAATAAAAATATTGTTCCGAACTCATGCAACTTATAAACCCCACAAGAAAAACGCGACACAATACTCACTACGCGCAATTACATTGCTCATTCTCTGATACAGCGGTTTCAGGCCATAGGAAACCTTAAATTGGTGATTTTTTTTTGATCACATTAACAAAAACTATTCCAACCCTATTCTTGAATCTTGAGCTGTCTCCTTGTTAACCTATCTGATCACTATATTAAAAAATAAATCATGTTATATTGTAATATTTTAATTAGTGAAGATAATCTATCGAAATCTCGAAACAGAAAAATCAGAAAAAGATTCGGATACATCTGGGACTCGAACCCAGGACCACTGGCAATCCGGACCAACGCGCTATCCACTGTGCCAACGTATCCCAATGGATTTTCGATTGACTTTCGCTAGTATTATAATTTGAAGTTGAACTCTTTAAGTTAAAAAGTTAAAAAAAAAAAAAAAAAAAAGTTATATTTGTTGTGTCTTTCTCATGTTCCAAATTATATATCGTGTTAAAGTTATACTACCTATATTTATGTAAAAGCCCTTTATATAAATAAATAAAATAAATAAAGTGTAAAATTAAAATACTAAGCTGTGTTGCTTTGAAATCTGCGGTGTAATGAAAAAGAACTGTTTTTTCAGTAAAAAGTTGGTGCACATTGATTGTCTGATAACCATTTAAGGCGGATATTATGATAGCTTAGACCCGGAGGAGAACGGGGGCCTCCTGAACGTCCGTTCCCTCACCCCAGGGCCCACCCACCCACCCACTGCTTACAGCCTTGGCGGGAATCCCACTCGACGGAGTTAACAATGATGAATGGGCCAGGCCGAGGGTGTTAGGAGGCCCCGCCACTTTGCAATGGACAGAATCGGCAGTAGGGCTTTCCTTTTGATTTTAAACTGACTACCCTGGGAAAAAGATAGTGTAATTTTTCATTCGAGTCATCAATGGACCCGAAATTGTTTCTGTCTCTGGTAAACAACAAACCTTTTTTCAACCATCAACTATTTACAACGATTTATTGAAGGCAAGGAATTTTTCGTCAAGATTGTCGACTATCGCCTTTTCTTGTGTACTTATTGCTCTGTTTTGATTGACGGTGAGTTTACTCGGCTACCGGTAATACGGTAATATTGCCTCCCATAATATATTTCCCTCTCGTTAGCATTTATTCTGTTACTTATTTGAGCGTCTACCTGCTACCCAAACTGTCATAATTTAAAAGGCCAAAAATATTAACAATTAATTTCACGATTTTATACAAGTTTGGTGGAGTTATTGCAGAAGATCGAATTTGTCTTATTACGACAATATTAATTGCCATGCAAACGCAAACACCTTGTCATGCAAGAATTTTATTGATGTTCAAGACAATTCTTAGGAAAAAGTTTGTTTAATGTAGGCACACATTTCATAGAAAGTTGACAATTATTAAGCCCTTGGTTGGTATGCACGAATCATGAAATTATCTAAATTTTAGTTTGATACCTACCAAGAAATTGGTTTCAACATTTCCGTCACACAATAATTTGGTTCTCCCTAAGGAACAAACACCTGATTCAGATACCACAGAATTATGTTTAAAGATATTTACAATAAAACAAGCACCGCGTTTGGGTCCCACCCAGACGTTCCATATTCGATTCTTCGGCTGGCTAAGTCCTCCATCACAACACAAGCAACATCTTCCGCTTAGTGTGGTAGTAGTAGGAGATTTTCAAATGTTGTTGGGTTATTCGTAACCCGGGAATGTTCGTCTTTCTTTAAAAATATATATATATATATATATATATATATATATATATATATATATATATATATTATTTGAAAACGAAAAATGTTTCGCAAAAACTTAGAAACTTCCGTAGCAAAACCGTTTTCGTGTCTCGCCTGTTTTTATATTAAGTAAGGCATAAGGTCAAACATGTTTTCCAATATTGCTGATAAAAATACGGAATCAGAACATTTATTAACAGACCGTCGAATTTCGCACGATGTACTTTTATATAGATAATGACATCCAATTTGCTAATTAGAGCATAAAATTTTTGATATTATACTATAAAAAAAAAAAATATATATATATATATATATTTAATAAGCTATAATTGTTGAATGAAACACTAGGTATATATTGAATCATTTGGCGGGTAGGAGGTATCCCGCCGTAGCTTAATGGTAGAGCTCCTGTCCGGCAAACAGAGGGGTGCGGGTTCGAGTCCCGTCGGCGACATATATCTCTTCTCGAGAGAGTTTTTCAATTTTGATGAGTGTTTCAGGCTAATAATTATTGCTTATAATAATTATACTATTTATTATCCCTGAAAATTTACCAGTTCCCTCAATAGGTATGCCTGTTTTTTTCGTTTGAAAGCGAATTTAGTATAAAAACTAATTAAAATATTGCTGGCCTGTCTACTGGCCCATCTACCACCCCTCATAAAAGACTTCAACATATAATTATGGTTTGGTGGAAAAGTCCCTCTGGCCCGTCTAGAGAGGAGGTAGGAGTAAGTTAGCGTCGACTGAAATTGTAAAAATGGAACTAAAACACGGAAGGGTTACAGGGCACCATTTTATGTATAATTTTGATTAATTGGGAGGCTCTGAACAGGTTTTAAATAGCGTAAGAGTAAATTTAACAAACCGCTGAGATGTGATTAATCAAAATGCATAATTTGATAAATGGGCCCGGTTGAGAGGGGTGAGAATTTTTTGTTAAATTATTTTTAGGAATATCCAAATTAAGGTGTCTGGATGACCATGTTTGTTTTTTGGGAAATACAATCTAGCTACGTAATTGGTTGGCATCGTGAGAATAAAAAAAAGAAATATGATCATTTTTATTTTAAAGGCGCCCAAATAAATGCGATAAACAATAAACAACAGCTACAGGAATTTATTAGTACGTAGGTACCTACATACCTATTTAAAATTAATGTAATAAATCAAACTTTAACACGTTTTAGTTTTCAGTTGCTCGTCGGCTTTGGGAATATCACAATTCGTTAAAACGAAAACGGCCTAGCAAATCTTATATTTTATTATTAAAATATTTGAGAAATTAAAGTATCTTTAATTATTATGTTGAATTCGCGGAATTTCAGTCTTATGAAAATCTTTTATAATTGAGGTAAAGTGAATCATTTTTTTTAATAATAATATAAGGATTAAAAACCAACAAATAACTGTTTAAGTTAATTCGGAAATACTTTATACATTTTGCGGAATTAAATTTAATTCATATTCTAGAATCACTCAAATTCAATAATGTATACATTTAGAAAAAAATATAGTTTTAGGTAAGTGATAATAATTTGTAAAGAAATACTTCATTAAAACATCCTGTTCGCAATCAATGTCAGTCTCTCCAGTTCTTCCCAGGCGATAATTCATAAAATTGATGTTATCAAATAAAACACCACAAACAAAAAGCCTTTACTGCCAACAAACTAATGAACTTTGTAATCAATTATGTGTTCAGCGCTTAGCTCTGAGAGTAATGAGAATTGACAATGATGTATCACTCATAAAATGTTTGTCTATATCTGCTATGTGTATTACTGTGGCTTCAATTAATCTCTGAAAAATTATCCACGAGAACAAGAAGTCATAACAAACTCACAAGTCATTTTCATTGAACCTGAATATTTGAAATTATCCTTTTTTTATGTTACGACCACACAGGAGTAACAACTGATTTTATCAGCAGTTCTATGAAAACACATTTTTGTGAAGGAAGGAGAAAAGATTTAAAGATATTTTATCCGTTTTTATTTTTAATATGCGACATCTATTGACTTTTCTACAAGTCAAGGATGAATATTTATTTTTATTTTTAACTTAATGGGTAAAATCTCAAATTGTAACATTTAATTAAATGAAGGCAATATTAGCTTTCGCTAATCAAAAATCTCAAAACATAAAAATCAGAAAATATACGGTCACATCTAGGACTCGAACCCAGGACCTTACACCTTGCCAGGGAGGAGCTCTACCAACTGTTCTAACGTGTTCCTATCCGATTATAGACCGAATCGGATAAGGACGTAGCTCAGTTGGTAGAGTTCCGCCCCGGCAAGGCTTAGGTCCTTTTTCTGTTTTATTTTTTTTATTTTCAGATTTAGATTGAGTTTCGCTAATATTGTCCCCATTTATATTGCAATTTGAGGATTTACTCATACATTATATCCAGGATCCTAGGTACCTTTTCTAATTTTTCTGTTTCAGATTTTCCATTGAGTATCGCTAATATTGACTTCATTATTTAAACATGTTCCTACTATAATGATGGTAGTAGGAGATTTTTCAAAGTAGTCGCATTATTCCCAACTTTCTACTTAAAATAAGAACATTGTTTTTATATATTAATTTCTAATTATAAAATGCCAAGAACGTTTTATTTTACCCTTGACATCTTCGCTCCTTAGTCTTCAGATATTGTTTGTTTTTACCTATACTCCACCTGCACAATAAAAATAATAATTGGATAATTTGTAGAGCGCCGTTTTTTGTGAGAAATCACCCCAAGGGCGCTGGACAATATATATATATATATATCGATCGCTTCTGAGAATCCTTAGCGACGATACACAAAGATCAAATTTGCCAGAGGCCACACAATTTTATTAAGAACACGTTGTTGCTTCTGACCATTTCCGAAGGAATTAGTACATATGTATTAGTACATATATATTAGTACATATTTGGTGAGACAGGGATGCTCTCTGTCACCTGTTCTTTTTAACGCCTATATACAGAGTGCGATTGATGACTTGAGAGAGAGAATGAGTCACAGAGAAGGTGTAAAGATACACGGACAAAAGGTGGATATGATAAGGTTTGCTGACGATATTGCTATGCTTGCTGAAAGCGAAGAAGAACTGCAAGAGGCCTTAACAATCATGCAAAGCATTCTTCAAAACAACTACAACATGAAGATAAATAAAGACAAAACAAAACTGCTGACTGTAGGCCGAACGCAACATCAGATGAGAGTAGAGATGTCAGGAGTTCCACTAAAGAACACTAAGGAGTTTGTCTACCTCGGGAGCAAAATAACATGGGACGGTCGGTCTAAGAGCGAGGTCGACAGCCGTATACACCAGGCTAGGCTTGCATTCAATAAAAGGTCGAAAATAATAGAATCGAATAATATAGACCTAAAACTGAGAATACTCCTCATCAAGACCTATGTATGGAGTATCTTGACGTACGGCTGCGAAACATGGTGCCTATCCGAAAGAGATAAACGGAGACTAGAGGCTTTTGAGATGTGGTCCTATAGAAGACTAATAGGAATTTCCTGGAGAGACCACATTACAAATGAGGAGGTTCTCCAAAGAATCGAAGGAGGAAGGCACCTGCTCAAGACCTTGTCCGAAAGGCGTGCAAGATGGATCGGCCATATAATACGACAAGAAGGCCTCTTGCATGCCATAATAGAGGGTATGACCGAGGGGACAAACTCCAGGGGACGCCCACGCCGAGAGTACCCGGAGGACCTGCTGGTGGACATGCGCTGCTCATCATATGCAGAATCCAAAAGAGCCGCACAAGATAGGGAAGAATGGAAGAAGAAACTAAAGGAAATTGCTGCAAACCAATCCCAGGATTGAAACCAGAGAGAGAGATCTTTGTTGAGGAACACTTTTTCATAAACCAACTAAAGCCACTCCAAGCAAAGATACGACCCTGAATAAAACGTTTTGAGTAAGTTGGTATTGCATTTTTATCACTGTCCCGATTTTAAAAATGCTAAATTTCGTTGTCAATTATTAGCTAACAGTTTATGCGATGGTTTATTTGAAGGATAATAACTTCAGTGCATTTATAATGTCAAAAGCTCCACTCCTGCAGGTTGTTTATTTGCATATATTTGAACATAAACACATAAATACTGCGAACTGAAGACTTCAAAGAAGTTTCTCGCCAGTTTTTGTCCTTCGCAGTTATATCCCTTGAAAGAGAAGCGAGATTTATTAACGCAAGACAAACAAAATTGCGAACTGAATGTAGATAGTCACGTTGGTTAATTCATTCTAAGTATTGAAAAAGGTTTATTTGAATAATATTTTATATGTAGTGGTATGTATTTGTTGGTGGTTTTGAATGTTGTAATCCTCTTCCTTCTTGTTTAAAAAAGAAAATA
Source organism: Limnephilus auricula (assembly GCA_951813805.1). Lineage (NCBI taxonomy): Eukaryota > Metazoa > Arthropoda > Insecta > Trichoptera > Limnephilidae > Limnephilus > Limnephilus auricula. Next base: position 959,290 of record OX638401.1, read on the forward strand.
AATAAGACTGATCACAGGTATGCAACAAACGCCTTCGGTAGTTTCACACTTGCTCGGTGTGTTGGTAAATTGCCTGTTTGAAGTTATTTAGGCGCTGAAAAACCATTTTGATTTGAAATTGAAACGTTCAACTTATACTGTACATAATATGAATAACCAACTGAAAAACAAATAAGAAAAAAGAAAAAAATCTCTGTACTAAATCCTAACTTAAAAACTCTCTGACTCACTCACTCAACCATATATTTCAGCTCGCAACATCATTTCAATCATGAGCTGTGGAGCTTTGTTAAATGCATTCAACATTCCAATTTTTCTATAATGAGCAACTATATATCTGTTTAAAAAAACATGTTTATCAGCAAAGTCAGGTGGTTAATAAATAAATATACGGCATCCGTAGTCGAGGGGTAAGACTTCCGACTCCCAACCCAAAGGTAACGGGTTCGTTCCCGACTAGATTATTTTCAAATTTTACTGGATTATTTTGTGTTATTTCAAAATTAATTAATTAAAAATAATATACATTATATTTGCGGCACGTTCCATAGTAGAATATTATTATACTCTCAGTATCGCACTGGTGTAAGACTACCGTTCAGAATTGAAACTTTGCTTGAAATGCCTTAGCGGTGTTTTGCTGACCAGATCTAACTAGCCAGGTAATTCCTCATTTTCTTCTTATCCATCTCCTTCCCCTCTCACTACCTCCAGCCTCATAACATACCGAAATTGGGGATACCATAGTCTCACGTGCTCCAGTCGGGAGCAGATAAGACTCTTCTGCTATATTCTATTATTGCGGTAATAAAATAATAAAAAAAAATTAAGAAAAATGTGGTAAAACATAAAAATAAAATTTGGTGTTTGAATTTATCAAATCATCACTCTTACGACATTCCTTGAATATTTTTTTATGTTGATTATATTTCTTTAAAAAATGAAGCAGAATCGTTGGCATTAAAATGCGCGACGCCTTTCGTGGCTGGTTTGGAAGATCCTCAGAGATACTCAGACATAAGTAGTAAGGAAGTAAAGAAAGCTCCGAGCTTCCTAAAGCCCCGGGCACATTCCGCGCCCGCAAGAAAGCCAATTAGTCTCTTGGAACGGATCCAGGGGAAATCACATGCTAAAATTCTTCAAAGGCCCAACGGTTAAACGGAATATGCAAATACCCTACAGCCTCAGCCACAGCCTCAGTCCCAACCTACATGGAAATGTCTCCAGAACGTGACACTTTACTACTAATAGTAATGTCCTCTCAGTTCTCCCCTTATCAACATTTTAAACGGAATAATAACGTTTAAACAAATGGAAAGGTTGTGTAAAATTAACCTATATATTTCTTTAAACTTCTTTGTTTGAATTTTAAAGATGTTTTTAGATACTTTAAAACAGAATTATAAAGATAAATGGAAGATGTCTAATCTCAACATCACCCTAGTGAGAGGCCACTTTTCAGAATCGAAACGTGTCGCTCGAAATGATTTTAACCGTATCTGCTGATCAGAGGCCCTAGCACGCTCGCTCTATAACGATCGATAGGATAACTATCGGTAACATCCCATCGTTCCCTAGCATGACTACAGATTGCCAACGAATAAGTGACAGTTCACAATGACTAAGTGTTCTTAACATATTCGACATCAACTGTTGTTTGTACGTTAGCAATGTGCAGTTGTCCTAGGGAACGATGAGAAGTTAAAGATAGTTATCCTATCGATCGTTATAGAGCGAGCGTGCTAGGGCCTCAGGTGTGCTAGCATGGTCGATCGATATGAAGTTACCGACCGATTGTCGGTAACTTCATATTTTGTTTCCTAAGACAACTATGAAGTTTTTCTTTTTTTTTTTTTCTTATTGTTTTTTTTGTTTGGTTTTTTTGTTTGTTTTTGTTTATCTTCTTGTTTAAGAAACTTCTTAAACAAGAAGAACTTCTTTGTTCCTTATTTTGTTTTGTTTTTTTTTCTTGTTGTTCTTCTCATTGTTCCCTAGGACAACTGTAGATCGCTAACGTACAAACGACAGATATCGAATATATTAAGGACACTTAGTCATAGTGAACTATCACCTATTCGTTTGCGATCTGCAGTTGTCCTAGGGAACGATGAGAAGTTACTGACAATCGGTCGGTTACTTCATATCGATCGACCATGCTAGCACCCCAGGTCTGAATATCATAGCGTATCATCAAATCTTCACCTCCATCTTCTCTACTCCCCTCTTTTTAGTCTCACAACACACCACAGTTGGTGATCCTATAGTCTCACTGGCTCTTGTTCGGTAATCATGTGTTTATGTATTAATTTAAACTTAGTAAAATTAAGTTTATTTGCGCCTACTTCCAGGGTGGAAGATACCACTTCTATTTTCAATGTGAGTGCTTATTATTCAGAAATGAAATGTTTGAACTGAAATTAGTGATAAGATATGATTTTCCAGGAGCTTTCTTCTTTGCGCACTCCTTTCTTCCTGTACTAAATACTTCTTTCCCAAACCCGTACTAGATATAGAAGGTGCTCATTAACTTAATTTGTCAGGCCATTAGTATGGTGTAAATTATAATATTTACTCATATTAATTTTACTACTGTCATTTTAGGTAATGACAAATATATTTTAAGTTGTAAGAATGAATTTTCCAACAGTTTATTTATTAAAAAGTTCTGCTGTGTAATTATTATTAAGCGTGACAGCTGTTTTGTCTCCTGAACGCAGTTTGATAATGCCTTCAGAAGACCAAACAGCTGTCACACGTAAAATTAATTACGTGTAATAACTTTTTTATAAATAAACTGTTTTTAATAAAATATTTAAATTGATATTAAAAAAAATAAAAACACATTTTTCTCGTTAAAATAATTGTGTTATTTCAAGGTTATGCACTAATAACCTTTCTTATTTCACCAAATATTATTATCATTGACTAGTAGTCTCATTCGATTCAGCACGAATGAAAACATAATAAACGATACCTCACTAAATCCAGTTTGTAAGAATGTATTTTCCGTACAATCCCCACCTCCCCTCGCACTCGTAGGTTGTTCCACCACTTTATTTTCGTGGACTCTGCAGATCTTCATTTAAACTGTCAAGATGAATGTATGACCAAGTTTCGTGATTGCACAAATTTGGTTTATATTGTTACAATATTAATATCTTTATCTATAAAAATATTTTTATACAAAATGAACTATTCTTTCATAAAATTTATATTAACGTTGTAAGTTACCAAAGTTCCTGACCAACCAGATTTTTATTTCTAATTTATTCTACCCAGTCTAGTCAAAATTTGTGTGGAGAAAGGAGAAGACATTCAATTCTTTATGCAGCCAACGCAAGGAAAAAGTTCTGTTCAAATCGCAATTTGATTGTTACAAAACTGCGCTGGGTGGGTCATAACTAACTTTAAATTTTCATTTCGCTACTACACAACAGCCAAAGAAATGGACTGAATTGAGCACGACTCGTAAATTTTCTAATCCACGGGGGCTCTAATGCTAATATTATTCTTAAACTTTATCAGTGGATATGCACGATATCTACTGCTTACTTCAGATGAAATTTACATTTGAATTAACTTCCAAGATTAGTTTTAACTTTAAAGGTATCTACAATGAATCCACGCGCTTCAATTCATAATCGAATTTACAACCATTTGAAATTTGTGATCGGTTCATTTATCAATTATTTACAATGTTTTAACTTGATTTATTTTTATTTACACTTGCTTAAAGATACACGAGGAGAGTATGAATAGCAGAAATAGTCGATCTTGGTTCCAGAAAATCTAATACCTTAATTAAACCTTACAAAGGTGTAGTTATCCAACTAACTGGAATAGAAATATTATTGGAAAAGGCTAAGTTATAAGGACAAAGAAACCCCCGAGGCGTTCTAATTAACTTTGTTGAGATTCACCTTATAAGGCACAATTGATTAAATAATAAATGTTTTTCTTTTTTTTAAGAATGGGTTCAACACAATATCATTGAAATAGACATTAGTGAGATATGCATATTATTTTTTACTCCAAATTGTCTCAGGAATCACTGACGAAAATAAGTCAGATATGTCTCAACACGCTAAGCATTAAGTTGTATTAAGGGTTGTATTTGTATTAATTGTATTATTAAATTTGCGGAAATCAAAACACAATTATTTCATCCAATTATCATAGCAGGGACAATTACAGTTTTAGAGTATCTATTATAATTAATAGGTAGGACTGTTTGACATTCGACACTTCTTTGTATCCAGTAGGGAAGGGTTTTCCCCAGAAGTGGCCACTGCAATCGAGTGTAGACCAACTGTGAAATGGTATCAGAGCTAGGCGAATAAACACCAGTGTCTACACTTTACACGTTAGTTCTAAGTTTCCAAAGTATGGTTAAAAACACCGGAACAATATAATATAAATATTTTAGAGTGAATATGAATTCGCTTCTTCAAGTCAAATTGGTAAATCAAGAGGAAAACTGCAAGCAAATGAAACCTTGTATAAGTACCCTATTACAAGTTTGTTAAAAAATTGGACTCGTAGATTGTATTCAATTTTATTTAAATATCTTTTAAATTTTCTGTACTATATATACTGTATTCGGAATCACATTGTTATCCATGTCTCCTTAGAGAGGTTATGATTTTCATTGCTGGGTAAGTAGAATATATCGTACTGATGTGTTCTGTAGAACTAATTAATTAAGAACGCTTACAGAATATAACAAAAACGTTCCGTTTCATATTATTGGTTATGATGTTATTGACACGATCACTAACCGCAAAATTCGGTAGAAAACGAACTTTGCTAAAAAATATCAATTTTTTCAGAATTTAAATAAAATTTAAAAAAAAACTTAAAACTTGCATTTTCAGAATTTATATACAATTTAAAAAATGTGAAAATAATGACAGGAAGTTTGCAGAATTTACATTGCGTGTTTGGTTTACGTGATAATTCCTGACTTCGTAGGGCAGACGAGTTCTGACTGCATCGAGATATCAAACTTTCTTAATTAAACAACACCAAACTAATGTTTTTATAAAAAAAAATAAGAATTCCGTGAAAAATTTGTAACTGCCTCATTTTAACAACATTAGAGTAATATAAAGTTGAGTAATGGAAACAGATACTTAGAGGAAGTTTGATAAAAGCGGCTGCATCCAAATCTGGCTTCTTGTATGGAAGTACACGGATAAGCACTATATTGCTGAAGGCTTTGCAGTAACATGCACTCGAAGCCGGGGATGGAGCGTGTAGATAGGTCGAGGGAGACTTAGAGAGAACTCTCAAAAATCCAGAGAAAAGGGGATACTAAATTATCTCCATAGCCCTCGAGAGATCCGCCGCCTTGTTTAACGACTCCAGAATGAGTCCAGATTCCGGCGTCTTAAAGTAATATACTGGAATAAAAACACTCGGCGAATTTCAAATATATATAAGATTTTTAGTATAATTTAAGAGGGTGCATTATAACCATATTGAAAGGACAATTAAAATTAACTTGCTGCAGCATGGTATAATCAAACATTCTACTTTCGGTTGTCTGGGATTTATTTTTATTATAATTTTTTTATTTATTTATTGAAATAATAATTATAATATATCAACAAACAAGTCCTGCTAAGCCAATTGAATTGGCTTGTCAGGATTGAATTTGAATTCAATGCTAATTGAAAATGAAAATTCAATTAGCATTGAATTTTCAGTTTCAAAATTGGAATTGATTGTTTGAAAGATTGAAACAAGCGAAATAGAAGGTACCTACCCACAATATAATAACGAAATTTTTGAACCCATAACAAATTTTGTTTTTCCCTTAATTGGAATTATAATGCACCGCGATTTTTCACGAATCTGCTCTTACTCCATATTCATTAGTACTAGGTCTGGGAACGGTTGTTATTATTTAAACGAGTGAACATCATCGATCTTGTAGAAAATGCACAATACTCTGATGTGTGGACTATACGCGAGAGACATCTTTTTGAAATGATTTACTTTTTTTGGATTAAGCATGGAATGGGTAAGTTTCGAGGGAAAAGTTGAGCAACGGAGAGAAGAATCGTGCCTAAGGTTGGGCGATCGTGGGCAACTACATATAAAAATGCATATTTGTCCACTTCTGATTTAGTAAAAAAAGTTAAATCAATGGCTCACTATTTACTATAGATTCTGTTTACAATATATACATATATTTACAATAAATACATAGAAGATTCAACCCCGAAAAAGGTTTCATTGAGATGTTTGTTTGAATGCCTCAGACAGTTTCAAGAATCGGGGCTCCACTAAAGGCTTGTTAATCTGAGCATTAAGAAAATATCTAATGGTAGAAAGATTTTCCGACAATCGTACTTCCATCATCATTTACTTCGAGCCTCTTCATAACGATTAAAATAACAAAACCAAATTCCACAACCCCTCCTTGTCCCTTCTCAAAACGTTGCCCAACCACATGCAAACATAGTTATATACCGTCAAAATTCAGGAGAGAAAGATTTTAGAAAATAAAACAGGAATAACTAAGCATGTCCACCGGGTACATTTGTTTTAAACAAGCAGAGTTGTTGCAGGTTTGATTCCCATAAAAACCAATATTTATTCTGTCGTAAGCAGACAATGAATCATAAAATAATAAAGAGTTGGAACTAAACCACCCTTCACAACGTATCTTTGTATTTTACTACCAAGTAATTCAAGTGTATAACGGCATAAAATTTCATAAAAGGCGTGAAAAATGTCAATTGCACTTTGCAGAAAGCATTGATATGTAAATAGTTTGCATTTTTCACAGCCCCGACTTTCATCAAGTTAATAGTTTATTCCTGCACTAGAACCGAGCCCCTCGTAAAGTGGGGAGATCGCGGCCGCGTTATCCTAAAAACGTGGCGTAATATTTCAAACATAAAAATAAAAATTTGCCCCGCAAAGTAATTTCGGCCGGGATCTAATATTTGTGTATGACCCAAGTCGGCGCCTACTTTTATACGTTGGGGTGGAGACACCCTTGGAATGGGGCAAGAACTAAGTAAAATAAACTGATCCCATAAAGAATGAATGAGGTCTATGGCTTGACAAGGATAATGCATCGGCTGAACATGTTACACGGTATTGAAAGCTATTCCATATTAATGTTATTTGGGAGTATATTACTCAGCAAAATGCCTGAAATTTGCTAAATTACGTCGTTCACACCCTTTTTGCTAGAACAAAGATACCTAAACACCGTAAAATGTGCAGTGCATTTGTGTAAAGACAGCCAATTTATTATCGAATTCACTTTCTAATCCGAATAAAATTCATGGAGTTTAGAAGAGTTTCAGATATTGTTTTCTAAATTTAAAAAAAATTAAGTAAACTTCATTACTACTTTTGTAATAGTAGATAAGGAATATTTTTATATCTGTATATTTTCTACGTATAACATAAATAATAAAACAAATGAAGTATTGTGAAAACCATCAGCTAAATACGTATTTTTCGGGAACACGTTTGTTTCTATTTTTTGAAAATAAATAACTTAGTATACGTCATAATTATTTATTAACGCCCTTTTTGGAAGTTCTTAAGCAATAAAGATAAAAACTACCGAAATTATTGTACATAACCGGACTGCCTCAGTAACAATCTTATTTTTTGTTTATAGATATAATTACAATATATAAAGATGAAATTACAGTAATTCTTGCACATTACCGAACTGCCTCGGTAACAATCTATAGTATTTGTTTATAGACAAAATTAGAGTATATAAAGATAAAATTACAGTAATTATTATACATAACCGAACTGCCTCAGTAACAATCTTTAGTATTTGTTTATGGATATAATTACAATAAATAAAGATAAAATTACAGTAATTCTTATACATAACCGAACTGCCTCAGTAACGATCTTTAGTATTTGTTTATAGATAAAATTACAGTATATAAAGATAAAATTACAGTATTTCTTGTACATAACCAAACTGCCTCAGTAACAATCTGTACTGTATTTATTTATAGATAACTTTCCAGTACATAAAGATAAAATTACAGTATTTATTGTACATAACCGAACTACCTCAGTAACAATAGTATTTGTTTAGTGATAAATTTAAGATGCATGAATACCCTCGACGCATATTTCCCTCCATTAGTATTCTGGACAAAAAGGAATACAAATGGTAGTTAGTTCTAGAATTTCTGCGTTGAATTAAATCCCGTACTACGTAGTGGAATCCGAATGCTTATCAATGCAAGCAATTCTGGACAACCAAAATCATCGTTTAGAATTTAATAATTCCTGAAAATCCTTCTGTCGGAAAATTAAAACTTATAAGTATAATTTACTTATTGTTTTTGTGTTTAATTCGTAGAACTCCGTTTCTGACCCCATGACCGGTCAGTGGGTGAGTGGGCATCGCGTTTGGTTCCCACCAAGGACCAAGGTTCCTACCAGGAGTTCCGTGTTCGATTCCTCGGCTGGCTAAGTCCTCCATCACAACATAAGCAACATCTTCCGCTTAGCGTGGTGGTAGTAGAAGATTTTTAAATGTTGTTGGGTTATTCGTAACCTGGGAATGTTTGTCTTTCTTGTAAAAAAAAAAAAAATTAAAAATGTTATTATTAAGTTCTGCAAGTGTTTTAGTTTTTTTTGTTATTGTGACAGCTCTTTCAGCTTACAAGACCATTTTAAAACTGTGGTTGTTCCACATTTGGACGAAACAGTTGTCACTATAATAAAAAACTAAAACACTTGCAGAACTTAATAATAACATTTTTAAATTTAATTTATATTAATATTTAAAAAATTATTTGCATAATTTAAAAGGGTGTTGTAGTTTAACAAAATTGCTGGAATATCCATTTTAAAACGTAGAAAGCGTAAGAATTTATTTTGTATTCTTTGAATAACTTCTACACGAACATTGTTATGTAGGTTCCTGACGGGAGAATTGTACTCAAGTTGACTTCTAACAAAGGCAAAATATAACAGTTTAATACACTTAAAATTATTAAAATTTCTGGTTAACCAAGTTACAAATCCCAATATTTCAAAGCTCTTCTTAGAAATTTTCTTAATGTGGTTAACAAATGATAGATTAGATTAAATAGTGATGCTTTTTTTATTTTTTATTTTTTTATTTGTGATAATATATTACAAAATTATACATAATATTTATATTACATTATTCCCATTGAGTTTAATAAAACTCATTTCGGGAAGGACAACATTCGTGATTCGGGAATGTTCGTCTTACGTTTTAGTAATAATATTTGGCTGATTTTACATAATGTATTCATTTTGCAGTATTTTTTCTGTTGAGTTAGTTTAGATTGTTCAGTGTTCCACGTGACCCCACCTCCCTGGGAGGATAAACCACCTTTGGCCGTATAATTTATGCGGCAGAGCCATCAAGCGAATTAAATCTGCAATCAGATGATTGGATAGCCACTGAAGTGAAAACTAAACACCCCGAGTCGGAGGAAAACAAACCCAACCCGGCTGAGGGAGAAATCATCACAAAAACTTATGAATCACAATAATTGTCTCTCATCCCCTGTTTACCTAGAGTTGCGGTACAGTCCAGCTATAATAATTAAACGATATTCTTAGAAATTAATAAAGTTATGCTTTAATAATAACTAAATCTCATACAATAACATAGTATAGGACATTATTATTTATGATCATAAATAAAATAAACACTGGAATTTGGTTTGAAAAATAATAAAAATGTATACGGCACAAGTTAAAGTGAACAGTTTTTGCCGTTTGTTTTATAATAGGTGGAAATGGCTGAATTGGTTAAAGCGCCGTTCTGGTAAGGCGAGAGGTTCTGGGTTCGTGCCCCAGTCGCGACCGCTATCTTTTATTTTTCTGTGTCTTGCACATTTCCATATTTTAATTTAGATTATTAGTGTTATCTTCTTCTTCAATAACATTGATGGGAATAAAAACAAAAAATAATAATATAAAAAATAAATAAACCTTCAAAAGTTAAAATGGAGAGTTTTTCTTATAAAAATTTAATAGCTTTTGCTTTTATCCCTGGTGTATTGGTATATCATATTAATGTTAGTGATTGCCTTACTGCCTACCTTACTTGCTTATTGTTTTTGCAATAATTATTGTCAAAATTCGTAAAATTTGTAAAATAAATATTGTCAATGTGGGATACGTTTTTAGATTTTCACGGCCAAAAGCATTTTCGTTGTTTGTTTTTGGGGTGTTATGCCGTGTTGTGCTACCTCCTTCTTTAGCCGACGTTTCGGACAGCGTTGCAGTGTCCATCATCAGGGCAGATCCGGCAGATCCGTCGATGTGGATCTGCCGGATCTGCCCTGATGATGGACACTGCAACGCTGTCCGAAACGTCGGCTAAAGAAGGAGGTAGCACAACACGGCATAACACCCCAAAAACAAACAACGAAAATTGTCTATGTGAATCAAAAATAATTCATGTACATAAGCATCAAATCAGTATTTTATACTTTCCAATAAACTTTTTGAAAAAATTAACAAGTTAGTTGTCTTTGTTTTGACAGGCCAGTACAAATAAATATTTCGTTGTTTAAATAGTTAGCAAAAAAAATTTACTATTCAAAAGACGCCATGTCACATTTAATTTGTATGGATACTGAAAATACTGGATGATTAATTACTTACTAAGTTTTTGAATAAGTTACTTCAAACATTTCCTTCCTAGCAGCATGTAAACTATTATCAATTCTTATTTGTTGATATATAATTATTTATTTACTTACCTGAACACTCGGAGCAGCTAACGTTAACCATGATATAAGAAAGAAATTAATAAATGTATATATTTTCTTATAAGTACTTTATATTAGTTGTGTGATTGTGACAGTACTTGGCTGCACTTCCCTGGTGTCTGTGTATGTGTACCATATCTGGCACCCAAACTAATACATTAGTCTAATATTCACCTCCCCCACTGGCTTTGGCTTCCTCCCAAACACTTGCCGCTGGCCGCCATATTTCCTCCCGGGGCGCGAGGGATGAAAACTTGCCGCGGCTTAAAAAAACACCAACAAGGAGATATTGCACAGGAAATAATATGAAAACATTATTGGGGAGCTCCGGAGATATTATATGTGTTGGGATGGCGAACTTAGAAACAACAAATGATTCATGAAAACTAATAAAGAAAGTCTCTTCGTCTGTAGTGTATTGAAAACGTGGACATGAATATAAATTATGTCGACTTCGAATTAGCACCAGAGTTTTCATTTTATCCTGACTATGAAACCATTGGTTTTGAATCATGTTGATAATTTTGATGGAGTAAGTGGTGTTTATATAGTGATTTGTTTTCATTTCATAAAAAAAAATTACTTCAATTTATTTGTTGCTTATTATGAAAAACAGTACATCCAATTATATTTCTCAATTTACAGTTAACGTACATACATTTTATTACGTAGGTATATTAATAATATCAGATAAGATGAAGTAAGTGTTAAAAATGTATAAAGTTTGGGCAACACGGGCGTTTAGTACCTACTTTAAATTTGACTTTTGAATGCATACGCGTTACATAATCTTCGAGAGACCTCGAGAGATTTCGAGAGACTTTGAGAGACCCAAACAAGTGCGAAGAAGTATCTGGTAATTATTGAACATTAATGCAAATACCCGAAATATTTCATGCTCACAATAGACTTCGTTTGACCATGTTACTGCATTTTTTTTGTTGAATGTTAGGAGAGCGGTATTCTATTGCGATATGTCAAAATCTATGATACCTATATCTCTTTTAATGGAAACGCCAAAAAATATTGCCACTTGCTGACTATTGGGACAATTATTATTGGGATTTTAACATACCTAGAGAAAATTACAAAAAAATATTTAATAAATGAAAATAATACTTATAAAAACGCTATTATACGAGTATAATGCTAGTTTACAATATGGTTTGTGCGCCGTAGGTAAAATTTAATCATTCAATAGTTTTAATAATATCACATCCCATTTTTCTGCGCAGACACGCGCCATAATAACAATATTTAGAATAATGGCTTCAATTTTTCCTAAGAAATTTCCCTAGATCTCGGAAAGGAATCCGAAAATAGGTATTTCTCTTTAGATCACCAAAATCATACATATTACCTAAAAACCTTCATCTAATAAGGCTACGTTACTACGGTCACAACCAAAGTTTATTGAATTCCATAATTTTTGGTTACAACAGAAAATATTATTACCTATATCCCATTAGCCCTGTTCCAACGAAATTCAGAGATTATTTTTTTTACATTGCGTTCAATATACTAAAATAAAGGGTGTTACACGATTTAATTCACATACTTTAACCAGTGATCCCAGACATTATTTGGAGTAAAAAATGTAAATGAAAATTAGGTCTCCCGTGATATTTTTGGCATGCGGTGTGTTTTTGAATTTTGCCATTTTTCTTCTCTGTTCCTTTGTTTTCACAAAAACCGTACGAAATTAAGATCTTGTTATAAAAGAGGTTAGATAAAAATATCAAGATTAAAAAATTGTAAAATAATTCAAAAAGCAAACATTCTTGCTTATTAAATTGCAATTGCAAAATCTAAGCTTATTAAACGGACAGCTGTACCTACTCACGCATCGGATAATCTTCTAATTTATTCGTGTACGCACCAGACAGAATAATAAAAAAAATGGTGTTTATATACTCGTAAAGCACTTCAATAAATATAATTAAAACATAACCACTTTCATTCTTTGCATTCCAATGCATACCGGGTACTCGCTAGTAATATTATATAACATTACTGTATTTTATAGGTAATAGATCACAGGAAAATACACCCAGTGAATGTGAATATCTATCGGGGAAGCATTTCCTTTGCGACGCGCGACGGCTGTTGGCTGGCTATGCGAGTATGAATGCTGACTACACTCACTGGCAGTACTGACTCTGACGCTGCCGGGAAATTGTCCTGTTGCGCGGAACTGCACTTTGTATTCATAGTGACGGCGGTTTACGGCAATTGTGGCTGTTTTTGTAGCCAACGGGTGCATATCCGACAAATTGGGCTATCGCTACAGAGCAATTGCTTTCTGGATGACTCTGTTGGGAATATGCACCTGTATCTACCCGCGACCTGCGACAATAATGTTTTAAAACAACATTTGTAAATGTGGTCACCTACTGTTCTATTAATAAAATAAGTGTAGGTTTACTCTTACATAATATAAATATACTGTGACTTTTTGTGCCGACGTTAGGATTCAGATGTGAAAAACAGATTGCCTTTGATCCATTCAAATTCATTTCTTTCAGAAGGTGTTGACATCGAGAGCTTTATTTTAAAGTTTTTCGTGCACGATGTGCTGAGAAACGATACAAGGACGAAATATATGAAATTATAAACATTTTTACTACAATTCACACAATAATTTCTATTACAATGTGATTTCGTACTGCTCAACACTATACCAACAACTAGCAGATTAATTATTCATTTTCGGGAAATTGACATTTTACATTTTATCAATAATTGGTGTATAACATGTAGTTTGTAATCCAAATAAATCCAGTTATGGATTTCCCCCTTGTGACTATATTTCTAAAAAGGCAATCAATAAAAAAATTAAAAAAATAAAATTCTTTAAATCAGAAATAAAATCTTGACAAGTAAGAAAAACATTTTTTTATGGAATTTATTCTATTTGTATTTGAAGGTTTCATAATTAAAAAAAGATATACCATTTACCTTTACGGCTAAATCAAGAGATAGTTCTCTTCATTGTCATGGAAATACTTTTCACTCTCTCTTCTAATGCCACTGTATTATTGTAACCATATTATAATTTCAATAAAAAATATCGTATCATAAAAATAACACAGGATACAACAGTAACTTTATTTAACATTAGATTTTAATAAAAAAATAATCGTGTACCCATTAGTCTGTTTTGATCGTTTATCCGACAATCATATCTTAAAATACTGCCTTTCTTTCCGTAAGCTTTTATAGAGGTAGTTAAACAGTTTGTCCTCAAACATTTCCTTTTAACCGTAGAATATTTCCATTTAGCAGATTAGCTTCAATGGAGCCGGGATGCTTACGACCTGCGCCCGTTGTAATTCCTTCTCCTCACAAATGCTGTGTTTATTGTAAAACATAGTATTGTCTCACTAGCTGCTATAGCCCCTGTAGCGGAATGGCTCAGAGGAACTCTCGGTAAACGGAGAAGGAAATGGCACTCGCGACAGACGCGTTGTCATTTTCTTTTACGACAATCCTTTGCTTTTATGCGTCTGTTGTGATAATATTGTGTACTGCACTACAGAGTACAAAATACAGTAGGCGACTGTAGCTATTCAAGTTTAACGGATAATGTGATTATTATAAGGAGTTAGCAGCCTCGTGTGCAAGAGTTGCTTGTTGGTAAAAGACGTGAGATTTTCTTGTTCACAGGGTGATAATGTTTTAATGGATTTTAGCTTTCCGGTGGCCAGTTTGGAATCGATTTTTGTTTAAATAACTCCACATAAGTCATTTTTAATGACATATTCTTGTACCCAATATTTCGGCTGTGAGATTACTTGCTGGCTTTGCCGTTTTTTCCTTGCCGTAACATAGGTATCACTCCATTTTCTCCTTAAAAATACCCTCCACATATCATTCTCAAATGCCTACGACGTATGCCCTGAGGGATACATTATGGCCTCGTGTTTGGGGTGGGTAAAAAATAAATAAACTGAAAAACAATTCATTCACTTTCTTTTCGCTGTTATATTATTAGTTACACCACGGCAACAAGAATACTTTGAAAAAAAAAATCTAGAAAAAAGTGTTTCCAAAGTTAAATAAAAGCTTGTATTCATAATATTTTAAAGAAAAAAAACTTGCGGGGTATATTTTTTCTAACAAATTGTAGTATCTTTAAATATGTCATATATATTCACCTGTACATTGTCTGTGATCCTTTCAAAGTACACAAAAACTAAACTGAATTAAAGTGAGAATTATTATTTTATACGCAACGATCCTTGTTACAGAAAAAAAGACCGTTTCGTTACCAAAAGGATTAAAACTTGATTATTGTCAAAGATCAATATGTATTTAGCTGGAAGATAATGGTGACGATTGTGTGATCTATAAGTCCAAGTGTTTGTGGTTCAACATGGTAGGAGCTTATCTCTGGGAGCTGATTTCGTATGTTAGAAGTGTTTCTCAAGACAAACTAGGCATCAAATTTGATAAATTGTGTTTAGTTTGGGAAAAACTTTAGCAGGGTAGATTTAGATACGTGTCTCTACTGACAAGCACACGACAAGACGTAAGTGATGAGAGGTTTGCGGCGGAAAGGGTGTGAATATTGCCTGATATCATTTTTCTCAGCACGCGGTGTCTACGTATGTCCTTGCATACGGAATCAGCCTCTCGCCTCTGTGGGAAGCTGCAAGATCTCAACGCCCCGTCAAGATTATTGTAAGTTGAAAGTAGGTATATGGCATGCCACCCGGAAAATTCCTACATCGTACCAAGGTTATATTATTTTCGAACATAGTCTATTTTATTGATATGTTTATATAATTTTAAAAGATATAACTGAAGTATGTATTTATTACACTCAACAATGGCGATGGTTATGTGATGGTGACAAAATATTCCATAAGTACATGCAGAGATGTATTTATTAGCATCACGAAACTTAATTTGGTAGGCGGTTATGTATACCGCCGCCCTGGGAACCATTTATAAGTTAACTAACACGCCTAGTAAACCTAGACGAATCTGGAGAGACTGGATGAGCGAGACCTAACTTAAACCTCTCCAGCCGGATTCCTACCCACCCTTCATATCTTTTTCCTTTCCACAGCTTCCTCTCTTTCCTTAAAAATACCCTCCACACAGCATCCCTTATGATGACATATGCCCTGAGGGGAATTATTTTCTTCAGGGCCTCCTAAGTGGAGCTAATGTAAAAAAAGGCACCTAGATTTTCAGATGTGGTCACTAATTATAGCAAAATGATTTTCAAGGACGCTCTATTCTCAAAAATGGTATCTTATCAGAACTGAGATTTTCTTCCATTCTGGAACAAAATACTTAATTCATTTGAATCAAATTATTTTCTTTCATTTAACTTGTGTTGGGTTTTGGTCTTATAACCTCTGGGTTCAAGGTAAAGGACCTTACCACTCTTCCATATGGCTGGAGGCTGTCTTAAGATTATTTTAGATAAATTCAGAAAGTTCATGTTCAAGCCACTAGCAGGTTCCAATACAAACAGAAAGCTTGCAGACACATTTTGACCATATATACTTGCTTTATTAGTATTTTTAACGATTTTATCGTTCTAATTGAAGAAATCATTGAAGCGATTTTAATTCCCTTGAACTAACGTCGAATTCCATCTCGCTACAATTCCACCATTATAAATATTAATCGATTTATTGAAGTGTTTGCAAATAATTCGATAATAGGGAGGCATTCATAATATTATCCTTTCGGACTAAACTCACGGCGTGACTGATTCGCATTACATTCTGGTGAAATATAAAATAAATCGTAAAATTCAGTCGGGTTGGCCGAGACTGTTTCCTGTTAGGTTAAAGATCTTTGATTCGAAGGTAATATAAATTTGCGGCGGGAAGCAATATTAATTGCTAATCGAACCGTGAATTTTTGCATTGGAAATAATGTGAGGCATATTAAGCATGTACCTGAGGAGTTTCAGTAGGTCCTTGCAAATACCAATTAAATTCCATACAAATTGTAGGTAGGTATACGTAAACGCCATAAAGAATCGTAGGTAGGCAAAACTAAATTATTTCAAAGAATTATCAGTAAAGAAACTTCCCCTTTAAGGTTTTTATGGGAATTAGATGCAACAATTAATCTTAAATTTAGGACACCAGATGAAGTGTTATCTCATCAATTGATGGCAGCCAAAGTGGCTAAAGGTCTTCGTTGGTACCAGAAAGTAGTCGATGTGGGTATCATACTACGCGTATCAACATACAAAACCCGAATGGCAGAGTCAAAACTTGAGCAGTATGCTCCTTCGCCCCCTTTTTGCAAGAAAAGGCCCGTGTTGAACTGTATCAATAGCAGGTGTTTTGTTTTGAGCGGTAAACTATCAATGCCCTTTGTGTACGCACACACTCCTTGGTTCATCCACACTCAAACAACAAATCGCTTAGTACTTTTACCAATTAATGGCGTGCAACGGGAAAAGTGTAGTAATACATAATATATATATTATTATTCTCTTGATTCAACTAAATATTTGATTAAATTTCTCGTAAATAGGTAAATATCAGGTAGCTACAATATAAACATTAAATACCTACCTAAATTTAAAGTTTATTTTATTTTTTATTCCAATATGGGAGGCGGGTATGGGTACCGTCGCCTCGGGAACTATTTATTGGATAACCAATATCTATACCAAAGGTCACCCTAAGTGGTTCGCTACGTTTGGTGATATTGTTGGGGTGGGCGGGGTTATAGGTTAACCCGGGTCTTGGCATCGGATGCATCTGCCCACCAACTGCGTGGCGGATTGGAAGAGACCGGTCGGAAAGACACAGAACAGAAAAAACAATATCTCTCCATAAGTGACATAAAAACTAACTACAGGTACCACCGTAGCCATTTTTAACAAAGTAACATATTTTTTGCAAACAAATCACCAAATTCTGGATAATCGCTCTTTCATCCACCCTCAGTAAACTTTATGAAAAATTAATTAAAAACCGAGTGCAATTTTTTGGCAAGAGTAAACAGCTTCTCTCACTATCTGAATTTGGAGTTAGGAAAAAAATCCACTCAAGATAACCTTACCATCATCAGCACTTATATTAATTTATCCTTTTCTAAACAGGAAGTATGTCTTGACGTCTTTATAGACATAGAAAGCGCTTTTGACAATATTTCCATTCCAATCCTGAAAAGTAAAAAAAAAAATCATTCAGCTACCAGATATTACTCCTCAAAGTAGGTCTATTTGGAAGGGATTTCCTCAAGGTGATGTATTGTCCCCCTTACAAAATAACATATACGCATATGATATGCATGTCACTATTTCCTCTCAAGTAAAAGTTATTGAGTTCGCTGATGACATATCTTTCTTCTTATCATCCAGAATCATCTTTCTCGCTGTCAAGATGCCCTTTACACATGGCACACATTAAATGGCTTTGAACTTTCAATCCAAAAGACTCAGTGTATCACCTTCTCAAACCACCACGACCCTCACAGAAATTTCCTCACTTATTCGAATGAGAACGAACATTGTTCTGTTCTTTTTTAAAATTCACGTCCCTGACTCCCCAGATTGTACATTTTGTAGTCTAGAAGTGGGATTTTGGTTGTTCCTCTCTAAACAAATACCCTCTCTTCTATCAAGCCTTATCAAAAATTGCCTCCCCTCCATTCAATATCTCATCTCTCCTAAGTCTGAACTCGACTCAAATCTTCATTATAATTTCGAAATTTGCCTATTTAAATAAAATTAATATTTAAATTCACTTTATATTTCTCCATAATTTTAAATGATGGCCTAGAACACCCTTAAAGAGTGAAAGCCAGAAATACTAATATATATATATATATCTATTTTTTTGTTGGTCTTTACCGCGTTTTTTTTCAGCATCATAAATAAGTAGGTTTAAATTATTGTTTGAAATTTATTAACGTTAGAATAATATCAAAATATTATTGTTATATTAATATGTAAAAGTTTTGTAATTTTATGTATTTAAAACAACGTTAATAAACGCGTATTAAAAAAAGTTTATGTTATTCTTCAAGGCTTTTTTTATATTATCCCCACAACGGAGGCTCTGAAAAAACAATTACCTTCGAGGTCTATGGCATCTTCGGTGATGCTGTATGGAGGGACTTTTTAGGAAAACTAGGGAGACAAATTTCTCGGAAGGAAAAGGGTAGGGGCGGTGGGAAGGAATTTGAGGCTCAATGTGTCCAGGAGTGAAGGACGTATGAATGCATCCCTCCCACGGCAGTACAAGTCATTGAGTCTCTCAACGCATGTGCCGCCAAGACCTGGACAATCGTCACCTCATGAACCCGGACACACCAGCTAAGTCACTAAACGTACAGAACAACTTAGAGTGACCTACGGCACAGGGATTAGTTATCCAACAAATGGTTCCCGAGGCGGCAGTACCCATACCCGCCTTCAAAACTGATAAAGTCTTTTTAATATGATATTATAAATTTGGAGTATTATGCCGTATTTCGATTCCTCTATCCTTTAGCCTACAAGTGGTCATCATCAGGGCAGATGACTATTATTATTATATTATATAATTGTTTTTTATCTCATCGATATTATTTCCTCAAATATTTATTAACTAACTAACTAACCATCACGCCGTTTCCCGCAGGGGTAGGCAGAAAGGACGGACCGCCAAACAACTCGGTCTTGGTACACACTCTTTGCCTCGTTCACATTCATACATCTTCTGATACATAGTCTTCTATTATTCTGACATGCACGGAGAAAAATGTTATTCTAAAATACGATCAATTTATTCGTAAAAACGGGACTGAAGTTCTCACGAACAAATTAACAGGGTTTCAATGTTTATTGGCGGGAAAATGTAAGAATAATTTTTTGGTATACGTACGAAATTACGTGCCCAGAATTAAAGTGTCTTTATGAAATAAGACAATAATATAGAAAACTAGAAATATTCCATTCTGTTTAAATCAACTCTGCATGACTCGGTAACTTAATAAATGGAGGTACCTCCCTCGTTTACCTTTTATGTTTTTAGGATTCTGTCCCTACAGTAAACTTAGCTCAGATTTAAAACAAATCACCTGACTTTTGATTACGCAGAGACAGATTTTGTAGAAACTTTGTGGAAAAGTTATTTCCTGTCCAATTAAAAACCTTGGATATATTTGAACTATTTAGGTATTAAAGCCAAAACCATTATATTTAACTAATCTTTTAAACAAATTACAAAGTTCTTTAATCACTGGAGCGACACAGAGAATTATAAAAATCCTTTAAACGCCTTTAGTTCTCGCCACTTTTGAAAATTAATTTTGAATATTTCCCGCTCACATTAAAAACTACATTACTCTACATTTGTGTATGGAAAAATATAAATATGTTTTAGTGCTATAAAGCCAATATATTCACCTGTATTTTAATAACTCTTTCTATATTTTTAAAATTCATAGAAAAAAAGTTAAAAAATCTTTAACTTTATAAATGCGCGATATTCGTGCTGTAGTGATCAAAAGATTTGAAAATGCCGATAGTGGATATTTTTAATATCTATAATGAATATTTTTTTACGTTTTTACGTTCTGTATGGCCTGTTTGATAATCACAGATGCAAATATATATTATAAAATCATTTTTTATAGTGTTCAACAAATCAAAAGTTTGGTTTGAAAATTATTTTGAAGTTCGTTTGTAGGAACTGCTAAAATTGATTCTAGAAGAATTCAAAGACAATCGATGAGACTATAGACATAAAGTCCATTTTATCAACTATTTGATAGAATAAATTGCTGGCCATGAAAATCTTTCAAATAATTACAATAAATGTTTTACGAATGGTATGATAATCGGTCCATTTTTGGACCGAAAGCAATCCTAGAAAAATTATAGTGGTCCAAATTTGTACCGAAATCGCTCCAGTGGTTAAACTAATTGCAAAGACAAAAGAGGTATATCACACCTCGCATAACGTAAATAGTATAGTAAGAAAACACGTCAGGTATTCAACATAATATTTTTTTTAGAATTTCCAGAATGTTTAATTGATATTAACCACATGTTTAATAGAAATATAGGGGTCCAATTAATATATAAAAATAGAATATGAAAACACCTTAATTAAAAGCAATAGAAATACCAAAATAAAATTAAAATAATTGCCAAATTTTAAACCAACAGTTCGAATTAACTGACAGTCAAATTTTAAAGTTTTTAGTCTCTCCCCGTGTACCCCCCCATCCTTCCCCTATCCCTTTAGCAGCCTCTCTTTAATGGTCAATGCCACTATTTTATTATTGCTCTCTCTCTTTTGTTTACTTTCTTATCTTCCCCTGTACTGTAATTTACTTTACATGTTTACTTATTAACCCGACGAAGGTTGAGATTAACCGAAACCAACAAATAAGGTTGTTATAAACAAAGAACTTTTCATTAGTACAATGTCAAGCCATAAAGTGCTTTCATTTAACGATAATTATTTTTATACATTATCTTTAGAACCTATACTAACTTCTATCACTACAATTAAATTTTTAAAAATAAATTGTGAAGAGAAAAAAAAACATAATAATTACTGAAAATTGGGATAAATTAGAGGAACTAAACATTCTCGTTTAAAAAAAATTAATAATTCAAATTAACTTTAATAATGTTTATTATTAAGTTATGCAAGTGTTAAAGTTTTTATTATTGAGACAGCTGTTTCGGCTTACAAGGCCATTTTCAAACTGAATAATAAAAATTATTAAATTTAATTTATATTAAAGGAGTTCTACGAATTAAACACAAAAACAATAAATAAACATTCTCAAATACCTCACTTATAACACCGGGAGTGACATCAACAATATACCCAACCAAAAACAGTCAAATAAGGAAGGAAGATGTTGTCAAGGAAGGCACATCGTTTGATGACTTTGTAGTGATGATAGCTAACCGCCAATAAAAGTAGCACCGGAAGAATAAGAGGTTGGTATTACGAGCTCTGTCGGATGCGTGGGATTGAAATAATCTTCCATAACTCAATTCATGAGGCGGGTACGGGTACCGCCGCCTAGAGAACTATTTATTGATAACCTTAACCTCTGCCATAGTTCACACCAAGTGGTTAGCAGGGATGTCCGGGTTCACAGGTTGAGGTTTATCTAGGTCTTGACGGCGAATGCGTTTGCCCTCCTCCTGTATGGCGGGCCGGATCAAGAGAGACTTGTTGTGGGAGACCTAACGTAGACCTCTCCGCCTTGCAGCACAGTGGGAGGGATGGATTCGTACGTCCGTCATTCCTCGACACATTGACTCCCAGATTCATACGCACTCCTCGTACCTTTTCCTTCCCAGTACTTTATCTCCTTCATTTTTCTAAAAAGATCCTCCAAAAAGCATCCCCAAATATGACATGGGCCCTGAGGGTATTTTTTAGTGTGGAGCTAACGTAAGAAAAATAAACAAAATATTAATATTATTTTACGTCAAAACAATATCAAAATAATATAATCAATCAATTTTTCCATAAACGTAATACGTTACCCAATTTTTTTCAAAGAAAATAAAACATTGCAGTCCATAAATAAATACACCGTTATAATGGCTAATAGAAATAAAATATTGGAACTAGATTAAATAAAATGATGTTGTTGTTATGTTGTAGGTACCAAATGTAAATATTTTCCTATTATATTTATAAGAATACACGAGGCAGATCAAATAAAAAGGCTTTGTTTTTTTTGTTCTCCGTGTTTCCATAATGCAAAGAATTCATCGTAGTCGGTGGTCCCATAGTTCACGAGCGTTCAGTATAATCAAATATTATTTCATCAAAGGTTTTCAAAATATAATCAAAGTCCCGTAGCAAAGATAATGTTACTTTAGAATTGAAAATACGATATTCACATTTTTTATTTAACAACTTAAGTTTCGCTGTTATTTTTATATTTTATAGATGTGAATGAATTAATTTTATAATAATAATTTGGTTCCTCAGAAAAATACCTCTTTGTTTTTAGTATGTGACGACTATTTTTCTAACCTTAAAGCAATAAGTAAGAATTTTTGTTGTTTATTTTTGTAATATTATGCCGTGTTACGCTAACTCCTTCTTTAGCCGACGTTTCGGACAACATTACAGTGTCCATCATCAGGGCAGATGTGTTGAAAATGTCAAAAATAAACAACAAAAATACTTTTGGCCGTGAAAATCTTAAATCATATTTGAATAAGTAAGAAGTTAGTGTGTGGGTATCATAATGCGCAAGTTTCGTATTTTATAAACCACATTCATACGTAAATATTTAACTTAATGAGGACACGAAAGAGTAACAAAAGATTGTACCTACATTAAAGTAACTTAAATGGGCCAATGTATGCCAAGAAAAGTTTTTGCAATGGTTGATTTTTACTAGAATGGTTTAGGAAGAACTGTTTTTTCGTATAATATTTTAGATTGAATGTTAACCCCAATTGGGATAAATTGTGTGGATGAAGGTATTAGAAAGAGGGAGATGGGGAAGGGGAATAAGGGTAAGTTCCTGGCTTTTCAGTTCTAGTCACCAAATAATTCTAAAACCATTTTAAGCAACGCATCAATGGTGGACTTACATCAGTGTGATACTGAGAGTATCTTCCACTCCGGAACGTGCCGCAAATATACTATATATTTTTAAAAATGAATTACTTGTGAAATAACAATAATTAATCAAATTAAATTTAATATCTCGTGTTAGAATATAATTTAAAATTATTAAATTGTGAAATAATACAAATTACACGCCGTAAACCTTGCGTAAACCTGCGATCTATGGCTTGCTAGTCGAGAGCCTTACCCCTCAAATACGTAGGATTTATAAACTTACACTGATAGTAATAAGAATTATGATTTTTTTAATGTTCCGTAAAAGATCAACAATAATGTTTTTTAACAGTTTTCATTTTCTTTCTATTCGTGGTTCTATGAGTCATATCAAAACATAACAATAAAGTGTTTTATTTTAAAATATACTTGATATTAAAAAGCAATCGTTTGGCAATGTTCGAGCATCACTGATTCCGAGCGCCTCTGGGCCTAACAACGAGATCCAAAGTTCCTGTTCAAATTATAATACGTTGAAGGAGGATTCATCGCCAGAGTACATTGTTAATAAATCGCTGCTTCGGGACAAAAAGATGTCCAATCAATTTATTTAGTCTTTCTAAGCGACTCAGTTCGAAATAGTCCCGATATTTTGGGAGGCCGCCATGTTACAAAGGCCAAATGCTGTATGTATGATGAGGGTCAGTCAAAAACTAATGCCTACCATTTTTCTACTTAAATGAAGTTAGTTATGTGAATATTTTGAATTTGGCGCTATTTCTCCAACCTTCTTCTACAATCTACTGAAGAAGTAACTTTTTGCGTCAACAGGTGGCAGCACTTCAGTTGCTTACAAAATTACCGATAGCGATGTTCGTATTAGACAGCGTTATGTGATTGATTTCTTGAATGCAGAAGGTGAACCGCCCATTCGCAATCATAAAATACTGAAAAATGTGTACGGTGATGCAACAGTGGATGTCAGTATGTCAGCACTGTTAAATGATGGGTTCGTCGTCGTTCGTCGTCGTAACGAAGTTGAAGAACAAACTTGGCTGACGAAAAGCGGAGAGGTATGCAATCGGAACTCGAAGTCGCAACATTCAGCGAGTCAACGAAAATTTAAATTATTATAAGCAATAAATATCAGCCTGAAACACTCATCCACATTGAAAAATCTTCCGAGAAAAGATACATGTCGCCGACGGGACTCGAACCCGTGTCCTCCTGATGTCCGGTCAGGTGCCCTGATCTACTGAGCTGCGGCGGGTTACCTCTTACCTGCCAAACGATTCAATATATATATATATATATATACTAGTGTTTCATTCAACTTTACATTTTGTACATTAGGCTAATGATTATTGCTTATAATAATTGTTACCCTTTGTGCTATGCATAAAAATCTTGTCTTAAACATTAGTTTATCAATTTACTAACGGCAATGTGACAATTTAGTAAAGGCAATGTGATGTGAAGCTCATCGCTTCCATGCGGAAGCCGTGAAAACGTCCGTTCGTCAATGCTTGTATATAAAGCAGGACTGTGATTTTTACCGCACACATAAAACATGGACCAAAACTGTGAACGGGCGGATGTTATATTAAAAAGTGACTTAAGTGAAATTATTTAATTTTTTAAAATTATTTAACCGTTCTAATTGCATTTTAATTTATTGATAGTTAAAAGGGGAAAAAAATAAGAGGCATTACTTTTTGACTGACCCTTGTATTATAGCTTAGACACGATATCTCCCGAAATCTTTTGCGTAAATAAGAATATAGAATATTTAATATAATTACACTAAAGGTCGTACTATGCTTGTCCCGTTATCTTAATTCGGATACATCTCGTAAAGAGGCGAATTTATATTGTTAAGTAAAAAAATAACAAGCCCATTACCTAACCTGTATTAAGTTGGAGCTTAAAGTATGAGATTTAAAAGTAGGAAGTTAGGTAGGCACTTCTGCATCTAACATAATGATGTTATTAACCCCCGTTAGTATAACGGATGTTTATTTATTAATCTTAAGTAAAATCACATCATGTGTGTTCGTATGGAATATTGATTATCTAAAGTACCTAACCAGGTGAATTAAGTGTTTATTTTTATTACTAATGCTCTTTGTTATCTGCAATGTTTATTCCGTTACTTTTTTGTACTGGAATAACAGTATAAGGTTGCATTTACACTTGTGTTAGCTTGTTAATTTATTTATTGGATGGCTTTCGCAAAACTATCGGTGTGTTAAAATTTCTTATACATTCCCAGGGGTAAACTTAAAAAAAATCTTCTCTTTTATAGATATTTTAGGAAAAAAACTTTTACAAGTTGTGCTTTGAAATATTTAGGTGAATTATTGGTTGCGCCCGTAAGTATGCAATATAAATATGAAAAGTTTTGTGCGTAAACTAACTCAATTCTTCCAAGAAAGGCATAAAAATACAATATTTTTAGGTTATTAAATCCAATATTGTATTTGTATTCCATTATTTATATTCGTGTTGAATATTTTTATTTATCTTCATATTGCGTATCACCTTAAATGAAACAATTCAATTGGGTTTTGTTTTTACTTGACACGTTATTTCGTTCGTTATTTTTATAAGTTAACAAAGTAATACATTGTTTTCTTTGCCTTTATGAAATCATTCCCTTTAACAAATAACACTACTCCGTAAAATCTCTGGCTTGCCATTGCCATTGAATTAAAATCATGTGTGGTTTCATAATGCTTTCACACAAATGAAGTATTGAGCTCCGTAAGTCTAAACATAAACTTTAGGTCGCACAGTTTATACCCGCGCTGTGCAAGAGGTTTCCCTACAAAGCATCGGACCATCCCATTGGGTAGTTATTAAATATCTATGTAAATATCTGTACCTGAGAAGCATACGGATGCAACTCCAAAATTTGAAGAAATGAGTTTTTGATGAAGATGTGTAGTAAATGATCATGTTCATCAGTGGCAGAAAGGTGGTAGTCATATTTTGAAGAAATATAGGGTTTTTCAAAAATGTATAAGGATGCAACTACCATTATTCTTAGAAGCATTAGAAGCAGAAGGACTCAAGTCCATCCTTCTGCTTCTAATCTCTTTGTTTTCTATCTAAATAGACACAATAACCTCATCTATCAACAAACGACACCTGTGATATTGGTAATCATTAAACAGGAAGGATAAATATAAAATAAAACTCCAAGGGGAAAAAGAAACGCATTTACGTGAGGCAAAAGTGCGATACAATCTGAAAAAAATCGGATAAGTTGCGAGGGAAGTCATCGTATTCAGTATTAGTTTTGATGACTCGGATATGGAAAAATGTCATCCGTGCCCGTTCTGAATATTTTTATTTGAAAAAATTGTGGTGTTTAAATGAAGCCATTCTGGGCAGCACCAATGACAAGGCAATTTTTGCATGTGGAATGAGTCAGTCGGTGTCAGTAAATGAAGAGACTTATTACCTCCTGAAGTGGATATATAGCGATATGGGGGATAATATTGAATATGGTCTGACAACTGTGAAGGCCAAAACACATTGACCCCCGTATTCATACCCATCCTTCATACCTTTTTCCTTCCCAGAACCTCCTTTCTTTCCTTACCCTAAAAGCCACTATGACATAGGCCCTGGGGGATTTTTTTTTTCAGGGCCTACTCTGTGGAGTTAATGTTGAAAAAAATCCACTGCATTTTTTTAACAAAATTTGAAGTCATAAATGCCAGATTATCCTCCGTCAAATGACGAAGATTTGGAAAATACCAATAATTAGTAATAATTATATTAAGAAATATACAATAAAATGTATTTTTATTTTACCTGTTGTGTATAGTTATTATATTACTTCCAAATAAAATTTTCAAACATCGATCTTTTAATAATTTAATTTAATTTTTAACTTGTTATATCGAAATAGTCTATTGCATTTTGAAGCAGAAGGACTCAAGTCCATAGTGATTTGTTTTAAACATTTATTTTTAGGCTTTGCATGTAAAATATTTCATTTTATTTTCTCAACTTTAAAACAAAACTAATTTATTTAATAATTACAAAAATTTCATCAATCAGCACGAATATCTGCAGAAGTTATGATACCATAATTACAGAAAAAATACGGTTTTGGCTCTACTGAACATTTGGCTTTTTGGAGTTGCATCCGTATGCTTCTCGGGTACAGATATATAGATTTATATTTCAAAACAAAAATTATTCTAAGTAGAAAAGAATTATTTTTAATGCATTATAACATGAGGTATTTTCCTTAGCGGGGGTGGGGTTAAGCTGATACCGAGCTCAAACAATGGATATACAATAGACACACGGTATAATAGGAGCATTAAAAACAAATATCAATATTAATGGATAACGGCAGCTGGAAATGACAAATACGCCGTCTATCCTTCTTCCCATCCTCCCTACATCATTTCTGAATGTTTTGACTTTTGGGGGAATTAAATGACTCATCCGTTTTGAACTAGCAGTACCTATCTCCTCTGCTACATTTTATCGCATATTTTCTGAGGGGAGGAATCGGGGAATTTTGCAGTAAAAGGCTATTCAAGTACCCAACTACCGAGATGGATTATGTATTTGTATTTATGTAGTAGTAAAAAAATCTTTCTTTGCAATATGCCTTTGAGAAAATCTGTCACAACAATCTAATTATTGTAACTAAAGCTTACTAAACTTTTTGACTTACCACGTTACTACTTAGAAATTTGGGAGGCAGAGAAGCTCTTGGCTTATTTTGTATATTTTCATCTCTATGTGTTTGTGTTTGGTTTAAATTGACTTTTGTGAAGCTTGAGCCAAGCGAAATCGATTGAAAAATACATTTAAATAAATAACTGGTTAACAAAGTGTTGGTTGGTGTTGGTAAAGAAAACAAAAAGTTGGACAAGCGCAATTTCCCCTTCGCAGAAGAAATACAAACAATCAATATTTAATTAAGTTTAAATTTAGCTTTATTCCGGAAAGCCGTAAAGCTCTTATATCTTTGTTCTCCGTTAATTAAATAACCCATTGGAAATTTACGATCAAACGCGTTTCAATCAGTTTTTATTTTCTCTGAGAAACTACAACAAAAGATCACACAAAGTGCAAGTCACGAACAATAGTTGTTGTTAGGTCGAAGACTAGGACCGTTAAAGTAATGGGTCCATATTTGAAGAGAGAAATACGAACAAGAATGATAATTGTTATAATTTCGTTTACCTGTAAGATACCTAGAAACCTGCATGAAGCCATTATCTTAGTCTGAAATTTAACGTCAACTTTATCTTCTCCATTTCTCTTGAAATAACGGGTAGAAAACCCACCGTTTGGGTAAGAAACTTTAATACAAAGTGTTGAAGTCTACCTAAGGCAGTTCAAAGTATTGTTACAAACATACTATTATATTGTCGTTTGGAAGGCCAAAAATCTTTAACCTTAGCGAAGCTTTTTCCGCCTCCAGGTGGGTCCAAAAATACAAATCATTATGCCACATCATTAGATCAATTTTTGACAATTAATTAAGTTTTTTTGATTATGGTTATGGTAAGCGAAATATTCATTTTGTTGGCAGTTCGAATGCCAACAGCAGACACAGACCTTTTTTTGACAGGCCAAGCTCTTAAGCGAATCATTCAGTTTCCGATTGCCGTCGACTCAACAGCTTGCGAATTGCTCCAGTGTTCGCTCCCCACCTTCCGGTAAATAATATCCTATGCTCAAATTATGTGTTTGAATATTGTTTAATAAGCCTATTAGTACGAAGTCTTGCTTATTTGCTTAACCATTGCAATTATTCTTATCCTATAAGGTGATGACGCAGGGATTTACATAGATACTCCAATAAATAAGCAAATTTAATACAGATTGAATTCGCCTATATCATAATCTATTTTTCTCGGATAAAGGTAGAATTATACTGAGTAATATTTAAAATGGTTTTTTTATCGAATGTGTCGGAAAATAAAACCCTGGAATGTATCTAAGTTATAAAATATTTTAATGATAACAAGACTATTCACCTGCCAATATATATTTTACTTTAAAATGGCTCTGAAGTATTTGAATTATGGTGGTAAACAATTGCATCTCTAGCTCTTTCAAAACCACATTGTAATTGGACTTTGCTTAACTTTCTGTTTGAATGAGAAACCAACGAAAAAATTAAATTCAACAGTAATGTAATACGATAAAAGCTCTCTAACAACTTATAGCTCTCTGGGGGGTGTTAATTAGTCACACGACATGCGGAACACCTTGTGGATCTAGGTAAAGTTTATTTGCAATGAGAACAATCATATCACTCCGCGAGATAATTTATACAAACCTGTCTATGCCTCTGTCCTATAGTCCATATTTAGCGGGCAATACTTTTTGAAAAGCAGCACATATTCTGTGCTGATGATGACTTAATCTTATCTTTGTCGTCCTCCGTGGTTTAGTGGTTACGATTTCCGGCTACAAATGTCGCCGTTCGCCAGAAAATTTAATTTTTTAATGTGCTATTTCATAATTTATTCAATAAAAATAATATTTAGTATTTGTGCCACGTTCCTGAGTCGTAGATACTTTCAGTATCGCCCAGGTGAAAGATCACCATTCGGAACCGAAAAGTTGCTTGAAATGGCTTTACCTTCAACATTTTAGAATTGGGGATGCCATAGTCTTTCTGTCTCCAGACGGTTTGGATCAGAAAATGACAACAAAAATATTATATTCAAATAAAAATAATTAACTTTGCTTCAACCACTATTCTAATATAAATGATCTACCCACATGTTTCGGAACCAAAGATTTTAAACATTCACTTTTGTTAATACTGATTGATGATGGAACCTTTGGTTCTGAAAAATACTGATCACGAAAATTTGAAATGCTGTAAAGGACAAAATGTTAATTATTTAGGACATTGAAAGGAATGTTTTTTCATTTTTTCAAAAATCATATTTCATTTGTAGACCTGTAATTATGTTTTTTTTTCAAAATAACATTGAAAAGATTTTTGACAATACTTATCTTTTTTGTAAATTTCTTCAATAATTTATTTTAAATTAATTAAATTCAATAAATTATTCTTAAATTTATTTTTAATTTAAAAAAAAAAACAATCCTCTTAAAATGCGCGTTGTAAAATGTATTTATTTTCCAGAAATATGTCGACGACTCAGTTCGAAAAGGATAAAAAAGAAAAAGGACATTTTTAACTTATTTTTGTATTTATTATCCTTTGCAGCATTTCAAATTTCCGCTCTCGATGTAGATCATGTTTTTTTTTCATTTAATTAAAATTAAGCCACAGAGTGAATATATGAAAAAGAAATTGAAGAAGAAATATTAAAATTTTGCAGTAAGTCTTGTATCCGTTGTACTTTTATTTTTTTTTTCATTAATACCATTTTTTATTCAAAGTAAATTAGTTTTTCTACAGTCATCCTCACTATGGATTATTTTTTAATATTTCTCACAGAAATTAATATCGGAGAAAATTAAGTCATTACAAAAACATTTATGTATATTTCGATGTTTTGGATTTCCGATTTTTAAAACCATTTTTCAACTAACTCACCAACAATCACACCCCGTCCACTCAGGGTAGAAAGAGAGGATTAACCGCCACACAACTCTGTGTTGACATTACGGTACTTGCTATCTCATGCATCATCTATTATTCTGGGTCTTGATGATCCAATTCAAGTATTTGATTTACTTGATAGTGCCATATCTAAAAAACTTAAATAACATAAGAAAAATAATAAACTAAAACTGTATTTTTACCGATAAGACTCGAAAACATCTGGAATCGAAGTAAAAAGAGTAGTGTATCTAATTACGGTGAAAATCTAATCAGTTTTGAAAAATTATTTATTTTTCTCCTGTTTTCGCGGAAACATCGATCCGTTTCTCTTTATTACGGATTGGAACGGAGATATCCAATAATGCACCAATAGTCCAAAGGATTCTTTTGAAATATCCTTAATAATATTTATTCACCAAAGTGCATCGAGGTTTTTCCGCCCCTTGCGAAACAGTATTGATTAATCGTCTTTGTTTTCGTTTGACTTCATTTTGCCGGGTGATTTTTCTCAAATAATCTTGGGAAATATGGCAGATGGCTGAAACAAAGCAGTTAGTTTAATATCTGAATATTCAAATTTTATGCGTATAAATAAAACAGAAATGATGCCCCTATGTTATTAACAACGTTATAAAATCACTTGAAGCAATAATGCTATGTTTGCGTAGCATAATTTATGGGAAGATTCACCCTTTTACACGCATAAATACATCTGATTCGGAATATATGTTCTTGATGTTTTAAAGTGTTTTTTTTATTTATTTTTAACTTAATGAGTTAAACCTTAAATTAGAATATTTTATTTAATAAAGATAATATTGGCGAAACTCAATCGAAAATCTGAAACAGAAAAATCAGAAAAAGATACGGATACATCTGTTTTTTTACACATTTTATTTACATACATAAAGATAGCAGCCAATAACAACATGCGTTAAGAAAATTAAGATAATGTTGGTAGTTCTTAGTCGAAGTATGATACAGTAAAATATGACCGAATCGGAAAGGGATACGTTAGCTCAGTGGTCAAAGCATCTGCCCGGAAAGCCAAAGGTCCTGGGTTCGAGTCCCAGATGTATTATTCTGATTTTTCTGTTTCAGATTTTCGATTGAGTTTCGCTAATATTATCTTTATTAATTAAAATATTTGAAAGTGGTCATTCGTGGTACAAATATAGTCAAAAAATTCCATTGCATAAAGTGCTACCGAAAAACCATACTCGACGTACATTTATTTTATATATTATATATACTTTATCGAAATATAATTATATTTAAAATACATCGAACATGTTTTATTAATTTCCACTGGGTTTTTACTATTGTGAGATATGTGAGAAAACTCCAGTTATATAAACTCAGTTATTATACAAATAGGGACATACAGTTACAAAAATGTACAATTAAATACAGGCACACTAACTAGAATCACCGAAACATCACAAATAAAAATACAAAATTATATAGAAGCTCACTCAAGTAACACATATTACAGTGAGAGGCAAGAGACATAAGAAACACAAGAGGCATGTGTAGAGAGACAATTGACCCAATATAATTGTTAACCCTTAATTAGGTATTATTATTTATTAAGAAAATCACACAATCAGTCGCATGGGGTCACTACTGACCCCAAAGAAATTGGGGTGGAAGAAATAAATAAAAAGAATTATGTATTATAAAATACTTTATTATAATTAACATCAAGGAACAAAAACATGACTTTGCCATTAAACAACTAAAAAAATAAAACGACTTCTAATCTCCCTTAAAACTAGTAATTTTAGTTATAAAAATAGCTAAGATCAACTTAAATTTTTTATTCAGACTCATCAACAGATTCATTATTTCAGCATCCAAGGCAGTAAGCCCTGAAGTGTTGCTGACAAATAAGTTTAACACACTTTTGGAATTATTTTATTAATTCGGTTATTTGGTATGTTGTTAACTGTTACACAATTGTTCGCATGGGATCAGCACTTAAGAGAGCAGTGACACGTGGGTACGCGTTTGCTAGGGATAACCTGTGGTGGGTCTTTTTGCGGAACGGAAGTTGTGAAACTGGGTCTTGAAGAGAATTTCTGGTCGAATGAACGAGAAAAATTGTGTATCGTATGTAAAATGTTTGCAGTAATTTTTTACAGTACATAGTAACTTACATCCGAATCTATTTTCCAAAATAGCATAACCCTTAACGGAAGGTACCAATATCTATACGATGGGTGCATTCGAGAAGCCGCATACATACACCTTCATTTCTGTTAATAGTTGCATTACAGAAAGTTTCTAAATTACTTTGATAATACAATTATTATATTGCAATGAGATAAATGCACTTTAGATGACAGTACCTACATTCTGATATAGATTTCACGGAGAATAAACATTAAACAGCATCCAACTTCCCCTAAAAGCGATTCCTTCCGTTTGCTTAATTGTATTTGAACCGCAAACTGAAAGGGTTGAAGCTAATGGGACAATTGTATTATTGTTAAATACGGGGAAGGGTTGTTGCTATGGAGCAGGGAGCCTTAAGCTGAAGGTGGTGGACTCACAACTCACAAAGTCACTTAGAAACAAAGCAGATGGGTTGAATCGTATAAATATTATTCTTAATTGATGCAAGTGCACTCATTTCAAAGAGCTTTATTCATTCCAGGATCACGATTGTTCACTTTATGTATACTCATAATTGCAATTATCAAAAGTGCTATAAGTAGGATCTGAAACGTTTTTGTAATTCAAACAACTTGTGTTTAGTATCTAGGTGTAGGTAATTGGTTCGATATCTACCAAGACATATACCAGGTTGAAAAAGGTGTACGGGGCTAACTTCGCGAGGTGATGACACTTGAGGGTAGAAGAAAAAAGAAAAATAAAGTTTTCAGAAATTTTAAAGCTTTGACAGCTTTCACGTAAAAATATATTTTTGTTTGTAGAGAAAAAACTTTTTTTACGGAAAAAAAATTGTCTGAAAAAACAATGGAAATTATAAAAATTTAATTTGTCGTTTTTACTTCTACCAACTGGTAGAATCATCTCTCAAAGTTATTGCACCCTTCTTTCCAATAAATTAGTGTGTACAAATGCATTATTGTAGTTAACGGTTATTTCTAGAAAATCGCCATCTTATTATTGACCAATGGTAGATTGAAAAATATGATACAGGTGATATAAAAATATTTTATTTCTTGAGGATATACAATTGGATTTGGCTTTGTAATTTTTTATCATTACCAATCATATACTGTCATTTTACTCTCATAAACATTCTTTAATTGTCCACTCCCTTCCAAATTACCTTTCATTTTTACTCTCGACACACTTCATTCACACATTTTGTCATAGTTCCACAGACTCTGAGCTATGGATTAGTGTTGTACGAAAAAATATCCGTATTTAATGAGTTAAACCATTCACTGTTATTTTGTTGACTTTTAACACATTTTAATCCTAAAACAGGTCTAATTAAAAGCAATAACAAGTCTAATTATTAGATGTTGGTTTGATTCTAACTAACGAACAGAGTTTTGTCGATATGTACTTCCGAAAACCAATTAATTAATAGTAATAAGTCCGATGTATGGCGTACCTATGATAGAAAAACATACTGAAGTCTCTATTATCCTAAGGATAAAATCCTTTGTTACTTTAAGGACAAATATAGATTCAAGCAAAGATTTTTTGATAAGAGAAGGTACATTCATATTATAAACAATAAATGTATATAAAATCGTGTTTCTTTAGAACCTATCTTTCAGGTAGAAACTCTTAAAATAATAATATCATATTATTGAACTCTTTCCCGGATTCGTGAGCACGCATTGCGGAATATGAAACGGGAGAAACTTTGAAAGAAACGTGAAATCGGCAAGTTAAAAAATTCATAGATCTTCCAATAATAATATAAGAACACGTAACTACATTGATTTGCAGGGAAACTTTTAGCTCAAAAGTAATGGAGCATAAAATTCCTTTTAAAACTCTCCGTATTTAGTTCCGAGATATTTCAGGTGAATGAAATCCTGAAGATCATTAAACAGGAGTCGTTTGAGTGAAAGAAAAATTGCCGAGGGAAAGGCGGCCAACTCGTGCAAGGGGAGGTAGCTTTATACAGCAGCTTTTTACTGCCGCGCCACCAAGGGGGTTGTACTGGTTAGGGGTGCAACACATATGAAACCTATTTTCTACACAGTTAGATGCTTAAAAACTTTATTTATAACGAAAAATCATTAAACAAAGTACGCTCTCATATTGCTCTCACCGTTTAGGGTGTATGCTCGATAATTTATTTATTTTCAAACAACTAAAAAAATCAAAGTAAAGTACCTACTTTATGTACAGTCCTCCTTACTAGGGGTTCCTGTTCCAAGGCAGACTGTACTTATTGGTCATGATTTGCTCATCATAGTTTGTTAATTCTCTCTTCTCCATGTTTGTTGACTGTAAATAGGTGTTAGTTACTACACAAATTTAATGATGTCCCGAATTTTTGTGGTTTACAAAAAGTTATTTGTTTCATTTAATTAAAAATGACTTAACAAAGTGATTTTGCAAAGATTGAAGAATTAAAAAATTTCTTTTGTTTCGTGAAAGTTTTTTTTCGATTTTCAATTTTATTACCATTTAACACTTAACACTTAAAACCACATACAAATATCATTAGTTTTAAGAGAGCTTAAATTGAGAAGTAAAATATTTCATCATCTGCCTAATCCTTGGTTTTAAAATAATAAATAATAAAATTTAAAATTAAAATGTTTCTTTAATATTTTATATTTCATAATCTATATAATAAATACAGCAAAAATTATTTTTTTAAATGTTTAAATTTACTCTTAAATAGTTGTCCAAGTTGCCTTTAAAATCGTAAAATATTAAAATCTTTAATAGCCTATGTTTTAAAAATTAAAGCAAAAATAAATAAAGTAGCTCCTATCCGAGATCGACATTTGACAATTTTTCAGTTTGGTTGGGTATTTTGGCCTAAATTCCAAAACTACGTTTTGTATGAAACTTGCCGCGCACCCAATGGCCTTAAGGGCATGGCTCTCCCAATTCCTATTTCTTATATATAATGGTAAAAATAATTATAGTGGTTTATTCCAGAATACGTGCAGGGGGAGTTCCATTCATATATTCCATTAAAAACTAAACAAAACTAAACTAAAGTGGTTCACTACTTTTGGTGACTTAGCAAAGTTGGCCAGGCTCACGGGGGTGAGGTTTGAATAGGTCTTGGTGACGAATACGTTTGCCCACCTACTGCGTGGCGGCCAGATCGGGAGAGACTGGTTAAGGGAGACCTAACCTAGACCACTTCAGCCGGACTCTCTCGATCCATCGCCTTCCACCGCAATGGGAGGGATGGATTCATACGTCCGTCATTCCTGACACACTGACCCATATAGATTCTCCTTTCCCTAAAAAGACGCTCCTCATAGCATCCAAAAAGATTATGTCCTATGACTTAACAATATTTTTTAATAAGAGCCTCCTCAGATCATTGATCGATGTTTCAGTTTGAGAGGGCACCCCTGTACAACAGCTTTGCCAGCTGCACCATGACCGTGGATGAATCGATGAATGTATGGAATTCATGAGATTTATTTAGGATGTCTAATGCATTTCTCAGTAAGACTTCCGATTGCGGGAACTCCCCATCCCAGGAAACGAACCTGCCGACTCCGCGTACTCAACTGGACTCTCTTATTGCGCCGGTTCATCACCCCTAATTGATTAGATTACTATCGGTGCTTATAAAAGGAAGGTAACTTCATCGAATTCCAAGAAAACAGACGGAAATCTTTAATTAAATAATTATTTGTATTTATTTTCTTCATGTTTCTTTTTTTTTTCTTTCGTCAACATGTTCATTTTTTTCAAAACTAACTATCTACTAAAATATAAAGACCCATTTTTGATACCTACTAAATAAAATATGAAGTTAACATTTTTTTTAACTGCTGTTTTATTTTTATTTATGTTTGAATTTGCTCCCGTCTGGAGCCAGCGAGACTATGACATTTCCAAATGGAGTACGTTGTGAGGCTGAAGGTATTGGGGAGAGAAAGGTGATGGGAAAGAAAAAGGTGGAGAAATACCTGGCTATTCAGATCTGGTCACCAAATATGGCCAAGTCATTTCAAGCAACGTTTCAGGTCAGCTAATGTAAATTGAATTTTTTTGGTAGAAGTCATAAATCTGAAAACAATAAACAAAAATATATTCCTTTCAATATTATAAGAGTATACCTTTTTCAAAGTAAGTATCGCACAAGAGTCACTATTCCTAACCGTCTGGAGCCAGTAATCTCAATTGAGAAATGCTGTGAGGCTGGATATAGTGGGGAAGCAAAGCAGATGAGCAAGAGGAATGTTGGGAAGTACCTGGCCATTCAGGTCTAGTTACAAAACACGGCTAAAGCCATTTCATTATGGTTTATGATTTCCGTTCTGGTTTCCGATGTTATTTTATGGCATATTTAATATGTAAAATACTGACAAGTGTAGGTAAATAATATTTTCATTATTCGAAAATCGCTTTCACAGTTAAATTTTACCTATAAAGGCTATACTATGGCACAAAATTATAATTCAGCATATATTTACCCCGCAGCATAAAGATAAATTAGAACATAAATACAGCTCTAGATTCACGCGCAATGATGGGTTAAGAGTTCCGAAATTTAATAATAAGTACGGAAAGAGAACATTTGAATACAATATACCGAAGATATTTAATTTATTACCTGACACTATAAAGCAATGTAATTCTATGAATAAGGTTAAATATATGGTGAAAAATTGGCCATCGGAAAAAAAATATTTATATTGATATGTACGAAAAAATGTTGAATCTGTAGATATAAGATGTAAATTATAACTTTTAGAAGGTATATGTATCTAAACTATAAGCACCTGTTGACAAGTCCATTCAATTGGCTTAGCGGGACTTGTTTGTTGATATGTATTAACGATTCTTTCAATAAAAAAAATAATCTCAAAACATAGTATATGGAGATGTCCGGCTAATCAAATGGACGATTACTATTTTGAATGGCTTAATTGTGTACTGTAAATTAACTTGCGTACGCCGGATCTCAAACCCTCGTCCTTCTGATTGCAATTCGAGAGCCTTAACCCTCGACCACGAAGGCCGTCTATAAGGTATACATAATATATTAGAATTTTTCTCGTTCCAAAAATCTAAGACGCATTTCAAGGAAATACATTATTCAGCAAAACGCACCAGGCACGGTGCATTTTTAATTGATTCCGCAAAATGTTAATGTAATTGAGACCCGGTGCTTTCTTATCTTACCGAAATGCTTCCCATTGATTTGATTTCGTTTCTTCTAGTTTCCTACATCTCCGATGGGGAGTGATTCACGCCTTTGTTTGCCGTTAAACCTTGCCCTATGTCAATAGCATCTTGATTAAATAAGGGAGGGGAAAAGTTTTTGATTGCTGTAACAAATGCTGTCGAGGGGGATAAGACAGGAATTTTATCAGAAAGCAAAATAAGGCCTAAGAGGTGTACGCTAAAAGTTACGCTCACTTAAGTTTGGAAAAGCAGCGGAGTTTCAGCAACGATACGATGTGTAGTGTTTGCCTGTAGGCATTCATATATTATATAACATAAATATGTATATCGGATTAATACGCCGGCCTAGCTGGTGTGCTGGTGCCAAGTTGGTGTCGTTATGGCTATAAACTTATATCTGTATCGCAGAGGAAAGCTGGCAGCAGCACGTGCTACTTTATTTTACAAATAATATTTATACGGTTATCCCAAGTAGTTTCTAAACTTATTTGTAACATCGTTGCTTATAATAATAATAATATAAATATCTTCTAACATGACTTTTGTGATTGAAACACCATTATAACTTATCTACACTTATTATCCCTATATATGTTTTACACCACGAATTAAAAAAGTTTAAAGAAGAAATTATATATTCTTTCCTTGGATATTCCTATATCTTTTATACTTGCAAAAAATACGTTCAACTTAGGTTCCACTATATGATTTATTACTTAACTGTTTTGAAACTGACGGACTCAATGGTCGAAGAGTAAGGCTCTCGACTAGCAATCCGGAAGTCGCGGGTTTAAATTATATCACATGATTATTTTGTGTTTTTCACAATTTATTCATTTAAAATCATATGTATGTAATATTTTTCTATTTATTTATTTATTATTTCTTAGCAATTAAAATACATTGTTTAGCATTAATTATTAACCCCACTAGGGTTCGCCTGTATCGGGGTTAATAATTTCACAATTTAATAAAAGTAACACACATCACCAATCATCAATGATCAAAGATCAAAAAAAATGTTATTATTTACTGTGGTACTTGTTAATACCATTTTTTAAAATAGAAAAAATCAAAAGAAAAAAAAACGACAATAGAAAAAACAAATAATATATACTTTTATGGTTTAGAAAAAATGTAAATAAATAAAAACATAATGAAAGCAAATATTTATATGCCGATAGTTACATTTTTTTTAAATTTTAGTTTTGATAATATACTTGCGGCACTTTCGAGAATGGAAGATACTCAGAGTATCGCCCAGGTGTAAGACCACCTTTTAGAATTAAAACGTTGCTTGAAATGGATTTAGTCATGTAGCTCTGAATAACCAGGCACCTCCCCACCTTCCTCTTTCCCATCTTCTTCCCCTTCCCCTTACCTTCAGCCTCACAACTTACCCCGACTGGGTGTGCCATTGTCTCACTGGCTACAGACGGTTGGGAACAGTTGGGACTCTTGTACTGCATTCATATTAAAATCAAGAAGCTAGCACAAGCATCTGCTTTATTAGGAGAGTGTATGAAATATTATATTATGTAAAAATAATATTATAACATGTTTATGTATTTTTGTATCAAATAAAATAATAAAAACAATATATGTATAAATATTTTTTTAAATTTCCTAATTTTTAAAAAAGAACCCAAAGTATTTAGGTTTCGCTGATAGAGTATAGCAGTAAAATATCATTAAATAAATTAAATGTAGGTAGTACCCACTAGGTATATAGTTTTTATTTTTTATTTTCATGAACTGGAAAAAACATCATGTCTATTTTGATTATTTTACGAAGGTACTTATACTTAAGTTTGATTATTTTAATATATTTGTGACCTTGAGAAAATTTTTTTATTAGATTAAATATCTTATGTCTCTCTCAGACATCAATCACTATTTTATTCAGATTAATTTCAAATAAATAAGTTGTCTATACCTTAGCAGAGCTTAAATAAAGCGTTGGCTATTATTATGTTCTTACGAAACAGAAAAACTCGGCGTTCTTCTAAGACGCCCCTCACCTCTAAAAGTATCTCACGGGCCTCTAATGTGTAC
This sequence comes from Limnephilus auricula, assembly GCA_951813805.1. Lineage (NCBI taxonomy): Eukaryota > Metazoa > Arthropoda > Insecta > Trichoptera > Limnephilidae > Limnephilus > Limnephilus auricula. The sequence continues at coordinate 999,528 of OX638401.1, forward strand.
GTATTTGTCTAGTTGACATTCTGTATGGAAGCAAAGTTTTTGCTTTTAGTTCGGGCCTTATCTGAAACCGTGGTTGGATGGCTCTCCATTTGTGAGATATCACTTATGGATGTCTTAGCAAACACGTGTTCAAACTTCCCCGTGTATGGGACACTTTGCCAAAGATACCGCAACGACTCGAAAACAAGACAACTTTGTGTTACGTATTTAGGACATGATTGTTTCGCAAAAAGATTGTTTTAAATCGTAAGGGTATGATAATGAAATATGTGAGATGTGAGATGGCAGCAAATACAAAAATACTTCTATTCTGACTGGCCTTGCCAAGGTAAACTACCTAAGCTGATCAAATTCGAAAAGAACTCTCAATCAGCGCTGACTAAAAATTGAACACAGGATGCCCTGAGCACAATAATTTTCCTCGGGCCTCTGTCATCTTAGGGGGCGCAGTATAAGGGTATTTGTAAGAAAAGAAAGAAGAGGAAGTTCTGGGAAGGAAATGGTATAAGGTTTGGATGAGAATCTGGGTTCAGTGTGTTCAGGACTGACGGACCTATGAATCCATCCCTTCAACTCCGGTGCAAGGCGGTAGGTCAAGAGAGTCCGGCTGCAGAGATCAAAAGGCCTCCCTCAACCATTCTCTGTCGTTACGGCCGGCCACGCAAATGGCTTCCGCCGCCAAGACCTACACAAACATCCCTTCATGAACCCGGCACCCCTGCTCAGTCACAAAACGTAGTGAATCACTGCGACAGTGAAAGATATAGTAACTATTGTATTCTTTCTTTACAGGTGCATATATAAGTGTGCACAACTTCGCAGAAATGAGCGACTACTAATGTTAATATACCACCGATGAAATAAATATTCATTCCTGGCTACATTAATGCTTGTGTTCAAATGCAGATAACTAAATCCAGAATCATTTGTTACACAAACTAACCAACAAGTACACAAATAATGAAATGTCTAAAATCCGTAATTATGTTAAAAATATTAATCTCCCACAAGTTCTAATTTCTAATTAAAAATACTAATTATGATTTCGTCTGCAACTCCGGTTCAATAATCTACAAAACTCATTTTTAATTAAAGTTTCATTTTTGAAATTGTAACTGATTGTGAGAAAATTCAGACAAGGGAGAAATTATGTACCTACAATAGTAATTTATTTTAACTAATTAATTCTAAGATGTTGTAATTTTTCAATTTTACTAACGGTTTTTATTAGAAAGGTAAAATTTTTAATCCTCTCAAAAATTGATAACTTTGTTTTTAAAAAAACCACGATTCTTAGGCAAATATTATTTTTATGAATTCATTCAGCTTCAAAAAACTTCCATGGACAAGAAGTCTCTTGAGCCAGCGTGCACAAGTAAATTTTATTTAATTTCACATTCTAATAATTTAAAATAATATAATGTATATTTGTGACACGTTCCAAATAGCCATATTTGCTTACTAGATCTGAATAGCCAGGTACTTCCCCACTTTCTTCTTCCCCAGATAGTTCCCCTCCCACTAACTTCAACTTCACAACATACCCCGATAGGGGGTGTCATAGTCTCACTGTCTCTAGGCGATTAGTAACAGTTGGGACTCTTGTGCGATATTTACACGAAGAAAAAAATCTTAGAATTATTAAAATATTCCGTCATTTTTTACAAGTCTGCGCTTGTACAACATACTAACCAAAAGGGTAGTTTTGAAAAATGTAAAACCATAACCTTATTAGGTAGGTACCTTATGAGCTCATTAATAGGTACAAATTATTTAAAGACAATGATTTTTCAAACTCGAACGACTTGGCTGTAATGTTTTCATCCAAACTTTTGTAATTCCGGGGAATGTATATTTAATAATATAAACTGGGGACGATATGCCAATAAAATAAAATAAATAAAAAATTCAATGCAATCATACGTAACTTCGAAGATAGCATCGCTCAGTGGAGTAATGCATCGGTAGAAAAATAAATAAATAGCTGTTCGGAAGATACGTGTGTGACAGAACAATAATTTTGATAAAAGGCAATAAAATATAGGCCCATAAAGGGGGATAAAACCACCAACTACTCTCCCTTCGATGCAAATATAGGGTTCTATTTTATGACATTTCTTGCCTCAACCAATCTACGTACGAAATATTTATTATGGATGGGTTTGGTATTGCTTCTAAATTATTAAACATTACATTAATTTTATCTGAGTCGTAAGCGAAAACAGCACCCATTGAGTAGAATAAATTATCGTTGAATGTCATGTACGTTATTAATTATATTTATTGTGTTAACTTGGCGTTCAATATTGTCGTTTAAAAAATAATGTGCTTAAAAGGAAACCATTGCCCTCTGTAGATAAAACTCAAAGGTTATTGTTTTATAACTTGACTAAACCTTGCTGTCATTTGTGCTAATTACTTCTTAACTATTTGATAAAAACACAACTTGCTTAATTGGTAATTAAAAGCACTATTATGGGCTCCTCGTAAACGAACTCTGTCATTTCGTTTGTTGTGGTATTAATTTTTTGTAACCATTATTTGTATTATTTATTGATTCAAAGATTTAATTTAACCATTATTTGTATTATTTAAAATTCCATTAAACTTTCTTCTTCCTATTTCGTAAGCGGAACAAATCAGTTCCCACAGGACCGTAACAGGAAGGCCGGCATATCTGAGTACAAGTCAAAAAGAGTACGAAGATTTTTTTCCACTGATGTGATCTGAAACTTAACAATTTTATTCTCAATGATATGAGGTTTTAATATTAGGAATTAGAAAATTGAATCGTTGCATTGAGTGATTGACCAGTGGCTGAGGTTCCAATGAGAAAGATCGATTATTTATTCCCCCTACCAAATTTTTTAAATTAAGAATTTAATATCGATTTATTTCATTCAAAACTTGCTTTAATATATATATATACGTACATTCAAGTAAGGAATAAATATGATCAAAACGCACGATGATAAATTATTAAATAACGTGTACTTCTTATAAATATGTTTTGATCATAAGTATTTATGATTTTTCAATAATGTCTAAACAAAATAAATGTGTAAAATTTTAAAATATTTTAGTTTTCAAGACCTTAAATAAATAGAAAAACTGAGTTATTTTTGTCACAAAACATTGATTTTTCTGATTTATTCTTTAATGATTTTAATTTAACTAAAATTATTAAATGAAAACTGCGTTGACTAGATAATGTATTGATTTATTTTGTTGTATGATTAGGTATATGATTTGAAATTTGTGTTGTTTAATAGAATCTATCGTTTGAAAATTGAACAAATCTGCCAACGACCAACTGTATAACCTTCGTATATTAAAAATACACTTAGTTTTTCAAAATTTTAAAACGGTGGCGTGTACCAGATGAAACAACAATCTTTCAAAATCAATTTTTTTTTTGTAAAAAAGAGTCAATACGTCTAGAATTTGAATTAAAAAAGTACTAATTTCCGGAATTCTCTGAATACCCTTTTAAAGTACAACATTACGTCGTTATTGGTGAACGTTGGATTATTTTAAATAACTTAAAGAACCATTGTACATATACATGGTAACCAGAAAATCGTAACACAAGCAGGAAGTGAATCTACGTCACACGAAGAACCCAAAAAATATTTTATTTCGATTGTTTTTAAACTTTTCAAAATAAAGGGTTTGGAGCCGAGTCTACGCTTCATTAAACTAAAAAAAAAAATCGATCTCGATTTACTTGAAAATGAAAGTTTAAATAAAATAAAAAAACTAAACCACAAAACCAACTCTAAACGTGAAGTAGATTCGCTAGTTTCCCTCTTGGACTATTAGTTTCCGGACAGTATGCATAGTAAAAGTTTGGCACACAAACAAAATGAACAAAATTTTTTAGTTTTAACCACTATGAATATTCGTTTTAAATGTCTACCTGTTTTGGAAATTACAATTTATAGTTTATTATTACTTTTAACCCGTCAAGTTTATAAAGCTCTCACAATGAAACTATAAAAGCATCAATTAATATTTCAAAGTACCTAACTACTACGGAGTACAACCAATTTCACAATTTTAAATGATGGTAGCACCTACAATTTTATTATGACTGATAATTTTTAATCTACAGAAAGAAAAAAATAAAATTCATTTGATAAAAAATACACAAATCATAAGAATACCAGAAATAAAAACTCAAAATTGCAGCGATCATATTGGTTTAAAAAAATACAATATCTGTTTAGGTATAGAAATAGAATAAATATTAAACAAGATTTACAAAACTTGCTATGTTGATATTAAATTTGTCAACATCACCTAAGTATTGATCTCCGGTAATGTGAAATCGTTGTATCGGAGAATGGGCAATATAGTTACAATTATGTATGCTGCAGTAGAATAGTGTATTTTGTCGTGTAGTTAGTATTCATAAATAGTTGTATTGTAGGAACCGTAGAAATCACATGAGTGGACTGCCAATAAAAATAAAAACTAAACTTTCTTACTTTAATATGTAGGTACCTATGTACAACCATGACACTAATAAGAACTATCCACTTTACCACTCCTAATAACTAAAGCCCCCCTTTATTAAATAAATGTAGAAATGACATAAAATAAGGGTAGTTAACCAGCAACCACTCCTAGGGTAGGGGGACAGGGAGGTTACCCGAGAGGGGTGCGGGCGGCGAGACTTAATCGACTGTAAAAATAATTTAAAGGAGTGCATGAGAGTCCGCGAGATTATTTATGTGTCTGAGAAAACGAAATTAAAAATCTTGGCAAGTTTCAACCCATATTGAATGTGTGTAGGTGTATGGTAGACAAAAATCTTCCGATGCAGGCTGCTTATTTGCTTCAGTATGTGTTTGTATCTTTTTAATTATGGTATTTGCGAAACTGAAAGTCATTTTTAATATATTTGCATCAGGATCATTGCCTTTCAAATAGAAACATTGTCTATTTTCTTTATTCTATATTCTAAGTATTTGTCTTTCAAATGATATAGGTACTTTTGTTCAATTTAAAAAATTAAGAAATCTGTCAAATATTTAAACAAAAGAAATGCATATTTCAAATACATACTTATTGAAGAATTAAAATAATTTTTTAATTCAAATTTGGGATAGGCCTAAAATAATTTTAGGCCTAACCCAATGCGAATTTGAATTATTCTTCAAATAGTCAGTTCCAATTATGATAATTACAATTTAATTCAAAGCAACTTTTATTTGTATATATCTTTTCACCGTACGTATGTTATTATTTTTGTTATTTTTACATAAAATGAAATTATTTAAATGAAAAAACACACTTTGTAAAACACCACTTTTATTTTGAATTAAAATTAGCCAACCAGGTTTCGCTTAGCTCAAGCTACGTCAGGGCTTATTATATCAACTTAGAACTGACAAAGCTTGAGATAAGCGAAATCTGGTTGCCTTTTGAATAATAATTCAAAATAAAAGTGGTGTTTTACAAAGTGTGTTTTTTTATATAAATATATAATGTCACCCAACAAAGTATTTGCTTCCTTCGATAAAAACAAATTACTTTGATGTTATTGAACGTGAATTTCACACAGGATTTACTAATGCACATTATCGCAGACGACCGTTATTGCTGTGTTTGATAATAATAAATAATACATATTTTCTATGATCACGAATTTTTTCATTTATTTTTTGGTCCTTCAAAAGTTTGACTGCCCGAAATCATGGATCCGAAAAGTATCTAAATCATTCTTAGGTAATTCTGCTCAATGGAAACGGTACGAAAAGCCTTAATTTAACCAAAACATATTATTATGTAATTAAATTAAACAAGTAACTTGGTGTACACCACTTATTCAAATTCTTATTATCCTGACGAAGAAACCCTCTGTTTCGGAACATGTCGGTAATTTGTGATTATATAAGTGGTGTACTTGTACACCATGTTATTTGTTTCATTTAATTAAAAATGACGCCACAAAGTTATTTTGAAAAGACTGAAGAAGTACATATTATCGTATATTTATAAATTAAACCGTTTCGTAGTAATGATTAATCGAAAATAGCGATTTAGCATTTCTCTTCACCGTAAACATGCGTATAGTGCGTTTACAAGAGATACTTGGTATTAAGGGTACCTTGTCTTGGATTTCCATCAAAGCGCAAAGCAAAAAAAAATATCATGAAAGGACGCGTAAACATTACAAAGCTTCTCTGTAAAGCAGTGCATCCTGGCTAGATAAACAATTCTAGCTATTAATACAAAGCTACCGAATACCACCTTATTATTATATACAAGGTAGTTAAAAAGTGTTTCCAAGATGCAACGGAGTTTAATTGGATTTATTAATTAACTGCGACTGCTGAACTAACTAACGATTTGCTCAAAAGTTAATTCCGCGTCCAGTCCTACACATATACACTAGTACAACATGCGACCTCCCCGCTAGTCGGGTAGGTAGGGGGAGGGTAGAGTCACTGGTTTAGAATCAGCGGAGAAAAAGTAGAAAGACCAGGCTAGCTGGAATCATTAGTGGGACAATTAGTACATGTATAGAGGGAGAGGTGGAAGGGAGGTTTAGGAGGGGGGCGCAGGGGTTGTCAATGGATATAAAGCCAAGTTATTTTTACTAGGAATTTAAATACAGAAATTTTCTTTTTGCTCCACTTTCTGGAAATTTTGTTTTTTTTAAATAGTTGCAAAATATACCTACACGAAAAAAGTATATTTCACCTCACCTTCCCGATAAAATAAATATCTATATATTTTTTTTAGAATTTTAAGGTAGGTAATAAATTTTCCAAAAATTTTCCGCCCACGGCACTGTGGTCATATGTTATTTACAATCAGGTATACAAAAATCATTGTATTAAAGAACTCCCTTTCTGGCTAGGTCTTTAGAATTTGCATTTTAAACTATTTACATTCTTTGTGATAGATTTATATTATAAAATTTGATTGATTTATTTTGTAGAAAATCAAAAAGTTCTAAAATGAAATTAAGAAACTCACACTACGTTTCGTAGTTTGTAGATACAGAGTGCAGTTACTGATGTTACGACTTCATTCTGCAGAGCGCAGTTTTTCCGATGACATAAAACCTCCTATAGGAGAGGACATTGCAAGAAGAAGAAATAGAAATGTTAGTAGTCACCTAGATATTGACGTTAGCTTCTAAACCTCGGCACATAATTTATGCGTTTGCTTCAGAATAGGAATAGTACCTGACAATAGAAACTAATTGTAATAATAAAATATTATTTAAGACAAATTTTTATCCATACAAGCGGTAAGGTAGTCGATGAAAAAGTGATGCTTTCATATCCCTGCCAGCGAGGGTTGGTTAGTTGGAAAGAGGCCGCTTTGTGAATGCAACTCCTGCATTAAAATTCATAGCCATTTAATGCCCCTGCACCGTTTCCGGCCGCGGGTGAAAATCGCTGGAAAACTACATTTTTCTAAATGATTTTTTGCCTGCAGCTTTTTGTCACTTGGCCGATTTGTGCGTCTTTGTGGCGATTTTGCCCCATTCAATTTGTGGTCACCTGACAACGAGGTGACCGTTTATTTTTGTAGCCAGCTACAGTGTACGACGTAGAATTTAAAAAAACGTATTGTTTCCGTTATTATCATTATTAATGATATTTGTGTTTCTTGGGCAATAACTACATAAAAATTTCCAGTCATTTTGTTTAGAAGAGTATTACTTTCCATTTAAATTTGTAACAAAAATGTACATGGAAAGTAAAACAACATTATTAAGGATGACTAAGGAGAACGGCTGAGAGGTCCTTTTCATAATAATAATAATAATATTTGGCTAATTTATATAGCGCCGTTTTCGTGAAAAATCACCTCAAGGGCGCTGTACAAATAAACTAAGATTTATAATTATAACTAGGACTTGCATCTAAGACTTATGGCTAGTGACATTATACTTAAATTTGGATTTATAGCCAAAATAGTTCAACAAACGGAAAAATTCTCTTTTTACTCAAAAGTCGTGGCAAATTCTAGGACACATGGATTTGTGCAATTTTTTTTTAATGATTAATATTATAATGTATACTCCAATAAATGATTCTTTTAGTCATGATTTCAGAAAAAAACTTTCGCAATTATTAGTTATTAAAATATATATTTTACCCTACCTACTATGTAAATATACTGAAACAACAAAAAGAAAGTTAATTATTAAGATAAACATTTTGGATGTCTTTAAACTTAAATTAAAAATGACTGATTTACATAGTGCACCTACTTTGGGCAACAATATGTTTTTCATAATAGCTATTTTTTCAGCGGGCAAAATGGGACACTTCAAAAGAAGTGAAACAATTTTTTTGTTCAATAACTCTATAATAATATATACTCTTTTAAAGTTGACGTGAGACTTTTATTGAACCCCACCCCCTCGGTATAATGAGGTTTGGTGAGATTTTACTGGACCCTCCCCCCCTATTTTTTGCTCACGTAATGAATGTATGCCCCCTAACTAGTTTTGACCTTCGAGTCTTTTCGGTATTAGAAAAATTGGAAAGGTTTATTTTGTACTCATCGCGTTCGATATATCTCTTTCCAACATCTATCCAAAATAGCCAAGACACCCCAATAGGTACTACATAAAATATATAAATTAGTCAAATAATTTTATTTATTGGAATATATTTAAGAAGTTATGCCAATCAGCAATAATTCTCTTAGCTTTGAACGTACCATCTTCATTCTAAGCAAAATGAATTAAATTCTTTTTAAATTGTACCGACATAATAAATATATCGATTTATGTTTTTAGAATATTTTAATTATTTAATATAGTTTTTAGATTATTTTTTGCTAACTCTTGTTCGATTGTAAATAAACTAGCAAAGTTAATCGCAATCGAAAATTAATAACACTAATTGAAAAGTAACAGTAATTATAACAGTAATTAAAGAGAATTTATGACGCGAATGTGAACGGTATAAGAAGCCGAAGACGCCCAAGGAAGACGTGGCACGATCAAGTAATTCAGATACTTGAGTCGGGCCATGTCAAGAGTCAGAATAATAGAAGAGTATGTATGAGAAGATGTATGAATGTGAATGAGGCAAGGAGCGTGTGCCATGACCGAGTTGTTTGGCGGTCCGTCCTCTCTGCCTACCCCTGCGGGGAAACGGCGTGATGGTTAGTTAGTTAGTTAGATACTTCGACATAAAATACAATAATTGAATTCCACGTAAAAGCAAACAATTTGATTAGAAAATGTCTAGACTTCAAAATAAAATAGAATAAAAAAACAAGCCCGTAAAAACCTTTCAAATTGAAGATTTAAAAGGTTTTTTTACGTATTATTCTACTTCAATCTATCTACTTTCAATATTTTAAAATGTGTTAGTCTTTTCTATAGATTTGGATGGATTTGATTTTTGCTTTTTCACGACATTTTGTTCACATCTTCTTCTCTATTTGAATTTTACGGTATAACGTCTTTCTGCAGACGCTCATTTCTCCGTCACATAATCGTGAAAAATTCGCAGCTTTGGTTCTCCTCTCCAACTCCCTCTCCAGTGGTGAGCTTTGCGCTGATCTGTGCTATGTGCAATACTGTGCAGTGTGCAGTCTGTACTCTGTACTCTGGGCTATGTAGGGCTATACATACTCTGCCTCGCTTATTGCTGCTCTCAAGTACCCACCCACAAAGCGGCCCAGCAATATGACATTGCTTGTGCAATCATAATATTTGACACGCATTCCGAAGGATCCTAGGAAGCTTAGGATGGGTTAAAAAGATAATAAAATTTTCTGGGCATTTTTGAAACAAATCCCAGTTCCGGTTCCTGTTCAAGATGGTGGCTTTGCGAGCTGTCAAATCGCAATAATTAACATATTTTTTATTTAAAAAAAATTGTGAATTGAATTGAAAAAAAAAAGTATTTTAGTTTTTATTATTTTGACAGCTGTTTCGGCTTATAAGGCCATTTTCAAACTGTAAGTATTTTTTTTTTTTTTTTTAAGTTAAAAGAAATATACATATTTTGCTTTGTTAACTTAATACATTGATACAAATAATATTAATAATGATGGTTTACTACCTAACACCAAGTAATACTTTTTTTAAGTGAGAACATTTTGGTTTTGCTCATTAATTTTGAGAGCAAACAGTTTTTTTTTAAATATACTTAATTAGGAAGGAGATTATATATGTTTATACCCTCATAGCCTATGTTTCTTTTGCCACACTCTGTCTTTGTTGAATTTGTGTATAATTTATTACGTTGTCTGGTGTGGTGTTTTTTTTTACTTTACTTTACCGGAGATTGAATTAAATTGCTGATGTACTTACTGTACATAAGATGAATTATCTTTTTCAAATTGTTATTATTGCATTTTGAACAAAAATGGTTTGCAATGGTCCAATTATTTTCAAGTGGGAGATTGCGAGCAATAGATAGGTACTACTGTTCTTCAAATCATTTTTATTTCACACATAAATCAGCGCTTTTGCACTAGGTGTTGTAGCGATATACAAAACACGAATATATTTTAGGACTAATCTTGATTACATTAGAGAAAAACCTTAAAATCTATTCGGACGGTGCATCTATTTCTTGAAACTTGTTCGTACTCGTCTAGCTCAAGCATGACATATTCGTCTCTTTGTCGCTCTTCTTTACTCTCCACCGAAAGAGAAAACTCTTCGTAAAGAAAAAATACTGTAATTATGCGTTGATTTGGAAACAAATGTAAAAAAAATTTCAACGTGTTAAAGAGACCAATTTCAATAAAAATATGCAATTTACTTCTGGAATAAAACTAACTAGGATTTTAATTAGTTAATTAAGTTTTTGACGTTCATTTTGAACCGATATTTTTAATGGAATGTACTACTGATTTCACAATCTAAACTATTGTGGGGAGCCCACGTGCCTAAATAACTTCGTTTTTGAATACTTATAAAAATTCATGTAAATACCGTACAAGAGTCCTAACTCCTCCAAACCATATGATGCTATGGGAATGTTACATTACCAATAATTGGGGTAGGTTAGATGACCGAGGGTATTGATGAGGGATGAGATGGGATGGGGATGTATCTGGCTATTTCAATCTCCTCATCAAACTGGGCTAAAAGAGTTTAAAACAACATTTCACTTCTGAATGACTATCTTTTACCAGGGCGATATCAAGAGTATTTTGTATATTACTGTTCTGTCTTTCAAACAATCCCCCTTACTCATAATTGTGGTATCCGCCAACTCATCCTTGGTTTTGTAAAGTTGGCCTTAAACCTGGTTTAAAGCCGATTTAACCATGCAAACGCAGTGATAATAATTCAAGTTTTTCACTGTTACGTCGTAATACGACGCGTATTAGTTATACTACGATTATGAGTAGGAGTGAATATGTTTTATGAAATAAACTCTACGGTTTTATAAGAATTACAGATTGATAACAATAAAACAGATTTATACGTATCCATTTGCCTAAACCTGTAAAGAAGAAAGAAAACTATTTTTAATACAAATTTTTAAGTGTGTTTCAAGCCCTCCCGGTCCCCCTTGGAGGTAAAATAATTTGAGAAATAAACTATATTTTTATTAATGTTTTTTTTTTAATACGCACTTATCAATCCGAATATGAGGTATTCTCCCGAAGATTGACATAAAATACTAATCAAAGAAATTCCTCGGATAAAGTCCTGACGAAAGCAAACATGTATTTTGTATCTTTGGATAATATCACATTTTTCTTTCTTTTTGCCGCTTATGCCGTTTACAATGACATCTTGAATATTATAACAATGGCACAATACCGTACACACACAATACCTACTGGCATAAAACCTACAATTTATTTATTAAAATCACCATTCACATAATTAACCAAAAATCGAATATATACCTACTAATTGTTTTGAGTATTCTATGGAATATAGAATACACTCGAGCGAATATATATTATAAATAAATATGCCTTGAGCGCTTTCCACGGTTGAAAATTAATTTAGAAAATTTTTTACACATTAAAAAAATCATTACTCCACATTTGTTTATGTAAACATATCAACAAATTGTAGTGCTATATAGCTAATGAACTCACCTATATTTAAATAATCATCTTAAATTTGTAGAATTTATAAAAAAAATCATAAACATTCCAAAAGGATATATTTCTGGTTTTCTAGTTAAAATCTGCCATGCAAACTTTAATTTTGCGTCCACATTAAATATTTTCTATGGAGTTTCTTGTAAACAGTCTAAAAAATAATCCCATTTAGAAATATCTATAATAAAACTGAATTTTTATGAGTTCTCAAGAGTTGAAATGGTTCCTAAGAAGAAAGCACAAATTTAATTTTAATAAAATATTATTTTTAATGCACTTACCAAAAAAAACTGCATTACACCACTTAGATAAATTCATTATATTTATTCTAAAATAAGAGTTAACTCGATTAATTCTTCTTGCAAGGATCGCCGTTACGGGCAACCAATTGCGTCGTAATAAACGAAAATACACCGTTTTAAAGATATTTCACATCATTTTTAATTATTTCGACAAGTAAACAGGTTGAAACATTGATAATTCAATCATTATTACACTGGTGTAGAAATATATTATAAATTTTTAAATAACAAGATTTTGACTGAATTAAAAAGAGTACTACATCAAAAGTGAAGGGAAGAACAGTGACATCTTTTGATCATTAATTAAGGTGGTTTTCATTTCTCAAACAACGTATTTCGCAGGACGCGGGATCATTTGAAAAAAAATTAAAAAATGGTTTACGAATGGTAGGAAAATTTGGTCCATTTTTGCAAAGAAATCAATCCTAGAAAAATTAAAGTGGTCCAAATTTGGACCGAAATCGCCCCAGTGGTTAAGAAACTATCTTTTATGAACGTTTACCATTTTTTTGTTCGCTACTGGAAACTTTAATTCAAAGGCGAGTCAGGAAGAGGTTAGAAGAGCCAAGAAGAGAAAAGATGAGCCAAGAAGAGTTAAAAAGAGCCAAAAAGATATAACTGTCAAGAAGGGATAAGAAGAGCCAAGAAAAAGAAGAAAAGTCAAAAACAGTCAAGAAGAGCCAAGAAGAGACAAGAAGATCCAAGAAGAGATAATAAAAGCCAAGAAGAGATAAGACGACTTAAGATTAAACGAGAAGCGCCAAAAAGAAATAAGAAGAGCCAGGCAGAGATAAGAAAGGCCAAGAAGAGATAAGAATAGCCAAGAAGAAACAAGAAGAGCCGATAAGAGAGAGGAAGAGACAAGAGGAGCCAAGAAGAGATAACAGAGACAATAAGAAGCAAGAAGAGCCATGAAGATCAAAGAGGAGGCAAGAACAGCCAAGAGCCAATAATATACGTGTTATAGTGTTGGCTTTCCGAATGACTTTTTTCTAACTCTATAAATATAATTATATTATCAATAATTTAAATAAATAATACCTTTTCTGAAATAGCTCTAAACTCTGTTTTAAAATTTGTATTGGCTAGCTGTGATCTGCAGAATTAACTGCTTAGCCTATGTTTAGGTGTTGATTTAATGGGTCATAAAAATGTAAACATATTAAAATAAAGTATTTTTCACGTCAGTACAGGTTGTCCAGTTCACCAAAACGAATCTCTGTGAAAACCTCGTGGGGAGCAGGAATAGAAATATGAAAAGTTTCTCATTGGCATTAGGTAAATTTTTTGTTGTAAAATTGTTCATATTCTTGCTAGAATAAACCTGGATTACCGTTTTTGTCGTAGAACTAAATACATATTCAAAAATGTTTGGGTTACTATCATTTATTGTTACTATTATTTAACCCTCTGTAGCTCTCATTAGTATTTTTATTTCTCTATCCATCGCCATATCTGACTCATTTTAGACCAATTGTTGAGACTGCCGTCTTTGTTTCAAGACGTCTCAAATATTATAATAACTGTGCCTAAAAAAAAATTCAATTTGGTTCAACAGTTTTGTAACTTTTTATGGCCATCCGGACCAAATTATTATAAAAATAACCAAATCAATATAAAAATATCCAAATTACCAAACTATTATAAAAATACATGTTGTGAAATCTACGATTTATTCGAAGATTTTTAGTATTTAATGGACAAAAATTGGAAATACTCGAAATACTCGAAATGCTCGACTAGCATTACAGTAAAATAACAACTGACCTTTAAATTCGACATAGAATATCGACAAACAAAAAATAAGTTTACTGGAGTTCCTCATTACCTAGTTAAATCTGATTAAAGGTATATTTCTGGCAGCCGCCATGGCCGAGGGGTGTCAACCAAGGCCAATAGTCTACAAGTGTCACCCTTGTCGAAGGCCACCGTTTTCGCCATACTATTGGCTACCACCAGGACGAAAAGATTATTTTTGCAGGCAGCGGTGTGACGTACACTACCACTGGGTATGCGGCCGCTATAGAGAAATGCGGGTTCGATTCGAAAACCTTTGCATGATGTATCGGTTCAACTGTCTTCATAGAGCTGGTGAGAGCTAAAATAAATATTAACTTAACATTACTAAAGCGCCGTGTTGGTGCGAATGAAACATGTCCCAAACCTTAAAATTTTAACTTTTCTGGTGACTCATAAAAATTACCTTTGTTGTTTACAGAATATTTACCAGATCATCACTGGTCTGGAAGTATAGAAGATTGCGTCAATGGTACAATCGGGAGGTACACGCCTCTTGGCAAAGTGATCCAGCCTTAATGCCTTATGACCAAATTTATTGTTGAGCTTTCAAATCCTTTAATCTAAATATACAATGGTTTAAAGCTGCCTCGTTTTGATAGCCCACTCGTGTCTGTTGAAACTGCTGGGTTAGATGAAAGAGATAATTCATAGGTTTAAATATATTTTTATTAGTTTTATCATGATTACCCCATACCCAGATATAAGACATTTTCCATGGAAATTGCAAAATTACTGTTTCCCTAAGGAAAACGCTAACTTTATTCACGGTCCTGATGTCAGATTACATCATGAACATGCCTTTCGAAAAATCATTATTCCACGCTTTCCAAAGTAGCACAAGAAGATGGCAATTAACGGATGACGCCGACATCGACAGACAGAGGCGAGGTATAAGGGTAAAATCAAACATGGTCAGCAGAAGATTTCGGCTTTGTAGCAGACATGTGAAAATGACGGTTTTACCAACACTTTCTACCACATGCTGCTTGAACTTCCCAGACTCTGCAGTGCCTCCTGTACGTTCGTGGAAAGATGAGTTTCAGGGTTTGCAGCCTTAGTGAGAACAGCTGTTGGAGGAATGATGGAAAGAATCAATATCTTCAAAAATGTCCTCATCGTGGAATCCCATAAAAACCAGGTTCGAGTAAGCAAATTGAACAATGCTATTGGTCCCAATAATCTTCAATCCGATGGATCAACAGCGTCAAAGAGAGGCATCTCCTAAACATCTTTTCAAATTTATTTTTTATTTTTATGATAAATTCTAGTAAATTTATGTTAGTAGTTTTATGATATATATATATATATATATATATATATATATTATGTATTTACACTCTATATGGGCTGTGTGGAATTGCACTAACCTCCCCTCATTCCGACATTAACAAATTATTATTGTAATCATTATTAAATACATTGGAATTGCGCAGGGAAGTGTTCTCGAATTTAAAAAAAACAACACTACTCTGTTTTCCAAAGGTTAATTGTTTACTTAGACCCCGCTGTTTCAAGTGCACGTGAACATACAAGAAAAGCATTTATAAAATGTGACCAGTGTTTTACTGCACCCGAGACACCGGACAACTCACACTCCGAGCTTTAGGAAGAATTATAAACTTCCGGGAGCGAGAAATAAAAAACTTAACCAGATTTATCTTTTGTTAATTAGAAGAAATTAATTTGTGGCTAGGCATTTAAAAATTAAACAAACAATTAGTTAAATGAAACAAATATTTTTGTGTACACCATTATATAATCAAAATTTTCGAAATGTTTCGAAACCGAAGGTTTCTACGCCAGGATAAAAAGAACATGAAATAACAAAAAAAAAACAAACAAGTATAGACTGAAAAGAACTACGGACAAAAATATTTAAGAGAAAAGTGATTAATTAGTTTAAAAATATCATAATTTTTTTTATATAAAATGAAATATAAAAAAATAAAATTATATGTAAACATTACATTTATTAAAATAATTTTTAAAAATTAACTAACTAACTAACTAACTAACCATCACGCCGTTTCCCCGCAGGGGTAGGCAGAGAGGACGGACCGCCAAACACCTCGGTGTTGGCACACACTCTTTGCCTCATTCACGTTCATACATCGTCTCATACATTCTCTTCTATTTTTCTGACTCTTGACATGGCCCGACTCACTTGATCATGCCATGTTTTTCTCGGACGTCCCCTACTTCTTATACCATTCACACTTGCATCATATATTCTCCTTACGCTCCTTTCTTTGTTCATTCGCTTTACATGCCCAAACCATCTGAGGGTTCCTTTCTTAATTTTACTCATTACGCTTACATCAGCCTTGCATTCCTTTCGAATCTCCACATTTCTCACACGATCATACATGGTTTTAACACACATACGCCTCAGGGATCTCATTTCAATAGCATTCAGTCTACTTTCATCCTTCCTCTGCCAGTTCCATGCCTCACTGCCATACATCAGGGTAGGTACAAGTACTCCATTGTGGACTGCTAACTTCGCTTCTTTGGACAGCTTTTTGTTAGCGCCAACGGCATTCAGTCCTCCATTAATGGAGTTACCTGCATTTACCCTCCTTTCAATGTCTCTATCAGCCTTCCCATCTCTCGTAAACATACTACCCAAATACACAAACTCATCCACCTGCTCCAAGTATTCATCATTCACAACTATATTGCACACCGTTTTCTGCCTCTCTTTCGAACACCATGACTTTAGACTTACTTACATTCATCATTAACTCATTCTTCATACATACTTCGTTCATTCTAGACACGAACGACTGCAGATCTTCCATACTGTTAGAAATCAGCACCGCATCATCAGCATACAACAGGCAACATACTTTCAGATTACTCAATTTCGCGCCTAACCCTACCTCTTTCAATTCTTGCATACAATTATCCGTGTATAGATTGAATAACCACGGTGACATTACGCAGCCTTGCTTAACACCTTTTGTGATGTCAAACCACCCCGTAAAACCACCGTTCACTCTCACACATGCAACGCTTCCCTCATATAGAGCCGCAATTGCCTGTATAAGTAAAGCCTGTTTAAAAATTAACAAAAGTTAATCAAGTTGTTTAAGCAACAACAAAAAAAAATTATTAATATAAATATTAATATGAAAATAAATTCAGGATATGGCTATTTAAAAAAAAAATTATTATAAATATTTAATTTACTATTAACAATTTTTCTAATTTCTAAAATTTCTATGTTTGCTAGTTATAAATCTGTTGTGTTCGTGTGTAAAATTTTTAACCCTTTATTTATATCAAAATAATGATTGGTTTCTAAAATGTGGTTGGCAAATTCAGAATAATAATTTTTGTGATTGTGCTTAAACCACGCTTAAGTGTACATGTACGAGTATATTGTGTACATAGTTATTTAGAGTAAAAAATGTTATAAAATTTTGTATTTCTGGTGACGTTTTTGATTTTGTTTTTTAACTAAAAACATTTAAAACATCAATATGTATCGGAGAGTTAGGGTCGGGGTGAGGGGTTGGGCGGTTTTCTGCTAAGTGACCAGTGACGACATGTGAGAGAATATTGTTTGTTTTTGAAAAATCAGAAACCTAAGTCAATTACGTCAACGTATGGAACATTTAAAATACCTTGGAAATATTTAACATATGTATAATTTATATAAATAATGTCATTTTAGAAAATAGCTCTATTCTTTGTTTTAAACTTTTTTTATTGGCTAGTGCTTTCTAGAGAATTGATTTTACTGAGTAACCTCTGTGTAATTTTTGGGTTTTATAGGTACCTAATGTAAATATAAATACATAAACTCGTCGGCCTAGTGGGTCCGTATATGTAAGCAATCTACATAAACCAAAGACACTGCGCAAAAAAGTGAAGTTCGCCGTAATTTGCAGGGAAGCTTTTGAAAGATTTTTCTGCGTGGGGTCTTCGGTTTATATCGATTGCTTACCAATATCGACTTATAGTCATGACGGCTTAGAAGAAAGCATTTTTCACATCAGTAAAGGCTGCCGAGTCCACGAGCCTCCATTAAAACCTCACGGGGAGCAGGAAAATAAAGTTGAAATTTTTCACACTGATATTAGGTAAGATTTTTCCAATCAATTTCACCATATTCTTGTTGAAATAATTCACTCCTGGGCCACTTTTGTCTATGTTCAATGTCGATAAGGCATATGAATTTTATATTGCATATTGCGATGAAAAAATAAAGTTTTTATTTTATTTTTTCACAATAAAATAAAAATAACATTTTTTCATTATATAAAACAGATAACTTTGTTTACACCACTATATAATCACAATTATTAAATGATGACACACAGTGATTTTGCGAAGATTGATGAAGAAACTTTTTTCCATTATATTATCAATATTATTATTATTTAAATTGTAAATCAGGATATTTATAAACAAGTTCTGTTGTATATTTATAATTACGTAACAGCTGTTTCGTCTTCTGAAGGTATTATCAAACTGTTAATCGTTAAACAGTTTGGTTATGCCTTCAGAAGGCGAAACAAATGTCACGTATTATTATAAACAGCAGAAATTGCTAATAAATAAACTATTTTTATAAATGTAATAATAAAGTTATTGAATAAATAAATAGAAAAAAATTAAAACAGGGACATTAAAATTCGTATTTCTATTTATATTATATTTTACCAACCAGTTTCATAATTATAAAATTATTTTACAATACTTCCATAAGAAATTGGTTATTATTTTACAACAAGTAATACACTAATGATTATTTTTGTAACATTGTCAGAGAAAGTAAGTGTATTACTTATTATAAAATAATTACCAATTTATTATGGAAGTATTGTAAAATAGTTTTATTAAAAACAACATATTTTATGTTAATACATTATTATAATATTTTCATTAAAAAAATTATTAAAAAAAGGTTAATTACCGTTCTTAATTACTCATTATTACGGCCGATATTCCCAATCCTACCGAGCCGAACTTTTGGCTCAACACTCCTCAAATAAACAATGCAACTCTCAGATCAACAGGCAAATCTAGCGATACTAAACAAATCACTTAGCTGATCGGAGACTCGAAGAGTTGGGAATAACGGCCGTCAATGCATTCAATCTGATAGGAATGATTCTGTCAGTCACAATGACAGAGGGGTGTCAACCAAGACCGATACACCACTACAAAGACGTAGTAGAGATAATTTTTTCAGAAAATTATGTGACGAAAATAACCACTGGATTTGCGGCCGGTTTAAAGGATTGAGGACACGATTCGAAAACCTTTGCATGATGAATCGGTACAACTGTATTCATAAAGCTGGTGAGAGTTAAAAACTTATTTACTATTACCATAATATTATTTCCGGTGGCTTGTGGTCCATAGAAAAATATACCTACCTGCTTTTGAAGACAATTATTTATCTGACTTTAACTGCTACAAATCTTAAATTTATGTATTCGATACTGCCGCCGCCCGCCATGGGTCGAAGTACAGTGCCCAATTTGACATTATCAAGGAGGGAACTGTGTTTTTACGATGTCGACAAAATAACACTAAATCCAAAAACACGCGAACACCTCAGCACGGGTTCTCCCAGTGAGGTGTTCAAAAAATGCTATAAATAACCTTTTTACATCCAGTTACTGAATATTAAAAATGTTTGTAAATCACTGTAATTATTTGTAAAATGCATGTTCAAGAATAGAAATAAATTAATTTAAATTAAACATTATCACCCGCGACAACAATAATCATGGACCGTCTGCATGAGCAACATTCATTTGCCAATTCTTCTGAAAGACAATGTGTCATGGTGAACAATAAAAGGCTGGCAGCATTGGGAAGGATGGCTTCACACTTCCATGACTCCTGGACATATTGATCCCCAGATTTCTACCCACTTTTCAAACCTTTTTCCTTCCCAGGACTTCCTCTCTTTCCGTTCCCTTAAAATACCCTCAATATGTGGAGTTATTAATTTTTTATTTACTTTTTTTATACATATATTATACATTATTTATTGAATGTTTTGGCTGCCCAACTAGGAAGAATCCCGTTTTAGGGCAGTCAAATTAGGATGATATAAGGAACACAGATATTTAAATAATAATAAAAAGTCGTATATAAATGTGTTGGATAAAATAAGAAGAATAAAACAAAAAGAGAAGAGACAGAATAAAATTAAATAAATAACCAATTAAAATATGAAGATAACGTTGTTTGTTTAGCAAATTTATTTTATCGTGTCTATGTTCTTCGTTTTCAAACAAAACGCCTGAGAAAGAAGAGGATGACGTCGTTGACGTCAGTACGAGCTCTCGCTGGGACTAGTTTAACTGCACTAATTGCGTTGAAATGTCCCAAATCTTAAACTTTTCTGATTATATCTTTATTCTTTATAGGATATAAACAAGATCAACGCTGGTCTGGGAGAATAGAGGATTGCCCCCATGGTACTATAGAGAGAGACACGCCTCTTGACAAAATGATCGGTGCTGCTGATGCACTGTCGTTATTTGCGTTATTTATCGGCCCGTATTTTTTTTAAAACCCTCTCGTTTCTGCTGAAACTGCTGGATTAAATGAAGAAATTAATTATTCCATAGGTTTAAAATAATTTTTGTTGCTGTTTTGTGATTTCCCATTCGTAGATTGATTTGAGTAATATTCCACGGAAACTGCAAAATTATTTGTCTCGCTGTATCCTTGTATACCTATTTATCATGTCATGTTAGCATATTAGGCCGTTTAAACAATTGCACGCTTTCCGAAGAAGCACAGGAAGATCGCATCGAGGACATTGGTGGTATGTAGGTTCTTCTCGAGGTAGTGTTCTTGAATAAATGGTATGCGGGTAATGCGGGTGTACGTACCGCCGCCTCGGGAACCATTTATTGGACAACAACACCTCTGCAACAGGTCACCTCAAGTGGTTCGCTGCATTTGGTGACTTAGCAGGGGTGCCCGGGTTCGATGCGTCTGCCCACCAACTGCATGGCAGACTGGATCGGGATAGACTAGTTGAGGAAGACCTTTCGATCCCTACAGCCGGACCCGAGATTTCTACCCACCTCTCAATCCTTTTTCCTTCCCAGGACTTCCTCTCCTTCCTTTCCCTCAAAAGACCCTCCGAGAACCTCAAAGATGACATAGGCCCTGAGGGAATTTTTTCCTCAGGGCCTCATGTGTGGAGCTAATGGTAAAAAACCGGAGTTGTTAGGTGTTCAAATACTGCTGTTTTAAGTGCACATGGACTTCCCAGAAAATATAAATAGTAATTCTTAGAAAACAAATATTTTTCCAATAACTTGCATGGCGTCGTGTTGCGTCGATTTGATTTTCGGCCTAATTATAATTTTTTTTTTTTTTTTTTTTTATTACAGAAAAACAGATTTTTTTTCATGTTAACAATATACCTGCAAAGCTACTGCAAGTAGCTTGTCTGCAGGAAAACAGTGTGAACAAAACATTGTACAATTTAAATGTCTCAAGTATAATACAATAAGAAAAAAATTGCAATTTAATAAAATACATAATAAAAACATAAATAAGTATAAAAAATAATAGAATACTAAGTCTAAAAAATTTTAAAGTGCAAGAGGTACAGTCATTCAATACAGAAAATCTGATTCCAATAGCCATGTTTTTAACAATAGCGCAAATTTAGGTGTCGAGTAACATTTTTTCAAATCATATGGCAGCATATTAAATATAAGTGGTACAATGTATTCAAAAGTTCTCTGGCCATGTTTATTAGAAAATCTAGGTACTATCAACCCTTCATTTTGTGTAAGCCTAGTATTGTACACGTGATCCACCATTGTTTTGTATGGGCTATCTAAGATATGTTGCATACAAATTTTATGCCAAAAAAGAGCTCTAATAGGTAAAACATTTATGGATTTATACATTATTGTGATATTTTGCCGCTGGTCATACACTGCTTTGCTGACAAGTAATTTGACCATGGCGTTTTGAATTGACTGTACATGTTGGATGTTTGTCTTACATGAGTGCCCCCAAGAAGTTATACCATATCTCACATTAGATTCAGCCAGGGACAAATATATTAATTTCATTGTTTTGATGGGCACATAATATTTAAGTTTATACAGTTTGCCTACGATCGCTCGAAGGCGCTTACATAGCTTAACAATATGTATATCCCATTTCATATTACAATCCACCGTTACCCCTAAGTAGACATACTCTTTGACAAGGTCAATACTTCCACAGGCACAGGGTTGTATACAATTATTATGTATGCAGTCAAAGTTATGCGATACTATTGAAGGTGCGATTGTATATCTGGCATGAGGCGATTTTATGTGCATTAATTTTGTTTTTTGTGCATTTATAACTAATCCATAGTCGTGAGACCATTTTTGTAATAATATGAAATCCAGCTGTAGCATATTCATAGCCGTAAGCAGATCCCTATGTGAGATGACAAGTGCCGTGTCATCCGCATATACATAATGTTTGATAAAAGAAAAGACTTTCTTCATAAGAGAGACAAATATTATATAAAGTGTTGGACCTAGGATAGAGCCCTGTGGCACCCCAGTAGACAATGTTTCCACTTTACTCAATTTTCCATTTATTTTGACCTGAATTTTACGATCACTAAGATAGTTCTTCAAAAGATCAAGAAAACGTCCTCGCACTCCTATCGCTTCTAAAACTTTAAGTAATTTTTTTGGATCAATAGTATCAAAAGCTTTCGAATTGTCTATAAATAAAACTAATATTTGTTTTTTATTGTTTAGTTCGTTATTTATGTAATTTGAAAAGTCTTGAAGTAATAGTTCTGAGCTCTTCTTTTTTTGAAAGCCATATTGGTGTGGATCTATTATTGAAAAAGACTCGAGGTATTTATTTAATTTTATGGAGATGTATTTTTCAAGTATCTTTTCTATGGCAGGCAATATACTTATTGGTCTGTAATTTCCTATATCAGTATGTCTACCACTTTTGTATATAGGTCTTATGATGCTACATTTAAGGTCTTCTGGTATTACGGCTTGAATTAATATTGTGTTAATTAAATGTGTCAAAATCGGTCCTAAAATATCTATGTGTTTTTTAATATCAAACATTCTGATGTTATCTATTCCAGGTGATTTTGAATAATATAATGAGTTTCCATATCTCAAGAAAAGTTTGAGATTATGGTCAGAAGTTTAGAAGAAAAATCCACTGTGTAACGTGACAAAACATGACGTATTGTTTGTAATTAAAATGAAATGAAGTTTGTAAAAAAAAAATCCTTGTAAATAAATAAATAATTTTTATTAATACTTATTTATTATTTTGATTTTTAAGAAGTCTGATGATGATATTATGGAGAAATTAGTTGAATACCTTTAGTTTTTCGTCGTTAAATTAGCATACCTATTATACGGCTCCTGGATCGGAGTGGATTTTTTTTTTAATTTTTCATTTTGAAAATAAATTTGTCGTGTTCTTTGCGTTCGTATCTTTAAATTCCAGACTGGTCAATCCATTAAACCTTTTATTTTAAAGCGCAACATTTTTATTGCAGCATTTATATTTCAATAACGCGGCACCAGTTAAATATTTCACACCATAATGTGCAGCCGCTGCAATACTTTTATACCAAATACGCTTTTATAGAGCAATAATGTAAAGGGACGTACACACGAGAGAGCTTCCTTAATCTTAATGGCGACATTAAGGAACTGTAGGAAGCTGGGATGCCGCACCACACTCCACATGGAAAATCTTAATCTTTTAACTTTATTCTGAGATAATGCCGTAGGTGCGTTGTACTTTATACGCTATTATATTATATTATAATATGTATATTATATTATATTATAATATGTACAGAATATTATGTACAGACGCCGCCCATTTTATGAGCCTCTACGGCGAAACACTTTACTGACGAATTTTTATAAAAATAAAATCTTACCTTAGAGTACTAAAATCTGTTCACCAGTAGACGTGTACTTTCATATTAAGTTTGTTAATTTAAATAATGTCGGTTTCTTTACGTCGAGGCACGTTACTACGGGGTGTATTTTTTAGTTTATTTATTAGCGTTATAAACAATCTTTATTAATTTATATATGACAGTAATAAGAATATTTATGTCATTGACCAATAAAATAACGAAATTGAAATTTAAGACTATAATAGAAAAAATCGCGACAATATACCTAATATAAACAGTTCTGATAAAGTGCATCTTCTTACTTACATGTTTTATGAAAGTGTTTTATGAAATATTTCCAAAATTTCCATTTAAATTTTAATTGATATAAATAATATCTCTGAGGAAGTCATTTTTTTCCCAAATATGTTTAATATAATATATTAGTGTAAAAAAAATAAAATAAAAATCAACAAAAAGTTTTTGGTTAAACATATTATAGCATTCCATATTCGTTATTTTTTTACGAATGCCGTAAACTTAGCAAGGTTCGTGTTACACGTCGGTGTTTGGGCATAATATATTTTAATATGCTACAAATCTGTTGTTTTTAAATATAAAATGTGTCCAGAGATCGAGTAACTGTTAATGGACATCTGAAATCTATATTTTGTAGTAAGTATGCTATTAATGGAAATACAGCATATAACCGAAGGATTTGAAATAGCGATTAATGAGAATATTTTGTAATAAAAATCGTACATGTCATTTGGCGGATCATGTGATACACTCTCTGTCTCATCTATTACCGTGCTACTGGAAGGAGACGGATTGCTTGTCTCCTGACCCGCTACTAGCAACTTGTGATGGAAAGACATATTTTTGTTTTTATTTTTTAAGAAATCATTATACAGCAATTTTTTTACTGCAAAAATGCTTAGGAATAGCAGGTTAAAATCCTTCGGGTATGCTGTCACAACCCTTCATAATGAATGTGGACATCTTAAATAATACTTTGTGAAATTGGTGTTTGAAATTCAAGTAAGTAGTATGATAGATAAAAGAAGCGAAGGAGATGTGGCAACTGTCACCGAGCTACGACCAAACTACACGTACCATAAAATTAAACTTATATACCAAATATAGGTGTTTTTCTTACATTAATGCTTGTTTATCAGTTTTGTGAAATTTTAAATCCGTTTATTAGTAAAAATAAGGCCCATATAGAATAAAGCTGTGCATACTGTATAGTGTTCGATATAGGAGAGAAACAACTGTATTTGTGTGGTAGGCTTAATTAATGAAATCGTCTTTTATCCTCCTCGTTGATTTTCTTGATGGCGTGTTAATTTTAATTTGTGGTGCATTTGGTATGTAGCAAGAAACAAAGGCTTAAAGATTCATAGCTGTGGTCAGTTGATACGTAAATCATCTCATGTCTGGGCGGTATGATATTAAGAAAGGACTTGAATCTGGTTGTAATTTAGAAACAAAATGATATAAAAATCATTTCAGAAACGATGGAATAGGTTCTCCTCTACCAATCCTTACAGAGTATCCTAACATGCATCGGTGAGTGATAAATAGCCTACGTGATTTTGGTGTAGGTACTTCTAATAATTGCTTTAAACTGCACCACGCCACCGACCAAGGCAAGACGACCCGCGAAGTCGGGATACAGACGAAAGTATTTGCAGCAAGAAATCTGGATGCAGCCCTAAAACAAAACATTTAGGAACACCGACTCTGAAAAAAATTATTTTATTTTTATTGTATCATATTAGATTATTCTGATAATGAAAAGATAAATGCTTTGGAAGGCCTGGTAGGAAGATTCTGTAAATATCTGTTAATTATGCAGAAGTTTATAGGGTAAAAAATGAAATAAAGGAAACTTGCAAATAATTTAAGTAATATAAAAGATTTATATTGAAATAAAATTGTGGTTTAGTTACGTACTTTTAAATTTTATTAAAATACTTTATTTATATTCGCTAAGAGACCCGTAACAAACTGTGAAAATTAGATAGGGGACATATTAAAATTACGTGAGCTGTTTTAAAAAAAACTTAGGCCCCTCCCCCCTTTAGTGAGATTAAATGAGATTTAGTAGGACCCTCCCCTCCCCTCACGTGAGATTTTTTTCTTACTCTCGAAATAAATGTTTTTCATAATAGCCATTTTTAAGCGGGCAAAATGGGACACTTCAAAGAAGTGAAACATTTTTTTTTATTATCTCTATAATAATTTATACCTACTCTTTAAAAGTTGACGTGAGATTTTTATTTACCCCCCCCCCCCCCTGTGGGAATACTGCTTATAAGTCCCAACTTCCTGGAGTGTTCCTAAGTGTAAGGTGGGGAAGTATCTGGCTATGCAGATCTGGTCATTAAAAATGGTTCTATCTATTTGAAGCAAAGTGAGATAATCGACCACCTTTTTAGAATGCACATAGACACAAAGTTACCTACTTTCTGATCGAAAAATGCCCGTCGAAAAACAAAAACTTTTTACGTACAAGTTGTTTCCCCGATAAGATGGGAATTACTTACCGCGTCCTGTATATTATTTTTAATGTATAACAATGTCGTTGGCTTACTAGGTAATTATATTAAATAAAGATATTTGATATCTAGCTTCTAATAACAGGACTTCATCCAAAATACGAATTACGGTTGTTTGTCCGTCCTGTCCTGTGAATGCTCTTTGTACACGTTCGTGAATATTTTTTCTTTATCATTCTGCGACAATATTCTCCTTGTTCTGATGTGCTCTTTACATAAAACATTCAGCCTCACAAATACAACAATTATAATATCCCACGATTTTTCACGGGTCTGCGCTATTAATAATACGGTGCAATAAATTTAATATTAAATAATTAGAAAAAAATGAGAGATTTCTTACAATCAAACTGATTAATCAGTTTCGTAAGATTTGTAAAATAAAATATTGTAAAATTAAAACTGAATAAACATATTTAAAAAAAAAAAAATCCAATTGAATTTATTTTATTAGTCGAACAAGAAATTAGCTGTAATATTATTTATGGTTCACAGCAATAATAATAGTACATTTGCAATAATAATAGTGCATTCGCATTTTTTAAATGTAGGTAAGTAATTTAAATGTAGTTTCTTACGAAGAAGAAGTGAATCACTTCCTTACTAAAATAAATGAAAAAAAGCAGTACTCTAGAACTACTGATCAACAAGGCCAAAACATAACCAATGGTGATCGTCAGGACAAACACCATTGTAAGGAAATATAAAACAAATACTATCACGGACTAACTAACGTTGAACGTCTTCATATACCTACCTAGGTTCTTCTATAAGTGATGGAGGAGATGGCGAAACAGAAGCGAAAAGAAGGATCTGCATGACAAACGACGCCATGAGTAAATGCAAAAGATACGGACTGACAGCGGCATAAAGATGACCACCAAGATGAGAGCTGCTTTTCCCCTTTTTTTATTTCCATTCTGGAAGAGCACAAGTCCACAACACGCTTTCAACTATCTGCCTGCAACATATTTTAAGACTCTTTGGACACGTTGCTCTGAAACTGAGGTTTCCAACTTGGAGAAACTCGTAGTCACTGGTAAAGTGTTTGGTAGAAGAAGCAGAGGAAGGTCACCAATAATAAAAAAGGTTGGATAATTTGTAGAGCGCCGTTTTTGTGAGGAATCACCTCAAGGGCGCTATGTGGTAGAGTGACCAAGTACCATTGACGTCCGGTACGTCATGTCGGAATCCTTTGCTCTGCACGCAGCGCAGAACCGCAAGGAGTGAAGGAGACTTTTTCCCACTGGAAATTCTAGTAGGTTTGTCACGATCCTCAGCAATGAAGAACCGAATTAAAAAAGAAAAGTATAGTTTATTGCAACTTCAAATAATCATAATCCCTATAAAGATGTCGCTACAATAGGGAAGTTGAGTGAAAAATATTTTGACTTATAAAAAATATTTTCGTTGTTTGTTTTTGGGGTGTTATGCCGTGTTGTGCTACCTCCTTCTTTAGCCGACGTTTCGGACAGCGTTGCAGTGTCCATCATCAGGGCAGATCCGGCAGATCCGTCGATGTCGGATGCCGGATCTGCCCTGATGATGGACACCGCAACGCTGTCCGAAACGTCGGCTAAAGAAGGAGGTAGCACAACACGGCATAACACCCCAAAAACAAACAACGAAAATGCTTTTGGCCGTGAAAATCTAAAAACGTATCTATAAAAAATATGTTCATGTAGATGACATGCAAACTTAAATACCCGTATTTTTTTATTTTATTTTAAAGTTAGTTTTCATAATTAAATGAATTCTACAAGTTTGAATTTTATTAAAGCCCGCGAAAACAGCCCGCAAGAAACGGGAGAGTGAGTGACGTCGTCGTCTCACGTCATCCGGCCCCTTGTTTGTGAGAAAAATAAGGGAAAATATTTACAAAACCGGGACACGCTTAATATGGACGAAAAACATACATTTAACAAGTTGAAGTAGTTAGATATTAACTAGTACCAATCAATTCAGTTACCGGAATTTCGAAAAAAGTGCATTTTAATGGTTATTTTTAAAATTTTAAATTACGAAATGTCATTTTTCACCGACCGCTATTTTAGGAACTGTTGCAAGTTTCGTTGGAAAATGTCATTTCGTATTTTTAAATTTAAAAAATAACCATTTAAATGCACTTTTTTCGAAATTCCGGTAAACGAATTGATTAGTACTAGTTAACATCTTACTACTACGACTTTTTAAATATATTTTTTTCGTCCATATTAAGCGTGACCCGGTTTGTAAATATTTTACCTTATATTTCATACAATCAAGGAACGGATGACGTCACGAACTCTCCCGCACGGTATTAAACTCTTAGCCCGAAAACAAACTTAAAAAAAACTAAAAAAATACAATTTTTTATGTTTGCATGTGAACATTGATAAAAAAAATTAATAAAGTACTCAACTTCCTTATTCTGGAAAGTATTATTTATCTTCTCTATTTATTATTCCTTTTATAATTTTAGGTAGGTACATTGAGTCACTAAAAATGTATTCGGTGAAACTATATATTTTCATTGAATCACTTCCTAATTAGATTTCCTATAGTTGTACAACTGAAAAAAAAGGAAAGAAATCTTCTTGAAACGATCTTGAAAACGATCTTGCCAAAGTACTTAACACCTTTCCGACTCCTAAGCCCCAAAAAAGTCAAATAAATTGATCGTCCATTCAAGAATGTATTTCGATATTTTTGATCAATTTCTCAAAATAAAGAAAAATTGAGATTACTTAGGGCACACACACATACAAATAACAATTTTTTAATAAAATGAAATTATCGAATATTTTGGTAGCGCGGTTTTTGTGAAAAATGCATCACCTCTTTGAAAAAATATTAAAAATGAAAAATTACTCGGATAATATATATTATCAGGTCTATTAAAAAAAGAATAACTTTAAATGGCTTTTCAAAGGCATATTGAAATAGTACTTTGTTGATTTGTTATGGAAGCAGAAAACATATTCTTCTATTAGAGATCTAGTATTGTACTGGCGCAGACCAGTAAAAAAACGGGTTAGTCTGAACTCTTCATTGTCGAAACATTATTCAGTGTGTTTATCGGAAGTGACCGACCAGGTAAGTATGTTTCTGTATACAATTGTAAATAATAAACTTAAATATAGCCTAAGAATTATATTATAAATTGTACAGCGCCCTTGAGGCGATTTCTCACAAAAACGGCGCTATACAAATTATCCAATTATTATTAATAATATACTGAAGGCAGGTACTCTATCGCCTTTCACAATTTTTAACACAACTGATTCCAATTAAAAATATGCTTAAAATCACAGCAAATTTTAGTTCATTGAAAGATCAAAGTAATTCAAAGTCAAAGTAAAGTGATAGTTTTTCTGCTGCCTTGATAGCTAAACAACCGAATGGACATTCTAATGCTCCGACCCTCCTACGACACGACACCTGCGCGCGCCGCAATCACCTGCACTTCACTCTGCTCTCCTGGTGTAAATAATAGAACCTTCGTCGTTGAAGCATTAGAAACGTGTCGTCTTCGCCAGCCTTAGCAAATTTCATCTATTTTAAACCTTCTTGAAATTAAAAAGGAAAATTAACACGTCCATTTAACAAAATAAAATTAATTTGATTTTTTTAATCAGATTTAAAGGATACAAGAAATAAATAATTCTTTCTTAAAATCAAGTAAGGTAGGTGTACCTAATTGAAAATAATAAAAAAAAATCCATGAACTTGATGGAAATGAAAGCTCCTAAACTCGGTTATTTCAACCTGTTCAGTTCAGTGCTCCTGGTATGCGATCTCGGCCAGTGAGGAGGACTATTATTGCGAGTTGTGCCAAGCGCAAACCCGTTCGCTCGTTTCAAACGTTATCTCAGTTTTCACCTGCGCTGCTTTCTGCTCTCCTGACATATTCCGTACGGTGTTTTGTAACAATTGTGTACATCGTCAAAGCGTTCGTTCGTCCATCGTTGTTTCCAAAGAGTATGGATAGTGGGATAGTTGTTTCCATAGTTTTGTAGTTTTAGTTTTCAGAACTCGAGGAAATTTAGGAATATTGACGATTACAAAAGTAGAGAAAAGAACAATAATTTTAATTATAATTATGGCAAAATATTTTTCTAATATTTAATTATGCTACAAGAAAATATTGAAAAATAATGGTACTTTACTAATTTTATACCAGTTTAGTTCGATCAGCAAACAGTATTCAACTACACAAACACTAATCAATTTCAGCTCCATGAAATAATTCACTGGAAAATAAATAATAAACCAGTTTGCGCAGGGTCGGTCGTATTTTATTGTCGACCTTTCATGCTCACAGAACGTAATGCTATCTTCCTCTCTCGCGCTCTCCACTCTCTTCTACTCGCTGGACAAGAACGAGAAGCCAAGAGAGAAACTATAAAGTAGTTTCACGCTAGACATCCTAGAAAATTTACCCAACCGCTTTATGTTCTCCTGGTAGAAATAGTTTGCCATAGACCAGTAAAACGCAGTCGTTAACCCTATCCCACCGCGGCCAACAAAACCACTTTTCTACCGACAACACAAGTTTTATAAATAAATATCATTAATATTTCATAATAACATATTTTTTATTTAGTGAATTTGCAATGTTCGTGCATTCATTTCAACAATAATGTATACACATTCCTTATTATTTTTCTCGGAATTCCATGGCGCATTGAAAAATTTAAACAACATTAGAATTTATTGGTAATTCAGAAAAAAAAATGGTTTATCCACCATGCCCGTGCGTTTTCGTGTATACGATAAATTTTGAATTCTGAAAACTTTTAGGGCGGCTCATCTTTACTGGCTACCCCGGTGATGTTTTAGGAATGCGATGTTGAATAATTTTGTGTAAGCGCAAGCGATGTGAAACCTTCCAATTATCCGGAGCACATTAGTTCGAGGAGGTCGGCGGCTGTACTAAATTTGCAAGGCAATTATTATTTCATTACTGCCACCTGTCGACCGATATCAAAACTTTAAGCGAAGACGCTTGAATCCTTCCAGTGGTATTTTAACTTAGAATATTTTAGGAGAAAACTACATTTTAGTTCCCATTTTTTCCGGTAGATGGCAGTAATTATGTCTGCTCCTTCATTTGTGATCGACAGATGGCAGTATTCAACTTTAGGAAACCTTCATATGAAATTAAGTTTAACGCATTCGACACAGATGGCGTTAATTCTAAATGGAAAATATTAAAAATATTGTTTACGTACCAGCTCAAAAAGAAGTAGAAGGAGAGATACGACAATACGAATGTAAAAGGGAGTGCGCTAATATTCCCTTTAAAAATTTGGCGTATTTTGTCGGAGGCTAAAAATATTCCCGCTTTGCAATAAAATCCAAATACATGGAATATTTGTTAACGTATCAATACTGTTTCGTATCAAATTTTATTATTAGAAATAACCATGTAATTTTTTAAAAATAAAATTTTGGATCAAAACTTTTGAAGGTTTTAAAAATGACTCACTTTCCTTTTTTCTAACTAAAATTAATGATAATGAAAAAAAAACACATATGTATTTCATTAGCTACTGAAGTGAAATCGGTCCAAATTTGGACCACATTTTCTTACCATTCGTAAAACATTTTTTTAAATTTTTCAAATGTTCGCGCGTTCTGCAGATATGTTATTTGAGAACTGAAGGTCTAATTCTATAAATGATCAAACGATGTCACTGTTCGTCACTTTAAATACATCACAGTGTTCAGTTGAATTATCACTTTATTCAATGTTTTTATCAAACAACTAGCTGTCAAAACCTTATCCTTTAAAATATCGTATTTATTGTTTTTGGTCGCTTTTTCTAATATATTTGTATACCAGTGTAATAATGATTGAATTACCAATGTTTTTTACATATCGAAATAATTAAAAATGAAGTGAGTTATCTTAATGTTGTTTTTTTACATCGCAGTAGATTGTTTGGGATGGCGATGTTTGCAAATGGATATTTTTCAATAAATAAAGCATTAATCGAGGAGTTGTATTGTAGAATAAAGATAATGAATGCATCTATGTGGTGTATTGCAGTTTTTTAGTGCTGCGATTATTTTATTTTATTTTCAATAATATTCGTTATTAGGGTAGATAAGCTATTGGGAGGATGGTGAGAAACCCCCTAAATAATATATTATTACATTCAAATTTGTGCTTTAACAAACAAAATTTTTGACGATTTTTTTTTCTTAGGAGTAATTTAAACTCTTGAGAAATTATCAAAATTCGGTTTTATTGTAGATGTTTATATATGGGATTATTAACCCCCCTAGGCCTACGAACGTACGTGATACGTTCATGTTGATTGTACCATTCTGCACTATCCCGCATCACAAACGCATTTTTTTTTTTCAATATTTTCTTTTTATGTTTTAAAAACTTTTATTTTAATAAACCTATTGTAAATGAATATATTTTGGCAACATCTTATCAGGTATGAGTATTTTGCAGAAAAAACCCGAAAGTAGGGCGGTTAATTAGACTATTTACAAGAAATTTCATAGAAAATATTTAATGTGCACGAAAAATTAAAGTTTCCACGGCAGAATTTAACTAGTTTTTAATTTTTTTTTATAAATCTTACAAATTTAGGATGGTTCTTTAAATACAGGCGAATTCATTGGCTGTGTAGCACTGTAATTTGTTTATATGTTTACATACACAAATGTGGAGTATGATTTTTTTAATGTGGGCGGAAAATTTTCAAAATTAATTTTCAAACGTGGCGAGCGCTCAAGGCAATTTTTTTATGGCGTGGGGAATGTATACGTAGATACTATCTTAAAAAACACATTTATTTTTTTAAGAGTTTAAAAACTTCAAACGTTTAAAAAATTTATAAGAAATCGGTAGAAATTCGGAATGCTGCCGCTTAACGCCTCAGGACAAATTCGTTCAATATATAAATAATTATTGTACATCAATCACCTGGACAGAACTTAAAAAGCAGATGCTTACACTGCTTAGTTATATGAATAACTTTGAATAGCTGATTTTCGGGTTTTAGTTTTTAAGTAGTTAGTAATTTTGTGGAAAATTAAGGTAAGAATGGTATTTACAAATAAGTCGATGGGAAGCAAGGTAGAGAAGAAAAATACAAATTTAACATATCGTACGATACTTTCTCCACATAAATGTAATAGCTAGGTTCCGCCATTGATTTTAAAACCCAACAATTAAAATGGTCGTGACAAAAACATCTGCTGCAACGTTTTAATTTATTAACGAATAACACGGCTGCAATTCACAAATGCGGGGAGGTTCTCCCCCCCCCCCCCCCCCCCCACTGCCGCAAGTACACAGTTGTGAGAAGACCACCTACTCCCGCCCCCTACCAAATGCTCCCACCCTTCTATCCGCATTACCTACGCAAAATAATTGCCCTCTCTCATTTGCACAATGTGTCAAGGCTGGTTTAAATACAACCATTTAAAACATCTAAAAACTTTTTCAATTATATCCGTGACTGCATAATGCATAAATACGATGCATGTACTCGAATTAAGTACCTACACAAAATAAGCTCGGATTTTAGCATTAAATATAATTTACAGAAGTGGATTGTTTATTTAAACGATTTGATTTTTAGAGAAACAGGAGTTATGCTGCCTTGGTAAATAAAACACAATAATTCACATGGATGTCATTCTCGGGAATCAACGGTCAAAGTTTTGCAGTTTTGCTTAACCTTTTCTTACATACTTATTTCATATGTACTTTCAGTGGTTTACACAAAAGTAATTATTTGTTTGATTTGAATAAAATGATGCCACAAAGTGAATTTGCAAAGGTTGAAGAAATTTTCTTACATGTTTTATATTTGGCTAAATGTACTATTTTTTTTGCAAAAACACTAGAAGAAACTTACCTATTTTATATTATCATAAGTAAAAATAAAGTTTGTTGTAAATAATTTATTTTTATTTTTAACTTTTGTTATGTATAACCAGAGAGTACCGGAAATGAGTCATTTTTAAATCAAATTCTAGACGCATTGACTCTTTTTTTATCAAAAAACATAATTTGTTTTCGAAAGATTGTTATTTTATCTGATAAAGTCAGTTTTAAAATAAAAAAAACGCGTTTATTTTTTTCATAAAGTAAGGTTATACGTTGGTCGTTGGCAGATTTGTTAAATTTTCAAACGAAATGTTGTATTTACAACACACATTTCAAATCATATAATCAATTATACAGTAAAATAAATCAATACATTATCCATTAAAGCCACTTTTCTGAATTTTAATTTTAGTTCAAATAAAATCATTAAAACAAAAAAAATTTGAGAATGTGTTTTGTGATGAAAATACCTCAGTATTTATTAATGGTCTTACAAACAAAAATATTTCCTTATTTTTACACGCTTATTTTGCTTTGCTTTATTGAAAAATGAAAAAAATACTTACAACATCACGCGTTTGGGCATTTTTATTGCTTACTTGAATGCAAATATATATATAGCACATTTTTAATGAAATAAAGTGGATATTGACTTATTAGTTAAAAATTTGGTAAGGAGAATAATCAATCTTTCTCATCGGAACCGTTCTGTACAGATGCAAGGGCTGGATCGCAAGTTGAATTTTGAATTCTTGGCCGCCGGTTAATGGGCCTTAATGAGATAAATCGCAAATTGTAATATTTTTAACTCAATTGAAAATCTGAAACAGAAAAAGATACGTAATACGTATCTACCTATAACGTCACATCTGGGACTCGAACCATAGACCCCCGGCTTTCCGGGCCGCAACTCTACCAACTGATCTGAGCTGTGTCCATCGACCAATGGTCAATGGCTGTGTCCCTATATGTGATTCGGTAATATTTAACTGTATTTTACTTCGACTGAGAACTACCAACAATATCTCCATTTTCTTATCGCATGTTTTTATTAACTGCTGTTATGTATTGGATGAGTTAAAACTCAAATTATAATATTTTTTATTAATGAAGATAATATAAGCGAAACTCAATTAATAATCTGAAACAAAAAATCAGAAAAAGATACACACATCAATCTGGGACTTTTTAAAATGTGGATGTAGCACAAGTGTGCCAATTGCTCTGGTCTGGAGCCAGTGAGACTGGGGCAACCTCTTATTGGGGTATGTTATAGTGAGGCTGAAAGTAGCGGGGAGGGGAAGGAGGTGGGAAAGATGAAAGTGGGAAAGCATCTGGATATTCATGTTAAACACAGCCAAATTCAAATCGTCAGTACGCTTAGGTACTATAGGTTCTCTGTAATATTATTTGGGAACCTGATAATCATTTTAACACCTTTTTGCCAGCAAAAGTATGCACCTAATTGACATTCAACGAAAGGCTTGCCCACTGTTTAACGATCTAGTTAATAAGTAATCAAGATCGCAAAATTGGAATTAAATAACGATTTTTAGGGGTCGGTTTCAGCACCCGGTATTACACGGCGCAGTAAGTTATCAAATAAGTGAATCATAATTGGATCCTGCACGAACGGTTACAATTTACTTGCTATTTGTCATACCACGAGGGGTGGGGTGGGGGATGGTTTGCAGGGGAATGTGGGGGGTGAGGAAGGTGGAGCCAAACGCAACCCTGTCATCGGGCTAAATGGGATTATAGAGAATCTTTTGCACCAACGATTCCATGTAATTTCTCACATTAGTACCCAGTGTTTAATCAATGAAGATAATATTAGAGAAACTCAATCGAAAACATTATAACCCCTAATCAAAACACTATAACTACTAATCAAACATAACCCTACCCAAAGAAATAAAGAATAAAAACTTTGCTTCTGGACAGAAAATATTTCCATAATATTATTTACAAAATCTAAAATATTCCTACCTGCTTTTGAAGAAAATTATTTGTATAACTTTAACTGCTACCAATTTTATGGCTACGATACTGCCGACACGGGTTGAACCACGGTGCCCTTCTTGAAAATATCAAGGAGGATACTGCGTTTCTACTTATATCGGCAGAATATCTCTTAATCCTAAAAATACGAACACCTCAGCACAGGTTCTCCCAGTGAGGTGTTCACAAAATTCTATTATTTACTTTCTTACATAACTCTTTACACCCTGTTACTGAATATGAACTTGTTTTTATTCTTTGGAAATGTTCGTTCTACTTTGTAAACCATTTGTAATTATTTGTTATTAATGTATACAAGTATAGAAATAAATAAATAAATCTGAAACAGTAAAATCAGAAAAAGATACGGACACACCTGGGACTCGAACCCACCACCTTCGCCTTGGCGGGGCGCAGGTCTACCAACTGAGCTTACTGAGTCCCTATCCATAATTTTTTCATCACTGTAATTTTTTTACATGTTTAACTACCAACACTTTCTTCATTATCTTAACGCATATTTTTGGTAGCTGCCATCTTAATGTATTATTGCAAGATTCAAACCCGAACTAAATTCTGTCTAGCTGGATAAATTTATCTAATTTTTATGTAATATGCGTCATATATTGACTTGAGTTGATTGGAGTTTCGCTACTATTGTCTACAATATTAAAATTTGAGGTTTTACTAATTAAGTTAAAAAATAAAATAAATACTCATACTAGACTTCCGGAAAAGTCAAGAGATGTTGCATATTAATAAAAAAAAATTGATGTAGATGTCGTATATTAAACAAAAATGAATCTATTGACTTTCGAGTTGAATTGACTTTCGCTAATATTGACTTCATAATTGAATATTACAATTTGAGATTTTAAACATTGAGGTTAAAAAAAGTAGACTTGCAGTCAATAGAAGACGCACCGTAGTAGTCGACGCGTAGCGTCGTCCACGAACGCCGTTCTTCCATGGAGCTACGTTCAAGCGACGCAATCGCCGCTCGTCTGTATTTTCTATATTCTATTAGTGTTTGAAAACGACGCTAGACGCTACACTAGCAAAATCGTATGACAGGTAGCGCACTAAACGCTACGCGCACGAAACTCGAATCTCCGTGTACGAATGACTGGTGTGTATTAATAAATGGTGCCCCGATTCATTAGGGCGGACTTGGTCTAGGAAGGTGTCAACAGGCGCACTCTGTCGGCGCCGCGACCAACTAATCTGCTACCATCCATTCCCAGTCCAGCGGCTACTGAAGTAGGTACTGGCTGGACGGGGTGAGGTTACTGTGTAATAATAATAATATATCGTTGGAACACACCAAACACCACCTACCACACGCAACACACCACCTACCACACACAACACACCACACGTTACCGCCGCTCAATAATAATGCATTACAGTTGATAACATGCCTTGGCTAATGGTCGCGGAAGGCTTACGGGCGCTGTGATAACGATGTGACCTAATTGAAAAATTATGTGATTGGAGCACGCTGATTTCGTAGGGACAAACACTCCCTGCTATTGTTTGCATTAATAGTTCATGCTGCATATGACCACTTAACTCAAAGACTTTCTTGTGAAATGCTGTTTGTCATGCATACAATTAAAAAAAAAATACTTGAAAATTCCTTTAAAACGTGGGAACATCGAAAAAAAATATTGACATTTTTACTTGCACCTATGTACTATTATGTAGAATTATCTTCCGATTTTACAAAACATTATCAGCGGATAATTTGCATCGTGAAATTGATGAAGTTATAAGTTTATTTAAAAACAAAAGCAAAAATCCTGTTTTTCCTAAGCCATTTTTTTAACATTAGACCCACACTGGAGGCCCTGAGGAAAATGATTTCCCTCAGGCCGTTGTCATTATTGGGGATGTTGTGTGTATGGTCTTTTAAAGGAAAGAAAGGGTACGAAGCTCTGGGAAGGAAAATGTATGAGGGTGAGTAGCGATCTGGGGGTCCGTGTATCCTGGATTGACGGACATGTGAATCCATCCCTACCGCCGCGGTGCAAGACGATGTGTGGTGAGACCATCTAGAGATGTGAAAGGGTCTCTAAAATCTAGCCTCTAGTCTGGCCCGCCACGCCGTTGCTAGGCAGGCGCCAAAATCTGATCATACCACATTCAATGAATCCGGGCATCCTTGCCAAGTCACCAAATATAGCGAACCACTTTGGATGAATTATGGCAGAGTTGTTGGTTATCCAATAAATTGTTCCTGGGGTAGCGGTACCCACACCCGCCTCCCGAATTGAGTAATGTCCGGTAGAGTCACCTTCCGATGTTACTCAACTTTATGTCCAGGTAATTTCCATCATGAAATAGAGGAAATTCAACAAAGAGTTTGGTTACCAAGACAAAGTTAAAGACAACAAGACAGTTAAAACTACCTCGTGAAATCTTCTTATATGCAGATGACACGGCAATATGACTTAGCCAAAAACTTAGAAATTATATTAGAACAATCTCAAACGGATCTTGAAATACTAAACAGTTGGCTAATAAAAATATATTAACAATAAATATTAACAAAACCGGTTACTTGATCCTAAGCTCACCTAAAAGAATAATACCGTCGCATAAACCATTACAAATAGAAGAATGAGACCTACATATTTTGGATAGCGAAAAATATCTGGGCTTATATATAAACATTTGACATTTAAACAACATATAGAATAACTGAAAGCAAAAATCATCCACTAATTGGTGTATTTGGTAGAATTGCTCATCTTCTACCAACAGAGATAAAAAGGGGTTTATACTTTAGCATAGTACAGTCCCACCTAAATTATTTGATAGAGATATGGGGAAACAAATAAATTACGTACTTAAACGACTTACAAATAATACAGAACAAAGTCATTAAAAAACTTTTCAATTATAATCCAGATACTCCCACAAAAAAACTATTCCAGGATTTGAACCTTCTGAAAATAAGAACTTTGTACGAATATAACACTTGCCTTTTAATCTACAAAATACAAAATGGACTTATACATACAAACACAACATTTATAAAAACGTCACAAATACGCAAACATTATACTAGACAACATAATAAACTGTACACAAATACTGTTAAAACTGAAAGTGGCAAGAGAAGCATTGGCCACGAGGTGTTCAAATT
Organism: Limnephilus auricula; assembly: GCA_951813805.1. Taxonomy (NCBI): domain Eukaryota; kingdom Metazoa; phylum Arthropoda; class Insecta; order Trichoptera; family Limnephilidae; genus Limnephilus; species Limnephilus auricula. The sequence goes on from OX638401.1 coordinate 1,039,144, forward strand.
TATAATCTCCTTCCAGACTCCCTAAAAACGGAGAAAAGTGTAAATATATAAAAGAAAACTATTTAACCTTAAGTTAAAAGAACAAAATTAGTTTTATTACTTTATACCTACTTAAATTAAGAAAGTGAAATGTAAATTTCTTTTAACTTCAAAAATGAAAAAAATAAAAAATATACTTAGGTACACACTGTCACCAAGCAACAAAAATCGTTGTAGTTATCTCCGAACTTCCATGAAGACATACAGCAAGTAGTTAATACAACTATTTGTAACCGGGCTTCGCGAATAATGTTGGCTTTCAGCGGGCAATCAATTATTGCTGAAAAAGTACTTGAAAAAATAAAAGAACAAATCGGGCAACAAAGTAGGCCCGAGCCACAGTAGAACGGGCTGTCACTCGGACAAAGAGCGATTCATATGTTTCGGCGCCATATTGCAACACCATTAATTTAAACGAAGGGGCGTCCCAGGGCGTCCCGACGCGGACGCGCGACGCCGCGTTGACGCAAAAGCGCCACCGGAAGCGCGTACGCTTTACAGTCCGCTCTTCCTTCCCCAAGGAGGCTCCTTGCTGCTGGGAAGCTGATGGACGGGTGATATATATCCCGTCATAGGAAATAATTAGTCGGATGCTTTTCATTTTACATTACAAAATACTCGGACGCGAGCATTACTCACTGGTTTTTTTTTGTAGAAAGCTTTTGGATGTAGGGAAATTTCCGTTAATAGAATAAAATAAAATAAAAAAATTTAGGGTTTGATTTAGTTAGGTATTTTAATTATTAACATCACATTTATATTAGCCGAAGAAATTAATTAATCAGAAGTCAACTATTTACATAAAACAAAGAAATATTGTAGAAACATAAAACAAAAAATATAATATAATCACAAAAAGATACGGTCGCAATAGCGGCCATATCTGATACCGATATCTCTGTTTCAAATTTTCCATTGAGAATCGCTAGTATTGTCTTTAATGATTAATATTTTGATTAAAATTTATTTATAAATTTTTGACGCCCTATTAGGCTTTTACATATCGAATACAAATTTCATTTATAACAACAGTTTAACATATATTTAAAAAAGATTACAACGTTTATAAATAAAGCATAAACACAATGTGATAAATTATTAAGAATATATCTAAATCTAAATCCACATGGATGACTTTAGAATAAAAACAAACAAAAAAAGGATAAGAAAAGAAAAGAAACAATAGAAAATAAATATAAAAATAGGTTAGAGATGTCGGCTACCCAAAAGTAGAAAATAGAAAAATTAAATGAGATTTAAAAATTTTAATACGCCATTCACCCTAGAAATTAAAATATCCTTATGTTTCCATAACTTCATATCTTCTGTTTTATTTGTTCTATACGACCTGCAGTCTAATTCTTCTGCACATCCCTTGCGATAGTGGCTTAACTGAACATCTCGCGTGCTCATAGAATACGTCTTACTTAAATTTCTTGAAAAATGTACCGGTAAATGGTTATGTACCGTAAGGACAGATTCTGTGTTGAAAAATGATTTGACATAATTTAACGGGGGTGTAAACAAGCTTGACCTGAAGGTTTGCTTTAAGAAATGCATGTAAGGCGGAATCCCAGAGTACAGGTTGACGGGATTCAATTCTTCCAAGAAGTACACATTCCGGGCATTAAAAGAAGCATATTGATCTTCACCGATTTTTCGACTTACTCTACTCATTAGTGTTGTCCAGTTTGAATCTCGGACCGGAAGAATAATTTCATCTGTATCTAAAAGGACAACATATTTATGCGAATAGATATTTCTATAAAAGCAGTCATTGTAAGGGATAATTTCAGAGAAACACTGTTGTTCGTTGTTATTTAGGAGATACGCATGTTGCAATAAGGGCAAGTTTGGTTGTTCGCCGCAAAGGGTAAAATGAGTGACTTCAATCCTCCCTAACGACTTGTAATATTCCAAGACTTTTGCAATGTTCGGATGCACTTGTAACTGATAGAAGAAAACTTTACTTGCGCCCATAAGATGAAGAATTTCCAGCCATTCAACGAGTCGAGAAGATACGTCATTTGTAAGATAATCCAGGCCCTTTACACAAACGGCAAACTCGCCCTTTTCCTTGGGGATTCCATAAACGACACTTAATAAATTGGATGCAGTATCACATGGTTTTTCCACAAGGGAGACGCAAGACGGTATTTCTTCCTGGTGAGTCTCTGGCAGTTCACAAGTAATCATGTATGGAACGTAAACTCCAGATTTCGGATCACCCCACTCTCTGTACCAAATGTATCTGTACCTCTTAGTTTTAATTATCAAAGGCTCATTTGTACTCTCAAACCACAACTGGCAGTAAGTATCAAAAGATAACTCGACCGCGTTAATCATAGCTAAAATGTGAACACTGTTCCTTCTGTCATTGATTCTTCTGGTATCATAGAAAGCTTTATAAAGTTGAAATGTGTCATTATTTCTTTTAAATGTTTGCCAATAAATGTTATTGAACTTTAAACGAAAAATATCCGGAAAAGCGGCGCAAGAACTGTTGTCATAATACATTTCATCTAAATAATATTCATGCCGTTCCCAGTAATCCATTGGGAGACTAGGCAGGAGTTGAGTAATCTTTTCAGTGTCTGTCGCATCAGAGTCTACACTGTTCATATCTGGACCCGTGTATTTGGCGAAGTCTTCGTGTTTCCAGAGTTCGGCAGGACCCGGACTGGGCTGAGATCTAGGAGGCAGCACGGGGATGTTGGGATAGTAAATATCTTTTTCCAATATATCCTCGGGGTCGATGTGGGTGAGAAGAAGAATCAGTAAATATCCGCAAGTAAGAAAAGCACACCATCGTAGAACTGTCTTATTTCTTGCCTAGAAAAATTCACGGAATTCAAAGAAGTTTTCATAATTAAAATTATTGAACAGCTCTTATAGGTCTCATAGAAATCGTTATGCCTCCTTTACTGTCAGGGTCAGAATTATTATCTAAACGGCGTGAGAAAGAATAAAAAACACCTCATGTATTCAAATCTAAAAATCACCCACAGAAAAATTAAAATGTACATCTAGGGAAATGAAACCAAAGTTTCTGACCGTAATTTGAAAAATAAATTATTGTACTTTGTGACACTTTTAACAATTATTTTTACATGAAACGACAAAAAAGGGAGATGAAAAAATGTTTATATTACTTTTTTCTAGTAAAATGTGGGTGCGTATTTTTTTCAGAAATTTTAGTTAGAATAAAAGGAAAGGTGAGCCATTTTTAAAACTTTTTTGTTTGCACTAAAAATATTTATAATTCAAAAAACTATCCTTATATTTTTAATACAAAAAATTTGAAAGCGTATTTTATCACCTTTTAGTTTTCGGACATGTTTAAAAAAATTCCATTTGTTTGGATTTTATAGCAAAGCGGAAATTCTTTCTGACAGATTACGCTCGAATATTTGCAGAACCTAATAAAACATTATTAAGTTCGAAAAAATTAAAAAAAAAAAAAAAATCTGTAATTATGTATTGTACTGTAAAATATAATAAAACAAAGAACAATATCAGTCTAATTTTATCAAAGAAGTAGAACTACAGAATCCTTTTTTAAGGAAAATAATGCGGTAGAGGAAATTTTGGAACCGCATGTTGTGGTAGAGTCTAGAAACTGAAATAAAAGAAAATAATTACGTATACTTAAAATTTAACCAGTTGGTAAAGTTAAACAGATGTGCACACAGATTTAACACTTGAAAAATTCTAGCTAACAAAAGTCAAGTAAAATACTTATATGAAGGCCACATATTTTTTTCTAGCTTCAATAATATTATGCAAGTGTGTGGGTTCAGTCACACATTTAAAGACGATGATTGTGTGCATTATGGCATCATTTCAAACAATTAATATTCTGCTAGTTAGGAATATAATGTGTATAACAAATGAATTGTTTACTTACAATGCTGACGATAGCCCGAATCAATGGAATAATCAGAGACATGATACAGACATTGACTTCTCTTCACTCTATACCTAAGAAAACTACCGACTTTAGATAGTTTTGGGCAGTGTGGTAAGATACATTTAAAAAAAGAGGAGATGTAGGCAAACTCAAGAAAAATCGTGCATTGTCGTGAATTTATAGTCATAATTGAGACACGTGGTGCAAAATATCATTAATCTGCGAAATATAATAATTATACTAAGGCATTGCCGGGTTTTATGCAGAGTTTTTCTTATTTAAAGAACTTCAAGTGTCCAAAATTTCCCAAAGAAGTTTCAAAATTTTGCTGTAAACGGAGGGAAAGGTGACGGGTGAAGTTTTTCTAAATAATAAAAATAAAAAACTTTTATTTGACAATAGATCTTTACATATTTATATATTATATTATTTTTCATAACCTTGATTCTATTGACGAAAGTGTCACTGCTCAGCCGTACATTCAGGATCTCTCCCAATTAGCAGTTAGTTTTCAGCAATGCCATTAAAATAATATATACAATAAATAATTCAATTTAGTTTTTCGAAGAAAACTTCTTCGGAAAGGTTTTCACTTTGTGATGTCATTATTTATTTTAATTAAAAGACAAAATAACTTTGTTTACATAAGTTTTTATTTATACACAATCTACAGGTTTCGTTAACGATGTTCACCTCATCAGGAACAAATGTATACTAAACTTAAAAAATAAATATAGATTACATATGGGAGGAAAGGTTAGAAGGAAGGGGAAGGGGTAAGGGTGAGGGAAGTTTATTTAAGTTTAGTATACATTTGTTCCTGATAAGGTGAACATCGTTCACGAAACATGTAGATTGTTTATAAATAAATAGTGATGTAAACAAAGTTATTTTGTCTTTAAATTAAAATAAATAAATTAAATTAAATTAAAAATTAAAACAAATAATACAATTATTTTTAATTGATAAACTAATGTTTAAGACAAGATTTTATGCATAGCACAAAGTGTAACAATTATTATAAGCAATAATTATTAGCCTGAAACACTCATCCATATTGAAAAAACCTCCCGAGAATTGTATCTTTCTTGATGTAAATGTATTCTCGGGAGGTTTTATCAATATGGATGAGTGTTTAAGGCTAATAATTACTGCTTATAATAATTCAACAAAATAACTTGTTTAGATAAATGGGTTGATGTTATGATACCGTTATAAGTTGCAGCGTAGTTGTAAATTAGATGGCATGGCTTGCAGAAAACTCCTTGTGTTGATTTGAAAAAGAACCCCACATCGTTAGATTGTGTCGTCTGCAGAACATTGGCTATCAGCCAAAAGGGCGGTCCAGATGCAGGACAAATTGATGTCTTCAGATTCCAAAAATTGTCCCAGGATGATCTCCAGTCAATTCCAATGATGGAGAGTGAATTCAAAGATGTATGTACGATTACGATAATGGCAAGTTGAAGTCGATCCGTCCTATGCCGGTCCAGAGAGTCACTCTGGGCTGCTCTGTGTTGCTCTGGGCTACTGCACAAAGAATGGGCAATGTTATTTGAATTTTAGAGATGTGAATCCTGCATACAGGTTTTGCAACAGTTCAACTCCAAAATGTTCCAGGACTGGCAATCTGACCAATGCACAATAACTGAAAATGCTAGCAATAATTGAAGTACTGGAGGTGCCTCATACCAAGACCATATAAATTTATTGTGTGTAAAAGTGTGCACAAATCTTGTCATAAATGCTTTACCTTTCTCTTATTTTGAAAGTCAGCGAGCAAAATAACATCACTTTTGGAATGAAACTGAAGATATGCATAAAGAACAAAGCCACACCACCCGCCGCAGACTCTCTTATTTATATAGGGGTAATTCGGTATCTAACGGCTTAATAATAAGGATAAAACGCAATTTATTAGTTTTGTAACAATTACATTTTGATTTTGTGGAATAAATTAAAGTCTTTTAAGCAATTAGCGCCAAAATAATGAAAATACTTTGTTAAATTTCAATAAAATGTATTCTAAATTCAATGCTTATATTTTTTATGTAATACATTCTTTTTTGAATAAATAAATAAATAAAAGGTATTATATATTACGGACTGATTAGAAGACCTTTAACTTTTTCCATTCATACTTTAGATTCAATTCTCCCCATACTCCTCTCTTCTTACTTTAGACAGCTCATTGCCATTTATTCACCTAACAGGTGTTTCATATGATTAATGACTGCTTTTCTTGCAAGCTTGTTTATTTAATAAAATAAATATCAATACCAACATTATGCATACGGATAAGAGGCATATTGAAGGAGCTGAATTTGGTGATGGTGAAGCAAACCATATAATATTTTAATGCACTTACTATTATATATAAAATAAGGGATTACGGAACATAGGGATGGTGTCTAAGGAACTGAAAAGAAAAATAAATCACACTCACGAGATATGTACGGACACGGAACGAGAAACACAAAGCAAATTAGATTGCCAACAAGGAAGCAACCATGCACCTAGAAATCACTTATGAATCAAGCCGTCCAACTTTATAATAAAATTCCATTAAACAGTTGAGATTGAAAAATGTTTAAATTTAAAAAGGAATCAAGAAAGTACGTCCACCTTAAATATTGATGCGTTCTAAGTGATTGAATACAATTAAATTAAAAATATTTAAATTTATATTATGTTTGCCAAATATTATTAATTTCGTATACATGTGTTTCTGAAATTATTAGCCCACAAGATTAATAAATAATACACTGAAGAAGAATAAATAAATAATTTCTCAGCCACTACGTAATTTAATGCGTAGGTATTGGTCTGCCGTCATAAACACCTAACCATTTAATAAAAAACGTATTTAAATTTTACAAAACTGATAAACTTCCATTTACCCCTACATTAATGGACGTTCTTCAGTTGTGTAAAAATTTAAACAATTAGTAAGGCCCCTAGAATTTTAAATCAGTTCTGTCAAATACAATGTGTTAATAATAAATTTTGTTATAATTACTTTTAATTATAAAAAAAATAAATGTAAGTATAATATTAAGTTCAATAAATTATTTCTTATTAATTTTTTAAGTATTATAAAATTACAGGTCACAGTCAGTTCATCGTGAAAAGACTTTTAGGAATACATTTTTCAAATCATCACACCTGATGTATAAACATAAATAAAGTCTTAATATTTTTCAGTGAGAAACCCGTTTCCTATGATCGGCAATGATTTTGCTAGGCAAATTATTATTTTTTAGTAGGAATTCGCTGATATTAAATTAATTTTATTCGCAGAATATCTTTGATTACAATAACATTTTTCCCTATCAGATGAGTTTAAGTATTTTCAACACTCTGGTAACTCGTGCAATCAAATTATTTTTGTGTCTCCATAATATTTTATCTTGAATAATATGTTTCCTAAATGGTTTACAATCTAATTCTTCTACACAATCTCTGCGATAATGGTTCATTTGGGCATCTAGCCTATGGATGGAATATGAAAAGGCCACATCATTGGAATATTCAAGGGGTAAATGGTTGTGCACAGTCAGGACAAGATTCGGGTCAAAGAAAGATTTGACATAGTCAAAAGGCTCTGTAAACTTATTTGATCTGTGCGTGTGTTTGAGCATATGCATGTAAGAAGGGATGTTATTATATAATCCATCTGGAGTGGCGTTATTGAAGACATATACATTTCTTGCATTAAAAGAGGAAAAGTTTCCTGATGATGCCGATTTGAAAAGAACCCTTTTCATCAATCCTGTCCAATTCTGGTCTCGGGTTGGTAAAATTATCTCGTCTATATCCAATGGCACAATGTAATCGTAGGAGTAAAGGTTCTTGTAGAAGCAGTCATTGTAATGAATAAGTTCGTTGTAGCACTGCTCATCCAGGTGCTTGACTATATACTGATGTTGCAATATGGGCAAGTTCGGTAGATTTCCAGGAAGAGTGATATGAGTGACATCTACTTTTCCTATGGATTGGTAATAATCCAAAACTTTCCTGATATTTGGATGCACGTGTAACTCATAGAAAAACACTTTGTGTACTCCCATTATGCCCAAAGCTTCGATCCATTCCACAATTCTATGGGATAAGTCTACCTCATAAAAATCAAGTCCCTTTACACAAACTGCAAACTTTTCTTTCTTTGAAGGCTTATTATACACAACACTGAGCACATTCGTAGCAAGGTCACAAGGGTTTTCCACGAGCGAGACACAGGCCGGTGCCGGCAAGTGGTCAGAATCCGGCAGTTGACAAGTGATCAAGTATGGAGCGTAGCCTCCGGGTGATGGGTCTCCCCATTCCTTCACCCAAATGTACTTGTACATGCGAGTCTCAACGATCACAGGCTCCGTTACGTTTTCGTACCAAAGCTGGCAATATGTCGCTATAGTCAAGTCGACCGCGTTAATCATAGCCAATACGTGAACACTGTTATCCAGATCATTTAGTTTTCGCGTATCATAAAATGCTTTGTATAACTCAAAGCTAAGATTGAGCGGTTTGTAAGCTTGCCAATAAATATTACTAAACTTCAATTGAAATATGTTTGGAAAAGGAGCGCAGGAGTCGTTGTGGTAATACATCTCTCCCATGACATTACTATGACTCTCCCAAAATTTTATTGGAAGACTCGGCAATAGTTGAGAAATCCTCGTGGCTTCTGTTTCTCCAGGATCAAAGCTGATGAGTTCTGGTGGAGACATCCTAAGTGGACGACTGCGGACTGCATAGTAGTCGGCGAGATGATTAAGGATGATGACCATCATCCCTATACAGGAAAGGAAGATGCACCATTGGAAAACTTTCTTGAACACCGACTGAAAATTAAAAAAAAAAAAACTTATCGGTAATGCTGAAGCACATAAGCTTTTTATAAAAATATCACGGTTTAGCAAAGTTGATAATCTATTTAAATGGACAACTTACAATTCGGGAGGATCCAAGAAGGGCAGGAATTGCTTTAGTCATTATGAAAATTCATATTTTCGTCTCCTGCCTTCCGTACCTAACACAACTGTAACTGATGGAAATATAGCATCTTATTATAGATTAATAAAATTTTGTCGCAGTAGAGGGAGAGTGAGGTAAGATGACGAATTTTTTTTTTCTCTTTTTTACCCCATAATTTTACAACACAATTACGGTTCATCACCCCTTTGAAAAGTAAATAAAATTATAATTTTTTTTAAATAGTTCTTTACCTAGCCAAACATAACCATTTTAAACATTTTTTTCCACCAATTTTAATGAATTAATAAAGGAGGTGATGAAATTACTTATTGTTGAGTTTTCCGGTCACCCGGTCATAAGTGCATACATATTTAAAGCAACGGAAAAGGTGTTTTATGTATAAGAAAGCAATACATTTGTGGCTTGATATTATGATTAACTGAAACCGTAAAATAAATTACAATTTGTAAATTGTGTCGATTGAGTTCGATTATATCCTAACCTTCAAAACAGTATTTTTTTTCATAGCTTTTCACCATAAAGAAGTGTTCTAGACAGTGTCAAGTGAATGAGTTTGTAAGTGTAATTTTGGGTAAATATATACAAATTTGGCAGTAATGTCAAGAGCCTATCTAGATTATATAATACAAATACGAAAAATCCGCTGAACACTCAGAATCTAATATGATTGCGATTACATGTATATTTACAACTCGAAGCAAAAGGTAATTAATAAAAAAGTTGAACAAAGTTCAAAACTTGTTTAATTTCAAATATAATAAAAAAGTTAATACAATGTATTATACATAAAAAATAAACAAAACACACTTAATGAATACATGAAACAAATTATTCTAATATAAGAGAAAATATGAGTTTGCACAATAACAAGTGGATTCTATATACACCGATTTCAGTAAAGCATTTGATAAGGTTCGACATCACATTCTTATATCCAAACTCCAACGGTCGGGCATCAAAGGTAGACTATTGACATGGATTATCAGTTACCTCAGTAATAGAGTGAAATACATATATATATAGTGTCAGGATTAATTTTATAGAATCTTATGTATTCGAGGCTACAAGTGGTGTTCCGCAAGGGTCCCACCTCTGCCCAATATTCTTCGTAATATTCATTAATGACAATGTAAACTTATTTACCGATGTACAAGTCCTAATTTTTGCAGATGATCTAAAATTGTTTAAAAGAATACGAAATATATGTGATTGTCTAATTTTACAAGCTAATTTAGATGAATTTATTTTTGAAAATAAATTATTTTTGAACATTGAGAAATGTCAATCCAGAACTCATTCTCGTATCTTACATGAATATAATTTAAATAATGTTAAATTAACACCAGTATCACAAATTCGCAACTTAGGAGTTATATTCGATTCAAACTTAACATTCACAGCACATATTTATTTATTTATACTGGGTTTTTACAGATGTTCGCATTTACATGAGAACAATCCAGTTATAAAAACTCTGTTAATTAATACTACAAATAGTTACATACAATTAGAAAAAATCTACAATTACATACAATTAAATACAGATACAAACAATTAGAAAAACAGAAACATCACCAATAAAAAATATACAAAATTATATACAAGCTCACTCAAGTAACAGATATTACAATGAGAGGCTAAAGACATATGAAACACGAGAGGCATGCATAGAGAGAGAAATGACACAATATAATTAGTTTAGCATATTTTTTAACAGCGTCAGAACTTTTTTTCTGAATCCGTACAAATTATCGACAAAAATATCTACTTCAGCACATTCTATCTTGTTATATAGTCGACACATCTGGGTCAGAGGGCTAAAGTGAGTGATATTATTTTTAAATGTATCAGGTGAAAATTGTTATGACGTCTTAAACAATGGGAATTGGGGATATTTATTTCAATATTGTTAAGACATAGTGTAGTATCAAGATGGCCGTGAATGATTTTATGTAAACATATTAGATCAGTCAATTACCTTCTAGTTTTAAGTGTATCAATCTTGAAGTAATCACGACGTACGTCGAATGATCTGAGATGGTCATGTAGTCCACATTTGAAGGATAACATTCTTAGCAATTTTTTTTGAACTGATTGTACAATGTTTTCATATTTGCATATTATTGCAGTAATGTGGATTCCAAATAGTGCTTCCATATTCAAGTTTACTTCTAATTAAGGCATTGTAAGGTGAGAATTGGTTGAGGATCTTTGAAAGGTTTACATATTCTGTGAATAAATCCCATAATTTTTAATGATTTGCACTTAATGTCGTTAATGTGTACATCAAATATGAATTTAGAATCAAGAATGATTCCTAGATCTCTTATTGAAGACACTTTATTGAGAATAATATTATTAATGACATAGGAAAAATCCTTTATAATTCGATTTCTAGTGAAGTTTAAAATGTAACATTTTTCGATATTTAAGTGCATATCATTGACAGTACACCAGTTATTGAGCGTGTCGAGGTCATTTTGAAGCAGTTGATGATCGGAAACAGACTTAATTTTACGAAAAATTTTAAGATCATCGGCGAAAAAAGCGTAATCACATTTTAATTTCGAACCAAGGTCATTTATGAATATAATATAGAGTGTTTTCATGCAAACCAAGGACTTAAAATCAGTTAGGGTTCTACAAAAGAAGCCAAGAATCTTTAAAGCCTTATTAGTTATATCATCTATATCATAAATAATATGATATAGATGTTATGCTATTGTCAAATGTTCTATTGTTTAAAATATTTCACGGTTTTACGCTGTATTCTTCAAAAACTACTTGTATATTCTTAAAATTTTTCACTTTTATGACTTTTGGTATAAATTCTATGTATGTGTAATCCTCGATAACATATTATTTTATAACCCCTAAAAGCCCCTATGGGCGTATAACAACAATAAATAAATTAATTAAGATTACAAATTGATTTTATTTAAGAGCGATTGACTAGTGGCTGAGAATAAAAGTTTAAAAATGCTTGCAACTGTACAGGAAGGTTCCAATAAGAAAAATCAATTATTCCTTAATCGAAATTTTTAAATTAAAAATTTTATATTGATTTATTTTATTCAAAACTTGCTTATACACTTACATTCAAGTTAGCAATAAAAATGCTCAAAACGCACATGATAAATTATTAAAGATCGTGTACTTCTTGTAAGTATTTTTTTATCATAAGTATTTATGATTTTTTAATAATATCTAAACAAAATAAGTGTGTAAAAAAATTGAAATATTTTAGTTTGTACGACCTTAAATAAAAGAGAAAAACTGATGTATTTTCGTCACAAAACACGTTCTCGAATTTATTTTTTAATGATTTTAATTGAACTAAAATTAAAATTCTGAAAACTGTGGTCATTAGATTATGTATAGATGTATTTTACTGCATGATTATATGATTTTAAATTTGTGTTGTATAATGCAATATGTCGTTCGAAAATTGAACAAATCTGCCAACGACCAACGGTATAACCTTAATATATTAAAAATTAACTTAGTTTTTCAAAAATTTTAAACTGCGTGTACCAGATAAAATAATAATCTTTTGAAATCGATTTATTTTTTTTTTGTAAAAGGGAGACAATGCGTCTAGAATTTGATTTAAAAATGACTAAGTTCCGGTGTCTTCTGGTAATACCCTCTTAACACCAAGAACACTAGGAATGACTTTATGTACATGTTTGTCCACAGAAAATGCATGCAATGTTTAGGAGGTCTTAGTTAATACTAAGTTGTCAATTATTCCTACCTGCCTCTAACCACATTTTCTTGCTGAAAAAGTATGGAAATTTGGAACAATGGCCAAAAAAGCACAAATTCTAGAGCGTTTGTTGAACATGAGCGGTAGAACTAAGACTTGTTAAACATTTTGGAAAAAAGTACAAAGAAGATATTAATATTCTTAAGATATTGCGCCTTTACGCCTCATCCTCCTCTTTATTTACGCTGGATAATTTGTTTCCACATCTGTTTTTTAATGATTTACGGTACCTATGTTACTAAAGAGCAGTGTTCAAATAATTGCTCGAATGTCAATACAGCGGGTGGTAAGTGGTAAGGTGTAGTGCAAAGATGCCAACACTGTTATATTACGCAAACTTTATTTCGCATTAGAATCTTTTACCTTTGCTTGACAAAACAATACAAAATTTTATTATGAACCCTTGAAGTTTTGAATACTTTTAGAAGTTTTTGATTTCTGATTCGGGTATTTGAAGTAAAAATGTGAACGTATTTTTTATTTCCGGTTATGCACTTTTTTCAAAAAAAAAAAAAATTACATCTCACGTCACAACTGAGTAGCTTGATACAGCCTTGCTGGACGAGATATGTACTCAGTCTGGTTCCATTAGCACGGTAACAGAAGAAACAGATCGCTTATCATTTGATCCCGTCGGGACATGTAGCGGTGAAACACACATACAACAACCTACGGTCCGCCTTGGAACAGGAATACCTAGTGAGGAGGACTGAGAACAAACTTATTATATTTTTATTTTACTTAATATTGTATTTTTACTTTACTTTATATTATCGTTTAATAAAATTTTTTTAAAAAATCAGTGGTGAGGTGTTTTTGTTTTATGATTTAATATCCCTTAATGGTACACAAAAGGAGCGGAGAAAAACAACTTCCCTCCGGGCCTAAGTCTGTCTTTTTATGGAAAGGAAGTTCTGGGAATGAAAATATGTATGAGGGGTAGGTAAGAATCTGGAAAATAAGAAATTCTTACGGCATCCATTCCTCCCATTGCCGTGCAAGGTGATGGGTCGAGAGAGTCCGGTAGAAGAGGTTAAAATAACTCCTTCAACCAGTCCCTACCTTTCTGGTCAGGAGGTGAGCTATGTAGTCGATGAGCAAACGCATCCGCCACCAAGACCCGGTAAATCCACACCGCATGGACCCGGACACCCCTGCTAAGACACCAAAAGTAGCGAACCACTTGAGGTGACCTGTGGCAGGGGTGTTGGTTATCCAACAAATAGTTCCCGGGGCGGCGGTACCTGTTCCTGCCTCCCAAATTGAAAATTCAGCATGGCGGCTCCTTTACCATTAAAGAAGAATAACTACATTCCACAGCGGAATGTACATTCAGTAGACTGGTTTAGAGCCCAGCAAACAGAACCACCTTTTTGTATATTTCGTGTCTTAAAATGATAAGCGAAATTCGAATGTCCAATTCCAACAATTGCATTGCTCTGGGCGGTCGTGACGCTTTTACAAATCTTTCATCCAGTCAATTAGACAGACATCTCCGAAAAATAAAAATTTGACTTGAGTATGGAATTATAATGTAAAAGTGTGCCCTCTATCTGATATAATACCCAGATTACTCCAATAAATCAATTAGAAACACCAATAAATCAAAAAGCAGAAAACACCATTCCATTATCAGGGCAGTTGAGATTTGAAGAAAAAATAAAAATGTATCAGCCATTTAAAAACATTTATTGCTAAAATAAAACAGTTTATATCCGTCATTCCAATTAATTTTGCATGACAAAAATAAACCCAAACAATCTAATAAATATAGCTTAGCCCAAACTCAATTATCACCATCAATTGTTGCCAGTCAATAACTAATATTTGATTCTTGAATTAGGTCCAAATAACGTAACACTTTATTAATCCTCCACATCAAGACATCTTTGTTCCGCCACAATATTTTATCTTCCACAACATACTCTCTAAATGGTCCACAATCTAGTTCACCCACACAATTGTCACGGTAATGGTTTAGTTGAGCATCGCGCTTGTCGATAGCGTAACTACATTCAGTGGTGTTGGCGTGTTCTATAGGCATATGGTTATGTACTGTCAGAACAGCCCTCGTGTCTAAAAATGACTTTACATAATCATATGGATCTGTAAAATTTACCGATCTTTGTGTGTGTCGCAACATGTGCATGTATTTAGGTATTTCAGGGTGACTACCAGCTGGAGTCAAATCACTTAAAAAATAAACGTTCTGAACGTTATAAGAAGCCCATTTATCACGACTTGCCTCATTATTAGATTGAACCCTTTTCAGCAATGAAGTCCAATTGTTATCTTTCACTGGTAATATGATCTCGTCTATGTCCATAGGAACAACGTATTCGTAAGAGTAAATGTTCCTGTAAAAGCAGTCGTTGTATGGAATCAGTTCATCGTAGCACTGTTGTCCGATGTTTCTCTCGAGAAATTCATGCTGTAAGATTGGTATGTTTGGCTGTCCTTCAGGTAGCGTTAGGGGTGTAAGGTCAACTTTACCAACTGAAATGTAATAATCCAACACTTTTTTCATATTTGGGTGCACGTTAAGCTGATAGAAAAACACTTTGTGGACACCCATCAGATCTAAAAACTCGATCCATTCGACGATTTTAGCCGACTGGTCAAATTTAAGGAAATCAAGCCCTTTGACGCACACAGCAAACTCTTCTTTCTTGTCCGGAACTTCGTAAGTAACTTTCAAGAAATTTGTAGCTGTATCACAAGGTTTTCTGACTAGGGAAACACAAGCAGGGCTCTCATTTTGGTGGGTTTCGGGAAGTTGGCAAGTGACCATGTAAGGGCCGTACTTTTCTGCACCTGGATCTCCCCACTCATGGTACCAAATGTATTTATACATCACAGTGCCGACAATAACAGGCTCACTTTGATCTTCAAACCAAATCTGGCAGAAGGTTTCCTTGGTAAGGTCAATCTGGTCAATCATTGCCAAGACGTGCACACTATTTCTGAGGCCATTGAGCTTCCTATTATCAAAGAAGGCTTTATATATCTGGAAAGTCACAATTGATGTTTTGAACGCTTGCCAGTACATATTATTGAATTTTAGGTTGTAAATATCTGGCAAGGGAGCGCAAGAAAAGTTTTTGTAGAACATTTCGTAATCTTTATGACGCTCCCAGTAATCATATGGCAGGCTTGGCAAGAGCTTAGCAATTTCCTCAGCTTTTGAAATATTCGGATCGAGGCTGATGAAATCTGTCCTAGAGAGCTGAATAAGATGACTTCGAAGATTATATTGCCAAGTGTACTCGGATTGGATAATAATCAATATTACTGCGATTAATATAATTGCACCCCATTTCCAATAATTTTTTTTCTTTGGCTGAAACAAAATGAACTTGATAGAACATACTAAATCAAATCATAAAAATTATGTTTAATCTACCGAAAATTCCTAGACCAGTAAACAGGTAGGTATTTTCCTGATAACGGTAGGTAATAAAAACCTGTTCCATTTTCTGCACCAGAGCACTTTTATAGAATTTTAATCTGGAGCAAAACATAAGTTACAAAACGCACTATATCTTACGTTCACAAATGAATTGAACATGTTGCTTCGACTATTAGAAATAACAAAATAAAAGTAAAATATTTCCTTAACTTCTCTTTAGTACGCTGATAATAAATAACAATATGCAATAATAACTAAATCACGACTTACAATAAATACATTGTTTTCAAACCTATACGCGTTTTAGGTACATATTGTAATGTTAATATTCATCTAGGCTTTCTGTAAAAACCCTCCGATTCTTATGTTAAATGCATTGAAAAACTATTTTGTATGATTTTACAGTGGAGCATTATGTAAAAGATGCGTTCCTTCATACGGGAGACAAGTGTGTGCTACGAAGACAAACACGGAACATTACAATCTGAAAAAATGCCCACCTTTCCTAATTTTCAGAATATCGCCTTGCACCGCAGTGGCCGGGAAAACTGACCCCCAGATTCCTACCCACCCCTCATACATTTTCCCTTCCCAGACCTTCTTCGCTTTCCTTTCCTAAAAAGACCCTACACACAGCATCCCTTAAGATGACATACGTCCCTGAGGGGAATTACTTTCCTTCATGCCTCTTGTGTAGAGCTAATGTAAAAAAATATATAAGTTCAGTAAAAATTAGAATTCTTTACGTTAAAACAATAACCCAGTACATTTACAATGCAGATATCTTATCACTGAATACATATTATAATGTAATCATCAAATAAATAAATGTCACGAATTCTTTAGTTGTAAAGTTCGATATTACTGCATGACTGGTGATACAAACCACATGGTTTTCGTGATTCATGGTTATTCAAATAATTGTGCTAAAACTTGGAAGGTGGTTACTATTACCCAGAAATTCATTACTTTTACCCAGAAATTCATTCAAAATCTTCTTCTTCCTTGCACTGTTCCAACTCATTGCCTAGGTAGACTGTTGGGGTCAACTCTTCTCATTCTCCGGTTCTAGCTTCTTCGGTTCTTGGTATCGCTTTTATCCAGGCCATTTCTATGTAGAATTTTGGAGCATTGAGTCATCCAGGAGTTCTTTGGTCTTCCTATGGATGACTGTCGATGAAGCTTCATAGACATTGCCTGCTTCACTAGTGGTCTGGTAATCTCCGTCTTATGTGCCCATACCATCTCAACTGTAGTTCCTCCAGCTTGTTCATGTCCGTGGCACGTCCGTGATTCTCCTGTCGACAATCTAAGCCAGTGGTCACCAACACTGCCCGCGGGCCATATCCGGCCCGCCAGAGATTTTCATCCGGCCTTCCAAAATTCCAAGATTTCCACGTATAAATCACATAGGATATATTAATTTTATAGAATTTTATTATTTGGTTGGGAATTATTCACGGCAGATATATTTCAATTCATCAATCGGAATTTGACTAGGAGTAGCTATTGGACATAATAATAATAAATAATAAATAATTTGACAATAATTTTTTATATGTTTTGTATGTTTTGCACATAGGTGGTTATGCATTTAAATAAAAAAGTTGGGTATTTGAGATAAGCAGAGTTTTCAGTGTTTTTGTAGAATGCGACCAGGCCCCCTAGCACAGTCGCTCGATAAGGATTGATAGGATAACTTTCAGTAACTTTTCATCGTTCCCTAGGACAACTGCAGATCGCTAGCGTACAAACAACACTTGACGTAGCATATATTAAGAAAACTTAGTCATTGTGAACTGTTACTTATTCGTTGGCGATCTGCAGTCATGCTAGGGAACGATGAGAAGTTATACGAAAGTTATCCTGTCAATCCTTATTGATTGACTGTGCTGGTGGGCCAGGAATACCCTTTTTATTACTTTCTTACTTTTTAATTTGTAAGTATAATCTGTATGTCTACACACACGTGAATATTCCTCTTAACGGTTTTATTTGTAACTTAATAGATAAAATAACATCCGTACAATATGTAAAACTGTGTAACAGCAGAAAGAAATAAATTTTATAGTTTGAAGACCTTTATTTTTACTAATTTTTTTATTTAACGAGCTGTAAATATAAATTAGATATCTTTACAGCAAATTAGATATATTTACAGCTAATCCTACTTTACTTTCTATTGTAAAATTTTATAAGCCTACGTAAGTTAATATTCTAACTGAATTCTTAGCGGAATAAGAAGTTATTTTTCATCCGGTCCCCCCGGTTTTCAAAGAAAGAAGCAGTTAGAGCATTTGTGTCTTAAAATGGCAAGCAGAAATATTCAGTCTTTTTCCAGCTAATTTTTAGGAAATTATCCCCCAAGATTCTTTATCCATCTTTCCAGGCTATTTTGTAAGTCACAATGCTTATCTGCTATCAGTACCTCATCATCTGCAAAAAGCATGGTCTTGAGGATACTGTTGTTCATTTCTTGAATCGTTAGATAATTCATGACAATTATGAATAGCAGTGGGCTGAGGACAGATCCTTGGTTTACCCCCGCTTAAATTGGAAACTTTGGTGATATTCCTAATGTGCATCTTACTTATATTTCTACGTTTGTATACATATCTTGTATGGAGAGCACACATCTTTCTGGTACGTTATGATATCTCAATGCCGCCCATATCAGGCTTCGAGGTACCCTGTCAAATGCTTTTTCCAAGTCTATAAATACCATGTGTAAGTCTTTTTTCGAATCTCGTTATTTTTCAACTATGATTCAGACTGTTTGAATAGCATCTATTGTTGATTTCCCCGATACAAAGCCGCATTGTTAAATATAATAAATTATTAGAAAAATATACCTGCCTGCTTTTGAAGACAATTATTTATCTAACTTTTACTGCTACTAATCTTAAATGTGTGTATACTTAACTTGCCGCCATGGGTCCAATCACAGTGCTCTTCTTGACAATATCAAGGAGGATACTGTACTTTTACATACATTCAAACACCTCAGCACAGGTTCTCCAAGTGAGCTGTTCACGAAATGCCACTACTAACCCTTTGAAGTAAGACTTCTTTAGGGGCATTACGGCGGGTAACTCAAATATTTTTTGGGCGAAAGTAACATTAAAGGAAATGACATTCGATTTATATTTCATCATATTAACGTCGTAGGTATGGCAACAATGAGTTCGAAGCCTACCAAATAATAACGAAACGTTAAAGCAAACTCAAACGTCATCCGTGTATTTTTGTTTACTAATGTATTCAAGAGGTTTTTGTTATGTTTTGTTGGAATATTATATGATTTAACTAAAGATTTTAGTAGAACCTTTTGATTTGTATTATTTTTTACGATTTTTTTTCTTTCTCTGATTCTTGTGAATTCTAGCTATTTAAGTAAAACGCGGTATTAGTATAAGAATATTGTTGTTTAAAATTCAAATGGCTGAATCGCAGGAAAATTTTGCCCCTAAATAATTATAAACGAAAAAATCAACAACCGTGTTCCGCAGCCTAAAAAATGTAAGTTTTTTTTAGTTTTTAATTACAGAAGTTTTACTTAACCGAGCTTAATGGTTCGATGCACTCAATTTTTACATAATTTTTTACATCCAGTAACCGAATATTAACTTTTTGTTTAATACTATGTAATCCACTGTAATCATTTGTAAAATATACGAGTAAGTTCAAAATTAAAATAAATAAAAATTATAAATAAAATTATTTGGTAAGGTAGGTACTTAAATTACTTATTAAGATACATAATTAGGTAAAAGTGGGTGAATACGGTGGATACGGTTCCCAAGTACAGCCTGTTTAAAGCTGGGTTACGCGGAAATTAATTCCATTACCTGCGCCATGGCCTAATCCCGCCACATATCACAGGCTTACGGCTTTATTACGCGCCACTTAAGACATTAAAGCCTATTGTAAATTTTGGCGGAGACGCGAGATTGAAAGAGCATACCCTCGTCTGCCAAAAAATCGGCCCATTACTATAAAAGCAAGACGATGTCACAGGAGCGCAGAAACGCCCACCGGAAAATATGACAAAGTATTATTAGAATTACTTTCATGTCGTGACTCGCCAAGAGAATTCGTCGAATGTCACGAACTGAACTGGAGTTATGAAAAACTGTCGCGATTATAGTGGCAAACATACCACGCAGTCGCTAAGTGGAATATTTTAGTCGGAAAAAGAGGGATAATTATGTGATTGCGTTTGCAGGAGATATTGTTAATAGATTCCAGCCAAGTCTAGCTTTTTTACTTGCGTTTTCAGTGAACACAGGCGGGGATGTTTGTATTGTAGTCTGGCCGTCACCACCATATTAATACGACCAAGGCGTGATAATTAAAGGACACAAATAAGAATTTTCATTGTTTTTTAAGTAAAACATCTTTAGGCGTATTAAATATAACTGGTAATTTAGATGTTTTTCGGACGGAAACAACGTTTACAAACGGAAATGATGTTTGGATATCGGTAAAGTTACTGCCATCTGTATTTTTATTTTTATTTTTAAAGGGTTCTCGCCTTAACTGGAATATTTTTATTATTTTCCGAAACTTGGATGAAAAAACAAGAGCGAATCTATATTCATAATTTTTATTCGAAGGACACTTTAAAAATTAAAACAAACACAGATGGCAGTAATTATACCATATTAGTAATACTGCTACAACAATCAAAGAACTTTTAACCGCGCGTAAAGGTTAGACGAACTAATATTTTTTGTTTGTTAGAATTATAATTGGTGCGTATTTCATTCCGATTCCATGACAGTTGATTGCCCAACAATTGACCCTCCGCCATACTCATGTACAATACGCATCATCAGTGGGTTTAGAAAAAATACGGTATATCTACTTACACCAAATATAAATAAGAGTGGCTGAAGGTGTGTGCAGAGAGGATGTACTGCCGAAAAGCAAAAGTATAAAACATATTTTCATTCAAATGCAACATGGATAAAACTTCTTGCCTATATACTGTACATTTATATCAATGTATATAAATGCTAAAATCGTTACCGTAAATAAATTACTTTGTTATCCATGAAAAAATTAACATAAATTCATTTTTGAATTGGATTTTAGGTGTGAATTTGATAAATAATGCACAACATTTTTAACTTTACAATAATTATAAATTTGGGGGACCAACTGTCAAAGGATCAACTGTCGGGTAACCCCATTTGACTATTTATCTTACGTAAAATCGTAAACATATTATCATAGACACACAGGATTACATTGCGTTGACCTGAACGCTACACCATATAGATTTATTTCACGGTTCTTTTCGATTACTTGTTCCATTATTTATGTTTTTTCTTTTGTTTTTGTTTAATTTTACATCGAATACACCGACAAAACATCGATAATACATCGACAATACATCGACAATACATCGATAATACATCGATAAAATATCGAAAAGTACTGATGTGTAAATTATTTGTTCACTTATATTTAAACAAAGAGATAATAATAGAAGACCTAATATATGTGTATATATTTTATATTTGCAAGATATATACAATTTTATTTTTAATTAACACATTTTGATACCGAAATCAATAATCAAGAATCGAAATAAATAATCACCCGAAAAAAATAATGTTGCACATGGTCACCTGACTGAAAAATTACAAATTCGTAGTAAGTATTGTTTCGCTCATTATACCGTTATTGTAGGTTCATGCTGTCTATGCACGACATATTGTAGGTACTAAAATAATATGCAGGTTTTAAAATGAAATTTGTTGTTTTTTAGGAAACGTTTAGCCAACTTCTAATATTGAACACGAAAATTAAAAAAAATTCTTATTGTTCATGGATGTAATATTTAATTTTAAATTTTAAATCTTAGCAGATACCTTTACATCACGGTCCTCAAGTAGGTACTAAAAAGTAGTTTATTAGGTTACAAACAAGTTTTAACCATATTATTATTTTTTTTCTATTTTTTTTTCAATACATACATTATACATTATTTATAAAATATTTTGGCTGCCCAACTAGGAAGAATCCCGTTTTAGGGCAGTCAAATTAGGATGATATTACATAGATAGATAAAAAATAAGTTTTGACAAGAAGTTTTGTATTATCTTTAGAGGTATTATCTGGTGTCCCGCAAGGTTCTCACCTAGGTCCACTCTTGTTCAATATTTATATAAATGACATTGGATCATGCTTTCAAAACTCCGAATATAAGCTGTACGCTGACGACATGAAAATTTTCAAAATTGTGCATTCTCTTTCTGACTGCGAAGCGTTACAGAGTGACTTAGATAGGCTTTGCGAGTATTGTAAAGTTAACTGTTTAGATATAAATGTTTCGAAATGTCATACTATGACATTCACCAGGAATAAACATATAATCAAGTACTCTTATTCACTCCAAAATAAACCTGTCATCTCTAAAACGGATTGTAAAGATCTTTGCGTTTACCTTGATAGCAAACTTATATTTAATAAGCACATCGACTCAATCGTTCATAGGTCATACAAAATGCTTGGCTTTGTTCTTCGTATAAGTAAAGTTTTTGGTAACCCACGTACAATAGTAATGCTATACTTTGCATTAGTCAGAAGTACACTGGAATACGCGTCGCCAATATGGAATCCGCAGTATAAAGTATACATTGATAGCATCGAACACATTTAAAACAGATTTATAAAATATCTTACCTTCAAATTCAACAATAACTTTGAATTTAAATTTCAAACTTTGCAAAAAAGGCGGGCACTAGCTGATTTAACATTTATACACAGAATTTTAAATAATAATATCGACTGTACCGAACTACTATCCTTAATTAATTTCAATATACCTTTAAGACGTACACTACATACTGCACTGTTTCACACGCTTAATTGCAAAACAAATGCAGCAACTAATTCGACAATTAACCGTGCTCTTCATACATTCAATAATATTTGCCTAAATTCTGACATTGACATTTTCTCCGATTCACTGCCCAAATTTAAAAAGAGCATCATGTCAATGATATAAACATGTCAATGATATAAACATGTCAATGATATAAACTATTCAATGCGCATACACTTCTCACACCTACCAACATACTCACACATACACTCACGCACATATACACTACGCACATCTCCCGGTAATTACAAATAAGACATTCAAAGAAACATATCATAGGTACCCACCATGAAATATCATTTAATATATGTAAACTATCTCATCGCTGTAACCAATGTACTGTTTGTTTCTGTAATATAAAATAAATAAAAAAAATAAAAAAAAATAAAATTACAAAAGATGCCGTGAGCAAAATTCAAAAGATATGGAGTGACAGAGGCATAACGAAGACCACTAAGATGAGACTCGTCCGGGTGCTGATTTTTCTCGTATTTCAAA
The DNA here is from genome assembly GCA_951813805.1 of Limnephilus auricula. NCBI lineage: Eukaryota > Metazoa > Arthropoda > Insecta > Trichoptera > Limnephilidae > Limnephilus > Limnephilus auricula. Next base: position 1,062,659 of record OX638401.1, read on the forward strand.
CTGAAACATGGACACTTAGAGCCAGCAAAATGCTTCCGCGGTCGAAGGGCAAGACTCTCCATTAGCGATCCGGAGGTCACGGTAACACAAACAACAAAATAAATCAATCAAATAATTTTTATTTGATTGTTATGTAATGTACTGCTGGAGAAAAATTATCAAAAATTCACAGCACACATGTCTGGAAGAGCAAGGCTTTGATTACATTAGACTTTCAAGAATCTGCCTAAAAACGCTTTGGACACGTTACTCGCCAACGTCAGAACTTAAACCTGAATAAACTTATAGTCGCTGGCAAAGTGGAAGGGAGTAGAAGCAGAGAAGGATCACCAATGAGCTGGGGAGACTAAGTATCACTGGCATCCTTGGCACATCACGCTGAGCAGTTGAGGAGCATTATCCACCATGGAAATTGGAGTGGGGATCACGATCCTCAGCAATGAGGAATCGATTTTAGAATGAATATAGGTAGCACATTATTTAACCGACAAAGTCAATTAAACGTCTCCATGCTGGATTGTAAACTACGAATTCTCATCACATCACCATAATTAATATCTCCATAACAGCCAAGCCCTTCTAGTTTATAATAAATAATAATTTAGAGCTGAAACATTTGAAATCACTCAAAATGTTAGAATGAAATTGATTTATGACCCATTTCTTTATGATGGAATAATTTAGTATGTTAGTATCCCTTATCCTCGGGGGTGGGTGCCCGAGGGTTGGGTCACTAATTTAATAGGGATTTTAGTGTTGCAATAAGAGTGGCACGCGACTGGAAATACTAACCGGGTCAATGGGCCCTTAGCCGGGGACTGTACCCTTTGACACTTTAATACTAAATAAACGACGCAAATAATAACTGGTTCTTTCGAAATAATTTCGCTGAACTTAACCTTTTCGTTACCAACGGGGTTATCCAAAATCGCTAAAACTACTATAATATATACACCGTGCATAATTTTAAATAGAAACCTTTTTTTTTGTATAACTTATAAACACATAGTGAACCATAAAAATAAAATAAAGTTCCTAGATTAAAATAGAAAAAAATATTTTTTTTATTTGTGTAGGTATAATTCCTTGCCACAAATATTTGTTGGAATTGTACCAGAGTTGTGTTTACTTTGTTTAATTTCAGTCGCACAGTGACCGCCTCATTGGCGATTCGCGCTGTCTCACTCGCTAGCGCTACTACCAAAGCTATTTGAGGGAGTAAAATATTTTTTTTATTAAATTATTGTTAGCAAGTTTAATTTGAAGTACGCGATTTAATTTTTTTTATATACACAATAATAAATTTATTTTTTATATAAATACAGTTTAATTATATACAAGGTCTAAAATGTAATTATTATAGTAATTATTGTGACAGCTGTTTCGCCTTCTGAAAGCATTATCAAACTGTTTGATAATGCCTTTAGAACGCGTAACAGCGTCACGCGTAATAATAATTATTTGCAGAACTTGTTTGTAAATAAACTATATTTAGGTATAGATAAACAATGATAATATTATGGAATTCTAATAAAAAAATAAAAAAGTGTAAGAAAACGTCACCCGCCATCTGATGACGTACGGCTGCCCCGCGGGTCAATCCAAAGCCATCAATCGGCCGAAGGCCACGTTCGTTGAAGTATAAAGAGATACACTTGTTTTAATTAAATTGACTTTATTATGATAATTATTTATCAAAACCTATGTGCAAGCAATAAAAATAATTTTGCTATAAAATTTAGGAATCGAAGGCATTAAAATGATAAAATGCGTGGGATAACAGAATACAGAATCACCCTTTCATTGCAACATGGTTTTGCTTCTTGGCAAGCCGAAGGTTAAAAAAGTAGTGGCATCAAAAGGAATTTGTTATATTTCTATTAAAAAACTTCACGCCATTCATTCGAGGAGCTTTTAAAGAAATGAGAAAAACATTTTATTTTACAGACCGCAACCGCTAAAATTAATAAAATTCCTTAAAAGCAAATTTTAATGTATTTAAAAAAAAGATTACTTATGAAACATTTACAGATTATTAGTTTCTTTGCATCGGCTTCTTATTTTTCGGATGACCAATTTTTTGTTCAATTCAATTTTTTATGTAATACACATTATGTCATTACTACCCTGACGAAGAAACCACCGGTTTCGAAACATGTAGGTAATTTTGATTATATAATAGTGGTTGAATAAAAAGTTATTTGTTTAATTTAATTGAAATAAATAAATTCACATACAAGAGAAATACATAGAGATATGCTCACAAATTGATTCTTAAAGTTATGTACAAAAAAAATTCCGTTATCCAACGAAACTACTTAACAAGGAAACCAACGTTATAAAACAGCTGTATATCACTAAAATAATTTGTAGATTTTTTAGCAATACTAAATCTGCAGAAAGAACCCAACAAATCCACACCACAGAATTGGTTCTACAATGAATTTTGTGGCAGTACATACTAAAACATCCTTTGGCCAATGAAACTATTTATATCAGGCTCCACTTATGTTTAATATTCTTCCAGATTATATTAAGTCTTCCAATTCATTGGCTATATTTAAAAATAATGTTAAGATATTTATGTTCATAGAATATTGGCATACCATTTTTTCATCCTTGTCCTTTTATAAATAATAAGATTTTTTTTTAAGTAGTAAGATTTCATTAAAATTCCATCTGCCAAAATCAGAGTGTCACCCTATTTGTGTTGAACTGTCACTTTGCTTCTCAATGGGTATAGTGATTAATAATGTATTTATGGTTTAAACATTGTTACAATTTAATCCTTAAGCTCTACCCATCTGGCCACAATGTAATATTTCTTTCTTTCTCCATGTAATATTTTAGTGTTATGTATGCAGTTTTTGTGTTTTTTTTTTATTTAACTTATGTGTGTAAATTTTGTTTTTTTTGTTGTTGTATTTAACTTATGCTTCTTCGCTTAAATGTATTAAAGTTAACCTCAATACAGGCTATCCTAGTGAGGTTAATTTCTATGTAAAAAAAATAATATTCATAAGATGTGAGAAGATTAATAAATAAATAAATATGATTAAAATATTTTGTGGGCATTTGGAGTGAGATTTTTTTTTCTAATCTATAAAGAATTGATGTAAGTATGTTGTTACCCAATGACAAATTAAAAGTGATAACGACAGTTGATAATTTAAATAAATGTAGGATACATAACAATGAGTATATAATATCAGTTTTTTACCAGATATGGATTTTCTGTGAGTATGGGATTACATATAATTTTACTCCATAATAATAATAATAAGAAAGAGACTACATTATTTTGAAGATGTAATATCCTGTCGAAAATGCTGGTACGACTCACGAAAAAACCAGGAAAGGAAAATATGATTACAGAATTAACAGTCTTCAAGTATATTAAAATAATCAAATGAATAATCGCAAGGCAAGTGCTTCTATTGTAATTAGTTTTGTGCGATAAATAAGTTAATAAACAAGCGAAACATATAATAACACATATATATATATATATATATAATTTGCAGTAAGTTTGTTTAATAGATTTAATTGATATTGAAATAGGAATGACGTAATATATTTTCACAATAAATGAGATGTATGAATATGAATATGAGAAGTTTTACTAATACCTTCTTTACTAATAAAAGGGTAAGTAGTAGTCAGATAGAATGACGTTTTAATCGGTCAAGGTTCTTGTCATTGTTTACTGTTATCATTTTGAAGCTGTCAGTCTGCTTTGGTAAGATTCGTCCTGAAGCTGACCACGCATATTTGAAGTATTCTCCCTGGCAAATCGTTTCGTTTGCCCTAGTAGGAATTTTAGTTTTTGTGTTAGATGATCTGATATATATATTCAGTTGGCATCTTGCGATAATCGCAAAACATGTGTGTTTAATTTATTACTGCTGGGTGTTGTAGCTTTTATGTATATTTTCATTTTGTATAAAAAATTATCCCGTTCTTGAGTGTTACAAAATGACGCAATGATGGATCTGGGATATTTTTCTGAGATTTTTGGCCCCATCCTGTAGATTTTTTTGATTACCGAGTGTATTTTTTCTGTAGCGTCCTTGAAGTTGATTATTCTTGATATTTTATTGAAAACTTCCATATTGTTATTTGTGTTGGATTCAGGATTGCCCTTCAACTCGATATTGCAGATTTGGTTAACGTATTCAAGTCTACCTATTCTGCCGTCTTGCTGAGCGATAGTGCTTGATAAACTGTTATTCTGATTTTTTAAATCAATTAGCTCCGCGTTATCTTTTTTATGTAATGTCTCCAAAACATTAACTCTATTTTTAAGCTATTCCTGCTGGTCCTAAATAAATTGCAACGACTTTATAAGTTTATTGTTTTGTATTAATATTGATTCGTATTTTTGACCATAAATATCAAGTTTCTTGACTACAAATGCTATCTATCATTGAAGATTTAAAATTTTCCAATGATTTAAGGAATAGTTCCACAGTCAATGTTTGACTAGAGCCATCTGTGTTTGGATCACTGGTGACTGTCTGGGCGGTAGTAGTTTTTGGTGAATGTGCATATTGTTTTGATTGTTTGTCAATAGGTGGCAGTTCTTGATTGATTTCACTCGAAACATTCACAATATTTTTTTGTTTTGTTGTTTTAGGAATTTTAAACATTTACAATTTTGTAGATTTTGTTGACTTTTACCACCTCTGCGGGAATTTTCCCTAATACCAGCACATAAGATGTGGTATCCGTCATCACAAACCGAACAAGACATGAAGTCTGAAGGAACCTCAATGTTGCTTTCGCAGGCAGTGCATTTCGTATACATCTTATAGTTCGATGGGCGCTAAATACACTTTTGGGGAAACTACATTCGCTGGCCTTGTGAGCAATCTCCGGTTTAAAGTATTTGACCACTTTTAGTAATATCTCTACTGGTTTGTTTATTGATTATTTGATAATAAATCTTCTTTGATGATAAAATAATAAAAATTAATAATAAAAAGTTTCTTTGATAATAAAATATTAAAACTATATTAATCTATCTGGGACACGAACCCAGGACCTCTGGCAATCCGGGCCAACGCGCTATCCACTGCGTCAACGTATCCCTATCCGATTCCGTCATTTTTAACTATATCATACGTCGACTGAGAACCACCAACTTTGTTAACGCATATTTTTTTTTTTTTTTTTTATTGGCTGCTATCTTTATGTATGATGTCCCAGATGTACCAGTATCTTTTTCTGAGCTTTCTGTTTCGGATTTTCGATTGACTTTCAATAATATTATCTTCATTAATTAAATAATATTATATATGTAGAAAATGTATGGCTTTTCCGGAAACTATAGAACATAATATTATATCGGGATGTTCTATATTAGCGCCGTCTGAGTACACATTTAGGCACAATCAGGTTTTAAAAATAATTCACCAAAGTTTGGTAAGTAAACATAACTTGATTGACTGTCATAATATAGTACCATATTATGAATACGAACCAAATTCATTTTTAGAAAATAATTTCTTTAAAATTTACTATGATAAAACTATACTAACAGACAGACCAATTAGTCACAATAGACCCGATATAGTTTTACATGACAAAAAAAAACAACTTATATCATTGATGTAGGTAGCTATTCCAAATTCCTGTAATATTGAAAAATCTGTTTCTGAAAAAATAAGAAAGTATACAGATTTAGGAAATTAAATTAAAAGAATTTGGAATTCTCAGACTATAAAAATATTACCATTTGTTATTTCGGCTACTGGCATTACACCTAGCTCTCTCATTAAAAATTTAGGCATATTAGATTTGTCAAGGAATTTGTATATAAAAATGCAAAAATCAGTCATTTTAAATACATGTAGGATTACGAAGGATTTTTTAAATATTTATTATATTTATATTGAGGGATCTGTAGGATTTATCGGTCAAATTAGGAATTCCATCGAGCCGAAACCTCTGATATGAAAATATCTGGAGTCGGTGAATTATTTTCCCAATAGTTTGGTAGATTAACATGTGGTTCTTGTATTGTTTTGTATTAATTATACTTATATAATACACTTGCATAACGTGGATTTACTAGATGATCATTTATTTTTATTTTGCTATGGGAAAAACTAAATCCGGACCTGAAAATCTGGTGCGCATAAATAGAGGTTTAACTCATTAAGTTAAAAAGTTAAAATTAAAAATTAAAAAAAAAAAAAAAAATTATTCAGTTATATGAATACTTCAACAAATTAATACGTAACATCTAGAGTCAAAGAACATCGAGAAAAGTACCATTTGATAAAAAAATTATTATTTCTTCCTAGCGTAAGATTTATTATGAAATTAATCAATGGTTCAATCAATTGAAATTAGGTATGGGAGAGCTAAACTATCGTATCGATAACCGAATATTAAAAGAGTAGAATATTAAAACCATAAAAAACAAATTGAAATAATTCCAGAACCGTAATCGTTTGTAGTTCTTTAAGTTTTGCATGTCAACACTCCGCCCTTTGTAATTTGCTACGCTATTCATTATGGAAATTTGCCGTTTAAATATCAATATTTCACCCTCAGTCAGAAGAGGGTGGCTAAAACGTAAATTAAACACAATCTAACCACAACCCTTCAGGTTACGTATTTCATGACTTATAACGTTTGAACGTCAATCCGGGAAATAAAGAGTCTTTAAGCGTACACGGGTAGCCAAAACTTTGAGCTTAATAATATTGATTCAGTTACAACTGTTCCTTCATCAGCTGTAAGGCTGTTGTTGACCGAAAATATTGTCAACACCTCAACTCAGAAAACGCCTCTACACAGAAATGTATATGAACATATCTATGCATTGTTTTTTAAGCAGACTTTTTAAAGTAAAGCAAATTCAATTTAGTTATTTGTTTATCGAGTTCGCTAGTGTTTTGGTTTATTATTAGTATTTTGGTGACATTGTCAGCGTTATCAAAAGAATTGATAATTTCTTCGAATACAACTTAATTATTAAAATTAAAATTTCAAATCCAACAATTACAAATGTCTTTTCAGCTCTTTACGCTCGTTGACAACCAAAAAAAAAAAAAAACAAAAAAACTGCACTCAGGTCAGACGTTCTAATTTTAAAAACTATTTAATTAAGATTTAGAATTAGCACCTACCCCGACGACCTTTTGGCGGTCAGGTACCCCTTTTCCCGATACTACATAATATATAAATCCATATTCAGTGAAATATGTGAAGAAATTTTTTTGACCACGTCGGATTTCATTTTGTGACCTCTGGGCCCAAAAGAAAGGAGCCTAACGCTTTTTCACGGAAATGAATGTGAATCTTATTTAAATCGATTTTAAATTTGGTAATAATGATTAATTATTATGGATTCTCAGTGTAAGGATTGTGTATCGTGCGGTTCTAACACAAACAAAAAACTAATTTACTCATTGTTAACTTAACGAGCTCGCTCAAAAAATATTGAATATATTTGACACGCGAGCTCTTCACGGAAGTCCCGGCGGAGCCAGTGCCATTCGAGAGGTACCCCTGGCCCTGGTAGCTTGTTATTTATTATTATGAAATATTTCTAACTATTTCGAATGAACAGCTCGCATGCCGTGCTACTACGTAGCATTATTTATCCGGACTTTTAATGTTTTTAATTTGGCTTGATATTGATACACTCGGGTGGGGATACTTAGGTTTTTAAACTTATATTCCCACATAAAATATAATGATTTGAAATATTTCCTACGATCCTCAAAGTGCATAATATTCGAAGTCTTAGGAAATGAAAGTGGTTTTGAAAGAGCATTTTTTCTCAAAAAATTGTTTAAATTATTACTAATTGTCACTGCAATTCTAAGAAATCACACCTACGTATTATTTTTATAATATACTAGCTGGTACCCGGCATGCGTTGCTACGCCATTTAATAAAGGAATTGTTTCTTACTGCGCGGCCTTTTACAATTGTCCCGTTCACCTTTCTCCTCCCCTTCCTCTCCCCCGTCCTCTTCCCCTCTCGCATTTCACTTCTTCACCTTCCTACTCCTCACTCTACTCCTCCCCCTTCCCCCGTCCCGCGAACCACTCTCCTGAATTCCTCTCCCCCTCCCGTATTCGCCTTCCCCCCTCCCGCGGATCCCCCTCCTGAGTCGAAAAACGTCAAATGTTTGTCAGGAATGTAGGTAAAACAGTTTATATGGCAAAATGAAATTGTTGTTTTTACTTTCTTTTTCGCATTTTTCCATATTTTAAACCTTCCCTGGACTACGACAAACATTTCAAAACCAAAATCAGCTAAATCGGCCCAGCTGTTCTCGAGTTTTAGCGGGTCAAACGAACAGCAATTGATTTTTATATTTAGGTATATATAGATAAATAATTTATTTTAACACTCTTTCCACACTGGAGAATTCGAAGAAAATAATTTCCCTCACTGCCTATGCCATCATCGTCCTTGATGATGCTGTGGTGGAGGGTCTTTTTAGAGGGAAAGAAAGGAGAAGAAGTTCTGGGAAGGTAGAATTTAAGAGGATGGGGGGTAGGAACCAGAATCACTGCATCCAGGAGTGACGGATAGTAAGATTCCATCCCTCCTACTACAGTGGAAGGTGATGTCCTGCTGGAGAGGTCAAAAGGTCTCCTCAAACAGTATCTCCCGATCTGGAGCCACGGAAAAACCCAACCCCATGAATTTGGGCACCCCTGCTAAGTCACCAAACTGAGGTGACTAATGGCAGAAATGTTGGTTATTCCATAAATGGTTCCCGAGGCGGCGGTACCTATACTATTTACCTAGATTTAAGTGGTTTATTGTACATCAATGTGTATATAAGATAGAGTTATCATCATTCATAAGTTACATCACAAACTAAAGAAGTTATAAAAAATAATATATTTATCGGTCTTAGACCACAGAACATTGGTTAGAGTTATTTACTTGAAAAGATTGGATAGTAATAATATTTCTACAGAAATTTTTAATCATCATTTTGTTACTGAATCTTTTACGGAAAACTTTACAGTTGCATCAATTTTAAAAAACTTTAAGATTATAACAGTGTTCCATGAAATGTGTAGGGATCTGATATTAAAATAATATGTTAAGCAGCTCTTAATGGTAAAACATGGTAAAAGGATTTTTGAAATTCCATATTGTACCTTTGGAATAAGTTTAATCTTTATTCCACAAGATCAGATCGCCGCAAAATTCGAAGCTTTTAGTTAAGAGAATATTGAAAAGCTTCCATTCAGAACATATTCAGTGTAATGATAAAGCCGAGCTTCGGGCTTCGGGGGAAAGAGGGAGTAGTTAACTCGCCGGGCACAGCGGGCAAAAAGAGAAGCTAACTACTGCCTTTATCGACATGCAAAGCGGCGGGGAATTTCAAGATATGCAGCGCATTTCCCCTTTTTTCCGCTCTTTAAAGGAAAACGGCATGCAGTCTATTTCTTAGTACTGCATAGGAAAATCTATAGCGCCGGCAACTGCATCCATAAATGCAGGCGTCTTATGGAACAAAATACACATTATTTTTGTTTTGAAAAATTCTCTGCACGGGTATTTTTTTCGAGCGACTCGCCTTTTGCGTTTTCATTATTTACAAAACACTTTTCATAATATTTCAAAGGGCATAGATAATATTTGTATTGCGTAATTTTAATCGACCAGGAAAGTTTCAGCTAGTAATAATATTATTATGCAAATTATTTTATCTATTTTACCAACAAATTTTATTGTCCTAAATGTTTTTTATATCCAATTTATTTTAACTATTTTACCAAAACAAAATTCTGTTTTAAATGTTTTTATTATCCAAATCATTTTAACTATTTTACCAACATCCTTTCCTATCATCCTTTTCCTATCTATCTAATCGCTTACAAGCCGTGAAGGTTGGAAATAAACTGTCTAATTTCGCTGCACTTTCTTCAGGGGTACCCCAGGGATCCGTTTTAGGTCCACTTCTCTTCATCCTTTTTACAAATGATGTCGCCAAAATAATCGAGTCATTTGGTCTCTTGTCTCACTGCTACGCTGACGATCAGCAAGTTTATTTTTACTGCTCTCCAAACGAAATCAACAGTCTCAAAATCCGTGTAGCTGAATGCCTAGAAGCAATAACTCGTTGGATGTCTTCAAACAAGCTGAAACTGAACCCATCTAAGACCGAGTTTCTCTGGGCGGCCACAAACAAACGGCAACATTTGGTAGACGATTCACCTGTTTCCATTTCTGGCAGCAATATTATTCCAAAGAGAACAGTTAAACTTCTTGGCGTTAATCTAGACTCGGACTTTTCGCTTAAAAGTCAAATAAATAGGACTGTAAGCACCGGATTTTTTCACCTAAGACAACTTAAATCAGTTCGAAGAAACCTTCCTATAGAGGCAACAAAATTACTCATCAACTCATACGTAGTCTCACGTCTCGATTACTGTAACGGTATTTATGCTAGCCTTCCGAAATGTCAAATCGACAAACTTCAATCCGTGTTTAATGCAGCGGCACGGCTCATAACCGGGGTCTCTAAATATTCGCACATTTCAGAACACCTTCGCAACCTTCACTGGCTTAAGTGCCCTGAAAGAATCCAGTACAAACTGTGCTGGATGGTGTTTAAATCCATCAATGAAATGGCCCCACATTACATCTCTGAACTATGCGTCCCGGAAAACATTGGTCCAAGGCAGTCAACCCTTAGATCAGCAACATCATCAGCTCTAGGTAGACTGATAGAACATAAACGAAAGCCAAATACTAAGTTTGGAGATCGTGCATTCGAAGTATCTGGGCCTAAGGCTTGGAACAAACTCCCTCCGGAACTAAGATGCATAACAAGCCCAACAGAATTTAGGTCAAAACTAAAAACCTACTTATTTAGGCTCTCATACCCTTAAATTTAATAAATCTATTTGTATTGTGTATTGCCTATAATTTATCTTAATCTATTTTCTTATTAGATTAACATCATTCGAAGCCTTCACAGCAATCCGTCGCTTAACGAGAGACTGAGACTTCATTTAAGAAAATAAAATTCATGTACTACTCTGTACCGCCCATTAATTAATTTTGCTTTTCCCAAACACGTTCATTAAATAACATAATATATATTAGTATTAAAAATATACCAGGATCAAATAATTACTTTTCCAACAACATGTGTTCGCTATTATGTCCTCTGCGCGCAAACTGTATATAAATAAACATCTTTTAACTTTAATCTCAAGTGACCTACCAGGTAAGTATGATCCTGTACATTTTCATTAAAAAAAAAAAAAAAAAAAAAAAAATATATATATATATATATATATATATATATAAAATAAAATAAAATAAAAAAATACATGTACATTTACATTTTTGGGCAGCACCGCGCTGGTTGTTCAGATGCATTGTACATATAGTTTTGTATCGCTGATCAAAGAACCGGTGGATTTGCATCCATTGTTTTAGCCATAGGTTTTTTATATTTTCTAGTGTGTAGTTAGAAGTAAGATTGTAGAAATTATTGAAATTTGTACAGCGCCCTTGAGGTGATTTTTCACAAAAACGGCGCTATACAAGTCATCCAATTATTATTATTATTATTATTAACAAATTTTATTGTTCTAAATGTCTTTATTATACAAATTATTTTATCTATTTTACTAACAAATTTTATTGTCCTGAATGTTTTTATTATCCAATTTATTTTAACTATTTTACCAAAAAAAAATCTGTTTTAAATGTTTTTATTATCCAAATCATTTTAACTATTTTACCAACAAATTTTACTGTTCTAAATGTTTTTATTATACAAATTATTTTAACTATTTTACCAACAAATTTTATTGTCCTAAATGTTTTTATTATCCAATTTATTTTAACTATTTTACCAAAAAAAAAATTCTGTTCTAAATGTTTTTATTATCCAAATCATTTTAACTATTTTACCAACAAATTTTACTGTTCTAAATGTTTTTATTATACAAATTATTTTAATTATTTTACCAACAAATTTTATTGTCCTAAATGTTTTTATTATCCAATTTATTTTAACTATTTTACCAAAAAAAAATTCTGTTCTAAATGTTTTTATTATCCAAATCATTTTAACTATTTTACCAACAAATTTTACTGTTCTAAATGTTTTTATTATACAAATTATTTTTATTATTTTACCATCAATTTTTATTGTTTTAAAGGTTTTTTATTATCCAAAGTATTTGAATTATTTAACCATCAAATTTTATCGTTTTAAAGGATTTTATTATTCAAGGAATTTTATTTATTTTAACATGAAATTTTATTGTTCCAAATGTTTAATCTATTTATTTACTTATTTTTTATTTTTACCATCTAATTTTATTGCTTTATTGCAATCAATTGTGATGGTTCACAGACGCAAAAAGGTTAATATACTTGCCATATAAAAATGAATTTTGTAACCAATAATATGACACCTAACAAATCAAACCCATCAATCTACCATCAAAACATTAGATCAATAAACAAAAATTTTGATCAATTCCTCATCCAGCTCGAACTTACTAAAATCAAATACGACATAATTATCCTGACAGAATGTTGGCTAACACCTTCTTATACCCCCAAATACATCCTCAATTACACCCACCACCAAACCACAAAACACTACAGACAAAACGACGGTATAGTAGTATACACATTAAATGACGCTCATAACTCGTATAATGTCAAAGAAATTACCATTAATAATTCAAACTGTCTTCTAATTACCCACAACGTCAACACATGTATCATTGCACTTTACCGCTCTCCATCTAAACCAAATATCTCCCCATTTTTGCACGACTTAAACTACTGTCTCACTGAGCTAAACAATATAAAAAACGTAGTTTTAATTGGAGATCTCAACATCAACATTCTTAAAAACAATGAACATCCTCAGTGCCAAGACTACTTAAATACAGTAATGTTTCATGGTATGGAAAGCACAATAAATACACCAACAAGATGTACACAATACTCCTCCTCGTGCATCGACCATATTATGGTAAAATCAACCAACCAATACACCTCTCAAATCCATACGTCATCAATTACAGATCACTACGCCACTTCCCTCACAATGGGTTCCAAACACAACGAACAAACCAAAGCTTCAACTGCAATAACTAAGAAAACAATTGACTATGACAACCTCAACAAAATGATTAATTCCAAATCCTGGGACATACTCCACAATATAACAAACACAGACGATGCTTGGAACTACTTCTCTACCTACCTACAAGACACCCTTAACCAGAACACCAATTTTACCACCAAAACCTTTCCTAGGGCGATCAAACCTCTGAAACCATGGATAAACCATACTATTATCAATTGCATTCGTAAACGGAACTCCATACATAAAAAATGTGCCACAAATCCATACGATATTACACTCCATAATTTCTACAAAAGATACAGAAATATTTGTACGCAAGTCATCAGGAAAGCCAAGAATATATACTATAATAAAAAAATCTCCGAATGCAACAATGACCCTAAAAAAATATGGAAAATCCTCAAGGAAGCTACCAACTCCCACAAAGCCACCGACGTCTTAAACACTCTCAATATCAATGATAATACGGTAGATTTCACATCGAACCCTAACACTATCGTCAATCATATCAACAATTATTTTGCAAATGTAGGTTCGGAACTAGCAAAAAAAATAAAACCAAATAACTATTCACTTGGCCCTGGCGACCGCCCAACCAACAATGAATTCCCAACACGTTTCGTACTTAAAACGGTTACAGAGAACAATAACAATAAACTCTCTCAAAAATTCTTCATCTGCGGGCATAGACGAAATACCCAACACTATTCTTAAAAAAATTGCCCCTGGTATAATTCGCCCTTTAACTCATCTTCTCAATGCTAGTATCCGACATGGCCATTTTCCCACCATTCTAAAACAAGCTCTTATTATCCCTATCTTTAAAACAGGCTCCAAACTTAACATTTACAATTATCGCCCTATAACGTTGCTTAATTCCCTTTCCAAAGTATTTGAAAAGATCGTTAATAAGAGTCTGATGGAATACCTGGAAACCAACAACCTACTATCGCCTTGTCAATTTGGCTTCAGAAAACACAAAAGCACCAACGATGCCATAGCCACGGTCTCTGATCACATTTCTGGCCACCTAGATAAAGGTTCAAAATGTCTATCTGTATTTCTTGACCTCTGCAAAGCTTTTGACACAATCTCACATATCAAATTAAAACACAAAATGTTCAACATGGGTATTAGGAATAAGGAAATAGACCTTCTCTCCAGCTTCTTATCTGGCAGATCCCAATGTGTTAAACCCAGATCAACAAAGAGTCATAATTTACCAATTAGTTATGGGGTTCCGCAAGGCAGTGTGTTAGGCCCAACGCTCTTCCTAATATATATTAATGAATTGTGTAAGCTAGATATCGACGCCACTATTGTCAGTTTCGCCGATGACACAGTCCTACTATTCCAAGCGAAAGACTGGCCTACCGTATACGCCAAAGCGGAGATAGAAATTCAAAAGGTGAAACACTGGCTTGACTCTAACTCATTAACTCTAAATATATCGAAAACCAAATATTTACTGTTTAGTCTCACTAATATTCTAAAGTCAAACCTAAACCTAACACTAAAAATACACGAATGTAAAAATTCATCTCCGAACTGTAATTGCGACTGCCCATGCCTTGAACAAGTTAACAATATCAAATATTTAGGATTAACCTTTGACACACACCTAAATTGGAAACAACATATCCATAACATTACAAATAAAATTCGTAGATCTATATACTTCTTCAAACAAACACGCAATTTCCTAAACCTAAATCTTTTAAAATCTGTTTACTACGCAATATGTCAATATGTCAATCACACATAGAATACGGAATTTTAGCTTGGGGAAATGCTGTTTCTAGTGCCCTTGACCCCATTATTAAAGCACAAAAATTAATCATTAAAATAATTCTTAAACTCCCTCTCACTACCAGCACTGATACGATCTTCAATACTTTCAACGTTATGGACATAAAACAGCTCTTTGCAAAATCCATCTTGATTAATTTACACAAAAACGACAAAACGCTATACCAAACAACACAAGCGGTACACAATACCCGAACCAAAAACAAAGAAATTCTCCAAACTCCTTTTACTAAAACCACCTTTGGACAAAGACATTTTAAATACATAGCTTGCAAACTATACAATACACTACCAGCTACGATTAGACAAACAGAAACAATGACCAAATTCAAAAGCGAAATAAAAAAATGGCTTGCAAGTAAAGGACGTTTCACTATAGCAAACATATGTAAAACCAATTGCACTTAGACAAAAATACCCAATTACGTACGACCTAATAAAAAATAAATAAAATAAAAAACAATAGAATCCCGTCAAATAAACTAACATAATTATCATTTTAATATATATTTCTATCCATTTATTCCATTTCCAATTCATTTTACTATAATATCATTTTAATATATATATGTAATATCATGTATATTTCTATCAATTTATTCCATTTCCAATTCATTTTACTGTAATATCATTTTAATATATGTATGTAATATATGTTTAATAACCTTTCCTGTGATTTGTAAGATCAAACTCTTTAGAGAATTAATTCACACTTCCAATCAACTGCCTTTTATTGTATTGAACCTAAAATGTAATTAACCTTCATATTCAAATAACCATGTTTGTATACAATTTATGTAACTCTACGTCTGTCTCGACACAGGTTTACTCTAGTGAGACAGGCATTGAAAAAAATAACATGTAATTATAATATATGTATAGATTAAATAATAAAAAAAAATAAAAATAAAATATAATTTTACAAAAATATGAAAAAATTTAATCATAAAATAAGAATAATACATCATGAATACGTTGAACTTTAATTCACTGATAAAAAATTATATGCTTATCATGTTTGTATGTTAAAACAAATTATTAATACGTGGATAAGGTTAAGACAAATAAAATACAAGTACTACAACATCATAAAATAATGCAATGAAAGTGATAGATGTAAACAAAGTAAAATAAGTAATTAAAAACAGAATGAGAAAGAAAATAAAAAAAATGTTTAATACGTTAAAGATCCCATAACACATGCAAGAGTTCAAATTGACTGGTGATTTTTTTTAATAGGTATGTACGCAATTAAGCACTTACTAAATTTGCAAAATGCTAAAAAGATGTCAGCGATTGAAACGATGTTTATTTTGCTCGTGTTTTTCTTTAAAATGAATTTGAATATCATTGAAGAAGAAGATAACAATAATAATCAAATTTTTTAAAATATGAAAATGAACAAGATACAAAAAAATTATTCAAGATAATGGTCGCAACTGGGACTCGAACGCAGAACCTTACGTCTTACCAGGACATACACCTCTACCAATAGGACCACTGCGATCTATTATGAGACTGTCGTAATTATCAACTTCATATTTCAAATGTCAGCATTAACAATATTATCTTCGACTAATGTTTTTTCCATATTATTGGCAGTAGGTAAGTACTTTAGAACATTTTAAATTTTTTTTTTTTTATATTTCAAGATTATCATCGTTTTGCGTAAAATCTCTAATATTGAGTGAGTAAATAATGAGACCTGCATAGTTTATAGTTTTAGTAACTGCGTGGTTTAGTCACTCTTCTTACGATGAATCCTAGAAGTTTGTAGGCCCTGTCACGGATGGAATTAATGTGTGAGCGAAAAAACATAACTTAGTCTATTATTATTCCTAAATTCATTACTTCACTACATCCTTTCATTTCTACGCCATTGATTTTGGATGACAGTATTAGGGGGCTAATGCTTTTGGTGAAAGACAAAGCCAATAGGTTAGGAAGGCACTTGTACCTACCTAGTAAAAATAAGACACATAAAGTTTTTGTATATGTAACCATATATGTAAACCATATTATGGTAAAATCAAAACATTATATAATAACATAGTCTTCGAATCCTCCATTACGGACCACTACACAGCTTTGTTAGGCCTGACTACACCAACTCCAAATTTCAACGCTAGCATGGTCTTAGAATCCTCCATTGCGGACCAGCACACAACTTTGTTAGGCTTGAATACACCAACTCCAAATTTGCCTACTCAACGCTATTTCATAAATAAGAATTTTGCCTATGACAACATAAAATCCTATGACGTGCCTAAATCATCACATATCCTAAATCATTACATACTTACAAACCCTCATCACACAAAATACCAAGACCTCAACTAAAATTATACCCCACCGCAAAAAAAAAACTTGGATAACCCAAAGCACCTTAAATTGTATTAAAAATAGAGACAAACTATGTAAACAAGTAAAACGCAACCCTTCTGATATTAATCTCTGTTCATTCTACAAAATTCTCTTCTGATATTAATCTCTGTTCATTCTAGAAATCTATGCAACTATACGAAAAGCTAAATACACTTCAGAAATAAACTGATAGAAGCCAACTATGATCCCAAAAGTGTATGGTCAATACTGAAGGAAAGAACTTGCACTCAAAAATCAATGATGATAATATCAAAAACATCGTCATAAACAATGAAAAATCCTCTTCCACAACAATCCTACACTAGTTCTAAATTACATTAATAAACATTACACGAATATTGGAGGCATTCTGGCAGAAAACATTACAAGTACTGTGGCTGGGAATCTACATTCATCAATCCAAAAAGATACTCCTAACTCAAATAATGATAGACAGTTTAAACTTCAAAAGAATCTCTTGTGAAAACAATTAAAATAATACAATCATTAAAGAATAGCTCAGCTGTAGGTACTGACAACATAGACGCTAAAACCATTAAAACTCTAAGTGACCAACTCCTCAATCCGCTTACATACCTGATAAGCCGTAGCCTAAAATAAGGTATTTTCCCAAGCTGCTTAAAAACTGGACTAGTAATTCCTATGTATAAGTCAGGACCTAAAAATGACATCAACAAAACTACAGATCTATCACTCTTCTAAATACCTTGTCAAAAATTCTGGAAAAAGATATTAAAGAACAGCTCTACCACTACCTAGAAACAAATCATCTACTCTGGAAGAACCAACATGGCTTTATAAAGAACAGAAATACACAACACGCTATAACCTCGGTAACAGACTTCATTAATGCTAACCTTGAATCAAAGAACAAAGTAATTTCAATATACCTAGACTTATGTAAAGCCTTCGATACAATATACTTTTTAAGAAACTTATTAAACTCGGCATTACTGGAAATGAACTTAACTTATTGAAAAGTTTTATGTAAGAGAGAACTCAACAAATCATGATCAAAAACGTGAAAAGCGAACCCCTACCGATCAGTCACGGAGTGCCTAAGGGTAGTGTTCTAGGTCCCCTAATGTTTCTTATCTACATCAATGATATTTGTGAACTAATTACGGAAGGCAACTTTGGCAAGCTGACTTTTGGATCATGGCCAATATCAACAATAGGATCAATTAAAAAAAAAGACATTTACATATACATTTTTGGGCAGCACCGTGCTGATTGGTCAGAAGCATTGTACACATAGTTTTGTATCGCTGATCAAAGAACCGGTGGATTTGCATCCATTGTTTTAGCTATAGGTTTTTATATTTGTCTAGTTTGTAGTTAGAAGTAAGATTTGTTAGAAATGAATTGAAATTTGTACGGCGACCTTGAGGTTATTTTTCACAAAAACGGCGCTATACAAGTCATCCAATTATTATTATTATTAAGGCATTCCTTAAAGCTGAGAAAAGTCTTGCTGTCATCAAACAATAGCTCAATAAAAACAAACTAAATCTAAATACAAAAAAAAAACTTAATCATAACACATAGTATAACACAAAGAGGTCAACCTCCCCCCAATATTCGCTGTAAAATTACACTATATAATATACACTACTGCTCCCAACCCTAGTCAACATGTAATTACGAAATCATAGAAAATGTCAGAAAAATAAAATATCTAGGCGTCATATTTGATGAAAACCTACACTGGAATGACCACATTAACAGTCGATAGTGGTATAGAAGAGTGACATCAAATTGTTAAAATGTAAACTCTAACGTTCACATGAAATAGTATTTTCTCAACTTTAATCCCTGAAAATAGAGTACTCTTTTTACATAAAATTTACCACATTGTCGCGTTAAATTCGGAAGTCAAAGTTATTAGATAATATATTTCATCAAAGCTACTTGCAATAACATCGTACCCCCTCCGAGCACTCCGGCGGTAATAACAGAACCTCCGAAGGAGATCGGCGCCACCAATATCGGATCACGGCACGAACGGAATTTGATCACGGAGCGACGCTCTTGTAATTTTACTTACCATTAAGCAATTACTCGCAGTGGAATCTCTACACATCAGGCGGAGTACTCACCCACACTAACTCCTTTCCTATCTGCCCTCCCGTTCTCCTTCCTTCTTCCTTCTGACACTCTCACACTACCAATATTCTCCTCACTGCGGACTGCCCCCTAAGATTGGCATTAACAAAGACGGGAGGTGATAAAGATTCATTGAGCGATTCCATATAGCTGTTGGGTATATAACTTTTTGCAAACATTCGGGATTAAGAGGAATTATGCATTAAAGTTATAAATGACGTCACGGCTATATTGACTACGAAATATTGATGGAAATTATAACACTGGAAATATTAATGGAAAGAAAATAATTTGCTTTGTTTTCACCACAGAAGTTCGAACATAGCTCAATTATTCATACATCGAGCTACTGGAACTCGAAATCTTTAATACTTTTATCGAAGAAAGCAAACACTTTATGGCTTGATATTATACCAAATGAAACAAATACTTAGTTTTAAACCACTATATTTTTATTTATATTTGTCTAAAAACACAAATATAAATAAAAATAAAGTGGTTTAAAACTAAGTATTTGTTTCATTTGGTTAAACACTTTTTTCAATACTAATATAATTTTTCCGAGCTATGGTTTTCGAAAGTCTTTACTTAAATCTGCAAGTTAATAGTTTAACACTATCCAAACACAAGCAGTACGGTCCGACCCACGTAAAAATCGAATTTAACTACTTTCCATGCAATTTGTATAGGTACATAACTCTTGTGTAATTACTCACAACCTTTATTAATTTTAAAATTAATTTTCCTGTAAATTAAATCAACTGTAAAAATTTACAAAATAAACTCAATTTACCAAAATTATCTAAAAGGCGAAACATATTATTTGATCTTCTTTTATTGTATAAATTAGGTAATTCAGATTTGACTACCCTGGCGTTATATATTATTTATTGTTCTTCTATTTACCCTCCATCCATACTAGATGGAATATATTATTTCACAACAATCATTTTGTGTTAAATTCTGTTATGGAGAGAATACGTAGACTGGGCAGTGAACTAATAGATTGTGCTGATATTTTAGATTTAAATTTTGACACATTAAACACACATAAAAATTTAATATCGATTTATTGCATTAAAAACTTGCTTTAATATATACCTACATTCAAGTAAGCAATACAAATGCTTAAAATGCACGATGATAAATTATTAAATATCGTGTACTTTTTGTAAGTATTTTTTGATCATAAGTATTTATGATTTTTTAATAATGTTTAAACAACATAAGTGTGTAAAAAAAATCTGAAATATTTTAGTTGATAAGACCCTAAATAAATAGAAAAACTGACGTATTTTCATCACAAAACACGTTCTAGGTTTTTTTAATGATTTTAATTTAACTAAAATAAAAATTCTGAAAAATAGCTTTACTAAATTATGTATCGATTTATTTTACTATTTGATTATATTTTTCGAAATGTGTGTACTATAATACAATATTTCGTTTGAAAATTGAACAAATCTGCCAAAGACCAACGGTATAACCCTTACTACATTAAAAATAAATTAAGTTTTTTCAAAATTTAAAACGTAACTTTACCAGATAAAATACCAATCTTTTAAACTCAATTTATGTTTTTTTGTAAAAAAAATCCATACGTCTAGAATTTGATTTAAAAAAGACTAATTTCCGGTATTCTCTGGTAATAAATACCCTCTTAAACATGAATTCTAACATTTATTGGTACAAAAATTGCTTTAAAATAATGTACCTACCAATGCAACTTAAAATGCACATATGTGTGTGGAATATTGTCATAATAATAACCTTTTCTTATTTGTTTACTTTATAGGACTTAATTTGATTTTATATATTTTTTAATTACATACTTTTTATATTCTTTCATATATATGTATGATTTTTATCTTCTGTACTTTTTATATTCTACTGTATTCTTGCATAGTCTTTTATTTATGTTACAGATATTTATATTCTTGTATTTTCTTTATTATAATTGTTAATTGTTGTTTTGTTTTCTTTTATATACTTTCACGGTCTTTTATATTTCATATGTTAATGCACTGTATAGAAAATCGACTACTACAACACGGGCTTAGCCAAGCATGGTGGTCAAAAAATCTTCGAATCGTGTAACTAACAATTCAATGAATATAGAAGAACAACAAAGTAATTTTTTCTTTATAATCAAGTACCTTATATTTAATATAGGTATAATAGTAAAATATTATGACACTGAAGCTTCGTGGCCTTTGATGAGAGCTTTAACACACAGACGAAACGCGAAACGCATCAAAACGGTTTAATCTACATTGTATTTCACTTTACCTAACAACATTGTCTCCCTTGACAAAAAACATTACCGTATTTATTACGATAAGCAGGTACAACCGAGTATCCATAATTTAAATACAAAGTAAATATTCCTTTAATAACACCGCAAACCTATAACAAACAGCATTTTAATGGATATGCCAATCGTTATTCGCCCATTGTTGATTACATTTGCACACTTCGCTATCGAAGTGGAATGTTTAATTTACAAATGGAAAAAAATACATTATTCTCTAAATAAACGATCGCAATAATTACTATAATGGATATTTTATCAAAATTCTGCTTAATATTACACATTAAGGGAGAGTTTGAAGGCATTTTATGTTAATTTCAATGCCATAATCGCGTACTTTATTCAAATTAATGTCACATTATTATTAATCGATTAAAGGGTGTTTTATGCAACGAAGAAATTTGATACCCTTAAGTTAACAAGTTTTACCACATGCCTCCTTAGCAATCTTCTCAATTGAAAGGTAAATTCGTTTGCTTCTTCCATGTTTGCAAATTCACTTTGTGGCGTTTCATTTATTAAATGAACACAAATCAGTTTGTAAACAATCATTTATTATCAACATGTTTCAAAACCAATGGTATTTTCGTCAAAATAAAATTAAAATAAACAAGAGATACTCAGTATCAACAATTACGAAACTGTGACGAAAAATGTTTAACCTAAGACAGCAGTCTTTATAATATACTGGACACATAATGAAGGTAGGTATGAACTTTTTAAAATAAATTGGGTTCAAATGCTGAAGAAATTTAATTTGTGAGGAATACACTTCTTGCTTTAATCACATTCAAACATTAAATCGATTGGCACTTTTACCCATCAGTTGCCTGCAACGGGCAAAAAGCTAGTTTTAGTTAATTAATTACTTAAAAATATCATTAAAAATTATTTTAGAATATGTAATAAATTAATTTACGAGTATTTTATTAACTTTGATAAATAAATAACTAGTAAATTTATTTTTACCATTGAACTGCTTTGAATAAGTTAAATTATTTAATGAAGAAACCTGTACTGATATTGTTTGATAAAGGTAAACCTATGGTGTATAATATTAAATATTGGTATTGTGCTTTGAATATGGAATCAATCTCCTTTCAAAAAATTATTGAATACCTATTCAAACGATTCTTCAAAGGATTCGATACATTAGATAATTTCTTTGATCATTGAATCAAAATTACGGACCCGTCATTTCAGTTCAAATAATATTCTGACCCAGAATTGAAACAGAGAAGAGCTTTTGATTATAATATCTTGGTTTAGTAGCTGGAGCTAATTTTGTTTGAATTTTACAAATCGTTTCACCGGTAAAGGAATTTCCGTAGATTTACCTCACTAAGTGTTCCTTTTAGTTAATACGACGGGATAAGCTGAGGTGTGTTAAGACTGAGCTAACTGAGCTTAACTGATGCCGGCTTTAATCGGGATACGGACTCATTTTTCAGCAGAATTATTGCCCTTAATCAAAGTTAATCCATTGAACCAAAATTGATTACGAATATAATGTTGAAGCACGAATTCAAACGGGTCTATTTAAATTAAGCCCGCTTGTTACGAGTTTACGCATGAATTTATTGAGAGTGTTTTTATATATTTTTTAGATAAACACTGAAAAATTGTTTTATAAATCACTTGATTGCGTTTAACACATTCTGAAATTTACCTGACAGTACGTCGCGACGTACTGTTCTACGCACAGCGTCCTCAAAGATGTCATCCCCTCAATTGAAACCTTAGCGTATTGTGGAGATAACGTCGTATATATAATACACCCACGTTGTTTATAACTACGAAGCAATTTCCTATTAACTTGGAGGAACCAATGATCCTGGATTACATGAAATCACCACAATTATCGGGACATACGGAATGCTCCACAAATCTTCCGTGGATTAGTTCGAATGCTGGATGCCGTACAGGGACTCTATTCCCGCATTGGGTATACGTATACCAGTTAGAACATTGAATGGTATACCAAGTATAAGTATGAGGTATAATGGTAGGATGGCAGAATGCTGCTAAAACTGGAATTAAGGCGTACTTCTGAGAATATGCGCTGCCGCCTAATTCTTCGTTCCAGAGTCGTACTGTTCGACTGTTCCTGGGACTTAGCAGCAAGAGCCGAGAATTCCATTCAAATTCGCCTGTCATTGTTTTGCTTAATCCACTGCAGTGCTTCCAGTCTATTTACGTGAGAATATTAACGGAAAGGGTTGCGCTAAATATCTCGAATAGTTATCCTTCTTCATTAACTTCTGGCATTAATAGTGCCTACTCGCCTGCGCCTGCGCCTGCTTCTATCGCATCAAGGGGAACTTGTTATTCTTTTACTCTAACGTTTTTACTTATTATGACTCAATCAATTTTTTAAATTTAAAAAAAAATTATTTATTGGGTTAATTTTTATAACATGTATAAACAATATAATATTTCATTTTGTAGCTTTAAATATTTTAAAAATAAACAAAACATTTCTTTAGTACATTCATTCTTCAGACTTTCAGGCATTTCATCATACATCTTTAGTCCTCTGTACTTTAGGCAGTTCTGTGATTTGGATTTCTTCATATGTGGCAATATAATTCTATTTACACTTCTGGTTTCGTAATTATGTACATCTCTTTTAAAAATAATTTGATCGTTAAAATATTTTGGCATTTGGTTGTTCATGACTTCAAAAAATAACACATTAAATAACATTTTTTCAAACTTCGCAAAATCACTTTGTGGCGTCATTTTGAATTAAATTAAAACAAATAACTTTGTTTAAACCACTAATATAATCACAATTACCTACATGTTTCAAAACCAATGGTTTCTTCGTCAGGGTAGTAATGACATTAATAACAAAATAAACAAACAAGTATAGACTAAAAAGAACTATGGACAAAAATATTTTAGAGAGAGGTGATTAATTAATAAAAAATATCGTAAAAAACAATTATTTAAAATTAAATATAAAAATTATTTAAAAAATATGAAAAATTACATTATATAAATTATCAAAACATAATAAAGATGTTTAAACAACAAAAATAAATTATTTTAAATATAATTAATAATAATAAAATAAATTTAAGAGATGGCTATTTTAAAAAAATATTTGGTTATTAATAATATTTAATTTACTATTAACACTTTTTCTAATTTCTAAAATTTCTAAGTTTGCTAATTGTAAATCTGTCGAGTTTGTGTGTAAAATTTTTAACCCTTTATTTATATCAAAAGAATGATTTGTTTCTAAAATGTGATTGGCAAATTCAGAATAATTATTATTATTCAAACACCTTAGATGTTCTTTAACTCTAATATTAAAATTTCTAGAAGTCTTTCCAATATAAAAAAAGTTACAATCATTACACATTAATTTATAAACTCCAGATTTGTTCAAATAATCACCCTTATCCTTGTTATTTAAAATATAAATTTTTAATTTGTTATTTGTGTAAAAGGCTGGGTTAATATTATCTGGCATGTTTTTAATTAATAAATTTGAAGTATTATTATTTAAAAATAATATTTTTCTCCAATTATTATTATTGTCAATCACATGTGGATAAACATAAGAGTTAATAAACTTTTTCTTATATTTTTTGTTTAACATATTGTCTATTAATTTAGTATTATAACCGTTATTGATTGCAATTTGTTTTATAATATTTAATTCTGTGTTAAAATTATAAATTTTAGAAATTAGAAAAAGTGTTAATAGTAAATTAAATATTATTAATAACCAAATATTTTTTAAAAATAGCCGTCTCTTAAATTTATTTTCTTATTAATAATTTTATTTAAAATAATTTATTTTTGTTGTTTAAACATCTTTATTATGTTTTGATAATTTATATAATGTATTTTTTCATATTTTTTAAATAATTTTTTTATTTAATTTTAAATAATTGTTTTTTACGATATTTTTTATTAATTAATCACCTCTCTCTAAAATATTTTTGTCCATAGTTCTTTTTAGTCTATACTTGTTTGTTTATTTTGTTATTAATGTCATTACTACCCTGACGAAGAAACCATCGGTTTTGAAACATGTATGTAATTGTGATTATATTAGTGGTTTAAACAAAGTTATTTGTTTTAATTTAATTCATTAAATAACAGTCTCTTTTTCATTGGAATCCAATTTAGCTGCTCTCTCATTTGATTAACCTTTGCATGTTTGCCTTTTTCCAGTACCTATACATATCATAGCTCTCTATATAACATCTAGCTTGTTCAAATATCCTCCTTTGGCCAAATATAACAATGTAGAGCAATAATCAAAATGTGGAGCAACTATAGTTTTAAAAATGAGCTCTGTAGTGTTTCCATATTATTATCTCTTAGTTTTCTAAGAAAATTGACTTTTTTTGATATCTTCTTTAGCACATATTCAAAATTTGCTGTGAACGTTAGTTTTGAATCTTTAATTTACTTTTTCATTAATTGATCTCATTTACTTTTTCATTTTTTTCATTATTTAATGTCAAATTTAATTCTGTGCTATTTTTTGTGGGCTATTATGTCAAAATAACGTCAGCAGTTAGGTAATAAGCATATGGTCCAATATTTTTTTAATACACGATAAGAATAATATTTTAAAGTCTCTAATTCACCGATAAAAATTAATGGCGAAACCGGGTCACAAACAAAATAGAGACCATTTACATATCAAACGAACGAATTAATCACAGATGTATCCTTCACAATGTACATATTTTAAACCCATTGGACGCTGCCGTCACAATAGTTTTCTTGCGATAACGTGTCTATGTAAAAATACCTTCGCATCGATCACAAAATGATTTGTCGTAACACTAACATAATCATTTTTTACAATTTGATAAAGCCATCTACTTTTATGCGAATATTATAAATTATTCGTATTATTGCATATTTGTATTAGGTATTGTCGAATTCCTTTAACGAACTTATTTACTTTATTCCCAAGTAAATTATTGGTGATTTGGAAAACCATTATCTTTCTCTTCATATAAACCATTATCATAAAAAACGACCAATTTAAGAAGCTTTTTCCCAAAGATAATATATACGCACACACATATATACGTACATACAACAGTTTTTGTAAATTGAAGAGGCCCTTTTTATTAGTATTGTTTAAAGTAGTTATATTGTTGTGTATTTTTATATACTTATCATTGTCATATATTATGATAGTATAAAGACTTTTTATAACGCTAATAAATAAAATAAAATAATTAAAAATACATATTTCTCTTTTAAAAAAAGTAGCTCCTCTCCAAGATAGATACTAAACACACCTTTTTATTACAAAAATAATTTTTCAGTTTGGTTAAGTATTTTGGCCTCAAAACTAAAACGACGTTTTCTGTAAAACCGGTCGCGCAGCCGATGCCCTTAAAGACTACTATAAAATATCAACCGCAAAAAAATGATATTTCTCTTTGTGACAAGGCTCCTTAATTTTACATTAGCTCCAAGCGGGAGGCTAAAATTATTCTCCACAGGGCTTATGTCATCGTTGGGGATGCTGTGTGGAGGAAATGAAGGAGACGAAGTTCTGAAAAGGAAAATGCATGATGGTTGGGTAGAAATCTGAGGGAAGAATCTCCGGCAGGGATGGATGTATGAATCCAGACTGAAAGAGTCTGCTTAAGCGGTCAAAAGGTATCCCTCAACCAGTCTCTCCCGATGCTGCTTGCCAACCATCTGGTGGACAGATATATCCACCGTCAATAAACAAACAAACCTCACAACATGAACCTAGGCTAGGCACCCCTGCTAAGTCACTAAACGTAGCGAACCACTTAAGGGTAATTTTCGTAACTTTTCGGATTTAATAGTTATTATTAAAACCAAACCAATCACATGCTGTGCGAACAGGCATCTGTAATTAACGGTCTCATATTTTGGTGTTTGAAATGCGCTTAAGTGTCAATTTAGCGTGAAATTCGCTCTCCTCAGCTTCTGGGCCGATGATGTATCAATATGTGAAATCTTCCAAAGACCCCTTACATCTCCTGTGGCGGGATTAATTGAGCCGAGATTGCGGAAGATTTGCAGAGAAGCTTAAGAACCTATTTGCATTCGAAAATCGTCTTAAGATGTGGGTCGAGGATTCTGAATAGTTTAATTGGAATTTGAATGCTCGGCGCGGGAACAATGTCTTATCATTGAATTTCTATTACGGTGCAATAGAGTTCCGATTGGATTTGCATTCAAAGGCAATAATTCACACTATTCTCTGACACATATCAGGGTCGAGTTATTTATTCATCACAGAATAAGTGTTTTTTATTCGATTTTCACTCTTACAATGGAGATTCAAAATACATGTTTTTGAGGGTGAACTGTTTTCAAATGAATAAAAAAATATTCAAGACTACACGTGATTCGCTGTTAATATTTGACTTACTGAAATAAAGTCTTGATTCCGAGTTGTTTCGCAGAAATTCATCGTCATCAAATGGCTTTTCAATGCCATTTTGTATTTTGTTTTAAATATATTTGAGGGGTCCCTGCTAAACGCCGATTCCAGGTGAGTTTCAGCTTTTTATGTAATTGTAATAAGCTGACAAGCTTACTGTAACGTAACACTTTGTCCTCTTCCGTTGATCACAATTTTTTCAAAAGCTGAAACGGAAATAGAATCGGCATTTAATGAGAACCTTTCAACTTTAAAAAAAAAAACAGAATGAGGCTTTAAGGCCATTTGATGACTAAGTTAAAAACCTTGTAATAATAATTATAATAGTAGATTTTAGATTTTTGAAGTAAATACTTCTTTACGCACGCTTGAATTGGAGGTTAACTGGCGAGAACGTTACGAACGTTACGGCGTTACGGCGCGGCGTTACGAACGTTACGGAGGCGAACGATAATAAATTAAAATTAATTTTGAGGTTCAACAACAATGCTTAAATCCATAGTAATGACGTTTGGAATGGGTGCTGGCATTTATGCTGACAATAGTTGTGTTCTAAACGTTAAAATCTAACTAATAACTACCACTTTTTCTAGTGGAATTTGTTGAATTTCCCGCTTCAAATTTGAATAAACGTCGCTCTCTAACTAGAATCCGCATCAAAAAAGTTTTATTTTAAACTTTGTAAGAATTAAATCAACAATCCCATTCTTAGCATAATTCCCACAATAAAATTAATCAAATTTTCGTTTAGAGTGTGCGAACTCAGTGCATCGAAACGACTGATTTGTCACAATGATTGGTAACACTCCAAACAAATCTTCAATATAGATTCTTATACACTGATGATCGGAATGGTTTTATTCGATGCCAGGAAGAAAATTAGATTAGATTACTAAATAAGTATTATATACTTCAGTCGTGTGGTCAAAGCACCCTCGTATTTTTTTAAATAAAAGTTCCTGGTCACATTTAAGAATTTATGAATATCTCATATAAACTACTGAAATCAATAAAAAAGGTAATGACTCCAACCATTTCAATTTATCATAGGGGATTTACGAATAAAACCCAGAAAAAAAGAAAATAAGTTCAGTTAAAAGTTTTTTCTATTCATTCCAATACATTCCAATTCTATTTTAGCCCCGTTTAGTTTACGGGGCGTTAATTTTAATAATGATTTCAGCTAGAAGCCCTTTTCAACTGCAAATATTTTGCTTTTCTCTTTTTGTCCAATCAACTTAAATGGAAAACGCAGCCATCGTTCAATGATATTGGAGACCAATTTGGCTGTACTGTGTACCAACCGTGTACTTATTTTGGGATATTTTTTCACAGAAGAGCTCTGGATGGACGGGTTTTTGAATTCATCTGAACTGATAAAATATGGAACTCGCAATGCAATGAATTGATGACGATTTCTGGACCGGTGACCATTTCTGTTCACTTCACGGCCGAGCGAAATAGGCAATGCTGAAATACTGTGCGCCAATTGCATTAATAAAAAAAGAATTTATCACTTGCATTTAGATATAGGTACTAACTTTTGACACACCTTACATGAAGATTCAAATACTTATCTAATAATAATAAATATTAATATTTAATAATATTCACTAACGCAGAAAATTTGTTTGGTAGTGTAGAACTGCGCGACTGTTTGTATTTTTAGCGAGGAAACATTTTTGTATATTCCCTACGCGAGCAATACTGCCTGCGCAGATCTTGATGCGCGAAGGGAAGCTTGAGACTCTGACTTTGACCGCCTAACCCTCGGCAGCAAAATTTTGTGATCCTTTTGTAATTTTTGTGATATTTAAATAAATATAATAACAGTTGTTATTCTCGACGTGCGTTATTCTTTATATTTCCGCGAACCTTTATATAGGAATGGTTTAAGTAAGTGATCATTCCCCTATAGTAGTCTTAAGGTCGCATTTAATGGCAAAAGCATCTCCCCAAAGAGTGAAAAATCAATGAATACCTAAAAAAATAAGACAAAATGAAATATTTTTGTTCTTTATTGTGTACTTAGCACAAACGCAGTTTTCGGACGATGCTGGGTAGTCAAACATGTTTTCTGTTAAACCAAATCTTGGGCCACCTGTATAAGTTAATTGATTTTTTTTAAATATTAGCACCATATAGGAGGCTTTAGGGAAACATTCCTCTGAGGGCCTATGTCATATTTAATTATGCTGTATAAATATGTAAACATATAAAAAAATAATAATAACAACTATTCAATTTTTATAAGAACAACTCTCTTTTTATAACTCTTCAAGATTATTCGCACCAATGTGATATATGATTAAAGAAGAAGATAACACTAATAATCTAAACGAAAACATGAAAATGAACAAGACGCAGAAAAATAAAAGATAACGGTCGCAACTGGGACTCGAACCCAGATCCTCTCGTCTTAACTGGGGGCCTAGTCTCTATCTCTCACAACGTCCGTACCTAAGTAACGAATCCTTATTAACCTTCCCCTTACTGTGCTAAAAACTTCCTCGCTCTTCGGTGCGGTACACTCAGTAAATATTTATATGTTGTATTTATTTAATCGAATACATAAATGTATTGTGGAGGAATACCCAAAATATTAACTCTATGTTTAGTATATTTACAAAGATATTTCAGTAAATACAAACTGTGACCGCTTATTTGACAGCACCGTCAAGAAAGGTTAAACGGCAAACGTGCTTGTTTGTGAAACCGAAAGATAGAGACTAGGCCCCCTGGACGGGCGCCTCTACCTATTGTCACAATTTCAGCTCATATTTCAAATTTCAGAATTAACAACATTATCGTCAACTAATTTTTTTTCATATTTATCGGCAGCTACCCTTTTCATTGGAAACAAGTGTTCTATGAATTTGTTTATTACTTAGATAGTGTCCTCGATTTTATTTTATTTTTCTGTGTCTTGTTCATTTTCATATTTTTCTTAAGATTATTGCTGATTTCTTCTTCTTCAATGAATTATCAACCATACTTAAATGTAATGTCAATATTAATGGAGGATAAAAAAAGTACCTGTATCATGCAATGACCAGAGTTTTTAATATACTATGGTTTTCTGCGTGCAAAGCCGTATATTCTCCAAGCTTAAACTTTCTAATAAAAATGTGTTTATCTGAAGTGACCTGCCAGAAGTATGTTTTCTGTTTATGTTTGGAAATAATTCAATAGAGCCTAGGAAGTCATCATATTTTAATTTAAACTTCGCCACATTTAAAGCCAAATTAGTCCACCATTTTTTAAATGTAAATAATTAATGAGAAATCATTTTATTTTATTTCGATTTTCTTTTGTTTCTTTTCTTTTCTTATCTTTTTTTTGTT
Source organism: Limnephilus auricula (assembly GCA_951813805.1). Taxonomy (NCBI): domain Eukaryota; kingdom Metazoa; phylum Arthropoda; class Insecta; order Trichoptera; family Limnephilidae; genus Limnephilus; species Limnephilus auricula. The sequence continues at coordinate 1,094,137 of OX638401.1, forward strand.
TGTTTTTATTCTAAAGTCATCCATGTGGATTTACCTTTAGATATATTCTTATTAATTTATCATATTGTGTTTATGCTTTATTTATATACTTTGAAATCTTTTTTTAAATATATGTTATACTGTTGTTATAAATGAAATTTTGTATTTAATATGTAAAAGCCCAATAGGGCTTAAATAGGTCAATAAATAAATATTGAGAAATGTGAGATTTTCCACAAAAAAGGTGCAATATTAATTATCCAATTATTATTATTAACTGAATGCAAGTAGAAGTAGTATTAATTAATTTCTGTAGAAAGTTTATCAGATTCGAAAATATGTAAAATGGTGAGGTATTAAATAATGATGATAACTCCAGGCAGAAGGTAGTAGTTTGATTAAACTTTTTGCATATGTTTCAAATTGACTAACAAACGCGCCGCAACCCGTTTGAAACTACAAACTTCGATTAATAATATTAATAAACTTAATCTAATGTAATCATTCAAATGCGAACTCAGTGCCTATATAATATTTACGAATCAAACTATTACTGAAGCTTTGATAGGAAAGTTTCCCAAAGCTATCGGCGCCGTGAGCAGTTAGCAAAGAGCGGTGGGACTAGTGACTGGGGTGGGTGAGGGAAGGGGATAGGGTATTACAGAGGGTAGGCGAGCCTATGTTTACTCACTGGCCTCTAATTAGAAATGCTTCGAACTCATTCAGACGGAATAATTGCCTGTAAGGACCCTTTCCCGTTTCGGTTTGATGTTCCGAAAACCTTCTCGAGACCACTTTTTATATGAATATCTAAGTATTACGGAGCCCTATTGAGAGTGCTCTGGAAACGAAAGTTAAGGTTTTTATTAGTGGTCAAGATTTCTTCCTGGGACCATAGCGAATTCTAAAGAATATTTTTAGAAAATCCCTTTCTGTTCAAATTACATTATTTTGTTTCTACCACAGATCAATTTTATTGGAGATGTCATCAGGCCTGTACAAAAACCCAAATTTTCTTTGATTCAAACTAACTTAGTGATAAAATAATTTTAAAAAACCTTTTACATATTTATTTAAGTTAAGTTAAGTTAGTTAAGTTATTTAAGATTTCTACATTTAATTAAGTTTTAAATAAACACTTAAATATAAACATCGGGCGTCAATAATACTGGTAACTAGTAACTGAGCCCGCTTTAAAGACTCCCCGAGTTGTTTTTATGGCCTTAATTAATACTCAAAAGGTTAATTGTATCTTCTTCTATCATTCTTTGTTATGTTTTCATTCCTCTTGATTTTTTGTAAATTAATCATTAATTTATTTTTTTATTCAGAAAACATTTTTTTTATGTTTTTGTAAAGTGTACGAATATTCGCTGTGTAAAACTTCTGCATTTTGTGATCTTAGTTTTAAATACGTAATTACATTATTTCTTGAAGTGAAAGAAAAACCTAATTTGCAATATCTGTTTTATATTAGATACTATTGTATGGTTACATTAAATTTCATATTACTAAGGTGACAAAAATTTAGATCGTGTGTATAAAGCAGTGTGGGAGTATTTTAAATATAGAAAAGCTCCTCTAATTTTACAGTATTTTATAGGTTATTGGTTAAGCGCACTTCGGGTGAATTAAATGTAGGGAAGAACTAATAATAAATTAATTTCACAGACTTCGCAGTAGAAAAGACAAGCTCGACTTTATTTTAATAATCTAGGATCTAATTCTAAATTGCTCAACAGTTTTTTACCCCTTTTCTCTAGAATAATGTCAACCGCTTATCTAATGCATTTAAGAAGGCGGGTATTTTCTCTCCTTTTTTTCCTTAAAAAAGAAACTTCCAAACATTGAAATTATTTTTCTCACGGCCTCCTGTGTGGAGCTAATCTAAAAAAGAAAGATTTTCTTTTTAAACGTGAAATCCTCTTATCGGGCCTTTTTTTTTAATATTATGGTAACTACCTACGCAAAGAAAGTTTGGTCAATGAGATATTGACGTTTCTTTAGACAAATTGTATAATAATAATTATAATTAAATTTATGAATAAAGAAGGTAAGTATCTAAGTACCTATTTACACTTGCTGTGATTTCGGAGGGAAATTTGGTTTTGATTTATTAAAAAAAGAGAAAATTAGAAATATATGTTTTTGGACGTGAGGTCTACTTTTCATAACATTACTAGTTTATACAAATAACCTTGTTACTTCAACATGTAAAAAGTCTCATACACAAAGATCACCTATGCCATATAAAACTGGATTGAAAGTTATGAAACCTTTTAAAGAGTTTGTACGGAATATTTTCTAAATATGGATAGAATATTCTAGTCTAATCTTTATCCAAGACTGGCACGTCTCGAAAATGATTAGAAATAATCTGCTCATTGCAGCATCCCGACACGTAACGGGATCCCTAGCAGGGTACCAGGGTAGCAGAAGTGATCGGAGATAAGTCTAACCGACATTCGGGATGCAAACAGAATCATCCTCTCCACAATAACACATTAGCGATAAGATGGGAGCCCGGATAGGAAAGGAACCCGAGGAAAGTGATATACTCCAGAAAGCCCCCGCGGCACTACCAAAATAATGTATGGAGGTATGAAATGGATTTAACCTCACGTTTGGATTTACTATGGTTACTCGAAGGTACAAAGAAACATGTTTCTTATTTTATTTTAGTAAAATTACTCAAAACCATCGCACCCACTTGTAATCGATTTTTTTTGCTAAAGCTTTTAAAAATTAGAAATTAATCTCAGTCGGAATATTGCCACCAAAATTTTTTTTGTAGTCTAAATTTTATCTTAGATGTCGCTCAGTTTGTTTGGTGACTGCGGATGTAAGATGTAATAAATGTACTCGCTTGGAAATACATTGAAGATTAAAACCAAAGTCGAATATCAGGAATTTCATTGAAGAAGAAAATGATATTAATAAATCTAAACGAGTATATGAAAAGAACAAGACACAGAAAAATAATAAGGTAATGGTTGCCACTTCGACTCAAACTCAGGATTTCTTGTCTTACCAGGACAAACGCCTTCAACAACTTAGCCATTGAGACCTCTTATTCAGTCATTTTTGTCCATTTCGTATTTCAAATTCTGAAAATTATCAACAACATTATTTTTGATAAATTTTTACCAAATTTTTCTCTGCTACTTGCTTATTTTAAAGTGATATTTTCTTTTTCATATTTTCGTTTAGGATTATTAGTTTTAATTTATTGTTTTAGTGTTTGATTTGTAGAAGTCATTCTCTAAAATTTTTATTTAATAATGTTATTATTTGGCTCTTATTTATTTTAGTCAGAGTTAAGTAGAATGCACAAGCAAAAATAAAATTTTTGAAAAATAAATTTATTGGTGCTTTGAATTTTAGGTGACCTAAATAGTAAATAGTAATATTACGCGCCCGAGTTATGGTAATATGGTGTATCTACAAAAATGTTATTTGAAGATAAATATCTTTCTAAAATCTAACCGTTCACCAAATTTTTATCCTTAGTTAGCGAGGTAAGTAACAAAATGTGCAAAAAGTTTAAAGTAATTTATCTCAAAACTACTTTTTTGGAAATACAACATATTGCCATGAAAACGACGTGCGGCTTCTGGACTCGCTATAATAAAATATATTTTTTTAATTTAGATTTTTTTATAGAAACTAAATGATTTAGCAACTTAACGGAGCATGCATGACTTAATACCGATTTACCGATGACAGCTGTCAAAAAAATGCTTGCGTCGTGTTAAGAAATGAAACGTTCTCAGTATTCGCGTAAATTACTTCATTTTAGCCTAACCTCTTAATCAATTTGGCAAGAACCTAAGACTAATACAAAAATTATGCCATTATTCGCAATCTCGGAGACATACGGTCTCCAAGACCACGGCTGGAGGAATATTAAACTGGTAATTAAGATATCTCCGATGAAATATTCTATGGGGTCACATCGACAGCGGGAGTTTCCGCCTCTCACAAAGGCGTGTATTAAGTTCCGCCCAGACGCATGGCGGATACTGCAGGAATACGAGATGAGCTCAGGATGCCGACAAAGAGAAAGATAAATTAATTATGAAGCACTAGACAATTTTTTACTAAACAATCCTATTATGTACTCGTGAATTATCTTCTCAAAGAATCTTTTTTTCAATTTCATGGGTAAAAATTTGAGACAGAGAATATTATTTTACTATAATCGAATCAAGGTAACGACTTTTGTGGTAGAGGGGTAAAATTAATATACGACGATGTCTTAAATTGATGTTCAACACGAACCTTGCTAAAATCACAGCATTCGTAAAAAATAATATTCGATCGAAACATTAACATTTCATTGATTTATTTTTTACGTTTTTATTAGTTCATGCCATTTCGTCTATTACTTTTAGCAGTTCGAATTGGAATAAAATCACCTCCCCAAAGATAAAATAAAAATAAAAATTCAAACCTCGGAAATATTTCGTAAAACACCCTTTGTAGATTGAAGATGCACTTTATCAGATTTTTTTTACATTAGCGCCACACAGGAGGCCCTGAGGAAAATAATTTCCCTCAGGGCCTATGTCATCTTTGGGGATGCTGTGTGGGGGGTATTTTTATAGAAAGGAGAGGAAGTTCTGGGAAGAAAAGGGTATGAAGTTGGCTAGGAATCTGGGGGTCAGTGAGTGCAGATCATCCTCCTCCAAACCTTGACAAACCTCACCCCATGAACCCGGGCACCCCTGCTAAGTCACCAAACGTAGCGAACCACTTGGGGTAAACGATGGCAGAGGTGTTGGTTATCCAATAAATAATTCCCCGGGCGGCGGTACCCATTCCCGCCTCCCAAATAGATATTATTTATATTGTTATTTTTTTCTATTGCGGTCTTTAACTTCAACGTCGTTCTTTTATTAGTCAATGACAAAAATATACTTATCACTATCATAAATAAAATAAAATCAATATTTCGTTCCGCGATGCCATCATAAAACTCAGTTCCTTTCGTGGTGCCTCAACTATCAACCACTGGTATAAAATGATGTTTTTAGCTCCTGAACATAGGTGAAAATCTACTTTTACACAATGTTTTAAACAAACACTTTTTATATCTAGCGCAGATCCTTGAAAAACCACCATCTTGTCATACTATAATTATTGTAGGATTGATATTAATTGCATGATAGGAGAGTAATAGCTAGAGTAAGCGTAGGCGGCTGGAGTAGTCCAGGGGTATCTGAGGCGTTGGACTCCCATTCCGAAGGACGCGGGTTCGAACCGCGCGCGAATAAATTTTATTTGATTAATTTGTGTTAATTTTAAAATTAATTAATTAAAAATAATATATAGTATATTTGCGGCACGTTCCAGAGTGGACGATACTCTCAGTATCGCCCTGGTGGAAGACCACAATTCAGAATTGAAACGTTGCTTAATAATTGACTTTGACTTTGACTTGCCGAAGAAATATAGCAGATTCGGTAATGTTATTTAAAATCATACACAACTTAATCGATAGCCCCGATCTTCTCCAACGCCTATCATTCCATGTTCCATATGGGTCGAAACACGTAGAACGCGGGTAAAGCAGTCGGCGCATGGGCAGCCGACGGCCGACAAGAATGTTTGTATGTAAACGTACTGAAGCGCACACAGTGAAGTCAGATTCAGATGTCCGCAACTCGGTACAAAATACCGCCGGCGCGCTCGGGCGCTGTGCGCGGGTAGTCCGAAATACGAAACACGCTTTCTACGTGTTTAGACCCTACCGCAACAGCAGACAGTCGCTTACTTTTAATCTCCCTCTTTGCAAGACCAACTCCAAACAAAACTCATTTATCTACAGATCCACACATTCATTTAACTTAAATTATTATCACATTGACATTTTTAGCTCGACTTTACGCGACATAAAACGAAAAATTCACTAAGCAACATGACTCTAAGTAGAAATTCACTCCCTATATATCCCCGCCCTTTGCCTCTTCATCCCAATCCCATGTTTCCTCCTCCCCCTTTTTTTCATATTGTAACTAGTAACTCCTTTTCACATATTGTAACTAGAAAATAATTTAATTAAGAAAACAACCCTACAATGTCACACTTTATCATTTATTATTATCAGTGGAAAGTTCATAATTAGCATAATTAACTATCTTATTAATATATCATTGTATAATCTCAGATTTGCTGTCAACTTTTCCTAATAAATAAATAAATAAATAAATAAATAATGGCTTTAGCCGTGTTTAGTGACTAGATCTGAATAGCATGGCACTGATCCCACCTTCCTCTTTCAACTCTCCTTTCTCTCCCCACTTACCTTCAGCCTCACAACATACCCCAATTGGGGATGCCATAGTCTCACTGGATCCAGACGAGAGCAGTTGGGACTCTTGTGAGGTAATCATATAAAAAAGACCCTTGATAAAACTCACTTTACTTGTTAAGATTAACATAAGAAATACATATTTTGGAATTAAAATTGTATAATGTATCGTATAGGTAAATCATTTATCGCTTTTCTGAATTCTTGACACACGCAGTTGAAATTTTCAAAGTGAAACTTTAATTCAAAAATCATTCGAAATTATTGAACCAGGCGATAAAATGACTTCATTGTTTTTCACACATTTCCCAAAAACAAAGAAGGACATGTGAAGGACTGTGTGCATTAAAGCATTTAACAAAAAAATATCTAATGAAATTCCGTTGCTTTCCGTTTGTCCGTCTTTAATTTATCTTATCCCCTTCGGGAAATCCCTCGGGGGGAGTCCGGGGGACTCCGGACAGTAAAGCCAGTTGTCCTCCGGTCACGCAGAACAACTGCGTTCGTGATCCGGATGTAGGTGCGGGTGGCGCGAGGTGGGTGGGGTGGGTGGGGTCAATGGGTAGGGGGAGGGTGAAGCCCTTTATCCCCTTTAATGTCACCCATTCACGGCTAAATACGTTGTGCATTGTCAAATGTATTCCTAAGTTTCTTCTGTGTTAACAACTGATGTAATATCATAATAGTCTGTGATCTAGTTCTAGTACATACTTTACCATAGTAGTATTTGGTTCTTCGGGTCACATGGTCTCCTTGCCGAGTTGTGCCGAAGGTAGATTTACGAAGTATTAGGTTTTAGGAGCTCTTCACATCAAAACTAGCCTAAGGAAGGACGTTTGTCCCCCGAAGAATTATTTTTTAACTTTCCAACAAGACGATTAACAGTTATTGTGTTATTAAGATCACAAGCCTTTTAATCAAGCGGCCTATAGCTCGTAAGGATAATACATTCTACAGAATACGAGTCCAAGTACGTACTATATGAATATGTTTTCTGGAGAGAATATAAAAGACAACACAATAAATAAAGAATGTTGCAGCGCGACACGTCGCCACGTTTCGATAAGGCGGTTGCACAGCTCATTAAAACTATCTATCTACTTAATTAGGTGAGCTGGTGGATGCATGTTAATAATCACATTGAATTAATACTAAATAATATTAATAATATCTTTTGACGGAGAGTGAAACAGAAAGTTATCAAATATGTCGCCAAAGTTTAGTCGTGCATACTTTTACATTATCATTCCATGCTGCTTTTCATCCTTATTTAGTCAACTTTTCGGATAGTGTTACAATATCCATCATGAGGATAGTTGTGAGCATCAGGGTAGGACACATCTGCCTTGATGATGGACAATGAAAGGCCTTAAAGAAGGAGAACGTTTATTGTTAAAATGTTTATCGTACACCTTGTTAAATTAAAATACACGTATGTATGTATGTATGTATTTAGTTTGATAGTTTAGCCAACGATAATAAAGCTTTTAAAAAATTTCAAATTAGTTTCATCTCAAATCTTTCTAAAGCTTTATGACATTATATTATACATCTGCTATTTTTAGGTTATGCGTAGGTGCCTGAAAAACCTTTGTCTCCTAAACTCCTACGAGGACTGTACTAGCATCAACCAAACCTCTTTAATTAGCACTGATGTTACCAATTCTTGGAAAATATTTTTTTATAAAATTAAATTATCTACTAGTGGGTAAGTATCGAGTGCCATAAGAATAGGACACAAAGGACTGAAAGGGATATGGTATTTTTTGCAGCCAGCGGGCTCGCCGTGCTGCGAGCGGAGTCCCACGTAACAAGTCGGTTCGTGATAAGGCGTACAGAACAGAGAGGAGGTATAGCATTACTGGAAGTAGTGTGTTAACTCAGCGCGGGGTAAAGGCGGGAGGAGCGCAAACCCCTACCCACTACCCAGTTCTTCTTCTGTCGCCCGGGGCGTTTGACAAACACAAATAAAGGAGAAAGCGAGCTTTGAAAGTCGTATCGACTGCCGTACATGTTACTCCTTGTCAAACACACTCCACGCGACCATTGTAACTGGTCATCCTTTTCACATGTACATACTTGGGAATGTTCCTTTTGTCGTAGGTATCTACAAAGATCTTCCTTAGTAAAACTCTGTGCGCGTTCAAGGAACAGACGAAAACCCTTGTCAACGTCTTATTGATTCTAACCTGACTCCATGAAAATTAATCAATTAGAATAAATACCAAATGAAACATAATCATAGGTCCAGATTATTGATTATATCTGAGAGCAGTCATACTTTCCCGAAGTTTCTTAATTAAATTCGGAAAATAATTAAAATAATAATTATCATATTTTATGAAGTTTCTCGAAAGCAGAGATATCTTTATTTCACCTGTTTGAATTTCACAGAGCCTCGTACGTAAATATTGAGTGTCTGTTGAATTTCGAAATTTCCTACTAAGATATTCTGTTTAAGGTGATTTCGGCGGGAACAGAAAGCCCTCTAATGAATCTTTAACGAGTTTTGAAGCAAAATATGAAGTATACATTTCCCTTTCCCTGGAAGCTCTGTTTGTTTGTGTTGCCATCTATATTAAATGATTTTCCTCCTTGAGCAATCTTCGATAATTTTGCTAATGTTTGGTGAGACAATATTTGCGGTCTGTCTGCATAAATTTAATAAACTTAAAGCCGCTAGAACCGATTACATAAATAGGTATTTACTTTAAGCGCCCCAAAACTTTAATAATTTTATTTCAATATTTGTTTTGGGACTAAACCTGGGGAATTAAGGCACTGATTTGAATAATTATTAAATTTAAAAATACTATTCTTCTTTGCAGGAATATTTTTTTAAAACCAATCAACATTAATTATTGAAGAAGAAAAAACTTAAATATCTAAACAGAACAGAACAGAAACAAAACCAAAAGCAGAAAATAATTAAATACTTTTAATTTACGAAGACCGATTTTGAAAAAACCATTCCTTCTTCAGTGCTGATTATATATACTAACTTAATATGAATATTATATCAAAATTATGGGTGAACATATTAGGTGTTCAAGTTCGGTTAGACACCTGATTAGGGATTAGTAAAGAGTTAATAAATCGTATATATTTTACCTTGAGAAAAAACGGTTCTGTAATCAAAACCAATCGTTATAAATACAAAAAAGTGGTTAAAACTAAGTAATTATAGTGTTAATTTTAATTATAATTGTTTAAAGTCATACAGCTACTTTCAAATACTAAATTCAAATGCATACATATTATTATTTCAAGATCTGGAAAATGTAGTTTATATGTAAGTTAGTTAATAAAATAAAAATAAATGAATTAAAATAATATATATATATATGTTTAAAAAAAATAAAAATACGTATACTTTTTAGGCAGCATCGCGTTAATTGGTCAGATGTATTGTACATTTAGTTTTGTATCACTGATCGAAGAACCGGATGATGCAATGTTTTAGCCATACGTTTTTATAATGTTTGTCTAGTTTGTAGTTAGAAGTTAGTTTGTAGAAATGTATTGAAATTTGTGCACATACCTTGAAACGGCGCGATACACGTTATCCAAATATTTTTATTATTATTATTATTAGTGAATACTGTTATTCATTTATTCAGATCCAAAGTCCGCGCTACATATTTCTATGGTTAGATTTTTTATCGCTGGTTAGTAGGTAGATTAGATAGAACGATTTTTTTCGTTAATGATGTCAAGTATAACAAGTATCTACCGGTAAACCTATTCGGCCAACCCTATACAATATGTTACAAATGGACCCAAAAGCAACCGGATGGATTCACGTTCAGCTAAAAGCTCGGTGAATCGACAAAGTAATCAGGTATAGCAGAAACATATGATACAGCAACCATGAAGCACTTTGGAGAGTTCACGTGGCTGAGGATGAATAAAAAATTTTAACTTTTTAAGAACTACACATAAATAAGAGTCCGGTGCGCCGCGGATGTTGAATTTGTGGGTAATAGTCGCATTCGAACAATTAAAAATAATACCTAATATAATAAACATTGGCTTGAAAAAAAATAATTTAGATGTAAATATTAAAGAGTAAGTTTTGTAAATAAAGCAAAAGGAGCAAAATATGTTTGTTCAGATGTCAAAAGTCGAGAGTTGTTTGTTATAGTCTGGTGCACAATGAACATATTATAAAGTTCTAACGAAAGCACGAACAAACATATGCAAAATACATGGAATTGGATTTCATTAAAAAAACATAATATCTATCTTTTATTTAGGAAGGGTTGTTTCTAAAAATTTGAACAATTTTTAAGTTAATTTTATAAACACTGTGAAAGTTATATTCAATTTTTGTGGTTATTTCAGTTTTATGATGCAACTGGCCTTTAATGATCTAATAACAGAACTTTAATTGAACTTACAAAGAGCTTGAAAATTAACTCCTAAAATTTGATTATTTATCGTCATATATCAAACTTACCTTTTTAATTTTTTTTTTATTTAATATTTGTAGGTTTTTTTTACAATAAATACACAATTTTTACATATTATACAGTGTTGAAATGGTAGATGAGAATAACTTTTCGTCACCATAAAGAGACGAGGCTCATGTGTTTAGTGAGGGAATTTTAGTTCAATTATAGAATATCACGTAAGTTAAATAATACAATATGGCAAAAACGAGGGATAATTAAGAAAATACAAGATTTATCAATAACGGATTTCAAGATTAGAAAGAAAAAATAATAATAGTGAGATATGGACTCTTATAGTAGTTTTAGGTATTTTTTTCAATTTTTGCTGAAATTCCTGAATATTTTCGATATGTAGATATAATGGTAGTTTGTTATAATATGTTATACCTGGATAGAGATAAATATTTTGTGTGTGCTTTGTGCAAAATTTAGGGATTTTGATAGTATTCTGATATCTTGCTGATGAATGGAATTGTAAGTTATTTAACTGTATTTCTTTGTAAATTTGTATTAAGGAATATTTTTTATGTATTTTGTCTATTGTAGGTTCATTAAATATTGCAAAGAGAATTTCAGTAGAAAATTTGGATGGTTTTTTCAATATTACTTTAATTATGAATCTTTGAACAATTTTGAGTGGATTAAAAATATTATTATATGTTCTTTCCCAACCAATAATACTATATTGCAATATAGATTGAACAATTGCATAGTACACTCTTTTTAAGTTTTCTAGTCTAAGAATATTACTTAGTCTTATAAATATATTAATGCATTTTCTAATTCTCTTGAAAAGTTCACAAATTTGTTTTTTCCATTTATGTTAAACTTTCTTTTACTCACTATTTCAGGCTGATACTATAATTGAGTCATCGTTTCAATATTAAGCTAAATTGCACTAAATTTTATTATATACATTGGTATTTTTTTCGTACAATTACTACAACTGCATTTACCTTGGCGGCAAAAGTTGAGCTAAGCATTGTGAAATTAATGTTTGAGAAATAGGTGTCACTAGAATTACGTGACTGTAATGAATGCTTGAATTAAACATTCAAACAATCTACGAACCTTAGTTATGAAATTATATTAATAGAGCATTTATTTGAAAACTCACTAATACTTTTCACTATTGCATTATTTGTCAAATATTTCGGGGGTGGTTCAATCATTTAAAAGCAATGTTTGCATAATGTTCGTTGACAAACTCGTTTTAAATCAGCTCTATTGATTACGTGTCTCGCAACAACCCCCAGTGACACGCGTTGCATTGAAAAAAAACTACCCCCTGATTTTTTCCGATCAGGAGTTAGTGCATGGGGTTCGACACCGCAAATGGGTGGCAGGCGGTGAGGAGGGTTGGGGGAATGATGGGGGTGGGGGGTTGCGGGGGGCACTGCCAATTAGTGATAGCATGCCCATGGGAGTATGCGAGTGGGAAGGGAGGGTCCGCCCGAAGACTTGACAGGACTAAATACTACCTGCAACATGGAATTTCACTTTGTGTGGTGAAAAATATTAAAATTCATTGCTTGATACAGGGAAGTTAGATTGTTAACCCGGATTTATTTTAAATCTTCTGAACTCACAAATTTTTATTCTTCTCATTATTTGTTTCAAATATAGGAAAATAAAAATTATTTTCGTAAAGAGTACGAATAAACTAAAGTGATTGAACGTTGTTTCAGGATGAAAGGTGTTGGAATCACCCTGGTATCACAACTAATGGCTGTAGATATGTTTTGTCGTCATCATTGAATCCCGTCTGATTTCATTCAAGAACATTGGGAAAAGATATTGGCCCTTACAATTTTCGATCCGATGGACCATTAAAAGATTAATAAATCATTTTTATTTTATAATTTACATTGTACTTTTATTATCTTATGATACCACTCCCTTTTCTTTTTTTCTACTTTGCTAATCCCTATACGTAACGAATTACTTATTCGCTCTATGTGATGTGTGGGATTGCACTCATCTCCACACATTCCGTAATAGTCGATTATTATTATTTGTGACCATATATAGGTTCCCAGGTAGATACTTCCTAATCTTTTCTTTCCTACATCCTTTGCCTACCAACTACCTCCAGTCTCGTGCCATAGTCCCAATGTATATTGGAATACTTGTGTAAGAGTTCATGAATACATGGGTTTCTGTGGGGTAAGCATTTATGCATTATTTCTCCTACCAACATGCGGTTCAGTACCAACAAAGCATTACTTAACCGATTCGAAATTCAGCTAAAAGTCATGACGGTGGATACATAGACGAATATTTTTCAATGTAAATCTTTTGTTGATAATTTGGATGCGAATTATAATACGAAAACAAAGGTAAAATATGAAATTATGTAAAATAACAGGCTTATATTATTCTAACACCGCCGAGCAGCAAAAGAGCAGCAAGTAGCAATATAACATCATGTATCCGACCTGTTATTTCAATCTGCACAATTTGTTTATTCTACTGAATGAGATAATATTGCAAATATTCATGAAACGTTTCAGGAAAACAGCTATTTCATTTTGCATTCACTTCTCGCAGATTTTTCGTTTTTATTTTATTGTAGAACACATTATTAATATTCCAGTAACTCGAATAATAATTCGTTTTAGATCTAGTACAGATTTACGGAAATTGATGAAATTGTTTGGTGTTTGAAAAATTTATCAAACAGCTCGTTTCTTCTTCGTTTGTAAATAATGTGTATGATTGTAACATTAACATTGAACATTAAAATACCAGTAAGCAGAGAGGTCTTGGCATATACTACTTGCCTCATTCACAGTCTCTTACATACTCTTCTATTATTTCGACTCTTGACACGGCCCGAATTGATCGTGCCATATCTTCCTCGGGGGTCCTCGGTAAAATATTTTCTTTTCTCAATCATTCGATCTATATGCCCAAACCATCTAAGCGTCCTTTACTTAATATTATTTATTACCCTAACATCAGCCTTGCATTCTTTTCGGATCTTCAGATTTCTCATGTGATCTTACATGGTTTCACCACACTTTTGCCTCAAGGATCTCACATAATAAACCCATGATATAAACTAGCATTTGCGTTTTTTTTTATTTTTTTTTATTTTTTTATTTTTTTTTTATTTAATGACAATACAAATTAAAATGAAAATATAATATAAAGTAAATTAAGAATATAAAGTTAAGTATTTTGTCCTCAGTCCTCCTCACTAGGTATTCCTGTTCCGAGGTGGACTGCAGGTTGTTGTATGGTGTTGGATCATGATTTCCCATCATTGTTGTTGGTTTTTGTTGGTTTCCACGAAATATAAATAAATAAAGCAAAAGGTGTTTATGTTTATTATTTTGCGTTGTTTTAAAAAGTGTTTATGTTTATTATCTGTAGGTTGCGTTGGGGTTACTTAATAATTTTAATTAGTTCCTCATCTTCATGTTTCGTTAGCCATAATTTGATGTCCTTTTTAAACTTTTGTATATTCATGGTATTTTTTATTTCAATCGGAAGGGCATTATATAATTTTGTAGCATGGAAATAATGGTTTTTCTGGCCGAAAGCTGTATTTAATTTTGGAATGTTTAGTAGATTTGAAGATTTTGTCCTTGTAGTATAGGTGTGTTGGTCAGCAAGGTATGCATAATTTTCTTTAAATTTGAGTAGTGCATTTTTTGAGTACAGTTTTATAATGCTGAACACATTAAATTTTTTGAAAACTTCTTTTGATGGAGTTCTTATGGGGACTTTCAGGATTATTTTTATTATTGCTTTTTGTGTTTTAACAAGCTGCTTCATGTGAATGTTTGAGGCAGATCCCCATCCAATAATCCCATATTCTATGCGTGATTGGCAAAGAGCATAGTAGACTTTATATAGATCATTTTTATTTAGTATATTGCGTATGTTTCTAAAATAGTACATGAGCTTTGTGAGTTTCTTTGTAATGCTATTTACGTGAGAGTCCCATCGAAAATTTTCATCGATTTCAATGCCAAGATATTTTATGTTTCTAGAGTGTGTTATGGTGGGGCAGTGACATGATTGTGTTAAATTTTTTCCTTGACAATCATGTAATTTGAGAGCATAATCCTCGGCTGGTTGTTAAAACTGTAATTGCGTAATTAATTTAGTTTATTTTGTTTTGAATTAATTATAATAACAGGTCACATTCAATGTTTACAGGGAATTGTTAGCGGGTTACAAAGTAACTTACTGTGATGTAGCGTAGTTTTATTTTACTGACCTGCATTCTACGGAAGCAATATGTATGTAATGATTGGATTGATGTTTGCATAAACGTCCCGCACCAAGCCCGGGATGCAATGTGTATGTTATTAATATGCCACGGAGTAAACAGTTAATAACTGAAGCCAGCGATATCCAAATTGCTCCCTTTGAAGTACAATTACAATTGATTGCCCGCTCGGCAATTGGGCAATTACGTTTATCGCCTCGCACCACCCTCGCTTCTTATTCCTTATGTCGCCAGCGGAAGGGAAATAATAACCAAGCGCAGAATAAGGCAGGACGAGGGACTCGGGACTAAATGAAGGACGATGGTTATGGTCCATAACTGGTGGCGCCCATTGATTAGTGACTCCTACTCGAAGGCCCCACGCTTGAACCCTCGCTGTAAATGTTTATGTGCCCATATAAGGAGGCAAAAATGGATTAAGCCATTCATAGCGAATTACGTGCGAATATAAATAATAAAAATTTTATGGAAACGGGGAATGAAAGTTAACACTACTTTTTGTTCGATTGATTTTTTTGCTCGGAATAAGATTTTATGTTTTTAGAAAAGTTTGTAAAGTTTTACAGTGGTTTTTGTTGGTGAAGTTTTATCTTCTACGTTGAGTTGGTGTAAATAGGGCATTTATTTGCCTTCATGAAAAATTATATTATACAATTTTTAATAAACTTAAACTAAATTATTAATCATATTTTTTATGTGAGTTCTTAAGAGCGATTGACCAACCGCTGAGAATAAAAGTTTAAAAATGCTTGCAACTGCACATTGAGGTTCCAATGAGAAAGATCGAATATTCACCGTATCAATTATTTTTAATTAAAAATTTAATATAGATTATTTAATTAAAAACTTGCTTTAATATTTACCTACATTCAATTAAGCAATAAAAATGTTCAAAACGCACGATGATAAATTATTAAATATCGTGTACTTCTTGTAAGTATTTTTTGATCATAAGTATTTGTGATTTTTCAATAATGTCTATACCAAATACGTGTGTAAAAAAGAATTGAAATATTTTAGTTTGTAAGACCTTAAATAAATAGAAAAACTGAGGTATTTTTATCACAAAACTCGTTCTCGGATTTCTTTTTTAATGATTTTAATTTAATTAAAATTAAAATTTTGAAAACTTTGATGACTAGATTATGAATTGATTTATTTTGTTGTATATGATTTGAAATTTGGGTTGTTTAAGAATCTATCATTTGAAGATTGAACAAATCTGCCAACGACCAACGGTATAACCTTAGTATATTAAAAATACTTAGTTTTTCAAAATTTTATAACTGCGTGATAAAATAACACCCATTCAAAATCAATTTATGTTTATTTGTAAAAAGCACTAATTTCCGGTATTCTCTGGTAATACCCTCTTAATATAACTGTTTTCAGAACGTATATGAAACATTTTTTGTTCAATTTGCGGGTGTTTCACAATAATAATAATAATAATTTAACATTTGTGTATTTTTATACTTTTATATTAGGTATACATATTTCTTTAAATTTCTTAAGACTTTTTTTCTCATTTCCTTTGCGATATTAAAACAGTGAGATGGTTTATACAAAACATATATTTACTTACGAGTGTATCTGTCTTGGTTAAAAATAATTAAAAACATTTTTAATTATTGAAAGTAATTTGAACCATTTTCATAAAATGGTTCAAATTACTTGGAAGGTTTTGCTGGTTTCTTATTTAAATGACGAAAAATTAAGTAATAATAAATAAGTTTTGACAGCAAATAAAAAAATGTCGTAGATAGTTTGGGAATATCATCAAAAGGAACACAGTGAAAACTCATCTGAAACCTTTAAAGAATTTCGTAAACCATATGCACAAAAGATTTTCTTTCAAAAAATCCAAGAAACCAAATGTTAGAACTTTTGACAGCCTTTTTGTAAAGCTGCCATTTTCAAAAGTTGAGGGTTGTAAGTCTGCAGTCCCTTCTAATACTTTACTAGCTGTCTGTCCATCTTCTAACATTCCTTTATTATTCCAGAAGAGAAG
Organism: Limnephilus auricula; assembly: GCA_951813805.1. Classification (NCBI taxonomy): domain Eukaryota; kingdom Metazoa; phylum Arthropoda; class Insecta; order Trichoptera; family Limnephilidae; genus Limnephilus; species Limnephilus auricula. The sequence continues at coordinate 1,111,137 of OX638401.1, forward strand.
TGATTCCCTTTACAGTTTCCCGCCATACCCCCTCCCCCGCGCCCGAGCTTCTCATCCCTTGCGATCATAAAATGCATTTGACTTCACCCCTTGTTTGAGCTTAACCAGAGCGGGGGAGAGGCAGAACTAGGCAGCATCCCAACATTACAAGACGCGTCCACCCCTCGCAGCGAATAAAAACTGAGTATTTTTTGTACAAATGCCATTAAGAGATGACTGGTTTATTTCAAGAAAGCCGATCTCTTAATAATGTTAATAAATGTTCGGTGGCAATATGAAGACAGTGATAGTTTAGTCTTCCGATTCCCGCCACGTCTAGTCTAATATGAAGTGAATGAATCAAGTTGCATTTTCGCTGAGGGAATTAGTATTTGAGCTCTCGAAGACCCTTCGATGATTTTGATATCGGCTTGGATTTTATGCAGGGGGAATATTGGGGAGGATAATTCTACTTAGATAGATAATTTGAAACATTTATTAGCTAGGTAAGTAATATGGTTTACTAAATTTAAGTATTCAAGGATTTTCTGCGAAATACTTCACCATGAAGTATTTCACTGAAAATCCTACAGAAACTATATATTAAGAGTGCAATTATTGTTACATTGATGCAGTATTATAATAAATATGACCGATCTTTTCACATCTGCTCTCTTCTGCTTCTGGCAAAGGTTTGGAAAATTCCAAGTTGATTTATTAAAATGATTTGATTTATTTGAAAAATTATTCTAAAACTAGTAAACTAGTGTATTTTTTAAGGGTACTTTCATGCACACTTAAATATATGCATATATACATGTACCTTATATACATACATGTGAAACAAATATTATTTGGTTTAAAAGTATGTATAACTTTTACGTTTCATAGCTCTAGTGGAAAATAATCGCGTGGAGTTCCTGGATACAACAAAGAATGTATGTTTATTTACAAGGTGTCCTGGGTAAAGTGCACTAACTTCGGGAGGTGATTCTATATGAAATTCAAACTTTAAGGCACCTGGTTATCAAGTAAAAAAGTTAAGTTATTGTGTGATAAAAAAATGGTATTTCAAAAAGAATTATTTATCATTTTTACCTCTATCATATACTTAGTTACCTCCCGAAGTTAGTGCACTTTATCCTGGGACCCCTTTTATCTATAGTAAAATAATTATTACGATAGGAGAGTTAAAATTTAAGGCCGTAAACTCAAGTATGATATTGAAAAAAAAAAAAGATTTGATACATTTGTAGGTAGGTACCATTGAACGCGTAAATTTTTAGAACAGATATCTGCTAGAAATAGGTTATTAATGTTTTAATGTAATTTACTTATTTATTTTTGCCGTTTTATGCCGTGTTGCGCTACCAACTTATTTAGCCAACTTTTCGGATAGCATTACATTGTCCATCGTCAGGGCAAATGTGTAACCGATTATAAATGATGATTATGAACACTGGACATTGTAACGCTGTCGAAACGTTGAATAAAGAAGAAGTTGGCTAGAAGCTGGTAGCGCAATACGAAAAAATACCCCTAAAATAAATCACTATTAAACTTTGGTAGTGAATATCTCAAATTAGGTAATTATTTGTCCAAATATTTTTGGTTTACTTCAAGAATTTTTTTTACGTTTCGTAAAACACTTTAAATGATCAAAATCATTCGATAAAAGTAATCGTTTGATGTAATCCGACTTGTCCTGGAAGAAATGTCACTCGATCATTTGTCCCATCCCTCGGCGGGAACTAATGCAACGTCACTGGATAAGAAAAATGCAAGTCTCCTGAAGGAATCCACCCCACGAACCCGTGTCCGGCGTCCGTATTCCGTATCAATCATCGCGATTGACTTTTCTCCCCCCGATTTCATACCCAATTTATTTTCTTTCCTTCCTCCTTTGCCCCATGATGGATAATCCATCGCCATTTTGATTCCATGCGAGCGGTGCTTCAGATTGAAAAGTCATTCCGAATTCTACCTTTTTGGTGTTGACGCTTTAATAGAAATCCTCTGACGTGACAAAAATACACACATCGGCCAAACTTACTCAACCATTGGCGTATTGCCTGTAACTATGTCATTTAAATTATTACAGATAAATTTTCAAAATTTTTATAGGTACTTTTGGCAAATTTCCGAATTCCCACGCTCATTCGTAATCCCTGTAAAGATGTTTTAATTATTTATTGTCAACTAACCATTTAACGTGAGATGCCAATTACGATATTTTTAAGGCTATACAAAGAAGAGATAACTTCAAATAGTTTTGTTTTTACACATACTTCTTGCATCACCCTTTTTCAAAATCATTCATGGAAGTGATTTTAACGGCTTTAAACGGCTCTATAAAAAGTTGATGATTAACATATATAAATATAATGTAGTACTAGCGGAAAACTGGTGAATCTACATCATTTTCAGTTGTAAGTCATAATCACATTTGCAGTCGATTTTTTATTATAAATTTTTGGTTAAAATTTCGTTTCCGACTAAACCGAATACAGATAAAAACAATAAAAAACTGTCACAAATGTGTTATTATCATCATCTGTAGTGTGTTTTAAAATGCGGCATCATTTTTAACCCTAAGCTGGCGAAAAACAGGAAAAAGGGTAAAATAAATAAAATAAATATTTAAGCTCAAATCGAAAACAAAGTAAATTTGAACATAGTATTTTGTATATGGTATTTCCCGAGTAAATTTGTATATGGTATTTCCCGAGATCGTTTATTTAAAGATTGAATATATTTACGACCATTGAAATGACTCAGCTCAAGAAAATCATACATTTGATCGTGCAATGTCCGGTAAATCTCTGATTTATTTTTCCATTTAATGTTCGCTCCCTAACATTCCTTTCTTTGTTCCTATCGCTCAGCATCCTTAATATACCATCTATGAAACCTTCTATTAATCCTCTTATTACACCAACTCAACATAGTTTCATATTTCATTTTATTTCTTATTTTCTTTTTTAATTTTAATTTACTCCGTATTATAGTTGAACGTAATATGGCAGACTGGGATTGCACTATCCTCCCAGTCCTGCTAGAATAAAAACTTAAATTAAAAAATCAATTGTAGTTAATGATCTACTTAATTGTCCAAATAATTTAAAGGTACTTGTGCTCCAGTTTGTAATAATTTTCTAATAATGAGACGTTAGATGCATGGGCGAAAATCGAAATAAGTCAGTACTTGTTTCGCTATGACAGCGTATATCATAAAAAAAATAGAGCAGACTGAATCAAAAATGGCTCTACGAAACTGCAACAACTGTGGGAAGAAAATATTAAGCGATTTTTTTTTCATAAAGTAAAATAAAGAGTATGGCACCTCAACTCCAAAGTGTGGCATCTCCCACACATACTTTTAGAGAAACGACACTTTTTCACCCTGTCTCTTTATTTTTATTTTTTTTATTTTATAAAACTTGATGAATTAGAATTTTTATTTTTATTGTTTTTGGTTATGTACTAATGTATACTTTAGTATAATTAAAAAAAACGTTCTTTGCCCTTAATTGTAAAATCGATTTTCATTGCCACTCTTTAAAAAAAAAAATATATATATATAGGGAACATATCTATAATGGTAGGTTCAGACTGGACGACGTACGTATGCATCGCTACTCAAACAATGCTTAGCAACCCATACATTTTCTATGAAAACGGCCACAGACATCGCACGTCGCGATGCGTGTGGCCAATGTGATTCTAAAACATAAATTTTCGTTGAAAATCTATACTTGCTAAGCAGTCCAGATATTGTTAGGCGTAGCGATGGGCACGTACGTCGACCCAGTCTGAATCTACCATAACTGTCGTAGGTACACAGTTGGTAACCTATAATACCTTTAATGGTAAATTCGACCAGTGAAGCAAGCTTTGCAGTAGTTGACTACACAAATAGAAAAATACAAACAACCTATCTCATGCCGTCCATCAGCGATTGATAGTTTCGTGTTGAATTTGCTTGTTTATTCAGCTTTAATCCAAGCGGAAAAACGAATTTTGAATGAATACATCACGTCGCGTTTACTGTTTATCGAGGCAAATACTTTGTACTTTTATCTCCCGGGATGGGATGTAACGAGAGTACCTGAGTTTTGTACAAAATATTCATAATTTTAAATCATGAATAATGTCCAATGGAATGACATCGTGAATTTATTTTGCTTTGGAATTAATTAGATGTATTAAATACTCTATTACATTGTTCATGTTTAAGGTAAGTATATTATTTATTTCATCTGTTTTCTGAATTTAACACCACTATCCTCAAAATTTATGAACCGTGGCGGTAGATAAGTTTTCACTGGACAATATTCACGTGGAAGATAAATTTCGGAACTTATTCACAGATATATATGTACCTACGTACCGTAGTTTAACTTTCTTCACCAATGTGTTTATTGACAAACACAAAGCATTTTAGTAAGGTAAATCATACTTATAAAAAAAAACAAAACAAAAACTTGGGCGGGAAAAGAAGCTATTATATCCTTACACATTAGCTCAGTAGTGTAGGTAGGTAACTTATGTTATGTATAGCAGGTGGATGAGTTTTTGTATCTGGGAAGTAAGTTTCCGACAGATGGAAAGATGATAGAAATATTGAAAGGATAGTAAATGCAGGTAAATCCATTAATGGAGGACTGAATGCCATTGGCGCTAACAAAAAACTATTTAATGAAGCGAAGTTAGCAGTTCAAAATGGAGTGCTACTACTAACCCTGTCATATGGTAGTGAGGCATGGAACTGGCAGATGAAGGATGAAAGTAGACGAAATGCTGTAGAAATGAGGCTTACGTATGGTAAAATGTGTATGAACTTATGAGAAATAAGAAAATTAACAAATAATGGACGCAGTAATGAGTAACATTAAGAAAGCGATCCACAAACGGTTTGGGTATGTAGAGTAAATGAATGGAGAAAGAAGATGTCGGGGACGCCCGATGAAGACATGGAAAGTGAATTAGATAATTGAGTCGGTCCATGTCAAGAGTCAGAATAATAGAAGAGTATGAATGTGAACGAGGCAAAGAGTGTGTGCCGAGACCTAGTTGTTTGGAGATCCGTTCTCTCTGCCTAACTCTGCGAGGAAACTGCGTGATGGTTAGTTAGCTAATTAGTTTATACAGCCTCGCATTTCTTCAAGGATAATTTTCATCATGAAAAATAAACGAAAGCGAAAAATTGTGTATTTTTAAACTCAAAGACTCCCTTAATAAGTTTACTCGATGCTCTCATTAATCAAAGGATTAAATTGTCTTCCTGTAAACGAGAAACAGCCTTGCCCTTAAATAACGCCGAGAGTCTTCCGGCGCATTCAATATCATCAAATAATTATTTTTTCAGGGAAAAAGTCCGCTCTGAAATCTCTCTCGGCTTCCCGCGGCGTAGAACTTAATACCTCTACCTATACAGAATATCTACCTCGCTACTGCTCTACCAGCTCTGGGTAGCTATGGAGACTACGGGAGACGGTGGTGTTAAAATGAAAATAATATCTTCAAAGTTGGCGCAAATTCAGCGGTTTGCGAGTAAAGCAGTGTTACACTAAGCCAAATTTACTGAATAAACTACGTTGGCGAAAACTGCAAGATTTAAAAATATATTTTACAAAAAAAACTTTGCAAAATACGAGAGCGAGCAGGAATGGACCAAAAGAATTTTTATTTTGCACCTTGTTTTTATCATTATAATAATGGACTAATTTAATTTTCTGTAGTCAGGTCTTCTTTTAAATTAAATTTAGGTATATGAGGAGTCTCTCCTTGAACTTTGTCACACTATGAAAAAACAATTTTAAAACAATGCGATGGAAAAATATAACGTGAATGCTGAATGCTGGGTGACCCGACAATTGGCCCTCCAACAGTTAGCCCCTTGATGGTTGTTCCTCCGGAAATTTGACCCCCTGGATCCCCGGACTGATAATACCTCCGACACTTGACCCCCCAAAAGAATTATTTCTGCTGTATGTCCTCATTGGAAAAGTAAGAATGCAGAGAGGCCGACCGTATATAAATAGAAGTCGATATGTGACGCTACAAGTCAAACGTTGACATCTCCATCGTAACGCAAAGTAATAAATTAAGTTTTTTTTAATCAATGATATCGTATGTTTTTTTATGATATTACCTGACTTTAAAAAAAATTAACTGTATGCGGGGATCAAGTTTAATTGAATCGAAAGCCGTTGATCATGGATTTTTTCATTCTGATCGGTAATAGGACCTTTTTATAAAATAATTTGCAAAAGATTACCTTTCTTGCTAGGTGATCTAAATACATTATAGTCAAGTCAAAATATTCAAAGTTAAAGAAATATGAAAGTTTTTTTCTTATTACCAAGCTTTTAAAACGTGAAAACGCAGCTTTACTCTCATAGCTAATGTAACCCCGGAAGAAGTCGTATCTTTATTATTCTTTTTTTCCCCGCTAATTGAAACGCGGGACTGCGGCTGTTGTTTTGACGTTCAGACAAACGGATATAAAAATATATATTTATTCAAAAAGCCCCCCCCCCCTTCCCCAACCCCCCCAGTGACGGTGAAACTGCAGAATGAAATTGATAACTGCCCTGCCTAGGAAAGGAAGGGGGCCACCGTGTTATTAAAATAATGCAAGGGATATTTTCAGCCTTCGAGCTGGAAAAGGAAACATTAACGTTTTCTGCAGAACGCAAAATATTTTCCATTAAAACTTTTGTTGAGTGGTTAAACTGGCATAGAAGCCCAAGAAATAGGATTTAGAAACTTAAAGAAGTTTAGAAACGACAATAAGAAAAAGTAGAGAGAATAAAATTATATTTTTTACTAACCGAAGAGAATTCAAGAACTTTCTTTGACTTACAGCTCGGCTTGTGGTTTCCGAGTACAATTGTGCAAAGAAAGAAATTTTCGTCAGCTTTCAATCTTAAAATAAATCAAATGATTTTCAAAATCTCTCATATACTTCATACAAACACCACAAATTTTTACCACAAAAAAATGGTGACGTTTTCTTTTCTGTCAAATTTCGGCACAAGTTTAGTTTATTGACTGGAAGAAAAAATGAGCAATATTGTCGGATATTTCCATCCATTGAGTTTTATTGGCAAGACAATATTTTTGGGACATGTACTTCAAAAGTAAAAATATATTGACTTAACAAAACCATACACATGAAATTTTATAGTTTTACAAATACATTATAATTTTTACGCTCAACTTTCATTGTGTAAATAAATTAACCCCACATTAAAGTAAATATTTTCTTGGAGCTTTTAACACTACCACACCGGACCGGGGTTACACGTCTACACTGACTAGAGTTTTACACTTTATCTGAGCGGATTTTTAAACCACATACTCAATAATTTAGGTAATTCTATAAAAAATACTCAGTTATCGATTTGCATTTAAAAAATGTACATAACATTACTATTTTTTAGATATTAAATAAATTATATCAAATTCTGTGGAACTATTTAATTCCCCACCTAACCTCTTATTGTGAGTTCGCCTGAAATTTCCCCATCAGTATCCCCACCATATGCCGGACTGAAAGTAAATAACCCGCGCTTGTAGCCGATCGGTAAATGTTGCATTTTAATAGAAAGGGCTGTGTCGTAATAAGTGAGTCACGCTAGCTTCCTTATTATCGCTTTTACCATTTTGCGTTACCAGTTTGCGCAACAAACTAGCCACGTTCGCGGACGCTATAATCGCCAATCGCCTGTCGTTATTCGGAAACAAGGAATGATGCTCGCTATCGGTCCGCCTTCTCTGTTTTCCATGCAAAAATATGCGTTATGGTCTACATTCATTAGAATATTTATGATGATTTTATTTATCGAACGATTTACATAATGATCACTAGAATGTGTTCAATATACTTTTCCATTAACATTATAAATTTTGCCATTAACACAAAATTAATAAGCAAAACGAATTGGGGGACCCGATAAACCCCCCTTCGGATCATGTGTGATTTTTTTCTTTCCGGTACGAAAAGGTTAAGTGGTTCCCATTCGATATCAGTTATGTTTAGAAATTATATTGTAAGTACAGTAGCTATATTTATTATATAATATTATATAGAGGTATTTAGCGATCGCTTGCCATAATGTGCCAAACTTTACAGTACCTGCAAATTGAATAAACGGTTGAATCTAGGATGATTCAATGGCTATAAATCGCAGTAAGCAGTTCATATTTTACGAAGTAATCTTTTGAGTGATGATATTTATTAAATTGAATGGCCAAATCTAAAACGAAACATCACGGAGTAGTTATTTGTCTCATGGCCTTGAATTTTTCTAGTATAGAATATATATATATATTATTTTATTATTTATTGAATTAGTTTATACTGCGTTAGAATAAAAGCTAATGTATATACATTAATATTTCATTTTATAAATTTAAATATTTTTACAGTAATAACATTCATTCTTCCTTCATTGTTAAGACTTTCAGGCATTTCATCATATATCTTCTGTCATCTATACATTGGGCAGTTCTGTGATTTAGATTTTTTCGTACGTTACAATTTCATTCTATTTATATTTCTGATTTCGTAATTCTTCTTCTTCTTCTTCTTCGATGGCGACAGCCCATGTCGAGCTTTGGCCTCCCGCAACATTTGCCTCCAACTCCTCTTGTCCTCCGCGGCTGACTTCCAGTTTGTTATCTGGAGAAGTTGTGCTGCATAATGGTTTCGTAATTATGTTAAAAAATTAAAAGAATATCTCTATTAAAATAATTTGTTCCGTAAAATATTTTGGAATTTGGATTTTCATGACTTTATGCACAAAAACTAACACATTAAATACCAGTCTCTTTTTTATTGGAATCCAATTTAGCTCCTGTCTCACTTGATTAACCCCTGCGTATTTGCCCTTGCCCAGTGTAGATCGCATAGCTCTGTTTCGGCCAAATTTAATATTGTAGAGCAGTATTCAAAATGTGGAGCAAATATAGTTTTACAAATGAGCTATGTAGTGTTCTGTAGCTTTTTTTAGTTTATTTCTGAGTCTTCTTAGAAAATTAACCTTTTTTGATACCTTCTCAGCACATATTCAAAATTTGCTGAGAAAGTTAGTAATTTTTTTATAGTATATATAATAACAAAAAAATCTTGTAAGATATTCTAGTTCTGGAAAGATGAAAAGAGAATTTTCCGAGCATCGTGAATATAGATCTGTCATCCTTAGCTCTAGTCATAGCTACCTCCTCCCACATCTCTGTAAGATTGGCTCCTCTCTCTGAGGGTTCCCTAGGTCCGGTGATCCCAGCGAACTTCTAAAGTGGCGGCCATTAATTAAGTTTATTGATGCAATCGTTCACGCCACATCTGCAGAATAAAAATTAGGTATATGAAAAACGGAATCAGTTTTCTAAAATATATTAGCAGAAGAAATTGGATATTTTTCGTCTAGCTGGGAGGTATCAAAAATCCAATTTTCACAAAAATTATTTCAAAAGATATTAATATTTTAGCCTGTTTAAAGATAAGTAGTCCGATTTAAACTTGTTTAAGAAAGTTTAATGTATCGTGATCTCACTTATCTGCATATTATCTTATCTCATCAAGAGCGAGTTAAAAAAATAAATAACAGAAAGCTGCTATCTGTGAATCCTTTCCTCAGTTACCATAAGTTATAATAATAACAATTGGTTAATTTGTAGAGCGCCGTTTTTTTGAGAAATCATCTTAGGGGTTCAGTAAAATTTATTGTGAATCCTTAGGCTTAATCTAAGTACATTATTTACAAATGAAAGATACCTGGCAGGTCACTTCCGATAAACACACTTTAATTCGAAAGTTTATTATTGTAGGACATTTTATTTATAACACTGGACATTGCATGATTTTATATTTGCTACCCCTATCACTGTTGGTGTTCATTTATAAGAAGATTAATGCCAAAATTGAGTTAATATTTATTTCGAAAGACTTTTTAGAATTTCGGACTTTTTAGGACTGGACAATTTTCATGAAGTCACTTTTACAAAAGCTTTCATAAGCTTATGTTTATTTTATTTATATTGTTAATGTTTCACTACATAAATAAAAATAAATATAATAATTAAACAAAATAAATATTAAAAGAAACCTGCAAAATTACGTATTTAAAGACAAAAAAATATTACACATTGAAAATTGACAATTTTGAACTTTAGATTAGGCAATTCTCTATTTGCTAAAATTTTACTATTAATTGGAATACTTATCAATTTTAAATATTTTTGAGTAGGTACCATAACGTTCTCTTTTAGAAAATGTCTTTTATCTACTTTATTCTTACCGGTCTTCTATTACAAACTTCTTCTTGTGTATAAAAGAGTCAATGTAGTGTACTTATCTTTAAAAAACCAACACAATCTTTGAGTTTGAAGAAAAGCAACCGTTTTCCCCCTCCGGTTATTTCTACCTTTAACCTTTAGGCCTAAACCACCGTTTTCCAATTCTCCTTGCATGTGCAGTTAAACTTCACGGATCGAAGCCCACGATAAAAAGTCACATTACGCGTCAACAAGCTCATTTGTCGCCAGCTTCCTTTGATCCGTCGAGGGCTGCCACCGAAACCGGTCAAGTTCTCATTAGTGTCAAAACTCCCCCTCTCTCCCTTACTCCCCAACTCCAGGAGACCCTCGTCGGCGAATCGGGCCTCGCTACGAAGTCATTAGGTCCCGAGCCGCAGATTGACCAAAAGGAAAAGAAACCGGTAATAACGAAAGCAAGAGTAAGGAAGGTGAGGGGAACACTATTTTTCTATGTATTTACTGGATATGTTGTAGATGTTGCTTGGTGGATGCGGGTAATAGCGATTTACAATCCCGCAATCCTAAAATCCCGCAATCCCGCGATCCCGTATCACGCAATCCGTATCCCACAATCTCATGGGATTTCAGCAAAATATATCATCTATCAAATTAACTATTATAAAAATGCTGTTTATATAGATAAACTGTCCAAAGAAGCGAAGCCAGCAGTACACAATGGAGTGCTTGTAGATACCCCGATGTTTGGCAGTGAGGCATGGAACTGGCAGAGGAATGATGAAACTAGACTTAATACTGTTGAATTGAGATCCCTGATGCGTATGTGTGGTAAAACCATGTACGGATATGCAGATATGAGCGTAATGGGTAAGATTAAGAAAGAGACCCTCATATGGTTTGGGCAGGTAGAACGAATGAACGAAGAAAGGAGTGTAAGGAGAATATATGTCGCAAATGTGAATGGTAGAAGAAATCGGGGACGCCCGAGGAATACATGGCACGATTAAGTGAATCAGATACTTGAGTCGGGCCTTGTCAAGAGTCAGAATGATAGAAGTAATTCTGTGCATGTTTATCAGCTGACTATAACTTTTTAATTTTTTCAGTATTTTTTGTAATTTGAGACTGATTATATCGTAATTAATTAGTTAGTAAGACAAAATTCTAAAAAATATTTTGAAAAAATGTTTATATATAGTTACTACTATAAATACCTCTAGTTTTTGTTACTTTTCGTAAAACCTTACTGATTGACTTAAAATTAAAAAAATTAAAATTTATATTTGTGTTTTATTAACTTATAAAAAATGCAACACTTATTGAAGTTATAAAAAAGGTAAATGGTTTCATATTGTTAAAAAATCAGTTTTATAAACTATGCGCCTCTCAGGCGCTTGTTTGTCTTTTCAATACTAAAAAATAAGATTATCTTTCTAGGGTTAATACGAATCTCGCAAATCCTGTGGGATTTCTAAATTCTATCCGACAATCCCGTAGATTTAAAAAAAAAGGTGTGGGATTTGCAACTCCTGTGTAACTTCAAAATTTATTTTCCCTAAGGTAGCCGGAACATATATTTTTTATAATTTGTGTATTAGGTATACATTCTGCCTTACATAATAATAATAAATAAAAAATAAACATGTTGTAAATCTTGCTCAACCTGACAAATAACCATTTTCCCTGTATTGATTGTTGTTTATCAGTTATGTAAACGATTTCATTATTAAGAAATGTTTTCCATAACTTGTACAAATCAAATAATATGATAATTTCGACCGTGCAATACATTCAATGTCTACCTCTATGAAAAACATAATTATGTATATATATTAAGAGTTCGACCAACCCGGTTCCCAATTAAATAAACTAAATATTTTCAAATTCTAAATTAAATACAAATAATTTTATCAGCATTGATCTATTTTAAGTAAACTGGTCTTAATTTTGATTGGGTTACAGGAACAAACTTGTTTTTCCAAATCATAATAATAAATCTTGAAATATACGTTAGAAACCATTATTTTCAAGTAGCCAAAGCAGCTGGTAACCACATTTAAAATTGTGTACGTATTTATTTTGAACGTAAAATAACTCATTCCTCACATTATTTGAAATTAATCAGGCCATTACTTTAAGAAGTCTATATTTATAGCAAAAAGGGCACTCAACACGATGTAAGTAATTATTTCACCATAAAAATCACAAAAACAGTTGCAAAGTCACAAAGCTCTCATTTCTTTTGTGTATCGCCCTAAAATTCTCGTAAAAATACAAAATATGGCTTGTAGGTAAAGTTGTGACTTGCGGCGGAGGGCGTCCCCTATTCGCTGCAATAATTATATATTTTTTGCCTAGCGAAAGTTCAAGTACTAACGAAAGCACAATACTACACGGGAGAGTGCGTGGGGAGCTTTTTCCTAATACCGAAAGGTTGAATCACTGAGGAAAACATATATTTTGGTTTATGAAACATATTCCACGATAAATAAATAAAATAATATTTATTAAACGAAGCAGACGCTTAGTTTTTAAATACTAATTTCTTAATTATTTAAAAAAAAAAGTTTTTCCAACAATATTATGAGTCAATTTATATTATTTTTATTATTTGTGAACAAGTTATTATCACGCATGACAGGGGTTTCGCCTTCTGAAGGTATCACATTGAGGTGAGGCCACTAATAGGCGATCTATCTATATCTTTCAATTTCCTTATTGATTTCCGAGTAAAAACATTCGAAGAATTAAACTTGACAGTAATAAATACAACTAATTTATATTTATTCACAAGCCGTTTTCACTTGGCTTAAGCTTCATCTGCGTGACGATTTTTTTTACATTAACTCCACACAGGGGGGCCCTGAGGAAAATAATTTCCCCAGGGCCTATGTCTTCTACAAAGATGCTGTGTGGAGGAACTTTTAAGGAGAAGAAGGAGTGAACATGGGTCTTATAGAGACTGATGTTGTAGCAGAGTTTTTTTTAAATGTTTAAATTGTTCCCGTGATAAAACTTAAGATAAGCGGAAACCGAATGGAAAAAAAAATATTGTTTATTTATTTATTTATTCACGCCCATAGAGCTTTTACAACAATCATAATACAAAAATAACAGAAAAATAACAATAATATACAAATTATGTTACATCATTGTTTAGTAAGTGGGAAACAGAATTTTTGAAATTTCAGAAATAAATTTTGATAAGGAATAAACGAAAATATCAACTGAACTAAATTTATTTCCAAGCCTATGTAGTCTTTGGATTGGGGAGTTATTGAAATAATTAGTTTTCGAAGGATAAACAAAGAACAGCTCTTGAAGCCTCGTGTTACAATTTGGTACTCTGAATGTTATTAGTTTAGTTAAATCAGGTGCGTCAATTGTGCCATTTACTAATTTAAATAAAAGTACCATATCGCTCTTGGTTCTTCTAGAAGATAAGTCAGTTAAATTAAGTCGTTTCAATAATATATCATAATTAATTTGTTCAATGGGTATGGAGAGTTTGAAATTAATGAATCTTAAAAATTTATGTTGAACTCTCTCAATTTTTACTTGATGTGCTTTATAGTATGGGGACCAAATAGTAGAATTATATTCTAAATTACTTCTAACTAAAGCAGTAAAGAGTATTTTAAATGAATAAAGTGACGTAAAATCTTTGACTGTTCTTAAAATAAATCCCAAACATTTCATAGCCTTATTAGTAACTTCATTAATGTGTGGAACAAACGTTAATTTTTCATCAAATACGATACCTAGATCCTTGATATGAGACATCTTTTTAAGAGAAATATTATTGATACTATAATGAAACATAATAGGATTTTTGTTTCTACAGAAAGATATGAATTGACACTTATCAATATTTAAAAACAGTTCATTATGATTACACCAATTTTGTAAACGATCGAGATTGGATTGAAGGATATTACAATCATTAATACAGGTAATCGTTTTGTAAATTTTTAAATCATCGGCAAACAGGAGTATGTTTACTCCATTAAAAACTTTTACAATATCATTGATAAATATTAAAAATAACACAGGACCCAAATGAGAACCTTGTGGAACTCCGCTGGAAGCCACAAATTGCTTAGAAGTGCAATCTAAAATTTTTACACAAATTTTTCTAGATGACAAGTAACTTTTGAACCAGTTTAACATGCTACCAGAAACACCAAGAACTTTTAGTTTATGAATTAAAATTTTGTGAGATACCTTATCGAATGCCTTGCTAAAGTCTGTGTACACTGAATCAGTTTGAGATCGTTTATTCAATGTTTCAATTATATGATGTTGATAAATCATAAGGTTTGTTAGAGTTGATCTTCCCGAAATGAATCCATGTTGAAATGGTGTAATAACTTTAATTAATTCCTTATTAAGTTTCGTTAATAAAATAGATTCAAATAATTTAGGAATTGCAGATTGTATACATATAGGTCTATAATTTGAGACGTCAGTTTTATCACCTTTTTTAAATATAGGCGTTAAAAAGCTATTCTTCCATTGATCAGGAAAAATTCCAGATTTTAGAGAGAGGTTAAAAATTTTCATTAGTGGAATTGTTAATATAGATATACATTTTAATAAAAATATTGGAGGAACATTATCAGGGCCTGCGGATTTATTTTGTTTTAAAGAGACAATTTTCTTTTTAATATCAGTTTCATTAAATATACAATTGTTTAAATCAATCGAATCGTCAAAATTGATATCATGTAATGGAGAATCAGTTTTAGTGTCGTAGACTTCACTTATTCATTGTTGATAAATTTTGTGTTTACTTTCTTCGAAACCAATTAAAAAAAAAAAATAATGGCTTAATATGTTTTTTATATTTTCACTGCCAAAAGTATTTTTGTTATTTATTTTTGGGGTGTTATTTTTTTTATTTTTCATGTCAATACCTTGGAAGAGTCCCAATTGCTCCCGTCTGGAGCCAGTGCGACTATGGCATCCCCAATTGGGATATGTTGTGAGGCTGAAGGTAAGTGAGGAGGGGAAGGAGATTATTAGAGGAAGGTGCGGAAGTACCTGGCTAATCAGATCTAGTCACTAAACACGGCTAAAATCATTATTGAGCAACGTTTCAAATCTGAATGGTGGTTTTACACCAGGGCGATACTGAGAGTATCTCCCACTCTGGAACGTCCCGCAAATATACTAAATATTATTTTTAATTAATTAATTGTAAAATAACACAAATTCATCAAATAAAATTTATTTGCGCACGCCGGGTTCGAACCCGCGACCTTCGGAATGGAAGTCCAAAGCCTTACCCCTAGACTACACCAGTCGTCGAATAATTATGCGGTGTTGCGCTACCTTCTTCTTTGGTTATTCTTCTTATGTTTTCATATTCATGCCTTGCATTATAAGTCAATTTTCAACCCTAAAATTATTACCAGTTTATTACCTCTGCCATTTGCTTACTTGTGGAATACCGATCTGTTCATTAATTATTGAACAAAGGCCCATCAGCAGTTTATATAAATCACCCGAAGGATGCCATCGAGTGTCACATGAATACCAGCAGTAGTTATTTAACACTGAATTTTTTTAACGATATAAACTAAAAAAAAAAAAAATTTAAACCCTCAACACGGCCAAATAAATCTTTCCAACTTCAAGAATATTATGTTTTTAACAGTGTAACTCCCGCAAAGCTCGCGTATAAACCACCTTTCGTTAATTAGAACAAGCGGGTTGTAGGGGTTTTATAGGTACCACCCCGCCAATACACACGTATTTTTTGCACAAGTAAAAAGAAGAAATAATAAACCCTACCGTAAAAAATACAGGAAGGATTATTAAGCAACGGGTGGTAGAGTCTTGTATCTAAATTATTTCTCAACGTATATTATTTCATTAAATGTTCTTTTGCTAATCCCATTAAAGCAAAAAATCATAGATTCCCTTTCGTTAACAAACTAATTGCATGTTTTATGTCTGCCATTCAGACTGTGTTTGGGCTCTTCTATCTATCTGTAAGTGTTTAACTATTAACTATCTATGAATTGAAACTGAGCTTGTTGACAATCGTCGACACTACTCTTACTACTGGACGTTTGTCAGAACTTGACATAAGCTCTAAATCTTATGGCATCTATTAAAATCAACTAAATTTATGTGTCATTCAGAGATACTACACAATCTAAATAATATTTTGCATTGCGTTTTTTAATGTATTTTTTTTAATGAAATTTAAATTAAACAAAAAAATACCAAAAAGCAGAGTCTAAAGAAGCGTCGAATGCCCAACATTTGTACAAACGTCAATGTTTTGCTCAAAAGCTCACACGAAGAAAACATTTTGTGCTTCTCGTGTTTCCAACTTTCTACAAGAGTGTTTTCAAGACTTTGGGTCACTCCTTCCATTATTTTTAAAGACCCCGCACAGCATCTCTAAACAAGATATTTCCCCGATTAAAACATAACTTACTCCTGTGTGGAGTTAATTAACATTTGTATTTAAGTGATTTGGTCAATATCTGTTTTTATTATATTTTGCGGAATTTTAAATTTTTAAAATATTGATAAAATAATTATTTATTTTTCGTAAAGCTGGAATCAGACGATTCACTCGAGGGAAGGTTTCCGCCATGTTTTTTCGGTCTAATCGTCCATTTTGTTTCATTCCATGTTCACACGGCGCTATAGAAATAAGCGTTCACTCGTCCATTCAGAACACAGCGTCGCCGAGCGAGGTCAACCGCGCTGGAATTCGTTTGTTTTCCAGCGCGGTCCGGTCCCGAATTTTAAGGAAAAACATGTCAGATGCATCGATTTTTACGCAATTTTGTTGACACAATTAAATAAAAATAAATAAAAAAAACAGTATTTTGTCGTCTTATAAACCTTTTTATTTTTTATGGCATAATAACACAATTTGATTTCACTTTTTTTATTACGAACATTTTCCTACAAATTAAAAATCTTACATATATTAAAAAACATATAAAATACATGGATAATAAGGGAGACCCAAAAATTTATATGAGAGGTGTTCCCAAAAGCAAACAAATTAGCCGAACGAATACCATTTTGACGTTTTGCGTGCGATTTGATAGCGTCCTTTCATGGTCCTTCCCGTACAGGACGCGAGACAAACTGATTGAGAGTTCACTCGGTGTTCAGACGATTCACTTTGCTCTCTTCCGCGCGCATGCGCGCGCGAGTGAAGGATGCCGAAGGAAAATATCCAACATTGTTGGATCGGTTCACTTGAAGATTTCATTCGGCAGTGTTCGGCACTTTCGATTCATTTCATGTTCAGACGTGTCATTCCGAGTAAACTAGGCCGAATGAAATGCGGAAATGAGCGATTAGTGAAACGTCTGAATGGCGCTTAATAGAGTGGCGCGCCTGACAGCATTTTCTTTCCGAGACAGTTGAAGATAACACAAATAAACCTTGTGATAATCTCTGAATAAAGCAAAAAAAAAACATTTTCTCAAAGTTTCTTTTGAAAGGCCAGACAAAGCCTTAAGCCGTCACAAAAATCACACACACAACTAACAATAAACATCCCCTTCAAGCTTGGGGAGTAAAAAGCCTCTGAGCCTCTCGGCCTCGACAGCTTCAGTTCAAATATTGCAGGCGGCGGTATTATTGGGGTTGCACCTCCTCAGTACACGCCATGAAGTGGTAGGAACTAATGATTGGGGGATAAGAGGAATTCCATTATTATGATCATTAAACGCTGTAGGTGGAATATGTCAGTCAGAAGAATTAAGTTTATAAAATTTGGGTTCGCTTTTATTTTCTTACAAATTTAAAAGGAGCGCTTTTTAAAACGACCCTGCAAACAGAAACGGAGCTTCATGCATACACAATCACTTTTCATAAATACACTATGATTATTAAAAAGAATGTTCACA
Source organism: Limnephilus auricula (assembly GCA_951813805.1). Taxonomy (NCBI): domain Eukaryota; kingdom Metazoa; phylum Arthropoda; class Insecta; order Trichoptera; family Limnephilidae; genus Limnephilus; species Limnephilus auricula. Next base: position 1,129,289 of record OX638401.1, read on the forward strand.
ATGTGTATGAAAACATACACCAAACCATATGAAATATTGAAAATATTGAAATCAATTATGGTTAGAGAATTAGTAAGTATTATTTAGGTGGATAAACAGTTTAATTATAATTTAATATCTTAGTATTTAATTCGTAGAACTCCATTTAATTTCACCCTTAAATTTAATAATGTTATTATTAAGTTCTGCAAGTATTTTGGTTTTTATTATTGTAACAGCTGTTAGTTAAATGTAGCGTTGTCATTAGGTTAAAATCGCTAAAATGTATGAAAGTACATATGAAAATAGATTTTTTACCCTCACACAGAAGGTCCTGATGAAATAAATTTCCCTTAAAGCCTATGTCATCTTTGGGGATACTGTGTGCAAGGTATTTTTAAGGAAATTAAGGAAGGGAAGTTCTGGGGAGGAAATAGCTAAGAGGGGTGAGTAGGAATCTAGGGGTCAGTGTATGCTGCGGTGCAAGACGATGGATCGAGGGAGGGACCAGCTATAGACGTTTTGAAGTCCCAATCCAGCCCTTCAGCTGGTAGGCATCCTATGCAAAGGTGTTGGATATCGGATGAATGATTCCCATGGCGGCGGTACATTTACCTGCTTCCCAAGTTGTAAACCCATTTGGTTAAACCAGGTCATAATACTGTTATTTGGCGACATTTATGAGATGGAGACTTTGGAGAAAAAGAAATAATGTGCCATCCAGAAATTTTTCAGGAAAATTGAATTTTTCATGTAGGTATGTATTTGTAGAAAATCTAAGTATACAATTTTCGTCTGAGCGTTGTGATTGTCATCCGCGCCAACCCGCCTGAACAACATGCCGTGTTATTTTATATTTAGATGTAGCAAGGAAGGTAAATAGTTCCCGGAGAAGCTAAATTCAGAAATGGGTAGAGGGTGGTGGATAAAAATACAAGAGACACGGTTAAATGCTTCTAGAGATGCTTAAGGTTGTTAATAGAGTGGCTACTTAACAATATGAGACACGCGGAGTAGTCGGAAGAGAGCAACCCCAAAGAACGCTCGACTCCCGAGTCCCCGGCCTAATAGCAGACGCGGAGGCCACGGCAGTGAACGCAGAACGTTGACGGATTTTAATTTCGCCAAAAGTAACTAACATTATCGGAACAGATGATCGCATGGCCATTCAGATTCACCCCGTCGCAACACCAGAGTCGCATCCCTTTCCCACCAACTCACTGACGCTTGGCTTGTATTGCTCTCGCTCTGTTTCTCCTTTTCCCTCCTCGTTTTGGACCCCCACCCCCGTACCCCTCCCGCTACCGCCATCCATCGGAGCTCTGGGGATAGAATGAAAAGCTTTTTCACTTTGCAGAGCGCAGTAACGAGATTTTTTTTCCGACGAGGAAAATTAAATAAATACGTTGCTTTCGTTAAGTTTAATTAAAGTTTGAAATAGAAATGTGAAATGCCATTATTTTATAAAACGACCATATTCCGCAGACTCTTTATTAACATGTCTAAAGAGTGTAACGATCACTAAAATATAATTGCACACATTTAATATTTTAATGACAATAAATATTTGTTTGTTTCTTCAACACTTAACTTCTAATGGTATTATATTTAATATCTTTAAAAAAACTTGAATGTTTCCGCTCTATAGAGCAAATAAAAGAATGAAGGTTTTATCCTTAAAAAAGTGGGATTGAAAATATCTCATCATAATAACTTCTGTATTATTTTCTGACCAAAGTTTAGTGTCATCTTAAGATGGCGTGCACGTTCTTCCATCACTGCATTCCCCCTCACTTGGGGATATCGGTAATTCAGGAATGATCAGGATTTATTATTATTACAGAGCTGAAATTGTTCTGAATTTATGAACATGGAATACTGGATTGTCTCACTTGGAATAAGGTATTCCCACATTCGAAATAAGGTTTTCCCCAGAAGAAGAAACAAAGAATTTACTCGAAGTATGATTTACCCCGAACCGTGTGTAAGAAATTACACAATAAAAATGCTGTAAAGATGAAAAAGCGTGAGATTGATGCGCAAATCGATTAAGGAGAAAGCCGTGAAATAATATTTGCCCAGACGAAAATACTAAACAGACTTGGAAATATTTTACGGCTAGGCGTGACAATAGAAAGCAAACGAAGGCAATTAATTCGGAGAATTCAGGAAGTGCTACATTGCACGTAAGGCTTTTATGGTACGAAGGCTTTTCCTATGCAATGAGTTTATCTTTATATATATGTATCTCGCTTCACAATGTTCGTCCTAGGTAAATTTCGAAACTACTTAACCGACTTTGATTAAATTTAACTTATTGTATGTAATTTGGATCAACTTAAAATATAGGATAGTTTTTATCTCGAATATTTATTAAATTTTCAAATGTAGCAAACACTTTGTGGGAATACATAATTATAATAAACACAATAATACTTTGTTTTAATTCCACTTTATTATTTCTTTATCCGACGGTTTCGGTTCACCCTGAACCTTCCTCAGGGATGAATAAAAATATATTTAACATAATACTGATATACAGGATTATTGAATATAATACAGATATACACGGACATACACATATACAATATTTATTATTGCGAATTAAATAATTTTTATGGCACTAATATGTGATATTTTTTTTTTTTTTTTTTAATTTTCTTTATTCATTTTTTTTGTTACAGGTTTATTTTACATGGCTTTTTGACTACCTAGCTAGGCAAATGCCCGTATTATGGTAGTCGAGATTCATAAGATGTTATATTAAGTTTAAAATATTAGGTATAATCATCCATATATGTAGATGAAAGTAAAAACATATAGCATACATATTAGGGAAAATATTCATACTAATATTAGGTACATGATCACATACATGAAAGGAGTTAAACTAGGTTAACTTGATTGTTCAAGACAGTATTTGTCTGATTGATTCTCTCTGGCAGTGAGATTATGATTAGGAGCCATCATTTCAAGCTCTAACTCAGAAATTCCAAAAAGTGAGTTAGTTCACTATGGTTTAAGACGATCCAATTGTGATGTGTATTGTGTTATAATTATACTATATTGTTGTTTATCGTTTGTATGCATTCAACGACAAATAATGATTTTTATTTTTATTCAATTATTATACTTTTAATTGTTTCAATTATATATTTCAATTAAATGCTAATCCAAAAATGCGTGTAGCAGAATGGCGCGACACAAACGTGTTGAGAGAGCTAATCAATTAGCAGAACAAATCGCGACACGTAACGACGCTCAAAAAACCAGGTGGCTGAGCGTCGTATCCTGATTTATAAGTTTATAATAAATGTAATTTTAAAAAATTATGTTCGTTTGTTCATAATTTCTCCGAAACTCTTTACCAATTACTTTTTGGTTTTAAAAATCGAGTAAAACGTTTTTTTCTTTATTAGTAAATTAATATTAATTTGACTACATTAGGAAGTTTAGTATAATATTGATACAACGTATATATAACTACTGAGCCACAGCAACGAGCGGCCGGGTAAGCTAGTATTTTTATATATTTTTACTATTTCATAAATATTCATAAGTTTTACAGTTTTGACATTTTTTTTACCACACTAGGCTAGTGCCCGTGTTGTGGTAGTCAGATATGAAGTATATACATATAATATGGAGCTAGCTACACCGGGAAAAACAAATCAAGTAAAAACTACTAGGCAGTCAAAAATAAAAGCCGTATTTAATAATTTTTAGTAGAAACGCAAACATTTTAAGCACTTTATTTTAAAATTGGCCCAACTTTTTGGAGGGTACATTCTTCAAGTTTTTTGTTGGCACATGAAATTGCACTGAAATATTTCAATATTTTTTTTGTGTAGAGCACGCGGGTTGCGGAAACTGACCATATAATGAACTGTAGGTAGTAGCGTGGCACGAACTGGCCGTTCGGTTAAAATATCCAATTATTTTCCACTAACAAATTGAAAAACGTCGGACGGCAACTCTCCCCTGAGGAATGTTGCCTTGCGCCCCCGAGCAAACCAAAAATTAAAAATCTACCTGGCCACCTTTAAAAAAATCCTCTCTTTTTGATACAATTCTACCACTGTACAACGTGAGATGCAAAGTAGGTACTCTATGGCCTTAAAATTTTAATTGTTAATATAAATAAAAAAAATTACACCGAGGTACGTAAAAATTTATTTGCTGTTTATGTGAATACCGTACAAGAGACCTAACTACTTCCCCTTGTAGCCAGTAAGACTATTAAATGCCCAATTGGGATATGATATATTTATTATGTGAGGTTGAAGGCAGTGGGCAGGGAGAAAAGATGGGGAGAGCGGAAGGTGGGGAAATACCTGATTATTCAGATTATAAGTCACCAAACACAGCTAAAGCCATTTCAACCAACATTTTAAATATGAATGGTGGTTTAACACCAAGGCGATTCTGAGAGTATATGCCATTCTGGAACGTCTCGCAAATATACTACGTATAATTTTTAATTAATCAATTATTAAATTAACCTTATACAAAACAATTATTAGAACGGTCTTGGCCTATGGATGTGAGGCGGGAACACTAACAGTAAAGTCTGCGGAACGGCTGGACACCTTCGAAAGAAAGGTACTTCAAAGAATCTTAGGAGCGGTGCGTTAGGGAGAGGCATGATGTGAGCTCTATGATATCTACCAAGCTCCTAGACTCTTTAAGTCTCAAGATGGGCCGGACATGTGCACCGAATACCAAGCACACGAGTACCGAAGAAGGTCCTCCTGGGACACCCGGGAGGTAAACGAAAGGCGGGTAGACCTAGGCTGAGATGGGAGTCTGATGTCAGGTATGATGCCAGAGGACTATTACTCCGTGTTGCAGATTGGAAGACGACGCCGAGGACAAAGGGCGATGGAGGGTCATTTTAAAGGAGGCCAAGGCTCGTAATGGGCTATAGCACCACTGAAGAAGAAGTAGAATTTTAGATTAATTGTGAAATAACACAAATTTATCAAATCAAATTTATTTGCTTAGGCTGGATTTCAACCCGCGGTCTTCAGATTGCTAGTCGAGAGCCTCTCCCCTCGACCACGGAAGCCGTTGCTGTTTGTATGCAACATTTTAACATTACAACTTGTACAGTTCACACGCATAATATTCTGTCTCGCAAAAAAAACTAAATTCAAAGAGTTTTACCGAAAGCTATAGTGAAAATTCCATTCCTTCAAATACTTAAGCATTAAAGTCAGTATAGTGCATTACTTTGTTCACGATTAATCATCATATTATAGCTCAAAACGAATAATCAAAAAGTCAAGTGCCTAAAATAAATTTGTGACATTATTCTACGCTAAATGTGTGGGTAGCGGGTACCACTCGCTCTCCGCAAAAACAGTGCATAGTGTATTGGCCAGAGGTACCTACTCGCTACCATTCATAGCGTTTACTACAAGCGCGGCGGAAACTAGGCAGTCCCACCAGCCATCTCTTCAAGTAAAATTTTACAAATTTTTAATTAATATGGATGCTCAGGCTTATATTTCTCTGGCGAAGGACGCAGTCAACTTATTGACCAATATGATAATGGAGCCTAATAATAAATTTACAAAAGAGCAGATCGCTAAAATAATACCTAGAACTAATGATATATTAGGAACCATTGCCCAAATGGCAGTAAAAATGGCAAACCTTGAGGGCGAGTTAACGGCTCTAAAAAGTTCAACTCCAAATGTGTGCTCCCCACCAGCCCAAACTCAAACCGTTTGCGAAATCCTCGTTGAAATGAAAGAACAAAGCTACAGAGACAAAAATCTAATTATTCACAACATTCCGGAGAATACATCATTATCTCAGACTGAATCAATAAATAGTGATATCGCAGCAGTTAAGAAAATTATCTCCGATATGGATGCCTCGACAACAAACCTTGATGTAAAAATCTACAGATTGGGTATTCGGAAAACTGACAAACCGAGAAGTATAAAAGTCGAATTTCCGGAAGCTAAATGGCCGAAAATTCTACTAAAAAAGAAAGACACTCTGAAAAATCATATCCGAATTTATCAAGACCAGTCTTTCCTACAACGTAAACATTTAACAGATTTAAGAGAAGAACTAGAAAAAAGGAAGTCTTCAGGCGAAACGGATATCACAATAAAATACATTAATAACAATCCTACAATCGTTTAAACGATCCCAAAAAACTAAACACCAAAATTTCATTATATTATCAAAATGTACGAGGACTTCGAACAAAATTACAGGACCTGAAATCAAACTTACCAACTTTGAACTACGACTCTTACGCCTTCACTGAAACATGGCTTAATAAAAACATTGACACTTTCGAACTGGGCTTCTTTAATCACACAGTATACAGAAAAGACAGAAGCGTAAGCAATAAAACCAAAGGAGGAGGTGTATTTTTATCCATAAACAATAGACTCAAATCAAGAAAACTCAAGTGCATACATACACATCTTGAACAATTATTCATCATGGTGTCCACCAAAAGTGAAAAAATTATCATTGGCTGTATTTACATTCCCCCATCTTCTGACGCCCAAGTATACAAGGACCACTACTTCGAAATCGAAAAACAATCATAAGAAAATTTCCTGGCGCCACCATGATTATGACAGGAGACTACAATCTGCCAAATGTCATATGGGACATAGATAACAATAAAACTTCTACCACGGACAGCATCAACCATGGTTCTCATGAGATAATCGAGATGTCAAGTATCCGCATCTACTGAATCTATCCTCCCAATCGACAAATATCACCCTCCTCTACTGATCGAATGCAACAGTTCAATAAAAAAAATAAATCCATCAGTATCAATAAAATTGAACTTCTTCAAAGCCGATTATGATCAAATCACTAATCTTTTATCTTCAACTGACTGGAACTTTTTGGACTCTGAAGAAAACATAAATGATATGGTAGATAAATTTTACTCAATTCTAAATAAAACTATTGATTCGCTTGTACCAGTTTCAAAAATGTACGTACGTAACTATCCAAAGTGGTTCAGTAGCGATCTTATTAAAATAATTAGAGAAAAAAAAATAGCCCATAAAATGTACAAATCAACACGCGATCCAGTTGATTACGCAAAATTTAACGAACTCAGAAAGGCCACCAAAAAAATGTCTAAGTTATGTTACCAAAAGTGTATTGACAACTGTGAAAAATTGGCTCTTGCCAACCCCCAAAACATCTTTAAATTCTCAAAATTGCTTAACAACAACGACTCCGGTATTCCCCACAACATGTATTTAGATAATAAAACGGCTGATAATCCACAAGAAGTTGTTAATCTATTTGCTGAATTTTTCAGTAAAATCTATGCTTGTACAAACAACTCACCAATGTCCGACGCCACAACACCAAATAAAAATAACATTGATTTCAATCAATGCATATTCGAAGAAAATGATATAAAAACTAAATTAAAATCCCTTGATCTTAACAAATCGGCCGGTCCTGATAATATTCCACCAATCTTCCTATCGAAATGCTCATCAGTCTTGACTTATCCTCTAACTAAACTTTTTAATTTGTCCATAAAAACTGGCATTTTTCCGATAAAATGGAAAACAAGCTTTCTGTCTCCAATATTCAAGAAGGGTGATAAATCTGATATATCTAATTACAGACCTATATGTATCCAGTCGTCAATCCCGAAAATACTTGAATCTGCTCTGCTCTCTAAACTCTCGCCCGAAACCAATAAAGTAATTTCACATCGACAACATGGCTTCATAGCAAAAAGATCAACTCTAACAAATTTAATGATATATCAGGAATATATAACTAATTCTATGAACAATCGTCTTCAAACAGACGTAGTGTATACAGACTTTAGTAAGGCTTTCGACAAAGTCTCACATAAAATTCTTATAAACAAACTAAGATCCCTAGGTATAAGGGGGCATATTTTAAGATGGTTCGAAAGCTACCTTCACAAAAGAAAAATATCAGTCAAAATTAATTCACATTTTTCACATCAGTTTGAAATCTTTACCGGAGTCCCACAGGGGTCACATCTGGGCCCAGTGTTATTTTCCTTGTTTATAAACGACATAACTTCCATCTTTGATGGAGTTATGATACTATTATTTGCGGACGATTTAAAAATTTACAAAACAATTACTAATTATAATGACTGTATTGTATTATATGACCGTATTGCAATCAAATCTTGTGAGGCTACAAGAGTGGTGCACCCTTAATGAACTCTTTCTCAACATTGAAAAATGTCAATCAATAACTTTTACTCGAATCAAAAATCCCATTAAATATCAATATAGCATCAACAACAATTTCCTAAAAAGACTTAAACAAATTAAGGACCTTGGCATAATATTTGACAGTAAATTAACTTTTGTTCCTCATATAAATGAAATAACCAACAAGGCCATGAAATGCCTGGGGTACATTCTGAGGACGATAAAAGAATTTAAAACAATTAATTCCTTTAAATTGCTTTACACTGGATTTGTGAGAAGTAATTTGGAGTACAACTCAATAATCTGGGCTCCATTTTATAAGACTCATCAGCAAAAAATCGAAAGAGTACAACATAAGTTTCTTAGGTTCATTAATTACAAACTTGGAATACCAATTGAAGAACTTAATTATACATGTTTAATGGAATTACTGAACCTAAGTGATTTAACTACAAGACGCACAGTGAGTGACTTAGTTTGCCTTTTCAATATATCAAATGGCAGCCTGGACGCCCTCGATTTAACGAGCTTAATTAATTTACGTATACCTACCCGCAATACTCGTTTAAACGATCTATATTTTGTTACCAAATCTGCCAATAATTACTTCATAAACTCTCCAATTCAAAGGCTTCATACACTTGGAAACACATATAGTTCAATTGATGTCTATCGTTTTCAATCGGTTTCCAAATTTAAAACCAGTATATTAGAACTTTTATAATAAAACAATAAACATTTAGCTATTGCACCTCTGATCGAAATATTTCCTCATGTTTGACACAATAATAAATGTAGACTTCTTGCAATTACTACAACTGCATTATTTTTTCACATGTAATTAATGTAACCATTTAGTAAAAATGTTATTTTATTTTTAATTATTTATCAATTTACAAACTGGCTGGCTTTTGGAGCCCGCTGGTTAGTGAATAGATTAGTGAATGAATAAATTAATATATAAACTAGCTTTTATGTGTCGCATAGATATTATGTTAATACTACTACTACCTAATATGTACATATAAACTTCATTTTTATAAGCAATTTTTGGTTTTTATACCTTAGAAGTATGCATATTCTTATTTTCTTACGACAGGTTTACACCTACAAACTATCATGTTTTCATTTGCTTTTTACTTGCTTTTATGTGTCAAATGGTTAAGGTTAAATTATTGCTTTTACTATTCTATACTTATAATCTTTGTGTATAATATTTTTTATAAACTATGTAAAATGGCAGAGCGAACGCCCTGGATTTAACGGGCCACGATAACTGGTCAAACGATCTAGGTATATTATGTTAACAATACCGCCAACAATTATTTCGTAAACTCTCTAATTCAAAGGCCTCATATTATACACTATACTATTATGTCGTATTATACCATGTTACTGCTCTCACTGTCTACTATGTACATATAAACTTTACATTTCTTTATAGCTAAATTACGTTTGTTAACCTTAGGAGTAGGCACATTCTTATTTTTGTACAACAGGTTTATACCTACAAATAATCATCTTATGCATTACTAGTTACTTGCTGTTATAATATGTTAAATAGATAGATTATACTATGTATTACTACTGTAACTGTGAACTTACAATCTTATGAATATTTTTTTAACTATGTATGTAAAAGCCTAATAGGCGTATAAATAAATAAATAAATAAATAAAAAAATAAATAAATAAATAAATGTTTATGCTAATCGCATTCCCAAATAAATAATTAAACATCAAAAGGGACAACTTAATTAGTCGTCGTTTTGTGATATTATAGGTGTGTGCGATGTGCGTATTAATACGAGTACTTTAGGTAATTTTTCTCTTAAATAAAATGATCGTGGTTACTAAAGCCAGTGGGACCACGACACCCTCCTGTGGGGAATGTTCTGAACTGAGAAAGTAAATGAGGGTGGAAAAAAGAAGGAGAAAATAAAGCCTGAGATGTAGTTTGTTGTAGAAGAACAATATCAATTTTAATTTTATGCTAAATCATTTAAAACAAATACTGCAATTTATTTGTAGTACCGCAAATGTGAGATCGGCCAAAAAAATGTCAATGTTTATTAAACTATATGTTTCTATAATTATTTTAGAATTATGAAAATATGAATCAAATTTATTCCCTTAATAAAATATCTGTAGGTCAGTGGTGTCATTTTAAAAGCCACAAAATTAAAATTAATTTAATAGGAAATCAGACGTTTACTATTTTGCACTTCATCTGTGTGTAAATTTGTTTGAACATTCCGTGTCTGTTTCAAGATAATGGCTGATTTTATGATTTTATTTATTTATTGTATTATTTATTATTATCTTATTCGAATTTTTTCAATATTACGATACCTACCTCCCTGCCTGAAGGAAGCTGAAAACTGAATTGTCATGAGTTAGTGACCTTTTTTTGGACAAATTGTACAATTACTCCCGTTAATACATCAGAAGAATTTTTTAATTAATGAGTAATAGAGAATTAGAGACATACCTTTTTGGACGAGGCAGTAGACATATAAGTTTAATACGTACACGTCGACGTTTAAATCTGGTTGCACAATGCACATAGTCGAAACTCGAAAAGAGTTGAAATGTTATTTTTTCATCTCGTTAAAAAAAGTTAGCATACTTATCCCATCAGTTTTCTGCCAAAATGTAAAACCCATAAAACAGAACTACGACATTAGCACCCGCTACGTTTTTAAGCGACACAAAGGGAAAGTTGTGCTATAAAAACGAGCTTTTCTATAGTGCATATGCAAGTAAGTGCTAACCACTATATTTGGCAAGTTACTTAGGGGATCCCACATTGAGTATTAAAATAAAGTGTTCGCGATACGATGTCGTGTAAGTACAGAATTATAGTAATAATATATATATATATATATATATTTGTATTTATTTATTGTTGTTATACGCCCATAGGGGCTTTAGATGCATTAAAAATTATTCGCAGCTAAACGGAAAATATTATATCGCCTTAATTATGTGCAGTTTCTTAGATCATGAACAAAAGGCGTGTGCTTTCACACGCCTATACTATTTGTATTTAAAAGTTCTTTGTTTAAAACTACTTTATTTTGTTTATACACCCATACCTCATAATCTTCCTCTGTACTGTAATTTAGTTTGTATGTTTATTGTCCTGATGAAGGTTGAGATCACTCGAAACCGGTCAACGTGTATAAAAAAAATTAAGTGGTTTTAAATAAACAACTTCTTTCATTTTTATAATGTCAAGCCACTAAGTGTTTGCTTTCTTCGATAACTATTTTTATTGTTGGGATTGTGAAGAAAATAATATACTATTTGAATACTAGATACTAGATGAACGTGTCTGCAGAGAAATTAATGGAAATTAATTAATGGAAACGTCAATTATTATTATTGGAGATAGTTATTACAACAACGTTCCATTTTTAATGTCATTTACGGAGAATTTGTTCAACCCTTGAACAAAATAAACCATCAATACATTCAATTTAATTTTGTCACACAAAAGTGTTTTAAGTACGAAGGCTGTCCGTAAAATAAGGTCTCCAAAGTGATGTGGTCGCGAGAAACGATTTTACGCGCAATCTGGCAACACTGGCGTGTAGCCTAGTCCCCTCATGCCAGATCTATTCCAATCCATGCACTCTCTGCGATGCTTAGTCTCGGCGTGGTAGCCATTCGCGATAGAGCTTACACTCACTGCACCCGCCAGCAGTGAATTATGCTTTGTAATTCGTTTTAAACTACGCTAATGACGGGATTGTTCCTTTATCTCTGGTTTCGTGTAGTGTACCTAGATCTCGTCCCCAGTCACAATTGAATCCGAAAATTACTCGCCATCGATGTCGTAGCACTGAAGGAATTCATAGGCTGCTTCAATCCGTTGTTGTTTGTGATCTTCGGTGATCATTGTTGGAACTCATCTTACACAGACCTTGTGGTATCCCAAATGTTATGTTAAAATCTTATCAATAGTGGTCTTACTGACATCAGGGATCAATTCACAGAGCTCCCAACCCAGCACCCGTCGATCTGCAAATAACAAAAAACTGTCGGGCGCGGCGTGTGAAAACCCGAAGCGGGTGAAAACCCCCTGGCGAACGACTGCCACGCCGAGGAGGGGATTTAGCGTGGGGCAATCAGGCTATGCGTCGGTATTGTAGGATTGCGCGTATTCCCCACGACCGCAGCACCTTGGAGACCTTATTTTACGGACACTTACGTAGTTAATGATTTTTTAGGTATTATGGCTGCACTTTCTCTTCCTTTAGCCAACATTTTAGGTAGCCTTACGGTATCTATTATCAGAATAGATATGAAATAAAGCAACCGCTATCTGAACTTTTGATAAAAAACAACAAATTGTTTATTATCACATTTCGAAAGGATTGGTTAGGATTTTGATCAAAGTAACAATGCAACACTCAGTCCGTATCATATCACAGGTAGTTGTAAAATATTTTGAGAGAGATTTTTTTTTTTTTTTTTTTTTTTTATAGAGAATACCTCACAAGAGTCCCAACTGCTCCCGTCTGCAGCCAGTGAGACTATGGCATCCCCAATTGGGGTATGTTGTGAGGCTGAAGGAAAGTGGGGAAGGGAAGGAGATGGGGAAGAGGAGGGTAGGAAAGTACCTGGCTATTCAGATCTAGTCACTAAACACGGCTAAAGCCATTATTAAGCAACGTCTCAATTCTGAATGGTGGTCTTACACCAGGGCGATACTGACAGTATCTTCCACTCTGGAACGTGCCGCAAATGTAGTATATATTATTTTTATTAATTAATTGTGAAATAACACAAATTAATCAAATAAAATTTATTTGCGCACGCCGGGTTCGAACCCGCAACCTTCCGATTGGGAGTCAAGTGTTGTTACCACTCGACCACGGACGGTCAAATTACAAACAGATCGAATGCTGATACGAAATTATTTGCGAAAGTGATAAAGTAGGACGCTAATGTATTTCCAGGCAAACCTTGAAATCCAACTGAACCAATTAGAAAAGCCAAATTTGTTTTTATCCTTAAAAAAAACTGATGGTTACATTTCTCCATTTAATCCATTCCTTTCTGAAAAGCACAGTGTTGATTAATAATATTTTCCCCATGTACCGAGTACTGAAGTAGTAGGAGACGAGGAACGAAAAGAGTAATTATCTTTAAATACTTGGGCAATCACGCGCGGGATGCGAAAGCTCGCCATTTGTCCCCCAGTCGCAGTCGCTCCCACCGGCCCGGCCGACCCCGCTGCAGCTTCCGGGAGCTTTCACGAGATTCCTATCAGACCTAATAATATATCATTGGGTAGAGCTTTGTCCAGTACTTTAGATTAGTCTAAACAGATGGTTTCTTGTTTGCTTATCGGTGTGAAGATTTACTTTTAAATCAGAATTTATTCAACTTAAATCATGGATTCGGTTCAGATGTTGATTTGATTCATTTCGGAATAACATAATGATGCGGGTATTGTTGACTAATTGGAATCTTCAGCGTTGCCCAGGCTTTGCGGAGAGTTTTTCAAAATTATATATTCTTTTATTTATTTATTTGTCATAATAAAAATACATTACATATTTTTGACGTTTTGACTATCCAATTAGGTAGGTCTCCCATTCTAGGACAGTCAATATAGACAGTAGTTTTTTTCTTATGTTAAATGTCAAGTACGCAAAATCTCATCAAGAGAGTTATTGGAGAACAAGCTGTAGCTGATTGACCTAATTACAAATGACATTGATTCCCTGTCGGGCGCGCCGCTTAAACATCAAATTAGTCGGTATTCGTCGGAAAGGAAAGGCGAAAATTTAATAACTATCGCTTCGTCTAGGTCTGAAACTGCTGAATCCTTCCACTGGAAATCAGAAGGTTCACATATCAGAGCAATCCCCATGCTTGAAGAATTAAAAAACAAATTCTAATTGAACAAAATCATACATAAAACTTCCACCTAAGTTGGCTACTCCCCTCCGCCCTCCCGCGTTCCATACATCATCTACACCATACACCATCCCTGCCATTCCTCACCCTCGTTCCCCCTCCTACGACACACCCTGCTCCGTTCCCCTCCCACTCCATGTTGTAAACTATATGAAATACACACATTTTCAAACAATCCGCGCGCCACGTATTGTAATTTATTATACACATTTCATAACGCCAAAGCTCACCAACATCTTTCTTATTATCTAATAATTTCTTTCGTTATAAGAAGTTTTGAGCTTCTTAAGGTTTATAATATTTAAGGTATCAGAAATTATTTACTCCTTCTTAAAAAAGTAATTCGAGGAACTCTCCAACTTGGTCCATAACGCGTCAATTATTTCTGGCAAACTTCCGCTAAGCAAATACCTGCAGTATTTTTTCCTATTCGGGTTCGTGAAAGAAAATAATATTGTATTTATTTTAAATTAAAATTCGGAGAAGTTTCTTAAAGTGAATTTGTTCACTTTTTTCAGCGGAAAGACAGAAAAAAAAACTTTTTTATTATCTTCTTCTTGTAAAGTCGTTTACAGGAGGTAAGAATTTTCAGAATCAGCCAATCAGAATCATGAAGTCGGTTATAGAGTTTTGAATTTTTCGCTCCTCACCGTGTTCTGCATTCATGTAGGATTCATCAGGAAGTACCCAACGGATTTTTTAAGCAGAAATTTCTGAGCTTGTTTGGAATAAAAATGTTGATGACATTTTGGTTTCAAGTGAAATTATTATTTTTTTTTTATTAACTCCCACACAGGAGGCCCCGAGGAAAATAATTTCCCTCAGGGCCTACGTTATCTTTGAAGATACTGGGTGTAGGGTCTTTTTGAGGAGAGGAAGGAGTGAACACGGCTCTTGAAGAGACCCATGTTGTAGGAAGAAGGAAACACAGAGGCCGGCAAATCGTTCCACGACCGAGATGTTGAACTCAAGAACGAGTCGTAGAAGCGACCCGTTCTCATGATACAAATGTGGTTCCCGACTGGAAACACACCAAACGGTCATTCACCGGTGCCGACGAGATCATTGACTCTACTTCCTCGGAGCATCTTTCTTTGAAATACCGGTAGAACAAAGCTAGCATTTCCACGTCAAGTTGCAATCCCTTTGTTACGATGGGAGAATCTATCAAACGGATCGCCAATTTCTGTATATAGTCGAGGGTGTTTTTCAGGTACTTTGGGGTTCCAGACCAGAGGTGGCTGCCTGTTTAGTATTAAGCAATCTTAAAGTATTTCAATTTTTATTTATTTTTTAGTATCAAGCAATTTTAAACAGACCGGTCAATATCAATTGTCAATAGTTACGTCACTTTACGTCATTAATGTAATTGAAAATTGCCAATTGTTCGTTTATTGAGGTAATTGAAGTGATTGACAATCTTTCCATTGACCAGACTTTTTATTGAACGCATAGACAAGCGTTCTTCTCGACTTCCTTTCCTGAAAAGAACCCTCCACAAACCATCCCCAAAGATGACATAGGATCTGGGGGGATTATTTTCTCCAGGGCCTCTTGTGTGGAGGTATTGTAAAAAAAAGCGCCATTGACACAGGAAGCGGTGTGATTATTTACGCTGTGCGATTGAGAATCGTACTACCAATAATTATTGCTCTCTATTTAGAGCCCTTTGTAATACTAATAATTTAATTATATTACGATTATACAGAGTCATTGAAAGAAATGTCCAAAGATTGTCAATGTATTCGTACACTTTAGTCAAGTCTCCACAGACGTCCAAAAAGCAACTGGGGCGAAAGTATTGACGGGTTGATCGGCTAATTGCACTTCAATTTCAATTGTCAATTGTCAATGACGTTAGCACATTGATAATTGACATTGATCGTCTCTGGCACAAATATAGGAAATTTTATATTTTTTGTTCCCGTACATGCAGTTTACAGATGTATACAGATTACATATATAATAAGTACCAGGAATATAAAAAATATAAATAATCAATAATTATTAGTAAATTGGTTAGTCAGCGGTTGTCAACCTTTTTGAGCCTGCGTGCCCCTTGACTCTTACTTCAAATTTGTTGTACTCCGTTATAATAATAATAATAATTGGATACTTTGTAGAGCGCCGTATTTGTGAGAAAACACCTCAAGGGCGCTGAATCTACCTATCTTGTGTGTACACGTATAATGAAAGATATATTTCATTTGTAATTTTTTAATACTCTCATTTTTACATAAATTTTAAAATCAAGTCATACAAATACAATTAATGCAATTTTATACATAGTTAACCCAACTTCGGGCATTTAACCAGTGATTCTACATGCGAAATTGAACATAATTTTTTCCACATCTTTTTATTTCGACGAAAAGACATTCGTGTTCAAAAGCGTACACGACTCCAAACTCATAAAGTGTATTGACCGTATGATTTTTTAACCTCAAAAAAAATTGTAGAATAAAAGTTTCACCGAGCGTAAACCGCCGAAATTTGAAAACGTTGAGCTGAATTTGAAAACCTACATTCGTGCCAAGATCTTACGTACCCCCAATTTTTTTCTTTCGCGTACCCCCAGGGATACGCGTACCACAGATTGAAAAGCAATAGGTTAGTAGAAGTATTTTGTGAACCTCTCACTAGGAGAAAATTGAGCTGAGGTGTTTGCGTGTTATGTTAGAAACACAGCATGTACTTTGAGACAATCGGGTAGGATTCTGTGTTTATATGCAAATACGTTTGGATTTATGTACGTTTCACGAAAATATTATCTGTAAAAAGGTGAATGGTCTGGGTGCAGTAGCCGTTTTTTCAGTAAATGGCAATGAAGAGGAGAAATTATCATCCTATCGGTATAAAGGAGAACTCTTCACCCTGTTCGTAAAAATAAGGACAAAAATAACGCTTGAACACACGAAAGCACAACTAAACCGACCAACACCGGATGCTTTTATTTGTGATGTCACCTGCGTAAACTGCACCACGTCTAATACGCACATAAGTTACTTCCCCTGCGTTATTCGCCTTCGCCAAACAACACACAGAGGTGATTTAGGGGACCACCAAACCAGCCCGGCCTAATCCCAATAGTCGACAAAACGAGGAACACGTGGCATAATTTATACTTTCCCGGTACATTTATCGATGCTCATGATAAGGGTAGCTATAAAACTGGGCCAAAAATAAAATAATAATATTACCGCGCGTGGCGTGACCATGTGAAATTGTCGATAAATCACAGAAAATCACTTAGGAGGTAGGAGACCGAAATATAAAACAGTGGTGGGTGATAAATATTCGCAGCAACCTTCGTGCATAGTTTTCTTTTAGCGGTTTAGTTCCCATCGCGTTGGCATTAACTGTTGAGCGAGGTTATGTCACACTCGTAACTCATGCGTTATATTGCCACGTTGAGTGATAAACCGTTTAATAAAATGTCTAACTGTTCATGTACCTACTTTGCTGTTTTATTAAAAAAAAAACTTGTCAGGTTTTTATACCCTCAGCAAAGTCGTAAAGAAATAGAAATGAATGAAAATGTATTACAAAAACCTATAAAGAATAATGGTTATGAAAGAAAATTTAACTTCTGTCGTAGTTATACATTTTATTTATGATATATTATTTATATACAGGATGTAAAGCATCGTACTTGACTTACTTTAACCAGATAATTCCTGATATTATTTCAAGTAAAAAATGTGAATTAAATTTTGGTCTCCGGTGACATTTTTGAAGTTTTTATTGTTTTTTTTTTTACAAAAACGTACAAAATCAGTGAATATTAGGAAGTTACGGGCAGGGTTGGTTAGTTACTTAACTTAGTGACCAGTAACGACACGGGAAATAATTTTTTTTGTTTGATTTTTAAGAAAAAAACTTCTAAAAAGTCACCGGAGACCAAAAATTAATTTACTTTTTTTTACTCCAAATAATGTCAGGAATCACTGGTTAAAGTAAGTTATGTATGATGCTTAACATCCTGTATACGTAATATACCCTTTAGTTATTATCTGAAGATCTTATTTATAATAAAAAAAATTATTGAATTGATAAATGAAAATCAGAGTTTAATTATTACACAATTATGAAAGATTTCTGTACCATTATCTGAGACTTAAAATTAGAATTGAAATAATATTTATTTCACCGTCTTATTTTCCCACCGTACGGTGGCGCCTATACTGGTGGACAAAAGCTGAAACTAAAACTTTGAAGCGTTGCGCACAGATGGCAGTATACAAAATATTAGTTAAATACTTTTATTTTACTCTTAGGAGTACCTACCACGAAAATATTATACGAATTTTGACGATGTCGATGACGATGAACTATGACGTATTATTTATTATGCAGGTAAAGGAGTTTGCAATTTTAAATCCCGGGAGGGCAAATACACGGAGAATTTATGGTTTATTTCATAAATATTACTTGCATTTTATAGTAAATGTAAATATTTTCTATTTTCCCTTTACCCGAAAGTCAAAGATATTCTAAGAATCGCCATGGTCATTGGCCACCATTCAGAATAGATATGTTTCATAAAATATGCAGAATTAGTTAATTGATTATTTTGGTATAATAACTTATATTTACAAAAAATTGGAATATAGGAGTGTTATCTGGATTTTTCGTATTTCTTGGGCATTAACTATGTAACGATTTCTAGGCATTTTGTTTTGAAGAGTTTTAATTTTCAATGTACTATCGTCACTTAAATATCAATTTTTCTGCTACCGGTTTCGACACATCCGTGCCATTCACTAGCAAACTTAAAACTAAGCTTAAAATTTAAAACAAGTACAGAAATGAATTAGATGTTATTAGGTGGGGGTAGTGGGAGGGGTGATTTTGGGAGAGGGGGAGAACAGTGGGTGGGGTCAATATCACATGGAAACATAGTCAAAAGGGGAGATTTGCAGGGTGCTATTATTTTGTTAACTAATTTAATTTTTGATTTTTTTTTTCTAAAGTTTCTAAAGCGTACAAGTTAAAGTATGAATTTATATTTATATGTTTAAATTTGGTTTTTTCCTTGTTGAAGCTATGGCATATCTCTATTAAATTATTGGCGAATTCAGAATAATTATTATTTCGTAAACATAGTTCATGTTCCCTGATTCTAGTTCTAAAATTTCTAGTAATCATTCCTACGTACTGAGCGTCGCAATCATTACATTCTTTATTATTTATTTATTATAAAAGGATACAAAAAAGTACAATTTACATATAAGAAAGCTTTGCCCGTCCAACTAGGAAAGTTTCCCGTTCCAGGACAGACAAATTGACAGGTTTTAGTTCATATTATTAGTCCTTAAGAAATGTACATAAGTACATAACAAAAAACTGAAAACCATAAAAAACAAAAAAAAAAAAAAATCTCTGAAATCAAGTTGTGTAATGAAGAAAAATATAAATATATGCATACAGGTTTTTTGTGACAATGTAGAAAAAGTAATATGGTAGCATATATTCTATTCGGATTTACCGAATTAGCCTGGTAACATATTGATACTATATTTAGATTTACATTCTAATGTTTATATCTATATGTATATCTATATTCTAATGTATATATCCCGTTTTTTACGAAATTTATTGGAAACATCCTTGTTATAAATTATTTTTTTTATTTTAGAATTAATATAGAAGGCTGGAAAAATGTGATCTGGTAGTATGCGGGATATTTTTAAAGATAAGTCGCCTTTAAAAAGAAGTTTTTTGTATATTAAGTTTTTACCAGGTTCGTAAAAATATCCCTTCATATTACCAGATCACATTTTTCCAGCCAGAATTAAAAAAAAAACCTCCCGAGAAAAGATACATGCCACCGATGGGATTCGAACCCGTGCCCTTCTGATTGCCGTAATTTAAGGTGTCAAAATATTTTCCCTATTGAAATATTTAATAACAATAATGCATACTTCGATCCACTGCCTCAAATGTTTCGTCTGTACAATTCAATTGAATGTGACCTTATATATTATATCTTCGCAAGCAGTGTCGCATATTTAAAAAAAAAAAACAAATTAACAATCTTCTACCATGATATGTATTGGAGAACAGTTATATAGTTGCTTTTTTATTATGTCTTTTCTTTATTTATTTAAATTTCTTTTCTTTCTCTGTACATATACTTTGTTTTATTTTTCATGTATTATATTTCACTTTGATTATTATTATTATTTCTGTTTTCTGCACTACCAACATCTCCAAATAGTAACAACTAAATCTTGATTACGCATGCTGTGAACATTTTAAATTGGTGTGTTAATATCTGTTGACATTCAAACGCAATTATATTAATGTAATAATAATAATAATAATTAAAAATTTAGGCATATTAGATTTGTCAAAGAATTTGTATATAAAAATGCAAAAATCAGTCATTTTAAATACATGTAGAATTACGAAAGATTTTTTAAATATTTATATTGAGGGATCAGTAGGATTTATCGGTCAAATTAGGAATTCCACAGAGCCGAACCCTCTGATATGAAAATATCTGGAGACGGTGAATTATATTCCCATTTAATAGTTTGGTAGATTAACGTGTTGTTCTTGTATTGTTTTGTATTAATTATACTTATATAATACACTTGCATAACGTGGATTTACTAGATGATCATTTATATGGAAAAGTGTATGAAAGGGTTTAGTTTTTCCTATGGGAAAAACTAAACCCGTTCCTGTAAATCTGGTGAATAAAAAAAAGTATATAAAAATGCAAAAATCAGTCATTTTAAATACATGTAGAATTACGAAAGATTTTTTAAATATTTATATTGAGGGATCAGTAGGATTTATCGGTCAAATTAGGAATTCCACAGAGCCGAACCCTCTGATATGAAAATATCTGGAGACGGTGAATTATATTCCCATTTAATAGTTTGGTAGATTAACGTGTTGTTCTTGTATTGTTTTGTATTAATTATACTTACATAATACACTTGCATAACGTGGATTTACTAGATGATCATTTATATGGAAAAGTGTATGAAAGGGTTTCACCTGTAAATCAGGTGAATAAAAAAAAAAAAAAAAATTGGATAATTTGTATAGCGCCGTTTTTGTGAGAAATCACCTCAAGGGCGCTGTAAAAATTGTTAACACTCTGTAAATGTTTTAAACAATAAATAAATAAACAAAATTTAAAACGCACAACAAAAAAAATATATTGTTAACAATTTAATAATACAAAATTCAATCAGATGAAATAATAAAATACATAAAGGCGGTAATGAAGAAGAGGTTCAATTGTGTATAATAATGTATATTTTAAAATGGCATTGTGTGCTATGTACACAAAATTTATTATTTTATGTTACAAATAAAATGCTAATATGAATCCAGCAGTATTAGGGTGAGGCATAAAGAGATTCACAATTCAATGTACGTAAGTAATTGCATTTGGATAAGCTGTTTGATGTCTCTCATTCCAGATTTCAGCTGATTGGAGCAGGTCTGAATGACTCCAGACTTAAGATGGAGACGAATAGTTCCCTTGGCTCTTGTCAAAATAAATGGCCTTCTTCTGTGGTATTACCTAAAATATTGATTTTATTACACAGTAATTATGTAGCTTTCGTTAACTACGCGGAAATACATTTTGAAATGATATTTATTTGATATTTGTATTTAATTAATGTGCTATTGAATTTATTTTTTTTGATTGGTTGAAGGATTCTGGGATATTTATTCCTTGATCCATCCCCTCTTCAGAAGTCCACAGTGGTTCAACGCAACTGGGAAGATAGGTCTTAAGATAGTCCCGAAGACTCCCTGGGGAATTATGCACGCTCTTTTGATAAATAACCTTCGCGAAGATTCAGACAGCTTTCAAACAACATCTTTAGTCCCTTCAAATAATCAGTAAGAAAAACTGTGACCTTTTTTTGAATGGGAGATTTTAATATTTTCTTTAAATTTAATTTCATATTGATGGAAAGCAAAGCCACTTTGAGGATAGACAAATTAAAAAAAATAAAAGCATTATCTAGGTACACTCTCTCTCTGTGGTTTCAATCCTGGGATTGGTTTGCAGCCATTTCCTTTATTTTTTTCTTCCATTCTTCCCTATCTTGTGCGGCTCTTTTGAAGTCTGCATATGATGAGCAGCGCATGTCCACCAGCAGGTCCTCCAGGTACTCTCGGCGTGGGCGTCCCCTAGAGTTTGTCCCCTCGGTCATACCCTCCATTATGGCATGAAAGAGGCCTTCTTGTCGTATTATATGGCCGATCCATCTTGCACGCCTTTCGGACAAGGTCCTGAGCAGGTGCCTTCCTCCTTCGATTCTTTGGAGAACCTCCTCATTTGTAATGTGGTCTCTCCAGGAAATTTCTAATAGTCTTCTCTAGGACCACATCTCAAAAGCCTCTAGTCTCCGTTTATCTCTTTCGGATAGGCACCATGTTTCGCAGCCGTACGTCAAGATACTCCATACATAGGTCTTGGTGAGGAGTATTCTCAGTTTTAGGTCTATATTATTCGATTCTATTATTTTCGACCTTTTATAGAATGCAAGCCTAGCCTGGTGTATACGGCTGTCGATCTCGCTCTTAGACCGACCGTCCCATGTTATTTTGCTCCCGAGGTAGACAAATTCCTTGGTGTTCTGAAGGTACACTATTATCTCTTATATTCTGAGGTACACTATCATCTCTTATATAACACTACCGTATCTCTTACACTTTGAGGATAGATTAATTAAAAAAAAAAAAAAAAAACATTATTTGGATACAAATTAAAGTGAGTAGTTTGTACTCTGATGATACATATATTAAGCGAAACCGGTCTAAATAAAATAAATTTCATTGTTATAAACAAAGTTACTGTATTATCTGTTGAATTGGGTAATTTCGTTAAAAAATAAACTTCTTTATTGTAATTAGTTTTTAAGTACCAAATGTTTTTTTTTCCGTAAATCTGTCGTATTATGTATGTATTTCAAATAATAAAATATATTTTTTAAAAAGTACCTCATTAAATTTAATTTCGTTTGTTGTATAAATTAATACATGATTTTGAAAAATGATAGTATCCATACATTTTGAACAATTTTAATTTTAATTTGTTTATATTTTTGTACATTTATTTCTTCATGGTGTCCATAAAACGGTTGTTCACTAATGTACTCGTACATATTACGGAGAAGATTACACATTTGTTTTACTGTAAAATTGTTTTAAATGACAATTTAAAAAATATACTTGCATTTACACAAATACACTTGTATTCTACTTCAAATTTTCGTTTGAGAGTCCCTAATATTACCTTCAAAAATGAAAACATCTTTGTTACGCTTAGGTATCTATCTTTACTTAACGGCGATTAAGATTCGAAAATGTGATAATCAATTACCGTAAAACCAAATATTAATAAATTTTATATTCTTTTGAAATAATACAAGTTTAGTTGATGTAAAAATGGTACAAGGAATCAAGAAGACAATATTTTTAAAAAGTCAAATTGAAATAATAAAATCTTATATGTAGATCTTACCAATGTACGCACGAGTATATCATTTGAAAAGACAAAATCTCTTTTCAAAATATTGGTTAAATTCGGACTGACCACGCTCTTACAAACCCTTATTTTCCAACGATTTTTTCCCAAAAAAAGGAAACACCAGACACTCTGGATGCCATAGAAATATCACTTTGGGGAAAATTGATTTTTATTCACCAAACCCCGATACCAATTTATCACACACTGTGTCACACGGGGACCTACCTGCATCACTTCCTATACTCCTACATGTGTATTGTTACATTCCAGGACAAAAGCATTGACAACAAAAGCGTTATATTCACTCATCGCTGAAGAAAGGAAAATGGTTTATTCTAACTGAAGAACCTTCAGCACAGCACAACATAATTGATTTATCAAAGCCTCCTTTAGTCACAACAATACGTGAATCATTGTGGGCCGTCATAACCGCTAGTTTGGTTTGATAACATGTCTTTACATTTTTCGTTTGTTTGAAAAACCTTTGTGGAAGTGGTTCGTATGTTTATATAAATAAACACAAATAGCAACCAATCTCACGCTGTACACACGAGCCGGAGAATCAAATCAACCAGCAAATAACGCACGAACAAAATCATTCATTATTTTAATCATAGATTTTTGGAAGGGAAGCGTGACAAAGGCTGGATATACCGATACTAAAATGAAATAAATACTTTATTTGAAACCGCTAATTTTATTCAATTTACTTACATGTTTCACTCGGTTTGCCCTGATAAATCAGGGAAAAAAATTACGTTGTTTAAATTTAAAGTTTATTTTTATTAGTGGTTTCCAAACAAAATGGTTTTGTTTAATTTAATAATAATAAGTCTAACAAATGAAAAGTGTAATATGAACAGAAAGAATTGAATATTTGTAAGGCCGAACTGAAAGGTAGATCTTTGTCGATAACTCAGAAAAAAGGGGTAAATATTCTACAGCTAAGAATTTTTTTTAGTCGGTGTTTTAAAAATTGAAGAGGCCTCTGCCCAAAACGGAATTTCGGAATGATTCTGACAACATTTTAGGAAAGCTTAAACTCCCCCTCACAAAGTGACGCTCGATTTGCCGATCACCGACCCCAGATAAAGGCGAGTTCCTAATAATGTTTTGAATCCACACATTCAGGTAGATAATGTGTATTACTTTTCTGATAATCCAACGTTTTCCAGTAGGCTGCCAAATTAGGGCGAGGGGGGGAGGGGTAAGCAGTAAATCTGTTCCTCTGAAGCGTCGTTTGTTATCCGGGGGTACCCCCTCCCCCAACACCCCCCACCAGCCCTTAGCTTCACTATAAAGCGCGGGATTATTCAATCAAGGGAGGGGGTCTTATCATAATGAATGACTGACTTAATAACGGATTGCGTTAAAGGGTTGCGAAAAATTTGTAGGATTCTTTTTCTCGTTTGGAAGGTTTAATTAGCCGAGCACGTGCACGTTAGTGTAATGGCTTTAGTGAAACAAAATGGTGTGAAAATACAATGAACCTAAGCATTTGATGCTTAAGGCTGGCAATTCCGATTTTCTACCGATTTATAACATATGCGTTTACGTTTAATATAACTTTACCTACAAAACTTTACGTTTCTAAGTTCTAAAAAAAATATATTATTTTTAAGATAATATCTGAAGATTTGAAGAGTCGAAATGTTAATTACATAAAATTTCCTCGATGAAAAAATATCGCAAAGTATGCTCCTAAAATTATTATACACACGTTTGTTTACAAGTTATATGTATGAAAACAAATCACAGTGTTTCTTTAAATGCTACTTGAGGTGTTGAAGAGCGACTTTTTCTCTATTGTAAACGATTCGTGTTTTATTAAACATTTTCCCGATTTTCGCTGGAATTTTATTGATTTTAATATTAGTGCGCTCCCTCCAACATTCGAATTGTCGTATCTCTCTTTCTTCTTCTTTTTGGGCAGGTACCACCGGCTTTAAAAGTAACCGTGATCGATAGTCAAGTGACGGTAGTACAATACTTAAAGTTTAGTACAAATTCTTTGGTAGAATTTAATTTTTGCTTTCAAATACAAATTGTTTCGTCTCAGGTTTTTCATCTCCATAATCACCTCTCTCATCCTAAAATGATAATTACAATTTTCTACCAACTATTCAATAATTTCGTCACTTTTTTTTAAAAGTAAGTATTCGTATAGGTACTACTTTGAGAAAATATTCCATTCACATGCGGCTTTTTTCATTTATTTTTAAAAACCAGCATATTCGAATGTTTCATAAAACATTACGTGAGAAAAACTTCACTTAAACTTTGTTTGCATAAGCGGGATCCATCTTAATCTTCCGTCTCTCTCTCTCTGCAGTATTTGAGAGGCGGTGTGGGAGTGAAAGGGTGTGGTAGATTAGTGGAGTATTAGAGGCACAGACGGATATTGATAAGGCGAAGACCCAAACAGAAATACTAGGAGAGATCAGGGGTAAAGCAACTTTAACTGTGAGGATGAAAATTTATTCTCAGAATCAAACAATGCCAACAAATGAATTAAATACTACATACTACATTTATATATATATACAATCATATATTAGGTAGGAACAAACTATTTTTTTAATTGTAATAGGGGCTACACTTATTTAAAATATAATATTTAAGGTCACGTATACCTTATAAGAAAATAGGAACTCTTGTGCCTGAGCCACGATTCTTCTTTAGGTTACATATTTGTAAATATTTTGTACAAAATATTGATTTGTCTATGTAGGTTTTTTTGAAAAATTGTTAAATTTTATTTATTTGTTCTGATTAGTTGAAAATACAGCGCAATTCAGAAGGTAGAATATTTGTAGTTTTTTATGGCTTGGTAAATATAATGGTTTTGCATTTGTGTTGTTTTAGAATTAGGTCTTATAAATTGATTTCCATTTTTAATTAGTGTATAAAGTTCTTGATATTCTTTATTATTTTTTTCTATGCACATTTTTATAATGGAAGCTTGCTTAAATATGACATCGACATTTGGTACTGGAAACAATTTAAAAAGTGATTCTGTTGAGAAGGTAGATTTTTTAAAAGTATAATGGTTCTTTGTGAAACTTTTACTGAGTTTAGATTGTTTTTGAAAGGTAAATCCCAACTAACAATTCCGTCGATAAGCAAATAGTGAACAAGGGCATAGCAGACTTTATGATTTTTTTTACATTTAAAATATTTCTTAATCTAACAAATAAATAAATATACAAATATATAGATATATATATATGTAGTTTTTTTACACTAAGTGTAAGTAGGTTATTAACAAACCACGATTTTAAGATATTAATGATTAATTAAATAGTTCCCGTGATTGGACATTTTATTAAAAATACAGTATCATCTGCCTAAGAGATTAAATCACTTTTAATTTTCGGTTAGAAAATGTCATTTACAAAAATTAGAAATAATAATAGTCCGAGGACGGTACCTTTAGGAATGCCAAATTTACTTGTTAGTGATATACTAAATGATTGCATTAATTTTACAATTTCAGGTCTCTCTATTAGGTAGCTTTTTATCCATTTAAGGGGGTATTCTAGTCTAGAAGCAACATTTCGGGCGTTTATTCGAGCTCTGTAAAAAGAAAACTAAGAATATGTTTAAAACACATTTTTTTACTATATGTTTATTTATATTTTAAAAATACATTAAAAATTAAACAAAAAAAAAATCAAAACTCGAAGTGTAATCGGCTGGTAAAGTGGGGATGAAAAAAAGCGATGTCCTGGCGTGCATGATTGCAACCCTTATGATCATCTGAAAAAAAAATTAACGGATTCTTAATTACTAAAGATGTCGCTATCGCCGGGACCTCGTAGGAGTAAATTTTTTTTTTCACAATTTTTTTTTTTAAATATATTTTTTTTTTGATTCTGCTTGGTGCTATAAAGGGATGTGTAGAGAAGGTTCACACTGAATTTCAAATAAATCGGTTCGGTAGAACTCCAGATATTATGCACGCCAGCTTGAAAAATGTAGTAAAGGTAGAGAAAAACGCGTTTAACGCGACCTCTCCTCAAAAAGACCCACCACGCAGCATCTTCAAAGATGACATAGGCCCAGAGGAAAATTATTTTCCTCAGGGCCTCCTATATGGAGTTAATATTTTTTTTTCTTTTTAAATTCACTTGCCCCAGTCTGACTAGTACGAAATAAAACTAAGATTTACATTTACACCTGAATATTAAATTTCATTCCTCCCAATTTATTTATGTAAGTCGTGGGGAATTCTTGTTTCATTTATGCTTCCAAGGGAAACACCAACGTAAACGCCATTGGAGCCAACAAAAAACTGTCCACAGAAGAGAAGCTAGCAGACCACAATGGATTACTGGTACTACCCTGATGTATGGCAGTGAAGCATGGAAGTGGCAGAGAAGGGATGAAAGTAGACTGAGTGCTGTGGAAATGAGATGCCTGAGGCGTATGTGTGCTAAAAAAATGTGTGATCGTGTGAGGAATGTGGAGATCCAAAGAATGAAGAATGCAAGGCAAGATATTGAATGTGAATGAGGCAAGGAGTGTGTGCCAAGACCGAGTTGTTTGGCGGTCCGTCCTCTCTGCCTACCCCTGCGTTAGTTATGCGATGGTTAGTTAGTTAGCATAATAAACCGACAAAACCAAACCCCCCCGTGGTTGGAAACGGCGCCAAAGACGTGTGTGTACGTCATCA
The DNA here is from genome assembly GCA_951813805.1 of Limnephilus auricula. Classification (NCBI taxonomy): domain Eukaryota; kingdom Metazoa; phylum Arthropoda; class Insecta; order Trichoptera; family Limnephilidae; genus Limnephilus; species Limnephilus auricula. Next base: position 1,157,591 of record OX638401.1, read on the forward strand.
AACAACAAAGTTATTACTGCCAGAATTTTTTCAAAATCGGTTACGCTTATGACGTCACACGATAAAAATATCGTTTTGGCGGTATTACAAAAATTGGAAACTGTAGCGTTCTGTTATTTACAACAAACACTAACAGAGATTCTCCAATACTTTGGAGAAGATTACTTTCAGGAATAATAGATAGTTTGTTGTTATCTGCTTTATTATACACTTCGCGGTTTACAATGTAGATCTCGTTGATTGACCTAACTGAAAGCTGGCTAAATGGAATCTAAACGAGTGTTCCAGTGAACGCTCTCCCGTTTGACCCTCTCTTCGTTCCCACAGGTACTGACCTATCTGCCATCTGGCGGAATCTATGGACAGCTCTTAGCACTGCCATCTGTGTCTACAAGCAGAAAGCTTTTAGATACACTACAGAAACTAAGACTCACTGTAGAAAATTTATTCGTAAACATAAAATTTAAAAAAAAAATCCCTAATAATCGTAATTTTTTTAAGCAATTGAAAAAAGTGGAAATAACCTATTGTTATCATTAGGTACCACCTCGTTCTAATGGTTTTTTTTAAAATATTCTGTACTTCTGTTCGAATTAGTAGAAACCGACATTAAAAAAACTATTATAAAAAGTAAACTATTAATGAATTTTCAAAATGTACCTACTACTGTTACGTCACCAAACGTACCGAACAACGTGTAGTGACAAAATTTTGATCAAATTGAACAATTTCAATGAAATACCTTATTCTGATTTTTCTGTTTGTGTTTGTTTTGTGTTCGTATTACTGTTCAAAGGCGCACAACTCTCTTTACTTAATTCGGCAACACCCAAAAAAGCCGCTTGCAGCGCCAGCTGGCTAGCTGTTAGTATTTTTTAATTACCGGGGAATGTGTTCCCTAGACGCTCAGGAGTTAACCTGGATTTTTTTTTAAACCACAAGCTTCTAGCACGGGGTAAATCCAATCAATGAACAAAACAACATGATCAACCTCTCCGTTAAAATTAATACTTTAACAATAAGCTCAACGTATATAGTACAAAAAAGGTCACAAAAACTGTCATCTAATTTTCCAATCATCCCTTACGAATAGAGTTCCATTGCTACATCTATATTCTTCTTCACAAGCAGCAGCCGTTAGAGGGTTAAGGAAGGGGTGTTTGGCTAGTGGAGGGGTGGGGATGGGGAGGAAGAATGGGGAAGGGCTGATCCGAGGGATTAATCCGGGATGTGGATGAAGAAGGGATCTTTGTGGTTTTTGCGAAGTTTGCCGCCGAACTGAAGCAATAATAAACCTAAAAGATAGGGCCTCTTCATGTGATGTCTGGCGGAAATCTTTTTCAATGTGTTTGAAAATATAAGAAAATCGTAATTATATGACGGTGATAAATAAAACTAGTATATATAGTAACTTTAGTAATACATATCACATATCCCATAGAAAAGCGTCGAAAGTGAAAATTTTACCTTTTATCTCTTAAAAACAAAGTCGTTGTGATTTCCTGTGCCTCACGAAAACCTTACCTAAGTTAGAACACTCCATCTCCGTAAGATGTCGCCAGTATCTCTTTTCGACGGGAACGCGTGTTCATCAATGATTGATTTATTTTCGCTCTCATGAAAAATTAACTTTTTTTATTTACGACACTTTTCTACGAGATGGACGATGTGTGTTTATTTTAATTTCTCTTCTACTTTACATCCAGAAATTACGTTCAAACCGAATTAACATAAAGAAGTACTGTAGATGTTCTGTAATAATAAAGTAGGACATCGATAATGTTATACAAGTTTCAGGAATTGAACTTTTTTCTTTCTTTATCTTTTAACTTGTATTGTATAGTTCGGACACGTAGAGCGAATGAGTGAAGAAAGGAGTGTAAAGAGAATATATGACGCAAATGTGAATGATAGAAAAAGTCGAGAAAACCCGAGGAAGACATGGCACGATCAAGTGAATCAGATTCTTAGGCCATGTCAAGAGTCAGAATAATAGAAGAGTAGTATGAGAAGATAATATCTATATTCACATTCATATATTATATGAATGTAAATATATTTACGAAGACAGAGTTGTTTGGCCGTCCTCTCTGCCTATCCCTGCGTGAAAACGGCGTGATGGTTTGTTATTGTTTTTTTAGTTTTTAGTATTGTATTGGAAATATAAAATATTTATATGAGTATTTAATTTAAAATACAAAAGCTACGTGGAAGGTAACCATTATTTTAACAAGTTTTACTTCCCCATCGTTCACAAGCACACTTTTCTTCAGACAGTTTTGTAACTTGCAATACTGACCACTATTAGGGCAGAAATGAAGCATATGGTAAGAAGGCAATGAAGCTGAGAAAAAAAAAACATTTTTAAAAAAGAAAATTAATGTAACTCCAACGTTTGTCCAAAGAATCAATCGAAGATTAAAAAAAACATTACTGTTTTCGTGATTTTTAAACTTTATTTTCCACTCCCACCCTGACCAAGACTGGGGATACTGGGAAAAAGCTTGCGGTGGAAATTCTTGCCTAAGTCCTCGCTAAGCTTGTTTGGTTTATCGCGTTCAGTTTCTACGCAAAAACCGTTTTCTCCCGACAATGTCACGATTGCCTGGAACACAATTTCAAGAGCAAACTGCACTTTTGTTATTGTAAAACAAACTTTATTCACGCTCCCTTACTTTACTTTCAAAGAAGACTTAATACCTACAAGTATAGTCATTCATTGAAGCGTTCGCAGAGTAAAGATGTTGGTGAAGGAATTTAAATTAGTTTACCTAAGGATTGTTCCTTTGATGAAGTTTTAAGAAGGAATCATCTGCAGTATGGTTTCTATGAATATATTTTCATCAAAAGGAAAACATTTATGGAACCAACGTATGTTTCCGTAAATAAACATTTGACTTTGGAGAAAGTTTCATACAATTTTTGTGTTATGTCTTGCATAAATTCTTTTGATGACAACTGCGGTTAAACCGATGGGTAGATTTACTTAAAACGAGGTATATGCCTTCAGATTTTGACATGTTCCTGATGCTGGCAAAAAATTGTTATTTTTGGGGGGTCGGGTAAGGCTACCGCCGCGGCCGTCCCGGGAACCATTAATTGGATAACCGACACCTGTGCCTTAGATTACCTCAGATGGCAAGCTCACTGCCGGTTGAAGGTTTGTCCACGTCTTGGCGGCGGATGCGTTTGCCCACAAACTGCATGGCGGGCAAGATTAGGTTGCGAGAGACCCTTTGATCTCCCCAACTGGACTCTCTCGACCCATTGCCTAGCACTGGGTCTGAGTGATGAATGCATACGTCTGTTACTTCTGGAAACACTGACCCCCAGATTCTTCCCACCTGTCATACCCCTTTTCTTCCCAGAACCTCTACGCCTTCATTCATTTAAATATCCGACTCACAGCATTCTCAAAAATAACATGGATGAATTCTGCGTGAAGTTAACGTAAAAAATAGTTAATAGCCAATCTTACCAAATTGTTTTTTTTAAATGTCAGTATTTCGTGACAATTTAAAGCAAAGTCAATGATGGATGATCCTCGATTAAGATTATGAATAAGTGCAAATTAAAGGAATAATTCTTTATTAACATAAAAATTCATAAATTTATCAGACGAAATCTAAATTTACTTAGACCAGTGTATATATTTATAATACCAAAAAGCTTATACGTAGGTACGATGTTTTTGAAATAGCATGTAGAGAGTCACCAATAACATGTTATAGAGTTCTTTCCGTGTAAATTATTTATACATTCATTGGCACAGTTGGTACAATCTGTAGTGGTAAGCATACAGAAAACAGAATCTAAATCCCCTCTGAGCGCAACTACGTAAATCACAACAGAGAGAACTTTATGAACTTCCACTTTTCTGATCCGGTTTTCTGATCAAAACTTTGCTTTCCTTAAAGAAAATATGCTGCTAAATCTTCGTTTCATTCTTCGGCTTCTGTAATGTAAATTTACCTCTATGACGGCTGAAACCAACTTTATTCCTAAACACTTTATTTTCACCTTGCACATAATAATATTTTTAAACAAAAAAATCACAGTTATTTGTTTTCTTTTTCATTATTTATTTATTTATCAAAAAAATAATAGTATATTACAATTAAAAATATAAACCTCTCACCTTATAAGGGCATTTATGTTTCAAGATGGGCAGGTTTACAATTATAGAAAAATAAAATAAAGTAATATAATATTAAAGAAACACTAAATACAGTTATTCAAACTAAAATTATAGCTGAGAGGTACGATTATAGTTTGAAACAATTATATTCTTTTGCAAACATAATAAGTATTTCAAGTACCTGTGATGGCTTATCAGTCACAATTATAGAGTACAATGAAATATATAAATTTGTTTTAGACCACTTTAATTTTAATTACATTCTACCGGTTTCGGAAGAACCCTTCCTTCGTCAGGAGAATATTAAAACTAACTTATGATACAAAATATTGATAGATATATACCAAACATTTAGGTGTTAGAGTGGGAGGTCAAAGGGGGAGTTTAGTCCCATTCTAGATATGTTTCCAATAAACCTCTCTGTTACTGCTGGATTTCCCGCAATTACCCCCCCTCCCCTTTGATCTCCCACTCCAGCACCTAAATGTTTGGTATATATCTATCAATATTTTGTATCATAAGTTAGTTTTAATATTCTCCTGACGAAGGAAGGGTTCTTCCGAAACCGGTAGAATGTAATTAAAATTAAAGTGGTCTAAAACAAATTTATGTATTTTATTGTAAATTAAGGCGAGCCACAAAGTTAATGCTTATTACGAACATACAATTATAGAGTGACTAAACTAACAAAAATGATGAGAGTTATAAATTGAATAATTATCAACATTATATTAACTCTAGGAAAATAAAAGTAGTTAATAATAACAGGTACCCAAGTAATAAAAAGTACATATTATATAAAAATAAATTAATAGTAGTAAGAAAATAAGAAGACAATAATTAAGTGAATAAGAGAATAATTATAAATACAAGTAAAACAAAATAATATGAAAATGTAGTAGATAGTACAAAGTTCATTAAATTCAGAATGTTAAGTAAATAATAATAACAGTAATGTATAATATATATTAAGATTATAATAAATCAAGTTAGGTGTATTATTGTAAGTAAACATGTTGTTGTAAGAGAATTGTTTTTTTTTTTTTTTTTTTCTATATAATATTACAGCGTTCACCTAAAGTTATTAATATTTATACATAATAGCTAATAACATAATTTATGAACTTTTTGTTGTGTTGTGTGTAAGGTAGGTTAGTGACTGTGAAACTGTGGTTGGGTAATGTTGTTTGTTTCGTGAACACCTCACTAGGAGAACCTGTGGTGAGGTGTTTACGTGGTTATGTTTAAGTGTGACAAGTATTTATGTGTTGTAGTAAAAATTTTCTTCTTTATTTATTTTTTCAATTAGTGCTTATTTTAAACTGTTTATTTATAAAAAAAATTATTAAAAAAATATGTATATATATATATATTAAGTGTGTGTATAGTTGATATATTCTCGAAAAATGTGTTTAGTTATCTTACATTTTTTTATAGTTTGTTTACGTTTGGTTTGGAGTTATTATGTTTTGAATGAAGTTAAAATCTTGATTTTTGATCCAGGCTGAGATAAGTTTTTTGTGAATGTTTGTAGACGTATTTGCAGTTATTAGTTGCTTCAGAGTAATGGGCATACAATTAAAAAGTTTGGTTGCGTAATATTGAAAGTGTCTTTGTCCATGTGTTGTGTGCGTTATCGGTATGTTCAGTGTTTTATTTGTTGAGGACCTGGTTTTTATTGAGGTTTTTGGTTGAATTGGAATATGGAGTTTGTGTTGGAGGAGGTGTAGAAGTGCATATTTGGCATAGAGTTGTCTTATTGACATGACTTCTAATGTTTTGTAAATATCGCTTGAATCTGTGTAGAATGGTACTTTCAGGATTAGTTTAATTATTGCTTTTTGAATTTTTTGAATTGGGTCAATTGCTATGTTTGTAGCACTTCCCCAAGCTAGTATTCCATATGTGGCAATGGATTGAAACAGTGAAAAATATATAGATCTGAGTATTTTTAGTGGGAAAATGTTTTTAATGGACTTCATTAGGTACATGACTCGTTTTAGTTTATTAGTGATGAATGTAATGTGGTCAGTCCATCGTAAGTGTGTATCAATAATAACCCCTAGGTATTTTGTATGTTTTACCCTTTATATATTCTCGCATTGACAATTGGATGAGGTTTGTTCGCAGTCATGCAGAAATAGGTCTAAGTTTGATGGAGGTTGACCTCTTTGTGTAATACTATGTGTGATGTATTTTGTTTTGATTGTATTAACGGTAAGGGTATTACTGTTTAGCCATTTTTTGACAAGTGATAAACTTATATATTATTAATTAGGTATTTCTGTATTTTGAACTTTATACCGTTGAAGTTCCTTGTATTATCAATAGTTACTTACATGTCTACTAAATACGGTATATAGTTAATACACCTAACTTGATTTATTATATATTAAGATTATAATAAATCAAGTTAGGTGTATTATTGTAAGTAAACATGTTGTTGTAAAAGAATTATTTACATATTACTAATTAGGTATTTCTGTATTTTGAACTTTATACCGTTGAAGTTCCTTGTATTATCAATAGTTACTTACATGTCTACTAAATACGGTACTCATTCCCACGATACTCATCATTCCCATTTTAAAAGTTTTACAGTTGTTTTAATTTTTAAAAGTTTCTCCGCTAGGAAAAACATACGGTGGAAATCCACAGAGATTCAACTGGAAAATTTAAAGCTTGACTGTTAAAATGGAAGAAGCAGATCGTAAAATAATTACAATTGCGAGTATAACTATTTTAGAAATATTAAAATTGATAACTTTTGACTTTCAAAAAAATTATGTTTATGTTATCTTTTGCGTTAATAATGTTTTTATTGCATTAACTACGCGATGTTTGTTTCGTTGAAATAAATATTCATTAAAATAGGTCACTCTGATATGATGCTGTTGCATCCGAAACTGCTTAGGAATCACAGGTTTACAACAGATAATCCTAGGTAATTACCGCCACAACAACACGAATAAACACAAAATTATATTGTTTACTTTCGAAATGGTCAAATATCTTTCTTTTATTAAATGAAAGCAATTATTTTGTGTAAACCGCAATAATCACATGTTATAATATCTACATGTTTCAAAACCGATGGTTTTTTCGCCAGGATAATAACATGAATTACCATAATTATTATTATTCATGTTATTATCCTGACGAAGATATCATCGGTTTTGAAACATGCAGATATTATAACATGTGATTTTAGTGGTTTACACAAAGTAATTTGTTTCATTTAATTAAAATGATGCCACAAAGTAATTTTGCAAAGATTCAAGAAAAAGTTTTAATTTTAGTTCAATAACGAGGATATAAACAGGATTATGATTATGAACTCACCAAGGTAGTCCCAATTCTTCTGTTTTTCAAAAACAAATGCACTCGAATTTGCAATTTTTCTTATCATTATTCCAAATTTAATATGCTTTTCCAGCAAAGGTGATGTGATTAGGGGCAAATAGGTACTGAATAAATGACATCCGGGTAGGAACTATGCATATTCTCCTTTCAAAAACAAAGCAGATGCATTTAAAAAATTGCACAAAATCGAAATAGAAATTAGCATTGATCCTTTATGAGTATTAAGGGTGAAGATTTATGATAAAGGACTCTCCCCCTTGTAAATGAGGCTTTAACCTTATTGACCCCCTAGTATACACTGTCCCAGTTTTCTCGCCCGGAGCGGAACATGGACCCCAGTTAATTTCACAATTCCGCGGTTTTCCCACCAAACATCTGCCGCTGAAGGCTTCATCTCCAAGCAAGGAACCCGGCTGAGGCTGTATCTCTCCTTGCTTCCACTGCTACAGCTAGAACCTAAATCTGGGGAGAATTTGGATTAAACTTGGCCAGTCTGTGCGGGAGACGGATCATCGCTGGGGGCGGCGATCATTTCCGATATGGAAATATCGCCGCTTTCATTAGCTCCAAGATTCTCAAATTAAGATCCATTAACGAAAGCCTTTTGATATTTACTATATTGTGCATTTACTATAGTAATCATGATTTTTTTTCTGTGACATTTTTGATTAGGCAAATTGGCGTATAATCTATAAAATTCATAAATAAGAGAAGGTATCTGGGTGGCTTTGGCTGAGAATGAAATTCCCACTCCCTTTTTCCACCTTTTAAAACGGAATTTTGATGCATCTTGATGAAATTTTGAACACCTGACGATGAAAATTTGAGAAAAATTATTGTCTTCATCTAAAGTCGATTGACTCTGCAAAGGGAAAACTTTGGGCAAGGACTTCACCTGGTATAGATCAATATTTTTTATTTATTTTTTTATAGAGAAACTTCACAAGAGTCCCAACTGCTCCCTTCTGGAGCCAGTGAGACTATGGCATCCCCAATTGTGGAGTATGTTGTGAGGCTGAAGGTAAGTGGGAAAGGGAAGGAGATGGGGAAGAGGAAGGTGGGAAAGTACCTGGCTATTCAGATCTAGTCACTAAACACGGCTAAAGCCATTATTAAGCAACGTTTCAATTCTGAATGGTGGTCTTACACCAGGGCGATACTGAGAGTATCTTCCACTCTGGAACGTGCCGCAAATATAACATGTATTATTTTTATTAATTAATTGTGAAATAACACAAATTAATAAAATAAAATTTATTTGCGCACGCCGGGTTTGAACCCGCGACCTTCCGAATGGGAGTCAAGTGTCTTACCACTCGACCACGGACGGTCGTCTATATATAGTATATATCTATATAATATACTCTTTGAAATTTTCTTTACGTCGTTTGAGTGAACATTTACCCACGCTTAATTAAGAACTAATCAAAATTATTACTTATCAATAGATCTTATTATTTACCAATATCTAATACGAACATAAACAATGTTTTATTCATTTCTTTACAAGAAAAACTCTCTTTTTAACTTTTTAAAGGTTATTCCTATCAATGTAATATATCATTGAAAAATAATACAAAAATAATTATCTAAATTAAAATACGAAAATGAGCAAGACACTTAAAAATAATAAAACATAATATTCGCAACTGGTACTCGTACCCAGACCTCACGTTTTACGTGAGACTTCAGATCTGGGTTCGAGTACCAGTTGCGACCATTATGTTTTATTATTTTTCTGGGTCTTGTTCATTTTCATATTTTAATTGAGATTATTATTGTTGTCTTCTTCTTCAATAAAATTTTATTCATTTCAATTCTTTATTCATTTTGAGAACTTTACAAAATTAATACTTCAATTCGTTATTAAAGATACAATAAAAATATTTTATAGGAAAACAATAAGTGCCCTACTGATAAAGCGCTCCTAACCTACATAACTGATAAGCAACCATTAATGTGTCGTAAATGGCCTTTTATCAGTTGTGCATAATCCAAAATACGCTCATAATTATAATAACTAATAACAATAACAAATTAACTTTTATAATAACTAATCAAGGCTATCAAGACTACCTACTTATGTCTCAACTAATATTTATCAAATAATATTATATTTTTAAAAAGAGAGTAGATACTTTTAAACTTTTTTTTTCTTTGCCGAACAATGTTCATTAGGGTAACTGTAAATTCATTTTTGTAAGATTTAAAAACTTACAATATCTCTACCGCAGTATGCTGCTAAGAATATTGATTTGGTTCCTGGAAAAAATATCCACTAGTATTACCATACCTTTGCCTGTAAACTAGTTGAACTAATAATAAGTTTCCTGGAACCAGTCTAGGTTAGTAAAATTAGTTAACTCACTAACAAGTAACTTCTTCATTAAGTAATCAGGTAATCACCTTCGAACTAGAAACAAATCATACGTGCGCTCATCGCCTTGTTAAGTTGAGTAACCTCCTCAAGTTCGATGCGGATATCTATGATAATTATAAGGGATTCTTGGAGTCGGCTCCGTGCGAATGAATTTATTTCAAAATCCTTCAAATATCAAAAGCAGGCAGGACGACTTAGAACGTTTTGATGAAGCTTTGAAGGAAGGTACAGATCAGTTATGGGTATTCCAGGTCCCTCAGGCTCTTTCTAAGTTTTCACGAAGAAGTCTCTAACAATAATGCCCCTTAATTTTCTAATAATAATTTATTCGATAGGTAGGTGTCTCCGTGTAGGTAATAAAAATGTTTTTTTTAATTAGAATACATATAATTTTTTTTTTGTAATAATTTTTTTTTTTTTTAAATCAAGTCAATTGCACCGACTGATTTCGGGTGTCCCAATTGTGCGCTATCCTTGTGAGAAATTTATACAATTTTTTCATAGCTTTTAACGACTTTTTAAAGAGTTATTGAGTTGAGTTGATTCTGAGTTGACATGGAACCATTACAGGTATACTCGCATAAGGTGTTATTTTCACAAACTTTTTTGGGATTATATTAATTTGATAATTTTGGTTTTCCATAAAGATATGAGTCATTACGAATGATTTTATTTAAGTACACAATATTGTTATTTCCAATAAAATTTATTATAATCAAAAAGATTTTTTTATTTTTTATTTATCGCATCTAAACTAATGATGGTAACAATAATTCTCGTAGTTGTTTTCTTCTAATAATCTCTAAATTCAATTACATCTAAATATTTTTTGTAGGTTCTCAATGACGTGAAAATAAAATAATATATCAGTAAATCAGAAATTATTTCCGTGCCTGAAATATTTAAAAAAGCTTTTTATTTGTAATAATTAATATTTGTAAATAACAGCACCATAAATATTTAAGGGGTTAATAACTTTAAAGCACAGCTTTAGCGGATAAGTCAAATAAACGAATGTTGATTGTGTTATTAATTCGTTATGTTCTTGCAAAGTTTCCGCCGGCTGCTGCAAGAGTAACGAGTTCCGCTAAACAAATAATATAAAATCCAATTGATTTGGCAGAATTCCAACGGTTGAAGGAGATCAAAAGAAAAACTCAAATTACGCAACAAATAAATAATTTACTTTGATTATAAAGAATTTTAACCTCCTTTTTATCGTATTGTTAACATTAAAAACAAATAAGTAGGTATGCAGGCAAAATGTATTTACTTCTTAAAATTTTGCAAATTCACTTTGTGGCACCATTTTAGTAATGAAATAATTAAACACTTTGTTTTTATTTTAAAAATCAACATGTTTCGAAAACGACGTTCTCTTCATCAAGACATTAAATGTACTAAAAAACTCAATTATGAAGTATAGAAAGACAAGCGTGGGTAGAAATAGAAGTAGTAGGGAGAGAGAGGTGGAAAGGGGAGGTGCTTAGAAGATCAAAAGAGGTGGAAAAGGGAGGTGCTTAGAAGATCAAAGACAAAAAATTACAATTTCTACCCACGCCTGTCTTTCTAAACTTGATAATTTTGTTTTTAGTATCTACATTTATGACCTAATAAAGAGAACATCGTTCTCGAAACATGTTTAATTTTTAAATAAAGATTATCGTGGAAAAAACAACGTATTTTCAATTATTTCATTAATAAAATATATTTAGTTTTTATTCATAATCTCCATAAAGTTGTAAACCAACGTATTGAAGAATTTATATTATATGAAGGTGCAAACATTAAATGTCAAATTATAAACAAGTAGTGGCAATAACAAATACAAATAGTAGAAGTAAGTGTAGGTACCCACCTACATAATATTTGTGGTTCATTGGAGATATAAAACAATACTAAAAACAAAGTATTAGTAGTATAAAAATTTTAATAAGTGTTCCATATATAAAATAGTTACCAACGTTACAAATTATTTTTTATAAACCTCGAATTATGTAAAAAAAAATTAACTTTATTAAATATTTAAAATTATAATAGCAATGTTATCAGAGAAGGTTTGAAACATGAAGTATGTTAGAACTACGATGCAATTACACGACACTCGAGACAAAATGGCAATCCCTTTCATAAGCGTTCTGTCATTCAGAAACGCGGCCCAACGCACATGCGTTTCAGTGTGGCAACTAAATTAATAATGCCAACATATAAATTCAAATTACGAGCAGTTTCTACAATAACAACAATATCAAATAAACGCGAAAGATGTAACATTTCGTTGGGACAAGTATAAAACCTAAGTTAGTATGTACCCATCAGTGGTATGCAATCTATAATGTCTGAAAAGCTGGGTCTATCTTTGAAAAATGTGGGGCATAAAATTAGGAAGGTTTTTTTTTACAAATATGCTTACAGTTTTTCGTACAATTAAGCTCCTACTGATTTCACACTTATCATTGATTTTCTGCTGGATTAATATAGAAAAATCAATTCGGATGTTTATCCAATTTTTTTAAAAAGAAAAACAAACATTCCATAAAAATCCTTCTACCACCACAGTAAGCGGAAAATGTTGCTTGTGTCGTGATGAAGGACTGAAGAATTAAACGCGGGACGCCTGGATGGGTCCCAAACGCGAGGACAAATACGCCACCGACCGGTTAATTGATAATTTAATGATCCATTGCTCATGATTACTATCACATAGAAATTTTAGTGTAACCTATAAGAAGAACGTGTGAAAATTAGTTTTTATTGGCCATTATATTTTTACTAACAAAACGCCTGCTTGGCAGATAAGATTTGTTTGCCCACACGCAAGTTATTAAATCGCTAACAGTCAGAAGACTGTACCTTGGGTATAATAAAGTAGTGGCATTCACACAAAGACCTCGGTAAACGCGGGGATCTACGAAAATAATAATATGTAGTAAATTTAATGGAATTAGCTCCTTAAACCGATATATTATCATTGCGGGAATGTAATCTGCTATCTACACCTCCGGGCGTCGGCGTCTCCGCTGCTTTGTGAAACTTCCACTAATCTCGTTAGCCTTGCGGGATTCGATAATATGCCCAACTTTTGAATCGCAGCCTCCAAATTAGTTTAAAATTATTAATACTCGCGGTACATATCCAGCATCCCGCAATCTCGGGGCGCCAACTCGAATTTTCAGTCGAAACATCAAACTAGAGCGCAATACATTCTGGCTCGTAAACACAGGGTGACCGTTGTAATAAGGCTCACGCTTAAAAATATCACCCTCTTGGACTTTTGGAGTAGTGAGGTTCCTTAATTTTTAATATTACGTTTTTTTTAAATCTATTTCCATCCTACATGTGAAAAAAATATGAACTACATATAATATATGAACACCGAATTGAATAAAAGGGGAAATAAGTTTATCGGTTAGAATATTTTTGGTACTCACAGATAACTCTTTATAACTCGCGCCCTTGAGGTAATTTTTCAGAAAAACGGCGCTATACAAGTCATCCAAAAATTATTATTATTTATTATTTACCAATATCATATTTACCACTTTCAACAGTCTTTTTTGTGAAAGTAAGAAAAAAATTACTTCTTCAAACTTCGCAAAAAAATTTACGTTTGTCGCGTTACGGAATCGTCACAAATATTAGAAATTGATAGTATGATTTTAAAAAATTAAGAAAATAGGACGTTAACAACAGAAATTTATAAAATTATGTTTCAAGAGAAATAAAATTTGCCTTAAATATTCTGGTTCCAATTACATTCTGGTTCATCACCTCAAAAAAGACACGCAGGCCTCACACAATCATAAAAGCAGAGCCAAACATTCCTTATATATAAGCAAATATTCCTAAGTGTAAGTTTATCTTTGGAAAAACAAGCTCTGAATTTTTAGTATAGTGATATATCAAACTACTACACAGTATCACAAAAATTATAATACAATAACTACATTAAGGACAACAAATCTTAAATAACTTTCAAGTATATTATTCACATCGCCATTACAACAATGAAACAACCTTACCCAAACCATGGAGTTGTACCATAGAAGTCGCTAAAAACATATCCAAAACATGGTCCTCCTCAGCAAATTATCTCCTAGAGAGGACTACGAAAATATTCTATATCGATTTTATATTTTTTATTTAACACATGTTTCTTCTGTATATGTAAAAATTAAAATAGAGTAACTAAAAAAAATAAAATTGGACGGAGTGTTTCATAAAAGTTCAATAAAATAATAGTTCTGTAAAATTTTTATCAAATTCTGTTATTAATTTATCATGGGCCGGTTGTTTTGGCGAACTAAAAAATAGGAGAACTTGAACAACACATTCACAGAAATATCAATTTAATTTTTAAATTTGATTCGATGAAACAACTGGTTACCAATAAAACCCAAAAATTGAACATTTCTCAAATTTAAACAGCGTCTTCTTAGAACCGACCTATTGTCACCCTATGTTTTTGATCCTAACCAAATTCGGCCGATCATCCAAGCGGCAGAACTTGGATTAAAAACTTTTACCAAATAAGTATAGCTCGTCGATGTAGAAATTTATACGTATGGTGAGAGATATTATGGTTTTACCACTTATTACTACTTATGTAGGTACTCTGTAAATGTATGAAAAAACTTTTTGTTTCTAACTATAGTTGATTTATTCAATAAGCCATGGTACCACTAAATTTAATCAAAGTAAATTTCTGCCGGTGAACATTTTTATGTATTTATAAAAAGCATTATCTTAGTGGCTCGCCATAATTTACAATAAAAAAGACAAATTTGTTTTAGACCACTGCAATTTTATTTTTATTTGCACTCTACCAGTTTTGGAAGAAACCTTCCTTCACCAGGAGAATATTAAAACTGTTAAAATTTTTTAAGTAAAATATAAAAGTAATAAAATATTAAATTATTGAAATATTGTAGTGTAAAATTATTACATTATTAATATATTAAAGTATTAAAATATCAAAATATTAAAATATTAAGATGTTGAAATATTAAAATCGTAAAATATAGAAATTTGAAAATACTAAAACATTAATTCTGATTTAAACTCATATTGTAAGGGTTCTTCCGAAACCGGGAGAGTGTGAATAAAAATTAAATTATGTGTTCTAAAACCAATTATGTATTTTTTATTGTGAATATTTACGTAGTCATACAGAATAATACAAAAATGTAAATAATCGATGAATATTTCAGGGGAATGGCAGCAACTTTAAAACAATTATTTTAACCATTTCCCATAAAATGAGTTCCTACCCGGCACCTACCCACTAAAATGAAAGCGTTTCCTATTCAAATTTATTCAAATGGCGACGCTCCCGAGGCGAAGTAGATTCCGCGATAACTCTTTTTCTGATGTACGATTATTGTCACCTACAAAAACAATTACAGGCGGCACGAGCTCTACTTTACAGTTAATTCCTGTAGAATATCTAATGGCTCCGGGACTGTTCCTACTGTGGGCTTATAGCTTCCACTTCCATTCCCAGTGCCAGCTTTGTGCCAGAGATGGGAAACTACGAGCCTGAGAACCTTCCACTGGGGCACTGTTTCTACAAATTATTATGATGAAATCTTGCGAAGACTTACTCAGGAATTTTGCCGTGAAAATGAGAACGATCTGTTTAATGAAGCTACGCAAAATTTAAACAATTTGACGTTAAGTGAGGTAAAATTTAGAGTAGGCATGACTAAAACCATGAATTCAAGGCAAGTATTTTTTCTGTCATCAGTATTTACATGGTGGTGAAAATGTTGTAATTGAACCACCTTGGTTGCGTTCATTAAAAATGTATTGCGAATAAATGGATCGATATTTGTTATTTTTAGTAGTTTTTTTTACATTGCTCCATGCAGGAGGCCTTACGTCATCCTTAGAAAAGGAAATATTGAAAATTCTGGAAAGAAAAAAGTATGTCAGAGTGTTTTGGAAATGATGCATGTGATTGAAGAATGAATCAATGGATCAGGGACCTGGTTTGAGCGGTTGCCTGAAGAGTTCAATCCTGGTGCGGTATTAGTAGTAGCCACAAGTAAGTACCGCACAAGAGTCCCAACTTCTTCCAATCCAGTGAGACTACGGAATCCCAAATGGGGTATGTTGGGAAGGTGAAAGAAACGGGGTTGGGAAGGAGGAACGTGTGGAAGTATCTGACTATTTTTAAAGAATTGGTCATCCAAACAAGGTAATCTTTTACTAAGGCGGCAGTGAAAATATTTACCTACCACTGTGGAACGTGCCAAAAATTTAGTCGGTACATATTATTTCAAATGAATACATTATTAAATAAAGAAACACTTAGTATTCAAATATTTTACTTTCGAAAAATTTACAATTTGGGAGGCGGGTATGGGTACCGCCGCACAGGAACAACTTATTGGATATTTAACATATCTGAAATAGGTCGCCCCAAATGGTTCGCTGCGTTTGGTGATTTGAGCAGAAGTGCCCGGGTTCATGGGTTAAGGATTGTCTAGGTCTTGGCGGCGGATGTGTTTGTCCACCATTGCGTTGAGGGCCGGATAGGGAGAGACATGTTTGGGGATGCTGTATGAAGAATTTTTTTTTTTGATGGAGTCCGTTTGACTTCTCCAGCCGGATTCTCTTAACCCATCGCCTTGTACCGCAATGGGAGGGATCCGTCACTCCTGGACACATTGATTTAAGATTCCTACCCATCCCTAATACCTTTTCCTTTTCAGAACTGCCTCTCCTTCCTTTCAATAAAAAGACTCTCCACAAAGCATCCCCAATGATGACATAAACCTTGAGTGTTTTTTTTTCCTCAAGGCTTCCTCTATGGAGATAATGTACTTTCGAACATGAGGATTTGAATCCGCGACCTCCAGAGTCGTAGCCAAGTATTGAAACCACTCAACCACGGAGGCCGTCAACAATTTAACTTGATATTCAATCTTATCCAAATAATTAATTTTTTCATGCATTTATCTAACTGACATAATGTGTCAAAGAGAATAAAATGCCTATTCTGAAAGAAAAAAATAAATAAAATAGCTTTCCTGACACCAATTTTATCGATCTCTGATCTAAAAAAACATCGCTCTTCTATTTACAACGTAGCTTTGGAACTTTCAGAGTTTCACTTTGAAAGCGCTAGTTGAATATTTTAAAAAAGCTCATGGCCCACATGCGGAATATCTCGCGGTGCCACTATTTATAAAAGTTAATTTCACACATTCGAAAATATTTTCAATGTTTGATTTACAAACGAAAGTGAACGTGAATTTTGAAATTTCCAATAAACAATGGAATTGAAATTGGCATAATTTATATTTCTGCTTCCTTGTTTGCTTATTACAAATACATATGAATAATAATAATAATCATTCAGCTTGCAGGCAAATACTGACATAAATGTTTTTATTGTTTTAAAAAAAAGTTTTATAATTTTAATTAAAAATGGGAAAACTGAAATAAAATACTTTTTCATTAGATTTTTTGATGTAGTAAAGATTAAATAATATGAGACGTGAGAGATAATTATTATTATCTATTTATCTTCATTTTTTATTCACGCCTGCTAAACTACTTTTGTAGTTGTCAGCAGGTACATGGAGACGATATATATACCATATATTTTTATTTTTGAAAGTGACAATTCGTAGTGGAATTCCGTTATAAGACGGTCTGCTGACGAGGCAACTGAAAAAAACCTTTTTGCAACTGAAAGCGCTATCCTGTGTATATCAATGTGATGGTCCGCACACTCACAACTTCTCAAAAACCCGTTGTCAATGGCAACGCAAACAGTGACTCAAAACTCGCCATGGTAGTTGCTACGATGACAGCTGATTGTTCTTCGTCTATGGTTAAACAAGTTGAAATAATTACAGTAAATTTGATTGGAAACCATAGCAACCAGCCAGTTTTTGTTTAATAATGATATAAAATATAATTTAATAACAATAAAACAAATATAAAACTTATTTTACTTACTTTATTTAAATTAAAATGAAAAAAGTATTATATTTGTTTTATTATAATATTTTAATACCATAATTAAAATAATAGAACGTTATATACACAGTACAAAATATACACAGTAAAAGCGGAAACGAATAGTCATTGGTTCAGTTCGCATCGCGTTTGGGTCCCACCCGGGCGTCGCGTGTTCGATTTCTCTGCTGGCTAAATCCTCCGTCACGAAGCAACATTTTTCGCTTACTGTGGTAGTAGTAGATTTTCAATTATTGTCAGGTTGTAGGTAACCCGAGAATGTTTATCTTTCTATTAAAAAACACTCATATCAATAGTATAGATATAGGTAAGTAAGTACTAGAGCCATTATAAAATTATTAGACCCAATATGAATTTGCAATACAAGGGTTACAGTAGGTCATCAATATAAATTAACTGTATCTAATAGCCAATTTCTTACATTGTATTTGACTTTAGCAGTATTAATGGCATTATTTTTAATTGTCAATTGAAGTTTTAATATATTTTAGGTACAAACAAGTGTAGAGTTATTTCACCGTATTTATTGGTACATTTTGGAACCACTAATCCTTCATTTTGCGTGAATCTTGTATTATGTTTATATTAAACTCATTTCCTTGATAGGATAGACAATACGACATAATGACTTACAATATAGTCTGACA
Organism: Limnephilus auricula; assembly: GCA_951813805.1. NCBI lineage: Eukaryota > Metazoa > Arthropoda > Insecta > Trichoptera > Limnephilidae > Limnephilus > Limnephilus auricula. The sequence continues at coordinate 1,176,111 of OX638401.1, forward strand.
ATATGTATAATAATAATTCTCTCACAGGTAAATATTAATCATCAAATAATTATTCAAAACATGAATTTCTTTATGTATGTAAAAGCCCTACGGGCGTTTAAATAAATAAAATAAATAAATAAATAGCTATATTAATTTATAATTACTTCTGTGTCTATTGGTATATTTATGGAATAACGATTTTGTAAGGGAGTTTTGTATGTTTGGATGAAACTTATACTAACGAAGACAATATCGGCGACACTCAAACGAAATTTTGAAATAGAAAAATCAGAAAAAGATTTGGTTGCATCCAGTAATTGAACCCAGGTCCTTAGCCTTGCTAGAGCTTTGCTCTTACCACTGAACTAATTTGACCCTATCTCATTCGCTCACATTTAACTGTATCGTACTTCGACTCCGAACTACCAACATTATCTTAATTTTCTTAACGCATATTTTATTGGTTGCAATTTTTTAGGCGAAGGTCCTGGGTTCGAGTCCCAGATATAACCGTATCTTTTTCTGATTTTTCTGTTTCAGATTTTTTCGCTAATAATGTCTTCACTAAGTAAAATATTACAATTTGAGGTTTGACAAATGTTATAAATAAATAACTTATTGGTATTAGTTTTACAAGAATGTCCCAAATGAGTCAAACTTTTGAGTTAATGTTTCAGATAATTTTCTATTTAAATAATTAACTTAATGACCAAATGTTTTCCTTCGTTTAAAACTTAAATGGTAGCTGAACCATCGCAGAAACCGTATTTTATATATTTAACTGAGCAATTAGAAAAGTTCCCTGGTGGAAAAAGAGAATAAAACCACTCCAAGCGCTACTAAATGTTTTACCGATCGAGATTTTAAATTTGAATGGATTTCGGTTTGGAATTTTGCTCTCAGTGTTAAATTAAATAGGAAAAACTCGCTGGCTCGTACATTTGGCCATCTAATTACCGAACTATCACATGCAGAATAATTAAAAAATAACGACTTCCATATTTTTTTAAACTCTTTAATTTACTCGTTTTGTCTGATTACCCTACGAAAACCCACTTTATTTCACTTCAAATTAACCAAGAAAGAAATTAAATTGAAAATGAAAATGGAACTTTAAGTTAGGTACTTACGAGAGAAAAAAAGTACTTGTACAATTAACTGATTTATTCAAAGTATATAATATAATCATTGAAGATAATAGTCGGAATTACCCGGTATTTCAGATTCGGTCACAAATTATTAAATTAACAATATGACGTAGCGAAGTTGCGATTCTGATTAGTGCTTTTCAACTCTGGAATAAGAAATAGTCCGTAATCAAGGTTCGTAGCAAATGTATTTGGTCCATATTTATATATTATAGCTAGTATAAAGAAATACATTTTTAAATATAAAATTACCAGAAAGAATCCAAAATATCAATAACAATTTTTAAAAATTTCAAATTTCACCTTAAAAAACTCATTGAGAATATAAACTGAAAACTAAGACTTGTATAATTAAAAACATCGTAAACATATTATAATACCACATCCCAAATATACATAAGCCTAGCTTTATTATAGTGGTACATCTTGTACATAACATGTGAAATTATTACTATTTAAAAATTAACATACCTATTTTTTGTAAATTATGTAAACTGAAAACTAAGACTTGTATAATTAAAAACATCGTAAACATATTATAATACCACATCCCAAATATACATAAGCCTAGCTTTATTATAGTGGTACATCTTGTACATAACATGTGAAATTATTACTATTTAAAAATTAACATACCTATTTTTTGTAAATTATGTAAATTCCATTTTTTAAATAAACAAATTAAATATACATATGAAAAACAGTCAGTAAAATATATAAGAATTTGGTCAGCTATAAAATGTTTTCTTATGGAAAATAAATTCAGATGAGCAGCTACTTGTGCTCAGTGATCAGCAAGTAGAATAAGATTGATCAGCAAATAATGTGAACCCCTGACCTAACTTAACCTAACCTAACCATGTTTTAACCGCCGACAAAACATACTTAGATGTCCAAATGATTTTAGATTTTTTTTCTTGCTAACCTAATATTTAAATGACCAAATAATTCATTATTTTCTTACCTTACAATATTTAAGTAGAAAAAATCACAAAGAAAACAAAATTTTGTTTGTTAATTCGATGCGGTTTTCATCTCTGGGTCACGAGCCAAAGATTTTTTTTTTATAAAATTTAGTAACTATAACTTCTATTGTTGACATCCTTATGGGGACCTTTAGTATGGTCTTTATGATGCAATTCAGAGTTATTTTCAGTTGTTTTACGTGTTTTAATGCTGCTGAGTCCCATCCTATTATTCCATATTCCAATTTAGAGTGGCACAAAGCATAGTATACTCTCTTTAAATCCCATGTTGACAAAATGTTTCGTAATTAATAACAAAAAAAAATGTTTAGATAATTTATGGAGCGTCGTCGTTTTGGTGAAGAATCACTTATTAAGAGTTTTTGGGCTCTTTCTAATCTTATTGTTTACAAACAGATTAAAAAAACATTCTTACCTGGCAGGTCACCACTGATAAACACACCTTTTTTTAAAGTTTATGCTTCGATAAAATACGAATTTGCACGCAGAGGACACTATATTAAAAAAACTGGACGTCGCATAATTTTACATTTACTACCCTCCATTCCGTTGATATTATATTTATGAGAAGGTAAGTGTGGCAAAAGAAGAATTGATATGTATTTTGAAAGATTTATAAATTTATGACTTTTTAGGACTATAGAATTTTTATGAAATGACCTTAAAAAGCTTACAAGTTCTTATTTACTTGCATTTTTACAAAATTAGTTATTAACAACAACGCGTTCTGATAAGGTAAAAGGTTTTTGTCTTTACGGAAACGATTCTCTGAAAAGGTTAGTTTTAAGTTTGGCTCTAAATTCGGCCAAGTCTGTAATCATTATTAAATATTGTGGAAGTTCATTTCAAGCTTTAGGTCCTAACATTCCGAACTAAGTGGACTGAGACGAAGTATCATTAAATAGTATGCATTTAAAAAAAATAGATAAAGACCTCGATATACGATTTAGTGAACAAAAAAGTGTCTAAATTGAAATAGCCCATTTTGTTCACAGCTTTCAGCAATTAATCCCAAAGTTAGATGCAATGAAAGTTGCTGCATTCTTTATAACCTCCCAGGGGTAGCAATTATTTCATTTTCTTATCGCGTCAGACATTTTCTCTGTGAAGCACCCCTGGCCTATCTCTACCTGCCGCCCGCTGGGCCCGGGGGGCTACTTTTTACGTTCTCGGGAAAATAACGCAGAATTACAAGATCTTTGACTTAAAATATCTTATTAAATTTATCAAATTAGCAGTAGCGACAAGATTTAATTTATCGCTCTCAAAAAGCAAAATAAATAATTCTCGATAATCACCACGTAATAAGTATCTAATAATAATACAATATTGAATACCCAACTGAAAAATTCTTAAATATTAAGGTTAACTAACATATTCTAAACTCATCGACCACCATAACACGGGCATGTGCCTAGTATGGCGGTCATAAATTACACAAATGTTATATTTACTATTCAAAGAATAATGAAACATAAAAAAAAATACGCATATAATAAAATAAAACTATTACTTTTTTATACCCACATTATATTATTTATGGCTTTTCCTATTTTATTTATTGTTAAAGATTTATCAAAAGTACGAGTGCTGATATTCTATACACAAATGGTAACGGCAACAGTTTAAATAATTTAGAAGCTTGTGAAATAAAGAAATTTGTTAAAATTAAAAGAAAACATCTTATTATCAAATAAATGTTTACATTAGCCCAATATTAGGTATATTTCGCATAAACTTAAAAAATCCCATTATCCCTTAACACCCGTACATGTGACTTTGTCTCTTTAGATATAATATGGTAACCCATTATGAACACGTCTCTTTCTCTCCATTACTATGTTATATTTTAATTTCATGCTATCTCCCGGTACCTTTATATTTTGTAACACTCTACATGTTTTTAAGCAGATATTATTATTTAGTTTAATTTGGTGCCTTGATGATGATAGAGCGAAACCGATCAGCCGTAAATAATTAAATAAACTACATGTTTATGAACAAAGTAATTGTTTTATTTCATTAATGTGCCAAACCAAAACATGACTGCTTTTTACTAAAATATATCATGAACGATATTATACGATACATTAAATTAACGAACATTACGAACGATACGATAAAAAAAAAATAAAGTAAAATTTTTCACACGTTCATAGTCAAAGCACCACCGCACCGATAAAACGCCAACATAATTTCCCGTGAAAACCGTGCAATTAGCTTGCACCGTTCTAACTAAGTGAATTTTATTTGAAGGGAGATAATAAATAGAGGCGAAGGTGCATGATTCTCGGGGGTGCAGTTTTATCATGCACACTTACATCCCCGTGATTCTAATCAGTGTCATGTTAATGAAAGCCTTCGGGGCCACGGGGAGGAAGGGGAATGGGGGGAAGGCTTCTTAGGAGGAATTCCAATTTATGCGATCGCACCTTAGGCGCCTGTAAATACTCATCTTGCCTCGGTACTACCTTCTCTGTAGGGGGAATGTTACGTGCACGACGCCCGTGTACTCATTTTCGAGTTGCTACTCACATTCACATGTGCGGCAGGTAAGATATGGATAGTCATAATTTAATATTACTATTTTCACTACTCGTACTACTTTACCCTCTTTGCGCTAACTTAATTATTACGTATTTTAAAAGTTTAGTTTCAAATGTGTTTTCAATTTCAGTGAGTAGGGATTACTTGATACATGTTCGAAAATCTTTAATAAACCTCGTGGTTTATCGAGATTACAAGTTTACTACTTTATTAACGTTATCGTGTGGTTTGAAATGAATATTATTATATCAAATTAATAATATTATATTAACAGGACCAAACGTCCGCTCTAATGGATGTTTTGTGTAATTCTGAAGCAACCGAACTCGACACTGAAGGTGCGCAGCCATTGATCGTGCGTAGTCGGCAATTTCCTTAAGTTTTCGGGTTTTAACACGAACTATGACAGTTACCATTCTTCTAAGATACTAATTTACCGACATCTGTTGAGACATCTCAAAACTACATATTTACAATACTAACGTTATCAGTGGAAGGAAATTGAAACTACATACATAATCCTGTTCACCACATATTATTAATTTACTCTTATATGTGAGCATGTCACCCCACTTGGGGTATGTTATGGGTTGAGAGGTTGAAAGAAGTGGGAAGATACCGTCTATACATAACAAATAGAAAGGAAGAAGAAGAACCCATCTGGCTATTCGGATTTAGTCACAACATACCGCCAAAGCCATTCAAGTACTATTTCTGTTCTGAATTAAACCACGTGATACCGATTATCCTCCACTCTGAAATTTGCCGCAAATGCACTTTGTGTTGTGTTATATTGATATATAAAATGTTATATGTAAAATAGTGGTACATGTTCATAATACAAGACTAACTGCAAACGATGGACTTGTTATTCCCAGATACCTACATAAATATGGTCAAAGAACTCTAGAATACCTCGTACCAATATTTTACAACATGTTACCCAATTCAATAAAAAGCTGTGAATTGACTTTCAAAATGAAATATATGCTAAAAAATGGTTATGTGAAAGAATTTTTTTGTACGAACCTCCGTTTTTCTAAATTTCGTTTTTAATGTTTTTTCCATTATTACAATCTTTTTTCTTTTTCTTTCTTTCTTAATGTTTTTTCCATTATTACAAACTTTTTTCTTTTTCTTTCTTTCTTTATTTTTATGTATGTAAAAATATGTGGATGTATGTATATATATAATGTAATAATGTGTATATTTTATGTACCTGTTTAAATTTTCTAAAATGTAACTGTAAAAGAACCCGTTGACAAACTGATATAAATCAGTTTAACGGGACTTAATGTAGAAGTATGTAAAAAAAGAATGTTCAATAAATAAATATAAAATGGGAGGGGGAAGGCTATATAAAATGATAAGAGGGTATAACTAAAGAATACCGGAAATTTGTCCTTTTCAAATCAAATTCTTGACGTATTGACTCTTTTTTACAAAAAAACATAAATTGATTTCGAAAGATTGTTATTTTATCTGCTAAAGCAATGTTTTAAAATTTGAAAACCAAATTAATTTTGAATATAGTAAGGATATACCGTTGGTCGTTGGCGGATTACTTAATTTTTCAAACTAAATATTGTAATATGCAACACACATTTTAAATCATATAATCATACAATAAAATAAATCATTACATAATCTGAGAAAGGTCTTTAAACTAAATTATTAAAAAAAAAAATTATACACTTATTTTGCTCTTGATCAAAAAATACTCCCAAAAAGTACAGTAGATAAGTATATAAAAAAATGTATCATCGCGCGTTTAAGCATTTTTATTGCTTACTTGAATGTATGTATATATTAAAGCAAATTTTTATTGAAATAAAGTCGATATTGACGAATTAGTTAAACTTTTGGGTACGGAGAATAATTAACCATTCTCATCGGAACCGCCCTGCAATTCTCGGCCGCTGGTTGATGGGCCTAAATTTTTTTTATGCAAGTCGACTATCCTGCGAATTCTGGATTCGTAGAGCCGAGGATTTTATTCACTAAGTCAGGAATGTCAACAAATTTTTCTTTAAAATATATGAAAACGCAAAACGTTTTTTTTTAGAGTTAAATCGTTATTTCATGTGAACATCACAAACTTTCAAAATTTGCGCTGACCTCGAAATTCCACGCTAAAAACGCGACTTAAAATTAATAGCGTTTTACCGTTCGGGATCAGGTCGGTTTTACTGCTGAATAGTTTTATAATATTTATTTGAATGTCTGAATTTAAAAATTGATAAAGTAGAGGATTCTGAATGGGATTCATAGATGGTTATTTATATTTGGCTTAACCCTATTATACTATTTTGTAATCGCGTATAAGGAGAAGAAACCTAAATAAATATTTTTTCTTTGAGACATTTGACAATAACGAGTCAGAGTTTGAAGCCCTGTTATTGGTTTTTATTTTATCCATTTTCCGCTAAAGCAGTGTGGTCTGAACATAAGCACTGGTTTATTACATTATTGTAGGTACTCTTCATAATATAGTGGTAGGAGTGTAGAATGCAGAGTGTAATGTGTTGAATAAGAACCTCAATGGTATTTCCTGCGGACTACTTGCTTTAATGGTTAATTAGTTAGTTGATTTATAATTAGTTACTTTATCAGTTTTCACATTACCCGACTTTTTCCAGAATAAAAATTCCCATCGCTTTGAAACCTTCTTATGTTTATACTATTTCAAGCAGATTAGATTATAAACATTATATTATGTAAATTCTAAATCGATATTTTAGATTTCTTATACATACATATAAATCTGTTAAAAAAAAGGTGACTTTTTAAATTTCTCGGGCTGCGTACATTCGATTTTCGGTTTTTTTTTTGTTACCTTGGTACAAATGTCCCCAATATATATTGTTGGCATTATCAGCCCTTTGGCATTTATAGTTTGTTTTTACAGATATAAAAGTAAGTCGTGTTTGGGTGTGCTTAGAGAAATTGATCAAAGAATCTCTAATAAATTTTGAGTGAAAAATAAAATTAAGTGCTCCAACTCCTTTAAAATGCTGACTGTGCCAAATTTTGTCGATCAAATTTTTGAAGCAATACGGAGAAAACATCCGGATTTGTGGCAAAACAAATCATTGCTTTTGCATCACGATAATGCACCTGCTTACACATTGTAGCTTATTCGTGATTTTTTGTTTAAAAACAACACCGTAATCATGCCTTAGCCACCAAATTTATCGGCTTTAGCCTCTTGTGACTTTTTACTTTTCACAAAACTGAAAAAAACACTTGAAAGAACGAAGTGCTGCCACAATTGAGGATATAAAGACCGCATCGCCAGAAGAGCTCAAGGTCATACCAAAAGTGCTCATCAGAAGTGCTTCGAAGATTTAAAAAAGCGCTGGCATAAGTGAATAATATCTGAGGAGGATTACTTTGAAGGGGACAAAATAGATATTGATGAAAAAATAAATATTTTTAGAGAAAAACTAAAAGTCACCTACAGACCTCGTATTTTTCATGTATTTTAAAGTTACTCCATCAAAATATTAAATTATCTTCTCTCTGACACAGTTACGACTTAAAATAACCAGTCAATGAGGTATAAGTCTATCGTAAAGCACTTTGTCATTTATAGAGAAAAAGGTACTGCTTCATAAAGATGTCAAATCACTCCTAAACGCATTTCATAACACATTACCATCTAACTCTCTAAAGATTTGTCTGTTTCTTTTTATTAAAATGGTCAAACTAAATTTATCCAATTCATTTCTATTGATCGAGAGATCTGTGTAATTTTAATTCTATTCAAGCGGCACGATAGAAAAAGCATTAATTTAATCAATCCATCATTTTTGGTATTAATAATGTAAACCAATTGACAGTAAAGATTAATCGAAAAGAGTGATTTCACATAAAGCTTTGCCTTACAAATATAAAAAAAAAACCTTTGTAAAATTGTTGAAAATTAAAGAAAGACAATAAACTAACGATCTTCTTCAGCGACTGGCCCTAGTATTTGAAATAAGCTTCAGTTAGCCGTCGAGCAACCGATCCTTAACGTATAAACGCCTCGGACAATTTCGCCGAGTCACGTTCGGCTACATCTCTATTATTTCTCCTTGCGAACGAAATAGAGCAATCGATACAAATCATCTCGAAATATTAACTGCACCGATATAATTTATATGAACATTTAGATTCCGAAGGAGCAAAGTAGATAATTTAAGCGGAAAATACGAGGTATTCTCATACAATTTAAAGAAAAACTTTGTTTATTATCGCATATTCTTGCATGATATAGAAAATACGACTATATCAAAATTTATTTATTTAATACGAATACCACCCAAAAGCAGTAGGACTACAGCATCCCCATTTAGATTTTTGTGAGGCTGAATGAAGTGAGGAAGGAAAGGATATGAGACAGAGAAAGGTTAGGTTACATTATGTTAAGGTTCCCGGATCTGTTTACCAAGTGTGATCAACATAACACATAAACTTACGTATCTGAATAGTAGTATTTCACCAGGTTGAAACTGGGAATTGTTAAAATTGCACGTCACTCATTTTTTTCCAAATTATTATTATACAAATATTTTTTTAGTATGAATCACCTCAGAGTCTAATTTTAATAAGTTAAAGAAAACGAGAAAAAAAACATATGATTTTATCCATATAAATAAAAATTTAAAAAATTTAAAGCAAAAAAAATTAAATAAATAAAAGAAAAGAGACGAGAGAAATGGAAAAGTACCTATGGAAAGAAAGAAATTAAAACCAATTATCAGAGGTCAGAAAATTTTATCTAAGTAATAAGTTATATCTCTGTCTCTGAGGCCCTAGCACGCTTGCTTTATAACGATCAGTAGGATAACTATCGGTAACTTCTCATCGTTTCCTAGGACAATTGCACATCGCGAAAGTACAAACAACAGTTGATGTCGAATATGTTAAGGACACTTAGTCATTGTGAACTGTCACTTATTCGTTGGCGATCTGTAGTCATGCTAGGGAACGATGAGAGGTTACCGATAGTTATCCTACCGATCGTTATAAAGCAAGCGTGCTAGGGCCTCTGGGGTATATTAAGCATTAAGCATTTGTTGGATTTCCAATATGCATACATATAATGTGAATTTTATATTTTAGATTAATTTAATTTCCATTTATAAATATGGTTTTACATTACAAAAAAATACTGAAGATTTGAACTCTTAGCGTAATTTCACTGACATAATAAAGTTTTAGATCATTAATCATTTGATACTTGGGGAAAAAAGTAAAAGATAAGCAAGCAGAGAGGTTAGTATTTACTGGAGATTACCAAGAACTCAGAAAAGCGAAGGGGTTCAATTAGAGCTAATAGAGATCCAATAACAGTCAATGATCGGGCGGTAATCAGCCTTGATATATCAAAGGTAATGAAGCCGGCCTTATCATTATACCGGACTATCACAATTAATCACATCGGAACTACAGATCGCACTAGACAAATAGTCTCACTGGGCTATAAATCAACAGGCACAGATCGCTAGGATCAGAGGGGTAGATCGCTGTTATGAGTTGTATGGTTAGAGTTTTCACAGTTAACTTTTGCAACTTCTCTTCAAATTTAACAAAATTACTAGAGTACCTACCTAACTACCTATCTTAGACATAGAATTTTTTTCACATGCGTCCTAATCATCTAAAGCAAAAAAAAATTGAATTAGAATTACGAAATATGTTGATTAAAACCATCAAATCTTTATTAATTACTTATGTATTAGTGATTAGTAATGTGTGTAAGTATTTTTACATTAGTGATGTGCGTAAGTTTCTCAATAGAACAAGCGCAGTTTAAAAAAAAGAACAACACAATCTTAAATTTAAAGTAAAAAGACAATCAGCTTCTTACCAAAGAAAAACATACTTATGAAAGGATTACTTGATTTACCTTTTTTTAATGCACCCTTATCTACATACTTTAGGCAAAAATATGTTTTTTGTTATTTGGTCAATATGAGATTCCCAACTATCCGGAGGTAAGATATTCCAAAATAATTAAGGACATTTATAAAGCTAAACGAAAAATTGATGGGAAGAGAAAGGTTTATAAAATCTTTGGGGGTGCTGTGTGGACAGTCTTTTTATGAAAGGAGGCAAGGAAAAATGTATGAGGGGTGAGTAGGAACCTGGGGGTAACAGTGTCCAGGAGTGACAGACGTTTGAATCTACCCCCAGGGAAGTCCTGCAGAAGTGGTCAAAAGATCTCCCTCAACCAGTCTCTCCTCGTAGTTGGTAGGCAGATGCATCCGCCGCCAAGATCCAGGCAAACCTCAACCTATGAACCCGGGCACCCTTGCTATATCTCCAAATATAGCAAACCACTTGGGGCGACCTATCGCGGAGGTTTCGGTGATCAGGTAAATGGTTCCCAGGACTGACAAATTGACGTTATGAAAAAAAAATCAACGCAGCTTCGTTATTCTGAAGATTTTGGAAATATGGCATCCGCAATTTCAAGCACGTGATAATGCTAAAAGTAAAGGAGACAGACTGGTCAGTGGTTAAGTGGGCATCGCGTTTGAGTCCCACCCAGGCGTTCCGTGTTCGATTCCTCGGCTGGCTAAGTCCTCCATCACAACACAAACAACATCTTCCGCTTAGTGGGGTGGTAGTAGGAGTTTTTAAAATGTTGTTGGGATATTGGTAACCCGGGAATGTTTTTCTTTCTTTTTGAAAAATAAAAATAAAATTTTTAATCTGGGTTCTAAATACGACAAAAGCCATTTCAAGCGCCATACGACAATTCGTTTCCAATGGTGACCTCTAACTAGCTCACAGTATCTTCTGCCTTGTTAATGGTTCGATTACTTCAAAGTGCATAAAATCCACTGTACTTGCGATAGTCCGCTTACTCTGCATGTCGGTCGTTTGGCTGTCCCGTGTTCGCCACCCGGCCGTGGCCCTGGCAACGAGTTATACAGCGTTTAACAGTTGACTGCAATAATGATGATGTCTGCCTTTCCACTGGACCGCGAACCCGAGACGGTCTTGTATTTATTCTTGCGTATTTACAAAACCTATACTAGTTCAGCTGCCTGATGGTTTTAGATTTTGTTGTCTTGACTGAAATGATAGGTATAGACTTGTATGTATAAGACAATATATGTTTTTATTCTATTTGTGGTACTAAGTTATTCTAAGATAAAGTTACTAAGTTATTCTAAGATAAAAGTTTCCACTTAAGTATTGTAATGTTTCCTATGTTCTCTCCAGAGACAATCGACCAAAATACTAGGACCGCTGTTCTTCAGTACTATAGGATGCTTATTGGAAAGACTTAGGTTCTTGTAATAAAATGTATACCTCAGGGGATGGATGTCCTTCCTGACTGAAAGCTAGGTTTGAGCTGCGGAGATCCTTAACCTTAAGGAATCTGCACATTTACCTTCGGTCACCTTCGGCACAACTCCCGTGAGATGTGACCCAAAACCAAAGACAACTATAGTAATTTAGGAACTAAATTAAAGACTTGTATGATACATTACAGGTAAAATAATATACGAGCGAATTAAGTGATTTGAAAGGTGATCGTTATGTAGATTCTGAAAGACGGTAATTAAAAATGTTTAAATAGTGAAAAATGTTTAAGTAGGATTTTAACTTGGAGGATCGAACGAATTCTTTTTAATAAGATACTTTATTTTTTCGCAACCAGTATGAAGTTTTATTGCCACTTTGTACAAAAAGATCACACAATAATTAATTCCCAGCCAGCGGACTTAGATGTACTTCCTGTCTAAGAAGTTAAATGCAGATGCACACAAAACAGCATGTTTTATAAAGGGCAAAAACTTTATAATTACCACCCAAATACCGTAAAGGGAGCCTCATGTCTTTAGCACTTTTCATAGGACATGTGTGCTTTATATGTCAAAAATAATTTTCTAAAGTGTATTTATTATATTTTACTTACTAGATGTATGATAAAATTTGCATACATCTAAATAAAGATTAAAAAATAAACAAACAAAGAAGAGGAATAACTAGTATTGAACAATAAATTTTATTAACCTCTTTATGCTGGAGGGGTTTGTCACAATTACTATGCATGAGCATAACTTGACATCTGTCCCAGAAGACAAATTGGTGTTGCCTCGATGGAGGCTAAGAGTTTTGTCTGATCTTATTGCGAATGAACCAAGCACGGTGACCGAATTGTTTAGCGGTCTATCCTCTCTGAAAAATGGTATGGGCTTTGTAGATGAAAAAAAAAATTGTAACTGCACAAAAAAGCTACTATATTCCTACTACTATCGTTACTTTAGTTCAACAAACCCTACTGCATTTCATTGCCGCCGTGACTGAAACGGTATAGGTTTTGTAAATACGTATACCGCATCCCGGGTCCCGGGTCCCGGGTCCCGGGCCTTCACGCGGGCCTTTGTTGCCGTTTAATCAGTCACGTTTCATCCGAGGGTTCGTGAGTTTGTTTTAGCGGGTCATTTTCCATATTAACACTACTAATCCTGACATTGAAGCCTTTTAGATATAATTATTATGTATAATGTAAAACCTTTTCAATTACTGTGCTTTTTGTTGAAATTTATTTTTATGATTCATTCAGACGGTCGGCGTGCTCTAGAGGCAAGGCTCTCGACTCCCAATCCCAAGGTTGCGGGTTCGAACCCGGCGTGCGCAAACAAATTTTATTTTATTACGCAAATATGCCTTAAATTATAGGTATTAAATTATTAAATTGTGAAATAACACAAATTAATCAAATATCATGTTCTTGCTCAAGCCGGGATTTAATCCGCGACCGCCGGATCGCTGGTCGAGGGCTAGGGAGATTACATATACAACTCATCCACGGAGGCCGTCAATACTAAAAGCTCATTTTTTTTTTAATATTATAAATATTTTTCGTTTTAATTTATAATTTTACTAAAAAAGAATGAAACACTCCTTATAAGACAACATTTTCATGATAATATTATCTAGTTCTATTTTCACTGAAAAACTAAGTTTTTACAGAAATCACCATTATTTTCCAAAATTATTTTTTATAAATCCTTATGTTCCATATTAGTTTGTGTTCAAGACATTCAGGCCTACACAAAAAACTGTAAATAATAGGCGCTGGTACACAGAGACACCCGACTATGGCAAGGTCTTGATGGAGATGTTTTGTCGCTTTAACAGCCGTTAAAGTTAGTTCCAGGTAGTGAGCACATGTTTGTTTTTTCCATTAAAACAATAATTTATTTCAATCAGGATTTATTAAGAAGGATGACCGGTTGACATAATTTCAGAGAGTCATTGTTTCCGGATCATACCATAGATATACAATTTATATCATTTAATGTAAAAAAAATAAATTAGAAAACTTTTTGCAAAAAGTGATCGAAAAAAAAAAAGATAAAAAACTTTGAAGTGGATTTTCTCAGAAGTGTTTTTATGACGTGTCTACTTGTACATTCAGACCTCTATACGAACTTTGCTTGTCAATCTGACTGCCATAAAACTAGAATTCTTCCTAGTTAGGCAAAGTTCTCTCGTAGCTGTGAATAAATTGTGTACAGAGTGAATAAGTAAATAAAAACTAGGGCGAAGTCGGGTAGTAAACCTCTCGTGAGTTGGCTAGTAACTAGTGCTGGTACATTTATTATAGTACAGATTGCCGTCCACAATTTATTCGCCCCAAGAAAGCCTTACTCCAATCCTACAATTTAAAAAATTGCATATTAACTATTATATTATATATATATATTAGCCACAAAGATTTATAACATTAATATTAAACTAACATTGAAACCCATATTAAAGTTGTTACCTACACTTTAAGGTGAATGAATATTGTCCTTAACTTTAATTATTGTGTTGGATCATTATTTAACATTATGGATAAAGAATTAAGAGAAAGATTTTTCAATTAAAAATATTTATTAAAACTTATTAAGAATGATTTATAAAAAAAATAATAAAACAAATAAATTACTTAATAATTAATAATTCTAATGAGAAACAATAATTTAGACCTGAGGACGACAGTACAAGATATAAATTAAAAGGCTTACATTCGCCGAGTCCTAAAACTTTTTGGTTTTAAATATTTTGCGATATGTTTACTAAAATTGTAAACGAAAGAATAAAAAACATTAGCAGAAAAAACTTAACAAAGAAAAGCAATAATATTTTTTCCCCACGAAATAAAATTTGCGGAATACGTTTGCTGCAATAATAATGATAGCCTTCAAATGAAAATATCCCTAAAGCTGGTTCTGCGAGGGTTGCCTTATCTAACCGCGAGTGAAAATTTCATCTTTTATGAAAATAAACACTGAGTTCAGATCGACTCAGGCGTGAAAAATTGAAGGCCACATAAATAAGTGAGACCTCGTAAAAACGGAAGTATCAGTAATACAACACACCTCACTGAGAGCTTTAAGAAAACTTGGTCATTTTTGTGACAAGCCTGTTGCCCGGTGGGGTTTAACGATATTGAGAACGCAAGCACTTCGAAAATAAACAATGTAGTTGTGTGGTGACTGTGTCGAGAGAGTGTGAAGGTTTCCTCCTTTCAGGAGACGGTCGGAAATCAGAAATGATGAAATAACACCGGGGCCGGTGGAGGATAACACGCCGAGGTCTCCGAGCTTATTGATAACTTATTAACGGAGCTTACGCGAACTTCAGATTATGTTAAACGGATGGCTGAGCTTTGTGATAATGTACAGGAAATAATTTATTGGTAGTTCTGCACGGAGAAAAATGTTATTAACAAATTAACAGTGTTTCAATGTTACAGAAAAAAAATTATTGGTAGTTCTGCACGGAGAAAAATGTTATTAACAAATTAACAGTGTTTCAATGTTTATTGGCGGGAAAATGTAAGAATAGTTTGTTGGTATACGCATGAAATTTGTTCTAATAATTAATAATAATAATTTATTCTTACATTTTTCCGCCAATAAACATTGAAACCCTGTTGATTTGTTCGTAAGAACTTCAGTCCCGTTTTTAACTGTTTTATGAATAAAATTATCGTACTTTAGAATAACATTTTTTTCTGTGTGTGAAGAAGACATCATGTCCAAAAAATTATGTACAATTTTCACTTATTATAAAACAAAACAAAAATGTACGTGGTATCATAAGATTTGTAAGTAGGTACTTAAATACTTGTCTACTTAAGAGGCTAGACTTTGAACCACACGCGGAACACCCGCGTCTGTCATTCTGTCCCGCTCACAATAAGCTCACGCACACTTACTCACGCACAATACATGCGAATGCGAAATGTGCGAATGAGACAACGCTCAAATTTACCTACAGAAATCGCTCGAAAAGGGGTTTATGGAGAATACACTTTTCTACACCGAAACTTTCACGAAATTGAAATTGAAAATATATATTTTTTAAAAAGAAGAAGCTACGTCGGTAGCTTTTTATAATTTTATAATTCTTTATGAGAGTTGAGTTAGCAGCACTTTTTCCTTAAATAATATTTTTTGATAAATCGTACATGTTTGACAGTGAATGTTTATGTTAATACGAAACGCATCGAAAATTCGAAAACATACCGACATAGTTTATAGTACACCCTCTAGAAGGCAGTATAAAAAAAATATATTCATTTTGTGTGAAAAGCGAAGTCTATCATCTTAATTAATCACCATATTGACTCTATGCTTGAATAACAAATCATTACCGAATCGTTAAAGCGTGAACCATCTTGAACCGGAATCGGAACGAAACAAACAAATCTACAGACAGATGAAATGGGAAAATAATAGGAATTTGCTACGATAAGTCAATTATTATGATTGGACAATGGGAGGTGTAGACTAACTACAAAAAGTTATCTTCTTCTGTGGCCCTGCGAAGGAAAACTTGTTTTACAGTTCTGAAAGTTTTATGTGAACATTCAAAATATTTGAGTTTTTAATGTACAAACCATTACATTGAGTTTTGACATTTCACAATAATTAATATTAGAATTTTTTCTATAAAGTTCAGGATATGCCAATAAATACATCCAATTGTGAATTAGGCGTGTCACCCCCCAGGCTATTGACACCAACCGACAACCTCAGATAAAAATATTAATTCATTCATAACTCATTAAAGTAATAAGATTAATGGTGAAAATATCAGAGTACATAAACTTTTTATTGATAAGGATATTAATATACGAGTAGATATAAATCGCAGGGTATTTGGAAAGCACAGTAGATACCTTCGGCTTCGTTTAAAATATTCAATCCTTTTAATAATAGGTGTTGTACGTTGTACATGCGTTAAAACAAATACTGTGGGACTGGATAGTCTGAAACACGACTTCGTGATTAAATGAGAGAGACATGTAGATTGTAGGGTATATAAACCATTGTTATAGGAAATCTCACTCTCTCGTACTTAGCTCTCAGCAAGTCACTACGTATCGATAATCTGTACTCATTAATAATAATAAACCTAATCCATAAAATGCGCATACTTCATCTCAATTATTCCTGTAAAGAACGATAACATATACCTATTTTGCATTGTTAACTACTATAATCATTACTACAGCTAAGTTTAGTAACACAGCAAATTACTACACTCTGAAGTCTATTTAAAAAATTACAATAATCTAAAAATAATATTCATTTTGAAACAAGTTAAGAAAAAGGGTTAAAGAAGTTTTGGTGTGAATTATAAACAGCCTGCTCTAAAATATCCAATTTTTAAAAGTATCTACCTACTGGGATAGGTTGCGTCTAATAATTGTACCAAAATATATATTTTAATGCCAAAGAAAATGGAATATTTTAATGCTTAATTCACTGCGCATTACTCAAATCAGGGTTTTTAATGGGTACAGATTGAAAAAGCTAGTCACTCAGAGACGAATAAATTTAAATCATGAATTTATTTTTCTTATCACGTTCGCAATAAAATAAAATATTGGGCACCGATGAATGCCTGTCAATAAATTGACGGAATTCTCGAAATAAGATTTTTCCATGACGCGACGTGTGTATGAGGTAGGAGTAATTTTTAAAGGAATATCTGAAATTCTTCATGAGAAATTCTTAATATTAGAAATATAGCCCCCGTACATTGTTTGAATGCGAAATAGGACCAGACGTATTCCATCTGTGTAAATAAGAGTAGGCTTGTATGGCTGAAAGAGATGGAGTGTTGTATGTACGTGTGTCCTTGAGAGGAGAGTACTCTCCCCTGAACAGAATTGATACGAGATGCAGGAAAAAATACGACCTTAACGTGGAAAGGCAGGAAACATCATTACCTACCCAAGGAATTATCTTTTTATTGAGTATAATATTGAACCACCGTTAAACATACGTTGTTTGTGTGATAATATATATAATAATAATACTAGACTCCCGTCGGCCTGTAGCCAGGATGACTTTGTAGGATATTGTAGAATCAATAATAATATTTTGATGGATTGTATAGCGCCGTTTCGGTAAAAACGGTCATACGGAAGGAGGGAACGGGAATCTTTCACTACGGAAACAACTTTTAAGGAATCATAACAATGCATCATTACTTGCCACAGTGGATATGCAATAAAATACACGAGATTAGTGTGTGAAACAAATACTATATAATACTATATAGCACATGCGATTTGCAATAGTATGGGCGAACGATGTTTCATATTAAGAGCCATTAACCAGCGGTTGAGAATAAAAGTTTAAAAGTTCTTGCAACTGTACAGAGAAGTTCCGATGAGAAAGATCAATTATTGTTACAATACAATTATTCCCCCTATAAATTTTTTTAAATTGAAAATTTAATATCGGTTATTTCATTCAAAACTTACTTTAATAGAAGACCCCAAGGCAAGAAGTTGTTAACTTACATTTTCGTAAAAAATGAGTTAGAATGCTCTCTAAACTAATTCGCATTAGCGATGTGTCGGTTCAGCTGGAATGGGCTCATGAACTCGGCTCCTTTGCGTGAAGCGGATCCTACTCCTACTCCCTTTTCAATTCGACTACTCCAAGGGTACTGCTCCCGGACTCAAACCCGGACTCAGAACTCGGACTCTGTCCCAAACCCGGAACTCGGAGCCGAACCGGGAACCCGTATGGCTCCACCGGCATCCCCGTGTTCGCGCCGTTCGCGGTCCTTGCCGGTCGCGAGTTCTTCTCATTCTCCTGGTACTAGTATGAGTTGAGAGTGAGTGGTGATACGTCACAGTTTTTTGCATATCTAACGGTCGATTCTGTTTACGAACTTTACAGTGAGTGAAAGTTTTGTTTATTGTTTAAGTGTCAGTTAATATTTGATTGAATTACGTGCTTAATAATAATTAGAGGTGGTAGGGTTTTTAAAAATCAAATCTTACCCCATTATTGTCGATAGTTTTATGGATGCGAGGAAATTTTTGGTATTTTTTAACCAATTACTTTATTGTTCGAACATTAAAGTAATTTTGGAATTTATGTAGGAATGTCAAGTTTATACATTATTTTTTTAAAGAAAGACAAACATTCCCGGGTTACGAATAACCCAACAACATTTGAAAATATCCTACTAGGTTGTGTTGTGATGGAGGACTTTGCCAGCCGAGGAATCGAACACGGAACGCCTAGGTGGGACCCAAACGCGATGCCCACTCAACCACTGAACGGTCATATTATTGGCAGTTTATTTCAAGTGACATTTTATTGACAGTTTATTTCAAACAAAATGTATGACGTCATTTTTTCTGCCAAACCGATCGTGACGCCACGAAAGCATGAGATACACAATAGACGAACCAATACATAAAACGATAGCTAAGACAGTGGTTTTCAAACTTTTAAAAGCGCGATCATCTTTTAGCAATAAAAAAATGACATATTGGCGACCCCGACCTTTAGCGGTTTTTTA
Source organism: Limnephilus auricula (assembly GCA_951813805.1). Classification (NCBI taxonomy): domain Eukaryota; kingdom Metazoa; phylum Arthropoda; class Insecta; order Trichoptera; family Limnephilidae; genus Limnephilus; species Limnephilus auricula. The sequence continues at coordinate 1,195,612 of OX638401.1, forward strand.
GTGTATGTACCTTTAGTACGTAGTAGTAACTCTTTACTTGGAGGATCAATGTATCCATTGTCAGTTTTTACGCGAAAATTGGTGGTAGGATACGTACAACATAAAGTGGTTAACTTTGCAGTCGGTGGAGTCGCAAACCTATTTTATATATTGTAGAACAATAACTTCTATATTAGTAGGCCAAAACAATAAATGCTATCGATTTTTTTCATTCTGAAATATTAAAGAACATATAAAAAGTACTTGCAATTTTGGCCCCTGATTCAGGTTAAAAGGTTAAGGTTTAAACCAATGAATGCTGTTAGTTTATTATCGTTCAGATACACAATATTAATAAGTATAATGTTTCGTCAAGAAAATCTTTTGTATTTTTTAAAACATCTTTAATAAATTTACCAAACAATGATCTCAACAAAAAACCGCTGCATTATTCTGCAATTAAGATCGAAACTAACCTAAGTAACCACGAAATTCTATCATTTATTATAATACGCAAAAAATCACTTATTGTTTTGAACGGCTGATTCAAAACTTTGAAGAAAGACTAATTTTTCGGTTAAGACTTTTTGCAAAACAGAACAGAAGCCGTTGAATATTTTTTAAATATTTTATGTAGTCAAAGCCCAGCAGTAAATGGGCTTGCGGGCCGAGGGTTGCTCATCACTATGTTAAATGGTGTGCACTTCACATAAATATCAGCCTTTGCGTACAAGTTCAATTTTCTTCCTTTGTTACGAGAAAATCGAAATTTAGAAATAATCTAAAATTGGAGGATGACCTCATACTCTGCGCCTCGAACATAGAGCCAATGTTCGATTAGTTGACAAGCGTGTCCGTTGCATTAATTTGTATTACTCAGGGACAATTTTTAATTTCTGTGACAGAAGTACTGTAAAATTATAACCATCGTTTGAATGTTGAAAAAAAAGCATCTAATTAAATTTATTGATGTCTCGCGACCAGTGGCGGCCAGCTCTAAAGAGCGCTAGTGCGACGCACTCCCAGAATTTCTGCCAATCCAAAAATTCCCTAGCGCCGAATAATATATTTCCGACACGCCTCGTCACAAATCACAATACACACTTCGCTAATGCATACATAATATGTCCATATAACTGTGTGCGTATCGAAGCAGATCGTTGTGTGCCTATATTCCGAGCGCTGGCTGGATCGTTTTTAAAATCGCTCCAAAGAGTCCCTTCATAATTATCTAATAAGTTCAAACCGTGGGTAGGTATAATATGGGTAATATCCTTAACAAATCTTACGTGTACGAGATCGGCGATCTGAAAATTTCCACCTCATCAAAAGGAACGGTTTGTTCACCAGCAGATTAAAATGAGACGCGTTTGTGTAATATTATTTTCGATATTGTGTATTTAATTTAACATCTACTCTTTCATTTAATGTTCCGCTTAGCATAATTAACAAAAACAATGTAGACATGTTGTGACTGGTCACAGGTCCAATACGCTATTGTGATCCGTTTCTTGGACGAGTAAGGAAGATTTAAAAATGCGCTGAACTTTGAAAAACGGTTAGAAATTAAACATTGTGATCAATATCTATTTTACAACTCTTTTATAGTAAGTAATAAATTATCGGATGCTTTTTCGCGTGTTAAATTGTTAAAAATCGTGGGTATCATCCCTATGACGCCGAGGAAAGTTGTTTCGGTGATTTTCAACTTTAAAAAGAATTTAATTATTCTTGAGAAACACAATTAGCCAAGATAGGCTCAATGCATTGTCAGTGCTAAGCATTAAATAATGCCTAAATCTATACCGGATTTTAACTCCAGGCTCATTGATGTCTTTGCTACTCAGAGACAACGGAGAATGGACCTAATATACTATAGGTGGGATATTTTCATAATTATTTATTTCAAAGGAGAAAGGAGTGTAAGGAGAATATATGACGCAAGGTTGAATGATATAAGAACATAGTAGAGAACATCCGAGGCAGACATCAGACACTTGAGTCGGGCCATGTCAAGAGTCAGAAAAATAGAAGAGTATGTATGAGACGATGTATGAATGTGAATGAGGCAAAGAGTGTGTGCCAAGACCGAGTTGTTTAGCGGTCCGTTCTCTCTGCCCATGGTTAGTTGGTTTTAATTTATTTTAATTAGAGCAGGTATATGTACAAGATTTTTAGCGCACCACCGATTTTTGTGAGCACCAGCCGCCACTGCTCGCGACCCCCACTTTGAAAACCTCTGCAACACGATGCGTTTCTCGATCACGCGTAAACACAAAATCGGTTGTATGGGATCACGCGAGGGTCACGCGTCATGCGAATGATAATTATTGGTGTGATGGTTTGTATTTCGTAGTGTGCGTTATTGGAAACCTTTCACTTAGTCGAAGTCGTCGGGTCATTTTAAATAGTCTGAATAATAGAACGGTATTTTTTTTACATTAGGAAAAAAACCCTCAGGGCCTATGACATTCCTGGGGATGCTGTGTTGGGGTTTTTTTAAAGGAAGTTCAGGGAAGGAAAAAGGCATGCGTACCGGTGCCATATTAAATTTATAGTATTTGTACGGGCCCCACTAACTTGTCCCACACACCACCACTTATAGAAATTTAACATAAACATAATATTATTATGAATCATTTTTAGTAATAAATAGGGGAGATTGGGTAAGAAAAACACTGTTCGCAATATATAATATTATTTAAAAAAAAAAATTCTTCGATATGGGTCCAAAAGTAACGTTGAGTCTGAGGTATGTAAATAAAATCTATGTTCCTTGCAAAACCCTACTTAACAATGAAAGGTTATATAGCTTGCAATGAAGCGACTTTGTGTTCTAGCCACTTCCGTTCCCTGTGAACGTTTATTTTCGAAAGCTGGACAAATGCTCACCGAGAAGAGGAATAGACTATCAACCAAAAAAATTGAGAAAATTTAGTTCTTAAACTCCAATCTCGGACTTGAATAATGAATGTATGTTCATCGAGTACCAGAATCTTTTACATTTGAATATGTAAAATGTATTGTATTATTTAATAATAATTCAAAATGCAATGTTTTTCTTGTTTTATAAAAAGATATCGCCGATTATCTTAGGTGTTTATAATTTATTTACTTGAATAACGTTATTTTACGATTCGGAAATAACAAAAAAATCGCACTGATTTGATGTTTAAAATCTTGTTTAAAAAAAAATCAATGCGAAGGCATTTTTAGATATTGTTGATTCTTGTAACTGTTTGTACCTACTTGCACAATCTTATTTTCCGATTCGGAATTGCAAAAAAATCTTACTGATTTAATATTTTTATGTTCAATTCTTTTGATGTTTTATAACCTTGTATAAAAAATCAATACCGAGACATTTTGATTACTCTATTGACTGTTAAACCTACTTGTACATTTTTTCCGATATGGAAAATTAAAAAAAAACTTGCAGATATATATTATTTTTGTGTTTAATTGTAATGTTTGTAATCGTCTTTTAAAAAATCAATAAATTATCATTTTGAGAAAATGCTGATTCTTTTAACTATTTGGAAAAGTTCCGATTCAGAATTAACAAAAAAATCTTTGTGATTTATTCTTTTGATGTTTTATAATCCTGTTTAAAAAAAAAAACGATGCGAAGGCATTTTGAGTTATTTTTGATTCTTTTAACTGTTTGTACCTACTTGCATAATTTTATTTTCCAATTCGGAATTACTAAAAAATATTACTGATGGTTTATTTTTATAAATGTTTATTTTTATATTTGAATCTTTTGTGTTTTATAATCTTGTTTTAAAAATATCAATGCGAAGAGATTTTATTAGTATTGTTTGGGGATAATTGTACCACATGGACAATTGTACCACAATGTTTTCATACAAGATTAAAAAAAAAACTTCTATTTTTCTTGAGTTTAAAATATTCTATGGTATTAATATATATGTGTATCATCATTTTATTATATTACAATAGTTAAAGTTCTTGGTAACACTTCAACTGACGAATTCTATAAGAGTTTTCTTGTTGTCAGATAAATTGTGTATTACGTTCTATGTAATTGAAATTTTAAATAGTAGTTTTATAAACCAACAAAAAAACTGTTTTGCCTCACCGAAATTATTAGAATTAAAAAACTTTATCCATAAATTCTGTGTTTTAATTTAAATTCCGCTCCTGGTACAACTAACCCCGCGGTAGGGGTCAGTTGTAGCATTTCCCTGGATCAATTAATGCTCTTATAGCTCAATTTATATAAGATTTAGAAAAATCATATAATAAGAATTTGGTTCACAACTAAATAATCTGCCGTTGAGTATGAGTTTTTTTTTTCATAAACTTTATACCTAAGATGTAGAAAATGTTAAAAGTCAAATTGGTACAGCAGTCCCCGGTCTCCCCTACTACAAGAATGATATATTTTATTTTAGTTCACCATTTTTATATTGTTGTATTATTTAAAAAAATACTACTTTTGTTGGTATCTGTTACTCTGGTACAATAAATTCTAGAACTGGGATTTGCTTTGATTTTCAAAATTGGAACTGATTGTCAACTGGTATTGGAACGATTCAGACAAGTGTTAAGTTAGGTACCAAAATTATTTTATTAATTGGTAATTCTTTATTTAAATATGCATTTCCTTTGTTAAAAATGTTGACGTATGACGTAATTTTTCGAGCTTAATAGTGTTCATTCGAAAGGTAAATTAAAAAAAAAAATCTGATCGTCTATAAAATTGACAACGTGTGTTTTTGAAGGACAATGATCCTGAGGCAAATATGTTTTTTAGATACTTCTCGGCTTCACAAATCCTACAATAATATCACTATAATATATTGAACAAAGTGTATATGTACTGAATTGTTTATAGTGTAAGGCCAAAATGGACTTGAAAAAATAGATATTAAAACCTTTTGACTTTTAATTATTGTTAAAATTTTTATATTTCAATGTGTAAGTACCTAACCACTCCCCGACTTTATTTTTAAAACAACACGCCTTTATTGATTTCTTTCGATAGAGGTTATAAAAACTACAAATCCTCAACGACAATCCAAATATTCATTATTATATTTGGTTTGTTACTGCTTACGCGTGTGCTAAAATTATCACCTTTTTGAATCACCGGAACTTGGAACCCAACACGCAATCCCAGACAGCCGGACATGTCTCGACACGAATGGATTTCGTTGAACTTCGCCAAAATGTACATGCCGAGTCCGCGTGCAGGTACTTGTCTGGCTCCGGCTACGAGTTATTGTGTGGGTTCTATCTGGCTACGGCTCCGAGTACTTGTGCAGGTTCCATCTGGGTCCGGCTCCGAGTTCTTGGCCGAACCCGTGCGTCCCGGCTCGTTGCGCCGCAACAGCCGGTACTCAGTCCGTTCCGTACCAAAGAACTCGGACCCGGGACCTGCTCCTAGAACTCGAGTTCTTTTAAAACGAAGCACTCCTCGGAGGCCTCCGGCAAAATGCTGAACTTACCCACCTCTAATTCGCATACGCTCTTTCCAATGAACACTGTGCCAGAGCTTAAAAACGGCAAGAAGATGCTTAAATCAATGTGATGAACATGTTAACTACGTGTTTCTGTGACATTAAGTTGATAAAATTAGGGCAAGAACTTGTTAACTACAAAGATAACAAGTTCTTGCCGTAATTCTGTAATTAACAACTTCTTCCCATCTACATTGGTTGAGATTTCTGTGGTTAACATGTTATTCACTCACTTTGACGTTTACCTTGGTCGTTTTCAAAAGTTTTGCAGTGCGTGTTTTTTATTTAAAAATCATTGAAAATGAGTTCCAGAGGTGAAAAATGGTGAAAATCTGTCAACAATTGATCACAGAATCAGGTAAGCTGTATAAAACATTAGCATTATCTTAATTTGTCCATAAAGTAGTTTGAGGTTAGGAGTAGTTTGAAAGTGGGTGAAGCATTTTTGTTTTAGTGTTTTTCTGTCTAAAAGTCAAGCATTTTTTATTGTAATGCTTATTAATTTGTTTCAGAGGGCTTAGAGGGCGAGCAAGAGAAATAGCGCGGGACGCTAGGATGAACATATTTGGAGCAGGTGGATGAGTTTGTATATTTGGGAAGTATGTTTACGAGAGATTGGAAGGCTGATAGAGATATTGAAAGAAGGGTGAATGCAGGTAACTCCATTAATGGAGGATTGAACGCCGTTGGAGCCAACAAAAAGTTGTCCACAGAAGCGAAGCTAGCAGTCCACAATGGAGTACTGGTACCTACCCTGATGTATGGCAGTGAAGCATGGAACTGGCGGAGAAAGGATGAAAGTAGACTGAATGCTGTAGAAATGAGATCCCTGAGGCGTATGTGTGGTAAAACCATGCATGATCGTGTGAGGAATGTGGAGGTCCTAAAAGAATGCAAGGCTGATGTGAGCGTAATATGTAAGATTAAGAAATGGACGCTTAGATGGTTTGGGCATGTTGAGCGAATGAATGAAGAAAGGAGTGTAAAGAGAATTTATGATGCCAGTGTGAATGGTAGAAGAAGCCGAGGACGCCCAAGAAAGATGTGGCACGATCAAGTAAATCAGATACTTGAGTCGGGCCATGTCAAGAGTCAGAATAATAGAAGAGTATATATGAGAAGATGTATGAATGTGAATGAGGCAAGGACTGTCTGCCAAGACCGAGTTGTTTGGCGGTCCGTCCTCTCTGCCTACCCCTGCGGGGAAACGGCGTGATAGTTAGTTAACCTGCCAGGTAAATAAAGCATCAATGACACGGGGCTAGTTTACTTGGCCGGCGAATTCACTAATGCGGGGAAACGGCGTGATGGTGTTCGTTAGTTAGTTAGTTAGGATGAGAGGTGATTCTTACGTTAATTATAAAAAAGTCTTAAATCTTGTAGTACACCAAAACTGGAAGAGAATCTTCCAATGCTGTCATCAAAAGTGAGAGATAACAAAGAAATCGATGCGGCCAAATGGAATGATATCCAAAAATTGTTACCATACCTGGATGAGGTTTTTTGTGGATTTTTTCAGTCTCAAAAAAAAAATTTTACTCATATGCTCTGCTATCTTTTCTTTTCAATAATAATTATTATTTAGTTACTTTATAATATTTAAAAAAATGTTTAATTTGTTTGATTAAATAAGACAACAAGAATATAACATGTTCTTGCCTTTCAATTCTGTATCTTCCTCACCTATCCCTGTAGATATCTAGATGGCATGAACATGTTAACTACATTTTTTTGTAGAAATCGTGTTTATTTTAACTTTTAGACTGCAAAACTACTTAATATTACTAGACGTAATGTAAATTTGGTTTGTTTACTACACCATGAAGGATCAGTACATTGTATATGACATTCAAGTAAAAAATTATAAGGCAAAACGCAAAAGTCTAAATATCTCAGAATGCCTTCAATGTAAGTTAACAACTTCTTGCCTTGGGGTCTTCAATATATACCTACATTCAAACAAGCAGTAAAAATGCTCAATAAGCACGATGATAAACTATTACATATCAGATATGAAATTAAACAATTTTTTCACTTTGTTCCACTTGTTTATTTACACCAGGACCGGTTTCTTCCTACTACGGACATTTTCAGACTGGTAGTTGAAATTCTTATGCTACGGAATTTATAAATTAAAATACGCATATTTTTTATAATTTTTTTTTATTTGAAATACATAGGTACATAAATTTACAAAAGAAAATCATAAGTCTTAAAAGCTAATTACAATAAAATAGTTTGTTAACGAATCTACCCAATTCAATAAAGAAAACATTTCTCGGGTTTGAATTGGGGAGTAGTGCCATTACAAAGGTAAGAGAAAAAATAAAAGAGAAGAAAAAATTTGAGGTAAGAAAATTCATAAACTTATATAGGATGTTAACAAATATACATTGATAGTATATGATTGGCTCGTGGCTTCATCTTAATAATGGTTCTCACCCATTTCCCTTGTATCCGTTATCTATAGTACCAATTAAGCTTGAAATCATTAATCATCTCTTTATTACTTGACAAATCATTATTTTTGAAAAAAAATTTCTCAACGGCGTAAAAGACTTCCTTTTACCAAGTACCTAATTACCGATTTCCACTTAGTATGATAGTTCCCTATATTATGAACAAACATTATTCCGTACCAATAAGAGGGCAAATAAAAACCCTTTAGTTAATTACTACAAATCTTTTTATTTATGGCCTCCTTAGTGCAGGCATTACGGTAGTATTTTAGTATTTTCGTCCCCTTTGTTCCCTATCGCCCGATACAACCAATTGAGCGTTTTATAGCTCCGCCAAAATTGACGCACGTATAAAGTAGCGCGCTGCGGTGGATGGCTGATTGTAGGCGTGTGCCTAGTAGACTGGGCTCAAGTAACGTAATAAAAAATATTCCTTTGCAGATTTATGGAGCTAGTTACATACTTATCTGTGCATTAGTCAATAGTGTATGTATTTCGAGAAATATATTATTGTTTTTTTTCGTTGTTTGTTTTTGGGGTGTTATGCCGTGTTGCGCTACCTCCTTATTTAGCCGACGTTTCGGACAGCATTGCAGTGTCCATCATCAGGGCAGATCCGGCAGATCCGACGATGTAACGGCGTAACACCCCAAAAACAAACAACGAAAATGCTTTTGGCCGTGAAAATCTAAAAACGTATCATGTTATTGGTTTGTTCGTTAGCTTCCCTTTTGCCTACACTGTTTGTAAATTTGTTAACCATTTGAATTTTTTATATATTTTATGTTACGCCCAAACGGCTTTTACAAGTAATTATTACTACTTTTATAAAACAGATAATTTAGGAACATAAGAGAAATTTAAACACATAATTTAATAAATAATAAATATAAAGTTACGTTGTCATAAAATTAATATAAATGAAATTGTTCATAGTTTTCATTTGTGAAATGGCCTTGTAAGCCAAACCAGCTGTCACAATAATGCACGAATAATATGCTTGCAGAACCTAACAATAACATGAAATGAAATTTGATTTACATTTATTTATTTATTTATTTATTGATACAATATTTTTTACATTTAATAGTAAAATTCAATAATGTTGGCCTCACTAGGTGGTTTACCCGTGCTGAGGCCTCCATTTTATCTACAATTTAATTTTTACACAGTACATTTAAAAATATATGAAAAACATAAGATGATAAATTAAATTTAAAAAACAGAGATTTGAAATTAAATTAAAATTAAAAATAAATAATAGATATTATATAAGGTTTAAAATAGGTATATTTATATTATGTGTGTTTGTTTGTTTATCTCCATTTTTGTTTATAAAAACATAAATGGAGATCTTAAATATAATCATGTTACCAAAACAGTTGATTAACGTCGCTCGACGAGTAATACGCAAATTTGTGAAAAAAAAAAACCAGAAAGTATTTTTTTGCAGAAAGTGAAAAAACCAAATTGCGGTGGACCTCCAAACAATATTTATTTATCTATATCATGATTAATAATTTAAATAATACTTAAAAAGAAATTTAAGTCTCCCTTCGTTTTCCTGCTTAAAAAAATATTGATTTAAATTTAAATCCACTCAAAATTGTTCAAAGATTGATAATTAAAGTAATTTTGAAAAAACTATCCAAATTTTCTACTGAAATTCTCTTTTCAATATTCAATGTACCTACAATAGACAAAATATATAAAAAATATTCAATTCTACAAATTTACAAAGAAGTACAGTTAAATAACTTACCATTCCATTCATCAGCAAGATATCAGAATACTATCAAAATCCCTAAATTTAGTACAAAGCACACACAAAATACTTATCTCTATGTAGGTATAACATATTATAACAAACTACCATTATATCTGAAAGTTATCGAAAATATTCAGGAATTTCAGCAAAAATTAAAAAAATACCTAAAACAACTATAAGAGTCTATATCTCACTATTATTATTATTTCTTTCAAATCCTTTATTGATAAATCTTGCAATTTCTTAATTATGCCTTGTTTTTTGCCATATTGTATAATGTATTTACTTTCACACATGATATTGTATAATTGAAATATAATTCAACTAAAATTCCCTCACCAAACACAAGAGCCTTGTCTCTTTATGGTGAGGAAAAGCTATTCTTTTCCACTATTTTACCACTGTATAAAATGTAAAAATTGTGTATTTATTGTAATAAAAACCTTTTAATATTAAATAAAAATAAAAAATAAAAAAAAAAATTCTTGTAAAATAAATAAATTCAAGGAAGCATTATGCGCTCAGCGACGAATGTAAAATGTAAGTCCCACGCCAAGTTCCATTCCTTTCTGTTCATCCCATAAACAATATTTTCGTTTATTGAAGAAAAAAATATGTAATTACACTATAACAAAGAAAATCAGTTTTCTAATCTGTGAGTGACTCATTAGTTAAAAACCTAATTCACCCCGGTTAAGTCTACTCCTCGGAAGCCTATGATGGTAGTTGGTTCCACCAAAAAGGGTAATGGAAGAATATGTCTGCAGTTTTGTGCCGCCTATATTGAGGTCGTAACTTAGCCCCCACAAGTTCCTCTCCCTCCCCCCGCCTTTCCTCTCCTCACCTATCCTCACCGCGTTTTTTTCCTGCCAAATTCGGTCCAGGAAAATAATCTGCAGGTATTTACATCGTGTGGTTTGTAATTTATAACGCAAACATGAAAAAAACAAAATTTACGATGTGAGGGTGTTGCAATGAAATATATTGCTGGTGCTTTTCAATAGTGCAATGTGTCTCATTGCTTTGTCTTTTATCTTTATATAAATTAATGTTTCTTTGATTGTCCCGTATGCGCTCCTAAGTCATTCATCCGATGGCAAATGAAACTTTGGTGATTTCTTGTGCGCTTGCCCGAGCAGGTTTACATAATATGTTATAGTGATCTCTGGCGTTATAAAATTATTACCTAAACAAGTTATCAATGTAATTTGAATTTAAAAAAATAAGGAGCGCATTGTTTCTTGAAAAATGTGTGTATTTTATGTGGTTTAGCGGAACGGAGGAGGCGAGGGAGGGGAGCCAGAGAGGGGAGGGGTTGCGCCTGAGGGCGACGACGAAGGGGGGGAAGGCGGGGAAGGTAAAAGTGGAACGCGTCTTTCTTTGAGTGGCAACTACGCAAGCCGGGTACTGGCTGGTATTAATAATAAACAGGTTTACTTAGTTTACCTAAAAGCTACCAATGATAATGTAACAATAAGGCTTTAACTTTTTACCTTCAATTTGAATTTAAATGATTTTGAATATCTCCTCATCCGTGTTCTATCTGGGTATCTCTTACATTAGTTTTTTCTTTTTAATTTTGCTGATAATATTTTCACTCGTTAAATTTTAAAATCTAAATATTACCACGCAAACGGGATTACTTCACTTATATTAACAGTTATAAAAGAGAAATAGCGTATGTAATTTGTTTTCAAACAATTAAAAAAAAAAAGAGTCTCACAATTTTATATGTTTCCTAAAAACTACACACTCATCTGATATTTGGATTTATAGGTTTTTTAACCGCTTGAAATTGCGTAAGATACATACCCTCTCCATAAGCTTTACTACCTACTCACGTAAATATCCCATTTGTTTCAGAATGAATAATAAATTCCTGGAATTTTCCTTTAATACACTAATACAAAGGAAGGAATGATGAAATAAAACAAAACCATTAAACGGGTGCCTTTTTCTACTTCTTTTAGTGGCAATTTTGTTTTATTTCTCAATTACGACATTGAGTGCAGGATATTTTAAAATGGCGACAAAGTTATGTCCCCGCTTTCTTTATGGCGTAAAAGTGAAATAATTTTGTTTTTATTTCGACTCATTGTTCTGATGACTAATAAAAGGTTTTCAAGAGACGGTGATACAACGAATGCCAGATCCGGACTGTGATTTACGGCCACGATAGCTTCAATACTCTTATATTTTCACTATTTTCTTATGAAAGAGTTTGGAATGAAACAATTTATTTTTTCTATGCAAATATTTTGTGAAGTTACGTGGTTGTTGTATTAATCTTAATAAAAGTTTTAGAAAAAGAAACATGTAGTGTTTTAGAATTTAAAAAATATGATGAACGCACATCGTGACTCAATGGCATCTACTTTTTGCGTGATTTGACTATCTTTTTGCGTGATTTCTAAGTTCTAAAGAATTTATATGTAGAAAAGACAGTGTTTCGGGTGTACACATCAGACTTTTATTTATTTTCTACCCTTTTTTATTTTTTTACAAGTCTAGAAATAATATTAAATTTGATCGGAATAACGTTGTAACATGTTTTAGTTAAACCCATCAATGTAATATTAATTATTAATATTATTATTAATAATTGAAGAAGAAGGTGATATTATTAAATCTAAACAATACATTAAACAAATAAATCACACGTGAAAAATTATGTCCCAGTGCAGAAAACCGAATTATTTTCTGTATCTTGTTTTGTTTGATGTTTACGTTTAGTTTGAATACTTTTATCCTCTTCTTCAATGTACATTGTAATATTACAATGATTTGTGTAACCTTCAAAAGTTATACAAAAAGTAATTCCGATAACGATTGAAGAGTATTAAGTTAAAATGGATTCTTGATACCGAAACTATTAATTATTATCACTTTTTGTTTTACTCCATAAAATCAGTTGAAGCGTAACTTGCTTAAACTAAATTCTTTCCAATATCCTCCCGATACTGACGCAGCTTAATATCTTTCCGCCTTAATGAACCCTAAAAAAATACCTGCATTAAAATTTTCCAGATAAACTTTAGCGCCATATTGCAGAACAAAAAGTTTTCCGCGCGATAAGCGACCGAGAATACTGGCGGAACTTTTTAACAATTTCCCCCTGATTTTTCTTAGAGTTTCCTTGAAAATAACGAAGCCGTGTTTTTAACTTTGTACAGTACAAAGATTAAAAGAATCCATTACGTCTTCATTGATTTTAATACTTCTTTAGAAAGCTAAAGAAAGAAATGTAATTGTTACAAGTGTTTTTTATAAAGAATCACGTTCTGAGAAGGACGTCATACTTACAGTTCTTTTTTCGTATAGAAAAAGACTTCATCAAGTTTGGTACAAAAAGTTTACTTGAATAAATTAATCGGTGGAAGGTTCCATGCCGGTTCATTTTGGACTGATATAAATTTTGTATTAGTTTGTTCATGCCTCTATTGTGTATAATATAATACTTTTCAGAAAACAATGAAAAGTATTCTGAGTGTGCATTTCAGGGTAACTTCTGAAAATTATACAGTTATTTATTTTGGTACCTAAATCTCGACCAAACAAAAATATCATAAAATTTTCACCGTGCCAAACCGATGTGTTCACCTTATTAAGCCCTCAACAAACAGGTGAAATAATTTTCTTTTGTGGTGCTGTGAAGTTTGGAGTGTAGAGTATGGAGTGTGCAGTGTGGAGCGTGGAGTATGGAGTGTGGAGTATGGAGTGTGAAGTTGTCGCGCCGTGGTCGCGGCGGATGTGCCGTGAATATAAATAATATTCGAAACTAACCAACCGCTGGAAAATTCAGACATTTACCTCCCAAAACCGATATGATATTTTGTGTAATAAATTGAATGGTTTCGCTCGCGAGGTTACCTATAGAATTAGTTTCACCTGTTCTGTGTGAACGGTTTTATTTATATTATGTGACATGAAAATATTGAGACAGTATTGAATTTCTTTAAAAACATCTATTAGACAAGTATTACATTGCGTTAAATTATTTCTCTCGTCTCCGACGACCCGTAACAAAACTTATATAAAATATTTTTGTTTTTAAAATTATTTATTAACCATACATTTTTATATGCATAATTGTAAATAATAACTTAATTTGAATACATTTTTGGTATATAGGTACCACCTCACTAGGCTGAGCCTGTTTTGAGGTGGAAGGAATTTAAAACTAATTTTGATGTTATAATCTGGGAAGATGTACACTTACTAATAAATATGTTTTTTTAATAGTAATAAGTAATAAGTAGGTAATACTTATGATAAAATTAAATTTAATTCTCATAGGTGTTATATAATATTTTTTATTTAATTACATTTTGTGATTAAAAGAAAAAATCGCACACCGAGGGGTTGAAAATAAATGCCACTCTCCACTCGAGCGCTTTTTGCCACATTATGGCACTATTTCCAAAACCTCGGATTGCTTTGTTGCCAAAATGTAGCAAATTAAAAAAAAATTAATTATTAAAACGATTGTATAATATATTGTACATTCAAAATATAACAAAATAAATATTCTCTAGATTCTTAAATAAAATTCAAGGTTAAAGTTTAAATTATATTTTTTTTATAAATCCTACAAATATGTGATAATAGACAAAAGATAGGAGAATTCATTGGATACATAGAACTATAATCGGTTTGTAAGTCTCCATATTCAAATTTGGAGGTATGATTTTTTTAATGTGGGTGGAAAATTGTCCTTTAGCAATCCGAGAAAAAATATTTTAATTGCTCTGTCGCTTCAGTGGGTGGAAATAGAAGATTAATAATAATAGTTTTTTATATATCGGTATATTATAAAGGACACAATGTTATTTCGGACTAATCCATATGCATTAATTATAAAATTGCACATGAATAATGATAATAAAAAATATAGATAAAATATTATTTACAATAAAAATACATAAATTTGTTTTAGACCACTTTAAATTTTAGTTAAACTCTACCGGTTTCGGAAGAACCCTTAAACTAACCTATGATACGAAATATTGACAGATATATACAAAAAAAAAATGACGTTTGAGTGGGGGGTTAATGTCATTACTACCCGAAGAAACCATCGGTTTCAAAACATGTAGGTAATTGTGATTATATAATAGCGGTTTAATACAAAGTTATTTGTTTAATTTAATAACATTTCAAGTTACTACAATTCAAAGGCATGAAATACTTAGACAGATAGATGTCATTACTACCCTGACGAAGAAACCATCGGTTTCATAACATGTATGTAATTGTGATTATATAATAGCGGTTTAATACAAAGTTATTTGTTTAATTTAATAACATTTAAAGTTACTACAATTCAAAGGCATGAAATACTTAAGACAGATAGATGTTCTTACTACCCTGACGAAGAAACCATCGGTTTCGAAACATGTAGGTAATTGTGATTATATAATAGCGGTTTAATACAAAGTTATTTGTTTAATTTAATAACATTTCAAGTTACTACAATTCAAAGGCATGAAATACTTAGACAGATAGATGTCATTACTACCTGACGAAGAAACCATCGGTTTCGAAACATGTAGGTAAGTGTGATTATATAATAGTGGTTTAATACAAAGCTACTTGTTTAATTTAATTCAAAATAACGCCACAAAGTGATTTTGCGAAGTTTGTTGAAATGTTATTATTATATATCTATTTTCTATATTAAGTTTTCTCATTATATGTGTGCGCTTTAGTGTAATATTAATATTGTTAAATTGGCCTCGTGAATAAAATTGATTTGGCAGTTTAGGATGCTAACCACAGCATATGTCTATGGTGCTAACAATGAAGAATAAAAAATACAAATGCTCAGTGAAAAACTAGGCATTCTTCACCTATGGTATCAAAATTTTAATTGTTGAATTTTATCGAATACTAAATCAAATGTCAAAGCGCTGGGGTAAACTATGTGCATTTATTGTAACAAAATAATATAGGGAGGATATTGTGCCAACGGAGGTTTCGTCATTCTATGTTTCCCACACTTTTAATAGTTTTTGAAATATACCAAATCAAGACCTTAGTAGTAATATTGCCACTTAATTGAGTAAGATTGAAATGTCAGTGCTATTGAAGTCCCGGACCTTTCTATTCCTCTATTTGTTGTTATGGAACCTCCCGCTCGGGCTGCGTGTACGCTTTATTAGTTGGATAGCCTTTGGCCCTGCACTGAAATACTACAGGACCGATACTTCTATCTTTAGTTTATTTTACGGAGTCATCCTATTTCCTGTACCAGACGGCAATACCAGTAACTAACATAAACATAGCCAATGATCAAAAATGTATCAATTGAAACATTAATTACATAAAATGTATAATTTTAACGGTAGACAATTAGTCTTTATTTAGGGTATAGTCAATTTGTAAGTATGACACGGTTAAATATTAGCAAGACAGTATAATAAACTTTAACAAAAACATTATGGGTTCAAAGGAAACTTAATTGTTCCCTCGACCGTTCGATTAACGAGTACATGCACTCTGGGTTAGCTGAAATCGGTTGCTGAAAAAAAAGAAAGCCGACGGTTTACAACGCGTCTATTTGATTCAATCCTGCCAGAGATTTTACCTGAAGACGCGTGCCAAGAACCGGGAAGAGTTAACACGTGACATTGTATCGGTCATCCATTGCTCTATTTAGTAAGAGACGGAGCAATGCAGATATATGGAAAGCATTCGAGATAATAATCAATACAGATCGAAAACAATCAGATGGTTTCTTACGAAGAACAAAAATTTTATATGAAATTCAACCGGCATTAACAATTCCGGTTTTCTACTAACCATCCTTTGCTGTTTTACACGTTCCGAAGGGCTCTTTATAACTTACGCAATTATACTAATTGTTCATATACGATGGTTTACATCTTAGAGAATAAGCTTATACTAAGTAGTGGCCAAAAGAAGTCAACGACACAACAAAATAAATAGGTACATTAATTATTTAAACTGACTAACTAACTAACCATCACGCCGTTTCCCCGCAGGGGTAGGCAGAGAGGACGGACCGCCAAACAACTCGGTCTTGGCACACGCTTCTTGCCTCATTCACATTCATACATCTTCTCATACATACTCTTCTATTATTCTGACTCTTGACATGGCCCGACTCAAGTATCTGATTTACTTGATCGTGTCACGTCTTCCTTGGGCGTCCTCGGCTTCTTATACCGTTCACATTCGCGTCATAAATTCTCTTTACACTCCTTTCTTCATTCATTCGCTCAACATGCCCAAACCGTCTAAGCGTCCCTTTCTTAATCTTACTTACTACGCTCACATCAGCCTTGCATTCTTTTCGGATCTCCACATTCCTCACACGATCATACATAAATGAAACAAATAACTTCGTATCAACCACTATTATATACACAATTACCTATGTTTCGAAAACGATGGTTTATTTGTCGTCAGGATAGTAATAACATTAAATGACAAAAGAAACGCTATACTTGTTTGTTTCACTTTCAGCCTATACTTGTTTGATTACTACCCTGCCGAAGAAACCATCGGTTTCGAAACATGTAGGTAATTGTGATTATATAATAGTGGTTGATACAAAGTTATTTGTTTAATTTAATCAAAAATGACACCACAAAGTGATTTTGCGAAGTTTGAAGAAACATTAATTATTACCTTATAACCATTGACCAAAGAGATTATACTTGGTCGAAGCTTATAACACGAATTATTATTAATTCATCAAAGGCGACATGTTAGTGTTTTCAGTAAGCATTCAAACGAAATACTAAATGTTCCGTCCCTTTTTTATTTTCACTTTAAAAATCATTGCGAAATAAAACTGAAATGCAACATATCACTTGAAGAATACACATATGCATACAATTTTCTCAAACAAAATAAAGTAAAGTCTTTATTTTCTTCGAGTACGCTCACAAGTCATACGATGTATTCTCGTAAGTCCTCTTCCTTCTCGCGTGTCTTGTTAGAAAATGAGAACGACTGGATACTAGAATGACAAAAAACTACAAATAATACTCTAATAATAACATTACAAAAAGTTGCACATTGTCGGATCTGTTGTGTCTACATAACCTGATAAATAATAAAATAGATAGTCCCGATTTTCCAATTACTATCCGTCATTGGTTAAAATGTTAATCGAGTAGAGGCGTACCAGGCACTTTTCCCTTTTTCACACAGGAGCCAACAACACTAATAAGCCAGCAGAAATAACTCACTAATTACTCGCACAATCACAACTAATACCCACTACAAATTACTGCACTTTTCATGATTCCTTGCAAACATAAAAATCTAATTTATTAAATTTCTCGGTGTGATATAAATTATTTCAATATTCCTTACAATTAACTTTTCATTAAAGTTTTATCAGTAAATTACAATTAGTGAGTATATAATTCTTGATTTTAAAATGCCTCTTTATCTCCACCCACATTCTTTCTTTTTATTATTTTTACTCATCCATTCAGTAATTAAGTTTTAAAATTCGTTAACATCTAAGGCGAAATTACCTTATGATAGTATACAGACTTATGGAATAGTTACTAACACACTAACTTACTATAACCAAGTAATTTATGTTAACAACCTTATAACTTGAATTATAATAATAATTATTATTTTTCAATTGATAAACTAATGTTTAAGACAAGATTTTTATGCATAGCACAATGGGTAACAATTATTTTAAGCAATAATTATTAGCCTGAATCACTCATCCACATTGAAAAAAATCTCCCGCGAAAAGAAACATGCCGCCGACAAGACTCGAAAAAAATGTAATAAGCAGTAATTGTTGAATGAAACACTAGCATATATTGAATTATTTGGCGGGTAGGAGATAAGCCGACGTAGCTCAGTGAATAGAGCAGTTGACCGGAAATTAGAAGGACACGGATTCGAGTCCCGTCGGCGGCATGTATCTTTTCTCGGGAGATTTTTTCAATGTGGATGAGTGTTTCAGGCTAATAAGTTTTGCTTATAGTAATAATAATAATAATGTTCGGATAATTTATATGGCGCCGTTTTCATGAGAAAATCACCTCAAGGGCGTTACAATATACTATATGTGTCTTAATAAACAAATGATCACGTCACTTAAGCTCTCTTTTTGTGATTAGTATACAGGCTTATAACCAAGCTTGTAACATTCAATTATAAACTCAATGGAGAGACAAATAAACAGAAATTCGAGCGCAATATACCCGTAATAAGTGCACAGTTTATAATGCATAATATCTTTTTAGTTTTCAGTCAATACCTGTGATAAGAAAGATTTTTTGTCGATGACTTATCTACGTGACAACCTTTATTATTTTGTGTAGCCATTGTTAAATTTTCATTATAGAGTAACTCACCTATTCGACCAGTTGTTTTACAAAATATGACTTTTCCGTGGGTCCTTTTTCAGTCCCTCCGAGTATGACAAGCGCGGGGAGGCTGTGCGCTACTCGCGCCCCTAAAGTTATAAATGGCAGTAATACTGTTAGCGTGTGACCTCTCCCTTTCTCTCGTTTACAGAACACGCAACTGAAAGAGAGGCCACAACGGTGCTCTCAGAGGTCCACGAGACCAACGGCCAACAGCCGGGGCGGACAAAGGAGCGACATTCCGCAGCGCGAACAAACGGATGAATTAATAACGGGACCGGAACAATATTTGTATGTCCGGCAGACGCGAATGCGTTCTGAAAACTGCCCTCAAATAAAGGGTGTTTTAATGCATGATAGTTGGTTTTTTGACATTTTTCTGTCGGAAGCATGAACTTTAAAACGATTTTTTGATTGGATGCTGTGCCATTCTCAGAACGCTCCCACAAATTAGATAGTGTATAAGAGTATGTACGTAGTTTCAATTTAATTTAATAGATGTCGTTAGTATAGGTAGTTATTTGTAGTTACGAGGTAACTCAACAGATGACGGTAAATAATGTCGAAAGGAATGAAAAAAATATCTATATGAGAGCGTCAACTGTCGCCGTTTGTGTCTAATATCCGACCAGTTACGGAAATAGACGATGATATGCGATCGATAGTTGGGAACCTTCAATGCCAAATTCCCGTGCTTCAGATATAGAGCGAGCATCCATTAGAACGACGTAGGCTTATTACGAAGTTGTTATTCATTGTAAACCACGCGATAATATAAATAAACAAGACTTGTAATCTCGGCGAACAAAGAGCTTTATTGAAGATTCCAAAAAAATATATCAAATGGGACTGAAGAACATCTCAAATAATATAATAATAAAAATAACAATTATCATTGCTGTGGAAAAATAAAGTCTAGAGTATAAGTAGTATTAGAGTGAGACGGTAACAAATAATATTACCATCGTGTATTCAATAAACAAAAGATTAACAAAAGAGTTATTTCTAAAACCCACTCTCATAATATTTAAATAATATCTTTAAATTTTCTTCAGCATCATTTTTTAAAATGTTATTACGATTTTATGTCCGGACAAAATCTTCCCCACCGGAAAAACTAAACCCTTCCACACACTTTTCCACAAATGATCATCTAGTCAATCCATGCTATGAAATTGTACTATTTGAGTATAAAAAATACAGAACAATACATGAACCACCCGTCAACCCACCAGAGACCAAATGGGAAAATAATTCACCGAATCCAGATATTTTCATATCACAGTGTTCGGCTCGGTAGAACTCCTAACTGGACCAATAAATCCTACTGATCCCTCAATATAAATATTTAAAAAATCTTTCGTAATCTTACATGTCTTTAAAATAACTGATTTTTGTATTTTTTTGTATAAAATCTTTGACAAAGCGTAAATTTTGAATGAGATAGCTAGGTATAATGCCAGTAGCCGAAATAATAAATGGTGTTATTTTTAGAGTCTGAGAATGCCAAATTCTTTTAATCTCATTTCCTAAATCTGTATATTTTCTTATTTTTTCAGAATACATTTTTCAATATTACTGGTATTTGGAAAAGCTACATCAATAATATCATTATTCAATTTATAAAAACCAGTGTATTCTTTATAATTCTTAAACAAGTTCTGCTACGTAATTATTATTATGCGTCAATTAATAAATTTAAACAATACAATAAGCGGAAAAACTTTACAAGGTAATAACCATCATTAATTTCGGATAATTTACTTAAAAATCATTAAGCATATTGTTAATAAAATTAAAAGCAATTTGATTTTCAACATAAGTAACTATAAAGAAGTAATATAAAAATATTTATGCCTTACCACAGTTTGATTATGCCTTCAAAAGGCGAAATAGCTGTCCGGCGTAATTATAATTACACATCAGAACGATGTTATAAATAAACAGTTTTTTTCTAAATTGAATAAAATATCTAAGAAAAATTTTAAACCAAAATGGTGTTCTACAAATTAAACTTGATAACAATAAATCAACATGATAATATGAACATTTTTCATGCATTGGATTGTGCATTTGAAACATCAAATTCGACAAGGTTATTATTATCCCAAGAGGAAACTCGCCTGCGGTAACCATCCATTCTTTGCTTCAAAGAATGGATGGTTAGCTGTTGGAGTTTTTGTACCCTTTCGGGGGTTGTCAAACAAAAAACTATCATGAACTGTACTGTCATCCAAGTAAAAATGAATTGGTGCACATGGCAAAAGGTCATTGATGTGCAACAAAAACAATATTTGAGACAGAACCGATCCCTGTGGGGACGCTAGCACTTATCTAATGCGAGGAAGAGGTGAAACCTCCTGAAACGCCTTAAAAAGTCGGCAATCCTCCTACGCAAGGATGCGGGAAGTTCGTAAGAAGGCAATTTGTTGACAAGTACACAATACACATGTATCAAACCCGGTCAAAGGCGTTGGAAATATCCAGTGTGACCATTTGGGTTACTAACATGTGTCACATGATCACCGAACGAGTGTTTCCGGCGAAATGAATATTTATGTATTAGATTATATTTATAATAAAGGTACTTAATTGAAGGTTTACACAACAGGTCAATTATCTAGTGCAAAGTTTCTTTTTCTCGTTTTTCTCAGATGCTTTTAAGATCATAATTATGCTATTAAGGTAGACCTATTTTCTCACGGGTTTTCTAATATACGAGGTTTACAGATAAATAATATTGCTTCCACATTATTATTTAGTACTTAATCGAATAAAAGTTTTGAAAACCAATTAAGTATTATTTTTGTAGTGGAATAATAATTAGTAAAAATTCAAACTGTAATATATTTAATCAGTGAAAACAATATTAATGATTCTCAAAACGAAAAGTGTGGTACAGAAAGGAAGGAAAAAGATTTAGCCGCATATAAGAATTGAAGCCAGGAACTCTTCTTCGCCGGGAAAGTGCTCTAACCACTAAACCAATTCGACCATATTAACTTACTTCATTTTTAACTGTATCATACTTCGATTGAGAACTACTAACGTTGTCTTATATGGTTTATAATGTCTTCAGTGATTAAATATTCGTAGGTTGATAAGGTCAAATTAGCTCATTGGTCAGAGTACTTCCTAGGCAAAGAAAAAGACCTGGGTTCTTTTCGTATCTTTTTCTGGATCATATTTTTCATTTGAAAGCCGTTAATATTATCTCAAATCAACATGACTTGTAGCTTGACAATTAGGTTTTCCCTTTAACATATTTATTAAACCAACTTAAAACAAAATAAATATCATTAAATTTTTTTTTTTTTTTTAAGTTCGTGGTATTCTGTTAATTAACACAAAGGATAAAAGAATTTGTAAGGATATTATTATTTAAAGTACAAAAGCCAAAAAATCTCATTTTACAAACGATTATCTCCGACATTATTAAAATTGATAACGTTATTGTTTAGAATTACGATCCCCATGTATAATGTATACAGTAGAGTGAAGTGATTTATAGGGGCAGCTCAAGGGGTGAGAAAGTTCTCGTTAAAAATACCGCAAAAAATGTTGGTCGTGTCTCTTGTCATGCGCTATTCCTAGGGCTGTATGACAAGTTACACTTGCTCGCCAAGTCGCCCCATTGTTTTGCTGGCAATTATTTATTTTTTCGAATGGAAATGTTTTTCTCGTTTCTCTTCACAAAAAAATTATTTTACGTTAGCTATATGTTTAAAAAATAAGTGTATGATACCTATTATAAAGACAGAATCCTGAATTACACAAAAGCTTTGTTTTTATTGTATTATTTATCTAATCGCTTCAGACAGTATAATCAACTCTCAAATGAAAATTTGTTAAAGAAAAACAGAACAATGTATGATGGCATCTAGGAATTGAACCCAAGAGATATTAATTAAATATTACAATTTAAATATAACATAATATTACAATTAAATATTACAATTTTTAGGTTTTAATCAATAAGTAAGTCCAAAAGTTTTTAAAAAAATTGTCGAAGAAGAAAGAAGAATTGAGAATAAACCCAGAATTGAGATATTTACAAAAACAATGTATAACGATAGGATTTTAAAATATTTACAAATTTCACTAAGAAAATTAATTTTAAAATAACAATCTCACCACATTAATTTAAAAAATATAATTTAAAAACTTTTCTCACAAAATTAATTAAATTTTTTTATTAAAAATAACAATCTCACCTTTTATATTTGTCTTAGCACACACTCTTTGAATCCTTTACATCCATGCGCCGTTTTAAACATACACTCTTCTCGTTTGTATAACACTACTTCTTCTTATAACAGACTCTTCAACTCTGGAAAATGATACCTTGGTAAAGCTAAACATTCTACATTTTGGACATTGGTTTATTCACAATAAAATATATAAAAATATATTTTATTGTAAACTATGGCGAGCTATAAAGTTAATGCTAATTACGAACATGTAGTCGTTTATTCGTTTATCAGCACTAAAATATGTCCAAATCATCTAATAATAAAAATATTTGGCTGATTTTGTGAAAAATCACCTCAAGGCTGCTAAGTTTATATCAATATCTCTTGGGAATGAATATAATATCAATGTTATTTTTCGAAATCGTGTTTTTTCAAAGGCATCCTTTTTTTAAGAATCACGTATTTTATATGTTTATTTTTCAATACCGTGGCAAATATAATAAATACTTACATGTTAAATGTTGTGATTATTAACAATAAAATGTTGAAAATTATCTTGATATTATGCAATATTTTGATGGCTAACTATACCTTTATATATTGTGGTTCGATGTGATTTAGAGTAATATATACGAAATACACGTACATCTAACCCGAAGATTGTTATTTGTAGCGTTGCAATTTGATCAAATACATTATGGATCAGTTCATAATCAAATTACCGGTTCGTAATGTCCCCGGGGAGGATATTGGGTTTGGAGGAGGGGGGTGGGCGGCGGTGGTTAGGTACTGCCTCAAATATTATGGAATATTATTAAGGGAAGGTATTCGTTGTATCTGTTTTCCTGCCTTACGTTATGCGCAATCATTACAATTAAGTTTTTTTATTATGTTTTGCATATTGATCCCTCACTGAACACAAAATTTCTAGATGTGTGATTTATACCGATTTTTAAATACAACGATTGGTTCCAAAACTTTTTTTTACATTAGTTCTACACATAAGTCCCAGAGTAAAATATGTTGACTTAGGGCATATGTAATCATAGGGGTTTTTAAAGAAAGGAAGGAAAGGATGTTTTGGAAAGGCAAAAGTTATGAGGGGTGGATAGGGAGTGCCGAATGCATTAATCCATACATCCAACTGCGGTGTAAAGCGATGGATCAAGAGAGTCTAGCTGAAGAGATCAAAATGTCTTTCTCAACCAGTCTCTCTTGATCTGGCCCGCCACGCAGTAGGGGGGCAAAAATTCGCCACCAAGTTCTAGAAAAATCTTATCCCATTCCTCCGGGCACCCCTGCTAAGTGACCAAACGTAGTGAACCACTTAGAGATGTTGGTTATCCAATAAATGGTTTTCGGGCGGCGGTACCTGTACCCGCTGCCCAAGTTGAGAGTTACTTACATTATACCTTTTCAATCATAGGCCCCCGACATGCCTGTTGATCTCTAATATCAGTTATTTTATTTAGTGTTTTAGTCAATACCTACAAACATATTTTAAACTACAAACCTGTTTAGACTTTGAAATAGTTCGTGAAAATATGATACGGTTTTTTTTTTACTATTTTGTTTTTAAACTTGCAGTGACCTTACGAGTGTGATAAATTATGTGAAAAATAAAACTAAATATTAAAAACACAAACTTGATCTGATTAATTTACAGTACGCTTCTGATAGGTTTTTTTTATCTGAAGTATGTAGCGTAGATTAGAAAATATGAGTTTAGATATGATTTTAGATTTTCACGGCCAAAAGTATTTTTGTTATTTATTTTTGGGGTGTTATGCCGTGTTACGCTACCTCCTTCTTTAGCCAAGCACTTGAGCTAAGGAAAGTCATAAACACTAATAGCAAAGTAATTAACAATCAAATAAATTTAAATAAAAGTCCGATACTTAGGTTGTTCCCCATTGACAAAGAACATTCACTTCCCAATCCTCAGTCCCTTACTCCAATTACGCCCTGCACCGGCAGAACCCAGCCAATTTTTTTAATCCCCTGAATATATTACAACACATGTTAAATTTTAGTAGAGATTATACTGCCCTGAAAAAGCTACGGTGCTTGCGAAACCCGGTCGGCATAAAGTATAAATAAATAAAAGTGGTGTATACAAAGTTATTGTTTTATTTTAAATATTAAATTTTTAATTTAAAAAATTTGATACAGGGAATAATCGATCTTTCTCATTGGCGCCTCCCTGTACAGTTTCAACAGGTCAATCGCTCTTAATGGATTCCCATTACTAATATTATTTCACAGTATGTTTAATGTATATGTCTAATGTAAAAATTAGAAAAAAATAAGGAAATAAAAAATTACTGATTTAAATATAAAGGAATAAAAATATCAGTTTAATAATATTAATATTAGTAAACAGCCGCATTAGTGGCTTTTAACGAGAATATTTATCTCTATATTTATAAACAAACTTTTTTTTTATAGACGGCCTCCATATCACGTTGTAATACGCGTACTTATCCTCGAGTAGGAAAGTGGTTTTCCGATTTTTCGATTCCTTTGTCAATTATAAAAAAACGGCGTAGACCTGTTAAAAATCACTGGGTTGTCTGAATTCTCAACAAATCAGTTTAATTTTGAAAGTGACAATTAAAATCAAAGCACGTTCGTGCAGGAAAAAATTAACGCACAACGCAGAAAACGGAAATTTGTTGATTCATTATTCACTACCCAAGTCACCAAACGTAGCCACCCACTTTGGGTGACCTATAGTAGAGGTGTTGGTTATCCAATGAATGGTTCCCAGAGCGGCGGTACCATACCCGCCCACCAAATTGAAAAACCATTCGAATAATTGTGAATGTTTTTCTCTCAACTTAAATCTCTGCTTTATTTAAGGCGACAAAAATCAAGCGTTGTTAATAATAAGACTCCATAGATAAGGATTTATTTTTTTATTATTTCTTTACAAATTAAAATGTATTTTTTAGCATCAATTAATTACGAAATTCAAATAATACAGAATAAAGTTATAAAAAACTTTTTAACTATAGACCAGATACCCCCACCAAAAGAGTATACCAAGAAACAAACTTAATGAAAATCAGAAAACTGTACGAATACAACCTATGCTTATTAATCTACAAAATTCAAAATGGCTTTATACACACAAATACTACATTTATGAAAACATCACAAGTACATGAACACCACACAGGACAACGTAATAAAATTATACCCAAATTCGACAAAGACAAAGTGTGGCAAAAGAAACATAGGCTATGAGGGTATAAACATATATAATCTCCTTCCTGATAGTCTGACAACCGAAAATAAAATAAATATATTTAAAAAAAAACTGTTTGCTCTCAAGATTAATGAGCAAAACCAAAATGTTCATACTTAAAAAAATGTGTTACTTGGTGTTAGGTAGTAAACCATCATTATTAATATTATTTGTATAAACTTAATAAAAAATAAAAATAAATAAATAAAAAAACCCCTCTAGGGTTCGCCTGTATTGATAGGATAACTTTCGGTAACTTCTGATCGTTTCCTTGGACAGCTGCAGGTCGTTAACATACAAACAACAGTTGATGTCGAATATATTGGGGACACTTCGTCTTTGTGAATTGTCACTTAATCGTTGGCGATCTGCATTCATTCTAGGGAACGATGTGAAGTTACCAAAAGTTATCCTATCAGTCCTTATCGATCGAGCATGCTAGGGGGCCTACTTCTAGTGTCATTTATCAACGGAAAATTAAATTTGCAACCATTTTTCAGCGATTCATGATTCATGTATTGGCAAATCGATGGCTTCTCGTTTTACAGGAAATGGGATCAATTTGATATTGATAAACTGAAAACTTCCAGTACAATATGTTTAGCTTACATAGATTATTTAGCTTAGCTTAGCTTATTTAGCTTACATAGATGCAACTTTTTTTTTTTTTTTTTTTTTTTTTTACATTAACTCCACACAGGAGGCCCTGAGGAAAATAATTTCCCTCAGGGCCTATGTCATCTTTGAAGATGCTGTGAGGAGGGTCTTTTTGAGGAGAGGAAGGAGTGAACGTGGGTCTTGAAGAGACCCATGTTATAGGAAGGAGGAAACACAGAGGCCGGCAAATCGTTCCACAGCCGAGCTGTTGAACACAAGAACGAGTCGTAGAAGCGTCCCGTTCTCATGTGACAAATGTCAACCGTGTACATATGTTGGGCGAGCGTTTGGCGTGTTTCCCGACTATGCACCGGTGCCGAGGGGATCAATGAGGCTAGTTCCTCGGAGCATCTTCCATTGAAATACCGGTAGAACAAGGAAAGCATTCCTACCCGACGCCTGTGCTCTAAAGATTGCAATCCGTTTGTTAAGACGGGAGAATCTATCAAACGGACCGCCCGTTTCTGCACAGAGTCGAGGGTGTTTTTCAGGTACTTTGGGGCTCCAGACCAGAGGTGGCTGCCAAATTCAACCGTGGGGCGCACTTGCGATTTGTACAGGGTTAGCAGTTGTGTACTATTAAAGTATCTGCGGGCCCTGTACAGTACGCCCAGTTTCTGAGAGGCTAACTTAACTCTGGCCTCGATGGAGCCCCCATATCTGAGCTGGTCACTTAGAGTTACACCGAGCATATCAATGGAAGACCTGTTCGGAAGAATGCTACCGTTGAAGGAGACTAGATAGTCATTTCGATCCCTTTTAGACGTAATCAGACATGATTGGGTCTTTGATACATTGAATTCGACGAGATTATTCTTACCCCAAGAGAAAACACTCTCGAGGTAAGCGTCCATTCTTTGCTTCAAAGCCCTCCGAGCCATTGGAATTTGTGCACCCTTTGGGGGCTTGTCAAACAAAAAGCTATCATGGACTGTACTGTCATCCGCGTAACAATGAATTGGTGCACATGTCAAAAGGTCATTGATGTGCAACAGAAACAAAGTCGGAGACAGAACCGATCCCTGTGGGACGCCAGCGTTTATCGAATGCGAGGAAGAGGTGAAACCATCAGCAACCGTCTGAATCGACCTCTCCCTCAAAAAGTCGGCAATCCACCTGCACAAGGATGCGGGAAGTCCGTAAGAAGGCAGTTTGTTGACAAGTCCTCGGTGCCAAACCCGGTCAAAGGCCTTGGAAATGTCCAGCGCAACCGTTTGGGTCTCACCGAAACGTTCCAGGCACCGCCCCCAAACATGCGTCACATACGCGAGAAGATCACCGCACGAGCGGTTCCGCCGGAATCCGTATTGACGGTCGTTAATAATTTTGTTCTTCTCGAGGTATGTGAGCAGTTTGTCGTTGATCACACGTTCCATCACCTTGGATAGAACTGATGTGATCGCTATGGGACGGTAGTTGGCCGGGTTGGAGCGGTCACCCTTCTTTGGAATAGGATGGATGACCGCTTTTTTCCAACCAGAGGGTACAGAGCCAGAATTCAGGGACATTTTGAAAAGCTTTGTCAAAATCGGAGCTATTTCTGCAGCGCACCTCCGCAATACCAGGGCGGGGATTCCGTCAGGCCCACTAGCTTTATTAACATCAAGCCCTCGTAAAACCTGGAGCACATCCCGATGCCGGATCCTCAGCTTTTTCATATAGAAACCGCAGTGAGGGACCGACGTCGGGACTGCACCCCGATCATCGAGGGTTGAGTTATCCGCGAACATTTTTCCTAATAGGTTAGCCTTTTCGGTGGCGGTATTTGCTAGTGAGCCATCAGGTCTGGTAAGAGGTGGCAGACTGGATTTGCAGAAATTGCGACCTATTGAGCCCGCAAGCGACCAGAAGGCTCTGCTGCCATGCGGGCATGCAGCCAGCTTTTTGCTGATCTGCAGGTCGTGCTCGAACTTTGACCTATTTATGATCTTCTTGCTTTCCTTTGCCAATTTGTTATATGCTGCTCTGTTTTCGGAGGTTCTAGATGTGTTGTAGGCTCGGTAAGCCGCGTTTTTTCGCCAAACTGCTTCGGAGCATTGTCGACTGAACCACGGCTTTGAGCCCACACCAGTTTCTTTAACAGTGGATTGAATGAAGCCATCCATCGCGGATGTAATGACTTCACCAATTTCCTGGGCACATCTTGAGGGATCCGAAGTCCGAAAACAGACAGCTGACCACGGGAAAGCATTGAAATGAGCCCGCAGACCGAACCAGTCTGCTGACCTATAGTGCCACACTTTTCTCTTCAGCCTTTCTTTTGGCGGTCTGAAGTTGACAGGGATTGAGGTCGTCACCAGGCAGTGGTCGGACGATCCTAAAGGCGCTGTGACCTCAATCTTGTAACCGTGTGGCACAGTGGTTAAAAATAGGTCTAACAGATTGGAGCGGTGAGTCTGGACATCAGGAACCCTTGTAGGCTCCTGAACCATCTGCTCCAATCCGTGGCAAAGGGCAAAGGATTCCGCCTGTCGGCCAGCTGAGTCTGTTGGTCCTGAGAACTTCAACCATGATTCGTTATGAACGTTGAAGTCCCCCAGAACCACAAACTCAGCCGAAGGGTAGCGGGGCAAGAGGTCATCAATAGTCTCGCTCAAATGTTTGAATAGCTCGGATGTGTCTGATTCGCTAAGGTTCGGTGAGCGGTATAAACACGCGTAGAATCTTGCCGTACTGGCAAGATTGACGCGCACCCACATTACGTCGAATCTGGGTTTTTCCAGATTCAACAGACGCACACAGTTGACGTCAGATCGGCTATAGAGACAGACACCTCCTTTGGGTCTGAACTTGCCAACGAGGGCATAGCCCGGGCAGTCCAGATAGGAGGCATCTGGAGGCTCAGCTATCTGTGTTTCAGAAAGGAAAAGAAGGTTAGGACGCATTGATAGAAGGTGGTGATGTACTTGGTTTAAATTTGTGTGCAGGCCGCGAATGTTGGCAAAATTTACCAACAGTTTAGGCCCGCACCGGGGACGCCTTCTACTCGCCGCTGTCAAGATGTTAGTTGTATTCGTTGTGTTGTTCATGATTTTATAATTATAAAGAAAGAAAAAGTAAATATGAGGGGATAAGGAGGTCTGGGAAGGAAAAGGTATGAGGGGTGGGTAGGATGCAACTGATGTATTCATAAAATATTATTTTAATGAATTGAATATTTTTACCTATATGTATAAATTCGTGAAATAGAAATATTGTTCAATCAGGCAATGTGACAAAAAATAAGCTCTCTATGCAAATATCAAACGGCCCTACGGGGCCACACTCGATCGATAAGGATTGTATCGATAAATTTCGGTAACTTCTCATAGTTCCCTAGGACAACTGAAGATTGCTAACATACAAACCACAGCTAATATCGAATATATTAAGGATACTAGGTCATTGTGAATTGTCATTTATTCGTTGGAGATCTGCAGTCATGCTAGGAAACGGTGAGAAGTTACCGAAAGTTATCCTGTCAATCCTTATCGATCGAGTGTGCTATGGGCCCTGGTCAACTCAAATGGTTAATGATGACTTGACTATAAAAAAATACTAATTTCAAGGCTTAGTAATCATGTAAATATCCCATTAAGTAAAAATACACACCAAAAATTGAATATTGATTGCTTAATTAATTATAAATTAAAAGTAAACTATCAAGTGCATGATTCATATCAGTGCAATATTTATTGAAATAACTTTTTAATATTATATCCATCAATGTTTTATATCATTGAAGAATAAGATTATACAAATTAGTGATACAGAACTAGACACAGAAAAATAAAAAGTTTATAATTGGACTCAAACCCATGAGCTTTTGTCTTACCGGGACAGAGCGCCTTAATCTACGTTAAACCGCTATTGGGATCTATACTTTTTCCGTCAGTTTCGTCGATCTCCTTTTTCTAATTCAGAATTAACAGTTTTATCCTCAACTAAATTTCTGCGTTTGAATGATTAAAAATAATTAA
This sequence comes from Limnephilus auricula, assembly GCA_951813805.1. NCBI lineage: Eukaryota > Metazoa > Arthropoda > Insecta > Trichoptera > Limnephilidae > Limnephilus > Limnephilus auricula. Next base: position 1,226,734 of record OX638401.1, read on the forward strand.
TCTTTTTTTAAATTTATTTTTAAAATTATTATTAATCTTTAACCTAGATAGTGTCTCGGATAAACAAATCCGATTTTATTTACATAGATTCATTTAAAAAAAAAGTTTTACTCGATCTTTTCTTTTGTACTTACGGTTTCATTCAGATATTTGCCACTAGAGAGGAAATTATACGAAAAACGACAAAAAGTCAACACCAAAAAATTACAACACCTTGTACGTAATCTTAGATCACAATGTTCATGAAAATATCTGACATTTCAATTTCAATTAATGAAGACAATATTGGTGAAACTCGAAAATCTGGAACAGAAAAATCAGCGAAAGATATGGATACATATGGGACTCTAATCCAGGACCTTTGGCTTTCCAGGCCACTGCGCTAACCACTGCGTTTCATTAATTGAAATATTATAAATTGAGGTTTATCTCATTAAGTTAAAAATAAAATAAATATCTACCATTTTCCTAAGCCGTTACCGCCAACAAGTCATCACGCTATTTTAACAACAATGAACAATAATGCACGTCCACAGTATCGTCCACAGTCCGTAAACATATTGATTATAGTATTTTTTATCATCCGCAACATAAAACAAAATGATCATGAAACATTTCCACGCAAAATTGATACGCATCACAATGACAGATGAATGATGTCCGCCATCTTAAACTATTTGAAAATCAGTACCGTAATAGAACACATCCTGAATACACACAAAAAGCTGACGATTATGAAAACTGAACGAAAAAAAGGATCAATAAAAACGCCCAGAGCGCTTAATTGTATAATTATATTATTATTTATTAATTGTATCTACAAATCAGTATTTCACGAAAAATTTATTTCAGTTTAGATTGTTTTCGTCAACATAAATGCATTGTTGAGAATGTTATAATGATGAGAATGTTATTCCCTCGGGTCAGAACATACAAAATTCCACCCGTTGCATTTCGATATAGAATATTTAAGCCGTGCAAGAATCCACTTTACCAGAGCTTTGAGTGCCCGAGTCCCATTTCACATAGTCGTGCATTACAAACACATATTTTTTGAGCTACGGGAAATCCTTTCCGTTGGCAAAGTTTCCAGTGGAAGCCGCCCGTCCGAGGAAAATAAACGCCAAAGCGGATCCCGAAGAAACGACCCAAATCTTCTTTTCAATTTTACAGAGGGCTTATCTGGAAGTCGATTTCGAAACTCCGTCCGATAAAACGTTGAGCTTTCCTAAAAGCTCCGCCTGTTCTTGTACTACTGATTATAGCCACACCAGCTCAGGATGATTGCCTGATCCGTGTCATGCGATTACAAGGATTCTTTTTTTAATTATAAATAAGGTATGTATTTCAGCCTAACCGCTTCACCAAAACCTAAAGACTCGTTTTTCAATAAAAATATATAAATATGGTTAAAAACAATAAGAGAAATGTACATGTACATCTCAGAATTATTCAATAATTTGGGAATGCATTCAGGTTAAAATAAATATAGTACAAAATTTCAATAAACAGTTCTGAATTGGATTCTTTCGTAGCGCGATAATGAGGGAATAAATCTATATTTCAATCGAAGAGTAACTTTATATTTTAAACAAATATATATATATATTGTGACAATCAAATATGAAATCACAATTGAGTTGTGTAGAATCAAATGCAGCAATCTCCAAAATGATTTATTTTGAGAAAACCAAAAGAAACCTTTCATTTCAGTAATTCTCATGCATTTATAAGAATATAATTTTATTCACAAAGGGAAACTTGGGCATGCGGAGCTGGTTTTAAAATAACTGCTTTTGTTGGTAAATGAGTGAATCATTAACAAAGTTGCATTATTTTATGACAAAAACAATATCAATTATATTATGACAAAATCATAAGTGAAAGTGCAAAACTATTATCAAAAAATATTATTATGTTCGGTGATTTTAACTTCTCGTCACGCAAAAACCCGAGCGATGTCTTTGAATATTTTGTTCTTTTTATGAACACAACTAAACACTGTTAATAACATAAGTACCCACATGTTAGACTTAGTATTAAGTAATATAAATCTTGAAAATGCTGTTATCCATCGCCACGATTCTCCACTAGTCAAAGAAGACATCAATCACCCTTCTCTCTCATTCACACTCGATTACATAACAAAATCAAATAAAATACCTGACATGTTACCTGCGGACATAAACATGGGTTGGATTTTCGACGAAAGCTCAGATCATACACTTTGAAATGCTTTAGAACAACATGAATGGAATCATTATGACTGCCTCGATGTATACCTTGATGTCGAAATGTTTTATAAGCATGTTAATAACATTTTCGACCTATGTTTAAAGAAAAGATCCACACGTTTGCTTAGAGATGATAAACAATATGCAAAATGGTTTACTGGAGAGATCATTCACCGCATACGAGAGAAAAATAAAATTCACTATATTTGAAAAAAACTGAATCTGAACATGCATTAACAAATTTCCAAAAATCACGAAAATTAATCAAGCAGTTAATTGGTCAGGCCTACACTGACTTAGAGAATAGTATTATAACTGACCCCACTCGATTTGGTCTTACACGAACGATAAACGCCGCGGCAGTGACAAACTAAATCACATGAATTTTAACGAAAATCAATAACGGATATTCTGAAATCGCAGCAGGCTTCGCAAAATATTTTGAATCAGTATATATATATATATTTTAAGAAAGAAAAACATTCCCGGATTACGAATAAACCAACAAAATTTGAAAATCTCCTACTACCACCACACCAAGCGGAAGATGTTGCTTGTGTTGTGATAGAGGTCTTGGCCAGCCAAGGAATCGGACACGTAACGCCTGGGTGGGACCCAAACGCGATGCCCACTCAACCACTGGCCGTTCATTAGTACACAGAATTTAGTGACTATGTTCCCAAACTTGATATTTCTTATATATAGCTTCTTCGTCAAACAATAATTTACCTATAGAAATTCACGAAATTAGCGTTGACGATATTGTTGCCGCTTTTCACAAGCTAAAATCTAAATACTCTGTCGGCCCAGATTTTATACCACCCATCACACTAAAAAAATATTCAAATTATTTAATTCAACTCTAAAGCACATTTTCAACCTTTCACTTCGTAATAATATCTTTCCTGAAAAATGGAAACTAACAAAGTCACGCCTATACACAAGAAGGCAAAAAGTCGGCAATTGATAATGATGAACCTGTAGCTGTGTTATCAGCACCCGCAAAACTCTTGGAAACCCTAATTTACTCACAAATATATAATCAAACAAAACATACATTCAACGAGAATCAGCACTAATATCGCCCTACTCTATCACCCTCAACAAACCTTATAAATCTTACTACATATATCAATAAATCTTTTGAAAATTTTCTACATGTCGATGAGTATTATACAGACTTCGAGAAAGCATTTGACAAAGTCGACCATGATATATTATTAAAAAAAATTGAGTGACATCGATTCTCTGGTCAACCAGTTTGACAATGCCATCAGAGGGCGAAACAGCTGTAACACATAATAATAATTACGAAGCAGAACTTGTTTATAATAAACTGTTTTTATACATTGAATAATAATATTATTGAATATATAAAAGAAATAAAAATTAAAATGGAGTTCTACAAAATAAACTTGATAACAATAAATAAAAATCTCTTGTCAAATGGTCGGAACTGAACAAATTACCCTTCAGCCTCCAGAAGTGCAATGTCATTACATTTACAAGATCCTAAGATATATTCCTGTTCCCCTATCAGTTAATAGAAATAGATAAGAGACCTTGGCGTGATTTTTTAAGCAAATCTCTCTTTCAAATCCCACATATCTGACATTGTCTCCCGCGCCAACAAAATGATTGAATTTGTTCTTCGTAATGCGAGATCATTTATTAATGGAATTGCATTACCGAGAACATACAAAGCACTTGTTCGTAGCATCCTGGAATATAGCTCCATTATTTGGGCTCGTTCTGAACAAAACCATATCCCAGAAATAGAAAAGTACAAAAAAGGTTTATGCGTTTCTTGTATATGAGGGAACGTACGAACTATTCATTCCTCTATCCATCCTTGTTTTTAACAGGGATGCTCGATTTCAACACCTTAGAAGCCCACAGAAAAAAATTTAGGTAAACACTTTTTTAAGCTAATCTCTGGTATCATACTCAATCCGCCTATGTTAAAAAAGGTTAATTTTTATGTTCCTATCTACTCGTGGGAGATCCCATGCACTTTTTTATGCTTCGAAAGCGAGGATTTCTGCTTATCAGAATGCATCAATAAACAGAACGACGCAACTGCTTAACGATTCTGCATTGACCATCGACATTTTCAATGTCACTTACAGACAGTTCAGCAACTATCTTCTATCACGTGTCACAAAACAGTTAAACTACCCTTGTGTACTTTGTAATTTATAATCTTCTCCATGATATACCTATTGGTGTATAACCATTTTACGGAAAACATGAGAAAATAGATAAATAAAACATGTTCAAACTAATTCCCCATCACTTTATTTCAAAAATAAATCCTCCTACAAAAAACATATTATTATTAATCCAAATGCAAAAATGTCCACTTTTGGATACAAAACTCCTTGTATCTTGATATTTTTGCACTTATCTGATAGATATTAATATTATGAAATTTTTAGGATTAAAATCAAACACTCTTATTTTTAAAAAAAACTTAAGATCTAAGTAATAGAGGGCAACCGGGAGTAGATTATACAACACTGAGCAGTCTGCCTCGTGTTACCACAAGAATATGACAAACACAAGCGGCGGTGGCCCGGCCGGAGCATTACCCGTACATAATGCCTCGGTAAGGAATTCATTAGTCAGCGTGGTCAGCCTGGGAAACATGTAACACACTTGTAACATGAACCATAGACCATCCCGCATCCTGCAACCTGCAAAGTGCACATAGCCTGTGCATTGTAATAAAGCTAAAACGATTTGCGAGCCTTGTTTTAGGCTGCAGACAGGATGCTCTCCATGTAACTGCCAAGGATTTGATAGATGATGTTAGAAGTCATATGAAATAAACTGAATAAACCTTAAATAAGCTAAAATCATTTTTATTTTTCTAAAAATAGTTTTAGAAAAATTTATATTATTATCGAATAGAATACTTGAGTTGAGTTTTTAGTAAACTCTTATGAAGTAAGCATTGCTTACAAAACATGTTGGTATTTTATGGAATAAACGAATGTGGTTAAAACTGACGAATCTATTAATTTTGAATTAAAATGGTACCCCAAAATAAGTTTGCTTTGTATAAATAATATAAATTGTGAGATAAGTTTTTAGATTTTCACGGCCAAAAGCATTTTCGTTGTTTGTTTTGTGGGTGTTATGTCATGTTGCGCTACCTCTTCTTTAGCCGACGTTTCGGACAGCGTTGTATTGTCTATCATCAGGGCAGATCCGGCAGATCCGACGATGTCGGTCGGTCTGCCGGTTCTGCCCTGATGATGGACACTGCAACGCTGTTCAAAACGTCGGCTAAAGAAGGAGGTGGCGCAACACGACATAACACCCCAAAAAACAAACAACGAAAATATAAATTGTGTTTGAAGAAGTAAAATTATACTTATAAACAACTAAACACCAAAAGCGTGTCCCGAAAGTATCGCCAGTTTCCGTCTACATCAGAAAAACGTTACGTTCGTAATATTTTTTTTTTGTGTTATTTGAATAATACTTTTTACCATTTTTATATATTATTTATAGTTTAGGTATCTAAGGTACAGTATTTAAAAAAATAAATATTATACCCTGCTCGTGTCCACGGGTCGAGCACATTTAGGTTTAAATTGTCAAAAAATATCGTTCTAATAATTAATTCAAATTCGTCACATTTAATTATTGAAATGAGAAGACACCGATACATACAGTGAGAAGTTTAAAAAGAAAAGTTACATTCATCGAGTAGCAATTTATAAAAACAATAAAGGAAAAATAACACATATTTCTCGCATCGCTTTAAATGTGATGTATTTGATTGGCTAGGGTCTGCTTAGTAATTCGTAAATCTTTTGAAGTTACTTCTTAAATGTAGCTACTCGTACCAAGATCAATCGCATTCACTTGGAATCAACTTTGGGAATCCGACTTATCCTTTTCTATAGAGATAAAGGAATTCGATGGCAAATAGTCTTTTCCAACGAAAAATGACATCTCTTCATAATGGGCAATCGGACAAAAGCCTATTTTCAATAAGGTAACAATTCCAGAACAAAATATCTACATACTTGCCAACATTGAATTATTTAGATTGCCCTAACAAAGCTTAGTTCAAGCTCGAAGCCGATAAAAGAAACTCCTGGTTTAAGTAAAAGTACATTTTAACAGAAAAAGGTTTTATCTATTTATATGTTTAATTAATTCGGCGTTCTGGATGTTGTGATCATTTTGAATCAAGCTTCCAATCTTTTTAGGAAATGTAGTTTTCAGGATGAGACCATTGTTTCACGATAGTTACATTGTATGGACCAGTGTCCTTTTCCCTTCCTCCGGGAAATTCGTATAAAATTTTCATTATTGCTAGAATTTATACAGAAAATAAATGCCATGGGCTATTGCGAGTGTGAGGAGATGGAAGGGGTGTGGGTGGGGGAGGGGATGGTCGTGAAGGGCTTTCACTTTAATTAAAGGCATTTGCGTTGGTGATTCAAATGGTTGGATTCCATCTCGGTTATATCGGAGGGCTGGACACATTGTTACCACATTCCAACTTATCGCCTTCTATGATAAAGCTTTTTGAACACTTTCAAACCAAATTGATTTTATTTATCAGATTTTAATTTAATTTGCGATAAGTGCTTGATCTTCGTTGACCCCAACATTCATGGTTAGATGCGCATTGAGAACTCGTTTTATTACTTCAAATAATTTCTATTGAAGAACTATTTTCCAAATACCTCGGGCCCTTTCCTACAAAAAAAATATTTTTTAATTTAATTAAAAGATTCTTCGAAAGCTTTCTGTATAACTATGTAACAAAGTAGTTACATATTATACAGAATGTGGTTTATTTCGTTGAATCTAAACTAGAAAACGTTTTTTCGTCAGCAGATTTATTTAAAGGATCGCGTTTCAGAACGTACGCACGAAAATACTTGAAGGATATTTTGACTAAATCCTGACTGCAGCCAGCTCGCACATCAGGCTCCTGAATAAAATATTATTTTCCCGTGCGGCATAAAGTCTGGGTGTCGTATTATAGGCCGTGCCTTCTATACCCTATACCGTGAGTACTCTATATCCTGTACGAGTACAAGGAACATACGGACCGCTCGGAGCTCTACGTGACGCCTACGCCAAGAGGCCCAAATGCAAAAACCATGTAACGCTTAGGCAGAAGTTTTAAGCTTCTTCTCGGTGGCACTGGTGGCGCTGCCGGCTCTGCTCTCTCCCATCGCGCATCGCAGGATTTATATATATTTTTTTGTATGACGAACCCGACACGATTTAATGGACACCGTTACTTGACAATCATTAGCCGTAAGTGGCTACAATATATCACTGTCTAAGCTTTCTTTCTTATTCGCTTCAGATGAGAAGTTGGGGTGAAACAGGAAGGGGAAGAAGGAAGTTAGGAAGGAGTGGGCGGGAAGGGATGAACGTTTGTTGTCTTTTGAGGTGTCATTTATATTTCTACGTTGGAGCTTTTACGGTCTCACTGACAATTCACTTAGTTGCTGAAAGCTCTTTGAAGGTAAATTATTATAGAATGATACGGAAACTGACATCAGATAAACAAAAAGATATGAATAACACGTTTGATTGATTTTGCACAATTGTTTTCTCTTCCATTAGCTACTAGTAGAAATATAGCATATCCTCATATTACATTCATTTTCTGAGACGTTTTATGATTAAGACTGAAGTGGAAAACGCACAAACCCTATTTATGTTAAATAATACCGACAAGTACTTACTTTGAATATTTAATAAGAACTATGTTTATTTTGGGTTGATTTTAGAAAAATCATTTACTGCAGATGTGAAGTGGGATGAAAAAAATACATATATTTTCGTATGGTAAAAATGTCAGTGTTCTTCGATAATATTGTGTTTCCGAGATTATCTACATGTGTAGTGAATGTTATTTGGATGTGTAGTGTATTGATTATTAATGTACAGGGTGCGGCAGTATAACTTCCTTTTTACAAAACTTAATTAAACGCATTGTATGGATCGGAATTATTTTTTTATTTTTTATAATGAAGGTACATATCTAATGTATTAAAAAATTAAAGCGATTCCGAAAGGCGCGTTGGGCTGCGATCACAGAACATCCGTTCGAAAAGTAGGCCTCAACGGCAAATCAACGCTCCTCGCTGTTCACATGATGGCTACTAAATTGTATCGGGACAAAACTTTATAGTTCTGCCTCTCGAATGAGATCACTAGCGCTCCGCTACGACATCAACCGACTGAATTGCGCGCATTTTAAAAAAGGGAGTTGTGTTGCCGCACCCTGTAGTTTCAGCTTCCTTAAATAGATGTCGATAACTTAGTTAGTAATTCGAAGTTCCGCTACATCCCAACAAATGGTAATTGAGTATAATATGAGAAGAGTACCACCTATCGTCGTTCGTGACTTTGGTACGAACGGTTACGATGATAGTCAAAGGCATCGGCGAGATCGGGTGGGCTCCTACAGTCGGCTCGCAGCAGCCGCAGAATTACTTAAGGCCTAATCCAGGATGGCTGTCCAGTTTAATATTCGTTAGAAATATTTACGATATTGTTTGTTATTTTCTTGGGCATTAACTATGTAACAATTTCTAGACATTTTGTTTAGAAGAGTTTTAATTTTCAATGTAATATCGTTACTCGTAATCGTAATTTAAGTGACGATAGTACATTGAAAATTAAAACTCTTCAAAACAAAATATTTACGATAACTAAATAAATCAAAAAATAATCACTCGAACCCATAAGTTGTCACACCATTGTAAATTAACAGGATATATGCTAGAAAAACAAATGTCTCTTATCTTCCTTAAATTCATACTATTTTATTTTTCGAAAATAGTTCTGAACAAGTTTCCTATATAATTCAATGCTGGGTCCAAATGTGACCGAACCATTGTGCATTTTTTTCTAACAGAAAGATGAAAAAAAAGTTATTATTTTTTTAACAGCGCCCCTGAGTTTCATATTACACCAGTTTCGTTCTGCCCTAAAATATGTCAAAATTTATTTCGAAGATAATTTACAATTTAGCTTGTTGGGGGATGAGCTATTGTTTTAATGGCGGCTGCATTAATAGCAAGTAATGTGTAATGGAGTGATGATGACATTATCTGGCGACTTTTATTACCCCAACAGCTATAGTTACATATAACTCAGTAAAGTATTAATTAGGCAAAATGTAATTTTTATTTTTTAAGTAGTTACTTAGTAAAATACAAAAGATATTAATAAAAATTATAAAGATTCTCAAATTTTTTTTTTTCTACTATTAGTTATTATTCTTGTATTTTGCTGTGTTGCGCTTTCTTTTCCTTTAGGTAACATTTTGATATCCTTACAGTTTCCACCATCAAAGCAGGTATGCCATGTGCAAAAATTAATTATTGTAACAGCTACTATTTTAATGGTCCCTTGTAGATCTCTGAAGGTTTGGAGTCGGGCGGTAATTGAGTTCCAATGTATGATTTTTTCGTCTTCCAAATAAGGAGTCGTAGTAGAGCATTGTTTGAAGATTATACTAGGAATAATAAAAACACTTGTATTATATCACTTATTTTATTTCAATTATTTCTGGCTTTCACCCTTCAAGGGTGTTCTAGGCCATCATTTAAAATTATTTCTCGTGAAAGCAGACAAAATGACACAAAGACAATTTTGATGTATGTTTATTTTTCAAGTACTTATTTACTGAGTTAGTTCATTTTCTGGCAACATTGACAGCTCTATCTGTCGGTAATGTAGAGACAATTTGAATTGTCGGTAAAGAAGATTTCTTAGGAAAGGGTCATTATTTGCTTGTGTCATTTAGAATTTCGTATAAAAATCAATGTTTTGTTTTTTGCTGGTCATTCTTAACAAAATTTAGTAAAACAGCAAGGTCTCTGATAATCTGGGGGAATCTATTGAAGCCGGGTAGTAAATATTTATTGTAACAGTGAATTTATTGTAAAAGGTGCAAATAAAAAACAGTGTCAAGCAACAAATGTTTTTAATGAAGGAAGCCCAAATCATTTGAACTGAAGGAAGGAACCCCTACAAATTTAACAATGTATAAAAATTAAAATTAAATGTGACAGAGACGTGACGTTGGAAGTAATAGACTCCATATACGGAAATTAAGGAAGATAAATTTAAATGTAACGTAACTTTTTTCTTTACCCAAACTCTTTAATTTTTGTTAATATTAGTCAACCAATGTTTGATTCTCTTAATTAGTTTCATCATAACTAAGTTTTAAAACCCAGGCGAAATCATTTAATGACATTTTAAAGATTTACGTAATAGGTACAAAACCATGTAATTTATTTAAATTTTCTTACAACAAATATTTAATGTAGTAACAAATAATTAAATGTAAAATAACAGGTTGAAAATTAATTTAAATAATGCAAATAGGAGCACACGACAGTCAATACTACTGACCGTGAAAATATTAAATCTATCATATCCAGCAATCTGTAAGTTTGCATACTAAAATGTTGCCCTTATTTGCATAAGCCGATGTGAGCTCTCAAAATTTTGATTTGCTTGCGTGTTTATTGTTAGTGTTATCAATTTCGTAGCTATCATCAATTATCCATTCAGGACCATGATACTCGATACATGCACTCTCCTGCGAAGTGAGCCATATGCGGCCTTTCCCACCAACGTTTTAATTCCGAATCAATTTCCCAGTTATCTGTATCGAGTTATGGCGGAAAATGTGGGGTTGGGAGTCACATATCGTTAGAGGCGGACCTGCCACTTCCCGCCCGGTTCTATACTTCCCTGGTACCGAACTAATATACGAGTACTACGGGCTGAACATAGTGTGGTGTGCAGTACAGTCTGCCGCAGTTAGGGTGTGTTTATAAACATGTGCTTCACCATAAGAGACTTCTTTATAACTACTCATTTAGAAAAATAATTGTGTACAGCATCTCGGTCTCCTGTAACATAAAAAAGACAGGTACGTCCTTCAAACTATATAGTTTAACTACAAATACGCCTGAATACGAAAATTTATTATCGACGGTATTATGATTAAATTCCAAAAATGTGAATTTTGTACCAGAGCGCAATCATTAACATTATTGTTTATGTTAGGTGACAACTTGTCAATATAAAAAAGTATAACAAAAGAAGGTGAGCGTGAACACCATTGAATAATGCAGTTATTATAAGTAAGTTAAAACCGCTACAGCAGCTACGGGTAGATAAATTTGCGAGAAAACTTATCTTTAAATACGTGAGATGGCAGCATCTCCGTTTGTAGATAGCGCTTGGAGTGTGCACGACATACGACACGTTAATGAAATACTATGATAGAAAGGTACTCACACTTTTTAAGAATAATGGTAACTTAAGAGGCTAGACTTTAAACGAGACGCGGAACACCCGCGTCTATCATTCTGTCCCACTCACAATAAGCTCACGCACACTTACAATACATGCGAATGCGAAATGTGCGAATGAGACAACGCTCAAATTTACCTACAGAAATCGCTCGAAAAGGGGTTTATGAAGAATACACTTTTCTACACCGAAACTTTCACGAAATTGAAATTTAAAAAAATATATATCTTTTAGAAAGAAGAAGCTACGACGGTAGCTTTTTATAATTTTATAATTCTTTATGAGAGTTGAGTTAGCAGCACTTTTTCCTTAAATAATATTTTTTGATAAATCGTACAAGTTTGACAGTGAACGTTTACGTTAATACGAAACGCATCGAAAATTTGAAAACATACCGACATAGTTTTCACCCTCTAGAAGGCAGTATAAAAAAATATATTCATTTTGTGCAATTTTCGATGTAGAAAAGTGTTTTTTCCCGGGCGTTCTTTTTGTATGGGCCGAAAAGCGAAGTCTATCGTCTTAAATATATATTGCAAAAATGCACACACATTGGGTGCTTAAAAATAATATCTCCCTTTTCTTGGATTATGTGATTATTTTTGTATCGTTTACAACAAACTTCCATTTACTATATGCATGACCAGTGAAAATATAATAATTTCTTCTTTCAACATTGTAGCTAACATTAGTAGTAAGTTCTTTCCAAAAACATTAACTTCAATTCACAATTTTATTCGTTTATTTTATTTGTTGCTTGCTGGGGCAATCCCGATGAGTTACAAAACTTATTAGTGCGGGAGAAACTTACAGTACAAGGACGTAATAGGTAAAATTTTACGTAGGTATTTTGATATTAAAAAAAAATTACTTTCACATAAAATGCAAGACAAAAATAAAAATAAAAACTATAGAGAACATGAAAAAAAACTAACATGCATGCATATTATAGTCGATGAAAATTACGTATTTTCAATATAAAATATACATACGTAAATAATATTATGTTCAAGCATTCACATGTCTCTTGACATCTTCAAAGAGCGCCTAGTGTCTTGTTGTGACAAACATAAACTAATCAATAATAAGAGACGACGAAATAAATGAAAACAAACAACAACAAAAAAAACACACTGTTTTCCATTTTTGTCGGAACCCATTAGATTTTGACTTTCTACGCAAAACAAAAAAATGAATGAAGTGGCAATCACGAAAATAAATCGCTCACACAATGATGATTGATAACAAAAGGTGGATGATAAAACTGTCCCCAACCGAATCCACTATGCCTCTCCCCCCCCCACCCCCACATCCCCACGGTGATAATTCGATAACACTGCGGTACTGCCATTAGCGGTGAGCTATGTTTTCATTATTTATTGGTAACGTACACTTTTTGGATGTGCATTGCAAAATCAACAAATGGATGGGGATTGGAAATAAATAATGCACTTTTGCATTTTTCATCGTCGGAATAGCACCGAGCCCTTTTAAAATGTTTAATTTCGCGTAATCTGCACGATGATTGAAAAAGAGTTACTAACTTATTTCATGTATTTCATGTATTCAAACACGAGACAAACAAAAACCGATGAAGGTTAAAAATTCGATGAAGGTTGAAAAAACAACGGTTGAAAAAACAACAAAAAACAAACAAACAAAAAACATTCGATGAAGGTTGAAAATTTTTATATCCAAACTTTATCATGTGAGTTTAATATGAGTAAATCCATTCCAACAAACGTTCGCAAATATTAGAAAATTTTAATATTGTTAGAACAAGTGTTAGGAATTATTACTAAGCTGGGTACTCTCAAATTTGAAAATCCAACGCTATTGAAAAAGACAAAAAAAAAATTAGTAGATAAATAAATAAATATCAAATATTATCGTTAAACGACAATTTTTGATATTCATAATATTTTTAGAGAGTCCCGACTGCTCCCGTCTGGAGCCAGTTAGACTATGGCATCCCCAATTGAGGTATTTTCTGAGGCTGAAGGTAATCGGTGAAGGGAAGGAGAAGGGGAAGAGGAAGGTGGGGAAGTACCTGGCTATTCATATCTAGTCACTAAACACGGCTAAAGCCACTAAGCAAGATTTCAATTCTGAATGGTGGTTTTACACCAGGGCGATACTGAGAGTATCTTCCATTATATAGAATTATGTATGTGGTCTACACTCTGCAAGTTAAATTAAATGGACAAACTAAACACAAAGAAAATAAATACACTCTACACGATCATATTAGATACAACAGCGTACCTACGTCTTTTAGTACTTTATGAATAATTACTTAAAACTAGATGGCAATTGACTGATGTAATATGTTTACATAAAATAATTCTCGGTCATCTTGATACTACATTATGATTTAGCAATATTGAAAGGAATGTTTCCATTTCCGAATATGACGCCATAGCATACGAGTACTTCACCTGAATACATTTAAAAATAATATCGTCAATTTTAACCCTCTGACCCAAATGTGTCAACTATGTAATAAGACAGAATGTGCTAAAGTAGTAATTTTCGTCGATAATTTATATGGATTCAGAAAAAATGTTCTGCCATTGCTAAAATAGAATATGTAACAATTGTTGAGAAAATTATACGTATTACGTGTATCTCTTTTTGTGTCCCTTGTGTCTTCTTGTGATATTTTCCATTTGATTGAGTTATCTCTATATTTTTATGTAGATGTTATTGTATCCCTTGTCGGAGTAGTTATTTGATATTTCATGTACCTCTGTGTACATTAAATGATGTATTATATAACTAGATTGTTCTCACATAAGTTAGAGCATCAGTAAAAATCAGTTTAAATAAATACATAAATTATGTATTTTTTATGTCCCAACTACTCCCAACCGCCTGGAGATATCATCCGCTATTAGGGTAAGTTTTGCAGCTAAATATATTGGGGAGGAGAGATAAAAAAAGGTTTCTATTCAGGTCTGATCATTAAAAAACGTCTAAAGCCGTTTCAAGTTATATTTTCATTATGATTGGTGATATTTCACCAGGGTAATACTGAAAGTATCTTCCACTAGTGGGAGGGTAACCTCTAAATCTAAAAAGATTAAGAACTTTATTCGATCTGTGAATCAAACGCAAAAAACGGAAAAGGAAAATCAATACGTACGGATTTTGTTAATTTGTTTTTACGTTGTAAATACTGTGTGATTATTATTCGAAGATCTGTCAATCATTTGTTTCTCCAAACGCTTAGGTGGTAGAAAAAAAGAATTACCTACATGATTCAAACCCAATGGTTTCTTCGTCAGTGTAGTAATGACATTAAATAACAAAAAAGTATAGACTAAAAAGAAGAGACTAAAAAGAACTATGGCCAAAAATATTATAGAGATAGGTAATTAATTAATTTAAAAATATCGTATAAAACAATTATTTAAAAGTAAATATAAAAATTATTTTAGAGTATGAAAAATTACATTTTATAAATTATCAAAACATAATAAAGATGTTCAAACAACAAAAATTAATTATTTAAAATATAAGTATTAATAAGAAAATAAATTTAAGAGATGGCTATTTTAAAAAAATATTTGGTTATTAATAATATTTAATTTACTATTAACACTTTTTCTAATTTCTAAGTTTGCTAATTGTAAATCTGTTGTGTTCGTGTGTAAGATTTTTAACCCTTTATTTATATCAAAAGAATGATTTGTTTCTAAAATCCGGTTGATAAATTCAGAATAATTATTATTATTCAAACACCTTAGATGTTCCCTAACTCTAATATTAAAATTTCGAGAAGTCTTTCCCATATAAAAAAGTTACAATCGTTACAAATTAATTTATAAACTCCAGATTTGTTGGTGTGAGGGGAGGTGCTTAGTAGATCAACAGGGAAGAGTGGGGAGGGGGGGGGGGGGGGGGTGATAATGGTTATCACTCCAAATTAATAGACGACGTATTAAACAAAAAAATACAAGAAAAAATTTCATTTGTCCTACATTTACCCATTGTTTAGTGATAATATTAAAAAACAATGGAGAAAAATATTGTTTGTAAATCATCAAACCTCCAATTCAATCATGAAAAAGATTCCTAATACAATACAGCCAGCTTTTTATACAAATAATAAATTGAAAATTTTTATTTTAAATAACAAGGATAAAGAACAAAAAATGAAAAAATCTGGAGTTTACCAATTGAATTGTAATGATTGCAACCATTTTTACATAGGTAAAACTTGCAGAAATTTTGAAACAAGAGTTGAGGAACATTTGAGATGTCTAAATAGCAATAATTATTCGTAATTTGCTAACCATCTAATTGAATTTAACCATTCATTTGATATAAATACTGGTTTTAAAATTTTACATACTAACGTTAGTGGTTTTCAATTAGACCTTTTAGAAATTAGGAAAAATGTCAATAGAAATTTAAATATTATTAATAATCAAATCAATTTTGTGAATAACCCTATTTAAAACATATTTCCATTGTAATTTTTTTGCCTTTGATGTTCTAAGCACCTCCCCTTTCCACCCCCCCCCTCCTCCCCACTCTTCCCTGTTGATCTTCTAAGCACCTCCCCTCACCACCTCCCTCCCCCCCACTACTTTCATTTCTACCATAGCTTTATACTTGATTATTTAGTTTTAGTACATTTTAAGTCCTGAGGAAGAGAACATCGTTCTCGAAACATGTCGATGTGTTAAAGTAAAGATTTTCGTGGTAAAAACAAAGTGTTTTAATTTTTCATTAATATGTTTTTTAATCCACGCAAAGTGTTTCCCACTTGCAGGCAATCTCTTTAGAAAACCTTTAACACATTCCTACCACATTAAAGGTTTTGACCAAAATTTGGTAATGTATAATATATAAAAATCGCAAATCTTACTTTTAATTATTAGCCAGTACGATTCGAGAGAGTCAAACAACCAAAAAAACATTCTAGTGACAAGAAGTAATAAATTTATCACTTTTTTGACGGGCAGGTTACTTACTACGGATAAGTTTATTTATTCCATATGAAACTGTCTTACAGTAAGTAGTTCCGCTCATAGAACATTCAGTATGTTATTTTTTGTTCTTCCTGAAGTTTCTCCTCCAGTACAGTTTCGCTGCACACGGGGGAACTTTACCCACTCTATTCCCACTTATTCGAAATATTTGTATTTACGAGTAAGCTTTTTTAAAATATCTCCAGACATAAGGCCCTTAGGAAAACTATTTCCCTCGGGGCCCATGTCATCTTTGGAAATGCTGCATGCAGGGTTATTTTAAGGAAATATGGGAGAGGAAGTTCTGGGAAGGAATAAAGCATGATTGGTCAGTAGGAATCTAGAGTATATCCATCCTTCCCGCCGCGATATAAAACTGGTGTGTAAGGATTGAGAGAGACCAGCCGGAGAGGTCAAAGGGTCTCTCCAAATAATGAAAGGTGCCTTCACCACTTAGACTAGGACACAACTCACCCGATGAGCACGAGCTCCATTACTTAGTCATCACACCTAGCGATCCATTCGGGGTGATCTATGACAGAAGTGTGACCCATACCCGTTATTCAAATTCGGTTAGCCAATTCATAATTTCTCACACAAGCTTTATTTAAAAAGCTGACCCTAACTAAAAGAAGATTTCTAATCTGTACAATCGAAATTAAACGAAAATAGTAAACTATAATACTCACTCGAGTTCTGAAATACTTGTTTTATTGTAATTATTTCCAGGATTTAACAAATTTTACGGGCACAACGTATATTGGCGTCTTTTTAGACAATATATGAGGTGAAATAACGTCATCATAAATAATCTTTAATGAGATAAAACGCAAGTAAGAGCATTATGTCCGCATCACTAACCTTCGTTTTCCGGCAAGAGTCCGTCGGTGTCTTCAAAATTATATTTTTTTTTTATTTTTTTATTTTTTGATACAATTGTACATTAAATAATAAAAGGTATATAACATACTTAAATATAATATTGTATGAACAAAAAAATCCCACAAAGGCTAATGCTTGAGCTTGGGTATAATCCACGATCAGATTTTCAGATTTAAGTAAGTCCAGTATATCTCAACCCGTTTAATCACAGTGGACCATATTTGTCCCAGCTCACAAAGGTCTCATAAAAATTGTAGAGGCTCCCTTACCATCATAGTGAAAAGTTTGATCTAAACGGAATTGAAAAGAGAATAATATAACGCGCCATACATTAAAATCTAAAAATTAACCACAAAAAAATTACAATGTACACCTTTATGAAACCAAAGTTTCCGGTCGTAATTTTAAAAAAAAAAGTGAAACTTTTTGAATTTTTAAAGTTTTTTTTACAAGAAACGATAAAAGTGAGGTGACAATACGTTTATAATTCATTTGTCTAATGAAATATGTATGTGTTGTTTTTTTTTCATTATCAGTAATTTTAGTTATATAAAACGTAAAGTTAGCAATTTTGTAAACTTTTTTAAATGTTCATTCAAAATTTTTATATTTAAAAAATTACATGGTTATTTCTAATAATAAAATTTGAAAGCCTGTTTCATCACACTTCGAAAACAGTTTTTAGTTTTCAGATACGTGAACAAATAATAGATTAATTTGGATTTTATTGCAAAGCGGGAATATTTTTAGCTTCTGACAAAATACGCCAAGTCTTTGAAGGGTTTTAACACCCTGTTTGCACAGGTATTTTATTTTATTTGGAAAACTAATTGTTATTATATTTTATTATGCATTGCAAACAAACATACGTGTTAATTATTTAACCAGTAAAAGGTTTTCACTGATACAGACCATTGTGACTTTTTAAAAAGTTTTTAGTATGGTAGTTAAAATATATTATATTCTTGTAACAGCATTTCGAAAGAATACGTTTCAATATGAATTGACAAACAACGGATTTGCGAAAAAAGAGCAGAAGAATGTATCATTTCAGTAAGCCTTACTTTATATTTCACGAGACATATTTGCTTCGATAAAAGGATTGCCGCTATCAAAGTAACATGAAACTTTAAGTATAAAGTCTGATACGAGACCCATTTCCTGTAAAACGTTATAAAGTATCGAATTCAAATTTCATGCCGATATAGAGTACAGGGTGGGTGGGGGGGAGTATAGAGTGTACCGAAAGTTGGGACAATACAGCGCAAGTTAAATAAGATATTGTGCAAGTTGGCGTCATGCGACGGTCTCAGGGGTCGCACCATGACAAACTGTTGTTTGCGAGGAGCCGCTCGTTGCTCGCAAGGGACACCGACTTCCTTCTAGCCGTGAGTATATTCCACTACATTCACTGGAGCCAACCTACCAACCCCACTGTGAGGCTGAATAGTAATGGTGTAAGATGTTGATATTTTTGTAAATATTTATATACTTGTAGTTTGAATACGGTGACACTATTTGTTACAGAAAAAAATGTTTTTGATATTCTCTTTTTTTTGTTTTTTCTGAGGAAAATAAAATAAAATAATTTTCCTCAGGGCCTATGTCATTATTGGGGATGCTTTTTGCAGGGACTTTTTGTGTAAAGAAAGTAGTGAACCTGGGTCTTGGAAGTCCCGTGTAAGAGGGAGGAAATACAGAGACCGGCAAATCGTTCCACAGCCGAGCCGTGGAACTCAAGATCAAGTCGTAGAAAATACCCGTACCCGTGTGACAAATGCCGGGCGCGTGTTTGGCGTGTTCACCGAATGTGCATCGGTGCCGACGTAATCAATGACGCTAGTTCCTCAGAGAATCTTCCATTGAAATACCGTATGTTACTGTTAAAGTCTGTTGCATATAGACGACTGCAAATTATAATCATTGACTTCAAACCTGATTTCAGTTTATAATATGTAAGTTTCTTTCGAACATTCATAATTTTTTTCTAGACCGTGTCTTTTAATCGGGTAAGTATAGTAGACAGAAGTACAGCAGACAGAAATATACCATATAAAAGTATAGTAGAACTAGTATTAGAAGTATTATAACTAGTAGTAGAAGTATATTAGAAATATAGGTAAGTATAGTAGACAATGACTTTATCACTTGTCGTCTGTGTTTCGACAGTTAAAATCGACTGTTTTTTTTTAAGTTTGACATCAATTAAAAAGTAGCGACTAGCAATTTGAAGAGGTTTATCAGGTTATTTTTATTTATTGAACTTTTTTGCATGTGAAATTTTAATTTTCAAATTTTAATTTTCTTTTTTGTGAATCAAAATCAAAGTTATTCATGATAAGTCAAGTAATGAAGGTTGACGGTGATGTAACAGGGAGGGAAGCTTTTTAAAAAGTTTGTGAAATATGATTTCCGATAGAAAGGTGGCTCCAGGTACTATGTATATTCAAAGATAACTCAATTAATACTTTTTCTTGGTTAATTGGCTTGAATCTGCGTTAATTTAATTTCAAAAAATGTATGCGGTTAAAAATAAATCTACATATTTACATAACCTAATAATATGAAATGGTAACATTTTATATTTTCGAGGAATATAAAAAGTGATCAGGAATTAAAACTGTTTAAATACCATATTCATAATGCATTAAATTCATTGGAATACTTGTAACACCCTAATTTCACATGTAAAATTAATTCGTTGTCGTGCACAGTTTATTTCTGCAAGAGCAGAAACAATATTATACTCCCTGATTTAGTTGTACAAGTATTTGTCAGAAGTGGTTTTATTTTATTGTGAGCTCTCGATTTACGTTGAAACAACTTTTATGAAATAAAGACGCGGTGGACTAAATAAACCAAAATGTAATTATTATCATTCTCTCAATAAACAAAACAGTTTTCACAACCACGAAATAGAATTGTAACATTTTCGATAGAAAAACAAACAATTTTCCGAACTCCGGGAAGTCAGAGTCAAGTACACAAAAATGGGGAATATTCACATTATAGGGTAAATAAAGAGTTTCGCGAACAGCAAGATTTAAGATGAAAGTAAATTTAATTTCCAGTTTTTGAAACGGCACTCAAACAAAAGTTTGCGTTCGTGCCTTCCTGTCCGAGATGCCTGGAGCTTTCTGCGCAGGGTGGCTCCGGCTGCAGGCTCCAGTGGAGTGGGGAGACTACCACAGTGGCGTGTTATACCCTTTCGTGATTTTAGTCATTTTCCTGTTATTTTCAGTTAGTTCTGATGGGCATGACGTGGAATAAGAGATGGCAAGTTAAGAGGAAGAAAAGTCTTTTACCTTTTAACATGAAAACATGTACTAACTTAGCCTATTGCAACATTGTCCGCTTGTAGTTCGACTGAGAACCCCTAACATTTTTTTCATTTTCTTAACGCATATTTATATTATACATGAATTGGCCCGGAAAGCCGAAGGTCCTGGGTTCGAGACCCAGATGTATCCGTATCTTTTTCTGATTTTTCTGTTTCAGATTTTCGATTGAGTTTCGCTAATATTGTCATCATTAAAATATTATAATTTGAGGTTTAACTCATTAAGTTAAAAATAAAAATAAAACTGATTTTTCAAGTCAGATGTGGAATTCTGCATTAGTCATTTGGTTAGACTGTCTGTCGAGGGTACTATAATATTATATTTGAAGGTTCAACACACTTAATAATTAACTTTAAAACGCCCAAAACTGACAGCGTCCAAGCAGTAAATGAAACGTCAACATTTTTATTCGAACCCATATTTTAAAGCAAGAAAAACATTAGATAATTAATCTAACGAGAAAAAACTACATACGGGCCTTACAAATAAAATAAAGTTAATTTTTGTTATAAGAAAAACTCTATTTTTAACTTTTGACGGTTATTTCCATCAACGTAGAATATCATTGAAGAAGAAGATAACAATAATAATCTAAATATATATAATAATATAGAGGTATAGTCAAAATAACTTCTTTAAAACAAAATCAGGTAGAAATTTTAAGAAATTTTTTCCATAGAAAAGCTAATAGCTCAGAGCTGCATAACATAATTTGCAAGGCAGACAGAAATATTTCACCTTTCAATTTATACGACGAGAATGCCAACATTTTTATAAATACGAACCAGGAATCATTAGATTCCTGGTCAAATAAAATTATTCACGTAAAACACTTCAATTATCTCAACCAAACGTATGTTGACAAACTTTTGTCAAACAAATGGTTGAGTATTGGAGAGTTGAGCGCAGAAATAGAAGGATTTATGCTTGCTATTCAAGATAGAGTCATTAATACCAAAAATTATAGGAAGCATATTATCAAAGATCCAAATCAAATTGATGATTTATGTAGAAAATGTATGGCTTTTCCGGAAACTATAGAACACATTATATCAGGATGTTCTATATTAGCGCCGTCTGAGTATACATTTAGGCACAATCAGTTTTTAAAAATAATTCACCAAAGTTTGGTAATTAAACATAACTTGATTGACTGTCATAATATAGTACCATATTATGAATACGAACCAAATTCATTTTTAGAAAATAATTTCTTTAAAATTTACTATGATAAAACTATACTAACAGACAGACCAATTGGTCATAATAGACCTGATATAGTTTTACATGACAAAATTAAAAAAATAACTTATATCATTGATGTAGCTATTCCAAATTCCTGTAATATTCAAAAATCTGTTTCTGAAAAAATAAGAAAGTATACAGTTTTAGGAAATGAAATTAAAAGAATTTGGCATTCTCAGACTATAAAAATATTACCTTTTGTTATTTCGGCTACTGGCATTATACCTAGCTCTCTTATTAAAAATTTAGGCATATTAGATTTGTCAAAGAATTTGTATATAAAAATGCAAAAATCAGTCATTTTAAATACATGTAGAATTACGAAAGATTTTTTAAATATTTATATTGAGGGATCAGTAGGATTTATCGGTCAAATTAGGAATTCCACAGAGCCGAACCCTCTGATATGAAAATATCTGGAGACGGTGAATTATATTCCCATTTAATAGTTTGGTAGATTAACGTGTTGTTCTTGTATTGTTTTGTATTAATTATACTTATATAATACACTTGCATAACGTGGATTTACTAGATGATCATTTATATGGAAAAGTGTATGAAAGGGTTTAGTTTTTCCTATGGGAAAAACTAAACCCGTTCCTGTAAATCTGGTGAATAAAAATAAAATGAACAAGACACAGAAAAATAATAAAACATAATGGTCGCAACTGGGACACGAACCCAGATCTCACGTCTTACCGGGGCTTCGCTCTACCTATTCAGCCATTGCGTCCGATTATAAAACCGCCATAATTGTCAACGTTTTCAAAAATTTCAGAATTAGCAATATTATCTTCGACTAATATTTTTATTTTTCCATATTACTGGCAGCTACCGTTTTCATTGCGAACATTATGTTTTATTATTTTTCTGGGTCTTGTTCATTTTCATATTTTAATTTAGATTATTTTTGTTATATTCTTCTTCAATGATAAAATTAAAAGTGTTTAAATTTTACACAATTGACAAACAACCTCCGACGGCCTCTGCGCGGGTTCGCACCCGGCGTGCGCAAATAAATTGTATTTAATTAATTTGTTTTATTTCACAATTATTTAAATAATAATATTATAAAGTGTATTTGCGGTTCTTTCCAGAGTGAACAATACTTGCAATATCACCCTGGCGTAAGACCACCATTCAGAATTGAAACGTTGCGTGAAATGGCATTTGCCATGTTTGTTGACCGGATCTAAATTCTGAATAGCCAGGTACTTCCCCATCTTTCTCTTCCCCATATCATTCCCCTCCCACCACATTTAGCTTCACAACATATCCCAATTGGGGACGACGTAGTCTCACTTGCTCCAAAGGTGAGCAGTTAAATTTTTTTTTTGGAAAAACAAATTATTAATACATCGAAAATGGTTGTATACCAGTTTTATAATTTTATTTTAGTTAGGCCGAAAATATATAATAACAATCTTATGTTTTCTCCAAATCAAACTGAAGTGCTTGTTTTCTCTAAGGAATATTAAATTTTGATGGTTAAACATAATTTTTTTTAAATCATTACGTATTTTTTTAAAGTGTTATTATTTTGAGAGGAGCACTGAACGGCACTGGTTCTACGCTCAGTGGGTAGAAGGGATGGAACCTCCAATGGTGGTGCCTACTGGCTCCATCCTTGAAGGGTTGCAAGGAAAAGGGGTTCATTGTTTTCTATCGCAGGGTGGAAATAATATATTTCATTATTTGCCATCGAATCGCCTCTCATTGTAAGGTTTAATTTACGTTTACGTGAAATTGAACAAAGGATTGCAATTTTGACTTCGTTCAAAATTGACCGCCGTGAATTTACAAAATTAGTTTTTTTTAATATTTTTTACAAGAAGCAATTTTTTTGTGCTGTGACATTATAATTTTATATGAAGGAATGTGTTTCCTTGGAAAAATTTAAGTTTTCTGGTTATTAAAATTATTTATAAGCACACTTCTGGCTTTTAAACAGGAATCTTATTTACGTCACACCGAAATCAGTCGATTTAAAAAATATTTTATTAAATTTATTTTTTAAATTTATATGTGGAATTACCTTATTTAATTACTGTTTTAAGTATCTTGGAAAATCTGACTTAAGTCAAAAGAAAGTGAATTAAAAAACTATTCATGTTTAACGGAAACAATTATCCCAACAAGCTTTTTATTAGCAATATCCGCGAAGTCTTAAATAACCATTACAGATATAATTATGTTAGCTTATCTAATATTTTTCATTAGTCTTTTCCCATTTTCTTTCATGTTTATTATTCTTTATGAATATAAACAAGTATTCTTCTAGGTAGGTAGTACCTGCTTGTCGATTTCACAATTTACTGTGTTTTTATTTTTTTCTACGAACAGGTATTTCATTAAATTACCTATTTCCTACTAATATGATACGATTCCACCTGGTGGCCGATGGCTATCAAGAGTATTAAAATTATTCATGATAAATCAAATAAGAATTTATTCAAATAAGTAAACAAGAAGAATACACATTTTTAAACACAAAAGTTCCGGTAGAAGTAATACTAAACTGAAGAAATTTTCAATCAATAATATTAACAAACAATACGGAAACAAAACTTTCGGTTAAATAGGAAAATACAGATTTTCTTAAAATTAGTTTCATCCCCGGGGAGATTATATAAACTTATTTAAGGCTCTTAGGAAAACTTTGGACAGAGAAACGTTATAATTTTTTAAATGTTTTGCTCCCTTCATTTGATGCACTTCAAAATGATCGGATGAGAAGAGTTTCATCCTAGTTTTGAGATGTTTAAAAAATCTTTTGTGTAAGGTGAGTGTTGATAATTGAATTCATTATTTATCTTTAAGAATGAACAAATGGAGGGGGATGTGGGAAAGATGAGTGTGAAAAAGCGCCAGACTATTCAGATCTGATTAACAAACACGGCTAAAGCTATTTTAAGCAACATTCCCAATCTGAATGGTCTTCTACCCGTTGAAAATTAGGATTATGGTACCTATAAACATTTTTTTTTAATATTTGGGTTTTCGTCGTTGTGTGGTTGGTCATTGTTTCTGTCTTTCGGCTTTTGGGAATTTGGCGATACGAATATTCTGGTACCTAATATCATTGACTGAATGAGATATAACTAACTAACTAAGCCGCAGGGATAGGCAGAGAGGACGGACCGCCAAACAACTCGTTCTTGGCACACACTCCTTGCCTCATTAACATTCATACATCGTCTCATATATGATCTTCTATTATTCTGACATGGCCCGATTCAAGTATCTGATTCACTTGGTCATGCCGTGTCTCCCTCGGGCGTCCCCGACTTCTTCTACAATTTACGTTTGCGTCATATGAAATAACATAATATCTATACAATGTACAAAATTCATTTAATAAATAAATAAATATATTTTTACACTACTTTCCTTGTTCATTCGCTCTGCATGCCCAAACCACCTGAGAGTCCCTATCTTGATCTTACTCACTACGCTTACATCAGTTTTGCATTATTTGCGGATCACCACGTTTCTCACAAGATCGTTCATGGCTTTACCACACATACGCCTCAGGGATCTCATTTCAACATCACTATTGTAGTCATACTTACAATCAAGAATGTTTTTTACTGCCAAATTGTATGTCGATTTGAAACTTAAGTATTATGTTTCTGAACTCATTGAATACGCTGGTTAATAAATTCCCATGAACGAGCTAAGCTTAATAGACATAACAAACACAATAAAACCCTTACCCCTGCAGTTAAGGTGTGTTTTGATACAATTGTATAGATGGAGTTAGTTTGGGGGTGCTATTTAAAATTGGATTTTCTCATCCCTTGTCCGTCCTGCCGGGCGCGGGGGGGAAGGCAAAGGGGTAGGTACTGGTTACGTCTCTTAGGCCAGTGCTTGCAACCCCCATTCGACTTTATTCATTCAGACCTGTGCGCTGAATTATTTAACGATCAAATATATACATATTGCCCTATTATACAGTGATATGAGCTTCAATTTAGCATACCTAAATAAAGCATTTCGAACGTATGATACTCTTTCTTCCAGGATCAAGAATCACAAAGTTATTTTAAAATAAAAAAAAATAAAAAAATTATATTTAATAATGATGTTAATCTAAAAGGCGGAACATCTGTCACGCGAAATAATAATTACACCGCGGAACGACTTTATAAATAATCACTTTCTTAAAAAACGAAATTAGAATATTAATTAATATTAATTAATAAATTATATTAATTGTTTTTTATTTTATTAATATTCCATTGAGTTCCACACATCAAATGTTGAAATAATAAAAAAAAAACCCAAGTTGTCTTTTATTCCATAGGGTGCAAGTGTTGGTTATTAGTTATGTGGTAGATATAAAGGTAATTTTCATAATTTTCATATTTTAACCCGTTCAAGATTCGGATCATTGTACCTATCGATCAATACTATAAACGATAGTAATACTAATAAGCATAACGAAACGGAATAGTGCGAGCTCGAATACTTTTTCACCCACACCTAATACGGCATCCTTGTCTACAAACGAAGAACAATGTAGATGTCTTATTGCTGACGAAATTTAATAAATCAGAAAGTCAGTGGCCGGTTCCCTGCTATCCTCCGAAGGATGCACCACAACCGGCCTCATATAAGCAGATCAAGTCTTAGGCTCAATGCCTGATGCTAATAGCGAGACGAATCGTCCGTATTAACCCTCCTTTGCCTGCGATGTGTATTTACTACACATTGCTTCTTGCACCTTTAATATCTCAGTAAATATGGAAAATTCTGGGTTCAGATTTTAGGTAATCCTCCGTTATACATTTAACCATTAAATAAAAAAAATTAAAAAATAATAATCATTACCTTTCGGGCACATCAGAGGTATTTTGTGAGAATCGAAAATAAATTCACCAATACAATCAAACGTCTGGCAATACGATCAGAGCTGCGGGTAACATGTACAAATGTGTGAAGCGTGCGGCTAGTGCGACACTATGCACGTCTCACTCTCACCTATTTCGATATAAGTATGCGCGAGAAAGATAACCGTTCAGTCGTCAATCGTGTTTGTTCCTTCGGTTTCCCCCGCGGACGACGCGGACCGGCTGCCAGTCGCCGCTCGGCATTCATTCGGGGTGGTCTCTTCGTATGTTGTATAAGCATCGTTTCTATGAGCTATAGATGTTTTTTTTTTCATGTTTTCAGCAATTAAATATCAATTATTATCATTTTTGACTTCAACTATAATGAAAAATAGCGATTTGCTATAAATATTCATTTTTTTCGGCTTTTAAATCGACCATTTCTGATTGTGTAGTGATTACACAGCACCGGAGCGGGCGGATTTTTTCAGCACAGTAAGGGAAAGGTTAATAAGGTGAAAGAGTACCTAGAATAATTGATTGACCCCCGAATAAAGTCGAAGATAACGCGCCGTGTCGCCTTTCCCGAGAAGTGTAGTTATATGTGTTGATATGTAACTGTATATTGTTAATTATTATTTTGTTACTTTACCTACAATAAAAGTTTTTGTTCCGAACGTACTCTATGTTTACAAATATTCAAATCATTAAATAAGTAAAATATTTGTAGAAACAAAATTTATTCGGTCTAAGATCAGCGCACTGGTCACAGGAAGATAAAGTGAGCTCACGTCGGTAAGTCGGTATTCCGCGGTACCTATGGACTGTGGTATGTTTGTGGGTGCAGTCATAAAATTGTACGTGGAGCGAATACAACTTTAAGGCGATAAGCAAGACATGGATACAAGAGAAATATAGAGATTCCTGACATTAAAACTAATGGATAAAATATAAACGTGGAACGTTAAATTTCCAGCTATTTTGTAACTTTTAGCCGTAGTAAATAACCATTGCTGGAACGTTTACCTTATTCGGAATTGCATCTTTGAACGTCTTAAAAGAGATGTCTGAAAATACTAGGTACTTGAATACATGTGCTAGAAATAATTTAGAAACTAAACCTTAAGCGGGATGGATGATTGTAGTAGCAGCATGCAGAAAACGAGATGGTATTAATGCAGAGCTTTAACATTTTATTGGTATTACTATTTTTTTAGTTTCAGAAAAAATAAAATTACATTTTCACTTTTTGTCTAGAATGTTTACCTAAATAAGTACATTAAAATATTAGTATCTTGAATCAGTTTTTGCCAATTTCCTTCCCGAAGCGATATTTTTTCAGCAAATTACGTTCAACAATTTTTTTAAATACTATTTTTTTTTTAAATGCGGAGACGGTTTACAAGCAGTTCCCGTGAGCACTTAGGTCATAGGCCCATTGTGCTATCTCCCATTTTACCTTAATCCTTTAATAACAACCCAGTCCCTTTAATAAAGTTCACCAGGGTTGTCATTGGATATGTGGCTCTTCTTCTGGTTCTACTGTATATCTCCCCAGGTATCTGAGTCTAGATCCCACCAGGGCAGGACATTGGCAACATAGGTGAATTGGAGTCTCTTCGTCCTCTCCACATTTTCTGCATATATTGGTGTTTTCCACTCCCAATATCTGCATGTGTCTCCTGAGATGGCAGTGTCCCGTTAACAGTTCTACCAGTTCCCTCAGCGAGTTTCTGTCCATATCGAGTAGTTTCCTGGTACGTCTAGGGTCCGGTCCTTTTATGAGAACTTTGGATTGTCTCATTCCGGGTGCCTTCTCCCATTCTTTTCAGTGCTGGGATTTGACCCATTTGATATGTAGTTTTGTGTGGCAAGCTGCTACTCCTACGGCCGGCTCGGATCCCACAAGTGGTGATTTCACCCCTTTCCTTGCTAGTTCGTCAGCCCGCTCGTTGTCATTAATACCTTTATGTCCTGGTACCCAGATCAGAGTTATTTTAGTGATAGTAGCGAGTTCTGTAAGAACTGCATTCCATCACCAGACTAGAGTCGCATCGGTTACTTCCCAGTGCCATTAAGGCAGCCTGGCTATCAGAACATGTGCTTATGTTCTTATTCCTATACCCGATGCTTGTATTCTCCTTGCGCAGGCCACGATGGCGTTCGTCTCAGCTTGAAACACAGTACAGTGTGTTCCTAGAGGTATACTGAGTTCCCTCTTGGATCCCTGCAGACAGACCCCGGTCCCTGTTCGTTCCTCCATCTTGGACCCATCTGTGAACCAGATTAGTTCCTGTTTGAAGGTTGGACCTGAAACCGTATCCCATTCCTACCTTGTTTTTTTTTATTTTTATAGAGAATACCTCACAAGAGTCCCAACTGCTCCCGTCCGGAGCCAGTGAGACTATGGCATCCCCAATTGGGGTATGTTATGAGGCTGAAGGTAAGTGGTGAAGGGAAGGAGATGGGGAAGAGGAAGGTGGGGAAGTACCTGGCTATTCAGATCTAGTCACTAAACATGGCTAAAGCCATTATTAAGCAACGTTTCAATACTGAACGGTGGTCTTACACCAGGGCGATACTGATAGTATCTTCCACTCTGGAACGTGCCGTAAATATAGTATATATTATTTTTATTAATTAATTGTGAAATAACAAAAAATTAACAAATAAAGTTTATTTGCGCACCCCGCGTTCGAACCCGCGACCTTCCGATTGGCAGTCAGTCAGGGGTAATCTATCCCTTGTGGGATTTTATCTTGGAAAGCTGTTAAAATTTTACCGGTGGTTCAGAAAACTCAACATTTACAAACTTTGGCCCTCATTCCTTCCTAACATCTATTTAAAAGAATCGTGGAACGTGTGCCAAAAATATTGAATGCCTTTGAATAGGAATAGTAATATAAAAACAACACTGGTGATTTGTAAAATGTCTATTATCTGTTTGTATTAAGACTTTTTTATAATTGTCAACAATAATCCTGTTAAAGCGTAAATGAGATTTTTAAATTTTTTTTTGTATAATATTCTACCTAATAGTCTACATCTGATGATACCACCAGAACACATCGTTTCATATTGCGTATTGATTCCAGCATACGTTTACCCGACAGAAACTCCCAAGGGTACTACGTACATATTAATCACTTCCTAGAACGGACATATTAGTTCCTGCAACAGGATCAGAACAATACGATCTCCCGACCCTCTCACGTTACCGTAGACATGTAGATAACCATCCATCTACTAGCATCCTCCCAACCCACCCCTATCCCATCTCCATACCCACCCCCCCATCCCCATTGGTCCAAATCACCTGCACGCGTAATTAATTTCAACCCTCGTTGCGTTAATTTGGCCCATCTCAGTCGTTATCGCGAACTAACTAATAACGATTGGCTTTGATAAATAATGAAGCCTTTGTAGTTCCAGAAATAGGCTCGGGAACTTCATAGCAGGCCTTCCAGGAAAAGAACGTTTCTAAATACCCATTAAACGATTTGGCAATATAATTAAATTCTTGTTACCCAACCACATCACGTTACAAAGAAAGCTTTGCCAATAATTTGACAAATAAATAATATATTCACTCATTCTTATATTGGCACTTGGAAACCATTTTGTGAAACCATGGAACAATTTAAATTACATCTAAGTATTTTAAAAGGTCTCGAAAATGACCTTTGATCTTTATGGGTTTGACTGCTCCGATGAAGTACAGGAAAAATATGAATATTTACACGTTTTATAAAGTCTAAGTAACGATATTACTTGTTTTTAATGAGTAGCTTTCCATCCAATAAACGAAAAAAATCTGGTTCTCTAATGTGTTTTTACACTGTGAACTGCCAGCATATAATTTTTTGATGTATTCAGGGAAAACAAATTACCCTTTTAAACATCCAAGCGGAAAGTTTGCCTTTTAAATAAGCTCACTCATATTATAACAGACGATTAAAAAAAATGTATTTTTTTACCAGGTTTAAAAATTAATGTTTCTATTTATACAGGGTATATAGTAATAATAATTAAATCGATTATTCATCAATAGTTTTTTTTTTACAATGCAGGTACAGATTTTAGATTACTCATTGGTTCTATTGACGAAAAGGTCACTGCTCAGCTGCAATTCAGGATTTCTCCTAGAATGCAGCTGGTTTTCAGCAGTGCCTAATATAGTTTTATAGCGTTATTAATAGGTACCTCAAACATACAATTAAACATATTTCGAGTGTTGTATGAAATTTACCCTTATCTGCGTCGTAATGAATATTGTTTGTTAATGTGTACTGCTGTTAACAAGTGTCTCACGATGTAACGACAATGTTTTTTTTTTATTGTTACACTTTTATTCTAAAATATAAGCAGTAATTGAAACAAGTACAGTTCTTTTTACCTACCCAAAAAACTAATAATTATCAAAGTCAATGAATGTTTCATCAGACACTCTTGAACCCGACGGTTACAAATTTACACTGGTTCATTCTTCAAAAGATATTGACTTTTCGATTCAGTTGCAGCCTTCATCACCAGTTTCTTTTCAAATTTATAAACAAAAGAACTTTCACGAAGAATGACTATTGCATATTAAATAAAATTATCACGATATAAAATTTTATATTATGAACTGCGTTTGAATACAATAATACTATGAAGGAATATTTTTCTTCTCTTTTTATGTATTTGAAGCATGCATAACAAAAGAATTACGATTTAAAAAAAATAATTAAACAAAAAATCGACGTTTTTGATGCATCAAATATTTTGATAAATTAGGCAGTTAAAATTTTTATGTATTTTTTTACGACAACTACAAATATCTTCAAAACCGAAAAAGAATTCGTAACTTAAGATCAAAATGTGGTATTTCCTGCACGACTCAAGTACAATTTTGTAGTAAAATAAATTATTATCTTACATAAAATATATTTGTTTTTGATAAATTAGATGGAAACGTTTTGGGATCAATCAATCCAAAGTTCAGGTCCTGAAGGTCGGGTTCATGTCTGGAACTTGCCTTGAAAGTTTCCCAAGTCTGGACAATCGATTCATCTTCGGGTGGTTAAGGATATTCTTCGTACTTTGTTAATATTGAAAAACTATGCCGAAGTTCTCTTTTTATGAATTTAAGAAAAAAATTATCCTCTTGGATTGAATTGAATGTTCATAATGTCTCATTAAAACCCAATTCACAATATTTTCAAAAATAAAAATTACCTACCCAAATTTCAGTTGTTACATTGAACGATTTTTTGAATTTTTGGATGCATTAGCATCATAGCCCAGCAAACAGTTTGTATGTGTCCGTATTAATATTTGGAGTTATGATTTTCGGGAATCGCAAATCTCTACCGCTCCAGTGGATACTCATCGTTAAACAAAAAAAATATATATACAGAACACATTAGTGGTCAAATCTACAGAATTGGCGATAAATTCAAGTAATCTCCGATTCAGATACAGTAAGTAAAGAGTTATAATATGCGTCCAAGAAAGCATGACAAATATTTCAGATTAGTCTTGTCATAATTGTTGTAATGAAGGAGTACACTTATAGATGTTGATGAAGCAAATGGTTTAATATTATTTTCGTAAGTTAATCTCATTTCTCGTTACGTGTTTTTTTTAAATTTTGAATGAAGTGATTTTTATACTTCTGAGGAATGAAGGAATAATAATGTATGGCCCTTTTAGGATCCACAATTTCGATGTTTTGAAGAAAACTTCAGGAACCTTATTTTTTTCCAATTTTAGTTCATAA
The DNA here is from genome assembly GCA_951813805.1 of Limnephilus auricula. NCBI lineage: Eukaryota > Metazoa > Arthropoda > Insecta > Trichoptera > Limnephilidae > Limnephilus > Limnephilus auricula. The sequence continues at coordinate 1,259,335 of OX638401.1, forward strand.
AGTAGCTCATTTTGTTACTAAAACGTAAAGTTATTGCTATAAATTTATGTGACGCCATACATTCTTTGCAGAACAAATAATAGTGTGTAGAACATGAAAACAATTGACACATGTAAATAGTGAGACCTTTCCTCACTGCCTGCCCTTGTGTACAAATTATGTGATGGTTAACCTTTGAGATCGTAGCTACTATATCCTTTATCAATGTGTTGATAACATTATCCTAACATATAATCCGGTATACTCAAATGAAAATATGATATACATCTCCCTCGAATAGAAGATCTTGCATTTTTCAATATAATGCAATGACCACGCATATTCCCTCTGAGCTAAATATTCATAAATGGAATTCCATCACCCGGGCGTCGGCATATCCAAAGATAAAAATTCTTTGGGAAAATTTTCATCCCATCGCGTCGTGTGGGAGGAACACATTTTCTCACTGCCAGCTATTGATATATAGGATCATAGAAGTTCACCCGAACATAAAGCGCTGACCTTTGGAAGTGTTCCGATAAAAGTAATAACGAGGATTTTGGTTCTAGTTTGTCAAAATACTGCGATGATTTGCTTATATTCATTTTATTGTATTTATGCTTTTTACATAAATACATAATTACTTATGTCCCAATACAATATGTTATTTTAATATGAGTGAGTGCAGGAATTTTAATAATTTCCCTGTTGGGTCACAATAACTTAATTTATTAATTACACGATATAGATAATCGCTAAATCTGGGTAAGAGAGACAGCTTAGCTCAATGCACCAACTTATGTATTCACAATGAACACTTTGTCTCACTCTAATAATGTTGGAGTCAGTTTAGTACTTTAGTGATCCCACACAATCTATACGATAATAATAATCCATTTAATTTGTTATTTGTTAATTTTTATTTAATTTATTATTTCGGCTACTGGCATTATACCTAGCTCTCATTAAAAATTTTGCCATATTAGATTTCTCAAAGAATTTGTATATAAAAATGCAAAAATCAGTCATTTTAAATACATGTAGGATTAATAAAGATTTTTTAAATATTTATATTGAGGGATCTGTAGGATTTATCGGTCAAATTTGGAATTCCACCAAGCCCAACCCTCTGATATGAAAATATCTGTAGTCGGTGAGTTATTTTTAAGTCTGGTAGGTTTACATGTTGTTCTTGTATTGTTTTGTATTAATTATACTTATATAATACACTTGCATAACGTGGATTTACTAGATGATCATTTTTTATGGAAAAGTGTGTGAAAGGGTTTAGTTTTTCCTATGGGGAAAACTAAACCCTGACCTAAAAGACTGGTGCGTAAATAAAAAATTAATGAATCATATATTTTTGTAATTCTAATTTTAATTTGGTTTTTATTTTTTTCTAATTTAATTTCCTCTAACTAGACAAATATTTTCATTGCTTCGTATTTCAATGACTTTTGATTTTTTTTTTAATTTTCCGCGTATCATGTGTGTAAGTGCCCTTTTTTTCAATTTTTCTCAGAAATTCAATTGATGTATAGCCATTAAATATTTTGTGGATTAATTATAACGAATTGAAGTTAATAATTTGTTTGAATGATATATTATTTAACTCCTTGACTTTATATTTATTTTTCCTCGATATAATAATTCTAATCGCTCAATTTTGTAATTTTCTTGTTTAATTCAGATGCCATACATGGTCGGATAAGAATATAAAATTATTGCGTTGTTTATATTTTTACTTGAAATTATGTTTAAAAATCTATCCATTCATCCATGTAGTGAGATTGGGATAACTAAATATTAAAATAAGATGTTTTTCAAACCATAAATCTTAGTTCAATATTAGATTTTCTGCTTAAAAATCGTGTACCTAAAACTCCGTTTAATTTCGGTACACTCACCTTTAAATTTCTTGGTAAACGCAATACTTATATTGTTTATACCAAAATTGAATATTTCGACAATTTCCTAGATTCCATATTAATAAAAAAAAATTGGAAATAAAGTTTAAGTTAGGCATTAATGTGCATTGTTTTTTTTTTAACTATAGGTATATCACAATCGTTTACGAAAGATTTTTACTTGAAAAAGAAGGATTTTATTATATTTCTGAACAAACAATTTTTTAATAAAATAAATTTAATACACTATACAATTTAATGCGCTTTCTATATTCTTTCAATAATAAAAACAATTTTTTAACCACTTTCCAGCTTGTATCATCAACCTATAACTTATCGTTACTCTATGTAGAGAGAACTGCATCTTGCTGGTTGGTTTGCCCTCATTTGAATCTACGTATTCTGAAATATATCAGGCAATGCAATAAAGCTTCTGCAGAAATTACTCTTCTCTGCAATAGATAGCTGACACTTTCATATTCGAAATGTCAATCACCATATTTTGAGATTTTGCCTTGTTGTGTGCGATCGGCATAAAAAACAATTGTTTGACTTTTCACAATAAAAATAGTATGCTTAAATGTATAATACAAAAAAAAAAAAATATTTTAATTAAAAATTATGTTCTTTAATACATGTACATTGTACAATGTACAACTTTTCATTTTATTAATATTGTTTTAGCTTCACAGTATAAATCTAAGCAGAAAATAAGCAATTACATTAATCCATTCCAATCTAAAATAAAGTTTGTGTCACGAGGCTAAACCTGTGTCCTCATTTTTAATATTTGATATATTACTTTTCGCTCACGGTACCTACAGAAATATACCAAATTTTCCATGTTCCACAAAATTCCACTAACAAAGTGTCTCCAAATTGTAAACGCCGCACTATCGATTTCTCTTACATATTATGCAATTATTACCTACCCTTTATTCTATAATGCAAATACCAACAACAGGCTCGGGTATAATTAATGTCGGAATAATTTATCTGTATCAAACATGAAACAATACAATAAACGTATCAGCTGTTTATTCAGGAACAAAGCACACAGGGGGCGTGTGTTTGGTAACTGTATCACAAGCCTTTACTGTGTCAACAGGATATTAAATGGAAAAACCTACTTGTCAGGAGAGTGTTGATTTTTTGAATAAAAAAACAATAATAATGTCTGGTACGATTGCCTCTCCATCAAATTTTTTTTGGAAGTAATTCAATTGCAGATATCAAAAATTTAATTGGTGAAAATAAAACACATTCAATTTTGAGCATTTTTTTCAATATTGAGTCAAAACAAGATAGGGAATTGGATTTCCTATAAGCTGAGACTTATCAGACAGTCGTACCCATTAAGTCAAAAATAGTTCATCTTCACAATCCGTATAATTGTAAATAAGTAACTTAGTTCTTAATTGTCTAAACGACCATTAGCAAATTTAACAGGAGTAGGAGGTTTTTAATCAATGAAACATTATGATAGGTGTTTAAGATGAAGCTATTTCCGTAAAGGTAAAGTTTTTATTAGTTATAATAATTCTTAGTAAAATGATTAATTATCTTTTATATAATTTACTTTTAGTTTTAAAAATGAGATTAAGAAAAACTAAAATGGTTGTTTCGAAAATTAGGAACTAAGGCAACGAAATAAGAATTTGTAAATTTTTAACGTCACTTCATAAAAAAATTCTAGTCCTAAAGAGTCTTAAATATTGTTATTACCAGATATAAAAAATTGTATTTTCTTAGATGAATTAATTTCTAGTAGGTAGCAACATTAAAAAAAAACGCATATTATAAGGATATCTTGAAAAACGACAATTGGCACGAGCGACCCCCGTCCTCATCCCACGAAGTAATCCTTTCTCCCCTCCGAAAGGTCAAAAACCTCTGTCGGTTGTAGTGGTCACAAAAAACTATAAAAGCTCGCCGCAAAGTATTGACGGGCCGATATTGAGTGAGATTGATGACGGAAGTCGCGGAGGAACCTTTTGGCAATCTCAGCCCATTGACATATGGCTGAAACTGCAATGTCACTGCCGTGAGTGATTCTTGCTTATATTGAAGTCAGCCCATACGAATTTCAGGGCTAAAGGAATGAAAAGGACTTGCACCATATGTATTATTTATGAAACCAAATTGAAAATTCTTCCTGGGCCGATACGTAAATCAAAATACTTTGTGAAAATCTACAACAATGCATTACGTATTTCATTTTATACAGTCCTAGCTAACATCAACGATAAATTTAAAAAAAATGTGTTCAAGGGCTTTAAATATTACCAAATATTCACTTTTCCCAAAAGTAATTTAAACATAATAACATAATTATTTATTTTGTAGTGAGTATTTTTATGAAATGCACATTTGGGCTTCGGAGATTTTTCTCAAATCGTAGTTTCTCAAGCTTTTCCTTCATGTAAAGTTTAGAAAAGTGGAGTATGAACATTTAATTATTTTTTTTATAAATGAAACATTATAATGTTTGTTTTTGGGGTGTTATGCCGTGTTGTGCTACCTCCTTCTTTAGCCGACGTTTCGGACAGCGTTGCAGTGTCCATAATCAGGGCAGATCCGGCAGATCCGTCGATGTCCACATCGACGGATCTGCCAACAACACCCCAAAAACAAACAACGAAAATGCTTTTGGCCGTGAAAATCTAAAAACGTATCTGAAACATTATAACTTTATTTGAACTATTACATTTTTTTATGTTCGCCGACCGGTTTCGGAACAACCGCTCCTCGTTATGGCAAAATTGACTATTTTTATATTGTATAGTTTAAGTATAGAATATTTCGCCCTAAGGAAGGAACGGTTATTCCGAAATCGGTCGGCAAATCTAAAAAATACGGTGGTTCGAAAAGAGAAATGTTCCTTTTTTTATATTGGATAGCTACGAAGCTACTCTCAAAAGTATATATTTTGTATGTTTAAAATAAAAAGTTTATGTTTAAACAAGTTCTACTGTGTACTTATTTAAAAAAAAATATTCCAGATCTCGGGGAGGTTGGTGCAATACCACGAGCTCCATATTATACATAGAACATATCAAATTAATATTTAAAAATATATATTGTGAGATACTGCATACATAGTAAAAGAAAACCGAATAAAAATAATACAGAAACAACATGAGAATAAAGTTTCTTTTAAAAACAAAATAAAAATAATATATTTTTTAAAATCTATGACAGAGAATCTAACCAAAAAAAAAGTAGATAGTTTTTTACACTTCAATTATCGATGTTTGAAAAATTTTATGTCATTTAATTATCAAACAATTTTTTTTCACAAAGTTGAATAGGGGTACCATTCATCTCCCAGTTGATGGACAGCGGCTGATACGGGAATACCTGCACTGTGGTAAACTGTGATCTTACCTACAATCTGCTTACTAATTTTGATACAAAATTCAGTCACTCGGGGCCAGTACCTCGAGTTTCTATATATTATTTACTGGCTGAGAATCACAAAGTTGTTACTGTGGCTCTAGCTATTTGTTTTGGTACAACGATTTAAACTGGGAATTGGGGATATTACGAATGCATTACAAAATTGCTCCCGCGTCGCAGTGGTAGAATATTGAAATCTGTGTGCCTAAATAAAATATTATTTTGCAGCATTCAAAAAGTTAATTACGCCTATTCATGCTCATTTGCATTCAAATTAGTCAGTTATTTAGTTCAAATTAGAATTTGTCGCTAAACCACTGGTTAAATTGCATTAAGCCACTGGCAACTGGTTACTTTGTAATTATTCATTACATGCATGAAATATTTAATTCGCGGTGGATTTACAAATTAATCGTATAATAAATTCCTAAGTTTTTTTCTCTACTTTATAAACTCCCTCCAAACCGCCAAAGCATTTTGTCAGCAGTAATTTTAATTATAACACTAAAGTGCAGTGTGAAGAGAAAGCACAAAATATAAAATAAACACAATAATAATATTTCAAGTGACTACAATACAAATACGTAGACAGATAGATATAACACAGGCAATGTACTCATATATAGGAATAAGTACACTCAAAGGCATACAACATACTTTAACACACTCTTAGGCATACATAAACATAAGATTTCAAGCATACAATCAATGTTTTGTTACGTTATTTAGTAACAAAATTATGAATTATACAATAAAATAACGCACACATATATGTCTAATAATAATTACATACGCTTTATGGTTAGGGTAATAACCAGAATAAGAAAAGAAAGTTACATAAATACAAATAAAAACTAAGATTTTCTTACTAGTAAGCATGCGACGAATGACTTGTAGTTATTGATAAAGTAACTAGTTCTTCAATCTTCACAAATTCACGTTGTGTCGTCATTTTTAATTAAATGAAAAAAAAAATACTCGTATAAAATTATATTATACTAGCTGGCGCGACCACGCGTTGCTGTGGCTAACGAAACACAACGCTGTCTACTGGATTGTTACCCAACCTTGATAAACAAGTGCAGTGTCAATAAATTAAGTCACACCGCCTCTTTTTAGAAACTTATGGAACTTACGTAATTTATTACATAAACTTGAACTCACATAAATAATTTCAAATAATTGTACCATAAAAAAACATTTAATTCGCAATAATAAATATTGAGTTCAATAATTGAGATAAAAAACTATCATTTCTTTTTAGTTGGACTAAATTACACACATTATGGCAAATTTCATTAAAATCGGTTAAGTAGTTTCGAAGTTTACCTAGGACGAATATTGTGACGCGTGTTTTTTTTATATATCAAGATTGTACAAGTGATTTGTGATTTAATTTTAAAGTTATTAGCGCTCATTCCATAAATAGAATACAAGTGATATATTGTTAGATAAATTTGCTGGCGATTCTTTCCGTATACGAAGTTTTAAAACAAAGACTAGGCTTCGAAAAATCGCCAACAATTTTATCTGGAAAGCGCCCTTCTGTTGGCACGTGGGGAAATGTCCCCTCCCAGTGGAGAAATTTCTCTCTCGTTCGGTGGCCAACGATATTGGACATTTTCCGGGACCATTCTCAGACCCCTGCCCCGTACTCTGCCAGGATAGAGTCCGTACGAGGTGGCTAAGCCATATAATGGTTGAGGCATTACTTTGTGCACGTTTCAGCTCGACCCCTTTCTCGGACCTCAGAGCAAATCTGAAGAAAAAAAAACACCCCTTAAATGGTCACTATGAATTATTTTCACACTGCGCTTTTCTTTCATCATGTGTGAGGGGACGTGAATTTTCATAATAATAAAAAAATAATTGAAGATTATGGGATTGTGGTGGCAGTTTATTTACGATCTGGTCAAAGAGGGTGGCAAAAACTTTTCTTCAGAAAAGATTTTTTGTCAAGTAAGTACATACTTGAGGTTTTTCTTCTCGCGTTGTAATAAAAAAATATATGTTAGTTTGGTTTGTTAGGTGTACAAAAGATAACAGCCGTATAAAACGCAATTTTGTATAACACAAAAGAAATGCTTATACGAAATTATGATGATTTAGGAATGCACTAAAACTCATGTTTGTTTCAAACATTTTTAATCAATTGATCATGTTTCTTCAGACTTCGCAAAATCACTTTGTGGCATCATTTTAAATTAAATTAAACAAATAACTTTGTATCAACCACTATTATATAATCACAATTACCTAAATGTTTCGAAACCGATGGTTTCTTCGTCAGGGTGGTAATGACATTAAATAACAAAAGAAACAAACACTTATAGACTAAACAATTATGACAAAATTATTATAGAGAGAGTTTTTCTTTTTTTTTCTTTTAAGTCTGTTTTTTTTTTAGTCTATACTTTTTTGTTTCTTTTGTTATTTAATGTCATTACTACTCTGACGAAGAAAACATCGGTTTCGAAACATGTAGGTAATTGTGATTATATAATAGTGGTTGGTACAAAGTTATTTGTTTAATTTAATTGATAATGTCATTGAATCTTGTATTTTTATGCTATTGCGTAAGTTTATTTTTAAACTATTTTACTAATAATTAAAGGCGCCTTTCTATGTAACCTATTTGTGTACGTATTGGGAAAACTCCAAAAGATCATGCTGATTTATTGGTAATATGGAATATAACAATCATGTCGCCCACGCCCAGGCCATCAATTAACCTAAAATTTACTGTCTAGTAATAGAATAATTACATTTAAAAAACCGGTAATTCAATCGTCTTCACAATCCGATCATCGCGGTAGGACTAGCGTAATGGCGTGACTCCACTCCAGTGTGTTGCTAGTCGCTATAGCCCCGCTAATATACCCCTTCCCATCTCAACCATTTCAGTCATTTCCATAAAACTAGCAGCCTTTCGCAGTAGCACAGGCCATAGGCACCTTCTGCCGGTCGTCTCAGAAAGTAATTGAAGTCGCAAAGAGGCTTACGGCGACAATATATGACGGTGCATTTTCATCGTCTTCCTTCCGATCCAATAGTGCAAGAATGGCATTTATTATACCTTCAGCAGTTTAAGATATTATTCCGTTTGAATTGTGCAAAGCCTTCGCTTCTAAACGGCTCGGCGCTGCGAGACCCAATCCTCCTTCCATATTAAAAGAACGAAATGGAAAGAAGGGACATTGGGAGTATCTGGCTCTCTCTCGCGACACTTCAATTAATTTGAAATATGAGAAATTTTCTTTGGAGATTTATGCGTTTTTATTTCAGCGGGACCTCGCGAAGATGTATACCCGTTATGATTTAAAATGTGATTGAGTTTTACATTGTGAATAAATGAGGTTTTACTTGTTATCCGCAGAACAAATTACAAGAAACGGATGTTAAAAGTACAATATTTAAACAAAATTAAATAAGTTTTTTTGTTTACAACCACTTTATTTTATTTATGCATGTCGACAGGTTTCGGTTGACCTCAACCTTCATCAGGACAATAAATTCAGTGGCCGAATTGGTTCATATTTTAGTTTAAATTTATTAGAATTATCTTCTTCTTTAATGAATTAGTTTTATTAAATTAGGTTCTAATTGTTGTGTAGACTAAGTACTGTAGAAATGAGATTCTTGGCGCATAAGAATGGTAAAAACATATATAATCGTGTGAGAAATGTGGACATCCGAAAATAATGCAAGGCTGATATAAGCATAGTAAGTAAGATTAAGAAATCTTAGAAGGTTTGGGCATGTAGAGCGAATGAATGGTAGAAGAAGTCCGGAACGCCCGAGGAAGACATCGAGATCAGGTGAATCCGATACTTGAATCGGGTCATGTCAAGAGTTAGAATATTAGAAGAGTATGTATGAGACGGTGTACGCATATGAATGAGGGAAGGAGTATACTCCAAGGCCGAGTTGTTTGGCGGTCCGTCCTCTTTGACTACCCCTGCGGAGAAATGGCGTGATGGTTAGTTAGTTCTTTAGTTACTTGTTGTCTATTGAAAAAAAAAACAGTATGAACCACGTTCTACAAGTTAACATTTTTTTAAAGGTGTTACTAATTTACAAGTATCTGAAGGCATCCGTGTCAAAGTTTAAGTATGTTCAAGGCTTTTCGTGTGAATTGAACTAGTTTTGTTATGTTCCCTATCATAGCGAGCTTCCCTTAGAATGTCTTCCATCTTACGAGGCTGTCGGGCCGTTACGGCCTGGGTGGGATGCTATTACTTGCTTTACAAGCGCTGCCGTGTGGTACTTTACTCCGTTTCCTCGTTAAATTGATATATTCAAAACTTCGACCTATTTTGGAAGATGTAATAGGTAGAAACACACTAATTTATGAATTTTGTTAGACCATTCAAAAATAATATGCGAAAGCTTGCATATTTGTTGCAAAATGTATAAATAATATTTTCTTCGCTTGTATGTATATGTAATATGTCTTTTCTGGTGCCATAAAAGGCTTCATAATTCTCTGAAATGAAGTTGGCTAGCATTTTTGACCGGTCAGTGGTTCAGTGGGCATCGCGTTTGGGTCTCACCCAGGCGTTCCGTGTTCGATTCCTCGGCTGGCTAAGTCCTCCACCACAACACAAGCAACATCTTCCGCTTAGTGTGGTGGTAGTAGGAGATTTTCAAATGTTGTTGGGTTATTCGTAACCCGGGAATGTTTGTCTTTCTTTTAAAATTAAAAATAAAAAAATTTAGGCAATTTTCGCCAGTCACCTTGGTTTGACGTTACAAAGGGTGGCGTCTTCTTCTACCACATACATACGCTATGAATTTTCTCTTCAGTTGTTAGGTGATCATATTTATTGTTATTAGTAGAACTCCATTTTATTTATTGTTTTTTTTAAATTAATTTATTAATAATTCTCAATTTTACAAACGGTTTACTTATACACAAGTTCTGTGGTAAAGCCGCTAACAGACAATCCTCTACATTATTTCTACCTTGGTAAGTGATATCTATATGATTGTATATGATCTATATGTTGGTATGTGAACATTTTCGACAAATAATTGCTCTTTTTTTATTACTAATGTACTTATTGATTTGAGTAAATTATGGGAAGTGATTAATGGTTGTTACTTGTTTCCCTGTAAAGTTTCGCGACATAGAATTTATAATTTTATTATATGGTTTGGTTTTTCTATAAAGGTAGTTAAAAGCTATTGACCAGCAGCTGAGAATAAAAGTTTAAAAATGCTTGCAACTGTACAGGGAGGTTCCAATAAGAAAGATCAATTATTCCCCGTATCAATGTTTTTTAATTAAAAATTTAATATCGATTTATTTCACTCAAAACTTGTTTTAATATATACCTACATTCAGGTAAGCAATAAAAATGTTCAAAACGCACGATGATAAATTATTAAATATAGTGCAATTCTTGTTAGTATTTTTTGATGAGAAGTATTTATGATTGTTTAATAATGTCTAAACAAAGTAAGTGTGTAAAAAATTTTAAAATATTTAGTTTGAAAGACCTCAAATAAATAGATAATATGAGGTATTTTTGTAACAAAACAAGTTCTCGGATTTATTTTTTAATGGTTTCAACTGAACTTAAATTAAAACTCACAAAATTGTGTTGACTAAGGACCAGTTGTTTCGGAAAATTTCACATTTGAATTTCCTTCAAATCGAAATTCACGGAAAAATTGGGTTGTTTCAACCTCCGTCAGAAGAAATTTCAAGGAAAATTTCATAGGACCAGTTGTTTTGGAATTCCCTTCAAATTTGAATTTCCTTCAAATTTGAATTTCCTTCAAATTTGAATTTCCTTCAAATCGTCATTCACCGAAAAAATTGGTTGTTTCAACTTCCGTCAGCAGTGAAAATACTATAGAAATGTGATGTGAATGTGATCAGCCGAGTCCGGACGGTTAGCGAAATAATGGGAGGCGCATGCGCAGACGTCAAAATTGTGATTCGGCGGGGAACACTTGAATAAAATTTTCAAATTTATCGAACGTTATTTGGAGTTGAAACAACCCATTTCGTATTTGAAATATAGGAAGACGTGATTGCGTGTCAAATTTGAAATGAAAAAAAGAATCTTTTCATTTTCGAAACATTTCCATAAAATTTTCCTTCAAATTACTTCTGACAGAGGTTGAAACAACCCAATTTTTCTGTGAATGACGATTTGAAGGAAATTCAAACGTGAAATTTTCCGAAACAACTGGTCCTAAATTATGTATTGATTTATTTTATTGTATAATTATATGATTTGAAATTTGTGTCGTTTAATAGAATCCATCGTTTGAAAATTGAACAAATCTGCCAACGACCAACGGTTAATATACCTTAGTACATTAAAAATACACTGATTTTCAAAATTTTAAAACTGCGTGTACCAGATTAAATAACAATCATTGAAAATCAATTTATGTTTTTTTCGTAAAAAAGAGTCAATACGTCTGGAATTTGATTTAAAAAGAATTAAATTCTGGTATTCTCTGGTAACACCCTCTTAAAGTGGGGCAATTGGGGTTTTCAAATTAATAATTAGGAAGAAATAGGGTTTTTTCCTTTTCTACTAACGAGGTAATCTTTTTCTAATGTCCTCGTAATAATCAATATATTATGATGTATTCACTAATAAAATATATTAACCGGAAGACATTTCACTAATATCGCTAGCGTTAATGGAACCTGAAAAATTAATACGTCTTATTTATTAATCGCGTAAATTAATTAACCAATACACCCGAAAGGTCCTCGTGGGAACACTAAAGCTTTTCAAAACTCAAATAAACGATCAGCCTTTTATTAAAATCGCATGTTCAACCACCGTACCCACTATTTATAAATACTGAAATAGCCCAAGATTTATTCTCTCAGTGAACAATTCATACGGCCTTTGTTTTATCAAATTAACACGGGGTTAAACCTTTCTTCATAAAGGACGTATTTGCAATCAACCGTGCAAGCAAATGTGAACCGTACGATATGGAAAACTGGAGGCTAGTTTCGCTTTGCTTGGAAATCACGACCGGCTTTTGCACGAAATGAATTGAAGCCGGAATTCCGCTTTACACCACGCTGACGTCAGCCGAGAGGTTGTAATGCTGAAAAGTGCTGAAAACTTATTGAATAATCGATTTATTTAATTAATACTGCTTGTGAACATTGGCAATCTCATTATTTATCAGATGTTCTGTATTTGTTCTTAATTGCCCCAATTCACGAAGAGATCGTGGTTTTGCTTATTGATTATTAATATTAATACCATTCGAATAGAATCTTTAAACCTTTTAATTACACTGCTTTTGATTAAATATGTATTAGAGTTCGTTAAGGCGATGGCGAATAATTAATTGTTTAGGTTGTTTGTGAGAAGAAGATTTAATGAATTATTCACAGTAGATATTTAGTTTATCGAATACCATTTACAATTTGGGGGGCAGGTATGGGTACCGTCGCCCCGGAGTCGATTTTTTGGTTAACTCACTCAAAAAGTCACCTCAAGTAGTTCGTTACATTAGATAATTTAGCAGGGGTGCCAACGTTCACGGGGTGATGATTGTGTACGTACTGGTGACGAATGCGTTTGCCCACCAATCGTGTGGCGAAGCGGATTGGAAGAGACTGGTTGAGGGACACCTAAACTAGACCTCTCAGGTCGGACTCTAAACCCGTCGGCTTGCATCGCTGTGAGAGGGATGGATTCATACGTCCGTCACTCCTGGACAAATTGACCCCCAGATTCCTACACACCCTTCTTACATTTTTCCTTTCCAGAACTTACTCTCCTTCCTATCACAATATTTTAACCAAATGATCACAATCCTACAAGAATGGATTTGATAAATTACATAAAAGAGTCCCGGTGACTCTAAAATATATTTATCTATGTAAAACTAGAATCTATTTTAAGTATTTTTAAGGTCAGGGCTAAAGAAGCATTCGAAATATTTGTATTTACTAGAACTGTAAGCAGAAAAAAAAAATATGTGTACGGAATTTGAAAAAGGGTAAAGTTTAAGAAAATATAAAAGAAAGTACAAAGAAAAATATAACAGGAAACAGCATCACGCCACAACACTAGCGTCTTAATGAAATTTCTCCACCCGCCCGTTCCGCCCCAAGAGTAAAAATGTTTCTCCGGAGGAATAGAAAATGTCCCCCGGAATGGAGACACTTAGAATGTTCTAAACTTTCCTTCTTACAAAACGGCCCAAGTGTTCTATTATATTCCATACAGCCTGACCGCCCGACAAGGAGTGTTCATTATTACAAAACTCCGGCAGATGCCACTCGGATGCAGGATTTTCTGTCGAAGTTTATTTTCAAAATGCATCAATGATTCAAATATTGTCTTAAAAAATTGCTTACCTTATATGATACCAAAAAGTATTATATTAATATTTTAAATAACAAGGACAAAGAACAAAAAATGAAAAGATCTGGAGTTTACCAAATGAAAATGAATTGTAATGATTGCAACCATTTTTACATAGGTAAAACTTGCAGAAATTTTGAAACGAGGGTTAAGGAACATTTGAGATGTCTAAATAGCAATAATTATTCGGAATTTGCTAACCATCTAATTGAATTTAACCATTCATTTGACATAAATACTGGTTTTAAAATTTTACATACTAACGTTAGTGATTTTCAATTAGATCTTTTAGAAATTTTAGAAATTAGGAAAAATGTCAATAGAAATTTAAATATTATTAATAATCAAATCAATTTTGTGAATAACCCTATTTTAAACATATTTCCATTGTAATTTTTTGTCTTTGATGTTCTAAGCACCTCCCCTTTCCACCTCTCCCCCCCCCCCTCCCCACTCTTCCCTGTTGATCTTCTAAGCACCTCCCCTCACCACCTCCCTCCCCCCACTACTTTCATTTCTACCCACGCATAGCTTTATCCTTGATTATTTAGTTTTAGTACATATTATGTCCTGAGGAAGAGAACATCGTTCTCGAAACATGTCGATGTGTTAATATAAAGATTATCGTGGTAAAAACAAAGTGTTTTAATTTGTCATTATTATATTAAAAGTTATAAGTTGTAGTGTTTTATTAAAATATAATCTCTCAAAAGGAGCGCTTTATGCGCGCAAGAGCGTTAGAACTAGAAAAAAGTCACTTTTTCATGTTCATAAATGTTCTACTAATCTCAGACAAAATGCTTTTATATTCAGAGCCTGTAATATATTTAAAAATAATTTTAATGATATGGACATATTCTCATGTAAATTAAGAACCTTTAAAAAATGTCATAGCTACCAATAAATAATTTTAAATATCCTGTTGTAAATTATCATGTTGTTGCTGTGAATCGTAGCTGAAATAATAATTGGTAATATTTTTATAGTCTGAGAATGCCAAATTCTTTTAATCTCATTTCCTATATCTGTATATTATATTAATTTTTCAGAATCAGATTTTTCAATATTACAGGAATTCGGAATAGCTACATCAATGATATAAGTTATTTTTTTAAATTTTGTCATGTAAAACTGTATCGGGTCTATTATGACTAATTGTTCTGTCTGGTAGTATAGTTTTATCATAATATTCTTCTGGTGGCTTCTACTGGTCCAGTTTGATAATGCCTTCAGAGGGCGAAACAGCTGTAACGCTTAATAATAAATACGAAGCAGAACTTGTTTATAATAAACTATTTTTATACATTGAATAATAATATTTTAATAATAAATACGAAGTAATAATAATAATATTTTAATAATAAATAAGTAATAATAATAATATTTTAATAATAAATACGCTTAATAATAAATACGAAGCAGAACTTGTTTATAATAAACTATTTTTATACATTGAATAATAATATTATTAAATATATAAAAGAAATAAAAAATTAAAATGGAGTTCTACAAAATAAACTTAATAACAATAAATAAGAATCTAATAATTCCTGGTTGGAATTTGTAAAAATGTTGGCATTCTCGTCGTATAAATTTAAAGATGTAATGTTTCTTTCTGCCTTAGGTAGGTATAGGTATATATTTATTATCATTAATATTGTTATTATTGCTATTATGTAGTGAAGATAAAATTTACACTACATTATGTTTTGAAATTTGGCAGGTTTTAAGTTTATTGGTAACCTTTAAATTGTTATGCATTTGTGTTCTTACATCTTATATTATTTTTTATTCTTTCATTAATATTTCCATTATTACATTTTTTGTAAATGTTGTCAGCCCACGGTTTTTTTTATTATTATTATAATTTTAAGTTATGTGAAAATCTGTTATTGGATTTTATTTTTATTATTTAGTTTATTGTAATAGATGTAAATAATCTGTTAATTTTCCCGAATAAATAATAAAAGAAAGATATTTTTCAATTTGGTTATTCAAACTCAACGCCATGTCATTTGAGAGTATTTGATGATTTCTGAGGTTATTTGGCGTTTTATGATAATTTAGGCGTTATTTCACGTTATTTGACGTGTTTTAATCTGTATATTTTTATTTGAATACCGCACAAGACTCTCAATTGCTCCCGTCTGGAGCCAGTGAGAATACAACATCCCAATTGGGGTACTTATGAGGCTAAAGGAAGTGATGAGGAGTCGGAGTTAGGAAATAGAAAGGTGGGGAAGTACCTGGCTATTCAGATCTGGTCACCAAAACCGGATAAAGCCATTCAAGCAACGTTTCCATTCTGAATGGTGATCTTACACCAGAATGATATAGAAAGTATCTTCCACTCTGGAACGTGCCGCAAATATACTATTTATTTTTTTAAATGTGAAATGAAAAAAATTTATCAAATAAAAATTACTCGCGCATGCCGGATCCAAACCCGCGACCTTCGGATTATGAGTCCTAAAGTTATTTAAGAATTTGGAAAAAAAATACTTTCTTGGGGATTTTGGTCTGTTCTGACGATT
The DNA here is from genome assembly GCA_951813805.1 of Limnephilus auricula. Taxonomy (NCBI): domain Eukaryota; kingdom Metazoa; phylum Arthropoda; class Insecta; order Trichoptera; family Limnephilidae; genus Limnephilus; species Limnephilus auricula. Next base: position 1,275,520 of record OX638401.1, read on the forward strand.
TTTTCATTATTTGACAGGTTTTGCAATTTAAAAAAAAATGAATTGCGTGAACGAAATGCTATATTTTATTTGCTTATTGATTCAATTTCTTACACAATACTTGTGAAAATTAGTATAATGTGAAATGGTAAACGACATCAGATTTTAATTTTAAAAATTACTTTCATTCAATATCGAAAATCCTTACGAAGGGCTTTGAACACATTTTGAACGGATGTTTCTCCTTTGTACTGCCTGAAAGGAAATCACTATCCCGTCCGTTAGGCACGAATCAAGATGTTAAAACTCATCCCAGTCGAGAGATTCCGATTGTATTATGACGAAAACTTAACAAATTTGTACTTTCGAGAGTGCCTTTGTCTCCAAAAGCTTTAAAGATCTAAATATTTTAACGAATTTACTGGAGAAAGTACTTATAAAGTAATGACCAAACTTTTAAATGCTTAGTTACTACAGTACACAATTTAAACATAGTAAAATAATGGTACCAGTTACTTTTCCCGAGAACCGTCATGCAAACTTTCAAACTTATGCTTTAAATCGAAATAAAATGCGCGTTAAATTAATTATTATTACATTCATCGCGTAACTTGCAAACTAAATTAAAGGGTTATTCATGCGACGTGAAAACTTTTGACATGGAATTTTAAGAGTCCCCCAACGATACAAAATTGACAAAAAACAATTTGTTGATACATAATTGACATACAGTATGTTCCATTCTGGAATGTGCCGCAAATATATTGAAAGCTGTTTAAGTTCCAGATAGGGCGCATATATGTTTGTTATTTGCATTAAAACAATAACTTATTTTAAGCAGCATTTATTAAGAAGGTCACTGGTTGGCATAATTCCAGAGAGTCCTTGTTTTCGGATCGGACCACAGACAAATACAGATTCTAAAGGTGCTGTGACTGGCACAGTTTAGCCAGTAGGGCGGCTAGCATCTGAAGCGAGTCGCGCTCCAGATATTGTCTTTTTCGGGTTGTTACGTATCCAGGGGGAAAGCATTCGAGGCTGGCCTGATCTCTTCCATTGCGTGTCAGATCTCATAACACGTGGTAGCGGGTTGCTACATATTCGGTATCAGCGTCTTAGGTCCAGACGGTAGCAGCAAACTCACGAATGGATCAGCTTGCCATTGCGTATCAGATGCCATAACGTAACCATAGGTCGCTGAATATCCACCTTAGGCTTCATCGGCTGGGACGATCTCCGCTGATGTCAATGGTAGCGTAAGTCTCAGGATCGCTAACAAATCTGCAATCTTTTGGGCGTGCTGTCTCCACATTTATTTTATTTATTTAATTTTATTTTATTTTATTTAAACGCCCATAGGGCTTTTACATATAAAACAATACATATTTTTATTAATTACAATGAAAATACGAGTAGATAAAATATAGGTAAAAGAAAATATAAGAAACAAAATTTAGGTTACAGGCACATAAAATATATAAGTTAACAAAATTTAGTTAACATAGAATATAAATGAAGTAAAAATAAATAGTCTGCAAATATCCTCCAAATCAAAAATAATATTAATAAAATTGGTATTTGCAATAGATTATGAGGTAATTGGAAATAGTTCGCACATACGGCGTTTGAAGTTTGCCAAGTTCAAAGTATTGTCAAATACATCAATATTGTTTAAGTATTTGTTACCAAGGCTATGTAAACGTTGTATTGGAGAATGTAAGCTATAGTTGGAATGAGATGTGTGTATATAAAATGTTGATGTTTGTCTAGTAGTTCTTGTAGGTACATGTATATTTATTAAATGTAGGAGTTCACAAAAATCGAATATAGAGTTTAATAATAATAGATGTAAGAGTCGAGAGATGAGTGCCATAAACATGGCACTCATCTCTCGACGTTGTCATCAATTGACAGGTTTAGCGGTCATCATCGGAGCACAGAGATGCGAGGGTCCGGCCAAAAGGGAACTGTGGGCTAGGGATCCTGGAGCAAGATGGCCAGGGATTGTGGGTGCAGCGATTTCAATGGCTCGGTAAGCGTCAGTAAGTTCAGTGGTACCCGAGGCAAGGGCTCAGGTATAGTGTTTCTATGAGATGTTTTTCTGACGAGTGCTTGAAGTGAATAAAGGACAAAACATTATCGTAGCCCTCTATTTATAGTGCCGAGTCAGTTTAGTTTCACAATATTCAGAATATTGTGTAATTCAAAATCGGTATTATTTTCGGATGTATGTATGTTTTTTAAGGGAAATGAAGGAGAGGAAGTCCTGGGAAGGAAAAAGGTTTGAGGGGTGGGTAGGAATCTGAGGATAAATATGTCCAGGAGTGATGGATGTGTGAAGTCATCCCTCCCACTGCGGTGCAAGGCGATGGGTCGAGAGGGTCCGGCTGGAGAAGTCAAAAGGTCTCCCTCAACCAGTCTCTCCCGATCCGACCTGCCACGCAGATGGTCGGCAGACGCATCCTCCCCCAAGTCATGAACAAACCTAACTCCATGAAGCCGGGCACCCTGCTAAGTCACCAAACGTAGCGAACCACTTGGGGTGACCTGTGGCACCCATATCCGCCTCCCAAATTATTACAAAAGGGAACAATTATTTTCGTTACAGTTTCCATATTTTGAGATTTATCCATCGTGTAATATTGCAAAATGAATAATTGAAAACGTCAACTATCGTAAGTAAATTTTGTGACATTTTTTTGTTATATCAAATGGCATGTTTCGACTAATCATAGTCTCACGTTCGATATATATGTAGGTAGGTGAAATAACTCGAATTAATCAAATAAAATTAATTTTGATTAAATTTAGCCAGGTTCGAACTCACGACCTTCAGGTTGGGAGCCGAGAGCCTTACCCCTTGACAATGGAGGGCCTTTATTTTGACAATATTTTAGATTAAATACCATGTAAAAACGACTTTTCCTCTTACCAAATTTATTATATTGATTGTTCCTTGCATCTTTCCACAACACAAAACAAACGAAGGCATGAAAAGATACCTCAATGTATCCCTAATCATTTGATTTAAATGAAATGATATACATGCATGTGTGTACAGAATAATCATACATTACTTTCTTAAATTAAGGACCTGAAACTAAAGTTGTAGGAATTTTCAATCTCAACAGTCCAGGCTGACCGGAGCGGAATCAAAGGGGGTGACATTATCACAGCCACTCACAGACCAAAAATGGGATGAAATTTCATTAGCAGTCCTATCCTTTGTGGGCCCCGTGCTTCGCCATTAATATCCTTAATTCCGCATAATTACTGACCCGTCCAGGCCATGCAAATTTCAAACAGACAAAACGGATATTTTGGAATGGGTTTCGAATTAAATCATTGCAAATAAATGTTAATTTTATCATAGGTTTTTGCAGTAATTTTGTGACCCTAAATTCGCCCACACACCATCCTGGATCCGACATCAAACCGACCCAAACATAACTGAGATATATTCTAAAAAGCTCCAATAATGGTTTTTGAAATCAGTAACTTTTCAAACATTTAATAAGAAAACAACACTTATTTTGTGTAAAATCATGATTTTAGATAATTTATTTATCGATCGGTTTCGCTTTGACCAAGCATCATCAGGGTTCAAATTAAAACACAATTAAAATTATTCATTTGTACCGTGATGATGCTAGAGCAACGCAAAACCGGTGAGTAAATAAAAAAAAGTTCCCTCGTTGTTTTACACAAAAAAGGTTTTTTTTGTTGAATTTGTCAAACCACAAGGTTTCTACAAGAATCTTCAAATACTCGTGTTGAACTGTAAAATTAAGTTTTATCACCACCAAATTTAAACTGTTATAGTTAGTGGTGTTGGTTTAAGAAAATGTATACAAGTATAAAAAGCCATATTTATGCAGTTGCAGTTGTTTTGTAACTAAATTTAAATACATATTGGCAAAGAAAGAGAACAAAACAAAAATATAGTTCCCATAAAAGAAACCAATATAACGTCTCCCATGTTGCAATAACAGAATGAGGAATTACAAGCATGTGAATTCTTGGGAAACTTTGGGTCTCGGCGTCCCCTCGAACCTGCAGCCTCTATAGGGGTCACTGACCTTTTTATGTGCAGACTCCATTCCAGACTTTGGGTCATGTGATTCTATTTATTCTTCAACTAGAGTTTTAATTTATTCAGGAACAAGTTTAATCTATTCGTTGGTCCTTTTACGTTTATATGTTCTCTGTACCATAAAATGCCATTTTGGTTTGAGAGTTGATTTTATCTTACATAATATATGTGTATAAGCTTTTTAATGAGTTGATTATTTTTCATTTTGCAACTTGTTAAAATTAATTGTTATAATTTTTTAAATGGGTGCCTAGTTCTTCAATTAAACAGTTCGGCTATGGAACGATTTGCCGGCCTCTGTGTTTCCTCCCTCCTACAACATGGATATCTTCAAGACCAAGGTTCACTCCTTCCTTTTCTAAAAAAGACCCTTCATACGCATCCACAAAGATGATATTAGCCCAGAGGGAAAATATTTTCCTCAGGGTCTCCTCCATGGTAAAAAAAGACTAAAGCTACTTATGTGTATTATAATATTATTTATAGGTTAGAGGGTTAGAGATTATTTTTGTGTACCATTCAATAAGATCGTATTGGGAGGTCAAAGAAACGCATCATAACATATTATTGAACATAACTTCTAGTATCATATTCATAACTGTAAGCTTTTTAAGACAAAAAAATTACATTTTTAAAACACGAGTTTATTCTATCCGGTAGTTAAAAGATGTGCAGATAATGATTTTTTAATGAAAAAAGAAAAATACTAAAAAAGTTTTGGACGAGCATTTTACTTTTCCAAGTTTTATTCTTTCTGTGTAGGTACTCATTCTTTCAAAGAACTTTGAAAGTTTGGCTGTGAAAGTATAAAAACTTTTCCAACCTTTAGTTAAATTTAAAAAAATACCTATCTCTTCTTACAATGCATCTCCTGTATGATGTTTGAAATCCAGAAAACTATTCTGGGCTACCATTCTCTACATCCAGCAGACAGCAGGAAATTCGGGCGATTCGTGAACTGTTATGAAAACGAGTATGTCACCTAAAATACCAAACACAAGGTGGTATATACTTTAAGTATCGCCGTTACAGACCATCACTGAGAATTTAAACATTGTTTGAAATGGCCTTAGCTGTGTTTGCGGACCAGATCAGAAAGAGCCAATGTCTCACTACCACTGAGCTGAAAACAGACCCTAATTGGGGATGTTATAGTCTCACTGGCTAACGATGGAAAGCAGCAGTTAGGACTATTATGAAGTACGTGGGTACTCACAAAAACTAATTAAAAAATACCCATCCAAAAACTCATAACCCATCAAGGAAAACGCTATTGGCACGTGGCTAGTGTTATTATTCCAAGCTTTTAAATACATTAAAATAAAAGTTAAATATAACGGACCATGGATACAAAAAGTAAACCAGCAATAGTTTAGTTAGTAATTTTATGTTTTATGTGAATTCTGCACACAAGTTCCAATTGCTCTCTGCCAATAAGAGTCGGTGAGACTATGTCATCGCCAATTGAGGAATGTTGTCTGACTGAAGGGCGAGGAGAGGGAAGGGACATGGGTAAAGGAATCTGGTGAAGTATCTGTCTACTCAAATCTAGTCATGAAACACCGATAAAAACATTTTAAGCAATATTTCGATTCTGAATTATGATATTTCACCAGGGCGCTACTGAGAGTATCTACTAAAGCAGGTAAAAATATTAAAATATCCAAACTTAAAGCGTTGTCAGTTGAAACCAGTCGTTCTTGCCTCTACGCCAATGTTCCAGCTGACTAGCACATCAGTCGCCACCCCCACCCTGTTCTGGCATCCCCTTTATAAGCTCTCCTACCCCCAATTCCTTGCTCACAATAGTTTCCACGCTTAAGTAATTTGTCTTCGGTAATAATACTTCATCAATATTAAATAATTCATCAACAAGAAGCGTTGGTACTTGTTATTTAATTAAGTATACTAAATTATGTACAAATATAATATACCTTCTTCCAAACTCCTACAATAGTTTTGTATTTTTAGTTAGGTACTGCTATTTAAAATAATTCGAAAATATCACGCTACCTTAGACGGTGTCCGTGAAGTAAAAGTATAATCGAATCTAAGAAATGTCCATCCCGTTTTTAACCCCATTGAGAGACAGTTTGAAAGAGTGCCTGCAGTATTTTTTCATCGATGGATAGGATAAGGTCCACGGGAACCTGAAGGATTTTTTTTTCTACCACATACGAATTATTATAGTTTTTTTGACTAAGCGTTGCTAAGCCCTGTTTTAACGCGAATAATTTTACATTTCGTCTTTTTATGTTAAATACGTTTCGGTTCAAGGTTGTTCTTTTTTTCAAATATTAAATCGTTGTGTTTATTTGAACTATCTTAAGACCATTTTTTCAATATTATGGGTCCTATAGAAATCATTTTGTTATTTGATAAACATTATACTTGGTTGGTCATTGTAAGCTGTCCCTTTTTTATATGAGTACCGAACAAGAGAGCTTGCACTGCTCCGGAGCCAGTGGGATTATTGCATCCTTAATTGGGGTATGTAGTGAGGCTCAAAGGTATGGGGAGGGGAAAGAGAAAGAAAAAATACGGTCGGGATATCCTGACTATTCACCAAAAATTTGTCACCAAAAACGGCTAAAGTCATCTCAAGCTACATTTAGATTGTGAATGGAGATCTTTCACCAGGGCGATACTGCACTCTGAAACGTGCCGCAATCACACTTTGTTGTATAAATTAAATGAGAAATTACACCATATATTTGCGCAGTACGGGATTTGAACCCAACAACTCCGAATTCGTAGTCGAATACCTTACCCCTCGACCACGGAGGTCTTTAGTTAGATTATCTCTCATGCAGAGATCATTTAAGACGGTATTCTTCCGTTAAAGTAGCCAGTAACAATTCAAAATATTACCCATAACAATTTATTTAATAACTAATGAGCCATTGTCATATTCATCACCGAAATTTCGATTTAATATTGCATATGTAATTTTGCATATCGGTACCCTTTCCCAAAAATGCTGTCTCCCTAAATATCCCAAAATTATTATGAAACCGCTTTTGCGTGTCATTATTTTTTTTTTTTATCTTTACAATGAAAATTTTGAAAGCACATAACTACAAAACAATCAAACATAATATGAAATGACATAAGTACTCAAAATTAATTATATCCTTTGATAATATCAATCAATGAGGGGGGCACGAGGGACATGCGGGATAGTTGGCTACGCCACTGTTGTTTTCTGTGATGTCATAATTTAATGAAAAGTAAACATTTACGCTCGGGGTATGGTGGGCCGCCCTAATTTGTTCCGACGGGACCGGGATCAATACCCGCCCATCGCCCATCGGCCGCCCCAGCCCACGAGGGGATCGCGTTTAGTACTACCTACTCAGTACTGAGTACTGTAATCGGTTCACGATAATTCAAAACTTATGAAAAAAGTTATAGCAAATGTCAATTAAGATGGTATAATGACCAGAGAATACCAGAATTTTTTTCCTTTTTTAATCAAATTTTTGACGTATTGACTCTTTTTTACAAAAAAAAAAATATAAATTGATTTCGAAAGATTGTTATTTTATCTGGTAATTTTAAAATTTTGAAAAACCGTGTTTATTTTTAATATAATATTACACAAATTTCAAATCATATAATCATACAATAAAATAAATCAATACATAATCTAGTAAATAGACTATTCAGAATTTTATTTTAGTTCAATTAAAAAATAACAATTAATTAATAAATTCATTAATAAAATAAATAAAAATACCTCGGTTTGGTGACAAAAGTCAACTGTGTATAAGTGTTGGGCGCGCGTTTGGCGTGTTTCCCGACTGCGCACTGGAGTTCCTTGGAGTATTTTCGATTGAAATATCGGTAGAACAAGGACATCATTCTCACGCCAGACTTATGGTGTGTTAAAATAGAATAATCTATCAGACGGACAGCCCGTTCCTGCACAGAGTAAAGAATTATGAAAAATTATTCGATGTGTTTTCTTTTACTTAAAGATATTCTCCCTAAAAAAGCTATGCATATGGGAGGTGTTATTTATTTAGCTATTAAGAATATATTTTATCTTATTAATGTTGTTTTTATTAGGCATTTCAAATTTTTAATTCAAATTATTTGGAATCTTATATTTTCGGGCAATTATCAAAGACGATTATATCTAACGTACTATAGAATGGACGAAGCATTTTCACGAAACATGGCATTTGATATCACAAAAGAAGTGTCACAAAATATACTTACGACTGTAAAATTTTCAATTGGTCTATTGAACATACAAGCACAAGGGCAGCGTGTTGTGTAAATATATCTACCACATTAATTATATGTCGATGGTCTGATTTGGAAAGAAGGATTCTCTGAAATTAGGTCAACCACTGACCTTCTAGTGAAATGCTGCGTAAAATAAATTACTGTTTTAATGCAAATAACAAAAATATAAGCATACTACCTGGAACTTCAACAGCTGTTAAAGCGACAAAACATATCTATCAAGACATTGCCGTAGTCGGGCGTCTCTGTGTGACGGCGCCTATTATTGACAGTTTTTGTGCAGGCCTACAGATCTTGTACAGATGTAAAAAAAGAGAAAATGTAGATATTGTTGGTAGTTCGCAGTCGAAATATGATACAGTTAAGCATGAGCGAATCGAATAGGACACATTAGCTCAGTGGTCAGAGCAGCAACCCGGAAAGCCGAAGGTTTTGGCTTCTCGAATCCCAGATGTGACCCGATCTTTTTTCTGATTTTTCTGTTTTTTCTGTTTCAGATTTTTGATTGAGTTTCGCTAATATTGTCTTCATTAATTAAAATATTATAAGAACTAAAACAATGTAAAGATGCTGTGTGGAGGGTCTTTTTGCGTAGAGGAAGGAGTGAACATGGGTCTCGAAGAGACTCGTCTTGAAGAGACCCATGTCGTAGGAAGGAGGAAACACAGAGGCCGGCGAATCATTCCACAGCCGAGCTGTTGAACTCAAGATCGAGTCGTAAATGTTAACCGTTAAAACGAGCGAGCGTTTGGCATGTTTCCCGACTATACACCGGTGCGGGGGGATCAATGACGCTAGTTCCTCGGATGCTCCGAAATCCATTGAAATACCGGTAGAACAAGGAATTCCTACCCAACGCCTGTGCTCTAAAGATTGCAATCCGTTTGCTAAGACTGGAGAATCTATAAAACGGACCGCCCGTTTCTACACAGAGTAGAGGATTTTTTTCTGGTGATCTGGGGCGCCTGACCAGAGGTGATTTGTACAGGGTTAGCAGTTGTGTTAAAAGTTATTAAAGTTTTATCTCAATGAACTGATGCGATCGCTATTGACGGGGCTGGATCGGTCACCTTTCTTTGGAATAGGATGGATAACCGCTTTTTTCCAACCAGAGGGTACAGAGCCGGATTTCTGGGACATTTTAAAAAGCTTTGTCAAAATTGGAGCTATTTCTGCAGCGCACCTCTGCAATACCAGGGCGAGGATTCCGTCAGGCCCGCTAGCTTTATAACAATATGGCCTCGTAAGACTTGGAGCACATCCCTATGTCGGATCCTCAGCTTTTTCATATAAAAACCGCAGTGAGGATTCTACGTCGGGACTGCACCTTTGATCATCGAGGGTCGAGTTTTCCGCAAACATTTTGCCTTTTCGGTGGCAGTGTTTGCTAGTGTGCGGTCGGATCTGGTAAGAGGTGGCAGACTGGATTTGGAGAAATTGCGACCTATTGCGCCTGCAAGCGACCAGAAGGCTCTGCAGCCATGCGGGCAGGCAGCCAGCTTTTTGCTAATCTGCAGGTCATGGTCGAATTTTGACCTACTTATGATCTACTTTCTTTCCTTTGCCAATTTATTATTTTCTGCTCTGTTTTAGGATGTTCTAGATGTGTTGTAGGTTCCGTAAGCCGCGTTTTTTCGCCGAACTGCTTCGGAGCATTGTCGACTGAACCACGGCTTTGAGCGTACGCCAGTTTCCCTAACAGTGGATTGAATGAAGCCACCCATCACGGATGTGATGACTTCACCAATATCCTGGGCACATCTTGAGGGATCCTAAGTCCGAAAACAGACAGCTGACCACTGGAAAGCATCGAAATATGCCTGCATACAGACCTATAGTGCCACACTTTTCTGAAGGACAAAGGATTCCGCCTGTCGGCCAGCCGAGTCTGTTGATCCTGAGAACTTCAACTATGGGTCGTTATGAACATTGAAGTCCCCCAGAACGACAAACTCGGCCGAAGGGTAGCGGGGCCAGAGATCTTATATAGTCTCACTCAAATGTTTGAATAGCTCGGATGTGTCTGATTCGCTAAGGTTCGGTGAGCGGTATAAACACGCATAGAATCTTGCCGTACCGGCAAGATTGACGCGCACCCACATTACGTCGAGTCTGGAGGTTTCCAGATTCAACAGTCGCACACAATTGATGTCAGATCGGCTATAGAGACAGACACCTCCTCTGAGTCTGAACTTGCCAACGAGATCGTAGCATGGGCAGTCCAGACAGGAGGCATCTAGAGGCTCAGCTATCTTTGTTTCAAATAGGAAAAGAAGGTTGGGACATCGGGAGAGAAGATGGTGATGGATGGTGTTTAAATTTGTGTGCAGGCCGTGAATGCTACTAGTACTCGCCGCTATGAAGATGTTATAATGTTTTTGTATATTGTTCATTATTTTAATTGATTTTATTTTTTTTAAAGTATGATGGAAAGGGAGGTCATTGGTTGAGACGAGGTCGAGAATTGAACTCGTAATCTTTACGTTTGCGAACAGGTAAGTTTTGTTTTTTATCAAAAATACATTTCCTGAAAATTATTGTAACAATTCATACCTTTATTTACTTGATAGAAATCATTTGTAATTTTTCCTATATCATAATTTTACTTCGTTAGTAGTTCCCGTAGGGGTTATTTTCTGGTAAGGATATAATTTATCAAACCATCTCCGTTAGGGACACCTCCGAAATTACGAAACCTTTATCTAATAATGAAGCGAATAAGAGACCATTATTTGTCCATACGACATAATCAGTATTTCGGAATACTTTGTATTATTATCAGCCTGGCTTTATTAACTACATTACTTTTGTGTTGGTTTATCATCGATCTTCCATTGACCACTTTACACAGAGTGTTTTCATAACAATCAATGTATGTCTAACAGACATATTAATAAACATTTATAAAAATATTAGATATGAAATTAAACAATTTTTTTCACTTAAAAAAAAAAAAATATGTATTTATATTATTTTTATTAATAAGTATAGAAACTCATTATAAGCAGGAAACTGGAGAACTTAAAACAAAAAAAAAATTGACGATGACGAGGCATAACAAACTCTTGGAATCAGGTATAAGCTGCGGCGTATTTTAAGAAGATACACTATTAACCCCCAGCGATCGTTTTTTTTTTCAAAATTGACTTAAAATATTCAATCTTCGAATTCGATTATGACCACGATGGGCGGTGGTCGAAAAATTCTCAACTTATGTTAATAATGATGAATTAAATAAATTAAAAATTTAATAAAAGATTTACTCTAAAACGAAAGCCTTAATCAAAAAAGTTTTTCCGCAAAATCGCCTCAAAATGTAATTTAGTTTTATCAGTTTTGCGCTTGTACGAGTTTCCTGACACCGTGCATAGAACCATGGACTTCCTTACCTCTTTACCTTCCGTACTCACTTTAGTCTCACAACATACCCCCTTAGAGATTCCATAGTCCCATTGGTTCCAGACAATTGGGACTCCTGTATGGTATTCACATGAAAACCAAAAAATGCATCTCTAAAATAAGGTATCTTTTAAGGCTGGAGGAAATGGATAAGGGACTGAAATGGGAATGGTTGGAGAGTACCTTGCTATTCTAATTTGGTTACTAATCATGGCTTAAGTCTTTTCAGCAACATTTAGATTATGAACGGAGGTCTTTTATCAAGGGAGACCTAAAATATCTAAATAATAATGAATTGAGTCTTTACGGATATTCGCAGAAAGGTCGATTTTTACTAATTTTCGACGATAACAAAACTATTGAACGATATTAAAAAACAAAGCAAGATAATATTAGTATTTTTTTTTAAATTTTTTTTTTTCATTAAAAACTTTAAGTACGTCTGGTGATACAACTACAATGTACCATTAGAATCGTTTACGAATTTTTTTAAACTCAAAATATGACTTTCATAAATGTATCATGTATCACCCATATAATAATAAAAATATAAATTAAAATATATTATAAATAGACAGAGACACAATGTGCAACTCTTGTATTGTGCTGAGGGCCTGCTCCCAATATAAGGTATATTCTGGTTCCTTACCATTAAGGATAACTGGGAAGATAGCATTTATAAAAAACCAGTGGTACGTAATCACAGCACAAGTTTTACATTAAAAAGAAAAACTTAAAAAACCAAATAAGTATGGAAGCTGAACGCTGGAGTACTGTGTACCAGTTATTTTTAATAAACTCAAAAATAAATTTGGTTTTGAGAAAAATTAAAGTTTAAGCATGAAAATTGTAAAGATGTGGCTTATAAATGAAAAATCCATCTGTAAAAAAAAAAACAGAATAAACAAAGAAGAAAAAGAAAGATGTAAATAAACTTTACTTCTAATCTAAATTAATTTTTTTTTTTTTACTTTATAAGTTTTAATATCATCCGGAAGGCAATTATCCTCGTAATAAATGGATTTTTTACCGTAGTTAGTATGGATGGTGTTTAAATTTTTGTTTAAATTTTAAAAAAAAAAATTTGTGAGGCAATAAGTGTTTAAATCTTTCCATTTTTGAAAACAACAAAGGATTCTGATAATATTATAAATTTCTTGAGAATTTTTCACTTTTTTTGTTTATTAATAATTCCACGATTATATTTAGGTACTTCAAAATCATTATTTTTATGAAAAAAAAATTTAAGTTATTTTCCTGTCATCTATGCACATACAAAGTTTTTTTTTTCAAATTTAAAAAATCGTACATTTAGTTATTAAAAAAATCTGTGATGTAAGAATTGTCCTGTTCATATGACAAAGGAAATTAGTTTCTAAACACTATATATTGCCATTGTTCTGAAGAAACTGAAGCCTGATTGATGAAAGGGGGTATGATTTAAAAGTATTCTTCTACCATTATCTTTTACTACAGGATACTTTTTGATAGTACCTAAGATTATGTTTTTAAAATTAGGTTTTTTAACATTCAGGCAAAATGGTCACCGTTTTCAACTTTGGGAGCTGAGAATGAAGAGAAAATAAAATGACCAAAATATAAAATTTAGGAAGGGTACCTATTTTCAATGAAGTATATTTACATAAAAAAACGTCATACCAGAAGTCTTTTTCTATCTCTTGCAATATTTTTAAGCCTTTATCAAATGTTTAAAGTAGGTACATATTTAGACCGATGGTAACTTCTTAATATTCCCGGATCAATTATTTATTCAATCCGATTCAATTCCGAAATATCGTGTGCATTAAAATCTTTTATCAAATCACATATAAATTGGTAGCGAGAGTTTTCCCCATCGCTGCCCTAGTGCTTGTATGTTCAATAGACCATTTGCAAATTTTACAGGGGATGTTTGTTTTTGTTTTTTTACAGGCAAATTCTAAATAATTCTCGACATTTAGTCGTTTCGTTTTGTACCGTATTCAATAGACATGTATAAAACGAAATGACTAAAGTCGAGAATTATTTAGAATTTGCCTGTAAAAAACATAAACAAACGTCCCCCGTAAAATTTGCAAATGGTCTATTGAACATACAAGCACTAGGGCAGCACCATGTAAAACTTGGAATAATGATTTCATATCGATATGTCAAAAACAAACTTGGAAATTGACATGGGCTCTTTTGTGACATACTGTCGCTATTGACTGCCGATCCAACCGCTCTCCTAGCGGCAATCAGGAGAAGCTCAAGCAGGGAGGGATGAAACTTGTAAGTGTTGCGACCGTCGGTAGATGGTATGAGTGTTGCTAAATTTAATGGGTGCTTAAGTTTACAATTAAATTATCCTTTTTTTATTTTGAACTTCCAACTGTGTGCCAATTTAATAAATATGTTACTAAAAATATGTTACTTAAAAATTCGCTTAATCGTGCCATATCTGCTTAGCGTCTTCAAATTTTACACGTGCTTGCCGTGTGGTGTCTTGACACTTCTTTCATCGTCTATCAACTCTATAGAAAAGGATTCCACAAGAGAAAAAATCGATTAAAAAATTACAAAACCTTATCAACAACAAACTAGTGAAGGTAACATACTACTATTACTATAAACAAATATATTTTGACAGCCTCCGTGGTCGAGAGGTACGGCTCTCGACAGGTATATGTCATTTTATTAAATTGTGTAATTTCACAATTTAGTAATTTAAAATAGTACATATTATATTTGTGGCACATTTCAGAGTGTAAAATACTCTGAGTATCGCTTGATTTAAGACTTGCAAGAATTGACACGTTGCTTTAAATGGCTATATACGTGTTTGGTGACCACATCTGAATAGGCAGGTACTTTCCCATCTTTCTCTTCCCCATCTCCCTCCCTTCCCCATTACCTTCAGCCTCACAACATATCATAATTGGGAATGCCATACTCTCACACGGTTGGGAGCGGTTGGGACGTTTGTACAATAATCACATAAAATTTAAAAAAAAAACGTTCAGTAGGTACATAATACAATTGTTTGTATAATTATGTAGCGAGACTACGTAACGTGATGCCAATCACAACCATATTTTTATGGTCTTGTACGCCAACCGCTTGTTGCAAAATTGGTTCTAAAATTTTACTTTGAATTGATTAATCATCGCAAAACATTAAGATTTGAAGTACTTACCCATAACCAAACAATATTGTACTTTATTACAGTATGACGTCTAATAGATCAATAAAATTGATATTTTTTACCCTTTCAAAATAACCTCCGTAGTACGTGAACAATAGTAATATGTTTGTTAATGCATAAAATTACAATAAGTTACATCGCCAAAACTGTCAAGTTTACCTACCCTCAACTCTAAGCGAACAAGGGTAAATGGGGGTAACTTGTGCGGGTGGTAAGTCGCTATTTTCTGGATCCGAGTGACGTGACGTTTGGAATGGAATGCAATTTGTCGCGATGGCTCCATGGAAGCCATTCCCATTTTGATAAAAAAACGCAAAGGACATTTTTTTATTCCACTAAGGGGACTCCATTTACAAGATAAACAGTTACAATGATAAAAAGACGGTTAGGGCCGGACAAGAATTACGTTGTGTGGTAATTAAGTATCGTTTTCGCTCGTTTTATTAAAATGAAGAAAAAAAACTAGAGTATTATTAGTAATCTCTTGTAATATGACGTAGTTTTCGTCGAAACACTTTTTTTTAATGATAAATGAGGCCTAAATGGTTAATCGTGATAGAATTTCACGTTGATGATTTTTATTTATTATTTTTAAGAGACAAACAGCTTGCATATAAAATTATTATATACATTGTTACATGAAGTCAAGCCAAAAATACTCCTGTGTAATAGTTGATTGGAGATGGAGTTTTATTATAGCTCAAAATTAATTTTAGGTGAGGAAGCCAGGAAGAGGATAAGATAAGAATAGGAGATGCTCCCAATACATTCCATACTTTTAATATGATTAATGTTCCGTACTCTTAATATGATTCATGGTTTTACCCTAACCCTCATTGCTATAAAAAACTTCTTTACAGCAATAATGCTTCTCATTATTGCTGTGAAGCGGTTCTCAGAGATCACAGAAAAAGAAGTTTTTTTAGGTTCTCATACGTGCAGAAACAATTATTGGATCACCCTGCTTTATCGATGAACATATTTATTCACAGTCTACATTCGAACTGTCGTGCTTGGCTTTAATTATCCGAGGTTTTTTGGATATACAGTAATCAAACCTGTAATTTATTAAATAATAAAACTGCTACAGGCATATTTTATTCACAGCTGGGTAGAGTAAACATTTCTGTAAATCAACCAAAGTAGCTTACGCTAAATACGGTACTCGTCGCAGAACTTTGTCTTATGTCGAATTATTTCACTGGAAATGTTTGGTTTCCTCTAGGGCCTCGCCCATTGATATTTTTTTTATTTTTTATTTTTATTATTTATTTATAACATATAATATCATTCACAATTATAACATCATTTCATTACATATCATTCATCAATTTTTTAGTTACCCAATTAGTAAAGAAATATTCTCGAGTCTAACTGGGGATATGCTTGTGTGTGTTGTCTCAGATATTCCCACTTACGGTTACAAATAGTAAATGATAATATTTTTTAAAACAAAGCTGATTTCAACCGTTGGAAATGATCTGATATTGGGGATCTGACCGTCATGACGTCGTATAAAATATTTTGTTTACAACATTATTATCTTACAAAATACATAATTTTTGCAATTCGCTTACGTTAAAAATGGTTTGGTCAAGGGCTTGCTATTTTAAGAATAAACCAAATCATGTGGCATTTATAAAACTCCGTGACTAGCCAACAAAAGTTAGAAGTTTTCTTCGAAATATAGTTGCATGTTGTTTATTCTATCGACCTGTGAAATGCGTGTTGAACCACCCTTCCCTCAACATTTTAAATGTCAATCGCCTACTCAGTGCCATAAATGTTTAAATGAAACTCTCACACGAAATAGTCTACAGAACATCCCCGAGAAAGAATCCCGACATGTTTCATTTTAATAATATAATATATTTGTATCTATAATGGATAAAATACTTCGTACCTCCAAATATTCAATCCTTACATCTATAATCATAATATTTTAGCCAAAAAAACTACATTGTTTTCTGTCTTTAATCAAATCTCTTGGTTGACACAAAAGCTTCTTCACCAACAAAAATAATATTTATAAAAGCAATGAAAATATATTTTATTTTACTACATGCTTTTGTTGTAACATTTTATTTTTTTCAGTTATTTATGTTTTCTTTTTTGTTTTAATTTTGAAGTATTTAAAATAACTGTGATACTCATAAAAACCCCCTTGGAACGTGTAATAAATAAATGAAAAATAAAAACGAACATTCCCAGGATATGTAGTCGTGATATGAATTTTAGACCCAAATGCAACGCCAACTCAGCTACTGACAGATTATTAATTTAACATTTCATAAAACTATAAAACCAATCGATACTAACGGAACCCCCTACCATTTCATAAGGATTGAAAAAAGTCCAAAGAGAGAATATAAAAAAAACTAATGTTTTCAATTCATCCATGACACGTGTAGCGCTTTCAAACATTTTTCATCGTTGGTAAAACAAAGGCTACGCTGGTCGTTGAATGACGAAACTTCCCGTATTTCGGAACCGACGTCGCTGACATTTTTCAGGGCGTCGCGACGCTACGTAGGGGCGTCGTTTGTCACCGAGCCTGTTTTCATTTAACCTTCTGCCCCGCACATTCTGCCATCGATCTATCGGATGGAACCATTTTACGGACGTTTTTCCACTACCTCGTGAAAGCCACTTACAGGGTGCATCGCGATGAACTCAGTATTCAATATTTTTAACAAAAAAGTAAAATAACTGTCAAAAACCAATATCATTTCAACGTATTACTTGTACTTTTAATCATATTTTTCATCGTATAAAAAAATAATTTCGGAGAGAAAAATTGGATATTTATAACTATATTTTTTTATTTTATTTTTATTATTTATTAACCAAAAAATACATGTTATGTACATTCTTTTAGGTATATGCCACCTCACTAGGCTGAGCCTGTTCCGATATATTATATAATTATATATATATAATAATTTTTGTTATGTTTACTATTGGTTTTATTAACATTATGACTCACATAATTTTGTAATTTTCGCCTAATCTGTTTTAAAATTAATGTGTCATTATTATGTCTAATATTCTTTAAAGATAAGTAGTCCTTTGGGCAAGCACTTTTAAAATTATTTTTCTATTTTTTTACACGATCAAACTAATTTCAAAATTCTTGATGTGGCGTAGCTTATTCAATGGGGATATATTATTTATTATTGCAAATAGTTGCCCCCAAGAATGAGATGTTCTCCACAATCAACCACGAAATGATTGATAAAACGGTTTTTTTTCTTTCATTTGAGAACCTCGATAAAAGTCTTATGAAGAAAATTTACGTACTAAAGCAATAATAACTCTCGATTTGTGAACTTCATCGTCATGAAATTCATAAAGATTTTTCTTCTGTCTGGAGTGAATTAACATACCTAAAAAAAAAATCTACGAAATCAATCAATCTCATTCAAGTATCCCAACTGCTCCCGTCTGGAGCCAGAGAGACTAAAACATCGCCAATTGAGGAATAATGTGAGGCTGAAAGTAGTGGGAAGAGAAAGAACATGGGAAAGAGGAAGGTGGGGAAGAACGTGGCTATTCAGATATGGTAACCAATCATGGCTAAAATCATTTCTATTCTGAACACTGGTCTTTCGCCCGGGCGATACTGAGATTATTTTCTGCTCTGAAACACGCCATAAAATACCATATATATTATTTTTACATTTTAATTAATGAAGACAATATTTAGCGAAACTCAATCTAAATCCGAAATAGTCTAATATTGTCTTCATTAATTAAAATGTTATAATTTGAGGTTTTACCTTCTTCTTCTTCCCTTTGTCCTATTCGGGTCGGAGACCCACTGCATCGACAAGGCTCCTCCATACGTCCCTGTCTTGCGCCGATTGTTCGGCCGTATGGAGGAGCCTTGTCGATGCAGTAGAGGTTTTACCTATTAAGTTAAATTAAAAATAAATGTTATTTTTTATTAAATAATTGTGAAATATATATTGTATTATACATAATATTATAACAAATTAATCACTTTTTTTGCGCTCGCCGGCATTTGAGCCCACGATTTTTGAATTGCTAGTCGAAAGGCCGTCGTTCCATCACCATCTATTTCTATTATATCAATCGATTACTGTCTACAATGAACTTTGAAATTTTATTGCTAAAACATAAGACATCAAGCCATAATTTTTCAATCGTCCAATAAGGAAAGACATTATGTAAAAAAAAGAGTTGAAACTGGGAAGCAGCCGGGTGGTAGTAGTAATACAATCGTAGAATACGTTTGAAAATCAGTTGAAAGGGGAGATTTTTTTCGCAACAAAAAAATAAACGTTATTTTCTCAGCTGTTAAAGTCGCTGGTTCAACAAAGCAGAATATGTAATCGATTTGTCTATCCACACCCGAGGATAGGATTAAGGAATCCCATCACTCGGAGGATACTCGCTTCGGTACTCAGTGGCAACCCAAAGGGCGCCCCTTTGCAATATTGATAGGCGTAAAAATTGCATTTTGCAAGGGGCTTACCGGAGCTTCCACACTATTCCGAATACCCCCCATCCGTTCTTCTAGGCTTAGTCCAATATATAAATAAATGACCAGCGTCTTGGATCAATTTCACATTTCAAGCGTTTTACGAGGGACTTGCAAGGGTCAGAGATTGCTCGGACGGTGCTCCGCCCCATACGTGAAATGATTTAAATTTATAACCTGACCTAAATATAGTATCGAGTAATTCCGCAAAGCAAACCATTTATACCATTTATACCGAAAAACTTATAAAAATCGATAGTTACTTTTTTTAGGTAAATCGTAATTGTCTTAACTTACGTAATTTTAAACAAACAAACTGCATGGTTATTAAAGTAACACGAAACATTTATTAAACAAACACACGATGAAATACTTCAATGTGTTGTCACTAAAAGCATTATCTTTAGAAATGACATTACACCGTTACGAATTCTATACACATATTAAGTTTTTCTATTTCTTCTTTAACCACCGTAT
Source organism: Limnephilus auricula (assembly GCA_951813805.1). Lineage (NCBI taxonomy): Eukaryota > Metazoa > Arthropoda > Insecta > Trichoptera > Limnephilidae > Limnephilus > Limnephilus auricula. The sequence goes on from OX638401.1 coordinate 1,295,410, forward strand.
ATCTCTTTGGTGATATACGACTCCACATTTACTATATTATAATGTTTAAAAATAAGAAAAGGGATGTATCGTATAGTATGTATGTAAAGAAAAGGTTTTTTAATTTAAGTATTAATAGGTAAACGGGTAGGAATTCTAAAATTACACACGAGCTCATTATTATTTATTGTTATTAAGTTTATTTTGTAGAACTCCATTTTAATTTTTTATTTCTTTTATATATTTAATAATATTATTATTCAATGTATAAAAATAGTTTATTATAAACAAGTTCTGCTTCGTATTTATTATTAAGCGTTACAGCTGTTTCGCCCTCTGAAGGCCAGTTTGATAATGCCTTCAGAGGGCGAAACAGCTGTAACGCTTAATAATAAATACGAAACCGAACTTGTTTATAATAAACTATTTTTATACATTGAATAATAATATTATTAAATATATAAAAAAAAAAAAAAAAAAAAAAAAAAAAAAAAAAAAAAAAAAAACGAGCTCATTACTTTTTCAATATTTGCAAATTCACGTTGTGGTGTCATTTTTAATTACATGATAAAAAAACACTTCGTATACACCACTAATATAATCACAATTATCTACAAGGTTTAAAACCAACATTTAAATAATTTTGATTATATAAGTGGTGTATACGAAGTGATTTGTTTTCATTTCATCTAAGATCATTCGTCTCGGAGTAGGTAGGTATACTTACATACATTTACTCAGACAGATAATATCTATGAAATCTTGGAAAGCCATTGAGTTTTCCCATTCTGTTTTTTAAAACCTCGCAAACGAAGATCGTTAAAACGCGGATTTGGTTTGGAATTTTATCCCGTTCTGGCGGTCGAGCAGTTTACAATAAATTCGTCTAAGCCTCGAGTGTTGATACATAATAGACGAGCTCACCCGTGTATTTTCTCCCGTTCACATAAAGACGTACAAGTGTCAAGGGTGTTGAACCGTGCGTGGGTTTTCACAGTTTTCCATAAAAGGTTCCCCCCATATAATGACCCAAGTATTCCACATCTCCTGCATCAATATGAGACCCTGATAAAAATATGTACGACCCTATCGAAATTGATGGTACGGAATGGGTTTCCGAAGCGAAAAAATGACGACTCGCATTCAAAGGGTGGGTGTTTTCTCGCCTTTTTCAGGGTGAATTTAACTCAAATACAAATAAATATTATACTTCGCACTTGTAAAACTATAAAATCAAGGCCTGCCGTCTAATAAATTCTATAACGCAGGGGGATTGAGTTGATTTTTCTGTTCCGAAATAATTTTTAATCGGTTAGATAAATATGCCAGTACGAAAGACAATATAAAAGTTCTAGTTTACAACTTCAATATACCTATACGAGGTAGCTGTATCTACACCTTTTCCAATATAATGTGATGTATAGAATGAAAGTAAAACAAGATTTTCTTTCATCGTATTACGGAAGGCAAACTCTTCAAAAATATGCATTTTCCCTCAAATATCCGTTCACAGCATACCGGGAGCGCAGAAGAATAAAAAGTACACAGTATCATCGCATCCCGGACAGATTGTTAGCGTGAGAGGGCTTGGATATTATTCCCCTCTGCTCGTTATGTGCTCCTGGTACTGGTTCTGGTACTCTGCCAGTACTTCCCCTAAGAGAGCCCCTGCCTGTCCAGCGGGTCTCGTTATTTACTGCCAGAAGAAATGCCAAGCAAGTCTTGTCGTGAAATTTCAAGTATTATACTGAATATTTCATTTCCGATACGGATTTTTTAAAAGACAAACATTTTTCACGTACAAACCAGGTACATCACGAAAACTCTTCCAAGACAGAATTTAATAAAAATAACTTTGAAACAGCTCTGGAGAAAATTCAAAACGCATTATGTACTTGAGCTTGAGTAAGAATTTTGGCCAATTACTTACTGGAGTTAACTAATTTACGCCGTGTTAACTGGACACATTATTTGATTTGCCAACGAGCGAGGGTCGTGGTGTTTGATTAGCCAAATAATGTCAATTTGCCAACTACCTGCGTCGTATTTTAAGCTCTGCCTGGTACCGATTAACAAAGGCCACTTTTATTTCAAATTATTCAAATATTTATGTTTATTTGTAACTGTCAAACAATTAAAATACGCCCTGTGCTGTTAAGAGAACTTTTTTTATTATTTATTAACGGACTTAAGTCCAATTTGCAATAAAATATCATGAAATTTGGGAAAATGTACATTTTAAGAAAAAGGGAATCGTAGGTACTCGTACATAAAGGCAAAGACAAAACAGAGTTGTACATAAGAAAATACAAGTGAGCAGTCAAGTCAAGACTTAGCTAAAATTCAAAATATGTAGATATAAAATATCTTCAATTGTTTAGTGATTAACAAAAATCATTTAGGTTTATACCATCGAATTGACCATTCTACACATTCTGGACAGTGGTGAATTAACAATATAATAAAACAAATATAAAACTTATTTCCACTTTATTTTATTTGACCGTAACCGGTTTCGGCTTGTTAAAGCCGTCTTCAGACTGGTACAAATTATTATCAACCTACGGTTTATATACATATCATATGAGGGAGGGGAGAGAGGAGTGGTTTGCAAGGATTTTTTTTTATTACATTTGTAGCAAAGTCTTCTTTGACTGTCGAATTTCTAATTATTTTGGTTATTCCTAGTAGACTTAATTACCTGGGGTTGGTAGCTTACTTCAATATTGTTTGGGAAAATCCCATAGAAGTAATGTGAATTATTAAAGACCTAACTTTATTGTTGTCAAGTCTAATCTTAATTAAAATCGTTATTATAATTATGATGATATGGAAGTTTTATGAAATAGTGGTGAATTATGTGCATATTTAATTGATTGAGGAAGAGCAGTTAATTATTTCTGAGTCTACGGGATGGTATATTGAATGGTAGGAGTTGTAGTAATGTAGGTGAATCGATAATACAAATGTATGAATGATTAAATAATTTAAAGTAATGTTTGTAACCATTGACGAAGATAATAATGCAACTGGAACACGATCCTAGGACTTCTAATCTTACCAGGACTGGTGATCTACCAACTGAGCTAAAACTATCTAATTAAACTCCGTCATTTTTATCAATATCATACTAGTACACAGTACTGGCACACTCGATCGATAAGGATCGATAGGATAATTGTCGGTAACTTCTCATCGTTCCCTAGTACAACTGCAGATCGCTAACGTACAAACAACAGTTAATATAGAATATATTAAGGACACTTAGTCATTATGAACTGTCACTTATTCATTGAAGAAGAAAACAACAATAATAATCTAAATTAAAATATGAAAATGAATAAGACACAGATAAATAATAAAATATAAAGATGGCAACTGGGACTCCAACCTTCAAAAGTTAAAAAGAGAGTTTTTCTAATAAAAAAAAGTTACTTATTCGTTTGCGATCTGCAGTCACGTTAGGGAATGATGATAAGTTACCGATAATTGATCTATCAATCCTCATCGAGTTTGCTAGGGGGCCTGATATAGACTAGAGGACCCGGATTCGTGTCTCAGCAATCTTTTTTTTTCTGAATTTATCTGATTCATATTTTCATTGGGAGTTGTCGTTTTTATGTTCGTCTACGATTATATTATAATGAGTTTTATAATCTTATATAAATAATCCACAATAAAATGATTTCAATATAAATACATACATTCTTTTAAAAAAAATTAAATAAAAAAGATACCATTGGTTTTGAATCCCCAGATATTTAAAATTATGTTATGAACTTTCTTAATGTGGCCCCAAAGCATTCTTTTGCAAGTATAACATGTTTATCTCCTAATTAAAGCAAATTCATATGTGTGAGCTCTTGTAACAGTCTTTCCATGAAAATTCTCAAGTCCTAAATTCTCAAGTCTTGCAAAATAAAAATTAACTCAACTTTGGAAATCTTCTTATAAATACAATACCAACAGTGTTGGGGTAGCAATTGTAAAATCTTGAAATGTCCTGTGTTTTAAATATAATGTCCGCCGTGTGCAAATCCGTATATCGGAAGTTACCTTCCAGGTAAGTATGATTCTATATCTATTTGTAAATAATAAACTGAAATAGAGATTTAGAATTCCTAATAAATTGTACAGCGCCCTTGAGGTGATTTGTCACAAAAACGGCGCTCTACAAAATATCCAGCTATTTTTTTGTATGACTTTATGTCCGGGTTAAATCTTCCCACAGGAAAAACCAAATCGTTCCACACACTTTTCACAAATGATCATCTAATCAATCCATGCTCTGCAAGTGTACTATATAAGTATAATAAATACAAAACAATACAAGAACAACAACACGTCAACCAACCAGAAACAAAATGGGAAAATAATTCACCGACTCCAGATATTTTTATATCAGAGGGATAGAACTCCTAACTGGACCGATAAATCCTCATGATCCCTCAATATAAATTTTTAAAAATCTTTCGTAATCCTACATGTATTTAAAATGATTGATTTTTGCTATCTAAAAGAAAATTGTATACAACACTAATGCTTCGAAGCAGAGTTTGATTTATTGGTGCAATAAAAAAATGTCTTATTTATTTCATTAGTTATGCTAACTTTTAGTTATTTAATGAAAAATACACATTTGAAATAATTTTAATTAATGACAAATTAAAACACTTTGTTTTTACCACGATAACCTTTATTTTAACACATCGACATGTTTCGAGAACGATGTTCTCTTCCTCAGGAAATAAAATGTACTAAAACAAAATTATTAAATATAAAGCTATGCGTGGGTTAAAATGAAAGTAGTGGGGCGGAGGGAGGTGGTGAGGGAAGGTGCTTAGAAGATCAACAGGGAAGAGTGTCGAGGGGGAGGGGGGAGGTGGAAAGGGGAGGTGCTTAGAACATCAAAGACAAAAAAATACAATGGAAATACGTTTAAAATAGGGTTATTCACAAAATTGATTTGATTACTAATAATATTTAAATTTCTATTGACATTTTTCCTAATTTATAAAATTTCTAAAAGATCTAATTGAAAACCACTAACGTTAGTATGCAAAATTTTATTATCGTGGTAAAAACATTCAGCCTTACTAAAAAAAAACACTCCGCGGCCGTTAAACGGTGTTTTTGTGAATTTTTAGATTAGGCAACGCCGTATTTTACTTGTTTAAATTGGAGTTTTCATAATAATCCGCTAGGTGGTGTGATTGATGCGCCTGCGCATTTCTTTCCCGCTGAAAAAAAATATTTACTATTAATTTGTGTTGTTTTTCGTTAGTTTAAGTCAAATTGTGACACAAAATCGTGTGTTCTACATTGAACTGTCAGAAAATGGTTCTATAGGTTATATTCAGAAATAATTTGCATTTTAAGATCTTTATTTTATTATAAATTCTTGAAAGTGATGTTTTTTGGTGACTAAAATGTCTAATACATATTTTAGTAAACGTATCAAAGAAATGAATGTCTTAAGATGTGCAAGCAATGTATTCAAACGTGAGTTTTTTTATTGTAAATTTTTGGGAATGAAAAGCGATTTTCAAGATTTTTTTATATTTTTTTATTGTGTGAAGGAGTAAATAGTGAGATGACAGTTTTATTTCAAAATCATTAAATAAAAGGACTGTGTTTTTTGAATTTTGAATTTTTCCAAATATTTCAATGTTTTAATAGAAAGTTTTTGGGGTAAGTGAGTTTTTTTTCAACGTGATGTTTGAAGCTTAAAATACTACAGTTTTTAAACACTTAAGTATATTTTAGATATGAAAATCTTAAAGGTAATTAAATTTTGGTTCTAAAATGGTATTTGTTTTTACGACATCTCAAAAAATGATAAATATATAGGACATTAAAAAAAAAAATCGAAATTCGTTGAAAATTACAAATGGAACAAATATATACAACAGATAAACTACCCTCCTTGGCCGTGTAAGCAATGTACATATCTTTCCATGAACAATTTTTTGTCAGTTCTTAATTAGTAAGGATTCTTCATACATGGTTGTTTGACCATTGTACAAATTTTTCAGAAAGTTTATTAGTAAGGCTGGTAAAATACGACGTTGTCAGATCAAAACCATATATTTTGTTTAGTAAGAATTTGAAAAACGAAATGTACAGACTTTACACAACGTGCTACAGAAACACCGTTTAACGGCCGGGGAGTGTTTATTTTTTAGTAAGGCTGAAAGTGTTTTAATTTGTCATTAATAAAATGGTGCCACAAAGTGAATTTGCAAAATTTCAAGAAGTAATTTTAATTAGTTTATTTTATATAAACCAATGTTAAAAACACTAATTTTATTGCTTATTTTGGGAAAAAATTATAAGGTTAGCAACACCAACCCACAAATCAAGTTTGTGTGTCTGTTTTTGTCTAATATTGGCGGCGGTATTGGTTTTGCGACTTGTGTAAGTGAGAAAAATATATGTTTACTTTAAAATGCTTAGTAGGTTCAAAGCTCCGTCTTCGCGGTTTTATAGTGGTTACGCTTTTTTTACGTTTGCTCCTCTAATTGTGTATTACCTATATTATTTTGTGTTATTTTTATTACTTTGAATAATTTTTGACCTCAACACAGGCTTGTCCTAGTGACGTTGAAAATTGTATTATAAACTCTAATACCTAAAATGTGAAGAAAAAATAAATAAAAAAGTTTATAAAATATAATATTTGTTACCAGAAAATTATTTCAATTCTAAATTAGAAATATGGATTAATTGGTAATTCATTAGGATTAATCTTGAAATTATGTGGAGTCAGATTGTATGATTTGTTACGGGTCTATGCTTTTTCCATCGAACAAGAAAGCGTTATTTACTAACATAATCCTAGTGGTCTACGCCAGTAATAAAATATTGTTTTTTCCCATTCTTTTAGATTCTAAACATTTATGGTGAGGAAAATTTAATCTAAAATTGTCTAAGCTATACATTATATAGATTATAATATGTCTAAGTTGTGAATTGTCTAATCTGTAGCTCTATTAGAGCTCACAGATATTTATAATTTTGGGAATCTTAAATTCATTATAAAGACAGATTTAGTAGTGTGATGAGGTGAGAAGTAAAAGTTATTTTCAAAAAGAATTTTGTAAAGTGCAAGAGTAAAATAACTTTATCACTGTACAACATCATTATTTTCAAAATTATGTAATAAACAATAATATATTTGATCTAAAATGTTGAATTAATACGATTAAAAGTGACAGATAGAACACTTATTTCCGACTTATATTTCAAAAAATGTTTCTGGTATTGTAGACAGTCCTGATTTATGAAGCTCAATTACTTTATTTATACCAACAATAACTACTCGATGTAAAATTATTTTTTATTTCAACAACAATATTAGAACTGAGTAATTTAGATACTCGCTTGAACCTAGATTGCATACAGTTGGCAATACTTTCTCAGAAGTAGTAGATGTGTTCAGCTGCATGGAAAATATTTACAAATAGGATATTTATAATAACGTACCCCAATAATAATAATCAATGTTAAGATAAAACCATTGTTCTGCATGGGTTCCATATAATTTACATGGCATATTATATTTCATGATTAAAGTTCCACAAAATTATTCTGAATATTTTTAATAGTAGGTAAATGAGGATTCTAGCAATACCTATTTTTTTTGCATTTTTTTGGTAATATTGTCAACGGCTTTCCAAACTCGTTGCTTTCCGAGCAGGTGTAAAGTTTCGCTTGTTATCTTGCATTATTCTGCGATTAGAAAAAGTTTTTAAAAAATGCAAAGACAAGAGGGTCGCCAACAAAAGCCTCCCTTATAGCAATGGACTCGGAATTCCAATTTGAAAAAACAAAACAAACTTATTGCATTTTTCGTTCAGGCAACAATGAAAACTCATAAATTCCGGTCGACTGCACCTTTAAGTGTTTTTTGCCACAAGGACTTAAAGAAAGACAAAACCTCTTGCTTTAAGATGAACTATTTTAAGCCTTAGGTAAAAATAATTCACCAGACGGGAAGATATTTTTTGTAGAGCGTTTGCCGGGCCCCTAAAAATAATTATCATTCTTTTAAGTAAAAGTGACAACGACCTACGTGGGTCAGCGTTGAGCTCGTTGACTCCGTATCCAAAGGTCGAGAGTTCAAAACTTGAAGTGGGCGAAATAAAACAAATTTAATTTACATAGATGCCCTACAAATAGATTCGAAAATATGAAGATAGTTCCAGAGTTGTGTTGACCTGATGTGAGGTCACCATTCGGCATTGAAAGGTTGCTTGAAATGCATTTATCTTTATTTAGTCATTTTTAGAATCCCAACTGCTCCACAACTGAGCCAGTGAGACTACTATATTAGAAATACTATACCATAGAATTCTATAACATAACAGGTGATACTCTACTCTTCAGAATATTCATTATTTCTCAATCACCCTCTTCCCTATTTATTTATTTATTATTTATTTACATGGTAGATCATACCGTTTAAAATTCTTTTTTACCTCACCGGGACAAGCCTGTGTTGATGTTAACAATAAATTCTACAAAATTAATAAAATAACACAGAATAATAAAGGTTTTGAAAGAACAATATTGTTCCATTGACGTTTCTTACAGATAATGTATGGATACCGCTGAAGGCGGCTAGTACATTATAATTTTAACATGAAAGCCTGCCAAAATGTTGATATTTGATTTGAATTAAAAAATATGCTATTAATGTAAATAAGAATATATTCTCATATATCTAAATTCTTCCCTACCCTATTTCCTACAGCCTAACGTGGGGAATGTTTCCTGAATAAATTTGCCACCAATTGTTTCGTTACCTCTGGGCACTTGGGATCCTTTTAAATGTCATTTTATATAGTAAAACCAGGCAGATCGTATCCACAATATCATGGAACATTCGAAAGGAACATACATGGAAACTTTTTTGCATCTTATAATATTGATGGGTGACAATCTTTAGATTTATTTTTCTAGATTTACGGACCTTTTCAATATAATTTTTAGTTACATAAATTAAAAATATTTTTGTTTACAGTGTTTAATTACATAATATATGTATTTGATGTACCCCCTTAAATAAGCAGGGCTTGTGTGCATGGGGGGTATTATTACATTGGCTTTATTTGACATGATTCAGTTTAAGTTTTCGGTAGAGTTTTAAATTCTTTTGTGTTAGTATTCATCTTTCTAATTTGTTCTGGTAATGAATTAAAAAAATTTACTCCGAGATATTTATGATTTAACTGTCCTATTATTTCTTTACATTTTGGAGTAGGAAGTATTGAATTTTGTCTAAGATTTCTGTTATTTTTAAATGGTGCAGCTATATTTTGAATATTATCTTTAAAAAATTGTAATGTTGCATGGTAGAGCTATAATGCACTTAATTTTCTGACCTTAATTTTTTTGAATAAGAGTTCTGATGAATATGTATAGGGTTTATTAAATGGTTTTTTATTATTAGTTTTTGTGTTTTTAAATTATTTGTGTTTGATTTGTATGTGTACCGCCCCATCCTTTGGTGCCGTATTTTACCTATAGTTGATTGTCATAAAGCAAAATATGTGGTTCTACATAATTTTTCGTTTAAAATATCTGTTAAACATCTAAATATATATGTTAGTTTCCTTACTCTGTCGTTCAGAATATTTTGTATTTTGGGGCCATTTTAAACGCTGGTCTTTTGTTATGCCCAGGTACTTAATATCCAGTCTTGCTTTCTATGTTTGTACATTATATGCTGCGTATGTGGTTTTCTGTATTTGTCACAGAGTGGATTATTATTTTTATTTCTTTAGGTGTTTCTTGTTTTTTTTCAATTGAAAAATGGTAAATAATAAGTTCTTTTAGAAATTAAAGTCAACAGGTTTCTATCAAACCATAATTTTAGTTCATTGATATCTGCATGTTTGCAATGTTATTTAATTCAGACCAAGTGTTTGCTATTAGCAGTACGACTATATCGTCAGCATAGGAGACAATGTCTCTATATTTGGAAACATGGAATATATCGTTGACATATATAATAAATAATAATGGCCCTAAAACTGTACCTTGGGGTATTGAAAAGTCGCAAAATTTTTAATCGCTAACTTGATTGAGTAATTTTACTTATTGAGGTCTCACTATAAAGACCTTCCACATAGCATCCCTAAAGATAACATTAGCCATCATGGATCTTTTTTCCTCTCCTTATTTTATGTAAAAAAATGCTTACTAATTCATTATTGTCTAATAATTAATCCCAATGAAAATAAAATGTAGTTTTAATTAGATACATATAGTAACGTCACATTGCCGGGTTTGTCGTCCCGGTGCCGGTGTCCGGCGTTGCCCGGTTTTGTTTGCCCAGCAAATGATGTAATTGATTGAGTTTGCACGGCCATCCGGTCCGGGTCCGCGGTACGGCGGTACACGCCTCGGGTTGTGTACCCGACGATGCCCGTGGTCAAACACTGACCGCGCTTAGCACCCTCTTAGCCGGGGGCTCACGTGAACGTTAATAACCTTATAATATTTCAGCACTAATGGTTGAGATGACAAACGAAATGCAGGGATTGTATGCTTAGTTATTCTGTCTCTTTTCACATCGGATGTGGACAGGAACGAAAATGTTACAAACAAACGTTTCACGTTTAAGTGTAGGTTCATTTGACAGACTCAAATAGAATCACTAACTAACTAACTAACTAACCATTATGCCATTTCTCCGCAGGGGTAGGCAGAGAGGACGGACCACCAAACAACTCGGTCTTGGCACACACTCTTTGCCGCATTCACATTCATACACCGTCCCATATATACTCTTCTATTTTTCTGACTCTTGACATGGCCCGACTCAAGTATCTGATTCACTGGATCGTGCCATGTCTTCCTCGAACGCCCCCTACTCCTTATTCCATCTTGCGTCATATATTCTCCTTACGCTCCTTTCTTCGTTCAATCAATTTACATGACCAAACCATCTAAGGGTCCCTTTATTAATTTTACTCAATACGCTTACACCAGCCTCGCATTCTTTGCGGATGTCCACATTTCTCACACAATCATATATGATTTTACCACATATACTGTTTTCTTGGAAATGGTTTGTCATTTTGATTCCCTATTCCTCTTCCAGGTGTTTCTTTCGTTCTTTCACTCCAACACTTACTCATTTCTTGCATTCCTTATATACTTCTTTCGCTCCATCTCTCACTTCGCTAGAAGCACTGCCAGCCGCTATCAAATCCATGTTTTTTTCTTCCCTGAGACCAGTGCCTTGTTTTCATCATCCCACCATTCGTCTCCTTTCTTCCTACCGTTATTCCACACACATCTCTAGCAGGTTCACAAAGACTCATCAATACTTAGACCGTCCATTTCCTTCCCATTCAATCTCTGCACAGTTCTCATACTCACTTCTGATATTATCGTTTTGTAATGTAATTTTTATAATACCTAGACCTTATAATAGACCAAATAAATCGCTTTAAATTCAATGGATCCGAAGTATCGCGCTTTTCACGTAAAAATAATTAAAATAAATAAAGTGCTGTTTTGTTGTAAAATCCTTTCAAGCGTACTGAACAATAATAAAACAATTTAAGGAATTAAAAAAAACTGTAATTATAAGATATATGAAAAGTTTCCTACTGTTTTTACTCGGGAAGGGATATAGGCAATAGTAAATATCGTCAACTTGAATTGGTTTAAAGATATTATTATTTTTAAATAATAATAAAAATACAGCAACTTGTCTTACTTTTTAACAGACACATATTTTGGGAAACTCAAAATCCTAATGCCCAAGTGACGTCTTTTTCTTGTCGTTCCCTGTACGTTCAACGGACGTTGGCTATCATGTTGGCTATGCGGACTTTGTTTACTACGACCCGGAACAGCTCTACAGTAGACTGGCCAAACCACTGTTTTTCAGCCACAATGTCCTCCTTTTTCCCGGGCTCTGTCTTCCGGCAATCTTTACCTGCGTTATGAGATGCACGATCTTGTACTTCTCCGTAAATTACTTCAAGTGACGTTTAGAACTGAAAATAGTTGCGGTAATTGGATTTTTCAGACCGAAATGCGGTGCAGATGGAATTCAAATTTAAAAAAAATCATTATTGTACAAAATAAACAGAATGTACAATAAAATAACAGAAGAAGCAGATACACCCTTTTTCTTACAGCTAACCCATTTAAAAACTAGAAACTAAAGTACGTATAATTTTATAATGTGTAAATTTACAAATGGAGGCACGGGTGTTTAATTCATGTAAAACATAATTGTTGTGACAATTGTTTTAAAGGAATAGTGAATATATCATTTGGAGTTCATCGAGTAATTATTGTTCCTTGGAAGATTTTTTTTTTTTTTTATAGTGAATACCTTACAAGAGTCCCAACTGCTCCCGTCTGGAGCCAGTGAGACTATGGCATCCCCAATTGGGGTATGTTATGAGGCTGAAGGTAAGTGGGAAAGGGAAGGAGACAAGGAAGAGGAAGGTGGGGAAGTACCTGGCTATTCAGATCTAGTCACTAAACACGGCTAAAGCCATTTCAAGCAACGTTTCAATTCTGAATGGTGGTCTTACACCAGGGCGATAATAAGAGTATCTTCCACTCTGGAACGTGCCGCAAATATACTACATATTATTTTTAATAATTAATTGTGAAATAACACAAATCAATTAAATAAAATTTATTTGCGCACGCCGGGTTCGAACCCGCGACCTTCGGAATGGCAATCCAACGCTCTACCGCTGGACTACGCCGGCCGTATAATAGGATCCTTATAATAGATACTTGAATAGCCATATAATAGGATCCTTAATAAGATATATTGTTTTGTTTGCTTGTTGTATTAAGTTTTCATTAAATCTCGTACGTTTATCTGTGACCAATTAAACTCGACACTATGATGCGCTACGCAATCATAAACTCTCAAAAAGTATGATAGTAAAAATACAGTTATGTTTTATTTTTCATAAAAATGCCTAGAAACTCTAACGTAACAATAGATAGGATGAATAAAAAAGTTTGTTGAACAAAAAAAAAGCAAATTTACAATTTTGTTCACAAAACTTTTATCTTTTTAAAGTGGCCCAAGAGACCAGTTCCTGCAGCATTTTTTCATAAAACTTTCTTCACAATATTATGCAATAAAAAATGGTGTTTATTGCATTTTGAAAACTTCGTTAGATAAAAGTTCCACTGAATAGCGTTCCCCTTAGCTGCCTCTAAAATGCATAAAAAATATAAGATAACATTTTCCCCTTCATTAAAGACCACGATAAACGATAATGTGAACTCGGTTTCCTCCCCACCGGCTTGTGTTGAAATAATTGTTTTCCTTGCGCGTGTATTTCCTGAATAGATTAGAGTTAAGCAGATATTCTTATCAATACATTTTCCAAGGTGAATAATGGTACGGCGGGGACATCGCACGAAGGATATTGTGGTACCACAATACCGCTGTTTTTTGAGATAATGTAAGGTTTAATTTTTTTTTAAATTAGATAGTCTTGTCAATTTAGGAGGCGGGTATGGGTACCGCTACCCCAGAACCATTTATTGGATAACCTACACCCCTGCTAAGAGGTTCGCTATTTTTAGAGATTTAGCAGGGGTGCCCGGGTTCGTAGAGTGAGGTTTGTCATGGTCTTGGCGCCAAATGCTTATGCAAATCTACTGCATGGCGGGCCGGATCAGAGAAAGACTGGTTACCCACCTCTCCTACCTATTTCCTTCCCAGAAATTTGTTTTCTTCCTATTCCTAAAAATACTCTTCACACAGATGACATATGCCCCGAGGCAAATTGTTTTTCTCAGGACCTCCTGTGTGGAGCAAAATAAATCTTTAAAAAAGGGCGCGAATCATCGTTAAATTAACTGCTTTTTTGTTTTGCATTGATCGCGTTGTCGAAAGGGATGATTTAGAACTTTTTTTCAAGAAATACAGCTACATAAGAAATATCTACAAAAGAATTTAGGTAATAGATAATATTATGTCACAAATTTGTCTAGGTTAAGAGACTAAAATATTGCAACTACGGAAATAGGGTGAGTTTTTCATTTCCATGTGCTTAATGGTAGATTCAGACTGGGTCGACGTACGTATGCAGCGCTACGCCTAACAATATCTGGGCTACTTAGCAACTATAGATTTTCAATGAAAATTTATGTTTTAGAATCACATTGGCTACACGCATCGCGACGTGCGATGTCTGTGGCCATTTTCATAGAAAATGTATGGGTTGCTAAGCATTGTTTGGCGTAGCGATGCGTACGTACGTCGTCCAGTCTGAATCTACCTTAAATGTTCACGGAAAGCTTTATTTATCCCGGTTTGTAAATTGTTTTTTTCTGTGCTTCTCAGAGCTCATCTAATTTCAATTTAAAACTCCCTGTCTTCATCGCTTATTTAATAAAAAATGTTGGATATATGCAGCACGTTGAAAGCTACCCTTAAAATGAGGAAATTTCTAGCAATAATGGGTCTAGGTTTTTGTAAATATATCTCCATACATACCTCACTTTTTAAATGTCTTCTTTTGTATATCAATTGTAAAGATAATAATTAAAAAATCAATCGGCAAATGCTTTAAAAAATCGAGTCACGCCACTGACTGCTTAAAGTTGTTTCCAGAGGAAGTGTGACAACCCCGCCAAAGTCTCGACCGACCCACTTTATGTTCCAACTCCCACTTAACCCAAAAACGTGTAAAATAATGTACCACGTAAATATACGTGGCAATCGGGCCTTTTTACATACTAAATATTAACAGCGCCATCCCTGAGATAAGCTGGCTTTTACGAGCGAATTTCGTGACGCGGATTTTTACTCCGGCGTTGACAAGGCCCTCGAATTAACGAAAAGGGAAAGTGAAAAACGCGACCGTAAAACTAAATATTTTAATGTTTCTAATTCGAATAAAAGTTTTTTTTAAATTAAATATTGCAAATAGTATAAAGCTTATTTGGATTCTTTGTATTGTTTGATTAATGATATTAATAATGTAAGTGATAAAATTATACGATCCATCCATTATATAATTATATTATGTCATGATGCAGTTATACCTAAAGCGAACATTGTCCACAAATGTAACTGCTAATAAGCCACGTTGTTGTTTCGCTGCAATAACCAGGAGAGCAGTGAGCGGAACAAGATACATTATAATATACGCACAACATTTCATGTTTGTGAACACATAATTTATAATAGGTACAAACATGTCATGTATGTATTATAATGTAGGCGGGCCTATGGGCTTTAGGCTCGGTCGTGTTCTGGCTGTAATTCCATGCATCGGGCATCGAAGGGATGGGGCGCGCACCTAACCACGCGAGCTGTCTAGCCGTAGCCAGACGCGCTACCAGGAGCACAGCAAACAAAGGAGTTGCACGGAACATTAACTTGGTGAAATACCACCGAGGGATGTAGGAGGTGAGATACGCGCGCCTCTACCCCCGTGCGTCCTGCGGCCCGGGGCACTCCCACACTCCACCGCAATGTGATTCCTTGTTTTGGCTTTTAAGTCGGTCATACTAAGCGAATTATCTTTCTTGTGCACAAAGAAAACTAGAGAGCCTATGAAGAACAATCGTAAATGCCAGGTTTAAAAAAGACCACGTAATTGAAGATCATCTCTATATCAGCATTGCATCGTATGGAAAACTTTTATAGTATGTGAAAAGTCGTATATTTTATCTGACTATGTAGCAGGTTTGTTTTTTAAATTTTGTGAATCCAAATATTATTACAAATTCACTCACAAAATCTAGATACTCATGTAATATATATTTTTTAACATCCATGTAATATTTAGTGTTTTTGTACTTAATGATTAATTATGCTAATAAACTCAAATTTTTAATTGTTAATCTCAATACAGGCAATTAGTCCTAATGATATTAGTAAAGTAGCAAATCATTTAAATAATATTTTTAAAAATCTTATAAAACGATTAAATTGACAATTGTACAGGGCTTACATTTGTCACATGAGATGTTCACCGATTCCTCTCCTCAAAAAGACTCGCCACACATAATCTTCAAAGATGACATAGACCCTGAGGGAAATTATTTTCTTCAGGGCCTCGTGTGTGGAGCTAATGTAAAAACTCATGTTTTCAGTCAATCTAGTAACCGAGAGATCGTGATAATATAACTATTCTATGAATGATTGTATGATTTCACAAGATCATAAAAATATTTGAAAGCCGAAGAAAGAGGTATAGAAATACATGAAAAGACAGTCAGTAAAAATCTATTCATTTTGGCAGCTATGTTTTAAAACCATCCTCCGCTTTTTCCAACGAAAATATAAAATTAAAGAAAATATCTCATAAATTAATGTAATGAAGTCATTGCATTATTCTTGTTATTTTTAAGCGAGGCTATTTATTATTAGAGAGCAGTTTTATTTCGGGACATTGTTTGTCGAGAGGCAAAAAAAATTGAGTACAGAAAAAAATATCTGCAGTAATGTAGCGCGCATAATGCAGCGTAGTAAAATTTCCGGACTGCGATTTTTATGTTGCTGTTCCCCGCCGTATTATTGTTTTCACTCCATAACGGAGCATTGCTTTTCAGTAGCTAATTTGAGCTTCGCACGTGTGCCTAACGTTGTTATTTGCCTGAAAATGTTTTTGAAAGAGCCGCCTGTTTTGTTATTAAAAAATACAACAAAAAAATGGTTGTACGCGTATTTTTTACATGAATATCTTAACAATAATGTAGGAAATCTGTTTTCGAAAGCTACCGAAACTCTCGGACAGTGAGCTCGGGAATAGGGTTATTTGTGTACTCAAGAAATTATAGTTTAAATCCACCAAATTTTTGAATACATAATTCTTACCTTCAAATATATTTTCAACTGTAAAAAAAGGACGCCATAAATAATATTACTTTCCTCCGTGTTCAAAAGAGATTACAGTTCAATATTAAAAAAAAGGTTTGTATATTAGAAATTTTAGGCGACACAAGTAATTTTGTTTTGCCTTAGCTCCATGCAGGAAGCTCTGAGGAAATAACCTTCAGGGCCTGTGTCATCTTTAGGGATGCTGTTTAGAGGATCTATTTATGAAAAAGGAAAGACAATAAGTTCTGGGAAGGAAAAAGTTTTACGGGGTGGGAAGATATCTGAGGGTTGATGTGTCCAGGATTGACGGACGTACGAATCCTCCCCTCGCACTGCGGTGCAAGGTGATGGGTCGAGAAGTCAAATGGAGAAGGCAAAAGGTCTTCTCAAGAGGGTCTCTTCCGATTAAACCATCCAAGTAGTAGGTTAACAACCCTCACCAACCTCACCCAGTGAACTCGGGCATTCTTGCTAAGTTACCAAACGTACACGGAGAAAAATGTTATTCGAAAAAAACGATCATTTTAATAGTAAAAACGGTTAAAAACGGGACTGAAGTTCTTACGAACAAATTACCAGGGTTTCAATGTTTATTGGCGGAAAAATAAAAGAATAATTTATTGGTATACAATAAACATTGAAACCCTGTTAATTTGTTCGTAATAACTTCAGTCCCGTTTTTAACCGTTTTATTAAAATGATCGTTTTTTCGAATAACATTTTTCTCCGTGTGGTGAGCCACTTAGGGCGAGCTATGGCAGAGGTGTCGAAATTGTTCGCACAGCGGCGAATTGAATTTTTATATAAAATTACGCGTAATGACAAAAAGGTATTCATATATTTAAAGATTTTATGCAATTTCACAAACAATTAATAATCATCTTTTTTTTATTTTTTTTTATTTAATATTTAAAGTTTTTATTACAATAAATACACAATTTTTACATTTTATACAGTGGTAAAATAGTCGATAAGAATAGCTTTTCCTCACCATAAAGAGACAAGGCTCTTGTGTTTGGTGAGGGAATTTTAGTTCAATTATATTTCAATTATACAATATCATGTGTGAAAGTAAATACATTATACAATATGGCAAAAAAACAAGGCATATTTAAGAAATTGCAAGATTTATCAATAAAGGATATGAAAGAATTAATAATAATAGTGAGATATAGACTCTTATAGTTGTTTTAGGTATTTTTTTAATTTTTGCTGAAATTCCTGAATATTTTCGATAACTTTCAGATATAATGGTAGTTTGTTATAATATGTTATACCTACATAGAGATAAGTATTTTGTGTGTGCTTTGTACTAAATTTAGGGATTTTGATAGTATTCTGATATCTTGCTGATGAATGGAATGGTAAGTTATTTAACTGTACTTCTTTGTAAATTTGTAGAATTGAATATTTTTTATATATTTTGTCTATTGTAGGTACATTGAATATTGAAAAGAGAATTTCAGTAGAAAATTTGGATGGTTTTTTAAAAATTACTTTAATTATCAATCTTTGAACAGTTTTGAGTGGATTTAAAATATTATTATAAGTTCCTCCCCAACCAATAATACCATATTGTAATATAGATTGAACAATTGCATAGTACACTCTTTTTAAGTTTTCTAATCTAAGAATATTTCTTAGTCTTATAAATATATAAATACATTTTCGAATTCTTTTGACAAGTTCACAAATTTGTTTTTTCCATTTAAAATGTTGATCTATATATATATACCAAGATATTTAATTTCAGAAGTTGGACTAAGTATTGAACATGCTTGATTGCAATTTGTTCTGTTACATTTAAGTTGATGAATTGTAATTTTTAGTTCTGGTTTTAATCTAAATTTATTGATAGAGAATGGGATAAATTTGGTTTTTTCAGTATTTAATGAGAGGAGGTTTTTGTCGAACCAATTTTTCAGTATATTAATATCAGTATTTGCTAAGTTATTAACAGTATTCCAATCACAGCCTTCAATTATTATGACAGTGTCATCAGCATATGATATTATTTTTCCATTTAATCTTTGAATGAATATGTCATTTACATAAATGATAAACAGTAATGGTCCTAGGACTGTACCTTGAGGTATGCCGAAGTGAGTTGTTTTTTGTTGACTAAATACATCGTTGATTTTTACGACTTGAGGGCGTTCGAAAAGGTAGCTCTTTAACCATTCTAGAGCTGTACCATTTACTCCAATGTTTCTTAATTTCCTAATAAGTTTATCATGTGATATGCTATCGAACGCTTTTTTGAGATCTATGAAAATTCCAATGCATTTTAAAGATTTATCTAATGAATTATGAACAAGGTTAGTTAATTTTGCAATTGCATCCTGAGTGCTTCTACCTTCCATAAAACCGAACTGATTTTCATTAATTATTTTATTACTGCTTATAAATTGGTTCATCCTTTTTTTAACTATCTTTTCAAAAATTTTTGCTATGTTCGAGATAACTGATGTGGGTCGGTAATTGTTTACTTCTTCCGGATTTCCAGATTTAAATATTGGAGTAATGGTAGTTTGTTTGTAGATTGATGAAAATACCCCGCTTAGGAGACTTATATTTATTATATGCATTAGTGGTTTAGAGATTAGGTTTTTTATATTTTTTAAAATATTAACTGTAATTCCATCAAAACCTGGGGCAGAACCTCCTTGCATACCGTTTATAATTGATACTATTTCGTTCTCTGTGGTGACTTGGAATGTTGTTATTTTATCGGTAGTATCAATACTACAGTCTGGAAATGTTATATTCGGATCAGTATGAATAAGATTGGCAAGATTTTCCCCTACGTTCGCAAAGAATGTGTTAAATATGTTTGCAGCTTTTGAGGGATTTTCCTTACAGCATGTTTTCGTGTTGTCATGAAATATAGCACCGATTTCGTTATTCTTGTTTTTTTTTTTGTCGATTATTTCGTTTATAACTGTCCATACTCTTTTACTATCATTTTCAGCCTGATTCAATTTTTGTTTATAATAATTTTCTTTTGTATTTTTTATAATATATGAAAGTTTGTTTTTATATGTTTTAAAATGATTGCGTAAATTTATATTATTTGGTTGTTGAGTAGTTAATTTGTAAAGAGCTTGTTTATGTCGTACAGATACTACTAAACCATGAGTATTCCACGGTTTTATGGGTTTCAGATTTGATACTTTGGATTTGGTTATTATATTATTTTTAGTCGAGTCATTTATGCATTTAGATATTTTTTCTTCAAACATTTGGCAGCAAATATTAACATCATTACATTGAAATAATGTAATCCAATTTTCTGATTCTAATTTGTATTTTAACGTATCCATGCTGAGTACTTTTTTTGAGTAATTGTTTTGTTTAAATAAAGGCAAAGTTGGATTGCTTAATTTATAGTTAAAAATACATGAATAATGATCAGTGATAGTTGTCATCGAAGAAAGCAAACACTTTGTGGCTTGATATTATACAAAATGGTACAAAGTAGTTTGTTTCATTTTATAATTCATGATCATTGATCATAAAATAGAAAATCCTATAGAAATTTGTAAAAACATAATTTTCATGAACGACAATATACGAGATATTATAATGTAATAATTTTATGTTAGTACAGAACTCGGTTTGCATAACGCACTTTTTTGTTATCAAAAATAAGTCAACATCTACTAACTTAACGACTTCTTCAACATTCAAATGATCTTACAAACATGTCACAAAGCGAGAAGATCCGAATCCCACTATTGAACAACTTTTATTTGCGGAGAAATGTTTACGAAACAAAAAATCAGAAGAAAATATTTATGGCGAATCTGTCAGAAAGTTTTTATTATTTTTTACTGCTCATATCATATTTTATCGTGAGTTTCTCCAAAATCCAACGAAACAAACTGTAATATTTTTCCGCGAAACCCACAAAGTTTAAATGAAAACCCTTGTAAATCTGAGGATGTTTTTTTAATGTATTCCTCAACATTGGCGGTATACAAAATTCCTTCGACACTATTTCAAAAAGACGATGAGTCAAGATGTATTATAAGTTTTCCATGAATATTGCTCGGGGCATAATCCTTTTCCAGAATACTTGAATGGGAATTTAGGAACATCTTACCTTTTGTTTATTACTCGTTTCTTCGCCAAACTCTTCAAGTCTCGCCATTTACTCTTCACGGGCCAATAAGAGTAGGCATTTTCAAGAAATATTTTATACCTTTAAAACACTTTCGCTTACGTTTAACCTTATGCTGGACACAAACATCTTCGAATTTAAATAAAAGTAAACGTAAACAAATTCGTATTCATTCATAGACCTGGCCCCCTAGCACACTCGATCGATAAGGATTGATAGGATGACATTCGCTAACTTCTCACCGTTCCCTAGGACAACTGAAGATCGCTAACGTACAAACAACAGTTGATGTCGAATATATTAAGGACACTTAGACAATCTGAAGTGACACTAATTCATTGTCGATTTGCAGTCATGCTAGGGAACGAAGAGAAGTTACCGGAAGTTATCCTATCAATCCTTACCGATCGAGCGTGCTAGGGGGCCTGGTACATACACTGTGTTGCTGACCTGGGCAATATTGATACCTGCAATTAACACCCAACTTCATATTTAATAATTACATGTCGATTCTTTGAGTGTGATTAAAATAAAGGTAATTTCAATTCGAGAAAGCTATTGCAAAATAGTTCTTCTACTTTCATATGGTAGAGAGTTCAAATGGGAGGTCGGCGAGCCAGTCTAGAGCCTCAGGCGTCGCCCTATGGAGGAATGAATGGAGCGGGCATTCATTGACCTCATGTTCAGTGGTCTGCACCGCACCGCATTCACACCACAAATGCATCATATGGACATGGGCATAGGGGCTGTGGGAGCATCTTATCCTATAGATGGAGGACAATTTGTAGTTTACGAGACGGTGAAATCCTTGGTTTATTCTCAGTGTGGTCACGTACGAGATGGGCATTTATCTCGTTAGCCGATTACCACAATAAAGCGTAATTAAGAAATAAGCTCCCCCCGTTACGGAGGTAGGATATCGTCATGATCTGCGGAACTGTTATCGTTCTGATCTTGAACGCTTCTGTTTTCCTTCCTTCATATAATTTTCCCAGAGACTTAGCCACCCTTCCCAGAACTCCCTCTCCATCATTTCTTTTCAAAAACCTTACAAACAGCATTCCCAAAGATGACATTGGCCCCGAGGGAAATTATTTTTCTCAGAGCTTCCTGCGTGGGATTAATGTTAAAAAAAGATGGGCCTTTTCAAGACCCCCATTATTAAATCCTTTACTGACCTTAAAAAGCCTCACAACCCAGCCCAAGCGGGCAACCGGGCAACACCCAAGGGGGTGTTCTTGTGAGGTGTCACATATTTAAAAAAAATAATTGACTCTACGGTGAGATTTGGAGTTTTAAAAAACTATATTTTATTACCAAATTTGTTTGTGAAAATGGCGCAATGGAATTATCCAAACATTATTACATTTTGTTTGCAATAATAACAATAACGAAAACATTAATTTTTTTTCTACCGATTCCTAGATGTGAAAAACAACATTTCCCCCATGACAAGTGGCATAAGTGCTACAAGTACCTACTTTAAAGGAGCGTAGGCAGATGAGATATAGACGGTGGAGGTAATAAGTAATGTGTGAAATAATGTGACGATGATGGATTGCGTAGATCTCGTATTAGGGAGTTCGAGTACTTTATCACATAGATACGTAAAGTGAACCAAAAATGTATTCCACCCTTTCGGTTTATGTTTCTAAAATTATTGCTCTTTTGGGGTTTTAAAATGGTACGTTATCAAACATTACGTATTCATACAATGAATTAATTAATACTCAATTTTATAATAAATTAATAAACAAATAAAGTAATTAGTATAGAGTCTCAGCCCAGAGTATATTATGAGGCTAAAGGTAGTTTGGAAGGGATGGAGACGGGAGAGAGGAAGTTAAGGAAGTACCTTTCTTTTCCCATCAAAAATGGCTAAAGTCGTTTTAAGCAAAGTATCGATTCTGAATGGTGGAATTTCACCAGGGCGAAAACGTCACTCTGGGAGATGTCGCAAGTACACTATATTATGTTATATTTTAATGAATAAATTGTGAAATAACAAAAAATATTAATAGAATAAAATGTAATAAAAAATCATATCTCCGAATTTTAATATCGAAACAAACAAAACATCTTACAGTGTAAGACAGCCATTGAATTCACATATTTTAAACGATAAAATACAAATGTTTTAGAACTCATGAAAGAATTATTAAAACTAATTGAATTCATGAACGTATGAATTCTGCATATTGTTTACTTTAAAATTGGCGTAGTTACATATCACCAATTTTTTAGCAAATTGCTTTATTAAACACTAATTACAATATTATATGTCATGCTTAACAATAAATTTGGGTTATTCCCAGAATTCATATGACTGTATTTGTATGTCCAGTTGTCCAGGCGGTAATACGATAGCGGATTAATATCCAGACATTTCATTAGGATTAGGATCTTTGTATTGACTACAGCACATTTGATAATCACGGATATAAATGTAATTCAAACATCCATTTTTTAATATGAAACACATGATTAATGATTTGTAAGAAAAAATATTTCAATAATTTCGGTTGGCAAATATTAAGAACAAATGATTTAGAAGATGAGTATGCGAGACATCCCTTGTTGAAACGTGTAAGTACTAAGCTATTTTAGTTTGCGATTATTACAAAATTTGTTTTAAAATATCTCCTCAAATTGGCCACATTTTATTCATCAAACGCTCAGTGTTTGCAAATTAGCCAAAATGTAGCCAAAAACTCTCAAGTGATAAATAGTAATCTAGTTTGTAGTTTAAATTTTTTGAATTTTCACAAACACTTAATATAATTAATTTGTCTTTCACCATCCCCAGTCAATATATCTATCAGTGATATATCGAATATATAAAGATTAATGTTTGTTTGTTTGTTTGTTCGTAGGTTATGCGCAGCCATAGCATTCATCTGATTGCGATGCAACTTTGGGAATATGATGTGCGCATACACGGGATGGTTATAGGATAGTGAGGTCTGGCACTATGAAATTATTTCTTATACTATTCATCCGAATGCCGGTGGGAGGGGTATGCGGGAGGGTCAGATGGCGAATTAAGAAAGGGGGCATCGCGGGAGGGGGGACAAGGGCGAGGGGAAGGCAGAGAAAGTGGAAGCGGAATGCATGAGAGTGGGGGTTCACGAGAAAGAGGAGAGCGGGAGTGGGGAGGGGGAAAGGAGGGAAGGTGAAAGAGGAACGCGGGAGAAGAATGGGACGCGGGATAGGAAGAGAAATAGGAGGAAAGGGAACGTGGACGAATGGGAAATGACACGAATGAAGAAGCAATTTATTTTTTTATGTGGCATTCAATGCATTTCGGGTATCAGGTAGTATAGTTTAATTATTCTAAAATAAGTTTCTTCACCGTTAATTCAATAATTTCTCCCTATGTAATTTGCTAAGCAACTTACTTACTACCCATAACGCGCGAGTTTAATAATATTCGCGGTATCTGGCTATCGTATTGCAGTACCGTGGTATCGGGCCAGCAGAGGCAGCTATCAGGGTAACAGACGAATCGCGGGGGAAGCATATACACCCCCGGTGTACATTTCACGCTTAAGTGAGTGGCAGGTAGTGGGTAGGGGTGCAGGCCGGGGTAACCATTTGCTGATTCTATTTATGATTTCCTCGTACTTTTATTGAACTTTAAAGTATTTTACAAAGTAAGACGTTACTCCTGGCAACATTTCTAAATAATAATCATGACTGTTTTACGCTCGAATTCGTAATGGAAAATTCAATTGGTAAATACTAAAAGGTTGTCTATTAAGTTTGTATAATGATGAAATGGATTAAATTTAAAGAATTGTTAACAAGTGTAAAATTAATTTTTCCATCTCCAAAAAAGGCAAAGTCATGAACTTTCAAAGTGAACTACAGTAAAACGTATGCAACGGAGCCTTGTGAGCCCTATTCATAATTCGAATGGCAGTTCTGCAGTACTGTCGATCATAATAACACTCTTTATTATCGACTGATAAAGAATTGGTTTAGTCAAGCTGCGAACCTAAAATCAGTTTTTACCCTACAGAAGGCAATAGTAGTTAGTTTTTTTTAGCAAATTGCTTTATTAAACACTAATTATAATATTATATGTCATGCTTAAAAATAAATTTGGGTTATTCCCAGAATTCGTATGACTGTATTTGTATGTCCAGTTGTCCAGGCTGTAATACGATAGCGGATTAATATCCGGACATTTCATAATCTTCTTGAAGGTTTAAACCTTGGCCACCCTGGTTACAATAGTGCACCATGGATACCCCTCACAACCCATACTCACCTGATACATTGGTGTGGATGTAAGGGCTGTATAACTGTACACGTGTACAAGCTTACATGTACCTCTATCCACGTGTACGATTTTCCAAAACGAACATGATTGTATAGGGACTGGTTGTATCTGGTGCGGAGTTGCACCATTTTTTGTAACGGAAATATATTATTACGTACATCACAGTGCACGTAACTGTCAGTATTTTTGTTATTTATTTTAGGAGGGTTGGAAGGTTTAATGGCGCGTGCTAAAGGGTTGATTGTCAATCGAGAGACTTTAAAATCGTGATTAATCGGAAATGAAACCGTTGTTCTGTCGAATGAAATGTTCACATATTAGTACGATGTTAGATTTTTGTATGCATTTTATTTTATTTATTCCACTTCAATTTGATCGTCTCATGTGGAACGGAAATTTTTCCCAATTTCCAAATTTTAAATGTTCGAACGTAGAAATTTTGTTAGTATTCAATTGGTTGTTGGTAGGTTTAAGATACAATTTTATTTTAATTTTTATAGTGAACACCTCACAAGAGTCCCAAATGCTTCCGTCTGGAGCCAGTGAGACTATGGCATCCCCAATTGACTTATGTTGTGAGGCTGAAGGTAAGCGGGGAAGGGAAGGAGATGGGGGAGAGGAAGGTGGAGATGTACCCGGCTATTTTCACGGCCGTCCGTGGTCGAGTGGTAAGACACTTGACTTCCAATCGGAAGGTCGCGGGTTCAAACCCGGCGTGTGCAAATAAATTTTATTTGATTAATTTATTATTTAATTTAATTTGTTATTTCACAATAAAATAATAAAATAATATATATACTATATTTGTGGCACGTTCCAGAGTGGAAGATACTCTCAGTATCGCCCTGGTGTAAGACCACCATTCAGAATTGAAACGTTGCTTAATAATGGCTTTAGCCGTGTTTAGTGACTAGATCTGAAGAGCCAGGTACTTCCCCACCTTCCTCTTCCCCATCTCCTTTCCTTCCCCACTTACCTTCAGCCTCACAACATACCCAAATTGGGGATGCCATAGTCTCACTGGCTCCAGACGGGAGCAGTTGGGACTCTTGTAAGGTATTCTCTACAATTTTTTTTTTTTTAAATCAGATCTAGTCACTAAACACGGTTAAAGCCATTTCAAGCAAGGTTCAATTCTGAATGGTGGTCTTACACCATGGCGATACTGTGAGCAGAAAACTAAGCATTTTATACGATCTATGAACGATTAACTCGATGTGCTTATTAAATATAAGTTTGCTATCAAGGTAAACGCAAAGATGATGATAGGTTTGTTGTGGAGTAAATAAGAGTACTTAATTATATATTATGTTTGTTTCTGGTGAACGACATAGTGTGACATATAGAAACATTGATATCTAAAGAGTTAACTTTGCAATACTTGAAAAGCCTTTCTAGGTCACATTGTAAAGCATCACAGTCAGAGAGATAATATGTCTGGTATATAGTCAGAAGGTATTTGGTATATTGCGATATTTTTTTAAAACAAACAATTTGTAATTACGTTAAAATTTATAGTCATAGCACTGTAACCTTCTAGGAAAAGGACTTATTATTCTTCTTTGAATTTTAAACACAACCCTAACGATTCGAAACGGTAAAATAAATCTTTATGCTCATTTGCAACAAGTACGCAATGCGTGAATGTATTAAAATATTACACGTCGTTTGTTTAATGGGCCCTCGAAGATAAATAACTTTTATGAAACAATAAAAAACAGAATTTAATAGCGGAAATTTCCCTTTAGAGCAATTTTTTATAATAGCTCCATACAGGAGGCCCTGAGGAAGGAGATGAAGCTCTGGGAAGGAAAAATGTATGTGGGGTGGATATGAATCTAGAGTCGATGTATCTAGGGGCAACGGACAAATGAATCCATCCCTCTACGAGTCCGGCTGCAGAGGTCAAAAAGTCTCCATCAAACCAGTCTCTCCCAATCCGGCCTGCTGCGCAGTAGGTGGAAAGAGCATCCACCGCCAGAGATAAACCTCACCTCATTAACCCGGGCACCCCTGCTAAGTTACCAAATTCAGGGAAATACTTGTATCGACCTATGGCAGGCGTGTTGGTTATCAAATAATTGGTTCCCGCGGCGGCGAAAAATTATCGTAGAAAGTATGTAAAGAAGAGGAAAACTTTCTTTGTTTGTGTTTTCTACTTACCTAATTCATTTATTACACTTACGAATGTGGTTTATGAAACATAATATAAATTATATCTTTGAAATATATATTTTATTGAAGATACCTTTTCATTATTTACTTCAAAGTGAAGTTAATTTCTAAGTAGAGTTAATTAACGATTTTTACTAATGAGTAGCAGTAATCAGGTAACACTGAGCAGAGGTTCCCAACCCCCTGCCCGCGGGCACCATGCCGCCCGCGGAACGATTCGTACGTGCCCGCCACTAGTCGACAGACAGAAATTTTTTTTATAAACATTAATTAAAAATGTGAATTATTTTTATTTATTTCTTGGAGTTTTAATTTTTTTGAGTGCCTAGGTTTATTAAATACGTTCGTATGTTTCCGATATTGTATGTATGAGTGGTTCCTAATGATTATACCTATTTTCACTGTTTTAGTTGATCCCGAACAATTTCAAAGTTATAACATCAAATCTTTATAATTTTTTATGTATAAAGCTAATTGACTCTTGTCGACCGCTTAAAAAGAATTTTAAATTGACATTGGCAGCACCCCCTCCCCCCGGCCGTGGTGCCCGCCACCCTACCGGTATTTTAGAATGTGCTCTAGCGTACAAAAAGGTTGGGAACCCCCGCACTAGAGGATATTATATTACCTACATTAAATAAACCAATACCTACTACGTATTCAATGTGCAAGTTTAGAAAACAGAAAGGAAATATGAAGATTGCATAATTATAATTTCTCCAGTCTTGTGTGCATAAACTCGGATTACATTTTGATTGATTTATTTTTAATCTTATTAAAAAAATAAATCTCTTTCTGATTACCCATCCAGTCGGATCTTGCGCCCATTCACCTTTCAAGGGCTTTATCAGCCATTAAACTAATCATCGATGGAGAGTGGTGCATTACCTACCAGGACAGCAGAACACTCGAGGTGGTAGATACGAGTAGCTAGGTGGTAGGTAGGCTAGGTCCGCGGGGTCTCAGCAATCCATCACCCTGCCCATCCATCTTCCCATCGCCTGCTGTCAGCTCCGAGGGGTTATTATCCCATCAGCTGATAATCCGCCACTACCTCCGCGGGAGAATTACAATAATTAGCCATGCACTGCGGTACTCGGTTGCTGAGCTATCGGGCTGCACAGTTGCACGCCATGGAAGGGGTCTGCGACTTGAAGTGGGTAGACTGAAGACTGAAGAGTGCTTATCGAAATGCGGATAACAAGACATGCAGCACAAGATTGAAAAGATCTCTCCGTGACCTTCCATGTAAAATTAAAAAAAAAATAATTACATAATGTGGTAAAGCAATAAATTTTTATCCAAAAATCGTTAATTCATTGTTAGATATTATTTAGTCAACTGATTTCGTCAAGACCGTGACATTAACATGGTGATAATAATTGGGTGGCGCAATTTTTGTTATCTGACTTCCTACGTATTTATTGTTATTAAGTTAATTTTGTAGAACTCCATTTTAATTTTTAATAATATTATTATTCAATGCACAAAAACAGTTTATTATAAACAAGTTCTGCTTCGTAATTATTATTATGTGTTACAGCTGTTTCGCCCTCTGAAGGCATTGTCAAACTGGCAAGGCATTGTCAAACTGACTTCCTACGCTTAATCTAATATATTTACAAATAGGTGTAGAAAACTTACTTACCTGGCAGGTCACCTCTAATAAACACAGTTGTATTTTTTTAAATTTGTATGCTTGAAGAAGATACAATTTCGCACTCGGAAGACACACTACTGAAAACACTACAAATTGTGTGATTTTACGATTCCTTTTATTTATCTTCCTTAATAACTCAGGTACGGGACATACGTCATTTCTATGTCTACCTACGTTAAATTATCGTGAAAACAAGCTTATGTGTCCAAGCGGTTGACCATCGATATAAAAATACGATACGGTTCTCCCACCCCTGCCAGGAGCACACCTGTCCCGGTGAGACAAAAGGGCTCTGATTTTTTAGGACTCGAGGGAATGAGGTTGGAGTTTAATCGACCGTACATATTAGAATGTAGGGAGGAGAGGAGAAAATGAATTGATTCACCTTTTTTTTCCTTATGTCTACCTTCTTCTTGCCTTTCCCGGCTCTTCTTTATTATTTATTATTTGTGTATTTATGGCTCTTCTTGGCACCTTTTGCCTCTTCTTGGATCTTCTTAACTCTTTTTGGCTTTTCTTGCTTCTTGTTGTCTCCTGTTGGCTCTCCTTATTTATTTTTGGTTGTTCTTGGCCTTTTTGTCTCTTTTTGGATATTATTAACTCTTCTTTGCTCTTTGTGACTCTTCATTTAGTTTCTTGGCTCTTCTTGCATCTTCTATTATTTTTTTAGAAGATAATGATGGTTTATTATCACCAAACCCAATTCAAAACCTCAGGTCAAACACTTTTAATAAGAACGACACTGAAAAAGACAATGGAAACAAAAAAAAAAGTGAACTTGAAAATGTCGATAGCCTGCTGGGTAGGACGCTTGATTAGTATTCAGACGGGCCAAATTTTAGTGTCAATCTTATGTTCTGTAAGTAACTACTAAATATTATGGTTTCTAAACAATTTTTGAGATAAAAATAAATAAAATAATTTCTCCTTTACCTAATCATGAAATTTGTAATTTTCCAGAATTTTTTTAATTCCATCAAGACCGAAAATAATTTTTAATTACATTTTCTTAAATCTTCAGTAAAGTAGTGGATGCTAATTTAAAACCCCTAATAATCAAAAAGAATTATGAGATTACTCCGACCAAATGCCTCGCTGGTATCCATGTTGCGAATATTATACTAATTGGGGGAATCCTTTGTACTCGTTAATTAAATTTTGTCATCCCCAACAGTGATTACATGAAGCGAATTCTGCGACCATTTATTCCACAGCCTAATCTGTTTTATTAATCTAGTGCTCGGGAATACGAGTAACGCCGTGTCGGCGGGATTTCTAGAACTGAGCCCGTGAAATATTCCCTCTTTTTATGAACATGTTGTCTACAACATTTTTTTCGTTATGCCTGAAACGAAGTCTGCCGAAATTCTATTTTATTTTTGTGATGCTATCGGAGAAAACAGTTAGAATAAATTTACTTCACAAAGGTAGATGGCAGGTATCTTTTGATTTTACTTGATTGTCCTATCAGTAATAATGTTATCTTATTGCAAAGGCAGAGTTATTTTCGTGGCGTTCTAAATACGGAGCCGATTCTGCATCAACTCAAATTATTTTATTCCGTAGCCTGTAACAAAACCTAGTCTATATTCTTTCAAATCGGTTCCTCGTTGCTGAGGATCGTTAACTCTACTCCAATTTTATTTGTGGACAAGGCTCATTCACCATTCGCATTGCTGAGCTGTATGAAAAGCTGCATACACTGATGTACCGAACGCCAGTGATACTTGGTCACTCCAGCGCATTGGTGACCTTCATCTGCTTCTTTTGCGATTCCAATTTGCCAGTGACTCTGAGTTTCTCTGTGTTGGAGACCTCAGTTTGGCGAGCAACGTGTTAAAATGATAATTTGTAGGCAGATAGTTAAAAGCTTATTGTGGATGCTTAGCTCTTCCAAAATGGACAAATTTTTGCGTCTGGCTGTTCCATAATGAATCCAGAGATTTTTTTTGCAGCACCACATATCAGCACTGTTTTCTTTCGCTGGCTCTTATTAGTTCACATTGGTGGAAAAGAGAAGTCATGCTTTTCCAAGTGACCAATTAAAAAAGTGGTCATTTGTCAGTGTTATTCATAATTTTAACTCTACTACAACTTTTAATTGGGAGCCCGTCTTGCCATCTCTCTATTCCCTCCTTCCTTCAGCCTTACAACATTGCCCAAATGGGGATGTCACAGTTCCTCTAGCTCCAGACAATAAAAAAACAATAAATACCAACCTGAGCTCGTAGAAATCTGAACTCAAGAAGTAGGAAAGAAAAAATATTTTTGTCGTCTGGCCGTACATAGCGAAATGATTAATATGGAATCTTGTGGAACAAACAACCGAAGAAAATATACATAAAAGTGAATCATTATTTTATTCAATAAACTGAAGGGTTCGATCCTATTTCCCTCTTGATAGGCTCATACAACGTGTGGTTATGTAAGCTTATCGTGTTAAATTGTGTATAGCAAAGCCTCTTTCACCCTTTGGGCTAAGTACCCACTCCCACGCTCATCTATTGGCTTACACTTCAATAAGCTTAGTGCTCGCACAACTCGACATTTAAATCTCACCAGTCAAGTTTGGGGAAGATCAGAAGCAGAGTTTGAGGAATACTTTGTGTTGCTTAAATACGGTACAGTTGGATTAAAATATTGACCTTATCAAATAAATATAGTATGTACATAGTACAACTACGAATAGCATTACTAATTTAAAAGGTGGTATCGGATTATTAGGTAGTAACATATTATGAGGCGTCTAAATTAGTAATATCCCAAGGCTTATGGATTGTTAATTATCTCACAAGTAAAAGACGCGAAAAAATAAATATAAACCAAAAAAATATTTATCTGGAATAATTACCCATAGAATATTAAGTTCACTGTAAATTAATTCCTTTAATATGTAAGTGTAAATATCAACTAGCAAGCATTTAACTGGCGAAACTTGACAAGAGTAGAAAGAATTTTCTTTCATATAAGTAGTGGCTTAATACTCTCTTCTTTATAATTAAACTATTTCCTTCGTGGTCTGTATCATCTTTGGCGATGCTGTGTAAGGGTCATTTTAGGAAAAAGAAAGGAGAGAAAGTTCTCGTAAAGAAAATGTATGAGAGGTGTGTAGGAATCTGGGGGTGAGTGAGACCAGGAGTGACGGACGTATCAATTCATTTCTTGGTGCAAGGCAATAGGTCGGGTGAGTCCGGCTGGAGAAACTCGCAACAATCCAGTCTCACCCGATCCGACCCGCCACGCAGTAGGTGTGCGAAGGCATCCGCCGGGAAGGCATATACAAACTTCTCCCCATGAACCAGGACAACTCTGCTAAATCACCAAACGCAGCAAACCACTTGGAGTATGGGGTGTTAATTAATCAATAAATGGTTAATATTATCTGGCAGTTTTCACATCGTATCGTCGTTTCCACTACCTGTAAGCCCACAATCAAACAAGTTGTGGAATTATGTATTTCTTGAGGATCTTTTTTTATAATTAGTCCATAAAACAACATAATAAAAGAAAGTTAAAATGTATGTTGCTTTCAGAAAAAAAAATGTTCTCGTAGCGAGATTAGATTTTTTTATGTTTCTTTATTCTTTGAATAGTAAATATAACATTTGTAGATTTTATGGCCACCATACTAGGCACATGCCCGTGTTATGGTTGCCGATTATGATACAACTTAATAATAAAAAAAAAGCTCTGGAGTATTTAGTTTTAATTCATCTTGGGTTTAAGTTACGTGTTTTATGATAAAAATGAAAAGAGTATTATTAAACAGTGTAATATTAACTTA
Source organism: Limnephilus auricula (assembly GCA_951813805.1). Taxonomy (NCBI): domain Eukaryota; kingdom Metazoa; phylum Arthropoda; class Insecta; order Trichoptera; family Limnephilidae; genus Limnephilus; species Limnephilus auricula. Next base: position 1,328,253 of record OX638401.1, read on the forward strand.
GATAAATCACTGGTCTCTTACAAACAAATTTAGTAAACTTTTTAAATAAATCATTGCATCGAACAGAACCACTCGTCCAAACTAATTAGTTTATTTTAAATATGTTTGACCAAAAGGGAACTATTGCAGAATAATTCAATATTTAAAATAGCCACCACTACCGGGTTAAATATAAAAAAATACCATTGGCTCAAGTAAAACTTTTACAAGTAAACGCTTGTTTTTCTTCTATATTGAATCGATTATATTTTCCTTCTAAATTCTGTTGCTGTGTGTGTCTTGGCAGAAGTACGTTTAAAACGGACGTTTTGAGAGAAGTATTTCGAATAACCACATTTCTCCGCAAAGCCTCTGAGGGAATAAAATCGGAAGGAGGAACAATGAGTTTTCTTTGAGTGCAGGAAAAAAAGGAAACCTAATGTTTTCGATACTAGAGAGCAAACCAACGAGGCGCGTCCTCATAACAACAAGATTTTTATTGCGTTCTCTCCTTCTTTCTGAGCCTTCATTCGCTTTTGATCGCTTAAGAGTTTTGTACAAAACTAAAACCAGGCAAAATGGCAAATAATGTTTGTGGGAAGGCCTTTTTGTGGGTAGTTCTTTTAAATCTTACGACTCGGTCTTTGTGTTTTGGGTTCGTAATATACGTTGCAATCCTAGATGTTTTGTTAAGAGGTTAGGTTATTGTTATCTATCACAAACAAAGACAAAGTGTATTGATGACCTCGGCGATTTTTATTAAAAGAGTTTGTGAGAAATATGCCAATGCCAAGTGAAATTTTTCAATGACTGAATAACAACATTTTTATTACACATTAACTCCCCACAGGAGGCCTCGAGGAAAACAATTTCACTCAGGGCCTATGTCATTCTTGAAGATGCTGTGTGGAGGAGACTTGAAGAGACCCATGTTGTAGGAAGGAGGAAACAGAGAGCCCGGTGAATCGTTCCACAGCCGAACTGTTGAACTCAAGAGCGAGTCGTAGAAGCGCCCCGTTCTCGCGTGACAAATGTCAATCGTGTACATATGTTGGGCGCGCGTTTGGCATGTTTCCCGACTACCGGTGCTAAGGAGATCAATGACGCCGGTTCCTCGGAGCATCTTCATTTGAAATACCGGTAGAACAAGTATAGAATTCCTACCCCACGCCTGTGCTCTAAAGATAATTGCGATTTGTACAGGGTTAGCAGTTATGTACTATTAAAGTATCTGCGGGCCCTGTACAGTACGCCTAGTTTCTGAGAGGCTAACTTTACTCTGGCTTCGATGGAGTCCCCGTACCTGAGCTGATCACTTAGAGTCACACTGAGCATATCAATGGAGGGCTTGTTCAGAAGTAGAGTGATTTTTTTACTGTTAGATGCATACAAAACGCTACAAATAAATAAACTAATGGTAGATACAATAATATTATTAGTATCCTTTAACAAAGGAAAATTTTGCTATGCCATGTTTTTTCATATTATTAATATTTGTACCTACATAGGCAAAAATATGTATATAAAAAGCTAGTACAATATTTTAACTGTATTTCGATTCAAATATGATATTAATTTTTAAAAAACCTTAGAGGATTCTTGGGTGCTTCAAAAATTAAATTGTTTTTCACAGAATATGTAAAAATATTACCCACTCGTTTTCAGATACCTAATCATGGTAAAAATTGAACGATTAAATCGTTATTTATTTAGGTCCGCTCATTAATTTATATCGGTCATTGAAAAATTTTCACCTGGCAATGGATACATATTTCATAATTTTCCCGTTTTTTAAATTACAGGAGGCCCCAAGGAAAATAATTACGCTGGCATATGTCATCTTTAGGGACGCTGTGTTTGGGGTGTGTAGTCTTTTTAACGAAAGGTGGGAGAGGAAGATCTGGCAAGGAGATTGGAACGAGGGGTGTTTAGGAATCCGAGGGTGTCTCGGAGAGACGGTGGATGATTAATCCTTCATACTGCGGTGTTAGGTAATGAGTCGAGAGATGGTCCGATAATGGGTCCTTTAGGGGGGGTCAAAAAATCATTCTCAACCAGTGCCTCATGATCTGGAAATCGATGCAGGAGGTGGGCAGACGCATCTGCCGCAAAATACCTAAAACTCAATACATCAATCCAGGGACCCCAACTAAGTCACTATTTGATATATTTTATAATATATATTTTACACTATAATAATAATAGAATTTAATTAAAATAAATTGAATTTAAGTAAAGACGCACTTATTTTCGTAGAAATATTTCGACGACGAAAATCGAAAAATAAATATAAAAAAACCCTAGAAAAATTACTCAATTAATTCAATTTTGGATTTTACAGTATTCCAAATTTCCGTTATCGATAATATGGATTACGTATAAATTAAGAATTTAATTTGATGTACACACACCTAGGTACATTGTACGTGAAAGAATTTAACAATACCCAATTGAACCAATTATTTACAAATGTAGTAAACGTTCGTAAACCATAATCACATATTTAATAGTTAATCACACGTGCGTATGAACTTTAATCTTCAAACGAACTCAAAGTTCCTAGAATAACACGCACGCATTTAGCATAAGAGTTAGAATAAACGATTAAAAAATCTACACAAATGAAGGAAAAATATTTTGAAACCTTTTTAGGTATTTAACCCTTCAAAAATTTGGCGTATTTTTTCAGAGGTGAAAAATATTCCCGTTTTGCAATAAAATCCAAAAAAAAAATATTTGTTAACGTATCCAAAAATTAATTTCTGTTTTCAAATTTTATTATTATAAATAACCATGTTATTTTTAAAATATAAAAATTTTGGGTGAAAACTTTAAAAAGTTTTAAAAATGGCTCAATTTACGTTTTTTCTAACTAAAATTACTGATAATGAAAAAAAAAACACATACATATTTGATTAGACAAATGAATTATAAACGTTACTGTCACCTCGCTTTTTGTCATTTTATGTAAAAAAAAATGTTAAAAAATTCACAAAGTTTAGTAAAGTTTTTTCAAATCGCGATCGAAAACTTTGGTTTCACAAGGGTGTACATTTTAATTTTTTTGTGGCTAACTTTTAGATTTGAATATATAGCGTGTTGTATTCTCTTTCCAATACCGTTTATATCATGCTTCTCACTATGATAGTAAGGGAGATACAACGATTTTTATGAGACCTATGTCAGCTGGGACAAACATGGTCTCCTGTGATTAAACAGGAAACTTTTGATAATTTTTTTTTTTTTTGATAAGTTCAAAAAATATTTATAATCATCGTAGAATTTGAATGATATCTGTCGTTTGTAGCACGAACCAATATTAGAGTGAATTAAATAAGCAAATATTATCTAGGTCCGCGAAGCATGGTTTGGATAAATATTTTGTGGTTTGGCTTTGTCATACAAAAAAAAAATAGGTTGGCTCTCGTTTGAATTTTTATATAATTTTGCAATGAATGAAAAGAAATAAAGTTATTTTGGGTAGGTTTTTTTTAAAAAAATGGAAAAACAGAGAAGATTTATTTCATAATTTAACGAAAGGAAGTTCTTGAACGGTTCCTTGAAGGTCTCTGGAGGTCTAGGGCGTAAATCGAGCTCCAATGTATGACTTCTGTAGTCTTCCAAACAAGGGGTTTTATATCACTCTATTGATTGAGGTTGTACTCTGAACGAAACTACTAGTGACCAACATTCAAATAGAAGTATAGAATATGTGTAAATTACAAAGCAAACAATGCGATTCTGTAAGTAATAAAATATTCCAACGATAAAAAATATAAATAACTTAGCCTATAGGTTACATTGAATGGTTTGATGGTAGTTATAACAAGTGAGATATATTTCAAGTTGAGATTATAACTACATATTACAGGAAATAAACTTAAATTCCAATGAAACAATAAAATATAATCTCAATCTTTAAAAAAAACACGTCACATTGCTACCGCCCACTTCCTACCCTTTCACGAATAGTTTAATGGTTGTTGAATATATTATTACGTCTGACCACGGCTTTAACTTACTTCAACAGCCTGAATAATTGAACTTTGAGAACAAGTAGTATTTCCGTAATGAAATTCTATAGGCTTAAGTTTCCTTTCTGGCTTGCCAAGTGAAAAGTTGTTGTGAAGTGGATGGTCTATAAATTTTAAAAGCTATTCGATGCATTTCTACCGTTAGTGGGCGTGCTAAATTTTAATGACGTTGGTATTTTCTCATTTATTATAAACTATACTTCCAAGTTTCTTTTTTGTTAGTTACCAAGAAATCTTTCAGTGGGAATTTTATTTTTTACCAAGAATTTAGAATAATATAAACATATTTTTACATTTAAAACTTTAAAAAAATATTTTTATTTGACTTTTGAAGAAACCTACCTATATAACTTTCAAGAATTACAAGACATTTTTGAAGGCACAGACGAGATTTGCAAGAAAATCAAGCGAATAAAATAACTGATTTGGGTCTTGAGAAAAGTCAGAAAAAGTAGAAGTACACATGTACTAATGACATCTTACAGTGTAGTTTGGGTAGTTTTAATCTGTATCAACAGTAAATTGTACTACACAAGAGAAACAACCGTCCTTCATTCTGGTCAACGAATGAACGGTTACGAAGACAGGCTACGGTAGGTCGGCACCATCAGTGACCATTTGCCATGCTCCAGATTAACACAGAGCATCCTTTAGAATGGACGTTAAGTCAATTAAATTTTAATTGTAAATAAGACGAAAATAATCACGACTCGTAATCTAAACGAACCGAAGTAATATTGCAAATCCCGACCAACGGAGTTGTATTTTTTATCAAGTATGGAGTCATGACCATAGTCCAACTTCTTCACCTCCACCATTTCTCTAAAGGCATATCTGTGCTGAATCTTGTGACTCCCGATGTTGTCGATTGGATAATTCTGGTGAATCTCAGTACCCTATTTTGAACATAACCAACTCTCCTAGATCAAACAAGGAATTCCAATGTTGTTATTATTTTTTCAGGTGTTATGCCGTGTTGCGCTACCTCCTTCTTTAGCCAACGTTTCGGACAACGTTACAGTCTATATCATCATTATTATTTTTTTTTTTTTAAATCTGTGCCTGACTGTAATAAAAAAAAGTTATGGTATTTTGTCGTATGTATCCATTACGTATCCGTGCATTAAAGCTATCTCGTTACCCTTGTGATTTACATATCACGGCATACACATCATGCAGGGCGCATGATTTCCGCTTTATGCGTCCAATTCTCGACATGCAATCAAACGGCCTCTACGTATTATATACAGCTTTAAGCATTTCTATCACTCGCCAATCAAACTGTAATTATTCATCTATCGAGTTAATTGGGGATGGAATATGATAACAGTTTCTAAATATTAAATTAAAATCTGCGATGATGGTGAATAATTTTTTAGTTTTCTAGTTAGGTTATTAATTTTAATCGTTATACTCGTGTTGTTAACAAATAGCATATATTATGAATGATTTAAGATTTTCACAGCCAAAAATATTTTTGCTGTTTATTACCTCCTTCTTTAGCCAACGTTTCGGACAACGTTACAGTGTCCATCATCAAGGCAGGTGTGTTAGACACATCTGCCCTGACGATGAACACTGTAACGGTTTCCAAAGCGGTGGCTAAAGGAGGAGGTAGCGCAACACGGCACAACACCCCAAAAATAAAAAAAGCATATAATATTATTAATATAATGAATGCAATAATCCGTGCCAGGAAAGTATACGCGGATTGGCGAGTAACGACTCTACTTGCCTTCATTTTATGGTATTTTAACCTTAAAATGCTCCTACCATAGGTAAATCATAATAGTTTCAATATCATTGAATAGATGTCGTTAGTACAGTGAGTTATACGAAGTTTTGGTTGAGGAAAATCTAACCTAGAACTCTCTAGCCGGACTCATCGACCTATCGCTGAGCACCGCAGTGGGAGGGATGGATTCATACGTCCCTCACTACTGGACATGTTGCCCCTAGATTCCTACCCACCCCTCTTCCTTTTTCCTTCCCTGAACTTCCTCTCCTAGGGCCTCTACACTTCATACCCAAAGATTACAAAGGCTCTGAGGCCTCAGGGCATCCTGTGTAAAGCTAATGCAAAAAAAAGTTTTTAAATCTGATAAGTAATACCTCAAATACTAATTAAATAAAGACAATATTAGCGAAAATAAATCTAAAATAAAAAAAAAGAAAAATCAGAAAGAGATACGGTCACATCTAAGACTCGAACCCAGGAACTATGCCTTGCTGTGGCGGAGCTCTACCAACTGCGTTTTTCAAAAAAGTTTCGCTAATATTATCTTCACTTAATTAAAATAAAATAAACTCTCAAACTTATTACCGCTTAATATATGAAGTCAGATTATTTTATTTAAATTGGGGCAGTAAAAAATATTCTAATAGGCAAATAATTAATAATTTATAGTTTGATATTATTACAGTAAGAATAGTTTAATTTAGTCCAATCTTTGTTTGTAACAATATGTTGTTAGTTAGTTAGATGATAGGAGAGAAGCTCGCTATCGTCACGTTATTGGAACGAGTGGGGCACGAAGTCGGTTGCCTCCAGATTGAAGGCAAATATCCGGCTTTGAGGGAGAAACTAGCCGAGCATGAGTCACACAAAGCGATATTGCTGTGTGTTTCCATTAATATAAAGCAGTTTCCTGCTCATGCCGCTACTCCCCTGTCCCTTTAGTCTGCCTCTACTTGTACTTCCACAGCTGCTGGTGTAGTATAAGCAGCCCAGGGGCGGATGATGATTTGGGCACCTATTATTGTGTAAAACCCATACCGTTTTCTCTAAATAATAATATGTTCCTGCATTCCCAGGTTTTCTTTCAAATCCTGTGGCTTGTCAAAAGTGTCACATGAGTTAATTTTTCATTAAAAGGATCCTTCCTTGCTTTTCCGAATAATGCCATAGAAATAGTTTTGCCGGTGCAATAATATATTATCTAGTCGAATTTCAGAAAAACAAATAAAATACTTATTTCGGTTGTCTGGCGTCCTCCTAGACTGTGATCCAATTAACTCAAATTTTGTTTGATTGTGAAATGAATTCAGAAAAGCTATGCAGTAATATAATATTTTAAGCAAATAATTTATATTTTGCAAATTCATTTTATTTTAAGTGAGTCTTTTTAAAAATTGGAACTGATTTGTCAAGAATTCAGACTTTCTCGTGTTTTTTCAAGGGTCTACGCTGGTTATTTAATTCTAAATTTTAAATTAGTTACTTTTCGTTTTCAGTATCCATATTTTTATTCACGATGTCCCGGGGTAAGGCCCTCCGCTCATGACAAAACTAAAACCAAATTAAAACTGGCGGGTTGCTATGGTTTCCAACCAAACTTCGTCCATAGACGAAGAACAAACAGCTGACATCGTAGTCATCTGCCGCTGTCATATTTGGGCTGGCGATTAAAAAACTCGAAAACTGACGACAAAATTGCGTTTCCATCGCAACCGGGCAATTTGGCAACAGCCGGCCACGGCAACTAGCACGGCGAGTGGCGAGTCATTGCTTGTGTGACAACGGCCTTTTTGAGAAGTTGTTTAGCTTGCGGACCATCATCACATTGATTTACACAGGATAGCGAGTTGAGTGGAAAACTGGTTTTTCAGTTGTCCGTGAGCGGAAGCACTAAAGTGCATAAACTTCGTGTGGTGATTCTAAATGATAATATCTACAAGTAAAAAAGACAAATATTTTTTTTAGTTTTCGGTTAAAAAGTAGAATTATTTGTAAGGAAAAAATTATATTCTTCCATTGAAAAATATTTTTGTAACTATCAGTTTTAGTTTGGTTATAATTTCGTCATTTTAGTGTGATTTTTAAATGTCGAAGGACCTTGAAAAGCGTGTTTTAATCACAAGTAAAAAGTATGCACATAAGGAAAAGGAGAGAAATGAATCACTGCAGGACTTCTAGCACTTTCTTTTATTTGGACGGTTTTAACTTGCACTTTGTTGCGATAATATTTCTTCTTAGAGCGGTTAGTAAGTGTAGCTATGTATTGTGTAAATGCCCAACCTAAGGTTATTTATCTTTTTTACTTCTACCATCATGTAGAATCACCTCCCAGAGGATATGCCCTTTACCCCCGGACAACCTGTATAATGATTTTATACCCATTATTAAAATAGTTAGTGGTACAACGGTCATTACCGTTAATATAATAACAGCTAACAAATAATAAACATTATTAAATTTAATATAAATTAAATAAAAGAATATTAAAAAGTCAATATAGCTGCCTCAAGGTTGCCTTCCAAGAAGTAAACTGAGGATCAATCGGCAATGGCAAATTTTCGTTTTAATATATTTTTACTTTTACTTTTAAAAATTATCGGTATAAAAATTTTATATTTTGTAGAAAGAATTTATTTTTATCTTTTTCTAATAAGTTTTTATTAGAAAAAAAAAACACACTCACTTTAATTTGTGTTACGGTTTGTTAACTTAATTCTCTATTTTTGTTGGTAAACGTTGTTCTTTTTCAGTGAAAACGTAATTGACACTTGGTGAATTTTTTACCCGCTTTTTATCTCACATTAGATAAATGCCAGTTAAAAATGTACACATGCGATAATCAATCAATAAGTTTACTATTTTCTGGGAAAGGACTATGCAGATTGGCTCTATTTGTGTGCAAAATGTTAATCCACCTCTGAAAATCAAAGCCTTACAGACCCGCTTCCTCAATTAACGATCCGACAGAGACACACAAGAGATTTCCCGCTATCCAAAAACGTTAAGTCATTCATCCCGGAAATGGTGACATTTCCAGGGCGTATATTAATTAATTTTATCATAAAGCAGAGAAGATGCCCCCCGCGGAGTTGATAACTTTGCTGCAGTATTATTGTCGTGTCAAAACGTTGTTGGCATTATACGGAACACTTCGGGCATGCATCCCTATCCGTTGGCACTCTGTAGGCCTGGGTAATACGAAATATACCCAAAAATCATTTTAAAGAGGATCCGTTTGAATGGATTTGTACATAATGATAGTATTGAATGTTTTCAAAAAGTTTTTTTATTATTTGGAATACTCGCCCGCAGTCCACTCCTGTACTACACATGCCCAAAGATGTCCGGTGCATAGCAAGGTCTATCAATTACGTTTAAATTTAGAATCGCGATTTAAGGGCCGGCATTTCCCGCCCAAAAAGAAGAAGAAGGAGAGATACGACATGTTGGAAAAAATTAGGAAAACGTTTAATAAAACACGACTCGTTTACAATAGAGCAAAAATCGCTCTTCAACGCCTTAAGTTGCATTTAAAGAAACACTGTTATTTTTTCAAACCTTTGATGTGTACAATAACAGAGCCGTATATTTTTTTATTAATAGTTTCATACTCCGCTTACTGGTTAGTACGGAATATTTTTAATTCAAACAGTTAGATTTAGATTTATTATTACGAAAAATTAGTTTTTACGTCGGGGGAGATGAAAAAACATGCAAAAAATATGCATTTAACATTTTAATTTTGTTTAAATTAATTCACTCGCGGTATGAAATCTTCGCCATATTTTATTTACAAATTCATAAACAACACACACATTTTCCATGGTACAAATGCTGAAATATTAATAAAGATTGTCATACCGCAAAAATCTTGAAGCCACCACGAAATCTGGGCGTGTTTGGTAAACACGAATTTACCGGAGTTTTGGAAATAAAATGAAGAAAATGGCAGGCGATACGAAGGGGGCACTTTCTTTTGTATCACAAACCATGTTACACAAATCTAGGGTAGCCGCTAAACTACTTGAAAACTGGCATGTTTTTCTTGCCTTGATGCGAGCAGGCGTTACGAAGGGTACACTTTCTTTTGTATCACAAACCATGTTACACAAACCTAGCGTAGCTGCTAAACTACTTAAAAACTGGGATGTTTTTCTTGCCTTGACGCGAGCAGGCGTTACGAAGGGGGCATTTTGTTTTGTATCACAAACCACGTTACACAAACCTAGCGTAGCCGCTAAACTACTTGAAAACTGGGATGTTTTTCTTGCCTTGACGTGAGCAGACGGTATGAAGGAGCCACTTTCTTTTGTATCACAACCCATGTTCCACAAACCTAGCGTAGCCGCTAAACCACTTGAAAAATCAAAATCTAGGTTAGGTTATAAGTGTTTACTTTTACGATTATAAAGTATGAATGAGCTCAGGAGTACAGGTACGTACCTACACTCGTTGACAAGAATTTATTTTATAAGGTTGTTACTATCGGCAAATGTCATATTTGAGTGTATTTGATTATCTATTGATTAAAAAAGGAACGCTCCGTATTATCCGTGTATCGAACTTCGACAAGAAATATTCCGTATTATCCGGTAAGCGGAGTAGTAAACATTAACCTTTTTTTTAAATTTTTCATAGCATACTTTGCCATTTTTACTATCGAGGGAATTTTATGAATTTAACGTCTATACAAATTTCAGATATTATCTAAAAACATAATATATATTTTGATAAAGAAAACTTGTTTAGTAGTTGAAGGTTTTGTGTTATATGTAATCCTGAATAGGATTGCAGTTAACAGCCTTCACCAATCTGTAAACAGAGTTCCGTGGTGTTGTGGATATTTGTTAATAATAACACTTGAATATACAAGTCAAAATATATTTACAGGAAACGTTATTTTACAATTAACTAGAGATGTAACGACCGGAGGAGAAGTAAGCTACTGATTTAGGTAAGCTGATAATTCCATTCAATGGTACATAGACTCATTAACATTCCCTTAGACAATAAAGCATATGTAAAAGAAAAGGAAACGATTAATAACGGCTATGAGGCAAATAACATTGAAGAAAGAATTAAAATTAAGAAATACAAAAAATAAAATCAATTTAATTTATCCGGTAAATAATAAAAACATAGAAAAATTTGCATGTCTCGAATTCCTTGGCCCAATATCTCTAAAAATTGCAAAAGAAATAAAAAAAATGTGGTTTTAATATAACGTTTCGAACCAATAATAATTTAGGAACAAGCCTTAAAAACTATAAAAGTAAAAATCCTACACTTAGTAATAGTGGTATATATGAATTAAAATGTGACCACGCCGACTGTAATGCTACGTACATCGGACAGACCGGAAGGGCATTCTCAACTAGATTCAAAGAACATATTCGATGTTATAATAATAAAAACACATCTTCAAAATTTGCAGAACATCTCTTGGTGAATAATCACAACCCACATAACAACAAAGGGACCTAAACCATTACATGTAGAAAGAAAAGGTCTTCGATTGAATTTACTCGAACAATTAGAAATTAATAAACGCACGAACGACCCTAAATTAACATTAATTAATAAAGTAAGGAAAATAATATATTCACCTCTTCTAAGTATTTTCACAAAACCTAAACAATATTCATAGCAGTAACGTCATTATTAAACAATTAAGAACATATTTACAAATTTCAAAATACCCATGGGGGAGAATCTATTACTTTCCCAAGAATTCGGTTTAACCGAAAATAAATCAATTTACTCACTTTCAAATTGACATTTTAAATCGTATAAATATCGTCGTCTAATTATGAAACACCTCAGTTTGAAAATGGCCTTGCAAGCCGAAACAGCAGTCACAATAATAAAAACTAAAACACTTGCAGAACTTAATAATAAACATTATTAAATTTAATTTAAATTAAATTTCAAAAAAATTAAATGGAGTTCTACGAATTAAACACAAAAACAATAAATAATAACTAGCAGTGAATATATCAGCATACGTGTCTGTATTTGCAAATTTTTTATTATAGAAGTTACATGTCCTTTGCATAAATTCATTTTGATTGGAATTGGTGTTGCATCTACCAATGTAGAAAAGGGTAGGTATTTTGTCTGCTATATCGAATCGGTGCGTGGAAATTTATTTTGTTTAGCAACTCCGGGCAGTCAACTTTTGAGTAAATAATTTTTGTACAGGAGCATCTGATCAGCGACAAGTCTTCTGTTGAGTAATTTTATGATACCAAAATGTATCTCGATTTCGGTGTAAGAGATGTATATTTACGTTAAATGATTTAAAATTGAGGAATTTGAGAAATCACTCCCGAACTCTTTCTAACCTATTAACATAAACAATATAACGCGGGTTCCAAACTTGTGAACAGTATTCAAGGTGTAGACGATCATGCAAATTGTAGAGAATCAGATAAGTCTTAGTGTTTTTGAAAAATTTGCATGTTCTCAGTACAAAACCTAGACTTTTTGTTGCTTTGGTGACAACGTGATCAACGTGTTTATCAAAGGTAAGTTTAGAGTCCTAAAGAACCCCGAGATAACGTACATAATATTTATTTAATCATAATATTATGCTAAGGACAGTAAAGGAGTAGCTGATTTATTTTCTGAATATTTTGGATCTGTATTTTCGAATGTTCAACCTACTCATACAAGCAATACCAGTGATTGTTCAAATTCAAATAGCGTAATTAACTCAATTGAGATCAATGAAGACATCACCTTCAAATACCTTAAGTCCATTGATATCAAAAAGGGACCAGGGAATGATCAACTTCCAGGGATATTTATAAATTATTGTAGTAAACAATTGACTCCTCCCATTTTTGCTATTTTCAAACTATCGCTATCTGAAGGAACATTTCCCGAAAAGTGGAAAACAGCCTTAATTACCCCAATCTTTAAAAATGGCAGTAAAAATGATGTATCCAATTATCGACCTATATCCAAACTACCGATTCTAAGTAAAGTACTGGAAAAAATTGTTTATGATCAATTATATTCTACTATCTCACCTTCACTCTTAAGTAATCAACACGGCTTCATGAAAAATCGCTCCACAACCTCAAATCTTGCATTTTTTATAAATTTTCTTCATGCTCAAATGGATATGCGATGCCAAGTAGATGCCATCTATACGGACTATTCCAAAGCATTCGACCGTGTTAACCATTATATTCTTTTACAGAAGTTATTAGGTCTAGGAATTCACGGTGATCTCTATAGATGGATCGCATCATATATTAGTAACCGGCACCAAATTACGGTTGTCAATGGCATCACATCCTGCTTAATGGAAATCGTCTCAGGTGTGCCCCAGGGGTCGCATCTCGGACCACTCCTATTTAATATTTACATAAATGATATTTATGTATGCTTTAAAAATAGTCATTTTGTGTTATACGCGGATGACATGAAAATTTTTAAACCTGTACAGTCTTTATCCGATTGTATGGAATTACAAAGCGATCTTGATAATTTGTGCATATACTGTGAATCAAACTTATTGTCCTTAAACATTTCTAAATGTCATTCTATTACGTTTACTAGAAATAAAAATAAAATCAACTATCATTACAACTTGAATGATAAACCTTTACAATCTATGTCTATATGTAAAGATCTAGGTGTTTACTTAGACAGCAAATTAATTTTTGATAAGCATATCGAAAAAATTATCACAAAATCCTACAAGATGCTAGGTTTTTTATTAAGAATATGTAAAGCTTTCAAAAGTGCTAAGACACTAGAAATGTTGTTTTGTTCATTAGTCAGAAGTCCACTGGAGTACGCGTCCACAATATGGAATCCTCAATATAAGGTATACATAGATTTATTAGAAAATATACAAAATAAATTTTCGAAACATTTACTTTTAAAATACAACAAAACTACAAATAATATGTTAACACTACAAAAAAGACGCACATTGTCGGATCTATTGTTTCTGTATAACCTGCTTAATAATAATATTGATAGTCCCGAATTACTATCCGTCATTGGTTTAAATGCTCCAATGAGGCGTACCAGGCACACTTCTCTTCTTCATATAGAAGCCCACAACACCAATGCAGCAAATAACTCACCAATCACTCGCGCAATCACAACCTATACCCATTATGAAAAATTATTACAATTAGACATTTTTCACGATTCATTGCGAACATACAAAACAAAATTATTAAATTTCTTATCATTTTATTAAACTTTAGTGAGCAAATAATTTTTTATTTTAAAATGTAAAATTTTCTCCACCCATACTCTTTCATTTATGTTTTATTAGTCAACCAATGTTTGATTCTTTTCATTAGTTTCATCATAATATAGTTTTAAAACCCAGGCGAAATTACCTATTGATATTTTACAGATTTACGTAATAGGTACAAAACCATGTAATTTATTTAAAATACCTTACAACTTATATTTAATGTACTGTGTAAATCTTATAAACAAATAAATAAATAAATAAATTTGTTAGCAGCGATCCAGAAATGGTGTAATCGTGTACTACTTTCAGACGGTTATGTTTGAGTGTGACTTTGCAACATTTGGAAATATTAAGAAAAATCTTATTTCTGAGACAGTAATCCGTCAGTCGTTCAAGATCTCAATATATCTTCTATAGATTAGAATGGCTGTCATTACGGTTATATAGTAGTTATTAAAATAAACCAATAGTTTATTCGTCAGAATAAAATGAAAAAAAATTGATGTGCATTTTATCCCGTCGAAGTAAACGTGAGTTTCGAATAAGGTTAACATTTTTTTATTAAATAAGTGGTGTTTACAAAATGATTAATTTTATATTTAATTAAAACGACGCCAAATTGTGAATTTATTGTGAGATTATTGAAGACATTATTTTTTTAAAGAAGTCTGAAAAATGAATAAAAATAACATATTTTAATTGAATGGCTAGTCCACATTTAAAGTGTGATATTTAGTCTTGAAAAATGTCAAACGAGCCCACGGCTGACATTTGTTACATGAGAACGGATCGCGTCTACGACTCTTACTTGAGTTCAACATCTCGGCTGTGGAATGATCTGCCGGCCTTTGTGTTTCCTCCTTCCTACAACACGGGTCTCTTCAAAACCCATGTTCACTCCTTCCTCTCCTCAAAAAGAAGTTTACAGGGTAAGAGGGGGCCGCAGGCGGGTGTTGACGCTATTGGTGAGTAGAGTTACGTTCAAAAGTGTCATCTTTAAATGATTTTCCTAAGTAGTGAATTAACGAAATTAGCTTATGTGGAATAAAGGTTTTGTCAGAGAATTATTCACAAAGAGGCATAAAGCTTTTCAAATGGCTAAGGTCTGCATTTGAAAAGGGGGCATACATTTTATGGGACCCCTATACCTTTCCTTTATTATATTACAGAGACGTCAACCCGCATACGCCTCAATAACATTTATATTGTTAGCGTGAAACGCAGATAATATTTTTATTGCATATCGTGAATGTTATCATAAAGTTGATAATACATAAGTATATGGGGCCATCATGTCGTTTAGACGGACATGATAAAGGTTTTACCATCAAATTCAGATTGGCTTTTTAGAAGGCATCTTACTAGGAATAAACATACTTTTTTTATAATTCCAGTCCAGCAATTTTTAAAATTATTAAATATTTGTATTTTTATGTCGATTTCCTTTTTGTGAAAGAACGAATAAATCCAAACTTGAGAGTGGAAATTTACCCACTTCCCGTCATCCGATCGAGCTAAAACTGTAGATAGACTCGTTATTGATGACACTGCATTTTATCATGCACTATTTTTCTGAAATTACCTACTAGCCAGCCCAAGAGATGGCTCAGAAAATAGTTGTATTATGGTGTAAAAAAACGTTTTTTATTACGAGTCTTTCATGGATAATATTATAAACGAGCGCAGACCCGTGAATAATTACTGGAAAATTTAAAAGATAAATAATATTTTCTAAAATAAAAGTAGAAAATAAAAATGCCAATATTCAAATTGCAGACGTTATGCCACGGCCACTGACCGGTCGAATTGTTGAATATTCAAATGAAGAAACAACAGATAGGAGGCAGTCAAAATGATAAAATGTCACATTAAATCTCATAAAGGATCGTATACCTTTTGATCAAATTCTAAGGTTATCTATTATTTTTATTACAATATAGGTTACGCATAAAGTGAGATCAAATCTTAAATTTTATTTTCATAATAGCCACCAAAATCGTGTTTAGAAGTACATTTTTTTTTAAAAAGAAAGACAAACATTCCCGGGTTACAAATAACCCAACAACATTTGAAAATCTCCTACTACCACCACACAAAGCGGAAGATATTGCTTTCGTTGTGACGGAGGACTTAGCCAGCCGAGGAATCGAACCCGGAACGCCTGGGTGGGACCCAAACGCAATGCACACTCAACCACTGACCGGTCATGCATTAAATGTTCTATGAATTATTCGTGGATTTGCAATACATTGGGAAAATGTTGGTAATGAAGCTCTACTTATGAAAATACATTTTCTACCGATTTCTACGTTCGAATAATAATATTTTGAAACAAGCAAGCATAATGTTTTTATACATAGAAAATACTATACAGATACATAAATCTCTTTGTTTACTGGTTGCCTAGAAATGATGTGCTTACTTTCTTAAAACATACTAATATATTATCAGGTTATTTATTCTAGTTTCTCGTGAAAAATACGGCAGCATAATCCACCTCTGTGTATTTGCATAAATGTAACCCTGAAAGCATGAGACTAAGTAAAAAAACAAAGCAGGCATAATTTATACCGAGCATAAATAAATTTCACTTAGGCAGTCTTCGGCCCAGCCTCCCTTCAAAGTCCCGATGGATATCCTGTGTAGGGTAGTAAATTTTTAAGATTTTTCCCGCCTTGGGAAATTCCAAAGAGAGTTTCCAGGAAAATCATGAGGAGAAATACTTGGGGTCCCCAGGAGGATATGCTGTAGGCTGAGCCTCCCGTGATCCTTGAAAGATGACGAAAGGAACAAATAAAACAAAGAACTCCGTGTTTTTGGGACTGGTTGTTTTAGTCTCTGAGGAGATTTGACATAGTAGGTAGGTGGAAAGATTATTTTTCTAAATTTAATTTACTTAATATTTAAGATGAAAAAGACATTACAAATACCAGGCTATAAAAACTTTCAATAATCTTTCGTTTGATACAAAAATGAGCGAAAATTAACAAAATCAGATACAAAAGTAATAGATGGATTAAATAATAAAAAAGGCCATATTACAACAAGTTTGTTATAAATAAAAATATTAGAACATGTATATGTAATACATACAATCTAATATATAAAAATCCCTTGTCACCGTGTTTGTAGTCGCACTCCTCCGAAACGGCTCTATCGATTTTTATGAAATTTTTTATGTGTATTTGGTAGGTATGAGAATAGATCGTAAAGTATATTTCATACCGCTAGGTGATTAGGTGTCCCTTATCGAAATTTTTTGTTCTATTTTTTTAATTTAAATTTTTTTTGGTTTAAAAAAATACCTATAAACCCAAATTTTTACCCTCCTACCCCCACTCTCCCATTTTTTAATCGCAACCCTCAATTTTTTTAATCACGATTTTAGTATTTACGTATGAAAAAAATTAACCGTCGTTCGTATTTTAAATAGAACGAAATCATTTATATGTTGTTGAATGACGTCGCGTCACGTCATTTTGTTCGGAATTTGTTATGTATCACAACCCACTGCGTGCGAAATTTTGTACGATTTATTTTAATTTATCTATTTGTTTGTGGGTATTAAACTGAATAATGCCAGCAAGACGCAAGGGGGCCATTTGGGCCGCCGAACGAATAAAGCAACAAACATGCGAAATAGTAGTGCAATAAGCCCTTGAGGTGATTTTCTCACGAAAATAGCGCTATAAAAATCATCCAAACTTTATTATTATTATTAAAGAACAGATGAACAAATCCAAAAACAACGACAAACTATTCGGCGGTACTCTGTTACTCCTTTCAGTTGTTGTTTTTATCGGCGGTCGTCATCTACAGCGCTCCATTCCTATTTTTGTCGATCCCATCCCCACACACTTAAAATAAATTCGTTATTTTTTATTTAAAAACAAAAATAATCATTATAAATAGTTTATTATGGCAGAACAACGTTTTCCGGGTCAGCTAGTACCTATACAAAACACAGTTTATCGTGTACAACGGTACCTCATAATATAATATTTGGATTTATAATTTTTTTTAATCGTTTTTTATTAAACGTGTTACTTCATATCTTATTGAATTTAGTATTGTAAAATAGGGGCATCAGCGCGGGAAGGAATTCAGTGAGGCCCACATTACCAAAAATAATGTTTGAAAATATAAGTTAGGGAACCAAATAAAAAAAGATAATAATGATAATTCTTACATTGAAAACCATTAAATTTCACATCATCATCAAACATAAATTTTTGGGCGTTTGTCTATCCTGTCTATGTTTGGTGCAATAAACTCTGAAACTCAGATTTTATTGGAATTTAAGTGTCATTTTCGAAATTCAAACTGTTTTTTCAAGAATTCAGACAAGCGATGAATCTATGAATTACTACATTTTCGTGAATATTTTTCTTGATCATTCTGAAGCAACAAATATCCTTGTTCTGATGTCTTTGCATAAACTTTCGGCTTCTTATCTTATTCTTTTCACATAAAATGAACATGTCAGAAATTTTTGAAAGCTACACTTGCAACCACGACGAGACGTCTGTGGAAATCTGTGGAAACTTAAGGCGAAGGAGGACGAGTGCTACGACTATCTTCTATATCATATCGATTAGTGGGAAATCAATTGTTGTGTAGTAGCTACGTTATCAAAACTCTTTTTACCACCTCTACATTATTATTACCGCCAAGGTGACGCATAACGAAAAAGCGACATAGGTGAAGAAAAGTAAACGGATCGCAGGTAAAGCTTGGAAAAGCGAGGCGAGCACCTTTCCTGTGTTGATTTAAAAATCCCTTCGTAATTTTTATACAGTATCTTATGTATTTACAAGCTACGTTCGTAAAATTGTCACTTAGTGTATTTTTTAACGAAAACGTTCCAGTAATTAAGCAGATTAAAGCCTTCCAGGCTTAGATGTAACTAGAGAGACTGATCACAAGTTTAATCAATTAATCTAAATTAGCCCATGTTTCATTTTAGAACAGTTCAGTTTCCCGTAGCTGAAATGCTTCACAGTTTGCGTTTTACACTGATGAAGGTCTCGCTAAAGTCCCGCGGTGTTTGAAAATTACTGCAGCTAGAATGTATGCGCTTTGCCAGGATTAAAAGATCGTATTACGTAACAGATTAAAGGCGAGATGGGCTTAGGGGGAGGAGAGAGGGGTGTGGGTGGGGTTCTTCCACCTATAACGTGAAACTGGGGGTTCTACAAATTTAACGGTTTATTTTCAAAGGTTCGGGGTAGAAAGACAACGAATTCGATCGTATAATTAGGTCTCTTTGTTTTGCGCTTAGCTAAATGCGTTATATTTTTTGCTTACTCAATTATACTTAGTCCATATTTTTTTTGGATTATGTTGCACTTGTTTTTTTAAATTACATTAACCGTTCTTCTTTTCGGTGATGCTCTGTACATTATTTGTAGAATCTCTTTATCCTTGTTATTTTATAAGCTTATTTGATAACTTAAACAGACATAGCTAACAATGTGTAGGATTTTATATGTTTATAAATCCTTAATATATATAGGTGAATTATAAATGAATAATTTAATTAACAAATAAACAATTTAAAAAAAAATTACGGTTTCATTGTTACTATAGCCACTCGAGCGGATGACAGCAAATGATAGGTTGGTGCTGTCAGCAAAAATGTCAGCACGATAATGATAGTAAAAAATGATCAAGGACAACATTAATGAAAAGAAAATAAGTTTCACACAAGAATATGAGTTTAAAAGGGGGTTCAATGAAGAGATTACATCGATTTAAAAAAAGAATAGACACTTGACACCGTTAATTGAAGAATATTTCATAAATACAAATGATAAACAAAAGTTAGAGAGTCCTAAAAAAAGATGGTGTCACTGGAATAAAGCTGCTGAGAAAGAGCTTTTGTTTTTTTTGTTTGTTGCTGGAAGTTTTAGGGTATTAGGTAGTAATACAGTATATTGCGTAAAAGCGATGTATTGCAAGGAGTTAAATCCCACTCGTTCTACCTTAAAATAACATTTTTTTTTTTAATAGTGAACACCTCACAAGAGTCCCAACTGCTCCCTTCTGAAGCCAGTTAGACTATGGCATCCCCAATCGGAGTATGTTGTGAAGCTAAAGGTAAGTGGGGAAGGGAAGGAGATGGGGAAGAGGAAGGTAGGAAAGTACCTGGCTATTCAGATCTAGTCACTAAACACGGCTAAAGCCATTATTAAGCAACGTTTCAATTCTGAACGGTAGTCTTACACCAGGGCGATACTGAGAGTATCTTCCACTCTGGAACGTGCCGCAAATATAACATATATTATTTTTATTAATTAATTGTGAAATAACACAAATTAATCAAACAAAATTTATTTGCGCACGCCGGGTTCGAACCCGCGACCTTCCGAATGGGAGTCAAGTGTCTTACCACTCGACCACGGACGGCCGTCGAATACATCAATTTCATTGTTTGATGGGTAATGTAATACAAATTAGTGAAATGTAATAATGAATAAAATTGTGAGAGTTACCTTTACTCCATTACTTCGGTGAAATTTTTTCGAAAGAGACAATTTCTAGTACCATGTTTTCCAAAATATTTTAAGTATTTTCATTGCAAACCCTTGGGCATTATTATATTAGGTCATTACATATGAAATTGGCGTTTTGCCGTAGTGGCAACTTTGATCTCAAATATCTTCTCTTTGGTTAGGAATTCCAAATTCAAATTTATACAGCTATTTACTCATGTATTTGTGTTTCGAAAATTATAATTCATTTGTTTTTTTTCTTTGCGTCACTTAGTTTACAAAATGGAAAACTTGAAATATCGCGTTATTTACGAGTACGAGTTCCACCGTGGCACCAGTGCTGCAGAAACGGCTCGAAGGATTAATGATGTGTATGGCGACGGTGCCGCAAAAGAAAACACAGTGCGTTTTTGGTTCCAACGTTTTCGTTCTGGAAATTTCGACCTGCAGAACAAGCCCCATGGACGGTTGGAGACCAAAGTTGATAATGAAGAATTGAAGGCTATTGTGGAAGCGGATCCATCGCAAACCACGTCCGAGTTAGCTGTAGGCTGCGGTGTTAGTGATAAAACTGTTTTAATCCACTTGAAGCTAATTGGGAAGGTGAAAAAGCTTGAAAGGTGGGTACCTCACGAATTGAGTGAAACAAATCAACAAACGCGCGTTGACTGTTGCGTTGCATTACTGAACCGGCACAATGAAGGGATTTTAAATCGAATCATTACCTGTGATGAAAAGTGGATCCTGTACGATAATCGGAAGCGCTCATCGCAATGGCTGAACCCTGCCGAACCAGCCAAACCATGCCCCAAGCGAAAATTGACTCCAAAAAAGTTACCTGTGAGCGTTTAGTGGACTAGAGCTGGTGTCGTTCACTACAATTATAATTTTATTATAATTTTCGATACACAAATACATGAGTATAAATTTGAATTTGGAATTCCTAACAAAGAGAAGATATTTGAGATCAAAGTTGCCAGTACGGCAAAACGCCAATTTCACATCTAATGACCTTATATTAATCGAACAGGAAAGGACTGGAGACCGTTTTGCACGGCATTATAATAAAGTGCAGGATTTTGATCAAGTCACCGGCATTAATTTGTAAGGCGACTTTCCCAATAATCAGCATTACAACCCAATAGAAATCATTTCAAGGTAGTCTTATCATTATATTTTCCCTACTGGTCCAATTTTCGCGAGTCTGAGCTACCACAATATCTCTAACTGGTACTTGTTTTATAATTATTTTCCAGAGCTTCTAAGAAGGCTTTTATGTTTTCTCCCTCCACGGTCTCTTCAAGACTCATATTCACTCCTTCATCTCCTCAAAAAGACCCTCCACAGTAATGCACACCGCATATTCAAATTTGAGGTAGACCTTGAAGAGAATTATGTTCCTTAGGGCCTCCCAAGTGGGATTTAATTTTAAAAAAAGTAAACTAGAATTTTTAGTTAATCATCAACATTTTTAAACGCAGCCTTAATTTTAAAAGTGGGTTTTCGTGGAAAAGCTTTTTGGGTTTTACCCTTTCGATCACGTGACCCGCGATACCGTGCAAACCCTCCTAACAACAACTAGCAACGCGGCTTAAAGTGTATGCACACGTGCGGGGGGCGGGGCGGGGCGGTGCACGGGGCGCAGGGTTGCAGGGGCGGCCGGGAATTATTTATCACGGCATATTGCAAGGGGTGAACTTGTTGTGTGGTCTGCGAGATTAAACATTCAGCTATAACTTGCGAGCTTACGTAAACAAATAATTAAGAATGATGAATTCTGGATTTTATTTTGTTGCAAAGGTAGGGCGCTACAAATTGAATGGATAAATTAATGGGATTGTACTTTATGCGATTCAATTACCTAGAATGAATTTACTTTGCAAAAGCATGAATGCCTGGTTACCAAGTGACATAGGTAGGACTTTAAATAGGTTATACATTTTGGAAATTCATAACATAGACAACAAATAAATATTATTCGATGATTTCAAGATTTTGATAAAAAGATGATAGCTCCAACGATCATCGTTGTAGCGGTTATTTTGAAATCCAAAATTATTATTTTTTTATTTGTGAATTACCAAAAACAGATAAGCAATATAAATTTATTTATATTGCTTATCTGTTTTTAATTTATATTGAAATTTATTTAATTTTCAGGTTTAGTTTTAATTTAATTACTCAGGTACTGAGGTTAAATTATCGTGAAAACAAGCTTATGTGTCCAAGCGGTTAAAATACAATTTTATTGTATAATTTAGTTATAAGCAAAGTATAAATAAAAGAAATATAATAAAAATTGATAAAATAATGCAGTTGGTATATTTCTTGGATATAACTTAACCTAACTGGTCGTTAGTAATTGAACGAGTAATATAATGTAATTTAATCGAAGCACGAATAAACTAATTACATATAATCGTGTGAGGTAATTACCAAAATTCAAAAGAAATTACTAATATGTAACGCAATTCATATAATACATAAGTGAATCAATCACAAGACAATCTTTTTGTCAATAATTTCAAATTAAATATGATGAGGACATGACACATTGTGTAAAAAGCAAATGTTATATTGACAAATAAATGCTGTATTTTAATAGTCAAGAACCTAGCTATTTTTACTTATATCTATTTCCAGTGGAAGACACTGGTAATATTTTAGCCCTAGAGACTTTAAACGGCCTTTACAACAAAATATTATATTTTTAAAGAGTCAGATATTTTCTAAACTTAATTTTTAACTTATTTTTGATAAATGTGGATAACGTAGAATATCTGATCATTAGTAACTCTGATGTTTTTCGATTAAAAACATTGTAGATGAAAATCGACTAATTTCTACACATATTTAACTCACTTTTTAATCCCTTTACCATATTGCTTATGATAATGCATGCATAAATCATTGAATTAACCACAAAAAGCTAAAGTATGTAAATCAATTTTGACGCATTCTTTTAATTAAAAAGCGGGCAGAAAGGCAGTGTATGTTTTATTGGTCGGTGTTGCTAATTAAAATTCGCAATTAAACAGCGCCACTCATAAACACAAACTCTGCGCAGTGAGGCTCAGGACCGCGGTAAAGGCACGGTACAGGCATATTTTACAGGCACACGGCACACACGGCCAAGTCTCGCGAATAGAGAAAGTTGTTTGTTAAGTATAATTCCGCGGTTGCGGCATTGTGCGCGGATTTCTGCAGGGGGTTGGAGCGGGATGACTACTGGCGACATGGGCAGATCGTGGACTAAAAATATATAAAAATACTTGTTTGATCTTCCATACTTTATCTTTAGCCAATGGTTATGTAAATGTAGCAAAATTTCATGAGAAAACTTTAATGAATATCATTCTTTTACATTACATTGGAAAAACAAGTTTTATTAAATTATTTGTTACTGCGGTAACATATTTAAATTAGCTTTAATAATATCACTTCTATAATAAATAACAATATCGCTTTCTAGTTCAGAATGCAGCGAGGAGTAAGTAAGGACTGGTCAAAACCTATTTCAAGCAATAGCACATATTGGAGACTTATATCATCAACATCAACATCAACATTTTAAATATTTTTTTTATTCAATCGTGCTCTCCATAAAACGGTTATGAACCAATGAATTACGGAGTATATTACAAATTTAAGGTACCTACATGTAACTATAAAAGGTCATGGGAATAGTTTGGCTTCAAAAAATAGTTACTGAACTATCTCTAAATATCGATGGTCGATGTAGAACAGTTGATTGTCGCCTTCTGACAGGCAGAAGTCGTCACTTTCGGGGCATAAAAAGTGCAAGGGATATTGTAATGTACTATAATAGAGGAATTAAAAATATACTTTTGTTATTGTAGGGTAGTTGCTAGAATATTATGTAAAGTCTCGTGCATCTCTTTTGGTTTTGGCTTGAGCTCTCTATTCCCCAAAACACTGAAAACGTTGGTGGCGCGCCGCTGCCAGGTAGAAGAGGTGGTGGAGGGGTGGGAATGGGTTAGCAACTGAATTTGCCTAATTTCCGCGACACATTAGAGTCAGTACTTTTATCGTGGATCCAGGACTTAGGGCGGATTGCTCCAATCACAAGATAAATTAACTTAATGGGCGCAAGTGGTTACCGGTTACCGGTCAGCCAACGGTCTAGGGTCTAGAATCTAGATAATGCACGTTAAGGTATATAACATAATAATAATAATAATTGGATAATTTGTAGAGCGCCGTTTTTGTGAGAAATCACCTCAAGGGCGCTGTACATCTTATTATGACTTCTTAGGCTCTACCTAGAACTATTATTTACAAATGGACACAGAGAACATACTTACCTGGCAGGTCACTTCCGATAAACACACTTTAATTAGAAAGTTTATGCTTGGAGGAGATACGACTTTGCACGCGGAGGACACTATATTAAAACACTGGACATTGCATAACTTTACATTTGCTACACCATCATTTTTCATATTACATTTATAAGAAGATAACTGCCAAAAATGGAGTTAATAAATTGAAGTTATTTCGAAAGACTTGTGAATTTAGGACTCATTAGGACTGGAGGATTTGAATGAAATTAGATGTACAAATAATTCACCATTAAGAATTTGTTAACATTTTTATGCAATTACTTATTTACTATGTCGCGGGCTGAGAAGGTGAAAGTGAAGGTTTTTGTTTTTGGCTTTATGGGTACGACTGTCTAAAAAGGTGAGTTTTAAGTTTAGCTCTGAATTTCGCCGAGTCTGTGATCATTCTTAAGTCATGTGGCAGTCCATTCCAGGCTTTAGGTCCCGACACTCCGAAAGCACGCTCACCGAACTTAGTATTTGGTGTGCGCTTTGGCTCCTTCAACCTTCCGATTGCTGAATATAAGTACACATGCTTGCGAGCATGCTTTAAACGAGCATGATCTTAAACTATTCACATTTGCTTTTGTATGCATGCTTGTTTTAAGCAAACTCATGAACAAGCGTGCTTTTGGCAAACAATTGAATATACGTGATATTTAAAAGCATGCTCTTGACCAAAATAGAAGCTTTGTAAGAAATCAAAACAGAGTCAGTTCTCCACAGTTACAAGTACATTGACATAATAATCAGTTCCGCACATAACTAAATAAAATAATCACATAACTTGCAACGAAATTATTCATAAACTTGTTATTTTTTTCAAGTTCTTTTATTATATAATGTAATGTTACAAAAATAAAAAAATCCTTTCATTTCTTGGAATTAGGTATGTTACAGAGTTGAGAAAAGTAAGAAAAAGTGTAATTGTGACCAGCCGGGTAGGAAGATGACCTTTTTTTTAGTTTTTTTAATTTATTTTTTACTTATTATTATTATTATTTATTGATTTTTTATTGTTGTTTTTTTATTTTTTTTTTCAATTCTATTTTGTGTTATTTTTTTAAATTTTTTTATTATTTTTATTATTTTTTATTATCGTTTTTATTCTTATTTTTATTATTATTGTTTACTGTGGTTTTTTGCATGTTACCTGTGTCGGAGAGGGGCGGTAGTTGCTACAAGTTGTAATGTAATGTTAACATATTGTAAAATAATTTTAAAGTTTCATTTTGTATAATTGTGTTTATGATATTTTAAAGTAATTAATCACCTCTCTCTGTAATATTTTTATCTATTGTTCTTTTTGTCTACACGTGTTTGTTTCATTTGTTATTTTTATTCATGTTATTATCCTGACGAAGAAACCGTCTGTTTTGAAACGTGTACATATAATAACATTGATTTAGTGGCTTACACAAAGTAATTTAAATAAAATGATGCCACAAAGTGAATTTTCAAAGATTAAAAAAACCAAATAAAATTATCGTTTTTGGATTCCTTGAAATTTAAACTCTGGAGCAATTAATCATTTGTTAGTACAGATGCGTAAAGAAGATGGCAATGGTAATAAAACTCATCTACACATGCTTCCGTAGAAAAAATAAGGGTCGAAAATATTTAGCCTCGAGGAAATCATAATGTGGTAACAGAACCACATTTTTTGCTGATCGGCTGTTGATCGCTCCAAACCATCAGTGCAATGCAGGCGCATATTTTAAAATTTTTTTATTATTTAGTATTTTTGAACTTAAGTTTATAGTTCATTAAAATAAATAAAAGGATAGTGCATTTAGTAATAATTTAATGTAGTTCTTATTCTTATCAGTTATTGCGTGGAAATTGGGTAGATTTAATTTAATAAATCCGAGATAGTGGTAGCTCAAAATAAAACAAGAATACTTTATTAAACCTGCATCAAGCCAAGTGTTACAGCAAATACATAAGGAATCTAAAATTCA
Organism: Limnephilus auricula; assembly: GCA_951813805.1. NCBI lineage: Eukaryota > Metazoa > Arthropoda > Insecta > Trichoptera > Limnephilidae > Limnephilus > Limnephilus auricula. Next base: position 1,355,029 of record OX638401.1, read on the forward strand.
ATTTCTCCTGAGACGGTCTACTACTGGACTAGAAAATAATGGAGAGGTAAAACCTTCGCGGATGTCAACTTCTGATTTACGAACGTCGTCGGTGCTTGTCTGTCCGTGTAGCCTGTTTACTAAATCCTGTTCCCTGTATAAAGCAGCTCGACAAAGAAACAAGGAAGTGGAACAAGTCCTACCCTTTGGGCTTGTTCGTCCCGGTGATGAATGACTGGAGTACATTTGCTTGCAGTCGCGGGGAAGGCCGTGATTAGAAAAGCTCTGCTCGTAAACTCCTCTGTCTGGTTGGGTTTTATAAGAGGACAGATGACATCCAACGTTGTGCTTGTTGCATCACGAAATGAACTTAGATTAATTTAAGTTATGTATAAGCTTTTCGAATCGTTAAAATATACTAATATAATGGCAATTGATTACTTTCTATTTTATTAATTTATTTGATTATTTAGCATATTTGCGGCACATAAAAGAATGGAAGATAGTGTCAGTATCACCCTACTGCAAGACAACTATTCAGAATTGAAACATTGTTGCTAGAAATGGCCTTGGTGAGCAGATCTGAAAAGTCAGGTTCTTCTTCACCTTCCTCCATCTCCATACCTCCCCCCACTACTCTCAGCCTAACAACATACCATAATTGGGGATGACATAGTCTCATTGGCTCTAGACCGTTGGGAGCAGTTGGAAATCTTTTGCGGTTTCACATTAAAAAAAAAACAAATCTATTACATGTCTGAATACGTATCTAAAGATTAGTCATTCAAAAGACATTTATTTTTAATTTACGCACCAGACTTTTAGGTCCGGGTTTAGTTTTCCCCGTAGGAAAAACTAAACCCTTTCATACACTTTTCCATAAAAATGATCATCTAGTAAATCCACGCTATGCAAGTGTATTATATAGGTAAAATTAATACAAAACAATACAAGAACAACATGTTAACCTACAAGACTATTAAATGGGAAAATAATTCACCGACTCCAGATATTTTCATATCAGAGGGTTGGGCTCGGTGGAATTCCTAATTTGACCGATAAATCCTACTGATCCCTCATATTTAAAAGATCTTTCGTAATCCTACATATATTTAAAATAACTGATTTTTGCATTTTTATATACAAATTCTTTGACAAATCTAATATGCGTAAATTTTTAATGAGAGAGGTAGGTATAATGCCAGTAGCCGAAATGACAAATGGTAGGTAATATATTTATATTCTGAGAATGCCAAATTCTTTTAATTTCATTTCCTAAATCTGTATACTTTCTTATTTTTTCAGAAACAGATTTTTCAATATTACAGGACTTTGGAATAGCTACATCAATGAAATGTTATTTTTTTAATTTTGTCATGTAAAACTATATCGGGTCTATTATGAATAATTGGTATGTCTGTTAGTATAGTTTTATCATAGTATATTTTAAAGAAATTATTTTCTAAAAATGAATTTGGTTCGTATTCATAATATGGTACTATATTATGACAGTCAATCAAGTTATGTTTAATTACCAAACTTTGGTGAATTATTATAGAACATCCTGATATAATATGTTCTATAGTTTCCGGAAAAGCCATACATTTTATACATAAATCATCAATTTGATTTGTATCTTTGATTCCTATAATTTAAGTGTTAATTACTCTGTCTTGAATAGCGAGCATAAATCCTTCTATTTCTGCGCTCAACTCTCCAATACTCAACCATTTGTTTGACGAAAGTTTGTCAACATACGTTTGTTTGAGATAATTGAACTGATTGAGTTTCGCTTAAAATATCTTCATTCATTAAAATATTATAATTTGAGGTTTAACTCTTTAAAAATAAAAATAAATACATTAATTGTTAATTAAAAATTGCTAAAAGGTAAAAACATACCTTAGCAAGAAAAGTATAGTTTAAAAACCTCAATTTGAATATTGTACATGCCATCACTTCCGTTTGTATCTGGTACTTGAAGCGAGTGTGTACGACAGACGTTAGCCTATTAATAATACAGATTATTTTGTAAAAGTTGATATAAGTTAATCATCAAAAAATGATTTTTTTGAGATTTTTATGATCATATTAAAAATGATTTTTAAGGACAGCGGTTTAAAAACGTATATTTTATTAATTCAACTAAAAAAAATATTATTGTTATACAATAAATAGATACATGGTTAAGAAATTTTCAACGATAAGTCTAATATTAATAAAAGCCTCAGTACTCCGGAAGTGTTGAGAATATTTGGCAAAGTTGAATCTTCCCTTGGGCTGAAAACGTGATGAAACATTTAAAAAGTATTAACCCGCGTTACCACCTCCGGGGTGTTTTAATATCACCCCCCTCGGTGCAGGAAGCCCGCCATAAGATAGGGGATGCGGCTTTGTTTGCACATTCCATTTGAACGTACATTCTACTATGCAGTCAGTTTTATAATACACGTACGAGATTAAAATGTTGATTCTAAATGTAGGCTTACTCTAAAATAAAAGTGAAACAGTACACGCGAGGGTGCTGTTAATCTAATAATGGTATAATTAATTAGTGAAATACATTTTTAATACCAAATACTTAAACCAATATTTTAAAATTGTGGTGCTTACTTTTGTACAAATAGATAGTCTATATTTTTATTGACTATTTGGACGAATCTCACAAGTCAATATCACATCAATATTGGAGTTTTCTAACTTACATAACTAAAAAAAATACGTATATTTTTAAATGTTCCTGTACAAAGTTATTTACTCAAAAGTTGACTGCCCAGTATTGTTAAACAACAAAAAATTCCACGCGCCGCTTTGATATAGTAGACAGAATTCCCTTTTCTACATTGATAGATGCAACACCAATTCCAATCAAAATAAATGTATGAAAAGGACATGTAACTGCTACAAGAAAAAACTTGCAAATACACACATTGATAAATTCACTGCTAGTTACTATCATTACAGATGTTAATTGCATCCTATTCTAGGTACGAACACAAACTCATGATGATTAATTTTATTCCACCTATTATTTTCATTTTACTTGCGCTGCATCATCCTCCTACCCCGTCCCAAGCCCAATGCTTATTTTCCTCTTTCCTGGTATAGTTATAATCGCAAATATATTGTTGGATATAGTGTAAGTGATTATCAATAGTATCCACTATCACAAGTTTGTTATCTCCGAGAAGTTCCAAACCGGATTGTACCATTATTTGATTGCACAACACGCCGTAGCCGTGTTCCACAACATCTTGAGCTCCGTTTCCATTTGAAATGACGTTAAACTTAATGATGCCTTTTATATCCATCTATTGAATAATAAAGGTAAAACACCGCCACTATAGGGGGGTGATTGTTGTTCCCTGCCATTAAGGGATGTCTATTCGAGGGAAATGGGTGCCGTAGTTTGAGACAATAATACAACACCGGGGGAGGAAAATGTTAATTCTGAATAATTATATTCTCTGTGTCTGAATGGTGTAAATATTTTGTTTAAAATGGCAATACTTGAACTTATCTGACATTATCAGAAATCATTCTGACATAGTTATTCTAAGACTTTTTTAAGGCAATTTTGGCATTCTTTACACAGCTGAATTTTAGTTATCTTAAATGCATACCTATTACTTTTGGAACAGTTTATTTAGTAGAAGAATTATATGTCAAAATTAAATAAATCATTAATGATAGGTTGCGTCCGTTACTATCTACAAACCAGTCTTACAAATTAATTACGAGTGTTCCAAAATATCGCTAAAAAGATATTATTTTGGCTTCCGAAGTATTTTTGCGCTACTAAGATGTTTGCCAACCATTCTACAATAACGCCTATATGCTAATATAAAGCAAAAAATCAAAAAGTTTTAAAGTGCAATGTCAGGAACAAATAAAATATTTTTAAGAAGAAATGGTAGCGATGTAAATCATTTGTCCAGCTGATTAGTCAGACATCTCCGAAAAATAAAAATTTGAGTTGAGTATGCAGTTATATGCAAAAGAACACCCTCTATCTTATAATGCAGAAAACTTGAAATGAATTAAACAAAATGTTGTATTATGTTTTTTTATGGATAATCTTGTTTTATGGATCAATACTAGGATATTTTAAATTTGTCATACTAATGTACCGGATCGTTATGCCTTCCGGTGCTATTTTCTAGCATATCTATTACGAATGTCATTAAAACACATAAGTCGTGTAAATAACATTCGAATATTGCATTCCATTTTATCTCAAAACTTAGTATTTGGAGATGTACGACAAATGGACGATCGATATTCCAAGTTCACTGAAAATGAGCTAATTTAAGCACATTTTAATTAATGAGCTAACTAAATTTGACAATTGTTACGATTAGTCCACTCGATAAATGCTATTTAAAAGAATGCAGATCATTATGGTTTATCTTATCGTTGTTAAAACAATGTTCTGAGACATCTGTAAAAACTGCAGCTAATTATTTTCTAGACTATTTTCAAGCACTTAGTGATATTAATTGATAGGTAATTATTGCACCGTCCTTCAAAGCTTTGTCCAAGGATCGCATTGGTTTATTTTTCTTCGCCCGCCTTTGAACGGCACTCTTGCAGCTTTCCACAACTTCTCTTAAGGTTTGCCGAGGCAAATTCACTTTATGGATGGTAAATTGCAGAGAAATAAATTAAAGCTAATTTGAATTGTTGGAAATACTTGTTATAAGAATAACACTGACTTGGCAGAATTATTGCGGGTATACTTTTATTGCATTTTTTAAAATCAGACATGCTTCTTTTTAGCTCATAATATATCTTTTGCCGACGTTTGCAACAACGATGGCTATTTTATTTATTTATTTGATGCTCCTTTTTGCAGGGAGCTTAGCCAAGGCATTTTCTTTATGCCAGGTTATGTTTAATTCCAAATTGAACCAAAATGACGGTAATAGTTATCCGAAACCAGTCGGTACTTTTTTAAAGTACAGTTGGTACATAAGACAATTATTATATTTTTTAATAGTACTTCACCAATTGGTAATAAACTTTTGAAATAAAAATACTCACCATAGAAACAATTGATGAAAATATCTACACCTTAAAACCTATGTAGTACCTATTATAAAAAATGCGGTGCAGCCAGATAACTTAATAATAAGATAAGGCAATAAATTCAAAGATCTTATAAAATATTTTAAGATACTACTTTCATATAATATTAAATAAAGAACATAGGTATTAATTAAACATACTAATTTCAGTCGATTTTTTAAAAATTATATTCCAGCGCAATACGTTGAATTATTCAAGTATGGTGATCTTTTGATCTTAAAAATAATTGAAATTGAACTGAAGTATTAGGCTAGTGACGAGGCAACTGAAACCAAACTAAAACCGGCTGGTTTCTGTCTTGATTAGTCAAAAAGCTTGTTTAACCATAGAAGAAGAACAATCAGCTGACAGCTGGCAACTAGCATCGGCCGGCCCCGGCAATCAGCAGTGCGAGTCGCGAGTCACCGCTTGCGTTACCATTGACAACGGTATTTTGAGTGAGTGTGTAGTGTGCGGGCCATCACATTTTCATACAAAGACAGTTGCGAGTCGACAGTTTTCAGTTGCCTCAGTGAGCGGATCGCCTTAATCTTACCAGACAATCAAATTAAATTTCAAAAATATTATAAATTAACGACTCCTTATTTTAAATGTGTTTTTCTTTTTTTTAAATGTTTCACACATCCAAAACTGTACAAAAATGACAGATCTAAATTCGAATTACTAATAACCGGATTTTTGGGGTTTTAAGCTGTCTAAATTATTAAAATGATTTGGTTTTGTGGTGTTATGCCGTCTTGCGATACCCCCTTCTTTACCAAATTATCGATAAGAAATCTGCCCTGATGTTGGATTTTTTCGTGGGATATTTTAAACATAATCTTTCACATATCGTCGCCAGTTTTACTTGACAAATAATATTCCTCTGATGTTCAGTATTCAGTGCTCAGGAGTTGCTAAAATGGGAGCAGTTACCCGGAACGGTTCCAAGAAACGAAACGGCTCCACGTTGAGCACTTTGGAGACCGAAACGATTCACCTATCAATATTTTATTTCTTCCTCTTTCCAATAAGCTCCGTTATTTCACCCCAGGAGATACTTCATACATCTGTAGTTCCTGTTGCCTTCCTTATGCTTCTAGTATTTCTAGCTTAACCTGGAAACCAAATTCTAGGAATCGATTAGATAATGTTTTCGTTAAAAGCTCATCACTTTGTGGTCTAACATAGTATTAAATAAATATGGGTTTATTGTAGTGTTAGTTTTTTTAAACCCGTTGTTTATAAATACAATATGATTCCTTGAATCCTCCTTCTTTCAAATTCGCAAGCGGTCTAAGCAAGTGTCTTTAAAACCTAAGAACTGGAACCTGTCCGGTCTCCAGTTAGGTAGAAATAATAAAAAGTTCAAAATCATCAAGTTAAGGTGATATTACTTATTTATTTATTTAAACGCCATACATTCAAGTGATACATACATTTATAATGATACACAGGAGAGAAACAGGTTATGAACAAAATACGTACTCTGAAACAATATCGAAATATATCTAAAAAAATAACATCAAGTATATATATTCATACATACTTAGTTTTATTTGCATTCGTTAGATTCTAGGAGTTGAAATATTTACAGTAATTTTGTACTGGAATTATTGTTAACTTCAAATTTGTTTGTCATTCAAGTTTGAAATGGATGGGCAAGTACCTGTTGGGAATTAACTCTTTTATCAGGGCTGTCAATTAGAGCTTTAATATAAAATTTTGGATTAAACATAATAATTTTGAATAAGATTATACATTTTTTGGCCAACGCCCTTCTGTCTGATAGTTATTATATCTGAGGTATTTTATAAAATAAACTAAGAAATCTTGTCAAATGGAAACCTTAACAAATTTAATAAAATTCTTCATTCAGGGAAAAATAATTTTAAAAATCAGGTAAAACATAGAGCTTTTACTTATTTTCTTGTTCAAAGTAAATAGGTACTTTTTTGTAACTTAATAATATTATAGAAATAGTGTAAGGGACTATTTTATGCTATCACCACGGTTTTCTGATGCCTTTCGATAGGGCTTTGAAATGGATATATATAAGGCACAGAGTAAAGCCTGTTCTAAGTAAATAAAAAAATAATAAACAGTAGCTATAAAATAAAGTACGATTTTTCCATAAAAATAGCTTCGTTGAAAAATAATCCAATGTCAAACAAATAGGTAGGCATTTATATTATTTTATGTATTTTATTTGGTAAGCTGTACACTGCGTTTTAATTTATGTACTCGTTTGCTTTGTGTTCGAAATAGCAGGTAACTACTTCATAAAGTCACAATGAGACAATACAAGTGGCGTGCCTTCACGTAATGAGTCAAGGCTCTGTCTGTCGGGTGCTTCTATTCCGTCAACAGAAGGCAGTAGTTACATTACAGTAGACAGAAGTTAATTTACAGTAGGCAGTTCAGCGCAGTAGTAACTTTACTGTTAATGTCGCGTGCATGCAATATGGCGGACACTCGCCTCAAGGCGGCTTCAAGGAAGGCCTTCCTCTCGTAATGTTTCTGGCAGAAGGAGGCTTGTGCTACGCAAATATAGTAATGTATTATATACCTGCATTTAACTTACTAGGGGAGATGTTATGTCGTCATTACAAAGTACAAAAAACCAACTTAAAGCTCCATAGCAAGCGATCCAAGAGTGAAGAAGATGGTTTGAAAAGGATTTAAGTAAATATGAATTTTAAATGGAGCGCGCTAATATTTAAAAAAATATTACAATTAATGGGCGCAAGCCAAAATATTTATTTAGTCACCACGTATTTAAAGTAATTCAAAAATTTCTCAATGAATGTCTAGACTTTGATTCAAAAAACCACTACGAATTTTTTCATATCTCTACCATGTTAAATAACAGAACAAGTCTTATTAATTGTCAGATAATATTTTGATTCACTTCAGTTGCAGAAACTGGCGTCTGACAAAAGTCATTTACGCGTACCTCTAATTACCCCCTTTTATCACTCATTGTATGTTTTTAATAAACCACCGCACGCCACTGCTCTAATCAAGTTTTGTATAAAGATAATACATGATTGTTTGCTGTTTATACCCTGTAAGCTAAGAGGTGGTTTAATAAAAAGATTTTGCAGAAAGCAATCTTCATAAAGCAAAAAATACACAATAAAAACCCAATTCGTATAAGCCTAGAAAAGGGAAAAAGCGTATTATGAACACTCATTAAAATAAATCGGCACATATCCCAAAGCTAAATCGTAAAATCTGTGTGACTAATAAACTTGGTACTTTTTTCCCAGCAAACTGAACCTTTTTACGTTTGATTTCAGTGTTTTTCCAACATAGTGAAATTTATTAGTCTTCCCCGCGCAATCATCTCATTGGTCTGGAGTTCAAATCCAATGAAACAATTTAAATCGAGGGCAAACACACAAACGTAAAGGCCTCTCGCTTACCCCTCACCCCTACCACCCACTAGGGGGGGGGGGGGGGGGGGGGGCGGTTGAGGGGCAATAAAACCTTAATAAACGGTTCAATTATTGTAAAAGTTGGGAGATACGCAAGGAGAGGTCGCGGGAAAGAAAATGAATGGAGGAGGAACGATAAAAAAGAAAAAAAAACTCAACTCACTTATTCCTTATACGTTTATTATGTAGAACTCCTTTTAATATACTCTCTCGAGTCTGATTCTGCACTTTTCCAGTCATTCCAGACAGTGGTCTTAAAGGGATTTTAATGTCAGCAAAATTTTACATTTAGGAAAGATATAATTGGAAAGATATGATATTGCAAATTGGTAATCCTTAAATTAAGGTTACCATAATAATGAACAGGATTGTGTTATTTATGTAAATCACAAAAATATTTTCTTAGATTTGTTATGATATTTGTACTCACATTTAACATTATATCGACTAATTAAAAACGACTTCACAGCGACGGAAGTTGTTGTAAAACTCCCCACAATGTTCACACAATGCGCTGCATCGGGTTCGAATGACGAATGTTGTGTCTACTTGCATACTTTTTATAGTCGATCGGTCGCACTGGATTCTAACGGACTTGCCATATCTCTAAGTACGTGAATAGGCGAATTTTTAGGGAGAGATTGATTGACGGCTTCATCTCTTCCTCTTATCCGATAAATGCTGGCGTCCCACAGGGATCGGTTATTTTCCAAACTTTGTTTTTGTTAGATACGTTTTTAGATTTTCACGGCCAAAAGCATTTTCGTTGTTTGTTTTTGGGGTGTTATGCCGTGTTTTGCTACCTCCTTCTTTAGCCGACGTTTCGGACAGCGTTGCAGTGTCCATCATCAGGGCAGATCGACGGATCTGCCGGATCTGCCCTTATGATGGACACTGCAACGCTGTCCGAAACGTCGGCTAAAGAAGGAGGTAGCACAACACGGCATAACACCCCAAAAACAAACAACGAAAATTTGTTTTTGTTGCACATTAATGACCTTTTGACATATGCACATTCGTTGTTACTCGGCTGACGGTACACGTAGCTTTTTGTTTGACAAGCCCCCCAAAGGGAACACACACTCCAATGGGTCGGAGGGCATTGAAGCCGAGAATGGACAATTACCTCGAGAGTGTTTCCTCTTGAGGTAAGAAATATCTCTTAGAATTATCTCTCAGAATTTATTATTTCAAAGGCCCAATTATGTTTGATTTAATCAATCACGTCTAAAATATCTAGTGTCTTTTAACGGAAGCAATTTTCCGAACAGGCCTTCCATTGATACGCTTGGTGACGAGGTCGGTTATGGGGGTTCTATCCATTTCAGAGTTAAGTTGGCCTCTCAGAAGCAGGGCGTACTTTACAGGACCCGCGGGTACATTAAAAATTCACAACTACTCACCCTTCAAAAATTTCAAGTGTGCCCCACGGTTGAATTTGGCATTCACCTCTGGTCTGGAGCCCCAAAATAGCTGACAGAACCCTCGACTCAGTGCAGAAAACAAGCGTTGCGTTTGATAGATTCTCCTCTTTTAACAAACGTTTTGCAATCTTTAGAGAACAGGCGAAGGGTGAGAGTCATTGTTCTACCGGTATTCCAATGGAAGATTCTCTGAAGAAGCAGCGTCATTTATACCTTCGGCACCAGTGCACAGTAAACAATTAAATAAAATTATTTCTTCAAACTTCGCAAAATCCCTTTGTAGCGTCATTTTGACTTAAATTAAACAAATAACTTTAATATATTAATATATTATATTTTTTAATTAATTAATCACCTTTCTCTATAATATTTTTGTCCATAGTTATTTTTAGTCTGTTCTTTTTAGTCTATACTTGTTTGTTTATTTTGTTATTTAATGTCATTACTACCCTGACGTAGAAACCATCGGTTTCGAAACATGTAGGTAATTGTGATTATATAACAGTGGTTGATACAAAGTTATTTGTTTCATTTAATTAAATAAAAAATCCAAAATAGTGTAATTATTTAGTATGGTAGTTGGTCTCCTCTGCAGATGGCGCTGAACGCGGCTTTCCTGTTCAGGACGGAGCGGGCGATCGCAGGATCTATTCAATTACATGGAAAAGAAACATGATTGCCAATTGGCCGGGCAGATTTAATGGTGGAGATTGCACAAATAATCCTGCTGCTAGCTGCGAGCTGCAGCTCTGGAGATAATTCAATTCACGTTTCTTTTGTCGCGGACAAATTAAATTTAATCGAATGTGGAATACTTGTAAAATCGTTCACTTTAAAGTAGGTTTATAGGCAAAGCTTTTATTTGAATGGGAAACTATTTATTTAATTATTATAAGCAATAATTATTAGCCTGAAACACTCATCACTATTGAAACCTCTCCCGAGAAAAGATATATGTCGCCGACGGGAGCTCTCCGCAAACAGAGGGGTGCGGGTTCGAGTCCCGTCGGCGACATATATCTTTTCTCGGAAGAGGTTTCAATATTGATGAGTGTTTCAGGCTAATAATTATTGCTTATAATAATTGTTACCCTTTGTGCTATGCATAAAAAATCTTGTCTTAAACATTAGTTTATCCATTTAAAAAAATAATAACTATTTATTTCTTCAATAATTATTGCAAATTCACCTTGTGGCATTAGCGCAAATTAAAGTTAAAAAAGAAAAAATTGTGGTTTGGTTTCAAACTAATTAAAAAATTCGTTGTTTGTTTTTGGGGTGTTATGCCGTGTTGCGCTACCTCCTTCTTCAGCCGACGTTTCGGACAGCGTTGCAGTGTCCATCATCAGGGCAGATCCAGCAGATCCGACATGTATCTAATTAAAAAATGTATTATTGATGAAATGGTTTGTCTTGTGTACCTCCAATTTAGTTATTTGTTTCGTTTTTTTATTTATAATTAATAATGTTTTTTATTCACTTCTTCTAATACAGCGTACATATATTATATGGCACCATTTTAATTAAAAAATAATAGATTACTTAGTCCTAACCACGTTTATTGTTTAAAAAAAACAACATATTTGTAAGAAATGCTTTCTTCGTAAGGGTTTTTAAAACTATTTTCAACTTTAGGCTTAGACTTATGGGAGTCAATGGATAGGCGGGAATGAGAAGGGGAGGGGGTAAAATGGGTCAGTTAAAAATATTTGTTGATTGTTTATAATATTTGAATTCATATTTACGCTCTTCCTAATTTCTAAGATTTCTAGTTTGCCCAAATAAATTCCATTAAAATTACAATGAAATTAGTATCTCAATTCCATTACTAAAATTAAAAGTTTGATTCGTCTCCAATAAATGATTGGCAATCTCCGAGAAACTGCTGTTATTAAATACCTCATATTTTCCTTTGTATCAAAATTCCTCGGTTTTATTTTATTTCATTTAAAAGTTTATTTAAATTTGGGAAGCAGATATCGGTTCCGCCGCACCGGAACCATTTATTATACAACCAACACCCCTGTCAAAGTCACCCTAAGTGTTTCGTTACGTTTGGTGACTTATCAAGGGTGCCTGGGTTCATGGGGTGAGGGTTGTCTAGGTCAGTTGAGAGAGACCTTTTTAACTCTCCAGCTAATCTTCCTTGACCCATTGCCTTGGCGGATTCATACGTCCATCACTCCTGGACACATTAAACTCGAGATTCCTACCCACCCCTCATATCTATTTCCATAACATCCTCATTGAAATGACCTTCCACACAGGGTCTTCAAAAATGACATAGGCCCTGATGGGTTTTTTTTCCTCAGGGCCTCAAGTGTGGAACTAATCAAAAAAAAAAAAAAAATATGTACAAGATCTTTAGTGTAATTATTATTATTCTTTACAACTTTTTTTGCAATCTTTTATTTATAACATTTCTATTTTTAGGTAGGTGCTTAAAATTAAAAAAAAAAAAATTTAAAATTTAAATGAAAAGATTATTCCCATCAATGTAATATATCGTTGTTGAGGAAGATAACCATAATAATCTAAACTAAAATATAAAAATGAACTAGACACAGAAAAATAAAAAAAAGATAACGGTCGCAACTGGGATCGAACCCTGATTTTTTTATTTTTATTTATTTATTTCACCTCTTACACACAACAATTTTACATTTTAATCATTGTTTAACAATAGAATAACTAAATAAAAACAAAAATATAATAAAAAGGTATAACAAAAAGGTGAAAACATAATTTTTTTGGTTTCTACACCAATTAAGAGAACTGGCTCTTGAGCTTGGTGTAGGTGTTATGTAAGAATATACAATTTTTAGTCCATAATTAATATAATATCTTAAGGACTAGATTAAGGAAGACATTATACAATATTTGATGGTTTGAATTACAGGATTAAGGTTACATGGTTTTATTGCATACAGTTTTTTAAGAATAGTTTGATCTTTTTCTGGAATAATGCTAAATCTCTTATTTTTTTTACTTCTTCGGGGAGGCTATTGAAGTAAGTTATCCCTTTGTATACATAATTATTTTGCATTTGTTGAGTAGAAAATAATGGAATTTGGATATTATATTTACGTCTCAACGATGAGTTAACTTTATTATTTTTGAATGTCTTATCTTTGAATATTTGTAATATTGAGTCTTTTTTATAGAGATCTTCAATTTTTGGAACTTCGAAAATTTTGAACAATGTTGCAGAAGGGAATGTAGGTTGTTTTTTTAAAATGACTTTAATAATTAGTTTTTGAACCACATTTACAGGGTTTACAATTTTTTTATATGCACTTCCCCATCCAATAATTCCATATTGAATTACTGACTGTACTAGTGCATAGTACACCTTTTTTAAATTATTTACCTTGATAATATTTCTTAATCTAATAAATATATAAATACATTTCCTAACGCGCTTAACAAGTTCACATTGTGTCTGTTCCATTTCATATGTTGGTCTACAATTACACCGAGGTACTTTATTTCAGTTGTATGATTTAATTTTTTACACGAACTATTACAGACAGTTTTGTTACATTTATTATTGTGTATAATTATATCGATGTTTGGGTGAGTTCTGAACTTATTTATTGAGAAGGGAATGTAAAGTGTATTTTTTGCATTAATTGAGAGCAGGTTTGTGTCGAACCAGTTTTTTAGGATTTGCATGTCATTGTTTGCATTTTTCTTTAGAATATTCCAGTCCTGACCCTTAACTATGATGATAGTGTCGTCCGCGTAAGAAATAGTCCACTGAGGTTTTGTGTAAAAATGTCGTTGACATACATGATAAAAAGTAATGGCCCTAATACAGTACCTTGTGGTATTCCAAAATCACTTGTAAGAGGTTTGCTCAATGTATGGTTAATTTTTACCACTTGTGATCTGTTATTAAGATAACTTTTTATCCGATTTAAGGCTCTGCCATTAAAACCCTGCCATTAAGATCTCTCGGCTTACCGGTACATGCGCTCTACCAATTCAACCATTGCGTCCCAATATAAAATATTACTTTGAAAAATTAGGTTTTATAATAGGACGCAATGGCTGAATTGGTAAAGCGCACGTCCCGGTAAGACGAGATATCAGGGTTCGAGTCACAGTTGCGACCAATATCATTTATTTTTTCTGTGTCTTGTTTATTTTCATATTTTAATTTAGATTATTATTGGTATCTTCTTCTTCAATGAAAATATTTTGACAAATTGCTATTATTTTTATTACCGATGCCCAAATATGAGTAAGATTACTTATTATGGTTAGTATGGTAAAAATATCTGCATTACATTTTCTAAGTAATCAACTCATCAACGAACGAAAATTATGTAAATTAAAATTATTTAATATTTTACATTGACCCACATTTATATACCCCCATAATGGTTAAGCCGCAATAAAGGAAACCCTTTCCAGATTTAGTGAATAAAATAAACCAGTCAATGCTTGATAACGTCCAATGTAAATTTGTTGTTTCAATGAAACAAATAATAATAAACGCAATCATGATAATTGCTACATTTTGCCAGCGGAGTATAATAATTGTGCTCCTCCGCTACGCGAATAAATTAACATTTTGTTCAGTCTTCTCACAGAGACATAGTCGGTAGGCACTCCTTACAAGCCTCGTAGGATTGAGATCGCTAGGAATTAACACGAGATAAAAACCGAGGCGTGTTTTGGGGTGAACACTTTGTGAAATTGAAACACTGTGGGTCGTCTCCTAATCTGATGCTGCGAGTGGAATCCCTTTTCTGATTATTCTATCTTTGGCCCAATCGAGGTTCTTCTTTGATACTTTAGTAATAACACGAGTAAACTTACTACTGCGACCTTTGCTTCCAGATGAGATGGTTCCTGGTTTGAGATCCCGGACAAAAAGATAAATAAGGATTCCTTTATTATGTCTTCTGTGAATATTATACCCCTCTTTGAATTTCTTACCTTTTATATGAACTACCCATAATTCAATTTTTATTATTTTATATATGTATAGTGGAAAGGCGTAATACGGGTTCATTAAACTAGAACCTGAACCTCTCAAACGCCACAAATTAGTATGGCTGCCGTGCCCCGAAAGTACATATTTCTCTTGGACGTTACATTATTTTATTTATTTATTGAAATATATCCTATTGAAAGACAATATAATCCACGTCTATCCATGTAATATGGGCAGGCCGAATTAAACATCCATCATGTAACACGTGATGTAAGAATTTTGTATGTTGAATCTTTCTTCTCCATGTACCAAATATTTAAACAAGAATAGCTTATAATTGAACACCGATAAAAATGCAGAAAACAATTATTTTTTTGAAATATTTTACATTCAAAATAGATTAAAGGCTAAATAGACTAAAATTCTAATAATTGTAATTTCCATGTTAAAGCCGTCAATGGGCGTTAATAAATAAAAATAAAAAAAATATCTTAGATTTCTAGTTTGTCCAAATGAACCATTGAAATTACAATTTAATATCTCAATTCAATTATTAAAATTAAAAGTGTTATTTTGCTAACCAAAATCTTATCTTATCTGCCAATTTTATCTGCTTACCGAAAATAAGATCTTTTTTACGGAAAACGGGATGAATTTTTCTATATTATTCTTATAAAAAAGTCACAAATGATAATTGCTTTCACGAAGATCCTAAAAAAATAATAATATATGAAGCTTTACTTGACCTATTTAGTATTCATACGAAAATGTTTCTTAATGGGCACAAATATGAAATGCAATTTATGGGCCTCGCAATGACGTTTAATGAAGTGCCGCTAATGGTTCCTGCTGCAGTCGCCAGGTGGCGGCAGGTGACATCGGAAGGAAGGACACCGGATGCCCCGTTAGCGCTCTCGCTGTGCGCAGATCCTAACTCAGAATGCACCCAACTGCCACCGAGTAAGGAGAAATAATTGGATTTTTATGGAGTGACCATTAAAATAATATATGGTTAACTAAAAAAAAAAAAAAATATTTTTAATGATTTCAGTCAAAGTTGTTATTAAACAACATTTAAAAATCGTTACTACAGAAAAGTTTACGTCAAAAGTAACAACAATGATAATATAATTAAATAATAAGATTTTATAAAATTTCTGTTTCTGAAAAAATAAGAAAGTATACAGATTTAATTATAATAAATTTAATTTGGCATTCTCAGACTATAAAAATATTACCTTTTGTTATTTCGGCTACTGGCATTATACCTAGCTCTCTTATTAAAAATTTAGGCATATTAGATTTGTCAAAGAATTTGTATATAAAAATGCAAAAATCAGTCATTTTAAATACATGTAGAATTACGAAAGATTTTTTAAATATTTATATTGAGGGATCAGTAGGATTTATCGGTCAAATTAGGAATTCCACAGAGCCGAACCCTCTGATATGAAAATATCTGGAGACGGTGAATTATATTCCCATTTAATAGTTTGGTAGATTAACGTGTTGTTCTTGTATTGTTTTGTATTAATTATACTTATATAATACACTTGCATAACGTGGATTTACTAGATGATCATTTATATGGAAAAGTGTGTGAAAGTTCCTGTAAATCTGGTGAAAAAAAAATTAATTTGAGGGATCAGTAGGATTTATCGGTCAAATTAGGAATTCCACCGAGCCGAACCCTCTGATATGAAAATATCTGGAGTCGGTGAATTATTTTCCAATTTAATAGTCTGGAAGGTTAACGTGTTGTTCTTGTATTGTTTTGTATTAATTATACTTATATATTACACTTGCATAGCGTGCTATGCGTGTATTTAAAATATTAAACAGTCTTCATTGAATGATATATTATATAATATAATATTATACTTTTGTAAAAGCACAAATAGGTAACTAAACTAACTAACTAACCATCACGCCGTTTCTCCGCAGGGGTAGGCAGAGAGGACGGACCGCCAAACAACTCGGTCTTGGCATACACTCCTCGCCTCATTCACATTCATACATCTTATCATACATGCTCTTCTATTATTCTGACTCTTGACATGGCCCGACTCAAGTATCTGATTCACTTGATCGTGCCATGTCTTCCTCGGGCGTCCTCGACTTCTTCTACCATTCACATTAGTATCATATATTCTCTTGACACTCCTTTCTTCGTTCATTCGCTCTATATGTCCAAACCATCTAAGCGTCCCTTTTTTAATCTTACTTATGACGCTCACATCGGCCTTGCATTCTTTTCGGATCTCCACATTCCTCACACGATCATACATGGTTTTACCACAAATAGGTCGTGAGAAAAAAAAATTAAACAAAACAAAACCATTAATTGGATAAACAATACCTCTGCCATAGGTAACCTAAAGTGTTTCGCTACATTTGGTGACTTAGCAAGGGTGTACAGGTTCATAGTGTGAGGTTTTTATGGACACACTGAACCCTAGATTACTTACTATCTACCCCTCATACCTTTTTCTTTACAGAACTTCCAGTCCTTCATTTTCTTAAAAAGACCCTCGACATAGCAACCGCAAAGAAGGCATGGATGGAAAAAAAATCCTTAGAACAAAAGTAAAACAAACAAATTATTCTAAAAAGAAATAAAAAGGTTTAATCGAGGTTAGCTAATTGAAAAAAAAAAATTATATGGCAACAATTAAGGTGCCAAAGATTTTTGTGAATCCCAGCCATGTAACCTTTCTCTCAAAATTGATATATTTTAGTATAAATGGATCACTATAATCTTTTTACGCACACTGGTACGTTTTTCGCAATATTATAACACAATAACAAAATGACAAGAAATCTTTTCTATTTTCACTGGAGGTAACATTTTGCCTAGGTTCTTTCATAGAAAATGAAATTTCCCATGAAAACCCGCTAAGTGTAAAGCTTCCCTGCGGCTTTTGGTTTGGTCATTTCCAGAATAATTTGTGACGTCATCGCCGTCTTTTGTGCCGCAGCGATGCGGTCTGAGCACACGTTACGTTTTAATACTAAGCCGAGAGTATGATGGCCGAAGGCAGTTTGGAATACAATGGCATTGTTGCAGTAGCGCAGTCTACCTGCAACCTTACTTTTTGCTACCCTTACCTTTTGTGGGATTAGATTATAATTTATAAATTCAAGACCGTATAATTAAAATTAAATCCTAGAAGACTGCAATATGAAATTATTAATAATTGAATTTTGCACCTCACTTCTGTGATAAAGAAAGATTGCTTTAGAAATTACTGTTTTTCTACGCATTTAATTTAAGGGACATAATTTAAGTTACATAATGGCCAATTGTATAACTCTGTTTCTCTTCAATGATTCTTCCTCATTCTCTATTCATCGTTTCGGAGAGCTCAGCCCGTTTAATCGCAAGAGACCAAATTTGTCCCAACTCACTTAGGTCTAATATGAATCATTGTATCTCTCTTACCGTCATGGTGAGAAATATAACATAAATATGATCTAAACATATAGCACGTTCCAGAGTGGAAGATACTGTCAGTATCGCCCTGGTGTAAGACCACCATTCAGAATTGAGACGTTGCTTAATAATGGCTTTAGCCGTGTTTAGTGACTAGATCTGAATAGCCAGGTACTTTCCTACCCTCCTCTTCCCCATCTCCTTCCCTTCCCCACTTTCCTTCAGCCTCACAACATACCCCAATTGGGGATGCCATAGTCTCACTGGCTCCAGACGGGAGCAGTTGGGACTCTTGTGAGGTATTCTCTATTAAAAAAAAAAAAAAAAAAAAAAAAACAGTGTTAGAAAGAGAAAACTCGATGCTTTATATTCAAATCTAGAATTTTACCATAGAAAAATTTAAATGTGCACCGTTATGAAATCAAAATTTCCGATAGCGATTTGAATTCATTATTTTTTTATGAGACGACAGAAACATTAGGTAATAATAACGTTTGTTAGACATTTGCCTAATTTTTTTTTTTTGTGTTTTTCTTTTAATTCGTTATAATTCAATTTAATTTTTTTTACATTTGTATTAAAAATGTTAATGTTAATTATATTTTTATTTCTGATAACGTTATTTGTAAACGTAAGTCATCACCTTTCAAGAACAGTTTTTAGTTTTCGGAAATGTCCAGAAATATTCCATTTGTTTGGATTTAATTGCAATGCGGAAATTTTTCGACCTTCTAAAAATACGCCCGAATTCTGAGGGAGGCTCAAAATGTCTTAATACCTCAAAAGTCAATCGAATATTCTTTTTCTAAACAATAAAAAAGACAATTGTAAAATAATCTTCTTAATTAATTTGGTATATGTTCAGCGGCCCCGGGAAACACATATTAGATAACTAAAAATTCTGCTATAGGTCCGTAAATGATTTTCTACGTTTGGTGACTTGCGGGATTGCCCAGGTTCATGGCAGGTGAGGTTTGTCTAGGTCTTGGGAACGCATGCGTCTGAACGCAAGAGAGACTGGTGTAGGGTGACCTTTTGACCTCTCCAGCTGTACTCTCTTAAACCACTGACGTGCACCGCATTGGGAGTGGGGTTGGATTTATACATCTATCACTACTGGACGCACTGTCCTCTAGCTTCCTACTCTTCTCTTATACTATTTTCCTTCCCAGAATTTCCTTTCAATGAAGCAAATATAAAAAAAATGTATAAATTCTATATTGAGTTACAAAATTAAAATTTATTAAATTTCCGTCAAAACGTCAACAAAAAAAAAATGCGAAAATTACCACGGTTACTTATGAATTTCATCTTGTGAGAAAATTAACCCTAACAATAAATTATTCAGTGCATTTAAATTGCTTCAATGAGATAGAGGCGTTGACTCTTTATAGACCTTTTCCCAGAATTCATTTCATCCCTCGGGCACAACGGGAAAACATTTTCTAATTTTTTTACTGGAGCTTTCTCTACCCTTTATGGTGTTAATATGCCTCCCGGATTTTTCATACGGAGAAATTTCAACTAATATAAATATTCTATGTAAACAAATTAATTAAAAACCCCTCGATGTATGAGGTGTGGCACCATCTTGTAATTACCATATATGTGAACTTTAAAAATTATGTTCTTGTTATTATTCAATATCAAGAATCGCTTGTCATGCGGCGGTAAGAATCGCCATCAACAGTTAGGGTTGCTCTACGAGAATTTTCGAAGAAAAATGGTTCGATTATTCCATTCGTGGATAGAGCTGCCCAAACGGTTTATTTTGGGCTGTGCAGAGCCTATTGGTATTTTGTCCTTTAGGTGACCAATAGCGGCATTTTTTTCTGTGTGCTTCGTCGCTGAACCAAATTGTGTTTACAGTTCTAAATCGGTTTAACATGTTTTCACAGAACTCATTACGCACTCGGTAATCAATTAAAGTGCCTGCCCTAATTGGATCTTTCAGGGATCATATTTCTTATTCATGCTAAAAATTTGCTGCAATGTCGTTTTTATGCGCCAAAGCCGATGCTCTCTTGCGTACCGACTGGTGCGGATTTTCATGTTCGCTGCTTTCAACACGTTCAATCTGTTCTGCAGTTCTTGATGTGCGGCTGGGGACTGCCAGTGGATTGTTTACTGTGAAACCTATTTCTACGAAACTTTTGCATCCACTTCTAATTTAATTTTTACTAGGTGGGTCACTTAAACGACGAATATCGAACCGCGATCAAAATCGTCGGTGAGCAACGGTTCACGAATCATTGGCTTGAAAATAAGCTTCTATTGGAAAAGCTTTATGCTCACTAATCCACTGCCATATCTTGATTAAATAATCCACACGAATGCCGCATCGAACCATACCCCCTTCCCTCTTATGCGTTCAACGGTTTAAGAAATATTAGAATTTTAAGACCTAAATCTGCCACGGGGCACCCGGCACAATTTTAATTTGGGCGGCGGGTGTGGGTACCACCGCCCCTTAGCTCTCTTTCTTAGCTCTCTTTCTTAGCTCTCATCAAATAGTTCGCTACGTTTGATTTAGCAGGTGTGCCCAGGTTCACGGGGTGAGGTTAAACTAGGTTTGGCGGCGAATGAATTTGCTCACCTACGCGCATGCGAGGGACTGGTTAAGGGAGACCTAACCTAGACCACTCCAACCATACTCTCTCGACCCATCGCCTTCCACCGCAGCGGAAGGGATGGATTCATGTGTCAATGACTTTTGGGCACATCAACACCCAGATTTTTACCCATCCATCATATGTTTTTCCTTCCCAGAACTTCCTCTCCTTCCTTTCCATAAAAGTCCTTCTATAAAGCATCCCCAAAATGGACATAGGCCCTGAAGAAATATTTTTCCCCAGGTCTTCCTGTGTAAAAACATTAAGTGATTTTGGCAGCAAAAATCTCAAATCATGTTTACCGTGTTTATTTATAAATAAAATTGTATAATGAATTATTTTATTGTATATTATTAAAACATATATTTAATTGCACCTCTACACCTACCTCTTGTTATACTTATTTTTGTATTTTTTTCTTATATATAAATTTTTTCTTGGTCTGTTTACACTTAATCATAGAAACTGTATAAATTTGTAAAAGCCCATAATAAATAAATAAAATATTACTTACCCGGAGTTTTTTACATACTTAGGGGGTTTCTCACCATCCTCCCAATAGCTTATCTACACTAATAACGAAAATTTTCGATTTACGATTTACGGTTTATTTATTTATTAAGTTGGAGTTTATAATTCGGTATTCGAACCCATGAATAGTGGCTATATATTGGATGAGTTGACCGAGTTTTCTAACCACTGCGAGTATTTTATTTTTATTTTTAATAATATTCGTTATTAGGGTAGATAAGCTATTGGGAGGATGGTGAGAAACCCCCTTAAAGTATCTGATACTAATAGCCAACTAATTTTTAATCGAAATTCGCCTTCTTGTTTCCTACCTTCTACAACATGGATTTCTTCAAGATATAGGTTTACTCATTATTTTCCACAAAAAGACTCTCCACACAGTATCTCAAAAGATGAGGGAAATTATTTTCCTTAATGCCTTTTGTGTGGAGTTAAAGTAAAAAAAAATTCAGCACCTTCGAAAAAAATGTTTGCGTTATAAAATCTGTCTTCATTATTAGATTGAAACCTTGAATAATATTATAACTGAGCTTTACGCAACATTCGTTAGTAGTAAACTAGTTCCATAGCACACAGCTTACCCCGCGCGAAACCATCCCTCGCGGTATCCCGGTTCTTTGCCATCGAGTTTACTCTCAACGGCATATAAAGTAATTGGCGAATTACTTCTCAAGATAAGAATGATGAGTTTTTAAAGAAATTCCAGTGGACTTGTTTGTGTCCTATAATAAAAATTTTTTTTTGAAAACCATATAAATACATTTTTTACAGATCTTTTAACCTAATTGAACCTCTAAATGTAAATATTAAAAAGTAAATGTTTTGTCGACATTTTCAATTTCTGTCATGATGCCCACCTACTCCGTTAACAAAACATATTCTAAAACATAACGTACAACTTTGGGCTAGGTGTTCCCAAGAAATGGAACATTTCATAAAATGTTTCAAAGATCAAGTTAATTTTCATGTTCTGTGAAAGTTCCATTTGAGTTGTGATATTATTTCAGTTCTGTGAAGCAACTGGCCCTGGTTACTGGTGTAATAACAAGAATTGACTTTCAATATTGTAATTTTATGAATTGCTGAAATAATGTAAAAATAGCCGCCTTTTTATTTTATTTACTTATATATATATTTTTTTATTTTTATTTTTTTTTTATAATGAATATCTCACAGGAGTCCCAACTGCTCCCGTCTATGAGACTATAGCATCCACAATTGGGGTACGTTGTTGGCTAAAGGTAAGTGGGGAAGGGAAGGAAATGGGGAAGAGGAAGGTGCGGAAGTACCTGGCTATTAAGATCTAGTCACTAAACACGGCTAAAGTCATTTCAAGCGACGTTTCAATTCCGAATGGTGGTCTTATACCAGGGCGATACTGGGAGTATATTCCACTCTGGAACGTGTCGCAAATATAGTGTAAATTATTTTGAATTAATTAATTGTGAAATAACACAAATTAATCAAATAAAATTTATTTTGGTAAGGATATTAAATCAGTAATATAAAGAAAAAATCAAGATATAACAAAAAATAAAATAAATAAATCTTCCAAAAGGGGAAGGAAAACTTTTTTGTTGAAACAATCAGTGCACTTTTAGGAATGGGGAAATAATTTTTATTTTGTATTTGGAAGTGATCATGGTTTATGAAGGTGTTTCCTGATAAAAAAACCCATGTTATATATATTATGGTAATTATTGAAACATAATTGTAGCAACTTGTATTTTCTTAAGTAGAAATAATTGTTAGTAAAGAGATTACACTGTTAATTGTAACATTTCCCCCAATATTGAAATTATTTCTTTTGTTTTACTAAACAAGAACCAGGGGGGCGGCGCAAGAAGTTACGTTGAGAGAATAAAATTAGACGTCAGAAATAAACTCCATCCTAATGAGACAACAGTCCCACGTCCACTGGTTTTATAATTTTTGCCTTTAGGATGACTATAAACATTAGACGGCATTAGCGCTCAGCCCAGGGGACTATCTCCTGTTTGCGATCTCTTTGCTTTCCCGTCTCATTTAGGCTACGAGGACTGATATAGAAGATAGCGCAATCCTTATTCAGCAAAGCCCTATGATTAAATTCAATTGAAAATGATAATGCTTCTCTTTTGCGAGAAGGATGTATTAATGAAAATAATATTGTATTAGACTAATTAATATTTTTAACTATTTTAATGATCAACATCATTGTTAAATTATAAAAAAATACAAGTATTACGTTAACATAAAATTAATTTATATCCGTAAAAAATTCACGTTTGTTGTTGTTTCATCTGAGGAACATAAAATGTTATATTAAAAAAATGTATCGAAACATACTAATATCAGTTGTCTGTGCGTTAGTACGGAAGCAAATCTGGTTCAATGAACTAAAATTTGCTTTAAATTTAACTGTCATTTTCAAAATTGGAAGAGGTTGGATGAATAATTTAGACAAGCGATAAATTATGTATCTATGTACGATATAATATTTGAAAATAAAATTATTTTAATTGTCTTTTTCCAATTTAAGATAAAATAACCCATGATCTTTCAAGGATGTGCACCAGTATTTACATAGGTAACAATATATCATGGAATATATCAGCAACCAGTTATAGATGATTTAATAGAATACTGCGAGTAAAACACATCTTGGCCTTTGAAATTTTTTTGACCAGTCTTTTTAATAACCCACAATAAAATAAAATATCAGGCTCGTAAGCGGTAGCAAATAAATAAAATTAATTTTTTCGTAGTTAATTCACAAGAAACATGTTGTAACAGACATGGTGTATAGTTTTATCAGTATTATTAAGCATTACATTTGAAAAATATCTAGGTATGGTCATACTCCATATTACGCAAGATCCCACATTTTACGATATCTAAAAAAAGATTTAGTAGTTTTCTACAAAATTTATCCTTCCGTTCATTTTAGTATCCTCAACGCAATATCTGACCGTAAAGTATGACGTCGTGTTATGTTATAATAGTCCTCTATCGAAGAGCATCCGTCCGGACACCAAAAACCCACATTACTGTAACATATAATATTCTCTGAACCCGTAATCTGTACCACATCCTCAGAAGGTTCGTGTACTACAAGATCACCGTTTGGCGTTACGAGCGTGTACCACACAGCGTCCTCAGTTCCTGACTACGGAACATCGATAAAAATAAATTACGATATGGAATATTCGAGTTTTATG
Source organism: Limnephilus auricula (assembly GCA_951813805.1). NCBI lineage: Eukaryota > Metazoa > Arthropoda > Insecta > Trichoptera > Limnephilidae > Limnephilus > Limnephilus auricula. The sequence goes on from OX638401.1 coordinate 1,379,660, forward strand.
TATAAAAATTGTTAACTAATATTAGTCTGGTAAGAATTTTCAAATAAATTATTTGCTGAGCTGGTTTATTTATAAAATACAAGACAGTATTCACAGTTGCAATGAATTAAGTATTCGTACGAGATAAAGTTAAAATAAGATTGGTATAAAGATAAAATAAATTCGACTTATTGACATTTGTGTGGAGTCAACAGTCTATAACGGCCTTTTTTACCGCAAGAAAGTATACTTAAGCTCTGTTGAAAACTTACATAACAATCATTTTTCAAATCGTCAAATTTACTAACTTTTTCGTTTGTCTGTAAAATAGTTATTCCTGCGTGAAATTATTGAAATTCAATTGAATCAAAATTAATTCATTTAAAATTACTAGTTATTTTATTTTAATAAAACATCTTTATTTTTGCTACATTTTTTGCCAAATTTCGTGATTTATCTATTCTATTCGAAAGGTAAATTTCTTTGTCTCTAATTAAAAAAAAACTGGTAATAATTAAAATAAATAACAATTGTTTTTTGATGTAGTCCTTTTTTTAATTCAGTTGATAGCAAAAATTTTTATCAAACTGCCAACTGTCAAAATCTTTTTCTTTTAAAATGTCGAATTTACGTGTTTTTGTCGCTTTTTCTAATACATTAGTGTATCAGTGTAATAATGATTGAATTATCAATGTGTTTAACCTATTTACATATCGAAATAATTAAAAATGAAGTGAGTGATCTTGAAACCAGTGTTTTTTTTTATTTTTAACCTCGCAATTTATTGCTCGTAGTGCCGATCTTTGCAAATGGTTATTTTTCAACAAATAAAGCATTAATCGAGTTAATTATTATTGAAGAATAAAAATAATTAACGTATCTATATGGTGTGATGTATTAATGCGTTGTTTTTGGTTAGTGCATTAAAAACCATATATTACAATCAAATTTGTGTTTTCACGAACAAAATTTCTCCCAAAAAATTCTTCATTAGGAACCTTTTCAACTATTGAACTTATTAAATTTCAGTTTTATTATAGAAATTTCTATATGGGATTATTAATTAGACTATTTATATGAAACTCCATAGAAAATATTTACTGTGGGCGCAAAAAATTTTGCACGGCAGTTTTTAACTAGACAACCGAGAAAATATATCCTTTTGGAATGTTTATGATTTTTACATATATTTTTTTTATAAAATCTAAAAATTTAGGATGATTATTTAAATATAGGTGAATTCATTGGCTGTATAGCACTATACTTTGTTTATATATTTACGAACACAAAAAATGTGGAGTAATGATTTTTTTTAATGTGGGAGGAAAATTTTCAAACGTGGCGAGCGCTCAAGGCAAATTTATTTATTTCGCGTGATCGCTCGAGTGGTTAAATTAGTTTTGCAAGAGTTTAACTGACACAGGTAATTGAAGAATATTTTCCATAAATACATTTAGAAGATAAACTCCTACAATTATTTTAATGTCCCGTGATTAATAAGTGCATAAAAACAAATAACCCATCTATTTTTCACAGATAAAGTATTTATTTTGAGAAGGCAACACCAATATTCGCCTTTAAACAATGCATTAGCATGAGGTGTTTAGTAATAAACTATAATATTGTACTATTGAGTGAAAATTAAGTTCAGTTGTACCGGTGACACCGTGTATCTTCTTAGCCGGCTAAACGAAATACTTACTACTTTGTTTTGGTAAGAATCAAATCATACATTTCTGAGAAAAATACATGGAAATAATGTTAAATGAATCTTGCTTAAATCACATTAGATGGGGGCGCTCCGGTAAGATATCATAATAAATGTGCTTTTCGCCATATGTATGGAAATTTCTTTATCCAGACATGTGTATAATAAGGGGAGATCAATCTCCACTTGGTTTCTACTTATCTTTTTATTACGAGGGGCGGGAGTTTATACGCAGTATTATTTATAGTTTTTGACATGGAATATAAACCGCTGATAAGTAAGCTACAAAGAAAAGCGGAGAAAATGTTTCAAAAAAGTATTCTGTACTCCGCGTCTTATCTCGGCCATTTATGAGGTTTTTTATACACGCAAGGACATGTTATTATGTTGTCTTTTGGCTTTGTCCCCACAAAATAGTCGCAGTTTGGGTATGGACGTATAAACGGAGTCAGGTGAAATATTTTCACTCAGCGTTGACATGGAAATCATAAAAATATAATATCTTTCTCGTAAATATTGATCGTGTAAGAGATTATAAAGCGATAAATCACGCGGAAAGATATTAAGACTTTATCTATCAAAAAAACACTTTTTATAAGCCGTTGGAAGAGTGTTACAAGAAATGGTATTAAAGTGTTAAGACATCGTAAATTCGCGTGTAAACACTATTTTAAACTATCTCAAGTTTTCTTTGGGTACAAATTCTATTTTTGATATTAATTGTTATGAATAATGTATTTGGAAATGCATTGTAATACGTTTTCCTTTAACACTCTGTAATGAAGTGTTGTAAAGCGTCAACACGTGTTAGTAATTGTTAGATTTGCGATTTTTTTAAAACGCAACACTAGATTAATTTTCAATTTGAGATACGGGTTGGTACCGCCGGCCCGGAAACCTTTTCTTTGTTATCCAACGCCCCTGCCATAGGTCACCCCAAGTGTTTCACTACGTTTGGTGACTTCACAGCGGTGCCCAGGTTCATAGGGTGAGGTTTGTCTTGTTCTTGGCGGCGATTGCGTTTTCATGCCTATTACGTGGCGGGCCGGATTGAGATAGAGTGGTTGAGGGCGACCTAACCTAGACCTCTCCAGCCGGACTCTCTCGACCCATCACCTTGCACCGCAGTGGGAGGAATCGATTCATATGTCCATCACTCCTGGATGCATTGACACCCAGATTCCTACCCACCCCTCATACCTTTTTCATTTCCAGAACTTCCTTTCCCTAAAAAGACCCCCCACACAGCATCCCTGGGAAAGATGACATATGCCCTGAGGCAATTTTTTTTCTCTCGTGTGTGTAGTTAATGTAAAAAAATCTATTTTTAAAAAACGTTTCATCTCAATTTTTAATGTTTACTGAATGGTTTGATTATTAAAAATTAAAAACTACAGAACTAGTTAACATATTTATTTTGAAACTTCATTGAATAGATATACTTTTCCTTGATGAATGTACATTTTATAATTACTTTCACAAACATGTGTTTTTAAAAATATTTCGTTGTTAATACCTTCATGCATTTTCTAAGCTAAATTAATTAATTATGAAAATAATCATGACTTTGTCTGTCGCATTATAGTTATTTCTAAGGACGAAGTTCGGAAGGACTTTGCATGCGTTTGTCAGCCCTCCGGGAAGGCTGGGGAAGGCGTCTGCACCCTCCGTGATACCACGTGACCCGTTACACCCCCGAACACGACCACCCCCTGCACCCCTATCCAATCCACCCCAAAGGCAGGGAGAATTTATTTAAGGGTCTGTTAATTAGGATGGCCGCGTAATAAATCTACAGGACTCTCTTTGTATGGTAAATAAAATAGGATTTTTGGTTTTATCAGTCACCGAAACAACCTTATTATGAAAAGATTATTTTTATCTCTGCCAAATTAATTAAATTATTTTCCTTTTGATTTATAAACCCACGGAAAAATATAAGTACATAGTAAATAGATTAAGGGAAAAACGAATTTATCTTCCCCATTTAATTTTAGACTTTAAAAATCAAATACAAATATGTATTTTTTGATCGGAAATGTGACTAGATATGGGCAGAAAGCAAACCTACATTTTTATGATTAATATATTAATAAATATAATCAGGATATCAACCGTTCTCATTATATCTGTTTGCACATGTGTGAATAGCCAACATAAAACTATGTATGGGTTTCCTCCTTGTGACTTTAACTTTTATAAGACAACATTATAAAATTAAGAAATAATAAATTATAAAGTAAAATTAGGTAACGACAAATTTCTACTTATTATTAATTAATCACTGAAGACAATATTAGCGACTCTCAATCGATTTTGTGGAACACATCTAGGTATTGTTCATATCTCATTATATATATATATATATTATAATAGCTAGTAACTTTTACAAATTAAAATTTATTTTGCCTCATTGCACTCTTAAACTCATATATTTTTCTTTGGTAGAATTCATTCTTAGATATGGAATTCGAACCTTGGGATAGGCAAGCACTATTTAAAATAAATATATTAAAAATTTACAAACTGCTATAATAAAAAAAATTGTTACATAAAATATTTACAGAGAGAGAAATATATCCAACTGTTTATTCATGACATATACAACAGTTGGAACATAATGTTCAATCACCATTAATATATCCATTATAATTCACTTAGAATAATTTTACTTCAGAGAGCAGTGGTCTAATTTAAGTATGTAATTAAAAATGTATAAACCCAAATATATGTAAAACCCTAATAACAATAATTACCATAGGGCTATCAATATTTGTTAATTAAGCCCTAAGCAACAAGGAGGGAATATCCCAACATTACCAAAATAAAATATCAGTGATCACAGACCTTTTCAATTATATAAATTCATATAGATTCATGTCAATTAAAAATAACCTTTTACTATGTATCATCATTCATAATTTTAATAATAAACTTTATAATTATGTATATGTATCTTAACTTAACAAAATAACTGATAATACCTTAAATTAACAAAATAGAAACATTCATCATATAGAGACAATGTTGTGCGCCCCTGCCTAAGTTTGTATAAATTCCGTAGCATAAGAATTTCAACTACCAGTCTGAAAATGTCCGTAGTAGGACGAAACCGGTCCTGGTGTAAATAAACAAGTGGAACAAAGTGAAAAAAAATGTTTAATTTCATATCTAATACAATGGAATTCCACCATGAATTAACAGTTAAAAAAACTAGACTCGATAAAAATGTGGTTAATTAACGAAAACTCCATGTATCTTTAAATATGCTGAATTGATTATCTTAATGTAACTGCCTATTTATCTTATTATTAGGCATGTTCATTGAAATATCTTATAGATGTAATTCAAATAATTTAATATTATTATGTGATCTATCCTAATGTTTCCTCAAAACTATAAAATATGTATTGACAAATATTTCCGTATGTATAATATTAAGAGTGATAAGTTGTAGAACCTACAGACAAGCTGCCATATGACAGCTTTGTGGGACTACCCTTATTTTGTACAAATGTCTTTATGATAAATAAAAATAAAAAAAGATGATGATTAAATTCGATTGAGGGTTTCTTTATTAGATTTTTTATTCAAATTTTCGATTGACGCCCGCTAATATTGTCTAGAGTGATTAAATATTACAATTTGAGATTTTACTTATTAGGTTCGCAGAATAGTCAACAGATGTCGCATATTAAATCTAGGCTAAACAATCTAGGCAGCATTTAGTTCGAGATGAATATTGCAATCATAGGTAAGTTAGAAACCAATAAAAGTATGCGTTAACCGCTTGGGCACATGAGCTTATTTTCACGACAATTTAACGTAGGTAGACATAATGACGTATGTCCCGGTTATTAAGTTATTAAGTTAGTTATTAAGAAAATAATGTGAGGTTGGTAGTTCTTAGTCGATATAGTTAAATATGATCGCAGGGGATAGGGTCCCATTAGGTCATAGGTAGAGCAGCACCCCGGCAAGTTTAAGGTTCTGGGATTAATTCTTACATGTGACCTATCTTTTTTCCGTATTTTCTATTTCAAATTTTCAATTGATCAAATAATATTGAGTAGAACTTTTTTCGCTGGCTCTTGGTGCATAATTGTGTACACCAAGTTGCGACCACCAAACGTCATTACTCACGCATAGCTAATTTCACCACGAGTGATTCCGACCCTGTCTACTGTCTGTATCTCTATACAACTAAAGCCTGGGACACTGCCGTTGACGTTGGCCTGTAAATAAAATAGTAAATAAAATGGATTATTTAACCTCTGTCCTGCAGTCCATTGTATTGTACCTGGGTTACTCTTTTTTTCCTGACAGTATTATATATTTTTTACCCTGATAACAACCCTTTAAAAACAAATAATACTCATTTCTACCGCCGGGATTGATCAGTTGTGGCATTTTTACAAAATTATTATTCAAAACGTTTTTTGATGTCTTGTCAAGAGCACTGTTTGAAAATGGCGCCCGGTTCTTTTTCTCACCCGGGTTAGTTATTATTATTATTATTTATTCCACATATTTTGATATGTGGACTAAATTAATGAAATTAATTTTTATTTCTTTTATACTTTTTTTATTTTTTTTTATTCACCAGATTTACAGGAACGGGTTTAGTTTTTCCCATAGGAAAAACTAAACCCTTTCATACACTTTTCCATATAAATGATCATCTAGTAAATCCACGTTATGCAAGTGTATTATATAAGTATAATTAATACAAGAACAACACGTTAATCTACCAAACTATTAAATGGGAATATAATTCACCGTCTAGAGATATTTTCATATCAGAGGGTTCGGCTCTGTGGAATTCCTAATTTGACCGATAAATCCTACTGATCCCTCAATATAAATATTTAAAAAATCTTTCGTAATTCTACATGTATTTAAAATGACTGATTTTTGCATTTTTATATACAAATTCTTTGACAAATCTAATATGCCTAAATTTTTAATAAGAGAGCTAGGTATAATGCCAGTAGCCGAAATAACAAAAGGTAATATTTTTATAGTCTGAGAATGCCAAATTCTTTTAATTTCATTTCCTAAATCTGTATACTTTCTTATTTTTTCAGAAACAGATTTTTGAATATTACAGGAATTTGGAATAGCTACATCATAAATATAAGTTATTTTTTTAATTTTGTCATGTAAAACTATATCAGGTCTATTATGACCAATTGGTGCGTCTGTTAGTATAGTTTTAACATAGTAAATTTTAAAGAAATTATTTTCTAAAAATGAATTTGGTTCGTATTCATAATATGGTACTATATTATGACAGTCAATCAAGTTATGTTTAATTACCAAACTTTGGTGAATTATTTTTAAAACCTGATTGTGCCTAAATGTATACTCAGACGGCGCTAATATAGAACATCCTGATATAATGTGTTCTATAGTTTCCGGAAAAGCCATACATTTTCTACATAAATCATCAATTTGATTTGGATCTTTTATTATTTGCTTCCTATAATTTTTGGTATTAATTACTTTATCTTGAATAGCAAGCATAAATCCTTCTATTTCTGCGCTCAACTCTCCAATACTCAACCATTTGTTTGACGAAAGTTTGTCAACATACGTTTGGTTGAGATAATTGAAGTGTTTTGCGTGAATATTTTTATTTGACCAGGAATCTAATAATTTCTGATTGGTATTTATAAAAATGTTGGCATTCTCGTCGTATAAATTTAAAGGTGAAATATTTCTGTCTGCCTTGCAAATTATTGTATGCAGCTCTGAGCTATTAGCTTTTCTATGGAAAAAATTTCTTAACATTTCTACCTGATTTTGTTTTAAAGAAGTTATTTTGACTATACCTCTACCTCCTAAATTTCTAGGTAAATTAATTCGTTCTATAGCTGAATTTGGATGATGACAATTAAACTTTGTTAATTATTAATTATTAATTATCAATAATTATCAATAATAATAATTAATAATACACATAATAATTAATTATCAATAATATTATTATTCAATGTATAAAAAACAGTTTATTATAAACAAGTTCTGCTTCGTAATTATTATTATGTGTAATGAAATTAAGATTGATTATAGTTATGAGAGAAACATATTTACTTGTAAGAATATTCAATAAATTTATTTTGGTTGTAAATCATTCCAATTTGTCAAAACAATAGTAGGTACGTTGTAGTGCACCTCAAGTCAGTATATGACGTCTAATGTTTGTTTTGTTCTTTCAGTTCCTCAAAATATCCTCAATTTGAGCGAGTAAGTAAGTATCTGAGGGTCTAAATTTAATGTAATATTTTTGTTATGTTGTACGAATCGTTTTGAAATATACCATACTATTAGATTATAAGATAATCGTTAATTTTGTAAATATTATTCTAATTTTATGTAAAAATATAAGTTTTTTATTTTTATTTTAATTTTTTTTTGGTTTTTATTATGTATTTAATGTAACACTCAATAACAACACCGGTTAAGATCTAGTAAACGGTTCGTTTTATGAAACGTACATTATGGTTTATGTAAGCATTATATTATCGTTCCACATGTCTACTGTAGCGTCAGGAGTTTCCCGGTGAACGTATATAACAATATTAATATTAAGTAAGTTGGTACTTCGGTTGAAAGTAGGTAGCCGACGTAAGACGTATGCGCCGCGACGGCGACGCTCAAACGTCTTGCAAATTATTTAGCATAACGGGGGTGGATTATAAAAGCAGTAGCATCAGTGAAAGTTGAACCATTTTGTATAAATGTGGTGCCATTGTCTCCGTTTAGTTATTATTTAAACAAATTGAATTTTGCGTGATTTTAAAACTATACAAAGACATTTTTGTTAAGAAAGATATTATTTATAATTATTGTTACAATTCATTATGTCAATTTTTAATTATTAATAAAGTGAATTTGTTGTTAAAAATGTTTAATTAGAAACATTAATACATTGTGGTGTTCCGTAAATACATTAGATAAAATTAAATAAATCACATAAAAACTTTCTACCCGAGGGCCACAAGTGGCTCTCGGTTCGCAGGTTGCTTATCACTGGTGTAAACGTTGTATCGGGGAATACAAACTACAGTTGAAATTAGATATTCTACATAATATAAAATTTTGATGATTTTTTTAATGAGACATAAGATACATGATGTAACAAGTTGTTTCTCTATTTGTTGTAAGGTGTACTTTTTAATGGGAATTTTAATGTACCGATATTGAAAAAAACTTTATTCCATTTTTAATTGCACAAAGCGTTCATGGTTTAAAGATATAAAAATTGTAAATAAAAATAAAATAAGAATTCTCCCTAACGACAAACTCCTTTAAACGTGTTATGTATTTTAAACCACTGATTAACTGCCATTTACCGTACATGAATGGTTGTTTATCAGCTCAAATAAAATTTAAAACACGTCGTACGATCCGTGTTTTTATTGTTAAAAAAATATTTTTATGCATCGATTATAAAAAATGGCACTTGTATCATTCTGCTTGCGATATTGATTACTAGACGCCAATGGGTGGTTAAGGCTTCCATTATTCTGGTAATTAGTTATTTGAGTGATTGATTGGATTTAATAAGGCAGTTATCGCTGATTTACCGAGCTGACGTCAATACTTCGATATTCCACAGAATTATTCCTCCTTCCTTCGCTCGCGTAATATTAAATATAAAGCTAGTTGCAGGAGCTAGGATGTATCTGCTAGTCATTTTTACAGTTAAAACAGTCTGGCTAATTAGACACTATTCTCATTATTTCATGGTTACGTAGTTACCCATAACATTACCTTTAGACGCGTAAAATTTCTTTCAAGAATTATATAATTATCGTTGTATTATTGTGACAATGAAGCCTTTTTTGTTCATTAACTCGACACAGGAGGTCCCAAGGAAAATAATTTTCCTGAAGGGCTACGTTGATAGAAAAAATGAAACAAGGGAGGAAACAGAGAGGTCGGTAAATCGTTCCATAGTGAGTTGAGTCCAACCGTGCTAGTGACTTGAGTAACTGAATTGAGACGACCGTCCGTGGTCGAGTGGTAACAACACTTGACTCCCAATCGGAAGGTTGCGGGTTCGAACCCGGCGTGCGCAAATAAATTTTATTTGATTAATTTGTGTTATTTCACAATTAATTAATAAAAATAATATATACTACATTTGCGGCACGTTCCAGAGTGGAAGATACTGTCAGTATCGCCTTGGTGTAAGACCACCATTCAGAATTGAGACGTTGCTTAATAATGGCTTTAGCCGTGTTTAGTGACTAGATCTGAATAGCCAGGTACTTTCCTACCCTCCTCTTCCCCATCTCCTTCCCTTCCCCACTTTCCTTCAGCCTCATAACATACCCCAATTGGGGATGCCATAGTCTCACTGGCTCCAGACGGGAGCAGTTGGGACTCTTGTGAGTTATTTTCTATAATAAAAAATAAAAAAAGAGTTCAAGAACGAGTCCTAAAAACGACCCTGGTAAATAATGTCAACCGTGTGCAAATATTGGGCGCAAAGTAGCATCGTTCTCGAAAGGATCAATGATGCTAGTTCCTCGGAGCATAATCCATTGAAATATGCCTCTGCTCTAAATATTGCAATCAGTTTGTTAAGGAAGGGATCACATAGAGTTCATACAGACAGAAAAGTTTCTGCACAGAGTAGAGATGTTTTTTTTAAGTATTTTAGGATATTGTAACAAAGGAGGGGACTGCCAAATGCAATAGTGGGGCGCACTTGCGATTTGTACATCGGGTCATCTATATTATACTAAAGTATCTGCGGGACCTATACAACTGTACGGTACAAGAGGCTAAGCCTACTTATTACCATTTTCATATAATATTCACGTGTTGTCTACGGTATGTGAAGACCTTGGATATAGAAAACCGTGCGTTTATTCATTTAACATACTAAAGAATAAAGAAAATGTTTTTTAAACATTTTTTTTTAGTCTGAAATGTAATTATTGACTTGTATAAATGATGTAATAATAAAACATAAAATGCAAGATGAAACTTTACTCTGAAAGCAAAGAATTTATTATGAGAACGAATCAATGCTTCATTAATTGGATTCGCAAAAGATTCCATCAAATCTTACAAAAACAATCATTCCGGTACACAAGACAAAATGACAATTAATTAACCCTTCCAATCTGCGAGCTCGAACAAAGGCAGTCGCCCTGAAATGCGGCTGAAACTTTAAATCGAATGACGCGACGTATTACGCTGAAAAAGTCGGAAAGCATTATTTATTCAGCCACTCGGACCAAAAAGGGAACTTCCTTCCGTTTCCTCCGAGGCGAGGTTCCGCCAGAAAAGAGCGAAGCCTAGAATAATGGCTCGTTCAATTACTGACAATGTGCTCATCAGCCAAGCTTTTTTGCGAGACTTTAAGTGTTTTTAAACCACCACAAGTTACAACAAGAAATATTTTAATATCTTTGAATATTTTGTGGGTGGCTTACTTTATAGGCATTATGTTTTATTCAAGCTCTGAAGAGAAGGCATTTCCTGCGGTAATTATGATAGTCTCGTGGTGTTTCAGCAAGGCTTACTATCCTATCCACCTCCAAGGGCAGAGTTTATAACTAACCTAGAAGTAAGAACGTGATATAATTTTAAAGTTTAATACGTACCTTTGTACCGTAAAGTGCTGAAAGTACGTGGCGTAACATATTTTTACATTTCTCATTTATCTTTATTAACCGACCTGGGTACGTAAATTATGCTTATTTAAAATGTCTGTGTACTCTTTAAAATTGAGGATGAAAAATTAACGCAGTGTTTTTATTGAAATAATTTTACTGGATTCTCAGCTATAATATTCAAAAAAATTTTAGTACTTGTAAAATTATGTTAAATAATATATGTATACATAATGTTCCCAACCATTGTAGAACTAGAAGACACAACGGATTGATTTAAGGAATTTACCAGAATATTTAAGCCATACATGCAAAGTACCGAAATGATTAAACTTGCAAATAGTTTTTTTTAATGATTATTTATTAGCAAAGATTATGTAAAATATACAAAAACATTTTTTTACATAAACCACTTTCCGAGGTAGGAGTAATTTATTCTAGTTTTGATGTCTTAAGGAAATGGAAAGAAAAAAATAATTTATAAATTTAAAGAGTTCAATAGAAACGAAAGAAAAATTAAATTTGGGTTATAGATTTACATTTTTTATCAGAAGAATCTTTTTTTCAAATGAATAAAAAAAATGGAGCTAGATTTTGGTAATATCTTTCTCCGTGTGTGGTATTTGTCTTCATAGTCATGTGTTTAATCAGTCGTGTTATGTCTTATAGTTTGTCGTTAAAGAAAATTAAGTCTAAGAAAACTTTTTAATTAACTTTTTTTTTCCAAAGAATAAAAACAAACGGAAGATCTTTTTGACGTGTGAGCAGCTTTTTACGAAGAACTCTATTAGAAAATTCTCAGTAAGAGAGTGTTATTTTGAAAGCTTAATGTGTGAACACTTGACACCTTCCTTAGATCTTTCCTTTGCCTCTGCCTCAACCTGAACGTGATTAAAAGCCTTCACAAGTAGACGAACTCTCGTGCGACGCGAATACTAAAGTAGCTCCCGAGAAACTATGGCTTTGCGGTTAATTTGATTATTCAGTTAGAATGATGACTGGTTCGGTGTCTACGCACGGATATTTGGAACACCTTTAGAATTTAACTAGGCACTTGAAAGACGATATTTCAAGAAGGTTTTTCTTTGCGAAAAAGCTGTTAATTACACTTCAAATATAAGGAAAGCTTTCGACGTGATAAATTTCGACCTCGTACGTAATTTTTGTTCTTGAAGAAGTTAGGTTCTTGCTTCTATAATAAAACACGGTTTTAAAAATCTATATAACTCACCGGTAAAATCCTGATATCCATTTGAACTTTTATTATACAAACTTTTGATAAATACAAATGGATTAAAATCGATATTGTACACCCGATGTTACCAGAATGTTTTCACGACGCCTATAGACGCACCATTCAAAAGATTTTATCGCGAACGCTTATTTATCCAAATGAAACAAATAACTTAGTTTTAAATAAGCTTATTTATTCCATTCATTAGAAACTCAAAAAGGCGTTCATTTTTTAAAATAAATACACACACTGTCGCGTTGTAACTTGCCTATCTTAACCCGACAATAATTTGATGATGTTCCACTACCACCACAGTAAGCTGAAAATTTTGCTAGTATCCTGATGGAGGACTTAGCTAGTCGGGGAATTGAATACCCGATGACTGGTTGGGACGCAGACTCAATACTAACCCAGCCACTGACCGGTTAATGGACTTGTTCAAAGGAAAATGCGTGGCCACCCACAAAACCTTGAGTTATATTTGATGAAAAACTAGAATGTGTGTATCGTATGTGTATGAATACATTAGGATTTTAACTAAGAACAAATAAAAAAACTTTAATTCACTTCCCGCTAGGAAAAAATTATTTGTCCCATAAGTTCGTAGCAAATTAGAGTATTAACTATGTTGTTCTGTTACCTTAACATATAAATCATTCTGAACATGTCGAAAGAATTCTGCATAAGTTCTTATGTTTTTTTTTTAAATTTTAAGACGAGTAATTTCTTAGAACAAATAAAATACGTTTTTTTATTAAATACCTTGTTTATACGTATACTTGAGGCTCGACAAAGGATAAGGGACTTATGTTTCTTATTAAAAATTGTAAATTCAGAGCTCGACTGTTGCGCACTTCTAGTTATAATAGTACCTTATTGACCTTTTTAGGCATAAGGACCTAAGATAAAATATCTGTAATGTTGTACATTTTTTGTACACAAATAAAATAAAATAAATAAAATTTTATCGAAAAAACAAAATATGAAACAAACTCGCCAATATACAAATAATATGTACGTTTGGACATAAGAAGTTTTAAAATACAACCAAATGAATTTTTCATGTCGAAGCATTAATTCTGAAAATTTTATGATTATTATATATTTTAATTTTATCCAATTGTCAACCATTTAAGTACATTATTTCTTATTACTAGCACTTGTAAAAAAAAGTAACCTGATACTATGCACCACATGTAAAAGCTCCATGGGCGTTTAAAAGAGTAATACATGAATAAATACGATAAATAAATATATGTGACTTTATAAAAAGCTTTAACTAAAATGGCAATATGAAATAGTTCCTTAGTACTAATTTCATTCATCTGTATTTTACTCTAAGAGCTTTTAGCTAAAGTTGGTTAACTATTAACTATGGTTAAACTATTTAATTCCCTCCCGTGGGCCTATTTTCTCTAAAGTAGTTTACCGGCAGACAAAGGTATGAAGAGAATATTACGACTAATTCTTACTTAGATATTTAATTTTTCGGTCGTCCCATTTTCCTTTGCGATTCTTCTCAAGGCGATTATTTCCACCGACCCTCTCAGGCGAGCATTTAATTTTACCCTTGACTCTCTTCAAATCCTGTACAAGATATTTATTTTAATATTTCAGACATTGCGAGCACTCGAAATACTTAGACTACGTTTATTTGAGAAGTTATCTTGCTGTTACATTTTTTTAAAAATATTTTTGCAAATTATAACGAAACATCATATTTTATAACACTATACTTACAAATTTGATTTATATCATATTATACAATACTATTTATGAAGCGCCTACAACAGCCAACTATTTATCAAAATGTATGTAATTTTATTCGTTTATTAACAAAGGCATTACGTCAAAGAAACAATAATTATGTGTGAGAAATACAAAACTAATGAGATTGCACAGAAAGAAAAAAAATAGAATACTTACAGGACAGGCGGTTTGATCAATCTAAGAGAAATAAACTTTGATTCCGTATTACCTCTTCGGTTTTCAGTTTTTCACTGCCCACATCTTGTTTTTTGTTGATGAAAAAAGTCAGATAAATTGAAGATTTTTCACCGCTGAAAAACTTAAGTCAATTTTTTTTTTGTGAAAACGTCATTATTTTTCCTGATTATAGAAAGATGCTAGTGGTGAAAGCGTTTCGCGTGTCGTATTTGCCGATATAGAATAAATATAACGTAAAACTAACTAACTAACTAACCATCACGCCGTTTCCCCGCAGGGGTAGGCAGAGAGGACGGACCGCCAAACAACTCGGTCTTGGCACACGCTCCTTGCCTCATTCACATTCATACATCTTCTCATACATACTCTTCTATTATTCTAAATAATATTATATAAATATAACGTGATTTGCGTAAACGGCGATCGAATCGCTTTGAAAATGTGAATTGTGTTGCTTTCTTCGCGGTTATTTACGAAGTTTGTCATTACAGCTCCTTCCCCTCCCCCTACCACAATCATAGTATCAGTTGTCCATATTTTATGAAGTAGCGTCCGTTAGAAGGTTCGGTGACTAACACCTTGAAGCCTTGTTGGTATGAAACCTCTTTTAGATGTTAAACCTCTTGGTGCATTGCATTTTCAATGAATTTGTGGCATTATTCTCCAAAATGACTAAGATTATGGCGTAAGTAAGAATTTATTGTTTTCACAGACCTTTAAAACAATCCATTTAACTTTGTAGCATAAAAACCAAAATATAGTGTCGGTGGCTTCTAAGATCTATATAATATAATATAACATGAATTAATGTTTTAAATTAAAACGTCTCTTTAACAGTAAACAGGAGGTAAGGAATCAAAAATCGTTTTTCTTTTGGAGAGGTGTATTCCCGGAATTAAATTCATTGACATACTTTATTTTAGGATAACTACAGAAAACAAATTATCGGACCTCGGACCAGTCTGCTAAGGGACAGGAATGAGTTAATGTTTGGTATAGGTGGCTTGGAGTATTAGATATTTGTGATCTTTGTGTTAATAAATCATGCTTTCCTCTATTTAGCGACACTCGCGTAGGAGGTACTATATCAATATTATTATCAATCGGCACCTTCTAAAGTTCAACGTTTTAAAAATTCATGAAGCACTATTTTCGTGCCATCTGGAAATATAATGATGATATTATTATAAGGTTTTCTTATATTTTTATTCTTTCATTTCAATAAACTCTGTAAATTCAGTATAAAGAAAAAAATCTTTTTTACAACAAATATCGCGAGTTGCGAGTTACATGAATTTAATACTTCACTCACAAAATGTGCAGTCAGAATTTTTATATTAAACTTCATATTTAATATCCAAATCTGACCTATATTCTGACAAAGGAGCCATTACCGTTACACAAAATGCAAAGTTTGTAAAGAATCACTTACTCATTGTCTAAATTTGTTGTCTGTGAACAGGACCGTGAAGCATGCAGTTTTGCAAAAGCTCGGCGCTTTTAATAGGGCACTCTTTTCGCATAAATCATTTTTATACACGTTACAAGATAATAACTTTACAGAAATAACCATTTACACTTATAATACTGTTCGTGAGATTTAACTTCCTGCAGTTGTTACGCTTATTTAAAAAAATCTATTAGGGTCAACTTATAAAATATTATGAAAGATAAAGCACCATTTTGTAAACCCATTCTAACACGCAAGAATGACGCAATTCATTTAAATTTTAATCGTTGATTTTGATAAAAAATTTATCGTTGAATTGATAGTAAATAGACAAAAATGTCTCTTATTGCAAGCAATTACGATTAAAACACAAGTAGGTATTTCTATTTTTGTTGATTTGTGAACAAATAGAGTTGTCTTTACAAACGGACATCCAAGGAATAATTACCCCCAGTACAGTTTATTTATTTTTTTATTGATAAACTAATGTTTAAGATAAGATTTTTTGTATTTATTTATTTATATATTTCTTTTTATTATTTTAATTTTTTTAATTGATAAACTAATGTTTAAGACAATATTTTTTAATATTTTCTCGGGAGATATTTTCAATGTGGATGAGTGTTTCAGGCTAATAATTATTGCTTATAATAATTGTTACCCTTTGTGCTATGCATAAAAAAAATCCTGATTAAAACATTAGTTTATCAATCAAAAAACTAATCAATATTTGACGAGTTAAAGTATTTCACCAAAAAAAATGTAGATATAATATGTCTCGATGCCACCTAGTGAGAAAGTTAGCACTTACATGCCTTTCTCATATAAAAATAAAGTTGGTTGTTTTCAGATGAAAAAAAAAATGTAATTAGCGTAATTGTTGAATGAAACACTAGGTATATATTGAATGATTTGGCGGGTAGGAAGTAGCCCGCCGTAGCTTAATGGTAGAGCTCCTGACCGGCAATCAGAGGGGTGCGGGTTCGAGTCCCGTCGGCGACATGTATCTTTTCTTGGGAGATTTTTTCAATATGGATGAGTCTTTCAGGCTAATAATTCTTGATTATAATAATTGTTACCTAGCATAGTCTTTAAACGTCAAGAGATGTACATATAATGAAAATAATATATAAATAATTAAAATAAAGCTGTAATAATAATTGGAATTCTACCACCAAATACATGTACATAAAAATTATTCTGGAAACTAGGAAGATACTAAAACGAGTGTTACAGGATAAAATTTATGTAAGTTCATGAAATGTTTAAACTGCTTATGTTAAAGTATCGCGAAGTGCTCAGTCTGTAGTAAATAAGCAATGCACAAACTTCTTTTGTATATTTAATCATTGAAGACAATATTAGCGTCTCTCCAATGAAAATTTTGAATAGAAAAAGATTCCTTCAAACTTCGCAAAATCACTTTGTGGCGTCATTTTGAATTAAATTAAAACAAATAACTTTGTTTAAACCACTAATATAATCACAATTACCTACATGTTTCAAAACCGATGGTTTCTTCGTCAGGGTAGTAATGACATTAATAACAAAATAAACAAACAAGTATAGACTAAAAAGAACTATGGACAAAAATATTTTAGAGAGAGGTGTTTTATATTGTTTTATATTATTTTTTATATTGGAAAGACTTCTAGAAATTTTAATATTAGAGTTAAAGAACATCTAAGGTGTTTGAATAATAATAATTATTCTGAATTTGCCAATCACATTTTAGAAACAAATCATTCTTTTGATATAAATAAAGGGTTAAAAATTTTACACACAAACTCAACAGATTTACAATTAGCAAACTTAGAAATTTTAGAAATTAGAAAAAGTGTTAATAGTAAATTAAATATTATTAATAACCAATTATTTTTTAAAAATAGCCATCTCTTAAATTTATTTTCTTATTAATAATTATATTTAAAATAATTTATTTTTGTTGTTTAAACATCTTTATTATGTTTTGATAATTTATATAATGTAATTTTTCATATTTTTTAAATAATTTTTATATTTAATTTTAAATAATTGTTTTTTACGATATTATTTATTAATTAATCACCTCTCTCTAAAATATTTTTGTCCATAGTTCTTTTTAGTCTATACTTGTTTGTTTATTTTGTTATTAATGTCATACTACCCTGACGAAGAAACCATCGGTTTTGAAACATGTAGGTAATTGTGATTATATTAGTGGTTTAAACAAAGTTATTTGTTTTAATTTAATTAAGAAAAAGATTCAATTAAATTAAAGCAAATAACTTTGTATTAAACCACTATTATATAATCACATGTCATTACTACCCTGACGAAGAAACAATCGGTTTCGAAACATGTAGGTAATTGTGATTATATAATAGTGGTTTTATACAAAGTTATTTGTTTTAATTTAATTCAAAATGACGCCACAAAGTGATTTTGCGAAGTTTGAAGAAGAAAAAGATTCAGTCATATCTATGAATGTAGAATCTTCCTACATGGGTTCGAATCTTTTTCTGATTTTTCTGTTTCAAATTTTTGTTTGAGATTCGCTAGTATTGTCTTCAATGATCAAATATTACAATTTGAGATTCTTCACTAGGATATAAGTATAACGCCAACAAAATTGACGGCACGGAGTGGTTTTGCTATTGCTGAAAAAGTAAAAGTATTTTAATCAAAAGTAAGCATCTTAAGTTCTAAGAACATTTCGAACTGTGTTGTTATTATAAATTTCTTATTTGAGTGGTTTTATAATGGATAAATGGGATTTAGAGAGTCAATGCTAAACATTGATGTTAGACTCTCGGTGTTATCTAAGCAATTCCGAGGCTTTTGCCATCGGTTGGTTGGCTCCAAGCTAGAGGCTGTGAGCTTCCGGAAGGCAGCGCAGGCGCCGGCGGGTGGTAGAGGCGGCGTGCCCCCATTAATGCCTTTCCGCCCAAAACTTAGTTCGCCGCGACATCTGTGTTTATTCCCAGCTGTCCCCGAAAGCTCTTAGTGGAGCTTCCACGATAAAGGCTATATTGCTAAGGCGACTCAAGTTCGAACTTACTGTTCGGACGTTTTAGACGTCTTTGTTTTTACGCTCAACCCAATCTGTTCCTAATGTGTACTCTATTTGGTGGACGTGTAAGAGAACAATTTAGATAATAATATCACATTTCTGTTGTAATAAAGGACAGAAATAACATCGGTTAGTTCATTCATTGAGAACAATATGCGTCCATTAAAATAACGTGGATCCTACACTTAAGAGTATTATGGACTATTATTATTATCCACGTGGAATCTCATGATTTTTATCAACTTTTAATTTTGTTCATTTATTTATTAATTTAACAACAAATTAACTATCATAAAACATAGAAATCAACTTTTCCGCGGCTGGTATTTGAACTTAATATCTTCTACTATCGCGTATATTCTACTTACTGAGCTATCATAAAAATCTTTATTTTTATCGATTCAACATTTTATGTATTTTAAAACATTATAATATTTTATTGTGGGCCTCACTGGGTAAAATCAATTTACATCTCTAGGCCTCAGTTTAAATTTGTCGTGCTTCTCCAATAAGCATATGATATAATTGCTGTTGATGATGATAATGATGATAATGATAATTGGATAATTTGTATAGCGCCGTTTTTGTGAGAAATCACCTCAAGGGCGCTGTACAATTTATAATACAATTCTTAGGCTATATTTAAGTTTATTATTTACAATTGTATACAGAAACATACTTACCTGGTCGGTCACTTTCGATAAACACACTTTAATAAGAAAGTTTATGCTTGGAGAAGATACCAATTTGCACGCGGAGGACATTATATTGAAAACACTGGACATTGCATAATTTTACATTTACTGCCCCCCATCACTTTTGGTATTCACTTATAAGAAGTATAATGCCAATACTTACTTTGAAAGACTTGAGAATTTAATGATTCTTTACGACTGGAGAATTTTCATCAAGTGACCGTTATAAAAGCTTACAAATAGGCTGTTGTGATGAATATTCTTTCCCTAATATTTTCCATTCATTCATTTAATTTTTAATTTACTTTATATTACAGAAACAAACAGTACATTGGTTACAGTGACGAGACAGTTGATAATGCAAGCAAAGTGGTTTAATAACTTGATTTGAGCTTATAAACGATGGATAGGTCAAAAGTTTTAAGTTCCCTGTTGCCTAAATAATATATTTTTTAATGTTTATACTCGCATTTAATTATTTAAAACATAGATAGATATAAAACAATTATTATCAAGTAAACATATTTTTTTAAATTTACTTAAACCTGCCATAGTTTGAGCTAATACCTCGTGATTGTGGAAGGAGTATCCATATAAAATCATAAGCGGTAGATTACAATAATGAAAATAGTATTTAATAACTTTAAAAATATAAAACATTATAGTATACACATAAAAAATATAATTATAGAGCAAAGTAAAATATATATTTCTACGTAAATTTATTTTTATATTTCATTAGCTTGGTCCAAGCTATTTAAATCTTCAAACATTTCTGCGATATATACATATTGAAACAAATTTGATGATAAAACCCTCTTTTATTATCCCTAATATTCCTAATCCAATCCGAATGAAATTATCCCAATGTATTAGGAATCATTTAAATGTTTCCCCATTCAGGAACCGAATCCTCCCCCAGCGATAGGAGATATCTTCTGTGCAGCATTTGGGAACAGAAACAAGGAAACCCAATTTGTAAAGTTTCTCTTCTGTGAACCAGACGACCCCTCTTTGGCAGGCAGCGGGCAAACTACCACTGGGTACTGTAGCAATGTGTTTAGACCATGATATTTTAGTGAACGGGGATAGAATTGTAACAGTTCCTATAACCGAGTGTTTATTTCATTATTATTCTTATAGAGGTTCATATTCAAATTTACATAGAGCAAATGAAAAACCCTTTCTTGAAAGAACTGTATTCATTATGAACTGCTGATAAAAACCTTCATAAATAAATAATATGCGTGGGAAAAAAAATCGAAGCGAAAATTTGGTGCAGTGATACAAATTAAAATATAATTATTTTAATGAAACAAATTACTACACTACCCTACCCAGCTGTAGGGCGTTCGACTCCCATTCCAGAGGCCGCGGGTTCGAACGCGGCGTGCGCAAATAAATTTTATTTAAGGCTCCAGATGGGACCCTTGTGAGGTATTCACTATAAAAAAATAATAAAAAAAAATATATATACATCATTGTATACCAAATAAAATAACAATCTCTCAAAATCAAATTATGTGTTTTTGAAAAAAAAGACTCAATACGTCTAGAATTTGATTTTAAAATGACTAATTTCCGTCATTCTCTGGTAATACCCTCTTAATTGAAACAAATTACTTTTTGAAATTGTGCAAACAATAATAATATTTGAAAAATAAGAAAATAAACAGATTTATTAAATGAGGTTAAAAGAATTTGGCATTCTAAGACAATAAAAATATTACCATTTATTACTTCGGCTACTGGCATTATACATAGCTCTCTGATTAAATTTTAGGCGTATTAGATTTATCAAAGAAATTTTTTTATATATTTAAAGGCAAAAATCAGTCATTTTAAACACATGTAGGAATACGAAAGATTTTTTAAATATTTATATTGAGGATCAGTAGGATTTATCGGTCCAATTAGGAGTTCCACCGAGCCGAACCCTCTGATATGAAAATATCTGGAGTCGGTGAACTATTTTCCCATTTGGTACTCTGGTAGGTAAACATGTACATTGTACATGTATACAATCTTGTATTGTTTTGTATTAAGTATACTTATATAATTGCATAGCGTGGATTTACAAGATGATCATTTGTGGAAAAGTGTGTGTAAGGGTTTAGTTTTTCCTATGGGGAAAATATAACAAGTCTGGTGAAAAAGAAAATCACCTCTTTCTATAATATTTTTTGTCTATTGTTCTTTTTGTCTATACTTGTTTGTTTCTTTTATTCATGTTATTATCCTGATGAAGAAACCATTGGTTTGGAAACATGTAGATATTATAACACTGATTACAGTGGTTTACACAAAAGTGATTTGTTTCATTTAAATAAAATATATTTTTTAAAATTTGCTGTATTCAGACTATGAAGTAAGCAAAATCACGTGTTTTGGTTTGAAAATTTGATCACTTGGAAATAATATAGATGCTTTAATTAAATATTGCCAGTAGAACAAATCTTGGCGTAAAGCATCAGGCCTACAAAAATGCTTTGAAGTGCAATATGTTTAATTTACGAACTTCTTTTTGCGTATGGTTTGTGTTGTATAATAAGGCAAAATAAGTTTCTTAGATTAGAATATTTTAATATTAAATTGGTTTCTAAAACGTCACAAAATAAAAATAAACAGGGGTATTTAAAACTTATCGCTAACTGCGTAAGGAGTGTGTTCCGAATGTTACACGCCAAGGTGTATCGCCTTACTTTTTTTAAATAATACTAAAATTTTATTTTAACATACCGAACCAGAATTTTAACAAGTAAAACTGTGGAGCTTTCCTTTTAGGGGATATTGTGGTTATGAGATGTGATAGGAAAAAAGTAGGGGAAAAACCCGGTAAGGTTAATGTTGTGATTAGATCGCTAAAAACAACTCAAACCAAGCTTGATGTAGATTTAGAATGGTCGGTTTTCTTCAGATGAGAATCTGTACTCCGGAACGAGAAACACATATTTGGTGTTGTCTTATACTAGTTTATTTAATTTAAATTATATGGAATATTACATTTATGATAAAACCAAATAATGATTTTAAGTCGTTTGAGGCAATACAAAATTTTCGAACAATCATAATTATTATTTAGTCACTAGCACTGAAGCCTTTAATGTAGGTTTGTCTACGCGACAAAGCCTGTGTCCGTCCACTTTCCAGTGAACTAGAGACAGGAGACTATAAAGTGGAGTCCTGCGCTGTGAATCCATATTAAGTACAAGTCCTGGACGTTCCTCTGACGGCCTTAGAGCAACTAGCAAATCACTGAGTTCTCCGTCTATCTTCACTTCCCCCAAAGTTATTTGCCAAAGCTTTGTGGATTTAAAGCATTCCAAAGACGACTTGGATAACTTAACTCGTTTCTCTGTGGACGCAATGAATTCCCGTAAATTCGTAAACTACAAACAGTTTCGAGTTTTAAGACGAACATTTCTGTAAAAATGCAATGCTGTTTTTAATTGTTGTGTTAATCTTTCACGATTAATTTCCGTGAATGTTTTTCACGTAAGTTTAATTCTAGTCTTTATTCACCGTAAGGAAACAATGTAAGTCTAAGTTATGTTTCAGAAATAAAATATCTCCCTCGAAATAAAACGAATAAGTCAGGTTTAGGTTAGGTAAAGAAAGTATCTTATAGGTTTTTACTCTGTAGTTTTCGGTATTCTATAGTATAATAATATTAGTTATGTGGTGTGTAAGATAAGCTTTTCAGTTTCGTGGGTGTTATAAATCGTGAAGAATCCTTTATGCGACTTTTTACATAAGCGTTTGTTAAGAGTTTATCCATAAAACCATTATTAGGATTTGACACCAACATAAATTAAGTTTTTTTAACAATAATGGGATGTATTTTATTTTTAATTTTAATATGTTAGTTATAATATTTATATTGTCATGTCCTGACAGCTGGTACTCGATGAAAATCCTTAGAACCTTTTTATTACCGAGGAAGCTGTAAGGAACTGGACTAGAGGTAGAACAAAATGTTTTAATTTCTTGTTTTAAAAATCAAAAAAATTGGGAAATAAATAAAACAAACATTATATTTCAAATTATATGTAAAAAGTGATTTAGTGTATTCATCAATGAATTTATGAAAATACACACTTAAAATGCCTTCTACGTTGATTTGGAAATAAATCAAAAACGCCAATTACTCAGAAAATGTTGGTTCTAGTTTAAATCCAATTCTAGACGTATTGACTCTTTTTGACATAAAAACTCAATTTGATTTTAAAAGATTGTTATTTTGTCTGGTAAACGCATTTTTAAAATTTTGAATAATTAAGTGTTTTTTTTAATATACTAAAGTTATACCGTTGTTCGTTCATCATATTTGTTCAATTTTCAAAAAAAAAAAATCAGATTACATAATCATACAACAAAATAAATCAATACATAATATAGTTAACATATTTTTAAGAATTTTTAAAATTAAAATCATTAAAAAATAAATCCGAGAACGTGTTTTGTGACGAAAATATCTCAGTTTTTCTATTTATGAAAAGTCCTTACAAACTAAAATATTTCACATTTTTTTAACACAATTATTTTGTTTGGACATTATTAAAAAAATCATAAATACTTATGATCAAAAAATAATTACAAGAAGTACAGGATATTTAATAACTTATCATCATGCGTTTTGAGCATTTTTATTGTTTTCTTGTATGTAGGTATATATTAAAGCAAATTTTGAATGAAATTAATCGATAAAACAAATTTAATTTTAAGAATTTGATACGGGGAATAATCGAATTTTATCTCGCGGAACCTCCCTGTGCAAACATTTTTAAACTTTTATTCTCAACCACTGGTCAACGGCTCTTAAATTGGCCTGACAACGTATTTTGCCTTACCATTTGATGGAAATTTAATTATTAAAATGATTATGACGCACAGATATTTGAATTTTGTAATGAATGATAAGATTTTTAGATCACAAAACACGCCCACGTCGCATTTTGTGTTATTTTTTATTTCATGCTTATCACCTAATGCTTTGCCCAAAAACGTTCTACTTTTAATGAAACCCCTATGATGCAAACCAGAATAAAAATTCATACAGCTGGTTTAAAACTAATGTCCAACGATATGTTTTTATACTTCTTTGTGTTAACTAAAATATTTCCACGTATTCTAATATCATTTGAATTATTATTCTTACCTAGTTTCTTCAAAACATTCTACTTACCTTCAAACAATCTCATTCATCCAAATTTCTCTCCAACGCTATTTTTTTTATTTCCAATAAATCATCTCTCAAAGCCAACTCGACTTCTCTTTTTCCATGAACGTTCTCAACAGAGACACTTTAGAAGATTGAAGAAAACCAGCTCAGACAATTCCTATTATTTTCAACTACGGTGTATATAAGAACTTAACATTTTTTAATTTGTTACAAATAAGCCCAAACAATGAATTTAAGTAAATAAAATACATTTTGTAAACCAATTTTCGATACGTAGAGCCCGAGGTAACGGGTAATGGTTCAACACATTTCCATAACTAGCATCACTCGGAGTTGTTTTCCTGATAAGACCCTCAACTGAGTGGCGTGTTTAAGAGGGTTCGTTGTTGATTTTTTATCAGAGTAATCCATAATACGGAGACCACGTAAGCCACAGTTAATTTTTCTTTTAATCTGGGATTGTTTTTTAAGCTTCCGGTCAGGTTCCTATCGCGGAGGGCCAACTCGCTTTTTCGTCAGATTTTCAGAAAAGTTTATCACGATTTTCTAACCGCCATGAGGTCCAGTGAACGTTATTTTTTGCGTGTGTGCTCGGCGCCATTCCTGTTTCACGCGATACTGATTAAAATGTAATTATTTTGTTTTTATGAAATTCGTCGGTAGGTTAGTTGCTCGGTATTTACAATGTTCACGCATATTCGCTTCGTAAGTAGTTGATGAAAAATAAATAAAATTAACCGTAAAGATACGGCAGAAATCATTGTATATATGCCTCGTTTGGATAACTAGACTGGCACACGATTTTATTGGGTTTATCTTGACATTTTGTTTGTTTGGTGAACAAAAAAAGTAAGTAATTTATGCAATATTATAAAGACAGATTTATCAAAATGTTTAATTTCCATAATATGGCGGAATCCGTCAAACCTCTTTTATTCTTACCTGATGATTTACTGCATGATTTTAACTTTTAAAAAATGTCTAATTTACTCTTACTTTGTCAAAAAATAAAATATCGTAACATTCACAGGTTTGCAGGACTACGTCAAAGTCAATGAAAGCCAATCAGATATATTGTATTTTAATGAGATATTCTGTTTCCACAGCGCGGTGCTATTTCTGTATTCACCCTTAAATAAAGTTGTCACTCCGAAGCAGTTTGCGCAGTGACATAACACCCCCTAACCTGGGACTTCCACCGCAGACCCTCCACCCACCCTCCACCTCACAACCCTCTCACCTGTTGCCCCAGGAGACGCTCAACTTCAATTATTACCCAGCCTTTTGGCGTCGCGTTAATAATGATGAGTTATTACTCGTAAATACGCCGCTCCTGCGAAATATTTGTGATCTAAACATCCACGCTAATGGTGAGAGTCTGCTTCGTTGTCTGCAATTTATTCATACCAAATTAATACATTAAATTAAATCACAATATGCACACCATAAGCATACTCAAAGGTAACACACATAAATATGATTTTTTTTGCATTTAATGTTCAATAAAAATATTTATAAAAAAATCAGATCAAAAAAATCAGAGAATCAAGATTTCAGTTTGGGAGACGGTATGGGCACCGCCATTTATGAGATAACCAACACTCCTTCCAAAGGTAACTCCAAGTAGTTTACTGACTTAGAAAGGTTTTATGGGGTGAAGCTTGGCTAGTTATTGGTGGTGGATTCGTTTGCCCACCTCCTGGGTGGCAAGCTAGGTCTGGAGAGACTGCTTTTGATCTATTAAGCTGGACACTCTTGACCCATCGCCTGGCACCGCAGTGGGAGGAATGGATTTATTTTTCACTCCTGGATACACCATCACTCCTGAACACATTGACCCTAGATTCCTGGACCCTGGATTCCTACCGACCCTTCAAATCTTTTTTCTTCCCAGAACTTCCTCTCCTTCCTTTCCCTAAAAAAAGCATCCATTGAGCATTCCCAAAAATTACATAGGACCTGAGGGATTCTTTTCTTAGGGTATCCTGCATGGAGGTTTACAAACTCTTTTCTTCTGCAGTAATATATTCCTCCTTCAAAATTTCAATTGTTTAATTCGCACCATTTTTTTTTTATTCACCAGATTTACAGGAACGGGTTTAGTTTTTCCCATAGGAAAAACTAAACCCTTTCATACACTTTTCCATATAAATGATCATCTAGTAAATCCACGTTATGCAAGTGTATTATATAAGTATAATTAATACAAAACAATACAAGAACAACACGTTAATCTACCAAACTATTAAATGGGAATATAATTCACCGTCTCCAGATATTTTCATATCAGAGGTTTCGGCTCTGTGGAATTCCTAATTTGACCGATAAATCCTACTGATCCCTCAATATAAATATTTAAAAAATCTTTCGTAATTCTACATGTATTTAAAATGACTGATTTTTGCATTTTTATATACAAATTCTTTGACAAATCTAATATGCCTAAATTTTTAATAAGAGAGCTAGGTATAATGCCAGTAGCCGAAATAACAAAAGGTATTAGTTTTGTGTTTTAGTATTAATATAACATTATAATAAATTTACTTAACAAAACATGGTAACTCAACAGCTCGAATTGAACAAATGCTCGGTAACAAAGCATTTAGACAACAACTGTGGAATTATTTTTGCTCATATTTATTTAGCTCATTATCTAATGGAATACCGTTCACAAAGTCCTCGCTAACAGTACCAAACAACTGAATTTAAATGCAACGAAAAGCTGCATAATAACCTCATTAGGATGCTATGCAGCCTTATCAACAAAGCTTTCCTTTGAGCTTCATTAACCTCACATTAGGAGCGTCATTCGGTGAACGTAAACTGCTTCTGTGATTTGGCCTCATTTGCTTGCGGCTGTGTTGTTGAATGTTGCTTACATTAACAGAACCGCGATTCTGACGTTGGTGATAATTATATGCAATAATGAAATGCTTTATTATTCTGAACATTTTGAACCGAAAATACTCATTTGAAAACGGACGGTGAAATAATGTAATACTTTTCTAATATAATGGTGAAAATTTGGAGAATGGGCATTTTTTTTTATTGAAAAATAAATTTTAATTCATAATATATACTCGTCAAATACATTTCTTCATAGAGCGTAGAAGATAAACCTAAAAAACAATAATTATTCATGTTCGTAATAAGCATTAACTTTGCGGCTCGCCATAATTTACAATAAAATATATAAATTTGTCTTAGACCACTTTAATTTTAATTACACTCTACCGGTTTCGGAAGAACCCTTCCTTCGTCAGGAGAATATTAAAACTAACCTATGATACAAAATATTGATAGATATATACCAAACATTTAGGTGCTGGAGTGGGAGGTCAAACGGGGGGGGGGGGGGGGGGTAGTTGCGGGAAATTCAGCAAATTAAAGTGGTCTAAAACAAATTTATATATTTTATTGTAAATAATTATTCAATTTCTATTGGAACTATAATTATAATAAATGGTTTTGTTTTTTAAATTTTTTTTATTCATTTTGTTTGTTACAGGTTTGTTTTACATGGCTTTTCGACTACCAGCCTAGACAAATGCCCATATTATGGTGTTTAGGTTAGGTTAGGTTAATTAGATTAGATATTATTGAAGAAGAAGATAATACTAATCCAAAATATGAAAAAGAACAAGACTACAAAAAAAGGTAACGATGTCAAGCGGGTCTGAAACCCAGGATATCTAATTTTGTCAATTCTGAATTTGAAAAGTGAGATCCATAAAATTGACTTAAAAATAAGAGGTCTGTCCACTGGACCAGTGAGAGCGATGGATTCATACGTCTGTCATTCCTGGACACATTGAGCCCCAGATTCCTACCCTCCCCTCATACCTTATTCCTTCCCAGAACTTCTCTCCTTCCTTTCCATAAAAATACCCTCCACACAGCATCGCCAAAGATGACATAGGCCCTGAAGGATTTTTCCTCTAGGGCTCTGGTGTGGAGCGAATGTAAAAAACTGATATACACAAATATATAAAATATCACTTATTTTTATTATTTAAAAAAATATATAAGCATAATTAAAAAAATAATTATTCAGTTTGTTTGGTTTTTTTTGGCCTCAAATCCAAATTTTGATTTTGATTATAAAAAGGCCGCGCAGCCGTTCCTCTTAAATGTAATCACTTAATCACGAAATTATTTTATTGTAAATCCCTCGTCTACGTCAATTAAAACAAATATCTCGGGTAGTATTTTTATGTAAGTTATTTTATTGTAAATCCCTCGTCTATTTCAAGTAAAACAAATATCTCGAGTAGTATTTTTATGTAAGTTGTTTTATTGTAAATCCCTCGTCTATGTCAAGTAAAACAAATATCTCGAGTAGTATTTTTATGTAAGTTATTTTATTGTAAATCCCTCGTCTATGTCAAGTAAAACAAATATCTCGAGTAGTATTTTTATGTAAGTTATTTTATTGTAAATCCCTCGTCTACGTCAATTAAAACAAATATCTCGGGTAGTATTTTTATGTAAGTTATTTTATTGTAAATCCCTCGTCTATGTCAAGTAAAACGAATATCTCGAGTAGTATTTTTATGTAAGTTATTTTATTGTAAATCCCTCGTCTATGTCAAGTAAAACAAATATCTCGAGTAGTATTTTTATGAAAAAAAAAGTTTTTAATTCCTTAGAAGCTGATATTATAATCTCTTTTCGTGCAAACTTTATTAATTTACTTACCAAACTTCTTATATCTATCAAGAAATTTACATGTCAAAGCGACTGTTTTTTAGATAAGCTAGCAATGACATCAAACAAAGGCGAGGGTGACACCTGAATACCTTCCATGGTTCATTCGCTGGGTGTTACTGTACTTACTGACAGTTTCTCCCCTCGCTAGGGGTAGATATGTTTTATTGCAACACATTCATATTATTTTTGTATTTATTAATCTTTGTTAAATCAGCAGTTGAATTTTATCATCTTTTAAATTTTTATATCAAAATTAAAAAGTAGATTTTTATTTTTGTTAAGAAAAAGAAAGAATCATAACAATAGAATTACAAAAAACATAATACTGTGATATAAGGAAAAGACAAATTGCACATAAAATAATTTAAATTTATAACACAATTGTACCCACAACACCAAAAAATTTACTCAAAATATATCAGTGAAAAAAAAACCATTTTACGGATTTTTATATTTATTCAGCTTTCAACTGAAAATGTCCACTTTTGATAGCATTTTATTATAATTATTACGTAGCAAGAATTTTGATTACAATTTTTTTGGATTGATCTACATATAATTTTTATAGAGAATACCTCACAAGAGTCCCAACTGCTCCCGTCTGGAGCCAGTGAGACTATGGCATCCCCAATTGGGGTATGTTGTGAGGCTGAAGGAAAGTGGGGAAGGGAAGGAGATAGGGAAGAGGAAGGTAGGAAAGTACCTGGCTATTCAGATCTAGTCACTAAACACGGCTAAAGCAATTATTAAGCAACGTTTAAATTCTGAATGGTGGTCTTACACCAGGGCGATACTGACAGTATCTTCCACTCTGGAACGTGCCGCAAATATAGTATATATTATTTTTATTAATTAATTGTGAAATAACACAAATTAATCAAATAAAATGTATTTGCGCACGCCGGGTTCGAACCCGCGACCTTCCGATTGGGAGTCAAGTGTCTTACCACTCGACCACGGACGGTCGTATAACACAAGAGAAGAACTGGTGGAGCGCGCAGGTATATTAAATCGAATCTTATTTAGCTACTCCGGGCATTGGGTATTATTGCAATCTAAATTATATAGGAGTAGTGCATACATATGTGGGCTACTTTCCTGCACCCAATTAGTTAACACAAAACCAAAATTTCCTCTTAAATCATAAGATTTGTAAGAAGATTTTTTTTATTATCTACATAGGTACTCAAAATGTTTTACTTAGCATTTTTTTATATCAAATAATTGTAAAAAATATACAATCTGTTCAAAGAAATGTCACAATTTGAATGAAAATTCTTCAAACGTTATTCAAGCCGGTAGGTAGCATAACATTAATTATTCCCATTTGACAGTTCATAGTAGAAACCACGATGGTGTGAACTCTAGCGGGATAAAAATTTAGTATTTAACACGGCCACCATCTTGAACCGGAACCAGAATGTACCAAAAAAGGGTAAGTGAATAAATCTACTTTTATATACAAATCATTCAAATGAATATCGAAACTGTACGCGAAAATAATAGGTACATAAATTAATTAAACGATGCTTTGAAATTCCACCAAAACCACAAAAAACATCAACGCGTTTGAAGTGTGCTTCTAGAGTTCACCACACCTGGAGCAGTCAAACCAAAACACCTCACTTCAAGTGCGGTACCTCCGTTTTAATACTACCGGTATTATTTCAAAATTCAACAGCTGAAATTCCAAATCTATTTACCGTTCGAATGCCGTCGGCTGGCGGCTGCACCGAGCGCCACTTCGGGGGTTGAAGATTCAATTTTATTCTGATAAATGGTTTCCCATTGTCACCCGCCCTTCACCTCCCCCTCACTCCTGTTACGCCACCTCAAAGGCTCTATGGAAGCGGAAAGCCTGTTTTTTGCAGCATATCGGACCTAGACGGAACCGGCCCAGACGAACATCGATCACGTAACCTATCAATGCCGAGTTTAAAGCTACATGCAGACTGCTTCCGGGAGCCGTGCTGGAACTGGTCGGTTATTTCAAAGAGGTACTGCCGGGCGGAATTCTCCAATGATAAAATAGACCTATTATTCTAGAAAGCAATTACTTAATGAATATCTGGTTTGGTTTGATTATATTTAATAAAAAGTAAACACTTATTTTGTGTAAAACCACGAGTTTTAATTGATTTATTTACCGATCGGTTTCGCTTCGGTCAAGCATCATCAGGGTACAAATTAAAACTAAACAAAAAATACATAGAAACAGACCTAATAATAAGCTACTTTTTTTTACATTAGCTCCACACAGGAGGCCCTGAAAAAAATAATTCCCCTTCGGGCCTATGTCATATTTGGGGATGCTGTGTGGAGGGTTTTTTGGAAAGGAAGGAGAGGATGTTCTGAGAAGGAAAAAGGTATGAGGGTGGGTAGGAAACTGTGGATCAGTGGTCCAGGAGTGACGGACGAATGATTCCATCCCTCCCACTGCGGTGCATGTGATGTTTCAAGAGAGCCCTGCTGGAGAATTCAAAAGGTCTCCCTCAACCAGTCTCTCCAGAACTAGCCTGCATCCGCCAACAAGACTCGAACAAACCTCAACCCGGGCACCCCTGCTAAGTCACCAAACGTAGCGAACCAGGTTGACCTATGGCAGAGGTGTTGGTCAACTAATAACTGGTTCCCGGGGCGGCGGTACCCATACTCACCCAACAAATTACGTCTAATTGAATAAATCAATAAATAAATTTATTAGTAGTTTTATTTTTATAAAATTGATGTATTACCATATTTCTGTGGCTACTTCGAGTTGGTTCTATTAAAGCGCCCAGATACGTTAGAATATTGAATATTATTTCTAACAGAATTACATAAATAACTATGTGCCCGAGAATTTTCGATCCTTTCCGACGAAAAACTAAATACATCTTAATTACGGTAAGCTTGAAAGGCAAACTTATTATTTTTAATAAAATTAACGGCCGTTGTTCCCAATCCTACTGATGAACCCAAATTTTGGATCAATGCTCTTCAAACGCACAAATGCGCTTTTCCTAACTCAACTATCTGACCAACAGACAGTTACTAAACAAATCGTTTTTACTAAATAACTGATCGGAGACTCAGATTGATCGAACGAAAAATTGGGAAAAACGGCCGTAAGTGTACTTCTTTGAGCGGAATATTAATTCGTTTGTCACCTATACGATTGTTATAATGTATTATCACTTTTCTTTAACATATATATTGCTCTCATCATTTTGAATGAAAAAATCAATAAATTTGCCATGCTTAAATGAAATTTTATCATTTTAATGACATTCAATATTTTTGAGCAATTGCTATCAAAAAATTGCCATTTTGTTATTGCGGCCGGCGCGCGGCGGCTTGCTTGCCCCAGTTTGCTTTTGTGTACTTCTCAGCGTAAATCGGCACCGGTCCGTAAGAATCGGTCGGAAACCGGGTGTAGTGTGCTAGCGCGCTAAGGTTTGTCTGGAAACATACTTTTTTACAGACGTTTCACAACTTTTCAGAAAAGTATCGGGTATTAAACTTACGATCCATCTTTACCCAAAATCAGTACAATATTTTTTTGAAATTTCTTTCTTGTAAATAAATTTAAAAATTAAGAATAAAGATATCATAGTGATTTATTTTTATGCTACGCTACCTTCTTCCATGCAACAGCGTTTTGGACAGCATTACAGTGTCCAATACCCCAAAAAATCTCTGTTATGCTTTTGGCCGTGAATATCTTAAATCATATCAAACAAAAATATCAATTTTTTTTCTCGTTTTTTGGGTCTAATAAAATATCTACTATTCCAAAGATTGGAACGTAATAATTTAAATAATATCATAAACTTTACTTAAATAGTAGCGATTATCTTAACATGACGTCGAAAAAACAATCGTGAAATAGCTCACCATTTTTTTAGGATTATTGAAAATGTTTATGACACATTTAATTTTTAATTTTTTTATCATTATTTTTATGTAAGACTAACATTATGAAGTAGTAACAATTCTATTTACCATTATGCTAACGACATTTTTACGAAGTTTTTCTTAAACATTACTTTACTAATGGCACGGTGACGCGCGACGGCAGCGACACGCTGTAATTAATTTCTGGGGGTATTCTGGTCTGGAGGAACAAATTTCGGGCGTCTTTTCGAGCTCTGTAAAAAATAAACGAACAATATTTTTGGTATCTTTCTTTTTATGATTTGTTTATTTATATATTCAGAATAAATAAAAAATTAAACTCGAAAAGTTATCAGCTGGTAAAGTAGGGGATCCAAAAAAAACAGGACGCCCTGGATCGAACGGATTCTTAAGAGCGATTGACCAGCAGCTAGAATAAAAGTATAAAAATGATTGCAACTGTACAGGGAAGTCTAAATGAGAAAGATCGATTATTCCCTATCAATTTTTCTTATTAAAAATTTAATATCGATTGTTTTTATTCAAAACTTGCTTTAATATATACTTACATTCAAGTAAGCAATAAAAATGCTCAAAACATTCTGTATTTTTTTATCATAAATATTTATGATTTTTAAATAAGTGTGTAAAAATTTTTTAAATATTTTAGTTTATAAGACTTTAAATAATACTGTGGTATTTATGTCACAAAACACGTTCTCGGATTATTTTTTTAATGATTTTAATTTAACTAAAATTTAAATTCTTAAAACTGTATTGACTAGATTACGTATTGATTTATTTTGTTGTATGATTATACGATTTGATATTTGTGTTGTTTAATAGATTCTATCGTTTGAAAATTTAACAAATCTACCAACGACCAACGGTACAACCTTAGTATATTAAAAACACACTTAGTGTACCAGATAAAATAACAATCTTTCAAAATCAATTTATGTTTTTTTGTAAAAAAGAGTCAATACGTATAGAATTCGATTAAAAAAAGGACTAATTTTCGGTATTCTCTGGTAATACCATCTTAATCAGTAAGAATGTTGCTATTACCGGGACCTCGGAGAAGTAAAAAAAATTACACGTACATCTTCTGTCTCATGGTTTATCTGGCCATTTTTTGGGGTGTAAGAAAGTAAGAAAGAACGGCAGCATAATTGTGATGAGGAACGTAAGTTTATGCCTTTTTGTGCAGTTGCCGTGCCGTAACCATGATATAAAAGCCCATTTGTGAAAAAAAACTATTTCTCGATCCTTTTAGCAATAGAAACAAACGGTATTTATTATTATAATCTATATAGCGAACTTTTCCGTATTTCAAAAGAAAACGGGTTTCACCGTGGATTATTAGGTACCCACCAATTTTAAAATGAAATGTTATTTGCAAAATTTTTGAATACTCTAAATGAAAGTCTAATTTCCGAACGTGAAAGTTCAATCTTTTTACTTGTTATAAATTCTGGATGATTTGTGTGAATAGGCTTTTAATTTTAACCAAAAAACTAAGCGATTCTTACAAATGTAAATTTACTTAATTTTTACTTGCCCGGCATTTTAAACGTTTGCTTGAAATAAAACGAGCAAGAAAATTAATCTAATTTATCTATTCAAGTCAGAAGTCTTCTTAACATTTCAATTTTCTACGGCTCTGTCAGGAATTTCTCTGTATATTTCAGGTAATTAATATCATAACCTGCAAAGCATCAAGTAATTTGCTAATGAAATACTTAGGACACGGCTGTAATATA
Organism: Limnephilus auricula; assembly: GCA_951813805.1. Taxonomy (NCBI): domain Eukaryota; kingdom Metazoa; phylum Arthropoda; class Insecta; order Trichoptera; family Limnephilidae; genus Limnephilus; species Limnephilus auricula. The sequence goes on from OX638401.1 coordinate 1,414,891, forward strand.
GGTATAGGTAGTTAGCTTCTTATATCAAGTTTTTATATACCCTCAGTGTGTTTTAGTAAATCAAGATGAAGTATTTTACTTTTAAAAAAATATTTCACTTATACAGTTACCAGATGTCGTAAAAATAGATTAAAAAAAATAATAAAAGAGATTAATTACTTATAAAAGGCAACATTTCAACTTTGTTTCAGGTTGATGAGCTAACCAGGTCAACTATCTTATCAGGTACACTATCACTATTGCCAGATCTACTATCTTACTGGGATATCACTCTTCCAATCTCCCAATTAAGCTTCTGAGACCTATATTTGTCATCTTTGTTTCAAGAATATAATTCATTTACCATTATATTATTTTTCATTTACAAATGTGATAAATCTTATCTTAAAAGTTTAAAAAATAAGTTTTTCAATGACTTTCCGAAGACAAAAAAAAGATTCCATGATATTACAGATTCAGTTCTAAAATCTATTATAAAATTAGAAGTTAAAATTATTGATCAAAAAAAATAGATTCATTTATTCAGGGTGTTTAAGGCCGTACTTGATTTACTTTAACCAGTACACAATTTTGAGTAAAAAGTGTTTTTTTTAATTATTTCATATTTTTTTCTTCAAAATCAAAATTATTTCCTTTGTTGTCACTCATCACTCAGCCGAGTGAGCGTCCAACCCTTCATCCCACCCCTAATTATCCAATAAGTTATGATTTTTTAAGTTTTTAGTTAAATGTCAAAAAAATTAAACCGGTTACCAAAATATAAATTACATTTTTTACTCCAAATAATGTCAGGAACAACTGGTTAAAGTAAGTCAAGTACGTCCTTTTACCCTGTACAAATACATCAAGAAAATAGTATTGAAATAACAGAGTCAGCTATTATATCTTTTTATTTTATTTTTATAGTGAATACCTTACAAGAGTCCCAACAGCTCCCATCAGGAGCCAGTGAGACTATGGCATCCCCAATTGGGGTATGTTGTGAGGCTGAAGGAGATGGGGAAGAGGAAGGTGGGGAAGTACCTGGCTATTCAGATCTAATCACTAAACACGGCTAAATCCATTTCAAGCAACGTTTCAATTCTGAATTGTGGTCTTACACCAGGGCGATACTGAGAGTATCTTCCACTCTTTAAAGTGCCGCAAATATAATATATATTATTTTTAATTAATTATTTGTGAAATACCACAAATTAATCACATAAAATTTATTTGCGCACGCCGGGTTCGAACCCGCGACCTTCGGAATGTGAGTCTAGTGCGTTACAACTGGTCGTCAAATGTCTGATTAAGGGTGCAAAATAAGCACCCCCATCTAACATCTCATTTCATCCCATGGAATCAAAGTTATACAGGAAAGGCACGCTTACAAATCAGCAGTATTTAGAAGAATCTTTAAAATCAGAGCATACCGTTGGTTGTTGGCAGTAGTCCATTAAATGTAGTGGCGAGGTTGCAGGTTCGTACAGACTAAGTGAATTATTTTATTTTCGCCTCTTTCAGCTCGGCCCTTTGAACGCGCCCTCCACCCGGCACAGCCCCACAATAGCTTCTAATTACTTGGAAATCCCTAACCCAACTTTGGTCGCATGTCCCCCTGGAAATTTCACAGTTGAGATGGGAATCAATGCACACTTTAATTGAAATATTTTCTAGAAACCAAAAAAAGATTTATTTTTGTGTTTTGTTGATGGAATATATTTACTGATTATTTAAAGAAATTTATTTAAAATCATTTTGGCGTAATTTTCCGGTCAGAATATGCGACTTTTTTGTATTACTTAGTTGTATAGTAAGTGATGAAACTTTAACGTTACTTAGTCTAAATCTTGTTCCATTTACCAGTAGAATGGCGTCATTTTCGCCTAAAAATGTTTACAGGTTGTAGGAAAATATTTGGTAGATATACATAATATATATGTTCGTTGTTTGTTTTTGGTGTGTTATGCCGTGTTGCGCTACCTCCCTCTTTAGCCGACGAGATCTGCCGGATCTGCCCTGATGATGGACACTGCAACGCTGTCCGAAACGTCGGCTAAAGAAGGAGGTATAACACCCCAAAAATCAAACAACGAAAATGCTTTTGGCCGTAAAAATATAAAAACGTATATGATATATATGATATACATAGATATACATACCTTATTGCGTCTTGTGTTACTTTGTAGGGTAATTAAAAAAAAAAAAAAAAATTAATGATTAATTCATACGAGTACTACAATATCTTAATGCCGACTCATGAAATGAACCGAAACATTTTAGTTAACAATTTTCGATAAAGACTTTAAGATGAAGCTATACGCCAAATCACTATTTAGATTTATCTTTAGTACGAATCGGTTTACATTATGAATATGAAAAAATATGTTATGGATTTGGATTTTGAAGCTTTTCCTACATTTCAATTTAATGGAATTGAAATAAAATTATTTATTACTTTTCAAAAAATATTAGCGCAAAGTACTAAATAATTAGTTTTTTCATTAGATAAATATAAAGTTATATAAGAAACAACTTTTTAAATACTCCTTTATGGCTAAAGTTATTTTTGACTCGATTGATTCACTGACATTTTTTCGTTCTTGCAAAATTATTCATAAAAAAAATAAAAACACTTTGGCGCTACTTTCCTCGCGTAGATAATACCAAAAATACGCGGACTTCTAAAGGGGTAATTCAATTGCGGGTCGTATAGTAATTATATTATTTTAGAACTCTTCCTCTTATGGTTAAAAAATCTTGCTTTTATAAAAATATGAATATATTCCTTAGATTGTAGCGATTTATAAAGTACACCCCTACCGCTGCTGATATGCACATCACTACTGTACACCACGTGATCGCCAGAACCGGGAGAGGCGAGCGACACAAGCAATTATGAATCAGTTTGAATTTGGCATCCTGAAAGAGACACACCTACGAGCACTTGGAATGGGAACGGAAGCCGGCGCTATGGAGACTTCGCACTTCGCACTTCGCACTGCGCACTTCGCAATTTCGTAACGTAGATTTAGCTTCATTTTAATTATGGTTTAATTCCTTTTAAATTAACTTAAATAATGTTTTCTTGTTCATTCAAAGACAAGATGGCGCTCAACTTATATTTCTTTAACTTAGTTTCTTAATTTTGACCTCTTAAATTCAGTAGATGTAAATTCATAATTTATGTGACATTATTCAGAATATGACCATCATTTGTCTTCTTCGAGCAAATGCCACGCCCTGTAGATTAAATAATTCTTTAATTTAACATTCCTTGATGTTTATAAAATAATAAATTTATATTGATGTTAACCTTAACTTTCTTTATTCAGTAGTTGTCTCTTTGCTCTGCCTATAATTTGGAACTCATACATAATAAATGCGCACAGGCATTACCATTGACTTTACATAAAATTTCCATTAAACTACTTACTATAATAGTTACAAATCTAACATTACAAGATTAATTTTGGATTCTCTTATCAATTTGAGAGGAAAGTAAAGATACCTCCGCCCCGGGAATCATTTATTTGATAACCAACACCCCTGCCAAGTGGTTCGCTACGTTTGGTGTGTCCAGTTACGTTAGCAGGGGTGCCCGGATCCATGGGGTTAGATTAGTCCACTTTTTCTGCCTTCTGTCTACACTCTCGACCCATCGTCTTGCACCGCAGTAGGAGGGATGGTTTCATATGTTCGTCACTCCTAAACACATTGACCCCCAGATTCCTACCCACCCTTCATACCTTTTTCCTACCTAGAACATCCTCTCCTACCTTTCGCCAAAAAGACACTCCACAATGCTTACGTTAAGTGACATTGGCCCTTAAAAATTATTCTCCTCGGGACCTCCTGTGTGAAGCTAATGTAAAAAAATAACCTTATAAAAAAATTGTATTGAATCACCTTTATGTTTACCATTTGGTGTCACACTGATTTTACGACATACCTTAATTAGATAAATTATGTTAAGTTAATTACGTATTTGTAGGTATAGCCTGTTCAAAAAACATGAAAAATTAAAGTTTTCATTTAAAAGAGTTTTAAATTTAAATGTGAGAGAGACAAATGTGAAAAAAATTTGAAATAGTTTAATTTATTTGGACTATGCGCATTAGTAAAAAGCCTCTGTAGGTAGGAATTTCTAGGTAGGTAGACCAAGAAATTGTATAAATTGGAGAAATTATATAATTTCTTGGTCTTGACGCCCTTAAAATCTGAATAAATTTTTACCTTTCACGACCTTTGACGGTACACCCTCCCTGAATCTTGTCAGATCACCCCTTGCAAATAAATGAGCCCTTGTTCACAAAAGATGGTAAATTAGAAGATCAATTTAAGGGAATGCCTTTCAGATTCGTTTCGGAAATTTCTCTTTACATTCCGGGAAATATGTCCCTGTCATTATATCTTACGCTAAATCAAATGGAATTAATATATTATCTCCTTGGGCTATTTAAATGTGAAATATTTGTAAACATCGAGAAGGATAAAGATGCAAAGTCCTTCAGAATCATTTTCACGCTAGAAATACTCTCAAAGGAATAAGTATAATATTATGATTCCATAAATTTATGAAAAAGGATCTGATTTCTTGTGAAAGTAATTAAAAATATAATCAACATCTACAATTTACGGAAAAGAATCGCTAAAAACGCTAATTCTCTGGATTTCCAGTGCTATATTAGATAGAACACATAATTTTACAGTGATGATTTTTGAGGTAATTTTTCACAAAAACTATGTTATAAAAATGATCTAATTATGTTTTATTGGTAAATTTAAAAAATGCACGAAATCACTCAAATACACCAGCGGAATAGTAGCAATTAGCTTTGCGAAGCTATGTACCAACGAAATATAGCTTAGGAACGCAAAAAGGGCATTATCTAATTTTTTGTCAATCCTCCCCAAAATTTATTTGAAAGTAAAGAAAAACAAATGAAAAATATCAACAACTAATATCATCCTGATGATAATTGTAACTGGGTGGGTTGGAGTTTTACTGGAAAAAATGTGCTTTTGCCTATCGTTAATTTGGTTGGACAGGGTCTTACTTCATTTTACCATGTTCTCAGAGAAGAGGTGTCAAAGTTTGCAAACAGGATTTCTCAGTATCTATTTACCGATTTTTAATTTGAAGTTGAATATTTGTGCTAAGTATTTTAGTTAAACCTTTTTTTAAGGAGCATATTTAAATAGGACAACACTTGCAATCAATTTTAGAACTTACCTAAACGTGCATATAGAACCATAAGCAACCAGCTTGGGCTTAATAATTAATTGCATAAGGTTCTATTTATATTTCTCTATTGCCATTCCAAGATAGGGCGACGATATAATTAAATACTTTCATTTAAAATATGTAAACTAAAATACTTTATACAAGATTGAACGTCAAAATCAGAAATTATTTAATAGATTATGAGAAATTGTCTTTAAAAACTTGGACACCTGAGAACATGGTGAGGCGATGTTAGAACCCTATCCAACTAAATTAACGAACTACACTGTATGTCGTAAAAATGATCAACTGTCAAAAACAAACAAAATTGCAATTGCAAAAGATTCAGGGTGATGTTAGGACCTTGTAAATAAGTGGAAACTTTAAAAGAAATTGGTTAGAACTTTGATACACAAGTATCTATGGAAATACATCACAGAGGGCACTGATTTTTTTTGTTTAAATAAGTAAAATATATACTTTTGCATTCAACGGTCATTTAGGAAAAAAAATGTCAGTTAGAATTTTATAAAACTATGGTGACCAAATTACATAAATATTATTTTTGGGTCGTAAATATTCCTGAACCATGGTTGATAATATCCATTGATTTGTTATTTTTTGCAAATATTTATCAATATCGAAAGAATACAAAGGTACAACTCTTAAAATAATATGTTTTTTATAGTATAAAAGGAATTTAATGCTGGCCAAAGCAGTTGAACCTGTCACGCTTTACAATATTATGCCTATAATTATTTCGTACGTTGAACTTGTGGTTGAGTTGAAATTAGAAAATCAACAAATACCTAAAAATTTCCGGAGCAGCTTCATCCGCTCTGAACTCTTGCGTATTACTATTGAATTACTCCAATTATTCCCAGTTAGCCAGGTGTTGGTATTTCTTCGTTAAGTTAGGTGTAAATTTTCAACAACACCTGGCCAATGAATGACCAGCATCTGAATACCAATGAACTAAAATTACCATCCGCGCTCTGTGAAGCCGACCCGCACCCCTCGAGCGGCTCCCGATACCAGGGGTACATAGCATGCAAAGGTGAAAGCTTTTTCAGTACACTACGCAAACGGAATACCGAATTTATTTGTCCAGCCATCAAATATTTGTGAACATTTTTTCTAGTTGGAAATGTGTAGTCCTTTAAATAGGTACAATGCTAGAGATGGGAAGTTTGATATTATCATTTATTTTTATTATTAATTTATCCTTGGTATTCACGTTGAATAGTTTATGGCAAATTGTCTATCTATCTATGTTTTGATATTTTCAAAATTTATCAGTATCTGATAATCATTAATATTTTTAATGAGTGAGTTTTAAAGGGGTAAAAACTATTTCTAGCGTTTATATTATGCTATTGAATGAAATCTCTAAAACAGTGCATATAAAACTATATTCCCAAATGTTTAGAATGTCAAAATAAGAAATATTGTACTGTAACTGGAAAAATAATCTATCGCACAATAAATAACAAAAAAACATGATTGGATATCCAGATTAACTACTGGGTGTCAATCTGGATGCTGATTTTCCCTTAAAACTCAAGTGAACAGAACTGTAATCACTGGGTTCTTTCAATTAAGGCAAATTAAAGCAGTGCGAAGAAACTTGCCAACAGAGGCGACTAAATTACTAGTCAATTCGTATGTTGTTTCACGCCTAGATTATTGCAACGGAATAAATGCAAATCTCCCAAAATATCAAATCAACAAATTACAATCCGTTTTCAACGCTGCGGCGAGACTTATCACCGGCGTATCTAAATATTCCCATATTTCAGAGCATCTCAAAAATCTTCACTGGCTCAAATGTCCTGAAAGAATCCAGTTCAAGCTCTGCTGGATGGTATTTAAGTCCCTTAATGGAATGGCTCCTGCTTACTTATCAGAAATGTGTGATCCAGAAAACTCCAATTCCCGACAGTCAACTCTTAAGTCAGCGGCATCATCAGCAATCGGAAGGTTGAAGGAGCCAAAGCGCACACCAAATACTAAGTTCGGTGAGCGTGCTTTCGGAGTGTCGGGACCTAAAGCCTGGAATGGACTGCCACATGACTTAAGAATGATCACAGACTCGGCGAAATTCAGAGCTAAACTTAAAACTCACCTTTGTGGACAGTCGTACCCATAAAGCCAAAAACAAAAACCTTCACTTTCACCTTCTCAGCCCGCGACATAGTAAATAACTAATTGCATAAAAATGTTAACAAATTCTTAATGGTGAATTATTTGTACATCTAATTTCATTCAAATCCTCCAATCCTAATGAGTCCTAAATTCACAAGTCTTTCGAAATAACTTCAATTTATTAACTACATTTTTGGCAGTAATCTTCTTATAAGTGTAATATGAAAAATGATGGTGTAGCAAATGTAAAGTTATGCAATGTCCAGTATTTTAATATAGCGCCCTCCGCGTGCAAAGTCGTATCTCCTCCAAGCATAAACTTTTTTAATTAAAGTGTGTTTATCGGAAGTGACCTGCCAGGTAAGTATGTTCTCTGTGTCCATTTGTAAATAATAGTTCTAGGTAGAGCCTAAGAAGTCATAATAAAATGTACAGCGCCCTTGAGGTGATTTCTCACAAAAACGGCGCTCTAAAAATTATCCAATTATTATTATTATTATATTAGATAGGTAGGGGGAGTACGGATATTATCGGACGCATAGTGTTGTTCATTTGTATTTTGTTGTTATTGCTTCAATATAAACAATTTATGAATAAATCAGAAGTGGAAAGGATAGATCTACATGGTATGCTACTTTTAAAAATCAATAACCGTCATTGTTTCCCAAAATTTAGTTTTTAAAATTAAGAAATTTTCGTTTATTATCGAAATTCGACTAGTGGTATCGGAAAAATTAACTCCTTGGTTTAACACCGTACTTTATTTTGTTTTATAATAAAACGGTTACTAATGATTGAATATAAAAGATTTCAATTATATTAATACAATATCTTAATTTTTTTTTAAATACAAGCAAGAGAAATACAAGAAAACGGGCACCAATGTATTTGAAATAATGATCGAATATTGGATATCAAATTTGGCATCGGACACGAAAGTGGTAAAAAAACATTGATGTTTTTTTATTTAAAAAAGGATTTAAAAAAGTGGTAACACCATGTTCAAACTTTTCATAACACCTTATGATACTCTGAAAATAATATAATTAAATCAGCTCCCGTTTCTTTATCCTACTAATCATTTATTGTGCTGATAATTATTATCTGAAGCTAAGTGTCCACTTGTGACAAAATCTCGAGAGAAAGTCTCGAGACTTGTCTCAGGGTGCTATCCATTTGAGATCATTTGCAGTCTCTAGATTACTGCCGGACTCTAGCCAGAGACTTAGGTCTCAATGCGCAGTCTGCTGACTGCTACGTTCTAATTTTTTATTTAATTAAATATTAGATTCTTAATTTAAATAATAATAATGTATTTATTAATACATAACAAATATTGAATTATTCAATTTTTTTTTTTTTTTCTTTTTTTTTTTTCTAATTTTGTAGCAAAGTCTTCATATTTTATTTTTTTATTTTCTCGATTTCAGTATAACTTATGTATTCCGTTCCAAAAAAATTCTTTAACCTCATTCAGATTAATTAGTTCAAAAATTTCTTCATCCGCCCACTCTCTCATTTTTAATTATTAAATAAATAAGCACAAAAAAATATTTATTTATGAAAAGATGAAGTACAAATAAACAAAAGATGTCTCTAGTCTTCCGGCATTGCTATTGCTAAATCGCGAGAGCAGGAATGACCTCGTCCACTTGTGAGCCGTGTAATCTAGGGACAGTCTCCGAGACCAACGATGACAAAAATATGACAAAAATGCAGAAAAGAAAAAATCGTTGTCAGATAGATCATGTTTAAAAAAATTACAGCGCCATTTGACTTTTCACAAAAAATCTGAAAATTATTAGTATTATTATTTCTTATGCCCTTCTTTCATAACTTTCTACGGCTTAATACCTACATTATTAATATTTCAAATGGATGTGAAAATGTTTTCTTGACATTGATTGTCCTTCCCAGAATAAATTTGTTTAAATTTGTCGGGAGCGAATATGTAAAATATGTATCATTTAATAAACACGACCACCATATTTAAAACAGCTTTTGCAAAAGCTTAATGATGAGGGCGATTATTAAAATTTGATACTATTAATTTATCAACTGGAAGATAGAACAATCTGAAAAAAAACAGAGAATTTCTGGCTTAATTATTCAAAGTAAAATAAATAGAGAATGTAATGTCAAATGATAAAGTATTAACTAATAGAGAAGCGTGTGCTGCAGTCATAACACCTTTTCAAACACGAGTTCGTGGCGCATGTCTTTATTATCGCGGGTTCAGTGGAAATTGTGGAATTTTGTGGAATTTCCACTGCGCCTGCCTCATCGTTAAGGGAGTTCGATATGGAAGGTATTTAGGCCAACGCAATAAAAAGTCAGAAGAAATATGAATATGTGGTCGAAATAATTGAATTTATGAGAGCTTCTAACCAACGATGATATTTTTATGTCAGGCATATCGGGGCCACGAGGCATTTTATGCATCGGTGCTAGATATTAAAAGCAAATACTCAAAAATAGACAAACATCACTTTGTAATCTGCTACTTCAAACAATACTGTATGTATCCGTTAATTCTCTAGGGGGTAGTAGTAAAATGTGTTAGGTTTAAAGTGACAAAAATCAATCAATTTGAAAACCAAAGTTAATTTTGAACATTTTACCTTTCTGAACTCTCATTTTTCATGCGAAAACATATAAATTTTCCTAATTACAAAGTGTGCAATTTTGGGTGCTGACCGTTAATATAGATTTTTATTTACTAAAGAAGAGTGGAAGGAAAAGGTTGTTCGGAATAACAAATTTAAAAAAAGTGCAGTATTGACGATAGATGTTAATATTAAAATACCAAAATTAAAAATTTACATTTTATGTTAAGTATTTCATTATTTAAGTATCTCTTTATTATAATTAAATCACTCTCTATTACACCAAAAAAATCAGGGAAATATTTTACGCCTCTCAGTTTCATTTATGACTTTAATTAATTTGGAAAATATTAACCACGATATCTGAAAAAAAAAGCCTACAACAAAATATTTTTTAAATATCTAAAACATAATCACACTCAGGTCTTTATTTACCGCGTACCCAAAAAGCAAAGCAATTACTAGGTTTATTATATCCAAAAAAGTTACCAGGTCAAATTTGTTAGAGCCTTACTTTCGCTACAAGGTTCTAAATATATTTAACAGGTAGCGCCGTATGTGCGGCTAAAATAAGGTGTAGTCTAGTCTTTTTTTAAAACATCTATTTTGATGGCCTCATAATTTAAAGAAAGCAATCTGCTCGTGGTACTTGAAGGTAAGGAAAAGGTAAGGGAAACTTGCGCGTTATTTTTTCTATGTAATGTAAACCTTATTAAGCAAGAAGTAAACAAGGGTGCTATCGGGGCAGGAATATCAGTTCGTCCTAATAGTGACATTTATCGCTATTTATAAAATATCATCAGTACTTTTATGACGATAATAATATTTTACCCCGGAATGGCAACGCGTGAGTGTAATGTAATGTTTCCCACTCGAAGGCATTAAAGTATTCGTGAGGGTAGTCAATAAAACGTAAGATACGTTTTTAAGGCTTCAATCATTCTCTAATGTAGTAGGTTATTCGATTTTTTAAATCCGTTTATAAATAGTGCGGTGAAAACTAGTAAAGCAGAATTGCTCTATAGAACTTAACGGTAATAAAATTTTTAATCTTAAATAATTGCATCGGCTAGCCAATTTGCTGTAACCTTATGATTAAACAACATTCATTTTTTAATACCCTTTTTTTCGAGATTCAGGATTCTTTTTTAATAGTTGAATAAATCAATTTTTTTAAGATAACAGACAGAAAAGCTTTGCGAAGTTACTTGAAGTTGGTCAAAGCTCACCCTTTATTTTTTTGGGAAACACAAATTGTCTGCAGTCGCTTCACATCATTTTAACAATTCATCTATTTTCAAAGTAAACATTAAGGTTCCGTGGAATTTCTATTAAAGTACTGCTATTATTTTATCACGGACTGACGGTTGAATATGACTTTCTCAGAACTTGAATATTATCGAATAGTTCGAATTCTGTGAAAGAATCAATTCCAATGCTGGGGCCGCATCTGCGCCTATCCAAATTAAAAGAATACATTTACGCGAAGCTTCGTGACGATAGGCGCAGATGCGGCCCCAGCATAAGAGTCATTAATATATACTCGTGAAATACAATAAAAATACAATCATTGATTATACCTTGATAAGACCTTGATTAGACATCGATTAGACCTTGGAATTTTTTTGTGTTATTGTTTTATTTTTTTTGTATTTTAGTGTCTTGCTACTCATTTTAATGATGCGGTAATGAAGCCATGACGCATGTTCCAAAAATGTATCACTAATCTACTGTATCAATAAAAAATCTCTGAACATTTGTTAATAGTAATATATTTATTGGATTTCACTGAAAATATGTGCTTCCTATCACTTGGTTCCAATATAAGCTGACACAACGGGATATATATAAATATTTGTATAATTATGAAGACTGAAATTTTTACCGACCACGATTGCAGGCCACGAAAGCTGAATCTGTTTACCAATTTAGACACAAGTGAGATGGAATGCGAGTTTGTGGAACGAAGCATTACATTATACTGTAGTACGCAGTAGGCATCTTGCATTTAGATTTGATCCGTTAGCTGTGGTGTGAGGTGTGGTATGTGTTAGCACCCGACCGTGTTTATGTATATCACTGGCATAATTCAGGGATAAAAAGCTCCGGTCACATAAACGGAGGCTGCTGGTTGCTGGCTGCTGTAGTTGCCATGGTAACGCGGTGTTTATGTTCCCCGAAACAAATCCGACAGTCGACGGGTTCGGGTGTCCATTTCGTATTCATTCCCAAAATATTCTACAAACTCTCTTAAATACTGGGCGCCGACACTTTTGTCGCCTCGGATGATTCTGCGCCCAGTGGATGTGTGGAACTTGCAACTATGGAATTTTATTGTCCATTAAAAAACAAAACAAATATAAAAAAAAAGTTATATACCAGCAAATGGATTGGTATTAATTGTAATTGATTTTTGGGTTATGATGCGTTGTGTTGCGCTTCCTTCTTATTTAGCCAACTTTTCGGACAATATTACAGTGTTAATCTCCAAGGTATGAAGATAATGTGGTGAAGTATGTGTTTATGACTGTATGTAGAAGGGATACGTGATGAAAATATTAATCTACTTAATCTGATTTTGTGCAATAATTTAAACCGGATACTGAATAGTATTAACGTCGGCGTCCTTCCCATTAATGTTTTTGGGATTTTTGCCACACGTCATCTCGTCTACATGCATAAACGCACTGCATAGGTAAAAAGACGGAGACTTCACCAAAATCTACACATCAGCCCTGATGATGGACCTTTTTCGGTTGGTTCATTCTTTTCCCATGACTCGTCTAAATGCTGGCTTTTTTATTTTATTTTTTTTATAGAGAATAACCTCACTAGAGTCTTAAATGCTCCCGCCTGGAGCCAGTGAAACGATGGAAACCCCGATTGGGTATGTTGTGAGGCTGAAGGTAAGTGCGGAAGGGAAAGAGATGGGGAATGTGAAGGTGGGGAAGTACCTGGCTATTCAGATCTAGTCACTAAACACGGCTGAAGCCATTATTAAGCAACTTTTCAATTCTGAATGGTCTTTCACCAGGGCGATACTGAGAGCATCTTCTACTCTGGAACGTGCCGCAAATATAGTATATATTATTTTTATTAATTAATTGTGAAATAACACAAATTAAAAGAAAAAAAATTATTTGCGCACGCCGGGTTCGAACCCGCGACCTTCCGATTGGGAGTCAAGTGTCTTACCACTCGACCACGGACGGCCGTCAACATGGCTAAATATAAATTAACCGCTTGGACACATAAGCTTGTTTTCACGATAATTTTACGTAGGTAGACATAGGAATGACGTATGTCCCGTACTTGAGTTAATATACAATTCAATTCCATTGCTAATATTCCGAAATGTTTGTAAAAGATACATAAAGAAAACTATAAGTGACAGCCATGCAAAATTAAAAAAAAAGCCCATCAGCAAGAGGGAAGCTCAAATATATGGAAGCCAAACATGACATAATATACCTAAAAAAATAATCACGATTATGTTTTTGGCCGTGAAAATCTAAAATCATATCCAAGCAAATACGATTAGTTGTTTAAATAATTGTGTTTTCTTTTTTTATTTGTTATTGGTTATTTATTTATAAACTTTATAAACAGTCTTTTTAAATTCAAGTATGATAGTGATAAGTATATGTATATCATTGGCCAATAAAATAACGACATTGAAGTTTATGACCATGATAGAATTACAATTTTGATACAGTGCATCCTCAATTTACAAAAAGTGTTTTACGAAATATTTACAAGGTTTACATTTAAATTTTAATGGGTATCAATAATATCTTTAAGGAAGTGATTTTATTCAAATTTGAACTGCTAAAAAAAAAGAGGAAATGTGATGAACGAATAATAAAAAAATATCTATGAAATATAAAGTTTTTGGTTATACACCTACTCGTGAAATGGATGATTTTTTTATAACAAGTTCAAATACTACACTACCCTAACCGCGACCATCGAAACAATGGGCCGGACCAGCCCGTAAATAATGAGCGTTTAACAATTCAGGCGGGGCGGACAAGGGCCGGTATGAATTATTCAGGTCGCGGTGACCGGGCCCGCTCGCAAGGCGACCTCGGCTCCTTAGCCCTCTGCTCGCCTGGTCCTCCGTCCAAATCGCTGGAAGAGACTCTGATAAAGATCTTGGATAATACTGGATGGAATTGATAGGAAGCGGGTGTGAATGTCTCGTGTAGGTTTAAAAAGGGTGTATTTCAACAGAAAACAGGAATGAAACAGTTTTTGAAACGGTTTAACGAATCCTGATGATAATGTCTTGATTGAGTGGGTACAAAATATGCAGAAACAGACCTCACAAAAAATTAATCCCTTCTACTGCCATCATAATGACGGCCTCCGTGGATTTCGATTTTTTGATTCCGATTCGAGGGGTCACGGGTTCGAATTGACAATTTACTATTTTTTACAATAAAACATATAAATTTGTTTTAGACCACTTTAATTAAAGTGGTCTAAAACAAATTTATATATTTTATTGTAAATTATGGCGAGCCACAAAGTTAATGCTTATTACGAACATGTACTAATTTTTAATTTTTGGGATGTTCCTGAGACGTAGAAGCCTTCAAAAGTGAAAGAAAACTATTCAGAATTGAAGCGTTATTTGAAATGGCTTTAGACCTGTTCGGGGACAAGGTCAGTATAGCTAGGTACTTCCCCACCTGGGATTCCCCTTCCCCGTCTCCTTCCCCTCCCCACAACCTTTATCCTCAAAACATATCCCCAATTGAGGATGCCGTACTCTCTTCCACTTCGATATTTTTATTGTGCCATTTAGGCCACTTCAAGAACACCGTGAAAGTCAGAAAAAAAATTTAATTTGGATCTAGGTTAAATTGTTAATTTAAAAAAACTGAACCATCCTAAGGAAGTAAATATGTCTCAACACAAATGTTTTGGAGGGCAGTAGTATCCAGTTTGATCGTAACAAGACCCTAAAGTTTCAAAGGTCAAAATATTTACCAGTCAAAATTTATTAACGAGCGCCAGATGGGGGTCAGTTTTGCTGGTTGGAGGAGAATGCCGAAGTAAACTGGGTGAGATTGAACCACCCTTGAATTTTAGTTTTCAGTGTTTTTTTAACATAACTATACATAATCTAATAATATATTATAAAAGTAGATATTAATATGAATTGTCATAAAGTACCTTCGAATATTATTTACGCCCCTTTAAGTAATTTCTTCGGTGAAATGGCATTTTGAGGAAATTACTCGTATTGGTTGTTAATTATATGATAACTTCATTTCTTCTGTTGTTGTATTTATAATTAAAGACTTGTGAAAAATCAAAGGATAGCATAATTGTTGAATTAGTGAACTGTGATCACGAGTAGTACTATCCAGGTTATCAAATTCCGATGGATGCAGTTTAAAAATTAATTCAGAATTCTAAACCTTGTTGTAGAGAAGTACTGTGTCTCTTTTCCGACAACATTCCTTAGCCTTCTCTTTCAGCCATATCCTCTATGCTCGTCGCACAGTTAATAACTTTTATTTTTTTATTTTATTTGTATATTACAAACAATACAATACAAAATGATCATTTGTCTTTCCAACTGGGAAGGATTCCCGTTTCAGGACAGCCAAGTTGTGTATTTACATAACTATATAATATAATATTAATAACAATAATAAACCATATAATAATAAATTGGAAAATTTTACAGGATTACTCAAAACCAATAATAATTTCCGATGTTTTACTCGAAAATCAAGAAGGGCGGTTATAAAGAATAACAGCAATTCGTTTATCATTGCAAGTACGTATATGGAAACAATAGATCATCCTTAAGTGGCTTCACCACAGTTTGATAATGCCTACAGAAGGCGAAACAGCTGTCATGAATATAAACCGTGTTTCATAAACTGGGTAATAATATTATTGTATATAGGTATAAAAGAAAAACTTTAAATTAATTTTTCTTCAAATTCGTTCATAAATTCACCGTTTGAATTAATTGCCTTCGCTGACGAGACAACTGAAAAAAAACAGTTTGCAACTAAACTGGCTATCCTGCGTATTGTATTTCAATGTGATGGCCCGCACACTACACAGTTTCACAAAAACCCGTTGTCAATGGTAACGCAAGTAGTGACTCGCGACTTGCACTGCTATTTGCTACGATGACAGCTGATTGTTCTTCGTTCATGGTTAAACAAGCTGTGATAATTATTGAAATCAGTTTCTTCAGTGAGCGGATCGCCTAACATTGTTAGTAACACGTACCTACTTGAAAAATTAACCAATTTAAAAAAAAAATGTTCTGATTGTGGGGAGGTAGGTACACGCTTTATCGCTTGCTTGAACAATTAAAAGCAAATTTCAGTTCATGGAACTTAAAACATTTCACGCGGGAAAAATCATCTCAGACAACAAAAATGAGTAATTTTTTAGAAATTAAATTTAAATTTAAATTTAAATTAAATTTCAAAAAAATTAGTAAGTTTGTTTATTTCATTATCATTATCGAAAAGCGCGTTGATTTCCCACTTGCTTTAATTATTGCAAGTTATTTATGCTTCATTAAATAACTTGCGAAAACATTTAATACAGGGAGCTAAGAAATGTATTTTGAGTTGTTTCACCTACTTTTTTTTTCTTCTTTTTATAAAGAAAGACAAACATTCCCGGGTTACGAATAACCCAACAACATTCAAAAATCTCCTACTACCACCACACTAAGCGGAAGATGTTGCTTGTGTTGTGATGGAGGACTTAGCTAGCCGAGGAATCAAACACGGAACGCCTGGGTGGGACCCAAACGCTATGCCCACTCAACCACTGACCGGTCTACTATATACCGGTTGTACTACTATATTTAATAAGATGCCAATGCATATAAAAAGCGAATCATATTGCATATAAAACCCTAAACTCAAGCTGCCCAACAGTTGAAAAATGATTACTAGATAAAGATGTTTATATTGATATTGCTTTTAAGCACCTATACATTAGTATCAATTTATTGAATGCTTGTAATCTTACGTTTAAGTATGTTGTGTGCCTTTTGAATGTATGTATGTATGTCTTAGAGTATGTTGCCTGTGTTATATCTGTCTGTGACTATATTATATCTGTGACTTTGTGTTGTAGTTGCTTGAAATGATATTTTCTACATCTATTTTTTAGTGTTTACTTTAGTGTTATATTTATATTTGTTAAATTCACCTTCTGACAAACTGCTTTGACAGTTTACCGTGTGCTTATAATGAAAAGTAAAATGTATGAGAATAAGTTCTACTCCCAAAATATAAATTAAAAGGGTTTTCATGAATGTGCGTAAGTACAAAAATCGTTTTATTTTTGCCGTTGATGTTTAATGTTCAATGGTTCTGTACACATAAAGTTATTTAAGCACGCGGTTCGGTGGAGGTATCCACCAAAATAAATAGGTATTTTAACAAGCTTTACCTTTTGAAGTCCTCGGAAAAAAATGAACACGTCCAAATTCGATCATTCTGTTGAAATAACTTTTCGTTGGTTGTAAATCAGGCAATTTCTTTCAAAATGCGCGTATATGTTTTATTGCGCCGCGTTTTTATACCCCGCTAGCCGTCAAAATCGGGCTTTTAACATTCCAAAATGTCTCCTCGAAAAAGTTGTAAGTGTCGAGATTTACGACCTCCGCGAACCTCGCGTTATTTGGCGTCGATACAATACGGGGATTGTCGCGGGTGTTTTTATTCGCGAGTCCTGTATTGTGGATGTTGGTTGTGATGTATTTATGTAGCTAACTCTACCTTCTATAGTATTGGGACGATACGCTGTCTAAAATTTGTCTGAATTGTCTTTCCTCAACGTAAACTGGGGTAAGATATCATGAGATGAATTTTAGCTGAAGCATTTATACTTTAGATCAGTTATTACAAAATAACCTGTTTTAATCCTACCTCAGAAAATGAAGAATATATGCATTTAAGTAGGCGTCTACAAAGTTTACGCCTACAGTCTGGTTTATAAATAAATAATCTTAAAGTTATATGTACGTTTAGTGGATCACCGATGAATTTATGGAATTATGCAAAATTACATTAGCCAAGAAACAGAACAACAAAACCAAAAAACTCCTAGATCACAAGTTAGGAGGCAGATTTGAATGAGTTTCCTGTCCTTGTGTCTTGTGATCTAGGAGGTTTTGATTAAACCCGTTTAAATACGACCGTTGATGACCGTCCGTGGTCGAGTGGTAAGACACTTGACTCCCATTCGGAAGGTCGCGGGTTCGAACCCGGCGTGCGCAAATAAATTTTATTTGGTGAATTTGTGTTATTTCACAATTAATTAATTAAAATAATATATGTAATATTTGTGGCACGTTCCAGAGTGGAAGTTACTCTCAGTATCGCCCTGGTGTAAGACCTCCATTCAGAATTGAAGCGTTGCTTAATAATGGCTTTAGACGTGTTTAGTGACTAGATCTGAATAGCCAGGTACTTTCCCACCTTCCTCTTCCCCATCTCCTTCCCTTCCCCACTTATCTTCAGCCTCACAACATATTCCAATTGGGGATGCCATAGTCTCACTAGCTCCAGAAGGAAGCAGTTGGGACTCTTGTGAGGTTTCTCTATAAAAAAAAAAAAAACATATATTTTTACAAAATTTATATAAAAATGTTAAGAAGTCATAAATTTGCGAGGAAAAGCTCTAAGCTTGCCCCGTAAGAAGCGATCATCTTGAAAACAAGTTTTAAGTATTAACAAATTAAAAAAACAAATCCTTTCACATTATGTAGCAACGCAAACATTTTTTTCACTCCTAAAACTTCTTGATTTTTTATAATAAAAATAAAATACAGCTATATCAAAATCAAGACTTAACTCACTCAATTTATTCAAAGTTTATGGAGTCACAAATCATATTCAAATGCATTTGCAAAAACAAAAATTTGATAAAAATACACAAAGCGCAAGATTTTTAATATAAATCAGTACCTACGTATTTTCTTAAGTTTTAGCGATCCTAATTTAATTTTTTTTTGTTTTGAAGAATTTTAATTTTCAATGTACTATCGTTACTTAAATAACACAATGTCTAGAAATTGTTTCATAGTTAATGCCTAAGAAATACAAAAAATCCTAATTTAAATTATCTCTAACATAAGAAGCTACCACGATTTCATTAGTACTATGCTGAGAGTCTCAACTGCTTAGAGATAGTGAGACTAGCATCTCCAATTGGAGTATGTTGTAAAGCTAAAGATAATGTGGATGATTCCTGATATCTGTTCAGATTACCGAGGATTCTCGGACACCGCTCTGGTGAAAGACCACCATTCAAAATAATAACTTTGCTTGATATGATTTTAGCCTCTTTTGGTTACCAGATATGAATATTCAGGGACTTCTAAAAGTTTCCCATTCCTTATTTCCTTCCCTTCCCCCCCACTTCACCCTTTTCGACATTATCTCCACTGGAGGCACTGCGGAAAATAATTTCATTCAGGACCTTTGTCATCTTTAGAAATGTGTGGAGAGTCTTTTTAAGAAAAGGAACGAGAGGAAGTTCTGGGACAGAAAAAAATGTATCGGGGGTAGGTAGGAATCTGGGGTTCGATTTATCCAGTTCATCAGCCACAACACCCAGACAAACCTCACCCCATGATCCCGGACACCCCTATAAAGTCGTCAAACCACTTGGGTTGATCTATGTATATATATAACAGATGTGTTGGATATATATCCAAAATTCCATTCCCGCCCCTTAAATTGAAAAGCCTCTCAACAAAACACGAATTTGGAATGCGATAATGAAAGTATTTTAAAACAAACAAGTTTCGAGAGTTGCTCATGTGAAGGTATTATTGTCCACTATAATGGAGTATTGAGCTCTTTGTCGTGTCAAGGTACGCTTCCCTCCTCGCGTCACGTCCGGCCACATTCATCCGTCAATCGGCGATAAATATCGGGAATATCTGTCGACTTAGTGCCCGCGGAGGAGGCATCGCCGCTATCGATGCGGACGAGGGCGATGCGCGATGGTACGATACGGATATACACTATATACAGCCCGTTGATCGCGACCGAGAGAGCGACGGATGGCGGTCGCTGGTCGGCATTGTCGGCGGTTCTTTGTCCGAGGTCGCGTCACCTCGAGAGAAAGGTAGATTAAATTGATTTTTGAAGACTTTATTACAACATTACCTTCAGTACACATTAGTTCGCATCGTGGTGAGCTTTAATTTTTTTCCATTATTTCTTCACACACTTAAAAAATAACTTTTTACGTAATTTCTAAATACAGAAATGTTCTAAAATAAGACATAAGTAACGTAAAAGTTAGCAAAAAATAAATTTATAAATATAAGAAAAACATATGTAATATACACTAATGCACTGCCTGTTTGTGGGTTACATAAACAAAAATGCTAAATTACATCAACCAGTACTTTCTATTTATCTCAGAGTTATTTACTACTCTTCCATTGGAAGCATTTGCTTGTGTATGGAAGAGGAGTGTACATAAATTCAGTTAGACCGTCCGTGGTCGAGTGGTAAGACTCTTGACTCCGAATCGGAAGGTCGCGGGTTCGAGACATAACGTGCGCAAATAAATTTTATTTGATTCATTTGTGTTATTTCACAACTAATTAATAAAAATAATATATATACTACATTTGCGGCACGTTCCAGAGTGGAAGATACTCTGAGTATCGCCCTGGTGCAAGACCACCATTTAGAATTATAACGTTGCTTAGTAATGGCTTTAGCCGTGTTTGGTCACTAGATCTGAATAGCCAGGTCTTCCTCTTCCCCATCTCATTCCCTTCCCCACATACCTTCAGCCTCACAACGTACCCCAATTGGGATGCCATAGTCTCACTGGCTCCAGACGGGAGCAGTTGGGACTCTTGTGAGGTTTCTCTATAAAAATAAAAAGTTAGTACTAAAATAATTCATTTTACGATATATGTTATTCATATTTCATTTTATACATATTTATTTTTGATATTTCCTCACATATATTTTCAAATGCACATGCCTCAAATGGTCCTTTCACGAAAGTAGCAAAGTTTCTACATATAAACACTGCCTCATAGAATTCCCTTAAGAGGCTAAGTTTTATTATGTAAGACCTACAACCTACATCGCAATATTTTACACTTTATAGTCTGAAACAACCTAAGTATGGATGAACTTACCAGGGTCGAACCTGGGGTGAAGTAACTGGACCACTAATACCGGGCGCGATATTTGGGAGGGTGCCAATTACAGACATTTAAAAAAAATTATTGTAAATTTTTATTTTAGTTAATTTTTCAATTAAGTTTAAAATATACTGGTTATAACTAACGTACCATTACACTTTATTTTGCTTAATGTGGTTCTCATAATGGCTTACGTACCAGTGCAATCACGACAAAGACCGATTACTTTAATCCAAAATTAGTTTGTCGCAAATGTATTACAAGTTGATAAAAATTTTATGCCGTAAAGAGTTCAGAATTGGTTATAAAAAAAAAACCATTTGAAAGAATGCCTTACAAACTACACTTACTACATTTCCATTCTCTCAACAAGCAAACTCATTTATTTATTTTATCGTAGATAAATCAACAGTTTTAAAAAAGGTTGGTTTATACACATGCGATTTACTCAACTGTGAAACCAATTATAGATTTTCTCGTTAAACTAAATTTAGCAACTTAACGGGGACTACCATTACATAATTTTATGTACAAATTTAGTCGAAAGTCGAAAAACATGAAAAAAAAACAGTGCGCAAAAGCTTATATTACGAATAAAGAAAAAATATATAAAAATTGTACGCTATTTAACTGCCTCCCGATGATGTTTCCAAGCAAAATTACACAGGCAACCTTAAATACAAATAATGTTTAGTCAATTAAAGATCACTACGTGCACATATTAAATTAATTAATTGTTGCAGCGTATTTTTTTTATATTTCAAACACAGACATAATACATAGCTGAAGGTACATTATGTCACTAACATCTCGCTTGAGTATCTATGAAGAACCGTGGGTGGATGTTCCCTCACGCTTCCCGCCCCCTCACGGATTACATCTTCATGGCGGGGCTGACACGCTGTGATTATCGCTGCCTTCGAACCGCCTCACAGTCAACCGCCTCGCCTTGGATAGAGCCTCCACGCCGTCATACAGTCGGGCCCTTCCCTGCTGATTCAAAAGTACCGCCGCGGCCGTGTCATTGGTCTTTTAATACAGTTGTTAAATTGCAACTAACATTGTACATGTTTTACAATAGGCTTTTAATTGTAGAGCCTTTGTTTTATCAAAGGGTGTCTTTAAGAGAGTAAACATTTCAAAACAATAATAACATAGAAATTAATTTAAATGTAAACAAATCACTTTGTAAAGTCCATTTATTTAATCAAAATTATCAACCTGTTTCCAAATCCAAGGTCTTTTCGTCAGGATAAGATAGAAATTTGTTTAAATGAGGATTTGTACCTATACTCTTGTTTTTGGAGGCAAAAAAACAATAAACATTTATGCAGCTAATATTGAATGTTTTATTCAAATCAATCGTTCATATTTATCTAAGAACTACCAACATTATCGTATTTTTTTAAATGCATATTTTTATTTTTATTGCATATCTTTGTGTATAATGTACGTCCTCGATTCACTAATATTGTGTTCATTCAATTAAAATATTACAATTGTAAGTTATACTCCCTAAGTTAAAAATAAACATAAACATATTATATTTAATTATTAGACACCTACTATGTAATACCACTGCATGGAATAATTCTTACAAAGGAAACTTAACTCTTATTTTTCATCTTACAACGACTAACGCTCGTAGTTGAAAGATTCATAAAATTGTTTTTGTTGTTGTTGTTATTTGCTTCCTAAAATGATAAAGGTTCTTTTTCGTCTTATAAGGGCTATTATTCACACTGAGAACTGTAGTAGCCCAGAAAAACTAAGTCCATTCGTAGTTACAAGTCACTAAAATAAATTTTAAACGATTTAATGTTTATTTCCATTTGAGAGGCGGGAATGGGTACCGCTGCGTTTATTGGATAGTCAAAATCTTTGCCATAGGTCATCCCCAGTGGTTTGCTATGTTTAAGGACTTAGCAGGGGTTCTTTGGTTCATTGATTGAGATTTGTCTAGGTCTTGGTGGCGGAGGACCAGGTCATGCTGAACACCAGATTAACTCAGCCCTCCCAGAATTTATTTTCCTCAAAATGACCCTCCATACAAAGGATATAGTCCCTGAGTGAAATTATTATCCTCAAGACCTCCTGTGTGGAGCTAATGTAAAAGAACATAATTAGTTCAAGAGGGTACAACCAGAGAATACCTTTTAAAATTTGTATTTTTTAAATCAAATTCTAGACGTATTGGCACTTTTTTACAACAAAAATAAATAATTGATTTCGAAAGATTGTTATTTTATGTGATAAAGCTATGTTTTAAATTTTGAGAAGCAAAGTTTATTTTTAATATAATAAGGATATACCATTGGTCGGTGGCAATATCTTAAATTTTCAAACGAAATATTGTACTTTACAACACATTTTTCAAATCATTTAATCATACAGTTAAATAAATCAATACATTAACTATTAAAGCAACTTTTCAGAAGTTTAGTTTTAGTTCAAAATAAAACTTTAAAAAAAAATCCGAGTACGTGTTATGTGACGAAAATACCACAGTTTGTCTATTTATTTACGGTCCTACAAACTAAAATATCTCACACATTTTTTACACACTTATTTTGCTTAGACATTATTGAAAAATCATTAATACTTATGATGAGAATACTTTCAAGAAGTACACGATATTGAAAAAAATTATTATCAGGCGTTTGAAATAAATTTGAAATAAAATTTTTTGAGTTATCAGTTAAAAATTTTGGTATGAAGAATAATCAATCTTTCTCATCGGCACCGCCCCGTACAGTTAAAAGGGTGCGATCGCAAGTCGAAATTTGAATTTTCGCCCGCTGGTTAATGAGCCTTAAGCAAGATAGGCAAAAATACATTCTCGCAGATATTGATCTGTTTGGGCATAATTTATAACCGTGTCCTATCTTCATATTATAGCAATAGGTATTGAGATCCACTCAAGCTAACAAAGACGTAGTCACCGTCATTATGTGTCAGTATTTTCACAAGAAATCTTTTAACTCTTGCTTATAAGTATTTACAACATTACCTTTTCAGATCCTTGTCAATGATCATAAATAACCCAACGGAATGACTCGGCATATCTCCACAACGTCATAATAATAATATCAGGGAGTACCGTACATTGTCCTATCTAAGTCTCAGCCCGGGGAATATTTCTTCAGGGGGCGTGCGGGTGATAAATTCGCCTGCCCTCCCGAACCATTAAAATATACAAGTCCATACTGAGTTAATGACTTTATGCCATTGTTAATCTAAGGCGATTATAATATTTTAACAACAAAGTTTCTGAGAACTTTATTAGCATGATTATTTAATTACTGACTTTATTTAAAATTCATCTTTATACTTGTCTACGTAATTATGTTCTTTCTTATGTGAATAAGCTGATTATAGCTTGTGATAGAGTTCATTATGTGATTGGAAAAGATTTAATATGGGAACACTTCATTGTCATGCTTTGAATTGTTGAATACTTCATTGTCATGTTTTTTGATAATTTGGTTAGAGAATAATGTTATAAGTGCTGTATTGTCTGCATTAAACTTCATTGTTCTTCAGATTTTGACAATGTTCTCGATAATAAGAAAATGTATAGAATATTTTATGATATTATGGTGCATGAAATTATACCCATAACATATACCCGTAATAAGGAACACTCAATTTGGGAGAAGAGTGTGGGTACCGTCACCACGACGTCAACCATTTATTGGATAACCAATACCTCTGCCAGGGGTCACCCCAAGTGGTTCGCTTCGTTTGGTGACTAAGCAAGGGAGCCGGGGTCATGAAACGGGGGAGATTAGTTGAGGGAGGCCTTTTAACCTTTTCAACTCTTTGTCATTCCATGGTCACGATGACCCCTAGATTCCTATCCACCCCTACAGATTTTCCTTCCCAGAATTTATTTTTCTTCCTTTCCTTAAAAAGACCCTCCAAACAGCAGCCTTAAATATGACGCAGTCCCTGAGGGAAATTATTTTCCTCAGGGCCTCACATGTGGAGCAAATGTTAAGAAAGTAACTAGAGTTTTTGATAATCGGTTCCACATCTTCGATAGCCTTCCTATTCCCAGGAAACTTCCAGTCATACCTGTGGCCAATAGCTTATCTTAAAAGTGAAACTGCGTATGAGTCCACAAACTTAAATTACGTCCTTTAAAATATTTAACTAGGTACTTGATAATGCAAGTCGTAATCTTAATTATTCGTATTATGAGTTTGCACTCACGTAGAATTATTGTATACATCATTACGCTTATTGTAACTAAAGCCTCTACTGTTTCTCTACACGAGGTCAGGTATAATTTATATAATGAGCCCACAACTTTTTTGAAGATGTGTTGAAATCAAAAACATGAATATACTTATTTCAGAAAAGTATTTAAATAATGAAACTATCACCGGGTCACATAACACGCCACGATCATATTATCACAATGGGCGCACCTGCTTCAATAAATATGTCAGGCATATTATAACATAAAGCCTCCATATCTCTTCCATTGAAGGTATTCAAAAATGCCCCGCCCACCCTTATGGCCCATCCACCTCTACTTAAGTTATCATTCGCCGACACCCCTCCGATGAAATGTTTATGACAAAAGCGGTTCATGTGAAAATTATACCTTATTAGTTTATTTTACACTTTTTAATCAAACTTTATAATATTAGAGCAGAATTGGGATCCCTGATTAATATTAACGCATAAAATGTTAATAATAATAAGGCAAAAAATGTGTGACAGTGATGCATGGAACTGGTAAAGGAAAGATGAAGGATGATACTGGACTTGGTTGAAACGATAATTTTTTTTACGTTTTCTCCACACAGGAGGCCTTGAGGAAAATATTGCCCCTCGGGGCCTACGACATCTTTGGGTATGCAGCATGGAGATTTTTTTTATAAAAGGAAAGAGTTGAAGTGTTGGGAAGGAAAAAGGTATGGGGAGTAAGCAGGGTTCTGGGGGTCAGTGGGTCCAGGAGTAATCAAACCCTCCCACTGCGGTGCAAGTCAATGTTCCGAGAGAGTTCTGCTGGAGATATTAAAAGGTCTCTCGCAGTTAGTGAGCAAACGCATTCGCCGCCAAGACCCTCGGACAAACCTCACCCCATTAACTCGGGCACTCTACAAAGTCACGAAACGTAGCGAATCACTAGAGGTGACCTGTGGTAGAAGTGTTGATTATTCAATAAATGGTTCCCGGGGCGGAGGTACCCATACCCGCCTCCCAAATATGTGTCAAATGCTGATGACGATACGGATGTGAAACTTAGGAATTGATGCAAGGCTGATTAAGCGTAATAAACAAACGGATAAAAGATTTGCTTAACCGATAAAGCATTGAAGTATGGAGAAATGAGTTTTAGGAAAATATTATGAAAAATTGAAAGAAGACGTCGGGGAACCTTATTCATGAAGCCATGGCACAATCGAACGAATTGAATACTTGCTTCAAGTTACATCAAGAGTCTAAGCCAATGGAATTATAGACACGCCGGGTGCTATTTCAACATCGATTCCCAATAATTGATATTGACGCCTTATGAGAATTGGTGGTTTTCAAGATTCTGACCGCTGATGTACTTTCCTTTGTTCCCTTTTGGAGCAAAAGTCCCTTCAAGACCTAGATTCATCCTAGCATTGAAAAATAATTAAATCACAATTTTCCATTTAACTTGCAGCCATCTGTTATTTTTCCGATATTTCTAGGTTTCCTGCAATTGCCATTAAAGAATAATCCGATAACTGGTATACTTATGTTCAATCGATGCCGTTTCCTTCCATTTTGATTGATGCATCAAAAATGAATGAGAATTTTCAATTGCAGCTTTATTGGATAAAACACTCTATCAGTGCAGGTAGGAACAACCAACTGTTAAAAAGAGTTTCCAAAAGTAATAATATTTGGCATATCATTGGATATCGTGAAATCAAACCACATATAAAAAGTATACAAGGAAATTGTCACAATTAACAGCATTAGTTTTTTTGTTTGTGAAATGATTTAATATTATATATTTGCGTAAGTCAGAGGCTCAGCTAACCGGTAGTAAAGAAATACAGAATCATTTAACGAAAAAACCTTTTTGCAGACAAATCTTTATCTGAGATGCTTAGTTTAAGACTGTTTATCGAAGTGATGAAAATAATTCTAAGCATACCTAATATGCGAAACGAAAGACAAAGAAATTGAATTCTCTGTGGAAAAAACTGTTTTATTTCAGAATCCATAAAACTGCAAACTAAATCCCTGGGCAAGTATTATTTTTTCAGAATAATTTCAGAAAATTATTGTATTACTCAATTCTTCAGATTGAAGTTTTTATTCTTTTTATGAATGAAATGGTGCTAATCTGCAAAACATAGTCTTGTACTGATAATACCTTGTAATACTTATTATTTATTTACTAATAATTCTTATTTATGGTTACATTTAGTATTTATTGCTATAATTTTATGTATTATTTAAAAATAAAATATTATTAAAATATACTTTTGATTTTACTCTTCATTAATTCCTAGCCACGCCCCCACCCCTACCACAACACCTACTGATAAATTGTACCCACCCACTATTTTGTAATTGTCATCATTATATGTTTGCCCTGAAGAAGGAACGGTTGTTCCGAAACCGGTCGGCGTTTAAGTAAATAAATCAGTGGTTGTAACTAAGTTATATTGTTTCATTTAATTATATTATTAAAATTGTTAGTGGTGTTACGGACAGCCCTGATTTATTAAGCCTAATTACGTTCCATCTAAAATTATTTTTCATTACAATAACAATATCAGGACTAGTCATCTAGATACTCGCTTGTACTTAGATTGCATGGAAATACTTTCTCAGAAGTAATAGATGTGTTAGCTACACGGAATAATAGTTATAAGAAGGCTATAATAACATAATTAAATAATAATAATCAATTTTACCATATATTCTAAATAATTTCAATAACGTATTTTACTTCATGATTAATGATTACTGTTCCGCGAATATTTATACATAAGCTACATTCCTAACGTATACATAAGCATAGATTTATCTTTAAGTAACAAAAATATATTTACAACATTATGAAGATAAAATCTTTCATACCTTTTACAAAGTTATTATTACTCTTTTATCAATTATTTTGTACAAATAAATTTCTTTACCGAAATAAAAACAAATAAAATATAAATTATTTTTAATAGCCAGTGTAGGAACAAAATACTATAAAATACAGAGGTCCAGGACCCGATTCCAAGTTGCAACCGTTAATTTTTAATTTTTCTTGTTCTGTTTCATGTTTCGTTTAGATTTATTAATATTACCTTTTTCGTCAATGGGTTAAAACCATCAAAAAGTTATTAAAAAAGAGGAAAGTTATTCCAGTAAAAAATAAGCATTTTTATTTTTAAATTGAAAATAAAGTGATTTTGTGGAAAAAACCAAAAAGACTAATGGGCTATACCAAACATACGTAGAAATATTATTATTTAGAGAATAGCTTCCAAATTCTGACATCAAAACTTAGTTAATACAACGACGATATTTAACTATGTCACCAAAAATTTGTATTATATGACCTACTTAAAGTACCCGTTTATTTAATGATTTATTTAAATATGGGAAAATGTGGGGCTTACCGCAAAATGAATCTATTAAATATAGTAAGGTGCAGTAGGTTTTGAAAAAGGGTTGCGATTAATTCCACATTTTGTAAAGGGTCTCAGAATTATCGTAATGATGGCTAAAGCGACGCAGTTTTTTATTTCCTTTCCACCTTTTGATAGCTGTGTGGCATAAAATAAAAAGTGTTTCTCTTGAAATGGCAGTGAGCGTGTCAATTAAAACCTACCCTCGGGGAACACCCCCTCCACTCCTCCACTCCCTGCAACCATTCGCCACCTTATCGTGGCTGGGTTAAGCGTGCGGTGTTTTATATTAAATGGTTGTGATTTTTACAACAAATATTTAATGTCGAGTGAGGAAATATATAAGTCAAGAAATATTTAAGTCAGTGAGGAAATCCACCTTCATTATTTATTGTGTTTCCTGTTTGCAAATAGTTATTTTTTTGGTAAAATAAGTATAGAATGTTCCTTGATAAATGTCATATTTCATTAATTTATGCTTGAAATACGTAATTATTTTGATTGATCAAAAACTTTGATAAAAAAACACGTTATTTTAGTTATAGTAAGTGATATGGATACTTTAATTTGAATACCGCACAAGTGATCTAACTGCTTACAACCGTCTTGAGCAGTGAAACTAAGTAACCAACTATCACGGCTTTTCCCCGCAGGGGTCGGCAGAAAGGTCAGACCGCTGATCTACTTAGTCTTGGTATACATTCATTGCCGCATTTACATTCATACATCTTCTCATATATGCTCTTCTATTATTTTGACTCTTGACTACGTTTCTTCAATTGGAGCATGATGTGGGGCTTAATGTAGTGGGAAAGGGGAAGAGAGGGGGAAGAGAAAGGTGGGGTTGTATCACCCTACTCTGTTCGGATCACAAAACACTGCAAAAGTCATTTCAAGCATCGTTTTAATTCTGAATGGTGGTCTTTTACCAGGGAAAAACTCAGAGTTTTTTTTCCATTCTGGAACTTTCCGCAAATAAATTATATGTTATTCAAATATAGTGTAACAGTTTAGGAAATGATGAAAAATGCCTAAAGAGAGAAATAATGATCTGCTACTCATATAAAAACAAATACCGTTCGTAATATCGACGTCAACAACATTATCAAAATACGTCCATCGAATTTGATGTGCCTGAATATTTGAATAATATCCTAATTTCGCTTGTTTTTCCTTCGTGAAAACTGACCTTAAAGCTTTTGCAATATAAAATCGAACTTCAGTTAAATAGTGTGGAGCTTTAGATTTCAGGCTCGGGATATATGAGAGCTTTCGACCCAGATCCAACTATTCTTAGTTTTGTTCCGTTTTTCTTCCCTTCTCTTCTTATTGCCGGCTGTAAAAACCACCCGCGCCAACAATGAATGCGAGCAATTACAAATTGTAACCATCCCTGCTTCTGCTTCACCCTCCTCTCTCTACACACTTCTCTTATCCTGATAGTTTTCTCTTTTATTTCTAGGCCTTTGATTCTAGTTCTGTGGTAGAAAGTGGGGCGGATGAAGGAAACCATGAGGAGAAGAGTTGAAAAAACCTGCGTTATTCAGTAGTAGTTTATTAATTTGTTTTGTGTTTAATTGTTTCTTATATAAATGCGTACCCTTTAAACTGAAGGAAGCTTATTAATTATAGTGGTATATTGTTGGGATTTTTTTCACTTATTGGGAGTTGAGGAAGGTATTATTACTATAAAAAAGATTTTTACATTTTCATTTGGCTTTACAACATACATTTTGACAGTTTTCGTAGTTTTTTAAATAATACCAGAATATACATTGCAAGGCCACTTTTTGGTGAATATTTTACTTTTTTAATATTGTATCAGAATACACACTGAAATCTCACTTTTAACAAACGAGTGAATTTGAAGTATTTTTTTGACATGACCATAAAACTTTTTGTCTCAAAATTTCCGGACTCCATTCTTTTAGATAATTATTTAAAAAAAAATATATGCTTTAGAGAGAAGATTTGAAAGCCACTGTAAATGGTGGCAATTCTTTAATAGTAGCTTCTATGTAGGTATTCTACCGATTTATAACATATGTCCCTTGAAGGCTTTAAGTCTCTAAATTTAAAAAAAATAAGTTTTTTTTAAGATAATCTCCCTAGATAGAAAACACATAAAATTCCCTAGATAGAAAAAAACCGCAAAGTATGCTCCGAAAATTTAAAATAAAACCACATACGGTTATGTTATTTAACACATGATAGGTTAAAAAAAATTAACATTGCTTCTTTAAAGGCTACTTAAGGTATTGTCGCGAGATTATTGCTCTGTTTTAAAAACATTTTCCCAACTTACGCTTGAATATTATCGTTTTTAATATTAGCACGCCTCCTCTAACATTATCGTATTGTTATCGTATCTCTCCTTCTTTTTTTCAGCGGTACTATCGGGCTTTAAGCTTGTTTCATATTGGGATACGTTCACCATCAGTGCTTACAGGTAAGTACCTCAACGTTCATACGACATATATACATATGAACACATCCCATCTAGGAGTTGGCTGCTCCGTTTAGTGCTGGTTTCATAGGCTTGCATTGGGGTTATAAAATTCTAACTCCATTACCTCAAGTAGGTACCTCGGTTTTATTTTCATTGCATCCGACGCTTTACTGTTTTCTATTTCCCATAAAGCCACTTGGCGCAGCGTTCTCCAATTTTCTGCCCCGACATGCACTCTGCTTCTAAAGCATGCATGGACCCTAAACACTATACCTTAACACGGCTACTTGGCATCAGTGCATCCACCGATATCACAACTCAAAATATATCAAACAATTAATTCATTTGAATTTTGAAGCCACAAACAAATTCATGGAACCAAAAATCCATTTTGCTTAAATTTGTACCTATCAAAACTTAACATGGCATAAACGAATAACCAAAAGCAAACGTGAAAAAAAGTACGAATAGTGGACAATTTTTTTTTACTTTTCCTAAATTTATGCGACAACACAATTTATATAATAATATAAATGAAAAACCCAAATACCTAACAAACTAACTAAATAACCGTCACTTCGTTTCTGCAGGGGTAGACAGAGAGGACGGACTTCTAAACAACTCGGTATTGGTACACATTTCTTGCCTCATTCACTTTCATATATCGTCTAATGTATCTATTATTCTGACTCTTGACAGGCTCGACTCAAGTATCTGATTCATTTGATCGAGCCATTCCTTCCTCGGGCGATCTGCTCTTCTACCTTTCGCTTTTGCGTCCTATATTATCCCTACACTCCTTTCTTCGTTCATTCATCTAAGCGTCCCTTTCCTAATCTTACTCATTAAGCCTAAATCAGCCTTGCATTTTTTGTAGATATCTACCATACACATGCCTCAGGGATCTCATTTCAACAGCATTCAGTTGACTTTCGTCCTTCCTTTGTCAGATCCATGCCTCACTGACATACATTGGGGTAGGCATCAGCTCTCCATAGTGGACTGTTAGCTACGTATGTACCTAATAATTATATTTCAAAATAATAAAATTGGAAGGAGATTGGTTATTTTTAGTTACTACTAAAAAGAAGGAAATCGGAGGAAAAAGTTATTTCAGACGTTCACATATTATTTTCGTTCAAAAGTCGTACAAAACCGGGAACGAATATAGTTTTTTTTTTAAATGCAACTTTAAGTTATCATTGCCTGGAACCCAAATGATATTGTTTGCTGAAATAGTAAAGTTATCCTAAGTAGGTATTTTCTCCAAGACATCCTAAAAAATATATCATAAAATAAAGTGTTACATATTCACGTTTTAATAGTATACTTTGTCTGCGTATATTGATTACAATTTTAAACGTGTATTGAATGCGTGATTCATGCATATTATTCATCGCACAAACTCCTTGTCTCTACAAGTCGTGTATAAAATTTATCCACAATTTTTCGGACACTAGAAAGTTAGTTGATGGCACAATTTAAATGCGGGGTGGATAATTTATCACGTAACCAAGTTGGAAGGGGAGGGTGAAGGTTGGTGAGGGAGGAAAAATAGCAAGGAGACCATAAAGATATGCAACGCGAGATCTTCATACCACCCTTTATAGTGTTTACTTAGGGGAGACGGAAAAATACAGGGAAGTCCCGTTAGCCATTTAAAAAAAAAACCGATATATAAGGTTTCATTAATATATAAATAGTACCATACTTTCTACTTACTTTTGTGATCCTGTAGATAAGCTTTGATAGGAATATGGGTCATTTCTTCTTCTTTTTTTTATTTAATCGATGTTTTGATGAAGTACTGAAAAATATTTCTTAAAAATCTCTGAACGTTACTGATTATTCTCATTACTTTAAATTTCTTGGCTACAAATTAAAATATTTTAAGCGATACAGAAAATTAAAAATTAAGCTATTGCACGTACAAGATTTCTGTGAAATTTCATATCAGTTGCGATCGCTTTACTGAATTTACAACAGAGCTGATTTATTTCTTCCTGAAATCTAAAAATGAAAAAAAATTATTTTAGGTTTTATAAAAATGACTTGGGTTTTTAAATTAGAGTTACTCCGACGATATTAAATATTGAAACAATGCGAATATCATCATATTTTTTAAATTTTATATACAGTTATTGATTTTTTTCCGTCTGGGACTTCAGTGTTCATTATCTTCTGGTACCAGGGCATTTGCTGTAATCTCTGAGCTATCGCCCCAATAGTTAAACTATTTAAATATTTAACATTGGTGGTTTTAAGTTTATTTCCACATTTATCTACTGCTCCTTTTTTACATTCAAAGACTCGAGATTTTCCCTCTTCAACAACTAATGGCTATTTAGTTTTAGTTTGAAAACTTGGCAAGAATTAAACATTATAGAGATGCCATACTATTTAATAAAACGTCAATATTTAAGCAATTATGGAACTAAATTTATTTCATAATATATCATAAAAGCTTCCGGTTTGTCTGTTGAGATAATTTTTTTGTAATGTTATAGCACGATTTCTTAATTCTGAAATATGTGTGTAAAAGACATTATAATGTGTATGGTAATGTAATATAGGTTAGCAAATAAAAAGATTCTTAACATTGAAAGACATTGAATTTATTGGATATGTTAATCGTTACAAGTTTAAATTTTGAATAGCAAGAGACTATAAGTTTTATAATTTGTTAAATAGAAATCGTCAGGGCATGTTTAGATTGTGAAACAACATCTAAATAGTGATGAAACGAAGTTTCAAAGTTTATCGTTAAGGCCACATGTTTTGAGAGGTAAGACACAAAAAAGCTAAATTTCAAGGAATGATCATGTTAAAATTATTTAGGGCGCCAGCTCTCCCTTTTAAAATAAGAGAGAAGCATATTTATATTTGGATAATAAACCATTTCTAATTTAAAATCTAAAGTAACATAATGGTGACAATTGGCTCACGAATGTCGGTAACGCAATTTCCCTTGCGTCTCCGTCTTGTGTTGTAGCGTCCTCTCCCTTGCGCTCGCCTCTTGGTACTGGTGAGAAAAGAATACTTGTGCTCGAAGGCCGGTATGCCCAAGCAGCTGTTGTGTTTGAAAACAGCAATCAGTACTTATTTATGGTCGTAAAGCCAAATATGGGGTAATTAGTTTCAGAATGCTACAATGTAAGTAAGATAATCTTTTATTGAGAATGGCTGATTAGGTAGATACACCTCATAACATAAAGTTAAAGGGGAAGATTTAAAGCATCGTACGGGGCTGTATGAGTACGCATTGTTAGGGAAGTATGCTGAAACCCACCCTGGGCTGGGGCCACTAGCTCTAGGACCTGGCCCGGTACCATGCCGCAGGCATTATTGTCCCCTAGTATTCCCCGGGTATAGGCAGCAGGAAAGACACTGGCGGGCAGAGCAAGACTGGCGTCTGGGGCATCACTTGTTTGCCCATTTTAAAAACTTCCAATCCCTCCCCGGCCTACAACACGATGCATAAATCATGGGAATATAGCCTAACGTCGCGTCGGGACTACTTTGAACAGACATGGAAATGGTTAAAACTTGCTGACTTTAGCACGGACAGTTAGCTACAATGTTAAACAAGCTTAAAGCTTTGAGATCATAACATATTTTCATGGACCTCGACTTAAACGGTTGCTGCCAGAAAATTTACTTCCACTCTAAGGGTAAATGCATTATTAATTAATTATTAAGAAAATTAATTCCGATTGAATTCAGAAGCACAAACTCTTGAAACACACCAAAAGTGACGTCATGCTATCTACATTGATGTGTAATTGTTTTTTCCTCTTTTTAATCTGTAATTACTTTAAAATCTCAAAATAACTGTTGAAGATCTTTTTTTTATTAACTCAACAACATAATATTCTTGAACATTCATCCACCTTCCGCAAACTACTTAAGATGGACGGCTGCGTGGGCTGTTCCATATAAAACGTGGTTTTGGATATGAAGCCAAATTACCCAACCAAACTGAAAAATTATATTTATAATCAAAAGGTATGTCAAATTTCTAGCTCAAACAGGAGTTACTTTATTGTTTTTTTGCTTTCAACTATAAAATGTAGGCTATTAAAGATTTTAATATTTTATGATTTTAGAGGCAAATTGGACAATTATTTGCGAGTAGTTCTAAACATTTAAAAAAAAATTACTATATTTTTTTAGAAACATAAAATTTAAAAAAAAAAAAAATTACAGCAATTTGGTTGGGTGTAAATTTAAATTACAAATTAC
Organism: Limnephilus auricula; assembly: GCA_951813805.1. Lineage (NCBI taxonomy): Eukaryota > Metazoa > Arthropoda > Insecta > Trichoptera > Limnephilidae > Limnephilus > Limnephilus auricula. The sequence goes on from OX638401.1 coordinate 1,450,343, forward strand.
CTATTCATGAAACAAAAACTTGTCGTTTATGTATTTAAATTACTACCCAAAGAAACGCAATTTTGACATTTTTATATTTTCTATTTTTCATTATATTAGAATCAAGGGTTAGGTAGATTTTTTTTTATATTATAAAAAAATCCAAAGTTGCTTCCAGCATGAACCAAAACAGATTTATTTAATTACACACACGTCATCATTTAAAAGCAAAAAAAAGTAAGTCATGTCTAAGCATATATTCCTTTTTATCACAATTTTTTTTACAGTTTGGTTGGGTATTTTGGCCTCAAATCCAAAACTACGTTTTATATGAAACCGGTCGCGCAGCGGTCCCGCTTAAGTACGGAGCTCAAATTATTTTCAAACAGATTTTTAAATTAGTAGCTAAGTAATACGCAAATCCGAATTAATATAGAAGCTCGTCATATTTGAGAATATTTAAGATTCCACGCGAATAAGCTTTTAGAGTTGATAAATGATTAATTGAACAAGAATTGCCGACATTTTGCGGATTTTATTACGTCCGTGGGAGAATGGAAACGGATTTAACACACAGGTCTCTAATGCGAGCCATTAAAGAAATTATATTTAATTTTTATTATTAATCTGAACACGTAGTTCTCTTGTCGTTTTTAATAATGGTTCAATGAAATAATAGAAAATTCGTGGATCGCTCGATTTCAATCGATTGAAATACCGGTTTGCGGTGTTTTGGAGGGAAAACCCAATCAAAATAGCACTGGATAATGTGAAAGAGATTTAAAATATTAAATTTTTTTAATATATCTTAGGATTTTCGGAGAACTGAATAAAATTGTATTGGAATCATGGGTTTTATAATGATTCTAATAAAAAAGGATTTCTTGTATTAATAGGTTTGATTCCTGTTAACGGTATGAAAAATCTAAAATTAGAAAACATATAGATGCTCTTGGTGTAGCCCTCATAAAAGACTGCCAATGTGAATCGTAAAAGTGACCAGATCTGATTAGTCGGATACTTCACAACCTTCATCTTTCCCACATCTTACACTAACCACTTCATTTAGCCTCATCGGGGTGCCGAAGTCCCGCTGGCTCTGAACAGTTGAAACTCTTCTGTGGTATTTTTTTTTTATGCCTCACAAGTCTCCCGCTCCCGTCTGGAGCCAGTGAGTATAACATCCCCCGAATGGGGTATGTTGTCCGGCTGAAGATGGTGGGAGGGTGAAGGAGAGGGGAAGGAGAGGGAAATAGGAAGGTGAAGAAGTACCTGACTATTCAGATCTGGTAACCAAACATGGCTAAATCCGTTTTAAGCAACGTTTCAATTCCTAAGTGTGGTCTTACACCAGGGTAATATCTTCCTCTCTGGAAAGTGCTGCAATGCATTATTTGAAATTTAAAAAAAAAAAAATTATCTTTCAAAAAAAAGGATATTATTTATTTTTAAATTATTGTTTTATGTATGGTTACTATACACGTAACTTTCCTTCCTGCTTTCCGAAGATAATAAGAGTTTTCAGAAACTAGGACAAAAGGTTTTTTCCTTTAATCGATTCACCCCCGGCCTACGGTGTGTTTCGGGAAAAAATAAGAACATTAAAGACACCTGCCCTTTGAGAAAGGAACCCTTAATTTCTGCTCCGGCTGTGATATTACATATTGGTTGTGTCGTTGTCTACTCAGGAAGTTTAATTAAGACTGTTTATAAAGTAAGGCCAAAACATAAATCTTATTAAATAACCAAGACAATCTAATTAAAATACATGCATCAAGGAAAACATTCTATTTATATTTTGTACTCTTGACTAAGCTAGATGAGACTTTTGTCTGTGTATCGTACAAAAGTCACTACTTCTAACCTGCTGTTTGAAGTCAGTTGGAGTAAGAAGATGAGGTAGAGGAAGGTGGGCCCCTAGCATACTCGATCGATAAATATTGATAGGATAACTTTTGGTAACTTCTCATCGTTTCCTAGGACAACTGCAGATCGTTAACGTACAAACAACATTTGATGTCGAATATATTAAGGACACTTAGTCATTGTGAACTGTAACCTATTCATTGGTGATTTGCAGTCATGCTAGGGAACGATGAGAAACTACTGAAAGTTATCCTATCAAACCTTATCGATTGAGTCTATCGATCGTGCGGTTCATAAAGTTGCTCAAAAATTATATTAGTAGTCAAATACCCAAGCGCTGACTAACCAGAGGCCCTAGCACGCTTGCTCTATAACGATCGGTAGGATAACTATCGGTAACTTATCATCGTTCCCTACGACAACTGCAGATCGCAAACGAATAGGTGACATTTCACAATGACTAAGTGTCCTTAATATATTCGATATCAACTGTCGTTTGTACGTTTGAGATCTGCAGTTGTCCTAGGGAACGATGAGAAGTTACCGACAATCGGTCGGTAACTTCATATCGAGCGACCGTGCTAGCACACCTGGTCTTGCAACGAGGTGGTATTGGAACGGCTCTGGAATAGCCCTCAAATGAATGTATTCTATGTAAATGGCTAAGTCAACATCGCACCTGGTTCAAATCCTCGGCTGGCTTAGTCCTCGATCGCGACCCAAGCAAATTTTTTTGCTAACTGTGAGGGTTATAGATAATTTTCATATGTCATTTTCATCCTAAATTCTATTTCGAATGCGGGTATGGGTGCCGCCGTCCTGGGAACCATTTATTGGTTTACCCACACCCCGGCCATAGGTTTACCCAAGTGGCTCGTTACGTTTGGGGACTTTTTTTTCCGGAGCTAATTAAAAAAAAATCTTTCAAAACCCTGTATTATATAAATGAATTCATTGTGAAATTAAACAAATTTATGTACGCATTTAATTTGCGCACACCGAGACAACATAAACACGGTGCAGAATAAATTTCCAAGAAAAAATAAAAGCATTGTGTTGTGATAAATATATTTACAAGAGCAAATAATTAGAAATCCGAAAGATTTTTTTTTATCAAATGGTAATAACAAAAATATAAAGAGGAAAAATGGAAACGAGAATCATAATATTATTCTACAAATAGCAAAGTAAGCGATGAGCATACTTTACAGGTATGCATAATTTCTACACCTTCATCTAATCTAAAAGAAATTCAAAAAAATATTCTTTTGAGTCGCTGGCCTCCACCGTGTTCGTAAGAACGCAATCCTGGTATCGAGAGACTTGTAACTTATAAAGAATTCATGAGTCTCTACCTTGTAGTGCTCCCTTCTCGCTTCAGACTGCAGGCTTCAGCCGCGAAGGAGAGCCCTGATTTATGAAGATTGCTCCTTTACTGCATTCGCCTAGACTCCTAGACTCCTGGAGGCTGCACACTGTATCCTGGGTGCATTACTTCACAAGAATCTACTAATAATTGAACGCTGCACTCAGCTATATTTACTTTACTGATGAAAAAATATTACCACTTTCAGAAATTCTTTTTTAAAGATTATTTTTCGTTATACGGAATACGTCGTTAGAAGAGCAAAAATTTTCTAGCAGAAAGTTTTTAAAGCTAATCATTATTATTAGATCTAAGTATATGTATAATTTAAATTCTGAATAATCTTCGGGTTCACTTGTTTATTTCATTTGTCTTTAAGATGAAGCTAAACGCTAAATAACTATTTAGATTTTTCTTTACTACGAATTGGTTTAGATTACGAATATGAAAAAAGATGCTTTGGATACATTCAAGCTTTTCCTACCTTGTCTATTTATTTTAATTAAAATAAAAGTATTAATTACGTTACAAAAAATATAAGCGTAAAGCACTAAATAATTGGTTTTTCATTACATAAATATGAAGTTATATTAGAAACAACTTTTAAAAAGATTATTTTTGACTATCTCCATTGCCTGACTTTTTTCATTCTTGTGAAATTATTCTATAAAAAAATAAAAACAGCTTTGGCGCTACTTTCCTCGTGCAGATAATACCAAAAACACGCGGAGTGCTAAAGGGGTAAGAAGTCAAAAAATTCTGGCGTTTATACTCCTCTTAAGTTGAAGTTAAATTATATCAAATGAAACATGACTTAAAACTTATATTAGTATATTAAAAAATAACCATCTTTGGACTAATTTTCCCACGTGAACCGTTTCATATAATCATAGACAGAGAAGTTTATTGAAGGATTGATTTTTTTAATCTGAATACCTTACAGGAGTCCCAACTGTTCCCGTCTGGAACCAGTGAGATATGGCATCCCAGATGATGTGAGGCTGAAGATAAGTGGTGAGGTAAAAGAGATGAGGAGGAGGAAGGTGGGGACGTACCTGGCTATTCAAATCTGGTAAGGTTTCAATTCTAAATGGTGGTCTTACACCAGAGCAATACTGATACGATATTATTTTGAAATTAATAAATTGTGAAAACACAAATCAACCAAATAAAATTTATCTCTGCCTTCCGGGATTTGAACCCACTACCTCCGAATCTCTAGTCGAGAGTTTTGCCTCTTGTCTACGGAGGCCATCAATTGAAAAAAATTGTCAGACTCTAGTGCATGAAGGGGGGTTCTGGGTTGGGTTGAGGGCTTGAAAATGGATTCTGTGCATTATTCGTTTCCTGCAATCAATTTAAATAAATAATCATTTTTTACTGTTAATGGTATTCAGCTTTCAGTGAAATTCTATCTGAAACAGCGGAACAATAAACCTCCAGAGCTTTTATGTGAGATTTAAGTAACATCGCTTTCCGCCAAAATTTGGGGTAGATAAGAAATGAATCGGCACTTGGGGACTCTGCATAGTAGCACACATATAGAATCTTGGTAGGTACTGGCTTTTATTATCTCCCTTAAATCTCACGTGGCTCGGTGCAAGGATATTACTTCAATACAGGTAGCTAAATCAGTCAAACAAAAAGCACCCGAGAGATTTTATTTTATATTTGTTATAACATCACATTTTGTTTTTCTAGCTGCGATTTTTATTACAAATCACACCCACTCGTAAAGCATAAAAGTGGAGGCTTCTAGCGGACAAAACTTAAAGCTATTTAAAAAAATAAATATTCAAATACAGGTTCGAAGACAATGGCCGACACCACAAATTGAAGCAACTTTTACTACAAACTTCGCAAAATCACTTTGTGGCGTCATTTTGAATTAAATTAAAACAAATAACTTTGTATTGAACAACTATTATGTAATCACAATTACCAATAATATTAAACCACTATTATATTGATTGTATAATAGTGGTTTAATACAAAGTTTTTTGTTTTAATTTAATTCAAAATGATGCCACAAAGTGATTTTGCGAAGTTTGAAGAAAACATTTTTTTATGGTTCATGTTTTATAATTTAAAACACGAGTAAATTAAGTAGCACATTCGTATTGGTGGGGTTGGGGTTTTTGTCGTCAAATCCAAATTTAATTTTCCCTTTGCCCTTCTTCGACGTTCTGGTAATAAATCATTATTAAATATCGAAATGTTAGTTGAAATAAATATTAATACCTTTGATAACCATCTTTCTTTATCCTCAAAAAATTGCTCAAACGAACATTTGTCATAGTTCCGTTGACCCATAGACGTTTAGTTTTATAGCCTAGAATATAGTTTCGACTTTTTCTTCTCTAAATAGATAAAAGTGATTTTTCCAAAATATAGAGTACACTACTTACTTATATTGTACCGCGTTCAACCAACATAAGTAAATAAGTTATTGTTTTCTGTTATATGAAAGTGTAGGAATTTCTATGACGTCTTTTGTGGACTAAATTACTAACCCTCTTATTCTATTTTAAAAGGAAACTTTTCTGAATCCTTCAGAATGCATGGCAAAATATTAAGCATTTTCCTTTATACGAAACGTTACAAACGATATTTGCATAGGGTTTTAAATCAAGCAAAGACGAAATCCTCTTAAAAGCTCAGCGGTATTTCAGGAATCAACAATGGCGAATTTACCGACATAATGATACCGACCTGCATTCTGCGGTTTCGTCTCTCCTTTTCTAATCCCTCGGTGGGGAAGGTTTTTACCTTAGGAATGAAGAAAATAGGTAGATTCTGAATCAAGGAAAGTAAGTTAATACCCTTCCGTGCTACTTCGTCGCTTGCAAGGAAACACGTAAGATAGGTTAGGTTATATTGGATTAAGTTAGGCAGACTTAGCTCCACACAGGAGGTCCTGCGAAAAATAATTTCTAGGGGGCTATTTCATCTTTGGGGATGCTGTGTGGTGGGTCTATTTAGGGAAAGGAAGAAGAAGAAGTTCTGGGGAGGTCAAAAGGTATGAGGGTTGGGTAGGATTCTGGGGGTCAATTTGTCCAGGATTGTTGGAAGTATTTTTTTTTAAAACCTAATATAATTTCACAAAGTATGAAAATCTCCTACTACCACAAAAATAACCTTAAAATGATGCTTGTGTAGTGATGGAGAACTTAGCTAGCCAAGGGATTGAACAAGGGACGCCTGGGTGGTACCCAAACGCGATGCAAACTCAGCCACCAACCGGTTGAATTGGTGGATGCCGTGTGGAGGGTTTTTTTAAGGAAAGGAAGGAGATGAAGTTCTGGAAAGGAATAGAGTGTAATATGTTCAGCAGGGACGGGCGTATGAATCCATCCTCTTAACTGCAGTGTAAGGCGATGGATCGAGAGAGAGAGAGCAGCTGGAGTGGCCAAAGGGTCTGACCGACCTCTCATCGGTCAAAACCTGAACTCACCCCCCTCTATGATTCCATAGCGAACCACTGGGGAGACCTATGACAGAGGTGTCGGTTACCCAATTAATGATTTCCTGGACGGCAGTACCCATATCCGCCTCCAAAATTAAAATTCTGAACTCAAAGATCGCTTGTCGAAACTTGGCTGTTTTTTAGTGTTTCAGTTTCGATGGTTCTTACTGTATGACCTTATTGACAGAACTGAAAACAGCATTCAGAATCAAAATTTGAATTGAAGTGTGATGGTCGGAAAGACAACTGATCTGATTTGATCACCATTCTAAACATCAAACTATCAAACCAATAATACAAAACCAACGATCCTCTATGTATTTAAGCGTTCCCAAGTTCTAGCCACTTAAGAGTCTAGACTTTGAACCACACGCGGAACACCCGCGTCTGTCATTCTGTCCCGCTCACAATAAGCTCACGCTCACTTACAATACATGCGAATGCGAAATGTGCGAATGAGACAACGCCCAAATTTACCTACAGAAATCGCTCGAAAGGGGGTTTATAGAGAATACACTTTTCTACACCAAAACTTTCACAAAATTGAAATTTTAAAAAATATATATTTTTTAGAGAGAAGAAGCTACGTCGGTAGCTTTTTATAATTTTATAATTCTTTATGAGAGTTGAGTTAGCAGCACTTTTTCCTTAAATAATATTTTTTGATAAATCGTACATGTTTGACAGTGAATGTTTACGTTAATACGAAACGTATCAAAAATTCGAAAACATACCAACATAGTTTTCACCCTCTAGAAGGCAGTATAAAAAAATATATTCATTTTGTGCAATTTTCGATGTAGAAAAGTGTTTTTTCCCGGGCGTCCTTTTTGTATGGGCCGAAAAGCGAAGTCTATCATCTTAAACTTTTGCACAGAGAACACAAACAAAGTAACTATTAACTACCTTAGAGTAACAATATTAACTACTATAAAGATGAAACTAATAACCAACAAAAATAAACCTTATGTTTACTGACTGAAGGTCACAAACTTAATGTGAATAATTAATTTTCTCGAAGCGCAATGAAACATAGATTTTCATTTGAATAGGAGACGTGTAAAATATTTACACAGGAATAAGTTACGCCATCTTGCTTCGGGCTGTTTATAAGTACCTCAAGTTAAGTAATGTGCGTATATTCGTATATTGGAGTGAAGAGAATAATTGTTTTAACAGCTTCCCCTGTTTATTTATCTCGAGAGCTAACTAAGAGACCGCATCTGTTTTTACTTTAGCCGAAAAGACGTGCGCCATAATTTAGGCCTTACTCAAAACAAACATTAAAGCCAACATTTACTTAATTATTGTAATGGTCCATTACAGACTCTTCGCGCTACTGTTTGGACAGATGAAACATCAGTAAACACTACACATAACCATAACCTATGTTCATTTGCCCTGAGTAATAATAAAGGGAAAACATTATATTTCTTACGGCCTATAAAGATAAATTATGTTGAAGCTATGCTACTGAAACTAGATATGGGAACATTATTGTATTGTGTTAGCAAATGCAAACTCGGGTTTGGGGCTACCTACTTAGTAGTAATTAAATTGTATGTAACAATCTATATACACTCGTCGGTATACTAATACGGACATCCCAAAATGTCCAAAGAAGCGATGCTAGCAGTTCACAATAGAGTGCTGGTACCTACCCTATAAAAAGTTGAAGTAAGCGTAATGAGTAAGATTAAAAAGCGACCCTCAGATGGTTTGGGTATATAGAGCGATTAAACGAAGAAATGAGTGTAAGGAGAATATATGACGCCAATGTGAATTGTAGAAGAAGTCGTGGACGCCCGAAGTATACGAGACACGATCAAGTAAACCAGATACTTGAGTCGGAATTTTAGAAGAGTATGTAAGAGACGATGTTATGAATGTGATTGGGGCAAAGAAGGTGTGCCAAAGCCGAGTTTTTTTAGCGGTCCGTCCTTTCTGCCTACCCCTGCGGTAAACAACATGATGGTTAGTTAGTTACTCGTCCATAACTAAAGTGATTTTTAAAACACCTTTATTTAAACACAACACTTTAACAGGTAAATTTATTAAAAACAACTCACTATGACAATGAATTACAACACTTGAACAAGCAAAACTATAAATACCTAGAAATGAAACGTTAAAAAACTTCAATCTTAAATTAGCTAACAGGCTTTACATAATAGACTTGTTAAACCAATTTTTTTTTTCATTAGCTTCATAGCAAAAAGGAAAACCTCAGGAAAAAAAATCCCTCAGGGTACATATCATTTTTGGGGGGGTGTTGTGTGGAGAATCTTTTTAAGGAAAGGAAGAAGAGGAAGTTCTGAGAAGGAAAATGATATTAGGGGTGAGTAGGAATCCAACAGTCAGTGTGTCCAAGAGTGATGAATGTATGAAACCATCCCTCCCTGACGTGTCAAGCTCTTTCATCTCAGGTCTGCACACTCTATCAGCTAGAGAGGTCCAAGCTACTTTTTAAACTAGCCTCTTCCGATGTGACCCGCCACGCAGCTGTTGTGCAGGCACACCCGCCACCCATAGATACATGAATACACGTCACTCGGGCACCCCTCCTAAGTCACCAAACGTACCGAACCATTTGGGTTAACCTATGGAAGAGGTGTGGGATATCCGATAAATCGTTCTCAAAATTGATGTTATTCAAAAAGAGGGCAAGTCGTATATATATTATCTACTTACCAATCTATCGATCACATACAATAGATAAATAAATACGCTAAATCCATTTCAACCAACTGCAATAAACAGTAATAATAATATTGTGTTGAATCTTTCCAAAAAACTCCCGTTAAAAATTACCCATTTTAACCTCTGTATGTAAGCAGAGCTGTGAAAAAAAAAATATTTTGAAATCATTTTTCCCCAGCACTGCAAATTCCTCCTGAATTTATTGTTAGCCATATCTCCCGTTCGATTCAGCGACTTCGCGAGTGTTTATCAGCCGAGCCCTGCAACCAGCGAACAGAATCCAGCATCCCTCGTCCCCCGTCCCTCGTCCCGCGACCCGCTCCCAGATCGGGATCGTGAGTGAGCTCCGCTGACCAGGCAGTCATTTTGAATATGTATTCCTAATGTGAAACGCCATAAATCCTAAAGGCGTGATTTAAAGTGAAGCCCGCGTCAGGAGATTCGGCGACCGAGCTGCCGGGGACCTCGCGCGTCGAGTGCAGCCGCGAATGTCACGATGGATGTAATTTTAATTTTATTGGACTTGAATCCGTGATAAGGACTTTGTGGAGCAAAGGATTTACAGTATTATACAAAAGCGAATCTATTAAAATATAAATTTCACCAAATATTTTATTATTAACTTTATGATGATGGTAATAATTGAGGCAATCAGTGCAAAAGTGGCGTAATCAACAAAAATTCCTAAAAATGTGGGTAGCAAATTGGAACAATTTACATAATACATTGTTTATTGTTTATTGTTTCTTCTTCACATTTTAGGTATAACAGTTTACAATACAATTTTTAACCTCACTAGGACAAGCCTGTGTTGAGGTTAACAATTATTTACTGAAAGTAACAAAATAACACAAAAGAAAAAACAAAAATAATATAGGTAAAATAAAAATGATACTTCAAAGAACAATATTGTACACAGATAACGGGCAAGCTAAAGGCTCTTGGCACATTACAATGTAAACAAAGTAGGGTGACCATAGTTGATTTGAATTTTGAAGGACTAAGATAAATAATAAATATATGTATATAATATATTATGCTATTAATTTAGCACGACAAAGATGAAAAAATGATTTAGACAATAGAATATACTTTTAATTTATGAAGGACAAAGATGAAAAAATTAATTGGCAATCCTCGGTAAACAAAAATAATTTGAGATTCTTTTTAAAAGTATACAAGGAATTAGATGACTTTACATATTCTGGAAGTTGCTTTGACTAGTTAAATATTCCATGATTTTTAAGTTTTCTTGAACAACTATTAAGTTTAAGTGAATTTTTAGCAGTAAAGGTATATAAGAAATTAAGTTTATCCTGTGGGGAAAATTTAACTCGGACATAAAGTCTGGTGTAGAAAATATATCTGCATGTTTTTTAAATACATCTAGGTTTGAACTATTAAATATATTAAAGAAAAAACAGTTTTATCTTGTTTCAAATCTGCCCTGAAGATCGACACTGTAACGCTGTCCAATATGATGGCTTAATGAAAAAGGAGCAAATCGGATTATAACCCAATAATATATCACGTTAGCCATTTAATAAGCAACAAGGCTAAGGTAAACAACCTAACAATTCAATCGAACAGCAAAAAGCAAATTTAGAGATTTTGATTAATTCATCAGTCTACCCCATGACAATTTAAAAGTTTGGTAGATTAAACTGAATTTTGAGCTGTTAAAGGGAAAATCATTAATATTTGAAATACTAAGATTTTGAGCAAAATATATTTTTTATGCTGTTTTATCGATTGGTATTGCAGTTTCAGGGCTATAAATTTAGTTTAATTGTCATGCTTAAAAGTACTAACCGAGAGGAACCAGAATTTAAAAATTAAGACACTTGTATTTGAATATAACTATAACAAGGAGATCTACAGTTTAAATCGTAAAATCCAGAATGGTTACAGAAGGTTTTCATAGTTTAAACGTTAAACAAAATATTACCATACTTACCATCCTTGCTATTATTTGATCTACTCAAAAATGCGACGTTCTGAATAAATTAGTAGAGTTTCAGGACAAACGAAATAATTTCCACACGTGGGTATAAAAGTGAGATGAATTAATAAACAGCGAACATTGTTCCCATGTGAGAGCCGCTGTAGGAACAATGCTCTGAGGACAGAATATGGAGACTTATAATACAAACATCATAAACATGGACCAAGGCCTTTAAATCGAGATACAAGCACTGTCACTTACAAGGACTTCCAAAGTTTTCTTTAAAAGTCACATTTTATATTTATTTTACTTTCTCATTACCTACATATGGTATTATAAAAAGGTATTTTCACAAGCGAGGAATTCTGATGAAAATGTACGGAATATTTAAAGATCATTTTTCTGATTTTAATTATCCTACTAAAAAATGTTGTTTTTTATGATTTCATTCAAATTTATTGGTTTTAAAAACGACCATAAACTGACAAAACCAAAACGGCCCATGGTTGGCAACATGCACGTCAACAAACAAATAACATCAGTCCAAATACTACCGTCATAATTTTTTCAAAGTTGGACAACGCTTATAACGTCACACGTCCAAAATGTCGTTTTGGCGGTATTACAATAATGGTAAAACTTTGACTCGCTGTAGAAGATTTATTCGTCAACATAAAAATGCCGTAATAATCGCAATTTTATGCTTAATTTTTTTAAGCGATAAAAAGTGGATATATTCTATTATGTTGGTTATGGCAGTCTTGTAATACTTCTGCACATAATCATAGATAAAAAAAATACCTGGATTTTTATTAATTGTAAATAACTGTTTAATTATGCATTTGTAATATTCAAAATGCACAATTGCTGTTATGGTCTTGTTATTATTAAGTTCCCAAAAACTTTTTGATTTAGTTATTGTGACAGCTTTTTGGCGTTCAATGCCACTATCAAACTATTTAGAGATATAGTAAATACTAGTCAGCAATATAATTAATCAACTTCCTTCAGTTCGATAATCGGGAAAATTAAACAGTGCAATAATAAATGTTCTCGTTTACATTCTAAAGTAAGCGTTATAATAAATTCTCTTTACATAAAAATGATATAACAAAATTTTTTCATTATGTATTTACCATACTTTTTTGCTGATGACTTCAAAATTTTTAGAATTACTCAAAATATTCATCACTGTAATATTTATCAAGATAATAGACAAATTGTTAATTTGGTGAGATGAACTTAAATAAAAACTCGAATAAAAAATCCAGTGATCTTTAAATCTTGTTACAACATTGGTAACAATTCTCTAGAGGTATTGACTTAGGCATCACCTTTCAATAATTTTATTCATTTGTTGACCGCGTAACTGGAACCTCTAACAAAAGCTTACAAATGTTAGGATTTATAAATGGGCTAGAAATTTCAACAATTGTATACTAAACTGTTACATTTTGCCTTTGTTGGAAGTCATTAAAATTGAGTACAATTTTCCCGCCTGAAAACCACATTACGATATTATAAGCTATTTAAATAATAAAAAAAAATTGTTAGGCTTTCTAAATTTTTTAGTGGTTATTCCAGAAATTCTGTTGAACTCTTGAACATACTTTTAAATGAATAGAATTAAACTTAAGTCGTCGGATAGAATGATTCTCCTTGACTTAGTATTTCTATATAAAATTCTAAAAGATGCATTTGAGAGTTCAGAACTGCTTGCATTGATAAGCTTTTGGATTCCACTACATAAATTCTAGGACTCGGAGAATTAGTTCGTTAGTTAATTAATTAAATTCTGGGATTAACTACCATATTATGTATTCCGTATTGAAGATATATTTATATTTATTAATGATGGCAGCACTGCAATTCTGGCAGGGTCCTATTTACAAGCGATGGAGCCAATTCCTGATGTCATAGGTTTAAAAAAAAAATATATATATATATATAACTTTATTCTCAATTTGTTTCTGTATAATTTTTATTCTGTTTTCTTTTACTATGTTTCTATGCATTATCTCACTATATTTTTTTCATATTGATTTGATATATTCTATGTATAATATGGAGCTCGTGGGATTGCAACACAATAAACAAGAAAAAAGTAATTATAAATAAAATAAAAATTTACCCAGAATTCTAATGGAGGAAAATAATAACAATGAGTTAGTGGACATCTCCAATTTATCACTAAACAAATATTTAAAAGATTTTTATTTATTCAGATCAGTTATGTATAATAAATACTGTATAATGTTTCCTATTCATATGTAGGACGGTTAAAAATAAATAAATGAATTTGAAAGCCGAAATAGCTGTCTCAATAATAAAAAAAATTAAATGCCAGCAAAATTATTATTTTTTAATTTTAAATGAAATTAAATTAATTTAAAATTTGAATAAAATTAAATGGAGTTTTTCCTTAAACACGTGTAGAATAAATTACTGTTTTATTTACCAAGAATCACAGCAAATGTTCCCATAAACTTTTTTGTCTGGTGCACTTTCTAATTGGAGGAATATCAAAATTATTTTTTCCCAAGATAAGGTCTCTGAAATGTGGGTCTCTTGAAATCAACTTATTCTTTCTCATTAAAAAAAAAAAACAAAATGCATTTTTTTAATTTTTGTTTGTTCCAAAGTTCCAAAAGTTGTGGAAAGGTTTATTTTTAATAGTTTTTATTTTTCGGTTCTAAACAATACCAGCCTTACTAAAAAAAAACACTCCGCGGCCGTTAAACGGTGTTTTTGCGAATCTTTAGATTTGGAAACGCCGTATTTTACTTGTTTAAATTGGAGTTTTCATAATAATCCGCTAGGTGGTGTGATTGATGCGCCTGCGCATTGCTTTCCCGCTGAAAAAAATAGCCGCGAATGCCAACTCTACGAAAGAAAGTCGGTCGCGAATGTGTGTGTGATTAAGATGATGTTTTAATTAATGATTTCAATAATTATGAGTAATTCGCACTTATATTCATGTACTCAATATATTAACTATTAATTTGTGTTGTTTTTCGTTAGTTTAAGTCAAATTATGACACAAAAATCGTGTGTTCTAAATTGAACTGTCAGAAAATGGTTCTATAGGTTATATTCAGAAATAATTTGCATTTTAAGATCTTTATTTTATTATAAATTCTTGAAAGTGATGTTTTTTGGTGACTTAAATGTCTAATACATATTTTAGTAAACGTATCAAAGAAATGAATGTCTTAAGGTGTGCAAGGAATGTATTCAAACGTGAGTTTTTTTATTGTAAATTTTTGGGAATGAAAAGCGAATTTCAAAATTTTTTAATATTTTTTTATTGTGTGAAGGAGTAAATAGTGAGGTGACAGTTTTATTTCAAAATCATTAAATAAAAGGACTGTGTTTTTTTTAATTTTAAATTTTTCCAAATATTTCAATGTTTTAATAGAAAGTGTTTGGGGTAAGTAAGTTTTTTTTTTCAACTTGATGTTTGAAGCTTAAATTTTAATGAAATAATGAAAATCTTACATTTAAAAAAAATTCAATATTCGTTGAAAATTACAAATGGAACAAATATATACAACAGATAATCTACCCTCCTTGGCCGTGTAAGCAATGTACATATCTTTCCATGAACAATTTTTTGTCAGTTCTTAATTAGTAAGGATTCTTCATACATGGTTGTTTGACCATTGTAAAAATTTTTCAGAAAGTTTATTAGTAAGGCTGGTGAAATACGACGTTGTCAGATCAAAACCATATATTCTGTTTAGTAAGAATTTGAAAAACGAAATGTACAGACTTTACACAACGTGCTACAGAAACACCGTTTAACGGCCGCGGAGTATTTTTTTTAGTAAGGCTGTACATATCCTTATTACCATCAAACGAGTTCCTACCGCAAACACACTTATTTGAAAAAAAGGTTGCCTTTTTCCAAATAATCAATATACGTAAATTAATAGATTTGGTGAAGGCAAAATAACCAAAATCAAATTGAAAAAGTATAAAGACCGGTTAAAATATTTGGAATCTAGTTTAAGGGTCTTTGATCTAACGACTGCAACATGTAAACCGCGAGGAGCGCGCTGAAATTCAAATGAGATTTGGGACCGTGATATATGAAATCACACGGCATCTAGCGGCCCGCGATATAATATATCGATACCCGACCTATCGTCTAAGTCTGTGGGTCCCTTTACCATTTTATTCATATTGCCTACCTCATAGCGGGTAGGTAGGTACCTGGTGTAGACGGTTCGCAACGCACTGATTCTGGAGATTATGTATCGAGACAACAGGTGGACCGAGATTTCTGGATAAAATATCGCGAGGAAAATGCCCTGATCAATATCAGCTTGAATTATGACCCAGTTTACTTGCACTACGATTTTACATGGACTGTATTATACATTGTACACGTGATCATTCTGCAACCTGATTTAAATATTATCACACTTCTTGTAATAATACGCTGTTATATGCTTTTGGTAGCGTGGATTTATATAAACACAATTTCTTCCGCAATGTTCATACTATTATCAAGATTTCGATAAAGTGTGTTAAATTTGTACCGAAGTAAAGCAACTGGACAAACTAAGTAGACAGCATAACATTATATAAACAAGATTTTAAACTTATTTTACCTCGACCTTTTTGGCATTACATCTGTCCTTAAAATTGTTTGTGCTAATGGTATATGTGTTGGATACTATGTTTTTATCCCCTAGGGTTCACATGTTGTATCCAACAATATCCTTGTTCCAAGAAAAATGGAAAGACGAAACCGTTTGATAACATTTTATATTTAAAATATAATAAGCATACAATTCTTTAGGAAAAGTCGTGGAAAAAGGCCTTTAAATTAGATTTTATTACAAGAATTTGTGCTGAACTCGTGGAAAAAGTTGTATACGAAAATTTCACATACTACATTATTCACAAAATATTTTTTTTTACTTTTCTGATCCTCAAGAAAGCACCATGCTCTTCCATCATCAATTTACACATGCCATTGATGCATTTGAGCTTAAAAAGCAAAAAAAAAAGAGATCAACATTCAACATTATTCCACAAAACTGTTTCAATGGCTAAAAAGCAGCCTAAACTATATTTTTTCTGGACCAATTCTACTTTCATGCATTCTTCAGATTCTTGGCATTGAAGTGAATCTAGTTGAAGCCATAATGAGATGTTTGTGGAAGGGCGTGTTCCTGCATTCCGAGCACTACTCAAAAAACGGATCACCAGCTTTAGAACGCGACTAGCCACGAGTGAAAACGGTCTTGTGATGGCAGCACTGCACTTTTGGCAGGGTCCTATTTACAAGCGATGGAGCCAACTCCTGATGTCATAGTTTAAAAATAAAAAAACTTTATTTTCATGTTTTTTTTCTGTATTATTTTTATTCTGTTTTATTTTACTATGTGTGCAGTATCTCACAATATATATATATACCTATATTTTTTTTAAATATTAATTTGATAATATGTTTATGGGATTGCACCACCCTCCCCGAGATCTGGAATAAACAATAAAAAAAAATAATTTCGTTTTCTCCATTATTATGAAAAATAATAGTAAAATTTTCCTAGAAGATCCAATAAATTCAAAAATTTCTTTCCAGAACAAAAACCAAACAAATTTGTAAAAAAGTTTCCATCAGTGATTTTATTGTTTCTTCCGAATGAGGGAAACTTCAATAAAAATCTGCATAATTTATGTAATCACACTGGAAGCTCTCCGGTGCACGTTTAATGGAAATCCTCTCCCTTGTTTAGACTTCCGCGCCACCCTGTATAATAAAATAAAATGTTATGGACGAACTTTTATTCCTCCCAGAGCCTGTATAAGTGAATTTCACGAGAGCTTTTCATTGTTTTATTCGCTTGTTCGCCGAACAAGTCCGAGTTAAGAGAACATCTTAGGGCTTTCAGAGGGACATGCATTTATGACAGCGGAGATTTCATCAAAAATGTTACATTTACTTCCCTTCGTGGACTTCCTTTCTAGTCTGACTCAAACTACAGGACGTTAAACTTTATGTGGGTTCTTGTTTGCTAGGCAATTTAAAAAAAGTCTATCTCCTGAATAAACCAAAGCCATATCGTATCATATAAAAATAAAGTACTAATATTATTTCTTTATATTTTCAAAAATGTGTGTTTTAGAAAGAAAAGAGAAGAGATGAAAAAATATAAAGTAGGTATTATAGCAACTAAAGTGACATGATTTTAACCTTATGGTCGTCATTTATTAAGAGGAAGCTACAAGCCATAATTGTATTCTTAGTCTGCCTTATTTCGCTATGAATACGGTGTCCCTCGAGGAACTGTATTAGGACCGCTACTATTTTTAATCTATATACTATTTTTAATCTATAGACTAATGTAACATTGTTATACCTGGTAAATTATTCTCATTTGCTGACGATACTGCAATATTAGTCCATGGAAAAACATGGGAAGATACAACTAATAAGGCTAACAAATGTATTACTATTGTCAAAGAGTGGCTAGATAGAAACCTCCTTACTTTAAATTATGAAAAAAACTCTTTGCATTCCTTTCTATAACACACTGAAATCAGCTCCCAAAACTAATCTTAATGTAAAGTTTCATAATGTAAATTGTAACCCTACCACATGCTCAAACTGTGAAGAGATGAAATCAGGAAAAAATATAAAGTACTTAGGTGTAACTATAGATTGTCAACTTAAATGGGCCAACCATATAGAAAAAACTGTTAACAAACTGAGATACTTAACTTATATTTTTAAAAGAATGTCTAATATAGTGAATATAAAAACCATAAAACGAGTTTATGACGCACTAGTTCATTCATCTCTTTCTTATGGAATAATTGGCTGAGGCGGAACTTACAACAATCATGTAAAACAGTTAGAAATTGCCCAAAAATCAATTATTAAAATTATGTACCAAAAAACCAAATCTTTTCCCTCCAAGCAATTATTTAAGGAAACCGATATTTTGGACCTTAGACAGACCTTTAGTTTCCAGTGTCTTAAATTTATGTACACGCATTATAAATACTTCTTAAAAAATTCAAATCGCTCCAGTCTACTTGGCGCCTGTGAGTATGCCGTACCCCACTGTAAGACTAGGTTGGCCCAAAGGCATATTAGTTTTATTGCTCCAAAAATGCATAATTCATTACGTGCAACATTTAAAGTGCCCACATGTCAAAATCTTAAATCTTATAAAAAATATATGAAAACTTGGCTAAAAAACACTGAAACAAATATCTTTTTCTTATAAGATTTAACAAAGCCATTAATTATGTTTATCATCAGACAACTTTTAAAGTAGAAATATTATATTGCTTGCTATGTTTATGTTTTTTTTTTAATTACGCCTTTAACATTAATTATTCATTAAATTTTACAAATGCAATAATAACAACAAAGACTGTTATTTTGCTCTATGTTTTAAGGCACTTTTACTATTACTCTTTTTATTCCTAAAAATAAACTAAATTCTTAAAATTACTATTAACCATAAAATTAAAATAAATTCAATATTATACCCACGCTCAGGCATTTGCCTTTGTGGGATTTTTTTGTTCATACAATATTATATTTAAGTATGTTATATACCTTTTATTATTTTATGTACCATTGTACCAACAATTTTTCAAAAAAAAAAAAAAAAAATCGGCATATAAATCGCTTGGCAAACGCAGTCTAGAGGTCTAGAGTCAGGTATTTTGTGAATAATTTTATAAGTAAAGTAAAATTAAACACTGCATAGTGTCACAGAATTTTTTTTGCATAAAACTCTATTTTTTAAAAGTTGTTTTTTGGGGACGTTCATGAATTTATAATGAAAAAAAATATTTTTTTGTAAGTTTTGCTTACTTTTTTATAAAGTAAAAACATTTTCATTTTTATTCTACTTAATAGAAACTATAGGAAAAACTTATATTTATCCAAAGCATATTTTTGTATACTTATAATCCAAACCAATTCAAGGAAAAATATTATTCTAAAATAGTGATTTAGCATGAAACTTCGCTTTAATCATAATATATGCCTACAACGTATATTATTTAATCCAATATTTAACAAAACGAATTGTTTTATAAAGAGTGGTAAATTCAATAGTCGGTCATTCAAATTGCAGTGATCGAGAATTTTTCTACGTTTTTTTCTGTTGCAAACATCGAGTGTTCCAAAAAACTCTGTAAACTCAGCTTGAGCTGCGAAGCAGCCGTATGAAAGTGTGCACTCTCTAGCGGTTGGCGCGAATGGAAATTATGAATAAACTCAACCCGCCTCGGCACTAGAAAGCTAGTTTAGGAGGCTTCCCGGAGACGCAGTTGTTTTTACCTATTTTGTAATTTCATACATAAATAAATAAAAAATTAAAACTTGTAGAGTATATGGTTTTTTACAACAAATCGCATACATTATAAATACATATATATTATATAATGTGTGTGATTATTATATTATTTGTGTATATATATTACATAATGTGTGTGGGGTACCTTATTCACACCCTTCTGTTTCTGCCTATATACGTCACTTTTTTAAACAATCTAAACGTCTAACCCTTCATTTATTGTTCAATAGAGCCTTCTACATTGTGTTTTCTTTTGCACAACATGCAGCCTAGTTTTATCTATTTTCTACCAGCTTAGTCAATCAAATTTCTTAAGTAAACCACCTCATCCAAATGCAATAATATTACAGAGTTTTAATAATATTATTCTTGCTTTCAATAATAGGATCTCTTACCAATATAGGTTACTGGTGTTACCATCACATGCTTTACGCAGATATTATACAAATTAAATATATACAGTAATTTACCCGTTATTTTGAACTCTAAACAAATTTTATGACAAAAAAAATGTGCTTTGAGAAATGGAAATAGACGATTAAGGTAATTTTTTGTAATCTTATGTTGTCATTGACCTTCCTCCTTTGTTGATGTTAAATTGTAAAACATTTCATCAATGTAAAAATAAATTTCATTTGTATAAAAACAAACTTACACCAGCCTCTCTAACACACTCGATTGATAAGGGATGATAGGATAACTTTCGGTAACTGCTCATCGTTCCCTAGGACAACTGCAGATCGCTAACGTTTAAACAACAGTTGAGGTCTAATATGTTAAGGATACTAAGTCATTGTGAACTCTCATATATTTGTTGACGATCTGCAGTCATGCTAGGGAAAGATGAGAATTTACTTTAATAAAGTAATTTTATCAATCCATATCGATCGACTGTGCTAGGGGAACAAGACCCTTCTTTGTATCTAACATTATAGATTGATATTTCAAATGTGATGTAGGTTTAACTATTCAGTAAAAATACAGTCTCGACTGGCAATACCGCGTTGACTAAAACAATCTGAAATACAACCATATTAACCTATCCATATTGGAAAATGTTTATCACTATGTTCTCAAAGCCACCGATATTATTTCAGTGAGAGTGCAGCATAATGGAGCATGAAGTCAAACATATTTGCATGTCAAAAAACAAACATTATTCTATGTAGGTACAGTGTGTACACAAAGCATTACCATAACGCGATGCAGATGAATAATAACCGACATCAATAAAGCTGTGCCGGGGCCTAAATCAAGGGAAATGCACGTCATTACATTTCAAGGCATATTGGACCTGGAACCCGGTAGTAGCGATGCATTTCACAACACGAAGCGTGAAATAATCCCACCCTAAGGATATTCTCTTAGGGGATGAAGTCATTTCGTCAATACATCATCGCTGAGATATAATGCTAGCGGGGGTGAGCCACCCTCAGTTATTTGGATTTTTGCAGCAAAGCGGGAATACCAGGAGCCAACAGTCGCCGCGATGAACGCATCGGTATTTGAGTGTGAAAATTTTACTGCTCGTTAATGGTGCATAGAAAACCGTGGTGACATCATTTTTATTTATTACTTGATATATTTACCTTATTTTTCATATTTCAGATTAAATAGCTCATATTAAAGAAAATGTTACATCACTGATTCATCAATTGAATGAATTGAATCTTTTGCATAATAAATGATGTCGAATTAGGTAAAGAGAGTTGGTAATATGCATCGAGAGTTCCATTAAAACGCGCTAGTGGTGAGTTATATGAATAGTTAGCGTTAGTGTTGTCATGGTATGGTGGAATTTGAGTAGATTTAATAGAGACTCGGATATTTATAGCACTAACATTAAAGGATAGTCAATGAATCATTAATCACATATTTGTAATAAACATTAACTTTGTGGTTCGTCATAATTAACAATAAAATATATAAATTTGTTTTAGATCACTTTAATTTTATTTAAACCTCGGAAGAACCCTTCCTTCGTTAGGAGAATATTAACTCTAACCTATGATACAAAAATTGGTGTTAGAGTCGGAGGTTAACAAAGAACAGGTTAACAAACCGGTAGAGTTTAATTAAAATTAAAGTGGTCTAAAAAAATGTATATATTTAAATGAAACAAATAACTTTTGTGTAAACCACTTTAATCAATGTCGTAATATCTACATGTTTCAAAACCGATAACATTGATTATAGTGGTGTTTACACAAAAGTAATTTGTTTCATTTAGGTTGCAAAGATTGAAGAAATAAATTTATAAATTTTTATTGTGAATCATTAATCGTTTACCGGGTAGAAAGTAGCAAATTTTTACGATTTTTTTTGTATAAAATTTACAACTATTGAAAAATTTTATGGTAAATATGGAAAATCAAGAAAATTGCGCCTTTTCAAACTTCACGATAGCATTTTGCTATTCTTATACAGACAAATAAAAATTATAATTTCGATAATATGTCTCTGATAATGACCTCTATAACTGGTATTTGCTTTGATTTTCAAAATCGGAACTGATTGTGGGTACAATTCCGACAACCGATAAAAATAAGGATTATTTCTGTGCTTGAAATGCGTATTTCTTATGTTAATATTTTTGACAGAATTTTTGCTAGTTTACCGAAAGTGATCATTCGAAAAATAAATTTCTGATCGTATTTGAAAAAGCGATGAGCCTGATGCAAATATTTTTTTTAGTCCCAACTGACCCCATCCATCTGGAGCCAATAAGACTATGTCATCCAAAATTCGAATATATTGTGAGGTTGAAAGTAGTGACGTGAGGAATGAAATAGGATGAGGAAAGTTGGAAAGTTCCTGGCTATTCAGATCTGGTCATCAAACAAATGGCTAAAGCCATTTCAAACAACGTTTCAATTCTGAATGGTGGTATTACACCAATGCGTTACTTAGAGTACCTTTCACTCTGGAAATCGCGTCTTCGCTTATTATACACAATTATTATTTGATTATTACGAGTTTTATTATTTGTAACAAAAAAATCGTCCAGGACTTTCCAGGTGGGTTAACTCTACTGAAAAATAAGAAATTTTAAAGGACAAAATTTAATGCAAGAAAATAACGTTTAGTACTGTCGTTTCACTGTCAAATGACTCTCCGAGCGCACCGAGCCAAGAAGCGAGAGCCCTCGGTTTGGGAACCTACACGTGTGTAATTGAAAGATGGATGGGAGTTTTTTATTATTATTTCTCGGCACAATGAAATTTCTCATCCGACTCGTTGCACTCCCTCAGAAGTGCGGCTGTGGCGAGGTACCCAGAGTACAGAGGAAGCCAGAAGTAGGGAAGTACAGACGTACGAAGGGAAGGAATAGCAGAATGTAGAGCTTTTAGAGGAGGGGAGTGGAAACGCTTCCGGTAATGAACTTTTGCAGAGATTAGGGCGAAAAGTAGTAAAAATCATTTTGGTTGATAAATCTTTTAGGTGATTAACACGGCGATTAGAATTCGCAAGAAATATGATGGAAAAAGCACGCCAAATATCAGAACATGATAAATTTAAAACGTGCCATTTTATTATTTTTTGTTGGGCTGTGATAAGTTATGCACAATTTGGGTGGCGAAAGTAAGCACTGTCGACGCGGGAATCATTTATTAGATTACTAACATCCTCAGTGGTTCACTACGTTTAGTGACTAAGCAAGGGTGCCCGGGTCTATCTAGTGAGATATGTTCAGGTCTTGAGTGATCATGCTCCTACTCACCAGATGTATGGTGGGCCAGATCGGGAAAGGCTGGTTTGAGGAGACCCTTTGATCTATCCAGCTGGTCTCTCTTGATCCATCGTCTTGCACCGCAGCGGGAGGGATGATTTTATTCGTCCGTAACTCCTGGAAATTTTGATACTGAGATTCTTATCCACTCGTCATCCCATTTTCATTCCCTAAACTACCTCTTCCTTCCCCAACCATGACATAATATTTGAGATATATTATAATATGTAAAAAAGACATCATATCAGAATAACTCCTAGTACATCTTGACCCATCGTCTTGCACCGCAGCGGGAGGGGTGATTTTATTCGTCCATAACTCCTGGACATTCTAATCCTGAGATTCTTTTCCACACGTCATCCCATTTTCATTCCCTAAACTACCTCTTCCTTCCCCAACCATGACATAATATTTGATATATATTATAATATGTAAAAAAGACATCATATCAGAATAACTCCTAGTACATAGTACAATCAAAATATTCACATGTCATACTTCGGCCAGTTTGAACTCTTGTCAAGAAGTATCACATTACATAAGACAAATTCTGAGCTTTACCATTAAAATGAACCACCTGTGCTTTAAACCCCCAGTCCTCGACTGTCGCGGTGGTCGGATTTACAAGGAACTGCATTACATAAAGATAAAAACCGCAGATAAGCCAGAAACATCAATTTCCAGAAACGCCGGGTGGCTTTAGTGTATAATAATGACGCGTTTTGCTCTAAATATGGTTCCATTGTAAATTTAGTTCTGGTATCTCTACTCGCTGCCACATTAAGCATTCGGTGTGAAAACAGTCAAGCAAGGCGATGAACGATGTCACGATTGGTCCCGGCGGCGGCGGACTGAGTCTGCTTCATATTGTGGCTTGTTTATTTATTTAGTGTCGTGCAAGCAATTATCAAGTCAAAAGGACTCGGCTGGCTTGGGATGCCGGATAAATAACAGGAGATAATGTCCCGCCAGGAAAATGGGTGGAAAGGAATGGACATAGTAAAAAGTATTGATGTAATTGTTTTAAATGCATCACGTTTAATAATCCATTTAGTCTGCGATCTCAGTTAAGCTTGCTGGCATGACGTGCGAAGCTCATTGTTATAACGTAGTTTAAGTCTGTTTTAGTTTAATATTAAATTTATAACAATCATTTATGGACCAAGGGATTAATGAGCTTTAATACCTAAGATGGGGTTAACTATGTCTATTTTGTGGTAATAAGAAAAATAATCACACTATTTATTTATGAATGTGAATCGGATGGATGAATGATTTATTTTTTTTAAAGAAAGACAAACATTCCCGGTTTACGAATAACTCGACAACATCCCCGAAATCTCACACTACCACCACCCTAAGCGAAAAATGATGCTTTTGTCGTGATGGTGGACTTAGCTGGTTAAGGAATTGAACACTCAACGCCTGAGTGGAACCCAAATGCGATACCAACTTGATCGGTTAATTAATTAATTAACCAACAAGTGATACTCGGACCGTATTAGTTTGTCGAACACAAACATTAATTGAAGTCAATATAACGAAATGGAAAGGAAGAGTGACTGAAAAACCACATCGGGTGAATATAAGTTATCTATGCAGTCCAATTTAGTTTTTTTTTCTGCGTCGACTGGTCCTAGTTTCATTGCGATCCAAGCACTTTTATGGCGCTTTAGTCACCATAAATTAGCTACTTTTTTGAAATTTCATCGACTTAAACGACAGCAAATATTTTTTTTTATATGGTGCGACTTAAATCAACTTAGATTATGTGTGGGGGAAGGTTACATCACTCTTCCTTTCTGCTGTTTTTCCATTCCAAAAAAATTAAAATTTGTCGCCTTAGTTAATTATGCTTGCCACGTTTTACTGTTGATTTGGCGAGTAAATAATTTTAAATACATCGAATTTCATTTTGCTAATGTCGCTTAGATCTACCATATTACGATCGATTCAATCGGAAGCTCCCTTCTCGATGCCAAGGGCGCTTTAGTCGTCCAAAAACAGTACGGGTGAACGTACGTCCGTTGCTGCGCGGTTCATTGTTGACAGGTTACGAGTTTGTGCATCAGATATAGTCTGTTGTGTAAGTAAGCTCTGTCACGAGGGTGGTAAGTAGCAAAAATAAGCTTAATTATGTATAATTATGTTATTCCTACGTCACATGTGCTGATATACAATTTATAATGTTATGTGTAAGTGGTTATATTTGTAAAATCATACTTAAATATTTTGTAATAATAAATATACATAAAATATTATACAAGTTGCTTTTTGTTATATTAAGTAAATTTATATACCCACACTAATTATCATTTAACTTTAATTCTAATTAATTTAATTTATTTACATATTTTTTTAAATAATTTTAGCTTATCAATAGGTACTACATAGCTATTTGGATTTTAATTTTAGTTACATATTTTATTTTTGCCATTATTATTTTTATTTTTTCTCTTCTTTTGGCTAATAAAATACCCCAATGACCAGTCAAGATATCACTTACGGTGGATCATTTGCCATTTTTGCTTGAAATATCTATTACTTTTCTAGTGATAAGCTTTTATTCCTTACTTCATTTTTGATACATTTGTCCGTGAGGTATTTTTTCTCTCCTTTTAATTTGTAGTACAAAGAGTTAAGTTATTCATCCCAGCGTGAAAATAAAACAAACCTGCAAATTACTCATTTTTACTGCCTAAATTTCTTTCTTCTTTTTACTAAAGCGCCATTATCTTTGGAATTTCTAATAGTATTAAAAAAATAAGAATAACAATTCATTACGTTATCATATTTATAATTCTAATGCGGAAACAAAATCAGATAATCGTTTTCAAAGTAATAATTTTTTTAAGCTTTCAAACAGCTCTCCTGAACATTTAGCGTAATGGCGCTTTAGCCATTTATCCTTTCAGCGTCGATATGTAACTGTATGTTTCCTAAAAAACTTGGACTTAAAGATTACATTAATATCAAGCAGGTACGAAGGAATTTGCAGCGTGAGAAAAGGAGTAATGATATAAAAATCCTTTGTAATATCTTAACAAAATGTAAATCACCTTCAATCCTATCCACAGAGTTGCACTTGCCGCATCCTTGAGCTAACATCTTGCCTCTCGCAGCTCGGCCATAAAACTTGTATAATCTGTCACGAAGTATCTATCCCGACTATGATCCGTGCTGGTTTTGAACCTGCGGAGGTAATGCAGTAGATATTGCAGGAATGGAGAACCGCGCTCTCTCCACCAGGGAACTGAAGGAATGCAGCATGGATAAGCCGAGCCAAGGACAATGAAAGAATATCCTCAATTTTATTTGTTTAGCATACTAACGCGAAGGATACAAAAATATTAAAAGCATAATGTTATGGGTCTTCCAAATTCAGCGACAAATGACTTTTCGTTTTACTCTTGTAGCCTTACTTCTCGTGGTCGAGAAGTAAGGCTCTCGACTCCCAATCCGAAGATCGCGGGTTCGAACCCGGCGTGAGCAAATAAATGAACAAAAAACAGCCCGGTTCTTCCCCACCTTCCTGTTCCCCATCTCCTTCCCCTCCCCACAACCTTTAACCTCACAACATACTCTAGTTGGGGAAGCCATAGTCTCACTGGCTTCATATGGGAGCAGTAAGGACCCTTGTGCGATATTCATACAAAAAAAAATATCTCCAGTCGGTGTAACAAAAAAATATCAATGGATGTGATTGAAACAAGAAATGAGTGAAGGAGAAGTTGCATGGTAATCGATTCTCACTATCTATTAAGAGCCATTGACCAGCGGTTGAGAATAAAAGTTTAAAAATGCTTGCAACTGTACAGGGAGGTTCCGATGAGAAAGATAGATTATTCCCCTTATCAAATTTTTAAAATATTTTTTTTTTACTTCTTTCATTAAAAATTTACATTAATTCATACCTACATTCAAGCAAGCAATAAAAATACACAAAACGCACGATGATAAATTATTAAAAAGGGGAAGAAGAAGAAATATTTATGATTTTTCAATAATGTACATAACAAACAAAATAAGTGTGTAAAAAAAATCTGAAATATTTTAGTTCATAAGACCTTAAATAAATAGAAAAACTGAGGTATTTTCGTCACAAAACAAGTTCTCGGATTTATTTTTTATTGATTTTAATTAAATTAAAATTAAAATTCTGAAACGTGTGTTTACTTGATTATCTATTGATTTATTTTGTCGTTGATTATGTGATTTTAAATTTGTGTTGTATAATACAATATGTCATTTGAAAAATTATCAATCAAATGACCAACGGTATAACCTTTGTATATGAAAAATAAACTTAGTTTTTCAAAATTTTAATAATGTGTTTACCAAATAAAATCAATTTATGTTTTTTTTTAAAAAAAGAGTCCATACGTCAAAAATTTGATTTAAAAGGGACTAATTTCCGGTGTTCTCTGGTAATACCCTCTTAATGCTGTTGTGATTTTCTCACTAATGGAATACCGCAAAAAAAGGTTCACGAACAATTTTTAAAATAACGTTTAGGTACTTTCCAAAATGGAATACATATTTTTTATGTACCAACCTTTTAAATTATCACAAATTAATAATAGTGAATTTATAACAAGTTTTTCACTTTAAACACGCAACCGTTTGTACCTCATTGCATTTAAAAGATCTCCCCTTTCAAACTTCGCACAGCAATTAATTAACTACTTACTTAAAGTCCACTTTTTTTCCTCTGGCTGCGTTGAAAATATCTGATTTTTAATTTTAAAGATTAATAGGTTTTGAAAAACTGTCGTCGTTTTCATTTTCTAAGCTTCCTCTGAATAATTACCTCTTAATTGCACTTATTGAACTAGCGCCTTTGTCACGACAAGTTCTTGTTGCACTGAAGGTCCAAAAGAAAAAGATGAATAAAGTAACATCACAAGTCACAAGGAATATTCGATGCCAACCGAACCATATATTATATTTTACTCCGCTTCTTTGTCCCGTAAATAGGGTAATTTATCAAGGGGAATAGCACGAAACTTAGTAATAATTGGTAGGTAACTTTTTAATGCTGTTTTGTGATTAAAATACATTAAAAGCATTTTAGATAGTATTAAATTTTTTATTTTGTTTTAAAGACTTCAGAGATAGTTTTTGACCTGAAACTATATTATGGGCCAATCCTAAAATGTTTTTTAACAAAAAAAAGAAATACCACCATTCCCGGGTTACGAATAACCTGACAATGTTTGAAATCTCCTACTACCTCCACAGTAAACTGGAACTGTTGCTTGAGTTGTGATGGAGGACTTGGCCAGTCGAGGAATTAAATTACGCGATGCCTGGGTGGGACCCAAATGCGATCGAAACTCAGCCACTGACCAGTCCCTGATCGGAATGTAAGCTCAACAAATACAGAGTCTTAACTTCGTAACATTCCCACGAGGAGGGTAAGTACAATCGATAGACTCAACGGCTTTGAAATTGACCTGCTAATGAAAAATATTTACTTATTAAACGCATTATAATGTGATAATAGTCAGCCGTTATTTATTTTGCTTTGTGTGCATAAACAACTCCCAAAGCTATCGTGAAGGACATCATTGACAATTTCAATAAAGCACGAGGTTTTCGTAACCAGGAGCTTCCCGACCATCCTCTTTCTTGTATCTCCCCTCCCGAATTACTTCAGCGTTACAAAATTCCACAAATTGTGGAATCTCTAGATCCCGTGGTCAGATAGAACTCAGGTGTGGTATGACACAAACTTAATAATTCTTGTCTCTATTGATTTCTTCGTTTAAATTATTTTTAGTTTTCAAACAATTGTGACTTATTTTACTTTTTTATGTGAGTACCGCACAAGAGTCCAAATTGCTAATAGAAGTGGTCACCAACTATTTTGAGAAAAGGGCCGGATTGATGTTTTTAAAAAACCTGGGGGGCCGGATGACAAATAAATTCTTATTCCTGTCAAATTCCAATTAGGATATTAATTTATATGTGCATGTTGGAATATGTCATATTTTGAGGCATGTTTTGCAGTGTATTATGGTATTGAACTATATTCTGTAAAAAAGACACCACTTTATTACAAATTTGACTTTTGTTTTTCACAAAAAGCGGACGTTCACAAAAAAGACGTCTTTATTTAAAAAAAAAAAAAAAAAATAACGAAATGATCACTGCGTATACGCGACTTTTTATCTTGCCTGTACTGCGTTCTTAGATATTTCAACCAATTTAATGGAAATCTCCGGTGATTTTTTTGAGTAATCTGGTCGCCTTCCACACCGAATTTACCGAAAACTCTGGTTATCTCAATTACCCAACTTTTTTTTCTTTTGGTCCACTACCTACTACCTAATCAAATTCCGATTGATGAATTGAACTATGGCTGCCGTGAATTCACAAACCAAAAAATAAAATTCTGTAAAAGTAAAATATCCTACATGAATTATTTATGCAGAAATCAGTATTTTTTGGAGGGTCGGATGAAAATCTTTGGCGGGCTGGACCTGGCCCGCGGGCCGTATGTTAGCCACCACTGGTCTAGAGTCAGTGAGATTAACGTGGTATCCCCAATTGGGATGTTTTATGAGACTGAAGGTAGCAACGAGGGAAAAGAGAAAGGTGGAGGAGTACTAGGCTAATCACGTATGGTTCTTAACTAACTAACTAACTAACTAACCATCACGCCGTTTCCCCGCAGGGGTAGGCAGAGAGGACGGACCGCCAAACAACTCGGTCTTGGCACACGCTCCTTGCCTCATTCACATTCATACATCTTCTCATACATACTCTTCTATTATTCTGACTCTTGACATGGCCCGACTCAAGTATCTGATTTACTTGATCGTGCCACGTCTTCCTTGGGCGTCCTCGGCTTCTTATACCGTTTACATTCGCGTCATAAATTCTCTTTACACTCCTTTCTTCACTCATTCGCTCAACATGCCCAAACCATCTAAGCGTCCCTTTCTTAATCTTACTTACTACGCTCACATCAGCCTTGCATTCTTTTCGGATCTCCACATTCCTCACACGATCATACATGGTTTTACCACACATACGCCTCAGGGATTTCATTTCTACAGCATTCAGTCTACTTTCATCCTTTCTCTGCCATTTCCACGCTTCACTGCCATACATCAGGGTAGGTACCAGTACTCCATTGTGGACTGCTAGCTTCGCTTCTGTGGACAACTTTTTGTTGGCTCCAACGGCGTTCAATCCTCCATTAATGGAGTTACCTGCATTCACCCTTCTTTCGATATCCCTATCAGCCTTCCCATCTCTCGTAAACATACTTCCCAAATATACAAACTCATCCACCTGCTCCAAGTATTCATCATTCACAACTATATTGCACACCGTTTTCTGACTCTCTCTTTCAAACACCATGACTTTAGACTTACTTACATTCATCATTAATTCATTCTTCATACATACTTCGTTCATCCTAGACACGAGAGACTGCAGATCTTCTATACTGTTGGCAATCAGCACCGCATCATCAGCATACAACAGGCAACATACTATCAGATTATTCAATTTCGCGCCCAATCCCGCCTCTTTCAATTCTTGCATACAATTGTCCATGTATAGATTGAATAACCACGGTGACATTACGCAACCTTGCTTAACACCTTTTATGATGTCAAACCACCCCGTAAAACCACCGTTTACCCTTATGCAAGCAACGCTTCCCTATAGAGACGCGATTGCCTGTACAAGATTTGTATTCACTCCATACTTGGACAATACTTTCCATAGCTTTTTCCTGTCGACGCGGTCGTATGCTTTTTGTAGATCTACAAAGGCACAGAAAAGTTTCTGGTTTTTTGCCAGAAACTTCTCAGTGAGCATACGTATTGTTCTTAACACGGCTAAAGCCAGTTCAAGAAACCAACGCAACGTATCAATTCTGAATGGTAGCTTTTACGAATAAACTATTAAAATGTATAAATTGTAAAATAACACAACTAAATCAAATAATAAAATTTACTTCCGCAAGCCGGGATTTATACAAGCCCATGACCTACGAACTCGTAGCCATTTATCGTAATTACTCAACCACGGAAGCCATCTGCTTACTGACTATTTGTTTTGCTTACTTAAGGTAAACAAGATACTCACACGACTCATCACTGGTGAATGCTAATAATTAGTAGGCGGCTAGGCGGTGGCAAAACGAAGAATTCCAAGTTGAAAATTCGCAAAAACATCATTCGGAGATATTGAGGATTGAAGTTTAGAATTGGTTCGTTATTACAAAAACATATCATTTCAAACATTCAAATTTCAATATCTCCGAATGATGTTTTTGCGGATTCGTGACTTGGAATTCTTCGTTTTGCCACCGCTTAGCCGCCTCCTACTAATAATAATAAAAATCTACTTATATCGTAAATAACCAATATAACTATAAATAATATGTTTGTTTGTTTGTTTGTTCGTACCTTTTGCACGGCCATATCGTCCATCGGATTGCGATGAAATTTGGGAATAAAATGTGCGCATACCTGGGATGGTTATAGAATAGTGAGCTCTAGCGTTATCAAATTATTTCCTATACTATTCATAAGATTGCGATCAAAATTACATTCGATTGCTATTAATTTTTTTTTGAATTGTTATGAACATGCCCGTGAATACTTCTATATATATAGCTCTGGCATTATGAAATTTCCATAAAAAAATGAAATAGTTCACGCGAGTGTATTTTATGGGTGTATTTTATGGAGTTAGGCAGCAGGGAAAAAATACTAGGGGGAGGGGTATGCGGGAGGTTCGGTTGGGGAATTAAGGAGAGGGGCTTCGCGGGAGGGGGACGAGGGAGAGGGAAAGGCGAAGAAGGGGAAGCGGACTGCGTGAGGGGTCGGGAGGGGGGGGGGGGTCGCGAGAAATAAGAGAGCGGGAGAGGGGAGGGGGAGCTCGGAAAGGGGAAAAGGGAACGCTGGAAAGGAAGGGGTCGCGGGAAGGGAAGAGGAGTCGGAAGGGGATCGGGGACGAATGGGAAATAACACGAAGGGAGAAACAATTTATTTATTTAATTAGCATTTTAAGGCATGCCGGGTATCAGCTACTATTTGAATAATAATAACCTAAAGTGCAAGTGCAAGTGAACAAATTTAGAATATATTTCTTTAATGCTCTATCTTAGTTCAAACTACAGATTAGGAAACTATGTATATAACAACTTGTAGCTAACAGACGGCAACCGCTGGTTCGTGGTTCACTCATACAAAACTATAATATATACTCTCATTATTCGATGCATTTGACCAATGCACGTGATACTGCCTTAAAATGAACATATATTATCATACTAATATTCTCTACACTAATATTCAGAAAATAAACAGGCTCATTCCTGCAAATTCATTTGAGATGAACACTATTTGTTATATACATTTAGATACAGCTTGAACGCAGGGTATATAATTGGCAATACACTGTGATAAAAATGTTATTATTTAATCCTGGTATATATTTTATAAATAAAATAATATGTTCTTTAATGAATGTGTTTGGGAAAGCAAATTCAATTTTTCTGATGGACTGTGCACTAGTACAAGGATTTGATTAGAATATTTATGTTAAGTTGTTAAGTAATAGATACAAGTGTTTTTCCTTTAGGAGCAATTTAATACGCAACGAGCTCATCTATTAAAAATATTATTTTCAAGTTGAGGTAGAAATATTCATAAGAAGCCTGGGATAAGCATGGGAGATAAATAATAATGTACCTAACCAGAATCCTCGCATATTGCCTTGAGTTGGTTGTCTTGCGACCAGTCTGAAGTCGTGCCTCACTTCCCAGCGCTGAATATTTGTATGAATACTGCGCGACATCTGTTAATACGCCGGGGTCAAGGGTCGTGCAGTAAAGTGCCAAGCCACTGATGTAACCGTATTGATTTCCACTGAAATATGGTCCCGCTGTGACTTTGTTTGGTAATAAGCTCCGTCTGCTCACTGTTCAGTGTTCACTACTCGGTAACTACGGCTATGCATTCCGAGAAATTCTATACGATGGAATATAATGTGTTAGCCTTAAGATGATTGTTGATTATATATGTATCATTATAACATTGTTCTGTTGTATTTTTATTTGTGCTACCTGAGAGATTAATATTATTATCGTTCGAAAAATTGCGCGTATTTATTAGTTGTTTATCTCTCAGTTTGGTAGTATTACAATACAAAACACTGGAAATTGCCTTTTTATTAAAGTCTAATAAAAAAAAACTAATAAATGTCTATTGAAAATCATATGATTCCTTGGATGAAATCCCTTAAAACTGTAAACAAGTCCCAATAATAGATAATACCAAGCTCAATAAAAATGTTTACTCAAAACAAAGAAGATGCATAATTCGCAACGCGGTTTTATTTATTTATTTATTAACGCCTCTTTGAGGAACTTTTACATATCGATAGTAAAAATTATACAGTATTTACATACTACTATTTACAACTTAAATTAAATTACCATAAGTGAACTGCTTCAGACATAACATTTTGTATTTCTTTAGTGACAAATAGAAGATGTCCACCGAATTGGTAAAATCATTTCACTCTATTAGTATTCTTGGCAAAGAGGATATACATAAAAGATAGTTGGTCCCAGAATTTCTGCACTGAAATAAATCCCGACTTCTAGCTTTACGTAGTCGACTAAGAAAGCTTATTTTATTATATTGTACATGTAAAAAGCTTACATCATTGATAAGGTAGGTATTTGTAAGATTTTAAACTCCTGCGTAGAAAAAATTGAGTTAAACATAATATTTTATTACACAGTAGAATAAAAAACAACCTTGGGGGGCTTTAACTTTTTTGTCTCCAAAATGAAAGAAAATGTAGTTCGCATGATGGAGACACAATATTGGCTTTAAACGCGTAATACCTACTAGTTCTTTGAGTTCACAACATTTTAAACACACGGCTCTCAAAAACAGTTTCAAATAGATTATATAAATAAATAGATAAATTCTTTTGAGATTTACGAAAATATCACAAATTTGTGTGTTTCATTTTATTCATAGAATTCGCTTTTCTCGAAGAAAAATAATAAAGCCATAATTTAAAATTCTATCTGATATCGTAATCGGCAAAGTACAAGTGACTCATTTCTTTGTCTCGGTAATCGCTTAAGTCACCTGGCCATATCTCACATCCTACCTGACTAGCAAAATAATGCGTATTACCTTGTTTATAAATTAACCGTTTCCCTCCGAGCTTACTATATCAGTTCTAATCTTAAGCTATTATTTACGCCTCGGCGTTGGTGTAAAATGTAATCCTACCCTTTAGCTTCGTTCCCCAAACCTGCCGGAATCAGCCGCGCCGAATTTCTAGCTAAATCAAATCAAATTAAGCGGAAATTCTAAAACCCTGTTCATAATAGGCATGTAAATGAATACATGCCTATGTTAAAGGGAAACCTTCGTTGAAATCTTTTGATTGGCTTGGTAGCTGAGTGGATTTGCGCTTTCTTAGGGAACAAACAACCGAGGTTGAATGTCTGTTTACTGCGATATTTATAAGGTTAAGTCGCTGCCAAACACATTCATGTAAAATTTTTAAGAATGTTGAAAAGGAAACATCGTAGAATCGACAAATGAAATCATGGAAATGTTTGCCGAACTGTGGATATGATAGAATATTGCCAGCAAATAATTTTTTAGAGTTACCTAGAAAAGAAAAAAAAAAAAAAAAATTTTTTATTATTGAATAAATTTTTATAAGTTACTGTTTTTTTATCAGTTTTTCAACTACTCGTGTTGTGGTAGTCATACATGAAATAATTCATATAAGAACTAAAAAATGCTATTTTATAGAAACAGAGAATAAAACAAAAGAAAGAAGAAAAGAAAAAAAACATATTTAAGGAAAAATAAATAAAAAAATAATTCAAATATAAAAATTAAAAGTAGCTTCCGAATATTTTTAACATAATAGCTGAAAAATAAATATATTTTTTTTAAGAATAAGGAACAAAAATAAAAATTATCAATAATTACGATTAGTATACATGAAAAATTAAATCTATTAATTAATATAAGATAACGGTTTTTATGCAGGTTAATCGTGGTAGGTATTCATCTAGAAGAGTACTTGTTTATGGTCACATTAGGATATCGTGCTATGAAAGAAATTGGAATAAAGCTGTGATAGATTTTTTTTATTATTGTGTTAAGAACTCGTGTATTCTTTGAAGAAATCTCATTCCCTTTCAATTACTCAATGTTGTAATAGTTACAAAATTTTTAAACATATCGTTTACTGATTTACATTTAGTTTTAGCCATATTTATACAAATCTTTTCGGCTTTCTCAATTTTAAACTAGGTATAAGCCGTTCCTAATACCATGCTTTAATTTCACCTTCTGAAGAGATAGAGGATTTAATTGAGCTAAATATAGAAAAGTAAAGTCAAAATATACGATAAGTCAAAACAATGGAAAATAAGTGACAGTCCAGATTAACTCCTTCCATCAACCAAACACACATATATTTATTTCTTTTTCATTAAAATATATTTATTTATTTGCAAAATGCTTTAGTTTGTTTCCTTTAAGTTTTCTAAGTTTTAAACAAAAAGGGATTTGACGCTGTATTGCCTCAAGACCTTTAATTCGCGAGGAAATAAAAGACCTCCTCGGTTTAACGGATTAAACTCGGACTCTATTGTATCAGGTCACGTCGTTCGATTCTAGTTAAAGTGCAAAAACATGTTTTAGCTGTAAAAAAACACCACTCCGATGTCTATTTAAACTCGTAGGTTAGACTTCACTTTTTTAGCAAAAATAAAAGATAGTACAGCATGTGTTACTTGTGCATCTTGCCACTCTTTGTATTATTTGTCATTTGAGTGAACTTTTATCTACTAATGCGTTTTTGGCCACATTTTGGCCAATTTTCAAACACCAACGAACAACCGCTTGCCAAAATGTGGCCAATGTAAATATTTTAACATTTTATTGATTTTTTTTATCTCGCGTGTTATCTTTGGATAATCACAAGGCATACTTAGCTGTTTAACAGTTTAACAAGAGATGCCTCACATCTCTTCTAAATTATTAATTATTGACATAATTGAAATATTTTTTCTTAAAAAATCATGTCTTTACATAAAAATGTAGTTTTGAATTTAAATTTATACCTAAGATTATCAACCAGGCCATAGAAAACAAACATAAGTTATTATAATAGTTAATATTCTCCAGCTAGGTAAAAAAATCAATTTTTTTAAGGAAAACTCTTTTTTTTAACTTTTGAGGGTTATTCCCATCAATGTAATATATCATTGAAGAAAAAGATAACACTAATAATCTAAATTAAAATATGAAAATAAACAAGACACACGGAGAAAAATGTTATTCTAAAATACGTTAATTTTATTCGTAAAACGGTTAAAAACGGGACTGAAGTTCTTACGAACAAATTAACAGGGTTTCAATTAAGTTTTATCGGCGGGAAATTGTAAGAATAATTTGTTGGTATACGTATAAAATTTTGTTCTAATAATTAATAATAATTATTTATTTTAGTCTTTAGAGGTAATATCTGGAGTGCCGCAAGGTTCTCACCTAGGTCCGCTCTTGTTCAATATTTATATAAACGACATTGGATCATGCTTTCAAAACTACGAATATAAGTTGTACGCTGACGACATGAAAATATGTAAAGTTGTGCATGCTCTATCTGACTGCGAAGAGTTACAAAGTGACTTAGATAGGCTTTGCGGGTATTGTAAAGTTAACTGTTTAGATATAAATATTTCACATTGTCACACCATGAGATTCACCAGAAATAAACACAGAATTAAGTACTCTTATTCACTCCACAATAAATCAGTCATCTCTAAAGATCTTGCCGTTTACCTTCATAGCAAACTTATATTTAATAAGCACATCGACTCAATCGTTCATAGGTCAAACAAAATGCTTGCCTTTGTTCTTCGCTTTGTGGATGTTAAATATATCAATATTCGAAGTGATTCTATTTAACATTAAGATAGCTCTCCCCACTGGCATGATCATTGACCATTGACCATTAATATCTGTAAACTGTCTCAACACTGTTACCAATGTACTGTTTGTTTCTGTAATATGAATTAAATAAAGAAATTAGTAAAATCCAGTATAATTAAATAAATCCATAGTACCTACCGTATATTATGTTTCTTTGGATGTCTGCAAGTACGTGTTGACACAAATTAAAATTAAGTCAGTGGTCAAAATGGGATCATAAGTAATAATGTCAGCAAATATTTGGAAACTACAACGGAGAAAAGTGTTGTATAGTAATTTTCAACAAGAGCTACAAAATGGGTGTATCGTATTTACAAAGAACAACTAAAAGAGGCAAGTTATCTATGAAGGCATAATGCAATTAGTTCCTTAAACGAGACCTTTCCTTAATCTCTGAACAAGCCGTCAGAGTCAGGTCAGTCGGGCGTCCTGTTTTTAATTTTCTTTTTTTTGTCGCCGCAGTTAAAAAGAAACCGTAGCAGTTTTAATTTGTAATCAGCGACCACTAGCGCCACCAACTGCGTCATTTTAATTTGTGTTTTATAATTTATCCTCATTTTAAACTGCAATCCATCATCATAACGTGAAAGAGTTAGTTGTTTGTTTTATAAAGCACAGAACTCCAACCAACAAAATATGAGTACTTATATAAAAAATTGTTAGTATGTTCTGTACACTTTTAGTAAAAAGAGCACATAAAAAAATCATTACCTTTACATAAAAAACGCAACCCAAGACATTTTTATGGGAAAAACGTAAAATTTTGCAATTTTAAACATTCAAAATACATATTTGTAAATATCCATAAACTTCGCAACTAACTTCACTTCGAAAACACCGTCTACTGTCAATAATATGTAGATAATACAGGAAAAAATAAATTAAAAAGAAATACATCATTGACGAACGTCCTTTTCCTAAAACACGTCTTGTATGAAAACGAAAAAAAGAAGACGATGTTATGTAAGACGTCTCTTTGGGACTTTTGAGATTTCAATAATAAAAATATTTTAGAAAGATATAAAAACATAACTTGACCCCTAATTAAGTGCATGGGGTCAAGACCATTTCAAATTGAAAACAAAATTAGAATGTTTGGAATGTGACAGAGCTCGTTCTGGCTTCCTACCTTCCCGCGGGGTACGTAAATCAGTCGCGGATAGAAAGCTAACTCGTACGAACGCGTCGCTGCTCTTTTGGGTGCTGACCGCATGGACCAATTACGTAACAATTAACAAAGTACCAAATGACCAAAATAAATTCCAAAAATGTGGTAAATTTATTTGTAAGCAACACTTTGGCATTGGATGCAGAATTAATCAATCTGCTGAGTCTAAATAATTTTTTTTTTTTAAGTGCTCTTGGTTATACTGAAAATTAGTAGTTTTAAGAGAGATTAGAAGCTGTTTTATATTTTTATTGAATAATGGTAAACTAATGTTTTTGTTTCCTGATGTTAATTGTAATAAAGCATTTTAATATTTTTGTAATTAATATTAGGTCCTTACATTTGAAATTAGCGTTTTGTATGGGAGGAACATAAAATCGATTTTTTTAAATATAATATATTTATTTAATCAAAGTATGTACCATTGCTATCTATGCACTTTTGCCATCTCATAGGTCGTTCATCGATTCCTTTACAAAAAAAACCATTCGAACGGGAATCAATAAAATTTTTGAAGGCGGTTTGTAATAAACGTTAAAAGTAAAAATAGTAATCTGTTGGGGCAAGGTCCGGAGAATACGGTGGATGTCTTAGACATTCCAATTGAAGCTCCTCTAATTTGGTAGCCGGCCGTTGTGCAGAGTGTGGTCTAGCGTAATCATGAAGCAGCAGTGGCCTAGAGCGATTAATCAGCCTCGGTTGTTTAGCAGCTAGCTTTTCCATCATGGTTTGCAGTTGCTGACAATAGACATCTGCCGTAATCGTCTGGCCAGATTTAAGAAAACTGTAGTAAACGACACCAGTACTAGTCCACCAAACACTCACAAGTAACTTTTTTGTAGTCAATTTTCGCTTGGGGCATGGTTTATTACTTCGTTTTAGTTATTTCTTTCACTCCATTTTCATTCATTTCTTTGGGGTCAGTGGTGATCCCATGCGACTAATTGTGTGATTTGCTCAATGGGCCTACTTAATGGTTAAATAAACAATTAAACGCCATAATTAAAAACACTTTAAGGCTATACTATCCGTTCAACAAAAATCAATGTACAAATCTAATAATCATCTCAAAAATCCTTTACAGGTTAACGAATTGATATATAAATATAAAAGTTAACATATTTTATCCTTTTAATATACGAGAAGTTGGAATGATTAAATTTATGTGAAGTTAGTTAACACGTGCTCCACAGACCATATTAACTCCAAACTACTTAAGTTTAAGCTTGTTTACAGCATATCGATTATTAAAGGAAACACAGAAACTATTCGTAGGCCATTTCCGAAAACATCCGAAGTTTCCCGAACGCCATTCGGGAGGGAGTTAATTTGGGGCGTCAAGTTTTACCTGTGGGAGTCATAAAACGTGGTAGGAATATTAAATTGTTTCGGGACAGGGTGAATCAAATTCATAATTTTCCTTCTGTAAATGCATATTTTTATAAACAGGGCTATCTTTTATTCGACCATAAAATTATGAATTCATTATTAGTGATATTACTTGTACAACATGGAACATGGGTTATTAGTAATGAGGAGGTAAGTAATAGACGGAAAATATATAATTGTAGTGTCCTTGAATGACAGATAGTCTCAGTTGGTTTTAATAGATGTCGGTAGGTTTAAAACTTGTGCCAGATACCAACAGATGTCGGAGAGTAGTTTTATCCCGCGAGTATAGCCGAGCCCGCGAGGTGGCCGGTCGCAGACCCAGAAGCTTATAATTATTATAAGCACGTAATATTTTAAATAAAACCAGTATTGTACAAGGGCCTTATAATTATTTTTGACGAAGCCCAACACAATGTCTGCCTGCGCGGAGAAAAATGCTATTCGAAAAAACGATCATTTTATTAATAAACACGGTTAAAAACGGGACTGAATTTCTTACGATAAATTAACAGTGTTTCAATGTTTATTGGCGGGAAAATATAAGAATAATTTGTTGGTATACGTACGAAATTACGTATACCAACACATTATTCTTACACATTCCCGCCAAAAACCATTGAAACCCTGTTAATTTGTTCGTAAAAAAGTCCCGTTTTTAACCCTTTTTATTAATTAAATGATCGTTTTTTTTAATAACATTTTTCTCCGTGCGTGGCACACTCTACAATAATCATAATCCCACTCAGTATAACTATGATGAAAAAAATATAACGATTAAGACTTTAATTCTACGAAAATTGGTATTTTCTTATAACAAGAACTTATTAATGTATTGTAGAAAGATTTGTTGAAGAAAAGCTATGGTAAAACGTATTGTTAATATAAGTTACTGGAAACGTCTGAAATATTCAAATGAAACTGCTCTCATACCTTCCGGTTGAAATAAGTCATCATTGAAGCCTTTTTCGCACTTCCGCTGGGTTTCCGCTTCTTCCGCCAGATTTTCCAGTCAGTAAAGTCCCCTCTTTAAGTCTAAGAACAACAAGAGAAATATGGCCACTAGGAATATCTCCGGTTGTATTATATATGTACTTACAATAATTTATGCACCCTTCGACTCCCGCCGTCTGCCGCACAAAAATAACTTAAGACGAACAGAAAAAAAATGGCACGATAAACTAAAAAAAAAACCCGGGTGATAATTAGATGTTTGGTAAACAAATGAAATTACGCGTTCTCATTTACTCGGGGGCGGAATGTTTAATTAAAAAATATTATACGGTCGAAGGCGGGAATAAATCCAGACGTTAAACGGAATCTACGAGAAAAAATTCAGGATCCCTAATTAGAAAAGCATTGTTCGCTTAGGCTGTGATAAGTTTAATCAATTCAATTTACTGCCTATGAATTTTAATTATTATTATCGCACGGCTTTATTTTATTTTTCCTTACAGATTTACTGTTAATTTTTTTGCGATAAATTTCTCCCGTTTTTAGTAACATCTTTTCCTGATATATTATCTAAGACAAGCTGTTATAGGAGTATATCATGTTATGTCAAACATGTCGCATTTTGAACATTTGTGCTAAAGTCAGGAGCCAGATAAAATATATCATCCCTGATTGGGGTATGTGGTGAGGGGGGAGGGGCAGAAAATGCTTTAGAGGAAGGTAGGGAAACACCTGGCTATTCATATGTGGTCACAAAACACCGATAAAGTCTGAATGGTGGTTTTACACCAAGGCTACAATGAGAGAATCTTCCACTCCGAAACTTGCCG
Source organism: Limnephilus auricula (assembly GCA_951813805.1). Classification (NCBI taxonomy): domain Eukaryota; kingdom Metazoa; phylum Arthropoda; class Insecta; order Trichoptera; family Limnephilidae; genus Limnephilus; species Limnephilus auricula. Next base: position 1,492,081 of record OX638401.1, read on the forward strand.
CAAATATTATACAAATTATTTTTAATTAATTACTTGTGATTGTAAAGTGAAATAATCAAATACTGGGCAAAACATAAAATTTATTTTACAGACTGGCAAAGAAATGTTTTTATTTACGTTATTCAAATTAGCAATACTTAGTTTGATTAGCGTTTTAAAAAGATTTTAAAGTGAATGCCTTTTCAAAGCTCAAAGATTTCAGAGAAGGTGGCTACGGACTACCGGAATTTCCTTGGGTCTGGATAATTGAAATTTGCATGGCAGTGGGAATTTTTCTAAGGGGATGAAAATATGGATTCTGTTAGGGGATACTCACAGCGTGCTTTTAGTTTAAAAGCATTCCATACCTAAGTGCTGAAATATTAAGAAGAAACGAACAATTTACATATTCACGAAGAATATCTCATGTCTCTACTGAGTAGTGTGAGCAGCGCCCATTTTATATCCGGATCCAGAATAAAGAAGACGGGAGAAGAAGAAATGCAACTCACATCAAGAAATATGTTTCGCAGTTTATCAAGGCGACTGACAGGTGAGTTTCTGAAAATGTGTATTTTCGTCGGGAAATAAATCATACGCAAGAGGAAGAGGGATGCCATCTCTTTGTACTCGTATGATTCATATTTGATGCGTGCTTATTTATTTATATTACAAGACGCCCGACAGATTGAGTTCTCAAAACGTAATCCGGTTCTTTGATTTCACGCAGATTCTAGATTAATTCCTAAAGTAAGATATTTCGAGAAATTATTACGTACAAAATAATAATACCCTAAGACTAAAGCTATTTATTATTTATTGTTTGAAACATTTACAGAGTGTTAACAATTATTACGTTAGTGATATTGCCGTTGGAATGTGCGAAGTTGTTAACGCTCCTATTCAATATGTTCACAGCATGAGTAATCAAGTTTTAGTTATTACTTGGCGGCGATTCAAGTGGTAAAAAAAAGAATTAATAATTCTCAAAATAAAATATAGAAAATAGTAAGTGTGCATTACCTACCAACAGAGAAACATTAGACAGAAAGCAAGAAAAACCTAATGAATATAGCAATTACATAACTGTTCTCCGTGACATCATGGTAGAATATTGTTGAATTGGTTTTTAAAGTATGATTTTTAAAGGTTGTTTGCGATGTCAGAGTTTAACAAAAATCTTTAGCCTACAACAATAATGAATATTTGATTGAGTTTATTAAATAATGGAAGCATTTCCCAAACAGCTTAATACTTTAACGAATGAAATTATGGAATGGTTCGTCAAATATTTATTTCTTGGATTTTTAACCAGCCCCCAAAAAGAGGTCAAATCAAATCATTTTTACTGAAAGTTTTCTATACCTAATGATTAAGGATCCGTCTTGAAAATTTTAATGTTTTTTAAAATGCTAGAATTACCCGTCAGACCAGTTTGTGACGCAACGCTCTCAAGTCAATTTGAAAAGTTCCCGTAATTCACTTGGTATTTTTCATCTCGGGAATTTAATATTAAAAGTTATGCTCCTCGATGTCCATCTTGCAAAGTTCTCTGGGCGCTGGAGTTCCCGTCATAAAGAAATCAGTTATTCACATTGCGTCCCGAGATATCTAACGAGAGGATAGAAAACTTCGCTCGACGTATCTTTTACAAACATCCCCTGTAATTTACTGCCAGTGTGTAGCTTATTGGAAAAAAATGTTTGTGTTACACGAATTTCATTATTCAATCAATTTTATTCAAACTTTTTTACACGTTGTGAAATAGAGATGAAAATGAAGACCACTAAAACGCTTTTTCGATATTTTTATTTAAGAACTTTCACAAAGAAGTGTTGACTAATATGAGTTTTCAAACAATTTATTTAAAGTGAAAAGAGTTTATCTGTCAATCGATAATAAAAACTTGTTTTTAAATGATTATTGCGAATTCTTTTTTCATTTTACGTAATCGTAAATATGCACAGCGCATTAGTGAAACCTGTATGAAAGGAACCGACCATATTAATTGTTAAACATAATAATTTCGGTTGTCGGTACATGGGTGATGTGAAAAATTCCTCTGAATTCCTGCGTAATGCTTTACATTATCAAGTTCATTGAACTTGAATTTCAATAATTCGAAATGTAAATTTCTGACCGTCTCTTATTATTATTTTGATAGGCTGTGTTCCTGATGTAACTATTAAAAAAAAACTTTCAGATTTTCAAGTGCTAAAATTATAATATCCCGTGGTTTTTCACGGATCTGCGTTAATATTATTAATAGTCCATGGGATAACATTTTTCAATGTGGTTCAACCATTTATTGGATAATCAACAACTCTGCCACAGGTCACCCCAAGTGGTTCGCTACCTTTGGTGACTTAGCAGGGGTGCCCATGTTCATGGGGTGAGGTTTGTCCAGGTCTTGATTGCGTGGCAGGCCAGATTAGGAGAGACTGGTTAAGGGAGGCTTTTTGGCTTCTCCAACAGAACTCTCTCGGAACATCATCTTGCACTGTAGTGGGAGGGATGGAATCATTCGTCCGTCACTCCTGGATACACTGACGCCCAAATTCCTTCCCACCCCTCATACCCTTTTCCTTCCCAGAATATCCTATTCTTCCTTTCATACATACTGGGTTTTTTCTCTTTCCATATAAATGTTTTTACAGTTTATTCACTCCGTTTTTTTAAACTTGCTTGTATCAACTGTTTATACTATTCAAATAAACCGCATGTTAGAAGCAGATCGTTATGTATGTAAATAAATACCAAGCAGAATATAAAATAAATAATCCAATGTAGTTAACTTTCAGTTGGCAACATTTTTAGGCTCTGCGTTTCCTCAAATACTGCAATGGAAAACTTCCCGATTCCAGCAAAGCCCCCGAAAGTTGGCGAAAGTTTGTATCCTCAGTAAATTACCCGACCTGCGATCCCCCCACCGCCAAACTCTGGCCACGCATATGCGACAAACAAATCGGGGAGTAAAAAGTTTCGCGAAATATGGACGTGTGCAGTTTTTGCACCAGTGGACTCCCTTTCGCCGGAAAGTTAGGCAGTTTCCGTATTTTTAAAAGCATAATGTCGAAGTTTCGCCGAACGGAAATTTGTAAACAAATTATATTTTGCTTTCGGGAACTCGTTTCTCATTTTTAATGTGAAAACAGAACTATTGGACTATTGCAACGATTTTATAGATAATATTCTGGATAATAGATAAGACCTGTGAAAAACCACTTTAGGTATCATAAATTCAATTATGAAAAAATAATTTCAATGCTGAGAAAACTATTTTCTACAAAAAAATCTTTTTCTAACATTAATTAAAATATTTTTTTTTTATATTTAGGAGAATTCTGTTAAAAAGTGAACCAAAAACACAGGGTCTTGTCCCATTTTTTGCAACTCAAAGAATTTTTCAAAATTCGTTTACTCATTATAATTACTTTTTTATCAGCTCCACACAGGGGGCTCTGAGGAAAATAATTTCCCTCCAGGACTATTATCATCTTTGAAGTTACCGTGTGGAGGGTCTTTTTGGGGAAAGTAAGGTGAGGATGTACTGGGAAGGAAAATTTGAATGACGGGTGGATAGGACGAATGAATCCATTCCTCTCTCTGTGATGTAAGGCATTGGCTCGAGCGAATCCGGCTGGAGAGGTCAAAAGGTCTCTCCCAACCAGTCCCTCCCGATCCGGCCCGCCACGCAGTGGGTGGACAGATACATCCACCGCCAACATTTAGATCTCACCCCATAAACCCCGAAACCCCTACTATTGCTCGGAACGTAATAATCAGGTTAAATTTTTTTTGCTTCAGAGCTCATTGTTGAAGGGAATTTTAGAGTGTCATGCTTTTAACGATATAATATATTTTCTAAAGATAATCTATGGCGAGAAAAAATAGTAGAGTTCTTCATATGATTTATATGTGACGACTCAATTGCCTCATTTAATTTTGCTTTAGTTTAGCAGTTTTGATCGATCTGCATTGACGCAAGCTAAAATTCCCACCCTTCCCACCCTTGCACCCTTTAACGATATAATATATTTTCTAAAGATAATCTATGACGAGAAAAAATTGTAGAGTTCTTCACATGATTTATATGTGACGACTCAATTGCCTCATTTAATTTTGCTTTAGTTTAGCAGTTTTGATCGATCTGTATTGACGCAAGCTAAAACTCCCACCCTTCCCACCCTTGCACCCTTTAACGATATAATATATTTTCTAAAGATAATCTATGACGAGAAAAAATAGTAGAGTTCTTCACATGATTTATATGTGACGACTCAATTGCCTCATTTAATTTTGCTTTAGTTTAGCAGTTTTGATCGATCTGTATTGACGCAAGCTAAAATTCCCACCCTTGCAATAATAATACTAATAAAGCAAAGCGAAACAAAGTGGAATCTACGATTGACACATTCAATCTCGGTTAGTGCATTCCACGCCGGAACTGATCAAATGTATTTCTTTTGTATATTGATATATATATTCACATATATATGAGACATTGAGAGGATTTCAAATCTACTAACCTAAAGGCTACCAGACTAAAAAGAAATGCAAGCTTTAAATTTACTCACAGTCGCTCAGAGGCAAAACATACTTATGTTATTGATTGTTGTTGGTTTATCTTATGTTCTCATTTATCTCTTGTCCAAAGTTGGTATCTACCTACCGATTAACGTTTCTTTGCGCTTTATTAGATTTCTTCTACTTACTGCTAAGACTGTGTTGTTTCAAAATTTCGTCACATTTTTGATGAAGATCAAATCGTTCAGCGTCAATTTAATTTTTTCAGATATTAATGGTCCCCTTTTTCTGCGTTTGTTTCACAAAGGCCTCGAGGAAAAGAAATTCCTTCAGGACATTGTCCTCTTTGGTGATGTATGCTATTTGGGGGTCTTTTTAGTAAAAAAACGAAAGTTTTGGAAAGGAAAAAGGTATGAGGTTGGGTAGGAATATAGGGGTCTATGTGTCCAGGAGTGACGGACTTATGAATCCATCTTTCCCAATGCGGAGAATCGCGATGTTCCGAGAGAGGTCAAGGCCACGAAGTTAGTAGGCAGATGCGTCCACCACCAAGACCCGGAAAAACCTCATCCTGTGAACCCGTGCACCCCAATTGTGTAAGTCACCAAACGTACTGAACTACTTGGGGTGACCTATGGCAGAGGCGTTGGTTATCCAATTACTAGTTCTCATTTACCGAATGCCGATTCGTGTTGCTTTTTAATAAATTGCCCTCAAGCAGACCATTCGAGGTGTTTAAAAATTTACATGTTAGAATTATTTGTGATATTTGTTTTATTTCCATTGTCTTACTTAACATCTTCACAATGAAAATAAATATTTATTGTTTTTGTGTTTAATTCGTGGAACTCCATTTAATTTTATTATTCATTTAATTTAAATTTAATTTAATAATAATAATGTTTATTATTAAGTTCTGCAAGTGTTTTAGTTTTTATTATTGTGACAGCTGTGACACTTGCAGAACTTAATAATAAACATTATTAAATTTAATTTAAATAAAATTAATAAAAAATTAAATAAAATTTAAATAAAAAATTTATGTCGGTACAATAACATTTTAATAGAAAAAAAACTATGTATTTTCCAAAAAAACCTACTGAAAAATTAACCAATTCCTTTTTAAGATGACGTCATGGCGTACAGTCCCTCCTACATATAGTGTGTGCACTTTTGAAAGTTTTCCTTGCGGTAAGGAACACGTGTCGTGCGTTATCTAACGATGAGGGGGTGTACATTTCTGTAGCTACACCACACTGAAGAGACCGGAATACAAATGATCCCAAAACAAAAATCTGAGCTGTGTTGGGAATAAAAGTGGATACTTTTTCACGTCTGTTCGGAAGCTCTGTGGTTATTTTTAGATTTGATGGAAACCAGGTAGAACATATACTTACTTTTTACTTTGGTTCATACTATTTGGTAACACAAATGACATGTTATATATTATGCAGTAGAAAAGTATATTAATAGTAAATTGGAAGAACAGGAATCAAATTATTAAATATAATTTTTTTGTGATCTTTTCTTGCTAATAATAATGATCTATAACGTATACTTTTTACACGATTTTATATTCAAGGTCTAGATATTTTTTTTAAATTTTTAAATTATAACATTGTTATGCTAGGGGCCGCATCTACGCCTATCGTCCCGAAATAATGCGGAAAATTTGAAAAAAATAATACTTTGACGCGAAGCTTCGTGACGATAGGCGCAGATGCGGCCCCAGCATAATAAACATAATACTATGGAAAAAAATTGTGAAATACACATTTTGAAGGATTTTTAGAGCTTGGTGTAGGAGTTATTTCTAGAGTAATAGGGTGCACAATAAATACAATCTTAAGTACTAGGATGTTTTAATGGTAAAATTTATTATATGGCATGCTATGAAGTTACAGCATTTTGATGGGTGATGTTATGGTAGTTAATTTTTTTTAAATAATTTGTCTTATATTTTTTCTAATTTTTGTTAAACGGAGGCTCGAGGACGGAGGAGGATAAAATCAATACCAGGTTCTATGTCATCTTTAGGGATGCTGGATGTTTTTTTTTAGGAAGGAGAACAAGTTCTTGGAGGAAAACATATGTGGGGGGTGAATCTATCCCTCCCACTGCGGTGCAAGGCGATGTTCCGAGAGAGGCTGGACAGGTCAAAAGGTCTGCCTTAATCAGTATCTCACCAGTACTCGGGCACCCCTGATATGTCATACAATAAATGGTTTACGGGGCAGCGATACCCATACCCGCCTGCCAAATTAAAAATTTTGTACTTAAAAAAAATTTTTTTTTTACATTATAACATATACTGTAAAATAAAGTTGGAATATTATTGCAATGCATTTTTCCCTCATAATATTGTTTTCTCTAATTATGATATTCATATAGTGAACAAAATAAAACTATGCTGTGGAGTATTATTTCCATCTCATTTGTTCGGTTCGAACTGAAAAATTGCAATTGCATTAAAAATAAATTTAATAGGGGGAAGAAAAACAAGACTTTCAGGCAAAATTATTGTTTGAATTCCGTTAAGGTTGTCTCGAACTCCGCTAGATGGCAGTACGGCACACTATAGTGGGTTTTAACGAGATGTGTTTTTCTTTTTAGGCATTCAGTGGCCTAAAAAGAAAAACACACCTACTAAGGTAAAAAGAGAAGTTTTCAAAGATCTGTCATTTCTTTAATTCGTTTTTTTTTAATATTCAATAATTATACTTTTTTTTAAATATCTGATTAGAAAATGATGGCGAACTATAATTTATTTATTTCATCTTTTTCTTAGGATCAATTTATTTTTTTATGGCATCAATTTCCAAAGATTACATCAAACAACGAAAATAACATTTTTTTTACCATAAATAAAAATACATTTTTATTAATTTAATCTATCGATCGTCCAGTCAATTAGTCTGACATTTTCGAAAAATCGAAATATGATTTCAGTATGCAGTATGCATATATAAAAGACCTCTATCTGATATAGTACTCAGATTACTTATGAATCAAATTATAATTTATATTTTTTTGGTCACTAGTAAAATATTTCAAAATGTAATACTAATGTATAATAACATAATAACTCCAAACCAAACATAACCAAAATATAAAAAAAAGTGTAAAATAACTAATAATAAAGTTTAAGTTTAGAATAGTATAATAAAACAAATTTAAAACTTTTTCAAATATTTAAGTTTAGACTTACGGAATTCATTACTTCGTTTGTGTGAAAGCACTATGAAAAAACTAAACACATTTTTCGAGATTTTTCAAAGCATCTTTCTACTACAAAACATAAATACTTGTCACACTTAAACATAACCACGTAGACACCTCAGCACAGGTTCTCCTAGTGAGGTGTTCACGAAACATACAACATTACCCAACCACGGTTTCACCCTCTCAAACCTACCTAACACACAACATAATAATAAGTTCAAAAATTATATTATTATGTATAAATATCTATTAATAATTATATGAACACTGTAATATTATATAGAAATAAAAATAAAAATAAAAATTTAAATCCACCGTACCGTTATGTCTCCCGGTGTTATTTTATAGCATATCTAATATACACGAGTAAATAATATTTAAAACATGGTGAGCACTCAAATACAGCTTTCCTCATTCTCTCAAAATTTTGTGTTTGAATATTTCTAACTAATCAACTCGACGATCGATATAATATGTAATATCTTCGGGAAGATTCTGACATCTAAGTAAAGCGTACCTCTTGATGCTTGAGCGAAGCGAAACCGGTCAATAAATTAATAAAAACTCGTGGTTATACACAAAATAAGTGTTCTTTTTTTATTAAATAAGTCAAAATACCAAAGTGATTGCTTTCTACAATACAAATTCTTGTATTTCGTTATTCTTTTTTTTCACAAAATAAGTGTTATATTTTTACAAGAAATAGTCCCAATGCTGAATCATGTATGTAAAGAGATCTGTGCTTGGAATTTGAGGGGGGATTTTATACCTTGAACCTTGAAATGCATTTTGGTACAGCACAACTTTCTGGGTGGCTTACAGGAGTAGTCAGTACATGTGTAGGAGAAAATCACGTTCAGATACCCCTGGAAACTAATAAATCATACGTAAGTGAGCATCTCTTCTAGACACAAATGTGAAGCTGGGGAGCACAGCATCGCACAGAGATAACTTATTTTAGGGACGTTACGGCCAAAAAATATGTTTCTTTCTAGAAAATAAAAAAGGTGGAAGGAAAATGTAGGTGTGTAAAACTAGCGAAACATACTTACAAATATATATCGTAATAAAATAAAACACTGCTTCGTGGAAATTAGAATAATATTATGTTTGATTTATTTCAAAGGGAAGTGCAGTATTTTTTTTCCACTTTTTAAAGGACAATAGTTGTCATTTTTCGAATTTTGCTTGTTCAAACCATCATTTATTTAAAACTTATTAAAAACATATTTTTGTTTGAAAATACTACTATTTATTGGGTTTTCTGCTTACTACGATGTAAAATAACGTTAAGAATTAGCTCATTACGATGTAAGAAAAAACAGTAGAAATTAGCTACTTTTAATATTATAAAAAACGTTTTAAATAAATTATATGATAATGTGTGATGTGTTCGTGTTCATTACTGTACTATTGATTCTCCTTGTATTGCTAATACTTTTTATATATTAGCATTAATCGGTTTTTGATAAATTATTAGTTAGATCCTTTATATATGCTTAAAACAATTACGGATTTAAAAAAAAATATTATTATACATTGTTTTTCAGGAGTCACGGACGGAATTAATGCGATCTTAATTATCAATTTTAAGACAGTTATAGTAAAATAAATTTATACTAACCACCCCGGAAACGAGTTTGTCCGAAAATAATGGATTATATTATGAATTAATGTTTAGAACACGTACGTAATTATGTGTTCAATTATTTTCCACAATAAATCATAATAGATTGGTTTGTGAAAATTTCAACTCATCTATCTGATGAACCTCTATGGGGAGGAAGTTCACACAATAGTAGCGGTTGAAGAAGAAAGAACCATCTATTGGGCAGTCTGGTTTTCCTCAAGAGGTGCAAGGATGAATCAATTGAACCAGTACACATACGAATCAAAAGACACATCACATTCCGGAAAGCCGACAGGGTATTTCAAAGATCAGAGGCAGCGTTACTAAGGGAAAGTACAAGACCTACAAAACAAGTTTACTCTTGAGACAGAGTTCATAAACTCAGTTGTTCCAACATGAGTCAAGGTTTATGTAGGACAGACGGAATGGACGATCTCCAAAAGGATGACAAAACATTTTCTGGCATGTAAACTTGGTCATCCTGATAAAACGTTAATTACGAGCATTTAATTGCAACCGGCTTTACTTTGGATTTGCTCAAGGGAAGTCTTAGATAGTCCTGGGAAGTCTTGGAAATACCATAAAGAATAGGCATATAGAACATGCATAAAGAACGTCCAATTACGAATGCAATTGAAATTAACAAAATTCCCATTAATATTAATAAAAACGTCGGGGCTAAGATCAATAGTTCTTAATATCCGGTGATTGACGGCTACACCAAAACTAAATCCAGCTCTTAGGTGATTGGAGTTGGCAACACGGTATTGCATCTACATACCTAAGAACATAATCCACCACAATCCTCGATTATAAATTTGCCCTGATGGTGAAGACTGTAATGCTGTCCGAAAATTTGTCTAAGAAGGAAGTAGCGCTACACGGCACTACACCCCAAAAATAAATCACGTATCAATCCTAATATATGATTTGAGATTTTTACGGCCAAAAGCATTTTCGTTGTTTGTTTTTGGGGTGTTATGCCGTGTTGTGCTACCTCCTTCTTTAGCCGACGTTTTGGACAGCGTTTCGATCTGCCCTGATGATTGAGCGTTGCAGTGTCCATCATCAGGGCAGATCGAAACGCTGTCCGAAACGTCGGCTAAAGAAGGAGGTAGCACAACACGGCATAACACCCCAAAAAAAACAACGAAAATATATTAGGATTATTTATAAAGCGCCGTTTTTATGAAAAATGTAATCAAGGGCACTGTAAAATTATTTTTAGAATATCTTAAGAATATCTTAAGCTCTCGGCTATAGAGGTTGTCGAAATCAATGTAATATTAATATAAAAAAAATAATAGCACTCTCAAAAAGAAAATCAATGAAAGAAAACCAATGATAGAAAAATCAATTTTCTAGAAAATCAAAAAAAAATCGGTTCATAAAAAACGAGATTTATTGAAGGTAAAATAAATGCAAAAGTATCCAATGCTCCTCGATACTGAACAAAACTAACCAAATAGCGCACTTACGTAAATATATTATCATTGACTCAGTGTACCATATAAACACTGTACAGTGTAACACATTCTCTTGCACCAGCACCGTGGCTTCATGTACCCTATTTTACCTTAAAGTACCCTGGTAGTCGGCAGTGTCCTTCTACTTGGGCCACCCTGCTGGCGCTGGGTTAGCGGCGTTCTTGGCGGGCCGGCAGTCGGTACGTGTACCGAAAGTATTAGGAGCTGAAAACAAGAAAACTCAATTTGCAAAGTTACCCGAGTGGTTGTGTGTACCCCAGCTACAATTTGCGGTTCGATCCTTTGCCAATGTTAAAGCACTAGAGACTTTCCCTATTGCCGGATCTTAACACGCTCGAGCCCACGAGAATTTATTTAATTAAAACTTGTATATATAACATGACAAATAAATTTAATTTTCTACACGCCATATGCATATTCCTGCACTTTTAAAAAATAAAATGATATCATTTTTTGGTGTTTAGGTGGAATCTGGGAAAAAATAAAGGATAGTTATTTATGATTTTTTTATTTACTTTGGTTTGTAAATCATCACATATGAAACCTTAGTCAACCTAATCAACATCGTTTTTTTTTTTTTGGATTTGGATATTATTTATGTTCAGAGTTCCTAAACATGAGTTTACTGACTCTAACGTAATTATAAATTGGATTATCTAACGATACTTTACATGGAATTTTTTATATTATTTTAAATGGTGGGGAATGAAACTTAATAAACTACACTGCAACTTTAGGCAGGATTTCACTCCTTGCGGAGGATTATCTTAGGTTTTTTGTATTTAAAATTTTCGTTCTCGCTATACGTAGCGAGAGAGTTAATGGTGGGATTTTCATGTCGGGCTAGACCGCCATAAAAATTTTCAGATTGTTTAACAATTAAGTCCTTTATCAGAGGAATGTTTGTGTCATTGTGGAGAGTGGAAACCCTGATCCACTTAGGCGCATTCAACGCAAGTCGAATGGCTTTGTTTTGCAGGGTTTGTAGTTTGTTTATGTGTGTGTCAGCTGCATAGCCCCAAATAGGTGCAGCGTATGTGAAGCCCGGCCTAATGGTCGTCTTGTAGAGTAGTAATTTATTGTCTGATGATAATCGACTATTTCTACCTAGCATCGGATAGAGTGCGGCAATTGACTTATTTGCTGATTTTACTTTTTCATTAATGTGTTTTTTCCACGTTAGTTTGGAGTCTAAGGTTACTCCCAGGTATTTTATTGATTTCTCCCATGGAACTTTTTCCCCAAACAGTATTATGTTCGGGGGTAGTTTTGGCCTTCTACGTGAAAAAATAATCGCGGCACTTTTTGTGGGATTTATCGAGATTCTCCACATTTTACACCATTCTTGAACTAGAATGGCTTGGAGCTGTACGCGCCCTGTAGCAATGTGCGCGACAGTCGAGCTTGACATGATATTTTTATCATCGGCGAATTGTGTGATTTTAACATTATGATTCATTGGTTTAGGAATATCGCTAGAATAGATATTATAAAGGGTTGGAGACAACTGACCTCCTTGAGGAACTCCGGCTAATAGAAGACGTACCGAGGAGAAAATATCATCAATTTTAACTTTAAATGTACGGTCAGTGAGATAACTATGAACGATTTTTATAAATGAAATGGGGAAGCCTAGTAGGAACATCTTATACAGTAGGCCATAATGCCATACTCTGTCGAAAGCTTTGCTTACGTCGACCGAAAGTATCACTGTATGTTTGTTTATATTGAATCCGTCCGTGATGTGTTCCACCACACGGAGAAGTTGATGGAGGGTCGAATGACCAGCTCTAAAACCATGTTGAAAGTCTGGTAAGATTTTATTTTCCTGAACAAAAGCATTTAGTCTTACTAGAATGATTTTTTCTAAGATTTTACCTAGGCAAGGAAGGAGGCTAATAGGTCGATGATTTTCGGTTAATAATGGATCTTTGCCTGGTTTCGGAATCAATATAACGTTTGCTTGTTTAAATTCTTTTGGAAAACATTGAAGACGTAGTGATGCGTTACAAATAGCTGTTATGGCGCAGATGCCTTTAATCGGGAGACTTTTAAGTACTTTATTTGAAATGCCGTCAGGACCAGCTGCTTTTTTAATTTTAAGTGAAGTAATTATTTTTTTAATTTCTTTAGGTGACGTGAATTTGATAGGTGAGTCATCAGATTCTGTATTTATAATTGAATTTACTTTTGAATCCACCATTGAAACGAAAGTCGGGTCATCGTGGACAGTATTTGGGGAGAATTGAGCTTCTAGGCTGTCTGCAAAGGCTTCAGCCTTATCTGCGGACGAGTATACTACTCCATTTGGGCCTTGAAGGGGAGATATTCTTGTCTTTGGTCTTCTAAGCGTTTTAGAGAGCTTCCAATAAGCTGCTCTGTCATTATCGAGAGATGAGATAAACTCATGCCAGCGCTCATTGCGGTATTCGCTTAGAGAGTCTCTCACTTGGCGGGATAAACGATTATAATGCATTTTGACGATTGGGTTGCATGATTTTTGCCACTCTTTACGAATATAATTTTTTTCCCTAATAAGATCTTTGATCTCTTCGGGAATTCCGTGACGGCTTGAGTCGTTGGGAATTTCAACGGATGCCTCGTTGATGCACGATTTTATTGAGTTTATTAAATTTGAAGTGGCTGTATTAAGACTAGCTTCGTCAGGAATAGTGGTTGGAACAGTTGTGTTCGTATTTAAAAGCTCACTAAGTTTGTGCCATTTGATTTTTGTCCTAGTTGGCTTATGAGGGACCAGAGGATTTGAACCTCCTGATAGTGATAATAGAATAGGATTATGATCAGATGCGAGATCGTTTAGTACTCGTAAGGAGTGCAAATGGCTGGTGTCTTTGAGAATGACAATGTCAATAACATCGGGCCTCCCGACGTGGGGATGTAGAGTGGGGATGTCCGGAGCATCTATGACGATTGAGTTAGAGAGAGCGTACTTGGCTAGGTCCCTACCCTTTTTATTATCGTATCGGCTATGCCAGGAGCCATTTTTTGCATTTAGGTCGCCAGCTATCACAGTGGGGACGTTTTCTGAAAGGAGTGAGTCTAGTTCGGAAGGAATTAATTGGCGTTTGGGAGGACTGTATACTGAAATGAATTTTAACGGACCGGTAGAAGTATTGATTTTAACCGCGGTGGATTCAATATTAATGTTAGAAAATGAATGGGCTAGACAATGGTCAATGTTGCTCTTGACTAGAATGGCTGTACCGCCTCCTTTGTTGGTAGTTCTATCGTCACGGTATATGGTATAATTAGGAATTCTTAGATTACGTGATGGTTTTAACCACGTTTCATTTATAAGAAATACATCTAGATTATAGTCGTGGAGAAATTCAATAATCTCTTCGCGGTACGCTAGAACTGTGCCATTGGCATTCCAATAAGCCGTCTGTAGGTTAGAATTATTGACGCGTTGTCTATCCATTGTGTTTATTAATGAAGCTCTGGATGGAAGTCAGCTCTTTGGCTGCATTTTGAATAAGAAATTTGAGCTCAGTGGCTCTTTCTATGAGGGTTTGTAATTCAGAACCCGTGGGTTTCGGTTGCGGTGGAGGAGGAGAAGGCAGGGAGGTACCCTGAGGAATATGCGGGGACTCGGGATGGCGTTCAAGCCGGAATTGTTGGCTGAAGGCCGGGGTATTATGAGACCGTTGTTCTTGTTGAGAAGAACGGCTTTTGTAGAAATGAGGTGCGGGCCAGGCGTTAGGCGCAGGAGGAGAGCGGTTGGGGGGCTGCTGATTGGATGTGGGTTCAGGCCTAGGTGGCTGACTTTGTTGCTGAGGCTGAGACGTGTGGTAAGAAAAATCATCGTTTTGACGGTGACTTTGGTAGTTAGACTGCCTACGATTATAAGGGTAATGGTTTCTATTTGTGCGGTTAGGCTGGGGCCTGGCAGGGCAGCCCTTGTAACTCGCCGTGTGATCACCCTCACAGAGGGCACACTTGGCCGGGGTGTCTCTCGGTTTTGTACACTCCGAGGATCTGTGTGGCCCTGCGCATTTCACGCAGCGCTCGAGACCATGACAGCAGTTTGCGGAATGACCAAGAACTTGACAACGAAAACATTGCCCCATTCTTGTTTTGTTGCGTAGGCTTTCGACCTGGATCCTCAGATGGAAGATCGAGGTGAGTTCGTTGAAAATTTTTTTACCGTCTTCGTTTTTAGTCAAGTTAACTAGAACTAGAGGTATCGGTTTGCGAGACCGACCAGCTTTCATACGGTGAACCGATATCACCGGGTAGCTGCGGGCAAGTTCATTCTTGACCTCCTCTGTATCTATATCTTCAGGGATACCCCTGATGACTACTTTTAGTGGTTTTTCCTCGGGGAGACGGAATGAGTGATGCTCAATTTTCCGACTTATGAGCAGCCTGGTAACGCTGCTATGCTCCCTCGGAGTTTTAGTCTGGATATGGAGAAAATTCCCCATATTTTTGGCTGTAAAATCGATGCCTTTATCTTCTAATGTTCTAAATAAAGCCGTTATTTGAGTTTTCCTATGGAGGACAATCGGCGGAATACGTCCAAATTTGCGTGGCGGTTCCACTGCGAGGGGCTCATCTACCGTAGCAGATGTAGAGGGAATTGGAGAGGGGGACCTCAGTAAACCGAATTTATTACTATCATGAGTCGATACGGGTCGCGAATCTATGTTTGTTTTTTTCGATCGAGGGGAAGAACCAGGAGAGTGTCTGGGTGAATTGACAGGTGTCAAGGAGCCATTTGAGCTGGCTCGAGAACGTTTACGTCCGGAGACAAGACGGAATCCTGTCTCGTCAGAGGAAGAATAATTATCTTCCATTTCGGACTCAGAATCAGCATGAGTTGGGAAAGGAGAATATTGGCTATGTGGAGATGGATAGCGTTGAGGGGCTACAATTGGATTATTTTGAGTTTGATTTGTAGCTTGCGAGGCTAATTCGCGTTGGATTAATTCATTTAGATAAGTTTGTTCGTCTAAGGAGAGATCTTTGTTGACCCTAGCGACCATGAAGGCAGCTACGGTGTTTTCGTAGGTGTTCATAATTGTAGAAATTAGAAGCTTCCAGTAATGTACGTAATTCGTTAATTAGGAATTGTTTGCTTATTGCGGTGTAATTAGTTGCTATGGGCGTATGAATAATAGCGAATAGGCCGTTTGGGTTTTCCAGAAAATTTGGAGAAACACGATATGATATTTATTTTTGTGTGCTTGGTGACAGCGAGCTAATTGCTTTTGTAATTAATTTGACCGACGACAATTGAAACTGTATTTTGGGAAAAAACGCGGCAGAACAGAACGTTTTCTTTTGGTTAAAAAGTGATAATATTAAACTTTGAATATAAAGTCAATGAAAGAAACACGGCAGGTTAGCGTAGAGAGTATGCTTTTAAGAGAATAGCGGAGATATTTTAATTAAAGTGAATGGTAATGATTAACTCTGAACAAAAAAACAATATTTCAAATCCAAAATCGCTCACCGGAGATGTAGTCTGGACGATGCTCTGCTGGGGATGCTGTCTGCTGCTGGATGCTCAGCGCTGATTTAGTGGTTTTGACCAGAACTTGAAGAAACGTACTCTTCATTCAGTTGGGAATCAAGATCGTGGAAGATAAACCACAAAAGTTCAAAGCACTAGCACTTGAGACTGTACATTAGATAATGTTAGGATCTTTGAATGTAAATGCACGGAATATCAAAGACACTACACTTGAGTCTGTAATACGAAGAAACGTGGACACTGTTTTTAGAAACACTGTGGATTCACTTGGAAAGGCGATAGCCCTTATGCGAGGAACTCCGATGGAGCTAAAAGGCTCGGAGAACTGATTTTATTTTGCTAACAAGATAACTGTATTAAAACACAATAATTTGGCGAAATCACAACTGTGCGTGGGGAGCGCGTAACTGAGGTCAAGCCAGTGGCGTGGTCAGAGAACGAATCGCCTAATCAACATCGTAAGAGTGCGATCAGTAGAAGTACACAAAACCGATACCGCGGTGCACCGTCCCGTGTACTGGTGCCAGTATAAATATTATGGAACGGCGCACTCTCGGTATCACGCTTTCTTACTGAACTGATATATTTTTATTTGTTTTGATTTAATAACATTGTTGGATAATGTTGACTTCAAATGGTGTTTTAGCCTCGACGAGGTATTTGTTGATTTTTATTTCTTAAACACCCGTTAGAGAGCGAGCTGAATCTTAATAAAATTCTTTCTTCATCAATAATTAACCACTAGAGCGATTTAGGTCCAAATTTAAACCGCTTTTATTTTTTGCGATTTATATCGGTCCAAAATTGAACCACATTTAACGAAATGAATTTAAACGACCACATTTAAAAATATGGGTTCAACAGTGAAATCTAGGTGGATATATTGGCTTTTAACCGTAGCAAACAGTTTATATGTTTGCATACTAATATTTTAAGGAATTATATCAATTAAATCTAATGGTAAAATCGAAAACCGAACATCCATTGCTCGAGTGGTTAACACACCTTTTGGTTTAAACATTCTGTAGTATCCTTGAATGACACATAGTTTCAGTTGATTTTGATAGATGCCGTTAGGCTGAGAACTTATGTCATGTTCCGACAGATGTCGAGTAGTAAGAGCAGGTACATCCGAGCGGTATAGCCCGGTTAAGCTCAGATTCAATTCCTAGGCACTAGAGTCAGTCGTGTTACCCAGAAATATAAGATATTGTAAACAAGTAAAGAGATAAATAACGTAAAAAGGACCTAATTATTCTTGAAGAGCCACTACACAGTTAGTAATGTCTGACTGTGGATATGACAGACATAACCTGCCTATATAAATTACTCGATTTTTTGTAACTGTTTCATAAAAATACATATTTTTGGTAGGTATTTTGTTTTTCGTACGATCCATCAAGGTTAATAATAAACATAACACCACCCACCTAAAACTAGTTGCGAAGGTGCATACGCGACAATATAAAAACAATGGAAGAACGCTTTTCGATAATTAATAAAAAATAAATAATATTTAAATATGCATGCGTCTTGTGCATCCAAAGTGTTAAATGTTTATTGAATGGGTAGTATGGCGCACTGCGCCTCTTTGTTTCTTTCGATTGAATCGGAAAACAGTAGGTATTAGTACACCACCACCCCTCCCCTCCACCCCACCCGCCCTACCCGCCCTGCAAACCCATGTGTGCTCTGGGGGGCGAGCAATAAATACCAGCCCCCCAGTTGCAGCCATGCCAAGTCTATTCGGCCTGATTAAAATTGAATTTCGGCCTGAAATACTGCTATCAAGTACATGAATACTGAATCCCAAAGAGTAAACAATCGCTAAGTTACTTTGCCAAAGATTTTCCAACGATAGTGGTGATAAGATAGAAATCACATAATTCTGTGAAAAAAACTTATTTATGATTTTCTCTTATTTACTAAATTTAAACTATTTCCGAATTTGAATTTAACATCTCCAGATCGGTAAATTCAAAACTTAGATTAGGGTATTTTTATATCTTGGTCAGGGAAATGGAAAATTGTAACAGAGTGAAATTGACCCAGTGGGATTATTAAATTTAAACAAATTGTAGAATTCCGCATTGTAAAATTCCACCACGAATTAAACATTTCAATTATACTCATGGAAGCATAAATATGAAAATCTTGTAAAACGCAAAAAAATTATTTAGAATGGGAAGCATTTGTTTCTCAATAATATTAAAATCTTTTATTGTATTTCTTCGGCATTAACTATGTAACAATTTCTAGACATTTTCTTATGAAAATTTTTATTTTCTTTGAACATTTGTTACTTAAATTTTATATTATCTGCTACCGGTTTCGTCACACGTGATATTGACTTCTCCCACTGTTCTCCCACTCCCCCAAAATCACCCCTCCCACTAGCCGCACCTAATAACATCTAATTCATTTCTGTACCTACTTGTTTAAATTTTATGTTAGTTTTAAGTTTGCTGGTGAATGGCACGGATGTGTCGAAACTGGTAGCAGATATATAAAACTAAGGTTACAAACGTAATTGGAAAATAAAACTTTTCAAAACAAATTGTTAAAATCTCTTTTCCGAATCTGCCACAAAATAAAAATAAATATTTTTATGTGTCAATATTGCAATAAAAACGTTTTATTTTTATTTTATTTCGACAGAAAAAAAAAAACCAGCATGTTTGATTTGAATTTACGTAAATCAGTGGGCTGAAACCAAATCCTCGTAAACCTGAACAGTTCACCCCCAAACCAAATACATTTAAGGTAAACCAACTAAATCCACAATGTATTTTTCCCGTGCAATCGTAACCAAATTATTTTTGAAACAATTTTGACTAAACCTTTAGCAAGCCACATGGCCACATGGCCACAGTGCGGTAAGGGTTGAACTTTCCGCGTGGAACTTTGATGCGATGCATTATTAATATTAAAATAGTTTTAGACCCTCAGCCGACTTTGCTCTACAATTCTACATACTGCATGCTGAAACAACTTGCCAAGTTTGAGCTGTGGTGTGTTTACATGTAATTAATAATTATTTATTAATTTACTGGCCTTCGCTTGTGAGGTTTCGGAGTTGAATCTTTCATGTATATTAATACCTATAAGGGTTAGAATATAAGTTTTGCTAACCACTAAATACGAACCGTGCAATTTTGTAATAAGGAAAATATCAAAATCAAACACAGTAGTTATAAGCTGACTATAACACCATTTTTTCGCTGTTAGATTTTTATAACTTTTACTTTTTGATAACTTTTTGAAAAAAAAAACAGTATGATGGAAGATAATTTCAGTATTGCCTCCGATGTAAGACCATAATCATTGAATATGGAATAATCGCATGGGGAGGTGCATCACTATCAGCTATAGATTCATTATCGAAGGCACAAAAATTAATTATGAAAGTTATTCTTAAAGTTCCCATAATAACAAGTACTGTAGATATATTCAACAAATTCCATGTATTAGATATTCGACAAATTTACACAAAAACTATCTTAACTCATCTGTTTAAAAATAAAACACATACATTTTATAAAAATACTCAAAATATTGTAAACACGAGGCACAAAACCAAAGAACTCATACAAATACCTAAAACAAACACAACATTTGGTCAAAGAAATTTCAAATACATTGCGTCTAAAATATACAATAACCTACCTGACAAAACAAGACAATCGAATAATATTAACAAATACAAAATCCTGATCAAACAATGGATCATCGAAAAAGGTCGCGCAATAATTAGTCACCTCACCCAAATATAATCGTATATCTTATTATTGTTACCACTACCTACCAATCTGAAAAATTTTTTTGAAATATTTTTGCTTTATTGAAAAATGTACTTTATATAATAATTAAAAAATATTTGTTTACTAGTCTGTCTCGACACAGGATTTCCCAAAAACATATGTAAACCTTATGATATAGATTCAATAAATAAATAAAAATAATAAATAAATAATAAAATAAAATTTGTATTCAATGAAACGTTATTTGAAATGGCTTTAGCTGTGTATGATGGCCAGGTCTGAACAGCCAGGTACTTCCCCACTTCCTCTTCCTCATATCCTTCATCTCCTTACTACCTTTCTACCACACAACGCAACATAACCCAATTGGGATTGCCATAGTCACACTGGGTCCAGATGGTTGGGAGCTGCTCAGACTCTTGTGCACCAATTGTTTGTGGTGTTTTTTAAACACCTGGATAGATATTTCCAAGTAGATGTCAATAACGTCACGACCTGAAAACCGTTGATTTTATCTTAAAATTGTATCATGTACGATGCATATCAAGAGCTCCTACTTGCCACGCGTTGTCCTACGAAATTTCCTAGACACTTGGGAGATTAGTACAAAATTTGGCCGTAAACGCCAGTTGTTTGTGAAGGCCGGGCGAGTTCGGATGGATTGCTTGCAAGGAGGTCTGTTATGGCGGTACTTGGATATTACGCGTGAGGATTCACCTTTTATTATGGAGATTGTTTTACCTTAGAGGATTAAAAAAATCAGTCATAATCACTCAACTGGCGCCCGTATTAGTATGCTTCAATTCGCTAGATTACCATTAATTTGATTTTAGACACTTGTTTGCAGGTCCCATTAATTTGACCATAAAATGTTGGCTTCAGCATTCAATTCACATCTCTGATTTTATCCACATCATTATAGAGTCTCTTGGTTAAAGTTAACAGTTATGATCAGATTGTAGCAAAGAAATAATAAATGAATTGTTGGTTAAATAAATTTGAATTTTATTTCAGAGTATTCATTCCCATACCTTGCATTACACATCATAAATTTTATAGACACATCTCATTACGTCATGATGGTTTCACATTGATTTAATCATTCTATTACATTACAATTTAACAATAAATATCAAATATGAATACAATATGGTACAAAATTCTGGACGAAAGCTGTGCAAATTTCATGAAGCCAGACCTCATCACTCGAATGTTTTTTGGCGCTTTGGGACTCCGATTTTTGTATTTAATATTAAAATTATGCTATACATCAGATGTATTTTTTAAAGAATATCACCGTGTATTTAAACTTACGAGTATATATGTTTTCATTTTGAAAAGTGATCTAAATAACCAAGTTTACCAGCAAGACTCATAATATAAAATAACCACATGTAAAAATAATCCATGCTTTCGATGACTGGTAAGTGATTTCCTTTTAGATTCATCAATATAATAATGCTTCCATAAAAATCACTAATATATTATTCTGAAGAAAGTAAAATCTCGTATAAGTTAGTAAAAAGGTTTAAATGTAGGAAGAAAACTTGATTTACAACATAAATAATTACAACGATAGATAATATGTGAAGAATCCTTGGTAAATTGTATGAAGAATTGATTAGAAAAAGCTTCCGGCTGCACCATTAGTACAATCAACCCCACTGCATTTCTGTTTGCTTTGTGAGAAACATCCCGAGAATCGGATACCGTGGGAGGGGGAAGGGGACGGAGGGGGATTAGGGGGAGATAACGAATGCCATCTCCGCAAATCACTTTTACTTTCTTACAATCGATCGAATCAGCTCAGCCAATTTCCTGACCAGAGTTTCCTTTTGTTCCCACCGATGCGAGAACTTCTAGGATAACTTCACCACACTCGATCCAAACAGGTGGATCCCTAATAATAATTATCCATATTATAAGCTTTATCTCTTGATGATCTCATAAATTTTTTCTTATAATTCTGTATTTTCCTTGAGAGTTGCCATTATAATTGAATTAATTAGTTAAAAAAATGCATTTGCAATATGATTTTAACAAATATAATCAGAAAAAATTAATGTACAATTATTTTGAAATGGTATAAAGATAATTTAATAAAGAACAAAACGAAGGTTTAAGTTTTTATTTATACAAGGTGCGGCAAAACAGACAGTGCAGTTTTGAAGGGCCATTAAAAAAAGATGCAACTTCCAGAAATAGGGTGTATTTAATTTTATTCAGTACATAATGCCGTTTTGTGCATCAAGTCCAGAATATGATATCAGAAAGATGATGGCCCCCAGCAGCGATTCATTGATGAAGTCGATTTCTGAAGTTTTTGGCTGCATTTTGGCTAATTTCACTACTGAAGTTAACCTCGCATGCTTTCGATTCAACATTTATTGAGAGCAATTCATGCAGTTATCATAATGAGGAGGCTTTAACTCTTGGATAATCATAATCTTGTAGGGGTGAAATGATAAGCCTTGATGTAAAGTCCTCCTTAGTGAGCGGTCAGCAATGCCCAATGCAATTGCATGCTTCCGGGCAGGGCGCCGAGCCGACAGTTCAATAGCTTCTCTCACTTTAGTTACATTTTCGGGTGTTCTTACCGCTTTGGGTCTTTGCTATTAAATTACGGTGAGAGACGGTATCACGACGTGCAAGGTTGAAGTGCAGCCGGAAAACCCGCTGGGTGGCGATGACAGAACGGCCATTTTCAAAAAACGTCCTAAGGACCTAACCATGGCAACTACTGAAAAAGGCCCTCCCGACACATTGAGACTACTGCCAGGTTCCTACCCCCACCACATGGGATGAATCGGCCTTTCAAAACTGTAATGTCTGTTGTAGAAACATTTGTGGGCGTTTACGGTAAAAAAAATCTATATTTTGTAAATCAAAGATAAATAAATTATTTAGAGCGAAAACACTAAAAAACGTAGAAAAGGTATGATACCGGAAATATTGAAAGTTGTGAAAGAACATATAAGAAGTAACCATGATTTATTTTTGGCGCTCTATGCCGTGTTGCATTACCTCCTTCTTTAAGCAATATTTCAGACAGTGTTACAGTGTTCATCAGTAAGGCAGATGTGATTTTTTTTTCGTTTACTCCACACAGGAGGTGCAAAGGAAAAAATCCCCCAGGACCCATGTCATCCTTTGAAATGTTGTGTGAAGGTCTTTTTTGGGAAATGAAGGAAAATAAGTTCAATGAACTTATGAATCCATTCCTCCCCACTGCGGTTCACGGCGATAGCTTTAGAGAATCCTGCATGAGAGGCCAAATGTCTCCCTCAAGACACTCCTGGTCCGGCCTGCCACCCTGCCGCCCACCCTGTAAGTGAGCAGACGTATTTGCTGTTAAGACTTCACCCCATAACTGCCAAATCACCAAACGTAGCAAACCACTTGGGTTGAACTACGTCAGAGGTGTTAGTTATCCAATAAATTATTCCATGGGCTGTGAAAACCATACCCGTCTCCCAAATTGAAAACAGAAATATACATTACTATAAATATTGATAGAACCCTTTTGCACCTTTTTCGTTCAGTTTCAGGAAACTTCATTGTTACGTACAATGACCACAGAAAATACGATGTCATTATTCTACTACAAAATCTGTCTCTGTACAGACAGTGGAGTGTAGTCCAGAAATACTAAAAAGCTGTGCATACCTTATAGAAAAACAACGACCCAAATGTTTAAATACATCATTTTTTTCCATTAAATTTACTTTTGAATATATTTTTATGTCACAATCGTTCTTAAATCGATAATTCTTTCAATTATAGTAAATTTGCACTTTTTAGCAAGAAAACAAACATCATTCAAATATTCAGTGTACAATTCATACCTCAATTTTAGTAAAGCATTATTTGGTTTCTGTTTTACTAATATTGTTTCATATTAAGATTTCATGTTGTTTCTACTTTGGGAGGAAGGTAACCATTTATTGGATAACCAACATTCCTACCATAGGTCACCTCAAGTGGTTCGCTACATTTGGTAACTTAGCAGGGGTGCCCGGGTTCATAGGGAGAGGTTCGTATAAGTCTTGGTGGTTGTAGGGCCGGATCGGGAGAGATTGGTTGAGGGGTCTCCAGCCGGATTCTCTCAACCTAAGAGGGTGGATTCATACGTCCATGACTCCCAGACACATTGACCCCCAGATTCCTACCCACCCATTTTTTTTCCTTCCTAGATCTTTTTCTCCTTCCTTTCCCTCAAAAGATTCTACCCAAAGACGACAGGCCCTGGGGGATTTTTTTTCTCAGGACCTCCTGCACGAGAAAAATGCTATTCTAAAATACGATCATTTTATTCGTAAAAACGGTTACAAATGCGACTGAAGTTCTTACGAAGAAATTAACAGGGTTTCAATGTTTATTGGCAGGAACATGTAAGAATAATTTTTTGGTATACGTAATTTCGCACGTGTACCAACGAATTATTCTTACATTTTCCCGCCAATAAACATTGAAACACTGTTAATTTGTTCGTAAAGACTTCAAATCCCGTTTTTCCGAATAAAATGATCGTATTTTAGAATACCATTTTTCTCCGTGTGTGTGGAGCTAATGTAGAAAAAATAATGCTCTAATAATTTAAAGTCTAATTTTCGATCTATGTACCAAAGCTAGGCGTGAAAACAAATAAAATAAATTACACAGTCTACCTATTGTCTAACAATTCACGCCACTGGTACTGGTAGTTTCCGCAAGAAAGGAGCAAGTTTGTATGTACAAAATAAAACGGTGCCTTCTTTTTTTCAGTCATTTAGAGAACGACGTCTCCCCCAATAGGTACATTTGGTTTGATATGTCACTGTCAAATAATACAGATGGCGGAAATTAACCTCGAAGACAGCTACCCGCATTTACACAAGGAAAAACTCCTCACTTTCTTGAAACACTGACTTCCATTATTTTCTTTTACTAAAATGCTTTTTGTCTTAAAAATACTTTCAATATAGTTCTTCTGTAACGGTACCACACTTTAGTTAAACTTAGGTACGATTATTCTGCTTCTTCTATATTTTTTACTTTTATCTTCACAGAAACTATACTAGACCTTACACTAGACCTAACAAAGTAACTATATTACATTGGTCACTACGAAACAGGCAGTTGCCTAGTTTGGTGATCTCATGTATCAAATATATGTAAATGTTATAATGTTTTATCATGTATTTTATAAATAAATAAAATGCGTTTTGTTTCGTATATATAGCGCACAAGAGTCCCAACTGATCCCAACCGTCTCGTCCCGAGCCAGTGGGACTGTGGCATCCCAAATTGGGGTATATTTTGAGGTCGAGAGCAGTGAGTAGGGAAAGGAATTGGGAAAGAGGAAAGC
Organism: Limnephilus auricula; assembly: GCA_951813805.1. NCBI lineage: Eukaryota > Metazoa > Arthropoda > Insecta > Trichoptera > Limnephilidae > Limnephilus > Limnephilus auricula. The sequence goes on from OX638401.1 coordinate 1,517,534, forward strand.
GGGAAAGTTATATATAAGGAATACGGTGAAAGGCATTTCAATTTATTAATGTTTTGATTCTGATTATGATAATAGGAATTTTTTATTCGTTTTTGGAAGTATAGGTACCTATTATTTAAAAAAAAATAATTAATTATTATTGTTTACCTTGTTGACGAATTAATGTACATTTCCCTCCCTCTGTTGAAACTGCTATCCATGTCCCTGTCCTTATCTTATGTGCTATAAACGTATTTCAAATTATTGATTATGTTCCACAAATTAATAATAATTTTATTTAGGTATTATAACACTAGTTTTATTAAAGCCACAGCCTTGTAGTACAATCATTTGGTAGTTTTACCTGGAAAGTTTTCCGGGATTTTTGAAAATTCGACGCCTTGGAATAACAAGGTTCCATCTCTTACGGAAACGTCACGCGGCTATGGGATCTATGGTAAGCTACTTTAGAGTTCATTATCACATGACGTTATAGCAACAGATGGAACCTTCTTATTCCAAAGGATCGAATTAGTAAAATTGTAGATTTAGGTGTGCTCTTTCCGAATTTTAACTTTGCCACCTTAAATCTTTGCCGCTCGTGCCGTTATTTTGGAAAAATGGAGCCTAATAGCAGTTTTTTAACAATATCTCTTTTCCGACTAATTTTACGATAAAAACATGAATGTACAAAATAAAGTAGAGAAAATTTCATCCAGTTAACGTTTTTATAATGTTTTTTTTTAAATCAATATTTTTTTTAAATATACAATATGCGATTTGGCTAAAAAAAATTGGCGTGGTAAGTGGCGCGTTTTTTTTATCATGATGTCTGGATTGCGGCGCTCGTAAGCCAAAACTATTGGTATAAAAAATTTATTAAACGTAAATTATAGGAAATTTTCTCCAGTTTATTTTTTCAACCTCTTACATGTTTTTATCGTGAAATCATTTTGAAAGGTGATATTGGCAAAAACTGCTATTAGGCTCCATTTTTTCAAAATAGCGGCACGAGCGCCATAGATACGAGGTGGCAAAGTTGAAATTCGTAAAGAACACATCGAAATCTATAATTTTATAAAGTTTCAAATCTCCCGGAAAACATTCCAGGTAACACCTTTTCTCGTACCAAATGACGTACTATTGAAACATATTGTGGTTTCGAATTTCTCGTGTGATTGTGTGAAACAAGGAGTCTATTGATAGGGTTTGTTTTTTTGAACCATTTGATGCTTGAAGTTGTAATTACAGTGTGGGTATTGAACCTAAGCTCTTTCTTAAGTTCCAAATCACAACCACATTACATAACAACATGGAAGATTTTCAATAATAGTTAATATGTGCTATACACCAGTCGTAAACTATGACTAACATATAAAACACCAAAAGATAATCGATCACAATATGTAAAAGCATGGTGAACCTACATATTACTCATTAACTGAAATATTATTTAGGTACGGTTCTTCCTCTAAAAGGGATAAAGATCATTTAATTAAACCGAGCCTAATTTGTTAATTAGATACTGTTCAAGTCACTTGAAATATTTTCTGAGTAAATACATTATTTAGCGAGAAGTTACCCGACTACGTTGATCATTGTGTTAAGGCCTTCGCCAGGTCTTGTAATTTGCACCCAGATTATTGTAAGTAATTTCGTGCCTGTCTTGTGGTAATGACAAATTAATTACATTTTCTACCGAGCCATAAAAGCAGCGGCGACGAATTTCAGTTGAAGTGATCCGTTTTTAAGGCATTTTATACATGTTTTAATCTATTTTCATTTTATCTTAACATTTCGTCACCTGAGTGCTTAATTGTCCAATCTCCATTTTAGTTTTTGATCAGTTCTTAAACACCTATCATAATGTTTCATTGAAATCATGAAAGAAAACCTCCTCCTGCTGTAAAACTTGCAAATGGTCGTTTGGACTATTGAGCACGCAGGCGACGATTTGTTCGTATTTAATTTGTTCAAGGACAAGCTTATGATAATGTAATTTGTTTTGGATTTGTTAATTTATTGCAGTCCAATTTGATTCAATAATTTAAAAAAATTATGTTTCTAAAGAAAGCTCAATAATAGGAAATGATGTAAAAGGCCCGCAGTTACTTTAATAGTACACAACTGCTAACCCTGTACAAATAGCAAGTGCACCCTACGGTTGAATTTAACAGCCACCTCTGATCTGGAGCCCCAAAATACCTAAAAAAACGTGTGACATGTGACGAGTTTTTAGTTGAAACAAAGAAAAGACGATACATAATAAATATTCATGCTTAAATATAAAGAATGGGTCTTGTAAAATTGAAAACAAAACAACACTATCATTTAAACAAAAAATGCGGGATGATTAAACATCTAATATAGGCATCGCAATTGAACGACCAACATTTAATCAACAGATATATTTGTACCTGAACAAAATATTTCTTGTTTTACAATCCTCCAAGGAATAATAAAATTACAAAATTCGCAATATCATTCTAAATTCTAAGTCGTAACTTAATAGAAACATCAGTTGGCATCTTTATTTGTACTGCCATTTGGAAGGCACGGCTACAAGATAATGTTGCAAAGTATCAACACGCAATGCAACCAGCAAACCAGGCAACCAACCAACCTACCAGCCATACAGCCAACAGCAAGTCCCGGGGAAGGTAGCGAGAGCTCTTTCATGCTGCATGACTTGATAGTAATTTCGCTTGAAATTTGTTTCGAGGTTTCGTGTATGCAGTTTTGCAACTTATTTATAATCCGACAAACTTCTCTTGACAGGCATTGCGGCAGATGGAAATACAGAAAAGCGGCAAGGAAATCTGCTCCATTCAAATTGCTTTATTTAAATTTCTTGTATTAAATTTTCAACAATTTTTGTTGTTGTCAGAATTACGCACAGATCACTCCTCATTTTGTTATGAAGAATTTTACTTTTCATGTAAATGTTACTTAAATTTTAATTTTTCTGCTACCGGTTTCGACACATCCCTGTCATTCACTAGCAAACTTAAAACTAACTTAAAATGTTTACAGATATAGAAATGATTATATTTTATTAGGTGGGGTTAGTGAAAGAGGTGATTTTGGAGGAGGGAGATACGGTTGGAGCAGTCAACATTAAATTGGAAACATTATCAGTAAGGATGATTTACAGGGTGCTATTATTTTTTGTTTATTTTAAGTTTTTAAAATCGCACATTTTTATTCTATTATCTCTAATTTTTTTAAATATTATTTTGGATTCATATTGATACAAGAGTTATGGTTCGTTACATTTTGTGACTTATCAGGGATGCCCGGGTTCGTGCGTGAGGTTTGTCTTGGCGGCGGATAAGTCTGCCCACTAACTGCTTGGCAGGCCGGATTGGGAGAATCTGGTTGAGGGAGACCTTTTGACCTCTCCAGCCAGACCATCTCGAACCATCGCCGTGCACCTTAGTGGAAAGGAAGGATTTATACGTCCGGACACACTAACCCCCAGATTCCTAGCCACTCCTCATACCTATTTTCATCTAAAATATTTTTTTGTTGTATCCACAAAATTTTCATGTATTCATGAATTACACATTAAAAAAAACAGACTTTACTTGGCTCATCCTAGTAAGAATTTACCTATTCCGAGTGCAATCTTTAATGCAGTAAATTTCCAACAACACCGCTCATGACGGGATAACCCGGCTGCAAATCACAACGGCGATAGTCTCCGCGCGTCAAGCCACGGGGAACTGCAATATCCTCAACAAGACAACTCAATTAGGCGAGGCGTGTACCCTGCACACAATACTGCAGCTACTGCATACACTACAAACTGCATTTCACCTATCGCGCATATATATGCACTCGTCAAACTATTATTTCCTTATTAATCGTTCGCGAGAATCTGGGGAAATGCATCGCAGCCTGCAGCCGGGGAAATGCTAAGCGCAGTTCGAGGAGCGGTTGAAGTCTTATGTGTGTTAATTTCGCGAGCACAGTTCGTATGTGGATTAATTCCGCAAGCGATTAATATCCGTACACTTAACTACAGTTCCGTCAGATCTGCGCCTGCTTTTAATTGCGCGATCACAATTAGAGATCACGTTCTCCTGTTTACATTACTCACTTCCATTACTGGTAAGGAGAGAATTGATTTAAAACAAAATTTCTTTAGTCTTATGATAAGATCAAACATTGTGATATGTATTGATGGCATCCGAGGTTAAGGAAAGGTGGAGGTTCGATACACGGATGTACCTTGTTCAGTGCTATTTCTGAGTCCTTTTCAGGTTTTGATCATGTCATAACCAGTTGGCAAACATAACATCAGCATCGATCTGGTAAAAAAACCGCCACTCAAAATCTAAACGTAGCTTGAAACAGCTTTAGGCTCCACATTCTTCTATCCAATTTCCTTACCCTCCCGATACCCTTCAGGCTTGAAACATCCCCCAATTGGGGATGCAGGGAGCATTTGGGGTGATTTTATTTTTATGCGATGTTAAAAAAAGTGTAATAATTAAACAAGTTCTGCTTCCTATTTATATTATATTTTCTCTCTTGCATAAGTAAAAACATAGTTTCTATCGGCAGATGGAGACAAAATACTCCTAAGAACTTTTTAAAATCACAGTTAAAGTTGATAGTTTCGAACTGTTCTAATTCTTTGGCATAATTTATGTTTGATGCTCTCAAATTGCTGTTCATGCACAATGGTTTTAGTGAAACAATCCAAATCAAAACTTTTGCCGATTGTCGTTCGTGCTAATTCTTTTCTGTCCCTTTGTTATGACTTATGACAAGCAAATTTGACAGACAATTTACCAAACTTGCAACGTGAGAGAATTGAAATATTATTTGACCTCATTTTATGATCTATATATTATTTTATTCCCTTATTAAAAGAATATAAAATCTTCCTCTCCTGTGTTCATTTTTTTCCCTCGGAGGCTTGTTTTGACACCTAATATTTTACTTGGTATTTGAGGGGAACCTACCTATATTTGGTTTTCGTTATCGTTCTGTTTACAAAAAAAAATCAAGCATTCTAATTTCCATATTGAAAATATATTATTTTTTTATAAGTATATTTCCATATTTCAAAAAATATAACATTTTAGTTAGACCAATTTATTAGACCAATAAATAAAGAAAACCAACTATTTGATCTAAAGCTGTTATTATCTATTATACGTTTTCCAAAAAGTTTAAAAATCATTCAAAACAATTATGATAATTTAAAAAAATATATATTGGACGGGTTGTTTCACAAAAATAACAATTCGTCAAATTTTAAAATTATTAACAGCACTTTCAATTTACGAAAAATATTTCGACGAGAATGATGAAAATTGGCGAACTAGAAGAAGATAACAGAAAATACAACTATATTATAGTAAAAAACGATTTATGGTTTGTTGATTTTAATTTTAAAATATCCCATTTTTTGTGTAAAACCACGAGTTTTAATAAATTTATTTTCCGACCGGTTAAAAATAAATAAATTAAAACTAATGGTTTTACACAAAATAAATGTTTCGTTTTTATTAAAAATAAGACTCTTCATCCTGTAAATAGAAAGCATCAGTTCTTCGGCTTGGTCAGTTATATGAACTGATGAACCTCCATGGGGGATAATGAAACGATGGGAACGAGTATTTAATATCCGCTTCTCTTTTGACACGTGCAGTGTACACCAGTGGAGTAGTGAGCTGTGCGGTGTACACCGGGCAGCTTTCAGCAGAACGACTTTTTAAACACGAACGTGGCTACCATTTCATTAAAAGCGAATCACTCATCTGAGATTACTTACCAACTAGCCACTCCTGCCAGCATGGGACTTAGTCCGTATTATTTATCCCAGCCTTAGACCAGACATCATGAAACCGAAGTGAAAATGCATTATTTTTAGGTATTTATTTTGCAGCACTTCGTTGGAAATTTATTTGTTCAATTATCCGAGTATTCAAACAATTTTCCACTAAATTTATTTTTGTCTGCCTACTAATACCATCTGTAGAATGGCCTGTCTGACTGATCTGTCTGAAGATGGCCTTAACAGGCTGAAACTGGTTACAGTAAAAAATAAATTAAAATAGATAAAAGTTTAAAAATATTGTTATAGTGAAATTCCACCGCTAATTGTCTGTATCAAAATAGAATTGTTCAATTATCATTTAGTATACATAACTATAATAACTACGTAAAAGATTAAAAATTTCGAAGAAAATATTATCTTATATTGAGTGTTAAGAGGAACGGCTGCGCGGTCGGTTTTATACAAAAACGTAGTTTTGGATTTGAAACCAAAATACCCAAACAAACTGAAAAATTATTTTTGTGTAAAAAAGTATGTCAAATATCTATCTCGGACAGGAGCTATTTTGATTTTCGTTTTGGTTCATTTTTGAAGCAACTTTGGAATTTTTTTGTGAGTTATTTATAATTATTAAAAAAAAATCTGCCTTATCCTTGGTTTTAATATTATAAAAAATAAAATAAGAAATGTTAAATATGCGTTTCTTTGTGTACTAGTTTTAATGTATATATTTAAATATATATATACAGTATTTTTATTTTAATCTTTACTTTTACTCGGAAATAATTGTCCAAGTTGCCTTAAATTCATAAATTATTCAATTTTTTAATAACCTAGATTTTATAATTAAAAGCATAAATAAAACAAGTAGCTGTCCGAGATACACATTTGACGAACCTTTTGATTACAAAAATTATGTTTCAGTTTGGTTATGTATTTTGGCCACAAATCTAAAACTAGGTTTTGTATGAAACCGGCTGGGCAGCTAATAGCCTTAATGAGCGTACTTAGGTACTTTATTTGTGATTCCTGACATAATTTGCAGTAAAAATATGTTGATGAAATTTTGGTCTCCGTAACTTTTTATATATTTTTTTAAATCCATCAAAAATTTTTCCTCTATTTCTAAAATTTTCATCTACAACATTATATTTTCACTGGTCACTTAATCGAGTAACCAAAGAAACCCTCACCCGATCCGAACTGTCCGATACCTACGGATTTTTATTGTTTTGAGTTGAAAAAAAAACAAAAATGTCACCGGAGACCATAATTTTATTTATATTTTGTACTAAAAATAGCGACATAATATAATCTATCTGAAAATATCAGTCTGTTGGTTTTTGGTTGGATAAAAATATAAAATCAGTTTTTTTTTCAAATTTCGAGTACATATCTTTTTTAATATTTTTTTACTGTTAGTACAATATTTTCAAAAATGTACCTACATCGCCCCTGATAAAATATAACCTAGTATTTATTTTTTCATTGCACGATTTTAATTTGAAGAACTTAATTTTTTTATTTTAGGTTTTTCTATTAAATACACCAGATTTCTATAATATTAATATTTAGTTTACAAAAAAACTATTTATGATGTAAGTTCTGCTGTGTAACAACTGTTACGCATTCCGATGCCATTAGCTGTTTTAATGGTTATATGTTACCAGTTTTATAACCTGGCTATGTATTTGCAATGCGATCTCGATTGTTGATCAACTCGCTGGCAATTATTTGCTATCAAATCAGGTCAGCAAATATTACGACGCTATTTAACAAGCAAGAATAATTTATGTTCATTCTGCTGAAATGAAAATGATGTGAATATTACCTAATTATTTATTTCTTTTTTCAGTCTTTACACATCTCTTTGTTGCGTCTCTTTAATTAAATGAAAATAAAATTTGTATACAACACTTATTTAATCAAGAGTATCTACATGTTTCAAAACCAAAGGTTTCTTCGTCGGGAAAAGATTAACATTTTAATTAAATCATTTATTTTTTTATTCCTTTTTTATACGCCCATAGGGCTCCTACATTTGGTACATAAGGTTAGTAATAATAAACACGGTTTACAATTGGATAAAATTTTAAATATACGAGTACATAAAAAGTGTACATTTCGGGAAAAAATATTTTGACATCAAAGATATATTAAGGTTTTATAAATCGATTATGTTAAAAATTAACGGCCTTACTAAAAAAAAAACACTCCGCGGCCGTTAAACGGTGTTTTTGTGAATCTTTAGATTTGACAACGCCGTATTTTCTTGTTCAAATTGGAGTTTTCATAAAAAATCCGCTAGGTGGTGTGATTGATGCGCCTGCGCATTGCTTTCCCGCTGAATAAAAAAAAGCCGCGGAAATGCAGAAAGAAGTCGGTCGCGGTGTGTGTGTGATTAAGATGATATTTTCGTAAATGATTTCAATCCTTGACTAATTCGCACTTATATTCATTTACGCAATATATTTATTATTAATTTGTGTTGTTTTTCGTTAGTTTAAGTCAAATTGTGACACTAAAATCGTGTGTTCTAAATTGATCTGTCAGAAAATGGTTCTTTAGGTTATATTCAGAAATAATTTGCATTTTAAGATCTTTATTTTATTATAAATTCTTGAAAGTGATGTTTTTTGGTGACTAAAATGTCTAATACATATTTTAGTAAACGTATCAAAGAAATTAATGTGTTAAGATGTGCAAGCAATGTATTCAAACGTGAGTTTTTTTATTGTAAATTTTTGGGAATGAAAAGCTAATTTCAAGATTGTTTTATATTTTTTTATTGTGTGAAGGAGTAAATAGTGAGGTGACAGTTTTATTTCAAAATCATTAAATAAAAGGACTGTGTTTTTTGAATTTTGAATTTTTCCAAATATTTCAATGTTTTAATAGAAAGTGTTTGGGGTAAGTGAGTTTTTTTTCTTCAATTTGATGTTTGAAGCTTAAAATACTACAGTTTTTAAACATTTAAGTATATTTTAGATATGAAAATCTTAAAGGTAATTACATTTTGGTTCTAAAATGGTATTTGTTTTCACGACATCTCAAAAAATAATAAATATATAGGACATTAAAAAAGAAATTCGAAATTCGTTGAAAATTACAAATGGAACAAATATATACAACAGATAAACTACCCTCCTTGGCCGTGTAAGCAATGTACATATCTTTCCATGAACAATTTTTTGTCAGTTCTTAATTAGTAAGGATTCTTCATACACGGTTGTTTGACCACTGTACAAATTTTTCAGAAAGTTTATTAGTAAGGCTGGTAAAATGGCGACGTTGTCAGATCAAAACCATATATTTTGTTTAGTAAGAATTTGAAAAATGAAATGTACAGACTTTACACAACGTGATACAGAAACACTGTTTAACGGCCGCGGAGTGTTTTTTTTTAGTAAGGCTAATAGGGATTATTTGTATATTCGTTTGCTAAACTATGTAGGAATCGAATTGGCGAGTTAGTTATATAAAATGTTTGTGATATGCGTCTTTATGCTTGGTGGATCGAGTTGGTACTCTTATATTAACTAGACTCGAGTTCAAAGTACCTAATGAATATGTTTCGCAAGTTTTATAGTTGCAAGATCGAGGAGCAATCGTATTTGAATATTATGATTGATTTGTTTTCGGGTTGTTGAGACTTATTTCTATCTTCATTCCCCTTAAGCCTTAAATCAACGTTTTTAATAGTGTCAACCATTATAGCAACACAATTAATAGTAGTTATTAATAATTGATGGTTGTGATTTAGTTTCCTTGTATCCATGATATTATAATCCATTAAGTAAGTGCTAACCCGCGGTAGGTCGCACGTTCAGTAACTGGACGTGTATTGCCAACCACGCCTCCTGTTTCGTCTCATTTAAATTTCAATAAGGAAATTGTATTCTAGCAGCAAGGAAGTTACATTATCAAGACTTATGCGGCCACCGTTCTCGTCTTCTAGGCCGTATTTGTTCACGGAGGTTCACCTCTAAGGGCCTTTCCCGTCGCTTTCATTCCTAAAAAGGTGACCACTTATAATAAAGAAAGACACCTTCAGTATTAATTCAAATTATTATACATTTTAAATCATAATTTAAATTTCTTCTCACCAGTTACTCGTACTTCCTGATTCTTCTCGAATCGGTTCCTCATTGCTCAGGATCGACACCGTTATTCCAGTTTTCATGGTGGACAAGGTTCCTTGATACTTCCTTGAGGTTCACCTCTAAGGGCCTTTCCCGTCGCTTTCATTCCTAAAAAGGTGACCACTTATAATAAAGAAAGACACCTTCAGTATTAATTCAAATTATTATACATTTTAAATCATAATTTAAATTTCTTCTCACCAGTTACTCGTACTTCCTGATTCTTCTCGAATCGGTTCCTCATTGCTCAGGATCGACACCGTTATTCCAGTTTTCATGGTGGACAAGGTTCCTTGATACTTGGTCATTTCAGCGCATTGGTGACTTTCCTCTGCATCTCCCGCCTTCCACTTTGCCGGTGACTAAGAGATTCTCCAAGTTGGAGTCCTCAGTTTGGTGAGCAACGTGTCCAAAGTATCGTAATATACGTTGTAGGCAGGTAGTTCGACGCATATTGTGGATGCCTAGCTCTCCCAGATTTAACACATTTACGCTTCTGGCTCTCCATGAAATCCTGAGAAATTTTCTTCAGCATCACATTTTGAGGGCGTCTATCCTTTTTCTTTCGCTATTTCTAAAAAACTGTGTTTCCACACCGCACGGATTAAAAAAAATATTTATATTAATCGTAATTTCTGCACCGTATGTTGTTCTTAAAAGGATTTTAAAGAAAGCTGAGGTCAGTGTGACAAAGTAATTTCTTAACATAAACACACTTACATTGAAGTGACTTCAAACTCGTTTTTGTGTTCAACAGCTCGGCTGTGGAACGATTTGCCGGCCTCTGTGTTTCCTCCTTCCTATAACATGGGTCTCTTCAAGACCCACGTTCACTCCTTCCTCTCCTCAAAAAGACCCTCCTCACAGCATCTTCAAAGATGACATAGGCCCTGAGGGAAATTATTTTCCTCAGGGCCTCCTGTGTGGAGTTAATATAAAAAAAAAAAAAAAAAAAAACAAGTAATACCGTTGTGCGGATAACCAAAACAAACAAGATAAAATTAAATAACTATAACTAAAGCAACATCTCTGCACCACATCCTAAAGTACAAATTTAAGTACAAACAAAATTTAAATTAAAATCTCGTTAAAATATTACCGCATCACCTACAACAATTTGGGAGGCAGGTATGGGTACCGCCGCCCCGGGAACCATTTATTGGCCGACTGAAACCTCTGCCACAGGTCACCCAAGTGGTTCGCTACGTTTGGTGACTTAGCAGGCGTTCCCGGGTTCATGGGGTTAGATTTGTCCGTGGCAAGCTGGATCGGGAGAGACTGGTTGAGGGAGACCTTTTGATCTATCCAGCCGGACCCTCTCGACCCATCGCCTTGCACCGCAGTTGGAGGGATGGTATCCATCACTCCTGGACATATTTATCCCCAGATTCCTACCCACCCCTCAAACCTTCTTCCTTCCTAGGACTTCCTCTCCTTCCTTTCCCTTAAAAAACCATCCACACAGCATCTTCAAAGATGACATAGGCCCTGAGGGAATTTTTCCCTGCCTCCTGTGTGGAGCTAATGTAAAAAAAACTCCACAAATCTGAACCTGCTTTTATCGTGTGCGGTCCCATACTTTAACATAATACTGTGAATAGGAGATTTTGAAATATTGTCAGGTTTTTCGTAACCCAGGAATGTTTATATTTCATAAAAATAAAACACATACACATTCTTATCGGCGCTACTGCGCCAGTCAGCCACCCGACGGCCGACTAATCAGAAAGCCGAAACCCGCTACTTTGTGTTCGTACACTAGGCGTAGATCAGGCTCTAAATTTTCGTTGTTTGTTTTTGGGGTGTTATGCCGTGTTGTGCTACCTCCTTTTTTAGCCGACGTTTCGGACAGCGTTGCAGTGTCCATCATCAGGGCAGATCCGGCAGATCCGACGTCGACATCGACGGCTCTAAATGTTTACTTGTCGAAAGGTAGCAAAGTTTAAATAAAATCGGAGTGCTCAGATCGAAAGCTTTTTAGTTTCTCTATGTAGATTTACCAGTTTATTTTACTGAATCTCTAAGGATCATCTATTTTTGTAATCTGTATGAGTTATAAATATAAAAGTTATATTGTGGGTATAATGTATATAATTATCTGTGACACTAATAGCATTGTATTGTACTCTTTGATATTGTACTTTTTGTTTTTTTGATATTTAATATAATTTTGTCATGACCTGGGGTAAAAAAGGAAATATGTCATTATTTTACAAGAGTTTTCGCTACAAACCGATAAAAGTTAATAAAAAGGATTCGCACCACATAACGGAGCGAAAGATACTCTCAGCAAAGCTTTTGTTAGTGACCACCATGGAGATATTTAGAGATGTCCGAAATGACTGTAGAAATTTTTTTACTGTCAACATCTGAAAATAAAGGAATTTCCTTGCCTTTCTTTTCCTCTTCTTATCACTGACCATCCCCACTTAAACTCCCCATAATTACACAAACTACCGAGTAGTTGGGAATGTAAAAAAAATGAGGACATTTCTATTCGATTTAAAGCATAATACTTTAAATTGAGAAGTTCAAATTCAAAACGCAAATTTTAACACTCCTTTGCAAGAAACCCTCGCATAAATATTATCATTATAATATATGTTGATCGCAAAACATTACAATATTTACCTCAAAAGTTTAAATTACGTATAGTGCCGTCGAGTCCCGAGCCACTTTACACGCGTTGTTAAGCCCCCAACTTGCAGTAACTCCACCGGGCAAAAATTATGAGCAAACACCTGTAATTAGTAAAGGAACGTAAAACTTCGGTGTTAGTCTGGCTTTAGTCAACGGAGGCTGCGCTCGCTGGTACTGGATGGCGGGTATGCGGGGCAAATTGCTCCTTGAGAAGCTGTTCCCCTGGGAGATATCTTCTTCCACTCCGCTGCATACAAGAAACCTGCAGCTTACTTCTAAACTGTTGCTATATTGGAAGGAAGTATTCTTGCACAACATTACCGTGCACTTATATTTAACCATAATTTAATTAATTTAAGTATTTTAACATTTGAACTAGATCATTTGATAGACTAACAGCCGGTATTTCCAACATGTGTTGCGACTTTGTCGTAGAGTTGCGTTGTTGTCGTGGAGTTGCATTAAAAAAACGTATTTGTTATTTGAGGAGTGTTGGGCCAAGATTTTGGAAGTTGATCAGTAGGGTTGAAAAAATCAACAGTTTATCAGTAGGATTGGAAACAACGGCTTAGACTTTATCAGACTTCTCCTACCCTCCTTTCATCATAAAGCACACATCAATTGAGGTGAGTAAAAGCAAAGGCAGCAATCTCCATTTCCGCCAGATTGCTATGTTTGATTTTGAAATGACATGAAGATTGCTATCTTTGCTTTTACGTACAATATTACGTACGCTTATTGTATACACGTATATTACATACAATATTTGTAGTAAAAGCAAAGATAGCAATCTTTATATTATTTCAAAAGCAAACATAGCAATCTGGCCGAAATGGAGATTGCTGTCTTTGCTTTTATACATCTCAGTTGACTTTCTTAGAATCCTTAATAGCCGAAGGCATATTGAGCACTGCATTTCCAATCTGTGTATGTTGTGAGGCTGTAGGTTGAGTAGGGAAAATAACTGGTTATTTTAAATGGTTGTTTCAACAAGAGATTATCAACACTCTATAACTTAAAGCTACTCATATTATGCATTATGTTCATTCGTTTAAATTATCTTTGTTCCTAAAATTACATTTAAAATTAATTTACTTGCTCACACTGAAAAGAAAGGAGGAGTAAGACAGTTAGAAGAATGAGGAAAGAAAGGAGTGCAAGGAAAATATATGATGCAAATGTATGTGAATGGTGGAAGAAGTCGGGGACGTCCGAGGAAGACATGGCACAATCAAGTGAAACAGATACTTGACTTGGGCCATGTTAAGAGTTAGAATAATAGAAGAGTATTATAATAGTATGTACGAACGTGAATGGGGCAAAGAGTGTTTACCAAGACCGAGTTGTTTATCAGTCCGTCCTCTCTGCCTTCTCCTGCGGCGAAACGGCATGATGGTTAATTAGTTAGTTAGCGCAGACTGGTATTCAAACTCGCGACCTGGAGGGAGTTAAGGATAATAACCACTCGGTGACGAAGGACGTGAAAACTCACGGCAAAACTATAATTCCATTTGACGAAGACAAAGAATGGTTAGCATTATCACATGAACAAACTAATCGTAATATCCTAGTTATGCACTTGAAAGTCGAAGAAACTAATAGCCCAAATGAAAAAAAAAACTTCCCTAGCCAAATCCTTAAGCCCTGTAAATTATTCCTCCTACCCTAACAGTCAGAATTTTAGGCAAGCGCATCTGTAACGCGGCGCAAATTGTAATTTTAACCCCGAAACCAAGCAGAAGTGTTAAATTATTCACGATCCAACTTTATCTGCAGCATTGTGTTTGCCTCGGAGTGTGCTGCAATACTTCTACTTCTGAAGGCTGTAGTGAACCTACCCCTGGCCTTACTAACTTCTATGGGTCTCGGGACCTCCTGTAATGTACCTGTGGGGCTACCCGGCACCCGTTGTAATGATCCGTAGTCGTCTACCCTTGGTTTTTCTATTCTTTCCCTTTAACACTAGCTGTCGGGATCTACTGGCTACGCTACCCTTATCTTTTGGCCTTCGATCAATATACCCTTGTATCTAGCTACACCTAACTTTTCCTTAAACCCCTGCGATTTTCTCACAGTAAATAAGATTTAAGATTTTATTGCACATTATTCCTATTTACCCCGTTGTGTGATTTTTTGATTCGGTAATTACATTTGAATGTGTAAATTAATACGCATACACATGTAGAGGAAATAATGTAGTATGTGGTAACCTAGATTCTTTCAGAGGAAAGTGTGGAAGGAATCCGTTTGATGAACTAACCCCGGTTTTAGATTGTTTTGTTTTATTTTAAAGCCTATCCGTATTACTCGCCTTTTCTCAACTTGGACAAGTATGTCATTGACGCTAATTCTACCGTAAATTGTCACCCGGTTTATAAAATTCAAAGTCATAGTTTTCTTACCTGATTTTTCCCTTCCTATAGGTATATATTGGGTTATTTTAACATAACCTGGAAAGAGTGAATTTTGACATGCATGCTAGGTTCCCTGCGAAGCTCTCAATGTCGTCGTACTGCACCTAAATGGTCAAGTTATTATTGTTATTAGTATACACTACATGTACTGGGGAAGAGGAAGGTGGGGAGGGGTGATAGGTGGATTTTTGGGGGATATTGTTTCCTGAATAAGTCGGCTCCTCCTCTAACCAAATAGATACTGGTGACCAACATTCCAGACAAAGACTCAATCATTACGTTTGCTAGGATGGTCCTTAAGTCCTGATTTTGTTCTCTTGCATGAACTTCATTGCTACGAAAGGGTCCCTTCACGCCAGATGAAAGAGCGCAGAGTCCTCATGTTACTTCCAGTATTATCCCGACTTCCCTTCCTCCAGATTTGATTTTAACTCGACTGATTCTAGAAGGGGTATGTCCATTTCTTCCCTTATCATGACTCTACTCGCGTTGAGTGCGTACGGAGCCGTTTGAGATGATCCTTTCGTCTCCTTCGTAGGATAATCATTGGCTTGCGTTCCTCGCCTCTGAGAGCTGACATAACTTCTACCTCGTAAAAACTATGTTTGCTTTCAGGTCGACATCGATGACAAATACACAAATGATCGATTGTTTGAATGCCGCGCCAGCGTGTCAAGTCAATACAAACTACACCTTCCTCCTCACGTGCAATTCGTATCTTTGACACCGTCGAAGGAATCAAAATCACTCCTCAAAGAAACAGTTGTGGGCTGTTTAATTCAGAAAATGTTTGTGTACCTCACCGAGGAAGTGTAATTTCGCAGGGCAAATATGGATTGGTGGACTGTCTGATCTTGTTGTTTGCAGTGGTTTTTTATTGAAGGTACTGTCCCCTCGTGTAAGGAATTAGGTAAGGTTACCCATCTGTTCAGAAAGGTATGAAATGGGAAAAAGGGTTGAATTGCGTAATCTGAAGGTTGAAGACTATCTGTCTTATGATTGTGGGTCCAATGGAATCCTTTAAAATTGAAATTTAAATCTCTATAATATTAATAGCGTAATCGATTGAGGGTAAGTATATGTCTGTTGGAATCATAATACTAAACCGAAGTTGAATATGCTGGTTCGTTAACCTCTGGCGGAAAGTGATACCCGAGAAATGTTTATATAAGGCCCATTTAATTGTTTGTTTATAAAACATTTGGTTTGGCCTACTGCCCTAGATCGGAGGATTCTGATTTCAAGGTGAGGTACCTCTAATATATTCATGTTGGATCTCGATAGTGATAATATCAATAATAAGATGATTTACAGAGCGCCGTTTTAGGGAAACTCGTATATATTTGCATTGTATTTATTGAGGTGAAGGTCACAGGTGACGAAATGACGTTAGTGATAGGTATATTTGAGATGACCTAGTTCTGGCTGTTAAGTACCGTTGATAGGTAAAATCTATGGTTAGGTATTTCAAAATGACCTACTTCCTGTATAGGTACTTGGATGGATAACCTATATTCTCAGTTAGGCATTTTCGTTTTATTGAAAGGTGAAGGTCACAGGTGACGAAATGACGTTAGTGCTAGGTATATTTGAGATGACCTAGTTCTGGCTGTTAAATACCGTTGATAGGTAAATTCTATGGTTAGGTATTTCAAAATGACCTACTTCCTGTATAGGTAATTGGATGGATAACCTATATTCTCAGTTAGGCATTTTCATTTTATTGGAAGGTGAAGGTCATAATTGACGAAATGATTTTAGTACTAGGTATATTTGGGATGACCTAGTGCCGGATGGTAAGTACCGTTGATAGGTGAAATCTATGGTTAGGTATTTCAGAATGACCTACTTCCTGTATAGGTATTTTGGTGGATGACCTATATTCTCAGTTAGGTATTTTTGTTGACCCAATTTCTAGTTAGGTACTTTGTGATGCGGCTGAACATACATCACGCTAACCTGTGGAAAAACGATCTATAAAATGTTACATTTTGTTAGTGTCAATCATGCTATTTCGCAAAAAAAAAAAACGTAGACACGTACAACTGCTGCAGAGCTCTCCGGGGTCTGGAAAATGTATAATATTTAGCACTTACCGAGATCTCTCCAAATTACCAATTTTCCACTGGGAATACAACAGCTTGGCAATATTTCACTGTGTTTATCTTACCTTAAAATTACAAAATTTGTGAATTTAATTTCTCAATATTTCTCCCTGATCTAAGAAAAATATAACTAAATCTAAGTGACTATCTCCTTTGATTACATTGTACTTAATGTTCAAATTCTAAAGTTTTCTAAATTGTGCAATATCTCTTTCCGTACTTTTTTTATGACATTATTTAAAGTTATCTAACGTGAAGGATTTATTTAATTTTCGAACAAAAAAAAATGGAGTCCGTTTTCCTCTCAAGTCCGTTGTAGTATATTTATTTAAATTTATTTAATTCGTGAACTTAATCCTCCTTCCTTTATTTTTATATCACCTTGTGTTATAATAATGCACGATGTTTACTGTTGATTTATTTAAATTATTTGAGATTTTTCTCTTTTCAATCACATTTAAATAATAACCGCGAATAATTTTTTAATTTTCACATAAATTTATCAAATTAGATAATTATTATTTTCCCGAACGCCTTCCTATTTCACAATAATAACCGAACTCTGTCTATCAATACTTTGATTATTATTTTATTTAAACTTAAAAATAAACTTTTTCTACACTTAGATGTACACACACTTTAATTTAAGCACTCGGATTTATTTTAAACTTTATTTTTAGGCACTGTTAAATATTTATAAAACTAATCACTTTTGTTATTTAATCTTTAATTTTTATATATTTTATAAACTTCACTGAAGTGTTGATCATTTTGGGGCACGATAATCTTTTTGTTTACACTCACAACACCCTTTATTTTTATTTATCACCATTTTTATAACTAAATTAATAAGGTAATTATTTCCACTAAAACTTTTCCGTTTAAATGCAAGTCACTTTAATTGTTAGCACTAATAATTATTATTTAATTCAACTCTTTTACTTTCACTTGATAAGAATAAAACCAAATTCTAAAGAAAACTCTAAGTGTTGAAAATTATTTTGAACGAATTTATAACAACACTCTTCAATTATGTAACTGGACTTAGAACTTTTGATCTGTAAATTTCACTTTGAAAGTTAGCCGTACGTATGTCGCGTTATTGTAGATAATCCTTCCGTTGTCGAATCAACTGTCATTCTGAGCTCGTCATCAGCATTTATACCTCCCTCAATTCCAGAACATCTTAACTCCACTTGTCCTGGCATAAAATAATGATTCCTATCAACTCGTAATTTTTTGAAATGGACACATTATTATCGACTGTCTTGACTTAAGTCATTTTGTTTCGTGAAGAAATATTTTTTAGTTGCAACCCCCCTAGCTATTTCACTCACTCGCGGAATTCGGATCCGGACTGGTAAATATAATCAACTATTCGCCCAACCTTTCTGAGAATACAGATCAAGTGGATATTTTATTTATACATATAAAATTTATTTTGTAAACGAATATGTCCATGATCGCGGACACAATGCGAGCCTGTCACTGGGTGCAAATACGTTATTTTCCCGTTGATTGAGTACATCTCTCTTCACTTTCAAATTTTTTGATCCAAATTTTAACTGAAATACCTTCAAACTCTTTCAACTTTATAATCGATCATTTAGTTGCACATTTTTCCTTCGTTTTTCGCTGAATTTTACAGCAAAAATGGCTTTCGCCATGCCCATCTATGTATGTATTAAATTTCTTTCTGAAACCGGTAGAATACCTATATTCGTCATTATGTGCATTCTATTCACCCTCGAATCGTGCTAATTTCGATGTGATTTAATTTTTTGGCACCATTTTCTGATTTTAAAAAGGGTTTCCGTTCTATAAAACATTTTTCCCTCTTTCCAAAGTGATTTGCCATGTATTCAAACGCTTTCCAATAATTTAAGGGGAACTTAATTTTGTCAAAGCATTTTTTCTTCCCTTTTCTTGCACCTCCACTACAAACGTATCACCAATTCGACCCCGTTTAAATGTCATCTTTAATTGTTTTATTCAAAGTACGTAAGTATTTTGTTTCACTCACTCTGGGGAAAAGCATTAATATCCATTAAATATCTATGTTTATCATTCGATTTGTTTATATCCCAAGACTCCGCTGTTTCTGTTTACGTTACGTATTATTTTAATGTGTTTCCTCTGTTTAGATTATCTCATAAGACCAATGTATTTTTTTACGACCTCTAAAGCTATAAAAGGGTCCTTAATTGCTAGAAATCATGTTCAAATTTTGATGTGTTTATGTTTTGAATTCGTCGGCGGCCGATAACCTTTCATATCCGAGTTTCTCCCTTGTTAAATCACATGTCTATACTCTGGTTTTTCCTTTAAATTTCATGGTTCCGTACGTCCAACCATTTCCTTCTATTTTCCAACAAAATTGGCTGTCGGTTTTCAATAATATTATAACCCTCGCATTAAGATTAAAGCTGTTTTCAGTGTTTTAAGCTATCCGTCATCTGTCGATAAAGTACGAATTTTCCTTGATTCTCTTTTCGATTTGCCGTTCCTCTCGACTCACTATACCATATCAACTCTCATAATTGTATATTTCCCGTTTTCTGATTTATACAAATCTTAGTTCGGAATTCTCGTTCTGTCTCGCCTTTTACGTCAATTTTCATCAATGTTCGTAAGTTTTTTAATACCTCAATCATTGTGTGTAACTTTTCCTTTATCGTACTGACGCATTTTATACATCTGATTTTCATAATCATTTTACGTGAACTTTTTTTGTCATCTCGAAGGCAGTTTCTTCCCGTACTTCAATGGTTAATTATCCCTCTACTGCACTCGTATTGTAAACATTTGCTAGGGTCATCGTTCCGAATGCACCGATCGTGTGACTTTGTTTATTTCTCCGGGCATGAACCCTTATTCGATTTTAATAAATCTCAAGGTTGGATCCATTAGTTTCTTGAATTATGTCTCAAGTCCAAAGTTCAAAGTGGTATTTCATATATTGTCACGCCTCCTGTTCCTTGGTTGGATAAAACCTTTCTATGAGACTCCTCCCTTAAAGTTTTAAATATCACGTTTTTATTTATCGACATCTTTCGATGGAAGGAGAAATCACCATAATCTTGTTGTTTTACAGATCTCTCTAATAGTTTGTTGATTTATCGCAGGTGTCGCTATAGTGTCCGATTTGAACTTCGTTTGGGTGGGAAAAAAAATTGTATGAGCTTTTCCGATGAAGAAAATGCTTTTTTTTTCTCTTTCGAAAGTAATGTTGAAGTCGTCACAGCCCCCCTAGAGTTTTAAATCCAGCGGTAAACACGCCTCCTAGTGTTAGTCGGTGGAATTGGAACTCACCATAGGTCATTTAATTCCTTCAATTTTCTATTGATGTTCCGTACCCCTGATCCTCGCTATTAAATCTTGCATGGTTCCGTTCCATTTTCTTCATGTGTTATTCATTGAAGCTAGTTCCATTTTCCGTCGGCGATCTATTCGTACGTTCCTACTTGTACAAATCTTTCTCTCCTTCTTGCTGTCCTACTTCCCCCCTATGACTCTACTCCCTCCTTCCTTTGTATCCTTTTCTCTCATTCTACTCTTTTTTTTTCTTCCATGTTCTCACTCCCTCTTCTCTCTCTCTTTTTTTTTCTTTGATTGTTTAACAGCCTCTGAATCTGAACCAAGTTTGTATAATTTTCAATTGTTTTCTTTTCCGCGTTGATTCTACCTCTATGTGTAATTATACGACAATGTAGTCATACAATATATATATATATATTTTATTTTTTTTGTGAATTTAATCAAAATTAATATTTTTTTTTATAAGATACTAATGCGCCCCGCGCCCGCGCAATAGAAGTGTTCCTCAATCCATTTTGACCCGGAACTCCTGTACAATGGTTCAGTTCAAAAGATTGTTCCTCAATCTCGCGGTTTTCTTTTTTTTTTATTTTTTTTTTTTTTTATTTTTTTTTTTTTTTTTTTTTTTATTCCCTTGATTTATTCATTTCTCGCTCTTTCCCTTGCACACGTCTTCATTCGAATGTTGCTCCCCTTTTTTTTTTGTTGTACTCCAAATTTCGTGAACAAATGACGCAGTCTTAATTTTGTATTTGTCTAACTTTAACATTTGATTTTTTTCCTTCTTTGCCTAAACCTACGTTATGAAATCTTTTTTTGTTTTCCTAATTCTACGTTACATGTTTAATCTAATAATTTTCTAACCCTACGTTTCGTTTTTTTTTTTTTTTTTTTGTTTCTTGTAATCTGCCTAACCCTAAGTTACATTTTTTTTCCATTCCTCCTAATTCTACATTATATTTGTTCCATTTCGTTAAAGACACGTAAAAAAATTTTTTTTTTCCATAAGCAACCTAAACTCTAACATATCTAAATCCAATAACCACTATATCTACCTCTATTTCTCCCCCCCCCCCCTAAGCAAAAATATTCCTTTTTAACGGCTAAACTCCCCTTTATCTTATCATTCTTCCAGCATAACATGTTAATTTTCGAACTATATCTATTTGAAATTCCTTATACCCTTTATTTTCCTATTTTTAAATATGCCTATATCTCTTGTCTACATAATTATATAGAACTCTAAGTTTTCGCGATAAACTATCCCCTAAATTTAACTTTCTCCTGTTCCCCTTTTTTTTTCCTCAATCAATTTCTATCACCTATATCCTCTTCTGTTGTTTTTCAGTTTCATCGAAATAATATCTAGCTAGATGTATAGCACTATAATCGCCCCGTATTTCTTTTGTTTTCGGATCCACTAGTGTGTACGTGTTACAATATGGTATAGCCGCGACTACATAAGGACCCTCATACAATAAAGCAAATTTCTTTATTTCCTTTTTCAATAAACTAGACTGAGTGTGCCTCTTAAGTTTCACAAAAGTCCCTACTTCATAAGTGACTAACCTATTCTTTATATTGTAAAATTGCTGTCTTTTTCCGGCGCTCCTTACCAAATTTTTTTGTACCGCATTCCTAACCTCTTCTTCTGTTAATTTAGGTATGTTACTTTGACGCATAAATTTGTCTAAGCTGTACTTCGGTTGTTTCCCAAACACGACTTCATTCGGTGAAAGGCCAGTTGTACAATGTACGGTGTTATTATACGTTTCCTCAATGTCTTTTAGAAACATAGGCCACCTGGTATGTTTTTCATGGCAATATATTCTAAAATTTCGTCCTAGCTCTTTGTTAACCCTTTCCGTGATGTTTGGCCCAGGATTTCGCACAGAGGTGTGCATAACTTTAATACCTAGCCTCTCCAAACCCTGGTTCCACCTCTTCGAAGAAAATTGGGACCCGTTGTCCGTTAACATCGCCTCAACCCTCACCTTTTTAACAAATAGTTCTACGCACTTTAATACTGTACCAGTGTTAGCTACCTTTAATTTATTTAACTGGATGAATCTACTGAAAGAGTCCTGAATCACAAAAATAAATCTCACTCCCCCTATACTCTTCGGAAGTGGTCCATATAGGTCCGCCATTGCTAACTCTCCCACTTTTTGTGTTATAATTGACCTGCCAGGCCCTACTGTCGGACGTATTTCGCGCTTCGCCAATTGACAAAGTCGGCAAGTTTTAACCATCCATTTAATTTGTTTACTCATTCCCGGCCAGAAATATCTACTCTTCAAAGCTTGACCCGTTTTTAATCCGCCTGCATGACCGATTTCCTGATGTACAAATTTGATTAGGTCTTTAGTTAAATCGCTAGGTATGGCTAATACAGTCCCATTTTTCACCGTTTTGTAATATAATGTCCTGCCTTTTAATTCGTAATTTTTCAAATACCTAGACGCCTTTTTTGTGATAGTCTTGCTAGGTTCCCCTTTTAAGTGCGCTATTAGCTCTCCCAGAAACTCGTCTAGAAGTTGTAGTTGATCTAAATTTTCTAAATGTGATTTTATCTGTCGCTTCCCATCCACCGCAAAAACTGCTACCTCGGGACATTGTACCTTTTCCTCCTGCACATTTATCGCATCCTGAGAATAACGTGATAAAATATCGGGTCCAATGTTTTCTTTGCCTTTCACGTACTCGACTTTGAAATTAAACTGATTTAGGTATAATATCCATCGTGTTACTCTTGCACTGTATAGCTTCCAAGTTTTTAAAAATGATAATGCTTGATGATCTGTTCGTATTATTAACCTCGCGCCTCGCAAATAAGTTTCAAATTTATGTAATGAGTAGATTATCGCATATAACTCCTGTTCAGATACGGTCCATTTCAACTCAGCGCCGGTGAGTGATTTGCTAACAAATCCGATCACATGATGATTTCCGTCATCATCTAATTGATATAATTCTGACCCAATGGCGAACCCGGAACTGTCAGTTTGTAAGTAATAAGTTTTGTGTGGGTCGTAGTGTGTTAGCATTACACTTTCCAAGAACAAAGATTTTACGTTGTCAAATGTCTCCTGCTCTACGGCGGTCCATCTCCAAGGTCTATTCTTTTGTAACAAGTCGCATAATATTTTTGTTGACCCCCCGTATTTATCCGCAAACCTTCGATAGTAATTGCACAATCCCAGAAAACCCCTTACTTGCTTCACCCTTTTTGGTGCCGGGAAATTCTTAATAGCTGAAACTTTCTCAGGGTCCATACGTATGCCATATGGTGTGATTATGTGACCCAACATCTTTACTTCCGTGAATAAAAATTGACATTTTTCCAATTTGCAAGTCATATTTGCCGCCTGCAATCTTCCTAAAACTGCGTCTAAATGTTTTAAATGTTCGTCAAAGTCCCCACACGTGAATACGACTAAATCATCCAAATAGTTCGTGCAATAATCCTTCATCTCGCCCCCCAGAATTTTATCCATCGCGCGTGAAAAACTTCCTACCGACGTCTTCAGCCCTTGTGGTAGTACGTTGTAAACAAAAGATTTCCCATTATAAATGAAGCCTGTATATTTTCGACTTTCCTCACTTAAAGGGATCTGAAAGTATGCCGAATTCAAATCCAGAGTTGTTACGTGTTTTACACCGTGAAACTGCTGCAATATTTCTGACGTAAGAGGAGGACGTTCGACGTCTCCGGACATGTGAGAGTTTAATGACCTTGCATCGAGTAAAATACGCACCCCTCCGTCCTTCTTCAAAGTATAGGTCAAAGGACTCGCGAAAGGAGTCGCCATTCGACTGATTATACCTAGGTCTTCTAATTATTTTATTTTGTTGTCAACCTTGTCCCTGTAAGCATATGGTACTGGATAAGATCGCTTGACGAAAGGCGCTTCATCTACCATCTTAATCTCGTGTACATATTTATCTGTTAAACCCGGTCGATCTATGAATACGCTACTGTGTTTATCCAAAACTATTTTCAATTTACTTTTCTTGACGTCATCTAGTCCTAGTCCGGCTACCATTGTCGCTATCCTTTGTTCCGCCTCTCCCTCTAGGTTTGACAAGTGGCTATGCTCAATTACATGTATTACCTTACTTGCGCAATCTATGGTTTTCGCGCACGACTGTTCTGCTGATTTACCTTTCGAAATTACTCCGGAATTTATGAGTTCAATCTCCCTCCTTCCCTGCTCTGTAAAAATTATTAATTCCCGCTTTTCTCCACATTTTACCTCCGCAGAATAATTATCCAACCAGTTTACCCCTAAAATTATAGATCTTATTAATTTTGGCACTATTAAACATGACGTATTTATTTGGAAATCTCCGAAACGCAAAGGTATTAAAACTAACCTCGATATTTTTAAGCTTTTCTGTCCCATTGCCCCTTTTAATTGCATAGTATTCACAGGTAGAATTGGGTATTTCATCTGATCACTCAAGTGACACTCCCAGAACTCCTGTGCAATACAAGTTATTTGACTGCCTGTATCTATTAAACAACTTACTTGTATCCCATCTATATACGCTTTGGCCTCGGGTAATTGCGATAACGTATTCCCCTTTCCTACCTCATCGTAATCATTGTCCTCGAATATCGTATTAAATCCCACTATATCTCTCCCCCCCTCGTGTTCCCGCACCTCTACCTCGTTCCATACATCGCTAACCTGTTGTAGTGAGTTTACAAACGCATTCACTTCCTCTTTTGCAATCGATTCACTCTCAAATTCACTCTCTTTTCTACGTACCGCCTTACATGCCTTGATTGGAGTCGTTATTCCCTGTCCGTTTTTTCCCAAACCTTTCGTTATATCCCAATTATACTTTAACATGATTTTTAAAGCTACGTTATGCTTTGGCGTCGCTGCCCTTAGTTCTTCTGGAGTCGTAATCCTCAGAGCGTTTGGACCGACTCGCTCTCGTTTCCCGCTACTTCAATCATGCATAACTCCTTCCCATGGTCCGAGGTTGTAGCGCCACTGATGATTACCGGTACACCCGATCCACTGCATGCCCTGCATCCTGTCGTTTCCGGTGCCCCTCCGATGGCTGCCACCTTCGGTCGTACTGCATGTCGTCGATCTCTAAAATTTTCATGGCCACTCCTCTCTTCTCTACTTCTCTTGTCTATGTTCTTGTCCTGCGGGGCGCAAACCATGTTATCTAGTTTTCGCAAAAACTCTGCAGCATCCAATTCATCCCCTTGTTCGCGAGAGAACCACAAAGCTTGAGTTTCTTTCGGAAAATGTCTCATTATCTCGTTTATCACCCCTAAAGGTGTGTCAGTAATTTTCAATGCCTTGGCGAGCTCCCAGTATTTTGCAAAATGCGCCAACATAGTTATATCCTTTTTCGGTTCCCATACCGCGTCTGATAATCTCCTCCTCATGTTTTTCTGACATATGTCTCCCCAATAGTTGGCGATAAAATCTCTTTCAAAATCTTCTATTTTACTCCAGCGTTTAGAATAAAGCTTCATCCAGCTTTTAGCACCAGCCTTTAAGCTCTCTTTAACAACCATCATAATATCAGAGCGATTGGTACGTCTTGTATAATCTTTTAAGTCTTCCAAAAATGCGATTGGGTTCTGAGTTCCCCCGCTAAATGTTGGTTTTTCTTGTGTGGGTAACATTTCAACAAGCTGAAGTACGTTTCGCGCCGTATTCGTTGCCGTAGTCTCCGTCGTCACAACCGTTTCTTTTTGTTTTTCCATCTCTTGTATTCTGCTGACTAGAGGACTTAGAGCCTGCTGTATAATGAGGGTAATCTGCCCTACATCCATTTGAGAGCTTCCACTTGCTGTGCTTTCGACAGCGGCCACAAACTCTATTCTCTCCCTGTCCTGTCTGGTATTTCTAGGCATCTTTCTATTTCTCTCCGCTAAACTCGATGACAGTGAATGAACCCTTTTCTCTGCGTCTTCCCGTTTCTTCTCTTTTCCACACTCACTTGTTTTTTTTTTTTTGTTATAATATTATTTTTAATCTACTTTTAAAGCTATTTTAACTCTACGTTTCCTCTGTAAAATGGCTTAAATCATATAAAATTTCATCTCTCTCTTTTTTTTTTTTCGCTTTATATTTTTTTTCTTTATTCGGTTTTTTATTTTTTTATTTTTTATTTCTTTAGTGTTTTCTTTTTTTTCTTATTTTTCTTCTTCTTAATTTTTATTGATTTTCCCTGTAACGAAATTTCTTTTCGAGTTATTTCGGCTCCTTCTTCAAGTAAAATCTCGCATTGACTTTTTCCTGTACTTAACGAGCTGCATCCTTCCTCTTCTATCATATCTTCAACGCGTAACTCGGACTTACGAGAATTTTGAAAAATATCTCGCAAATCTTTTCCTATAGTCACCTCACTATTTTTTAATGTTTCTCCTTCCGTTTTTTGTTGTTCATCCATTCTCAATAAAATCTTTCTCTCAAATTTTTTTTTTTTGTTTTTATTCTGTCAATAAAAGGTCACAAAACGCACGCTGTCCTCTAAATACACACACGTAACACGTTATTTTATTTTGTGTAAATAGTTGTGTACCATATTCAATAATACAATTCTTTTGTTTATTTTTTTCTCAAAACGTTAATGCTTCTTTTAAATAAACAATCAATTGTTTATACTTGACGTATCCACTCTTCTCGAGAATTGAAGCGATTTGTTTATCTTTAATTTTTATCTAATGTTTGATCTTTTATCTGTGGTTTATCTATTTTTTTCCAACCTTAACAATGTTTTCTGTTTATATTTTTTTTTCGTGGATACGGAAAAGAATGTTTCAAACACCCTCGGCCTTGCATTTGTTATATAAACATTTAATTCAACAACATTAAAATTCCTGACCTATTTTTGATGTTTAAAGTACCGAGTCATTTATCAAAATACCAATGGGTCTTGTTGATAAACATTCAGCCGTGCATTTGTTTACGTATTGGGATTTATTGCATTTCATACTTCTTTATAGTACTAAGTTGTCAAATTAGCAAGCCCTTGAATATTTCGCTTTGTTATATGTATGTATAACATACATATACATACACATACACATATATATATATATATATACATATATATATATAAATATATATATATACACATACATACATATACACATATACATATTATTTCCTTTTCCCACAAGGAACAACCCTTTCTAAGTGCAATCAAATGTTTTCGAAAGCGGTGATCAAACAAATTTAACTATAAATTCTATGAACAATTTTGAACGGAAGGTGAAGCTTGATTTTTATTTTATTTTCAAATGATTTCTAAAAATGATTTATTTTATTGTTTATTTAATCAAAAATTTTTTTTTTTTTTTTTTGTAATTAAACAAAAATCAATTTAAATCAATCAATTAATTAATTAGATCAATCAATTAATCAATTAAAACT
This sequence comes from Limnephilus auricula, assembly GCA_951813805.1. NCBI lineage: Eukaryota > Metazoa > Arthropoda > Insecta > Trichoptera > Limnephilidae > Limnephilus > Limnephilus auricula. The sequence continues at coordinate 1,545,341 of OX638401.1, forward strand.
TCTGCTAATTAAACGATTTTATTATTATTTTTATTTCGTTTTACGTCGACGTAGTAACACGATGTTATGAAATTATTATCATTTACATTGTTTACGTTTCAACCGCAGTAGTAATGCAATTGTTTACATATATCCGCACTGTCATGTCTAATGTTTACAAAACATTTGAGGAGCCATCATTTGTTTATTTATTTTTTTTTTAATCGTTCCGTATTCGATGTTTATTTAATAACACGACCGAGATACGATATTTTATTATTTCAAAGATGGGGTTATTTGTTTGTTTATTTAACGTTATCATTCGAGTATTTATGTATACGTGTTCATTTAAGGTTCGGTTTTTCAATTTTAGTTTTAAATTATTATTTATTTATTTCAATTTAATTTTAATTTCGAAAAGCTTATTATTTCCAATTTATTATTAGTTTCGAAAATCTTCCACTTGTAAAACTTTCTCCTTTGGTCACGGCAACAGCTGTAGTGAACCTACCCCTGGCCTTACTAACTTCTATGGGTCTCGGGACCTCCTGTAATGTACCTGTGGGGCTACCCGGCACCCGTTGTAATGATCCGTAGTCGTCTACCCTTGGTTTTTCTATTCTTTCCCTTTAACACTAGCTGTCGGGATCTACTGGCTACGCTACCCTTATCTTTTGGCCTTCGATCAATATACCCTTGTATCTAGCTACACCTAACTTTTCCTTAAACCCCTGCGATTTTCTCACAGTAAATAAGATTTAAGATTTTATTGCACATTATTCCTATTTACCCCGTTGTGTGATTTTTTGATTCGGTAATTACATTTGAATGTGTAAATTAATACGCATACACATGTAGAGGAAATAATGTAGTATGTGGTAACCTAGATTCTTTCAGAGGAAAGTGTGGAAGGAATCCGTTTGATGAACTAACCCCGGTTTTAGATTGTTTTGTTTTATTTTAAAGCCTATCCGTATTACTCGCCTTTTCTCAACTTGGACAAGTATGTCATTGACGCTAATTCTACCGTAAATTGTCACCCGGTTTATAAAATTCAAAGTCATAGTTTTCTTACCTGATTTTTCCCTTCCTATAGGTATATATTGGGTTATTTTAACATAACCTGGAAAGAGTGAATTTTGACATGCATGCTAGGTTCCCTGCGAAGCTCTCAATGTCGTCGTACTGCACCTAAATGGTCAAGTTATTATTGTTATTAGTATACACTACATGTACTGGGGAAGAGGAAGGTGGGGAGGGGTGATAGGTGGATTTTTGGGGGATATTGTTTCCTGAATAAGTCGGCTCCTCCTCTAACCAAATAGATACTGGTGACCAACATTCCAGACAAAGACTCAATCATTACGTTTGCTAGGATGGTCCTTAAGTCCTGATTTTGTTCTCTTGCATGAACTTCATTGCTACGAAAGGGTCCCTTCACGCCAGATGAAAGAGCGCAGAGTCCTCATGTTACTTCCAGTATTATCCCGACTTCCCTTCCTCCAGATTTGATTTTAACTCGACTGATTCTAGAAGGGGTATGTCCATTTCTTCCCTTATCATGACTCTACTCGCGTTGAGTGCGTACGGAGCCGTTTGAGATGATCCTTTCGTCTCCTTCGTAGGATAATCATTGGCTTGCGTTCCTCGCCTCTGAGAGCTGACATAACTTCTACCTCGTAAAAACTATGTTTGCTTTCAGGTCGACATCGATGACAAATACACAAATGATCGATTGTTTGAATGCCGCGCCAGCGTGTCAAGTCAATACAAACTACACCTTCCTCCTCACGTGCAATTCGTATCTTTGACACCGTCGAAGGAATCAAAATCACTCCTCAAAGAAACAGTTGTGGGCTGTTTAATTCAGAAAATGTTTGTGTACCTCACCGAGGAAGTGTAATTTCGCAGGGCAAATATGGATTGGTGGACTGTCTGATCTTGTTGTTTGCAGTGGTTTTTTATTGAAGGTACTGTCCCCTCGTGTAAGGAATTAGGTAAGGTTACCCATCTGTTCAGAAAGGTATGAAATGGGAAAAAGGGTTGAATTGCGTAATCTGAAGGTTGAAGACTATCTGTCTTATGATTGTGGGTCCAATGGAATCCTTTAAAATTGAAATTTAAATCTCTATAATATTAATAGCGTAATCGATTGAGGGTAAGTATATGTCTGTTGGAATCATAATACTAAACCGAAGTTGAATATGCTGGTTCGTTAACCTCTGGCGGAAAGTGATACCCGAGAAATGTTTATATAAGGCCCATTTAATTGTTTGTTTATAAAACATTTGGTTTGGCCTACTGCCCTAGATCGGAGGATTCTGATTTCAAGGTGAGGTACCTCTAATATATTCATGTTGGATCTCGATAGTGATAATATCAATAATAAGATGATTTACAGAGCGCCGTTTTAGGGAAACTCGTATATATTTGCATTGTATTTATTGAGGTGAAGGTCACAGGTGACGAAATGACGTTAGTGATAGGTATATTTGAGATGACCTAGTTCTGGCTGTTAAGTACCGTTGATAGGTAAAATCTATGGTTAGGTATTTCAAAATGACCTACTTCCTGTATAGGTACTTGGATGGATAACCTATATTCTCAGTTAGGCATTTTCGTTTTATTGAAAGGTGAAGGTCACAGGTGACGAAATGACGTTAGTGCTAGGTATATTTGAGATGACCTAGTTCTGGCTGTTAAATACCGTTGATAGGTAAATTCTATGGTTAGGTATTTCAAAATGACCTACTTCCTGTATAGGTAATTGGATGGATAACCTATATTCTCAGTTAGGCATTTTCATTTTATTGGAAGGTGAAGGTCATAATTGACGAAATGATTTTAGTACTAGGTATATTTGGGATGACCTAGTGCCGGATGGTAAGTACCGTTGATAGGTGAAATCTATGGTTAGGTATTTCAGAATGACCTACTTCCTGTATAGGTATTTTGGTGGATGACCTATATTCTCAGTTAGGTATTTTTGTTGACCCAATTTCTAGTTAGGTACTTTGTGATGCGGCTGAACATACATCACGCTAACCTGTGGAAAAACGATCTATAAAATGTTACATTTTGTTAGTGTCAATCATGCTATTTCGCAAAAAAAAAAAACGTAGACACGTACAACTGCTGCAGAGCTCTCCGGGGTCTGGAAAATGTATAATATTTAGCACTTACCGAGATCTCTCCAAATTACCAATTTTCCACTGGGAATACAACAGCTTGGCAATATTTCACTGTGTTTATCTTACCTTAAAATTACAAAATTTGTGAATTTAATTTCTCAATATTTCTCCCTGATCTAAGAAAAATATAACTAAATCTAAGTGACTATCTCCTTTGATTACATTGTACTTAATGTTCAAATTCTAAAGTTTTCTAAATTGTGCAATATCTCTTTCCGCACTTTTTTTATGACATTATTTAAAGTTATCTAACGTGAAGGATTTATTTAATTTTCGAACAAAAAAAAATGGAGTCCGTTTTCCTCTCAAGTCCGTTGTAGTATATTTATTTAAATTTATTTAATTCGTGAACTTAATCCTCCTTCCTTTATTTTTATATCACCTTGTGTTATAATAATGCACGATGTTTACTGTTGATTTATTTAAATTATTTGAGATTTTTCTCTTTTCAATCACATTTAAATAATAACCGCGAATAATTTTTTAATTTTCACATAAATTTATCAAATTAGATAATTATTATTTTCCCGAACGCCTTCCTATTTCACAATAATAACCGAACTCTGTCTATCAATACTTTGATTATTATTTTATTTAAACTTAAAAATAAACTTTTTCTACACTTAGATGTACACACACTTTAATTTAAGCACTCGGATTTATTTTAAACTTTATTTTTAGGCACTGTTAAATATTTATAAAACTAATCACTTTTGTTATTTAATCTTTAATTTTTATATATTTTATAAACTTCACTGAAGTGTTGATCATTTTGGGGCACGATAATCTTTTTGTTTACACTCACAACACCCTTTATTTTTATTTATCACCATTTTTATAACTAAATTAATAAGGTAATTATTTCCACTAAAACTTTTCCGTTTAAATGCAAGTCACTTTAATTGTTAGCACTAATAATTATTATTTAATTCAACTCTTTTACTTTCACTTGATAAGAATAAAACCAAATTCTAAAGAAAACTCTAAGTGTTGAAAATTATTTTGAACGAATTTATAACAACACTCTTCAATTATGTAACTGGACTTAGAACTTTTGATCTGTAAATTTCACTTTGAAAGTTAGCCGTACGTATGTCGCGTTATTGTAGATAATCCTTCCGTTGTCGAATCAACTGTCATTCTGAGCTCGTCATCAGCATTTATACCTCCCTCAATTCCAGAACATCTTAACTCCACTTGTCCTGGCATAAAATAATGATTCCTATCAACTCGTAATTTTTTGAAATGGACACATTATTATCGACTGTCTTGACTTAAGTCATTTTGTTTCGTGAAGAAATATTTTTTAGTTGCAACCCCCCTAGCTATTTCACTCACTCGCGGAATTCGGATCCGGACTGGTAAATATAATCAACTATTCGCCCAACCTTTCTGAGAATACAGATCAAGTGGATATTTTATTTATACATATAAAATTTATTTTGTAAACGAATATGTCCATGATCGCGGACACAATGCGAGCCTGTCACTGGGTGCAAATACGTTATTTTCCCGTTGATTGAGTACATCTCTCTTCACTTTCAAATTTTTTGATCCAAATTTTAACTGAAATACCTTCAAACTCTTTCAACTTTATAATCGATCATTTAGTTGCACATTTTTCCTTCGTTTTTCGCTGAATTTTACAGCAAAAATGGCTTTCGCCATGCCCATCTATGTATGTATTAAATTTCTTTCTGAAACCGGTAGAATACCTATATTCGTCATTATGTGCATTCTATTCACCCTCGAATCGTGCTAATTTCGATGTGATTTAATTTTTTGGCACCATTTTCTGATTTTAAAAAGGGTTTCCGTTCTATAAAACATTTTTCCCTCTTTCCAAAGTGATTTGCCATGTATTCAAACGCTTTCCAATAATTTAAGGGGAACTTAATTTTGTCAAAGCATTTTTTCTTCCCTTTTCTTGCACCTCCACTACAAACGTATCACCAATTCGACCCCGTTTAAATGTCATCTTTAATTGTTTTATTCAAAGTACGTAAGTATTTTGTTTCACTCACTCTGGGGAAAAGCATTAATATCCATTAAATATCTATGTTTATCATTCGATTTGTTTATATCCCAAGACTCCGCTGTTTCTGTTTACGTTACGTATTATTTTAATGTGTTTCCTCTGTTTAGATTATCTCATAAGACCAATGTATTTTTTTACGACCTCTAAAGCTATAAAAGGGTCCTTAATTGCTAGAAATCATGTTCAAATTTTGATGTGTTTATGTTTTGAATTCGTCGGCGGCCGATAACCTTTCATATCCGAGTTTCTCCCTTGTTAAATCACATGTCTATACTCTGGTTTTTCCTTTAAATTTCATGGTTCCGTACGTCCAACCATTTCCTTCTATTTTCCAACAAAATTGGCTGTCGGTTTTCAATAATATTATAACCCTCGCATTAAGATTAAAGCTGTTTTCAGTGTTTTAAGCTATCCGTCATCTGTCGATAAAGTACGAATTTTCCTTGATTCTCTTTTCGATTTGCCGTTCCTCTCGACTCACTATACCATATCAACTCTCATAATTGTATATTTCCCGTTTTCTGATTTATACAAATCTTAGTTCGGAATTCTCGTTCTGTCTCGCCTTTTACGTCAATTTTCATCAATGTTCGTAAGTTTTTTAATACCTCAATCATTGTGTGTAACTTTTCCTTTATCGTACTGACGCATTTTATACATCTGATTTTCATAATCATTTTACGTGAACTTTTTTTGTCATCTCGAAGGCAGTTTCTTCCCGTACTTCAATGGTTAATTATCCCTCTACTGCACTCGTATTGTAAACATTTGCTAGGGTCATCGTTCCGAATGCACCGATCGTGTGACTTTGTTTATTTCTCCGGGCATGAACCCTTATTCGATTTTAATAAATCTCAAGGTTGGATCCATTAGTTTCTTGAATTATGTCTCAAGTCCAAAGTTCAAAGTGGTATTTCATATATTGTCACGCCTCCTGTTCCTTGGTTGGATAAAACCTTTCTATGAGACTTCTCCCTTAAAGTTTTAAATATCACGTTTTTATTTATCGACATCTTTCGATGGAAGGAGAAATCACCATAATCTTGTTGTTTTACAGATCTCTCTAATAGTTTGTTGATTTATCGCAGGTGTCGCTATAGTGTCCGATTTGAACTTCGTTTGGGTGGGAAAAAAAATTGTATGAGCTTTTCCGATGAAGAAAATGCTTTTTTTTTCTCTTTCGAAAGTAATGTTGAAGTCGTCACAAGCCTCAAGCAGGAATATGTTAAGGGAGTGTTTACTAAATAAATCAGTCGCTAAAGAATAGAAAGGATTCCGTTTAGTAAATATTATACTTAGAAACATTGTTCGGTTCGGTTAAACCAGGTTCACAAAATCTAAGAAAAACCTGAATTCATAACATTATCTTATTTTGAATTTAATAATTTCTTAAGTTATGTAGAACGGAGAAATGAGAGTAAGGAGAATATTTGATGGAAGAAAAAGTCGAAGATGCCATAGAGGTTACAAGTTGTACTATAGTAGCCCAGACCCATGAAAAATCATATAATATTATAATTAATCTTGAAAAATTACGACATCTAAACAATGAAATTATTAAAATAAATTTGGAAGGGGGGTATGAGAAGCGCCGCCCGGGGAACCATTTATTGGATTACCAATGCCTCTGCCACCGGTCACAAGCGGTTTGCTACGTTTGGTGACTTAGCAGGGGTACCGGGCTCATGGGGTGAGGTTTGTCACATGGGAAGTGCGTTTGCCAACTTGCTGCGTGGCGGGCATGATTTGGGGGAAGCTTTTGAGGAAACCTTTTGATCTCTCCAGCAAGATTCTCTTGGAACATTGCTTTTCACCGCAGATTCATACTTCCGTCACTCCTGGACACACTGACCCCCAGATTCCTACCCAACTCTCATACTTTTTTTCACCAGAACTTCTTTTCCTTCCTTCATGGTCATGGTTTCAAATAAAGAAGTATTACATTATCCAAAAATTAAACACTTTTTGGTTTGACATTATACCAAATGAAACAAATAGATACTGTGTTGAAAATATTATTATTATATAATAATAGATAATAAAATAATAAATAAAAAATTTAATAATATTACAAAAATATTTATAGAAATCTGATTTTTCTTTTTCGGATTTAAAATATTATAATTTGAGGTTTAACTCATTAAGTTAAAAAGTTAAAAATAAAAATAAAAATACAAAGTATTTGTTTCATTTGGTGAAAGAATTAATTATAATAAAATTTATATTAGTACCTACTTTACCGCTCGTCCATTTTATAAGTTATTCCAATTTTTAAAATTAAAAGTTCACTTAATATCGTCTCCTGCGACAACAATCTTACAACAAATTACTTACAACATCATCAATAGGGGCGTGACCTTAACTCAGAATCAAAGTTCTTATTTTCCGAGATCGATGGAAAACACGACAACACCCCCCGGTAAAGCGGGGAAGGCAGGGGGGGAATTGATCATTATTTTGACATAATGTATGGCATATGTTTTTGAGGTAATGTACTATTGGCGTATTTATTAGGTCTGATAGAAATCGTTGTCTTGCTTATTATCATGGTTAGAAATATGATCTAAGCGGTGTTAGAAAGAAAAAATATCATGCTTTATTTTGAAGTTTAAAGGTTAAAAAAATAAATTTTTGTATCCAAAGTTTCCGGCCGCAATTTGAAAATCAATTATGAATATGATTTAAGATTTTCACAGCCAAAAGTATTTTTATTGTTTATTTTTGGGATATTATAACTCCTTCTTTAGCCGACGTTTCGGACAACATTACAACATCACATACATTACAACTGCCCTGATGATGGACACTGTAATGTTGTCCGAAACGTCGGCTAAAGAAGGAGTTAGCGTAACACGGCGTATTATCTCAAAAATAAACAACAAAAAATTCAATTATGAATCTTTGAGAATTTTTTATTAATTACTTTTACATAAAACGACTAAAAAGTGAGATGACAATAACATTTATAATACATTTTTCTAATAAAATATCTACTTACGAGTTTTCTTTTTTTCATTAACAGTAATTTTAGTTAGAAAAAATTAACGTCAGTCATTTTTAAAACTTTTTTATGTTTGCCGTAAATGTTTATATTTCAAATATTATATGTTTATTTTAAATCATAAAATTTGAATGCGTATTTAATCAGTTTTCAGATACATTCAGAAATATTCCATTTATTTGGATTTTATTGCTAAACGGCAATATTTCGAGGCTCTTCGGTAGACGCGTCATTTTTTAGGCCACGCCTACAGGCGATGTTTGTTGAAATCTGTGCTTACCGTCCGCGCTCCAATTTTCAAACACACGCAGGAGACGACAATGTAGAAAAAAACAAAAAATGTTCTCGATGTTTGTTGAAATCTTTGTTATAGCTGGAGACCGGATTTAACTTGAACAATGTTACGCATTACGCTTAAATATATTTTACATTTCCCATGCACCGAAAACTGAAATTAATTTGTAAAATTATTTTAGTCTGACCTCATAGCAGAAATTACTTTATTTACATCCTGTCCATGTAATAGCAGAATTGCGCCAAAGGCTCACTTTGTGCACAAATTTAAACGTAACAGTTAAGTATAGATACGTATTATTTATATATGAATATGTATACCGTTTAGTTTAGTCTTTGATGAAATATTAATAAAGCAGATATTAGATATCTATCATTTAAGTCCGATAATTTAATAATGGATACTAAGTACCTACATCCTGTAGTTGCCTTAAAACTTCAGTAGTTTATAGTATGCAGTATACAGCCTCCATGGTAGAGGAGTAAGGCTCTCGACTCCCAAACCAAAGGTCACGGGTTCGAACCCGGCGTGCGAAAATTAATTTTATTTGATTAATTGGTGTTATTTCACAATTCACCAATTAAAATAGTATATACAATATATGCGGCACGTTTCATAGTTAAAGATACTCTCAGTATCGCCCTGGTGTAAAACTAACATTTGAATTGAAATGCTGCTTGAAATGGCTTTAGCTGTGTTTGGTGACCAGATCTGAATAGCCAAGTACTTCCCCACCTTCCTCTACCTCCTCTATCTCCTTCCCCTACTCACTATCTTATGCCTCACAACATACCCCAATGGTGGTGTATTCATTTAAAAAAAATATATATAATACATACATTTTTTTTAAATAATATATTTTATATGTATACATGGTTGATGGCAGAAGTTAGATATTCCTCAATAATACAGCATTCTATTTTATTTAAATAAAGAAATATATTTAAAATAATCATAGATTCAAAAAAAAAACAACAGTATTTTTCAAATCATGTGAAGAGGCAATGCTTTACGAAATGCGGAAACTGTGTGATTCTATTTAAAACATAATATTCGACGCTAATGTGACGCGGGAAAAATGAGTTAACGCCCATAAACAATAAAAAACTACATAACATTTCGCAAATAAAATCTTGATAGCGTTTTCAATTTATTTTAATTTTGACAAATATGACGTTAAGTATTCAAAGGCGGCCATTACTCAAATTTAAACTTCCGTTTCTAATAAATAATGGCACGCCTCCAGATTATCGTTCATTATGATTGCATGAGACTCTTAGCTTAGACCTTAAGCTCACTGCAACAATTATTATTATTACAACGGTGACCCATTGCGGGTTCAGTTAAATATTAAAGGCCGCTTAGGTGCAAGTGAAGGCTTTAGAATGAAGCAAAATTAGAGCAAACTTGCAGTAATTTGTGCACTCGTCAGTGCCGAAACAGGGAAAATTAAAAATAAAGTTTTTAACTTTTAATTTTACAAATAATATTTTTTATGTAAAAAGGGCTCAGTTAAAAATAATTAACTGATTACTATATTAATTTTAATGATTAAGATAGTTTCTTTGTATAGTAATAATTAATTTTAATTATTAAATAAATAATTTATAAGTTTAATTAATTAAAATTTTAATTTTAATTAATATTTAATTTTTCAAATTCATGTCTCTATAATTCGATGACCGGACAACTCTAGTGGCACTAAATCACTCAATTAAAAAGTAATCATAAGTGATAAAAAAACTTGGTTGCATAGGTTATGTTAGGTTAGGTTATGAGATTTTTTTTATCACTTATAATGTCTTTTGAAAGGGGTTTTTAAATACCACTTTGTTGAGTTGTCGTTGAACTCTATAACTCATGCGTAATCTTAATTTTCAAAAAAACACATTTCGTTGCAAATTTATACTATCTACTACAATTGTTTCATTCAAATGTGTTTTTAACGAAGGTAGATTAAAGGTATTATTATAACTGCTCCTAACACGAAGAAAAAATATATAACTTCAATCATAATAATAAATTAATAAAGCATGTTCTTATCTGTGTAACTAGATAAGAATATGCTTTGATTTCTGGTGAAAATGAATTGAAATGCCTTAAAACATTTCCTAACTTTTCACAATAAATAATTACATTTTCATATTTTTTATTTAGAATATAATATAGTTACTTTGTAACAAATAAATTCCATTATTTGTCTGGGTCTATAAGAAAATATTCAATAAAAACGACAAAATGAGAATCTATGATTTTCACATGTGATAGATTCACACAAGTTGAATTTACGTAATAGTTGAAAATGTCAACATGTTGTAATGTGAAATGTATTGCTGATTGGCAAACTTCTAAATATTTTGCTGATTTCTCAAATATTGCTATGGACTATAGATTCATAAATGACTCTTTGTTTAAAAATACTAGGTATATCACTTGTTTTGAAGATGGGGTGATGTTTCAACAAGATAAATCATCAATTTCAAAATAAGGGTAAAAAGCATTTTAACGGCATTTTAACAGCATTTTAAAAACTCATTTTAATGCGATCACATATTTCAATGGGCGCTTCGTGTGCCAAATATCTTCACCCGATTCTGTTCGTAATACAAGTTTAGTATCCTAAGAGGAGAGTAGTGTATGAGTGTATGTACGTGAAAGGAAGCTTTCTATGTTTTCTGGTTTACCGTTACGTTAGGATATTCACTTTATTTACTCGTTGTATAATCGACCCATCCAAGTTATAATAATTTTAACTTTTCAAACATGATTTATTATCATTCCATAAAATATTACTTGTTATAACAGTTTTCACTTGAATATTATCTTCCAGAACTTCAATAGAATGCCGTAAATCAAGTTCCATTATTATTTCATTTTATTTAAATGCACACTTGACTGGCTAACATCTCGTCGATATAAATACACAATGATATTATCTTCATATCATTACAATGTTGTTCAATATAATTATAAGGCGTGTACATAATTCTGAGTATATTTGCAATGGTATTTAGCTTCATAGACCTAATTCAGGTAAGGTCATTCCAGATACAATCAGTATTAGTCGATCCATAATAATAATAACTAGTACGACAATGCCTTATTATTATAAATTTAACGCTGCAGTTCAAATTTAATAAATATTTAGTTTGAATACAGATTACTGATAACGATATCGATAATGGTGTTGTGGTTGTGCACAAATAATAATAATTTTGCCTATAACTTGGAAAAGGATTTGGTTTACGACTATTGATGATTTTAGTCGACTCGGCAAGTTGCTTAGAAGGTATCAAGTTTGTAATGGACGCTCACGCCAGTAGCATTGTCTGTAAATGCCAGCTTCCTCTTCAAAGTACCTTGGGTAAGGATTTGCAAAATGAAACGCAGACTTCACGAATATCACAGGACAACTGGAACTGACTGATTAAGTCAGTAACATCTCTATTTATTAGCCTAAAAAGTAAACAGTTAATAGGTTAATTATGTCTTATTGTAATTTAACCTCGCAAAAGTATTATGAGACGTGTACGGTCATAAAAATCTCATCAATAAGAGTCACTGTAGAAATGGGCGACGGTACATCCATCTGCTGTCCGATACAAAGTTTTTTTAAACTAATTCCTACAAACTCTGCCCATTTATCTAACGTCTTATTTTAAATTCTTTTCATACTGCAGCAACAGTTGCCCAAAGGGCAGATAATACCTAAGTGGAACTACAAACAAGAACAAACTGCCTAAAAACGTTTCAAATTCTGCAGGAGTAAAGTTCCACGATGCATTCTTCATAGTCCCGAAGCCGGGGCGGGGGATAGAATCTCTTTAAAAATTTACAGCCAGTAAAATTGCTGGAAGTTTCAGCAAAACTATTGGGAAGAGGCCCTCATGCACGAGTAAAATAATATACATATATAACCAATCCAAGTGTGATGTATTATATGATTGCAACTAATTTCTGCCATAAAACAACACTTTTACCAGTGAGATTATGGCATTCTGTAGAGTATCTAAAAGCTTCCGGCTTGTATACATAGATGGCAGTGCTAAGAGCTGTCCTTAGATTCCGCTAGATGGCAGATAGGCTAGTACCTGTGGGAACCAAGGGAGGGTCAAACAGCTCTGAGGGAGCGTTCACTGGTACACACGGTTTAGATTCCATTTAGCCAGCTTCTAGTAAGGTTGACTAACAAGATCTATATTGTAAACCGTGAAGTGTATAATAAACGCAATTAATAACATAAAGTATCTATTATTCCAAGAATTAATCTCCATCCAAAGTATTGGAGAATCTGTTAGTTTCTGTACTAAATAACAGAACGCTACACATTCCAATCGCAATATGTTGTGAGGCTGAATTAAGGGAAGATATGGGAAGGCTATGAGAAAAATGAAGATTGGAAATTACCTGGATCGGGTCGCCAAACTCGGCAAAAATCTTTTCAAACAATGTTTCAATTATGAATGATTGTTTTTCGCCGGGGGGAAACTTAAAGTATATTTCACTCTAGAACGTGTAGCAAATATACTAGGAGTTAATAATTGTGACTCAACATAAATTACGCGATCTATGGATTGAGAGCCTTACCCCTTAACCATGTAGGCCGTCAGGCGATCACCTAGTTAAAATGAGAAGTAAATTTTCCTAGCAAAATAGTAAGTAGCAAAGAAGTGCAATAAATGTTTTACCGCTCAACAAAAAACAGTGAACGGTTCGAACGGTGAACTCTGAACATCTTATCTATTTTCTTAGAACATATTATAAGTAGTATCATTGCATTACTGTCGTGAACTTTGTAACATCAATTTTATGATCTTGTGTGCTTGAATTAATAGGTATTCATGTGGAACCATCTATCGGCATTCGTCTATCGTCATCTCATTGAAGCAGTGCGTTTTCAAAACCCGCATTAAACAAATCGAAAAAATTCCACTCTACGCTACCTAGCCATCTTCCTTTACCCGCCCCAATCGTGTTGCGACATAGTTACTGGGCTACACCGGCTGGGACCCTATAAGGAAAGGTTGCAATAATGAATTTTCCATACATTTCAATTGTTTACTAAGAAAAAATTTATTCGAAGCAGAAATATCTTGAAGGGGTGACATTATTGCGTACAATGTCACTATTTTTAACATTCATTATTTTAACCCAATGGTGGGCAGGGGAAATCAATTGAATTTCAGAGTGTCCAATCCACAATGGAAAACACTCTTAGTATCGCCTTGGTTTACTGCCGCGATTAAGAATTCAAACGTTGCTTGAAATAGCTTTAGCCGAATTTGGTTACCAGTTTTGAAAAGCCAGATACTTTGCCACCTTCTTCTTCACTATCACCTTTCCCTGCCCACCACCTTCAGCCTCATAACACAGCTCAATTGGAGATGCGATAGTCTCACTGGCTCCAGACGGTAGCAGTTGGGACTCTTTTGAGGTATTCACATAAATTTATTAATTTTCTTTTTTATTTCATGGCGGCCCAAAACCCACTGGATCAACTAAGTAAACATAAGTTGAAAGGTAACACGTGGCAGCGTAAAACATTGAATCGTTAATAGTAAAAACAGTCAATGATATTTATATTTTGCCAAACGTAGAACCAAACAACTGGAATAATTTAAAATTAATGATTTCCACGAGTAAATCGATTTTTTGAATAATGCTTAAAAAATAATATGGTGTTATTACATGTTTATTATAAAACACTTTCGCAAAAATATTTAAGACTGAAGTACTTTTTAAGCTGAAGTTTCGATTTTGAGGGTCTTTTGATTTAGATATTTGCTCACGTACAAAAAATGTAAATTGGAAATTACAGTATTTTTAAGGCATTTTATGTAGACTTATGTTAATAAGTTTTAACATTTGCACTCCTTTAATTAAATATTCTGATAATTATTATCGGTCTAGATAGTTATCAAAAGTACTTGTAGCTCGTATTTAAGAGCTAAAACATTGTAGAGATAGACCGATATAAGATTATTGAAGTGAGCTCAGTTTTCCCTTACTTCCAATAAAATAGATACAAATATTTCCATACACCGAAACTCTATCTCGAAGAGATATTTAGGTGTCTTGGAATTAAATGGTCTAGTTCACATAGTCAGCCTAAATGTTTACATTACAATGTATACATTTCCGTCTTAAGATGAAACCCGGTGGTGGAGAAATTTGAAAAATAGATTTTACTAAATTGTTGCCGTCACTGTTGCTCTTACTCCACCGGATATTGAGCGAAAGGGACAATGCACCTCGGGCTACTAATACCTAACTAAAATCGAGGTTTTGTAGTCCCCACTTTTCTCCTTCAAAAGTGGACTGATTTTCAATTGTTTTTTTACCAAATATATAAGAAAAGACTATTCTGTGTCTGTACGTTTTGTTTTTTTTTTAAACATTGTCTAATTTGTATACTGAACGTCTTTTGACGGCGTTTAAACCAGTCAATTTTATTGATTTTTGGAAGGTCATAACTTCTATAAAAAGTAACTTATCAAAAAAAACAAAAAGTACCGACACGCTAGTAGGTCATATTTATTTTATGTAAAAACAATATTTTCTCTAGGGTTAAAACCCAGAGAGATAAATAGGGAATACGTTTGTATGGGAAATTCACCGCCGGGTATCCCCTTAAGGGACCCTCAGATGGTTTGGGCATGTAGAGCGAATGAACGAAAAAATGAGTTTAAGGAGAATATATGATGCAACTGTGAATGGAAGAAGAAGTTATGGACGTCCGAGGAAGACATGGCACGATCAAGTCAACCAGATACTTGAGTCGGGCCATATCAGGAGTCGGAATAATAGAAGAGCATATATGAGAAGATGTATTAATGTGAATGAAGCAAGGAGTGTATGCCAAGACCGAGTTGTTTAGCGGTCCGTCCTCTCTGCCTAACCCTGCAGGGAAACGGCATATTGGTTAGTTAGTTATTAAATTATACTGCTATTACAATACCTGCATTATTTTTTGTTATTTTTATTTATTTATAAAGTTATTAACCTCAACACAAGCTTTTTCTAGGGAGGTTAAAATTGAAATATAAACCGTAACTTTTAAAAAAGCAATAAACAAATAAATTCGGTACAACAACTTCTTTCTACATTTTATACTATGTATTTACACTTTAAGAAATTTTATATTCAGTGCTGAAATAGTCTAACTATAAAGCTGCATAAACCTTACTTTTCGATGAATGTAGAACTTTAATTTGTTTTCACTTTTATGTAATTATAAAATGAAGTGCAAAATAAATGATGTTTTAAAAATTTTTAATTTGCTTAAAAGTACAAAACTTCTTCACCCCTCATTTTTTAATGTTCGTGTTGTTCTGGATATAAGTTAACTAAAACACTCGTAATTTTCCCGCACCAGTTTTCATAAATAACGGCGTGGCGCTAAAAAAGTTAAATGGTCATAAAAATTCAATTTCCTCCACTTCATAAATTGCAGGTAAATTCTTAAAACCGCCCCCGCACAATGGTCAACAATCAAAGCTGATTCGGCCAGGGGTGAGGTGCGCCCCTGTACCTTGGCATTTGTGATTTCCCCCGAGTACGCCCCTGCATAATGTATGCGCGGATTTACTATTTGCACACGGTTTACTCTCCGTAGGTACTACAGGTGTCGTTAAATTGGTAGAACAACTTGATGGAAGGTGAGACAGGTCCGGACTTAGATAACTGGATGTTTTTTTTTTTTACTAGATTCCTTTATATATTTTTTTTTATATTTAATGTCACTAGGGCATGCTGTAGATAACACTTGTTAATGTAGATAGTGTTTATAGTAAAAACAGAAAGCATGTGATATTTTTTCGCATGTAGCAAACATTTTGTTGGTATACAAAATATTAATAAAATAACTTATTGAATAACACTTTATTATGCATATTCTTAATACATTAAACTAACCGGTTTCGGTTAAACCTGGACCTTCATCGGGGTTGTATAAAAACATATTATATTGATCAAATAAAATAAAATTAATTAACACTTTAATTAATTTCATTTGTTTTTATATAGCCCTGACGAAGGTTCAGGTAGAACCGAAATCGGTTGGTTATTATCTATATATTTTTTATATAAAGTAATATTCAATTAAGTAGTATTTACCAGGTAATATTATTCTAATTATTACATTTAATAGTTATTTCCTAAAATCAAGTTGTTCTATGTGAACATAATATTTTTAGTCGTTTTTACTTAGTCGATTAGAAAGTAATTCCTACCCTTTAGAATTAAGTAATTCATTGGACAAAAAAATCAATTTCAGACGCTAAGAGGGTTGAAGGATACCTATATAATAAATTTAGAACTAAATTGAGTTTACAGAACGGCTTACATGAACTCAAAAACAACAGCGCAATACCGAAAGTCAGAAATCATCTCATCAGAAAGTCGTATCAATAAAATTTTGAGACAGGATCACCGGTAAATCATTAAACCAATGCTTCAACAAACTACTTTACTTTATATTTTTACTTTACTTAACCCATATATAAGCCCTACCGTACCAATTTTGGTTCCAAACAAAAGTTAATTATAAGTAGGCATAAAGTTAAAAAAAATAACTATTTCTACGGCATGGGTTACAATATGTACATGTACTTAATCTTTATAATTTAAACATCAAACAGCATACTTGTTGTCGTTATTTGATTAAAAATTTAAATCAAAGTTTGCGCATCACAAAATGGAAAAACATATACGTGCATTACATTGGTTTAAAAGTTTAAGAAAAAATATGTTTTATATCAACGGTTAAACTCTGTATTTTTTTATTGTAACAAAAATCATATATATCGTGATTAAACAATACTTTTTATGTATGCCAATTTAGTGTTCCAATTTTGGTACGATAGAGCTATAGGCGTGCAACATGTTTTCTTTTAAAAAAATTCAGTGAAATCAAAATTCTCTTTTCTGGAAGAAAGTGTTGACGAATGCCAACAAATAAGCAAAATTTGCACATAACCACCGGTAGAGGCCAATTCTGACCTCACTGATCTAGATTTTGGTGAAAAAAATGAGATACGAATTAAAAAATTTCCGGGGCCCATTTTCAAAATGAAGCAGTTGTGGAATATTTCGAGGATGATCAGCTAACCTTCATTCTTCTTCATTTCATCTTCATGGCCCCGGAAATTTTTTAATTCGAACGACATTTTTATCACCAGAATTTAGATAAGTGAGGTCAGAATTGGCCATTACCGGTGGTAGTATGCACATTTTGATTATTAGGTCGCATTCGTCATCACTTTCTTTCAGAAAACTCAGTTTTTGGAGCACTGACAAGCAATTGAAAAAATATATAAAGAAACTTGTTGGACGCCTATAATCCCTATAACCCTGCCGTACCAACACCTCCCCCCTCCCACAATATCAAATGAATATTTTAAAGAATATTTTTATAATAATGATGAAAGCAAAAAAATAATATTAAAAAACCTTAAAAAATAGTTTCGGGGCTATTTGGGTTAATATTGAATTTTTACTTTACTGTCGTTAATTTTTTTTTATCATAATCAATGTCTTCAACTAACAGCATTGAGAAAATCATGATGTCAAAAACGATGCCCGAAAGTTCAGAGTTCCGGGTGTTGGATTTTTACTAGAATAGTTATGGATTTTTTACTAGAATATACCTCTTCACATCTAAGACAGTGATGCATAGCTATTTTAACCAGAAGGCTAATTTATCAATTTTCAATATAATCGCGGGCCTCAGGGGGTAAGGTGTCTATGGTATAACATTGTAAACTTAGCAGTCTTTAGTATTGTTAGTTCAGATTTTTAGTATCATTCAAACGTCATCTGAAGAGTGCTTAAAAGAAACAAAGACGGGAGGCGTATTTTAACAGGATGTAATATGATGGACGTGCATGCAGCCAAAACCGTCCAGAGCCATTAGGTGCATACCTACTATAAACCAAAAATATATTTCAGAATCTACGGAAAACATCGATTCTCATAATAACTCATGATATAAAACCTGGCGAAAAATATTCTAGGACGTCAAGCCAATCAATTAATAATGTAGATTCATTTATTTTTTATTTACCAAGGTGAACTGCGGATTGTGTATTACTGATCTTAGCTAATAAAATAAATACATGGGTTCTGTCTTACTACCATCTTATAAGCTAGAAGAGCATTTTTATTGTCTTATAAACCATCTGAATAACACATGAAATTATCCTATCAGGAGTCAAATCTACTCTATTGCATCCCAAGACATTGAAGATGTGCCATTTTTATCGTTCTCAATTATATCTTTTGTAGCTTACGTACAGAAACAGACCCGCCGTTAGCTCGACGTCTGGGCTATAGAAAAGCTGCAGTCTTAAATTCGTTTAAGGGCCCATCAGCCCGAAATTGACTTTAAAAAACGCAGGATTGAGCTCATCCAATTCGACACCTCTAACCTCAGCGGAGGTCCCAAATGAGGGGCGACATGTTTAATAGTGAAAGAGAAACGCCATTAAAGAGTCGCTATAAACGGGGGCAAGAGGTGGCCGCTCGGCCGTCCGCTTTACGACGGACTTTTATGACTTCGAAGTTCGGAGTGGCCGAGATCATGTCCGACCAGACCGAGAATCATTTATCTTTTATATTTTGCGAATTGCGATCGAACCGCGCCGAATCAGGATGCGCGAGTTTATTGGGTGGGTGTTGGTACTAATGTGAATTTTTGTTGTTGTGGTTTTATTGGCCGGCATCATTTGAGGCTATTTTACTAGATTAGTAATACATTGTTTTCTGTGAATACCGCACAAAGATCTTAAATACATAGTGCGGGTGGTTCATGGTAGCCCCAATTACTGTGGTAGGTATGTTGTAAGTTTGAAGGAAAGTGGACGAGGAAAAGAAAACAAAAATCAGGCTTTTTCATCGACCAAGTGATATACTTTAGATCTGGTCACTAAACACGACTAGAGTCACTTCAAGCAACATCGTTTCCGTACTGAATAGTGGTCATTCTCTAGGGCAATGCTAATGTTATACTCGGCAGCTGAATATAATATGATCAAAAGCTTAAACGGACCGCGAATTGGCAATTAACAATTTTCGAAAACTAAAAATGGCGCTATTTAATAAATTTAATGTATCATAAAATGTTGTATATGCTATATTCGGGTAATATGGTGTCGGTTACGACGTGTGTCGAATATAGCCGAACAAATCACGATCTCGAGACTAAACCTAACGTCCAAGTTGCACGGACGTGTATCCTCTTAAACCATATCTGTGTAGTATGAAATAACAATAAATAGTCACCGAGAACTTAAATATTAATATAATTCTTTCAATCATTACAAAATAGTACTGAGATACTAGATATTACGAATAAAATACAATACCTATGTAGAGGACTACATAGAGACTTTACAATACGAGTATACACAAAAAAGTTGAGTTTGAAAACACCAATCTAAGACGGCTGAATTGTATTTTTTTAAACTTGTTAAGTCTTTATTTAAATTTTCATTCATTCATTTTGTTTTCTAGGAGTACATTTATCCAGAAATAAATTTATAATTTAAAGAAAATCACACATTAAGGTAGTAGGAGATTTTCAAATGTTGTTGGGTTATTAGTAACCCGGGAATGTTTGTCTTTCTTTTAAAAAAAAAAAAAAAAAAAAAAAAAACATTCCATTAAACACATCAAGTCATTGAGACAATATCTCTATTTAATATCTCTTGGAAAACTTGTTGTTAATGGACATTATACATTATGACACATTCACTCTCCCGAGTACTAACCCAACCCTTTCGGGGCTCTCTCCCGACCCCTCTAGCAACCCCTGCTGGGGGTCTAGTCTGGGTACAGCGAACTGCCAACTAAAATCTGTGTTTATTAGCAAATTGTCGTGAAATTTATACACACTACGCCTAGGGTGAGAAAATTGTTGATTATCTGAGAATAGCGCGAAAATAGACAACGCATTATTCAGTCGATTAGAACTTCATAATAAAGCCACGTGGTGATCGGTACTATTTTGGATTAAATAGATATAAACTAATTGCAAGGGAAATTTTTAAATAAGTAATAACGAAGCATGGAGTAAAGTGACTGGGTATAAGAATACTAATAATTTACATGGCCTCCGTGGTCGAGAGGAAGGCTCTCAACTACCAACCCAGAGGTCGCGAGTTCAAAGCCCGGCGAGAATTCTTGTGTTTCTAAAATGCGTATCTGAATAATAGTTTTTAAATTTTCAGCAAACCACAGAAAAATATCAACATTTTACTCGATCGATTAAAATAAATTTTTGTAGACACTCTGTTATATTTTATCTACCTTTATTGCAACTTTGCACGTAACAATATATTTTTATTGCATATTTTTATATTACACTAGCTCAGAACCATGAAAACTCATAGCATATTATAATTTTAAAGTAGACATTGCACGTTAGAAATTAGACTTTAATTGTCAAGATTAACCGTAAGAAATTTAAACAAAATAAATACACATTTCGATTATGTGAAAGAATTTTTATAATAATAATATTTGATCACTTGTGTAGCGCCGTTACTGCGAAAAATCACCGCAAGGGCACTGTACAAATTTCAACACATTTCTTTTATGTACTAGTTACCGTTCTTATTATTTTCGTTTTTAATGTGTTTCCATTTGTATTGTCTTTTTTTCTTATTCTTACTTTAATTTTCGCAGTTATATATATTTTTTTAAATGTGAGTGAAATTTTTTTTAATGTATGGATACGTATAATTTAATAATGTGTTAATTTTACATACCAAAATTTTAAAAATTACTTGTTAAAATCAGCCGTTGACAAATTCCGCTAAATTGATACCAATCAATTTAACGGATAAATAAAAGAAAAAAGTTAATAAATGAAAAAATGGAACTAAATTATTTTTTTATGAAAAAATAATTCGTAATGGGTAAGTATTTTTTGTTTGTCTGAGTTCTTGACACAAAGGCGCCAATTTTTAAAAAGGCAATTGCAAATCTGAATTCTCAATAAAAAAATATGTACAATTTTAAAATGAAACTTATATTCAAAGCAAAAAGCATCAAACCTGAGTTACATACAGAGACAACCGAAATTAGGATTTTGAACTGTCGAAACAGACTGGTTGAACTGTCTCGTATAAGAATGTTTCAGAGTTTAGCTATGGGGTATTCAATGCACTGGGATCACATGTTTTAACATCTATTATTTGGTTTGAAGCAAAAAACTGGCTCGGAAAACTTTAATAATTGTCAAATAAAAACGGATTTGTAAAAGGCAATAAAATTAATTATTTTTGATTACGTGACGTATTCTTGAAATTGTGTAATCACAAAACGGCGCTAAATTCATTTTCCTAATTATTACAAAATTATTTACGTGTGGTGATATTGTGAATACATTTAATCAATGACAAATTTCCTAAAGAAAAGTGGTAAGCCCCAAAGCAACATGCTGTTTTGTATTGGGGTTCATTCGTATGGTGGGTAGGATGGAGGGGGATATCTAGGTCTGCGAGCCAGTCTAGGGCGTAAGGCGTCGCTCTGGACTTCTTCAATTCCGCCGGGAAATGATTGGAGCGGGCATTCACTGGCCACATATTCGGTGGTTCACGCCGTACGTCATGCACACATCTAAGACTATTTAAGGCCCCAATATATGCATCGTGTGGGCACAACGGCTACGGTACACCTTATCCTATTGATGGCTGAGTTGATAAGGCAGTGGTAACACAAAATGTTTCTCAGTGCGGTCTTGTACGAGATGGGCATTTCCTACGTTGGCCACTTAAGAGCGATTGACCAGCGGCTGAGAATAAAAATTTTAAAATGCTTGTAACTGTACAGGGAGGTTCCGATGAGAAAGATCGATTATTCCCCGCATCATAATTTTAAAATATAAAACTTAATATCGATTTATTTCATTCAAAATTTGCTTTAATATATACCCACATTCATGTAAGCAATAAAAATTCTCAAAACGCACGATGATAAATTATTAAATATCGTATACTTCTTGTAAGTATTTTTTGATCATAAATATTTATGGTTTTTCAATAATGTCTAAATTTGTAATATTTTGGTTTATAAGACCTTAAATAAATAGAAAAACTGGGGTATTTTTGTCACAAAACACGTTCTCGGATATATTTTTAATAATTTGTTATAACTAAAATTAAAATTATGGAAACTGTGTTGTCTAGAATATGTATTGATTTATTTTGTTGAATGATTATATGATTTGAAATTTGTGTTGTTTAATAGAATCTATCGTTTGAAAATTGAACAAATCTGCCAACGACCATTGGTATATTAAAAATACTTAGATTGAAACAACCCAATTTTGCGGTGATTGACGATTTGAAGGAAAATCAAACGTGAAATTTTCCGACACAACTGGTCCTTAGTTTTTCAAAATTTTAAAATTGCGTGCATTAGATAAAATAACAATCTTTTATAATCAATTTATGTTTTTTTTTTAAAGAGTCAATACGTCTAGAATTTGATATAATTTTTTTTTTGGTATCCTCTGGTAATACCTTCTTAAGATTCCTACCCGTCTTCTGAGAGGCAATCGGAGGAGCGTCTCTCCGTCAATTCGGGACATATTGACCCCTTCAATATTCCTACCCACCCGTCATACCTGTTTCCATCCCAGACCTTCCTCTCCTTCCTTTCCCTAAAAAGATCCTCCACACGGCATCCCCAAAAGACATATAGGCCCTGAGGAAGGTTTATTCCTCATGGACTCCTGTGTGGTATTAATAATAATCCAACGAAATAATTAATTTAACCATTCAATAGTTTTAATCGAATGTAGTTCGTTGTACAATCAATATAACTGGTAATAATCGTTTCAAAATTCGTGTATTTATTTCAGTCGTATTATTATAGTCAACTAAGTACACCACTTTGTACTTGAATAAATAATATTGTTTTGTGATTCAATAATTATTGCACACAATAATATTATGTTGTTTGCTTTTATTTTATCCCATAGATAAACAGCCTATTTGGAATCCATAATATTTACAAAACTATTGATCAAATATATTTTAATCGTGATTTTATCCCAATTTCGTAAAACACACAACAAATTCGGTAAATAGAAACCGCTTAACAATCTATATTCACTTTGTAAAAGTAAATTAATTGTCCATTTCAAATCAACGTGAATATAAATGGGAACAACCCAGAAAAATATTTGCTTTGCGTAATTTAAAGCGAATCGAAATTCTGCAACTGTAGTGCGGCTTCCACGGATCGTTAAAGGATTATTGCTGCTGCAATCAAAATGTTTGGCATGAGTTTTTTAATAAAAAAAGAGTGTCTTGTTTAATTCAAAACGATGATGAAATTTATTATGGAAACAACTTAGATATGGTAAAAAGTCTGATTTGACTGTTGTTACTCGTAATATATACGGCCTAACTTATAACGGTAATTTATATTTTCACAACTGGTTCACAATCATAGATGGTAAATTGTGTAAAATTAAAAACACGCTTAATTAGTCAGAGGAATGATAACTTTTGCAAGTAAGATTAGATAGTATAAAATTCTCGTATTTTGGGTGGAATTTTATTCCAAGCAACTATTTCTCCAAACATTTAACAGTTATAAGTCAAATATTTACTGCGTTCCGAAACTTGTAATAAAACTGGAAAGTGATGAAAAATTTGGTTGACAATTTTGTGCCATAATGCTTATTATATTTTTGCTTTGAGCTTTCGTTTTCGAGTATTTATTTATTTATTTATTTATTGTTTGAAACATTTACAGAGTGTTAACAAGTATTACATTAATATTATTGCGTTGGGATGAGCACAGATATTAACACTCCAATTAAAAATGTTCACAGCATGCGTAATCAAGGTTTAGTTGTTACTAGGCGGTGATGCTAGTAGTGAAAATGACAGATAATAATAATAATAATAAAAATATATATATAACATGAGATACAAAATACAGAAAGTGTACAGAGAAAGAGAAGATATAAAAAGATAAAGGAAAGATATAATGAGTAAATCAAGATCTAAGCATATATGCTGCTCTGAAAGTTCTTTTAAACCATTTAGTTGCCAAAAAAACATTAAAAAATAATTAAATGAAACAACATAACTTTGTTAAAACCAGTGATTTATTTAATTCATGCCGACCGGTCTAAATCGACAGATTACAGATTACAGATTTGATTTTTTTTTTAAAAGAAAGACAGACATTCCTGGGTTACGAAAAACCCAACAACATTTGAAAATCTCCTACTACCACCACACTAAGCGGAAGATGTTGCTTGTGTTGTGATGGAGGACTAGCCAGCCGAGGAATCAAACACGGAACGCCTGGGTGGGACCTAAACGCGATGCCCATTCAACCACTGACTGGTACTAAGAGTTTACGAATTTCACGTACAATTAAGAAAGTACACAATGTAAGTAAGCACAAACACATTGCAAAAGTAGTAGGTACCTATGTACTTGTATTGTTGTTGTTTAACAAAAAAACAATTGTTATTGTGCATTACTTTAATACATTACTAGCCTGAGTACATTTAAAAGTTTGAATTATAACATATTACATCAATAAACAATAATGCATCAGATCGTCTTCGTAAGTGAAATTCCTAAGGATTTTTTGTATATTTTTCCGAAACACAATATTTGTTAGGGTTACGGGTGTGCATGGTAACCGACGAGTTCATCGAAAATCAATTCATCGAAAGCAAATTTATCGACAACGAGAGATTAGGTTAGGTTCGGTTAGGTATTCAGTGAAAAAAAAAAACCTCCATTTAGAGAATTATTCTGGATTTATTTTACAATGACACGTTTACATGATGACCTTGCACTTTTCACATCTACGTAGATAAAAACTGGCTTGTCCCCCCTGCTTTTCTGAAAGAACTGCTGCAAATTGGAAAGAAGAACAATTCAAGGAATCCGATTGTATTTATGAATTAACGGGCTACAAAAACTAATAACAATCTACATTCCAGAATGAAAGAAAACTGTTTGATCATATAGTTAGTAATTAACATAAATGACAGTAGATTTTAGTCATGCTCCGAACCTAATGCCTTTGAGTTGTTACCCTCAGAGAGCAGTGGTAATTAGATTTAACAAATTGCATTTAAATAATATTTTTTATTTACAAACAAAGAAGTTGATCTCCCCTCGAGTGAAGTAACAGCCGGAAATGTTAGCCGTCAGCGTATATTGATATCGATTAAACTGTCGTTCTGCATCATCCCCGGAGGCTGAGTCGCGCGATGCAATATCCACTACAAGTACATGAGGCAAAAAAGTACTGCCTTCATTCGACCCTCTTCATTGCATCCCTAGCTCCTGGAAGGGTTACACCACCATTTACGTACTCAAGGATTACGTGTATAATGTACACGTTTGACACAGCAAGAAAGCAATCCGTTGAATCGACAGCTCCATACTCACAAATACGTAACTGTTTATCGTGATGGTCCTATAAAAATTTTCTAATTTTTTACAGTTGTTATATCTGAATGTTTTCAGCAGATACCTATTTAACTTTCGTCATTAGATCTTTTGGTTATCATTTGAATGGAACATTTATAGATTTTTATATTTACATAATATCATCAAAAATAATATCTACTTTTTGGTAACTCTGTTAAAAATTCGTTTTTTTTTTTTAAATTTCATATCATTTAAAAAAAATGGGATTGTTCGAAGGTTTGAAGAATTCAGACAAGCAATGATGTTCCTACCGAAAATATAATAATATTGGAAAATAATTTTTTTGAAATCAATATTATCAAAATTATTTATTGTTTGTGTGTTTAATTCGGAGAACTCCATTTATTTTTTTTTAAATTTAATTTTAATTAAATTTAATAATGTTTATCATTAAATTCTGCGAGTGCTTTAGTTTTTAATATTGTCTTTTATCTTAGTATATTCACAAAACCTAAATAATATTCATAGCAGGAACGTCGTTATTAAACAATTAAGAACACATTTATAAATTTCAAAATACCCGTGGGAGAGAATCTATTATTTTCCCATTAAATCGGTTTAACCGACAAAAATCAATTTACTCACTTTCAAAGTTGACATTTTAAATCGTATAAATATCATCGATTAATTGTGGAACACCATAGTTTGAAAATGGTTTGTCAGCCGAAACAGCTGTCACAATAATAAAAACAAAAGCAGTTGCAGAACTTAATAATAAATATTATTACATTTAATTTTAATTAAATTTTTAAAAATAAGAGAAAAAAAAAATGTTCTAAATTGTTCCTGACGTGTCAAGAATTTAGATAAGCGATATAGTACCTACCTGAAACATAATGTTTTTAGAAAATAACTTCAATTTTATATTTGAATTGAGTACTTATTTTGTTGAATTTTCTTGAGTAAGTAAAGTCATATGTTGATTTTTCAATTGTTTGTACTTTTTAGCTCAAATTCCAATATCTATACTAAAATTATAATACACCGTGTTTTTTTCATACGTCTGTGCTAGTTTATACAAAATTCGTCTGTGAAATTTGCAAGCCTCCATTTTTTTTGGTTGTAAGCATTATAAATAAATTATTTACCTTATTGTTTGGACTAAAAAAGGATCATATTAATAATTCAAATATTTTGACGTACGCAGGAACCGGAGTAAAAAGCTGTAGTACTACGGACGCATTTTTTCCTACTCCGACGTCACCAATAAAAAAACTTAATTATTTACTTCTGAAATCGACTAAAAAAATTAAATTACAAAAAACAAATAACAATCGAATTAAGTACAGTATCATTTTCACCTAACTCAGTTTCTTCTGTTATTAAATCGGCTGCCTTCTGGTCATCATGTATCGAAAACCGTATTTGCTTAAAAAAATTACATCGTTAATAACAACACAAACAACATTTGCGGGATTTTTCGTTTAACTCCTTAAGCCTCGGTAGGACTTAACTAGCACAAACATCATATTCGATTGGAACTCCTAAAGGACAAGTCTGACCGGAGAGTCCAACTTAAAACTTATCTTTTTTCTAAAATTCGCAGATAAGTGATTTATTCGTCGCTGGAAAGAAAAACGATTATTCTTCTGAATTTGACTCAAATATTTATATTTTGTTGTTAGGACTTGTAAATAAAAGTCTAAATAGTTAAGGTTTAAAGGGTCATCCAAACCCCGCTGTCTCGCCGTATTACATGGATATTGCTTACCGACTCCTTATTTCGATCTCGAAAATACATTTTTTTATCAAATAAAAACTTGAAAGGGCAGTAGCACTTGTCTCGTTATTTGAAAGAATTCATTTCTGATAATGGCTAATATATCTTCGATCAGTGAAACCGATCAGGAAAACTATATATTAAAAACTATAAGAACATTTATCGTGACGGAGGCTTTAAAAAAATATTTAATTTAAACCCGAAGTCTTCGGTACATACAATCAAGCCTGAGTAGAAAGCTAGAATATATGTTATTTTTTAGTTCCAATCGAGGATTTGAGAATATTTTAACGAATCTTAGATACATACTACGACTTTTCTCCGAACTCAGATCGCTGCTCTATAGCGTAAAGTCTTAAAATGAGAGCACGGAGGGTAGAATCGTAGATGGTTCTGTTATTGAACATTTGGAATACAAAGCCATAACGACGAACATCAAAGGCGGTGTTAACGTGTCGGAATATTGGAAAAGTGCTGAGCAGAGCCGGGATTTGTATGTTTGCCTTTTTGTAAGAATTCCTTCTTTTTTACAAAAAATAATATTGTAAGTCTGCTAACAGAAGGCTGGCGTTATTATTAAACGCTCCCCGCGCCGAGAGGAATTCTATCGAAGATGGCGGGCGGTTGCGACTCGGAACTCGGCTTCACCCTATATCCTCTAGCCTTAGCCTATGAAATGCTGAGAAATTACATTCTGATAACAATGATTGTGCAAGAAATTGATTGATTTTTAATTTTAGTTGTACCCAGTGCTATTAAATGAGATCCAAATAAAATTACGGGAATCCACTTTGGTAGGAAACGAAATAAGAACAATGTGAAGGTTTCTATAAGTGTTTGATTAGGGAAGGGAATAGTTGTGGAAGGTTGTAAAAAGTACTAATTAACTTACCTACCTAGATGTGAATTAGTTGAAACAACTCTCTTGAGTTGCTTCGAACAAATTCTTTACTATTTTGTTGTTAAATATGAATACTAGGTAGGTACCTTAAGTAAAAGTGGTGACACACAATGAATAAGTTGCCTTCGCAATATTTTTTTTGCAATTTTTTTACCAAAAATAATATTATTTTCATTGAAAAACATGATAATCCGTCGGTCTTTTTTGTTTTTTCGCCTCCAGTTAGAGTTGAATTCTTTAGAATAGTTTGAGGATCGTACTAATTAATGGACGATTCTATGACAGTTGATCCCCAGAGAGTTGAACCCCTGGCATATTTATATATTTAATATGCAGTCGATTTAGGAATAATACGGTATACCTACTTACACAAACTGTCCCAAAAGGGTGTATCGCCCAATAACACGAATAAAGTATATTTTCATTCAAATACATCATGGATAAAACTTCTCGTCAATATGCAGTATGTACCAGCGTATAAGTACAAAAAATTGACCCTGTAAATAGATTCGTGTAATATCCATATCAACTTATTATAGAATTGGCAAATTAAATTTCGAATTTAAAATATATAAAAAATAATATTTTATTTTGAAAGGTATTTTTGAAGTTGATTTTAGGTTTGAAATTGGTAAAGAATACACATAAAATTATGATTTTATAATAATTAGAATTTTGGGGCCAACTATCGGGTGGTCAACTGTAAGGCACCTCAATGGACATTATGTACTGCACTATACTATAAACGAGTAATTCAGTTTTGTGAGATTGTTTTGTTTCAGCCATGCATTTCTTTGCAAAAATATTTCACCTGTGTTTTTTTTTCAATTTCAAAATAAACGTAAGTATATTGAAATGCAAGTTAATTGAAATACTTTTTGATTTTTATTTTAACCACCACTGTTTTTATACCCACATATCATAATGCCCACGCACAGGCTTCGCCTATGCGGGATTTTTTTTGTTACTCTCTTCATTTGCGTTATTGTAAATGTATCTACCTGTAAATGTATGTATCAAAAAAATTTGTCAATAAAAGAATAAAAATAAATCCAAAAACTTGCATATCCTTAAATTTAATATGATTGCAGACAACTTAAGACAAATTACCGCTGCTAGGCAATGTATTATTTATTTATAAAAATAGTTTGGAAAGTCAATGAAAATAACGAAACCCTAATCAAGTAATCTTGAAGAATACTTTTTCAAAATAAAGCAGAATTGAATTTACACCCAGAAAACAAGCAGACTTTCAATCAGAGCACGTGACTCGCGCCGTCCGCATAAAAATCTGGGGTTACAAAGCTCGCAGCAACACCTCAGCGATTTGGGCTCCTCCGAAGTAATTTGTCAACATCCTTTGTGGTAAGTAGGGCCCCCGTGATGCACTGCCTTCCCCCTCGGGGCCCCCAGAGGCTGTGTTGGCACTACAGGATCATCCCTTGCACTTTATACATCTAGATCAAGGTGGTATATTCTGTTTTTTGCCGCAAAGCCTTTTATAGTTCACTCTCCGTGATTTATGGTAATCGATTTGTTTTTGATCCTGGGGTCATTGGGGAATAGGGAAACGCATATTTGCCGATAGAATTTCAAATATTGCTTGGTAGATGAAAACAATATAATTTATTTTTCCCTTACTTTCCCTTACTTTCCCTAACTTCTGACAGTTTGCATGACAGTCGAGTCATGTCATCATATATGCAATGAAGCAAGCGATGATGATTTAGATTCAAAAATATAAAAAGCCTTTGCAATTTTTGTAAATTAATTGGATTTTGAAAAAATAATTATTAATATTATTATAGACCGTATACAAAACTTGATTTCGATTTTACTGAATAAATTTGAATTGTCATTTAATTTAATGTTTTTAGGGACCAAACACAATTTCATTATTTTTTTGCTTTAATTCTACCATTGAAAGGGTTATATAAAAAATGTTATAAAAAACTTCACGTACGATTTATAGTTATGTATAGCCAAGTTTTACTACACATTTATAACCCCATGAAATGCATTCGATACGCTCCATTATGGCGATTATTATCTCCATTGAAAGTAATAGCCGAAGTGTAATGTAAATACAGTGTATAATATCTCAAGGCCAGGTCACGTCCAGCCCGGGGGCTTTCGACCCCAAAGTGATGCCACTAATCTTCCTGCGGCCCCTGTGTATCCATCCCTTAACCCTGCCGCGTACAACGCGCACTACACGCTCCCTTGGTTCTCCCTGCTTCCCATCTGCTTCCTCCGTGCTTTAACCCTGCTTTTCCCTAACTTCCATCCCCATCCATAGCTCGGGGTGTTCTCGGCCCGATCCGCAATCTGACGGTTTGGATAAAGTAAGATGTGGCCTAGTAGCTACCTGAGTTAATATTACTGGCCGAAATACGTTTCATTTTGTTTGGGGAAACTAGTGGTGGCAATGTTAACTGGATTCTGCAACCAACCAACCAATTAACCAACCACCTTTCATATTATGTAGCATGCATGTAGAACTGTGAATAAAACTGACGGTTAAGGTTTTGATGACATTTCGTTGCTTGCAGGTGCGAATGTACTTTGAGAATGCTAGTTTCATAGCTGTGATAGGTTTACTAAAATGAGTAAAGATATAAAAGAAGTCAGTTATAAAAAAAAGTAGATTTGTAGATAAACAGAATTATCCCAGACAAATTTATAATTAAAATTTATTGATTCTTCAATATTTTCAAATTTACATTGTGGCGCATTTTTTGAGTAATTAAATGAAAACAAATCACTTCGTGTACACCACTGATATAATCAAAATTATCTACATGTTTCGAAACCAAAGGATTCGTTGTCGGGATAGACGATAATAAATATTTTTTTATCCTGACGAAGAAACCTTTGGTTTCGACACATGTAGATAATTTAGATTATATAAGTGGTGTAAACGAAGTGATTCGTTTTAAAATTCACTGGAATCACAAAAAATGTTGACTTAAACCTTTCTATTTGCAGTTTGTCCGCCTACACTTTGTTTTAATTTTTATGTGCAAAAATCATCACTGATATTTGTTATCATTTTCATTTTCTTTCCACTTTCGCACTGGTACACATCGCATATAATTTTGTTACGCAAATTCTCTACGTATTCTGACCAATAAACGTGGGCAAGATATTTTGTATTACTTGTAAGAACATAAAATGTTGCTTTAGAAGCCGTTCCTCACAGCTTTGTTCCGGAATTCGTGTTCCAGTCAGCCCACCTTCCACAAGCAGGAAAGTGCTCCACACCCTCCACTTCTTGTGCGGGTACAGGTAGTTTGTACAGTAGTACACAGTGTGTAGACTAAACAGGATACAGTACAGGGTACACAGGAAAGTAGAGCACCTTCCTTCAGCCGCCGCAGACGTACCGCTCACGTCCCGGGCGATTTACACGGGAGAGGGTGAAAAACGGCTTCCTTACTAAATGAATTTAGTGATAAAACGAGTAATGCAAATATTTTCCGACAACTACCTGCAGCTCGCGAGTGTGTTTACGGGTCTTGCACGCCATCCTGAAAACAAAGGAGGAGAAATGAGAATTATTAGTTTTCCTAGAAAATGCGATCGCGTGCACATGCCACCTTCCCATATGATTTTCCCACCTTTTAGCCATCTTCATAACACGAAAACATCCCCAGTCAAAAGGCATCTCACAAAAAAAACATAACATTATCTCCTTCATAACTCAGAGTGTTTTCATAAAAATTCTTCCTTTTTGCGGAGGGATAAGATTTGACATGTTGATTTGATGGGTTGGGAACGGCAGGGGAAGTTGTGCCATCGTGTGAAAAGTGACAAACAGAGAATTTATGGGCCGCCAATTGACGGACATCCGGCGATGAGGTTGACTCGGGGTACATAATAATAAAAATATGCTTTTTACCGGCGATGGTAGATTTCATTTGCGTCATAACGATGTCACCGGTTTACACCAGTTCTATGAATAGATAAGCAAAGCCAATTACTAAACAGCTACTTTACAATTTGTCTCTTTTGGAAGAGAAAAATATGTTAAATGTCCTCAATAACATTGTTAACTTCGAAGTTATGTAATTGATAAGTTGATAATCGTCATTTTAACATGAAGTGAACTACAATATCATGTCCTCTCATCAGAGATGCAATGAAGTACCAGACAGAAAAGTAGTTTTTTTTCCATTTTAATAAATAAGTCTAAAAGCTTTGAAGATTTTAAAATGAAACTTACCATGATACCGACTTAATACTAGGGGAGGCACAAAGGCGGTTCTGTACTTCCTGCCTAACTCGGGACATTAAAAGTTCAGCGACTGCACTACACATTACGTCGCACTGCAATGCACTGACATACATATGGATCTCTATAGGAATATGCTTATAAACGTCCTTATGGATGAAAACAGGATTTCGTTTGGAATAATTCCTTCTTTGTTCTTGAGTAAACCTCCCCCATTCCCCAAACCTCCCTCTTCCTTATCCCTCCCTTTCCCTTGGTACTGTTAGTTCCCCCGAGACAATAATACTGTCTTCATTTGGCGGAACACAGTTTCTGGTTACAAATTTGCTAGCCAGCATGCGCTTTCTTAATAGGAAAACATAATCGAAATAAAAACTTACGCTGATAATTCTTAGAAACTTGAGAACTTTATCAGTTTTGTAAGCAAATATGCAAATTATATGAATTCAAGCAAAGCGCTGAAAAAACCAAGTTAGCAGAAAAAATAAAAATGAAGTAATTTAATATTGAAATTTCAAACTTGTTGTTTAGTTATTATTGTCTTCGGGCTGACTTTCAATTAATTAAAACTTTTATCGCGCGAATATATCTATATACTAACTATATATACTATCTTGGAAGTGCCTTGTACTCTTAGATGATTCTAAAATCGTTACGCTTACACAATAATTAGGAGATTGGAGTGGATTTTCTTCAGATATTGCCAGTTTATCTTGTCGTCCTTGATAACTTTATTTATATGATGCAACATATTTTCATCTACAAAACAACTAAAATTATAATAATAAGAGTTATAAAAAATATAAGTTATACTGAAACTTAAAATAAATTATCTAACCGGACAAAAAATACTTTTATTTTTTCACGTTGTCAATCGTTGTGACCTTACCTAGTACAAAGATTTATTTTTACAATAGAAGCCCAGAGGATAGACGCTTACCTCGGGGCCTATTTCATCTTTGGAGATGACGTGTATAGGGTATTTTAGGGAAAGGAAGGATTTAAAGGAGAGGAAGTTCTGGGAAGGAATTTTTTTATGAAATGTAGAATAATGAAAAGCGGGTAGGAATCTTGTGGTCAATTTTTCCAGGAATGACGGACATATGAATCCTTCCTTGCCACTGCGGTGCAAGGCTCAACCAGTCTATAGTAGAGTAGGTGCATAGGTAAGTCAAACGCATTCACCATTAATAACTAACAAAACTTTACCCCATGAACCCAGGAATCCCTGCTAAGTCACCAAATATAGCGGACCATTTGAGATGACCTACGGCAGGGGTGATGGTTATCCAATATGTTTCCCGTACCTGTGCGGCGGTACATATATTATTATTGGAATACGTAAAAATAACCAAAGACATAAATTCACTAAATATTTTCGAAATTTCCTGATGATAAGTAAGTATAGATATTATGCCGATGCAAGCAAATATTACGACGCTTAGATTTATTCTTAGCGGTTTGGTTTTTTCTTTCTCTTCAGCAACGAAAATAGGAAAGGACACTAATAGCTCATTGCAAAAAAAGTTAAGTAAAACATATTTCCTATAAGACATAAATACTCACCACTTTTCAAAGATTTCGCAGGATAATAGGATGTATACCTCATTTATGTTTGTAAAAGCATTCCATATTTGCAACAGAAAAGCTTAAACATTCCCCGAAAGCGAATACAATAAACCTTTTTCAGTAAAATGGCAAAGCTGTTGTTTTTGTCCGCTTCGCCTCTGGGCTTCCAGAAAAGTCTTTGATGTCACAGTGTACATCCGATGTCATTAATCTGCAGGGCATTCCGTCGGTTCGATGGGGGCAGGCAGTGAAGGCACGGGGGCTGCCATGGGAAGACCAATTTATTCACCCCTGAATGGCCTCCGAGACCCCCAAAAACCATGGATACCAGGGATCCAGTAATATACTGCCGTACCTGCTAGGAGTAAGCTCTCTACTTTCTTAGTAATGCTGGTCTTAATCAGGTAACCTTTATTAACTTAGTGCATTTCGTGGGAAACTAACTCAATTACGACGCAAAGTCATTGTTCGGATACGGTACAGTTTTTCAGTTTGTGAACACTGTAGTTTTTTGTTTAACTATATAAACCTGTACGAAGGAAATTATGTCATAAAGTAAACTTGAGTGTGTTTTACCAACGTATTACGAAGCTGTAACTTAGATATTTTCTTAGAATAAAGAATAAGATAAGAAGTGCCTTGTAGGCGCGTTTCGTGATCCAATTATAGGCCTAATTTGGGCCATTATTTCCGAATTCCGATTACAAAATTCGAATGGGATGATGATTCAAAAATTCAGGCAAGTTCAAGAGAGACAGACCGCTTGCTAAATGGTCTAGAAGGTACTAAGTTAGTGGCACATTAATTTCCATTGAAATTTGTATGGTAGGCACTTCCAGTGTTATATATTATTTATTATATGGTTATTTTTGTTTTAAGAGCCAGAATAAGATAATACTACATATACTTATGAAAGAATAAGCAAGACGCGTTTGCCATGAAGCAGTTCTGTTGCATTCCATCCTCCCTATAAAACC
The DNA here is from genome assembly GCA_951813805.1 of Limnephilus auricula. NCBI lineage: Eukaryota > Metazoa > Arthropoda > Insecta > Trichoptera > Limnephilidae > Limnephilus > Limnephilus auricula. The sequence continues at coordinate 1,580,723 of OX638401.1, forward strand.
CTTCGGATAAGTGATGAGATGGTTACAAAGTTCGAAAAATAGGTATTAATGTACGTTCATTGGTTTCACATTATATATATATATACATATACATACATATACATACATATACATACATATACATACATATACATACATATACATACATATACATACATATACATACATATACATACATATACATACATATACATACATATACATACATATACATACATATACATACATATACATACATATACATACATATACATACATATACATACATATACATACATATACATACATATACATACATATACATACATATACATACAATTGCGGTTCAACTATTACTCAGAAGCTTTTTCACAACCTCTTAGTAAGTCGTTCACAGAATAGGGGAAGCGATGTAGGAGTAGCGCTGATGAACAACTTAATGAGAGGATGTCAAATTGCCCCTAATTAAAATGTAGATCATATTTTGGATATTACACGATCAGGTGGCAGGCAGGTTACGTCAGAAAACCATTTTTTTGTTGAAATATGAAACAAACATGTAAGCAATACTGTTGACATCAAACGCATGTAGCCTCCGTAGGTGGATGTCCAATTCCGAGAACGAAGAGTGACAGTCGAATTAATGATCTCAATTAACAGGATATCTGATGGGGTTGCAACGGCGCACGGTGCATCACGAAATCATCCCCCGCGAACAAATAAACGGGTAGGAAAGCTATAAATACACGCGGGCGGGCGGAGTAAAATACAGAGAACAGGGTACGGTACGGTTCCTATCGGAGGGGTGGAGGATAGATGGTAGAAGGGTTGGGTGAAGTTTCGCAAGCAGCGGCTGATGACGATTTATGTCCGATATAGGGCTTCGTTATCTGCTTTATGAGACAGTAGAGAAAATGGCCGGATATTCGTCAATGAGACTGGAAGTTAAATAGTTTGTCTTAGAAAATAATCAAAACTCACTCCTGAAAAATTGATAATATCCATTGATACCTAGTATTGTTAATTATTTATTTTAGATTGAACTTATGTACCCAATGTGATAACAAAAAAACGGTTCATTTTCTATTCATTAAAATTTTCGGTTCTTTAAAACTTAAAAATAATGAGTTAGCAATTCGAGTTGCAAATACATTATGCGTTATATAAAAATACATAATTAATTTAAAACAATCGCCATTATTTCATTCTATACATGGATAAGTGTATGCAAGAATTGAAAGAGGTAGGGTTAGGCGCGAAATTGAGTAATCTGAAAGTATGTTGTCTGTTGTATGCTGATGATGCGGTGCTGATTTCTAACAGTATGGAAGATATACAGTCGCTCGTATCTAGAATGAACGAAGTATGTATGAAGAATGAGTTAATGATGAATGTAAGTAAGTCTAAAGTCATGGTGTTTGAAAGAGAGAGTCCGAAAACGGTGTGCAATATTGTTGTGAATGATGAATACTTGGAGCAGGTGGTTGAGTTTGTGCATTTGGGTAGTATGTTTACGAGAGATGGGAAGGCTGATAGAGACATTGAAAGAAGGGTTAATGCAGGTAACTACATTCATGGAGGACTGAATGCCGTTGGCGCTAACAAAAAGCTGTCCAAAGAAGCGAAGTTAGCAGTCCACAATGGAGTGCTTGTACCTACCCTGATGTATGGCAGTGAGGCATGGAACTGGCAGAGGAAGGATGAAAGTAGACTAAATGCTGTTGAAATGAGATCCCTGAGGCGTATGTGTGGTAAAACCATGTATGATCGTGAGAGAAATGTGGAGATTCGAAAAGAATGCAAGGCTGATGTAAGCGTAATGTATAAATTAAAAAAGGAACCCTCAGATGGTTTGGGCATGTAGAGCGAATGAACAAAGAAAGGAGCGTAAGGAGAATATATGATGCAAGTGTGAATGGTATAAGAAGTAGGGGGCGTCCGAGAAAGACATGGCACGATCAAGTGAATCAGATACTTGAGTCGGGCCATGTCAAGAGTCAGAAAAATAGAAGAGTATGTATGAGACGATGTATGAATGTGAATGAGGCAAAGAGTGTGTGCCAAGACCGAGGTGTTTGGCGGTCCGTCCTCTCTGCCTACCCCTGCGGGGAAACGGCGTGATGGTTAGTTAGTTAGCCATTTTTAATTGGTACTAGCGCTCCGTTTAATTTTATGAAGCAAAATAACCTCTTTATATTTTTGGCTTATATCTTTTTACATGATTACAAAGTAATTCTAGAACAGTAGAAAAAGATCAGGTGTCCCATATAAATAAAAAAAACCAATATTTTTATCCGAGACACTATCTAGGTAGTCTTAAAAGTCTTAATAGCATTAACGTAAAATTTAGGCCTAAACATAGGGCATGAGAGAAGATGGATTAAATCTGACCTTTATGGCTTTCAGTAGGATAAAACTTAAATTGCACCGTATTTTTTTTAATCAATTAGTTTTATTTTAAGTTTTCTTACATTTGAGTTTACTATAAAATTGGTAATTAAAACATACATAACATTATATACTAATACATTTTATCCTGCTTAGTGTGCTTTTTACCTATCTGTTTTGAATTTATTAATTGGTGTAGTTTTTATGGTTTCCGGCAACGCGTTACAACATATCATCCCTCAATTTTTGCAGAAAACCTGTTTTTCGTGTGTATTGGCTTTGTTCTTTTTGGTAGTCTAATTGAATTGCACGTCTTTGGGTTACGTCCATAAATGTCATTGTTGTACACAATTTTGATGGAATTTTTTTTTGTAACAATTTTTTTATTATTTTATGTATAAATACCATCGCTTTGCAAGTTCAGCATCTGTTTCACTGTTAGCCAATTTAGCTCCTTTAAAATTTTAGTTACTATTTTTCCCAAGTATTGTTCATTTTGCTCTATTTTTTTAATTATTTTGTTCTTCGTCATTGCACAAGAAAAGCATTAGGCGTTGGATATCAGGAACCGCAGGAAGAAAGTAGTAGGCAGAATCGAAAATGTTTCCTCAAATGTGTCTTAGGATTCAGGACTCTTAAATGGTGTAACGATTATGTTTATAATAACCAAAATCTATACCCCTATCCAAGTAAACTCATCATTTTGAAATTATTGATGTACATGTATGGAATCTATTTATTATTATTCTCTCATAATTGTACAATAGGGTCCGGCATAATATTCAATCGCATTATACATTTCTAAAAACAATAGGCTGCATGGTTTAGTCATGAAATATTATTATCCCATAAAAAGCAATTCACGGTCATTAGCCCGGCATTCAATCCCGTCATTAGCGTCCCGTCATATTGTGCAATATTAGGGGACGCCCAATATCTCCCCTGGACCCCCTGTCGGAACACGGTATGGAAATTTCCACGAGTTGGACACTAAGGGTCAGACAGACCCATTATCAAGGGATTATCTATCGGCTAATATCCAATTATTTCTTGCATACTTGATACAATCCTTGTACGTTTTGTTTCATATGTGTTTATTCTGATGACATGTTGAGATATATGCTGATAAATTTATATAATTGTAATGACCATCTTATTTCAAAGTAATGCATGAATTTTAAAATATTACGAATATTAAATACCGACTTAGAAGCTGCCAAGTGAATGAAAGGAAAAAAAAACAGAATACTTTTGATGCGAAATGAATGGTAGAAGAACTGTGGTAAGCGAGTAAGCAGATGTATATATGTGATTGATATCGAGTAATGTATCATTACTCATAATAGAGTTGCGCGATGGTCCATTCCCTTAAAATATCCAAACACATTAAAAAATAAACACAACGTGTAGAATATTGAACAAATTTATCTCACGACGTCTAATTAGTTGCATCAAATATCCTCAAAATATCCATAAATAATCAAAAATACCTTTTATATCCACACACAGCCCACAGCCCGTAAAAATCCACAAATATCAGTAAAATAGCGAAAAATATCGGAATAATACAGTCCTCAAATATCCATAAAATATTTTTTTTAAATAGTTACAGATATAATTAAATAATTATTTTATACATATATCCACAAATACCAACAGTACCAACACACATTTACAAAAAACTACAAAAATCTATCAATAATCACAAATAACCCAAAATATATGTAAAATATTGTGGATTGTGTTATAAATTTCAAATATTTGAATATTTGTTGGAGAAATATTTAATCTAAGCAAACATTTATGCACTTGGATAAAAACGGCATCCACAAATACCTACGTAAACCTGTACCCACAAAAATATCCACAAATATCCGTAAATATCGACAAATATGTATAAATAATAATAATATTATTTTAATGATTTGTCTAGCGAAGTTTTTGTAAACAATCATCTAAAGGGCGCTGACCATTAATATTCTCGCATATCTACAAATACTCGCATGCGTCGACAAATTTCTACAAACCTCTACGAATATCCACAAATATCCAAAAATGTCCAGTAACATCCTTAAATATATACAAATATTCTTAAAAATCCACCAATATTCACAAATATCCATACACATCCACTATTATCCACAAAATCCATGAATATTTACCATATCCACAGCATGTCCACAAATATCCTAAAATATCTACGAATAACCAATATCCGCAAAAATCCATAAATATTAGCAAACATCCAAAGATTTCTGGAATAACCGGCATACGTCCACCAATATCCACAAATATCCACCCTGTCATAGAATTATTTTATTTTGTACCCTCCAATTCAATTACTGGGTAATGACAATTTAACTTTTAATTCTGTATAACTCAGGACTTCAAAACTGGTTATGAAGCCTAACGCAAGTCATCAAATAGCACTGTGAAAATTAAAAGCACTGCAAATATTTTCCCTTTAACCGTATTCCCGACTTTTCATGAAATGTTTGCGTTTCAGCCGCTCACATTCTTAATCTTGTTTAGTAGAGCGTCCGCCTGATTCAGTCGAGGTCTCAGTTACTTAGTCACTCTGCAAAAACTGCTGATATTTCTGTTTGAAAATCTGAAAAAAATGGGTCGTTTCGTAAAATTAAAACTCTGCCAAATGTCGCTCGTTGGCATTTAATTACTCAGTGCGATTTAAAAAATTTCACTGACTGGGCTAATTCACGCTTTATCGCACAGTAGATATATTCAAAAGACTCTGGAAAACATAAAACATTTCACGCAATATTCATGTGGATATAAAATGAAGCCGAAGTGATTATTTAAAAAGTAATATATTCATTTCTTCAAACTTCGCAAAATCACTTTGTGGCTTCATTTTGAATTAAATTTAACAAATAACTTTGTATTAAACCACTATTATATAATCACAATTACATACATGTTTCAAAACCGATGGTTTCTTCATCAGGGTAGTAATGAAATTAAATAACAAAAGAAACAAACAAGTATAGACTAAAAATAACAGACTAAAAAGAACTATGGACAAAAATATTATAGAGAGAGGTGATTAATTAATTAAAAAATATATATAATAATAATAATAGTCTGTTTTTTTTAGTCTATACTTGTTTGTTTCTTTTGTTATTTAATGTCATTACTACGCTGACGAAGAAACCATCGGTTTTGAAACATGTAGGTGATTGTGATTATATAATAGTGGTTTAATACAAAGTTATTTGTTTAATTTAATTTATAATATATCCTGCTAGTCTATTTATGGACTGTAATCTCTATTTAAAAAAAAAACGTTTCAATTTAACACAACTGTGGGAGCTGGTAAAGATTGGAATTGTAAAAACTGACTTATCCCTTTGTCTTCTAATATTGTTGATAAGAATATTTAATGGCTTGGGGAACATTGATACGCTGCACATTGATTTATTAATTAAAAAACCAGCTAGTCACTGCCAAGATTTTGTGCTCGAGTCGATATTAAATTTACTGAGACATCATCTCAGGAGTTGTTATTTTCACGAGCTCCTTTAATAAGCTGACTATTCCACGATTTATAGTTGCAATTACGTTAGTAATTTGGTCACACATTGTCAGATAAGATAGGTGTAAAGAATATATTTTCGTGACTTAAATTTAAATTTTCTTCTAATTGAATTTCCTCTAGTAATTCGAATACATTCAACGACTTTTCAACCAGGAAAGTTGTTCTCTCGTTAAGAGGAAATTACCAGAGAATACCGGAAATTACTCGTTTTTAAATCAAATTCTAGACGTATTGACTCTTTTTTACAAAAAAACATAAATTAATTTTGAAATATTGTTATTTTATGTACGCAGTTTATAAAATTTTGAAAAACTTAGGGTATTTTTTAAGATACTAAGGTTATACCGTTGGTCGTTGGCAGATTTGTTAAATTTTCAAACGGGAGATTCTATTAAACAACACAAATTTCAAATCATATAATCAATTATACAACAAAATAAATCAATTCATAATCTAGTCAAAATTTTAATTTTATTTAAATTAAAATCATTAAAAAATAAATCCGAGAACGTTTTTTTGTGTAAAAAATACCTCAGTGTTTCTATTTATTTAAGGTCTTACAAACTAAAATATTTCAATTTTTTTTTTTCACACTTATTTTGTTTAGACATTATTGGAAAATATGAATACTTATGATCAAAAAATACTTACAAAAAGTACACGATATTTAATAATTTATCATTGTGCGTTTTGAGTATTTTTATTGCTTACTTGAATGTTGGTATATATTAAAGCAAGTTTTTAATGAAATAAATCGTTATTAAAATTTTAATTAAAAAAATTTGTTACTGTTAATAATCGATCTTTCTCATTGGAACCTCCCTGTACAGTTACAATCATTTTTAAACTTTTATTCTCAACCGCTGGTCAATCACTCTTAAGTATAATGACGGCCTTAGAACAACAAGTTTGTACCACTAAAATGATTAGATTTGTTTAGTTACAACTGATAACCTCAGAAACCAAATACGCTTGTTCATACTATGCCTGCCATCTTCAACGGGCAATTATTTTTATTTTTTTAATGTTTCTTTATTCTTTGAATAGTAAATATATAACAATTGTGGAATTTATGGCCGCCATACTAGGCACATGCCCGTGTTATGGTGGCCGATAATGTTTTAGATTGGTTTTAGAAAAGATACAAGATATTTCTATGGGTATTTCAAAACTAATTTATTCCTTGACACATTGACAATCAATTTAAAGAAACAGTAGTTTGTTAATATTCGAATCGTAATTTTTTATTGAATAGCCCACCCTTGGAAAACGACGAGATACGTGTAAAAAGGTAGACCATGTTTATTTGATCAACAAACATAACAGTTATTCTAAAGCAATATAGGGTTCCCAGATAATTGGTTCATAAGACTAGACAAAAAAATGCTCAGAAGTTCTTATACAAGTATATTATTATATACTTGTAGTATATACTAATTCCCCAACGTGTTTCGCTCAGTTGACACCGTGTTTCACCATTCCGGTCGTTACCGATCGGCTCTTACCGGTCGGCAAAAACAATGTTGTTTCAACCAGCGGAAAAGCAAGTCAAATAAAGAATCATAATGGATTTGGGATTTTGGACCCAGGAGTGAACTAAAACTGCGCTTAGCCAAATTTCTCGTTTACCAGCCGAGACATTTTTTTCACCACCGAGTCGAAATCCTTATCATCAACAATATGTTAATTTTTGTATGTACTAGTGTCAATGTCCCTTTCGAAATGGTTGTAATGTTTATTTGTGATTTTTCGTTCGTGTCTGTCGATTGGGGATGGGTTTAATGCGATTTGAATTGGATTTTGCAACCATTAAAAAAAGGTATTCCTAATATCTCGCCCCTAAAAAAGGCCGTTGTGTATAAATGATGTTAGTTATTTAATGTTATTGCGAAAAGTGCTACGATCATCTGAAATTGATTATGCATGGAGTTCGCGTAATTTTAAACTACGTAAATTGTAAATTTAGGGACCTCCGGGAGATGTGAAAGGTGTGAAAGGGCAGCTGTATGAAAAGTTAGGTAGGCATTGTTCTTGTTCGACTATGAGTGGCATCCCATTCATCGTTACTTCCGACCCATTTGGAGGACTTTTCGTTTTCAAATTAGATTTGAAGTCATTTTTAATAAAATGGTTTGCGTGTGATAGTTACTGAAACAAACAATGTTTAAACAAACAAGTAGATAAACTGAAAAAAACGCCGCGTGTAAGTATCCATCTATCTCGCGATTTCTCCACAAGGGTAGGCATAACAATTCCCACTTCATACATTGTACTAAACTACATATTTATGTTGGTCCTTTTTTTTTTTTTTTTTTAAATATTTATTTATTAAATTTGCATATAATTACATGTAATACAGTATAAAATATGGGTAGTCCCACAAAGCTGTGAAAGATCAGCTTGTCTGTAGGTTCTACCATTCAATATTATTACACAATACAATTTAGCTTGTTACAATATTTATACCTAATATAAGATTTAGGAAAGATAAATTTGTTCTTCATTTATTAGCCACTTTTTTGTCAGTTTAGGGCAGGGTTTCTCATTTTTTTTAAATTTAATGTTTTTATGAAATATGTTGTATATTAAAGGTATCATATATTCGAGCGTTCTGCTACCATACTTATTTGATATTCGTGGTATTTTTAAGCCTTCGTTTTCGGTAAATCTTGTTTTGTGACTATGCACCAATAACTTTTTATACGCGCTTTCTCCTGAATTGTCCATAATTATTATGTACCAGAGAAGCCCTTTAATTGGAAGTATGCCCTCAGACCCATACAGTAATTTTAAGTTGTTTCTTTGTTTATATATGCTAGGTTTGACAATTTTTTTAATTATGGCAATTTGTAAGTTTTGAATGTATTCTATATTAATTATGCTCGAGTGTCCCCAGGTTCGAATTCCATATCTAAGTATGGATTCGACCATAGAATAATATATAAGTTTGAGAGTGCATCGAGGCAAAACAAATTTTAATTTATAAAAATTATTCGCCAAACATCGGAGCTGGTTACAAATTTTGATCACTTGTTTATCCCATTTAAAGTTATTGTCTACGATTATGCCAAGGTAGGTATATTCATTTATAAAATCAATTTTTTCACAGTAGCAAATATTATCAATTTTTCTATGTATACATTCAAAATTATGTGCAGTTATTTTAGGTAAATTCCACATTTTCAAACTCTTTGATCTTATATACATACATTTAGTATTTTTGACATTAATAATTAGTCCTACATCATGAGACCATTTGAGTAGCTCGTTGAAGTCACTTTGTAATTCTATAATAGCTGTTTCTGGGTTTTCATTTGATACAACTATTAAAACGATCCTTCCCTTAAAACTACGCAACTCGAATGTATATTCTTCATAAAATTATCATTTTCTCTTGAAACTCATTTCTTTGTCCGACTGTTCAATTATAATTTAATAAAATCATTATTTTTAATCCTGAAACGTTGCGTCTCCATTACAAAAATAATACACTTTCAACAGAACATAAAAAATTTTAAATTATTTTTGATAAATTATTTTTTTATTTGATACGCATAATATAATCTATTACAAAAATTGTCCTTATTTTTCGGAAGATATTAAATATTCTTTCCTTTTAGAGATTAAAAAATGAATCTTTTCTAAATTATATAGCCTTGAATAGGGAATAAAGTATCAAAAGCTCTGAATTATAATTATATTATGTGTTACATCTTTGAAGTAAATAACGCCTGTGACGTCACTGACGTCATCAATCCGGTCCAGTTCCCACGTCCTTAATAATTTCGTCAAGGCCTTTATTCGTAAAAAATTGAAAAACCTTCGAGACGGGAACGCTTATTATTCATTAAGCTCTCATCTTGGCAGAAGCTCACCTAGAAGCGAAGAACTTTGGACGAGCTCAAAGCTAATGGGAAGTCACCTTTAATTAGTCAGTAAACTTTTATCTTTTGACTGAGACTTGAAAAGTGCAAGGGACCATCACTGCATTGGAGTGTCTGAATTAGCGAATTGATTATCAGCTGAAGTCAGGGGCGAACCCAGGATTGTAACAATTAAATCCTAAATATCAGGGGTGCGATAATAAAATAGCAAAACTCAACAATAAAAGAGCATTGCAACATTGAGTTTTCATTTTACTATCATTTCAAAATTAGTTTCATTCTTTTCTTCTAAATTTTCAATTTCTTTCCTCTGGTCTAGAATAATACATTTCATGTATTTTGGGTGAAACCTGCTGGAACGATTTAGTTATTTTATTGTGGCTATTCGACGTATGTCTTACCACTTGACCGTCCGTGGTCGAGTGGTAAGACACTTGACTCCCATTCGGAAGGTCGCGGATTCGAACCCGGCGTGCGCAAATAAATTTTATTTGATTAATTTGTGTTATTTCACAATTAATTAATAAAAATAATATATGTTAATTTGCGGCACGTTCCAGAGGGTAAGATACTCTCAGTATCGCCCTGGTGTAAGACCACCATTCAGAATTGAAACGTTGCTTAATAATGGCTTTAGCTGTGTTTAGTGACTAGATCTTAATAGCCAGGTACTTTCCCACCTTCATTTTCCCCATCTCCTTCCCTTCCTGACTTACCTTCAACCTCACAACATACTACAATTGGGGATGCCATAGTCTCACTGGCTCCAGAAGGGAGCAGTTAGGACTCTTGTGAGGTATCTCTAATAATAAAAAAATCTGAAATTTTTCTGTTACCCACTTATTTTCCTTCGTAGATATCTATAGTCTTCGTCATACATGTATTCAGTGCAATCTGAAAATCGCTTTATAAGAATACTTTAGTTTAAATTATAAGGTGTAAAGCGACAAAATTAGAGGAAACATCCGTTTTTATACATTCCATATGAAATAAACAAAATAATTTTTCTTGAAACATATTTTTACAAAGTAAGTTACTGTTGAAAAATGTTTTACAGTACACGTAATTGTTTTTAATTAAAACTACAATTAGGAGAGTAAAGCACAAGCCAAAATGCATGAATTCCTAGTGTACCTATTTTCACCACGAAAATAGGTATTAGGCATACAATTCGCTTGACAAACGGAATTTATAACAAATTTATAAGAAAGAAAAAAGTTTATCATTACAAACAGTCACAAATAATCTTGACCACCAAATTGTAATTTTAAAATGTTATTGCTTGAAAAAATACTTTTTCAGTAATTTACGCTCATAATTTTTGTAAAGTAATAAATTAACAATTTTATTTTATATGTGCTCAATGGAAAAAGCAGGAGAAGCTTCAATTTATCCGTAGCTTAGTTTTTTTTGTGTTTAACGATTCGTACTAAAGATTAGTCTAAAAGAGTGACGTAATCCCTACGCTATCGATATTTATTTATTTCATTTAAACGCCCATAGGGCTTTTAGATACATAAATCAATTCATGTTTTGATTAATTACAGTGAAGAGTTTGAAGTGAATAAAATACAGCTAACAGAAAATATAAAAACACCTTATATAGGTTAGATAAAATATGAGTTGACAAAATGTAGGTAATACACAATATTATTATTTATTATTTTATTATTTATTTATTAAACGCCCTTATGGGCTTTTACATTTTAGTTAAATACATGAGTATGAAAGTGATTTCAAAAAAATCTAAATTAAAACAACAAAGAAAGCATAATACAGTGAAAATAAAAGTAAAACAAAAGCATATATCTACAACAAAATATAACAATAAATGCATATAATAAAATTAGATACATAGGTAAAAAATATAAGAAGTTTTACAAAAAAAAAGATATTCAATATAGACAAAAATTGTAGAGATTAAAGACGTCTATTTATGTCTAAATATAAAAAAAGAATTGAATAAATTCAAATAAAGTAAAAATAAATAGCCTGCCAATATCCTCCAAATCAATAATAATGGGTATTAATAAAATGTATAAAATTGGTATTTAAAATAGTTTATGAATTAAGTAAAAATAGTTCGCACATACGGCGTTTAAAGTTTGCCAAATTCAAATTATTGTCAAATACATCAATATTGTTAAAATATTGGTTACCAAGACTATGTAATCGTTGTATTGGGGAATGCAATTTATAGTTAGAATGAGATGTGTGTATATAAAATGTTAATGTTCGTCTAGTAGTTCGTGTAGGTACATGTAGATTTATTAAATGCAAGAGTTCACAGCAATCAAATTTAGAATTTAATAATTTTAATTAAAAGGTTAGGTCGGTTATTTTTCGTCTGTTTTCTAAAGTTGGAATATTTAAAATATTCATTAATGATAGGTAATTTATGTGCTCTAAAGGGATGTTAAGTTTAAAATTTTGAAATCTTAGAAATTTTCTTTGAATTCTTTCAATATTATGGATATGAATATTAACGTGTATGTTTGGACAGTCTCATAAAATTGATTATATTCGGTTTATTTTTAATATCTAAATATTTCATTTTCAGAAACTATTTTTTTTACAGTGTCACTATTATCAGTTTTAATAAACATTAACAGTTTACATCGTATATTTTTGTAGGATACAAAACTTTGGTTCTATTTCAATGGGTAGGACGTAAGTCTTCATATTCGTACATAATTGAGTTTGTTTTAAGGAGGGCGTACGCTCTAATAGTAAGCAGTTCGTGTATTAACATTAATCACTCACTTCCACATTCGTGTCCACTACTCACAACCAAACCAACACAGGTAACTTATTTGATTAAGAGCGACAAAATATTGTAGATAAGCTTTATTATAATTTAGTAAATGTCGTTATGACCGGTCCTGTTAGCACCTTTTCGCATCGTAGGAAGCCGGTAGAGAAGCCTGAAATCGGTGGCCGCCCAGTCCGACCAGTCTGCCCATTTCGCCCCTGGCAGCCAGAACTTGGGAACATTGGGGACAAAGTGACAAGAAGAACTTTAACGTAGTAACAAGCCACTCCCGTAATTGGAATTGCATTCAATGGAAATACTTCAATGCTCAGTATTGCTTAGCTTTTCTATTTCAATTTATCGCAGATCCGAGCCTGATGGCGTTTCCTATTAGAGATACTTATCCAGACACTAAATGGTCGGTTTGGAACTGTTGAGCTAATTTAGCAATGCTACAAAATGTACAATTTGATTAAGTACATGCTAACTCGTTTCTTCATTATTATCTTCATCACGCCGGTAATCTGGCCTCATACAAAAGATGAATTAAACAAGATTTGTCTTCTAGTAGGTAACATGTAAACATAATACATCTTGTAAGCATAATATGCTTACCAGTACTTGCAAAACATTAATTCATTAGAAATCATAGGTTCTTGTAAAATTCCTGAAATCGGTTAATATTTATAATCCATATTATCTACCTATTAATTATTTTATTTTTCTTTGCTCCCATGAGGACTTCTTACTTTTTATATTTTATATTTAAATCTTTGTACCTTTTAAAGATATCTTATATTACTACATTTGACTTTTTTTAATATTATTATTTTATCCTCACTTTTAACTTTTTTATCTTTGCTTAATAATTTAAAGCTTGTAATTTATACTTTAAACTTATACTTTATACCATATTTTTCACTTCACATTTATATTTTACCTTTTACCTACTACTTATAACCTTACTACTTACTTATAACCTTTTTTTCCTTATATTTAAATTACATTTATACTGTTATTCTTCATGTTGTTGTACTATTTATATGTTATGTCAATTATGTTAATGGCACATGTTGTGCCGTAATGTGTAAATAAAAAAATAAATTATATTAGAAATGGACGTAAATATATATTTTTAAAAGGGGTTTGAAAATATAGTTTTTAAAAGATGAACTGTTGTATTTCCAATATTTTTACAAAATAATCGGTTTTTGAAAATCACTGCATTTTTTAAATTTTGTTTCTACCTTAATATCGTTTTATTCCATAAATAGTATAACCATTAATATATTTTTAAGACCAACATAGTCGAAAACAATTTGTAGTTAGGTGCATGACATCAAACGGCATCCGTGGTCCTCTTTGGAGTGGCGGGTTCGAACCCAGCGAAAATAATTTTTATTTGATTAATTTGTGTTATTTCACAATTAATTAATTAAAAATAATATGTAATATATTTGTGGTACGTTCCAGAGTGGAAGATACTCTCAATATCGCCCTGGAGTAGGACCACCATTAAGAAATGAAACGTTGCTTGAACTGGCTTTAGCTGTGCTTGGTTACCAGATGTAAATAGCCAGGTACTTCCCCACCCTCCTGTTAACCGTCTCATTCCACTCCCCACTACCTTCAGCCTCATAAAATTTCCCAATCGGGGACGTCAGTATCACTGGCTCCAGATGAGAGCAGTTGGGACTCTGGTATACAGCACCATAAAAAAGGTTCATGACATCAAAAGCAATAAACAAGTTTAACTCAAAACTTAGTTATATACACATAAACTATGATATTTACTCAATCAAAGGTAAGGCTATGAATACCAAATAATGTTATACCATATTTTACTAATTTGTCCACGTCATATTATTTAATGTGCATTTGTAATTAAGTTCATTACATTAAACGAAATACGCAATTTAAACACAAAACAACTAGCAATAACCCATAAAATTTAAATACCAAATTCACATAGAATATCATTGAAACGACCATAGAACATTTAGATAAACAGAGTGCGACGATAAAACTCTAAAACCTGCATAGATCGCGTGAGTACCTAGACGTGAAACGTACAAAAGCTCTGCATTCATATCCATTTGCGCTGCCAAAACGCGTTAAATTTGGTTAGTGTGTAATTACACCAAATGCTGCACGCACCATAACCCGCCGGCGCTATTCTGGTAATGAAATAATTGCGTTACCTTGTAAACGCAACCATTTAACGAGTTGTGTCCGGCGCACCACCTGCCTCTGCTGCTTTCCTGGTACCCTGGTACCCTGGTACGGCGCACAGAGGAACGGCCAAAGGGCATAACTGCGTCAAAAAAGTGAAAAACAATAATCAAACTTATTAATCAATATATATTATTATAGTACGTGCCACTAAAACTCAGTTACGAGTCCCGGTACCATCAAGGGAGTTATATGGTGGAGTAGCCCTTTATCATGAAAATGATTCCCGTTTTTACCTGAAGGGCTTTTGAAGATATTATTTTGTGAAAGCAACCCAATAGCCTGCATGGAGAAAAATGTTATTCTAAAATACGATCATTTTATTCGTAAAAACGGTTAAAAACGGGACTGAAGTTCTTACGAACAAATTAACAGGGTTTCAATGTTTATTGGCGGGAACATGTAAGAATTTGCTGGTATACGTACGAAATTACGTATACCAACCAATTATTCTTATATTTTCCCGCACAATAAACATTAAAACACTATTAATTTGTTCGTAAGAACTTCAGTCCTGTTTTTAACCGTTTTTACAAAAAAAATGATCGTATTTTAGAATAACATTTTCTCCGTGTCGGCGTGCCTGCCTGTGCAAAGTTGAGAAAAAATGTATCGCGCTGCCAATATTTCTCATTGTTGATTCGTTGACGGGGTAGGTACGCTCGTCCTGTTTTCCTTATTTTAAAATCAGAAAGTTTTCAACGTGGAACTTCAGGTTTGCACTTTAATCTGCAATCATTTTAAACATACTAGATTTAATTTAACATAGCTATAATATGGATATGTTTTATAAAAATTAATAAAATTAATTGAAATATTTACGTCAACCAGTGTTTAGAAAAAAGTTCCATCGAGTAACGTATTTGTTTCGGTTTCACGATACTTGTTTGACTTTAACATAATCATCGTAAGTATGAAAGTAGGTAAATTAATCAGTGAAAACCTATTATTGGTTAAATAATTTACCCATATTGTACCATACAATATAAAATATTGTTGGTTAACTGTTGGTTTCCTTTGAATTTAAAAAAAGGTAAATGGAAATATCATTTTTTTTTAAAGTTAATACCCCACAAGAGTCCTAACTGCAAGCATCTGGAGCGAGTGAGACTATGGCATCCCTGATTGGGGTATATTGTGAGGCTGTAGGTAGTGGGGGGTAAGAGACGGGAGGAGGAAGGTGGATAAGTACCTGAGTAACGTATTTGTTATATTTACCACAGGTATGTACTTCTATTATTTATTTATATGTACTTCCTATTATTTTTATTCAATTAATTGAAAAATAATGCAAATTAATCAAATAAAATTTATTTGTGGAAGCCGGGATTCGATTCTAAGATCTAACAATCTACTTGATAATTATGATAGGCCTAATTCATTTAAAACTATATTTATGTTTTCAAAGTAAAATATATTTCGCGTGGAACAACCACATTCTTAAAGGCTTTAATTAAAAAATATTATGTAAATAGAAATTTTCCCTCAAATTTAGAAATCAAAGGTTCAACTGATGCACGGACATTATTTTTCAATTATCAAGTAAGGTTTTAAGGGGAACGGCTGCGCGGCCTGTTTCGTACAAAACGTAGATTTGGATTTGAGGTCAAAATACCCAACCAAACTGAAAAATTATTTTTTTAATCAAAAGGTATGTCTAATATCCGGCTCAGACAGGAGATACTTTTTTTAAAAATTTTAAATTATGTTGTATAGGTAATTATAGAAATCAGTTTTGGTTCATTTCGGAGGCAACTTTGAAATTTTTCTTATTTGATGTTTACAATTTTGAAAAATCTTTTATTCTTAATATAAGTTAATTTTACTCTCAAGTGCATACAAATAATACTTAAAATATGAAATCATCAATAAGTTATCAATGATCGCTCAATCGTGTCACAGTAAAAACAGGGTTATGTCATGAACATAATGTTATACAATTTGACCCCTCGAACCGGAACCGTTCCGTCCGATCAGCGGCGCGGTATCGACCGGTCCCGGTCTCTGTTGACTCGCTCTTCATACGTTCATACGCTATGTAATAATAATTCAAGCAAACGTGCAACCGAAGGGAAAACAAACGGGATTTATTTGGCGCTTTATAAACGCCGCGCCAGCCCTGTCCCAGGGGTTGGCGTTATGTATTTTTCCTAAAGGCGAAATAATTGCTAGGGACGAGTCACCTGCTATGTTTTTGCTATAACTTCTATTTTGTTATCATTAGCTCCACTGAGGGCCTATGTCATCTATAAGGGTGGAGGGGCATTCTAGGAAAGGAAGGAGAACAAGTTCTGGAAAGAAATAAAAATATGATGGGTGAGCAGTAATCTGGGGGTCAGGATGCCCAGGAGTGCCAGACGAATCTAACCCTCCCTCTGCCGATCAAGGTGATGTTCCGAGAGAGTCCTGCCGGAGAAGTAAGATCATCCTGAGAGACAGTGTGTCCAGGAGTGACGGACGTATGAATCTATCCCTCCCACTGCAGTGCACATTGATATTCACAAAGAGTTCTGCTGTTGTCTCACTAAAAGGTCTCCCTCAACCGGTCCCTCCCGTTCCAGCCTGCCACGCAGTAGGTGGGCAGACGCATCCGCCTCTAGGACCTGAACAAACCTTTCTCTTGAACCTGGGCACCCCTGTATGTCAACAAACGTAGCACATCACTTGGGGTGACCTATGGCAGAGGTTTTGGTTATTTGATAAGCGGTACCCTAGGCGGCTGTGGCCTCAAAAATTGAAAGTATGATAATTACACTCGTAAACCAAATATACTCGTATTGTAAACTACTTATTTCCCTAACTCCAACTCCAACACGGAATCACAATTGTGTACTCCAATTCGCCGAATTCAGAATTTGGGAAATGAATATCAGGACATTGCGGATATGTTTGACACATAATTTATTAAGTATAAACACCTTATAGTAAGATGTTTATCGGAAAAAAGATCAATAATATTTAATTGAATATACCACTAATTCTCCTCGACTTAATCTACGAATTGTACATACTAATCTCATTCTGTTGTTTCTCTACCTTGCATGGTAGGGTATCCTGCTTTTATCAAACTCGTATTTGATTTTGTTTTTGATTATGTTGTTGATTTTGCTTTTGATTTTGACTTTGATTTTGTTTATGATTTTGTTTTGGATTTTGTTTTAGATTCAGTTTTATAATTTTATTTTTTGCTTTTGTGTGAAAAAGAGTAAACTAATTTTGTGTGAATTGAATGTAATTTATGACTTAGATGTACTTCGTTAATTAAAAAAAAAACATGTAAAAGCCCAACAGGGCGTTAAATGTAAATAAATAAATAACTTAAAAAATATATTACATTTATCTAATGATGTCATTTTTTATTTTGTTTAGAAAATATTTATTCCAACACTTTTAAAGGACTATATGTGCCCTCCGAAGATAAAATTTTTTTTTCACACTGCAATGAAATTGACAATATAAATAATTGTTATTTTTACCACCCTTCTGAATTTATTAGTATATGTTGTCTCTTTACTTATTGGATTTTAGGTATAATATATAATTTTGTTTGCTCCAACACTTACACCTGAAAAAAATCTAAGGAGTTTTCACAAATTATGTATTGAACATTTGACAAAAATTGGGAACAAACGTTACGACTGTTATCTTGTTTTTATTTAATTCTGGGTCTTATTTCAAATTAAATTTGATTCGGGTGGAGCCATGCTAATTTGAAAACACGAGACCTGTTGGATAGATATATTTAAGTAACGTCAATGAGGAATTTCAACCTGGAAAAAAAGTGTATAGTTTTTTTCTTCTGATGTTATTGCGATTCATCTTCTGCATTTAATAAATCTTAAATTCCCCATAACAGTCCGTCGTCCAGTTTTGCAGGAGCATTATTATTATTTGTTTGGGCAAATAGTGTTTTTCTCCGAGCTTTGTTTGCGGAAAAACGATGTAACGCTGTTATTAGAATTTGCCTAAACAAATTGAAACTCTGTATATTCAACAATTTGGTACTTTTTTCCGGGAATATGTTTTACAATATCAACGAATATGAACTATGAACTATTGAGTGAGTGAGTAATTTCGCATAGATTGGAAAAATGCTATTTTCTTTAAAGGCAAACATTCAGCCTTACAAGTTAATTCTTACATTTGTAAAAGTTTTGATTAAAACTACGTACGTGGGTAAATACTTAAGTTTAGATTAAGTTGCCATAAATTTACTTATATATATATATAATATGTTGGTTTAAACCCTATTAAATAAAACAATTGTGTTTTTATGTTTCTTAACGAAGAAACGACATTTATGTTTACTCTTTCTATTTCCTTTTTGTGGTTTCTAACAAACCAACTGGCAAATTTATAAAAATATAATTCACTGATAAAACAAATGAACATTGTATTTGACATTCTAATTAACAGAAGACAATTCAAAATTATAGGGTACATTTCCTTTGCATATATTAAAGTATTTTCGTAATATCTACTGATTCCTGGCATTATTTGAAGTAAAAAAGGTAAATGAAATTTTGATCTCCGGGGTCATTTTTTTTTTTTTTATACAAAAAAAAAACTGTAATGGATGAAAAGGGTAGGGGTGGGATTCGGGAGGTTGCTCATCTGAGTGACCAACGATGACATGTAAAAGAATTTTTCTTCGTTTTTTATTGATTTAAAAAACCTGTTATTTCAACGAAGACCAATTTCTTATTTACGTTTTTTTTACTCCAAATAATGCCAGGAATCACTGGTTAAAGTAAGTCAGTCATCTTGAGCATCCTGGTGTCGTCACTGTCGACTAATCGAAGTAGCTACGCATCAATTTGGGAGGCGGGTATGGGTACAGGAACCATTTATTTCTAAACTACAATAAAACAGCTAATGAAATATGCGTTAAGAAAATGAAGATAATGTTGGTAGATCTCAGTCGAAATACGATGTAGTTAAATATAACCAAATCGGAAAGGGACACATTAGCTCAATCGGTAGAGCTGTGGCCCGGAAGTGATGACAGCATTTTTTTTATGATTTTTCTGTTTCAGATTTTCGATTGAGTTTCGGTTATATAGTTTTCATTAATTAAAATACTATAATTTGAGGTTTTACCTTTTAAAAAAAGTCCCAGTTGAGAATACGATCGTCGATCGTCGAGTTGTCGATCTACAGAGAAGTTACCGAAAGTTATCGATACAATCCTTATCGATTTACCGTGCTAGGGGTCCACAGCGGAATACAAGGCATCTAATCACAGTTTTAAAACTTTTGCTAAACAAATAAACTGAAAGCAAATACGTAAAAAGTCTATTAAAATAGAACTTTCGTATTTGGTTTTTTAATACAAATAAACTCTTTACGGGATGGTTATCCATAATTAAGAGTCAATATGAATAATGATCTGAATTAGCCTGATCACCGATTTAAATCTCAGCAATATTGTGAAAGTTGGAACTGAGTAACTGAATACCTTGATAGACATATTTGAATAATTTGGTCGATTTCGCGCCTTATTATAGTATAAAGCACAACGATCCGAAGGGTTTTCCGTTTAAAGTTGTGAAAATTGAGTATTAATGCTCTATCAGCTCGTTTGGGTACAGTTAAAGGGTAAAAGGGACCGTGGCGAGGTTATGGGGATATAAGGGCGACGGGTGGAGGGTGATAGGGAGTTAAATTCTATTGGCGAGGAATAGGAAGTGGGCCAGACCCTGGTACTAGACCAGGAAGTGTTATCAATATTTAGGAGATTATAATATTATTATTAAATACACATGTGTTCGGTAGTCCTTTATTTACCTACTTCGTAGTTCCCAGTCTCCAGAGTTGGTCCAAGTTTGGCTTAATGTTTTACCATTTCCACGAAGTTTCGAAGTGTCATTCTTGTGTTCAATGTTTTTCGTGTTGTAAAAACATAACTATTATCTTGATTTATTTTTGGGGTATTATGCCATGTTGCACTACCTCTTTTTTTACCCTACGTTTCGGACAACATTATAGTGTCCATTATCAATACAATTGTGTAATAGTGTAGGGAATATAACGTTTACAACATAGGGTAAAAAATACGGTTTTCTGTAAACTTTTCATAAAATAAAACAAATATGTTTTTATCATTCTCTTTGCGGTATTGAATAATTGATTATCATTATGTATCACATACCTAACGTATTTTTTGTCTTCCACCGCTTTCGTGTTAAAATTAACAAATTAAGATGTTATCTGACTATTACGTAATTCAAAATAATAAATAATTAATCTTTCCTATCCAGCAACGAAATATTTTCGACGTTTAAAAATTTTAAAGTGTAGCGGCTTCCTGGTGCAAGGTTCATATAAAATGTATTTATACCCTCAAGTTAAATGGTTCGCTTTTGGGAACACCTCATATATGTCTCCCCTGCTATCATCATGAAAGAAAAAAAAACAACACGGTTTTTATTGAGTTATATAAAAGTAAACCTCAAAATAATTAATACGTACACCTTTATAAAATCAAAATTTCTGACCGCAATTTAAAAAAAAATTGTGAAATTTAGGGATTTTTTTATTAACTATATTCACATTAAACGATAAAAAACTAAGGTTATAATAACATTTATAATACATTTTATATAATACATTTTATATAATACGTCTTATAAATTATATATTTATTTATATTTAAACGCCCATAGGGCTTTTACATAAATAAAGCAATACATGTTTCGATTAATTACAGTGAAGAGTTAGAAGTGAATAAAATAATAAGGTAAGTAACAGAAAATATAAAGACACATAATATAGGTTAGATAAAATATGAGTTGACAAAATGTAGGTAATACAGAATATAAATAAAGTAAAAATAGATAGCCTGCCAATATCCTCCAAATCAATAATAATAGGAATTAATAAAAATGTATAAAATTGGTATTTACAATAGTTTATGAATTAAGTAAAAATAGTTCGCACATACGGCGTTTAAAGTTTGCCAAATTTAAATTATTGTCAAATACATCAATATTGTTTAAATATTGGTTACCAAGACTATGTAATCGTTGTATTGGGGGATGCAATTTATAGTTAGAATGAGATGTGTGTATATAAAATATTAAAGTTTGTCTAGTAGTTCGTGTAGGTACATGTAGATTAATTAAATGCAAGAGTTCACGGCAATCAAATTTAGAGTTTAATAATGTTAATAAAAAGGTTAGGTCGGTTATTTTTCGTCTGTTTTCTAAAGTTGGAATATTTAAAATATTCATTAATGATAGGTAATTTATGTGCTCTAAAGGGATGTTAAGTTTAAAATTTAGAAATCTTAGAAATTTTCTTTGAATTCTTTCAATATTATGGATATGAATTTTGTAGAAGGGCGACCAGACTATTGAGTTATGTTCGATTAGGCTTCGTACTAGGGATATGTACAACAATTTTACGATTCGTAAAGATTCAAAGTTTTTAATTGTTCTTAAAATAAATCCTAATATTTTCATACCTTTATTTACAGTTGGTTGAATGTGGACCGTGAAATCTAGTTTCTCATCCATTATTACGCGAAGATCTCGCATTTCCGTTACACGTTCTAAATTTATTTCATTTATAGAATAGTCGAACAATAGTGATGATTTTTTCTGGAGAAGGTCAAAGTTTTGCATTTATCTACATTTAAATATAAATTATTTTGTGAACACCAGTTATTTAGCATGTCTATATTATATTGAAGAACTTCACAGTGATTAAAGAGAGTTATTTCTTTATATAATTTAATGTCATCGGCGAATAGCAATACATTGACGTCTTTAAAGCAGTTTTTTTTAATATATATATATATTTTTTTTCGTTATCTGTAATGTTAGTTAGAATAAACGCAAAGTGAGCCAGCCATTTATAAGACTTTTTAAAGTTTACATTTAAAAAAATTATGTTTATTTGGAGTTATAAATTTTAAAATCGTATTTCATCACCTTTCTAAAGCAGTTTATATAAAATATTTCATTTATTTGAATACTATTGCAAAGCGGTTTATTTTTATTTGGAGTTATTTGGAGTTTATGTTTATTTGGAGTTATAAATTTTAAAATCGTATTTCATCACCTTTCTAAAGCAGTTTATATAAAATATTTAATTTATTTGAATACTATTGCAAAGCGGGAATATTTTGATCTTCTAACAATCAATTCACTGCCTCGATTGTGTCGTCTGTATAATACGTAAGTAGAGACGAATTGTCGGTGAATGTGACCATATAGATATCTTCGAAAAGAATCTCTCTTATATTACACCCGAAATAAACAATCTTCTACAATGATGTCATGGAGAACAGTTATGTAATTGCTTTATTATTATTTTTTATATCTTTGTTCTCTTTCTCTGTATAATATAATGTATACTTACTACGTTTTATATCTCACGTTTCATATTTCATTTTGATTGTAATTATTTCTGTTTTATCACTACTAGCTTCGCGCCGCCTAGTAACAACTAAAACTTGATTATGCATACTGTGAACATAATAACAATAACATTTGCCCGAGATCTGAGGGGTTAACCTGCATTTTCTATAAACCTTGTTATTGGTGCGCAAGTTGTTTATTCTGTCGCTACGCAACTGCCAACAGTTTTTTGTTGTTTCCATGTTTGAACTTTTCTGCATTCTCATGCAAAACACACAATGCGCCAGGGCGGAAAGTTAATATTTGAACAACTAAATGTTGCAACGAGTAGTGTGGAAATGGGTACATTAGCAATGTTAGCAGTGGGAATGGTACTGTTGACTGTGACTATAGCAGTAAGTTAAGTCCAGCAGCCTGTTGGGATTTCAGGATAATATTATGGCTTGTTCCCGCGTACCTAATTACAAGCGGGTATGGCAGAACCTGATTGCGACGCATCGTGAATGTGAACAAGGGATAAAATAATACAATAATATGCTTAGAATTTTTTTTATGTTAACTCCACATAAGAGCCCCTGAGGAAAATAATTCCCCTCAAGGCCTACATCATTTTTGAGGATGCTGTGTGAAGGGTCTTTTCATAAAAGGATGGAAAAAAAATTCTGGCAAGGAAAACGGTATGAGGGGTGGTTGGGAACCTGGGGTTCAGTGTGTAAAGAAGTGATGAACGTATGAATCCACTTTTCCCACTGAGGGGCGAGGAGATGGGTCGAGAGTGTCCGGTTGAAGAGGTCATAAGGTCTCCCTCAACCAGTCTAGGTGTACTTCCACGTCCAATGTGGCCAAACACATCCTCCGCCACAACCTAGTGAAACTTCACTTCAAGCAACCCCCCAATGACCGCGGTGACCTGTGGCTAGGGTGTTGGTGATCCAATAAATGGTTCTCGGGGCGGTAGTACCCATATCCACCTCCAAAATTAAATATAATATGCTTTGAAAATGTTTTCAACTTATGTTTGTTTTTATATTATTGCTGAAGGGGTCTCAGGTATAGCTCAAAGGTTTTGCAATCGGCCTAGCAGCAAATTGGTTTATACACAGTTTAAAAAAATGCGTAACTTTACTGCAATGTATCATAATTAAGTCTTTTAATAAGCAAGCATGTCTCTGGAGAGGACATAAGAACAATTACGTACAAAATTATTTTGTGACACCTTACAAGAGCATCCCTCTCTGTACAGGTAATTACAGGGGAACTATGTCACCACCTTGGGTATAGCTTTGTAAGGCGGGTTGACGTAGTTACTGTAGGAAGGGATGTATTAATGCTGGTCTTGAAGAAGATCGGATTCAATGAAGGAGGAGAAAAGCAGAGAGTATGCGAGAGACTTCTTTAAAGAAATATATTAAAAAAACTTGATTCAACATATTACTTTACTTTTACAGATTTAAGACTGCATAATATATGTAATATTAGGTACCGTCGATTGGGGTGAAGGTAAATAGATGAGGTGAAGCGGACCGCCGAGCTTACATAGCTCAATACAAACAAATATTTGCTGTAAAAGAAACAATTGGGACGTCGAAAATATTCGTGGTCCAATATTTACAATAAAGAAAAATAGTGGTCTCCTTCACCTCAAGTGCGGGGTGAAGATAACCACTTTTTAATATTTTTTAACTATGAAACAAAAAGGTTTTCTATAAAAAAAATCTAAAACACAATTTAACGAAAGGTCCAACAAACCATCTACATTTTTTACTTTATAATATTTAATTGTAAAATAAGCATTAAAAAATTCTCTGAAAAGTGGTACCACTTCATCCTTCACCCCCGCTGACAGTACCTCCCACTTATTATAAACAAAGAAAACAATCCTTATTTGTATCAGGCTTATTTTCTTTAAGGTCAAAGAAACTAAAGCAAGGTTTAAGATAAAAGATTTTAGAAGGAAGAGTAAAATAACCAAATTAGAAGATCTTTTGTATTTTGTCCGAACTGTCTAAATGCAATACAAATTAAATAAATTCAAAATAACAGCCACCGGCAAAGTGGATACCATCCTTGGCTACGAATCCGGAGGTAGCAGGTTCAAATTCTGGCGTGCGCGAGTAAATTTTATTTGATTATTTTGCGCTGTTTTAGAATTTATTCATAAAAATAATTTGTTAATTGCGTATTTGCGTCATGTTTTAGAGTGGTAGATACATTCAGTATGGCACTGGTGAAAGACCACCATGCAGAATCAAAACAATGATTAAAATGTCATAAGCTGCGTCTGGCCACCAGATCTGCTTAGCCAGTTTTTCCCCTACCTTCTTCTATCCCAACTGCTTCTCACAACCCCAATTGAGGAAACCAATGTCACTCCAGTTGGATGGGAGCTATTGGGACTCTTGTTAAGCTAATCATAAAAAAATCATAAAAATAGTATTCTAAAGATGGATAAAGTTTAGTTAGTATAATCTGTACACGCCTAGTACGAATAAGAAAACAAAAATTTAATCCTTCCCGCTTTCTTAGGACATATTCTTTGTAGGCAGGAAGTGCCGGAGGGGATGAGAGGGAGTTATAGAGTGATGTTTGCAATATGCCTTTACTTTAACGGACAGGGCTGTAACTGTATATTTATTTATACTAGCTTTTGCCCATTGCATGCAACGATGCAACTAATTGATAAAAGTACTAAACGATTCAATGTTTGAATCTGGATGAAAAAAAATGTATGTGCCTACACAAAAGGTTCAGGCATCAATAAAGTGCACCTGCTACTGAGTCTCTTCTTTTACCCTGGTCAAGGCCTTTTCTATTAAAGTTCCTACTTCTCCTTCATTAAAAATAATTATTACAGTTATTCAATAACCCTTATTATTCTGGCATCGAAGTATATTAATAAGGTAATACCGGTACGGTTCAAATTAAGGAACCCGACTCCGAGTAAATCTCCAACGCCACACTGTATGGAAACCGTTCTGACCCGTCCGTGAACGTAACTTTTTCCACGGAGCTGCTGCCGTAATACGCACACTTATCACTCGCTCACATGCGATTTGCAAACGGAAGTGGTGCCATCTACAATACTATAAGGAAAAAAGTATGAAGAAAAAGAAACATTTTTCGCTTTCATTCAATAATAAGAAGTATTCTGTAGTTTAATGTTAATAGTAGTTAGTTTTGTAAAAGGGTGATGCCTTATAAATAGTCACCAACACTTAAACAGGGCGAAGTAGATCGAAAAGCCGTCCGCAGGGCCTAGCAGCAAAAACCCGCGGAGCGTGTTTTTCACTATATATCTATCCTTAAAGATGTCTCTCAGCGTTGTTTTGTATTTTATAAAAAGCAGAATTTTTATATCACTCCATGAAATTTTGGCCGATTAACGCTAAAAATTAGAGGAATATTACTGTCAACAAAACCGTCTCCAAAATTATATTAATTAGTATATATATATTATACTCCATAATTAGTATTTGTAAATTTAAATACATATTATACATATCGTACATCCCATAGAAAAGTGTCGGAAGTCAAAATTTCTATTTTGCGTTTCATCTCTGAAAATTAAAGTGATTGTGATTATCTATGCCCCACGAAAACCGTATTTAAGTTAGAGCACTCCATCTCCGTTAAAACGATACTAGTATCTTTTCGGTGGGATCGCTTCTTCGTCATTCATTCATTTGTTTTCGGTGTCCTATAAAAGTAACTATTTTCACGTATCACTTGTACCTACTACGCCTTCCTAGGGCGTTCTCATTGTCTTGAACCAATCACATTTTCTTTCAGCCATTTGGGAGATGGGTTGGCTACCGCCGCCCGGAAACCATTTATTGGATAACTAACACTCTTGTGATAGGTCGCCCCAAGTGAATCGGTAAGTTTGGTGACCTTGTCCCCGGGTTCATGGGGTGAGGTTTGTCCAGCTCTTATTTGCCTTTGCCCTCATACTGCGTGGTGGACCGGATCGGGAGAGATTGTATGAGGGAGACCTAACCTAGACCTCTCTAGCCGTACTCATTGACAAATTGACCGCTAGATTCCTACCCACCCTCACACCTTTTTCCTTCCCAGAACTTCCTCTACTTCATTTCCCTAAAAAGATTCACCACACAGCATCACCAAATATGACATAGACCCTAAGGGAATTTCTTTTCTCAGGGTTTCCTATGTGGAGCTAATGTAAAAGCTAATTATGCGTACATAATAATGTTTTCCTTATACGCATTTCCTCAATATACTTACCGATACTTGATAGAGTAGATAGATATATTAGTTTTTATTCTAATGAGGAATAAACTAATTTAATAAATTAAAAAATAATTCAATCGGAAGTCGAAATAGCTATCACGCATAAATATAATTACACATTAGAACTTGCTGATAAATCAAATGTTTTTTTTTTACTTTAATACTAGTTTTCTTGAATACAAAAACTTGTGAAAAACAAACAAAAAAGATTATTTTTCGTATCCCTGAAAATGATGAAGTTGCTGAAGTGAATATAAAAGTTCGCTGTCTAGCCCTTGGTCACCCCTGTAAATAAGTCATGAAAGGCCCTCGGGGAGGAAATGAAGGCCTCTGAGGGATAAAAGCAGGATGCTGCAATACCACGCTACACTGCCCAGCGCTAGCCGCCTTAAGTCTCCTCTTTTACCTCTACCTCTTACCTCTACCTCTTACCTCTTACCTCTACCTCTTACCTCTTACATCTTACTTCTACCTGCTCTGCTCTTTTGCGTTCCTGCGCTTCCGAGATCATAACTCTTCTTATTTTTTTCGTAGAACAACGTTCAGAATACTAAATAAAACAGTTTATTTATTATTAATATGTGACAAGGCTTGAAATGGTCTGTCTTATGAAGATATTTCACAATTTGCAATCTCTGAACACACAGATAAATCCATACAGAATACCTAAACCAATATATAACTATGTTTATGTTTTACATATTATAATAATAATAATAATTGGATTATTTGTAGAGCGCCGTTTTTGTGAGAAATCACCTCAAGGGCGCTGTAATAATATCATAGAACATAATATTTCGGTCTGGATATATTATTTATTTAATTTTTCCTGTTCTCCATAAAACAGTTATACACCAATATGTCATGGAGAAGATTATATTATGTATTTTGTTTCACATTAGCTCCTCAAAGGATGCCCTGAGAAAAATAATTTTCCTTAGAGTCTATGTTACTTTTGGGGATGATTCTAGTGGTCTTTTAAGGAAATGAAGGTAAAGAGTTTCTGGGAAGGAAAAATGTATTAGACGTAGGTAGGAATCTGGGTCTAGGAGTGACATACGTATGAATCCACCCCCCACTGCGGGGCAAGACGTTGGGTCGAGCGAATCTGGCTGGAGAGGTCAAAGGGTCTCCATTAACTGGCATCTAAAAAAAAAATCTGGTCTTAACCTGTTGATGGGAAGACGCATCCACCGCCAATACCTAGATAAACCTCACCTAAGCAGAGTTGTTCGTTAACCAATAGTTGATTCACGGGGCGGCGGGACCGGTACCGGTGATAAATTCAAAAGATACCGATTTTTTTCATAACCTTAACCACTCGAACGCTTTTTGCCACATTATGGCACTATTTCCAAAGCATCGGATTGCTTTTTTGCAACAATGTGGCAAATATTCCATAAATTACAAGTTAGCTGATAATTTTTCTTCACGATTGATCGATAGATGTCTCAATTCCTTATTCTGTGTTAATCTCGATAATATTTTCCGTGGCACAACATTTGATGCAATTTCAGAAATATTTTTTAAGTCAACTGTCAACTGCGAATTTGTTAATACTGTCGAAAATGTTGGTTTCATTTGATTTTTATAAAGTATTTATCATATCACAATTGAATTATACATCTATTAAAACTATTTTCAAGCCATTTAAATTAAAAAAATATTTGCTTTTCACTATTTTTAGAAACCCAAATGTGAATTTAAATGTCATCAGGTCATAGTGTTTTAATTTTTATAATGACCGAACTAATGACGTGTTTTAGTCGATTTTTCTAACATATCTGTTAACCAGTGTAATAGTTTTAACATTAAACCTACCTAGTTACTTCACTTATGCATTTGACTATAGTTATTCAATTAGAGTGATTCATAACAAAGAGATACACGTAAATCTCATTTAGTTGAAATAACTTTTAACTCAATAAATTACAATATAACTAGCTGTCAGTCGAACTGGTGGCTTTCAAAATGTTGACAAATTCGTGGCAAAATCGAATCCTTTAAAATGTGATAGTTTACGTGTTTTGGTCGATTTTTCAAAGATATCTTTAAATCAGTGTAATAGTAATTGAAATATGAATGTATTTAAAGCCTTTAAATGTAGTAACAATTAAATCTCAAGTGAATATTTTAAAAATAGTGTTTGTTGGTTTTTTTACTTTGTTCGAGATGATATGCGTGCAAATGCATTATTTACAATAAATAAAGCAATAATCGAAGTAATTCTTATTGCGAATTAAAGATTATGAATATCTGGTGTAATACAGGTGTTCTTGGCAAGTGCGTTAAAAATACCATTATAGTGCAATTAAATGCGTGCATTTCACGAACCTAATTTCTAACGAAATTTTTTTCATACGAAATATTTAAACTCTTAAGAACTTCAGTTTTATTATAAATATGTGTATACGTGTTTATCAATAATTAGATCATTTAGATGAAACTTCATATAACATATTTAATGTGTACGCAAAATTGAACTTCCCACGGCAATTTTAAACTAGAAAACCCATAGAATATATCATTTTCTAATGTTTACGATTTTTTTATAATTTATTTATAAATTCTAAACACATGAGAGGATTATCTAAATATAGGCGAATTCATTAGGTATAAAGCAATTTATTCGGTTTATATGTCTCCTTATTAAAATTCGGAGATATGATTTGTTTTAACTTGGGCGGAAAATTTTCAAAATGGTCTCCAAAAAATCTAAAAAAAAAATAGAGAAAAATGAATAAAATGTTTTAAATTGCGCTGTCGCTCCAGTGGTTAAACACCAAAAATAAAACACAATAGCATCACTATTCATTAAAATTATTAGGTATCCGTATTCATTTTGTATTTCGCGTAATATTAAATTATTAATTATAAAAATACAAATTTCGGACAGTTCCGAACTCCTGCAACTAGCTGATTCCCCGATACAGCACGCAGCGGTTTTATACTATGCGAAATCAATACCTAGGTGTCATTAACATGTTTAATATTGTAATTCTCTTTTCACCGTACTTTTAATTTTTGTTGCTTGTAATTTTATATCATATATGTATTTTTTTATCATAACTTCATTATTATTATTTTTCATTGTACTTTAAATTTTTCTTGCCTTTATTTTTATTTCATATATGTATGTATATTTTTTCTCAAGTTAAAGTGTACCGCCTTTATGTAAATATGTGCTCTCTGGGCGTAAAAAAAATAAATAAAGAAATAAAATTCTATCGTAGTAATACAATCAGTTTACAAGTTGTCCTCGTAAGGTGTTCACGAAAAAATAATGTTAATCTGATATCATAAATCATTGTTTTAGTTTATATCTAAATATTGAGGTGATTTTTCACAAAAACGGCGCTATACAAGTCATCCAATTATTATCATTTTTACTCGACACTGTCTTCTTTATATTATACACATTCGACATACGTACATCAAAAAATATTACTAATTGAACTTATAATTGTATCAATTTAAGAATAGAAAAAAATTTATACATTTAAAAAATAATTATACCTAACTAGTTACATTAGGTACTTACAACTGTATTTCAATTTGATAATCCCAAATAATGTGATTTATTCCGATTTGAAAGAAAACTGATAACTGTTCAAAAGAGAATTCTCATATATGAAATTTTTTGGTTAATTTCATCTATAGAAAGATGTGAAATTATTCCCGTTATTAATTTTCGCATTTTAAATCAATCATATTTTAGCGCAAAACGAATGACAAGTACTTACTCTAAGGCTTCACATTTCAAAAGACGAGGAAAACAAATGAAAATTCACATTACCTACTTGCGATATGTTTGCAAAACCAAAAATAGAAAGCCTAGTGACGAAGATTAATTATTGTAGCAGCGATGCGGCAGAGGAGCGACTAATGTGATTAAATCCTATATTATAGCGGGTATCATGTCATAAAAGTTGTGTTTATTTCTGAAATCTCTTCAAGCTTCGTCTTTGGGGAGGGAACTTTTTAGCTACAAGTTAGTTCGTTAGTTTCCGCCTATTTCCGCCTGTGCTCGGCTCCCATTAGGAATGTAAGCACTTCGGGGATTTGGGGAGGCTGTGATACAGTCACTGTTTCACAGGTGCAGGCCTTCAAGGAGGCATAACTGCCATGTCACTGACACCGCGGCTGGATACATTCACCGCTTGTGAATTGGATAACCGTGCAATTGCGATTATGTCCACAATGTGATACTTTGATAGAGTTTAACTTTATGTGCTACAACCTGGGAATTATAAGGTCTTTCACCTACCTGCATTAGATTTTAAACTGAAAACTGATAAACATTTAAATTTTTTATTTTTATTTTCTTACAGAATGTTAAGGGACGTATTTGACTTACGTTAACCAGTGATTCTTGAAATTATTTGAAGTGAAAAATTAAATGTATCACGGGTGACTTTTTAGACGACTTTTTTCTAATTTTTTTCCCCAAAATAAGAAAAAAAACTTTCAACCCCACGCTCCGCCCCTAACTGTCCAATATCCACTGATGTTTCACGTTTTTAGTAAAAAAAACATCAAAAATGTAATCAGAGACCATAATTTCAATCACTCTTTTTACCCAAATAATGTAAGGAATCTCTAGTTAAAGTGAGTCAAGTACATCCCATAACACCTTGTGTTAGTTTATTTTTACCTATAAGCTGCATATATCTGTTTTATTCGAATATTCCATCAACAATACAGCTTTGGAAAGAGTCACGGAAATGAGAGATCTCGGAAGTTTTTGGAAGAAAAACTATGTTTCATTAATCATATCCTCCAAAATGTAAACAGAGGTATGAAAACTGTTTTTGAAAAATGTATATAACATAGCGAATTTAGGAATCACGCGAATAAAAACATGGCTAGACTCAAACATACTCACACTAAACATTTCGAAACTGAAATATACATACACGAATATATAAATACACGAATGTTCAAACACCAACTACTGCGATTGCCCTTCTCTAGAAAAAAAAAAGAACAAATAAAGTAACTAGGAATCGTAATTGACCATAACCTTAGATGGACACATCCATAGCCGATCTTAAGTGTTTACACAAGCCGTGTTGTTAAACTTGGCAACATTGAGTTTTGAAAGGTGTGTGAACCGATTTTGTGTTTAACAGATAAAAGACTCTTAATAGTATTTAATGCGTTTATAGTACGATTTTTAAGGAGGAAACATATATATCTTGGGGGTTAATGCTAGAAGTACCTACGTGAGTTTTAGTTAATTGATTTAGGTATTAGAAAGTACTGAAACTACCTTATTTGAATGCCCTGAATACCTATATTAGGTGAACTAGATCTTTTATGACTTGTGTGTAATTTTTACTGGCAAAAAAATGTATAATTTTTTTTACTTCCAGCAAAATGTAAAAACTGTACGGTACTAACTCCGGGCGTTGAATAAATAAATAAAAATAATAAATCTACAAGAGACATAAGCGAGAATATTTCCGAAATCCGAGCTTGAAATTAGTTTTATTTTCGTTGAATCTGTTTATGAACAGTTTTTTTTTAAAAAGTTATTGTTAGAAAAACGCTTTTTCAGGGGTAAAAATAATAATGTGTTTGAAATAATAAATTAACCGGAAATATGTTTATTTCTACCTATTAATATGTTAATATTTTCCAAATAATAATAATAATAATTTAGAGGATTTGTATAGCGCCGTTTTTATGAAAAATAACTTAAAGGGCGCTATACAAATTTATGATATTTCTACAATACTTCATCTTACAACTAACTACCGGAGAGACACACTATTATCACATCGTATGGCTAGCATATAGCCTCCACCGGTTCATCGATCACGAATATAAAACTGTATGTACAATAAGGTGGGTCACGAATGTAAGGGGAATAAAAAAATATTGTTTTGATTTGTCTGATAGTGATAAAAGGGATGAAAAATCACCATTTTTTTGATGAAAAATGACGATGAAAAATCACCATTTTTTTAAAATAATATTTGGATATCATCTTCTTCCTCCGGATTGACTTTGAAATTTCACATGTTAGAGAAAAACCCACCCTTGTTAAATCTTTAAAAAATGTTAGATAAACAAGTAAAAATGAACTACTTTTCAATAAAACACAAAATAGAGGGAATGTTACGAATTATTTACTAAAAACATATATGACTATAATTCAAATTATCTCAAGGTAGTGTATTCAAATACCAGCAAGATCCTTCTTACTCTCAAATTTCGGCATTATTTTGCGAGACTCAATCTTCACCTTAATAAGACCTTCTCTTGCAGAATTCGTACATAAAGTAGTCAAGGCTTCAATAACAGTCGTTACACCTCTTTCAACTGCTTGAGTATGACATGGCAGACGTAGAAGAGGCGATCTACCTTCTCCCCCATGAGCTACAACTAATTGAAGATCTTCATACGATATATTCTTCAGTATTGGGGGTTCAGTTACATTTTGCTTCCAAATAATATGATGCATCGAGGTTTATGTTTGGAAGTTGGAAAAGCCCTGTTTTACTTAGTTTCTTACTGCGTGCTTTTAGAACACGAAGCGCAGCTAATTCTCGGATATGCTTGTGAGGGTCAGTCAACATTGCAAGCAATACATTTTCGGGGTGTGCGAAGTAACTGTTTCTTTCTATAACTGGATCAATTATAGTTTTTAGTTCAGCTGATAAGTATATAGGTGCTGATATTAACTACCACAGGGGACGTGCTCCATCTTTACAGGTGGTATGAGTTTTAATGCTGAACCAAGCCGGAGCATGCACTTTAACAACGTACGTTTCTAAAATAATAAGATTCTCTGAAGGAGCTTCCGTTGGAACATAAAGACGAAGAATTCGGTTAGCACGCGTAAGCTATTTGGCGTGAGACATTTTTCCATGAGATTTGTGGCATAAATCTTCAGGTAATTCCCCCACCGTAACTGCAGATACTATTTTATACAAATATAACTGATCTGCATCCACGTCTTTCGTAAATAATTCGTGCAACTCTCCGTCAATTTTCTGAAAATGAACCATAGGCTTTTTTCCACAGTTTTCCAAAGCTAGTCCCATTGTGCCTGAACATGTTTGAGGTCCAGATGTCTTACCGTCAAGATTTGCGAACAAACGCCGAAATGATAACTCGTTTATGTGAAGCAAGCAAATTATCCATTGCAATGGTTTATAACTTTCGACGTGCCAGAATTTGGTGCAAGAAAACCTACATATATATTGAGTCTGGCTCTTTTATCAATGAAATATGCTCTTCAATGCGTCATTCTCTGAATTACGTCCCCTCCCTTTCCCTGATAATTAATGTTTTATCTTTCCGGCCATCAAAATATATTTGGGGGTTTTTATAAAACTATGTGTTTTGCCCTTAATATTTCCTCTTGTTTTCTTTCGTTCTCTGCAAAGTTTACTCTTGTCAATAACTGAAATATTAGACTAAACTTGATGTCATACAGAACTGCTAAGGCAATGGCTGCCGCTGCCTTATCGGACACTCCATATCTATCACAAGTTTTAGACAGTGTGGAGTTATCAATATTGACCGCAGCCTGCTTCTGAAGCGTTTGAAGTACAGCATTAGGTTTGAAAACATCTTCACAATGGGATTCATTTGATGCAGAAGACGTGGAAATATCGAGTTTGGAGGTAGTTGGCTTACCTGTGCTTTCCTTTTTAGACGGGCCCAAGGATTTTTGCTTCAAAAGTTTCCCTTTCAACGCAGTTTTCATTTGTTTTGTTGAAGCGATATCCACGTTTCCTGTTATCATTTTTCGCGTAGAAGGTTGGTCAGTAATGAAACTCTATTCATTTACAAGTATTTTTTTATCTCTAGGACAGACACATTTACTGAAATCATTGCATTTGCAAGACGAAATATCAAACTGCACTTTACGTTTGCGGCGGAATTCCTCCATTTTTTCTCCGTTATCAGTGCAATCGGTGCTCCCCCCGCCCCCACCTCACGCCTCCAATAATCAAAACCGGGACTTTTTGTAAATGATTTCGTAATACATACTACATTTGCTATGGAAGATTACAAAAAATATGGATAAAAAGATTCATAGTAACTTTTATACACACTAAAAATTTAAAATTTTCAAAACTTTGAAGTGAATCCGGAGGAAGAATATCGTATCAGAAAAATTTTAAATTTTACATTTGGCACCCTTTTATTGCTCTTAGAATTTGAAATTAACACTTTTTTTAAAATGACCCACCTTAAGACGATAGACTTCGCTTTTCGGCCCATACAAAAAGGACGCCCGGGAAAAAACACTTTTCTACATCGAAAATTGCACAAAATGAATATATTTTTTTATACTGCCTTCTAGAGGGTAAAAACTATGTCGGTATGTTTTCGAATTTTCGATGCGTTTCGTATTAACGTAAACATTCACTGTCAAACATGTACGATTTATCAAAAAATATTATTTAAGGAAAAAGTGCTGCTAACTCAACTCTCATAAAGAATTATAAAATTATAAAAAGCTACCGACGTAGCTTCTTCTTTCTAAATAATATATATTTTTTAAAATTTCAATTTCGTGAAAGTTTCGGTGTAGAAAAGTGTATTCTCCATAAACCCCTTTTCGAGCGATTTCTGTAGGTAAATTTGAGCGTTGTCTCATTCGCACATTTCGCATTCGCATGTATTGTAAGTGTGCGTGAGTTATTGTGAGCGGGACAGAATGACAGTCGCGGGCGTTCCGGGTGTCGTTCAAAGTCTAGCCTCTTAATGTACATTTTTTACAATGCATTTCACCAACAAACGTTGCGTCAAAATGTAGAAAATGTATGGGACCATATTTGGTAGTTCAATTGAGATTAATACTGTTTATTGTTTATTAGAGAAATTTAGATACAGTTTGAATTGCACCTTCTCTTCGAAAATGAATAGAATAAATTCGCCAATAAATTACGTAAATATCATTGAAACTTTCGATGAAAAACGAAATACTTACCAAAGCATAACAGTGGTATTAAAATATTATGCAGGAATTCTAGAAGTATCCAAAAAGGAAAATCATACAATAATAATGGCTATGATAAATGCAGCACTAAGTCACGTAGTGGCCTGGCGCAGGAGACAACAGTTCGCAGTCGCCAATTCCTAGGGCTGTAAGGGAGACCACTGAACACAAATCAATAGAAGTGTGATCCACGACAATTTGAAATAAAGCTGTTCTTTTTTATTTTAAAGTGTCGTCGACACCTTCGGGACCCCAGTTTTTAGGCTTTTACGTTAGCTCCAAACAGGAGGTCTTGAGAGAAATAATTCCCCTCAGGGAAAACGTTACTTTTGGGAATACTGCGGATGCTGTGTGAAGGGTGTTTTAGGAAAGAAAGGAGTGGAAGTGCTGGGAAGGAAATGAGTATGAGGGGTGGGCAGTAATCTGGGGTCAGTGTGTCCAGGAGTAGTCCAGTTTGAATCTGTCCTTCCCACTGCGGTGCAAGGCGATGTTCCGAGAGAGTGCTGCTGGATGGTCAAAATGTCTCCCTCAACCAGTCTCTCCCGATCCGACGCATCTTCCACTAAGTTCCGGACAAACCTCACCCCATCATATTTTAACCATCTCAATTTTCTAAACCTGTTACACTATGCTTACATCAGCGTTGCACTCTTTCTGTATCTCAACATTCGTAACTTCATTGTCTCATTCATACATCGAGGTTGGATCACTATTCCTTTTTTTTATTTTATTTAAATGAATTTAAATTAAATTTAATCTTCTTCATTCGTATCTAGGACTGCGGGTTAGTCCAGGGCCTCAGGCGTCGCCCTGTGGACCTCATCAATCCCGCCGGGGAATGAGTGGAGCGGGCATTCGTTGACCACATGCTCGGTGGTCTGCACCGCACCGCATTCGGACATCGCCGACTCTTTAAGGCCCCATCTATGCATCATATGGGCACAACGGCTATGGGAGCACCTTATCCTATTGATAGCGGACTAGAGTTTGCCAGATTGTCTTTCAGTGGGGTCTTGTACGAGATGGGCATTTTCCACGTTGGCCGATTGCCACTCAAGTTTCCACCTATCTTCTGGGATGAGAGGAAATCGGAGGAGTCTTTCTCCTTCCGTCCAGAAGGGTTTTCGGGACTTCAAGCGACATGCCGGGTGAGAGACGATATCATCGTGCAAAGCAATTGCACTTTTTTGCAGCGCCTTCTTGAATTCCCTCAGTGTTGCAATCTCTCGGCTGATGCTTGACGGGGTTATATTTGTAAGTACGGGGAGCCAGGGAAGAGGAGTAGATTTTAAGGTTCCGCTGATGGTGATGATGATGACAATGGAAGTGTGGGCGCTTCTGGCCCATTCTGGAGCACAGTATTCAGCTGTTGAGAAAACCAGGGCAATGGATGCCGCTCTGAGTGTATTAGCGTCGCATCCCCAGTTCTAGCCAGCTTACTGACTATGTTTAGTCTTGTCCTGGTTTTTTCGCCAACGTTTCCATGTGTTGCCGGTAGTTCAGGCTCCTGTCCAAAGTAACTCCAAGGTAGCAGGGATAGGGGCTATGATAAATATTTTTTTCCATCAAACTGAACACAGAGTTTGGCGTTTGCTTGTGAATTGCTAAGATGGAAAACTGTCACAACTGTTTTCGACCCATTTGGCTTTAGTCGCAAATTGAGGAAATATTTTTCCGTAGCCTTAAGGTCAGAATTAAGGATCTCTTCTGCTGCTTTAGGGATTTTGGCTTGTTCTGCGACGGTGATGTCATCTACGTAAACAAATTTTCTGCCTAGGAGAATTCATAAATATCGGGGAACAATTAAAAATATTGTCCCTGAATATTGAGGGAACATCTTTGGACTTTTTTTATTAAACTTAATAATAAACATTATTGAATTTATTATTAAGTTTAGTTAGTTAGTTAGTTTTAATTTAATTCTACGAATTAAACACAAACACAATAAATACTACTCCTTCTATTGTCCGGATTATTTGTTTGAAGGAGAGTCTATATTTGAAAAAGTTTGATAATTTTCACTAGCACGTCGCCTAAGTGCTTAATTGTACAAACGAACATTCGAGTTTTTGTTCAATCTTAATTTTAAAATTAAAAATAAAGTACCAAAAACGATTATCAATTACTTTACTAAGAATTATTTAAACTAATGGGACATCTAGCATTACGGAAATAACTTCATCTAAATACCTATCATAAAAATTACCTTAATTCGCACACACAGACACGCATTAACCATCGTTTCTACCGGTTTATATGTTCAGTTCCCGGGCCCGTGCCGTCTCGTCTGGAAATAATAAAATGAAACAGAAAATATCCTGAATTGAAAATTTAATTCGGTCCCTGCAGAAACAACACGTTTTTATGACAAGCGCTGCATTCACAGAGTGGCGGGGAACGGGGTGAATATTAATATTTTTGCAATAAAATTGATGTTATCTGAACGGAAAGTAAGGACATTCAATTCATTAATGGTACTACATATTTTTTAAGGATTATTAAAATTATGTTTTATAGTATATAATATATTGTAATCACGCTTGAATAATGCCTTGATTCTCGATTTTTGCAAGCGATTTAAATTACCAAACATAAATGTATAACTAAGCATCTTAAACATAAGCATTCGATACTAAATTTGTATTTTAAGATATTATATTTTTCTCTTCGCTTATTCTTTTTCTTCTAAGTACAAAATTGTATATTTAACCAAAGCTTCTATGAGGAATTCAATCTTAACACTTTTTTCCTTCTATAAATAATTTTGCTATATAATTAAACATTGTAATATGACATTATGTTATGAACTAAATTTGTCATTTGACTGGCCTAAAACAGGATCAATTCCTAGTTGGCTAGTAAAAGTTTCCGCATATGTTTTATTGTATAATTTTATGGGAAAAAAACTATATATGTTATATAATGTTATATTATTAACGATAACTGTTGTTACCTAAGTTACACACTGTTTTCACATAATTATGGGTTTTTTAAAAGTAGAATAGTTATCAGGTTACCTGAGCTTTGTACTGGCATTATTAATTTTATCTAAAAAACAAATATCTTAGTTTACATCACTTAATTTTCATATATACAATCTACATGTGTAGTGATCAATTTCGATTTCTTCAGCAGTAAATTTACAGTGACATACAAACAGCGCATACTTTAGAAAAATCACGGGATGTAAAAATAAAAATTCATGTATTTAAAAAAAAAACGGCTGTGAATCGAACTAGATAAATGGCAACTATTGAAAGAACGCCGGCATTTTTTTTTCAAGAGCGGAGACTGTTTACTTGTAGTTCCCGTGAGCAC
Source organism: Limnephilus auricula (assembly GCA_951813805.1). Lineage (NCBI taxonomy): Eukaryota > Metazoa > Arthropoda > Insecta > Trichoptera > Limnephilidae > Limnephilus > Limnephilus auricula. Next base: position 1,620,408 of record OX638401.1, read on the forward strand.
TTAGGCCATAGGCCCATTGTGCTATCTCCCATTTTACCTCATTCCTTACAACACTAACCCAGTCCCTTTTATAAAGTTCACCAGGGTTGTCATTGGATAGGAGGCTATATCTTCTGGTTCCACGATGTGTTTCCCAGGTCTCATCTCTCCTCTCCACTTCCACTTGGTTCCCCGAAGGCTCCGTGAGGGAAGAGGGCCTCATCTCTCCTCTCCACTATTTAGTTTCCTTAAGGATCCACGGCACAGAGTCCACCCTTCGCTTTAGTTCTCTGTAGTACCCTAGTACCCTTTGGTTCTATGAAAGCCCAAAATATTCACAATGTTAATACAAAATATTCACAAATATATACACATTTATTTATTCTGATATGTTCTTTAAATTAAATTTCAGATTAACTAAACCTACAATTATAATATATCGCGCGACTTTTCACGAATCTGCGTCAGTTATAATAATATTTTATATTCATTATTCTACTTTTGGACCACACTGTGCCAGGCTGTACCCTCTTCATTATTTACTGCACATATTTCGTCTAGTCGTCTACCATTCCCTTAATGCCATTTCATAGGGTGGCGGTTCAAGATATTGTAATTCACCTCTACCCAACACGTACAGAAGAAGAAAATATACGGCCTTATGAAATTTAATTTAGTGCTCTCTTCCACCGAGGGGCGAGGGGGTGTAGTGCAGGTGCAAGACCGTCTGGGCGGCGGACAAGCAGCCCCGGAAACCTATTTGAGGGAGCCGCTGCCGATACTAGAATTTTAAATTTTATTTCCAGACTTCGAGGGAAGATAAATAGATTCTTGCATTTCAGAATTCTTAAGTTGTAAAAATGTAAGGATGTCTAGGAACTCCGAGACTACGAGTGGAACTCACCTTTGAAGAATAAATCTAAAGGGAGAAATGAAATATCATTAAGCAAAGCACTTAACGACTTGCAAATCTCAAATGTACTCACCACGATACATATTTCTCCCGCAGTTGCTGCGTTCTAAAAGGATTTTAAAGAAAATGGATATCGTCAATAAAGTGGACACAATTATTTAGTCAAGAAAAAAATTCAACATTTGAAGTCACGTCTAGAACTCGAACCTTCGGCTCTACGGGCCGGGTTGAATTCGAGTTGAATTTTGCCATCATTCATAAAGATAGCAGCCAATAAAATATGCGTTAAGAAAATGAAGATAATGTTGGTAGTTCTCAGTCGAAGTATGTATGAGCGAATCGGATAGGGACACATTAGCTCAGTAGTTAGAGCAATGAGTTAGAACGCCGAAGGTCCTAGGTTCGAGTCCCAGATCATTTTCTGATTTTTCTGCTTCAGATTTAGATTGAGTTTCGCTAATATTGTATTTTTTTTGATCCTACAAATTTTTTTTACTAGTTTTTTAATACCGCATTAGAGTCCCAACTGCTCCTAATTGTCTGAAGAAAATGAGAATATGGAATGCCTGGGTGGTACGTTGTGAAGGTGTTTGCGAGAAGAAGGAGATGGGAAAGGGGAAGTTGGGAAAAATCTGACTATTCAGATCTAATCACCACATACGACTAAAATCATTTCAAGCAAAGTTTCAAACCCGAATGTTAGTCATACATCAGGTTAATACTAAGGACCAGTTGTTTCGGAAAATTTCACGTTTGAATTTTCCTCAAATCGACATTCACCGAAAAATTGGGTTTTTTCAACCTCCGTCAGAAGAAATTTCATCGAAAATTCCATAGGACCAGTTGTTTCGGAATTCCCTTCGATGACGATTTGAAGGAAATTCAAATCGTCATTCACCGAAAAATTGGGTTGTTTCAACTTCCGTCAGCAGTAAATAGCAACAAATAACGTTCGATAAATTTGAAAATTTTATTCAAGTGTTCCCCGCCGAATCACAATTTTGACGTCTGCGCATGCGCCTCCCATTATTTCGCTAACCGCCCGGACTCGGCTGATCACATTCACATCACATTTCTATAGTATTTTCACTGCTGACGGAAGTTGAAACAACCCAATTTTTCGGTGAATGACGATTTGAATGAAATTCAAATTTGAAGGAAATTTAAATTTGAAGGGAATTCCGAAACAACTGGTCCTATGGAATTTTCGATGAAATTTCTTCTGACGGAGGTTGAAACAACCCAATTTTTCGGTGAATGTCGATTTGAGGGAAATTCAAACGTGAAATTTTCCGAAACAACTGGTCCTAAGACTATCTTCTCCTCTACATAATTTTAAATTAATAAATTGTGAAATGACACAAATGAATCAAATAAAATTTACATTTTGATCGTCATAGGACCTCGGAGGATGTCATCGCCTATACATACAAACTTTTCAATGTAAGCCGCTAGAAGGTGAACCAGCGAACTAATTTTATTTATTTATTTACGCCGATTGGCAGCTTTTACATGTAAATTACAATTATTTGATAGGTAGGTACATACAAAATATACATAATTAAGAAAAAATATAAGTGATAAAAATTCAATCGGGAAATTGTATGAGAGTTGAAAAGTTCATATGACAAAAAAATTTAAGAAGTAAGTATTATAGTATTGTAGTAATAACATAAGTATATATCGCCGACGGGACTCGAACCCGCACCTCTTTGATTGCCGGTCAAGAGCTCTACCATTAAGCTACGGCCGGTTACCTCCTACCCGCCAAAATGATTCAATTACCTAGTGTTTCATTCAACAATTACTGCTTATTACATTTTTTTTGTGCGGGTTCGAGTCCCGTCGGCGATATGTATCTTTTCTCGGAAGATTTTTTCAATATGGATGAGTGTTTCAGGCTAATAATTATTGCTTATAATAATTGTTACCTTTTGTGCTATGCATAAAAAATCTGGTCTTAAACATTAGTATATCAATTAAAAAAATATATATAATAGTGCAGATTAAAATATTGTTTGTATCTACAACATTTTTATTGCACAGGTTAGTGTGTTGATCTAATAATCTTTCTCTTCCTACCTACTTTTTTTTCATTCGAAATTTAAATTTAAAATGAATTCATTATATACCATAAAGATTATTAATAATCACTATTCGGATACCCCACAAACGATCGATAAATTATGACCAACACGGTGTACAGGTAAATTGGTACTTTCAAATATAAATGAACTAAATCAATGTTTATCCCGTATTTCAATATCATTAAAATTATTTATGGTAACAAACAATAATTAACTCTATTATTGAGATGTTTGATCCGCGGCATTTAGCAATGAAAATGACATATTTCAATATTAAAGTCAATTTAAAACTCCCTTTCAGTAATATGAAATAGCGACGTGCTACAAATCAATATAAATAATTAGAATGATTACTATTTACAGTAATTTACATGAATGATAATTAACTCCATTATTGAGATATTTGATACGCGCTGTTTAGCAATGAATACGACACATTTAAATAATAAAGTCAATTTTAAAATCCCTTTGAGTAATATGAAATAGCAACGTGCCACAAATCAATATAAATAATTAGAATGATTACTGTTTACAGCGTTTCCCACTGGCGCGAGTTGTGTATTTACGAACGTGTCATAACATTTGAACGGTTGGAACTGTTCAAACGCTAAACTAACATGTCATGTAGAAGATGTCAGTCATTAAACGTATCAGAATATCTTCCGGGTTATTTAGTAAGTGGAGGACGAGGGCATACGGCCCCCTACTAATAACAAATAATAACTCTACATAAACGTTTATGCCAGAACTAGAGAAATAGAAATTCGTTAAGTTGGAGGTATCCACCAAGGTAAACTTGTACTACATTGCTATAATCGAGTATTTTCACAAACTATGAAAATGCCGTTAAAAGTGTGCGGATGATTTCATATCTATTTGAAAATAAAGTTTTTAAAAAATAGGTGCTATTTTTTCAAATAAAATAAATACCTACATTTGCCAGGACGAAACGGTAATTATATGAAATTCCCTCGATGGAAAAAAATGGCGCAGTAGATACGGTCCGAAAATTATTGTAAACGTTTTTTAGTAAAAGTTGAATGAAAAAATTCAAAGTGTTTAAGATTGTGTTTGTGTAAGAATGCTATTTAAGACTTTTACCACAGATTTTTGCTGTATTTTAAACAAGTTGTGTTTATATTGTACTATTCAATAAATATGTATACGTTACAGTTTTATCTCATTTTTTTTCAGACTTTGCAGTTAGCCCAAGTTCAGTTATCCTCGCTTCGCACTTAATTTTCTAAAATTCATTTCCATCATGCTCCCACAAAAGAAATGGTAATTATGCAGGCATTTGGAGCATGTATTGGTAATGCAGACATTTGGAGCAATATTACTATAACAGCAAGGGAAATAGCCTATAGTATAGTAGTAGAAAAAATGACATAAAACTGTAACGTATACAATTTTATTAAACAATACAATATTTTAAAAAAAATAACCCCATGCTGTCACTGAGCAGAATTTAATTCTGGTAGTGCTTGCAAATCATCTAACTCACTTTGTCACTTTGGATGAACATGGTTATAATTTCACCTTGGGTTTTTTTCTATATAATATTACAGTTTTCAAATAAAATTATTAATATTTATACATAATTATATAATTTTTGAACTTTTTATTATGTTGTACGTAAGGTAGGTTTGAGAAAGTAAAACTGTGGTTGGGTTGAATCTTATGTTAATTAAGTATTTTAGTTTAAGATATTTTTTTAGGAAAATATATCATTAGGGCGTTAATATACAATTTTAGAACATACCTAAAAGTGCAGATAGAACCATAATAATAATGCATTGCAGAAAGTTCTAACTACATTACCATACTGTCATTCTAAGACAGGGCGACGTTCTAATTAAATATTTCTTTTAAATATGTTAAACTAAAATAATTTTTACAAGATCAGAAATCAGAAATTGTAAGAATTCGTCAATCCAAACTTAGACGCAATAGTAAAAAGTAAGGCGAAGTTAGAACCCTATCCAACAAAGTTTTGATCACTAAAAATGATCAACTGTCAGATATAAACAAAATGTGAATTGCAAAAGATTCAAAGTGATTTAGAACCGTAAAAGTAATAAAGGATTTTAAAAATATTGATGTTAAATCTTCGTCATGCAAATATCTGCGGAAACACAACACAGATCTCTCTAGACATTTTTGGTAATAGAACTGAGCAAAATAAATGGTTGGAAATTCGAAAGTCATTTTGAAACAGTCCAAGTCCAGTCCAAGTCATTTCAATGTTGTTTTGCCGACCGGAAATTGTAATTTTTTATCTGAATTAAACATCTGCCACCTAATTTATTGAAAAGTCGTTATTATTCCACCGACATGCCCACTGTATTGGCATAATGAAGCATCACCCTAATTCCTTTATGGTGACCACACGGAATAAAGTGCAGTCTTGGCAATAGTTGCCGGCCAGTGTTGTGATTCCGTCCCAACTTATATGGGTCACTATAAATCTTGTAGCCAATGAGCAATTGTGCAAAAACAGTGCCGCAATTTACGATCCCAAGTTGCGACAAAACCGCAAAATGGATAATTTCCGCCGTACAATATGGACAATCAGGTCACGGGTTTTAGTGGGTGAACAGGTTATAAAATTAATGCGAACGTAATTATCAACGCAAAGTATTAAAAAAAATAATGTTATCGCAAACGTTTACATGCAAACGCAATAATTTAGAATTTAATAAAAAAATGACACAACTATGGGGATGTGAACAGTGGACTTGAAAAGGTAATCTGACTCACCATGACTTCCTGAGCATGTTCTTGTTATGCTATGTCGATAGATCACTTAACCACTTTATGTTGAATGACATTTTGCCACATGATGGCCATTCTCAATATAATATTACTTTTAAAGGATTCCGAGGAAACTCTGGAAAGATATTGACGCAAGCGTTTCTGACCTTGTCCTTGTACAGTTTTTTCGTAGGTTAAAGTTAAAATCGCATTTAAAAAAAAAATTATCCCCGAAGCCGGCGTCTGAGCCACAGACAAGGGGTTAATTAACTGGTTATCAATATCAATAATATCTGATTTTTCTCATTCTCATTTTTCCTATATTATGGTACTTAGCTGTGATATGTCATTAATAGACATCGGATTATATGCATTTGCATATTTGCATATGCAAATGCATATAACCCTCTAATTACGGCGTTAATGCAGGTTTTAGCCTTTTTTCCCAATCGGGCATATTTCGTTGATTTCGTTGATCGATTTGACAGTTCTGAGGCCTTTGCAATTCCGTCAAGCAAGCTAACATTTGAAGACGCATCCATAAAACATAATATCTCCCTCATCTCAACACATTTCCACACGTTACCAGATGCCATAGAATAATTGGAAACAAAAAACCTTCCTCTATATAAATCAATAGAAATACTGGAAACAATTATCGAACTTGCCAACGCCTATATTAAATTAGGACGGCGCGCCGTCCTAATTTAATATCAGAAAATATTTCTAAAAAGTTAGACGCTATTTTGCTTAAAAACCCGAGTCTTGAAGACATGAAGAACATTGCCTACATCAACGGCACAGGTCTATACCCTGCCTAAACAGGTATCTCCAGAAATGGCGCCAAATTTTAAATTTTGTCCAATGACGTCAGTTGACATCGGGAGGTCGTTTTCGACGTACAAATTAATACTGGGTTTCAAACGTCACAAATTTGCGATAGAAAATTTGAAAAAATACTTAATTGTATATTGTCACGAAACCTATGCATAATTTTAAGAATAGTTCGCTGTTTTTGTACCGTCTTTAATTAAAATACATACAAATAAAAATGGTTTTTTGATTTTGCATTGTGCATATTTTGGGCATATCGAGACTTTTTAGTGCATATTTCGGCCTTTTTTAGTGCATATTTGCATGCATATTTTGGCATTTTCTTAGTGCATATAATTCGATGTCTAATCATTAATAATATTCAATTAAATAATTCCAATCTCTTAATCCATAATAAATGTTTTTCTAGTAACAATTTTCCATTAATTGTAGCCTTTAAGATCTATTTGAAATGGTTGATTGAGAGTAGCAAAGTCTGTTTTAACTACACCATTTTGCATTTTGTTGGTCCGTAAATTTCTGTCCGAAATTATTAGAAACGTAGTATTTTGGATGCGAAGTCTACACACTGTTCACAAAACTGGTAGTTATATAGAGGAAGGTAGATGGAACTACTTAAAAAAATATTTCACAAATTATAATAAAAAATAATATCTACTAGCGGCGCAAACAATTCGTGCTCGTTTAAATTTTCCCACAGCGTGGCATGATATAAACTTGGGAACTTTTACATTTTAAACGAATGAATCCGTTCACACAATCCCATGTGTGGAATCGTTGCAATACATTCGATTGATCCAATTAAAGTAGTAAATTTATTCAGCATGACATGTAGGCGCCAACAGGTAAATACAAACACACACATTTATAAACACACACTAGTACCCCTCTCCATAGGAATTCACCAGAACAATGGTCAGAGTTTTAATTTGTTGAAATTCACACATTTTTCAAATAAAACTCCAATTCTGGAATTTCACGAATTCTTTGAATTCTAGATTTTTTTACTTATTAACAGGAAAACGAAAATTATATTTTTAGAAATAAGTTAATATCTTTTTTAAAAGAAATACTTTTTAAATTAGGAGCAATTGAGAAGCAGACACGAGGAGTGTAAAGCATATAAGAAAGAAAATTAATTCCGTCAGGGCCTATTCAACTTAGAGGATGCTGTGAGGAGGATCTTTTTAAGAAAAAGAAGGAGATAAATTTTAGGGAAGGAAAAGGTATACGGGATGGGTTGACAAATGTGCGAATCCATTCCTTCAACAGAGAGTAGGGATCGATCCCATGAATCAAGATAACCAATATAATCCTTTGGATCAATAATTCACATTCTTATTAAATATCATTTTTGGAATGCCAGGAAAGTTATTAGAATATATTTGCAACATTTGTAGATGGTGTCTCGGATATACCTATCCGATTTTATGTCGTATGGGACGTCTATAAAATGGCAGTCAATTAAATTATGAGAAATAATTGAAAAAGACAACTCAGAAAATGGCTTCAAAATATTTGATTTTTAAAAACTAATTCATTTTATATTATAATATTCTTCAAAATCGAATCATAGCTTGTAGATGAATAATTAGGCTAAAAAAGGTAATAAATTGTCAAAAGAAACACAATCTACCAAAAAAACAAATGACTAAATTGACCTTATAAATGAAACAATTTTATTAACGTAGAGGTAAAAGCCTTTTTTTTGTTCCGTATTACATATTATTTTTGCTATAATTTCCTGTGAATTTTCAGGATGAAAAGTTCTAATGCTCATTGAAAACCTTACAAATCATAAAGATGTGTCGCGGTGTTGCGTGAAGTGACAAATTCCATGGGATTTCCGTGGAGACACCTTTTATCTCTTCGGAATGAGTGACGTCAGGGCTTGGCCACACACAACCCCAGATATGTCGATCAAACCGGCCAGTATCGATTTAATCATATTAAAGTAAGAATTTTTCTTGAAACTTCAATTAGTTTTTGCCACAGAACAAAAATGAGTGGTCTATTCCTAGCATATTTCAAATACAATCAGAGTTTATTTAAAACATAGTGATTCTTTTTATAAACGGCTGTTCAAGTTTGAAAAAAAAATTCTTGTTAGTAAAATAGTTGTTTTTCTTCAAAACCATTAATTCAATCAATACTGAAACTAATTGGGGAAAATATTCAAATGTGCGCTTTTAATATTCTCGCGTTTATGAAACGGCGACGATACAAAAAAAGAATAAACGTACCTTCCTTATCACAATAAAGTTGCAGCTCTTTCTAACCCATTAAATAAGGGTAAGACAAAAGATCGCAATGCATGAATGTTTTCTACAAAGGAAAAAAGTTGTACTTTGGAGGAAACAGACGTGAGGAAACTGCGTGTGTTATATCTTGTCTCTCCATTTTTTAATGTATAATAAAGTCTTGTTGAATTTCGGTTCAATCAGGAATACTTTGGTTCCATTTAGAAATACTCTGGAAAGGGGATCTTACTTTACAACCCCTTTCTAGAAATTTAAATAAACAGTACTTTCTTAGTAGCATGTTAATCATTGCAATGCTTCCTTGCTTTTATATTTGCCCTAAGACGACTATCCGAGATAACCCCTTTCATGTAAATATATCAAAACTCTGATATGAAAGTTAATCATAACCCACTTAAAACACTACAATATTTGTTATTCCATGACTGAAATATAAACAAGGAAGCCCATTTACATTCCAAGCTAATACAATAATATCTGATCCACTCGTAGAGCTTAATGTGTTTATCAAATTACTATTCAACGTTGCAGAATATTAAGTGTATTTATACATATACTATATACTATAGCATAACCGCAATTCGATATCTTCTTCTGATGCAATTCCCCATTTCAGATTTGCACTTAAAAACATCTGTTTTCTGTCAAATATAAACAGAGAAACTTAAAGCTCATTCAGTACAGTTCAACTTCACTTCAACTAAAATTTATTCCTGGATTTTATAAGCTAATGTGTTTCACGAAGATGTTCAAAATATATATTACAATAATTACAATAATAACATTATCTCTACCAATTCAGAATACGTTATGAAGGGGAGGAATTTTTAGAATTTAAATAGGTGTATTTCAATAATATCAATTGACATGATAATGAAATTTCGAAACACATCAAAGAAAAATTAAATAAGATATGTATTTTTTGTTCAATGTTCCTTAACACCACGTTTATGTTTTGATGTTACACTTTCCTTCACCAGGACAAAAGAAAATAGAAGGTGATGTAAAACATATAATTATTTTTTAATGTATCATTCTTCATATTCATAGATATTTAATATTAAAAAACTGTTGAGAAGAGTCCAGGTAGGGTTTTCAAGTTAAGGCTAATAACTCAGGTACGGGGCATTTAGTACACAAAGGTAATAAATGCTAGTTTGTAAGTGTGTAAAACTAATAATACTACATATCGTGCATATATTTTTTTAAAACTAAGAAAATATTGATATTAACCCGGCTACATTGGGGGTGGGTCAATAAATATGCGTGTGACGTCACCGCTTTTCTTTTAACGTTTTTAATGAGAAATCAGTCGGACGGCGATCGACACGCGAGTTACAAGACAGTGCCGATGTGACCCCTCCCCGCCGTCCATTTTTTGCGTCGACTGCATTCATAATGATGATTCGAATTATCATCGTTTGTAATTTTTTCCAAGATTAGTGTGGTGATTGTTGCATGTTAGATGATATGTGAGAGATCATATTCATGAAAGAGACAGCATGTATGACTATAAATGGAATGTACTTTGTCCATTGAGGTATCTTCACTCGATATCTTCATTTGATAAACATTGTATTTACTAGTGACTTGTGCGCTCAATAAACTGTTATAGAAGAACCAAACTCTCATCATTGAAACCCCCTTACTAAATCTGTGGAAGTATTCGACCACGAGGGCCTTGCACCACCCTAGGGGCAAACCCACCACAATTAGTGCCATTTAAATTAAAAGAATGATAAAAAATGAGTGATCAGTACGATTAATCTAAAAGTTCAATATAACTTTAAGAAGAAATTCAATTTTTTTCATAAATAAAATGAAATACCCGATGTTGAAAAAGTGGGTAATGATGACCCAACCCCCCATTTCCTTATAAAAAATTTCCACCGCCATGACGCCGGGTTAAAAGTTGATCTGCAAATGTACAACAATCATATTAAGAGGGTATAACCAGAGAACACCGGAAATTTGTCTTTTTTAAATCAAATTCTTGACGTATTGACTCTTTTATAGAAAAAAAAAATTTCGAGTGATTGTTATTTTATCTGGTAAAGTAGTTTTTCAAATTTTGAAAATGTTTATTTTCAATATAGTAAGGTTATGCCGTTGTACGAAATATTTCAAATCATATACTTACAGTAAAATAAATCAATACATAATCTAGTAAAGACATTTTTCAAAATTTTACTTTAAGCTCAAATAAAATCATAAAAAAAATACGAGAACGTGATTTGTGAAGAAAATACCTCAATTTGTCTATTTATTTAAGGGCTTACAGACTAAAATATTTTATATTTTTTTACACGGTTATTTTGCTTATTATTGAAAAATCATAAATACTTTCAATCGAATACGATCAAAATTACTTACAAGAAGTAAACGGTATTATCACACGTTTGAGCATTTTTATTGCTCACTTGAGTGTAGGTATATATTAAAGCAAATTGTGAATGAAATAAAGTCGATTGAGTTATTATTTAATCTTTAGGGCACGGAGAATAATCAATCTTTCTCACCGGAACCGCCCTGTACAGTTGCAAGGGCACGATCGCAAGTTGAAATTTCAATTCTCTTAATTCGTCTTAACATCTGTTGATAGTTAATATTTTGCGAAGTTATAAAATCTCACATTTACAGAAAGTGATGAAATAAAATCACAATTATTATCACGTGATGATGAGTTTACTCCGACAGCCTAAATTAATATTATGGGGAGTACGTCATTTAGTACCTGCCATTCTCAGTAGTTTCCACAAATAGTTAGACTTGTGCAAACTCCCCGAAACGTGTGTTACCATAACAACCACTTGAAACAAGGTGTCAGTTGTGGAACCGTGGAACTTAATTAGCCCGAGTGATAAGTAATACGATTGGATGAGAGAAGTTAGAGGAATTGTCATTCAATTACAAATCTCCGGAACTTTATGTTATATGAAAATGTAAGTAGAGTATTCTGCTTACGGGGTAAATTGTGCATTCTAAGAATGTGAGAAGCTTTCAGCTTGTCGTAAAGTGTTCATTTTGCTTCCGAGAATAGTTTATTATTTTGTATGCTGAGATTTCTTAGAATAGAAGTACACCTAAGTTTTTAGCATCTATTGTGTCACCTGCTTGGTAAAATACGAGGAGAAATAAAAATCGTAATGAAAAGAAAGTGTTGGAAGACGTATTTTTTTGCAATATGTACATAATTTATTTTATATATATATATACTTTTTTGGTATGCGAAAACCCAGAGGATATACTAGAGTGTGTGGGTATATGGAATATTTTATAAGTCTGAAGGTGCTGGGAAAGGGAATGAGGTGAGGCAAAATAAGTTAAGGAAGTCCCTTAGATCTGGTATGCAAACACGGCCAAAGCCATTAATTTATTATTTCTTTACGTGGTAGGAATTACTGTTTACTTAATTTTTAACCGTACTAGGACAAACCTGTGTTGACGTTAACAATTCTACAAAGTATCAAAAATAACGCAATAAAATGAAGGTATTGAAAGAACAAAATTGTTTTATTAACTTTCTTACAGATAATCGGTACCTATTAAGTTACATGCGGATAGTATATTAAAATGAATACATGTAGAGTGACCATAGTGTTGATATTAGAATATACCTGTATATTTAGATCTAGTTACCAAAGACGGCTTCAACGTTGGTTGAAGTAGTAAGGTCAGATGCGAATGAAAAAGAAATAAAATATTTACAAATTTTATTCACCATTTCATGTATAGTAAACTAAAATAAATTTAATAATAAAAAAATAATTGTTATAACAAAACATCGTCATTACATCGGAAATACGGTATTTCTAGTGATGACCCCTCAGGATAATTTATAGTATTTTAAGAACAGCTCACATAGGTCTCATAGAAACCATTGTATCTCCCTTAAACTCGTGGTGAAAAATATGATCTAAAAGGTGCTAGAAAGAGTAAATGCCACGCTTTATATTAACCACAGAAAAAAAAAAATAAACTTCACCATGATACCAAAGTTTCCCACCGCAATTGGGAAACAATTATGGAAGTCATTATTTTTTTTATGAAACGACAAAACATTGTGGTAATAAATATGTCTTTGTTTTTCTTTTTTATGTTTGCATTCAAAATTTTAATTTTAAAAAAAAACATGGATTATCTCTAATAATAAAATTTGATAGCGTATTTCACCACCTTTCAAAACCCGTTTTCAGTTTTCGGATATATTCATAAATATTCAATTTATTTGCAGGTGGAATTTTTATGATCTTATAAAGAAATATGGCCGAGGCCTGAGGAATAACCGAGTTATAAGAGCTTTCGTTGATTTTAAGGCATAAAACATGAGCTGTGATAATATAAACTAACCGGTAGAAGCGGTCAACTGGGGCGCTGACCTTTGGTCAATTAATCACGTGAGAGTGTCCAACTATGACGTCATTAGCTGCTGACGCCACCATTCCTTGGGAAGATAGTAACAGGGTGGAATTTATGGGGTGAGTAGGTACCTAGGATGGGGTGTAGAAAAATGATACATTTCTTATTTACTATTTAATCAGTAGTTCTAAAAGTGGATGACATCGACCCCCCGCGGGTACTAAGGGGTGACAGTGGCACCAAAAACTTGGGCTTTAAAAGGCAGATCGATAGGCTTTAATAAGTCATTAAATTCACTAAGACCCTATTTTACAACCTTCCTGAATCCTGACCCATCTCCTGTCCCTCCCCAAAACCTAAAACCTTGAATATAACCCAATTGGTGATGCCAAAGTCTCACTGTCTGCAGGCGGTTGGGAAAAGTTTGGACCGTTGTGCGGCATTCACATTAAAAAAAAACCGTCGCTCCTTTCGACCGATTTTCCCTTAACGACATAATGCAATCTTTAGAGCACATGAAAGACGTCATTTTCTGTATAGAATAAGGACATCTTTTTGAACAATGTCGTTAAGGGTAAATAATTATTTAAGGTTAAGGTAAGGTAAATAATTTTCTTTACTCCTCCAATGTGTAGTTTACGTTGAAAGTACAGTTTAAATTTTGCTAAATGACTTGATAAATTCGCAGGCGCTGATTTAGTTGATCTTATATTATATAATCTAATATTTGATTGGTCGTTTTTTACACTTAAAATTCCACTCCCGAAATTTTAAAAACATTTAAATTTCTCGGTATTTTTGAGTAAACCACTGCAGTTTCAAAAGTTTCTCTGGTTACATAAATAGAACTCGTATTTGTAAAACAGAAGAGCTTTCTATTTGAGGCCGGTGTTCTACCAAATTGAATATCCGACTTTTTACACTCAAAATAACATAATTAATAGGGTCTGTGTCTAGCGGAGACATCGTTATGGCGATAAGCAGTGAGCACACTCCGCGGGTTTTGTAGCCGTTAAACCCAAATTTAATTTAGATGAATCCGCATTTTAACAATTTTCGGTATTTTCTGAATTTATGAGTGCATCGCACTTACGCAATGAAGTAATAATGAATTAATACCTAAGTATTGGTATTTGAAAGACTGGTAGATATGTACTTACTCTCACTTTCACCCTGATAAAAGAAATTAAATGACTTTAGGGGCAATTATTCTTGAAAAATCAAACATACCGACCTCGCTTCATTTAGCCTTACAACGTACCTCGATTAAGAATGTCGTAGTCCCTTTGGTTCCATGACACTTATCTCCCGATATTTGATCCCCAGACAGCTGTTCCACTGGCAGTTGTTCCACCGACAGTTGTATTCCTGACAGTTGATCTCCCGCTCAGTTGATCCCCAGAATAATATATTACTCTTCCAGTTGATCCTCCAAAATTTGGGGTCCAAATGATTGTTTCTCTTGTACTTCTTCCTGGTATCGTACTTATGTAGAAAGCATAGACGGCCCATTACAAATGTACTTAAATCTGCAAGCGTTTTTAGTGGAGGATTTCTACTCAATATGCCTGCAGATATAATTCCAAATTTAACTTTTGTTATATGGAAACATATATATTTTTTTATCGTAACTTATTGTCATTATCACTGTTCTTTAAATTTTGAATAATTTTATTTGACCAGGAATCTAATAATTCCTGGTTGGTATTTATAAAAATGTTGGCATTCTCATCGTATAAATTTTAAAGTGAAATGTTTCTGTCTGCCTTGCAAATTATTTTATGCAGCTCTGAGCTATTAGCTTTTCTATGGAAAAAAATTCTTAACATTTCTACTTGATTGTGTTTCAAAGAAGTTATTTTGACTGTACCTCTACCTCCTAAATTTAAACAAAAGCATTCGATACTAAATGTATTTTAAGATATTATTTTTTCTCTTCGCTTATTCTTGTACAAAAGTACAAAATTGTATATTTAACTAAAGCTTCTATGAGGAATTCAATCTTAACACTTTTTTCCTTCTATAAATAATTTGTTATAAAATTAAACATTGTAATATGAAAATATGTTATGAACTAAACATTTTATTATGAAATTATGTTATGAACTAAATTTGTCATTTGACTGGCCCAAAACAGGATCCATTCCTAATTGGCTAGTCAAACTTTCCGCATATGTTTTATTGTATAATTTTATGTGAAATAAATTACTATTGTTATTTTATTATATCCTCCTTGCATAAGTTACCAGGTAGAAAGTACCTATAACAATCATTTGGGGGGACTAAATGTCCGGGGATTATCAGTCCAGTGGATCAATTGTTGGGGGTTCAAGAGTCGTTTCATCAGTCTCGATTTCTACGTGCAGTTGGTTGCAATATGCAATCTAACCACACTTAAATACTCTTCTATTCGACTACACAGATCTGCAATAATTTAGATATCAGTACGAAATAATTTATTATTTGAATTATTCAGTGCTCATCTACATATATGCATAGTATATATATTTAACAGAGTAATTGTGTAATAAAGATTGATTTATACCATTTTGCCTGACTTCTAAAGAACTTCGCTGATAAATTTCACGTTACAAAAATATTTATCATGCCACGCTTGGGTTAAAATATTTTCAATAAAATTTAGAGTTGGTCAAACATCTAACAAAAAACTGAAAGCATTTTTTGCAGCAGTAGAAATATTTTTATGAAAGCTCGTGAATTGATTTCCCGCATACATGTGGAACGCTTTGACGGCCCTTTGGGGTCCAAAATATTCGCTTTATCGACAATTCAAAGCGTGGATGAATGTCCACGCGTGTTTATTCGAACGAAAGATTATTTGTCCACCAGACCGAACGGAATCGTCCACTTTGAGGATTGCGTTTTTAAATTATTCGACTTTGACAGAGTTGCGTACATTTGATATATTTGATTAATCATAATTTGATCCGGTTTAAAGGGGGAAACTGAACATTTTAATTAAGAGTTTACCCTACGAGTATTTTCCAGTGAACTTGTCCTCTTCGCTATGCTAGGATATCATATATTTCGATAACAAATTTGTCTTTGACTTGTTTGTGAAAAAATGTATCCTCTCACATCATGTGTCGATAGATATGTATACTCACTTCACATTTGCGTTGGAGTGAATGTTATTGATATGTTATTTATACATTAGCAGAAGTAATATAAATTTTGGATTTTACCGCATTCGACTGGTTTCACTTTAAATCATAAATGTACAATTTTGTATATGTATAGAGCCTATATGGCTCACACGTGACTTAGATTTTTTATGCACCTCATAAGAGCGCCCTTGTCGGAACAGTGTAAAGACATTGAAACTATAAATTCAACCCTTTACCCGTCTGAGAACAGACTTCGTCTAGTGTGGCGGGTAACTTACTTGCTTATAAATATTAAGTTATCTCAATAAACCCCCGGGTTGCCGGCAATGAAATGAATGAAAAATGAATGAACCTTTCGACCAATCAATATATGATTATCAACTGATTGGTCAGCGTTGTGAGACAGGTTAGGAGGAGGGGTAGGAGGAAAGTATTAACTAATGCGGGTCTCGAAGAAACCCGGATTATATGATGGCGGAAAAACAGTTTTTTTTTTTTTGCATTAGGGTCTTTCAATAGGGACGATCGAAAATTTGTTCTCATTTGTGGTAATGTACGGCAAATCACCATGGAAGGTTACAGCGTTGAACAACGCGGGCAAATCATAAAATTTGAGATTTGATCAAAAACAAATTTATAAAAATATTTTGAAAATATTTTTATAAATTTATTAGTTTTTGTTGAACTGTATATATGGTACAGCTGAAAATGCAAAACAACAATACGCCATCATCGACCAAAGACATTATTCAGCTCTACAATGCACGGATTGAACAAGAGGTCTCAATAATCGACAAGATCGTGGAATCGATGCGGTGGGAAGAGGGCAGATACTAAATCTTTCGCTTCCGTTTTTCGTACTTCCGGAGATGTATGGGACTTCCGGTTAACAGGGGGATGAAATAAATATCACCGGATGCGGAAGAGATTCCTCGGTATGTTCAACTTTCTTTGATAAATCTTTTAAGCGAATGAAGTTTCCATTGAACTTGGTAGGAAAGTCACGAAAAACTTTTGTTTAGTTAGATAAAATACTACTATTAATTTTGTTGTGTTTTTGAAGGGCTTTTATAAATAACTTTTATGCACGTATTTTAGCCTTTTCTCTTATTCTGCTGTTTTGGCGTTCAAGGCTATTATCGAACTGTGGTTATTCCACATTGAGACTTTTGAGTAGAATGGTTTTATTTGAAGGTTACTTACGTAAAACCTATTTATTTGAAAATAAGTTGTTTGTTACCATTAAAATGTTCCCCCCCCCCCCCCGCCTTTAAATTGACGTTAATATTATTTAAGTCAATAACGATTCGTTTTTACACAATTTTATAGAAAATTAATTAAAATATTGCTTCTTGAACCCCAAATCGAATTGTTTAGGTTTCTCGGCAAATATTACAGAAAATGTTAAATTTCTTTTACCATTTTAATAACACAAGTTAATTTGATTAGCTTTAAATAAAAAAATAAATGAAATGCTGTTTCTGTTTGTTATCATTTAAACAAATTATTCGTTTGTTATAAATAAAGGGTTAAAAATTTTACACACAAACACAACAGATTTACAATTAGCAATCTTAGAAATTTTAGAGACTGTAAAAAGTGTTAATAGTAAATTAAATATTATTAATAACCATCTTTTTTTTTAAATAGGCATATATTAAATTTATTTTCATATTAATACTTTTATTTAAAATCATTTATTTTTGTTGTAAATATCTTGATTATCTTTTGATAATTTATATAATGTCATTTTTTCATATTACAAAATAATTTTTATATTTAATTTTAAATAAAAAAAAATTTACGGTGTTTTCAATTAATTAATTACCTTTCTCTACAATATTTTTGTCTATAGTTATTTTTAGTCAATACTTGTTTGTTTCTTTTGTTATTACTACCCTGATGAAGAAACCATCGGTTTCGAAATATGTAGGTAATTGTGATTATATAATAGTGGTTGATACAAAGTTATTTGTTTCATTTAAATAAAAATGACACCGCAAAGTGATTTAGCGAAGTTTGAAGAAAGAGATGTTAATGATTATTTTATTTATTGTTGTTTTACGCCCATAGGGGCTTTTACGTAGATTATAAAATAAAATTTAAGTTATCGAGGACTACACATACACAGAATTTACACCAAAAGTTATAAAAGTGAAAATTTTTAAGAACTTACTAGTAGTTTTTGAAGAATATATCGTAAAACCATTAAATATTTTAAACAAAATAATATTTGACAATAACATGGAACAAAATGTAATATAAAACATTACAATAACACATCAAATCGTTAAATATGTTATACCCACGTTACAATAATTTGTAGGATTCCTCAAAGTATTTTAGATTATAAATGGAATCAGCGAAATATCTACAATACCACCAAACTTATTGCTTAAATCATGCATCCTATTGGTAAGTGAGTGTGATTGATAGTTGGTTGTGTATGTATTGAAAAGAATGTTAATGCCAAAATATCTACTAAAATGATATATTTTTCATATCACAATTAATTTCGCTGTACCTTCTATAAAATAATGTTTATTCTCTGCCACCGTTATGCTGTTGTACAAAACTTACAGTCCGTTACATCCTGAATAACGCAGCACGGAGAGGCTGTATTTTTCAGATCCTTCATACCCAGACAAGTAGGCTTTCCGTTCCGTCTGTACAAACGAATCGATTATTCCGGGCAGCAGGCAGACTCACGTACAATATTGAATGGGCCGGCGAAATGGCTCCTGTAAGGGGTTTCATCAATCAGCATTAGCGGAAGGGAACGTGCTATTTGCCGATATATCGCACAAATTAATGGAAAACACCTCTTTTCTCGTCGCATTTCTAAAGATCAATTTTTTAAATGTGCGTTATTATTAGAAATTAAACCAACCTTTGCTTATGTATTTACCTTTTTTGAAGAGGTGATAAATGTGTTATTAATATTTGGAAAATCGTGCAATGTCCAGTGTTTTAAATATACTGTCTTCCGCATTTATTGTCGCATCTTCTCCAAGTATAAACTTTCTAATAAAAGTCTGTTTTTCGGAAATGTCCTGCCATATTTTATCATAATATATGCTTTCTCTATCTGTCTGTAATTAATAAAATTTTATTGAGCCTAAGAAATCATTATTTATTGTTCAGCGCCCTTATGTGTTTTTTACAAAAATGGCGCTCTACTTTTTTTTTACGCACCAGATTTTCAGGTCCGGGTTTAGTTTTTCCCATAGGAAAAACTAAACCCTTTCATACACTTTTCCATATAAATGATCATATAGTAAATCCACGTTATGCAAGTGTATTATATAAGTATAATTAATACAAAACAATACAAAAACAACACGTTAATCTACCAAACTATTAAATGGGAATATAATTCACCGTCTCCAGATATTTTCATATCAGAGGGTTCGGCTCTGTGGAATTATCAAATAATAATTGTTATTTTTATTACAATTAATTCATTTATTGTCATTTTTTAACTTTTTGCAAATTTCATGTTTACAATCGTCACTGGTCGCTCTTATTTAATATATCTTCGGTTCATTCGAATTAAATGGCAGTATTTAAACAAATATATAAATATTTATATTAATTAACGAATGTACTGGCTTTTACAAATATGTGTTATACATTATAATTTTGTGGAACGGTAATCATGAAGTAAAATATGCCAAAGAAGTTATAAAAAATAAAATAAATTATTAATTTTGAAATCAATGATTATTATTGTAGAGGTGTGCTATTATCAATAATACCCCGTTTTTATCTATTCCGTTCAGTGTATCTACTATTTCTGAGAAATTATTGTCACCTGCATGCAATCTAGTACCTAAATGATCTACTCCGGATATTGATTTCGCAATCAAAAAGATTTTTAGATCTAGCAGTACTTGTTGATATATGGAAGATATTTGGACTAAATAAACCAGGGCTGTCTATAACACTATTAACACTAATAGTTAAGTCGGAATCTTCTGACAGTTTTAATAATTTTAATTCTGTCATCAAGTGCTTGTAATTTATTAATTCTATAGGTAGACCGAGTTTATAGTTAAAGTATTTTAGGAATTTATGCTGACTAATGTGTGAGCTTGTGCTAAAAACTTATAATCGCACTGCCTGAGACTCGGGGAATACTCGCTTATCAGTCAAAATACATAAAACTTTATTACGCACAGGAGGAAATATTTTTTTTATTTTTTTTATTATTTAATCTATACATATATTATAATGACATGTTATTTTTTTTCAATGCCTGTCTCACTAGGGTAGTATGGAATTGTTATACGGGGTTCAATTAAAAAATATATGGATGAATCTGGAGGTTTAAGAGACCCTTATCTACAGGAAGAAAGAAAATTGTTCATACATTTAACAAATAAGTACAGCACGCATTTAACTTGTCTTCCGACTGTGCAACGGACCCGAAGAATCAGAGAAGCTAGTTTTTATTCTTAGAAAAGTGATGCTGTTAACAAAAAAATGGTATAATATGCTATGGCTTTCTCAATGTTGGAATACAGATAAAAGTGTACGAATTTAGATAGGAATAATCAGATCCAATTTGATAGCGCGCCGATAATGTTTACCTATTTTTTTTATTTTTTTTTTTATTTAATGACAACACAAATTAAAATTAAAATACAAAATTAAGTAAATTAAGAATACAAAGTGAAGTATTTTATCCTCAGTCCTCCTCACTAGATATTCCTGTTCAGAGGTGGACTGCAGGTTGTCGTATGGTGTTGATCATGATTGAATTGAAATAACACCTTTGTTTGGTGATCGAGGTTCTTTACAATAATATTGTAACTTAATCACTTTTTTTATGTGGCTACCCCTAAATCCTAAATCTATACTTTTTTGCAATAAAATAAATGTTTTCCTAATAAAAGCTTAAATAAGATACAAAAATAAAGTCCTTACAAAGATGTAATTAAAACAATGTTCACGGTTTGCACCTGAGCACAGCCCGTAGATTATTAAATAAAGCCCAGCCAAGTAATAAGGCTTAATTCACGTGTCGGAATAGCCTTTAAAACACGTGCAGACTTTATTGATAACGTGGAATAAGAAGTAATAATTGCCACCTCCCATTGTCCGCGCTCCTGCCGCAGCCAACTCTGAGACGGAGATAATTAAAAAGATTCCTTCGTTATTTTTATTTCGCACCTGAAATTTTTGTATTTCAGACGGTAACCAATTAATAAAAATATATTTTACCTTACTGGTTTCATAAATAATTAGTTTATCTATTATATATAATTATGGTAATGTATACAACACCTTACATCTTAAGAAAAAATAATAACTTCGATGCTGGTTAAACTTTACAGGGTGGCTAAAATGAAAAATTACTCTATCTAGTGAAATCCAATACGTTTGTAGGTTAAAGCTATTTAAATAATAAAATAACAAGTTATAACAGAAACATTCAATTTTATCAAAGAAAATATTGTGTTGTTTATGAAACCAATGACAGGCATGGTCAAATTCGCAACCGTGATTACTCAATGGCCAAATTTGAAAAAGATTTGACAAAAATGCGATAACTATTAGAGGGACTTTTCTATTTATGCTCTACAATTTATTAGAGCCCTCTGCCAGGTTTTTGTTCCTTCACCATTTATAATCATCTTCTTCCCCTAGATGACTCAGCTCCTCTAGGCGTCCCTGTCCTGTACTACTTCAGCTTCCTCCGTCCATGGGCCCAGCCTCTCCTCGCACAGTCTCTGGAGTTGCTTCTCCCAACACTGAACGTCATCTCTCTGGAATAGCACCAATTATAAGCAGAATTTGAACCTTTAGCATTCTTAATACAAATATGCCTAAGCCACCTTAGTTGCAATTTTTCTATAAATGTATCAGTTAGATCAGTGGTTCTTAAACTTGTTGGAGGTGCTGACCCCCACCAGTTTCATATGCGCATTTACCGAACCGAAAAATGATTTTTCAAATTCAAAACATAGGTAGGTATACAGGATGTAACAGGACGTACCCGAGGGATTTTAACCAGCGATTCTTGAGCTTATTTGGAGTAAAAAATGTAATGGAAAATTTTGGTCTCCGGCGACAACTTCGATGTTTTTTTTTCTACAAAAACTTAAAAAATAGATGTTGGACAATTGGAAGCTGGTTAAGAGGCTGGGCGGTTACTCGTCTGAGTGACCAGTAATGAGGTGAAGAAGATTTTTTTATTGTTTGTTTTTAAGAAAAAAAAAAGAAAAAAAGTCATCGAAAACGTCAGCGGAGACCAAAATTTCATTGATGTAAGGGAGAATTGCTTTAGAAAGGGGGGGGGTTCTTCTTCATTTTTTTATTTTTTTTTATTTATCCCATCATGTATATATGTGTAGAATAATTTTCTTGGTTTACCCGCGTAAGGTAGTTCTTAGAAGGACTTTTTAACTCCTGACGTTTCGGACAGATCTCACTGTCCATCTTCAGATGCCTTATGTCTTGAGTTTTGTATCAAACTGACCGCTTGAGCATGTCCGTTCAGTCCAGAAGTCAAGACTAATGGCAAATACATACTGGGTCGACGTACATACGCATCGCTACGCCTAACAGTATCTGGGATACTTAGCAACCATACATGTGCTATGAAAATTTATGTTTAAGAATCACATTGGCCACACGCATCGCGACGTGCGATGTCTGTGGCCATTTTCATAGAAAATGTATGGTTGCTAAGCATTGTTAGGCGTAGCGATGCGTACGTACGTTGACCCGGTATGATTCTACCTTTAAGTGAATGCATTTCAAATCTTATGTCGTGAACGAAGAACACGGGTAGAAGGTGATTTGACGATGGAGGGAGTAGGCGATTTTGGGTGTAGAGGCCTGATTGGGTGGCTTTAAACTAATTGGAGGTATAGTAATTATTAATTAATATAGTAATTCTGAGGATTTTGAAAATGCTGTTTTGGAGAATATTGATAAATTATAACTTTCCAGGTGTTGGAAATTCTAATTGAGTCATTTCCGGTGTTCATATTATTTTTATGTTTATGAATTTCTATAGCTTCGCGGTAAATTATTTTTGTTTCATTATAAATGCCAGCTATTGTAGTGGTTTCATTAAAGTCTATTTTATGACTCTCATTAAGGACGTGGTGTACTATGGATGAAGTTAAGCGTTTATCAGTAAAATTTACTTGATGTTCTGCGATTCTACACGATATTTTTCTATTGCATTATCCAATATACACCTTTTCACATGTTTTTTTATAAATACCATGTGACTAGTGGAACGTGGTCTTTCGGACTTCTTAATAGAGACGAGATTTTATTTTCCGATTTATAAATCGTTTTGATTTTTTTTTTTTTTGAGGATTCGACTGATCTTATCGGTTGAGCTTTTGATGTAAGAGATAATTGCTATAGAAAGAAGGGGGTGTTCTTCTTTTTTTTTTTAACACATTTTTTTTTAATAAACGCAAAACGTTTACTATTTTCTGGAATTAGTGGGAGTATGGCATCCCATTTGGGATATGTTGGATTCTGAAGGGAGTGGGTAAGGGAAAAATATGGGGTAGTGGAGGATTGGGAATAACCTGGTTATTCCAATCTTGCTAAAACCATTTTAAGCAAGGTTTAGATTCCGAATAAATATTTAGTGGTTTTTCACATACCCCATATTGAGAGTGTTTACCTAAAAATCTGGAAACTTGGCTTAAACTCCGCAAATGAAAATTATCCACCTATTTATCTTTATCACGTTAATAATTAATACAGCGGCAGAGTCTACTTTCCCCAATTATTTTTTTAATCTATCATAGTGACACCTCATCTAAATGCTAATTCTACTTGTTGAGAGAATAAGTAGGCGCATTTTGGCCATCGTCTTCGATGATATTTTTTAATTTCTAAGTAGCAATAGCCCCCTTCCCAGATCGGCTAAATAAACAAACAGTGGCGGTGGCCGGGTCTCTCTGAAGATGTTTATTTTGCTGTTGCCTCATCGACATCTTTGGATTCTTTGTTCCCTATAAAAACAATCATGATACCAGTATTCTATGAAGTGGGAGGGAATTATAAGAAAAGAAGAAGATAAAATTAATAAATGTAGTTGAATCATCATACAGTAAAAGACACAGAAAATAGAAAGGTAATGGTCGAAAGTCGAAACATAGGATCGAGTGTGCAAAATTTCATCAATCTCGGAATAAGACCGCACATTGATGATGGACACTGTAACACTGTCCGAAACATTGGCTAAATAAGGAGGTAGCGCAACAAGGCATAAAACCCCAAAAATAAATCTTTATAAGACTTTAGATTTGAATAATAAACAATCCACACCTCTGCCATAGGTCACCTCAATTGTTTATTGTTTATTGTTTATTGTTTCTTCTTCACATTTTAGTTTTCAGTTTAAAATACAATTTTTAACCTGGTTCGCTACATTTGGTGACTTAGCAGAGGAACCCCGGTTCATGGCAGGTCAGATCGGAATAGTCTGGTTAAGAAAGACCTTTTAGCTTCTCCAGCAGGGCTCTTTCGGAATA
Organism: Limnephilus auricula; assembly: GCA_951813805.1. Taxonomy (NCBI): domain Eukaryota; kingdom Metazoa; phylum Arthropoda; class Insecta; order Trichoptera; family Limnephilidae; genus Limnephilus; species Limnephilus auricula. The sequence continues at coordinate 1,645,236 of OX638401.1, forward strand.
TCACCTTGCACTCCTGGATACACTGACCCCCAGATTCCTACTCACCTCTTTTACCTTTTTCCTTCCCAGAACATCACATCCTTCCTTTCCTAAAAAGACCCTCCTACACAGAATCCTCAAACAGGCCCTGGAAATATTTTCTTCAGGGCCTCTTGTATTGCTATTGTAAAAAAAAAAACCACCTTCAAAAATCCATCTTCAGCTATTGTAAAAAAAAAAACACCACAGACACTTGTAATATTTAAACCAATCACTGTGTCCACAAAACGCAACATAATTATAAAAAAATTGCAAATATTTTATGTCTATTATATTAAGTTTAAACAAATATTATTCCAAGGAAGTCCAAAAAGCTTAACGAAATTCATTCCACTTTAGAGATACTCCCCTAATGCGGGAAGTGGCGAGATTACAAAGAAACCACTCCTTGCCTATAATCAATATCACATTTGAATTTTAAATTACCTTCTTTCACTTTCCTCGCCACTTGTGAAATGTTCAGTGTTTATTCTGCGTTATTTGAAACTCAAGTGTTGGGTTTCGTATTAACATCAATAATTAGGAATAAATTCTTTTAGCTTTTCTAAGAACTTTCAAATAATGTTAAATTGAAATAAACATTTATTTCAGGTTCTTTCGTATTTTATTGGTTGAAATATGTGAAAAGATTAGATTAGATTGACAAGAGAAACCACTAATCTATTTTTTTTTTTAGTAATATTGTAAAACGGGGTGAATAGGAAACGTTCTCAGGAAACAAGATTCAAAGTGTCACCATTGCCATAATGCTACCATTGGTATTATAATATTTCGTTATTTGATAAGTTATTTATTTTTCTACATAATGGTAACCACAATAGTATAAGAAACTTGACCGTGTATTTTTTATTAAAAGTGAAAAAATCGTTGCCTTCGGCGTGTTTTTCATGTCAGATACAAATTAATATTAATCACATAGAACCAAAGCAAAAACAATATAAATTAATGTATTTAAAAGAACCCTTCATCATTGCCGAAAACTTTCATAAATGTAACTTTCGCAAATATACTTTTAATTCATTTTCTTTTGAATATCGCATTTTTTTCGGAATACTCATTTATGGAATTTATAGGGTGAATAAGAACGCAAATGGGGCGAATAGGAACAATTGGAAAATTATGTGAAACACTGTACGAAAAGTCGTTCGTTACGTAATTAATACGACCTTTTTTTCAATTTTCGGATATTTCGCCCCAGAAACGAAAATCCGTTCCGATCACCCGTTCCCATTCCTGTTTACCCCGTGTAGGTGGTAAATTGGAGTATTTTTTAAACATCAATATTAAATGAATAAAACGGGTTTCAAATGACCACATCGTGAAGATGGATTGCAGACTGACATGGTTTAAATTGAATCTGAAATCTGAAAACGTTTCTATTCACCGCGGTTTATTGAAGTAATAAAATCGTATATCCCTTTATCAACGGTGTGTTTTCTCTGGCAACAGTTGCTCAAAGTTCCCGGCGATGCACACGGAACCAACAAACATCTTTCCCGGGCCATTATCGACGGTTTCCACGAGGGTTAATGAAGATCCAACGCGTTGCAAAGCGGCCCACGCCCCACGTGCCCACGTGCCCGCGTGGCCGCGTGCCCCGCCTTCCTGCCGTGCCCGGACCTCGTGAAGATAAACACAATCATAATTTCCGGTCAGATTCGTTCAACAAACACCATTTAACAAGTCGAGTTCGGCTTGGATACTGCAAGTCGCGTACGGTGGGGAGCTGCAAAACTGCACACCGAATCCGATATGCTTCCTTTGGACATGGGCGGGAAACCTGAGACATGCGAACTAAACTTCAAGTTTTTGCATCTCATCTATTCAACAAACAATTAGTTTGTAAATTTTCACACTTAGTTGTAACATTGGGGAATACATAATTAAAATAAAATAACTATGTTTGAATAAAACTTTATTGATTATATATCTTTAATACATAAATCCACCGGTAAAAATAAAAATAAATTACGATTTGAAAAAGTTTTGAGATGATTCATTTTTTAGGTAATACCTAAGCCCTGTTCCTCCTCATTCACTCAATATTTCACAGATCTTGCAGTGCAATCACGTCAACAGTCATTACGTACATCTGATAGTATTATTACCCTAGCGACTGGTAGCAACTTAACAGTTAGTTCTGATTTTTTCTAATGAAATATTTAGGCCAAAAGGTTGTTTACCGCTAAGCGCAGCCAACAGGGTGGTTAATTACTCTTGCCGGAGAGATTCTGCCTGATAATGCCTCAGTAACAGACTCTAAAGTGCCAAATAATGCCGCACTGTTGTAATAACCGCCATTATTCCGCCAAAACCGAGGAACAAGATCATCGGAATATAACACGGGAAAGGGAATCTTATTTTCATGAAAAGACAACTTTAATTAAGGGGTATTAATTTTTGTATAGCATCTCCATAACGAAATGAGTACATAATTTTTGCATTCATTAATTTAGAGTTTTATTAGAAGCTGAAAACTCGTAGTCTTGCATCGCACCATTATGCATTTCTATTAAAATATGTTTTCCTCTTCAATATTACCAAATTCATTTTGTGCATTCATCATTTTAAATTAATGAATAAAAATTACTTTGTAAAAAACAACTTATTAAATTAAAATTATCAACGTATTTCAAAACTATTATTATTGATTTTTTTTATTTTATTCTGATGAAGAAACAATATGGTGTTAATTTTAATTAAATAAGTGGTTTGTTTTCATTTTATTAAAATATATATTTTTTTAATCCACCAATTTAGTACCGCCACCCCAGGAATATTTATTGAATAACCAACATCCCTACCATTATTGGTGACCCCAAGTGGTTCGCTATATTTGGTGATTTAGCAGAGGTTACCGGGTTCATAGGGTGAGGCTTGACAAGGTTTTGACGCAAATGCGTTTGGACTCACTGACCCTCAGATTCCTACCCACCGCTCATACATTTTTCCTTCTCAGAACTACGTCTCCTTTCTTTCCTAAAAAGAAGAAAAATCCCAAAAAGAGTTTTAACTGAAATACCCAGCGTTGCCCGAGCATTTCTTTGAATTATAATAACTCAGGTACGGGGCATGCGTCATTCCTATGTCTAATTTTGAATTGAATTTTGAACATCATCTACGCGAAATTTCTTCATAAATCTTCTAAAAGAGGTTGAAAAAGGGGATGGTTTTTCGAAATCTCATGTAAACTTTCTCTTAGTTTGAATGTCAAGTGTGCAAAATTTCATCAATCTTAGAACAAAACTGTGTGTTTGTGAAAATGCTTTACATATTTTAATAGATAGAAAGCCTTTCCCCACACACTAATTATTCCCTATTTATTTTAATTTTTAACATAACAGGTAAATTTTTAACATAATAGCTTCCCTATTTATTTTAATTTTTAACATAATAGGTTAAACCTCAAATTATAACATTTTAATTAATGAAGATAATATTAGCGTAACTCATTCTAAATCTGAAACAGAAAAATCAGAAAACGATCGGGTCACATCTGGGACTCGAACCCAGGACCTTCGCTTTCCGGGCAGATCTACCTCTATCCACTGTGTCCCTATCCGATTCGGTCATATTTAACTGTATCATACTTCGACTGAGATCTACCAACATTATCTTCATTTTCTTAACGCATATTTCATTGGCTGCTATCTTTATGTATGATTACAAGATTCAACTCGAACTTAATTTCGTCTAGATATTGTGTCAGGATAATTTATCCCCAGATGTGACCCAATCTTTTTCTGATTTATCTGATTCAGATTTAGATTGAGTCTCGCAAATAATATCTTGTATCCAAACTATGTACATTTTTTCATAAAATAAAATAAAAAAAGGGTAAAACAAAGGAATGGGTGAATTATATGTTTTAATGTTTTTCTGTTTATTGTCTTATTTGTGCATTTACATACTTATGACATATGATTATATTGGTTCTAGTAGTCCGAAAACGGCAGCAAACATCTGCTGTATCAAAACGAGATATAACCATCAGTACCGTAACCTCACATCAAGTTTCAAAGTGCGATGCTCTTAGAAATGCAAATATCGAATTGCAGTCAAATATCGAAACTTAAATTCGATGATATTCACAGCAGCACGCTTCGAACTTTGAATTTCCTCCTAAATTTACCATTCTTCGAAACTCATGGATGTACCCCTTATCAAATCAGATAATCCGTTTACTTCATTTAAGTTACTTTTTAATTATTTGTAATTCATCAGATACACAACCAGTTTTGTAACGTAGAACAATAAATTTAAACGACTTAAGCTGTACTATGCCTTCGTCTCATTTATCCCTACCCATTTTCATCCCTTGTATGCAGATCCATCAATTTATTTAACAATAACCACGTTGACATTTTTAACTCGACTATGTGGAAAAAAAAACGAAAATGCATTTCATAATCACTCTCAAACTACATCACTCAATCTACCATTCCATCTACTATCGTCCTTCGTCCCTTTATCCTAATCCTATTATTCTCCAACCCCTTCTCAACATGTTTTGAAACCAAAAAAAAATCCCTCATATTGTCTTACTTTTATAATTTACTATGGCGATGGAAAGATTTTAATCGGCATATTTTACAATTTTTAATTTTAATTATAAATTTGCTGTCAACTTTCCCATTTTATTTTTAATCCTACTTGTAATATATTGGAATTGGGGTGTCATAGACCCACCGCATCCAGACCGTTGAACTATTGCGAGGTTTTATGAAAATTTATGCAATTTCGACAAGTAGTAGAAAGAATAGAACACCACATTCATTCTTTTTTATATATAATATGTAGGTGTACCGCACAAGAATCTCATCTGCTTCCGTCTGGAGCCAGTGAGACTATGGCATCCCCAAATCAAATGGGGTATGTTGTCAGTCTGAAGATAATTGGAAAAAAAAGGATATGTGGAAGAGAAGACACCCGACTACCATAATACTGGCATTTGCCTAGCTTGGTAGTCGAAAAGCCATGTAAAACAAACCTGTAACAAACAAAATGAATAAAGAAAATTAAAAAAAAGAAGGTTAAGGAAGTACCTGGCTATTCAGATCTGGTCACCAAACATGGCTAAAGCTATTTCATGCAACGTTTCAAACCTGAATGGTGGTCTAACACCAGGGCGAGTCTAAGAGTATCTTTCACTCTGGAACGTGCCGAATATATACTATATATTATTTTTAATAGATTATCTGTGAAATAACAAAAATTAATCAATTATTTAAGAAATTTATTTACGCACGATCATTTATTTATAGAACGATCACAAGTTAGTAAAGAAGGTTGTTGAAAAAACATTTTCCGCGTCATTTATTATCCTTAAGAAATATTTCATACCATTTTTTCAACAAAAAATAAATATAAAATATCTCGTATAAATGTTTCTATATTACGAACTTCCGAACAAATGTAACTAAAAATTTCATGTTCGTAATAAAAAAAGTTTTTTATTCCAACCAGACAGACAGATTGTAAGATTTTTCATTGAATCCAGTGCAAGTCCTTTAATTCATGTATCCCAGACATGAATACATTAGAACATTCTCAAGGTTTGTAAAGCCAACCAGTAAAAAATACATGCACCACTTAAAATAAGAAAAACATGATGACATTGGCGACGGGGAGAATGCAAGTGTTTTCCAGGCAAACTGAAAAGGTCCTATATCTTGGTACCACAGCGCACTAGGCTCCCCTAAGCTTTCACAAAGGTCAATATGAGGGTTGAGTGGGACAGGATCATCCCGGGGGGAAGCGGGGAAACAGCAGCACAAGATGGTTCAACGGAGCGTATTATTGGAGGGGAACATGTACGGTAGAACCAAAGAGAAGACACTGCCACGCTGGCTAGATCAGGGGTAAGAATCTAAATTGATACAAATAATTATTGAATATTAAGAATCTTTAATGCATAATTGCAAATTATTTCAATATAATACTATACTATAATGATTTAGCTCAAAAGGGGGCTTGGAAATTGCAAATTTTTTCCAATAAATATGTCATACTTTTATTTTATTATTAAACTTTTTTTACGTTAGCTCCAAACAGGAGGCCCTGAAGAAAATAATTCCCCTCTAGGCTGTATCACCTTTGGGGTTGCTGTGTATAAGGTATATTTAGGAAAAGAATGATACGAAGTTCTGTAGAAAATGTATGAGGGATGGATTGAAATCTGGGGGTCAGTGTCTCCAGGAGTGGCAGAAGTAAGAATCTATCCCTCTCACTGTGGTCCAAAACCCTTTTGTGAAAGAGTCCTGCTGGAGAGGTCAAAAGGTCTCTCTCAACCAATCTCTCGCAGTCTGCCCAGCTACACAGCTGGTGGGCAGATGCACCCACCCCCAAAACCCAGACAATCATCACTCCTATCAACCCGAGCAGCCCTGCTAAGTCACCAAATGTAGTGAACCACTTGGAGTGATCTATGGCAGAGGTGTTGGTTATCCAATAAATGGTTATTAAATATTTATTACCGGGGTGGCGGTTGCCATACTCTCATCATTAATCCCTCTCTTGACTGTTTTGAAAATTGTCCGGAGTCAGTGTGATAAGGCCATCCTCGATTTAGGCTGAGATAAATATGGGAACATTTAAATGTATGAAAACGGGTACTCGCTATTGTCAGGCCTCGTCATCTAACATGTCCTCGTCAGCTAATATCGATTTAAATTAACGATGCATTACACTTGTAACATTTTATTAAACAAAATAACCGTGAATTTTGGGTCAAGACTTAGAGCTCACCGTTCTGCGACGAAGGTGGCCACACAAGAAGTCGTCAAATATAGCAGAACGACCAGCAGTCACCATAGGCAAGATATCGTGAAACTAGACATCCTTTGTCTATAAATCTTTCATTTCTCTTTGTTCACATTTGAGAGACTAATAAGGGTACCGCCGCCCCGGGAGTCATTTATTTGACAACTAACACTTCGCAACAACCAATGGTTCGCAACGTTTGGTGACTTAGCAGGGGTGCCCGGGTACCCCAGATTCCTACCCAACCCTCATACCTTATTCCTTCCCAGAACTTCTCCTCTCCTTCCTTTCTATAAAAAGACCCTCCACACTGCATCCCCAAATATGACATGGGTTCTGAGGGATTTTTTTTCTCTGGACCTCTTGTGTGCAACTAATGTAAAAAATGGCTCTCATGGCAAATAAATTATTTAAAATTTAAAAGACAATTTTAACTCTTTCATTCATCTGCTTGAGTTATATATTGTTTAAGAGTTTTGTTTATTTTGATAGAAAAAGATTAATTATATGAATATTTACAATAATATTTCTGACATTTATGCAACAAAGCTTTATACAAATTAGCGGTCCGGAATATAGAAACACCAAGATGGTGCATTTGTTAAATCAATCAATTAATATAGCGCCTTTTTTATGCTATGTTAATATGACTTCTTCATCGTGTATATCCATTTTGTTTTACAGATTCAGTCTGCACGCTCCTGCACGTTCTGACGGATTTCAATTAATATTAATCGTGTAGGGTGACACTCTGATCTATATTGATAGATCACAATCTGTCAATATGGATCGTGATTCATGATAAATATTAAACCTAAGCCTTTATGTATATCTTATATAAAATTTATACTTTTAACACAGAAAAACTCTTCAGTCCTCAGTTCCCAGTTGACTGCCACTGGCCGAGCGAGCTGGAAAGATTTCAACTAATGGTGTACATTGTACATTGTTCGGAGCGGCATGTTATCTGAAAATTAAACAATAAAACAACTAGACCCGGACAGAATGTAAGGGGGGTTTTCTTTTCAATGTTGCACTAAAGGTTAAATCGACTTTTTCCTTTTACATCCATCCACCGTATTCTAGGCAACGTGCTTTCCATTTGCTGCATTTTCGTTTTTCTGATTTCCTGTTTTGTTTTTTTTTTGTTTAATTCATGTAATTAACTTAACATCATTCGAAAGTGGGATGGTACTAGTTGCTCTAAAGGCACTGTCATGGTCAATTTGAATCTTTCACTTTTTTCTAACATTTCGTAAATACGGTTATTGTATCACAGTGAACACACTACTCGTATTACGAGGTAAAGAACACATAGTTCAAAGTTAAATCATTCATCCGATAAGCTTTTTGTGAATAAATTCAAAAATGATCTTTCTTTTACGGACTAGTACAATAGTTTTTCACAACAAACGTTTATCGATCTTTTCAAATTGATTATTAAGATTCGAAGAACCAACGTCATTTTTTACATATCTGTCATTTTTCCCCATAAGATTCGATCGTTTCTACTATTATACTACTATAGTGCCGTATATACGTAAATAAATCACTGAAGAAGAAGATAAAACCAATAATCTAAACGAAACTATGAAAGAAAACAAGACACAGAAAGATAAAAAGATAACGGTCGCAACTGCGGCTCGAACCCAAAACTTAATGTGACATTTAAATAAGAAGTGACAATAGCCTAATGGGTAAGGCGTTTGCCCCGGTAAGATGAAAGGTTCTTGGTTCGAATCCTAGTTGTTACCGTTACCTTTTTTCTCTATCTAGTTCTCTTTCATGCTTTTGTTCAGATTAATTCTTCTCTTCAATGATGTATTACATTGTTAAGAATAACCTTCAAAAGTTAGAAAAGGGGATTGTTCTAGTGAAAATTAAATAACTACATATACGTCTTTCCTCGGTCCTAAAAATTGGGTATCTTTAAAGGTCAGCTTCACTCCTTCCTTTCGGAGGTAAAATAACACTACACAAAGTATCCCCAAGGATGACACAGGCCTAGTGAGAAATCATTTTCATCACTGATCATACCTTACAGATATTATAGCAATACTCGATTTGATTAATAAAATTGGAGCATTTTATCCATATTCCATAAAAAACCCTCAATTTTTAATAAAACTTTTCTTGGTCGCCTTTATATCATCTCCTCATAAGATTAACATAAGAATAAGTCCTTCTTCGTCTGAGACCCACAATTACATAAAGTTACAACGAGAAAAAATTGCGCGCTGCTAATAAAACAACCTTAAACTGGTACAATTATTCTTTCCACGTCTTCACGCTTATCGCAGATGAAGTTTCTCGGACGCCGAAGGTTGCGACGGGATAAGGAGGACCTAAAGAGGGCGGTTAGACGCTTTTATGAAAACTGTCATACAGCTGCAAGAGAGAAATAATTCACATTGTTTCGGGGACAAAGAGACTTATCAGAGGAAATGATGAAGTGCTCTGGATTAGCACTAATGATGGTGAAACTAACCAGTGTATTAGTGACCTACTTTATAATTTTTGCTTTAATCCGAACAATTTTAGAGGAAACCATTATTCATTGTGGATCTGCTGGATTTAATTTTCGTGGATTCTCACAGGAGTAATTTTGATATTAGTTTGTTAAATTATTACGATAATTCATTCAAAATAATTCATAGGTATTCTTTCATTAGAAAACTAGTAAAAAAAAATGTTTACAACTTTTTTTACAATAGCAAACAGGAGGCCTTGAGGAAAACAATTTCCAACAACTCTCAATCTTTTCATATTTAGAGATGCTGTGCGGAGGATCTATTAAATGAAAGGAAGTACTGTTAAGGAAAATAGTATGTATGGGGGGAAAGAGGGATGGGTAGAAATATAGTCCAGGAGTGACGGACGTATCCGTCCCTCCCACTGAAGTGCAAGGCGATGGGTCGAGAGTCCTGCTGGATAGGCCGCTCAACCAGTATCTCCTGATCTTGCCCGCCACGCGGTAAGTGGGCAGATGCATCCGCCGCCAAGATCTAGATAAACCTCACCCTTATGAACCAGAGCACCTCTGCTAAGTCATCAAACGTAGCATACCACTTGTGGTGACATATAGTGGAGTTGTTGGTCTTCCATTTAATGGTTCCTGGCAGGGGTACTCATACCCGCCTCCCAAATTGATTCTAATTTTTATTTTATTTTTTAATATATCTTTAAAATGGTACATGTTAACTTACAATGGTCTTTAAGAGGTAGTAATTAAAACCGGTTGGCAAATTTAAATAATTAAGTAGTTTAAAGTGTTTGTTAACATTAATAATATTTAAAATCATTACGCGATTGCTTTTTACGAAAACATAGAAGATAGGTGTCTCTGTATAGAATTAAGATTAACATTGTTTTTTTCTGCAAACAGCCAAATATTGTATTTCGTTTAATTTACTCTCACTGTTGAATGTCATTGCATGGGTACATGCACAGAATGCATAATTTATTTCTGGAAATTTACTAAGCACTGTTTGGGAAATTTTTATCTTAAGAAATATTTTTTTTTTAAATAATACACAAAATTATAAGACAGGTTGTTAAATATTGCAAAACCAAAGCCAATTTGCTTTTAAAAAATTAAAACCTTACCATTTGCACCTCCTGCATTTTATAACATAATCTTGGGCGTGTTTTTTGCTTGAACATGGTCAAGAGAGATAGTGCAGTTTGCAATGTGCTGCCGGCTATTGCAATATAGGGCACTGTGCAATGTGGAACATGCAATAGTGGCGGGCGAGATAAACGCTGCTCCGGATATTGCATTTTGGGGATTAACTGGCTACGAGGACTAACGGAAGAGGATTTTAAGTGCATTTTGTTCTGCTGAGAACAAATTATTTCCATCGACAAGATTATACATAATTTGGAGCAAACGAGAATAAATATTTAAATGGTAGATCGAAGCAAATTATGGGGCTAAGACTTCATAGTGAAGTTAGACATTCGTTCATGAAACATACTAATTTCCGTTGTCTGTGTTGTACATCAGTAAGTTAGTCCTGCATGCAATGTGGTTCAACGAACTCAAATTTGCTTTGGATTTAAGTGTCATTTTCAATATTCAATACAATTATTAAGAATTCAAAAAGGCGATAAAGTAGATGTCTACATATAATATACTAATGTTTTTTTAATTAGAAATGATTTGTCAATAATTCAGAAAATCCGTATTATAATTGGTTGTTTCCCAATGTTAAATTTGAAAGCTCGTAGCTTCGTAATTTTTTGGAAATATCGAAAACATATTTTACTGTGGTTATTTAAACCCTTTAAGTAAAATACATTGTAATCAACATAATTCATAGAAAATTAGGAGATAACTTCATTGCCCAAATTATTGTTTCCTTATTATGCACAATCACATTTTTAGAGGAGTGGTAGTTTCGATATTGGAAAATAGTATCAATATAATAAATATACAGGGTGTAACAGCACGTACCCCTGAGGATTTTAACGAGTGATTCCTTATCATATTTGGAGTAAAAAATGTTGATGTCATTTTGCTGTCGGATGACATTTTTTTTAAAATTAAAAACATACAAATATATTTTCCATCACACGTCGCAAGTGACTAGTTAGGAGAGTATCGCGTTTATAGTCTGGCGTGCCTTGATAAGCGTTATTTCTCGTTCTGGCAGCACGTTAATGCACGCCATAACTCAAGCCCATTGCGATAGGATATGTCCATAGCGATTTTTAATAGAAAAAAAAGATCGTTGGACAGCAAAATGACACCTACATTTTTTACTCCAAATATGCTCAGGAGTCGCTGGCGCTAGGTAAAATCCCTCGGGTACGTGCTGTTACACCATGTATGAAATATATTAGTGTGCCAGTTCTCCTTTCAATACGACTTGTTTTAAAACCGACTCGGTGTGTTGATTTAAATTCTGAGATTTATCCTCATTTGTAAAATACTTTGAATCGTACATCGAAGTTAAAAGGTATGACCCAGTTCCGTCTGTCAATAATAATTAATAAAACAATCATGCTATTTCAAGAACTCTTCCGATTGATTTTAACTTGTGAGTTACAGTAACTTGAATACATTTTGCATAACGATTGTTTAAAAATTATTGCTGTATTTCAAAATATTAATATGTGAACATAACGTATGATGGTGCTGCATTTTGGGTGGGGGGAGGTGTGTGGGTGATAAAGGGATGGGGGGAGGTACTTACCCCAGAGAGTTGAGTGAATACCTCAAACTAACGAGATTCGAGACGCCCGTGCCGGTGCAGTTCTAGCGTACCTCACCCAATTTATCACCCTCTGTTAATTGTTTGCATTTTGTTAAAGATCGTAATGCTGTCAATGTTAGTAACTTTAAACATAACTCTCTAAACACCACACTGCATCTTCGCTGAGCATGGATCACCACACTTTATCCCTGCCTTAAAATTTCTTCCTGAGACATCCTCGTCTTCTCCTTCTTAATTTATTATTTATTTAGTAACTTTCTTAATTTATTGCGTAACGTTAGCAGTGGCCTTGGATTCTTTATGGATGTTGTTACGGAATTTGCACTGCATTAAGTTGCTACAATTCACGACGTGATTACATTTTATTAGCTACTTGTAATCACCCGATAACGGGTGCTTAAATAGACAGATGTAGGTATTAAAACAGGAGATTCATTCTGTTCCCGATTGCCGCTGATCTGACAGCTCACGAATTGCTTCGTGTTCTTTCTCCACTTCTCGATAAATAATCTTGTATAAAATGTTAATTGTGGTGCTGAATTACTGTTGAATAAACTTGTAAGTAAAGAGTCTTGCTTATCTTTATGACGATCGCAACTGGGCGTTTTCCAAAAAAGATGTCGGTGACGTAATAGGAATTCCACTTAAGTGAGATGCTGCATTTCGATTAAAAATATACGTAAATTTATTAAAGAAAGAATGAACTTCATGACAAAAAGTATTTAAATAGAAAATGTCAATAAACTTCGAAAATAATTGCAATTTAAGTTTAATACTATTGGTAAGAAATTCTTTTACGTCACTTTTATCATAAAGTTTATAAAGAAAATTAAAAGAAATTCATTATTTCAGATTTTTATTTACGAATTGAAAACACAATCAGTCTCCTAAAAAATATGAATAATCAAGCTTATTGAATTAAATATTAAGTTTTTCAATAAAAATATTCTTTTACGCTACTTTTGGATACTTTGTACTGTATATTTTGCGTTCTAGAAAGACGAATATAAGTTTTTGTTTTACGAATGTTTAATTATAACAAATTTAAAATTAATCATGAACTATATCAATAAAAAAAAGAACAAATTTCTTTGAGATATAATAATTGATCTTAGAAAATAAATCACAGCAATAACAGGACAGTGGCGTAAGGGGAAAAATTTGGTAACGTTTAGGAATTCTAAGGCCTCGGCCAGACTGAGAGGCTTGCCCGGTAGCGACAGCGGGCGCGAAATATCAGTCGTATGTGTACGCACGTTGTGGCTACACTGCTGAAAGCGCGACAAGCGACTGGTATGGGAAGAGTGGAAGATACTCTCAGTATCACCCTGGTGTAAGACCACCATTCAGAATTGAAACGTTGCTTAATAATGACTTTAACCTGTTTAGTAACTAGATCTGAATAGCCAGGTACTTCCCCACCTTCCTCTTCCCCACCTTCCTCTTCCCCACCTTCCTCTTCCCCATCTCCTTCCTGTCCCCACTTACCTTCAGCCTCAAACGTACCCCAATTGGGGATGCCATAGTCTCACTGGCTCCAGATGGGAGCAGTTAAGACTCATGTGAGGTATTCTCTATAAAAAAGGACGATTTTACGTACTACCGCCACCGTGGAAGGCCCCCCGCGCAAGTACTTTTTCTTCCACTTGTTCTTTTTTCTTTTCTTTTTTTTTCGTTTCTGTTCTCTCCAACGTCTTCTTTTTTCTATTCTTCTTTGGTTAGCTCTCTGATTATATTTTGATGTTATTTTTGTCTTTGTAACTCTTTTTTCATAAAGGCTTCATATTTTTCAGGGTCGTTTTTAATTTTGTCTCTGTACCTTTTTGATTTTTCTGCAGCTTTCAACGGCATATTTGAACATAAAATTAAAATAAATTATTTATAAAAATGCACAAATAATTAGATAGGTAATAATGGGCTACACGTGCATACCGTGTATAGCCTGAAATAGGTAACTAAGCTGAAAGGGTATTAAAGTACTTGTTAATGTACACAACTTTAATTAGGTACAGGATTAACTAAAACACACAGGAACATAAATCATGCTACATTTTATACTTACTTAATCAAAATTGTATGAACCAGCTGATTTTATACTGAATTTCAGAGTTGCCTCTACAGTAATAGTTGCTCATATTGCTGTCTATATTAGTACTTCGACACCATTTCGACTCTTTCAGAATTAATCTTTAATAATCTTAATTAATAAAAAAAAGAAAAAAAATTATACACATAAAAATCAAATAATTTTTCTTTTTAGCTATGCTGTTCTTCTTTTTCAATGCTACATATATCACTCAACCCACATATCTACATGTAATAGTTACATTTTGAAGATACATGCAAAATATAAATTTAATTAGAAAATTGTAACACACCCAAATACCCTAAAAGACGGACAGAGTGAACCGACCTTTAGAATTCCATTACGTCACTTTTAAGTTCCATTCACGACACCGTTGCGTAAGAGAAGTAGCGTAATCGCGTCAATATTTTTTCGAAATGTATTTATCAATAAATTATGAAACTTCTGTTTGTTCTAACTAAACATTTCATAAAACAATAAATGTATCAATTTAATACAAAGTAGAGTCTAATACATTCTGGTAAATTACCTGGAGAAATACGGAAGCGTTGGTGGAACACTTTTTTAGTACAGCCGAGAACGACCACTTTTGTTACGATTTCTTGGCAAACTGGCTGTAAAAAACCAAGCATGGCCGCCCTTCATAGACTAAATAGGGTTGCTATTTTCGAAAATATTCATCAATTTGGTAATATTTTTATTGGAAGACGTCAATAATGTGGTGGCGTAGGCGGAAATTCCACCATACGCTATTTCGTAGGACAACTCAATATCTGGTATTTAAATTATTTTGCACGATAATTAATCTATATTATGGTTGCAAATCGAAAATATTATCATATACTATTAGTAGAATTAGAAATAAATACTGGGATAACATTAAATAACATTAATTTTTGAACTCTTACTGGTAGTGGTAGGTGTAGGACATACCAGAAACAGTGACCTGTAGTCTTACTTATTTTAAAATAATATCGAAATTTAATAGATTTATTCATTATTTTTAGTCCATAAAGGTATTTATTTGTTATTATATTGGTAAAATATATGGTTGGTCATTAAAACCGACACAACAAAAGTTACTGATCCTGAAAGTGATGGGACACTGACTTTTATCTATGTACACTTTTTTTGAAAAACGCCCATCTACTAGTTTCGATAAGATGAAGATAACGTGAACCAAGAAATTCCTTGCAACTGCCCAAAATTGAATGAAATAAAAACAATAAAATACCTTGGAATAATTTTTGATCTAAACTTAAATTGTGAAATGATTCTTCTTTTATCAAATACTTTTATTTTCCAATTTTCTTTGACGTACACATTGTTTTCAGGCTTTCCACCCTCTCTTAGACCCTTAGAGTTTTACCTCTATAAAGTCGAACATACGTGAATTTTCCCTCCCCGTGATCCAAAATGTTACTCATGTTCACGCGAACTAATTGGAAAATGTTATATCTTTGACCCCTAAACTTCCTTCCTCATTTAGTCGTGATTTACATCCCCCTTTCCTTCAAGGCTTTGTTCTATGTAACTAAGAGATGAAGAAAATTCTCCCTCTCAAATCACAGAACTCTCTGAAAACCTTTTTTTTCCCCAATTTAAATACTCATTAGAGTATCTTGATGCATTATTTTTATCAAATATATATGCATCTAATTTGTCTACGTTATTTACGGCTTTGAACGCAAATCTACGTGACTATTTATTACGTAAAGAGACTCCGAATCATACGTTGTGTTGTGTTTTGCTTCATGATATTAAAGTCTAATTACATTTTGTTTGTGGTATCCCTGATTCTTTTGGATGGCGTTGCCGTTGATAATTGAATCTCAAACAGAATGTGTAGTTACTTTTAGTTATATAAATTTATTTAATGTGCTTTTAAATTCCCTCCTATACTGTGATTCAACCTCATCCTAATCTGTTTTTATTTTTAATTTAAACATGTTGATTGCTATTTTTTTTTGTTAGTTAGTTAGTGAACAAAATGTGCAATTATGAAGTCATTTGGTCCGCTCCCGTTCGCCTGTCCTAGATTGTGGGTTTACATAGATATATAATTTTGTTTTATTTGGTTAGTACATTTTATAGATCGAATAGAAAACGAAGGCGGATATACTTGTTTGCAATGGCTTGGCACCTGCCTCCTGCGTAACATTCGACTGATCGAATTCGAACTAAACCTTTCCGATATCACTGAGCGCGCATTGCTTGGCTGGTGCTAAATCTCTTCAATGATTTTTCCGAGTTCCAAATCAACCCTTCCATGCTCTCCAACGGATTAGAAAAGCCCTCCTCCGAGTCCGAACGTACCCAAGCCCCTACTCTTCCAAAATTACGACTACTGAAAGCGAACCGGTTTCGTTTTCCAAACAATCATATACTCACGAGTTTTGTGACAGCCGGGTTTCCTACGTCCTTCAGCCACATCCAAGAGAAAATGTAAAAACGTCTAGTGGCGACGGGATTACATTCTCCAATGAATAGTACATTTAAAAATATATATTTATACATAATTTTTTTATAACCTGCAATGTCCACCTTTTCAAATGGCATTACGAGGCCGAGAATTCTCAGTATCAGGGGCTCACACCACCCGGATCCAAGTATCTCGATATATAAATAATAATATAAAAATAAATAACACTGTAAACATAAAAACATATACTCCGCTCGTCTGTTTGGTTTTGGTTGATAATTTTTTTTGATAGAGTTTATCAACTCTATATTTTGCAATTACTTACAATCGCACACCCCCTCTTCTCTCTCTAATATTTGTATAGAACATATTTATGACATTCTATAACATGGTCCTCAAACCATTTTAACCTCAATGTAATCATAACACTTTATTTTGTTGTTTTCTCTCATTCCCTTGAATTTGTCTATTTACTAACATAGTAAATATTTAATTTCCCACTTTAATTTCTTTTGTTTATTTTTACTTAAGTGAATTTTCCTTTCGTATCCATGGTTAGTCATCCCCATTATTTGAAATAGTTTTGTCTCCGATTGCTTGTTTGATATAAAACTTCCCTCCTCCGAGTGCAACCTCAGTAGTATTTTCTTACTATCCCGTGATTTTCCCAATGTTAAATGTAGATGTTGCTTGTAAAATAATATATAAAACTTCCCTCCTCCTCTCCATTACTTGAAATAACTATCGTTCCCGATTGCTTGCTTGATATTAATCCCCTATGAAATGACATCCCCCATCTAAATTGATAAGTACCTACATTTAAATTTAATGGTAACCTAAGTAGTCCTTAAGCACTTTATCCCCCTGACCTACTCAACGTCAAATAATTTAAAGATGAGTCTATTTCTGTACATTAGATTCATAATGTCCTCGACCTTGTAAATCATGGTATATATAATCCACCAAAGAACAAAATTATGAAATTAAAACCCATTGCTCTACTTGTGTGAAATTTACTAATCACTATAACTCTTATCTGATTGAATGATAATATTATAATAATATTTCATATTGTTTGATTTTTTTTTAAATTTGATAACGTTCCTTAACCTTGGCTTTGAAGCTTAAATTAAATATCGTAGTCCAAGAATGTCTATTTTTATTTAAAGGAAGGTCGTTGTTACACGCCGAAGATCGCTTGAATCGACCTAGGGTAATGATAACATAAACAAACTCAAAAATGTTTATACATTCCGATCTCTTGACCTACTAACACATATTCCACAATGAATGGGTACTTTCCTCGGAACACATGCAATGTCAAACGCGTAGTTTTGATCTATCCCAACCATCTGGATTAAATATCTAATATTTACTGTTTCCTTTGGTTCTGAAAAATGAACATATGATACATAGAATTTTTCCAAATATAATATGTAAGTTATAATAAATAATAAATATATATATTTTTATTCAAAATATCATTTAACATACATACATACACATATAAAATAACCTTCATTTTTTTTCCTTTTCATGTAATTATAATAATAATTGGAATTCGAATCCAACTCAATCAATTTAGGGATGATTTGATTTAATTTTTTTTCCTTTTGAATTGTTTATAATTATACTTATATATATATATTACATATATATTTATATATATATTTTCAATATATAATTCTTTTTATACAAAACCATAAAGTACATAAATATCATATAATTTTATTCGTCTTGAAATAAATAATTACCCGAATTTTTCTGCTCCCTCCCATCTCTAAACTGAAAATGATTAATTATGAAAATAATTGACTTACCGAATTAAGACTTTTCCGTCGGGTGTACACGACAATCTTAATTAATTTTTTCTCTACCTAAAATGTATACATATAAAATATTTGAAGTGAGACCCTTTTTCCTTATTTTAATTAAATTTGAAATTTGCAAAATTTTTATTATTAACTCTCCAAAATTGATTTTAATTATTTAAACAAACACACAATTTTAATTTTAATTTATTTTAAAGATGATGATTATCTCCAAAAATTGATTTTAATTATTTAAACAAACACACAATTTTAATTTTTAATTTATTTTTAAGATGATGATTATTACTATTATTTTCATTTTCTAAACCGTAATATAATTCCTACTAATTTTTTTATCTATTTTTATTTTGCAATGAAGATTTGCTAAGTGTTTTAAATAAATTATAACCGTTAAAGATTTTATCAATTTTAATGAACTCTTAATTTCGAATAAAGACGATAAATGATCACTTTAATTAAAGATTTTAAAGGTTTATTTCTTTATTTAATTTTATAATAACTTTTATTTGATTTATACACTTTGATATTAAATTTTATCACTATATTTATTATTTGGTTTTAAACTTTTTTTTTTATTTCATTCATTTTAATTTTCACTAAACTCGATATAACAATTTCTCACTATTATATAACTATTGTTGATTTTATTTTATTTTGTAACGTGAAATACTCTAAGTCCATTTCTTTTTTAAATTAACACTTGGCACTTTGGACCTAAATTTTTCTAAGTCCTCGAATATCAGAATTATTTTTAAATTCCAAACACTTATTTTACCACTTTAACGACGACGTGACGTAAGGTATATTATTGAGATCTCCCGACCGACAAACGACGACTGCCTGAATTTTCCCTAAGTACCCGTATAAATACCACACTGAGATCTAGAAGAGCCTAAACGAATTTTCTTTGATATCAGATAATGTACTTTATCAACTCGTATATTGATATATAATTTTTTTCATTCTTGCTTCCAAGATCTTAGTACGTCCCTTCTACTATGTGTCCCGCTCTCTCGTTTTATCAGTACCGAACCTACAATTCTACATCAAATTGCCCAGATTCGTTTGTTCATCTGCACTTAGAAATTTATGTAAAATTACATAATTTTCTTGTTTTCTTTTTAATAATTCGAGATAGGTCCATACTTTGCTTAAACCGTTTATGCCCCCTAAAACATCTACGCTTGTAAAACACGATTAATCTCATACCGAAATGTTTTATATAAAATTTTCATGTATATTAGACATCGATTTTTCCGAATTTTAATGCCATTTCTATGAATAATTCCATTTGAAACCGTATTCACTCTATTTACGTTGTAAATTTGAACTTTATTTATAATGTCGTAATTTTCTATGAAGTCCTGTCTCCAACCCATTAATATGTTATTTTATCATATAAATAATTATCATCCAAGACTGTATTTATTCAATCACTTTAGTTTGGGACTTTCACAATTAACCCTTCCCGTATCTTATTTTCTCTCTCGTTAAATTTCCAATTATCCTATGCATTTATAGAATATCATTTTCCATGTCTATTTAAACACATGTTTTCAAGTAACTATACCTCTATATTTTGTATTGTCAAATAAATTTTTCCGTTTTTATTCAAATTTTCTCTACTAATTTCACCAATTCAACCCTCGAATTCCTATCAAACCGAAGACCCTCCCCTCGTTTGATCAGTTTTCTCTCCTCCTTGCTCATGTAAAGCGATTAAGTTTTTGTGTTGATGTTAATTTTTGTACGTACTCGGTGAGAACTCTGAACTAATCGCTTCCCCATTAAATTTAATATTTTTTGTATAATATAAACACTGCCATATGAACCATGTAAATTTTACGACAATATTCCAGCTAAATTGGTCTGTTATAATGCTGAAGTCATGTAACGAATATTCTTTGAGAAGAACAATACCCTCGTTGTATTCAATGTCAGCGGTCAATAACAATTCGCTATTCTACCCGTTATTCTGGACCATTTCACAGACTAAAATTACTGTTTTTTTTGTGTTTCATTCCACGCTTTTTTTGACAGATATACATTTACTATGTAATCCTCAGTTCAACAATTTTCTTCCCAAACTCATCTAAAGTTTCTTCTTTGATGTACGTCACTTTGTAATAATTTTCTGCTATTTGATGATATTTGTTAATCTTATGAACCTTTTTTGAAGTGCACGTAGTTAGATGAAAGGTCTACCCGTCTTCCCAAGCACTTTTGATTCCTTTTTTTGTAATTTTTTATAATAAAATGTGAAAATTTTTCTCCACCAAATCGTTGGTTCATGATCGCTTAATTCTTTCGTGAGAACCAGACTATTAAGCAATCAATGACCCCCTCGGACACGTGTGCTTTTCTCAACCATAAATCAAACGTATAATTGATAGGCGTAAAGTTCAATTCCTTTGTCTGACTTCCAACACGCCCACATAACATTTCCATTGGCTTATTCGATTTTTTATCGATTTATGACACAAAACAAGATCTGTCGTTGGTTGAGATCCCTCTCTTAAATGATTTGGCGTATTGTCTCACTCCTATGCACGTCATCCCTTTCTCTCCTTCTATCCGTAAAACAGTTTCCGCTCTACTCCGCAGCTTATTCGAGAGATGTCACCCTCGTGATGGTTTTCTCAATTAAGTGAAAATCTCCAAACTCATTTTTAATTATTGTCATATAAAATCATTAATTAATTTCTTTGTGGAAAAACCTATCTCATCACAATTGGAACCCCCAATTAGAAGATGTAAGCAATAAACTAAAAAACTAACATATTTCTCCAAAACACTAAGAAAATATATAGAAAAAGAACAACTAATTAAAATTTATTATTCATTAGCCCAATCTCAATATGGTTAGCCCAATCTACAATATGGTATTATCGGATGGGGAAGCATAAGCGATTACACTATAAAACCAGTCCTTACAGCACAAAAGGCAATTTTCAAAATTATACTTATTATTATCAGAACTTCTACAGCCTGTGTTTTTAAAACCCTGAATTTAATGCCACTAAAACCATTAAATACAAATATGTTCTATTTGTTCTAATTAAAGCATTCAAAAACAAACAAAACTTTACTCAGACAAACTCGGACGGACTCACAAGATCCACATTACAACATACGTTATATTAACACAAAACTAAAACGACTTTTGGACAAACAAGCATGCAATATTTATTTATTTATTTATTTATTCACGCCCTTAGAGCTTTTAAAACAATCATAATACAAAAATAATAGAAAAATATACAATAATATACAAATTATGTTACATCATTGTTTAGTAAACGGGAAACAGAATTTTTGAAATTTCAGAAATAAATTTCGATAAGGAATAAACGAAAATACCTCTCTATGAAACTATTTAAAATCTTCCCCTCACAATAAAATCCATTAAAAAAATAACCGACTTGAAAATAAGCTTTAAGAAATGGATTATGGGAAGGAAGAATATTTAATATCAATTTACGGCCAAACAAAGATAATGCAAATTTTATTATATTTTCTTCTAGATATTGTTTTATAACTTTTTCCCGTATTATTTAGACATAGGTATTTACTTTAATTTAAAAACAATGTACAATGTGTCCTTAGAACGGGGTACCCCAGTAAGGACACATTCTTTCTTATAAATGAGAGCATGATCTTGTAGTGGTTGAACGACAAATCATTATGCAAAATCCTCCTTACACGACGATTAGACATTCCCAATGCAACTGCGTGCCTCCGAGCAGAGTGCCTAGGTGACCGTTTGACTGCTGCCCTCACCAACGCCACATTTCCGGGAGTTCGTTGGAGTTCTGGGTCTTCCAACTACACGAGGCATTGATGTGGATCCAGTTTCTTCCAAAGCATGAACCCAAAGTCTGATTGTCTTTCCATTAGGACCGAAACGTTGCGCGGAATGTTGAAACGCAAGCGCCTCTCTGCGTCGCGACGACAGAACTGCCGTTTTGTAAAAAAAGTTACGACAAGGCCACGATGCTCTCCGGTCCAAACTATGATGCATACTGAAAACAGTAGAGTGTATCGGTCACAATGAGACCCCGCCCAAAGACCTATCCCTTCCACCGGCCGCCCAACGGAATTTTAAAACCCGGGCATACCATTTGCCCCATCCTGTATATATATATATACATTTGACATCTGTACATTTGACAAATTTCTTTTGTTATTACATTTATTACCAAAGCCCTTACTGATTTTTTCAGTAAATTATAAGTGACCATTAACCGTAAAGTTTCCTTACTTATTGTATTGTTTAAATTATCTAATGATCGTTATGGTGGGGGTATTGGAGTTTGAAAAAGAATAATTTGGATGAAGCTAGTTTTTTTTTATTATTGTCCAACAAGCATGTACAAGACAACCATTTCGTATCTAAAACCTACACATTTTATGGGAAAAAAATCATATTTTATATTTCCTCCTTGCTGAAAGTATCAAAATAGTACCTATAATTATTATTATACTTTCTTAGATTAATTTAACCTATCAATAATTCCTAGTTTCTTTCTCTTCAATATTGTAGTGTACTTAACAGCCTATGATCTAGTACACACTTTACCATAGTAGACTAAGGGATCTTTGGGTCACATGGTCTCGTTGACGAGTTGTACTGAAACTAACCAAAGATAGATTTTTGAAGACTTTAGGTTTCAGCAGCTCTCCGGATCAAAACTAGCCTTCGGTCTGAAAATAATGGTGTATTATTAAAAGCAGAGGTATTATTATAATTAGAACACGTGTACGAATAAACAGTAACTGTGTTTTTAAGAACCTAAGTCTTTCAATCAAGATTCCTATAGTTTAGAAGGACAATAAGTACTGGAGAATACAGGTCCCAGTACATACCATAATCAGACCAAAACCATTACCAGAATATAAAAGACATTACATTTATGTATATCAAAACTAAATTGTGATAACTCCTTTGATTTTAGTTTCTATGAAATTTTGAGAGAAACGATTAAACGCTGCTTTTGAAAACGATAACCAAATATGATAAACCCGCATGTTCAAACAAATAATTCGCTGCCACATTACCCTCAGCCCTGCCCCTGTGCAGCGGTGAAACAAGGTATTTTCTATAGAGCCGTAGTCGTTTGAAGAGGTGCACAGTTTTCCTTTTGTTCCTGAAACAGGAAGCTCAAACAACATTTCGTAAGGAACTTCATACTAATCCATTCCTTTGGGTCTTTGCTAGTTTGCTACCTACTATATAATTAATCATTGAGATATCTAAAATTGTTTAATTTTCCCCATACAAGACACAGTGTTTTATCCATCGGGGACTTTGCATCTTATAGGATACTTTATGGAATTTAAAAAAACTTATCTTGTAGAAGGAAGGAAATAAACCATTAACATGTGTTAAATTATTGAAACTTGTAAAAATTTTGTCAACGTATTACACTTGCCTACTGCACCAGCACTGAAGAAATCAATGCTTTGGAAAACAATGATATCTATTGAAATAATGATTAAAAAAAACACAACAGCCATATAAGATATTTTTTACATTAGCTCCACACAGGTAGCCCCGAGGAAGATAATTTCCTTCAAGGTCTATGACATCATTAGGGATGCTGTGTGGAGGGTTTTTTCTAGAAAAAGAAAAATTATCAGGGCTGGGTAGGAATCTGGGGGTAAATGTATCCAGGAGTGATGCGGTAGACGTACCTCACTGCGGTGCAAAGCAAATGAGGGGTCGAGAGAGTCTGGCTGGAGAGAACAAAGAATCTTCGGCAACCAGTCTCTTCTGATCCGTCCCGCCATGCAGTAAGAAGGCAGAAGGCGGAATGTCAATTCATAGAAAATACCTTCAGCCAGCGTATATCTAATTCTTATTTATTCCCTCTCAATATCGGTTCGGATGTCGATAGTGAAACCGTGCTCGGTACATCGATACAAAATCATCGGAAGTTACGCTTATCGATCCGATATTGTAA
Source organism: Limnephilus auricula (assembly GCA_951813805.1). NCBI lineage: Eukaryota > Metazoa > Arthropoda > Insecta > Trichoptera > Limnephilidae > Limnephilus > Limnephilus auricula. Next base: position 1,669,559 of record OX638401.1, read on the forward strand.
AGTTATCAATTTCACTGTGCCAGAGCTCCCAAGCTGGCCACAAAAGATTACATCGAGTATTTTAATAAAAGACTAGTTGGAGAGTTTAATTTTATTGAATGCATTGAAATCGCATTATAATTTTGATCGGTGAGAACTAGAGATGCCCGAGTACGATGATTCGAAGCGCCTATTTACAGGCAATATACATGACAGGCAAGGCAGTACGTAGCCTCTATGAAGGCAAGTCGCTGAAAAATACATTAAAATGCGGTAGCTACATACGTTTGCGATCTATCATCACAAAAGAAAGTCCATAAAATAAGTAAATTGTACTACAACACCACTGTAACATTCCACCTGACTTACGATACAAGTGTAATTTTTCAGAGAAATAAAAATAACACAGGTAAAAGGAATGGAAATTTAACTAACTAACTAACCATCACGCCGTTTCCCCGCAGGGGTAGGCAGAGAGGACGGACCGCCAAACAACTGGGTCTTGGCACACACTCCTTGCCTCATTCACATTCATACATCTTCTCATACATACTCTTCTATTGGAATGGAAATTTCATAATTATTATTTATTATTTGATATATAAAATACATATACGTTGTAAGGAAGCTTTGACTGTCCAATTACGAAAATTTCCCCATTTTAGGACAGTCAAATTTCCTGGTTTATTTTACATGTTGTTATTTATAGAAATGCGGTTATAGAAATAATATATGTGCATGCTGTTATTTATAGAAATTAATGCTAAATGAATTACATTAATATACTTTACAGATGCATAGTCAAGTGCTAGTAGAAAAAAAATGCTACTGAGAATACCTAAATAAATAGTAGTAAATTAAGGCCATGAAGACTGAAATAAACTGGTTGATTCATTAAACAAAAAAATAAAAACTTTCTTGGTTATATTTCTGCACCCGAATTTCGGAGTTTTTTTGAAAATACATGATTGATGTTATCAAGGTACGAGTACAAGTAATATAATATATCAAGGAACAATGTAATCAGGGTACATGATAGCATATTGGAGAAAAAATTCAGAATGAGGTCGATATTGTGCTGTAGCAGATATACTAAAAGAATCAGAATGAAGTCGATATTGTGCTGTGGCAGATATACTAGGATAAAAACCACGTAATGCCAAATGTAATGTATTTTAAGCATGTGGCAACGATAAATCTATAATACCCTAGTACTTATAAATTAATTTAAAAAATAAATGTTACCAGATAACATAATTTTAATAGTAAAGATATTTGCTGTCCTACGAAAAAGTGCAACAATTTTAGGCTTCCTATGAAAAAATAACACAAAACCATACTTGTTATAAAGGATTTAAAATCTTTAATTCTCCTTGTAAGTGTTAAGGAAGCTTAAATTCTTGCAGATTTTCGTTACGTCTCAATGTTGTGAAGTCTAAATTTTAGTAAGTAAGTAAGAGAATATTATAGTAGTAGATTTAAATAGATGTACACCAATGATGTAAATTTTGTAGCAAAAAAAATTTACTAATCTTAAAAAAAACATTATAAGTTTTATTCATTTCATCAAACTAGCCATGGAAAATACATAATTTATATTTAATGGACGTCTTTTAAATTTCACTCTTTATTAAATTCGTTCATCAAAAAACGTCATGGTATTATTTGAAATTTACATTATGAATGAAAATGTAACTACCCACGTTTCTTGCGTATTTCTCAGATGTATTTATGAAGAAAAATTAATAATTCATGTACTACTTTTAAATTCATTCATTATTCATAATAATAATATTATAATGAATCTCTCTTTCTCTCGGCCAATTTCATGACGGCTTCAACCTTTCATGATTTTATTCTATGGAACAAATCCATCCATGCAAAAGAAACAGACTGATTATACCACATTTATTATAGTTGGTACAGAGCCGTCTTAGGGTAAAATAGTAAAGTTGGCAATGAAGGTCGTTACAAAATAAAAAGCAGTGTTTAATTTATGTTTCTTCAAACATCGCAAAATCACTTTGTGGCGTCATTTTTAATTAAATTAAAACAAATAACTTTGTTTAAACCACTAGTGGTTTAAACAAAGTTATTTGTTTTAATATAATTTAATTTATGTATTTGGGATGAATTAAACCTCAGTTGGACACGGTTCCAACTGCCACTTTTTTTCAAAAATGACCTTTTATTACCAAACCATTTATTTTTATCATTTCTATAACCAAATAATTTTCAGAGCCATCTGTGTTGTATTTCCTTAGTTACTTGTACGTCGAAGTTCAAACATTAGGTTTAAAAACATTACGTTTTTAAAGCTTCCTTTTATTTCACAAACTTCTAACATCTAAACTAACATTCTCGGACCACATATCATGACACACTCCGGCTTGCTACAAACTCCTGGGGTTTAACATCAGAACATATAAACAATTTCACGACCCAGATGCAATGATAGCCATTTTTAATGGCGTCATAAGAAGTAAGCTAAAGTATGCAAGTGCGGTGTGGACTCCGCACCAAAATTAATATGCTGGAATAAATCCAGAAAAAAATCCTCAGGTATGTCTGTATGAGGACACATGGAACCAATCTGAGGTTCATGCACCATATAGCGTTACTTGAGGCATCACATAGATTTAGCTTAGAAACTAAACGTTATGCAAATCTTGCAATACTTAGTTTTAACATAATTCATAACTCTATTGACAGCCCGTTCCTTTTGGAACGGCTGTCAATACAGTTAAGAATTATGGCTTATACGTGCCTGAAAACTTCAGCCGAAGTCGTCGAGACGACTTTTTTAAAATACCATACGGCAGATCAGATGTTCTGGCACAACATAGCATAACAAAAGGAATGGTCCTGTTGAATGAAATATCAGAAACACTAGATATACAAGATGTTAAGGTAAGTACTTTAACCAGTGATTCCTGGGATGGTCGGGGGCGGGGTTAGTGGTGGGGCGGTTACTTGGCCGAGTGATAAATGACGTCATGTGGAAAAATTTATTTTTATTTGATTTGAAGAAAAAAAAATTGAAAAAAAAGTCATCAAAAAAGTCACCGGAGACCAAAATTTCATTTCCATTTTTTACTCCAAATTATGTCAGAAATCACTTGTAAGTAAGTCAAGTACGTACCTTAACACCCTGTATATAATTCTTCTTTAAATAGCCTTAAGTTTGTTTTGTAAAATAATTATCTACCTAGGTGTTAAGATTGTCAAAATGAGAATTGTACAGTAATTGGATAATTAATCTGTTGTACAATAAAAAAATTTAAAATCACTTTTTGCAGAACATTTTGCAGTTGCTACTATGTTCGTATATGAAATTTGGTCGTTTTTATGAGGCGCAATGTAGTTTTTCACTTTAGTTGGATGAACTTACATTAAAGGATTTCACATCTCAAACAAGAAAATCTGAATCCGGTCCTTTGTATGGAGAGAAGCCACCCACTAAATTGCTTTGAAATATGATCCAATTTCTAGGCTCAGACAATTCCTTGCTGAAGTTCCAACACTATCAGTGACAACTATATTGTATCATTATCCTAGAATGCCGGGAATATGTGGTTAACTCATTTAATTGTTTTCAAAATATATTAAACCCCTAATATCTTCATCCCTTATCTCCAAGTACCTACTGGTGAATTAGGTAAAATGCTAACAGTAATACTGCTCAATTCTGATATCAAGCCCTTTTAGAGGATGGTTTTGAATGAAAGCAAATTTTTTTAAGCCACGTAGGAATAAAGTATTAACTTTTGTAAAGTGTCCGGGTCCACTGCGTGGCGGGCTGGATTGGGAGAGCCTGATTAAGGGAGGCCTTTTGATCTCTTTCAGCTACTTGGAACTTAGCCTTGCTCGGCAGTCGAAGGGATGGATTCATTCATTCATTCATTCATTCACCGGTCAGTGGTTGAGTGGTCATCGCGCTTGGGTCCCACCCAGTAGGAGATTTTCAAATTTTGTTGCGTTATTCGTAACCCGGGAATGTTTGTCTTTCTTTAAAAAAAAAAAATATATATATATATATACACTATAATGTATTACTTGCGTCTTTAGAATATTATGATGCTTAACTTACCTCAACTTACTATATTGTGTCTATATAATATTATGATGACTATCTCAAAACGGCTACCTACATCTACTATATGTACAAAACAGCCACCATGGGTGGAACTTCGGAGTCTTCCTTGAGAGTCTCAAGGGGGATACTGTGCTATCACTTATGACGGCATAATAATACATGCGAACACCTCAGCACAGGTTTTCCTAGTGAGGTGTTCACAAAACATAACCACATTAGTTTTAAACATTTACATGCAGTTGCCAAACATACTACACTCTACTACCTACTATGTTTTATATTAAGGATATTTTTTGTTTTACTTTCACCTATTGTATTTATAAACTGTATGTTAGAGTATAGAAATTAATAAATAAATAAAATAAATATATCCGTCACACCTGGACACACTGGTCCAAAGATTCCTACCAACCCCTCAATCCTTTTTCCTTCCCAGATCTTTCTCTCTTACCTTTTCTAAAAATACCCTCCACATAACATCCCAAAGATGACAAGACCCTGAAGGGAATTATTTTTATCAGGACCTCCTGTGCGGAGCTAATGAAAAAAAATATTATGATATTTACATGGAAAAATGATTTTTGACATCTTGACGTGGCTAATTTTTAAAGCTCTAATGTTGTACCACTTTATCGAGCCTACTGCCCGTATTTCACGAAAAGCTCGAAAAACGTCGACTTTCTTGGGCGTTGATTGTTGAAGAATAAACCAGTAATGATTTTAGTTATCGAAAATCCTTCTCTTGAAAAGTTCTTCATGAATACACATTGATTTCACATATTGTCAAACTATTTGTAACCCGATGGCGTTTATCTCTTAAAATTTTCCGATTATGTAAAACTTCTTCAATAATTGCAAATTCACTTTGTTATATCATTTATTAAATTAAAACAAAACACTTTGTAAACACCATTTATTTGTTCTAAAATATTAACAAAACAATACTCGTTATAGAGTTAATTGCTTATTAAAAAAAACATATTTCGATGCTAATGTTTTGTTCCTCAGGGTAAAATTAAAATTGATTAAATAATATAAATTTTAAGCCAAGCGAAGACAAACCGTATCTAAAAATCGACAATTATTAGAAAAAAGATATTTATTTTAGTTATTTTTCGACTGTAACAAATAAATAAGCACCCGTCAAGAATATAAAAATACACTATAATTTCCTCCCGCGTCTTTCATCTGTTTCATCCTCGGGTCGTTTACTCGTCCCGTCTCCCCTGCAAAGATACTCCGCCCAAACACCGCGCTGGGGAGACGGTTCTGACACGGTGAAAAATCACACTTCATAATTCCTGTGGCAACTGTCAGAACTATCTCCGCACTCTGGCGGCCATCAGCCCAACTAACTGATGTCCTAAACGCCATATTTTGTCGTCCGTCCCAATCTTATGAGTTATGGCGACAAAAAATCTGTCTGTCGTCACTTTGGATTATAGAGCATGTGGGATGGGTAATATGGGCAGCAGTGGGCAACTATTATAGTCCGTGGAAGACTGCTGACTCTCCTAATTGGGCTTACAAACAATATAACTTGACATAATGAATGAAAATGCAAGTTAGTTGAATGCAGACATTTTTATTGCAAATCATTAACCTTTTAAAACAAGTTTTTCTAACTAACGATGCATTTTCACCAGATATGAGAGAAATGGTGACCTGGCAGTTGATACCCTGACAGTTGACCCTCAAATTGCATTTTTTGTGAAGTATTTACCAATTTCACACCTGAAGTCGACTTAAAAATACCTGTAGTTATAAGATGGTAAGGATAGCAAACGAAGTTATTTAATGTATCGATTTTTTTCTTTAACGCTGGTAAACGCTGTATTACAGGCAAGTAGGATTATTCTTGATATGTTTGAAAGAAAATATGACTTACATTTTTTTTGACACATTTGAAGCAAAAATAACAGTAATACTATTTTAATATGGGTTATATTTAAAATCAGTACAAGTTCAATCACAATGAAACAATTTTGAAAAAACAAATTACCTTTTCTTTTAACTTGATTGCTAGAGTAATCGTAACTTCTCAACTTTATGGTTACGCTGGGTCGATATTAGTTATATTTTGTGTAAGTAGGTAGGTAGGTTTTTCCCCTAGACCGACTGCATATTGCTTTTAACTTTGCCGGGGGACCGACTGTCAGGGTATCGACTATCATCAAGAGAATTAAAGGAAATGTGATAGCATTAATAGAAACGCATTTTTGAAATATGAATACAGCACAAGATTGCTCACAACCGTCTGGGGCCAGTGAGACTAAGGGATCTCCAATTGGGGTATATTTTGATACTGAAGCTAGTGGGCAGGGGAAAAACAGGGGTAAGAGGAAGGTAGTGAAAGTAGGTACCTGGCTATTTATTTCTAAATCACATTATATGGCTAAACTTCTAGTTTTTTTTTTTTTAATTTTCTCTACCCAAAAAAATATAACCTCTCTAAATTAGCCAAGTAACATTTTTTTTAAACCCACATGAACGCCGTTCTATTTTTGTAAATGTCTGGTAAAATTCGGTAAATTTAAATTATTCCCACATCGTGCCTAATAAAACTCTAGAAAACGAAAAAAATATATCCCTAAGGAGTTGTAGACCGATGTTTGCAAACTAAATACATATTTAAGAGATGGACGCTTTGATGGATTGCACAAAATCAAGTCATATGGGAATACTCGTAATAAACTAAAAGCTGGGATATTTATATATAGTTTTCATTGCGTGATTGATACCTTCAGGTATAAATAAGCATGCTTAGTCCTCCATCCCACCCACCTTCCTCTTTCTCAACCCTCTTTCCTCGCCACTACCTTTAGCCTCACATCATATTACAATTCGAAATGCAATGGTCTCATTGGCTACAAACGTTTGGGATCTATTGGGACTCTTATGCTTTATTGCTAATAAATAAACATAAAAAAGAAAGACTATTTGAGGGGTTGAGCTAAGCCAAATTTTACAAATATATTAATAGAATAAGAATAAGTATACCTACCTTCCAAAGGAATTGAAGAAAAGTAAAATAAAAAAACACAAGATAATAACTTTGCTGACTTTCATCATTGCCAAAAATATTCAATTTCTTTTCGAATAGAACTTTCTAATTAACTGGATTTTTTAATTTTGTCATTTGTGAACCACAAGATTATTAAAAACAAAAACATTTGCCGAAGGCTTTTCAAATGTCAATCATAAAATTGCCTCTCGATTGAGCACCGTGAGTACGCTTGAAAATTTACAACATCCGTCAACAATTTATTGAAAAGACGCATACATTTCAAATGTACAGAACTATTAATGAATTAATGTACTTAACTATTAAAATTTAAACAAATATGGAAAAATAACTCTGGACTACATTATACCTAATTTTTAAATGTACCTGCGGAAATTAAAAAAAGTACAAAAGTAAAAACAAATATTTGGTTGAAAACTTGGCTCGCTGAAAGAAATAGTTAGTATTAGACTCTAATACAAAAAAATTCTAACTGCATACATTTTTTTATAGTTGTTATATATCATGTAACACCTCTTTAAGAATGTAAATATACAATAGTGTCATTGATTTAAAAAAATTGTTTTTCATCTTTGTTATTATTTACTATGTTAAAAGAGCCTATTGACAACTTAAGAGCATTTTATTGGGACTTTTTCTCTTTTTGTATTATTTTAATATTTTTATTTGATACTAGCTCATTTCGTACTGCCTCAGAATCAATAAATGTTGTGTTTAATTTATTAACTGACATAAATTAAGTTTTTATTAAGTTAAAATAAATACCTACTCCAAGTTCAAAAAATGAAATTGAGCTGTTGACTATGCACGAAATGTTCGGCACACTACACCATTGACAGTTCGAATTGATTAAAATTATGTCGACCATCGCACATTATTTGAAAAGCCGTTCCATACAAAATATATGAAAAAATTTATTTTCTTCATAATTATTTTCTCGTGATTTTTTCCGATATTTTAATAGTTAATCTGTTAATCGGGACGGAGACAAATCCAACACATCAAAGATCATACAAATCGGAGTTATAATTGGTGTAACTAACCTGACTTTGTTTTATATATTAAGATTATCTGTATTATCTTTTGTCTGTTAAATAAATAATAAAAAATAAATATTTTTGTTATCCACGTTATCGCTTGTCTGTCCTGCAATCAGTTCCAACTTTGACAATCAAAGAAATCCCATTTTTGGAGATCATTAGTTTATCATAAGCTTGCGTCTGTCACCGTTCTGAGTCCTCCCTGAAGGTAAGAAAGTATTTGATCATAGTGGCAGAGTGGCAACTTACTGAGATTATGGTTATCCATATATCATTTCGCCAGCATTCTTGTTTTTGATGTTTCAACGGAGTTAGATCATAGGACTCCCTGCTTGGATGATATTCTGGGAATGTTGATGTCGTGAATGTACAAATAAACCAACTTCATAGAAATATTGGATTCATAGAAATAACACACTTGCACCTGGCACTGCCGGGAATGTGATATTTCCAAACGAGATATTAAAGACAATCGGTGGGAAGGGAAAAAAACCGCAATTTGTTACAAATCCAAAGCATTTCTATTCACATGTTCGTAATAATAATAAGTAATAAGCATTAACTTTGTGGCTCGCCATAATTTACAATAAAATATATAAATTTGTTTTAGACCACTTTAATTTTTAATTACACTGTGTAATTAAAATTAAAGTGGTCTAAAACATATTTATATATTTTATAGTGCATTTCTATTCAATCTTTTTTATTCTAAGTTATTGTTTGGTGTTTAAGAATTTTAAGGTAAGTTTAAAATTTAAAAAGCGTATAATAAATTTATTAAAATTAAACATTTCTAATTATTAAAAAAAGGGTAGACGGATAGCTACATATTTATAATAATAATTGGATAATCTGTGTAGCGCCGTTTTTGTGAAAAATCGTCACACGTAAGCTTTCCTTAATTTGTTTTATTATCTTTGGCGTTCTATTTTTCTAGTGTTCGTTTAATACATGAAATTCACGTGATGGAATTTTTTACTTTTATTTTTATTAAAATTTATAGAAAAATCTTTTTAATTGTTTTTCATCACAAATACAAAAATGTAGACGTACTACATATTGCTGAATCCATTTCTTAAACATGATCATTCCAGTAGAAATCTCTCATAAAAGGTGGGCTCTATTTGATTCGAGTTGACCCTCTAAAAGCTAATTACCCCCGTATAATATAGACCCACCCCATCCACGTGTGTCGATGTCTACGCTATATGCCTGGGCAGTGGCGTATCGGGCTCGACCCGGGCTCCTTTAACGTTAATGTTATTTATTTATGTAAATTAATTTCCATCCGACTCTCACGAGCAGCCACCGGCCCGTGAAATTAAGAATACGTTAAAATAATGCGGCCCGTCTACGTCTGCTGCATTACGCCACTGGCCGCAGTCAGACAGGCAGGGCTGGGGAAATGTTTCCCCCGGGTTAGGGGCTCCAATCGATCACTCTTTTTTGTTAATTTACTTTCGTATTTTCACCTATCCACTCTACCTCTCGTAATGGGTTAGCTTTGACCACGAAATTAATAAGACCTAAATATCAGTAGCGTGCATTGCAAAGACAGGCTGTGTGTTGTTTTCCAAGTTCGGGTTTGAATTATTGTCCATTGAATATTTGTTTTTCTATGTATGCAAGTTTTTATGGATTGCACTGCACTGCTGAATATATACCTATATCAGATCTGGTCTTACTTTCAAATGTATTTCCAATTTTATACAATTACGTATCACGGATCTGGAATGAAGGTCACTGGATGGGAAGATACCCTTGTTGTAGGAGGAAGTAAAAAGAGCTGTTGAATTAAAGAACGGGTCGTAGAGAAGACTAGTTCGGACGAACTTGTTTTCCGACCAATGACGCTAGTTCCTCGGATAATCTTCCGATGAAATCCCGGTAGGAATGCATTACCACCTGACGCCTTTGATCTATAAATACCGCAGGGGTTTTTTTATGCATGTACTTACAAAAGGTTTTTAATGCTTTTTATATGTTGCCATTTCTTTTTAAAATCAAGAAACTGTGTACAGTAGTAGATTCACATGCGTACAATGCGAGTACATCACACACTGTTGTAACACCGGAGGTAGTTTAGTAATTAGTGGGGTGGTATTAGTGGGGTAGTAGGAGTGGAAGCTGGCGGTAGGACGGCAAGGCCAGCTCCAGCACAATGCTGTTAATTATGAATGGTGTATGTGGCCGTTATACTCGCAATACTAAACCCTGGTGTTTCAGCATTCATTCAGCATCCTTATTACCCATCTCGAGTAATTAAGCTTAATGCTGGCCTGAATGCCGGAGCCGGCCAGTGCGCGGTGTTTTCCGGTTCGCTCGCCTTGGGACAAATCTCCTACTATGTTGTGATATTTTGTTTTTCCAGCTGTAAAGCACAACACAAGATGTGATTTTTAAAGAAGGTTTATTTCGTCTTTGTCTGACTTTTTCACTATTTCAGTATTTTTATATACTTATTGTAGCCTTTTCCTTATCCACAGACCGACATTGTGTTAGGCTTCTATAATAATAATTGTAAAATCCTTTGTATAATATGTTTAATTTACAATAAAACGTGTATACAATAAATATGCTGCTGGGTCTTGCGACCGACTACCACTCTCTAGGAATTGAATCGAGCTGCAGGGCTCTCTTTGATCGACTATATTTGCCAGGTAAAACTATTATAACTCCCCGACATCTGGCGTAAGATTTAAGCCTACCGACATTTATCAAAACACATTAAAACTATGTGCCATTCAAGGACACTACATTTATGTAGTAATATAGACTAGAGACGTGTTATACTTGCCATTAAAAGCAATAACTAGGTACCTTAAATATGTGGGTATCACATAATATAAGGTGGTTTGTTTAGGTAGGTCTAACATTGCGCGACCTTCTTACTAGTGTTGGGTAGAACACGATTTTTATGAGGTACTCAAATATTGAAATGAGGGGTTGAGGTGTACCAACTCATATAAGGTGAGGTGTGGTATGACTAAATACACATGTGTCAGACAGGATTTCGGAATGAATTTTCCGTATTGCCAAACTATAATTTATTAAATTTGCCATAGAAAGCAATACTTAGGTACCTAAAATATCTGGGATTCACATAAAACAACGTGGTTTGTTAATATAGGTTTGACATTGTGCAACTTTCGAGATACTCAATACTCAAATTAGGGGTTGAGATGTCCCACCTCAAATGAAAATAGGTGTGGGGTGTGAAGTCTGAGGTGGGGTGGTAGGTGTGATACAGCCAAAAAGGAGCTATATTTTTAGCTAGACTAAGTATAAAAGCGACCCCCCATACACAATAATACAAAAACTTTTGCAGTGATATAAATTATTTTGGAGATTTTGAATTCATCCTGAATGCGATACTCAACAATAATGTTGTAGAATGTACCAGTATTATATTACATGGATTTAATAATACAGTACTATATAATAATACAGTAATATTTTTTAGACATCCGCATGAAAACTTATGTTACTAACACAACCAATAGATACCAAAATTGAATATTAATAAATTTTGGTTTTGGTTGTGTTAGTAACAACTTACCCATTAAACCTTTAACAATACGTTGTAAAAATAAAGCTTTAAAATTAAAAACATTATTCTATTAAGAACTGGGATATTCAAAGTTTTTCATGAACCGAATTTGTAACGAAATTGAAAGTATTAGGTCGTTACAAAGGAATAAATATTGCAGGATGTTTTGCTGTATAACGAAGAGGTATACTTATGTAAATTCCTAGACTACCACATAAACATGATCAACTGCTTACTCTAAACTACTGAGCTATCGTAGCATCTGCAAATAACGTATAGGTGAATGTTTTTTTTTTCTGAAACATATATTTACATTCACATTAAATTTCGTGTAGATACTTCTTGGATCTTGTACTGGAACTGCTACGCTGTTAGCCACCGACGTATTTACCCTAACTGAGAGGGTTTTTCCTACAACCTACGAGTACATGCCAGGTAATAAAATGTTCTTGTTTTATCTGCAAACATTGCTGAGGAATGAGCACTTCATAATGCTGAATAAGCTCCTCTCCGTACGAAAGCTGTTACTTCCAAAAGCAAGCGAACATTTAAAGGCAATATGTACATTGTTAGATTCTGGCAATTCGTTTTAAGGGCTAAAGACATGGATTTAATCATTATTATTATTAACTTAAACATGTAGCAAAGTTCGTTTATAATCCAAAACTCACACAATCAAATGAGAAGTTTTAATTTTGTTAACTCTGAAACATGTAAGTAGTTAATTTAATGAACGCCCTTTTCATTCATATTTTTAATCTATTTGAATCGTATTGGTACTATTAGATGTAATAAATGAAAATAAACAATCTGTAAGAGAAAAACTTCAATGTTCTATATTAAGTGACACACAATTTCCCTTTTAACGAGACGGTCTAGGGGTAAGGTTCTCAACTACAGATCCGGAGATCTCAGCTTCAAATCTATCAAATATTCAAATATTATTTGATTGATTTGTGTTATGTCACAATTTAAGCATTTAAAAATAACAAAAAAGTATTCATATCCAGTGTGGAAGATACTCTCAGTATCGCCCTGGTGTGTGACCACCATGTTTGGTGGTTTACACCAGGGCGATATGTTTAGTGACTAGATCAGAATAGCCAGGTACTTCCCCACCCTCCTCCTCTCTATCTCTTTTCCTCTTCACATACCCCAATGGGGATGCTAAAGTCTTACTGGCTACAGGCGGTCGGGAGCCGTTGGGACTCTTGTGCGGTATTCACATAATAATGCAGATAAGTAACCAATAAATGACATATACGTTCGAAAATTACAATATAGGTACAAATTACAATTCTTTTTTGATCAGAAGTTGGACATTATGAGTTAAAACATCAAAAAGGAATAATTGACAAATATTTTAGTATGGAAGTTTATATGGATATCATTTCTTTTGTTTTTGGGTTATCCTTAACCAAGTGTAATTAATTCTTCTTTGAGATGAATTTACTACAAAATATAAATTAAACAAAATATAAAAAAACTTTGACATAAATTTAACCCAAAATATAAACCCCCAAAATAATATACCCCCGTTTAATCACAGGATACCATATTTGTCCCGGCTCACATAGGTCTTCCAGAAATCGTTGTTTTTCCCTTGCTATCATAGTCAGAAATGTGATCTAAACGGTATTGGAAAGAGAATACAACAAACTATACATTCAAATCTAAAAGAAAACCACAACAAAATTTAAATTTACCCCTTTCTAAAACCAAAGTTTCCGATAGCAATTTGAAAAAAAATTATGTAACTTTGTGAATTTTTTAAGATTTTTTTTTACATGAAACGAAAAAAGTGAGATGACAGCAAGGTTTATAATGCATTTATCTAATGAAATTAGTATGTGTTTTTTTTTTTCATTATCAGTAATTTTAGTTAGAAAAAAAAGTAAAGTGAGCCATTTTTAAAACTTTTTAAAGTTTTCGCAAAAAAAAATTAATATTTAAAAAAATACATAGTAATTTTTAATATAGAAATTTGAAAGCCTATTTCATCATCTTTCGAAAACAGTTTTTAGTTTTCGAATACGTTAACAAATGTTACATTTATTTGGATTTTATTGCAAAACGGGAATATTTTTAGCCTCTGACAAAATACGCCAATTTTTTTAGGGGTTCAAGTTAAATTCAAGTTAAAGTTTTAAAATAACATTACTAAAGTATTCATTTTGTAGCATTAAATCAGAGCTACATATTGAAATGAATAATAATTGATTTTTTCTTCAAACTTCGCAAAATCACTGATTTAACTTAAACCTTTTTTCAGCGGTTTAGCCATGTCAAACTCGAATGAATTCAGTATGAGGAATAAATGTTAAATGAGAACTTTTTTGTGTGGAAAACTCGGCCTGGGAACGAAGTACTGCGGTCCTGTGGGGACCCTAGAAGACTCAGTCAAGCGGAAGTCAAAGGAAATACGCAAGTTTGGACCTTCTTAAAGGATGTTTTCATGAGGGTTGAGATTTACTTTTCCAATCAGTTGTTTAGGCATCCATATTTTGCGTCAAACGACAAGTATTTTCCGCCATTCGAAAATAGAATTTTGGTTTTTAATATGAAAGAGCGGTCAAACGATCGGAGTGGATAGATAGATATTTTCACTTTTTCTTGCGATAGTCGCTATTGTTTGGTCCTAATATCTCTTTAATGTAAATTAAATCAATCCGTGGGGTCTAAAGAGTTATGAATTTGCGATTATTGAAAGAGTAAATGAATTTTTTTTTATGCGTTTTTTTAATGTGAATACCTCACCAGAGACCCAACTGCTCTTGTCTAGAACCAGTGAGACTATTGCATCCCCAATTATGGTATGTTGGGAGGCTGAAGTTAAGTGGAGAGAGGAAGGAGATGGAGAAGATGATGGTGGTGAAATATCTGTAAATTTAGATCTAGTCACCAAACACGTCTAAAGCCATTTCAAGCAACGTTTCAATACTGAATACTTATTCTTACACCAGGGCGATACTTAGAGTATCTTCCACTCTGGAACGTGCCGAAAATATGCCTTATATTATTTAAATTGTGAATATACAAATCAATTAAATATAATTTGTAAACATTATAATACTACACAATCTGTATATTTCTCAAACGGTGGTACTTTGAAAGCAGGTTACGAACACGGATTCACCCAACTCTGATTCGAATTACCCCACTACAACGCTACGAACATCGTCACTAACTTGAATACCTCCCTTGCAAAACCCAGGTAGTGGAAAAGAAGATATTATATTTTCTCATTCTAATTTAAATGTGCAGCTGTGATAGAATACCATTCAGAATTTAAACGTTGCGTTTTTCGCTTGAAATGGTTTTAGTTTTGTTCGGTGACCCAGACAAATCTCACCCCATGAACCCGGCCATCCCTGTTGTCAAAATAGTGGTCAAATGTAGTCACTTACGGTGACCTGTGGCAGGGGTGTTGATTATCCAATAAATGGTTCCGCCTCTTAAATTTACTCCCACTTAACCTTCTCTTCCCTTGTTTCAACCTCGGAACATTCCCCAAAATATGGGTCGTCATCGTTTCGCTTTCTCCAAACGCTTCGATCTCGTTTATTTTTTTACATATTCTATAACAATTATACGTATAATTGCTCAATATGGTGGAAAAGTGCTCTTGATTTGGACATTTTATCCATTTGGACATTTTCTCCATTTGGAGAATTTTTGGTCCAATTGGAAGTTTATATGGTTCATTTGGACATATTTTAATCCAGTTGGACATTAATTTTTCATTCGGACAATTTGTTGTCCAATTGGAGCTACAGCTCAGGATCTCCCAGTGAAAAGGACTACGAATATAATCTACGTCTATTTTAACATCGGATAAACGATAATTAAATACATTCATTTTTTTTGTTGTAAGACTATCTTACCAAATAAATGTCAAAGTAAGAAATCTTATAAGTAAATGAATAATCTATTGTAAAATTATTTAAAACATACAGGTTGTTAACGTACTTAACTTTATTAAACCAGTGATTCCTGACACGATTGGAGTAAAATTTGTACATGAGATTTTGGTTTCTTACTTACATAATATTAACTATCTAACCACGACGCCGTTTCCCCGAAGGGGTAGGCAGAGAGGACGGACCGTCAAACAACTCGGTCTTGGCACACACTCCTTGCTTCATTCACATTCATACAACTTCTCATACATGCTCTTCTATTTTTCCGACTGTCGACATGGCCCGACTCAAGTATCTGTTCACTTGATCGTGCCATGTCTTGGGCGTCCACAACTTCTTCTTCCATTCACATTTGCTTAATATATTCTCTTTACTCTCCTATCTTGTACCGTACATGGTTTTAGCACTCACACGCCTCAGGGATCATATCTCTACAGAACTCAGTCTACTTTAATCATTCCTCTGCCAGTTCCATGACTCACTGCCAGGACTGCATTGTGGACTGCTATTTTCGCTTCTTTGGAATGTTTTTTGTTAATGCCAACGGCATTCAGTCCTCCGTTCTCCGTTTATGGAGTTACCTGCATTAACCCTTCTTTCAATATCTCTATCAGCCCTCTCATCTTTCGTAAACATACTTCCCAGATACACAAACTCAAACACCTGCTTCAAGTATTCATCATTCACAACTATATTGCGCACTCTTTTCGTACTCCCTCTTTCGAACACCATGACTTACTTACATTAATCATTAACTCATTCTTCATACATACATCGTTCATCCGAGACACTAGACACTGTAGATCTGCCATACTGTTAGAAATCAGTACCGCATCATCAGCATACAACAGGCAACATACTACAGGATTACACCAACTTACTAATGTAGTAGGTACATCTTATTTGGTTGTTTGATATCTTCTCCGAACAACTAACTTACTATCTACACATGTACATGGCTAAACGATTTAAAATACATTATCCTGGTTCAATCAATTTTTATTTTACCCTAAAAAAGGGATGGTTTAAAATTCCCAATATAGAGTCGGGGCATTTCTTTCACACCTTTACTCTTAATGTAATTTATTAGTTACTAAAATACTATGGAAATGGGCGATTTCTTTGGGGAACCAAGTAAAGCAATGACTCGAGAGTGAAATACGACAAAGCTAGACTTAAAATCGTTTTCCACTTAGACGCCAATCGAATCACCCTATAGATCAATTTTTACAGTTGATTTTATGGCTTTTATGGAAATTATCGATTGAAAGCATATTCGTTTAGCCCTGGAAATGGGCAGAGAGGAAATTAATGTTTGCCATTGTAATAAGGACTTAAGTTTACTCGGAATATAAGAGTAATCTAACGTAGAAGATTTTTTTTAATGTTAAATTTATTCTGCTAAATAATTTGCATTATTAATCTACATTCAAAATTAAGGCGAACCCAACACTTTCAATTTTATTGTGATCGTTCAAAGTTTATCAAACATCGTGATATTTATTGAATGTGAAGGCTAGCGTATTGACGGATCATAATATTTATCGCAGATATCAGATGTATAGATATTATTTGTAATTTAATTTAAATTAATTTGTATAATTTAGTAAAGTATAATTCAATTTATCAACCATCATACTATGTAACTTATAAATAAATTATTATTTATCTGTAACCCACATTTCCATAAATTCATTGTCATATTATCCGCAAACTACACTATCATCAATTATTATATTATCTGTAACTTCGTTAACATAAATTCAATGTTATATTATCTGTAAATTTCATCTATCAATTATTATTTTATCTGTAAATTTCATTGTCATAAATTCCTTGTTATATTTATTACCTGTAAACATCATTATCATCAATTACTATATTATATGTAAATTTCATTATCATAAATTAATTGCTGCATTAACTGTAAACCTCATTATCATAATTATTATATTATCAGTAAACGTACTT
Organism: Limnephilus auricula; assembly: GCA_951813805.1. Classification (NCBI taxonomy): domain Eukaryota; kingdom Metazoa; phylum Arthropoda; class Insecta; order Trichoptera; family Limnephilidae; genus Limnephilus; species Limnephilus auricula. The sequence continues at coordinate 1,687,140 of OX638401.1, forward strand.
CATTACCTTAAATTATATAATCTGCATACTTCACCCGCCATAACACAGGGACATCCCTAGCATGGCGGGCGAAATAACACAATATCTACACTATGTATAAAATTCTTTTAATAAATAAATCTAGATTCCTGAATTCGTGTATCGTGAATCCACGGATCGTGATACATATTAATGTGTAGGCTAGATGTTCAATATTTATCACAATCCATATTACGATTCGGAATTCCAAATTTAAATTAATTAATTTTAATCTAGAAATCCTGTTATCCATCAATACGCTAGCGTAAACGTTAGTATACAATAAATATTTGATTGCAATAACTATTGAACGTGTAGAATAAAACTCCGATCCACATTGATGGATCGTCATAAATATTGAACGTGTAGCCTACGCCTAAAGCCGTGGTTTTTTAATATAATCATTTAGTATTGAACATTAAGTGATTGGAATTTTTAACGCCATTCTAATAAGAATTGAAAGTATGTGGCCCATTTTAGCTTCCAAGAAAAACTAACAAAACGAGCACCCACAAAGTTAAAAAATATATTACCCAAGAATACTTTTTTGATGCATAAATATTTTTGTCGGCTCATTAAGTGGAATATTATGTAGGTCAAAAAGTTATACTGTTCGTTTTGTGAATTAGTTTTTAGTCAAGTTCAAGCTGTCGTCGTTGCATTTTTAATATAAACAATGTGACAATTTTGACGAAAATGAGTTAAATATATAGTTATTTTTCGTTATTTTCTACATCTTCTACAATATGAGCCATATAATAATATCAAATATTTAAGGCGATAGAAAATAAACTATGTGAGGACAATCAAAATAGAATATAATAAAAAATAAAAAAAGTCATATCCTCTGCATACCACTACACAATTCAATTGCCTTGGTATGTAAATAATATTAACCTCTCATTGTGATGCCTAGTCAAATTTGAATAAATTTAAATTAAATATTTTGACATAATATGGTATTTAAAATTATGACGAAAACTGTGAGTAGAAAATGAAGCATGTGAAAAACGCATTAAAATTAAATTTTCTAGCGTAAAATATTTAATGTTTGCCATAAATGTATTCTTATAATGAACGAAATATATTTTTCCTACTTTGTCCATAAATAGAATTGTTATTGTCCGTTTCGTCATTGTTTAAAACAGTTTTTTTCGATTGTCTCAAAATGTACTCAGTCTCACATGGTTCATATTCTATATACAACGACGCTATGTTATTACATAATTGCGTAATATTAAATAATATCAGTGGATATGAATTAATCTTACTTTACTCAAAATTATTCTCATTCTCAAAGAAACCTCCAAAAATTTAATGCCACCAATATTCGAATTTTTCTTAAATTTATGGGTTCGGAAAGATTTTCTCAATAATTAATAAAATGTGTTTTAATCCAGGTGAAAGAAAACAACATGTTCCGTTGTTGAACTAGAATGGTTACGCATCTTAAAAAATAAAATTATTGTTTTTATTTTATTTCAGATGGATTTTGTTAAAATATACCCGGAGTAATTGGCTGGAAAGCAGTAATTTTCTCTAATGCTCGCTAATAATGGTCCCCATCAAAGCCAATGGATTTCTTGTTCATATGTATGTTATCAACTTATAGTGTAAAAAAGTATTAATTAAATAATAATAATAGTAATTAATATGCGTTAATGAATTTTATCAACGATATTACATCATATTCTGAACAACACAAATAAACATTTTTTAAAAAATTTAAATCAAAGTATTTCGAAACTAAGAGGTCAGCTACAGATTTTCTAAACTCTACTTGTTGAAATGTTGTGTATCTCACAAGACTCGAGTAATTTCCTCGACGCGCTGCGATTTCCGGAAAAATCCGCTTATTTTTCTCACATCAAATAAATGGAGCGCAAAGAAAAGTTGCGACGAAACTTTCTTCTGCCTCCGCCGCTCACCCCGGGGCGCCCTGATGTGTGTCACCTCATGCATGCATTTATGCCCTGGAAACTTTGGCGGCAAATTAAATTATTGTCTGTAAGGAAGTCTCTTAGTGGAAAAGAGTTATGGCAGGGCTAAGAGAATATCACACCTAGCCGAGATAACTAGGCGAAAAAAATCTCAGCGATGAAAGTAACATCATGATTTTTTTTACTGCTTGGATAGATTCCAAATCAATAATGTAATCAAATTATTGTCCTTCTTCAATAGTTCTGTATTGTAGGCAAGAATGGTAAGGAAGGATAAAAGTAGGATAATAATAATAATAGATAACAGATTTATAAAACGCCGTTTTTATGAAAAATCACCTCAAGGGCGCTGTGTAGAGTTATACAAGGATAACTCTATAGAGATTAAATCATCATAAAACCATGTGACCGCAAAGCAAATATGCAGATCTGGAGAATTTTTTTTATTTTTTATAGAGAAACCTCACAAGAGTCCCAACTGCTCCCTTCTGGAGCCAGTGAGACTATGGCATCCCCAATTGGAGTATGTTGTGAGGCTGAAGGTAAGTGGGGAAGGGAAGGAGATGGGGAAGAGGACGGTGGGAAAGCACCTGGCTATTCAGATCTAGTCACTAAACACGGCTAAAGCCATTATTAAGCAACGTTTTAATTCTGAATGGTGGACTTACACCAGGGCGATACTGAGAGTATCTTCCACTCTGGAACGTGCCGCAAATATAACATATATTATTTTTATTAATTAATTGTTAAATAACACAAATTAATCCAAATAAAATTTATTTGCGCACGCCGGGTTTGAACCCGCGACATTCCGAATGGGAGTCAAGTGTCTTACCACTCGACCACGGACGGTCGTAAATGCATGTCTGATGCAAGCCTAATGTATACAGGGTGTTAAGGTACGTACTTGAGTTACTTTAACCAGTGATTCCTGACATTATTTGGAGTTAAAAATGTAAATGAAATTTTGGTCTCCGGTGACATTTTTGATGTTTTTTTTTTTTTTGTTTTCTACAAAAACATAAAAATTAGTAGGTGTGGGTAGTTGGGGGAGGGGTAAGTGGTGGGGAGGAAACTCGGCTGCGGGACCAATAAGGTCATGTGAAATAATATTTTTTTTGTTTCATTTTGAAGAAAAAAAAAATTGAAAAAAATAAAAATTCTCATAAAAAAAGTCACCGGAGACCAAAATTTCATTCACATTTTTTACTCCAAATAATGTCAGGAATCACTGGTTAAAGTAACTCAAGTACGTACCTTAACACCCTGTATATGAAGTGTGGTAGCATGAGAAAAATAAAATATTACGTGAAAGTTGATGGTAGAAGAAGTCAAAGAAAGTAATGACTTGTGATAAGATCAAGTGAATCAGATAATTGAGATTGGAGAGAGTGTGTGAGAGCCGACGCATTAATGTGATTTAAACAAATAGCATCTTCCAAGACTAAATTGTGTACTCCTGCGGATAAAGATAATGTGGAATGTCAGTGATACTGGAAAGAAAAATATGTGACCTTTTCTCCGTTAGCAGAACGTTCGTTCGAGTCGTTAATTGTTTTCGTGGCTTTATCTTCATGGATTCAAACAACGCAAAAAGAACCCAAGAAATAATACAAAATTGAAGCTCCTTAATACATTTCAAGAACACCACAATTTCTAGAGAGGGCGCTAACAAAAACCGGTAATTGAATATGTTTTTTGTTCAAAAGTTGCCAAAATAAGAATACTTTGAAGGCTGTAAAATTACCAATTTGGGTGTTGTCTCGAATAGCTGAAAACATCTATCTATCTGAGTATTTGAGAGAGGTCTGGGTATTTTCGTTTTTACCAGCGCTTAATTCGATTTTAATTTGCGGCAAAGCGACATCCAACGAGCGCCGAGTGAGGAATTGAATTAGACTTTAAGGAATTGTGTCGCCTGGATGACAAGTGGTCCACGAAGTTTTGTGTAGGCATCTTCCCTATATTTCCCATTTGGCAGACATCATTGTACAATTTAATTTATGTCCCCTCCGAGGGGACGAGCACAATGAGCTTGGAATACTCATTTTCGGATTTGCCAGTGGATTCAATTAGGTTTTAATAAATTGGAACTAAATGGTGACGACAAACCGGGATTCTGTTCTCCGTCTGCCTTCGGTCACCCTCACTCTCTAATCGTCCGCGTACCTCTGATCACCCCCTCTGTCCTCTGACATGAATAGATAACTGAGGGTCGTAATGTTTACCCGAAGGCAAGATGACTTGCTGACAATTTAAAACATTTTTTATTTGAATTGAAGAATCCATCGACTTGAAAAGCTAATTTCGTCGATTTCAAAAACAAGCATCGGAACTACTAAATGTTGATTCCTTGTATCTTCCTCTACCCATAATCTTTGTTCAATCTTTTGCTTGAATATCAGTTATAGTAATGGGTACTTATGTTTTTTTAATATTAGCTCCACTTTAGGAGGCCCCGAGGAAAAGTTCTCTCGGGGCCTGTGTCGTCATTGAGGATGCTGTATGGAGGGTCGTTTTTAAAGAAATGAAGTATAGTAAGCACTGCGACGGAAAAAGGTATGAGGGTTGGGAAGGAATCTAGGTTCAATATGTCCATGATGTATGAATCCATCCCTCCCAAGGCGATATGTCGAGAGTCCAGATGGAGATGTCTAGGTTAGGTCGCCCTAAACTCAAAGCATCCTCCGCCAAGGTTTATGAACCCTGGCACCCCTGCTAGTTGCGGTGACCCGCCTTCCAAATCTAACAAATGTGACCAACGTTTTAGGGTTTTCTTATTATTGCATTTAATACAAATTCTCAATGTTTGTCAACTTGTTCTCTAGCCGTATTTGAAGATATGGAAAATTTCACAGGCTTATCTTCAGTGAATGACATAGAGGAAACATGACATATTTAATTTACTTAAATGATTCTTAGCTGGCTAGTAAAAAGGAAGGCTACGCTGGCTAAAAAGTTTTTTTTTTTTGGTTTACATATGTAAGTAAAAAGTATCACAAGACAGTTTGATAGGTGTTTGGTCGGTGACCGCTAATCTAACCTAAAAATCATACAAACGCAAATTTATAGTGTAATAGAGCCGCAATACGTGTTAGATTTACAAAGGTAAAATAAAATAGGTTTTTCCGTGAATAATATTCTAAAGCAGATGATTTATTAGCCTCTGCTATAATCTTCTTAACTAGTTTGGTTGATTAGTTTCCCCGCTTTATAAATGCCTACCCTTTGAAATCCATTTCTCTTTGAGGTTAATGAGGTCACCATCGATCACATCGTTTGTTCGGATGAAATAAGGTTTGGACATTTGATATACATAGTTTTTAAACAATTAGGTGATGACTGTTTTCTTTTAAAAAATTTGCATTTTTTAACAATTCGCTATTTGGCAATACGAAATAATTTACCCTGGAAAATCAAATTCGATAATCAATACAAAATAACATACGCTGGAAACCACAATTCGTTAATCAATAGAAAATACTAATCCCTGGAAACTAAAATTCGTTAATCAATACAAAATAATATACACTGGAAACCAAAATTTGTTAATCAATACAAAATAACATGCACTGGAAACCAAAATTCGTTATTCAATACAAAATAATATACACTGGAAACTAAAATTCGTTAATCAATAGAAAATACTATTCACTGGAAACTAAAATTCGTTAATCAATACAAAATAATATACACTGGAAACCAAAATTTGTTAATCAATACAAAATAACATGCACTGGAAACCAAAATTCGTTATTCAATACAAAATAATATACACTGGAAACTAAAATTCGTTAATCAATAGAAAATACTATTCACTGGAAACTAAAATTCGTTAATCAATAATATAAAATACTATACCCAACTCTGGAAACCAAAATTCGGTAATCAATAAAAAATAATACATCTGGAAACTAAATCAATTAACATTAAAAACAGCAAAACATACTAAAACAATTATGGTGTCTGCACTTATTTTTAAAAGTTAAATGGATGTTTCGAAGCTTTGCAATTTAAAATATATGCATAGGAATTGCACACAAAATTTTCAAACCAAAGAATGTATAAAATGAAGAAAAGCTTAATATTTTCTAAAGATTTTATTAGACTACTAAAAATTATGCTCAAACCATTCCTAAACATTTTATAACAAATTCATTACAGATTATTATTAAGACACGTCGAAAGTAATGAAATTTTTAGGTAGGTTACATTTCAGCAACGTCCAATGTTACCTAAATAAAATTCACTAAATCGGTTTTATTATGTACCTTTTACATTACATTTTTACGTAGGATTTTAATAAAAATCCATCACGACGAATTTTTTTTAATTTCCGATTGGTATTTCATGAAACTTTTCCATAAATAATGATCGTGAAGTGTTCATAAAATTCTGAATATCTTTCATCTCTGACGTCTATAGAGCTATTATATTTTATTAACATCAGTCAAACCACTTTGCAGTTAACTTTCCGATAGCCTTCCATCCCCGGCGAGTGTGTGAGGGGGCTGGAAGGAGATGGAGAAGGGGAGGGTTGTTAACCACCCAAACTGGTAACAATTCAATAGTTCAAAGATCAGTGGGGCCCAAATAATTCCTGTGAAGTACCGACCCTTAGAAGACCATCACAACCCTTGAACTGTAATGATTTCCGCATGACGAAATACCATGAAATAATCATGGCAAGACCAGCTGAACTAAATCATAATGTAAAAATATTAATATTATTTTTGTAAATCTTTCTTACGACTTCAACAGAACGTTAGACGTTCTTAGATGTCCTTATAAAATGGAAATGTCCTGTTTTCATGAATAACTTGTTCTTCCTTTCTTGTTTTTTTTGGCAGTTTTAACTAAATGTTTTTTCTATAAAATAGTAATAATATGAACAAATATCGTATGTGTGCTGTATTCAAGCAATGAATTGAGCACTTCCATTTTTGATACTAAAAAGTATGCCATTTACGTAATATCTAAATGGTTATGAAAAAATAACGAAGAATTATTATACGTTTAAAAACTGGCATATTTATAGGTACACCTTTATTTAATTATCAATTTCGGAGGCGGTACTGGTAACCATTTAATAGGTTACCAACACCCCTTCCATAGTTTACCATAAGTTGTTTGCAACTTTGGTGACTTAGTAAGAGTGCCCCGCTTCTTGGGGTGAGGTTTATCTTGGTCTTGCCTGCTAACGTTTGCCTACCTACTGCATGGCGAGCCGGATCTGGAGAGACAGTTGAAAGAGACATAATATAGGCCTCTCCAGCCGGACTCTATCTTCCCATCATTGGATTCATCCATCTGTTATTCCCGGGCACATTGGCCTCCCCAGATTCCCTTTTTTTACATTAACTCCACACGGGAGGTCATGAGGAAAATAATTTCCTTCAGCTGGTGGAGCTAACGTTAAAAAAATCTTGTTTAACTAGTATAATAAATGATGATACCCGAATAATGTTGGAAAAATAATAACATACCTACTTAATACGTCATTCCTATGTCTACCTAGGTTAAATTATCGTGAAAACAAGCTTATGTGTCCAAGCGGTTTTAAGAATGAAATTAAATCTTTAAAAAAAAAACACATGTGATTTTTTGACACATTTTGACACATTTGGGAGATCATAATCGTTTATTTTGATAATAATTCTTATATTTTTAAACCGCAAAGTAATTTTTAATATTTATTCATATTCTATGAAAAGGTTAATAGAACAAACGCTCCTTCAGTTTTTTTTCCTTTTGTGTCTTATTAATTCAAACATGAAAAAAAAAACACATGTGATTTTTTGACACATTTTGACACATTTGGGAGATCATAATCGTTTATTTTGATAATAATTCTTATATTTTTAAACCGCAAAGTAATTTTTAATATTTATTCATATTCTATGAAAAGGTTAATAGAACAAACGCTCCTTCAGTTTTTTTTTCCTTTTGTGTCTTATTAATTCAAACATGAGGCATTGGTTACAGTTAACATTCGCCTATATATGTATGCATATCAGTGTACTCTGTGTACAGCCACTGAAGATGAGATGAAGAGACGCAATGGCCCATGTTACAATAACATCTGAATAACATAAGAAAGCGGCTGGACCTTGAATGACCCCTTCGATTTATTAGCTTTGGCCTTATTGATTCTTTAGCACAGTCTTGCTGGCTATTAAATTCAGCAAAATGATTTCATTCAAACGATCCCAAATACTAATAATAATTATTGTGAAAGTTTTTCAATTCCTTTTGACTGCTACGAATACCATAAAACGCTCCCTGGATTCAATGAGAGTTTTACTATTCTAACAATTTTATTGCCTTTGAGAAGTTTCACTGAACTAGCCATATTCCACCACGCCGTGAAAGATTCAATATTTGAAAATTAATGCTCTTAAAATTGTTCGTACACGCAAACATGGTTTAAACTGACCAATTCAAATAAATAAATATTTCTCGTTTTTTTTATTTATTTATATACTAGCTGACGCGGCAGGCATTGCAATACAATTTAAAATAAAGAAACTGTTTCTCCTTGTGTGTCCTTTTCCATTTGTCCCCGTTCCCCTTCCGCCTCCCCTTCCCCTCACACGTCTTCTTCCCCTCCCACGTTAAACTTTCACCATCCCCCTCCCCCTTTCCCGCTGCTCCCCTTCTCGCGACCCCTCTCACGCATTCGCCTTCCACATTTTCAGCCTTCCCACCTCCCTCCCGTGTACCCTCTCCTTAATTCCCCTCCAGGATTCCCCTCCCCCTCGGGCCTATTTTCCCTACCGCTAAGCTCTATAAAATACACCTATATTTAAAAAACTTCTTATTGACGTATTTAAATTTTTTATGCAAATTTCATAACGCCAGAGCTCGTTATTCTGCTATTCGGGACGGAGACCAATCCGACAAATATAAGATCAAAAAATTGGTTCAGCCGTACTCGAAATAAATGGTGTAGCTAATCCGACTTTGGTTTATATACTAAGAATTATTTATTAGCGCCCATTTTAGGAGCTTTCGTATATGGATATTTAAAATTATACCGTAATTATTTTAACTGAACTGCTTCAGTAACAACACTTTGAATTTGTTTAGTGACAAATTGAAGATGTCCACTGAATTGGTATAATTATTTCCCTCCATTTAGTATTCTGGGTAATAGCTTATTATCCACCATAACAAAGAAAGAAAAGCATTTTGGGCAAAGAGAAATACATATGGTAGTTAGTCCCAGAATTTCCATACTGAAATTAATCCCGACTTCTACGAGATGAGTCGAACGGTAAAGGTCAAATAAATTTTAGATTATTAAATTGTGTTATTTCACAATTAATTAAATAAAAGTATATATGATTTTACGGTATAGGTTACGTTAATTGGCGAGTAATAGGCATACTTTACTTCGACTCCGTGCTATTTGTGACCGTAAAATTAAATATTGTGCAAAAATTCAGTGAAATAGAAAAAAAGTGGTAAAGAAACGATTATATCATAACATATAGTGTCGATAAAACCTAATAACAAGTAGAATCTGAGAAAACCGTGAAAATATCGATTGAGTTCTGACATCTTCAGTGCATTTTACGCCCATATACCGAAGAAACTGAGCCTAAGGGATAAAAAGACAAGTAACGGAAAGGCAAATAGGGAGTAACAACTTATCATAGTGCATTTTGAAATGAAATCAGTGAAATTATAACCTAATTTCAAGGCATGATATGCAAGATTGCTTTAACTTGATTTAACGCCATCTGTTGAAAAAATCATCAGGAGGTACGTCAACAAGTATCGAACCAAACCATTCGAGGTCGAGAAACGGCTATCCAGTCACCATATACGACGTGTTTTTGTGAACATCCACGAGAGGGCACCTGTAGTACCAAAACAACAGACTATCTCAACATCATGGAAGAAGTTATGAACGCACTTCGTAAAATCCAGAACGAACTCGACGCGCAGAAAAGTACGATCCTGAAAAGCGGAGAAAAAGTAGCAGAAACGGTAATACAAAATATAAACAGCATACTGGAAGAAAAGTTTAAAATTTGGGATGAAAAATACGAAAACCTCAAAGAAAAGTTGGAAAACCAAGAAAAACAAATTTATTTCCTGGAAAAACGGGCACGAAAAAAATAATATCGTCTTTTTCGGCATTGAGGAAACCGAATCCTCATACCAAATTTTGGAAAACATTATTATCAAGTTTGTAAAGGAATATTTCTCTCTAGACCTAGATTACAGAGATATCCAAGAAATCTAGAGAATCGGCAAAAAAGGAGAAAGGTCTCGACCAATAAGTGCTACATTTACCACACTTGGCACCAAAATAAAAATATTTAAACTGAGAAGAGAGGCACTAAGAGAAACCACATTTTACATAACGGATGACTATCCGAAGCCAATACTAGAGAAAAGAAAAGAGCTACAAGTGCAGGCAAAAATCGAGAGAGAGAAAGGCAATATAGCAAAAATTAAGTACGATAAACTTGTCATACAAGTCAAAAACAAAACCACGGACAGCAATAAGAGAATACTTACATTATCCCCTGAAACACCTACAGACGATGGAACAAAAATACAGGCCAACAAGGAAAATAAACAACAAACACCAAAAAGAAAAACTCCTAGCCTGTCTGAAGGAATTGCGAAACCATGCATGCTTAACTTCTTCGTAAAATCAAAACAACATGCCCAGAGCCGACAACTCGTAGCAACTACCACCCATCTCCGACACTGGTAACATGAAAAAACCAATAGTAAACAACAAGAATAAAAACAATAATAAAAATTAAAAAAATAAAATAAAATTGAAAAAAAAAAAAAAAGCAACAATAAAAAACATCAATAAAAATATTTATAAAAAAAAAATAAAAAAATAACAACAAAAACAAAAAATAATTATAAAAACCAAAACTCATCTTCCAACCCGGCTTGTCACCGTGGAAGATCTAGACCAAAACCCTCTGAAGAAGAAATTCTAAACTTGCTCAAAAATACAAGAAGCGACACAAACACAAAAAAATGCTTAACCCTACGAAGAAAGCAAGAGAAAAATATTTTTTTTTGGAGGAGGCCTTCACCTTCGGCTGAGAGAAGGGTTCTTGCTTATGAAAAACTTGAGAAATCTATATTACATTTATATAACTAGCATTAATTACACATTTTCTTACTTTTCACAACTCTGTAACATACTTAATTGCAAGAAATAAAAGGCTTTTTTATTTTTATTTTATTATATATGATTTTAATTAAATAAAAGTATGATAGAGTGGAAGATACTATTAGTATCGCCCTTGTATAAGACTACCATTCATAATTGAAACGTTGCTTCAGCCGCAGGTACTTGGTGACCAGATCTTAGTAGCTAGATACTTTCCCACCTTCCTCTTCCCCATCTCCTGTCCCCCTCCCACTACCTTCAGCCTTTTAACATACTCCCATTGGGGATGCCATAGTCTCACTGGCTACAGATGGGACTTGTTGGGAGTCTTGTGAGTATACAGGATGCAACAGGACGTACCCGAGGGATTTTAACCAGCGATTCCTAAGCTTTTTTGGAGTAAAAAATGTTCAAAAAAATTAGGTCTCCGACGACATTTTTGATGTTTATTTTTTTTTCTACAAAAACATAAAAAAACACTAGGTATTGGACAGTTGAGAGCCGGTTAAGAGGCTGGGCGGTTACTCGGTTGAGCGACCAGTGATGAGATGCGGATTTTTTTCGTTTGATCTTGAGAAATTGAAAAAATAATTGAAAAAAAAGTCATCGAAAAAGTCACCGGAGACCAAAATTTTATTTTCACTTTTTACTCCAAATAAACCCAGGAAACTTCAAATAAACCCAGGAATTTTTACTCCTAATAAACCCAGGAATCGCTGTTTAAAATCCCTCGGATACGTCCTGTTACACCCTGTATACATAGAAATAAAATAAAATAAAACTGCTGCTATAGGTCGCTCCAAGTGGTTTGCTACATTTGGTCACTTTTCGTTAAAAAAATATTTTATCACAATTAAATTAATTTTATAATTCTCATAAAAATAAATTATCGCATATAAGCCAAACAATATATTTAGAATCGCGTTGTGCGTGTTGCGAGGAATAAAACTCCAAACTTTCCAAAGAACAAAACAAATTATTATCGCGCGGACTATTCAGTTCCATCAACTATTATAAATTTTATCCACTTGGTCTAGTCATACCTATCATTGTTTTGAATTTAGAAAGTCAATCAAGTGCTGTAAAAAAGCCTGATTAGACAGTCGCTATCTTGATTTAGCGGGCTAGTTAAAAAAGGGTATTCCCCAACAAATTAAATAACAATAATAACAGGATGGGTGGGTTGGTACCTCTAGTCTACTCCCCCCTACCCCCTTCACACCCACCCATTGCCAGTCACAGCTGTTTGGATCCCACAAGTAATTGATTTCCAATTCGCAATTGTTCTCCTGGCAGTGTTACAGTTTCATTTACGTTAAATGTATGGAAATCTATGGGCCACCGTGGCGGCCTTTGTTACGCACAAAATGGGGTAATATTTCTTTTGTCTGCGCGACGGACGGGCTAATTTGCCGTCGCTCAGTTGTCTCCGTTTTGGATTCCGGAAATGGGATTTCAATATTGTTTTGTCTAGCCTTTTGACTGCTCAAAATTCCACAATTTGTTATTCTCGGTAAAATGTTTATCAGAATTAAAAAGCAATAAATTATTAAGAACAACGGTAAATATTTTTATACGACAAATAATGTTTAATTTAAACATAAAACATTGAATGAAAAAGACTAATGTTAATTTGTGACTTTGGATGCAGCAAGGAGAGTGTGTACAGAATTTTCTTCCTGTACATGATTTCTTCCTATCGCTGTAAGGATTTTAACTTGTAGATACTTTTAGTGTCTCCCTGATCAAAGATCATCATCCAGAATCGAAATTTTGCTTAAAATAGCTTTAGCAGTATTTGGCAGAGTTCAAATCCAAAGAGCCATGTACGTCTCTACCATCCTCTGTTTATTAGACTCAAACACAAATTCACATGTGTTTTTTTTTATCTTAGGAGGTAAGTTTACATTTGCTTCATGTGTTTTAAATTTTTATTATTTTTATTTAGTTAGTTATGTTTAGTATTTTTTTGTTATATTTACATGGTATCCAAATGGTGATGGAATATTCAATACGTTCTCCCTACCACAACGCCAAAGTTGCCAATGCCAATGGCAACAAATATCTTCAAGATAATATGAAAATTCTGACTAGAAATATCCCTGTTATGAATCCCTTAGAAAATCTATGGTCGGTTGTGAAGAAAGAATGAAGAAAAGGTAACCAGTAAGCAAGATATCACAGAGGAACTCAAACAAGTAAGGCGTCAGAGCCATGAAAATACATAAAAAACAGATGCAGAAATTTGGTAAACAGCACGATGACTATGGATTAAACTGTTTATTAAGATCAAAGGAATGTTCACCAAATAATAAATAGTAGCAATCCAAGAAATTAAAGTTTATATGAGTCATTCAACTTTGAAAAACAAAAAAAAAATCTAATAACCTTCACACGTCTGTAAATCCGAACTGCCTCCAAACGTCTGGAGTCAGTTATGTAGACTATAGCATATCCAATTGGGGTACGTTGTGAGGCTGAATGTATTGGGGAAAAGGAAGTTGAGAAAGTACTTGGCTATTCAGGTCTATTCACCAAACACTGATAACGCAATTACAAGCAACGTTTCGATTCTGAATGGCGGGCTTCCACAAGGGCGATAATTAGGTATCTTCCGCTATGGAACGTGCCGCAAACGTAGGTACTACACTAATTAGTTTTTGTGATCTAATTATTGTGAAACAACACAAATTATTTAAAAAAAATTTACTTGCGCACGCCGAGATTTGAACACGCAACATCCGATTCGAAGTCAAGAGCCTCACCGCTCGAGCATGGAGGCCGGAGGTGTTTATATAAACTAAATAATTTGTCCAGTAGGTAATTTGGTACGAAAAAAAGGGGTTACCTGGAAAGTTTTCCGGAAGTTTTGAAAATTGGTAAAATTATACATTTCGATGTGCTCTTTCCGAATTTCAACTTAGCCACCTAGTGTCTTTGCCGCTCGCTCTGTCATTTTGGAAAAAAATGAAGCCTATTAGCAGTTTTTTGTCAATATCTTCTTTCCACTCATTTTACGATAAAAAACACTTTTTAACAAAATAAAGCAGAGATAATTTCCTAAAATTAGACTTAGATGTATACACATCTGCCCTGATGATGGACACTGTAACGTTGTCCGAAACGTTGGCTAAAGAAGAAGATAGCGTAACACGGCATAACACCCCAAAAATAAATAACAAAAATCATTTCAAGAAGATTGCGCTAAATTTCGAAATTGTGCATAACATATTGTGATTGTTCTATATTTATATGGGTAAAAGGCTTGTTTATTCCAGAAAAATATATTTATTTTTTAAATAAAGAATATATTCAAAAGAGACAATACGTAACACCATCTTATAATTTCTGTATGACACACCATATAGAATAGATAAAAATAAATAATTTAAAAGGCAGTACAGCCAGAAAGCAATTGAATCATTTCAATGGAATTTTTTTTTCTCTCGATTAGATTTATTAATGCTATTGAGAATCCTTTTATTAAAGTGACTGTTGGTTTCCGAGTTAGCCAAAATAATCAAATGATGCAAATTGCAGTCGATAGAATGACTTGTCGAATAAAAGAAAAAATACACGTACACAATGCCAACAAATTTTATTGTTAACACTTTGATTTCCTAACAAGATATGCATCCGTACAATAAATCTCATTTTTGCTCTTAGCTATTGTGCGTTTATTTCAAGGAAAAACATGGTAATTGTTGAATAGGTTTTTTTTTATCAAAAATTGTATGCAATAAATTGCAAGCCTTTAATTCACTGACAGCACTTGTTTATTCAAACGACGTGTGGGATTTTTCATTACTTTGTATTACAAGTTTTTGCCTCCTTTCAAGCCCTTGGAACAACATGGTTTCACCTGACATTTTGGCACAAATTGTATTTTTCTCAACAAAATTCTTATGTTTTATATGTCTTCAAAACCCTCTGTAATTAATTATGATAATTATGCAGTTAAGTTATTTTTTTAAATTCAAAATTTTACGAGCAACTTAGTCTTGTCCATCATAGGTAATATATTTTTGGAGCAACGTGTTTTTGTGAAGAAGAAAAAATTAACACGTGAATATGAGAACATATTGAAATTTTCTTATCTTTTCGTTTAAGAACATTTTATGCTATAAAAACAAGCTGCAGTAAAAAAACAATTACATTAGTCTGATAAAACCCTTTTGCAACGAGTTCGGCCAAGTTTATTTATTTCGTTATAGTAATGTAAAACCCAGTATAAATAAATAAATAATAATAATAATAATAATTTTATTTTATTTTAATAATGACGTATTGCCCATCTCACTAGGGTGGTTTCTCACCATCCTCCTGATAGCTTACCCATAATATAAACTTTGTTTTTTGTTTACCATTTACGGTTTATTATTCGGTACTCAAACCTACGAAATAGTTTATATACAGGGTGTTAAGGTACGTACTTGAGTTACTTTAACCAGTGATTCCTGACATTATTTGGAGTAAAAAATGTAAATGAAATTTTGAACTCCGGTGACATTTTTGATGTTTTTTTTTTTTTTTTTTTCTACAAAAACATAAATAATAGTAGGTGTTGGGTAGTTGGGGGCGGGGTAAGTGGTGGGGCGGTAACTCGGCTGAGTGACCAATAAGGTCATGTAAAAGAATTTTTTTTTATTTGATTTTGAAGAAAAAATATTTTGAAAAAAAAAAAAATATTACATAAAAAAAGTCACCGGAGACCAAAATTTCATTTACATTTTTTACTCCAAATAATGTCAGGAATTACTGGTTAAAGTAACTCAAGTACGTATCTTAACACCCTGTATATTGGATAAGTTGGCCGAGTTTTTTGATAAGTATTTCATGTATTTAATTTTAAATAATATTCGTTATAGTATGGATAAGCTATTGGGAGGGTGGTGAGAAACCTTCCTAGGTGTGATAGATGGGTATGTTCTTATTCACTTTTTCGTAAATTTTAACTTTTGGTATTTTATTTTATAAACTTTTTACCATAAATTAAGGTTCATACGAGTGTTAGATGGAACCGTGCTGTTACAGGGAAACAGTTCGTTGAACACTTCTCGGAGGAATTAAATACATTTAGTACTGTGTACAATTTAGTATTATATTTGATACGGACCTTCTATTTGATCATTCTAAATAGAGGAACGATTTATTGGAATGGTGTCTAATCAATATCTATTTAAAAGTATTTAACGTCCATGAAATTGGCAAAAAACTAACCATGCCGAAAAAATATTGCTTTTGATTGTACCTAATGTTTATTTGTTACCAAATATAAAATACTTTAGTTTATTCTTTATTTCTTTGTAGTTGGACGAACGAATAAAAGAGTGTAAGGAGAATACATAATATTACGACAGGGAAGTTAATGTTAGAAGTAATCAGGGATGCTCGGAACGATAAGTGAATCAAATTCTTGATTCGGATCATGTCGAGAGTAAGAATAACAGAAGATTATAAATGAGGCGATAAATTAATGTGATTGAAGAAAGGAGTGTGTGCCGAGACAGAATTGTCTTGCTATTTTTCGTGGGTTATGTTTCAATATCCAAATTTTTATTCGTAGCTAATATAATAGTAGTTTTGGTAATTTTTGATATACCCAAGGTATAATACTGGGAAAAGGTTTAATGGTTTGTTAGTAGTTTGTGGTTATATAAAGAAGTTTAATTAACGTATCAAATAGAATTATAATGCGTTTAACAAATGGAAATGAGATTTAAGACACGAAAGATTCTCCGAAAACCTAGAACTATTGATTCTTGGATCTTCATTGGATAATCAATGGAACCTAGAACATATAAGCGTATATACATAAAACATCAAGACGTTTCCTCACATGGGCAGACAGAGAAGACGGACCGTCAACAATTCGGTCTTGGCACACACTCCTTGCTTCAGTCACATTCATACATTTTCTCATATATTATACCCTTCTGTTTTTCTGACTCTAGACATACATGGTTGAATCCCAAAAATTTGCCTCAGTTCCAGTTCCATGCTTGTTCCATGCCTGTTCCATGCCTGTTTCATGCCTGTTCCATGCCTGTTTCATGCCTGTTCCATGCCCGTTCCATGCCTGTTCCATGCCTGTTCCATGCGTGTTCCATGCCTGTTCCATGCCTGTTCCATGCCTGTTCCATGCCTGTTCCATGCCTGTTTCATGCCTGTTCCATGCCGGTTCCATGCCGGTTCCATGCCTGTTCCATGCCTTTTCCATGCCCGTTTCATGCCCGTTCCATGCCCGTTCCATGCCTGTTCCATGCCTGTTCCATGCCTGTTCCATGCGTGTTCCATGCCTGTTCCATGCCTGTTCCATGCCTGTTCCATACCTGTTCCATGCCTGTTTCATCCCTGTTCCATGCCGGTTCCATGCCGGTTCCATGCCTGTTCCATGCCTTTTCCATTCCCGTTTCATGCCCGTTCCATGCCCGTTCCATGCCTGTTCCATGCCTGTTCCATGCCTGTTCCATGCCTGTTCCATGCCTGTTCCATGCCTGTTCCATGCCTGTTCCATGCCTGTTCCATGCCTGTTCCATGCCTGTTCCATGCCTGTTCCATGCCTGTTCCATGCCTGTTCCATGCCTGTTCCATGCCTGTTCCATGCCTGTTCCATGCCTGTTCCATGCCTGTTCCATGCCTGTTCCATGCCTGTTCCATGCCTGTTCCATGCCTGTTCCATGCCTGTTCCATGCCTGTTCCATGCCTGTTCCATGCCTGTTCCATGCCTGTTCCATGCCTGTTCCATGCCTGTTACATGCCTGTTCCATGCCTGTTACATGCCTGTTACATGCCTGTTCCATGCCTGTTCCATGCCTCATAGTCATACAAAAGAGTCGGTATTCGAAATTCATTGTGAACTGCAAGTCCAATTTCACAAAACTAACTAACGAGTTTAAAAAGAAGAAATGGGAAACAATTTCAAAATGTGTCGATTGCTGGATTTCACATTTAAAGCAGCAGCGTTTAAAGTATCTTTCACAAGGTGCACGCCTCATTATATTGTAACGCCTAGTCACTAATAGTAAGTATTTAATGTTAATGTACTTAATAACTCGAGGCTGATTTCAATTTCGTTTTCACGATCCCTCACTGGAACCAATGGCACATTATCCAGTCAAATTCTCACTATATTCTTAGTATTATTTTCAAAAAATATTTTTTAATTTGTTTTGGAGACTGAGGCCTTACTTATTTAACCAAGTTATCTACGTGATTTGTTTCTGGTTCATTGTTGTTTAATGACTGTGTGAATTAAATGAATGGGCATTAAATCGTTTACAAAAACTCATAATCATCGCCACCTTGGCAAATAATAGTAATGTTTGATTATACCTGGTTACCATAACTAAAGTAATTCTTAAGATAACAATGCTCTCAGTTTTGATTTGAAAATTTCAAGGTCGAAGAAACTATCGTGATTAAAATTTGAGTTTATATGCCACGTTGCGTTTCCTCCTTCTTTAGGCAACGTTTCGTCATCAACTCACATCTGCCATTATGAGGTATATACCGTAAAGCTGTTAGAAACGTTGCGTAAAAAATGAGGAAGCGTCAAACGCTATAACTGTCAGTCTCCTCAAAACACGTGTTTTAGTATGTATTAGAATCAACAATAATAAGAATTGTTGTCGATAGGCCTTACTAAATAATTAATGGCCTGTAAAATAGTAAACAAAACATTTATATGTAGCTTTATCTGCAAATATTTTCCCTCCACTTGATAGATACTAAGAGGAGTGGCTTTTAAATATCTAGACTGACACTGCTGCAGAAGAAGTACGCATACGCCAAACGCCAGCGATCGAGTGTTTCGAATGCAGTACCTCTCGCTTCTTTAAATAAAACCGTATAGCCGTAGCCTTCGTTTGTATTAGATTTGTTTTTTTGTTGTGCTGGGAAAATAATAAGTTTAGTAATAGAGCAACGAATTGTTTAAATTATTGTTGAAGTGTATGACAATGAATGTTAAGTGGTTTAAGCATGTTCAAGAGAGCCGAGGAGACGTTGAAGAAGATTCACGCCCGGGTCGCCCTTCCACGTCAAAAACGAATGACAATATCGACAAAATCGGTAATCTGGTTTGATCTGACTGTCTCGTTATAAAATAGCCACACCACCTTGTATAAAACCGTACCAAGTTGTTGAAAATTTAATAACAACACTTGGATATTCGAAATTGGAAAGTCAGGATTTTTAACAATTCAGTTCCAATTTTGAAATAAAATATTGTTATATGTTTCATCTTGGGTAGATACTTTATCACTTGTCTGAATTCTTCATTCAGACAGTTAAAACTTTGAAAATGACAACTAAAATAGAGCCTTTTTTGAGTACAATAAACCTGATTTCATGCATAACTAAAGCATAGCATGGATAATTGAAACTATATAGATAATGTGTTTTGAAATCAAAATAAAGTGAGCTTACATCACTAACTTAATACCGCAAAGCTGACATTCAAAACTTCTGGAAAAAATAAAACGATCAACACATACAAGATACAGCTAACTAAAACCAATTTGGTAGACATACTGATTTTCTCTTTTGTATGACAATCTCCCACCGATCGAGCACACATGAAGCCTCAGAGAATATAAAATTTCCTTACGCCGTTACTGTCAGAGATCATACCTGTTATCTAAGATTAATGACCTTTTGTCATTGTTTAAGCGCAGACAATATTTTTGGCAGGTAACTGTTACTCTTTATCTGATAATGAGAAATCCCCGATCATTCTACCGCCATGATTCTGCATTTATTCCACACAAAGGTTAAAGATTATCTGTGCGTATAACGAGATGATACCTGCCATCACAATTAACACGACGAACAAATTATAATGAGTCCGTGACTTATTTATCGGTTGCTTTTTTATACATAGCCGCTGATAAGTTACCGTTAAATATTCGCAGTAAAAAATCTACATCACTTCAAATCATCAAAGCGTATATATTCGCCTTGAACAAAACATGTGTTTTGCTATTGTAACAATGATAATGTGTGCTTTTTTCTGCACTTATAATAATAATCATATTTGGATGATTTGTACAGTCTCGTTTTTGTGGAAAATTACCTCAAGGGCGCTGTACAAGTTTGTAATATATTTCTATAATGCTCTATCTTACTTCTAACTACAGACTAGATGAACTATTATTAAAACTTATGGTTAACATATTGCATTCACCGGTTCGTCGAACACTAACACTATGCGACAAAGCATTTGACCAATGAACGTGTAATTGTACATTGTGGAAAATGTACATATATACTTATTTATTTCTATTATGTACATAGCAGAAAATATACAGAACCATACTTATCTGGGAGGTCACTTGAGATTACCACTGTCAATTTTTTTTTTTTTTTATGACAATACCGCACTCCTAACTGCTCTCTTCTGGAGCCAGTGAGACGATTGCATCCCCAAATTGGGTATTTTGTAAGACTAAAAGTAAAAAATAGGGGAAGGAGGTTGAAAAGAGGAAGGTGAGGAAGTACCAGGCTCTTCAAATCTGGTCACCAAACACGGTTAGAGCCATTTCAGGCTACGTTTCAGTTCTGAATGGTGGTCTTACACCAGGTCGATATGGAGAGTATCTTTCACTCTGGAACGTGCCGAAAATATACTATGTATTATTTTTTATTAATTTATTGTGAATTAACACAAATTAATCAAATTAAATTTATTCGAGCACGCCTGGAATTGACATGAATATTTATTTTATCAAAGCGTGCATATTATTGAACAATTATACTAATGTGACTTTACTTCGTGCTTGCATGAATACAAACTTGCATGAAAGCAGATGGAATGTATTAAATAATAACGTCTCAGATAATTACACGAATAATAATGATAGTATGAAAGCCACATGTTGTTTTAGCTCCGGGCCTTGAATAATCGCTCTTTACGATTGGAATCGACGCGCGATGAGTTGCTCTCAGTTGCACTCCCTGCAATGCACACCTGTGCAATCAGACTGCATAAATCCCGAACAGGCTGAGGAAATGTTTGGACATCCCGTTAATGGAAGTGGGAAATACGATCGTGTCCGGTAATAGAGGATAATTCAAAGTAATGTACTCCAAATTACCCGATTGAATAACGCGATGGGAGACGAATGGACCAAATATATCACCGCTTCAGTTCGGAATCGAAAGATTTTGTTGACTTGTGTAGTTGTTAAGTTCGGAGTATTTTTTTTTATTTTTTTTATAGAGAAACCTCACATGAGTCCCAACTGCTCCCTTCTGGAGCCAGTGAGACTATGGCATCCCCAATTGGAGTATGTAGTGAGGCTGAAGGTAAGTGGGGAAGGGAAGGAGATGGGGAAGAGGAAGGTGGGAAAGTACCTGGCTATTCAGATCTAGTCACTAAACACGGCTAAAGCCATTATTAAGCTACGTTTCAATTCTGAATGGTGGTCTTACACCAGGGCGATACTGAGAGTATCTTCCACTCTGGAACGTGCCGCAAATATAACATATATTATTTTTATTAATTAATTGTGAAATAACACAAATTAATCAAATAAAATTTATTTGCGCACGCCGGGTTCGAACCCGCAACCTTCCGAATGGGAGTCAAGTGTCTTACCACTAGACCACGGACGGTCGTCGGAGTATTTAAAGATTTAGTGTTTATAATTAATTTATGGTGCTGGAAGGTTCATTAAAAATTGAAAATTGATTTTCCCGTGAATGTAATACCATCCATTAAAAAAAACTCTTCAGAAACATATATATGCACATATAATATATCTATTTTTATATAGGCTATCTATTTTTACTTTATTTATATTCTGTATTACCTACATTTTGTCAACTCATATTTTATCCAACCTATATTATGTGTCTTTATATTTTCTGTTACTTACCTTTATTTTATTCACTTCTAACTCTTCACTGTAATTAATCGAAACATGTATTGCTTTATGTATGTAAAAGCCCTTTGGGCGTTTAAATATAAATAAATAAATAAACAAGGTATTAAGGGACGTACTTGACTTACTTTAACCAGTTATTCCTGACATTATTTGAAGTGAAAAATGTAAATAAAATTTGGTTTGAAATTTTCATATATTTTTATTATTTCATAATTATAATTATATATATATATATATATATATATTTTTTTTTTTTTTTTTTTTTTTTAATTTATAAGAAAAAAGTTTTACATTACAAGTGATTACATTATGCAAAGTTATACAATTATTCATTATTATTCTACTACTCCATAAGTTGAGCTCTAGGAGCTCGTGTTTATGGGAGGAGTATTTACATGCAAAAAATAATGTTCTAATTAATTAATTAATAATTAATACAATAATCAAAGACTTATGAAATAAGTATAAACATTATTTACCATAGGTATACAATTTACGAAAAAATATGTTATTGAAATACAATTCCAATATACGAGTATATATGAAGACCCCAAGGCAAGAAGTTGTTCCACCAAACCAGTTGAACACCAAAACTGGAAGAGAATCTTCCAATGCTGTCATCAAAAGTGAGAGATAACAAAGAAATCGGTGCGGCCACATGGAATGCTATCCAAAAATTGTTACCATACCTGGATGAGGTTTTTTGTGGATTTTTTCAGTTTAAAAAAAAAAAGATTCATATGCTCTGCTACATTTTCTTTTCTATAATAATTATTATTTAGTTACTTTATATATTTAAAAAAATGTTTAATATGTTTGATTAAATAAAACAACAAGAATATAACATGTTCTTGCCTTTCAATTCTGTATCTTCCTCACCTATCCCTTTAGATATGTACATGGCATGAACATGTTAACTACATTTTTTTGTAGAAAACGTGTTTATTTTAACTTTTAGACTGCAAAACTACTTAATATTACTAGATGTAATGTAAATTTGGTTTGTTTACTACACCATGAAGGATCAGTATATTGTATATGACATTCAAATAAAAAATTATAAGGCAAAACGCAAAAGTCTAAATATCTCAGAATGCCTTCAATGTAACTTCTTGTCTTGGGGTCTTCATATATACTTTTAACATTGATAGTACAGATTAGGTAACGGTAAACTAAGGGTAAATTAAGGGTACAATATATCATTATCCAATTTCAGGGACTTAATTTGCTTTATTATTTTGTACACATTGATGGTGAAAAATCGTTTTAGATATTTTTTATAGAATTTAAAATTAGCATTACTTAAAAAAAAATTGTAATGTTTCTAAAAAAATCTTTGCGTAATATTAAACAAAACTAATTGCCAATTGAATGTATTTTAAAAAAGGAGTGACGATTTTAAATTAAAACCCACATTTTTAAAGATTCTTATCTGCACAATACGGTCACTAAGATAATCGGAATAGTTTCAATATGCATTATTTTAAAACGATAATAATGCAGGCTTAAAAACACTGTCGGAAAATAATCCCTCATTTCTCAAGTATAATAGGCAATGTCGTAAAACTAACGTCTTCTGCAATAAAGGAAACGATAACAGATTATCTTAATGCCCATTTCATAGTGTAAACAAACACAATGTTCACCATCACAATAATAATCTAATAATATGATGCCTTTCGTAATCCCCGCTTTTGTCTTTTACGGTGTTTTGTGAGAACACAATATTACTGGGATTGCGGGATTAGATTATATTATGTTTGTTTATTTTATAGCTAGGTATTGTCTTCTGTGTCCAGTAATAATGTTATATTGATGCGTACCTACATAACCTTGATATTTAAAAAAATCATTACGGAATATTGATTCAGTCGTACACTAAATAGCAAATTATTATCAATGATGGGCTTTAACTATGAAATGTCGTAACTTAATTAAATGAGAAATTATTACCAATGATAAGCTTTTACTGTGAAATGAGGTAACTTAATTAATTGAGATATTATCACCAGTGATGGGCTTTTACTGTGAAATGAGATAACTTAATTAATTTAGAAATTATTACCAATGATGAGCTTTTAATGTGAAATGAGGTATCTTAATTAATTGAGAAATTATTACCAATGATGAACTTTTACTGTGAAATGAGATAATTTAATTAATTGGGAAATTATTCCCAATGATGGGCTTTTACTGTGAAATGGGGTAACTTAGTTAATTGAGAAATTATTACCAATGATGAGCTTTTAATGTGAAATGAGGTAATGATGGGCCTTTACTGTGAAATGACGTATTTTAATTAATTGAGAAATTATTACCAATGATGAACTTTTATTGTGAAATGAGATAACTTAATTAATTGGGAAATTATTCCCAATAATGGGCTTTTACTGTGAAATGAGGTAACTTAATTAATTGAGAAATTATTACCAATGACGGACTTTTAATGTGAAATGAGGTAAGATAATTAATTGATAAATTATTACAAATGATTGGCTTTTACTGTGAAATGAGGTAAATTAATTAATAACACATTAACGTTAATAACACAATAACACCATTAAAATCTGTTTATCAATTCTTCGGTAATTCTGACACTAAAAATTGAAATTTGATCTACCACAACGAATTTCGCAATTCCCAAAGTGTAATTTTTTTAACTTCACAATTATAATCAATGTGCTTACATATAGGAAACTGTTCAAATCTACTCTTAAAAGATTCTCGTACATCATTCAATATTAAACATCGGTAATCGGATTATGGGATTACGGGAATGCGGGATTGTGGGATTTAACGAATTCGGGATTGTAGAATTGAGGGATTACGGGAATTTAAGATTGCGGGATTGCGGGAATTCGGGATTGTAGGATTGCGGGTTTGCGGGATTGCGGTATTGCGGCATCGCGAGATTGAGAGAAGGCAGGAAAGCGCGGTATTGTGGGGATTTCAGGAATGTCGTAGTAGAATTAGAAAACGGGTACGACTTAGGTTTCTATCATGGAAAATTACAAAAAAATAATAAAACATGTGCTGTTATAAAAAGTAAACAGCACCACATTATTATTCTGCAACTTGAAGTGTTGAAACAACCACTTATATTATAAACCTTTTAAGCACACCCATCTAAAACTCATATGTACATTACAATTTAAATCAAACTGTTTATTTTTCAGCTCTCCTCCACTTCCGAAAAGGTTTATTTAACGGGGTAGGTGCCAGGAGGGGTAGGTATCTCCTGGTTGCTAGCTGCTAGCTACTGGGGGAGCAGAAAGTGCCATTAGCATATATTTAGTTGGGCGCACGTCTGCGGAAGTTTGTCGTGTAGTCTCCTAATCTGCCCTCTCTGGTAGAATGCTTCAAGCGGGCACAAGAGCTTTGCAATATCCTCTCTTAATTACAAAGCCCTTAGACCCATACGCGAGGCTCTTTCTGTAGGGGCACAGGCCGCCCACCGCCCATCACACAACATACATTACGTCACGTGAGATGATTAGCAATATACCGTAAAAACGAAAATACTCTGTCAATCATAAAATAATTCAAATTTTTGAGTTATTTAATCAAAAATCTGACCCCAGAAAATTTTTATATCGGAGAAATTTTTATTTTATAGTACGCCCCTTAGTTGTTATTAATTTGTAACTTGTAAATTGCAAATCAGCGCAATTATGCATCTTTATTTTTTCAGTATTTTTTAAAAAGTTATTTAAAAATTTCTATTTTTTAGAGTGTGTCAGGAAAACCTTTACCTCAAGAAATTTTATTCTAAAAAGAGCGTAGAGTAACAGGTAATGGACTCATGGCATAAATAACAACAGGTAGATGTAAAGTACGAGATTGGTTCCCTGCTTTATAATGTAAAAGGTTTCAAATGGTTTTTTTCCATATATAATTTTGCATGTAGACGGAAGAGAAAAAGGTTGACCACAAAGAAAATTTCTTCAAGATAATTACAGGTGTGTTCTTTGGCATGTAATATGATCCCTCCCACTAATACTTACACCCTAACGCTCTTGAGCCCATTGCACACAATTATTATCATATAATACAAACGTAATACGCATTCAAATTTGCCTCAACAAATAAACTTCAATTCAATTAATGTTGGCTCTTATTTGTTCAGATACATTAGATAAGAGGAAGGTTCGAGCCGTAAAGCCTTGAAGTCTTGAAGTACTGGTAACAACCACCAGCAACAAGCTACCTTTGGTAACAGGAGATTATCCCTCCCTTAGGGTAGTTAGGGTAGGAAATACCAGTTCGAGTTACGCAAATTTCTAGTGCACTTGATGTGACAAATTCCCTAACGCGAACTTGTCTTAGGGGTGAGATTTTGTACCAAATCACATATCTTGTTACATTCGGTTTCCATTATAAAGTTAATATCGGATTATTAACTCCTCTCATGTAGATAGATGGTGGTATAATTTTTAACGTATTTGAAATATGAATTACCTTTGTCAGTCCTTTGGTTATAATGCACTTTAGTTGATGAACTTACAAAATAATTTAATGAAATGAGTTTTTTTTTATTTTCTAAATGTATCCACACTACATACATCTTCAAACCATAAAGATGGATAGATTAGATAGATATAGATATATAATATGTTAAGGTACGTACTTGACTTACTTTAACCACTGATTCCTGACATTATTTGGAGTAAAAAATGTTAATGAAATTTTGGTCTCCGGTGACATTTTTGATGTTTTTTTTTTAAACAAAAACATAAACAATAGTAGGTGTTGGATAGTTAGGGGCGGGGTAAGTAATGGGGCGGTATAACTCGGCTGAGTGACCAATAAAATCATGTGAAAAAAAAGTTTGAATTAGAAGAAAAAATAAAATTGAAAAAAAATTAAACTGTCGTAAAAAAAGTCACCGGACACCAAAATTTCATTTGCATTTTTTAATCCAAATAATGTCAGGAATCACTGGTTAAAGTAACTCAAGTACGTACCTTAATACCCTGTATATAAATATAAATATATATTATTTAAGAAATTGTAAGTCATTGCTTTAGATGTTTTAATAAATGGACAAGAGATTTAAGTACACCCCATTTAGTGCTAGACTTTTCTTCGTCAATAAGTTCGGGTTAAGAAATAATATTTCTTTTAGTCACTGTTGTATCGACTCCCAATCCGAAGGTCGCAGGTCAAACCTGGCGTGCACAAATAGATTTTATTTGATTAGTTTGTCTTTTTACGCAACTAATTAATTAAAAACAATACATAGTATATTTGCGGCACGTTCCAGAGTGGAAGAAACTCTGGGTATCGCCCTGGTGTAAGACCATCATTCAGAATTGAAACGTTGATTGAAGAGCCAGGTACTTCTACACCTTCCTCTCCTCCATCTCCTTCCCCTCCCCACTTACTTTTAGCCCCACAACATACTCAATTGGGGATTCCATATTCTCACTGGCTCCAGACGGAAGCAGTTGGGACTTTAAAATCATATTAAAAATTGAATAAAGTAAGTTTAAAGTTACCTACCCAGCAGAATTTACATTCTATTGTTGGGTTAGTACTTTTGGAACTTCTAATCCTGCTTTTCCGTACGTAATCGGCTAATGACACCCACTGCGTTGCATAAGTGGTACTTTTTGCTTAGAATATCCAAATTATGCAGGACCTGCGAGACCGGATCGTCATAGATTCGAGTTCGGATTAGAACCCGTGATCATAATTCTCGCGGAGAGCTCCACCACTTAGCGGGGCCGGTAATGTTACGGGGATCAGACTCGCCCACGGAACGGCCCGTGGTAATAACCATTTGGGGAAGGATCGGTCGGGTCAATTATCCTTCGTAAACAGCAAGGACCCCACAATGTGAAGAGGAACTTAAAGTTTGTCTGGAAGCTCGACGAATACAATAAACCTATTTTAAAAACCAAACACTGCATTATATATCGCAATTAAAAAGTGGTCAAAGTGTCCCATCCGACAGAGATTTGTCTGACCCAGGATTGTGTGAATGTACGCAGCCGATTAATTTCATATTAGAAGCCATAAAATAGATACCAAAATTATTTTTAATAAATTAGCTTTACGTGAAAAAAACACGCTTTGTAGAACACCACTTTTCAAAAATTGAATTAATATTTAACAGCCAACCAGGTTTCAAAGATAATTGCATACAGACTCATATATATAAGAAAATAAAAGATTGGGTGAAATGGATAAAAATATAGATATAATTAAAATGATCACCTCTATGAAACCACAGTAAATTTTTTATTAATTATTTTTATATGAAACGACAAAAAAGTGAGGTGGTAAATAACATTTATCTTATAAAACTAAAAACTTGCATTTGCTTTTATTTTTTTATATTTTCATATTATTATTATTTAATTAATAAAAAAGTTTATTCCTAACCACATTAAAAAAATCATACCTCCCAATTTGAATATGGAGACATACAAACGGATTATAGTTCTATATAGCCAATGAATTCACCTAGCTTTTGTCCATTATCACATATTCGTAGGATTTATAAAAAAATATTATAAAATCGTAAACTTTGAAACTTTTTAAAGAATCCAGAGATTATTGCCATATTTTGGCAGCAAAGCAATCTGTTGTTTTGGAAATAGTGCCATATTGTGGCAAAAGGCTTTGGAGTGGATAAACAGTCTTGCTATGTAGTTGTTATTAGGCGTGACTACTGTTTCACCCTGTGATTAAGTACGACGCCTTCAGAAGGCAAAACACCTGTCAAATAATAATTACATATTAATAAAAAAATTATAAATTATATTATCTATTAAATAAATAAAAAGAAAAAATCTAGATGAGACGTGAATTAGAACAGGACTCATAAAATAAAAAAGCTGAAGTTAATATAATAATTAGATTAATTAATAATCTGAATTTAAAAAAAAAATAAAACTACCAAAACGACGTAAAAAAATGGATCACAATGGCGGAGTGGATTGAGGTGTTGTCCCGTTAAATCAGAGATCCTGGGTTCGATTCCAAGTTTCTACCGTTAACTTTTTTATTTTCTGTGTCTTATTCTGTTTCATGTTTCGTTTAAATTTACTAGTATCTCTTCTTTACAGTAACATTAATAATATCATTACATTTTTAAGTTAAGGCAGAATTGACAGAACTTTTATTTACATTCGAATGCTTTATGAGTATTTGTTCCGAGTTTAGTTATTATTTCTTATTCCGTGAAAAATAAATCACCTAACTAAAGTGTATTTTTAAGTGGATACTTCTCTTTTCCAAACAACAAAATTCAATTCCTTTTTTGAGCGCGAGACTTGACAATGATCTCCAGTTAAAACTCTTCTTCGTACTTAGCAACAAATTATGGTTATTTCGACTTGTACAGCTAAAATCGTTAATTTATGGATGGCACGCCAAGTCTGGAAGTAAATAAGCCTTTTGTGGTTTTAAATACTTTGTACAACTAAAGAAATGTCAAATAAATAAATATGGAAATCCTGAACTCCGTTGCTGCTCAATACAACCGCCATTAAGTTTAAAAGCTCCGAAAATAACATTAAGTGGTATTTAAATAATGATTTTATATTAAACATTCAAATTTAACTTGGAAAGTTTTTGGTTCAAGGAAATTTTTTGAACTTATGCTTTTGTTGTTCTAGGATCGAATCTTAATAAACCATGATAAAATCAAACTATATAGTGTAATTTTTATTCATTTAAGTTTTTATCCAGCAGGACTAGGACGATATTGAAATCTTAGTCTGCCATATTACATGAGATATATTTACAACTGGTGAAGCACCATAATTGAATTTTATTACGAAGAATTTCGTTTTCATTTTTATATAAATATTTCAAGGTTTATAGTTCTTGATATATTAGAGAATCAAACCATTTTAATTTGAGTGTTTTGGCCATGAGACAAGAGATTATGTGCATCTGCAGTTTTTGAAATATTATTTCGATAAAACTAAAAATTATTGTCGTCATGACGATCCAATCGTCATTGCTAATTTTACTGCGATGAAACTGAGAGGTTGATACTGCACTTTGATTATATACTGCATTACCTGAACATTTTTGAACGTGTGCCCCATTCAAAGTGGAGAGCAGATATTACCAGCGCAATTCAATTGTTGATTGATAGCATCAAAGGGTAAGTGGTTTGTTTTCCCCAGAATTTTACTAATATTATAAACGCGAAAGTTTCTATGGATGTATGTATGTTTGTTACTCTTTTACGCAAGAACTACTGAATGGACTTTAATGAAACTTTACAATAATATAGATCATACATCAGAATAACATATAGGCTATAATTTATAAAGCTAGCTATTTCTTTTCAATATATTGAAAATAATTATTATTGTTTCGTAGAAAATGTCAAAATTTGAGAATGACATTTTGCAAAACAATGATACTTAAATCAAAATTCTATTTTAGAAATTATTGAATTAGTGAATTTATTTAAAGTGCTCGCCTACTACTTTGAATCGAATCAAGAAAAAACAGATTGGCATTTTAAATAAATAGATTAAGAATTTTGGTACAAACGTAAATGGGACCTAGGAAAATAAAATAGATTACTCGAAGTACTAATCCTACGCAAACGAAGTCGCGGGCAGAAGCTAGTATATAATACATTTAGAACAAAATCTATGGTGGCATATTTTATAAATATTTCATACGGGGAGGAATTCCATTCAAATTGTTTTTTAGTGTTTTTTTAATCCATTACTGTTCCGGGGTTATTTACAAGCCCTGGCACATAACTTCATAACATTACAAAATCTCCTTACTATTACCACATAAAACAGAAAATGTTACTTGTGGGGTCCAAACGCGATGCCACTCTGCCACTGGCCGGTCTTTCGATAAATTTCAGGGTTTTTCGAGTTCGTAATAAAAAATATTTAAGCTATATTTTATATACATATTTTACAAAGCTGTCATCTGAAAAGAGAAGCACTTGCGCCCGATAAGCGAACTACGAATCATACTTTGAATTGTTCAATATTTCTTTTGCCTTTATTTATAATTTATTTGTGTATTATATAACGTACATCAAAGTTATTTTTTAAATGTTTAATATGATTTATTTGTTCTGAATGGTCATTAACATTGCTCTTTTCAATATGGAGATCATTGTAATATTTTATGGCTGGGAAATAAAATGGTTTTGCATTTGGCTCGTTCTAATATTAAGTGATTGGTGATGAAATTATTGGTTTCCGTATTCATAAATATTTCCTTAAATATCGATCATCATCTTCATGAATCATTAAATATATCCACTTCATTGTGTAATGCTTTGATACCCAGACCAAAGACTAAAGCCATGTATCGTAAATAAAGTAAAAGCATTTTTCTTTTATGCAGTTTTTTATACCCCTTCCTTTGAATGTCAAAGGGTGTCATAAAAATTCAATCGCGTGATACTGCCCTATCGTGGGAAGTTTATGGTACGTTATTAATGGAGATTCAGCATTGCACAGCTCAAATCATAATAATTTAACTGTTTTTAATATGCAATTTGATCAGCAACAGCATTCAGTGGACTGCACAAAAGATTGTCGTTTTGCGTTAGGGGCTTCGTCAAAGTATTCTTTGGTCAATGGTTAGGGGTGTTTTATTTTTCGCAATGCTAAAATAATTTATGGTTAATATTCTTTTTGGGCGGGCAATACCGGCCCTTAAATACATTTCTCTTTTCATCTTCGCACCCAATAACAAAATTATGTTTTCACTTATAAATATGTGATAAATCGTGAAGTTAATCACTGCTCGAGGCGTCGAAATGGATGTTAGTAATCGTTGTTAAAGTATACCAAATTATTTTGTAAGCCGTCATCCTTACGGGTACTTCTACTCGGAATTCTCATTTCATGCTACTTAGCGGGGAATCGAACCCGGAGCCCCTACGATAAGTTCTCTGACATGATGTGTTAAGACTAACAACATATTCCCTAAAATAGGTCAAGGTTTTCGAAACTTTCGAAATTGATTTTAGTGAGTAAATAGTAGGAAACTAACCAATATTTTTTTGTATCTTACCTTGAAAATACTTTAGAACTAGGTAGGTATATAGTAGTTCTGTGAAGAGTTAGAACACCTCGCGTCGACCAAAAACCTACTTTCTCTAAATTATATAAATAAATAAAAAAACCTAAATTCCCCCTGAAAGCATAATATTGTAAAGTACTTAACACTTCACCTAATACCTAACTCCTTAATTATAAAGCAAACATATTTCCTTATCGTTTTATTTCACCATCTCAATGACAATTTAATTCCTTTTCAAGCTTTCTTCAGGCCGGTAGGCACCTACCACGATATTCGTATTTCCGATTTGAAGGGATTTCTTGAACTCTGGAGGGATAAAAAGGTAATATCCCACACGGTCACCATTCTAAACCGGAACCTAAGAAACAAATTTATGTCGGCAGAATTAAAACAGGACTCCGATATGCTCAGTCAATTATTTAAGTAATTAAATGAAACAATATATCTTAGTTACAACCACTTATTTATTTAGTTACACGCCGACCGGTTTCGGAACAACCGTTCCTTCTTCAGAGCATAATTATTTAAGTCTTATTCAAATGACTTACCTAAACACAGGCCCAAGTGAGGCTAAAAATTGAAATGTAAACAATAATACCATAAACAATAAACAATAGAAATTGAAAATTTTGGAATAAAATGTTCATATAAATTTATTTGATGTTCACGATTCTTTAAATATACTGTAGGATTTTATCTTAGCCCCTTCAATACCCATACCTACAATTTACGTGCTTCGGTTTCTTTCTCATCCTACCTCAAAGCTTTTTGCGTCGTTCAATGAATGACATCGAGCACTTTTCTCTACTACGGAACAACCTTGTGATCAAAATGAATTAACCGAACAGTTTTGTTGCTAGTTTTTGAAGCTTTAAATTTTGAAGCCTCCCCCCGAAATGAACAGGTTCATTCTCTGAACACCCACTTGACATCCTCGGTATCGGTAGAGTAGTTGTTCTTCATACTTCATCTACTCTCTCGCACGCATAAAGCTCCCGTTCATATAATATTAATGCGATCGCCGGTTATTTGCCGCCATACTGCTGGCGCCATCTATTGTGTTTGTGCAAACATCACAAGTGTTTGTCGCTCGCAAATCGCGTCCTCACTAATTGGAATTTTTGAATGGGTACCTACTACACTAGTAACTACCTGCCCGACTCTGTACTGTCTATCTTTGCTCAGTACAGACTTGTAGATTGATGTAGGAGCCATTCTGTGTAAAGTCTATTATTTTACACTGATGTGGGGCGTTTGTCGGCTTTTTCGGGATGGTGAATTGACGACATTTAATATTCTGTTCCCTCAGGGTCGAAACGTGAATTCAAACAATTCCTTATTCATGAAGGGGTAGGTAGTAAAGCTGTACAAGTAAAATCAGTTACGAAAACTACATAGGTACCCATACAAGCAAATGTATTTTATAACTAGTGCAGAGCCGTGAAAAAATTAGAGAAATAAAATAATTAGTAATATTTTAATTATTGAAGATAATATTAGCGAAAGTCAATCGAAAATCCGAAATAGAAAAATCAGAAAAAGATACGGATACATCTGGGACTCGAACCCAGGACCTCTGGCAATCCGGGCCAACGCGCTATCCACTGCGCCAACGTATCCCTATCCGATTCGGTCATTTTTAACTGTATCATACTTCGACTGAGAACCACCAACATTATTTTCATTTTTCTTATCGCATATTTTTATTGGCTGCTACCTTTATGTATGATTGCAAGATTCAACTCGAACTAAATGCCCTTTAGATAGTGTCAGGATAAATTTTATCACTTTTTATTAATATGCGACATCTATTGACTTTATTAACAAGTCTAGGATGAAATATTTTTATTTTTATTTTTAACTTTTTAACTTAAAGAGTTAAACCTCAAATTATAATATTTTAATTAATGAAGATAATATTAGCGAAAGTCAATCGAAAATCCGAAACAGAAAAATCAGAAAAAGATACGGATACATCTGGGACTCGAGTCCCGATAAATTAGTTAAAAATAAAAATAAAAAAATAATTAGGTAGTATTTTAAAAAAAGTTTTATAAAAATGCCACCTCTGAGAATCGAATCCAGATTAACTGCTTGGAAGGCTACTTCGTTGAACAACACCAACTGTTTGAATATAGTTTCATTTTATTTTTAAAAAAGGACATAGAAGACAAACTAATAATAGTTTTATTAATAGATTTAAGGTAGACACACACTGAGTCGACGTGCTCTACGTAAGCTACACATTACGATATCTTACCCCCTGGCACACTCGATCGATAAGGATTGTATCGCCAACGCATAAGAGACAGTTCATAATGACTAAGTGTCCGTAATACATTCGATATCAACTGTTGTTTTTACGTCAGCTATCTGCAGTTGTACAAAAAGTGTATAAAATACAACACCTCAGTTTGTGAAAAACTTTGGGGGGTTTGGGGGGTATAAAATGCGGATTGTTTTATTATTTTTCCTACCTACTAATAAATAATTTTCACATTTATAAATGTATAACTAGAGGTAGTAGCATTAAATTTTGCACAATTGGATTACAAATAATTGTTTGTACGTCAGTCGATATTATGCAGCACAACCGGAATAAACAATTCTCCCCCACCGACCAGGTGCGATTTAGTGTTAGAACCGCGTCCACACGCTATAAATACAGGTGGACACTCCTACCAGACCAAACTAAGGGTAGACTTGATAAATGAATGTGCAATAACTGTGTTTATTGCATAATTACGTCGAGTCTGAAGATCACCGCGATGGTTCAGTGGTAAGATCGGTCACACAGTTTGAGAAAAATGTCTAATTTTTTGGGTAACTTTATATTTCGTAATTTTTTTAAATTTATCTACACACCTGAGGCTCTGAGGAAAACCAATCCTTTAGGGCCTCTGTCATCTTTGGGGATGCTGTGTACAGGGTATTTTTATGGAAAGGAAATAGAGGAAGTTCTTGAATTTTAAAAAAATTGGGGTCAATCTGTCCATAGACAAAAATTTACGGCCAAATTTACGCATTGCAATTTTTGTGATGTATTTATTTTAAGTAGTCGAATTATTCTATTTTCTTATATAAAATTTATTTAAGTTCATTAACCTTTTCATGCAGTGACCAAAGCCCTATTCATTTAAGTTGATAGTTCCTGACTATATTCCTAGATGGCAGTAACTTGTCAATTTCAGATTCAAAGTGGCGAATCAATTTTAAAAGGAAAAGGTTAAATACGATAATTTTTTTTAATTTTAAGCCGTGTTCCACAACCTTCAGACAACGTTTCATTCATACAGTGTTCATCATCAGGGCAAATGGCCCCACCTACTGCAAGATTACTGAACTTTGGCTAAAGAAGGAAGAAGCACACCAAGGATTATTAATAATATGAATTCTGCAAAAAGAGTTAAGTCCTAGAACGTTTTGTGACTTAGCAGGGGTGCTTAGGTTAATGAAGTATGATTTTTCCAGTTCTCATTGGCGGGTGCGTCTGTCACGGTCGGGAGACCTTTGATATCTCTAGTCAGACTCTCTTGACCCAATGCCTTGCAACGCAGTGGGGGTGGGTTGAATTCAAACATCCCTTAATCATGGATATACTGCCCCACGATTTCCACCCACTCCTCATACCGTTTTGAAGTAAACACTTCTTTACGCACGCTTGACTTGGATTGGAGGGTGATCTGGCGAATGTGTAACGGAAATTGAAATGCGAGGCGAACGGGCTTACTGTAGAAGCAAAAGAGAGCAGTGCGCGCGCACATTTTCTTTCTCTCTTCCTCTCATCGCCAGTGCATGAAATATTTCAGTCAGTATTTTGAAATACCAGTGACGCGCCAAACGCGTACCTAGGACGAGCGGACCTCGATAAAATTGAATGATAAAATGTTTTAAAAAATATTTGTATAAAATGAATATATATATATATATATATGTATATACATGTATATATTTAATATTTTATACATATAAACTTATATATATATATGTATATGGATATCGTGTGTTCTAAAGCACACTCGTATTTTTTTATCCTAGAACTTTTAATTTTTTTTCTTTTCTCAAAAAGATCCTCGGTACAACATCTGCAAAGTTGACGTAGGCCCTGAGGAAAATGGTTTCTTTTCCGGTGTGGAGTTAATTTTAAAAAAAAATGTCATTCACATTTATGGAGTATGTTCAAAGGTTGAGAGGAGTGGAAAGATAAAGAGGGCTGGCTTTTCAGATTTGATCATCAAACAAGCGTAATACCATTTCAGGCAACACTGAAACGTTTCGTTTCGAATGATGGTCATTGACCAAAACGACATTGAAAAAATCTGCTGCTTATAATAGGTACTTATTTTTGCTCGTGGGAAACTTAAATCATATCCGGCATTACATTAATATTGACGAGGCCTAGACTGACACACAAATATCTCCCATGGCAATAACAATACCTGCCGTTTAATTGGCAGTTGTGTTCTATGTTCGCGCAGGTTGAGAACATTGCAATTATTTAACGGGACGACACGAATGCTGAGGGAACGTGACACACGCACGGTGCGGTTCCGCTGTTAGAATAAGTATTATGTTTTCAGTTCGTTAAGCTCCGGGTGCCAGTCAATAAAGGGAAAACTTTCCAAGCTGGGATTAGCGACTTGGCTGACATGCAAACTTCTCTAGTAGGATGGGCAAAGTGGATCGAATGTCAAAAAACAACTCAGATCAGGCTGAAGAATAATTAATTTTTTTCACACCCAGTCACGATTAATAACGACAATCTCCTACTTCGTGAGAATTGTAGATTTCTCTAATAAAGGTCGGTGATGTTTTTTTTATAACGAAGGAAAGGTAGGAGATTCGATCCCGGTCAGTTTTGTTAGCAGGTATATAATATCAGCACAAAAAAGTGTGTACGTTAGTGATTGCCACCAAAAGTTGATAGAATGCTTTCTCGTCGACTTGCCGAGTTTCAGCTCAATTGTAGGTTAGAAAGTAAGTTAATTTCCACTTCCAAGATTCCACCTCATTTTAATGAAATTTAAATAGATGAAATGAAAACAAATGACTTTGTATACACCAATTCTTTATTCAAAATTGTCAATATGTTTTGAGACCAGTGGTTTCTTCGTCAGGATAAACCTTTATGTAGATATTTAAGACAAATTATTATTATTACAAATATTATTTAGAAACGTAATATCCAAAAATAATGTAAGTTTTTCTCATGAAATCCCCTTATGCAGTATAATTTATTATATTCCTTCTAACTTGGAGTCAGTGGCGTATGTACCAAGTTAAGCGCCCCCCGAAGCACAATAGTTGCTTTCCTGCTCGGCAATGTGCATTTCCTTTTGTAATTATTCCAGAAATTGTATAATATTTCATAGATGGCGTTGATCCTTTGAAATGGTTGAAAATTTGAATATTGCTCAGGGCGGTACTAGGGGAGCGCACCGTAGCACGGAATGTACGAAGAGATTTTACTGTACCCAACAAAGTAGTCAATTAGCAAACAACTAGTAAGATGTACCTTCGTATAAAAAGGGAAGAAGTTTTTTCATTGGTGCATGCACTGAGATGGTTGGAGCGATTCATAGTTTTGATGAATTGGTTGTTTGGGGATGGGATCTGGTTTCGTGTGCAACATTTTCCAATTTTGGTTTATAGAGATTTGATTCTGGGACTCCCTGTCAAACACAAAGCAATAGTAACAATGCTAAACGAAGTTTTCCCTTATTCGTTCAAAGTATAACAAACTCGGCAAGTATTACCGTACTTGGGTTTAATGAAATGAGTCGGGGATTGATGGTAAGTTTCCTCGCCGCGGGCGACCAGCGGCAGCGGGCGGGTCTTCTCGACAACCGAGCCCTTAACGATCTTATGAAATTAGAATGCTGTTTCCAAATGAGGATTTGCATGTTTTTGTTTAAAGTAGATGTGATCTAAAAGTTATGGACCTTCAACTGTAGCTTAAGTTTTCTCAATTCCCTCAAAGTTGTCAAAGAAAACGACGCTAACAGTCCAGAGTGAAGTTCTGATACCAACCCTTATGAATTAAGCTGAGAAATAGAACCGGCTGTGGAAAGATGAATGTATCGTTAATTCAGCTGATATGAGATCTCTATAAAGAATGTCCAGTAAAACCTAGAGCCCAGTGCGAATGAGGTGGTTCCGATACAAACGCAAAACCGTTAGACAGTAAGAATATTAGGGTTTTTCGAAAGGGACTTTCGGGTGGCTTGGGCATTATAGTGCTAATGGACGAAGAGCAGAGTGTCAGGGAAAAATAATATAACGCGCTCTTGCTTGATTGAAGAAGAAGTCGGAGTCGTCCGAGGAATGTATTATGGCATGATCAAGTGAATCAAATTTATTTAGCCAGGTTAAGTCAACAGTCGGTCTAAGAGAAGAGTGTGATTATGACGTTGTATGGATGTGTTTTTCCTGTCTTCATATTCATAATTTATCATCCTTTACACACGTTTTATTTACAATTATAGAGATTTATTATTTCTTCTTAGTGATTTATTATTATGATATTATGGTTTATTATTCTTGATTAATACAACTTGTATTTTCATGTTTATTTTCTGAGTATATTCCTGTACACCTTTTATCTTTTTTTAATGTTCTTATTACCCGTCTCAGAACAGACAACGTCTAGTGAGGCGGGTAACTTTCTTTTTCTAAAATACTATATTACCTTAATAAACGCCTGGGTTGCTGGCAATGAAATTGAATTGATCGAATATGAAATACTTAACATAATAATAATCGACCTGGTATGGAATAATGAAAGTTCTTAATATGGAGTTTCAAATAATCTAAAGAAAGGTTTAATTATGTGATTTCCAAAATAGGCTCATTGTGTACTTACTGTAATATAAACACTATATAATTCATCGCTTTTTTGAGAACTTTAACCTTTAGCAAGCCAGGTGTTTTTGGAAAAAACTGTGCGAAATTAGCTTCCAGGATTTTGCTCAAATATCGTATAAAAACAAAGGAATTTATTTTTTTTGTATTGTTTTCTGTTTGTCAGATAATGTACCTTATTATTCATATATATTTCATGATAATATCGTTACAAGTTTTCCTATAATAGCTATTTTTAACAAAAAATGTATGAAAATACTTCCCATTCGACAAAAAAATGTAAATAAAATATATTCATACACAAATTATAATTTTTTTTTATTTCTGTACAAACCTGAATAGACACCCTACATGAAAAAAACCAATTCAATGGTGTTTTTGAAGAAATAATGACATAAATACCTGTTTGAAAATGAAATGACAGTTGAAAAACGTTTGTAAAAGTGACGCCAAGTTGAACATAGATATTTATTATAAATTATTCAGGTGGGTTGGCGCTATGCGGATTTTTGATATTTTTAAGACCGAGAATGGCGCAAGCGATTTTGACCTTGTTCTTCGTACAATTTCTTTATAAATAAGGGACAAAATCGCTTCAAATTTTTTTTTATTTCGACCCGCGGCCACCTGTGGGCAAACGGCCATCGAGAGGGAATCAATAGAATTTATTAGCTTTTCCTCAGGCTGGTTAAACTTTCATCTGCGGCGATTTCCTTCTACGCGCTCTGACTGATATTTTGAAAGGGTTACGTTTTTTATATAAGTAAGCGATAAAAACATATTATTTATATAAATGATGAGGGGAGAGGCATTGCAGAAAAATGGACGGCCCTTTAAAAGTTAGGAACCCCCGATTTGAATAAATATCTCAAATAAATAAGCATGTCTCAATCATTATGAAAAGTTCTGCTTATGAATGAATGGATTCGGCTGGCTCCAAAGAGTGAAAGTATTACATTTCTTATGCTTCATACCGACTAACGATTTGCGTTGTCTAGTCACGAACTTCTGCGTTTACAGAAAGCAATGTTAGAAACATGTCCCTGAGCAAACATTGTATTATATTGGTATTCGTCTGGGGTTTTTGTGAGAATATCACATTTTTAGATTTGCTTCGGAGCATATGAAATGCAAGCACAAACAAGCCCGAGGGAGGTATCTATATCTTACTAAAGCCTGACGAGAGAGACTTCAGGCATCCTTGGAAGGAGTCCAGAATAGCTCACGGGGAAGCATTAGGATATGAAACCTTATATCGACTTGGCAAAGACACCTGACACCACTTCCTAAATATCTGTCTGTCTTCTAAAATATTATTTATTAGTTTGTCAACCTTTTGAAATTGAACTTTTCTTTCCTCCGATCCCCCCCGTAACTATTCGACCTTTGTCAATAGCAGACTTCGATAAAGTAATACCATAGATACGGGAGATTTTTAAGGTACATTTAATATTAGGAACCCATTCAAAGAATCGTCATAATACTTACAAATCATCGTTTTTCTGTTTCCCTTAATGGTAGGTATATCTGACAAGTCGCGTGACTTCGTCCAGAAAAATATTGTTTGATTCGTCTAGATTCATTTATGCCCACTTTAATGATACTTTTTTATGAGGGTCATTTTTGCATTTAGTTTATGTGAATACCGCACAATAGGCTCAACTGCTACCGCCTGGAGCCACTTAGACCAAGGCTTTCCTAAATGGGGTATGTTGTGAGGCTTAAAGTAGTGGTGAGAGGAAGGAGACGAGGAAGAGGAAGGTGGGAAACACCTGGCTCTTCAGATCCATTTTAGTAGAGTAGAAATATTCTGAATTCTTAATAACTGATTTTAAAGATTATTTTTTAAAGATAATTTAGCGAGAGCATAATTAATAGAAAATCAAATTTTGCATAACATTCCATCGGTGATTTCATCCAAAAAGCTCTTGCTTACGGAACGATAAGTAACGAATCAAATAACGACAATAATTAAATACCTCAACCTTAAATATTGCATCAAAGTGGCTAGATGAATTCAATTACAGCTATGTTCCGAAAAGCTAACGTGCCAATATTGGTAAATAAAGGTCATTGTTTTCCGATGGGGTGCTTTTATTAAATCGCAGTAAAGTCAATTTCCTTGCGTTATGAGAAATATTATGTTCTCACGACCAGTGAATTGTGGACTGGGGTAGGTAGGGGTGGCGAACACCGAACAGTCTTGGTGTTTGCTCGGGGAAGTAATCGAGTAGTATCGCATTGTAGGGAATATTGCATTTAACCCTCTGAACAAATAGGGGAACGCTGCCCGGAGCCAAACGAGATTAAGGTTGACTAGATTAAAAGTTGAAATTTGTTTGCTATGTCAACCGCCTTCGTGGATCGGAAGTATGAGATCCATCGGTATTGGTAGGACGTGGGGCACCCTCCGTCAGCTAGTTTCTGTGATATTCTCATTGTTATTAGATGTGTTATTTAGAAAATGGGAAATATTTCGCTTCCTTGGGGGCATATAGAAATCTCAGAATGTTTGACTTCTGTATTAAATAAATATTTCAAATTAATTATATTTCACACAATAAGTTCACATTTTGAGGAAAAAGTTTCGTGTGGGAGGTCCATAAACACAGGTATCTCTTAGCTTCACCCAATGTACAACATCGGTCTTCTAATACTTCTGGATATGTTATCTGTCTTTATTAATAATGAAACAAAAATGATAAATATGTAATTTACATGGAATTATTCTATAGTTTTAAAGAAATTACCTTTTCGAATGTTTGCTGTTGCACTAAATTTGATCAATACTTGGTTTAAAGATACTAATTTCGGAACTACTTGCAGGTGACCTTTGTCAATTGGTCGGTTATCCAATAAATGGTTCGGGTGGCGGCAGTTCCCTTATCCGCCTACCAAATGGATAGACATGTGGGTCTGTTTGGAGGATTGTTGTAAACATTTTTTTTTTTATTACCGTGATTTATTATTGGTGTGTAGTACTGCGTTGTGTTTACTCCATCTTTCCACATTTTGGACGTCATTACAGTGTTCTTCATCAGAGCAGATTTGTAGATTGTGGTGGCTAAAGAAGTGGGAAACGGGAAACGCAACGCGGCATACTAACTACCCCAAATATAAAGCACTTTTAAACTTTTGGTCTTGGAAATCTAAAATCATTTGGAAATTTGATGCAATAAGGAGCATAATAAAACGATTTCGTTCACATTATCAATAGTCGATCTTAGTAAAACATTGCTATCATTGTATTTGATTACCAGACATATATAACGACCGGTCAGTGGTTGTGCTCCCACCCAGGCGTTCCGTGTTCGATCCCTCGGCTGGCTAAGTCCTACATCACAACACAAGCAATATCTTCCGCTTAGTGTGGTGGTAGTAGGAGATTTTTCAAATGTTGTTGGGTTATTCGTAACCCGGGAATGTTTGCCTTTCTTTTAAAAAAAAAAAAAATAAATATATGTACAACACAATAAAGACAAAACATCAAAATTAATAGCA
This sequence comes from Limnephilus auricula, assembly GCA_951813805.1. Taxonomy (NCBI): domain Eukaryota; kingdom Metazoa; phylum Arthropoda; class Insecta; order Trichoptera; family Limnephilidae; genus Limnephilus; species Limnephilus auricula. Next base: position 1,729,532 of record OX638401.1, read on the forward strand.
TTAAATTGATTAAAATATAATTCCTACATGTAACATACGGCGTTGTAATAATATGACTGTAAATCAATATGTTTAAACAAACAAACATCTCCCTAACTACATATAAGCTATAGATAAGGAGGAACGCAGATTTATTTAGCTGGGTATTGATCAGAATTGATTAAACATCAATATCTTAATTACGAACTATTGTTGGGATTGTACAAGTGATAATGAAAATATTACTGAATTAAAAGCGCCTGAAACGGGGGAAATATAGCTCAGACCTTTATATACAAAAAATAAACCTTAAAATATCCATTCTTTGTTCATCGGGGATGAATAAATAGTGATAGTGTACATAGCGTTAAAGACCGTCCAAGTAATAATGACCAATATAAAAGAAGAGGAAAATATGTTAAAACGTAATATTGTGTAATATGTAAACAGTGACATGTAAAGTTTAAGTTGTAATTTTAAGTACCTAGCGCATCTATTTATTGTGTAACTTTATTGAATAGTCGTTATGTAACCGCGGTACGTTATGTAGTTTTGAAAAAATGTAATAAAAAATCCAATTACTTTAAAAATTTGTACTTTTTGTTTTTTTTGTTTCATTACAGCCTAAACTGATGTACAAATTTATTGTCGGGTAAAAAATTATTGAAATGGTTTGGACTTCGGTTTTATAATGTCATTGTATTTTGTAGACTTACTTTGCAGTAGGGTATTTTTTACCATTTATTCATTTTCATTGATTTTTGCCATTTATCGAAAATGCGGTTTTGAACTCTCATTTATTTATAGACAAGATGGCTTTTGAAATTATATTAGATCTATCACAATTAACCTTGGATAGCTAATGTTCGACGTATTCTTCTTAAGCTAACCATCCGTTGAAACGACGGGTATTTGAAAAAATATTTCTCAAAAAAATGTAAACCGTATGCACCTGATGTTTTATATTACCGTTTTTCAATAAAAAATACGTATTTTTACTTATGCTTTACTTATTTATTTAAAAACTCCAGTAACATTGTTAGGACCTCTGATAAACATACCATTTCTTTTTGTAAAATTTAACATACAAAATTAACTACAAAAACTTGTATGACAATCCGTTCTTTTCTGGCACGTACGAATGTATAAAATAATTATAATACAAAAGAGTTTATTTTGAGGATTTCTTGTTGTGGTACTTACCGCACATTTTTTTTTTACGATTTTCTCTTCTTGAAGAAGATGATGACTCTTCTTCATTTTCCGATCCGGATAAGGAGCTTGGCCCGATGACTGCCGGTCTTGACTCTTGATTTTATCTTTCATCTGCGCAGGCATTGTTGGTAATACCAACCTTATTTTTTATTTACCTTTGTAGGTAGTGTATAATTATTGCGACATTGTGTTATAAGCATAATCCAAGTTATTCTGATGGACGTAAAGAGATCGCTTTGTGAGTGTAGCAACATTTCTTACACGAAATCGCAACATCTCATAAAAAAATCAAATCTTTCGCAATTCATGACAGTAACATGCCAAGTGCCATTAGGATTTGAATTTAATATATCACCTGAAGTCAAATGGTTATCTTTGATAACTATTGAGGTGTACTTACTTGACTTTTTTTGTAATCAGGTGGTTCATAATTTTTGTCACTTTGGACATTATCTTCCAACACAAAATCTCCGAACTCATTAAGTGAAATAGCATCCTTGCCTTCAGTGCTAAGATATTGGTTTGTTAACTTCAATAATATTAAAAAATACAAAATCCTGATCAAACAATGGATCATCGAAAAAGGTCGTGCAATAATTAGTCACCTTACCCAAATATAATCGTATATCTCATTATTGTTACCACTACCTACCAACCTGAAAATTCTGTCAAATATTTTTGCTTTATTGAAAAATGTACTTTATATTATAATTAGAAAATATTTGTAAAGTAGTCTGTCTCGACACAGGAGTTCCTAGTGAGACAGGCAAGGCCAAAAAAAATGTAAACCTTATGATATAGATTCAATAAATAAAAAAATAAAAGAAAATAAAAAAAATATTGCATCATTACTTAACGGAAAAACGGTAAAAATCTAAAACAAACACAACTTACGTCAAAAGCCAAAACTAACAATTAAACTTACCATCCGTCGAAAAGACGGACAAAGCTCAAGTATCTAAAAAAAATGTCACACTGATCAATATGTGCGCTTGAGTATCAGAGACCACACATTCGGATGCACCGTTTAAAAGAGACAGCGAATTTACATTGCGATGCCCGTCGATTCGACGGAGGTTAGCTATCCAGGTTTAGATGGTATAATATTCTAATTTAAGGCTTATTGTCTTAGTCAACTAAAACGCACTCTAACTACAGAGGTATCTGATCTTCTGTACTCTAAAAACCTTATATAAGGTACCTGTAAATAATATTAATATTTTGCTTTGTGTTTTCCTTTCCTTCTATCTACATGTACATTATGTGTAGTTACGTATTAGGTAGTTTTAGTAATTAATTTAAGCCCTTTCTCCCTGCGAAGTGATGTTCCCCGCCAACAGATGTGGACTATCCAATTCCCTCAGAACTCCGAAGCAATTTCATTAATTCCGGGAACAATATGGAGAACAATGAACACAATAATATATTAACTTCTATACCTAGTCATCAATTCATTGTCAACATTATGTTTGCTTTTTGAAACCAGGAGATGTTTATTCTCGGAACTGTATCAATAGTCTGTGTTGGCACACCATTTCTTTACCTACATCAGATCAGAGATGAGAAAACTTTTCATTAAAAAACTAGATAATTTAAAAAAAAAATGTTTTTCTCTAAGAAGCCCAAACACATGGTCCATGTTGTGCATTATGGGATAATAATATATAATTTTATTATAATATGGTGTTTTCATAAAAAGTGTGCCAGATTTAGTTTTTAATTACATTTATTCGAATAGATAATATAATACATATTTATTTCGTTGTAAAGTACGAATTATGTTTGAAATACCTAAAATGTCAGACAAAAGCGCAGCACGGCCATCCTTGCAAACTCTTCTCCTCCTCCTTTGTTGAAATTAAAATTAACATTATATAGTATACAGGATTATATTTGTAGTGTCAATGTATTTCAAAAGATGTCGTTAGTATAGGTAGTTGTATGTAGTTTTGAGGCGTCTTAACAGTTGTCAGTAAAGTAGTTCATCAGGAGAATGGTAATTGTGTCTAATACCCCAGCATTTACTGAAATAGCCGAAGATATCCGATCGTCGTTAAATATTCACTGTAAACCACGCGATACCGTAAATAAAGTATCTTGTAATCTCGACGAACCACGAGCTTTATTGAAGATTCCCAAACAAACATCAAGTAATCCCAATCAATAGTATTGAAGAAAATTACACATAATATTGTGATTCGATTGTGACAATAATATATTGGATCTCCGCTCTGAAGCGGAATCGCAAAAACCCCAAACAAATAAGAATCGTGATGTCAATTCTGGTGTTCCAGCACGGTAGCTCGATATGAAGTTACCGACCGATTGTCGGTAACTTATCATCGTTCCCCAGGACAACTGCAGATCGCAAACGAATAGGTGACAGTTCCCAATGACTAAGTGTCCTTAACATATTCGACATCAACCGTTGTTTGTACGTTAGCGATGTGCAGTTGTCCTAGGGAACGATGAGAAGTTACCGATAGTTATCCTATCGATCGTTATAGAGCAAGCGTTCTAGGGACTGATCCGCATTTCTTGACAAAACGTAATGACAACAGGTGGTACCCCTGCCACTATGTGCCTACTCCTGATACCGATGAAGGCACTAAATACAATAATATTATTTATTTATTTATTTATTTATTTTTTTCATGTTCTCTATAAAACAGTTATACACCAATATATATCATAGAGAAGATTATAAATTACAAAGTACACAAGGGCAGTTTTACTACTTAGTGACATTTGCTAAAAGATAGTTGCTGAACTGTCTGTAAGTGACATTGAAAATGTTATAAAATTATATCACATTCTGTCTCTTTATTTGCATGGAGGACTGGAATCTATACTTGTAACATTAATTAATACTCTATATCTAAATATGAATTGTGTATACGTCGTGTAAATCAATACGTTTCACTTAATTAGATTAATCATCCAGAAAATACGCCTCATTTAAAAATAATTAACCTGATCGTTATTATTACAGAATGCGTAACAGCCCATTAAAGTTTCTCGTCTAAATTGTAATGTTTGTTGGTTTTAATTTAATGTATTAATGTAATTTTTTTAAATTTCAATATTTAATTGGCTCGCATACTTCTCTGCCTACCTGATCGACGTACCTACTAGTTAGATATTAATTTAATTTTTTGTCCTTGTATTCTCTCGTATCAGAGGTTGGCTATCATCACAGCAAAATTATATATGTCTTGAGCTGAACCGCTCTCGTACCAACCACGTAAAATTTGAAGTCATTAAGAACAACGTCTTCCTCTTTTTTTTGTTGTTATTTATTTTTGGGATATTATGCCGTGTTACGCCAACTCCTTCTTTAGCCGACGTTTCGGACAATATTACAGTGTCCATCATAATTTTGATTAACACATCTGCCCTGATGATGGACACTGTAATGTTGTCCGAAACGTCGGACAACATTACAGTGAAAAAAAAAAACACTTTTGGTCGTGAAAATCTTAAATTATATTTAACGTCTTCCTCTATTCAATGAATCTTTCCGTTGATTAATAGTTTAATTAACCTTGTACGTAAAGCTACTAATAACTAATATTTTAAAAACTTACAGTTAGCATAAAGGGCTCCAAATAAAGAGTTTTTTATGATATATTGGTACATTTAACCGGTCAGTGGTTGAGTGGGCATCGCGTTTGGGTCCCACCCAGGCGTTCCGTGTTCGATTTCTGGACTGACTAAGTCCTCCATCACAACACAAGCAAGATCTTCCGCTTAGTGTGGTGGTAGTAAGAGGTTTTCAAATGTTGTTGGGTTATTCGTAACCCGGGAATGTTTGTCTTTCTTTCAAAAAGTAAAAAGTAAATATAAATATTTAAATATCGAATAAGTTTAAATGAACAGTTATTAAGGGCAACATAAATCAATTCTATATAATAGCAACTTCTAACGCCCATCGTTCACGTAGCTATTTACAAGCGACGCTACCGCTACCTGTCATACAATTTTGCTAGTGCAGTGCCTAGCGGCGATTTCAAACACTAATAATAGTATTGAAAATACAAACGAGTGGCGATCGCGTCGCTTGAACGTAGCTCCATGGAAGAACGGCGTTAGATTGCATTTAGCGGTATAAATGGAATTATTTTTAAATGTCATTTGTGGTTTCTTTAATATGTTTGGCACAATATAGTGTATCAAAATATCAAAAATATCAGAAGGTTGCGTGTACGACCCACCGATATCTCCTCTTCGAACCGGAGGCCCATTCATCTCCTCATCCAGGACATCACGCACCTTGCCTCCAAAGTGGTGACCCCGACGTGATATGAACACGCAACCCGACTCATCTCCTCCTCACCACGTCGCTCCAAAGTGGTGACCAACGACGTGAGTTCACGTGCTACGGACTGCAGATTTTTTGTATACGGACATGATGGGGGACCAACATCCTGCCTCCAAAGATTCTTTCTCCATAATTATTGTACGTTTCGGAACCACTAATCATTCATTTTCAGTGAGTTCTTTCCCTACACAAGGAATCAGACATTTTGCACTGGTATATTTATAATGTTGGTACACAGAGATAACCAATATATTATTTATAACACGATTGTAAAAGCAGCATCAATTAAGGTAGGTATCCTCAGCTCAACAAGATGTTCTACAAATTTGGTTAATGCGAAGAGCCGAAGGCTATAAAGGCATAATTTTCTGAAATGAGTGAAGCCAGAAATATTTAATGACCATGAAAATATAGCTTTTGTTGCATTGACCGTCTGTCGTTTTATTAAAACATGTGATTCCGATTATTGTAGAAAACGAAAAAATGCCAAAACAAATTACTTTGTGATTTGAGGTTCCAGTTGATATAACTTACTTACGAAATGATTTCAAATGGTTTATTTATAACATAATGGATAATATAGAAAGTTTCATCATTTAACAAAACACCAAATTTCAACAAAGATTTGTATGGTTTTTTTTTCATTAGGTTCATCGTAGATGATCTAAAACGAATATTTAAATAATAAACGAAAATTGACTTCGTGCGACATGTGGAAATAAATACTGATATTGACAGTGTTCATTTTGTGGCCATCATAAGAAAATGTATGACTATTGTAATGTTCTTCAATCCCAGTGATTGGGATTACTTGATATGTGTTCGGGAATCTCAAACAAAGATCGAGTTTATATTTATATTTAACTGGACCAAACGTCTCTTCTATTAAATGCTCTGAGTGATTCTGTAGTATGCGTACTAGATATTGAAGGAGACCATCTGTCAATTGTATATCGTCGGCTATTTCCGTAAACGTTCATGTATAATGCACTTTGCCATGGCCCACTCTTCTAAGGTACTACTCAACTAACATCTGTTGAGATCCCTTGAAACTACCTGCACCAACGACATCTGTTGAATGATTATGAAACTACATACATAATTCTATACATCGAACTATTTAAAAAAAAGTTTTTATCTAACCTTTACGCGCGGTTGAAGTAAAACATTTTTAAAGTGGTCTAAAACGCATTTGCACTTATATATTTTTATTGTAAAACTTCTTTGACTGAAAACTAAATAAAGGTTTAAATTTTTTAGGCGGCGGATCATGATTAAGTTATTTATTTTTTCGTTTATAAATATTAATAGAAGAATTTGTAAAATTTTGTTTTTATTGTCACACTTACTGCCACTTTTCACTTCAATAGATTCACAAGAATCAGGAGAAAGAAGAGTTAAAAATTATGTGACTTTTAACAATCTTCAAATTTGATTTTAAAGGTTATTATTATAATTCTCGTCGCAGAAGAATGAAACTGCGCGTGCTTATACTGTTTAAAATAACTCAGGTCCGGGGCATACGTCATTCCTATGTCTACCTACGTTAAATTGTCGTGAAAACAAGCTTATGTGCCCAAGCAGTTAACAATATTCATCAGGATTTTGCATTTGTCTTTACTGAAAATCAGGCACCAATCTCTCTTTTTCATCGTAAAAAATAAGACAAACCAACATTTTCACCTAAAATCTTTAGTTAAATCATACAATAATTAACAAAACATAACCAAAACCTGCTGAACTTACCTTATACAAATAAACAAAATCAACGAATGACGTCTGACATTTGAGTTTGCTTTGACAGGTGTCGCACTCATTGTTGCCATACCTACGACGTTAATATGATGAAATATAAATCGAACGTCATTTCCGGTTTAAAATGTTACTTCCGGCCAAAAAAAAAAAAGATCTGGGTTACTCGTTGTAATCCGCCTAAAGAAATTTTACTTCACAAATACATAGTTTGCACGATAGATACAATATATTCAACTGTTCCAGGAAGACATTAACAGAACTGTAAGAACAGTTCATTTGTACAAACGTATCATCACTATTATTATTAATCGTTCCATCATTCGTTTTGTAATAAATTACCGCTCGATCCATCGCACAATGTTCCCGAGGCGTTGTGTTAGTTCCAAGCTGAATGCATTATTTTTTAAATTAGAATTTTAAATGCCGACTAGTTGTACTGCCACATATTCAAGTTGAAGGAATCTAAACGGTTGCGGAAGACGGGATAACCAATGTATTAGAGGTCACATTATGACATCAGTACAAAGAGTAAACATTTGAAAAATATAACGATCCACAGAAAAATTGAATTTACAAGATAACCAATGCTCCCAGTTCTTTACATGTTAATACATTTTTTGTGTATTAATTGAAGATTAATTTATCGAGTTCAGCGTACATAAGTTTGTCTGAGAGTTTGTTAGTACGCGAAAAAATATCATTGTATGTGGCACTTCAGTAGTGTGTGTTGATTTGAAACATAAAGATTGACAATTTTTTGACAAGTTTGCGAAATTTTACGAAATCCCATAAACCGGATTTTTTAAATAATCTCGTATTTAAAACAGGCTCGTATTTTTCAACCGATTGATAGGCGTTGTTTTCTTACATAACTTTAATTTTTGTAAGAATATTTAATTTATGTAAATATTATCCTTATTTCATAAATAAGACCAATAAATATGAAAGTCTCTCCAATAGCAATCTGAAGGTCGCAGTTTTGAATCCTAGCTACGACAAGTGAATTTTATTTGATAATTTCGGGTTATTTAACGATTTGTTAATTAAAAATAATATAATATAGCCTATTTGCAGCATATTGCAGAAAATTAGATACTATCAATATCGCCCAGGTGTAAGCCGGCATCATTCAGAAACGAAACGTTGCTTGAAATGATTTTAGATATGTTTAGTTACTAGATTTGAATGGCTTGACACTTCCCCACCTTCCTTTCCCCCATCTCCTTCATATCCCCACTACTTTCAGCCTCCCAACATCGTACTTTTTTGTACATTAGTGATACATATTTCACCAGTTATGTTTACCTTTACTTTATGAGTTTATAGTAATGACAACAATTGTTTAGAAAATTTTGCCAACCACTAATCTATGTTTAGGTACCTACGTGCTATCCACACACTCATGTACCTATTACATTACACTTGGATAATTTACTGCATTTTACCCCAAGGCAGCCAGATTAGAATTTTTATTTACCCCACTTTCAAGACCAGCTAACGGTGATTTTGGCCGGAACATGCCATATTCTCTCACGCTCTCTTTGCCTAGTGGCAGTAGGAACTTGGCAATGTATTTATGGGCTTATTTATGACTACAGTAATGGAAGTCATTTAAAACAATAACTGCCAAACATAACATTGAAATATTATTTATGAACCGTCAAGTATTGTAGACTAAACAGACTCATTGCTCACAACTCAGTGTTAACTGCTCACTGGTGGATTGATAGCGGCAGTTTACTGTTAATAGTAGGTATCTAACCAATGCAAAATAGTTATCGTGTATCAGTAGTAGAAAAAATCTAATCTTTGCTATGCAAAAATAACTTTCTTATTCTACAGGGCCTTTCTCCATTTTTGGAGGTGCAGTGCGAGGGCTGTTTTGAGTAAAGTAAGGCGATAAAGTTCTGGCGAGGAATAAGGAATGGAAGGAAGCTAAGGGTCAGTATCTCCAGGAGAGGCGGACGTATGAATTAATACCTCCTACTGCGGTGCAGGCGAAGAGGTCAAAAAGTCTCCCTTAACAAATCTCCCGATCCGGTGTGCCATTCAACTGGTGCATCATAAACGCATCAATGCAGATGCAACCATTGCAATCACTAGGACAAACCTCAACCCATGAACCTGAGCAACCCTGCTAAGACACCAAACGTTATCAATTTATGTTTCCCGTGGCAGCAGCATCCACACCCCCTCTCAAATTGTATATTGTGAAGAGCAGATTTTATTTTGTATCTTACTTATTCGCTAAGATGGCCCTTACTGTGTGGCTGGCTACATTTGCAGTCCATTGAAATTATAACTGCTTTGAGGTGCACTTGAGTGTGCAGTTTGTAGAGCGAGGTTTTAGAAGTTTTGAACGCATTTCATTGCTATCCATGAAGATTACAATGTAAAAAAGTTGATTTTATGGAAGTGTGTCTATTTAATAAGGTCTAATTTTCAACATCAAATTTGGCTTTGAGATATTTGCAAAATTCTTCCAGCACAATAGGGGTTAAGAGCTAAAACTTCGTCCATAAAATTTTAAAACCTTTTTTCAATTTTAATAAGAGTATCTGTGGCGGACGGAACGGTTTCTTTTTGTTTTACAAATCGTCAGTTATATTTCTATATTGTTGAGTTTTTTTAACACTTGAGATGCAAAACAAAGGTGACAGTATATAAGAAATTTAGAAAAATAACATTTTCCCACCCCTTGATGTAGAATGTTGATACTTCTTGATGATATATTGCACACTTGAGGTACAAAATAAGAGTAAAATTACTGTCTAAGTCTATTACGAAAAATTGTTCATAATGCCCGAGCAACGCAGCGCCCGGGACTTCAGCTAATAATAAGACATATAAAAGTCAATTAGAATCTATCTTTCCAGTTTTTCAGTAGTCCAGTAGTTTTTGGAAAAATATAATTTATTTAACATTTTCTTAACATCGGTTAGGTTCATTAGGTAAGTATGGTGGGTATAATAGGACTCCAACTTATTAATCTTGCGTTTTGTTTAGAGCTGAGCAGGAACATTTTAACCTTTTGCATCCTTTGAGGTAATCACTTCATTTCTACGGAAGGGCCCGAACTAAGTATGGTTAGAACAAACGATAATTTTTTTTATTGCTCCAATAATTATTTCTGGTCACTCATTGTTTCGGTGATTGACACGACGCGGAATGAATTCAAACCATTTATTATTTGATATTCTGTTTGAATTGCTTATTATTTCTTTCTATGAATTGTTGGAGATAGTTTAACATTTGATGGATGCAGCGGTGGATGATTGAATATTTAATATTTTTGTAAGTTTAATTTGCTGCATAATTAAGCTTTAATTTGGCATAATCAATCCCTCTCTGAGCCGGTGGATCTCATCATATTGGTATTCTTTACGCCGATCTACTTCCTTGCCTGTGTAAATGTAAATTCTTATCAGTTGTCTCTTTATCAGCGTGTATATAATCAATGTTCTGATGTTAATTTTAGTTTCAAACACAACTAAACAGTTCGTCGTTTAATTACTACTTATTCTTCTGAAAACTATGATCGAAAGATAATAGAATATGCATTCATTTGTTATTATTAGAAATAAACATAAAACTTTTTTTTAAATAGGTCACCTAGCGTTTTTTTAATCCAAAATTACTAATAACAAAAACAAACAAAAAACACATTTTCATTAGGTAAATCTATTATAAACCACCTCACGTTTTTGTCGTTTCAGAAAAGAATCATAATTGAAAATTCTCAAATTTTTATAATTTTTTCTCGAATTGCTATCGGAAACTTTGAGAGGTGTATATTTAAAATTTTCTATGGTTAAATTCTTAATTTGAATATAAAGCGTGGAGTTTTCTCTGTATAACACCGATAGATCATGTTTCTCACCATGTAAGGCAGATACAACAATTTATGTGAGCTGGGATATATGTGGTCTCTTGTGATTAGGTATACGGGTGAAGTTTGAGGTATTTTGAGCATTGAGTAACTTGTAAGAGTATGGAGAATAATGCCTAAGACATCAAGGTTATATCTAAATCCTAGAAAGGACTAAGGCCTAAGGCTGATAGTATTATTTTATAAACTAAACATAATATTTAAGCATTGTGAAACATTATAATAAGTATGCGGATTAACTTGAGAGTAAATATTATTACTGACCAAATACAAAAACAAATGCTTTTTTGATACATCAGATATTTAAATATGTACATTAAGTTGGTTAGTCATGTACGAAAAATAGTTAAGTTATTCGATTCTTAATGATTTTATTTAAAAAAATGGATCATTGTTTATCTTCCATCGCATACTTAGCATACGCTGAATATATACAATAGATTATTCGTATATTAATAATGATTACAGAATTTGAGCTCTTGTACAAACAAAGCAATGGAGGCTGGGAATCCAATTTGAATTTCAATATGATAATGTCTGGTCCACGGGGGTAAATTATTATTATTATTGTGTTTGAGGAGAGAAGTGGGTAAGCAATAAGCACACACGAAGTTTAGTACAGAGATAGATTGTAGACGTATTATTAAACCGGATTAGTCCGCCTAGACAAAATATTATTTAGAAATGGAAGTTTCGTATTCTGTTTTAAAGTATGGGTGAGAATTATGAAGGATTACGAAATAAACTATTCTGGATATAATTGCGTTAAACTATTTAGAATAAACAAGTGGCCCCAGAATATCTACGCAGGCACTAGGTACTACACTGGTGCTGGAAAAGCGAAATACGGAGATAGGTATAAGATGCTTTCAGAAGGCCATTAACAAACTGTTTATACAGCTCTGTCCAATGACATGTTTTTTTTTTGTTTTTCCAAAGTTTGCATTTTGACTATTTGGTCATTTTCGTAAAAAGAAATACCTTATGAAAGGATGCGTCAATAGAAATACCTACCGTGCTTCAGAGAATGGATATTAACATTGAACGTGTAGACTGGTCAACTCAAGTCAAGATCTTGATTTTTTTGGTGTACCTAAGTCTAAATAATTTTTGTCGGACATTAAATAAGTGAAGAAATTTTATAAATATTTCTTGATAGAATAAGTCTTGACTTATTTTCTATTTTCTCTGTTTTTTGACTTAATCCTTTACTCTTATAAATTACATTATACATTTAAATTGTCGAAATTTCTTCTTAAAATTAGACTTAAGTCCGTTAGTAAATAAATACATAAATAAATTTCAGATTTATTTTCCCTGGGGTTTTAAAAGAAAAAAAAATATTACATTTTCTGCCATTTCTATAAAAGACAGAGAATTATTAACATCTTGCTACCTATTTTAGTTAGAAGTAGGTGGTTGTGTAGTGCGTTATTTTCATAAAAACGTCGTCAAATAACAGAGATATAAAATATATGAAAATATATTATTTTAATAATTTAACTCGAGCAGGCAATATTTTTTTCTAAGTATTATTTCAAGTACTAGTACTTAATCGTCTTAAGGATCGTTACACTTTAATTGTTTGGACTACACTAAATTTAATGGCACAAATAGTTGATTTTTTTTTTTAAATATTTATTTGATCAAAAGTACAATTACAAAATAAGAAAGTTTTGACTGTCCAACTAGGAAGATTTCGAATTGCAAATTACGCGCTGTTATTTGCAGAACTTATTAGAAGATTAAAAATGTAGATTTTCGTTCTTTCCATTTTGGGCACAATTCTCTGGTAAGTACCCACCTATTATGGTACAAGCATTGTCATAATTACAATAATGATTGTTTGTATCCTTCACATCGAGACAGCTGCACAACACACACGAATACCAGAGGCACGAATTATCATTACAAAAATTGAGGCTTTAACCCGCTGTAGCCCAAAAATCAGATATTGCGGAGTTTTAAAATCTTGGTTAACTTAATAACTAATAGGTTTTGTAATTTTTGGTGTATTGGATTATGAATGTGGTTTCAATTTCCTTCAACATATTACTACATCGTCAGTATTGGTAGTTATATATAGTTTTGAGGTTCTCAACAGATCTTATGAGTATATTAGTACTACGTGAGAGTGTCACCTTCAGTGCCGAGTACCTTTGCTTCATAAATATACAGATATTCATTCAAACCAGACGATAAATTATTAGGATTCATAACCTGACAAACTGAGAATCATTGAAACTCTCGATTACTTATATTGAAGTATTGTTCATCAGAAAAACCCACAGTACAACACAATGGTATAATATTTTCAAATTTCAATAATATTTCAAACACTCTTTTTTGCCTCATAAATCTTTGATTGTGATGACTTCATAGACGCCAATTAAAAATATTTAGAAAATCGTTGTCGGTTGTTGAAAAAATTATCCAATACTTGGAAAAAAATGCTCAGGAGTGCATGGACAGCTAGAAACTCATATGCGTCTAGTCTGGAAAACCTAAGCAACCACATCTACAATGCACTTAAGATACTTTGGGCACGTTGCTCACCAATCCGAGGACTCCGACTTGAAGAAACTTATAATCACAAGCAAAGTGGAAGGCAAAAGAAGCAGGGGAAGGTCACCTATGCGCTGGAGTGACCAAGCATTACTGGTGTCCGGTACGTCTGTGTTCACAGCTCTCCACGTAGCTCAGGACCGTGAGAAGTAAATGAGCCTTGTCCACTTAGGAAAATAGAGTTTGGGTCCCGATCCTTAAAAAGAGATTAGCACAACATAATTAGCATTACTTAATCTTTATGTTAAAAGAAAGGTTCTCCCATCTAAGGATTCTAAAAATTGGTGATAAAAATCGTCGACAATCAATTCACTACAATCATTAATATTTTCGAAGCCGTTCATAATATTGGTCATGTTAGTGTTAAAGCAGTAATAAGTCACTTGATTGGCAGGTAGGCTCGCTGTAGAATCACACACTCGACTGTAGTTAACATTACATTACAGTTACAAATTGACATGTGTTATGCGTTATGTGGGGCAGTGAGGTGAGATCATATCTTCGCACAGACTTGTAGCTGTCAAGGTGGTATTGTTATTAAAATGGCTCATATTTAGCACAAGCTTGTTGTTTGAACAGGAACTGTTTAAACAAACTCAAATAACCCACGTGGTTATTAATAAAATAATGTTGGTGCCTACTTTGTCGCTCGTCAGATATGATTTACACTTATCAGATCCAATTTTGAAAACTGAAAGGTCATTGAACTTGAATAATTTTACGTATGTCCGGGTCTTGACGACGGATGGGTCTGCCCGTCAACTGCATGGCAGGCCGGAGAGGGAGAGACTAGTTGAGGGAAACCTTTTGATCTCTCCGGCAGGGCTCTCTCAGAACGTCACCTTGCACCGCAGTGGGAGGAATGGTTTCATTCGTCCGTCACGTCTGGACACACTGAGATTCTAATCCACCCCTCAAATCTTTTTCCATCCCAGGACTTCCTCTCCTGCTTTTCCTAAATATACTCTCCATCAATAATCCCCAAAGATGATGAGGGAAATTATTTTCTTTAGGGCCTCCTGTGTGTAATTATGGCAAATCGTGCAAGTTATCATGAGGTGAATACTATTAAGGTCAAAAGAAGTTCGTTATTACCGGGTTATAAAAATGTGTTTGGAAAATAAATCCCTAAATTGTTTTACTGAACTATATTATTTAGGTTTCTTAAAAATGCGAAGCAGAAGATAATGAATAATTTGTCTTTGATTAATTATTAAAATTCTTATTATATTATAAACCCTAAAGCATTACAAATACATACTGTTTTTGATTTACAAAATGTTTTTTTTTTAAATAAACAGTATTATAGGGCTTACTTTCTATACGTAGTACCATAAGTACCAACTGAGAATGGTTGTCTTTCGAACCCCCAAAAAGCTTAAGCCCATTAAATGTAACGGAGTGAAAAGAACATTTTCATAATGAGTCTATTGCAGGAAATGTTGAATTTCTATAGGGCGAGCTTTCAGTTACACAATTTAGCTGCAGAGCTTTTTAATGCCGAAGCTCGATTAAAAAAGAGTTGGATGGAAAAGCCTTTTCATGGCGGAAAATCCTACAAAATGTACCCTTCGCTCCACGTCTGGCACGTCTTGTGTATGCAAATCTAAGCTTATTTACACTGTATGGGTATCTGCGAATTCCATGAACATGAAAGTACTCTTACTTCCACATAATCCGCTTTACATATGAGCATTTTATTATATATTTTTTATTTAGGGGTATGGTATATAAACCCTCTTATATATAACCAGAGGGGGATGTTAAACCAATAGATGGGAACGCTGACCATTATGTTATAGCAAAGAGTAATTATATTTTTAGGGTAATATTTTGCGAATATTTATGTTTAGGTAAAGAAAATATCTGAACCATAATCTTTTGAAAAAAAATGTTGTAAAAACAGTTCTTACCAAGCTAAGCATTCATCAATTTATATCCCTCCCATCAATTGTGGGATTTGAAGACAGACTGCACTTCATGATGTGGTTAGTAGGAAGTTGAATGCGGGACCACCATCACCTGCATAGCCTCCGCAGTGCCATTATGTTTTGCTGCATTTTGTAGATTTACTCTCTATCGCCTTGTCAAAACTTTGTAAAGCCATTCCGCGTCGTATGAATAATACTTACATGAGTATGTATTTTTATTTCTGTCGGTAGGTCCATGAAGTTCTTGACTCTTTTGCAAACGTATCTATGGATCATAGTATAGATTGCACGGAATATATTTCAGATTCTTAATGTATTTTAATTTGCGTTAGTTCTGCACGATTTCGGTTTCCCCCGTGGTCTCCATTTATGTTGAGGATGCTGCGTGGATTTTATTTTTAAGAAAAATGACGAATGAAGATGTTATTGTTCGAATGAATAAAAAAAAAAGTTATTAAAACAATAAAAATCTAGGACACGTGATGAGACTCCGGAGAAGTACGCGATCTTGCATCTCATAATGCAGGGAAAGATTGCCGGAAGACGGAGCCCGGGAAGACGGACGGAAGGAAGACATCGTGGCTGAAAAATCTGAGAAAGTGGTTTGGCCAGTCTACTGTAGAGCTGTTGAAGAAGATGAAGAGTCCAATGAAAAAGTACATAGATTTTAGGATAGTGCGGTCATGTCTGTTTGCCCAACGTAGAAATAATGATATTATTTTTTGCGGCTATCAAATTCTTCATCGATCAGTAAATCGGAATGAAATTTTATAGGTAATTTGAAGTCAGCGTTATTTTTTTAACAATTTAAAAAGAACATTTTCATATTTTTTTAGTTTAGTGTTTTAGACGTGTTAATATTATCTTCATTGAGATACGTGGAAAAACTAAACTCTTCGCATTTAATAACGAACCACATGACTTCACACCCAAAAATCTTCGTTAAGTAAATAATAATATTTCAAAAACATTTCTTTTAACCTGCTACACTCGTGTACATAAGGACTAAGGAAGGAGAAGTAATTTATTATGTGCCAATCGCTTAGATTTGTCTACCCACATGGGAAGAGTTGCATGGTTGTGTGAACGTATGAGCCAATAAGATTATAAAATCGATACCTTTTTCCCTTTTATTTTTCGCAAAGGGTAAACACATTAAATGTAGCGTTGAGCTCCGCAAATTATTCCTATGGGCAGCATAAACTGTTTGCACGAAGAAAAAATGAGATTTGAATATACAAACAGAATTTACGGAGCCAACAAGAATACTGATGAAATTGTTCAGAACTTTCCCTAGAAAAGCTACTCTTCTTGCTTTTTGTTATCTGCGCTTGAATGTTTGGTCGTAGTTTAAGTTTTTCAGGACAGAAAAAAATTACCCATTTCAATTGCATAAGAAACTTTACAAAGTTTTGCATAAATAGAAAATGTAATGCTCTGATTTCCGAAAGAAGTTATTTAAATCTTTGACATTTTGTCTACTCCACACAGTCCTGAATTCGTTGCAGCAATAATAGTAACAAGTTTTGGTTTTAATTATACTGAATTGCTTATAATAATTTAATATCATGTATATTTCGTTCGCTCGGTTTTGCAATTCATTTTCAGTTGAGAACAAATATAAAGGATATATACTAAATTAATACAAAACATATATTTTGTCAGTACTAACTTATTCCACTGTAATTTTTTTTTTTTTTAATGTTTCTTTATTCTTTGAATAGTAAATATATAACAATTGTGGAATTTATGGCCGCCATACTAGGCACATGCCCGTGTTATGGTGGCCGATTATTTAGTATCACTAATTGTTTTCTTTATTTATCCTTCTCTGTTAGGGGCGGGGTGGGGAATTGGTTAGTTATTCGGCTGAGTGACGACAAGTGAAAGAATTTTTTTAATTGTTTGATTTTGAAGAAAAAAAAATTAAATAGACATCTTAAAAGTCACCGGATACCAACAATTAAACTTACATTTTTTACTTCGAATAATGTCAGGAATCACTTGCTAAAAGCGAATAAAGTCTCTTTCAACCCTTAGGGTGATTTAAAAAATAAAAGTTAACATTTTTATCGGGGCCCATGATATCAATAGAAAAAAAATAATTTCAAAAATAATTTCTCATTTAAATAAATTTTACTTTGCCATTGATCAAGGTTTCGAAAATACGCCATTTAGTTTGTTTATTATTTGTTTGTTTATTTTTTGTTTGTTTATTTTTTGAATCTATGTCATAAGGTTTACATTTTTTTTTGGCCTTGCCTGTCTCACTAGGAACTCCTGTGTCGAGACAGACTAGTTTACAAATATTTTTTAATTATAATATAAAGTACGTTTTTCAATAAAGCAAAAATATTTGACAAAATTTTCATGTTGGTAGGTAGTGGTAACAATAATGAGATATGCGATTATATTTGGGTGAGGTGACTAATTATTGCACGACCTTTTTCGATGATCCATTGTTTATTAGATGTTAGTGCAATGATTGCAACGCTTCAGACCAAACATTTTACCCCTCTCCCGACCCCATAGTGTAAACAATAGGTAGTGATAACGTGATTTAATTTTGGGTTATTATGCTGGGTCGGGCTTCCTCTTTCATGTGTTTGATTATTTTTAGTTTGTGGGCTATTTTACAAGTAGTTATAAACTGATTGGTAGCCGCACTTACAAAAGCTACAGTAATACTTAGAGATACGGTAAGTGAGCGCGACTTTGTGCAGACCACAAAAGTTGTGGTTTGGCGCGATGGTAGCGACTTTCACTCCTATTTGTAGGTACTTACTTTGCAAATAAGCGATAAAGATAAAGTATGGTCCACGACACTTGCTCGAAATAGTTGCTGCGACAATATCGGAACCTGCACCAAGTACCCATAGGACTTAGGACTAGGTCCTAGGGCGCCAATGAATTCATCGAGATGTTAAATTGTTCGTGGTCTTTTTAACAGGTGGTTCAGAAATTCAAGAGAAGATATATATAAACTGGTCAAACGATCTAGGTATATTATGTTAACAATACCGCCAACAATTATTTCGTAAACTCTCTAATTCAAAGGCCTCATATTATACCTTAGAGTAACAATATTATTATACACTATACTATTATGTCGTATTATACCATGTTACTGCTCTCACTGTCTACTATGTACATATAAACTTTACATTTCTTTATAGCTAAATTACGTTTGTTAACCTTAGGAGTAGGCACATTCTTATTTTTGTACAACAGGTTTATACCTACAAATAATCATCTTATGCATTACTAGTTACTTGCTGTTATAATATATTAAATAGATAGATTATACTATGTATTACTACTGTAACTGTGAACTTACAATCTTATGAATATTTTTTATAACTATGTATGTAAAAGCCTAATAGGCGTATAAATAAATAAAAAAAAAAAAAAAAAAAAAAAAAAAAAATATGTATATATATATATATATATCTAAGCCACGTTTACTTACTGTTGTCCTTCGTTAAATCTTAGAATACAGCAGCAGTCACTTAAATAAAGTTAGTGGGAGAGGTACCTACATACTATTGTTGTTAAATCACTTGACACTCCTCGACGCAAATAAAATAAAAGTTTTAGAGGAATTAAATTGTTCAATGTTTTGACAGCACTCAATGTTGGTTGCTAATTTTTTTTGTTCTTTCAATAAGAATAATTACGTGGAACATATAATTGATATTTTAAAATATTAAAATATTAAAATAACATAACACACGACTAAAGGTGGCACGATATAAAAATAGTCTTTTTCACTTTTACAAAAAAAATCTATTATACACTTATACAAAAAATGCATATTTTTTTAATTTACAACCTTTTTCACAAATAGTAGCATTATTTTTTTTAAATACACAACACTGTATTCCGCCTTTGTGTAAAACAAATTCGAAAGCCGAAACAATACAGGAGAAAGCTCAACACAAAATTGCATACTAGCGACTTAAGACAATGCTGCATTTGCCGAAACTTTTGTAAATGTAACTAAAAGATAACGACTTATCAAAAAAATAAAATTATACGAAAACACATGTCAAAATCGGTCGACTTCAATGTAAATTTACAAATGCCATTAGACAACGGTTGGATAAATGCCAAAAAAAGAACATAAAAATGACTACAAAGTTAAATATCACAATATAATATAGCTAAATATAACATTTAACTTGCATCCCTATGTTGCAAAGCTCAACCGTCAGTCGGTCGTTCTTCGACGATTTCGGGCGCCATCAGTAAGACTCGTCAATGTTCGGAAGTCACGTGACATCATGACTTCGGATCGAAGCACCAAAATTGGCTAAATTTTGCCTAGTTTGTTCATTGAGGGATTCATACTGGCTAGGAGATTTTTTGTATGGATTATTTGGTGCGGATTGTACCCCGCAAAAAATGAGAATAAGTACCGTATTTGTGCGTAATTTTAATGGTGCGCTATCTATAACGTGCTTATATTATTATAAAAAAAAGTTTGTTTTATTTTCTCATCTTTTTAATTGGGGTTCGCCGCACAAACGCGCTTTAGAGAAAAACGCCACTGCTCAGTACCTATATTTTCTTACGAGCACTTTTCACCATATTTTTTTTCGTATTTCGTACACAGTATTACCACTGCTCGCGATCCAGTGAGACTTTACTATCTTTATAACATAGGTACGGGGCATACGTCATTCCCATGTCTACCTACGTTAAATTGTTGCGAAAACAAGCTTATGTGTCCAAGCGGTTAACTGTCAAATGTTGCGATGATGTGAATTCATACATTTTTTTACAATAACTCAACATAATAATGTACCTATTTTCCCTCCGGGCCTATATCGTATTTCAGGATGCTGTGTGGAGGGCCTTTAGAGGTCTTGAAGAGACCCATGTCTTAGTTGGGGGGAAGTAATTCAGAGGCCGGCAAATCGTTTTACAGTCGAGCTGTTCAACTCAAGAACTAGTCCTATCACAAATAAATCAAACCAAACCCGTTCTCATATAATTATTAGAAACGGTTATGTGACGAAATTACTTTAGACTTAATTAGTATAAGTATAAATCAATTTAAGAGTATGTTTAAGAGTTAATGTCTACAAAATATAGATTTTGGCAAATATTAAAAAAACAACAAAAATTATTGCTGATAATAATTGTTACCCTTTGTGCTATGCATAAAAAAACTTATCTTATCTTAAATTAAATTAAAAATGATTATTCTTTTTTTTTAAGAAAAACTCTCTTTTCATGACTTTTGAAGGTTATTCCCTAAGAGTATGGATATTAGAGAGACGGCATGCGAAGTGTGCCCCCGCGCTCCAAGTGTGCCTTTTCGAGAATTTTACCCAAACGGCTTACATTGGCTGCTGGTTTTTGGTCGTTTAATACGTTCCGACAGCAGCCATTTTACATGGTGACAGCCAATGTCAACCGTGTGCGTAGAATTCTCGAAAAAGGCACACTTGGAGCGCGCGGGCACACTTCACATGCCGTCTCTCTAATATCAATACTCTTAGGTTATTCCCATCCATTTAGTATATCATTGAAGAAAAAGATAAAACTAATACCTAATCTAAATTAAAATATGAAAATGAACAAGACACAGAAAAATAATATATATTTCAATTTACATTATTAGTTTTATCTTCTTCTCTTTCAATGAACAATAATTATTGTCACATTTTTGTTTTTCTGCTTAATTGTAACAATACCAGGACTGAGCTTTTCAAACAGTCGTTTGTACATAGATTGCACAAAGTTGGTAATATACACGAAGATACGGGGGATCTTTTTAACTTCACGGAACGTTGGTTCAGAAAGGCTACGCTAACATATCATTATTAATTTAATCCAAGTCTACTTAATTTTTTGTACCCACTTGTATCTCTCACTTTTAGATCTTTCTAGAGCTTCTATTCATTTTATACTTTCTGATGTCATTTAACGATCAAATTCCAAACTTTAGTGTTTGCAGAATTACAAAACAATTGAGAAATGTTTTCGAAACATTATTTATTTATTTCTATATAGTACACATATGTATATAATATCTATATAGTTACAGTGTTTATCTAATTATTAATATGTCTACATAATATATTTAAAACTTTCATTATGTTGTATGTATGGTAGGTTTAAGAAGGTGAAACTGTGGGTGGGTAATTTTGTATGTACATTATTTTTAATGTTTATAGAATTGATTAATTTAGCGACCTTATTGGCTTACATATTTCATAATATTAAATACTTTTAGCTTCCATAGAATGCGTAATTGCATCGATATGGCGTCAGAGCGAAAACTTTTAGTTGGTGAAATATAACGTAATATTCAAATTGAATTGAAATATTGTTGACTTCATGGTAACTGGGAGTTTAGTTTACGGTTTAGTAGAAGTCTGAAGATAAACAAAATCCCATAATATAATCCCAGGTCTGAATGCCCGAGGCGTTCTATGATCTGAACAAATATTTAGCGGGGGTCATCGTGTGTTTACGCCAATATTGATTTTAGTTTTAAATGCAGGAAATAGCGAAGTTCTAGCTCAATCAAAGCAGGTTATATTATGTTTGCTCCTGGCTCCTGGCATCAGCATTAAAACAGGTAGAAGTTGATTGAATTAGATGGAAAGGGCGATAAAATTTATAAGAACGATAATAATATTTTTATTTTTATTTTTAACTTTTTAACTTAAAGAGTTAAACCTCAAATTATAATATTTTAATTAATGAAGATAATATTAGCGAAAGTCAATCGAAAATCTGAAACAGAAAAATCAGAAAAAGATACGGATACATCTGGGACTCGAACCCAGGTCCTCCGGCAATCCGGGCCGACGCGCTATTTCAATGTTGGTGGTTCTCAGTCGAAGTATGATACAGTTAAAAATGACCGAATCGGATAGGGATACGTTGGCGCAGTTGGTTAGCGCGTCGGCCCGGATTGCCGGAGGACCTGGGTTCGAGTCCCAGATGTATCCGTATCTTTTTCTGATTTTTCTGTTTCAGATTTTCGATTGACTTTCGCTAATATTATCTTCATTAATTAAAATATTATAATTTGAGGTTTAACTCTTTAAGTTAAAAAGTTAAAAATAAAAATAAAAATATTTCATCCTAGACTTGCAGATAAAGTCAATAGATGTCGCATATTAATAAAAAGTGATAAAATTTATCCTGACACTATCTAGAGGGCATTTAGTTCGAGTTGAATCTTGCAATCACACATAAAGGTAGCAGCCAATAAAAATATGCGATAAGAAAAATGAAAATAATGTTGGTGGTTCTCAGTCGAAGTATGATACAGTTAAAAATGACCGAATCGGATAGGGATACGTTGGCGCAGTTGGTTAGCGCGTCGGCCCGGATTGCCGGAGGACCTGGGTTCGAGTCCCAGATGTATCCGTATCTTTTTCTGATTTTTCTGTTTCAGATTTTCGATTGACTTTCGCTAATATTATCTTCATTAATTAAGATAATAATATTTATTATTATTCCGATAAAAAAGACGTTTGAATACAGTCGCGAAGAATATATGAAAGTACCTTCACAATTTAAAAAAAAAAATTGTTAATTTAATTTAATAAAGTTATTATTAAGTTCTGCAAGTATTTTAGATTAGTTCTTTATTTTAAAACTAACTGACCCGGCAAACTTCGTACCGCCTCAGAATCAATAAACGGTGTTTAATTTATTAGCTGACTTAAATTACACTTTTATTAAGTTAAAATAAATACTTTTTTAGTTCAAAAAATGAAATTGAGCTGTTGACTAAACACAAACTGTTTGGCACACTACACCATTGAGCGTTCGAATTGATTCAAATTATGTCGAACAACGCACATTATTTGAAAAGCCGTTCCATACAAAATATTTGAAAAAAATAATTTTCTTCATATTTTTTTTTTCCCGAAATTTTAATAGGTATTCTGTTAATCGGGACAGAGACAAATCCAACAAATCAAAGATCATAAAAATCTGTTCAGCCGTTCTTGAGTTATACATGGTGTAACTATCCCGACTTTGTTTTATATATAAGGATTAAATGGAGTTCTACGAATTAAACACAAATACAATAAATACCTTCACTATCATTTTCTACAAACTGGAATCTCAAACCACACTAAGTATGTTAAAATCGTCAAAACAAAAATAATATACCAATTCCAAAACTGAATTAAAAAACCACCCACAAAAACAATACAGAATCACTGTTTTTCTCCCCAAACCCAGGTTTGTTTTTTTTTTGTGAATAAAGCATATGAAGCCAGTGAGACATCGGCTTCCCCAATTGGGGTATATTGTCAGGCTGAAGGTAGTGGAGAGGGGAAGGAGGTGGGGAATGATGAAGATGGGAAAGTATCTAGGCATGCAGATCTGGTCACCAAACACAGTTAAAGCCATTTTAGCAATGCTTCAAATCTGAACGGTGATTTTACCGCAGGTCGATACTGATAGTATCTTCGGCTCTGGAACGTGCCACAAAAAGACTGCATATTATTTTTAATTAATTAATTGTGAAATAACACAAATTAATCAAATAAAATTTATTTGCGTGCGCCGGGTTCGAACCCGCGACCCTCGAAATGCGAGTCGAGAGTCTTAGCCCTCGACCACGGAGGCTAAATCCAGCAACCTAGGATCGTTAAAAGTATTACAACGAATGATCGCAATGAATTATTTCTCATTCACTAGGAAATTAAAGTTTTCTCCAACTAGCATACAATTTTGTATGTATCACTAACCCAAGATTGCACAGGGCCAGTCGGCCGTAAGTCACATCGAGATAAGTAGGTACCAGATGATTATAACTCTAACATCCTCGTGGGTCATTGGGAATCGACACCACTCTAACATAGGAATAAACGGTAATCGTGAGTTCGTAAAAAAATCTAAAGAAGATGAATAAATATTGCTAATTCTAATAGTTCTAAAAATACTTACTGCGTCACAGTGAATATTTAGACGTTAATGCAGTTTTTTTCATAGAGCCATATTATTTTTATCCTTCTTCGTGAATTGCATTATCCTCTATTAGTTTTCAATTGATTTACTTTTTTTCAAATAGTGTCAGGAATCACTGCTTAAATTAATTCAAGTATGTCCATAAAAACCTCTTTAATATGTTAAATAGTTTTCAAAACCGTGAAATCTTTGACCATAATCAGATTGGTTATTGATCATTGATCTGTGTCGTTGTCATTGTCATTGACCCATTTTGGGACTTCGCTGATTTTGTAAAAAATGACAAATAAATTTCAAATCCTTCATAGTCCCAGATAGAGATTATACGTACGTCAATGATGAAAAAACTTTATTTTATGTAAACGAAAAAGGCATTAGATACTTGAAACGACCTCTCTCTGGGGCTATTATATTATATTTTAATAGTATTAGTCTCGTCGATCACAGAGAGATTTATATACCACCCACTAGGGGTATTATGAGTATGTGTATAAATAACAACATTACACGGATCGCGGTACATCAAAGCAAAACCAATTGAGTGAACAGAAAGCATGAAGTTTTTGCCAACTGCAACGGTAGCTAGAATTCCGGAGCG
This sequence comes from Limnephilus auricula, assembly GCA_951813805.1. Taxonomy (NCBI): domain Eukaryota; kingdom Metazoa; phylum Arthropoda; class Insecta; order Trichoptera; family Limnephilidae; genus Limnephilus; species Limnephilus auricula. The sequence goes on from OX638401.1 coordinate 1,754,737, forward strand.
GTACGAAATTATTTCTAATACCTTTGATTCAGAAGCTGCGGCGGTTGCATTTCATCTAACGGTAATCGTATATCTGCACTGAAATACAATTAAACGCGAACTGCAGCGGTACATGCATATTATTACAGTCACCCATTGTTAACCGGGAAGATAATGTGCAATGCAGCCGCGAATTGCGGCCGGATTAAATGTAATAATTATTTGGAATGGAAACGAAAACTTTATGTAATTTGGAAATCGAAATACATGTGTTAAATTATGTACTGGCAAACATAAGTATATTTATATTTTATGAAGTGTAACATTTTTTTTAAATAACGCAGATAGTGCAACAGTTATTTTACCTGATTTGTATGAAAAATCATATGATAAAGTTGTAAAAAAAGGATCTATCACATGTTTTATGAAAATTATTCTAGCATATTTTTCTTCGTTCACGACATAAAATTATTTCACTTTTTTCCAAAGGTGAATGTTAGGGAGCTCTGAGATCTGAGAAATTAGCTGCAAAAAATTTTTAGTAACTCAATAATAATTATGAAAACGGCCAGTTTTTTCACAAAATTTGAACAATTCATCGTATTTGGAAGTAATTTTTAAAATTCTGAGAAGGTTTTATTCAATTTTTGTTATTATATCATCGTTGGCCAGTTGTTTCACATAACTAAAATAAAAACAGAACTCGAATATAAAACTTTCTCAGAATATGTAATATAACTTTTAAAATTAATGAATTGTTCAAATTCTGCGAAACGTCAAGTCCTGAGACTAGCGCAGAGCTGTAGAAATTCCAGACAAATTATAATTTTATCATTGAAGAAGAAGATAAAAATAATAATCTACTTTTTCAAAATATGAAAGTGAACAAGAACAATTGGGCCACTGTGATCTATTATGAGACTGTCGTAATTATCAACTTCATATTTCAAATTTCTTATTAAAAAAAATCAAATTATAATTATTTATATTATGATCTGTGAAGCTGAAAGGTTGAGAAGTATATCTGACTTACGGCTGCAGAATAATTAAAAAATATATTCATTATTAATATGTAATGCAGCCACTTCTCGTATTTATTACAACTTTTTTCTTGATAAATAATGAAAGTTATTATCAAATGATGTAATGGTTTGTCAACAATCAGTTTCAATTTAGGAAATAATAATTAAAACAATTTACTGTTTAAATATATGCCATAAAATTAGTTATAGTTTATCGATTGTCGGAATTGTTTACACGTTACAAAATTTTGAACGTAATGCTTTAATTTGAAGGTAATCCGAGTTTATTAAACAAGAGTTACTATCACTCACAGACATAACCACAACCGAAATTACGAATAGTATGTTTAATGATATGAAAATGATTGGTGATTTTTTGTTTTTGTTTTTACAATCATTTTTATGATAGAATAATAACATTGGATACAGTTTTCCGCAAATTATACTGTCTTTAAATCACAAGCGAGTACCCGGCAAACGTTGCAATCAATAAACGTGTTTTAATTCTGTTTATTGACCTGCTTTTGGATTCACGGGAATATATTTTTTGTTTTTTCGGTTTGGTGCTTACACAAATAGACAATTGAACAACGTGTGACAATCATGAATGTTCTAAATTCCCTGCTAACCCCTTTCTCATTTGCAAAAAACAAAAATTGCACTATACTGAAAAATACTGAACACTACTGAACAGGGAGCATAATGTACTCGGAATAAACAACACTTATGGGTTTGTGTTGCTCCCAAGCATCGAGACTGCAATCATTACTACGGAATGATTAGACCTTAATTCAAATTTCAGATTGCTACCGTACCCAGTAGGTATACACCAGTGATACAGCTGGTACACACTACAATCTGAAGGCACCCATACGCCAATCCTAATACCCGCTACCTTCTAGCAGCTACCGGGTAATAATCAAGTTCACGGCGACGTGAACTGCATGTCATTTGGAACTAGGAAATGCATCTGGGAGAAGTCAGTGAGGCAGTGCATTTATCATTGAATGTCGATAAATGCTGTCGAGATGTTTCCTGGAAATCCTTGGATTACTGAAACGGGCCGAATGAAGCGTAGAGTTTGAGGTAACGATTAAATCTCGATAGGTAAAATTCGCATTAAAATACATTGTTCTCTTCATTACCCCAATATCGTATTTGTGAAACATGTTAATTAACCAGTAGATAATTTTATGGTTTATTCGCACTCCAAATAAAAACATTAATTTCAAAACGAAACTGAACATAAACATGCAAAGGAGAATGGTCTCACCTCATAATCTCACCGAAAAGCAATATAAAGCACGTCTGTAACTATTCTATTTTTAGTTCTTAAATAAATATGATATATTCTTATATCACAGAATTAAGAAAAACACAAAAATAATTTATTAAACACAAACATAATTTATACTTTTGAAATTAGCTATTACTTTGTGGTTATCCATTTTATAATTAAATGAAACAATATAACTTAGTTACAACCACTACCCCCACCCCTACCACAACACCTACTGATAAATTGTACCCACCCACTATTTTGTAATTGTCATCATTATATGTTTGCCCTGAAGAAGGAACGGTTGTTCCGAAACCGGCCGGCGTTTAACTAAATAAATCAGTAGTTGTAACTAAGTTATATTGTTTTGAAGAGTTTTAATTTTCAATGTACTATCGTTACTTAAATTTTGTTTCATTTAATTACAAGCATAATTTATTCAATAACTTATATGTATATATACCGCATTATTCATCACTTATTTATATATTTAAATGGCAAATAATATAATAATATTGTCAAGTAATTGAAAATATTTAAAAATGTACATTATAACGTTGTCGACTTAACCACGGCTTCAAACCCACACCAGTTTCTTCAATAGGGAATTGTATGAAGCCATCCTGGAGTCCCGGAGGAAACTATCGGTATTCAAATTTTCCGCAAACCAAAAATCTGCCTCTCAAATTTATGTAATGACTTCACCAATTTACGATAACCTAACCACGGGAAAGCTAAAGTGTGTCCCCATACCGAACCAACTGCTGACCTACAGTGCCACTCTCTTCTGCCTCTCGGTTGGTGGTAAATTTATAAGTATTTATATATTTAATTTATATTTTTTCTTACAATCAATGGTACACATTCTCTTTAATTCCTTCAACAGAGAACAGAGCTGCCCACTTGCCCTTTGAATTAACTTTCCAAGTTTTAATGAGTCCAGATTCTATAAGACCAGAAATGCATTTATCGCCATATTTGTAATATTGGTAGTTTTGCATCTGTGGGTATAATTCATTCCTGTATCTAGTTCTAACTGTAATTTAAGTGCATGGTAAAACAATTATTTTACACGACTTTTATGGTTAAACCGCGCTATTGATTTATCCGCTCATTATGTTGTTGGATACATGATCGATAGGATACATGATTAATTACAAGTACGTATTGCACTACTTAATCATATATTATACATCATTCTATACAGTACTATTTAAAAAAATCGACGCAATTTTTTAAATTTAACGATTTCATAATATTGTCTTTATTCGCTTAACTTTTAGGACTTAAGTTCTGAAAATCTTTTAGTTTTTTGTATCAAGGCCAAACGGTGGTTAGGCAACTTTGAGACGACTTATTTATAAGATAATATTTAACCCCGCCCAATTTCAATTTTCATGATGATTAACATGATTTTTTACTGATTAAACCTATTTACTGAGAAAAAGGATTATGTCTTCTGTGGGGTACTTTGATATATGTTTACCCAACATTAAATGTTAATTCAAATTGTAAAGTCTTCACTTGGTTAAATAAATACACCATTGACTTATAAAACACTTGTATTTTATTAGACCACATAAACTGTTTTTACAATATTTCCATCGTATTCCAGAATCTAACTTATCCTGCCTGAGGCGAGATGCCTGCCTTTTTACCACCTCGCCATCTGTCGCTATTTTTAAGAATTATCATTAAACAAAGCTATGAAGCAATTATAACCACTATCTATGCGGTTTTAGCCTAACTTAATATATAACACAAATGAAACAAATTACTTTTGTGTAAACTACTATAATCAATGTTAAAATATCTACATGTTTCAAAACCGATGGTTTCTTCGTCAGGATAACATGAATAAAAATAACAAAAGAAACCAACGCGTATAGGCTAACAGAACAGTAGACTAAAATATTAAATTAAAACAAATAACTTTGTTTAAACCACTAATATAATCACAATTACCTACATGTTTCAAAACCGATGGTTTCATCGTCAGGGTAGTAATGACATTACTACCCTGACGAAGAAACCATCGGTTTTGAAACATGTAGGTAATTGTGATTATATTAGTGGTTTAAACAAAGTTATTTGTTTTAATTTAATTCAAAATGACGCCACAAAGTGATTTTGCGAAGTTTGAAGAAAGACTAAAATATTACACAGAGAGGTGATTAATTATTTAAAAATATTATAAAAACAATTATATAAAATGAAATATAAAAAATATTTTAGAATATGTTAACATGACATTATTTATTTATTTATTTTATTTTACGCCCAGAGGGTATTTACACATCTACATAAAGGCAGTACACTTTAACGAAAAAAAAAGTAAAAGGCTAATCAAACAAACAATAACTGGCCATATCATGTAAATAATTTACGTGACATAATTACTAAGGTGCATTAAGGCCATTGGTCCGTGGTCGAGGGGTAAGATACTTGACTCCCAATCGGAAGGTCGCGGGTTCGAACCCGGCGTGCGCAAATAAATTTTATTTGATTAATTTGTGTTATTTCACAATTAATTAATAAAAATAATATATACTATATTTGCGGCACGTTCCAGAGAGGAAGATACTCCCAGTATAGCCCTGGTGTAAGACCACCACTCAGAATTGAAACGTTGCTTAATAATGGCTTTGGCCGTGTTTAGTGACTAGATATGAATAGCCAGGTACTTCCCCACCTTCCTCTTCCCCATCTCCTTCACTTCCCCACTTACCTTCAGCCGCACAACATACCCCAATTGGGGATGCCCTAGTCTCACTGGCTCCAGACGGGAGCAGTTGGGACTCTTGTGAGGTATTCTCTATAAAAAATAAAAAAAATTGGGTGCGTGGCAAGTTTCATACAAAACGTAGTTTTGGATTTTAGGCCAAAATACAAAAGCGGCCGCGCAGCCGTTCCTCTTAATATGATATGTTTAGTAAATTTGTAATAAATTTACCAAAAAACTTCCTCAGTGAGTACTTTTATCATGGATAAATGATTTCATGTTTATATTGTATCAGTGACATATTCCATACATCTATGTGCGAATACATATTTCCCAAGTTTTGAATTCTGGGTAAATTTAGCTGCGCCCTGGTCGTAGTATTACCACAATAAAACGGTAGTACCTGCTAACCTTGTGTTTCTGGCTGGCACATTCAAATTTATGAGCGCCAAGAATTAAGGGCTGTCACATATTATGCAAAAAAAAAACATATTATGCAAAATTAAAATTTTTTTTTATCTTTATTTTTTATTTATAAAATACACGATTATACACATTAAAACATTTACATATATGTGATACATTAGATCACCATACAAGGCGACTGCCTGTTTCATGGTGACCAATGGAATATAGTTATATAGTTGCTTTGTGATGTCTAGTGTAAACATAAGAACGAAATATATAAAGATGTTGAAAATAGGAAAAGTTATAGAAGAAAAATAATAATGGAAATAGAAAATATAAAATAGAAAATAGAAATACTAGATCGAAAATTGTTCTTCTTTCACTCAAATTTAATAGATGAGTTAATCATAGTAGATAAGTGTAGTTTTATTTTTTTATTATGCACTAAACGAATTTAAAAATAAATAACAAAAGATAATCTTGTTGTTTAAACAACAAAAATAAATTATTATAAATAGTAGAATTAATATAAAAATAAATTTAAGAGGTGGCTATTTAATTTATAAATAAAATAATAAACTACCACACTTTGAATGTGTTTTAGTCCACAGTCCATGTTAATGGTTTCTATCCCTTTATCATTATATTCATTACTTAGGTAAGTTTAAAAAAAATCTATGTATGTAATCATTGCATGAATGTATTTACAAGCAAAAAAATAATTTAAAACAGTTTTGGTTGTTTGCCAGTTGCACGTTTATGTGTAACAAAGTTTACTGATTTCTCAGTAATTTAAATCATCTGAAAGTATAACCAATATTCCGGATGATACTTTTATAAGTCATAACTTCCCATTCCCGAATAGTACTGGAGCCGATCTGTAATAATTACATTGGAAACTTTTGTTAAATCCCGTATTACTTTGATTTAGCACAAACGTTTATGCACATGGAACGAAGGAACGCAAATAAACGGTTCTATTTGAACGCTGCACACTGCAATATCAAAAGTAAACTGCAAATAGCTTCCACAGTTATAATTGAGGATATGCCAGCTTGATTTAACGGATGAACGGAAATGCGAAATCTAACTATGATTGTTAACTAACAGTTTTGAATCGCAAATATAGTTTCTAACGGCGTAATTGCATCAAACAAATAGAGTGAGAACTTTCAGGATGATAGCATCCTCAAGCTTAAAGAGATAATAGTAAATTATTGACGATTCGTTGCACCAATGTAAATCTGGAATTATAAACATAACATCACATTACTATATCCTTCTGACATGTTTTTCATAAAGGCCTTTCATAAACAATTGAAAGGTGATTTACCAATAAATCGAAAAAAAAATTGTATGGGTTACGTTTTTCTTATTTAATAATATCAAAAAAAATAAAATGAAGAGAAACATGATATTATATTCGATATGTACCAGTAACATGATGATTTGGTTGTAATGTTAATACGGAAACGATTTTTTTTATACCTACTTTGGTAACGTATATTTAGATGTTGGTATTTTTCATAAATGCCAGAAATATGTAAAATCTATATATGTGCCTATGTAAATAAAATATAATAAAAACCTACACATTAAATTTATATTTCACTTTCAAATAAATTATCATCGACTTAACGAGTGAAATATAACTCACGTAAAACATAACATCCTGCTTCCGAGATTCTTTGATATCAGATAAAATTTTCTGAGTATCTTTAACTTTGCCTTAAAAGGACAGCTGCGTGGCCTTTAAAAGGGCTTAAAACTAAAAAAAAACTTAAATTTAGATTTGGGGCCAAAATACTTAACTCGTTTTAACCAAAATATACAGCTGTACTGTTACGTTCTACTTTATTTATTTGTGTTTTAAATTATGAATAATAGGCCAAAAGAATTCAATTTTTCTAGTTTTAGGCGCAACATGACAATTTTTTTGAGTTAATGGTGATTATTATAAAAATATTCTTAACCAATTACCTACGTAAATGTAAAAAAATTATACAATTTAAATTTAAACATCTTAAAAAAGCGTTTCTTTAAAAAAAATTCGACGCTATTTTTGAAATTTAACGACTTGATAGTATTGTCTTTATTCGCTTAACTTTTTGAACTTAAGTTCTGAAAATCTTTTAGTGTATTTTTTCATTGTGACCGCTGTTTTGGCTCTTAAGGCCAAACAGTGGTTAGTCAACTTTGAGACGACTTATTTATAAGATAATATTTATTCCCGCCCAACTTCAATTTTTATGTTGGGTAAAATGATTTTTTTATTGATTTAACCTATATACTGCGAAAAAAACTTATCTCTGTTTATATTAAATTTACATGCGACAAATTTGTGTTCTGATGTAAAACAGTCGTTTGTAAATAAAATTTAAGTTCATCGTAATTTTTTTTTTAAATTTTGATAATTTAATGTGTTTACATATAAAGTTAGGCATTTTTTTAATGACAGTAACTTTAAAATTATCCGTATTAGGTATTTACTACATGTACCTTTTGATTTAAAAAAGTTCAGTATGGCTGGGTATTTTAGCCTCAAATCCAAATTTTAGCTTAGCTTAACGATGCGACCGCTTTTTGCCACATTAGGGCACTTTATCTAAAACCATGGATTGCTTTGTTGCCAAAATGTCGCAAATTTAAAAAAAAAAAATTTATTATAGCGACTATATAATATATTGTACATTCAAAATATAACAAAATATATTTTCTCTAGATTCTTTAAAATGTTATAAAGTTAAAGATTTAATTTTTTTTTATAAATCCTACGAGCATGTGATAATAGACAAAAGATTGGTGAATTCATTGGCTATATAGAACTATAATCAGTTTGTATCTCTCCATATTCAAATTCAGAGGCTTGATTTTTTTAATGTGCGTGGAAAAAATTCCTTTACCAATCCAAGAAAAAAGGTTTATATTGCTATGTTGCTCCAGTGGTTCAAAAAGGCAGCGCAGCCCTCTTATTCCCTTGAAATCCTAAGTCATATCTTCATACAAGTACAAAAAGGATTTCACGGTTAAAAAAAAATCACCACGGAAGCTCGACTCAAGTCTAAAGAGATATCAGTATGTGATCATAAAAACTTATTCGACAATGTCATTGATGTATTCATGTTGTTTACAAGTATCAAATAGCATAATGTGAAAACAAATGTTCGAGACACAAATCCATAAATAACAACTGCCTTTCTAATAAATGTTACTTGAATTGGCAAATATCGAGTGCATTCAATCGCATCTTCAAAACATTATTTTAATTAATATCGAAACTTTCCGTGGAAGCGACGAAGAAATAACAGAATTGTTGATAAATGGGTCACTGGAGATGGAATTGTTAGATAGTTGAGAGAAGTTAAGAAACACTGAAACTAGTTACAAAACTAAAGAAGAAAAATTTAATTCAAAGCTTGAGAGAAAATTGCACGATATAATTTTAATTCGTAAATATTATGTTGTAAGTATCATCTACTGGTGAAGAGTAAAAATTACAAACGTCCCTATTTTGTTTTCAGTCCTATCTTTCTCACTGAAAGCCTGGACTTTCACCAAAAACGTTAATAATTTTCAATTTGGCCGTCATTTAAAAAGTAATGGAAAATACCATGCTATGGGTCTTCTTGCAAGATAGTTTACAATTTACAATTTATAACAATGTTGATAACAATAAATTACAAAATAAGTTTTCACAGATTGTTTTTTTGATTTTTGGTGTTTCTCTTCTATAGAAGCGGACGCTTGTGTTTAGAAGAGGAGCAAGTGTCAGAATGAAAAATATTTTCTACCGATAATTAAATATGATTTAAGGAATTAAAAAAATTTAACTTAAAAATAAGTAGATAAATAGACAGTTAAGTATTTTAATTATGAAGATAAATACATCATTTATTTATTTTACATTGAATTGCTCTTTAATCGCTTTTATTAGACATTTATCGTCTTCAATTTTTCTTATCTTTTCCGGTAAACCGTTAAAGTATTTTTTTCGTAGGTATATGTAATGAAGTTGTGCAAATAAGGTGTTACATTTTCGTGTTGGAAATATGTTTTTGACGAGTACGACTTTCAGTTCAAAAGCTTATTTTATTAATTGAACTAATATATTTTTTCGGACTATTGAATGTTAATACTTTAAATTCTTCAAAAATAAGGTGTGTTGGAAAATCGCTTGGTTTTTTCAAAATTATTTTTATAATTAGTCGTTGGACAATTTCAACAGGGAGTAGATTTGTTGTGTATGCAGCTCCCCAGCTGACTACAGCGTATTGCAGATTTGAGTGTAGATACTATAAGCATGGTAGACTGTTGTTAAATTTTCCAGTAAAAGAAAGTTACGGATTTCCAAAAATATATAAATTAATTTTCTTATTTTTTTAACAGTAAAATTGATTTAAAATTGATTTTCTTCTTCGATGGCGCTACAGCCCATATCGAGCTTTGGCCTCCCGCAACATTCGCCTCCAACTCCTCCTGTCCTCAGCGGCTGACTTCCAGTTAGTTATCTGGAGAAGCTGTGCTGCATCCCCTCTTACTTCGTCTTCCCACCTCAGTCTGGGTCTTCCCACTTTTCTCTTTCCACCTGGGTGTCCAGCCATAATTCTTTTTGGGACGCGTGTGTCCGGCATTCTCTGAACATGTCCAGCCCATCTCAACCTGAGGAGTCTCATATGGGCTGAGATATTGGGGGCCTGATAAATATCATACAGTTCTTTGTTGTGCCGGATACGCCACTGTTCCCCCTCTTTCACGGGTCCACATATTCTTCTTAACACTTTTCTTTCAAAAGTATCCAGCATTTCAGCCATCTTTGCCGTCAGTGTCAGCGCCTCACATCCATATGCCAATACAGTTCTGACAATGGTCTTATATATGGTTACTTTCGTTTTCCTGTGGACGCTACGTGACTTAAACACTGGCAGCAAAGAGAAGTATGTTTTGTTGGCTGCTGTGATTCTCCTTCTGATTTCTGCTGGATCCTCATTGTTCTCCGTCAGACTGGAGCCCAGGTAGGTGAATTGATCGACCACTTCGTATGAGTAGTTGTCTTTAAATTGTGCACTACCTCTTCTTCTATGTGAAGGGTTTCTGCTCTGTATCATCATTTTCGTTTTGTCAACATTAATCCGCAGTCCTACTTCCCGCGCCGCTATTTCTAAAGGGTCGAAGACCTCCTTAATAGCTGAAATTGATCTTCCGATAATGTTAATATCATCCGCATATCCGACAACTTGACTACTCTTGAAATAAATATTGGAACCAGTGTCTATTAGCGTTTTTCTTATTACATGTTCGAGCACAATGTTAAAGAGAGTGGGAGCCAGGCCGTCTCCCTGTTTTAATCCCTGCGATACTGTGAATTCTTCCGACAATTCTCCATCGATTTTGATCTGACATCTTGAGTCTGACATTGTGGCTTTGATGAGCCTAACCAGTTTAGGTGGAATCTGGAATTGTAGTAGTATGTCATATAGACACTCACGATCTATGCTATCATATGCTTGCTTGAAATCTATGAATAGTTGGTGTATATCTATATCAAACTCCCAGCACTTTGCCAAGATCTGTCTGACGGTGAACAGTTGGTCTGTTGTGGATCTACCAGTGCGGAAGCCTGCCTGATACTCTCCTAGTAGGTTTTCTGCGTACGTCTCAATTCTTTGTTTCAGTATAATGGTGTATATTTTATATGCTGTGCACAGAAGTGATATGCCTCTATGATTTTCGCATTTTAATTTGTCACCTTTTTTGTGAATTGGGCATATTATACTTATTTGCCATTCCTCTGGGATTTGATTTTAGTATTATATATTTTTGGATTAGCAACAAGTAAATAACGAAACGGATAATAGTTTTTTTTTATGGAAAAAGCAGAAACCCTTAATAAAGAATGAAATCTGGTTTTACTTGTCAAGTTTGAGTATAAAGAAATTAAAACAAAATAAAAACAAATTCCAAATATAGAATTTAATAAATTTTCTGGTAAAAAAATATTATAAATGGATTTTATCGCTTATCCAAATTCTTAACACATCTGAAAATGGCACTTACATCAAAACAAGACATCCGAGTACAATGAACTAGAGTTTCAATCACTCACATATTGAAAATCTAGTTTAATGACACCTGTTTTTAAAGATATCGCCACAAACAATGACATAATACTATGTTGTATCCCGATCCTTGTGTCTTTTATGGGAAAGGGATAAGGAGGACAACAGCAAATGAGGTAAACAGATGACCCAAAGAAAACTGTCGACCTTAAAAGGAAGCAATTACAAATAAATGGCAAAACTAGAGACAATTGGGGAAGGATTTTGTCCAATGTTGGACCCCAGACTGACGGAAAGAAATATATTTTATGACAGAATGAAAAAAATGAAAAAATCGCGAAAAAATCACGTCCAAACTTTTTTCAGAAATACTTGTTAGTCAATTTTATGACCTTAATAAAAATAACATATTTGAAATTAGTCTGTTCGTCATGGGAATCTGGAAGAAGAATACTTAAATGCATTGCCGCGCAGGAGTCTGAGGTCAAAGGTCCGTAATGAGGGAGATCAGGAAATAAGATGGAAGATGAGTAATCTGGAAGGATCCAATTTCTGGTGGTGACCCAGAGATAAAAGGGTCAAAGTGAGTTAGGGATAAAAACAATTGAAGGCTTTTCAAAAAAACCTTTTTTCTAGAGGCGTGTCTATAATATAAAAATTAATGTTTGTTTGTGTGTTAGTAACTTATGCGTGGCTCTACCGTTCATCCGATTGATGAAACTTTGGGAATATGATGTGCGCATACCCGGGATGGTTATAAGATAGTGAGCTCTGGCGTTATGAAATTATTTCCTATACTATTCATACGACTGCGATTAAAATTTCATCCGATTACTATTATTTTTTTTAATTATTGTGAAAATGCCCGTGAATACTTCTACATATATATATACACTGGTGAGCTCTTGCATTATGAAATTTGCATAAATAAATTAAATATGTCACGCGAATTCTTGGAAAAATGGGTGCATTTTATGGAGTTGAGTGGATTTGAGGTAAAAAAAGGCTAGGGAGAGGGGTATAAATTATTAAAAAGGGGGCTTCGTGGGAGGGGGAACGAGGGAGAGGGGAAGGCGAAGAAGGTGGAAGCGGAATGCGTGAGGGGAGGGAGAGGGCAGGGGGAACGAGGGAAGGTGAAAAGGGAACACGGGAAGGGAAGTGGACGCGGGAGGGGAAGAATAAGAAGAGCCGTAAGGGGAACGGGGACGAATGGGAAATGACACGAAGAGAGAAACAATTTATTTATTTAATTGGCATTGCAACGCATGCCGGGTATCAGCTAGTTTTTTTTATAAAAATAAGTGTTTTGGTAAAGTTTCAACGAGTATGCAATATATATTAAATTATCTTTAGAAAATGTATATGATTTGATAGAATATACATAGTTTCACTGAGGTAGATTGATCTAAGTAGCATGAATAGCTCTTTTTTTTTTTTTTGTGATAATATATTACAAAATTATACATAATGTTTATAATACATTATTCCCATTGAATTTTATAAAACTCATTTCGGGAAGGACAACATTATACAATTATGAAAATTATTTTTACAAAAAAACACGCATTTAAAGGGCATTTAAAGGAAAATACACAGATATTAAAACAGACTAGGCACACTTGATACAGTTAGTTGAATATTTCATAAATATAGAAAGATATACAAGAGTTAAATAAAAATTGTTAAATATGTCACTGGTTAATAAAGCGCTAAAGATATATAAGCATTACAAATAAAAATTGCTAAATAAGTCACTGGTTAATAAAGCTGCTAAAGATATACAAGCGTTACAAATAAGGATTTCTCAATATGTCACGGGTTAATAAAGCTGTTGAGAAAATATACTTTTAGATTTTTTGCCAATGTTTTTTTTGTTTGATACGGGAAGTTTTAGGTTATTAGATAATGCGTTATATTGCGTATGTGCGACGTATTGTAAGGAATTAATTCCAAATTTAGTCGTGTGAGTAGATGACGATAAGTGTATTTGATTTTGAGATCGTGTTTTGTGCTGGTGTATATCAAAATTAAATGTTGGTTTAGTATTATAAGTTCACGGAGTTTATGGAGTTCTCTAATAGATATCTCTAGTATATAGGTTCGCCCCTCCAGTTCATAACCGTAATCAGTAGCAGTAAGGTTTCTGGCAACAGAAAGATTAAGAGAATCATAGAAATGTTGTTAGCCTCCAGGCCGTCCTACACACTCGTTTCAGATTTATGAGTTTAAATAATCCAAACGATTTATGAGTTTAACTAGTCGAAAGAAGGACATATCCCCATAGTAATAAGAGTGTGTAAAATTTAAAACACAAGGCCCAAAGTGTTTTGTTGTTAAAAAAATATGTCGTTCTCCGTGGTCGAGGGGCGAGGCTCTCGACCAGCGATCCGTTTGTTCAAACCCCGGAGTGCACAGATACATTTTTCTTGATTGAGTTGTGTTTTCACAAATTAATCATTTAAAATAATATACAGATATCGCCCTGGTGTAAGACCATCTTTTAGAATTAAACGTTGCTTGAAATGGCTTTAGCCTAGTTTGGTGACTAGATCTGAATAGCCAAGTAATTCCCCAACTTTCTCTTCCCCATCTCTTACCCCTTCCCACTTAATATCAGCCTCTCAAGATACCCCAATCGGGGATGCCATAGACTCACTATCCCCGGGTTGGGAGCATTTAGGACTCTCGTGAGGTGTTCAATTACCAAGAAACCATTAACATCATTAACCTACATTCCAAAGAAAAAATTCTGGTCACCCTCTCCACAGGTTTAATCTGATCCTCTTAAAATCGATACTGAACTTAAATGAATTTAGTTATATTAAATACCTAACTACGTAAATCTGGATATGCAGATACATGCTACCTTTCCTTCCCTTTTTTGACTGTATAAATATCCCATCTATGATTTCACTGAACCCAACGGTGGGTAGTGGAATTTTCGAATGCATATTCAACAACGAATTTTACGTCAACAGTGGGCAAACAACAATATTATCACTATCAACAGTGCGGTTGGCGTTGATATTAAGATAACATTGTTCAATAAAATTAATTACTTCACGTAAAATGCATAATGCATCCCAGGAACAAAAACATACCCGTTAGTGGGGATTCAGAATTCAAAATTTTCCACGTTATTTAAAGAATTATTAAATGTTCATGATATGCTGTTCTAGAACTCTGCTCCACCGTATGGTATCTTGAGCAAGTGACGAGTGATGACTATAATGGTTTGGGAGTGTAAAAAAGTTCTGCCAGTTTGAAAGATACCAATTATCTACGATTTCCTGGGTATCTAGACTGGTTGATCGATAAAACCCTTTATCAATCCGTCGACTAAATCCGTCGTCAATGTTCAGTTAGCGATATTTACGAGCACGGTCAGCGGAGGATTCCGATAGATAAAGTCTACCGTTTTTATTGCAGCCTACAACGTGTCAGATTAGCTATCAATATAGATACACAACTTTTTGAATAATATCGTTCGTCATGCAAAATTACTGGGTTATTAATGAACGGAGGCGAACTTATGAAGCGTTTAGAATTGAAAGAAATCGTTTACGCAATTAATTAATTCGATTCCAGATTGGAAAAATGAAAGTTGTTATAATAATGTCAATATTTATGGCTAGAGACCACACGAACTAATTAACTTCATTGTTAGTGTCAGGTAATTGATTTCGACACTGTCAATTTATTAATAACCGTGCTAGGGTTATCGATATAAAATCGCCGGAAGTAAAGCCTATCGATACGATATTGTCAAGTTATCAATTTGACCGTGCTAGATCCCCTATAGTTATATATATAGTTATATAATATGTCAAGAAAGCAGGGTATCCAACACTACAATTTTCTGACCCATAACATAAAATATTACGTGTATCTGTTAATCTTGCGTTGGGTTTGTACCTCATAAGCATAATGTTTAATAATTTAATGTTTTATGGTAGGTTAGAGTGTATATATTTGTAATTTTTTATGTACTAGAATGTCTGAAATATAATACAAAATGGCGTATTTTGAGAAATAACACTTAATCACAAAATTCTGCACAACTTTAAAACCAAACATCCATTTTTCCTAGTGTGCCAGTTAAGCATGGTCCGCTCACAATAAAGACAATTTAAAGGGTTTTACAGTTAAATAATAAATGGTGTGGTTAATCTTGACAGTCTCTAGTGCAGTAATGCATGCACCTTGAATGGAACGGTGTTTTACTGTGAATGTTCATGCCGCCGAATAATTAATGCAGTTCTTACGCGAACTGCGCTGGCTGCACCGAGCGGGCAAACTTTGCTTTAATTGTTCAAGAGTCTGGCTTCAATTTCAACTTCAAATATACTTTATATTATGCCCCAGAATGTAATGATTCGTGAAATATTCATAGTGTGATTCATAGAATACTTTGAATGTGAAAACTTAAAGGAGTTTAATTTGTAAGATAAAAAAAAGTCACGACAATTGAATGATTTCGCCTATGAAAAATGTCTTTAAATATTTAAACTTAATATTGACAAGTTCCAATAACTAAATCACTAACAGAAGTTGTTTGATTGACTATGGTCCCTTGCATTATAAGTCGAAGCTTTTTGCGATTTGGATTAATAAATTCAATCTTTCAATTCAAATCAACTTGAAAATTTTTTAACTTTACAAATTGTCAATTGTAAGGACTTTTTAAATAACACTTTTTTTTTACATTAGCTCCACAAAGAAGGCCTTGGGGGAAAATTCCCTCAGGACCTGTGTCATCTTTTAAGTTGTGTGGAGGGTTTTTTAAGGGAAAGGAAGAAGGAGAGGAAGTCTTGGGAAGGAAAAAGGCTTGAAGGGTGGGTAGGAATCTGGGGATAAATATGTCCAGAAGTGATGGACGCGTGAAGCCATCCCTCCTGGACATATGCGATGGCGATGGGCCGAGAGGGTCCGGCTGCAGAGATCAAAAGGTCTCCCTCAACCAATCTCTCCCGATCCTGCCTGCCACGCAGATGGTCGGCAGACGCATCCGCCCTCAAGTCCCGGACAAACCTAACCCCATGAACCCGGGCACCCCTGCTAAGTCACCAAACGTAGCGAATCACTTGGGGTGACCTGTGGCAGAGGTGTTGGTCGTCCAATAAATGGTTCCCGGGGCGGCGGTACCCATACCCGCCTCCCAAATTACTTATGTAAAGCAGAAGTAAAAAAAATCTAACTATATACAGGTTCCTTCTAGCAATATGGCTTGCCGTTTAAAATCAGCCTTACTGATGCTAAATATTTGTGTCGTTACTCGAATTGATTCTGTTCAACATCAAGTTTGCCACCCGACTGGCAAAACCATTGGTAAGTAAGATATCTATCGGGAACATAGAAGTTAATGATATAAAAAAGCCGAGTTATCAAACCATCCAAGAATTAGTTTAAAGAAATGTGTGTCGATGTGCACATCCCTTCTGACCCGTAGACGGTACATTAGCAAACCCTAGAGAAAGTCAGTAGGATAGAACCACGGATAGTAAGTAGCCATACTCCCCCAGGATGCGAAATTTCAGATATTTATTCAGAACTCTCTGCAACTAGAGGGAATACTCTATCTGGTACGGGATCCAAATTACCGACCCACTGTCAAGTCTATTCCTCAGTTCCTCAGTAAGGAGTTGAAAAAAATTATAAGAATTCAAGCCATCTCATTGTGGATACAAGTTTTAAACTTGGGACGTTCAGTAAATACCGGTAATATCAAGTACGACACCTCCAATGAATGAAAAAATTAAACAATTAGATATAATATTATATTGAACACAATCCGATTCAAATTAAACAATTAGATGTAATATTATATTGAACACAATCCGATTCAAATTAAACAATTAGATGTAATATTATATTGAACACAATCCGATTCAAATTAAACAATTAGATGTAATATAATATTGAACACAATCCGATTCAAATTAAACAATTAGATGTAATATTATATTGAACACAATCCGATTCAAATTAAACAATTAGATATAATATTATATTGAACACAATCCGATTCAAATTAAACAATTAGATATAATATTATATTGAACACAATCCGATTCAAATTAAACAATTAGATGTAATATTATATTGAACACAATCCGATTCAAATTAAACAATTAGATGTAATATCATATTGAACACAATCCGATTCAAATTAAACAATTATATATAATATTATATCGAACACAATCCGATTCAAATTAAACAATTAGATGTAATATTATATTGAACACAATCCGATTCAAATTAAACAATTAGATGTAATATTATATTGAACACAATCCGATTCAAATTAAACAATTAGATGTAATATTATATTGAACACAATCCGATTCAAATTAAACAATTAGATGTAATATTATATTGAACACAATCCGATTCCTTTTATCCCACACAAAAATTCTATCTAAAATTTGTATTTCCAAGAATAGTTTTAGGTCATCAGCGAAAAAAATAGACATTCTATCTTACTTGGTCTATCAACGGGATTTTATATATTTTTATAACAAAGGTATGCACAAATCATACATAAACACTAATTGCATGCCATTGTTAAAAACAAGCTTAAATAAATATAATTTTTTTTTAAAAATAATAATTATGTGTGACATTCGATCTTACAATAATATTAGAAATTATAAAATGAATTAAGCTCTTGAACTCTAGGATGTAAAGGAAAGAGATTTTATTTTTATTTAGTTTTTATAATGAATACTTCACAAGAGTCTTAACTGCTCCCGTTTGGAGCCAGTGAGACTATGGCATCCTCAATTGGGGTATGTTGTGAGGCTGAAGGTAAGTGGGGAAGGGAAGAAGATGGGGAAGAGGAATACGGGGAAGTACCTGGCTATTCAGATCTAGTCAATAAACACATCTAAAGCCATTATTAAGCAATGTTTCAATTATTAATGGTGGTCGTACACCAGGGCGATACTGAGAGTATCTTCCACTCTGGAACATGCCGCAAATGTAGTATATATTATTTTTATTATTTATTGTGAAATAATACAAATTAATCAAATCAAATTTATTTGCGCACGCCGGGTTCGAACCCGCGACTCTCCGATTGGAAGTCAAGAGTCTTACCACTCGACCACGGACGGCCGTCAAGGTAAGTACAG
The DNA here is from genome assembly GCA_951813805.1 of Limnephilus auricula. Lineage (NCBI taxonomy): Eukaryota > Metazoa > Arthropoda > Insecta > Trichoptera > Limnephilidae > Limnephilus > Limnephilus auricula. Next base: position 1,773,339 of record OX638401.1, read on the forward strand.
CATATAAAAGTAGATTTTGGATATAGTAATAGGTAAATTTGCACGCATTGAGAAAATGGATTGATAGAAGAGATACAAGAGAGTCAAATAATGTATTTAATTATTATGTGGAAGAACCCATCTGTATATTAAACTAGGAAAACGACATCGTCACGTACATTTCGAAATGCTGTGAAATGCTATAAAATTTCATGTTCATCTTGAAGTAGGATTGAAGAAACTCCTCGTAACTTTAAAAAGTCTAATCAAATCAGGAATTCCAGTTCCAGCCTCGCATTCAATAGATTGTAGCACAATCTATGTAGAATGTAAGTTCCTAGTTTCCAGTTGGTACTAAGCATGTTGCCAGTAACTCTGCAATACATCAATTGTCACGAAATGTTTACTGTTGTTGAGTTTCCCGGGAGAGGAATCTGTCCATATTTCATTAAGGTTTACTCCTTGCAAATAAAACCAGGGATTCAATTTGAAATGCCAATACCTGTCGTCTCTCTTCTATAATTCTCCGCCATTCCAAGAAAAATAAATCTCTCCGCCTGACAAGAGACTAAAATCCCTCCAACAAATATACTGGAAAGTGAAACCAGGCTGTTGAGATAAAAATAAATCTTGCACATAAATGAATGTCTTTTTATGTCGATATTTTTGTACATCAGATCCCTATTAAAAAAAATCTAAAAATTTGGCCAAAAATATACAACAGATTGAATTACAGCTTACCAGTAAAAATTGTTTTTTTTTTATCTTTAGGTATTTACGAGTAATTTTTATAATTCGTAATTTATAAACCGTAAGCCGAATGTAAGCATGAAAGAAAAACTTACAAGGTGAAAATTTATATGCGTGTCATATTAACTTCAACCATTGGAATGATAATAAATATTACTTTAAGTATCGCCCTGGTGTAGGACCACCGTTCAGAATTGATACGTTGCATGAAATGGATTTAGTAATTTTTGATTACCAGATCTGAATAGCCAGGTACATCTCCACCTCCCTCTTCCCCATTTCCTTCCCCTCCCATCTTCAACCTCACAACATACCCCAATCGGGGCTGCCACAGTCCTACTAGCTCCCGTTTGGAGCTGTTGGTTCTCTTGTACGTTATTCACACAAAAAAAATTGTTCCTTTTGTATTATCCAGATTGTAACACTACGATAATTTTGTTGGTTTAGGTGAATTTTGTGGGGATCGTTTCAATTGTAGGCATATTGTGATTATAGATTTTAATTGCATAGTATTTAAAATGTGTATCTTTTTTTATAGTTTCACTGGCTCCAGGCACTTATAAGTCTTGGAAATTATCAAAACTAATATTTTGAAAAATGCTATGAAGATTTGGTGTCAGCACAATATTTCAGGCTTGCCATAGGGACAAAAATGTTCTACGTCAAGAGTGAAAAATCTTTTCACGGCGCAACCCAAAGATATTTTATTTATTTATATTTCTGCTTTTTTCTACGTTTTCATGTAATGGCAACACTTAACGACAAATTCCCGGACAGTTTATGGGAAGAAGTATTTAATGCGTGCTTATGGTAAAAGGTTCCGTTCAAATGTTTCGTTATCGTTCGCCCAATGGGCTCTTTCGCCATCCACTTTCCTTAACAGGCAGACTTTTAAAGTTTTAACGGAAAACATTGCCTTTAGTGCGAGTCGATGATGCTAGAACATGGTGCTTACCTACATTTATCACCATAGAAAATATATTATTAAGGAACCAAGTTAAGGAATTCTTAATTTATTTTTAGGTAGGTAATTTGTTAGGAGAAAATAAAATAAAATCAATAATAATTTTTAATCAACTACTTTGTTATTATTGTTGAAAACCTCCATAAATTCTCGCCCTACTGCCAATTTCAAGTTGAACACATATCTTAGTTGGTGATTTAATTAATAAACTGATTGCGATGTTTCAAAAACTTCCCGTTTGGAATTAAGAAATTCATAATTTTTATGACTTTCGCGAGAGAAACGTGAAATTCGCAGTTTGCGGTTCGCAATTCGCAGTTTTCAGGAAACATTGCGAATGTCGTATACAAAAAAAAATTAAGGTTCCACCACTTTTTTGGCTTTAAAATACCAAAATAGTAACATTTTATCACTTTTATTGCAAAATTCCACCACTTGTGCTCAAAAATTACATAGATTTTCCTAAAACAAAACGCGAATTTAACCAAAAGTAAGGCCAATTTTTCCAAAAAATTTTGTGAAATTTTTGTGTCCGTACTGATTGCTTGTTATTTTCATTACTATTCAATTCATTGGTTTCACAAATTTATTTTATAATAAATTTTAAATCAGTTTCTAAAGTCAGACTATTTGTCTAGTGATTAGTCTTAAGGTGACCTTAACTTATTATTTCAATGTTGACAACCCACACCTTATTAACCTTCGTATGAAGGATTTGTTAAAAGAATATATTTCTACGTCTCACATGTTTCTGTATAATCGACTTAATGGGGAAACTAACTAACTAACCATCACGCCGTTTCTTCGCAGGGGTAAGTAGATAGGACGGACCGCCAAACAACTCGGTCTTGGCACACACTCTATACCTCATTCACATTCATACATCGCCTCGTGCATACTCTTCTATTTTTCTGAATCTTGACATGGCCCGATTCAAATATCTGATTCACTTGAGCGTTCCATGTCTTCCTCGGACGTCCCCTACTTCTTATACCATGCACACTTGCGTCATAGGTATATTGTTTTTAACTCTCAACGGGAGACACTTTCAATTTATTTATTTATTTTATTTATTAATTATAGATAGATACAAAAGAAAGTACAGATTACATATTAGGAAGCTTTGCCTGTCCAACTAGGAAAGTTTCCCGTTCCAGGACAGACAAATTGACAGGTTTAGTTCATATTATTCTTTAAGAAATATACATAATTACATAGCAAAAACAAAAGAACAAAAAAAAAACATTTTTCTCTGAAACTATGTTGTGTAAAGAAGAAATAAATAAATATATACATACATTTTTTATTTAAAAATGTAATCTGGTAGCATATCATATTCTTTTCGGATTTACCGAATTAACCTGGTAACATATAATATATTCAGATGTACAGAGTATGAGATAAGTAGGTAAGTTGGTAGTATTGAAAAGTATAAACCGGGTACCTGATAACAGGATGTAGGAATTACAAAAATTTTACAACATAAAAATATGAAGTTATGTTAGGTTACGGGTTTAGAAGTTACGGGTTGAGCTTATAATACATAGTCCATTAAAATTTACAATATTAGATATAATTTATGTATGCAATAATAATTAATATTTTAATGAATGAAGACAATATTAGCGAAAGTCAATCGAAAATCATAAAAAGACACGGATACATCTGGGACTCGAACCCAGGACCTCTGGCAATCCGGGCCAACGCGCTATCTACTGCGCCAACGTATCCCTATCCGATTCGGTCATTTTTTTAACTATGTCATACTTCGACCGAGAAGCATCAACATTATTTTTCATTTTTCTTAACGCATATTTTTATTGGCTGCTATCTTTATGTATGATTGCAAGATTCAACTCGAACTAAATGCCCTCTAGATAGTGTCAGGATAAATTTTATCACTTTTTTTATTAATATGCGAGATCTATTGACTTTATCTGCAAGTCTAGGATGAAATATTTTTATTTTTATTTTTAACTTATTAACTTAAAGAGTTAAACCTCAAATTATAATATTTTAATGAATGAAGATAACATTAGCGAAAGTCAATCGAAAATCAGAAACAGAAAAATCAGAAAAAGATACGGATACATCTGGGACTCGAACCCAGGACCTCTGGCAATCCAGTTTTATGGGACCGTTCTTGTTGGACTGAACATTGCTACATTTAGAAATAAAATAGTTTGCTATCCGCTTTTGACCATAGAGGTTTGGCCAAGTTTCTACCTACTTTAAAAAAATCATACTAAATAATCGGGAAATATTGAACGCAGACATTGGCGTCTTGTCTATTTTTTTACTTAGGGAGTTGAAAATAGTTTATTTAACATTGAAATTACAGATAATATCAATCAAGTCTTGCATTATTTAATGTTCCAATTGTCAATAAATTTTCCTCCTTTTCCGTAGGTTCAAATATCTACCGAATTCCTTGAATATTAAATTACTAATTTATTGAAAACCAACTATGATAATTATTTTCCTTGACTACTACAAGCAAGGCACTCGATAGGCAAAGTAACGTAGATGGTATTTAGAACGCCAATTTATCGCGAATGGTGTATCATACACGATGACCATTATTGACTTATCAATTTCCCTTCCTCACTCGCTACAAATAACGGACCGATGATTATATGTTGATGCTATCCAATGATATAATTGGAGACATGGCGATGTACAAACAGCGTATGTAAGCCAATATACTCCTATAATATGGATGGAACCTAGAATTACTACGGTGTTTTGCGAGTGAGTGCCAGGTATTGGAACACAGGCGCTTTTTGCAAACATTAACTTCAAATGACTACATGTTCTGTTAGAAATGATACATTATCTGTTTTGTAAATTTCTGAGGTAGTGGGTCAATGGATGGACTGAAAGTGTTACTGATACCTGGTCCCCTAGCACACTCGATCGATAAGGTTTGATAAGATAACTTTCGGTTACTTCTCATCGTTCCCTAGGACATCTACAGATAGCTAACGTACAAACAACAATTGATGTCGAATACATTTAGGACACTTATTCATTTTGTACTGCCACTTATTCGTTGGTGATTTGCAGTCACGCTAGGGAACGATGAGAAGTTACCGAAAGTTATCCTATCAATCCTTATCGATCGAGTATGCTAGGGGTCCTGGTCGTTAATGCAACTCTCAACTTTTTTCATACTGGCAAATTTATATCATTTTTATGGCATAAATCATCATGAATTTTAGTGAACGCTAATAACACAGCTAATCTCTTGCTCTCTCCCTAAATTCTCTTACTCCCAAAGAGAGGTATTCGCAAACCAACAAGGTGGATTTCTCAATCTCATCTGTCCTAAAGGGTTTTTAGAATCATTTAATACTAGCGTCGCGTCGTTTTAAAAGCAAAGTAGACTCTTGATGTGAGAACTGATAGAGGGACCCACCTGGTCCTTAAAACGGTTCTGGAAAGTGGTGGGTGCCCTCGACTCTCCTATAGGCGTATACCGTTAGAGGAAAGATAAACTTGTTTGCTGTTTTTTTGCTTTTATTATCAAACTTTAATACTAATTCTTCTATTTTAATAGTTGGAAGAACTCACTACATGAAAATCATCTGCTTTAGACGGTTCATCATTGCTGAGTATCCCTACTTCAATTTCCATGGTGGACAAGACTCCTCCACCCCTCGAGAGCTGCGGGCACCAACGTACCGGACGCCAGTGATACTTGGTCACTAGCGCATTGGTGAACTTCCTCTACTTCTTCTCCCTTCCCTTTGCCAGTAACTGTTTCATTTCGAGGGCGACTATTCGCTTTCTTTCACTATAAAAGTACTCAACGTTCTTTCACTAAACGTTAAAAACGTAGTTGAAAAATGGACGAAGTATTGTCATTAAGCGCATCCTACGATGTTTACATTTATTGTGTACATATCTTCAAGACTTGTTCACTTTTTTATGCACTGACTCTTTGTTTTAATATTCTTAGATCTACCATCCCCCATTTGATTAACTTTACTATCATGTGACTGATTTTAGGGTTATCATGCCGTGATGCACTTTCTCCATCTTTAGCCAAAGTCGGGAAGCGTTAGTGTTCACCATCTGGGAAGATGTGTAGATTGTCGTAAAGTGTGTGTTTTTCTAGTTATGTAGAACTTATACCACATTTCTTATGTTAATTCTCTTAATGTAAAATTTCAATACAATAATTTGTAAAATTAATGTGGTTTTCGGCGTTAAGATTTGGTGCAGCCGAAAAGTTTCTACTGAATATCAAGAACTATTAAGCTTAAGGTATGTTTACTTAGCGACAGATTTTTTGACGACGTGATACGCTGAGCGTTTAACGTCGCCAACCATTTCCAAGAAAATGAATGGACGTGTTTTCCTAGACAATGCATCACGTTAGTGTATTATGCCGACATGACAGACTCGACTACTTCCTGAGGAGTATGTTGCGTTGTACGCAGCGTTTTTTGCCCCCTCTTCGCCGTTGTTTTTTGCCCCCTCTTTGCGTTTTCAGGGTCCTGAGGGTTTCAAAATGACACAAAGTATTGCCAAATTGCCGACGGTGAGTTTTTCTGCCGACGAGGATGAACGTTTAATTGAGTTTGTACAGAATCATGCGATACTCTTTCATTTGAAAGATCCGGAGTTTAAAAATACCAAGAAGAAAAACTCTTCTTCCTGACGATCATCCATAATTGTATTTCAGATAGACTCCATTTTGTGAAACTGACGCGCTGTCAGTATGCCGACTGAATACACTAGGAAAACACTTAATTTATTTTACGTTCCTGCCGACGCGCGACGTAATAATGCGAATTCGGTTCCTGCTGCGCAAAAAACCTGTCGCTAGGAAACATACCTTTAGCCCCGTCGCGCGTCTATTAATTTGATTTGGTGGATTTCAAATTAACTGTCTCCGTTATTGAATAACACAAATCATACAATGTTTTGCCTGTACACTTTAGGTTTCTGTATCTTCAAACCCAATGGGAAAATATGTTAAAACGTCAACTATTGGTTTGTTAGTGGCAGCAGTAAACTTATTGATAAAAATCATGGATATTTAACAATTTTTAATACATACGTTAATAAAATTCGGGTACCTATCACGACAGGTTTCGAAAGGTGGACACCGATTTAATTAATCTATATATTATTTGGCAATAAAGAAACCGCGACCGAAAGTTTTAATTAACGTATTTTTTTAAAGTCATTCGCAGTTGGGTTTCACAAATAATAATTAATTGGTTTATGTCACTCTTAGTGTAGGTAATAACGAACTTTGCTCGAGCAAAAAGATTTAAAAACATTAATATTTTAAGAAAAACATTATTTTATCTGCAATACAAGTATTTTAAGAACCAACAAAACCATTACGCCTTGACCTACTTGTTTTTCGAAATAAATTGATTGTCACATACGAGGTCCATTTTCAATGATAATTGTGATTTGTGATAATTATGAAGTATCGCCGATGGCTGTTCTGTCATAACCTGAAAATGTTAGCCTCCCACCTAAATTAAACGGCGTAATAGTTTTAAATTCGTTAATATTTTTACTTTGCAGCTTTTAAAGTTTTAACCAATAAGTTGTCGAAATTAATCTATTAATTGTTTTTGTTTGCATTTTGATGAAATTTATTATACAATATTGAACAAATTCTTCCCAGTTTGGTTCTAAGCATAGATGTACCTAATGAAACTGTTAGTAAAAAAAATAGTTACTGGTGACTGGTAACATCACATGGCTCCTTTGGACGTCACGGGGAATTTAGCGGGCTTGGAAAAATGATAACTTTGAAAAAAAAATTAATTAAGCAATTGAAATAAAAATTATATTATTTAGGTTAGAATGCTTCGACTGAAATTCTTTATTGAGATAATTTTTATTATGAATCAAAAACATTCAAGGTTTTTCGCAGTTTATTTTCATTCAGTAAAGTTAGCTCCGGTACCCACTTGTCCGAACACCGGCTCTCTTCGACCATATCGACTGCTCTAGATTATATAAAATAATAACGAACGCAATCACTCATTACAGTTCTACAATAATTAATAAAATACAGTCTTGATTATACCTACAAAGAAAAATGAGTAAACACAAGGCAGAAAACTGTCACGTAATAAGCAATCAATAATCATAGGTACTTCGATTCTTGGTTTCCCCGGGTCATGTAATGCCGGTAACACAGTTATCGACAACGGCAGGGCTGGATCAGTTATTCACCAAAATAAACATGAGCTAAAAGCCTCAAGGCAAAGGGGGCACTTTGGAATTTTTATTTATTTCTCCACATTTATTTTTACATAATAATAATATTGCACCTGTTAACCTGGAATGGTTTACAGCGCCCTTAAGGTGATTTCTCACAAAAACGGCGCTATACAAATTATCCAATTATTATTATTATTGCATACACTTTCCTAATAGAGCGGATGCTGGTACTTATGAAAGGACGACTTATATTTTATTACAACTATTAGAAAAGTATTAATGATCGGTCAGTGGCTATGTTGGTATCGCGTTTGGGTGCTTAGTCTCCCTCTCTCTGCTGTCTAAATCTTCCATCACGATACAAGCAATATTTTCCGCTTACTGTGGTGATAGTAGGAGATTTTAAAATATTGTCATTTTATTCGTAACCCGGGAAGGTTTGTCTTTCGTTTTAAAATAGAAATAGATTATAAAAATAATTATTTATTTACAGTGTGGTTATTAAATTGCAGCTAATTTTACATTTTGCATGGCAATAAAGAAGACAACATATTCATTAGAAGAGATATGGTACTTTTGCAAGTTAATATTTAAAAGTAATTAACAAAATAGGTAATTTGTTAAAATACAAATGATCACGTGATGCGACTGGTTCTAAAAAACTGGCTCTAAAAAGATTTTAATAATATGAAAAATATTGTGTGCACCTAACTAGCGCAGATCCTCGATAAATCACGGGATTCTCATAGAGGCATCTCGTCAAAACGTGATCCACTGCTATAAGGCAACTAGCATTGCGCGGGGACTGGATTCGGTATTTTTTGATCTTGCTTGAGGTCAAATTGAAGGTAAGAACGTGGAACCATTTTTTTCGCTACGGGTCTCATCTAAATATAATTCATCAATGGGAATGGTCTAAATTCTCGACAAATTATTTCAAATTTAAAAAATGATATTTAAAATATTGTTTTAGGTGTTGACATATGTACTTTATCGCCTATTTGAATTCTTTGGACAAATACTTCCAATGTAAGAAATTAAACTTAAATTCAAAGCAAAAGTTAAAGAATTTATTTAACAGGAATTACAATGAGAGTCCCAATTCGCATTCCATACAAATTCTCTCACACGTAGGTACAAAGAAAAATCAACGCAATTCCCGTTGCCATTGCCGTCCTTATAAGGCTCCGTCAAAAAGAAGGCGTACTTACACGCGTCAAGGCGTTAAAACGTCCCGGACGTATAACGCTGCGTTATGTTGTACTGAACACGTTGAAGCAGTTCAAATAGAAAGTACGCGACGTTACGGCGTTTTGGTGCCTGTTTCAAGGAGCCTTTACGCTGACGCCTTGACGCGCGGTAAGTACGCCTTCTGTTTGACGGAGCCTAAGCGATATTTCTGCATGCTGTGCCACGGTATTGACGTGACCTTGCCGCGACGTTGGTATCACGCGAATCGTTAAGGAAACAATAAAAGCGCTCAATGGCATCTTCATACTGATTGATAATCTTTGGCATTACATACATCTTATGAGTCCACTTTATGTTAAGTGTTATTTTTTTATTTATTTATTTATTTACATTTGATACATTTAAAGCCAAAATAACAAATAATATTACATAATAAGAGAAAATATTTAAAATGAATACAAGTGTTATTACGTTGTTTTAGGTCGATATTAGTTCCTAGCTAGGCAGATTGCCTGTTCTAAGGAACCAAAGTGTGTAAAGTGCCAAATGCAATTTAAATTATTTATTTTTTTTTAAATTAATACCTATGTACTAAGTTTTTACTAAATGTGCCATTCATAGGTAACCATGTATCGTTTTAAGTCACATTATATAATAGTTTTTCAGACTCCTCCCTACCCAAGCCAATCAACCATTTAGTTATTATTGAACCAATGCAGGACATTTTGCAATTTTTAATATTTAAGTCTGGGGGGATTTTATTGTACAATTTCGGTCCCAGATACGCATACGTCTTTTGATACTTTGCCGTATTGCTGGGATGAAGAGATCCTTTCTGTTGTGACTTCTTGTATTGTATTTGTGATCAATTTTATTAAAATTTTCTATATTTTTATGTACATGGATAATAATCTTTTTTATGAAGTTTTGACGAACATCAAGAACGTTAAATTTTTTGTAGAGTTTGTCCCTTGAGAACCTGTAGGGTTTACGCATAATGACTCTAATTATGGATTTCTGGGCCTTTACAAGCGGATCTAAAATCGTTCTTCCTGACGCTCCCCAGCCAATACAAACCTGTTATGAATTAAAAGTTTCTAAAATTTATATTTGTTGTTCACTTTTGTGATCACACCAACGATATTATACAGGCTCATCTTTTTAAAAACATAATCTCATAATTCATTTTGGTGTAAGTGCGCCAAAGCCTAGTTTAAATAAATACATTTAAACAACAACATCAGTCAAGTACTTGGGATGATATAAGTTCCAAATCCGGGCCCGGTAAATTATGTTTATATATTATTATGTAGTCATTGTATAGTACACCACCAACTTACAACTTACATTGTATAATCGAGGCTGCATTACTTAGTGTACCATAGAACTATTGGTTGCCTATTTAAACGCCGGTACAAAGCACAATATTAATAATTAACTGCCTAACCCGACAAGTATTTGATTTACCGATTAACATCTCGCAAACTGCCACACCTCACTGAACGAAACTCGGAATAATTGGGCGTGGTGAACGAAATGAAATTGGTTAATATTTGGTGTCAATCAGCGAAATATAGATCGGCTCAGATACCGGTTGGACTGTTTGGAAAAAGCAGTCACAACGTGACAAGTGTTACATGTTGGTTATAATATAATATTCACTATATTAATATGTATATGACAAAGTTTGTACGCTGTGACTCAATTTTTTGTGCTCGAAACTTTCTCCCGAAAATGATTTATGAATGTACGTTACACGTTGCGTGAAACACCTGCGTTTTAAATATTGCTTTGCATTTAAAATTGGGTTTATTTTTAAATGTTACATACATTTCGATGTTAATCAGAGTAACTCAGTGATGTAATGGAACTAATTAAAACAAATTACTGGTTATACCAAATAATCTGAATAATATATATTTTCAATATTTATATTTACAATATCTTATTATGTAGTATCTATGATAATTTTCTTCTAGTTAGCCAAAAAGAAACTATAAAAAATATTTCGATATCTTAGTTTTACTACGGTTGCGATGAAATGTTGGTGTTTTGTTGTGCGCACGTCTGCGAAGATATCAATTCACAGGTTTTAAAGGGCGTACTTGACTTACTTTAACCAACGATTCAAGACATTATTTGGAGTATAAATGTAAATAAAAGTTTGGTCTGCGGTGACCTCTTTTTTTTAAATTTTTTTTTTTCAAAAACAATCTCAAAAAATGTCACTGAGCCGAGTAAGCGCCCAACACCTTACCTCGCACCTAACTCCCCAAAACCTACTATTTTTTTATGTTTTTATAAAAAAAAACATCAATAATGTCACCGTGGACCAAATATTATTTAAGTACATATTTTATTCCAAATAATGTCAGGAATCACTGGTTAAAGAAAGTCAAGTACGTCCCTTAACCCCCTGTATAATTAACACCCGATGAGCTCTTGCGTTATGAATGTTAGGGACACGGTAGGGAAACCGGGGCGTGAACGCGGACGCATGGGAAAGGACACGCATTAGGGGACTGACTGTGGGAACGAGGAAGGGGCAGAGTGAGGGATTACAAAGGGGACATAGTAGCGATAGGGGACAGCAGGTCGTAAGTTTGGAAAATCCATGCTTCTCACACGCACAACTACATGAGGCCTGCTAACGCGCCGGAAAACCTTCTGATTTATTAAATAAAAAAATTAAAATAATAAATTTGGGATCCAAAAGCATTTCAATAAACACAATTATAAAACAAAACAAAAACATTCTTTGAGTGGCAATTTAACGCATGCCGGGCACTCGATAGAAATAAATAAATATTGAAAAAAAAACAAACACAAAGGATTCATAGGTAAAGGTAAATAAATTATTTCTATCCAATAAGCCTCAAACTTTAAATTATTGCCACTCAGCTTGTGAAAATTAGGTCGGCTTTTTTATATCTTAAAATTATCGACAGCTCGTATTCAAATTAATGTTATATTTAAGCAACAACTAACAATCAGAAGGTTACATCCAATTTGTTTCCATCCGTCAGTCCGTGTCCACATTATAAAAACCAAACTCTAACCCATTATTATCAGGAAGCATTTTATATTAATTATTGTTTTACATTATCTTCAAACATGATTGATACCGTTTTCTGGCGCATGCAACGGTCAACGGTATACAATTTTGTTATAATTAGATCAACCACACATGGATAGAGTCATTTATCAGAAGTGTGCGTAGGTAGGAATATCTAATGTGATTTCGTGTAACGCAATTCGTTAACAAATGTGTTTTGGGAGTTTGCAATGGTTGAATTAAACACGGGCCCATTATTTATTTTAATAAAAAAAGTTGATGAAGACATTAAAAGACTACCAAGGCTATGTAAAATCTGATAATGTCCAGCGAATGTGATTGTTCAGTGATAACAGTTCAGTTCAGATAACTTCCCACGAGATATAATGCATATTAATCAAAAAGGATTTCGAAACATGTTTTACAAAGCCTAATTTGAAGCCCTAATGCTAGAAATTATTTTGATTGTATTGAAGTTATAGACTTACAACATGGATGCATCAAATTGATTTTTATGAATAATATTTAGTGGTGAAAGCACAGTTATTTGATTCATTTTATTTATTTATTTGAATGATGTAAATGGCTTTTACAATCATGTGTTACACGAGAATTAAGTTTACAGTCGTTTTAGTTACATTGTATTGAACAAAATAAGAACTGAGAAATAATGTCAAATTATAATCAAAAATAACATCGAGTATATATACATTCGCATATTTATTTGCAATTCGTAGTGTACTTTAGTAATGAGTAATGAGTTATAGTTACCTTCAAAATTACATTTGTTTGAATTGGCCGAGTATAGAAAGTTTGCTCTATTAAATCAGGGCTGTCAGTTACAGATGTAATAATAATTTTTGAGAAAATAATAATTTTGACTGACATTTTACATTTATTAGTTAACACTCTTCTGTGTAAAAGTTAAGTTATCTGAAGTAAGAATCAAATTTTTAAAACTTATTACTGTTTGTTCAGTCTGAATTTTAGCTGAGCTTAACATTAAAACTAAATAAATAGTATATACTTTTGAAATTAGCTATCACTTTGTGGTTATCCATTTTATAATTAAATGAAACAATATAACTTAGTTGCAACCACTGATTTATTTAGTTAAACGCCGACCGGTTTCGGAACAACCGTTCCTTCCTCAGGGCAAACATATAATGATGACAATTACAAAGTAGTGGGTGGGTACAATTTATCAGTTTTGAATTTTAAGCACTGTTGGTAAAAATAAATGTTAACACACACAATTCTGTATTTAATTGTCAAATTTTTATACATTTTAGCTTTTGTGGCTGTACTTGCCAATGTTATACTTTTGAAATTAGCTATCACTTTGTGGTTATCCATTTTATAATTAAATGAAACAATATAACTTAGTTACAACCACTGATTTATTTAGTTAAACGCCGACCGGTTTCGGAACAACCGTTCCTTCCTCAGGGCAAACATATAATGATGACAATTACAAAATTGTGGGTGGGTATAATTAAATAGTATTACACCTTAAGAAGAAAAAAACTATCACGAAAGGTAGAAGTTTTCAATATCATCTCCGTGTATGGATCTATGGATGCATCTAATGTAAAATATCTCAGGTTAACTGCAATACCTCGCTCACATCACGAAGGGAACCAAATACAAGATCTCCTAACTTAGAATTCAAAGGAAGATTGATTGAGCACAAGGAAGAGGACGACACCTCATCTCATGGTTTCTAAACTTGCCTGACTAGTGCAAGTACAGTTCTGCTGAGTTCTTCTCGGCGATAGTCAGTAAGATGAAGATCGCATTGATGATAGTCAATCTCCGATAGGATAGGTCTAGGAAGAAGAAATCAGTGAGTCGTAAGATGGTAGAAATTTGTCATGGTTAAAAAAAATAAGAATTAACTTTTTTAAAGGTAGGTACTGTAGTGGTCCGTCTCGACACCCTACCCGCCGCGGATACTAATTTGTGACGATCCACCCTCCTGGGCTACCCGGCACCAGTTGTGGTGAACCTACCCCTGGCCTTACTAACTTCTATGGGTCTCGGGACCTCCTGTAATGTACCTGTGGGGCTACCCGGCACCCGTTGTAATGATCCGTAGTCGTCTACCCTTGGTTTTTCTATTCTTTCCCTTTAACACTAGCTGTCGGGATCTACTGGCTACGCTACCCTTATCTTTTGGCCTTCGATCAATATACCCTTATATCTAGCTACACCTAACTTTTCCTTAAACCCCTGCGATTTTCTCACAGTAAATAAGATTTAAGATTTTATTGCACATTATTCCTATTCACCACGTTGTGTGATTTTTTGATTCGGTAATTACATTTGAATGTGTAAATTAATACACATACACATGTAGAGGAAATAATGTAGTGTGTGGTAACCTCAGATTCTTTTGGAGTAAAGTGTGGAAGAATCTCGTTTGATAAACTGACCCCGTTTTTTAGATTGTTTTATTTTATTTTCAAACCTATACTCGTATTACCCGCCTTTTCTCAACTTGAACGGAGTGTCATTGGCGCTAATCCTACAGTGAATTGTCAGCCGGTTTATAAAATTCAACGTCGTAGTTTTTTCTACTCGATTTTTTCCTCCCTATAGATATGCATTGGATTTATTTTAACATAACATGGACAGTGTGAATTATGATATACATACCAGGATCCTTGCGAAGCTCTCAATGTCGTCGTACTGCACCTAAATGGTCAAGTTATTATTGTTATTAGTATACACTACATGTACTGGGGAAGAGGAAGGTGAGGGATGGATGATAGGAGGATATGGGGAATGTTGTTTCCTGAATAAGTCGGCTCCTCCTCTAACCAAATAGATACTGGTGACCAACATTCCAGACAAAGACTCAATCATTACGTTTGCTAGGATGGTCCTTAAGTCCTGATTTTGTTCTCTTGCATGAACTTCATTGCTACGAAAGGGTCCCTTCACGCCAGATGAAAGAGCGCAGAGTCCTCATGTTACTTCCAGTATTATTCCGACTTCCTTTCCTCCAGATTTGATTTTAACTCGACTGATTCTAGAAGGGGTATGTCCATTTCTTCCCTTATCATGACTCTACTCGCGTTGAGTGCGTACGGAGCCGTTTGAGATGATCCTTTCGTCTCCTTCGTAGGATAATCATTGGCTTGCGTTCCTCGCCTCTGAGAGCTGACATAACTTCTACCTCGTAAAAACTATGTTTGCTTTCAGGTCGACATCGATGACAAATACGCAAATGGTCGATTGTTTGAATGCCGCGCCAGCGTGTCAAGTCAATACAAACTACACCTTCCTCCCCACGTGCAATTCGTATCTTTGACACCGTCGAAGGAATCAAAATCACTCCTCAAAAAAACAGTTGTGGGCTGTTTAATTCAGAAAATGTTTACGTACCTCACCGAGGAAGTGTAATTTCGCAGGGCAAATATGGATTGGTGGACTGTCTGATCTTGTTGTTTTCAGTGGTTTTTTATTGAAGGTACTGACCCCTCGTGTAAGGAATTAGGTAAGGTTACCCATCTGTTCAGAAAGGTATGAAATGGGAAAAAGGGTTGAATTGCGTAATCTGAAGGTTGAAGACTATCTGTCTTATGATTGTGGGTCCAATGGAATCCTTTAAAATTGAAATTTAAATCTCTATAATATTAATAGCGCAATCGATTGAGGGTAAGTATATGTCTGTTGGAATCATAATACTAAACCGAAGTTGAATATACTGGTTCGTTAACCTCTGGCGGAATGTGATACCCGAGAAATGTTTATATAAGGCCCATTTAATTGTTTGTTTATAAAACACTTGGTTTGGCCTACTGCCCTAGATCGGAGGATTCTGATTTCAAGGTGAGGTACCTCTAATATATTCATGTTGGATCTCGATAGTGATAATATCAATAATAAGATGATTTACAGAGCGCCGTTTTAGGGAAACTCGTATATATTTGCATTGTATTTATTGAGGTGAAGGTCACAGGTGACGAAATGACGTTAGTGCTAGGTATATTTGAGATGACCTAGTTCTGGCTGTTAAGTACCGTTGATAGGTAAAATCTATGGTTAGGTATTCCAAAATGACCTACTTCCTGTATAGGTACTTGGATGGATAACCTATATTCTCAGTTAGGCATTTTCGTTTTATTGGAAGGTGAAGGTCACAGGTGACGAAATGACGTTAGTGCTAGGTATATTTGAGATGACCTAGTTCTGGCTGTTAAATACCGTTGATAGGTAAATTCTATGGTTAGGTATTTCAAAATGACCTACTTCCTGTATAGGTACTTGGTGGATGACCTATATTCTCAGTTAGGTATTTTTGTTGACCCAATTTCTAGTTAGGTACTTTGTGATGCGGCTGAACATACATCACGCTAACCTGTGGAAAAACGATCTATAAAATGTTACATTTTGTTAGTGTCAATCATGCTATTTCGCAAAAAAATCGTAGACACGTACAACTGCTTCAGAGCTCTCCGGGGTCTGGAAAATGTTTAATATTGAGCACTTACCGAGATCTCTCCAAATTACCAATTTTCCACTGGGAATACAACAGCTTGGCAATATTTCACTGTGTTTATCTTACCTTAAAATTACAAAATTTGTGAATTTAATTTCTCAATATTTCTCCCTGATCTAAGAAAATATAACTATTTCTAAGTGACTACCTCCTTTGATTACATTGTACTTAATGTTCAAATTCTAAAGTTTTCTAAATTGTGCAATATCCCTTTCCGTACTTTTTATGACATTATTTAAAGTTATCTAACGTGAAGGATTTATTTAAATTTTCGAACAAAAAATGGAGTCCGTTTTCCTCTCAAGTCCGTTGTAGTATATTTATTTAAATTTATTTAATTCGTGAACTTAATCCTCCTTCCTTTATTTTTATATCAATAATAATGCACGATGTTTACTGTTGATTTATTTTAATTATTTGGGATTTTTCCCTTTTCAATCACATTTAAATAATAACCGCGAATAATTTTTAATTTTCACATAATTTTATCAAATTAGATAATTATTATTTTCCCGAACGCCTTCCTATTTCACAATAATAACCGAACTCTGTCTATCAATACTTTGATTATTATTTTATTTAAACTTTAAAATAAACTTTTTCTACACTTAGATGTACGCACTTTAATTTAAACACTCGGATTTATTTTAAACTTTATTTTTAGGCACTGTTTAATATTTATAAAACTAATCACTTTTGTTATTTAATTTTTAATTTTTATATATTTTATAAACTTCACTGAAGTGTTGAACATTTTGGGGCACGATAATCTTTTTGTTTACAACACCCTTTATTTTTATTTATCACCATTTTTATAACTAAATTAATAAGGTAATTATTTCCACTAAAACTTTTCCGTTTAAATGCAAGTCACTTTAATTGTTAGCACTAATAATTATTATTTAATTCAACTCTTTTACTTTCACTTGATAAGAATAAAACCAAATTCTAAAGGAAACTCTAAGTGTTGAAAATTATTTTGAACGAATTTATAACAACACTCTTCAATTATGTAACTGGACTTAGAACTTTTGATCTGTAAATTTCACTTTGAAAGTTAGCCGTACGTATGTCGCGTTATTGTAGATAATCCTTCCGTTGTCGAATCAACTGTCATTCTGAGCTCGTCATCAGCATTTATACCTCCCTCAATTCCAGAACATCTTAACTCCACTTGTCCTGGCATAAAATAATGATTCCTATCAACTCGTAATTTTTTGAAATGGACACATTATTATCGACTGTCTTGACTTAAGTCATTTTGTTTCGTGAAGAAATATTTTTTAGTTGCAACCCCCTTAGCTATTTCAGTCACTCGCGGAATTCGGATCCGGACTGGTAAATATAATCAACTATTCGCCCAACCTTTCTGAGAATACAGATCAAGTGGATATTTTATTTATACATATAAAATTTATTTTGTAAACGAATATGTCCATGATCGCGGACACAATGCGAGCCTGTCACTGGGTGCAAATACGCTATTTTCCCGTTGATTGAGTACATCTCTCTTCACTTTCAAATTTTTTGATCCAAATTTTAACTGAAATACCTTCAAACTCTTTCAACTTTATAATCGATCATTTAGTTGCACATTTTTCCTTCGTTTTTCGCTGAATTTTACAGCAAAAATGGCTTTCGCCATGCCCATCTATGTATGTATTAAATTTCTTTCTGAAACCGGTAGAATACCTATATTCGTCATTATGTGCATTCTATTCACCCTCGAATCGTGCTAATTACGATGTGATTTAATTTTTTGGCACCATTTTCTGATTTTAAAAAGGGTTTCCGTTCTATAAAACATTTTTCCCTCTTTCCAAAGTGATTTGCCATGTATTCAAACGCTTTCCAATAATTTAAGGGGAACTTAATTTTGTCAAAGCATTTTTTCTTCCATTTTCTTGCACCTTCACTACAAACGTATCACCAATTCGACCCCGTTTAAATGTCATCTTTAATTGTTTTATTCAAAGTACGTAAGTATTTTGTTTCACTCACCCTGGGAAAAGCATTAATATCCATTAAATATCTATGTTTATCATTCGATTTGTTTATATCCCAGGACTCCGCTATCTCTGTTTACGTTACGTATTATTTTAATGTGTTTCCTCTGTTTAGATTATCTCATAAGACCAATGTATTTTTTTACGACCTCTAAAGCTATAAAAGGGTCCTTAATTGCTAGAAATCATGTTCAAATTTTGATGTGTTTATGTTTTGAATTCGTCGGCGGCCGATAACCTTTTATATCCGAGTTTCTCCCTTGTTAAATCACATGTCTATACTCTGGTTTTTCCTTTAAATTTCATGGTTCCGTACGTCCAACCATTTCCTTCTATTTTCCAACAAAATTGGCTGTCGGTTTTCAATAATATTATAACCCTCGCATTAAGATTAAAGCTGTTTTCAGTGTTTTAAGCTATCCGCCATCTGTCGATAAAGTACGAATTTTCCTTGATTTTCTTTTCGATTTGCCGTTCCTCTCGACTCACTATACCATATCAACTCTCATAATTGTATATTTCCCGTTTTCTGATTTATACAAATCTTAGTTCGGAATTCTCGTTCTGTCTCGCCTTTTACGTCAATTTTCACCAATGTTCGTAAGTTTTTTAACACCTCAATCATTGTGTGTAACTTTTCCTTTATCGTACTGACGCATTTTATACATCTGATTTTCATAATCATTTTACGTGAACTTTTTTTGTCATCTCGGAGGCAGTTTCTTCCCGTACTTCAATGGTTAATTATCCCTCTACTGCACTCGTATTGTAAACATTTGCTAGGGTCATCGTTCCGAATGCACTGATCGTGTGACTTTGTTTATTTCTCCGGGCATGAACCCTTATTCGATTTTAATAAATCTCAAGGTTGGATCCATTAGTTTCTTGAATTATGTCTCAAGTCCAAAGTTCAAAGTGGTCTTTCATATATTGTCACGCCTCCTGTTTCTTGATTGGATAAAACTTTTCTGTGAGACTCCACCCTTAAAGTTTTAAATATCACGTTTTTATTTATCGACATCTTTCGATGGAAGGAGAAATCACCATAATCTTGTTGTTTTACAGATCTCTCTAATAGTTTGTTGATTTATCGCAGGTGTCGCTATAGTGTCCGATTTGAACTTCGTTTGGGTGGGAAAAAAAAATTGTATGAGCTTTTCCGATGAAGAAAATCCTCCTTTTTTTTTTCTTTTTCGAAAGTAATGTTGAAGTCGTCACAGCCCCCCTAGAGTTTTAAATCCAGCGGTAAACACGCCTCCTAGTGTTAGTCGGTGGAATTGGAACTCACCATAGGTCATTTAATTCCTTCAATTTTCTATTGATGTTCCGTACCCCTGATCCTCGCTATTAAATCTTGCATGGTTCCGTTCCATTTTCTTCATGTGTCATTCATTGAAGCTAGTTCCATTTTCCGTCCTACTACTCGTACGTTCCTACTTGTACAAATCTTTCTCTCCTTCTTGCTGTCCTACTTCCCCCCTATGACTCTACTCCCTCCTTCCTTTGTATCCTTTTCTCTCATTCTACTCTTTTTTTTTCTTCCATGTTCTCACTCCCTCTTCTCTCTCTCTTTTTTTTTCTTTGATTGTTTAACAGCCTCTGAATCTGAACCAAGTTTGTATAATTTTCAATTGTTTTCTTTTCCGCGTTGATTCTACCTCTATGTGTAATTATAAGACAATGTAGTCATACAATATATATATATATATATATTTTTTTTTTTTTGTGAATTCAATCAAAATTAACATTTTTTTTTTTGATACTAATGCGCCCCGCGCCCGCGCAATAGAAGTGTTCCTCAATCCATTTTGACCCGGAACTCCTGTACAATGGTTCAGTTCAAAAGATTGTTCCTCAATCTCGCGGTTTTCTTTTTTTTTTATTTTTTTTTTTTTTTTTTTTATTTTTATTTTTTATTTTTTTTTTTTTTATTCCCTTGATTTATTCATTTCTCGCTCTTTCCCTTGCACTCGTCTTCATTCGAATGTTGCTCCCCTTTTTTTTTTGTTGTACTCCAAATTTCGTGAACAAATGACGCAGTCTTAATTTTGTATTTGTCTAACTTTAACATTTGATTTTTTTTTCTTCTTGGCCTAAACCTACGTTATGAAATCTTTTTTTGTTTTCCTAATTCTACGTTACATGTTTAATCTAATAATTTTCTAACCCTACGTTTCGTTTTTTTTTTTTTTGTTTCTTGTAATCTGCCTAACCCTAAGTTACATTTTTTTTTCCATTCCTCCTAATTCTACATTATATTTGTTCCATTTCGTTAAAGACACGTAAAAAATTTTTTTTTTCATAAGCAACCTAAACTCTAACATATCTAAATCCAATAACCACTATATCTACCTCTATTTCTCCTCCCCCCCCCCCTAAGCAAAAATATTCCCTTTTAACGGCTAAACTCCCCTTTATCTTATCATTCTTCCAGCATAACATGTTAATTTACGAACTATATCTATTTGAAATTCCTTATACCCTTTATTTTCCTATTTTTAAATATGCCTATATCTCTTGTCTACATAATTATATAGAACTCTAAGTTTTCGCAATAAACTATCCCCTAAATTTAACTTTCTCCTGTTCCCCTTTTTTTTCCTCAATCAATTTCTATCACCTATATCCTCTTCTGTTGTTTTTCAGTTTCATCGAAATAATATCTAGCTAGATGTATAGCACTATAATCGCCCCGTATTTCTTTTGTTTTCGGATCCACTAGTGTGTACGTGTTACAATATGGTATAGCCGCGACTACATAAGGACCCTCATACAATAAAGCAAATTTCTTTATTTCCTTTTTCAATAAACTAGACTGAGTGTGCCTCTTAAGTTTCACAAAAGTCCCTACTTCATAAGTGACTAACCTATTCCTTATATTGTAAAATTGCTGTCTTTTTCCGGCGCTCCTTACCAAATTTTTTTGTACCGCATTCCTAACCTCTTCTTCTGTTAATTTAGGTATGTTACTTTGACGCATAAATTTGTCTAAGCTGTACTCCGGTTGTTTCCCAAACACGACTTCATTCGGTGAAAAGCCAGTTGTACAATGTACGGTGTTATTATACGTTTCCTCAATGTCTTTTAGAAACATAGGCCACCTGGTATGTTTTTCATGGCAATATATTCTAAAATTTCGTCCTAGCTCTTTGTTAACCCTTTCCGTGATGTTTGGCCCAGGATTTCGCACAGAGGTGTGCATAACTTTAATACCTAGCCTCTCCAAACCCTGGTTCCACCTCTTCGAAGAAAATTGGGACCCGTTGTCCGTTAACATCGCCTCAACCCTCACCTTTTTAACAAATAGTTCTACGCACTTTAATACTGTACCAGTGTTAGCTACCTTTAATTTATTTAACTGGATGAATCTACTGAAAGAGTCCTGAATCACAAAAATAAATCTCACTCCCCCTATACTCTTCGGAAGCGGTCCATATAGGTCCGCCATTGATAACTCTCCCACTTTTTGTGTTATAATTGACCTGCCAGGCCCTACTGTCGGACGTATTTCGCGCTTCGCCAATTGACAAAGTCGGCAAGTTTTAACCATCCATTTAATTTGTTTACTCATTCCCGGCCAGAAATATCTACTCTTCAAAGCTTGACCCGTTTTCAATCCGCCTGCATGACCGATTTCCTGATGTACAAATTTGATTAGGTCTTTAGTTAAATCGCTAGGTATGGCTAATACAGTCCCATTTTTCACCGTTTTGTAATATAATGTCCTGCCTTTTAATTCGTAATTTTTCAAATACCTAGACGCCTTTTTTGTGATAGTCTTGCTAGGTTCCCCTTTTAAGTGCGCTATTAGCTCTCCCAGAAACTCGTCTAGAAGTTGTAGTTGATCTAAATTTTCTAAATGTGATTTTATCTGTCGCTTCCCATCCACCGCAAAAACTGCTACCTCGGGACATTGTACCTTTTCCTCCTGCACATTTATCGCATCCTGAGAATAACGTGATAAAATATCGGGTCCAATGTTTTCTTTGCCTTTCACGTATTCGACTTTGAAATTAAACTGATTTAGGTATAATATCCATCGTGTTACTCTTGCACTGTATAGCTTCCAAGTTTTTAAAAATGATAATGCTTGATGATCTGTTCGTATTATTAACCTCGCGCCTCGCAAATAAGTTTCAAATTTATGTAATGAGTAGATTATCGCATATAACTCCTGTTCAGATACGGTCCATTTCAACTCAGCGCCGGTGAGTGATTTGCTAACAAATCCGATCACATGATGATTTCCGTCATCATCTAATTGATATAATTCTGACCCAATGGCGAACCCGGAACTGTCAGTTTGTAAGTAATAAGTTTTGTGTGGGTCGTAGTGTGTTAGCATTACACTTTCCAAGAACAAAGATTTTACGTTGTCAAATGTCTCCTGCTCTACGGCGGTCCATCTCCAAGGTCTATTCTTTTGTAACAAGTCGCATAATATTTTTGTTGACCCCCCGTATTTATCTGCAAACCTTCGATAGTAATTGCACAACCCCAGAAAACCCCTTACTTGCTTCACCCTTTTTGGTGCCGGGAAATTCTTAATAGCTGAAACTTTCTCAGGGTCCATACGTATGCCATATGGTGTGATTATGTGACCCAACATCTTTACTTCCGTGAATAAAAATTGACATTTTTCCAATTTGCAAGTCATATTTGCCGCCTGCAATCTTCCTAAAACTGCGTCTAAATGTTTTAAATGTTCGTCAAAGTCCCCACACGTGAATACGACTAAATCATCCAAATAGTTCGTGCAATAATCCTTCATCTCGCCCCCCAGAATTTTATCCATCGCGCGTGAAAAACTTCCTACCGACGTCTTCAGCCCTTGTGGTAGTACGTTGTAAACGAAAGATTTCCCATTATAAATGAAGCCTGTATATTTTCGACTTTCCTCACTTAAAGGGATCTGAAAGTATGCCGAATTTAAATCCAGAGTTGTTACGTGTTTTACACCGTGAAACTGCTGCAATATTTCTGACGTAAGAGGAGGACGTTCGACGTCTCCGGACATGTGAGAGTTTAATGACCTAGCATCGAGTAAAATACGCACCCCTCCGTCCTTCTTCAAAGTATAGGTCAAAGGACTCGCGAAAGGAGTCGCCATTCGACTGATTATACCTAGGTCTTCTAATTCTTTTATTTTGTTGTCAACCTTGTCCCTGTAAGCATATGGTACTGGATAAGATCGCTTGACGAAAGGCGCTTCATCTACCATCTTAATCTCGTGTACATATTTATCTGTTAAACCCGGTCGATCTATGAATACGCTACTGTGTTTATCCAAAACTATTTTCAATTTACTTTTCTTGACGTCATCTAGTCCTAGTCCGGCTACCATTGTCGCTATCCTTTGTTCCGCCTCTCCCTCTAGGTTTGACAAGTGGCTATGCTCAATTACATGTATTACCTTACTTGCGCAATCTATGGTTTTCGCGCACGACTGTTCTGCTGATTTACCTTTCGAAATTACTCCGGAATTTATGAGTTCAATCTCCCTCCTTCCCTGCTCTGTAAAAATTATTAATTCCCGCTTTTCTCCACATTTTACCTCCGCAGAATAATTATCCAACCAGTTTACCCCTAAAATTATAGATCTTATTAATTTTGGCACTATTAAACATGACGTATTTATTTGGAAATCTCCGAAACGCAAAGGTATTAAAACTAACCTCGATATTTTTAAGCTTTTCTGTCCCATTGCCCCTTTTAATTGCATAGTATTCACAGGTAGAATTGGGTATTTCATCTGATCACTCAAGTGACACTCCCAGAACTCCTGTGCAATACAAGTTATTTGACTGCCTGTATCTATTAAACAACTTACTTGTATCCCATCTATATACGCTTTGGCCTCGGGTAATTGCGATAATGTATTCCCCTTTCCTAC
Source organism: Limnephilus auricula (assembly GCA_951813805.1). NCBI lineage: Eukaryota > Metazoa > Arthropoda > Insecta > Trichoptera > Limnephilidae > Limnephilus > Limnephilus auricula. The sequence goes on from OX638401.1 coordinate 1,797,882, forward strand.
CTCATCGTAATCATTGTCCTCGAATATCGTATTAAATCCCACTATATCTCTCCCCCCCTCGTGTTCCCGCACCTCTACCTCGTTCCATACATCGCTAACCTGTTGTAGTGAGTTTACAAACGCATTCACTTCCTCTTTTGCAATCGATTCACTCTCAAATTCACTCTCTTTTCTACGTACCGCCTTACATGCCTTGATTGGAGTCGTTATTCCCTGTCCGTTTTTTCCCAAACCTTTCGTTATATCCCAATTATATTTCAACATTATTTTTAAAGCTACGTTATGCTTTGGCGTCGCTGCCCTTAGTTCTTCTGGAGTCGTAATCCTCAGAGCGTTTGGACCGACTCGCTCTCGTTTCCCGCTACTTCAATCATGCATAACTCCTTCCCATGGTCCGAGGTTGTAGCGCCACTGATGATTACCGGTACACCCGATCCACTGCATGCCCTGCATCCTGTCGTTTCCGGTGCCCCTCCGATGGCTGCCACCTTCGGTCGTACTGCATGTCGTCGATCTCTAAAATTTTCATGGCCACTCCTCTCTTCTCTACTTCTCTTGTCTATGTTCTTGTCCTGCGGGGCGCAAACCATGTTATCTAGTTTTCGCAAAAACTCTGCAGCATCCAATTCATCCCCTTGTTCGCGAGAGAACCACAAAGCTTGAGTTTCTTTCGGAAAATGTCTCATTATCTCGTTTATCACCCCTAAAGGTGTGTCAGTAATTTTCAATGCCTTGGCGAGCTCCCAGTATTTTGCAAAATGCGCCAACATAGTTATATCCTTTTTCGGTTCCCATACCGCGTCTGATAATCTCCTCCTCATGTTTTTCTGACATATGTCTCCCCAATAGTTGGCGATAAAATCTCTTTCAAAATCTTCTATTTTACTCCAGCGTTTAGAATAAAGCTTCATCCAGCTTTTAGCACCAGCCTTTAAGCTCTCTTTAACAACCATCATAATATCAGTGCGATTGGTACGTCTTGTATAATCTTTTAAGTCTTCCAAAAATGCGATTGGGTTCTGAGTTCCCCCGCTAAATGTTGGTTTTTCTTGTGTGGGTAACATTTCAACAAGCTGAAGTACGTTTCGCGCCGTATTCGTTGCCGTAGTCTCCGTCGTCACAACCGTTTCTTTTTGTTTTTCCATCTCTTGTATCCTGCTGACTAGAGGACTTAGAGCCTGCTGTATAATGAGGGTAATCTGCCCTACATCCATTTGAGAGCTTCCACTTGCTGTGCTTTCGACAGCGGCCACAAACTCTATTCTCTCCCTGTCCTGTCTGGTATTTCTAGGCATCTTTCTATTTCTCTCCGCTAAACTCGATGACAGTGAATGAACCCTTTTCTCTGCGTTCTCCCGTTTCTTCTCTTTTCCACACTCACTTGTTTTTTTTTTTTTTTGTTATTTTTATTCTGTCAATAAAAGGTCACAAAACGCACGTTGTCCTCTAAATACACACACGTAACACGTTATTTTATTTTGTGTAAATAGTTGTGTACCATATTCAATAATACAATTCTTTTGTTTATTTTTTTCTCAAAACGTTAATGCTTCTTTTAAATAAACAATCAATTGTTTATACTTGACGTATCCACTCTTCTCGAGAATTGAAGCGATTTGTTTATCTTAAATTTTTATCTAATGTTTGATCTTTTATCTGTGGTTTATCTATTTTTTTCCAACCTTAACAATGTTTTCTGTTTATATATTTTTTTTCGTGGATACGTGAAGAATGTTTCAAACACCCTCGGCCTTGCATTTGTTATTTAATTCAACAACATTTAAAATTCCTGACCTATTTTTGATGTTTAAAGTACCGAGTCATTTATCAAAATACCAATGGGTCTTGTTGATAAACATTCAGCCGTGCATTTGTTTACGTATTGGGATTTATTGAATTTCATACTTCTTTATAGTACTAAGTTGTCAAATTAGCAAGCCCTTGAATATTTCGCTTTGTTATATGTATGTACAACATACATATACATACACATACACATACATATATATATATACACATATATAAATATATATATATATACACATACATACATATACAAATATACATATAATTTCCTTTTCCCACAAGGAACAACCCTTTCTAAGTGCAATCAAATGTTTTCGAAAACGATGATCAAACAAATTTAACTATAAATTCTATGAACAATTTTGAACGGAAGGTGAAGCTTGATTTTTATTTTATTTTCAAATGATTTCTAAAAATGATTTATTTTATTGTTTATTTAATCAAAAATTTATTTATTATATTTTTTTTTGTAATTAAACAAAAATCAATTTAAATCAATCAATTAATTAATTAGATCAATCAATTAATCAATTAAAACTTCTGCTAATTAAACGATTTTATTATTATTTTTATTTCGTTTTACGTCGACGTAGTAACACGATGTTATGAAATTATTATCATTTACATTGTTTACGTTTCAACCGCAGTAGTAATGCAATTGTTTACATATATCCGCACTGTCATGTCTAATGTTTACAAAACATTTGAGGAGCCATCATTTGTTTATTTATTTTTTTTTTAATCGTTCCGTATTCGATGTTTATTTAATAACACGACCGAGATACGATATTTTATTATTTCAAAGATGGGGTTATTTGTTTGTTTATTTAACGTTATCATTCGAGTATTTATGTATACGTGTTCATTTAAGGTTCGGTTTTTCAATTTTAGTTTTAAATTATTATTTATTTATTTCAATTTAATTTTAATTTCGAAAAGCTTATTATTTCCAATTTATTATTAGTTTCGAAAATCTTCCACTTGTAAAACTTTCTCCTTTGGTCACGGCAACAGCTGTAGTGGTCCGTCTCGACACCCTACCCGCCGCGGATACTAATTTGTGACGATCCACCCTCCTGGGCTACCCGGCACCAGTTGTGGTGAACCTACCCCTGGCCTTACTAACTTCTATGGGTCTCGGGACCTCCTGTAATGTACCTGTGGGGCTACCCGGCACCCGTTGTAATGATCCGTAGTCGTCTACCCTTGGTTTTTCTATTCTTTCCCTTTAACACTAGCTGTCGGGATCTACTGGCTACGCTACCCTTATCTTTTGGCCTTCGATCAATATACCCTTATATCTAGCTACACCTAACTTTTCCTTAAACCCCTGCGATTTTCTCACAGTAAATAAGATTTAAGATTTTATTGCACATTATTCCTATTCACCACGTTGTGTGATTTTTTGATTCGGTAATTACATTTGAATGTGTAAATTAATACACATACACATGTAGAGGAAATAATGTAGTGTGTGGTAACCTCAGATTCTTTTGGAGTAAAGTGTGGAAGAATCTCGTTTGATAAACTGACCCCGTTTTTTAGATTGTTTTATTTTATTTTCAAACCTATACTCGTATTACCCGCCTTTTCTCAACTTGAACGGAGTGTCATTGGCGCTAATCCTACAGTGAATTGTCAGCCGGTTTATAAAATTCAACGTCGTAGTTTTTTCTACTCGATTTTTTCCTCCCTATAGATATGCATTGGATTTATTTTAACATAACATGGACAGTGTGAATTATGATATACATACCAGGATCCTTGCGAAGCTCTCAATGTCGTCGTACTGCACCTAAATGGTCAAGTTATTATTGTTATTAGTATACACTACATGTACTGGGGAAGAGGAAGGTGAGGGATGGATGATAGGAGGATATGGGGAATGTTGTTTCCTGAATAAGTCGGCTCCTCCTCTAACCAAATAGATACTGGTGACCAACATTCCAGACAAAGACTCAATCATTACGTTTGCTAGGATGGTCCTTAAGTCCTGATTTTGTTCTCTTGCATGAACTTCATTGCTACGAAAGGGTCCCTTCACGCCAGATGAAAGAGCGCAGAGTCCTCATGTTACTTCCAGTATTATTCCGACTTCCTTTCCTCCAGATTTGATTTTAACTCGACTGATTCTAGAAGGGGTATGTCCATTTCTTCCCTTATCATGACTCTACTCGCGTTGAGTGCGTACGGAGCCGTTTGAGATGATCCTTTCGTCTCCTTCGTAGGATAATCATTGGCTTGCGTTCCTCGCCTCTGAGAGCTGACATAACTTCTACCTCGTAAAAACTATGTTTGCTTTCAGGTCGACATCGATGACAAATACGCAAATGGTCGATTGTTTGAATGCCGCGCCAGCGTGTCAAGTCAATACAAACTACACCTTCCTCCCCACGTGCAATTCGTATCTTTGACACCGTCGAAGGAATCAAAATCACTCCTCAAAAAAACAGTTGTGGGCTGTTTAATTCAGAAAATGTTTACGTACCTCACCGAGGAAGTGTAATTTCGCAGGGCAAATATGGATTGGTGGACTGTCTGATCTTGTTGTTTTCAGTGGTTTTTTATTGAAGGTACTGACCCCTCGTGTAAGGAATTAGGTAAGGTTACCCATCTGTTCAGAAAGGTATGAAATGGGAAAAAGGGTTGAATTGCGTAATCTGAAGGTTGAAGACTATCTGTCTTATGATTGTGGGTCCAATGGAATCCTTTAAAATTGAAATTTAAATCTCTATAATATTAATAGCGCAATCGATTGAGGGTAAGTATATGTCTGTTGGAATCATAATACTAAACCGAAGTTGAATATACTGGTTCGTTAACCTCTGGCGGAATGTGATACCCGAGAAATGTTTATATAAGGCCCATTTAATTGTTTGTTTATAAAACACTTGGTTTGGCCTACTGCCCTAGATCGGAGGATTCTGATTTCAAGGTGAGGTACCTCTAATATATTCATGTTGGATCTCGATAGTGATAATATCAATAATAAGATGATTTACAGAGCGCCGTTTTAGGGAAACTCGTATATATTTGCATTGTATTTATTGAGGTGAAGGTCACAGGTGACGAAATGACGTTAGTGCTAGGTATATTTGAGATGACCTAGTTCTGGCTGTTAAGTACCGTTGATAGGTAAAATCTATGGTTAGGTATTCCAAAATGACCTACTTCCTGTATAGGTACTTGGATGGATAACCTATATTCTCAGTTAGGCATTTTCGTTTTATTGGAAGGTGAAGGTCACAGGTGACGAAATGACGTTAGTGCTAGGTATATTTGAGATGACCTAGTTCTGGCTGTTAAATACCGTTGATAGGTAAATTCTATGGTTAGGTATTTCAAAATGACCTACTTCCTGTATAGGTACTTGGTGGATGACCTATATTCTCAGTTAGGTATTTTTGTTGACCCAATTTCTAGTTAGGTACTTTGTGATGCGGCTGAACATACATCACGCTAACCTGTGGAAAAACGATCTATAAAATGTTACATTTTGTTAGTGTCAATCATGCTATTTCGCAAAAAAATCGTAGACACGTACAACTGCTTCAGAGCTCTCCGGGGTCTGGAAAATGTTTAATATTGAGCACTTACCGAGATCTCTCCAAATTACCAATTTTCCACTGGGAATACAACAGCTTGGCAATATTTCACTGTGTTTATCTTACCTTAAAATTACAAAATTTGTGAATTTAATTTCTCAATATTTCTCCCTGATCTAAGAAAATATAACTATTTCTAAGTGACTACCTCCTTTGATTACATTGTACTTAATGTTCAAATTCTAAAGTTTTCTAAATTGTGCAATATCCCTTTCCGTACTTTTTATGACATTATTTAAAGTTATCTAACGTGAAGGATTTATTTAAATTTTCGAACAAAAAATGGAGTCCGTTTTCCTCTCAAGTCCGTTGTAGTATATTTATTTAAATTTATTTAATTCGTGAACTTAATCCTCCTTCCTTTATTTTTATATCAATAATAATGCACGATGTTTACTGTTGATTTATTTTAATTATTTGGGATTTTTCCCTTTTCAATCACATTTAAATAATAACCGCGAATAATTTTTAATTTTCACATAATTTTATCAAATTAGATAATTATTATTTTCCCGAACGCCTTCCTATTTCACAATAATAACCGAACTCTGTCTATCAATACTTTGATTATTATTTTATTTAAACTTTAAAATAAACTTTTTCTACACTTAGATGTACGCACTTTAATTTAAACACTCGGATTTATTTTAAACTTTATTTTTAGGCACTGTTTAATATTTATAAAACTAATCACTTTTGTTATTTAATTTTTAATTTTTATATATTTTATAAACTTCACTGAAGTGTTGAACATTTTGGGGCACGATAATCTTTTTGTTTACAACACCCTTTATTTTTATTTATCACCATTTTTATAACTAAATTAATAAGGTAATTATTTCCACTAAAACTTTTCCGTTTAAATGCAAGTCACTTTAATTGTTAGCACTAATAATTATTATTTAATTCAACTCTTTTACTTTCACTTGATAAGAATAAAACCAAATTCTAAAGGAAACTCTAAGTGTTGAAAATTATTTTGAACGAATTTATAACAACACTCTTCAATTATGTAACTGGACTTAGAACTTTTGATCTGTAAATTTCACTTTGAAAGTTAGCCGTACGTATGTCGCGTTATTGTAGATAATCCTTCCGTTGTCGAATCAACTGTCATTCTGAGCTCGTCATCAGCATTTATACCTCCCTCAATTCCAGAACATCTTAACTCCACTTGTCCTGGCATAAAATAATGATTCCTATCAACTCGTAATTTTTTGAAATGGACACATTATTATCGACTGTCTTGACTTAAGTCATTTTGTTTCGTGAAGAAATATTTTTTAGTTGCAACCCCCTTAGCTATTTCAGTCACTCGCGGAATTCGGATCCGGACTGGTAAATATAATCAACTATTCGCCCAACCTTTCTGAGAATACAGATCAAGTGGATATTTTATTTATACATATAAAATTTATTTTGTAAACGAATATGTCCATGATCGCGGACACAATGCGAGCCTGTCACTGGGTGCAAATACACTATTTTCCCGTTGATTGAGTACATCTCTCTTCACTTTCAAATTTTTTGATCCAAATTTTAACTGAAATACCTTCAAACTCTTTCAACTTTATAATCGATCATTTAGTTGCACATTTTTCCTTCGTTTTTCGCTGAATTTTACAGCAAAAATGGCTTTCGCCATGCCCATCTATGTATGTATTAAATTTCTTTCTGAAACCGGTAGAATACCTATATTCGTCATTATGTGCATTCTATTCACCCTCGAATCGTGCTAATTACGATGTGATTTAATTTTTTGGCACCATTTTCTGATTTTAAAAAGGGTTTCCGTTCTATAAAACATTTTTCCCTCTTTCCAAAGTGATTTGCCATGTATTCAAACGCTTTCCAATAATTTAAGGGGAACTTAATTTTGTCAAAGCATTTTTTCTTCCATTTTCTTGCACCTTCACTACAAACGTATCACCAATTCGACCCCGTTTAAATGTCATCTTTAATTGTTTTATTCAAAGTACGTAAGTATTTTGTTTCACTCACCCTGGGAAAAGCATTAATATCCATTAAATATCTATGTTTATCATTCGATTTGTTTATATCCCAGGACTCCGCTATCTCTGTTTACGTTACGTATTATTTTAATGTGTTTCCTCTGTTTAGATTATCTCATAAGACCAATGTATTTTTTTACGACCTCTAAAGCTATAAAAGGGTCCTTAATTGCTAGAAATCATGTTCAAATTTTGATGTGTTTATGTTTTGAATTCGTCGGCGGCCGATAACCTTTTATATCCGAGTTTCTCCCTTGTTAAATCACATGTCTATACTCTGGTTTTTCCTTTAAATTTCATGGTTCCGTACGTCCAACCATTTCCTTCTATTTTCCAACAAAATTGGCTGTCGGTTTTCAATAATATTATAACCCTCGCATTAAGATTAAAGCTGTTTTCAGTGTTTTAAGCTATCCGCCATCTGTCGATAAAGTACGAATTTTCCTTGATTTTCTTTTCGATTTGCCGTTCCTCTCGACTCACTATACCATATCAACTCTCATAATTGTATATTTCCCGTTTTCTGATTTATACAAATCTTAGTTCGGAATTCTCGTTCTGTCTCGCCTTTTACGTCAATTTTCACCAATGTTCGTAAGTTTTTTAACACCTCAATCATTGTGTGTAACTTTTCCTTTATCGTACTGACGCATTTTATACATCTGATTTTCATAATCATTTTACGTGAACTTTTTTTGTCATCTCGGAGGCAGTTTCTTCCCGTACTTCAATGGTTAATTATCCCTCTACTGCACTCGTATTGTAAACATTTGCTAGGGTCATCGTTCCGAATGCACTGATCGTGTGACTTTGTTTATTTCTCCGGGCATGAACCCTTATTCGATTTTAATAAATCTCAAGGTTGGATCCATTAGTTTCTTGAATTATGTCTCAAGTCCAAAGTTCAAAGTGGTCTTTCATATATTGTCACGCCTCCTGTTTCTTGATTGGATAAAACTTTTCTGTGAGACTCCACCCTTAAAGTTTTAAATATCACGTTTTTATTTATCGACATCTTTCGATGGAAGGAGAAATCACCATAATCTTGTTGTTTTACAGATCTCTCTAATAGTTTGTTGATTTATCGCAGGTGTCGCTATAGTGTCCGATTTGAACTTCGTTTGGGTGGGAAAAAAAAATTGTATGAGCTTTTCCGATGAAGAAAATCCTCCTTTTTTTTTTCTTTTTCGAAAGTAATGTTGAAGTCGTCACAGTACCAACAATAAAAAAATTTTAACTCACACTAACTCTACACAGGAGGCCCTGATGAAAATAATTTCACCGTAGCCTCTATGATATCTTTGGAGATGTTGTGTGTAGGGTCTTTTTGTGTATGGGAAGGAGTGAACCTGGGTCTTGAACATTGGTAACAGGAGGTCGGCAAAGCGTTCCAAAGTCGAGCTTAACGAGAACTATAAAACAATTCGTAGAAACATCTTGTTCTCATGCAAACATCTTGTATTGTAAATACAAAAAATTACTTCAACTTTTTTTGATAATTGAATAATTATTTTTAACTCTGTAATTATGTGTAATTTAGTTTTAAAGTTATAATGCTGTACTTAAGCACGATGAATTCAACTCGTTGTTTGTATTTCGCACGGAGAGTCATTAAACAACGGTATATTGGTTCGAATTAATTACCTATTTACATTTTAAAAAGATTTAGATCATCTCACGTGTAATTACTATATCTTAAGCACCTCTATAAAATGTCATAATATCTAGTCATTCAAATTATAAGATAATATACGTCTATATGTGGGAATAAAAAATATGTAATGACTTCCTCGCTTTAATTAATAATTAGTTAGTACGCTTAGATAACTCGGTTTGCTAAACCGTTAGAATGAAAAGCATTCCTCAAACCAAATGGACTTGTATTATGTTTTCTTCCGAAGTGCGATATATATCAGCAGGTGAAAAGAGATTAACTCTGGTAACAATGCAGAGGTGTTTAGGTCAATAGCTATGAGCCAATCTGTGGTGTAAGAAAATAATAATTATGCCGATTGCAGAAACGTTTTAAGACTAAATCGTGGTTTTATTGAAAATCTTGAAACTAAACCGCCAACCCAACATTTCTTGGTATATTTTTTTTAACTTATAGAGCTAGTTTGCCCTTTTATTAACCAGTAGCAGGTACAGGATGTCCGTCGGCAGACTTTTATTCATTAAAAAATAAAATAATAATATGAATACCTACAATGAAAGTTATTTATTTATTATCTCACATAAGAATAATGCTTATTTTAGTTTTTAAAAATCATTCCACTCAAATGGCGTCCTTCTAGCCGAAAACATTCTTAGGCTGTAATTTTTTTCATAGCTATATATAACATGATAACAGAACAAAATGTGTTTGTAATAATTTTCGCAGAATTTTTCACGATTTTTTTCTATCGAGTGAATTTCATATAACTAATTACCGTTTCGGCTCGACAATGTAGAGATATTATTTTCAAATATAACAATTTTTTTTTTTTAGGAACTTTAAAACTGAAAGTTTTCAAAAATAAACCCAAAACCAAAAACTATATAAAAAATAAACCCAGACCGTTTTGGACGCTTTTACATGGAGAAAAATTTTATTCGAAAAAACGATCATTTTAATAGTAAAAACGGGACTGAAGTTCTTACGAACAAATTAACAGCGTTTCAATGTTTATTGGCGGGAAAATATAAGTAATAATTGGTTGGTATACGTACGAAATTACGTATACCAACAGATTATTCTTACATGTTCCCGCCAATAAACATTGAACCCCTGTTAATTTGTTCGTAATAACTTCAATCCCGTTTTTACTTTTAAAATGATCGTTTTTTCGAATAAAATTTTTCTCCGTATAGGGTTATTTAAATAATGTGTGCCTATTAAGATTGAATGGGGAAATATCACGATTTATGTGTAATATTGTCAATTGATAAATGGCGTTTTTATTTTTGAGTAAATTATTATTAACTAAAACTCTTTTTTAATGAATAGTTTTTAATGAAAGTATGATATTACAAACAAAAGTGCATCACCTGTGCATCGGTGAGAAGTACAAGTTTTACATGCATCAGAGGTGAGCTTAACTCAATTATACTTGCATGTTGTAGTTAGCACAGTCAGTGCACATGACAGACAGGCTCAGGTGCAACTACAAAAAGTAATATGGAAGGCACTCATGCAGCTATGATGAATAACACATCAGACGAACTGGGTTACCTGGTAACCATGAGCACTTACACTCAGTACTGGGCTCCACTTCAATTATGTACATTGTTGTAAAATTGCAAATGATAGACATTGGATATATATATAAAGTGCCTTCACCATACTGAAGTATTTCCTAAGTAGCATTCGAGTATAGTGACTTTGTATGATTTTTACTTTAAGCATATTATTTATCATTTGTAGTCATTTGGCTACGAAGTTAAGTTAGCAAATCCATATTAAGAGTGTTTTACCTGAGAATACCGGAAATTTGTCGTTTTTAAATCAAATTCTAGACGTATTGACTCTTTTTTACAAAAAAAAACAATTGATTTTGAAAGATTGTTATTTTATCTGGTACACGCAGTTTTAAAATTTTGAAAAACTAAGTGTATTTATAATATACTAAGGTTATACCGTTAGTCGTTGGCAGATTTGTTCAATTTTATTGAACAAATCTGATTATATTAAACAACACAAATTTCGAAATTTCAAATCCTATAATCATACACCAAAATAAATCAATATATATATATATATAATCTAGTCAACACAGTTTTCAAAATTTAAACTTTAGACAAATTAAAATCATTAAAAAATTAATCCGAGAACGTGTATTGTGACAAAAATACCTCAGTTTTTCTATTTATCTTAGGTCTTACAATATTTCAAATTTTTTTACACACTTATTTTGTTTAGAAATTATTGAAAAATTATACATTTTTTTGATAAAAAATTAATTTTAAGAAGTATATAATTTTCATTCATTTACCTCCCGTTTGATCATTTTTATGACAGTTCGAGACATAAATTCTCGCGATTCATTAGTCGCTGAGATGCGGCCATGCGAGGTTGTGTGTTCGCGCCGCTCTTAATGACAACATTTTGCATTAAATTTAAAACTAATACCGTTTAGCTTCATGGTTGTAAAAACATCCGCGCGCAGCGCTGTTAACAAAAAACGGAAAAATATATTGCTGTGTCAAGAGAATATATGATACTAATGTGAATGGTAGAAGAAGTCGAGGACGCCCGAGGAAGACATGGCACGATCAAGTGAATCAGATACTTGAGTCGGGCCATGTCAAGAGTCAGAATAATAGAAGAGCATGTATGATAAGATGTATGAATGTGAATGAGGCGAGGAGTGTATGCCAAGACCGAGTTGTTTGGCGGTCCGTCCTTTCTGCCTACCCCTGCGGGGAAACGGCGTGATGGTTAGTTAGTTAGTTAGTTAGTCAAAAAGGAATTTCATCACATCACTGCAACTGAGATTAGGAACTTATTTGCAACGATCTTGGTCGATTGATGTACAGGGTATTAAGGGGCGTACTTCACTTACCTTTACCAGTGATTCCTGATATTATTGGAGAAAAACGTTAAATTAAATTTATGTCTCCGGTGACTTTCATGTAAATTTTCTTTAAAACATAATACAAAAATCTTCCGCATGTCATCACTCGTCAATCAGCTGAGCAACCACGCGACCCCTCACCCCCACCCCATCTGTCCAATGCTTACTGATTTTTTTATTGTTTTATTTTTTTTTTAAATAAAGATATCAAAAATGTCAATGGAGATAATTTTTTTTTTTTTTTTACCAATAGCTCAGGTAGGCACTTTAGAACAGTATTCTTAGTAAATAAAAAATATACCTACCAACATAGAAATTTGATGTACCAGTCTTTGTTTTAATAGTAAACAAAAATAGAAAATTAACAAATTACAAGAAAGACAATAAGCATCAATGATTTTCCGTGTAATCCTGACTTGAATCCGATTGCATTGTGTTTTCCTGTAATCCTTACAACATACAACCGCAATTACTATTTAACTAGACCATTTCAGCATTTTCATCTGTCTGTAAATTTCTTTGATACGTTCCAGTTCGGGTTCATGTTGGTAGTCTTTTTGAATACTACCATTTTATCACGCCAGAGATCGCATGATCGTGGTTCCTACTACCAGCTGTCAAATTAGAATAATTAATATGACGGTTTCTACCCGCCGAGGCCTGAAAACAGTTTGAAAAATAATTGTCTTTGACATGGTGACATTTCTTTGTACAAATTTTATAATTCATTTTATGAAATTTAAAATTTAACAAATGTTACCTAAAATATTCATGGTTCAATATTTATGTACATTTTTATAAATGCTTTGATTTCAGAGGAAATTTTAGTTTATTATATTTTTATTAGATACCGGTAAATTAAGAACAAACTATTTTGTACGCAAATTCTACAATTCACAGAACTACTAGTATTAAAATGATTACAATAACATTTCCTTAGTTCTGGGGAAATCTCGTTAAAACTGCCGCCCCGAATTATTCGCAACTCGTAACATGTTGTTAATCCGGAATTCTCCAACACCGTTTATTGCGGATAACTTTTGGCAGTTTCTGCACCAGTTATATAATATTATAACGGCCCGGCCAGTTACATTGTGCATTGTACTGCATTGATCAACATTAACATGATATGCTTAAACTACTGCAAGCCGTTTACAAATATTATTCTAATTTCATGGAACTTTATCCTATACAGGTATGATGTAGGTGTCTTTCGGCTGGGATTATTCTTGCGTTTTATATAGAGGTAGGTGATTATCCACTGGAGAGGCACAAATCGATGAAAGTGCCAGAAGTTTACCATTTTTTTCTATTTATTCTCTGTGTTAATCATTAAACATTATCAAATATCCAAATTATTTCTTAACCACTGGAGCGACAGAGCAATTAAAATATTTTTTCTCGGATTGCTAAAGGAATTTTTTCCGCCCACATTAAAAAAATTATACCTCCGAATTTTGAATATGGAGATATACAAACTGATTATAGTTCTATGTAGCCAATATTTGTAGGATTTATAAAAAAAAATTTTTAAAGAATCTAGAGAATATTTATTTTGAATGTACAATATATTATGTAGTCGTTTAAATAAAAAATAAAAAATAAAAATTTGCCACATTTTGGCAACAAAGCAATCCGAGGTTTTGGAAATAGTGCCATAATGTGGCAAAAAGCGCTCGAGTTGTTAACTAACTGAGCATCACACCATTTCCCAGCGTAGTCAGAGGACAGCCTCACATCTTTGCTTCATTCACATTCATATATTATGGTCTCAACATATTACCTCTTATTTTCTTCTGAAGCTTGACATCACATGGGTTAAGACATATTAATGAAATTAGTACAATATTTTGCTAAATTACAAATAAAGGTATAATATTTTAATGTACCTACCTGCAAACAAAGAATTTAGGTAGGTACCTAAAGATTTTCAAAGATATGTAGATTGATCATTTTATTCGATACATATCAAACTCGCCAAAGTCCATTATCAACTTTTTTTTTGTGTATTCGATTCAGCAAAAAAAAAACGAATCTTATGCTTTAGATTAATCTAACCGAAGTCAACGGCTTTCCAAATAAATTATGGGTGGAAGTTGATAGATTTCTTCAATCCAACCTATGTCTCACACCCGCTTTAAATCATATGAGCCAAAGTCAATGTCTGAAAAGCCATATCAACTCAACCAAGTCCTTTTTCTTTAATTAAAACACTCCTAAGTCCATTGCCTTCTATTTCAATGTAACTAAGTACATAGGTATTATATCAAATGTGTCTAAGTCAGGTCAAAAACAGGTACGATATTCATAACATAAATTAACACTCACAGGATTTTACTAGCGACGGGACTTAGACAAGTTTCACGTGTTTCATCACATTTGAATCACTGATTATTAAAATATACTTATTTCTTCAAACTTCGCAAAATCACTTTGTGGCGTCATTTTGAATTAAATTAAAACAAATAACTTTGTTTAAACCACTAATATAATCACAATTAATTAATTAATTAATGTCATTACTACCCTGACGAAGAAACCATCGGTTTTGAAACATGTAGGTAATTGTGATTATATTAGTGGTTTAAACAAAGTTATTTGTTTTAATTTAATTTAAAATATACTTAAGTCCATAAAACCACATTCTGAGATAATCAAAGAAAACTGTCTAGTTTTTGTCAGAAAATCAAAAAAAAATATATAAATGGAAATCAATACATAAAAATAAAACACGTTAGACATTTTAGTAATTTTTTAATAAAAAAAATTCAATGACTAAGAGTTGTTTAAAGGTGTTGGACTGAGAGTGCTTTTTAAAAAAACATTTTTATAATTATTTTTTTTAATCAAAAACATCAATTTCATTTGTTTTTGCCTTCTGTTGTTTCTCAGTTGATTATTTCATTGTAAAAATGAGAGCCGGTGGTTTCTTAGAACATTAGTCGAGGACTAGAGGTTTTAAACATCAACTGATTTTTCATCGATTTAGTTTTGTACCACAGATGTGTATGCCAGACAATGTTCTTGTGTCAAATAGTAGATCTGAGTCTAAAGAAAAAAATAAAACAAAAATTTTAATTTAAGGACTTAGTATCTTTTAATAATCAGTGAACACTGGTACCAAGAATTCAAGAGTTCGACCTTCTTATTTTTTTATATTCATGGAGTTTTTAGACCCTTTCTTTCTGTAAATCTTGTGGAGTGACTTTTGGATTTTAATTTTGTTGGCATGCTAACTGATTTATTTGAAATCGGTTGGTTTGATCACTTGTAGGGATTTTCTGTAATTACAATGTCATCAATATCTTTCATGTGAGCAACGATATGATAAAATTTCCTCTCCTAAAGTTTGATAAAAAAAATAACGCATCGGATTTACTCTAGTTTTAAGTATTGCTTATTATGCTTGACAGTTGAGATCGACAATTTAAATACCCTTTGTTACTAATTAAGTCTAATTTTGGTAAACCAAAATGAAAATGTTAAACGATATTAAGTTACAATGGTAAAAGAAACTTTGCGAATAATATTTTAGATTATCTTTAAATAAGTTCACGTCAATCACATTATAATTAATTTATCATAAATAAAGAAGAGTTCTTATAAAATTTATTCGCTTACTTACATATTTCATTTGTAAAAGAAAATACATTTAAAAATTTTAACGTAATTTAAGTTTTCTAACTATTCAATTGTCTTTAATCAATTATAAAACCATAAATATAATGAAGAAATTCCAAGTTCGTGTCAGAAAATGTTTCAGAGATGAAATGTGAATACTAGTGCAGCCACAACTCAATTAAACTTTGCCTGTGTCGTGATCAGACAATAAATTCTACTTTAACCAATACAACGAACAAACCCACTTACAGTCTGTAGTAGACCTATATCCATCGTTGCTCACTGAACAGAATGAAATGTCATGCAATAGATCGGTGCAAATGTCACTCGTTATTATTGATGGAGCGTTGGTTCTTTGATACTGATATCATTGGGTTGAGCACTTAATTGAGTGAATCACAGGAAATAATTGTTATAGTAGTTTTTTTCAGGACATATGCAAGGGTAGTGCAATGCAATACATTACATATGTTGAAATAGCAAAAAAAAATTAGAAAAATAATTAGAAAAAAAAATTAGATAAAGTAACAATAAACAGTTTCATAAAATAAAAAAGAAGTAAAAAATGTATGAAAGTAGCCATTTAAAATGATATTTGACTGTCTCTCGTCTCCAGACGGCCATCAAGGGGAATCCATCCAAGCAATGGTTGCAGGCATTTAAGAAACACATTATATGAATGTAGTAGTATCGAGAAAAAGGGTACCTATCCGCCGAAAGGTCGTCGAGGTAGGTACTAATACTAAATCTTTATTAAATAGTTTTTAAAATTAGAACGTCTGACCTGAATGAAGTTGTATGTGTATTTTTAGGCGATCCGCTCACTGAAGCAACTGAAAACTGCCAACTGGCAACGGTCTTTGTATGACAATGTGATGGCCCGCACACTTCACAATCACACAAAACCCATAAGAGAGTATCTTTATAACATTTTACATAAATATGATACATAATATTTTCAATTTATTAATTGTGAAATAACACAAATTATTCAAACGAAATTTATTTGTGCACGTCGGGTTCAAACCCGCGACCTTTAGATTGAGAGTCGAAAGCCTTACCCGTCCTATGCCGGCCGTCAAAGTGATGTTTGTTTTTTCCGATTGGCGTGGTCTGAAGCTGCCCATGCGGTAGTGGAGATGTCCTCTGAAAGAGTGCACTCGTCCCTTCAGGTACACTTCTATCTTGTATCTTAGTGGGCGGAATTATAAAGAAGTAATTAGTGACTTTAAGCTTGTGCCATTACATAGTCCAATCTCTCTCTGGGACTAGGTACCTACTATAGATAAAGTAAAGTTAGAGACCAAAACTCAATTTCGGAGTAGGTATTGAATAACTTCTGGGACTGCTATATATTTAAAATATAAATACTAACAATATTAACTACGTTCATATGTATAAATGCCGACATACCAGATTTCAATCTCGTGTCAATATTTTATGATAACGTAAGTTTAAGAATTTAATAATATTTATTTTAATTACATACATGTTTTTTGGCTAAAGATTATAAAGAACTTAATTATTAGCGACCTTAAAAAACAATGAAACATTACTCGCCTGTAATTGTTCCTATTTGTAGAGGTTGATTAAATAACTGTCAGAATTTTAATGAACATTATTCCAGGAAGGACAATCCTTAAATAAGAATCTCTATAATTAAGCAACAAAATATTTAGTACGAGATAAAAAATTCGATTTTAATTGAAAAGGAAAGTGTAATTAATTTTTGGCCTTGCGTTGGATTTACCAATTCTTGTACTTGGCCAAGTAAGTATCTTCACACACATTGCTTTTATTGAGATATTATATTTCTGCGCTGTGGTCATCGGTCACGGGTTCGTCTGTCATCGTGTACAAAATACCTGTATTATATTATTCGTCTTTGAAGATTTATTTTTGTTCACGTCTCTTCAGATGTCAAAATAATTAATTACTAGGTATGCTTTACCAACTAATTGCTCAATGTGAAGATTCACAATAAATTAAATTATGTAGTTTTCATGAGAAAGCTATAGAAAAAAAGAAAGGCAGTATAATTAATATTGCAAATTCCGGCGTTCTTTTAATAAACAATATGTCAATTCGGGAGGTGGATTTGGGTACCGCCGCCTCTGGAGCCATTTATTGGATAACTAACACCTCTGCCATAGGTCACGCCAGATGGTTCGCTACGTTTGGTGAATTTGCAAGGGTGCCCGAGTTCATAGGATGAGATTTGTCTGGATCTTGGGGGCGGATGGAGAGATCGAATCATTCAACTGTCATTCAACTGGACACATTGATCCCTAAATTCGTACCCACCCATGCCGTTTCCTTCCTAGAACTTCTTCTCCTCCCTTACCTTATAAAGTCCCCCACACAGCACCCCCAAATATGACATAGGCCCTGAGGGCAATTATTCTCCTCAGGGCCCCCTGTGTGGAACGTACAAAAAAAAAATCTTCAGGAACTACAGAAGATTACTTTTATTACTTCTTTCAAGACTTTATTTTTAAATATAAGATTTATTGATTTTCCTGTTCCGTTACGGAATTTAATTAATTAAATTAAAAATCGCAAGATTTTACTCAGATGTTTTTAAAATGCAACGTAGGTACTTCTGGAACAAAATTCAGTGGTTTCTTAAAAAGTAGATCATAAAACTTTTCATTGGTATGAATTGTAATCCACTCGAGCGATGGATGTTCGTTTTTCGACTTGGCCATTAGATTTAATTATTAGTTTGCAAACATATGAATTGGTTACTGCGGTTTAAAGTAAATAAACTTACCTACATTTTACTATTTAACCCATACTTTTAGGTTCGTTAAAAATGTTGGACCTAAATCACTCCAATGGATAATAATGTATGTATTGATCGCAAGATCAATTTCATTGTTCTTTCTTTTGTACCCAAGATATTTCCTTATTTAACAGGAGTTGCTGCCATGGATTTTTTCCTCCATGTGTATAACAGATGTTCTTCTCAATGGAGTATAGACTACTGTGCAGTGTACATTACACAGTCAGACTATAGGGGGTTAGAACCACAACAGAGGGGTGAAAAAGATCTGTCTCATGTCTAGGTAATTGCGTTATACGACCATAATCAAGTCACTTTACACCAATTTTACTACTTAAAATGGTTACCACATGTTACTTTTCAGTCAGTTTGTTATGAAGTGAAGTTAGAAGATCCATATAATCGCCGTACTGCAGAAATTGAACACAATATTTGTTTGTTATATTTTATGTTACCAGAAGTTGTTCAACTTTTTATTTGTAATTAACAAAGCATGATGTATTTATGGGGGTTTAAATAAATAAATAAATATTATTAATTTACGTCTTCTGTGGCACAATAGCAAGATCTTCAACTAGTTTACTAATATTGTTGATTTTAAGATGCTTTATCATAATTTGGTATCATCATGAGTATAAGTTTCCTCACCGAATACTTTGTTTATTTGTAGCTATAATGTTTAGTTTATTCTGCATTGTGTTAAACACGTAAAATTTATTATTTAAAAAAAATTACATTTCAACAGTGTAACAAATACACCTGACGAACCGAGTAGCATTGAAACTTCTAATTATTTAAGTATTGAGAAAACCATAGTACATCACACCTGTTAAATTAAAAAATATCTCGCAAAGAACAAATCTTTATGCATACTTCCCAGAGATTGCTACTAAATACAATTGTCTGACGTACTTTAAGTGTTGAGATAAAGATGATAAAGAAATATCCCTAATAAAAAACGTATTAACTCTGCTAATAATATCGTTCTAATCTCACAAGTTACCTTCAACAGGATTAGTAATACACAAGGTGGTTATGTAGACATATTTTTTATATTTTTCTTTTAATAAAAACGTAATTTACTTTTTCCTTGTTTTAGCCACAAGCAATGTTTAGACGTATTCAGGAGATACATTCTATTAGGCTGTTAATGATAAAAAATATTATGTAATTAACAATCATTAATGAAGTTAAAGTTTTCTATTCAAATTACTCATTAATCCAGCTTACATCATGCCTGTCTTCAAAACACGCATATTTTCGCCTTCTTGTTCAATGCGGACTTAAGTGAATTATGGTAAGGCAAATTAATTGATCGAGTTTTTGTCATTGCATAATAAATCCTTATCTTTAATTATCGTAAAGTCATAAATCAAAAATTGAGGTTGCCTTATGCCCGTTTGTAATGAAGCAGTTTTATTCAAAACTGATATGAATCTGGCATTATACATTATACATACACCTTCTGTTTCGACCTCCTGGTTGCGACATCTGATCATTTGGTAGAAGGAATGCATGTCAAAATATATGTTATTATGGTACAATAAAAATGTCACTTTGCCACTGAAGTTACCGCCATGGCCAAGTTGGGAAGGAGTTGACAAATAATAAGACATTCATACTTTTATGGCGTTAACAATCATAATTTTTTTTTTTTTATTTATTTTATCGAAAGAATAGTTAATTGCATTAGTTAATAAATTAGGAACAAACAAAGCTTTTTAAAGAAACTATTCTTTGTTAAATGGTCCACTGGATGGATAAAAAACATATATACATTAATAAAATTTAAATTATAATATTATTTCACTGGATGGATAAAAAACATATATATTAATAAAATTAGATTATAATATTATTTCAATATTAATCGTAATACTATTATGGCATAACATTATAAGGGAATTTTAACATAACATATATTATATATTTAACTATTTCTACGCCAATGAAGAGAACTACCTTCTGAGTTTGGTGTAGAAGATATATGTAGAAATAATATAATAGACTAGCTAGAGAGTAAAAACCTACCTTCCGCGGGAAAACTATGTAATGAAAGATTCAATAGTTATATTTGAATATTGTAGATGGCAGCACTTCCGTTTGTATCTGGTTTGTGGAGCTAGTCTGTATGACAATACAGAAATTGTGCAATAGTATCGTACTAGAATGTGGTGACAAAAAAATTATAAAAATAGTTTGAAGTGAAGAAGAGATGATATATAAATTGTTACATTATGTAAAAATTTATAAATGTAAATGTTAAATAGATACAGATTACCTACCAGGTATAAGTATAGTCCTGTATATTTTCTTAATAAAAATTAATATTATTATAAAAAAAATAAAATTTAAATAAAAAATAAAATACACGTACTTTTTAGGCAGCATCGCGTTAATTGATCAATAACCTTGTATCTACATATATATTTTTATCACTGTTTTAGTCACAAGTTTTTATAATGTTTTGTCTAGTCTGTAGTTAAAAGTATTGTACAGCACCCTTGAGGTGATTTTTCACAGAAACGGCGCTATACAAATTATCCAAATATTGATTTTGTAGACTTCCTTACTAGAAGATCCTGTGATGACGGGTACTATATATTGGATAAGTGTTCAGTGACGTCCGTGGTACAACTTCATAATTCGGGTAAGTTTTTTTGTCAGAAACTTCTATGACGATGTTTCAAATAAACTTACTAGTAAATTATTTTTGCGATAGTTCCTGTAGTTATTTTTTGTTTTAATTTGCTTGATATTGTACGGTAGCTTGTTATAAAACTTTGCTAAGAACTCAGGGCTTCTTTGTGCAAGGTAGAATTAAAATTTTGTAGATGACGTTACTTTTATTCAGTTTTTTTTTAAATATTTCCTTCTTTTCTGGAATAATATCAAAACCGTTATTTTTTTAACTTTATTAAAATGTTTTATCCCATTGTAAATAAAAATTATGGTCCATTTTTTGTGCAGAAAATAGAGGAATTTGGATGTTATATTTAATACCTTAATGACTGGTGAGATAAGTTTTTTTTTAATATTACTAGCTGACCCGGCAAACTTCGTACCGCCCCAGAATCAATAAATGTAGTGTTTAATTTATTAGCTGAAATAAATTAAGTTTTTATTTAGTTAAAACAAATAGGTACCTACTCTAAGTTCAAAAAATGAAATTGAGCTGTTGACTAAACACGAAATGTTCGGCACACTACTGTATTGACAGTTCGAATTGATTAAAATTATGTTAACCAACGCACATTATTGGAAAAGCCGTTCCATATAAAATATATAAAAAAAAAATTTCTTCATAATTATTTTTCCAGTGATTTTTTCCGATGTTTTAATAGTTATTCTGTTAATCGGGACGGAGACAAATCCAACAAATCAAATATCATAAAAATCGCTTCAGCCGTTCTTGAGTTATAAATGGTGTAACTAACCCGACTTTGTTTTATATATTAAGATTATCTCTTATACCTATAATATCAAATATTTTTTAGAGATGTTTTTAATTTTAGGAAACTGTAAAATTTTGAACAATAATTAATGAAAAGTTGCTCGAAAGGCTTAACCTATGTTTAGCGACAGTATTTGAATATCTACGAACTTCCAAACCCTCCCCTTCCTCTTCATTATCTTTCACATCATGCAAGATCTCAATATTCATTTAAATGAGACTCTCATGCGGAAATTGGTCGGAACAATGGGCAAAGAGATATGACTGTAGCTAACAGCCATAAATATCTATTATTTTGTAAATTTTCCGCGCTGGTATCACTGATAACAGTAGCGAGTAACGAGACGCGAAGATGATTTGCAAATTTCAGTTCAGTTCCAACGCTCTTGGCACATATTACATTATATACATATTATTACATTATATACACATTATTAAATTATATACATTACGCATTTAATTCTGTAAAAATTAGTTTTCCTGCAAATATACCTGACTTGTTTTATCCAAGTGTTTTATTGATAATAGTGATAAACATCTGAAACGCAGCCCCGTTTACAACCTTGGTATTGATTGTAAACCGAATCCTATCCAGGATTAATGATTTCAAATACGAACATACACAAGCCAACACAAATACCAAATGTCTTTATATCCGTTATATCATGTTTATGTGTGGTAAAATAAATAATGAATTTCAGCGTATCGTTGATATATGTACTTGTAATTTGTTTATATCCGTAAATCATTCATCATTTAGTTCTCAAAGTTAATTCCAGTAGTCGCTCTGCTGAATCGTAAGCGCATGTCCAAGCCAAATATCTGGAATTACTACAAACAGTAAGACAGTTGCCGAGCGCTTCACAAACAACCCTTTGAGCCGTTTCGTCGAATCAATGGTTCCAGCCCCGAATATGAAAATGGATGACGATGATAATGATCACGATGATAGTTTCAACATTTCCTTGTGTCCTTTTCAAACATGTAAAACATGCTTTAAATTGTAAAATTTCAAACTTACGAACAATATTTCGGATTTGGTTGTTGTGACAAATTAAGTTCGATAGAAAAAAAATCTATATTTTGTACTTGAGCTTCACAAAATCATATTTTTTTAATAAATCGAAATAGGCGGCCGGGGTCGAGTGGCCAATTTAACCGTGTCGCCACCAGGAGCGTAATAAATGCGGAAGTGAAGCTTTATGGAAAATCATATTTTTAGATTAATCTTTACTGCGGATGAACATTTTAAATTCATTTTGTATTAAAATATGTTTTGAATAAATTGTAATTTTTCCTACCGTCTCCATTGAATAGAATTAAAATAAAATTATTAATTACTTTATAAAAAACATAAGCGTAAACCACTAAAAAATGATTTTTTCAATAGAAATGTATGAACGCATAAAAGAAACAACTTTTTTAGAATGCAATTTTATGGTCAAAGTTATTATTAAAATTTTTTTTTTTCTTATAAAATTATTCACATAATCAACAAAAATCGCTCTTGTGCATGAAATCGTGGCCTCTAGACTCCGTTTGCCAATCGATTTTTATGCCTATTACCTGTATTCGTGGCGATAAGCAGGCTCAGTAAGAATGCAAACATTTTGGCTTAGGGCGTGAAAATTATTTTTTTATTTTTAAATCCACTTAATCCACAATTAGTGCTATCACACCACTAACTAACGTAAGAACGGCGTCATACATGCATTATTTTCTTGTCTTGTATCATTTTATAACTTACCGTTTTTATTACTTTCGTGAATTTTCTTATAAAATTACAAAGAGTTTTTATAATAATTTGGTAATTTAAATAGATGTTAAAATACATACCTTTCCTCTCATAAACAAGCAACTGCTTTATTAGGAGAGTCATTCAAATGTTATATTTACATTAAGTTGTAAATATTGTAACTCTAAAAACGTTTAAATAAATAAATAAATAAAAAAATAAAAATATTATACACTGAAATTAATATTATGATGTTTTTCATCCCAAGCGAAATTACATAGTTTAATAAAGTACACTTTTTGCTATTTTGCAACGATGAATATTATTATTTTAAGGTAAGTACCAAAACAAAATAAATAAATTATTTAATTTATTATCGAAATACGAGAGTTAGGATGCAATATTCTACACCAAAATAATAATGAATACAATGTTAAATTCGTATTTTTCTTTGCGATAAAGTCGATTTCCCTTTCATCTAGTTCACGTCAAAGTACAATGAGCAGAGCGAAATGTGTCTATTTCAAGTTTCCCATTAAACATACAACAGTCCACCTCTATTCCATAGGAATTCATACCTCTCATCGCGCTCGTCCAGCAGTTTCCAGTTTTGTGCTTCAAAAGGCATTTCTGGACCGCTTGAACTGGAAGGGAGGCTGTATCATAGACCCGATTACGTCCGCGCCATTGCTTCTCTCCTGGCAGCGGCGATGCAATAGTGCAGCCAGCCGACCACCACGCAGAATACTGCAACTGAACTGCAACTGCGACTGAAACTGCAAGTGCAACTTTACGTCTGTCTTGCTACTTTATCAGCGGAAATCAAAGAACGTGGTTATTGGAAGATGTTCTCTTTATTCTACGGTCGATATCCTTAAACATTAAATAAATAAAGATGAATTATTGTAAGAATTGATATATTTTTCTTCAGCCTTTTTAGTATTAACAATATATTACCGTGGAGGACATGGCATGATTAAGTGAACAATATAGATACTTGAGTCGGTCTATAATAACATAAAAACAAAAGAAAATAGTGTTTCAAGAGCGAGTTGTTTTGCGGTCGGTCCTATCTTTCTAATCCCGTGAAGAGACGGTTGTTAGTTAGTTAGTGGTTCGTTTAGTGAATTAGCAGGGGTTATTGGTTCAGCGGATACTATTGCCCAACCTCTGCATGTCGGGCCGGATTGGAAGAGTCTGGTTGAGGGAGATTTTTTGACCTCTCGCCTTGCACTACAGCGGAAGGAATGGATTCATACTCTTGAACATATTGACCCCCATGTTCCTACCCCCCTTATACCTTTTTCCTTCCCAGAACTTTTTCTCCTTCCTTTCTCTAAAGACCCTCAATACAGCATCCCCAATAATGAAATTGGCCCTGAAGGATTTTTTTCCTCAGGGCCTCCTATGGGAACATAATGTAAAAAAAGTTGTAAAATAAATTTCTGGTTAAAAAATATGCTAGTGTAGGAAGGTACTTTTCCCTTTCCCGATTTCTTGATGTAACATCAGTTCTAATTTTGAAAATTATACTGAAAATATCTGTTAGATATTATTTTGTATTTAGTTATAGCTACTAGGTACTAGGTACTTTATCGCTTGTCTGAATTCTTGGCCGAATCAGTTGAATTTTGAAAAATACACTTACATTCAAAACAAATCCGACTTCATTAAACCAGAGCCAAAATCACTCATAGACAAAATCACAATCTCCAACAAACCCACAACATATACGTTTTTAGATTTTCACGGCCAAAAGCATTTTCGTTGTTTGTTTTTGGGGTGTTATGCCGTGTTGTGCTACCTCCTTCTTTAGCCTGATGATGGACACTGCAACGCTGTCTGAAACGTCGGCTAAAGAAGGAGGTAGCACAACACGGCATAACACCCCAAAAACAAACAACGAAAAAAAACCCACAACATGTTCACATCAGTGTCTTTTTTAAATAGAAAGAATCGTTAAATGTTTTTATGTTTGTACATTCTAGGTAATATTCTTGTTGTTCGGAACTATGAATGATGAATTAGAATTATGGTAGTGTATTTTAATTTATTACGTACATAAAATAAATGATACGGGGGTGCTTTTAATGCGGTAGAATACCCATTGGTCAAATGTATGACAAGTTTAATTTTACGTCGTGGGTTGACTGAATAATAGATGGAATTTTTCTATACTGGAGTTTGAATTGTCTAATGTGTTGTAATTTATAAATAATTGTTTATTATTTAATTTTTTTTCCCTTAAAAAATTCTCTTTCGGTGACCTTAATAAAGCACGTTAATTTGTCTTAAAGAAGGCACCATTAAAGTGATGGTTCCATGACAAATCAAAATCTTGCTTTTCAACACTTCTAAATCATTAAAAGCTATGAAAAACAAAATTGAAAATCTATGTAACCAATTTTTTCATCATCTTTAATATTTTTTTAAAGGAGGTGTGGAAGTTGCATGGTTCTGAGTTGTCTGGTCACCAAAGTAGTGTATCACAGCACTAAAATCATTAAATCTACCAAACTGTTCATTGTTTTATTATTTTTAGACCATACCTATAATTTATTAATGCATCTTAATTCATCGCTTACTGCATTCCCTTAAGCACTGCATTCCCTTGTACTAGAGGAATAAAAAAATGTGTCATGTTTAACTACAACAAGCATCAATGCTGATGATTTTGTATAGACGATGATAATAATTTATTGTTGGAACTTGCGCCCGCCTTCTTTAATCCTATCAGCCCATTCCGAGTACCTCAGTAGCTGGTACTATCCATCGCCATTGTATTTTAATCGAGATGAATGCGCAGAATGCAATGCAAATTAATGCGGGATTGCATTATTCAAATTATCTGGAGTAAACGGATATTTCTATATAAGGAAAAGGTGCCGTTGGATCCTGAATATTTATAATACACGTAACTAGCAATACGTCTTACATGCGCAGCTTTTCTTGCATTTGAAAGATAACTTATTTAACAATGAGAGAGCAGCTAAATTGGATTCCAGTAAAAAAGAGACGGTTATTTAATGTGGTAATTTTTGTCCGTAATAGTTACTTAGATATTTTCTTTCATTTAAACAAATTCTCGACGTCGTTGATAAAGACACAATATTCCCGAAAACTTATAAAAGAAAATAGAAAATTTCGATTTTCCCTCGGAATTATGTCTGCTCCCTTTCGATTACGTATTTACATTTCCTGGGAAGACAATAAGGGAATAAAGGGGGTTCCACAGTATTAGATAAGAGCCTTGCATTGTTTGGGAATACGTAACAGCCCTGTATGAAAATGAAACGGAAGTAGACGTAACGCGGAGGCTTCCATTTGAATACAAACCTTCTTTACGTTCTGTCGTAAAACCTATTTTAAAATTAACTTCAATATCCGATAAATCAATAATTATTATTTAATTTATAGTAAATCTCGGTAAATTAATCAAACCTTTGTTTTTTTAAAGATTTTTTTGCTAATGAGTAGAGCTATGAGATGTATTCTGAAAAGGCAAATATACAAGGGTTAATCAAACGAGAGAGCAGTTGAATTGAATTCCAATAAAAAAGAGATAGAGTTATTTAGTGTATTACTTTTTGTCCATAAAGTCATGAACAACCAATTAGCAATATATTTCAAGGATGAAAATGTTTTTAATAAAAATGTACCTACATAATTACGAAACCAGAGCTGTAAATAGAATAAGATTGCCACATATGAAGGAATCCAAATCACAGAACTGCCCAATGTACAGAGGACTAAATTTGTATGATGAAAGGCCTGAAAGTCTGAAGAATGAAGGAAGAATGAATGTATTTAGAAGAAATGTTATGTACATTGTAAAAATATTTAAAGTTAAAAAATTAAATACTATTTTGTTTATATTAGTTTATACTCATGTTGTATAAACTAACTCATTAAATTATAAAAAAATAAATATATCTTAAAATCAGAACTTTCTTATAGATTTGATGGATACCTATGAATGGAAGTTTCACAAATTTAAAAAAAATATTAAATTTAACTTTTATTGGTCTTAGAAAGAAAGATCCTCCGCAGGTTGAAACAAAAAAATACACGAAACAAAATATAGGTTAAGGCAATTCTATACCGTTAGAATTGAAATTATTAAATTTTTCAATAATTACAACCTATGACCGACGTGATGGCATCTGAAATAATGCATATAAATTAAACCAGTCGAAAGATAGAGAGCAAATTTTTTTTTAATAGATTTCTGTGTTGGCAAAAAACAATTAGTTTTTTTCTTCACATGTTGTTTGTTATGCTAAACCTGTCTTTTATTTTTATTTTTATGTTGTAGATACTGAATGCAAAACTTATGTATATTATTGATATCAAAATACCTTTAAATTGTACCTTCCGTCCTAGGAAGTAACCTTTTTAACCTAATTTACTCTCCTTCGAAAAATAATTATTGTTGGAAAGATTGTATTAGATTATGTTTTGTTCCACAATTTAATAATTACATGGAATGATATAGTGCTATATGGATAACCTTTTTAACCTAATTTACTCTCCTTCGAAAAATAATTATTGTTGGAAAGATTGTATTAGATTATGTTTTGTTCCACAATTTTATAATTACATGGAATGATTTAGTGCTATATGGATAACCTTTTTAACCTAATTTACTCTCCTTCGAAAAATAATTATTGTTGGAAAGATTGTATTAGATTATGTTTTGTTCCACAATTTTATAATTACATGGAATGATATAGTGCTATATGGATAAGTTGGAGAAAAATGAATGCGCTGTCGTCTATAATATAACGACAGTAGGTGTGGTTGCCAGATTAAAATATAAAGATATTGAGTTGGTTCATGCTTACGCCACTTCTTCTTCTTCACTTTTTCTCATAGTTTTTATATGCTGTACCTATGAATACTAGGTTGATTCATTTACTTCCAATTTTTAAATTTTTTTTTATATTCAATAATTTGCTGTAGTGCTAATATGAATAAATTGAATTGTATATCCCATTCAAGTAGCTGGCAATAAAACTATTATTAGTTTAAATTTACTTACTTCTAAGTTAGATAGTTAAATGCCGTAAATAAATAAATACATATTATAATAATATCAAGCTCTAAATAAACTGTAATTTAGAAAGTAGGTACTTATTTTGCTAACTAACCAGCTACCTACGAATCTTCTTCAGTACTGTTTTGTGGGTACCATATTACCACAGTCCCATACTTTATATCATCGAAATTATACAATAACTATTTTATTTATTTCGTGCCGCAATTAAATATTATTTGCTATTCGAACTCATTGTTATAAACGCCGCATATGCTTGCACTTTGTTTGAAGTAACCAAATTCCTATCGTCGTCAGATCCCAGTTCTGCAGTTAATTAGGTATCTTCTAAGATAGTCTGTAATTGTAGAAACTCCCCGCAGGACTGCTGCAAACACCGGGTAACTGACGCACCTCTGTTCTGCGGTTACTTCTGCCATTCCTGGCTTATGCAGATAGTGTAGGTAGTGCAGGATGGGAGTTTCATGGCAGGAGTTGCAAGAATATGGTGGAATAATATTATTATTGCCTATCTTGCAGTTCAGTTTGGCGCTATTCCACATCTATCGCGACCCTTAATGATATTCAACATTATCTATTGGAATTTAGTTGAGAAGCTCGCATTCAAATAGTAGGTACTTTTAATCGACGCTTAACAATAAATAAGGATTATGATGGTTTGTTTTAGAACTGTAAACTGAGAAATTAATATCAGGAGAAATAAAAAAGGGGATCAGAGGTTTGTCGAGGGTCTTGGGATAGCAATCCTGAAGTCTAGGCTTTTGACTAGTAATTTATTAATTAAAAATAATATTTTCGCCCTGGTGTAAGACCACCAATCAGAATTAAAATGTTACTTGAAACTGCTTTATCCGTGTTTTGTGTCCAGATCTAAATAGCCAAATATTTTTCCATCTCCTTCCTCTCCCCACTGCCTTCAACCTCACAACATACCCCAATTAGAAATGCTATAGTCTTACTTTGCAGATGGTCGGGAGCAGTTAAGACTCTTGTGCGGTGTGCACATTTAAAAAGTGGGTTGCCTCAGTGAAAGCGTGATTAAAGCATTATATTATACATTGATATTACTAAACAGATATGCGAGAATCCCGGTAAAATATGTCAAATTTATCATTAATGTTTATCACATATTCGTTTTACGTTATTACTAATATGCTGCAATTTAGAGTCAGACTGATTTATTGCAACTATATGAAGTGAATAACTCTTTTCTTGGTATTTATGCGCATGTTGAAAATTAGTTTATGTGTGTTTTACAATATTGTATAAATATTCGTATTACCAACTGGACTTTGCCAACATCATAAACTGAATTATTTTGACAATTCTTCAAAGAAGACTTCAGCGGCGTTTTTATACAGTTCATAAAATTTGACAATCAACAAAGTAATTCCGCTTATAATAACAAACATCTTCAAACACTATTAACTCGTTTACGACTGCGACAAACTTCTTTCACAACTGCACAAACAAGGAGGAATGCTCACACATTACAGAAATGCTGGAAAACACCGCTTTATTTTTTCAGCTATAAAGAAGATATGAAAAATGAATAGTGGTTTTACTGGCTATTAGTGGGCCCGTCAACGCGACGCCGACGCCAGCGGGAATAGGCGTCGCGACGACATTCCGAATCGACGCCTGACAACAGCTCTCGCCGCTTCCGGCTGTTAGGAGCACCAATGATACTTACATTTGTCAGCACATACTTCTTATGATGAGCGTCTGCGTCGACTGCATTCATTCATTATGAGGTGCCAGAGATATCTTGGTATTTACTTTTTTTAATTTCTGTGATGAACGTCTTTTTTAATCTGAAAAAGAATTTTTATTTCTCGTACATCGTGTGATTTCACACTTCTTGTAAATGTCGAAAATCGTGCCAACGGCTTATAATTTCTATTTTCGGTTACATGTTACAATTTACAATTTTAATTAATTTCCAAACAGATGACTAATGAATGTGTTTAAGATGATCAATGAATTAGTTTTTAAGTTATGGATAGTATAATATGTTATTACATCAAATGCATTTTAGATTTTTGTTGTACCCACAGTTAAGACATATTTTTTTATAATATTATATAATTACAGTAGACTTATGTCAGTGCTACTCATATTTACCGGATTTTTATTATTTTCGAACAATGTTAGGTATTCTTTTCTGTAAGGAAATAATAAGCCATATAATATATATATCGTATGATACAAAGTTTTTTTATATTTTGATATATAAAATTAGGTATTTAAGACCGAGATTATATTCCTATATTTTAATTATTTCTTAAAATCAGATCATTGCTTTATGTTAAACGTAGGAAAAAGATAATTGCATTTTTTTTAATATTAAAATGGGCGTTTAAATTGAAGGCCGCAGGGTCTAGGTCTAACTGAACAAAACTCGCGGTAGCGGGTAGTTATTTATCAAGGCGACATGATCTATTCAGTTGATCATGCAATGAGGTCCTCTTTGGGCATCTTCTGACTTCTTCAAATTGTTTTTGGGTTATATTATGTTCCCCAATGCTTCTGTCCCAGTGACTGTTCTAAGTTACTAACCATAATCGGCAAACTCAGAACCGAAAGTTATTTGAAAAAAAAACAACATTTAAAAAAAAATTATAATGGCCAATTTTTAAGGCTGAGTGATTTTTTTCTCAGAGGAAAAAATGTAAAAAAAAAATAATTGTGAATTAAAAAGATGCTTGAAATGGCTTTATCTGTATTTGGTGACTAGATCTGAATAGCCAGGTACTTCTCACCCACCTCTTTCCCATCTCCTTTCTTCCCCATTTACCTTTAGCTTCACAGCAAGCCCAATCGGGAATGCCGTAGTCTTACTGACTCCAGGCGGTTGGAAGCAGTCTTTTGCGGTATTTACATAAAAGATCCAATTGCTAAGAATTTTAAATATTTTGTCCCGTTGTCTCATCATTAATCATTTGAATGTAGATAATTGTTGCCTTAAAGCAATTTGCAAGTATTCTCCAGAAAGGTAAATTCTAGTGTTTATTATAATATCTCCGATTCTCCAAACTTACATAGCTGTATACACGGTGTCCGGGGGTAAAGTGCATTAACTTCGGAAGGTGATTCTACATGATAGTGTAAGTAAAAAAGATAAACAACTTATTTCGAAATTCCAACTTTTAGGGGTACTTTTTTTGGTAAAAAGATAAAATTAGTCCGGCGTGCGCGGCCTGCACTATTGGGTATTCTCAGCTGTTACGATACGCGCCAATCAAAACAAACGTCGCCACAACGCTCCCGGCTTAATCACAGAAAATTAATCGAGTAAGTTTGTACCTTATACTAAGGTTTTTACATAGGTACGTCTTTTTGTATGGGAAAAAAAAGTATGGGAAAAAGTTGTTAATCTTTTTTATTCCTACCATCATGTAGAATCATCACCCGAAGTTAATACATTTTACCCCCGGACACACTGTATATGATGACATCAGTGCTAGTTTAGATGTGGTGGGAAGCCCCAGAGCTGGCAGATAAATAGGGTGGGACGAGATGCAGAGATGTTGGATGTTAAACTGACGTGTTGACACTCGCCTGATGTCCTCCTTTATGACTATTTTGTCTTCAAGGGCGCCCCTTTGATGTGTGAAACGGTTTGTTTTGATGCATTCTGCTATTAATGAGAGGCGCTATTATGAGTGCTAGTGAGTCAGGACTACTTCGCCGATAAAAGGACACATTAATTTATATATAGTTCAATGTTATTATTCTACTTGAATAGTATAAGATACGACAAGGAACTAATCGAAATGTAACGATTTTGCTTTTTGTCAAGGTCATTCATCTTTTGAATTTTTTTAGTTTTCGTTAGGCTGAGTTGAGTAAAGGTGAGGACATACTGGGTCGACGTACGCTACGTAAGCGACACATAACTATATCTGGACTACTTGCAGTACATACATTTTCTATGGAAATAGATGCTGAGAATTAGACTTTTATTTCCATAGAAAACGTATGCACAGATAGCACAGATATTGTAACGTGTCAAGTTATGATTTACGTAAAGTACGTCAACCCATTGTTCTTAAGTTTTAATGCCGTTTTAAATTCATAAATAGCAGACACGTCTGATTTGTCTGCTTTTGAAACTATGGATTTGGGATGAAATAACCCGGCCTTAATTTAGCTAATCACAATGAGGATGTTTAGCGAAAAACAATGGGTATAAAGAATTATCAATCGTTTTTTGGGTGAACTTTAAAAAAATCGTAAATGCCTTGATGTTTTTCTTAAACGAGATGCAATTTAACGATTTGGTAGGCGAGTATGGATACCGCCGCCAAGGAAATAATTTATTGGATAACGACTGCCGTAGGTCATCCCAAGTGGTTCGTTATATTTGGTGACTTAGCAGGAGTTTTTTTTAAATTTATTTTGTTATAACCAAAATACATTTATATTGTATTGACATTTTGACTGTCCAACTGGGTAGATCTCCCGTTCTAGGACAGTCAAATTTACAGGTATCGTATATTTGGATACAAGAAAAGCAGTAAAAGGCGGCTGCCCACCTGCCGAGGGAGGTTGAGGGCGACCATTTTACTTCTCCAGCAAAACACTTTCGTCCCATTTCCTTGCACCGCAGTGAGAGGAATGGATTCGTATATCCGTTACTCCTGAACACACTGACCACCAAATTATTACTCACCTTTCCAACCGTTTTCCTTCCCAGACAAACCTCTCCTTCTCTTCGTTAAAAAAAACCTCTACACAGCATCCCCTAAGATGACATATGTATGGAGCTAATGAAAAAAAAATTAAGCACATTCTTATTGAAATGAAAAAAAATATTTTTGTAAACCACTATAATCAATGTTATAATATCTACTTGTTTCAAAACCGATGGTTTCTTCGTCAGTATAATTCATGTTCTTATTCATGTTATTATCCTGATGAAGAAACCATCAGTTTTGAAACATGTAGATATTGTAATATTGATTATAGTGGTTTACACAAAAGTAATTTGTTTCATTTGAATAAAATGATGCCACAAAGTAAATTTGCAAAGATTGAAGAAACATTCTAATTAGATAATTTATGTCTATGAGTGCTAATAAATAAAGCGTTTATTCTGTATTAGCTTCTTTTTCTGGTGCCCTCACTTTTATTGGCTCTCATGAAGGCAATCTTAACCATGAGGTTTGCAGCAGCCCGAAACAAGTTTCCTGAACTTTTCTCTTCTCAGGTATGCAGAAAAAAAATTGCGGTCTTTTTATGTGTCTACCAATAATCCTCTTCTAGATTATCAATCCATATCGGCATAAAAACAAAAAGAAAATGCAGATTTCATGTGTATTATGTAAGTCTATTACGCAAAATTATGCAAAATAAAAGAGTTAATAAGCAAAAGCATCGGCGCACGGTCCATTTAAAAAAAACATCACTTTGAAATACTCACGCCTCAACACATCTGTGAATGGTTGACAAAAGGAGATCAAGATTTACTCTCATCTTCTGTATCAAAAACCCTGCGTTTAGCAATACCCGGAATACAAAGGAACAATCTCAGTTATGATTAACAAAATTTCCATATACCTGTGTCTTGACTTTTTTACTCACTTCTTTTAATTTCTTGAAATAGCTTACTATTTTTTTTCTACTGGTATTTTATCAATCCCCAAGTCATAATAATAATATTCAGCTGTAAAAATGGTGGATTTCTCCAGCTTATGACATTCTGTAACAAGTCATAAAATTAAAGGAATGATATATATAATTAATGGTTACGAGCGCATTTCAAGTTATGTTAGCGGTCTTTGGGAGAATCTTGAAAAGACGTTTTGAAACCGACACGGTTATAATTTATTTTTATAAATATATTATTATCACCTACGTCCTAGGAAATTTAAATAATCAATTAATATGTTGTTCATGATGTTCCTGCAACAATATAATTAAAACGTAGAGACAAGATTCATACAATTATTCATTCCGTCTCAGAATATATTTCACCCGTCTCAGAACAGATATCGTCTAGTGAGGGGTAACTTACTTGTTTGTATATGATTATTTATCTCAATAATTGCCAGCAATTAAATTACAATGATTCAAATACTCACGCAAATGTTAGATAGGAGGCAATCATTTTTTTTTCACGGGATGTCAAGATTAACTTTCGTGCCACAATAATACATTTTGTCGTTTGTAAGGTTAATTTTATTTATTTTTTTGTTATAAAGATAGGAAGAGTTTATCCAGCATCCTAATAGAAGTGGAGTTTGGTAGAGGCAAATATGTAGCGTGCCTACCTAACGACCTACCCAATGAAAAGTGCTATTGTAATTCAAATTTCATACAAAAAACTCAACGAATTCTACATATTTGCCAAGTCTGAAAAAGGATTTGCGTGTAGTAAGCTATCCCGAAGATAATAATTTGTATTTATTTTTTAAATCGTTATATGAAATATGAATCACCCATTTATAAAAGGTGTAAATTTCTTATTTTATCATTATAAACATTTGGAAAGATAAGTAAGTGTACAAATAGTTTTAATTATTTTTAAAGAGTAATTAAAACTATCTACTATTTTAGAATATCATTCAATAGCACCATTCCTTTTGTCTTTTATGCCATTACTAATGAGGTGATATTTACGACTGCATTTTTTAGGCACTTTTAAGCCATAGCATTCCAGGAGGAATGTTCTGTAGATGGAGTTAGGTATGCGTATGCAAAAATAATTACAGATTATGATGATCCATATCGACCGGTCAGTGGTTGAGTGGGCATTGCGTTTGGATCCCACCCAGGCGTTTCGTGTTCGATTCCTCAGCTGGCTAAGTCCTCCATCACAACACAAGCAACATCTTCCGCTTAGTGTGGTGGTAGTAGGAGGTTTTCAAATGTTGTTGGGTTATTCGTAACCCGGGAATGTTTGTCTTTTTTTTTAAATAAAAAAAATATTATAATAATAATAATAATAATTGGATAATTTGTAGAGATAATTTTTAGATATTTTTTTTTTTTTTTTTAAAAGGATAATTTGTAGAGCGCCGTTTTTGTGAGAAATCACCTCAAGGGCGCTGATTATCTCCAGAACCTTCGAGTACTAAATACAAGGCAAGTTGCAGTACACACGTTCTTCAAATTTTATCTTGCAAGAGTCAACTCTTACAAAAATTTGTGACAATCGTGTTTGGACGTAATAAAACAATATTGTGACATTAACCTGGCTAGATGACAAACTTTCTTTGTGAGGTTTCGCAGGTAAAACACGTTCGTATCTGAAACATAATGATATTGAAGATTTGAAAAAAGTGACACAAATGCTCCCAGGGCAGTTCTACCACTGTAGAACTGTAGAGGCGACTTCAGGACACTTCTGTTGTTGTTAACACATTGAAATGCCGTACTCCCTATATACAGTAGCACTTCCAAGCTTTGGATACAACGCCCAGAGGCGCTAAGGGACAAACTGAATGTAAGCTTCAATAATGCCTACAGGCAACTCCTGAAACTTTTGCAGATTCTGCAGCGCGATGTTCATCGAAGAAGGATAAACATATTTTAGCTTCTCTGGCCATACTCAATCAATTTGTTTTATTCAATTTATTCAATAACCAACAGTCCTGCAATAGGTCATCCCAAGGGGTTCGCTGCGCTTGGTGACTTAGCAAGGGTGACTGTTCATGGGATTAGGTTTGTATGGGTCTTGGTGGCGGATGTTTTTGCCCACCTACCACGTTAAGGGAGAGAGAGGTTGAGAGAGTCCTTTTGACCTCTCCATCGGGACTCTCGCAGCGAGAGGGATGGATTCATATGTCTCTATGGATACGACTCCCAGATCCATAATCAGGGCAGATGTGTCCACACAAAAAAGTGCTGTGTTTCAGCGAAAGTTCTATCTTTTGATATTAAAATTGATAAAATCGATTTTTAAATATTTTTCGGTATTGTTCAATATATACTATATATTTATACTCCAATTTTTGTAACTTGTCAGTAAAGTGACTTAAAACTAATAATTTTTTTAAATACTTTTGTCATCTCTTTCTCTTATTGGGCGCAGAAATCTGTGCATTAAATATTAATAAAATAAAGCTACATCGATTACATGTGCACACAACAAGGCAAATTTTAATTGAAAATGAACAATCAGTGGCCATTTTTGTTGTTGTTTTTTTTTGGGATGTGTGGACACATCTGCCCTGATGATGGATACTGTAATGTTGTCCGAAACGTTGGCTAAAGAAGGAGTTAGCGTAACACGGCATAATATCCCAAAACATAAACAACAACAAAAATGGCCACTGATTGTTCATTTTCAATTAAAATTTGCCTTGTTGTGTGCACATGTAATCGATGTAGCTTTATTTTATTAATATTTAATGCACAGATTTCTGTGCCCAATAAGAGAGGGAGATGACAAAAGTATTAAATAAAAAATTATTAGTTTTAAGTCACTTTACTGACAAGTCACAAAAATTGGAGTATAAATATATAGTATATATTGAACAATATCGAAAAATATTTAAAAATCGATTTTATCAATTTTAATATCAAAGATAGAACTTTCGCTGAAACACAGCACTATTTTTTCAATTTAATATTAGACCAACACGACAACAACTACCAACGGTAGAATACTTTCATTTCGTAAGCGATTTTTCTTTCGTAATCTTTTCTTCCGTATTTATTTACACGGATTTATCTAATACTGGCGGAGACAGCATTATTTTATTTTTTGAATATAAGATTTTTTTTTAAATAAATATAGAAAAAAAAAGTTTTAAAAAATAGCCACAGCAGAGAAACAGCTTGAAAGGCAACCAAGCTGACCATTTTACACCACCAAGCATCCTAAGAAAGGCCGCATATTTATCAGGAAATGTAAAAATTATGTATTTTAGATTGATGCGTACATCGTATTTGAATTTATAATGTTCAATACCTGCAAGGACTGAAAGAAATAATACTTCCTTAAACGAATTTGACAACTGAAATGTTGCTCTCTTTGTCTTTTTAAATTATTTTTAATTTAATTAAATAAATAAAAATGTACAATAAATCTTTATTTATAAAATCGGTTATTTAATGAAGTAGGTATTCTATTTCCATCAAGAGAATGTACATATTTTGAAACAAACCCTAAAAGGGAAATTTAATGGTTAAGTGGTGGATCAGAAGTCACATTCGTCCAATAAACGACTTCTCGAGTCTTCTGCTGCGAAACGATGTGATTGGCGAATTTTTGTATTTTTCCTTTGTCATTTGGTAGTCTTTCGTTTTGTTATATCTATCTACATGATTTATGTTTAAATATTTCACATTTTTCTCTGTCACAAAAACATTACCCAAAACGAAAAATACTAATTTCACAAAAAAAGGTTTGATTAAATCTTCGAATCAAATACCATTTTATATCGGAATGAACAGTTTTTCGACAAATAACCCTATTGCTGCTCTCCATACTTTGATATATCTGAACCATGTACTCAGACATATCCTTAAAGATTCGTTTAAAAAGAGACAACATTGTGCAAAGATCTTATCATATTCAAAAAATTTGTGATATCTCACGTAGATAAGTATACCCTTTCGATTGCGTGGTTCAAATTACGTGACGGACAACTCGGATGGAATGTCCCTTTTTTCTGTGTATACCTACGACAATCACTGCCAGTTTTATCGTGGAAAACAAATGTTTCAATTTTCCAACATTGTGTCAAGGGCGTCTCGTGGTGGCTGCGGTCAAATTTAAATTTGAACAGGACTTGTTAGACTTTGGTTTTCATTAACACCATGGAACAACACGTTGCTTTATTATTAAATTGAAACAAAAAAAAACAGTATAAATGTGCTTGGTTGTATTTGCCATGCGTAATTGAATGTTGAGGTTTACGCAACTTAAGTTGGGCGACTTCGATTTTGAACAGCAATCATTTATGTTTAGCAAACAGCAACCGCAAAAACATATTAAGTAGGTACCCAGTCTTTTCAATTTAAATTGAAAAAAATTTGGAACTCTTTAGCAATCTTGTACTTAATTTATAAAGTAAATTAATAATAATACAACCGCTGTGCACGGGTGAGAGTCTCACTTAATTCCATATCGATATGCAATATTTTTCCTTTGCCAAAATATTCAAATCCGATACGCAACGTTACAAATTAACCATAGCTTCTTACTATATATTTCCCGGTTCTAAGTTAACTCAGAATCAAGACCTCTTTAAAAAGTCATTAAAAGCTTTCAATGTCATGAAAACAAATTGAAAATAGCCCATAACCTAAACTTACGTAACTTCTCAAATGAGGTGTAGAATTGAATTCTTTCTCAGTTGAGTTATTTGGTCACCATTTCTCCCAGATTATTAATTCCAAATATTGTGGAAATAATGTGTGATTGGTATATCTAGTGTTCAGCAGTAAATAGAGTATAGCCGACTAAACATTATAACTGTTAATAAGTCTTGGTTTGTTTTTAAACTACTAAAAATTTTCAATTTACAAAAGTTGTCTTCAGCAGCATAGATTAAATTGAAGAGCATTGAGAATAATGTAAGATATATTGACATAAAGCCGCCAAAGCAATACTTCAAAACATTCCGCATAAAAATCCTCCAATCCATGTTGTCAGGTTCTGTAAGCGTCTCATGTCACGACTCCGGAAATGCATATTCCTCAAAACTGCCTTGTTGCATTTCCGGCGGATGTCGGCTTCGCCGCCCCTGAACGCAATGCATATTTCAATATTTCATTTCCGCTAGATGGGGGCGGGGAGGGGGGGGGGGACGGGTGGAATTTCCTTTGATGCTGCGAAACAATACTAGAAGAATCGTTCCAAGAACATCCCTCACGTTTCAGAATACTGGAAGTCCTGCGCAGTCGACAAAGGACCTACGTGCGTTTATTTTATAAAAATGGCACTCTCGTATAAATTACAAGACGCTTTGAAGAACGCTGTAAAGAAGACGCGAGCTTAATAAGTTAGTGCTTTTCTCAAAGTGCAATGAAAAATATCGTGACATATTATTTAGGCAGATCGTGTTTTCAAACAGATTTCCAGATGTGACGATAAGAAGAAAAAAGTAATGGTTTTGAATGTCATTCTATTTTTAACTGTTTTTCTTTCACATCTTTGATGTACAAAAATTTTTCGCACGGATTTTGTGAAAATATTTATTATTTATTTCTATAATTTTTTTATTCTTTCTTATATATTTATTTCGATTCTCGTAAATGGAATTTAAATTTACAGAAAGGAAACTGTGCTGAGATGTTTGGGTGTTTTGGATGTGATATTTTTTTATGTGCTTTGTTCTTACATTTCATATTCTGCCGCTGGACCTTTTTGTTATCTCTTCCGTTTGAAAATTATACTATAGAGTGTAGATTAATACAATAAAATAGATTTAAAAAATATATTAATTTATAAATATGTTATTATACATTACTTTTCGTTAGGAAGGTACTGCTTTATGTGCCCAAATAGAATATGATGGGAGCACAGTCAGAGTAATAAAAATTATTTACTCGTTTAGTAATACCTATTCCTAAATCATAAGCATAATCTCTCCTAATCTCACCCTTGGTCAAAATAAGACTAAATAGGTGCACCAATGTCAAAAAATCTACTTAAATTTATTTAGAGTATTTATTTTTCATTTTTCACAAACTTCATTCATAAAAACAAGTTTAAGTTTTGAAAAATTTATCGTAAATTTATATATAATACTTAAAGCAGAACGAATCTTGACTCATGCTCTAATCAAGTATTTCACTAAGTCTAGAAAAAAAAGTGCCATACCTATAAAATGCTTTGATAAAATCTCCTACTTATGGACAGATTATGCGAATGTGGTTTCATTGTATACCGTGGAAAATTAAGTTCTCTAGGTTACAATCGTAAAACGTTTTAATATTTGTGCCTGAACTTCACAAATAAAATATAACATGCATTTTAGCAATGTTTTTTATTAACAAATCTGCTTAAGAGTGTAATTTCGGCCGATTCCTAGTGTGACACGTCGAGGTAAATTGCCTTAACCGTGATAATAGATGTTTCATGACAACTGAACAAAGTGGCATTTCAACACTCCTTTGAAAAATCATTAAAAGTAATGAAAAAATCTTTTACAACCTAACCTAACCTGTTGAATCTAGTTTTATTCAATACTTTTAATGACTTTTCAAAGGAGTGATGAATTGCTACTTTATTGAGTTGTCCAGTCACCATTATGTTAAAAATGCTAATATCCATATTTTCCAACGAAAAAGCATTTCTTCAAACATAACAATGGTAAAAATAATGCAAGCCAGTGGGATAAATAGAATCCCCGACGAATGTGAACTTTTGGCTTACATTTCCACTTTAGCCGGTATCGCGTTGAGAGCATGCATGTGTGAGAATTGTTGCATATCGATAGTTGCATCTTTTGTGCAGCGAACAGATATGCAGCAAAAATGCCAACAATCGCCCTCTAAAAGGAAACGGGGATTATGCACGCTCTAGATCACAGGAACGTATAAC
This sequence comes from Limnephilus auricula, assembly GCA_951813805.1. Lineage (NCBI taxonomy): Eukaryota > Metazoa > Arthropoda > Insecta > Trichoptera > Limnephilidae > Limnephilus > Limnephilus auricula. The sequence continues at coordinate 1,839,011 of OX638401.1, forward strand.
CTTTAGACCCAGTCTCCATTATACCCAGGCCTTCGCAATCATTCTATGCTAAAACATAATAAATGCGTACTTGAAAATCCCACGTATCCGTAACGTAATTATCTACGTGTATTATTTTGGATTAATGGGTTGCAGCTCCGGCTGTCTTCGTAGATCCAAATTATTTTTTTCTTACACATACTTGGTGTATTCTGGACCATGATTTTCACTGTGTTTCTATACGCTGTAGAAACATTAACAGTTAGAGTAAGCGAAATATAGCAGATAGATGAGCCCTCGAAATGTTATGGTGGAGAAAAATGCTCAGGTTTCCATGGATAGCCAAATGTATCAATTCTGAAAGAGCTAACATAGTAGGCATGCAAATGTCTGCCTAGAATGTATTTTAAGATACTTTGGACATGTTGCTCACCAAACTGAGGACCTCAAATTGGAGAAACCTGTGTATACTGGCAAAGTGGAAGGCAGGAAAGCAGAGGAAAGTCATCAATGTGCTGGGACTAACCAAGTATCACTGGCGTCCGGTATTTCGGCGTCCTTGGCTCTTCGCGCAGTGCAGAACCGCGGAAAATCTAGGAGCCTTGTCCACTTTTCTTTTTTATGTGAATACACATGAATCCCTACTGCTCCCAACCGCCTGTCAGTCTATGGCGTCCCAAATGGGGTATGTTGTGAGGTTAAAGGTAAGTAGAGAGAGGAAGGGGTGGGGAACCTAGATATTCAGATCTAATCTGCAAACACGGTTAAAGCCTTTTTAAGATATTCATTTCTGAATGGTGGTTTTACATCAGAGGGATAGTTATAGTATCTTTTACTCTGGAACGTGCCGCAAATATTTCTTATATTATTTTAAATGAATAAATTATCAATCAAATAAAGATTATCGGCATATAAAAATTAGTTGAGAGTCTTGCCTCTCGACTACGGAGGCCGCCTGTCTGAAGTCTCCGCTGATATAATAATATTACAGAAAACTGTGTGTTCACACAAGATTTCCTACTAACATACATGTAAGTATTAATTTGAGTCTAACGGTCCAACTATTTAGATAAAATAATATTTGGCATTATTTAAACTATATTTTCTTTTTTTTTTGTACTGGGCGCTGAGTTGGCATTCCCTGTAAAACTACAAAATAAGATGTTGAGATAAAATTGCCTTTCGAACTATTTTCTGCGAACGTGATGAAGTTGGTATGGCAAGGTTCTTCGAGGAGCACTGAAAGGAAAATGTCTGACGTCAAATGCTTTCATGTTTTCCACATCTTAAAATAAAAAAAATATATTCGTTTTCTGCTTCATTGAAAATATATCATAAAACTTACTTCAATGCTTTAAACAGCGTTTCCAATACTTAAGTTTTAATGTAAGATACTTGACACATGTTGTTTCTTGTAAAGTATTTGCGGGATTTTTTGGTTTTGATTTACTTTAATGTTTACTTTTTATGTTTTTCGTGAATACAATTGCGCATTAATAAGCCTCAGTTGGTTATTTTTTCCACAGCTCACGTTCAAATATTTTTTTATTTATAATTATGTTAAAAAAATCATTAAAACCTAATTAAATGAAACAAATTACTTCCTGTAAACTACTATAATCATATGTCATAATATCGATATTATAGCACGTGATAAATCAATGATTAAAACCAAATTACTTTGTATAAATCACTATAATCACTCTAATTTCGATATTATAACATGTGATAAATGAATGTTTAAAACCAAATTAAATGAAACATATTCCTTTGTGTAAACCACTATAATCACATGTTATAATATTGTTATTTTTTTAATATTGTTATTATTATAACATGTGATTATAGTGGTTTACACAAAGTAATTTGTCTAATTTAATTAAAATGATGCCATACAGCAATTTGGCATTTAAGATATAAGATTAAAACCCTTTTTTTTCTTTTTTTTTTCTTTATTTATTGTTTTTGTGCCTACCTTTATTAAGAATTAAACCTACCTTAAGATTAAAACCTACCTTAAACCGAAAGACTACCAAAATTATCTTCATTTTCTCATAGCTTATTTTTATTGGCTGCAATATATGAATACATAAAGACAGATATACTCGAATACATAAAGATAGATGTAGTCGAAGTATGATTCAGTTAAATATGACCGAAGGAGATAGGGTCCCATTACCTCTGGGGTAAAACACCACCCCGGCTGAGGTTCCGAGTTTGATTCCTAGATATGGCATATTATTCATTGCCACCGTTTGAGGTATTTTTACTATCTAAGAACAAATATTTACTGTTTTTTGTGTAGATTCCAAATATGTAGGTTAAATGCGTATCAAACATAATATTTAAAGGTTGGTTTATTGTCTAATTGATATGTTTAAAACTGATACCAACTTCATAAATTTATTTCCATTCATATTAAAAAAATATATATATATACTTACATTAGCTCCACACAGGAGGTCCTGGGGGAAAAATTCCCTCAGGGCCTATCTTATCTTTGAAAATGCTATATGGAGGGTTTTTTAAGGGAAAGGAAGGAGAGGAAGTCCTTGGAAGGAAAAAGGTTTGAGGATGGGTAGGAATCTGAGGATAAATACGTCCAGGAGTGATGGACGTGTGCAGCCAGTCTCCCACTGCTGTGCAAGGCAATTCAATTTGTTAAGAAAAGCCAGCCAACTTAATTTCTTAATTATGTCATGATCACACCTGGGTTCTGCCGATGATGACACATTTGAAATATTCATAAAGGAAACACTAAGCAATTATTTAAAGTGCCCAATATTTTATTATTTGAATAATGCATCGATTTATTTAATTGGCCCTAAAGATAAAGGTAAACGAACAGCTTCTCGAATTGGAGAAAGTTTCATTCCAGATTTTTCTCAACTAAATCACTACTGTAAACTAATAATTACCAAATTGAATAATTGAGTCATCAATAATCATTATTTTAAATATTGCTTACGGGTTATTCATTTACTAAAGCAAGTTCTATGTTTCTGTCCAACTGGATTATTTCTATGGTGACTACGGGATAGACGAAGCCTATAATCAATGGTCTGAAAGAAAATTAAATGCAATAATTAATCCACATGTGTTTATTGGAATTGTAATGTTTTTTTTTTGTTTTCAATTAAAATCATAAAAAAAATCAGGAGGAATTGAATAATCAAGGGTGAGGGGTTAGTTGGTTACTCGGCTGAGAGACTAGTGAGACGTATGGAAGAATTTTTTGCCAGGAATCACTGGTTAAAGTAAGTAAATTAGGTCCCTTAACATCTAGTTAAGTATATTCTTATCCTTTGTCTGTGTCCAAAATATTCTTGAGTTTCATTATAATATTTGAAATTGAGCAAACGACCAGTTAGAATAATATGTCGATAGGCCTCAAAACATACCGCATTTGGGGATGCCATAGTCCCACTGGTTCCAGATGGATGGGAGCAGTTGAGACTCTTGTGCGGTATTTACATTAACTACTCGAGCGCTTTTGGCCAAATTATGGCACTATTTCCAAAACCTCGGATTGGTTTGTTGCCAAAATGTGGCAAATTTTAAATTTTTATTTTTTATTAAAACGCCTATATAATATATTGTACATTCAAAATATAACAAAATAAATATTCTCAAGATTCTTTAAAACGTTTTAAGGTTAAAAATTTAATTATATTTTTTTTATAAGTCCCACAAATATGTGATAATAGACAAAAGATAGGGGAATTCATTGCCTACATAGAACTATAATCAGTTTGTATGTCTCCATTCTCCATATTCAAATTCGGAGATATGATTTTTTTAATGTGGGCGGAAAAATTTTCTGTCGCTCCAGTGGTTAAAAGTAAAACATTACTTCCTTTCCAAGAGAATAAGATATATTTTAGTAAGCTAGGAGCATTTATTAAGTTTCAAAACAACATAAAATCGAGGCAAGCGTGCTGAGCTAATACGAAATCCACGGTGGGGTTTTTTTAGCATACCAAGTATAACATCTCTGTATAAAAAAACATTACTCTTAGTCACTTCACCACAGGACTTGATGCTCTATGATGACTCAAAAACGAAACTCAACAAAATATTTTCACTTTGATAAATTAATTTAATTGCTTCATTAACGTTGGCATATCACATTTTATAGGTTGTGATATCGACAGGTCTGCGTGTCGGAAGTGAGTTATTGGGGAAAGGGCCTAAGTCACACCTGACGCTCTTAATCAACCCAGATCACAGGCAAAGCTATAAAAAATGCGCTTTATGTGACACGTCGTTATGTCTCAATACAAATTAATGCGTTAAAACTAAGTTATGCGAGTGCATTTTAATGTCTTCACGGAGCACGATTCTTAAACCCCAAATCGTTAAAGAATAGATACATTCTGGAGTAATTATTGCTAGCCTAACATTAAGAAGTGTCTCACATGTGATAATAAGAATTAGACATAAAGAAGATAGCGAGTTTTATAAGAGAAATTTAAAAGTAAAATTTCTGTATGTAGATGCCTAAAGTTTACAGCCTTTAGGTAATACACTTTATAAAATATTCGAATGTCACGAAGAGCCGTTTCTAGTCACGGAATTTCATGTTATAAAATAATAATATGCTTTAAAAGGCTTCTGATAGATTATGGTTCGTAAAGTGTAATATCTTTTAAAGCGTTTGATTGTATAAAATGCTCAAAAAAATTTTTTTTATCAAAAGCTGATGGAGGTTGGAAGTAGTGATTGAGAATGTGAAAATAATTATATAGGTGATTTCTTCATGAGGTGATTTCTCACAAAAACTCAAACAGTATTGTTTGGTGTTAAATTATCTAAGCCTAACACGGTGGAGAACAGAAGCGGTTGTAAGCTAATTTTTACTCTTTAGATTTGAAATAAAACAATTTTTGCACTTTGTTACACTTTTTAGAACTTTCAAACAACTTCCAAATCAAGTAGGTATCATTTGCGTGTTAATAGGTATGTAGATTTTTGTTCAAGTGATAAAGAAAAAAATACTATTAATTCTGTGAAAACTTTAGACATCGCGTCTAAAAAGTCTGTTTGTACTTTTATCTTAATTAATAAATAATCAAAAACCAAAGTTCCTCTGAAATCATAATATTTTATACTATACTTAAATATCTACGTACCAAATTAGTAATTACACAATTTGTCCAAAGAAAAATCTTATTTTAATAATAATTTTTTTACACATTATCCAAGTCGGTAGGTACCATAATATTGATTGATAGTATCGTGCCATAATCTTGAACCGGAAACGGAACGTAACGAACTAATTTACAAACAGGCATTGGTAAACGGTGGAGTTAAAACAGGACTTTGCTTTTGAACAGTCAGTTATTATCAAATGTCACATTTATTTGGTGCGACATTAAAAAGTAAGCACTTTAATATTAATAATCGGAATTTGCATAATTTTTTTTCAATTAACCACAGAACGTCCTACCACCAGCTGAAATTAATACTAATAATATATTGCTGAACGATATCGTTTTTATGACATCTTTCGGAATATAAAGGATATTTTATTGTGAAGTTTTTTTATTGAATTTCCTTAAAAGATCCGTATTGGAATTTACTTGACTGCGTTAATGTTTATATTTTTAATGACTCCTATAAAACTCATCGATAATGGTGACATGTTTACTAAGGCGGGTCATTTTTAAAAAAGTGTTAATTTCAAATTCTAAGAGTGATAAAAGGGTGCCAAATAGGTTGAAAACGACGTGTTTAAAATTTTAAAATTTTTTGATACGATCTTCTTCCTCCGGATTCACTTCAAAGTTTTGAAAATTTTCAATATTTGAGGTTATTTCTAGTGTATATAAAAGTTACTATGAATATTTTTAACCATTTTTTTTGTAATCTTCCATAGCAAATGTAGTATACATTTACGAAATAATTTTTCAAAAGTCCCGGTTTTGATTATTGGAGGCGTGAGGTGAGGGCGGGGAGAGCACCGATTGCACTAATACCGGAGAAAAAATGGAGGAATTCCGCTGCCAAAGTAAAGTGCTGTTTGATATTTCGTATTGCAAATGCAATGATTTCAGTAAATGTGACTGTCCTAGACATCAAAAATACCTGTAAATGAATAGAGTTTCATTACTGACCAACGTACTACACGAAAAATGATAATAGGAAACGTGGATATCGCTTCAACAAAACAAATGAAAACTGCGTTGAAAAAAAAACTCTTGGAGCAAAAATAATTGTGCCCGTCTAAAAATGAAAGCACAGGTAAGCCAACTACCTCTCTAATCGATATTTCCACGTATTCTGCATCAAATGAATCCGATTGTAAAGATGTTTTCAAACCTAATGTTGTACCTCAAACGCTTCAGAAGCAGGCTTCGGTCAATATTGATCACTCCACACTGTCTAAAACTTGTGATAGATATGGAGTGTCGGATAAGGCAGCGGCAGCCATTGCCTTAGCAGTTCTGTATGACATCAAGTCTAATATTCCAGTCATTGACAAGAGTAAACTTCGCAGAGAACGAAAGAAAACAAGAGGAAATATTAAGAGCACAACACATAGTTTTATAAAAACCCCCAAATATATTTTGATGGCCGGAAAGATAAAACATTAATTATCAGGGAAAGGGAGTGGACGCAATTCAGAGAATGACGCATTGAAGAGCATATTTCATTGATAAAAGAGCCAGACTCAAAATATATTTAGGTTTTATTGTAGCAAACTTTGGCACGTCGAAAGTTATAAACCATTGCAATGGATAATTTTCTTGCTTCACATGAACGAGTTACCATTTCGGCATTTGTTCGCACATCTTGACGGTAAGACATCTGGACCTCAAACATGTTCAGGCACAATAGGACTACCTTTGGAAATCTGTGAAAAAAAGCCTATGGTTCTTTTCAGAAAATTGATGGAGAGTTGCATGAATTATTTACTAAAGACGTGGATACAGATCACTTATATTTGTATAAAATAGTATCTGCAGTTACGGTGGGGGAATTACCTGAAGATTTATGCCACAAATCTCCTGGAAAAATGTCTCATGCCAAATAGCTTACGCGTGCTAACCGAATTCTTCGTATTTATGTTTCAACGGAAGCTCCTTCAGAGAATCTTATTATTTTAGAAACGTATGTTGTTAAAGTGTATGCTCCGGCTTGGTTCAGCATTAAAATTCACACCACCTGCAAAGATGGAGCACGTCACCTGTGGTAGTTAATCTCAGCGCCTAGATACTTATCAGCTGAATTAGAAACTATAATTGGTCCAGTTATAGCAAGAAACAGTTACTTCGCACACCCCGAAAATTTATTGTTTGCAATGTTGACTGACCCTCACAAGCATATCCGAGAATTAGCTGCGCATCGTTTTCTAAAAGCACGCAGTAAGAAACTAAGTAAAACAGGGCTGTTCCATTATAAACCTCGATGCATCATAATATTTGGAAGCAAAATGTAACCGAACCCCCAATACTGAAGAATATATTGGATGAAGATCTTCAATTATTTGTAGCTTATGGGGGAGAAGGTAGATTGCCTCTTCTGCATCTGTCATGTCATACTCAAGCAGTTGAAAGAGGTGTAACGACTGTTATTGAAGCCTTGACTACTTTATGTATGAAGTCTGCAAGAGAAGGTCTTCTTAAGGTGAAGATTGAGTCTCGCAAAATAATGCCAAAATTTGAGATTAAGAAGGATTTTGCTGGTATTTGAATACACTACCTTGAGATAATTTGAACTATATTAATATATGTTTTTAGTAAATAATTCGAAACATTCCCTCTATTTAGCGTTTTATTGAAAAATAGTTCATTTTAACTTGTTTATCTCATATTTTTTAAAGATTTAACAAGGGTGGGTTTTTCTCTAATATGTGAAATTTCAAAGTCAATCCGGAGGAAGAAGATGATATCCAAATATTATTAAAAAAATTAGGTGATTTTTCATCGTCATTTAGCACCCTTTTATCACTATTAGTCAAATAAAAACAAGATTTTTTTTTTCCCCATACATTCGTGACCCACCTTAATGTTTACTTGACGTTTAAAGTATTAGTATTGTTTTCACATGGAGAAAAATGTTATTATAATGTTTTTTATTTATTCGTAAAAACGGTTAAAAACGGGACTGAAGTTCTTACGAACAAATTAATAGTGTTTCGATGTTTATTCTTACATGCAAAATGATCGTATTTCAGAATAACATTTTTCTCCGTGCGTGATATTTTATTTACGACAATTTGAAACTATAAAGACCATAGCATAAATAAGAACACAAGGAAGGCGATGAGAGCGTGTTTTGATCCAAAGTCAGATTATTTTTTTGCTTTAAATTCAAATACAGGACTGTGTTTCATCAATTTCATCGTCATTGTGGTTTTTCTTTTCAATTAAATACAATGGCGATATACCTTCGATGTCAAGCAAAAGAGGCGGAGCACTCGATAAACTGGCCAGAACCAAAAGGAACTAAATTAGGTTTACTTGCAATTTTTTTATTTATTTAAAAAATATATACTATTATTTTTTATGTAAATACCTTCCCAAGTGTCGCAACCGCACCCTGGAGCTAGTGAGACAATGTCATCCCTGATCGGGTTTTGTTGTGAGGCTGAAGTTAGTAGGAGGGGGGGGGGAGGAGATGAGGGAGAAGAAGGTGGGGAAGTATCTGGCTATTCATATTTAGTCACCAAACACGGCTAAAGCCATTTGATGTTTCAATCCTAAATAGTGGTATTTCACAATAGCGACATTAAAAGAATGTTCCATATTTGTACTTCATCAAAAGGACGACACGAAATAAGGTCACCTAACATGTTTTAAATTCTTAAATTGTTGCACTACTTGCTTATTTGTGTAGTTCGTAATACCATATAGTAGCTTCGTTCACAGTTATTGTTGAACATAATATGTACACTAAATGAATAAAACGGACTGAAACAAAGGCACTTAACGTGGTTTTTTAAATTCTTGAATTGCTTCATTACTTGCTTATTTACTTGACAAGGTAATTAATTAATTTCCAGAATGTTGGATCAGTACTATAATAGCTTCGTTCACAAATATCGTTGGACATAATAATACTGAGAAGGTTTATCAAGAGTGAGATACATCACCCTACTCGAGTAAGCATTAGTTGGATATGACTATCACTTTACCAAGAAAATCCAGTAAATCTGTATTATTCGAGCTGTTTTGGTGAACACCCCTTCATACTGTACGAATAATAAACATGACAGACAAACGTATAAACTATTATTGCAGTAGCCCAGTCTAGACTTCAAGACTACCATAATTCTGGAATGTGCTTAGAAAGATTGTCTTTATTTAGATTTACTGAAGTCTTATTTCGATAGAATTTATTTGTCTTCGACAAAAAATACCATATTTAAGATTTATTAAAGTATTTTTTTGGTGTTTATTTAGAAACACGAAATATGATTAATTTATTAAGATCGGTCAGTTTCATTTAACACCAGCAACATCTGGGTAATATTAACATAGGGTAAAAATAAAACCGTTTAAAAATATATCTTGCATATAAATACGGACACATTACAGAGTTAGACAAAACATAAGAAAAGAACAGTGAGATAACATAACATTAAAATATAATTTAGTAATGGAGAAAAGGCGACAAGTATCAGTTTGAAAGGCGGGCGTAGGTACCGCCACCTCTAAATTTATTGGATAACCAACACCTCTGCCATAGGTCACCCCAAGTGGTTCGCTACGTCAGGCGACTTAGAAAGAGAGCCCGGGTTTATGGGATGAGGTTTGTCTAGGTCTTTGCGCCGTAAGCGTCTACCCACCTTCTGCGTGGCGAGACGGATCTAATAGACTCTTTGAGGGAGGTTTAGTCATCTCTAGTCGGTCTCTCTTGACCAATCGCCTTGCATCACATTTGAACGGATTCATACGTCCGCCACTCCTGGACACACTGAACCCCAGGTTATTCCCATCCCTCATTTCCTTTTCCTTCCCAGAACTTCCTTTCCTTAAAAAGACCTTCCACAAACCTTCCCCTAAGATGACATAGGCCCTGAGGGAAATTATTTTTCAGGGCCTCCTGTGTGGAACTAATCTTTAAAAAAAGACAGTATGTACATAATACTTTACCATAATATATTATATGAGCTGCTTAAAAGTAAAGGCAGCAATCTCCATTTCGGCAAGATTGCCATGTTTGATTTTAAAACGACAAGGAGACTGTTATCTTTGCTTTTACGTACAATATTACATACAAATATAATATGCACGTATATAACAAAGATATCAATTTCCATATCATTTCAAAATCAAACATAGCAATTTGTCGGAAATGGAGATTGCTGCTTTTGCTTTTACACACCTCGTATCCAAAGAGACAAAGTGTCAAACAAGTCATGTGATATGAGGAATTTCATTTCATTAAAGTCGCAAACAATAAAGTGACTACTTTTAACCAAAATATTAAAAAAAATTATACTTATTATAATGTATTATTTAAAAAACTTACAGATATTTAGTACAAAGCACATTGCACATGTTTCAAACCTCAAAAAAGACTTTACAGAGGATAGAGGACAGAGGAACAAAAAAATCGTAAAATAGATTGTGCATCTTGAAACATTTTCACTTTGCTTACATTTGATTTGGTCATTTTTGAAAACATCCGGTGTACGACATAATATTTTTATCTAATGTAATTCTATTAATTCCCAGCATGTGACCTAAAAAGCCCGCCTCAAACGACAAACAAATAATACACATTCGTCAAAGAAAAGACAAGTGACAAAGTAGCCGCCAACTAGACGTTTTTTCTGTAACGTCCGTTTAATCTACCAAATAATATTATTTAAATTCAAATAGATATTATTATAATCCACAGGCCAGAGAATTAACATTCTTTGGTAGCCATGTTATTTATCGTACGGACAAATTAAAAACGGCCTTTTTCAATATTGAATGTCAGGTAATTTCGAGTAATTTAGCCCGCAGGTATAATCAAATTGTGCAGGAATATTATTTGTTAGTAAAAATATTATCTGGTAGTTACTTCGTTGCCGCTGTGGGTTGGTTGAATTTATTGGCTGGATGGACTAGATACCAGATTAACAAAAACAAGTATTTCTATATATACTCTAACAACAGTTTTAGTAATTTGACTTAGCATAAATAAAATGTTAAGATTTATCTGGTGGATTTGGGCTTCTAATCATGAATTTTAATTCATTAATTATGACGTAAATGAACTCTCACAAACAACATAATGTTGAATCATGTTAAAACCCATTGACCAGCGGCTGAGAATTAAAGTTCCAAAATTCTTGCAACTGTACAGGGAGGTTTCGATGAGAAAGATCGATTATTCCTCGCATCAAATCTTTTAAACTAAAAATTTAATATCGATTTATTTAATAAAAACTTGCTTTAATATATACCTACCTAAATTCAAGTAAGCAATAAAAATGCTCAAAACGTATAATGATAAATTATTAAATATCGTATACTTCATGTAAGTATTTTTTGATCATAAGTATTTATGATTTTTCAATAAAACACAATAAGTGTCATCAAAAAAAAATCTTAAATTTATAAGACCTTAAAGAAACAAAAAAACTGCAGTATTTTCGTCACATAACGTTGTCGAATTTATTTTTGAATAATTTTAATTGAACTAAAATTAAAATTCTGAAAAGTATCTTTACTAGATTATATATTGATTTATTTTGCTGTATGATTTATATGATTTGAAATTTGTGTTTTATAAATACATTTCGTTTGAAAATTTAACAAATCTGCCAACGACCAACGGAATAACCTTAGTATATTAAAATTACTTAGTTTTAGAAAATTTAAAATATGTGTTTACCAGATAAAATAACAATCTTTCAAAATTAATTTATGTTTTTTTGTAAGAAAGAGTTAATAGGTCTAGAATTTGATTTAAAAAGGACGAATTTCCGATGATGTCTGGTTATAACCCTATTCATATTCATCATGGCTAATTTGGGAGGAGGGTACGAGTACCGCCAATCCGGGATCCATTTATTGGATAATCAACACCTCCGCCATAGGTAATGCCAAGTGGTTCGTTCGCTACGTTTGTTGTAGGGTTTGTCTTGGTGGCGATTGGTTAGCACACTAACTGCGTGGCGGGCCGGATCGGGAGAGAATGGTTGAGAAAGATCATTTTGCTTCTCCAGCAGGACTCTATCGACACATCGCATTGCATCGCTGTGGAAGGGATGCATTTATAGGTCCAAATTGGACCCACCGACCATTTGATTTCTACCCACCCCTACCTTTTTCCTTCCCAGAACTTTCTCTCCTTCATTTACTTCAAATACCCAACACACAGCATCCCCAAAGCTAACATAGGCCCTGACGTAAATCATCTTCCTCTGGGTCTCATGTGTGAAGCTATTGTAAAAAAATGGCTATGGAGGGCGAAATGTCAACAGCCAACTCTATAAGCGAATTCACAGTAGGTACTTTTAATATATTATTTACCTTTCAACAATTGCGTGAAGTCTTTTCTAACTTTATTAATCACCTACGTATCAAATCGTACTATTACTAATTAATTACTACTAATTACCATTTTCAAGGAAATAACACAGTATTGCCTTTGCAATTCCTGAGCTTCCTCCCACTCATAATACTCCCAATTTTATTCCAACAAAATTACTCTTATTGTTACCAGGCATAATAAATTATCCGAAACGCTTAGCGCAAATCAGTATTGTGTTGGTGTCGTCGATAAATCAATCAAATTTTAATCCTTGTCACCCGAAGGAAATGCTAAGCGAATTGTATTCAACACAAATACACAATTCATTAACGACACAAACTGAGATAGGTTACACAAATTATAACACATACCTTTTTTTTATAGAAGGTTAAATAATATGTACGCGTGGTCTTTGATTTATAGAAACAGCTTAAAACATTGTTTATATTTAACTATAAATCCCGAAATGAATGTTAAAAAAAACAACATAAAAGAATTCCCCCGGCTTGCAGCTTTGTCTCGAGGATACATTTATTTTAAAACTAATTATTTATATCCATTGTGTTGGCTTTTTATGTGGGTGAATCGACATTATAACTACCTATAAAATAATTTCAGGTTAGTACTACTTGCTAGGGCTAATCTTAATTGTAATAATTAAATTACTTATGGTTTTCAATTCCAAACCGCGCTGTAACTTTTTGTACAATTAGACAGTTTTAAATTGGTGAGTATGATTAATTATAGGATGTATATCGCCAATTCATGCTACACTGTAAGTCACCCCAAGTAGTTCGCTACTTTTGGTGATTTAGCAGAGATGCCCGGGTTCTTGGGGTGAGGTTTGTCTATATCTTAGTGGCGAATGCACTTGCTCACCTAATGCGTGACGGGCCGGATCGGGAGTGACTGCTTGATTCAGTTATAGTCTAAACCTCTTCAGGACTCTCTCGACACATCGCCTTGCACCGCAGTGGGAAGGATGGAATTATACGTGTCTCACTCATAGACATATTTATATATTACACCCCTCATTTATTTTTCCTTCCCAGAACTTCATGTCCTTCCTTTTATTATATTTTTACTTATTTATTTATTTTATTCTTACTTATTTTATAATCTTAAATCCTTCGTATTATTTTTATACCGATGGTCGTCTCCATAAATCATTATATTAATATTCGTCTAAATAAATAAAAACATCATTCATTTATATAATGACACGTAAACCGGTTTCTGTGGATCCGTGCCTTCATCGGCGTAAATAAAAAAAATACATAAACCAAATCAAGATTTGCATTTTCATTGTACGCATGCACATACGTGGTTTGATAATCGTAACGTATGGCCCATAAAATTAATAATTTTGAAAGAAATAATTGAACCAATTGAAAACAATATTTACAAGTCGCAAGAAGCATTTATATGATTCTAGTCTAAGATTTTTTGCATTAAAAATTATTATAAGGCTATCTAAACAGCATCAGATCCATAATATTATTTTAGATTATATCGTAAGACTAGATGAGGAACGAAGAAAATTGGTTGTATAAATATATAACATTTTTGTAAATATAAAAACGTATCTGAATTAGAAACACCATCGCAACTTCAAAACCATTGGTAATAGAAACTTCACGGGATCCTGTTAATATATCGACGCAGAAAAACTCCTGAAGATTAGGTTCGTAGGTAGTGGCAGTTACGTCATAATTGCTTTAAAAAACTCTTGGTTTTAAGCGAGAGCAAAATATGATGACAACAATAAAATAACACAATCCCGCAGTGGCTGAGTTGGCATTCCGTTTGGGTCCCATCCAAGCGTCGTGAATTCAATATCGCGGCTGGCTAAGCCTTCCATCACGACACGTTGTCTTTCTTTAAAAAAAATGTCATTACTTGATTTCTTTTTCTGTCAAATTGCCGATTTAAAAATGTAATACATGGCAACAATTAATTTATTTATTTACAATTTAGTCGACTGTCTGAGTCAAATTGTGTTTTAAATAGTTATCACAACACGGGCATTAGCCTGGTGTGGTGGTTAAAAAAATGACAAAAAACTGTAAAACTTATAAAAAAATATGAAATTAATAAAAATAAACATTTATATGTAACCTAGTAGTTTATATGTAACCTAGTGTGGTGGTTAAAAAAAATGACCAAAAACTGTAAAACTTATAAAAAAATATGAAATTATAAAAAATAAAACTAAACATTTACATGTAACCTAGTACTTTATATGTAGCCTAGTGTGGTGGTTAAACAAATGACCAAAAACTGTAAAACTTCTAAAAAAATATGAAATTATAAAAAATAAATATAAACATTTATATGTAATCTTTTAGTTTATATGTAGCCTAGTGTGGTGGTTAAACAAATGACCAAAAACTAAAAAAACTTAAAAAAGAAGAAAATATATTAAAAAAAAAAAAAAAACATTTAAAAATAACTTACTATTAAGTACTTCCATTTTAATATTGTAGCCAAATTAATTGTCCTTTTGCAAGTAAATTTAGCTGACGTCGGTAAAAATGTATTTAACATAATACAGTTACATATTGACTTACTTTAACCAGTGATTCCTGGCGTTATTTGCAGTGCAAAATGTAAATAAAATTTTGGTCTCCGGTGACAATTTTGATGATTACTACAATAAGATAAAAAACAGTAGTAATACCCACAATATTGTCTCCTGTAATGTAGGTATTGAACAGATAGGAGCGGGGTAAGGGTTTGGTCGGTTACTCGGCTGAGTGACCAGTATTTTTTTATTTTAAGAAAACAAATTGACAAAAAAACATCAAAAAAGTCACCAGAGACCAAAATTTCATTTGCATATTTTACTTCAAGTAATGTCAGGAATCACCGGTTAAAGTGAATGTATAAATAATGTATTAATTTACAAAAGATTTTTTTAAAGATTTGGTTTGCATTAAAAAGAGTGTTGTTGAAAAAAACCTAACTACATTTCATTGGGAGTTTGTGAATGTTAAATTATTTCAAAAAAATATTATTTGTACTAATACTGATTAAAATTAAGCATTTCCCATCATAAATAAAATAGATTACAATTCAATTATGAATTTACATAATTTTCAAAAAATGCCTCCATTAACTTTTTCTCATATTAATATTCGTTGAATGACAGTTGTTGTTCGCTTCATTTCCACGGTAAAGTAATATATTATCTAATCCGGCATTCTTTCTGTTTCTTTATGTCTTGCCCTACAAGCAATTAAGTCTGGACGTTTTACGAGCTGTGGCTCTATGATTCCGGCGGTGGGCGGAGGCAGCGGGCCGCTAAGAGCCCGCTACCGCCGCAGTACATCACCCGGCGGGGAGCGCTCCCGTAACACGATACTGCACCATCTCATATTATTTTTATGTTTTATGCCGATCGCTATCCTCTCGATAAGATGGAAACGAAATGGAAATTCATATTTATACGTTTATTGTGATGTCAGCGCATAATTTACACGCTGAAATAAAAGGATGTTATGTGTATCAGACAATGCATCATATTATCATATCAAACAATGCCACAAACAAGTAATACGCTTCGAGAAAACATATATCTCTCTCGAAAAATGATATAAAGCTATACTCCAATGTCTTGCAATGTTTTTTTTTTTATTATTAGGCAATTATCTAAACTAAAATTTGAACTATTACATTAAAACAAATCGCTTTTTGTACACCACATATTTATTTATTGTTTTTGTGTTTAATTCGTAGAACGCAATTTATTTATTTTTGAAATTTAATTTAAATATAATTTAATAATGTTTATTTTTAAGTTCTGCAAGTGTTTTAGTTTTTATTATTGTGGCAGCTGTTTACAAGTCGTAATTAGTATTACTTTCCCAAGAATTCGGTTTAACCGATAATAAATCAATTTGCTCACTTTCAAATTGACATTTTAAATCGTATAAATATCGTCGTCTAATTATAAAACACCTCAGTTTGAAAATGGCCTTGTAAGCCGAAACAGCTGTCACAATAATGAAAACTTTAACACTTGCAGAACTTAATAACAAACATTATTAAATTTAATTTTAATTAAATTTAAAAAAAAAACACAAATTTAATCAAAATTATCAACATATTTCTAAACCAAAGGTTTCTTCGTCAGTTTACATTACGCAGAGTTTAAGAGAAAAGAAAATAAAGTAAGACAACACTTTTTTTTATTAACTCCAAAGAATGAATTTTTAAGAAGAGGAAAGAGAGAGATGAATTTCTGGAAAGAAAAAGGTACGATGCTTAGTAGGAATCTGGGGGTTAGTGTGTCCTGGAACGAATCCAGTCCAGCCTGAGGTTTCGTAGGTTCCCCTTCAACCGGCCTTGCCAGCCCGTGACGCAGCTGATGGGTAGACGCATTCGCCCAAGACCTGTAAAAAAATCACTCACTTGAACTCGAGAACCCATGCTAAGTCATGTGAAGTCAAGAGGAAATCCAATGAATGGTTCCCGGGTGGCGGTTCCCACACCCACTTCCCAATTGAAGTTTTAATCCGGAGGCCGCGGTTTCAAATCCCGGCGTTATTTCACAATTTAATAATTTAAGAATTTATTAATAAATTATGGCATATTTGCGGCACGTTCCAGAGTGGAAGATACTCTCAATATCGCCCTGATATAAGACCACCACTCATGAAACGTTTCTTGAAATGGCTTAAGTCGTTTGGTGACTAGATCTGAATAACCAGACACTTTCCCACCGTCCTTTACCCTATCTCCTTCCCCACCCCACCACCTTCATCCTCCCCATATATATAATATCCCAATTGGGAAAGCTATAGTCTCACTGGCTCCAGGCCGTTGGGAGTAGTTGGAACTCTTGTGCTGTATTCACATTTAAAAAAGCAAGTAGTCAACATGTCGGTCTAAAGCCGCTATCAGTTTTAAAATAGATGACACCAAAAACTGCAGCGCGCCAAAAGTCTCCTGCTCTGAATAGAGCCTTACAAAGATTACGGCTCAATTATTATCAAGATATTTTAATACTATGCATCACTTAGTTACGTAACTAAAATTCATCGGAATTAGCATATTCAAATATGAAATATTTATTTTATAAAGTCCAATTTGTATAAAAGAACGCCATCAAAACAACAAATGCGCCGGACCAATTAATTATTAACAATGAAAGCCAATTTGATATTAATTGAAACCTCACCAGTATACTGAATTATTCATAATAAATACCTAAATTATTCCTAGACTGGCCATTAAAACTCTTTAATAATATCTCTCCCATCGATTCCTAAATGCAAAGAGAGAAAACATGTTTGATGTGTATTCTTTTTTAAACCCTTTAGAATAAAGGGAGATAAGCGACAGTGATCGTTTTTGTTTGACGGGGAATGTGCAGGTGGTAGTCAAAATACAGAAGTGCCCTAAGTCAAAGGAATAGCACCTACTAATAAGCGATTTCCAATGGCACAAGAAACTTTGGTATTCGAGCCGACACACATAATCATAAAAAAAATCTTGAACGTTTTTTGTTTTGATATTTTGTTTAGTACAAAAATCACCTGAAGTGCGCTGATTCATATGAATTAGCCAATGAACACAAAAGAAACAAAAATCGAGTGTGTGTAATCTACTTCACAACCAACCACCGACCTTAAGAGATAAATTAAATGAAAAATACAAAAACTAACTAACTAACTAACCATCACGCCGTTTCCCCGCAGGCGTAGGCAGAGAGGACGGACCGCCAAACACCTCGGTCTTGGCACACACTCTTTGCCTCATTCACTTTCATACATCGTCTCATACATTCTCTTCTATTTTTCTGACTTTTGACATGGCCCGACTCAAGTATCTGATTTACTTGTCCGTGCCATGTCTTTCTCGGACGTCCCCTACTTCTTATACCATAAAAATACAAATTTAGGTTTAAGATTAATTTAAGTGTCATTTTCAAAAATTGAAACTGAATGTATGATTTTTTTATACATTACCTAAGAAAAATTATCCCTCAGGGCCTATGTCATCTTTGGGGATGCTGTGTGGAGGGTCTTTTTAGGGAAATTAAAGCAAGAAGTTCTGTATCTAGGAGTGAAGGACGAATGAATCCAACAATACCACTGCGTTGCAAGGCGATGGGTCTAGATTCCGGCCGGAGAGTTCTTAGGTGAAGTCTCCCTCAACCAATCTCTCCCGAACCCCCTCACAATAGGTGGGCAAACGTCTTAGCCGCCAATACCTAGACAAACCTTACCACATGAACCCGTGCATCCCGGATAATCCACCAAACGTAGCGAATCACTTTGGGTGACTTATTGCAGGGGGGTTGGATATCCAATAACGTTACTCATACCTCTCAAAGTAAAAAGTGTGAATAATTTATTCAAGCAATCAAGTACACCTTTCAATATAACATTTGAAGAGATTTAAAAATAAAATCATTTTTAAAAAATATTAAATAACACACGCTTATTTAATTAAGTATTCGCGTCTAGTACCTAAACATAATATTATGAAACGCATTAATACATGACGCGTTAAAAATAATATGTTGTCATGATAAATAATGTAAATGGTTGTCGCACCCTTAAGCGAAGTAACCCTTTAACTCGGCCACGCCTAAATAATAAAACAAGGGATGGTTTTTTGAATGCCTGATTTAAATTCAAGGATCAACAGCCATCTGGAGCCCCACTGATCGATTATCTCTGTGAGTGTGTGTGTGTGGATGTTATTGAATGTATAAATATTTTGATTGTTTCTGAAGTAGGTATTTCAAAGTTTGGAGTAGAATCTCTTTTTCACGGTAGACAAATAATTGACTAAATTATTTTATATATAAAAAACCGTATTTTTCATTTAAAATCTTTTATTATGCTCGATTAAGTAAAAATATAACATTTTAATCCCAATACCTTTGTTTCTTAGAAGTTTCTACAATCTATATCTCTCGTAATTTTTCTCATGTCTCTGTCTATAGTAAGTTATTTTCTAAAAAAATAATTATATAATCGTTTTTCGTTTACCGAATCGTTGGAGCTTAGTTTATACATTCCTACCTACCAAATGCATATTGAAATTATTCACAAAACGAAATATCATGTGATATGAAAATAGTGCCAAGACGGAAATATGTTGCGATCTTTCTTCTCTGCCTACCCCTGCAGCACGCAGTGATGGTTAGTTAGTTGCATCTAGGTACATAGTTACATAGGTAAACTAAATTCTTTTATATCTGAGTTATGTATGAATTTTTATTGGCTATTCCCACCTATAATTTAAATTATAGGCGGGTACGGGTACCGCCGACCCCGGAACCATTTATTGGAAAACCAACACATCTGCCATATGTCACCACAAGTGGTTTACTACTTTTGGTGTCTTAGCATGGATGCCCGGATTCGTGGGGTAAAGTTTATCAATGTCTTTAGGGCCAATGCGTTTGCTCACCAATAGACCGTTATCGGGAAAGATAGGTTGAGGGAGTCCTTTTGACTTCTCCTGCCGGACTCTTTCCGCCCATCGCCTTGCACCGCAGTAGTAGATTCCTACCCACCCCTTAAACATTTTTCCTTCCCGGATATTCCTCTCCTTCCTTTCCCGAAAAAGGCCATCCACACCGCATACCCAAAGATGACTGATTTCTCTGAGCTTCTTATATGGAGCTAATGTAAAAAAAGGTACCCATTTATAACTGGTGTCCTAAAATGTAAAAACTCTTAAAATAAAGCATTAAAATATAAATCAAATTAATTTGGAATTATAGATATTTTTCACATTTTGTATTCCCAGCGAATGTACGCTTAGGTAACGGCTTGAAGGTATAAGAATCTAAACCCTTTTCAACTTTTTATCTTGATGGATTTATTTTTCCGGTGAAGAACGAACATGCAAGCTTTTAATACAATTAAATACTTGGGTAATTAATCACACGGCGTTCTATAAATAATTAAAGCAAGATTAATGTTGCCTCAGGAGTGAACAATCTAATTTTTTTCTGAGCTCCAACAGATTTCGCTGAAATATGAATACATTTTTGGCTATTTGATGGAAAATATTATGTAGGTCAGATACGTTTTTAGATTTTCACGGCCAAAAGCATTTTCGTTGTTTGTTTTTGGGGTGTTATGCCGTGTTGTGCTACCTCCTTCTTTAGCCGACGTTTCGGACAGCGTTGCAGTGTCCATCATCAGGGCAGATCCGGCAGACGGATCTGCCGGATCTGCCCTGATGATGGACACTGCAACGCTGTCCGAATCGTCGGCTAAAGAAGGAGGTAGCACAACACGGCATAACACCCCAAAAACAAACAACGAAAATATTATGTAGGTATTTTGTAGGACGCTCGAGCAGCGGTCGAATAAGCTGTGTTCGATACCCACAACGGTTACTTTACGACCTTTTCCATTTCAGCAAAAAGTTATGCTGATTATCAAACAAATAATTTGGATTACTCCACCAATTTTTTTCAAAACTAGGACCAAAATTTATAAGGACGTTTATTTGAATTATAATAATTAATAATAAGGTAGAGTTATCTGTTTTATCCATATAACAGTCAGTGGCTGACTTGGCATCGCGCTCGGATCCTAACCGTCGTAAGTTCAATTCCTCGATTGGATACGTCCTCCATCACAATACAAGCAAGCTCTCTTTAATTGAGTGAACACCGCATACAGTAATACGAACGTACAATGTCATACAATTTCAGAAAAATGTGAGTGTGTGCGCGTGTGTACTCAAGGGTGTCACCAAAAATTGTCAGAATTCATTGTCATCGACAACGAGTCTATGTGCCGTGTTTCAGCTCGATCGAATGTCGGAAAGTAGGTTGATTTCTGCTTGCAAAATTTGCAATAATTCATTCATAAAAAACTAAAACGAAATTACAATAAAAAGAGATTAATTTGTATTGTCAATTTTCACCCACAGTGTTATTCATTTCGTTTCTTCTACTCAATATTTTTTGTTATTTTAATTTTCGTATTTATTTTCTTTCTAATAGTTTAACTAATTAAATGTGCTCTGGGCGATAATCAAATTGATAAACAATAAGTAAAGTTAAAAAATGGTAATGCTAATATTTCGTAACCACAATTATTTATGGATCGCCGATTTCAAAATAATATTTTGGAAAATTTCAAGGAATAACAGATATAATATAAGATGGATCTTTTACCTTTCCGAAAGGTTGACAAAAGAGCCTTAATTAATAGGTTACGCTAGTTTTACTATCCTTACGGTCAGACTGGTGCCGTATAAATATTCTCTACCCACACATTCTCATTCAAAATGAGTTCACATTTGATTCGATCTAGAAAGCTTTTAAATTATTATGTGGGTGATATGTATGATGGTCTGAAATCTAAAATGATGGATTAAAATTATTTCACTAACAGAATTAGATATCAACAGAAACTTGCGATAAGTTTCTTTAAACTCAGAACTATTTATTTCAATTCACAGGATTGAAAGTTTTGACAGTTTTTAATAAATATTTAAAAACTCCGAAAATAGAAAAGGTTATCCAGCGGACGGAAATAGATGAAAACTAAACGAAAATATCTTTCAGTCTGGAAATATTAAAGTTTTAAGATCAGAAAATTCGTTAAATTTAATGAAACGTCCATCATTTAAAGCCTTAGAGCCTTTGGAGAACATTGATGGAAAGAGTAGGAACACAAAACTTAAATCGTAAAAACGCTCTATTTAATATTCCAACGTCTTACTCAGTTTCGACTGAATGAAAATTTGAAAAAAGCAGCTATTAAAAGCATACTATCACAGATCAGTAATTAAATCAAAGAAATGCAGAAGATTATTTGATATTATCGTCACGTACTGTAAATATATATTCAGCCAGCAGGTGAGATGCATATTTTTTCGATAATGATTGTTTCTCGCATAGTCTCGCGGAACAGGGGGCCGATTAAATGTCCTGTGCAGGACTGTAGGACTGTAGTGAGTTCGGTAGGTGCCTTAGACATTCCTTGAGGACCCAAGGACATTCCGAAGCATTTCAAAACAGCCAGAAAGCAAAAAGACGGACTGGGGTACCAAAGGCGTATCTAACAGACGATGCACTATGCAATGATCAGAGGCAAATTTTAAATTATTAATAATTATTTAATGTCATCATGCTTTATATAAGAAAGATTAGTTTGTAAACTTATTTTTAACCAATTTTTGTGGAAGCAAAACGAAAACGAGCAACTGTAATTTCTAAACACTATTATTATACAATATATAAGTTTATTGTGCAGATGGTGACTAAGTTTGGTGATCGTGCATTCGGAGTATCGGGCCCTGAAGCTTGGAACAAACTTCCTATGGAATTGAGATGCATAATCAAGCCCAACAGAATTCAGATCAAAACTAAAAACTCATCTCTCAGGCACTCATTTCCATAAATTCGTCATTCTATTGAAACATTGCTATTTTTCTTTTTTTATTGTTTAATTATACTCTAATAATTGCCGATGTCCACGAATTCAAACTGCCTATAAATCTAGCTAACCCATTAAGTTAATTTTTACAACCGTGTCAAAAATTATAATGTATTATATAAGAACTTCCTTCTTCTTCTGGCGCCAAAAAATATTAAAAAGTATATGTAATATATAATATGTATATAATGTGTAGAATGTATAATATAATATGTATGTGTAAATACTTCTACGTTACCTGTTTGTGCCTATACTTACAGAGTTTTGTTTGTTATGTGGTTTTTAATGTTATCACTGTTATCAGTGACAACCCTGGTATCAGTGACAGTGGTTTTTAATGTTATCACTGTTATCAGTGACAACCCTGGTATCAGTGACAGTGTTTTTTAATGTTATCACTGTTATCAGTGACAACCCTGGTATCAGTGACAGTGGTTTTTAATGTTATCACTGTTATCAGTGACAACCTTGGTATCAGTGACAGTGGTTTTTAATGTTATCACTGTTATCAGTGACAACCCTGGTATCAGTGACAGTGGTTTTTAATGTTATCACTGTTATCAGTGACAACCCTGGTATCAGTGACAGTGGTTTTTAATGTTATCACTGTTATCAGTGACAACCCTGGTATCAGTGACAGTGGTTTTTAATGTTATCACTGTTATCAGTGACAACCCTGGTATCAGTGACAGTGGTTTTTAATGTTATCACTGTTATCAGTGACAACCCTGGCAAAAACCTAAACACGTAATTTTAAATATAAGTACCTATGTTAGTTGTGAATCTCTAACTTTAAGTCACAGGTGTAAATATGTAATAATGTAAGTCACTACTTATGTCAGTAGTTATAAGTCTTAGTCGTAAGTCACTAGCTATAAGTCTTAGATCCAAGTCCTAGTTATAATTATAAATCTTAGTTTATTTGTACAGCGCCCGTGAGGTGATTTTTCACGAAAACGGCGCTATATATATATATATAAATTAGCCAAATATTATTATGGTATTTGTCGTAATTGATTTTAAGTAGTCGGTTATAATATTGAATATTTGAACAATATACATATTGACTATTACTACGTACATTATTATTTTAGAAGTGCGGAACTTGTGATGAGAAATAAAAAAAAAATTATAAAAAAAAAACAAATTTATGTCATCTACGATCACTTATGAAGAGGAAGGGGTAGAAGGAAGGGGGATAGGAAAGTGTGGGGGAAGTCTATTAAAAATGTTTTTGAGATTTATTATGTCCCACTCTTCCCCCTCCCCCTTCCTTCTACCCCTTCCACTCCATAGGTGATCTGTAATCTGTAATTAATTTTTATCTTTAGTTTAAATTTACTTCTGATTATGTGAACATTGTACACGCAACATATAGATTATGTATCTATAAATAAATTGATGCTAACTAATTTACCTGTCTTTTTAATAAAATAAATAATGCAAAGTGTAAACCTTTCAGAAGAAGTTTTCTTCTTCTTCTAAAAAAAGAATAAATGTGTCAAATATATTTCACGGACCTCTAGGGAGAAATATTGAAGTGTAAAAGAAGACATTTTCATATGTTGAGTATTGCGATTTAAATTTCATCCAAGAAAGTAGTGAGTAATTTATTCTATGGTTTACTAAACCTTTGTAGATTTTTGTCACGAAATTGATTCCTTTTTGGTTCTGGCATAAATTAATAAAAAAAAAAACAGAAATTATTAATATGCTACATTGCTCACTTGATTCAACCAATATTGCAATAAATGATTGGTATTACACAAAGTAACTGTTGTGCACTCGAAAATCAACCCGACTGTAAGTTTATCAAAAATAAAATCGGACTAATACTGTTTGAAATCCTCTCCTGCCGCAGTGCACCTTTAAATTCCATACATTTTGTAAATTAGTATACAAGGTATACAGCAAGCCGAACAAACCGTGGATCGTTTGTTTTATCCGTTGGATTTTTTTTTCCTTTCGGCGGTGACTTTCCGATAGTTGGAACACAAGAAACCATTTTATATTTCGATAATTTCACGGGGGCACGATATGCAGGGGAGCATATCGATAAAGCTAATTGACGAGAAATCTCGTGCATATAAAGTGGCTACATTGTTTCTTGTGATAGGTACTTATATACTACAGAGAAAATCAGAGCAAACATTCGGAATATCTCATTGTATTCCATATATTATTATCTCGTATTTTTTTCTAGTTGCAAGCATATGAACTTCTTAGATAATATAACGAACACTGAGACACTTTTTCATATTTTTCTGATAAAATTATCTTTCTTTTATACAACTCTTTTTCAAACACCTAAAATAATTGTAATTTTTTTTTTAAGAATTAGAATGGTTTTGAGATATCGTATTATGCATCATTTTTTTATGAATGCCGATATGATTTTTTTTACTCGGCATATGGTTAATGGAATTATGCAAAGTATCTTCATTTTGAATAGCAGCTCTTAGCTGTATATTATCATCTGTAGCTTATAAAGGTGTAATAATATTCGCGATTTGACTAAAATAATCTACTTAAAAAAAGTGCAAAAGTTGTTTAAAATCAAATCTAACACCACTTAAAAGTATTCATCTTGTTTCAGCTAAGTGTGTATTTTGGTAAAACTAAACAACGAAATTAAAATTGCCAGTATTTAAAATCAAATTTTTACGTAGTTGTACAAAGAAGGCTTGCTAAGACAGTCTGCTAAGATGTCTGGCGTTCCAACTGCTTACACCTGCGTGAAATTGAGTGACATAGTTAATTAGTATAATCATATTCCTACGGGTGATGTATCAGGTGTATTCTGATACTGAGTTTCATATAAACTTCTTTCTTTTGTCGTGCAATTAAACCAACCATTTCTACTATAACAATATTCGTCGTTGTTGTATGTCCCCTAGACGTATTAACAACCTCTAACAAAAATATTTCAACCGAATTGTTTGATTTATCAAAACGATTCAATAATCTATTTCGTTAAACATTTCCCTTCCTTTAGCGCAGGTCCAGTAGGCGGTGAGCGTGATTCGGGCCCATTATATGTTCACAGTACGTTTATTATTCCTCGTAACTTGCATACATGAATCTGTGCTTGAATAATCCGTTATTTATTAACATTAACTGGATTTCAAAAAAGTAAACAAGTTCTGAATAAAATATTTGGTTTGATAACTTAAAAAATCCAACGTATTATTCGTGGAATGGCTTTCGTGCAGGCAATGTTTGAATTTCAAGTAAAGTTAAGTAACTATTTGCTGTGGTTATTGCACTGATAAAATTAACCTACTTTTTAAATTCTCGATACGTTGTTTAATCGTTTCCAATTCTGGTGTCATGTAATTTAAAATAAATATTTTATAGCCAATACTTACGTAAAGTAAAAAAAATAATAATTTAAGTCTGCCGTTTATAGAGAGGCTTTTTCATATCAACTCTACATAAGAGACGCTAAGGTAAATATTTTTTAAAGGCTTATGTCATATTTGGAAGCTGTGTAAGAGGACTTTCTAAGGAAAGTGAGGGGAGTAAGTTCCGGAAGGAAAAATGAATGAGGAGTGGGTAATAATCTAGGTGTCCAAGAGTGCAGGACGATGGATCTCTCCTGATGCCGCAAAGACCTGAACACACCTCACCCGATAAACACGTGTAACACCCCTGCAAAAGTCACGAAACGTAGCGAATCATTCAAGGCTGTAGCGTGTAATGTTTCAAAGGTTTTATTCGACCAAATATGTTATTTAAAATTTACATTGTATTTATTTTTTATTCAAACATAGATTCCCATATCTCTTTACTAGGTTATTCAAAATTGTTCTTAATTGATAATCTTTTTAGAGAAAGCGTGATTTGTCGGCGTAACAATGTTATGTATATACTTTATTAATTATTGGCTTATCACAAAAGTTGCCGATAAAATTACTTTGAAAAAAGATTATTTAATAAAAGCTTTGTTTGCGTGATTGGCTTTGCTCAGGGTTGTAAATCGTCATCATTTTAGTGATCACATGCTAAAATACTTCAATTGAAGTAAAAAATTGTTGTAAAAATAAATTTGAAATTATCTTGCAATGCAAGCAAGCTTAGTATTACGTTACTTGCTTTCCACAGCAAAATTTGAAAGCTTCCATCACAGTTTTCTTGCAAGCTTATCCCATTAAAGCACACACCCAATCAATAAATTAATAACTTCTCCCTTACCTACCTACATACCCCTAAAGCGTCTCAGGGTTTTAGAGCATCTTCCTGCAAAGTTCGCACAGCTGTTCAGCTTGAGATGCAAAACTTTAAAACCACTCAGATAATACTTCCATCCCCTTATTAAATACAAATTTCTCCCCTGTTTTTATTCGGATCGATATTAGAGTTGTCTGAAAACTGTAAACTGTTAATTACCTAATTAGGAAAATCTAAACAAATAATAATAAAGGTGAGTTCCATACCAACTGGGTCTTTAAAAGAACATATTATTATTTATGGTAGGTACATATCTGTCGACTTACATGATTTTATTGGGGGTGATAAAAATAGTATACATCATTTTCAGTGGTCAAATAACCACTGTAACGTCCGCATTAATAATTGAAAAACGCGTCCACAGTTTAAAAAAATTATGCCCTCATTAAAAAAATCATATTAATATTGAGACATATAAATTAATTACAGTGTTAAAGAGCCATTGCATTTTTTAATAATTTATAAGAAAAAATACTTTCGGTTTGCGAAATGTCAGTGAAAAGACTAAGTTATCTTTATCTCCGGGCAATTGGAACGCAAGAGTCCAAACTGCACTCAACCGTTTGCGTCACGAGCCAGTTAGACGATCGCATCTCCAATTAGGCCAGGGAAGAAGGTAGGAGGATGGAGGTGGAGAAGGAGATGGAGGAGGAAGGTCGGGAAATACCTGACTATTCAGATCCAGTCATCAACCACGGCTAAAGCAACGTTATAGTCATTGATTGATTATTGACTATTTCACCAGGACGATAATGATATCACTCTGGATTCACATTAACACTGATGAAAATAAATACAGGAAATTTATTTATTATGCTGTGCTGTTATTAGCATTTTATGATGCAAGTAAAATATCCATCTTTGTTGTCTGTGTTCTATGTAACTTGTTTCATGTGCTAGCCACAAATAATCTAACACTGCGAAATGCGATGCAATGATTATAAAGCTCGCATGAATTATCGTCTCTTGTGTCAGTTTTTACCCCGTGGCTACTGGAAAAAGAGAATTGTATTACTATACGATACCAGATGAAGACTTTATCAAAGACCCTGTTCATTCGGAGGCTTATGGAATCATCTATTGGAGATGATTTAGGATGAAGTAATAATACGAGATGCAATTTAAAATAAGCTATTAATCAAATTTATACAATTATTAAGATGTTCAGCTTTGATTATATATTGTGTTATAAATCTATCAACAGCTCGGTATTAATTAAGTAGTAAATTCTTCTGCTTTAAAGCCCTCACCCGAGGAAATGTTTCACAAAAAAATAAAAATTATTAGTATCTTGAAATTATTATTGTTTCTTGTTTAATTTGTAGAACTCCATGTAACAGCTGTCAAAATAATAGAAAACTAAAATACTTGCAGAACGTAATAAAAACATAATTAAATATATTTATTTGTATATATATTTTTATATCTTTGAAATAAAAAAAAGGTGAAGGTATTAGTTACGCGTTAAAAACTGAACGTTAGCAATCCACTGTAAGTTATAATAGATTATTTCGTAGAATTGGTGTAATAATGTATCGCGTCTGCAAATCTTAACATCACTGGCAGAGACATTAACGTTGGCTCTATTTTTAATTGATTTTAATTAACGTATGATTCTCATATAGAAGTGTAGGCGCATGATGTATGACTGAAGAATGAATGATTAATATTGCTTGTACCTATCATTTGAAGAATTACGATCACCTAAGTTATCGAGGGCGTCAGAAAATAATTGGTTACAAAACGAAAAAAAATGACGTATCAAACCACGTTTTCATTAAAAGTTGAATTGTTTTAATAAAAATCTATAATACCATGCAATCTTCTCGCTATCAGAAATATAATGTGATTTTTAGAACAAAAAATCATCGTATATTTGAAGCGGGGTAATAAGAAGCCCCTTACGTTACAATATCGCGTGATTCAGGGTTGTTTTAAGTGAAAATTAATCAGATTTGCTTCATCCGTGATTTTAATAATACAAAAATTTCTTTTCGTTCTGCGCCGAGTGAAAATTTCTCAGGAAGTTCGCACCGGAAGGACCTCCAGCCTTCTCGTAATCGACTCCGGATATTGCATTCGAAATGGCAATACAGCCTTATTTAATGGAGGGTTGCAGAAAATTTCCTGAAAATTGCTGAATTTTCAATATATCGTCTTCCGCGGATGAAATAGTAAATCGCATTCTCAACGATTTCTCAAAATGAACTCAGAATGAAAAAGAAGCTCGGTTTCCAAACCCACATTTCATCGTAGATCAAAAGCTAGTGTACTTTCAGTATCATCCCGGCGGCTCAAATTATAAAAATCTTCTTATTGCTTCAAATTAAGATAAATCTGAATAATTACTTATTTTTACTGACCTAAAACAGGTTAATTTCCCACTTGGTCAGCCAAAGATCATTGTAATATGTAATGTTTTTAAAAATATAAATTAATGAAATAAATAAATAACCCTTTAAAATTAACAACAACTTATATATACAATAATAAATTTTAAAATATACATAATTTAAATTCAATTATTAGGGTTGTTGGAATTATTGATCAGTGATATAACAAGAAACGTAACTTTTTAAGAAAATGTAGCTATTTATTTTCCGAAAGCTATTTAAAATTATAACACATTTTAGATATAAGAAAATAATTAGCGTTTCGTTATTCTGCAGTTTAAATCCAACGTTTTCTCGAAGTTAGCTTTTGTTTCCTCTTGTTGCACTTCTGTTTAAAATATAAGTGCATTTAATGTTTCAGTTTTGCCAAGTCGAGGTCGACAAAGTTTAATGAGAAGTGTCTAAATTTATCTCAAAAGGAAATTACTGGGAAAACTAAATATTTGTACACATCTTGCGATAATGGAAAACAGCTGCTTCACAATACTTATAGTACAAAACAGTTATATTTTTACAGAAATTTAGGTTATTAAATCATGTAATTAAGTATTCAATGCATTTTTTTTTTTAATTTTTATTAAATTTTTGGTAAATAGAAGTAAAGATGGTAGGTAAAAATTATAGCGTTATACATATTAGAGAGACAGAAAAAATCCGTTTTAAATGCTGAATTTAGCATAATATAATGTGTGATTAATAATAATAATAATGTGTGGGTTCTTAATATACGTATAATTTCTGTGTTCAATACTTAGCAAAGTTGATTTAAAACAAAAAAACACACTACCGACTTCCACCGCAGTAAAATTAAATTTAAAGCGGTTCCATTTTGACCAATTACACTATCAAAAGTAGTTTATCAAAAAGTTACAGTATTTCAAAATAAATTAAAACAGATTATGAGTAACAAATCAACCTTTATAATTACTTATAAGTATATATAAAATTATCCTGAAGAAGAAACCATTGGTATCCAATATCCGATTATATTGATTAAATTATGGTGTATAAAAAGTGATTTGAATTAATTTAAATAATATTTTTTGTTTAAGTAAGAAAGAAAATGCAAAATAATTTCTCTGAGGGCATATGTCATCTTTGGGGTTGCTCTGTGGAGAGTCTTTTTGAGGAGAGGAAGAAGTGAACGTGGTCAGAAGCGACCCGTTCTCAAATCATAAAGTCAACCCTGTACAATCTGTACATACATATGTTGATAGTGCGTTTGGCGTGTTTCCCAACTATGCACCGATGCCTAGATCATTGATGCCGGTTCCATTGCAATACTAATAGAACAAGAACAGCATAGCTACCTGATTCAAGTGCTCCAAAGATTGCAATCATTTTGTTAAGATAGGATAATCGATCAACGAAAATCCGTGTATTTTTTAAAACCAAAACAAAAAAACAAAACACTTATTTAAATGAACAGTTAATGGACGAAGCAAAATATAACTTGTTACATTAAAAATTTAAAACAAATTCTTCGAAATCCAATAATATTGTAATATTGCCTACTTCGCAGAGAAAATACGTTTACGGACCTAATCTAAAACTAATACGCGGTTTTGAATAATGCCCGTCCCGGAATGGCAAAGAAATTTTTCTCCGCATCCGTGAAATCTAAAATCACAAAAGAGATGTCATCTCAGGAAGACGAGTCCCCCAACTTTATGCCCCGCGAGGTCTGGCTTTAATATTTCCAAGTGTCAAAACTCCCAAGTTTAATCATAAGTCCCCTGTCTGCACCCTCTCTGTGCCCACTGTACTGTACATTATACTCACTACCCACTGTTCACTATCATTACTCCGGACAGAACTTAACGTCTATAGATTTCACTGAAGAATTATAATCATACTTGCTTTATTCGTTTAGTAATAAATCTATTTAAAAAGTATTTAACAATGGAAACGGATTGAAGTTATCCTCCACAATTAGGTTTTTAGTAATAATACTCGATAATAAAACATTTTATGATAACTATAATACGTCAACTAATATGACCACTATTTTATGGCGAGCTCAATCATCGGGCTCTTTAGGTGCCCAAGTAAATCTGATTTTTAAGAAACTGGGCGTCTTGTTAGGGCTAGCAGGTTCTTGAAAAGTGACCAGCTGCTAATGCTGTACAAATCTCAAACAAACCCAACATTGAGAGCGACCCTTGGGAGGGTAAAATACTTGATTCTGTGAACGAGTCTACTAGTCACCAACCGATCGTCATAATAGGCTGATTCAATAGGCTGAAAAGCGGGAAAAAATTCAAAATTGTTTTAATAATTATTTTAGTGGATTCTACCACCAAATGTCAGCATAAAAAATAGAAATAATTTGTTCAGACATACTATTTTATCGGTATTGGGCCCAGTATATCCAGTACTATATAATATGTGATTAATGAAAGACTTTAGGATCATCTAGAACACAGTGATCGTTTATTGACGTTTGGTTATTTATAAATAGAGCTTAGGTGGACTTGACGCTCGTATTAATTGTCATAATGAGAGAGATAATTTGAATGCAATGACAGAGCTGACCTGCCTTCAGTTTCTTTCGGCACATCTCGTAAAACGAGACCATGTGACCCAAATATCCCAAAGACTATTAAGACCGATTGACCGGCGGCTGAGAATAAAAGTTTAAAAATGCTTGCAACTGCACAGGGAGGTTCCAATGAGAAAGATTGATTATTCCCCGTATCAAATTTTTTAAAATTAATAATTTAATATCGATTTATTTCTTTCAAAACTTGCTTTAATATTACCTAGATTCAAGTAAGCAGCAAATATGCCCGATGATAAATTATTAAATATCTCTTGTAAGTATTTTATGATCATAAGAATTTAAGATTTTTCTATAATGTCTAAACAAAATATGTGTGTAAAAAAATTTTTAATATTTTAGTTTTTAAAACCTTAAATAAATAGAAAAACTGAGGTATTTTTGTCCCGAAACACGTTCTCGGATTTATTTTTTAATGATTTTAATTTAACTAAAATTAAAATGATGAAAACTGTGTTTACTAGTTATTGATTTATTTTGTTGTGTGATTATATAATTTGAAATTTGTGTTGTTTAAGAGAATCTATCGTTTGAAAATTGAACAAATCTGCCAACGACCAACGGTATAACATTAAAAATAAACTTAAGTTTTCAAAAATGTTAAAACTGCGCGTACCAGATAAAATAACAATCTTTCAAAATTGATTTATGTTTTTTGTAAAAAAAGAGTCAACATGAATTTGATTTAAAACGGACTAACTTCCACTATTCTCTGGTAATACCCTCTTAAAAACGTGGAATTGATCATAGACTAGATACTAATAATGCATTACAAGCATGTAGCGTAGTACGTAGAAATAGGTCAATTAAATAACACAATTTACAAATAACACGATTTTTAAAATAGTTGAGATATTAATAATATTTGAAAATGCAGTAAATGAATATAACATTTTTTTGTTATTCATTATGATTATTATGACTTCAAAAGTTACAGTCAGTTCTCAAGAATTCTTTTATTTATGCTCTAGAATATGAATGGAAGTTAAATGCAACGCTATTCCTAAAAATAAGAACTAAAGATTAACTTCTGCTTAGTTCCCCTGTACTTTTACAGAATAACCGGGCTGCCTTTACTTTCATACATTTTTTAATCCTTGCCGTGTCGGCCGTGAGGAAACTATTTTCCCTCCTTTGTTTACAGACTTAAGCAAATAAACTTTAGTTGCGAGGAATTTTTAACGTTGCGAACAGGCGGAAGTACACCACCGCCGGATGTTTATAGTTTACGCTGTCTCAGCTTAGATGCAATAAGACGAAATGAAGTACCTACTTAATGGATACTTTTTAATTATTAGCGAGGCTTTCTCATCTTCCTCATTAAGGTGGGTAGTTGATTATCATTGCAAAGTTCCTTGTCAGAGTATTTAGAAATGTGTATGATATATTTTATTTTGTTTTTGAAAATAACACTGACTTAAAGACCAGAAGCCAAAATAAAAAAAATGTTTTTAAAATTTATTTAAAATAAGATAGTTTATAATATTTGCAGCACGCAAGTGGATGGTAGATACTTTCAGTATCACCCTTGTGAAATACCACTATTCTGAAGATAAACATATCTTTAACTACTGCTCAGGTACTTCCCCACTTTCCCCTTCCCTATGTCTTTCTGTCTTCACTGCCTTAAGGGGATACCCGGCGGTGATTTTTCCACACAAATATATTCCCTATTTATCTCTCTGGATTTTAACCCTAGAGAAAATATTGTTTTTACATAAAATAGAAATCAACTACTAGCGTGTCGGTACTTTTTGTATTTTTTTTGATAAGTTTCTTTTTATAGAAGTTATGACCTTCCAAAAATCAATGAAATTGACTGGTTTAAACGCCGTCAAAAGACGTTCAATTTAAAAACTAGACAATGCTTTTAAAAAAAAAATAAACGTACAGACAGTTTTTTTCTTATGTAGTTGGTAAAAAAAATTAAAATCAGTCCACTTTTGGAGGAGAAAAGTGGGGAATACAAAACCTCGATTTTAGTTAGGTATTAGTAGCCCGAGGTGTATTGTCCCATTCTCTCAATATCCGGTGGAGTAAGAGCCACAGTGACAATTTAGTAAAATCTATTTTTAAATTTCTCTACCACCGGGTTTCAACTTAAGCTTCACAACATACCCCAATTGAGGTTTCTCGTGTTGAGAGCAGTTGTGACCTATTCTCACGGAAAATAAATTATGCTTGAAATACAAATCTAGATCTGAATAAATATGCTACTCAAAAATATGTCATTAATTTAAAAAAAAAATTAATATAAGTACTTGAATTAGGTATTTACTACATGTTGCATTTCCGTAACTTTTACAAAAACTTCGTCATTCCATGTCAACTCACACTTTCATGTTGGTTAATGCCCCAACTATGAAGTTGGGGCACTTGAGTTTTTCCTTGAGACCAGTAAGCAGTCCCTAGAGGGAGGGAGAGCTTTAGGCAGCTTTCAGTCTAAACATCGAATTGTATGCGCGGGAGCCCAAACATGTAACTAAAATTATTCTTAGAACATTGTTCTTGATTTTATGAAAATCGTGTTCAGATAATTTATCTAAGACACAAAGTTATTTTTTTACGACAATTTTTAATCCATTTATAGCTGGTCCAATAAAAGTTGAAAAACATAACATATTTCCGTGTCCAACAATACTAAATTGCAAATTTTACTAAAAATCAGAGTGCTGAAATCCAAACCTGACAATGATAGATTATAGATATAGATAGATTCAGACATAGGTATTTACTCTTCGTTCTAGAATTCTAGAGTGGAAGCTTCTTATGGACGCGTGGTAGAATTATTTAGTTTTTAATTTAAATAAAATCATCGAACATTAATATGACAACTTTTTTGTTTATGCTAAATAAATAGGCATATTTGGCGTAAACGTATACACTTTTTTGGATACACTGATACACCTTGTATTTTAGATCTCGGCTATTTCCAACAAAATCTTTTGCTACTTTTAACAATTATTCGGGAAGGTGCTGACACCCTGCATGTCAGTTCTTGATTACTTCTAACAATTATTCAGGTACGAGCTGATACACTCCATACATTAGATCTTGATTAATTCCATTATGCGGGTAGGTGATGATACATCCTGTATGTTAGATCTCGGCTACTTCCAACAATTATTCGGGTGCGTGCTGATACACCGTGCTTATTATGTTATGGCTACTTCCAAAAATTATTTGGATACGACATGCTGTTGCTGATACACTATGTATATAAGATATCGGATACATCCAACAATTATTCGGCGACGTGCAACCTGTACAGACAACCTGTAGATCTCAGCCACTTCCAACAACTATTCGGGTACGTGCTTATACCCCCTGTGTATCAGATCTCGGCTTCTTCCAACAGTTATACACTCTGTATATCAGATCTCGGCTTATTGTAACTATTATTCGGGTATTTGCTGATATATCCTGTATATTAGATCTCGGCTACTTCCAACAATTATTCGGGTTCCTGCCGGTACATATGTATATTAAATATCGGCTACTTCCAACAATTATTCGGGTTCGTGCCGATACACATGTACATTAGATCTCGGCTACTTCCAACAAGTATTTTTTTAAATTATCTTCTTATATCCTATCCCCACAATAATATTTATCGTTTATTAACATCTTTCCTCTAACTTATTAATTACCTAATATACAGTGTGACTGTTCAGTAGTATTACAAAGTAAAATCATCAATAAAAAAAATCGCTTCTCTATCCTTTTCATCATCACTTGGGCAACATGGCGAGAATAGCAAAGACAATTAGTAAAATCAGTATTATAGACTATCGAAAACTCTGATGATCATTTGTTACCAACTTCTTTTCATAACTTCTCCGAGGAAAATTGATGGTTTATAGTGTACTTTTCAATTGTACTTTTTGCCATTTTGAATAAACGATTCTACCTACTACAAACAGAGTATAACGCGCATAGATGTCAGAGTGATTGATGTATCTTCTTACTATACGGGCTTAGCGTAGAAAGGACGTCTTCAGACGGACAGTCATTTATCATGATAACAAAAATTTTGCATCGCCTTCATTATCATACTGAGTTTATCAATAACGAACGGTATATTCGGAGATATCTAACAAATCATTATTACTTATATTGGTGAGTAAAAAACTAAATGTCTGAGAAATAATTATGAAGATGCCTCGAGCTGATGTATAATGTTATCTGTGATTTGAAGAACGTGGTTTCCAATTAAGTGTTCAGTAGCTACGTCACGACCTGTGAATGTTTGATACGTAAAAAATATATAATGTAATTATAATATGTTGATAGTAGCTGAGATACGTGAGAAACTAACGCATCATATTTTAAGAGATGGATAAAATATTTAAAAAACTCCTACGGTTAACTTATTTGTATTGTTAATTCTGTTATTAGTAGTTATTATATTATAACACTTATGGTCAAAGTAGGTAAAAAATTTCGTAATTTACCCTTTAAATCAACTGTTTATAGAACAAAATAATTGTCACATCGAGCTTTTGATTAATGTAACTGTCAACGGGAAAAACGGGAATTTTAAATACATCTATTTAAGATATGATTTAAGATTTTCACGGTAAATTGTATTTTTGTTTTTTATTTTTGGGGTTAACATAACACCCCAAAAACAAACAACGAAAATGCTTTTGGCCGTGAAAATCTAAAAACGTATCTGTTTCAACACATAATATAAAAAAATGTTTCACAGTGAAAAAAACTTGTTTTAATGATTCAATTTTTTAATACTTTATTTAACCTAAAAAAAAACTTCGAATAAAGTTACCTTGAATATCGAAAGCCGGCAGGTACAATAACAAAACAGGTTGAAGAAGCATTTTGAAGAAATCTTTACTTGAATGTACTTTTAAAATTAAAATAAAAAATCTCTTTCATAATAAATTTATGTATCGCATACCAAACCTTCTAATGAACCTTTGTTACACATAAAAAAACTAATTTTGATAGTTGAAGGTGTCAGTTGATGATGATTAATGCTGTACATCGGCCGAGTGGAATGAACGCCCTGCCAGGCAAACATGAGCCGCGGTTCGATAGCCACCTACGTGGACCGATACTGCCTGTTATTGGCCGAACAAATAATAATACCGAATTAATTACTCGGGGGACATAATCAATTATAATTGTAAACAGGTGGGGCCACCCTGCTCGTATGGCTGGATGGTCGCGTCCACTGTAAAGTGATGTTGCCAAAATGTAATGCTGCAATGATGGAAGTAAACAATACATCATAACAGTGGACAATTAATCAACATGTTAAGAATTGTAAATTGATGTCTCAAATATAAAAAAAATGGTACTTATCTGTGTTTCTGCCTATCTTTTTTGTATTTCAAGAAGAAAACTATTACCGTTTCGAAAATCTAAGTTAGATTATTTATTTTATTTTACAAGTTTTATTATTATTGTTATTATATAATTATTAGGCTGCATTGTGCTGTTGTGCTCAAATCTATTCCCTATTTAAAGTATATAATGATTTAATTTTTTTTAAAGTAGTACTTACTTCTCTCTAAGTACGAATCAATAGAGCTTTAAACTGATACGTTTTTAGATTTTCACGGCCAAAAGCATTTTCTGCCGGATCTGCCGGATCTGCCCTGATGATGGACACTGCAACGCTGTCCGAAACGTCGGCTAAAGAAGGAGGTAGCACAACACGGCATAACACCCCAAAAACAAACAACGAAAAAGAGCTTTAAACTGGTTTATATTATTAGCATCGATGACGTGTTATGGAAGTTTGTTCCATGCTTCCAATACTGTATTTGCAAGGAAGTGTTTCCAAGCATTGGATGCAAAGGGTGTTTTGTTATTTTTTTAAGAGGGTTTTACCAGACAATACCGGAAATGTGTCATTTTTAAATCAAATTCTAGACTTACTGACTCTTTTTTCAAACTAAAATGATTTTGAAAGATTGTTTTTTTATCTGGTACACGCAGTTTTAAAATTTTGAAAAAATTTTGTTGGTCGTTCGCAGATTTGTTCGATTTTCAAACGACATATTGTATTATACAAGACAAATTTTAAATTATATAATCACACAACAAAATAAATCAATACATAATCTAGTCAACACATTTTTCAGAATTTTAATTTTAGTTAAATTAAAATCATTAAAAAATATATCCGATAACGTGTGTTGTGACAAAAATGCCTCAGTTTATCTATTTATTTAAGGTCTTACAAACTATAATATTTCAGATTTTTAATATATTTATTTTATTTAGACATAATTGAAAAGTCATAAATACTTATGATCAAAAAATACTTACAAGAAGTACACAATATTTAATAATTTATCGTCATGCGTTATGAGCATTTTTATTGCTTACTTGAATGTAGGTATATAATAAAGCAAGTTTTTAATGAAATAAATCGATATTAAATTTTTAATTTTAAAAAATTGATACGGGGAATAATCGATCTTTCTCATCGGAATTTCCCTGTACAGTTGCAAGCATTTCATTTAATTCTCAGCCGCTGGTCAATGGGTCTTAAGTGTTCACGGAGATTTATATTTTTATTTTGAACATTTCTGGGATAACTGCTCTGGAGCAACTATAATAACCAGATAAAATTTTGAAACTCTCAATCCAATCACCCCTTTCTCTTCTTCCTTTTAACGTCGGTAATCTTAGTTCTTTGAGTCTATCTTCGTATTGCCGATCTTGCAAAGCTCTTGACATTTTTGCAAATTGTCTCTTTACTCTCTCTATTAGATCTACATCCATGGCAAAATATGCACTCCATATTTGGAAAGCATATTCCAGGAGAGGTGACACAAACATTTTGTATATTTTTAACAACGTTAAATATGTTAATGATTTTGCTAACTTGACAAGCGATACGCGATTCACAAGTTAATTAATTATTTTCAATTAATGCATCGAGGGATATTACTTGCACGCCTGTTGATTTCTCAATTAGCAGCCAAATACTGAGGAAATAAATCAAATCTTCACAAAACTTCACATTTTTTTAGTGATAATACAATACACCACATTATAATAATAATTACTTTTAGTAGGTACCTATATGTACTGTTACTGTTTTTTTATTATTATTGGTAAACAATACTTTAAACGCCATTCTATTTATTATCCACGTTCTGTCTGGTTTACTAGAGACTTGTTGTACAGTGAGAAATTATTAAAAAGCACGAGTGATAATACTATCATTGTACCTTTGGTGATCATGTATGAGAAATTTGTCAGTTTAATTGGTGAATGTGGTACGGTATAAAATTATTTTTGGAAGTCAGTGTTAACTACTGAATACCCGTGTATGAATGTGTTATTTATTATTAACCAAAAAACAGTTTCCTCAAATTTATTCACATTTTTCAAATAACTATTTTCCGTATCGTTTACTTTGTCAATCTGCCGTCGTAAGTTAAAACACAGTGTTTTCTCGAGACTCTCAAGGAAATACTAGATTCTTACTTAACACTGCAGAATACATCTCACGTAATCATATAATATTTAAATACATATTTTCAATTAAATGTGTGAAGTTATTATCCATATCAAATTAATTAGATAATTGTTTGAAATATGGATAAAGCAACCAACCTGTTTGTCGGTGTAGAATTTCTGTAATCCCTTTTAAATACATGATAAAATAATAACATTTCGCTATAAAGTCACAACCACTTAGTAAAAAGGGGTCAACTCAATTAGTTCCATAGCATGATTCCTTACACTCGGCAGAGCCATGTTAATAAAGTGCCATTTTGTGGCTGTTTTTGAGAACCATATATGAAACACTCACCTTCTTTGTATCTGGCTTCTCTTTCATCTTCTCGCTTAAATAATAAAACTCACGAAACAGAATGTTTCCAAGAGCTTATCTAAGGGATGAAAATAATACCAGCACATCGATATCTTAAAAGACGATAAAACATTAAAAAAGATCATAAAAAAGTGAATGAATTGTGAAGTACCCATACAGATACTCGTACAAGTTAAACTCGGTAATCTTCTGTCCAATTCTCACCACCTTGTTTGCCAATCAAACTGAACGGCAGTTAAATTTGACTTAAGCTCAATTATCATGTCATTTTCGCTCAATGCTTTCAGCTCAAAATAATTTACTCTCAATAATGAAAGAGGTGGTCGAGAGGTATGGCTCTTGACTCGGTCAATCCGAAGGTCGCAGGTTTAAACCCGGCATGTGCAAATAAATTTTGTTTGATTCATTTGTTTTATTTCACAATTAATCATAAAATTAAAATTATAATATAAAGTATACTTGCGGCACGCTCCACAGTGGAAGATACTCTCAGTATTGTATAGTATACTCTCAGCCTTGGTGTAAAACCACACGGAGAAAAATGTTATTCGAAAAAACGATCGTTTTAATATTAAAAACGGGACTGAAGTTCTTACGAACAAATTAACATGTTTATTCTTACATTTTCCGGCCAATAAACATTGAAACACATCGAAAAACATTTTTCTCCGTGCACCATTCAGAATTGAAACGTTACTTGAAATGGCTTTAGCCGTGATTGGAGACTAGATCTGAATAGCCAGGTACTTCCCCACCTTTCCATTGGGGATGCCATTGTCTCAATGGCTCCAGGCGGGAACAGTTAGGACTCTTGTGCGGTATTCATATATTTTTTAAAGATTATGGATTAATCTCCGTTACGTGATGATTTGTCAGAATGATTGAAGCGTAGATCTAATGAAAACTTAACAGACAAATTGGTGATAAAAAGGCAAACAACATGAAGTATAAAATAGGTTTTTCAGTTTTTACGCAAAGTTAACGCGAACGTAATATTACTCTACTTTTATATTAGCCTTTTATCCAGGTCGTGATTCCCTCAGAGCCTAGGTCATATTTGGAGATGCTGTATGTACGGTGTTTTTAGAGAAAGGAAGGGGGGGAAGTTCTGGGAAGGAAAAGGTATGAGAGGTGGGTAGGAATATGGGGATAAATATGTCATGGATTGACGTTCGTATGAATCCATCCCTCCCCTGCAGAGGTTAGGTCTCCCGATCTGTTTCGCCATACAATATACAGCGCCCTTGAGGTGATTTCTCACAAAAACGGTGCTCTACAAATTATCGTATTATTATTATTATTATCATACAGTATGTGGGCAAACGCATTCGCCGCCAAGATATAGAAAAACCTCACCACAAGCATCAGGACACCCCTGCTCACTAATCACCAAACGGAGCGAACCACTTGGGGTGATCTATAGCAGGGGTTGTGGTTATTCAAAAATTTGTTAACATTTACAATATATACTCTAAGATTATAACAAAAAAAACATGTATTCAGAATCAACGCTAAAACAATATGCCCAGAAAATTATTTCGGCTGAAATACGGTTATTTCTATATCGATGTTTCTAGGACATCGACATGTTTGCGACTTCCCTCCCCTAATATTGCCACACGCTAAATGCGGGGGCTGAAACGTCACTTGAGTGTGTCAAGGTGTTGTTTTCAGCGAAAATGGAGCAATAAAACAGCGTA
The DNA here is from genome assembly GCA_951813805.1 of Limnephilus auricula. Lineage (NCBI taxonomy): Eukaryota > Metazoa > Arthropoda > Insecta > Trichoptera > Limnephilidae > Limnephilus > Limnephilus auricula. Next base: position 1,880,590 of record OX638401.1, read on the forward strand.
TAATTTATGAGTTTCTAAAACGAGCACTTTCATGCGGAATTTTCCTCTTGATGAACGCGATAAACAACGAATATTATCTTCCTTACAAATAATTATTCCATAATGGTGTGTATTAAGATCAGATTTGATTAATTTGAGTCTTTTCACCCCAGAGATTATTCCACCGTGGTTGCTGCCGTTCTCAATTTCGATACGTTTATATTCCTAGAATTTTGGCCTATTTTATATTGATTCCTACTAATTATTTACACAAGCGTAACAATTTTATACTTACTAACATTTCACTATCATAATATAAGTCCTACTTATCATCTGTTACTCACTTTCTTGTTCAGTTTTTCCCTTTCCGGTACCGAGGTTACTTTTTTGATTTTTAATTAACTCCACATACGAGGCTCTCAGAAAAATAATTCCTTTCAAGGCCTATGTATCGCCCTGGTGTAAGACCATCATTCAGAATTGAAAACTTGCTTGAAATGGCTTTAGCCGTGTTTGGGGACCAGATCTAAATAGCCAGGTAATTCCCCACCTTCTTCCGCCTCAACTCCTTCCTCTCCCCATTACTTTCAGCCTCACTAAATACCCCAATTGGGGATGCCATAGTCTCACTGGCTCCATATGGGAGACGATGGGTCTGTTGTGCGGTATACATATAAAAAGGGCAATCTTTGGGGGTGCTGTTGGAGGGGATTTTTAGGAGAGTAAGAAGAGGAATTGTTGGGAAGGAAAAATGTACGAGGGGTGGGTAGGAATCCAGGAGTGACGTGCAAGGCGGTGTTCGAAGAGAGTCCTGCTGGAGGAAGTCAAAAAGTCTCCCTCAACCTGTCTCTCAAGATCAGTCCTGCCACGCAGTTAATAGGCAGACACATCCGCCGCTAAGACCCGAATAAACCCATGCTAAGTCACCAGACTTAGCGAACCACTTGGTTGACCTACGACAGAGGTGTTGGTTATCCAATAAATGTTTCCCTGGTCGGCGGTACCCACGCCCGCCTTCCAGATTAAAATCTCAATTTGTTTCTCTTTTCTTTGCATTTGTTGTGCGAGTATCATATTATATTTATTAATTTTGCTCCTTTTTTCGTTGTTTGTTTTTGAGGTGTTATGCCGTGTTGCCCTACCTCCTTTTTTAGCCGACGTTTCGGACAGCGTTGCAGTGTCCATCATCAGGGCAGATCCGGCAGATCCGACGATGTGATCTGCCGGATCTGATGATGGATGCTGCAACGCTGTCCGAAACGTCGGCTAAATAAGGAGGTAGCGCAACACGGCATAACACCCCAAAAACAAACAACGAAAATGCTATTGGCCATGGAAATCTAAAAACGTATCCAATTTTGCTCCTATTTTATTTTATGATATTATAGTGCTAGTGCATATTTATTAATTTGCACACATATCATTTACGTAAATGGGAATAAAACTACTATTATAACAGTTTTTTACACTAATGTATTACACTAATGACTTGTTTTATGCAAGAGCCCTAAGGGCATAAATAAAGAAATAAATTGTTTTAAACTGTGTATGTTTTTAAGCTGTATACACTATAATTATATGAAAAATCCCCATCCATACAGTAGGTACGTCAGTAGGCACTCGCTGTAAAATTCAAATCAACCCGTCCGATTGCTAACATTCATTCATAGGCCACATTAGTTAGAAAGCGGTGAAATCTCAAATAAAAGGATTCTTTTCACTTTTAAAAATATTATCAGCTTCCTACTCAGTGAGGTTAACTACGTCGTATCAGAATCTCCTTACTACTGTCATCCTTTGTGTTACAATTCCAATCCTCACTACCACATCAAAGTATATAATATAACTAATTTAATGTGTTTGTTTAAGTATCTAATACGTTTGCAGTCAATACAAACAGTTATTAAAACTCTCCCGTAAACTAAGTCCACATAAAAAAAATTGTGGTGCTTTCGAAATATGGCCTAAATAATTAAAATTGTTATCATAACAAAAAACATTGATGGGCACATAATGTTAACGCATCATAAAGTAAAGAAAACATTTACTTTTTAATAATCTCATTTAGAATTTTCCCTTTTTACAGTAATAAATCGTTTTAAAGCTGGCTCATGAAAGCATTTTTCATTGTGATTTTTAACCGAAAGACTAACAAATTAATATGGCCAAAAACCGTATCCTGTTACAAAAATATTATCTTTCTCGACGGTTAAGCTCTTCACTGCGAGAGCCGAGATTAGGGGAGCCAAAACATCGATGTTGTAATAACAACATCGACCTTTTTACAAAACTAGATGTTTTTCAAAGTATATTCCTCAGGAATTTTGGTTTTTTTATTATTTTAACTGATGTTTCAGCTTGCAATGCCATTTTCAAAATGTGTAAAATAAAAGTCAATTTTGAATTACATACGATTATACGATTTTAAATGTCAATTTTGAAGGCGTACAAATTGATTTATTACTGGTTAACCCAATTTGTTGAGAAATTAATTGTGACAATATTTAATGGATATAAAAGGTGAGTAAAAAGGATTGTAGTAACATTGTGTGAAAACCTCACTGGAAGAACGTGTGCTGAGCATGTTTTGGATTAAGTTTTTTTCTGTCGATATAAGTAAAAACATAGTATTGATACTGGCAAGAAGGACACTTTGGACAGTTATTTGTTTCATTTTATAATTTTTCGAATCTTTAAGCCCTTCTTCCAAATAGATTGGATACGCAAATATCCGATAGTCTTTTTGTATACTCACGTTAAAAATAACTAGTCGCAGTCCGCACATGTCGCTACTGAAATTCCGAGACCCGCATTGATAGCAAAATTTGTTTGATTTCTTAAAACATTAAAACTAGAATGCTTTCATAACTAAATAATATACTCACACTAAACAAGTGTTGTAGTTGTCATTTTTATACCCTGTAATTCTTTGTTTACGGTTTTTTGGCTAGAATTAATCTAATGCAGTATTTCAAAATGCATGACACAAGTGACGACATGCTTAAAGTATCGACGACATGATGTGCGACAACCTCCCCGGGTTTTCATCGGAAACTGGCGTCACCGACTAGTTAATAAGATGTCGGCAAACTTGTGCCTGAAAAAAACACAACAAGGTCTAAAATATGTACTTATATGTAACTTTGAAATCTAGCGTTTAGTTTGCTGAAGGGCGTTTTTTTTTCTTCATTTTATTGAGATTACCCAGCCACTCAAAGTTTGGGTGCACACTTCATTTAATTTTCGAGAGGAATCAAGTAGCGGTCATGATATTTTGACCGCTGGCAGAAAGCTTCAGACTTTGATAAAATATTACAAGTCAAAATAGCAAAGCTTTAGTTACCACCATCAAAGAAAAAACGAGGGCGTACTACAAATTTTAACATTTTGCAAATTTCTGTCTTAAATAATTATGAATAACAGTGAATGCGTCAGTGATACCCACTCAACAAACAAGTCTAGTCAATATTTTTTTTTGTATATTGCTACACGAGCATTCATTCAATACAAGTGATGATAATTATAGTGATAGTGATCACGACTGTATTATGTGATAAGTTCCTAAACTGCCAGATCAAGGCTGTACGAGTATTATATGATAAGTTCCTACACTGGACAGATCACGACTACTGTATTATGTGATAAGAACCTAAACTGACAGATCAAGACTGTACTGGTATTATATGGTAAGTCCTTAAACTGGACAGATTACGACTGTATTATGTGATAAGTTCCTAAACTGCCAGATCAAGGTTGTACGAGTATTATATGATAAGTTCCTAAACGGGACAGATCACGACTATGTTATATGATATGTTCCTAAACTGCCAGATCAAGACTGTACGAGTATTATATGATAAGTTCCTAAACTGTACGGATCACGACTGTATTATGTGATTAGTTCCTAAACTGCCAGATCAAGACTGTACGAGGATTATGTGATAAGTTTCTAAACTCTACAGATCAAGTCTGTAATACGTGGACAAATCTTCACCAGGTTCTTTTGAGAATAATCTGCATTTGATATTAGCGAACTAAAAAATGTAATATAGTTACACTAGCTTAAGTTAGCCGTCGTTAGCCAGGCTTTTCACAGAGTCTTTAGACAGAGAAATTTTCCTCTTACTTTTAAACGTCAAATGCGCAAAATTTCATCAAGAAGTATCAAAATTCCATTTTAAGGAGTGGGAAAATGTGATGGGGTAGTTTTCAGGTAGTTTTTTTTAAATTATATTCAGATACATTTTAAGTTCGTGTAGTCAATGGCCTTCCTCTTGTTTTGATGGTCAAGTGTGTAAAATTTCATCAATCTCGAAATAAAACTGCAAATTTGTTGTATTTTTTGTGTTGTCCGGTGACTGCCAACGACAGAGATAAAGAGATTAATAAATACCTACCAAGAAATTTGAAATAAAATGTCTTCTAAAAGTTTATTGTATTACGAGATTTTTTTTAGACTATGACTTTCTAAGGTTAACATTATCATTCATAAATATTAATGTTTTCGTCGACAAAATACATCCCTGCTCCGGATTCGCAAACTGGTTGGTGGCTCCAATTTCCGTAATATTTCACTGTAGCCGCCAGGGAATGAGAGGAAAATAATTTTTCATTAATTAAACACTATAAGATGCGGCAAGTAGCTCTAAGACTGTACTCCATTGTTTAGTCCAAATATCCGTTTTAATTAAGTTAATGTAACGGATACGTTGAACCTTTTTTTCTGTTTGCTATAACGGTTGAATTATCAGTGGATTATTTTATAAATTTATTTGAATGAATTTAACGGTTTTGGTTGTTTTTACGTAAAATATCAAGTAGGTATCGTAATATGGGCAACTTTGGAATCGGGAGACTTTGGTCATTGCGAATATCTGCAATAATTTCTCTTCCACTCAGAAATTACTTTTTTCGATTACGTTAATAAAAATGACAGTTCGACAATAAGTGTCGAAATAATCGGTTTCTAGAAACATTCTCAAAGATTTTAAATTTATATTGTAAAGTTATTCAGTTTATAAACATGCATAGGCTGTTATGAGACGTTCTTAAAGAGTGATTCTTCTATTGAATACACTAATGATTCCTGACATTATTTGAAGAAAAAATGCTCAGGAAATTTTGTTCTCCGGTGACATTTTAGATTTCGATAATATCGAAAATCACTGATCAAAGTACAAGTATGTCCAGTACGTCTCATGGTTCCCTGTAAAAGCGAACTCGCACTTTTTTATATTTTTTTGGGATTGGTTTATCACCGTAATATGCTTTTAAAAACCTGGAATAACAAATTTGAATTATCAGAGTTGTTATATTACTTTTTTAAACATACATGTTTTTTTTAATAAAAAGCCTACATAGTTTCAAAGAAGAAAATTTAGTCACCCATTTTTCCTCGGTGTCTTATGATGGGTTGGAATTATTAGACTGTCAGCCACCATGTTTACCTTTAGATCTTTTTACGATAGTTTATTACAATTTGTATTATTTATGTAGGCATTTCAACATTATTATTCTTTTTTTTTTTTTTACAAACATTATTTAAATGTATTGTGTATAATTTGTTGTGTATAAAATAGTGGCCTCAGTACGGGTAAACCATCTAATAAGGCCAACATTATTGGATTGTATTATAAAATGTAAAAATATTAAATTAAAACAAATAATTTTGTTTAAACCACTAATATAATCACAATCACCTACACGTTTCAAAACCGATGGTTTCTTCGTCAGGGTAGTAATGACATTATATGACGTTAAAATATTATATCAATTAAAAAAATTACAAAAAAATAATAATTTGCAAATTTACTTCACGCAAGGAAACCTCAGTAATAGTGTAGTCCGGCAATGCGTAAACAGGATTTGTTTAAGAAAAGAAATGAGAAAAATGTAGGTTGCGAAAGGATAACTTTATACGAAAAGGGAGAGGAAATGCAAAAAGTTGAATAAAAATCAATTCTCTCCACAGCCATTTTCAACACGTAACGGTCCAACGGCGTCAAGAGAGTCAATGACACTAGTTCATCGAAGCACCATCCATTGAAATAGTAGTAAAACATACACAGCATTCCTTCCTAATACTTATGTTTCGGATTACCGGCATTTGTTTTTCCTTCCCAGTACCTCTTTATGAACCACATTAAGAAATTGCTTTTACAGCCCACTCCTTCGCCTCGTAAATACTGCTCACTCTTTATTCTATATGTGCAGTTAACTGATATAGTTGTGTGCAGAAGTATACTATTATACTGTTCTCGATTCCATGATTCGCACCTCCACGTGTTTCCGCCTTACAGGTGTTTAATAATGTATTGAAAAAACTCATTCTTCGTTTCTCGACCCAAGGTTACCCTTAGCCATAGCAGGGGGGGGGGGCGGCAGGCCCTATAGTGACAAACGCTAGGGTGGATTCGGAGTAAAGTGGAAAATGGTGTAAGGAAATCGAATGGGAAACCGATCATTTCTACTACCAGACACCCCTACTCATATTAAATGTACCGCAGCCGTATCTCTCGTGTATTGTCGAACTGAATTTACATTTTAAGTGGTTAAAGGGGGTTCCTTTGATCCTGTCTAATAAATGATACGGGTTTGCCGTAATAACAGAAACGTTTTGTTTTTTATGAGACATCTGTGTGCAATAATAAAAGCTGAATTTTATCAAAATCGTTGTATCCGGTGTTGTGACAGAGGCCATCCAATAAAATACGCGAAATAAACTGATTCAATAGAACAGGTACATTAAAAGGAAAGTACTAGAAGTGTAATTATACCTATAAATATCACTTGTAATCGTAGGTCCCAGACAGATCTATGAGAATGATTAAGAGCTCAAAAATAATTTTGATGCACTCTGATATTCAGAAAATAATGGTACAAGCATGAAACAAGGTAATCTACACCACATTTAGTATCGAATTTGTGGTATATCTAATTGAGTTTTGATTTTCGAGAAATTCTAATAGAAGAAGTAGATTTTTTTTAACGTATTCAAAATATTTCGGTATGGACCCTGCTCGCATTATTATTTACCCTAAAGTTTCCGAAAAGTGGAAAAAGTGAAAATAAAAGACTTGGATTTCCCGCTGATGGCATTAGTTTCCAGCCACTCTGTATAATGAACATTTTCACTAGAAGTAAGCCTAAATTACCCTACACCAACGACGTTTCCACTGCACAATTATATCGTATATTATGTCTTCAATGAATACATACAAGTAGGAAAACGTAAAGTAAAAAGTAAAGAAAATTGTCGCAATCAAAACCATAAATCATAGAGCATGGGAGAAATATCAACGACAAACGAATTTTATTTAAATCATCCCGACTATGTACTCCTTCTGTATTCGAAGCCGGTAGATGAAAAAAAACGAATTTAATCAATTTATATTCATGGGAATAGGTTAATAATTTAAAATATCAAGAGACTTTAATCTTGCCCTTGCGTAGGTTTATAAAAAATAGTATTATTACTTACCAGCTGAATATCGTAAAGGTCAAATAAAATTATTATTGTATTTACTCCGTTATCGAAATTGAAATAATTTCAAAATTAAATCTTCCAGATTCCAATCCCGGCACTATGTTGTATGAATCTCAAGATAATGTAGAGGCGAATTTTTTTAAGCTAGCATTATTAAATGGTACTTGTGCACGCCATTAGTATCTATTGAAAATTGGTAATAAATAGCTCGGAACAGCAGTCCCATCTTGTATACACTTGGCGATACAGTGTACTACTACAGAGAATTTCTAATGACCATCTTCAATTATATTCATCGACACAGTCCAGTCCAGTCAAAAGTGTGTCCAAAAGGGTATGGGTATTTGATGGTTAAATAAAATAAATAATCAAATAGATTGTTATATTATATTTAGAGACAAAAAAATGGAATTTTTTCTAGAGAAAAAAATTGTGACTAGTGGCCACCCTCACGCTGCTGGCACCCCTCTGGCCTCAAACGAAGATTTGGTAATTTTTGACACATTACTCCAAAAAGGGTAGCGGGGTTTTGTTTTTTTTTGTGACGTCATTAATGAGTGGTGCAGGGTCGTGGAGTACGGATAGCGTCGTGCACTACTTCGTGGAGATTCAGTAGCAATGGAGTCGTACCTGGAGATGCATAACTTTTTTAGTGTGTGAGCCTATTTCTTACCTAAACGGTGATTGTGTTCAGCGTTTTTATCGTGCGGATTATCATTCTCGCAGTGACGATGGCATTAAAAAAAGGGCACTCACTGTAAACTTACGGCACTTACTGTGAAACGCTAAGAGGTTTTTTGGCCCAAGATTTTGAAGGATACTATCCATACTTCCGATTTAACAATTGCTGCGGTAAACGAATTATTCCCGAACAAAGTGATTTCTCATAGAGGCATCATTAACTGGCCTCCCAAGAGTCCCGATCTCAATCCTCTTGACTATTTTCTGGGGGGGATACCTGGAATATAGGGTAAACGAGAATAAAACGATGTATCTGCCGCAATTGAAGCACAACATCACATCAGAAATGGCAGCAGTCTCACAAGTAAAGTGTCAAAAATTAGCAAATCTTCATTTGAGGTTAGAGGGGTGGCAAAAGCGTGAGGGTTGGCATCAAGACACCATTATAAAAAAAAATCTCCATATAATTTTCTGTCAACAAAAACTACCTATTTGATTATTTATATTTTTTTAACCCTTTTTGGACACCCTTTAGAACGGTAATGTAAGAAGATCGATAAAGATTCACACGTATATTTTATTTAATTATTGAATTATACTAGCCCGTAAACAATAACAAAACATAAAATTGAAAAAGAAAAAAAAGGATAAAAAAAAAACGGCCGAAAATCGAACCCTGATCAAGTGCTTGGATTGCAACTACACTCACCATAACACCATCAACTATTGAAAGAACGGCGGCATAAACTAATTATCAATTAGGGAGGCGAAAATGAGTATCACCGACCCAGGAACCATTTATTTATTGGATAATTAACACCCCTGCTTGGTAGAGAGGTTGGTGAGATTGGTGACTTATGAGGAGTGCTCGTATTCATGGAGTGAGGGTTGTCTAGGTCTTGGCGGCAGATGCGTTTTCTCACCTACTACGTGGCGGATCGGATCGGGAGAGACTGGTTGCTTGAGATCTTTTGAAGTCTCCAGCCGAACTCTCTCGAACCATCGCCTGGCACCGCAGTAGAGATGAATTCATATGTCCGTCCCTCCAGGACCCATTGATCTTCAGATTCCTACCCATTTCTCATACATTTTTCCTTCCCAGAACTTTATTTCCTTCCTTTCCGTAAAAAGACTCCCCATAAATCGTATCCAAAGATGACAAATTTTTGTTTTTCAGAGCCTCTTGTGTGGAACCAATGTTTCATATTTTTTCGGTATGCACTACCGAAATTGAACTGTAATAACTGTTGCGATAAAAAAAATATTTATCAAAACATTCTTAAAATTGCGATATTAACTCAAACCTTCAGGCTTGAAAAATACTATAATATGCATGATTATAATATTTCCATAATATTGAGAATAAATTAAAATGCCTGAGGCAATTGAATAGATTGGTAACGTTCGTTGAATTTTCCATCTTCTGGGAATAAGAAGAAAAATTGCAAAAAAAAAACATTTCACGTCTATAATGAAACGGATAATATCACGATTCCGAAAGCTGGGATAATATGATTTCTAAAAATATCACAATGATATCAGAAAATTTAATATATTATTGACGGAAACGAATTGAACAGGTGTTCCTGAAGGCAATATTTCGGTTGTCCAAGATCGAGGACCCATTTATACAATTCTGCCGAATCCTTCGTAGGTTTGACGGATTGTCTATTAAAAATTATGTCGTATTTTCCGGGGAACTGAAATGGATCCGTCACTTGCAGTTGGGAATATAGAAAGAGACAAATGACAAGTCATCCGAGAAGCGGACGCGCGTCACGTATGCTTGATGGATGTTACTGTCAAAAGGTTTTGTGTATAACGAAAAATCAGAATGTTACATTTCTTATTCGTTCAGAACCACTTATCTATTAGACTGAGAGATGGTTTGAAGCGAACAAAATGTAACTCATTTTTGCAGTAAAGTTTTGCAGTAAGAACTCGAATCAGCAAGTTTATTTTTAAAAAATCTACCCTTCTCCTTGAAACATATTTCCTATGATTATTATTTAATGATAGATAAACCAAATGCATTGCTGGTTGCTACTCTGATTAATTACCATGGAATTGGCAGAGGAAGAATGAAATTAGATCGAATGTTGTAGAAATGAAATCCCCGAGGCTTGTATGTGGTAATGTCATGCATGATCATGTGAAAAATGTGGCGTTCCGAAAAGAATGTAATTAGAAAAGTTTTTTTTTAATTAATGTTTTGTTCATTTTGGAATGATCCCTTACTTTGCAAGGCCAAAAGTTAAACTCTGTTAACATCCGTTTGCTTAATTAAAAATCTTTTACCTAGTTTAAAACCAAGTATTTGTTTAGGTTCCTACTAAGTATTATTATATCAAACCCATATAGTTTTTTTAAATATATAATGTTTGACTTCAGCTGAAGGCCAATTGTATTTTTTTTAAACAAAGTATCTCCTTGTTTGCCGAAATTTACTTAAAAAATATTTCATTAGAATTTTAGTTATTTAACAAAGGTCTTTCTACGAGCTTTTATTTACTTAGAATTGATCTGTTCCCCAGATGACAGAGAATGAAACTTTTTTTTCTCATTTTCCCTACTTACTGAGATAATATTTCTTTTCGCAGAATGTATCTACATTATTTATTATTGGGTTCGATACTCGTGTTTTGAAGATTGTAGATTGAATCATTTGAAGTAAAAAAAATACCAAAGTCGTGATTTCACTTTTTCTGTTGCAATGCGTTCCAGAGGGGAAGATACCCTCAGTATCGCCCTGGCGTAAGACCAACATACAGAATCGAAACTTTGCTTGAAATGGCTTTAGCCGTGTTGGGTGGGTAGATCTGAATAGCCAAGTCCTTACCCACCTCCCTCTTTCTAAACTTCATCCCCTTCTTACTACCTCAGCCTCACAACGTACCCCAATTAGTTATGCCATTGTCTCGCTGGCTCCAGGCGGTTGGGAGCTCTTGGGACTCTTGTGCGGTATCATATTGTACACCGAATAGATAAGGCACACTTTGAAACGGAATTTAATTCCACGCAGATTTAAATGGAAACGAAAGTCGCCACTGACTTAATACATTTCGTCTATCAGAACGAGATAGGCAATTAACGTTGCATAATTTTCTCTCTTACATCGCTTCATTCGCGAGAATGACGATCAATTTGTCAAGATAAAGAAAGATAAATTCAATTGAACGACAATATTTCAAGAATCTGATGAAATGTTTTTGCAATTGTACAGGTGGAAAAAAGTTAAATAAAAAATATGTAAGAAAAACCTTGAAAAGATATATTACACTTTTTTTGATATGATAAAACAATATAACTGTTTTCATTTGAAATACATACTTGTTGTTTTGATTCTCAAGGAGAAATGATACATGTAAATTTTATTTGCGAATAACAATCCTTTTTTACTGTTTGCTCTATACAGGAGACCCTGAAGGAAAAAAAATCTTGTGTGGAGGTTTTTTTTAGGTAAAAGATGGGGAAGAATTTCTTTTAAGGAATGGGTAGGAATCTTGGGGTCTGTGTGACTAGGGGTGAGGGGCGTATGGGTTCATTCCTCCGGAGAGTTCGGCTGGAAAGGTAAATAAGTTTTCCTCAACTAGTCTCTCCCGATCCGGCCTGCCACGCATTAGGTGGGCAAATGCATCCGCCGCCAAAATCTAGACAAAACTCCGCTCATGAGCCCGGGTACCCCTTCTAAGTCACCAAATGTAGCGAACCACTTAAGGTGATCTATGGTAGGCGTGGTATTCATTCTTTCAATGTTTTTAATATTCGTAATATTCAATTTTAAAATGGTCAAAATGGGCCTTGAAAAAACATATCATTTTGCCCAGGATGTCGTGAATGTCTTAAATATAATTTCAAGCTGATTTATTAAATTTTCAAGTGTGGTTCACAGTGAATGGTCGTGACATACAGTGCCAACTCAATAACTAATATCATTATTTGTTAGGGCATTATTGAGCTACAGAAAGCCTTGTAGAACACTTGCCGGTAAGGCGATACAGGAAACACGAGTTGAAACCGTGTTTGCATTTTGTCAATAGGCAATAAATCTATAAATTCACTGAAGTAATGCGAGCAATATCAAGAGCGATATCTCAATGCACAATAAATTATACAAGAACACGGGTCCGGTCTCCGTAGCAGAGGTAATATCACTGTGGTCACTGTGGCCACTGTGGCGGTCTGCCGTTCAGGTCCCGGTCCATTTGTTAGGAGCGCAGTGTAAATTGGATAAGGCCTCAATTAATTGCAGCCCGATCAGGATTAACTGGTATTAAATATTTCCAACATAAAAGGGCCGTACGTTGCAGCTATTCTTTTTAATCTCAACTCGAGGCCAATTACAATGCTCCACTTTACTTATCTGTGTTTTCATGATGAATGCTGCTGGACTCTCTCGGACGATCCCCACAAAACAAAAACCTGATAAAATCATACCACTTAATAAAAAATAACTAAATGCCACTTCAGTAAAAAACGAACTTATTGTAATATTCGCAACATTTTGCTGAGGTGAAAGCTTCAAGCTGAGAGCTTTTTAAAGTCGGTACGGGGATAATAAATACGTAAAGCATGTTACATTAGGCTGTTTCAAAAAGTAGTACTTTTTTTTATTGGCCAAAAAAATATGCACATATTTTTTTTATTGAAATAAGTTGTAGGAGTTGCTACCATTGATCAAAGTTTCGAAAAAACGTGACAATTAGGACAATTATTTTAACGCTTCAGACTAAACATGTCACTGCCTGCATAATTAAATAAGCCATAGATAGGTTTAACACACCCCTCTCCCGACCCTCGCAGTATTGTAAACAAGGATTTTTAAGGCCAAAGGTATTTTTGTTATTTTTTTTGGGGGGTTATGCCGTGTTGCGCTATATCTTTATTTAGCCAACGTTTCGGACACTGTAATGCTTTCCGAAACGTTGGATAAAGAAGGAGGTAGCTCAACATGGCCTAACACCCCAAAAATAACTAATAAAAATAGAAAGCGTATTTAACTGCTTGGACACATAAGCTTGTTTTCACGACAATTTGCACCTGATTTATTAAAAATGTTAGAATCACAATTACCATACTTTTCTTCTTAGACTGAATTTACAATCGTGACATAAAATAGCACCTACAAGCATACATGGATGTAACATACAATAATTTCATTAATTTTAACCTTGTTAAACTATATTTTGTAAAAAATTGCACCAAATAAATAAGCTCATAATAAATACCATGCGATAATAATTTTTGGTCAAACCCCAAGTTTTTCACAGCTGGTAGCAACCCCTAAAACCCCATAAAAAATCTTTAAAAAAATGTAATTTTTCAGACATTTGGAAACATATGAAAGATAGGCCCACAATTTTTTTTATTTTTTTTTTGTTTTCTTTTTCAACGTTTGTGAAGCACCCTAATGTAATACAACGATCCCTAGTTTGTTACGTTGGCCGCTAGCGCATGTAGTTGCTAATCAGACTTAATGATATGTAAGTTCTCTCCGACAATACGATTGCAGCTTCTACGTATTAAATATTAATTCGCTATCAAATACTAACATGATACAAGGTAACCCGTTAAGGCTTGTTTCGCATTAAATTGTTTAATAACAATGAGGTGTTCGTTATAATGGAATCGGTGGAACGCAGACGTAGTAGCATCTGAGAGGAATAGTTTATTGCATACAAGCAGAGATGTACCTACAATGGCATTTAAAACCTCGTTTGAATTATTATTTCATATGTTGGAAATGTTGTAAAAATTTCTGCAAAAAGCTATCACTTGCATTTAAAATAACTGCTCTACGTAGAATGCGTCGATTCGGGGACTATTTCAAAAGTTTGACTTTACAGATCTTTTAATTTTTTAGTAAGTATGAAGGTTTGCTTTGGAAAAGCGGGCTAAGAAAGTAATAGGTATTTTTTTATTAATATCTGGGACTTTTGAGAGTGTGGCATCCCCAATCGGGGTATGTTGTGAGGTATAATGTATTGGGGAGGGGAGGGAGATGGCGAAGGGGGATGTTAAGATTGCCTGATCTGGTCACAAAATACAGATGAAGCCATTTAAAGCAACGTTTCAATTCTAAATTGTGAATTTACACCAGAGCGATTCTGAGATAATCTTTCAACTTAGAATGCGCCTAAATATACCTTATATTATTTTATACGATTAAATTGTTAAATATCTAGACGTTTGTGAGCAGTTGGGACTCTTGTACGGACTTATTTAACCCCTCAGGCAAATATGTTCGTTTTTGGGAATAGCTTATATACGTCTCAAAGAAATTATTGTGTATCCCTTACTGTCATGTTGACAAATATGATTTAAACGGTGTTAACAAGATAGAAAACACATTTTATATTCAAATCTATAAGTCAACTACAGAAGAATAAAAATGTATAATAATAATAATAATTGGATAATTTGTATAGCGCCGTTTTTGTGAGAAATCACCTCAAGGGCGCTGTGCATACATAAGTACATACATGAAACAAAATTTTCCACGTAGAATTTGAGAAAAAAAATGTATTAATTATTTTTACATGCAAGACGTTTATATTTTATTTTATCGCATTTGTCTAATAAAATATGTGTGTTTTTAACTTTTTTTTACTAATAGAAAAAAATGTAAGATGAGCCATTGTTTTTCACCTTTCAAATCATTTTTTTTGTTTTTGGATACCTTCAGAAATATTCGATTTATCTGGATTTTATGGAAATACTATGAACTTTATTTTGGCAAAATATTCTCGAAGAAGGGTTATACACCTTTTATCACCTTTATATATGTATATAATTTTTACATATTGCCTATCGTTTTGCGCACCCTCACCGTGACCATCAAACCTTTAGTCCCTTTATTCAATCATTTAATTATTACATTGTATTAAATATTAATCAAAATTGATAAACTATTCATAGTTCAAAGAAAACAATTCATATTACGTACCATTAGCTATTATAAAATTCAATTTCATCGTAATGGATTTTCTAGAAATTCTGTAACAACGGTGTCTGAAAATTTTGAACCATTTTAATTATATCCCTTCATTCAAATAATCCGAACTGTCCGAAAAGATGGGATAACTTATTTTGACGTTTCATTACGTCTTTAAAAACTTCAACATCGAATAGCGAATTTTATGAAATTACTTGAAAAAAACTTCCAAATTAACTGCTTAATACATCAATTCCGCCTAACTTTTGAAATCTACAGAAAGTTGAATTAGTCTTTTGAAGTTTTTTTGGTTTCGTTTTGGCGTACAAAGAAGAAATAATTTATAGGGACGAATGCGAACCAGTTTTCGTAATTTCTAGCATTAGAGTTCTCTTAGAAACTTACTTACGGTGTAATAGAGATTTTAATGTAATCTAATTGTTCACAGAAACGTAGGATGTAATAATAAACAACCCTTTAGGTAATTTTAGTAATAGGTGTGTGCAATCGTAACAATAGAATTTACTAAAATACCTACATCTACGTATTATTCTAAACTGTATCGCAGATATGTGAATAATCAAAATTAATGAAGTTATATAACTTATTACTCACGAGCATTGCTCAAAAAAAAGGTGAAACACGATATTTAAAAAAATGTATTAAAAATATATATATACAATGTATAATAACTGTATTTGTAAAAAAAAAAAAAAATATATATATTAAATTTTTATGGCATATTATGTTGTCGATTCAAAGTTTGTCTTTTCTTATTAAATGGAAACGATAAATTTTGCACTTTGTCAATCCATAACAGACCAGTTAGACAAGCGTACAAATTAAATATAAAAAACAAAACTCTGAGAGTAAACACAAGCTTTAGACAAAGACCATAAATACCAAACAATAAAAGGATTCAACAATCTTTCACTTAATACAAAAAAAATTAAGAAAACGAAAATAAATTCAGATACAAAATGGATTTAAGAACAAAGAGCAATATTAAATTTTTATAACATAAAATAAAACAGATATGCGTAACACATATTACCATTATAAACCTTACTTCATTACGCACAATCGTAACTCACAAAACATGTCAACTTTATGTTTTTTATTACTTTAACCACTGGAGCGACAGAGCAAATTGAAACTTTTGTCTCGGATTGCTAAAGCATTATTTTGCGCCCAAATTTAAAAAATCTTATCTCAGAATTTGAATATGGAGACATACATACAAACTGATTATAGTTATATATGGCTAATGAATTCACCTATATTATTAAAAAAAATATTACAAAATCGTTAACTTTAAAACATTTTAAAGAATCTGTAGGATGTTAGCCATATTTTGACAGCAAAGCAATCCGTGGTTTTGGAAATAGTGCCATATTGTGGCAAAAAGCCTTCGAGTGGCTATATTGAATTTTGTATTATAAAATGGGGGCCTCAGCACGAGTAAGCCCCCCTGAGTGAGGCGAACATAATGAAAAAGATTTATTCTAAAATAATTGTCGTACCAAATAAAAAAATAATTTAATTTTTATGGCATATTATGTTGTCGATTCAAAGTTTGTCTTTTCTTATTAAGGTAAATGTTTACTACTCCGCTTAGCGGATAATACGGAATTCGAATTTCGATACACGGATACGCACGGATAATACGGATCGGAATATTTCCTTTGCCGCCATTTCTTTGGATTTGATATTTGCGATTTTTTTCAATCTAAATACGCACGAATTACTTAGGTTACCCAGCCTAAGAACCTAATAACCTATTTTGTGCACGTAAATAGTTGTATATTGTAGTAATTGAAGTTGTATAAGTCCCGTTTCACTTGGCCACACGTGGCTGTCAAATACTTCGCGTAAGTGAAATAATCTTATAAAATTGAAATATAAAATACATGTTTTTTCGTCTCCCCCGACATAAATACTCAATTTTCGTAATAATAAATCAAAATCTAACTGTTTGAATAAAAAATATTCCGTATTAACCAGTAGGCGGAGTATGAAACTATTAATCTTATTAAACATATTTATTTTTAAAGTCTTGTCAAAATCATATTAAATTCATCTTACTACTTACTATTTTGTATGTAGTTAGAATATCAAAATATTTTTTTATTTCGTTTGTAGGTTCACTATTATATCTTATGTGTGCTTTATCACATTCCTCACAATATATTAACGGCTTAATAATTAATGTTGTCCACGATAAGCTAGATGACATTTTAGTAGGAAAGAGATAAAAATTCACAGAGACAACAAATGCCATAAAGTAACCAGACAACGTTAAGAGTAAAGCCTCTTCTTTTTGCCGCTAGATGGCCAACTGCTGCCGTGATTTTAAAGTAGAAATAGCATTGTTCATATCACGGAGGTATATTATTATTGATTTCTTTTAAGTTTTCTGAATAATAACCAACAATTAGTACCTCATTATAAAGTTGAACAGAATGTATGAAAAAAAGCATCTTATTATCTTACAGACTGAAATACTAAAAAGGAAAACATGAAATAAGGCTCCAAGTTTTAAGAAGTTAATGCCCTTTATTTTAATTTTAATGACGATGATTTGAAACTTTAAAGTGGAAGCTTGATACTTTCTATCTTTGTTCTGCATCGTTCTCTCCCATTGTTATCCTGTCATCTATACCTACCCTCCGCCTAATCCCTTTAGCTCTCTCTATTGCTGAACCCAACCTTCCACGATTCTTGCAGAAATAACCAACTTCCTTTTCAGAGAAACTCCTTTGTGTTCCTAAACTTTAAGTTTGTATTTTCTTAATATTATTTCAGATGCAGACATAGAAATTAGGTCATGTTAAAAAATAACTTTATTTATAAATTATCTCTTCTTGTGGATTACACAATGATGTAAATAATTTTATCATTGATTTAGGAAAAATTTTAATCGAACGAACAAAGAAAGGAGTGCACGGATAATATATGATGCAAGTGTGAATGGAAGAAGAAGTTGGGGACTCCCCAGGAAGGAGGCAATTCAAGTTGGGAGGCGAGAAAGGGAACCGCCACCCTGTGAACATTTATTAAAAAAACAACACATCTGCTTTGGTATCTTAGCAGGCATGTCCAGATTGATGGGTGAGGTTTGTCCGGGTGTTGGCAGCGAATGCTTCTGCCCAGATTTGGAGAGACTAAGAGGGAAATCTTTTAATCTCTCCAGCAGGAATATCTCGGAACATCGGCTTGTAACTTATACCCCAAAATTCCTACCCATCCCTCGTTCCTTTTTCCTTCCAAGAACTCCATCCCTTTCCTAAAAAGACCCACCACACAGTTTCCCCAAAGATAAGGGGAAAAGTTCTGAGGGCAACTATACTTGAGTCGGCCCATGTCAGTGGCCAGAATAATAGAAGAGAAGATGTACCAATGTGAAAGAGGCAAGGAGTATGTGCCAAGACCGTGTTGTTTGCCTACCCCTGTGGTGATACGGCGTGATGGTTAGTTAGATTGTTAACTTATCGTTTCACAACGATTCCGCCTAGAATCTAATATTACGCTATAAAATTTAAATTGCATTTATATTCTTGATACGGTTGAGTTGCAGACCCCTTGATTCCATCTCCTCTTTCAGTTTTCAATTCCGTCCCATCTCGTCTGACTGCTCCCATTATTCCTCCTTCCTTTGAGTGAGACATCAATCAATGAAGCATCGCGTATTGTTATGCAGATATTAGGCAGATATCCTCCGGTTGTTTCCCAGAATGTCAAGTTCATGTTAGGTGAAAATTCACGTGGAAACATTCGGATTATGCTCGCTACACTGCGTTTTCTAATTATACAATACGTTTTCACGGCAAACCTCGATCTCAGCTGAATGCAAATTCGTGAATATGTTTTTGTATGTAAATGTACACAAACGTAGTATTCAGGGTAAAGCTCTTCGTAAATTTTGTTGCAAATTGAGTACAAAGATTAGGAAATATGATGGATACGTTTTTAGATTTTCACGGCCAAAAGCATTTTCGTTGTTTGTTTTTGGGGTGTTATATCGTGTTGTGCCACCTCCTTATTTATCCGACGTTTCGGACAGTGTTGCAGTGTCCATCATCAGGGCAGGTCCGGCAGATCCGTCGATGTACATCGACGTAGTATTCAGGGTAAAGCTCTTTGTAAGATTCTAAATACCAATGATTTTGTTGCAAATTGAGGACAAAGATTAGGAAATATGATGGATACGTTTTTAGATTTTCACGGCCAAAAGCATTTTCGTTGTTTGTTTTTGGGGTGTTATGCCGTGTTGTGCTACCTCCTTCTTTAGCCGACTTTTCGGACAGCGTTGCAGTGTCCATCATCAGGGCAGGTCCGGCAGATGTACATCGACGGATCTGCTGGACCACAACATCGACGGATCTGCCGGACCACATCGACGGATCTGTCGGATCTGCCCTGATGATGGACACTGCAAAGCTGTCCGAAACGTCGGCTAAAGAAGGAGGTAGCACAACACGGTATAACACCCCAAAAACAAACAACGAAAAAGGAAATATGATGTTGAATTCAGGTAGCCAAACAAAAGTCAAGTAGTAAAAAAAGTTTGACCACTCAATTATGCATTCTTTGCAAGAGATGTGAAACTTCTTTTCAAGTTTGGTTGAAAATTAATCAACAATTGTTCTCAAAAGTATTACTTTTTTGCAAAATTTCGGTAGGTAGTTACATCTACTATTTTTTATGTGGTTGAATATACTCCGAGGTAGGTACTAAATGATAAAAAAGTTAGCTCGTTATTATAAAAATATAAAATCCTCCAAAATTAACTACTTTTACCAACCACCGTAATCTTACTGATTGAAGAATTACATAATTTTTAATTATTGAAGAAAGTGTTGTATCCAAAACTGCTTACGAATTACAGTCGGAGTATAAATGCTAAAAACGAAACTAGACGAAATGCTGTTTACTGGAATTGGATGATAGCAGGAAAAAAAAGATATGCATAGGAAATGGATAACCTATAACTGTGTCTCTGCGATGGAGCACACAATACAATCACGATATAGGTATATAATGCATCCGCGATGCCTCTAGGTAATTATCACTACAACAAGAGTATAAAATGATGTTATGTAGGTACTTCAGAGATCGTCAAAATTTTTAGTAAAAAACGAGACTGTAAAATCGTCAAAATTTTTAGTAAAAAACGAGACTGTAAACACCAACAACTTCTTTTTATGGAAGTTCCAAATCTTTTTCAGTTTTCAAAAAAAATGCTCTGGAACTTTCACTATTTTCTTGCAATTCTTCCAAATTTCATATACTTTTCAAGAAAGATGTCGGTAAGTAAATGACATCCCGTTAGGAACAAAGCATATTCTCATTTCAAAAATAATCGAACAAAAAAGCATTGAACAATTTTACGTAAAGATAGTAATTTTTCAGTAGAATTTCATCTAATCTTTTTATTTGTGTTCGGTATGCGGGAACGGTACAATTCATTGTAAGAATTTTCCAACAGATTCACAAATCAAGAAAGATAATATGCCCATAATATTAATTCATGCCCCCATGTAGAAAGATACACCGTCCAACGAAGAAATGCCTCTGTTTTACTAGCCTTTCTTACAATTTCCATCGTGAGACAGAATCGTCACAAAATAACTACTTATCATGAAATTGCGATGTAGACTGAGAAGTCTTTTGAATTACTTTTTTTTCCTAAACACAAATTCTTGGCGAGTATAGACACTTCAATTTACCATTTTTTGCTAGTGATTAAGGCAACTCTGCGAGACTTTCTACTTTAAAAAAAAATATATATATATTCTTGAAAGGTCTAAAGTTGCCCATTTTTATTTTATCTTAAAAAACTCTTATGATTTATTTTAATATTATGATATGGGTACCGCCACCCCGAAAACCATTTTTTGGATATCCGACACCTCTGCCATACACTACCCCAAGTGATTCGCTACTATAGTGTTATAGGTTGAAAATGTTGTCAAATAATAAAATTTTATTAAAAATATGATAGCAATAACCCAGATATCCAATTCGCCAGATTCATTTGCCTGAAAAATTATGTTTGTCTTGCAATTATGTTTCTTTTAGAGATTTTTATATTTTGTGAACGTGAATACCGAACATGAATCCCAACTGCTCCCGTCTGGAGCCAGTGGACTACGTCATCCACAGTTGTTATATGTTGTGAAGCTGAAGGCAATAGGGAAAGGTGGGAGATGGGGTAGTGGAAGAGAGGAGAAATTTCTGGTTATTCAGCTGTTATTTGTTGGACACATTTGAGCAGGGGTTAAAATGATATAATATTATAATCTGCAACGTTCCCGAAAGCGAAGCAATAACCCAGACTGATATTATTAAAGACGACACTACCAACATAAGAAAAATCATTTTCGACCTGGACAACTCTACCAATTCTCTTGACCTGAAAGTTTACAGAATCGGGAAAAGGGATAATAACAAACCGAGGGGTGTAAAAGTCGAGTTCCCTGATTCTAAATGGCCAAAAATCCTACTCGGCAAAAAACACTCGCTCAAGAAAAACATCCGCATATACCCTGACCAATCAGTTGCTCAAAGGAACTATCTAAATAACTTACGAATCGAACTAAAAAATAGGCAATCATCGGGTGAGAAAGACATTACAATAAAGTACATCAAAAATCACCCAACAATTGTAAAATTAAATCCAAAAAACTGACCCAAAAACTCAAAATATACTATCAAAATGTAAGAGGACTGAGAACAAAACTTCAAGAACTAAAATCTACAATACCAACGATGAATTACGAAATTTATGCCCTTACTGAAACATGGTTAAATGCTAATATAAACGATCAAGAACTGGGGTTTTTTGACCATTTCATTTACAGAAATGACAGACATCAAAACTCCGGCAATAAAACAAGAGGTGGCGGCGTACTATTGTCAGTATCAACCAAACTGAATTCGAGGAAACTGAAATGCCTTCACAAACATCTTGAACAAGTGTTTGTAATGGTTTCCTTAAAAAAAGAAAAACTAATAATCGGTTGCACATATATACCACCATCTTCCAGCCTGCAAACATATA
The DNA here is from genome assembly GCA_951813805.1 of Limnephilus auricula. Classification (NCBI taxonomy): domain Eukaryota; kingdom Metazoa; phylum Arthropoda; class Insecta; order Trichoptera; family Limnephilidae; genus Limnephilus; species Limnephilus auricula. The sequence continues at coordinate 1,902,733 of OX638401.1, forward strand.
AAGAGCACCACCTTGAAGTTGAAACTATGCGAAGAAAATTTCCTGATTCTACATTTATTCTGATGGGTGACTACAACCTTCCAAATATTATATGGGACATTGAGAATATCGCGTCCTCGAGCCCGGACAACATCAATCATGGCTCTCATGAAATCATAGAAATGTCTAACTTTTTAAATTTGCATCAAAAAAACCATGTGTACAACATCAATTCTCGTCTTCTCGATCTTGTCTTTACAAATTCTTCTAGTATTAATGTGTATGCTTCTGATGAAACGATTCTTCCAATCGATAAATACCACCCCCCTCTAATAATCATTTACCTCAATACTTATGTTAATGTAATAGATCCCACAATTGTCAAGCGTAATTTTGAAAAAGCAGCCATTACCCAAAGATTATAGAATTTTTATCTACCTATAACTGGGCTTATGATCTCACTTGTAAAAGCTCAAGTTTAAATGAGGCCTTAGAATATTTTTACAATGCAATTTATCAAGCAATCGATAGCTTTGTACCCCTACAAAAATATTACACTTCTAAATTCCCTAAATGGTTCGATTCTGAATTAATTAATCTAACTTACGATAAAAAAATTGCCCACAAACGTTATAAAACAAATAGAACGCTAGATAATTATATCGCATTCTCCTTTCTGCGTAAAGATTGTACCAGGAAATCGAAAGTATGTTTCAAGAAATACACCAATAGTGTTGAAAATTCTATTTTAACAAATATTAATAAATTTTGGAATTACGCTAACTCCTTTCGAAAAAATTCCTCTAACTTTCCCGGTACAATGTTTTACGGGAAAAAGGTGGGTAATAACAAAAACGATATTGTAAATCTATTTGCAGATTTCTTCAAGAGTGTATACGTTGAAGACAATGACAACATTCTATCTGATAAACCCCAATTTACCGAAAGCTCACTCAACTTGCATAATATCCACTTGGAAGTTAATGATGTTGTGACTTTTATCAAACAGCTAGATATCAGGTCGAATTCGGGGCCAGATATGATTCCCTCAATATTACTTAAAAACTGTATTCATGTTCTAGCTCTTCCTATTACTATAATTTTCAATTTATCTTTATCTACAGGTTGTTTTCCTGAAATTTGGAAAAGTAGCTTTATAACACCCATTTTTAAAAAAGGAGATAAATGTCAAATTGAAAATTATAGACCCATATGTATTATGTCTTCACTGCCTAAACTTTTTGAAAAGGTTATATTAAGTAAAATCATGCATCAAATTAAACCAATTATAACAACATTTCATTGGCAGACAGATCTACGTCAACTAACTTATTGCTCTACGAACATTTTATTTCAAATGCACTATCCAAGGGTCTGCAAGTTGATACAATTTATACTGACTTTAGCAAAGCCTTTGATACTGTTTCTCATCGCATTTTAATGGATAAATTAGAACACTTGGGTATAAGCGGCAACTTTCTCGAATGGCTTAGAAGTTACTTGTCAAATAGAAAACTATCTGTAAAAATTACCTCCACAACTTCTTACACTTTTTTTGCCTTAAGTGGGGTCCCCCAAGGTTCCCACCTAGGACCAATTCTTTTCCTATTATTTATTAATGATATTTCACAAATTTTCGATAATATTCACTTTCTTCTATTCGCCGACGATCTAAAGATGTTTAAATTGATCGAAAATTCTTCTGATTGTTTAACTCTACAAAGGAACTTAAATAAACTTTGTGAATGGTGCATTGTAAACAAATTACATCTTAATATTAACAAATGCCAAACAATCAGTTTCCATAGATCTAAAACCCCTTTATTATTCGACTACTCAATTAATAATGCCACTTTAAAAAGAGTCTTTGAATTTAATGACCTTGGAGTTATCTTTGACTCCAAATTACGCTTCTTGAATCACATTGTTAGCATCACCAGTAAGGGATTACAAATGCTTGGATTTATTCTCAGAATTGCCAAAGACTTTAATAACATAAAAACCATAAAATTACTTTACACGTCTCTGGTTAGAAGTCAGGTTGAATACAATTCAAGCATTTGGTGTCCTCATTTCAACTCTCATTGTTTACAGATTGAAAAAATTCAAAATAAATTTTTACGTTTTATAAATTTCAAAATTGGTAATCCTATTATTGAAATCAATTATGTTAATTTACGCAGTAAACTTAACTTATCGAAATTATCTGAAAGGCGAAAAATATCTGATCTCCTTTTATTATATAAAATTGTTCATTCAAGGTTGGACTGCCCTGTCGCTATAAATTTGCTATCTATACATATACCTCCAAAATATACCAGACGGAATATTTTATTCTACAACAATAACTTCGCTATAAATTCTGTGATGGAAAGAATACATAGGTTGGGCAATGAACTAACAGATGTCGCTGACATATTTAATTTAAACTTCGACACATTTAAAGCTAAATTAGTTCACCACTTTTTAAATGTTAATAATGAATGAGAAATCATTTTATTTTATTTCGATTTTCTTTTGTTATTTTTAATTGTTCATATTCTACAACTGTAAACTGTACAACTTTTTATGTGACTGTTTTTTCTTCTTTTTTTTTGTTGCTCGTAGGTATATGAATTGTACCTACGAGTTCTCTAAAGTTATGCATGTGGATTTAGCATTAGATATATTCTTATTTATTATATTGTGTTTATGCTTTTTTTATATATTTTGTAATCTTTTTTATTTAGGTTATATGGTTGTTATAAAATAAATTTGTATCTATGTGTAAAAGCCCAATAGGGCGTCAATAAATAAAAAAATAAAAAATAAAAAAAATAAAAAAAATATACATTATTATATTATTCAAATCTGATTTGCACTACATACTCTACATATTACCTGTAACTATATACGGTATCTATACTTTTATTCGCATCAGGATATTAAAACGGTTTGCTAATTCTGAATGGTAAAAATTGAATCACGCAAAATACGTATTTTTTTAGTCTTTAGTCACATTCAACTGTAAAAAAAAAACTCCACCTAAATACAGTGTGCATCGTGCAAGATGCTACATTCTCTAAAATTAAGTAGTCGCAGAAACCAAGAGTCCGTTTTATACGATGCTCCTTTTCGTCCAGTTTACGTTGTCTTTTCATGACATGAATTCGGGATGAAAAAGACGTGTTCTTTATTGGAACCGATTTTCGTACAGTTTAAGGTGGTGGAAATTTTTTAACATCTGTAGTCTCTCTTAATTGTGTTATTTGTTTTCTTTTCTTGTGGAAATTTTGCATGCTTATTTTGTTTATTATTATTTAAAATATTAACTAAAAGGACCTCAGCAAATATTTATTACTGGTTATGAACCTTTACAATTCGGGACGTTGATTTGTTAAATTGGAAAAGACAAATGACAGATGTTTTCAAGTGATCTAAGATTATGTTCCAGGTTTTGCCAATTTGGACGACGAGCACCATTCCAAAATATTTTTTTTTTTCTCATCGCAACTTTTATTTATTTATTTTTTATTTTAAAAAAGAAAGACAAACATTCCCGGGTTACGAATAACCCAACAACATTTGAAAATCTCCTACTACCACCACACTAAGCGGAAGATGTTGCTTGTGTTGTGATGGAGGACTTAGCCAACCGAGGAATCGAACACGGAACGCCTGGGTGGAACCCAAACGCTATACCCACTCAACCACTGACCGGTCACTATCTGAACGAAATCATAAGAATGAATATAATGATCTAAGCAATCATTTTTCATGCGGGTTCCGATATAGTTTCACTATGGGCATCGGTATGAAAAAAGGCTTCATTTAAAACGCCCATCAGTAATGGAATATCACAATGATGAGTGAATATAACAAGAAGGTCAACAGAAAAAGAGGGAAATCATCATTGTCAGAATTATTGTATAAAGTTGCCGTTAAAGCCGGCCAAAGAATGTGGGTAATAAGCCGGTACTGTTAGAAGTAAGGTGTTTAAAATTGATTTTGCAATTGTAACTCAATATAACTTTCATTTAGGTTACCTTTCATTCATGCTGGGCTATTGATGTTTTTAATAGATCAACGTGCTTGCCATGTAATATTCGAGAGTATTTCTGGTTATCGATTATATAGAATTTGTCATGGAGATGTAGGAAAAAATGTTAGCGGAATGTACTGCAATTGTGTGATGATTTCTTGATTGATTTATTTGTCAACAATTTTCGTGACGGTATATGTGACGAATTCAATTTTAAGTCAGTGGGAAAGTTCTGGTTCAGTCCCAAAATAAATGAGAAGCTGTGTAAACTAAGTCTGAATTATTTGATTCTGCAATTTTAGAAAATGAAGAACATTGAAAAAAGTGGTATTTCTTCAACCTTAGAAAAATTATAAACGTAATACAAATTTTATATAGGAGGCTAAATTTGTTTATTAAAGCTTAATATTAATTCATTAACTAACGATAAAGGTGATTGTTGTAAATAATTAAAAAAAAAAAACAACTTAAAAAAAATCGATGTATCTTTAAACATACTCGTATATAGTTAATGTACCTACCAATCTACCAATGTGTTTAACTATATGATTAAGTTTTGCATATTTCTATAGTGATGTTAAATGTATATTTAAAACACTAGACAAAGACGGCCCCGAGGTTGCGGGGTAAGGCTATCGACTAGCAAGCCAGAGGTCGCGGGTTCAACACCCAGGGTCCGCAAGAAAATTTTATTTTATTAATTCATGTATTTAAGAATTCACTCGTTTTAAATAAAATACAGTACATTCTCGGCACATTCCAGAGTAGAGAATACTAACCACCATTCAGAAATGAAACGTTGCTTGAAAAACGTTGTTGTTTGGGGACCAGTTCTGAATATCCAGGTACTTCTACATCTTCCTCTTACCCTCCTTCTTCCCCACTCTGCTACCCACATCCTCTACCAACATATCCCAATTGATGATGCCATAGTTTCACTGGCTCCGACGGGAATCTTGAGAGGCATTCATATTAATAAAGACCTAGGTATTTAGAAATGTTAATCGTGTATTAAATATTAAGAATTATTGATTTGGTAGAACCTACAGCAAGCTTTCACATGACAGCATTCTTGGACTACCTATTGTAACCGCATAATAATATTGTTAGTTTAATGTTTGTACAGTAAATAATTTGATATATATTTCAACGCCCGGACCGAAAATATATTTTTAGTTGTCATATATATTTATAAAAATTATAGGTGTTTTAATAAATAGCCATAAAAGTTTTGTAGAAAAAATATAATTTTTTTTTGTAGAACCATCCTTGAATGTTCGAATACGTAATCAATTGCTTATTCCACTACACCACAATAGTAAAAACTGCGGTTGTCTGCCTGATGTGTTCAACTCATAAATTAGTTCAAAACCTAAAATATTTTAGGAAACTGAAAGAAATATTTTTTTAAATGTAGTTTTCAAATGTACGAGTATGTTCTGATAGTTTAGGGTAGAAAATCGTGCAGATAAAGAGAGGAAACAAATAGAAACCGTTCGTGTATGAAAATCCCCATCATATTTCAGATGTGTTTTTTTGTCCAGCGGATATTGGATGAATTTGATTTATAGTTGAAAATATGAGTTTTTTTCGTTGGTCCATATTTTATATTGACAGAAAAAACGAGAAACACAAATGGCAGGTGTTGTAATAAATGAAATATTTTGTTTTTATTCAAAGTTGGAAAGTTTTAAAAAGTTTGCAACCGAAGAAATTGCTTTCCAAGATAAACTAATTCTTAAGCTTTGTAGGATTTGAAAAGTTATTTGGTTTCTTGCTTTTATTTTGAAGCCTGGGAAAGTTATCAAATACAGAAAGCATTCCTACTTCTTACCGCTTATTCCATGAAACATAAAACATACGAGCGAAAAAGTTTTAGTGACACGGGAAAGTAAGATGAATGTATTGAGTGTCCTTGAGGTAATTTTTAGAGAAAAATAGTGATCCAAGAAATATTCGAATATTGTAAAAAACTGGCGGTACAGAGGCGAAAAAGATATCTAAATAATTCAAGGCCGCACTTACGCCAATGAACCGTAAACATAATCAAACTAACATATTGAGATTTCTCCTCGGGGATAGGCGGAGAGATTGGAATGCCACGCATCAATTTCTACGAATTCCTTTCACTTGCTCAAATTGTCTTCTGTACCAAATCTGGGACATTTTCGGCTAGTTTTATTATTCGTTTGTGGATCCTGTATAATCTTAACACCTCTTTTGCCGTACATCTGCTCTACAAGTCCACATCATGTAAGCATCCCTTTCATAATCGTGTTCATTGTGCTTACTATGAATTGTTTATATTTCAGATCTTCACATTCGTAATACGATATTAAATAGCTTTACCACACGTAAACGTAGGTACCAAAGCCTCAGGGATCTCATTTCCACTGTATTCAGTCTACCCTGACATATTTTTCTAGTATCAGAACTTTGAAAATTTTCACCTTACTCTGACGAAAGTTTATAAGTTATTAATTAGGTTAACCATTGCAAATTTGCAGAAGTTCGAAATTTTATTGAAAACTACCTATGTATAGCTGAAGCATCCGGAGCTGCCCAGATTTTTTTCTGCTTTAAGGGGGTTTCTCACCATCAACCCAATAGCTTATCTACACTAATAAGGAATATTTACGATTTACGGTTTATTTATTTATTAAGTTGGAGTTTATAATGCGGTACTCGAACGTATTGTGGCTATATATTGGATAAGTTGGCCGAGTTTTCTAACCACTGCGAGTATTTTATTTTTATTTTTAATAATATTCGTTATTAGGGTAGATAAGCTATTGGGAGGATGGTGAGACACCCCCTTAGTAGTGGGAAAAGGGGATGTAGGTGGTTAATTTATCATTCGAAAATAATGACTTTTTTTTCAGGGTCGAGTGTGCAAAATTTCATCATTCTCGGAATAAAACATTAGATTTACATATTTATATAAGTTAGTATAGATCCTTGAGATGATTTCTCACAAAAACGGTGCTCTACAAATTATACAATTTTTATTATTATTAGTATTAGTTGTAGAGATAACCATAGATGAATTTCATCAAGGTAACTGGTTCTCAATATTTTCAACGAAAATTAGAAACGGGCGGAAATTTAATACAACTAAATAGAAATCAGCAATATAGTTCAACCAAAAAAGATTTTGACTGACATCTCAATACGTTTAAATGCGGTTGGGACATGCAAACACGAGTAAGTATATTCAGATCACAAAACGAGTCACTTGGTCAAGTTTTGAGAGTCACAGATGGTTTGGCGCACAAGACACAAGACACGAGACACGAAACTCGAGGCGAAGTTAAGTGCCACGCTCCACTTATCTCGCACAAAAACTAAGTCTTTTGTCAATTCTTTCTCGGCGGTTACTGTAACCATTAAATAAATGTACCCAACAAAAACCTCCGCCAGAGCGAACCGCTATTTACTTTTGTGTAGAAAAATAAAGGACGGGGCGGACGCGGCCTAACTATGGCCTGTTACAAGAACAAAACTTCAAGCGTGGAAATCTCAGAGACAATGCGGTTTTGTTCACCGGGAACAAATATGTTGACTGTTGACCAACCTTCACTGAACTAGAAAACAAGAGATTGAACTTGTTGGCACTGGAAATGATCCAGATTGATACAGCGGTGAAAACACTAAATCAGGAACGGAAGCAGAGAATATGATTAACAGTACCTCAGCAAGATTCATAGAAGTACTGCTGTAGTTTTAATGGTATCATTTAGAATTTAGCATATTAAATATCAAAACCCTTATTAATATTCTTAGTGTTACCAGTAATCGCTGTAATCCTTCCTCTCCTAGCGTATGGTGGAAAGGTTAAAGGGTCTATGACAGGCGCAAAATGATAACCAGAAATTAGAATCTGTTCATTTATAACCTTAAGTTCCAAAGTTTGGCTCTTCGTAGGTTAGGACAGATATTAACAGCATTATTCACCTCACATTAGGTTACTTTTTTCCAGCCAAGGGATCATTTTCGTTCTAGGCTTATAGACAGTGAAACGCACTGAGTCCTCACTGCCCCTAATCAAAGCTTAGGTAGGCTTATAAGTTGACGTTTTTATTTGGTGGTATTCTTTTTTACGTAAAAATTGCCTATAAGATACTCTTTGACTCTTTGACGATGTAACCAATGCGGCGTCAAAGCCAACTGTTTCTTCTTCGAAATTCAAAACAATAAAAGAGGATGAGTGATTGCAGTACGTCGTTTAAAAAAATTTTCGCCGAAGTAAATAAAAAAATCATGGAAAGTTTTTGAAAAAAACCATGGGTGTTTATATCGTGTCGTGTTGTTAACTTGGATCTGTGTTAACGCGGTTAAAGGTGTCAGATTGGTCATTGCCAGCACGCGAGTTTGGGTTTCAACAATTGAGGCCATTTCGCTATAGAAACAAGGCGACAAAAAGTACGACCAGTTTTTAGTCCAAGCCACATTGTTATCGAAAGTCGTTATAAAAAGGCAGTACTTCAGATGTTTTATTTATCTAAGCAGTAATCTGAATCTTTAGAGTGGCGAATCACTTGAATGTTATTCAACAAAATGTTTTTATAGGTCTTACTTACAGGCATTGTCATTCTAGACAAATACTATTTTAACACCATTCCGTAAAATTTTTGATTGTTTTGATTTCTTCTCGGTAAACAGAGTAAAGAACAAACGTTTTTTGCTTGCAATGCAATAATTTTTTTCTTACATTTTATTAATCTGGATGAACTAAGTATCCATTCATTAAGCTTGCAATTATAAGCCAACAAAGTATTTTGGCACTTAGGGACTCGCACGTCAATTTGTAACACAAATACTCGCTACCGGGTGTGCCGGACCCAGTATAATATCATATGTTTATCCAAAACTGCTCAATAAAAGTGATTTTTTACGTTCTTATAAGTATAATTTGTTAATAATAAAAAAAAAACATGTAAAAGCGCAACAGGGCGTGAAATACAAATAAATCAATAAGTCGTTAATAAAAAAATATAATATTCAATCAAATTCTAATATTCATTGTTTTTACTTAATCAAAAAGTCACTACAAAAGCACAAGGGATTTTACCATACTTTTACGATAAGATTAAGGCTAGCTGTTATAATTTCTTTAATTACTTATTTTAAGCAAAATCTCATTTAAAGAATATCTCAATGAAATGGGAATATATTTCATTGAGATATTCTTCTATTTCGTTAGGTCTCAAAAACCTATTAGTAGCCCTTTTCTAGGAAATTAATTTAAAAAAAGGTAAATAAATAGTAATTAAATGATGGAAAAAACACTTACGCATTTAGTCGCTACCGGGTCTAGCGGACCCATACACACCTTTTACGACCATAGCACTCAGACGAAGCATGCTAACTGACGACTTAGATCGTCATCTGTCGTGCTACACTATCGTTAAAAAGGTACTGAGAGCGGCAACATCGCAAACGTCAAAAGTTTAAAGATACTACATAAAATACAGGGTCCGTTAGACCCATTAGCGAGTCCTGAAATGTTAATATACTTTGGAAACGTGGCTCGCCAAACTGAGGTATCGTTGGAGAAATTGAAATTTACTGGCAAAGTGTTTGGCAGAATATGCACAGGAAGAACACTAACGCGCTGGAGACCAAATATCACTTGCGTCCAGTACATTAGAGTCCTTGGTTCTTTAGCAACGCAGATCCGCAAATAGTGGAGAATCCTTTTCCACCATGGAAATAAGAAACGGACTTAAGAAGAAGAAGTCATTAGTAAAAAGTTTGCGGATACTTATAATAATTAATGTTCGTGTTGCAATTTATTTTTGACAGATGACATCGCCGCGTTTACAATCGTATACTCAAGTCGAAGAACACTACAAACATTAATAAATAATTCCACGACAAGTTAAACAAATGTATCGCGGATCAGAAGCCAAACTTCAAGTCGCCGATCAAGGCAGAATGACAGCTGTCAATTAGTTAATCAAATTCCGTGACACATTTGAACTACTACTTGAAATAAAGGGGAAAAAAACTCTGAGAATGGATGAGCAGCCAGAGAGGTACCGAATAAAATACCGTTCGCTAGACGATCAATTCTGAAGCCAATTCAATATAAAAAAGTTGGGTGAGGTTAATAATTTCCTTTCTTGAGTTCGTACTATCAGACGTATCGTTGACTTCCTATTAAATTAACATTTTGAAGCAGTCACCTCTTAAACATAATATTGTGGGCGTACATCGTGATTTAAATATGTGGCCAATAGGTCCATAAATATTCAATGCAAAACTGTATTTACGAAAATCAAATTTGATGAAGATCTACATGCTATTAGTAAGATAATGTTTCACCATGACCGTTGTTTTGTACGAATTTCGAATGTTTTTTCTTCTTTATAACTATCTTATACTATTCGCATATGTTCTAGCTATAATTGAAATACTCAGTTGTATAAAGTAAATAACTTACTTATATTATGTATGGTATATAGGATTATACATGTAGTTTCAAAATCCTATACATGTCCCCTCAATACATGTCATTAGTATAAATATTTATATGTAGTTCTTAGGTGTCTTAACAGATGCCATTTAAGGTGAATGTCAAAATAATTCATTTTCTACGCTTTCGTAAATGGCGCGCGAATAGTATTTTTTCCTCTTAAACGCTTTTTACAAGTTATGCTTTGAAATGTTAAGAAAAATTTATTGTTCTTACAAGTACACAAGCAATACGAATATTAATAAATAGTTTTGCCGATTAACAAACTCTAATCTTTCAAGAAAGGCTGACAAATACAATATTGGATTGAATCACCGAAGAAATGTTGTATTTGTTAGCCTTTCTTGAAATATTTGATTTATTAAATTGACAACACTGTTTTTTAATATTCATATTGCTTGTGTACTTGCGCGAACAATATTTTTTCTTAATATTTCAAATCATAACTTGTAAAAAGCGTTCCTAACTAAAAATACTATACGCGTGCCATCTACGAAAGAGTAGAATATGAATTTATTCGACAATCACCTTAAGTAGTACCTTTGAAGACTATCGTCGTTCGTGTCTAATGCATGAACGGTTACGGAAATAGCCGATGTTATAGACAGATGAGCTCCCGCAGTGTTTGGCTTACCAGCTTCCGAATAATTTAGAGCTTATAGTACGGACTTTTGGTCCAGTTAAATATCTATTATAAGGCTTACGATAAAGTAAATAAAACAACTCGCAATCTTGACGTACTTCGAACTTTATTAGAGTTTTCCCGAACTTATTTCATGTAATCTCAATCACTGAGATTAAAGTACATCACAATATGTAGTTAAATGGTACTTACACTAAAAAGAACACGTACAAAAAATATGTGTAACACATAAAGTAGCTTCACATAACAGTGTTAACTTTTTGTAATGACGTTTGTCTCACACATTTTTTTTTTGTTTCCTTTCTACTACAACGTGAGTTTAAAAAGTACAATCTTCTTCAAGTGATAGTTCCTACACAATTTAACAAGAAGTCCGCAGTAGGTGTAGGTAGGTTCCCAAACTCAACTGGCCATTATGTCTATCTGAATAACGCGCCAGAACGTGACAGGTCACTCAAACATATGACCTGTTTCTGTTTGTTTGAAAAAGATGTCCGGCTCAGTGGCTCAATAGATTGATTTCCGAAATTGGAGCGTGGAAATTATCTTGTCCAAAATCCCGACTTTAATTGAAACTGGGTATTGAATACCGATCTGGAATCATAGCGCCATTTTTTAAACTTTTTTGTACTTTGGTCTATTTTGCTATAACAGCGTGGTAAGGCGTTAGATGTTATTTGTATATATGCTGAATTTTGTCGATTTGATGGAAAGCAATCACACTAACTTTATTCAGTATTTATTGTTTTTGTGTTTAATTCGTAGCACTCCATTTAATCTTTTTAAGTTTCATTTAAATTAAATTTAATAAAGTATTTCAGTTTTCCCCCCTTCTCAGTGTATTTACAAAACCTAAACAATATAACGCATCCAAATAATTCATAGCAGTAACATCATTATTAAACAATTAAGTGTGGGGAAAACATACGATTACTAGTTGGTACCTGTAATAAATCAATTTATGCGTCTTCAAAATTGACATAAATTAGTCGTCTCAAGTGGTACAATCACAGTTTGAAAATGCCCTTGTAAAGCAAAACAGCTGTCACAATAAACAAACTCAAATATTTGCAGAACTTAATAATAAAATTATTAAATTTATTATTTTTATTTAACTGATAAACTAATGTTTAAGACAAGATTTTTTATGCATAACACAAAGGGTAACAATTATTATAAGCATTAATTATTAGCCTGAAACACTCATCCATATTGAAAAAAATGTAGAGTTCGAGTCCCGTCGACGACATGTATCTTTTCTAGGGAGATATTTTCAATATGGATGAGTGTTTCAGGCTAATAATTATTGCTTATAATAATTGTTATCCTTTATTAAATTTAATTTAAGTATATATATTTTTAATTCTATTCAGGCATAATTCTTTCTCTACTTCGTATTTCCCTCTTAATGTATTTATAGTGGACAGATGTAAGAGATTGTCTCATTTTAACTCAGTACACGATTTTATGTTTCAGCTAAAGGGAAATTGAAACATGGCTAAGCTTCAATTTTCTTTCTTATAAAATCGATTTTTAAAAACATATATTGTGTCATGTATAACATACTATACAAGTATTTTATTTACTTGATCGTGCCATGCCTTGCTTGGGCGTTCCCAATATCTTCTACTAATCATACTTACGTCATATATTGTCCATACAGTCCTCTCTTTCATCCGCTTAACATGCCCAAACCATCAAAGAGATTCTTTCTTAATCTTACGCATTAGTCATACATTGCATTATTTGCAAATCTTAACATTCTTCACATCGTCGTACATGATTTTATCACACACATGCCTCAGGGACTTCATTTCTCAAGAATTCGATGTACTTTCATCCTTCCACTGTCAGTTCTATGGCCCACTGCTATACATTAGGGTTGGTATCAGTCGTTCGTATTAATTTATTTAGGTTATTCGCATCGGTACACCTTTTCAAGATTTATCAATATTTTATTACTTCTAAATTCGTCACCAAGATGTAAAAAGTTTTGATTTTAATATTCTCAGTCTGAATGTTGATATTTCATTATTCCTTTTATTGTTTATTATCATTATTTCATCATTAATTTAATCCTTCTAGTAATATTCTAAAAGATTTCTAATTTCACCCTTCACTTGAATTATTAACACATATTTAAACTCATTTAGTATTATAGCATTGTCTCTAATATTTATTGTAAGGTCCCCGCTTCACGGGACACGCAGAACCGAAATTGGAGCAGAAACATCCCGATGCGGTTTAATAACAGGACCCATATCTGGAGCCTTAAGGTTCTATTGTTCGAATCAACCCGAAGTACTATTAAACTAAGCCTTTATCTTACGTTTATTATAGAGTGTTCAGTAATGTTCGCTACCTACGTTATTAAAGCAACAATGTCGCAAGATACAAACCATACTTTGTATTTCTCAAACAAATGATGCGGTAATAATATCATACAGATGTTTCGTAAATTTTAGTACCTACTATTTAAGAGGTATAAATGGTAGGCACGTGGATTAAAAGCTTTGGTCCCCATCATTTTATTGTAAAAACGGTTAAAAACGGGACTGAAGTTCTTAACAAATTAACAGTGTTTCAATGTTTATTAGCGGGAAAATGTAAGAATAATTTGTTGGTATACGTACGAAATTGCGTATATCAACAAATTATTCTTACATGTTCCCGCCAATAAACATTGAAACCCTGTTAATATGTTCGTAAGAACTTCAGTACTGTTTTTAAGCGTTTTTTACGAATAAAATTATGGTATTTTAGAATAACATTTTTTCCGTGTGTTTATTTAAATATTTAACCATCCGGTTTCTCCCTGCAACGGGCATATCTGGCACTTTTTTAATTCGGGTTATTTATATCTCTTGGGTGAGCTTCAATTAATAATTTCTCTCAACAAATATTGTTACATTAACTAAAAAATGGGAACAGAAGAAATCTGTGTATAACATCTAGAAAACGGTGCATAAAAATGTCCTATTAAATATCTCATGAATTTAAAACTTCAAGTGGGGTGCCTCAAGTTTCCCGCATAGGTAAGTTTATTTTTTTTAAATATTAATCAATTAAATAGTGTCTATACTTGAAGGAGTCAATTTTCTTTTATGACATGAAAATGTTTATCTTTATAAGATATTTAGTGAACAGTATATTGAATAATGATATCAATACTGGCTAGTAAAATAGTATTTGAAACAAATAATGTATATATGCGTGTCAAATATAATTACTCAACAATCTCCAATGATTTAATACTGAATTATCAAAATCCCTATCCAAACACCCTGAATATGAAACGATAAGCTTTTAAAGGTAAAATAATATTTGTAGAATCACAAAGCTGGCCATGGCTCGAAGCTATGACCAGGAAATATCCATCCAGGTGTTCTGTTTGGGGAGTTACCAATCAAATAAATTATTTATAATTGACCTAATCCAATCCATTCTTGATACAGGTCAGAAGGGGTAGGGTAAATCAGTTTTGGACGAATCTATTGATTTTTTTTATTGTGGGTATTGTGGGCATTTAAGGGTAGGAATAATATGTAAGGCTCATCATTTGGTAACCCTCCAATATTTTCGGTTTTTGTGTGTAATGAAAAACAATGAAGGTATTTCTTATCATAATTTTAACATTACGTTAATAAATTAGCTCTTTTCTCATTCTTGAACAAATCAAAAACCGTTTTTTTAAATCTAAAATATTAAAAAAAAATAGAATAACGCCATTTTTGTCAATTATATTGCCCTGAGGTTCAGCTCTTAAAAATGTCCTGAACTCTAAATTATCCTCTGCAAAATGAAGCAAAACTATAAATCATTTATAGGGCTAGTTAGGAAAATGACTAAGATGACAAACGACTAAGTGACAAAAAATGATTAAGTGGAAAAAGTCCTCAAGCTTTTACCTTTGAAATTTCATAAGAGAATTCCCCAAATGTCTGTTCTAGGTACTGTTTAAAGAAATTTTCTAACTGGAAATTATGCATTTTCCTAAATGCTCTAGAATTTACGGATAAGTAATTCAAAGCATTTAATGTGTAAGCAAACTAAAAAATGTGCACCTTCGAGCCCTGATCTTTAGGAATGTCAAAAATATAAATAAAACAAAACACTAATGTATTGAAGCTATGACTAGTAGTTCTGTGAACATAAGAACTCGCGTCCAAAAAAGGGTTTGTAATTTTCTCTATTTTAATAAATCAAAAACAAAATTTACTCTGAAATCATAAGATTTGTAAGTAGACACTTTAGTATCTACCTAACCATAAACTACGTGAAACCATATATGATCATATAAGAAATGTGGAGATCCTCAAAGAACGCAAGGCTGATGTAAGGGTAATGGTAATGATTAAGATCGAGAAAGGGATGCTCAGATGGTTTGGGAAGGTAGATCGAATGAACGAAGAAAGGACTGTATGAGAGTATGAATGTGAATGTTCGAAGAAATCGAGGACTCTCGACGGCGAAATAGCACGATCAAGCGAATTGGACACTTGAGTCGGGCCATGTCAAGAGTCAAAATGGTAGAAGAGTATGTAAACGATGATGTGAATGATACAAGGAATGTGTGCCGAGACCGAGTTTTTTTTATGGTCCGTTATCTCTGCCTATGGTTAGTTACTCAGTTAGTTAGGTAATTAAAAAGAAAAAAATAATTGTACAATTTATCCTACGAAGTATCACTATCGCAATATATATTTTTTTCAAACTTTCTTCAAGCAGGTAGGCAATATAATATTGATAAGTACAGTGAATGTTATTAGTCGTCTAGTCAATTTTTAGCACATTTAGTTCGAAACCGGAAACAGAACGTACTAACAAATTTACACACAGATAAAATGCCAAACGATCGAGTTAAAAATCTGTAGTTGAACTTTCTTTCGCTTCCACTTCCACTGTCGTTATTATAATTCCAATTTTACCAAGAAGCAGTTAAGTTACCTTTGATAATCGATGCATGTGCTCAAAATATAAAATATTGAGTTCCTGGTTCGGGTGCGTCGACCCAGTAGGGGTGACCAGTAGTGTTTTGACGGGTCCCTGGAAACAAATGAGCCCTGCAGCCAAGACTGGGAGCCGGCGGCCCTATCGCCCTAGGAATCTCGGCCCATAACTCCGAGGGCTCGGCCCGGCCCTTAATTATCGTCTCCGTATACACTTTACAGGGTGATCGGGAATTATTGGGTACCTGAATTTGTTACATGCTGTATAATCGTACCGCTAAGTAAGCGAAAGTGTATTGGGTGTTAAGTGTATGGAATTCATATATTTTATGAAACACTTTTTAAAATTTCACAAAAGGAATTATATAATTTGTCCAAAGAAACATCTGATGACGATCTCAATGGCAAACCTTTTTTTACACTTTCTTCAGACAGGTAGGTACCATTATTCCCAGGGGGTTATAACTCTGATCCAAATTTGTAACCAAATAAAAAGACACGCAATGTCCACGTGGCGTCATTGTGAAGCCAAATAATCACGTCCAATAGAAAATTATGGATACCCATAGAAAAACTGTTAAGAACTTAGTGGTGTTTCTGTGGTAATTATATTTTCGCAGGAGGATTGTCTATGGTAATTACCATATCTGTCAAAAATTTTAACAAATGGAATACACACTTCAAATAATACTAAAATTATAATTTTATTTCCTCTTCAATAATTTAATACTTCACATTGTGGCGACATTTAATTAAATGAAAAGAAACCACTTTGTATACACAACTTATTCAATCAAAATTATTAACATTTTTGTAAAACAATGGTTTCTTCGTCACGATAAAATGAAGAAAAAATTTCTGTTAGATGTTTTGGGAGATTTGTTTTCACTTAATTTATTAATTAATTAGAATAAAATACTGTTGGCACCAAGTTTATCGCTTGTCTCAATTGTTACCACAAACAATTTCAATTATAAAAATCAAATTAAATCCCAGGGTTTATTGAACCAGAGTTGCAGACAGACACAGAGGTACACCACTGAAATAAGGTTTTTTGTTAGACATAACACATTTGATTACTTATTCGCTAGCGAATTTACGGTTAAAATTAAAGAACCCCACTTCGAGTACATGTCCGACACCGCCCCTTTAGCAAAACCATCTTCGTACGTGAAGTTTGTGACCAAGCTACTGCCATGGCGCCCGCCGCCCGCAGGGTTTTTTAACCGCTAGTTTTATTATTACTACTTTATCATAATAAAATTTCCCGTGTAATCGATTATCTTAACATCAAAATATTGTTATATTTGTTTTTATTTGATTCAGTAAATATTTTATTTACATATTTTTTATATTGTGGGCCTCATTGGGCGCTTTACCTGAGGACCCCAGTATTGTGCATTTGTAATACTTAGCTTCATCGAAGTGATAGCTGCTCAATTCTGGCTAAACTGATAACAGACAAAGTATCAGGGACTTCATTACTACCCTGTAGGACATATTTTGTCCGGACGTAAAAAACCGGTCTTCCACCGCCTACGTAGTGTGCGGCGTACATTGTTTCTCAATACTAATAATTCAGATTTTTGGTAAGGGATAATATTATTCAAGAAGCGAAAGTCCGTTTTAATTATGTCGCATGTTCTTTATGTTCGGGACGGTTGATAAAAGTGATTTATACAATCGACGAGATGTTAAATTGGTTATGTAATGTTATAAATGGAAACATCAACAATCTGCATATCATTCTCCTGCAGCAGGTGCATTTCAAATATGTACGTAAATGAAATCTTTTAATCACACGAACATGTTGATTTAAAAAAGCGTTAAATAATACTATAATAACAAATACAATTTAATCATTTATTAGAGAATATTTTAATCAATTATTTAACTTTAACTCAGCTTTAAATTGAACTTTATTTTAGAAGTGTTGGTTTTGATACATTCGAGATGTTAAAAAAAAATATATTTTTAATATATGTACAACAGTATTTATACAAAAACAGTAGTCAGAGAAAGCAGCCACATGACAGCTTTTTTGTTTCTTTTCTGTATTGCGAGTTGCGAGTACCGCTCAAGAGTCCCAACTGCTCCCAAACGCCTGGAGCCAGTGAGACTACGGCAATTGGGGTACGTTGGGATGCTTCAGGTAATAGATAAGGGAAAACGATGGAAAATGAAGGTGGCTAAGTACTTGGCTATTCAAATGTGATCACCAAACAGGGCTAATGTCATTTGAAGCAACGTTTAGATTCTGATTTGTGGTCTTTCACCGGGGTTATATTCACTACATAGTGTTTTTAATGAATTATTGGTAAAGCAACAATAGATAATCCAATAAAATTTATTTGCTCACGCCTGGATTTGAACCCACGACGTTTGTAGCTAAGGACTCCAAACACTCAACCACGGAGGCTTGCCTGCAGGTTCTACATTATTTACAATTTGTCTTAACTAATATGAGACACAGTCATATTTGGGCGTTATCGAAACATCAACGTCTGTGGTAAATCTTTTTTTTTAGATACCTTCATTGAAATATAATAATACATTGCAAAAATGGCTTAACGATAATATAGTCCATATAATAAAGATATTTTTCCTTATATTACCTATTATCTGTTTTTCTTAAATAAGTCAAATTCTTAAAAAGATGGCGGAAATATCGAAAGTTGAGTTTATTTATTTTATGTAAAAAAAGTGAACCAAGGCAATTTTCAACATAGTGGAGAGTAACAATTATAAAGACTGTGACAAAATCGTATTGGTGTTACAGGAAAACATTTAGTACTTATATACGACTTTTTTCATGGTGAATACTTATTCACAGATATTGCATATCGCTATAAAAAGATGTTTGCAAAAAAATAGACTTTTAACATAAACATTATTCAGGTTATAGATTGATTAGTTTCAGGAATTACCCCACAGAGCATTCGAAATTTGCAAAGTAATTATAAAAATATCACCAACACCAAATATTTTTCAAGGTGAAATCGTTTATCCTTCTCATCGTTCGTTAGGACAACTGCAGATCGCTAACGTACAAAAAACGTCGTATATACTAAGGACACTTAGTCAATGTGAACTGTCACTTATTCGTTTGCGATCTGCAGTCATACTAGGGAACGATGATAAGTTACCGATAGTTAGCCTATCAATCCTTATCGATCGAGTGCTGGGGGGCCTGGACCTGGTAAAAACCGAACGACTAGAAGATTTTTCTTTTTAAAGGGAACACTTCACCGCAAAATAATGTAATACTTGACTAGTTCTTTGCCTTTATTTTAGACCAGACCAGCTTCGTAATTTGTAATGTAAGCTTTTAATTTGTTGAATACAATTCCATTCCATTTTTTGTACCACTTTAACCTCTCATTGTTTTCAACCTATCAAAAAAAAATCTGGCAATCGGTGGTGTATATGATTATGTATGTAGTTTCAAAATCCGTCAACAGTTATCATTCTAGTTATATTTGGTATTGAGATTTCTCAACAGATGTCAGTTAAGTAGTACCTTAGAAAAGTGGCAACTGTCGCTGTTCGGGTCTAATGCACGACCGGTTACGGAAATAGCCGATGATTTACGATCGGCTTCAGATAACTCAGAGCATCCAACAGAACGGACGGACCAAACGGTTAAATATTCAATTATCGAAGAAAGCAAAACACTTTATGGCTTGATATTATACAAAATGAAAATTAGTTAAATATTCGATGCAAACCAGATAAATTAAATAAAATTACTTGATTGAAGAATATTTCACAATCTTTTACTAAAACTGATTTGGGAGGACTAAGTCATACATTCAGAAATAAATAAAAATGATGACTGTGGGATGCAAAAAGCAGTTGGACATAATAACACTGAGGATGAATGTAAATTTATACCAATTCCAAGTTAAGTTATTATTGATTATTGTAAATTATTATTGCATATTATGTCCAGTCCACGTAGCGTAATATTCATGTGTGTATGTAGGTATGCATTTCGTTGGTATTTGTGTTAAGGTTTTATTCATCAGATGATTGTCTGCAAGTCTATAATAAATCATTCAAAAGTAGATCGATTCTATCAACGTGTTTAGTATGAAGCAACACGATCTTGAAACAATATAAAAATAACGACTTCGGCGTTCACTCAAAAATTGTTGCTATTAATATTCGTCACAGATTTATTAGAAATAAATGCGAGTTTTTAATTATTGATAACACTCGCGCAGATATAATGATTAA
Source organism: Limnephilus auricula (assembly GCA_951813805.1). Taxonomy (NCBI): domain Eukaryota; kingdom Metazoa; phylum Arthropoda; class Insecta; order Trichoptera; family Limnephilidae; genus Limnephilus; species Limnephilus auricula. The sequence continues at coordinate 1,923,042 of OX638401.1, forward strand.
TATTTAAACAAATAATTGAGTTATCACGAGTTTATAGTACACACCAATTTTCTGAAATTTTTAAGTCCAAACTTTTTTGTTGTAAAACTAGCCGTGAGACAAAGATGACAATATAATTCAAAATCCGATAAAAAATGTGAATAATATTTTCAAAACACATAATTTTCAAAAATAAACTATTTTAAATCATCATCCTAGATACCTCTAGGAAACGTCACTCATGTCTCCTATGGCCTTTAAAAAAAAGTTTCACTTCACAAGAGCGCCCCTGTCCATAGTGTAAGTATAGGGAATCTCTATTGCCATCTGGTAGGGCAGCGTTGTGAGACGGGATAAGGCTTTAGCAATGGATTTAGTACCACGAACGAGTACAAGTGACCCGTTCTCATAAAGCCAACATTAAAGGCTCCGTCAAACAGAAGGCGTACTTACCGCGCGTCAATTCGTCAGCGTAAAGGCTCCTTCAAATAGGCACCAAAGCGCCGTAACGTCACGTACTTTCCATTTGAACGGCTTCGACGTATTCAGTACAACACAACGCAGCGTTAAACGTCCGGGACGTTTTAACGTCTTGACGCGCATAAGTACGCCTTCTGTTTGACGGAGCCTTAACTGTGAACGGGTGTTCCGCTCTTGTCCATCCAGTTTCGCGTGTAGGTCTGTGCACCGGTGAACAGGGGATCAACAATTCTGCTATACTTATTCTTCGCGCAGTCTACATTTAAATCAGACTCAGAATTGCGTCTGTGCATTAAATCCGTTTTCAATACCGGACAGCCTCCTTTGCACAGAATCGGGTAGGTTTAAATTAGTCGCAGTGAGAGGTCGTAAGCACATCATAACAATCGTCCTGTTCCTTCCCACTCGTCTTGTACAAAAATGAAAAACGTAGAAGTTATTAAAACGATGACGTCACGTACTGGGTCTAGTTTATTAAGTATGGTGAGGCTCCAGCCCAGAGGTTGTCTTCTAATGTCTTCCTCTCCTTCTTTAACCCCAACATTGTGGTGTGTGCCTCCACCTCATCAATCCACGTAATTCCCCATAAAACTTTAATTTGATAACAACTAACACCGCTGCCGTAGGTCACCACAAGTTGTTCGCTACGTTTGGTGACGTAGGGGTGCTTGGGTTCATGGGGTGAGGTTTATCCGGGTCTTGGCAGCGGATGCATCTACTCATTAACTAAGTAGTGGGCGGAATTGGAAGAGGCCAGTTTGAAGAGTAATTTGACCTCTCAAGCACGACCGATTCTCTTGCACCGCAACGGGAGGGATGGATTCGTACGTCCGCCACTCCTGGACACTCTGACCCTTAGATTCCTGCCCACCCCCTTATATATTTTTTCCTTTCGAAGGTGAGTTAGGATCTAGCAGTAATTATTTTCTTTAGGGCCTCCTGTGTGTAATGTAAAAAAGTTTTCTATTCAGGAAGATGCTATAAGAATAGTACTGGTAAGAAACTACCGTCCCCAAAAAACAAAATTAAATATAGTTAATACGATTTCTTTTGTAACCAACCAAACCTGAAATATTAAGTTACCCAACCATGGTTTTCTCCTGAATCAAATTCTCCTCCTTTCAAACTACCTCAAACCTTACCTTGATTAAAGTGGGTTTTTTCACAATTAATTAATTGCAAATAATATATTGTAAAATACTCTCAGTAAGTGCAACATTCAGAATTGAAACTTTGCTTGAAATGGCTTTACCCGTGTTTAGTGACCAGATCTGAATTGCCAGGTACTTCGCCACCTTCCCCTTTCCCACTTTCTTCCCCTCATCACTACCTTCAGCCACACATCATTCCCCAATTGGGGATGCCATAGTTTCACTGGCTCCAGATGGGAGCAGTTGGGACTCTTGATCGTTATTCATACAAAAAAAAATTACATTAATTGGTTATTTCTACAGGGAAACAACTAAAATAAATGCCGACTGAGTTAGTTATGTATTTTTAGTTGTTTTAAGAATTGTATTCCGCTCCTGTTTTAATATAGAAACAATTCAAACGATATTGTCTACTTTTGCAGGAAAAGAGCACAATGAAGAAAAACGAAACAAAAAAATGGAAATAATGTTGAAAGTTTATGTATTTTATTAATTTAAAGAGAATCACGCGCACGCCATGTTTACATGATTCTTTTAATTTTGATATTAAAAAAAAACTGTGGTAAATGTCATTTGATTATTCACTTGAGCCATTTGCATTGTTATAAATTTTAGTTTAAAAATATACAATGGGATGGTCCAATGCTCTGTAGGGAACCCTCCTGTACAGCGCGGGTATAAACTGTGCGACCTAAAGTTTAAGTTTAGACTTACGGAATTCAATACTTCGTTTGTATGAAAGCAATATGAAACCAATACATGATTTTATTTCAATGGCAAGCCAGAGATAACCCACTAAGACATCCCCAATCGGGGTATGTTGTGAGGCTGAAGGTTAGTGGGGATGGGAGGTTTTATTAGAATTAGTCACCAAACACGGCTAAAGCCATTTCAAACAATATTTCAATTCTGAATGGATGTCTTACACCAGGGCGATACTAGGAATATCTTTTACTCCGAAATGTTCCACAAAGATATCTTATATTGTCTTAAATGTTTTGATATCTTATATTGTTTTTAATGGTCCACAGAGGTTGTCAGGAATCAGTGTTTATTGAAATGTCTCACTATAGAAATATGTCATCGAATTGGAAATGCAACAATTCCACTAGCTCTGTGCTAGAGGATCCCCAAAAACATTAAAGTACACGTGCTTCGAAACGGAAAAAAAATTCGTTGCATAAACTATAAGAAGTGATAATCTCGTTACAACCGTGGAAAAATAATACCCGTTGCATGCGGCACAGTGCTTTCACTATGGGATACTTCCAGTATATACTCTACATTGTATAGTGGTTGCAGTTTGCAGTGGGAAAGCACTTTTCATAATTTATGGCGAGTTTCCGTTGATGGAAATGATATTTCATAGTTACAGACAATTGCATTGCAAACTTCCGCTGACGTACACGTGTAGTTAGCCCCTGGCATTGTAGCGCTGGCTATATGACGCATTTATTTAAGATTTGTTAAAGCAAAATGTGTAGATTTTTTTATTTTAAATCTGCATTGAAATGTTTTTTGGCGACAAATGTAGCCGGTTGAGCAACCAGTCGTGGTTAGCAAGTAGAACACAATTGGTCAGCAATTAATTTAGTTTTCAGACTCCTATTTTTTTCGTTAAAAATAAACATTTTTTTTAAACTTTAAAAAGAAAGGCAAACCTTCCTAGGGTACAAATTTAATAACCTGACAACATTTAAAAATCTCCTACTACCACCATACTAAGCGGAAGATGTTGCTTGTGTTGTGATGGAGGACATAGCCAGCCGAGGAATCGAACACGAAACGCCTGGGTTGGACCCAAATGCATGTCCCACTCAACCACTGACCGGACGATTATTTAGATAATTATAATTATTATAATTTAGGCCTATATTTGGATGGAACACATGCCTACTGTTATATTCTTTATTCTATGAAATGTTCATTGAAATAAACCTCTCGAAAACCGAAAATTTTTTGGGCGATTTTTTCTAAAATCACAAAAATTTATTTTGGAATTCCTTTCTTCTACAATGTATTTAATAACGTATAAATAAGCCTTTTATTATTTTCTTCCGATTCATAACAACACAATACGTAGTTTTAATATGCTTACGATACATGGATCTCATTTCGTCCTACCTCTATCGATTCCGTGACTCCCTGTCATACATCAGGGATGGTATCAAGAATCCGACTGCAAACCTTGCTGCCATTGACAACTTTGTATTAGTGACAACTGCATTCAGTTGTACATTAATGTATTGTGTTCTCTGCATCACCCTTCTGTCACTGTCCGTATCAGCCATAGGAACGAACGTAAACTCATCCACTGGCGCTTACGATTCACCGAGTACAACTGTATTACATTGTATTTGAGTAACCTTTCTTTGATAAACTATGACTTTGGGCTTGCTTCCTTGCATTCAGCGTTTAATGATTCCGCATGCATCATTCTTAAATGACGTGAGGATAATATTAACTTAATGCATCTATTAGGAAACTTATCGAAGCTTATAATAAACCTTATTTTATGTAATATTAAATCATTAACGAAGTTATTATCAACAGCTCACAGTGAAAATGTGAAAGAGGTAAAGACACAGAATCTAAAAAAGGTAATAGTCGCATATGGGACTCGATTCCAGGCCCCCTAGCATTTTCGACCGATAAGGATTGATAGGATAACTTTTGGTTACTCTCGTCGTTCCCTAGCATGAACGCAGATCGCCAACGAATAAGTACAGGTCACAGTGACTAAGTGTACGTAAACACTCGAGCGCTTTTTGCCACATTATGGCACTATTTCCAAAACCTCGGATTGCTTTGTTGCCAAAATGTGGCAAATTTTCAAAAATTTTTTTTTTTTAAAACGATTTTATAATATATTTATACACTCAATATAAAAAAATAAATATTCTCTAGATTCTTTAAAATTTTTTGAGGTTAAAGAATTAATTATATATTTTTTATAAATCCTACAAATATGTGATAATATACAAAAGATTCATTCATTGGCTACATAGAACTATAATCAGTTTGTATAACTCCATATTTTAATGTGGGCAAAAAAATTTCCTTTAGAAATCCGAGAAAAAATATTTAAATAGCTCTGTCGCTCCAGTGGTATATTTGAAATCAACAGTTGCTTGTTCGTTAGCCATCTGTAGTTGTCCTCGAACGTAGAACGTTCAACTTGAACTTTGAAAAGTTACGGAAAATCGTATCAATCCTTATCGATCGTGGGTGCTAGGGGGCCAGTTCCTCTAGTATAGATTAAAATATGTAACATAAAAATAAAATTAGATAGATTTATCCAATACGACTTCCTGATTGTAGGTTTTAAAACTATTGGTGTGGATCTTGGTGATCATACAAGGGTTTGAGTTTGATAAAAATGAGATAATGTAATTTGGTGTATTTTCTCTTTTATTTTTTCACTGTCAATGGTTGAATGTATTCTTCAAGAATTAATTATAAAATTTATTTTTATTTTTGTGTTTTTACAGATTGTTTACTCATGAGTGAGAACAATCCAACTAATCAGTTTACAGACATATAATAGGTGAACAATTAAAAGGAAAAAAATTAGACAAATAAAAAAAAAACAGCAGAACGTAAAACAATGCCTAATGAGGCAGGAGATAATTAGAAAATAGCCTATAAATATTTCAGTAAAATCCAAAATTTTTCAAAATAATTACATTTAACCGCTTGGACGCATAACCTTGTTTTCACGATAATTTAACGTAGGTAGACATAGGAATGACGTATGTCCCGTACCTGAGCTATTAAAGTAAGTGAAAAGAGTGATTTAAAAATTAAAGACTTTTCCGTTGTATATTTTTGGGGTGTTATGCCGTGTTGTGCTACCTCCTTCTTTAGCCAACGTTTCGGACAGCGTTGCAGTGTCCATCATCAGGGCAGATCCGGCAGGCTTTTGGCCGTGAAAATCTAAAAACGTATCTAATTAAAGACTTGTTTATAGTTTTATGGAAGTGTTAGTAGAAAAAAACATTAACATTTTTAGTTATTAATGTTCTTGAATTAGTAATCTAAATGCCATTTAATATTCTTTAATTAATTCAAACATTGTCCGAACACGATGTGAATGCAAACAAGGGCAGCAATTAAACACCCTCACCGCTGAGAGCAAATGCTAAATGGATGAATTGCGATGGTAGCGATAAGGTTTGCATTTCACGCACAACATCAATTCCAAATGTTCTCCAGGTGACTGGCAATGAACGGGTTGGCAAGACTGAAAGGGGGAGACTGCGCTTAAATATAATTTATATCTCATGCCATTTAGGCACGTAAGTGTTAACACCCCAAAGTAATTAATAATAGTAATTTATGGCCATGCACCCCACGTACATACATATTGGACATTATTCCTGAAGGGATAATCCATTTGCAGTATTTTATAAAAGGAAAGCTGACTGCGATTTTTAATGAATATGAACGAGGACCAACTTTAGCGGGATAAAGTGTGTTTTATTTGTGTTATTAATTCTACTTCATATTATATGATAAATTGATTGTATTTTCAAACATAATCACTGTCAGCACTCTCTTACCATTACCATGTTTTTAGTTTTAAAATACATCATTTCAAATGTTTGTGTGACAAAATTAAACATTTTCATAAAATTCGTTCTGTTTCATTTTTTATTGTGGTTAGTCATATATTATGTAATATAGACTTACTTAGATTGGCAGAACATAACGCTTTCTTTTTGCATTTAAAATATATCAAAGCATATCGAAACATCATCAAAGACGCTTCTCTACAAATTGAATTCATTATATATAAAAATCTCACGTCACAATGTTCGTCCAAGGTAAACTCCGAAACTACTTAACCCATTTTGATGAAATTTGGCTTGCTGTGTGTAATTTTGCCTAACTTAAAAGATAATATAGTTTTTATCTCGATTATTGACCTCAATATTTATTATTGCAAATTAAATGTTTTTCATGAGACAATTTTTTTTTTTTTTAAAGAAAGACAAACGTTCTTGGGTTACGAATAACCCAACAATATTAGAAAATCTCCTACTTCCACCACACTAAGCGGAAGATGTTGCTTGTGTTGTGATGGAGAACTTAGCCAGCCGAGGAATCGAACACGGAACGCCTGGGTGGGACCCAAACGCGATTCCCACTGACCAACCACTAACAATTATTTGTAATTTCCATAAGTTTCTGACAGATGGCGATATGAGTTAATTTGCATTTTTCATTACCTTGGTAATGGCGTATGGCGTTGTGTTTCGATTTCACGTCAGTCTGTTCCACGTCATATGTGTTTATGTTTACGACATAACCGATTTTCTTGAATTTTTCGTGTATTATCATTTGTATAATTTTGCTGTGTATTGTGTTTTAATTATACTACATTGTTGTGGATCGTACGTTATTATATTCAACGACAAAATAATGGTACACAAAATTTTCATTCATTTTTTTTCTGTTGATTTTCATACCATTTTGAATACAACAAAAGAAAATGTTACGATAAATTCAAAAAGTGTAAGTATTTCTTGCTTGCTTTCCATATTCATGTTAATAAAATTATTTTTATTTTTATTCGTTTGTTTTAATTTTAATGTTTGCAATTATATATGTCAGTAAAATTCCGCGATATAAAACTAACCTCAACAATGCGTGTAGCAGAATGGCAGGACACAAACGTGTTGAGGTAGTTAATCAATCGACAGAATAGATCGCGGCAAGTAACGATGCTCAAAAAAAAAGATTGGCAAATCGTCGTTTCCTGATTTATAAGTTCAATTAATAATTTTGCAATAAAATGTTAATTAAAAAAGATTATGTTCGTTTGTTCGTAATTTCTCTGAAACTCTTTACTAATTACTATTTAATTTTTAAAATCGACTAAAACGTTTTTATCTTTATTAATATTAATTTGACTATATTAGAAAGTTTAGTATAACATTGATCCAACGTACTATAACTACTGAGCCACAGCAACGCGTGGCCAGATTCCCAGTAATTATATAAAACAAAGTCAATCTGGACAATTTTGGAAATATATTGTTTTTAAAAAAAACTCAATATGTTTTATTGAATATGTTCCTATTGATCAATAGTAAAACGATTTACAACAAATTTGGGGATTGTTGAGAGGTCGAAGTATGTACGGGTCGGAACAAGTAAGGGAAGGTTTGGAAAAAACTAGATATTACAGTATTTTGGAACACGATGGTAGGGCCCAGGTAAAGTCGACAATTTCTTAGCCCTTCGTATGGGGGCGAAGTTTAAAATATCTCCTAAATACAGAAAAGAAAACATTTTGGCGCTAATTACAGTTCCAGAATTATTTTAGCTTTTTTTCTGTGGCTAAGTTTGCCTGGGATCAAAAATTATCAATTTTGAATAAGAAAGTGACGTAATTGTAAAATTTAGATTTTGAGTTATATATTTAGGCGCATCGAAGAATAAAAACTTTTTTATATCCCCGCAGATTTTTAATTAGACGCACTTTTCATTGATATCTACGGAAAGCTAATATGAAGTAGCTGATCGTAGAAAGTGCAGTTCTCTCTTAGACGATAAAGCAGTATAAAAGTTTTTATCAAAAGCTTAAAAAAAAAAACATTTTCCATCAAAAAGGTTTCTCGGGATAGTCCAAGCTGTTTTAACACTAAATATGAAGAGCAAGTTTATTACAATATTATTTTTCTTCCCGCTGTAGCGATAGAGCAATATAAATATTTTTATCGGATTGCTCAAGAAAATTTATCCGCCCACATTAAAAAAATCATACATCTGAATTTGAATATGGAGACATACAAACTGATTATAGTTCTACACATACAATACATTCACCTATCGTTTGTCTATTATCACATATTCGTAGGATTTATTAAAAAAATTATTAAATCATTAAGTTTAAAACATTTTAAAGAATCTAGAGAATATGTGCTATATTTTGGCAACAAAGCAAGTGGCTAACAGATATCCTGTTTCTCTTAAATCACAGTTAATTAAAAAGCAATTGTCATCTTCGTAAAAATACTCAAATTCAAACGAACATATTATTCATTTGTTTATAAGAAAAACTCTCTTTTTAACTTTTGAAGGTTAGAATATTATTGTTGTCTTCTTTTTCAATGATATAAAACATATTATTATGACGATGGAATGAAATTCCTAAGCAATAGTCTGTTTCTCGGAATAAAAATACATAATATGTTCTCCAAAGGAACAAAGCAATTCGTATTTGTCATCCTTATTTCATCTTCTCTACCTCAAAGAACATCAGAAGTGGAATAAAGCACGAATGCAACACACCCTGCAGCAGAGAAATATTGTCTTTGTGCTGAGTTATCATTCTGTCTATGTGCCTATTGCAAAAATGCAATAATGTAACGCAGTCATCGCATCGCCGGAGAGCCTGCCACAACGAAGCCTTTGCATAAATATGTCTCGTAGACAATGCAACTAGTTACTTCCCTGTGATAGTGATGATAGTAAATAATATTATACTTATAGATAATCTGCATACATATTCGTAGAGTATTCGTTACATTCGATAAGCCTTGAATGCGTACTTGATTAAGGAAGCTTTTAATAAGCGGGTATTACCAGAGAATACCGGAAATTAGCCATTTTAAAATCGAATTCTAGACGTATTGACACTTTTTTTACAAAAAAACGTAAATTGATTTTGAAAGATAGTTATTTAATCTGGTACACACAGATATAAAATTTTTAAGTGTATTTTTAATATACTAAGGTTATACCGTTGGTCGTTGGCAGATTTCTTCAATTTTCAACACAAATTTCAAATCATTTAATCATACAACAAAATAATTTAATACATAATCTAGTCAACACAGTTTTAATGATTTTAATTTTAATTAAATTAAAGTCATTTAAAAATAAATCCGAGAACGTGTTTATGACAAAAATACCTCAGTTTTTCTATTTATTTAAAGTCTTACAAACTAAAAAATTTTAATTTTTTTTTTATACACTTATTTTGTTTAAACATTATTCAAAAATCAAGAAGTACACGATATATAATTTATCATCATGCGTTTTGAGCATTTTTATTGCTTACTTGAATGTAGGTATATATTAAAACCGCTTGGACACACAAGCTTGTTTTCACGATAATTTAACGTAGGTAGACATAGGAATGACGTAGACACCATACCTGAGTTAATAAAGTAAGTTTTGAATGAAATATGGGGAATATGGGGAATAATCGATATTTCTCATTGGAACCTCCCTGTACAGTTGCAAGCATTTTAAAACTTTTATTCTCAGCTGCTGGTCAATCGCTCTTAAGTATTATTTGCAAGCTTTCAAAGCTTCCTCTTTAGTTTTGGAAAAATATCTTCACAACGCGCTGATGTTATTTTTTGTTTCGATGGGTAACTGGGTCCATAGTTTCATATACTTTATTTACGTATCGTCATTGGTGATTTAGATTTATGTCATCGTGTTTTTTAAAGCCCTTATATTTTAAAAAAATCGGTTTTTATTTCATTTTTTCATTGAGCAAATAATATTTAAATTTTATATTATACTCACAAAATGAATTAATATGCAAGTGATAAGGTAGGTTTACGAATATTTAGTAGTTAAAGTATCTATTATGGGCTGTCCGTACAATATAGCTATTAGTGATTTCGTCTGGGGTGATAATAATTCGTAATCTTAACGAATGAATGTTGTTATGATTATTAATAAAAAAATATATAAATTAAAAAAAGTGTGTGGAGAGATGAAGAGAAATTTTGAAATAACAAAATACAGTTCTACCCTTATGAGTTGACGGTGGCTTTCACATGGACTAACGCTACATCTTTATATTTTAATCTGGCGCTAAAAAATATTAAAAAGTGTATGTAATATATAATATGTATATAATGTGTAGAATGTATAATTTAATATGTATGTGTAAAATACTTCTACGTTACCTGTTTGTGCCTATACTTACAGAGTTTTGTTTGTTATGTGGTTTTTAATGTTATCACTGTTATCAGTGACAATCCTGGCAAAAACCAAAACACGTAATTTTAAATATAAGTATGTTAGTTGTAAATCTCTAACTTTAAGTCACAGGTGTAAATATGTAATAATGTAAGTCACTAGTTATGTTAGTAGTTATAAGTCTTAGTCGTAAGTCACTAGCTATAAGTCTTAGATGCAAGTCCTAATTATAATTATAAATCTTATTTTATTTGTACAGCGTCCCTGAGGTGATTTTTCACGAACACGGCGCTATATAAATTAGCCAAATATTATTATTATTATTATAGAGGATAGCGCCCTCGTTTTTCGCTAAATTATATGTGTGAAACTTAATGATAAAATAAGTGTACGTAAAATAGATTATATCGCGCTAACAAACATTATAAATTAGTTTTATTTGTTAGCAAAGAATCATGAAAAATGTGCAGTATTTTTTTGTAATGGGTAGATATTTGTAGTGATCGCGCAAGTAATTATTTGCTGCATTAGTATCGTTGGCTTGTATATGAAGTAGCGCAGTGTGCCTGGTTTGCCTTACTGGAATATTAAAATCAAAAAGGGATAGAAAATTTTATTAATTAGCAGAATATATGAAAAAACGATATATCTAAAAATAACGTCTTTTTTGAACTAATGAAGCAATGTTTCATGAATTCTTTCGTGCCTAATATTTCGTACATTACTTTAAGTTGGCTAAATATTAAATGATGACTCTACTGGTTTGCAAATAAATTAAAGCTATTCAAAATTGCAATTGCAAACATCCTAGTCATGCGACGCTCCTAGACAAACTAGTTGGTAAAATATTATATATGTCCTGCAACTAAGGAATTTATGTTTCTTCGAGCGTACTTCCTTTTACAACAACTGATGACACCTTTTACCTGGAGGCACGCACTCAGTTATTCCTAATACCACAATTTATCTTATTAAATGTTATATTAAACATATCAAAGTATGTATAATAAACCAGCCACCAGTCATTGGTATGAAATTTAACATTTTGAATAAATCGATAGGGTGTGTAGTGAAAATATTAAAACAAATTAAATTCGGTTCGTGTATTTAACAGAATTATGCTTACAAAATGTAGAAGGTGGCTATTGATGTATTAGAGTAAAATATTGTTTGTTTAATTATATCTTGACAGAATATCTTTTTTATTATAATTTTTGTCGAAATGTTAAACGTAACCTCCTTCAATACGTCCAACAGTTGAAATAAGTCCACAAAAAATTATGTTATAATTTATAGTAGTCAGTAGATTAAAAATCAAATTTATGTTTTACTTTTTGTTTTCAGATTTTGGTGGGCCGCATCAAATCCGTGGAAGCTTGACAATAAAGATGAGTCAATGAAAAATTTTCAATTCGTCTTGTTTACATTTTTTTTGTACTAATGTGAACACCTTACAAGAGTCCCAACTGCTCCCTTCTGAAGCCAGTGAGACTATGCCATACCCAATTGTGGTAAGTTGAGAGGCTGTTGGAAGAAAAATGAGAGTGGAAGAGGAAAATGGAGAAGTACCTGGTTATTCAGATTGAAATTGAAAAAAATAAACCCAACAATGGGCGTAAGTCGACCTATTACGATTATGTTACCAAATCCATTTCTTAAAACAAAAAATTATGTTGTGTTCAAATACATAACGTAAAATACCACCGTTATTGCAAGTTATTTAAAAAATCGGGATCCACCGGTTTACTGTACATTTTTTTTAAATTGTTTTTTTTTACACTAACGACAATCATCGCGCTAAGTTCGGAAAGTGGGAAATTTTTTTTTTTAACTTTGTCGCATACCATTACATAATTAAAATGTATTAAAAATGTTAAATGCTGCAAAAGCTTTTAACCGTTTTTTAAATCCACAATCAAAATTAAAACAAGGAGAAAATAATGAAACCCGCCGTTATCAGTGCGAGAGATCAAGTTTTAATTCTAGTTCTAAAACGAACATCACACATGAATGATTTACTGCCACAACTGATAATTTGTTTCTTGGTGAAGTATTTGAATGTTATGAACAAAATGATTCATGGAAATATAAATAAAGTAGCATAAGAAATTTATTTGAATCCGAGTATAATTCTATGCTATTACGCGGACGCGATAAAAAAGGTAACACCGATAAAATCTCGAATCACAAACTACTAAGTTACTTGCTCAAGCCAAAAAGTCAAATTTAATTGAGTGATCGTATCTCGGAAACCACTATGCAACAGATCAAAAAAGATGAAAAAATGCCTAGTTAACTATAGACTGTTAAATTTATGTCGCAAATTAAAATTGTTTTCAACGCATCTAAATCAAGGTTTTTTTGTTTCTCTAATAACAGGCAGCGTCTTTATCCGGATGTTCGGCTTCTCACGTCACGTCTCTGTTGAATAAAGCAAAATCGCATTTTTGCTAAACAAGTCAAAAGTGATGGCCAAATTGTTTATTTCATGAAACATATCATACTTACGTTTTATGCTTTTTACTAAAATGCACTTGTCATACAATTTTCGTTGGGAATCTTCTAAACATCTAAACGTAGCATTTTATCAGGTAGTTTCTTCTTTAAATTTATATGTGCATTGTTTTTGACGTGCCAAATAAAAGAGATTTCAATTGCCAACGCTAACGCTTGATCATTTGTGCCCAATTCGTCATAATAAAAGTTTTTGTGTTTCACCTCAGACCACTCACAAATTCGTGAAGACGTGAGTCGAATCTCGCAAGTTAAAAATCTTATTATAATTGGGTGAATGTGTTACGGATGACACCTCTCTCCCATAAATTTCCCTTTCAACAACGGCCATTGTCTTTATAGCCAATTCCCATCACTTTTAAATTAACGACACAGTTTCTCTCATTTCAAGATTTCACTTCCTCAAAAGAGATCGACAAATTAATTAAACGCCTTAAAAACACAGAAGTTGATCCGATCTTTTTAACGAATTCTCGAGTATTCGGGCTGATTTTTGAAAATCTAGAATACCCTCGCGTTATTTACGAGGATAGGATGCCATCGTACACGGAAGCATTCGACCCTCGTTAATTTTATTGGTTGATTATTTTCGTATTTTTCTTAATAGTTAAACACGCAAGACGGGACGCCTTAAGACTATTTGATTTACATTTTCCAATTAACGATCTCTCAGAATGTACTTAGGCGTATTTGGGCCGGTCGACCCCGGACTATATTTATCGCTGTTTTAATAAAGCGGTGTTGTCTCATGTCAGCTCCACATATGTGTTTAAATTATTTACACTCGGATTGGGCGAGGAGTATTTAACACTTCATGGAAACGAATAACTAAACCCTGTTTAAAGTTTACATCGAAATACGTACTGAACGTTCCTTCTAACATACGAGTGGAATACTTGTAAGATAAAAATTCAATTTCTGTCTTCAAATAAAGAATTATATTTTATTTTAAAACGATTTTACTTTTTTGCTGTAATTTTTTTTCTCCATTGGTGGCGAACCCTCGGATTACATCACCAATCACCGCCTTCAGTATTGACAAATTGATAAGGAATCTTCCGAAAGCACTTCAGGCCGGCGTAATGCCGATTTATTCCCCGTCGCGGCTCTGCCCACCGCACGCTGGAGTTAAATTTACGTCTACTTAGTGTGAGGCGAGTAACACACACAGAATAAATGGTCGTAAATTTGATTCGGTAATAAGAACTCTGTTACAACAATGGGAAGCAGGCATTGAGAACTGTTTAAAAATATATATATTATAGATATTAATAAAGCCTGCAAATAATAACCATTTGAATGAGTCTGAATAATAAATACAATTATTGATAACTACAATTATTGATAACTCTGAAGTTACAAAGAGAATGGTGAAAAAGTGGGGCAACGCATAATATTTACTGCGGGACCACATGTTAGACCTTTGGGTATTCCTCCACGCCAGTCATCCCGCAAGTCCAAAGAAACAGTATTGGCCTTCTTATGTCTGCCAATATTTAGCATCCAGTAAACTTATTTTTTACTATTATAAACCTCTTTGGTAGTCGACTATCTTCACTTTTGCTACACTACACTTTTGTATATGAATGCTGGATTTCTGTGAGATTGGAGATTCTATTCTATTTATACTGAGTTAAAATGACGTTGGGACCTGCATTGACCAAACAAATTTTGATGGAACAATTTCATGATAGTTCTTACCTATTTGTATAGAATTTTTACAACTTACGGTTATTATATATCACAATAAATAGACCGTCTGACATATAATTAAGATTAATTCATCCTTGTTCTTACTGGCGAAGTTTTAAAATTTTGAAACACTGGACTAAAATAAAAGATTCTATCGAAAATAAAGGAATACGTTATAAGTAAAATAAATTTCGATAAGAACTAAATAAAACATTCTTGCAGGTCTTTTTCTAAATAATATTCAGTATCCTAACTATATTCTTTTTGAAACCCGTCACCCTGATCCATAGGTAAGCTCTTGTCAAATAAGTGTTTATGATGCTATTGAAATAAATTTTTTACACGAGAAATGTTTTTTCTTTATTGAATTGGGTAGATTCGTTAAAAAACTATTTTTATTGTAATTAGCCAAAGAATTATGTAATATTAAAGACTTATGATTTTCTTTTGTAAAAAAAAAAAATTTAAAAAAAATATATTTAAGTAGGTACTACAATGAAAATGATTTAGTAGAATAGGAAAATGGCGCCATCATTTAACTTCAAATTAATCAAAACTCATGGTTAGAAGTTCTTTGTTTAAAACCATAAAAGATTTTATTATAAGCAATAATTATTAGCCTGAAACACTCATCAACATTGAAAATATCTCCCGAGAAAAAATACATGCCGCTTTTTATTTATTTTTATTTTCAACCACTTAATTTTTTTATACACGTCGACCGGTTTCAGTTGATCTTCACCTTCACCAGGACAATAAATACATAAAGTAAATTACAGTCCAGAGGAAGATTATAAGATAAACAAGTTTACTTGTTTATTTTCTTGAAGAAGGTTGAAATGAACCGGAACGGGTCGACGTGTAAAAAATACAATAAAGTGGTTCAAAATAAAAAAAAAATTCATTTGCATAATGTTAAGCCACAAAGTATTTGCTTTCTTCAATACATTTTTGTGAGGTTAATTGGATATCACCTGATGTAATACATTTACCGATGGTTTCCAATGGCTTCAGATGTATAGTCGTTCCGTTTGGTTTTGTTTCTTGAAGTAGCTGGGATTGTGTGTTAACCGTTTCCCGCCATTCAAGTTATGCGATAAAGCTGACATTCTGAAAATGTGCAGACACGGGCCATGTGAAAATAATTAACGACAAGGAAACTATCAGGCATATTTATTTTTACACATACGCCGCTGACTGGGAGAAATAGTCAGCTTTCAAATAATGTAGAAATAATTATATTTGTATTAGAAGGTGCATATAGTAGGTACTTAGACACGACACCAGATTATTAGAAGAAATTTTATTCATGGGTATATTTTCCTTATTTGTCATTTCAAATATTTAAAAAAAATGTGTTGGTGTGATTATAATTAGAAACAGGTTTCATAATAATTGAAATTTAATCAAATCATTTTCTTTTATTAAACATTATGTCACTAATTAGTAACACTACCAATACCTGCCATAGGTCACCCCTAGTGTTTCTTAGCAGTGGTGCCCGGGTTCATGGGGTGAGGTTTGTCCAGGTCGGGCGGCGAATGCGTCTGCCCACCTACTGCGTAGATTTGCCGGATTGGGAGAGACTGGTTGACCTAACCTAGACCTCTCCAGCCGGACTTTTTAAACCCATCGCCTTCCAACGCAATGGAAGGGATGGATTCATACATCCGTCACTCCTGAACGCATTGACCTCCAGATTTCTACCCATCCCTCATACCTTTTTCCTTCTCAGAACTTTATCCTTTTATTTTCTAAAATTACCCTCCAAAAAGCATTTACAAAGATGACATAGGCCTTGAGGATATTGTAAAAAAATACTTTTCACTATAGAGGTATGACTTATTTGCAAAATTTTAAAAAACATACTAAGGATACCTAGTTAGTTTTTTTTAATGAAAAAGTACCCTTTCTTGTACATTTTTAATTGAAACTACTTAGGTGTCAGTGAAGGCATTTAAAAAAAATGTTTTATGTTTTCATCCGTTAAAATTAATTTCAACTGAGAGAGAAATTAAAATGAAACAAAGTCACCAATGGTAGAAGCATTTTATAGAGATTATTTTTACAGTATCATATCGTACTATTGCTGCGGGGTGAAGGGGGACGGCGAACGGGTGTCCCAAACTAATTTAAACCAATTTAAACAACTATCGGTCTGCACAAATACATCTAATGGCACAAAAAAATCTTTTAAATGATTTGCCTTTAGTTACCTCTATGTGATTCTTACAAAAAAACAACAATTGTATTTCTTAATAATAGAGTTGTGTTATACCTACTTACCTTAGTAAAATCCTTGAAAATATCGTAATAAACTAAAGCAAATAACGTTTTTAAGTACTTACATATAATATAACTTTTGTTAAATCATTCAAGGTATCATTAAAATAAACCATATATATTATGTTTATTTCACCTATCATTGTATGAAGCTTATTCACATATGGAAAACATCAAACCAGAAACACCTATTCTCAAAAGTTACCCATGATAGTTATTAGACGGAGTCGTCAATCAGATTTCTGACGGTGAAAATTGGATTAAAAAATAAGCGCCTCGCTTCCAGCATTTCGGATGAGGTTTTTTTAATCAAAGTTAATAATTACGGCTCACACATTCTTCTCCGTCCATTGTGCGTGATCATACTTCGCAAACAGAAGCTGGCGCGTCGTAAACTGAATTTGGCGTATTTAATTTTGAGCGGTAAATTGAATTTGGGGAATTAAATTTTAATTGATCCCAGTTGTGGACCAATGATGCAAGAACTAAGGAAGATATGGTAAATTTATGATTTTCATGAGAATAATTTTTTAAAATCTAAAATTCTACAGTTTACAACAATAACAGCTACATTCCCAAAGTGAGACTCTGTGAGAAATTATGTCTTTTAGCGACTCTAATACAACCATAGAATAAATTATAACACAATAATTGCATTTTAGATGTTTTTCGTGATCCAAATTTTTGCCTAATCGAGGCTTAAATTTCCAATAAAAAGCTGTATTAACGATATTAAAACGTGAAGGAGATCAGGTTATCCGGCGAGTGTAAGCAAGATGTGAGCTGGGTAATTGGGCTAAATGGAACATTTGTTTTCATTCAAATTGGAAGGCAAACTTTTTTTTCTTTATTATATGTATGTAACAAATAAAAGCAGAGCCATCACGTTAATGTTAATTTATTAATCTTCATTCACCAAGTGCTTCGATACGTTTGGTGGGGGTGCCCAGGTTCATCAGATGTTCAAGTCTTGGCGGCAGACTTACTTGCCCACTGGCTGCGTGGCGGGCCAGATCAAGAGAGACCCAATGCCCTCTACAGCTCCTGACGCACCGTCTTGCATCACTACGGGCTTGTAAATTGTAACACAAAGATACATAATACTTATTATTCTTCCTTCGTGTAATGTTGAAGGTCAAAAACCTATGCATATCAGAAATTAATTGCCGTCAATAATTGCATTCATCATTGTTCCAGGACCTCTTCACTTAACAACCCCAACATTCGAGTATGGCCACCGTTCGATTCAATTTAAATTTACTCCGTGAAAACGGGCGAAGATGCCCGAATAAAACATCGGAAGAGGAGGCCGGGTTTTATATTGCTGCGGTGGAGTTGTGAACTGAGGGTACAGAGTACTGGGCCCTGGGACCTGGGACCTGCGGAACTGTTATCGTAAAAAGTTAATTGCAGAAGCCGAGGGACACGCAACACAGCGACACACCACCTTCCAACCAACATACCAACCTACCGGGAGCTAACACGGGGACAAATACCTACGAGTATTCTTGATGACTCTTCGAGAGGGGTGGTTGACCATATATGAGGTGTATATAATCAAATGCAGCCATCTCCTAAAAAATGATTTATTTTGAGAAAAACCAAAAGAAACCTTCAATTTCAGTAATTCTCATGCATCTATAAGTTAATAATTGTATTTAAAAAGGGAAACTTGGGCACACAGAGCTGGTTTTAAAGCCAAATAACTGATTTTGTAAGTAAATGAGTGAATCATTAACAAAGTTGCATTATTAGTTAACTTTTGAAAGAAGTGGAGATTGCTGTATTTGATTCTGAACACCTCATATTTGATATTTCAGATGTTTATTAAGAGTAGTTTATAACTCCTTTCATTTGAGTTAACCGAGTATTTCAAGCACTCGCATGTACCTAAGTTGTATGAAGTTTTTAATAGATAAGCAGATGTGGGGTATATATTAAACAGCATAGAAGGTAGGTACAAGAAGGCTTTGCAATCATATCTTATCAATCAATATTAATTTCATCTAAGTCTACTTTACTCATACATTATAAATTGTTTTTTTACAATACCTCCACACAGGAGGCCCTGCACATAACTCCTCTTAGGCCGGGGTGTGCACAGAAATTATAGTGAGCTAAGACTGGAAAATACAACATTATTGATGTTGTTGAAGCTGAAAATGATTGTAATTTTTTTTCGAAATTCCAATTTTTTGTATGAAGATTTTTATCTAGGGTGGGCATACCTATAGGTATGCCTACCCTGAATAAAAAAATCTCCATACAGGTTATTGAAATTTGGGAAAAAAATCATTTTCAGCTACAACAACATCATTTACATCGATTTTTTCAATCTTAGCACTCTAGCTCACTAAAAACTCTGTGCACGCCCCTGCTCTCAGGGCCTATGTTATGTAGGAGGATGCTGTGTGGAGGGTTCTTTGTAGGAAGGGAACGAGAGGATGTTCTGGGAAGGAAAAAGGTATGAGAGGTGGGTAGGAATCTGGGGCTCGATGTGTCCAGGAGTGGCGAACGAATGATTTCATCCCTCCCAATACGGTGTTCCAAGAGAACCTTGCTGGAAAAGTCAAAAGGCCTCCCTCAACCAGTCTCTCTCGATCTGGCCTGCAACGCAATTGGTGGGCAGACGCATCCGCCGCCAAGACCCGGACACACACCCCCCTCCCCCATGAACCCGGGCACCCCTGCTAAGTTGCCAAACGTAGCAAACCACTTGGCAGACCTACGGCAGAGATATTGGTTATCCAATAAATAATTCTCGGAGCGGCGCTACCTGGTGCCGCCTACCAAATTGTATATAGTACCTACTTGTATCTCTTACTTTTTTATCCATCAGAGTTTTTATTCATTTTTTTTCTTTTTGATGCCATTTTACGATCAAAATGCAACATTAGTTGTATTTTTTTTAAAACTAACTTCTAATTATTTATTTTTTTATTTAACTGTAAATGCAATTATTGTTAGCATACCTTGTATATTCAATATTATTATGAATATGGGCTAATAAGAGTATAAATATTAGACAATAAAAATACATTAATTTATTTAAAACGACTTTATTTTTTATTATTATTACAGCTAATTACAAATATATAAAAAAAATCGTAATATCTAAATACTAACCGAGTGTTATTTGAATTTAACGGTAAAATCTGTGCTGCAAATTATTTTTTTTATTTTTTTTTGTGTCTTACTAAAATATGGTAAGTATCGCCATCACCTTGCACCGCAATGAGAGGGATGGCTTCACACGTCCATCACTCCAGGACATATTTATCCCCAGATTCCTACCCACCCCTCAAACCTTTTTCCTTCCCAGAACCTTCTCTTTTTCCTCTCCCCTAAAAAATCCTCCACACAGCATCTTCAAAGATGACATAGGCCCTCAAGGAATTTTTCCCTCAAGGTCTCCCGTGTGGAGCTAATGTAAAAAAAAACTAACACAGATGGCGGATTTAATCAATATCTTATTTATATGAGGTTTTATCGATCGACCATGCCAGTGCTTCTGTTACCTACTTACCCGAATATCTGAGATATTTTACATTGGCCCCTTTCCTAGAAGGTGTCACTATAAATTTATTTATTATGTGAAGTAAATTTACGTATGTAGTATATGAAGTAAATATACCCATTTATTATTTGAAGTAAATTTACGTTAGAAGTTCAGTAAAGGCAGTTAATTGAATAATAGGCTAAACTAAACTAACTACCTACCTGTTAAAAAGATAAATTAACTTCTGGCCATTGTTCTTGTGATAACGATAAATAACAAATTATTCAACCACATTACTCAATTTAATTACCCCGGGGCCCTAAAATATTATTACTCATTAAACATAACACAATTACCTTTTTAACGCAATAAAATCGTATCTTTACAAGTTTTTTTATTTCTTATATATATCTGGAAAAAAATATAGGTAAGTAGTCTTTAATTAGGCGCAAATTTTTATGAGACCATGTAAAGCAACGATGAAATAGAAATTTACTGAATTTAACACGTTCATAAATCACACGTTGGATGGGTACGTTATACATAATGCTGGCGCATAAAACAGGTACTCGAAAGTGTTAAAAGAGGAGTATTAAGTGACGGACAATAGACGTATTTCCTCTACATTGTTTTTAATGAAGTCAGGTCCATAAAGGTTATTCAACGGTGAAGTGTTAAAGGTATAAAATCAAACTAAAAAATTAGCGTGCTCGTGTTAATAGGGGCGGCAATCTTTATATAAATTAATTCCTGCGGTACTGTTTTCGTATGACTCATTTTGTATTCATTCCAGTATTTGAGAGATGCGAAAATTATTAATTTAATTAGAATACTCACAAACTCCCACAGGGTGTGCAGAGAGGATGGACTGCCTTATGGCAGCCACCTCTGGTCTGAAGCCCCAAAATACCTGGAAAAAAACATGACTGCTCAGAAACGGGTGGTCCTTTTGATGGATTCACCTTTCTTAATAAGCGGATTCCAATCTTTAGATTTAGAGCATAAGCGTCAGGTTGGTTGTGTGTTGTCCTCGTTCTACCGGTGTTAAAATAGAAGATGCTTCGAGGAACTAGTATCACTGATCCCTTCGGCACCGGTGCATGGTCGGGAAAAACGCCAAACAAGATTGATATTTGTCACAAGAGAACGGGTCGCTTATATGACTCGTTCTTAAGTTCAACATCTTGGCTGTGGACTGATTTGCCAGCCTCTGTGTTTCCTTCTTCCAGCAACATGGGACTCTCCAAGTCCTTATCTCCTGATCTTTGTCATGGCTAAAATATTTGATCCTGTTATATCTTCCTCTGACTTCTCCGAAGTCTTCTACCATGCACTATATTACAATCTAGATATTATATTGTGGAACTCTCTGAGTTTTTAAATATATCTTTTTTTCAAAAAAATTCTAGATACTCGTATGTGAGTTAGCCTAGGGCTTCTGACGTCGCCCAGTGGAACTCAAGATTTCCACCCGGGGAATAAATAGAGTGGGTATTCGTTGACCACATGCTGGGCTACGGGAGCTCCTTATCCTATTGGTGGCGGACCAGAGTAAATGAAGCAATGATAACACAGACCGTTTCTCTATGGGGTGTTGTACAAGATGGGCATTTCTTACATGGGCCGATTGCCATTCTCCTATCATGTGGGGTGAGAGGTAATCGGAGGAGCATCTCTCCTTCCATCCAGAAGGGTTTTCGGGACTTCAAGCGGGAAAACCTAGTGAGAGACGACATCATCGTGGAAAGGTTTTGCGCATATCTGTATTCCCTCAGTGCCTTCTTGAATCATCATCGGGACTTTAAAATCTATTCCTCTCCCTTGCTTCATGTATACCTGCAAACATAACCCTGCCAAATAACAGGCAAGTGATCGAGGGAATAATTTCTTACTAGATACTTTGTAATAAGGTATTATAATTTCGAATAAAACAATATCTTTGTAAACATCACTTTTTTATATCAGTTGCCGACCAGGGTCCGCTTATCAATACAGTGTAATTAGTACTGTTCTAAAATCTATGCATGTTTGTGTTACAGATACTTTTACATTGGGTTACAAAAAATACACTGAACCCCAGGGCGAAACCTGGTCGGCAATAATAAAAATAATAAAAATGAAGTTTCTTTAAAAAATAAATTTGTCTTAGAGAAATTTTCTGAAAATGTTATAAAATAAATTTTTTTGTACAAATGCTTAGGTTAGGTTGGTATTAAAAAAATCTAGAAGTAAATGAGCAAATTAATTAATTACGTCCGATGTGAAGTTTGCCGTTAAACAAATTGATTTCTTTTCAAAAGCAAGTCACCCTTTGCATTGTCATAAAAAATACTCAATAATTATTTTATTTTTTAATGTCTCTGATGAAGCACGCAACCGTGGGCCATGCATCATTCGAGGAAAACGAAAGGTTTGAACTCAATCCGCAATCGTGCAGTCGGGGAATGTAATGATAGCTTCTTCTTGCAATAATAACTAACTTATGACCGACGAATACCTACGGCTGATTAATGCAGTAGCAATGTGGGCAGTGATCCGTCTACCGACCCAAAGGTCATCAAATTACCAGTCCGGTAAAAGCTAAAAATATATTTTATATTTTAAGTTTAAATTTAAAAAAAACATTAATATAAAGAAAAAATAATTTGCAACCGAGGCTCGAATTTGAAACCTGTCTTTACATTTATTTATTTATTATTACTTTTTTTACCTTTTCCCAATTTTCGTTGTGATATTTATTTCTCCAACAATATTAATATTATCTAAACTGCACGATACCTTTAAAAGTCAGGAAACAAGTTTTGCTTTGACTCCTTGCCATCAACCAATCACTAATTGGCTGAAATACTCTAAGAAAAATTATCTTTGATCTTAATAAATATTTATGCATAAAATTAAATATTTGAAAGGTGTGAACAAGTAAAATGTCTGTGCTATTCCAAAATCCGTGAAATTCTTAACTAAATGCTTCCAATTAAGTCCATATACCTTGGAATCTCTGCACAACATGACACCGCGGAGTATTCAAATAATAACATTTCCACTTAGGAATATTATTAACAATAACCCGCGCGGAACAATGCGCCGATGCAATCTTTGCCTAATTCATTGTCTTCACCGGGAACTTACTTCTTACAGTATTTTTCTCCGGACTCGCTGCTAACTATTATTACAGAAGTGTGGAGGATGTGAATAGGCCACGAATTACAAACCTTAATGACCACTGGAATTGTTGTTGTTCTTTTCAGCATTGTATTTTTTTTTAAATTATTGGTTTCATTAAACTAGAATTTCCGTTTTTATGTGACAACTCACAAAATAGTTCTACCTGTGTACATGTGTACTACGCCATTAGGCGGGTTATGCGGGTATTGGATACGAAGGATGATAGAAGGAAGAAGAGGAACCAGTCACGAAAAACACTTTGAATGTTTCCATCCTTTGTACACGGTTCAGAACAGGTTGATTTTATATCTTGTTTTTGACAACAGCTTGTTTGAAAAACTATTTCCCTGCTCTCGCGTTTCCTTTATCGTACAACATGAGTATCTTCGAGACCGAAATCCACTCTTTTATATCCTTAAACAGACCCTCTTTAATAAATCGAGACTTCAAGGTTTTCATGGTATGTAGTTAATTTAATTCACTGACAAAATAAAAATCGTCTTCTTAAGTCGGTTCCTCTTTGCTAAGGATTGTGACCCCTACTCCAATTTTTATGGTGGACAAGGCTCCCCCACTCTTCGCGATTATCGGACGCCTCATCAAGTGTTTCTTCTGTATTTCACTTTACCAGTGACTAAGAGTTTCTCCTAGTTAGAGTCCTTAGTTTGGAGAGCAACGTATCCAAATTATCTTAAAATACGTTGAAGGCAGAGTACAAGGGAATCCTTTTTACTAGCATCGACCAAAAGGATCAGCAACAATAATAATATTGTGGTTGTTTTAGGTCACCGTAAGGACTCATCAGATATATCTCTATAATCTTATACATATTTGTAAATAATTTTAAACAACTGAATTTAGAAATTGTGATGTTGTAATATTAAACAAATAAGACGTTATTGTAGGTTCTGTGTTATGTAAAAAATAGAGCTTCCCTTCAACCTCCATAATTAGTAGACCATTGCTTACCACGGCTGTCGTCGTTACAAGAAATATTTGAATATTTATACTAAATTTTATCGCTTAATAAGTTTCGTATTACACACACAATTTATTGCCGTTTTCATTCCCACGTTTTAATGACCCGTACATCGGAGAGATCAGGCAGAGATATTAGGGAAGATAGCTATTTATGCCTTGTTATCTGCTTTTTATGAATGTCTCCACTCATAACGTATTGCCTCATGTTATTTAATATCAGATGTAGCAGAGACTGTCTCGTTAATACTCCGATCCAACTAATAGAGTGATTAATAATAAACCAATCAGGGGACGCTATAGAAAATCTATTAGAAAATAATTATAATATAAAGGTATGCATAAGTTTGCTCGTGACTTGAATTTTTATTACTTTTGTCTGTTTTAGTAAAAGATTATTAATACACCAGTATTTACTAATTATAATTAACTGGACATGATAACTAAATGGTTGGTTATCATCATTACAGAGTAGTGTAGTGATTAAAACAAAAATACCTCCTTAAATAATTCATAAATGTTCGTATTGCATGTTTCATTTATACAGTCATAATAATATTAAAAAAATAACTTTGCTCGTATGTACTGCAAGGCACTTATAAAAATATTTTATCAACCATTTTTATAGCATTTTTATGTGTACTACTACTTACTACTAAATTGTCGTGTTTGAACTTTCTTATTCGCCATTTTTCAATATTATGGTACTTACCTATCAACCTGGCTGAGGGAAGTTTGAAAAAATAATTGTCTTTTAGTAACAGAGTAACAGAGGTATGAATCCATCCCTCTCACTACGGTGCAAGGCAATGAGTCGAGAGAGTCCGGGTGGGGAGGTAAAAGAGTCTCCCTCAACCAGTCGCTCCCGTCCCGGTACACCAAGCAGTAGGTGGGTAAACGCATGTGCCGCCAAGGCCTACACAAACCTCACCCCTTGAACGAACCACTTGGGGTGACTAGGATGTTGGTTATCCAATAAATGGTTCCCGGGGCAACCTTACCCTCTCCCCAACTTAAGATACAAAATAAATATGCTAGGTACTTTTACCCATATTTTTGTATTATTCTATGCATATTAGTCGCAATATGTCTATAATGTTTGCATTAAAGTAAGATATTAGTAGGTTTGCTCTAAAATAGCTAATTTTTTTTTCTCATAACTTAAGAAACATAAATAAATCAGTGGTATTTCACTGCGATATATTTGCACGCCTACTGTGCGAACAAGCTAATGTAAAATAAGCAAATAGCCGAGACGATGTTTTAAATCAGTCTTGGCCGTAAACATTGCAAAGTGGGGAATCGCTTCACACGCGACTGAGTCCGCGCTATTTGCCTACCGAATTTTAATGAAATTGTTCAATCAAAATAATATGAAAATTTTCCCGAACACGCCCCCTGCTCGTTGTTCCCCGCATCAGAAGTAAATGAAGTATGAGAAATTCGTTAGGTGGGTACTCCTACGTTTCGCATTAGAAATTACTGTTTCAATTTTAGTGGGAAATGTTAATATTGCTGGATAATATATATTATATTAATATCGACCGGCCGGCGTGGTCGAGGGGTAAGACTCAAATCTCAATCCGAAGGTCGCAGGTTCGCAGCCGGCACGCGCAAATAAAGTTTACAATTTATTTGATTAATTTGTGTTATTTCACAATTAATTTATTAAAAATAATATATAGTATATTTGCGGCACGTTCCAAAATGGAAGATACTCTCAGTATGGTCCTGGTGTAAGACCACCATTCAGTATTGAAACGTTGTTTGATATGGTTTTAGTCGTGTTTGGTGACCAGATCTGAATAGCCAGGTACTTCTCCATCTTCTTCTCCCCATTACCTTCAGCCTCACAAGTACCTACCTGCCTGAAGAAAGTTTGAAAAATGAATAAATTTTTGTTGAAGTAGTGACGTTTCTTTGGACAAATTGTATAATTCCTTATTTGGTCATAAAATATATATACAGGATGTTAAGGTACGTACTTGACTAACTTTAACTACTAATTATTTCAAGTAAGTTTATTTTTTTTCTACAAAAACATAAAAAATATAGTAGATGTTCGACAGTTAGAGGCGGGTTAATTAATATGTTGTGCAGTTACTCGGCTGACATGCAGAAGAATTTGTTTTATTAAAAAAAAGGTACCGGAGACCTAAATTTCATTTATATTGTTTACTCCAAATAATGTCAGGAATCACTGGTTAAAGAAAGTCAAGTGTGTTTGGTTTTGATTTATTACATAAGAGAAAATTAGAAACCTTATTTTTGCATGTAAGTTCTCCCTAACAGTTCACAGAACTTGCGTAGTAAGAGTATTCACAGTACGTAGACAACTGGATTTTCAAATTATTTCTACTTAACTTACTTGCATAAAAAATATTGTTTTATCTCAATAAACGCCCGGGTTGCCGGCAATGAAATAGATTTCCTTTTTATCACGATGCAAACATCGAACCCGTTGGACTATGACACCCTCTAAACTGGGAAAGAGAGTAAAAATTATGGACGAAGGTTGGGTTCATTTCTGGTCACTAAAAGATTTTTTTGTTGTTTTATTTAATTAAAAAAATAATTTATCGTTATTTTAATATCATCTTTTACACGAGAAACATCTTTTGTACGAGGCCTATCTCGCTAGGAAATTCAGGTTACAACTTAATATTTATTCTTAGCTGTTGATCCAAAATTTGGTGTGCGATTTATATTTAGGGTAATTTGTGTTCTGTCTGACAACCATTCTAAGTGTATTATATAGCTTTCTTTAAAATGATATGCTGATTCGAGCGCATTTATGTTTGATAAATTACTCGTGCTTGGTTCCGAACCCGTGATTTATGAATGTCGACCACGTTTCCGTGTCATCTATCCAACTGTGACCATCTATTTCAAGAGGCGTATATGCCACTTGAAGTGGAAGCTTATCACATTGTCAATTAGTAATATTATAGTTGACATCTGTCAGCAACATTAATAATTTATTTAAAACGGCGAATATATCTCGGAATACATCCGATCACAACAGAAGCGTATTCTGTGAAGTTAAATGAAGCGATTACTACTGAATTGAATGTCAATACGAAGGCTGATTGGATAACATTGTCAATTATGAATATATCAACATGATTTCTGCCATTAACAGATTTACTAATATCATTGTGGAGTCTATCTGAACCGTGTTAAACTCCGAATGCAAGGATCATCGATCATGATATTCTTTTAATAAAAATGTGGTACAAAGAACTACTACTGACAAGTACCTACATGTGAAAACTTTACTACAAATAATAAATAAAGACTAGCAGTAAAAAATCCGCTCCAAGGGTTTTGCTGCTAGGGCGGCTTTTCGCTCTGCTTCGCCCAGTTTAAGTGTTGGTGACTATAAGGCATCACCCTTTTGCAAAACTAACTACTATTAACAAAAAACTACAGAATACTTAAATTTAATAGGTAGATACATATAGAATCGTAGACTTTCTTACATTAAGACCGTGAATATTGAGAGGAACGCTCTTCACCCCAACATAAATCTTCTTATTATTGAATGAAAGCAAAAAATGTTTCTTCTCCCATACCATTTATTGGATAACCAACGCCCCTGCCATAGATTACCCCAAGTGGTTCGCTACGTTTGGTGACTTAGCAGGGGTGCCCAGGTTCATTGGGTGAGGTTTGTCTAGGTCTTAGCGGCACATGAGTTTGCCCACCTACTTCGTGACGAGCCAGATAGGGAGGGACTGGTTGATGGTACATATTTTATCTCTCCAACCGGACTCTCTCGACTCATCGCCTTGTACCACAATGGGAAGTATGGATTTAAAGGTCCGTCACTCCTGGACGGAGATTTACTCGGAGTTGGGTTCTTAAATTTGAGCCGTACGGGCATCAGCATATTAATATACTTCGATTTTAAATTTAATGTTTTTATTATATTATATTTCTTTCAGATATGGAATAACGTCTTGGGGAAACTCGTGCAAGATAAATTTAGGTTACATTTAAACAATCAAAATTTCTACGATTAAGCTTTTTGTAAGCAAAAGTTACGCACAAAGAAGAGGTATAAAATTATTATACAAGTCGGTTAGTATATTACCTGTTTGAGGGTTATATGGTTTAAAATAGCACGCCAAACCTACTGTCGGAATCAATATACAAAAAAGTAGATGAAGCACACGACACAAGATTTAATAAGGATAACGATATTTACATCCCGAAAATTACAAAAAAATACGGGCAACAAAGATTCACTTATCTTACGCCTACTAGATTAATAAAATCGAATGAAAATCACCACCAATCTAAAAAAATTGTTAATAGATCAAGATTTAAAAAAAAATTGCTATGGTTTGTAATCTTATTTATAAATACGACAATGAATAATATGCCTGTGTTATGTTTCTATGTGTATTTTATGCCTTTGTGTTGTAGTTTCTTGAAATGTTATTTTTCTGTTTCTATTTTCTACATTGAGGGTTTTTGTTATATTTGTGCTTTAGTCTTATATTAATATTTTTTAAATTGACCTGCTAACAAATTGCTTTAGCAGTTTAGCGGGGGCTTAAAAGGAAGACATAAAATACTGTACGTTTAACGTAACACAAAAAGGAAACTCCCATTGGATCTTGGATGGATTGGTTCTAATGTGTTAATATACCTTGTAGGAAGCAGAAGCAAACTTAGCCAAACTCTTGGCGCTAATTATCCCAACTTGCCTTCATTTTAAACTAACGAAACCTAGTGCATTTCAGATGCAAGTTAATTAGCTAACTAACTTGCTAACACCCGCCCACCGTTTGAAAGGTGTCTGGAATGTTTATGAAAAAATGGCTGCACAAAATATTATGTGCCATCAGGCTCGTATGTATAATATAATAAATATTTTAGACAATAAAATATGTGCTCTGATATTAGGTACAGGTTGTTAAGAGACGTCCCTGACTTACTTTAATCAGTGATTGCTGTGGTTATTTGGAGTTTAAAATGTAGGTGACGTTTAGGTCTCCGGTAACTTTTTTTTCATCTAAAAACATAAAAAATCAGCAGATATTGGACACTTAGGAGAATAGACAAAGATTAGATCGTTTAAAGGATTATGGTTTTTGTTTTTTTTAAATATATATATTTGAAAAAGAAACATAAAAATGTTAATACATTTTTTTCTCCAAATATTGATAGGAATCACTGGAAAGTAAGAAAGATACTGGTACCTATGTGTCTCATCCTATACGGGGTGGAGAGGGACGTACTTGATTTACTTTAACCAGTAATAAAAATGAAATTTTCAAAAATATTTTTTTTTTATAACATGTTCAACTTCCCACCCCGACCCTTAGTACAATTTAATTAAAAAGTTGTTTACCTACATCTTATTTTTTTAGTTGAAAATAAAAGCATTTTTTATCCAAGGAACCTCAGGAATCACAATATAAATAAAGTATGCCAGGTAAGAGGTTGAGTGCGTTTGCCCCAAGCTCAGATATTTGTCACTACGCCACTAGCTATTTACATACATATATATTTTTCACGCTCTGCAGTGCACACTTTACCTATATTGGAAATACTAGATTTTAAAGCAAAATGGATGATATAAGTATAAATAAAAAAAATGAAGGTTTGTTTTCGGGAGCGGACAATTAAGCAATCGTTTCAACTCATTAAATAAACGGTCAGTATCATTTGGCTCCAATCCCAAATATATAAAATGATTGCACTTGCGGCGAGCGGCTGAGGCATCCGAATGATACCTCCAAAGCTATACTTATGCTAATTCGGATCTAATTCTTTAATCGTTACATTCTTCGGGAATGGGAGAAGTATTCACTTATTCGTGTGATTCGCCAGAGACACAGGGATATAATTGCCTTAGGAGTGTAGAAAAAAATCATTTGAATATGGTGAACGCGTCTAGACCAGTTTGGGTCAAGACTTTATTACACTAAATTACATGCTTAAATATGTACTGGGAAGGGGAGGAGCGAAGAACTTCTTACAATTAGAATAATTGTCAGTTTTAGAATAGAAATGCGTCAGTGAGCAGTTAACCCCTGAACAACTTCAATTGGAAGCTAAAATACTATTTTCAAGGGGTTGTTCTCTAAAGTTAATTAAATTTGTCGGACCGTTATTTGGCGGTTGTTATCGCCTGCTGAAGACATTTCCCTGGTCGCAAACACCTGTGGTCACGCTCCAAACATTTGGCCAGTTTCTATCGAACGTGTACTATGGAGGCATTTGTTCATGCAAGGATACGCAGAGTGGATAAAGCACCTACTTTGTTCGTTCAAAACCGATTAATAATTATTTTCTGGTGACCAACGAATGTGCACTATAATAAGCTAGTCAAATATTCTGATATGGTAAACTTTCGAATTCACTAGTACGAATATTTTTTTAGAAAAACTTTTTATTAACTTAATTATAGTAAAATACAACTTTTTGCTTTCGGGGCATTGGAAAATGCTACAGTTAATATTTCAATTACGTAAAACAAAAATTTGATTTCTTCGTATGATCGCGACCATTCACGGCAATGCACATTGTTGTCTCTTATAATAATTAAGGTAGATCTAAAGGTTTTCTTAAATGAATTCGTATTAATGTCCAGTGATTTCGAAAGTTTACCAATGATTATTTATCGCATACCTATTTCTGTTTTACAATGCTTAAAGTAAAAAAGGCGATGTGTACCATAATTGTGCTAGGCTCTCAAAAGTTCTTATAAAAATATACTCGTTCTTTCATATAGTAACTAACTATAGCATTACTCAATTCAGCGATACAATAACGATAGTGTAAATATTGAATTTGATGGTATCAAATAATAAAATAAAATAAAATTGTTTTTGTTTTCGGCTTTGATTTTGATTGATTTTATAAGTGTAAGTCTATCGGTATTGGACTCGTATTACTCTAAGTTCTTGCATTGATTTTTTTTTTGCAAATAAATACTACCGGCTGCGCCTATATTAGTTTAATGGTATGTAATAACGATTTAGGTAACAAAAATAGTATGGTGAAGTAATGTATAGCTTGGACGATGATCTTGGTAGAACGCTGAGTGAAATCGCGCAACACTAAATAAAGAATCCTCTATTTCCGTCTCACCCTAACACTACTTATACCAACTTAGCGTCTTTCTAATGCCACAAGCAAGATACTGCCACAGTGCGAAGGAAACAAATTTTAAATATCTATAGGTAAGTATTTAAACGACGTTTGACAGTCATCTATTGTCGCTTCACTTCAGAATGTTGCACTATCGACCCGCGTGAGGGAGGAAATAAAACCGTTCAACACGCCAACGCAGGAGCTGCAGCGCTATGAATCCTTATCGGTACCTTATCCTTATCCAAGTAAGTAGATACAATCACAGAACCTTTTACAGTGGACACCAAATAGATACTAATATTAGCTTTTCAACGGGAACGTGCATTTTATGGTGGCATTATAAACCTTAACATCCGCAAGGTCCGACTTTGTCTGATATATGATTTTTGTTTGTTTTATTTTGCGAATGGTTAAATCCCCAGTAGTAAAAAGTATCAAACGATTATATTCAAATATAATAAAAGGTAATCCATACCGTCTACCCACACCAAATGTGTCACTACGAATAACATATTATATTTATTTGTAAGCTACTTTTACTTAGGAAATGTAATTATTCTAGAGAATATTGCTTTTTATTATACATATATAATTATAAGAGGTTTTAGATGTTGATAAAGTTGAGAAGCACATACCTACAATTGATTGTCAGTGCACTAAACGTAACTTCCTATCCATTTCAAGCAACACTTTTGTTCTGAATTGTTTCCTTTCGCGAGGACAAATATCTCCCACAATGTCGTGGTCCAATTTTTTGGAAGAATTTCCAATAGTATAATATGGGAATATATTTCCAGCATTCTTTTATATTTCTTCATTGCCTTTGAATCCGCAACCTCTAGGTAAACATGTTTGTACTTTATTTGTCTAACTTAAAAAGTTTGGACTTGCATATATAAAAGAAACAAAAAAATTGATGAATAAAGCCTTTAGTTGCTGAAGGGTTAACTAAACAGAAGTAGATGTTTTATCTAATTCTCAAATGGAATCAGAAGTATTGTTTAAAAAAAGTGGCAAAACAGTTGAAAATATAATATATCATTATCTATTTTGATTTTTGATTAGTGTTTATAGGATGTGTTCTTCGTATTGTTTCAATGTCATTTAAACCCAATCGCTGATCCAAAACATTTACTGGATATTTATTATAATGACATAGTATACGCTTCATATGGAGAAAATGATTTGGATGTTTTATATAAAATTATATGCTTCAACGGGCGAAGGAACATGGTAAATTCTGTTTTACATATTTTGTACGGATGTTTCAATGTCATTTAAGTCAATGACTGCTCAAGTTTCCAAAAAATACATTTATTTAATTTTTATGCTACTGTAACTTTTAATTTATAATAATATGCAATAAGAAAGTTTGATAATAGTTGACTGAAAACATAACACCTTTATGTAGGTACTAAAGGCGTTACGTTTGCAGTCAAGTACCTAAGTACCCATTGAATATATTATTATAGTGACTATTGTATTTAATTCACAGATATCAATTTATTAATTTTCTTTAAATTTTAAAATACTATATAAAAATTTGCAAGAATATAATATTATTTACTAGGTACCTACTTAAATAGTTGTATTATTGTTTGATAATTGCTGTGAATGCCCAATAATGTGTCAAAATAAAACAAATTAAAATACTTGCAGGAACTAACTATTCGATTTCTATTTGATTCAAGTTATAAATTTGTTGAATATCAATACCCCGGACGTTGGTAATGTATCCATTTTTCCAATCGATCATTTAATGTGAATATGGAATAATAGCATGGGAAGGTACAACACTCTCAACCTTAGATTCATTATCGAAAGCTCAAAAAATGATC
This sequence comes from Limnephilus auricula, assembly GCA_951813805.1. NCBI lineage: Eukaryota > Metazoa > Arthropoda > Insecta > Trichoptera > Limnephilidae > Limnephilus > Limnephilus auricula. The sequence goes on from OX638401.1 coordinate 1,956,680, forward strand.
ACTAAAATCCCCATAATAACAAGCACTATAGATATAGATATATTCAACAAATTGATGTACCAGAAGTTGACAAATTGACCAAAAATAATTTTAACTCATCCTTTCAAAAATATAATAAAATATTTTTTTAAATTCAAATATGTTTGCTTTAGTACCTACTTTAAAATAAATTATTTGTACAGTTGCCTGTCTCGACCCAAGATATCCCTAGTCAGACAAACACAGTAAAAAATATCAGTAAAACCCTATATATCCAATTTGGGAGGCGGGAATGGGTTCCGCCGCCCCGGGAACCATTTATTTGATAACCAACACCTCTGCCATAGGTCACCCCAAGTGGTTCTCTACGTTTGGTAACTTAGCAGGGGTGCCCGGGTTCATGGGGTTCATTGTCTAGGTCTTGGCGGCGGATGATCTAGACACACTGAACCCCAGATTCCTACCCAACCCTCATACCTTTTTCCTTCCCAGAACTTCCTCTCCTTAAAAATACCTTCCACAACGCATCCCCATAGATTATTTTCCTAAGTGCCTCCTGTGTGGACCAAATGTTAAAAAAATAATATATATTTACCTATATACCTTTTTATAAAAATCACTGATTTTTGGCTGTTATCTGCATATTATTATTTTAAATACCCGTCTTCTCAAACGTAAGGCTAGGTACAAATTTAAATATCGATTTTCTAGAAACACCGTTCGGTCATCATTTATCAGTTCATACAAAAGGCCTGCTTGTGTTGCGAGCATGTTTCTGCATAAAATATCCCTAAATAACAGAGAGGTAAACGATTTTGTATTGGTTACGTAATAGATTACCCCTTTGGGGTGAATATACCTGTTCCGTTCATTCAGTTCTACCCATGTTTCAAACAATGATCTAATAGCATTTAAAAATATTTAAATAATAGAAATTAGCATAATTATACCTTTGAAGATATAAAACACTGCAATCGACTTGTTTATAAAACATTTCTGAAAAATTATTGAATTTAACGATAGTTAATTGCAAGAAAATATTTGATTAATATAAGATCATCCAATTAAAAGAAGATGGTATTAATTTTTCAAAAGAAGTGTGACTTTTTTTATATAGTTTTGCAATAAAGTGACTTAAAACAAAGTATTTTCTTTTCATTTATTTAAGATGGTATTAGTTACAATTAAATGATTGCTTTGTGCAGGAAGTATAAAAAGTTTATTCATAGTTGTTTAGAAAGTGTCTACCTGAAAAATGTTAATTTATGAAAATCACAACAAGACGGCTTTATTTAAGGGAATAAACAAAGTTTTGTAACATGATTATCACTAATTTTCCATAATATATTTCATAATTTATAATAGGGAGCAAATCTATGGCAGTTTGTGTTACCAAAGGAAATACATGATTTAAATGAAGAAATCTGTCTATTTTCGTTGTTTGTTTTTGGGGTGTTATGCCGTGTTGGGCTACCTCCTTCTTTAGCCGACGTTTCGGACAGCGTTGCAGTGCCCATTATCAGGGCAGATCCGGCAGATCCGACGACGACGGATCTGCACTGATGATGGACACTGCAACGCTGTCCGAAACGTCGGCTAAAGAAGGAGGCAGCGCAACACGGCATAACACCCCAAAAACAAACAACGAAAATGCTTTTAGCCGTGAAATTCTAAAAACGTATCAAATCTGTCTATTGTTATGTTTTGGTAGCTAAACTTGAGTAATTTCTATATAAAAAACGTGTAGATTACGGTTTCTCTCAAGGGTTGTTATTATAAGTATAAACCAATTGATAAATTTAAGAATTAGATTTAGAATTTCTGACCATAAATATAAAAATACTAAGAAGGTGTTTGTTATTATAAATGTAAATCAATTGGTACCTATTAGACTTGGTGAAATAACAACAATGTTTAGGTGTAGGTCGTAGAAGAAAAAAGAATTACCTATCTATAATACAAATTGTTTCGATGATTTTTTTATGGGTATCTCCTTTTGGTATTAAATTTGTCAATAATTAAATATCATTTTTATATATTTTCGAATGCGCTATATTTATAAAACTTGATGAGATAAAAAGAGATATTGATTTGAAACAACAATTCAGATTACAAAAATACAAACATATTAAGAAGGGGTTTGTTATTATAAGTATAAACCAATTGATAAAATTAATTAACTGGTAAAATTGGTACCTATTACACTTGGTGAAATAACAACATTTACAGCCTTACTCAAAAAAAACACTCCGCGGCCGTTAAACGGTGTTTCTGTAGCACGTTGTGTAAAGTCTGTACATTTCGTTTTTCAAATTCTTACTAAACAAAATATATGGTTTTGATCTGACAACGTCGGCATTTTACCAGCCTTACTAATAAACTTTCTGAAAAATTTGTACAATGGTCAAACAACCATGTATAAAGAATCCTTACTAATTAAGAACTGACAAAAAATTGTTCATGGAAAGATATGTACATTGTTTAAACGGCCAAGGAGGGTAGTTTATCTGTTGTATATATTTGTTCCATTTGTAATTTTCAACGAATTTCGAATTTTTTTTTAATGTCCTATATATTTATTATTTTTTGAGATGTCGTAAAAACAAATACCATTTTAGAACCAAAATGTAATTACCTTTAAGATTTTCATATCTAAAATATACTTAAATGTATAAAAACTGTAGTATTTTAAGATTCAAACATCAAGTTGAAAAATAAAACTCACTTACCCCAAACACTTTCTATTAAAACATTGAAATATTTGGAAAAATTCAAAATTCAAAAAACACAGTCCTTTTATTTAATGATTTTAAAATAAATCTGTCACCTCACTTTTTACTCCTTCAAACAATAAAAAAATATTAAAAAATCTTGAAATTCGCTTTTCATTTCCAAAAATTTACAATAAAAAAACTCACGTTTGAATACATTGCTTGCACATCTTAAGGCATTAATTTCTTTGAAACGTTTACTAAAATATGTATTAGACATTTTAGTCACCAAAAAACATCACTTTCAAGAATTTATAATAAAATAAAGATCTTAAAATGCAAATTATTTCTGAACATAACCTATGAACCATTTTCTGACAGCTTAATTTAGAACACACGATTTTAGTGCCACAATTTGACTTAAACTAACAAAAAACAACACAAATTAATAGCAAATATATTGAATACATGAATATAAGTGCGAATTAGTCATAAAGATTGAAATCATTAACTAAAAGATCATATTAATCAGACAAACATTCGCGACCGACTTTTTCCCGTAGAGTTAGCGTACGCGGTTATATTTTCGGCAATGCGCAGGCTCATCAATCACACCACCTAGCGGATTATTATGAAAACTCCAATTTACAAGTAAAATTTCCAGCGTTGCCACATGTAAAGATTCACAAAAACACCGTTTAACGGCCGCGGAGTGTTTTTTTTTTTAGAAAGGCCGTTAATGTTTAGGTGTAGGTCATAGAAGAAAAAAGAATTACCTTTCTATTTGTGGGTATCTCCCTTTGGTATTAAATTTATCAATAATTAAGAATCATTTTTATATAGTTAACGAATAAAAAAAATGAAAGTTGTCTAAATTTGGACCAATTGCGGTCCAAAAATGGACCAAATTTTGCTACCATTCGTAAAACATTTTTCGATTTTTTTTTCAAATATTCCCGCGTTCTGAAAAAAATGTTATTTGAGAACTGAAAATCTACTTCAATTAATGATCAAAAGATGTCACTGTCCTTCCCTTCACTTTTGATTACTCTTTTCAATTTAGTTGATAGCAAATATTTTTTTTAATTGCCAACTGTCAAACTGTGTGTTCATTTAAAATGTCGTATTTACTTTTTTTACGCTTTTCTCATATATTTGTCTACCATTGTAATAACGATTAAATTTTAAAGTAAGTTAATTCTTACTGTAGAATAAAGATAATGCGTGTAGCTATGTGGTGTAATGCAGTTTTTTTTTATTAAGTGTTGTTAAGTGTCCGATGACACCGTGTGGACTGTAAAACTAAATTATGTGGCGAAATTACGAGTGTATAAGATTGTGTTTTTAAATCGACAAGGGGGGAAGGAAACGATAGGAATGGCCCTTACCTTGATGATGAGGTGACAACTCCCAGTTCTTCTTTATGATCACTTTCCAATGATGATGACCCGATGGTCTTCACGACAATTATAATATATTTATATTATTGTTATTTGCGGGATTTGCGAAATGCTTGTACAAGCTTGGTCGAGTTTTTCAAGATAACAACTGAATGTTTTTATTCAAAACAAGGAAGTCCAAAAGTGTTCTTTTTTCAAGTGTTTTAAATCATCTTCTTTGCTTCTTGAGTAAGGGCCTTATTGTGAAAGGAAGGAAATCACAAGGAAGGAATATTTGGTAAGGAACATGGGTATAATGGATTAATGTCCTAAAGTTATTTCAACACTAAACATTCCGCCGGCCTTGAGAAAATGTGATGATTTTCTCAAAAAATGTGCATCAACGACACGAAAGAAAAAGAAAGCAAAAAAGAAAACGACAACAAACAAAATTAAATGGACAAAACAAAGAATTAATAACGAAATTAAAATTATAAACTAAGCAAAACAGATATTTAATCGATAGGTAGTCGATACAGTTTTACCACGGGACGTTTAAAAACACCCTGGGGAGTACATACCGAAACGACACGGATAATTCCATCAGCGCCGCACAGAGTCGTATTTGCACGATCTACGCGGCCAAAAATATGTTTTTACTGAATTGGTATCTAAACAATGTAAATAAATTAAAATACAATTTTTCACATTAAATATATACATATTTTCAAAATTATATACATTATATATTTACAAAAAATCAAAATAGTACAATTTTAGATCTGTACAAAGGGAAATAACAATAAAAATGCTAGTTTATTGGCATTCTTCATCACTCTCCGATGAACTTTCCGATATATTGGGGTCTGCAGGTGCAAACATGGCCAAAGTTTCAGGTAAAAATGTTTCAGATTTCCCTTTTTTTACAGTCCGCATGCTACTTAGCATAGGATTAGAAGTAAGTAGAAGGCGATTAAAAATATCCTGATTACAGCTTTCCCTTGAAAATTTCCTTGCGTAATCTTGGCGGTAACATCAAAAATGTTTGTTGCAAGCCTCAGCTGCTTCCTCGGAAAGCTGTCCGATTGGTAATAATGCCTGTTCGATGATGACTGCGCCATGGACTAAAAGCTTGTGCACTGTTGGCGTCATAGGGTGCCAATCGATTCTTGAGGTGGGTAAATTTTCTGCTTGGCTTTTAATAAGCGGCTATAGCATGGAAAAACTTTTTATTGGTCTTTCTTATAATTTCGTACTGTCCAACTGTCAAATCGGCATCTCCTAAAATTTGCAAAGCTTGCATTGGTGTTAAGGAGGAAACTTACTTTTTACTTGATTTTGTACAGTAAAATGCCTTTTTATATTTAGTTGCTCGTGTCGGAGTACTGGTGATATCTTTTAAGACATTTGATGCATCTTTTTTACCAGATTTTCCCAGTTCCACTGTCGCAGCATGAATGATGATATCCTTTTCAACATTAGAACGAAGTTCTTCAGTCTTTCGCCTTTTGCTCTTCTCACTTAAGTCTTCGAACGACTTGGATGGCCGACCTGGCCGTTTTTGTGTCTCAACTACAGGTATTTCGAAAGTACCTTCTACCCAAGATTGGTTGTATTTTAGAAAATTAGCTTCTTTATTATGAGTTTTGACCCACCTTTGTTTCAGATCTGATTTGAAAAGGGCAAAACCATGCTTCAATTTAATAATTTGGTCTTCATTATAATTTTCACATAACAAAAGTTGATCTTTTAGATAGTTTAGTTTTGCATCTAAACTAGGCAAATTTTCCTTCTTCATGCGGTCGAATAAGTATTGTCGAGTCACAATCTTTACTCCTGATGCACCCTCTGAACCTAAAACAAACATACATTAAGTTAAAAGACACTAACAAACATTTCCAATTTTATACGAAATTTCGCTATATATCTTTAACGCCTCAAAACTATATTTATCCGGAAGTTTCCGGACACGATTTTGATACTAGTTATAAGGAAAAGGATCATATAACAACCTGTAATAATAACCATAGCCCGATCTACCCCGATACATGAACAAAAACACTAGTAAAGAAAAATATTGAAGGAAATCAGGGTACGAAAAAGACATTTTTTATAAGTTGAAATAATAATCTTATTTTATAGTTTACCATAACTTTTATAACGTAATTTGTAAGTTTCTTACCTTCTTCATTAGAATCCATCACTTTCAATTTGTAACAAGAACTTGTTAACATAAAAAATAACTTGGGAAGTTCGTATAATAAAGCGCGTCGCCGAGAACAGATCGTACACTCGGTGAAACAGTTCAATTCCGACTGACGCCACGGGTGCGCGTTGCGCATTAGCAGGTAGAAAAGGGACGGGTTCTGTTCACGGGTTAGTCCTTTGTTCGGGGAACCGGTTTTTATGAATAGTATTGTTATTTTGAGATTGGGACTTTTGGCCGCGTAGATCGTGCAAATACGACTCTGTGCGCCGGGAAATAGTTCAACGACTCGTCCGACGGGCCATCGCATGGGGGCTGATTGCGAATCATCAATCATAACTAGGTCATCAACTTTCAAATTAGGGTTTGTCGTAGCCCACTTGTTTCGTTGTTGAAGAGTGTGTAGATATGCTTTCCGCCAACGATTCCAAAAATGTTGAGACATTTGTTTCAATAGTTGCCAACGCGATAAACGATTCATTGGTACATCCACAAAATCTTCTTCAAGAACAGAAACGAGGGGAGCCCCAATCAAAAAATGGGCAAGAGTTAACGGGTCCATTTCAGATGGATCCGGCGATAGCGCTCCGATGGGTCGCGAATTTAAAATTGCTTCGACGCGAGTCAGAACTGTGGTTAGTTCTTCGAAGGTGAGGATTTGATCTCCCACAACCCGTTTCAAATGGTGTTTGGTTGACTTAATTCCAGCCTCCGACAATCCGTTGAAATGATGTGCGGAAGGAGGATTAAAGTGCCAGGTAATTGAACGAGTGACAGTTGCATCCACAAGTTTGTCGTTGTTTTCGGGTGCATTTATGAATTTAGGGTTATTTTTAAAACAAACAATGCATTTGCTCAGACGATGTCGAATAATAGGATGGCGAGCATTTTCCGAAATTTGTGCATAACGAATACGTCCACCGACTCTCAATATTCCATTTTCGTCGATAAATGGAGCGAGTTTTTGAAGTTGTGTCGAACAGACATGATGCGACTGTATACTGTCTATATCTTGTTGATAATAAATAGTTTGAACAAGCTTAATGCAACATGTCAAAGATAAATTATTTTCTTTTAAAGAGAGTGGGGAAATTACGTTGAAAGTGCCAATTGATTTCGAACGTAATTTATTAATAAATCGACGACACCAAGATATAACACGTAATAATTTCGATAATGAAGAAAATTTCAGTAGAAACTCTTGGTCACAAGTTGACACATTCGTTACGAATGAGACCAAGTTTTTCGATTTGTATTCTGGTAGTTGTTCTGCGGGAATAGTTTGAGGTTTAACTAGTAACCATTCTTCCAAAGGTGATGATAGAAAGTTAGGTCCGTACCACCATAATGATGCGTCAGCGATTTCATTTGGAAAAACTCCTCGTGATCCCAAGTCCGCGGGATTATCTTGCGAGGAAATGTGATACCAATGTTCATGCGGTATATTTTCAATTATAGCTTCAACACGATTTGATATAAAAGTTTGCAAAAGAAACGAAGGTGTCAACCATGCCAATACAATGGTCGAATCCGTGAAAGAGATGATTCTTTCTATTTGAAGTCTATCTTTGTATACTTCTTTACAATAAGTCAACAATTTTGCCAATAAAACTGCTCCAAGCAACTCCAATCGTGGGATAGATGTCACTTTGATGGGTGCAACCCTTGACTTAGCCAACAAAATATGGCTCGATATTTCTTTGATGTTAATTACAACTAAATATACAATTCCAATATATCCTCTTTCAGAGGCATCTGAAAATCCAACAAGTATACAACGACTTTGTGGACATGTTGTAACATAACGATCAATTCTTAGATTGGCGAGGGATGGAAGTTCTGTTATGTAAAATGTTAAAGGATGACTAGGCGATTCTCGCCACAAAATATTTTGGAAACGGCGAGAGTTATTATCCATTAATATTTGTCTATAAATTTGACGTATGTCAGCGGTAAAAACGATTTTGTGTATTCGAAAATTACACATCAATTCGACGATGTCCTTTTGTAATTTGGGACCGACCAAAAGTATGTCGTTCAATGACATACCCGATGACGTTTTAGCACTTGCATCAAAAACAACCCTTAAGCGAGTGGTAGAACTCGTCTCCTTTATTATTCCATGATGAGGTATGAAGTAATTACCAACAATTGGCGATTGAGATGGTATTTCCATAATGTGACCTAACGATAAGTATTCTCTCATGAACGAAATATATTGGGATTTAAAATCAGGATTTCGATCCAGTCTCCTTTCTAAATGCATGAGACGTGACAATGCTGTGTCATATGATTTTCCCAACTTCTCCGGGGTTTCCTTAAATGGTAATGATACAACATATCTCCCATCTTTGTTACGGTAGGTATTTTCAACATATAATTGTTCACAACGAAGTTCATCAGGCGATTGAATTTTCCTCAAAAGAGGAACGTTTTCGATTTCCCAGAAACATTTAAGTTTTTCATCTATTGATTCCTCCATTGAAGTGAAAAATGAGTTAATAGAATGATTTGATGGTTTGACATTTCCCATCAAAACCCAACCTAATTTGGTTTCAATGGCTACAGGTTCATTTTGATTGCCAATTAATTTACCTGAGCACAATAGCGACGCAAAGATATCACTTCCGAATAGGATATCAATTTCTGAAGGTATGTAGAATGTAGGGTCTCCCAATTGGAGTCCTGCGATGTGTGACCACTCATGCTCGACGATACGAGATGACGGCATATTTGAACAAATGTTATTCAAAATAAGGAAATCTGTCGTAATACCAGATTCCTTCGAGGCGACCGGACGAAATTGTGTTTTTATTAATCCGTTAGAATTAATTGTAGGAATGTTGCCAATACCTAGCACTGCAAGTGACTGCTTCTTTTGACGAGGCAAACCTAAGCGTTTGACGCAATTCTCCGAAATGAAATTAGCCTGGCTGGCGCTATCGAGCAAAACTCTGGCCTTTTTGAAAACGCCATTTTTGTCCAATATTTCAACATAGGCTGTAGATAACAACACCGATGTGTTAGTTTTATTGTAAACCGTTGTCAAAGCAATTGGTTCCGACGAATTTTCTTGAGGTTCTGGATTTTCCAACATTTTCTTTGGAAAATGCAACAGGGTATGATGTCTTGCTTGACAATGCTTGCAAGAAAAGCGAGATTGACAATTTTTCGCATTATGTCTCCCTTGGACCAAACAATTAAGGCATAGATTATGTTCTTTTACGAATGAGTATCTATCCTTTGCAGAAAGGTTTAAAAATTTGTCACATTTATGAAGAGCATGTGGCGATTGGCAAGCAAGACACTTGATTTCAATATTCGATACAAACGAATTAACATTACTATTATTGCTCGAACGACTTTTAAAATTATAGGCCTTTGATGGAACTTTATTAACATTTTCCTTTTGTGTCATATGTTCCGGAATAATACCTGACGCCATTTCCTTAGCTAAGCATTGTCCCTCCAAAAACTGCACTAGTAGATCGAATGAAGGAATTTTTTCCGACTTATGTTGTAACTCAAAATCAATACGCAATTCTTTTGGTAATTTGCGTAGAACAATATGTAACAATATGAAACTCCATTCACGTACCGGAAAATTTAAAACTTCCAAAGCGGCAATGTTTTCTTTCAGCATTGAAATAAATCGCCTCAAATTGTCATGAGCCTTTACGGGCTGGGACGACAAAATTACCTCCACGTGTATATCAGCCATTAGGCGTACATTATCATACCTCGTCTTTAGAATATGATAAGCAATAAAGTAATTTCCTTCCGAAATCGGCAAATGTTTCACGCATATTAATGCCTCACCAGTGAGACTAGTTAATAAATATTGCATTTTTTGAACGGAATTTAATGAATTATTTGAATGAATTAACGAGTCAAAAGTGTTAATAAAATTCATCCATTCTGTTGAAATTCCAGAAAAGACTATCAAATTCAACTTAGGTAACGAAACATTAGTCAAATTATAGTTCATTGTTTTATTGTCGATTGCAACTGTTGATTTTTCAGGAAACAGTTGGTTAAAATATGATTGTATTTCGTAATACATATTTTGTATCTCCGAATATTTCGATTGTAATACCGTTACATCAGCCTCATCCTTTTTTGTAGCTTCCAGAGATATATGAGCCTGAATAAAGTTTTCTCGTACAGTTACGAGATCTGTGTAACGTATTTTAAAAGCGTCTTTGTCAAACAAATTCGTTGTTTGAATTGCTTTCAAAGCAGACGCACGAATACTCTCCATATCCAGCACTGACAATCTATATTTAATTGAATTGGATGCCATTTTTGAATATTTAAAACCAAAAAATATTCAAACCAAACAAAAAAACAATAACAAAACTGCGTAAAAACTGTCACTTTTTACAGCACATTGACAACGAAATCATAAACAAACTTCACTGCGCATCTATGGAAGCAGAGCTCTACTTTACCATTAACCTTACCGAGGATTGGTTTATTTATGGTTACCATTAACAGGGCTCTACTTTACCGACGATTGGTTTATTTATAATTAACAGGGCTCTACGTTACCGACGCGACTTCAAACTGATGCCTACTTATCGAATGCTACCGAAATTACAAACAAATCGTGTCAATATGATTACCTAATTAATTATTAATCTTTATGCGTAATAATGAATTATTGTTGAAATAGCTTTACGACAGGAACGGAATTGAAAGGATGCGAGTTTAAAAACACAATCATTTGAATTGAAACGATATTCAATTTGGCGAAGTTTTTGCTAAAAAACAACAATATGTAATTTAGCGGGAATGTGATTTATATCCGGCTCGAAGGACCAAAAATGTTAAGTGTCCGATGACACCGTGTGGACTGTAAAACTAAATTATGTGGCGAAATTACGAGTGTATAAGATTGTGTTTTTAAATCGACAAGGGGGGAAGGAAACGATAGGAATGGCCCTTACCTTGATGATGAGGTGACAACTCCCAGTTCTTCTTTATGATCACTTTCCAATGATGATGACCCGATGGTCTTCACGACAATTATAATATATTTATATTATTGTTATTTGCGGGATTTGCGAAATGCTTGTACAAGCTTGGTCGAGTTTTTCAAGATAACAACTGAATGTTTTTATTCAAAACAAGGAAGTCCAAAAGTGTTCTTTTTTCAAGTGTTTTAAATCATCTTCTTTGCTTCTTGAGTAAGGGCCTTATTGTGAAAGGAAGGAAATCACAAGGAAGGAATATTTGGTAAGGAACATGGGTATAATGGATTAATGTCCTAAAGTTATTTCAACACTAAACAAGTGTATTAAAATTCATATTTTATTACAATTAAATTTGTGCTTTCACGAACAATTTTTTTTTCCTTAGGAATTATTTCAATACTTCTAGATATTTTATTATTCTAGATATTTCTATATTTGATTATTAATTAGACTATTTACAAGAAACTCCACAGAAAATATATAATGTGTAATGCAAAATTAAAGTTTACACAGCAGATTTTTCTAGAAAACCTAGAAAATACATGCTTTTGGAATAATAATAATTTTTGCATAACTACAAATTTTTATAATTATTTAAATATAGGTGAATTTATTGGCGTTATAGCACTATAATTTGTTTATATGTTTTCATGCACAATGGGCGAGTAATGATTTATTAATGTCGGCGGAAAATGTTCAAAATTAATTTTTAAACGTGGCGAGCGATCAAGTCAAATTCATTTATTTCGCGAGATCGCACTAGTGGTTAAAAGCAATTTACTGTTGTTTTGGGGTGTGGTCCCGAAGATCAGAAACGAGAAGAGGTTTCTATAGCCCCATAGCCCAACACATAAATACAGCGATGACATTCGCTATGGCTCTGCGGACGCTGCGAGCGCCACGAGCGACGTTTGGCTAATACGAGATTAACCCATTCGACCGTCATTAGTCATTACTCATACTTTGCTGATCAATAATAAATTAATATGGTACCTAATTTAATAAAGAAATAATAAAAGATGTAAAAAAGTTAATTGGCAATGATAATGTTGGATTCTTTTTAGATTAATGAAGATATTTTTAAGATATTAAAAACTCGTGGTTTTAAAACAAAACAAATGTTTTATTTTTATCGAAGAAAGCAAACACTTTGAGGCTTGACATTATACCAAATGAAACAAATACTTAGTTTTAAACTACTTTATTTTTATTTATATTTGTCGACCGGTTTCGATTGCACTCAATCTTCATCAGGACAATAAATTATCTGTTTACCTGATATTGTTCCTCTGTTTTATAATTTAGTTTATATTTTATTGTCCTGATGAAGATTGAGTGCAATCGAAACCGGTCGACAAATATGTATAAAAATAAAGTGGTTTAAAACGAAGTATTTGTTTCATTTTGTTTTATTTTTATTATATTGGTCTAGCACTTTGCAGAAATTCACCAAGTAAATAATGAACGCATTATTCCAATATACATTTTCCTATGTTTTTCTTACAATTATTTGACTGACACCTAAAGGGTAAAATATCTAGGTTTCAGAGAGCGAAGAATGCAACAATTGAATCCTTGACCGTTAAGGTATTATTTTTCATTTGAGTCGATCAATCATGTTGATTTTAATGAGCACTTTGACAAAAAAATGTTCGGATTCAATTTGGTGTTTATTGAAAACCAATTAACGTCTTGTTGTGTGCCTGCCAGTGAAGAATTATTCAGTATGAAATGTAACAGTTTCTTGTGATACAGTGGATGTAATTATAAACAGAAAAAATCCAGTAAATTGCTTCTCTGACATATGGTTTCCCGTTTATCTCTGAACCATTTAATACAACTCAAAGATGTTACAGAAACATTTAATAATTACAGTGATTCTGGTAGAGTGTTATTAACAATGTATTAGAACTGTTTTTGTTATCTGGGTGGTCTTGTTCAATTAAGATGGAGCCAAATGCCAAAATGTGGCTGTTTTTAGTGAGCCTTCTATCACCACAAATATAGGAAACAGGTATAAAAGTAGTTTGTGCCTAGAAACGCTCAATTTCAAGCGAAAAACTGGTTTTTATTCATTGTATGATTCATTTTAAAAGAAAGAAAAAAATAATCACGTATAAACGAAACTGTCACGGATAAACTTGGCAAAGTAGTTTCTTATATGCGCTCATACACTTATTATGAAAAAATGCATTTTTTAGTAGTTTACGCTTATATTTTTTTATAAACTAATTACCGATTTAATGATAATTCTACTCAAACGAAACGATAGGAAAATCTTTAATTCATCCAAAGCATAATTTTTTTTATCCATAATGTACACCAATTTGTAGTAAAGGTTAATCTAAAATACTGATTTCACATTAAGTTTCGACTGTGTTTAAATTAGAATAAAATTGTTACTTAGGGAAAAGTAAAGAATTAATTCAACAAGATGGTAAATTAAATCTTTAATTAAGAAAACATATCCAAGAGACCCGAAACAAGTACTTAATAAATTTATGCTTTTTCAAATGTTTAGATAGGTATCAAATAATTTATACAATTTGTTTGAATATGTCATTAAAATATACGGTTAGTGACTTCCAGAATATTCAATAAATTTCCTTTTTTTATATCTAGAATACATTATATAGGTTAATGCTTAGTTTCGGCTCTTAGCTTATGACACATATTATGTTGTTGTATATAATATTATACGCCACCGTATGTTTTGTTTTTTCCATTATTTCATCTAATCCTTTAAAATGGAGCTTAAACTCGGGAGAGAAAGGTAACTACTAGTGTTCTATTATATTTGCTTACGTCTAGCAAATAAATGAGAACACTGGACTCACTTGGTTAAATCCATAAACTTACTATCACATTGATATCCGAATTCCGGCTCACTGTTAGCAACATGCACGAGGCGTGATTACAAAAAATCGAATTTACATCAAAGTCATAGAGTCCACTCCTTCAAAGACTCCAAATCGAAATGATTGATTAAAAATACACTGATGTATTATGCGCCCCGTGTACCGAAAAAACTTTATTTGATTATTGCATAAAAAACCCGTTCCGAGAAAAGGCATTATTACCACGGGCAGTACTGAGAATGATCTAGCCGTGAACTTGTACGAAGAAATGTAGATGCATGAATTTAATTCCTGACCCGGCCTTTTAATGAGCCACTCACGATTCTGTGGCATCTTCCAACTTCTGATCACCGGGTTATTTGTAATAGATTTCAGCTACCAGGCCAGCAGGCGGAGCAGGGGCAAGCGGCTACCAGTTGTACCACTCACTACTCCAACAGCTACCGCGGCTTTGGCCTCTAATTATTGGCTTCGTAGCCCATAAAGAATAATCAAAAACTGGGGGAAGCAGCTCCACATTTAAGAAAATTAAAGCCGAGAAGGCCGTGACGTCATTAACGCCAGTAGTTGGTCGGTACGAATTAGATGCGCTCGTTATTTTTGGGCCTATGATAATGATAAGTTCGTAGAGCCTAAATTTATTAACGTGGCTGAGCTCGATCTAAAACAGGAGTATTTTATAGAACATTGATTATTTGGTAGAGAGAGTAGATACTTACTTCACCATGGAGTGCAATTATACTTGTGTAAATAAATTTCAGTAAGAATTCAAAAGTAGTTCAAAACTACATAATATATGAAAGTGGAATTTGTTTAGATAGTCGGGCGGATGGGGTTCGATGCTGACAGCGGGAACCAATTTAACTTTTTTTTAATATATAGCTTGTTCAACATATCTTTTATTCTATATCCTCAAGATTCATAGTGAGTAAGTACCTTGGTGACATTTTTTCGGAGACAAACAAGTAAAACTTTTAGAGGGAAGTAATTAAATAAATTCTTATAATGAGCGTGATTTTTTTGGATAATCTTATTTGACCGCCACCTTAGCAGTAATTCAAAGCGTTTCTAAGCTCCAGAGCTTTTGATGTAAAAGGGTAGTACCTTAAATTGTACAGGCAGAACTTTGTTCTTAATTTATTTATTAATTATATATATTAATTTGTGCCAAAAACTTCGCAAAATCACTTTGTGGCGTAATTTTGAATTAAATTAAAACAAATAACTTTGTATTAAAAAAGTAAAAAAAAAAAAAATATATATAATTATTACAAATACAAAGTTTTAATTTAATTTAATAAAAACTGATCGATTATATTTTAAATTCTATATTTTATCTTGATTAGCGTGGCACTTTATGGCAGAGCATTACAATCTTTCACCCCTTTGAGTAAACTATTTTATTAATGGCTTTTTATTTTTTTGGTAGACTGATTTCATAACGACCACAAATTAAAATTATTTTACTTAACTTTTTGACTTCAAAGTAGAAATAAAACTGTCGAAAGAAATGACACCATCTCGTCAACCATTCGATCGGCGGCTGGTGGGTATCATAATTCGTATTGGAAACTCGGTCATGCGAACTCTGGCTGGATGAAAAGGTAGTATCCAACACGGACTGACAGATTAAATGCAAAATAGTCAAGTTAAAACCCAGATTCTTTTTTAACAATAAATCCACATAGGAAAATAACTTTCCTCAGGGCCTATGTTGTCTTTGAAGATGCTGTTGGAAGGGTCTTTTTGAAGAGAGAGGGAGGGAACATGGGTCTTGAAGAGACCCATGGTGTATGAATGAGGAAACACAGAGTCTGGCAAATTGTTCCACAGCCGAGTTGTTGAACTCAAAAACAAGTCGCAGAAGTGGCCCGTTCTCTTGTGAAAATTTTATATCAACCGTGTACCTACATATGTTGGGCGCGCGTTTGGCGTGTTTCCCGACTAGGTACCGGTGCCGAGGGGATCAATGACGCTAGTTCCTAGAAGCATCTTCCATTAAAATACTTATATAGATAAAGAGGCCCAAAGTGTTTGCAGAATGATACAAACAGTTTTTCCTTTTAAAGTTGTTCAGATACTTACTTCAATATTTTCTTTCATATTGTTTTCCAAACAAATTCTCGAAGTCGTTGATAAAGACGCAATATTCCCGAAAACTTATAAAAGAAAATAGAAAAGTTCGATTCTCCCTCGGAAGTATGTCTGCTCCCTTTCGATTACGTATTTACATTTCCTGGGAAGACAATAAGGGAATAAAGGGGGTTCCACAGTATTAGATAAGAGCCTTGCATTGTTTGGGAATACGTAACAGCCCTTTACTGAAAATAAAACGGAAGTAGACGTAACGCGGAGGTTCTCTCATTTGAATACTTACCTTCTTTACATTCTATCGTAAAACCTATTTTAAAATTAACTGTAATATCCGATGAATCAACAATTATTTTGCATTCTTAAATAATTTGCAGGAAAATAATTAAATCTTGATAAAATTTTAAGAATTGTTTGCTGAAAATAGCTTTGTAAAAACGGCGTTATTATTTTACTTATTATTAGTTATTAAATTATAGTGTTAGTGTTACCAACTTCTAAATGACTAGCCGGACTCTCTCGGAACATCGCCTTGCATATGGGTAATTTAATGTATTAATTATTCCACTCCATTAAATCACTATCGCCAAATACTGATGTTTTAATTTAGTTTTGTTTCTGATTAAATTGAGAATCTAATTACTTTAGATCGTTAAATTACTTTAATTATTAATTATCCCGTGCTGAGTAAGTCACGACAGAAGCGATTCTTCGAGTGTTATAACTCTATCGTGTTTAACAAAACCACCACATTTCACTCTACCGCCTCGTATAACTATATCAATCAGTTAAAAGTTCATGATTAATAGATATCTCTTCAAGTAAACATACTGTATCAAATTATATCAAGGTTCGCTGTAAAGAGAGTTTTAATGATGTTACGAATATATTACGAAAAATCAATTGAAAAAAAATTATGCATCAGTTTTAGATCATGTGATTATTTGAATGATGATTATTTATTTTGATTGCAATATGCGTTTTACCACCTAAACTATTTAATTTATTTTATGTTGCAATTAACACCTTGGTATCTCGCATCGTCGATTTATACAGGACAATATTGAATTGACAATTGACAATATCGGTAACTTGTCGTCATTTTCGAGCATGACTGCAGTTCGCCAACGAATATACGAGTATAAAAGTTCACAACGACTAAGTGTTCTTAATTTATTCAACACGAGCGATTTTTGTACGTTAGCGATCTGCAGTCGTGTTCGGAAATAAAATTTAGCTACTTTATCAATAAATCTATGAAATCATGCTAGATTCCATGGGAGGAACTTATTCCATGATCAGGAATGCTTCACACGGGGTATTTGTAAAAGAGAAAAACTTCAATATTATGGGAAGGAGAATATGCAAAAGTGATTACTCATTTCACAACCGATCTGTTGAGCATTAAAAAGACATCGTAAAAATTGTCGTACGGAAAATGTCAACCTTGTTCGAATGATGGCCATTCAATTGGCCACCATTGTGTATCGTGCCATAGTAATTAAGTTATTCAGAGCATTTTAACTACTAATTTTCTCCTATTCATTTGGTCGAAAATATCAATGGACACACTTATACTATGCATATGTGTATATGTGGCGGGTGTTCGAAAATATTAGTCATTTGGAAGAAAAAAGATATTTTTGTAAAAGATTTTTATATCTTATTCGTAGAATCAAGTGACTGTTTTACTCCTCGTATCAAACTAGAATCACCGATCAAATCGGTTTATTTGTAGCGGGTATTTTGAAAAGTTCAATCAGAGGTGATATCTGGCTTCCTAGCACACTCGATCGATAAGAATTGATTGGATAACTTTCGGTAACTTCTCATCGTTCCCTAGCATGACCGATGCAAATTGCCAACGAATATGTGACAGTTTACAGTGACTAAGTGTCCTTAATATATTCGACATCAACAGTTACGTTAGCGATCTGCAATTGAAAAGTACGAGTCTTCTGTATAATATACTGCAATTCTCCTAGGGTAAAAAACAATGAAAAGTACGAGTCTTCTGTATAATATAAGTGTTGGGTATAAAATAGAGCCATTTCAGGAAAAAGCATTCATTTGATGACTGGTGATAGTTAAAGTTACGTCCTAAGCATTAAACACCAGATATTGATTATAATCAAATATATGAATTTCGATTGTTTATAATGATGTGCGTGATGTGAAATATTCCCGCGTAATGTAATGTAATGTCTAAAGTTATTCATCTTTCCAAAAATGAAACTGTTTGCATTAATTGAACTATAAAGTAGGTACCAACTTATTTTATTTTAATAATATTTATTCTATCTTTGAAATGAGCATTTTTTTTACTTATAATTTTACTTATAATTTTACTTAGTAATACTTTCAGCTTCTCAAATACAATTATAAAAATTCGGGGTTTTTTCATGAATCAGAGTTGGTTATTAATAATTACCGAATGAACATGATTCCTAGCGTAAATATTATATGATTAAAAAAGTTTTAGCTTGATAAATACTAATATTATTCGTATTTAGAAACAAATATTTACCTTTCGTAAAGGATATTTGTATAATCTACCCTTAAACTAACTTTATTGAACTCTCAGTTTTAGTAAGGAACTTTTCACGAATGCTCAAGGACGTACTACATTAATGAAAACAAAACTAATGTTACACGACACGTAATACACCTACCTAATTAAACTTACTGGCCTACAAATTTTAATGAATTGCGTTTGATGAAATTTAAATTTAATTTTTTTGTGGGAATTTTTATGTAGACCAAAGAGCTGTACCTAAATAAGTGTTTTTTTATGAATTTATTTACATATATTATATTATTTATTTGAATTACTATTTCTAACTAACTATTTAATTTTGACTCGGTTAACTTTTAACTTAATGAAGTTTTTATAATTTATTTTGAATTTATTAATTGGTGTAAATTTTATGGATTCCAGCGACACACAATATAATTTTATACCTTTGTAGAATAAAGAGTCATGAGGAGTGGATAGATATCTGGGAGTTATCACTTTGAATATAAATTTTACGTAGCCATATATCACCTTATTGATGAGTTCTGGGACAAGAGAAGGTTATATGATGAGATATATTTTTCGAAGTTAAGATGTTATATTATTATTGATACGATAAGATACCTAGGTTTTTAGCTACGAGCAATTGACAGTACTAGTACTCCCAACCTTTCCACTTCCCTCTCCTCGTTCTTCTTCTCGTTCTCATTTCACAAAACATATTGGTAATTCATACCACCTGAATTTAGAAAACAAAATAATGTATGGAGAAAAAGTTACTCCACCATTTAAAATTTTAAAAATCAAATCTACGGATGTGTGAACCTATGAAGATATTTGACAAATTCCCAAGATAATATTAAATAAAAAGAAAATATTAATAAAAAAAGAAGTGAATTATTAATTTATTAAAGGTTTGTATTAGGAAATAAAATTTATGAAATATGTATTGTGCGTAGATACAACTTAACAAGAGCAACTTTTGTCAATAATAAAATATGATAAAAACAAATTTTTACAAACGAATTTTCACACTTTATTTGGTTGGTTTCAGACAATCACTTCTATTCTAAATATACTAAACTCCATATTCGACTTTCCGAATTCTTGCGGCTCATAAACTCGCGAATACTTTCAAGAACAACTCAACAAAATACACTATTCTACTGCAGCATAACTACATTGCTTATTGATGCTGACATATTTAATGAAATTGTAAAAGTTAATGTACCGGATTAAAGTACCTTCTCAATAATGTTTAATCTATTGAAAGTATGTTAAAAAATAAAACATTAAAATAAATTAAATGAAAAGAAAGAGGTTATGGTAAATAATATAAAGATTATTGAATATAAAAAAATTAAAAAATATATAAATAAACATTTTCCAATGTTATATTAGGAATGAATAAAGAGGGCATTACCAGAGAATACCGGAAATTAGTCCTTTTTAAATGAAATTCTAGACGTATTGACTCTTTTTTACAAAAAAACATAAATTGATTTTGAAAGATTGTTATTTTATCTGGTACACGCAGTTTTAAAATTTTCGAAAACTAAGTGCATTTTTAATATAGGTACTAAGGTTATTTTTTGTGTGGATTTGTTCAATTTTCAAAAGATAGATTCTATTAAACAACACAAATTTCAAATGATATAATCATACAAGAAAATTAATCAATACATAATCTAGTCAACAGTTTTTAAAATTTAAATATTAGTTAAATTAAAATCATTTAAAAATAAATCCGAGAACGTCTTTTGTGACAAAAATACCTCAGTTTTTATTTACTTACAAAGTAAAATATTTCAATTTTTTTTTACACAATTATTTTGTTTAGACATTAATAAAAAATCATAAATACTTATAATCAAAAAATACTTACAAGACGTACACTATATTTAATAATTTATCATCGGGCGTTTTGAGCATTTTTATTCCCTACTTGAATGTAGATATATATTAAAGCAAGTTTTTAATGAAATAAATCGATATTAAATCTTAATTTTTTTAAAATGGTACGGGGAATAATCGATCTTTCTCATTAGAACCTCCCTGTGCAGTTGCAAGCATTTTTATACTTTTATTCTCAATGGCTTAATCGGTAGGCCAGGTTTTTTTTTCAAAAAAAAATCAAACGTCACGTCAGAATTTTTTTTACAGTAACAATTCTTTCAGATTTTGGTATTTTACACAACTGTTGTTACTAATAATATTATTTTGTAATAGAAAATCGTAAACAAATAATGATTAAAAAACATTTAATTGGTGGCCACCGGCGGGCTAACGGCCAATGAAAGGTTAAGGACTCTAATCGTCAGGGCGTGAATGAAGCACAAATATACCTTCATCGGTTATTTTTAATTAAAACGTCACATTATCACGTAACGTTTAAATGACATGGTGCCCCACATTTTAGTAACCTACCTTCGTTTTATTAATACAAAATTATTTTAATATTACGTAGGTAGGTTACTAGACAAAGTATTTAAATGAAAACAATATAAAAATAAACTAATAGATATTGTATATTATATATAATAAAATAATAATCTAAATGAAGTTTTAAATTTTGTTACAATTATTATTGAAATTGCATATGTATTCGCAATCTGCTGACATGTTTACAAAGCTGTAAACAAAGACACAGTTCAGTTCGAAAGCTGATTTTATTAAAAAGTCTTTAAAACATTTCTAGAATCCGATCCTGCGTTCTGCGTTCCTAGTTCCCACGCCCGGTCCGTCAGCCTCCCGTTGGCAATTGGAGATGAGATCTCTCTTTGTACAATTCGCCCGGGGCCCTCTGCAAGATACATTATATAAGAATCACAATATGTTTTGGGTAGCCCAATTTCATGACAAGTTCCCCGCCTACGCACCAGAAAAAAAATCTCATAAAAATTCTTCAGTTACGAATATCATAAATTTGTTGATTGGAATTTCGTTTTTGTGTTTTGTAATAATACGGACAAGAAAGAACATGGCTCATCGACGATTTTATGTTCAGAAATTATTTTTGCATTATAAATTATTCAAATTAAACATCTTGTGTGTCTCAAATACTGTCGTTACTTTCACAAAATTACATTTGTGAATGTTTTGACACGATTTTGACTAATTTTATTCGACATTGTAATTGTGTATAACAAGAGGTATTAGGTTTAGCATATTAAACTGTAATGGCTTCTTATTTCGGGATTTAAAAAAAAAAATTAAATGAACTCCATACAGGAGGCCCTGAGGACAATAATTTCCTTCGGGGCCTATGTCATCTTTGAAGATGCTGCTTGGAGGGTCTTTTTGAGGAGAGGAAGGAGGGACATGGGACTCTTCAAGACCCATGTTGTAGGAAGGAGGAAACACAGAGGCCGGCAAATCGTTCCACAGCCGAGCTGTTGAACTCAAGAACGAGTCGTAAAAACGACCAGTTCTCATGTGACAAATATCAACCGTGTACATATGTTGGGCAAGCGTTTGGCGTGTTTCCCGACTATGCACCGGTGCCGAGGGGATCAATGACGCTAGTTCCTAGGTAGAACAAGGATAGCATTCCCACCCGACGCCTATGCTCTAAAGATTGCAATCCGTTTATTAAGACGAGAGAATCTATCAAACGGACCGCCCGTTTCTGCACAGAATCGATAGTGTTTTTCAGGTTCTTTGGGGCTCCAGACCAGAGGTGACTGTCAAATTCAACCATGGGGCGCATTTGCGATTTGTACAGGGTTAGAAGTTGTGTACTATTAAAGTATCTGCGGGCCCTGTACAGTAAGCCCAGTTGCTGAGAGGCTAACTTAACTCTGGCCTCGATGGAACCCCCATATCTGATCTGGTCACTTAGATGCTCGTCTATTGCTGATGAGGTTATGTGGAAGAATAAGTATTAATTTTTCAAGAATAGGTATTATTTTCAAAAATTTTGTATTCCTTCTTTCTCCATCGTCTGTAATTTTTGTTGAATATCTCAAATTGGGAGTTCTATAACGTTTTATTTTTATTATTTAACTTAATGATTTGAACCTCAAATTATAATATTTTAATTCATGAAGATAATATTGACGAAACTCAATTGAAAATTTGATACAGAAAAATCAAAAAAAGATACGGATACATCTGGGAATCGGACCCAGGACCTTCAGCTTTCCGGGCCACCGCGCTACCACTGCGAGAAAAACTCGGCAAGAAACGTGTCCAAAGTATCTAAAAATACCTTATAGAAAGATAGTTGAAAACCTATTGTGGATGCTGGCTCTTCCAGAATGGATACAACGAATAGATCATAGTTATTTATAGCTGACCTTTTTGCAACTGCGCAAAAAGTTTAACCATCTTGCAATGTATTTTGTTCACCGTGCGTTTTTCAGTGGCGTAATAATGAGTATGTACAAATAATTGTTCTTGCCCGGGGTTACGCAACATCGTTTTAAGTTGAGTACGGAACAGGTCCCCGGCCAAACATAGTTGCCCCGCCACTGGCGCTTAATATTTCCATTAAAAAATTACAATGCGAAGACTGTGCTTTTTCAATTATCCCTAATTACGCTTTTCAGAGAAGCTCTAATGAGAGTTACTCTCAATATCTCATTGCACTGAGAAAATTGCAGCCGTTTTCGAGCTGTAACTATTTTTTTTATACAGTGATGTTAGATCATTATGCATTTTATTTTATTTAAAAAACTGAAAATTGTTTTGGATTGATTGAAAATTTTTCGAAATAGACAGCTGAGCTGGTGAACTCTGCCAAAAATATTCAAGGCACTAGACATTAGACATAGCATCGCTTGACCTCTGTGAGTTTATTGTCCACTTCACCCCATTATTAACTAGAAATAGTGTCTAAAAATTGCTCTTTCTTGTATTGATTTTCGGCATCTGAAGGTCTAGCTCGACGATCGATAAAACCCTCAATACGATATTGAGTGAATCCGCCATCTATGGTCAGTTTAGCCCGGGTTCAAGGGGTAAGTTATGTGTAGGTATTGGTAGAGGATCTGGACACGCTGAACCTCAGAATTCTACTCACCCCTCATACATTTTCTTTCCCAGAACTTCCTCACCTTCAAAATACCCCCCATACAGCATTTCCAAAGATGACATAGGCCCTGAGGGAAACTATTTCCCTCAAGGCCTCCTGTATGTAGCTCATGTAAAAAAAAACAAAGTTATCAATATTTGCGAGCATGGTCAATGATGTTCAACATATATTCCGACTGACGATTGTTAAATTATAAAAAGGGGGGACTCCATATTATCAGTTATCAGATAAGATTCGGTTAACTGTCAATATACACATATTTTTTTAATAATGGGTTTCGAAGCTCATAGAGTGGAAAGAAGTCGAATACGCGATCAGTAGACTTAAATAAAGCATCTAAGATGCAATCAACGATCTTTGAGAAATGAAAATGATTGAAATACGACTAAATACCTTATTAACAAATTAACTGCTGTTATTTAGGTTCGCATTTTATTTATTTTATTTTTATTTATTTATTTATAGAGAGAAACAAAATAAAGTACAAGTTACACATTAGGAAGCTTTGCCTGTCCAACTAGGAAAGTTTCCCGTTCCAGGACAGACAAATTGACAGGTTTAGTTCATATTATTCCTTAAGTACATAATTGCAAACAAAAACAAAAAAAAAGATAAAAACATTTGAATTCAGCATTGCCAGTTTATTAGTATTTGTACGTAATTGAATGCGTTTGACGATTCGGAATGTGACTTCGTAGACAGATCCTTCAGTGTTGCCAGCGTATATCGATTTCTTATCAATTCCCTGACAATTTTTTTTTTTTTTAATGTTTCTTTATTCTTTGAATAGTAAATATATAACAATTGTGGAATTTATGGCCGCCATACTAGGCACATGCCCGTGTTATGGTGGCCGATTTTTTAAACAGTGGATATAGAATATAAAAGAACATAAAATAATGTAAAGGAAAGTAAGAAGAACTATATTATAATACAAAATGAAACATAATCAAAGCATATGAAGGAATGTAAATGAAAAAAAAATAATAATAAAAGAGTGTTTGGAAGAATACAGCAGAGATGAAAGAGTATAAAAAGTATAGTAGATGTAAAACTATAAAGAGGATGAAATATTAATTATAATTAATCAGTGATTGTTAATTAGTAAAAAGACTTAAAATGAAACAAATTACTTTTTTGTAAACCACTAAAATCAATGTTACTATTATTCATCTTATAATCCTGACTAGGAAATCATCGGTTGAAACGTCGAAACTTTTAGATATTATAACATTGATTTTAGTGGTTTACACAAAAGTAATTTGTTTCATATAAATAAAATGATGCCACAAAGTGAATTTGCAAAGATTGAAGAAGTAAAAAGACCATTTAGTTAGTCACATGACGTTTATTGTTCAGTTATGCTACCAGTGAATATATGTAACACAACAATACGAACTACCAATACAACAATACATATCAATATAACTACCAATAGAACAATACATATCAATATAACTACCAATCAATAATATCGGTTTGGCTGTCAACAGTGATACCATTCTCGGTATATTGATATAAAATCGCCAGAAGTTACGCCTATCGATCCTATTTTGTAAAGTTATCGATTTCCTGGATCAGTTCCATCCAAAATATTTATATCTTTGTACAAAAAAAAAATTGGGATAATATATTTTACCACCATGGTCCCGATCCAGTTAAGAACCACAAAATGTTTTTGAAGCACTCTGTCAGCATTGTGTTGAAATTGAACATGCGTGGACAAAATCAAATTTAACAATAAGTATAAATCTTTCCTAACAACACAGGACGAAGCCGTTTTACGACAACTGTCAACTGTCAGTGATATTATGACAAATATGGCCAATTAAATCTGTAAGCGTATTTTACATAATCTCCATAGTGTATATTTCGAGTAGAGGCACGAACTTCCTACGTTCATATTCTGTCTACAGATAGATTAAATACATACGTAGTCATTATTAAATAAATCAATATTTTCTGGAAATCACTAAAATATTAGAAGTAACGCTCAATACATTCTCAAAAAAGTGCAAGAGATATTATTTATCTAACTTTAACTGCTACCAATCTTAAATAATTTAATTATTAATGTCTACGATACTGCCGCCATGGGCCGAACCACAATACCCTACTTGATAATATGAAGGAGGTTACTGTGTTTTTACTTATGTTGGCAGAATATCACTTAATCCAAAACATGCGAACACTTCAGGACAGGTTCTCCAAGTGAGGTGTTCACAAAATGATAATAGAAACAAATAAAATTAAAATTATTAATATATTTTTTTTTAAAGAATGCCACACATTCCTTGATTACGAATGACCTGACAACAATTGGAAATCTCATACTACGACCACGCTAAGCGGAAAACGTTGCTAGCAAATATTTCACAAGAAATCTATTTATATATTTTTCAAAGCGTAAAGGCGAGGGTTTTTTCTAACTAGTTATTTATAAATTTCAAAGAGCACTCTCACCCCAGCAAATTAATAATTTCCCCATGACTTAATCGCTGAGGGTTACATTAATTTCCTTCCCCTTTCTTTTAGATTTTTTATTTCCCTTTTTAATTTATTTGTTCGTGAGCTTTTCTTTGTTCGAATTTATGAGTTTATAAAAATATGCAGTTTACTCAGAAGGAAATTATGTGATATAAATTTATTTTTTCAAATATGTATTAACTTATATACTTATATATAACCATACCAAAGAAGAAGTATATATTATAAATATTATGAAATATATATTTTATTTTTAAAACGAATTCCGCACAAAAGTCCCAACTGCTCCCGTTTGGAGACAGTGAAACTTTGGCTGTATATTATTGGGTATATTATGAGGCTGAAGGTAGTGGGGAGGGGAAGAAAATTGGGAAGATGAAGGTAAGGAAGTACCTGGCTATTCAGATCTGGTCACCAAATACGGTGTAATCCCCTTCAAGCAACGTTTCAATTCTGAATGATGGTCTTACACCGCAAATATACTACATATTATTTTTAATTCATTAATTGTGAAATAACACAAAATTCATAAAGTGTAGAACCTACAGACAAGCTGCCATATGACAGCTTTGTGGGACTACCCTTATTTTGTACAAATGCTATTGATTTTTAAATACTAAATAAATGAAATAAAATATATATATATATTTTTTTAATCAAATTATTTGCGCACGCCGTGTTCGAACCCGCGAATTTCGTAGTGCTAAACGAGATTCTTACCCCTTGACCACGGAGGTCATAGAACATATTATGTAGAATACATATGTAGAACACATTATACTGTTGTTTTGTTAAATAATGGTGGAGAAAATTGAACGATCCACCCACTAACTGAGCAATTTAAATAATTCTAATTAATAATGATAGATATTGATTAAAGATGAAAAATGCGATCAAAGCTTTCCATTCTGAACTAAAATCGTCATTTATCTCGATCCAAGGTATACATACATTACAAAGTTTCAGTAAAAGTTGAGATGTCAAGTTTCTATTTATAAATATTGATTGATCATGGATGTTAACTTGAATCAAATAGCGTAAAATGCGAAATAATAATTCATGCCATTTACTTTAATAATATAATTTTGATATTATTAAATATATTAAAAAAAATTATATATTTAATAAAATCAAAAATAATTATGCATCGGTGATATTAGTACGTCAGTATCTCTGAAGTGCCCGAAAGCTAACCCGGAGAAATAAATAATGAAATATTATAAAACATTTCAGTTTTTGATCAGCCGCCCCACCGTCCGCCCTCTCTCGTCCCGCCCAGCCTACGGCAAAAGCAGCCTCGCAAAGGCAGCTGGCTGTAAGTAATGTATTGATTTCCCGTGGTGTCGTAGTACTGGTAGGGCGGGATGGACCGGCGGGGAACTAAGGTCAGGGGCGGGGAAATTCTTAAAATCCTCGCTCTGGAACATGCTGGCAAATTTATGAACATTTCACGCACGCTGCGTCCAATATTGTTTATTTATAAAATTTTCACTTTGTTTGGCAGGAAATTATATACAAAATGGAGAAAATTGTGAAAATAGCTATAAGTTTATTTTCTAACGGTAATTTTTTAAATTCAGTTAATAATTACTTCAATGAAAACAGAGAAAATAGGATGCACGACTTTTCAGATCTGATCAATGAAATTAACCAAAACAATTTCTCAACACTATGGAAAATCAACACACATTTTAAAATTTATTAGGATTCCACTTAGTCAGAGACATTAAAAAAAACCTAGCCTAAAAACCTAACCTACTGTATACTGTTTAGCCTAGTTCATTTTTTCATCACTTTTCTTTAATGCAAATTTTTTCACTTTTTATATTGCTTTTCAAAGTGTGTTGATTTGTCACTTTGTTAAGTTGTCCGGCTACCGTTTATAATAATGCTATGTTTTATTTTATTGTTAAACATCTCTACCTACCTCTTTTTTAGTAATAGATTAATAACAAACCATGGATCCTTCGAGCAGTTTTACCTGGATTGTTAACACATCAATTTCCAATTTTAATTTCATAAATATAAACAAGTTACATTTTGTAAATCTTCCAAAACTATTACTCCCTAATTGATAAATAAATCTTTGTTTTGAAACACCAATCTTTGGATTCAGTTCTTGTATTTTGTGTCCTAGATACACTTGGTTGTTTTGATTTAGACTTTTTTTTTATTAAAAACCTACATTATTATTGTCCACTTGTAGGTTTATAAAACTAGTAGAAATAAGGTATTGAAAAGTTTTATATTAAAACGGAATTTTATGAAAAAATTAATAATGTTCCCGCTTTATTATTTGAGTTGCTAATGTGAGAAAATAATTATTATATTTTAGCATTCTCAAATTACCAATGGATTTAGATACCTGGTGCCCTACATGCACATGCTGTTAATAATTCCTGGAAACGTTGAACTTCAGAAGCAGAAACAAAGTGCAACTTGAGATCATGTTCAGTACGTGATGCAGGTGGCGCTTTATTCTTTCTCATTTAGACTAAAGAGGCGATAGCATAAAACGCTCTTTCTTAACAACGTATTATTATTATAAAGCAGGAAAAATAATTTCTAAACTGAAAACTATCATTTTAAATGTAAAAAGCCTTACAAGAGTCTCGACTGCTGCCCTATGGAGCCAGTGAGACTATGGCATCCCCAATGAGGCATGTAGTGAGGTTAAAGATAGTTGGGATAACTATAAATAACTACAGATCTGGTCACCAAACACGGCTAAAGCCATTTCTAGCAAAGTTTCATTTCTGAATAGTTGTCTTACACTAGGACGATATTGAGAGTATTTTCTGCTTTGGAACTTGTCGCAAATATACTATGTACTAGCTGACCCGCCCATGCGTTGCAGTGACTAACGAAAAACAACGCCATCTACTGCGTGGTTACCTAATCTAGATAACCATTTTTTTTTATCAACAAATTAACTTACACCGCAGTCTGTCAGAAATAATTGTCCCATAAAACACATTTAATTCGCAATATTAAATATTGAGGTGAATAATCAAGATACAAATAATCCTATCTTTTAAGTTGGACCAAATTACACAGTAAGCCAATTTTCATCAAAATCGGTTAAGTAGTTTCGGAGTTTACCTCGGACGAACATTGTGACACGAGATTTTTTTATTATATATAAAAATATTTTTTTTTTTTTTTTTTTTTTTATTTATTTATTTATTTAGTATAAAATACATTTGTACAAAATAAGAGTAGTCCCACAAAGCTGTCATATGGCAGCTTGTCTGTAGGTTCAATTTATTACTCTTAATATTATACATAAGGAAATATTTGTTAATACATTTATTGTTTTAAGGAAACATTCGGATAGATCACATAATAATATTAGATTATTTGAATTAAATTGTGAAATAACATAAATCAATCTAAAAAATATTATATCGTTATTATTTGTTTTTATCGAATGTAACGTTTAATATATTACTGAATCTATTTATATTCTCGTACATATGAAATGTGTGTTATGTTTTAAGACAAAAAACATCAAAAATGTAACCAGAGATAAAAAGTTCAAAAACACTTTCATTCACTCCAAATAATGTCAGGAATCATTGGTTTAAGTAAGTCAACTACGTCCCTTAACACAAGATATATATTATGTATCTGTAACAGCCGTTGTGTCCAATAGTAATAATCAACTACTGAGTCGAAATCTCGGCTCAACCCTACTCAAATGCATAAATATATTCTTTCCAAACCACAATCATTGACATACACTACTCAACGTAAGGAAGCTACCCTGGTGGATTGGGGTTTCCTGAGGATGCCGTACTTATAAAAACTGCCAACAGAGTCTGACATCTGTCATCTCATTTACACCAATTCACACTCCTGCCGGTTTTTTAGAATTGCGTTTTTTAATTTAAATTATGGACATATTGACTACAGTAGATATTGTGGGATGGACGAAAATGCATGTTGATTATATTATAGGGTCACACAAGAGGCAATAATAGGCAGATATTAATTATATCGAAATAAATAATGGGAGGATTTTCCAACCGTTTTAAGATGACATAAAATGTGTTTTTTATATGTTTTGCGCCCAATTTTGTCATGAAATCAATTGCTTGTAGCTTTATGATTCTCTGCAACTGGAAATTTTCACATTAGAAATCGAAACTGTTTCAAAATTTGCCCATCCGCATCCAACAAAATCGTAATAGAACAGCTGTTAAACGTCAGACTATGGTCAAACTGTAAAATAAATAAAAAAGAAAGTCAAGCCAACACTTTATTTTCAACATATTAAATACGTTTGTTTAAAAAATATAAAATGTCAGTTTATGTATTACACTATTTAAAAGAAATAATTTGTGTAAATAATAAATACAATTATTAACGTTTTAATATTAATTTAACATGAAAAGTGTTTACTTTGACGTCATTTTATTCTCTATTATAAACAGGAAGGTCCCACACACGAGTAGTCAAAGTTATTACGTTGGACACTGGCAAATAGGAGCGTTTCCTGAGGATCTCTATAGGATCACTTGACTGAGTGGCGCTTCTCGGTATACTCAGATTTATCAATTGAAAAGTTGGTCACAACGGCTGTTAGTTTCCAATGATTAACAAAACTTTAGTGATGTTGTTCATCTTCCAAATGAGTTTGAGGTTCGAGTTATTAGTAGTTATCGTAATATTGCAATAAATACTAAACAGGTCTTGACGTTTTTACTAGATAAGGCTCCAAGTAGTTCTTCTGTTCCCCGCTGGTGGACTGAAAGGCTCGCCCAACTCTCCAATGGATTCGGCAATCATCGAATCCGTTCGTACGTAAAACACGCCATCTGTTGGACCCTAGCAAAACTTCGTATTACTGATTACGGTATTCGACATCTATTGAATGAAGATGAAAACACATGATTAAACCATACACTACAATATATAACCCTCAATTATTTAGAATCTAAATCTCCTCAGTGGTGAGAAGATTAACAGTAATTCCACCAGTCCTGGTTTTATTTAAATAAATCTTGTCATCACTAGAATCAATTATTTACTTAATTGAGCCATGCTTTCCTGGGGCAACCCGACTTCCTATTTCATTTACTTCTACTCAATATTCTCCTGGCATCCGTTCTATCACTTTACTTTCCCTTGCACCCGCCTTGCATTCGTATTCGTAATATGTCGTTTATTACACACAGGAACTACATTTCTTCTGCACAGTTCCATTCATCAATCAAATAAATTAAGGAATCTTAAATAAATTAATTGTTTGTTCTTGTATTACGAGTACCTACATATACGCATGTATATTGTCCATCTAGTTAGTGAGGCCTTCGCAAGGCGAAATAGCGGTCATATACTTTAACCAATGATGTCCGAATAGTCCTAGGAAGCGCAAAATGGCATAATACCCCAAAAATAAATCACATAATAAAATAAGTAGCCATTCCATGTTTTCACACTTCCTTCTTCTTTAGTCAATGTTGAGATGTCCGAATCGTTTGCTAAAGCAGAAGATAGCATAACACGGCGTAATAACCCAAAAATAAATCACGATAATAATTTTGACTGTTAAAATTTCAAACATAACGAATACTTTATTGCATAAATACTGTTACGTATTGATATTTATGAATATATTAGTGAGTATGTAATGTATTTGTTTCTTTGAATACGAATAATTTACCATTTTAATAGCAGCTCCCGTGTCGTACAAAAACTCTAACTAATTTTCATATCAGCTGCATCAGATTATGAATAATGAATTAAATATTCCTTCTGCCTATGCCGTTAATTAAAATATTTCGCCTGCTACCATTCGCGATGTCTTTTTTTGTCTCTCGTGAATTCCTTTAGTAAAACACAAACGGCTGCAGATTTCAGAATAAATTAAAACAGCTTAAATTTTAATTATATCAAAATTTATGAATATGCACGACTTCTTTACGAAAAACAGAATGTCCAATATTATTTTAATGTTATCTGTAATTTTCACGTATATAGATACTTTTTGTATTTTTTTTAAGATATAGATCTACGAGTGCTTGTAGTGAATTTTTTCGATAGGGTTACGATTTTCGATACTGAAAGTAAAATCAGGCAGAGGTTGCATCCACATCATCATAAAGCATTCGAATGGAACGTAAGTGGTTCCCTGTTTCTTAAAATATTGATGGGTGAATCTTCTATAATTAACGGTTCATTTATAATATAATATATTTATATTATTAACGTTATTTAGTAGGTTTATTTTAACTTAATAGGAAAAATCTCAAATTATAATATTTTAATTAATGAAAACAATATTAGCAAAAAAAAAATCTTATTTTTCTGTTCCAGATTTTTAATTTAGTTTCGCTTCTATAAGAAGGTACCTACATCGATGATCCAAAAGATATCTGGAGGTAAGTGTATACCTACATATTTTTTCAAGTGATCTAAAAATTCCAAAATTCAAAATTGGGTGGTTACTTTCCCATTTCATTGCGTGACTTTTGAATTCGAAGTATTACAAACATAAAAATTAGTTGTCCAGGCCCCTAGAACACTTGATCGATTAGTATTGACACCATAACTTTCTGTAACTTCTCATCGTTCCCCAGGACAACTGCAGATCGCTAACGTACAAACAACAGTTGATGTCGAATATATTAAGGACACTTAGTCATTGTGAACTGTCACTTATTCATTGGCGATCTGCATTCATGCTAGGGAACTATGAGAAGTTACCGAAAGTTATCCTATCAATCGTTATCGATCGAGTGTGCTAGGTGGCCAGGACATGACCTTTTGTATTTTATAACGATAGTAACATACTTTTTAACGATGTAATTAACGTTAAATCTACCTCGTCCTGAGCGAATTTTATAACGATAATGTGCGTTTCATAAATTAAAAACATTCGACATTCTAGTATATTATGTTTTTTTTGATTTTCGCAGAAGATTTTTATAAACAGCTTTGACGTGCATACGATTTCTACCTGGGACTATTATCTAATCTAATGTAATATATAAAAATCTCGTGTCACGGTGTTTGTGGCCGCACTCCTCCGAAAGGCTGGACCGATTTTTATGATTTTTTTCAATATATTTGGTAGGTTTGAGAATAGGTCGTAAAGTATATTTTATACCGCTAGTTGATTAGGGTGTCACTTATCCAGATTTTTTGTCAATTTTTTTTTTTTGGTTTCAAAAAATACCTATAATTCCAATTTTACCCTCCTACCCCCACTCTCCCATGTTTTAATCGCGACTCTCAATTTTTCAATCACGACTTTAGTATTTATGTATGAATAAATTTAACCGTGTCTTTCGTATTTTAAACAGAAACGAAATATGAACGAAATTATTTATGTTGTTGAATGACACTCGTCGGGTCATTTTGACATTTCATTCGGAATATGTTATGTATCACAACCCAGTGCGTGCAAAACTTTGTACGATTTATTTTAATTTATCTATTTGTGTGCTGGTATTAAAGTGAACAATGCCAGCAAGACGCAAGGGGGCCCTCTTAGGCCGTCGAACGAATAAAGCAACAAACATGGAAAATAGTAAAGCAGAAAGAACAGACGAACAAATCCAAAAACAACGAAAAACTATTCGGCGGTACTCTGTTACTACTTTCGGTTGTCGTTTTTTGTTTTTATTGGCGGTCATCGAGTACAGCACTCCATTCCTCTTTCTGTCATAGATCCCATCCCCACAAACTTAAAATAAATTCGTTATTTTTTATTTAAAAACCAAAATATTCATTAGAAATAGTTTATATGGCAAAACAACGTTTACCGGGTCAGCTAGTATATTTATTTTAAGGTTCTTACGTCGTCTAAGAGCTGTCGTGTTGCTTCATATCTCCTCGTTTTATGGCGTCTGCGTCCCAAGTCAGTTACAACGTTAATTGTTCGTCGAGCCTCTCAGACGGCAGTAAAAATTTATATCATGCGTTAAACACGCCCAGAATGTCGCGTCTATTAGCTTTAGGACAATATCATATCGTGTCAAAAGGACCATTAATAGATAACTGGACTGGGGAGCTTACATAGTGGTTGTTTATTATACTGAAAGCAGCTTACGGCACAGTGTTGTGCTAACGCTGTTTAATGGAGGTTAATAAATTACGAGTATTATTTCAATGTCCGTGTTATATACACAATAAGTACTTTTCTTTTAAAACTTGCAAATTATATCGATAGAAATTGAAACAAAAATAACCTCAAACCTTGCACAGACTATTCCATCCAAAGCTCCTTTTGATTTGATGCCACAATTTGTAACCAAAGTTATACAAACTGAATGTTTTTATCATTGAAGAAGAAGATAACAATAATAATCAAATTTTTTAAAATATGAAAATAAACAAGACACAGAAAAATAATAAAAGATAACGGTCGCAACTGGGACTCGAACCCAGAACCTTACGTCTTACCGGGACATACACCTCTACCAATTGGGCGACTGCGATCTTATATGAGACTGTCGTAATTGTCAACTTCATATTTCAAATTTCAGAATTAACAATATTATCTTCTTATTTTTATTTTTAACTTTTTAACTTAAAGAGTTAAACCTCAAATTATAATATTTTAATTAATGAAGATAATATTAGCGAAAGTCAATCGAAAATCTGAAACAGAAAAATCAGAAAAAGATACGGATACATCTGGGACTCGAACCCAGGTCCTCCGGCAATCCGGGCCGACGCGCTAACCAACTGCGCCAACGTATCCCTATCCGATTCGGTCATTTTTAACTGTATCATACTTCGACTGAGAACCACCAACATTATTTTCATTTTTCTTATCGCATATTTTTATTGGCTGCTACCTTTATGTGTGATTGCAAGATTCAACTCGAACTAAATGCCCTCTAGATAGTGTCAGGATAAATGTTATCACTTTTTATTAATATGCGACATCTATTGACTTTATCTGCAAGTCTAGGATGAAATATTTTTATTTTTATTTTTAACTTTTTAACTTAAAGAGTTAAACCTCAAATTATAATATTTTAATTAATGAAGATAATATTAGCGAAAGTCAATCGAAAATCTGAAACAGAAAAATCAGAAAAAGATACGGATACATCTGGGACTCGAACCCAGCGCGTCGGCCCGGATTGCCGGAGGACCTGGGTTCGAGTCCCAGATGTATCCGTATCTTTTTCTGATTTTTCTGTTTCAGATTTTCGATTGACTTTCGCTAATATTATCTTCATTAATTAAAATATTATAATATTATCTTCGACTAATGTTTTTTCCATATTATTGGCAGCTACCTTTATTAATGGAAACAAGTATTCAAAGAATGTATTTGTTTGTTACCTAGATAGTGTCTGGGATAAAAATATCCGATTTTATTTTTATGGAACACCTGTTGACTTTTTATAAAAGTCTAAATGAATATTCATATTTTTATTAGAAAAACTCTCTTTTTAACTTTTGAAGGTTATTCCCATCAATGTAATATATTATTGAAGAAGAAGATAACAATAATAATCAAATTTTTTTAAATATGAAAATAAACAAGACATTGATGGGAATAACCCTCAAAAGTTAAAAAGAGAGTTTTTCTAATAAAAATATTAATGTTTTTAGTATTTTGTGTACATATTGCAAAATTTGCAGTAGGTACGTTAAAACGGTTAAAACTAGTAGAATTCCATTTTTCATCATTTTAGAGGAAACTTTGTTTAATTTTGTGAAATAATACTAATTATTAAAAAACAAACCATGCCACCTGCGTCAATGTAATTAAATATTTAGTGAAACGTCATGGAAAGGCGTTTTTGCGACTTAAATTAAATTTATATACATACGACAAGCTTGTTAATCAATGTAGATCGGTCAATTGCATTTTAAACAAGGTCATCATAATGTTTTTTTTTTATCCTTTTTATTTTATATTTCATTATATTTACAAAGAAGACAGGCAATTTAAAAAAAAATTATTGCCAGAATTAGAACTAAAATAAGGAAAAAACAAAATTTTCACTTTGTAAAACCAAGTAAGTTATAATTTTTGTATTAGTAAAAACGTTGTTAAAGTGAGCTTTTAACAGGATTGAAAGCTCTTGCACCGTAGTTCCCTCTGTATGACTGTCAAACTAAAAAGTGATCCAAACGCCAATGGACGCGAGCCAAAGTTATCGGTTTCCGGTTTGGTGGAGCGCCAACAAACTAGTATGGAAAGCATTAAAAAAGCTCTGGTTTTGTAAAAGCGCTGACAACGGAAGGTGCTGCGGCAATAAAGCTGTCAGCGAACTACTCGCCTAATCATGAAATATTTCAACTCTAATAATTATCTGAAACTGTATTTGGGATTCCCTGAAAGCGCCCATCTGATACCTTTATAATAATTTACGTAGGTAGATACCACATTGAAGAATTTAAGTAAAATGGTGTAATCATTTTTAAGCTTCTTAACTTGGAATTTTGAGAGTCTGTTAAGTAACTTTGGTGGCGTTCCTTAGATGATATCAGGTACATTTTTAAATGATTAGTTCTAGGTACCATCATTGTCTGATTTCGTCTCTGTTGATGCAATTCTGTACATTTCCCACAAATATATGTTCTCTCATTCCTCAACTATTACCAAAATACATCTCCCTATGTGACAATGTGTCGCCAATAAACCTCCGTGTGCGACATTTGCAATAATACATTATTGCACAATCAGTCTGTTAAAACGACTTGTGCAATGATTACCATAGTGATCTCTCACTTAATATCAACTTTTTTAAAACACCCTGTGTAATGATCAATTCTAGTTATCTCTCAGATTTAAACTCGAGTCCGTTGAAAAAACCGGTGCACTGAACACTCTGTTGATGTCTTAGGGACTTTACTACGAATCTTTTATGTGCTTGTGCAGTACAGTCTTCAAGATCATAATGTCGATTTGCCTTAATTCAGTATCAGAAGATCAGGGATAAGTCAGCCCTTTACAAATATTCAAATGTTCACTTACTCCCACATAATTGTGCTAACTTAAAAAGTTTAAAAAATATTTATTACAGTCCACCTTAGAAATAAAAATACAAATTGCTTCGCAGTCAATGTATGCGACCACAATATCGAAAATATATTTTTTATTGGTTTTTCTACTCTCCCAGAGATACTAACTTGCGAGCTGTTCCGAACGCGAAAGCACAGTAGACACGCTTGGTCCCGTGTCGATTTTTGTGACTAATTCAAAGCTTGGCCTAATTGAGAATAAGTACTTTAAAAAAAGTCTTGCGGAGTTCGTTGCGATTTTTATATGAAGTGCGACACTTATACGCAAGCACAAGTTTGGGGGGTATAATTTCTCACCAAATGGTTAATCGATTAAGAGTAATATATATAAGGACATTAATTGCATCAAAAATACCAATGTTGCGTATTTTATACCAATATTTATGGGTCGGTTTTATGGTAGATTCCGACTCAACTGTTTTTTCAAAGGTATTTTGAACGAAAAACAAATGGCAATAAAAATTAATATCCTCGGTCGAAAGGACCCGCCGAGAACAAATGACAGTGGCAATGACGATGATTCTCACGAGCCCTCAAATAACACAGTGGCCCCAATGCCAAAAACAGGAACAGGCGTCTTCCAGTTCGTCTGACGGTCGTAAAAATTGCATTATACTTTATACCTGTGGGGGGGGGGGGGGGGGGGGGGGGGGTAAAGGACGTGAATCAATAAACATATCATTAGCGCAACGGATTCATGAATAAAACACATGAATTACAATTTTTCATTCCATTTATTTTTTCCCACAACACTTTTCTAATTTGAATGGTGCTACATTTCCTGGCATTAAAATGAAACAAAATTAATATTGGTCAAGCCATCATGTATTAGAAAAAAAACAAGAGAATAATTTCAAATATTGGTGGGCGAGATTTGAACGAATACTCGAACCCCTGAGTTCTCGAAAAAAATATGACTTGAATATGTCATCATTCTTAAAATAGTATAAATCTATTAGAATCATCTACGAGTCTAGAAACTACCTGCATTTCAAGACATAATTTTTGCCGTGCGCTATCTAATTTTATATTCGTTACAAATTTGTTTTTCAAAATGTTTTTGTAAATTGCATCTTATTACCAGTCAATATATATCCACATATTATATTATAATAAAACCATAGATTAGTATAAAACAAAGACACTCTTGTTGTGTATTAATCACATTAAAGATTTTTGGAAGAAGTTATTTGGATAGGCTGTGTTTATTTATTTGTTTATAAGAAATACATAGTACATTAAATATAAGTTGTAAGTTAAATAAATTACATGGTTTTGTACCTATTACGTAAATCTTTAAAATGTCATTAAGTAATTTCGCCTGGGTTTTAAAACTTAATTATTATGAAACTAATGAAAAGAATCAAACATTGGTTAACTAATAATAACATAAAAGAAAGAAAAAGTTACGTTTTAAAATTGAAAATCAAAAAGTATGTGCTCATTAAATGTAATCGACTGTTTGCCTTGTTCACTGACTACAACATATCAGATAAATCTAGTGGTCTTAGCGTTAGTATGGTTAAAATTATATTCCCAAATAGCCTTTGGTAAGAAACCGATAGATCATTGAAATTTTTTTGAAGAAATGAAACTGAAATAACGAATTCCTTTTTTAAAAAGAGTGACTAAATAATTTCCTTGACTTCTCATCGCCTCTATAAGAGAAGAAAATAGTGTTCAGTGAAGGAGATCGTCCTTGTCCAGTCGAAGCAATCCCAATCACGTCCATCCATCCCGCGACCGAAAAGGACGGCAGGCGGAATGACCCTGCGAGCCGCCGCTGGGAGTGCTGCGCCGGCAGCCGCAGCCGTGGAATTATTTATTTATTTATTTGCTCGCCCAACACATAATTATCCGCCGCACTTACAATAATATGGACCCGCGCAGTGCTCGGTGCCACGACACTCTCGGCAGCAGTGGCGGCTCGCGATGATTCTGCAACTGCGGGGACAAAAACATTAAATATTCTTACTTCTAATTCTAATTTACTTACAAATAATAAAATCTTATCATTTCATGTGGGTGCGCTTTTAGATCGTAGTTTTTTAGTGTTTTTTCTTTAAAATTCATATTGAATTGTTGAAATAAAAAAAATTTCGGAAAATTCTTTTAGTTTGCTTATTTTTGCATACTGATCTGCTTAATATAAATGTTTTTTCATATGAATTTTAACATTTCTAACATGAATACTTTGACGACAATAATTTTTGATAAACTTTCAAAAGTTTCATGACAACACAGTTACCTAAAGATTAATTATTAAGATGTATCTCACCATCCTCTTGCTAGTTTGTCCATAGGTTACCGTATATTCATAAATAAACAAATATGAAATGAGCGGAAATTAGGCTAACTTTTCCAATGTATTGCCACTAATTACTAGTTCTATAATAGTAAATTCGGACTTTATAAATAAACTGTGTGATTTTTTGTAGGTCTTGGCGGCTGATGCATCTGCTCACTTACTGCATAGGGGATCGGAAAGGAAGTGACTGGTTGAGGGAGAGAGCTTGGCCTATCCAGTAGGACTTACTCGATCCATCGACGCAGTGGGACGGATGGATTCAAAAGTTCGTCACTCCTGGACCCACTGACTCCCAGATTCCTACCCACCTCTCATACTTTTTTACTTCCCAGAACTTCCTACCCTTCCATTCCTTTAAAGGACCCTCTACACAGCACCCCCAAAGATGACTTTGGCTCTGAGGAAAATTACTTTCTGCTTAACCTCCTGTGTAGAGCTACTGTAAAAACATAAAATTAGTAATTCAAAAATATACCTACTATTATTTGATAAGCTATTTGGAGGATACTGAAAATCTTTTTCTTCCAAATAAAATATAAAATTACCCTGGTTGCTAGTGTAACAATTAAAAAAAATTATTGAACGTTATTTTTTTATTAATTTTATTTTAGTAATTTGTACATCAAAGTATATAAATGAGTAAATAATAATTATAATTTACATACTATTATGTTCTCTTGTGTATTGTAAGAAAATATAATTACAGAAACGATAAACCCAATACTGTCTCCTTGCTCTTCGCCCTGCAAAAGCTTCAAGTCGTAAAAAATCAATCTTGCATCCCGTGTTCGAAACCTTG
This sequence comes from Limnephilus auricula, assembly GCA_951813805.1. Classification (NCBI taxonomy): domain Eukaryota; kingdom Metazoa; phylum Arthropoda; class Insecta; order Trichoptera; family Limnephilidae; genus Limnephilus; species Limnephilus auricula. The sequence continues at coordinate 1,997,022 of OX638401.1, forward strand.
GGTGCTTTTTGCAAAGGACATGTTCCAAATTGCACGAGGCGAGGTTTTTGCGGAAACGTTAAAAGCATTACATACACCAACTACGGCAGCGGCTTCTTGGCTCTCTTCTCTCGGTCCCAAATCCCAACCAAACAACCTACATCGGGATTTGATTACTTACTAAGGGTGTTCGCACCAACAGAAAACAATTTTACAATTACAGAAAAATTTGTTTAAAAATATATTTTATGAAGTTCACTTTTTCATGGGTCTATTTAAATTATTGGGGTAGGAATATTTTCACCTATACATTTATTAAACAATATTTACCAACAAAATTTATTTCACGTAAGAGATTATTTATCGGAAGATGGGGAGCGAACACTGAAACGATTCGCGAGCAGTTGAGTCGACGGCAATCGCAAAAGGAATGATTTGCTTTTGAGCAACTGGACGAACTGCCAATAGAAAGAATTTGTTACAAAATGCGGTGCATTGTTCACTTCCGCAAAACTAATATAAAACTTTCCTTTATTTCTTTTCACTGCTGAAAGATTCCTTGAAATATCAAGATTCTGTTAAGAAAGTAAAAGATATTCTTGATAAGTAGCCGGAAAACAAACAACTCTGCCATAAGATAACCCAAGTGGATGCCATATTTGATGACTTATTCAATAATTTCATTAAATGACCCTCCACCCAGCAAACCCAAAGATGGCATAGGTTCTGAGAGAAATTATTTTCCCAAAGACCACCTTTGTGGAGTATTTTTTTAATATGCTTTATTCCAGAACGCGAAGAGATTTTTTTAAATCTTCATTATATAGTGTATTATGAATATTAAACAGTCTTACTCAAAACACTTCCTTACAGTTAAATGATGATTCAGTTACATTATATTAAATAAAGATTTTACAAACTCTGCATTGATTTCTGACTAATGAAATGTGTCTTTGATTGCGAAATAGCTAGCAACGTCGCATTTTGGCAGACTGACGCATTGAAAAATCGTCTTGAAAAATTGGGGTTATTTCTGACGTATTATGTTTTTGATTCGCTATTACCATGGGAACTTAATAAGACTTCCACGAAAGTGATGTTTTTTCAATTATGAATATCTTAGGCACGTGCAGGTCAATATAAATCCAAGAACTCAACGTTTATATAGCGCGAGCAAGTCATCCAAAAATTCAAAAGGTTAAAAATATGTTTATTAAAAGGTTCTTGTTATAATTCTACTAGAAATAGAAAAAGCTATTTGCAACAGATTAATTTAATTTGTTTTACTGTGTTTGTATATCACTTTAGAATTTTGTTAAACCGTTTGAAAATGTTTGCCCTGCAGCGAGAAATGATCTCAAAAACTCAAAACCGTCCCACAAAAAAATGTCCCTTTTGTGAATGAATAAGATCTAAAGTTCTATTTTAAAGTTATTCTTATTCAATTCAATCACCCTGTGCAACTTAGCTGAATTAAAGAGTTATCTTTGAATACCTCACGAGAGTGAGTAAAAGCTCACCTCGGCTGAGCATCAAAGCCTTCAATCTTCCCCATTGTTCCCGTAAGATTAGCCTCCGAGGGTTGATAGACGAGTAGATATTAACGCAATGGGTAAATGACAGGGCGTGCTTAGGGAGGGATATAATTGCCCGAGCCTAGACTGAAACAGAACAACCCTCATTGCACAACACATTCTGACTGATTAATATAACGTGTTATTATTACTGCAACCAGTACGCTATTTCTTCGAATAGGGAAACTTTGATGACTTTTGAATAAAAAAACACATCAAATGGTGATTATTTTTAACATAGTTCTCTCAATAAAAAAGCAATCTTTTTTTTGTATATACAATTTGAGATTTTTCACAGCCAAAAGAAGTGATTTGTTTTTGGGGTTGCACTACTTCTTTTTTTAACCAACGTTTGGGACAGCGTTGGCTAAGGAAGGCATAATACATAATACCCTTCTTAGAATCCTTCATTTTATTAATGGTTGTAATGTTTAATTTGTAGAACTCCTTAATAAGTTTTGTATTAAATTATATTTTTCTTCTTCAAGTTCTGTTTTGTATTTATTACTACTTATGTAAGCTGTTTTGCCTTCCGGAGGCAATATCGACTGTAGTAAAGCTTTATTAAAGACGATTTATTTATACTTTTTCTATATTATTGTAGGTCTTAATTACACATCTTCCTTGATGATGGACACTGGAATGCTGTCCGAAACGCTGACTAAAGAAGGAGACAGCTCAATATGACATAACAACTCAAAAATAAATCACAATGAATATTTATTTTGTATAATATTGGGTTATTGTATAAAACTCAGCAACTTCGTCATATAATCATATTTGCTGAGGATTATTGGAGGTTTTTTGGAAAGAAAGTAGAGAGGTTTTAAATATCAACCTGTTGGAGGGACGAAAACAGACGCATCAAAAGTATCTATGAATAATAAATGCACATCAGTTTTATCGGATAGTTTATTAACCCATTAACCAGCTAATAATGTTTATTTATTTAAGGGTTAAATTCTAATTGCGGATACTCCTAATTGCTGAATACACAAAAAGGGTCGGTTTTATTTATTTTTTAAAACCGACCTTGTAATTAAAGATTTTTTATTGAAAATTGAAAACAAAAAAAAACGAAAACTTATCTCTCGGATGCAGAAAGGCTCTATTAGTGGTAACAAATATTTAGATTATATCGTGATTAGGGCAGATCGGCAGAAAGATTGGCTAAGAAGTTGAAAAGTATTTTAATTTTACAGACGAAACTATTTAAACATCTCCTTCAAGGTGACTTTAATGTATTTTTATTGAAATGTTTTACCAAAGACCTAAAAGATTTTTATTCGTAATTTTGCTAAATATCAAAGATCCCTTCCAGAGATGCATTCTCACGCAGGAATGGCTCGATTCACTTGACTCCGAGGCTTCTCCGCTCGCGGTCGGATGCTGCGATAGAACCTTATCGGATGAGATCTACCTACAGTGGGATTGTTGTCAGGACGGCTGAAAGACCCTAAGGAGATCCTATCTGAATCTTCATCTCCATCTGGCGGGCCTGCAGACTGCTTCTTAAACTTTCCCGAAGCAGAAACACTTATTTTGCCAATAAAATACGTAATTTTGCACGAAATGCGTTCGCGAAAGCCATGCTAGAATTTATTAACTGGAAGACTGTTTCTTATTTTCTTTGGAAAAAGATTTAAAACACCTACACGATTTTATTTTATTTTTGCGAATCGTAGGTATGTTCCTACTACTATTTTTTTTACCTAGGTTTGTCTTAAACTTTGACCCCCTGTGTTATAAATTTTACATTACAGATAAACAACTGTTAATAAAATCAGTTGTAAAACATTAAAAGACCTTTTTGAGTTAGGGTTCTTTTTTTTTTTTTATTGAAATTTTTTTGATACAATGGTACATAAAATAATAAAAGGTATATAACATACTTAAATATAATATTGTATGAACAAAAAAATCCCACAAAGGCAAATGCCTGAGCGTGGGTATAATATTGAATTTATTATAATTTTATGGTTAATAGGAGATTTAAGAATTTAGTTTATTTTTAGGCATAAAAAAAGTAAAAGTAAAAGAGTAAAAGTGCCTTAAAACATAGAGCAAAAAACAGCATTTGTTGTTATTATTGCATTTGTAAAATTTAATGAAGAATTAATGTTAAAGGCGTAATTAAAAAAAAAAAAAAACAAAAACATAGCAAGCAATATAATTTTTGCTACTTTAAAAGTTGTCTGATGATAAACACTATCTTGAGTAGGTATATGACTATCAAAATAAAGCTCTCATATATTGTAATTTTATAGTTCGCAACGTCATTCCATACGATTTTTCTGATTGTTGATTTTAAAACGCCTGTAATTAAATGTAGTGTTAGTGTATTTCGAGAGATGGCGCTTGATCGGTTATAGACCGAACGCTAACGAATATAGCTGAGAACCATTCTAGAATCATTATATAGGCTTAAAGATCTGTCGGTTGGGACTGAGTTAATTTATGAACTGTAAATTTCTATCGGTTTTCGAACTACGAGCATTCTAAACTACACAAAAAATTAATCCAGATTAAAGGGATTGAAGGATATTACAGTTATATATAAAGGTGCATGTAATGTGTATTATTTGAATAATGAAAATTATTTTTTGAACTGATTTCTCTGAAAATTATTAAGCCAATGCATTTTTAAATTCCTACTAGTAATAAATACATTTTTTTCTTAAAGAGAAGACTGGTCATTGATCTGTATTATAAAATAGTTCAATAAGTAAACAGACTTTGATAAAAATATTACCGCTTATGATATTCCATGTAGTGGCCAGCATGACCCAAAGATAGACTGCAAATTAATGGAAAAAAATAGTTTTATTAGAAAATTGTTGCCTTTTACTAATTTTTCGTTTTTCTTAAGTTTGGTAAGTATGACTTGTCATCGTTTTTTGTTATCTACGCGCCTTTAACTGAAGGAAATGATTTTTATTATAACTTTGATTAAACATATAAATATGTATATAATTTTACAAGTTCCAAAAATTGAATACATCTACAAAAATACTCAATATTAATATTCAAAGATAATACATTGAAAAAATTAAACATGTCATGATATAAACATGACAATCAAATTTCTCTATTATTTACAAAAAAAAATGCATAATAATTATATATTCTAAGGACTAAATTATTTAAACAGTTGAAGACGTAAATAAATAAAGTAAATGGCATTCTTCAATAAAAATGTTATTTTATATAAAAAATAAACTGTACACTCATAACATCATGATCATAAATCGAACTTTATTTCATATCGTATTATTTATAGTATTTAATATTCTTTCCCACTCTTAAGATATATTGTATACTTTATAATATGATTTTTTACTTTTGTTGTTTTTAATGTTCTATTTTTTCTTGTGCCATTGTATTATGTATTATTGAAAAAATATTTTATTTTAAGTAATGAGGCGGGAATGGGTACCGCTGCTCCGGGACACATTTATTGGATATCCAACACCCCTGCCATAGCGTCGCCTTAGTTCTTAATTGTCCAAACGACGATTTTACTTTTTATTTTATCTCCATTTTAAAACTAAAAATAAGAAACGATGATTAATTACAACTAAGAATTTAACTAATTTTCCATAAATACCTTTTTGGAAATAGCTTCTTCTTCTTGGAAATAGCTTCCTGTAACATTTGCTAGTGGTCGTTTGGACATTAAAAAACTAAGGCGACGATAGGTCACCTCAAGTGGACTCAGCAGGGCTGCTAGGGTACATGGGGTGAAGTTTGTATAGGTTTTGGCGGCAGGTGATCGGTACACCTTGAACACCGGATACCTATCCACCCCACGTGCCCTTTTCATTCCCATAACTTAATTTCCTTTCTTTCCCTAAAATATCATCTACGTAGGATTACCAAAGATGACATAGGCACTGAGAGAATATTTTTCCTCAGGGCCTCCTGTGCGGAGTTAGTGTATAAAAAAAATAAAAAATGTGGGTACGTACATAAACACATTATGGTGAATGTTTGGGATGAGCTCAATTTTAAGAGCACTTAGGGTCGGTATTTCAGTCGCTTTTTAACCTCACAAGTCGCTACCTTACAAAATAAACCTACGGTTAACATTCCAAGTATGGATTTTTTCAAAAAAATTTAACAAGTCATCAAATATTTTAATTTAATTTCTACTATCTGTTGAAAGTTCAATTCAAGTTATGTGATTATTTCAGTTTTGTGAATCAACTGGCCTAAATTATATAATGACAGAACTTGAATAGAACTGACATAGAATGTAAAAATGAACTTTAAAAAATTGATGAATTGTTGAAATTTTAAAACAACCGGTCATATTAGATATGAAATTAAACAATTTTTTTCACTTTGTTCCACTTGTTAATTTACACCATTGTTTAATTTCATATCTAATACAATGGAATTCCTAAAAACTAGACTCATTAAAACCGGTCATATGTTTGCCCTCACTCGGATTGCATGTAGGCTAAAGAGCCGTTCGCACTAAGCAAGTACTTTAGTCGAGTACTGAGAATATTAGTAACTAAACGCGTCCGAACACCACCATTTTAGAAGAGTATGTTCTGTTGAGCTCTTTAGTAAAGTTAATCCATTTAGTTCTATTATACTGACATATACAGTTCATTAATAGACGCTGATACGCGCAATATGTCGTCCCGTTAGTGCGAAAATACTACTCTAATATTCTTTATTTTGCGGCTATTAATCTCTTTTCGTGTCCATAGTTTATTTTTTTTATGAAATAATAATAATAATAACGTAATATTTGTATAGCGCGGTTTTGTGTCATTTCACTTCAAGTGCGCTTAACTATAAAAAAATTTAAAATAATCCTACAGTGCTCCCTACAAGTCCTTACAAAATATTGATAAAATAATTTTGAATAAAGAATATAAAGAGAACAAAATTAACAATAACAGTGCTGTTATAGCATAGGACAATATTAGTAGAAAGTAACGGTGCTATTATAGCACAGGACAAAACAAGAACATTAAAACTAAAATATCATATAAAACATGTTCAGAATTGAGAATCAATCCGAGTGCACATTAAAAACATAAAATACAATAAGGAGGAATCCGAAACCAAACAATTACCACAGACTTTTGAACACGGCATTACAATATATTGAGACGAGATTAATAATCACGAATGGAATAATTTTGCTTTTAAAGCCCGTTTAAATTCTGGATATTAGTGACAGCTGAGGGTAGTTTATTCCAAATGAGCAGGCAAGATACACGAAAAGAGCGATCATAGTAAACTGCCGATTCGACCTAGAAAGTTCGATTAATCGGTCTCTTTAATTTAATCTTCCACCTCTTCTGAAATAATTTATTAGCATATTTACTTTGTTGTCCGTTAATCTTGCAAAGCGCCGCATACTAATGTACTTTGCCGTAGTGCGAACGCTTTTTGGTTTCTCGCTACTCGACTTACTACTTGTCAAAGTGCGAACAAGCCATAAGTCCAGATTTAAATTTATGGACCTACCAGCTGGTACCCGGCATGCGTTGCTACGCCATTTAATAAAAATTGTTTCTCCCTGCGCGTCCTTTCCCATTCGTCCCGTTCACCTTCCTCCTCCCCTTCCTCCTTCTCCTCCACCTTCCCTCTCCACACTCTCTTTCCCCCCCCCCCCCTTCCCTGGTCCCGTGAACCCCCATCCCGAGCTCCCTCCCCCTTCCCGATTTTCCCTCCGCCCTCCCGGGTTCCCTCACCCCCCCGTAAGGGACGAACGTCAAATGTTTGACAGGTAAGTAGGTAGAACAGTTTGTATGGGAAAATGAAATTGTGGTTTTTACTATCTTCCTCGCAATTTTTCCATATTTTCTCACCGTTTCAACTTTCCCTGGACTACGAAAAACATTTCTACACCAAAAACAGCTAAATCGGCACAGCCGTTCTCGAGTTTTAGTGAGACAAACGAACATCAATTGATTTTTATATATATATATAGATAGATAATAAATTTCACTGCTATCTACACTAAGACTTAATGAAATCACACATTTTTTAAATAAATTGTAAACCCTCATTTCCATAAAGATCCTTAAAAGAAAAGTAAAAAGGATACAACGAAGCATGCATATTAAATATATGTATAAATTCGATATTCATATAAAACTATTCTCGTGTTCAATGTTCAGCAAGAAGGGAACTGCAGCCAGTACAGTCAGTACAGCCATAATGTCTGAGGGAATACAATTGTACATGAGCTTATAAATAATACCGAAGAATAGCTCGCATTTACATTTGTGTTTTATGAATTTCACATTCATCTCAAATATCACTTTTATGGCAAGTACCTACTCGAAAATGTACAAGGCAATGCTAAAACATGCGGGCTCTGCAACTCTTGCAGCGGTGCACAACAGTTTATATAAGAAAAATTCGATTTTTTAAGAACCGGATTAAAAAACCCTTAGCAAGGGTTGGCTGAGTTCATGAGGTGAGGTTTTTCTGGGTCTTGGCGGCAGAAGCGTCTGTCTACCAATGCACGGCAGGCCGGAACATAAGTGTCTGGTTGAGGGGAATTTTTAATTTCTCCAACAAGACTCTCTCGGAACATCCCCTTGCACCGCAGTTGGAAGATAATTTTACAGTAACCCCTAGATACCTACCACTCCTCATACATTTTTTCTTCCTTCCTTTTCTAAAAAGACCCTCCTCACAGCATTACCAAAGATGACACAGGCCCTGCGGGAAATTATTTTGCTCTATGTATGGAGATAATGCAGAAAAAAATGTCAGAATTACGTGTTTATTGAAAACGAGTGCGAATACTTGACATGATGCAATGACCTGTCCTATAAAATGCAAAGTATCAAATAATGGTTAGTTTAAAAAGATGGACTACTTATTATTATTTGGCTTAAAAATCTGTCGTTTACTAATTAGAAACTTTACGAAATCCAAGAATTCACGAATACAACCCTTTTTATTTGAAAACGTAGTACCTCAAACCAAATGTACAACTAAATAAAATCTACCTGTGATATATTGATGTTGGTGGTGTGAGAACATATTAATATTGCTGTCAACCATCAGTAGATATGTAATTTATATTGCTGACACTGTTGACTGAACATGTACAATATATTACGGATGATTTTGAATCAACGTCTACCAAATTCACATCAGAACATTAGATTCAATTAATTTCTAGACATCCAGGCGCAAATTAAAAAATGTTAATGATATTATTCCACGTCGAAATCGTACCGTTATTGTTGTGAAAGGCCAATATTCTTTATTTTGGAATAACATTTATTTTTATGTTTAGCTTTTAAACGTGTTGTAAAACTATTTTATTGTATTTTTGTTATTTATTTTTGGGGGGTTATGCGGTGTTACCCTACCTCCTTCTTTACCCAAAGTTTCGGGCAACGTTACAGTGTACATCTCCAACTTGGCGATCACTTCTCTAAATTGGAAGGTTGTTTTCACTACGTTCATGTAAATACTATAAACACTATTAACTTTATTTATTTCCATTACATTGTGCTAAAAATTTGGGGAAGTCAATAAACAAATAATTAATTGTGCACATGCCCGATTGCTAAATTTATGAGGAGCTGAACCTAATTCATCAAGCTCAAAAATAGAGTATCCACCAGTATGTTGGTTCATAGAATTCTAAATGTATGTAGAATTATATATGAATAGTTGCCATTAGTATAGATAGTTACATGATGTGTCTCATCAGATGTCAGTGAAGTAGTACCTAAGAAGAGTAGCGGACTGTCTTCGTTCGTGTCTAAAGCAAGAACGATTACGGAAATGGCCGATGACAGACGACAAACAACTGGGCTCCCTCAGCGTCAGGTTCTCTGGCTTCAGAATTACTCGGGGCATCCAATAGGACGGAAGTCTGGTCCAGTTAAATATTCATTGTATGCCTTACGATAACGTAAATAAAGTAACTTATTATCTCAAGGAACCACGACTTTATCAAAGTTTCCTGAACATATTAATTTCAAATAATTGCGATCAGTGATATTGAATAACGATTCATCTGGGTGACGACCGTTGGCTGCCTGAATGAAAAAAAATCCCGAGACCGCTGACGAAGCGGTCGAGTTAACAGAGTTTGGACTAAACTATTTGATAAAACGTGTTTTCATTCTATCAGTTATGACATAAGCATAATTTTGCAGCATAATAAGGAGCCACGACTAAAATCAAACTTCTACACATTTCTTCTTCAAACTTCGCAAAATCACTTTGTGGCGTCATTTTGAATTAAATTAAAACAAATAACTTTGTTTAAACCACTAATATAATTATATATGTGATTGTGATTATATTAGTGGTTTAAACAAAGTTATTTGTTTTAATTTAATTCTACACATTTGTTTATTTATTAATGAAAGTCTGTTTTGCAAACTAGTGCGCAACCCATGATCCACCTTCAGTACTGAGTACCGCCATATTACCACCAGCATTGAGGCGACGCAAGCGGCTTCGGAAACCCTCCTTCCCCTTACAAATACGTACAACAATGTGTGGCAAATACTTTCTTTACTGTAATAATTTGTCCTATTGTTCGTGATTAATGGCTCGAATAATGCACGACTCGCGGCCAGGACATGGCACAAAGGATATTTTGTAAATCTTCTGGCCAGGATACGGATGTGCAATCTGCATTATAATGATACATGTCACAGGAGATGCCCTGCGCCCTGTGTCCTGCGACTTCCCTACAACCTCGCCAGACGTATTTAATATGCGTAGAGTGACATTTAGTGTGTTTACAAGGACCTATGCGTTTCTGCAAAATATTCATTTATAATTGCCTTGACGCAGTGAAACTGTATTACAACACTGTCATCTAAATTAGCTGTCAATTTTTTCGAATAAAAGTTAGTTACTTACTCCAGATGTGAACTGTAATTTTATTAAAATTTTATATATTTAATATAATATATTTCTTCAAACTTCGCAAAATCACTTTGTGGCGTCATTTTGAATTAAATTAAAACAAATAACTTTGTTTAAACCACTAATATAATCACAATTACCTACATGTTTCAATACCGATGGTTTCTTCGTCAGGGTAGTAATGACATTAATAACAAAATAAACAAACAAGTATAGACTAAAAAGAACTATGGACAAAAATATTTTAGAGAGAGGTGATTAATTAATTAAAAATATCGTAAAAAACAATTATTTAAAATTAAATATAAAAATTATTTTAAAATTATGAAAAATTACATTATATAAATTATAATATAAAAAATTTTACACACAAACTCAACAGATTTACAATTAGCAAACTTAGAAATTTTAGAAATTAGAAAAAGTGTTAATAGTAAATTAAATATTATTAATTACCAAATATTTTTTTAAAATAGCCATCTCTTAAATTTATTTTCTTATTAATAATTATATTTAAAATAATTTATTTTTGTTGTTTAAACATCTTTATTATGTTTTGATAATTTATATAATGTAATTTTTCATAATTTTACAATAATTTTTATATTTAATTTTAAATAATTGTTTTTTACGATATTTTTAATTAATTAATCACCTCTCTCTAAAATATTTTTGTCCATAGTTCTTTTTAGTCTATACTTGTTTGTTTATTTTGTTATTAATGTCATTACTACCCTGACGAAGAAACCATCGGTTTTGAAACATGCAGGTAATTGTGATTATATTAGTGGTTTAAACAAAGTTATTTGTTTTAATTTAATATAATATAGTTCATTTATAGATTTTTAGGGTGAGATACCGTTTTATTATCGCCCTAATAAGAGACTGGCTAACTAGATATAGTGAGATTCTTGCTTGTGTAGCGGTGAACTGATCGCAGGATCACTGCGAGTTAAGAGTGCGACCGGGTACATACATTCAAACATGCGCTCTTTAAAATGATTTGTTATGTATCCGGGTAGTTGGGTAGTTGGTAGTTGTGTATTTATATTATTCATGTGAATTGTGAGCCTGCACTAAACTCCCCCATTTACGTTCGTTTCTTCACGTGGTATTATTTATTTATTTATTTATTAAAGAATTTTATACATAGTGTACATATTGCGTTATTTCGCCCGCCATGCTAGGGATGTCCCTGTGTTATGGCAATTAAATTATTGTTTAAATTTAATTTTTTAATCTGACTGAGAGCCTGTGATGAGGTTAATAATTTTCTATAATATTAAAGATTCCACAAAAAAATAAATTATTTAATATATATAACAATATTTAAAACCTTTGTGTGATATACTTTTAACATTCATGATATTATATTCGTTATAAAGTAAAAGGATGGATTAAAAAAAATCATGAACATAACTTCAAGAATCAATTTTTGGGTTCTATTAAGTGATTTTATTTTAGTCTTTGGGCAGTCTCCCAATACCTTATTTTAAGAAAGTGAAGACTGTATTATACAAATAAAAAGTTGTTATTTTTTCCTTGTCTATTATATACAGGGTGGTAAGAGACGTACTTGACTTACTGTAACCAGTGCTTCCTGACATTATTTGGTGTAAAATATGTAAATAAAGTGGTTGACTTTTATGTATTTTTTTCTTCATAATTAAACAACTAAAAAATTCTTTCGCATGTCGTCACTGGTCACTCAGCCGAGTAAACAATCAACCCCCAATCCTGCCCTTAACTGTCCAATACCTTTTTTACGTTTTAGTTGAAAAAATATATATTAAAAATTCGATCGGAGACCTACATTTCATTTACATTTTCTACGAGAGTAATCATTGGTTAAAGTAAGTCAGGTATGTCCCTTAACACCCTGTATAATGAATCCCCTGTCTTAGTAGGTTTTGCTTACTATCTATGAGACTAAGTTGTCCTATCACGCACATTCAGTAGCAAGTTACCAAGCAACTTGTAACTTTTAACTGCCTATCCCTTCAGAGATATAGCGTGATTGGATGCCAGGGCATGTTGACAGAGTGTAAAGCTTACCTGTTCATAAAACTTAATAGGAAATCGGAAAGAATGTTGCCCTGAAGATGAAATTTTCTGTTGATGTGATTATTAATGGAATTCTTAAGCACATGCGCAGAAAATGTGATCAGTATAATTAGAAGATCACATGCAATGATATTATGTAAGTAACAGTATTTAATAGCAGATTAAGTTCATTATTCGCACTTTACAATCAATTACTCTTTCGACAGTGGAATATTTTCTCTTTCAATGAATCCCAAAGATTACATTAAAAATGTTTTTTTTTTTTTTTGGATTTTGAATTTTTTATTTATTTATTTATCAAAAAATACATTTTTTACAAAATAAGGGTAGTCCCACAAAGCTGTCAAATGGCAGCTTGTCTGTAGGTTCTACAATTTATCACTCTTAATATTATACATAAGGAAATATTTGTTAATACATATTATATAGAATAACGTAAAACCTAAAAATGAAGTTAATATTAGCCAAACTCAATCGAAAATTTGAAACACAAAAATCAGGAAAAACATATGGTCGCAGAAAATAATAATAATATTGGTAGTTCTTAATCTAAGTACAGTAAAACATGGCCGAAGGGGATAGGGTCGAGTTAGCCCAGAGCAGAGCCCAGGCAAGGCTAAGGACCTGTTTCTATATAGGGTGTTAAGGTACGTACTTGACTTACTTTATTAACCAGTGATTCCTGACATTATTTGAAGTAAAAAATGTAAATGAAATTTTGGTCTCCGGTGACTTTTTCGATGACTTTTTTTTATTTAATCAAACAAAAACAAATTCTTCCCCATGTCGTCACTGGTCACTTAGTCGAGTATCCGACCAATCTCTTACCCCGCCCCTAACTATCCAACACCAACTATTTTATTATGTTTTAGTGGGAAAAAAAAGAACATAAAAAAAGTCACCGGAGACCAAAATTTTAATAATTTTTTTACTCCAAATAATGTCAGGAATCACTGGTTAAATTAAATTTTACACTTAATTATAACTCCCTGTATGCGACCGTATCTTATTAAATTTTTTCGGTTTAAAACTTTCGTTTGAGATTTTGATTAGATTAGTATTAATTTTTTGAACGTAACCTTTTTTGAATTTTCAAATAAGGAATTTCACAATTTGTACAAAGAAACATGACTATCTCCTCGATAATTATTTTTTCAAACACTCTTCAGGCTGGTAGGTACCATAATATTCAAATGCTTAGTCAAAGCTAACCACCTAGTCAAAAACATTAGCCATCTAATCAATGTAATGCTTGCTTGAATAATAAAGTGGATGCATTACGCCCATCGTTCACGTAGCTATTTAAAAGCGACGCTACCGCTACCTGTCATACAATTTTGCTAGTGCAGCGCCTGGCGGCGATTTCAAAGAATAATAATAGTATTGAAAATACAGACGAGCGGCGATCGCGTCGCTTTAACGTAGCTCCATGGAAGAACGGCGTTAGATTTTCAAATTGAAAATCAGTGAATTATGTTATCAAAGTTATCATCTAAAAACCGGAAACGGAATGCACAAATAAATTTAAAGACACGTGAAATGCCAAAACAGTCGAATTAAAACATTTTGTAGTGCATAGCAATGAGTGTGACCTTTTTGAAAATTGCAACAGATGTTTGTCCTGTGTGTGTGTTATAAAAATATATATTTTTTTACAATAAAAATATTTTTATTTTTATTTACCTATTCATTTTCGGGAAATCAAAAATATATATATTATAATTTTGTACAATAAATTTTTAGTATAGCATAAATAAAACTAATTATGGATTTCCCCCCCATTGTGAAAATAATGTTGCAATCATTATGAAAAGGGGCAGGTTTATTTTCGTAAATATTCAAAACCAAAGATGTCTTTGATGTCGAATAGTACTTTACCTATCTTGTTTCCATAAATTACAGGTCGTTAGATCGACTTTGGATGGAAATTTGATAGCCTTGTGGGGTGATTTTTTAAATATTTCCAAGTTGTTTTCAGCGGGCTTCCGGCAGAGCAATACGATGCCAATAATTTCAGCAACAGAAAAATAAATCCATTTGGTGCTTGAAATAAAATTTTGCACGTAGCCATCTTAAAGTGTTATTTCTTACATAAACATAAAGAAAAGAGATGAAATACAATTATATTTATAATTAAATTCAAAAATCTTTAAATACTATGAGGTAGGTACAGTTGTATATAATGAAGCATGACGTATTGTTAATTACATGTGTAAGTGTTCAATCTAACTGGTTAAAATGATAATTTTTCAATAATGTTTTAATCTTCAATTCTTACCTTTTTGTGTACATTAGATAGATATTTAATCAACAACATTTTTTTTAACATGTTGGATACAATCTTATTCACACTGTTTTACCTGAAAAGCTTAATTTAATATGAAGATTTATATTTAATATGCAGGTGAGTTGACTATATTAAAATATTGAAAAGATTTCAAAAACATCGGAAATATAAGAAATGTGAAACACCTATGGAAACGCGTCTAATTTCTTTAGTAATAATAACAATTATTCCTATGTGAATCATTCGCAAGACATCTTTCACTGAATTTTCATGGGAAACCTTCGTTGATTAGTTTTGTTATAGTTATTACAAAAATTGATACAATCATTTTATTATGCTCAGTATAGTTAATTCACACGCACGCCCTTCCGTGCATTTGGAGGTAAATGATACTTAATTCGATTCCATGTCTGACTTTGGCCAGGCTCCAGACTTGCCTTTGGGGCAATTTGCATCCTGGGAATCCAAAAAGATCCTGAACCTTCGGAATAACAACTTTTAGGCTCCTATCTGCGTGCCTTCTAATTCGTCCTTCCGTGACAAACAACATAATAAAATAATGCGCACTTACCACGTAACTCGTGTTTTCTAAACACGGCATGTGAGTCCAAAAGTCACGAAAGAATGTCTGAGTGAACATTATGAGGTCTTGTCGATGTTAGGAATGTTTTAAATATTTAATAAGGACGCTAGGAATGTCTTCATCATCAATGTCGCATCAGTCGACTAAACGCTGAAGACTTTTGGGCAATGGAGGACCCGATGGTCAAGCACAGATAAATCGGTAACTTTACAATATCGAATCGATAGGCGTAACTTCCAAAGATTTTACATCGATATATCGAGCACGGCTTTAAATAAGAGTTCGTTTTAACTGGAAATACTGACGGGATCTGTCTACGAATTCACATTCCGAAACCTCAAACGTCAATTAATAACGTTAAAAAAGGCAATGTTTAATTAAAATACTAACCTTAATATGCATTGGCTGTCCACATTCTCTTTTTGACAATAAATGGGAGTTAATTTTGTTTATGAGTTTTTTAGTCATATTTCAACCATTTTCGTTTCTCAAAGGTCGAATGGAATAAATTGATTGCGTCTTAAATCCATTATTTAAGTGTAATTTTAGTTCTAACTAATTTTCAATTCTAAGAGTTTCTTTAGTTCAATCCATTCATTAAATACGTCGGTAATTTTTACATTGCTAACGATATTATTAAAAATATTTGTATATTGACAGTTAACCGAAACTTATCTGTTTAATTCAATATTACCAGTAGTAAAAACTTGATACTATGAATTTTAATAAATTAAAAATAATAATTTTATAAAGTTGAATTTTTTATAAGCAAGTGCCTTCATTTGACTTCATTTAAAGGGGCTTTAAAAACAAAATTATTTAAAAACTTACCGTTCGTAAATCTTAACTTATTTTCAATATAGTGTGATAACCCATATTATTCTCTGTTTCCGGTGATTATTGGGTTTCGGTTTCCTCCTTTTTGTACTTTAATTTTTAATATGTTATACATCCTGTATAACATATGTTAGTATGTTAGTTTTAATGATGTTGTGTTATTCTGTGCTTTAATAGCACTGTTATTGTTTATTATTATTGTCCAATAACAGTACCTTTGTTAATTTTTTAGATAGTAGATATATTCTGTACATTTTTGTTTCGTATAATTTTATCAATATTATGTAAAAGGATTGAGTAGGATCTGAACAACATGACCATCGAATATTGAATTGTTATTTTTACGCTTATTATACTCGTAGTTGAGCGCACTAAAAGTGAAATTACAGAAATCTGAGCTTTACAAATATTATGTTATTATTATTTTCCGGAGACCAGTATGGATTTAGAAGAGGTGTAGGAACCAGAGAAGCAATATTATCGCTACGCATACTGCTAGAAAAAAGAATAAAAAGAAACCAAAACACATTCATTGCATTCATAGACCTGGAGAAGGCTTTCGACAAAGTAGAATGGAAAAGGCTCTTCGAAATTCTGAAGAGAATTGATATCAAATATAGAGATAGACGAATAATCCAGGCGCTATACAAGAATGAGGCCGCTATAATTAGATGTGATAATGGTACAAAGGAAGCCAGTATAAAACAAGGGGTGAGACAGGGATGCTCTCTGTCACCTGTTCTTTTTAACGCCTATATACAGAGTGCGATTGATGACTTGAGAGAGAGAATGAGTCACAGAGAAGGTGTAAAGATACACGGACAAAAGGTGGATATGATAAGGTTTGCTGACGATATTGCTATGCTTGCTGAAAGCGAAGAAGAACTGCAAGAGGCCTTAACAATCATGCAAAGCATTCTTCAAAACAACTACAACATGAAGATAAATAAAGACAAAACAAAGCTGCTGACTGTAGGCCGAACGCAACATCAGATGAGAGTAGAGATGTCAGGAGTTCCACTAAAGAACACCAAGGAGTTTGTCTACCTCGGGAGCAAAATAACATGGGACGGTCGGTCTAAGAGCGAGGTCGACAGCCGTATACACCAGGCTAGGCTTGCATTCAATAAAAGGTCGAAAATAATAGAATCGAATAATATAGACCTGAAACTGAGAATACTCCTCATCAAGACCTATGTATGGAGTATCTTGACGTACGGCTGCGAAACATGGTGCCTATCCGAAAGAGATAAACGGAGACTAGAGGCTTTTGAGATGTGGTCCTATAGAAGACTATTAGGAATTTCCTGGAGAGACCACATTACAAATGAGGAGGTTCTCCAAAGAATCGAAGGAGGAAGGCACCTGCTCAAGACCTTGTCCGAAAGGCGTGCAAGATGGATCGGCCATATAATACGACAAGAAGGCCTCTTGCATGCCATAATGGAGGGTATGACCGAGGGGACAAACTCCAGGGGACGCCCACGCCGAGAGTACCTGGAGGACCTGCTGGTGGACATGCGCTGCTCATCATATGCAGAATTCAAAAGAGCTGCACAAGATAGGGAAGAATGGAAGAAGAAACTAAAGGAAATTGCTGCAAACCAATCCCAGGATTGAAACCAGAGAGAGAGATTATTTTTCAAAAAATGCATTATAACTCGTGTAAAAATGAGTATTATGCACCCTTAATAGAATGTTTTAAACTCAACATAATTTTTCTGTGAAAATCGCCGCTCGTATGAACATTTAATATTCGCAGGTACCTGAGGGTAGTATTAATAGTTAATGGAGTTCCATATATGTTTCGTTCAGGCAAATAATTTCAACAAAACCATATAATTCGCTCCGGTTCTGCGCTTTTATGATCTGTTTGGGTACCTTGTACATTATGAGAACTTTAATAGGTGTTTTACGGCATGTGGTGGTTAACAGCACATTAAATAATGTCTGCAAGTCATTTTATAACCTATGCTAATATTGTGAGCTAGCCTTAGCAGCTGTATTACATATGTTATTTAGAAATACCCGCAACTATGCTAGCGACAGCTCGGTTATTCGGTTATTGGTTATTAGGTTATGACGATAGTGGTGGCTATTGATGGTTTTGCATATTTGACTAGCTACTTGAACTAGACTACTCGAAATTATTGGCAGCTATATAACATATATTATAATTATTTATAAATACCCGCAATATTATAATTATTTATAAATACCCCGTCCTCTCTCGCCAGGAGGAGGGGATCAGGTAGGGAGCTCAACTGATCAATAATTCGATTAAAAATATATTAAATCATTTTTGTCCTTCTATCTTTTTGTTTAGAAAGTACAAAAATCAATTATTTTGTATTTTAAGTAGCGTGTTGCTTCCTTCTTCCTTCTTGTATTCATGGTCAATTATTAATAATAATACAAGGATTAAAAATGATCACAATACACAAAATAACAAAAAATAACCTACATTTAAAGTTTACTTTGCTTTATTAGCACGAGATAGTGGCGCCCCTCTCAACAGCGTATGAGATAATTTGTTTAAGAAAAAACTCGCAAATATATAAATATTGTACTTATTATTATAAGTTGTTATACATGGGACCAGCGTTGTATACGGGCAAGACTCGAACTCGCCATCTCAGCATGATACTCTTAGTCTAGGGAAGGTAAGGCCACTCTATAGTCAGACTCCAATAAAACAGGTAGTTTCATACAATTGGGTTTATTAACAATACAAGAGGTAATTCTAGACAACTACAGTAACTCAGTTTAAGACCTGACTTATGAAAGGGTAGGGCGGACTACGTCGCTGGGCCCAGACGGGTAAAAGGTATTAAGCGGGTAACCTCACGTGTGGACGACGGTGATGGCCGTGCTCAGGGAGCAGCAGCGAGAAGGAGCGTGGCGAGACGCGCTAGAACCAGGTTCCAGCGGCGCCTAGGCAGCAACAGTGGGCGGCAGGAAGATTCGTGGCCTGGGCGGCGCAGTGGGCGGCAGGATGAGGTACATGGCATTTGGCAACAGTGGGCGGCAGGAAGATGCGTGGCCTGGGCGGCGCAGTGTGCGGCAGGATGAGGTACACGGCATTTGGCAACAGTGGACGGACAGGATGCACGTTTGTGCTGGGGGCTCGCGCTACGGTGGGCTAAGGACCGACGTGTTAAGCGGCGGGTTACCGCTCTCCTACGCTCCGAGATTTGACTCGGCAACCCCGGAATATCTCCCTGTGCCCTACTCGGGCGGGAGGGGGAAACGTGTCCTTTTATGGTAATCTGTTATCCTATTGGTTCCGGCGTAACGGCTCACATTGTGGCACGCGCTGCGAGCGTGTCACATGCTTAATTTATATGCCCATATAAGGTAATGTTTTCTTTATCGACATCTCATTGGTTCGCTGGGTATGGGCTGATCCTTGATCACGCGCTACTCGCGTGGTTGCGACTGTAGCTCGTAGGCAGATATGGGCAACTCATAACAAAGTACAATCCTTCCTCTCCCTCGTCTCCTTCCCTTCCCCACTTACCTTAAGTCTCATAACATACCCCAATTGGGGATGCCATAGTTAGTTCACTGGTTCCAGACTGGAGCAGTTGAGACTCTTGTGAGGTATTCACTATTAAATTTTTTTTTTTTTTTAAATCACAATGGAAACCTCGAATGATATCTTGATTAACGAAGTTTGCGTAGCACTATCCCGTTTTGTGGGTCAAAATCCAACCGATACCCAATAACAAAATCATAACCTGCAATAACTACACAATTATGATTACCACTGATAACTAATAACTAGACAAATATCAAATTACCATGTAGAAGAATATCTCAAATAACCCAATGTTTGTCTCATAACCAGTTATTTAGTTAGCTAATAACCAGATGGTTATGTTATTGAAATTCTGGCCAGTTACCCACCACTATTGTGAGCATGTTTAAGTATGCGTTTTGGAATAAACCGGGGCTGGAAGATGTTTAAGCAAGGAAATGAAGCCAAAATGCCTATTACAAAGTACGCAGTAGTATTTATAGATACATAATAATAATTCTAGTCAATGTTTCCATTCAATAGATGTGGTTCGTCATAAAAAGTATATAAATCTTTCAATTTTACACATGCAAATAACAAGTTAGTTTTCTTCCAATAAAAAATTTTGCTCAAAGGACAAGAAGTACCACCTACCATCTAAGAATAAAATATTTTAGACTTAAAACATGTCGTAGGTCATTCCAAGTGGTTCGCTAGGTTTAGTAACTTAGCATGGGTGCTCGGGTTCTTGAGGCTAGTCAAGCTCTTGGCGGTGGATGTGTTTTCCCACCTATTGAATGACGGGCTGGATCGGTAGAGACTGGTTGAGGGAGATCTTTTGACCTCTCTAGCTGGATTCTCTCGACCCATGTATCGCCTTGACCGCAGTGAGAGGAACTAATTTGTACGTTCACTTCGTCACTTCTGGAAATATTGATAGATTCCTATCTATCCCTCATACCTTTTTTCTTTCCTAAAACTTCCTCTTCTTCCTTTTCCAAAGTAGACCCTCTACACAACATCCGAAAAATTGACATAGGCCCTGAGGGATTTTTTTCCTCAGGAACGATGCGAAGTCCTACTTTACTAATGAATTAGCGGTGGATTCATAATTTGTAACAAACACCAAGTTAAAATTTTCACCAAACCTGTGTTTGAAACAAATTTTCATGTTTTCTAATGCTCTCGTAAATTCTCAAATCTTATAATAATTTAAAAAAAGCCGGGTTCACACAATCCCGATCTACAACGATCGTCACGCAAGCTCCGGGCGTGCGTATGCAGATGTATCTACCATTTTGAACTAGGAATAAATAAATACATAAATATATTGGATTATAAACACCTTGTGTTTAACCCTTCAGGCGTCAACCGTATTTTATCAGGGGGTCAAAATATTTCCGTTTTGCAATAAAATCCAAATAAATGAAATATTTCTGAATGTATCCGAAAAATAAAAACTGTCTTTGAAAGGTGATGAAATACGTTTCCAATTTTTATGATTCAAAATACCTATATATGTAATATTTGAAATATAAAAAAGTTAAAATTCAAAAATGGTTGACCTTAAGTTTTTTTATAACTTAAATTAAAAACACCCTCATCATTTTTAAGCAAATGTTATATCGTCAACTCACTTTTTCGTCGTTTCATGTAAAAATAATTAATAAAAAATTCTCAAAGATTCATAATTCATTTTCAAATTGCGTTCTTAATCTTTGAATATAAAGCGTGGTATTTTCTCTTTCTAACATCGTTTAGATGACATTTCTGACCATGATAGTAAGAGAGACATAACGTTTTATTTGAGACCTATATGAATATCAAATAGACCTGACGATGACGGGTTAAAGCATATTCGTGAGAACTCAGCCTTGTGTGACTCAACAGTGCGCGGTGGCCGAGCGGGTAAATCACGCGATGCAGCCACCTAGGTAGCTGGTAGTCGGTTCGATGTCGGTGCTAAGACTGAATAATTTATTTAGATTGTGCTAATTTTTGTATCACGGATGGACAGGCTGCTTCCGACATGAAAAATTTTAACCATCAAATGCTGTATAAATTTATGGTAATTTTATATATCACGAATCAAATAAGAATTTTTCGTGTAGCATATAAAACTATATATTTGCATAAATACAATTTTTAAAACTTCCTGGAATTAAATATTAATATAAAGACTACCATATCATAAGGCAATACCTTCGAAAGGGATAGGCAGAAGGGATGGAGCGCCACACAACTTTTTCCTGGCGAACAACCATACATTTTTTTAACTCGTGATTTTAATTACCTTATGTTTACTATTTATCCCTTGGATTTTATTTATTTATTGTTTGAAACATTTAAAGAGTATCAATAATTATTACATTAGTGAAATTGTCATTGAGATGTGCGTTTCAATTCCCAATTTTAAATGTTCACAGCATGCGTAAACAAGGTGGCTCATTACTAGGTGGTGAAGCTACTAGTGAATTTTTTTATTATTATTCAAAATTAAACCCGCTAAACTACATAAGTAATTTGTCAGCAGTGACATAGAGACAACATTTTATACAATAACATGTCACAATTTAAACGGTATATGATGGTACATAATTACATCAATTGGTTGAATTACAGAAAAGTATAAATAACAGCATAAGCTTTGTATAATAATCAAGTACAAATAAATGTATGAACAAATTAGTATAATCAACAAGTACATCAACAGTTTCATATATAGAGGTAGGTATGTCAGGTATTACAAAATAATTATTTTTCCATTTCCTAGGAATGTGAATTCCATTTTGGAATTCAAGGGCTTCAGTGGGGCATCAGTATAAATCATTATTATCCATAGCCTTTTCCTTAGATTATATTTAACTTTAGCAGTATACGCGTAATTATGTTTAGTTGTCATTGGTAGTTGATTAAATATTTTGGGAATAATATAGTTTAAAGTTCTTTCACCACATTTATTGGTACACTTCGGAATTACCAATCCTTCATTTTGAGTGAATCCTGGATTATGTTTATGACTACTCTTTCCCTATACAATGAATCAGAGAATAAAATATGTTGACTTACAATATTATAAAACAATAATCCTTTGACAGGTAAAACATTCAGAGACTTGTACATTAATTTAATGTTACTTCTGTATTGATTGGCATATTTATGGATTAATAATTTTATATGGAAGTTTTGTATTTTTTGTTTACAGCTCATATTAGTTTTACGAAAATGTTCCGAAGAAGTAATTCCATAACGTATAGTGGATTCAGCCAGAAATTAGTAAATTAACTTTAAAGTATTCATAGGCACGAAATATTTCGCAGTATGTATGCAGTCAAATATGTGTTTATACAATAAAGGAATTACATTACATCTGGCGTGTGGAGATCTGATGTGCATAATTTTAGTTTTTTGACATTTATCAAGAGGCCTGCATCGTGCGACCATTTCAGAAGGGCAATAAAATCATGTTGAATAAGGTTGATTGCAGTAACCAGGTATTCGTGCGATATCACGAGTGCCGTATCGTCTGCATACACAAAATGTTTAACGAATAAGAACAATTTTCTCATAATTGAGACGTAAACAATACAAAGGGTTGGCTCTAGAATTGACCCCTGTGCAACACCTATTGAGATAAATTTACTTATTCTAAATTTTTAATGAATTTTTACTCTTATTTGTCGATCGGTTAGTAAATTTTAGATCGTCCTAGGACTAACTCTAATGTGAAACTTCTAGCCTCGCTTTCTTTGAAAAAAAAATGTATTGCGCTGCAATCAGTCCCTTTATTTGCAATTACTTCAATCTTCTTTAAGTCCGACCTTTTGTCACGTTTAATTTAAATAGAACCACTTTCAAATGAACCACTTTCAAATTAACCACTTTCAAATGAACCACTTTCAAATTTAAATAGAACCACTTTCAAATGAACCCCACTTTCAAATGAAACTAGAGAAAACAAAGTTCGAAAAGATTGTGCGAGAAGAGAGCAGGCCTGCAACGGACAGAGGCCACCAAAGTAGCGATAGGAAAGCCTGGAGGCGCCTTGCTTAAACAATGGGTTCCCTACCCGGTTACTAAAGGGGATGAAATAGATGATAATAATGAATAATGCTAATGCTTTTTGTCTCAAGATCAATGACATTCCCACAAGTAATAATCAATATTTACGACGATCGATACCGCGATGTTTCACAAAAAGGTGCTTTGAAGTTTTTTATTAAAAATATTAGTTTTAAAAATATTCAAACCCATAATTAAACAAGGATTCAAAGTCAAGTCAAATCCATTCAATATTTTATTTTGGGATTTTTTTAATATTAAAAGATTAGTTGAGCACGTGAAAATCGAATGTATTTTTTGAAAATCAAGCAATATTAAAAATATTTTGTAAAGTTGTTGAACGTCTATAAAACAAAGAGAGGTGAATTAAATTAACTGAAGTATTTCTCCAACCCTTCAACTTAAAACTTCAAAGGGCTGGAAATCGGGAAGATAAAAGTAAAATTTATCTTTAATATTTTGTAATAATTTATCATCGCAGAAATAAAAAGCTGTTGTTTGTCATTGGAAACAACACTAATAAATAATAAATAAATAATTAATAGAATTATGTAGAGATAAAAATCAACGGATTAAACATTTTGTCAGCTTTACCGCCAACAACTTTTTTCAAATTACTGAGATTTTGGTTATAGTTGGTATCCTTCGCTTTTTATTTAACTAAACAATAAAAATAATTGCAAATAGTTACCAATCCAAACTTTTCTTCGGTTTTCGAAATATTTCTTTTAAAACAAGCCTTTTTTTTATGGTGATTTTTTTTTTTACATTAGCTCCACACAGGAGGCCCTGTGGGAAAAATTCCCTCAGGGCCTATGTCATCTTTGGAGATGCTGTGTGAAGGATTTTTTAAATGAAAGAAAGGAGAGGAAGTCCTGGGAAGGAAAAAGGTGTGATGGGTGGGTAGGAATCTGGGGATAAATATGTTCAGGAGTGATGGACGTGTGAAGCCATCCTTCCCCCTGCGGTGTAAGGCGATGGGTCAGGAGGGTCCTGCTGGAGAGATCAAAAGGTCTCCCTCAACCAGTCTCTCCCGATCTGGCCTGTCACGCAGATGGTCGGCAGACGCATCCGCCCCCAAGTCCCGGACAAACCTAAACCCATGAACCCGGGCACCCCTGCTAAGTCACCAATCGTAGCGAACCACTTGGAGTGACCTGTGGTAGAGGTGTTGGTCGTCCAATAAATGGTCTACGGAGCGGCGGTACCCATACACGCCTTCCAAATTTTAATAATACCTCACAAGAGTCCCAACTTCTCCCGTCTGGAGCCAGTGAGACTATGGCATTCCCAATTGGGGTATGTTATGAGGCTGAAGGTAAGTGGGGAAGGGAAGGAGACGAGGAAGAGGAAGGTGGGGAAATACCTGGCTTTTCAGATCTAGTCACTTAATACGGCTAAAGCCATTTCAAGCAACGTTTCTGAATGGTGGTATTACACCAGGGCGATACTAAGAGTATCTTCCACTCTGGAACGTGCCGCAAATATACTATATATTAGTTTTAAATAATTAATTGTGAAATAACACAAATCAATTAAATAAAATTTATATGGGAGTCCAACGCCCTACCGCTGAGTTATGGTGTTGGTAAAGTTATTAGGCATATTCTATGTGTTTTCCATAGAATATTCTAAAACGAAAGATTACCAGAATTAGGTAACAATTAGATTAGGATATTTCAGAAAGCTTACGTAATTTGTTAAATTTTAAATTTTAACGTTTGAAAATTTTGACCTACAATCATAATCCACGTTTAGTGAAAAGTTTTTAATTTGATTTGTGCGAAATTTTCCTAAAGCGTGCATAAAAAATGAGTAGGTATCCATTCAAATGACACTCTCACTGAAAGATCTACCAAATTTCACTAAAAGGTGGTCGTTCACTAAATTAATAATTACAATATTCCTTAAATTTGGTGAATACTGTGTTTTTTACTAAAAGGGAAATTAAAATTTTTTCGCACCTAGAAATGCTCGTTTTAATCATTTAAAATTATTTTGTACCCTTCTGCAAGCTAATAAGGTTTCAAAGAAAATTCAGAGATAAATAAGGGACAATTTGCCCATCAAAGCAGAGAGGGGTGTAGGGATCTTATTTAAAAGATGTAGCAAGGAGAAGAAGATCTTTCATCACTTAATAGCCCATTCTAACCAACCTGCCTTGAAGCCTGTTATTCATATAATTGCGCAAATATTTATTTTCCAGGTCTTAATTAACGACGGTGTGAAACTGCTTTACGAAAAAACGTCTAAAACTCAGAGCGCTGTCATTAGATTTAAAGTCGTATAAAGGTATGGTAAGTAAATGATGGTTGCTTTTTTACTTCTCCGTCTCTCTCATGAACGAAGCTTGTATTAAATAGAGAGATTAATGAATACAGACCTATCATAAGTCCATACAATCGTTCTAAATCTTCTACCACAAAAATCTTAAATTTCCCAAGTATTTTCTTTTTAATCAGATCACCTTATAAAATTGATATCTTGTAAGTTTAACAGCTCATATTGTACCCCTCGGGTGGTAAAGATTTCCGGTTCGGTTTTCAATTCGGCCATTTAATTGACAAAAACACACTCACACTAGACATTACTATTACAAAATACTCGACAAACAGTATACACAGAAGGGATAAGCAAAAATTTCTCACTCCATTAAAATCCACTCGTGTAGGTACTGTAAATATAAACAACTGCTCTTGTAAAGAAATTGAAAGGAATATACATCGATGCCCATCTCAAATGGAATGTTTATAAAGAATATATTAAGAACAAACTACCTACTCAAAACAATATACATGTTCAAAAATATTAGATACAAAAATAATAAATATTAAAATAAAAATAATACTATTAGGGTGTACAGGATTTTACATGCACTTTCAACATCCTTCAACAGATATCGTTAGTATAGATGTATATATTTTTTGGGATTTTTTGTCTCAATAGATGTCAGTTAAGTAGAACCTTCGAAGGGTGTCGACTAATGTCGTTCAAATAGCCGATGATACATGTGGACAGCTCAGTGTTTGGTTCCCTAGCTTCAGAACAACTTTGCATTCCGGACGTCTAGTCCAGTTCAATATTCATTGTAAGCCTTACATAAAATAAATAAAGTAACTCGTAATCTTAACGATTCTCGATCTTTATTGGAATTTTCTAGAATATATTTCAAGTAATCTTGATTACTGAGAATGAAGTTCATCACGACTCTGCATATAAGTTTGTTTAATTTTCAAAAAAATAACAATTTCCAAATCATTGATCAGTCGTCGAAAGAAAATTTAGTTTTCACGTTATCCGAAACGCGACTCTTGATGGAAGTGAAACAAGGTTTATTTTTTCTTTAACTGTGCCAGGTAATTTATTAGAAATATGATAAATTAAGGAAAACTACCCCTGTTCACTGCCCTCACCCCATTTTGAATAAGCTTTCAAAATACTTCATATTTTTTATAATTAATTCACACTTTAAGAATTAAGATCTAATTTATGATTTCCGACCGAAGGAAAATAAATTTCAGTAATTCACATAACGCCGTAAATAATTTAGTTAGTAGGAACGTTCGTGACGAATGTCTATAGATGTGTTCAGTGAAAATTCCGGCCGAGTTGGGAAGTCAAGCGCAAGGCAATTCTGACGTTAAAATGTACTAAATATATACAATTTAAAACAATAATCAAGCTTTGTTCGTACCCATGGTTTATGGGCACTTAACACGAAGGCAATTATTCAACCATCAAGTGGGTTAAAGCAGGCAGCTTGGGAATGCTAACCTTTTATCTAGGTGCGTAGCTACCAGGCAAATCATAAAGTTCACAAATGTTAAGGTAACTATTAGCGATGTAGCCGGTATCATTCGTACGAAAGGTACACTTTGTGTAAACTACGTTTGCTTGTGTCTGCGTGTGCTTCGTTCTGCCTGGCCTCGTATTTATTTTATATCAACCACAACATAACTTATTAAATAAAGTTTTTTACATTTCACTTTACTAAAGACGTTTTGAGAAAAATAAGGAGAGTAATCAAAATAACCCGAATAGATTAGAGTAATAGAGTAATAGAGTAATCAAGATACCCGCAATCGAATAGATTAGATCATACTAGTATTAAAAATGATATTAGGATTAAATTTCAAACTAGGATAAGAAAAATTTTAAAATGCAATCTATCTGCTAAAAATTTAGTAAAGGCAATAAATAGTTGGGCAATACCTCTATTAACGTACTCATTTGGTATAATTAAATGGTCTAATACAGATTTAGATAGCTTAGAACGATTAATTAGAACTACGTTAACAAAGTTTAATTGTCATCATCCAAATTCAGCTATAGAACGAATTAATTTACCTAGAAATTTAGGAGGTAGAGGTATAGTCAAAATAACTTCTTTAAAACAAAATCAGGTAGAAATGTTAAGAAATTTTTTTCATAGAAAAGCTAATAGCTCAGAGCTGCATAAAATAATTTGCAAGGCAGACAGAAATATTTCACCTTTAAATTTATACGACGAGAATGCCAACATTTTTATAAATACCAACCAGGAATTATTAGATTCCTGGTCAAATAAAATTATTCACGCAAAACACTTCAATTATCTCAACCAAACGTATGTTGACAAACTTTCGTCAAACAAATGGTTGAGTATTGGAGAGTTGAGCGCAGAAATAGAAGGTTTTATGCTTGCTATTCAAGATAGAGTAATTAATACCAAAAATTATAGGAAGCATATAATCAAAGATCCAAATCAAATAGATGATTTATGTAGAAAATGTATGGCTTTTCCGGAAACTATAGAACACATTATATCAGGATGTTCTATATTAGCGCCGTCTGAGTATACATTTAGGCACAATCAGGTTTTAAAAATAATTCACCAAAGTTTGGTAATTAAACATAACTTGATTGACTGTCATAATATAGTACCATATTATGAATACGAACCAAATTCATTTTTAGAAAATAATTTCTTAAAAATTTACTATGATAAAACTATACTAACAGACAGACCAATTGGTCATAATAGACCTGATATAGTTTTACATGACAAAATTAAAAAAATAACTTATATTATTGATGTAGCTATTCCAAATTCCTGTAATATTCAAAAATCTGTTTCTGAAAAAATAAGAAAGTATATCTACAGATTTAGGAAATGAAATTAAAAGAATTTGGCATTCTCAGACTATAAAAATATTACCTTTTGTTATTTCGGCTACTGGCATTATACTCTTATTAAAAATTTAGGCATATTAGATTTGTCAAAGAATTTGTATATAAAAATGCAAAAATCAGTCATTTTAAATACATGTAGAATTACGAAAGATTTTTTAAATATTTATATTGAGGGATCAGTAGGATTTATCGGTCAAATTAGGAATTCCACAGAGCCGAACCCTCTGATATGAAAATATCTGGAGACGGTGAATTATATTCCCATTTAATAGTTTGGTAGATTAACGTGTTGTTCTTGTATTGTTTTGTATTAATTATACTTATATAATACACTTGCATAACGTGGATTTACTAGATGATCATTTATATGGAAAAGTGTATGAAAGGGTTTAGTTTTTCCTATGGGAAAAACTAAACCCGTTCCTGTAAATCTGGTGAATAAAAAAAAATTCAAATTGGCTTCAAATAACAGTGGTGGCGTTTCTAAAAACCAGGTTGATTTTATTTTTGTATCAATAACATGACGAGTTTAGAAATAAAAGTGTTTTTTATAATATTAGAAACTATTCGATTATCGCATGAAAAATTTGATTCTTTCAAAATTTGTTAGTAAATGCTTTCCCCTAAATAAAATGCTAATAATAATAATAATAATTGGATAATTTGTAGAGCGCCGTTTTTGTGTGAAATCACCTCAAGGGCGCTACAATAAATCTAAATCTCAATAAAAGTCACCTGCTGCTATTTTAAAATTATATGATGTTATTAAATTTCTGAAAGTATTCTGTTTCAATTATTTTTATTTCTTTAATAAAGAAAAAATTGTAAATAAATAAAGTTAAACAATTAAAACATTGCTTATTTAACCATTTTTTTGGACTTCTCGAGGAAGATTAAATGAACTTATCAATCTTACCAAATGATTTTTGGGAGGCGGGTATGGGTACCGCAGCACCAGGAACCATTTTTGGATAACTAAAATCTCTGCTGAAATTCGCCCCAAGTGGTTACGTTTGGTGACTTAGCAGGAGTGTCCGGGCTCATGGGGTGAGATTTTTCCGGGTCTAAGGGGCTGTTCCACCGGCCTACTGCGAGGTGGGCCAGATTGGAAGAGACTGGTTAAGGGAAACCTTTTTACCACTCCAGCACTCTTTAAACTCACTCAACCAGTGGGAGGGATGGATTCATACGTCCTGGACAGATTCCTGCGCACCCCTCATCCCTCACTTCCTTTTCCTTTCCAGATCTTTCTCTCCTTCATTTTCTGTAAAAAAAAACCTCCACACAGCGTCCCCAAAAATGACATAGACCCTGAGGGAATATTTTCCCCAAAGCCTCCAGTGTGGAATTACCGAAAAAAAGTCATATAATATTATGTGAGTTATATGTATATATATATATAATGCAAGCTGTGTTTCAACAAATAATAGAAAACAATACGATTTTCTCAACCTTCTGTGTTGTCGCCTCTTGAGGCCCCATAGTGATTTATGCTTTATTTTAAATCAAAAAACTTTCTGAAGGACCCTCGGGAATCTGCGAGGAATCTCTTATAAAATACGAGAGACTTTCTGAACCTTTGTTTGCAAATATTCCACGGACGAGAGAAAATATTCATTGAGCGAGAATGATATTGAAATGTGAATTATTATTGTTTATGGCGAAACAAAGTTGTTTCTTTATGTCCCAGGGAATAGAATACGAGTATGTTGTATTGACTAGAATTAGGGTTACAAAAAATTATTTCAAACTACTTTTTTTCATAAATTTTATGTTAGATTCATACTAAATATACCAACCCCGTGACAGGGCGGTAAGTTCTTTGGCACATAATTGCTTTTTGTTTTTCAGTTTTAGCGAATTAATTTTTTAAATGTATTTGCACCTCATTTTAGAATAGGAAATAACCATCTTACATAATTTTCTTCCTTTTTTCTACCTTCTTCTACCCCATCTCTTTCCTTTCCTTTTTCCCTTACAACACTTCCAAAATTTAAGACTCCCTTTTATTACATACATTTTTAGCAGGTACATAAATAAAATGTCCCGTGAAATGACCAAAACCTGTCAACTCCCCTATCAATGGAGACTTTAAAGTTTTGTCTTGCGGGTCTTGTCACTCTCTAACTTTTGTTGTATTTGACTTTATTTCTCTCTTACCTGTATTAAATTGTGTTGGAGTAGGTACTAGTGTCTAAATTTGCCGTTTGTAAAAAGTTAAGATTAAACTGAACTTGACCTTGAACTACGCAAATAAAGTTTAAGTAAAGTTCTACTTTAATCCTACATGAAATATAATTCCTTTATAGATACGTATGAAAATTACAGTTTCATGTCAACTCAGAATCAAGTCAACTCACCACCTCTTTGAAAAGTCATTAAAAGCTATGAAAAAAAATATTGAAAATTATCCCAAACATTAAGCTAACACAACCTATTTAACCACTCTTTGTATATTTTTTCTTCACTTTTAGTGACTTTTCAAAATAGATTTTGAGTTGAATTTATTGTGAGTTTTCCGGTCACCGAAAACTATAAGTTAATAAAAACTATAAGCAATATTTTTAATATATAAAAAACTTTTAAGTATGTTGTCAAAAACTTTTTAATTTTGCAGTATTAACTTTTATGTATTTATTTAGATAACACATGTTACATAATTGTGACATTTACATAAAGTATATAGATATGTTTAATCACCATACTAATGGTGACCAATGGATTATAGTCAATATGTAGGTAATTGTGATTATATTAGTGGTTTAAACAAAGTCATTTGTTTTAATTTAATTCAAAATGACGCCACAAAGTGATTTTGCGAAGTTTGAAGAAAGGAATAAAGTCATTTTGTATTTTTTTATTATTTTTTTATTATTTCGATTGTTTGTACTATAAATATGAAAAAAACACGTAACACATTTAATTCTCTTAACAGGGTGTTAACTGAGTTACTTGACTTACTATGTATGACCAGTGTTTCCATATATTTTTTCGAGTAAAAAATATTTTTAAAATTTGGTCTCCTGTGCGATTTTTTTTTTGTTTTAATTTAAAACCAAACTAAAAAATTAAAATCACCCTGGCTATTCAACCGTAACCGCCTAATCGATCAACCGACTTAATCAATTTATTGTGAAATACATTTTTTTCTTAAAAACTTCAATCCAATATTATTTTCATTTTTTTACTCCTAATAATTTCAGGAATCACTGGTTTAAGTAAATCAAATAAGTCCCTTACACCTTGTATAGATAATTCTTAGTTAGAAATGATATATTAACGATTCATGCGATCTCAGTTGCATCATGATTTCCTTGCATTAATGCACTCCGATACTTAATACATCCCCACTAATCAGTCGTAAACGGCAACAGGCAATCTATTCCCTCCGAGACAGATGGATTGATGGCTTGTATTAGCATAGTCAGACCTCCCACGCCGGCTGACGAACATCATTTCCCGCTTTCACACCTGCTATGAAAATCACTCGCTAACTTATGGACGTTGGATAATGACGTTATCACGTTTAGACGTACTACGGGGGCAGCACACTGGAAATTTATTCATTTGGGATCGAATCTCATCCGAATTTATATGCGGCATTAATGAGGCTGTGAAAATGTGCCGCGGCACCGATGAGCTGTTGGGATTTGTTAACGTCATTTTGATATCTGACAATCTGACGCGAACGTTTTTTTTTAATATTAATTATTCATACGGAGGCACACGTGCAGTCGCGTTGCGACAATATTTCTGCTCTTGCTTGTAAACCGAAACACACTCTTCGAATTATTATTTTAACAAATTTTTTATCAATCCGAGTTTTTTTAATCCAGATTTTTTTAACATTATCTCCATACAGAAGGTACTGAGGAAAATAAGATCACTCTGGGAATTTGTCATCTTTGGAGGAAGTAAGGAGATGAAGTTGTGGGAAGGAAAAAGGTATGAAGGGGGTAGGAATCTGGGGCCAATGTGTCCAGGAATGATGAACGTATGAATCCCTTCCATTCCGGTACACGGCGATAGATAGAGATAGTCCAGATGGATAGATTAAAAGGTCTCCCTCAACAATCCCTCACGATTCTGCCCACAACGCAGTAGGTGGTCAAACGCGTCCGACGCCAAGACCTAGACAAACCTCACCCCATGAATCGAAGCACCAATGCTATTAAATGTCGCCCAACCACCCAACGCTATTTAGTTGTCGTCTTAACTGTTCGAGAGCTTTTGGTGACACTCAAACATTTTCTGAACTTTAGTTTTTTTCGAACAAAACTTTGTTGTTGTGCAACATAATATATAGTCAAAATGCATCGATCAAGGTAATTATCAGAAACTTGTAAATACCCTTTTGCGTTAATCAAGAAGTAAACTAATCCAAAAATTTAAAAAAAGCTCGAAAATTTTTAACAGCTGAATGTAAAGTATGCGTGACTTTAATTTGAAAATTAACTCTGTGTTTATTTCTGTCGTTGTTCTTATACTCAGGTGTTCAGGCCGTGAAAATTATTTCATTTGTCTTTTAAAAAACAAATAGTTGAAATTTTCCTATTTGACAAAAGAGCTTCGTACATAGTAGATTCCTCCAAGAAAACTGTTTTGTAAGCATAACAGTTGAGAAATTTAGTTTGTAACACTCGGAAAAGTTCTAAAGGTTACAGCTTATAGATAGATAATATGCTGTTCTTAGTTTAAACTGGTGTTATAATTTCCCGAAGGGTGGCCTGGATTTAGTTAAAGTTTAATATGAAAAATAGTTATTTTAAATGAATTCATCCTTACTCTAGAACTAGTAATCCTATGTGAACATTAGACCTCCGTATAATATTTTAATTTATATCTTATATTTGAACTAATCATATAATATTTTATGTAATTTTTTTTCGACTAAATAATTTTTACAGTTTGTCCAAATAAATGACACTTTCTCTAAGGTAATGTTAATTACTTTTTCACTATTTCTGCAGTTTGCTACCACAATATTAAAAAGCTCGGATGAAGTTAGCTATCTAGTGAAAATAAGCCTTATTTATTGATTTGTGTTTAATTCAAAGAACTGCATTTAATTTTTAAATTAAATTTAATAATGTTGTTATTTTTTTTTCATTTATTTATTATTGTGGCAGCTGTTTGGGCTGTCAAGCCCATGGATCAAGGAAAACTGTGGTTATACCACTTTGAGGCGACTTATTCATATGATTCCGAATTATTGCCGGTCAAAGCGATTAAACCAGTATTGAGAAAAAAAAACTAATAATAGATTCTCCATTTTGTGGAACACTTGGAAATCTTTTTTCCCCAAGTTAATTTGTTTTTAATTATGTAATAACGACGTGACTGCTATTGACTCATTTAAATTTGTTATGATGTTTAGGTTTTTTAAACTTATTGAGAAATGGGGAATAAATTATTTCGAAAATACGTATCAGTCAACTAACTTGTCAAAGTTTGACAACTAGTCAAAGTGGGGATTTCTTGAATAATAAAGCGGATGCAGCAGTTTTTCGAATCCAGAAATGGAAAGTACAGACAGATGAAATACCAAACGTTCGAGTTAAAACGGTACCACCCTGCGTTCATCCAATAATTCACATAAACCAATACTAAACGGTGGTAATTTTCATGAAAAGGTTGAGCAATTTCATCAAAATAACAAAAGCTCTACGAAAATGTGAAGAGGAAGTTCAATAGGATGCTTTCATTGTAAATTCTATTAAAATATTTTCTGGCATTGTTGAGTAAATGGCGATTAAATATGTAAAATGGCATACAAATTTTTTTCCATTTAAATCGATGTGTTTAATTTAATATGATTGCCAACAGGCCGGCAAATAAAATTTGATTTAGCCGACGAAAAATTGTTATTGCATTGCGAGTGTTTCCATTTCACAGAATAAAATTTTCGAGGTAGGTAGTGATTTCATTTTCAATACGGATTTTATTGCGTTTTTGTCGCAATGGCAATACCGTCGAAATGAATGCAGAATAATGAATATGCAGGGATTTATTGGAAGAGTAAAAATGCAAATGAAAAAGCTATCAGCATCAAAAGGATTTATTTTGTTTGCAGATGTTCTGCCGGTACGTAAGACTAATTTATTTATTTGTTTATTAAGACAAACATATTAAGTTATGATACTAGTTATAAGGTAAACTTAATTAAAATATTACATGGTTAATGGTTGTAGTAGCTGTGTTTTACGTAAATTCATGGAATACCAGTAGGTAATTTTATCTAAGTTGAGAACACTTCTTAAAACTTAACCAATGAATGTTCTTCAATCCAGTAGTTGAAATTATATCATCGGATATTTCCGTAACCGTTCGGGTATTACTCACAAACGGCGACAGTTGCCACTCTACTACGGTACTACGTAACTGACATCTATTGAGACACCTCAAAACTACATTTAACTACCCGTAATAATGTCGTCTGTTGAAGTACATTGAAACAACTTACATAATACCATACCCCACAGAAAGTAACAAAAAGGAAGAGGGTGAGAGAAAGTAATAACAAATTTAGTGGACTTTATTACGCTAAGCTTATCCTAAAACGGTGTTAGACAGATTAATGAAACAGTGGCTTTGATTCCGCCGTAAGCATAAAAAATACAAAATATCTCAAAGTTCCCCGTAACGCAATGTATCGAAGCAACAACCCGTAATATAGGTCAAAATTCGAACCTGTATTTGAATATAAAAACAGCAAAAGTGATGCTTTGCAGATAGAAAAATGTCGTAAAAATAAAAATGTTTATTCATATTTTTAACTTTTTAACTAAATGAGTTAAACCTCAAATTATAATATTTTAATTAATTAATATTTTAATTAATTAAGATAATATTAGCGAAAGTCAATCAAAAATCCGTAACAGAAAAATCAGAAAAAGATACGGATACATTCGAGTCCCAGATGTATCCGTATCTTTTTCTGATTTTTCCGTTTCGGATTTTCGATTGACTTTCGCTAATATTATCTTCATTAATCAAATATGTTCAATTTTTGTTATTTATTTTTGGGGTGTTATGCCGTGTTGCCCTCCCTTCTTCTTCAGCCTACATTTCGGACAGCATTTTTATTTAATTACCCATCTACCCTAATGATTGACACCGTAACGCTGTCCGAAATGTTGGCTAAATTCTGAGGTAGGGCAACAAGGCATACTATACAATTATACTTTTGGCCGTGAAAAACGTGGAACTCAAAGCATTAATGTTTTAATTTGAAAGTTATTTGTTACTTCTATCCAAGAGTGCAAAATCAGATTTTTTTTACATAATTTTTTCTTATTTTTTTTTTATTAGTTCAAAAAAGATACATAAATTACAAATAAATTTTATACATTAATTAATTACATAATAGATGTGTTTGATGTACCCTCATAAATAAGCAGAGCTTGTGTGTATGGGAGTGTGTTATCGTATTATTTTTATTTGACATGATTCAGGTCAAGTTTTCCGTATAATTTGTAAGGTGAGATTATAATTCTTTTATATTAGTTTCTAATTTCTTCTGGTAATGAATTAAAAAAATTCTCCGAGATACTTATGATTTAATTATCCTATTGTGTTTTAACATTTTGGAGTAGGATGTATTGAAAGTACATTAAATATTAATATAACTAAATACATCTACATTACACCACTTCCTAATACATTTTTACACTGTATCGAAACCGAAGTTAGTGGTGTAACCATTTGCGCATGTAAATGAAAATATTATTATTTTTTATGTTGTCATTGAAAGTGACCTACCAGAGAAGTAAAATTCATTACACATTCATCTATTGATAAAATGTATTATTGCACATTTTATAAATATTTAATCTAATGACTTTTAATTACATTTGTCTGATATCATAGCCCAGGTAGCGATTACATAGTGTGGTATGCTTAATTATAATTTGAAATAAATAATTTTATTTTTTAAAAACTAATGTTGATACGAGGGTAATTGAATTCATCTATGTCTAAGTTGTGTGGGTTTTTCAGATATTGCTACAAATTTAATTGATAACGACGGGTGCTTTAAAAAATCTCGGGTTTTGACGTACTTCAACGAAATGAGATAAGTCTACATCTAAATAATGTAGAAGATCTAAAAATAAAACAAAAAATATAATAATTACAAAAATATTTAAATATGCGCGCAATCAGTTTTTTTAATGAACAATTACATTTATCGAAAAGTCAAATTTTATATTATACCCCTTCCCAACACCCAGTCGTCCCCCACTTCTTCGACCCCCACGCCACCCCCTCCTGCAAGTCTAAGTTCGCATTCCCATTTCAATTCCAATTCCAATAAGTTTTCTACGTTTTTTTTATAAAACCCTGATCGGAGAAGTTCTCTGACTATTAAGCTAATTCAACCATATCAACTTAAGTCATTTTTAACTGTATCATTTTTAACTCCGACCGAGAGCTATCAACATTATCTTAATTTTCTTGATGCATACTTTTTCTGCTATATTTATGTGTATAATTTCAAGATTATAGCCGTAACTAAATGCAACCTAAATAGTATCTTGGATAAATAAAGATGACATTTTCAAATTAGCTCAGTGGTTAGCTAAAACACTTCCCTATCATTGAAGAGGTCCTGGATTCAATTCCTAGACTGAACTGAATCTTGTTCCGTTTTCCCTGTTTCGTATTATTCTGTTGAGAGCCGTTTATAGTCTTAACTAACTAACTAACTAACCATCACGCCGTTTCGTAGGCAGAGAGGACGGACCGCCAAACAACTCGGTCTTGGCAAACACTCCTTGCCTCATTCACATTCATACATCTTATCATACATGCTCTTCTATTATTCTGACTCTTGACATGGGCCGACTCAAGTATCTGATTCACTTGATCGTGCCATGTCTTCCTCGGGCGTCCTCGACTTCTTCTACCATTCACATTTGCATCATATATTCTCTTGACACTCCTTTCTTCAGTCATTCGTTCTACATGTCCAAACCATCTAAGCGTCCCTTTTTTAATCTTACTTATGACGCTCACATCGGCCTTGCATTCTTTTCGGATCTCCACATTCCTCACACGATCATACATGGTTTTACCACACATACGCCTCAGGGATCTCATTTCTACAGCATTCAGTCTACTTTCATCCTTTCTCTGCCAGTTCCATGCTTCACTGCCATACATCAGGGTAGGTACCAGCACTCCATTGTGAACCCTTCCTTCGTCAGGAGAATATTTAAACATTCTCCTGACGAAAGAAGGGTTCTTCCGAAACCGGTAGATTTTAATTAAACTTTAAAGTGGTCAAAAACAAATTTATATACATATTTTAATGTAAAGTTATTTTAATCAAATTATATTCATAATTTTCTTCTAATCGTCTAATGCTCCACAGTAACTGTAAAATTTGTTACTAGTAGGATAAATAATGTCTCAATACCACACTTATATCAACTATAACTTATCTTTCTATTACTTTTATTGTATTTTCTTGTCTTGTATCATTTTATAACTCACCTATGTTTTTATTACTTTCGATGAATTTTCATATTGCGCACTTAATCACTAAAATTACCACTAAAATGGGGATTATTCTAATAATACAAGATAGTAAGATAATCCACGCCTTCTTCTTGACTATTTATCGGAGACAAAAAAGTGGTAAATTCTGGTATTTACTCACTACTCGATAAAAGCATAATATTCATTGACACCCACTTGTTTTATATATCCATTCTAAATGATTTCACCTACCTATAGACCAGTATTTTAAAGTGCTATCGACGCTTAATAGCTCCATAAGATCCTTAAAGACCAGCGGATGTGCTGTAGAAGGTGGAAGGTGGGTGAAAGTGTAAGTGTTGACAGTTTACGAGATGATATGAAAATGATATTAATATCATCAACCCATGCACAAAATAGCAGAAAATAAAACGGCTTCATTAGTCAGCAAAACCAGATCGTTCCTGCTAAAATCTCTGATCATCAAGTCGGCGTGAAACAATTATTGCTAAAAATTCTTGAATGTTACTGAAGTGAAATGAAGAAACATAACTTATACGCAAGTTCCATGAGAGATTGTAAGTGACGTCGTCGTTCTTCCTTTTCAAAAAAAATAGATAAGAAGGAAGAAGAGGAACGTCAATGACGTCCTGCAAGCTCTCACTGGGACTTAATATGTAAATGCTTCCCAACTGTCGGGATAAAGTGGGACTATGGAATCCCTAAATGAGGATTGCTGTGAGACTGGAGAGTGGAGAGGGGAAGGAGATTTTGAATGTTTTGAAGAAACCGGTATCTGAAAACGGCTAAATTCATGTAATCAATTACAAAGAACGAATTTCGAATGTAAACGTCTTTCACCAGTACGATATTGAGAGTAGCTACCATAAAATATTATTTCCCGGTAAATCGATATTTCAAAAAATATATTACATTAGCTTCAGATAAGAGGCCTTGAGGAAAATAATTCCACAATAATTCAGGGATTATCTCAAGTTTGGTGATGCTATTTGGAGTGTGTTTTTAGAAAAGTAAGGAGAGAAAGTTTTGTGAAGGAAAAATGTAAATGGAGAAATAAAAAGGTAAGAATCTGGAAATCAGTGTGTCCAGAAGTGACGGACGTATGAATCTATCCCTCCTACTGCGGTGCAAGGCGATGATCCGGGAGAGTCAGGGGAGTACTGCTGAAGAGGTCAAACGTGGACATACGAATCCGCCGCAAAGATAAAGACAAACCTTACCACATCAGTCCAGGCTCCTGCTAAGTTACCAAACGTAGCGAACTTGTGGTTTCCAAATGGAAAATGGTTCCCGGGGCGACGGATCCCATACCCGTAACCCAAATTGCCCTGTTTCGTATATTCTGTTCTTATGTTAGTTATTAGACTGTTGTGTTTTTAGGTATTATTATACAGTTCATATTTTGTAGCAACGAAAGAGGGTGTCTTTGTAAAGCGGTCGGCAGTCGGAAAAATATTTAACAAAATAATTTGTTTCATGAAAAAACTCCAAAGCGTATCGTATTTTTTCAATAACAACATATCTTCTTTTGTGTAGAGTTCGGAAGCCCGTAATTTCATCAAAGAATCCGCATTCAGAAACGATCTGAATTCCATACTAGGAATTATTAGTAGGCATGCAAAAAGCTCCAGTTGTATAAAATACCTTTATAACAAGGGAGGCGCTGCTGCAGTTTTGAATGCAGTTTGAATATGCACAATCAATCAAGTGCTCTTAACGAATGTCTCCTCGTGAAAGGAAACTGCTGTTGTTTCAACGGCAGCCTCCGTTAAGTTATGTGCGCCTGGTAATCGAAAGTCGTTTGTTCGGAATGTTTGCAATTTCTCAGGCTTCCTTTCAGCTATTATTATCATTTACAAGCTCATTTTTACCCTCTGTAGAAGCAAAATACCATCAACAACCTTCAATTAAATAATTCCGATGTCTTAATCCATAATATACGTTTGTTTAATAATTTTTTTTCAATAATTGTAGCTTTGAAGACCAATTTGAACTAGTTGAATGTCCTGTTTTATTTCAACTATTTTACATTTTAACTGTCGGTAATTTTTTTTAAATTCCGTTTCAAAATGGTGGCCATGTTGGATGCTACCTTTATATACCTCCAGAGTTCGCGTGATCATGTTTCCTACAACGAACTGGTCAATCGGAATAATTAATATTATGGTAGGTTCCTACCGGCCTTAAGAAAATTTGGAAGGAGATTTGTTATTAAAAAGTATGAAAAAAAATGCTTAACTTTCCTAACTGGCAAACACCCATTTCTTCATCCATAAAAAAACTTATTTTTTCTTCTAATATTTAATTTTAAAAAATATATAGGAAGACACTCCTTGCTTTATCCACATTTGAAAATCAAATCGCTTCGTACTTTTACCAATTAGTTGCCTGCAACGGGCAAAAAGCTAGCATAAAATAATGGAATAGACTTGCTACACTGTAATGTTAATTGTATCCATTTAGACAAACTCAAAATCTTGGAAATTAAAAAGAATGCAATGTTGCAAAAAACTTTTTAAGTGACCCGTTCATGTGTTTTTTTCTTAATAAATTAGGCCCTATTAGTAAGTAAATATTGTTTACCAAAATTTTTAAATAATATTTGTGGTTAAAACTGAGTATTTTATTAATTTAGAAATAAAATATTATTTATCAAGTGCCTAATCTAATTGAGTTATAATTTTTGGCAAAGTCGGTGAGACAAATAAAAATATCCCACTGTGAAATAATTGCAACGCCATACAAGTTAAATCATTCGCCAAACAACTCTAGTTAATTTGAATACGAAAAAGCTTCGGAGAACCGCTTTATTAAGTCACATGAATTTTCGTACTTATGTTAGTGTTTTAAATTGGCAATTAAGTGGCAGGGGTCCCGCACGAAGCGCATTCCGCAATATTTATATTCTTATTAAGGGAGAGAGAACATAGCACATTGCGTGCCTTATCCATTCGCAAGCTCTGCCGCTGCCACTTGCTTCTTGCAGAATAATCATCAGCCTTAATATGTTACAAAATATCCATCACCCTTTAGCTACAAAATTAACATCATACCTACCCACGGTTCGATGTCGTGCAGCCGAAAAAAATGATAGAGGAAGTTGTTATTTTAAAAAGACGGTTAATTAACTATGTAATTCTCAATTTTTTTATATCTATTTTCAAACGGTGGTGGCTGGTAATTTTTTTTGTGATCGAGGGAGTATTTTTTTAAGTTCTAAAATTTTTATACTACTACAAATTTGGAAGAAGGAAATAAATATATTAGTGAAAACTGATTCAGACGTGGAAAAATGACCAGGATCTGACTTTATTAGGATTTTTACTAGATTTTTTATGATTTCATCTACCCATTTTTTATGTGTTTTTATTATTTCATCCATCCATTTTTTATGTTTTTCATGATTTCATCCCTGAAAGAGATATGGCAGAGTAAAGGTGCTATTAGTATCCTGGTGTAAGACCATTTTTCATAACTGAAACTTTGCTTAACCACTCGAACGCTTTTTGCCACATTGTGGCACTATTTCCAAAGCCTCGGATTGCTTTGCTGCCACAATGTGTCAACTATTCTCTAGATTCTTTAAAATGTTTTAAAGTTAACAATTTTATAATATTTTTTTATAAATTCTACGAATATGTGATAATAGACAAAATATAGGTGAATTCATTGGCTATATAGAACTATAATCAGTTTGTATGTCTCCATATTCAAGTTCGGAGGTATATATTTTTTTTAATGTGGGCGGAAAATATTTCCTTTAGCAATCGGAGAAAAAGTTTAAAATTTCTCTGTCGCTCCAGTGGTTAAAAAGGTTTTAGCCCTATTTTGAATAGCAAATCCGAATAGCCAGGTACTTACCAACCTTTCTATTCATATCACACCTTAATTGGGGATAACATAGTCACACTGGCTACAGATGGTGCGGAGCAGTTGGGACTTTTGTACGGTATTCACATAACAATTTTTTTTTAATGTGTCGTGGAACTGGATGACAATGATAAAAGGCGGGCTAAATCCAGTAAATATGATATCCCCGAGGCATAGGTGTGTTTAAACCATGTAGTAATGATAAAGGCTAAAATGAGAAGATTCGGAAAGAATGCAAGCCTGGTGCATAAGCGTAATGAATAAGATTTAAACAAAAGTACGCTTTGAGGATTTTCATATGAATAACGAACGAAGCGAGAAGTACCAGCAAAAAACGAAGTAGGTACTATAAAAAGTTAAAATCAAATCTTTACAAAAAATGATGTTCGGAAGATTTTTACAAAAGAACACAAACTGCCCAAATAATTTTATGGAGCATTCATGTTACTCTACAAAATTAAATTTTAGTTCGGGAACACACTTATAATGTTCCAATACCAATTTTAAAACATCAGATAATGCGCGCGGGAAGCTGAGCACACGCTTTTTGTTTTCGGACAAAGTGATTTAATGGGCCACTGTTTAAGGCTTTACATCGGATATTTTTAAGGCTCTGTCAAACTCGTTTAGTCGGGCGCGTACATATTCAAAGGCCTTTCATATGTAAATCCGAAATATAATATTTTTAATGGCGTTATAACTTTTGATGAGGATTAGCCTTTTGTAATACTTGTTGAGTTTTCCTTTTGTGGAATAAACTTTTCGGCAAGAGAATCTCGGATGTGACTTTCGACTTTTTGATTGTTAAATTATAAAGTTTAGAGATGTTCAAAAAGAAAATCAATACCAAGAAAGAAGTTGCTACCAACGTACGTCAATTATGTATGTTTTGTGACGTGACGCAATAAATATATTTTTCGCATTATCGATAAAAAATTCTTATTACTACTATAGAATATATTATACTGACTTTTACACGGTGTAATGGAGAATCTACATTATACATAGAACCAAATAAGAGTTTAAAATTAAACGCACATAAGTAATAATGCTGTCCTTATTCTACCGGTACGTCAATGGAAGATGCACCGAGGAACTAGTGTCATTGATTCCTTCGATACCGATGCACAGTCGGGAAACATGCCAAACACGTGCCCAACATTTTTATACAGTTGACATTTGTCACATGAAAACGGATCGTTTCTACGACTCGTTCTTGAGTTCAACAGCTCGGCTGTGGGACAATTTGCCGGCCTCTGTGTTTTCAAGATCCAGGTTCACTCTTTCCTATCCTCGAAAATGCCCTCCACCCAGCATCTTTAAAGATGACTTACGCCCAAAAAGAAAATATTTTCCTTAGGGCTTCCTGTGATTTTTTTAATTTTTTTTTTTATGAGGCGCTAAGGAAATATTTCTCTCAGAGCGTGTATCATATTTGGGGATGCTGTGTAAATTTTAATGAAAGAAAGGAAAGGAAGTTCTGGGAAGGAAAAGGTATGAGGGGAGGGTATGAATCCGGGGGTCAATTTTTGTAGAAGTTACAGTCTTATTAATGTAACCCTCCCAGTGCGGTGCAAGGAAATATAAACTATTACATATTTATTACATCCAGAAAATAACATGAATATATTATATTATTACATAGTAGTATTGGTTACTTTTTATATTTTTCCTTTTTACCTTTTATTTACTTACTTTTATTTTACACAGTAAAGTTAATAATATATTTTAAGTGACAATAACATTCAATTAAAAAGTTAATAACATATTCATTAGTCAGTTAATAACTATAAGTTAAAAACAATAAGATTGTTATAGGAATAATGTTATAATAATTGATGTCACTAGAGTAGTATCTAATAGGAGAAAAAAATAAATATGTATGTAAGAACGGTCATATAGAAATAGAACAATTATAATAAATATATTTGATGTTGTGCATAGCCTGCCTCACTAGGCGAACCTGTATTGAGGCAGAATTTTTAGAAAATTGTTTCTCGCATTTTGTCTACAGTTTACTTATAATGTATTCATATAATGTATGGTTCCTATAGTATAGAGCAATACATTAAAATAAATGCATAAATGGATCGAGGATAGGGCTCTCTCAACCAAACTCTCCTGATCCTATTTACCAGGAGTTTATTTAAAAAATGTTTGTTCACCAATTTCCGTTTGTCAAGAGTTTCAAGACTCTCCGGACACCGTAAGTATATAAATTTATGAAAAAATTTAAAAAGGTATTTTTTTGATTAATTGATTTTTTTGAGGTTTATGCTACTTAACGGTGCCGGTCACCTATTTTCTAAATAATTCCTTAATTTTGAACATGATTTTATCACACTGAACAGAAAGTAGGTGGCGAAAACATTAAAAAATACATTTACCTAGGGACATAAAGCGGAATGATCCCGCTAAGCGCATTTACGCGTTTCAAATAACGAGCCGTAATTTTTAGCGCTTATGCAAATTATACATTACCCGAGAGGAGCAATTTGCTTCTTGTTACCATGGCAACGTGTTAAAGCACAGGTTCTCAAACTTATTTCGACCACCGCCC
Source organism: Limnephilus auricula (assembly GCA_951813805.1). Lineage (NCBI taxonomy): Eukaryota > Metazoa > Arthropoda > Insecta > Trichoptera > Limnephilidae > Limnephilus > Limnephilus auricula. The sequence continues at coordinate 2,041,911 of OX638401.1, forward strand.
ACTTGAGATTTGAAAAAAAAACTAATGACCTCTAATTTTTTACGTTACCATCCGTTGCGTATCTTAAAAACAGTTATTGCAAATATATATTTTAACTTACATTATTATGATATAGTATAGATAGGGTGTGATGATTATCATATTTCTGAGATCAAAGAGTGTTTCACTGATAGGAAATAAAACTCATTCTTAATCATATATAGAAGAATGTTTATTAAGGGCCGGTAGTACCCGCCCAAAAAGAAGAAGAAGAACAGATACGACAATAATAATATTGGAGGGAGCGCGCTAATATTAAAACCGATAATTTTCAAGCGAAAATTTTGAAAATGTGTAATAAAACGCTACTCGTTTAAAATAGAGCAGAAGCTTGTAAAAATAAAGACTGTGATTTTGTTCAAACCGTACGTGTTTTTTTATTATATTTCGGATCATACGTAGGTACTTTGCAATTTTTTTTCTATCGAGGGAATTTTCTATTCTAAAATATGAAAGCGTATTTTATCACCTTTCAAAATACTTTTTAATTTTCGTGTGTGTTCAGTGTAATTAAAACGCAAGATATAGGGTCGCCGAGGGCCTGATAGGAGACAAATGTCTTGGTTACTAAATTTACTAGAGTGAACTTGTCTTATTAGATGTACGGAGGAGCTATTCCGGGAAGCGCAAGAAAGGAATATATTTACCAAAGTGGTCGCCACACGAAGAAGAAGAAAAAGTGTGTTCAGAAATATTCTATTTATTTGGATTTTATTGCAATGCGAAAATATTTTGACCCTGACAAAATACGGTCGAGGTCTGAGGGGTTAACGCTTCCTAATTTTCGTTGAGCTTTCTACTGCCCCCCTGAAAGCCTCCAGCGCCACTTTGAGAAAGACTGTGTTAAAGGAATATTTTCGCAGCCTCACCGAATCCCAGCCACGGAGAGCTGTAAGTGATCTTGGCTGGACCCGACTGCCCACAGGACAAGTATTTATTCAGCTTTTTGTAATAATACGGATTAAGTGGGAACTAGACGAGGTACTTACCGCAAATTAACGAGAGTTTCAGAATTTCTACTCTGAGCGATTTCAAGTTTTCCTTTTATTTTATTTGTAAACGCTGTGGGTGAAATAACAAAACCGCTTTAAAATTAAATTATAAATTTATATGAGGTAAAGGGAACATATATTATATCTGCCTTTATACATTCAGTGTTAAAATAACAACGCACTGTATTATGTACATACACACTAGTTAGGTGCAGAACACAAAGGTTAAAAAGTTATGCCTACCTCTTTTCGTTCCTATATTTCTGAAAAATATGTATTTATTTATTTTATAATAATAATAATAATATTTGGATGATTTGTACAGACTGTAAAAATTTATAATATATTTATACAATCTTACTTTTAATTACAGACTTGACAAAGTATTATAATAACTTCCAGCTAAAAGATTGCATCCAGTTTTTCGTCGATCACTAATACAAAACTACGTGTAAATTCAAAAAATAAATGTGCATTTGACCAACGACCGCGAGGCTGCGTTAAAATGTACATATATAGTGTTATTTATACTATATACGGGCAGAAAATATAAATGACCATACTAAGCCATTTCATTATTGGATTTTTCTCACGTAAGTGCAAATATCTATAAAAATCCATAATAAATAAATAAAATATGAAAGGCATGGCGCTCAAGGCAAATTGCAACTAAAATATAGAATTTTGCCAAGCGGAAACATCGATAAATAAACAATAAACAGTGTTAATCTCAAGTAACCTCCCAGATATTCAACCATTAAAAAATTTGGCGTTTTTTTTTAAGAGGCGAAAAATATTCCCGCTTTGCAATAAAATCCAAAAAAATTTCATATTTGTTAACGTATCCAAAAATTAAATCTGTTTTCGAAAGGTGATGAAACAGGCGTTCAAACTTTATTATTATAAATAACCATGTAATTTATTAAATATAAAAATTTTGGAGGAAAACTTTAAAAAGTTTTAATAATGGCTCACTTAACGTTTTTTCTAACTAAAATTACTGATAATGAAAAAAAAATAAAACACATACATATTTCATAAGACAAATGAATTATAAACGTTACTGTCACCTCACTTTTTTGTCATTTTATGTAAAAAAAATCTTAAAAAATTCACGAATTTTCATAATTTTTTTTCAAATTGTGATCGGAAACTTTGATTTTATGAAGGTGTACATTTTAATTTTTTGTGGCTAACTTTTAGATTTGAATGTATGGCGTGTTGTATTATCTTTCCAATACCATTTAGATCATACTTCTCACTATGATAGTAAGGGAGATACAACGATTTCTATGAGACCTTGGGACAAACATGGTCTGCTGTGATTAAACGGGAATGTAATGAAACAATATTATAGCATGATACATAATGATAACACCCGAAAAGAATCATCCTACCTTTGGTCAATGAGTAATGCACGCCGCTGGTAGATAGTACCTATCGGCTTAAGGCATCCAAGAAATGCCTTTCAAATATATTTGAACGGAAACCGAAGTATCCACTGACTTCATACCTTTTGATTCTACCCATTGAGCCCTGTCTTTTGTTTACATCAGCTCCACACAGAAGGCCCTAGGAAAATAATTGGCCTCAGGGCCTATGTCATCTTTATGGAAGCAGTGTTAAGGACCTTTAAAAAAAAAAACGAGAGGAAGTTCGAGGAAGTAAAAATGTATGAGGGGTGGGTAGGATCTGGGTCTCAGTGTACCAAAAAAAGGGGCGAATCCATCCCTCCCACTGCGTGTCCTGTCGCAGTGGTGTTAGTTTTCAAATAAATTGTTCCCGGGATGGCGGTGTCTCTTTTACACATGCCTGACATCTCATATCGCCATCTCATTCGAAATTATCCATAATGAAGGCGAAACGCGGCTTTGAATCGAAAATTTATGGCCCGTTTTGCCAGACTTTTGGATCACGAAACATGCCCACATCGCATTTCTTATGTTCTTCCTTATTCTGTATCTCAGAGTATACCTGGTCATTGTGCTGTATTGCACTATGTTTTGCATTTTTATTACCATTTTTGTGTTAAAAATTTCCTCTTGGCTTTATTGGCTTGTCTTTCTAGTACTTCTTGAATTCTTGTAAGTCTTAGTCTAGTAAACTCTCTGTACCTACGTGACAATATATGTAAACGCTTTAAACGTACGCATCTAATTCTTTACAATAATTAGTAAAAAAAACAATTTTAAATGTTATGGCGTACCTACTTCCTAATTAATAAACAGACACCTCATTCCACGAAGTAGTTAGTATTCGAGCAAGTAACGCAACCGAACTTGTGACGCGATGTATTATTTGTCTAACATGTCATCTGGTGTAGACGAAACAATATATATATATATCTTCCTTCCTCCACCTTCCCAAGTAGGTGTGGCCAATTTAATTGCAACAAAAACCACGGAACAATCAGTCTGTTAAAAAAGCTGGTGAAATTATCAACTCTATCGGGGCGATATAATACCGACTCCATTACCAAATTTGGGTAGTGACCACTCTGTATTCTCTCGGTGTTTAGAATTATTAAGAAGTCTCTTATGTGTGGTTGTGTAGTATTTAAGTATCCCTCAAGGCCGTAAAATATTCTTATCGATAAGAATAAAATAAGCTAAGGGTAAGTCAGTCCTTTTCAATTCCAATCATTACCAACTCTCGCAGTTGTGTCGACTTGAAAAGTTTTTTTTTTAATTAGTGATTACAGTCCACAAATTGATTTGCAAAATATATGCGACTACAGACGGCTTCTAAAATATTATTCTGACCTTGAAATGAACCTCACCCACCTATTCATCACATATTCTTCAAACACTCATTTATCCACTTCCTTTATCTTTTTACATTTCGTTACAAGTTTATAACATTTCTGAATTTTGTTAGAAATCCTATTTTTAGTGATTAAAATCTAAACTACGTAGAATTCTCGAGCGCATCGCTTCGGTAGATTCTGTTTGTGCGAAATCCCTTGACAAAATGCGGAGAAAAAAGTCAAAACCGCTGTGAACACAGAATCGCCGCTTTGGTCAAGGGATAGCTTTAACATAACTGAAGCAATAATAGCATAGAACGTAATTGCGGCATCTACACAAGTCCGGGATACAGAAATTCTTACCACTTTTGTATAATACCTCGGAATGTTTGTTGAGACAATAATAAAAACAGCACGTGAACAGGTCTGGAAATTTACGAAATTGGTTTAGAAAGGACAGACAAAGGAGGAGGATCTGCATTTTTTTCTAACCTTTTTGTGTTTGGATGTCACCGTGGGCTCTCGTTTGTTTATTTGGCAAAACACCTTCCAAATTATGTGTAGATATGTTAGTAAAGTCGTTAAATGATTCAATCTGCTTTTTATTTATACTCGTAAGTTTGAATTACTACAATTACAAGTAACTCGATTCTATATTACGGCCGGTTTTTAAAAATAATTTTTTGTAGAAAGATAAATAAGATAGAAATATAATACGACCTTTAGGATTATTTTTTTTAATACATCCTTGTTATCAACAGTTTTGATCGAAATATCGAGAATAATTTTTTCAAAACTTTTTATAATGAATAATTGAAAAATGTTGAACCAACGGCAAACAAAAAACATTTGTTCTGTCATAATTTATAGCTACGTGAGAAATGCAAAGATTCACATTTCATGATGGAATTGAAGTTGCAAATTATGTTTTTCGTAACGGTGAAATTGATGGTTTGATAGAATTAAAAATTGTGTCAACAAATTAAATTTAATCTATTAATATATTAAATCGAATATCAATATATTAAAACGTGTAGACTGACAAAAACTACTAACAGGAATATTTTTGACGTCAAAAATAATGCTGAAGTAAATTTAGATTTTTTTCATTTCTTTGACAATTAACATTTATCTGAAATTTGTTCATACCAATTTGATTTTTAAAGCCAGAACAAGCCATTTGTTCTACGATATTAATTGGGACATTGAAAAATGTATTTCGTTATAAACAAAAGCCACGCTCATTTTCGTTTATAAAGAAAATCTTTTTATTCCGTCTTTAATTGTTGTCATGCTGATTAAGGTTTTGTGTAATTCTTTATGTTAAACGGGGCTGATACTTTTAGCCGAAAACTTTTCTTTGTCCGCGAACATTTCTTTGTTTTCAAATGAGTCGAGGTACAATCGACTTTTTTAATCAAATTTCTTTGATAAAAATGATTCCGTTTCGAGAAAAGTAAAAAAAGTAAAGTATTTAAGAATATGACAGCAGTTGTTTCTTTTAATTAAATAATCCCAGAAAACCATCGTCAAGCGGCAATTTTGTCTTTTGAGCAAAACTTTTATACATTCTGTCGGATTTAGTACCTTCTGCAATAGCTCCCAACCGGCGCGCGACCAACGCCTTGCTGAAGATGTTGCCTTTTTACTTTTCAAGAAAAGGGCATCATAACATTTTCAACGGGAAAGGTAAAACAAAACATTAAGAAAATTCCATCCCAAGTTTAGTAAAAACGTCAACCCTGAATCACCCAACACAAAAATGTTTCATTAAATAAAAAACGAAAATGACACGACACGGACCTGCGTAGGAAGAAACTTCTTTGGTAGAATTCTTAAATTTGAAGTACCTACTTTTAAGTGTTTTTCTTTCACATGTCGTAACTGGTCAGTCAGCCGAATAACCGACCAACCTCTCTATCCCGCCCTTAATTTCCAATACCTACTGTTTTTTTTATGTTCTTAGTTGATAAAAAAAAACATAAAAAATGTCACCGGAGATCGAAATTTCTATTTACTACCCTTTTTACTCCAAATAATATCAGGAATCACTCGCTAAAGTAAGTCAAGTACGTTACTCAACACCCTTTACATATTTTTATAACTGTATTAAAATGTTGTGATTTAAAAAAAAAATGCATTTAAGATATAAGAATAAAAGAGATGTAGAATATTTTCTTAGTCCTCCTCACTAGGAGATCCTGTACTGGCCGGTACTAGGTTTTGGATAGAGGGTTTTCAGTGACTTCTATGGTTAAAAAATAATGGTTTGGTTAGGTTTTTATCCAACTTCAACAACGATGTTTTTAAAAAGTAGTTATTTTTCCGATAATTCCCTAAGCCAAGAATTTATGGACATAAAGTAGTTATACTGCTTTGTCCAAAGGTAGTTTTACTACTTATTTAGCTTGTAGGGTTTAGATTTGATTCACTTGATCGTGCCTCACTTCTATAATTGCATCTTTCTCTCACTTCTATAATTGCATCATATATTCCCTTTAACTTCGTTTATTCATTCGATCTAAATACCCCAACCACCTTAGCGTCCCGTTTATAATCTTACGAATTACACTATCTTCAATCTACCACTATTTGCGAATTTCCACATTTTGAACACTTTCACTGGTTTTACCACACATAAGCCACATTTAATTTGGGAGGCGAGTATGGGTACCGCTGCCCGTGAACCATTTATTGGATAACCAAGACCTCTGCCATAGGTAACCCCGAGTGGTTTTCTGTATTTAGTGACATAGCAGGGGTGCCTGGGTTCATTGGGTAAAGTTTGTCTAGGTCTTGGCGGCGGATGCACCTTCCCACTTACTACGTGGCGGGCCGGAGAATTTGGTTGAAGGAGATCATTTTGCCTCTGAAGCGGGACTCTCTCGAACCATCGCCTTGCACCGCAGTGAGAGGAATGGATTCATTCTCGTAATTCTCGGAGACACTTACCCCCTGAAAGCTTTTTCCTTCCCAGAATTTATTTTCTTTTGAAAGACCCTCCACACAACACCCCCAAAGATGTAAGGGCCCTCGGGGAAATTATTTTCTTCTGATTCTTCTGTGTAGAGATACAAAAAAATATTTTGAAAAAAAAATAATTAACCGTCGATTTAACAGTATGAATTACTACGAATTCGTGCTCCTTTTGTATTTTTTAACAAAGAGCACGGAGAAGTTTGAGATCCTAAGTAAGTTTTCAATGAACTCAGCCATCAATCCAGGGCAACATTTTAAAGTTTTAATAACCGGAGTCCTTACCCTAAACGCTTATCGGCAGCATTCCAATTATTTCGTTTATAAACAGATTGGGAACTTTTAACAACCGTCCTGGCAATTCTTCCATCCCTTCCATACGGACTCCGTACGGGTAAGCTAAATATTGCTTGTATTTCTTTAGTGTGCTATTTAGTTGAATTATTACATAAGTTAATGTAACATAATACGATGAAAAAATCTCTTCCTGATTCTAAATCAAAGCTAATTTATGCTATCAATATTAGAATGAACGATGAAATGTACTAATTTCAGATGTCTGTGCGTCCCCGTGAAATCTGGTTTAATTTTCTTTTTAAAAAGAAAGACACAGATTGCCAGGTTGCGAATAACCTGACCATGTTCGAAAATCTCCCACTACTACCACAAAATATTGCTTGTGTCGTGATGGAGGACTTAACCAGCCGAGGAATTGAATACACAACGCCTGGGTGGGACTTAAAAGCGATGCTAACAAGGCCACTGACCGGACAAAACTTATATTACTTTATGAACATAAAACATCAGAAGCGTCAATCAGAGGAAAGTTTTGAAAAATCCAACATAAGTTCATCTTAACGGTGTGTAGGCGAAGGATTTAAACCTGCGATTCCTGAGTATATTTTATTTGGATAAATAGAGGTGTCCGATGAAAATTATACGCTTTCGATTAAAAAATCGATTTTTACTAAAAGCAATATTTTCAACACGTCGCCACTAATCACATTCCTACACACCCCAGTGCTTATCACGTGGCCCGCTAGGATATACCCGAATACAAAGTTGCGATGTGTGATGGAAAAATATTTTTATTGTTATTAAATTTAAAAAAATCAACGTTCAGCAAAAATTACATCTATAATTTTTGGTCCAATGTATTCTGGAATCGCTGAAAAAACTCTTGATTGTTTTTGGAATTTGAAAAAAATTGAATTTGGCAAGTCAAGCGACAGAAAGAGGTGGACATTATCCAACGTAAATAATAGTAGCATAGACAATGTTGACTCATCAATTCGCAGACTGTGAATAAAATCCTTGATCAAATTCTACTTAATCAAAGCAGCTATCACCATGAAACACGTAAACAGAATCCTGTAGTCAGTATACAAAGTCCTGCCAATGAAGATCTCAACTAATTGAAGTTTTTTTCAATGTCCGTGCCTTTATTACCCAGCCGGGGTCTGGCCGGCACGGAAACGAAACGGATCTCGCCAGGAACGAACAGAAATGTTTTGATGTATGCAAATGTCTAAATAATTACAGACTGACTAATAGTTCCTGATTCCAGCTTCAATTGAGAAGAAAACACTTATTCTACGATGGACCTGAGTTACTTTGCGAGACATTTACAGAGACTATTAGTGAATGAAATCCAACGTGGCTGTTCCTTTTCATCTCTCTTTAAGTAAAATTTAAAAGTTTTCTCCTTATTTCTTCTGGAACTGGAGTTCCTTCTCATTTTAAATAAAAGGATTTATCTAACTAGCTATATTTCTTATTTCGTAGAAATCATTTCAAAGCAAATTACAGCATAGCTATAAACTGTAAACCCGAGGTAGCTAGCGTAGTAGGTACCTCAATGCTAACCATTTGATTTTTTGACAAACGTAATTTAAAAATCTACGTTTTTATCAGAATTTTATTATTATTTTATGTGGTAAAGTATATAATTTTGAGGTTACAAATTAAACAACTTAATAACAAAATCGTATGTTTATTCAGGTTAAATTTTTTTTAAGGCCGGCGTAGTCAAGCGGTAAGGCTCTTGACTCCCAAATGCGACGGTCGCGGGTTCGAACCCGGCGTGCTGAATCTGAGAGTCCAACAGTAACGGACATATGGATGTAACCTTCCCATTGCGACGGTCACTCGTCACTCTCGATCTGAACTGCTGGTCAGATGCATCCGCCGCCAAGTAGCAGAAAACGCTCACGCCACGAATCCGGGCATTCCTGCTACCAATGTAGCGAACCAGCTTGGGGTGACTTATGGCAGAGGTGTTAGTCATCCAATAAGGGGTTCCTGGGGCAGCGGTACTTATACACGCCTCCGAAACTGAAGATTATATACAGACAATTGAGTTGACGGGTGGGATCATTGAGTTAATTCTACGATGGATATTTGCCACGAATTGTTAAACATACCATGTTGGAGAACACCAACGCATGACAAGAGGAATACATTTTTGAATAAATAATAAGAAGGGAACCATTGAATACATTTTTGAAACAGTAGATGTATTTAACAACTTTCTAAATAACGTAAAATCTTTTTTGCAAAGCTATCTTTCCAAATATTGAGAATGTTAAAATGAGAAATCTTGTACTGTAAATGTATAAATAATTCTGTTAAAAAATATATCTACACTAAGAAGATATTACTAACAAAATTCAAAACCTGTATTATTTATCTTTTTTGTGAACGACCTTTGTAATATTTTTAAAGACATCGACGTACTTATGTTCGCAGATGACTTAAAACTTTTTAAAGTAATTCGAAGCCTGAACGACTGTCATATTCTCTCGGCAAACTTGTTAAAATTAGTTGAGTGGTGTAGCGATAACAAGCTATACCTTAATGTCAATAAATGCATAACTATGAGATTTTTTAAAATAAAAAATCCGATTTATTTCAATTACACAATGAATAACATCATTCTCGAATCTGTTTCCGAAATTAATGACTTAGGTATTACTTTCGACACCAAACTTAGTTTCATACCACACATTGAAAATATTGCAAAGAAGGGTTTAAAAATGTTAGGTTTTGTACTAAGAGTGGCTAAAGATTTTACCAACATTAAAACATTAAAACTTCTGTACACATCACTAGTAAGGAGCCAGGTTGAATATAATTCAACTATATGGTCTCCCCACTATAACGTGCATTCACAAACAATAGAAAGAGTACAAAAAAAATTCCTAAGCTTTTTAAATTATAAACTAAAAATACCGAAAGAACAAAAAAACTACCCTTTTCTACTACGATTCTCTAATCTATTAAACTTGAGTGACAGGAGAATTGTTTTTGATCTAATATTTCTATTTAAAATCTTGCATAATATAATTGATAGCCCTGAATTCTTATCGCTCATAAATCTTAATGTGCCAGCCAGAAATACAAGGTCAGTACTACCATTTTATTGTAGTAATACTGCGACCAGGGCCCAATTCAATATACCACTACAGAGAATTCAAAACTTGGGAAATATGTATTCGCACGTAGATGTATGGAATGTGTCACTGATACAATACAAACATGAAATTATTAAATCATTCATGTCAGAATGTGAAATCAGACGTGTTTAATATTAGTTACTGTTATTTAAAAGATTCCATAATATTTTGATGTAGCATATTCTTATAATGTAGGAGCTGTTGCACATATTTTTGTATTATTTCTATTTATCTATAATGTAAAAACTTGTTACTTACTCTCTTTTGTTTTTCTGTATTGTAAACTTTTTCTTTTATTACACATCTGTAAATTTCTAATATTAACTTACACTATATTTTATTATTTTTATGCCATCTGCAATTTAAAAACTGGTTTCAGTTTAATTTATTTTTACTTTTTCTCTTTTATTATAATATAATATTTCTTACTTACTTTTATACTGTTATATTTTATAATGTGAATTGCTATAAGTTTATATTTCTTATTTAAACATACATATATATCACTGTATAATATACTTATTATGTAAAAGCCCATCAGGGCATTGAAAATTAATAATAAATAAATAAATAAATAAATAAATAAATAAATAAAACAAAGCCTAATGGCCTCAGAGTTAAAATCAGTTGATAATATTCAGAAGTTACCGCAATTTGTTTCTAACTAAATGACAATTAAAATGATAAGAATATTCGATTATTTGTCCGTTTCTCATTTTCCCTTTATTCTCTTTTGTGATAAAGCTCTCTTCACTTATTCCCATTCCGCTGGAAGCTTTGCGAGTCGTAGAAAACAGATAAGAAACAGAGTTGGGAACGACTCAGCTGAGGAGGTTTGATGAGACAATTATTTTGTATGCAGATTGTAAAACTTAATTTAATAGAGTGAAGCTAAGCAGAGCTTCTAAGTTACTACGCTATTTTGTAAAGCGCGCTTGTACTTCGTATCATTACTTATATATTAAAATAATTTGTCTACATTTTCAACATTACATTGAAATGACATATTTTTCAAGCACAGCAAACTTATTTTGTTTAAATACTTTTAATACTTTACTTTTAAAATAATTCATTGATTAAAAAACCGACATGTTTCGCAAGCAATGCCTACTTCATCAGGGTTTTCATTTTTAAATTGTTTAACAGAACTGACGCACAACAATTAACCCGAAGAGAACTTACACAGAACGTGTACAGTACTTGAACTGAACTTGAATAGACTGGACAGATACATATATAGTAGATAAATATGACGTCTCTCTGGGGGTTGATTGAAGGAATCTTAAAACATTATTAATTTTATTAAAAAAATTATTCATAAATTTGAAAAATTTAAATACATGACATCGTCTGAAACATGCAGTTAAAAGACATCTGAAGATATTAAATTGACTAGACACCGAAACTACCTTCAAATACAAGTTTTACACCAAATACCAATGTTCGTAAATAATCCTCTCTCTTAAAAAGACTAATCTGCTATTTTAGAGGCAATTGGTCGGTCAGTCCCTAAGCGGATTACGGCCATACATCGACTAGATTAGTTTTCGTTTAATACTTTAAAGCTGCAACTAATTCCTTCACGGAAAATTAACGGTCGCCCATCCGAGATGCAATCGCCATTCGAAGTGTCGATCAGTGGCATTCCTCGGGACTCTTGACGTGCCCGAGCCTGAACTAATCGGCATTTCACATCACTACTTGACGCGTTTGGCTGCAAATGTTACCAGTTACATACTGGCTAAGATGCATGCTAATTTACCATGCGTGGACAGTTGAGTCAATCAATGAAGCTATCTTAGTAAAGTTGCGAATGGGATTTACGACTATCTGATTATAATGTAAATACTTGTAATTGATGTCAAAGTTTTTTTTTAAATAACTAGCTTTGAAATGACTTTTTTATTGCACATCAGTTTAATTATTTATATAGAGTACAAAATTTCTTATTTTAACATTCTAAACATTTTAAAACTTAGGCAAATACTATGTATGTACAAAACAGTCTTGAGATTGTTTTAAAGAGTAATATCTACGTTTAAGTTTTGCTAGAAAATCTGTACTTCCAGGTGGTATCTTGTTCTTGTGGTGACTTACCAGGGGTGCCCGGGTTCACGAGGCGAGGTTTTTCAAGGCCTTGGCAGCGGATGCTTTTGATCACCTACTGCGTGAAACTTGTCTCGATTCATCGCAATGGAAGCAACATATTGACCCGCTGATTTCTACTAACCCCCATACCTTTGTCCTTCTCAGAACTTCCTCTCATTCCTTTCCTTAAAAATACCCTCCACACAGAATCTCCACAGATGTCGTAGGCCCTTAGGGATAATTTTTATAAACCGCAGAAAGCAATTAGTGTATTTCGGTATTAATATTTGGAGGTAATCGAGAACTTTTATTTTATAGACAATACCTCATAAGAGTCCCAACTCCTTCCGGATGGAGCCAGTGAGACTTTGGCATCCCCAATTGGGGTATGTTGTGAGGCTAAAGGTAAGTGGGGAAGGGAAAGAGATGCGAAAGAGGAAGGTGGAGAAGTACTTGGCTATTCAGATCTAGGAACTCAACACGGCTAAATCCATTTAAAGCAACGTTTCATTTAAAGCAACGTTTTAAATCAATTCGAATGGTGGTCTTACACCAGGGCGATACTGAGAGTATCTTCCACTCTGGAACCTGGAACGTGTCGCAAATATAGAATATATTATTTTTATTAATTAATTGTGAAATAACACAAATTAAACGAATGGGAGTCCAAAGCCTTGTCCCTGGACTACGCCGGTCATCAAATAAAAACCAAATAAGCATAAATCTTATATTATATAGGATGTTATGGAATGTACTTGTGTTCAGTGATTCCTGACATTATTTGGAGTAAAAATGTAATTGAAATTTTGGTAATTTCAGTAGGCGCTGGGAAGTTAGGGTCGGGAAGAGGGGTTGGTTAATTACTAGGCCGAGTGACCAGTGACGACACGTGAAAGAATTTTTTTTTTGTTGGATTTTGAAGAAAAAGTTTTTGGGAAAAAAAATGACACCTAAAAAGTCACCGGAGACCAACATTTCATTTACATTTTTTACTCCAAATAATGTCGGAAATCTCCTGTTAAAGTAAGTCAAGTACATTCCTTAACACCCTGTATTTAGTTAGGTGCGGAGTCAACAAACGACCAGCATGTATTAATTTATTTACATTTCTTAAAAAATTTTAATATTAAGTCCGGTTAAACCGATTGATATCAGTATGTCAACGGGTTCTTATTAAACTTTACTTTTTAAAAATTGAGACCTGTACTTAAAATATACACATTATTACATATACGTACATGCACATATTTTTACACAGTTCTCCAAGCTACTGCCGCTATCGAACATTTGTATGTGTTATCAGCCAATATCCGGAAATTATATTGATAAATATTAGCAAAATGTATCTAATAAAGTAGATTAAGTAAAACAAAGTTATGTTGTTATTTAGCCAAATCATCCAGATTCTACCGTTAATTTAAAAAATACTGTAAACGGTTTTCGTGGGTTTATTTTTGTTTATTCCTATTTCTGTTAAGAAACAAAAGTAGCAAAATAGAAAGACCACACACGAAACATAACATAAACTAATAATCCAGAACTCCAAAAGAACACTTTTCTTGTTGTTCTGCACGCATGGAATATTTTAATTTCTCGCGCCATTTGCGTAATTTAATTAAAACTCGTCTCAAGCAAAACTTTCGCGATGCCATCTTTGTAGCAGTCGTAAAACCAACTTGAATATGTGTAATATTTATCACAGAGTTAATGAAAATAATATGAAATTACTTCCCGGAGAATGAATCGACAGATTTATTACAGTAGTTAGAGAAACTAATAACATTAACTACTCTTTAATTTTAAAGTATTTTTAATAAATGAAATTCTTTTACTATTCGATTAAGAATAGTTTCCATTTTTTAATGTGAATACCGCACAAGAGTCTCAAATACTCCCAATCGCCTGCTGGAGCCAGTGAGACTATGGCATCTCCATTTTGTGTAGCTAAAGGGGATATTTTTATTTTTATTTTTAACCTTTTAACTTAAAGAGTTAAACCTCAAATTATTATATTTTCAATTAATGAAAATAATATTAGCAATCGAAAGTCAATCGAAAATCCGAAACAGAAAAATCAGAAAAAGATACGGATACATCTGGGACTCGAACCCAGGACCTCTGGCAATCCGGGACCATGTTGGTGGTTCTCAGTCGAAGTATGATACAGTTAAAAATGACCGAATCGGATAGGGATACGTTGGCGCAGTGGATAGCGCGTTGGCCCGGATTGCCAGAGGTCCTGGGTTCGAGTCCCAGATGTATCCGTATCTTTTTCTGATTTTTCTGTTTCGGATTTTCGATTGACTTTCGCTAATATTATCTGCATTAATTAAAATATTATAAAGGGAATATGTGGAGGGAAAGGTGGGAAAGAGGAAGGTAGGAAAGTTCCTAACTATTCAGATCTGGTCACCAAATATGGCTTAAGACACTTTGAGCAACGTTTCAATTCTGAATTGTGGTCTTACACCAGGGCAATACTGAGAGTACCATTTATTCTGGAACGTGCCACAAACGTACTTTATAATATTTTAAATGATTAAATTGTGAAATAACACAAATTAAACAAATAAAATTTTCTTGAGCACGCCGTGATTTAAACCCGTGGCCTTCGGATTGCTAGTCTTACCCCTCGACCACGGAGACTCAATTGTTCTTTAGGATAGTCAAGCTCCACCCAAGGATGTTTTCTTTATTTTACATTTTTTATTCTATCTAGGTAGGTTCTCAAATTTAACAAAAAAATACAGTAATTGTAAATTTATCTCAAATATTATAATCTGAAATTTAAAACACATTATCTGCAACTCCCTTCAATAAACCTTTTACACTTGAACTAGTGTATACATATGGAATATGTAAGATCTCATCTCGAATCTTCCAAGATTAAAAGTTTGTTTAAATTCCTGCCACCTCGGAACAGTCTCAGCCTAGTGAGGTGGTAAACACCAAAAATAATTTGTATTTGTATATTATCTTGGTTAATACATAATTAAAAATAAAATAAAAAGAATCTGCATCTGTTATTTGGAATCCTTAAAACCAAACTTATTTTGAAATATTGTAAAAAGAAATTGGAACGCCAGTCGTATCATTTTGAAAATCATCAATATACACTACACGGAGAAAAATGTTCTTCTTAAATACGATCATTTTAAACGTAAAAACGTAAGGGGCTGACGTTCTTACGAACAAAGTAACAGGGTTTCAATGTTTATTGGCGGGAACATGTAAGAATAAGTTGTTGGAATACGTAATTTCGGCAGCATACCAAAAAATTATTCTTACACTTTCCCGCCAATAAACATTGAAACACTGTTAATTTGTTCGTAAGAACTTCAGTCCTGTTTGCAACCGTTTTCATGAATAAAATGATCGTATTTTAGATTAACATTTTTCTGCATGTATTTTCTTTTGAAACAGAGAAATTAATATTCTGTTTCTGTATAAGATTGTAAACTGACTTTTTGACACACCAGCCCTATTAGAAAGGACTGCATTGTGTTGCCCTGGAAGTAATTAATACCATATCGAATATCTTATTTTATACACAACATTTCATATATAATGTTTGAGATATTTTATTCACAACATTTCATATTGGAATACGCGCAAAACTCTTTGCTCGGACATATCTGCAAATTTTACAATGCGTAGGGGTGGGGAAGCGCGGCCCACGAGCACTTTTGGTCAGGCCTGCTGGAATCACCACAAAAATTACACTGAAAAAAACTGAAGCTATTTTATACGAAATGACATAGGCCATAAGGAATTTTTTTTTTTATTATTAGTATTAGTATTTAGTATTTCTTGTAGAGCTAATAATGTACAGCAATAATTTCATTCATTTTGTCCAATTGGACATTCATTAGTCCAAATGGTGATTCATTTGTCCAATAGGACATGTATTGGAATGGGGATGAATAAGAAATCGATGTACGCTAACAAAACTGAAGCTATTTCCTTGGACGTTCTTTGGACTTTATTTTATATTCGTTAGATAGAATACGAGATTTAGTTCAGTGTAGAAAATTTGGGACTAACTACCCATTATGGGTATTCCTCTTTGCCCAGAATATTAATGGACGGAAATAATTGTACCAATTCAGTGGACAACTTCAATTTTTCACTAAACAAAATCAAAATGTCGTTACTTAAGACGAAAGACTTCGCATTTCGGCCCATACAAAAAGGACGCCCGGGAAAAAACACTTTTCTACATCGAAAATTGAACAAAATGAATATATTTTTTTATACTGCCTTCTAAAGGGTGAAAACTATGTCGGTATGTTTTCGAATTTTCGATGCGTTTCGTATTAACGTAAACATTCACTGTCAAACATGTACGATTTATCAAAAAATATTATTTAAGGAAAAAGTGCTGCTAACTCAACTCTCATAAAGAATTATAAAATTATAAAAAGCTACCGACGTAGCTTCTTCTTTCTAAAAAATATATATTTTTTAAAATTTCAATTTCGCGAAAGTTTCGGTGTAGAAAAAGTGTATTCTCCATAAACCCCTTTTCGAGCGATTTCTGTACGTAAATTTGAGCGTTGTCTCATTCGCACATTTCGCATTCGCATGTATTGTAAGTGTGCGTGAGCTTATTATGAGCGGGACAGAATGACAGACGCGGGTGTTTCGCGTGTCGTTCAAAGTCTAGCCTCTTAAGAAGTTCAGGTATGTACAATAAATTCTGTCTAATTTTTACTAATAATGAGGAGGAGGAGGTTTTCTTTCATTAATTCAATAAAACATTATGAGAGGTGTTTAACATGATTATTACGCAGAATCAATATTAAGTTAAAGGTAGCATTGTTATAAACACAATGTAAAAAATCGAAATGCAAAATCCTTTGCTGACTCAATCCTAGGGATATCATACAACCATAACAAAAATTATTATAAATGGAATACATTGTATTCCCTATTCATTTACATGTGTAGCTAACTGTATGTTTCCAAAAAAAAATATTTAAAAAAAAAACTCGCTTTCTGCGACACAATCCGCATTTCAAAGCGAAAAAACAGCACATTAAACTTCAGTCTCATTAATCACCGTCAATTTAATTTCGTAAAAACATTCATGCATATTTTTCCGGCCATCGGAGTGCGATGCACCCCTGCGTTATTACCTCGGCTGGACAATTAATATGTGTCAAATTTGCCATTTCCCATCTAGGTACCGTAGGACAGGGGTGCATCAAAAGAAATTCATAGGGTTCAGATGGTTCAAGAGTGACGTACGTAAACAATTATCGTGTGGGGTGACCATTGACCATGGTCGAAAATTAATATTTATATCACTTTTTTATTGTAGATCGGAGGCGACTTTCCTATGGTTCCTATGAGTGCTAAAGCCATGGGCCCATTGTGCTAATGTTTTAGCAATCCCGGTCCTTTTTATAATTTTCATTGTTGTCTTTGGATATGTGGTTATGTCTTCTGGTTCCACAATGTGTCTTCCCATATATCTGAGCATAGTTCCAACAGAGGGGGATATTAGCATCATAGGTGAATTTTAATATCTTAATCCTCTTCATATTTCCTGTATCTATTGGGATTAAAATAATATACATTTATTCTTCTTAAGTCGGTTCCTTTTACCTGAGGATCGTGACCCCTACTCAAATTTCTATGGTGGACAAGGCTCATTCACTCCTAGCGCTTCTGCGCTAAAGATACCGATGTACCAGACGCCTGGGATATTTGGTCACTCCAGCGCATCGTCGACCTTCCTCTGCTTCCCCTGCCTTACTCCGCGAGTAATTGTGAAATTATCTAAGTTAGAGTCCTCAGCTTGGCGAGCAACGTGTCCAAAGTATCTTAAAACACGTTGTAGGCTGATATATATATATAAATATGTTACAAAAAATATACATTCCTTACGTGAGTAGGTACAGTCTATGGCTCTCTTAACTCCCTAATAAATTTGTAAAACTGTTCACATTTTGCCTTCCTTCGTTTTTATCATTATATTAAACGCATTACCTAAATTAGAAATAAAACTTTTTTTTTAAAATTAATAAAAATGGAATTGGTTTTTCTAGACTTTCTTTTCGTCATAATGGACTTGAAATGGTCTTGTGTTGCAAACATTAAAGATCACAATTAATTTTAATGGTAACGTGGTATTAGACATGCTTAAAAATATCAGAAACTTTCCTCTAATCTTTGTCGATGAATGTATTCAAAAAATCATCCTTTAAAAAAAACGTGTCTGCAAGAATTTAGTTTATTTCAATGGAACTTTTTACTTCATTATTATCTCTACCTTCAACTCAATAAATTTTACTACTCTAAAAGGTTTTATTTGTGAACATGAAATGAACAGCAGAGCTTAATGATAGTACCATAAAAGCCTGAACTCGGGTCACCTGAATTTGACGCAACAATTTGTGAACGAATGTCAGGTGGACCTCAATTTCATCTCGTCAAAGATCACGGGTCCGGACCCTAATCAAAGCGACATGCTGGTCCATTTACAGCTCGCCTTTGGGATGATCTCTCCGGCCAAATTCATTCCTTCTTGTTATGTGTGGAGGTATTGGCTATATGGTATTGAACCGGTATTTCAATGAAAGGTATTTTTATTTAATACAAAGCTTCATATTTATTTCCTCCAAGCTATTCTTCAAGCATTTTGGAAAGTGAAAGTTGTTTTAGAGAGTAATTAAAATAATGATATTTTTCTAAAAAAATTTTCTAAAATTCTAAAAACTTGTAATTTTTCAGAAGTAAAAATGTACCTTATCATCAAATAATTATCCTCTGTTCTTTTCGGTAATTACGAATGATGGGTTGTTTCACAGAATTCGAACTATTCATCGAATGTCGCAGATAAAATTCAAAAGTTCTTTGAAAATTCTATTTAAGTTTTATTATTCTTTCATAATTGGCCGGTTCTTTCGCAATACTTGGGTGATAACAGAACTGGATTGTGACTTTCACATTACTTGCATTATTTGAACATAAAAATTTGATGAATCATTGTATAAATTCTGTTGTACAACCCGTCCTAAATGAAAGCTTTAACTAGTCGTATACTGTACAGTGTATTCAACTCCTTGAATAATTTTCCGAGTAAAAAAATTGAACTGTTTGTATGGAAAAACATAAATTCTTCTACAGCTTTTTTTGGAATTTTTTTCGGAATTTCTGTAAAAGTTATTTATTATTTTTTCTTCATTAACAATTTCTTGTTCATGGAAATTAAAATCCTCCATTAATTTCGATACTGGAAGAGAGTTTATAAAATTCATATCTACCAAATTTAGTTAAAAATGTTTGGTTATTACACAATTACCTACGGATATAGATATCTTCGTAACAAATTTTTGATATTTAGAAAACGACAAGGTACAAAATATAATATAATAAATATGTTATTCGAATGAAGACAACCAGTGAAAATCTTGGTCAAATTCATACAACATCCGTGGACCTCATCTCTGGGGGCCAAGCCGGGGTTGATCCGTCAAAAATTACACGGTTCTCATTTGATAGCCGCGGAATTGACAAGTACTAATTTAACGGTTACAAATTTGACGGTTATTGCTTGTAAAACATATTGGGAGTCATTAATACTACGTGGGGCCGTTGTTCGCGAGGAAAAAATAAGACAAGCAATGAAGAATTGTTGTTTTCTTTGCCTTTGATGGAGGAACATAATAGTCGAGGAATAGTTTTGTGAAATGAATAAATCATTGAGAGCTATTCTTTTGGTCTATTTGATTTTTGATTGGAATCTTTAAATGAGCTAATTGATTTTGCTTTTACGCATTTGTCGTCGGCTGGGGGATTATCGGTTCACTTTATCGCAAACTTAAAAAATAACTGTGAAAAGGGTATGTTGAATTATCCAGTTTACAAAGGTGAGGATTTTTAATAGAATCCTTTTGGCGCATTGGAGTGGAACAATAGCATTTCTATTTATGGTATATTGTAAGTCTATACGAAATAGGGAAGATCCTGTGTTTTTTAGTTTACTTGAACAATTACTAATCAATAAACGAATTAATACCTTAATTTAACACTAATTAATAAAGTAAGGAGAATTATTTATTCCCCACTTCTCGGTATGTTTACAAAACCTAAACAGTATAACCTTAATATAACACCTAAATTAAAATTTACAAAATGTAACTATCCGCTTATAAATATTTATTTTCATTATTTTATTATTTTCGTTATATTTTACTTACATTTTTTCTAAACCATAAAGGTAAAAATATTTTTTTTCTGTTGTTGTTTTTTTTTCTCTTTTGTATTTAGATTTTTTCGATTGTTAAAAATGGTAATAACTATTTCCACAGTAAATAATAACTGTTAATTCTTTTTTTTTTCTACAAATTTCGTATTTCATTATTATTTTTAAATTGCTGTTGAACTTATTAACCCCGATATAAGCGAACACTAGTGGGGTTCATAATTAATGTTAAACAATACATTTAAATTTGTAAAAAAATAATAATAATTAAAAATAAATAAAATAACACATTTAAATGAGTCAATAGCAGTAATGTCATTATTAAATAATTAAGAACACATTAATGTGGGGAAAACAGATTTCCAAAAGTGCTCCACAAAACGGAGAATCTATTTTCATAATTATTTTCAAATCATTTTAATCAAATTCTATTTTGAAATGTAGAATCATATAAATTAGTCGTCTCAACGTGGTCTAACCTCAGCTTCAAAATGGCCTTGTAATCCGAAACAGCTCTCACAATAATATATAAACTAAAATACTTGCAGAAGTTAATAATTGCAATATTAAATTAAATTTAAAATAAAGTTTTAATAACTCGAGTCCGGCGCATACGTCATTCCTATGTCTACCTACGTTAAATTGTCGTGAAAACAAGCTTATGTGCTCCCAGTGGTTAAAAAATAAACACGGAGTTTAAAACAATAAATGAAACGCTGGTTATTAACATCCAATTACAAAACATAGCCATATGTATTAAACCAATTCAGACAGATCTTCGATTCTGATTAGTGTTCTTTCGTGAGAGCAGTACTGACAGTATCGTCATCTCTGGAGTGATGTTTAAACGTACCATATTAACCACTAAAAAACTATTTGACCCACGCCGGGTTTTGATCCCACCAACTAAGAAGCTTACCGATCTGCAAATGAAGTCATTATTTCAAGGTAACCGATAAAACTTATGCCACCGGATATCAAACTTAATTCCATACAATTATTTGAAGGTAACAGTAACTCAGTCGATATGAACTTATTTATTTTATTATTTCGCAACTTCATAAGTTTACGGAAATTGAAAGTAATTACGTGATGAGCTTTTTCCTCCAGGTAGTAATTTGATCCGTTACGATAACGGGTTAGCTCTTTAACTAGCACTGTAGGTTTTAAACGCATTAGGTAGGAAATTTTTAGTTTTTTAGTCCATCCACGAACTAATGCAGTATAAAATACAGCAAACTTCCTGTAGCTGGTGAAATATATACAAGTTAAAAAATATCCCAGATAACGTGAGAAATAAAATTCAAATCGTAGTTCGTAATACTTCATTATTCATAATTTAAAAAAATACCGATAATTCATAAATTTTACTGACTATAATAATAGAAGGTATATGTAAGGCCCTGTCGCTTCATTCTTGATTAATCAAAAGCAAATATTTTTTTTTAATTTGTTCTATTATTTAAACCACTATTTATAAAAAGTAGTAGCAATAATAATAGAGAATTTTGACTAGTTTCTTATTCTCGAAAAAAATTACTAAAATGCACGTATTTTTATGCTGATATTCATTTTCTATACCGATTTAAATTGTGCCATTTTCGATTCGCCGCCAAAATGCCATGTTTGTTTTATATTCGAATTCGGCGGCGTTGACGTCACGGCGGGCAGCCGTCTAACCGCCCTGTGGCGTCTTCCATGTCATAATGACGTTGTAGCCAGTTGGAACCGTTTCGGAATATGCTGTTTTTCAATTCAATTATTATGAATGAAAATATTAACATTACACATTTTTAGTTCACTGATTAGAATTACAAAAATAAATATAAATCTTCCACTTTTATAACGTTATTCATAGTTTGTGAAAATTCCCCATTAATAGATGATTGGAATTACCAATACAAGAATAACAAATGCTTCTTATATTGATATATATTGTGGTCCTTTATATGGAGCATGCGGCGCTCTAAATACTGGTAGCTACATTTCTTAAAAATATAACTTCAAATCAAAAAAACTTGATGACAAACCATTTTAATCACACTTAGGCCAACTAAAGTAACCAAAATCTCGAGATTTTAACGCACTAACGTAACAAGTTTTCTTAATGTTTGAAGTGTCTGCGTCTGTTTATACATCGTGATCATCGATCACTATTCACAGGGAAGTTACTGTACTAATTATAACCAATCATCATCTACTACTGGAAACAGTGTATTTCTTTTTTCAATTTTTGTGAGAAAAAGTCAGCGCTTTGAAGAAATAAGTAGTGAAATAGCGGTTTTTAAAAGCTCAACATTCGTCGATTCTCCAAAATGATCATTATAACAGCACGGAATTTCCGTTTGAAGTCGGTTCCAGGTCGGATCGGAGATTCGTAATCAGCTCTGCGGAAGGTACCGAATTTCTTGAATAACTTCACAATTTGAAGGTATCGAATTGATCATTTATCAGCATTGAAGATGATATCAAAGAATCGGTACACAAAACGACCGAGATGACTGATTATTATTGCTCGGAGTAAAAAGAGGCGTATTCAGTTGAAATACATTTCTTAAATATTTCTTAACTAACTAGTAATTGCAACGACCACTGACGAGTTTTTAATCAGGATATACAGCAGGTATAACAGCAAATGAATAGACATTAAAAAAACTTACCACATACTTGGTAGATTTTCGCAAAGAATGGCTAAGCTACTGGCTTTAACGTATGTTTGACTGGGTTAGATTGGGCTTTACTATGAATATCGCAAGCCAATTACTGGATAGTATATAACATTTATTTTTTCAATGTAAGCCAACAAAATATTATGAAAATCATTATAATATTACTAAAATAACTAATTAGTAGAGGTGCCAACAGATTGCATTG
This sequence comes from Limnephilus auricula, assembly GCA_951813805.1. Taxonomy (NCBI): domain Eukaryota; kingdom Metazoa; phylum Arthropoda; class Insecta; order Trichoptera; family Limnephilidae; genus Limnephilus; species Limnephilus auricula. The sequence continues at coordinate 2,065,293 of OX638401.1, forward strand.
GTTGATAATTTTGCGATTTGTGCCGAAGGCACGGCCTTTTCCGACACTAACACAAACGAGCCTTTCCTTGAATGCGCATTACGCGTACATGTACTTCATCTTTTTTCGTAGAATATAGTTTAAATTTAAAGACTTGTATGTTATTTTGCATACTTATTTTCCATATTTCAATTTGCTTTCAGATTCCCCTATATGAAGCATTTTACTACTCGGCTTGGTAAAATAAATTTTCCTAATTATTAGCATATGAAAATTATGGAACAAAAGTTTTGGCACATCATCGTCTCATTTTTATACCCAGGTATTACAAATCACCAAAGGGTATGGAATTAAACGAATTTGTCAATGAAAATTATTGAATTGCCTTAGACATTGTAGGCAGAAGAAACTACGCAAATTTCTAAACGTCAGAGCTTACCATTTGGGATTTTTTTTATCCCTTGAGTCATCACACAAAAGATTGTTCTGCTTTATTTTCAAGAGTGGTTCCCTACGTTTGGCGATTTAGCAGAGGTGCCATGGTTCCTCAGGTGATGTGTGCTCGGGTCTTGGCGGCCGATTCGCCAATCCTTTGACCTCTCCAGCTGGTCTCTCACGAAAAAGGAGTCTCTAAAGAAAATAGGTATCTTGAGTGAGCAATTAGGCCCACTCTTGTCATTCATTTTGAACCCTTGACCAATAGTTCAAGAAGGTAAGTACGTCTCTCCTTATATATTACTAACGTTGTACATAGCAAGCACTCGCATAGATACTGCTTGTTAACAACGTATGCGGGTACAATGGGGGTCTAGAATCATGATTAAAAAAGTAGAGTGGTTTATTTTTATTTATTTTTTACAGTGAATACCTCACAAGAGTTCCAACTGCTCCCGTCTGGAGCCAGTGAGACTATGGCATCCCCAATTGGGGTGTGTTATGGAGCTGAAGATACGTGGGGAAGGGAAAGAAACGAGGAAGAGGAAGGTGGGAAAGTACCTTGCCATTCAAATCTAGTCACTAAACACGGCTAAAGCCATTTCAAGCAACGTTTCAATTCTGAATGGTGGTCTTACACCAGGGCGATACTAAGAGTTTCTTCCACTCTGAAACATGCCTCAAATATACTTTATATTATTTTAAATAATTAATTGTGAAATAACACAAATTAAACAAATAAATTAAATTAAATTTATTTGCGCACGCCGGGTTCGAACCCGCGACCTTCGGAATGGAAGTCCAACGCCCTACCGCTGGACTACGCCGGCCATTTTTAATATAAAAAAGATTAGAGTCATTGCAAGAGCTCTGATAGGGAAACCTTATGTTATCCATCGCGGAGCGGGTAAGTAGTGGGATCCTCCAATGGTCTCTCATGACCCATCGTCTTGCACCGCAGCGGGAAAGATGGATTCGGACGTCCGTCACTCCTGAGCACACTGACACATATATTCCTACCCAACTCTCTTAACTTTTTTCCTTCCATAACTTATTCTCCTTTCCTTTTAAGATCCCTTCACACAGCATCCCCAAAGTTGATATAATTTTACAAGCCCTGATGAATATAATTTCTCACGTGTGGGGTGAATAATTTTTTTTACATTAAATCCACACAGGAGGCCTTGAGGAAGAAAAATTCCCTCGAGGTCTATGTCATCTCTTCGCATCTCGTATGGAGAGGGTTTTTGATGAGAGGGAGGAGTGAAGATGTTTCTTGAAGAGGCCCATGCTGTAAGAGGGAGAAAACACAAAGGCCTGTAAATCATTCCACAACCAAGATCTTAAACTCAAGAATGGTTTATAGAAACCACCCATTACTACCTAAACATCTTCAAATATCTTCATTTAATTTGATCATTCTTCTACTGTAATTCTTTTTTTGGCTTTTCTGTACGTGTTTTTACTTTACCTGCCATCGATCAATCTGGTCTCCCCGTCCGGTCCACATGTCAGGTGATACTGTGACTGGGACATCATCTTCTCCTTGATACCATGCATCATAATGAATCCAGGTATAATAAATCACGCGGGTTATCGCGGAAAGGTACCCAGTACCTAGGCAGGCTTTGCCGGTATTACGGTCCCCGCTGGCCGGCGGAGGCCCGTGTAATCAGCGGTCTTGTGTTCGATACTGCAGGGGCGGCGAGATACAAACAAATTATATTACATCAGTACCATTGCCTAAAACTGTATAACTGTGATATACTTCAATCCTAGTGATTGAGATTCCTTGTAATATGTTCGGGAAAACTTCAATATATATATCGTGATTCGTCGAGTTACAGGTTGGTTTATTTAGGTTACCGTATGGTTTATAATGATTTTTTTAACTGGACTTTTTTATATGTATACTGCACAAGCTCCCAAGCTTACCAACTGGCCAGTGAGATTATGGCATTCCCAATTGGGGTATGTTGTGAGGCCGAAGAAGCGAGCACGGGAATGAGATGGGGAAGATGAAGGTGGGGAAGTACCTGGCTATTCAGATCTGGTCACCAAACACGTCTAAGCCGTTTCAAGAAACGTTTCAATTCGGAATGGTGGTCTTACACCAGGGTGATACTGATAGTATAGTAATAGATGATAGTATCATCCACTCTGGAACGTTCCGTAAATATATAATATATTATTTTTATGTAATTAATTGTAAAATAACACAAATTAATCTTTAAAATTTATTTGCACACGCCGGATTCAAACCATCAACCTTCGGACTGGGTATCGAAAGTCTTACCCCTCGGCCATGGAGGATCTTATTAGAAGCTCTAAGTTATTCTCAAGCGGGTATGGGTACCGCCGCCCCAGGAACTATTTTTTGGATATCCAACACCCCTGCCATAGGTCACCCCAAGTGGTTCGCTATCTAAAAATTCTTAAAATAATATAATCCTTAGCCACCGTCACATGTTCCAGTATCAATGTCTTTGAAATCAACAAATATTGCTGAAGCAGCGTTTTACCTATGCCTTCACTCTGACCAATTAACCTCCCCATTATAAATTATGGCTGTCAAATAAAAATGTACATTTTTACAAGCTTTCTTAGAGAAAATAGAAAGAAAGACGTGGGTTTTCATATTTAATTTTCTCTTAAATGCACGATCTGCCACTGGCCTGCCCCCCGCGGCTCCGGTTAGTGCTGCACTGTACCACCCATTACTACCACCGCCTCACTGTTACCGTATTCAACCAGCTCTACTCTTCACTCGTCAGTCGTCATGTACAGGGTATTTACCTACCGGGTACCGGGTACGGGGTACTGGGTACTGAGTGTACCAAATTATCGGGCGGTGTGTATCGGTTCAAGTCCCGACTTACCTGTTATAATAATAATATTACAGGTACACCCAGCAAGGATGAGTTACTGCGTAGGTAATTACTTGACGGTTTGGATCGTTCACAAAAAATCGATCTTAGAAGCGATGACTAGGACTAAGTTTCAAATCAATGTAGGTAAATCAATACAATGAAATAATAGCTTGAAAAAATGTTTTATGCGACCTTTATATATTTTTATTGGCTGGCCGGATAGTGTCCTTATTTTACTACACTGATGGTTCTGGGAACAGTAATTAGATCTCGAGTCTAAAAAAGTTTCTAATTTTTCTTATTTAATGCATCGAAATCATAAGATTTGTAACCAGGTACTTAAATACTTACCTACTTAATTATCAACATATGTTATGTAACTTTTTTTATTTCAAATAAGGAATTATTATATATGTGTCTAAAAAAACGTCATTCCCTCTTTGACAATTCATTTTAAAACATTTTTCGGTCAGGAAGGTAGGTACCGTATTTAAAAATTAAAGCTAATGAGAAAGTCCAGATGATTTCACATTTGAAAAATGCATATTTTCTGAACCATTAAAATGGCTACCCTCTTGAAACTGAAACGGAAAGTAAAAACAAATTTACAGACGACGAAATACAAAACGGTCTAGCAAATACATGCCATAGAAAAATTAAAACATTGTAACACTTTTTTTTTTTTAACAATAATAACTAATTCATCTCTGCTGATTGTAATACGTTTGTCTATTCTTACATATATGTATTAATTTTAAGTAAACGTTGTATACTGAGGAAGAAAGCATTGGTTTTGAATCCTTTTAAATGTTTTATTTCAGAGTATCTAGTATAAAAAAGCTTGTTATTTTAATTTTTTTTTCATACAAATTATATTTTAATTTCAAAGGGATCGCTAACTGTGAAAGTTTAAATTTATTATTTTTTCACCACCTTTCTCATATACCTATGTCTATTTCAGGTATTATGTATCGCATGAAACAACTTTGCTTCTATACAAACCTCTAATCCTGATAGGATCAATACTAAACTTCACAAATGCTTTAACTAGAAAACGTATTAATATCCTAACTTCACCTAGGCAGTACTAAAACTTATGTAGCTCTCGTATTATTATTGTGAATCTGAACACGGACGGGCTTACGGCAGCTAATAAAAACACAACCAAATAATACTGAATACAATTTCTGTAAGATATTATGTTTCCGTTGAGTATACGAATGAAAAAGTTATGATAACAATAACATTCTATTAGTACAAATATAATTTGATACTCTGGCTGAGTTCCAAACGAGGAGTGGGGCTATATCATTTTTATATTCCTCGAAAGTTATCATTTACGAATGGACGGATTCGTAAATCTTACTTTTCGTGGAGCAGATATTTTTCTGCCGCGAAAATGTTATCAAGCGCAGTGAATGGATTTATTATACAGTCTATGATTACACTTATTAAAATATTGATATTATTGTACAATGTGTTAAGGTGTGTACTTGACTAACGTTAACCAGTGATTTTTGAAATTATTTGATGTAATAAATTGACAATTTTCTTTTAAATTAAAAACTTCAAAAATCAAAAGGTATTGGGCATTTAGGATTTGAGTGAGGGGAAGGCTCGTCAGAGCGATCAGTGACGATATATGGGAGACTTGTTTTTATTATTAATATCTACTATTTTAAAAAAAACTTTAAAAAGTTACCGCAGATTGGGATATAAAGTTGATAATTAAAATAAAATCTCCATAATAAATTTGGGTTAAGAAGGTTTAACTAGAGAATACCGGAATAATGTCTTTTTTAAATCAAATTCTAGACACACTGACTCTTTTTCACCAATAAACATAATTTATTTTCAAAAGATTGTTATCTTATTTCTTCAATCTTTGCAAAATTACATTGTGGCATCATTTTAATTAAATGAAACAAACTACCTTGTATAAACCAACATGTGATTAGTGGTTTACACACAGTAATTTGTTTCATCTGATTGTTATCTTATCTGTTAAAATCCTTTTTTTTAATTTTGAAAATCTATTTTATTTTTAAGTCAGTAAGGTTATACCATTGGTCTTTGGCAGATTTGTTAACTTTTTAGACGAAATATTGTATTATACAATACATATTTCGAATCATATAATACAGTAAAATAAATCAATAAGTTATCTAGTAAAGCCACTTTTTAGAATTTAAATATTAGTTCAAAATAAAATCATTAAAAAAATCCGAGTACATACGTGTTTTGTGACGAAAACATAGCAGTGTGTCTATTTAATTGCGGTCTTACAAATTAAAATATTACAATTTTTTTTACGAACTTATTTTCCTAAGACATTAATGAAAAATCATAAATATTTATCATCAAAAAAATACTTAGAAGAAGTGCACGATATTAAGAAATAAATCATCACGCGTTTGAGCATTTTTATTTCTTACTTGAATGCAGGTATATGTTATAGCAAATTTTAAATGAAATAAAGTGGATATTGAGTTATAAATTAAACAATTTGGTACGGAGAATATTCTCATCATACAGTTATATGGGCAGGATCGCAAGTTGAAATTTGAATTTCCGGCCGCTGGTTGATGGCCCTTTATGTTTTTGTAGAGCCGCAGGCTCAACCTGCAATTTTAGTCCTTAAATTTATTCCCATTTGTGTAAATTTATAATAATGTTGTGCGAAAGGTCTTTTTGTGTAATACAAAACCAGAAATTTAAAAACCGCTGTTTAGGATTTTTAGGATTAGAGTGCGCTGGATGAAAAACTACCTAATCTTATATAAGTACCGTAAACCGTACAGAAATGCTTGGCACGCATTTGTCGCTTCTCCTGACTGTATTTGACACCAGTGCCAAAGGCTCAATGTTGCTTAGCTTCGGAGCACCTTCCTTTGTAATGCCGGTATCACTATACCAAATGAGGTGCCCATTTTTGTTATTTTTAGTACGTAAAGAATTGTCTAGCTACATGAATATAAATTTTTAAAAAACCATTGAGCAAAAGATCAGATACAACGACAAAGGGAATCAAAGAAACTCCCGCCCTATGTCAATAGTATTCGTATTTTTTATAGAGAATTTATAAATGATAAATTTCACGTTATTTAAAGTAAAGGGGATCCTTTGAAGGAGCTCTCAACTCCCACACAACATGTTTATATTGTATGACTGATACAGACACAATCTGTCGACAAATAAAGAAAGTCAATATGACGATCCAACTTGACACCCATAAATACATGTTCGTCGAAAAGGGTTCATAGACGACGTGAATTGAATAAGAAAATTGGAGTGTTTCGCGGAATAGAAAAGTTATGTTTTACATATAGTGTACCGTCGTTGATCAATTGAACATATATTTGCAAGCAATATAGTTCTGAGAAATAAAAAGAGAAACATTATTATTGGTCTTGTTCATGAGTTCATGACGACTCGAATATAAATAATCGATAGGAATTCAAGTTTTTAGCAAAAGGATTTCGTTTATTAATATTTATTTGTGAGCTGGTTGAAATGTCGCATCACAATTGAGTTTCTCTAGCCGGAACGAATGCCAGAAATACAATGCTTTTACATCCCTGCTCCCTTTATTATTCTTTTTTTCGTAGTATTATTTCGTAGGAACAGCTACCACCAACAACTTTAAACACTTTTATATTCAATGAAACAAATTACTTTGTGAAATTAATTCTTGTTATTATCCTGACAGAGAAACCATCGGATTTGAAACATGTAGATATTATAACATGCGATAATAGTGGTTTACACAAAGTAATTTGTTTCATTTAATTAAAATGATACCACAAAGTAATTTGCCAAAGATTGAAGAAATACTTTTATATTTTTTAAACAATTATATAATTTGGGTGCCGACCCGGGAACCTTTTATTGAATAAACAAAACCTCTGCCAGAGGTCCCTCATTTTTTTGTTTTCATTTTTCCTGCACAGAACTTTCTATCCTTCCAAACCTAAAAAGACTTTCCACACATCATTTACGAGATAAAAAGGGGCATGAGGGGAATTGTTATATCAGAGCCTCATGTGTGGAGTTAACGGTAATACTTCTTCAAATTTTGCAAATTCACTTTGTGGCACCATTTTATTAATGAAAAATTAAAACACTTTCGGCCTTACTAAAAAAAAAACACTCCGCGGCCGTTAAACGGTGTTTCTGTAGCACGTTGTGTAAAGTCTGTACATTTCGTTTTTCAAATTCTTACTAAACAAAATATATGGTTTTGATCTGACAACGTCGCCATTTTACCAGCCTTACTAATAAACTTTCTGAAAAATTTGTACAATGGTCAAACAACCATGTATGAAGAATCCTTACTAATTAAGAACTGACAAAAAATTGTTCATGGAAAGATATGTACATTGCTTACACGGCCGAGGAGGGTAGTTTATCTGTTGTATATATTTGTTCCATTTGTAATTTTCAACGAATTTCGAATTTTTTTTTTAATGTCCTATATATTTATTATTTTTTGAGATGTTGTAAAAACAAATACCATTTTAGAACCAAAATTTAATTACCTTTAAGATTTTCATATCTAAAATATACTTAAATGTTTAAAAACTGTAGTATTTTAAGATTCAAACATCAAGTTGGAAAAAAAACTCACTTACCCCAAACACTTTCTATTAAAACATTGAAATATTTGGAAAAATTCAAAATTCAAAAAACACAGTCCTTTTATTTAATGATTTTAAAATAAATCTGTCACCTCACTTTTTACTCCTTCAAACAATAAAAAAATGTAAAAAAATCTTGAAATTCGCTTTTCATATCCAAAAATTTACAATAAAAAAACACACGTTTGAATACATTGCTTGCACATCTTAAGGCATTAATTTCTTTGATACGTTTACTAAAATATGTATTAGACATTTTAGTCACCAAAAAACATCACTTTCAAGAATTTATAATAAAATAAAGATCTTAAAATGCAAATTATTTCTGAACATAACCTATGAACCATTTTCTGACAGCTTAATTTAGAACACGCGATTTTAGTGCCACAATTTGACTTAAACTAACGAAAAACAACACAAATTAATAGTAAATATATTGATTACATGAATATAAGTGCGAATTAGTCAAAAATATTCAAATCATTAACGAAAACATCATATTAATCACATACAAAATCGCGACCGACTAACTTCTGTATTCGCGGCTATTTTTTTCAGCGGTAAAGCAATGCGCAGGCGCATCAATCACACCACCTAGCGGATTATTATGAAAACTCCAATTTACAAGTAAAATTTTCAGCGTTGCCACATTTAAAACACCGTTTAACGGCCGCGGAGTGTTTTTTTTTTAGTAAGGCCGTTTGTTTTTACCGCGAAAATCTTTATTTTAACACATCGACATGTTTCGAGAACGATGTGTTAAAATAAAGATTTTCGTGGTAAAAACAAAGTGTTTTAATTTTTCATTAACGGTAATAATTCCCAGAATTCATAGCCTGGCGAATATATATTGTAAACTTATTGATATATTCAATGTTGACAATCTTGCGAGTTACAAAAGGCAACTAATTTCTATCTGCTAATAATTAACTTTTATTAGTTTTATTCTTTTATAACATCTTTCATTCTATGAGTAAATTATATCCTTATTTTTGTTATATTTAAAGTAATGTACACAAATAAGTTAATGCTTTTACCTTCTAACTAGCTTTTATACATTACACCTTGTTGTATTTTAAGTCTTATTTTATTTTATTTAACTCTCTCTATATATCTCTATATTGCAAAATTGTATTAGTTTTTTTTTCATCGGTGCAAAACTTATAATTTTATTTTTAATTCTCTGCTATAATGTTTCTTACCTCACTAGTTATACTTCATGGCATGGTTTAGTTATGGCAATTCTCTTATTGAGATTCCTCTTCGTCTCTCAATCTTTCGTATAATAAATAATATTACTGTTGGGCTGGTTAACTTATTTTTAAATTTTTTTTATAGAGAATACCTTACAAGAGTCCCAACTGCTCCCGTCTGGAGCCAGTGAGACTATGGCATCCCCAATTGGGGTATGTTGTGAGGCTGAAGGTAAGTGGGGAAGGGAAGGAGATGGGGAAGAGGAAGGTGGGGAAGTACCTGGCTATTCAGGTCTAGTCACTAAACACGGCTAAAGCCATTATTAAGCGACATTTCAATTCTGAATGGTGGTCTTACACCAGGGCGATACTGAGAGTATCTTCCACTCTGGAACGTGCCGCAAATATAGTATATATATTATTTTTATTAATTAATTGTGAAATAACACAAATTAATCAAATAAAATTTATTTGCACACGCCGGGTTCGAACCCGCGACCTTCCGATTGGAAGTCAAGTGTCTTACCACTCGACCACGCACGGCCGTCAAATTTTATTGGAGAATGTCAAATCATAGTTTGGAAATTTGTATACATCCAACTGTTTATCGATAACATTTCTGTTATTTGTTTCCTACGTCGATATTTAGGCAGAAAAATAATTAATATATTAAATAAATGATTATATTATTTTCATCAAATACATTTTTTTCATTAGTTTGGTACTTTCCGTGCCCAAATATTCCTCACTCTTTTTTCATTGTGACAGGGAGCTTCGTCTCATGCTGCATACGAACTAATACTTCCTCTTTTCACTTATTCCACCCAGGAAACTCTTACATAATAATATTCTGCATCACGTTCACATTTCAAAAGCGTGAAATCTTTGCAATGTTTCAGCTTGTATGGAAATTGTTCAGATAAATAAAATTAGACACAGCACTTCACAGTTCAATGTTTCTCACTCCTTACATAATACGAAACAAAAGTTACCAAGAAGCTTTAAAACATTAAAGCAAGTTGTGTTGTGAGCTTACAATCATTATCATAATTTATGAATATTATAATGTGTGCTTGGATAATATTTACGTGTGTCTTTGTTCAAACAAACATTATTCAAATACCGTTACGTCATGAGCATCACAGGCAGGTAACTAATTGAAAACATCCATTTGAAGTTCATCATACGCAGCCACCCGGTCCATGTAACAATCGATCTGTTGGGAGAGCATCCATCTTCTGACGGCCAACGTATTTATCTCTGTTTTCATATCGATATCATTAAGCAAATAAACTCAATGTAGGCAAGTGAGTTCGGTTAAGAAACAATTATGGTGCTAAGTCCACCGCCTAGTATTGTCTAGACAGGACTTTGAAGGATGATCGAGAACGTTTTTGTAATTAGATACTCAATGTTTTGTTTGTTTAAAAGGATTTTAAGTGTATTCACTGTGTGTGTTGTGAGTTTTGGGTTCTGAGGTTACTCACTCTGTTCCTCCGTCAGCGGTTCTTTAACCATCCTTGGACACACCCAAGTGAATTTTACAATCTGTGCAATGATTTAAGATTATACGAAATTAAATGAATAAAGCACGCGTTTAAACGTTACAACGTAGCCCTCGACCAAACTAGAACTAACGAGTCATCATAACAAATCACACAATAGAAAATCAAACATTGATGCATGGATATAGATAGGTACTTATGTCTGAAGCAGAAAAAATGCGTACTGTACTGTACACTAGAGCGTCATGAAAATTGCATTGCTCTTTCTGAATGGATTTTATAATTGGACGCAACTATTTTCAACTATCTTCAGCTATGTTTGTCGTTGTATTAGCTTTATACCTTTTAACTTCAATTTCTGATTAACCCGGTTATAAAGCTAGCATTTTATGCATCGTGTAAAAATATGCATAATAAAGATGTTTTTAAAATTCAATAACCAGCTACCATTGCCCTCTGTGAATTAAATTATTACATTTGGTTCGGCATTTAGCTAAAAACTTAGCGTCGTTCATGAACTGATAATCATATGGTCGAACCTGGAATATCATTTTGATATGACAGTAGAATGTTTTGTTTTCCTTATGTTAGTTGTACCATTTTTATAAATACGATGGGATTATTTAATATTTTTATTTCCCTAATCAGCCAGCGACCCTAAAGGTGCGATTCCGTGCCACGCGGCAGACGGCAGACGGCAGCGGCAGACGTCGACTGCATTGCCGCCGACGGCAGACGGCACTACTTAACTGTATGAATTTGTATTGGACCGTTTCCGACACACGACTGCAAATGCCGCGCGGCACTTGCAGTCGACGACTGACGCGTAGCGGCAGACGGCACTCGAGTGCAAGCATAGTACTGCCGTCGACTTCAGACATAATGGACGTGTTGAAAGACGGAGAAAGCGAAAGTCTTATTAATTTAGTGTCCAAAAATCCGTGCTTATTTAACTTCAAGAATATTAATTATAAATATCAAAGAATAAGAGAAAATGTTTTTATTTTATTTTTATTTATTTTAAACTTTTACTGATTATTGTGTACAATTTACAACCCTTCTTTGCCAAGATACTTCACCTACTTGGGAACAAAAATGATATTTTAGTGTGTCTCGGATCGCCTCCAACATTAGCAAAACCTCTTGAACAGAGCATGTTTTGTACAAACAAAAAAAATGAAGGAGATAAAAAGAAAAGAAAGAATAATAACAACAAAAAAGTAAGAATAAGAAAAACTAAAAGTTTATAGCATAATAACTTTGGTTTGTTTAGCACAGATATTAAAATAATAGCAGACAACAAATTATAACAGACAAACATTAAAACAAACTAATGTGTATATTGCATATTATAGTCCTACATACATGTGTTGTATAAAATAAGAAGAAAAAAGAGAAGACAGAATAAAATAAAATAAAAAAACCCACTTAAAACATAAAGATAACCAACGTTTGTTTAATTAATAATAATAATAAAATAAAAGGTATATCTACTTAAAAACAAAGGATTACAACAAAAAAGCGAATTGGTATTTGCATTGCATATTATAATCGTACATACGTCCGTATATATTTTGTGTAAATAAGAACAGGAAAGAGAAAAGAAAGGTTAAAATAAGATAACCAATCTATAGATAAAGAGATTACCAAATTAAACTGATGTTCACTCTCATTTAGGTGTCTTTTTATCAACGTTTCGTAAGCGCCTTCTTCCAGTCTATTTAAGTACATTGGCAGTATAGGATTTCTACTTGAGTAATAATACAATAATAAATCATCATCGTCTTCTTCTTCTTGCAGTAATAATTGCAGCATTTTATTATTCATAATTTTGTGTGGAAGACACAACCGTCGGCAGTAATGCAGCGAAGCAACTGCAGTGCCGACTGCCGTCACTGCCGTCGACTTCGGAACCTACGCGACAGTGTCACTGCAGTCGACGTCTGCTGCTGCCGTCTGCCGACTGCCGCGTGGTACGGAATCGAACCTTAACAGTGCTTCAGAAATGCAGGGAACCTGGCCGTGTAGCTTGTTAGCAGTTAAAAAGTGAAAAGTCAAGTAAAACAGAATTATTAAAAATACATTCAATCGTTTAAAGCTGAATATATGTTTTACTGATATGGCCTTATAAATTAAACGGATGTGAACGTTTATTTATCTCATTTATCTCAAATTCGCAAGGTTTTACATGATACTGTTCAAGTGTTTGTCAAATTAAAATGCTCTTATGGTGCACCAAAAATGTTAAAGGTGGCCAAAGGTTGAGCAACACAAACTAATATCATATGTTAAAAATCCTAAGGCGATCACGTTTGTTTTCCGAACCTAGCCGCGGCGGTATGGATTGTATTCCGCTCGTAGCTTACACTAACCCATATTATTTCTTTGCTGTGGAATATATTTTCGTCACGACTTTATAAGAATAAATAAGTACCTAATCCAAACGCTTATTTGGTTTTGGGTCAATCGTTTGAAATTTCTACTGCAAGTTGCAAATGGAATCAATGAATATAAATTGGCCTCTATGTGGAATTTGCGATTCCAAGAACGAAATCTTATTTCTGATGAGAGCTGTGAACAAATGATCGATAGCTTGATTTATTGATATAAAGGTGGTGCAATAACACTTACCATCCTTATTTGATCTTACCTCAAGCATCGGTACTACCAAATTCTTCAGCCGTTTGAGTGGAAAGTGCTGCGTAGAACTAATGATACCTTTAAAATCTTTGTACATCTGGGAAACATGCCGAACTCATGCAAAAACACTTTGTGCGGGTAAATGTCATATTTTTTGGTGTTTCCTTCTTCCTGCAATATTATCTCCTCAAGATCTCTTTATTTTCTTAATAAGTTGCTCTCCGAAAGGCTTCAAATGCTTTCTCATTCTCTTAGGGAAATCGTAAGACCTCCTGTAATCTGACATTAAAAAATAACAAATAATTACAAATAAAACACATCGTTCCTAAGATCTAATGCAGTTCAGATACAGTAGCATCAACGTATTATATGTTCTTACTATAGTTTTTCCTTTAAACTTTACCATAGCACCCACAATGGGCGTATGTTGTGAGGCTGAAGTTAGTAGGGAAGGGAAGAGAAGGTGATTATAATAAAGGATGGATCATAACGGGTATTATAAGAATCTATTAATATATTTAACATTTTCAAATATACGCAAGACTTTTAAATTAAATTAATAATAGAAAAACAACAAAAAATGAATACAGAATCCGAAAGAAACATGCGCAAAAGTGAAAACAAAACAGTAAATCAGAATAGAAAAATAACTTATTATTTATTTTTATAATAACTTATCGAGTAAAACCTCAAAATGTAATATTTATTCTTTGAATACAATACTAGCAAACCTCAAACGAAAATATTAAACAGAAAAATCAGAAAAAGATAATGTTGCATCTAGCAAAGCATAATATGCGGTTCCTAGACGCAACAGTATCTTTTTCAGGTTTTACTGTTTCAAATTTTCGTTTGAGGGTCGCTAATTATTATCTTCGATGATTGTAAAAAAATGTTATGCATTTTTTTTAGAATGCAACATTTTTCTTCTGAAATTTGTTATTGGTTTGGGTAACGTGTTGTGGATTTTTATTTTCATTCTAAGATTCTTTAACCATACTTATTTAGATACCTGGGTAATCGTTTGCACTTACATGTTTAGCATTTTATATATTTTGTTATATTATTCAAATAGAGATGCGACCACTGACGCACTATATTTTAAGCTACAATTAATTAACGTTCGTGTACTTACGTAAAAAAGAAAAGGAACCAATAAATCAAGGAAGTAAAACAAGTTTATAATTTTCAATTTGGTAGGTGTTTATGGGTACCGCCGCCCCGGGAACCATTTATTGGATAACCAACACCTCTGCCATAGGTCACCTCAAGTGATTTAGTATCGTTTGCTGACTTAGCAGTGGTGCCTGGGTTCATGGGGTGAGGTTTGTCCGGGTCGTGGCAGTAGATGCGTCTACCCACCAATTGCGTGGCAGGTCAGGTCGGGAGAGACTGGTTGAGGAAGACCTATTCTAGACCTCTCCAACCGGACTCTCGACCGATGGATTCGTTCGTCCGTCATACCTGGACACACTGACCCCCAGATTCCTATCCATCCCTCATACCTTTTTCCTTCCCAAATACATCGTCTCCTTCCTTTCCTAAAAAGAACCCTCCACACAGCATCCTCAAAAATGACATACATTTTTTAAAAAATCAGGCCTTGGGGGGTACGTTTTTAGATTTTCACGGCCAAAAGCATTTTCGTTGTTTGTTTTTGGGGTGTTATGCCGTGTTGCGCTACCTCCTTCTTTAGACGACGTTTCGGACAGCGTTGCAGTGACCATCATCAGGTCAGATCCGGCAGATCACATGACACATCGTTGGTTCTGCCGGATCTGCCCTGATGATGGACACTGCAACGCTGTCCGAAACGTCGGCTAAAGAAGGAGGTAGCGCAACACGGCATAACACCCCAAAAACAAACAACGAAAAAATTCCCTAGGGGATTTATTTTCTTCAGGGCCTCCTATGTAGAGCTTTTTTAAAAAAAAAGTGTTTGGAAAAAATTTCAATAAATTATCTTCCTTACAGCCAGGGTGGCTAGAATAAAAATCACAAGTTGAATGCCTCCTCCACCTTTGACTGCCGGTTATTTCAATTACCCTCCGATATTTTCCAGTCTTTTTTCCCGCCTGATCCCAGCTCCCACTAACCTTTAATAAGTTCAAATTAAATTTGGAAAAGTTTCTCGCAAGTCGGTCTGAATCAGCTGTATCCGCCATTTGCCGATATCCTCCCCTCCTAGAAGCACGCGACTCCTTTGAGAAGTTCCGGAAAGACCGATCTCTTGAAAATATCGGCACCGAGATGCCCGATATCGAACAGATCGAAAAACTTTCATATCGTTTCACAAATTAGTAGAGTGACTTCATTTTTTTACCATGAATCAAACGTTGCAATTTTTTTTCATTTTGTGGATTAAAATGAGGAGTTTTCATATGGATAAGAAATCAATGCAGTTTCTTTGTCAGCGATTAGATAAATACATTGTGACTTGTTACGTATTGTCATTCCACCTTTTCTCGGAAGGCTCGTTAAGATGTTAGAATCTAGATACCTACTAACCTGGTGATAAAATATTTTTGGTCAAATTTAAATTCAGAATACCATTATAATAAAAATAATCTTTTTCCAATATAATTAAAGGATTTTTTAAAACTTTACTGGTTTTGGAAATTTTGATGAATAGTGTTATAAATGTATTAAAACTAAAAGCATAAATGCTGCAGGAGTTACTCCTCTCGGAGGACCGTTTTTGGTATTTTATATTTGAGAACGGAATTTGCGTCATAACTCGAAAGCGAATTTATCGTTGGGTTTTCATGGCAAGGTAAACCAGGTAAAAATTAGCTTATTCATTGTATTTTTAATACCTGTCTTGATGGGAAATTAGCTACCATAATGGCAATCTTCATTTAAAAAATGCGATAGTTTCAGAGCCAAGTAGTTCGGTTCTACACTACATGTTGCAAGGAATTTATAATCCCGTAAATGAATTTATTGGTTATTTTTAATTGAAAAACTAATGTTTCGACAAGATTTTTTTATACATAGCACAAAGGGTAACAATTATTTTATGCAAAAATTAATAGCCTGAAACACTCATCCATATTGAAAAAATCTTCCGAGAAAAGATACATGTCGCCGACAGGACTCGAACCCGCATCCCTTTGATTGCCGAATTGCCTGTTGAAAAAAAATGTAATAAGCGTTAATTGTTGAATGCAACACTAGGTATATGTTGAATCATTTGGCGGGTATGAGATAAGCCGCCGTAGCTTAGTGGTAGAGCTCTTGACCGGCAATCAAAGGGGTGCGGGTTCGAGCCCCGTTGGCGACATGTATCTTTTCTAGGAAGATTTTTTCAATGTGGATGAGTGTTTCAGGCTAATAATTATTGCTTATAAGAATTTATTGTTACCCTTTCTCCCTGCTATATCTCAATAACGGTTAAGCTTATTGAAAAAACGCTAATAACCGATCTTGTAAATAGTAATGTTTTCTATAACTTCATTCTGGACTTTATTTACTTAAATCGAAATTTTGGTTATCATGTTCAATTTTGCAACATTAGGTCATTCGATGAAGAATCCTCTGTATTAATCAATTTGTCTGCAGAGTTTCTATAATACGCCTATAAATAATGTTATTTGAGTATGTTTTTATTGTGATGATTTCTGATTGTGCATTCTATTACCCATTCTATTGTATTTCGTATTGTATCATTCATATTGTATTAATTTAAGTGTTAAAAATTCCATTTATATTCCTCCGAAATCTGTGTAGAGATGTTATTAACACTATATTAATAATCACACGCATTTTAGAAACACTCTCACAGCCTCAACAATATTCTGGGCAATTTAATAAATCTGTTTTTAAATACCTACCACATACCCACAGTACATAAATAACTATTAGAAGATACGTTTTATAAAAAAGTATCATGAATACAAATGAGAAATATCTTTAGAGATTTCATCTTTGTTGTAATTAATAAGCTACGTTATCATAAACAACAAAAAAACCAATGAAATAACTCATTCATTGTAATTATGAGTAAGGCTTTAGCGGTCCGATACCGCGGTAAAGAGCATACCCAGTTCTTGCCTAGTGCCTGGTGGCTGGTTCCTACCTACTAGCTAGCTAGCATTATCAAAGAGAGTTCATCTCAAAGGGAGAAGTTTTAATAAAATCTCAATGCCGCGGGCGATCAAGCCATCGGACAGATTTATATCTCCCAACCAACAGCTACCACCTCTACTGCTTTCTCACTGTGGCAGATAATCAACAAACCTAGGCAGTAGGCAGTAGACCATACCAGGTTTACAGTGTCTCTGTGTTCTGTGGAGACTGCAATGGACTTGCGTTTTTCAATGGTTTTTCACTCAAAGGACACACCGTGGTCATGGGTTATAATTAAATGCTGGAACTAAAGCTTTCAAGCACTGACACAAAAAAGTCCAATTTTATTTTATTTTATGAGACACGCACGAGCGTTCTTACTGCCTGTAGCTAGTATCAATAAGGTATTCAAACGTTGTACTAGTGAGGGAAGTAGGATTGTTAAAAGGTGGGGTAGTGGAAGATTGCTAGTGTCATATGCGTTTTTAGATTTTCACGGCCAAAAGCATTTTCGTTGTTTGTTTTTGGGGTGTTATGCCGTGTTGCGCTACCTCCTTCTTTAGTCGACGTTTCGGACAGCGTTGCAGTGTCCATCATCAGGACAGAACACACATCGTCGGATCTGCCAGTTCTGCCTTGATGATGGACACTGCAACGCTGTCCGAAACGTCGGCTAATGAAGGAGGTAGCGCAACACGGCATAACACCCCAAAAAAACAACGAAAATTGCTAGTGTCTGTCAATTCAGATCTGGTTACGGAGCGATGCACGTTTCACTTCTGTATTATGGTTTCTCTCCAGGGCGACAAAAATTACCCTTGATTCCATGTAGAAACGGGCGGTACGTTTGATAGATACTGAGAAACTTGATTCGGCACCGGTTCATAATCGGAAACACCCCAAACGCGCGCCCAACATTTGCACATAGTTAACATTTTAAACATGAGAATGGATGGTTTCTACGACTTCTTGAATTTATCAGCTATGGAACGATTTGCTGGCCTACGTTTTTACTCCCTCCTTTCTAAATAGGTCTCTTCAAGACTATGTTAATTCTTTTCTCTAAAAAACAGATTGCCCGAAGATGACGTAGGTCCTGAGGGAAATTATTTTCCGCTTCCGCCGCGGAGTTATTGTGAATAAATGATATATTTATGTATTTTCTTTCTTAGGAATTCTAGTGACGCCCAGTTGCGTGAAATATCAGTTAATTGCCATACATTAATGTGTTGAGTTTTTTTTTTTATAAAAACTAATACAACATTCTTCTCACAACCATGTCTCAGTGACCCAGATTTAGCATAATATGATTGTAAACTGTTATACAGTCGATGCCGCTTAATTGGGACACATCGGGCCCAAACATTTTGTCCAAAATAAGCGAAGTTTAAAATAGGTAAAACTTTGATGAATGTCAGTCGATACCGCTTAATGGGGACACATCGGGCCCAAACATTTTGTCCAAAATAAACGAAGTTTAAAATAGGTAAAACTTTGATGAATTTCGGTAGACGGCAAACAGCCGCTGTGGACGAATTCTACTAAATTACTTCCGAAAGTGCCAAATGAACTCGAAACTTCTCTCCCCACTCCTCCATTCTTAACTAAAATTCGTTCATTAACGGCCGTTGTTCCCAATCCTACTAATCAATTACTAAGCTAAAACTTTGGCTCAACACTACTCAAATGCACAACTACGCTCTTCCCAATACACAAGCATTGCTTAAGCATGCCTTAAGCGTCGCTTAACCTAAGGAGGCCGGACAAGTGGATTAAACTCGTCTCGGCCGTCTCGGAAAAGGACTAGTTTTAAAAAGTGTGAACAGGGTAGAAAAATTATCAAGCTGACACTTTATTTTTAATATATTATAAACGATTGTTTAAAAAATATAAAATGTCAGTTTATGGATAACATTATTTAAAAGAAATTATTTGGATTAATAATAAATACAACAATTAACTATATAGAATTAATTTAACATCGAAAGTTTTTGCTTTGATGTCATTTTGTTGTCTATGAAAGCGGGCGGGGCCACTTAAGATTATCAACGATAAGATGTTTGGGAACAACATGAATCGAGCGTTATCCTACAAAATGCTTAGCTGATTGCGACCTAAGATTAGTCGATCGAAAAGTTAGGAACAGCAGCCGTAAGAGACGATTTGCATCGACTTTAGATCGGGAATTTGTAAAAATTTAGTAAATCAGTATCAGTTTTCTTATTTGGTTTCTATTCCTGTGTTTTTGGCCTAAATAACCGTCTGTACCGGAGTACCAAAGTGGAATTAATTATTATTAATCCACGACTGTACTTGTAATGTAAATATTTAAGGTTTCTTTAAACAAAGACGGCAATCTTTAATTATTTTTATTTTTGAATGCAAAAAAATATTTTTTTAGTTCTTTTGCCGTGCTATCCACAGTTATTAGTTATAAACGAAATAAATGAATTACATAACTTCAGCGGTTACATTCTGTTTGTTTCTCCTTTCTTCTACAAACCTGGAATAATTCATTTCACTACGTCTTACTGGGGAGAAAACCCTGTCTGGTATCTTAAGCAACGGATTAAGTCGGATGCTGCAAGATGATACATCTCGTGATGAAAGATGAATTCATCTTTAAACTGGATAAGATAGGGGGAGGATATTCCCTTTGTTCTCTTATTATCTTCTTTAAAACATAGGAAATGCTCGAATGAATGCAGGGATTAAGACGAAGTAGAAAACAGTAAGGAAACGTTTTTCTTGGAACACTTAAGTTTAATGAGAATCCTTTTAAACTGTTGTGATACTGTTGATACTGATGTTCCCAGGGAGATGATAATAATTACAAGGAAAATAATGTTTTGTATCTGTGTTGTCATAATTAGGAACATAATATAATAAAACAACATAATTACAAATAAAGCACTTAAATGTCTCTGTTTTGTGTTAAGATCTAATTTTGACAAATATAATATATAAGGTATAATAATACATGACGCTGGTTAGAAGCATTGTTGATTTTTTCTATCTCAATACCGCACAAGCGTCCCAACTTCTCCCGTCTGAAGCCAATGAGATAGGGCATCCCCAATTTATGTACGTTGTGAGACTGAATGTAGTGGGGATTGGAACGAGATCGGAGAGAAGAAGGTGGCGAAGTACCTGGCTATTCAGATCTGGTCACGTGGTAAAGCCATATCAAGTTACGTTTCACCGACTCTGAGACTCTTAAATGAGATCTTTTGACCTCTCCAGAGGCCCTAGCATACTCGCTCGATAACGATCGGTAGGATAACTATCGGTAACTTCTCATCGTTCCCTAGCATGACTACAGATTGCCAACGAAAAAGTGATAGTTCACAATTACTAAGTGTCCTTACCGTATTCGACATCAACGTTAGCGATGTGCAGTTGTCCTAGGGAACGATGATAAGTTACCTTGTTCTCAGAGATTGCATCGTGTGGAATGAAACGTAGTTAGGTAGTACCCGGCTTCACTAAAGTATCAACATTTATTTCGAAATCTAATTTATTATTTAACCACTGAAGCGACAGAGCAATTTAAATATTTTTTCTCGGATTGCTAAAGGAAATTTTTCCACCCACATAAAAAAAATCATACCTCCGGATTTGAATATGGAGACATACAACTGATTATAGTTCTATATAGGCAATGAATTCCCATATCTTTTGTACACTATATATTATTTATAAAATTTATAAAAAAAATATAATTAAATCTTTAACCTTAAAACATTTTAAAGAATCTAGAGAATATTTATTTTGTTATGTTTTGAATGTACAATATATTATATAGTCGTTTTAATAAAAATATTTTTTTTCAAAATTTGCCACATTTTGGCAACAAATCAATCCGTGGTTTTGGAAATAGTGCCATAATGTGGCCAAAAAGCGCTCGAGTGGTTAACATTAACCAAAATAAACATTATTGCGAAATATAAATTTAACAATAAGATTGACAATATTTTATTTAGGTTAGAAATTCAAGGAATGTCACTGTTAATGATAATAATTACCACTTCGCCAGAGCTCTAGGTCTACAAAATTAAATAGCGTGAATATTTCCTGATATGTGAAAAAGTTATTTTTTTTACACTCGTCTTTTATAGTACCTGTATGGATACGAGGATACGCTTTGTCTTAGGAAATGTAATTAATATGGACAAAGTACAAAAGTAGATGAGTTAATGATCTCCCCCAGGCCATACAGCTACAGCTAGCCAGAGACCGGTGAACAGGTACAAAAATTAATATAACTCGTCTAGGCAAGACTAATAGGGAGCAAGCTCTGAAAATTTTTAACAAAATGTGTTTAGGTTTGTAATGGTAATTAGAATAATGTACCATGAACCATTCCATTAAACTAATTATTTTTACCATACATAAGTGTTACCTTTTCTAAAAGTTTTTATTCATGAAAGTGAGTTTTCTATTTATATAGAGATTCCCATTGAAGGTTAAACAATACCTACCTCTGTGAATGTACTGCAGTTAATAAACTTCAGTTCAACTGTTTTTCTATACGAGTATATTTTTGTGGTAGTATTTATAAAATTATTTCACGAATACGATTCGTGATACTACTTCCTTCCTAAATACGAGATTATTATCAATTATGAAGATATTAATTTACCTCACTAAACTTATTTTACACATTTGTCTGGTTATATTTTTTTTTTATATATTAGCTCTACAGAGGAGACTCTGGGGTAAATAATTCCCCTCAGAGCCTACGTCATCTTTAGGGTGAAAGGAAGGAGGGGAATTTTTGTAAAGGAAAAAGGTTTGAACAGTGGGTTAGAATCTGGTGGTCGGTATGTCCAAGAGTAACGGACATATTATTCCATCTACGGTGCAAGGCGATGTTACGAGATATTCCTGCTTGAGAGATTCAAAGGGCTCCCTCTAAGAGTATGGATATTAGAGAGACGGCATGTGAAGTGTGCCCGCGCGCTCCAAGTGTGCCTTTTCGAGAATTCTACCTACACGGCTGACATTGGCTGTCACCATGTAAAATGGCTTATGTCGTAAAAATGTCGGAACGTATTAAACGGTCAAAAACCAGCAGCCAATGTAATCCGTTTGTATAAATTCTCAAAAAGGCACTTGGAGCGCGCGGGCACACTTCACATGCCGTCTCTCTAATATCCATACTCTTAGGGCTCCCTCAACCAGGTTCCAGGCGCCAAGACCCTGACAAATCTCACCCCGTGGACCCGGGCACCCTTTATACGTAGCGAACCAATTGGGGTGACCTACCTAAAGGTTTTGGTAGCAATGCCCGCCTTCAAAATTATTTTTATTTATTTATTTATTTTTATTTATTTATTTATTAAAGAATTTTATACATAGTGTACATATTGTGTTATTTCGCCCGCCATGCTAGGGATGTCCCTGTGTTATGGCGGGTGAAGTATGCAGATTATATGGGTAATGAAGTACATTTACTAATAATATAATAATTATGATAATGAGGTTTACAGTTAATGCAGCAATGAATTTATGATAATGAAATTTACATATAATATAGTAATTGATGATAATGATGTTTACAGGTAATACATATAACAAGGAATTTATGACAATGAAATTTACAGATAAAATAATAATTGATAGATGAAATTTACAGATAATATAACA
Organism: Limnephilus auricula; assembly: GCA_951813805.1. Classification (NCBI taxonomy): domain Eukaryota; kingdom Metazoa; phylum Arthropoda; class Insecta; order Trichoptera; family Limnephilidae; genus Limnephilus; species Limnephilus auricula. The sequence continues at coordinate 2,088,269 of OX638401.1, forward strand.
TTGAATTTATGTTAACGAAGTTACAGAAAATAAAATAATTGATGATAGTGTAGTTTACGGATAATATGACAATGAATTTATGGAAATGTGGGTTACAGATAAATAATAATTTATTTATAAGTTACATAGTATGATGGTTGATAAATTGAATTATAATTTACTAAATTATACAAATTAAATTAAATTAGATACGTTTTTAGATTTTCACGGCCAAAAGCATTTTCGTTGTTTGTTTTTGGGGTGTTATGCCGTGTTGTGCCGTGTTGTGATGTGGACACATCGACGGATCTGCCGGATCTGCCCTGATGATGGACACTGCAACGCTGTCCGAAACGTCGGCTAAAGAAGGAGGTAGCACAACACGGCATAACACCCCAAAAACAAACAACGAAAATAAATTAAATTAAATTACAAATAATATACATCGAGGTTTCTAAATATTTTGATAATAATAATTTATAATAATAGGTTAATTATAATATTGATAGATATTAGAGTTATACAAATTAATTTAAGTAAAAAAAAAATTATTATATTATATTGTAAATGTTCCTAATATATTATTATATTAGGAACATTTACAGATTAATAACATTACATGCATTAAAGAAAACAATAGATTATATAATAATTAGGTTGCAACCCAATAACAAATGTTCACATCATATAAATATATAGGTACTAATAAAAGTAAAATAAAGAGTACAGGGACTCATTACACAATTGAGAAAAATGGCATAGTTATAGGAACCATCAAGTACAAAATTATTAATAAATAACTAATTATTAATTTTTATACTTTATCTATTTTATTAAAAAGATAACATTTTACGAAAAAATAAGACCAAATAAACGAATGTTATTTGTATTTGGCGCTGTTCTGTAGTACATATAAGATTGTTGTTTTTTTAAATTAACTCCACACAGGAGGCCTCGAGGAAAATAATTTCTCTCAGGATCTATGTCATCTATGAAGATGCTGTGTGGAGGGTCTTTTTGAGGAGAGGAAAGAGTAAACGTGGGCCCTAAAGAGACGTTCTCGTGTGACAAATGTCAAACGTGTATAAAAAAATTTCCCCATTTAGGTTTAATTGACAGATATCGTTAATATATATTTGAAATAATAGAGGCCCTAATATGGATCCTTGAGGAACTCCATAGTTTATATTATTGTGTTGACTGTTTTTGTCATTTAAGCTGACATATTGCATTATGTTATTTAAATACGACTTAATGAGTTGGAGAGCAGGGCCGATTACACCTATTTTTTCAATTTTAATTTATGGGGATGGGATCTATGGCAGAAAGAGGAATGGAGCGCTGTAGACGATGACTAAAAATGAAAAACAAAAATATACATACCATTCATTTTCTTAATTCAATGTATTTCATTAAAGTAACAGATATATTCATTGTTTGATCTCTTAAAAGTTAAATGTAAATTGAAAAAAAGTAATATTTTTTATCCTAAATTAGGAAAATGAAATAAAGAAAATCAATTGTAATTTCCAAAAGCATTTGAGTGTACGATATTTTTTGTCAGTCCTTCTTTAGCCAACACAAATAAGCTCGATGGTTTGCCCACGCGAGAATATGCCCAAATGTGCCCACTTGCGTCTTGCTGGAATTGCTCTCTGTAATAGACGCACACAAATAGATAAATTAAAATAAATCGTACAAAATTTTGCATACACTGCGTTGTGATGCATAAAAAATTCCGAATGAAATGTCAAAATGATGCGACGCCTGTCATTCATAACATAAGTTAACATAAATAATTTCGTTCTATTTAAAATACGAACGATGGTTAAATTTGTTCATACGTAAATACTAAAATCGAGATTAAAACCTTTGAATACTTTACCACCTATTCTCATACCTACCAAATATACACAAAAAATTCATCAAAATCGGTCAAGCCGTTGAGTGCGACCACAAACACCGTGACACGAGATTTTTATATATTAAAGATAATGCGTAAATTAGTATAACAATTAATTAATCGTATTATAATGATTGAAATGTAAAGATTGCGACTATCTCCATGTTAGTTCCGAAACCTCCTTGGCAAACGCAAAAGTCTTCATATTTTGTTTGTCTGCTATCAGTTCTATCTAGTCAAGTTCATTTTTTTGTTTGTCTGCTCTTTTCTTACCAACATGAAAACGATAATTTTCATTTACATGTGACTGATACAACTAAAATTTAATAAACGTTAGCATTTCTTCTAATCTTCGAGTGTTATATTTGACTGAGGCTTTTGCAGTAAGTTTGACATCAAACATCTCGATTTTAAGAAATCCCATTAGCTTTTATAAACTTTGAAATCAATCGTCGGAGATAAACCAATGGAACGAAACGAAAACGAAAATACTTCGGGATAATGTTATGTGGATAAAATAACGCCGCCAAGCTTTTTTCTATTCAAATGTCACTCAAACTTAATATAATCCTGCAGACATGCATCGTTGCAATAATATTTATTATTTGTCAGAATTTTGTAAAAAAATTATAAATTAAAAATTTCAAGTTCATAGGGCAAAAAAAAGGTTTATTGTAATGGTATTCAAATTAAATCAAGTCCCTACCTAAATTACGTAATGTATAATTAGTTTAAATCAACGCTTTTCGTAAATTATCCGTAACAGCTAAAAGCCAATTGTAATTTAGACTTAAGATTAATAATCGCTTAATTATTAAATTGTAGTAAGCTTTCATAATCTTTTTATGATAACCGAAGTATTAATTTTGTGCTTTTGTGTTGCTTGATATTTTAACGAATATTTATTATTGTATTAACAAAGGTAATTTATTTTATAAAATTTATTAGACATAATCCCTGTTAGATCTACATAATTCAGTTAGTCAGTCTAAGATTTCTGAGGGGTAAGTAAAATTGTAAGAAGTGCATGGATGGAAGGTTTGAGAATTGAGTTTTGAGAATGAATGACGTGTTATTATGTCGCGCAAATAAGTGGAAGGAGTCGGGGTCACCAACTAATGGATTTCAATATAGTAAATTGAGTGTTCACTGCAAAACGGCTAAACCTTTGGTGGAAATGTCCGAATATATTATTATATGCAGTCATAATTGATTTCACGCACTTTATATTGCCATTTTTACTCCATAATTTAATTATTTCCTTTGTAGTTGGGAGCGGCTCGGTGCGTTGTACGGGTGTCATATTTACTACCAAGATATCAAGGTTTTTATGCCAGGACTGAGGCGAATTCTTAGCTAGCAAGTCTAATTTAATCATTGATGTTTAATAATCACAATTTTATTTATTACATTACTCTTATTTAATTTGTAAAAATGGGAGAGTTAGACTTTATCTAATTTAATAATAATCGGTCCGTCGGTAAGTAGGTACCTACTAAGCTAATTTTGGGTTAAACTTAATAGCTCAAAGACTTTTTACTAATGTTGCCCTTCTCAAAAATTATGACAGACAAAAAGCACCGTGATGTCATCCTCTTCATATTTCTTGCACAGGTACCTAACTCACCTTTACTACTTTATTTCCTTGACATTTTGCATTTTTATCCTTTCCCAGAATTAATATAATCATCCTAATATCAGATTGGAGAGTGTTGTTGTAAGATTTGAGATTAAAATAACGTTTTGAGTATTTGAATAGATCTCATCTCGCTTTTCTCAGAATCCAAATTTGTTTAGATATCTATCTATCTTCTTAAGGGGAATAGTCTTTTTTGTACAAAACTTAAATTTTAAAACTCCCAACCAAACTGAATGATTATTTTTTTCATCAAGAATTAGATTTTATTTATTCTCATTTTATTTAAAAATGTGTACATTTAAATTTAAAAATCGTTAAAATGGCCCGGTTTGAACACCACCAACGGACGCTCAGTGTACAAACTAGTTTATGTATTTTTTAAATAAGCAAAACTAGCAGACGTAGAGTATTTCCTTCCCATTCAGTTATAAAATATATCTTAAAAATTGGTCCAGTTTTGAAGAATAAAATTAGGAATACAAAATCCCGATTGTGATGATTTTATTTACATATGAGCATATATATTACATGAGCATGATATATTTATTTACAGCCTGAGATGCAGTTGTTAAGTTTCCTTTTAAGTTTTGTATAAAAAAGGTCGCGCAGACGTTCCTCTTAAGCAGGTTTTAGAATGAATATGTATTTATAATCGCGTCAACACCTGAATATTAAAATATAATATAATTTAAAAAAATATTCCCAAATTTTATCCGATATGGTTGTCAATCACATTTGGAAAAAAATAAATCCTACGCCTACGATTACTTTACATTTAAAAAACACAAATTGAATTCCCCGGGCAGATTAACATTCCTAGAAACGTCACTGCCAGAGATGATCTGTGACGTCGTAAGAAAGTACCTTTCAGCATTTTCGTTGTTTGTTTTTGGGGTGTTATGCCGTGTTGCGCTACCTCCTTCTTTAGCCGACGTTTCGGACAGCGTTACAGTGTCCATCATCAGGGCAGATCTGGTAGATCCGACGATGTGTTTTCGACGACGCACTTTCAGCATGTTTCGTTTTAAGTATATATATATGCATATATATATATATATATAATTTTTTTTACATGAATACCGCACAATAGTCCAAGCTGTTCCCGTCTGGAGCCATTGAGACTATGGCATCCCGAGGTGGGGTTTGTTGTGAGACTGAAGATAGTGGGTCGGTTTCAAACCCGCGACCTTCAGATTGTGAGTCATGAGCCTTACCGCTTAATCACGCCGGCCGTAAAAAATAATAAAATTTGTCAATGATTCCACGAAAATATCTCCTTTAAAAGTAATGCATAATAATCATATAAATAATAAATAACCAAGTCTACAGTAATAATTCAATTGTTATTAAAAAGATATTATTGCTCTTTTTGTTACTATGCCGTACCTACTTACTTACCGATTTCAACCTGTCACGCATATTTCAGATTTTTTTACACTAGCTCCACGCAGGAAGCTCTGAGAAAAACAATTTACCTCTGGCATATATCTTCTTTTGGGATGCTGTGTGGATGATATTTTTAGGGGAAGGAAGAAAAGGGAGTTCTGGCAAGGAAAGAGTTATGAGAGGGGTAGTAATCTGGAGGTCAGTGTGTCCAGGAATGAAGGACGTATGAATCCATTCCTCCCAATGCGGTGCGACGGGATGGGTCGAGAGAATCGGGCTGGAGAGGTCAAAAGGTCTCCCACAACCAGTCTCGGAATGATCTGCCCCGCATGCAGTAGGTGAGCAAACGCATCCGACGCGACGCTAAGACCAAGATAAATCTCATCCCATGAACTCGGGAATCCCTGCCAAGTCACCAAATGTAGCGTACCACTTGGGGTCATCCATGGCAGAGGTTTTGGTTATCCAATAAATGGTTCCAGATTTTTATGGTTTATTTCATTATCACTGTAAGTCACTTATCATCTAGGTAAACTAATTTTGTGAAGGACTCTTTAATAATAATGATTAGTCAATCACAAATTCGTACATGCATTTATTTTTATAATCAAAACCAGTCTTTTTCCCAAACATCATATAAACGTCGACGAAATCATTTGAATTCGAAAAAAAAACAGCTGTGTACCTACTGTTAATAATAATTATACAGAAATAGTCTTACCTGTCAAAATCACTTAACCTCTAAATCCCGCCTTCTGCTGTCAGGGCGGACACTCGAACACTGGCAACACTTAGTTCTGAAATGTCGCAGTGTCTTATAAAAAAAAAATCTTGGCCGGGAGTTTTATGACAGCTCAGCGCCAAAAAGTAGATTAGTTAACACCTCTTATTATACTATTTATAATACAGCAGTGCTGTCATAGTTGACAAGTAAACCTGCTTTAAAGTAGACCAAGTCGAGACAAAATGACGAAATAAAATATATTGAGCTTTTATTTAGCATTTGACGATATTTTTCTTAATCAAAGTGGAACTAAAATATTTTCGTGCTATTTATAAGTAATCTGGGTATCTTTGCAACTCTTAAAAAAAACAGATGCTACCTTCCTACTCTATATTGGAAAGACTTAAAAGTTAAGCGTATCATGAATTATTACAATAATTATATTTGGATAATTCGTGTAGCACCTTTTTTTATCACCTGCACAAAATGGGTTAATTATATTTTTAAGAACTAAGAACTAGAACTTTTTAAGAACTAAGGTATATAACATGTAATTTTTCGAAAAAAACTTCTTCGGAAAGGTTTTCACTTTGTGATGTCATTATTTATTTTAATTAAAAGACGAAATAACTTTGTTTACATCACTTTTATTTATACACAATCTACATGTTTCGTGAACGATGTTCACCTCATCAGGAACAAATACATTTGCAGTATACAGTATAACAGTATACATTTGTTCCTGGTGAGGTGAACATCGTTCACGAAACATGTAGATTGTGTATAAATAAAAGTGATGTAAACAAAGTTATTTTGTCTTTTAATTAAAATATAATATATAACCGACCAACTTAATCTCAAACTACATAATAACGTAGGTTGTTGTGAGTTGTGAAGATAAAAAAAACTCTGTCCGGCCTTCGGAAATGATTGAAACGTTTCACACGTCAAACAAACGCGACTGGAGATCAATATATTGGGAATATACAGTGTACAGTGCAGGGGTCAAGTTTTGATCTCGTAACTGAAAAAAAAAGATAAATATAATATATTAAAATGTTGGCCGGTAGGAGATATTATTCGGTTTCTTTATTCAATTTAAATAAATGAGAAGACAGATGAACAAATCTTAGTGGGTATGCTTTAGTTGTTATTTCAATTTTGATAGCTCGAACGCTACTGATGATAATTTTTTCTTTTAATAAAATTGATGAAATTGACTACAAAACACAAGCAATTATTTATTGTACATTTGGTACCTATAAAATTTGATATTGCTGTATCAAATATTGATTTAATTCGGGAATTATTTATCGGTGTTATTTTATCCGTAATGATTTCATAAATTGTAGATTGATCATACAATATGAGTGCAAAGAACCACACATTCATAATTATACAATATATTATAGTTAATTAACCCCTAAAAAAAATTGGCGTATTTTGTCACAGGCTAAAAATATTCCCGCTTTGCAATAAAATCCAAATAAATGGAACATTTATTAACGTATTCGAAAACTAAAAACTGTTTTCGAAAGGTGATGAAATAGGCTTTCAAATTTCTATATTAAAAATCACAATGTATTTTTTTAAATATAATTTTTTTTTGCAAAAACTTTAAAAAGTTTTAAAAATGGCTCACTTTACTTTTTTTTCTAACTAAAATTACTGATAATGAAAAAAAATAAAACACATACTTATTTCATTAAATAAATTAATTATAAACCTTACTGTTACCTCACTTTTTTTCGTTTCATGTAAAAAAAAATCTTAAAAAAATCACAAAGTTCCATAATTTTTTTTCAAATTGCTATCGGAAACTTTGGTTTCAGAAAGGGGTAAATTTTAATTTTTTTGTGGTTTTCTTTTAGATTTGAATATATAGTTTGTTGTATTCTCTTTCCAATACCGTTTAGATCAAATTTCTGACTATGAAGGGAAAAACAACGATTTCTGTGAGACCTATGTGAGCTGGGACAAATATGGTCTCCTGTGATTAAACGGGTCAACATTACATATCGATATAATTTTGTATTTTTAATTATATTACCCCCAAGCAGGCAGTGCCTTAGTAAGTTCCCATGACTTACTTTGTCTTATTTTATATACTTATTTTAACGTTACTAACGTCCTATGTTTACGTATTATAATACTTTTAAAGTATGTAAAAAAAGTAAAGAAATAAAGAATCAATAAAAAATAAGCTATTATGCATCCAGACTTCTGCCATAGATACCTGGTGTAAAACTGGATTAGTCCGTGATACTAAGTTTTTCATGCCTTATATTATTTGTTAGTAGTTCGACTAATTAACTATCACGTCATTTCCCCGCAGGGGTAGGCAAAGAGGATGGGCCGCCAAACGACTCGGTCTTGGCACACACTCCTTTCCTCATTCACATTCATATATTTTCTCATACATAGTCTTCTAAGTAGTTCTTAGAGAGAAAATTTCAACCCAAAACGTGTAGGGGGAAATTATGTCCAAATAATAACTCAAAAGACCAGTTTTTGTAGTTAGACCCTTGTGATCTTAACCCCCTAAAAACATATAAATTTTATAATTTAATTCTTTAAAAAAAACCACTGTTGCACACACTGACACCCTTTGATTCTTTCCCACCCCTGATAAATTTTCCTTCCTGGAACTTTCTCTCCTTCCTTTCTAGATGACATAGACACTGAGAGGAATTATTTTCCTTGAATGGAACTGATGAATAGTTCTGACAAAATATTTTTCGTTACATTTCTATACACTCTGTGTGGAATAGTTTCTTTTTGCGAGGTATAATTAAAAGAGTTCATGAATTGTTCATTGAGAATGTATAATAATGTTTTCATAAATGCGATAAATACTTACCATATTTTTATCACTGATAAAACTTTTTTCTGCAAACCACTCAGACAACAACAACGACTTCGATTCCATCACTTTCAAGAATTGAACTTAACTTCTTCAAATAAATTCTTTTATATTCTTTACTTTGCTTTCTTTCTTGATAGACTCGTCTATTAGTCTCATAGATAAATTACATTATTTCCCGAACCAAGATTGGAAGAATGAAAAACAATGAGCGGATACAAGGCTTCACGTATTTTACGGTTGTCAATCTCTATTTAGTTTGCTTTAAATTAAGTTAGTTTACCTGGCGAGTGGCTACCTGGATGGTATAAAAACAGAAATGTTTTCGTCACAAAGCAATTAAACCTTTTTATTAACATTCTTCACTTTAAAGCTGTGAGATTTGAGAATAGTCAGTAAACATACAACGTTTTTCTTCAAACACAGTAAAATTATTTTGTGGAACCATTTTAATTTTAATTAAACCTTGATAAAGTAAAAGCATTGATTACGAAACAAATTGTATTTTAAAAAAATAAGTGGTAAAAACACAGTGTTTGAATAAATTTGAAGTGCAAGTTTAATCCGATATTTCATAATTGAATTAAAACTATTAAAATACACAAACTTTGTTAAATTCGCTAGAAAATGCGGTAGCTTCCTACTTATAAGTATACCATACTTCTCAAGTGTCCTACCAGTTAAATATGATCCTGTATATTTTGTGCCTTTAGACAGTATAAATAAATACAGGTACATTCTCCCGCAGCATCGCGTTCATTAGTCAAATCTCTCTCTCTGGTTTCAATCCTGGGATTGGTTTGCAGCAATTTCCTTTAGTTTCTTCTTCCATTCTTCCCTATCTTGTGCGGCTCTTTTGAATTCTGCATATGAAGAGCAGCGCATGTCCACCAGCAGGTCCTCCAGGTACTCTCGGCGTGGGCGTCCCCTGGAGTTTGTCCCCTCGGTCATACCCTCCATTATGGCATGCAAGAGGCCTTCTTGTCGTATTATATGGCCGATCCATCTTGCACGCCTTTCGGACAAGGTCTTGAGCAGGTGCCTTCCTCCTTCGATTCTTTGGAGAACCTCCTCATTTGTAATGTGGTCTCTCCAGGAAATTCCTAATAGTCTTCTATAGGACCACATCTCAAAAGCCTCTAGTCTCCGTTTATCTCTTTCGGATAGGCACCATGTTTCGCAGCCGTACGTCAAGATACTCCATACATAGGTCTTGATGAGGAGTATTCTCAGTTTTAGGTCTATATTATTCGATTCTATTATTTTCGACCTTTTATTGAATGCAAGCTTAGCCTGGTGTATACGGCTGTCGACCTCGCTCTTAGACCGACCGTCCCATGTTATTTTGCTCCCGAGGTAGACAAACTCCTTGGTGTTCTTTAGTGGAACTCCTGACATCTCTACTCTCATCTGATGTTGCGTTCGGCCTACAGTCAGCAGTTTTGTTTTGTCTTTATTTATCTTCATGTTGTATTTGTTTTGAAGAATGCTTTGCATGATTGTTAAGGCCTCTTGCAGTTCTTCTTCGCTTTCAGCAAGCATAGCAATATCGTCAGCAAACCTTATCATATCCACCTTTTGTCCGTGTATCTTTACACCATCTCTGTGACTCATTCTCTCTCTCAAGTCATCAATCGCACTCTGTATATAGGCGTTAAAAAGAACAGGTGACAGAGAGCATCCCTGTCTCACCCCTTGTTTTATACTGGCTTCCTTTGTACCATTATCACATTTAATTATAGCGGCCTCATTCTTGTATAGCGCCTGGATTATTCGTCTATCTCTATATTTGATATCAATTCTCTTCAGAATTTCGAAGAGCCTTTTCCATTCTACTTTGTCGAAAGCCTTCTCCAGGTCTATGAATGCAATGAATGTGTTTTGGTTTCTTTTTATTCTTTTTTCTAGCAGTATGCGTAGCGACAATATTGCTTCTCTGGTTCCTACACCTCTTCTAAATCCATACTGGTCTCCGGAAAGGATGTTCTCTACTTTTGGTTCGATTCTTTTTAGAATGATATTAGTCAGTATTTTTGAGGCATGGGATATTAGGCTAAGAGTTCTGTGTTGTTCACATTTCGTCGTGCCTGCCTTCTTTGGTAATGCGACAATTAGGCATTTCTCGAAATCTTCTGGTATGTTTCCAGTCTTATACATTATCTGTACCATTTTAAACAGGGCATCTGTAGTTCCTTTTCCTGCTGGCTTAATTAGTTCAGCTGGAACGTCATCGATTCCGGGTGCTTTCCCGTTTTTGAGGTTTTTGAGTGCGAGGTCAAACTCTTCTCTAATGATTGGGTCTCCCAAATCATCTGCGTCTACCTCATTTTCTCTTTCTATCAATGTTTCGTTGTCACTATTTCCCTTTCCATTGTACAGCATTTCAAGATATCTTTTCCATCTCTCTCCTATTTGGTCATTTTCGAAAAGTATTTTGCCGTCTTCTCCTTCTATTGCATTACCCTTTCCAACTCTCATCCCAAAGAAGTCTTTCACCGCAGCGTGAGCTTTTTCTACATTTCCTCTCTTGAGGTCGTCATTTATCTCATCGCACTTATTCTGGTAGAATGTTTCTTTGGCTATTCTGGACTCTCTATTTATTTTGTTTCTCAGCACTTTGTATTTCTTTTGTGATTCAGCTCTTTTATCATTTTTGAGCTCTCTTCTATCCTTTATCATATTTAGGATCTCATCGGTTATCCATTCCTTCCTTGCTTGAGGTCTTTCCTTGTCTATAGTTTCCTCTGCCGTAGTTATAATCTTCGTCTTTATCACTTTCCAGATTGCATTCACGTTCTCCTCTTCCATTAGGTTGCACTCTTGCGTCTTTTCCCTAAAATAATTTCCCTAGTCAAATGCATTTTACATATTTTTGTATCACTGATTGAAGAACCGGTGGATGCAATATTTTAGCCATAAGATGTTATAATGTTTTTTTCTAGTCTGAAGTTAGATTGTGGAAGTGCAGTTAGTTCTTCAATTAGATTGTAAGAATATGTTATAAAATTGTACAGCGCCCTTAAGGTGATTTTTCACAAAAACGGTACTATAGAAATTATCCAAATATATTCTTATTATTATCACCATAAAAATAAGCTATAAAACGGTCGATATGATAAGCAATTAGAGCAAATTATCGTTGTATTTTAATAGCATTGTAAAAAAATGTTTTCTTCTGCAAGCCTCGTAAGGCTTAAGGACCTGAAGAATTTGTCTTATCTCTGGCGAAATTTGGTTTTTTTTAAAATAAATGTGACATTATGTTAATATTTTGGTCCTTGATAGCAACCAAGCTTTTTTTTCAAAGTCAGTATTACGAGGCTCTAAGATATTCAAGCTTATTGAAATACGCTTTATTTGCCCCAAAACTGCAAATTTTATTACCCGTTGCGAACAGGTTATGCTCTTGAAAATGGAAAAATTACGAATTTCACAAAAATTATGTTATCACTAATGCGAATTTTTCTGATCTTTAAGAACTTTGTAAATATCTTAAAACCTTTAATAATCACTATACTTAAACCATAACCATACCACCTTATTCTGGCTGAAATGGTTGATCCGAAACTAGTCGAATTTTTTTTTTTTTTAATTTATATTTCTACAAAACTATATAAAATAATATTATATAATTTTTTTTGAATGCTCTGTTCTTTTAGAATCCGATTTTTTTAATTGAAGGAGACTTTGCGTCTCTAGCAACGAGTTTGAATCTTATAATAATCAAAGAATCATATCATTTTTTGTGTCCCCTACAAGAGAGGCTGGGTCCGATAGGCTTACGGAGGCCAATATTTATAACAACAATATTATTGTAATATTCTGAACATGTAGAACAAATAGTACTATTGATTCATGGGTAGGTACCGTATCCCTCTTTTTCAGTCAGTTTTAACTATTATTGTATATTTTAGAACACAAAAAGTAGTTTAATGGGTAGGCACATCATTAATAGTGTTGCGTCGTTTAACATCTGTATAAAAAACTAATTAATGGCCAGAATATACGAGTTAGGGCGCTTAATTGAGTGAAGGGATGAATGAGACATCTACCCATTTAAAGGTTTTACGGGAGAAACGGACATTCATAAACGTTATTTTCGCTTAAAATAATACAAACGAGCCGATAACTAAGGTATAGGGATGAATGATACATGGATGACATGTTGAAAACTGTATTATTTAAGGATTTTTCTAAGAAATTATGGGAATCTGCACTTCTTAAATTCTAATAATGACATCAAGACTCAATAATAGTTAATTAAATATATTATTTTAACTTTAACATACAAGATTGACTTCAAAAATGTGACAGGCTTACTCAAGTGAGTCAGAATTCAAAATTATCCGAAAAATTAATTGAATGAACGAAAAAAAAAAAAAAAAAAAAACTTATCGTAATAAAACAACATAACATTTTAAATCAATAAATGTATTTTTTTAACAATAGCTTTACACTAGATGCTCCGAGGAAAAAATCCTTCAGGGCCTACGTCTTTACATCTTTGGGGATGCTATGAGGAGGAAAAGGTAGGAGAGGAAGTTCTGGGAGGGAAAAGGTATGAGGGGTGGTTAGGAACCTATCCCTCCCACTGCAACGTAAGGCGAAGGGTCAAGAGAGTCCGGCTAAAGAGGTCTAGGTTGGATCTCCCTCAATCAGTCTCTCCCAATTCAACTCACCAAAAGTAGCGAACCACTTGTATTCAGATTGTAAAACAGAATAGATTTTATGACACAATAAATCAATGAATGTGTGCCAAGTGAGATAATATTGACATTCTTTCATATCTACCTACCCGGTCGCGAAATGACGTGGTTGTTAGTTAAAATGTTATTGTAAACAAAATTGTTATAACGAATGCCACGAAATAAAATATGTCAAATAATTGTAATTATTAGGTATATTTTTTCCATTCCTAACTGAAATGGTTTCTAGTATAAACTTTATGGCAAAAGAAAAAAACTAAAAGTTGCAATGCAGTGCTGTATCCTCTTCTGATATTATACATGTGTATTCCACGCGTGGGCCCTATACCTTATTTACCTCACACCTTTATCAGCCCCAAAATCTAATTGACGCACTCAATGTCAAACCTTATTATCGGCGCACGTCCGCTATGCGGAGATGCAATCTCTCCTACTCTCCACTGAACTCACCCGACCCTTTTCTGAACGAGAGACTTTCCTTACCTCACCTCCGTGTGCCACAGTCGATTCCATGCGTAATTTCAGAACAATAATAAATTACTTTCTTAATAGCCTTTTTAATAGGTTTTGTGTCCTCTATGGTCCTGCCGCTGAGAGCTCCGCTGTTGACTCTCCTTAAGCTATTTGCGTTATTACAACATTTTTTTTTTACAATTATACATCCGTTACAGATTTCAACTATTTATTTACTATAGGTATTAACTACTAGTTTTCTCATTTGATTATTCATTAAATTTGGGAAGATAGGTAGATAAACAAAAAAGTTTTATGTTGTTGTCACTCTGTCTCTTGTCTCACAAGTTGTCTTTAAATAAAAACTACGAGGTTCAACAAAACTTCTCAAGTCGGTTCCTTGTTGCTCGTGACCCCTACTTCAATCTCCGTAGAGGACAAAGCTCCCCCACTCCTCGCGGTCCTGCGCTGCGTGGAGAGCTGCAGACACCGACGTATCAGACGCCAGTAATACTTGGTCACTCCAGAGCATTGGTAACCTTCCTCTGCTTATTCTGCCTTCCGCTAGTGTATGAGTTTCTCCATAGTTCTTCAAGGATGGACACATGGCAGGCCGGATCTGGAGAGTCGGTTTGAGGAAAACCTTTTGATCTCTCCAGCTGAACTCCCGGAACATCGTCTTGCACTACAGTGGGATGGATGGATTCATATGTTTGTCATTTCTAGAGACACCGATCCTCAGATTTCTACCCACCCTTCATTTTTCCTTCCGTTTTCCATTTTTCTTTCCTTTCGTAAAAAAAAAAAACATTTGTGCGTCTGGCTATCCATGGAATCCTCAGAATGTTTCTCCAGTACCTATATCGATTTTCTTTCTGTCTTTTGGTTCTAAATGTCCTTTTTTGATAATTAACAATGAGCTTTAATATCTAATTTACCAGGAGAAAATAATTATTCTGGTCCCCGACCTTGAGGTTCCCACAGTATTTATTATTCTCTCGATCAATATATCGGCAGCTAAGCACCATCTATGGGTAACCTAATAGACTAACACCTAGTGCCCTCTATGGGTTAGCTCTGACATTATTTAGGATAGGTATTACGGTTAATTATTACATTTTTTTTCTAAAATATTCATTCAACAGCACCAGTCCTCTTATCATGCTATGCCGTGTAGGAGAACTATTCTGCCATGTGGTATCATGAATAAGTTTTGGCCATGGTCATTTTTATCGACTATAAAAAAGAGGGCAAGTTGACAACAGAGCAGTTTCTACCTGTTGCTATAATAAAGGGATCGGAGTAGTTTTTTGACCATGCAAGTTCATATCATGTAATTTTACGGGTAGTGGGTAGGTACATACAGTACTAAACCAATGTAATTTTATAGCAATTTTGAAAAATGCATAATTTTATTTGCAATTTAAATGACCAAACGATCTCAGTATACAACGAAAATGGAACAGATTTTTTTTGTTTTTTTATTCTTCATTTGAACACCCGCTAAACTGCCAAAGCAGTTTGTCAGCAGGTCAATTTAACAATAATTATAATATAATGCTAAAATACACATATTACAAGAAACCACAATATGCAAAATAAGTACAGAAGAATAACTTATGATATAATAACAATAAAAAGGTATATGGAAAATACATACAGAGGAATAACTTTTAAGTAACTACACAACGGCATAAAATATTCAAGGATTTTATTTAGCGTTCACTACAAAATAGTGTTTTTTAATGATTTCTGCATAAGTTCTTCGTTGTTGTAACAATATTATTTAAGAAATCCCACACAAGTCCCGCCAACTAATTAACATTTTAATTACTCGTGGAATGTTGAATTCACCACACAGTCATGTAGCTCCATTTGTAAAAATAATGTTAAAAACTTTAAAAATGTTCGGGTTTCACGATCTTGGAATATATTTACGGCGAAATAATGTGTTTCAGGAATTTTTAACTCGAACAACAAAATGCTTTCACATTTAATAATATTCTATTGGAATTTTTTATTTACTTATTACTCTCCTTATGCTATTTGCGTTATTACTATTATTTTTTTACAATTATACATCCGTTACAGATTTCAACTATTTATTTACTGTGGGTATTAACTACGAGTTTTCTCATTATATATATATATATATATTATACGTATATAGAAGATGAATACCATGTTCATCCAATTCATACAATATATTTTAAATTTGGTTTATTCCTAACTTCGAGCTTCTTACGCCTATTTACTTATCTGTCCCATCGAATAATGTTGGATTTTCATTCATACACCATGAAGCTCTCCTTACATCATTTTCAGGATGGAAGTTCCATAATCCTACTGGCTCCGGACAGCGATATTGTGTAGTATTCACATTATTAAAACTTTGAAGACCGGACAATGGCAGAGTTACCGTCATTTGAGTCCCATCCTGGGCCCCTAGCACACTCGATCGATAACGATTGATAGGATAACTTTCGGTAACTTCTCATCGTTTCCTAGCATGACTGTAGACCGCCAACGAATAAGTGACACAATGACTAAGTGTCATTAATATATTCGATATCAACTGTTGTTTGTACGTTAGCGATCTGCTAGTCCTAGGGAACGATGAGAAGTTACCGACAATTATCCTACCGATCCTTATCGATCGACCATGCTATCACCCCTGGTGTTGTAAGGTTCAATTACTTGGCTGGCTAAGTCTTCCATGACGACTCAAGCAATATTTTCGGCTTACTACGGTGGTAGTGGAAGATTTTCAAATGTTTTTTTTAGGTTATTCGTAACTCTGGAATATTTGGCTTCCTTAAAAAGCTAAATAAATAAAACATTTTATTTTAGTAAATTTTAAAAGAAACCATTAACGTTCGATTTTTGTACTGGCAATTCGTGATAAGATTATGAAAATATATTGAAACAATAAAAAAATCCACTTCTATTATTTATTGACTATTACCGGTTTCAGCCTACTACGGCCATCCTTAGATTGTTCGTAAGATCACCAACCATAACTAAAAATATGGTATAAATAAAACATGTAGATTCAAGTTTTGTTATCATATTAAATTCGCTTCATTAAAGAAGGAAAAGTATTATATCTTTTAAGTCTTTATAAATTTGATATGTAGTAATCATGACATAATTGTAGTTTTGGTTAACACTCGGGATACATAATGAAGTTAGTAATTATATTATATTCATGGTACCTAGTCAAAAAAATTATTGAATTTGTACATTCTGGGAATGTTTGATTTTTTCATGCAGTGTACATATTCCACGTACGCATTTTCTCTCTTTAATTTTGTGTCACCGCCAGAAATCATGAAAGATCAAGATATGCACTCTATTCTCATACGCATCAATACTATCTCATATTTGTCAAATAATACTGGCAGGCTCCCTCTCACGCAAGGACATTTTATATTTACCATAGGGGTAGCAGTCAATACGTAGAGGGTAGTAGGCATTAGGTATTGCAAACATATATTGCCGAGGAAAGAAATTCCTTTGAATATTTCTACCGGTGGGTGAGGGCTATTGGAAAATCATTATTGCCAACCCTCCGCATCATTCCTGCTCTAAAACTCCACCCCTAAATATTCCAAACACAGACTATGAAAAACACCACATAAAAAAATCTTTCTCAAGGTATACATAATTTTTCAGTGGCCTAAAAATCGTAGGATTCTTTATTGATGTGGGTTTATTTTACTGGCTGATTTTTCTGTGTTGAGTCCATGCGGAGAAATTTTCCGCATATTTTTGGAAACGAGTGTGAAATAAAGAAAATTTATATGCTGCAAGACTCGAATGCAAATGGTCCAAAATGGATCTTCGCCTCCTTACGGACATATTTTTATCAATTTTTATACATTTTAGCAAATAGCGTAATCGATTTAAAATTTAGAGAGAATTTATTAGATTTTGCTATGAAAACAATAACAGAATTTAAAAACTGAAATGGAAATACGTATGCAATAATATAATTTCATAAATATTTTGATGAAATTGCGCAGAGAATTTCAGAAGATTACCCGACTAAGGTCAAATTTAATATCATGATTATATTTTTATGGATCTTTGATTACTTTTATAGCTCGTTTAAGTGTTTTTTTTTAAGGAGTAGCTCTCAAAAATGGCCCAAAATATCACTTCGTAGCCTGCTAACAACAATAAAATTAGGTTGCTAATAATTCACATTACTTGTAAGGTATTTCCCAAACAATACTAAGGTATGTAAGCTACCAACCCTATGTAATTAGCCTACTGGGAATAACCAAAATAATTAGAAAGTTGGAGAGTAAAAGACCACTTGGCAACAAATGTAATAAAACCAATATAATTAAATAAAACCCTTGTAGACAAACCCCTCCCCCCCTTCCTAATATGTTGTGTATATAATCCGTAGGTTAAGAATATTTTTTACCAGTCTAAAGATGGCTTTGACAAGCTGAAACCGGTTACGGTCAATACATTAAAAAAGGAAAAAGTTTTAGTGTCTAGTGGGGCTGGATGTAGGAGGGAGGAGAAATAGATTATGAGTATGGTGGAAAAGAACCTGGCTACTCAGATCTGGTCACCATACACGGATAAATTCATATCACACCACGTTTCGTTTGTGTATCGTTATCGTTCACCAAGACAATTTGAAATTATCTTTTTTTTTCTTCACCAGACTTTATGCCCGGGTTAAATTTTCCCCACAGGAAAAACGAAACCCTTTCACACACTTTTCCACAAATTATCATCTAGTAAGTCCAAGCTATGCAAGTGTATTATATAAGTATAATTAATACAAAACAAAACAAGAACAACATGTTAACCTACTAGAGTACCAAATGGGAAAATAATTCACCGACTCCAGATATTTTCATATCAGAGTTAATTCCCTTCGGTCCTAATTGTACCGATAAATCCTACTGATCCCTTAATATAAATATTTTTAAAAAATTCCAATATTTAACATCATTTATACTAATTCCATGTCTACACTAGACTTTATATTTCATACTATGTAATATACTCCATTGGTCACCATGATACAGGCAGCCGCCTAGTATGGTGATTTAATATATCTAATTTATGTAAATGTTACAATTATGTAAAATATATTATATAAATAAAATATAGGGTTTTAACGATCATCCATGCTAGACCTTTAGATCTAAATGGATTACATAAAGATATTTTTATTATTATTGAAGAAGAAGGCAACAATAATAATCTAAATTAAAATATGAAAATGAACAAGACAGGGAAAAATAATAAAACACAATGGTCGCAACTGGGACTCGAACATTATGTTTTATTATTTTTCCCTATAATATATATATATATAAAACATAATATTTTTCCCTATAATATATATACATATAAAACATAATGTTCGAGTCCCAGTTGCGACCATTATGTTTTATTATTTTTCTGTGTCTTGTTCATTTTCATATTTTAATTTAGATTAATCATCTTCTTCAATTATATATATCATTGATGGGAATAATCTTCAAAAAATGTAAAAGAGAGTTTTTCTTAAAAAAAAGGATTTTTATTATTTACTAAGAAATTTATTTTACAATTTCCGATGACGTATTTATTATCCTACTTTTCCACTGCCCACCGTAAAAACATCCATTGATTGATCAGCTATAAAATGGCCGGCAATATCTTTGTTGAGAAATCAATTATTACAATCCTCCTCCAGAGAGGCAGGACTGTCTCGATAGGCAACATAAACATGTCATACAGAACCCTATAAACCTGGTCTGGATACCATTTCATCCAGCTGTAGCAATTAAATAGTTTTAATAAAACAGAAAAAGCGCCATAGAACTGCTGTAGCCTGTGTAGTGTATCTGGCGTACCTCTCAGAAGATCTTAAAACTGGTTTAATATAAACAAATTTGAGAATTCATCATAAAAAAGGTCGACCCAATCCAATGAATGGTAAAAGTGTTTAGAAATGTCATAAAAATTTAACTCGCTTGCTCTACACATTACAATGAAGTTTGATTGGCAGCAAGAACGTTTAACAATTTACATAAATTAATTATGGTGTGTTCTTTTTTGATTGTTTAGTTTTGCTCGTCTGATTTCGCTTTCTTACTAAAGCTTTCACTCTTTGCGGTTGTAAAATAAAAAAAGCTAATACAACATTGATTTCTAACAATTTCAATTTTTTTAATACAATTTTAGATTGTTTTGCAGGTGCAACCAATTCTCAGGTAGGGTAGGGCTAATTATTTTGTAGGTACATGCTGTTTTTTTTATGGTTTCTCGTATTATTTGGAATTTCATAGAAACAAGAGTATAAAAATTGGTTTCATGGGTGCTGATCTCCCGACAATTGCCCCCTGCATGATTATATACAATACGCAGTCGGTTTAGGGAAAATATGATATACCTACTAACACAAAATATAACTAAATGCCTCGAAGAAGTGTGCAGAGAGGAGGAACCGCCGAATAACAAAAGTATAAAACAATAAAACTACTTCTGTACATACCAACGGATAAGTAACAAAAATCGTCACAGTAAATGCATTCGTTTGATATTAATTTCAGGGGCTCAAATGTCAGGAAATCAACAATCGGATCACAATAAAAATGACCTTTTTTATTATTAAAATGCCGTAATATGTGTTCTGTTTTTACTTTTCTTTAAATAGTGCATTTCTTAATAAGTATTTTTTTTTATTATTATAGGTACATTATATCTGAACACAGATCGCCAACTACAAATGACGATCGACCCTGCTAACGCCCATTTAGGTGGAAATAGCGCTGTGGAATTTATGCAGCGTTAGAGAGGCCATCATCAGAGCAAATGACAACCGACACTGCTAACGCCATATCTGAACACAAATCATCATTTAGGTGAAAACAACGCTGTGGAATTTATGCGGCGTTACAAAGGCCATCATCAGAACAAATGATGACCGACACTGCTAACGCCATATCTAAACACAAATCGCCATTTAGCTGAAAACAGCGCTGTGGGATTTATGCAGCGGTAGAGAGGCCATCATCAGAGCAAATGACAACCGACACTGCTAACGCCATATCTGAACACAAATCATCATTTAGGTGAAAACAACGCTGTGGAATTTATGCGGCGTTACAAAGGCCATCATCAGAACAAATGATGACCGACACTGCTAACGCCATATCTAAACACAAATCGCCATTTAGCTGAAAACAGCGCTGTGGGATTTATGCAGCGGTAGAGAGGCCATCATCAGAGCAAATGACGACCGACACTGCTAACGACATATCTGAATACAAGTAGCCATTTAGGTGAAAACGCAGCGCGCTGTGGAATTTATGCATAGGTCATCATCAGAGCAAATGACTATCGACACTGCCAACGCCATCCAAAACGATGGCTAAAGGAGGAGGAAGCGTAATACAGTGTAAAACCCCAAAAATTAATCACGATAATGATTTTGGCCGCGAGAATCTTAAATTACACCCATTATTCTTGCGTATATTCTGTCTTTTTCGTTTTCATACAAGACGCGAGAGAACAAAGAGGACGAACGTCGATGACGTCTCACTGGGACTAGTTTAGGAAATATATTAGTGAAAATCTTTTATTTATTTATTTAATTACCATTACCACAAGCAGAATATGTGGAATATATTTTTAGAGGTATGTTTTGTTAGTTCTCCTCACTAGGAGATCGTTTTGAAAAGTTGAAGTTGAAGGAAGAAGAAAAACTGATTTGAAAACATGAATTATTAGCTCTTTCTTGTATGAGTTAGTTTTTTGTCAAATAATTTAATTGGAAAGAAAAAATCAGAACCACGCGAAGAAACCACAAACAGCATTTTATTGGAAACGTATCATGGATCCATTATAGACTGATAATTGGCTATAAGACATTTCAAGGCATGAGCGGATGTGGTGGATTGCTTGTCAGTAATATGATTGACTATGAAAAATGAATTCTATCACTGTCCAGTATTACCTGTTGTCCAGTGAATTCAAGCCAAAGCCATTTTGCGGTATCTGATTAAGGTGGTTAACGAGTTCTTGAAAAATTAGATTTAGGAATCCCCGCCTTTTGGGAGGGGTTTAAAAATACTCGAGAAGACTTTTTTGGAAAGGTTGGAGAAGGTATTGGAGAAATGTTTTTTACATGTTGATTTAATAAAGTCCTGTAAAAAACATTAATTCCTTTCTTATTTATCGTTTAATATTTATTAATTTTTTTGTAAGAGACGAACAGCTTATGCATGAAATATAGAGTTAAATGAAGACAAGCCAAAAAACGTCTCCTGTGTTAAAGTTGATTCGAGATGGAGTTTTATTACAGCTTAAAATTAATTTAAGGTGAGGAGTAGAAGAAGTGGAATTCAGAATAGGAAGATAGGAGATGCTCCCGATACATAATCTTGTACTGTTAT
The DNA here is from genome assembly GCA_951813805.1 of Limnephilus auricula. Classification (NCBI taxonomy): domain Eukaryota; kingdom Metazoa; phylum Arthropoda; class Insecta; order Trichoptera; family Limnephilidae; genus Limnephilus; species Limnephilus auricula. The sequence continues at coordinate 2,110,336 of OX638401.1, forward strand.
GATAACAAGGAAATTTAAAATCAATTTCGCTGGACCGTCATAGAATCTAGGAACGTCTGTTCGCCATCGTAATGGGGCTTTCACTGATACAAAATGCACGTATTCTTTCGCATGCCGAAAAAAAATAATTGCGAAATTGCAATGTTTTGTTATATTTTGTGATATTCTGGCACAAAAATTAAAACTTTTTCCTGACTGTTTCTAAAGAACTTATTTTGACACATTAAACAAAAAAAATTATCCGAAAAGGGGTTCATTAAAGTAATTTTTATAGGCCTGACTTTTTATTTTGTACTTAAAAAAGATTTATGTTAAAAAATTAATCGATTGTTCCAAGGCCAAGATGTGCTCTACTCGCAGTATTTAATTGAAGCTTATATAAATTTTCAAATAAAAAAAACATGATTTTGAATGATTTTGCATGGCTTTATCTTAAAACGGAACGAGAGAGTTAACTTATTTGTGTAAATATTTCCAAGCTTTTATTCGGTAGAGATCATCACATTGTAGTTTCGAATCATTCCATTCTCAGGATCTTCACTGTCTTTTTACTTTGAAAATCACATGATCATGATACTGAAGAGCATCAACATCCGATACAGGGAACCGCATGAGGCAGTGGTTTTCTTTACTTGTTGTTGAGATTGGTCTTTGATGGCCCCGAACAGATAAAGTTAGCATTGGATGTATGAACGAAGATTAGAGACGCACGAATAACAGATATGACGTACAGCATCGCTGACCGATACTTTGAAAGGTTTTTTTTTAATGAGATGTCAACGAACAATGTGTGCAATTGATAAAGTTGATGGAAGTGAATTATTTGAATAGCAAAAATTTGCAATATTATGTTTTGTCGTGGTAGACAGGTGCAATTTCCAAAGATATAAAAAGTACATACCGGCGGTAGATATAAAATATAGTAAGTATTTAATTTTATTAGATTAATTTGTTTTGTTACATTTTTAAGGTTAAATCCATCAATGTAATATATCATTGACGACAAAATATACTGATAATCTAAATGAAATGTGAAGCAGAAACATAAAAAGGTAACGATTGCAACTGGGAATTGAACCCAGGGTATATTATTGTCTTAGTAGGGTAGTCCTACAAAGCTGTCATATGGCAGCTTGTCTGTAGGTTCTACCAATTTCTATAAAGTTTCGCTTGTGGAACTCCATTTTTTAATTATTTATATTCAAAAATATTATTATTTAATTTATAAAAACAGTTATTTATAAGCAAGTTCTGCTATGCAAATATTACTGCGCGTGACAGCTGTTTCGCCTTCAGAAGAAAGACAGTTTGTTTGCCTCGATGAAAGACAGTTTGATAATGCCTTGATAAGTCGAAACAGCTGTCAGTAATAATAATTATATAGCAGAACTTTAAACTAGAAACCTTATTTTATTAATTAAATAAAAAATATTATTGAAGACTATTTATTTTAAGTCATCTTATATATCAAATTCAGAATGAATAATATTATCGTCCATTAATTTTTTTCCTATATTTTTGGCTGCGACCTTTTTAAATGAACTAAAGTTCTAACGAATGTATCTGTGACCTAGATAGTCTCTCGGATTTATAAGGACGCCTATTAACTTTAAAAAAATACTTAACTTTAAAAAATACTAAACTTTATTGGAATACTATGTTGTAATAAGGTTATACCCTTAATAGTACGCAATTCCTAACCCTGTACAAATCGCAAGTGCGCCCCACGGTTGAATTTGGCAGCCAATTCTGATCTGGAGCCCCGAAGTACCTGAAAAATACCCTCGACTCGCTCGCTCATTGCGACAGATCGCATCATGACACAACACAACAGACTAATATAATCGTCACCTTACTAAATGTCTGAAACCGATACCGTTATGACGCGTCACGTCACGTCACGACAGACAAGTATAACACCATAATATACGTAAAATACCTGGGTATTGGTGATAATACTTTTTTTCTTGATAATTTTTGCTAGCAATTAAGATTGAGACAATATAAATCAAACAACTGGCATGTATTTAAGTATGGACACATCAAGCAATCAAGTGTAGCATGAATGTTAGAAGTTAGTGAGGGCAGCTCACCATAACTATGTAATTAGTAATTACTTGAAGATTTATCTTGTCGGGGGAACGGAACATGAGAAGCTGGCATCCTGATATGACACGAGAAATCCTGCCGGACTTGTAGAGAGTAGAGACGAGGTTCTTGCTTCTTGCTTCTTGTCCGGTAGTAGCAGGTCACACACCATTTACAGATTTCATTTCAACTAACTTCGACTAATTCTGCACAGAGAAAAATGTTATTCTAAAATACGATCATTTTATAAGTAAAAACGGTTATAAACGGGACTGAAGTTCTTACGAACAAATTAACAGGGTTCAATTCAGGGTTTATTGTCGGGAACATATAAGAAAAATTTGTTAGTATACGTAATTTCGTAAGTATACCAACAAATTATTCTTAATTTGTTCGTAAGAACTTCAGTCCCGTTTTTAACCGTTTTTACGAATAAAATGACTGTATTCTAGAATAACATTTTTTCCGTGTGTGAATTCTCGTATTACGCAAAGTAGATACTCTGTGAGGATGAAGTTTATTATATTGAAAGGTGTCAGGAATTAGGATGCAATATTTTTGTCATTTACTCGGTTTTAGCATACATCCTTGCCTCATTCACATTCATACTTCTTCTCATAGATACTCTTCATTATTCTGACTCTTGACATGGCCCGACTCAAGTATTTGATTCGCTTGACCGTGCCATGTCTTCCTCGCCTTCTTCGATCATTCACATATATGTCATATACTCTCTTTCACTCGTTTCTTCATTCATTTGCTCTACGTGCCCAAACCTTCTAAGCTTTTCTTTCTTAATTCTTACTTATTACGCTTACATCAGCCTAGCATACTTTTCAGATCTTCACATATCTCACATGATCATACATGGTTTTATCGTACGTACGCCTTTGGGATCTCATTTCTACAGCTATACTATTCGATTAGTCAATAAATAAAAAGGGTGCTGATATCCAATAAAGGCCGAGTAATAACTATTTTTCTACCTACTACAAAAAAAACATAGATAAGATTGATTTAACCTGAAAAATTACGCTTGTAACGCACCTACCATGAATAAAAGACAAACACCTAACCTAACCCAACCTACCAACCAAAAAAAATATATGTGTAAAAAATTAATGTTAATGTTAAATCATTAATAAACTTCTGTGTGTTGTTGTGGAAAAAAAACATTAAATATATGTTTGATTTGGTAACCAGACAAACCACAACGGTGACAATCCAGAACACTTTTAAAATGTGACATAAATGAAGAATAAAACAGAAGATGAATACACTAGCCCAAAAACCCAACCTAACTTGACCTAGGAAACCTAGTTTTTAACAAAACTAGTTTTTAACAAAACTAGTTTTTAACACTTTTCATGACTTTATAATTTCAAAATTAATTCTGATTGGTCATGATTGATTCGTGCATGAATGTGTTATTGAACCGATACTTGCCGTCTGATAAAATACTGGATAGGACAATAAATTATTAATATTGTCAACAATTTCAGCAAATTAATAGAGTATGGTTGAGAAACCCTTCCGATTTAAAGCGATGACCCTTCAGTTACAAACACACTCCTCATCCTAGGGTAGTTAACCTCTCGGGAACTCTAACTGAGCTAACGTATGCGATCACAAAGCCAGACCCTCGTATGCATTATATTCCTTTAGACTCGCACTTTATAATGACTCAACCATTACTTTCAGCGACGATAATTATTATTGTTACTTGCGAGATATTAAAAAGAAGAAGAAGAAGACGGAGATCCGGGGGAACCTGTTCCTATAAAAGCTCGTGTGACCAATCGCTTGTGCTGTTTTGTTTTCACGACAATATTATTTATAACCACCGATGTATTCATGTTAAATTCCTCATTTCTTATTTATTGTCAAAACAGCATTTAATTTCCATGGCAAACATTAGTTTCACTTAAGCAAAAGCTAAAAATATATGATGCCATAGAAATATTGCGCACATCTTATGCGGCAGTCAGAATATGAGTTGTTTAGTCAGACATCTAAAAATACTAAGTTTTGAGATAATGAGGAAAGCAATAATCGAACGCTCAATATAAATCAAATGTTATTTATTTTTTATAAGATTTTTTAAAAGAAAAACTCTCTTTTTAACTTTTGAATGTTATTCCCATTCAGATGCGACCAGTTTCTATGTTTTATTATTATTCTGTGTCTTGTCCATTTTCATATTTTAACTTAGATTATTATTGTTGTCTTCTTTAATGCTTTGATTATATAGACATTTATATAATCAAAGCTTTAATGATATATATCATTGATGGGAATAACCTTAAAAAGTTTAAAAAAGAGCTTTTCTTTGAAATGAATATTCATTTAGACTTTTATAAAAAGTCTAAATGAATAGGTGTTCCATCAAAATAAAATCGGATATATTTATCCGAGACACTATCTAGGTAACAAAACATTCTTTGAATACTTGTTTCCAATGAAAAAAATGTAGCTGCCAATAATATGGGTAAAAACATTAGTCAAAGATAATATTGTTAATTCTGATATTTAAAATATGAAGTTGACAAATACGACAGTCTCATAATAGATCGCAATAGCTGAATTGGTAGTGCGCCGTCCCGGTAAGACGTGAGATCTGGGTTCGAGTCCCAGTTGCGACCATTATGTTTTATTATTTTTCTGTATCTTGTTCATTTTCATAGTTCAATTTAGATTATTAGTGTTGTCTTCGTCTTCAATCAAATACTATTTACTCGTGCCTGCATTTTACATATTAAATATGATATAAAATAACCCGGAAAGCATAAAGGTAGCGACAGACTCGCAGCTCACATCAAAAAGATACTTATAACACAATAGCGCTCGCCATACAATCCCATACAGCCCCGCCAGACGTAAAAATATGATGTGCTGTGATCGCGGTTTGAATCTTTGCTAATTCGCGTTATTTTTCGTGACCGCTACGATCGCGAATATCAGAAAAGTTATGCGACCCCCCCTTCGCCGTAAACAGGAGAGGGGGTCATTTTTCGGAGATGTCTTATTAATCAACTAGACAATCGACCTTTAGAAAAAACTTCAAAAAAAAAACAATCGTTGAAAAAGTGTTAAAACGATTTTTTAGTATTAGATTATAGAGCTCCAATTCAATGAGCGTAACTACCTAAATTTTGTTTTGAAAGAAAGCAATAAAAAAAAACGTTAATTCAAAAAGATAAGTAAAGTTAATATATTAAAAGGTAATTACGTATCTATGTTAATTATCCACAAGATAAATTAAAGTGTAATTACAATTTTACCCTCCAGATAATTTTATAATACAACCTGTGGTAGAATGTCATATTTACAAATTTGTGAGGTTTGAAATTATATCAAAGAGCGATATTATTTGTTTTTGTAATTAAATTCGCTTGGTTCCGAAAAACCTCGATTAAAATATTTAAATCTGTACCTTATTTATTGGCTGACGCTAAAATTTGTGGATAAATTTGTTTCATAGCCAATAAAGTTAACAAATTGCCATATTAATAATTAATAGTGCAATATCCATACACAGATGGCGGTACCGACCCGATAAAAACCAAACAGTCTGTAGTGCTAAAGTTAGTATAATAAAACGTTGTTTATGCGTAAATACGACAACCTATGCTTATTGCTAGGTTTATTGTCATTGCAAATGGCGCCATATACGTTCTAATGGATGGCGACATAAACTATGAAAACAGAACCGGAACTAATTTGCGAACAAAATAACGGTCATAGTTTAATATTTGTGAAGAACAAATAGCCCTTGGAAATTACGAGTAAATTTAAATTTACGAGTAAAATTAATTTTGACAAAACATTTGCCGACTTTTTTTCTTTCATTAGCGTTCGTCATAAAATAGAATGATGATATATTGATGAAGAATGCAATTTAGAAAATAAATCTGTATTCTTTTTATTTTATATTCGTTTACATACACTTTGTCAAATAACAGTAGAAAATATTAAAAAAAAGTACTAAAGAATTAAATGAAGATTTTTTTTATTTTTTTTTATTTAAAGAAACATTTAAAAAAAAATAATACATATATATCAAATAAAAAAAAAAACATAATACAAAAAACAGAGAAAAAGATCCAATTTTAAATAGTTTGTCAATGGGTTCTTTTAACTTAATAGTACTAAATAATTAATTAATAGTAATAGGCTAGCAACACCAATGTAACTGTCAAATATGAATATTGTTTTCCAGTGGAAATTTGTTTAGCGATAGAGCACCGGTTTTTAAGGCGCTCCGCCCACTGAGGCAACTGAAAACCAACTAAAACCGGCTGTTTTCTCTGTCTTGATTGGTCAAAAAGCTTGTTTAACCATAGATGAAGAACAATCAGCTGACAGCTCGCAACCTAGCAACGGCCGCCCAGGGTAATCAGCCGTGACAGTCGCAAGATGGTCGCAAGATGGTCGCAAGATGGTCGCAAGTCACCGCTTGCGTTACCATTGACAACGGGGTTTTGTGTGATTGTGTAGTGTGCGGGCCATCACATTGTCATACAAAGACAGTTGGCAGTTGAGAGTTTTCAGTTGCCTGAGTGGGCGGAGGGATATTGAAATTGAATTGGCATTACTTTCGAGTTTCAACCAAAATCTATCATCAACAAGAAAAAAAAATCTTTTTTTTTTTTTTAATTTTGTAACACTTTGAAATGATAAGAACATTTAAAAAATACCTTTTTTTATTTAAAGTTATGTTTATATTCTGTTTGACAGTTTTATTCAAGGGTAATGAAACTGAATATGTAAAATACTGTAAGCAACATTTTACAAACTTTTTTTTTAACGTAAATATTTTTGGTTTTATTTTAATAATAACAATTTTAGCGCACTGTGGAGTCAATATTTTCAATCTCGGATACACGTTTTAAGTATGATTACATTTTATTTACAAAGATTTACATTATTGTTAGCTATTATAGTTGTATCTTTTTTTGGCAGGTAAACCATTGCGTACCAGCGAATTGTCAAGGAAAGCAAAACATATGAGGGTAAATTTTAAACTCCAGGAAAAATAAGAAAGGGTCGCCTTCTTAAGCTATAGATAGTTTTGACATCAGTGATATTAATCAGAAGGTACTTTTTTTAGGGAGATAATCTAAAGCCAGGGAACTCAGTTGTCCGGGCAAGGCTGAGTACTTCAGCTAGTATTAAGTAAACGTGAGCAACTTCTAAGCTGCTTTTTATTTTACTACAGTGTTTCTTTATTGTGTTAAGCGCATGTTATAGCCTTGGAACAATCCATTTTCTGTCAAAATGTCTTGATTTTTACATCGCTAGGTGGCAGTAATAGTCCCTTCTCACACTTGATCCTTCTCAAAATTCGACATGCGTTATTGCAATGCCTTGTGATACAGAAGGCATTGCAAATTGCCAATGGTTTGATTTTATAAACGTCGTTTGGAAACTCGTGCTTCACATTTAAAGCCGATTTAATGTTTTTTTTTTAATGTAACTTCTAAAAATTCAGCCTTTTATTGTCTTTTAAACTATATTTTCTAGAACTCATCATTATGATTACTACAGTAGAAGCTAGTTAATTCGAAATCCATGGGATATCGAAAACCAAAGGAAACCGATACCGATTTACAAAATAATAATACGAATTGTGATTATGTCCAATTGCATAAATCCACATTTAAGCGCGTTTTACTGCTACGGCTGTCTGTCAGATTCCGATTTACGATAAATGATTTTTCGAATTGCACGAACAAATTTTCGTGTGCGGACAAAAATAAATTTCGAATTACGAATCTCAAATTAAAAAATCATATTGAATGAAAAAAATTTATGTATATTTTTTCTTATGTTAAAGTGTACTGCCTTTATGTATGTATGTAGATGGCCTCTAGGCATAAAATAAAATAAATAAATAAATAATGACCTCGAAATAAAAGAAAGTTTATTTCTTATTTATATATTTGTTAAATTATTCTGTGTTATTTAGTACGACTAAACAATAATCGTTTTTAACCATGGCAGTAGCTGTCGTGCAAGGCCGCAGAAAACCATGACAAAACTGCAGCGACACTTACTTTTTATTTTAATAAAACAAATATAAAGATAGTCAGATACGTTTTTAGATTTTCACGGCCAAAAGCATTTTCGTTGTTTGTTTTTGGGGTGTTATGCCGTGTTGTGCTACCTCCTTCTTTAGCCGACGTTTCGGACAGCGTTGCAGTGTCCATCATCAGGGCAGATCCGGCAGATCCGTCGATGTGAATGTGTAGTGTTAAATGTGTGCTTATTATTAAGTAAATAATATTATTATTAAGTAAATAAGCACACACTTAACACTACAAATTCACATCGACGGATCTGCCGGATCTGCCCTGATGATGGACACTGCAACGCTGTCCGAAACGTCGGCTAAAGAAGGAGGTAGCACAACACGGCATAACACCCCAAAAACAAACAACGAAAATAAAGATAGTCGTTCATTCCAGAATGTATGCAGGGTAGTGCAATGCAATACAATCCATATTTCGAAATAGTACAAAAAATTTCAATATAACAACAATGTATTCAAACATAGAATGGCATAGAAACAGAAAAGAAATGAAAAATATAATAAATTAAAAAATATCCGTTCATGGGGGACATTTGACAGGCTCCCGTTTTCCAGGACATCTTGGCAACCATGGCAAGTGATGATAGTATTATTCGTCTGGCGTAGTCTGCGCTATAAGCTCCACCTGCGGTGGAACAAAAGTTTTTTTTTGATATCTACAGGATGTTAAGGGATGTACTTGACTTACTTTAAGCAGTGATTCCTGACATTATTTGGAGTATAAAATGTAAGTGAAATGTTGGACTTTTTTCAAAATCAAACAAAAAAAGATTCCACTTGTGATCACTGATTACTCAGCCGAGCAACCGCCCAACTCTTCACCCCAACCCTACCTAACCAATACCTGGATACCAACTTTCGGTTGAAAAAAAAACAATAAAAATGCCGCCGCACACCAAAATTTAATTAACATTTTTTTAGTCCAAATAATGTCTGGAATCACTGGTTAAAGCAAGTCGAGTATATCCCTTAACACCCTGTATATATGTTTAATATAACAAAATCAGCTTCAAGGGAGAGTTATGTTAGAAATCGTTCCACTGTGCGTGCTGAAGGATGAGCTCTTCAAAAAGTCATCTAAAATCGGATCAGAATCTAAAATTTGAACATTATTTACATTAGTTTCAAAATCCCGTAAAAGATTTTTCTTGCATTTCTTATTTTTTTCTGTTCTAATTAGTATCGCTGCTTTTCGTTTTTTCTCCAAGGCGGATATAATATATTGTGGGTCACGAATGGGCATAGATCTTTTAAATCTTGGATCTATAATTTCTGGTAATAAACAATCTATAAAGAAAGTATTTAATCTGCTTTCCATTTTTTCTCCCCAAAATTTGTCGTCTCGTTTTATTAATTCTATTTTTAATGGAATTGCTTCACCCAACCAGACGGCAAAAATACATAGAGTCTTTTTGGAAATGTGAAGTTGACCCTGTACTTGATAATACCAGTTATGATTTGTATTTGTAAAAAAAACATTATTTTTTTTATCTTGCTTCCAGAATGTGATTTTTTTTTTTGCTATTGCTTCTTCAAATAGCATCCCACTAGCAGAAATCGGACATTTAATTTCTAATATTGTACTGTCATTTACCAAACCATCTGGGGTGGCTCATAAGAATGGGAAAATATCATCAATAAATAACCCACAGTCATCGACGACAATATTTTCTTGAATGCAAAGTTGCCTTTTTGCAACTTGCTCATGGTCCCTACCATATTGAATAGATTTTATATTATTCAGAGAGCGGCCATATAATATTGTTTTGACTAAATTAGCACAACTAATGGATTGACTTCGTTTACAGATATTACCAAATAAAGATGCTGTTAACATGTTTCTTCTGCGTTCCAGCCACTCCCCGCTATCAGACTGTAAGACAGTTCGTCTTTCGACTGCCTTCTTTTCACTCTGTGAAATGTCGAGTAGCTTTAAGAATTCTGCCTTAGCACATTCATATGCATCTTGTTCCATATCCGTTTTTTCGCACAATTCGCCATAATGGTTATCAGGTGCTCCAGATTTTGTAAGTAAATGTCTCCCTTGTTTTTTTCGTAAAGATCTTTTATCGTTTGTTTTAGAAGCCATTCTTCTTTTTGTTATTTTCAATTCTAACCGTTTTAAAAAATTGCTAGGGCTCCTGTTGAAAATCTGCTTATGTAAAGAATAATAAGGTCGCTTAGAATTGAAAGAAACTACTGCAGCTGCACAACGACCCATATAGGACTGTTTTAAAGAATAATTAATTCTTTTTCCACCAATAAATTTTGCAATAACTCCATTGAAACTCTCAACAATATTACTGTCTAAACAATATACTAGACTTCGGGCATTACTGACAAGGCGAGAATTAGCGTCCATAATTTTTGAAAATATAATATTGTTTTGTAACTCTGGAACGTGATTGTAGTCTAATATTTTATTCGGATCAAGTTTAAATTTGCAGAAGTATGGTAAACAATCTTTATGTTCACCGAAAACGTGTTTGGGTCCATTTAATAAATCTTTCCTTAAATTGATGATTTTTTGGTCTAAAGCACTATTTGATTGCATTCTGTAATTTGCAGCTCCAACTACCGCCTTCCTGAGACGAAGTTTGTTGGTTGAAATAATTTTTCTAAACTCTAAAGGAAAGCCGGTATCTTTTGTAATTTTTTCAATTTGATTGCTGTAGTTTCGAATTAAGTGCTTAGAGCATTCTATTTTCTGTACCGTAATATTGGGATATGGATGACTATTTCTAATTCTGGCGTAAGTACTGGAGTCTCCATCGGCAATGAGGGTTGAATATATAAGACCGTACATACTCATCGATTGTTGAAAGCCGTCTAAAATTGCTTCAGCTTCCATTCCGCTCGAAGAACCAACATAATTTTTAAAGCATGTGTGCTCGGACACAGGAATTTTCAAATTTATAGCTCTTGCGCAGGTGGTACAATACTTGTTTTTAACTGCCATGTAAATAATTTTTTTTGTGCGGTAACCGATAATCGTAGCAGCTCCTGAGAGGGCGGAGTAGTTGGTTTTATAAGATCGCTTAGACCAACACGCATCAGCTACTACAGTGATCATCGGCGTCCCGTTTTCGTCAACATCTCCGCTTTGAATAGCCAGTTTTTTTTCTTCGTCGGCTGCCGCAGCCATACTGGTAAATTTGGTTTTCTCCCACCATTCACAAACCTTCTTATGGCATTTTCCATATCCAGCAATAGATAAGGACGGAACCTCAAGGGTAGCACATAGCTCTTCCATGCCCGAATAACCCGATCCTATGCTCATTATTCCAGACACAAAAGATTCGTTGATGCCAATGCCTTCTTGTAGGCTTTCGGACGTTTTAAGTTTAAACATTTTACCACATAACACACATTTTAAATTAAAAGTAGAGTTCAAACCATTTCTATTTTCTGAGGTAATTCGTAAATGGTTTAAATTGCAGTTTGAAAGGGAATCATGTTGACTAATACATTGGAGTTGTTTAAAAAAAAAATCAAATTGTACTACTCTCCGCCCTTCTATTAAAAAATCATCGCTTTCTTCTACCACCTTTTCAATAGTAAGCTCCTGCTCTGATTCTTCACAGCTCCATCCTTGGTCTTCGGTTTTCGGTAATTTCACAAAAGAATTGCTGTTTTTTTGCTCCTAAACAATGTAGAGAAATATATTTTATGAAGGCTATCGCATTTCGACAATATATTTTATGAGGGCTAACGCAGGTGCATGTAACAAGTGTTCCGATATATTAGAAATATACTTAAATAGGTTATGAGTGCGTGTCTTTTCAAACTTTTGATACCCCATATCTCAGAACAAGTTAATTGAAGATATATCAGTATAATATATCAGATTATATACAGAATAAGTTATTAAAACATCTCCCATTTACTATTCGTCACCTCATTTTTATAGGGTTCTAAGTGGAATAACTATAAAATTACCCTTTCAATAGTAGTGGCTGATGAACCAATAAGAATATCCTCGTGCTCTAAATCTTCCAAGTTTGGTTCTTCGTGTGGAATATTTACGGTAGGCACATTTGGTTCTATCGTTTGTTGGTGTTCTTGCTGTATTTTTTCCTAAATAAAAAAGCGAAAAAAACAACAATAAGGAATTAAGTTGAAAAAGTCCCCCCCCCCCGTGACTCCAACGCACTCAAATGTATTCGTTACTTGAAGCATACCTTGTTTGGAGTATTTTTTCCGGCTGCCATGGATAAATCATGTACTGATCTACAAAGAGAAAAACAATATTATTACTTCTTCAATCTTCGCAATACTTTGTAACATAATATTATGCTGACGAAGAAACCATCGGTTTTGAAACATGTAGATATTTTAACATGTAATTAAAGTTATTTACACAAAATAATTTGTTTCATTTAACAATATTATTATTATATAAGTGAATTTGCAAAGATTGAAGATATAAATTATGTATTACCAGACACCGCGTACACTTTGCCCAACGTAAGAACCGCTTGCAATGAATTCTCGCTTTCAAGAGACGTGAACTTGGTAACAGACTGGTCTGAACGGACGCATGCGCATTATGACACGTGAAAAGATGCTAGTGGTATATTTATATGAAATAACTTAATTAGTAATACTCACTGTTTTTGTAGCTATTGTAAATTATTCCAATGCTTTAAGTGAGTTGGTATCCTTCTTTTGGACCCATTTATAAAACATTTTGACGGCATTTTCGAAGTATATGTGCTGTCAAAGACGGAGCCCGTAATCTCACTCTCGACAACGGGAGATTCCAGCCCGTAATAAACAAAAGCACTGAAGTATGAGATAATGTGATCGAAAATGAAGTATTTATTTAATTTTTAATATCAACAGATATCATAACGACAATATGAACCCGTACATCGACAGATATATGTATTACGTACATATTTTAAAATAAAGATATTGTGTAAAATCATTATTTATACGATAATCATAAATCGAAGTTTGAAAAGTGGGTTGTATGGTGTATCAATGCTTTTATTTTTTATGGTCGAATGCTTACATCAATTACAAAAAAAATTCATCAGTTTAAAAAATAATAGTTCATTATTTGGTAACAAAAAATATCAAGTCTGACAATGACATACGAAAGGTAGTAATTCAGCTGTTTTAGAGGGCTGTTTTGCAGCAAATCACCTTTTTGCCCTATAACCTACTCTTAACACAAAATTGCAAAGTTATAATATTGTGTTCAGAAATCAGTGGGTATCTTTATAAACATGAAAAAATATTTTTCTCACTTTTTTATTTTTTTTACAAGTTTGTAGGTTACACAGCTTTACATTTTCACCATGTGAAAAGATAAAATATGGGATGTGCAAGGTGCTTTTATGAGTGGACGGGGGTGCATGGTTCAGATTTTCTCTTTGCGTATGCTCACTGAGAAGTTTCTGGCAAAAAACCAGAAACTTTTCTGTGCCTTTGTAGATCTACAAAAAGCATACGACCGCGTCGACAGGAAAAAGCTATAGAAGGTATTGTCCAAGTATGGAATGAATACAAATCTTGTACAGGCAATCGCGTCTCTATACGAGGGAAGCGTTGCTTGCATAAGGGTAAACGGTGGTTTTACGGGGTGGTTTGACATCATAAAAGGTGTTAAGCAAGGTTGCGTAATGTCACCGTGGTTATTTAATCTATACATGGATAATTGTATGCAAGAATTGAAAGAGGCGGGATTGGGCGCGAAATTTAATAATCTGATAGTATGTTGCCTGTTGTATGCTGATGATGCGGTGCTGATTGCTAACAGTATAAAAGATCTGCAGTCTCTCGTATCTAGGATGAACGAAGTATGTATGAAGAATGAATTAATGATGAATGTAAGTAAGTCTAAAGTCATGGTGTTTGAAAGAGAGAGTCAGAAAACGGTGTGCAATATAGTTGTGAATGATGAATACTTGGAGCAGGTGGATGAGTTTGTATATTTGGGAAGTATGTTTACGAGAGATGGGAAGGCTGATAGGGATATCGAAAGAAGGGTGAATGCAGGTAACTCCATTAATGGACGATTGAACGCCGTTGGAGCCAACAAAAAGTTGTCCACAGAAGCAAAGCTAGCAGTCCACAATGGAGTACTGGTACCTACCCTGATGTATGGCAGTGAAGCGTGGAAATGGCAGAAAAAGGATGAAAGTAGACTGAATGCTGTAGAAATGAGATCCCTGAGGCGTAAAAGGCGTATGTGTGGTAAAACCATGTATGATCGTGTGAGGAATGTGGAGATCCGAAAAGAATGCAAGGCTGATGTGAGCGTAGTAAGTCAGATTAAGAAAGGGACGCTTAGATGGTTTGGGCATGTTGAGCGAATGTATGAAGAAAGGAGTGTAAAGATAATTTATTTAGAAGAAGCCGAGGACGCCCAAGGAAGACGTGGCACGATCAAGTAAATCAGATACTTGAGTCGGGCCATGTCAAGAGTCAGAATAATAGAAGAGTATGTATGAGAAGATTTTTGAATGTGAATGAGGCAAGGAGCGTGTGCCAAGACCGAGTTGTTTGGCGGTCCGTCTTCTCTGCCTACCCCTGCGGGGAAACGGCGTGATGGTTAGTTAGTTAGTTAACATGTGTGATATCTGAACAACAGTAGCGCCCTCCTATGTTTTCTACTCTTATTTGATAGACAATATACTTATACTAGCTTTTGCCCGTTGCAACGCAACTAATTGGTTAAAGCAGTAAGCGATTTAACGTTTGAATGTGGATGAAGCAAGAAGTGTAAGCCTGCATTTAAAAAAAAATATATATTTGAAGAAAAAAAACGATGTTTTAATGTGGATGAAGCAAGAATTGTGAGAACTACTCAAAGGGTCCTGTGAGTTAATCGCTCAATTTTGTACAACTGCTGGCGACCTATGAAATCCATATGAAATCCCCATCCTCGGTTTACCAGAAACGATTAGTTACATGACTAACCTAAAAAAAGGCTTAAAAAACAACATGGCGACCAAAATTTTTATTAATATGAAATCCCCATCCTTGGTTTAGTCAAAAACGGTATGTCACATGAATAACCTTAGAAAAGTCTTAAAAAACAAAATGGCGCCCAAAATGTTGACTAATACGAAATCCCCACCTTTTTTTGTGAAAAACGATATGTCACATGACTAACCTTAGAAAAGTCTTAAAAAACAAAATGTCGACAGAAATGTTGACTAATATTAAATCCACTCCTTTTTTTGGGAAAAACTATATGTCACATGACTAACTTAGAAAAGTCCTAAAAAACAAAATGGCGACCAAAATGTTGACTTATATGAAATCCCCACATTTTTTTGTGAAAAACGATATGTCGCATGACTAACCGTAGAAAAGTCTTAAAAAACAAAATGGCCACCAAAATGTTGACTAATATGAAAACCCCACCTTTTTTTGAAAAACGATGTCACATGGCTAACCTTAGAAAAGTCTTAAAAAACAATTCTTAATTACAAATATGATTTTTGACTGTGGATGAAGCAAGAATTGCAAAAAACCTCAATTTGGTAGGTGGGTATGGGTACCGCCGCCTCGGGAACCAACACACCTGCAATAGGTCATTTGAAGTTGTTCGCTATGTTTGATGATTTAGCAGGGGTGCCAGGGTTCATAGGGTGAGGTTTTTACCGCTCTTGGTGGTGGATGCGTCTGCCCACCAATTGCGTGGCAGGCCAGATCGGGAGAGACTGGTTTAGGGATACTTTTTGGCTTCTCCAGCAGAACTCTCGGAACATCACCCCTCACTGCAGTGGTAGGGATAAAACCATTCGTCCGTCACTCCACACACTGATCCCCAGATTCCTACCCACCCCTTATACCTTTTTTCCTTCCCAGAACATCATCTCCTTCCTTTCCTAAAAATAACCCTCCACGCAGCATTCCCAAAGAATTTAATGCTCTTTGGTCCTTTATATATTTTTTATAATCCTCGGGTAGCGAAACATTTGGGATACCCATAAAAAAATTTTTAAATGTAACTTTTTAAATTGGATTTTTTTTTTATATTTGGAATTTCTTGAGAAATTTTGGCGCTATAAAAATATAAACTATTTAAAATAAAAATTATTTCATAAAACACATTTGTATTTCATTAATCTTTTTGTATAAAAAACATAATATAAAACCTACCTAACCCTCACTCAAACAAATAATATTTGTTCATTTACCTACGTAATTTCTAAAAAAAAAACATTGTAAATTTACTATTTATCAAAAAAACAATCTTATCAAACTCAATTTTACTGCAATAAAAAAATTACCCCAAAGAAATTATTTCACAATATGCGGGTACCCGTGCACACATATAATTATTTTTATTTTTAAAGTTTATAATGACCTTAGTAAACGAACGAATCCTGACCTATCTATTTTTCGATTTATATGCAAATGAAAAATCTGTATTGAACCCACCTAATTTATAAAAAGTACCTTCCTACATACCTACCTACCCAGAGTACCTGTTCAGTTCTTATTTCCTACCTACCTGCATATCTACCTACCCCTGTGTATACCGTATGCAAATATCCATCTTTGGTTACTTTTTTGTATCATAATTTTTTTTTTTTGATTAAAAGGAAAGAAGTTCTTACTTACAGTAAATATCGATATTTGAATTCAATGGAATACCATGTTTATTCATCTTCCCTGATTGGTCAGTCGAAATGAACGACAGGGTCCGGCAAAATTTCGTCACTCATTATTACAAAAACCAATCGATTCAAAAAAAACTTTTTTTTTTAATCAACACTTTAATATTTTTTTATGGAAATGACATCTCTCAAGTGTCCACCTTTTGATTTCACGGACGCCATAACTCTTTTCGTAATAAATAATTATTAATAACGATGAATGTATAGAAAATTTGAAAAAAAAACTTTGCATCTTATTTAGATAAATTTTAATGCGCCGCAAAAACGTTGGTCGCAAACGCCCGACAATATTTTTTAAACAAAAAAAAATTAAGAAAAAAATCATGAGTTTTAATAAAAAAATTAATCAGTATATTTCGAGCGGAATTTTTTTTTACCAGCATGTATCTGCATTTGAATTAAAAGACCGACAAACTGCAATCGTCATTTTTCAGGAGAAACGCATATAGTACCGTACCAACTTTGGTGATTTCTCTTAATTTCAAACCATTTATTTGTAATTCGATGGAGCAAAGTAGGTACCTACCCAGTGATTAATATTATACGTTTCCACCTAGCCAGTAATATTTTTAAATCTTGTGGAATTTGTTAGCGGATTTTTCTTGGATTTTTTTGTAAAATGACAAATTTTTAGCACGATATTGTGGAATATTTTCAATGGAATGCCACTAAAAAACGGTTGAATAAGTTTTCGAAACCTTTCGCCATTGAATATATCAAAAAAACATCTACGCCAGAGGCCGTCATTTTGAGGCAATTTCGTTTGCAAATGAAGGATTAGGGAGACTTTTTGGCTTCTCCAGCAGAGCTCTCTCGGAACATCACCTTGCACCGCAGTGGGAGGGATACAACCATTCGTCCGTCACTCCATACACTGATATCCAGATTCCTACCCACCCCTCATACCTTTTTCCTTCTCAGAATATCCTTTCCTTCCTTTCCTAAAAATAACCCTCCACACAGCATTCCCAAAGACGACGTAGGCCCCGAGGGGAATTATTTTCTTCCGGGCCTCCAGTATCGAGCTATTGTAAAAACTACTCCCTGTAGATTTTCCGAATATTGTACAAAAATACTCTAGTTAAGTACCCCGTTTAGAATGTCATCCATTAAATAATTCCCGGGGCGGCGGTACCAATGCACACCACTCACATTGAATGATAATATAAACATGCAACATACAGAAACGGCGTTTTACAAAAAAAAAAATCCTCCACACAGCATTCCCAAAAATGACATAGGCCCTGAGAGGAATTATTAATACTATTCGGGGCCTCCTATATGAAGCGATTGTAAAAAAAAAAAGTTCTCTACTCCCGGTAGTTTTCCCGAACATTTTATAAAAATACTCAAGAAAGTACTCCATTAATTAAGTCATCCATTAAATTATTCCCGGGGCGGCGGTACCAATGCACACAACTCACCTTGAAAGTTACTATAAACACGCAAAATACAAAAACGGCGCTTTAAAAATTTTTACTACTTGGTAAAAAAATATTATATGAAACTAAACTTAATTGCAATAAAAAAATTTCAGAAAAAATCTTTCACAAACCTGTTAAAAAAAAATTATTTATTGAAAAACAAACTAACAATACGAATTTTGGCAAATATTTGCCACCATCTTTGATAATTTTTTTACTTAAGTTTTTGCACAGAAATGGCCCAATATTATTTATTTGAAATTTTTAAATCAAAAATAATCACATCAAACCAATAATTTATTGTCCGGATAGGTTCCTACTCGTTATCGCCTAAAAATTGCATAGAAAATATTTCAAGTTAGCGGGTAAGTACTTATGCAGTTTAACATCACTATTTGAACACAACAAAATAGGCCATCTCTACTGAATTCCCTGATAGTACATGATCCAGAATAATTTCTTTCCCGATTTTCAATCCAAATAAATTGATTTAAAAATTGTGCATTTTCAGAAGAATTTTTTTGTTTTTGTTTTTCTTAAAATATTTTTCTGGAAATGACATCGGTCGAGTGTCCAGTTTTTGAATTCATCAACAAACATACTATTTTAGTAATAAATAATTATTCATAACGATAATTGTACTGAAAAATAAAAAAAATCTAAGAACCTTAATTGGAGAAATATTTCTATGACACACCAGCGTTAGTCGCGACCAAACGACTCTTTTTTCTTTAAAAAAAAAAATAAGAAAAAAAATCGTTAATAATAATTAAAAAAATAATTCATATTTATCAGAAAGGAAATTTTTCACCGCAATGCATTCGACATTCGATATTTGAAGCTATGATTAAAATGTAGTAACATTTTCAACACTCCAGTTTCTTTGGGAATAATTTGAATTTCGACCGATGTTTAAATGTTTCTTAGCAAATTAGAGTGGTACTAAATCTTGCCGCCAGTGGAGCAGGTAAATCGTGTCAACCATTATTTTATACCGGTTTCCGAATGCGCCTTTGAGATGTTTTTTTTTTCAAATGTCAGATTGGAAATTAAAATAACGGACGTTTTTTCAAGAAACATTGTCAATATGACTGTCGATTTACATTCGTAAAACTCTTGTCGAAAAGGTTTTACTAAATTTTGAAAGCCCAGATCGATATTTTTAAAGCCATTTCGTATTTTCGAGCTGGGTGTCGACAAAATCAATAAATGACATTACACAACCTAGAAAAAACAAATGAACTCGAATTATTTGGCAAGTGAAACTTATTTTATACGTAATAAAGCATTTTTTTTTACTGGCTACGAACATTTTAACAGTTTTTAACTCGGAATTTTTTTCGTAAACGTCAGAAATTACCGACGTTTGAAAACGAATCCTGACAAAATTTCCATGAAAAGTCATAAATATAATATATTATTTATGTTCCGAAACCTGTCATAGTCGAAATAATACAAAAACATCTAAGCCAGGTATCTTTTTTAAGTCGCAATTTTGATTTACCTCGAGGCTCGTCGGAATGTAAAGTTTTGAGGTGAGACGCCTTATATTTAAAAAAAATATACACTTTACGATTTTAGTACTGAGGCTCTTTCACAAATTTTTCGTGAAGGTCTGACGATAAATTTTTCCTTTTTTGATGGGCGAACCTGGCGGCTGGAAATACAACTTTGAATTTCTTCGTCGAATAATGAGCGCTTCTAGTTTTCGCCGCTAGGTTTTCATACATCAGTTTTATTAGCAGTTTATTTTTTTTGCATCAGTTTTTTTATATGAAAATTTGCAATTGGTAAAATTCTGGCTGAATTTTTCCCATACAAATCAGGTCTGAAAAAATCGTATGTATTTTCATCCACGGTCGATGTCTCGCGAAAATCAGCTTTGAGGTCGGTTAAACTTGAGGGGCAGAGTGGTCGTTTTTCGCAAGACTGCGATTGACTTAAAATCTGGTGGTTACGAGCATTAATATATATACTAGCTTTTGCCCGTTGCAAGGCAACTAATTGGTTAAAGCACTAAGCGAATTGACGTTTGAATGTGGATGAAGCAAGAAGTGTGTGTGTCTACATTTTTTAAAAATTAAATATTTGAAAAAAAAATCGATGTTTGAATGTGGGTGAAGCAAGGATTGTGAGAACTACTCAAAGGGTCCTGTGAGTTAATCGCTCAATTTTGTACACCCGCTACTTAGCCACTTTGGTCGCCCTGGTTAAGGCGTTCAGTATGGGCCTTTTCTCGCAAAAAGGGGCCTAGAAGTTTACGGCTCAATTTTTTCACTAATAAATTGTTCTAAATTATATTATATGCACTCACTTTTCTAATAACTCCCGTTACACCTATTTAATTTTTTTGTACAAATTTGATAACTCCTAATCTCTGCATTATATAAAGAAAACTTCGCGGGCTTGCGCACAATAACTCACCAAAGTTTCATCGCAATCGGATGAATATTATTGTAGATAATTTCATTACGCTAGAGCTTATTATTATATTTTAAAACCATTTCGAGCATGCACACATCATATCCCCAAAGTTTCATCGCAATCGGATGAATAGTATTGGAAATAATTTCATAATGCCAGACCTTATTCTTATATATAGAAACCATCCCTAGCATGCCAACATCGAATTCCCAAAGTTTCATCTCAATCGGATGAAAAGTAAATGAAATAATTTCATTACGCCAGAGCTTACTTTTATGGATAAAAACCATCCCAGGCATGCACACATCAAATCTCCAAAGTTTCATCTCAATCGGGTGAATAGTATATGAAATAATTTGATAACGCCAAAGCTTACTATTACGCATAGAAACCATCCCGGACATGCACACATAAATCCCCAAAGTTTCATCGCATTCGGATGAATAGTATAGGAAATAATTTCATAAAGACAGAGCTTACTATTATGCGTAGAAACCAACCCGGGCATGCACACATCAAATACCAAAAGTTTTGTCGCAATCAGATGAAAAGTATTGGAAAAAATTTCATAACGCCAGAGCTTACTCTTTTATGTTGAAACCATCCCGAGTATGCCAACATCGAATTCCCAAAGTTTCATCTCAATCGGATGGAAAGTATAGGAAATAATTTCATAACGCCAGATCTTACCATTATGCGTAAATAATTTCATAATTCCAGAGCTTACTATTATGCGTAGAAACCAACCCGGGCATGCACACATCAAAGCTCAAAAGTTTTGTCGCAATCAAATGAATAGTATTGGAAAAAAATTCATAACGCCAGAGCTTACTCTTTTACATAGAAACCATCCCGAGCATGCCAACATCGAATTCCCAAAGTTTCATCTCAATCGGATGAAAATTAAAGGAAATATTTTCATAACGCCAGAGCTTACTTTTATGCATAAAAATCATCCCAGGCACGCACACATCAAATCTCCAAAGTTTCATCTCGATCTGGTGAATAGTATATAAAATAATTTCATAAAGCCAGAGCTTACTATTATGCGTAGAAACCAACCCGGGCATGCACACATCAAATCCCAAAAGTTTTGTCGCCATCTGATGAATAGTATTGGAAAAAAACCTACCTAACCCTCAAACATAAAATATTTGTTCATTTACCTACGTAATTTCTAAAAAAAAAAAACATTGCAATTTTATTACTTATCAAAAAAACCATCTTATCAAACTCAATTTTACTGCAGCAAAAAAATTACACAAAGAAATTCTTTAACAATATCCGGCTACCCGTGCACACGTATAATTATTTTTATTTTAAAATTGAATAATGTCCAAAGTAAACGAACGAATCCTGACCGATCTATTTTTCGATTTATATGCATATAAAAAATCTGTAGCACTGCATCGAACCCACCTAATTTATAAAAAGTACCTTCATACATACCTACCTACCCAGAGTACCTGTTCAGTACTTAGTTCCTACCTACCTGCATATCTACCTACCCCCGTGTACACCTACATTTTTTTGGAAATATCCATCTTTGGTTAATTTTTTTTTATTTTATACCATATTTTTTTTGTGATTAAAAGGAAAGAAGTTCTTACTTACAGTAAATATCGATATTTGAATTCAATGGAATACCATGTTTATTCATCTTCCCTGATTGGTCAGTCGAAATGAACGACAGGGTCCGGCAAAATTTCGTCACTCATTATTACAAAAACCAATCGATTAAAAAAAAATACTTTTTTTTTTAATCAACACTTTAATATTTTTTTATGGAAATGACATCTCTCAAGTGTCCACCTTTTGATTTCACGGACGCCATAACTCTTTTCGTAATAAATAATTATTAATAACGATGAATGTATAGAAAATTTGAAAAAAAAACTTTGCATCTTATTTAGATAAATTTTAATGCGCCGCAAAAACGTTGGTCGCAAACGCCCGACAATATTTTTTAAACAAAAAAAAAATAAGAAAAAAATCATGAGTTTTAATAAAAAAATTTATCAGTATATTTCGAGCGGAATTTTTTTTTACCAGCATGTATCTGCATTTGAATTAAAAGACCGACAAACTGCAATCGTCATTTTTTCAGGAGAAACGCATTTAGTACCGTACCATCTTTGGTGATTTCTCTTAATTTCAAACCATTTATTTGTAATTCGATGGAGCAAAGTAGGTACCTACCCAGTGATTATTATTATACCAATCCACCTGACCAGTAATATTTTTAAATCTTGTAAAATTTGTCAGCGGATTTTTCATGGATTTTTTTGTAAAATGTCAAATTTTTAGCTCGATATTGTGGAATATTTTCAATGGAATGCCACTAAAAAAACGTTTGAATAAGTTTTCGAAACCTTTTGCCATTGAATATATCAAAAAACATTTACGCCAGAGGCCGTCATTTTGACGCAATTTCGTTTGCAAATGAAGGATTCTCAAATACGCCAAAGCTCAATTTTTTAAAGGCTCATAACTTTTTCCTTACCAGAACATCATCTCCTTACTTTCCTAAAAATAACCCTTCACACACCATCCCCAAAGATGACATAGGCCCTGAGAGGAATTATTTTCGTCCGTCACTCCACTCACTGATCCCCAGATTCCTACCCACCCCTCATAACTTTTTCCTTACCAGAACATCATCTCCTTACTTTCCTAAAAATAACCCTTCACACACCATCCCCAAAGATGACATAGGCCCTGAGAGGAATTATTTTCGTCCGTCACTCCACACACTGATCCCCAGATTCCTACCCACCCCTCATAACTTTTTCATTACCAGAACATCATCTCCTTACTTTCCTAAAAAGAACCCTTCACACAGCATCCCCAAAGATGACATAGGCCCTGAGAGGAATTATTTTCTTCAAGGCCTCCTGTGTAGAGCTATTATAAAAATTAAATAAACTTCTCTTTTCCCGGTAGATTTTCCTAATTTTGTTTTAAATTAGTCGAGTAAGATCCATAGTTTATGCATAAACATTCACACGAAAAAGCCCGCCCTTAGGATTGTGTGTATTGGTGCATATAACGATGCAAAACGTCACTGAGATACATCTTTTTGCCAACCTGAATATATTTAGATATTCTTAAATCGACTCAGATTAACCGGTTATAAAGGGTTTGGTCATCCAATAAATGATTCACGGGGTGGCAGTACCAATGCACACCACCCACGCTGAATGATATTAGAATAACACTATTGTGCACTATTTAAAAAAGTACCTACGCCATTTGGCAAAAAAAAAATGGATTATCCTGAGTTATTTAAACAGTTTTATTCATCATGTTAAATTCTCAATATTTGAAAAATAACGTTCCCACCCAATTAGGTACCTACCCACTGGTAAATTATTTTCTATGATCTCAGCAGCCTGAACCGTTCGAATTTTATTTGTCTGTACAAAAGTACCTACACAGCAATTAAAATAAACGTTATGTAGCTGGCCGGTAACATTTCACCTGTTTTCAATTTTCCTTTCCTTCATAAACGTCAGAATTTTTTCAACTTTTGAAGATGTATCCTGAAATAATTTACATGAAATGTGGTAAATGTAATGTATTATTGGAGTTCGGAAATCTATGGTTTTCAAAATTATAGAAAAACATCTTATCCACATATGCTATTTTTGACGTAATATTGATATACATGAGACTCGTCGAAATGTAAAAATTACATGCGAGACGCCATAGAATAATTTTCAAAAATGCCCCAACATTTCAGTACTTTGAAGGTCTGACGATAAATTTTTCCTTAATAAAGCATTTTTTTTTACTGGCTACGAACATTTTAACAGTTTTTAACTCGGAATTTTTTTCGTAAACGTCAGAAATTACCGACGTTTGAAAACGAATCCTGACAAAATTTCCATGAAAAGTCACAAATATAATATATTATTAATGTTCCGAAACCTGTCGTAGTCGAAATAATACAAAAACATCTAAGCCAGGTATCTTTTTTAAGTCGCAATTTTGATTTACCTCGAGGCTCGTCGAAATGTAAAATTTTGAGGTGAGACGCCATATATTTAAAAAATATACACTTTACGATTTTAGTACTGAGGCTCTTTCAGAAATTTTTCGTGAAGGTCTGACGATAAATTATTCCTTTTTTGAGGGGCGAACCTGGCGGCTGGCAATATAACTTTGAATTTCTTTGTCGAATAATGAGCGCTTCTAGTTTTCGCCGCTAGGTTTTCATACATCAGTTTTATTAGCAGTTTATTTTTTTTGCATCAGTTTTTTTATATGAAAATTTGCAATTGGTAAAATTCTGGCTGAATTTTTCCCATACAAATCAGGTCTGAAAAAATCGTATGTATTTTCATCCACGGTCGCTGTCTCGCGAAAATCAGCTTTGAGGTCGGTTAAAATTGAGGGGCAGAATGGTCGTTTTTCGCAAGACTGCAAAACACTTAATCGGTCATCCACGGTCGCTGTCTCGCGAAAATCAGCTCTGAGGTCGGTCAAACTCGAGGGGCAGAGTGGTCGTTTTTCGCGAGACTGCGATTGTCTTAAAATCTGGTGGTCAAGAGCATTAATATTAATACTAGCTTTTGCCCGTTGCAAGGCAACTAATTGGTTAAAGCACTAAGCGATTTGACGTTTGAATGTGGATGAAGCAAGAAGTGTGTGTGTCTACATTTTTTAAAAATTAAATATTTGAAAAAAAAAATCGATGTTTGAATGTGGATGAAGCAAGGATTGTGAGAACTACTCAAAGGGTCCTGTGAGTTAATCGCTCAATTTTGTACACCCGCTACTTAGCCACTTTGGTCGCCCTGGTTAAGGCGTTCAGTATGGGCCTTTTCTCGCAAAAAGGGGCCTAGAAGTTTACGGCTCAATTTTTTCACTAATAAATTGTTTCTAAATTATATGATATGCACTCACTTTTCTAATAACTCCCGTTACACCTATTTAAATTTTTTGTATGAATTTGATAACGCCAAATCTCTGCATTATATAAAGAAAACTTCGCGGGCTTGCGCACAATAACTCACCAAAGTTTCATCGCAATCGGATGAATATTATTGTAGATAATTTCATTACGCTAGAGCTCATTATTATATTTTAAAACCATTTCGAGCATGCATACATCATATCCCCAAAGTTTCATCGCAATCGGATGAATAGTATTGGAAATAATTTCATAATGCCAGAGCTTATTCTTATATATAGAAACCATCCCTAGCATGCCAACATCGAATTCCCAAAGTTTCATCTCAATCGGATGAAAAGTAAAGGAAATAATTTCATTACGCCAGAGCTTACTTTTATGCATAAAAACCATCCCAGGCATGCACACATCAAATCTCCAAAGTTTCATCTCAATCGGGTGAATAGTATATGAAATGATTTGATAACGCCAGAGCTTATTATTACGCATAGAAACCATCCCGGACATGCACACATCAAATCCCCAAAGTTTCATCGCAATCAGATGAATAGTATAGGAAATAATTTCATAGAGCCAGAGCTTACTATTATGCGTAGAAACCAACCCGGGCATGCACACATCAAATACCAAAAGTTTTGTCGCAATCAGATTAAAAGTATTGGAAAAAAAATCATAACGCCAGAGCTTACTCTTTTATGTTCAAACCATCCCGAGTATCCAACATCAAATTCCCAAAGTTTCATCTCAATCGGATGGAAAGTATAGGAAATAATTTCATAACGCCAGATCTTACCATTATGCGTAAATAATTTCATAATTCCAGAGCTTACTATTATGCGTAGAAACCAACCCGGGCATGCACACATCAAAGCTCAAAAGTTTTGTCGCAATCAAATGAATAGTATTGGAAAAAATTTCATAACGCCAGAGCTTACTCTTTTACATAGAAACCATCCCGAGCATGTCAACATCGAATTCCCAAAGTTTCATCTCAATCGGATGAAAATTAAAGGAAATATTTTCATAACGCCAGAGCTTACTTTTATGCATAAAAACCATCCCAGGCATGCACACATCAAATTTCCAAAGTTTCATCTCGATCGGGTGAATAGTATATAAAATAATTTCATAAAGCCAGAGCTTACTATTATGCGTAGAAACCAACCCGGGCATGCACACATCAAATCCCAAAAGTTTTGTCGCCATCAGATGAATAGTATTGGAAAAAAAACCTACCTAACCCTCAAACAAAAAATATTTGTTCAACAAAAAACCATCTTATCAAACTCAATTTTACTGCAGCAAAAAAATTACACAAAGAAATTCTTTAACAATATCCGGCTACCCGTGCACACGTATAATTATTTTTATTTTAAAATTGAATAATGTCCAAAGTAAACGAACGAATCCTGACCGATCTATTTTTCGATTTATATGCATATAAAAAATCTGTAGCACTGCATCGAACCCACCTAATTTATAAAAAGTACCTTCATACATACCTACCTACCCAGAGTACCTGTTCAGTACTTAGTTCCTACCTACCTGCATATCTACCTACCCCCGTGTACACCTACATTTTTTTGGAAATATCCATCTTTGGTTACTTTTTTTTTATTTTATATCATATTTTTTTTGTGATTTAAAGGAAAGAAGTTCTTACTTAGAGTAAATATCGATATTTGAATTCAATGCAATCCGCATGCCTACTGAACTCCCTGATTGGACAGTCGAAATGAACGACAGGGTCCGGCAAAATTTCCTCACTCATTATTACAAAAACCAATCGATAAAAAAAAATGTTTTTTTTTTTAAATCGACTCTTTAATATTTTTTTATGGAAATGACATCTTTCAAGTATCCACCTTTTGATGTCACGGACGCCATAACTCTTTTCGTAATCAATAATTATTAATAACGATAAATGTATAGAAAATTAGAAAAAAAAACTTTGCATCTTATTTAGATAAATTTTAATGCGCCGCAAAAACGTTGGTCGCAAACGCAAGACAATATTTTCTAAACAAAAAAAATTAAGGAAAAAATCATGAGTTTTAATAAAAAAATTAATCAGTATATTTCGAGCGGAATTTTTTTTACCACCCTGTTTCTGAATTTGAATTAAAAGACCGGCAAACTGCAATCGGCATTTTTCCAGAAGAAACGCATTTAGTACCTACCATCTTTGGTGATTTCTCTTAATTTCAAACCATTTATTTGTAATTCGATGGAGCAAAGTAGGTACCTACCCAGTGATTATTATTATACCAATCCACCTGACCAGTAATATTTTTAAATCTTGTATAATTTGTTAGCGGATTTTTCATGGATTTTTTTGTAAAATGTCAAATTTTTAGCTCGATATTGTGGAATATTTTCAATGGAATGCCACTAAAAAAACGGTTGAATAAGTTTTCGAAACCTTTTGCCATTGAATATATCAAAAAACATTTACGCCAGAGGCCGTCATTTTGACGCAATTTCGTTTGCAAATGAAGGATTCTCAAATACGCCAAAGCTCAATTTTTTTAAAGGCTAAAGTCAAATTTTTTGTTCAGGCCCTAGCACGCTTGCTCTATAACGATCGGTAGGATAACTATCGGTAACTTCTCATCGTTCCCTAGGACAACTGCACATCGCTAACGAACAAACAACAGTTGATGTCGAATATGTTAAGGACACTTAGTCATTGTGAACTGTCACTTATTCGTTGGCGATCTGTAGTCATGCTAGGGAACGATGAGAAGTTACCGATAGTTATCCTATCGATCGTTATAGAGCGAGCGTGCTAGGGCCTCTGACCTACCGCAAAAGCCGTGAGGATCTTACGCTAAAAAAATTCGCTGGGTGGGTAGGCCAACGCCTCTGCAATAGGTCATTTCAAGTGGTTCGCTATGTTTGTTGATTTAGAAGTGGTGCCTGGGTTCATGAGGTTTGTTCTGGTCTTGGCGGTGGATTCGTCTGCCCACCAATTTCGTGGCAGACCAGATCGGAAGAGACTGGTTTAGGGAGACTTTTTGGGTTCTTCAGCAAAGCTCTCTCGGAACATCACCTTGCACCGCAGTGGGAGGGATAAAATCATTCGTCCGTCACTCCACACACTGATCCCCAGATTCCTACCCACCCCTCATAACTTTTTCCTTACCAGAACATCATCTCCTTACCTTCCTAAAAAGAACCCTTCACACAGCATCCCCAAAGATGACATAGGCCCTGAGAGGAATTATTTTCGTCCGTCACTCCACACACTGATCCCCAGATTCCTACCCACCCCTCATAACTTTTTCCTTACCAGAACATCATCTCCTTACTTTCCTAAAAATAACCCTTCACACAGCATCCCCAAAGATGACATAGGCCCTGAGAGGAATTATTTTCTTCAAGGCCTCCTGTGTAGAGCTATTATAAAAATTAAATAAACTTCTCTTTTCCCGGTAGATTTTCCTAATTTTGTTTTAAATTAGTCGAGTAAGATCCATAGTTTATGCATAAACATTCACACGAAAAAGCCCGCCCTTAGGATTGTGTGTATTGGTGCATATAACGATGCAAAACGTCACTGAGATACATCTTTTTGCCAACCTGAATATATTTAGATATTCTTAAATCGACTCAGATTAACCGGTTATAAAGGGTTTGGTCATCCAACAAATGATTCACGGGGTGGCAGTACCAATGCACACCACCCACGCCGAATGATATTATAATAATACTATTGTGCACTATTTAAAGAAGTACCTACACCATTAGGCAAAAAAAATGGATTATCCTGAGTTATTTAAACAGTTTTATTCATCATGTTAAATTCTCAATATTTGAAAAATAACGTTCCCACCCAAGTAGGTACCTACCCACTGGTAAATTATTTTCTATGATCTCGGCAGCCTGAACCGTTCGAATTTTATTTGTCTTTACAAAAGTACCAACCCAGCAATTAAAATCAACGTTATGTAGCTGGCCGGTAACGTTTAACCTGTTTTTATTTTGCATTTTTTCATAAACGTCAGAATTTTTTCAACTTTTGAAGATGTATCCTGAAATAATTTACATGAAATGTGGTAAATGTAATGTATTATTGGAGTTCGGAAATCTATGGTTTTCAAAATTATAGAAAAACATCTTATCCACATATGCTATTTTTGACGTAATATTGATACACATGAGACTCGTCGAAATGTCAAATTAACATGCGAGACGCCATAGAATAATTTTCAAAAATGCCCCAACATTTCAGTACTTTGAAGGTCTGACGATAATTTTTTCCTTAATAAAGCATTTTTTTACTGGCTACGAACATTTTAACAGTTTTTAACTCGGAATTTTTTTCGTAAACGTCAGAAATTACCGACGTTTGAAAACGAATCCTGACAAAATTTCCATGAAAAGTCATATATATAATATATTATTTATGTTCCAAAACCTGTCGTAGTCGAAATAATACAAAAACATCTAAGCCAGGTATCTTTTTTAAGTCGCAATTTTGATTTACCTCGAGGCTCGTCGGAATGTAAAGTTTTGAGGTGAGACGCCTTATATTTAAAAAAATATACACTTTACGATTTTAGTACTGAGGCTCTTTCACAAATTTTTCGTGAAGGTCTGACGATAAATTTTTCCTTTTTTGATGGGCGAACCTGGCGGCTGGAAATACAACTTTGAATTTCTTCGTCGAATAATGAGCGCTTCTAGTTTTCGCCGCTAGGTTTTCATACATCAGTTTTATTAGCAGTTTATTTTTTTTGCATCAGTTTTTTTATATGAAAATTTGCAATTGGTAAAATTCTGGCTGAATTTTTCCCATACAAATCAGGTCTGAAAAAATCGTATGTATTTTTATCCACGGTCGATGTCTCGCGAAAATCAGCTTTGAGGTCGGTTAAACTTGAGGGGCAGAGTGGTCGTTTTTCGCAAGACTGCGATTGACTTAAAATCTGGTGGTTACGAGCATTAATATATAATACTAGCTTTTGCCCGTTGCAATGCAACTTATTGGTTAAAGCACTAAGCGATTTGACGTTTGAACGTGGATGATGCAAGAAGTGTGTGTCTACATTTTTTAAAAATTAAATATTTAAAGAAAAAAAGATGTTTGAAAGTGGATGAAGCAAGGATTGTGAGAATTACTCAAAGGGTCCTGTGAGTTAATCGCTCAATTTTGAAACCTGCTGGCGACCTAACTTTTGAATAATATGAATTCCCCACCTTTTTTTTGCGAAAAACGATATGTCACATGACTAACCTTAGAAAAGTCTTAAAAAACAAAATAGCGATCTAAATGTTACCTAATATGAAATCCCCACCTTTTTTTGCGAAAAACGATATGTCACATGACTGAATAACCGTAGAAAAGTCTTAAAAAACCAAATGTTGACTAATATGAAATCCCCACATTTTTTTGCGAAAAACGATATGTCACATGACAAACCGTAGAAAAGTCTTAAAAAACAAAAATGACCACCAAAATGATGACTAATATGAAATCGCCACCTTTTTTTGTGAAAAACGATATGTCACATGACAAACCGTAGAAAAGTCTTAAAAAACAAAATGACCACCAAAATGATGACTAATATGAAATCGCCACCTTTTTTTGTGAAAAACGATATGTCACATGACAAACCGTAGAAAAGTCTTAAAAAACAAAATGACCACCAAAATGATGACTAATATGAAATCGCCACCTTTTTTTGTGAAAAACGATATATCACATGACTAACCTTAGAAAAGTCTTAAAAAACAAAATGGCTACCAAAATGTTGACTAAAATGAAATCCCCACCTTTTTTTGCGAAAAACGAAATGTCACATGACTAACCTTAAAAAATTCTTAAGATACAATTCTTAAATACAAATAAGATTTTTGAATGTGGATGAAGAAAGACATGCAAAAAACCTAAATTTGGTAGGTGGGTATGGGTACCGCCGCCTCGGGAACCAACACACCTGCAATAGGTCATTTAAAATGGTTCGCTATGTTTGGTGATTTAGCAGGGGTTCATAGGGTGAGCTTTTTCCCTGTCTTGGCAGTGGATGCGTCTGCCCACCAATTGCGTGGCAGACCAGATCGGGAGAGACTGGTTTAGGGATACTTTTTGGCTTCTCCAGCAGAGCTCTCTGTGAACATCACCTTGCACCGCACCGGGATAAAACCATTCGTCCGTCACTCCACACACTGATCCTCAGATTCCTACCCACCCTTTATACCCTTTTCCTTCCCAGAACATCATCTCCTTCCTTTCCTAAAAAGAACACTTCACACAGCGTCCCCAAAGATGACGTAGGCCCTGAGGGGAATTATTTTCTTCAGGGCCTCCTGTGTGGAGGTATTATAAAAAAATTAAAAAAACTACATTCCCGGTAAATTTTCCGAATATTGTATTTAAATTCTCGAGTAAGTACCCCTATAGTTTGACTATAAAAAATGCATCAACATTCACACGGAAAAACACGCTCTTAGGATTGGTGCATATATTGGTTGATGTAAAACGTAACTGAGAAAAGCCTTTTTGCCAATCTGTATATATCACACTTCTAGAGATTCTCAAATCAATGATTATTGACTCAGGTTAACCTGTTGTAAAGGATTTTGTCATCCAATAAAAGATTCCCGGGGCGGCGGTACTAATGCACACCAATCACGTTGAATGATATTATTAACTTGCAAAATACAAAAACTGCGCTATGTAAATTTAATGCTCTTTGGTCCTTTATATATATTTTATAATCCTCGGGTAGCGAACCATTTGGGATACCCTTAAAATTTTTTTAAAAATATAATTTTTTAAATTTAAATTTTTTTTAAATTTGGAATTTCTTGAGAAATTTTGGCGCTACAAAAAATATAAACTATTTAAAATAAAAATTATTCCATCAAACACATTGGTATTTCATTAATCTTTTTGTATAAAAAACATAATATAAAACCTACCTAACCCTTACTCAAACAAATAATATTTGTTCATTTAACAACGTAATTTCTAAGGAAAAAAAAACGTTTTAATTTTATTATTTACCAAAAAAACAATCTTATCATACTCAATTTAAATGCAGAAAAAAATTACACAAAGAAATTCTTTCACAATATGCGGGTACCCGTGCACACGTATAATTATTTTTATTTTTAAATTTTAATAATGTCCAAAGTAAACGAACTATCAATTTTTCGATTTATGTACATACGAACAATCTGTAGTACTGCATTGAACCAAATTGAACCCACCTAATTTATAAAAAGTACCTTCCTACATACCTACCTACCCAGAGTACCTGTTCAGTACTTAGTTCCTCCCTACCTGCATATCTACCTACCCCCGTTTTTACCAACATATTTTTGCAAATATCCATCTTTGGTAACTTTTTAAAATTTTATATCATAAATTTTTTGTGATTAAAAGGAAAGAAGTTCTTACTTACAGTAAATATCGATATTTGAATTCAATGGAATAGACATATCTAGCGAACCTCCTGATTGGACAGTCGAAATGAACGACAGGGTCCGACAAAATTTCCTCGCTCATTATTACAAAAACCAATCGATTTAAAAATATTAAAAAAAAATTTCAATCGACTCTTTAATATTTTTTTATGGAAATGACATATCTCAAGTGTCCACCTTTTGATTTCACGTACGCCATAACTCTTTT
The DNA here is from genome assembly GCA_951813805.1 of Limnephilus auricula. Taxonomy (NCBI): domain Eukaryota; kingdom Metazoa; phylum Arthropoda; class Insecta; order Trichoptera; family Limnephilidae; genus Limnephilus; species Limnephilus auricula. The sequence continues at coordinate 2,143,562 of OX638401.1, forward strand.
CGTAATAAATAATTATTAATAACGATGAATGTATAGAAAATTTGGAAAAAAACTTTGCTTCTTATTTACATAAATTTTAATGCGCCGCAAAAACGTTGGTCGCAAACGCCCGACAATATTTTCTGAACAAAAAAAAATTAAGAAAAAAATCATGAGTTTTAATAAAAAAATTAATCCGTATATTTCGAGCTGAATTTTTTTTACCGCCCTGTTTCTGCATTTGAATTATAAGACCGACAAACTGCAATCGACATATTTTTCAGGAGAAACGCATTTAGTACCTTACCATCTTTGGTGACTTATTTTAATTTCAAACCATTTATTTGTAATTCGATGGAGCAAAGTAGGTACCTACCCAGTTATTTATTTAATACGAATTCACCTAGCCAGTAATATTTTAAAACTTGTGGAATTTGTTAGCGGATTTTCTTGGATTTTTTTGTTAAATGTCAAATTTTTATCAGGATATTGTGGAATATTTTCAATGGAATGCCACTAAAAACACGATTGAATAAGTTTTCGAAACCTTTCGCCATTGAATATATCAAAAAACATCTACGCCAGAGGCCGTCATTTCGAGGCAATCTCGGTTGCAAATGAAGGATTCTCAAATACACACAAAGCTCAACTTTTTAAAGGCTAAAGCCCACCAATTGCGTGGCAGACCAGATCGGAAGAGACTGATTTAGGGAGACTTTTTGGCTTCTCCAGCAGAGCTCTCTCGGAACATCACCTTGCAACGAAGTGGGAGGGATGCAATCATTCGTCCGTCACTCCACACACTGATCCCCAGATTCCTACCCACCTCTTATACCTTTTTCCTTTTCAGAATATCCTCTCCTTCCTTTCCTAAAAATAACCCTCCACACAGCATTCCCAAAGACGACGTAGGCCCCGAGGGGAATTAATTTCTTCCGGGCCTCCAGTATCGAGCTATTGTAAAAACTACTCCCTGTAGATTTTCCGAATATTGTACAAAAATACTCTAGTTAAGTACCCCGTTTAGAATGTCATCCATTAAATAATTCCCGGGGCGGCGGTACCAATGCACACCACTCACATTGAATGATAATATAAACATGCAACATACAGAAACGGCGTTTTACAAAAAAAAATCCTCCACACAGCATTCCCAAAAATGACATAGGCCCTGAGAGGAATTATTAATACTATTCGGGGCCTCCTATATGAAGCGATTGTAAAAAAAAAAAAGTTCTCTACTCCCGGTAGTTTTCCCGAACATTTTATAAAAATACTCAAGAAAGTACTCCATTAATTAAGTCATCCATTAAATTATTCCCGGGGCGGCGGTACCAATGCACACCACTCACCTTGAATGATACTATAACCATGCCAAATACAAAAACGGCGCTTTACAAATTTTTACTACTTAGCAAAAAAACATTATATGAATCTAAATTTAATTGCAATAAAAAAAATTCAGAAAAAATCTGTCACAAACCTGTTAAAAAAAAAATTATTTATTGAAAAACAAACTAACAATACGAATTTTGGCAAATATTTGCCACCATCTTTGATGATTTTTTTACTTAAGTTTCTGCAGTGAAATGGCCCAATATTATTTATTTGAAATTTTTAAATCAAAAATAATCACATCAAACCAATAATTTATTGTCCGGATAGGTACCTACTCGTTATCGCCTAAAAATTGCATAGAAAATATTTCAAGTTAGCGGGTAAGTACTTATGCAGTTTAACATCACTATTTGAACACAACAAAATAGGCCATCTCTACTGAATTCCCTGATAGTACATGATCCAGAATAATTTCTTTCCCGATTTTCAATCCAAATAAATTGATTTAAAAATTGTGCATTTTCAGAAGAATTTTTTTGTTTTTGTTTTTCTTAAAATATTTTTCTGGAAATTACATCGGTCAAGTGTCCAGTTTTTTAATTCATCAACAAACATACTATTTTAGTAATAAATAATTATTCATAACGATAATTGTATTGAAAAATAAAAAAATCCAAGAACCTTAATTTGAGAAATATTTCTATGACACACCAGCGTTAGTCGCGACCGAACGACTCTTTTTTCTTAAAAAAAAAAAATAAGAAAAAAAATCGTTAATAATAATTAAAAAAAATAATTCATATTTATCAGGAACGAAATTTTTCACCGCAATGCACTCGACATTCGATATTTGAAGCTATGATTAAAATGTAGTAACATTTTCAACACTCCAGTTTCTTTGGGAATAATTTGAATTTCGACCCATGTTGAAATGTTTCTTAGCAAATTAGAGTGGTACTAAATCTTGCCGCCAGTGGAGCAGGTAAATCATGTCAACCATTATTTTTTTATAGCGGTTTCCGAATGCGCCTTTGAGGTGGTTTTTTTTTCAAATGTCAGATTGGAAATCAAAATAACAGACGTTTTTTCAAGAAATGTTGTCAATATGACTGTCGATTTACATTCGTAAAACTCTTGTCGATAAGGTTTTACTAAATTTTGAAAGCCGAGATCGATATTTTTAAAGCCATTTCGTATTTTCGAGCTGGCTGTCGACAAAATCAATAAAAATGACATTACACAACCGAGAAAAAACAAATGAACTCGAATTATTTGGCAGGTGAAACTTATTTTATGCGTAATAAAGCATTTTATTTTACTGGCTGCAAACATTTTAACAGTTTTGAACTCGGAATTTTTTTCGTAAACGTCAGAAATTACCGACGTTTGAAAACGAATCCTGACAAAATTTCCATGAAAAGTCATAAATATAATATATTATTTATGTTCCAAAACCTGTCGTAGTCGAAATAATACAAAAACATCTAAGCCAGGTATCTTTTTTAAGTCGCAATTTTGATTTACCTCGAGGCTCGTCGGAATGTAAAGTTTTGAGGTGAGACGCCTTATATTTAAAAAAATATACACTTTACGATTTTAGTACTGAGGCTCTTTCACAAATTTTTCGTGAAGGTCTGACGATAAATTTTTCCTTTTTTGATGGGCGAACCTGGCGGCTGGAAATACAACTTTGAATTTCTTCGTCGAATAATGAGCGCTTCTAGTTTTCGCCGCTAGGTTTTCATACATCAGTTTTATTAGCAGTTTATTTTTTTTGCATCAGTTTTTTTATATGAAAATTTGCAATTGGTAAAATTCTGGCTGAATTTTTCCCATACAAATCAGGTCTGAAAAAATCGTATGTATTTTTATCCACGGTCGATGTCTCGCGAAAATCAGCTTTGAGGTCGGTTAAACTTGAGGGGCAGAGTGGTCGTTTTTCGCAAGACTGCGATTGTCTTAAAATCTGGTGGTTACGAGCATTAATATATAACTAGCTTTTGCCCGTTGCAAGGCAACTAATTGGTTAAAGCACTAAGCGATTTGACGTTTGAATGTGGATGAAGCAAGAAGTGTGTGTGTCTACATTTTTTAAAAATTAAATATTTGAAAAAAAAAATAATCGATGTTTGAATGTGGATGAAGCAAGGATTGTGAGAACTACTCAAAGGGTCCTGTGAGTTAATCGCTCAATTTTGTACACCCGCTACTTAGCCACTTTGGTCGCCCTGGTTAAGGCGTTCAGTATGGGCCTTTTCTCGCAAAAAGGGGCCTAGAAGTTCACGGCTCAATTTTTTCACTAATAAATTGTTTCTAAATTATATGATATGCACTCACTTTTCTAATAACTCCCGTTACACCTATTTAAATTTTTTGTACAAATTTGATAACGCCAAAGCTCTGCATTATATAAAGAAAACTTCGCGGGCTTGCGCACAATAACTCACCAAAGTTTCATCGCAATCGGATGAATATTATTGTAGATAATTTCATTACGCTAGAGCTCATTATTATATTTTAAAACCATTTCGAGCATGCACACATCATATCCCCAAAGTTTCATCGCAATCGGATGAATAGTATTGGAAATAATTTCATAATGCCAGAGCTTATTCTTATATATAGAAACCATCCCTAGCATGCCAACATCGAATTCCCAAAGTTTCATCTCAATCGGATGAAAAGTAAAGGAAATAATTTCATTACGCCAGAGCTTACTTTTATGCATAAAAACCATCCCAGGCATGCACACATCAAATCTCCAAAGTTTCATCTCAATCGGGTGAATAGTATATGAAATAATTTGATAACGCCAGAGCTTACTATTATGCATTGAAACCATCCCGGACATGCACACATCAAATCCCCAAAGTTTCATCGCAATCGGATGAATAGTGTAGGAAATAATTTCATAAAGCCAGAGCTTACTATTATGCGTAGAAACCAACCCGGGCATGCACACATCAAATCCCAAAAGTTTTGTCGCAATCAGATGAATAGTATTGGAAAAAATTTCATAACGCCAGAGCTTACTCTTTTACATAGAAACCATCCCGAGCATGCCAACATCGAATTCCCAAAGTTTCATCTCAATCGGATGGAAAGTATAGGACATAATTTCATAACGCCAGATCTTACCATTATGCGTAAATAATTTCATAATTCCAGAGCTTACTATTATGCGTAGAAACTAACCCGGGCATGCACACATCAAATCCCAAAAGTTTTGTCGCAATCAAATGAATAGTATTGGAAAAAATTTCATAACGCCAGAGCTTACTCTTTTACATAGAAACCATCCCGAGCATGCCAACATCGAATTCCCAAAGTTTCATCTCAATCGGATGAAAATTAAAGGAAATATTTTCATAACGCCAGAGCTTACTTTTATGCATAAAAACCATCCCAGGCATGCACACATCAAATCTCCAAAGTTTCATCTCGATCGGATGCTTAGAAACCAACCCGAGCATGCACACATCAAATCCCAAAAGTTTTGTCGCCATCAGATGAATAGTATTGGAAAAAAACCTACCTAACCCTCAAACTAAAAATATTTGTTCATTTACCTACGTAATTTCTAAAAAAAAAAAAAACATTGCAATTTTATTACTTATCAAAAAAACCATCTTATCAAACTCAATTTTACTGCAGCAAAAAAATTACACAAAGAAATTCTTTAACAATATCCGGGTACCCGTGCACACGTATAATTATTTTTATTTTAAAATTTAATAATGTCCAAATTAAACGAACGAATCCTGACCGATCTATTTTTCGATTTATATGCATATAAAAAATCTGTAGCACTGCATCGAACCCACCTAATTTATAAAAAGTACCTTCATGCATACCTACCTACCCAGAGTACCTGTTCAGTACTTAGTTCCTACCTACCTGCATATCTACCTACCCCCGTGTACACCTACATTTTTTTGGAAATATCCATCTTTGGTTACTTTTTTTAAAATTTTATATCATAATTTTTTTGTGATTTAAAGGAAAGAAGTTCTTACTTAGAGTAAATATCGATATTTGAATTCAATGCAATCCGCATGCCTAGTGAACTCCTGATTGGACAGTCGAAATGAACGACAGGGTCCGGCAAAATTTCCTCACTCATTATTACAAAAACCAATCGATTAAAAAATTGACTTTTTTTTTTTAATCGAATCTTTAATATTTTTTTATGGAAATGACATCTTTCAAGTGTCCACCTTTTGATTTCACGGACGCCATAACTCTTTTCGTAATAAATAATTATTAATAACGATAAATGTATAGAAAATTAGAAAAAAAACTTTGCATCTTATTTAGATAAATTTTAATGCGCCGCAAAAACGTTGGTCGCAAACGCCCGACAATATTTTCTAAACAAAAAAAAAATAAGGAAAAAATCATGAGTTTTAATAAAAAAATTAATCAGTATATTTCGAGCGGAATTTTGTTTACCACCCTGTTTCTGAATTTGTACTAAAAGACCGACAAACTGCAATCGGCATTTTTCAGAAGAAACGCATTTAGTACCTACCATCTTTGGTGATTTCTCTTAATTTCAAACCATTTATTTGTAATTCGATGGAGCAAAGTAGGTACCTACCCAGTGATAATATTATACGAATCCACTGGCAAGTAATCTTTTTAAATGTTGTAAAATTTGTTAGCGGATTTTTCATGGATTTTTTTGTAAAATGTCAAATTTTTAGCACGATATTGAGGAATATTTTCAAGCGAATGCCACTAAAATAACGGTTGAATAAGTTTTCGAAACCTTTTGCCATTGAATATATCAAAAAACATCTACGCCAGAGGCCGTCATTTTGACGCAATTTCGTTTGCAAATGAAGGATTCTCAAATTCGCCAAAGCTCAATTTTTTAAAGGATAAACTAAAATTTTTTTGTTCAGGCCCTAGCACGCTTGCTCTTTAATGATCAGTAGGATAACTATCGGTAACTTCTCATCGTTCCCTAGGACAACTGCACATCGCTAACGTACAAACAACAGTTGATTTCGAATATGTTACGAAGGACACTTAGTCATTGTGACCTGTCACTTATTCGTTGGCGATCTGTAGTCATGCTAGGGAACGATGAGAAGTCACCGATAGTTATCCTATCGATCGTTGTAGAGCGAGCGTGCTAGGGCCCTGACCTACCGCAAAAGCCGTGAGGATTTACGCTAAAAAAAATCGCTGGGCGGGTAGGCCAACGCCTCTGCAATAGGTCATTTCAAGAGGTTCGCTTTGTTTGGTGATTTAGAAGTGGTGCCTGGGTTCATGAGGTTTGTCCTGGTCTTGGCGGTGGATTCGTCTGCCCACCAATTTCGTAGTAGACCAGATCGGAAGAGACTGGTTTAGGGAGACTTTTTGGCTTCTTCAGCAGAGCTCTCTCGGAACATCACCTTGCACCGCAGTGGTAGGGATAAAATCATTCGTCCCTCACTCCACACACTGATCCCCAGATTCCTACCCACCCCTCATAACTTTTTCCTTACCAGAACATCAACTCCTTACTTTCCTAAAAATAACCCTTCACACAGCATCCCCAAAGATGACATAGGCCCTGAGAGGGATTATTTTCGTCCGTCACTCCACACACTGATCCCCAGATTCCTACCCACCCCTCATAACTTTTTCCTTACCAGAACATCATCTCCTTACTTTCCTAAAAAGAACCCTTCACACAGCATCCCCAAAGATGACATAGGCCCTGAGAGGAATTATTTTCTTCAAGGCCTCCTGTGTAGAGCTATTATAAAAATTAAATAAACTTCTCTTTTCCCGGTAGATTTTCCTAATTTTGTTTTAAATTAGTCGAGTAAGATCCATAGTTTATGCATAAACATTCACACGAAAAAGCCCGCCCTTAGGATTGTGTGTATTGGTGCATATAACGATGCAAAACGTCACTGAGATACATCTTTTTGCCAACCTGAATATATTTAGATATTCTTAAATCGACTCAGATTAACCGGTTATAAAGGGTTTGGTCATCCAACAAATGATTCACGGGGTGGCAGTACCAATGCACACCACCCACGCCGAATGATATTATAATAACACTATTGTGCACTATTTAAAGAAGTACCTACACCATTAGGCAAAAAAAATGGATTATCCTGAGTTATTTAAACAGTTTTATTCATCATGTTAAATTCTCAATATTTGAAAAATAACGTTCCCACCCAAGTAGGTACCTACCCACTGGTAAATTATTTTCTATGATCTCGGCAGCCTGAACCGTTCGAATTTTATTTGTCTTTACAAAAGTACCAACCCAGCAATTAAAATCAACGTTATGTAGCTGGCCGGTAACGTTTAACCTGTTTTTATTTTGCATTTCTCTCATAAACGTCAGAATTTTTTCAACTTTTGAAGATGTATCCTGAAATAATTTACATGAAATGTGGTAAATGTAATGTATTATTGGAGTTTGGAAATCTATGGTTTTCAAAATTATAGAAAAACATCTTATCCACATATGCTATTTTTGACGTAATATTGATACACATGAGACTCGTCGAAATGTCAAATTAACATGCGAGACGCCATAGAATAATTTTCAAAAATGCCCCAACATTTCAGTACTTTGAAGGTCTGACGATAATTTTTTCCTTAATAAAGCATTTTTTTACTGGCTACGAACATTTTAACAGTTTTTAACTCGGAATTTTTTTCGTAAACGTCAGAAATTACCGACGTTTGAAAACGAATCCTGACAAAATTTCCATGAAAAGTCATAAATATAATATATTATTTATGTTCCAAAACCTGTCGTAGTCGAAATAATACAAAAACATCTAAGCCAGGTATCTTTTTTAAGTCGCAATTTTGATTTACCTCGAGGCTCGTCGGAATGTAAAGTTTTGAGGTGAGACGCCTTATATTTAAAAAAATATACACTTTACGATTTTAGTACTGAGGCTCTTTCACAAATTTTTCGTGAAGGTCTGACGATAAATTTTTCCTTTTTTGATGGGCGAACCTGGCGGCTGGAAATACAACTTTGAATTTCTTCGTCGAATAATGAGCGCTTCTAGTTTTCGCCGCTAGGTTTTCATACATCAGTTTTATTAGCAGTTTATTTTTTTTGCATCAGTTTTTTTATATGAAAATTTGCAATTGGTAAAATTCTGGCTGAATTTTTCCCATACAAATCAGGTCTGAAAAAATCGTATGTATTTTTATCCACGGTCGATGTCTCGCGAAAATCAGCTTTGAGGTCGGTTAAACTCGAGGGGCAGAGTGGTCGTTTTTCGCAAGACTGCGATTGACTTAAAATCTGGTGGTTACGAGCATTAATATATACTAGCTTTTGCCCGTTGCAAGGCAACTAATTGGTTAAAGCACTTAGCGATTTGACGTTTGAATGTGGATGAAGCAAGAAGTGTGTGTGTCTACATTTTTTAAAAATGAAATATTTGAAGATAAAAAATCGATGTTTGAATGTGGATGAAGCAAGGATTGTGAGAACTACTAAAAGAGTACTGTAAGTTAATCGCTCTATTTTGTACACCCGCTACTTAGCCACTTTGGTCGCCCTGGTTAAGGCGTTCAGTATGGGCCTTTTCTCGCAAAAAGGGGCCTAGAAGTTTATTGCTCAATTTTTTCACTAATAAATTGTTTCTAAATTATATGATATGCACTCACTTTTCTAATAACTCCCGTTACACCTATTTAAATTTTTTGTATGAATTTGATAACGCCAAATCTCTGCATTATATAAAGAAAACTTCGCGGGCTTGCGCACAATAACTCACCAAAGTTTCATCGCAATCGGATGAATATTATTGTACATAATTTCATTACGCTAGAGCTCATTATTATATTTTAAAACCATTTCGAGCATGCACACATCATATCCCCAAAGTTTCATCGCAATCGGATGAATAGTATTGGAAATAATTTCATAATGCCAGAGCTTATTCTTATATATAGAAACCATCCCTAGCATGCCAACATCGAATTCCCAAAGTTTCATCTCAATCGGATGAAAAGTAAAGGAAATAATTTCATTACGCCAGAGCTTACTTTTATGCATAAAAACCATCCCAGGCATGCACACATCAAATCTCCAAAGTTTCATCTCAATCGGGTGAATAGTATATGAAATAATTTGATAACGCCAGAGCTTATTATTACGCATAGAAACCATCCCGGCCATGCACACATCAAATCCCCAAAGTTTCATCGCAATCAGATGAATAGTATAGGAAATAATTTCATAGAGCCAGAGCTTACTATTATGCGTAGAAACCAACCCGGGCATGCACACATCAAATACCAAAAGTTTTGTCGCAATCAGATGAAAAGTATTGGAAAAAAAATCATAACGCCAGAGCTTACTCTTTTATGTTCAAACCATCCCGAGTATCCAACATCAAATTCCCAAAGTTTCATCTCAATCGGATGGAAAGTATAGGAAATAATTTCATAACGCCAGATCTTACCATTATGCGTAAATAATTTCATAATTCCAGAGCTTACTATTATGCGTAGAAACCAACCCGGGCATGCACACATCAAAGCTCAAAAGTTTTGTCGCAATCAAATGAATAGTATTGGAAAAAATTTCATAACGCCAGAGCTTACTCTTTTACATAGAAACCATCCCGAGCATGTCAACATCAAATTCCCAAAGTTTCATCTCAATCGGATGAAAATTAAAGGAAATATTTTCATAACGCCAGAGCTTACTTTTATGCATAAAAACCATCCCAGGCATGCACACATCAAATTTCCAAAGTTTCATCTCGATCGGGTGAATAGTATATAAAATAATTTCATAAAGCCAGAGCTTACTATTATGCGTAGAAACCAACCCGGGCATGCACACATCAAATCCCAAAAGTTTTGTCGCCATCAGATGAATAGTATTGGAAAAAAAACCTACCTAACCCTCAAACAAAAAATATTTGTTCAACAAAAAACCATCTTATCAAACTCAATTTTACTGCAGCAAAAAAATTACACAAAGAAATTCTTTAACAATATCCGGCTACCCGTGCACACGTATAATTATTTTTATTTTAAAATTGAATAATGTCCAAAGTAAACGAACGAATCCTGACCGATCTATTTTTCGATTTATATGCATATAAAAAATCTGTAGCACTGCATCGAACCCACCTAATTTATAAAAAGTACCTTCATACATACCTACCTACCCAGAGTACCTGTTCAGTACTTAGTTCCTACCTACCTGCATATCTACCTACCCCCGTGTACACCTACATTTTTTTGGAAATATCCATCTTTGGTTACTTTTTTTTATTTTATATCATATTTTTTTTGTGATTTAAAGGAAAGAAGTTCTTACTTAGAGTAAATATCGATATTTGAATTCAATGCAATCCGCATGCCTACTGAACTCCCTGATTGGACAGTCGAAATGAACGACAGGGTCCGGCAAAATTTCCTCACTCATTATTACAAAAACCAATCGATTAAAAAAATTATTTTTTTTTTAAATCGACTCTTTAATATTTTTTTATGGAAATGACATCTTTCAAGTATCCACCTTTTGATGTCACGGACGCCATAACTCTTTTCGTAATCAATAATTATTAATAACGATTAATGTATAGAAAATTAGAAAAAAAACTTTGCATCTTATTTAGATAAATTTTAATGCGCCGCAAAAACGTTGGTCGCAAACGCAAGACAATATTTTCTAAACAAAAAAAATTAAGGAAAAAATCATGAGTTTTAATAAAAAAATTAATCAGTATATTTCGAGCGGAATTTTTTTTACCACCCTGTTTCTGAATTTGAATTAAAAGACCGACAAACTGCAATCGGCATTTTTCCAGAAGAAACGCATTTAGTACCTACCATCTTTGGTGATTTCTCTTAATTTCAAACCATTTATTTGTAATTCGATGGAGCAAAGTAGGTACCTACCCAGTGATTATTATTATACCAATCCACCTGACCAGTAATATTTTTAAATCTTGTATAATTTGTTAGCGGATTTTTCATGGATTTTTTTGTAAAATGTCAAATTTTTAGCTCGATATTGTGGAATATTTTCAATGGAATGCCACTAAAAAAACGGTTGAATAAGTTTTCGAAACCTTTTGCCATTGAATATATCAAAAAACATTTACGCCAGAGGCCGTCATTTTGACGCAATTTCGTTTGCAAATGAAGGATTCTCAAATACGCCAAAGCTCAATTTTTTTAAAGGCTAAAGTCTAATTTTTTGTTCAGGCCCTAGCACGCTTGCTCTATAACGATCGGTAGGATAACTATCGGTAACTTCTCATCGTTCCCTAGGACAACTGCACATCGCTAACGAACAAACAACAGTTGATGTCGAATATGTTAAGGACACTTAGTCATTGTGAACTGTCACTTATTCGTTGGCGATCTGTAGTCATGCTAGGGAACGATGAGAAGTTACCGATAGTTATCCTATCGATCGTTATAGAGCGAGCGTGCTAGGGCCTCTGACCTACCGCAAAAGCCGTGAGGATCTTACGCTAAAAAAATTCGCTGGGTGGGTAGGCCAACGCCTCTGCAATAGGTCATTTCAATTGGTTCGCTATGTTTGTTGATTTAGAAGTGGTGCCTGGGTTCATGAGGTTTGTTCTGGTCTTGGCGGTGGATTCGTCTGCCCACCAATTTCGTGGCAGACAGATCGGAAGAGACTGGTTTAGGGAGACTTTTTGGGTTCTTCAGCAAAGCTCTCTCGGAACATCACCTTGCACCGCAGTGGGAGGGATAAAATCATTCGTCCGTCACTCCACACACTGATCCCCAGATTCCTACCCACCCCTCATAACTTTTTCCTTACCAGAACATCATCTCCTTACCTTCCTAAAAAGAACCCTTCACACAGCATCCCCAAAGATGACATAGGCCCTGAGAGGAATTATTTTCGTCCGTCACTCCACACACTGATCCCCAGATTCCTACCCACCCCTCATAACTTTTTCCTTACCAGAACATCATCTCCTTACTTTCCTAAAAATAACCCTTCACACAGCATCCCCAAAGATGACATAGGCCCTGAGAGGAATTATTTTCTTCAAGGCCTCCTGTGTAGAGCTATTATAAAAATTAAATAAACTTCTCTTTTCCCGGTAGATTTTCCTAATTTTGTTTTAAATTAGTCGAGTAAGATCCATAGTTTATGCATAAACATTCACACGAAAAAGCCCGCCCTTAGGATTGTGTGTATTGGTGCATATAACGATGCAAAACGTCACTGAGATACATCTTTTTGCCAACCTGAATATATTTAGATATTCTTAAATCGACTCAGATTAACCGGTTATAAAGGGTTTGGTCATCCAACAAATGATTCACGGGGTGGCAGTACCAATGCACACCACCCACGCCGAATGATATTATAATAACACTATTGTGCACTATTTAAAGAAGTACCTACACCATTAGGCAAAAAAAATGGATTATCCTGAGTTATTTAAACAGTTTTATTCATCATGTTAAATTCTCAATATTTGAAAAATAACGTTCCCACCCAAGTAGGTACCTATCCACTGGTAAATTATTTTCTATGATCTCGGCAGCCTGAACCGTTCGAATTTTATTTGTCTTTACAAAAGTACCAACCCAGCAATTAAAATCAACGTTATGTAGCTGGCCGGTAACGTTTAACCTGTTTTTATTTTGCATTTCTTCATAAACGTCAGAATTTTTTCAACTTTTGAAGATGTATCCTGAAATAATTTACATGAAATGTGGTAAATGTAATGTATTATTGGAGTTCGGAAATCTATGGTTTTCAAAATTATAGAAAAACATCTTATCCACATATGCTATTTTTGACGTAATATTGATACACATGAGACTCGTCGAAATGTCAAATTAACATGCGAGACGCCATAGAATAATTTTCAAAAATGCCCCAACATTTCAGTACTTTGAAGGTCTGACGATAAATTTTTCCTTAATAAAGCATTTTTTTACTGGCTACGAACATTTTAACAGTTTTTAACTCGGAATTTTTTTCGTAAACGTCAGAAATTACCGACGTTTGAAAACGAATCCTGACAAAATTTCCATGAAAAGTCATAAATATAATATATTATTTATGTTCCAAAACCTGTCGTAGTCGAAATAATACAAAAACATCTAAGCCAGGTATCTTTTTTAAGTCGCAATTTTGATTTACCTCGAGGCTCGTCGGAATGTAAAGTTTTGAGGTGAGACGCCTTATATTTAAAAAAATATACACTTTACGATTTTAGTACTGAGGCTCTTTCACAAATTTTTCGTGAAGGTCTGACGATAAATTTTTCCTTTTTTGATGGGCGAACCTGGCGGCTGGAAATACAACTTTGAATTTCTTCGTCGAATAATGAGCGCTTCTAGTTTTCGCCGCTAGGTTTTCATACATCAGTTTTATTAGCAGTTTATTTTTTTTGCATCAGTTTTTTTATATGAAAATTTGCAATTGGTAAAATTCTGGCTGAATTTTTCCCATACAAATCAGGTCTGAAAAAATCGTATGTATTTTTATCCACGGTCGATGTCTCGCGAAAATCAGCTTTGAGGTCGGTTAAACTTGAGGGGCAGAGTGGTCGTTTTTCGCGAGACTGCGATTGACTTAAAATCTGGTGGTTACGAGCATTAATATATACTAGCTTTTGCCCGTTGCAAGGCAACTAATTGGTTAAAGCACTAAGCGATTTGACGTTTGAATGTGGATGAAGCAAGAAGTGTGTGTGTCTAAATTTTTTAAAAATTAAATATTTGAAAAAAAAAATCGATGTTTGAATGTGGATGAAGCAAGGATTTTGAGAACTGCTCAAAGGGTCTTGTGAGTTAATCGCTCAATTTTGTACACCCGCTACTTAGCCACTTTGGTCGCCCTGGTTAAGGCGTTCAGTATGGGCCTTTTCTCGCAAAAAGGGGCCTAGAAGTTTACGGTTCAATTTTTTCACTAATAAATTGTTTCTAAATTATATGATATGCACTCACTTTTCTAATAACTCCCGTTACACCTATTTAAATTTTTTGTACAAATTTGATAACGCCAAAGCTCTGCATTATATAAAGAAAACTTCGCGGGCTTGCGCACAATAACTCACCAAAGTTTCATCGCAATCGGATGAATATTATTGTAGATAATTTCATTACGCTAGAGCTCATTATTATATTTTAAAACCATTTCGAGCATGCACACATCATATCCCCAAAGTTTCATCGCAATCGGATGAATAGTATTGGAAATAAGTTCATAATGCCAGAGCTTATTCTTATATATAGAAACCATCCATAGCATGCCAACATCGAATTCCCAAAGTTTCATCTCAATCGGATGAAAAGTAAAGTAAATAATTTCATTACGCCAGAGCTTACTTTTATGCATAAAAACCATCCCAGGCATGCATACATCAAATCTCCAAAGTTTCATCTCAATCGGGTGAATAGTATATGAAATAATTTGATAACGCCAGAGCTTACTATTACGCAAAGAAACCATCCCGGACATGCACACATCAAATCCCCAAAGTTTCATCGCAATCGGATGAATAGTATAGGAAATAATTTCAAAAAGCCAGAGCTTACTATTATGCGTAGAAACCAACCCGGGCATGCACACATCAAATCCCAAAAGTTTTGTCGCAATCAGATGAATAGTATTGGAAAAAATTTCATAACGCCAGAGCTTACTCTTTTACATAGAAACCATCCCGAGCATGCCAACATCGAATTCCCAAAGTTTCATCTCAATCGGATGGAAAGTATAGGAAATAATTTCATAACGCCAGATCTTACCATTATGCGTAAATAATTTCATAATTCCAGAGCTTACTATTATGCGTAGAAACCAACCCGGGCATGCACACATCAAAGCTCAAAAGTTTTGTCGCAATCAAATGAATAGTATTGGAAAAAATTTCATAACGCCAGAGCTTACTCTTTTACATAGAAACCATCCCGAGCATGCCAACATCGAATTCCCAAAGTTTCATCTCGATCGGGTGAATGAAAATATAAAATAATTTCATAAAGCCAGAGCTTACTATTATGCGTAGAAACCAACCCGGGCATGCACACATCAAATCCCAAAAGTTTTGTCGCCATCAGATGAATAGTATTGGAAAAAAACCTACCTAACCCTCAAACAAAAAATATTTGTTCATTTACCTACGTAATTTCTAAAAAAAAAAAACATTGCAATTTTATTACTTATCAAAAAAACCATCTTATCAAACTCAATTTTACTGCAGCAAAAAAATTACACAAAGAAATTCTTTAACAATATCCGGGTACCCGTGCACACGTATAATTATTTTAATTTTAAAATTTAATAATGTCCAAAGTAAACGAACGAATCCTGTCCGATCTATTTTTCGATTTATATGCATATAAAAAATCTGTAGCACTGCATCGAACCCACCTAATTTATAAAAAGTACCTTCATACAAACCTACCTACCCAGAGTACCTGTTCAGTACTTAGTTCCTACCTACCTGCATATCTACCTACCCCCGTGTACACCTACATTTCTTTGGAAATATCCATCTTTGGTTACTTATTTTTATTTTATATCATAATTTTTTTGTGATTTAAAGGAAAGAAGTTCTTACTTACAGTAAATATCGATATTTGAATTCAATGCAATCCGCATGCCTAGTGAACTCCTGATTGGACAGTCGAAATGAACGACAGGGTCCGGCAAAATTTCCTCACTCATTATTACAAAAACCAATCGATTAAAAAATTGACTTTTTTTTTTTAATCGAATCTTTAATATTTTTTTATGGAAATGACATCTTTCAAGTGTCCACCTTTTGATTTCACGGACGCCATAACTCTTTTCGTAATAAATAATTATTAATAACGATAAATGTATAGAAAATTAGAAAAAAAACTTTGCATCTTATTTAGATAAATTTTAATGCGCCGCAAAAACGTTGGTCGCAAACGCCCGACAATATTTTCTAAACAAAAAAAAAATAAGGAAAAAATCATGAGTTTAATAAAAAAATTAATCAGTATATTTCGAGCGGAATTTTTTTTACCACCCTGTTTCTGAATTTGAATTAAAAGACCGACAAACTGCAATCGGCATTTTTCAGAAGAAACGCATTTAGTACCTACCATCTTTGGTGATTTCTCTTAATTTCAAACCATTTATTTGTAATTCGATGGAGCAAAGTAGGTACCTACCCAGTGATAATATTATACGAATCCACTGGCAAGTAATCTTTTTAAATGTTGTAAAATTTGTTAGCGGATTTTTCATGGATTTTTTTGTAAAATGTCAAATTTTTAGCACGATATTGAGGAATATTTTCAATGGAATGCCACTAAAAAAACGGTTGAATAAGTTTTCGAAACCTTTTGCCAATGAATATATCAAAAAACATTTACGCCAGAGGCCGTCATTTTGACGCAATTTCGTTTGCAAATGAAGGATTCTCAAATACGCCAAAGCTCAATTTTTTTAAAGGCTAAAGTCTAATTTTTTGTTCAGGCCCTAGCACGCTTGCTCTATAACGATCGGTAGGATAACTATCGGTAACTTCTCATCGTTCCCTAGGACAACTGCACATCGCTAACGTACAAACAACAGTTGATGTCGAATATGTTACGAAGGACACTTAGTCATTGTGACCTGTCACTTATTCGTTGGCGATCTGTAGTCATGCTAGGGAACGATGAGAAGTCACCGATAGTTATCCTATCGATCGTTGTAGAGCGAGCGTGCTAGGGCCCTGACCTACCGCAAAAGCCGTGAGGATTTACGCTAAAAAAAATCGCTGGGCGGGTAGGCCAACGCCTCTGCAATAGGTCATTTCAAGAGGTTCGCTATGTTTGGTGATTTAGAAGTGGTGCCTGGGTTCATGAGGTTTGTCCTGGTCTTGGCGGTGGATTCGTCTGCCCACCAATTTCGTGGTAGACCAGATCGGAAGAGACTGGTTTAGGGAGACTTTTTGGGTTCTTCGGCAAAGCTCTCTCGGAACATCACCTTGCACCGCAGTGGGAGGGATAAAATCATTCGTCCGTCACTCCACACACTGATCCCCAGATTCCTACCCACCCCTCATAACTTATTCCTTACCAGAACATCATCTCCTTACTTTCCTAAAAAGAACCCTTCACACAGCATCCCCAAAGATGACATAGGCCCTGAGAGGAATTATTTTCGTCCGTCACTCCACACACTGATCCCCAGATTCCTACCCACCCCTCATAACTTTTTCCTTACCAGAACATCATCTCCTTACTTTCCTAAAAAGAACCCTTCACACAGCATCCCCAAAGATAACATAGGCCCTGAGAGGAATTATTTTCTTCAAGGCCTCCTGTGTAGAGCTATTATAAAAATTAAATAAACTTCTCTTTTCCCGGTAGATTTTCCTAATTTTGTTTTAAATTAGTCGAGTAAGATCCATAGTTTGTGTATAAAAAATGCATAAACATTCACACGAAAAAGCCCGCCCTTAGGATTGTGTGTATTGGTGCATATAACGATGCAAAACGTCACTGAGATACATCTTTTTGCCAACCTGAATATATTTAGATATTCTTAAATCGACTCAGATTAACCGGTTATAAAGGGTTTGGTCATCCAATAAATGATTCACGGGGTTTCAGTACCAATGCACACCACCCACGCCGAATGATATTAGAATAACACTATTGTGCACTATTTAAAAAAGTACCTACGCCATTTGGCAAAAAAAAAAAAGGATTATCCTGAGTTATTTAAACAGTTTTATTCATCATGTTAAATTCTCAATATTTGAAAAATAACGTTCCCACCCAATTAGGTACCTACCCACTGGTAAATTATTTTCTATGATCTCAGCAGCCTGAACCGTTCGAATTTTATTTGTCTGTACAAAAGTACCTACACAGCAATTAAAATCAACGTTATGTAGCTGGCCGGTAACGTTTAACCTGTTTTTATTTTGCATTTCTTCATAAACGTCAGAATTTTTTCAACTTTTGAAGATGTATCCTGAAATAATTTACATGAAATGTGGTAAATGTAATGTATTATTGGAGTTCGGAAATCTATGGTTTTCAAAATTATAGAAAAACATCTTATCCACATATGCTATTTTTGACGTAATATTGATATACATGAGACTCGTCGAAATGTCAAATTAACATGCGAGACGCCATAGAATAATTTTCAAAAATGCCCCAACATTTCAGTACTTTGAAGGTCTGACGATAAATTTTTCCTTAATAAAGCATTTTTTTACTGGCTACGAACATTTTAACAGTTTTTAACTCGGAATTTTTTTCGTAAACGTCAGAAATTACCGACGTTTGAAAACGAATCCTGACAAAATTTCCATGAAAAGTCATAAATATAATATATTATTTATGTTCCAAAACCTGTCGTAGTCGAAATAATACAAAAACATCTAAGCCAGGTATCTTTTTTAAGTCGCAATTTTGATTTACCTCGAGGCTCGTCGGAATGTAAAGTTTTGAGGTGAGACGCCTTATATTTAAAAAAATATACACTTTACGATTTTAGTACTGAGGCTCTTTCACAAATTTTTCGTGAAGGTCTGACGATAAATTTTTCCTTTTTTGATGGGCGAACCTGGCGGCTGGCAATATAACTTTGAATTTCTTCTTCGAATAATGAGCGCTTCTAGTTTTCGCCGCTAGGTTTTAATACATCAGTTTCATTAGTAGTTTTTATTTTTTGCATCAGTTTTTTTATATGAAAATTTGCGAGTGGTAAAATTCTGGCTGAATTTTTCCCATACAAATCAGGTCTGAAAAAATCGTATGTATTTTCATCCACGGTCGCTGTCTCGCGAAAATCAGCTTTGAGGTCGGTTAAAATTGAGGGGCAGAATGGTCGTTTTTCGCAAGACTGCAAAACACTTAATCGGTCATCCACGGTCGCTGTCTCGCGAAAATCAGCTCTGAGGTCGGTCAAACTCGAGGGGCAGAGTGGTCGTTTTTCGCGAGACTGCGATTGTCTTAAAATCTGGTGGTCAAGAGCATTAATATTAATATATATATATTTCAAATAAAAGCTTTGTTTCATTATAACTCAGAATCAACTCAACTCATATCTTTAAAAAATCATAAAAACTATTTAAAGAAATAATTGAAAAATAGCCCTTAACCTAACCTATCGTTAGCTTTTAAACGATTTTTTTTTAAATATTTTTACATCACTTTTAATGACTTTTCAGATAATGTATTGAGTTGACTTCATTCTCAGTTATACGGTCACCATTTATTTTATTCAATAACCTGCAAAAGCTGAGTATACGAAATTAGAGTTTTTATTTATTTTTCAACAGCTTTCTAGCTTTCTGAAATAAGCGTATTAAATACGAATCAATTATTTTTTGAATATCAGAATATTCGTGCAAAATTTCTTGACTGGCATGATTAATCAAAAGCCTTCGATATTGCTTTCAAATTGACAAGTCAAAAACTATCGATTAATATTTTTAATTGTTCGCTTTCATCACTCTTACCCTTCGGGCATGTGTCGTAAAAACAATAGGTTGTTTCGCTACATGCATTTCTAAACACATAACCATCCGTCTAGCTTTCAGTTTCTGTGTGTTACACAATTCACGTACGGATGTTTACTGCTCTGCGCTTGGATTTAATGAGATGACCATGTGAATTGTGTTTTGTTCGGCCTGTCTTATTAATGAGATTCGAAAAGCAATTATTTTTATACGTCTGTAGAAGGCATGATATAATAAATACGGATCTGGAACCGAATTCAGATAAACTATTCGAATATCTAGAGACAACCGAACTGCTGGAACAAATAGAATTCAAGTTAGAGTAGTGAAAAAAAATGTTGTACCGCACAAAATAAGGAAGTAAAGAGGGAAAGCGATGGTTGGGAAAACGTCGATACATAATCATATTATTATCGAGATGTGCCTTTTCGGTAATTTATTAAAGATTGGTATTAATTTTTTGGTTGGTCTGATTATAAATACGTAGGTTTGTTTTTGGAACTCCAAGAAACGCTGTTGTCCCATGAAAAATTGTTGCTGCAGCAAACATCGTCATGGAAAGAGTCATTGCCGTTGGAAGAAGCACGTTCTTGTATAAAAGATGGAAGGTATTTCTAAAAGTAAAACTGTATTACATATTATTTAAGGTATTGTTGAGAACAATGATAAATGAAAATGAGAATACAAAGAAGTGAAGCTAGCAGTCCTCAACGGAGTTCTGGTATCTACCCTGATGTTTGGCAGTGAGGCATGGAACTGATATAAGGAGGATGAAAATAGACTGAATGCTGTATAATAGAGATGAGATCCCTCACAAGCAAAACTATGAATGATTGAGTGAGAAATGTGCAGATCCACAAAGAATGCAAGAGTAATTAATAAAATTAAGAAAGGGACGCTCAGATTGTTTGGGCACTTATGGGGCGTTCTGACGTTTCGATTTTTGTTGACCAACGTTGATCAACATTTTGTTCACACGTTTCAATTTAAGTTGAACCGATTTTGACATTCAAAATGGCGTCAACTGAAATTGTTAGTGCGTGCGTCTATCTAATTTCTGATGTTCTGTGAGAGGAGCTGGAGATTATGAAAAAACATAAAAAACGTCGTACTTGGGTGAGAAAATGGATCATGAGAAGGAGTGAATTAGGCGCATCCAACACAATTTTTTTCAAAATAATATTATTTACATTTCAAAAATAATATTCTATTTTTGTATACTTCTTGTTTTTGATCCGAAAGACAGGGATGGCTTTGGTACAGATCCATATAATCTGAACATTAAATCGTCCGACCATTTCAGATATTTTTTGGTTGAAACGGATTCCATGACGGTAGGAACTAGTACCGAATAAATGAAACGCCTGACGTTTACTTTTTCCCGCGAGTAACTAAAAATGATAACATGTGTTCAGACGCGACGATTCGATGTAAAACTAGAACGATTAGTAAAACCAAAATGGCGATAGTCATACTTGAACGACAAAAGTAGACGGGCTATCAACTTTCGCTAGCAACAAAAAAAGTTGATAACTTTGTTGACAAAGTGTTCACACGTGTCAATTAGCTTTCAACTGTCGAGTTGACCGACAAAAATCGCCCCGTGTGAACCGGCTATTAGAGCGAATGACCGAAGAAAGGAGCGTAAGAAAAATATTTGACTCCAATGTGAATGTTGGAAGAAGTCGGAGACCCCGGAGAAAGACATGCCAGTCCATGCAAGGGAACCAGATACAAGTGTCAGAATAATAGAATGGTACGTCTGAGATGATGTATGAATGTAAATGAGGTAAGGAGTGTGTGCGAAGACCTATTTGTTTGGCGGCCCGTTTTTTCTGCCTACCCCTGCTTGGAAATGGCGTGATGGTTATTTAGTTATTTTTACCATGAGAGATAAGCGAATAAAGTTCACACAAAAAAAGGTTATTTTTAAATCTTTAAAAAGAGATTTCACTCAACCCACGTTCTTATTTGAAATATTGAAAGCTGATTCCATTTATACACCTACTTACCATTAATTTGTTCTAACAAAATGTCCATTGATTAAAATCACCAATTAATTTTGTCGTATTTCCGAGAATTATGGATGACGCAGATGGCCTGATCGATATTAATACGATTTTCTGACATCTGGGCTTATTATCTAAATATCTTTATAAATTTACCAGTTTCTTCGCGTGGAAGGAGCTGAATTCGGCCCCTAGTAACATTGTAATATGAATGTATGCAACAAATTCTGTAAACATTAAAGATTTGCCAATGTCGGCTATTTATCCACTTTGAAATAATTGGGTCTGCAAGGCTTTAGCTTCAGTGCGGCCTTTTGCAATGAGGCTCTTTGTCAGAACCTGTGTATTTAAATTCAACCAACATAAAAACACAGCTGGGCGCTATGGACAACAATATATGATCTGCTAACTGATTTGACCATGATCTGACCGAGTCCGCTCCTAAAAACCAGTTAGTTAAAAATGTATGAATACACGTGCCAATGATTTCTAGTGTGATGTATAAATAGAAATTTTGAAGACTGATCGTATAAAGAATATCAGTTTTCGATTTCCTAGTATCAATACTCAGTGACTTATAATATTTTGGGAACAATATAAGAGAACTCTCCTTGGGCAAAATCTGTTTTTGTTAGAGGAATTACGCATTACAGGTGTGATGTGTAACGGGTGTATTTTTTTGTTTTTTTCGTCATTTTTGTATGTAGTAGGTACATGAGAAATGTCTTTATAGTTTATTGATATTTATTTTATTTCTTGGACATTAACTGTGGAACAATTTCTAGACATTTTGTTTTGAAGAGTTTTAATTTTCAATGTACTTTCGTTACTTAAATTTTAATTTTTCTGCTACCGGTTTCGACACATCCGTGCCATTCACTACTTTTAAGTTTGCTAGTGAATGGCACGAATGTGTCGAAACCGATTATCAGAAAAAATTTCAAAACAAAATATTGATATTTATCCTTAATTATATTATCCTTATTGATATTTATCCTATGTTCAAGGGTGTTCTTGGCCATCGTTTCAAATAATGGAACCTCTGGTTTTGTGTCATATTTGTGGAACGTGTGTTAAGTATACTTTTAAGGATAGGAGGGTTTGAATTGGATCCTAAAGAGTGATGTAGAAAACTACTTGCAAAACCTTCCCGTTCTTACACAAAAAGTGATGAACCTCGCATTTTATTAATTTTTAGGATACGCACCGGAACCAAGGATGTAAATAACGCCAGTTCTCAGAAGCATCTTACTAGAAATATAATTTTTTTTCACGGGATTTTTGGGATCTAACTGAGATAATCCGTTGAGTTCCTATAATGCCGAAACATTTTTTTGTTTACGACACGTATTATCAAATAAATGCATCTTAAGGAATCTCATGCATAGTCACAATTCATAAAACTTCAAAAAACGATCTATTTAACCCAAGAATAAATAGATCATCAAGAACAGAAACAAGAAGATATACGTAGGTAGACGAAAAAACTCAAAGCTTCTTCAATAAGGAACACAAAACTTGTATCTTCGATGAAACATATTCTGTTCGAACACATTTTTATTCTGTCTGCTAAATTGCTCTCATTTTTTGTTCAACCTACTCATCCTTAGTTTCAAATTAATATTTAATTTATTATTATTAGAATCATAAATTGATCGTGACATTCCATTATAAGTTCGGCAAATGTTGTATGATTCCCATTCTTTCTAGAATATTTTTATTCGCGTATTGTACATTGCTTCCATGTACTGACGTAAAGTTAATTCGTTATTGATTACGTTCATTATGTGAGTTTAGGAAATTTGCATATATTGCTCAAAATACCAATGGCAGTTAGGTTATTGATGTTCTTCGTTACCAAAAATGAATTAGATCTTTTTCTTTAAATAATTATAACTGTACTATGGAAGCAGGCTACCATTATAAGAAATATAATGGTAGCCGTACAAGTATTCGTAATGTGAATTATTCAGGTGTATTTCAAAATCTTACGTCATTGGTCTTTTGTTGAAGAAAATTTTCTTTCTCACATAATATGTGTGTACGCAAGTGTATGGAAATGATCTGAAATATGCACTTATGTTTGTGGTAGAATATTATTGGGAAATTAAGTTATCAGACGATGAGGCTATTTCTCAAATCAGTTTTTGATAGTTTTGCTGTTGCATTTTTTATGATCCATGGTTTTTCACACTTCGACGAAGTCATTTTTATCAATGTGAGCATAGTTACATAATAGTTAAAATCTTCAATATCTTGTTAGGCTAGCAAACACGTCAATATTAAGTAACTCTTGTTAAAATTGTATAAACCACAAATTCTTCTGGATGACATGATTATTTGTTTATAAATGTACACCATATTCAATAAAAATAAATTTCATCTCATTGTCATGAAGATTTATTCGCAATAGATAATCAAGTAAAACTATAACTTATGATTATTAAAAAAAATAAAATGTTAAAAATATTGTTTTTACCGTGGGGAAACTGGTTCGATCAAAAAAATCTTATGTTATGGTTTTTTTTGTCATGATATTTATCGACTGTGTTTTGTTAAATCCCTTCAAGCAACACTTTTTGGAAATCTTGCTTTTCATCTAGAAGAATCGTTGAATTACAATTTGGTAAAATAATTCCTGCCAATGCAGGCATTTTTAAAACTAAAAACTATTTACAAAATGAAACCGCATTCAAACCACAAAGTGTTTGCTTTCTTCGATAATTTAAAAATTGTTTTTTGCGTAAATATTTATTTGGGTTTCTTAATAAACAACACAAATGAATATAATCAACTCTTAACTATTTCATAATTATAAATAGAATTGTAATTTTTAACTTGGTTTTTTTTTTAAACCTATAACCATTTTCATAAAAATTTCAAGTTTTTTAATTAATTTACAAATTTCAAAAAAAAAATTTTTGTCGTCTGCTTTAAAGTTTTAATTTTGTGGTATTAAGGGTTTTACCAAACCGTAGTCGTTATTATGAAGTATAATGAAACATATTAAGCTTACTCCTTAGTTAGCTCCTAGGCGTCTTAAAACCGAAATAATATGATATGCTTTCAATATTCAATAACCGTTAACATATAAAATACTTTACGTAAAACAATTAAATTTGACATTTGGCTAGGTACAATTTACAAGAGAGCAGAAGCACGCAGTGTGGTGCGAAACCATTGGCAATTAGTTAGTAAGACAGGAGTCCTGCCATATTTGACAAACCTGCATTTGTGTACCGTACCCTTTCGTCAGTTAGTTTGGTCCATAAGACGGCTGTGTGGTATATTCTGAACTATAACTAGGACATCTTTATGGATTGTGACATAAATGAACAGGTTCCGTCATCTGGTTGAGGTTCGTAACCATTATTCTGAATGACTTCCTGTCATCCACGGCACTCTTTAGCCTTAGGTACTAGTCGCATATTGGACCACTTATCTATAAATTTCTTTTGTGTCTTTCTGGTTTTATTCAACTTGTGAACTTTCGCTCTAAAATTAAACCTGGAAATTCATATTATTGGTCACTCATCGTGTTCGAGGCATCTGAGAAAGCAGTTTTACATTAATTGCAATGAATTTCATCAGCATCTTTGTGCAGATGACAAGTTCAAAACCCAGTGAGACAATGCTATGTTAACGTGGAAAGGGTTAAAAAAACACATTTCGTTTGTGGCTCTGTCTGTGACTCCGGGTCTCTGTACTTCCAGATTCCTACCCACCCTTCACATCTTTTTACTTCCCAAAACTTCATCTCCTTCCTTTTCCTAAAAAGATGAAAGTCTCCAAAGATGGCATAGGTCTTGAGGATTTTGTATTCCTCAGATATTGAAAAAAAAACTCGTCTACATAACATAATATTATTTATACATTAATATTTATTTAATATGTTAATAAAGTATGTTCAAAAAAGTTTGCGATATCACGCATTTCAGTATTTAACTTACATAATTCATAATTTCTCTTTCTAGATCTTGATCTATGCAAATGTTAAAAAAATTATATTTTTTACTCTCAGCTAACTGATCTCATAGAATATGAGGTAATTTCTAATTATTAACAAGTGTCTTACGAAATAAACTGACTAAGATTCATTATTTCGAAAGATCCATTACTTATTGTAGTTTAAAAAAATAATAATGTTAACATCCTTAATGGCAGAGAGGTAAGGTGTAATTATATTCGTGTAATTTGTAATACGTACCTGTGTATGGTATACAAATGTTTTGATCTTATTATTTCGTAATCACGTCAGTTACTTGAGATGCTGAATTATTTGTTGAGAAATAACGTAATATGTTTTGTGTTATATATCAATTAGTTCTATGATAAGCACTTTATATCACGTAATATCATATTGGATTACGTTGCTTTAGTTATACGTAACTATCTACTAATAAGGAGTGTTTATTTGTGAAAAAGATATCCATATTTGAGTTGATTGAAATATTTATAAAGGTCAATCAAATTTCGGTTGCACAATAAATAACAAGCATCCAATATACGGTTGAATAAATATAATGTGATGTGTAGGTGTTTTAAATATGTGACTGCTCCCTTCTGGAGCCAATGAGACTATGGCATTCCCAATTGTGAGGCTGAAGGTAAGCGTTGAAGGGAAGGAGATGGAAAAGAGGAAGGTGGGGAAGAACCTGGCTATTCTGATTTAATCACTAAACACGGCTAAAGCCATTTCAAGCCGTTTCAATTCTGAATGGTGGTCTTACACAAGGGCGATACTGAGAGTATCTTCCACTCCCACCATTACCGAACTATTCTACATTCTTTCTTCTGTTGTTTTAAAGTGCATGCTATAGTTTTTTGCCGATTTCTTTGATTTTTGAAATATATATAAAGGGGTTTTTGTTTAATTCCAGATAAAAGGAAATTGTTGCAAAAAAAATGGGTCAAAACAATTTTTTTTTGGTTTCATAAATTTTTTTTTTGACATATCAAAACTTTTATCGTTTTTAATATCATATGAAAGACGATTATATGAAATGCCTCCCCCGTAGACAATGGATTGCCTGCCGTATCGTGAATGTAGATATAATGTTTATGTATGTTATCATGGTGTCGTATAAAGTGCGTTTGTACTTGTGACTTTTTAATAAATAATGTATTTGTAAGCAAAAGTATTTTATTTATTTTATGTATCAGGAGACTTATATTTTTTTACATCAATACAGCACAAGAGTCCCAACTGCTCCCGTCAGAAGTCAGTGAGACTACGGCATCCCCAATTGGGGTATGTTGTGAGACTGAGGATAGTAGAGAGGGGAGGGAGACGAGGAAGAGGACGGTGGGAAAGAACATGGCTATTCAAATCGGGTCAACAACCCGACTAAAACAATTTCAATCTTCTTTTCAAGTATCGTCCTCTCCAGAACGTGCCACAAATATACTTTATATTATATTTTAATTTGTGAAATAACACAAATCAATCAAATAAAATGTATTTGCACACTCCGGGTACGAACTTGCGACCTTCACATTCAAATAAAATATTCCTACAATTTTCGACGGTGTCACCATTTTTGTTAGCACATAAAAGTTTTTTAATTAATGTTCAAGAATTAAACTTAAATTATGTTGTATTTAAAAAAAAATTATAATATATATTTTTTCAATTTCCAATAGAACGAATGAAAATAACGTAAAATTTTGTACCAAACAAAAATTCAACAAATTTTCTATCAGAAAAGTTCAGATATTATGATTGTGGATACAAGTTGATCAAATTCATGTTTAAAATATTATTCAATTAGAACATTTTCGTTGTTTGTTTTTGGGGTGTTATGCCGTGTTGTGCTACCTCCTTCTTTAGCCGACGTTTCGGACAGCGTTGCAGTGTCCATCATCAGGGCAGATCCGGCAGATCCGTCATCGACATACATCATACATCGACGGATCTGCCGGATCTGCCCTGATGATGGACACTGCAACGCTGTCCGAAACGTCGGCTAAAGAAGGAGGTAGCACAACACGGCATAACACCCCAAAAACAAACAACGAAAATGCTTTTGGCCGTAAAAATCTAAAAACGTAATTAGAACATTGTTTGTACATGGTTAAGCTAACCCATGAATGTTTTCTATAAATAGGTACCCACCCCATTTGGCCGAGCAGCGCTAAAGATGTAGCCTTTTAGATTTGAACTTCTGTATTCCGACCATAAATTGTTTGGAAATTATTCTGGCTATTTTAAGCTCAGTCCCTCAGGGCGATTTTCTGGTTTCTGTTTTAACCCGGATATTCTGTAAGCGGTCCGCAAACAAAATAGACATGACCCTGTGGGGTTTTTTAAAATGGGATATTAGAAGGTTAAATTCAAAAAAATGAGTAGTTCAATTATTAAAACCATATTTTTAAATATGTATTGTTATTTCATTTTTGTTAATTTTAATCAGTTTCAAGTTTCATTTTCTGGAACCTACAGAACTATACACCGAAACTGAAAAAATTTCAAGTTCTGCAAGAAGTCAGAAGAGGGTAAGGAGAAAATCTAAAACTGGGCTAAGTTACAGTACATAAAAAGGAGAAACAATAAAATTAAAAGTAAAAATATAAAATCGATTTCTACATAGTTTCAACAAAATAGATATGTCTTTTTCGTTGTTTGTTTTGGGGTGTTATGCCGTGTTGTGCTACTTCCTTCTTTATCCGACGTTTCGGACAGCGTTGCAGTGTCCATCATCAGGGCAGATCCGGCAGATCCGTCGATGTGAATTTGTTGTGTTAAGTGTATGCTTATTTACTTGGAAGCGATACCGTGTCGTAAGCTTCAATCCACTACGAGCTGGTAGGTATTTCAGAAGAAAGTGAACTACTTTGAAAGGGAAATTTTGAGAAAGCGCACTATTTACGTTAGCCTGGGGCCCGTCCACGGAGAAATGTAACGAAATGTCCAACGAAAGTAGCGTCATCTTGTGGCGAATTCTAGAATTAGAAAAACCAAGCCAAAGCGAATGTAGCCAATATCAAGGTATAAACAAAATGGTTTTATAATTTTATATTGTATTATTATATGGTATTAAAGTATACTTAGACATGGTTTTTTGCGGTTAGCTTTGGTGTAGGCGTCAATTACCGGATACCAAGAGCTGTTGAGCTTAGCTCCGTCGTTTCTATTAATATTAATTAGATTTATGTAGATTGCAATTGCCTCCGTAATCAGGCGTGATCTGTAAGTTTTGGGTCTTCCCAGGACCTCAGGAACAAATCCAAAGTAATGACCGGTTTCAATTAAGTGCTCGGCGATTGCCGATTTATCAGGATGGCCAAGTTTACAAGCACGAAAGTGTTCTGCTATCCTCTTGGAAATCGTCCGCTCTGTTTGGCCTACATAAACCTTGTCACATCCGGAACAGCTGAGTTTATACACTCCGTCTGCTTCCAGAGGAAACTTAGTTTTTGCAGACCTCAGTAGGTCTTGGATTTTGGTTGTGGTTCCGAAGACAGGCTTGATGCTTTCTTTTCTCAACATCCTGGCAATTCTGTCTGTCACATTGTGAACGAAAGGAAGGAAAGCACAGCCTTTTGACTCTTGTTCAACTCTGTCTTCCTTCGGTGTAGATTTGGCTCTTATAATTTGCCTTGTCTGCCTTGTCGGGTAACCGTTGCGCTCCAGTGCATCGGTCAGCTTTATAAATTCTGTTCCGAGTTTTGTTTCTTCGCATATTCTGGTCGCTCGGGTCACCAAAGTATGGATAAGACCTCTCTTCTGCGCTAGGTGGTGATGCGAATCGGCATGTAGATACCGATTTGTGTGCGTTGGTTTTCTATATACTGTGTGTCCTAGATTACCATCTTCTTTTCGCGTCACCTCCACACCTAGAAAAGGCAGGATTTTATCGTCGTTTTCCAGCTCCATTGTGAACTTAATTTTACTATGGAGTGAATTTAGATGATCCAGAAATTTTGTTCGTTTTACTATGTATAAATTATTATTTACAATTGGAAAATATCCTCTACAACACAGGTGAACTCCTAACGTGGAAGACAATAAACTATACCTTTGTAATTTAAATATTTAAGAATAAATAAATAAAAATAAAATAACTATGTATCATTAAATAATATATTATTAAATCTACTAACAATAGGTCAAAATTGTCAAATCGCTCTTAAAACCAATCAGAGATATGTACGAACTATATTACTGGTCGGCTACCATAACGTACGAGTATCTTATAAGTCGTACGAGTGACAGATCAATACATGAGTTTTTAATGTATTATGATCTGTCAATCAGGGCTTCACCTTGGCCTACTGAGTGTAACTTTCTCTAGTCTATGCTTTGCCCAAACAATTAAATGTACGAACTGACATTCAAAGTATGCACACACTTACAATATGACGCACAAATAACGCGCATAGATCACCACAGACCACCACAGATAACCATAATCTGCAATAGATATAGACACAGTTTGAGTTAGTAATAATTTTGTATAAGTTCACAAGTACGAGGATTGATTGGAAGACATTATTAACGAATCAGGTCAAAGTATGTATATATTTAAAAATATTACTTGGCCTTGGTCAGGTAAACTCACGTCACTCATGATAAAAAAAATTTATACAGGAAAGATTATAAAATCAATTAAAAGAGGCAATAGAAGATTCGTTGATTTGGAAGCATGTAGCAAAGAAAGCGAAATGTTTTTTTCTGAAACAAAATCAAAAAAACATAAATTATTTTAACCGATAACACATAACTTCACGTAAATAATATGTAAGTAAAACGTTGTTTGACTTTTTTCATAAATATTCCTTACTGCTGGTAAAAAACAAATAGCAGTAGCTTTACTTATCCGTACCAGCACCATAGCACTGTCAATCGTTATGGATTTCTCAGGATAACTTTCGTTAACTTCTCATCGTTCCTTAGGACAACTGCAGATCGCTAACGTACAAATCACAGTTGACGTCATATATATTAATAACACTTAGTCTTTGTGAATTAGTCAGAGACAATTTTGACTTAAATTTTTACGAAAAATTCACTTTATGTTTTCTCACATATCTATCTAAATTTATTATAATAATTTATTATAAGTATACTGTATCGCCGTTTGATTTTTTAAAGCACCTTGAATATATATTCATTATTATTATACACACTTCTAATTGACACAAGAATCGAAAACTAACGTAAAATCACTTATTTTGGTAAGCCTGCAACCCATGGTGGTTAATAATTGGAGTCAGTGTAGATAATATTATATGACAGCAGGTTCCTGTTCTTACATTGTATAAAATGTAACATTCTGAAATCGAATAACAACAGCTTGCCTCAGTTTATCCGCTTTCCATATTGTAATTACAAAATTATGCATAAATACAGCTTAGAAGCTGTGCATTGATCTAGCCATGGTGATTACACCGAGTAGTCGAGTAGCCGTGTAGCCTGATCGACGGCTGTCAAGTGAAACTTTGTCCGCACCTTATTTATTATCATTCACAGCACAAAATATAAATTCAAGTTTTATAAATTTACGATAGCAAGAACCAACATTTCATAATATACAATTGGTTGTAACTGGAAACGACTTAAAATTTTATAATACAGTATACATTATATCTATGAAAATGCACTGCTTTGGCTTGAATCGCTTGAGCTAAACCTATAATGTTTGTATTCATCTATTTTTTTCAAAGTTGTATCTTTTCGAATCCGTTTTATGGCAAAATACCTATTGCACCATTTCCTTTTAATGCTGTAATAAAAAAATTGAACAAATCAATGAAAGCCTTCGTATTCAAAGTTAACTAAATAATAATAATTGTATACTATTCATTTTTTTACAGTATCCAGGTCTCAAAAAATAAAAGAAAAATTTTCGTCCATTTTATATAATGCATTATAATGTATCACTTTTCAAAATGTTGCTGTAATAAATACTAGCTGACCCGCCCATACATTGCTGTGGCTAACGAAACAATACCATCTACTGGATGGTTTCCTAACCTAGAAAACCAACTGTTGTGTCAATAAATTAACTCACATCTGTTAGAAACTTATGGAACTTACAAATAATTACAAAGCATTGTCCTATAACAAACATTGGTAAACTTTCGATCGAACTGGCCACGCTTATTACGAAGATACTTTGTTTGGCGGCCAGCTGTCAGTTTGATATGTTGGTATTCCCGACAGAACTAGGAGCTAGATGCTAGATGATCGTCGCCGACTTCATGCGAAACATAATTGGCGCGTATAAAAACACTAAATAATTCATTTATATAATAAATATTTTTTTCAAAAAACCTTTAGATTCACCTTAATTACTGTAAAAGACAACTTTTTGCATTCGGGGAAGTGGAATATATTGCAATTAAAATTTCCGTAAATTAAAAATTTACTGCCGCGTACGAGAGCGCGATGCCGCGATATTTGGCGGCCCGATATAATACCGTAATATAACGAGGAGCTAGAAATATGTCACTACTAGACAATCTATGCGAATTAGGTAAGCACTAGTTTGGCGAAATTCTGGAAATAAAATACAGTAAATTGAATAAAGACCTTCAGGCACGTTTTTTTTTTACATTAAATTTTTTAATGTTAAAAGGTTTACCTAAAAATCTGTTTTAGCACTAGTTTGGCGAATACTGGAAATAAGGGGAGAGTACGATTTCCGTGGCGCCGACATTTGACGATGGATTTTGATAAATTGATCCAAAATAAATCGAAAATGAAGAATAATTCGATATCTTGCTTCGTTTCGAGATATCGACACTATGAAGTTTTTTAGTGATTTAATAAAAAAATACATTCATTTTTGTATCACAAACCATGTTACACAAACTTAGCGTAGCCGCTAAACTACTTGAAAACTGGGATGTTTTTCTTGCCTTGACGCGAGCAGGCGCTATAAAGGGGCACATTCTTTTGTATCACAAACCATGTTACACAAACCTAGCGTAGCCGCTAAACTACTTGAAAACTGGGATGTTTTTCTTGCCTTGACGCGAGCAGGCGCTATAAAGGGGCACTTTCTTTTGTATCACAAACCATGTTACACAAACCTAGCATAGCCCCTAAACTACTTGAAAACTGGGATGTTTTTCTTGCCTTGACGCGAGCAGGCGCTATAAAGGGGCACTTTCTTTTGTATCACAAACCATGTTACACAAACCTAGCGTAACATGGTAAGGAAAAATAACGATAAGAGGAAGTGATGTTATTCCAATCGAACTGCCGGCAAAAGGAAATTGATAAAATATTATGTTTTCTGTTGT
This sequence comes from Limnephilus auricula, assembly GCA_951813805.1. Taxonomy (NCBI): domain Eukaryota; kingdom Metazoa; phylum Arthropoda; class Insecta; order Trichoptera; family Limnephilidae; genus Limnephilus; species Limnephilus auricula. The sequence continues at coordinate 2,176,584 of OX638401.1, forward strand.
AAGGCGGCATACATTAACTACGTGAGCAAAAAATGGGGGCGGGGGTCCAGTAAAATGTCACGAAATCTCATTATACCGAGGAGGGGGTCACTAAAAATCTCACATCAACTTTAAAAGAGCATATAGTTACTTATAGAGATAATAAAAAAACATTGATTTACATGTAGAACAATGAAGGTTCCACTGTTGAAGCGTACTTAGGTGGGTTCTGACGTAGGATATGTAGAGAATCTTAAATGTTTCGGTATTTTGAAAACTGAACATATTTTAAATATAAAGCCTTGATATGTTACTAGTACTTTGAAGTATAAAGATATAAGTAGTTTTTGCGAAATTAGTTATCATTACAAAAATTATTTCCCAATAAAATTGTCAGAAATTGAACGATGAAAGCAACAGTTGGTTTTTCCGTAATAGGGTATTTTCACAAACGAGGGATTCTGTTGAACATGTATGGAGTATTTAAAGATCATTTTTCTGATTTTAATCATCATCATCAAAAACTATCAAAAACCGACAAAACCAAAACGGAACGTGGTTGGCAACGGCACCAAATACGCACGTCAACAAACTACAAAAACAGAAATTTTGACTTGCAACATAGTGGAAGGGATGGATTGGTACATAAAACCCACCGATTCCTACCCTCCCACTATACCTTTTTTCCCAAATCTTCGCCTGCTTCCTTTTCTTTAAAATAACATTCACACAACATCCCCAAAGATGACATAGGCACTGAGAGAAAATATTTTCATCCTGGCTTCCAGTGAGACGCTAATGTAAAAAAAAGAGGAACGTCACTGTCTAAGTCTGATTTTGAAAAATTGTGTATGAAGCCCTTGCAACACCGGGGAGTTTATCTACTTTAAGTCTATTGTCATCTACTATATAGCGGGCGGGTAGTCGTGTGGCGAACACCGAGGATTTGATTGTTTAAATATAAATCTACAGTTCTATTTCGAGATTGATGAAATTTTGCACACTCATCCATGAAAACCAGATAAAGATCACTATTAGTTTTTCGAAAAACTCTTCGTAAAGGTCAGGACTTCAGCTACTATTAAAAAATATTTATTTAACGAGCGTGAATCGGGTTTTATTATGCATCAATCATGATACATTTTGAAAAGATAAATTTCATGTAAGTTATGAGTAAGTGGCAAAGTAGGAAACTGTAATATTTTCCGTGCGATTAATTTTATTTGAAATTCTGAATATGTTGGCATATTATTTTCCTTACATGCTATTATGATTCAGAGGCCGGATGAGTCACCGTTAAGTCAACTTAAGCTATATAAATGATCCCATCTTCAAGCAACGGAGTTGAGTCATAATAATTTGATAAATATAGATTTATATTTTGGAAAATAATACTACTTTAAAATAATACTTTACTCACAATATTACATAGCCTACATATATCCTAAAGCCCGGAATCATTAAAAAATGGTTTCTGCGCCATAAAAAATGTGTAAAAAAAATTACACACTGTTATAATTGTCCTACATCTATAAGTCTAGACTCTAGAGCCAACTGATTTACGAAACAATCGCACCTTCTTCAATTATTACGCTCTGGTTAACTAACCTCCGTAAGTAACTAACTAACTGACCTGGCCCCCTAGCACACTCGATCGATAAGAATTGATAGGATAACTTTCGGTAACTTCTCATCGTTCCCTAGCATGACTGCAGATCGCCAACGAATAAGTAACAATGACTAATTGTCCTCAATATATTCGTTATCAACTGTTGTTTGTATGTTAGCGATCTGCAGATGTCCTAGGGAACTATGAGAAGTTACCGAAAGTTATCCTATCATTCTTATCGATCGAGTGTGCTAGAGGGCCAGGTACATAATTAACTTGATCTTGCCATGTCTTCCACGGCTGTCTCCGACTTTTTACCTTCGCGTTACATTTTCTCTTTCAACTCTTTTTTTTCGTTCATGTGCTCTACATGTCAAACGAGCTGGTTTTAATGTCAATTAAAGTAGTTAGGTAGAGTATATATTAAGGATGTTACGAATGTGATATTTTTCACATTCGCGAATGCGAATGCGAATGTTCAGAGTGCAAATGTGCGAATGCGAATGCGAATGTTAAGGAATCACATAAAAAAAACTTTAGTCAACATTAATCATCGTTTTAATAAAAAAATGAAAACAATAAATCAATTCTTATACAGTAAGTTATAATCGTAATTAAGCAATTTAATAATCGAAGTTCAAAAGAGGCATATCATACTTCAGAAAAGGCAATTTTGCAGCCTTTTCTCCCATGAGGCGATTTCTAAGGGGCTCGTATATAAGGCCGGCTGCCATGACAGGTTAGACTGAGAAGTGATACATTCGCACTTGGCTCTGACCGTATGTCAGTCGTGAATGACATATATTTGAAATCTGCTAACAGAACTTTGATTTTTTCAGCAACTTTGTGGTACAAAACTTCACATTGAACTTCATATTCTCAGTGAAAAAATTACGACCTTTTAGTGTGTATTGGGGTGCGACTAACTGCAAATGAAACACGTGATGCCGGCTAGCGCGCTAGCGCGAAAAATAAAAGACACGTGAACAAAGGGCGAGTCATGACATGATCTGCACACATTCGCATTCGCTAAATATTTGCATCGATTGTTGCGAATGCGAATGTCGATGCGAATGTTTAAAATGATGCGAATTATTCGCATATGCGAATGCGAATATTCGCAACATCCCTAGTATATATTATCATTTTAAGACAATGACAGGTTGTAAAAACAACGTTCCACAATATTTGGTTTCACAATAATATAATTTCCAAGTTGGACATGGCTTATCTTATGTACGTATTGGATGTCATAGTGTGGATCAGAGTGTCCAAAAGTGATAGACGTATGAATCTATCCCTCCCACTGCGGGGCCAGGCTTATTTCCGTGAGGGTCCTGCTGGAGAGTTCAAAAAGTCTCCCACAACCAGTCTCTCCCGATCCGGACAGCGATACAGTTGGCGGGCAGAAGCATTCACTGCCAAGATCAAAAAGTGAATCACTTGGGATAACCTATAGCCGAGTTGTTGTAAATCCAGTAAATGGTTCCCGAGGCAGCGGTACCCATACTCGCCTCCCAAATTAAAAAATATAAAAAAGTTAAGACGCAAGAAAAAAATGAATTCAATAAGTAAAAAATCTTTCTTCAAAAAGATATCGTTAATTCTTGCCAAGTGTTTGTTTTTTTATAAATACATAAGAGTTTTTCCGTATCAAGGTTTTCTTGTGATGTGGGTTGTCCATATCTTCCCAGACCCTCTCGAACAAAGATAATTATTTTTTCCCAGAAGTGAATTGAATATCACGGAACCATTTATCAAGATAACTACTGATACTCGCTATCCGCTGCTCCATGAAAAATTGTTTGTCTTTCTGGCAACTATCGTCTTGGAGAAATGGACCAAGATATTATTTAAGACTGATGGCTTTCTACCTTGTTTACACAAAGTTTCACTTTAGATGCTGATGGAAAAGTTGACGGTCATTAGTTTAAAATAAATATCTCGCTGGGAAACGTAGAGTTGTTATAAAAAAATAATTCCAACTTCCAAGTCGATGATTTGTCCCTCGTGTAAAATAGACTTATGAATAAAAAGATTATATTATCACTAGAACAAAGTAGGTACCTACCTCGTACCGTCTAACTGAAACCGGTCGAATTGTATAAATAAAATAAAGTGGTTTTAAACAAAATAACTTGTTTCGTTCTTATAATGGCGTCAAGCTACAAAGTATTTGCTTTCTTCGAAAAATACAACATTATTTTTTGACGAAGTAATTTGTAATATATAATTTATTAATCAAAATGTATATTTGTATATTATAGTAGGTACTATACTATATTATAGTATAATATAGTAGTATAATATATATTGTAGTATAATATAGTATAGTACCTACAAGTATAGTAGATACTTTCAGTATCATCTCCTTCCCCTCCCTTCTACCTCCAGTCTCACATTTTTTTGCGATGCCGTAGTCTCGCAGGCTCCAGATGGTTGGGAGCAGTTGGGACTATTGTGCCAGTACGAATTCCATCTTACTAGTAGTCTCGGCGTTTTTATTCCGTGTCAATCTTTTTTATAATGCACAAGAGTCCCAACAGCTCCCAACCATATGGAGCCTGTGAGACAATCGCATCCCTAATACGCAGTGACTCTAGAGGAAGTGGAGATGGGAAGGAGATGAGAATGAAGAATAAGGTATCTATAAGTACCTGGCTATTCCGATCTGGTCACCAAACACCGTGGTAGTAATAATTTCACATTACTAGTAGCTTCACAGTTTTCAATATGTGTTAATCTTTTTGTTTTACCTCTCGAGAATCTCAATTATTGCTTCCAACCATGGATATGTTGTGAGGCTGGAGGTAGTTAGAAGGGGAAGTAAATGAGAAATGGAAAGGTGTAGATGTAACTAGACTTTCAGATCTGGTCTAGGGCTAAAGCCATTTGACGTTCTTTCCGATTCTAAATAGTGGTCTTTCTGCAGGATGATACTGAATGTATCCACCACTTTGGAACGCGCCCTTAATATACTGATATGATTACATAATATTTTTAATAAATTAATTCTGTAATAACTCCAATAATTAATTTAATAAACTTTTCTTGTGCATTCCAGGATTTCAACCCGCGACCATCGTATTAATAGCCAAGGATAGTAACCATTCACCCACGGGTTCCGTTTTATTCATTTTATATATCAAAACAAACCAAGTAAGTATTCGATCTATTCGTAAATAAGCTTTATAAATGGAAAGATTAAATTTTCTTTTGTGCATCCATTTCCTTTATCATAACAATAGTAGGTAATATTATTGTGTTTCGTCGGAAGTCCTTTAAGTTAACAAGGATAATTTCCTTTAGACTTTCCCACATTGCAGCAAGAAGGACTCGGCTTTTACGAATATCCTTTGACAATACCTACACTATAATGCACTGTTAACATGCACAGCCAATTTCGTAGGTGGAATCTCCCGGTAACTAACAACCCAGAAGCAATTTATTAGAACATGACTAACGTTCACATCATAAACTACATATTTTATATGAAGATTTTTTTATAATCAAAATTATTGTGGAAAAGAAACAAATGTTGTACCCATATCTTTTTGCGTAAAATTTGATGGTAAAAATATGCATAATTTTTTGTACGATCACACAAAATAAAGCCATTTTGCCTTTAACTAGTGTGAGTGTCCCCAATCAAAAAAAAGTATTTATCATTTATTGCTTTAATCTTTAATGTATATAAATTTGTTTCCATAATGGTAAACCTCGAGGACTAAGCCTGTACCGAGGTTAACAATTATTTATCAATTTTGGAGACGGGTTTGCTGCGTTTGGTTTCTTAGCAGGGGTCCCGGTATCATGGGGTGAGGTTCGTCTAGGTCTTAGCGGCGGACGCATTTTCTCACCTACTGCATGGCGGGCCGGATCAGGAGACACACAGTTTGACGGAGACCTAACATAGACCTCTGCAGCTGGAACCTTTCGACCCATTGCCTTCAGTGGAAGGGATGAATTGAGATGTCTGTCACTTTTGGACACATGGACCTCTAGATTTCTAACCACCCTTCATATATTTTTCTTACTCAAAATTCCTGTCCTTCCTTTCCCTAAAGCGACCCTCCACACGGCATCTCCAAAGATGACATAGGCCTGAGGAAATTATTTTTCCTCAGGGCCTCCTGTGTGGAGCTAATATAAAACAAAAATTAGGTGAAAGAAAAAACATAACACAGTGCCCATTTTGAAAATGCTTTGAAAAATATTTGAACCAAGTGGAGCTTGATACAAAAATACAGTTTCTTTTACCAAAAGATTTTTTTTTGTACCGGCACAAAGATGAAAGAGGAGTTAATTATTCTAATGATATGAATTTGTTGTATTCTTTCTGCAAATAAAATGGAAAAATTTGGCGGTTATAGTGAGTAAACATACGAGTAGTGAATATCCTTTTCTTGTAAATTTCAGATTCTGGAATGTTGTCTATCAACAAGTCCATACTGAATGGTAATGTCAAAAAATAACAGATGATTTTGAGTTTTATAAACAGTAAATCATTGCTATATATTAAGTTGTAATCGGTATGAGAATATGCTTTAATGGCAGATGCCATCACCGTTGTGCCCAGGCGTGGGTATCATAAATATGTAGAAATGTTATACCGTACTGCAATAATTTTTTTGCTAGATATTTAAAATATAGATATAGACATCTAAATTATCTTTTATACCAACTTGAATTTGAATACCATGTCAGTTTCTGGTGGTTCCACCTTACAATGTTTCATTGTGTAGCATCTCCATGCACTGCATATCATCTTGTTACGTCGTACAGATATAAAATGGAACGTGCCTCTTGCAACCTTCCCACTACATTGTTTGTCTCTTCACATAGGTACCCCACTGTACGAGTTGTGTACAACCCTACCCCGCTGTATACAATATACCCCACGGTACACAAATATATTTTACAACCTATTTTACAGGATATATATATCCTGTTAGATTATCCTATCATATTAGATCAATCTAACGATTGCATAAAAAATAAAAATAACTATGTATCTTTATTTTATTTATTGTAAGTAACCATAGACAATGTCAGTATACAACAGCAGAATGTTAATCCATCAGGCTAGTTGGTCGCTTTTCGGAATAACTCTTATAGGTCTTATACAGGTGGCGCAAAATTTGTCACCTAATGTTTTTTGGCTATAATTTTTTTTATGGAAAAAAAATTGTTTCTGCTTTTGAGTTGTGTTTATTTGATGTCTTAATTTTTTGCTACCTCCAGAATTGTGACCATACGGGCCTGATTTATGGAAATGGTTTGATCCACTGACAAAAATATGGTCGAGGACTGAAGGTTTAACATTAAAAAATACATAGAATAAATACCGACCATCATGATAAGATTGTGTACAACAAATATTAAAAATAATAATCTTGCTTGCTTCTCTATGACTTTGTGTAAATCAGATTCAATGACCTCTAGAACTAGGATTTGTTTTGATTTTCAAAATTAAAACTGATTGTGGAAACTATTCAGACAAGCGATAAAGTAGGTATCAAAATTGTATTATTACCCCGTTACCCTACTCTCCCTGTCGGTGTTTGCTTCTAACAAAAGGAAACATGTAACATTATGAGATGCTTGCCTTTTGAAGAAAGCATTCGGCTTTCTGCTGGGGAAAATCGCCATTGTTTATTTTTGTTCCCGTCGCATGACTCAGGAATTCATTTTTGTATGAGCAGTGTACATTAATATGTACATTTTTCTCCTCATAGTACTCATTCTGTATTTTAAACTTACTCTTTTACATTAACCTACGTTGTATGAAAGCGCTCTTTCTTTATTGATATCAAAGCAGACTTATTGTTGAACAGGTTCATGAAACTTGCAATAAATTTTATAGTAGTTGACATCCAAGACTCGTCTTTTTGTTCCCCACTTCATTATTAACATCATAGTATGCATTAACATAACCCTGGACTGGGGGCATCTATGACTTCTCAAGTCAGTTCCTCATTGCTGAGGATCGTGACCCCTACTCCAATTTCCATTGTGGTCAAGGCTCCTCCACCCCTCACGGTCCTGGGCTGCATGGAGAGCCAACGACACCCTAGGTCAGTGATACTTGATCACTCCCTTCTTGCTAACTTTCCTCTGCCTTTTCTGCTTTTCATATTCCTCAGTTTGGCGAGCAACGTGGCAAAAGTTTCTAAAGATATTTTGTAAGCTTATGGATGTCTAGCTCTCCTAGAATGGACACCTTCCTACACCTGGCTATCCATGGAATCCTGAGCATTTTTATTCCAGCACCGCATTAATGTGTGACAGCTCTTTGGTTAATCACAGAATTAATACGTTGGTACATATTTACGATTTATATCTGCTCAGTGAATCGGGTCTGCACTTTCCACTATTTTTCGTTCTTCACTGCAACATAAATAAATGATCTGAAAGCAAAATTTCACGTAAACAATAAAATTGTAGATATACCGTTTGATATTTGTCACATCAGGACGGGTCGTTTCTATGACTAGTTCTTTAGTTCAATGGGTCTCTTTAAGGCCCAGGTTCACTCCTTCCTTTCCTCAAAATGACCCTTCGTACAACACCCTCAAATATGACACACATAGATCGTGAGGAAAATTACTTACCCCAAGGTCTCCGGTTAAAAAATATTTTAAATGACGGCCGGCGTAGTCCAGAGGCAAGGCTTTGGACTCCCATTCTGAAGGTCGCGGGTTCGAACCCAGCGTGTGCCCATATTTATTTGATTAATTTGTGTTATTACACAGTTAATTAAATAAAAACAATATATACTATATTTGCAGCACGTTCCAGAGTGGAAGATACTCTCAGTATCGCCCTGGTGTATGACCACCATTCAGAACTTAAACGTTGCTTGAAATAGCTTAAGCCGTGTTTAGTGACTAGATCTGAATAGCCAGGTACATCCCCACCTTACCAACATATCCCAATTGGGGATGCCATGGCTCCATCACTGGCTACAGACGGGAGCAGTTGGGAATCTTGTAAAGCGTTCACTATAAAAAAATAAAAAAATATGTATAGAAAAAAAATTACCAGTATTATATTGTATTTAATCAACACTACTAGAATTAGTGACGTTAACACACAAACCCACTCCTCACAATAATAAACCCAATTTAAAACGTAAATTATTACTGCACCAAGCTATAAAGACAATTTGGTTTTAATACATAGAAATTAAAAGTCGCTTCTGAATTGCATTATACCATGGCATATTATAAAGAAGAAAGGTAATAGGGTGGCGACGATAGTTCTGCAGTAATTACAGTAGCAAACTGGGGTGCGTTTGAGGAAGCGACCATCAGGGAAGGTTATTTATCGTCTTTGCTTGAACTAACACGGAAAGTAGTGGCTTAGTTCTGTAGGGCACGAATGGGGTAATTGAGTCATTTATTCTAAACGGATGTGGTCCAGTTTTCAAGTCAATAATTATTGTGGACATTTTTTAAAAGAAGCAAAAGTAAAAATTCAATTTAAATGTTGTCGAAATCAATTAATTTGGTTTATTAACCAAATAAATAAATACATTTATTGCTATCGAATTTAATTTATTGAACTCCATTTTATTTTTTAGTTTTTCTATCGTGTAAATATATTCAATAATATTATTATTCAATTTCTAAAAATCGGTTCACGATTTCTGATATGTATTTATGTTTGCGCGTGAGAGCTATTTCGCCTTCTAATGGTAATATCAGACAATTTGAGAATACATTCAGAATTCGAAACAGCTGTAAACACTTAATAACAACTACACAGCAGAAGTTGTTTAAACGTAAACTTTTTTATAAATTAAATTATAATAGTATTGAAAAATTATATATTAAAATGAAAATGATAAAAAATGAATCATTTATGACTGCAATGGAAATTGTAATTTTTTATACATTTAATATAACATTATTTATAAACAAGTGCAGCTGTTATTATTATTACTGAAGGCATTATCAAAATGTTAAATACCACCTTCAGCCTCACAACATACCTCAATTGAGGATGCCACAGTCTCACTGGCTTAAGACGTTTGGGAGCAGTTGGGACTCATTCGAACACAAAACTTTTAATAATAAAGCAAAATAGAAATGTTCTGTAAAAGGAACAAGCATCCAGCAAACGGCCAAGAAATTTATTCGGTTGGAACCTTTACTCGTGCTCTGAAAAGACTTAACTAGTTCAGATTTTGATGAATCTCTATTTTCTATCCTCTTTAAAATTCGTGTACCTAGCCTCTTAAGTGATTCATTGGGTTATTTAGTGCAGTATAAGGCAAGTGTTGAACCATTCAGGTGTTTAATGCATTAATACACTTCGCTCTCAGAGCTAACTGGCCATTTACTTGGATACCTTTAATATGCTGCACCATCGCTAAGTTCTTATCCGTGTTAACCTTTATTTATGTATCCATAATGTGTATATTATTGCGTTTTGCTCCTAATCACTTAAAAGTAAAAGGCTCAGTTAACGAAACTGTCCCATTGTCCTCAGAATAAAGCACACTTTTTGTTGCATGTTTGGGACTTAATTAAAGAAGAATTAATGATCCTTACCTTCGCAGGTTTTCGATGGTGTTTGCTGGCCAACTACGGGCCCGGTAGGTACCGCGGGGCATTATCTTAAAATGCTTTGCCTTTTAATTAATGGAAGAACTCCACATTAACCCAAAAACTCTTAACACGCGAGTGGAGTGTATTTTTACGTTCGCAATAATGTTTCACAAAATTACCCTGTTTTTAAATGAAAAGGGCTGTAATGGGAGTGAGGTGTTTCGTTTGGCGCTTGTGCCAGTTGATAAGGTGAAAATATGTGGATCATTACTTATCAGAAAGAGACTAATTAACCCCCTTTTAATAATTAATATGATTAACTTTATAGAAAACTATTGCTAACACGGAATTAGTTATTTAAATTTATAACTTGTTTGTACGGTGGTGTTCGTGGCTTCGGGTTGTTATTGATAAAAGGGTCGTTTAGACTGTTTAGAGAACATTATTTACTTTTATTCCTTAAACTATTAAACGACATTTTATCTCATATTAAAAGTGCTTTAATAATGCCATTTAAGATGGTAGCCGTTGTCGAGTGGTTACAAATTTGGAAGTTGTGGTTTAAAATGCCGGCGTTCTCAAGAAAGTTTTATTTGATAATTTGTTTAATTTCACAGTGTATTCATTGATAATAATATGCAGTAGGTATATTTACATCATGGCAGAGTGAACGAAACCACCATTCAGAATTGAAACGTTGCTTGGAATGTCTTTAGCCGTGTTTGGTGAACGGATCACAATATGCGTATACTTCCCCACCTTCTTTTTCCCCATCTCTCCAGACACACGACTTATCACAACATGCCATAGTCTCACTGGCTTCAGACGGTACGAAGCCGTTGGGACTCTTGTGCGGTACGCACATTATTATTTTTTTGTTATGTGAATACTACACAAAAGCCCAACTATCTCGATCCAGTGAGACTATGGCAACCCCAACTGGTGTATGTTGTGAGGTTGGAGGTACCTGGGAGGGGAAAGAGATGGGAAGAGGAAATCGGGGAAGTTCCATTCAATTCAGATCTGGTCATCAAATACGGCAAATGCCATTTCAAGCATCGTTTCAATTCTGAATTGTGACCAGGACGATACTGAGATTATCTTCCACTCTGGAGCGTACTGCAAATGTACTGTATATTGCTTTTAGTTAGTAATTTATGAAATAACGCAAATCAATCAAATAAAATTTACTTGCGAACGTCGAGATATTATAAACCCGCGACCTCAGGTTTGCTAGTCGATAGCCTTATCCCTCAACAACAGAGGCCGTCAACATTTAAGTTCACACATACCTGCCCGCTAAAATCAAGCTGCTAATTTATAAATATAGGTGAACTAAAAAAATAATTGCCACTACCTACTGTAATAATTGTAACACCTGTCCGCCTTGGGAAACACAGAAAGTTTGTTTCCTTTTTTAATTGTGTATGTCAGTCGATAAATTTTATTTAGAGATTACGGCTAATGACCCACACCTCTTTTAATTTAAGTAGCACCTGGTAACAATATCTCCCGCACTTAATTCTAACGGTATCGGTTGTTATGTCATTTTTCTATGGAAGTGGCAGTTTTGAGTCCTGACACAGCGCAACTTTCTTTTTCGGAAAATTAACACTTTGTTTATTTTTTTTATTCATAAAATATTTCTGTATGCTTGTCATTTTGTACATTTGTCAACATTTGGTGCGCTTTATTTCGATTGTGCTTTTTACAAATTAAAATCCCTTGAGTTAGGTTCGGTTAGTTTGTAAATGACCAGTTCTAAATAGCTAGGACAACAAAATCTACATCTTCCTCTCTTTTTCTTCTCGTTCATTCTCTTTAATCCCAAACTATTTGTAAAAACGTGATTTTTTTTATTTTTTTTTAATATATATATTTTTTTAATAAATTTTTATAATTTGCTGTTTTGAAAAAAAAAAACATGCACACACAAACACTTACACACACACACGTCACTCGATAATTACTAAGTATTCATAAAACATATAAGAAATTACAAGGATAGGTTCATATCAAAAGTACACACTATGTGTCATGTGTAATATCTGTGAATTCTCCCATCATCGTAACCAATTTAATGTATTGTTTCTGTAATATAAAATAATAAGTAATGGAAATACGATGTTTCTATCAATGATCTTACTTCGTTCGATTAAACACGTACAAGAGTAGAGAATATATCATTTAGCGTTTCCACAACTTCCCACGTTATCCTTCATTTCGATTTAATATCGACAACATCGTTACATAAACTGGAAACAAATAAAAGCAAGGAACACTTTACGGCTTATTGGGTACCGAGATCGGGTACCGGGATCGGGTACCGGGATTGCGTACCGGGATCGGGTACAGGTTAGGCAGAACAGCGCGGCGGCAATCCTTATTATTAAACAATCGCATAAACATAAACGATGATATTATTATTATTATTGCTTTCTGCAAATATCTCACGGGCATCCGCGAATATCGTCCTTGAAATGTATTGCATTGCGGGGCTATAAATACTGCCGTGTAATACAAAAAGTCCAGCAATGGGCATCTTTGATCCACCCACCCCTATAGCATGGAGTACCTACAACAGCGCATACAAGAAACATTACTTCTTGTAACACTTTCAAACCCAGTAAGTTGTGACAATAATTATTTATTCGCCAAAAACAAAGGATTTGTGATTTTTTTCTCTCTTTTATAAGATTTCGGATAATATGCCTATCTTTGGTGATTAGTCCCAGAATTTCTGCACTAAAAAACGAATTCTTGAAATCTGGTATTGGTGAAAACATAAAAATGGAATGCATGAAAATGTAAAAAACGTGTACAAACTTGGCGAAAGAGTTGATGAGTTGTTGCATGGAAGTGTTTTTAATCCTTATCTACCGTTTATCCTCTCGCTTCCTGCAGTCCACTGTATATGACAATATTAGATACTATTTTTTTACGCTGATAACACTTTTCATAGACAAATAATACTCATTTCTACCGCCAGGATTGATCAGCTGTGGCATTTTTACAAAATTATTATTCAAAGGTATTTTGAAGTCTTGTCAAGAGCATTTTTTGAAAATGGCGTCCGGTTTTTTTTTTCGCACCCGAGTTAGTTATTAGATTATTTTTTTTTAGTTTTTATTATTTTAAAATATACCTTTAAAACGTCTTAGGATTTTTAGACTTTTTTTAGTATTGAATTGTATTTTTTTGATCTATGTTGTGACCTGAAGTATTCTACAACGTACCTTCTGTAATTAATTATCTACGCATAAAAAAAAAATTATAATAATTTGTTGTTCTTTTACATTTATAATGTAGAATAACACTAACATTTTTTTTCTGGTGCTTGGATTAGCCTCGGGTCTCAAGAGGTTATGGAGGTTTCGGACTCTATGAGTATATTTTTTGCCTTTTTGAAAAACTGTAGATTCATGATCGTGCATAAAATTCGAAGAATAATCTACTTATTTTGGCACCCTTTAAGAATCGCTTCATAGCAGATAAAAATTGTTTTTCAGATTTTTTATAATTTAGAATCATTGATTAATTAAAATCAAATAACTTTTTACTCCATAAATAGGTTTTAATTTTAAGTGAACTGTAATTAATAATTTTTAAAAATATTGTAAGGCTCTCTTTAATATTTCAACTTCTAACGACTTGATTGTCAATCCCTAATTAACTCTTCCCACTTCTACCCCTTCCACTCCTTCGTTAATTCTTCTGCCGATTTGGGTTTGCCCCTCCCTCCTCCGCTTTCTAACACCGTTTCAAATGTTAATCTATGTTTAACTTTAGAATTCGACTCATATTTATGAAGTCCTACAAATATGGTTGTCGATACGATAGATTGTGCAACTAAAGAAGTGGTATAATTATGTCATCAAAAAGTAAAAACCTTCTTTTAAAAAAACCGTTCTTCGAAAAACAAGAATAATTGTTTGTTGTTGGGCCTGCAAGAGTTGCACTATTGGACCTGTAGGCCGCGGCCGGTTGCTTCCCACTCCACTTATTATTATAAATATGAATGTCTGCTGGCTGACACGCCTTATGACAATAAATACCGGCTGGACCGAAAACACCGTATACCGTCCTCCATACACCATACATACACCATACATACACCATACATTAAATACGTATTCACAATATCATTATAATTTCCCTCCGGGGCTAGTCAAAATAATGTTACGAGCTTAGCCAGTAATTATTACATTTTTTGCATTATTTGTACTCTGCCTACTTTCACGTGTATTGGGGACGGAAGTGAGCATAGTGTGTAGGCTCGTTTATAATAAATAATTAATAGCCACTGCACTAATCACTGGACTAAGTACAATTTTATGCAAATATTAATTTGGTATTACCAATAGCTGAGTATTTTAATTACCGTGTTTGCGTTCGCTCGACATAAATACACGCTTTTAGACATCTGTATAACGGCAATTAGGCAATTTAGAGATCAAATGAGCTTGATAATAATTGTGTTTGATTTTAATTTGGTGTTACGGTTTTAACCATACGTACATTTACGACATAACGTCATTTCAGAGATCGGAACTAGAACGTAGCCTCAAGAACGGTTCTGACACACAGCCTTCGCATTTCCCAGATCGATTAAGTCATGCACTTCTCTCTCACTTACTACTCAACATATTGGCCTTTGAATGACACTGCTGGCTACACTTCGTATAAATAGCTGCTGAATAAACTTAGAGTCCACAAACTCAACAAAAGTCCAACAATTTTCAAGCAAGTGTGGGCAAGAAATAATGAAAGACAACACAGCTTTCCTCATGAACCCATATTCATTATCTCCTCTCTCCTTCCATCCAGAAAGGTTTTCGGGACTTCAAGCGACATGCCGGGTAAATCATCAATGACACGGGCTAGTTTACAAGCTACTAGCCGGCGAACTTACTGACGAATTCACAATCTGCTAGTAAACTTCGTATTGTTCACAATCTGCTAGTTAGCTAGTAAATATGACTACATTAGTGAATTCGCCTGCTAGTAGATTGTAAACTAGCCCCGTGTCGTCGATGCTTAAGAGACGACATCATTGTACAAAGGTATTGTGAATTTGTTCAGCGTCCTGCCCTCAGTGTTGCAATCTCTTGCCTGATATTTGGCGAGGTTATACTTGGAAGAACATGGGATCAAGGAAACGGAGTAGATTTTGTGGGTGGCATTAAGCTGAACGTCGACCATGGAAGTGTGGTGCTTACCCATACTGGAGCACAATATTCCACTTTTGAGAAAACCAGGGCAATGGATGCCATTCTTTTCGAGCGTTTTGGCGTCGCCATGTTTAGCCACGTCCTTGATTTTTCCCACTGTTTCGATGTGTTGCCGGTAGTTCAAGCTCTTGACCAAAGTAACTCCAAGATAACGAGGATGGGGGTCATTGAATATATTTTTTTCCATTAGACTGAAAACTAGGTTTTGCATTCATGCATTGTCATCATTAATTAAGTTTTTTACAAAACGTTTCAGATTTTTTGGCCTTTAATAAATTTCCTGGAAACCACAAAATGTTCTTCCAACATAATAAACATTTTATTACGTATAATTAATATTCATTTTGAGCGTTCGTTAAAAACGCTCGATGCCAGGAGCACACGCCAACAAAGGAGTAAAAGTATTCTCGCGTTACTCCTGTGACCGTGGTCCGGGCCGCGGGCGATGCGGGCCGATTATCTTTATACCAGGGAACCAGTTGCAGGCTGCGACCATTATTTGTATTGTATGCTATTATCTCATTAATGCAGATACCACTGTAGATATAACTCGTAGTATGTAAATCAATCGTGCCGTGATATCGGAGCGGAATGCCGCGGTTCGGCAGCGGCAGGCGGTGGTACGTGGACTGAAATTGCACTCAATAATGCAAAAATAATAAAATCAATACAAGAGGAGAACAGAACGGATCTTTTTTTTATTATTTGTTTTAAATTACAAATGTTTACATTGCTAAAATAAAGAGGAGATTTTACAAGTCGTGTATTTAACATTCATGAGTTATCTGGTAATATATTCAGGATAGTTGTAAGTACAAATAAATAAGGGATGAGAATAATTTCTTTGACGAGTGAAAATTTGATCATCTTCGATACAATCGCCGATTGTTCTCATTCCGTGAACCATTTATTATATAATATAACCAACACCTTTGTCATAGGTCACCCAAGTGGTTCGCTACGTTTGGTGAACTAGCAGGAAGGAAGGGTTCATGGGTGAGGTTTGTCTGGTTCTTGGCGGTGGATGCTTTTGAACGCCTACTGCATGGCGGACCGGATCGGAAGATACTGGTTGAGGGAGATAATTTTAACTATTCAGCGGACTCCCTCTACCCAGCGCCTTGCACCACAGTAGGAGGGATGGATTCCTAGGTCACACCTAGAAATTATGACCCTCAGATTCCTTCCCTCCTTCTCTTACCTTTTTCCTTCACAGTACTTCATCTCCTTTCCTAAAAATATACAGCTTCCCCAAAGGTGGCATAAAGTTTGTTCTTTATTACATATTTTCCTCTATTTACATTAAATTTTTCATCACGTTGCGTAATTGTTTAATTTTTCAGACTAACAAATTCACGTGTGAACTAATATTATTAGTTATTTTTAATTGATAAACTAATGTTGAAGACAAGATTTTATGCATTGCACAAAGGGTAACAATTATTTTAAGCAATAATTGTTACCCTTTTTGCTAAGCATAAATTCTTGTCTTAAACATTAGTTTATGAATAAAAATTAATTAATATTTGACGAGTTAAAGTACTTCACCAAAAAATGTATACATGATATGTCAAGACGCCACCCAGTGGGAAAGTTAGCACTTACAATGCCTTTCTCATACAAAAATAAAGTTGGTTGCTTATTGTTGCTGGTGAAAAAATGTAATAAGCAGTAATTGTTGAATGAAACACTAGTATATATTGAATCATTTGGCGGGTAGGAGGTAACCCGCCGTAGCTAAGTGGATTAAGAGCACCTGGGGGGCTAGCATGGTCGATCGATATGAAGTTACCGACCGATTGTCGGTAACTTCTAATCGTTCCCTAGGACAGCTGCAGGTCGCTAACGTACAAAAGAAAATTGATATCGAATATATTAAGGACATTTAGTCATTGTGAACTGTCACCTGTTCGTTTGCGATCTGCGGTTGTCCTAGGCAACGATGAGAAGTGACAATGCTAGCACCCCTGACCGGAGATCAGAAGGGCGCGGTTTCGAGTCCCGTCAGCGGCATGTATCTTTTCTCGGAAGATTGTTTCAATATTTTATACTTAAAATAACATCTTATGAATCTCGACTACCATAATACGGGCATTTGCCTAGCTTGGTAGTCAAAAAGCTATGTAAAATAAACCTGTAACAAAGAAAATAAATAAAGAAAATTAAAAAAAAAAAATGTGGATGAGTGTTTCAGGCTGAAAATTATTGCTTATAATAATACTATTATTAGGATATTTTAAACATTATTTAGGTTATTTTGCGAATTGAAGTTAACTTCTTATAATGTGCGCCATTGATTGTGTTTACACCCGTTTATAAACACTGGCAGTTTATAAGCACTGGCAATTTTCTCGAAAGTGTGAGGCTAGTTTGAATTAGATATCACGGATATACATGGCTGTTGTGTATTACAACTTACAAAACAGAACCTGTATCTAACAATGCAAGGTGCTAGGACAACTTACAGTTTCATTGTCCTTGGAAAGTCATTTATACTATTAATGCTCGTATGGTATTGTTTGAAAAAACACAAAGGCGATTTGTGGGCCGTGGATATTAGCACCTAAAAGGTAATATATTTTTTTGTGAATACCGCACAAGAGTCTGATCTACCTAACCTAACCTAACCTTACCTAACCTAACCTAAACTAACTTAACCTAACCTAACCTAACCGTACGATACGGGGTATGTCCTTCCCCAATTGGGGTATATTGTGAGGCTGAAAGAAATGGGCAGTGGAAAGAGATGGGGAAGAGGAATCGATCTTTCACAAAACTCGGTGAAAGCAACTTCAATTAACGTTTCAATTCTGAATGGTGGTCTTATGCCAGGGCGATACTGAGAGCATCTTCCACTGATCCCAACCGTCTGGAGTCAGTGAGATTATGACATCCCCAATTGAGGTATGTTTTGAGGCTGAAGGTAGAGGGGAGGGGAAGAAGACAGGGAAGAGGAATATTGGAAAGTAGCTGGCTATTCAAATCTATTCACCAAACACGGCTAAAGCACGAATAACTTTATATTTTCACGCCCAAAAATATATTAGTGATTTATTACTACTTCTTTAGCCAACATTACGGACAGCAATACAATATCCATTATAATTCAACGCTGTCCAAAGCATTGGTTAAAAAAGAAGGTAGCGTAACACGACACAATACCCCAAAAATAAACCACCATAACGGCTAAAGCAATTTCAAGTAACGTATCAATATTACGTCAAAGCTTTACGAAAAATATCTAATTACTTTATTTTAAATGATCAAATTGTTAAATTATACAAATTTATTTGCTCAAGTCGGGCTTTGAACCCACTACCTCAGTCTTGTTAGTTGGGAGACTTACCCCTCGACCACGGAGGCCGTAAGTACGTATCACTTGTCTTTTAATTCCCGTACGCATAATGATACTAAATAATAAAATTACACCTAGTTGATCTGCTAACTGCTTGCAATTATTTTGTTATTACCTATGGGATAATGATCATTTGATGGGTGCTATCTTTTTCTTTTGCAAAAGTCATCAACTAACAAGGTGCCTATTGCTTGTAATTTGTGTAATTTCTATAATTTTAAATGTGTAAAGACTTTTTTACAGGCGCATTAATTTCTGTAGGATGCAATAAAATTTGTAATGGACTGTGTTGAGTCCAGATGATTAGCTGGTAGGTACAAATAAAGTTAAAAGTAATAAACTAAAACTGAACCTTAAACATTTTTTAAAGTGAATACTGCACAAGAGTCCCAATTGCTCCCGTCTGGAGCCAGTGAGACTATAGCATCCTCAAATTGGGTTTATTGTGAGGGTGAAGGTAGTGGGAAGTTTGGGAAGTATCTGAATATTCTGATCTGGTCACCAAACACGGCTAAAGTCATTTCAAGCATTGTTTTAGTTCTGAATGGTGGTCTTACACTAGGGCGATATTGAGAGTTTTTTCTACTCTGGAACGTGCCGCAAATATACTATATGTCGTTTGAAATTAATAAATTGTGTAATAATAATTAATCAAATAAAATTTATTTGCGCAGGCCGGAATTTGAACCCACGACCTTCAAGTCGCTGATCGAGAGCCTACCCTCTCGACCACAGAGACTGTCTTGGATTATATAAATTATATATTAATAGCTGTTATGAAAGTTGTTTCGCCTTCCGAAGGTATTATAAAACGGTGGTTTAGCCACTTACAGATGATCTATTTATATTAAAAAAATAGGTACTTCTGGTGAAAAAATATTGACAAATGGTTTTAAGAATATATAAAAAAACTTTAAAACAAATTAAACTTGATATCAAAATTATTTCTTTACTCAACTAGCCTTAAACAAAATGAACTTAGATTTAGTTATTTCATAATTTTCTAAGGATTTTAGAAACATGATCAACTTATTTGTAGCATAATGGTTTTATTGTTTTCTGGTTAAACCATAAAAAACAACAAATTGCTGAATGTCAGCTTTTATGATTATTTGAAACTGTCGCACGACTTCTTGTGATCAACAATTTTAATAGCTAAAATATGAACTGACGATAATTATGTTATAAAACAAAGTGGACTTGGATTTATTTATGGTTCACGATGACCTTCGGCTCGAAATATGTTTGTTTTGTTTAGCCTAGATTACTTACGCTAGTTTGCTTACTGCGATAGCGATAATGTTGAAACATAACGTCAAGGTTCACTTTTTAGACTAATGTGGTAAAATCCGATGAAGGTATTATGTAAAATATCTGCTCGATATCGTGGTCGATCATTTTAATATTAAGAACGCTGAACAAATTAGCCTATTGTAAAAACCGGTTTGCTCTCAAAAACATTGGGCGTTTCGAAACAAACTCAGTCTACTTTCGTGCGATAGGCATCTTGTGACAACTCTGCTGGTGCGTGCGTATTCTAGGCACAACCAATCAAAATATTTGACTTTCACTTTGAATGAAAAAATAGAGTAAATTGCAGTTTAATGTTGAATTAAAACCGGATTTACTCCTATCAAGAACTGGTTCAGTTTGATTGTGCGAAGTAAAAAGATCGTATTTATTGAAAAATTCAATGCTAAAAACTACTTTAAAATTACCGAGTTAAAGTTATACGAGTAAGGGGGTTTCTCACCATTCTCCCAATAGCTTATCTATACTAATTTGTTATAAATTATAAACTTGGAGTTTATAATTCGTTAATCGAACCTATGAATAGTGGCTATACATTGGATAAGTTGACCGAGTTTTCTAACCACTGCGAGTATTTTATTTTTATATTTAATAATACAGTGTTGCCTCGCATAACGAACGCCTCGCACAGCGAACGCTGCACACAACGAACTTCCTTTTCGTTCATTTCACGATTCATACAACGAACTTCGCTTCACACAACGAACTTCGCTTCACACAACGAAGTCGCCCACTTCACACGATCACTGCCGATTTATTGCATCCTTCCGCGCAGGCAGTCGTTAGTCACTGAGCAGTACGCTTAACTTACGCACGTGTCGCAGCAATCGTTCATCATTACAGCGAAGTCGCCCGATCTTCTACGATCACTGCCGATTAATTGCATCCTCCCGCGCAGGCAGTCGTTAGACTCGTTAGTCACTCGTTAGTTTTCAAAGCCAGCAGGGGGTGGTTTTTTAGATTTAAGAAAAGGTATGGAATCCACAGCGTTAATATGCATGGTGAGGCTGGCAGTGACTTTGGACAGGTTTTTCACTGCACCATCGGCCAAAAAGCGGAAAATGGATGAAGATGTGCAAGATTCGATTATTTCTTAAAATTAAAAAATGTGTGTTTTTTTCATTATGTTTTTAGATGTATCTAAATAAAAATAATAACAAAAAAAAAAATTTTTTTATGTCATTTTACCATATTTTATGCTACAGAACGAATTATTTTTTTTAACATGTATTGTTATGGGAAAACGCGTTTCACATAACGAACTTTTCGCATAACGAACTTGCTCCTGGAACGAATTAAGTTCGTTGTGTGAGGCACCACTGTATTCGTTATTAGTGTAGATAAGCTATTGGGAGGATGGTGAGAAACCCCCTAAGTTTGATTCTGTAGCAATAGTTGCTAATTAGTATTTCACTCTTAGTTTGTGTTTGGTCTCATATAGATTATGGTGTATGATTGTGATGTAGTGCATAATTCTACCATACTGTACGATCTTAAGTTTGCTGGCAGCATGGTTTAATGGTTTTGAACTATGATAATTATCGTCGAAGTCTTTGATGAAGGTATTTGTATGGAGAAGAATAAACTTGGTGAAAATTGCGCGAAAAGAGTCTTGAGGCAAGTGGATGAACGATTAATTTGAACCATAGTAATTTTCATTGAAGTCTTTGATGAAGATACCCTATATAAATATAGAAGCAAGAATAGTGAATAAGTGAATTCGTGTAACTAAGAATTATATTTGTGAGATATGGAGAGGCAGGTGAGGATATAAACATATTGGTAAAGACCAGACAAAAAAATCAACGAACTGACCATGGTATTCACTAATAAAAGGAAATCGAAGTAAGGCGAGTTGTCTATGATATCATACCAGAGACAATAATAGTGGTTATGATAATATCGTAGAAATGAAGATCAAGTAAAACCACCAATAATCTTCTAATAATGAATTTAATACGGTCTAAGGACCAATATCAAGAGAGAAACAAAGCAGATGGAAAGAAAAGGTTTCTGGGAAAACAAATAATAAGATGCATTCTGAATAGAAAAAAAAGACTGGGTCCTTTCAGAAAGTTATGGCCCGATTAAGTTAACTATTTGCATTAGTCGGGTAATATCAAATGCTGGCTAGTGTGGAGCACGGATGTATGAAAATTTTTTTTTTTTAAGATTCAGATTTCTAAGAGGGGGGGATTTGTGCCTTATGTTAAAGTAAAAATACGTGGGATTTTTCATTTCATTTGATTAAGATCTTCAGCCTCCGCAGTTACCCCAAAAATTTAAAATTAGGGTACAAAAGTTTAATTTTTATAAGGCGATACATTGTGATTAATTTAGTGGTAAGTAGGTGTTAAATTATAAACAATACATAATTAAGATATTTATTAAGGCATCGCTGTAAAAAAAAATGAAATTCGGAACAAACTTATACATTTATTATTTAGGTTTAAAATCCTTTTTAGTTTCAAATTTAGGCATTTTGTTTCGCGGTTCCAGATTGACATTTATTGCACCTAATCGCGACTTTCTTGTGCACTGAGAAATGGAAGCCTCTGTTGTATTCTTTACAGCTCTTTCAACAGCTTGAGTATGGCAGAGAAGCCTTATAAACAATAGTTCGCTTTCACCACCAGATTCCACAATATTCTGAATTTCCTGGTCCGATAAGTTTTTAAAAATCTATGGATCGGTTAAGTTTTCCTGCCAATTTATTAAATCAATTAATATAAATTTATAAATAATATAAATTTAAAAAATCTATCAATATTTAGAATCAGCTCTCTAACATGTTTTTTATCATCTGTTATCATCGCAAGAAGAATCCCTTCGGGATGCGCAAAGTAGCCGTTTCTTTGGATAACAGGATCTATAATTTTTTTTAGAGTTTCTGGAAGGTATCTGGAGACCTTAATAATATTGAACAGATGACGCGTACCATCTTTGCATGATGGTTGAGAACCAAGACGATGCGTAAACTTTGACCACAAAAGAGTTTTCAAATTTTCAGATGGTTCTTCAGTTGATGCATACAAACGTAGTATTCGGTTGGCACGCGTGATCCAACGGGCATGTGAAAAATAGCAATATTATACAAGTACTGTTGGTCTGAACTCAGATCTTTGGCCATTTCTGGTAGCATTTCACAGGTTTCCAGTGATTTTCCCAGTGGAGCAATATAAGATTTAGGTCCCGAAGTACACCCATTGAGATGAAGAAACAGATGTTTCAAAGGCAGTTCGTTCATGTGGAGCAAACAAATTATTTACTGGAGTGGTTTTTGTAGCCTTTTCTCAAGCAGTTTTATAATTCTAGCATACTTTTCAGTATTAACATTCGTACCATCACAACCAATTGCCATAATTCTATTTGGAAAACTTCTTTATAACTCTGTTATCGCGGTTTTTATTCCTTTTGCTGTACCAACATCAGGTACCACGTATCTAATGTAAATAGATCCCGGCTTTTGAATCAGTGAGATATGTTCTTCCACAACCATAGTCCTGTAGCATTTACCGCCCTTTTTAACAATTTTCAAAGTTTTGTCTTTTTTCCCGTCAAAGTATAAAACCAAGAGCTCTGTAATTGTTACATTTTCCATTATTTTTTCTCTGGTTTTAGTTCTCTCTCTTCATAACTTGTGCCGATCAATGACCTCAACATCAGACCCAATGTCGAACAAAACTGTTCGATAATGTAGGAAAATGAAGTGTCGATTTTTTTTATTTTATTTTCAATAACGCCTTTGAACATGCAGCATTCTGCTTTTTCTGACTCTAATTATGTCGCTGAAGAAATACTAACATTTAAATCAGCTAACGTTGAAGTGTTTAAGGATGTGTTTCGGCGATTCTCTAGTTCATAATTCATTTTTAGAGTTAGGAACCTTTTTATCCCTAGGACATAAATATTGAGCGAATGCTTTGCGCTTGCATGCTGAAATATCAAAAAGTATCTTACTGCTTTGCTGAAAACTATTTAACTTGTCCGGGGAGAGCCTCTTGATAGATTTGAGTTGATTTTATTAGATTAGAACATGAGCACTGACGACGCGTGACGTAACAAGTGCAAGCAAGCTAAGTATCACCTCCCGCGTTTCCTCTCTTTCCTTATTTAAATTATAAAACACAAATTCGAACATCTTTTTGTTTTGTGTCGAAACTATTTTATACCAAGTAAACTTTCTTGATAAAAATTAGTATGTTTATTCAAAAATATCGTACATAAACATGACTTCCAATTAGAGTGTAAAACCGACTATTTTCATAAATTCAATGCCGTTGCGGAGGCAGTTACCCTAAACAAAATTGAATAATATTTTACATGGCTTAAATTAAACCTAAAAGGCACTAAATTTTGACTATTACATTACCGTCAGGTGAAAAAAAAAATTTCACTCCACCCTAATGCTGGCGTTTCTTCCATTCTGCTACCCTTGCAGTGAAATGGCGTTATGGTTAGTCAATCGTAAGTTAGTAGCAAAAAGGTTTTTCCGGTAGCTTTTTTGCGGAGTGGATTAGTTTTACTTTCGATTACACTTCGGTTTGCAGTCGGCAAATGGATTAAGCATTTCGCTTTATAATCCGGTTGGCAGGCAAATAAGTTATAAAAGTGTGTTGTAACTAGTTTGTAAGGCGGTGAGTATCGTACATAATATTCTCAAGGCGAATAACTGGAGCAACAGAAGCAAACAGTTGTGGATTAAATTGTTTTATGAATAAAGGCAGGTGTTTTAAATAATATTAGTTATGTATTAACTTGATTAAGAAACCTACCAGCCTGCTGCACCTAGTTGTTTTGATTAATATCTGTGAAAAATATTACTCTTAGCGAAATATCAATTAAATAAACCTGTATTAGTGTATTAGGTGTGAAATTCCTTGAATTTTTAATTTTTAATTTGTTAAAATAATAAATATTTCCTACTTGTGGATTTAAGTTAGCATTTTTCTGATGTAAAATGATCAGTATAACAACTTTAAATTTTCTTCATTTTATATTTTTAAATAATCCAGAAAACAGCAATGAGTCAAATCTTCTTCTTCGATGGCGCTACAGCCCATATCGAGCTTTGGCCTCCCGCAACCTTTGACTTCCAGTTTGTTACCTGGAGAAGCTGTGCCGCTTCCCCTCTTACCTCGTCTCTTGTAATCTTGAAATCTAATAAACATAAATCAATACAGAAAATGCTACGAGTGTTAAACATCAAATTTTCTATAACGTTTTAAATTTTATCTACAAAATTTACGGAAATTAACTATATTAAATTTAACTAACTTACTTCAGAGACATGCCACACAACTATATAGACTTCCACACTCACCATACAAGGGGTAAAGAAAACATTGGAGAACATAACAAGACAAAAACAAGATTTGCTTACTTATAAAGGAATCCAAGCGCATAGTTTTGTTTCCAATCCAATTAAAAGTTTACCTATATATTGCATATTTTAAGCACGTTTAAAGAAAAATGTTAAATGAAATAAAACAATTACTTACTCTCTTTGTAACCACGAAATTTTATTTAATTTATTAATACCGAACGGTGTCGCTTAACACAAGCCTCATCAGGGTACAAAATTAAACTAATTTAACTAAAAAAAAAGAAAACTCTTAAAATTAAAACTACGAAATTAACCAGTTTAATTTTTTATCCCGATGATGCTTATGTTAAGCGAAACCGGTCGGTATTAATACTTTGCATGGTTGGTTTTTAGTATGGTGGTTATAGACAAAGTAATGTTTTATTTCTTTAAATATGCCAAACCACAAATATAATACTTTCTACCATGATAATTATCTTCGAACTTCATTTTAAAATTAAAATTATATTGAAAATGTAAAAGTTATGTCTGTAATAAGTTTTAGAAATAAGCAAAGTTTACTATATTAAAGTTATACACACAAAGTATATCTACACATTAAGTTGAACTATTTAAATAAAGTTAAATAAATAAATAATTTGTTTCATCACCAGAAACATCGTTCTTTGTGGGTTCAACAGAGATGCTGAAAAAAAATAGATAAAATTTAACAGCCTCAACTACAGTTGGCAACCTTCACTTTGTTGCAATTTTATTTATTACGTTATTCCACAAATAACAGTAAGTTGTTATCTTCTTTCCAGAATCATAACATTCGTAACTCAAGGGTAAGATCATAATTATCCCATGGAATAATTGAAAACAATTTTATTTTCCGCAAGTATCCTCGGCATAATTTACCACACCTTATCTGCAATGTTTATTTTTCAATCAACCTTCAAACGATTTCTATTAAACTGAACAACGGATTTATAAAATCCTTTGTAATATAATTGGTACTTATTGTCTCTTGTTCTAGTACTGTCTGGCCATTTGTAATGTATAGAGTTTAAATCAATGAGCTTGTAAAAAATACTGGATTGTGATTTCACAACTTCTGTTCTATGTTATTTGACAACTTCCGACTGCTATAATAGCTGACGGCAGTCATGTTGTATTACAAGATACTGCTAGAAGTATTTTTGTTACCTACCTACTACCTAATCCATAACCATCTAATGTTGATCCAGTTTGTATTTTGTATTTCTCAGCTAATTTTTCAGTTGTGGTTTTTTAAATAAAGTTTGGTGATTGTTTGTGAAGAGTGAAGCTTGACAGAGTTAATGTAGCACCGTGGATGATAAGTTCGTAAGTCAAGTATCTACAAATGATATTTTGAAAAATATATTTTCTTAGAGATAAAAACACTCTTTCACCCTCATCAATCAATTCACCCTCGGTAAAATCTATGGATGTTTTATTGAATTCAATTCAATTTTAATTCAATTTCAATTCGTAGCTGTTAGTGTGTATGTGAATAAATGTGCAGATTAAATTTATCTCAACAGATGTCTTTGTTGAAGAGAATTTGAATTCACATTTGAAAGCGATTTCCCCGCTTCATATTATCACAGAGCATCTTTAAAAATGGACGTCAAGTTCAGTTAGATATTCCTTGTAAATACAATATGATAATAAAAAAAGACTCGTAATCTAGACGAACCGAAGTATTTTATGAAACTCACGATCATCAGAGTTGTATTATTAAATGGCCATAATTGTTAATTAGATGAAACAATGCACTACAGTTGCTATGTTCATTTTTTCCTTCTTAATTCCCACTTTTATTCCCTCCTTCGTCCGATTCCTCAGACTTCCGTAGTTCCACACTAGACCTAGATAGGAGAATTCTTGTGGGGTATCAAAAACATCAATGTTGAGATTGTCCCTGGTCGCTATTACATTTTTTGTTTATGTTCTTGTTTTTTACGGATAATGTCAAAATGCATATAAATGGGCTAAAATATTATATCTATACACTATTTTGTTGTTTTAAAAACCGTTGCTTGGTCGCGCAATAAAGTTCTAATGTGAATTGTAGTATTATTGCCGATTGCACTGGGCCCAATAAAAGTTAAGACAGTAGTTGTTGACGATTTCATTATTCATTCAATGATTTTGTTATGCCCCCACAACAAACTTTATTATCACGTGCGCCAACAGTTGGCATATGATTTAGCTTCAGACTTTAAATTCTACTTAGATTTTTATAAAAGGGCGTAGAAGATAATGTTTTTATAATTTTTCTCCAACTTTCTATGAGTCAGTGATGACATGTTGGGTCGAATTATTCATTATTATAATACAGTTATGTTTGTAGCACCTCTTTTGTGAACTTTTACCTCTAGAGAGTCTAGATCGCAAATAAGTTTTAGAGAATCTTGGTATCTGCCTTCCAACATATCCCAATTGGGGATGCCATAGTCTCACAGGCTCCAGGCGGCTTGGAGCAGTAGGAAAACTGACAGACATAAGCTTTCAATTTTTCTGTTGGATTCTCTTAATAAGTTTTTTTATTGTGTAGGTATTTAATTTTTTTTTAGAAAATAACTAATCAAAATATTGTTTATACACGGGTTTTTAACTTCTTTAAAAAGTTGCTTTTTTTATAAAACGGAGAAAGACACTCAGTTGTTTGGGCTTGTTTTCACAAGTTTCTATTTATCAAATAAATAAATATTTATCAAATTTTAAAAACAATATTCAAGTTCTGCGAACATCCCGTTGACGTTGTTACTATCGTAGTAACGTGAAACAACCGGCCAATGATTAAATAATATTAACTTTCACAAAAAAATTAATATTAACTTTAGAAATTTGACAAATTGTTCCAATTCTGTGAAAAAACCCTATACCTCTATAATGTCTTATCCCAGTTAATACCAATGAATTTTATGGCGTAATAACAATCTCATCGAATTAGTAACACTACAAATTTTATTGCATTATTAATTTGTCTATAGACCACCACGTCAGGTACTTTTACCATACATGAAGGTGATTGATTCTTTAATCGTAGTTATTAATTAGGTACTAAGTTTATCAATGTAATAAAGTTTTATTTTTTATTAAATGAAATCTGAGAATCGTGCTCAATTGTATTATAGTAAAATCAATAACACAAGAACACATAATAAATATTGCATTTTGTATTGTATCTACCCGCTACTACTTTTGGTCTATAAACACTTCTTAATTTTGCAATATTTTATTATCTCCAAGAGTTAGAGATTAATGATAGTTCTGATTTTTCACTTTCACTTGGCTAATGAGTTCAGTTTTAATGAGCTTTTATATTGTCAATATTTCAAGTTAATCTTATTTCACATAGAGATATATATTTTATCTTGTGCCTGACCAGTTACTTTATTTGTTTTACGGTTTCATTATTATTAGAGTTTTGCGTTCATTACACAATCAAAATAAAAACAAAAAGATTTATTGAATGATGAAATAAGAGTTTTTACCTTGCACTATGCTCAAAATTGCACAGGCATTTTTTAAAATTCTTTTAAAATAAAATAAAAATATATAAAAATAATTGATTAGGGAGAAATCTATCCATTGGAGAATATATATATATAAACAACTCTCAATGAAAATATGGAACGGATGGGCACAAAAAACAAAACAAAAAGTTACGGTCGTAACTGTCACACGAATCCAGATTCTCTAGGGACTAGCACCAGGAATGTCAGTCTACCATCTGAGCTATTGCAATCTAATTACTTTCCGATATTTTAATCAAATAATGGTTTTTACATTAGTTCCACACAAGAGTATAATTTCTTTAGGAACTTTGTCATCTGTAGGAATGCTGTGTGGAAGGTGTTTTAGGGAAAAGAAGGTGGTCGAATATCAGGGAAGGAAGGGGTGTGAGGGGAGTATTCAAGGACATCTGAATGTCCATGATAGGAAGCACATATACTATTTCTTCCAATAAGTATTTATAGTATTGACTCTATTATTAATTCTAACTCTACTTTATTAATTGACTCCAAATTGACTTTTGCTCAAAATACAAAACTAATTATTAAAAAGATTGCCAAAAAAATCTCGCTGTTGGTAAGAATAAGAAGATTCCTTAACACAGTGTCCAGTAAAAATGTGTACAATGCAATCATTGTACCACACATAAATTACTGTAGCAGTATTCTATTCTTAGCCAACGACGGTTTAATGAAACAGATGACCATTATACAAAATAGAGCTATGAGAACTATATTGAAGAAAAATAGGTACACAAAAATTAAGAAAATGTTGAAGGAGTTAAATATCTTGTCTTTCAAACAAATAATTTACTTCAATACTATTTCATTATTCTACAAGATAATCAATGGCCATACATCTATTGAATTTCTAAGAAAAATCGATAAACTTCAGAACACACACAGATATGAGACGAGGAAAAGA
Organism: Limnephilus auricula; assembly: GCA_951813805.1. Lineage (NCBI taxonomy): Eukaryota > Metazoa > Arthropoda > Insecta > Trichoptera > Limnephilidae > Limnephilus > Limnephilus auricula. The sequence goes on from OX638401.1 coordinate 2,206,402, forward strand.
AATGAACTGAGACTCCCCTTCAAGAAAAAAACAAAAAGTCAAAATTCGTTGATGTACGGAGCGTTAAAGATATTTGGAGAATTACCAGAAGAAATAAAATTAGAAGAAAACATAAAAACATTTAAAATTAAATTACGTAAATATGTGATTGATATTTTGTAAATGTATTATTTTATTATGTATATATATATAAGGATTGTATTAGGACATAGATAACTATGTACCTACTTAAAATGCCTCAATAAACAATAAATAAATAATAGATGAAAAAAAATGTAAAGAAATTATGTATATTGTGTAATTTTATATCATTAATACAAAAATCAAGTTTTACACCCAATTATTGCATTATTTAGATATTCCCGGTGCTAAAGTTCTATGGAAAATAATTTATAAATTTAGTTGTTTCTGGCCATTCTTTAAATGCTAAGAAAACCGATACCTACTATTTCAAAAACCAATTTTGATTTCATAACCGAAGTTTTATAAATCCCATGGGCGTAATTACACAACCCACAGCCAGCCCTAATTCCAATTCCTCGCGCGTAATTCCTAACCATCCGCAGAACAATTAATATCTATAATTGGCTAGGAAGGAATTGAATGGCATTGATGCAACAGTTTCATTATTCCCGCACAATGGGTCGGTATTGTCTTTATACACCAGTCATCCCGCTGCTCTTGTGATTTCAGCATGAGTATTATCAAACATATTGTACAGGGTTGTCCAATATGCAATGGAGGTCAGAAAATAATTTATTTGTAAAATTCCGAAAAATAATTTGTAAGTCCAAATTGTTGAAACATTGGAGAAAGTTTTCTCACACACGAGACAAATATGGAGTGATATCTCCCAATGAAATACTCGACCGGGCTGAGTGTAGTTAGAAGATTCCATCGATTTACGAAGATTTCTCTGTGAGAAAGCACATTTCGCCAAATTTAGTTTTTCTAAAATTTTATGAATTTTATTAATGTCTCCCCATGTTTTTGTCAATTATATAAAATTTTGACTTTTTGACTTCAAACCAATGACTTCATACAATTCTACATGTACGCAAACTTCATATCGCCAGAACTCGCAATTCATCAAAGTTTCATCGCAATGGTTTTATAAATTTACCCGTTGCTATCCCCTACTGCTACTACGCTCACCATTGCAATCCCATCCTCCCCCCCCCCCCCCCCTACCCCTGTCTGCGATCCTAGTCGAATACTGCGTCCTTTTTACCCTTCCTCGTTCATCTTTCTTCCTTCCTCCTTCCCCATTCAACCTTCGACTCCTTAACTCCTTACCCCACCCTCGTGGGTTTTTCATATATTTTTTTTCAATTTCTAAAGTAATTTTTTTTTGTGGAGTTTTCCAATACTCAAGTAGCATTACAAAAAATGTATTCTACGTATCTTTTCCAAAAATATACTTGTTTTAATAATTAAAAATCTTATCTTCCAAATAATTTCAAAATATAACTGTTACTAAAGAGTAGTACTAGAACACATGATTAAAATTATCAAAGATAACATTATTTTATTTGGCAAGGTTAAAAATTGAGTACCTCTAATAAAGAAGATACTTCAGTATTTAATATAATATCGTTATAACAACCCTACTTAAGTGGGGAGCCAGGAGTTGGGAGTTGAGAGTTTGGAGTAAGTAGGCGGTTGCGCGATCTGTAATCAAAATGCTTCGATAATCAAATATGATGCAAATAATCATATAATGATGGAGCAGGCTAGCGGTTCTATCGAACCAACTGGGCCCCGGCTTGTTGGGCGGCGCGGTTGTGCAACGTGCTATGAACTGGCCAGAACTACCCATGCCAATAAAAGGCTGACGAAAAGTGGAAGGATTTGGCCGGATCGATGAAAACTGACCACAGAGATGTGGTTCGTCGGCAGCCCATCATTATGGGAACTGAACATAAGGGTTGAAATTAGTTTTTTTGGGATTTGGTTACGTCGTGTCCAAGAGATTTGAAAAATGGCTGACACGTAACGAGCAATGCTATAGCCATCATGGGACTATAACATCACATTGGTAGTGGAGACAGGAAGTAAATAGAGCAAAGGAGGATCGAGCTGGCTATTCAGATTTAGTTTCTGAACATTGTGACAGCGATTTTGATGAAAGAATCGATTCTTTATCAGTCTTTTTCTTAGAAATTTTTACTACGTCTGTAGCCAGTGAGACTTTAGTATCTCCATTCACAGTATGTTATAAGGCCGAAGGTATTGGTCAGGGGGAAAGTATGGATTAAAGAGAGGAGAGAAGCACCTGGCTATTTATATCGAGTTACCAAACACGGCTAAAGCCATGTAAAGCAACGCTGCAAGTCTGAATGGTGGTTTTACATTCGGACCATACTACATAAGAGTATCTTACACTAATTGCATTGGTTCTATCAGTCCTTGAAGATCAGTTTGATTATTATTTTGTGTTCTTAAAGTAGCGGAAAGCCTCCCTTATCAAGAAGTTTCAGTCCATATGACCATTAATATTAATTATTTTAATTCAACTTCTCCAAAGAGTGGGTACTTAAATAAACACAATACAATATGGCTCTACTCTGGTAACCCAAACTTACTAAATCAGTTTTATATTTATGTTACCTTTACTTGAGTAGGAAGTATTTACATCATTTGAAATTATTATAATAATTACTTGCATTAATACACCCCTAAGAATGTAAAATTCAACCTATGTACTGAATATTGAAATAACAATTCTTCCAAGACTAAACATGTGCTTTACGTATGTGGCGAGTTGAGCAATTTCTTTGTTACATAAGAAAACTCCGAGAACCATAAAAAAAGAAATCTATTGCTCATTGAGCAGTTAGTGTGGCAAATTAATAAGTGATAAATAGAAATGCTGACCATTTTGTATTCATTATTATTTCGGAATTCGCTATGCCATTCATCATGAGAAAAAATAGTAAAAAAAATTATGTGGTTCAAAATCAATTAAAATTGCATATTATATGGTTGCGTTAATGTTACATAAAATGATTTATAATTATTGTCTATTATGCGATTAAGAAAGCTGTTATGTTAGCAATGGAGGAATTTAAAAAAAAAGTTTTATAACATATTATTAAATATTAACGTCGAATTTTTTTTAATATCCGGTGTAAGTTATCCCGTCTGGAGCTAGTGAGACTATGGCATCCCCAATTGGGGTATGTTGTGAGGCTAATGGTAAGTGGGGAAGGGAAGGAGATGGGGGAGAGGAAGTTGGGTAACTACCTGGCTATTCAGATCTAAACACGGCTAAAGCCATTTCCAGCAACGATGCAATTCTGAATGATGGTCTTACACCAGGGTGATACTAAGAGTATCTCTTCACTCTGGATCGCACCAAAAATATAGTATATATAAGTAATTTTTTTTACTATTTATTAATTAATTGTGAAATAACACTAATTAATCAAATAAAATTTATATGCGCAAGCCGGGTTCGAACCCGCCACCTTTGGAATGGGACTCCAAATCCTTGCCCCTGGACTACGCCGGCCGTCAATCATTTTTTAAAAAGTCGTAGGTTCTCCAGATACTGTAATATGATTTTAATTTCGAATTTCGATAAGACGACCTAGTACCAATAGATTTAAAATATAGCTATAACAGCGTCTGAAATGATAAAAATCTTAACGCCCGCTTTAGCATAAGAACTGCTTTTCGGAATATGAGAAGCCCGGAATAGCCATAGTTATTTAACCATTTTATAACAGGAACATTAAAAGGAGCATTCGGGTGCTATTATCTTTTCGTAATAGCGCCAATCTCCAAAATAGAGCCCGAAGGAGTCAGCGAGACGATCTGCATTAATATTAAAGGTTCCCCCTTATTATGCTTTCATTTGGGGACGAACACATCTCATTTTAAAGAGCTTTCGTCGAGCTTAATTTCTTGCTGCGTATCTGTAGGTATACTCTCACTTGGCATTTTTAGAAAGGGTTGGACTTGAGTGTTACGGTGTTTGTAATAATAATCATCTCGTTCAGATAACAGCATATTCCTACTTGTCGTTTTCAAGGGGAAGTTAAAATTAAAATTTTAAATAAAAATAACATTATTTTTACCGAATCCAATTAACATTATGGTGGCGTTTTTGTTTGGCAACATATGAATTCACTTAAAAATCTTACTTTTTTTGGAAACAATTAAATTTACTTAATCTTACTTTTCTTTATTATTATGCAAAAAAATTTAATATATTTTTAACATTATAGAAATTCACATTTCATACAATTTCTCGCGAAATTATATAATGTTAAAATGTAACAAAAAACATAGGGTACTGCAAATTTGCAATATTAATTATCATGTACCAGCTATAATATTTTGTCTTTTTTGATAACATATGCAATCTTTATAATAGCAACAAATAATAAAAAATAAAATATGTATTTAAATATTTAATATAAGAAAACACAATATAATAAAAAAAAAATATATATATATATCTTTTACGTGCATATCTTTTTTAATACATATCTTTTAAATAAATATAATATGTGATTTTCCCGCCTCGGAAGAGACTGGTGAGGCGGGTAAAAGAAGGAAATTTGTGTGAATAAATTTAAATTAAACAAATGCCCGGGTTGCCGGCACTGAAACTGAATTTATTTTTATTTTTTTTTACTTATGCTCTAAGGAAAATAATAACCCTCAGGGCAAATGTCATCTTTGGGGATGCTGTGTGAAGGGCATTTTGAGGAAAGAGAGGAGAAAAAGTTCAGTGGTGGGTAGCAATCAGTGTCTCCAGGCGGGACCCGAGAATTCTCCCTCCCTCTGCGGTCCGAGGGAGTCCTGCTAGAGATGTTAAAAGGCCTCCTTCAACCAGTCTCTCCCGATCCGGACTGCCGCGCTGCTGGTGGGCAGACGCATCCCCCAAGATGTGGGCAGAAGTGGGCAGATGCATTCACCGCCTTGACCGGACTAACCTCGCCGGTCAAACCCGGGCACTCCTGCTAACTCACCAAACTTAGCGAACCTCTTAGGTACCCATATCCGCCTCCCAAATTCAGATCCATGACAGTTGTTTGCCAATTACTCACGAATACTTCCTCAAAGCCTATTTAGTTAATTTAATAATAAAGACCTTAAATTAGAAAAGATAACATCTACGACATGTGTAAAGATTTAAAATTATTTCTCTTTTGAATGTTAATGTCTCAAACAAAATAAGACATTTGACAGGCACATAAAGAAATGTCAATATTAGCATACTTATCGGCATTGTGAAATACGCATTGAATAGTCGACCTCCATGAAAAAACCGTTAAACCCTTTGCCCTGGGCCCAGGTGTTCAAGTTCGAACTGCAATAAAAAATGAACAAGAAATCAAATGTACCTACTGTTTTTCTTAAATTACCTACTAACGAATATAGAAATGCGAATGCTTAGATGGTCGGCAGGAGTGTCACTAAAAGATAAAATTAAAAGTTCACGCATTCGTGGTAGCCTGGGTGTCACGGACATAAACAATAAGCTAGAGGAACGACAGTTGAGATGGTATGGTAACATAAAACGGAGACCACCAGACCACACAGTGAAGCAGGCAATGTCTATGGAGCTTCATCGACAGTCATCCAGAGGAAGACCAAAGAACTCCTGGATGACTCAATGCTCCAAAATACTTAGTAAAAACGGCCTGGAAGAGAGCGATACCCAGAACCGAAGAAGCTACAACCTGAGAACGAGGAGAGCCGACCCCAACAGCCTACCTAGGCAATGAGTTGGGACAGTGCAAGGAAGAAATTACCTTCCAGCGACTATATTTCTTTTCTTTTTCCAGTTTACTTTCTCTCCCTAATCATTCCTTTTTTTTCAAGAATAATTTTATGAAATTTAAACTCTTTTATATTGAAGATACGACAACTTTTTTGTAAACTATACTTTATATCATCTTGTTTTCAAAATCGATGTGGGAATCTGCATTATATATGTATAAGTCTCCAACCTGTTAAACAAAACATAAGTCTATGCTTGTTAATCCAAAATGGCAAACGATAAATTTTTCACTCTGGCCTTTAAAGGCTTTTGTTAAGGTATAAATAATTATACCCCGAACGGTACTTGGAGTACAAACTCAGAACCAACCCGATACCTATTTTGTACTCAACAAGTTTAAGTATTTTACTGCTGGTACCATTGAGAGATTTTTTCGTAAGCTAATAATGGAAGTTATTTTTATTGCATATTTTTTTTACATAGTGACGTTATAGCAAACAGATAACTCACACACCCGGGCAAACCGATTTACAATTTACAAGACCAACTCTAAATCTGTTTTAGTATCTCAGAAGAAAATTTTGAGGATTCCACGCCTCTGTATAAACCTACATTGCGTATGTGATATTTGTTGTTTTTCTTTGATATACAACCGGGTATCAAATGACTAAATCTAAATCACCTTTCCTGACAAACTAGTTTGACATCTTTGACCGCCAATTTCTACTCTGACACACGTCTGGCGTTTTTAGCTGAGACATAACATGACGTTATCTTCTGTTGTTAAATATAGTAATTTGATCCAGTTTATGGGCAATTCCATCACATCTTCTATCATTTTTGCTACTGGTGACATCATCCGGTCAGTCCGCAAAGTCTGCAGGTATGGCATTGATTTTTCTATTCTAATCCACAATTTTTATTTTCTCTAACAATAATATATATCTATCGTGAGTCATTAAATGCTTATTTGAGATTTAAGTGCCATTTTAATCCCAACTTATTTAGGGTTCATGCTTGGACTCCAAAGGGAGTCTGGTGTAGTCCATTCTTGATCGTGTTTGGAGTTTGTGTTGAGTTTACGTTTTTTTTTATGTGGCCCTATCTAAAATATCTAATTATATGACTATCACAAGGTTTTACCGCAGGTGTAGACAGAGAGGACGGGCTGCCAAGTAAATTGGTATTGGCGCACACCCTTTGCCTCATTCACATTCACAGGTCGTCTCATACATACTCTTCTATTATTCTGACTCTTGACATGGCCAGACTTAAGTATCTAATTTACTTAACCGTGGAGTTCCAGACTTCTTCCACCATTCACATTTTTATATTTATTTTTTTTTATTTATGAAATACATGATAATACATTTGCCCTACGTGCCCAAACCATCTGAGCAATATCTAAATTTCATCTGAGGGTCCTTTCAATTCAACATCTACATTAACTTTATTGTGAATTTCGCTGAGCTGGTTTACTTTTACTAATTTGAAACGTTGAACAATAATTATTGTTATTGTACGAATCCAATGTTAATTTTCTTACTTCCTAAAAAATTCGCACTCTTCAAAACACTTTAGCAATATTAATATATATAAAATTTAAATATATACTAATGGCATACTAATAGACTGGGAATAAGGTGACTGTGGGCTTTTAATATAAAGGAACCCAAAAAGAGAAAACTTTCTCACAATAATAATTACGATACAGCACAAGAAAACAAAATACCGGTGATATTTGATACACAAAACTATCTGAACTGCTTTAATAATAGTAGTAAAAATATCCGCCAAAATCACTGCCGCGATCTACTTTCTAATAACAGACAAGTGCATAATTAGATCTCTCGGAACGTTTCATGTCCCGAATATGAGTTTTAATACCGGCATTTTGAGTATCGGAATAGTTCGAATAGGTGTAATCACGGCATTTAAAACCTATCGTGAAAAATCAATTCTCAAGCACTGAATATTATAACGCTGACCGGCCGTTTAACTTTCACTGCGATAATGCCTCGTACTATATATATCTCCAGTATCTACAATCTGTAACATGGGCAACGCAAAAAATAAGATCAACTTGAACGGTTATGATGGACATGGAGAATAGAATAATAGAATACTGTTTTTAATATAATGTAGGCGATGGTATACTGTAGGTACATGTAATTGTTGTTATAAAAAGTTCGATACTTTAATAAGAAATGATTCGATCGTCATTGATCAAAAAAGGAATCTAGTTAATTCTTACCCCCAGGAATGACGGTTTATTTATTTTTTTCATTCTCCCAATTACACTGAAGAAGCAAATTTTTTTTTGGCTTAAATCAAATGAAAAATTAAATTCCTCATTTGAGTTTGATTTTTGTCGATTATTAATGATACCTTACGTAAAAAATGCACAACTTATTTCGATTTTTTCATTAATATATTAGTGTATCCGATGTTCACCTATTTTTTATACTGTGCACGAAGAAAAATGTTATTCTAAAATACGATTATTTCATTCGTAAAACGGTTAAAAACGGGACTGAAGTTTTTACGAACAAATTAACAGGGTTTCAATGTTTATTGGCGGGAAAATATAAGAATAAATTATTATTATTAATTATTAGAAAAAAATTCGTACGTATACCAACAAATTATTCTTTCATTTTCCCGCCAATAAACATTGAAACCCTGTTAATTTGTTCGTAAGAACTTCAGTCCCGTTTTTAACCGTTTTACGAATAAAATAATCGCACTTTAGAATAACATTTTTCTCCGTGTGTGGATGGTATTTTTATGGAAGGGAAGGACAGAAAGTTTTGGTAAGGAACAAAGTATGAGGGGTTGGTAGGAATCTGGGATTCAACATGTCCAGGAGCGACGGACGTGTGAGGACTCCGGTTGAAGAGTTCCAGTCTCTCCCCATCCGGCTGCCAGGCTGTGGGCAAACGGATCGGCACCTAAACTTCATCCCATTAATCCGGGCACCCCTGCTAAGTCACCAAACTTAGAATACCACTCGGGGTAACCTATGGCAGGGGTATTGGTTATCCAACAAAAGGTTCCCTTGGCGGTAGTACTCATACCCGCCTTTAAAATTGAAAGCAGTATACGGCTGTCTCGTTATGCTAATAATAAATTTGTTAAATTACTATTATTACCAGTAACTTTAAGGCTAGCTTTACACTTGTAAGTTTATTCGTAAGTTTTCGGTTTCTGGCCAATGGGCACATTGGATTTTCAAAATGCAATATACCCATTGGCCAGAAAATGTATTTATGAAAAAACTTACATGTGTAAAGCTAGCCTAAAGGATGCTTTGTAATTCTAAAGCAATGAAAATCGACACTGAGGGTGCCCAGCTGTCGATCGGATATCTTATTAGGCACGAAAGGCTACAATTGCCACTTTCCTAATTCACTACTTTACTGACATCCGTTGAGACATCTCAAAATTACATATAGCTCTACCTATACTAACGTCATATGTTGAAGGATATTGAAATTAGATACGTTATTAAATGTTCTACATTTATTATTGATCACATATTAGTATCTCCCTGGATTAGGTGCAACAAACGTAAACAGGTTACATAAGCGAGGAAACCAACGATACTAATAATAAATATATGAATTCAAAAGGTTTTTTTTCGTTTTCACACAGTGTTAATCGATCCTCGGATATTTTAAACCACCGGACAATAAAGCACGGAGTAACTCAACTTAATTATAGGAATTAGTGCTTCATTTGCCACAATCAATTTTAATTTCACTACAGTAGACAACATAATTATTACGTCATACATTTTTGATGAGGTTGAAAAACACTCGGGTTGTGTTGCTCTTGGTAAAAGTAAATCTGTAAAAGCCTAGTGAGGAAAGCTTTCAAGTTGGATTCCGATGTGAAACAATAAATACAATTTTTGTATATCCTGATAAAAAGGCATTATTTTATTTTCAAACCTTAAGTTATCCCTTCCTCTTCTTCTTCTTCTCCTTGTCCTATTCGGGTCGGGGACCCACTGCATCGACAAGGCTCCTCCATACGTCCCTGCCGATTGTTCGGCCTCCGTCCATGGCAGACCCATCCTCGCCTCGCACAGTTTTTGGAGTTGTCTCGCCCAACTGTGTCTGGGGCGGCCTACTACTACTCTGGAATAGCACTCAGTATTTTCCTCGGAATTCGGTCATCACACATTCTTCGTACATGCCCAAGCCACCTCAGTTGCGATTTTTTTCGATGAAGAGTAGCAGTGGTTCAATGCTTAGATCATCTCGGATCGTAAAATTTCTTATATGATCCCATTTCGTAACCCTCTCAAGTACCTCATTTCGGCAGCTTGGACTCTAGAGCGTGTTTGTTCGTTTAGCATCCATTTCTGGTGGCCGTAAGTGAGCGTCGGGCGGTATACCGTTTTAAACACTGCCATCTTTGTCTTGTTGCTGAGCTCGGGTTTTCTTATCACTGAGTTGTAGAGATGACGTAGCACACTGCTTGCCGCACTTATTCTTCGATCAATTTCTCCGTCTTGCGGACCGTCGCTGGAGAATTCGACCCCAAGGTATTTGAACCTTTCCACCTGTTTCAGCTGAGTCCCATTAGCGAGTATGTTGCACTGAGTTTGGTACCTTCCTATAACCATCACCTCCGTTTTTGAGGTACTCATCTTCATTCCCGCCGCCATGCACTCTTCGCTGAATCGGTAGATCCACTCTTGTAGTCTCTCCTATGATGTCGTCAATCTCGCGATGTCGTCAGTTATCCCGTAAATTAAAAAATATACATAAATGTATATATTTTCTTAAAAGTTTGGCCAATTCACATAATTTACTTAAGCTTTGATACATTTATGAACTTGGTAGGTACTTGTATATTACCTAAATACACTAAAAAAAGCTGCGAAATCGATTCCACGCAAAAAACAAATATTAAGAAAAGGCCATATTATACATAATTACATACAAATGCGGAAATTTCATAATGCTCTTAGTGAGAAAAATTTCATCCTTTTATTGCAACCTCCGCAATCTTTAATCAAAAGTCACGTCATAGAATTTCGTGATGAGATTTACTTTCAGTAGACTCGATCTCTATTAGCATTTTCCATTTTAAAAATGTAATTTATCTCCTTAAGGTCGTTACTGTAATTTGTTTATTTTTTGCTCATAATTAAAACTTAATTAGAAAATGTACGAAAAGCCTTAATTATGATGTTATGAACTCTATGTTTATTACGGCTCTTAATTATAAAACATAATCATTGATTATGAAATAAATAAAATCTCTCGAGAACACTTTCATTATGTAAGTGATTCCTAATGAGGAATGTTTATATAAGCTATGTGGCTTACGTCACTTGGGAATTTGGGTTACCCTTTTAATAAATAATTTCATTCGTTTGGCATCTGTTACGCATAGACATTAATATTTCGTAACAAACTAATATTTATGTAGATTTAATGGGTCAGTTTTAGATTTTTGTGATCAAGATAATACTGTATCTACGTTTAGTAAAATTGGACACAGATTGTCTTAAGTAGGTTCGTATCAAATTTGTACGTATATTTCGTTTATGAGTATCACCTGTTCGTTATCGTGAATTTAAATGAAATTGCTCATGGATTATTATTGCTTTTGATAATGATGCAAAGTGTCAAACGTATCATATACATATTTTTCTCGCGGGGCAAATTGCAAACCCCTGCAGCTTGCAGATGTCCACATTGTTTATACTATTAAAGGTCTGTTATCATATTAGTTACGCGAAACAACTAGCCAATAATGATGTAATAACAAAACTCGAATATAAGAACTTGCGAATGAACTTAGAATGAACTTAGAAGGAGAAAAAAAACAAACAACGAAAATATAAATTTGATGTATTGTTCAAATGATATGAAACAACCTGTCTTATGTCTTCTTAATTTAATAGATTTGATGTTCTGCAGTTGGGCTCGGGAATGATGAAAAGTTATCGACATTATCAATAAATCTTTATCGACTACGCCAGATAAGGATTTATTTAGACCCTGCTGATACAAAGAAGGCGTCATCTTTTATGAGCTCCTTCCGTGGGGCGTATCCATGACACCTGATTTTTTTGCCAACATAGGAAGGATCCACGTGAAATTGTTGCCTTGGCGCACACTGAAAAAATAAATTTTTCGTCATGATAATCCTATTCGTATACTGTTATTATTACAAAATCAGCTATTAAAGCTTGTTTCGAAGATAGTGCCATATCTCTGCTATTCTCGTAATATTTTTTTATATTGTATTTTCATTTTTCCCCTCTTTGTCCATCAACTATGAAGAAATCACGTTTTTTAACGATCCTTCTCTTTGAAGTTTACTTAACAACTTATTCACCCCAAACCACCGTGAATTCCTTCAGGCATGGAATGGAAAAAATGCAAGAACGTTAGGGGAGCAACTTGAAATTGCATTAATATTATTATATTTTTTAATACGTACTTTATACATTGACACAATGGTTCATGGGTTAAGAAGGATCATATATCTACTTAAATAACTGCGTTTTCTCTTTCACATTCTCTTTTCCTGCTCAGTTTCCTTTCGCCACCAAGACATAAATTCAAAAAGCTGTTTTTATTGTTTTAGACACAATAATCAATGTTCAATAAAGATGGAACAATAATAGTCACGAATCATATCTCTTGCTTTGAATAACGTGAAATTGGGACAAATATAACTATCTTGTTTCAGAATGTAGACGAAAAAAAATCTTCAAGCGCTACTTAGAATCTAAGGTTTTTATTATTGACATTTGAAAATATACCAGTCGTCCAATGGATGGTGCTATCGACAGCTCCAGTTTCAAAAGTCAGGCACCTAGAGCCTAGAGTTTGAATGGCAATACAAGCCACTGGGAAGAAAGGTCAAAACGACTAGTTTTTGGAATAGTTTTAGGTGGGTTACGAAATATACGGAATAGTTTTAGGTGGGATACGAAATTTGTATCATTATTGATAATATGTTAATTTACTAAAGCAATGTAAATTTATTTTGTAAGAATATCATATTTGATTTTCATTACAAAATTAAGAATTTGATTTTTCTGTTTTTTTATTCTGAAATAGGTCAATCTTATCTTATTGTTTCGGTATTTCGGTTAAAATTATGTTATATATTCAATAAATATATATTTTTTTCTTTTTTTTCCATTTGTTATTCATCTGCTAACTTTACAGATTAGCAAAATAAATATTTTTGGTTTGTAGGACAATCTCTTGGTCAAGGTTGGTATTTGGATTCATGAAAAATATCCAGTAGGTGTTCTAATTAATTTATTAAGAAAGAAGATAGTATTATATGTATAGGTCATTTAAATATCCAATTAAGTCCCTGTTGTGGGTTTGTTGAATATAATGAAAAGAACAAGAAATTGCATTCATGAACGCTATCATATTATTATCTACTGAACATTGCGGCACGAGGCTAACTTATGAATATAAAAATAAAATTGAATGGTCATTTTAAACATTACGTGTAGCTCTGCAAAGTAAAAACTTGGTGACTAAAATTATTCAATACAGCGCAAATCCGTGAAAAAACAACGGTTATTATAATTACATATGTAAAGCTGAAAGTTTGCTGCTTCGGCCTCTTCCAATGGATCGAATGATAAAATAGAAAAATATGTGAAATTTTAAAATTTATAAATTTTCTATGAGCAAGAATCCAACCCCGATCGACTGCTTAGAAGGTAACTATAATGACCACTAACTTTTGTAAGAACGCTGTCATTAATTCTTTATAATACCTACTGAAGATAAGAAGTGTGTACGTAATTTTGAATTCTATAATGTTACTTACGAGAATACTTACATTATATCCGAAATAATATTTTTAATTACTTATCAACAATGACCGATACAATTTTTAAATTCAATTTTTTTAATTTAAAATGCGTGTATTGTTTTCAAATAACAGAGATCTTAATGCTTTAATTTTTAGTTGTCCAATATTATTTGATTTTCTAAAAGGCGTCGTTTTTGCAACATCTCTCCATATCTATCTCGAAATGGCAGGTTACACTCCCTGTACAAGTACAAACCAGACAAAACCATACACATTAAACATCCCTCAATCCAATACTAACCCAAAACAAAATACATTCATTCACTTTGACATTGAATTCGACATATTTATCACATTACCCCACAATATCAAACCTAAAATCAATAAATTACATTTACCTCTTCAATATTTGCAAAATTACTTTGTGGCGTCATTATTAATTACATGTATTAATTACATTATTTAATTACATTTACACTTATATACAACTTCCACCATCCCACCCACGTTTTACATTTAAATTCACAAAATAATTTTGATGCATCAGTGAGAATCTATCTTTATTTTTAAGTATATTTTATTTAGTTATAAAATTTTACATCTTATATCTAATGTATTCTATTCTAAGACTACTATAATATTACTTACTAGGTACCTACTAACTAAAGTTTGGACTTTCCAACATTGAGACATAATCCACGAAAAACTGCAAGACTTTTAGCTTCCTTAACAATTCCAGGGAGTTCATTCAACATTTTAAAACCTTTGTAATAAATATTGTTTTGTGTGTTACTGATAAATTTGTTTAGTAAATAAAAAAATATCTCTCAATGTTTACTGATTTCTAATATTGCATTCTTGTCTCTACTTAGAGTAACAGATTGCTCTCCAAAAGTGCAAACTACTTATGAACTCACTTACTATAAAGTGCTCCACTTGTGGTGGCACGTTTGTTCTCGTGACGAGATCCGGTGTAGGACCCAAGACCCGAGACCCAGACCGGAGCACCGAAAGTGAAAGGCTCCACAGCGGTCAGCGGAGAGCAAACAGCGAACAGCGGATAGGAGCACTTCGTGAGGTATAATGCTATATATTATACACGAGGTCGGTCTATTGTTTATATCTATATTGTGGATACTGGATCATACTTCGCGGAGCAAGTCAGCGGTGGCTGTGATAAACATGCATAACTGGATCTCACCAGGGTTGGGAGAATGGAGAATAATCGTAAACTCTTAAAGTGATTTGTTTTTGGGTTATTATGTTATTCGCTACATCCTTCATTATCCAACAGATTTATAGTGTCCAAAATCAGGGCAGATGTAATCGTAAACTCCTTTAGCTAATTAGGATGCACTAGCGCAGACCCGTAAAAAGCATGGGAAATTATAATTTTTGAAGCCGAAAGTTTATTCAAAGAAAATAAACATCAGAAAAGGGACAATTGCTGCAGATTGATCAATAAAATGTATTCACCAAAATGATGTAGATCATAAGTAGGTACTTTATGGTTTGTCTACATAAAATACCAGTTTCAATTTTTAAAATGACGCTGACATTTTTTTCTTTTAAATATTATGTTTACTATAGGTAGATACTTTATCGCTTGTCTTAATTCTTCACAGTAAGTTCCAATTATGAAAATGATTCATATTATATAATGTTAAAGACTTCTTTGAAGCCGATTTACACGTCACAGTCAAATAACCGAAATTTGTTTGATGATAAAATTATCTTTTATTTATAAATTATGGTGTGTGTGAACTAACTTAATATCTGATAATTTCCCGCAGGGATAAGCAGAGAGGACGAAACGCCACACGACTCTGTCACGTTTATTCAATACGGTTATTTGACTGGAGTATTTGATTCACTTTCTGTCTTCCTAGGCGTGAATTTTTTTGCTTTCCGTTTACGTCAAAAATTCTCATTCTTTTCTAAATAATTATTTTAATTCTCCCTTTGCCAATAATTAATGTTTGTACCTATCCATTTATTATCTCCTAGGATAACAATATGGTTTTAATGTCAAGGACACCTGAACAAATTAAGCTTTAAAAAAACCTAATTTGTGAATTATCTCACGTTTGTTTTACTCTTTTTACTTGATTCCTTAAACTTCTTCATTTTATATTCGTTGATGCAAGGAGAACATACCTTGCAAATAATAATTGCACCCTTACTCCTATGTGCAGATTCAGATTGATTGGCCAATGAGCTGTAGAAAGGTCAGATATCATTGTTTAAAAAGGCAATATGCCCAAAAAAATACTATCGTTGCCCTCTGCATGATAATAACTTAAAGGCGTTAGGTTCGGAGCTTGACTAAACCCTGTTGTCATTTCTTTTAATTACTTGCTATACAATAAAGCAGTTCAATCTTAGTCGGTAATAAATAGTGTTATTATGAGCTCTATTTATAAACACACTGTGAGTTGGTTTGTGGTGGTATTAGTGATTTTTAAATCCATTGTTTTACAAATACAATAGGATTCCATAAAAACTTCCGTTTTTGTAATTCGCAAGCGGGACAAGCAGTTCCTTCAGAAATTCAGGGGAACCGAGCCGGTGTTTATCTAAATACTTATAAGATTTTTAAAAGTTCAATTCGTCATGTAAATATTTGAATGTGAATAAAAATTAAAATACTTATTACCCGGAGTGTTTTTTCTACTCGAGTGACCTGAAATTTTAACAATAATTTTATTTCTTTCAAGACGACATCTAATACAATGAACCCAATGAAGAAGCTTCTTCGAACCGAAATGTTTGTAATTTGTTTTACGAATAATCAATTGGTCATTAATAATAGCAATATAATTGTAATATTTGGTCTATTGCCAGCCCTAACCAATTCAACTACAAACTGGTCCATTCATCTCTATCAATAACGCAATTTCACATTATGACTAATGTATGTAGCAGGGCACGTTCAGCCATCATTTTCGCAATGACTGTGCGTGCCTTCAAATAAATATCTGTATTGAGATTATATTTATTATCGATCAGAGTATTTTTAACTCCTTGACCTTTCACAATTATTAATCGAGACGTTCATTAATATCGAATTAAGATGTTGTTTAATTGATGAAAAGATATTTAACGAATTCAAATAATCTTTACGGTTTTCTCGAACCTAATTATGGCTCAGGACTTTTGAAAAAAGTTTTTTTAATATTATTGTACTTACGAATTAATTACCAAATCAAATAACTGGTAAATATACCGGTAAAAGGTGTTCTTTTGGGCATTTTTGCAATAGCATCATCTCTTAATTTTGGAATTGAAAAAAAAAAAGTTTTTATTTCAAAAATCAAACCTGTGGATAGATCCATATTACATACATATGTAGTGTTATGTTAGCCTGGTTGTCACGGACATAAACAGTAAGATGGAGGAACATGGGCACATAAGACGGAGATCACCAGACCACACAGTCGAGCAGGCAATGTCTATGGAGCTTCATCGACAGTCATCCAGTCGCAAACCAGAGAACTCCTGGATGACTCAATGCTCCAAAATCCTACAGAGAAACGGCCTGGATGAAAGCGATACTCAGAATCGAAGAAGCTACAACCTGAGTACGAGAAGAGCCGACCCCGACAGCCTACCTAGGCAATGAGTTGAGACAGTGCGTGGAAGAAGAAGAAGTAGTATATGCAGGCTGTAACAGTACGTACCCGAAATATTTTAACCAGTGACGTAAAAAAAGTGGATGCCATTTTGTTATCTAAAGATATTATTTTTCTATTAAAAACAAACTAATATTTTTCAATCATACCTCGTCACGGATCACAATCATACTCGTCGTAATGGGATCATATGATACGCACGCTGTTTCGTGTGTTACCGTGCTGTTGGAACGAGATGGAGTACTTTTCACATGACCTTCTGGGCTGTACCCGAGTACTCAGTTGCGACGTGTGATGGAGAAATATTTTTATTGTTTTTAATTGCCAAAAAATCATCGGAAACCAAAATGACATCTATATTTATAACCCCATATATTGTGCTTACTCCAAAAACTCCAGCTTGTGAATCACTGGTTAAAATTCTTTGGGTACGTGCTAATAAATCTTGCATTTGTAGCGGTAAATTTATTAAAAAAATCCTACATCAGTGAGTCCAGGCGTCATGAAATTTGCACAGTTTTTCTACCTGGAACTATCACAACGCAATTATGTTCAGCTCGCAAACATAATTTGCATCATTATACTATAGAGATTTATAAAGTTACATTGCATGATACCGAACAAGGTTCTGGTCTTACTAAATACTTCCTCATTTCTGAATTGTCGATTAAATTTCTCTTTCACAATGACGGTAAATTAATCCAATAACCGTCATCAAGTTTGCATAATTTATAGATTTAAAAAAACACACCGCAAATAAACGGCTTCTACCATAAATAATAACAACTTACCTTGCATTAACTGTACAGATTATACAATTTTAACTAACAAGTTGCGCTCAATATAAGGTCTTGCATTAAATGCCAATATTGAATGCACCCATAGCCACTTTATCCTGGAATATTTTAATACTGCAACAAGCAAGTCTGAAACTAGTTTGACACGCGAAACGCAACATTAATGATTCATTTGTCGATTTCAGTAATCCATTTCTCAAAACGAGTTCGTAACTTTGTCCAGCAAGTAAATTGAGACGTCAATTGAAACATGTGGTCAAGCTTTATAAAGACAATGCTTTTATAAAGCTACCACAGAATAAAGACTGTACAGGAACTCGGTACAATTGATTCGTAATTGTCACGATTTGCTAGGCGTACACGACACCGGTTATAGGACGAAATTACACAGGCGTTAATTTCACGCACCAATATTTATTACACTACCAGAATTACACGCGGACGGAATTACACATAACCTACCTAATTTGTGTTTTTCTTAAATTATTGAAATTTATTTAAAACACACTTTTACTTTCTAAATTATAAATCTATTAAAACCGTGTTTTTTTAGAAGACTCTTAATTTAAAATGATGTGATTAATCTTCAGAACGAATCATATCATTTTGTTAATTGTGTGTACTGAAATAAAAGTCGCAAGTTGACAACAATAATTGAACATTTTATTCTCAAGCTAGATCATTTTAATACAAGTTTAAGATTATAAAACATGAGACTCATTGCATAATAAAACAAATCAGGGGTGTGAATGATTGTTAAAGACAATTGTTGGGGACAGAAATAGGTCCCGCAAAGCGGAAGGAAGTGGATAAGACAGGAATTGTCGACTTACCGCTTTTCTTCCTTCGCTTTCAATTATTCCGCTGGTTCACACTTATAACGAGCTCACTAGCACACGATAGAATTGCTTCCACAAGACTTTCCGACACGGTCGAAAGTTAGCTCCGTATTCAACATGAGATGCTGACAGGACGAAGTGCTAATTGGAACTAGCAATTTGGGTGACAATTTTATTGCATTCGGTCGACAATAAAGGTAGGGAAACAACAGGATGTTGGGGGTAGAATTATTTTCGGGAAAGGTACTTAGGAAGAATGCAAGGCACCAACATTTCCGCCCACCTAATTTGACCGAATTAACAATTATCCAAATTATAAAGAATCCTCATGGAGGGCACAACAATAAAAAAATATATATCAAGATAAATTGTTCATGCAAGTTGTATCTGTACTGCTGGTGGAAAACTTAACAAAAAAAATAATAATAATAATGACTGTTTCGGAGTACGGTTCCTGCACAAACAAAAAAAATAATAATTTGAAAAGAATGACAAATTTTAAAGACTCCTAGGGTATAGGAGACGAGTACGATAATAACGAGAATTCGATTATAGGCATTCAAAAATATAAAAGAAATAAATAATAACAGTAAAAGTTATAGACGAAACCCCAATGGTCACAAAGCAAAACAAAAAAGAATGAAATAGGTATTTCCCTTTTGGATATACACCTCAAGAACTACTAATACTAATTATGGCAGATTTTTGGTAATAAGATTGGAAATTTGTTTTCGTATGACAGATCTGAGTACTTAAGACGACCGCCCACCCTGATAATTCCGTGGCTATCAAGAAACGGTTTCAAGTTTAGAATTTGCGTTGAACATGGAACGTTATTTCGCATGTTACGTATATCGGCAGAAAAATACGTTTCCTGTTCAATACGTACGATTTTCAAAAGCGAGTCATTTAATTCGCGGGAGCTAAGATTATTCGAATTTGGATTACCCGTACCAGGAAGTTTCCGACAATTATTAGCGAAACGCATTATCCACGCGACAACGCGTTGCAATTTATTAAAAGAAGAATATTTACTAATAATCGAATTATGTACAATTTGAGATGATACAAACGTTTTTAGGTTGCCAGTTTTGATTTCTGGTACTTCTTCGAGAGATTGATTGGACACAGCTGAACACGGCCAGTGTGCAATTGGTTGACGAAGCCACTGCGGTCCTGTAAACCACAATGGATGTGAAATAATGTCTGCTGGGAAAAGACCCCTTGAAGCAGAATCGGCGCAATTTTCCTCTGAGGCAACATGTTTCCAAATCGCATTTGGTGTATTTTCCAGTATTTGGACAACCCGATTAGCGACAAATGTTTTCAACAAATATGGCGGCGTTTTTAGCCAAGCAAGTACGATAGTCGAATCTGTAAATAGAAAAACGTTTTCTATTTGTTCAGCAAATTTTACAGATGACTTAATATACTTTACAAGTTTTGTGAGCAGCACGGCCCCGCACAATTCTAATCGTGGAATGGACAAGGTTTTCAAAGGAGCGACCTTTGATTTCCCCATTAAAATGTGAGTGGTATTGTTACTACGCTCTAATAAATACACCACTGCAGCATAACCTAACTGTGATGCGTCACAGAATCCTACGAGGACCAAACGACTTTTGCCCACCGTGTTATAATATCTAGGGATATTTAATGTTCTAAGTAATGAAAGCTGAGTTACAAATTTACTCCACGTATTGCGAATATGTGGTGGAACTTCATGATCGTCCCAATCAACCCTCAACTTCCATAATTCCTGCAATAGACATTTTGCGAAAAATGTCACTGGCGTTATGAACCCAAGCGGGTCGAATAACCTTGCCAATTTTGACAAAATAGTTCTTTTTGTGCATATCTCGTTTCGAGGTGTATTGACTTTGTAAGTAAAATTATCAGTCATCGGACTCCACTGAATGCCCAATATTTTCACAGTTTGATCAGTTTCAGCATTATCGAAAGAATGACCATCTTGCTGGTGCTCTTGTGAACCCTGATCCAAAAGTGAGAGTGTGTTAGATTGCCATTTACTAAGTTCTAGTTTCCCAAGATTCAACAATGCAATGATATCTTGTTTGAGTTTGAGTGCCGTGCTAATCGTTTCTGTCCCTGTTACCAAATCATCTACATAAAAATCATCGCATAGAGCCTTGGCGGCGTCAGGATATTTCGATCCTTCATCTTGTGCTAGTTGACGAAGGGTGCGTATTGCCAAGAATGGTGAGCTACACAGCCCATACGTTATAGTTTGCATTTCGAAATTAATAACCGGTTCATTCTGAGACTCTCTCCACAAAATATTTTGAAATTTACGCTGAGATGGAATAATCAATATTTGTCTATACATCTTACAAATATCAGCTGTAAAAAAATATTTATGAAAACGAAAATTTAAAATCATACGTGGAATTTCAGTTTGTAATTTTGGACCGTTCAATAAGAGGTCATTGAGAGATAAATTTTGAGGTTGGGTTTTTGGCGACCCATCAAATACTACCCGCAACTTTGTTGTTTTGCTGTCCGGATTCAAAACACAATGATGAGGTAAATAGAATGCATCTAAGTTCCGAGGCACCCGTTTCATATGTCCCAAACTTTCATATTCTTTTATAAATTTTCCGTAATTAATTGCTAATATGGGATCCCTCTTAAACCGAACTTCTAGTTTATTCAATCGTGATTCAGCAAGTTTGAATGAATTTTGTTCTGGCATATTTGCAGATTTTGTTAAGATTGGTACTACATACCTACCGTCACTTTCTCGATAATGATTTGAAGCGTAAGTTGTTTCGGCTAACTCATCTTCCGGATTTGTCGTCAAATTAATTGAAGGCGTTTCTTCAATTTCCCAAAATTTTCTAAGATTATTGTTCAAAGAATTTGTCCCAACAAACAATGACGAAGGCGTTTGAAATGAGGCATTGTGCACTTTTCCCATTATAATGTAACCGAATATGCTGTTCACGGCACAAGGAAAGCCACGAATTATTTCATGTCCACTATTAAATATATCCAAATATATGTCGGCACCTAACAGAACGTCTATTGGGCCGGACTTGTCATACGATTCGTCAGCTAATTTTAAATTATTAAATTGTGACGTCACACTCGATGGTAAATCATATGACGGAAGATGTGAAGTGATTTCTTTAATCACAATAGTCTGACATTGAAATACAGGCCCATTTTTATTTTTAGGTTTAATAAAACATTTAGTTGAACCATAACAAGATTTTACACTACAATTACCTAAACCGTTAAGTGGAATTCGATTTGATTTTATTGTCAAGCCAAGATGCTTGGCACAACTTTCGGTAATTAAAGACACTTGACTTCCACTGTCTACTACCGCACGAATAGGTAGATATACATTATTATTATTACGAACTTCTAACTGAATTGTTCCCAATAAAATATTATTTGTTATGCATGGCGTATTATGTAGCACTGCCGCCAGGGTTGTACTAGCATTATTTAATTCATTATCGCCCGGTGGTTCAACCGCAATGTGTAGCATGGAATGGTGTTTTTTACTGCACACCTGGCATGTAAATTTTGACGCACAATCTTTAACATGGTGTTGTTTCAAACAATTGAAACAACGGTTTAAATTTTTTATTTTTTCCCTCCTTTGATGAGGACTTAATGCTGTAAAATATGCACATTTATAAAGAAAATGCGAACCTCGACACAACGGACAATGAACATTATTATCCTTATTGGCAGATAACAACGTTTTATATGAACTTTTTTTCTCTTTTATAATATGTGGAGATGACATTTCTAACATACGTGATTGATTTCTTAGAAAAGCAAAAATTGATTCCGACCCTGGAATCTCCTCACCGGGCAATTTAGACTCAAATTGACGTTTAGTTGTCGGATCCATCGCTCGTAATATAATATGACCAACAAATTTATCAAAGATATTTTCTATTTTCATCGCATTTATAGCGGCGTAATTCTCTTGAAAATTACTAAGTATACGCGCTAT
Organism: Limnephilus auricula; assembly: GCA_951813805.1. Lineage (NCBI taxonomy): Eukaryota > Metazoa > Arthropoda > Insecta > Trichoptera > Limnephilidae > Limnephilus > Limnephilus auricula. Next base: position 2,229,213 of record OX638401.1, read on the forward strand.
ACCTGACGCTGACTCGTTCTGTAAGCATTTGAAATTAAGAATTTCATCAACATAATGCGTAAAAAGCAATCTAGAATTTTGATATTGATTTACCAGAATGTTCCAGGCTATGTCATAGTTCTCTTCAATAAGAGGCAATGATTTTATAAGTCCTAGTGCCGGCCCTGTAATTACCGACAAGAGGTAATGGAATTTTTCTACATTTGTATACGCAGTACTATCGTGAATCAGACTTTTAAATAGTGAATGAAACGCACACCAACTTTTAATGTCACTGTCAAATGTAGGCAACTTTATTATTGGAGCACGCACTGTCGAACTACTTGTAGTTTTAGGTATTGAATTTCCATTTTTAATAATAGCATTTTTTGTTTGCATTATTTCAAAATACCACTCATCTACTCTATTAGAAATCACTCCTAAATCCTGGACTTCTTTCATCCTGTCTAACTCTAGTAACTGTTCTTCAATCTCTTTTTGAACATTTTCAAAATCTTGTAACCATTCCTCTATTTTTTCACATCGCGCGAGAAACGTCTCCCGTTTCTTACTATCATCATGGATGCTGGATGTAAGGTCATGCGTAACTCGAATTCTAGAAACTATTCGCTCACATCGGTTTTTTAGCAAAACTACTTTTTTCTCTGCCATTGTAATGAGAAAAAATATTATTACAAAAAAGAATTGAAATCCCGTTAAATTTGAAAGAATATAATCAAATCAAAAGTATAGTTTATAATAGTAATTTTTTGTAAGCAGTAAAATAATTTTGACTACCTACTACCTAGTAAATTCGCCCACAGCACGGCTGATGTGAATTTTGCAGATCAACAACTTTCATGAACAATTCATCCTAAGATACATTAAATTTATAATAATTATTCAATTTATCCGGCTCGAAGGACCAAATGTTGGGGACAGAAATAGGTCCCGCAAAGCGGAAGGAAGTGGATAAGACAGGAATTGTCGACTTACCGCTTTTCTTCCTTCGCTTTCAATTATTCCGCTGGTTCACACTTATAACGAGCTCACTAGCACACGATAGAATTGCTTCCACAAGACTTTCCGACACGGTCGAAAGTTAGCTCCGTATTCAACATGAGATGCTGACAGGACGAAGTGCTAATTGGAACTAGCAATTTGGGTGACAATTTTATTGCATTCGGTCGACAATAAAGGTAGGGAAACAACAGGATGTTGGGGGTAGAATTATTTTCGGGAAAGGTACTTAGGAAGAATGCAAGGCACCAACAACAATCATACAGTATCGGCATAATGTAATATCTGTGGGCACGTGTCAATAAAAGCTAATAAAATCTAAATCATTCTAGAATTACCTGTAAACATCATTATCATCAATTACTATATTATATGTAAATTTCATTATCATAAATTCATTGCTGCATTAACTGTAAACCTCATTATCATAATTATTATATTATCAGTAAATGTACTTCATTACCCATATAATCTGCATACTTCACCCGCCATAACACAGGGACATCCCTAGCATGGCGGGCGAAATAACACAATGTGTACACTATGTATAAAATTCTTTAATAAATAAATAAATAAATAAATAAGAATATTGAATCGAACATATTGGGGCGCCAGTCCAGAACCAGCTGGACAATAATTTATATTTAAAACAGTATCCTCTAATAAATAAGGTTGTCTCTCATTATAAAAGGTGAATTCTCACGTGTGTTCAGTATCCGCCATTATCTAGATCTCCCATCAAGCAATCTACCAAGGACACCGGCCTCCAAAAAACAACTGAGGTATTCGGTCAAAATTCGCAAGTTCTTGTTACCAGTGGCTAGTAACTTTCTGAGGCATACGCGTAGCTATAGAAGCACCGTCCTCGGTAAGAACTTCTGTATTAGATTTCCGAACTGTTACAAGTTTAATTTGAATTTTGTCCATTCCGTCTCATTCGTTGCGATCTCAACATTTATCACACGATCATACATGGTTTTAATACGCCTCAGGGACCTCACTTCTACTCATCGCCATACATCCGGGTAGGAACCAGAACTCCACTGTGGTCATTAGTGGACGTTTGTGCCACTGATATTAAGACATCCCAATATGAATGCTGTGAGGATGAAGGATAGGAAAATAAGTAGGAAATACCTGGCATTTCAGATCTGGTCAATAAACATAACTATAACAATTAAAATAACATGTTTTTCTTCAATGTTTTTCTTTCACCAGAAGAAACTGAGATCAAAGGTAGATATTTTTAAAGCACATTCATAATCTTAAAAAAAAGGTTCGACCAAGTGACTAAGCAGCTGAATTTTATCTCATACTTTACATTAAAGATCATCATCATGAAAGGTTAAAAAACAATATCAATATCCTGCGTTTATTTTCGAGTTAATGTTGATGCTTAACCGTCCTGAAACAATTATGACCCTTTTATTAAAAGCATTTTTATTAAATGACTTGAAAATTCTAAGAATGAAAGCATTGTAAAAAATGTTATTTTAATATCTTTGGGGCCATACGGATTCCGTAGTGATTGCATATAATTATGCCAAAATTGCGTCGGAGGTACAATAATCATCCTTTATTGCCTGTATAATATAAATTATAATGATCTAAGATAGAAATCCAAGGGTTTGAATTCATTAAAAAAATGGAAATATAATATGAAACTGTTTAAGGGCATGAATAATGCATGATGTCTGCCGACGTTACCAGCTCAGCCCTCGTTTGTAGGCAAATGACTAAAGAATTACAAGACAGCCCCTATCAAAAATGCATTTGTTCGGAAAAATCCGATCGAGAATAAAAATAACGAAGGATATCTTATCAAATAATTTGTTTTGAATTTATCTTAAAATTTGAATTCAGGATTGTATCTACCTACTTATTTTTTCTAGTGTGATATCATTCTTAATATGATTTTATGTAATGTAATTATATGAATTTTTATCTTCGACACTGTTTTTTAATGTATTTTTCCTAAAATAGGAAAGGAAAGTAAATGGGTACCATAAATGTAATTTTTGATCAATCGGCGTCTCTCCAATGACATTATGAAATTTAAAATCTGAAAAACTTGGGTTGCAATAGTAGATATTCAGCGGGCTATATAGTTTTCATCTTGTTCTGTGGTTTCTTGAAACATTAGTAATTACATAACTGGCAAACAATAAAAAATTGAGCCATATTATTGTTAACTGAATATTATTTCATTTAAAAAAAACTACAATGCAGTGTTAAGAGGAAGCAACAAGCAAAGATGTATGTATTCTTAGTATGTATGGCTCAAATATGTATGGTTTATATCGAAACGAAAATAGGTAATATGCATAAATCAAACGGAGACTAGCTATTTGGTGAATAAAGTAGAAACATAAAACATAAACCACAGGTTCTCCTAGTGAGGTGTTCATGAAACACATAACTTAACTAACCACAGTTTCAACTTCTCAGATTTACCTTACACACAACATAATAAAAAGATCAAAAATTATTTTATTATGTATAAATTTTAATAACTAGTAGACACTGTAATATTATATAGAAATAAAAAATAAAAAAAATGGAAACTGACACAGACAATTTTATAAAAAAAAACATATTAAAAAATGGTTTCTTATATGCCTACATACATTTCTAAAAAAAAACATTTTTTAGTAGTTTACGTTTTTTTAATTTTTATAACGTAATTAACAATTGTATTTTAATTCTATTCAATGAAATCGGTAGGAAAAGCTTTATTTCATCCAAATCATCATTTTATTTATTTACAATGACATACAATTTTTTTTTTAGGTTTGCTTTTTGAATTGAATTGTTTGTTACATTAATTGAGGATTTTTCAACAACCATGCTAGGATTTGCAGCATTACGACACGCAGCTTAAAGATAAATCAAAAATAATGATTTAGCATTAATCTTCGCCTTAAACTCGAAAGTTATTGTAATTTAACTAAATATGGACTTTTTAACTAACATTCTCAATTAATAGATCCGAGATCCCACACTCCAATTATTCTAATAGTGAAACATATGTCTTTAGTGTAATAGATACATTTACTAGTGCAAAAAGTTTTGTACTTTGCAAGAAAATTATTCAAAATAATGTCGCTTCAATTCTTTACAAATATGATTTTCAATGAAAGTAAAACAATGTTCATTTCGCAGCTTGACTTTAGTTTGAGGAATTTCTGTTACCATTCTTCCTTTTGTCTTTAATTTCTTAGTGCAGTCATTCTTAAAATATCCTGAGAAAAGAATTTTATGGTTATGTAATTAGTCAGCTGTGTTGTATTTTTATAGCCAGACATAAAGCGCCATTTAAAATCGGCTTCAGCACTTCATAAAATAACAATAAAACATTTAATAGCTACTGTGACCACAACATTGTTGAAATATTGTATTGTATTTTAACGGTTATATTATGAGCAAATATTTTTACGACGAATTGATTGCTCCCTACTGCATTATTAGTGGTACAGTAATGTGAAAGTAACATTTTTAATTCAAGAGGTGGGTATGGATACCGCCGCCCCGGGAACCATTTATTGGATAACCAACACCTCTGCCATAGGTTACCCCGAGTGGTTTGCTACCTTTGGTGTCTTAGTGCACACGTTTATGGGGTGAGGTTTGTCTGGGTCTGCCCACCAACTGCGCGGCAGGATGGATCGGGACAGACTGGTTCAGAGAGTCCTCTGACTTTAGCAGGACTCTATCAGGATGGTTTCATACGTTCGTCACTACTAGACACGTTAACCCCCAGTTTCCTAGCCATCCCTCATACCTTCTGAGCATCAGAACATCTAAAAGACTCATTAACATTCCATTATGTCATCTCTATAAGATAGAAGAAATATATCGGACCAGAATCTTTTATCCAAAATCATCAACGTTGTTGACAACAACCACCTTATAGAAAACATTACTTTTCACTGTCCAATACGAAATACCAGATCAAACCAACTATTTTAAATCCCACATTCAAAAACAAACTACACACAACATTTATTTCTCAGAAGGACGTGCCCAAAATACAATAATAACTTTTCAGACGCCGATATTTTCCATTTGCCCTCAGGCCAATTTACAAAATTTTAATAAAATTTAAATCCAATTGTTAATTACAAACCCTCTCTTCCTGCTGCGTGTTACTTTCTCATTCTCAGTTATTTTTTAATCATTTTTATCCTTTTTTTGTTATTTGTTTTTGGGGTGTTATGCCGTGTTGAGCTACCTCCTCCTTCTTCTTCATAATTATTATTAATTATTACAATTAGACATTTTTCACGATTCATTGCGAACATACAAAACCAAATTATTAAATTTCTTGTCGTTTTATTAAACTTTAGTGAGCAAATAATTTTTGATTTTAAAATGTAAATTTTTCTCCACCCATACTCTTTCATTTTTGTTTTATTATTCAACCAAAGTTTGATTCTTTTCATTAGTTTCATCATAATTATGTTTTAAAACCCAGGCGAATTTTGAGATTTTACAGATTTACGTAATAGGTACAAAATCATGTAATTTATTTAAAATACATTACAACTTATATTTATTGCACTGTGTAAATCTTATAAACAAATAAATAAATATATAATTTATTTTAGTTTATAATAAAATAATAAAAAAAAAATAATAACTTGCTCCTTCCCAGAACTTCCTCTCTTTACTTTCCTAAAAAGTCCCTCAACACAGCGCCCCCCAAAAATGAAATAGTCGCTGAAAAAAAAAATGAAATTAATATTATGCCTCATGGGATGTCATTTACTTGGATTTTTGAAAGTTAACCTTGTGGAATAATGTGTAAATACATATAGTTTTATAATATAAACTCCCCCCCTCCCCCCATACACACAAGCCCTGCTTTTTTATGGGGGTACATCAAACATATATATTATATAATTAATTAGTGTATAAAATGTATTTGTAAGTTATGTACCTTTTTTGAATTATTAATAAAAAAATAAAAATAAATATCGGTGTCAAAGATAGCCCCGCTGAATAAGAAAACAGTATTGTAGATAAGCGTTGATTAACAGTCCAAGAGGAAGTTAGCTGTAGGTAACTATACAACCAAGTTGTATGCGTTCGATCGCTCTTAGAAAGCTCTATTAGTTTCTCCGTGTATTATTAAATATGGAGCAGGAGAACCATTCATCTCTTGTATCAGCTGTCACCCAACTGCCATTTGTCTAGGGATATAAATACATGGAACATTGTAATAAGGCAGATAAATATTTGCTTCGTGTTGTAAAATCATTATTATCTTCGAGTACACCTGCATCTATGCTTGCTAGTAGTATAAGTGCGTGATCACTAATCTGACGCTGTCATGAAGTTATAGAAAATCTTGTCACACCTTCGTTGGTAATAAATTAATACTGTGGCGACATCCCTATAATCTCTCTTAAAATGTCATGAATACCTGTGTTTATTTTGTCCAGCCTTTCATTTTTTTTAATACCAATTTTATATAATAATATGTATCGATGTTGTATAATAATCTGTCCCAATCTTGCAATAGGTACTTCGATGACTATGGTTAATTATTTCACGTTTAGTTCTCTCCTCTTTTATCTGCTTCCTAACAACATATTTCTACAAAATTATCAAATTGTCTTCGTTACGTTAAAACCGGTAAGATTTTCATTGTTATCTTCGACAATATTTAATACCATCGTTATAAATATACCATATACGTGTCAGTTTAAAACAAGCGTAAGAAAATACTAGAACAAATTAATAAAAAAATTAAAATAAGTCCCAGTTGTGACCGTTATCTATTATTTTTCTGTGTCTTATTCATTTTCATATTTTCATTTAGATTATTGGCGTTATCTACTTCTTCTTCACTATTTTTTAAAAACAATTTAGTCTGGCATTTGATCGTATACTTACTGAATGACTTCAGAAATGAAAAAAAGATCTTGAAAGATATTCTTCAGAAGCCGATTCTTCATCGCTGAAGATGGTGACCCCTGCTCCGATGTCTATGGTGGAGAAGGTTCCTTCACTCCTCGCGGTTCAGCGCTGCGTGGAGAGCTGCGGACACCAACGTACCGGACGCCAGAGATACTTTATCACTACAGCGCGCAGCGCACTGGTGACCATCCTCAGCTTTTTCTGCCAAACACTTCGTCAATGAACATGAGTATCTTCAAGTTAGAATCTTCAGTTTGGCGAGCAACGCTTCCAAAGTATCTTACAATACGATGCAGGCAGATAGTTGAGAGCCTATTTTGAATGCCTAGTTTGTCCATAATTGACACAATGCTAAGGAATTTTGAGAATTTTTCTCAAAATTCCATCTATCCGCAATAAGTGTCCATGTTTCCATACCTTGTAGAAACATGGGGAATATGATCGTTCGAATGAATCTCATAGTAATACCTACAATTAATATCTTTCATCGGTAAGATAAGCACTGTAATTATTGGTCCAAAGCTTTACTCATTAATTCATTAAAAGAATACTGATGTTTTATCAACGGCATATTTTATGTATAATTTATTATTGTCTTTTTTATCGTGTTTTCCCACAAAACAACAACCATGATAGATATGTATGTACTAGTAGATATGGAATAAATAGAGATAAGTGTAAAAAGCTCATACATAATAATAATGAACTTCAAAACAGAGATTTATTATAACGTACCCTTATCGTACAAGAATAGAGAGAGAAATTTCAGATATTGAGAACGGATAGTAACTTTTCATGCTTCATATTGTCGGACTATAAATTATTATCTTGGTTTGGGTTTATATAACAGCACTTTTTACCTCTATTATTTTTATATTTTCTTAATAACAACTTGTTCTCTGGGAATCAAGCCTAATAAATGACGTGTGCGTAGATAGAGGACAGTGGTACATTCGACGCCATTTCATAATGAAATAAAACAAACGTAATAATAGAATATTTAAGCTCTTTGTTTTTTTTATCAAATTGTGACCTTGGAATGCTTCTACGTTCATCTCTAGAAGCGTGGATTGTTTCTAGTTCAATGATGGAGGACTTTGCTCGCAGGTGTTTGAACTATCCTGGGTGAAAGCCCAATGGTTTTACTTGGGTCCTAACTTGTCAAATAATGTTCTTTAATGGGAGATTTCTGAAAATCCAAAATTTCCATAGCGCCTTACTTTTTTTTTTTTTTTTTTATAGAGACTTAACTTAATAGCGCCATTGAAAAACAGGGCTTAGGAATGATAATAATAACAATAATTTATTGTTTTATTTTATTTATTTATTTGTTAGATTCAATTTTTTTTTACAGGCACATAGTAAGGAAGCTTTGACTGTCCAACTAGGAAAGTTTCCCGTTTTATGACAGTCAAATTGCCTGGTTTAGTTCACATTTGTACACGCTGTTATTATGAATTACATTTCCATACTTTACATTCACATTTATATATACAGATAAAATAAAAATTTAGAATAATTATAAAAAGCTATTGAGAGAACCAAATTTACAAAAAAAAAATAATTTATTAATGGTAAATTAAAAATAATAAATAAAAAAATATATATATTCGCACAACAGAAAAATAAAAACTTTCTTAGATATATTTGTATACCCGAATTTTAGTCTGAGTTTTTTGAAAATACTTGATAGATGTAATCAAGGTACATGTAATAATATATTCATAATTAAGGAACAATTTAATCGGGGTAGGTACATAACATATTGGAGAAATTCAATTAATAATTACAATATAAGATATAGATTATGTGGGTTTCTTATTTTTCGCTGTTATTTAATGATTAATATTATTATTAAGTTCATAGATATCCTTAACATATAACATAACTTTGAATCTCTAACCATTATTGTTTTTGTTTTTAATATTTTAGAGTTAATTAGATATTCACTGAGTTTTAAATCGAAATTTTGCTCCATTACTAAGTAGTTTACTTCAGTTAGTCAGAATTACCTATAATTCGTATTAGATATGAAATTAAACCTATAATTCGCTAAGGATTCTAATGAATATGCAGATAATGCGTTTGCCAACGTATTACACAGCGGGCCGGATCGGGAGATACTAGTTAAGGGAGACTTATCCTAGACCTCTCCAGCTGGACTCTCTCAACCCATCGCCTTGCAACGTAGTGGGGAGGGAGTGAAATTCAAACATGGTCATTCCTAAATGCATTGACCCTAAATTCCTACCCACCCCACATACTTTTTTACTTCCCAGAACTTCCTCGTCTTCCTTTCCTTAAATAGACCCTCGACACAGCATCCCCAAAGATGTGTTGGGCCTGAAGGGTTTTTTTTCCTCAAGGCCTAACTTTAAAAAAAAACAGCAATATCTAAAAAAATAACAATATTCACTTATCAAAACAATTTTTCTTCAGGTGGAAGAAGATCGTGGGGAGGAAAATGAATGAATATGTCAAGCTTGAAAGCATTTCACATAAAATATGGAATTGTAATCGCACAAGATTTAGTTATTTTGTATTCCTTAATACTATTTAATATTGTCCTCGTGATAAGACAAATTTAATTTTTAAAGCGTTTTTGCAAAATCAATAACCAAATGTTCAACTCTTTCCTTGTAACATTATGTAACAGCATCAAAAAGATGTATCGTTTTCCCATACGTGTCGGGCAATTCTGTAGGGGGAGGGATCAGCGGAAGATTTATCTGATTTCGATATATTTATGGCTGGAAAATCCCTCTCGACCTTGACGAGGCAAAGGGTCAACAAATGTTTGGACCCACACCTACTTCTGTATCCCAATTGTGTTCACTGGGCAGGACGTTATTATTATTTGGTTCCCTTGTTAGTTTTTTTTATCTTTAAATGAGGTTTTATTACATTTCAAAGTGTTTCTTTAGGTGGAAAATTAACTTTTTTACAGTCGCTATTGAAGAAATAAATAAAATAAGAATAAGAACATAATAATAAGTATCTAAATTAAAATATGATAATGAACAATATACAAAAAAATAAAAACACATAATGGTCGCAACTGGCACTCGAACCCAGATCTCACGTCTTGCCGGGATTGCGTTCTTCCAATTCAGTAATTGCGTCCGATTATAAAACCGCCGTAATTGTCAAAGTCATATTTCAAATTACATTGATGGGAATAACCTTCAAAAGTTAAAAAGAGAGTTTTTCTTATAAAAAAATTAAAATGAGAAGAATTCGTTAAGGCTCGAAATTGGCACGATCAAGTGGATAAAACACTTGTTTCTGGTCACGGTTTATTTATATTAATTAATTTGCCTCATTAGACTGATTTTAGCCAAGTGTACAAGGATTGTCAAAAGATGCTTTCTTTTTAATAACTTCACACTGGAGGCCCTGAGGAAAAAAAATCCCTGAGGGACTACATCAACTGCGCTTGTCTGGAGCCAGTGAGACTATGGCATCCCCAATTGGGGTATGTTGTGAGGCTGAAGGCAAGCGGGGAAGGGAAGGAGATGGGGAAGAGGAAGGTGGGGATGTACCTGGCTATTCAGATCTAGTCACACACACGTAAACACGGCTAAAGCCATTTCAAGCAACGTTTCATTTCTGAATGGTGGTCTTACACCAGGGCGATACTGAGAGTACCTTCCACTATGGAACGTGCTGCAAATATAGTACCCATATAATATTATTAATAATTAATTAATTGTAAAATAACACAAATCAATCAAATAAAATTTATTTGCGCACGCCGGGTTCAAACCCGCGACCTTCGGAATTGGAGTCCAAAGCCTTGCCACTGGACTACGCCGGCCGTCAATGATCCAGACTACCTGTATTATATAAAAAGGCTTTGAAATCTAGAAATGAATAAATAATTAATCCTACATTTTTGAACATTTTACCTTTAAATCTGTATTTAACCGCTGTTGAAAGTCACCTAATCCCCTTGACTGGCTCCGGCGGCCTTCAGAAAGGTGTATCATAAACTAGTCACTTTATAGATGCCCCAATCTTTTCGGTTTACCCTCATTTCAAAATAAAAGCTTTACATTAAGTGGGACCGCTTTAAAAAGCTCCTCCTTAAGAGGAACAGCTGCGCGGCCCATTTCACTCAAAATTAATTTTTGTATTTGGTGCCAAAATACCCATCCAAACAGGATAATATATATTATCAAAAGTTTTATTAAATAACTTGTACGAATATTGGCTATTTTATTTATTAGTGTTAATTATGAATATAGGCAATTAAGGATTTTAATATTTTATTACTTTACAATTATTTGTGAGTAAATGATAAACATTAAATTATAATTATTTTAATATGAAAAATTGATGATTTTATTTTCATTAATTAATAAAAAAAAGGATTTTGATGGGTATAAATTTAAATAACAATTGACCTATTTACGTCGAAACACAAAATTTGAACATAAATTAAACAGACAAATTTGTCGTACATAATATTAAATTACCACCCAAATAACACAGATCGAATACCTTATTTTATATACAACATTTCAAAACAACACAACAATACAATATTTCAAATGAAAATATGCAAAAAACTCCTTGCGCATCTGCAAATCTTATAATGGCCCTGAGAAACATTGACATTTTCCACTGTCCCCTTAAATCGTTTGAAGTTAAAATGGACCTTACAATTTTATGGTAACAATATTGTTACTATAAGCTTACAATGCACTTCTGTAGTGTTTATTTTTAATACATTTTTACTCGCATTATGTACTATCTTAATAACTTTTTGCTTCCTAATCAGTAACCACAACATAATATTATAAATGGAACTTTACCGGTTTATATTATATTCACTCATTTATGTTCAATGATTTAATATACAACCTATGTTTCCTTAATAAACTTAAATCAAATAATAAAATAAAACCGCTTTTTTTTTGTTTTATTTTTTATTAAATCAACACAGTAGACAATGCAAGATATATGTTTTAATAATTATAGTAAAATCACAAAGTTGTCTCCAAAACAAAGCAAAATCGAATTCATTATCAACCTATACATTACATAGCACATAGCCGTAGCTAGGGTTACCAGATGATAGGAATTTAATTTTGTGCGCAATGGAATTTACATAGATTACGGAATTCCTGGCAGAATCGAATAAAATGACAAAAAACATGATTATATAGGTGAAATTAACAGAAAAATTGACACTCTACCCCCCCCCCCCCCCCAGGATGGATGGTTTTTAGATCCGTTAAGTTTACAGGAATTTTGTCAAGAAAACTCATTCGTGGATCTGCTAACCCTACCCGTAGCAGATATTTAACATAACTTTTGATTTAAAACATTATTACTCCGTTTCTTTGGGTATTTTGGCCTCAAATCCAAAATTAAGATTAGTATGAAATAAATCGAAACGGTCCGAACATCCGTTCCCCTTAATGTGTGTTTCCACGTAGAATTTCTTTCGGAACATATTCTTCACATAACCAACTAACGACGGCTCTCCGTTGGGACATTATGTAAATAGGGTAATTCTCTTAATCAGATTAACGCCATACGGCAGAGATTCCAACGCAAGTCCGATTATTGACATAAATATCATTTTTATGACTTATTTTCGTCCCACGTCCTACAAGTTGTATAAGCGTCGTTTAATAATTATTGCGTTATAACCGGTATTATAACTTTCATTAGATTAAAGAAAGAAAATAACGTAATAAAATTTAAGATTCAGAAGCAGACACCATTCTGATAAGAAATGTAGAACTGAAAGAATCGAGGTACTTTGGATCGATATATTCGCTCTCAGATGGTGCGTTCTTAAAATTATGAGTTTTGGATCGGTAGTTAGGTACCCATCAAATAATAATATTTACTATTTTCAAAAGTATTACCCATTAGCTTTAATTATGTCGTCATTTCATACAGAATATGTGAGAATCATTTGAGACCGAGTACATTCTGAGAAAATCGATGAAAACTGTTTAAAAAAATAACGAAACGGATAATAACAATTTTATTTATGGGCAAAGTAGGAAAAATATATTTCATTCATTATAAGAAAATATTTATGGCAAACATTCATAAATTTATGCCAAAAAATTGAATTTAAACGCGTTTTTCTCACATGCTTCATATTCTATGTATAGTTTTTCTCACATGGCTCATATTCTATACACAGTTTTCGTCATAATTTTAAATACCATATTATGTCAAAATATGAAATTTAAATTTATTCAAACTTGACAGCTAGGCACCACAAAGTGATGTTATTATTATGTACGTACCAAGGCAATTGAAACGTGTAGTGGTATGCAGAGGGTATGACTTTTTTTATTTTGTACTATTTTGATTGTTTCCACATGGTTTATTTTCTAGCGCCTTAAATATTTGATATTATTACATAACTTATATTATAAAATATGGAGAAAAAAAAAGAAAAATAACTGTATGTTTAACTCATTTTCGTCAAAATCGTCAGATTGTTCATATTAAAAATGCAACGACTTTGTGGTAATAAACTACTTGCCTAAAATTGACCGAATGATTTCTCACTTGCCTCGAAAATTTCGTAAATCATTCGTAATTAACTTACAACACTGTAAATGTCTCTATAAAGTTAAAATAAAAATCTGAGAAGCGGAACGTCCGATTTTTTCGAATTTACTTTGTGGTGAATTCTCTACTATTAGACATTTATTTAATGAATATAAATCTCCTTTGACACTATATAAATAGCGGTCTATTTAATTTTATTTTTACGGTGTGCCTTTTTTAATTCATTTGTGGCACAAGAGTCAAAACTGCTTCCAGAAGTCTTGAATTTAAATACTAACCTAAACATGCATTGCCAGTTCGCATTTACTTTTTGACACTAAACGGAAGTTAATCAAAGCTTTGGTCATATTTTAACCAAGTAAGTTTCACATAGATCGAATATAAAAAAAGTGGTCGCGTCTTGGTTGTATTATTTAAGTCTATGGATCACTTACATAAATAACTTCATTCATTTCTAAAAGCTTCCTTAGTTGAATTCCGTTTCGTAATAAGCCAGTAATTTTGAATAATCAACGACATTATCCAAATAAATGCAAATATTGATTATTGGTTAACTGAAATTTATCTGATACTATGGAGTCAGAATTTTGTCAATCGTCAGTCGGAATATCTCTTACCAATTATTGACCGTGATCGCGAACATTGATAACTGACCATAGATGACGGATTTGATCAATATGATAATGATAAAGGGTTTTATCGATCGACCATACGTCCTCCTCTCAAACCGGAACCACGTCCCAGTTTACACCGGATATTTCCAAGCACCAACAGATTAATCTTACCTTATTGTTAAGTAGTAAATACTCACCTGCCAGATCACACATCCGCGCGTGAAACAAAGGTTTGCGTAACAATTATTGTTTCATGCACATTTACAATAAAAATAAAACATGTTCTCAGGAAAACATAAACAATGCCATTTGTTTCCCATGAAATTGCATGCCCTACTATTGTTTGTCTTCCGCAAGCAAGTGTGTATTATTAAAATCGTTACAAACTTTCGATTATGCAATAAAAATTACAAACACACTGATGTGGGAATTTTCATAGGTTTTGCAAGGAAAAAACTAAATAATGGATCGTCCACGTCACAAACTCCAATCCATGTCGATTTTCAGACCACTTCTAAAAAATATTAATGTGAAATGACGGAAACCCACTTTGCAATACACCACTTTTAATTTGAATTAATATTTTACAGTCAACCGGGTTTCGCTTAGCTCAAGCTTTGTCAGGGCTTATTAGAATATAATAGACCCCGACGAAGCTTGAGCTTAGCGAAAACCGGTTGGCTGTTAAATATTAATTCAAATAAAAAGTTGTGTATTACAAGGTGTGTGTTTTCATTTAATATATAATGTCATAACACAAAATATTGACTTCCTTAAAATATTAATATCGGTTGCATGTGTTTCCTGCGTAACTCTGGTTCAAGAAACTCAAATGTGGTTTGAAATTATTATTTTATAATACTTTATCCTTTGTCTGGATTCTTCACACAATTAGAAAAATTACAAAGGATAAAGTATTATTTTATAAAAAAATATTATTATTTCAAGAATTCAGTCTTTCCCGGGATTTTCATCGGTATGTGCTAGTTAAATTTTAAATTAATACGAGTACAATTTATTTGTCATGAGGGTATTATTGCACATTATTAAAATAATTTTATCAATTAAAATAATAATGTGCTGAATTTTCAATAATCAATATTGTGTATGTATTACAGATATTATGTTGTCAAATATTCCTGATTGGTTTTATTTCTTGTAATGTGTAAATAATTTTCAATTACTGCTGCGGTTGACATTATAATATTATGCAAATATAAATTTTAACAAAACATTGATATAATAGGTAAATAAATTTTCTCCTAAAATGATAGATTATTATATACAGATATCTAATTATGTACCTTTGTATTGCCATTACCAAAATAATTACCGATGAGTATATCCACAGTGACGTAGCCAGGAATTCTATTGTACCTGGGAAAAGGAAAAACTATTTCACTCTCTTTTTGATGTACTTGATTCGCTGACAAACCTCAAATTTGAAAATAATCTCCTGCAAGGAAAAATCTTCACAGAAACTTTAATAGTATACAACTGCTAACCCTGTTCAAATTATAAGTTCGCCACACCCATGGGACTTGGATTAGAAGCTACCTCTGGCCTGAAGCCCCAAAATACCTGAAAATCCCTCGATTTTTTTTATTTGATCTATTTTTCTATCTCAACAAATGGGTTGCAATCTTTAGAGCGCAAGTGTCGGGTGGGAATGCTGTCCTTATTCTACCGGTATCTCAATGAAAGATGCTTCGAGGAGCTAGTTTCATTGGTTCCAGCGACACTGATGCACAGTCGGAAAACGCGCCCAAACCTACACAATACATGGACTGATTTGTGTTTTCTTACTCCTACAACATGTGTCTCTTTAAGAGCCATTTTCACTCCTTCCTCTCCTCATGAAGACTCACACACAGCTTTTTCAAAGGTGACAAAGGACCTAAGGGAACCTTTTTTTATTGGGGCCTCCTATGTATAAATATTGTAAAAAAAAAACTGGAAAGGGCTTTACTGACTAATAATTTCACGTGAATAATTAAATTATTATTTAATTTATTGTGATGTAAGTGGGTCCGCAGCCCAGGTTGCTCAAAAGATCGCTACGTCACTGAATTTTAATAATTTTGTGCCAGATATGCCTTGTTGATAGAGTTGTGCGTTTCCAATTCCCACATAGAAATTTCTTAAAGTTGACTGTACTTACAATGTTCTCTAACTAACGGTGCTCTAAGCAAATAATTGCGAGAGAGATAGATACTCAATGAAATATCAACACAAATTGACTTGTAATGTTCTTGCCAATTGATGTAATAGTAATTTGACTAGACTTGTTCCTAGATCTACAATGGCCTTATTATTTGCTGAGAAAGTTCTCAATCACACGATCTTTCTCAACTCTCACCTTCTCTCTCTACCCTACTCATAGTTCTGCGCATCTCTGTGTATAAACGTAACAAGACTTGTAACATAGTATAACCGATAGGCACTAATTACATCAACAATTCTGCGAAGGTAATTAGATGAGATTCGTGTATCTGTCGCCATTGTTACAAGTTTTTCTATTTTTCTTCAAACTTGTCTTACAAACACACCTCACTGGAAAAACATTGAAAAATAAATAATTTTAATGATCATAATCGATTTCCACTGAATATGCATAAAAAAGAACAATGACACTTCGGTGAGCACTAATTGTGATAAAAACATTCTCAGCTGTCTTAACATAACTTTCTATATAAGAACATCCGTTATTATAATATCTTAGGTAATACAATATAATAATATCCGGGGTCCTCGTATTTAAACTTGAATATTATGGACCTAACTTATAACCGTGTTTTATATTTTACACAATTGAAACATTCATTAGTGAAGGGTAAATGCTTGTTTATCTGTTGTATAATTTAAATATAAATAACTGTTTATTATTGTCTGGGCTTAGCGAAGTCTCGTTTAACTCGGAATACTCGTTTTGCATTCCCTCTTTTTTTAAATTTGTTTGTTACGTTCCGGTTCCGGTTAAAGATGGAAACTGTTTTAAATTGTCATTCGCTGCAGTAGCCGATAGGCAAAATAAATAAAAAACTGCTAATAGGAATCTGTTCAAGGGAAAATACTTATGGTAGATTAAACCGTGTTAGTCATGTTTTGAAATAAAATGATTGTCTGCTATTTTTCCTCATTTATGGTTAAAACTTCTTGACAAATGACATCAGTGGGCTCAGTCGTGAGATAATTCACACTAAATTGCCATTGGGTCTAACTTATAAGGTGATTGTGAAACTAGATAGAATATCACAATTTAAACGACAATCGGAAACGATAGAATTTAAAAAGACACCTGAGATTGGCACATTTCGTAGAAAACGGATATAAATTTAAAAGAATCTGAATGATTCTTAAAACTATAAATGGATATCTAGTAATAAAGTAGTTGATTTAATAATATTGAAGTGTCTATTTGGAGACCGAAATGAAAATAAAAGCATTCTGAAATTAAAACCGCAGACTTCGAGATTATAAAACAGTGTTTCTCACACAGCTTTAGAAAATTAAATATGATCTTAATTCTCTCGATACATATTTTTTGTGAATGGATGATAAGTGGTATTTTTGTTTTCGTCGCATTTAGAAAACATATTATTTGTTTTTGTGTTCTCACAATTACGATGCTCTCAATATTTACAGTTTTCAGAATAAACATTTCTACCTATTACCTATAAAATCTGCAGATTATCTATAGCGTAACATATTACTTTTTTAATCCTTGGTATTTTGAAGAAATCCGTTCCCATTAAGCTCCGTTTTAAATAGTAGGTAATTAAAGATATTTTTAAATGTCAAAAATTACGGAATCTGGTTGGAAATTAGATCTTTCTATTAAGATTTTAGTTGTGTGAAACTTTCTGCAAAATTTAGGTATAGCGAAAATGGAGCAAATTATGCTATTTTCTAAAAAACATAATTTTATTACTACTACACAAAGAAATTCAAATGAAACGTGGTCATCAAATGGCCTCCATCGCTGTTTTGTCTTTTTGATAAAAAAAGTTCTACGTTAAGGAGATTTCCCATTTATCTCTCTGGATTTTAAACCTAGAGAATTTTTACATAAAATAGATATCAACCACTAGCGTGTCGGTACTATTTGTTTTTTTTTATTAGTTACTTCTTATAGAAGTTATGACCTTCCAAAAATCAATAAAATTGACTGGTATAAACGCCGTCAAAAGACGTTCAGTAGAAAAACCAGACAATGTTTTTTTTTAAAAAGCAGACGTACAGACATGGAATAGTTTCTTTTTATGCAGTTGGTAAAAAAAAATTGAAAATCGGTCCACTTTTACAGGAGAAAAGTAGGGAACACAAAATCTCGATTTTGACGATTTTAGTTAGGTATTAGTAGCCCGAGGTGCATTTGTCCCTTTCGCTCAATATCTGGTGGAGTAAGAGCAACAGTGAGAGCAACAATTTAGTAAAAACTATTATTAAAATTTCTCGACCACCTAATTTCACCTTAAACGCTGATTCTAGGTGCGTTTCAGCTTTCTATTTAATTATAATAAGCTGTCAAGCTTAACAACATGATGGTTGTCCTCTTCTTCTGCTCATAATTTGTTCAAAAACTGAAACGGCATTTAATCGGGATATTGTTTAAAAAAAACAAAATGCTGAGTGGCCATTTCATGACTTTTTCATACATGAATTTCGACGAAACAACTATTATAAGTATTTCATAATAAAATTATTAGCATTTTTTATCAATACGTCTGTGAGTTATATATGACTATGGAAAATAAATATAGCAAGAAAATACAGGTAAATTGAAACATTAATACTTTCCACATAACGTTCTCATTGTTCATAACACTTTTTGTTTTGTTTTGTGGAATAACTTTACATGAGATAAAATATTTATTTCGATGAACTTAAATTTAAAAGATTCTGTCCTCTTATTTCAATTTTTATTCACTGGTTAGTAATGAGAAACGTGAGTTACATCATTGAACTCTTCTTTAATATAGTTTGGAAACCACTGGCAGGCCTTGGACTTAACTACGTATTTAAATTCCGCCAGGCTAGGATTTTATTACTTCCCAAAATTAATTTCGGACGTCAGATGGCCGTTTGAAATGAATCCGTGTAAATTTTACACAGATTGTCAACATTTTCACGACACTATTAAATAATTGAATGCACCGTTTTTCCAGCGTGTTTCTTTTTTATTTTAACTGTTTACCCAATTTCAAAGGTAGACCAAGCGACTTAATAAATTCAAAGAAATCACACCCTCACATTTTCGTTTTTACTTTTTACTTAATTAATTTTTTCGCCGAAAAATCTTATACAGGTAACTTATGACAATTTACGACAAGACACTCTTACTACCTCGGTATAAGATATCCTAGTGATGTAATCACGTAACATAGCACCAAAAAAGGAAATTAGTTATTTTAACTCGTGGGAACGCTCACTCAAGCTCCAAATTAAAGTACAGTGAACACCACTTCTTAAGTTTTGTAGTAAAATGTTCTTCTATTTTAGATGATTACACCTAATATTGTTTACACAAACTGCACCCAGAAAGGCCCTGTGAAATGTAATTTCCATCGTGGAATGTGACATCGTTGCGGAGGCGATATGCAGAGACTTTTTAAGTAAGGATTGGAAGTTCTGTGAAGTAAAGGGTATGAGGGTTCGGAAGGAACATGGGGGTCAGTGTGTCAAGGAGTGACGTACGAATCAATAACTCCCACTGCTGTGCAACGCATTGGGTCAGTGAGTCCGGCTGGGTCCAAGAGAGGTCAATGGGTCTCTTTCAAAATGAATCCCCAGCTGGTAGACAGATTCATCCGCCACCAAGACCTGGAAAAATCTCATCCCAAGAACCCGGGCACCCATGCTAAGTAACTGAACGTAGCGAACATTTTGACCTTTGATAGTGGTGTTGGTTATCTAATAAATGGTTCCCGTGGCAGCGGTATCAAAACCCGCCTCCCAAATTTTAAATATCACCTATCTAAGTGTACCTACATACTCTTTTTGTTTGTGTAGATGTACATTGGTATAATACATTTAGGTTTGTAGAGTTATCGTCTTATCTATTTAATTCTGACCGGTCAGTGACTGAGTTGGCATCGCGTTCGCGTCCCACCCAAACGTAGTGTGTTAAGTTCTCCATTACGATACAAGCAAAATTTTCAGCTTACTGTGTTGCTAGTAGGAGATTTTCAAATATCGTTAGGTAATGAATAATCTATGAATGTTTGTCTTTCTTTAAAAAAAAAATATATATATATATATATTGAGGACAACCTTGCGACCCACTAGTTCGTTCCACGGCCCACCGTTTGCGCTTCGCAGACTCCTCAGAGTATCATATTAACTCAAAATGTATGCAAGTTGTTCTTCTCCGTCTCGCCATGACAGATGTAATTAATATAAATATTGTACATAATGTGCGGTCGACAGTAACTGACATTTACCCTCTTCAGCGTTACTCAAAATGTCTACGTTTTCTCGGAACCTACTCATGTAAAAAAATAATAAAAATAAAAATCGCCGGCATTCCAGTCGACCTACACAATACAATAATTACCTTTTAATATTTAACATTTTGCAAAAAGGTGTGAAATTGCAGTAGGCAAATCACTAATTTATGTAGGCGCTGAATAAGGTTTTTTTTATGAAAGGCCATAGTTTATTTTTAATCCATTATAATCCATGGTTGATAGGATCAGACCTCTGTCAGACAGAGATGGGTTGACACAAAATTATTAGAATTTTTGTTAAATTAATAATATTTAATTTTTCAGAAATTAATAAGGTTTTTATGTAAAAATTTGTACTGTGTCGCTTAGACCTGTTTCCGACATTAAAAGAGGTTAGCATAAAGAAAAACATTTTCACAACCTGCTGATTTAATAATAAGAAAATTGTGTTCTTAGAAGTTTCAGGGAGTAACAAACTCCAGATAATTAAAAAAGCCAAATAATGATAAATATCTGTGCTTTTTCTTCTAAGAAACTCTTCAAGTGAGAGAACCGTTGTCTTAAAATTATATTTTATGCTTTAATTAATATATTTGTAGAATATAAAATTAAGAAGAGAAAAATTAAGAAAAATAGAATAAAGAAGATACAACACATTTAGAATGCGATTTTTAAATACGATAAGTTTATGCGATAACGCATTCAAGTTTTAAGAGGCTAGAGGCTAGACCGCTCACAATAAGTTCACGCACTCTTACAATACATGCGAATGCGAAATGTGCGAATGAGACAACGCTCTAATTTACCTACAGAAATCGCTCGAAAAAGGGTTTATGGAGAATACACTTTTCTACACCGAATCTTTCACAAAATTGAAATTTTAAAAAATATATATTTTTTAGAAAGAAGAAGCTACGTCGGTAGCTTTTTATAATTTTATAATTCTTTATGAGAGTTGAGTTAGCAGCACTTTTTCCTTAAATAATATTTTTTGATAAATCGTACATGTTTGACAGTGAATGTTTACGTTAATACGAAACGCATCGAAAATTCGAAAACATAATAACATAGTTTTCACCCTCTAGAAGGTAGTATAAAAAATATATTCATTTTGTGCAATTTTCGATGTAGAAAAGTGTTTTTTCCCGGGCGTCCTTTTTGTATGGGCCGAAAAGCGAAGTCTATCGTCTTAACTGCCGAAGCTAAGTGAACTAAGGCATCGTTTTTGGATTATTGCGTAAAGAAAGATAACAAATAATCTTTCTATTAGTCTTAGTATTTGGGGTACGAAAAACAAAAAAAGATTTGAACATTACAATACCAAGCTCAATTGAACTAGTCCCGGGTTGATCGTGATCTACTCGATCATTGTAACCCGATCACAAACCACGAATGAGCGATAAAGTCACTTTAAAAGAATATAGCCGTGTTCCGTGAGGGGTGGATGAATTATTGATGAATGAAATTTTTTGCAATATCGTTATCGCGACAGTTAGTTAGTTAATAGGATAGTTTAACTAGGTTCAATATATTTTATTCATCCCTAATGAAGATTTAGGTCGAACCGAAACCGGTTGGTTAAAGATATTTAATAAAGTGGAATTAAAACAAAATTATTTTATTGTAATTATTAAAAAAAAGATGGTAGATAAAAAAAATCTCAAATAGCCTATCAAGGATCGGGTATCGGTACTCGGGTCTCGGGTCACGGGTACGAGGAGTACATTTGATTTACGGTGGGCGGATCATCGATCTCTCTTCTCTATTCTATGGCATTTTTATCTAGAATCATAGAGTGAATACTCTCGACCCGATCAATTTGCCAAAGGGTCATGAGTGCCCTGGTCATGTAACATGATCGATCGACCCAGCTCTAAATCAGTAAGTAAGTTTCATAAATCATTCGTAACAATTTACTTCCTACACGCGGTAGAGTACTTGCGTAAATATAAATCAGCATATTCATAAAGTATTTTGCTCTAAAACAAGCGAAAGCGATCGACTCTCATACAATTTGTCCAGACTTATCTGCCGGATATCGTCGCTTGCTTGTCGGGAAGGGCCTGCCTAGTCACAGGACGTTGCGCAGGACTTACTCTGCGGATATCATTGTTGTCCGGATTACGGTAAGCCGCGAACAGAGAGGAAACAAATGGACTTCTTGACCTTGAACGGACCCCGAGGTCACCCCCCGATAAATTCGCTAACCTGAGACTTTAGGGGGCGGGTTATAATTAAGGTCAGGGGGCGGCTTCGCTTTGGACGGGATACCTTCTATCTAAATATTTTGTTGAAAATAAACCAAAAAGTTGTACCTCATTTAAAATGAGATACCGCGATGCTGATGAGGGATCTTTTTTACTATTAAAAGAAAAAGGCTTTTAGTAGATATGATAGTTTTGCGTGGGTAGACAGCTTAGTGAAAGCTCACTACTTTGATATTAAGTAGCCATAAATAGATTTTCGTTCACAGATAAATTTAAATTCTAAAACATTATAACGTTTAAACACTTTTCTGCTGTTTGTGTTTTTAAAATGTTTTTTTTGTGAAAATTTTAATTATAACATTGTAAATATATTTTATTTAACATCTTATATTAAATTACTACTCTTCCATTTAAAGCATTTGCTTGTGTATGGAAGAGGAGTGTACATAGGTGCTGTTATTAATTATTACTTAGATATTTAATTTTACATGCTATGCGCATATATGTATATGCGTGCTATAGTAGGTACATGTTATGATGGAAAATAATAAAGATATACAATAATTTATTTTTTTTGTCCTAGAGTTGAATTTATATTTAGTGGAAAATATTAATTAAAAATAATAAATATATATTTTTTATATGTAATAAATATATATATTTGTGATGTGTGTATTTTGAGAAAAGAGATAATGTTATGGAGAATAAGAGATATTGGCAAGAATTAATTTAGGTTTTTTTTTTTAAAGATTGTCTTTAAAATGTTTCTTGATAGAGTGCAACATTTGTATTTTATCATTAATTAATTTAGTTCTTCAATATTCTTATAATAAGTAAATGTAGATTATGAAACCGTTTTCTATTTTTTTTTTATTTTTTATTGCTAACAGCGGCCAACTATGCTTTTATATAACCTTCAGTCACCGCAGGGTAGATCAGGCTCCCTAGCACACTCGATCGATAAGAATTGATAGGCTAACTCTCGGTAACTTCTCATCGTTCCCTAGCATTACTGCAGATCGCAAACGAATAAGTGATACACATTCGTAATAAGCATTAACTTTGTTGCTCGCCATAATTTACAAAAAAATATATATAAATTTGTTTTAGACTGCTTTAAATTTTAATTAAACTCTACCGGTTTCGGAAGAACCCTTACTTCGTCCGGAGAATATTAAAACTAACATATGATACGAAATATTGACAGGCTGACAGATATATACAAAAAATTTTAGGCGATAGATATAATAACAGGGCGGTTTATTGGATAATGTTATTGCCGGAATTCCCGCAATTACCCATCCCCCTTTGTTAACCCCCCCACTCAAACGCCCAAATTTTTTTGTATATATCTGTCAATATTTTGTATCATAGGTTAGTTTTAATATATTCTCCTGACGAAGGAGGGTCCTTCCGAAACCTATAGAGTTTAATTAAAATTTAAAGTGGTCTAAAACAAATTTATATATTTTTATTGTGAATAAGTGATATTTCATAATAACTAAGTGACCTTAGTATATTCGACATCAAATGTTGTTTTTACGTTAGCAATCTGCAGTTGTCCTAGGGAACGATGAGAAGTTGCCGACAGTTACCCTATCGATCCTTATCGATCGAGTTTGCTAGGGGGCCAGTTCGTTGATGAACAAGGGTTCAATAAATGATTTACTGGCTTACGAAAGAAGGAATAAAGTGAAAATACTTAAAGGTAAAGGTAGGTACTCGATACCACTAAAACAGTGTGTGTTCATATACAATGTGTGTTGATCTGCAAGTGGTCTAAAACAAATTTATATATTTTTATTGTGAATAAGTGATATTTCATAATAACTAAGTGTCCTTAGTATATTCGACATCAAATGTTGTTTTTACGTTAGCAATCTGCAGTTGTCCTAGGGAACGATGAGAAGTTGCCGACAGTTATCCTATCGATCCTTATCGATCGAGTTTGCTAGGGGGCCAGTTCGTTGATGAACAAGGGTTCAATAAATGATTTACTGGCTTAGGAAAGAAGGAATAAAGTGAAAAAACGAAAATGTAAAGCACAATAACTTAGTGGTATATCATAAGTAAAAATAAATGTTGTAAATTATAATGAAATGGAACTCAACAATTAGTACGTATAAT
This sequence comes from Limnephilus auricula, assembly GCA_951813805.1. Lineage (NCBI taxonomy): Eukaryota > Metazoa > Arthropoda > Insecta > Trichoptera > Limnephilidae > Limnephilus > Limnephilus auricula. The sequence continues at coordinate 2,254,077 of OX638401.1, forward strand.
AATACAATGATATGTCTGTTACCCTCGTAGATAGGTTTGCTCATGGTGTTGCATGTGTACGTAATTTATGATACACAATTATGCAGTTGTTACAATATATTTACTTTCCACTACCTCTAAATATAATTATTTTTATTTGAATACTGCATAAGGGTCCCAACCGCCCCAACCCCCGGAGGCACTGAGATGACTAAGACATCCCCCAAATATGAGAGGCTGAAGAAGGTGGGGAAGAACCTGGCTGATCCGATCAGACCAACAATTTATAGTAACATTTCCATTCTCAACGCTGGTTTTTCATCAGGACAAGACTGAAAGCATCTACCACTTGATAGGTGCCGTATGTATACGTAGGTACTATAAACTGTTTTCTATGGTGATGAATTCATGGTGAATTGAAATTAAATAAATACAATTTAATTGCGCACGCCGCGCGCCGTCTGGGATTTGCATCCACGACCTCCGGATAAGTACCCCTCGACCACGGAGTGCGTCCAATCTCTGTGAGTTAAATAGATTGCCAAATATTTTGTATTAATAAATGAAAAGAAAATACTTTGTTTAAGTCACTTTATTTTTATTTAACGCCTACCGGTTTCGGTACCTCCGTACCATCATCAGGACTGTTACAAAAATAATGTCTAAAAATACATAAGTACACATATATATATATATATAATGTTGTGAAAGAAAGGGACAGTATACTAGAGTGGGACAGAGCGTCAGTTGTTGGAGGAAGGAGGGGAATGGGGGATAAGTGAAGACATTTTGTATTACTTTGCGGCCAAATAACATGGCTCCTATGACCAAAGTTTGTATGCAGTTTTGGACAACTAGTTTTCAGATTAGTTCGGGTTCTTTTGAACTTAACCTTACCGTGTATGCCCAATGAAACAGAATAGAACATTATTATTTTTCGTCGTAAACATTAACAAAAAAACAGCATATTTTTGCGCTGCATAACACAACGTACGATAAAGAAACCAAGCTGACACTAATTCGCCAATAGTTCGCGTGCATTCTGCAGACCGTAACCGCGAAGGCGAAGGACTTTTAATAGAGTCGAGCGCTGCGAACTGCAAACTGCAAAACTGCACAGTGTTTCAATCCAAAACTTTAACTGGACAAAAATATTTGTGAATAAAATCGAGTGACTCACATAAATTTTTAAATTCTAATATTCAACGGACACGTATTTTTTTAGAAGCTAGTTATTGGAAGTGGTATTACACTTATTATTTGACAAATATTAAAAACTAGCTGACCCGGCAAACTTCGTACCGCCTCAGAATCAATAAATGTTGTGTTTAATTTATTAGCTGTTCAAATTGATTCAAATTATGTCGACCAACGCACATTGTTTGAAAAGCCGTTCCATACAAAATATATGAAAGAAATAATTTTCTTCATAATTATTTTTCCCGTGATTTGTTCCGATGTTTTAAAAGTTTACTAGGGGAAGTTTTGGGAAGAAACAATGTATGAGGAGTGGTTTGGAATCTGGGGATGGATCCAACGCTGAAACTTCCGCCACTAAATTCCTAAATTCCTAAGTACCTACGTCATCTTTGGGATGCTGTATGGGTGGTGTTTTCATGGAGAGAAAGTTATGGGAAGAAATGGGTATAATGGGGTGGTTAGGATTTCGTTGGTCAATATGTCCAGAAGTGACGGATGTATCCATCTCTTCCATTGCGGTGCAAGGCGATGGGTCGATAGAGTCCATCTAGAGAGGTCAAAAGTAGATCACGCAGTAGGTTTGCAAATGCATCCGCCACCAAGACCTAAACAATCCTCACCCCATGAACTCGGGCACAATGCTAACCAAACGTGGAGAAGCAATTGGGGCGACCTATGGCAGGTGGTTGGGCATTTACACAGCTACACTTATATAAATACATCTATACAAACCTATACACATACATTAACTGCTGTACTTGTAGCTAGTATTGTCACATTTCCTTCCTACCCTTCCCTATAAACCTGTCACTTTTTCCTGTTACCCACATCAGTCAATAATCGACCATCAACCTATTCCTTTTCCGCATCGGCCAAATGAAGAAAGTACAAGTCCCGCAGTGAGTAATTCTCTCCTTTTCCTTATGTGCTTACCTTCTACTTGTGCAGTGGTTCAAACACATAAAACATACACATTTCAAGGTCCTTCGTTTACAAAAAAAAACTACACAAAACACGCATCAGCAGGGGTGTTGGTTATCCAATAAATTCTTCCCGGGGCAGCGCTTCCCATATAAGTTTAGTAATACAGTTTCATTTTTTTTAATTTTGTTCACTTAAAAATGCTTTTCGGACGTTTTTGCATTGTAAAGTACCTATATGGGCGAGAGGTAGATAAAACAGGTTCCAGGACTCGCACCTCTCGACTTGTAGACCCTCATTTGGGAAGATGTCTAATAGGTCATAACGCGGGACAAGCGAATGAGACCTCAGACACCTTCGTGGAATTAAAAAGATGCGGGTCCGATAGCGCCGCACACAGAGAGACCAAATCTCACATTGTTCTTTCCTTACGAGAACTACTTTAAGGTAAAGGTAGGTACTCGATACCACTTAAACAGAAACTATATAATGTGTGTTGGTCTGCATGAACCTTTGCAGAACTTTAAAAGTACAAAAAACATGATTTCGACATTTTCACAACGCTTTTTGCACCAAACACATTTCGGTAAATATTTATTATTTAGACGCCCAAATAAACATTATTTCGTTTCAACTACATCACTGTAAGAAAGTTTTATTAAAATTACCAGGAACGGAAAATTATGCATTGATAGTAATGATAATTGCATAGTTTGTAGAGCGCCGTTTTTATGAGAAATCACCTTAAGGGCGCTGCACAATTATATGTTTATTATTTACGCATATCTACATTGACAGAAAAAATACTTACCTGGCGGGTCACTTCCGTTATACAAACTTGTATTATAAATTTTATGCATAGCGAAGATATAACTCTGCAGAGGACACTTAAGAGGACATTGCATGATTTTCCATTTGCACTATTGATATTACATTTATGAGAAGATTAGTGGCAAAAGTAGATTTGAAAATTTTTTTAAGTACATATTATAGAATTTGGGGTTTTTATGAAATGATCTTAAAAAGCTTAATAAAAAAGCTTGGTGAAATAAAAATATTTAAATTATATAAACTACTATTCAATTGTACAGCAAATTTTTTTATTCGATTATTTTAATTTATTTATACTTTTTATTATTAATATTTACTATATTTTCAACGCCCTGATGGTTTTTTACATGATTAGTGTATTTACAATGTTTAAAAAAGGATAAATTTAAAGAAATCAACATTATATAAAGGTAAATTTAAGTAAAAATAATATATCATAAGAAAATAGAAAAAAAAATAAATATACAGAAAACCTTTTTTTAAATTGCAGATGGCACATAAATAATAATATAGTGAAGGATAATGTGAGATTTTTACTGGTGAATAATACATGATAAAGTGCACGATACAGAAAAAGAAATGAGAGGAAAAAGAAAAGATTAAAAAATTATTGGGTTATTGAGCCAGTTCTGCTTGATATCTGCCCCAATAATGGAGACTGCAAGGCTGTCAGCAGTTGTTTTTCAAGGTGGCAGTATATACAGTAACAACAACAGTCAAAAACTGGTCTTAAGAATCTTAAATCATATATCATAACATCTCGCCTCTCCGCATGTTATTTTTTTACGGGTATTCTACTTGGTCGTGCCAGTCAACGAGCCATATATTATTTAAAAATAAAATATATATTAAATTAGCCTACCTGCACAGAGTCCTGCCAATGAAATATAGGATAAGATTTAACTGTATTTAAGCTAATTTAAAAATCAATTATTATTCGAAAAAAAAGAGAGACCTAATATGTATGTAGATATATTATACATAATTTTACCTCCATTTACCTAAAAACAAAAAAATTACAGGTTAAAATATATTTACAGTGTTCACGACGAAAATCGTGGTTGCGTTATTTTTTTTATTCCGTCAAAACATAAACTACTTGACCACTCAACTTTAGATCAAAAATAATATTTTTGGTATTCAACATGGCTCTATTTCTCTGTATTCAAAATACGGGGCGATTAAGATGATAGACTTCGCTTTTCGGCCCATACAAAAAGGACGCCCGGGAAAAAAACACTTTTCTACATCGAAAATTGCACAAAATGAATATATATTTTTTATACTGCCTTCTAGAGGGTGAAAACTATGTCGGTATGTTTTCGAATTTTCGATGCGTTTGGTATTAACGTAAACATTCACTGTCAAACATGTACGATTTATCAAAAAATATTATTTAAGGAAAAAGTGTTGCTAACTCAACTCTCATAAAGAATTATAAAAAGCTACCGACGTAGCTTCTTCTTTCTAAAAAATATATATTTTTTTAAATTTCAATTTCGTGAAAGTTTCGGTGTAGAAAAATTCTCCATAAACCCCTTTTCGAGCGATTTCGCATTCGCATGTATTGTAAGTGTGCGTGAGCTTATTGTGAGCGGGACAGAATGACAGACGCGAGTGTTCCGCGTGTGGTTCAAAGTCTAGCCTCTTAATTGCTAGATTTTCCAAAAAAAATATATAAATTTTCAAAAACACATGGTTTTTCAATCTCCTATTTGTAATTATTGCTTATTACATCAATAAAGTAATGTACTTACGGTGAGCTTTGAAATAATCAAATACATAGTACATACAATAAACTGATTGCTTCCTTGGCAGTATTATACAACGATATTAGATTATCACACCTGTAGGGCAAACAGAAGAAGAAAAACTTCTACAATTTGTCAGATCGCCAAACGCTTGTGGCGAAATTATTGATTCATCGCTTTTTCGTAGAATGGATGTTAACAATTAGTTATACAATAAATAATAACAATAAAATCCGCGTATCGAAGATCTTCCATGATTTATGCACAGTATAAATAACCAACGTCTTCATTTAAATGAGAAATTAATGTACCGTAAAATTTAACAACGTGGTAATAGGTACATATTTTTTTAAGATTGTGAGTTGGAGCGGGTTACGCAGAAACCAGCCAGTCCACAATTTTGGCAAAAACAAGATATTGTTTTCATCCTATGGAGTTAGGTCAATTATGTGTTCTACTAAAACACCTTAAAATAAAAATTCGTAGTACGCGCATTCCGAAACATTTTTTTAAGCAATTTTAAAATTTGCAGAAAGCGCACGCTACAATTAAAACTTTTAATGCGTCTATTTCTCAAAACATGAATCTGGTTAGATACATTTTTAGATTTTCACGGCCAAAAGCATTTTCGTTGTTTGTTTTTGCCGTGTTACATCGTCGGATCTGCCGGATCTGCCCTGATGATGGACACTGCAACGCTGTCCGAAACGTCGGCTAAAGAAGGAGGTAGCGCAACACGGCATAACACCCCAAAAACAAACAACGAAAATGAATCTGCTTGATTTTTAAAAAATACATGTCGGTCAATTAATGTCATTTCAGGGGAAAACAGCGTTTCTCGGCGCTAGTAATTACATACATTTAGGAAGGATTGTTTTAAAGCATTTGAACACGAGGATCGGTTGTTTCAAGAAATTTTTTAATTTATTAAATTTCAAAGTTAAAATTCAAGTTCTGTGGAAGTCCTATTTAAGTTCTGTAACCATATAAGTGAAACAACTGGCCAATATTGAAATAATAACAGAACTTGAGTAGAACTTTCACAGAACATGAATTTTAACATTAAAGTTTATTAAATTTATCAAATTTCGTAAAACAACCGATCCTTAGTCTTATTTTTTGATAACTGTGGCTGTTTTATGCAGAATGCATATTTCATATCCTATAGTCATATAGTTGATTGTGGAGCTTACAATCACTAACGTGTATAGTACAGAAAAATACCAAACCTGAAAAACACCAATTTCCCTAAAAAATTTACATTTAATCCACTTTAAACTTTGGTATCAATGTATTATTTACATTTCATTTAAGTAAAAAAACCATTGTGTAGATTTAATTGTTTCATACTTAGACAAGAGTGCTTTTATCCCAGTTTAAGATTTTTGTGGCTGGCTGCTTTCTGCGTAACTGCGTTCTATAAAAATATCTGAAGTTTACCTTTTTATTTAATTTTAGTAGCTTTAGCAAAACTAAAAACAGCTTTAGGGCATCAGCATTACAAAAACTTGTAATTTTTTAAATGAAGTAATTTTTTTACATTTAAACAAAAACAGTTTTTAAATATTGCTTTTTATGGTATAAGAAGAAATATAAGAAACTGTTCGAGTGATTTAAAACTAATAAATAAGTATTTAACATTTCCTTTATTCCAAATTATTGGCAGGTTTTCTTACTCTTTACGAGGGCATACAAAACATCTAGAATATGCATAATATATTTAATACCGTAAGTCAGTTAGAGGTAAGGGAATGTTTGTTATTCCATTTTTTCCAATAAAAAAAAATTGTACAGTGAATGCATTTTTAGTAGTATTTCAACAGCCATACTGGGGATGTCCCTGTGCATTAACGGTTGAAATTAGTCATAAGGTGATTGATTTTTTTATAAATAATTTGGGTGATAATTAAATTAAGAATATTGGATAGGACATGTGAGATATATATGAATGGAGATTAAGTGGTTAGAGTGTACAATGTGTGGGTATTGTGATTGAATTGTATTTCCGATGTAAGGATCCATACGTTATTTGTGTTTTGGAAGTATGGAGTTGAGTCTCGGTTTTTAAGTTAAAAATTATTGTATTTGTGCCGACGTAGAACTTAGTGTAGGCATGGTGTAATGTCAATTGGTTGTAGTTGCGGTAGTATAATTATGATGTAAGAGTGATTTTTTTTTATATTTATACAAGAAATGTGTTACCATAAATTTTAGATAGAGTTGACGTATACGACATTACACTCGATGAATATTGCAGAGAAGCTGATTTTAAAGGTCACGGTCTTGAAACATTGTAAACCTGGGAAACTGAAATAAGTGCCAATTTCAAAATTGTTAATGGATTAGTATATTAATATATAACAAATTATTTCATAAAAATTGTTTGAAACAATCAATTTTATTTGAGCTGCAAACAGTCAAGAGTGGAAAATTATTTAACCACAATTACCTACATGTTTCAAAACCGATGGTTTCTTCGTCAGGGTGGGAATGACATATTTGTTTAAATTTAATTCAAAATGACGCCACAAAGTGATTTTGCGAAGTTTGAAGAAAGAAAATTATTTTCTTCAGTTTTTTACATACACAGGATGTTTCCGGTAATTTTTTTGAATAATTTTTTTTTTTTTTAAAACTTCCACTTTTTGTCACCGGTCAATCAGCATAGTAACCGCCCAACATCTCACCCCGATCCTAAATGTCCAATTTCTACTGAATGTTTTTGTGTTGGAAAAACAAAATATCAAAAATGAACTGTGAAAGCAGTATCATCAGCATACCAGAATAGTTTTTCGCAATACTAATATTACATAGGTCATCAATATAAATTAGGAACAAGAAAGGACCGATAAAGGACCTGTCCCTTGTAGAACCACATGTCTCACATCTGCTGGTTATTAACACCAAGTAAATAATTTATTAAAAGGACAAACAACTATTTTTAATTCCTCTTATATGGAGTTTTCTAATCTGTGTATTATGATTAACGTTGAACATTTTAGTTAGTAAAGCAAATCTTCCTTGTACTTCTCAGAACTGAATTACATCACCATCATCCAGTTAAGTAATGTAAATAAAATGGGCACATTAAATAGCGTTCGCGGGGATAAGTGATACTGAAGTCGCCTCTCTATACTTACGTTTGTCCGTGGCATTAGTATTCTGTCAAGGGGCCCTGGAGCTACGCATGGAGGCGATGCGAGGCTCCGGTATTGGCCATTATAATCATACACAGTATGGGGAATTTTCTAGAGAGGTACTTCACTTTTTATATCCCCGACTACCTACACGACCAATAACAAGTAATTACTCGCGCATGGGACCAGGGAGGAATAATAACGACCACCTTTCAGTAATATAACTTTACATTTAAGATTTACGAATACCAAGGTGGAGATGCTTCATAACAGTAACACATCACCATAAGGACATAAAAAAAGCAATTTAAAATTAAACTAAAAGTATGATTTAAGATTTTCATGGCCAAAAGTATTTTTGTTGTTTATTTTTGGGATGTTATGCCGTTTTACGCTATAAAGGACACTGTCGGCTAAAGAAGGAGTTGGCGTAACAAGGCATAACATCTCAAAAATAAACAACAACAAAAAAACTAAAAGTAGTTTACCAAGACTTTTTTCTCTTCTGTTCAACTCGTTCAGTTGATATATTGAAGTTAAAATTAAATGCCTACTTAAGAATATACTAAACTGTATTTAAAGAACTAGATTCGTATTTTAAAAATTCAGAATCATAATTTTAGCATAAAATCGAACATTGCAGTTCCCAGACAAAAAATCAGTTGCAAGAACCGCTGTTTCATTATAGCCGTAATTTGGATTCCAAATATCGGAGGTCCAATTTTATCACTGTTTAATCATGAAAATTTTAAGAGAACCATTTTTTTACAAAATTTACCACATGTGAAATAAAATCAACGTTTTGGATAAACGGAGAAAAACTATTATTTTCACTAAAATTATTCCACACTACGAAAACATGCGTGATAAAAAAACATTTGCCGCAACTATATAGGTTTTGAACTGTCAAACCTTTCGCTTACCAGACGACATTGTAAACAAAAAGCCTTAATATGTCTTTGCATGATATCGTTCATGACATTTATTCATTTCAAAATCATGTTTTTATATTTATTTATTTAATTATCTTATAAAATCTTTTTTTTTCTAATTATACATTTTTACGCACCAGACATTTAGGTCCGGATTTAGTTTTTCCCATAGGAAACACACTTTCACACACTTTTCCATAAAAATTATCATCTACGTAATTCACGCTATGCAGGTGTATTATATAAGTATAATTAATACAAAACAATACAAGAACAACACGTTAATCTACCAGACTTTTAAATGGGAAAATAATTCACCGACTCCAGATATTTTCATATCAGAGGGTTCGGCGCAGTGGAACTCCTAATTTGACCGATAAATCCTACTGATCCCTCAATATAAATATTTAAAAAATCTTTCGTAATCCTACATGTATTTAAAATGACTGATTTTTTCATTTTTATATACAAATTCTTTGACAAATCTAATATGCCTAAATTTTTAACGAGAGAGCTAGGTATAATGACAGTAGCCGAAATAATAAATGGTAATATTATTATTATGATAAGTTCTTTATGGAAACAATAAATAATTGATTGAAGAAGAAGATCACGCTAATAATTTAAAGAAAACAAGACACAAAAAAAAAAAAAGTGGGACTCGAACCCAGAATCGTCTTATTATACATATATAACCTTCAATAGTTATAAAAAGATAGTTGTTCTAATAATTAAATAAATATTTGCACAATTTTTTTCATTTTAGACAGACTCTATGGTACTCTTCCCCTTGTCAACTTTTGAAAGCTACCAAAGATGGCGATCCTCACAATGTTTCTGAAATTGGCCGGTCACCCTTATCGTCAGGCCGCAATCTGTGGACCAAATTTCCTACAATTAAATACCATAATAATAATAATCACAAACCGATAAAGCTGCTCCCCGGTGCTAACTTCAGCCTGATCTTTTGAGAAATGCAAATTATCTTCAAGTACCCAGTACCCAGTACCTACTACCTAGTGTCTGCCAACAACTGCCGCCGAGCATTCCTCGGCTTCCTGTCTGAATTCTGATATCAGAACACGATAAACATGGCTATAAAACGGTAGATAGATATACTTACAAGGATTTTGTGCGTAGCTTATTGCAGTTGAAAACTGCTACTGGTACTGTTATACATTGTGCAATCTGTCAAATAACAATTAATTATTATTTAACCACCGGAGTGAAATCGGTCCAAATTTAGAACACTTTTATTTTTCTGCGATTAGTATCGGTCCAAAATTGTACCACATTTTCCTACCATTCGTAAAACATTTTTTGATTTTTTTTCAAATGTTCTTGCGTCCTGCAGTTATTTGAGAAATGAAAGTCTACTTCTATTAATTATCAAAATATAACTGTTCGTCGCTTTAAATACCATAAAATATTGACTTTAAATTAAAGTTTTGTAAACTTTTTTTCAAACCGCTAACTGTCAACACCATGTCCTTTAAAATGTCGTATTGATGAGTTTTTTGGGCGCTTTTTCTAATATATTTGTATACCAGTGTAATAATGATTGAATTATCAATGTTTTTAACCCGTTTACATGTCGTAATAATTGGAAATAAAGTGAGTTATTTTAAAAAATGTAGATTTTTTATTCTGCGTCACAATAGAATGTTCGAGATGGCGACGTTGCAAATGGATTATTTTTAAATAAATAAAGCATCAATCAAGTTAATTTTTATTGCAGAATAAAGATAATGTATGTATATATCTGGTGTATTTTTTGTATATATGAATATATATCAGGTTTTTTTTGGTAAGTGCATTAAAAATCATATTTTATTGCAATCAAATTTGTGCGCTTCAGGAACAAAATTTCTTACGAATTTTTTTTCTTAGAAATTATTTCAACTCTTGACAACTTATCAAAATTACCTACCTAGTACCAACTATTTTCTTTCTATATGGGATTATTACTTAAAATATTTCCAAGAAACTCCATAGAAAATATTTAATGTGGACGTAAAATTGATGTTTCCACGGCAGATTTTAACTAGAAAACCCGAAAATATATCCTTTGGTATGTTCATGATTTTTTAATATTTTTTTTATTAATCCTACAAATTTAGAATGATTATTTAAATATAGGTGATTTCATTTTCTATTTAGCATTATGATTTGTTTTTATGTTTACAAGAGTGGAAGAGTGGAAGTTTAAAGAGTGGAAGATACTCTTAGTATCGCCATGGTGTAAGACAACCATTCAGAATTGAAACATTGCTTGAATTGGCTTTAGCCGTGTTTAGTGACTAGATCTGAATAGCCAGGTACTTCCCCACCTTCCTCATAACATATCCCAATTGGGGATGCCATAGTCTCACTGGCTCCAGACGGGAGCAGTTGGGACTCTTGTGAGGTATTCACAATAAAAAAATTAAAAAAACACAAATGTGGAGTAATGATTTTTTTAATGTGGGCGGAAAATTTTCAAAATTAATTTTCAAACGTGGCGTGCGCTCAAGGTGATTTTTTTGTAATTATCTGTGTCACTCCCGATTATAAATGTTGGAGTGGGAAAGAAACAGTTTGGTAAAAAATATTTCTGGAAATTTTTGTAGGGATCATATTATTTTTTCCTTGAATCGATGTGAATTACCAACACGATTTTGATGATAATAGTTTCTTTTCACGGATTGGCAGGCCCTGATATACATCGTTAATTTGTTGCTATTGATTTATTTACATCCATACTCATAATCGTAATGAATTTTTGGGTTACCATGTCGTGTTGTCCTTCCTCCTTACATATTTAGCCAATATACAGGACAGCGTTACAGGGTTCATAATCAGGGCAGATATGTAGATTGAGGTGAAGTGTGTGTTTTTATAATTAAATGATAATGTGCTGCAAACGCCTCAAGGTAGTTTTCTGTGTTTTGGTGAAGTTATCGAACACCGGATAACTATCAAGAACTATTAAGTTTAAGCAAGTTATCCCTGCAAACATTTATGGATATTGTCGATTTCAATTGCCTGCGTTTTGGGACTTTTATATTCGAACCGTACCTACTAGTTTAATTACATTTAATCTTTTTTCCATCCGGAGTGTAAACCCTTAAGGGGGGGATATCAAAACTCGGTTTCACTGCAGTTAGGTATTTTTGGTACTTGCACAGCCCGCTAGCGAACCACAATTTTTGCCGTCTATGGGGCAGACTCGGGTAAGATTGACACCAAATTGGTAAACCATTTAGCATTTTGATAAAGTACGAAATAAAAAATACACTTGCTCTATAAAATTTAAATTTGTTTACTAGATAATGGATACAGCTAGACAGACAAAAAATCATATTAGCAATGGAATGGATAGATAAAAACATCTTTTACGCCCTGAACCTTTTTTGACGTCTCCGTTTTTTACTCAATGAGACTTTGAATCTAATGGTGTTTTGACGTAGATTGTATGGTTTATAAAATGGTAATAACTGTATTTATAATATTACCGGAAAATAATGGGTGTGAATAAAGGGAGATCATAAAATAAAGTTGGGACAAATATTTTTAAGTACGTGCAATAGAAATGACAAAAGGTGGTTTTGTTTTTGAAAGTTTATTTCGACAAATTTTTTCGTACTCAAGAAAGAATATATTTCAAAATATTAGCTCAGATAAACAAAAAATAGAATGACGCACATAAACGAAAAAGCACAAAATTTAATACAAATTGATATAAAATCAACTAAACGTAAACTTGGTATGCAAATATTCAGCATAATATCCTACAAAAATTGCCAAGACTTGTGGATTTTAGAATGATATTTTTTATCTTTAGTACTTGTGTTAAACAGTGTCAGTCGTACGGAATTTTTAAACCTCTCAACAATAATAGTAGAATCTTTTTTTTATTTTTATATATAACTTCGCACAGGAGGCCCGGAGAAAAATTGTCTTTAAGAGACCCATATTGTATGAAGGAGGAAACACAGAGGCCGGCAAATCGTTTCACAGCTAAGCTGTTGTACTCAAGAACGAGTGGTAGAAGCGACCCGTTCTCATGTGAGAAATTTCGACCGTGTATATATGTTGGGCGTGCGTTTGGCGTGTTTCCCGGCTTTGCACCGGGGCTGAAGGGATCAATGACGCTAGTTCCTCTCTGAAGCATCTTCCATGTCTGAAATAACGGTAGAACAAGGATTCCATCGCGGTAGACGACCCTGAATAATTCTTGAAGCACGTGTGCTCCTGAGGCTATTCCTTCTTATTGGCAGCTCGTGTACAAATTACCCAAAATTTATTTGACTCTCTCGACTCATCGCCTTGCCCCGCTGTGGGAGAGATGGATTCATACGTCCGCCACTCCTTTTTTTATATGAATACCTTACAAAAGTCCCACCTGCTCCCGTCTGGAGTCAGTGAGACTATGGCATCCCCAATTGGGGTATGTTGTGTGGCTGAAGGTGAATGGGGATGAGAAGGAAATATTGTAATTATTTCTACAAATCTCATGACGTCAGAGCTCACCACTATATGTATATAGAATCCTTCGCGGGCGTGTGCACAACAAATCACCTATTGTTTCAGCGCAATCGAATGAATGGTATAGGAAATTTTTTATAACGCCAGAGCTCAGCACTACATATAGAAACCATTACAGGTATGTGCACAACAAATCACCAAAGTTTCTTTGCAATTGGAGTAATGCTTTAGGTACCGTATAAGGAATTACGAAGGTGTGCATTTAACAACTTACAAAAGTTTCATCACAATCGGATAAACAGTACAGGAAATAAATTCATAACGCTAGAGCTCACTTGCACTATAATATATATAGAAACTTTCAAGGGCATGTACACGTACACGAAAAATCCGCCAAAGTTTCATCGCACTCAGATGAATGCTTTAGCTACCGAATAAGGGACAAACAAAGAAACATTAATTTTGTATGTATTTTTTTTACAAATTTCATGACGCCAGAGCTCACTATTATTTATAGAAACATTGGCGGGTGTGCACATAACAACTCACCAGAGTTTCATCACAATCGGATAAATGGTATAGGAAATAATTTCATAACGCTAGATAGGAAATAATTTCATACACGACAAATCGCTATCGGATAAATGCTTTAGGTTCCGCACGAGGAACAAACAAAGAAACATTCATTTTTATACGATAAAATAATTAATTATTTAATTTCTACTTTGCTTGTATAACACCCATTTCCTCATTCATTGCTTGACGGAACTGCAATGCGAGCGCGCGACCTCTCCCCTCAAATGTCCACTCATTACTGAATAAATTTCCAAAATGTTACCGTAAAACCTGCGCCTTAAGGCTTCTGCCCACTACACTGTTCCATACCATGACCGTACTATGAACGTATCAGCCACAAAATAAACACGCTACGCCCTACTATGCCCACTAGAACGTGCTAACACCGTATGATACCCGTACGTAACGGGTTTTGTGACCGTATGATACCCGTATTCACCGGGGTTTGACGTACTTTCATATGACGTCATTCAATTATAATGAATTATTAAGAAATATAGAAAATATTATCACTAAAAGAATAATATCACTCTTAGAACAGGGTTAGAACGGGGATCATACGCGTAAGATCCCCGTTCTAACACCGTCGCGTGCCATGCATAGAGCGGACCGGCACCTGAAAAATATTTTCATCGAGAATTCGCCGTCAGTCCGGTCATGGTATGCGACGGTGTTGGTCGGTGATGGGACGGGTTATTGGGCAGTGTTTCATACTGATCGATACGAAGAATATTTTTTTGCATGCGCCGCTACGGTTACGGTCATAGTATGGAACGGTATAGTGGGCAGAGACCATTAATGTCAATAATAATTCTAAACTTGAACCACATTACGAACTTTTATTATTATTAACCGTGCCCTTCATACATTCTATAATATTTGCCTGAACTCTACATCGACCTTTTCTCGGATTTACTGCCCAAATTTGAAAGTATCATCATGTCAATGATATAAACTGTTTAATGCGCATATCTCTTCACATATCACCACCTCTTACGTTCACAAACAAACTTACATATACACAAATACCTACACACTACGCACACCACCCGCACTAAATATACATACCACCAATGAAAGACATAACAAAGAAACATATTTATTGTTCGAATAAGTAAAGTTTCTCCAATGACTGTATATTTTAAATTTGACTGAAAGTAGTAATGATAGTTATTTTCAAATTATGACTCACGGGGTTATTTGAATAGCATATTATTAAGTATTTTTAATGCTCTCATATTTGCACTAGGCTTGAACATGTCTAATAGGGGAGAACAAATTATTGTGTTTATTAATTTATCAAAATAGCTTTCGGATTATTAGAATTTTTGTTAATTTTCAACCGTTCTAAAAGATTATATGCACTACATTTAATAAACTGTTTTTATAAATTTTAATATTAATATTATTAAATATATTTAAAAAAAATGTAAACATATCATAGGTACTCATCATGAAATATTATTTTATATCTGTAAATTTGTTTTATCACTGTAACCAATGTACTGTTTGTTTCTATGAAATAAAAAATAAAAATTAAATTGCCAAACGACCATTGATATAAAAATATCTGTGATTCATTACTTTTAGAGAGAAAGACTACATGTCATAACAATACATGCGAATGATGCGTATTTAAAAATCTTATAAAAACATACAGTGTAGGACGCGTAGGTACTTATTAAAGTCGATTCATTTTTGCCAGCATGTTAAAAAAATAAATATTAAATCCTTACAAGAAATTATGCGGTCGAATTTATAATTTATTTTCTTAAAGCCTGCATACCGCGCCATTTAAATTTGGCTTATAGCTTGACCTCAGACCTCGAATGGGGGTAATAAAGTTTGGTACCTTCTCTCCTCTTTACCTAGACTTATGCAGGTCCTTGCGGTCACTGTACGATGGGGAAATGTTTTGAATGGAACGAGCCTACAAACGCGAGGTAATGACAATGACTCATAACTCATAACAAAGTAATACTTTCTTCATCCTGAACACACTAAAACTATATGCCATATCACCCAACCTTACCACCATGACTAGACTTAATAAGTTTACGCACATCAATTAATCATAAAATATGGCCTTAATTTACCTGGAGTTGGATGACTCTTCAATTCTCAATACGAAAAAAATCCTATACCCACAAAGGGTTAGCTTTCATGTCATAACACTTTTAAAGCTTACCTAGAATAAAATGAATAAAATCTTTTTTTTTTAATATCAGCTGTAGACAAGAGGCCCTAAGGAAAATTATTTCCCCGTGGACCTATGTCATCTTAGGGGATTTTGTTTAAAGGGTCGTTTTAAGGAAAGGAAGTTCTGGTAAGGAAAAAGGTATGAGGCTTGGGTAGGAATCTTGGGATCAGTGTGTCCAGGAGTGACGGACTTATTAATCCATCCCTCCAACTGCGGCGCAAGGCGACGGGTCGAGGGAGTCCGCTGGAGTGGTCAAAACACTTCCCTCAACAAGCCTCTCGGCCTCGTGGGCAAAAGCATCCGCCGCCAAGATTTAAACAAACCTCATCCCGCGATCCCAGGCACCCCTGCTAAAGCACCAATCGTAGCGAGCCACTTGGGGTGACCTACGGCAGAGGTGTTGGTTATCCAAGAAAAGGTTTCCGGGGCGGCGGTACCCACATCCGCATCCCAAATTGAAAATATATTTTACCTCATGAGTTGTAGAGCCTTGATTTAATAAATTACCATAAATTGTCCATCATCAAGGCTAATATAACTAGGCACTGAATTGGTTAAATAAGGAGAAAGAGCAACACGGCATAATACCCTAAAACTAAATCACAATTTTGATTGTGGCCATAAAAAATTCAAATCATATTTATCCGCAAAAAGTTCACACACTTTTTATATTCATATTTTCTAAATTATCCATAAAAAAAAATATTCTTTTTCGTATGGTGGGGGATCAGAGGAGGACATCTAGGTCTGCGAGCTAGTCCAGGGCCTCAGGCGTCGCCCTGTGGACCTCATCAATCCCGCCGGGGAATGAATGGAGCGGGCATTCGTTGACCACATGTACGGTGGTCTGTACCGCACCGCATTTACACATCGCCGACTCTTTAAGGCCCCTCTATGCATCATATCATCATCATATATGGGTACATACGCTATGGGAGCAACTTATCCTATTGATCGCGGACCAGAGTTTGCGAGGCAATGAGAAGCCAGGCTGTATCTCAGTGGGGTCTTGTGCGAGATGGGCATTTTCCACGTTGGCCGATTGCCACTCAAGTTTCCACCTGTCTTCTGGGGTGAGGGGTGATCGGAGAAGTCTTTCTCCTTCCGTCTAGAAGGGTTTTCGGGACTTCAAGCGGCATGCCGGGTGAGAGACGACATCATCGTGCGGAGGAATTGCGCTTTTTTGCAGCTACTTCTTGTATTCCCTCAGTGTTGAAATTTTTCGCCTGATGCTTGGCGGGGTTATATTTGCAAGTAAGGGAGATTGATAAAGAATTGATAAAGAATTGATAAAGAATTGATAAAGATTGATTAAGTATAGGCAAAAAAAAAAATTGATAAAGAATACCGATGCATGTTTTTAATTTCATGCATCCCTTGCAATTTAAAATGAAATATTACATTCGACATTTGTTTATCTGCAATGAAAATTACACAATTGTTGCTGTGACTAGACATTCAAGTTTATTTTTACCTATGGATGGACTCCGAATATAATGTAAGCTAAATTTTAACAGTAAATCCATAGTCCCATCTTTTTTTTACTCTAAAATTAGCTTAATACTCATTTTTTTACAATTTAATTATTCCTCATATCCGCAATCACTATTCCAAATTCAGCATTCATACAATGTGTACGATAATTTAGCACCTGTAGAGATTCAAGATGATAAGTTAATTATTTAATTAGTATCCCCAGTGCGATGATATTATCTCTTTAACAAGCTTAAAAAGCAGTACCTCTTGTTTAATGTGTTCATTGAAAGTCTTGAGAACTTCGGCAGTTTTCCACGTACGTGAATAACTTACTAATTCCCAAGTGAAGGCCTAATAATACACACAGGCCTAATAAAAACCATTATGACTTTAATTTGTCAAAAGGTGTACAAACAAAGATAAAAAGACCATTTAAAATATGTGGTATACTCCGAATTTTATACTGATGAAATTAAACGTGATTGAATTATATTTGGAAATTAATTAACTTTTAAAAATCTTTATAAGTTTACACGAGACACAAGAGACACAAGAGACACAAGAGACACAAATGACACAAGAGACATAAGAAACACAAGAGACACAAGAGACAAAAGAGACACAACAGACACACGAGACACAAGAGACACAAGAGACACAAGAGACACAAGAGACACAAGAGACACAAGAGACACAAGAGACACAAGAGACACAAGAGACACAAGAGACACAAGAGACACAAGAGACACAAGAGACACAAGAGACACAAGAGACACAAGAGACACAAGAGACACAAGAGACACAAGAAACACAAGAGACATAAGAGACGCAAGAGACACAAGAAACGCAAGAGACACATTAGACACGAGAGACAGTCATGATGCGTAATTTAATCAGACCAACATTTTTTTAGCAATCGCTAAGCATTATGTTCTGATTCCATAAGGTTTATCGACGAAAATACCTACTTCAGTGAATATCTACTTCATTACATTTCGAAATTATTGATATATTAGACGATTATTTTAATTCATTGCAATTTCTCCACGAAATTTATGATACTATAGAATTTATCCTATACCGGTCGACTGAACTCCAACCTTCTTCTCATCCTTAGGACAAGTATTCCAAGTCCTAACAAATCACTACTACTGGTACACTCACCAGGACAGGAGCTTCTGGCTGGGATGGTACAATATTAACGCATCGTAGTCTCATCGTTTATTCGTTCAATTACACCATTATAAAGCACAATTATCACTTTACTGGCTATTGATGATAACAGATCACTTTGCTTATAATGCTTTTATACGAACTGGTAGCAAAAATACTACGCTGAACGACAGTGCGAGGAAGCAATAATAATGTATAATCACAGGAAAGAAAACTTAATGATCTCTGTTGTTACGTCGTTTTAACAAGCCTGCGTTATTGCCAATCGTTAGTTTTTACTTACTTGTCTTATAGTTCCACTTTGTTATTTTAACCTCATCACTTCATTATTGTGTTTTAGTGAAGGCGTTTGCATAATAAAAATTCACATTAACTGAATATTTATTTCTCTGTTTTATCAAGATATTTTTTTAGCGTGCTCTTGAATTCAAAATTATTTATTAAAATAATTAAAAATTTGTCTTGTCTTTGTGATCATGTTTGCCGTATAATGAGGATTATTTGAAATTCATGGCATTGCTTTAATAAAATACAACATTTTTTTATTGTGAGTAATTTTTTTTAATACCTAAAAGAATTAGAATTGTTGGCAGCTGGTGGGGCTGTTGTGTTGAGTCCCTAATTTGAAGATTTTAGTGAGGTTGAAGAAATTGGGAGAATGGAAATAGATTGATAATTAGAAGGAAATTAGGACGATTAAGGAACACCTAGCCAATCAGATCCAGTAACTAAACTTTTCCAAAAATATTTCACGGACCATTTCAATTTCGTTTGGTAGTAACGGACCAGTCGGTTATTAAAAAAAAATCTTTTCTGAAGGTTACTTTTCAAAATAGTCATATTAACATTAATTTTTAATATTTTCTTTAATTTTTTACAAAACCTAGTTGTTAGAGTCATTTTTTTTCTTTAAACCCCGTTTCGCCTATTTTCCCTCAGGGCCTATGTCATATTTGGGGATGCTGTGTGGAGGGTCGTATTGTGAAAAGGAAGAAGTGAACCTGGGTCTTGAAGAGACAAAACATTGAAATTGTATGAAGGAGGAAACACGGAGGCCGGCCAATCGTTTCACAGCCGATCGGTTTAACTCAAGAACGAGTCATAGAACCCGTTTGCATGTGAAAAAAGTCACCTGTAAACATATGTTAGGCGACCGTTTGTCATATTTCTGGACTGTGCACTGGTGCCAATGGAATAAAGCTAGTTCTAAGGAGCATCTTCCATCCAAATACCGGAAAATAAGGATAACATTTCTCAGGACGCTTGTACTCAAAAGATCAAACTATCAAACTGACCATACGGAAAACACAAATAATAAACATTTGTCGGTCATAAAAATAATAGAACACTTTTTAAGAGTTTTTAATGAAATGAGTCAAGATGTATTTAATATATTTTGGATATTTTTTGATTTTGAAAATTATCCGAACTCAAGTAAGATAAATTTTCCCATGCTATTTTAACAGTAGATAGGTAGATACAATAAGCCCTTCGGGTTTGATGGGTTTGTTCTTGAAATAATGATTATTTCTGCCAGCTCGCAATCCTTTACCTGACCGCAGCCATCACATTATAATGCGTCATTTAATATGCATGTGAATAGGGGGCAAGGCGAGGGAATCGGCTTATTTTTAAATGAGTCAATTAACAGGAGGTTCGACACCTTTAATACATATTAAAACTCCATTCGTTATTCAGCCTGAAAATACACAAATCTGCATATCGTTATGAACTATGTGTTAAAGCAGAAACCTTTGAAAGAATCGAGATATTCTTCGTTTTATCTTAATCTTCTGAAGTTGTTCGTGGATAAGTTTTATTATACAAAGCGAAAATCAGCCATTTTAAAATTATTGTTAAACATCATTACCTTTTTTTTTGTATATACACCAGACTTTATGTCCGGGTTAAATTTTCGCCATAGGAAAATTTAATGTGCAATTTAGTAACAAATTACTTGACGGCCTCCGTGGTAGGAGGGTAAGGCTCTCGACTAGCAATCCAAAGGTCGCTGCATCAAATTCCGAAGTGGCAGATAAGCGAAGGGCAAATAATTTTTTTTTTTTTTTACATTAGGTCCACACAGAAGGCCCTGAGGAAAATAATTTCCCTCAGGCCTATATCATCTTTGGGGATGCTGTGTGGAGGGTATTTTTAAGGAAAGGAAGTTCTGGGAAGGAAAAGGTATGAGGGTTGGATAGGAATCTTGGGTTCAGTGTGTCTAGATCATCCGCCGCCAAGACCTAGATAAACCTTACCCCCATGAACCCGGGCACCCCTGCTAAGTCACCAAACGTAGCGAACCACTTGGGGTGACCTATGGCAGAGGTGTTGGTTATCCAATAAATGGTTCCCCGGGCGGCGGTACCCATTCCCGCCTCCCAAATTGTAAAATTGTATTTGTTTTAATGAAGACAATATTAGCGAAACTCAATCAAAAATCCATTTTATTGCTACTATTTTTTTGCTACTATTTGTTGGGCATTAATAATTGTTGACAGTTTTCAGAAAGCAAATTACAGATTACTACATTCAATTTTTCAATTATTGCTGACTGGATAGCTTCACTAATCGGTGCTGCAAAGAATCTTAAATATCTAAACATGTTAAAAATTACCCCTTTACGTTACATTTTAACGATTTAGCTATAAACTCGTCTAAATAAGTCAAAAGGTACGTAGACAGGGTCAAAGAATGCGAAAAAGAAATTAATTTCCATGCAAAAGCATTAAGATGGCATGTCTGCAGGAATATGAATTACCAAGAATCAATCGTCTGGTCACGAATACTGGATGGTATATTCTGAAAGGCTTTTTCTCGATTAAAACAGGGTTAATTACCTTCGCAGCCTTCGAGGCGGCCGCCGCATTGTTCACAACGAATCAACCGAACCTTTACATTCTATTGCGAAGATTGAGTTGTTCGGCTGATCGAGTTTTATCGGTAAAAACTTATTGGCAATTGCAATCGTTGGTGATCTCAGAAAGACGTGATTAAATTTCATTTAATTTATTTGGTTAATATGACTTTCGTTTATACAAATCAAGGAACTGCCACCTCGGAACAGGCTCAGCCTAGTGAGGTGGCATACACCTAAAAGAATGTACATAACATGTATTTTTTTGGTTAATAAATAATAAAAAAATTAAAAAAAATAAAAATACCTCCAAATTAGGTTGAGGGACTTTTGTAAGAAATGTTAGAAAAATATTCCATTTCTAAGCCGCTCTTCCAAAATATTTTTTATTGTAGAAAAATAAAAAAATAGTATTTCTAAAAATTGGCACAATTTCAATTTTCAAATTAATCTAATTACACGAGGTAGAAAACCTGGAGATGATTCTAAACACTAAGTTATTGGAGCATCCTTGAGACCTTTGAGTAACAGTAATAATAATAATATTTGGCTCATTAAGAGGCTAGACTTTAAACCACACGCGGAACACCCGCGACTGTCATTCTGTCCCGCTCACAATAAGCTCACGTACACTTACAATACATGCGAATGCGAAATGTGCGAATGAGACAACGCTCAAATTTACCTACAGAAATCGCTCGAAAAGGGGTTTATGGAGAATACACTTTTCTACACCGAAACTTTCACGAAATTGAAATTTAAAAAAATATATATTTTTTAGAAAGAAGAAGCTACGTCGGTAGCTTTTTATAATTTTATAATTCTTTATGAGAGTGGAGTTAGCAGCACTTTTTCCTTAAATAATATTTTTTGATAAATCGTACATGTTTGACAGTGAATGTTTACGTCAATACGAAACGCATCGGAAATTCGAAAACATACCGACATAGTTTTCACCCTCTAGAAGGCAGTATAAAAAAAATATATTCATTTTGTGCAATTTTCGATGTAGAAAAGTGTTTTTTCCCGGGAGTCCTTTTTGTATGGGCCGAAAAGCGAAGTCTATCATCTTAATATAGCGCCGTTTTTGTAAAAAATCACCTCAAGGGCGCTGTACAAATAAATATATAATAAAATTAATAAAACTGACTTACAACTAAGATTTTTAGCTACAACTAGTGTCTTACATCTAAGACTTATATCTACAACAATAGTACTAATACTGTTTCTTCAAAACTTCAAATTATGTATAATTAGCATACAGCATCACATTATTATTAAATGTTATATTTTATGCTATCTGCAATTCAAAATCTGTTACTTTTTTTCTTTCTCTTTTATGTATATTATTAATACACCAACACCAAAATCTTGTTATACACATTTTTGAATTTTTTTTCTGTTACCTAAATGATTTCTTGATTTGTTTACACTAAATCACAAAAACTATTAAAGTATATGTATAATATGTATGTGAAAGCCCGTAAAATAAAATACAAGTGTATTATAACGCAGTTGAAGACAAGTGACAGAAAATATGGGCTACAAAAATAAATCCGTCGTTTTAGTTTCTGTAGTTAAATTACTGCAGAAAATGCCCTTTTTATACCTTCATTTTTTTAACATCTCTTTACCCAGATAAGTTTGAAGAATTTCGGTTACAAAACGTCGATATCTATAATAATATATTTATATTATTACCACAAAGTATTGTTATTTCATGTACCCATTCGCGCCATAACGCACGAGAATCCGCATGAACTAAAATAACTTGTTACCTACCCACAAATACACTGACGATATTAAGTTAAAACAAAACCTCCATTCCTATCCATGATCCATCACTCAACAATCATAGACCCCTAATTATACTTATCCTGAAAATAAACACTATAATTGATTCACACATTTATTTTTGTAAAACCACAAAAATCAACAATAGAACTGATGTAAAACTAAATATACTTGCAATAGCTTGAAAGATATTTTGATTGCGGCTGAAGGCTTTTAGAAAAGGAATGGTCGAGTTTTTGCAAGGAATATAATGAAAATAGTTTCGGAATATGTTGACACTTTTGTTTCTTATAAAATCATAGTCTATTATGCATCCTGGAAATAAAAAGAAAAACTGTTCTAATAATCAAAATGAAATACGACACAGACGTTAAATTGGAAGTAAAAGAATCCATATACGGAAATGAATCCAGTCGAATTTAAATACAAAATGACTGAATGAGGTATAAAGTGAAGTATAATAAATATGTCAAAATAGGACGTCTCAACATTATAATTATAACCATCGTTCTGTGGAGGACAATATTCAATATCTTTGTAATATTTATTATGTAAAGAATATCAAATGAAAATATATTTTAGATCCAGGTACCTGCCGAAATGGATACGTTTAGAACGCTCTTACACCATCACCAACATCGTTGTATTGAAATGTCAAGGTCGGCAGAATGATAGCTTGGTATTCCGTTACTGCCTAGTCCATTAATTTACTTAATCCTATCACGGATCCATTCATTCTTCTGTTATTTGGAAATTCCCACATTAAAAGCGGTATTCTGACGAAAACAATGAAGTTTAATTTAAAACAAATTCTATAACAATGTTGAAGAATACAATAGATACTGTTTGCTGAATTGGTAAAATAAACTAATGTGATCATCATGATTTGTTTCTAATGCTTTTTATATACAACTCTCCTGTATCCTGCTTGATTAATCGTGATTTTATAACGGAATTAATAAAGTTGATGGTGTAACTAAATGTATCAATTTTTAAAACAATTTCTATTGACAGAGAAAAAAATGTAATGCGTTTCCTATCGCACAATAATTCATAAAGGACTGTTAATATGTGAAAATCCGAAAATAGGGCAAGGCTGATAGCCAACACCCCAAGCTGTTCATTATGTTTGGTGACTAAACTAAGTCTTGACGGCGGACGCGTTTGCCCAACTATTGCATGGCAGGAGAGACTGTTTTTTATTTGTTTTTTATTAACATTTAAATTTGTTAAACTACGAATGTATTTCGTCAGCAGGGACGTATATACAATTTATGCGGTAAATATGTATAATGGTGATGGTACATTAACAATAAAATTAGTTGGTTTAATTAGAGAATAATATAATTACCAGCATACGCTATGTATATAATAAGCAAATACAAATAAATGTACCAACAAATGAGGATAATCAACAAGAACATCAATAGTTTCATATATAGAGGGTAGGTATGTGAGGTATTAAAAAAGTATCAATATTAACCTCACTAGGACAAGCCTGTTTTGAGGATAAATAGTTTATAAATTAGTAAAAATAGAACAAAATATTTTGAGGTATATATTGATAAAAAAAAAACAAAGGACAAAGATGAACCAATTGATGGCAATTTTAACACCGATAATTTAATATCTTTTAAAAAGTGCACAAGATGTCTTAATGTGTTGTGGGAGGATATTAAGTAAATTAAAGGAAGGATATTATGTGAATTCCAATTTGGAATAAAAGGTTGAGGTAGACCTTTTGACCTCTTCCGCCGGACTCTCTCAACCCATCGCCTTGCGCCGCGGTAAGAGGAATGGATTTATACGTCCGTCACTCCTGGACACACTGACCCCCTAAGAATCCTAGACACCTCTCATATATTTTTCCTTCCCAGGACTTCCTTTTTTTTCTTTCCCTAAAATTAGGCCCTGCGGGAAATTGCTTTCCTCGTAACCTGTGGGGAGCTACTGTAAAAAAAAGGTATTGATCTATGTTCATGAACACGATGTTTTTTCAATAGGTAAGTGCAATAAATAAATTTTTTTTTTGGCGACAATTCTATTTCTAAAAGGATTTTTGCTAGAAAATAAAACTCTGACAACAAGTATAGTAATTTACCTAAAGGCCTTACTGAAATGTACGAAGAATTGAATACCAGAAGAATATGAATATTATGACATGCAAGTGTCAACAAGATGTTACGTATCAGTATGTACGAGAAGATATTGTATGAATACCAATACTATAATATAAGTTGTGTGGTAGTTTATCCTCTCTGCTTACCCTTCACAGGAAAAATACATTGTAGTTATTTTAATTAATGAAGATAATATTAGCGAAAGTCAATCGAAAATCCGAATCAAAAAAATCAGAATAAGATACAGATACATCTGGGACACGAATACAGCCTCTCTGGCAATCCGGGCCAATACGCTATCCACTGCGCCAACGTATCCCTATCCGATTCGGTCTGTATCATACTTCGACTGAGAACCACCAACATATTAATGAAGATAATATTAGCGAAAGTCAACCGAAAACCCGAAACAAAAAAATCAGAAAAAGATACAATGTATCTGTATCTGTATCTTTTTCTGATTTTTCTGTTTCAGATTTTCGATTGACTTTCGCTAATATTCTTTGCATTAATTAAAATATTATAATTTGAGGTTTAACTCTTTAGGTTAAAAATAAAAATAAAAATATTGTAGTTAGTTAATTAGACATCTGTAAAGTACATCATACATAACTTGTGTGATTGTTACAGGTGCAATTTTATAATTAATTTATTGTGAAGACTAAAAAAAATCCCACAGTCCTACACAAACAATGCCTACATATTTATAATAGCAACTAATTTATTTATAAACTAAGAATGTATTCACTCATGATGGAATAACACAAAAAACAAATAATATTTGAATGAACAATGTTTATAAATTTAACATTACGCCTAACGAATTGAAAATTTGATAAGTGAGTTTAATTACTAAAGAATTAATAAAACTTTATTGAATGCATTAATGTTTTCACATAACTCACTTCGAAGCTAATTCAACCGAGCACTCATTGTTAATTATGACATTGTTTTAAATGTTCACATAATTATTAAAAATCGGAGCTTGCCCTGAAATTCCGAAACTAGTTAAATAATGTGACATGTTTAATTTATTAATGTGACTAACAATGCTTTAATAATTAGTGCCATAGAAAATAAATATAGCAAATATCAATAACTGGACTTTCAGTGGCGTGCCGTGACTTTTATTTTCCAAATTAGATGATATTTTTGGATTTTTTTTTTTAATATTTAAAATATTAAACTGTGCATTTAAATTTTTTTTTAATGGATGTAGAACATAATTTTACAAATATTTTGTTATTTATTTAAATGAAAACAAATTACTTCGTATACACCACTTATAAACGAGGAACTGGCGTCGTTGATCCCCTCAGCACCAGTGCATAGTCGGGAAACACGTCAAACATATCTACACGGTTGACATTATTTGTCACATGAAGACGGGTCGCTTCTACGATTCATTTTTGAGTTCAACAGCTCGACTGTAGAACAATTTGCCGGCCTCTGTGTTTCCTCCTTCCTACAACATGGGTTTCTTCAAGACCCATGTTCACCCCTTCCTCTAGATAATATGTAGATAATATTGATTACATATAGATGTTTATATATTTTAGTTACTGTATTAACTGTACATACGAGTAAGTAAAACACGTGATTGTATTAATTGAACATATATGAAATGTTAACTCTTCTTCCATCCACAAGCAAATGCTTTTAATGGAAGACCAGTATGAATTAACGTGTACCATTCTTAAGTTAATAAAAAAAAAAAATATAAAATTTTAAAAAATATATATAAGTGGTGTTTGTGAAACTATTTGTTCTCATTTAAGTAAAAATGACAGCAAAAAGTGAATTTGCTAAGATTAAAGTTTTTTTTGTCTGGTTTAATATACGTAAGATAAACAAAATCACCCATCGTAATAAATCGATTTGGGGAAAATGGCGAGTACGGTAACCATTTATTGGATAACCATGAGCAACACTTCTGCCATAGGTCGCCCCAGGTGGTTCGGTGTCTTGTTTGGTGTGAAGGTGTACACGGGTTCATCGAGAGAGGTGTGTTCTGATCTTGGCGGCGGAAGCGTGTGCCCACCAGCTACGTGGTGGGCCGGTTCGCTCATATATTTAGCTAGTCTCTCTAGACCCATTGTCTTGCACCGCAGCAGGAGAGATGGATTCGTACGTCTGTCACTCCTCAACACATTGGCCCCTAAATTCCTACCGACGTTTACCGACCGAAGTCCAAAAATTGTATTTTATTTTATTTATTTTGTAAATTATTGCATCAATTAAGTGGATGAATAACGATTTGGTAGACTGGAACGCCTCAAATTAACATTCCAAAGAATATCCGCTGGCAAAAAATCTATTCCTTTATGGGAATTTAAAAATATTTGTAAAGAATGACAGTATCCTCACAACGTAGAAAAAACTTTGATAAAGGCTGAATTCTAAAAACATTGATAAAAAAGAATTTCATTAATATTCTTATTGAAGACCACACAGAAAATTTTGTGCGAGAATATGTAATAGCATAATACGAATTCCTATTTCTGTGCAAACATATCAATTTTAAAAACATGTTTAGATTTAATACAGCATTTATTTAAATGTGTAAATATGGTAAACTTGTTGTAATTAGTTGTGGTTATTTGTATACATTTTCTACGAACATCACAGATAAAATAGTGTTTATGTCCTATCGGAAGAAGAAGGTAACACTTATATCTAAGCAAAAAAATAACCTAACCGATATAAATATTTGAATTGGACCGTATTTTATGCCAGCGATGCAATACATTGTTTTAATTGAAATTCACCCATGACTCTAATAAAAACAATATCTAACTGCATAATTTTATGTTACATTTCTTATGCTATTCATGTAAACATTGTTAGATACTATCACGGTTAACCTCATGGTTGATATATAAAAAATGTTTTCATTTGTGTATATCTGTGTGAATATTATTATTATTTTATAATGTGCATGTATATGTACGTCATCATGTATTTGTATAATTTACATGTAATTTATATATACTCGTACATACATGTTCATATTTCTCTAAGTAGAATCCGTTTCTTTTTTATTTTCCATGTAAAAGCACCCATTAATAAACTACTTAAAAGTAATTCATTAAGTCTTTTCTTTTTTCCTGTATTATTTTTTTTCTTGTTATATTATTTGTCTATCTCTAGGAAATAAATAATTTTGAGAAGAGGTACCTAAATTAGGTAACATTTTTATCTTACTATTTTTCATTAAAAAAAAAATGATTTCAAGTTTTGGAGCTCCACAATTACTGGAATCTGTATTATTTACAAGATTTATCAATTATGTTGTCTTACATATTTTTGTATGCTGATGACTTAAAAAAATACTAAACGATTATCTCCATTAATGATTGTAGTATCCTTCAATCCAATCCCGATCGCTTATAGAATTGGTGTAATCATAATGAACTGTTTTCAAATGAAGACCCCAAGGCAAGAAGTTGTTAACTTACATTGAAGGCATTCTGAGATATTTAGACTTTTGCGTTTTGCCTTATATTTTTTTACTTGAATGTCATATACAATGTACTGATCCTTCATGGTGTAGTAAACAAACCAAATTTACATTACATCTAGTAATATTAAGTAGTTTTGCATTCTAAAAGTTAAAATAAACACGTTTTCTACAAAAAAATGTAGTTAACATGTTCATGCCATCTAGATATCTACAGGGATAGGTGAGGAAGATACAGAATTGAAAGGCAAGAACATGTTATATTCTTGTTGTCTTATTTAATCAAACAAATTAAATATTTTTTTAAATATTATAAAGTAACTAAATAATAATTATTATTGAAAAGAAAAGGTAGCAGAGCATATGAGTAAAATTTTTTTTTTGAGACTGAAAAAATCCACAAAAAACCTCATCCAGGTATGGTAACAATTTTTGGATATCATTCCATGTGGCCGCATCGATTTCTTTGTTATCTCTCACTTTTGATGACAGCATTGGAAGATTCTCTTCCTGTTTTGGTGTACTACAAGATTTAAGACTTTTTTATAATTAACGTAAGAATCACCTCTCATCCTAACTAACTAACTAACGAACACCATCACGCCGTTTCCCCGCATTAGTGAATTCGCCGGCCAAGTAAACTAGCCCCGTGTCATTGATGCTTTATTTACCTGGCAGGTTAACTAACTATCACGCCGTTTCCCGCAGGGGTAGGCAGAGAGGACGGACCGCCAAACAACTCAGTCTTGGCACACAGTCCTTGCCTCATTCACATTCATACATCTTCTCATACATACTCTTCTATTATTCTGACTCTTGGCCCGACTCAAGTATCTGATTTACTTGATCGTGCCACATCTTTCTTGGGCGTCCTCGGCTTCTTCTACCATTCACATTCGCATCATAAATTCTCTTTACACTCCTTTCTTCATTCATTCGCTCAACATGCCCAAACCATCTAAGCGTCCATTTCTTATTCTTACATATTACGCTCACATCAGCCTTGCATTCTTTTAGGACCTCCACATTCCTCACACGATCATACATGGTTTTACCACACATACGCCTCAGGGATCTCATTTCTACAGCATTCAGTCTACTTTCATCCTTTCTCTGCCAGTTCCATGCTTCACTGCCATACATCAGGGTAGGTACTAGTACTCCATTGTGGACTGCTAGCTTCGCTTCTGTGGACAACTTTTTGTTGGCTCCAACGGCGTTCAATCCTCCATTAATGGAATTACCTGCATTCACCCTTCTTTCAATATCTCTATCAGCCTTCCAATCTCTCGTAAACATACTTCCCAAATATACAAACTCATCCACCTGCTCCAAATATGCTCATCCTAGCGTCCCGCGCTATTTCTCTTGCTCGCCCTCTAAGCCCTCTGAAACAAATTAATAAGCATTACAATAAAAAATGCTTGACTTTTAGACAGAAAAACACTAAAACAAAAATGCTTCACCCACTTTCAAACTACTCCTAACCTCAAACTACTTTATGGACAAATTAAGATAATGCTAATGTTTTATACAGCTTACCTGATTCTGTGATCAATTGTTGACAGATTTTCACCATTTTTCACCTCTGGAACTCATTTTCAATGATTTTTAAATAAAAAACACGCACTGCAAAACTTTTGAAAACGACCAAGGTAAACGTCAAAGTGAGTGAATAACATGTTAACTACAGAAATCTCAACCAATGTAGATGGGAAGAAGTTGTTAATTACAGAATTACGGCAAGAACTTGTTATCTTTGTAGTTAACAAGTTCTTGCCCTAATTTTATCAACTTAATGTCACAGAAACACGTAGTTAACATGTTCATCACATTGATTTAAGCATGTTCTTGCCGTTTTTAAGCTCTGGCATAGTGTTCATTGGAAAGAGCGTATGCGAATTAGTTTAGAGAGCATTCTAACTCATTTTTTACGAAAATGTAAGTTAACAACTTCTTGCCTTGGGGTCTTCAAATATTGATTATTGTCAATTTATATCTTTCTGTAGAAACAAAATTCTATTACGCCTAATTTTTTTAATTGATAAACTAATGTTTAAGACAAGATATTTTATGCATAGTACAAAGGGTAACAAATATTATAAGCAATAATTATTAGACGAGTTAAAGTATTTTCACCAAAAAATTTAGACATAATATGTCTCGACGCCATCTAGTGAGAGAGTTAGCACTTACATGCCTTTCTCATATAAAAATAAAGTTGGTTGTTTGCAGGTGAAAAAATGTATTAAGCGGTAATTGTTGAATGAAACACTAGGTATACATATATTGAATCATTTGGCGGGTAGGAGGTAACTCGTGGTAGAACTCCTGACCGGCAATCAGAGGGGTGCGGGTTCGGGTCCCGTCGGCGACAAGTATCTTTTCTCTGGAGATTTTTTCAATATGGATGAGTGTTTAAGGCTAATGATTTTTATTGCTTATAATATTTGCTATTATGTCTTATTGTATCAACAATATTTCTCTTAAGAAGATGTCTCATATCAAGGATCTGGATATTAATGAAGTTACTAATAAGTTACTAATTTAAGCACTAATATAAAATAATTGTCTTACATAAGTATACCATAAGTTGTACCCATAAAGAGAAATTTCCTCCATTTATTCTTACTAGGATAGATTGTTAAGCATTCACCATACTTGTGAACGCCGAGTTTAGGTGTTGCAGGAGTGTTGAAAACTCCAGTTGTTCTGGATTCTATTTTCAGAGCAATTTCATGCACATTCTTGTGCCAGTGGCGCTCTTAAACTACTGAGACAAAGTGGCCGTAAGTCGCAGGACTTGACATACTTATGGAAAGGTAGTTAGAGTCCGTTGGCGAGTAACTAGAGTGGAAGCCGGGGAAAATTTCCAAATTTGGGCTACGAATAGAAAGGGGAAATATTTTTTGTTATATTAATTATTAAATTTTAACCGAATACATCAATCTTGATGAGCGAACTAGATTCTAAATAATACTTATATACATCGCATATATAATTAAACTTTCAGCTCTCAGGAAATTTATCTGAGATTTCGGTACAAATTCTTTGTGTTTCATTTAGGATTGCCCGTAAACGACGTCTGCGATCTCAAAAACAAATATCGTGGCTAATTCGATCAACTTCGAAAATATGTATTTTTTAAACAGTATTTTTGGCGTAAAAATTATTGTATTATCATGAAAATCTAGAAACAGATCAAAACATGTTTTCTAGTAATGTGTCCTCAGATTCATGAAAGCAAAGTGAATAAAATGTTTTACATTTCTTTTTTTACATTAACTCCATATTCTCATAGCCTCTGAGGAAGTTAATGACTGCATCATCTTTGAAGATGCAGTATGGAGGGTCTCTTTGAGGAGAGGAAAGAGTGAACACGGGTCTTGAAGAGACCCATGTTGTAGGAGGGAGGAAACTCAGAGGCCGGCAAATAATTCCACAACCGAACTGTTGAACTCGGCAACGAGTCGTAGAAGCGACTCATGTGACAAATGTCAACCGTGTACACACGTTGGACGCGCGTTTGGCGTGTTTCCGACTATCAGCGTAACGCGCGAGGGGATCAATGACGCTAGTTTCTTTGAGCATATTCCATTAAAATTCAGTTAAAACAAGAACAGCAATCTGCAGAGACAGGCATCAATCACATTTTATTATACTACACAGATTAAGTAATAAAAATAATTGTACAATATTTTACTTTATTGGTGATTGCATCATCCTGAAAGCTTAAATGCAACTATATTTTTCTCTTTCATTCTCTCCCCTCACTTTCTATTCCTTACCTCCATATTCCCTTTAACTTTATAAATTCCACAATCGGGGATGACATAGCCCATTGTTAAACAATAATTTAAAACGTTAACTATTCATTTCGGATTTCTGACGAGAAACACACCATCGTCATGACTTATTTTGGCGGTCTGAAAAGGTTTTATTCTTCCATCGAATCTACATTTCCGTGGTTCTTCTACCCCAAACAAGCTTCCACCCACTGCCATGCCGCATGCCTTGCTACAAGCCTAACCCGCTTCGAGACCCCTTACATAATGGAACTCGTAAACTCCGATATCCACTTAACCGAACCGCGCGCTCAGTGACAAAAATAATAATCATTTTTCCCTCGTCGCGTCGCCAGGGAAAATATTACATTATCATCCGATTTTTAACTTAAAATGGAAATATTCATCTATTCATGCGGCTTTTCTATCAACTAAATCCTGTAGCACTAACCTAACCTACATAAACTTGGTAAAGTATGTAGACCTGAAGGATGCCTTGCATTCCAGTTTATGCTTATGTACTTATAAAATGCAATCTAGCAAAATGCAACTATCCGTGACAGTGATAGGCTACGGTCTAAGCAGTATATACGGTGTTTTAGCGAAGCTGATGATAATATAGATCTGGAATGAAGTGTCTTATACCTACATTATTAAAGTAAAAGGTCTCAAAGTCGGATGTGACTATTCTAAATTTCGTAAAACAAGCCAAAAAACAGAAGTCGGTTGTCCATATTTCCATACTATAATTTTTCTACAATTTGAATTGCCTTACCTAGACAGATATTATATATAGAGAAACATATTTATTTGACATTCGGACACTTTGAAAAACGCATCATAACTGACATTCATAGGTTTTCTCTGTGTAAATGACTAAATGAAAGTCGAAAATTGCTTGAAATGGCTTTTGCCGTGTTTAGAAATCGTATCGGAATATTTATATACTTCCAAACCTTCCCCTCTCCGTATCTATTTTTCCTCCCCACTCCCTAGAACACAGGTTCTCAAACTTATTTTAACCACCACCTTACATGGAGATTTAAAAAATAATCTTGTGCACCCCATATTTTTTTTAATGTGGCTTTTTGCATTGATTATCAAAAAAACCAACTTATCAAAATGAATGACCATTTGGACAAAAAGTTGTTCAAATGGACAAAATAAATGTCTTCTTTGAAGGATCTCAAACTTATTACGACTAGCTCATCTTAAGCATTGTAGCGTATCTTATAAACAGATTATAGGTATTATAATTGTTAAACTTGCATTATTATATGCATAGGATAGAGGGTGTGACCCATGTTCTATTTCTGAGATGCATGCGCAAGCGTCTCTTGATTCTGTCGTGTATAAGGATTTCCAAGCATTCAAGCCTAAAATCGCAACCCAAACATTTCATTTAGGGATGGGGTCGCCGAAAGTATTTGAATAACAAAAAAATCTGAAATATTTAAAACTTAACCGAGGACTACGTACATGAAATAAGTACGCAAGCGACTCTAATTTAACCTTCTGTATGGGACTCCAAGCAATCGAGTAAATCGCATCTCAAGTGGTGTCCTGTCTAGATTCAGTCGAATTTGTATAGATAGAATTCATCTGCCGTCGCCCCTCTAGTATTTCCTTAACACCCCCTTATTTCCTTTGAGATTCTTTCTGCCCTTCTGAAAACCTCCAGCGCCCAAAAGGGGGCGTTATCGACCACTTTGAGAAAGACTGCCTTGAGCTTCACAACATACCTTATTGTGGATGTCATAGTCCCTTTGCCTCCGGAGTTTAGGAGTATTGTGACGACTATCACTGAGTAGAAAGAAAAACGCAAAAGTCCTCATCATCTCATCATTACAAAATTTATTTTAAATGTAGAATATTTAGTTACTCAATTATATTCTAGAAGAAACTCGTAATTAACTACTATTATATATATATATATATAAGGATTAAGCGTCATAATTCACGATCCAAAAACAACCTTTCGTTTTTCAACCTCATATCACTCAATTTGACAGTAGCAGCAATTTTATCTTCACCGAAATGATATACAACATAACTCATGTAATTAAATATAATAAGCTGACCTTCAAATGTCTAATTCCGTTTTTTAAATGTCCGAAAAGAGCTTCTGTAAAAATAAAAGTCAAATTCGTTTCGTTGGTTGAAAAGCCATTGCCCGGTTATTCCAATACTGGCATTTCAAAGGCCAAGGCGGTCTTTCATGTTTTAAATGTCACAAAAATGTTGATGATATTAATTACAAAACAGACTAACGTAAAATAATAAATATAGTAATACGTGGTCGAGAAATTTCTAATGATTTAAGTGGTCAATAGTTGCATCTTCTCCTGTTCTGTTCCCGACAATATTGCCTTGCTGATGAGAAGTGAATGAATCGATCGTATCGTTGGCTGAAGTTGGTCATCAGTCAAACTAAGATAGCCTTAGGTTTGTTGTATCTACTGACGATTGCTTTTTAGCTTTCCATGCTTTAACTATAAATATCGTGGATTGCTTTTGTTGGATTCTGTTTAAAAACGGTGTATGATCAGAAATTAGGAAAATAATTTCCCTAGCAGACTATATCATCTTCGGAGAGTTTTTTAAAGGAAAGTATGGATTGTAAGTTATGGGAAATACAATTGTATGAAATGTGTTTGGGAATATAGGAATCATTGTGTCCACGAGAGCCATAAAAACCCATCCCTCCCTCTGAAGTGTAAGGCGATGGGTAGAGCGAGGAGACGTCAAAGGGTTTCCCTCAACGTGGACAGACACATCCGTCACAAAACCATTACACCATGAACCCTTGGTGTGAACTTTAGCAGAGGTGCTGATTACCAGTGAATGGTTTCCTGAGCGGTGATGCCCTCCTCCTGAATTTTATTTTTTATTTATTTATTTATTAATCTTCTCACATGTTATTAATATAATTTTTTTACATAGAAATTAACCTCACTAGGACTATAATAGCCTGTATTGAGGTTAACTTTAGTACATTTAAGTGAAGAAGCATACGTTAATGTTTTACACACATAAGTTAAATTCAACACATAAGTTAAATTAAAAAAAAACACAAAAACTGCAAAAAAAAAACACATAATACTAAAATATTACATGGAGAAAGAAAGAAATATTACATTGTGGCCAGATGGGTAGAACTTGAGGATGAAATTGTAACAATGTTTAGACCATAAATACATTATTAAACACTATACCCATTGAGAAGCAAAGTGACAGTTCAACACAACTAGGGTGACACTCTGATTTTGGCAGATGGAATTTTATTAAAATCTTACTACTTAAAAAAAAAATCTTATTATTTAAAAAAGGACAATGATGAAAAAATGGTATGCCAATCTTCTGTCAACATAAATATCTTAACATTATTTTTAAATATAGCCAATGAATTGGAAGACTTAATATAATCTGGAAGAATATTAAACATAAGTGGAGCCTGATATAAATAGTTTCTTTGGCCAAAGGATGTTTTAGTATGTACTGCCACAAAATTCATTGTAGAACCAATTCTAGTGGTATGGATTTGTTGGGTTCTTTCTGCAGATTTAGTATTGCTAAAAAATCTACAAATTATTTTAGTGATATATAGCTGTTTTATACACATAACATTGGTTTCCTTGTAAAGTAGTTTCGTTGGATAACGGAATTTTTTTTTGTACATAACTTTAAGAATCAATTTGTGAGCAATATTTAGTGGCTCTATAATGGACTTTAGACAGGATCCCCAGCATACTATATTGTAAGAAAGTCGAGATTGGACTAAAGCATAGTACACAGATTTTAATTTCTCCTTATCCAATATATGGCGAAGTTCTTTAAAAATATAGGTAAGTCTCCTGATATTTTTAGTCAATATATCAATATGGTCGTTCCATCTCAAAAATTTATCAATATTTACACCTAGGTACCTAATATAGTCTACTCTTTCTAAAGGGTGGCAATTACAATTTTGCAGACAATTGTGTATAATTAGGTTAAGAGTGTCGGAAGGCTGACTTTTTGAAGAAATACTAAAAGTCACATATTTCGTTTTTGATGTATTCAAAGTTAAGATGTTATTATTTAGCCAACTCTTTACTATTCTTAATCCTGAATCACATTTGTCAAAAACATCTTTCCAAGTTTTGCCCTCAAATATTAAAGCAGTGTCGTCTGCGAAACTAACAATGTTACCTGGAATGTCTAAATTACACAAATCATTAATGTAGATTAAAAACAATATTGGTCCAAGTACACTACCTTGTGGAACCCCAAAAGAAATTGGTTTGCTTTCGCTTAAATGATTATTTATATCTCCTTGTTGTGTTCTATCTCTAAGATAGGATTTGAACCAACCTAATGCTGTACTATGAATGCCAAGAGAAGATAATTTTTTGAGGAGTAATCCATGGGAAACAGTGTCAAATGCCTTTGACAGATCTAAGAACACAGCTAAAGCTTTATTTCCATAATCCAGGGCACTCGTGACTTTGGACAATACCCTTAACACTGCATCACTCGTTCCTTTATTTTCTTTGAAACCAAACTGATTGCCAGAGAGTAATTTATTTGTTTCTAAGAATGATACCAATCTCGACTTGGTTAATCTCTCTATTACTTTTGAAAGCGTGTTGAGTAAGGATATAGGTCTGTAATTATTGACTTCTAGTTGATCTCCTCCTTTAAAGAGAGGAATCACTTTAGCTTTCTTACAGTGAGAAGGAAACATCCCGCTCTTGAAGCTAATATTAATAATATGAGATATGGGACCAGCTAATTCGGATACAAAGAGTTTATATATCATAACACTTATAGAATCCATCCCACAGGAGAAAGACATTTTTAAATCATTTATCACATTTGTCACTTCGGAAATGCTAGTTGGCTTAAAATCAAAATTGTCCCCTGTAATGTGATTTTCAGATTTAAAATCATTCACAAGACACATCTCACTAGTTTTATTAGCACTGCACAAATTTTGGAATGGTTTCCTGAGCGGTGATGCCCTCCTCCTGAATTGGTAACCTTTCGTAAGTTGCAGAATATTCATGAAAATTCACTTTTTAGGCCCCATTTGTGATTTGTGAGAAGTTCAAAATAATCGTTTTGGTTAAGATGTATCAAGGACTATGTACTTTAAGATTAAAAAATTACAATAATTTTGAAAGACTAATAGATGCTATATAGATTATCACCTTGGAGTTGTACTAGAGGGATGCTAGCCGGGGAAAGGTACCAACCCTTATTATTAGTTCGGCAGTGATGGTGCGTCAGCCGGATTCGATCGGGACTCGAAGAAGACGACAATAAGCTCACAAAGGCGTAAACCACAAGTAATCGTCATTGGTTTGGACTGACAGTGAGATTATCATGAGATGTTCACAGTTAAATCTCTCTTATTTTGTGTGGCGTACTCTTGTTTTCTCTGACGAACAATAAATCTCAAATGATCGGGTGTTTTAATGATACTTCAGAACATCCAGGTTACAAGTCGTGTTTATTATCGTATTACTTACACTAAATATTTTATTAGAATTAACGGCCGCTCTAAAGGATTGCCGATTTTTTTAGGGAGAGGTTGATTCAGACGGTTGCTGAAGGTTTCATCTCTTCCTCGCATTCGATAAACGCTGGCGTCCCACAGGGATCGGTTCTGTCTCCGACTTTGTTTTTGTTGGACATCAATAACGTTTTGACGTGTGCACCAATTCATTGTTGCGCGGATGACAGTACAGTCCATGATAGCTTTTTGTTTGACAAGCTCCCAAAGGGTGCACAAATTCCAACGGCTCGGAGGGCTTTGAAGCAAAGAATGGACACTTACCTCGAGAGTGTTTTCTCTTGG
Organism: Limnephilus auricula; assembly: GCA_951813805.1. Classification (NCBI taxonomy): domain Eukaryota; kingdom Metazoa; phylum Arthropoda; class Insecta; order Trichoptera; family Limnephilidae; genus Limnephilus; species Limnephilus auricula. The sequence continues at coordinate 2,292,578 of OX638401.1, forward strand.
GGTAAGAATAACCTCGTCGAATTCAATGTTTCAAAGACCAAATGAAAATCTAGTCTCCTTCAACGGAAGCAATCTTCCGAACAGGCCCTCCATTGGTATGCTTGGTGTAACTCTAAGTGACCAGCTCAGGTACGGGGGCTCCATCGAAGACAGATTGAAGCAAGCCTCTCAAAAACAAGGCGTAAGTATTGTACAGGGCGCGTATCTCTCTAGGTTGACTGAATTAGAATCTGAACCTTAGATTTATTTTAAGAGCTGAACTCACAGGCAGGCGGTTTTAATAAAACGCCTCTTTGACTCAGTCCTGCCAGAGATTTTTCCTTGAACTGGAGGGCGAACTTAATTTGGGAGGCGGGAAAGGGTACTGCCGCCCCGGGAACCAATTATTGGATAACCAACAACTCTGCCATAGGCCACCCGAAGTGGTTCGTTACGTTTGATGACTTAGCAGGGTTGCCAGGGTTTATGGTGTGAGGTTTATCCAGGTCTTGGAGGCGGTTGATCTAGATACACTGAACCCCAGATTCCTACCCAACCCTCATACATTTTTCCTTCACAGAACTTCCTTTCCTTAAAAACACCCTCCACACAGCTCCCCAAAGATGACATAGGCTCTGGTGGAAATTATTTTCCTCAGGGCCTCCTGTGTGAAGCTAATGTAAAAAAAACGTACCAGAGTTAAAACATGATATTGTATGTAACTATATGCATCCCTCGACATACTTAGTAACGAACAACGCAATAGGGGAATGGGTATTTGATATCGAATATGTGGCTTGTTCCAACAGAATCTATTTTTATATTATTTATTCCCTCCCTAAACACGAGTTTTCTCAACTAGGGAGGTATCAATTTAGATCAAGAAACATCTTATACATATATTTACCATTATAAATAAAATAAAATAATACATAAAAAATTGTAAACAATGTCATATATGTATTATGTAGTTTTTGACTTACTTTCCACAAGCTAATGTAAACTAACCGACTTGGGAATTTTGATAGTTTCGGTCGAAAAGTAAATATCATACCTACGTTATGTTTAGTACGACTGCAAACAACGATTATACAAAACAATAATAATCACTCCTCAACTACTTACCAACAATATAGTCCGGGCGAATTAAGCTGACAAATTATTTCTCGTAAGTTTTCAACAAAAGCCCTGCCGCAGGACTTTAAAAACAAAATTTAATGGAGCTTTATCAACTCATTAACTGTATTGAATGCTGGTAGTTTTAACGAAAAAGGACGTAAGACAAAGGACAAAAAAAGGCCAATGCTTATATGAATACTGCACAAGAGTCCCAACTCCTCCCGTCTGCAGCCAGTGAGACTATGGCATCCCCAATTGAGGTATATTATGAGGCTGAAGGTAGTGGGGAAAAGGAAGACGGGGAACCTAGCTTTTCAGATCTGGGCACCAAACACGGCTAAAGCCATTTCAAGCAACGTTTCAATTCTGAATGGTGGTTTTACACCAGGTCAATAATGAGAGTGTCTTCCAATCTGGAACGAGCCACAAATTTATACTATACATTATTAATTAATAATAACACAAATTAATCAAATAAATTTTATTTCTATAAAGTATAAAGTACAAATTTTATTTATACGCCGGGTTCGAACCCGCGACCTCCGAATAAATGAAAGTTTGATGGATTTTTTTTGATTTGATATCGAACAATTACCTTAAATGATTAAAAATAAATCACTTTGAAACTCTTTTGAATGTAGGTATTTGTGAAATTTGGTTCAATAGTGAATCCTCTAGCAATAAAAAAAAAACTGTGCCAATTTTACATTAGCTCCCCCACACAGGAGGCCGCGAGGAAAATAATTCCCCACGGGGTTTATGTCATCTTTGGGTGGAAGATCGGTTTTTAATTTTATTTGATTAATTTGTGTTATTTCACAATTAATTAATAAAAATAATATATGTTATATTTGCGGCACGTTCCAGAGTGGAAGATACTCTCAGTATAGCCCTGGTGTAAGACCACCATTCAGAATTGAAACGTTGCTTAATAATGGCTTTAGCCGTGTTTAGTGACTAGATCTGAATAGCCAGGCACTTTCCAACCTTCCTCTTCCCCATCCCTTCCCTTCCCCACTTACCTTCAGCCTCACAACATACTCCAATTGGGGATGCCATAGTCTCACTGGCTCCAGAAGGGAGCAGTTGGGACTCTTGTGAGGTTTCTCTATAAAAAAGGGAAAGGAAGGAGAGGAAATTCTGGGAAGGAAAAAGGTTTGAGAAGTCGAGAGAGTCCGGCTGCCGAGGTAAAAATTTCAGTCTCTCCCTAACTGGCCCGCCACTCGGGAGGAGGGCAAATGCATATGCCACCAAGACCTACACAAACCTTACCCAAGCATCAACCTGTACTCCCCGGCTAAGTCACTGAACGTAGCAAACCACCTGGGGTAATCTATGGCAGGTGTTTTGGTTCTGTACCCACCGTTTTGTTAAATTCAATACTGTGTTAACTACAATCACTAAAAGTTCCGCTTGTTCTCTAAAAGTAAAATTCGTAGAAACATTTTCGAAGATATTCCGCATCATTCAAGCCGTGGCAAGCTTCTAATATATAAATACTTGTTGTGTTTGTTTTTCGATTCTAACTAAAAGTTTTCAATTTTTCGACAACATTTCCCTGTAATACAGTTATTATAGTAAGATCCATATTACAAACTATACCTGACAGCCAATTTAAAAGTCACAACCAAACGTTTAATGGTAACGTCAAAATTTCAACTATTTCATTGGAACGCTTTTTTTTCTTCTTGAAACATTCAGCGAATTAGCAAAGAGCAGAACATCCGCATCCAAATTACTTGGATCATTTAACGTCTTCTGACAAGATATACCCAATGCATGTTATCCAACAATTGATGGCAAAGGGGTGTAATTAATAAATGCTTCGAGTTGTAAATTCAAAATGCAGTCCTTCGTTTTTGTACTTAAAAAAAAAAACTATTTGCTATTGCCACTACTTGTAAACAAAGCCCCGTATCTAATCTGCTTTTATCGATTAGCTTTTTAATAGGTAACTAAACTACCTACTAGCTCTGACGTAATATAATCACTAGACAGTTTGTCCGGGGCTAAAGTGCATTAACTTCGGGAGGTGATTCTACATGATAGAAATTCAAACTTTTAGGGGTACTTTTTAGGTAAAATGATGAAATCAGTCCTTCGTGTGCGGCCTTCACTATTAGTTTATGATGTTATGATCGGTCTCCGGCGAAATTTTTTTTACCTACAAAAATATTAAAAATAGTAGATGTTGGAGAGTTGGGAGCTGGTTAAGAGGCTATGAGGTTACTCGTCTGACTGACCAGTGACGAGATGCGGAAGATTTTTTTTTTTTAAATTTTGAGAAAAAAAAATTGAAAAAAAAACGGTCAAAGGAGACCAAAATTTCATTTACATTCACAACAATCCAACGTTGCGGGCGGGTGCACAGCAATTTATCGGGTAAGTTGGTACCTTACACTAAGGATTTTTAATATGTACCTATGCCTTTTTGTATGTGAAAAGAAAATGTTGGAATTTCGGAAAGAGTTGTAAATCTTTTTTACTCATACCATCATGTAGAATCACCTCCCGAAGTTAATGCACTTTGCCCGGACAATCTGTATATGCTGCAAACCAATGCAATACAAAAATTATATTTCCTTTGAGTATACATTAAAGAGGACTCATATATACAGGATGTAGCAGGACGTCCCGAGAGATTTTAACCAGCAATTCCTGAGCTTTTTTGGAGTAAAAAATGTAAATAAAATTTTGATCTCCGGTGACGTTTTCGTTTTTTTTTCCCGAAATTAAAAAAATAAAATAATCTTCCGCATCTCGTCACTGGTCATTCAGACGAGTACCCGCAAAGCCTCCTAACCAACTCCCAACTGTCAAACATCTATTATTTTTAATGTTTTTGTAGGTAAAAAAAATTTCGCCGGAGACCAAAATTTTTTTACATTTTTTACTCCAAATAAGCTCAAGAATCGCTGGTTAAAATCTCTCTGGTACGTCCTGTTACACCATCTATATACATCAATAAAGTAGAATCTATCAGGAACCTTGGGGTAATACTGGATGTTATTATACTAAACTTTATCCAACATATTAATGAAGTCATGAGCAAAGCCAACAAAATGCTGTGATTTATGATTCGTATATTAAAACCTTTCCGCAACTAGGTGTGTTACTTTTACACCGCGCTTATCCGTCGCACTTAGAAAAATACAAACTGATCTGAACTCCTTTCTACCAAGCCCACATTGAAAGGATCGAAAGAAAATTATAAACAAACTTACACTTCGACCCTTTGGAATAACAAGGTACCATCTATTGCTTTAAGGTCATGCGATAATGAACTCTAAGGTAACTTACCATAGATCTCATAGCCGCGTGACATTTCCGCAACAGATGGAACCTTGTTATTCCATAGGGAAGAGTTTCCAAATTACACAGAATCTATTAAATTTCACAACTAATGATGATAATGACCTGAACTCGCCAAAGCTTCCCAAATTAATAAAAAAATTATATTCCATCAAGATCAACACTACATACCAATTTATTTCATTTGCCCTCGTGTAGAACTAACATTAAAAAAAATCTAAATTTTCCGTATATGTGCGCAATTTAACAAAAAAATTGACAATATCCTTCAGAAATATTGAAAAGAAGTAACACGAACTATCGTAAATTAATCCTAACCTTACCCTATAGTTCTCTTCCTCCCTTCTAAGCTAAAATTAATTTTCAGGCATCTCCAAGCAACATTGGCACCGGCAAAGGATACATTTATTAGTTTATATATATTTTTCTTTGTATTTAATGTCAAATTTGTTTGTTTCTTACAAATAAATAAATCCAAAAAAACTCACAGCGGAACTACTGTAGGTACTAGTTAGGAAGGTTTCGAGGCCATATTCCAGCTCTACTACTTCGTAAATACATCGAAAGACTGCAATACCCAGATTGAATTCATTTTCATCATCACGGCGATTCATCGCGAAGTGGAATCTGTCACATATTTTCTCCATCAGTTGTGGATTCTATCCATAAATCTCCATGCCACAAGCTTTCCAATCCTACTTCAATCCTCTTCCATTCTATTTTATCTGAAAAGTCTTGAAAAGATTCAATTATGTTTATACTTGAAGAAGGATTGCAGATTAGCTTTTAAATCACATTACTCAGGTAGGTCATTCCTACCAACGAAGTTTTAACAAACCGCCGCATACAAAAAACGAGATGTGGTTAAATGTTACGTCATCATACATTTTCTATCACGATTTGAACACGATATCACAATAAATCATACTCGGGCCAGTCGCTACTAGCTACCTGTCTGTATGTTTAAATGATATGTAAATGAATTGCATGCAAAAAACATTGTGTTCGAAATACCTGGCTATAAAACATGAATTCACAGTCATTAATCCTTGAACTTGGGAAATTGATATTGTTCGGTTATTAAATATATCCTATTTTACAATGCGCAGTTCATTGACTCGATGTATTTTATAAATAATATCTCTTACAGCTTACAGCCATTCGTAATACATTTGCAGTTTGCATGCAAAATAAAGCGAACAAAAGAATAATGGCATCATGCATGTTTATTGACTTTCTGCTTGTGTGATAAATTAGGTATGCAGTTGTTAAACTGGTATTTTCTGCATAAAACGACTAATAAATTGACAATCATAGTTGAATTAAGATTTCTATTCGATATTTTTTATTGTTCACACGTTGTTGGGAAGTTTTGCAATACTGTTTAACATAATTATAAGGTAGGAAGATACGGGTCATGATCTCAGAGGCTAATTTCCTCAAAGTTGAAATACCGAAAGTCGAATTCCAGAATGACGGACTTCCGTAAAGTTATTTTGCAGAAAGCAGAAATAACTACAAAACACATAAAAAGTTTACTAACCTGACAGGATTAGATATCTAATTCTACACCCAAACTGAAAATCTGTCATAAAATATAAATTTCAAAATTTTTGAGAATTCTAATGAATGTTTTAGGCGATGATTTTTTTCTGCCAGTTTCCGTACGGGTCATGTGAATTTGGAATGAAAAAAAACGTGTTCTATTTTGGTACACAGTTATTATTTAGTTGAACATCCTAAATATTTGAATCGATTGAAGAGATAAACCGACGGAAGTCTGTTGTAGTGTAGTGTATGTGTGCTCAAAGTAAAGTCATTTTTATCTTATTTTATTTTTAAAAAATTTTAAAACAACTAAATTCTTTATTTAACACGTAACCAATTTAATTAGCAATATTAGTGATGTCAGTCTAATTGCAAAGTATAGACCACACTTAAATTTTGTGTTCAATACTTGAATGAATCAGTTTGTTCTGTTTTGTGCGAAAGATTATCTACATCTCTTCATCCGATAACGAACTTCTTCAAAACATAAAAAAAAATCCGCTATGACGTCAACCACGATATATTCAACAAAACACAACATTATGTATAATATTAATTTCAAAGGTAAACCCTATTACGAGGTTTCGTGTTGTATTTTTATTACCGCGGAATGTTGTTAAGAAGGTGTGTTCGGAGTTATTATTATTAATAATGCGAAATCTGATACGGACATCTCTTAAACGTGTATAAAGGTAGCGGAACCCATTTGCCAGCCTTTTCCGAGAAATACTAACAACTTCCTTCTACCAATATTATCATACGATATGACGACTCATTTGAAAATGAAATCTATTATTACATCTTCAGGACTAGAGGAAATCTATCATAAGAAACTTCCGTCAAAACCAAATCGGAAACGAACTTTATTATCAATTGATTTCCTGAGTATTTTAAAAGACGTTAACAGTTCCATTAAGTTTGCCTACAAATAAAGCATTTGAAACTAAGTTGCTTGGTCGTTTTTATAAATTGTAACTACGTTTAATACAATCATAGCATTTCCTTCAAACGGTAATTAAGTAATTGCGGTTGAATCACAAATTTTTATGTTTTCCAATTGCATGTTTTAATTTTTTTAATTGCTTTTTTTACCTGCTCTGAAGGCTGAAGGCTGAATGCAGTGCGGAGGGAAAGGAGATGGAAAATAGGAAGGTGAAAATTTTTCTGACTATTTCGATCTGATCACCAAACTCGGCTTAAGCCGATTAAGCAACGTTCCAATTCTAAACCATTGTCATTCACCAGGGCGATACTGAGAGTTTTTTCCATTCTTGCACTAGTTACCAAATTAAATTTTTATAAGGCTCTCGACTACAAATCAAATTAGATTTGTAGTCGAGAGCCTTACCCCTCGACCGCGGAAGCTGTCAAACTATACAACCTAACCTACCCACTTTTACGACACAGCAAATAATGTATGTAACGTAAAACCAATATTAAATTTCAATTAACATTGTAATAATTATTTCTCTGAATAAGAAACCAATAAAGCAAAAAACCTACTTGCACTCAAATTGTTGCCTTTTTTAGCATTTCTTTCAACGTAAATGATCAATTTATATTTGTTAGACATTCGCCTCAAAGATTCTGCAAAAACATAGGTAAGTCGAAGCAACAGATGGAAGCATGGAACATCAACCATTACACAACCGACCTTTCCATGGCAAGACGTCTTGTTCTCATAAACTGACAGAAGAGGCAGGAATTGCAAGAAAGTCTGCTGACGGACGAGGAACAAGGTGAAGGAACAAGGTGAAGAAGAAGTTCGCAGTAAGAACAGGTATTTTCGATTGGGTTTAGGCCTAGACCGAAGAACCTGTAGCCCCAAGCCAGTATCATCGTTATCTTGAACTTGATTCCAGTTTGTTTGCTTTCTGCAATAAGTGGGAGATTTATAGAGGATTTGTCGTAATTATTCAATGCTTTTGCTTGTAGGGGACATCGATGTATACGGGACTTATTAAATACTCGTTGCAATAATAAATGTAAATTTACATCGTAAAGCAAACTGGTCGTCTAAGTTATCGAGTATCTGGTATTCCTGATGGGTATGTGAGGTAAAGCCATATCAAACGAGCTGTTACGAATGAGGATAATCGAAAGTAGTGCTGGGTCTATGTCATATTGATTAAGAAGCTTAATGATTTGGACAAGTTTGAGCAGAATGTATGATAATATGGATATTGTTTGTCATACATACAATATGGATATTGTTTGTCATACATACAATATCCATATTGTTTGTCATATTGTACATACAAGAAAGGGATATTGTATTTCAGGAAAACATGGTACCATCAGATTAATCAAAAACTAAAGTTAGTTGTACAGCGAAGTAAAATAAAGTAATGGTACATAACAACATAACAAATTTAACAGACTAAAAGATATATTTAGGTAAAAAATAAGTTTGCAGTTACATTATCATAGAAAGTTGTATCTACGAAGAAGCTCAATAAAGTATAATAACAGCAGTAGGTACTATGTAAGCAGTTTGTTAGGTCCAAAACTGCTTACGAGTGAATGTACTGTTAATTTTAAAAACTGTTTGGTGTTAGCTGGAATTGGTTGATAATACGTGCAGGGAAAAACAAGGTACGCAAGGAAAAAGGAATGACCAATCTCTTACCACTGTGTCTCTGCGAAGGCACATACGACACAACAACAATATGGTTATATGAACAAAACGAATTCGTAGAAAACGATATTATGTAATTCCGAGCTGGTCAAATTCCTTCTTTTTAAATGAAAATAAGATTGTGCACAAGAAAAATACAAACAGCTTGCTTCCAAGGTAGTTCCAAATCTTCTTCTGTTTTCAAAACAAATGCACTCGAATTTGCACTATTTTTCAAGCCATTGTCCAAAAAGGTGACATTTCAACACGCCTTTGAAAAGTCCTACCATAATCTAACATAACACATTTAACCTTTTTTTTTCATCGTGAATTTTCAAAGGAGTGATGAAATTGCATATTGTTGGGTTGTCCGGTCACCGAAAAAATTATAAATCTGTCACGAACATTCAAATAAACTGATTTTCAGTTTGTTAACAGTGACATAACCATAAACATTGATTGAACAATATTTATTTCCAAGACTGTGGAGCCTTTGAGTAAGCAAATTAACGATGTAATTAATATAATTAAAATATAAATAATATATATATATATATATATATATATATATATATAATTAATGAATGCATATAATTTAAAATATTTTTGTAATGTTTTTAAAGGAATAAATTGAATTGAAATTGATATAATTCTTGGCAGACGTGTAGGTAATTGCACTAAAAAAATGAGTACTTCGCTCCATACAACATCACAAAGATGGCACAAACTCCTTTTTATATTTAAATATAAAAAGTAGTTTGTGCCAAGAAAATATTATCCACTCTGCATAGAAACTTCTTCGGGAATATGATAAGGATGGTTAGTTAGTAAATTACATAGACTCAGAAGTTTTTATAAAAGATTGCAAGCCAGACGGTCGATAAACAACATGTGATATGATTCGCTCAAGAATAAAATAGCTTACGTCATGTAAAACAACTCTTCTATACAGCTCCACCTTTTATCCTGGCTTCTGACCCTATTATCTTGACATGTTCAGCTTGATCATGTTTCTCGGAATTCGCATAACTTTTCTGCAAACTAAATAAGTACGATCAATGTTATTTTTTTAACAAAACTACCACGTTTTTAAAGACAGATAATGCTTTGTGGTGTGATACTATCATTTCTTGTTTTTTAATTAATTGCTATGGCAAAGTTTGTAGTCGATGTAGGTAATTATGCAGCATAATATAAAAATAATGTTACAGTTTTCACGGTCCTCCTCGCTGGAGTTTCTTCTTGAAGACGGCCGGTATTTTTTCATTAAATATATTTTTGTATTTAGTCTCTAAGTGTCTCTAGATTGTATTGACTTAAAGATGTTGTAGATTGATTATAACTTTTTTCTTTTAGCTATGTTTTTACTTTAGTTTTAAGTAAGTATACCTACTAGTTTCTGTATTTTTTTCATTTTTTAAAGCATTATATTTATAGTTTCGAAACAAGAAAATTTCATGTTTATCTGAATAACCAGTATATTTTGTTATGGGAATAACAGTATAATTTATGGTGGGAGTAGTCAGATATATTATATACTGTGATGTTCTTCAATCCCAGTAATTGAGATTACTTGCAATATGTTCTCCAACTAATACAATAAACTCCAATAAAGATCGAGATTTGTCGAGATTGCTTGCTTTATTTACGTTATGGTAAGTTTTACAATTAATATTTAACGGGACTAGATGTCCATCCTAAAGGATGCTCTAAGTAAATCTGAATCTCGAAAACCCGACACTGCGGGATCCCCACTGTTAATCGTATATCGTCGGCTGTTTCCGTAACAGTTCGTGCATAAACGACGATAGTCGACCCTCTTTTAAGGTACTGCTTAACTGACATATGTTGAGACACATCAAAATTTCATATACCTATCTATCTATACTAACGACATATGTCAAGAAAACTTTCGAAACTACATGTGAATTCCTATATACTAGATATATATTTTTTTTATTTCAATTTATTTCACCGTTTATATACAACAATTTTACAATTTTAATCATTGTTTAACAATAGAACAACAAAATAAACAAAAATATAACAAAATTATATCTAACACCTTTTGTTTAATACCACTATTAGTTATTATTTTAGGCTTGAACGAATTTCTGACCAATGATAGAAAATGGACACTCGCGAAATTCAAGGTTCAAGAATCTTAACCGCCTTAACACGGTGTCCATAATGTGTGATATAGTCCATTAGTATTTGTGGCAATCTAATCATTCTGGACACCCCTTTCGAGACAAATGAGATACAGTAGGCTTGAACACATGTTATAATTTATCTACGACTCATGTTCTTAAATTGCGAACATTTGGATACAAATTTGGATTGATAAATTAAATTACAGTAGTAGGCGGTATGCAAAATAAATGCTTATCTAAATTGTTAGTATGTAGAACATAAACAATGTGGCTCCAGATCATTCGAAGAATAGTATTCAATATTTATGTTTTATTCAATCTTCAAATTGGACACTTATTTTTCGGATGTGTCAGTTTGGGCTCAATGAATGTAATAAATATGCCTAGTTTAGTGTCAGGAATTTGAACTTAACAACTTCTGAATACCAGTCCATCAAACAACATCTGCGCGACGGGAGACCATCCCATATCCTACAACTTGATTTAATCAATTACTTAAAAGATAATGCTTATTGTTTTTTGGCCGCAGACATGACTTCAGACAATCGTTTAAATATTTCTAGATTTTTCCGCGACGATCGTATATTACGTTTATTGCTTATAAATTATACGAAGATTTTCGTGACAAACAAGCATTATTTTAGTTATATTAAACATCAATTTATTATAGTTAAACTTTAACTAGTTCTCCTCCACAGGGTTCTTTGCAATAGTAGTAAATCTAATTCTTCATCTTCAATCCTCAAGTTACGATCTAGTTTTGTATCTAGAAATATTTTGCACGGTAACACGAGAAGCTTGATAGCAACGCCGAACGTCACGGTAAGAAACCTCAAGTATAACTTCTTATATTATATGAAGCAATTCATTAGCAAATACAATATCTACTGTGTTAATTAATCAAACGAAATTAATTTATTTTTTTGGTGCCGGACTTTGGAGGATATTTTTAGATGTGCCCACGTAGTCGATGGTTTTCTACTTTGACATAGTATAACCACAATTCAAAAAAAATGGATATACCCACTCTCCATAAATAATGCCCTAATGTTGAAAATTTTAATCTGTTCATAATTTAAAAGTAAAAATTATTTTTACTTGCGAGTTTTTACTGAACCTGATACAATTGTTACGCTATCTGCATCTGCTGAATCGAACTGTGTGCGTACAACTCACTATTATGATCTGCATTTTAGAAATACATAAATACATGCTTTGTCCTTTTTGTGCAGTTAATAAATATATCAGGGACCTTGATTTACTTTTAGCAAGTACTTCCTGACATTATTTGGAGTAAAAATACCGTACCGTACCGTAGTACCGTACCGTAGGAGCGGGGTGAGTGGTCAGGCGGTTACTCGGCTGAGTGACCATTCATGACAAATTGTAAGATTTTTTTGTTGTTCGTTTGATTTTGAAGAAAAAAAGTCACCAGGAATCATTGGTAAGTCAAGTACGTCCCTGACTGTAATTTGATTAATTCCCTTAACACCCTGTATAGAATTTTTCTTGTTTTAACTTGATTGGTCTAGTCTCACCCGTATTGCCTACCATTAAACATTTTTAACAATTATTTTAATTAACGGATTAGGTACATTCCAATGTTATAAATATCTTTTTGTTTTGTACTAAAATCATAATGTATTACAATCAATCTCAAAATTAAACATGCCTTAGGTTAACGGTTAAAAATCCTAGGATGTGGGCAGATAAGTATGTATTTGATATTAAGTCAAAGTATGGTCTAAGGGTTTTCTTATCCAAAAATGTAAGTTAATACAGTTGAATTAGTGAAATCAACCGAATTTCCTAGAAACTTCTCATTTTGTTGAATACGAAAAGCTACGTAATCTTCTCAAGAATAGAATTGAATTCCGAAAGCGGCAGAATACGTAGAATTTCGTCTACTGAGAGCTAAACCCGGGTTTCTTAATCTGGTATAAGAAGTTTCAAGTTTTGGATGTATTCTATATACCTAGCAAAAAACCTAACTTTCTAGGAATGTTTTTGGTTTAAAATGAAATTAAAGTTAAACCTAAAACATATTATAATGCTCCATACGCATCGTACCAATGTAATAATATATTAACCCTGCAGTAGTCACGCTCTAAAAAGTAACGTGAATGGTCGCGCGGATTACATGTGTAGGCCATTTTTAAACTAAAAAATAAGTGAAATCATTATGATTTATTATGTATTTATTTTTTAATCTTATAATCTAAGTATTTTTGTTTAGAAATAATCAACAGATAATAAATATATCATCCATGTTTTTAATAATTAACCAAAACATAAATTACCTCTTATTTGGAAATAAAAATCACATCTCTCAGATAAAAAAATATATCTAAAGAAACATATTATTCTAATTGCTGAGACAAACATATAATACTAGAATGATCATGGTAGATGAATTTTTTGAACTCGTTACATACTTTTCGAGTGCTTCTATTGCTTTCTCATCCGCAGTCATGGCAACAACCCACAGAATTTGTCCTAGTAGATCCTGAGGCCGATAGCTGACTTTCCGCTGGGGAATGTCAAAAAAACTTTTTATTTCGAATGATGGACTTTTCGGTAACATTTTCATCTACCATCTTTGATGAGCCAGTGGTTTTATCCAAGCCAGAGACAGGTCAATGAGGAAGTCGCGACGTCGAATTGCCTCGTAATTCTTCTTCGCGGTATAAATACTAATCGCATTGAAGGTTAATCATATCAAAGAAGGAAGTCAGTGGCCAATTTCTTGAATTTCTGGATACGTCATAAAGTGTACACATCTTGTCGACCAGATATAAACCATTTTTTGTTCGATTATAGTAGATACGTTATTATTTTAGGCCTTTGACTATCTCCAGTATCGGCATCATATAATTTCCCTCAGGGCCTATGTCATATTTAAAGATGTTGTGAGGAGGGTCTTTTTGAGGAGAGGAAGGAGTGCACTTGGGACTTGAAGAGACCCATGTTATAGGAAGGAGGAAACACAGAGGCCGTCAAATCGTTCCACAGCCGAGCTGTTGAACACAAGATCGAGTCGTATAAGCGTCCCGTTCTCATTTAGAGAAAAAAAATGGTTAGTCAAAAATACTTACGTAAACAGGTCCAAGTACACGAAATATAAAATGATTGGCGCCACCCGTTTTTAAAAAATCTTTAATTTTGCATGGGTGCATGCGACCACTGCAGGGTTAAAAGGAAAACGACATTGATACTGAAGAAATAGATTATTCTTATTATTTATATACTTACTTCAAAAACAAATTTATATTTTAATCTCGCTTGACATTCAATTTCAAATAGAGTCGCTGTTTTTGAAATCGGGTATAAGACTGAGATTTTAATATTAGAAAACGACAAAATATGCTATTATAACATTTAAAGATTCGAATCCAAACGCAGCTAAAGTTTTGTAAATCGTTTTTAGGTATATTCTCGAATACTTTATTTGACAACCCGATAACTCAAAATGAATTCAACTCAACACCTCCTCAAAGGTCATTGAAAAAATATAAATGGGTTAGGCAAGGTTGGGTTACAGGCTAATTTTCAAAATTTTCTTCATAGCTTTTAATGGCTTTTCAAAAAGATGTTGTGTTGAGTTGATTCTGAGTTATCATGGAACAACTTTATTTACCGCTTTATACGAAACAAAATTCACACCTATGTATTATATGCGGTACCCATACCCGCCCCCCAAAATGAAAACCTTTACAGGTTTAATTGTTTAGCGGTTTTCTGTTTTACAGAAATATTTAAAATTGTATGTGAGAGTGTATTGTAAACTTTTAAATGTAAAGAGAAATCTTGGTGTTCTCTGTTTCTAAATTTGAATACTAAATGTCTGATCTAAAAGGAGATAGAACGAGTTTTACGAGGACGTAGCATTTAGCGACAGATTTGGTGTGACTACGTGACCCGAGTAATTTTAAGCAATCCAAAGTTCAATAAGTTCCTAATACTGCCCAGATAAGAAATAGTATTGCTTTAAATGTCTCTACCTATATTTAGAAATCCGATCTGAATAGAAAAGTTTCTACATTTTCTTAGTCCGCTTCCATCATGGCTCTACAGACTGTTAAACTTCTTGTGTGACATTACATAAAAATATAAAATAAAATGCATTATGAATACCAACACACGTATACACGATTTAAAACCGTTACATGTTCAAACAAAACGAGATAAAATGTTTCAAATGTTACTGCTTTATATTCATGAATAAATGTAACGTCCGATATACCCATTAGTGCCTACGCATATGATGTCCGGTAGTGTCATAACAGATCTATGTTTATTCAATTGATTGATACAAAGAAGACCAAGTACCGTTCCGAGAGAATCAAGCTGACAACATCAGAAAAGAAATGGCAGATCAAAGCGACATAATCGGATTCTATAATCCAAATTCTTAACGGCTCAACGAACTAGGATAGAAATATTTACCGTACCTATTTAAGTTTCAATCGTTAAAACACTAGCAGTTTTTTATACGTTCAGTTAGATCAGAATTGAAAACGTTGCTTGAAATGGCTTTGCCGTGTTTGGTGACCAGTTCTGAACTTACATCTACGCCATCTCCTTCCTCTTCTCAATACATTCAGCCTCACACCTTAACCCTATTGGGGATGCAATAGTCTCACTGGCTGCAGAGGGTTGGGGTAGTTGGAACCCTGTGCGGTATTCAAATAAAAAATAAAATAACAATTCCAACAGAAGGCATGAAACTATAAATTCTTGAAAACGACAAAACGCCACTTAATCTGCTAACAAAACTTTAGTTTCTGATTTTTCTGTTTCAGATTTTTGATTGAGTTTCGCTAATATTGTCTTAATTAGTTAAAATATTACAATTGGAGTTTTAACTCATTAAGTTAAAAATAAATATTCACCCTAGATGTCACAAATTAAAATTAAAATAAATTATAAATTTATTAAAGACATAGAGACAAGAGTTAAATCTATACAAAAAAATAGAAGCCAACAAAATATATGTTAAGAAAATGAAGTGTTGGTAGTTCTCAGTCGAAGTATGATACAATATACAATGACTTCTTTTTTGGCTTGACTTCATTTAACAATGTATATATTTATCTTTATATTTTATGTATAAGCTGTTTGTCTCTTACCAATAAATAAATAAATATTACTCACCTCAAAAAAAAAAAAAAATGACCGAATCGGATTGGGACACATTAGCTCAGTGATCAGAGCAGAAGCCCAGAAAGCCGAAGGTTCTAGATTCGAGTCCCAGGTGTGACCCTATCTTTTTCGGATTTTTCTGTTTCAGATTTTCGATTGAGTTTCGCTAATTTGTCTTCATTAATTAAAATATTTTTAAATATTACGAAATTAACACCGCCCTACAATGGAAGTCCACGTTATTGATGTCGAACGACATATTTAGAATTCCACACGATACTCGTTAATCCAATTACGAAGAAAACTCTTAAGTTTAAAAAAAGGACGTATCTCTATAACTCACAATGCATCACGAGATATGGATATTTTCAATTGAAACTTAAGATATTTTTACTTTTGTTAAAATTGTGCTATCACTAGTTTCTGCCCGCGACTTCTTAGTACTTCGAGTAATCTATTTTCTTTTCCTAGGTCCCATCTACGCTTTTATACCAAAATGCTTAACCGATTTATTTAACATATGTATAATTCCTGATTCGATTCAAAGTATTAGGCGAGTAGGTACTTCAAATAAATTTAAATATTTTCTAATATAGAATTTTGATTTAACAATCATCGTTTTGAAAAATGTCATTCTCAAATTTTGACATTTTCTATTAAACAATAATTATTATTTTCAATATATTGAAAATAAATAGCTAGCTTTATAAATTATACCCTATATATGTTATTTTGATGTATGAGCTATATTATTGTAAAGTTTCATTCAAATCCATTCAGTAAATTTTGCGTGAAAGAGTACCAAACACACATACATCCATACAAACTTTCGCGTTTATAATATTAGTAAGATACGATTATTTGCAGTTTATTGTATTAATTTTAATAGTGTAATCATGCGAAACTATTTCTTTATTTGTTCATAATATTTTTAATGGTTCATAGTATTTCGTTATAATGTTTATTTTTCTATTTATCATTTGTAATAGGTATTTAAAATATTAAATCAACATTTAAGTTAATTGTCCTAAAATATAAGAGTGTTTTTTTTGTTGTTAATACATAGTTAGCCTAGAACCTAGAACATATGATTGCTTGTTACCTAAATAATAATAATTTAAAAAGCATAACTAATAATCACGTTTCAGACGTTTCATAAAATCATAACACCTTTTTCCATAATATTAAAAGCCGGGATACATTGTTTTTGTACTCAGAAATTTTGGTAAACAATAACGTCTCCGTCTCGCTGAGGTGAGTTAATACCAATAAATTACTGTATTCAAGTTGAATGAATTCTATTATAGGCCATAAATCTATCGCAATTCAGTTAGCTAAGTTAGGGGGGCATAATCAGAGATATATTTTGTGGTTATCGACACTAATAAGCAGCGGTCAGTTTATTGCACCGAAATTGAGTCTCTCGTATTTCACTCAACGATGAATATTAATTTATCGCTTCACAAATCATAATGTTGTATTTTTAGCTGTAACGGGACTTCCTTTATTGGCAATTTAATGCTGCAGCTGATGTGTTTTTATTGGGAATTGATAAATTATTCAAATCTGGCAAATTGGGGAGTTTAAAATACAGATTATTATAAGTGTTTATCTCGTAGTTATTAGTTACAAGGGAAAAAGAAAAGATAACACTCTAACTTAGTCAGATTATGCGTTTGTAGTGATATAAAGTATACCTAAACAAAAACATTTTGGTTCAATAAGATATCGGGATTGCAGAGAAAAAAACAGCTGTTTATTAATTTAAATTAAAACAAATAACTTTGTTTAAACCACTAATATAATCACAATTACCTACATGTTTCAAAACCGATGGTTTCTTCGTCAGGGTAGTAATGACATTAATAACAAAATAAACAAACAAGTATAGACTAAAAAGAACTATGGACAAAAATATTTTAGAGAGAGGTGATTAATTAATTAAGTTTATTAATTTGTTTACAATTTTTACGCCCATAGGGCTTTTACGTACATTTGGTACACAATGTTAATTTTTTTTTCACAAGGGTTAATAATAAACAATAGGTTAATAAAAATAATTTCTTACATTAAATTGGCTTACAATTGAATACATTTGAAGAAAATAAAATGATAGCAATAATTAACTGAAATTATCAGAAATAAAATGTTGACATATAAAAATTCTATGTTTTTTATATGGAAATTGTAACATTGAAAATTTTAATTTCATTTCGCCGGTCCCGAAGAACAATTTCCGATGTGCGATTTTGTAGTTTTGCAGTAGAGCTGTTTAATGTTTCGTTTCTGCAATTTTTACTGTTTTTCAGATCAAGAAATATATCAAATAAGGAAAATATGTTATATTTCATTTCATTAACTTTCAAAATTCCGAAAATTCAGACTTTTCAATCATCAAAAGGAAATTAAAATAAGCCAAAAAAACGATATTCAATTTTTAGCAGACCCGACATTGTTTTTCGGGACCGTATCGTCAATTTGTACATTTCTTTGCTAAACTATGTAAGCCAGGAATTGGCTAGTTTGCTAGTAAGACGAGTATTCATTAATCATCATAAAAACTAATTTTTGTTGTGGGTGAGTCCTGCGTAACTCTGGTTCTGATGGTGTGAAGAATTCATACAAGCAACAAAATACCTACCCATAATGTAATATTTTAACATCAAACTATTTTAATTGGAAATAATTTGTCAAGAATTCATCTGGTGATTTTTCACGGATGTTTTATAATATGATATCACGGAAGTTACTAGAAAATGATAAATTTTGCATAATTTATGTTAGCTACACGTATTATTAGGATAAAGCCATGCAGGTGATCGTTGGAATAAAACGTACATTTCAAGTAAAATCCTCCAAAACCTTGCCAATGAAAATTCCATCAGAGTTTTTCAATATCGGTTAAAAAATATGTCTACCAAAGTCCCGTCATTGCTGAATAATGATTGGAGCATTTTAGAATAAGGAACTGGGAACTAGGAACCTACCTGAAACCATCCGCTCTGGGTAGGCACTGTGAACAGTGAGCAGGCCTTCACCTCGACAGGTGTCGCCGTTACTTTTTAAAGCGAAATTGAATGTGATTCGTTCCTGAAACGACGACATTATTTTAAAATTAGGGTACGTGGGTATTTCAGCTTTATTTTTGTGCTTTTGCTATCTGGTACAAAATTTACCTAAAATGCACCTTATATGAATCGAAGTTTTTTTTAATAAAACAAGGCTTCATAACTTGACAAATAACGAACTGCATTTTGAGTGCTAATACTAATAGTTTTTTAACACCAGCAAAAGCCGTCAATTTGGGAGGCAGGAATGGGTACCATCGCCCCGGGAACCATTGATTGGATAACCTACCTGCCACAGGTCACCCCAAGTGATTCGTTAAGTTTAGTGACATAGCGGTGAGGTTTGTCCGGGTCTCAGTGGTTGTGTGTCTGTTCACCAACTGCGTGGTAGGCCGGATCGGGAGAGACTGGTGTTCGTCCTCTCCAGCAGGATACTCTCGGAACATTGCCTTGAACAGCAGTGGGTGGGTTTTATTCACACGTTTGTTACTCCTGGACACATTCACCTTGAGATTGCCACCCACTCCTCTTACCCTTTTCTCCCAGAACTTTCTAAAAAGACCCACCACACATCATCCCCAAAGATAAAATAGGTTTTAATGGTAGTTATTTTTCTCAGGACCTCCAGTGTGGCGCTAACTCTAAAAACACATGTTCTAGCATTGCATAGTATGACAAGAGGAATGGAGCTATTGAATGAAAGATATATTTAATTCGTCTTTTTTGTATACCTAGGTATCTATAAACACAAATGTTAAGAATGTTAAGCTAAGGAATCTTGTACTGAAAATGGATGATTAAAATTATTAAGTCGTACTTGCAACATTTTTTTGTTTAATTTAAAAAAGAAGTGTCTTACTGATCGAAACTAGTGGGATTACGGCATAACATATTGTGGTGCGTTAAAAAAAAAACAATAGAAAATGGGTGAAAATACAGAATAAAAAAGAACCCTAGAAAATACCTTTAAAATAGATTTAAATGGAAACCAATATTGCCTCCGACTTAATATACCTATTTTGGTTCTAGCCCATTGAGCAAGCGCTCCATCTCTTTTACACTTGCCTGATATTCCAGTAATTTTATTGTAGAACAGGAGAAATAGAGGCTTTAGAAATTGGTTATTTGAAACATTGAACGGGCAGGATCGCATTTTGCTAGGTTTTTGCGACTCTGCCGTGATGCAATTCAATTTAAAATGAAACTGCATTGTAAATACATTTTTTACTCCTCTAGCAAGGACATTGATGAATATCTTTAAGAGAACACAAAAAACCACGCCAAATTGAACAGTATTATCTCACGACATAATGATTCTTACATTACGGATAATCGGATCGATTAAGCTATACAACCAATTTATTCCTGTTACCCTTTCATCCGGTCACACTGACCAAACCGAACTCGTATTTTAATTGGAAATGACCAAAGAAATCGTAAATTACCTACGTATCTTTGATGTTTGTTTTATTTATAAGAATGTCGCGTGATTCTGGTTTAATTCACCTAGCTTAATTGTTGACAGTGACACATCACATAATTTAATTCTCTGTCAAACACAGGGTCACCACTTTTGAAAAATGTAACTCATGGGCCTTGCATATAGATTTGTTTAATGAAGATTGGTTTTCAAATCACAATTCTTTGGTCAGCAATGAATGGTTACAAAGACAGAATTTTCGCCTACGCGTTTCAAAAATAATGATCTGTTTCCTGTTGGAACTCGTGCTGATATATTTTATTCGCGTTATGGTGGTACCGACATCCGTCGCAAGTTGTTTTAATTATATTGGCACTGTTCACTCCAAACGATAATTATTCATTGAAATATAAACTCATAATATGTCTAATACTGAGTCAATGAAAACTAAGACTTAGGAGGTATCAGCAATTTGATTAATTCTTCACAAAATAAAGCCAATAGAAAAAACATTTAGGGTTTGTTCAGATATGTTTAGAAACATTCACTGGCCTTTTTCTAATAACGACTGCCACTAGCATGCTTCTGATGCTATGCTTTTAAATGATCGATAGCAGAAAACTCCTTCAACCAAGAACACATTCACCAATACTTGAATTTGTATTGTAATACCTACTGTATACATGTTTTTATAAAAGAAAGACAAACAATCCCGGGATACGAATAATCTGAAAATATTCGAAAATTTCCTACTATTAATACAGTACGCTGAAAATGTTACTTGGGATTTAGCCAGCCTTGGAATTGAACACCTGACGCCCGGGTGGGACCCAAACGCGATGCGAACTCAGCCACCAACCGGTTACTGAGTATCGCATATTCTTATAGAAAATATGCGGATATGTTTGACACATCGTTTATTAAGTATAAACACCTCATAGTAAGATGTTTATCGGAAAAAAGACCAATAATATTTAATTGAATATACCACATAGTTCTCCTTGACTCAATCTACGAATTGTACTTATCCCATTCTGTTGTATCTCTACCTTGTATGGTAGGGTATCCTGCTTTTATCTAACTCATATTTGATTTTGTTATTGATTGTGTTGTTGATTTTGTTTTTGATTTTGACATTGATTTTATTTATGATTTTGTTTTGGATTTTGTTTTAGATTCAGTTTTATAATTTTATTTTTTGCTTTTGTTTGAATTGTTTCTAATGCTTATTTAGATGTACTTTGCTTTTTAATTTTATTTTTTGCTTTTGTGTGAAAAATGGCAACTAATTTTGTGTGAATTGAATGTAATGTTAATTTAGATGTACTTTGATAATAAAAAAAAACGTGTGAATGCCCAGCAGGGCGTGAAATACAAATAAATAAGTTAGGGTGCTAAATATAATGATTCAAACATTCAAGCTTATGAACACGAAGTAAAGATCTTAATTTTTAAGGAAATCAGATTTCTTTCGTGTCTGTTAATCAGGATCTACATCCTGCACACTTTTGGTAACCCTAATTAGATTGTACAAACGTATCCGATACGTAATATGGACCAGATTTTTTATCATTGGCATTAGTGTCATGATTGGTTCTATTTAGGCACACATTAATCACGCCTTTGCTCGTCTTTGTACAATAAATTGAACCATTTTGTAAGTTAAACTTCTTTTCCGATATCCTTCTGTTCGTGCTAACAACGCAAGGACTGGTTTTCACACTAGATATAAATCAAAGCGGATGTCTATGGGTGAAAAAAACTACGAATAACGTGTATCAACCCTCATTAAGTGTCTGTTAATTGCATGTTCCCAAATGCAAATAGACATCTGTTGGATTGTGTTATATTGCAAAACGAATTTTGGTTTTCAATTTATCAAGCGGTCTCACAATCGTTTAATTAATTTGAATTTAAGCTACAAAAATAATTCAACCTGTTATTCAAAAATAAATTTCCAAATCTCTTAAACAGATAACCTATTCCTAAACACGTTTTAATCTTCTTCATGGATATCAGTGATTGACGAATCATCGTCGAAAAATGGCTTGATTAAAATGACATAATACCACCATTTTCTCAATTTTGGATTACCAACCTCTCTGCCACAGGTCACCCCAAGTAGTTCACTAAGTTTAGTGTATTTGCAGGGGTGTCTCAGTTCATGGGTTAAGTTTGTATTGTTCTTGGCAGCGAATGCGTTTAGCCTCCAACTGCGTGGCAGGCCGGATCGGAATAGACTGCTTTAAGGAGGCCTTTTGATCTCCCCAACAGTACTCTCTTAAAAACGCCTTGACTCAGTGGGAGGGTGAGGTGCATACGTTGCTTACTCCTGGACGCACTGACCCTAAGATTCCTACCTACCCCTCGCATATTTTTCCTTCCTTCCTCTTATAAAATGACCCTTCTCGATAATGACATAGGCTCTGAGGGGAATTATTTTTCTCAGAGTCATCTGTGTGAATATACTGTAAAAGAAATAGTAATCAGTCTTAGGTAGGTTTTGAAATCATGGCGTGCTGTTTTTGGTTTTTTACAATTTGGTTTAACGTTATATTTGCCATTTTCATTTAATCCGAATCGCGCTATAATATGTATGTTTAAAACCATCTCATACAAACATTGAATTTTTTTATTGTAGTGAAATCATTTTTGTTCTGCGAAGAATAAGTGAGGCAATGTTTGAAGCTCGTCGGAGTGATCGAAAGTTCCCAATTCAATTTATTTATCAATTCTAAGCCCCGTCGCTTTTGTTTTACAATAATCAATCAAGTACTTAGCCGGGGTTTATAGGAATAAGGAGATTATAATCTCCGGCCTTCAGCTCGCTAGTCGCTAGGAAACTGCGTGGGCAACATAATTTCTTTGAACCGCCTGGAAATGTAAATTACGTTTTTATAATATGACGCGCAGTGTTTGTTTATAGCTAGCAGCGTGTGGCTTATAAACAATGACTCGTGGTTCAAGGTCTTAAAATGATATATATTTTTGTATAATGTAATAACTGTATTAATCATGACAGAAGGATAAACTTCGTGGCTCTCTGAAGCCACTTTTCGGTTCCATGACAACTCAACAAAGAGGCATTTCAACAACCCTTTGAAAAGTATATTAAAAGTTATTTTAAGAATTTTTAGCATAACCAAAACTATCCTATTTAAATATATTTTTTATTTTTTTTATTTATTTCAAATCACTTTTGGAAGGGTTGAAGTTTCATTGGGTTGAGTTGTCCGGTCACCCAAATTCAAAAAAACCCATAGAGTGCAAAAAACAACACAGGAAAATGAAAATAACAAATTCTATGTGCGAATACTAAAACAAATAATACATATAAAAAAATAATACATACTTCTTCGCTTAGGTAAATAGTTTAAATCTGTTATCCATAATATATTCGCACCATTTTTTCCATTAACTCCACGTAGGAGTCCCTGGTAAAATAAATTCTCTCAGGAGAAACGTCATCTTTCGAGGTGATGTGTGGAGAATCTTTTTACTCAGTGGAAGGGTCCTCCTACAACATGGGTCTTAAAGAAACCCAGAGAACACAGAGAACTCAAAAACGACTAGCAGAAATGACACGTTCTTGTGTGACAAAAAACGTTAGGCGAGTATTTGGTTTGTTTCCCGACCATGTACCGGTGCCGTAGAAATCAGATGACAATGCTAACATGTGAAGCAGTATTGGATGATTAAATTTAGTAAATATATGTCAATGGTTGGGTACCACATTACACGTTTACTCATCTTCGTTTCTTTGCTTTAATATTCCATTCGTATTGGAGATTAGGAATCAAATTGGGGATATTGCAGAATGCACATGGAAACACTTACAAAATTCTAAAAACAGAGTCTTTTCTGTAATGAAAACAATTAGAAACCTAGCGCCGCTGCCGGGCCGACCCAATTACCGACGCGCCATATCCCTGTGGTGCAGATTTTGCATTACACGCTTTAAGCCTTGAAATACCATCTTCTAATACACCTACATCTTATCTAATCTACTATTTTATAATCTAATATTTTCCTGTATTATTTTATTGTATTTTTTCTCCTTTTTTGCTTTCAGTAGTTTGAATAGAATAAAATTACTTTATCTTACTGTAAGTATTAATAACAATTATGGGTAGGTAACCCCCATCCATTTTTTTTATGTAATCCAAGGTAGTGTCTCATATTGACACTTTTTCTAGCTTCTACATCAGAACTGTTTTATATTTTATTGTTTTTATCTTATGTTTTTGTCTTCAATTTCAAATATCGTTATTTTTTGGTCAATTTGGGAGTTAAGTATGTGTGTCTCAGGGACCGATTTATTGGATAACCAACATCCCTGCCATCGCCTGCCAACAACCCCAAGTGGTTCGCTAACCCGATGTGGTTTGTATAGGTCTTGGCTATGGATGGGTATGCCCACTATCCACTTGTTAAACCTTATTAACCTTTTCAGCAGGACACTCACAACCCATCGCCTTGCACCGCAGTGGGAGGGATGGATCGATTCACACACCCTTCATTCCTGGACACTCCGATCCCCTGATTCCTACCCACCCCTCATACCTTCCATTTCTTTCATGACCCTCCACATAGCATCCCCAAAGATGATACAGGCCCCCAGAGAAATTGCTTTCCTCATGGCTTCCCACATATGTAGGGCTAATGAAAAAAAAATTCCTAACGCTGTCATTAATTATTTCTTTTATAAATAAAACTATCTGTACCAATTCATGATGTATTATTTTTGTAACACCTGACAAGGTTATGAAAAAAAAATTTAACAGACGGAGTTCAGCTAACCTTAAAATAAAACATACCACAACATAATAATAATACTTGTTTGTTTTCGTTTCTGCTTCATCGCCAATTGCCTCTCCTTCCACATTGTCGCCCATCTCAGAGCAGATCTGTCCGGACACACAGTGGTCTACAAACACGAAAAAGCTAACCCCTAGAACACCTATAAAAAATTGAAAAAAAAACTTGTGACGCCGATTTAAAATATACCTTCCGACTTAAGTAAAGATTCTTGAACAGATTGTTGATAACAATAGAATTACTAGTTATTTTTAAGCCATGGTTTAGGCTACTCAGATGCAGGAACGTCTTATCATTCAGAGGAAGAATCGGGAAAGACAGGACTACAAGCAAAAAATTATTATGAAGTTATTTAAAATTTGGATTGTAAATAAAATATCAAGTTATAATAATTGTTAGTCTGTCTGAGTGAATGGTCGAGAAGTAGAGCTGGGTGTAGTTAACATAGGTCGGTGACTAAGAAATAATAGTGAACGTAAGTATCTGGTGAAAGCCTGTAGGCTCTCGGTAATGAATAATGTTATATTTCTTTTATTTATAATTATAATTCGGTCAAGATTTCCAAAGTAATGATATATATTTTTTTTGTAATTTTTCCCAGGATGTGGGGAGGATAGTTTTCAGATAGCATTCCTACTCGTCCCATACAGTTATCCACTCGAGCGCTTTTCACCACATTATGGCACTATTTCCAAAACCTCTGATTGCTTTGTTGCCAAAATGTGGCAAATTAAAAAAAAAAAAAAATTATTAAAACGACTATATAATATATTGTACATGTATTCAAAATATAACAAAATAAATATTCTCTAGATTCTTTAAAATGTTTTAAAGGTTAAAGATTTAATTATATTTTTTTTGTAAATCCTACAAATATTTTATAATAAACAAAAGATAGGGGGATTCATTGGCAGTATAGAACTATAATTAGTTTGTATGTGTCCATATTCAAATTCGGAGGTATGATTTTTTTAATGTGAGCGGAAAATTTCCTTTAGCAATCCGATAAAAAATATTTTAATTGCTTTGTCGCTCCAGTGGTTATACATATTTTAATAGTTTATTTTAAGTATAAATAAAAAAAAGGTAGAATAGAAAATGAAAAGTTAGAATAGAAAAAGTAGAATAGAAAAAAAAAATAGTCAATTATGTAGGTCTTGAGTGAGCTCGGGCCCAGCGCTCATCAGGAGTGGCGCATGGTTCTGGAAGACTGCGGTCACCACTATTTTAAGTTAGGTAAGTACTTCAAACTGTCGCTTTGATAATACTTTCAGAAGGCGGAACCGCTGTCACGCGTAATAATATTATTTACATCCGACCCCCTAGCACACTCGATCGATGACGATTGATAGGATAACTTTCGGTAACTTCTCATCGTTCCCTAGCATGACTACAAAATCGGTAACTAATAAGTGGCAGTTCACAATTACTAAGTGTCCTTAATATATTCGACATCAACTGTTGTTTGTATGTTAGCAATCTGCAATTATCCTATCAATCGTTATCGATCGAGTGTGCTAGAGGGCCTGAACCTTTTTTAATTAACATTATAAACGAAAAATAAAAAAAAAATAAAATAAGTAACGACGAGAAGTTACCGGAAGTTTTCCTACCAATCGTTATCGGTCGAGTGTGCTAGGGGGCCTGAACCTGTTTATAATCAACATTATAATAGAAAATTATTTAAAAAAATAAAATGGTGTTCTACCTAAATTGAACTTGTTAACAAAAAACACATTAATTTTAATGAAATATACTTTACAAGAGCTTATTCATTTTAAAATTTGATATTTTTGCAATATCAAAGACTTAATGCCTTTAAACCCTCAAATTTCTTTAGAGGTAAGCTTAGATATTGAGCTTATTCGGTCACATTTCGGACAAGTCCACACCACACCTCTATCGGCTGATCTCTCTCTAGTGGACAGGCAGCAGGCAGTGGACAGTGGACACAGTGGTCTAGATCGGAGAAGGGTCCACTGTGCGGTCCTCCGCT
Source organism: Limnephilus auricula (assembly GCA_951813805.1). NCBI lineage: Eukaryota > Metazoa > Arthropoda > Insecta > Trichoptera > Limnephilidae > Limnephilus > Limnephilus auricula. The sequence goes on from OX638401.1 coordinate 2,319,750, forward strand.
TGGTCGGTTGGCGACACCTCGACGCCAAACGGGATTCCTCCTCCCGGTGTTTTAAATCATCATTATTTTGACAGGCGGGTGGTAATCTGACATAGGTAAAACATATCTGATCCGATGCCATCTCTCGGTGGACTCCGTAACGACGGGCAAAACACAGAGATGCAATAGCATCTACCAACAATATATATTTTTAATTTATGAAGATAATATTAGCGAAAGTCAATCGAAAAGACACGGATACATCTGGGACTCGATGACTTTATTTTCAATTTCTTTATCAGAATAACTCTCATACAATAACTTTTTATTCCCATCAATCTAATATATCATTGAATAAGAAAATATCACTATTCAATTTCAAAGCTAACGGTCCCAGTTGCCATCATTAGCTTTTTTATTATTTTGTGTCTTGTTTTTTTTCATATTTCTTTTAGATTTGTAAGTATTATCTTCTCATTCAATGACATATTGTTTTATTCACTTAACGTGGTATTAATTATATTTATATGTTCGTGTTATGAAGCAAACACTTTGTAATGTGGCATTACAACATTTATTTATGGTTTCCTTACATAATAGGTATAATTGTTTAATTCAATTTTTAAAATTATTAGGACAATCCGGGGTTGAGATTTATAATTTTGTAAAGTAATAAAAATAATACAAAAAGATATAGGTTTTTAAAGACCTATATTGTTAATAATTTTTCATACAGAGATTGGGTAAAATAATACATTTTAATGTTAAAATGTAAGGTGACCGTGTGTTGAAATTTCAAGTGAAATAATAGATTTGCTATTAATTTAAAATGGACTTAGATGAAAAGAAAAAAAATGGGTAAATCTACCATATATTACGATATTAATTTCAGAAGACAAAAACGAAAAAAATATAATTCAATATATCTATGTATTATGCTGTTAATTTAGAAATAACAAAAATTCAAAATTATTTGTCCTAAATTTAGAGTCCAAAATAACTCAGTCGGGTTATATCACATTTTACAATGGCGCAACCCACCGATCGATGAGGTCGACCACGTTAATCAATTATTTTTGTTTGAATACCAAAATAATGTTTCTTCTTCCTTTGAAAATAATTATATTCATTCATTTGTCACGAACCATGGCAGTACCTATAAAGGTAGTACTAAAGCACACGTAGGTACCTATACAGGTTCAACTCCGACAAAGAAGGTTCTATTTGTACTTTGCGGGGGTAGAAAGGTAGGTAAGAACCTAGTAGTATTCTGTTCTGTTTTCAGTTCCCAGCCCCTATGCCTTCGCCGCCGCAGAGCGAAGGTACTTATCCCGAATTGTCTGATTAATCAACATAGTTTTGATTAATTAGCGCCCCACTTAGGATATTTTCGAGGGAAGCATTAATCAACCAGGATATAAAGTGATGAAGAGAATATCATGACAATGTCCTTAAAACAGTAAAGTAGCACCTACCTACCCACGAATAAATTAAATGTGGTTATAACGTAGGTATAATACGAACGTATAATCTATCTAACCATTTGCTTTATTATGCTGTTCCATCGCGATAATGAATTATTTTGGATATTTGTTTTATATTATATTTTTTTATGCTTTCGGTTACAAATGATTGACATATGGATCGTCCAGTTGTTTAGTCAACCATCTCCAAATACAAAGTTTTGAGATAATGAGAAAAGCGATATTCGAATGCTCGCCGTAAAGCAAATATTTTTAACACGTCATGTTAAACAAAATATTGTTTTCTGGGTAACAAGTAGGATATTTTTCAAAATGCGATATATTATAGCATGTATAATAAAATAAAATAACACCGGGAGGCATAACGGTCTGATACATTAGTAAGTAACGCATTTTAAAATATCCTACTTGTTACACACAGGCCGGCGCGTAGTCCAGGGGCAGGGCTTTGGACTCCCATTCCGAAGGTCAGGAGTTCGAACCCGGCGTGAGCCAATAAATTTTATTTGATCAATTTGTGTTATTTCACCATTAATTAATTAATACTATATTTGCGGCACGTTCCAGCGTGGAAGATACTCTCAATATCGCCCTGGTGTAAAACCAGTATTCAGAATTGAAACGTTGCTTGAAATGGCTTTTAGTCGTGTTTGGTGACACATCTGAATAGCCACTTACTTCGCCACCTTCCTCTTCCCCATCTCCTTCCCTTCCCTGCTTACCTTCAGCCTCTCTACATACCCAATTGGGGATGCCATAATCTCACTGGCTCAAGACGGGAGCAGGTGGGAGTGAGGTGTTCACCATTAAAAAAAAACATTTTTTTTAACATTATCTATAATTAATTCTGTGGTGTTTATCAGTATCTGAAAGAGGGTATACTTTTGCAGATAACTTCATACTCAAGTCAAATATCGATTTTTTGAGATGTTTGACTAATCAAGTTGACATTCGATATATTTAAATAGATCAGTAAAAAAACAATGATCCCAGGCATGATACATTGCTTGAGTCGAACAACAGAGTAATAAAAAATCTCTCAGTGACCAGATAAACATACTTATTAACAATATATCATTTCATTTTGGAGTAGGATGTAACATATTAAGAAGCAATTTGTGTGGTTTATCTGGAGAAAAATTGCATTCATTGAGCTTACCCTAAGCATTAAAAAATCGTTCCGTTTACCTAATTCCATAAAAACCCACTTAATTGATCTCAATTTTATGTAATAACTCTCAAAAAAGTTACCCCAAGACTTCCAGTAATCCTGCGTTAATAAGCATAAATAATATTATATTTAATATCTAACGCCGCCCCTTGACAATATCGATACAAAATGCTACCAGCATCACCGAATAATGACAAGATTGAAGTTGATCAAACATGGAAGCCAACACTGGACATTTTCGAGATGACGTTACGAGATAGGACACTTAATGATTTTCCTATGAGATTCATCGCGGTCCAAAAACTAGACACGATAAACTGTCTGTTCGCCTTTTTGTTCATCGTTTTTGTCATATTGATCATGCCTACAGATTGTGATTAGGAGAGAATAAAGCCAAGAAGCTGTTTAAACAAAATATAATGGACCAATTAAACTTATGAAAAAGTGGACAGTTAAAATATAATGGTTGATCCTCTTATTAGGTATTTGATGAGATGATTATTGGTGAATTGATGTTGTCGATTTGTTCTTATGTTCCTGCAAATGTTTAGTATATAATCTTTTGGATAAACAGAAGCAGTTATTTTGACACGAGGAATGGAGTAATCAAAGAAGTCGTTCGAGATGTGGTGCTATTGCTAAATCCTACTAATTCTCCAGAATAGTCACACCAAAATTTGTATTTAATTTCGCGTCCACTGTTCTGTGGATGTATTAAAAAATTAAAAGTACATATCTATTTATTATATATCTACATAAACAGTTGATATCGAATATATTAAGGACACTTGGTCACTGTGAATCGTAACGTATTCGTTGGCGATCTACAATCATGCTAGGGAAGGATGAGAAGTTACCGAATGTTATCCTGTCAATCCTTATCGATCGAGTATGCTAGGGGCCAGATAGATACTTATTAAATGAATTCAAAAACACTAAGGTCGGGTTGTTTCCTAAAATTTGTACAATTTATCAAATTAAATTAAACAAATAACTTTGTATCAACGACTATTATATAATCACAATTACTAAAATATGATTATATAATAGTGGTTGATACATGTTTAATTTAATTCAAAATGATGCCACAAAGTGATTTTGCGTAGTTTGAAGAAATTTATCAAATATTTGAAGTTAATTTTCACGTTCTGTGCAAGTTCTCTTCAAGTTCTGTTTTGATATCATTATGCTTGAAAATAACTTTCAAAGAACGTGAAAATTAACCTCAAATATTTGATAAATCCTTCACATTTTTTTAAACAACCCATCCTAATTGACAAGAAAACGTATGATACGTTTTTAGATTTTCACGGCCAAAAGCATTTTCGTTGTTTGTTTTTGGGGTGTTATGCCGTGTTGTGCTACCTCCTTCTTTAGCCGACGTTTCGGACAGCGTTGCAGTGTCCATCATCAGGGCAGATCCGGCCGATCCGACGATGCCCTGCTGGAAGGCCCTGCGTCAGCTAAAGAAGGAGGTAGCACAACACGGCATAACACCCCAAAAACAAACAAAGAGAAAGAAAACGTGTGTTAATATTTAGGAGTGTAGGTTAAAATCATTCAGATTCAATTCTTATAACAAAAAGTTTTCACATGTAGATTTTCTATTGTTACATTAGGTGTGTAGAAATAGCATCACTGATCTAAATATTGTTATGGCACGCCCTATTTCCTTCAATTTTTTTTAGTTCTAACCTCAATAATTAGAATTTAACGGACACGTTCCATGATGTGATCAATGATACGTACAGTGTGGTAAGTTGACCAGCAATTCGATATGGTGTATTGAATTTCGTTATTTTGGAATGTAGGTGACAGAACGGAAAATATTTCGTTGTTAATATCTATCATTTTTGTTCTTTGTGATATCAGATCGCTGCGCTCAATCAAAAGAAAACCATTTTGACAGCGGTTGATCAAAAGTTCATGATAAAATGATAATATTATGACAGACGGTTATTTTAATTAGTGTACATACAACAAAGTATGTGTAGGAAAATAATTGAAAAATGTTAATTTTACAAGTTTTTTAGGTACCTACTGTATTGAACTACCTATCTCCAAAGTGTTGGACACTAGATACTCTCAGTATCGCCCTTGTGAGCGACCAATGTGGGGAATCGAAGCATTGCTTAAAATAACTTAGTTCTAAACCCGAGTATGTCTGGCCTCCAAGAAAATTCTTGTATAGGGCTAAGACATTCTTCAATAGTGAATAGCTGCTAACCCTGTAGAAATCTCAATTACGCCCAACAATTTAATTTGGGAGCCACCTCTGGGCTGGAGCTCCATAATACTTGATGAACCTACTTGATTCTGTGCAAAGGGGGCGGTCCATCTGATTGACGATCTGCTCTTAACGGACATTGCATTGCATTGATAAAGCATTGCAGGCATACTGAGTCTGTTCTAAGGGTATTTTAATGGAGCCTGCTCTAAGGAGAAAGTAAGATTGATTCCAGGAGAACCGGTGAACATTCTTGAAGCTCGACGCACACGAACGGACCACTAGTTCACAGTTGAAAAGCTTCATGACAACGGGTCGTTTCTTCGACTCGTTTTTGTCTAAGTCGGCTCAATTGTGTTATTTTTCATACTGCATAATATGATTCGAACCTCTTCAAGATCCCCATTAATAAATCTCTTTCTACAGCCCCTTCCTTAATCCGCCTCAAAACGTAGTCCAACCGAATGGCTACGTAGTTCCCCTGTCTTTATACAATTATGCAAATTAATAGGCATAGATTCACAATAAAGATGATGGAAAATAGTATAAGACTACACACTTGACGACATCTTTACTTAAAGTCAAAGCACTTACCGATTTGCTACCGAGGTCGTGATGAGATTATTAAATTGCGATATTATATCTAAATTATTTTAATAAATTTTTCCTCGATTTCGAAACAACATATCTGCCCACTCAGAGTCAAAGTCACAATTGTTGTCTATCGATAGTTTATTCCAATATCCAATATATCCTCATCTGCCACAATTTATTATGCAAAGAGCCACTAATTTACCAGAAAATAAACATTTCAAAATTATTCCGCCGTTGTTTTAATTTATTGAAATTAAATCAAGACGCCTTAGAGATGTCAATAAATTGCCGTAAATATGCATATACATTATTATGTCTTTATTCAAAGGAAATTTACATTCAGCATAAACAAGAAGTAAGGCTCAAAATATTAGGCTTCTCCATTGTTTACCTTAAAAGCAGAGATCAGTATCATTCATAATGTTAAAATAAATTGTTTATTTTATAGAAATACCAATGAAATAAATCGTGGAACAACGTGTGGGAGTTAATTACTTCAAAAGTGTTCCTAGACAGTAAGTACTTACATACAAATGGATTCCTACACTCTGTAAACTTGAAAATTCATAAAGTAAAATTAATAATAATAATAGTTTACCTTACTATTATGAATAGACATCGGATTTTATGCACTATCAATGTGCCAAAATAGGCATGCAAATATGCACTAAAGGCCGAAATATGCACTAAAAACCCTTAATATGCCCAAAATATGCATAATGCAAAATCAAAAAAACCTTTTTATTTTTATATATTTTAATTAAAGACGGTACAAAAACAGCGAAATATTCTTAAAATTATGCATAGTTTTTGTGAGCATATACAATTAAGTATTTTTCCAAATTTTCGGTCCCAAATTTGTGACGTTTGTCACTCAGTATTAATTTTGAAAACGACCTCTCAACCTCGCCAACTGTCGTCATTTATCAAAATTAAAAATTTGGCATACTTCTGGAGATTTTTTTTTTTAATTTTTAAAAGAAAGACAAACATTCCCGGGTTACGAATAATCCAACCAGATTTGAAAATCTCCTACTACCCCCACACTAAGCGGAAGATGTTGCTTGTGTTGTGATGGAGGACTTAGCCAGCCGAGGAATCGAGCACGGAACGCCTGGGTGGGACCCAAACGCGTCCGCGTGTTACGCCCCTCCTACAATGTACCAAACAGTACCAAACAGCATCCCACCGATATACACCGAGTTATATACATAAAATTGGTAACTTCAATTCAAATGTAATAGTTGCGGAAAAATAGCGGTGGACATTTTTTTTTGACAATTTCCAACATTTTTGTTTGTATTTTAGTATAACGATCGGTTTACATTCAGATTTTTTTTAAATGTTTTTTATTCTAAGTGCTGGACTAAACGTTGTTGGTATAAGATAAACGAAACTGAAGAAGAAATATGGATAGGAAATGATCAATGACCTGTACTGTACCCAGAAAACTTGAATAATTTCGCAGCTTAATAACAACGCCAAATTTGTCTGGTACAAATAATATTGATGGCTTTCCTGGTACCAATAATTCATGGAAGATTCTGCGAAGGTTCTTCCAGGTTTCCATTTACATTACATTTATAAACACCGTACAATCTTTTCGTTTTCATAAGGCATTTAATCTGATTAGGTATTTAATTTTATCATAATGCCTATTAAAATATTATTCAAAACGAAATTATAATTTGTGTCGTAATACATTTTAAAATGGAATTATACAATATTATAACTTAAGTTTTTACGAACTTTGTGTTTATAAGGGAAATCAAAGATTGTAAACATATTCCTTTGTTATAGAAAAGAATTTAATAAACCATCTGCGTTTCTTCATTGTTTGTTTTTGGGGTGTTATGCCGTGTTGCGCTACCTCCTTCTTTAGCCGACGTTTCGGACAGCGTGCAGTGTCCATCATCAGGGCAGATCCGGCAGATCCGACGATGATCCGATCCGATCACACATCGTCGGATCTGCCGGATCTACCCTGATGATGGACACTGCAACGCTGTCCGAAACGTCGGCTAAAGAAGGAGGAAGCGCAACACGGCATATCACCCCAAAAACAAACAACGAAAATGCTTTTGGCCGTGAAAATCTAAAAACGTATCCATCTGTGTTTCTTTTATCTCTATATTTATTGTTTGTTTAATTCGTAGAACTCCATTTAATTTTTTTAAATTTAATTAAAATTAAAATGTTTATTATAAGTTCTGCAAGAGTTTGAATTTTTTATTATTGGGACAGCTAAGGGACCTGAACCATTACACGTAGAAAGAAAAGTTTTTCGAAAAATTTACTCGAACAATTAGAAATCAATAAACGCAGAAATGACCCTAATTTAACATTAATTAAAAAGTAAGGAAAATAAGCTATTCATCTCTTCTTAATATATTCACAAAACCTAAAAAATATTCATAGCAGTAACGTCATTATTAAACAATTAAGTTAATAAATCAATTTACTTAATTTAAAAATTGACATTTTAAATCGTATAAATATCGTCGTCTAATTATGGAACACCACAGTTTGAAAATGGCCTTAGAAGATGAAACAGCCTCTCACAATAATAAAAACTAAAACACTTGCAAAACTTAATAAATTATTAAATTTATTTTGTTAAAAAAATTAAAAAATTTAATCTCGTTTTTAGTACAATTCCGAATTTGAAAAAAGGAACAAATTATTAATTAAGGAATTAAAATATTAATTATTTTTAATTGATAAACTAATGTTTAAGACATTATGCATAGCACAAAGAAATACAAATTATTTATCTTTTCTCGTGATTTAAAAAAATATATGGATGAGTTTCAGGCTAATAATTATTGCTTATAATAATTTAAATATTATTGGGTATGCCTTGTCTTATGATTTTATATAAATAAAATTTCATACATTTAAGTCGTCTATGAAAGGTATGTCGACGGCCGCCCGTGGCCGGTGGGTAGGGCTCTCGACTCCCAATCCGTCGCGGGTTTGAACTCGACGTGAGCAAATAAATTGTATTTGATTAATTTGTGTTATTTCACAATTAATTAATAAAAATAATACATTTTCTGTATGTTCCAGAGTAAAATATACTCTCAGTATCGCCCTGATGTAAGACAACTATTCAAAATTGAAACGTTGCTTGAAATTGAAAATGGATTTAGCCGTATTTTGGTGACCAGTACTGAATAGCCAGGTACATCCCCACCTTCCTCTTCCCCTTGTTCTTTTCCGTCGCATCAGACTCACAACAAACCCCAATTGAGGACGCCGTTATCTCACGGGCTCCAGACTGGAGCAGTGTGGACTCTTGTTAGGAATTCACATTAAAAAATTAAAAAAAAACATGAATTATAGTGTCCTTGTGATTCAAATAAGTAAATCTATACATTATTTATGGTTTAAATTCTTTTGGTCACCATGAAATTGTCTTGGCGGTATCTAACATGATATTTCGTAACAAAGTTCCGCGGTAGCCATACCAAAATACCGGTTTTAACGAATGCCAAAAAAGTTAGTGAATCAATTTATATTTTGAAAACACGACTTTTCGAGATTAAGAAAGATAGAAGATGCAGCCATTAGCATACCAAATCCTTTCTGAATAACTTAATTAATGCAAGAAATTCGCTTGGCAAAAATGAACACCTGAAATCGGAGACAAAAACCGTTATGACTTAATCTCGAGATTACAGATACAAATCGGCGACATTATTCGTTTCGTTGGAATCCTTGTGATTTAATTTATTCACATATCAATCAACAAAGCGTCAGTCCTCGCCAAACTGCGTTGGTCTAAAGTTGGGATTGGATTGCAAATTTTTGTAGGTTTTTTGGTTCAATAAGTATTTATTTCTTTCACGTATTATTTATTCTTAGATTGAGTAGTCCAAGCTTTCATAACACTTGACGTAAGTCACACAAATAAGACCTAAATGGAATAATACAATTTATTTGCAACGCAACATGCAACACAATTATACCGAAATAAGTCCAAATTTCAACAGGGACAAAGTATTGTTTTTTTATATCGACTCCACACAGGGGGCCCCAAGGAAATTAAATTACTTAGGGACTGTGTCATCTTTAGTGTGGCTGTGTGGAGACTTTTTGAGAAGATAGGGATGTTAAAATTGGACTTGAAAAGACCAGTGTTGTTGAAGGGAGGAAAACAAGAATCTTTCCACAGCCATACGACGTTACGTTGCCGAAGGGATAAATCACACAAGTTCCTCGGAGCATATCTCATTGAAATACCGATAGAATACCGCACAATGCCTGTGCGCCAAAGAATGCAATATATCACAAAACAAAATCGACTTTCATCGCCAAGTTGATATTTTGACATTAGTGTCCCCGTAAAACGCCGGTTATTGGTCGGTTTTAACTTTTAAACAAAAATTTTAACCGACGAGCATAAAAATATGACTTATATGTTCGATATCTCATTCTAATTTGATCAAATGCTGAAACTAACCGACACTCGGCATTTAGCTGACCGACCGACAGTCGGTCATCAAATGATGCTCATCAAATTTTCGAGATCTTGAAACTATCCAACCAATGTGTTATCTTTCTTATGATTAGGTATAAAACTTTTAACATTGTGGTAGTTTTTATTATTGAGGGTTCTGGTTTCCAGATATCCGGATCTCAAAGATTTCCAGGTCACCAGTCGGTGATCCATATTCCGAGGATTCACAGTTTCCACTTCGTGAACCAGCGCTTGCCATCCCCGAGTATTACGACCTAACACTTTCAAATAGTCGTTTTAAAGGCTTCCTTCAACGGAAACTTCCGTAGGTCGGGGATCATCCAAGTACATTTCCTATTACGGTGAACTTCTCTCAACTCCCGTAATACCTACCTAGTGAGAGATGTTATTAAAAAGGGTTAGGGATAGAGGGATGAGTTTCTCAGAACCTATAGTGGAACGGGTAAAATAATGTTATTACCATTTGCTATTTTGTTGTTTGAAGAGTTCTTATAATCGTCAGGTTTAATCTCCTTACTGTACTATAATTATTGATGAAGACGTACCCATGGTTAAAGCTATTAAAATCCCGGATGACCTGGAGAGTATCAAGCTGATGCAGTCATTGCATTTGCGGAGATTGCATGATTAAAGGAAATTAAATTCTAACGTAATCACATATTTTTTTACTCTGGATGAATTACTTCGGGATATAAGTAGGAGTAAACGAGGCATGTTAAAACAGTAAATAGAAAAGTGGTAGATGATCAATAGATGAGTATGAGTACAGAGTACCTACCTAAGATGAGAATGATTAATTCGTGTGTGCCTATGTAGTAATTCATTGCATAAATGGAATAAGAGTTTTTCAATTTCCATTTCGGAACAGTCGATCTACGTCAATTTTAAAAACTTTTGGCTAAATTAAACCATTTATATTCAGATACGTTTTTAGATTTTCACGGCCAAAAGCATTTTCGTTGTTTGTTTTTGGGGTGTTATGCCGTGTTGTGCTACCTCCTTATTTAGCCGACGTTTCGCAGATCCGTCGAAATCCGACGGATCTGCCGGATCTGCCCTGATGATGGACACTGCAACGCTGTCCGAAACGTCGGCTAAAGAAGGAGGTAGCACAACACGGCATAACACACCAAAAACAAACAACGAAAATGCTTTTGGCCGTGAAAATCTAAAAACGTATCCATCTGTGTTTCTTTTATCTCTATATTTATTGTTTGTTTAATTCGTAGAACTCCATTTAATTTTTTTAAATTTAATTAAAATTAAAATGTTTATTATAAGTTCTGCAAGAGTTTGAATTTTTTATTATTGGGACAGCTAAGGGACCTGAACCATTACACGTAGAAAGAAAAGTTTTTCGAAAAATTTACTCGAACAATTAGAAATCAATAAACGCAGAAATGACCCTAATTTAACATTAATTAAAAAGTAAGGAAAATAAGCTATTCATCTCTTCTTAATATATTCACAAAACCTAAAAAATATTCATAGCAGTAACGTCATTATTAAACAATTAAGTTAATAAATCAATTTACTTAATTTAAAAATTGACATTTTAAATCGTATAAATATCGTCGTCTAATTATGGAACACCACAGTTTGAAAATGGCCTTAGAAGATGAAACAGCCTCTCACAATAATAAAAACTAAAACACTTGCAAAACTTAATAAATTATTAAATTTATTTTGTTAAAAAAATTAAAAAATTTAATCTCGTTTTTAGTACAATTCCGAATTTGAAAAAAGGAACAAATTATTAATTAAGGAATTAAAATATTAATTATTTTTAATTGATAAACTAATGTTTAAGACATTATGCATAGCACAAAGAAATACAAATTATTTATCTTTTCTCGTGATTTAAAAAAATATATGGATGAGTTTCAGGCTAATAATTATTGCTTATAATAATTTAAATATTATTGGGTATGCCTTGTCTTATGATTTTATATAAATAAAATTTCATACATTTAAGTCGTCTATGAAAGGTATGTCGACGGCCGCCCGTGGCCGGTGGGTAGGGCTCTCGACTCCCAATCCGTCGCGGGTTTGAACTCGACGTGAGCAAATAAATTGTATTTGATTAATTTGTGTTATTTCACAATTAATTAATAAAAATAATACATTTTCTGTATGTTCCAGAGTAAAATATACTCTCAGTATCGCCCTGATGTAAGACAACTATTCAAAATTGAAACGTTGCTTGAAATTGAAAATGGATTTAGCCGTATTTTGGTGACCAGTACTGAATAGCCAGGTACATCCCCACCTTCCTCTTCCCCTTGTTCTTTTCCGTCGCATCAGACTCACAACAAACCCCAATTGAGGACGCCGTTATCTCACGGGCTCCAGACTGGAGCAGTGTGGACTCTTGTTAGGAATTCACATTAAAAAATTAAAAAAAAACATGAATTATAGTGTCCTTGTGATTCAAATAAGTAAATCTATACATTATTTATGGTTTAAATTCTTTTGGTCACCATGAAATTGTCTTGGCGGTATCTAACATGATATTTCGTAACAAAGTTCCGCGGTAGCCATACCAAAATACCGGTTTTAACGAATGCCAAAAAAGTTAGTGAATCAATTTATATTTTGAAAACACGACTTTTCGAGATTAAGAAAGATAGAAGATGCAGCCATTAGCATACCAAATCCTTTCTGAATAACTTAATTAATGCAAGAAATTCGCTTGGCAAAAATGAACACCTGAAATCGGAGACAAAAACCGTTATGACTTAATCTCGAGATTACAGATACAAATCGGCGACATTATTCGTTTCGTTGGAATCCTTGTGATTTAATTTATTCACATATCAATCAACAAAGCGTCAGTCCTCGCCAAACTGCGTTGGTCTAAAGTTGGGATTGGATTGCAAATTTTTGTAGGTTTTTTGGTTCAATAAGTATTTATTTCTTTCACGTATTATTTATTCTTAGATTGAGTAGTCCAAGCTTTCATAACACTTGACGTAAGTCACACAAATAAGACCTAAATGGAATAATACAATTTATTTGCAACGCAACATGCAACACAATTATACCGAAATAAGTCCAAATTTCAACAGGGACAAAGTATTGTTTTTTTATATCGACTCCACACAGGGGGCCCCAAGGAAATTAAATTACTTAGGGACTGTGTCATCTTTAGTGTGGCTGTGTGGAGACTTTTTGAGAAGATAGGGATGTTAAAATTGGACTTGAAAAGACCAGTGTTGTTGAAGGGAGGAAAACAAGAATCTTTCCACAGCCATACGACGTTACGTTGCCGAAGGGATAAATCACACAAGTTCCTCGGAGCATATCTCATTGAAATACCGATAGAATACCGCACAATGCCTGTGCGCCAAAGAATGCAATATATCACAAAACAAAATCGACTTTCATCGCCAAGTTGATATTTTGACATTAGTGTCCCCGTAAAACGCCGGTTATTGGTCGGTTTTAACTTTTAAACAAAAATTTTAACCGACGAGCATAAAAATATGACTTATATGTTCGATATCTCATTCTAATTTGATCAAATGCTGAAACTAACCGACACTCGGCATTTAGCTGACCGACCGACAGTCGGTCATCAAATGATGCTCATCAAATTTTCGAGATCTTGAAACTATCCAACCAATGTGTTATCTTTCTTATGATTAGGTATAAAACTTTTAACATTGTGGTAGTTTTTATTATTGAGGGTTCTGGTTTCCAGATATCCGGATCTCAAAGATTTCCAGGTCACCAGTCGGTGATCCATATTCCGAGGATTCACAGTTTCCACTTCGTGAACCAGCGCTTGCCATCCCCGAGTATTACGACCTAACACTTTCAAATAGTCGTTTTAAAGGCTTCCTTCAACGGAAACTTCCGTAGGTCGGGGATCATCCAAGTACATTTCCTATTACGGTGAACTTCTCTCAACTCCCGTAATACCTACCTAGTGAGAGATGTTATTAAAAAGGGTTAGGGATAGAGGGATGAGTTTCTCAGAACCTATAGTGGAACGGGTAAAATAATGTTATTACCATTTGCTATTTTGTTGTTTGAAGAGTTCTTATAATCGTCAGGTTTAATCTCCTTACTGTACTATAATTATTGATGAAGACGTACCCATGGTTAAAGCTATTAAAATCCCGGATGACCTGGAGAGTATCAAGCTGATGCAGTCATTGCATTTGCGGAGATTGCATGATTAAAGGAAATTAAATTCTAACGTAATCACATATTTTTTTACTCTGGATGAATTACTTCGGGATATAAGTAGGAGTAAACGAGGCATGTTAAAACAGTAAATAGAAAAGTGGTAGATGATCAATAGATGAGTATGAGTACAGAGTACCTACCTAAGATGAGAATGATTAATTCGTGTGTGCCTATGTAGTAATTCATTGCATAAATGGAATAAGAGTTTTTCAATTTCCATTTCGGAACAGTCGATCTACGTCAATTTTAAAAACTTTTGGCTAAATTAAACCATTTATATTCAGATACGTTTTTAGATTTTCACGGCCAAAAGCATTTTCGTTGTTTGTTTTTGGGGTGTTATGCCGTGTTGTGCTACCTCCTTATTTAGCCGACGTTTCGCAGATCCGTCGAAATCCGACGGATCTGCCGGATCTGCCCTGATGATGGACACTGCAACGCTGTCCGAAACGTCGGCTAAAGAAGGAGGTAGCACAACACGGCATAACACACCAAAAACAAACAACAAAAACATTTATATTCACTTCATTTCGGTTATAAAATTCATTTTGAAAATACTAGTGAATCAGTGTGCAATCAGAATAGCTCGAACAAGAGAAACATTAGGTATAGAAATTAATTTTTGGGTTATTATGCCGTGTTATAAAAAACATAAATCACTATAATACTTTTGGATGTAAAAATATTAAATGATTCCCAAGAGAAACTTAGATTTAAGAATGGTTTTCAGAAAAACATAATTTAGTATTTAGATTTTTAAATAAATTATATATTATTAGGTATAAGGAGATATAAAAAAAAACATTTTTATCGCTCTGTTTTTAAATTAAGCTGTTTTATATTTTTATTCGAGCTTTTTCGTTTTTTTTTATTTTTTTATTTTTATATGCGTTGATTTACTTGCATGGATTTCATAATGACTTGGAAAAAATCGTGTGGATAGATTTTTCTACTTAGATTACGAAAATGTTACTTTTTTTTAAACTTTTAGTTCTTTGTTTTTAATAAATAAATCCATTTTTTTTGGGCTCATGACGTCACTACATGAAAATGTTCCGTCTCCGATAGTATTCAATTAATTTTGTAAAAATCCAAATATTTTTTTTGTATAGCAACACTTTGATTTCCGGCGAATTTTTGAATTTGACAATTAAAAATCACGTATTGTTTGTAGTCTGCGAATTTTGTTTTGGCTGAATGAAAAAATGGCTGAAATAGGTTTGGTTCAGGGTCAGTCTTACAATTTGCCGAAAATAGATTCATTTATTGTGGTTACACGAATCCATTTTCAAATAACTAAACGCAGCGTCTGAATTCGAATTGAAGTATTTTGTTTTGACGTTTTAAAAGATGTTATGAAGTGAACATCGTACAGATTATGTCTTCCGTAGCGGCTGTCTAAGGCGCTCCGCCCACTGAGGCAACTGAAAACCAACTAAAACCGTCTGTTTCTCTGTCTTGATTGGTCAAAAAGCTTGGTTAACCATAGAAGAAGAACAATCAGCTGACAGTTGGCAACTATCAATGGCCGCCCAGGGCAACCAGTAGAGCAAGTCGCAAGTCACCGCTTGCGTTACCATTGACAACGGGGTTTTGTGTGATTGTGTTTGTGTGCGGGCCATCACATTGTCATACAAAGACAGTTGGCAGTTGAGAGTTTTCAGTTGCCTGAGTGGGCGGAGGCGCTATTGGTGCTGATTTTAACAAAATTAAATTTTATTTTTATTTTATAATACATCATAAATTTTATAATTATAATTTACAAGTACAGTTTTATTACAAATATAATTTAAATTACAACATTTGGATAATATCAAACAAAAGGCACATCATCAAGTAATATTTTTAAGAACAATAATGTTCGGTTGTTCAAAATAATCTCATTGTAAAAACAAAAACTAACCTTGGTATAGGTATATACTACAGACCAACTAAATATATTTTATGGGAACCTTCTTCATACTTATGTACATGTTTACAAAGTCAAACTAACTTTACAATGTACTTAAATCAAAACTATGCATTGTATATTATATTATTGTACCTCTGAATTGTTTATTATTTCTTTTTAATATGTTTTTACTCACAATATATACTTTTATAACTTGTAATTAACTACTTCTTAATTAATAATGTTCGGTTGTTCAAAATAATCTGATTGTAAAAAACTAACCTAGGTATAGGTATATACTACAAACCAACTAAATATATTTTATGGGAACCTTCTTCATACTTATGTACATGTTTACAAAGTCAAACTAACTTTGCAATGTACTTAAATCAAAACTATGCATTGTATATTATATTATTGTACCTCTGAATTGTTTATTATTTGTTTTTAATATGTTTTCACTCACAATATATACTTTTATAACTTGTAATTAACTACTTCTTAATCAATAATCACAACCAAAATGTATAAATGGAACTTAATTGGTTGATATTATGTTCACTATCTTATGTTAAATGATCTTTTACACAACTGTATGTTTCCTTAATAGACTTAAATAAATAAAAAAAAAATATGTTTCATAATGTTGATAAACCTTCCCCTTTAATTAATTTTAATAATAATTTATTATCTGGCTTTATGGTAAAATTTTTGGATTTAGTCGTAGTCGTTGAACATTATAATGATTATTGATCAATAAGATGGATCAAGGAAAACATTATTTATGAGATGTAATATTTTTGGCATGCCTCGTTATTCTCCGCTGCCAATGGAATACGTTGGGTTTTTTTTTAAAATGAATTTCGGCTATGTAATTATTGTTTTTATGCACCCATAAAATGATATCCCATCTTTCCGGTTTATAAAAAATGGTCCAATTTTTCGGATTGAAATTTTTTTAAATTGCCAGAGTTTCAAAAATACAATTAAAATACAAACGGAATGTCTTAGACTATCTGCTTGAAACTGAAAAACATTAAAAAATGTGATGCAAGAAGCCAATTGAATGAATTGAATTTTGATAGAAAACTAAACTTAAATCCATAAAACTCTTTCTACCTTAGATTTTCATATTTTGTACTTTTTCACTTTACCTGCAAGATATATAGCTATGTGAGAACAAAAACCAAGTGATCGTCGATAAAATCATTTTTAAAAAGTACCTAATGGTTTCTTTATCTTTCTGAATCGAATATCATCAGCGAGTGTTTTGTTATTCAGCCTTTACCACGGCGATTAATGGCGGAAGAAGTATTATTGACAAACCGGTGGCAATTTAACGATTGGCCATAAAACAAGTTGTGTAGCTTGAAAAAGCCTTAAAAAACGCCCAACATGGACATTATGTAATTAAACGCCGCAAAAAATGAAGCGATTATTGTAGGAAACATTACGGTGAGCTTTCTGGATGGGTATCTCGAAATGGGGATTCAAAAAATGATCAATGTATGTTTTCTTATGTATGTTTTTTATTCTCGCACACACTTTACACTGTAAGCGAAGTTAATAATGTGTGTATATTAGGTGGCGCAAAACGACGACTAAATAGATCAATAATGTCCTCACTCGTTTTCCTAAAACAGTAACTTGATTTGAAAGTTAAAAGAATTGATTTGACAAATTGTTATTCAGAGTTCTTGAGGAGTATAATTATCCATGGTTTGTCAACGTGTTTCCATTTACTTTAAGAATATTAAAGTCGTGATGAAAAGGCTTATTTGCAAAAAAGGAGCATTTTCTGATATTGTGAGACAGATGACTTCTGCGCCACCTGTTATTATACGTACAATTCTTATACACAATTGTTTTAATTTACTCTAACCAGTCTGTAGGTAGAATTCTTTCTGAGAAAATCTTGTTAGAATTTAATTATAATACTTTCTTAATGTTTTGGTTATTGCTATTTTTACGAGGTAAAGCTATTTCGCCTGCCAAAGGAACACCTTAATGAGATCTGAATTGATAGAAATTGAGTTGTATTTTACTCAGATTTATTAAATATGAAAAAAGGTTTAAAATATTGCAAAGCGTTTTCAGAGATTTTATTAGAGCGCGGAAAACACCCATTTAATGAACAAAGCATCGCAATATCGCAATCTAGAATTCTTGTTGTACAAAACATGGTATTACTTAACCACAATGATAATAAGTCCAAAAAAAATACCGACATCAAAATGACTTCTGACTACCGTCATTAATTCGACTGCCATTTGAAATTCAAATTGACCCAAAGGAACCGCCCCATTGGGACCGAATCCTGGTCTAGTTCTTCGGGCGCGACATTTTTGGAATTCCTCCCAGAGCCTAGTTTATATCTGCCAGGGACAATGGGTCTGGTGGCACAACTTGTGAGTCGTGAACTAAGAACCCTTTTTTTATAATCTGTCCGTTCGGGCTACGATGTTTGATCCGGATGTTTCGTATTAAATAGTTGAAAGGGTGTAACTTATTCTTGTAGTAGTTAAAGGATACATTAAGTTTATTGGAAGATTGTAATATACATTTAAGTAGTGTGTTAAGATGATAGACTTCGCTTTTCGGCCCATACAAAAAGGACGCCCGGGAAAAAACACTTTTCTACATCGAAAATTGCACAAAATGAATATATATTTTTTATACTGCCTTCTAGAGGGTGAAAACTATGTCAGTATGTTTTCGAATTTTCGATGCGTTTCCTATTAACGTAAACATTCACTGTCAAACATGTACGTTTTATCAAAAAATATTATTTAAGGAAAAAGTGCTGCTAACTCAACTCTCACAAAGAATTATAAAATTATAAAAAGCTACCGACGTAGCTTCTTTTTTCTAAAAAATAATATATTTTTAAAAATTTCAATTTCGTGAAAGTTTCGGTGTAGAAAAGTGTATTCTCCATAAACCCCTTTTCGAGCGATTTCTGTAGGTAAATTTGAGTGTTGTCTCATTCGCACATTTTGCATTCGCATGTATTGTAAGTGTGCGTGAGCTTATTGTGAGCGGGACAGAATGACAGTCGCGGGTGTTCCGCGTGTGGTTCAAAGTCTAGCCTATTAAGACTTGCCGTTACAAATTACAGCTCCATCATCGAATGCAGACACTATGTAACAGACAAAAACTAAGGTTGCAAGGTAGAAGGATAACCAATCACTTACCACTGTACCTCTGCGAAGGATCACACAACATAATTTATAAGTTACAATCACAATATAATTTATAAGTTCCACCTCGAGATAATTATTGCCCATTAACACGAATTAATTAATTAATTAATTATTAACACGAATACATACAAAACGATAATGTTTCAGTTGGTAGTTGTATGTTGAATCTATGAATATCTTCGTCAAAGTCATAGACCTTGATTTCACCAATTGCCAATTACATATTCCTGTATTTCATCAGGACTGGAATTACATTTCAATACCTGACCTTTTATCCTTTCTACGAGTAGGTACATACTTTCACTGCCTTTGATTTTTTCTAAGCGCTAGGTTAAAAAAAGTGATAGTATTTACAGCGATGCTTGGATTTTTGAGATACAAATTTTATAAATCGTGAGACCTCTCAAGAGTGAATCATGACCTCCTCAATCCGAAGAACAGTAACAAAGAATTCATTTCATAATAAAGTAAAACGAAACACAGACAGCAAAAATACAGCCTACAAAATAAAGATAAATACTAAAGATAGATATTAAAGGAGGAAAAACAATTTTGGTAAGTATGCGAATCACTTTATTTCGGTTTGAATATAATGCTTTTGATATGTCCTTCCCGGAATTAGATTTGTTTTTTAAAAAAAAGTTTTTTTATGGAAAGAACAAATATTAAGCTTTGTGTTTATGTACGAAGTATGGAGTTGTTATTTTATGTTTTGGACATGAGTAAGATGTGACAAAACCGAGCCTTTTAGGCGTAGATCTTTTAAAGAATGTTATAATGAGTATGGACCAAAAATTTAATAAGGAATACTTTCTTTGTTTTCAATGTAAACTGCATGTCGTGATCGCATTATCATAATATGAAACTGTTCCTCTCAAGGGGTTATAAAAGAAAATGTTGGGAGAAACCGAGGAACTAGACCGAGAGACCCTTCTTCAACTTCTTTTATTTTAAACATTACTATTATTAACTCCCATTATGTTAAGTCCCCACAGAGGACCCCGAAGAAATTAATTTCAGTCAGGGCGTTTGTCATCTTTGGGGGTGCTGTGTGGACGGAGTGAATCTGGGTTTTGAAGAGACCTATGTTATTAGAGCGAGGAATCCCAAAGGCCGGCAAATCAGCCGAGCTTATGTTCGGTTCGGTTTGCCACAGTATTATTATATTTAACCACAGTATATATATATATATATATATAACGGTTCGAGCGAACCGTTCTCACGTGGTAAATGTCAACCGAATGAAAGACGCTAGTTCCTCGGAGCATCTTCCATTGTAAATACCGGTAGAAAAAGGACAAAATTTTCTGAGCTCTAAAGATTGCAATCCGTTTGTTAATATGAGCTCCAGACGACCAGGAAAGCTTCTTGTATTTTTTTTTAAATTTATGTGTATTCCGTTTAAAAGTCCGGAGATGGTGGGACTTTGACATCCCCACCTGGGATATGTTTTGAGGTTATAGGAAGAGGGCGGGGGGGGAGATGGGAAAGATGAGTGACAAGCTGTTCAAATGTTGTCACCAATCACAGATGAACTATGGTATTATACCAGGGCGTTCGTGAGAGCATCTACCACTCTGGAATTCCACCAACGAAAAACAAAAACTGTGTTAGTACGTGTGTAGCATGACATTTTTCTGTCTAGTGACAGATAATTCAAAAGTGTAATTCGAGAACTCCAACAGATCCTCATAATACTATTTCTCGGTGCAGGTCACAAATAATGTTCCACGACACAGTCTATAAATAAAATACAAAATCTTTTGGTTTGTTGGTGTCTCGTAGAAGTTGAAGTGTTTCGTAAAAGTAGGCTTTTAAAATGACTAAGCGTCCTTCGAGATAACCGCGTCCCTCACTCCATCAAGGGATAATCTGCGGCTTACATCGCCGGCCGCCACCGCTAGATGGCGGTGATTACATCGTTGTTGCTACTTGCCACTATTTGCTACTAAACTTGCTTTCTTGTTCTTGTGACCATAATAAAGTGCGAATTTGTTTCTCATACTAACTAGAATCTAGAACTCAGATACATAGATAAATGTAAGTACAAACGAATGGCAGAATAAATTTGATATTTAGGTAAATACCTAAAACTTTACTGTACTATTTACATCGTGTTTTTATTTATTTATATTTAGTTTCAAATATTAACCGAGCATTAAAAAAATCAATTATATCAATGAAATTTCCAATGGAGCCTATTATTGGAAATTTTGCGTCCCATGGATTAATTAACATTACAACTCAAATCAAAAATGTTTACAGCATGCCCAAATCAAGGTATAGTTGTTACTCTATGACGATAATAATATTTGGATAATTTATATAGCACCGTTTTCGTGAAAAAACACCTCAAGGGCGCTTTACAAATAAACTAAGATTCATAATTATAATTAGTGACTTACATATAAGATTTTTTTAGTGACTTACGACTAAGGGGGTTTCTCACCATCCTCCCAATAGCTTATCTACACTAATAACGAATATTTTAGATTTACGATTTACAGTTTATTTATGTATTAAGTTGGAGTTTATAATTCGGTACTCGAACCTATGAATAGTGGCTATATACTGGATAAGTTGGCCCAGTTTTCTAACCACTGCAAGTATTTTATTTTTATTTTTAATAATATTCGTTATTAGGGTAGTTAAGCTATTGGGAGGATGGTGAGAAACCCCTTAAGACTTATAACTATTGACTTAAAACTAGTGACTTTTATTTATTTTTATAACTGTGACTTAAAGTTAGAGATTTTCAACTAACATAGGTACTTACATTTAAAAATACATATTTTGGGTTTTGACAGGGTTGTCAGTGATAACATTAAAAACCAAATAACAAACTCTACACACAAACAGGTAACATAGAAGTAAGTTAATTCTTTGAGACGAAGCAGGATTTTACACATACATATTATTCTACACATTCTTTACATATTATATATCACATACTATTTTTAATATTATTAGCGCCAGAAGAAGAAGGAAGTTCTTATATAATATATAATATAATATATTAATATTTTAGAAACGCAAAGATGCCACTAGTGAAGTAATATAAATAATAATAAGCAAAATAAGACATATTTAAGAGAGAAAGAAATAAAATAAATAATAATAAAGCATAATAAAACAATTCCAACATTTTTGGTTCAAATACACATTTAGTTCAATGTCGTATACGTAGCTTATATATCTAATATAATTAACACATGCTTTTTTAAATATATGGGGCCTTTTATAAAGATGTCTGTATCGTCACATTCTATGATTGAAATAGGCAATTTTGTTTTTAAATAACTCGAAATGAAATATTTTATGACTCCTTATCTGTAAATTTCATCTATCAATTATTATTTTATCTGTAAATTTCATTGTCATAAATTCCTTGTTATATGTATTACCTGTAAACATCATTATCATCAATTACTATATTATATGTAAATTTCATTATCATAAATTCATTGCTGCATTAACTGTAAACCTCATTATCATAATTATTATATTATCAGTAAATGTACTTCATTACCCATATAATCTGCATACTTCACCCGCCATAACACAGGGACATCCCTAGCATGGCGGGCGAAATAACACAATATGTACACTATGTATAAAATTCTTTAATAAATAAATAAATCCTTTAATACAGTGTATTAGGAAATTTAATGTGAATATTACTTAGTGTTATTTTATAGTACATCAACTCGATGCTAGATACTGCTCTCGGCGGTGATTTGAGTTATTTTTTAATGTTGCAAGCAAGTGACTGGTAGAGTAGGAAGGTACATATATATATAGCCATATTCACGTAAGGACTTTCTATATGAAACGGGGTAAAAATGTATTACAGCCATAAAGACAAGCTTTAAAATCGTATCGCAAAGCGGATCAATGATCCGAAACCTGCTTTTGAGTACTTTACGCATTGCGATTGAAGATCCCGCGTAAGTTTTACGCAGCATCCCACATAACTCAGGTATTTATTGTTATGTACATTACTCAATGTTGCCAGTTTCGGACATAAAAACCGGAGGCTACCTATCTGGCAACTTGCAACCTGGCAACTTGCAACCTGGCAACCCGAGACTTGAATAGTATCTACCAATCTGCAGAAATCGGGAGAGCTTTCGGGAGGCCGCAATTATTTTTCGGCCGAAAGAAAATCAATGAATTTCTTGGAGATAAGTGAAACCTGATATTATTATTTATTACAGAAGTGCACAAACGAC
Source organism: Limnephilus auricula (assembly GCA_951813805.1). Classification (NCBI taxonomy): domain Eukaryota; kingdom Metazoa; phylum Arthropoda; class Insecta; order Trichoptera; family Limnephilidae; genus Limnephilus; species Limnephilus auricula. The sequence continues at coordinate 2,343,208 of OX638401.1, forward strand.
GGTACCGACTGCATTGACTTATTTTATAAAAGAGACAATTATACACCCGTTGTACGAAGAAACACCACAGTACGCAAAATATTAATAGAGTAAAAGGAAAAAAATGAACACCTTTACGAAGATATTCCTTTAATATATAAAATAAACCAAAATTTGTCAATTTTCGAAATTGAAATAATTGAAAACCGTAGTCAAACCCATCCCTTTCATTATTGTTTTTTTTTTTGTTTTAATTATTTTTACATTTATTAGTTCCACACAGAAGGCCCTGCTGAAAATGAATCCCCTCTTTATCTACGTCATCTTTGGAGATACTGTGTGGAAAGTCTTTTTAGTAAAGGAAGGGGAAGACGTTCTTGGAAGCGAAAAGGTGGGTAGGAATATAGGGTCAGTTTGTCCCAGAACCCTATCAGTCTGGTTTTTGGTGTTGCAAGAAGTTGCTCCGACCTTACGAAGTACATAGAAAAAACTATCTGGAATGTCCAATTAAATGCAACTTTACGTATGTCGTAATGTCATTTTCATCATTGGCTTTCAAATACCAATTTAAGTATAAAGAATATTTAACAAAAACCCCCAATTGTGGTTTTAAATGAATCATTGTGTAAATATAATAGGGTTTATACTTGGAAGAAACCAGGTAGCTTTTTTGTTGTTTCGTACATAACAGTAAAATTAGTATGAAATGTGAATAGGGATGCACTATTCACGTCTTATTAGCGAATGGCTTCACACTTTGCGATGAAGTTGTACTTGCGGAAAAAGCTTGCCATTCCCAGGACAATAAAATATTTTTGATACCTTGTTTTTACTCTACAGGTAACAGAATAAGAAATTTTCGTATTTAATTACTAGATAATAATATAAATTTAATATAATGTTTAATGAAAAAACCAGAAGGTTTTAAGGAAATATTTATAGATTTTAGAGTTTACTGCGGTGAAGTAGACTTGACATCGACACAACAATTAATACACGCCTTGGGACTTGAGACAAATAATAATTATTATAATTATACGATTTTGAAGGGTTAACGTGAGCTTTCAAACGACAGCGATATCAATTTCAGTCTGGAATAATTGTCTCGTTTTGAAGGAGATAAGTACAAAGTCGTTGGCAGTAATCACATTATTTTCGTCATTATATGTCTACGAAATAAGCATATCGCTGCTTTTAGGAAAACACTAACATATTAGTGAAAATTTAGAAACGTAGATACAGACTTTTAAATGTTTTTTGTAAACTTTTTATTTATTTTTATTTAGGTAAGAGATATAATGTTTTTTTATGGAAACCTATTATGTACAAACTGAGTTGTGGGACTAGCTATAAAGTCAGATCCAGCTTTTTTAGGTATATTTTGTTCAGATTCGTTGTCTATCGTCTCTAGACTACATTGTGTTAAAATATCTTGGTATAAACCACTTTAGTTGAGCTTAAAACAAATTGATTTACAGAATGGTATATAGATACTCTCATTATCATCCTGGTGAAACATCTTTGTTCAGAATAGAACCCTTGCTAGAAATGGGTTTAGCCGTGTTTGGTGGTAAGATATGAAGAGCCGGCTACATCCGAACCGTCTTGTCTATCGTATCCTTCCCTTTCCGCAGAGTACCGCAAGAAGGAAGTTGGGGACGCCATAGTCGCACTGGCTCCAGACGATTGTTAACAACTAAGTATCTTGTGCGGCATTCAAATAAAAAAAATGAAATCTTCATTCTTTATCGTTTTCACGCAAAACTTTTGAGAACGAACATTTTTCGTTGATGAACGTACCATTTCTCTCTGTTCCTCGCAGATATCTATAAATATACAACGTGATTTAAGTATATCAGGTAAATGTGACCTTTGCCGATGACATTCAAGTACACACCTGTTTTACTATACTCTAAGACAGATCCAATGACACGGTGTGATGCTACAGGATATTTTCCCGGAAGGAATGGTATATATTTTATATTAAGGTTCGCCCACGTGACTTAAAGAACGATATCATTTTTCAAACTTATTTCTTCATCTCTCTACTTCTTTCTTAGAGGGTTCACTAGAGGTATTATGACATTCTACCAGTTTATGGGTTTCGGGACAATCTTGATAACTATAAAATAGTGGAGAAACCTATTCGTATCACAGTCGGCAGTTAAAGTTACTGGAATTTTATTGTTTACTTTCGAGATGTTTTTTTTAACTTATGCAGGTACTCAACCCTCTTCATACTACGGTGACCAATAAAAACCACACAGCTTATAACATCATTTTGAAATCGATATTGTAAATCAATTTATATCATAGCTCCACACCGGAGGCGCTGAGGAAAATAATTTCTCTCAGAGCCTGTGTAATCTAAAAGGATGCTGTGCATAGGGTGTTTTTAAGGAAAGGAAGGAGAGGAAAATCTGAAAGAAAAAATGTATGAGGGTTGGATAGGAATCTGGGGTGCTGTGTTCAGAAGTGACGGATGTATTAACCCATCCATCCGACTGTGGCACAAGATAATGGATAGCGGGAGAGCCGCTGGAATGACCTCCTTCAAGCAGGCATATTCGCCGCCAAGATCTGAACACAACTCAGCCGATGAACCCGGGCACCCCTGCTAAGTCGCCAAACGTTGCGAGCTACTTGGGGCAGAATTATTGGTTAGCAGAAAATGGTTCTCACAATGGTTCTTATCTTAAAAATGGTTGGTACATATATCTGTTGAAGAAAACAAAGTATTTATTAAAAAACCTCAAAGGCAAAAATCTGTGTTAAAAAAGGCAAAAAAGGGGTATAAACAGAAAAAAATTAAATCAACTTGCGATACTTAGGATTCGTCCGTAAAACTAAACACATGAAAACTAAACCTTGAAAAAGCTAACGGCAATCGTCTAACTTCCTTCCTATTAAATCCGGATATTTTCAAGACTGACACAGATGAATCTTGACCTAAACTCGCCCAACCGGTGCGGAAGCGAAATAGTTCCCCACTGTCCATATATCGCATAATATAACATATTTTTTAAAAGACGTTCAAAGCTTCTCAGATAATTTTTTTTTACTAAATAAGAACTTCACCGTTTAAAATTTATGACTAAAATCATCCAGTTGCTTCTAAAATTTAAATCGTTTTGTTTTAATATTGATCTATTGAGCTACTTAAGAGCTACCTGAAAGAGAGGAATTTAAATGAGTTTGTTTTTTTGTTTGGTAGGCAGGCATATGATTTGAATGTTTTTTATTGTTATTCAGTAGCTATCAGACGGATGGTGGGTATGCTGTACGGTGTATGATATATTCCTGTTTGTCGCAGGCTCGAATACCACCCGGTAGTCCTTGCCTTAGTCCTTCGTCTGTACTCCTTATAGGTAGGTTGGCTGATTGGTACCTGCGCTAACGTGGCTAACCCCTTGCTTGACAACTTTACGGTGAGAAATTTTAATGTTTATAATAACATTAGCTTATTTATATCCGTGAAAAATCACTTAAAATAAAAATAAAAATCTACAGAAAATGTAAGTTCAATAAAATACGAAAAATTATTAAAATGTAAGTTACATTAAATTCGTGCATAATTTAGCATGTTACATTTACACAACCAAATACTATTATAAGAGCCTTCTGTAGATGTTTACATACAAAATACACAATAATAAAAATTCTAATGATTTTTTTTAAATGAAGTAAATTTAAACACAGGTAGGTATATTAGAAAAAATATTTACCTTGTGGCTTCCGAATTTGTTTACTTAACATTTTATTATTCGTTTTTTGCTAATACCTTTTATACCTTCTTCTTAATTCGGTTCCTCGTTGTTGACAATCGTGATCCTTACTTAAATTTCCATGGTGGACAAGGCTTCTCCACTCCTCACGAGTGTGCGCTAAGTGGGGAGCTGCGGACACCGATGTACTGGACGGTAGTAATACTTGGTCACTCCAGCGCATTGGTGACCTTTCTCTTCTAATTCTGCCTTCTTCTGACTATGAGTTTCTCCATGTTGGAGCCCTCAGAGTGGCGAGCAACGCGTAAGAATCTTCAAAAAAATGTGTTGTAGGCAGATAATTGAGAGCCTATTGTGAATGTCTAGCCCTTCCAGAATGGACACATTTGTTCGTCTGATCATTTTCTTCGGCACAAATAAATATTTAGTTTTGTAAGCTGGAAGATAGGTTACACAATGCTCCCTTTATTTGCCACTTTCTTTGACTTAAACAGAAATAGTGGACATAGTGCAATATAAATTAATAAAAAATTAATTATGCCTATGCTCTAAATATTATTTATAAATTTGTGAAATCTGAACTAATAATTTAATATAACTACTCATGCAACAGTGCTGCAACAATTTGATTAAAAATATAATAAAAAATATTGATTGTATCATGCAAAATAATGTATAACATTGCCATTCTTTAACACATTTTTATTACATAACCTTAAAATGTTTGACTAAATGATTAATAGTTGAAGTTGAGCATTAATAATTTGAAGTTTAATTATCAGTGAATGTATTCTTAAAAACATAATTTAAAGTTATGTATGATAATAAATAAGTCTAGATAAATTGAGTTCCTTTAGGTTCCTAAGAACGCCGACCAGATCTATTAAATAATTATTTATTTTTGCTCCAACGGAGTAACAACCCAGGTCCAACTTAGTCATAAAATAATCATATCTCTATAAAAAATCACAACTTATATCATAGAATCTCGCTAGCAGAAAACATTTTGCACATTTAGATAAATATATCGAATAACAGATTAATTACAAACAATTATAATCTCTACAGGGAGTCCGCATGAGGAGAAAAATTTATAACATACTCGTAATATGCAGGCTTCACAGAAATAGCAGAACAAGTCTGGTAGTAATAAAAATATGGTTAATCCGAATAGTTTTTATGATAACATTTAAATGATACTATTTATACATAGTTAAAAATAGAGTTGCTTACTGACAATATTACTATACAGTTTGATTACCAAACATGCGACAAACTCATTTATTTTGTGATAGACCGTTTTTTTAATGTGAATACTGCACCAGAGTCCCAACTGCTCCCGTCTGGAGCCAATAAGACTATGGCATCACCAATTTGGGTATGTTGTGAGGCTGAAGGTAGTGGGAGGGGAAGGAGGTGCGGAAAATCTGGTCACCAAACACGACTAATGCCATTTCAAGCAACGTTTCAATTCTGAATTCTTACACCAGGACACTACTAAGAGTATCTTCCACTCTGGAACATGCCTCAAATATACATACTATAAATTATTTTTATTTAATTTATTGTAAAATAACACAAGTTTCGATTCCGCAACTTTCGGATTGGGAGTCGAGAGACTTACCCCTCGACCACGGAGGCGGTCAACAGTAGGCACTTGCTAGCTGAAATAAAACACTACAACTCAAATCTTCCATGCTTTTTTTTGAAAAATATATATTTTTAATGTTGTTAGTAAACTTTTAGGAAAGAAAAAACGTCGCTGTAATCGATTGGATACATTTTTAATGTGTGATTCTAATGCTTACACTATTTTGTCAAATTCATTTCATTAATTCAAAGGGTTTGAACTAAGCAAATATCGCAATATTCCTATCTCACAATCCATACAAATTATTGCAACCCTCGAGTCAAAAATATTTTCATTTGAATCGATAATTATTTGGACTTCGTTGTTTTGATTTTGCCCTTTTGTTGGTGATTTGATTTGAATAAAGCTCTGTGAGAATTGATTGCGGTCCGGCGTCGTGTACGTTTCGGTGTTATCTCGCCGCCGAGTGGAGGCATTTGTCAGAGGTTTCGCTCATTAATAAGGCTCCATATCCGAGTAGACATCTCAGGAGCCTACACACCCTACACTCTGCACGGTGGTTTCTTTGTAGGGACAACCCTCTTGATACACTGCACCAGCGACAAACTAAATGCGACAAGCTTTCAAGTAGCTTAAAGCTCATTGTCATTGTGATTTGTGTTAAAGTATGTTTGTACAGTCATTTAAATGTAAGCACAAAATAATACTTTTTCATGTCACTTGACGAATATGTATGAATCGAACACACCTGATCAGTTTATTGTCACTGAAGTGATTTGCAATGTTTGCTCAACCTTGTTCTGATGTACTTGTCATAATATGCAAGTTTCAATGAGCCTTTAAACATGATTACAAACTTTAAAAAATATATTTTTTGGCCAACGATTAACGCTACAACTCGCGACGCGATTTCCTCCTTTTGGTTATTTGTAGACACGGATTATAGACTTACAGACACGGATCTTCTTCAGCACCCGACGACTGGTGCCGTATTACACGGAGAAAAATGTTATTCTAAAATACGATCATTTTTTTCGTAAAAATGGTTAAAAACGGGACTGAAGTTCTAATGAACAAATTAACAGGGTTTCAATGTTTATTGGCGGGAATATGTAAGAATAATTTGTACGTATACGTAATTTCGTACGTACATCAACAAATTATTCTTACATTTTCCCTCCAATAAGCATTAAAACACTGATAATTTGTTCGTAAGACCTTCAGTCCCGTTTTTACGAATAAAATGATCGTTTTTAGAATAACATTTTCTCCGTGTAAGAAAGAAGATTCATTCTGTTCCCGATTGCCGCCGATCTAATGGCTCCGTGTTCGCTCTCCACTTCTCGATAAATAATTTTGACTAAAATGCAAATTATGGTTCTGAATTATTGATGAATAAACTTCTAAATAAAGAGTCTGGCTTATCTTCACTATCGATTGCAACTATGCGTAGTTCCCATAAATCAATTAATAAAAAAATCTTAATTTTAATTGTTTTTGTCGTTATTATATTAATTTCTAAAGTGGGAGGGGTTACCCTCTCAGCATCGAATTTTAAGTTAATTATTTACATCGGCTAGATTGGCGGTGAAAACTTAATCGATATAACGCAATCGTGAAAATGTTTTATTTCAATGTGTTTTAATTCTTTGATAGGTACATACCGAAGGCAATATAATATATGATATTTCTTTATAATGTTACATTGTAATAAGATTATGATATATACGTATATCCAATCCATGTACATACCAAACTGACAGTAAGTATTTAGTGCTGTGTACAATCACCTTATAAACTCGTATAAACCTCTGTAAGATACCTTCTTCACAATAATTCGTTCCACTCTTTCAATCCCATTTTCCTCGCATGTCGCGCCCTGGGAATTAATTATAAGGTGTTAAATTTAAGAAATTCTTGAAATGTGAGTTTAAATGGTGTTTTATTGCAGCCATCTCTCACCAGATTCTGGCACCCTGGTACCTGGTTGCATCAATCAGTCATCGGACCTCCGCGGAGGTTTCTTCTGGGAAATAGATTAATCCGTCGTCTGGATATCAACTATCAAGTTGCCTGTATCCCTCAGCTGCCATCTCGAATGGCAGAAGCTAGGGTTTAAATTAATTGCTTTCGCAGGTAAAATTAACTGCACTGATTACGCTGGGAAGTAACGCAGGTAACTCGATGTAAAGGTGGATGACACTTGACAGGCTTGCATTTGAAGTAAAAATAAACTCTACTTGAAACCAACATAAGGATGGGAAGGCTGATCCCACTAAGCGTCTACTGGCAACTAAAAATAAAGGTAAATAATCATTATTTACCTTTTTCTTCTTTAAATTTTCTTTCCTCTTCTGTTATTCTTTCATGTGGGAAGTTGGCTATCTTCTGAACATTCTTTACCCTGCATACTGAAGCCAGTCTACTATTTATTCCTTCAATCTTCTCTTGAATTAGAAGCTTTTAAAATTTTAATGAGCAGGCAGCATTCTCCTGACGCCCTGATATCCGATATCATAATAAGTTTAACAGTAATTGAATTTTTTAAAATTAAAAAAAAGTTTATCCTTTCTTCTCTCCAAATACGAATCCAATAGAGTTTTAAATTGCTTTACACATTATAAGAATCGACAACATGTTGTGGAAGTTTGTTCCGTTCGTGCACTACTTTATTTGCAAGAAAGTGTATCATAGGATTAGATGCTAAAGGTGTTTTATTAATTTTTTTCATGTCCACGGAGATAATTTTTATGTTAGTGGTGAAGTTATTTTGGGTAGGGCAGCTATAATGTCCAGATAAAATATTGTAAATCTCGATCAAGTCACTTTTTTCTCTTCTTTTTGTTAGTAAGTTAATCTTATTTTTTTGAGTCTATCTTCATATTTCAAAGCACTTGGTATTTTTATAAATCATCTCTCTACCCACTCCATTAGACTCTATATTTGGAAACATATTCCAGGAGAGGTTGCACATAAGTTTTGTATATTTATAACATTTTGACGGGTGTCAGGTTTAGAAAGGCTTTCCAGATTAATTATTACACATAAATATTTTTATTATTTCGTTAGTAAATTCTGTGTCTGTACTCTTAGTAAATGTAATGAATAAAAATTATATCGTCCTCTAAAAAATATCGCTTTAAAAACTATAAAAAAATAATGTCTTAAATTCGAATTATCTTACTATTGTATAGTTTAAGCACTAAAAGTAAACATTAAATCGAATGTATAATAAAAACTAAATTGTGTATGTATTTCCAAAAAACACAAAACGTTCGAAATACCTTCAATAAAAAAACATTCTTTCTGAAAAGTATTAAAAATATATATTGAAGTCGGGTAATAAAAGTTTGATACTCGCTCATAAACTTTGGAATCGATACAATATACAAAATTGGGATGAATGAAATATTTTGAAAAGGCCGGAATGCTACCTTCCCACACTCTGCTGGTGAAATGTATTTGGGGTCATCCTTTGGGGACTTTCAAACAAGCGACATAATTTTTTGTCCAATTTTGCGATATCTATCGAATTCCTAACAATTTATCTCGATCGAAATTCTTTTGCATCTCTTTAGTGACGTTTTATGACTTATAACCAATGATAATCAAAATGTGAATAATTTGTTGAGGGTCTTACTCATTTGACAGTGACCCTGGAATTTAGTCGGTGTCGACATACCTTTCTAAAGTGAGATGAATTTTACGATCTTTTCCTTAACTTTCCTCTAACCACGCCCTTCATTCACACAACTTACCTTTCGGGGATGCCATAAACCCACTGGCTTCGGACAGTTAAGAAAAGTTGGTATTAACGAAAAACGTTTAAAGGGCCTGCACAAAATATAGGCTTTAACTTGAAAAACCGCTTTACAATTTTTTTATGTAAAATATATTTTTATTGCAAGAAATTAATATTCTTATATGAAGCTGAAAGCAATTACTTTCATTTCGTTTGGAAAATCAACAGTTATAAGAATATATAATACATGATAAATAAGTGTAAATTAATTAACCAATAATAGATTTTCACCAATGTAAACCGATGTCACCGATACTAAATAATCAAAACTTTCTGATTTTATTCTTAAATCATAAAAGTTTATTTTTTTCTTATTATTATATTCAATGTTTCCCGTGATAAAAAAGTTTATTTTGAGAAATGGAGAAAAGAAAATATTGTTTTAATGTTAAAAAAACTATTTTAACTAAATTTGTAATAAAACACAATTTTCATACAAAAATCTTAAATAATAATGTAATTTTCTTGGACCATAATAATACCCACGAGCAAAATTTTTTTATACGTCGTTGATAATGTAATTTTAAAAAAAAACCTTTTTATTTCTAGAAGTTTAATCTTTATGTATGAAACGTGTTTATGTAATAAAAATATTATTTTTATTCAATCCTTGAAGTCTTTATATAATACGTTCGCAATAATTAATGTATGGACATTTATTTTCACTATAATATGACAATTATAAAAATATGAACAAAGAAAAAGTCTCAAACAAAAAAATCTTATTAAGTTGAAAATAAAATGGTGTATTTTATACCTGGCAATATAATGATCGTAAAAAATATGTTTTTATCCAAATGACAATTTTTTTCACGAAAAATGGTATTAGAATATAATACGACAGTATTAAATAATAATTTATTTTTTCGACGTAAAGCATTTATTACATTCTTTTTTCTTCGTAAACAGTAATTGAAGACGTTGGAAATTCTTCATGAGTAATGGTGTCAAAGTCGACACTGCGAAAACAAATTACTGTTCATTTTTCTCCTCCGCTTTGGTACATACAATGATGAAAAAATTCCAAAGGGCGTGTCGTATCGGTCACCAGGAAGCGAATCCTTATTTCTTTGTATTATTATAATTAGAATAGCGTCTATCGTGTAATATAATTCGCTATCGTGACATTTTCTCATTTTGGATGCCGTTTGAAAACCTCCACGGTTTTTTTTTTTAAATAACAGATGGCGCCACTTCCATATACAACAATCCTAAACTGTACAGTAATTAAGAAAATTACACTATAGTGATTCGTAATATCTATTATTCCGATGAAGCCTGCAAGGTTAAGATTGTCCTTGATGATTGTCTTGATGATGGCCAACCTCTAATAAGAGCGGCCACCAAAATAATAAGTTAAAAATTTACAGTACCTTATCTGAAACCGCCATGGAAGGATCAATTATCTGTTACCAATAATAAAATTACAATTCTTCAACACTTCGGCCGGGTTGTTTCACAGAAATTGAACAATTCATCAAATTTAAACATTCACGTTCTTAAGAAGCTTTATTCAAGTTATATTATTATATCGTCATTAGCCAGTTGTTTCACAGTACTTGGATGATAACAGAACTTCAGTAGGACTTTCACAGAACTTGAATATTGACTTTTAAATTTGGAGAATTGTTCAATTCCAAACAGACACCTCTGAGTTCTATCCGTCTTGCTTTTACATTAATTTATTTGATTTTATTTGGCTTTATGTCCAGCTGGATTTCATTGTTTAATATTTAAAAAAAAGGTTTTTTTGGGAGATTGAACGAATTCATATTTCTGTGCTTCATCTTTCCCGTTCAAAATATTTTTTTTATGTGTAGGTTCTGAATGCACTGTCTGCAACCATCGAGAATGCTTCAAACATTGGTCACCAGAAGGATTGGATGTGGATGATACTAAGAACAATGCCAAGAAAAGTTACCTATCTCTTCATATTTCTCTGCCGTTGTACGCTCCTCGTTTATTACACCGCGAGTCGGTGCCGTTGGTACGATTTATTCACAACGAACAAAATGTCAAGATCTTACGGTCATTACACGCTGTCGGCTCGGGGTGGCGTTCAGGTTTTGATTAATGCATGTTTGTTTTTTTTATTTCATTAAGAAAACCTAAGTAAGGTTGTGCATTTTGTTGCAACACATAAGTGACCGAAGATAGATTCTGTCAAAATAAAACGACAAACACTTATCCGGATATCTATACACATCTGCATCTACTAATAAAATGAGGACAATATTTTTATGCGACACCATGAGTCCCGAGGGTCCGGAGCCGTTGTGATTATGGCATTTTTAGTTGGGAACGTTTTGACGATGGAGGGCTGGGGTGGAAGGTTAGGGGTTGGAATAAGAAGATAAGGTGGGATCTATCACCTTTTCAAACAACGTGGATCGAATATAGTCGATAGAAGAAGTAGTCTATTAGAGCTTACCTACCGCCACCCCGATAACCATTTAACATTGTTGGTTTTTTAAAAAACCAAGTTTTTTTTTTTTTTTAATATGTTTATTCAGTTTTTTAGCAAGGGTGCCCGGGTTGATAGGGTGAGGTTTATCTATGTCTTGGCGGCTGATGCGTTCTTCCACTTACTACGTAGCGGGCCAGATCGGGGGAGACTGGATGAGGGATACCTTCCGACATCTCCTGCCGGACTCTTTCGATCCGGACGGAAGGATTTATTCGAAGGTCACTCACCTGGATACAGTGACCCCCATATTCCTACTCACTCCTCATACTTTTTACCTTTCGTTAAAAAGACCCTCCACACAGCACCCCAAAGATTACATAGGCCATGAGGGATTTTTTTCTCATGGCATTCTGTATAGAGCTAATGTATAAAAAACAATGTGCACTAAATTATTACTTATTGGTAAAGAACTATAGTCAGCGCTTCAATCACGCGAGACCTTTTTAATTGTTTTTTCTCTGAAAACCATGAAATATAGTACCTACCTCCTCACGTAGGTGTACAACGGATATCCATTATTTTTTCGCTGAACATATTTTTATAATTTCTCAGGCATATCAGTGACATACATAATGAATTCCAAAGTTAAACAATCATACCTTTTTAGGATTTATTCAGTATTCTATTACAAGTTACAAAATAACGCGAGGCCTCTTGTATTATCCCAAAAATATAATATCTTAAGAGGGTATTACCAGAGAACACCGGTAATTCGTCCTTTTTAAATCAAATTCTAGACGTATTGACTCATTTTTACAAAGAAACATAAATTGATTTTGAAAGATTATTGTTTTATCTGGTACACGCAGTTTTAAAATTTTGAAAAACTAAGTATATTTTAATATACTAACCTTATACCGTTGGTCGTTGGCAGATTTGTTAAATTTTCAAACAATATATTCTATACAACACAAATTTCAAAACATTCAATCATATAACAAAATAAATCAAGACATAATCTAGTCAACACAGTTTTGAGAATTTTAATTTTAGTTAAATTAAAATGGTTTGTGACAAAAATATCTCAGTTTTTGCATTTATTTTGGGAGGCGGGAATGGGTACCGCCGCCCCGGGAACTATTTATTGGATAACCAACACCATAGGTCACCCCAAGTGGTGCGCTACGTTTGGTGACTTAGCAGGGGTGCCCGGGTTTATGGGGTGAGGTTTATCTAGGTCTTGGCGACGGATGATCTGGACACACTGAACCCCAGATTCCTACCCAACTCTTATACCTACCCTTTTCCTTCCCAGAACTTCCTTTCCTAAAAAACACCATCCACACAGCATCCCCAAAGATGACATAGGCCCTGAGGGAAATTATTGTACTCAGGGCCTCCTGTATGGAGCTAATGTAAAAAAAAAATATTTAGGTATGTCTTACAAACTGAAATATTTCAAAATTTTTTTATACACTTATTTTTTTAGACATTATTGAAAAATCAGAAATAATTTAATAATTATTATTGCTTACTTGAATGTAAATCGATATTAAATTTTTAATTTTAAAAATTTGATCCGGGGAATAATCGATCTTTCTCATTGGAACCTCCCTATACAGTTGCAAGCATTTTTAAACTTTTATTCTCAGCCGCTGGTCAATCGCTCTTAAGTGTGATCACGAAAATTTTAAATGATGTTAAGGACTTTTAAAAATTTCAAAAAAAAATCTCCTGTTTTTGTAAACCTATGATTATGAATTCTTATTAAATAGACAATTGAATAGATCTTTTATAAATACTTAAAACTTTATGTAAAATTCTTTAATAACGATAAAAAAAATTTCAGAAAAACAGTTATAATAAATCACTTATTTATATAGGTACTGTTATCAAAGGCCGGTCAGTGGTTGTGTGGGCATCGCGTTTGGCTCCCACTCAGGCGCTCCGTGTTCGATCCCTCGGCTGGCTAAGTCCTCCATCACAACACAAGCAATATCTTCCGCTTAGTGTGGTGGTAGTAGGAGATTTTCAAATGTTGTTGGGATATTCGTAACCCGGGAATGTTTGTCTTTATTTTTAAAGAAAAAAAAAGGTTCATGTAAAAGCCCACTAGCGCGTTAATAAATAACCAATGAAATTGGCGCAGCCGGTAAAACAATTAAAATTAATTCATTAATTCCATTGTAATTTTTGTCTTTGATCTTCTAAGCACCTCCCCCTTCCAACCCCCCCCCCCCCCCCCCCCTCGCCCTGTTGATCTTCTAAGCACCACCCCTTTCCACCTCTCTCCCCCCACTACTTCTCCGTTTCTACCCACGCCTGTCTTTCTATACTTGATAATTTAATTTTTAGTAGATTTAATGTCCTGATGTAGAGAAATCATTCTCGAAACATGTTGATTTTTTAAATAAAGATTATCGTGGTAAAAACAAAGTGTTTTTAATTATTTCATTATTAAAATTAAGATTAAAACCATGGTCAGTTTTTCATGAATAATTTCAGAATCTAAGCGCTTTTTACGACCCAACTATGGCCCTATACCTCGGCGATGTGCCTAAGTTTCGTCCTTTTCCCCACGTGATATATCTTTCTAAATTTATGAGGAATAGCGGGTAGGAAGCGAGCACAATGCCAAAACGTCTTATTTATTTGGTTAGCCAAATTTTTTATGACAACAGAGTACTTTTGTTTGTCCCCCATAAATTCCTCTCTTTTAGCACATTACTTTTTTAAGTACCGGACACAGAAATATATAATTCACACTTCTTCACAGTACGGTTCGTAAACCGAAACCATGTCCACCGCGATTGGAGGATTCATGGAGATTTACTGTTTTACTCGTACTACATCTATGCTACGATGATGCTATTTTTTTAATCTTAAAAAAATCTCTTATACTTTCTATTATATTTTTTCATTCTTAAGACAATATTACATCAATTATTTTAATATTAACATTGTTGTAAATTATATTTTTTTGATGTAGCCATACGATCCTCGAAAAGGTCAGCCATGTTGGGGAAAATATTACATCTTTCAATTCGTGGTAACTTGTTGAGTGTCAATTATAAAGATTTTAATAGATACCTATTTTACAACCTGAAATAATATGAACTGTATTTTTTAACCCAAAAAACATTTTTAGCTTAACATTTGTAGACAGTTGACATTATTTGTCACTTGAGAAAGGCTCAGTTGTAAAACAATTTTACGGCCTCGATTTTAAGATGATGAGGGAAATTAGTATCGTAAGGGCCTCCTAAGTGGAGTTAATGTAAAAAAAAACTTTTTCTTCTTTTCACCGGTTCAAGTTTTTTTTGTAATTATTTTTTATTAAATGTACATATCTTTTCATCTTTATTTTAAGTTAGTATTGTTATTACATCTTTATTTTATAGTTATTTTAATTTTTATCATTCCAATATTATATTACATGCACATGATATAATTTTTGTCATTTCACAAATTGTTAACTTTTATTTCTATCCTTTATTTTATAGTACGTAAAAACATTTATATACTATGTAAAAACCGAAAACCGTTACCTAATTATTGCTTTCGTATTCTAATACCGATGATGAGAATAGTTCATAGTCTGCAGAAATATTTAGGTACTAGGTTGATTTTATACATTTTGTGTGTAAAACACAACCAAATATTTCATTATTACACCGAATTAAATGATGTGTGATTTCAAAATAATGCTTTAAATCTGGATTTCTTTGTTTTTTCCTTTAAATAGTTTTTATTAGTTAGGTATTTTGATCGTCCCTAATAATTCACACGAATCCGACCAAAAATATCAACTTTTCACTCGATTTACTCGAAAACGAAAGCTCAAATCAAAAAAATTAATAGCACAAAATCGATTTCAAATTTGACTCCGATGGCTTTTTTCCTTCACTCTCGATTATCTATATATATAAAAAAAAACTCGTTTGTCTCGCTAAAACTCGAGAACGGCTGGGCCGATTTAGCTGATTTTGGTTTTGAAATGTTTGTCGTAGTTCGGGGAAGGTTTAAACGGTTAGATAATATGGAAAAATTGCGAGGAAGATAGTGAAAAAAAAAATCCCATATAAACTGTTCTACCTATTTTCCTGTCAAACATTTGATGTTCGTCCCTTCGGTAAGGTAGAATTTGGGAGGGGGGTCGCGGGACGGGGGAATTGGGGAAGGCATTAGAGGAAGGGGAGGAAGAAGGTGAACGGGACGAATGGGAAATGACAGGCAGGGAGAAACTATTTATTTATTTAGCGGCGTTTCAACGCATGCCGGGTATCAGCTAGTATCATATAAAACCAGCAGCGTATAGTTTAGGTCATAGGGTGTGTAGGTTCATATTGGGTGAGTAGATAGGTACCTACGCACATGAGTTGTTAAATCGTGTTGCTAACCTTCCAACTAAGATCAGAGGTACCTGAATGGATGGTGACAAAGATCCACGAAGTCACATAAAACAAAGAGATTATCTCTTAAAGCACTGAACACAGAAATAATATATATTTCACACTTCACAACATCTATTTATGACCCACCTACAATCCCTGGGATCTTCGAGATTTATATTCGTACCTTTTACAAAATGGATTTAATAAATTTAAATTTATTTATTTTTGTGAATAGGAAGCCATTCGTATCTTTGATGAATGTCGCCTGGCTCTCGTAGGTGATGCTAATGTCTTCTTCCTAACTGCAACACTTAAACACGGACGCACGTACAAATTACCATCGCGACGTAAATATTTCTGTGACTCGGACGTCAAACAAAATAAAGCCAGCTGTGCCATAGGGGATTATAAGACCTTCAGAAATCGACAACCAGTTTTTGACAGCTTTCCAATACATTTTCAAGCTCACCATGCAGTATTTAAATGCTACTTAGTTATTTTACCAGTTACCTAGTTTCTAAGTACAGTGTTTCACCCAATTATCTCAGGGAGTACAAAGTAAATTCAATTAGGTACATGGTTTTAACAATACATTATGATATTTTTTTTATTTATTATTTATTTATGTTGTAGTGCTCGTTTAGATGAAATTATTACAAATTGATTTAGTATAACAAGATAAATGCAGTATTAGTAATTGTAAGAAAACAACACATTGGGAGCAGGTGAGATTCTTGTGTAGTGCTCAAATAAAAATACCAAAACAGGATGTGGCATAGGCATCTCATTAACAAGATTGAGAAACGTTAAATAAGATATAGAGTTATTGTGGTGTTCTGTTGTTTTCTTTGATGAACAAGTCAGTTTATCATCGTCTAATTTACAATGTATATTTAACTGGGCTTAACGTCCATTCTAAAGGCCGCTTTGACTTACTCTGCGACCGAGGAACTGGTCACTGAAGGTGCCCATCGGTCGATCGGATATCATGGCTATCTTCGTAACCGTTCGTTATTAGACCCGAACGAGCGACACTTCTTGACTGTTCCATTCAATACAACTTTACTGACCTCTGTTTAAACACACCAAAACTACATATAAATACCTATACTAACGACATCTGTTAAAAAACATTGAACCTACATACATATTCATATTATCCACTCGAACGCTTTTTGCCACATTACGCCACTATTCCAAATGTGGCAAATATTCTGTAGATTCTTTAAAATGTTTTAAAGTTAACGATTTTAAAATGTTTTTTTATAAATCCTACGAATAAGTGATAATATACAAAGATAAGTGAATTCATTGGCTATGTGGAACTATAATCAGTTTGTTTATCTCCATGTTCAAATTCTTTAATTTTAAAATTTTAAAAATTTTTAATGTGGGCGGAAAAATTTACTTTGGCAATCCTGAAAAAAATTTTAAATTGCTCTGTCGCTCCAGTGATTATAAACTTGGACAGTGTAAACAAGCCAAGTGATTTATAAATAATACTATAATAAGAACGTGCTCAGGAAATAAGGGTAAGTCAAATTTCCTTTTCAAGTCCACTTTTCACATCCCCACAGTTGTGTCATTGAAATGCCACATATTTTTTAATAAAATCCAAAAATATTAAATGCAGTCCATTTTTCTATCGCAATATACGAGAATTTGCGACTACATTATTTGGTGATACATCATTCCTGCAGATATCTGTGTATCTAATTCGAATAAAGGTTTTATTTGATTTAGACCATCGTTGCGTCCATAAAAATAATAAGTTGTTCTAACCGGACATTTTCAGAGCAAACGGTTGTGTCCCCCTCCTCTTGGAGTTTATTCACCACAATAAATTAGCCACACGGCTTTAGGCTGCTGGCGTCAACCCTCATCACGCGGCCACTAATACCCTCAGTCCTCATCAGATTACGGATGGTAACGCATCGGACTCGTCGCAGCCTCCGAGGATATCTGTTAAGGATCCGAGGATTCAAGGCGGCAATCAAATGAAAAACTAATCAGCTTTTATGCCATTCCTTTTGGCCGGAAATAAGTCGAATAAATTCCGGCGCGGAAGGAAAAGAACGGAAATGTGGGGTAACATTGACATTGAATAGATTTGACAATTTGATTTTTTTTCGTTAATAAGCATTCCTTTATATTGTCTACCTACGTACCAAAGTAATTAGATTTCTACGAGAATTATAGATCCCTCAAAGTTTATTTTACGCCACTAGGAATCAAATATCATGAAAATTTTGCCACGTTTATTAAAGTAATTTATAGAACAGGTATTTTTTAATATTAAAAGGGACTGAAACATGTCAGTATATTTATGAAAAAGGAAAATCTTATTTTGTACACGGTGTCCGAAAACCCGTAGCACTAGAGTGAATTTAGCGTTGTAACTTTTTTTCATTTGAGCTGTCGTTTTCGATTAAATCGAGTTCAAAGTTTTTTTTAATTAAATTTTAACAAAAAATAGATCTTTTAATTAATGGAAATAATATTAGCGAAAGTCAATCGAAAATCCGAAACAGAAAAATCAGAAAAAGATACGGATACATCTGGGACTCGAACCCAGGACCTCTGGCAATCCGGGCCAAGAGGTCCTGGGTTCGAGTCCCAGATGTATCCGTATCTTTTTCTGTTTCGGATTTTCGATTGACTTTCGCTAATATTATCTTCATTAATTAAAATATTATAATTTGAGGTTTAACTCTTTAAGTTAAAAAAAAATAAGATCGTTTGGGGTATTTTTAAATCCGCCGACTCGGCTCCAATAGTGTTTTAACCGTGTAGATACTGAAAAAAGAATAAGAAATTTAAAAAATTGAAAAATTCTTTGTTACCATGTTATATATTTTCGTTGATACCATACTTTACACCACGAGTAAATTGTTATGTAACTCTCATTTACTATCATTGCATTTCTACAGAATTTGCAAATGAATGCTGCTGTCTCGAGAGGTTTGTTCTCTGTGCGCAATAGTTGGCGCTTCACTATTTTCCTATATCCTATTTGTTTGCCTGGCTTATTGTAGTGAACTTCAATGTGAATATTTGAAATGATTTTTTATATAGGTAGTTCTAAACCTAATCTAACCTAATCTAAACCCATCTAATATTATAATTTATGTGAATATTTCCCAAGTGCCTTATCATAGAGCTCACTCGTTTACAATTATGAAATAAATGTAATATAAAGGTTCAAACGGTTCTTTTGTACTTCTGTCAGATGTTTCTAACAGAAGACAGAATGCCTCGGATACATGCCCGGGAAATTTTCCGGCTGTCCAAACTTACCCCACATTTCCGTACGAAACAAATTCTGTCACCCTGGTTTTATGTCAAAATGGCTGTACATTGTGTTTTTCCCTCGGAGAAGGGTTAGATTTCGGGTAATTTAATAAAAACAGAGTTATCTCGGCAGATCAGCCGCGGGCTGCGGTGGGGATAAATCGAACAGAATGAGTGTAATATGTGTCAAAATCTCCTACTTTATTGCTGTATGAATTGCAAAAGAGACGAATTTATTCGCTTTATTGGAAAACAGCTTCGTTACACAATATGATACAAAATTTACAAATGAAATTGAAATCGAATTAGCTTTTACGAAGTTACTAGTACTTACTGAGAATTCTTCGCACTTTTATGGCAGCTATAGTACGGGAGCCGAGAAAGGTAAAGCCTACGTCATCGATTACATGGATGAAACTACTTTTTCGTGATAAAGGACGTTTAGTAAGCCTTAAAAAAGCTGGTCTGCCGGTGCGCCTCTTGGCAGGTTCCGCGCAGTCATGGAAATAGAGTGGCATTTTTTTCGAAAAAATTACGTCATCGAGTACACGAACGGGAATGGTTTCATATTATAAAGGTCATTTAGTATATAAGAAAAAATTAGGTCTGCCAGCCGGCAGCCTGGCACGTTCGTTGGCAGCCAGCGTCAAAGTGGGTAAAAACATAGTAAATTTTACGTCATCGAGCACCCGAATGAAACCAACGAATAAAGGTAGATTCAGACTGGATCGACGTACGTACGCATCGCTACGCCAAACAATGCTTAGCAACCATACATTTTCTATGAAAATGGTCACACACATCGCACGTCGCGATGCGTGTGGTCATGTGATTTTAAAACATAAATTTTCATTGAAAATCTATGGTTGCTAAGTAGCCCAGATATTGTTAGGCGTAGCGATGCATACGTACGTCGACCCAGTCTGAATCTACCATAACTGCAGTCTAGTGCATTCCATTTAAGAATTTCTTGGTCCGCCAACTAGCAGCCAGGCAGCAACATGTGTACGATTTTTTAAAGTGTTTTTAATATTTCCTTTATCTTAATTATTATTTTTATAACATTATGGTTTTAAAAACTTAGAATTCATGATTTAAAAAAATGAAGTGATAATAATAAAAAAAATTAATAAATAAGAAACGAAACCTGCCGCGGTGCCCTCACACCGCTATCGCGTGCGCATATTATTACACCAATTTACAATAAAAATAGTCTTTTTAAGATTGCCTAGTAGTCTGTTCGAACGGAAGTTCGAACAACCGCCGCACCGTCACCGTAAGAGCTGAGTTCGTCCGGAAAACGACGGAAATTTCCAAATCCCGTCCGTTTCATATCGGTTTCGCATGCCCAGCTGCATCAATTATGTTCTTTGCATGTATTTATTTGTATTTTTGGAATGGACAAGCCATGATCTTTACTAAATCTTGTGCTGTGTGTATGGTCTACTTTTTCTGTATTTGTGGAATCAAATAATAGATTTTGACACACAATTTTGAAACCATTACATCCTTAGAATCGGTAATACATCATTACTGTCGGTAATATTATTTTATATCTCTTCTCCGTGCATAAATACTTTTGCATACCAAAAGCTTAGTCACCGAGTTTTGGATTGTTTGAATGTAACCTATATTTGTCTTACACGAGTTTCCCAAAGACTTTAATCCGTAGTTTATGGTAAATTACGCTAGTTTCAAATAGATTATTTTTAACGTTGCCAATATTCCACAGGACTGCACTTTAGTTTTATGCCTTAAATTATACTTTTAAAATCTTGGAAAACCGGAGTTTATGATACAAGTACCAGTAGGTACAGTCAGTATAACACAATTTAATTTGATATTGATAGGCAACCAATATTTTTATATTTTGTTTAATAAAATTATCTTTTTGCTTATCGCATTAAAATGCCACTCGTAAAAATGAATTTTCAGTTGGTGGCGTTCTGCAGAAAGTTTTTTGAAGTATTTCCTCGTTCAATTGGACGTTTTTACTATGACTCGTAATTTTAATAATAAAATATTGATTAAAAAAAATTAAAGTTTAAGGTTTAGTTTAAAGCCATTGAAGCCACCTAGGTTTCATAGTTTATGGAAAATTTACACCGTTTATGAAAAAAAAAATGAAAATCTTAGATTCTTTTTTAAATCACCTACCCAAATTTAGGTAGCTATGATACGAATGGAGATACTGATAGCTGTTTATGAAAATCCAAGACGTAACTTTTCAAATGTCCAAATCAAAATTCATAAGCAAGAATTTTTGTTGGCTCAGTGTGTCGACGCGTCGACGTTATGACTTACGACAGATATGACAGTCTAACAGAAAAAGTCCTGCAATAACTATGATTGATCCTCGCAATATCGTTGCAATTCCGATCAACTTAAGAAGTCTGGTCAGTTTTTGTATTTTATTTCTCCACCGGTTCAAGTGGAAGTAGGGTTGTGCCAAAATATAAATATAAATATTATACAATAAAATATATAAATTTTTTTTAGACCACTTTAAATATTGTAGAGTTGTTAATATGGCGTTGTTGTTAGAGTTGTTAATATGACCTACGTCGGTGACAGCTGTCTTAACAGCAAGTAGAGTTGTCTACAAACATCACAATGACTTTGTAGTGAATTCGAACCGTTTAGGAATGTGCGGTTAATACGGATCGTTTAAAAATCAATAATTAGAAATTTATAAAAAAATAAAATTACTCATTTTTAGTTGTTAGATGATCAGAACCAGAAAAAATGTATGACGTCCAAACATCTTCAACGGTATCTATTTATACGGGGTGCAAAAATCATTGAAAATATATTTTTTTCGAATTTTCTTTGGGTCACCCTCTTTCACATGTTTTCAAATGGTTAAAATTTGCAGTTTTTTTTCAGATTTTTTAATTGTGTTTTATTTAGGAAAGCTGGGAAAATGTAGGGGTTTGGCCAAAAAGTATAAGAGGTTGGAATTTGGACTGAGTATTTATTTTAAACTAATTTTATTAAATCGACCCTTTGGAATAACAAGGTTCCATCTGTGACCGAAACGTCATGCGATAATGAACTCTAATGTGGCTTACTATAGATCCCATTATCGCATGACGTTACCGCCACAGATGGAACCTTGTTATTCCAAAGGGTCGAAATATAGTTTAACACGAGACTAAAATCAATGAAAATTTATATATTATTAATGAAATTATTATTCGCTTGTAGGTGCTATTTTATGACACGATTGTAAACTCAGTATATGAACAAAACGTACGTTATTAGTTACTACTCAAAGACTCTATTTGAGACAATAACACGTTTAAATACGTTTCCTATTGTTTACAAAACTGCGGGGGTTGGAAGAGGGCTGTGTTTAACCTATCTGCATACAGTGACATGATTAGTCTGGAGCGATGCAATCATTGCCCGAAACCTCTAGAAAATTCTTTATACTTAACTTAATATTAAACTTTAGGCGCATTGCTTTAGCCTGAATTGAGCAAGAACATTATCCTATGTTACTTTTTCATTCAACGTATTCCATCAATTTTTATAAATAAATTTCATCCCTACCCGCCAATTCTTCAATATTTCGTCTCCAATTCTTCAAGAAAACAACGTATGAAGCGCAGGGCTGTGCGCTGTGCCGGTCTGGTCTGTTGCTAACGACATGCCCCTACGGCCATGGGGAGCCTGCTCTGAATTAAACATGTGCGGCTAGCGGGACATGAGGAACACGAGAGGAACAAGAACGAATCAGAAGATCACTGTCTTATGGCAAAGTGTTGTCAAGATCATGTATTGTCGGTCTCAACGTTTGAATACTCTTCATTGGCATTGGCAATTCTAATCAAATTCTCTTAGGATTCGTTAAAAAGATAAAATTGATTTATTTATTAGGTCTCGTTAAGTGAACAGCATTCCGGTTCAACATGAGAACTCGTTATTTATTTTACAAAGATCCTTTTAATATCCTTTAACGTTATACTGAATGTGATCCACAGCGGAACCTCCCTGGGGTCTAAGACACCGTTGGCTGGATCGGGAAAAGGAGGATGAGTTGAAGACCTATATTGCTTTAATAAAAGTGGTAATAAACTAAAACAATGTAAAACAAACTAAAACCAACGTCTGATGATTATTACCTAGAACCAATACCAGGGTATAGCTAAGTGCCGAACCTGTTATACATTTAAGATTCCAACTTATTATACGTTTTGTGCCACAGAGGGCAATAATAGTTAGTTATTGATTTTAACACAAATATTAACAAAAAACATTACTCGAGTGTTTGAGACCTAATCCTTCAGATGTATTTATTAGATCTTTAATATTATGTCACAATCAATCTATGATTAGTTTTCACAATACTTTAGTTGTCTACGGGCTATTCGGGTCGTATGGTCTCGTTTCCGAGATTTGCTGAAGTTAACCGAAGGTAGATGTGCAGGGTCATTATAATTCTAGAGCTACGGAGACAAAACCGAGCTTTCAATCAGAAAGGACGTTAGACCTTCGAAATATAATTATAAATTACGATACGTCAATAAAAAAATCACTGTGATTCAAATAACCTAAGTCTTTTAATAAGCATCCTGTTGTACTGGAGAATAACGGTCCCAGTACTTCCAAATAATGTCTCTGGAGAGAATATTGCATATTTTACTGGATTCTACTTATGGTTTTTTTAAACTTGTTAACTATTAAAGTAAGGGTACCTCTGTGATTGTCGAGAAAAGGCGATAAAATATTTTGATTTTTTGAGGAACCGGTTCCAAAAGTTGCTGGATAAAGAACCGGTCCTACTGGGTTTTCTAGGTTTACCATCCATTTCAGGGATCAATCATATCTAGAATATAACGCCAAATAACTCTGAATTATCACAAAAATACCTACAATATTCACATTAGGTACAATATAAGTAGCCAAATATTACTATAATTATTAAAACTATGACCGATTCTTAAAAACACAGTTTTTTCATCGTTTCTTTTTTAACCGCGATTTTATTCCCCACTAAACAGCGAGCGCACTGTGTACAGGTGGAACCTTAGAACACACAAGAGCATTCACAGGCACAAAACAAAGAACAATGTAACGAGCATCATTTTATGATAAAATGAGGCCCCAAAAAACAAGGTAACCGCCATCATTCTACCAACACGCCCGCCTGAGTGACAAAGTGTCCAGAATGGGTGAATTGCGGTCCTGGGGCAAGGAAACCGCACCCGATATGTTGCCAGTTTGATTCTAATTGGCGCAATATGGGTGGATGGCTGCTGTCGTTCTAATTAGATCCTAATTAGTATTTTAGGTTGGTGGATTTTTGTTATTCATAGACGAGCGAATCAGTGATATACAATAATAGCTTAGGTTTAATATAGGTATCTATCTACACCTATCCCTTTTTTAATAAAAGCGTCTAGATCAAATTATTAATTCTTCCTTTTGCGAAATTTTATTTCAGTCTCAGAAACTTTATTTCTTGGTAGTCCAAATTAAGTTATTTATTTTTTAACTTACGTTATGAGTACAACTTCTAATTGTAATATTTAATTATTGAATACAATGGAAAATCTGGATCAGAAAAATTAGTAAAAAATACGGTCTCATCTAGGAAACAAACAAAAATTCGTATATAAAAGATCGTAATTTTTTCTCATGTTTTTGTTTCAGATTTTTGATTGGGTGTTGCTAATATTGTCTTCATTCATTAAATATAATACATTATCTATTATATTTAACAATATTTTATGCAGTAGCCCAATTGGTAGAGGTGTATGTCCCGGTAAGACGTAAGGTTCTGGGTTCGAGTCCCTGTTGCGACCGTTATCTTTTATTATTTTTCCGTGTCTTGTTTATTTTCTTTTTTTTTTTTAAATTAGATTATTATTGTTATCTTCTTCTTCAATGATATATTTCATTAATGGGAATAACCTTCAAAAGTTAAAAAGAGAGTTTTTCTAATAAAAATATGAATATTTTATGTACTAATAACATTTGAAGTTGTATTCTAACTGCTGTTATATTCTAAAAGTTCCCTTTGGGCGATATTCACAAAAAAATGCAATTATTAACAAAATATGAATATTATTTTTTTACCAAGGGCCTTACTAATAAACGTGTTTTAAATTTCATGCAACTAATAAGCAATCGTTAAAGTATTATGGAAAATGTTTGTTTATCAGTTATGTGCAATTTAAAGCAAGTATATTAATTAGTAAAGAAAACTTTATATAATTTATAAAACAAAGAAAATAATTTATAGCCAATAGGTACTTAATTTACGTAGCTATGCATTTTCTGTTTGGTTAACTTTGATATGACGAAGAAACTGGTCGATGAATGAAAAAAATGGTCTAAAGTAATGCATTTATTGAGGTAGGTACCTATTAAAAATCAAAATGCTGCTTTACGACTGCCTGAAAATCAAGGTTCCATGATAACTCAGAATAAAGTAAATCAGCACCTCTTTGAAATAATAAAAAAAAAAAATTAATAATACCCCATAACGTAACCTAATGTAACCTATTTAATATTTTTTTTATATATTTTTTTCATCACTTTTAATGATTTTCAAAGGAGGTGTTGAGTTGCATGAATTCATTCCGAGTTATCCGGTCACCAAATTTTTCATTGGGAATTAGTACAACGAGTTTGCTAATTTGCCGATTTTTTGGCTTATATTTATAAACCTACATAATAAGAACAGCTAATTTACCCACCTACTTTTAGTTAAAAATTAAAGAAAGTCAATAAAATCCCACGTAACTTTGTGATATAAATCGTGCAAGGTCGATGCTTTACATTTATTAAGGACACAAAAGAATTGGGTGCGGTTTATCGCCTTTTAGCGAGCGACAGGAGTAAAAAAGGACGCTCCCTTTGCTTAGGAATTTGGCATAATATTTTGTTTTACATAATGCGGCGAGTTCTTACAATCCGCTAAGCCAAATTTATATTTCGGGTGCCGAGTAAAAAGCGGTCACGCTGCCGAGCAAAACAACCAGGAATGCTTTAATGGGGATTATATTAGAAATGAACGAGTTTGGAGGTTTTTACGCACTTCAATGACGTGGATCCTTATTCTCAATTACTTGATCCAGTTGGTATACGGGAATCAAATGGAATGTTCAGAATTTTTTTTAATGGTAGAATACGGCAGCGTGAAGTTAACAACATCATTGATATAATTACCGACATCGACTCTGAACACTAAAATCGAGTGTTCCAAATTTTCAAAAATTTTTGAGATATATATTTTTTTAATATGAATACCGCACAAGAATCACAGCTTCTCCCAACCGCCTGGGGTGAATGAGACTATGTCATCCCCAATTGGGGGAAGTAAATGGCTATTGGAGGGGAAGGAGATGGGGAAAAGAAATGTGGGGTAATAACTGGCTATTCAGATCTGGTCACCAAACACAGCTAAACCCATTTCAAGCAACATTTCATGAATGGTGGTCTTACACAAGGGCGAGATTGAAAGTATCTTGCATCTCAGAACGTGACGTAAATATAACTTATTTTACATTAAATTAAATTGTGAAATGACACAATTCAATAAAATAAAAACAATTGCGCACCCCGGGATTTGAATCAGCGACCTTCGGGTTGGCCCCTCGACAACGAAGGCCGTCCATCAAGATAAAAGAAGATTGAAAAGATTACCTAGCTTTCAAATCTAGCTCGTTAACATTATATGTTTTTCAGTCGTTTCTCACAGGAGGGGTAAATTTTACTCTGAAACAAGGTGCAAACATGCCTATAACATTTTTATTTATAGAATTTTAATTGTGTGTAAATCTAATATCCACGCCGGGTTTTGAAGCCATGTCCTCCGAATCGAGAGAAAATAAACTAATCACGTGGCCTTGGAGGTCATCAAAACAAATTTTTGAACAAAAGGTTGTAGGTACCTATTTGAAAGTTTTTTTTATTTTAAGTCAATAATTTAGAAGACTTGCAAATAAGGTGGAATAAAAATAGCTTGGAGGAATACAATTTCAGGCGGTGACCTTTCGGTAAAAGGGTCAAAGTGAGTTTGGGATAAAAATAATAGATGGTTTTTCGGAAAACCTCTTTCCCGAAGGGGATTTTTTCATAAACAATTTATTTATTCATAATCAATATTTTAAACTATGAAATAGGAAACTTATGTTTTGTTAGTTTTATGTTTTACCAGAAGATAGCTCATAATTGCCTGATGAAAGACAACGTATTAGAATGGAAATCATGCCTGATACTTGATTCACCTACAGTTGATCCCCAGACAGTTGATTCCCATGACAGTTGATTCCCATGACAGTTGATTCCTATGACAGTTGATTCCCATGACAGTTGATTACCATGACAGTTGATTCCTATGACAGTTGATTCCCATGACAGTTGATTCCCAGGACAGTTGATTCCCATGACAGTTGATTCCCATGACAGTTGATTCCCATGACAGTTGATTCCTATGACAGTTGATTCCCATGACAGTTGATTCCCATGACAGTTGATTCCCATGACAGTTGATTCCCATGACAGTTGACCACTGGGACAATTTTCCCTCGGAAAGTTGATCCTTCTGCCAGTTGATCCCTCGGAGACTGAACCCCCTAATGAATTATATCTGTTGTACCACCATCCGTAAATCATCTTTTGTTATTTAGCGATACAACTCTCTGCGTATTCCTCCGGAGACACGGCAATATTGTTAGCATAAATATTTTCTAAGGTGGATTTCCAAGAAGCTTGCAGATATTATAAGCATATCAGCCGGATATCCTCTTTGCATACATTATCAGCTTATACAACAAAATACAGAAAGAAGTGAAAATATTTATTTATTTAATATAAGAACTTTGTACATTGTATAGATTTTTGTGTTACTTGTTCCGCCATGTGTTACGGCGGGTGAAGTTTATAGATTGGGAATTCATAATATGGTTGAAAAATTAAATTATAAGTTATTAATTTTTCGAAGAAAACTTCTTCGGAAAGGTTTTCACTTTGTGATGTCATTATTTATTTTATTTAAAAGACAAAATAACTTTGTTTACATCACTTTTTATTTATATACAATCTACATGTTTCGTGAACGATGTTCACCTCATCAGGAACAAATGAATACTAAACTTAAAAATTAAATATAGATTACATATGGGAGGAAAGGCTAGAAGGAACTAGCTCCCACTCTTACCCCTTCCCCTTCCTTCTAGCCTTTCCTCCCATATGTAACCTATATTTAATTTTTAAGTTTAGTAAACATTTGTTCCTGATGAGGTGAACATCGTTCACGAAACGTGTAGATTGTGTATAAAGAAAAAAGTGATGTAAACAAAGTTATTTTGTCTTTTAATTAAAATATACGTTATTAAATTATACAAATTCATAAAAATGCAAATATTGTATATCATGGTTTCTAAATGTAAGGATCCATTGTGATTTTTGTTTTTTAAAGGTATGCGGGGTTGGGTTTCGGTTTTTAAGTTCTCAGAGAGAAGGTTAAATATTTTCGGAGCTAGGTACATGAAAATAATGTTTTCGAGCTGACGTGGTACATTGTGTAGGTACATTGTGGTGTCGGTTGGTAATTGTTCTTATGGTGTAATTGTGATGTAACACGGTGTTTTTTCTATTACACGCATTTATTTATTTATCTTCTATTTTTTTATTGTAAATTAGATCTAAGAGGTTTGAATCTGTGACCTTTGGTTCCAGAGCAAAGTAGTTTACTTCTGTGCTTCAGTTGTCCTGTATGATTGAATAATAATAACTCTTGCCGTAAAAGGTTCTTCTATCCAAGCGCCGACACCTTCAAACGTTGCTTAACTTTCACGATCTATTAAAATTTGAATCCGAAAATCGCTCAAACCTGCCTCATAAAATAACACCAGTTGAGAATATATCCCAAAATCTGGAAATGATCTACAAGAAGTCATCTTAAATTTATGATTTTCAAATTTGGAATTTAGGTAGTTTAATCGGGCGTAAAATTTTACGAGAAGTAAGCCAGAATGCTTAAAAAATGTACCGAAAACTCCAAAACAGGAAAAATACCATTTTCATGTATCGAAATTCAATTTTCCCCCAAAGTGATTTGGTATGGTATCCTCGGATGGAGTTTAGCTTTAGGTAAATCCACGAATTGCGGTGATTTCTTCGTGCCATTTCGTGGATTACGGACAATTTTAATCATTTTCGATTAAATTGATGTAGTCAAGTTTTACAGCCGACTTTTAATGGTTTATCAATGGTGGGCATGGCGGACTCTAATCCTTAAATACGCTCGCCTCTTTATGGCGATCGAATAAAATCTTTGGCAGTAATATCAAAAACGAAATCATTTTGATTGCGAGAAAGGTCATCTGAAAGGTTTTCTCGGGAATATGACCACTTGAAGAATCCCATAAGAGACCAATTCAAAGACCGCCAAAACCTTCAATCAAAGGGGATTTTTAATTTCTGCACAGTTCGAAATACATTTTCATTAAATTTAAAAAAATATTTTTTTTAAATGTACAGTGAACATTATTTAAATCTTTACGTAAAAACTCACATAGGTTTGAAAAAACATTGAACTTTCCGCCATCTGGTCTCAAGTTCCAATTTCAGTTAGTAAAACCCTTTTACTTAGATGTGTTTTTCTAATAATATTAATGCTAATTAGATATCTTGCAGAGCGCCACTTTCGTAAAAAATCACAATAAAGGCGCTCTATAATTTATTACGAGTTCTTAGATCTATCAAATCTAGATTGAATGGTGTAGAAATGAGATCCCTGTTGCACATGTGTTGTAGAACCATTTATGATCGCTTGAGAAATGTGGAGATCCGCAAAGAACGCGAAGGTGATGCAAGCGTAATGAGTAATGATTAAGATTTTGATAGGGACCCTCAGATGGCTTCGACACGAACGAAGAAAGACGTGTAATGAGAATATATAATAACGTAAGATTGGACGCTATATTTAAAACACTGGACGATGCATGATTTTATATTTTCTACCCTCTATTATTTCTTATAACGTTTAGGAGAAGATAAGTGACAAAAATACACCATGAAGGTCACCTTTCGAACAGTATTTGTAAAAAATGAACTATTGTGTACTTCTACGATATTTCCATTCGTGTAGATTATATTTTATCAATAAATTTTACAAAAGATGATTTATTGATTATTTTCTGATCTTTTTAAATCATCCCGTTTCATTGGCTCACCCTATTTCTTTGTAATGATATAAGCAGTATAAGGTTATTTTTACTTCCATTACATTTAGCCTCAGAAAACTTAGAAACAGATCGAAGTAAACCTGTTGAGGTGACCGATTTAATGTCAAAAGTTCAAATTAGCGCTGTTCGTGGTTTTGATCATCAATAAAGTATGACGAGGGTTGAAACATCCAAACACTCAAATTATATCAATTCATAGGTATACTGAAATGTATCCTAATATTCCATGATCTAGGTACTACATACTCTATCTTAGTAGTCTAAGAGCTCTTCGAGTCACATGGTATCGTTGCCGAATTGTGCCGAAAGTGACCGAAGGTAGATTTCGAAGGTTTCAGGAGTTCTTCAGATAAAAAATTATCCTTCGTCCTGGAAGTACGTTAATAAGGAAATACGACAATAAACAGTCACTGTGTTATTAAGAACCTAAGTCTGTCAATCAAGCATCCTATAGTTTACAAGGATAATAAGTACCGAAGATTACAGGTCCTAGTAATAACCGTATGAAGTTATTCTTTGGAGAAAATATAAAAGACATTTACTTTACCTACCTAAACATTTTGAGTATGGTTGACGTTCGTAAGTAATTCTTACCAGGTTGCACTGAGAGCTTATGCATTCAAATCCGCGGCTTACCATTTCGCGGTATGCATGGAATGCCGTACCATTCCACTCTTTTCAAAATTTCCGCGATGATTCACTTCTTCGAAGGAAATAATAATTATTTGCCACCAGGAGCAGATACTGGCGAGGAGGTATGCGCTACAAACACGTAACATAGGCCCGGGAGGACGAGGCAAGGAGTAAGGAGTACAATGTAAGTACCTACCCGTAATAGGTGGAGGAGAACGTCTTGTTGGTACTCTCAGGTAATTTTAATACCTTGGTTCCTAGTCGTGTTGAAGCACATTTTCTCAGTAAGCTTTCGTATGCTTACAGGATGTTTATTTTATAAAATATTTTTGTAAAAAATCTACCTTAAATAAAGCTTAAAATAAACTTTCAAGTGTGGGCTTTAATCATTCAAATATTATAAGCTACGCACCTCCGAGCACGTGTGTTGAATTAATGCATGGATTTATTAAGGACTCGACTGGCAAACCGAAGGTCACAGTTCTAATCAAGGCGTTAATTTTCACTACTTAATCTTTAAAATAATATAAGGAATATTTGCGGTACGTTCCGCGGTACGGGGAAGATGCGTACGTTCCGTTCGTTGCGTATGGGGAAGATGCTCTCAGTATCGCTCAATATCATTTCAGTATAAGACCACCGTTCAGAATTGAAACGTTGCGTTCCTAAAAATGACTTTTTATATCTATTTTTTATATATTACTAGCTGACTCGCCCACGCGTTGCTATGGTTAACGAAACACAAGGCCATCTACTGGATGGTTACCTAACCTAGATAACCAAGTGTTGAGTTAATAAATTAACTCACACCGCCATCTGTCAGAAACTTATAAAACTTACAAATAATTATCCCATAAAAACATTTATTTCGCAATAATAAATATTGAGGTCAATAATCGAGATAAAAACTATCCCATCTTTTAAGTTAGACCAAATTACACACAGTAAGCCAAATTTTATCAAAATCGGTTAGGTAGTTTCGGAGTTTACCTCGGACGAACATTGTGACTCGAGATTTTTATATATAAAGATTTATTACCGTTTGTACTTATAGTTATACTTTTTTAGTTAATTATTCTTTTTACCTTTTTATGCTGTTGTTAATGGCATTTGTTGTGCTGTAAGTATTAAAATAAATAAATAAATAATAACTTTTTAAATCAGCCTGTACCTTCGTAATTATATAAGCGATGAAATGACGTTACCCGACTGCCTCAAACAAAGCGCCGATGTTAATGCGCCCCAGTGATGAGGCGGTTTCTTCTCCGCTGTCATCTCAACTTCTCCTCCACCTTCTCCCTTCCTTCTTCTCGTCCCTGTACCCTCACGTGGTCAGATTCACTCCGCGGACTCCAGTCCTTTGTTTCGAGACCAATTAAGATCTCCGCCGATACAACAGCTATCACTAGCACCAGTTGCTCACTGCTTACAGTGACAGGGAACTGTTTTACAAGTGAGTCGAGTGGGTACAGATGACTGTCAGCATCTCTGACTAGCTGCAAGCTCGTGGACCCAGGCTCTGAACCCAAAGTAGGTGTATGGTTTGGTTTCAAATTCCGTTGTGAACAATCAAACAATATACTGATAAATACAGGCACACTACGCTTCTATACATAGAGCCAACTCGACAATTATTCGCCCAATCACAAGGACCCATTACCAAAAATTTACTACACATACTACATACCACTTGGTATGAGCGTTATTTTCTCTATTCAATACTCACACGTGCAATATTGCCGAAAAGTAGTTTTAAAGAGACCCTCGTTTGTAGAGGTGTGCTGGATGGATAAAAATTTAATTATTAATTCTATTGTTTTTATTAGGAAACGGAAGAATGAAATAAATGAAATTTAACAAAAACATTGTTTTTGTTGAATCTAGTTTTTTAACTGTTAATTCATGGTGGAATTCCATTGTATTAGATATGAAATTAAACAATTTTTTCACTTTGTTCCACTTGTTTATTTACACCAGGACCGGTTTCATCCTACGACGGAAAAAATTGTTTAATTTCATATCTAAAAAAACACTGTTCATTCAAATCACGAGTCAAAATTGAGTCGGAATTGATAAAGGTCCAACTTACACAAATACATCCAAACGTGTCCTCTATAATAAAGTGATTTGGTGTCTTTACCCCTATGTAATTAAATAATGTTTTATTTGGTGACCAGATCTGAGAAGCCCGGTACATTACCCACCTTCCTCTTCCCCATTATTCATCTCCTTCCTCCCCCCAATACTCAGCCTCACAACATACCCCAATTGGGGTTACCGTAGTCTCCACTGGCTCCAAACAGTTGACATCAGTGACGGGACTCTTGTACGGTATTCACATAAATAAAAATAAAAACAAATCAAATGATTATTCAAAAGTAAGCATTATTGTTTTCTTTGTGCGCAATGCAATACTAACCAATATTTTCAATTATTAAATTATGCATCGGTATATTATAATCATTCTAGAAATCATAAAAGCGTTTGAAGGAATCAAATTGGGCTTTCGCCCATTTTAAACTTCAAAAATTGTTAATATTTTATCGTAAAGCCGTACAAAAACAATGACGCTTTTAAAAATAAATTGTTGTAGAAATTAATTTTGAATTTAATCGACATTAATTTTAAATAAATGTAATTTCTCCTTTTGAGGGCATTTCGTTGAATACTTCAAAAAATGAAACGGAACAAACGGTATTGTTATTTTTGTTAATATTTAAGATCCTCAGAAATAATCTCGAGATTTTGCTTCCGGCACCGGAAAAGAGTCTTGATGGATTTTGCAGAAAGCTTGGCAAATTAATATTTTATTCTGCTTTAGTGAAACATCCTTAGAAAAATTCAATTGGACTTTTATACTTATTTAATATGAAATTATTTTCCTATATTATAATAACCTTCTCAAATCAGTATCTACGACGACGTAAGAAATCATTGAAAATCATTTTCAACAAGAGGTATTACATTTCTAGGTGGGTAGGTATCTAAGAGCAGAAAACCTAATTGATATCATCTCCCTTTCCTAAGTAAACCTATCTTCATGAAGTCATTATAAACAATAACATTTTTTTATGGCAGAACCTTATTTTTTTAATTATAAATAAGGTTCCGCGTAAAAAATCAAGGCATACAATTTTTTTGTTAGTGTTTATATTCAATTTAA
The DNA here is from genome assembly GCA_951813805.1 of Limnephilus auricula. Classification (NCBI taxonomy): domain Eukaryota; kingdom Metazoa; phylum Arthropoda; class Insecta; order Trichoptera; family Limnephilidae; genus Limnephilus; species Limnephilus auricula. The sequence continues at coordinate 2,377,397 of OX638401.1, forward strand.
AAGTCTTCTAGAAGGTTATTTACATTTTAGATACGTTTTAACGTAAATATGGATAATTGATGAAAAATCGTAAAATTTCAAAGATGTCGATATTATTAATAGAATTTTGATTTGTTATTGATTATTTGCGCACATACTTTTTTAGGTATTGTTATTTGGTTAAGAGTTTTTGTAATCATCTGATTGTAATCATTGATTGCATTCCAAATGAATTTTATTAGAATTTTCGTTATTTATATTTGTGACTCGATTTATTGGTTGCTGTGAAAAATATATATTTATTTTTATTATAAAATATGTTATTTGGGAAGATTGAAGAAAAAATAAACATTTTTTTTATCTCATTGTCAATGTGTTTCGTAAGGATTTTTTCATTTGTCATTTTATTCGTTGGCTCCACACATAAGGTCCTAAGGAAAATAATTTCCCTCTTGGCCTACGTCATCTTTGGGGATGCTGTGTGGAGGGTTATTTTAGGAAAATCATAAATTTTTATATCTCACTCAACCGTCTCTCGTAGTTATACACACGCTTCCGCTCCCAATAAATTTAATATAAAGTATATATTTTATTAAGAATATCAAAAAGTATCATTCTACCATATTGTCTTCTTCTATGAAATAATATTTTCACAGAAAGGGCGAGTTACAAAACGAGTTATTTTCTTCAACAATAAATAAAATTTATTTTTAGTTCAGAAGAGTTTATAACCATTTGTTTTCATTATTTCTAATAATATCCCCCATAAGGCATGAGGCTAGAAGTAATAATTATTCCACGACTTGCCTCATGATGCTATCCGTGATCCACAGACCAGGTATCGGGGTACCACAGGGCCGCGCCCCGGGCCCTCCACTACTCCACTCGGCCACCTCACTAAACTAACTACAGCCGGACCCGCATCTCTTATAACGTTATGACCCCCTAGTACATCGTACCTGGAACCACATCAACATTATTCCAGACTGTGTTGGGTGCATAACATTCTAGTCGATACCTAATATTTGAGGTCGATATATAATGCCTAAGCATAAATTATCTGCAGGGAAGATTATACACCATCACAAAATGTGAGGTTACGTTTTATTATTTGTACATTGTACCGTATTATTTAATTTAGACATACCTACCCTAAACATGTTTTAAAATAATGTTTCTTACTAGAAGATTTCTATGTAGAAGTTTTTTGTTCGTTAATCATAACGTGTGGACTCCGCACCAAACTAAATAATTAAAAAAATAAACTAAATACTTAATTTATTTTTTACAAAAAAAATGTGTTTTCATCATACGTTGTCACTGATCACACTGCTACTGACGGGATCAGGTGATATGCGTTCTCTCTTTTCTGACATCGAGCTGCTGGAACAAGACGCAGTGCGTATCATCGTGACCCGTGCTGGCTGTACCCATCAACTTTTTTTTGTTTTTCAGCAATAATTCTTCAGGTACGTCTACATATAGAGTAGGTATATGCGGATGGACGGAACTTCAGCTTCAACTTCCATATAGACTTACTTTAGGCACTTAATCGTTACGCAAATCTGCAAAATATGTAAATCTAGCTATACCTACTATACTCTACCTATCCATACTATGACGCATACATAATATCTGAAAAACTTAAGCCGCAGTCGTCGCCATGATTTGTTCGCGATTCCACAATGCATAACAGATGATCTATAAAAGCGTAGCAAGATAAAAGGTAGCACAGTGGATGTATTTAATAACTTTTTAATTAGCCTTAATACTATTTGTGTAACTATTTATTTATTTTGTATTTCACCCCCTTCTGGGCTTTTACATGTAAATTATTTTATTTTTTATTCACAAAGATCATCTCAATAAGAATAACAAAATCAAACAAAATCAAAAACAAAATCCAAAACAAAACCATTAACGAAATCAAGAACAAAATCAAAAACCAAAACAATAACATAATCTAAAACAAGGTTAAAAACATAATCCAAAATAAAACTTATCTTCCCAAATGTTACGAGTGTTAAAAATGAGAAGTCTTGGACTGTAATGGAATTAATATTCTTACAATAATAAATACATTTATCACAGCTCAATAAGTCAATATTAGGAAAAAAAAATTAAAATAGTTGACAGAGCCGATCATGCGCCCAACCTTTCAACGCTTCAATGATTTTTTTCAAACTTCGCATCCTCAGTTTTTCTACCTTTTGAGGCGGCAGTTCGCCGATTCAAGTGCAAGAATTCTCTCAAATATGGGGTGATAAAACCAATGAATTTTTCGTGATTAAAATAAATCATTATTTAATACTTATCATTGTTAATAAAATTAAACGTGATTTATAATTTCAGATCAGTGAGGGTTATCTGACCCAAATTAAGACCGACATATAAATTATTAACAGCAGATAAATCCAAAAAGCAAATAATGGGCCGCAATATTCGGTAGGGCGCAATCTGTTGAGGGAATCGGTACATGAGTATCTACTACCAGGGTACCAAATATCAGGAGAGCAGCAGTATTCAGTAGGTTACGTGAACCATTAAGCTCACGATTGCTCTACTGAGTTTCCAGATAACCGAATTCCTCCCGAGACATAAATTACAGTCAAATCAGCCCGTTGAGCATATTTAACTTGCACATACGGAGATCGATATAAATCTTGTGAAGAAACTGGCCTAGCCGCTCGACTCGCGCTAATAGGAGCACAGGAATTGGTCGGGTGGAGTCTCAAACATCGACAGCTTGGAGCTATAGAGAATGGAGACCGCTTATGAATATTATGGAACCCGAGTAAGCAATCAAAATTAAATTATCATTAATATTTTTTTGAGAAAACACATTTTTTTACAAAACTTACCATGCAAAAACTAAAAGAAGTGGAAAATAGGCTTAAAACCAAGTTCAACGATACACTTAATTTTAGAAATATTAGAGATACCTACTCTTATTTATAATCGATATACTTTATGATTTAACTAAATTTTCATCTTTAATCTTCGATCACCTTGTGGTGTCATTTATAATATGAAACATTAATTCATTCATTCGGTTTCGAAATACGTCGATAATTGTGCTTATATAGTGGTGTGCACCAAGTTATTGTTTCATTTAATTAACTATTATTTACTTACTTCGGAAAACCATTTTTTTTATTGTGCCAACGGTTAGTTATAAATGGGAACAAAATAATTTCGCCGGTGGAAGAGGCTGGCGAAAAACAATGATTATTAGTTAAAAATCCAAATTAACGTATGTAACGCTATTACCAACTGACATAACTGAATGTCTTTCTCACCGTAAATTTTTTTAAGCAACAATCATCGCTATCAAAAACTATGACTATTTTATGACAGGCGAGCAACCGCGGGCAAATGGATAAAAATAGATTTTTATTTTCTATGCAAAAACATTAACACTGAATGTCAGAATCAAGAATTAAAAAATACTAAAACCAGTTAAAATGTCTTCTGAAGTAATAAATTTTCTTAGTTTGTGTACAAAAGCTATGAAGAATTTCCAGGGTTTGTATTGAAATAATGGAGTTAGTGTGTTAATCACTGGCATAACTTTTTGTAAACAGGTATCTAACAGAATGCAACAAAAATGTACTGTGAAAATCATGTGGACGATGTCAGATTAAAAGCTCCTAAACCAAATATAAAACTTCTGAAGACAAATACTTATTTACAAAAAGTTATACCAGTGATTAACACAGTCATTTCATTACTCCAATACAAACTCTGGAAATTCTGCAGAACAGACATTTTATACCGCCAGGACAGCATAATATTCGCAAACCGTTAAAACCCAAGAATATCATCTTACAAACTTAAAGCTCCTCTTACTTAGCTCCCGATCTGTTGGTTCGATAGCGCCTGGATTGATGGCTTGCCGAGTGAATCGCTCTGTAAAAAGCCATCTAATAACAATATTTACATTCTCGCCGGCCGCGATCGTTCTGCAGAGGCGCGATAGCGGACTGCGGGCGACACTGCCCGCTGGTACTGCTTGCTGGCTCCTTCCTCGCCGGCACAGTCACTACCTACTGCCTACACACCCGGACTGCGAGGGGCAAGAACAGTAAACATGTACCTTGTACCTGATCATATTGCAGAGCTACTTGGCGGCTTCATTTCAAAACATAGTAAGTGTCCAAACAATCGTTCGGAAAGATTGAAAAATATACTGAAGCGAGTTAAACTTCACCAAAAACAAATTTATTTGACTAATCAATTTTTTTTTAAAACAATTCGTTCTTAACTAACTAACTAACTAACTAACCATCACGCCGTTTCCCCGCAGGGGTAGGCAGAGAGGACGGACCGCCAAACAACTCGGTCTTGGCACACGCTCCTTGCCTCATTCACATTCATACATCTTCTCATACATACTCTTCTATTATTCTGACTCTTGACATGGCCCGACTCAAGTATCTGATTTACTTGATCGTGCCACGTCTTCCTTGGGCGTCCTCGGCTTCTTCTACCGTTCACATTCGCGTCATAAATTCTCTTTACACTCCTTTCTTCATTCATTCGCTCAACATGCCCAAACCATCTAAGCGTCCCTTTCTTAATCTTACTTACTACGCTCACATCAGCCTTGCATTCTTTTCGGATCTCCACATTCCTCACACGATCATATATGGTTTTACCACACATACGCCTCAGGGATCTCATTTCTACAGCATTCAGTCTACTTTCATCCTTTCTCTGCCATTTCCACGCTTCACTTCCATACATCAGGGTAGGTACCAGTACTCCATTGTGGACTGCTAGCTTCGCTTCTGTGGACAACTTTTTGTTGGCTCCAACGGCGTTCAATCCTCCATTAATGGAGTTACCTGCATTCACCCTTCTTTCGATATCCCTATCAGCCTTCCCATCTCTCGTAAACATTCTTCCCAAATATACAAACTCATCCACCTGCTCCAAGTATTCATCATTCACAACTATATTGCACACCGTTTTCTGACTCTCTCTTTCAAACACCATGACTTTAGACTTACTTACATTCATCATTAATTCATTCTTCATACATACTTCGTTCATCCTAGACACGAGAGACTGCAGATCTTCTATACTGTTGGCAATCAGCACCGCATCATCAGCATACAACAGGCAACATACTATCAGATTATTCAATTTCGCGCCCAATCCCGCCTCTTTCAATTCTTGCATATAATTGTCCATGTATAGATTGAATAACCACGGTGACATTACGCAACCTTGCTTAACACCTTTTATGATGTCAAACCACCCCGTAAAACCACCGTTTACCCTTATGCAAGCAACACTTCCCTCGTATAGAGACGCGATTGCCTGTACAAGATTTGTATTCACTCCATACTTGGACAATACCTTCCATAGTTTTTTCCTGTCGACGCGGTCGTATGCTTTTTGTAGATCTACAAAGGCACAGAAAAGTTTCTGTTTTTTTGCCAGAAACTTCTCAGTGAGCATACGCAAAGAGAAAATCTGATCCATGCACCCCCGTCCACTCATAAAAGCACCTTGCACATCCCATATTTTATCTTTTGTTTCCATTCTTACCCTTTCAATCAATATTCTACCATCCAGCTTGCCGACTGAACTTAGCAAACTAATAGCCCTATGATTCCCACAATCCATGCGTGACCCTTTACCTTTGTATAACGGCATGATCACAGCCCTTCTCCAATCTAATGGCGTGTAACCCTCCTCTAAACATTGGTTAAAAAGTTTGCACAACCATGTGAGAATTATACGGCTATCACCTTTAAAGTATTCGGCAGCGATATTGTCGAACCCAACAGCCTTACCATTCTTCATACATTTAATTGATCTTTTTATTTCATCCATGCTGATTCTGGTAACATTCGCTCCGTCGTCGCTCATCCCTGATTCGCCGCTGGAATCACTGTCACCCAGATTGCTTTCAAAGACCTCCTCAAAATATTTCATCCATCTATCTTTTATTTCTTCCTCATTCGTCAACATTTTCCCATCTTTTGATTTTATCACTTTCATACTTCCGTTATCTGTACCACTCCGGGATCTTTTGACCTCCTTCCAAAACAGTTTAATGTTTTCTTGGAAGTGGTTTTTTAATTCCCTCTTCCTCTTTCAGGCGTTTCTTTCGTTCTTTCACTCCGACACCTACTCTTTTCTTGCATTCCTTATATACTTCTTTTGCTCGATCTCTCTCTTCACTAGATGCACTGCCAGACGCTATCAGATATAACCATGCTTTCTTCTTCTCTGAGACCAGTGCCTTGATCTCGTCATCCCACCATGCATCACCTTTTTTCCTACCTTGCGTACTTAATCCACACACGTCTCTAGCAGATTCACAAAGACTTACTTTTATGTGGTTCCACGTTTCATCTATGCTAAGACCGTCCATTTCCTTCTCATTCAGTCTCATCTCTGCACACTTCTCATACTCACTTCTGATAATATCGTTTTGTAGTTTTTCTACTTTGACTCTTGTTGGAGTCGTTACCGTTTTCACTTTAGAGCGCCAGCCACGGAAGAGGTTTACTCTCGACACTACTAGAAAGTGGTCAGTTTCAACCTCAGCCCCTCTGAAAGCTCTTGTGTCCTCGGTAACGGTTCTCAACCTAGAGTCAATTACTACAAAGTCAATTATAGATCTATCATTTCCTCTTTCCCACGTATATTGGTGGATACCTTTATGATCGAAGAAAGTATTCGACACAAACAGGTTCCACTCTAAACATACTTCAAGTATTCTGTTCCCATTGTCATTCGTTCTTTTATCCCCAAACATACCTAAGGCTGAATCAAATCCGTCACGTCTGACTCCCACCCATCCATTCAAATCGCCCGCCATTATAATCCTTTTATTACTTTTTTTTGTCTCATTACATCATTCACTCCAGTCCAAAAATCATCTTTCACTTCGTCGCTTTCAGAATTAACAGGGGCATAGCAAATAACTAGAAACACCCTAGTCAAACCAATTTTGAATCTGATCCACATTATTCTAGGACTTACACATTCATACTGTAACATACATTCAACCATTCTGGGAGACAGTAGCGCTGCAACACCCTGGCAGGCCCTCTCTGTATCTGGTCTCCCAGACCAGATGACGAACCTATCATCATGCTGCATTGTACCGCTCTCTTTTTTCATACTTTCTGTCACACAAAGTACGTCCAAACATTTGCTTTTCATGGTATCACACAATTCATTCATCTTTCTTTCCATCCCTCCTCTGATATTCCACGTACCAATTCGACATTGTTCGCGTTCCGTCCTCCTCTTTGCGCTACCGAAGGGTCGGCGATGTGATGGATAGCGAGCCTCATCGACATAATTCGTTCTTTATTGTGAATTATTTCAAAGCCGAGTACCAAAATGTCCGGTGAATTTGGGATTACGCATGGCATATCTAAATAGAGAGGAAGAAGGAAGGGTGAATTAAAAAGTTGATTTTTATTTATTTTTTATTTGAATACCGCAAAAGAGTCCCAACCGTCTGGAGCCAGTGAGACTATGGCATCCCCGATTTGGGTATCTTTTGAGGCCGAAGTTAGTAAGGAGGGAAAGTAGTTGAGGTTGAAGAATGTGAGGGAGTACCTGGCTATTCAGATCTGGTCGTTTCAATTCTGAATGGTGGTCTTACACCAGTTCGATACTGATACTATCTCACACTCTTAGGCAGTGGTAAGGCTGAGATTACGAGTGTTTATTATCATATCATATTTAAAATGAAAATCTAACTGGACCTAACGACCGTTATAAAGGATTCTTTATATTAATTTGACGGCGGGGGAGCCGCAACCTGAAGATGCCTGCCTGTGTATCGAACATGATTGGCAATCGTCCAACAGTTGTCTCTATCGTGTAAAACTACCAATGACACCTACCGAGACACCTTAAAACTATATATTTAACGACCGTCCGTGGTCGAGTGGTAAGATACCTGACTCCCATTCGGAAGGTCGCGGGTTCGAACCCGGCGCGGCGTGCGCAAATAAATTTTATGTGATTAATTTGTGTTATTTCACAATTAATTAATAAAAATAATGTATGTTATATTTGCAGCACGTTCTAGAGTGGAAAATACTCTCAGTATCGCCCTGGTGTAAGACCACTATTCAGAATTGAAACGTTGCTTAATAATGGCTTTAGCCGTGTTTAGGGACTAGATCTGAATAGCCAGGTACTTTCCCACCTTCCTCTTCCCCATCTCCTTCCCTTCCCCACTTACCTTCAGCCTCACAACATACTCTCCAATTGGGGATGCCATAGTCTCACTGGCTCCGAAAGGGAGCAAGCAGTTAATACTCTTCGGAGGTTACTCTTTACAAATAAAAATAAAAAAATTAAATTAAAAAGAAATAGAAATAAAATAAAATATATATATGCATATATAGGTATATATATATGTACACGCAGAAAAATGTTAATTCGAAAATACTATCATTTTATTCGTAAAAACGGTTAAAAACGGGACTGAAGTTCTTACGAACAAATTAACAGTGTTTCAATATTTATTGGCGGGAAAATGTAAGAATAATTTGTTGGTATACATTGAAACCCTGTTAATTTGTTCGTAAGAACTTCTGTCCCGTTTTTACGAATAAAATGATCGTATTTTAGGATAACATTATTCTCCATGTACTAACGAAATCTGTTGTGAAACATTGAAACTATATACTCTAACGATATCTGTTGACAGAAGTCGAAACTACAAATATATTTAAAAACACTCAAAAAACGTTAAATTGATTAAAAAATGTCAGTAACTAGGTTTTGAAATTGGACAGCCATGTTTCTACCTGTGATATATCGCCTCAGAGTTGGAGCCCGTATTGTATGGCAGATGTTAATAATAAGACATTACTTTAGCTGGATATGATCAGTCTGGAATGGCTGCCAAATTATCGTACTTGGAAATAACAAAACAATGACTTACGAAGGTACCTGCTTGTCTACTTTTCATAATGCAGTAATTTTTGCGACCAGTAATAACGCTCCTGCATTTCGCTGGCTTAGTTCAGGCATCCATCTTGCCTGCAGTGCAATTTAATAACCTGATATTATCATGAATTAGTTTTATGGAGTGAAAAACATACAGGAAAGTCAATGGATAGAGGTTTTCTTACGTATTTGCAAAGCAGAGTTGCATTGCTGCTGGATTATTAATTTTTCCTGTGCGGCTTTCCCCTTTTCTGCTGTTTTTGCCGAAAGAATGCAGAAAAACGTTGTCGTCTGTACAGGTAAGTAAGGTAGGTACTTAATTTCTAACGGTAGATGTTTGTTACGACCAATGAATGTGTTCACCAAAAACTATCAAATTAATTGATTACAATATTATCAACTCTCAATCAAAATTATGAAACATAAAAAACAAACGCAAAGGTACGCCCGCATTTAGGAATCGAACCCAGGACATTATCTTTGCCTTGAACTTTCACTGAACTAATGGGACCTTATCCGCTTCAGTCATAGCCTAGGAAGAATATTTATTTAACTCTTTGGGTAAAACTTCAAATTATTATATTTAAATAATGAAGACAATATTAGAGACTCTCAATCGAAAATATGAAACAGAAAAATCGGAAAAAGATACGGTTACATCTAGGAACCCGGCAAGGCTAAGGTCCTGGATTCGATTTCTAGATGTTTTTTTTTTTTTTTTTTAATTTAGAGAATACCTCACAAGAGTCCCAACTGCTCCCGTCTGGAGCCAGTGAGACTATGGCATCCCCAATTGGGGTATGTTGTGAGGCTGAAGGAAAGTGGGGAAGGGAAGGAGATGGGGAAGAGGAGGGTAGGAAAGTACCTGGCTATTCAGATCTAGTCACTAAACACGGCTAAAGCCATTATTAAGCAACGTCTCAATTCTGAATGGTGGTCTTACACCAGGGCGATACTGACAGTATCTTCCACTCTGGAACGTGCCGCAAATGTAGTATATATTATTTTTATTAATTAATTGTGAAATAACACAAATTAATCAAATAAAATTTATTTGCGCACGCCGGGTTCGAACCCGCAACCTTCCGATTGGGAGTCAAGTGTTGTTACCACTCGTCCACGGACGGTCGTCGTCGTCGATGTGACATGAGATGACCTCTTTCAAATTTTAGCTTGAGAGTCGCTAATATTTATTCATTAATTTATAATTACAATTTAAGGATTAACTCGTTAAGTTAAAATTAAAATAAACATAAATGAAATAAATTACTTTGTGTAAACCACTATAATCACACTTTATAATATCGACATGTTTCAAAACCATTGGTTTCTTAGTTAGGATAATAACATGATGTTTCATTTAATTCAAATGAAACCACAAAGTGATTTTGCAAAGGTTGAAGAAATAAAAATAAACTAAATGACGTTGTTCGAAAGATGTAGGTACTAAAATTCTGCTTCTTCGCAATGACACGTATCCTGTTCAAAATCAAGAAATATCAGATTTCAATTACATTTTAAAGTTTGGTTACAAAATTGTGATCCATCACCCTAACCGTGACCGCGGTGTGATATCATGATATAACACTTTCCAAACCAAATTTGACCAAATCGCCCGTTTAACCTTAACCTTAACAATGCTTTTGGCGCTGGGCCGGTGTTCTCGACTCCAAAGTGTTTTGATTGGGTCACGACTCTTTATCGAAGATTTCCCGATAAGTGTGGGACCTTGCTTAATATTTTGGTAAATGCCTGAGAGGTGGATCAGTACAAGTTCAAAAAGCTTCTTTTCATTTGTCTAAGAAAGATACTTTGTAAATAAATACCCGGTTTAAAGACACTAGTGACCAAAATTAGGCTGATATAATTATTTAAAAAAATTAATTTATTTTATTATTTTATTTTTTACTTTATCTTCACACAGAAGGCCCTGATAAAAAAAAGTCCCTCAGGGCCTATATCATCTTTAGGCGTGTAGTGTGGAGGATCTGATGGCCGAACCTATTCGTAAGTGAAGATCAGGTGATGATTCGTGGAAATGTGCACCCTTTTGTCGAGGCTGGCGGCACACTCCTTCGAGGAAATTTCTAAATCTGTTTTCATCCGGATTTCTGCGCAATCACACCATATTAGAATTGAGGCCCTATTTCATTTTACCCTTTCACCAAAGTTTCATAATTTAAGGGACAGTGAGATTTTTTTCCTGACATTATTAGTTTTATTTTTTTATAATAATTTGATAACCGTCGAAACACCTCTTGCGGAATTTGTTTAACATGGTTATCTGAACTTTCGCGCAAACTTTCGCTGAAATTGGATAAAGGAAAGAGCAGCCAAGAAGAGCCGAAAAGAGACTATAAGAGACTAAAAGAAACAAAAAGAAGCAAGAAGAGACAAGAAGAGACAAAAAGTGACAGGAAGAGACAAGAAGAGACAAGAAGAGACAGGAAGAGACAAGTAGAGACAAGAAGAAAGAAACAAAGATAAAAAGAGCCGAGAAGAGACTAGAAGGTTCAAGATTAGGCAAGAAGACATAAGAAGAGTGAAGCAGAGTCAAGGAGACCCAAGAGTAGGTAAGAAGAGAAAAGAAAAGCCAAGAAGATAAGGGAAGATCCAAGAAAAATCCAGAGAGTCAAAAAGAGCCAAGAATAGACCAGAGACACGAATAGTCAGGAAGAGACGAGAACTGCCAAATTAGACAAGAAGATCCAAGAAGAGCCGAGAAGAGGCTTCCTTTCCTCAGTGCACGTCTTCCAAGTCCAAAAAAAAACTCCTTTACCAGTCTTACCGAGACAGGAGTGCTCCAAGCTGAGGTTGTACAATCGTATTGTATGGTATCGTATTGCTTATTTCTATCAATTCATTGGTTAACACATTAAACGGATTCCCAAATCATGTAATAAGTGGATTAAAAAATCAGGTAGGTATATAAAAATGCACAAAAATGTAACTACATAGTTATTTCTCTCAGCTATGACGTTACAAACAGATCGTGTTGTATAAATATAGGACCGATTTAAATCTTTGGAAGGTAAGACATTCTTTCCAACTCGGTGTATAGATTATGCATCCTGTTCTGATTGAACCTAATGATACCTTAAATACAACCAAACAATATCTACAAAGGAAACCTTGAGCGATTAAATCAATAGTATTTTTTTTTTCTTTGCGCTTATTAACATTGTTGTATCATAATATTTATCGGAAATTGAATCTAGTAATGGATGCAGATAATATTATTTGCACGGTAAGGCTTGTAGGTACACCCACATTATTGTTTCAAGGTTGAAATACTCGATTAAAAACAGACTAAATCAAACTAGAGTAAGGAGCATTAGTGCAATTATTGCGGAAGTGATGGTTTTGGATATGTGTTGGTTTTGCATTTTATTGAGCGGGGATTAATATCGGCTACTATTTATTTATTTTAATTTTTAATTTTATTTTGACGCCCGGCTGGGCCTTTACGTGTTTTTTTAACATAGAACATCTAAATGAGCACAAAAATATAAAAATACAAAATTCTTTACAATAAAAGACCGGAAAATAGTGGATTATGAATGGTGTAATAAATAAATAAAAATTAGACGAAGCAGAGCTAGCCAGTTGGTTCAATTATATTTTTTGTTCTTCTTGCCGATATAAATTCTACTATCACCTGTTTGTTTTTAGTGATTGATGCGTTAAATATGTCAACAACATTCTTATAGCCATTGCCCAAATTCTGTATACGGAGAACAGGAGTACAATTAATTATTGTGATTCTGTGTTGAAGTTGTCTCAATAATAATTCGGTAGATATTGCCTCGATGTTGGTTTGCGAGGTATATGAAAAGAATCAAGTATAAGGCTGTTAATTATATTTTTAATTTTATATCAGTTAAGTCATTAACTATGTTCCGAAAATTTTATAATTTTATTTGACATAGTAAATAATCATAATTGACACATTCCCTTGAATACCTACCCATTCTGAAGTTAATAGGTTATATGAATATATATTTAATTATTTCTATCGTGAGCGAATGAATGGCATAACGTGGTGCTCACACTTTTAAGTTGTACTCGATTTGACTCTTAACTAATACAAATTTATTTAAAATTTAAGTAGTTTAATTCTAAAATGTAAGTAGGTAGCTTAATTCTTAAACTTTATGTTTTTAAATTTGTATAACAGTTTTAGGCAGAGAGAAAAATTCACGATCGTTTAGAACTGATGTCATGAAATTCAAACATTTTTCCCGTGTGGTATTTCTAGGCCAAAGCTTTCAAGATAAAAGCTTTGAAATTTTTACATTTACTCCATACAGCAAGCTTCTGACGAAAGTCATGTCCATCACAGCCCATGTCTTCTTGGGGATGCTGCGGGAGGGTTTTTTTAAGAAAGGGAATGAGAAAAAAGTTCTGGGTAATTGGGTCGCGGGAGTCCGGCAGGAGAGGTACCCACCTTCCCCTCCCCATCACCGTCCCCGCTCCTCTAACTTCAGCCTCACAACATACCCCAATTAAGGGATGGCATAGCCACACTGGCTCCATAAGGGAGCAGTTGGGACTCTTGTGCGGTATTCATATTAAAAGAAATAAAATAATAATAATTTATAAAAAAAATATATTCCGATAAGAGTATTCGGCAAATCCGTGGTCATTAAATCGATAGTATTGTTAAAAAGTAATATCTATCCCAATAAAAGTCGTCAATGTAATCCTAATGCTTTTTACAAATGGAGAAAATGATATTTTTTTTAAATCAGGAATCATATAAATAATGGAACTTAACAGATTTATATTGTGTTCACTATTTTATGTTCAATGATTTATTATAAAACTGTATGTTTCCTAAATAAATTTAAATATATATATATATATATATTTTTTTTTAATTACTCGTTAGCTTTTACAAGTAACATATTTTTGTAGGTAGTCGTTCACCCTGAAGGATAACTGGTTAGTGGCTATATACTCGTTGCACCCCTTGCCACAGATTGCGGGTCCTGCTGTCTCCTGAAAGTAATTAACTTTGACAAGCTTTGCCAGAGGGAGATTCTCCTCTTGAAAATACCATCTTTTATGAGTCTGAGGACTCGCTAGCCTCATTTTTTTCTTATACAAGAGCTAAATTTACAAAAATTTGAGGAAACATTTGAAATTTTACCAAAGTAAGACTTTAAAAGATGTTTAAAATATATTTTTTTATAAAATGAATATTTACACATGTTTATCATCATTATTTTAGTAGTTACCTACTGATTTCGGTTCGATTTTTTTTTTCAATATGATAATCTATTGTCTGTCGTCAAGTAAAAAGAACATATTACATTCAATATATATTTTATTAATAATTTAATCATTAATAATTAAATAAATATTACATTGTCTTGTAGTTTAACCTTCAACAGTCATTAATAAAAAATAAAAAATAAAAATTCACTTGAAACTTTTATAAATGCATCTTTTTTCAATCGGTAAGGTGATTCCTTTAAGATAAGGTAGTTTTTTTATTTACTTTACATTCACAGTTTCATTCTAGCACATGAGTCCTGAGGAAAAACAATTCCCTCATGGCCAATGTCATCTTTGGAAATGCTTTGTGGAGGGTTTTTTTAGGGAAAGAAAGGAGAGGAAGTTCTGGGAAGGAAAAAGCATGAGAAATCCATCCCTCCCACTGCGGTAGAGAGAGTCCAGCTGGAGAGGTCTAGGTGAGATCTCCCTCAAAAATTAATTCCTGATCTGGCCCGCCACGCAGTAGGTAGGCAAATGCATTTGCGGCAAAAACCGATAAACCCGGGCAGCTCTGCGAAATCACCAAACGTAAAACGAACATCTTGGAGTGACCTATGGCAGGGCCAGGGGTGTTGGTTATTCAATAAATGGTTCCCGAGCTGCGGTGCTCCCAAAATGAAGCTAACCTTTTCAGCGCCCCAACACACTTGATCGATAACGCTTGATAGGATAACTTTCGGTAACTTCTCATCGTTCCCTAAGACAACTGCAGATCGCTTAGGTAAAAACAACAGTTGATTTCGAATGTATTATTACTTTATTACTCGATAGTTAGTCATTGTGAACTGTCACGTATGCATTGGCGATTTGCAGTCATGCTAGGGAACGAGGAGAAATTACCGAAAGTTATCGATACATTCCTTATCGATCGAGTGTGCTAAGGGGCCAAGCAAGTATATCGGTAAGCTGATTCCTATACATTATATAGTTGTACGTTATTATAGTATTTAAAATTGTAGTTTCACTCCGTTTAAAAACCACGATGCAACCAGATACTTCACAGCATTCGCATTTCTTCTCCATCTTCGACTTCACCAATCCTTCACCTTAGATCATCTTAAAATTATAACAATATACACTGCTTTTTATATAATTCTAGTGTGTAAACACTTAAAAAGATATATTTTACCGTCAATCATATCAATCTGATATTGTCATGAAGCCCTTTATTTAAAGGCAGTTAATATTGTACCTACTAAATCAATATCCCATCAGCACAGCTGCCAATAATAAATTGTTTGTGAACCTTTTGAATTCTACCCTTAACCTATTTTTGTTTATCATTTATTGTTGCATATTTAACTTATTTAATTTTCTTACTATTTTCGTTAATAACAGAAGTTATAACAATTTATTTAAATCATCCACGTAAGTAAATTTTTGGCTTCATGCCTTTTATGTACTAAAATAAAATAACATCATTATCTTCAATTCATCAAGATGACCTACATGTGTACAATAAAATAAATTGCATTCTCCCTCTCCACTGACTTAAAGCATACTTGCTTATTATGTATATCGCTTTCTCGAAATATTATGTGACCACCGTTAAACTGAAATAGTTTCAATGATTTGAAGTTTCTCACTAAATTAGAGCAGCCTTATTCGACCAGAAGCTTTAAAGCTTTCCGATAGGTGAAACCAACCGTAACCGGCCATCCCTGTTCACTCGGCATAATCCTCATCGCATTAATAGTGTCACAAGACAGTGGAGGGAAGGCAGAGGTGGTGGGAGTAGGTACCGATCCAGTCACGTGTTTGTAGTTAGATCTGTTATGTGTGTACCATCCGTTTCCGATAAGGGTGGAGGCTGGAGTCATACATCTGTCAAATAAATCATCAACGCTCCACTGAAGAGCTGGCTTACTTGCAGGATACTCAAACTAGATGGTGTATCAATTCCTACTAGAATATTAATGAATCCTTCTTTTATAAACCTAGAAAACATTAAATTTAAATGGAGTTTTCAAAATTAGACTTGTAAACAATGAACATGAACAAGGGATAGTTGTATTAGACGCTGCATAATAACCCAAAAAATTAATCACGATAAAATATGAGAAAATCGGTAAGTTTAACAAATATGATTTTAACGGCGTTAAATCCGTTAGTCCGAAACGTTGACTAAAGAATAAGGTAGCGTAGCACGGCATTATACCCCAAAAATAAAACACTTTATTATAACTTGGGTGTTGTAGAAATAAAAATTGATGTTTACTTTTAAGGCTATCTAAAAAGGCAAAAAGCAGTAATTGATTTCCTAAGAAAGCGTTATAAAAAGAAGACACGTCTTTTATGTGTCTTTGAAAATATCAGAGAAAATGTGTTAGCAGGTAAGGTAAAAACTCTCCGAAGGACCTACCTATCACCGGTGACCCAAAGGAAAAGAAATATCCTAAATATATAAAGAGAAATGTGTAAGGATACATTGGGGACCCACCCTGTGTCTGGAAAATAAAAGATTGACTTTGTGCGTGCGTCACAAAAATACGGAATTGCCGCGTGATCCACGCACGGGGAATATTTCTAAAACCATATAAAAAAAACACCAAGGCTTCGGCTATATGGATATACTTTGAGAATGAAGGAATGAAGTTTTAAAAGTTAATTTAAAGGCATTTGAAAGTGTAGGCATCCTGTTATCTAGTAACGTACCGTAATAAAGTGTTTTCGAAATATTCCCAAGGGATTTCTCAAATGGTTCTCGTTTGGTGTTTCTATTTAGAAAAAACAGGCGGGTTGTGTGGTTACCTACAAGGTTATTGCGAAGAAAGTATGTACCTACGTAATATGTAGATTTTTCTACTGAAACACACAATAATATTATGTGGTCGAGGAGAAAAATCGTTTACACAATTTTACCTACATGATATAAAAATTTTGTATGGGAGAATTACAAATTATTCTTATAGTTTTATGCTCTATTTGTAATAGAACATTTCGTTTAGTATAACATTCCTATAAGTGAAAAATGATCATTAAAAAAAAATACTATTTAAATATTATTAAAAAAAATTATAAAATATCCTGAAATATTGTGACCAAAATACTGTTCAAATAATCACTCAATGAAATGACCTGTTACTAATTAGTAATTAAGTTACTGTTAATAATTTGAGAAAGAACGGTAAAATACACAATATAAATATTTTAAAATATATGAGAAAATGGTTGAATATGAAGAAAAAAATATGTAATAGGTACGCATCCACAAATGTTTTCAAAATAAACTGCATTATTTTTTTTTATTATTCCTTGAAAATATTATTTTTTTCCATTTCTCAAGTTTTTTTATTTTTATTTATCCAGCAACATTTGTTTACAAAACATTTTTTAGTAATGTGAGTGAGCTTCACTGGGTGCTTTACCGTACTGCGCCCCCCGTAACTAAGTAAATAGAGTAGACATACTTAAATAGAAATAGATATACAGGATGGTAAGCATCGTGCTTGACTTATTATTGAAGAGATTCCTAACATTATTTTAAGTAAAAAATGTAAATAAAATTTTGGTTTCCGGTGACTTTTTGAAGTTATTTTTTTCTACAAAAACATAAAAACCAGTAGGTATTGGGAAGTTGGGGGTGGGGGGGGGGGGGGGGGGGTGAGGGATACCAAAATTTCAATTACATCTTTTACTTCAAATAATGTTAGAAATCACTGGTTAAAGTAAGTCAAGTAGTAAATTTTTGTATTACTTTTGTTTCCCTCATATTTGGTATCGATTGTAAAATTGGTGAATGATTTTATTGCATGGTTATTAGTGATGTCTTTGTCCAAAGCTTTTGCTTATTAACGGAGTTTTTTAGGTGCTGTATATATGCTTCTCTAACTGGTCGATTAATGTTATCTTGCTGTTGTTGGTGTTTTGGTGAGTAATGTACGTTTTATTTTTTTATTTTTATTTATTTATTTATTTACATTTGATACATTTAAAGCCAAAATAACAAATAATATTACATAATAAGAGAATATATTTAAAATGAATACAAGTGTTATTACGTTGTTTTAGGTCGATATTAGTTCCTAGCTAGGCAGATTGCCTGTTCTAAGGAACCAAAGTGTGTAAAGTGCCAAATGCAATTTAAATTATTATATTTTTTTTTAATTAATACCTATGTATTAAGTTTTTACTAAAAGTGCCATTCATGGTAACCATGTATCGTTTTAAGTCACATTATGTAATAGTTTTTCAGACTCCTCCCTACCCAAGCCAATCAACCATTTAGTTATTATTGAACCAATGCAGGACATTTTGCAATTTTTAATATTTAAGTCTGGGGGGATTTTATTGTATAATTTCGGTCCCAGATACGCATACGTCTTTTGATACTTTGCCGTATTGCTCCCTGGGACGAAGAGATCCTTTCTGTTGTGACTTCTTGTATTGTATTTGTGATCAATTTTATTAAAATTTTCTATATTTTTATGTACATGGATAATAATCTTTTTTATGAAGTTTTGACGAACATCAAGAACGTTAAATTTTTTGTAGAGTTTGTCGCTTGAGAACCTGTAGGGTTTACGCATAATGACTCTAATTATGGATTTCTGGGCCTTTACAAGCGGATCTAAAATCGTTCTTCCTGACGCTCCCCAGCCAATACAACCATACGTTAAGATGGGGTTGCACAGTCCGAAATATATTTTTCTTAGGTCCTTTTGTTTAATTATGTTTCGCAATGCAAAGAAAATGTATATCAATTTTCTTACCCTACTTGAAAGATTGTCGATGTGATATTTCCACTTAAGATGATTGTCTATGATAACACCTAGATATTTGATGTTGTTCACACATTCCAAAGCTTCACAGTTGCAGTTAAAGTCCATATTATAGGAAATACAATTAGTCTTATGAGTTTTTATTGTGTACGATGTACTAGGTCGTCCCTTTATGGTTGAGCTGAATCTTATGTATTTAGTTTTTGCTATATTTAGTGTTAGTAGATTTTTGTCAAGCCACTGTTTTATCGCATTGATTCCACTTTCAGCATGTTTATGAGTTTCAGCCCAATCCTCTCCTTCAAATATAGCTACCGTATCGTCCGCGAACGTAATAATTTTTCCGCCTATTGTAGTAAGGTTTTTTATATAATGTATGTTTGGCATTCATATAATATCTAGTACGTCAAACATGTCGAATATTTGGTCTGTGTCAGTCATTCTATGTTTTTTAATGTTTAAGATAGATATATTTCAGATATTTTAGATAATTTTCTGGGTTATTACACCATATGACCTTTAGACGTCATTCATCGTTTCATTTGAAATAATACTAAGACTTTTATGTATCAATATTCAAAATCATTGTTCTTTAAAAATAGTCTTTCTTTGTCAGATTACCTTTAAGATAATTTTCCGGGCTATTACACTATATGACTTTTAGACTTTCAGGTCATCGTTTCATTTGAAATAATACTAAGACTTTTATGTATCAATATTCAAAATCATTGTTCTTTAAAAAATAGTTTCTTTGTCAGACCAATTTGCCTAAATATTTCATTGTCACTTAAGTTTCATGTTTCAATGGAGATTGCCAAGTCAGTATTTGTCTTCCTTGAGGTATTTTTGGATAAAGGTTTTCCATAAGTTTGTTTAATTTAATAATAATAAAAGAAATAGTTTTGCTTTATTAGGGGTTCACAAGAAAAAGTAATTGCATAATTTTCTTTATGAAAAAAAATGGCGTAGCAATTATTAATTCGCTTACTATTTTTCCTAGAAAACCGCATAAGAGTCCCAAATACTCCCAGCTAACCGGAACAAGCTAGTGAGTTTATGGCATCCCAAATAATTGAGGTAAGTTGTTAAGATGACGGACGTCCCCAGAAGATGGGTAAGCGGAAGGTGGGAAAGTACTGGTCACTAAACACGACTAAAGGAATTTCAGACACAATTTATTAAAATAAAATATACTTTTATACAATTTTTTAAAATAAATTCTAATTCGAACCCGCTACCTTTAAATTCAAGAAACTTACTTATTATGTATTTATATTACCGTTCGTGACGTAGGTGAGATTTGTCCGGGCCTGGGCGCGGATGTGACTGCTCAACAACTGCGCGGAAGACTGGATCGGGAGGGACTGGTTGAGGGCGTCCTTTGGACCTCTCCAATAAGACTATCTCGACCCACCGCCTTGGAGGAATGGATTCTTGCGCCCGTCACTCCTGGACTCTCTGACCCCCTTTACCGTCCCAGAACTTTTTTTCCAACCTTTACTCAAAATTCCCTCCACACATCTTCCCCAAAGATGACACGATGACCCAAGTAGCTTCCTTTATAGAGCTAATATATATTTTTTAAAGATTGAATAAAAATAACACAACATTTTCAACATTAATACATCTGTCAACTGTTTAACAGCTGTTCATTGGTATAAGTTTCAAAAGCCAATAAAAACTAATTATTTTTGTTTGTCGTATGTAATGGCGGTTAATAATATTTTCATAAACATCAAACAAAACATAGGGCTGTGAATGGGTAGATTTTTTACATACTCCCTTCTCCCCAGTTGCCCATCTGCCTCAGTAAAAATAATATTTGCTCGGCAACCACCTCTTCCACATACTAAAATAACGAGTTTGGCGTAGTTACCTGAATAAATCAACCGGCAAAATAATGAACGCTTGATTAGTTTATTGTACCTACGCAAAATAATGTTATGTAGGCATCATCTTTAACCACTCGAACGCTTTTCGCCATATTATGGCACTATTTCTAAAGCCCCGGATTGCTTTGTTGCCACAATGTGGCAAATATTCTCTAGATTCTTAAAAATGTTTTAAAGTTTTTGATTTTATAATATTTTTTTTATAAATCCTACGAGTATGTGATAACATACAAAAGTTAGGTGAATTTATTGGCTATATAGAACTATAATCAGTTTGTATGACTTTATATTCAAATTCGGAAGTGTGATTTTTTTTAATATGGGCGGAAAAATTTCCTTTAGCAATCCGAGAAAAAGTTTTAAATCGCTCTGTCGCTCCATTGTCGCTCCATTATTATTATATTTAAAAAAACTCTATATTAAAATTTAAATTCTAATTTTTGTGTTATCTATCTTTCATCCGTCAATATCGTCTTTTATCACCGAATAAGTTTAAGAATGGAAGTTTTATTGGTTTTTTTTTTACATTAACTCCACAAAGGAGGCCCTGAAGAAAATAATTTCCCTCGAACCCTATTTTATCCGTCAAGATGCTGTGTAAAGGGTCTTTTTAAGGAGAGAAAGGAGTGAACATGGGTCTTGAAGGCCGGCAAATTGTTCCACAGTTGAGCTGTTAAACTCGTGAAGGAGTCGTAGAAGCGATCCGTTCTCATATTACAAATATCAACCAATTGTTTGTATACTCATGTTGGCGTGCGTTTGGCGTGCTTCACGATTGAGCACCTGTGCTGGAGGTATCAATTACGCTAGTTCTTTGAAGCATCTTCCATTGTAATACCGGTGGAACAAGGACAGCACATTTACTTGACGACTGTGATCTAAAGATTGCAATCAGCTTAATATGATAGGGGAATCTATCAAACTGACCGCTCTTTTCTGCACAGTCAAGGATTTTTTCAGGTATTTCAGACGAAAGATGACTGCAAAATTTTAAAAGTAGGTGATAAGGACACTTACACAGGGCTTTTTTAAAGCAATTATGTAATAAGGACAATATTTTTCAAAGGTTCTGTAGAATTGTTGTATATTTGTACTTGTAAGATTCCTTAATATTGATTTTCTACTTCAATTTCTTTAAAAAATTCTTATTGTAATTAATTCTGAAATATATTCTTCGGGATGAATTGATATAAGCTTCGATTAATTTATTTTTACGCTTTATTCATTCGTGAACAGTTTGATCGAATGGGTGAAACTAAATCTCGAAAATTATATTAAATAGTATTCTTATTTTAAGCTTTAAACGTTGTCTTATTAACCATTTAAAACCGAAAAATCACTATCGAGATAGTTTAGCACAACTTTAAATTATATGAAGTGATTGTAATGGACTTTATTTGTTGATTGGTCTATCAATATATCCCTTTAACCGCGCTTCATCCAAAATGACAAAAGGCCAGTAAGGGTGGTGAAGGGTGAAGCAGTTAAAGGCCTGACAGAGTAATGTACGGACAATGCAGCGGGTGATAGCTATTACGGACATTAAACAACTACACTTTCTGAATGTCCTCTCCCCAATTAACTACGAAGAACACCCATGGAATTTTCGGTTAGTTGAACAGGGGCTTCAAATATGCAATCGAACCAAAGCTTTTCCCGAAACTGTGTGCATCCCTAACACTCTAGATTTTGATATAAAATATTACAGTTACTTGTTGATTATCATCATGAAAGTTTTCTCGGTGTTTCAGTTAATATTATGTATTAGCATTTTCGTTCAAAATTTCGGAAAATGTCTAAAACTGTGAATTATATTTAAAATTACGTTTTTTTTGTAAATCTTCTTCTGCCTGTAGGGTAAATAGTTCCCTGACAATAGTCATAGAAGAACCTAGAACTAGAAGAGGGTATCATAAAATAATCGCCATAGAAAATTTTACGTATTATTTTTGGTACATACAAACAAAATGTTCATTCATTCGCTCTGCAAGCCTAAACCACCTTTCTTAATCTTAATTATTACGCTCACACCAGCCTTGCATTCTTTTTGTATCTCCACTGGTCACTACGTGGTTTTACTACACATACGCCACAGGGATCTCAGGGATGCTAATTAATAACAATTTCAATGCTTCTGAGGGCAATAAATAATATACTGACATTCATTGGAAATCTAACTGAAAATTTAAGAACTAGGTGAATAATTCATCATTAATATTGTCTTGGTTCAATAAGCTGGTTGTTCTTTCAAATCTTTAATTATATAGATAGATACTATTCATCATAGTTTCATTATCTGTACAATTATTTCCCAGGGCGACGTTATAAAACAAACAAATCTCTAAGTAAATCATTCAGATTAACAAAGAGTGAACAAATTATTTCTCTTCCACCATCTACTCTGAAGAGACTACGAACAAAATTGCAGCCCTTTGTTTGAGAAGCTCTTAAAATACCCCCTCTGTAAAAACAACGCTTGTCCGTCAATTGTTTTTAATGTACCTACCTATTTTTGTTTTCCTTTGCCCCCCTTTTGAAATTGAATAGACTGGGGTGACATCTAGTGAATGGAAATAGAGTTTAGACAATAAACACTTATCTTTCCAAATATATCTCTTTTGCATTGTTATCGAATATAGTGTATATGAGACAGAGAAGAATGCATTATTCGACCACTGATTTGACAATTTGAATGAATTCATATATTCAATCTGATTGCTCCCTTTATTAACATAAATTAAACGATTTTTTTACTAAAACATTGACAAAAAATAAACCATTGTTAGAAAGAAAGCTAACCAAACCTAAACATTTATAGTAAAAATCCATTAAACAAATATAGCTCTATGAAATATAATCAGGGATATGATATGTACCAAGGCATTATTTTGTCAACAAAGAGTAGAATTCATCCGTAATTAATAAGTAATGAAAAAAGCACAATGTTTATAATAGATTTTCTAAGTAAAAACGACTCATCAGTAGTTAGAATTGATATTAAAAATATGCATTGGGCTATAGGTTTGGTTCCTGTTTCGTACAAAAAAATCAGATACGCCTTTATGTTTACAAGAATTAATTATACGAGTAACATGTATGAATATAATACTTTTTTATCTTGGACGAAAGCTGTGTTCGGATATATCCTATCAAATTCCTGCACAGCTCGTCTATTTATCATCCTCCCACGCCGAAACACGAATTGTGATTTTGATGTAGATAATGGCGTTAGCAAGACAAACGAAAAAGTCAATATTACATTTCATATAATGAATTACTTGGTTGATCGAATCATTATTGATCTTCTCGCCAATTCCGTCGGATGGGAGGATTAATTATTTCAATTTATTTGCAGACAAAGAGTTGAATTATTTATTATGTCTGTTGGTCATTTAAAGATAGGTATCGAATTGCTTTATATGGACCAATAAGTGTGTAAACACTTAAAAATAGATAATTTCGTGCACGGGAATTATAATAAGCATGTTACTGAAAATGTTTTTTTTATTATTATTGGTGAGTGTAATGAAAGCTCTCGCGAATTTTGAATAATTTTAAGTATTGTAAACCAAACTAATTTGTTATACTTTCCCGTTTAGTAGTCCTTTGTATAAAAAGTACGGTAATTAAAATAATCAAGTAAATTATTAATGTTTCTTCAAACTTCGCAAAATCACTTTGTGGCGTCATTTTGAATTAAATTAAAGAAATAACTTTGTATTAAACCACTTTTAATAGTGGTTTAATACAAAGTTATTTGTTTAATTTGAATTATTAATGTATTAGAAATAAAAATTACCTTTACCTAACAATAATGCAAAATCTCTAAATAAATGAAACAAAAAAGTTACTTGTGAGCGTTTGGTGACGCAAAGAAAAAAAACAATTATGGAAAAAACAAATGAATTATAATTTTCGAAACACAAATACATGAATAAATAGCTGTACAAATTTGAATTCGGAATTCCTAACCAAAGAAGATATTTGAGATCAAAGTTGCCAGTACGGCAAAACGCCAATTTCATATGTAAGGACCTAATACTTAGAGGTAAAGAAAAACTTCAATGCGTCTAAAAGCATGACCAATATCTATTATTGTGTTTATCTATAAATTCCATAACAATAAATGTTATTTTCAATATTATGTTAAAGTTTTTGGTTAAACCAGCAAATGATTTTCTGATTGTTTTTTTTGTAATATTATTATTCAATAATAACATAACGACAGTTTGATAATGCCTTCTAAAGGCTGTCATGCGTAATAATAATTACACGGCACAACTTGTTTATAAACAAACTGTTTTTATAAATTAAATAATAATATTACTGAATTAATAAAATAAATAAAAATGTAGTTCTACAAATTATACTTGATAACACAATAAATAAATTTTTTGATTTTGTTCAGCAAATCCTAAAGCCTGTTGTAAACGTATTACCGACCGCATAAGAATGCATTCACATCCAACTAATGATTTACAATCCGCCATTCTTTGATTCCTTTTATTTTTTTTGCATAATAACATACAATAATTCAAATATTTATATAAGTGCAGATCCTCGGTGACTGCAGCGGCATCACAAGATACGGCAGCAGCCACCACAGGAGATATCATTACTTTATGACCGGTTTTACCTGAATTATAACTTGTTTTTAATGCGCGGTGGGTGATATTAAAATGACCGAGGGCGGTTTTCTTGCTGGGTCTTTTTTTCTCTCTCTGCCTAATGACTACCCTCACCTCTTCAGATGTGAACGTAGCCTATTCACCCAAACTGTACCGATCTGTCTTTTGTAGATTAAATGTTTTTTTTTTATAAAATAAGGTAAGTACATCAAGTATAATACGTGGTGCTGAGGTATCAGGTACCAGGGGCGCAGGATAGAGTCGGGATGAGCGGGTGGGAGGGTACATGAGCACGCGCCTCGGGCGCACGCACTCTACCATTTGTATAACGTTCTCTAACCCTTTTATATATTAAAAAAAACTGAGTGCGTGTAACCTTTAATTTTGATTGAAGTAAAACTTCTTTGACTAAACACTGAATAAAAACTTACATTTTTTAGGCGGCAGAAGTTGATTAGATTGTTGATTTTTTGTTTATAATTAGAATTTGAATTCTAAAAAACACTATTTTTATTGTCACACTACTGCCACTTTTTACTTAAGTAGCTAGAATTCACAAGAATCAAAGAGAAAAAGGGTTAATATTCATCGTAAAAAATAATATAAATGAAAAGGTTCAAATCATATAATAATTTAACCAAACAGAAAAAAACTGATGCATTTACCTTTGAATTTGCTTTGACGTTTTGCTATTCGTTGCTAGGCTTCGGACTCATTGTTGCCAAACTCACGACATTTCCGTTAATGTTACTTCCGTCCAAAAAAGATTTGAGTTACCTGTCGTAATCCCCCTAAACAAGTCTTACTTTAAAACAAAATCTAAACCGTTAAAGTATTTAGGTGTTAGGTACACGTATTAATATTGTAAGCATAGTTGCCATTAAAAAATCGAAGACTAAACGTAGTTATAATTAAATAAAACCAATTAGTTAATTAAATAATAAAACCGTGCATTCGTGTTTAAGTCTAAAAATCTGCACAAGCCGTACAAAACTTTAATAATATTTAGTTTACACAGCATCCCCAAAGATGACGTGGGCGTTGATATGCATTATTTACCTCAGGACCTCCTGTGTGGAGCTAATGTAAAAAAGTCCAGTAAGAAACCAAATCTGTGTTCGAGGAGTAAGGCAAGAATGGATACTCTCTATATCGGCCTGATGTAAAACCGCCCCTGAATTAAAAAGGTCCTTTAAATAACTTTAGCCATGTTTAGTGACCAAATCTGAAGAGCCAAGTACTTCCCAAACTTCCTCAACCGCATCTCCTACCATTCTTCACTATCACAGCCTTACAACACACCCCTGTAATAATAATAATATGTTCCAACCTTACTCCTTCGCATCTCCTACCCTTCCTCAGTACCTCAACCTTACAACATAATATTTGAATGATTTGTGTATCGCCGTTTTTTATGAAAAATCACCTCAAGGGCGCTGTACAAAATTGTAATTTATTTCTACAATCTAACTACAGACTAGACAAAACATTATAACAACTTACGTGTAAAATATTGCATCCCCTGATTCTTCGATCAGTGATACAAAACTATCGGAGTATATTAATACGGTAATGCCCGTACGGTTCAAATTAAGGAACCCGACTCCGAGTAAATCTCCACGCCACACTGTATGGACACCGTTCTGAGCCGTCCGTGAACGTGCATTTTTCAATTTTTAAAAAAATAAACATAAAATCACATTCATTGTAATTATTACAGTTCAAATCTTTGGTTAAAATTATTGCCAATAGATGAGATCAAAGTATAAAGTATGATTCTAGAAAATTATGTATGAAAATATTGTTTTTAAAATAAATAGCTTTGAAGACTAGAATTGGTATTAAAAAATAATACAAACGTATTGATCGCGTTTTTATATTAACTTTCTTATTTTATTGCAATATGGTTTGTAAGTAGGTTATTATGTAAGTGTTTGTATACGGAACGGCTGCTTGAAGAAATGGTTTTCGTAAGTTCTTTATTTCCAGTCATGCAGCAGAGCACGGCCATTGAGCCAAATGTCTGCCATTAAGCTATCAGAAGTAGATACTTATGGGTTGTATGAATGTGGGGAACGGAAGTGTCCTAGTCTCCCGGTGCAGAGTGTAACCGCCACGGGTCATACAACAATAATGACCCGACCGCTGGAAGTCAACACCAAAAATATTTGAAGTCAAAATAAACCCGAACATGAAAAAGTTAAAAATATATCACGGAATTGAAACTATGATTCTTTTATAGATTTTGTCTTTTCGATAAAGTGCACGCGAAGCTTTGGTTTGAAAGCTCCAAGAGGGGAGCTTTTTATTCTAACCGAAATGACCACAATAAGTAGTGGGTCAGGTAGGTTTCTGTGTATTAAACTTTGTTTTTTATTAGGCACGTTAAAAATAAGATTTTTCATTTTGGCCGGCAGTAATTCGAGAGCTTTTTTAAAGCTCAAATAAAACTCGCTTAAGTAGGCTTTTGTTTTAATATACCACGCTTTTAGTAATTAATGGACGAAGGTATACATTACTGTATAATATTATTGCTCTTTGCTTTATTTAAACTCGACGTTATTTTGATTTTTTCATAAATCTCCTCATTGGCGAGGTGTTAAACTGGTAAATTTTAAATTCATGCCTTTTTAGAAAATTCACAGTAAAGCAGTTTATTTACAGTCCTCCTTGCTAAGGATGGCTGTTCCAAGGAGGACTGTAGATTGTTATATGTGTGTTGAATCGTGATTTCGTCTTCTTCACGTATGTTGAATTTCCACAAAATGAAGAATTAATATATGTAATAATAATGTGTGGTAAAACCACGTATGCTCGTGTGATAAATTTGGAGATCTGAAAAGAATGCAAGGCTGATGTTAGCGTAATGAGTAAGATTAAGAAAGGTAACCCATGGTTTGAAATGAACGAAGGAGTGTAACGAGAATAAATGACGCTAATTTTCAAACGGCGCTAATTATTTCAGCCAAAAATTAATATTATTAAAGATGAATGGTAGAAGTTGGGGACGCCCATGAAAGACATTGCACAATCAAGTGAATCAGATATTTGAGTCAGCCCATCTCAAGAGTTATAGTAATAGGATAGTATGACAGAGACGATGTATGAATGTGAATGAGGCAAAGAGTGTGTGCCAAGACCAAGTTGTTCGGCGTTCCGTCCCCTCTGCTTACCTCTGCGGGGAAACTGCGTGATGGTTAGTTAGTTGGTAAGGTAGTGTTGGGGTTACTTCATAATTTTAATGATTTGTTAGTGTTATTAGTAATGTGTTATTAGTGATAATTCTCAAAATTTTTATTTAAAAAAACTTTCAAGAGTTTTTAAAAAACATTCTTATTAAGCGCAGTTGCCTTGCATTTCAGTTCATATTGTTTAAAATTAAGTATCAAAATCATTTTTTGTACACGGCAATATGTAAATAAATAATAATCCAATACCACTTAAGTCATAGGACGGTACCGGAGCTATTATGTTCCTACCGCATGATAGCTCGTGGCCTTTTTCCAGTACAAAACAAAAACAACATTTTACTATCCGGAGAAGTAGTTTCAAATGTATTACGCTCCCTTATAAGTTATGGACAGACAAAAGAAGGCCCGAAATGCATTTGAGACAAATGCACCTACAAAACACTATTTATAATCAATATTCATGCCCGGAGCCTCCGAGTAATCTATTTATCCCTAAACCCTAAATAGAAATTATTTTTCGATGTACCCTATTAGAATATTTCATTCTCTCCCTGATCCATGATCATTTAGATCGTAATACCGATAGGCAAGGGGGAATATAAATATTCTTTTTTACATACATAATAGAATAAACGTATGAATGAAAAATCCTTTGTTTCGGGTAGCATAAAATTATGATTGCTATCCTGAGTATTGTATACAATCTACAAAAGTTTCTAGATACAAGAGTTTTTTAGACCGAAGTTTACCAATGAAAATGTACCAATTTCAATAATAAATATGAATATAAGTACTGAAAATAATAATAAGAATAATGTAATCTAAATATTGTTTATCGTATTAACCACAACACAAAAAACATAAAATCGATGTGTAGATATACTAGCTAATTCTGATGATAGTGCTTTGAGAGGTCAGTTGTAGGTCATTGGAAATGGGATTAGATTTTCTACATGTATGAGTAAAAATCAAAAAGTTTGTTTAATTTGAATACCTTTGTGTCAATACATGTTTTTGTTTGACATGATTTGAGATTTTCATGGCTAAAAGAATTATGAATTGAACTATCAGGGCAGATGTGTAATCGAAGATTATGGTGAAGTACCTATATGCTAATATACGTAGATACGAAACTTTCGCTAAAGAAGGAGGTAGTGCAACACGGCATAATATCCCAAAAATCAATCACGATAAAGTTTTAATATGCTTTTTTTTGTGAAAAGCTAAAAATGTAATGATTGGGTAATTCGATGCTATTTCAAGCTTTTACATGAAATGTAATATTTTCAAAAATATTATAATTCACAAAATTTGTTATAATATATGACTTTTTTTTAAATTTCCGAAATGGATTAGCGGCTTTGCATTATATTATATTACTTATAAAAGCAATAAATAATATTAATTTGTGTCACACTCAATTGTTAATGATAAATGCTAAATGTGCATGAGTATCCTTGCTTAATAACGCCAAAGCATAAAAAAAGGATAGAAAAAATAGTGAGTTTAAAAGGTCATAAGCTTTGCTATGTGCGTTTCATTTGAAGAGTTTAACCATATTGCCTTTTTGGTACTTTTTCATTATTTTTTACTGCAGAAACGTCTCGACCAGACCTTTAAGGTCTTATAGCCTTTAGAACTCTAGAAATTTATTTAATGGTTTGTTAATCCCAGTTTCCGTCTCGGATATCCCACCCATTCCTTGCTCGACGCCCCATAATGGTCGCATTATGAATTGCTTAAACATGGGGTGAGAACACGAAACAGCAAAAAAAAGTGGGTAAGTGTATGATTAAAATAATAATAAAAGTTTTTTTAATATTTAGCTTTAACATTCCCTAATGAAGTGTTAAACGTGATTGAAGTTATGTAGATAATTAGAAACGGAAGAAGCTTTGAAAATTCATAACGAATTCATTTTATTCAAGATGTCTGTAATTCTTCCATCATTTTCTCCTCTCAAATTCTAAAAAACATGCATGTTTAGTAATGTAATAAGATATTTTTGTTTTTAATATTTAAAAAATTAAAAATAAGATATTTATTTATTAGATTCTTTCCCATTAGCTAAAAGACTAATTGTTAGATAATCTGTTTGCAGGTGAACTGAATGTGTCAGCGAAAATAGTAATTGACTGCCTCCGTGGTCGAGGGATATGGCTTTTGGCTAGAGAACCTGAGGTCGCGGGTTCAAATCCCCTTGCGTAGGTAAATTATATTTGATTAATTTGTGTTTTCACATTTCAATCATTTAAAAATAATATTAGTTATATCTGCAGCACGTTCCATAGTGGATGATTCTCTCAGTGTCGCCCTGGTGTAGGAATAACATTCAGAATTGAAACGTTGCTTTAAATGGTGACTAAATCTTTAAATAATTAAAATGGTGACTAAATTCTAAAAAATCATCTTTGGTGACTAAATCTTAATATTTCCATCTACTTTCCCTCCCCACTTACCACCAGCCTCACAACATACCCCAATTGGGGATGCTATAGTCTCACTGGCTCCAGACGGTTAGAGGCAGTACCCGACTCTCGTGCGGTATTCACAAAAAAACAACAAAAAAATAGTAACAGTATCTGCAGATATGTAGTAAAATCATTTATTATGGATTCTGATCAAAGCAAGGCTGATGTACAACGTCCTTGAGGTGATTTTTTTAAAGAAACGGCGCCATGCATATTTTCCAAATTAAGGCATGGACCCTTAGATTGTTTGCAAAACAGAGATGTAATGTGGTTATACGGAATAAGGAGTATCAGCAATGGATTTCACAATAAAGCGAGTAGTAAAAAAAACTCGCAATGTTTCAATTATTCCTTTCATTACTAGATCACTGCGGAGTTAGTCCAGAATATGAATGCAAAGTCCGATCATTCTGACCATTACCTTATTTATAAATAGAGGACACAGACATACCTAACTAACTAACTAACCATAACGCCATTTCATCGCAGGACCGCCATACAACTCGAACTTGGCATTCACTCCTTGCCTCATTCACAATCATACATCTTCTCATACATACAATTCTATCATTCTCTCTTGACTCTTGACATGGCCCGACTCAAGTATCTGATTCACTTGGTTGTGCCACGTCTTCCTCGGGCGTCCTCGACTTCTTCTACCACAGACACAGACATAGTAAAAATAATCCAAAGTAAAACATGATACATGTATTTTATTATACTAGTAAGTAAATGGCTCAACATTATCTCTCTACTAAAGCTCTTCAATAAAAGCTTATGGATTAAAACTTGACATTAATACCGACCCGATTCACTCATACCTACCAAACTTCAATGTAGCTCATAATATGATCCACGATTAGTCTCATATAAAAGCCAACTGTCTTGATTGATACCAGCACATGCCAGCCAATCCGAAACAATCTGAAACAACATTAGTCGCGACATACTTCCAAATATAATCCCATCCAAACAACATCATATTCTCGAAAAGTTTCAATTCCCAGAACAAACTAATCCGACCCAATTTCTCGGATCACTTTTCATAGAGTCGGGAGATGACACCTTGTCGAGGGCATTATGATTCGAAACACATTTCTTCTCATTTCTCATACATCGTAAATATTCCTCTCCCGTCCTGGCCACATCTCACTTCTGACTAGTTTCCTGTCGACAAATGCGCGTGTACCCACTGAGCAAAAAAATTCTAGAAACTGAATCGGAAAAAACTGCTACCAACATTTTTCTTGACATTTACACTTCTATTTCTTTTGTTTAGTTTCAGTTTGACCAATTTCTACATAAGTGGGGATATTTTGAGTTTTCTTTGGACCCACGGACATGTCATTGACATACTTGATCACCGACTCGAAAAAAACTGATGTTATCAGTTCATTTAAATAAGGTTTAATTAATGCAGGGCGAGAACACAATTTTTTTGTGTAAATATCGCATTGAACCTACCGAGAAGATAACAAAATATTGATTTGATATTGACATTAAGGCACATGCACGGCAGTACTGCCAGTATCTTATATGAATTGTACTGAATCGTTCTCGTGTGACGTTACAAGACCCTTTTTTATTAAATTTTAAATTTAATTAAATAAATAATTAAATTATTATTAAAGTCTGCAATTATTTTGGTTTTTTATTACTGTGACAACGGTTTCGGCTTACAAGGCAATTTTCAAACTGTTTAAGACACAAATGCAGATGTTTTACCCAAGTTCACTTTGAAAGCTCATAACTTCATTGTTTTTGAAGATTTCCAAATGATTTATCGATATTTCAACTTAATAAAGGCAAAATCGAACTTAGTTCAGGCACACAGACACGCCCACAGTGCAAATCTATGAAGTTCCTTCAGTAGGTACTTATACCACATGTACGGTGTGTACGCGACTCTGCTTTTTGCCGAGGGTAAAAATCTAATTTCAAAGCTGATGCCGAAGCGAGATATCGGCAGTATTGAGATATGGATAAAAAATGTATTACCCCGTGCTAAGATTGTCGTATTTGATGGGTTGACATAGAAGGATAAGCATTCCCTCACCTTTTGACTGAGCACTTGGTAGAGTGGGGTAAAAGCGCTACTCTTGGTTCTATAAATTATGTTCTGTATTTTTTAAATTTCAGTCAGTCAAAATTTGTCGGAGTTTTTGCCGACCAAAAGTCCTTCTTTCACAAATGCATGCTTAATGTGATAAAACGTAGAACACATTAGAGTATTAATTAGTTAATGATAACGCGTAGTATTTGCAATAAGAATAATAGTTTCTGATTTAACTTTAGTAGATTTCGACAAAACTACTGTTGGCTTTTGAAATTTATTGAAAGTTCGGTTAATCCAGTCTTGGAATAATCTTCGAAAAGTGTATTATTTTCGTGTTTCATTAGCGCTCGCCCAGTTTTGATTGATGAAAGCGGTTGTCTTTTGAAATTATGTGGTTACTAGTTACCTATATTTTGTTAATATTGCTCAGCAAGCGACTGTTATATATTTGTTTTAAATAAATCCTGAAAACGAAAACATTACCTTACTCCATTGATGTACCATCAATGCCTTACTGGCAGTGGCGAAACTATACCATAGGGGGCCCGTGGCAAATTCATTGGATGGGGCCCCCCCAGTAAAAATCACAGTCGCGTTGTAATTGATTTTTTATAAATAACTTAAGAAGTTACCCATAGTATTACTAATATTGTGTGCATTTTTGTTAAATATCTAATAAATTTTATTTTCAAAAGCACAGGTATTAGTAGTAGGTATTAGTAGTAGCACGTAGTAGATATACTGTAATAACAATTTAGTCTTTACAAAATATTTATTAATAAAATTCTTTTATCCGAGCTTTCTGTTCCGCAAAAGTATCAATAACGTCATGAAAGTTTAAAGATCGGGCCATTGAATTTTCAATAGACAGAATAGCCAAGTTACGTAGCCTGTCTTGTCCCAATGAGTTTCTTTATGTTTTTATTAATTTTAGTTTCGAAAATGACCTTTCGGCACTAGCTGTAGTCACAGGAATTGTAACAAATAACTTTAATACCGTACATACTTCAGGAAAGCTGCAAGACATAAAATGATTCTTTATTATTAATAAATCAGTAAGTTCTCTAATACACGAAGCCTTTTCTATTTCGTCTCTGAAGGTTGACCTAACAATTTCTTTGAATTTGAATCTTAATAATTTATTTGAATTTGTATATGGTCTTTAGTTGTGTTTAGATTTTATGAACTCGTACTTATATAAAATTATAATTTTTACAAAATTATGCTAAAAATGTTAGGTTACTTTTGAGCTCACAGCCCCGCGACGGTCGGGGCCCCAGCCCCTGCGGGGCCCGTGGCATTTTGCCAGCCCTGCCACCCTATAGTTTCGCCACTGCTTACTGGTATCTTTAGAGCCACCAGTAAGATGAGTATATTGAGTATCCCAATTAAATTAGGGAACTTTATTTGCCAAAGTTTTTTTCAGAATTTAACCAAAGCATATAAAATCTTATTCATTAAAAGATATTATATATAATTAAAATACTTATCTTCGTTTACAAGTATTTGAATAAAAATGTTCATATTGTGATAAATAAGTAATTTCACAGTGCTTTGAAGTGATTTAAAAAAAACGGCCCCATTACAAATCATTCCAAAATATTATAATTTGCCTATCGTCATATATATTTTTATTTATTTATTAATTTGTACAATCAAGTTTACAAATTGCTAATTATTTACATATTGCCTCGAAAGCGACCTGGGAGACGGTGATTCCAGTAGCGAATCAGGTATGAACGATGACAGAGTGAATGTTACCAGAATCAGCATGGATGAAATAAAAAAGATCGATTAAATGTATGAAGAATGGTAAGGCTGTTGGTTTCGACAATATCGCTGCCGAATACTTTAAAGGAGATAGCCGTATAATTCTCACATGGCTGTGCAAACTTTTTAACCAGTGTTTAGAGGAGGGTTACACACCATTAGATTGGAGAAGGGCTGTGATCATGCCGTTTTACAAAGGTAAAGAGTCACGCATGAAATGTGGGAATCATACGGCTATTAGCCTGCTCATTTCAGTCGGCAAGCTGTATGGTAGAATATTGATTGAAAGGGTAAGAATGGAAACCAAAGATAAAATATGGGATGTGCAAGGTGCTTTTATGAGTGAACGGGGGTGCATGGACCAGATTTTCTCATTGCGGATGCTCACTGAGAAGTTTCTGGCAAAAAACCAGAAACTCTTCTGTGCTTTTGTAGATCTACAAAAAGCATACGACCGCGTCGACAGGAAAAAGCTATGGAAGGTGTTGTCCAAGTATGGAGTAAATACAAATCTTATACAGGCTATCGCGTCTCTGTATGAGGGAAGCGTTGCATGCATTAGGGTAAACGGTGGTTCTACGGGGTGGTTTGACATCATAAAAGGTGTTAAACAAGGCTGCGTAATGTCACCGTGGTTATTCAATCTATACATGGACAATTGTATTCAAGAATTGAAAGAGGCGGGATTGGGCGCGAAATTGAATGATCTGAAAGTATGTTGTCTGTTGTATGCTGATGATGCGGTGCTGATTTCTAACAGCATAGAAGATCTGCAGTCACTCGTATCTAGGATGAACGAAGTATGTATGTAAAATGAGTTGATGATGAATGTAAGTAAGTCTAAAGTAATGGTGTTTGAAAGAGAGAGTACGAAAACAGTGTGCAATATAGTTGTGAATGATGAATATTTAGAGCAAGTTGATGAGTTTGTGTATTTGGGAAGTATGTTTACGAGAGATGGGAAGGCTGATGGGGATATTGAAAGAAGGATAAATGCAGGTAACTCCATTAATGGTGGACTGAATGCTGTTAGTGCCAACAAAAAGCTGTCCAAAGAAGCGAAGCTAGCAGTTCACAATGGAGTGCTGGTACCTACCCTGATGTTTGGCAGTGAAGCATGGAACTGGCAGAGAAAGGATGAAAGTAGACTGAATGCTGTAGAAATGAGATCCCTGAGGCGTATGTGTGGTAAAACAATGTATGATCGTGTGAGGAATGTGAAGATCCGAACAGAATTCAAGGCCGATGTGAGCGTCATAAGACTCATAAGTAAGATTAAAAAAGGGACGCTTAGATGGTTTGGACATGTAGAGCGAATGACTGAAGAAAGGAGTGTCAAGAGAATATATGATGCGAATGTGAATGGTAGAAGAAGTCGAGGACGCCCGAGGAAGACATGGCACGATCAAGTGAATCAGATACTTGAGTCGGGCCATGTCCAGAGTCAGAATAATAGAAGAGCGTGTATGATAAGATGTATGAATGTGAATGAGGCGAGGAGTGTATGCCAAGACCGAGTTGTTTGGCGGTCCGTCCTCTCTGCCTACCCCTGCGGGGAAACGGCGTGATGGTTAGTTAGTTAGTTAGTTGAATTCTATATTAAATTTTCTCCAGTTTTATGTAGCTCCTACAATACATCTTAAACTTTTTAATTGGCGCGGACTTTATAGTTTCTGGTAGCTTGTTATAACACTTCATCCCTTTGTACAGTAGACTATTCTGTGTGTTCGCTTTATCCTTTTTTGTAGCCTGATTTCCTTGCACGTTCTTGCATTTTGTCTGTGAATGTCCTTCTTATATTTAATTTTATTTGAAAATATTTTAGTAATAAGTTGTTAACTATTTTGTGAATAAATATCATAGTGTTCAAGGTTATTATCATCTGTTATTATTATATGTTTCACTGTTAGCCAATTTCGTTCCTTTATCATTTTATTTATTTTTGAATATCTATTTCTGCGAAGTATTATTCTCATTGCCCTATTTTGGTGAATTTGAAACTAATTTAGAAGTATTTACATATGAAGATAATAGTTGAGCAGTTGTTAAAATGTGGAGCAACAATTGAGTTTTAGATAGTGATTGCAGTTTTTCTGAAAAGTTTTTGTCGAATTCTTCCCAAAAAAGATATATTTTTCTTAATTTTCTTTTGGGTGTATTGTATGTTGGTTAACCTCTGGAGCGACAGAGCAATTAAAATATTTTTTCTCGGATTGCTAAAGAAAATTTTTCCGCCCACATTAAAAAAATCATACCTCCGAATTTGAATATGGAGACATACAAACTGATTATAGTTCTATGTAGCCAATTAATTCACCTATCTTTTGTCTTTTATCACATATTTGTAGGATTTATAAAAAATATATAATTAAATCTTTAACCTTAAAACATTTTAAAGAATCTAGAGAATTTTTTTTTTTTAATATTTTGAATGTACAATATATTATGTAAACGTTTTAATAAAAAAAATTTTTTTGAAAATTTGCCACATTTTTGCAACAAAGAAATCTGCGGTTTTGGAAATAGTGCCATAATATGGCAAAAAGCGCTCGAGTGGTTAAATGTTAGTTTCGCATCTAATATAACTCCTAAGTATTTCATTTCAGTAACATTTACAATAATTTCACCATCAATTTTAATTTTTTTTTTGAGAAATTACACCTTAAGTAGTTTATGAAAAAAAGTAACACCGAATTAAAACACAGATAGATTTTTCTGCTTCGTCTATAATAATTATTTTACTGTTTCGAATCAATCAATATAAAAGGTGAGTAGCTGAAGTTTAGTTATTAAAAAAATATATATTTTGTATGAATTTAGAAAGTTGAAACTTTATCAAAATCAATCAACTTTTAATGCTTCTATTGGACGTTTATTACCAACTACCGGATCGTAATTAACTGTGAGGAAACTCATAACTCAAAAAATAATCAAAAAACACTTCTTCAGAACATACTGTTGTGGGAATAATTGCTATTCCAAACAATCGGTAACAACAATTATACCATAAAACTAATCGTTTTTATTTTAAACGTAGATGAGAAGAAGAACCGCACAGCATCTAATCATTAGGGCATAAAGAATTCAGAAAATTCATATAATTTTATGTCCAAAACACATAAATTTCATATTACCGCATACAATGTACCGGACCCAACAAAACATGAAAAACGTCCAGCATAAATACCAAGTAAAAATGTCATAACATTTTTAAGCAAATTTAAAAGTAGTAAAAATGTTAATAGTTTTTTTTGTGCAGGTTCTCCAAATTAATGATTGTTTTGGGTGTTTTTTTACATCACCTCAATAAGCGCCCGTGGCATTGTCCAATTTAGTTATGACGTGTATCTAAAAAGAACAACCGAGTATTTTATTATTTTAATAACACCAGCAAACCCACGCTTCATTTGTGACGCTATAATTCCATTTAAAAGCTCCAAATCAAAAGCTTTGGATAGTAATCATTTCGGGTCAGCGGTAAACCAACGTATCACCTGCCCGCGATTCAAAGGACATCGTAATCATTTTTGAAACGACTATTTTGACAGGATGCCATGCTAAATGGATTATTATTTATAATAAATGCTAAATTATCAATAATTTATACTGCACTATTTTGAATATGAAATAATATGCGGTCATCCAATTTAACGTATTGGTGAACTATACGTGCCCTTAAAATGGCACAAATAAATATTTTGATTTACCGTATCGTAAGGGTACCTTGTAGCACAGACTTATGTATTAGTGTATTCACCGGTAGTCTTTTATTTGACTCTCAATGGATAATTTAACTACAAAAATTCTGCAATTTTTATCTAGGTATTTCGTTGTAATTGTCGATGTAATGAAGCTTGAATTAGTTTCGATTAGGAAACAGGACGATATAAAAAAGAGTGTCAAACGTGGATATTCTAATAATACTAGTTAGGTACACTCGTTCACATGATGTAAACTAAATCATTACAGATGAATTTTATTATTTTTATTTTACTGACTTGATATTTCTGTATAAAGTTATGTGGTTGATAGTCCAGAATTGCTCCCATTGATAAGCTTTCGGATTCCACTACGTAATACTTGAAGTCAGGGATTATTTCAGTGCAGATATTCTGGGACTAACTACTACATATATTCCTCTGGGCGCAGAATACTAACGGAGGGAAATAAATATACCAAGCCAATGGACAACTTTAATTTATCACTAAACAAAGACAAAATAATTTCTGAGGCAGTACAATTACAGTACAACAAATACTGTAATTTTTACTATTCTTATTAAGTAAAAGTCCCTAAAAAGAGCGTTAATAAATAATTAAAGAAATAAATTGATGTTTTTATTGTTGCAGTTGCAATTTTGCAGTAGTTGTCTCGAAAACAACGCCATGCTTATTAATACCTCGTTTAAAAAGCTTCCCTTCGTATTAATTTATTTCAATTTAGCAAACTTTCTGACAATAATCCGTCAGCTTAAAAAAATGTTGTGGTATTATGAACCAGTACCGTGCTGCTTCTGAATATATACAGTTTTTTTTTCTAAACTTTTTAAGAGTGCCACGTCAATGTAAGAAGGCTTTGATAATGTTATAAAGCCCAAAGATCAGAAAACACCATTTCAAATTTAATACATTTTACAAATCCAACGCCCATTCATCGACAGGCCAACAAAAGCAGGAAGAAGAGGAGTCTTCCACCCTTGTTATATCAAGTATAGAAAA
Organism: Limnephilus auricula; assembly: GCA_951813805.1. Lineage (NCBI taxonomy): Eukaryota > Metazoa > Arthropoda > Insecta > Trichoptera > Limnephilidae > Limnephilus > Limnephilus auricula. The sequence continues at coordinate 2,417,040 of OX638401.1, forward strand.
AACAACCCAAATTGCAAGGTTCTGAGTTGTGTATTATTTATAGATAAGCGTTTCGTGTTACCCTGTTATTTATTTGTTTGAGTCGGGTTGATTTTTTTCCGTCGATATTTTTTATTATGCAATCTTCCCGTTGGATGTTCCATATTTTATTGTTAGATTCCCATGGCCTATCAATTATTATGGTATTCGAGGAGGAATTAGTTATTTTATAAATACGGTTTTGTTGTGGTTTTAATTCAGCGACAAAAGAATGAGTTGTACCTATTTTGTTTGGCACATGACGCGTTTACACATATTGATTTGATTGGCGGTTTGAAAAAAGATGTACAACTATTAGGTATATGTATTTTAAAATATTGATGTCGAAAGAATAAAAAAATAAGATAATTATATTAGTACGTACCCCAAGTAAATGTGTAAAATAGTTTTATAGATATGAATAATAGTTTATTCCAGAATGTATGCACGGGTAGTGCAATGCAATACATTCCTTATTTTTTTTTTTTTTTTAAATTAGAAAAAAAGAAATATAAAGAAAGAAAAACAGAAAATGAAAGATATATAATAGATACAAAAAAATTATAACCCTTCATGAATATTCGAACGCCTTGCGTCTCGAGAGGGCCACCAGGGGTAACTCCATCCAGGTAGCCATGGCAGTTACGATCGTGTTCTTCGATCGGCGTAGTCTACGCCATAAGTTTCCCATATGGTGGCAGAGAAGTGCTCTGAAAGTGTCCACTCTCGTCCCACCAAGAACATTTCCGTAGCGCTGCAATTTCTCAGTAGGCTGAACAATTTGCAATAAGCATTATTGTAAGACTACTTTTACCTTATGCCTTTTACCTGATGCCGTTGGGATGCAGTGTAATTTATCCACAGTTCTGATATACACAGTGATGTGTAGAATGCCCACCTTAAAACACCTTAACAGCGTACCTCCTCTAACAGATATCGCTCTCTTTGTATATATTCAGCGTACCCCCTCTAACAAATATCGCTCTTCTTTGTATATATCCACATGGTTGATGTCTTTCAGGTCGTCTGTGATTATATGTATGTAATATACAAAGTGTTTATAATCAGGTTTCTTCCTATAGCTAGGCAGATTACAAGAGAATTTTTTTGTGCCGATCCAAATCCAAATGCACCAGTAACGAGTATTAATAATTGAACATCTTTCTTTATAGCAATGTCTTTCAGTTTTAACAATCTCATTGTTTTATATTAGAAGAATTTCAAAAGAAGCAAAAAACTACTTCGCAGAAAACTTTAATAAAATACAAACCAATAAAAAGTTTGTAGATTTGTGTCGTTAATCATTATTATGTAACATGGTAAAATTATTAGTTGCAAAGTTTTGTAGTTTATTTCAACAGTGAAGAAATTAAAATTAATTTCCAGTCGAATACGTTCTGATTAACCTGCAAACGCTTGTTTTCCACGTGGGAATTCGTGTTGGTGTGAGAACACGTGTATTATGTTGTGATTACACGATTGTTATACCTGCCCATAATCATAAATATTTAAACGAACCAAAAAATCAAGGGCTTTAATGACTGAATAATTCAGTCGTCATTAACGCTGGAAATAAATTCATGGATCAACTAACTTAATCCTGTTCATACTTCATCGGAATACTTGTGTGGTGTAACTAAAATATTTGTGAATTATTTATAGATAGATTTAATAATTATTTTATATTTTTATTATGGTATTTGGTATTTGGTGTTTATCCAAGAATACACTAGGATGCAATGTTCTATGACTTCACAGAACTTTTTTTTGTGGATTTTTCACCTATATCTTGGAAGGAACTTTAACTGACCATCACGCTATTTTTACATATAGTAGAGGAGATATAGACCATAGCAAGAGGGTCTAGAATGACATATATCTCCGCATCTGTGCACACTTCTGGCTTTATCCACACTCATACATCGTTGCGTACGTACACTTCTATTATTACGAATCATATCATGAACCATAACTAATTTATTTAATTTACTTGATCGTGTCGTGTCTTCCTATAGCATCACCGTTCCCTACACTTTTATATCATATAATTTCCTTCACGAAAACATTATATCAGTCCCACAGAGAGGACGTAAGTGACATGATCATTCTAGTATTGTCTGTGGTTTTGGTTTTCATTTTTTTTTTACATTAGCTCCAAACAGGAGACCCTGAGGAAAATAATCCCCCTCGGCACATATGTTATCTTCGTAGGTGTATGGAGAGGAAGCCCTAGGAAGCAAAAGTGTATAAAGGGTGCGTAGGAATCTGAGAGTCAGTGCATGGGTTAAGAAATGATGTATGTATTAATCCATTTCCTGTGCAGCGCAGTGTTCCGAGAGAGTCCGGCTGGAGAGGTTAAAGGGACTCCCTTATCCTTTTTCTCCCGATCCGGCCTGTAATGCAGCTAATGTGAGACTCGGACTAACCTCAAACCGTGAACCCGTGCTTAGTAACCAAACTTGGAGTGATTTTAGGTGTTGTTTATCCAATAAATGGTTCCTACACAAGAAAATACATTCACACAAGACAAGTGTGAGGATGATTTGTAGATATGTCAGCAATTTAGGTCGATCGTCGACCTCTCTCGGGAATTACCATACATCTTATTATTAAAAAACAAAAATGCTTCTCCAAATTATATTGAGATATTTATATTGGGGTTGCATATCGCAAATTGCTTGGAATTTAATATTAAAAATTCTAATACGTAGCTAGCCAATGTTTTCGAAGAAAATCGCACATTTCTCGTTTCATACTTACGGATATTTAAGTTCGATAACATAATATAAAAAGTCCGCATTGCCGAGGGGCTGGAGCACAATATTATAATCTTATAAGTATCTACTAGCTTCTCGCGAGGTCCTTCAAAAATTCACATGGATTCTAGATGGAACGAAACAAAGAAATTCCAACGAAAAATCCCAACAAGAAGTGGACGTTTCTCACAAATTTCCGTTCCTAGCATCCCTGCAGTGTTTGATACGGATATTAATCTAGGCGTCCCACAGTCCTATATAAAATGGAAATAGTCGTATCTGTGGAAGGATAAAGAATACAGAGTGGAATGCCTTGGGATTCCGTGGAATTGTTATTTAAAAAGGATATCCTTCCCTAGTTAAAAGTAGATTACCATGTCTCCACTCGTGTAGCAGTATACCCCGGAGACCAATTATCTTAGACTAGTCTCGCGTATTTTTTCATCGCTTTCGGTACTCCAGAATACAGAATAAGACTACGAGGGAGGTAACCTGATTATTGACCTCAGACTTGCGGGTTCCCGAGGTGCTGTACTATATTGTACACGTTACTTGGTTTAGTGACTTGTATAGGTGAAGAAAAAAATATATTCGTGTATTTTTTTACGTTTACATTATTTAATGCAGGTACTCGTATATCTTTATAGTTATTGGATTATCGCAATTGGAGTAAACACATACAAATTAAGGGTCGTAAATTATTTACTTTTGAACAAGGCAACCAAACTATTGAGTGGATATATTTTAATACAAGTTAAAGTGTGTTCATAGGTATTACAAATTAACTTGTAATATTACTTCCTTACCAAAGGCTAAACTAGTGTGGCGAAGTTATAACTATTATTTTCTGTTGTTAATTCCATGTAATTTATAGCCCAATGTTAACTATTAATACTGAACATGTATTTTCAGTTACAGATGAAAAATTCTTTCAATACGACGATAATCATTATATTATTTTTATACTTTAACCAGTGATTCCTGACATTGTTTGGCGTGAAAGCATTAAATAAAATTTTGTTCTCCAACGACGTTTTTTAAAAAATCAGTAGGCTTTTTTCGTTACGGGCAGGGCGAGAGGTTGGGTGGTTATTCGACTAAGTGACCAGTGACTATATGGGAAAGAAAACAAAGTATGTTTTGAAGAAAACAAAAAAAAATATATCTTAAAGGCACCGGAGACAAATAAATTAATAATATATTGTACTCCAAATAACGTCAGGAATCACTGCTTGCATATTATAAAGAATTAATAAATTATTATACGTTGGATTTCATTAGTTTGTTATGTCTAATAGAACGGGTCGCTTCTACGACTCAATCTCTCGGTCTCTTCGAGACCTATGTTCACTCCTTCCTCTCCTCAAAAAGACCCTCCACACAGCATCTTTAAAGATGACATAGACCCTGAGGGAAATTGTTTTCCTCAAGGCCTCCCCAAAGTTCAATCTAAAGAAAGCCATGATTTGTCTTGTGTTTAAATGAGTTTATTTTTACCTAAATGAGCATAAGTTAAGTTGTCAGAGGTCACATGGCATATTATAGGGCCATGTGAATTTATTTTAATGTGTAAAAAAATTCTACCTGATAGACGTATTATAGCCATTACAAACTATTCGACATGTTCTTTTTATATTGTCAGACAAAAAGCTTTTATCTAAGTTTTAAAGCTTTCGCCCAAATAATATTTTATGAACACTTGAAAGACACGAGATGCGTGTTAAATAGTAGTGTGTAATAATGATTAAATGAAACATAGAGCGTGCCATGGAATATCTGTACGGGGTTACATTCCCCTATATGGAATTAATTCAAGAGCACTAACTGTGTTCACGGAACATCTTCACCATCTAGCCTCTGTCTTAACAATAGACGACTGTTACAAATCACCCACTAACTAGACTCTCTTCAGAAGGGCAAATTTTACCCCTCGGGTTATGTAAATACTCCAAGAACCTATTTTTACCCGCAAGACGCTATCTGCAGCCTCCGCTACTTGGCACTTAATCAGAAAGTGCAACTTTAAAACCCAATTACTTTTGATGCAGTAGTTTAACGATACATACTATTTTGCTAAGGGTACTTATTTTGCTGGTGTAGTCGAGATGCTGATCTTCAAATGAAGCACATGCAATATCAGGAATAAGCACTCCTTTCATGTTCGAACTATAAAACCAATCTAGACGAGATACAGCATTTCTAACAGCAATGTAGCGCATCGCAAAAATATACAATCAAATCAAAGACTTTTATCTAGCACGGTTAGAATGCTTTATTCTTTTTTGTGATTGTTATTAAATTTATTTGTATTTGTTTTAGCGGTGGAGTGTGCAATGTGTAACTGTTATGCAAATCGGCACCTTAAGTGCGACATGCACTCAAAGGGGGGTTTCTGTAAGAGATCCTATGTATGTAATAGAGTAAGGCTATTTTCGTATGGTGAGAGATCTCTGGTAGTGTTATTCTTTGAAGGCACATTGCAAATTGTGCAGCGGGGCTAACTAGAGCGGTGGCCATTATTGCAGCTCCATGTTAAGTTAAACATAACGGTGGGATCATCTCATTTGTGAAACGAAATGGCTGCAGATAATATGGAAATAGTTGCAGCGTGAATACGGAGCTGCGCTTAAAAATGCATTATAAAGAAATTAATGTGGTTTGAGATACTCTAATGTTCAATTTGGGAAACTAACCTAGTGGCGAAGATTATTCCACTGCTTTTTTATATTGATATGTTGGTTTAGTAAGATTTGTTTCATAAGTTAACGCATCCCTGTTGCAAAACATGTCGGAGGGCCGAAAAATAATTGAAAACATATTAAATTCGGAATGGAAGTTTTTACCAGGGCGATGCTAACAACATCTTCCACTCGTGGAAAACAAAAACTCCATTAGCAAACGAATTTTTTATTATTTTTTATTGTACTCTGTATTCCAAACCCTTCAACCATAGAACGACCCGTTTTGTCACGTAGATGTCTAGAATGAAGATAACCACAAAAATATTAACAAAACAAAAAATAACAAAAGCACTTGCAATGCAATAAAATTGTAATCAACCGAAAACTGACATACCAATAAAGAGCATGATCATTGTGCTCACATCAAAACTAAAGACTAAGAAGTTTGCTTGTTTGTACACACGACTATGCGGAGTTTGTAATAAGTAATATAAAAACAGTATTGGTCTGACTGAACATTCGCATTAGCTCCAGACACTCGCTGCAATCTTGAAGCTATTAAATATGGGACAATCGAGATAACAAAGTCGCCAGCGATTTATTATAAATATTTATCACAGGACCGAGGCTGGGTGTGGAAAAAAAACTGCATATCTGCCGCTCCCAAAAAGGCTACAGGAGTTAAACAATGGTCCGACGTGTTGCGCGCGCAACCAGGTCGGCATTGGCTCACACGTTACACAGTCTGTTTTTACCCCAGCCAATATACCTTCATGGGCAGGCAGTTAGGCAGTCATCCGTCATTGGGAATGCCCACTATGCAGAGTGGCGGCGTTCGGCGGCCCAAACAAAGGGATGTATCGTAAGGGCAGGAATTAGGGGATGCAGAACTAGGCTAATTTCTGAAGCACACAAATATAATGATTTTTTTATTTGATTTTTTTTATATTTACAATTATTTGAAGCTGGAGGAACTATGAAAGGTGGGAGGCAAAAAGTGGAGGGACTAGAGATGGTTAGAAAGAATTTAACTTTAAGATACTGCCACTATAAAATGGCTAAAACATAAATAAAATTAATCAAAGATGAGTCACAATTTTTTTACTGGACTCGTTCTCGGTGAAGATAACTTATTGAATACATAACTTATTTATTGGCATATTTGTTTTAGTTCATGTAAATTCAAAAATATTAGAAAGTGAATTCTTATATACAAGATTAAATACCTTTTAAAGAACAGTAGAGATTATAATGATAATATATTAATATGTATTATAATTTAAAAATTGATCACACAATAAATGACAACATTATGTGAGTCAAAAGCCTTGATAATATACATGATATAGATTTTAAAAAAAAAACTTATTTACTGTTTTCTACAGTACGTGGTTCATTAGCTCAATGTAGGTGCTTTGTTTATAATTTCTTTTACACTACATTTCGTTTCATGCGATGCGAAGAAAATAATTGCTCTCAGGGACTATATCGTCTTTAGGGACGCTATGTGGATGGTAAAGGTTCTATTAAGAAAGAAGGTATGAAGCGTGGGTGTGGGTAGGAATCTGTGGGTTAGTGTATTCAGGAGCGACGAATTCACTCCCACTGAAGTGCAAGACGATGAGTCGAATTAGCCCGGTTAGGGATGTGAATGTGTCTCCTTCAACCGGATTCTTCCAATCCAGCCCGTTCCTCAATTGGTGGGCAGACGTATCAGCCATCTTGTCTCGACAAACCTCACCACATGAACCTAGCCACCCCAGTTGTATGTCACCAAACACAGCGAGTCACTTGGAGTGACCTATGGCAGAGGTGTTTATTATCCAATGAATACCTATACCCGTTATTCAAAATAATGTCCTTCTATACAAAATTTCAGCCAGCAAGAGATAAATTAAAGACAGATTAAGAACACATTACTTCAAGACACATACATTATTTATACATTTGCATGCGACGTTTTTATTGTTAAATTTAAATAATATATGGGCATTTTCTCTCTCTATTCCCTTAATCTCTTGAATGTGGGATTTCATTTGGCCACATGCTGGCTTTTTTTTTAAAGCATTCCGAGAAGCTACTTTACTGAACTTAAAAGCAACGTCTGGAATAATATTGGCGCAATCGAATCTGACCTAGACCTTGTACAGTTTCATTATACACAAGGGTTAAAATCTCATTTAAAAAAATATATGTATATATATCTCCCATCCAGCTCTGTGGACACATTCTGCCCCCGGCAACAGCAGGCCTGACAATTCTCACATCAAAACACGCCTCTACACTCTACACGTCTCTAGCCTAACAACGTGCAAAAAACACGATCGCCTTAAAATGTTCACATTCATATTATTCATTATACCCTTCGTCCTTAGTCTTAAGTCATAGTCCTGCAGCCTACAGGCCGTTTAGAGTTCGGGCAAAAATTTCTGCAGTTTTTATTCGTTATTTTCTAATAAAGTATACTCGGGAGACGAGAAATGGAAGCTACTTGACCACCAGGGCAGGAGAGTTTGACTTCATTTTTACCGATTTTTGTGACACGTATCAGAGCTCCAAAGCGTCATCAAAAAACATTTGATTAAGAGGAGCCGTTGTAGATCGTGTAGTAGATCGTTGACAATGATAGTGTAAAACAATCCAACTCAATAGATGGTGAGTATTTTTTTTATCTGACTACTGCTTATATATGATTTTTGCCGTGTTTGGTGACCAGATCTTAATAGCCAGGTTCTTAGCAACCTTCCTCTTTCCACCTAATACCCTTCCCCACTCTATCTTCTCTTATGCCTTGTTCTGACTAGGAGAGTATTTTAGTCGAGTAGCGAATATATTAGTAACTAAACGTGTCCCAACACCACAATTTTAGTAGATTAGGCTAGTCAGCTCTTTAGTAGATTGAATCCATTTGCTTCTATTTTTTTGGCGAGTTGAGTCCCCCTTCACGCCTCCCTGCGCACTGACATGCGCATGTTATTCTTAGACGCAGAGACGCACAATATGTCGTCCCGTTGTAGCGAAAATGCTACTGTAAAATTCTTTATTTTTGCGGCTATTAATCTATTTTCGTGACCATAGTTTATTTATTTTAATCTCACTAATTTATTCTTCCACCTCTTCTAAAATAAGCATTAAAATCAGCTTAATTGATGAACTCTACTTGACAGCAGTGCGAACACTTCTTGGTGAGTCAAGAAGCGAGTTACTCGCCACTCGACTCTCTTATTTAATGTGTCCTGCTCTCATCTGTCCGGAGTCAATATGGCACCCCCAATTAGGATATGTTGTGAGGCTGAAGGTGAGTGGGGAGTGGGAGGAGATGGGGAAGAAGCAGATCTAGCCACCAAACACAGCAAAAGCTATTTCAAGCAACGTTTCAATTCTAAATGGTGGTCTAACACCAGGACGTTACTGAGATAATTTAATTGTGAAAACACAAATCAACAAAATAAAATTTTCTTGCGTATGCCAAAATTTGGACCCGCAACCTCCGGATCGCTAGTCGAGAGTCTTATCTGTACACCACGGAGGCCAGTTGTCATATTAAATGAAAAAGTGCAGAGGTAGTTTATGTGATCTTTGATACGACAGATAAACAATTTCTACTTCCAAACACCGAACACATTATTTAATCCTTTATAATTTGACTAAAGTGCAACAAGAAAAATACAAAAGTGGTACCAACTACTTACCTACGCAGTATTTTCGGAACATTCTAAACTGGCTGCCAATTTTTTTTTCAATTTTATTTATTTACAGTAATAAAATTTTAATAATGTGTGGATAATAAAGTTGTAAGAGTATTTTATTTTTAGTTAAAAAAAAAATAATTCCACTGCACGAAACACAATAACAAAAAATAAATGGGAATTTTGTAGTACGTCTGTGTTTCTGTGTTGACCATACTGTCTTTTTAGTAAATTTTTGTACTAGTAAAGTCAACAAATAACTTCTATCAATGTGCCATTAATAATAATGTACGTTCGAATTAATAAAATGTCAGCAAATTGACAACGGATTTCAGCCTATATAATATATTGTTATAATCAATGCTACGAATAACTATAATGTCACCGTATATCGTGGTGTTAAGCAAAAGTATCATTAACTTGGTAAATAACGATGAGAATACACAGTTAAACAGCATATTTAAATAAAAGCTTTAAAGACTTCTAAAAAGGCCTTAAAAATAATTAATGTCATCCAATACTACAGGTAACCTTAATTTTGTTTTACCATCCCAAGATATCAGGCTGATATGGATAGGATCATTAAATCAGCTCCGTAAGTTTGAGAAAATCTTCTTCCAAGAGATACTATTCTAATTTTGCTACTAACTGATGTAATTTACAATCTGGGATCGTTGTGGATCGATATCGTTTTATTTACGATCTATTTAAAGCGGAATAATTCCGAACTCATTATTTTTTCACCAAATTAGGTAAGACATTAAGTGAATGGTATAAATTTCACACGTTTGACAAAAATGGCTCACATCATTAACTCCGTCTAACGATTTTATGTAAACAAGGTGAATTTAAACACATTGTATATTTACTTAATGGTTGCTGATCACCCATGGCTGTAAAACATGACCGAGGCCACCGTAAGTGTGTAAGATAAGGACGCCTGAAAACATGTTGTCAAAGCGATGGGTCTATGACCCGAAAAGAAAAACTAGGTACTTACTACAAATTTATGGTCTCGTAAATATTATTAAAAAAATTAATCAATATGGTGAATCGATATAAAAAACCAGCAATATCACCCGTCTTCCAAATTCAAGTCACCTCAATGCCTAGAATCAATTTTAAATAAATACATTTTCCTATTATTTATTTATTGTATCTTTACATGGTAGGTATTATTGTTCACATTTCAACATTAACCTCACTAGGACAAGCCTGTTTTGAGGATAATATATTTATAAAGTAGTAAAAATAGAACAAAAAATATTTAGGTACTTATTGATAAAACAACAAAAAACAAAGATGAAACAATTGATGGCAATTTTAACACCGATAATTTAATATTTAAAAAAAAAAATGCACTAGATGTCTTAATATGTGTTCTGGAAGGATAGTAATTATAAGTGTAAACTGACACAAATAATTTCTTTGACCAAGAGAAAATTTATTTTGATACCGAGCTTAATTTTTCCATTCATCTTTCAAGTCCCTTCATTATGGTACTGATAAAATTACAATTTGAGTGGATAGATGAATCATTGAAAATTGGTCAGTTAGTTTATTTGACGATTATATCAGTTTTTTATTTATATCTGTGGCGTAAAAGACATACAATTTTAATTTTTTATTTATTTTATTATTTTATCTATAATATAAAAATTAATGTTTGTTTGTTTGTTTGTTCGTGTCATATGAGCGGCTATACCGTTCATCCGATTGCGATGATACTTGGGAGTATGATGTGGGCATACCCGGGATGGTTATAGGTTGGTAAGCTCTGGCGTTATGAAATTATTTCCTATACTATTCATACGATTGCGAAAAAAAAGTTTAAATTTCATTCAAAGGCTATTAATTTTTTTTTTAATTTTTGTGAACATGCCCGTGAATACATATATATATTGGTGAGCTCTGGTATACAAAATTTGCATAAAAAAATTGAATAGGTCACGCGAGTTGTTGGAAAAATATGTGTATTGAGGGGGGGTTCGCAAGAAAGGGGAGAGCGGGAGAGGGGAGGCGGAACGCGGGAGGAGTACAGGAAGAGGAGTCGGAAGGGGAAGGGGGACGAATGGGAAATGTATTACATTAACAGTTTGACGCTTTGACTGTCCAACTAGGTAGGTCTCCCGTTCTAGGACAGTCAAATTTACAGGTTTCGTACATATTAGGTAGGTAGGTACATAATGATTCATATAGTATTGAAGTTAAGATTCACAAATTCCATTTACATAATATATGAAACAGTCGAGTACTAGGAATCAATTAACCCATATAATCACAGGAGATCACATTTGTCCCAGCTCACACAGGTCACACAGAAATCGTTGTGTCTCCCTTACTATCATATTGAGAAGTATGTTCTAAACAGTATTGGACGGAGAATACAACACGCTATATATTCAGATCTAAAAGATAACTACGAAAAAATGAAAATTACACCTTTATGAATACGAAGTTTCCAATCGCAATTAAAAAAAAATTATAAATCTTATAAACAAAAATTTTAAAGATTTTTTTTTACATGAAACGACAAAAAGTGAGGTGACAGTAGCGTTTATAATTCATTTGTCTGATGAAATATGAGTGTATATCTATAATAAAACCGAATTTTGATAGGTTCTCAAGAGTTGAAATGATTCCTTCGTAAGAACTTCGTAAGAAATTTTGTTCGTGAAAGCGCAAATTTGATTGTAATAAAATATGATTTTAATGCACTTACCAAAAAAACTGAATTAAACCACATAGATACATTCATTATCTTTATTCTGACAATAGGAATTAACTCGATTGATGCTATATTTATTGAAAAATATCAATTTGCAAACATCGTCATCCCGAGCAATCTATTGCGACGTAAAAAACGAAAATCCACTGTTTTAAAGATAACTGACTTCTTTTTTTAATTATTTCGACATGTAAACAGTTTAAAAAAATTGATAATTGAATCATTATTACACTGATATACAAATATATTAGAAAAAACGACAAAAACAAGTCAATTCGACAGTTTAAAAGTACAAGATTTTGACAGTTGGCAGTTTTAAAAAATCTTTGCTATCAAATGAATTGAAGTGAGTACTACATCAAAAGTAAAGGAAAGAACAGTGACATCTTTTGATCATTAATTTTAGTAGACTTTCAGTTCTCAAACTACGTTTTCTGCAGTACGCGGGAACATTTGAAAAAATATCAAAAATTGTTTTACGAATGGTAGGAAAATGTGGTCCATTTTTGGACCGAAATCAATCCGAGAAAAATTAAAGTGGTCCAAATTCGGACCGAAATCTCTCCAGTTGTTAAGAACACATGTAAATTATAAATATAATAAGTGTAAAAAAAAAAACTTTCCATTTAAAATGAAAACATTAAATATATTTTTTAAATAAAGGATTATAGTATATTTCACATTTTAGTGAGTTCCTTTTAAAATAGTCAAGAGTAATTATTTTAAATCAAGGATAATATTTGGAATTATTTTGAAAAAAGTATCTCTAACATAAAAATACTCATTGCAACAAAATTACGTCTTCTTTCATAACATCGAAAGGTAATTTTTTCCCACTACACAGAGTTTTAAAAAATGCATATTACTGTATTTGAAAACCACACCATGCCCTTAATTTTATGCACCAACACCTAAAAAACTTCAAAGCTTGTGACCTTCATTCATGAGAAATATTTTCCCGTAATTGCATCCTTGCTCCACTTGGTAAAGGATGGAACCATAAAATCAAAGGACAAAACTTCGTCCTTTACTAAAGTTTATGTTTTAGCAACGGAAATAAAACTGTATTTTCTCAGAATGTCATAAAATAATATCCTGTATTTAATGCATCCTTACAGAAGTAAGAACTATTCGTATAATACAAAACATCTCCATTTGCCTGGTTTATGCTCTAAAATATATGATGCTGTAATTACCGCATCCTTATGGTACCATTACAGGTGTCAGATTTCGCGTCAGTATTTACTGATCAGTATACTGTCAACATTTGTCAGTATTTTAATGCTATTACACGATCTCAGTATACTGACATCAGTAATGTTGTCAGTATGTCAGTATTCGATTGTGATGTATACTGACATCAGTAATGTGTGTCACGATTACAGTAGAAATATTTGTATATATAATACAAACCATCGACATCTGTCAGGTCGATGCTCTATCTATGAAAACAACCCAGACATTATGTCAATGGAGCTTGATCGAAGGAGCCAACAACATTATTGATATCCTGTGATTAGTGCACATGTTAGAAAGTCGATTAACATGAGCGGTACACCCGTTCACAGTTGCTCGGCTTCATGAGAACGGGTAGTTTCTCCGATTCGTTTTGTGTAAGACAGCTCGTAGGTGGAACGAGCTACACCGGCATCTGTATTTCATTCATCAATTAATCCGGGTCTCTTCAAGGCAAGCAAATCTCAACAAATCTCTTTCTCAGATTCTTCCTTAACCCACCTCGCATCATTGCCTCTACCGGGTGGCGATATGTATATACCCTTGTCAGTAAAGTGTGCAGACACGTTTCGGGCAGCGTTGCAGTGCCCATCATCAGCTAAAGAAGGAGGTAGCGCAACACGGCACAACACCCCAAAAACAAACAACGAAAATGCTTTTGGCCGTGAAAATCTAAAAACGTGTCTATGGACGTTTGGGTTCAGAGTGATCCCTAAGCGGTTATAAAGGGATACGATGTTTGTTGGTAGTAATGGCTTTCCGAGATTTGAAGGGTTAAAAATATATCATGTTATATTTTAATATGTTGCTGTAATTTTGAATCCTTAATAAAGTAGGAGGTATATATTATTCACGGCCATGCCTTGTTACGTCACTTAACAAGACTTCCGTTGCGCGTGGCCATCATAACTAATACGACGTGTTCATTAATTACCACCATTTCCGTCATAAACATTAATGGCGACTTTTATTTATTGTTCTTTTTACACTCCAATCGTCTGCACTTCAGGATATTGCTACTAAAGACCTGCATTTAGGGCTAACGTTGATAAGCAATGATTGCAAATATTACTGCAGTATTCTCATTAATGTTATAGTGCTATTGGATTACCGGTTTAAGTTTATTATATTTTTGCAGATAGAACCAACATTAACGTAAATAGAAAAAGAAGATCTGGTTGTACATAATGGACACAAAAAATTGAAGACCTTGTTGTACATAATCGACATAGAAAATAGAAGGCCTTAGTGTACATAATCGACATAGAAAATTAAAGACCTTGTTGTACATAATTGACATAGAATATTGAAGACCTTGTTGTACATAATCGACATAGAAAATAGAAGGCCTTGTTTTACATAATTGACATAGAATATTGAAGACCTTGTTGTACATAGTCGACATAGATAATTGAAGACCTTGTTGTACATAATCGACATAGAAAATAGAAGCCCTTGTTGTACATAATTTACATAAAAAATAGAAGTCTTTGTTATACATAATGTACACAGAAAATAAAAGGCCTTGTTTTACATAATTGACATAGAATATTAAAGACCTTGTTGTACATAGGCGACATAGAAAATTGAAGACCTTGTTGTACATAATCGACATTGAAAATAGAAGCCCTTGTTGTACATAATTTACATAAAAAATAGAAGTCTTTGTTATTCATAATGTACACTGAAATTGTAGAACTTATTTTACATAATTATAAATTCTAATATTCATGAACTATAAACTCGGTCTACCTATAGAATCAATAAATTACAATCATTTGACGAAAGAACTAAATTTACTTAAACTCTCAGATAGAAGACTTATTTTCGACTTGACTTTTATTTTTAAAATTGTTAATGGTATTCTAGACAGCCCTGATTTATTAAGCCTAATTAACTTTCATACATCACTTTGACCGGTCAGTGGTTCAGTGGGCATCGCGTTTGGGTCCCACCCAGGCGTTCCGTGTTCGATTCCTCGGCTGGCTAAGTCCTCCACCACAACACAAGCAATCTTCCGCTTAGTGTGGTGGTAGTAGGAGATTTTCAAATGTTGTTGGGTTATTCGTAACCCGGGAATGTTTGTCTTTCTTTTTAAAAAAGAAAAAAAAATATATATATATATAACCTCAAGGACTACTCGATCTAAAATTATTTTCAATTGCAACAATAATATCAAGACTGAGTCATTTAGACACTCGCTTATATCTAGATTACATGCAGTTGGCAATGCTTACTCAGAAGTAGTAGATGTGAACATACCTCAAGCACAAAAATCATTGTTAGGCATGATATCATTCTTCTGAATGGCTTCTTGTTCAAATTTTAATGTAGAATCTAAAGTAGATACTTTACTCAGATATAACAAATACCAGAAAGAAGAGTGTTGGGGCCAAAAAATGTATAATCTTATTCAAATTTATTATTTTTAATTCAAAATTTTATATTAAATCTCTAATTGACAGCCCTGATAACAGAGTTAATTCCCAGTAGGTACTTACCCAGCCATTTCAAACTTGAATGACAAACAAATTTGAAGGAAACAATAATCCCAATACAAGTAAATTTGTTTTATTATACTACAAAATTACTGTAAACATTTCAACTCCTAGAATCTATTGAATGCAAATAAAACTATGTATGTATGAATAGATATACTTGATGTTATTTTTTTAGGTATATTTTGATATTATTTAAGAGTACATATTTTGTTCATCATCTGTGTATAACTGTAAACTTATATATCACTTGAATGTAAAAGCCTTTTATGGTGTTTAAATAAATAAATAATGTACACACAAATTTTATTGTGACATAATGTACATAGAAAATAGAAGGCCTAGTTGAAAATAATTTACATAAAAAATAGAAGTCCTTGTTTTACAAAATGTATTTATAAAATAGAAGACCTTGTTGCACATAATTTACATAGAAAACAGAAGACTTTTTTGTACATAATGAACTTAGAAAATAGAAGACGATCGAGGTAGTTCATCAAGATTCTTGGCACTGGGCCAAAAAAGTATTTATTGCCTAACTAAGGTTCATATCTCCGCAGAATACATGAAAAAAAGCTCAACGGGGTATTTCACAAACTATCTTCTTCTTTTTCGTGTGCCCTATTAGGTCCCCCCAACGTTGGCGATCACTCTGGTAAATATATCTCTTTCTTGCGCTGCCCGCAACAGGTCCTCTACACATCTAATATGCAGCCAAGACATGTGTCCTATCTAGCCCTCGCCAAACCTCTGTGATAAATATAAACGGTAATAACAACAATCATAATCAATAGATGTCGTAATTATTATTTTATTGGAATAGCTCTAGTTATGTTTAGAAACCACATCTAAAAAATCAAGATACTTTATCTACATATACCCCATCTCTTGCAACTAACTTCCGCTATCCTCACACCTTCCTACCAATTAGAGGAAAGATGTCGTAGAAAACTTGTTTTGGAGGCATACTTTTTATGGCACTCTACTCTTTCAAAATAAAATTATCTATATATTAGAGTACTAGAGTATCTACTCAAAGCGAGGAAATTAGAGTTGCAACGATATTGGGAGGCATTAAGAAACTTTGCTTTACTCTCCCAACAATTTGTTGACTGTTTTTACTCAACTGTTTAGCATTTCAACTGTGGGATGGATTCATACGCCTATCACTCCTGGACACTCTGGTCCCCAGCTTCCTACCCATCCCTCATACCTTTTCCTTTCCCAGACCTCCCTCTCCCCTCATAACCTTTACATTAAAATACTTAAACCATGAATATTACAACCACAACTACTAACATCCTTACAGCGGCGGGTAGCAGGCGTCCCCGGTGCAGGCCAAGACTGTTGGTGAATTTTGCCAACATTCGCGGCCTGCACACAAATATAAACTCCGTCCATCACCACCTCCATTCTCAACGTCCCAACCTTCTTTTCCTCTCTGAAACACAGATAGCTCAGCCTCTAGATGCCTCCTATCTGGACTGCCCGGGCTACGCCCTCGTCGGCACGTTCAGACCCAAAGGAGGTATCTGTCTCTATAGCCGATCTGACGTCAACTGTGTGCGACTGTTGAATCTGGAAAACTCCAGATTTGACGTAATGTGGGTGCGCGTCAATCTTGCCAGTACGGTAAGGTTCTATGCGTGTCTATACCGCTCACCGAACCTTAGCGAATCAGACACATCCGAGCTATTCAAACATTTGAGCGAAACTATTGATGATCTCTTGCCCCGCTACCCCTCGGCCGAGTTTGTGGTTCTGGGGGACTTCAATGTTCATAACGAACCATGGTTGAAGTTCTCGGGATCAACAGACTCGGCTGGCCGACAGGCGGAATCCTTTGCCCTTTGTCACGGATTGGAGCAAATGGTTCAGGAGCCTACAAGGGTTCCTGATGTCCAGACTCACCGCTCCAATCTGTTAGACCTATTTCTAACCACTGTGCCACACGGTTACAAGATTGAGGTCACAGCGCCTTTAGGATCGTCCGACCACTGCCTGGTGACGACCTCAATCCCCGTCAACTTCAGACCACCAAATGAGAGGCTGAAGAGAAAAGTATGGCACTATAGGTCAGCAGATTGGTTCGGTCTGCGGGCACATTTCAATGCTTTCCCGTGGTCAGCTGTCTGTTTTCGGACTTCGGATCCCTCAAGATGTGCCCAGGAAATTGGTGAAGTCATCACATCCGCAATGGATGGCTTCATTCAATCCACTGTCAAGGAAACTGGTGTGGGCTCAAAGCCGTGGTTCAGTCGACAATGCTCCGAAGCAGTTCGGCGAAAAAACGCGGCTTACCGAGCCTACAACACATCTAGAACATCCGAAAACAGAGCAGCATATAACAAATTGGCAAAGGAATGCAAGAGGATCATAAATAGGTCAAAATTCGAGCACGACCTGCAGATCAGCAAAAAGCTGGCTGCATGCCCGCATGGCAGCAGAGCCTTCTGGTCGCTTGCGGGCTCAATAGGTCGCAATTTCTGCAAATCCAGTCTGCCACCTCTTACCAGACCTGACGGCTCACTAGCAAACACCGCCACCGAAAAGGCAAACCTATTAGGTAAAATGTTTGCGGATAACTCAACCCTCGATGATCGAGGTGCAGTCCCGACGTCGGTTCCTCACTGCGGTTTCTATATGAAAAAGCTGAGGATCCGGCATCGGGATGTGCTCCAGGTTTTACGAGGGCTTGATGTTATAAAACGATGTTAATAAAAGCCTGACGGAATCCCCGCCCTGGTATTGCGGAGGTGCGCTGCAGAAATAGCTCCGATTTCGACGAAGCTTTTCAAAATGTCCCTAAATTCTGGCTCTGTACCCTCTGGTTGGAAAAAAGCGGTTATCCATCCTATCCCAAAGAAGGGTGACCGCTCCAACCCGGCCAACTACCGCCCCATAGCGATCACATCAGTTCTATCCAAGGTGATGGAACGGGTGATCAACGACAAACTGCTCACATACCTCGAGAAGAACAAAATTATTAACGACCGTCAATACGGATTCCGGCGGAACCGCTCGTGCGGTGATCTTCTCGCGTATGTGACGCATGTTTGGGGGCGGTGCCTGGAACGTTTCGGTGAGACCCAAACGGTCGCACTGGATATTTCCAAGGCTTTTGACCGGGTCTGGCACCGAGGACTTGTCAACAAACTGCCTTCTTACGGACTTCCCGCATCCTTGTGTACGTGGATTGCCGACTTTTTGAGGGAGAGGTCGATTCAGACGGTTGCTGATGGCTTCACCTCTTCCTCGCACTCGATAAATGCTGGCGTCCCACAGGGATCGGTTCTGTCTCCGACTTTGTTTTTGTTGCACATCAATGACCTTTTGACATGTGCACCAATTCATTGCTACGCGGATGACAGTACAGTCCATGATAGCTTTTTGTTTGACAAGCCCCCAAAGGGTGCACAAATTCCAACGGCTCGGAGGGCTTTGAAGCAAAGAATGGACGGTTACCTCGAGAGTGTTTTCTCTTGGGGTAAGAATAATCTCGTCGAATTCAATGTTTCAAAGACCCAATCATGTCTGATTACGTCTAAAAGGGATCGAAATTACAATCTAGTCTCCTTCAACGGTAGCATTCTTCCAAACAAGTCCTCCATTGATATGCTCGGTGTAACTCTAAGTGACCAGCTCAGGTACGGGGGCTCCATCGAGGCCAGAGTTAAGTTGGCCTCTCAGAAACTGGGCGTGCTGTACAGGGCCCGCAGATACTTTAATTGTACACAACTGCTAACCCTGTACAAATCGCAAGTGCGCCCCACTGTTGAATTTGGCAGCGATCTCTGGTCTGGAGCCCCGATGTACCTGAAAAACACCCTCGACTCTGTGCAGAAACGGGCGGTCCGCTTGATAGATTCTCCTGTCTTAACAAACGGATTGCAATCTTTGGAGCACAGGCGTCGGGTGGGAATGCTATCCTTGTTCTACCGGTATTTCAATGGAAGATGCTCAGAGGAGCTAGCGTCATTGATCCCCTCGGCACCGGTGCATAGTCGGGAAACACGCCAAACGCGCGCCCAACATATGTACACAGTTGACATTTGTTACATGAGAACGGGACGCTTCTACGACTCGTTTTTGTGTTCAACAGCTCGGCTGTGGAACGATTTGCCGGCCTCTGTGTTTCCTCCTTCCTATAACATGGGTCTCTTCAAGACCCACGTTCACTCCTTCCCCTCTCAAAAAGACCCTCCTCACAGCATCTTCAAAGATGACATAGGCCCTGAGGGAAATTATTTTCCTCAGGGCCTCCTGTGTGGAGTTAATATAAAAAAAAAAAAATAAAAAAAAAATTTCACCAATCAAGCCTTACTTGACTACGTGGTTAACATTGACTAAGTGGCTATCTTTGACTATATACTTGTCTGTTATGCGTTTTCGGTAATCTGCTGCATCCAATAAATTATTTAGTAAGTCTTACTTTGTCTAAATGCCTAACTTTGACTAGATTGCGTTTAAGAAAATCTGCTGGATATAATTTATTATTCAAGAGAGGCTAACTTTGTCTATAGGTGGCTAATTTTGAATAGAAGCTAACATTGACTAGGTGGCTAATTTTGTTCGAGCTTTTCTCGTTACGGTTTTGAAAAAAGAATTTTCATTGAGATATTAACGTTTCTTTGGACAAAATGGGTAATTCTTCATTTAAAATAAAAGAAAACGTGATATTAAATATATTATAACGTATGGATTTCATTGTGTAAGTATTTAATTACCTATTTGACGGCCTCCGTGGTCTGGGGAAAGGATCTCGACTAGCAAGCCGAAGGTCGCGGGTTTGAATCCTGGCGTCAGCAAATACAATTTATTTCATTGATTTGTGTAATTTCACAGTTTATTCATTAAAAATAATAAATAGTTTATTTGCTACACATTCCAGAATGGAAGATATTCTAAATATCGCCACGGTAGAGTTTCAATTCTAAAGAACACCATTTAGAATGAAAACGGTGCTTGTAATGGCTTTAGCCTTCATTTAAAATAAAATAACTTCCTCTCTTTCCTTTCCTTAAAAATACCCTCCACACAGCATCCCCAAAGATGACATAGGCCCTGAGGGAAATTATTTTCCTCAGAGCCTCCTGTGTGGACCTAATGTAAAAAAAAGTTACATTATTTTTTGGATGCGAGGTCTAGATACCGTTCACAGAACCGCTGGTTTAAAATCGGGTAGAGACAAAAATCTGATTTATGACTGAGGAGGCCCCTACAATCTTCAATATTATGTGTCTGCACCAACCTGTAACCCAAAACACTTCCAACTTTCAGATGAATGAATGGTTCACGATTATGAATGGGCGCCACCTCTCCCCATGCGCGATGGACCCATCTATCAGCTTTAGACATTGTTCGAGAATGTAAACAAACTATACGTTACGAGCTACGATCACAAATCACATCTTCATAGTTTACACTTCCCTTTACAGACATTTCAATCAGAGAGAATGGATCCCTTTCATTCATGAATGGGAGCCAATATGTATCTAGCTACTTTGAACGTAATGAGATTCTAATGGGCTACTTGAAGATGTTATGTTTACATTGGACCATCTGTGTACGCTTATGTTTGTGATAAACAACATGAATTTTAATGATTACAAAAAAGTGTCCTCCTGGTTATAGTCATCGTATTGTGAAGCGAAAGGATGCCAAATAATTACATATCTGTTTTTTTTTTTTTCAAATCTAACTTCTAACATTTTTTTTATTTTTTTTACATTAACTCTACACAAGAAGCCCTGAGAAAAATAATTTTTGAAGTACCGGATTAAATTAGTATAATTATTTTAAAGAATGAATTAATTACCCAAATATGTGAATACCGCACAAGAGTTCCAACTACTTCCAACCATCTAGAGACTGTGATAACGTAAATAGTGGGTGGGAAGGGGAAGAAGAAAGAGGAAGGTGAGGAGAGTTCCTATCTATTCAGATCTAGTCACCAAATACTTAGATAAAGCTAAAATTATGAATGGTCGTCTTTCACTAGGGCCGTACCGCGAATATCTTCCCTTTGAAACATGCTACAAATATACCTAATATATTGAATATTATTTTATTTTGAGGTATATTATTTTGAATTAATGAATTATTAAACAACACAAATTCATTAAATAAAATTTAACTTCCCACGCCAGAATTTCAACCCGCGAAGTCCTGATTCAAAGGCGAGAACCTTACCCCTCTTCCAAGGAGGCCGTCGTATAGAACATTAATTATGTTTTTACAGTGCAATAGTAAAAAAACATAGAAATTTCTGGGAATTTGTTGACTTTAAAAGCACCAATTGAACTGTGTGTCTTCTTTATCTGAATCCCTCTCCTATCGGAAGTTGGCTATCATCAGAGCAATATTTTCTCAGTCTGGACTCAACCTGGAATAACTTTGGTTGTCTGACATGTTAAGAGGGAATTACCAAAGAATACCAGAAATTAGTCCTTTTTTAATCAAATTCTAGACGTATTGACTCTTTTTTACAAAAAAAAACATAAATTGATTTTGAAAGATTGTTATTTTATCTGGTACACGCAGTTTTAAAATTATGAAAAACTTAATGTATTTTTAATATACTAAGGTTATACCTTTGGTCGTTGGCAGTTTGTTCAATTTTCTATCGATAGATTCTATTAAACAACACTGATTTCAAATCACATAATCATACAACAACAAAAAATCAATAGATAATCTAGTCAACACAATTTAAAAAAAATATATTTTGGTTAATTTAAAATCATTAAAAAATAAATCTGAGAACGTGTTTTGTGACGAAAATACCTCAGTTTTTCTATTTATTTAAGGTCAAACAAATTAAAATATTTAAAAAAAAATTTACACACTTATTTTGTTTAGACATTATTGAAAAATCATAAATAGTTACAAAAAGTACACGGTATTTAATAATATATCATTGTGCGTTTTGAGCATTTTTATTGCTTACTTGAATCTAGGTATATATTAAAGCAAGTTTTGAATGAAATAAATCGATTTTAAATTTTTAATTTAAAAAATTTGATACGGGGAATAATCGATCTTTCTCATTGGAACCTCCCTGTACAGTTGCAAGCATTTTTAAACTTTTATTCTTAGCCGCTAGTCAGTCACTCTTAAACTCAAATCCGTCATGACAAACAAATGATGGTGTGCATAATGGTGACATTGCTGATAATGTACTCGTATATATTTTAAAGGAAGGTATCGTTTTGGTCCGTGAAAAGCTGGTAACTACGCGTACCTATATGTTAACTTGTGTAATTTTAATAATGAATTATTCAATGTTTTAAGTTGCAAAACGTTAATATTAATGACACCGGTGACACGCTTGCCATATTTAAATTTTCCATTTTAAGTTTCGAAGTCAGATGCATGTGGGCAATTTGTTTCCCGCAAAAAGTTTGAAAGGTCTTCTCAGAAAGGTACTTTGCGCGCGAAATCGGTTAAATATTGCTTTTATAATTAATGTAATTAAATTTAACGATTCGCTTCATAATATGG
The DNA here is from genome assembly GCA_951813805.1 of Limnephilus auricula. Classification (NCBI taxonomy): domain Eukaryota; kingdom Metazoa; phylum Arthropoda; class Insecta; order Trichoptera; family Limnephilidae; genus Limnephilus; species Limnephilus auricula. Next base: position 2,440,149 of record OX638401.1, read on the forward strand.
AGGGAAAATTACTTTCAACTAATTAATCAAACTCGATGGATCGAATCTTTGAATTATTACATTCGTCTCTTGACACCGACCTCAATAATTGTTACTTTATTGTGAAATATTATTGCAAAATTACAGAAATTAAGTTTATTTTGATTTTAAATAAATTCATAATATATTATAAATCTATTTAAATATTGAATATTATAATTTATAGATTAACAGTTGTTGTCTGATTGAATATTATAATAATGTTAATAAATTGTAACATTTTGATGTCAGATTAATTTATTTTTTCTTTATACGGTAGTTATTATTATTAACAATTTAATATTTAACCTGATAACGACAAGCCTATGTTGAGGAAAATAATTTCCAAAATTAATAAAAAATAACACAAAATAATATATGGGTATTTTAAGAACAGTATGGTAACATAAATGTTTCTTGCGGATAACGGTTACCTACCAAACTGAAGGAAGCTAATACATTACAGTGTAAACATGTAGGTAGACCGTGTGTTGAAATTTGATTTGTAATAATATAAATGATATTAATTGGGTTAAGTGGTATAAATGACTCAATAAATTGCGGGATGATGTTAAAGTAAAGAATATTCTTTTATTTGAAGAAATTTTATGAAAATCTTTTTAGTGTTTAATTAGTAACCTACCTTGTAATTCCTATATAGGATTCAAGATTTAAAAGGCATGGAAGACAATTAAGTGCTTAATTCGTTTTCAAATTATACTTTGTGTAGGTTTACACAAGGGAGTGTATTTGTTGTTTTTATGTGTTGTTTTAAGATCATTCATAGGTTTAAATTTTTCACTACTAAAGGGGCTTATTTAAAATTAAAAACACGTTTTTTTTATTTGATTTACAGGTAGGAATATATGGAAAATGATCTAAATAAGAAGTCCCATACATACTCAAGAAAATCCATTTCATCCATTTCAAATCACAAAAGGGGATCCCAAAAATTTGATGTTCTACAAATTCACTTAAATCATAAAGGAAAAAAAATATTATTTTAGATACCTAAATAAAAATAACTAACTTGGTACTGGAAAGGGTAAATCCAAAAGGATTCCAAAAAATCAGTTGAGAAAAAATATCTTTCGTTCAACAATGCATATTTTTGCATTTATTCGTACCTACATACAAAAAAATACAAGTGTGTTTTAGACCACACGACTGAAGTAAAACTTCTAGAGAGAAAGAAAATTTGCTTGCACACTGCTCTCTCTTGCTCCTACAGTATTTATAAAATTGTTCAAGAACGAAATAAAATTACGAATAATCTTCATGCACTTCATCTCTTGCTTCTTCAGTGTGATACAGCCCGTTCGCCTCACATGCACAATTTTCGTAACGCATTCGCCAGCTTACCCCCCCAAGTCAAGCGTGCGTAAAGAAGTTTTACTTTAAAAACCGATGAGCGAAATGCAAGCAGATTTCAAAAATTCAGATGAGAAAAATGACTACAACTCTTTGTTTCACAAATAGGTACATCTCCATCCTCTAATTAAGAGTCAATGATTCACAAACAACTTTTAATATATTAAATTTTTTAAATAATTAGCATAATTTCGTTGGATTAGGTACCACATATTAGAAGTTTGTGTCTACTTACAAACACTTTTATAGGCACTACTATAAAAAAAATTACAGCTTATATGATTTACAGGTAAACTTCACAAAAGTTTTCATTTCCGTGTTAGGACACATCTGAAGAATGACGCCCAGTTTACCCTTTGTTTTACTAACAAAAGAGGTGACATAAATAATATGATATTTTTAGTGACCAAATCGGTTCTCGGTGTTGCCATAGTTATTTATTGTGCTCCTAATATGAGGGTAAGGCTTTTATATTCCTATCAAAGCTAACGGGACGATGAAATATTTTATTTTAACTGCCACATCGCCCGAAATCTATATCTTTATGCCGAACAGGGTGTTCGGCTCTCGTGGGTACAAAATATAATATAGATTATTTATTGGGAAGCTAACAGTAAAGGTAAAAATTCATACTCGGCTTACTTCTAAATACTCGCAAATTATTGAACTCTTATATTAATTAGTAAAAAACATTATTATTATTATTACGTCAGAGAGATGGAAAAAACGTACATGGAATAGGTTTTTAGATTCTTAGTTTGGGTTATTTAAACAATTTGTGCGTAATTATATTGATGCTGAAAGTTCCGGAAAGTCGTATCATACCTACAAACAAGATTAAATATTGTATGCGGACTGGTCAAAATACGTTTTTTTTTATTAATTGAAAAAAATTGCAACTAATACAGTATTTACCATCTCCCCTGCTTGAGTAGTAAAGTTTTCTCTTGTGGTAATTTAGTTGAAATGGAGTGTTATGATTTGTGCCTATTAAGAAGTAGGTACCTAAGCGAAGTTGAATTTTACTCAATTTTCAATAACATCGTTTTTTGCTGTAGGCGGGTACATGAGTCGATTGATTCCGGCTAGACAGGTGAGTATTTGTAAAATGTCCTGTAAAAATAAATCTATAAACATAGATTTTTCTCTTTATTCATAAAATAAGTTTTTGTACAGTCTTTTATAGGCTTTTCGACTACCACACAAGGCACTAGTACGTATAGGAATAGTTATTAAAATTTAGAAATTTTGATGAAAACTAAATTTTTTATGAATCAAAGGTACACGAAAAATGCGATATACATAAGAACATAACGATCTGAAATGCTTTAAAGGACAAAATGTTGATGTTCAGGAGAGTGAAAATTTATTTAAAATACATTTTTAAAATGCACCTCGTAAAAGGCGCACTTATTTTTCTAAAAATATTTCGACGACCCAGATCGAAAGAGAAAAAATGGATATCGAAAGAGATAATTCGCATTTTTGGATTTCTTGTCCTTTGCAGCATTTTAAATTTCTGCTATCGTTAAGATTTACCATAAGGAAAAATCAAACAAAAATCAAATCATACAAAATTACCCTCTTATTGGGCACTACAATATCAATTTTTAATTCATAGTAAAATTTCGATGAAAAATTGGACGGAGTACCTGTGAGATTGTATATTAGAGCAAATTTTTGTGGTGTGATTTATTGGTTAGGTCGAGCAAAACATTCAATTATACAGTTTTCACAATACAATAATTTTGACAAATTATCATTTCTTCTTTTAGTTATTTTTTCTTCTTCGAGACATTAAAACACCCTGTTTTCATAAATGTGTACAGGTTTCCGTGTCCGAAGCAATAAAACCATGATTCATAAAAGTCAAATTCTCCAAATCACGACATAAAACTGTACTGTTTAAAAATATATTTGTCAAATATCTTTTTAGTGGCCAGCCATTACCATATTTCATTAAATATATAGAGGCTCCCAGTGATATTAAATATTAAACACACAAACAAAAGGCAATGCTTTCGGTCTCAACTATAAATCTTTCTCCACCTACTCAATTAGCAACATGATTTTGGAAAAAAAACTTTTTTTGGATACATGAAAGTTACTGCTGGTTTTTATTCGCGTTGCCATACTTGACCGGGAGATTTAACAACTTACTGTTCAGACCATCTTGTATTTAAAAAAACAAACACTTTGTATTCACCACTAATTTAATCAATATTATCAGCATGTTTCGCGACCAATGGAGTTTTTCTAAATTTGTTTACCACATTTTGGAAACAGATCATTTCTTTGATACAAATAAAGAGTTAAAATTTTTACATTCAAACACAACGGGATTACAATTGGATATCTTAAAAATTAGAAAAAGTCTTAATAGCCGATTAAATATAATTAATATATATTTTTTAATAACAACATCTTAAATTTATTTTTGTATTAATACTAACATTTAAAATGATTTATTTTTGTTATTTAGACATCTTAGTTAGGTACTCTTTCATTGTCTTGTGTTATTTTACAAAAGTAATTATTACCTTCTTCTTCTTCTTCCCCTTGTCCTATTCGGGTCGGGTTCGGGTCGGGGACCCACTGCATCGACAAGGCTCCTCCATACGTCCCTGTCTTGCGCTGATTGTTCGGCCTACGTCCATGCCAGACCCATCATCTCCTCTCACAGTTTCTGGGGTTGCCTCGCCCAGCTGTGTCTGGGTCTGCCCACTGGACATCTACCCTCTGGAATCGCACTCAGTATTTTCGTTGGAATTCAGTCATCAGACATTCTTAGTACATGCCCAAGCCACCTAAGTTGCGATTTTTCTATGAATATTAACAGTGGTTCAATGCCTCAATGTTCAATTATTACCTATTTTAAATAATTTTATTTTATATATTTGTTTTTTTTAATGATACATTCAACTAATTAGGAGGAAATCGGGAGGAATTTTGTCCATACAATCTTATTCCCTAATTTCCTATCTGGTTATTGACACTACTGCATTTTATATGATAAAGATATTGACCACTGGCATGGCGGTACATTTTGATTTTTTGATAAGTTACTTCTTACAGGAATTAAGACCCTTTTAAAAATCAATAAAATTATCTGGTTTGAACGCTATCAAAGACGTTCAGTATACAAATTAGACATGTATTTTTTTAAATAGAATATTCTCTTCTAATGCATTTAGTAAAAAAATCTAAAAAGTCGGTCTAGTTTAGGAGGAGAAAAATGGGAAATATGAAACCTCGATTTTCATGATTTTTATAATTATAATTAGTTTCTGAGGTACATCTAATATTGACCTGTAGTTTTCAAGATTATTTTTAGAATTCGAGTAGGTATCCTTTGTTTACAGAATATTACGTACAATCAGGGCTGGCCCTGAGCCAAACGGCGCCTGGCACTAGTAATATAGGTATTATCAGCCTGAGGTCTAGTTGTCCCTTTCGCTCAGTATTCAGGGGAGTAAGTGACAAGAGCAGTTTGATAAAATACATATTGTTCAAATTTCTCGGCAACCAGGTTACCTCTTAATCACCACTCTTTGCAATGTTTTTGTGTGTAGGTACTAGTTTGTTTATAATTATTTTGGTTCATTCAAATGTTATCCTAATGAAGAAACCATTGGTTTCGAAACATGTTGATAACTTTGATTAAGCAAATGGTTTATGCTGGTTTTCTTTTAATTAAAAGACTACTGCGCTATTTCTCATTTTTGCACAACTATAATACAGGATCTATCTGTAAGAAAAAATAGTACGAACTGAAAAAAATGCTCTAGAGTATACTGGTTAACGATCTCTGATGTATTGTGTGTGTAGTTTTATGTATGCTATTCAATAGAATCGGCGTGATTTATAAGCAGCGAGATGCAAATCTGATCATTTTTGAAACGGTAAACGTAGATTCGTTCGTCGTCTCTGGGTATCTCTGATGTCATTATAAATCATACATGGTAAACGGCGACGATGTTCGAAGGAGGTTACTTCTGGGCGGACCCGCCCTAGTTTCAGCTTTAACCAATTTCTCTGTGGCATCAAACATTCTAAGTGGAACTTCTAGATTGTTTCTCGTGCAATACCTAATTAGCGAAAATTGCAAAATCGTACATATTTGCTTCACAGTAATATGATTCTGGCTTAAGTTTTAACTTTTGAGTATTTTTTTTTTTAAGTTAAAAGAAATATACATATTTCGCTTTGTTAACTTAATACATTGATACAAATAATATTAATAATGATGGTTTACTACCTAACACCAAGTAATACATTTTTTTTAAGTGAGAAAATTTTGGTTTTGCTCATTAATTTTGAGAGCAAACAGTTTTTTTTTTAAATATACTTAATTTATGTTTGGTTGTCAGGCTATCAGGAAGGAGATTATATATGTTTATACCCTCATGGCCTATGTTTCTTTTGCCACACTCTGTCTTTGTTGAATTTGTGTATAATTTATTACGTTGTCTTGTGTCGTGTTCATGTACTTGTGATGTTTTCATAAATGTAGTATTTGTGTGTATAAAGCCATTTTGAATTTTGTAGATTAATAAGCATATGTTGTATTCGTACAGTTTTCTAATTTGAATAATTCTTTTAATTTGAGTATCCAATACGTTTTAGCCTTACCTCCGGGATGGTTTATTTCAACTACTTATGTTTTCTAAGTCTTCAACCCGAAGGGAGACCTTTTGACCTCTCCAGCCGGACTCTCTCGCCCCATCATCCTTACACCGCAATGGGAGGGATGAATTCATACATTCGTCACTCCTGAACACATTGATCCGAGATTTCTACCTACCTGTCACACCTTTTTCCTATCCAGAACTTACTCTTCTTACTTTCCCTAAAAATACCCTCCATTTAGCATCCTTAACGATTACATAGACCCTTAGGAAATTCTTGTCCTTAGGGCCTCCTCTGTGATTATAAAAATGGTTTTTTATTTGTTTTATAATCTTACTTACTTAGTAGAAGAAATTTCCTGTATTTATTCGACCAACCTATGACGTAATGGTTTTCCAATCATCGTCGGTGATGGTATTCAGATGGTGCTCCGGTCATGAACACCTACAATCTACAATCAAGTCTGGATTATTTATTATGGAGTTTTCATTAATCATCCGATTTCGATCATGAAGTGAGGAATGCTTCATACCAACATCATTTGCATGAGTGTAGACGAAACTAACCAACTAACTAGTTTATACTTATCACTCTCTGTCTTCATCTCTTATACACGGAATGCCACTGGTCACACACCACTGGGCCTACACTGACACTCGACTCAGTGTTTGCTGTTTTTGACCTTCTAACATAGCTCACAGCTCTTTTGGGTGCTGGCGCTTTTTTATGATTTTACAGGCAACTTTGGAAATTTTTTGTGAGTAAATTGTAATTACTTAAAAAGTAATCTTGCCTAATTTACTGTGTTACAACAATAACGTGTATCAAAAAATCTTAGAAAGTCGTTTTTTTAGGGCAGAAACTTCAATTTTTACACGACAAATTTGTGTTCCACCTTCTTTTTTTTTTTTTTACATTAGCTCCACACAGGAGGCCCTGGGGGAAAAATTCCCTCAGGGCCTTTATCATCTTTGAAGATGCTGTGTGGAGGGTTTTTTTAAGGGAAAGGAAGGAGAGGAAGTCCAGGGAAGGAAAAAGGTTTGAGGAGTGGGTAGGAATCTGGGGATAAATATGTCCAGGGGTGATGGATGTGAGAAGCCATCCCTCCCTCTGCGGTGCAAGGCAATGGGTTGAGAGTGTCCAGCTGCAGAGATCAAAAGGTCTCTCTCAACCAGTCCCTCCCGATCCGCCCTGCCACGCAGGTGGTCGGCAGACGCATCCGCCCCGAAGTTTCGGACAAACCTAACCCCATGAACCCGGGCACCCCTGCTAAGTCACCAAACGTAGCGAACCACTTGGGGTGACCTGTGGCAGAGGTGTTGGTCGTCCAATAAATGGTTCCCGGGGCGGCGGTACCCATAACCGCCTCCCAAACTGCGTAAAACAAATGTTTTTTTTTTTATTAAATTTATTTTTGTTATTCCATATGAATATATCTGTAGTCCAGGGAAAAGGCTCTCGACTAACAATCCGAAGGTCGCGGGTTCAAATTACAAATCCCAAAAAACGTAATTTTTGTTTATTTGATTAATTTGTATCATTTCACAATTTAATCATTAAAAATCATTTGTGTTATATTTGCGGCAGGTCTCGTTATCGCCCTGGTGTAAGACCACCATTAGGAATTAAAACGTTGCTTGAAACGGCTTTAGCCGTGTTCGGTGACTAAATAAAAACCACCAGGTAATTCCTCTCTCCATCTCTCACCTCTCCCCACTACCTTCAGGCTTACGTCTAACATAGCCCAATTTGGGATGCCATAGTCTCACTCGCTCCAGACGAATGGGATCAGTTGGGACTCTTGTGCGTTTTTTATTATTATGAAAAATAATCAGAAAAAAAGAAAAAATATTTTTTATTACTCAATAATAAGTAACAATTTGTTAATTATTATTGTGTAACAGCCAAACAAATTTGTAATTAACAAATTTGTTTGGCCGAAGTCATTAGTCCACAAAAAAATTATAGAAAATCCAATTCTTCAATGGTCTATAGTTTATAATTTGAATCACAAAAATATAATAATTCCCATTCATACCAGATTATTGCTATTCTTTTTGATTTCAAAAATATATTCAGTTTGGGTGAGTATTTTGTCGTCAAACCAAAACTAAGTTTTGCAAGAAAAAAACCGTGCATTAAAATTAACTAAATATTGTAGATTTGGAAGCAAGACTTAAAGAAAGGCAATCGTCGAAAAAAAACATAAATAAAAATATCTTTGTATTGTTGAAATCTCTGAAATGTTACTTAAATGTGCATTTACACAACTCCTGAATTTCACTGCTAATTCTGAGATTTAAAAAAGGACTGTGCTTATATATCTGCATAACACTGAGCTATTGGTTTCAGACAAAATATTGGATAGCAAAATCACTACTTTGGATTAATCTTTCCTACTAATCGGATTACATTCTAATTACAAAAAAAAATGCTTTTGGATAAAATGAACCTTTTCCTACCATTTTCATATATTAAAATTAAAATAAAATTGAATAAAATAAATTACTATATAAAAATATAAGCGATAACTACTAAAAAAATGTGAACTACTAAAAACGCCTGTGAGAAACTACATTAAAAATATAATTTTTTGGCTAAAATTATCCTTGGCAGTTTCCATTGATTAACTTTTTTCTATCTTATAACATATATAAAAACCACTTTTGCGCTTGAAATCATGACCTCTAGACTCCGTTTGCCAAGCGATTTTAATTGAGTATTGCCTACTTTCGTAGCGATATAAGACGCACTAAGATTAGGGGAGACCTGTACAAAACCGTATAACGGGTATTTCTCTAAAAAAGCTTCATTACTTAAAATATTCCCGCCACGCACTCCGCCCCGTGTACGCTTTCGAAACCAACGCAAGTCAGCAGAAACTTTTCGGTACACGTCTGCCAGTTGACGAGGTACCACACGTTTTAAGTTTTTCGATGTCCTGATGTAATTTTTACTGATATTGAATAGATTAATAGTGAAGTTTTTATAAATTTCAGGTTAGTGAAATGTCGAATACTATGTATATTTTGACTTTTATTAAGAATTTTTATTTTTTTACATTTGTGAAAAAAAATGATATATACAAGTTTCTCGGGGCACAACCGTAAGGGGTAAAACCGGCAATAAAATTACTTCGTCTCCATATAAAAATGAATAACTGTTCAACGTTTTTTCTCAGAACAAGTAACGACCACCTAAGCTCAATATAGATTAGCCCACCAAAAAAAAACGCACCAGAACCCCCTAAGCCGAGCAAGTGGAACGACAAATATATTTGCTTGTATTGTCTTGGAGAATATGGTGCAAGCCATCTGGATAAAGACTGGGCTCAATGCAAAGGTATAAGCAACTCACGAAGTTTGCATAGGTTGGAGACCCGAGGAGTTGCACAAATTACGACGCAACCATTGCCAGCTTTTTCTGGGGAAATATCGTGAATGGTATACGGTTTTACTCCCCCCCCCCTTTGGGAAAAATCGGAAATATTAGAGGTTTTGTATTATTTTTTCATACATTTATGACTAAGATTTTCTGACATGTTTCTATTGGGTTTGTTCCTTAGTAAATTCATTAATAAAAACAATTATTATAAACCGAATTTTATTTTAATTTACTAAACTACAGAGCCTCTTCTTAGGTATACGGTTTTGGACAGGTCTCCCCTACACAAATGTTTGGCTTGTAGATCCCTTTTTACTGATTTGTATAGGTATTTAGGTATAGTATAACATACCTGAAACCTATTTAGTGCGGATTAAACAAGAGGCCGAGCATGTTCCGATTGGCTTATTTTAAATGTTCCCACATTGTGTGGGCAGTGGCGATACTGGGACTGTTGGGTACTGGGTCCAATTGTTAATACGGCCATCTGATTGCCTTCTGGTGTTCTTGCTTTGCTTCGTTCTGAAATCGATACAGAATTCATAACTGTTATTTCCCGTCATGGTCTTACGGTACACCCGGTGCGTAGAATTATTCAATTCATTTTACAGTGAATAAATTTTGATGTTTATTGATAGCCGGAGATTTATAACGAGGTGTCGTTTTTAAATGAATTATGGGCTCCGACGCACGACTGCCCAGTGCCCAATGCCCGGTGGATAATACGAATTGGAAAAAACGATAGAGGAAGATGAATCATGTAGGTAAGTTCATGGTTCTTGGTACCCACACATTACGCAAGTACTTATCAAATATTCAATTATAAAAATTAAGCTCCTGCTAACTTTTTATTTGACGGTAAAAAATAAGCGAAAAAATCGCCATGCTGTGACTTCATTGCATGGTAGGTGGGTACTTGCTCTATCTGATTGTGCTCTATTAGTTACCAGTACTATTGGTAATTTTATTTTCGTTTTGTGTTTTAGTTAGGTACCTACCTAACGAATTTTAATTTACTCTGTATTATACTTAGTTGTTTATGTAATATGGCAGACTGGGATTGCACTATCCTCTCAGTCCTGTTGGAATAAAAACATTAATTAATTTTAAAAAATATTTTCATAAAATATTCTCTTATTATAAACCATACTATTAATTATTTAAGTCAATACTATTTTTGCGTAGGTACCAAAAATAAGTGAAAACCTCAAAACAGATTCTCCTGGTGAGGTGTTCACGATATATACAATAACTCATTTACCGTATATATCATTATCTTACTTGGCAACACTTAGTATTAATTTTTATTTTATTTTTTAAAGAAAGGCAAACATTCCGGGTTACGAATAACCCAACACCATTTAAAAATCTCCTACTACCACCACACTAAACGGAAGATGTTTCTTGTGCTTTGATGGAGGACTTAGCCAGCCGAGGAATCGAACACGGGACGCCTGGGAGGGACCCAAACGCGATGCCCACTCAAACACTGACCGGTCTATAATTGTATTAATTTAAAAAAATATGAATCCAGGATGTGTCGTTTCACCGGGAAGCAGCGCTTTAACCAAGTCAGCTAATGGAACCTCCATATGTTTATTTAGACAAGAGATCCTGGGTTCGAGTCCCAATTGCGACCGTTCCCTTTTTATTTTTCTATCTCTATCTTGTTCTGTTTTATGTTACGCTTAGGTTTATCAGTATTATCTTCTTATTCAATAAAATAAATAATAACCTAGATGCAGGTCTTGTAAATGGGTTGTTTATATTAATATACAAGATGGATAAATACAATTGATATCGTATTAAAGCATTTCTGCAAACATAATAACTTACGATACATCTATTTGTTTAAGCGTCTATTCCAGAGCATAAATCTTACCCGAGAACAAAATCATGTTTACATTTAATTTACGAATCGTATGACTCGTTCATTTTATTTGTTTAAACATAACAACATATGTTTGCATAATCTCTGCTGACATCTTCATAGCGGAATAAGCCCACATAACAACAAAGACTTTATCGAATTCATCATTTCTCCGGTGCCTTATATGGGAGGCAGCGATTAATACAATTCCTTCCTTCCTTCACCAACCCGATACAGACGAGTAGGAAATTGTATATCACCAACCTCCTGCCTACCCGTGAACTTGACCTCGACCGTCAAATACTAGCATATTCTAAGCCGGATGACTGTAGATAATCCGTACGGACATCCATTAAAAAACAATACATTTTACTTCAGAGTTCAACGGACTTGGCTTGACACTAAACATTACGTAATGTAACCCGAGAGCCTAATGAACAATAGTACCTCTGAGATATTTGATCAGAAGAATTGTGTGGATAATGCGGATGGTATCTGACCATCTCACTTTCATTATCAAGAACGGTATTCTTAAATACAATGACGTGAAGATATTATCTGGTCGATCGGAGAGGCCCAAGTCTCGCGGGCCGAGCTTCGAAGGGTGTGGACTTTAGAAGCGAGAAGGTTTCTTTGAGGGCTTACCAAAAAGGAACAAAAGAAACCGCTTACATTACCAAACAATAAAAATATTCAGACAGCTTTTAGAAATAAGGTTCCTTTTTGGTTCAGTTTTTCTCTTGAGCAAAGTTGGCTCGAAAGGTGCTTTGCGAAACTGTTTGCACCGAAACCAAGATAAGATCGAGAAAGTCCCCATATTTCGCTTTCAGTATCTATTTTAGGAACCAAAGCTTTACATATACCATCATAATAGGTATTTTTAACAGGGTCTGAAGCTTAGGATTCTATTACAATTTGAAAAATAAGACTGTTTGAGGGTTTGAAGAATTTTAAAGGACTGATACAAGACTCGAAACGATACTCAAATACACCTCTGCAGAAAGTTATATCCATAGAGAAGATTCGTATACCACACTTTAGGAGAAAGCCCGTAGCACAGGTCCTATCTAATATTTTCACAGCCGTCAACATCTTTAAGTTAGTAAAAAAAAGTACAGTTTATTTCATAAAGCCTCGATAAATCTAACTACATAGTTTAATCCAGAATTTTTATTTTGTTATTTCATTCGTCTGTAAAGCGCCCTTCAGGTTGTATTTCACATTGTTATTTTTCTTCTCAGCAGTAAGTAGGCACCAAAAAAAATAATACACTATCGCTTTAAGCATTCCTACATAGCTTCAGATCGTGCTACAGTAGATACTGTCAATCATAAAACATCTTCATTCGTTGAAGATGAATGCGTGAACGACTGGCTTGAGAAACACCTTCAACAACCTAGCATTATGATTTCACCACGATAAAAAGTCTTACTTGTAAGTCGGAGTATTTCGGGAAAATATTCTGCGTGTTATGAAAAAGCGAGGATTTTGATATCGATCTTAAGCCAACGGCAGCCAACATTGATAAGGATGGCTTCCTGCACCTGCTGAGTGCGTTGAAAACATATCCTGGGTATTATACGAAGCCCTGCCCTGAGATATTTAAAAAATAACATAATCGATTCATCGCTAAATGTTCGTCTGAAACATTATGCTGAATTACAAGTCTTATCATGTATCAAGGAAAAATGCAGCTACTTGTCGTCGGATGCCATATACATTTTTTATAACCTTAGGTACCTAACAATCTAACTGTATTGCTGACATCTATTTGGTCTTCTGAAGCAGCATAAATTCTTAATCAACATACACTCTCGTGAAATTTGGTTTTTTCTTATCAAGTCATGCCAAGTCATTATAACTATTTTCAGATCACATTACCAATGATCTATCATGAGCTACAGAGATTTGAACTTGTATTTAACTGTATGAACGTAAGACAAGATGCCATTTTGTTTGTTCCTTACTTTTTAATCAGTTTAATGAGGTTCTTTTTAAAGAATGTCGAAATAGATTATTAATTAATATGAATTTTAAATTATAGTTATTACAATTCTTTTCATGAGAATAATAAATACTTAAGCAAAATAGCTTTTCAAAAGTAAATAAAATGTTAAAGATCTAAATTGGCTAACCGTGGAACAGGTGCTGACCTTGAACCCGACGACATTTATACATAAAATAGTAAACAACCTGTTACCAAAATACTTGTGTAATAAAATTATATATCTACAACAAGGACATTCACAGGTATAACACAAGGATGTGCAGGGTAATCAGGCTATAAAAAAAGGACAAAGCGAATACGCAGAATAGTTTACTGTACAAAGGGATGAAGTTTAATAAGGCTACCAGAAACTTTAAAGTCCGCACCAATTTTAAGGTCCAATTTACAGGGACTCATGGGGTAAAGTACATTAACTTCGGGAGGTGGATTCTACATGATGGTAGGAATAAAAAAGATTAACAACTTTTTCCGAAATTCCAACTTTTTTTCTCATACAAAAAGACGTACCTATTAAAAAACTTTAGTGTAAAGTACAAACTTACCGATAAATTTGCTGTGAGTCAGCCGGGCTCGATTGTGTCGACCTTGGATGGTTGTGATTCACCCGTATTGTGACAGCGTAAATTAATAGTGCTGGCCGCACACGCCGGACCAATTTTATCATTTTACCAGTAATCCTAATAATTCCATTTTTATTAATATTGGCACTCTAGCACGCAAAAAATCACAAGCCGCCACTGGTTACATTCCGAAAACAAAAGGAGAATATCTGCAATAAACCACGCTTCATATTTCTATTCAAAGTTATCCATAGAAAAAGATAAAAATAAAAAATACTTATTTTCTAGAAACAGTTTCATTCGCCAAAATGTTAGAATAAATGCAAATTTTGTTAATTTTATATTTAATATCTTTATATGGAATGGTGGAAAAGTGAGGTGATAGAATGGTTTATGATACATTTTTTGATTAAATCAAAGTTTTTTTTTACGTTATCCGTGATTTTAGTACTTTTTCAAATAAAAAATTAAGAAATAGTGAAACTAGCTTAAATTAATTAGGAAAAGTTGGATCTGTTCGAAAGCTCACAATATATTTTATTTCATTTACCTTTGATATAAAACAATTCCCTTGGCATCGCGTGAGCACTGAGCCTGGTCTTCCGTTGAGAGATCCCGCTTCATCGCACCGCAATCCACAGTCCACGGTTCTACAGATCCCGGGTCTAATCGATCGCTATCAGCTCTCGCTGGTTAAGAGCTTTTCAACGCGAGATAAAAATCGTTTAATGTCACTGCGGCGTTGTTAAGGCCGACTCTGACAATCCAAACTAACGAATGTCTCTCCTGGTGCTATTCAAAGGCTCTCCGGGATAATCCAAGACCAATTATGTATATACAACTGGCAGGGTTTGTTAGTTTGTTGCTTAAGTTTCATTTGTTGGTCGGTCTCGGCCCATTGTCTACGTTCTCGGAACGCGCGTCTTGTCACCTCCTATTACAGAAATATTTTACGTTTGATCAGCTCTAAACATCGAATTAAAATACCGTTGGATAAAAAATGAGCCTCCGACGCCATACTAAATATTTACACTATGGAATGAGCCATTAGGAAAACACTTTTTTGTTCGATTAACAATAGTGATAAATGTTTGTAGATTTTTTTGTGCAATTCAGTCGATTAGGTACATTGTAAATACGTTATGATTTGTGTAAGTATGTATTTATTTGGAAAATGTTAATGCATGAGCTAAGCATAAGCAATTAAGCCAATAGTTAAGAAAAAAGGTAAATACCTATTCGGTTTTCATTTTTAAATTTCGCTTAAGTAACTATTGTTCTGAGTGGATAAATTTTTTCAGGATTTTATTTGTGTTTAGTGACCGGTGAATAACGGTTAGGTTTTCCTTCTTTTATTGTTTTGCCTTCGTTCTCTTATTTCTCCCGCCTCAAAACACTGTTACAGGGCCTCACTATTTTAGCGCAGCTCTCTCTCTCTGGTTTCAATCCTGGGATTGGTTTGCAGCAATTTCTTCTATTCTTCTCTTCCATTCTTCCCTGTCTTGTGCGGCTCTTTTGAAGTCTGTATATGATGAGCATGTCCACCAGCAGGTCCTCCAGGTACTCTCGGCGTGAGCGTCCCCTAGAGTTTGTCCCCTCGGTCATACCCTCCATTGAGCGCAGTTACAACATTCAAAATCGTAACAAAAAGACAGTAATTCTACCATTTTGTATGTTGCTGCAAAATCCTTCAACAGTGAGCTCTAGTCTTGATTTCCACTGTTTTTACTATTAGCAGCTTTAAAATATTTATATGACAAAAAAATGTAACAAAACGCAGTTTGCGTATTCCAAATTTATCCCCTCTTCATCGAGTACCAAAGTAAGAGTGTTAAAAACTTTGTATTTTGCTGAGTTATCTACGATTTCAGGTTGAGACATTTTTAAAGTCAGACCAAAAACAACCTATCTACAATATTAATCACAATATAACGAATGAAAATGTCAATTCCGAGTGTTCGTCGACGCATTAGTGTTAACATAAAATCATATCTTAAATAATAATAGCAATCGATTACAGTAGAGTTGACGCGCGATGTGCCGATAGTTCGCCCCTTTCAAGATTACTATGCTGCCACTGAGAACTCCATCTAAACTTCTTACTCTGTCTCGTAATCGTCGTATGTATCGGAAAGAGAGGTTACAGCGGAGTTATCAGTAGTATGGCTTTCCAGTATTGCAGACACGGTTCACTTATCGAGCGGAGGATTCCCAGACGATTTCGATTAGCCCAGGGTATCGAGAGAAGAGTTGCATCCATCTGATCTTATCGGTCCAGCGCAGGCTGCGGTGCGCTGCACTGTGAATGTGAGGCGGGATGCTGTGCCGAATAGTGATGGCCAGATGCTCGATCGCTGAAACAATCGATAATAATCGATACATTTTTTTTAAATTTTAGTTTTTTTATATAAACTACACACAGAAGAATATTTTCCCTCGTAGTCTATGTCATCTTTGGGGATGCTGTGTGGAGGGTCTTTTAAGGTGAGGAAAGGAAGTTCTGGAAAGGAAAACGGTAAAGGACTCCCTTTCATGATCTGGCCTGCCACGCAGACGGTGGGCAACCCCGTCTCCCAAATTGGTTGTGAATGGCGATGCTCGTAATGTTTGGAATAATTAAACAAACCAATTAGAGTAGTGTTCGTACTATTAGTATTAACCTGATGAGAGATCTCCATTCAGAATCGAAACGTTGCTTAAAATGGCATCGGTAATTCCTAATCCTTTTCTTCATATTTTTTTCCTACCCACTCCCTTCAGCATCACAACAAACGAACCGGCCCCAATTTATTGGGGATACCTTAGTCACTGATTCCAGATAGTTGAGAGCGGTATACATTAAATTGTGTGAGACTTAGAGTAGTGAGGAAGGGTGGGAGTTGGAAAGAGGAAGGTGGAAGATGGTAAGTAACTAGCTATAAAGATCTGGTCACTAAACGCGGCGAAATTCATATAAGGCAACTATTAGGTTCGAGTGATGGTTTTTCACCAGGGTAGCTATTCCCGAGCAGCGATCAATCGTTGCTAGTTATGCGCCATCTACGAGCGAAAAATTACTCGTCGTCGCGACCAACTTGGTCGAATGTTTCAATTTTACGTATTCTTGAACGTCGAACGGTCGAAGAGATGATTAAATTGGCAGCTCTGTGAATATTGTCTATGTTACTGATGTGTTTGAGATTTCTATGGTGTGACTGTCAAACAGTGAAACGGTTGATATTGATAATATGCATTAATATCATTGTGAAATTGTAATATGATTGTAATTTGACTTTATAAAAATAGACAATAGAGATTTGCGGGTGCGAAAGTTCGCGCGGGAAAACAGTAATACTAGATTCTAGATTTTGCCAGCCCATTGCATAGATACGCTAACAACCCACCACTCGCTGCTCTGTTTCTACTGGTTTGCCCCACTCGTTGTTGTGTGGAATGACTTTTGACGTTTGGCGTCTAAGTATGTTTCTTCGACCAAGCTCTAGAATAACCAAGTCGATCAACGGACGTACTTTTGACGGCGATTGCGAGCGACGAGGCTTAGAGAATAGCTAGCCAGGGCCACATTTATACATTACTAGTTTTGGTACTAGGCCATATAGCAAAATATACTATAAAATAAATGTGCAAAATATACTATACCACGATATAGCTATCTCGCTATGTCTCCATTAAACTTAAACGAAATGAAAAATTCACAATTATTTATTTATTTATTCATTTACGGTACAAATACCCTTAAATAAATACAGACAAAAAAAATTTACTAAAAATGGATTACAAAACAATTATATAATTTAAATAAACTAGTATTTTGAAAGAGAGAGTACGAAAACAGTGTGCAATATAGTTGTGAATGGTGAATACTTGGAGCAGGTGGATGAGTTTGTATATTTGGGAAGTATGTTTACGAGAGACGGGAAGGCTGATAGGGATATTGAAAGAAGGGTAAATGCAGGTAACTCCATTAATGGAGGAATGAACGCCGTTGGAGGCAAAAAAAGTTGTCCACAGAAGCGAAGCTAGCCACAATGGAGTACTGGTACCTACCTTGATGTATGGCAGTGAAAGGATGAAACTAGACTGAATGCTGTAGAAATGAGATCCCTCAGGCGTATGTCGGTAAACATGTATGATCGTGTGAGGAATGTGGAGATCCGAAAAGAATGCAAGGCTGATGTGAGCGTAATAAGTAAGATTAAGAAAGGGATGCTTAGATGGTTTAGGCTCAAAGTTTGGTAGGGTCACGGAGACGCATTTTTTGCTGGGAAAAATGTGTCATCCAAATACCGTGTAACGCCACAGTTGCATTCCATCAGCAACACTACCAATAGTCCTACTCCTAGCGTCCACGAGTGGTCTCTTAAGCCCCGCGAGCCCTGGGCAATGTGGCCACTGGCAATACCATCAGCCATAGCAGATAGGAGAGGATGAATGGCGAATCTTCGGCGCCACAAAACCGAAACCCCCCAGCTAAGGGATGGAAACCCCTACAGAAAACCCTGGCCCTCCTGGTAGGGGGTTGGGCGAGAGGCTAATAACCACTCCCTGTAAAAGCAACGCTATTACGAAACCTAATACAGAGCCTCGGACAACTACTGGACTTAGGAAAGGACCCGGCAAACGAAATAAGGACTTGAAAATTGCTACCTGGAACGCAAGGACACTGTATAGAAGTGGAGCCCTAGGAGAGATCACTAGGGAGATGAAGAAATATAAGATTGACATAATGGCAGTGCAAGAAACAAGATGGATAGGATCTGAGCCATTTGACACAAGAACACACACGATACTGCATAGTGGAAATGAAAAACATCATAAATTCGGAGTGGCCTTCATTGTGGACCGGAAAATGGAAAAATGCATATTAGACTTTAAACCCATTAATGAAAGAATGTGCACCTTACGCATAAAAACGAAATTTTTCAATGTATCGCTTATCAATGTACATGCTGAAACGGAAGATAAAGATGACATAATGAAAGATACATACTATCAGAAACTCGAACAGGTCTACGACACATTACCATCTAACGACATTAAGATGGTAATTGGGGACTTTAATGCCAAGATAGGACAAGATCCTCTGCTCCAACACATTACAGGAATGAACAGTCTACACAAGTATGCTAATAATAATGGAACCCGTGTGATTGATTTCGCAGAATCAAGAAACCTAACTGTGGCCTCGACTCAATTTCCCAGAAAAGACATACACAAACGGACTTGGACATCGCCAGATGGTAGACACCATAACCAAATTGATCATGTCCTGATAGAAAGAAGGGGGGCAACGAGCATCACTAACGTAAGGACGTACAGGGGAGCCAACTGTGATTCTGATCACTACATGGTGGTGGCCACCTATAGGAGCCGAATCGCCAACAACAGGACACGGAAACCACCAACTATTCCGAAAATCAATACGGAAGCTCTAAAAACCGCAGAAGGCAAAGAGCAGTATCACAACGCCCTTGTAAATAGCCTACCAGGTCAGATCACTGAGCAGAACTCCTATGAATCACTCGAAAAAGACTGGCATGATATAAAAGATGCAATTGTAAGAGCAGTGGAATCAAGTGTTGGAAACATGCCCAGACAGCTCAGAAACCCTTGGTTTGATGAAGAGTGTGAAAGAAAGATAGCTGAAAAGAATACACTCAGAAAGAAGTACTTGGAAAGGTCAACAAGGAACAAAAGACAGGAGTACGAACAAGCGAGAAGGGAATCTAATAAGCTGATAAGGGGAAAGAAAAGAAAATTCCTTAATGATATACTGCTAAAAATGGAACAGGATTTTGCTGATAATAATACTAGAGAAGCATATAGGGGAGTAAACTTCTTCAAGAAAGGATTCAAACCGAATACAACACTATGCAAAGACATTGATGGCTCAATTATTTCAGATAAGGAACGGATTAAAACAGTGTGGAAAAACTACTTCTGTAAACTTCTCAACCCTAATAGCGACCTGAGAAGCCACCCTACCAACATCCCCACGGAATCAAATAATGAAGAACAAGCGAATCCACCAACAATGCCAGAAATAAATGCTGCACTAAAGAGACTTAAAAACAACAAATCGCCTGGGAAAGACAACCTGCCTGCAGAGCTGTTCAAATATGGAAATGATCACCTGAGAAATCTGCTACTTAATCTTATTACCAAAATATGGACACTGGAAAAAATCCCAGAGGAATGGCAAATAAGTATAATATGCCCAATTCACAAAAAAGGTGACAAATTAAAATGCGAAAATCATAGAGGCATATCACTTCTGTGCACAGCATATAAAATATACACCATAATACTGAAACAAAGAATTGAGACGTACGCAGAAAACCTACTAGGAGAGTATCAGGCAGGCTTCCGCACTGGTAGATCCACAACAGACCAACTGTTCACCGTCAGACAGATCTTGGCAAAGTGCTGGGAGTTTGATATAGATATACACCAACTATTCATAGATTTCAAGCAAGCATATGATAGCATAGATCGTGAGTGTCTATATGACATACTACTACAATTCCAGATTCCGCCTAAACTGGTTAGGCTCATCAAAGCCACAATGTCAGACTCAAGATGTCAGATCAAAATCGATGGAGAATTGTCGGAAGAATTCACAGTATCGCAGGGATTAAAACAGGGAGACGGCCTGGCTCCCACTCTCTTTAACATTGTGCTCGAACATGTAATAAGAAAAACGCTAATAGACACTGGTTCCAATATTTATTTCAAGAGTAGTCAAGTTGTCGGATATGCGGATGATATTAACATTGTCGGAAGATCAATTTCAGCTATTAAGGAGGTCTTCGACCCTTTAGAAATAGCGGCGCGGGAAGTAGGACTGCGGATTAATGTTGACAAAACGAAAATGATGATACAGAGCAGAAACCCTTCACATAGAAGAAGAGGTAGTGCACAATTTAAAGACAACTACTCATACGAAGTGGTCGATCAATTCACCTACCTGGGCTCCAGTCTGACGGAGAACAATGAGGATCCAGCAGAAATCAGAAGGAGAATCACAGCAGCCAACAAAACATACTTCTCTTTGCTGCCAGTGTTTAAGTCACGTAGCGTCCACAGGAAAACGAAAGTAACCATATATAAGACCATTGTCAGAACTGTATTGGCATATGGATGTGAGGCGCTGACACTGACGGCAAAGATGGCTGAAATGCTGGATACTTTTGAAAGAAAAGTGTTAAGAAGAATATGTGGACCCGTGAAAGAGGGGGAACAGTGGCGTATCCGGCACAACAAAGAACTGTATGATATTTATCAGGCCCCCAATATCTCAGCCCATATGAGACTCCTCAGGTTGAGATGGGCTGGACATGTACAGAGAATGCCGGACACACGCGTCCCAAAAAGAATTATGGCTGGACACCCAGGTGGAAAGAGAAAAGTGGGAAGACCCAGACTGAGGTGGGAAGACGAAGTAAGAGGGGATGCAGCACAGCTTCTCCAGATAACTAACTGGAAGTCAGCCGCTGAGGACAGGAGGAGTTGGAGGCGAATGTTGCGGGAGGCCAAAGCTCGATATGGGCTGTAGCGCCATCGAAGAAGAAGAAGCTTAGATGGTTTGGGCATGTTGAGCGAATGAATAAAGAAAGGAGTGTAAAGAGAATTTATGACGCGAATGTGAATGGTAGAAGAAGCCGAGGACGCCCAAGGAAGACGTGGCACGATCAAGTGAATCAGATAATTGTGTCGGACCATTTCAAGGGTCAGAATAATAGAAGAGTATGTATGAGAAGATGTATGAATGTGAATGAGGTAAGGAGTGTGTGCCAAGACCGAGTTTTTTTTTATAGATAATACCTTACAAGAGTTCCAACTGCTCCCTCTGAAGCCAGTGAGACTATGGCATCCCCAATTGGGGTATGTTGTGAGGCTGAAGGAAAGTGGGGAAGGGAAGAAGATGGGGAAGAGGAAGGTAGGAGAGTACCTAACTATTCAGATCTAGTCACTAAACACGGCTAAAGCCATTATTAAGCAACGTTTCAATTCTGAATGGTGGTCTTACACCAGGGCGATACTGACAGTATCTTCCACTCTGGAACGTGCCGCAAATATAGTATATATTATTTTTATTAATTAATTGAAATAACACAAATTAATCAAATGAAATGTATTTGCGCACGCCGGGTTCGAACCCGCGACCTTCCGATCGGGAGTCAAGTGTCTTACCACTCGACCACGGACGGTCGTCCTTGTTTGGCGGTCCGTCCTCTCTGCCTACTCCTGTGGGGAAACGGCGTGATGGTTAGTTAGTTAGTTAGATAGTTAATATATACAATTTGGAAACAAAATATACTAACTAATATTATAAGTTCTACCCGTCTCAGAGCAGACATTGTCTATTAATTGAGGTGGTTTCATTAAATTATTAAATAATTAGTTTTCAAAAATATCGGTAATGTTCTTTCGGTGCTATTAAAAATATCTGCTACTTTTGTATATTGGTTATCTAAGTCTAAGCTGTGTCCGCGTGGTATAAAGGAGATCATTAACGAATTGTTATTGACATGATTGTTGCATTGAAAGATAACGACAAAAGTGACAGTATTAGGAACATGAAATGAAATCAATTTTCAATAATGCAGGGCTGTCAATAAGGGACTTTCTGATTTTAAAAAGAAAAATGACACCAGATACCAATCTTAATTAATTTTAGATGAAACAAATTTCTTGAGTTTGTTGAATCAGAATGGTCAGAAATTTGTATAACTAAACACGCCCACGTAGTATTTCTCGTGTTCTTCTTTATTCTAAGGTTTTTAAGAAAATTAAGGTCCCATCACTAACTAAGTACCTACTGGCAACATATTTACATGCACAAATATATTTATCTTTCCTCTCGCGAATCCATTCCACCGGCGATATCTGATGTTGGGAGATTATAGCTCCGGCGGTGGAACGAACACAGCCTGCCAAATATGAAGGCGGATACACACTACCTACAGCCTATAGCCTGCAATACCTACCCAATAGGCTGCGATACCTGTGTGAGATTGGAGGCTTTACTCAGTTGTTTCGCATAAAGATGTAGTTTTTTATTTTATTAATACCGCACATGAGTCCCAACTGCTCCCAGTGAGACCGATTGTAACTTTATAATATTGGAGTATGTTGTGAGGATGGAGGTAGTTGGGAAGGGTAGGAGATGGAAGAGAGGAAGGTGGGGAATTATCTGGCTATTCATATTTGGTCATTAAAAACCACTACTATTTAAAGCAGGGGCAGTACTAAGAGTATCTTCCAATCTGAAAAGCGCCGCAAATATACTGTATTTCCGAACGCCGGGTTCGAACCCGCGACCTTCGGATTGTAAGTAGAGAGCCTTACCCCTCAATCACGCCGTCCGTCTAAACTAAACCACAGTATGTAAATTTCTAAACTAAATTCGTGGATCAGAATTATTTACCCCTTTATTTAAAGGAGTTCAAAAACGTAAACAGTCTTAGATAGATTTGTGATTTAGGCAACTGTCGTTCTGGAAACTTTCACTATTTTTGGAATAATTTGAATTTCAATTTTAAAATATTGAACTTCTCTCGAAAAAAATCGTTCATCCTTCTAACGCCGTCCGTTCATGGAGCTTACAAGCGACTCGAGCATCATGTACATAGCACCCGCCAGTACTCGCCATACTATTTTGTTCGTGTTCGTACACCCCGCTACGCGCTGCACTAGCAAAATAGTATGGTGAGTACAGGTGCTATGCACGTGATGCTCAAGTCGCTTGTAAGTTTTGTTTTTCTTTATTAATCTATAAAAAGCTTAAATACATGCGATTTTTTATGTCTGTCTCAGTAGGATATTACATATGTCGAGACAGACATAGAGGTTGAGAAGTTGAACGGACGGCGTTTTAAAAGTGTCTAGGGCATAGGAATCGCAAGATCATACATCTGGGACTTTTCTGATCAGTGGGTGATTCATTAAGTTTATACCACAGGTGTAACTTTGAGCTTTGAGTAGGCCTTCATTCTGTAGCGAAACGTATATAAAAGGCATAATCCGCTATGTATAAAATTTAATACCTTCCTAAAACATCTTGCAATCAGCCATGTCATTTTTTCAATCATCTCTTTATTAAATTAACCGCCCCGAGTTTGGTTGAGTTGTAAGGCATTGTTCGCACAATAATAGTAATAGTTTGGCTAGGTACCTACGCCACCTACCTGTTGTAATCTGTTCATGTGAACCGTGCTTAGTACACCTGTTGTGTCCAAAGAGAATAGAATAGAACCACCTTTTAACACCATCAACCTGCGGACAGCTCACGGGAAGTGCCAGAAGTCCATTTGCGATGAAGAAGAATTCGTAACCCTCAGGGTGTTAAACAAACCGGTTTTACCCCAAAAAAGTATTTCACTAGTCAAAACTGAGCTAACGTCAACAATCAATTTGCAAGCGAGCTTTATTAACTTTTTTTACCTGAAAACCAATACACATTAATAAGATATGTAAAAAATCTGTTAACTACTAGACTACTAATAGACTGTGGTGTATAAGATTAGGTATTACGTAGTTTCAAAATCCTTCAACAGATGTCGTTAGTAAAGATAGTTATATGTAGTTTTGAAGTATCTTAAAACATGTCAGTTAAGTAGTACATAATATATAAATAGTCAATGATACACGATAGACAGCTAGGCTCTCGCATTGTCGGGTTCTCCAGCTTCAGAATAACCCTGAGCTTCCAATAGGATGGACGCCTGTTCCAGTAAAATATTTATTGTGAAACCTATGTAGCGTAAATACAGTAACTTGTAATCTCGAAAAACTTCAATCTTTATTGAAATTTACCCGAACACATTTTTTGTAATCTCGATCACTGAGAATGAATAATATCGCATAAATTCCTTGAGAAAAATAATGTAATAACTGCTTTATAAAATTTGCAGTTTAGTAGAGAATAAATTTTATCGTTCTGAATTAAATGAACCAAGGATTAAATGAATGAGGAATTATGTCATCATCGGTGACTGCAAAATAAACTTTCTGTGCAGTATCAATCCACTACGGTGTTTATTCTCTGGTTATTTAGGGTTGAATGTAAAATCTGCTGACGTTGCGGGAACGGCAGACTTAAAAGGAATATATTCCTTTTCGCTCCGCCGCTGTTGGTACAGCTCTTAATTTTTAAATTAGTCTTAATATATCATTTGTTCTCGAGATTTTATCAGTGCTGCATTAAAGGTATCCAAAAAAGCGCGCGTGACGTATTTTTTTGGTATTTTTTACAATCGGTGAATGGATTTCGTCTTTCGTGAGTGGCTGAGATACTTTTTACCGAAGAAGAGCACCTAAAAGTACTAAAGTAATAGTATATTTATTTAATATTTTTCAATTACGTCTACGTGCATTTCTTAATTTAAAATTTCATAATTATTCTTGGAAATTTTATGAAATGTGGAAATATGAAGTCATAACCAGCTGTGTTTAGAGGTCCTTACGTGTTTGTAGTTGAAACTATTGGATTTAGTATTTCGATAATATATGACGATTGGATTATTGTGTATAACGCCGTTTTCGTGAAAAAATCATTTAATGGGTGCTTTAAAACAAAATCTATTTAATCTATTGTCTGACCACCTAGACTTATGAGTAATAACAATAACTTAAAGCTAAGATTTATTACTAATTACTAATTACTGACAACTGAGTTTTTTTAACTTGTGACTTTCATCTAAAACTTATACTTAGCAACTAACTCCTGAAACTTAAAACTATTATCTAAGACTTATGGCTAGTAATTTACAAATAAGACTTACTTGTGACTTTCACCTAAGTTTTATATTTAGTAAATTACAACTAAGACTGGAATTGTAATATAGACTTGAATTGTATAACTTCATCTAAGACTTGTAACTAGTGGCTCACGAATAAGACTTACTAGTTACAACTGTGATTTTTAATTGGTGACTTAGAACTAAGACTTATAGTTAGCACTAATTACTGAGGTTTATAATTAGTAGTGACTAACATCTAAGACTTATTATAGCTACTGACTTACAAAAGATAATTAGTGACTTAAAACTAATACATATATCTAATGAAATGGGTCTTAAAATACTGCTGTATGAATTACAACTATTTCTTAAAACATCTTCTTGTTTGCAATGTTTACTCTGCATATAACAACTCAGCGGAACTGCTCTCGTACCAGTAACTATTGTTTTTCGTAGCCATAAGGAATTGCTCTACCATATATTCCATTATTATATCGGTTAGCCCTTGGATAACATTATATTGGTCGCCAGTAAAAACTCTTCGATAATATTTGCCCTGAATAAGTCATAAATGAGTTCAAAACCAATTTTGTTTTAATCCTAAACTAAACTTTTTGTATTATAATTTCGAAATATTCCATCGTAAAGTTACAAATTTTCAAAACATGTAAACAAATTTTTTTCTATTTTTAGAATTCTTAAAAAAGTAATTTTGAAATTCTGTTATTTGGGTAACTAATTAATAGACTGAATCTGTAAAATGTTTCGTAGACGTCTCAAAATCTGTAAATATAAATATAAAGTTTCTGAAGTTCATTCCACTATACTTATTAATTTTCTCACACCCTATTAAACCTACCCTTTCTCTACCCTATAATTAATAAAGTCTAAAATTCCGCTGTATATATTATATTTTACAAAAGCTAATAAGTAGATATTAATAAATATGTTAGCATTCATTTTATTGTATCAAATGCTTGAACAAAATTTATTAGTAGGTACCTACGATTAGATAAGTAATAAAATATAATTTCATATATTACAAGTCCGCAACTCACGGGTAGTGTGAACTCCTGATTTGTGATAAATCAGTTCCAATTTTTGAAATAATAAAACATTACGATATTGTAGGTAGGTTCTTTGCTTCTGGTCAGAATTCTTCACACAACTGATTCCAATTTTGAAAATTTACTTTTTAAATTCGAATCAAATTGAATTAAATTAACAGACAAACTGTTACGCCCATCGTTCACGTAGCCATTTACAAGCGACGCTACCGCTACCTGTCATACAATTTTGCTATTGCAGCGCCTAGTGGCGATTTCAAACACTAATAATAGTATTGAAAATACAGACGAGCGGCGATCGCATCGTTTGAACGTAGCTCCATGGAAGAACGGCGTTAATCTAAGGCAATAGAAATTAGTGTTTTTTTTTGTTTTACTGGGTTTTGTACCTAAGTTTTTGTACCCAAGGTTTTGTACCCAAAGTTTTGTAACCAAGGTTTTGTACCCAAGGTTTTGTACCCAAGGTTTTGTACCCAAGGTTTTGTACCCAAGGTTTTGTACCCAAGGTTTTGTAACCAAGGTTTTGTACCCAAGTTTTTGTACCCAAAACCATCAGATTGCTAGTTGAAAGCATTACTCTTTAACGTATCATTAATTTATCCTTGGAGTACCAGCCACATGTGCAATTTTTCTGTCACCAGAGAAAATCTCACGGACCGAATGTTTTTTTTTCACTATGATGAAGTGTTCCTTTATAATGTTTCGGGCATCACTAAAAACGATTAGGTAAATAGTAGGTACCTATTTATAAAACCTTTTTTGAGTAATTTAAAAATGAATACAGTTTGGTTTCCCATTGAAAGGGGAATTTTAAATAAAAGGGTTTTTAATACATAATAATATTACGTTAAAAATTATAATTTACCATTTAGGATTCTTTTTTTTCACAAAGCGTTTAAATAGTTTATGGACCCTGACATCTCGTGAAATTACTTCTCACTTAAAGGTTCCATTTTTTATAGTTTTAAATTAAAATGTCATTACTCCTAACGTATTATTTACATTTATAGGCCGTTTATGTTAACAACTTAATAGCGCGAGGTTTTTTCGGCAATTTGGACGAGAATAATGGAATAATGTCTATCAACAAAAATATGGTGATTTTATGCCTTAACCGTTTTTTATTAACATTTTATTTAACCCTCCAGATGAAATCGTACCATGAGAATTTTTTGGTTATTAAATTCCGAAGTACCTCGATTTTTTGTCGAATTGAATAATATCACTGTAAGTGGCTTCAACCTCAAAGCGAACTCGAATTATCAAACCGAAATTATACCCAGGAATGCTAATAATATTAAACGAAGTTTTTTATACTAGACTCTTCCTGGTAAAGAATTATAACGTGATTTGAAGCAATTATTTGTGATATCATTGAGTTCGTATTATTACATTAAATCTAATCGTAACGAGTTTAAATCTTCAGATTAACTTACATACATGACAAGTGTTCGTGAGACAATCGAGTTATTTTAGATGAATTGTAATGTCATGCGAACAATTTATATCGCATTATCACATTGATGTATGACGATGTTAAATGATAAACTATTTATTAGACGTATGTGTTAGTGATCCCTAATATACTTTAAATAGTTCGGCATTTAAAATAGTTCAACAACAGAGCTTTTAAGTGCTTAGTGTAAAATGGTATGACGTCGGCATATATTCAACTTTGAAACTAAATTAAAAAATGGTATAAACAAATGTTTGGGGTGCAAAAAAAAAACAAGGTGAACAAAGTCACCCTGCAAAGTGGGGATACTTTGATATAATAACAATAATAAAATCGTTTATTCATCAATAGTTTTTTTTTACAATCAATACAGGTACAGATTTTAGATTATTTTTTTAAAATTTTTAAAATGTTTTTTTTTTTTTTTTTAATTTTTTATTCATTGGTTCTATTGACGAAAAGGTCACTGCTTAGCTGCAATTCAGGATTTCTCCTAAAATGCAGCTGGTTTTCAGCAGTGCCTTCAATAAAATACAGAAAATAAATTAAAAAATTAAATTAAGATAAAAATAATATTAAATAATAATAGAAAATGAAATTAAAAAATAAATTAAGATAAAATCATACATTTAAATTAAATTACATAAAAAATAATAACACATTATATAATACAATAGATATAGTAGAAAAAGAAATAGAAATAGAAATATAAATAAATAAATAATAATAATATAAATTGGAATTCAAAAGCTAATCAAATAAAATAAAATAAAATCAATTCAAATAAAATATAATCAATTCAAAATATAATCCGAGAATTACACATTACATAATCAGAGAATAATAAATAAGATATATCATTTTTCAAATCCTATTACGCCAATAAATTTATTTTTTTATTTTAATTTAGTATGAGTAGGCAGTTATATGTAAAAGTGTACCTTCTGTCTAGTACAATTACTCAGATTACTCATTCACACTACCAAAACAAATATAATACATAAAAACTTGTAGTGAATTAAACAAAATGTTCTTGTTTTTTATAACACTGGTAGGATATTTTAAAACGACATACTAATGTACTGGACCGTTATGCCTCCCGGTGTTATTTTATAGCATATTTAATATGAAAAACACAGACACATATAAAAAATATTTGATTTATGGCGGGCATTCGAATATTGCTTTCCTCGTTATTTCATAACTTAGTATTTGAAGATGTCTGACTAATCAAATGTACGATCGATATATCGAGAGTTAATGGTGTACTTTATAATATAAATGATAAGAAACTATTATAATAACTGAGGAATTTATAAAATGTTTTTTATATATTTATTTTTCTGAAAATATCTGTAAAAACAAATCCATAATTCAACCAACAATATTTTTTTAATATTAATAGAAATAAACTAAATTATCACTTACTTTCGAAGTGTTGTATCAATGTTGCCAAAAAAAAAAAATCAAGAAGTAATTTCTGAGTCGTAGCGATAATATTTCCGATATCCGCGATGAACAAAGTCCGAAATATCAGATTCAATAGTTACCCCATATTACGGCACATATTATTTATTTGAAAGAATGTTTACATCTCATTCAAAGTTCTTTCGTAAATCAAATAAATTTCGTAGTAATAAATATAATTTTACGCATGACAGCCAATTTAATTTCCAAAAAGATTTATATTATACCGCTGTTTGTTTGGTTTGAAACAGTTTGATTATAATAATGGAAGGCCAAATAGCTATCTGACTGAGATAATTAATTATTGATTTAAAATCAGCGAGGATAGTGTATTGTTTTTTTTTTTCATATACCTAACTCCGGAATGAAAATCATTATATATTCTATGTTTGCACCCCGTTCCAGAGAAAAAAATACTCTCCTGTTTCGTCTTGGTGACTTGGTGAAAAGAGGTTTTAAAATACTTTTAATTATTTGAAAGAAATAAGTTAATCAAGGGAATTTTTTACAGATAATCTTAGTTTTGTTTTTTCATTTTTAACAAATAATTTTTAAGTTCGCATGTAGGAATTAAACCCAGAACCTTAGTCTTGTCAGAGCTCTGCTCCTGGGTTTAATTCACAGAAGCGACCGAATCTTTTTCTGATTTTCCATTTCTATTTTTTATTTGAGAAGTCACTAATATTGTCGTCTATGATTAAATATTACAATTTGAGGTGTTACTCATTAAATTAATCCAAAAATAATTTAAAAAATTATATATTTTGAAGTTGACGCTTTTTTCTAAATAACATAATTAACAAATTTTAATTCTACTGGGCGAAATTTTAATAAAAAAAATCATTTTATCAAAAACATATTTGTGGTGCTCATAATATAAACCAATTCGTAGTAGATAAACAAAAAAAAAAAAAAAAAGATATCGAAAATATTGATTTCATTTGGTGTTTGGTGACCGAACAACGTGACTCAACATTGTGCAACTTATCACCTCTTTGAAAATTCATTATGGGGCCAACAGACCTAGCTATAAAAGCTCGAGCATTATTTGGCTTGGCCTACTTCAGCATATCGCTCGTCATACATTCCCATTAGGAATGTACGGCAACCGATATGCCGAAATACGCCAAACCAAATAACGCTTGAGCTTTTATAGCTAGGTCTGTTGGCCCCATTAAAAAGGTAAAAAAAATATTTAACTTATTTAGGTAGCGTTAGTTTAAGTTATGAGCTATTTTTTGGTATTGAAATGCCAATTGAGTTGTCATGGTATCAATTTATTGATAGCTTAGCCTTACACTCCTCTTTCACCAAGCAAATCAAGAATAGATACGCTAAAATATGAAATAATTGGATCGTAAAACAAAATATGTACGTAATTTTCAAATAAGTACAGGACTTAGGAGTTTAAATGTTTTATATGTAAGCTGACAACATCCGTTTTCTTTCATTAACAACGTTAACATTTCTAGGAACCATCTGATCAGTATTAGTTGTCTGACTCGTACATACATGTACACTACTTTAATACAAACGTAAAAAATGATAGCTTGTGATAATGTGACGATATTAAGCCGATCGTTAACCACTTCCGAATAATTTATTAAATTGCAATCATCATAAAACACTTGGCAGTGTTCAATTCCCAGTTTATAACTCTCTCCACAGATTGCCAACATAACAGCAATAAAGTGGACATTAATTATGACATAATGACTCCAATGGCCAAGATCTCGGCTACCAACTAATGGTATCATAAAAACGACTCAAAGTGTGGTTTTGCGTTAGTTTTACCTTTTTACAATTCGCAGTTAGTTAGAGTATAACTCGGTCTAATGTCGTGTATATTATGCTATTTGATTTTGAAAATAATAATGTTTAATCTCAAAACTATCAAACATAAAAATATAAAACTAAAAAAATAAAACAAGTCCCTATGTGACGGGTACTATGATGAAGTAATAATATATTTTTGTACATAAACGATGATGCCTAGTGCTAAAATTTCCAGTGTGGTAAAATCTCGCCAGTTTTCACAGCGTTTAACAAATGCTAAAATAATAATTTTAATAGATGTTTCATTTTTCTAGGCTAATAAAAGGACGCATAAAAAACCTTCAAGTAAAGGAAATACCAAGATATGCTGTACTCTGCTATTATTATTTAATAAAATCATTTATAAAATTTCTCGGCGCTTAAATTTTTGAACCTAAAATACATACTCAAAAATTATTTTATTTTCGATATTTTATTTTTCTTTTTTACATTTAAACCTGCTAAACTATTTTGTAGCTTTATAGTGATTTATTTTGAGGTATTGTGCCGTGTTGCGTTACCTCCTTCTTTAGCCAACGTTCGGACAGCGTTACAGTATCCATCATCAGGGCAGATGCGCTGGCATAATACCCGAAAAATATATCACTATAATACTTTTAGTCGTGAAAATAAAAAAATCTCATCTATTTTGTAGTTTGTCAGCAGTTAATTAACATGGCTAATTTTAAAATGGTATCTAATCATAATTATACAATAAATGGTATCCGTAAATCAGGCTCAATTACAATTTTTTTGATATAATTTGATAACATACAGGTGTAGTTTTACCTATGATCGTCACTTAGTAGGCGACTTTCATTATCTGGTAGACCAATCTTGTTTATTCTAAGTAAATGGTCAAAATCATTAGACTTATTGAAAAGTTTGGTTTATTAATTTTCGTTTATAGCGTACTAAAAAGTAAGTGAAATAAAAATCAGATAATGCTCATTTCATCAAAAGTTTAAAGAACGGTAGTGAATTTATAGCCAGAAAATAAACTGATTTCGCCTTTGTGAGTTATCGAAGGAACGAAGCTTTTCGGAATCAAATTTTATGAACGCACAAGCTGGGCATACTTTTGAAATAAATTTATTTAGTATGTTATAAATTATCCGCATATTATAAAGCAGCGATCGGGAAACTATGGTTCGGTACGGATCCCGAGACATTACATTAGAAAAAAATATTATATACATTTGCCTTCTTCCACATATGATTAATGTAAAATATTTTACAGAATGTTTACGGTACGATCCAGTATTGGTGATAATCTCAGGATAGCTTCTGTGATATACTGCCTTTGAATATATATAATCGGTATGTAGTTATTACTTAAATTTTAAATTTATAGTATGATAGAAAATTATTTTTACAATATTTCACTTAACTTCAATGTTGCTTACACCAACATTTCAGAAAAGACAATAAGTTTCACTAACTTTAAAAATAATTTATATTCAATACATACTTAAGTTACATTTTACTTCGTATATTCCTAATATTATGAAGCCATAGGAAGCGCCTGTGTGTATTCTCTTACTAAGCTATAATACATGCATGAAAAAAAGTATATTTTGTACCTATATCCTACACTTCTAGACCTAAAAACTTTAAGAATTTAACCAAAAATCGAAGCGTAGCTTGAAATGACTTTAACCATGCTTGATGGTCAGATTTCAATTTGGGAGGCGGGTATGGGTAACATTTTACCATTTTTTTCACCATTTATTGGATAACCAACACTTATGCCATAGGCCACCATGAGTGGTTCGCCGCGTTTGTTGACTTTGCAGGGGTGCCCGGGTTCGTGTGGTAAGATTTGTCTAGGTCTTAGCGGCACACGCATTTGCCCATCTTCTGCGTGACGGGCCAGATCGGGAGAGACGCAATGAACACATTATTGTACTACTGTACCGCTCACGTTGCCCAAACACGTTAATTAGCCAACTCCTGATGTCATAGATTAAAAAAAATATATATATAATTTTATTTTTATTTTGTAAAAAAAAAAAAAAAATATTTTTATGTTGTTTCTGTATTACTTTCATTCTGTTTTCTTTCACTATGGATGCAGTATCTCACAATATATATATTTGTTATATTAATTTGATATGTTATATGTATAATATGGAGCTCGTGGGATTGCACCACCCTCCCCGAGATCTGGAATAAACAAGAAAAAAAAAAAAAATTATATATTATTATGTGAAAAAAAAGGATTCAATAATGGCTTTTCAATAATATGTGTTCGCTATTATGAACTCAAATAAAGTGTTATTCTCAAGTGACCTACCAGGTCAGTATGGTCCTATATATTTTAATCATAAAAGAAATAAATAACAATAATAACAAAAAATAAAATAAAATAAATAATAAAATACGTGTGAATTTTTAGGCAGCATCGCGTTAATTGGTCAAATACATTGTACATAATATATTTTTGTGTCACTGATCGAAGAACCGGTGGATGCAATGTTTTAGTCATAAGTTTTATCTAGTCTCTAGTTAGATGTATTGTACAGCGCCTTTGAGGTGATTTTTCACAAATACGGAGCAATACAAATCATCCAAATATTATTATTATTATTGTCCCCCAGATTCCGAACCAACCCTCATACCCTAAATTCTGCCCAGACCCTCCTCTCCTTCCTTTCCCTAAAAAGATCCTCCACACAGTATCCCCAATTATGATAAGGGCCCCGGGAATTTTTTTTCCTAGGGGACTCCTGAAAATATGTAAAAAAAATCTAAATAATTAGGTTTCCCCTATCCCATTTATTTCTTAACTTAACCCGCTCCTTTAAGCTCACAACCTACCTCGATTGGGGATGCCAAAGTCCTACTGGTGTTCACACAAAGAGTTTGTATTTTAGTGATGATTTATTTGTTGCCAAGATTTTGAATTTGTTCTTCATTGCTGTAAATTCTAAAAAAAGTTTACGATCCCTTCCTTACTGAGTTTACTCCAGCACACTAAACAAACTAAATAAAATAATAACGTCTAGTTAGCACAAGATATATGCATATTCGTACGTATTTTCACAGGTTATAAATTATCAAAGACCTGCTACTTTGTTATAAAAATAATCTTAATGACTTCATTTGAAAGATTTTCAACGTTAGTTAATGATAAGTCTGCCAAAAAACCTATAATTTAACCATTTCGTCTAATAAAATGTTGCTTATTTTATATTTAGGTTGTTTTTCTTTGGTTAATCTTATCGAATTATAGTGTTTTTACAGTTTCAGATGAATAAATAACACAGTTTATCGTTTATCATTCAAATCTTTCACCTATATGATTCCTTTGATCTTTAATTTAAATACTTTGTGATGCAAAAAAGAGTTACGAATGCAGTAGAGTTGCTTTAACAGACTTGATTAAATGAATAAATTTGCGTTTTAATCTCGAGTACAATCAACCAGATTTGTTTTTTTTTCCTGTTATAAGATGTTAGATCATTTGACTAATTAATGCACACCTACTTCAAAGCATTAAGATACGTATTTCGTATGTTATTTATTCGGTGTTTTAATTTTGATGCTGGAGTAACTAGGAAAAAAGAAGACGATACACAATAGGAAGACGAGGAATTACCTGCTTTTCCGATCGTATCAGTAAACAAAAAGTTCTGATTCTGAATTGAGGTGTTTCGAGTTTCTCGAATTTCGACCACTCTGATAAGAAAAGCAAGAATGTAAGTATTATAATAAAATATTATTGCAATATTTTAAATTAAATTTGGCAGCCACTGGTGTAGAGCTAATAAATTCATGAAAAACCTCCGACTGTATGCAGAAACCGTTGGTAAGTTTACATAGATTTTCCTGTCTTAATAAACGGATTGCAACCTTTAAGGAACATGCGTCTGATAGGAATGTTGTCCTTTTTCTAAAAGAATTTTAAAATTTTAAATATGAGTTGACAAAAATGACTGCTTTATAATAGGTGGCAATGGCTGAATTGGAAAAAGCGCATCTCCCGGTAAGACGAGAGCTTCTGGGTTCGAGTCCTAGTTGCGACCGCTATTTTTTTATCTTTCTGTGTCTGGTTCATTTTCATAATTTCTTTTGGATTATTAGTGTTACATTCTTCTTCAACATTTTTTTGTATAGATATAGATATATTGTGGTCTATCTATTCCAGCCAATAGACACAATAACTGTGGTATTCTGTATATGTATATACCACAGTTATTATTCTGGTGAGAATCTTCTACCAAACACGAATAGTCGTACATCTTCGATAAATCAATTACAGTTAAAATAATCATCAATAAACATAATTTAGGAATACCCGAGTTGAACTATTGACATAGCGATCCAAATGAAAAAATCGTGATAAATAAATAATATCATTGATTAAGAAATCTATACAAACAAGACGTTAGTTTTATATTAATTTAGTATCCGACAGACGTTTTCAATATTTCTAATACATGCTTAGGCCTTCATTATGTCAGAATTTATTAAAGCACCAATTTATAAGGCGTTCATTACACGATGTGATAAATTCTAATAATAAAAACTAATTTCGAATATATCCTTCGCTAAGCGAAATTGAATATTCCAGTTGAGTGTCTGCAGGATATTACAAATAGACATATATTGCTGTGTAAATGCTAAATAATACATTATTATTATTTTCATCTAATATTTTGAAATGTGAAGAACCTAATTACCTTCTTAACGTATATAAATTATTGGCAAATTGTTAACCCAAAATCTAAAATGATTACTTGCAAACTTGTAACTTCGGGGTTACTTTTTAATTAATAATATTACCGTTAGTAATTTCGGATAAATTCATATTCACACCTTATCCCCT
Organism: Limnephilus auricula; assembly: GCA_951813805.1. NCBI lineage: Eukaryota > Metazoa > Arthropoda > Insecta > Trichoptera > Limnephilidae > Limnephilus > Limnephilus auricula. Next base: position 2,476,369 of record OX638401.1, read on the forward strand.
ATTTTAATGACTTGCAGTTTTGAGAACAAACATGTCAGGTGGGAATACTGTGTTTGTTTTACCGTCATTTTATTAGAAAGATACCAAAATAACTAACATGTATCCCTTCCTCACCAGGGAGCAACTGGAAATTTGTTTAATTAAATTTAATTAAAAAAAAACTATTTTCACCGGTTTTATTCATTTAAGGGCGAAATTTTCTATAACTTATAAAACATGTAATTTTTGATTTGCCCCCAAACGACACGTTCATTTTTGTTGGTAAATATGGCGTTGTTGACGTCACACCGGCCAACGTTGGGGATAGCCATCTAACCAGCAAGTGGCGTTTTCTACGTCATGTGGGAACCGTTACGGGTTGTGCGGTTTTATATCTATTTAAAATCAATAATTTTGAATGGAAAAATTAAAATTATACATTTTCAATGGTGAAAAATGATACACTGAAAAATAAACTTGAAATATTCCTCACATTTTTAATGGTATTCATAGTGTGCGAAAATAACCCATTGACATTTTTTCATCCGTTAAGCTCGTTTTGTGCACAGTGGTTCAGATAAAGAATAATTTGCCAGCTTTCGTGTTCCTTCCCTTCTACAACGTGGGTGTCATACCAAGGTATTTTCTGGGAGATTTGCTATTGAATAATTTGCCAGCTTTCGTGTTTCTTCCCTCCAACAACGTTGGTGTCTTAACAAGGTTAGGTGAGATCTGCTATAGACTAATATGCCAGCTTTCGCGTTTCTTCCCTCCAACAACGTGGGTGTCTTACCAAGGTTAGGTGAGATCTGCTATAGACTAATATGCCAGCTTTCGCGTTTCTTCCCTCCAACAACGTGGGTGTCTTACCAAGGTTAGGTGAGATCTGCTATAGAATAATTGCCAGCTTTCGTGTTTCTTCCCTCCTACAACGTGGGTGTCTTACCAAGGTTAGATGAGAACTGCTATATAGTAATTTGCCAGCTTTCGTGTTCCTTCCCTCCTACAACTTGGGTGTACATATTACCAAGTTTAGGTTAGGTTTTTTCTTTCAAAAAACCCTCCACACAACATCCCCAAATATGACATCTAGCCAAAAGGACACCAGTGACTTCTTTCTACAATTATTTTCAAAATAATCAGATAATATTTAAGACGCGCCTTTAAATTATTTTTGATCTAATTTTAACTTGATAATAAAATTTAGCTAGGCTTTTAATATTTTGCTTGAAGGTACTTTACGAAAATTGGCTTTTATAGTTATTTGATTTGAATTTTCCTTCAGAATGTTATACCCTTCGACTAACCTTGCCTCCTAACCAGCCAATTTTTTTAAATTATAACACTTATTTTACATGGATGAAATTCCTGCTAAATGTTTTAAGGTTGAGAATTCTTTATTTCTTTTAAAAAAAGTATTACCATGACGCGAAGTTGATCGACTTGTTTCAGTACAAAAAGTGAAGCGTGAGAGACTACCCATAATGTCAAAAAAATTGACACTCTACAAAACCCTTCACTCTTTAATGTGCCTGGCAATATCTAAATTTTTAAATATTTAAATATGTGTTGTATACAATGTACATGCGACAAAACATTGAATAAGCAAATCACGTTTATTTTTTTTTATTATTTATTTTTGGATGTCAGGCCGTCTTACGCTACCTCGATATAACGTTACAGTGTCCATCATCAGTGCAGATGTGTTATTGTACAACAAAAAAAACAATCAAATAAAATCATACCATGTTTAATTCTTTTCTTTTTTATTACAACTTTGTCTACGGTAGCGACTTACCCGACTGCATAAACAAATTCATAGAACTATAAGCTTTCTTAAGGTGAAGCGCTACAAAGAAATGCAAAATCATGTGTTTTGGGTTTGAAAATTTACTCGCCTAAAATATGTTTATGTAGGCCAAATAGGCGTTTGAAATAATCGAGTAGTTTATTGAAAAGTCTTTTTACAATCCCAGAAAAAAATATTTTATGAGGCCTATAAAAACAGCTTTAATGTTCAAAATCTCCTATTTACGAAGCTCTTTTCGGCTATGGTATTATTGCATAATGTGGAAAATTAAGTTTTTTTTTAAATGGTTGCATTAATATAAATATTTTAATTAATGAAGATAATATTAGCGAAACTCAATCGAAAATCTGAAACAGAAAAATCAGAAGAAAGATACGGATACATCTGGAACTCGAACCCAGGACCGTTCCGGGCCAATTCGCCAACTGCGCCAATGCATCCCTTGTTCCATATCCAACGAACCTGGAACTGGGAATTTTTATCTTATCGCTATCTGCATAAGTTGTGTTATTGTTAGCGGCCCGATTCCAAATAATATTACACGACGTGGTGCATAGCCTTAAGATCTTCCTACTATCATGATTCTAACCTCTGATCCCAAATGCATTCCGTTGCATTTAAACTACACGCATATTACTATTTTACAAAGAAAAACCCTCGCTTTCTACGTCTATTTACCTACTTATCGTTGTTACTCCTACGTAGAAATTTAAAATGTATTTTTCTTTATACTTCTCTGCTTCAGATGAAACGTCTATCCTAAAAAGAATTTAAAAATAGAACCTAGGAATCGAAAAATTACCAGAAGCAGACTCCCGTTGCTTCCACGACTAATCACAATTCTCCATTATTCGAAACTGCGATTTAAATTAGGAATCCCGAAAGATGACCGCCATGACGAAAGATGCATAGATAAAATAATAACAAGAAATAGATTCGGAAGCTTCCAGAGCGACTCGCTAGATGGGGCCTGGTGCAGTTTCTAAAACTTCCGATTCGCCATGGATAAGCAACCATAATGGCCGTGTCGTTTTTGCTGAGTAATGCTAGAATTATTTAATAAAATACCAAAACATGTTTTCCTTTGGCATTGTGCTTTGCCGACAGGAAGATATTCCCACAGGAGGGTTCAAAGTGATGAAATAAGATATTATAACGTAAATGTGATGCTCTGTTTTTTCTCATATTTTTATTTTTTTTAGTTTTACCGCACAATAGTCCTAACTGCTTCCTCTGGAGCTAGTGATACTACGGCATCCCCAATTTGGGTATTTTGTGAGTCTTGAAGTAGTGGGGAGGGGAAGGAGATGGGGAAGATGAGGTGGGGAAGTACCTGGCTATTCAGATCTGGTCACCAAACACGGCTAAAGCCGTTTCAAGCAATGTTTTAATTCTGAATGATGGTCTTACACCAGGGCGATACTGACGGTATCTTCCACTCTGACACCTGCCGCAAATATACTACACAATTTTTTTGTTATTAATTAATTATGAAATAACACAATTAATAAAATAAAATTTATTTGCGCACGCCGGGTTCGACCGCGCGACCTTCGGAGTCAAGAGCCTTATCTTTAGACCTCGCCGGCCGTCAAACAATTGTAAAATAATTTGATTTGATTCTAAATAAATTGACAAATAATTTGTTTTTGAAGCAATTAATAATCCCAGTTTCGTATGAATTAAAAAGTTTAGCGTTTCACAGTCGAACAGAGTGAAACAATTGATTTTAATTGAAAAAGTGATGATAGTACACAAAGTAATTAGGTTTCAAAATGTATCCATTATCATAAAAAAATTTCACAAATATTGTAATTTAAATTCAAAATATTGATGTTTATAATAAACATGAGAATATCAGCAGCGATAATAGTCAGAAATCTTAGACACTCCATTTAGCAACATGTTCCAAAAATATCTCCTTATTTTTAATCATTTTCATAAAGCAACAACTCATTTCAAATGAGCTAATTGGGGCAATCATCAAGACATCCTAGAATTGATAATTTATCAAGAACTTGTACTGTTTCCGTTTGTTAATTGAAAAATTTGATTACAATACAATTATTATAGTCGAAAACAAAATGTTCAGCTGCAATTATTGTGTTTCCTTTTTTTAATCATATCATGTTGGGATGATTCATATCCGCCAAATGGAATAATGACTGTACATTGACCAAAACTGACGTGTCATATTATTCCTACACATTTCTTTAAAACCCAACATCATTTTTAAAAAATATGGAAATTGTATTATCTTATCAACTTAGAACGTCGATTTTTTGACGACGACAGTCGTGTATTATTACACCAACAGATCGTTTGGTAAAATTTTCAGGTACAAATGCATACCGATTCAAAAACAATTGCAGAACGCAATTTAGTGCGTTATTTATATGAAACCTTTAGAGAGAATATTTTCATTCTATTTAATTAACGGCCTCCGTGGTCGAAGGTTAAGGCCCTCTACTCCCAATCCGAAGTTCGCAAGTTCGTACCCGGCGTGCGCAAATATTTTTTTATATTATTTGTGTTATTTCACGACTAGTAAATTAAAAATAATATGTAGTATATTTTCGGCACGATCCGGAGTGGAATATTTTCTCAGTATCGCCCTGGTGTAATACCACCATTCAGAATTAAAATGTGCTTGAAATGGCTTGGTAACAAGGTCTGAATAATCAGGTACTTCCCCACCTTCCTCTACCCTATCTCTCTCCCCTTCCTACTACCTTCAGCCTCACAACATACCCCCAATGGGGGATGCCATAGTCTCACTAGCTCCAGACGGGAGCAGTTGGGACCCTTGTGTGGTATTTATATAAAAAATAAATAAAAAAAACTCCTCAATTACGGCTTTACCTAATATACATAGATAGACATAGTCATATTTGAAGAGTTTTTTTAGATATATTTCCAGCAGAGGAAGCACAAGAAACGAAGGCCTAGAAGAGGAAGTATCAACCCCTGCATCTGTACTTTTTTTAAACTCAATTTCAACTCATTTTAACCCTTCGAAATTTAATATAATGCTGGGGATGCTGGCTGGAGGATTTTTTTAAGGAAAAGAAGGAGAGGAAGTTCTGAGAAGGAAAAGGGTATGAGGGATTGAGTGTGTCCAGGAGTGACGGACGAATGAATCCATCCTTCCTACTTCGGTGCAAAGCAAGAGGTGACGACGGAATCCTACTGGAGAGGTAAGGGAGCATACATTAATTATGTAAACAAAAAATAGGGGGGGGGGTGCAGTAAAATCTCACCATATCTCACTATACCGAGGGGGGGGAGTAAAGATAAAATCTCACTTCAACTTAAAAAGAGTATACATTATTATAAAATATATACTCTTTATATGTATACTATTAAATATCCTCCATAAACGGTTGTTTCCACTCATCTTAGTGTTATTTTTTCAGTTTCATTTCTTGTAATCTTTGTTAATTTTTTTTTAAATATTTATTCACGTATTGTTATTTACTTTTAACCTATTCTTATTATTTGTGTAATTTCTTTTTTGTTATTTTTAATATGGAATGCATTGCATTGCACATACATTCTGGAATAAACAATTATTATTATTATAGAGATAAAAAAAAAATCACTTCTTTTGAAGTTTTCCATTTTGCCTGCTGAAAAATCGCTATTATGAAAAAGATTTTTTTATTTTATTTTATTTTTTATTTTTATTTCGAGAGTAAGAAAAAAAATCATATTTTAGGGGGGGGGGGGCACTAAATCTCACTAAGAAGAGGAGGGGTCAATTTTTTTAAAAACAGCCCACGTACCTAATTAATGTCTATCCCCCCCACAAATCCTGGCTTCAGATCTAAATTGATTTATAAATATAAATAAAGCCTTAATCTCCGCGATTTAGAACCAAGTTTCATTGCGTTGTTTTTTTACTTACTGCTGGCTTTAATTACTCGAGGCTTAGTTCGTATCATAGCACAACTAAATCATTAATTTTCACTAAGTTAGCAGACTAAGCCGAAATTTCTCCGTCCTAAGATGGGATAATCAAATAAAATGTCGACTTTGAGTGATGTGCCTCGAGTTACATAAGATTCCCAAAATATGAACGAAACGTTTAATCGTGTAGGATGGAACGGCTCTTCTAATCGACGTTTCCTTGATGAGGGTCCCGATCTAATGGGAACCATCATGCTATAATCCAAACTCCCTGATTCAGTCAGTGCCCAGAACCCATTGCCCAATACTCACAGTCTCTACACCACAAGGAGGTCAGCACATGGCTTTCTACTTTCTACGTCAACAATTTATTTTCTTTCGGATCGGATTTTTTTTTTGAAGAACAACTAACATTTCGTTACTAATAACCTGACGATCCTTTCAAAATCTCTTACTAACAGTGGCGGCTCGTGACTTTTGGTGTGCTCGATTGCCAATATTAAAAAAATAGCATTATTAGTGTTGTTGTTGCAGAGAAAAAAAGGCAGGGCCCGATAATGTACATACTAATATCCTGATAAATTGCGTAACTTCACTGGCTGAGCCGATTTGTTTATTGTTTAATCAATCCCTTGACACAGGTTGCTTCCCTGATATTTGGAAACTTTGTTATCTAACACCTATATTCAAAAAGGGTGATAAAAGTGATATTACTAACTATAGACCAATTTGTAAGCTATCTGTAATTCCGAAACTTTTTGAAAAACTATTACTTGATAAAATTTCACCATGTATTAAACATATCATTGTTACGAACCAACACGGATTTTTGTCGGGCAGATCAACTCAGACAAATCTCTCGTTATATGAAAACTATATATCGAACGCATTAACTAACAGAACTCAAGTAGATTCCATATATACGGACTTTATCAAGGCCTTTGACAAAGTATGCCATAAAATTCTCCTGGTCAAACTACGGAAACTCGGTTTTGACGGAAAACTTTTAGAATGGTTTGCTAGCTATCTATCTAATAGAGTTCTACTTGTAAAAATCAATTTGTTCATTTCCTATCAATTTATAGCTACCAGTGGTGTACCACAGGGGTCTCATCTAGGCCCAATATTATTTTTACTGTTTATAAACGATGTTGTTAATATATTTGATAATGATATAAATGTACTACTTTTTGCTGATGATTTAAAAATATTTAAAATAATTAAAAGCGCTGAAGATTGTATCTGTCTACAAAATAACCTAAACAGGTTAATTAATTGGTGTTCTCTTAACAAACTTTATCTGAATATAAATAAGTGTCATTCAATAAGTTTTTACAGAATTAGTCAACCAATTATTCATCCATATGAACTTAACAACTCAACCCTTACCTCTGTCGAAGAAATTAATGATCTGGGCATAACTTTCGACTCTAAATTAAACTTCATATCACATATAAACACAATAAAAAATAAAGGGATGAAAATGCTTGGCTTCATTCTTCGAAATTCCAGAGGTTTCAGGAATATTTCAACATTAAAAATTTTGTATACATCCATAGTTCGTAGTCAAGTCGAATATAACTCCTCGATCTGGTCCCCCTATTATAAATTACATTCAGACTCAATAGAAAAAATTCAACATAAATTCCTAAGACACATTCATTTTAAACTCGGTATTCCCATTGAAAACATAAACTACAATTACTTGATGAAAGAATTAAATTTATTAAAAATCTCAGACCGAAGAATTATATTCGACTTAATATTTATGTTCAAAATTGTAAATGGTAGTATAGACAGTCCCGATTTAACTAACCTCATTGAACTTCATATACCTACGAGAGCTACTCGGTCTAAAGTCCTGTTTAAATGCAACAACACCAGGACTGCGTATTCCAAAAACTCACTTGTACCTAGGTTGCATGCAGTTAGTAATAGATACGCTGATGTAGCGGATATATTTAACTGCACGGAAAGTAGATACAAGAGGGCTATGCTATCTTATATTTGCGATCAATATTAATTCAATCTAAGTTTACCTTATTTATACTATAGAATATGGATATATTTGTTATAATTTGATATATTCTCTTGCTCATATCTCTGATGTCACTTCACAATCAAATGCCACAGTTAATTTGTTATTCTTTATTTAAAATGATTGCTAATATTTTCTTATGGTTCTAATTGTGTCATGTAACTACTGTTTATGGTATATTCTACCGTAGAAATAAATAAATAAATTAATTAATTTTACACAAGAATACCAATTTAAAGGGGAGTTCAATGAACACAGATATTAAAACAGACAAGGCACACTTGTTACAGTTAGTTGAAGAATATTTCATAAATAAATTTAGAACGATATACAAAACTTACAAATAAGGATTGCTAAATATGTCCTGGTTAATAAAGCTGCTAAAGATATACAAGCGTTACACATAAATATCGATAAATATTGTTTTCGTTTACAACACCATCCAGCCAGCCGAGAAAATTAACTCACAACGCCTGGGTGGGCACCAGATGCGATGCCAACTTCGCCACTGACCTGGTCAAAAGATGTGTGAATTGTGAAGTGACGAGTACCTATATAAGTTGTTAGGGAGTAAAGTACACAGACTTCGGCAGTTGATTATGCACGATAGTACAAGTGATGCAATAAAATTTTTAAAAAGATTTTATTGTGTATGGAAAAAATTATTCTACAGAAAAATTTCTTTAAATTGGTAAAAGAGCAATAGATAAGACACCCTATTTATTGTTTTGATAAAAAAAAATTTTTTAGGAAGATTCCATTTTACAGTTAATTTTAATATGTAGGTACCTACTATACATTAAATACTTTTTTTCTCTTCTGTAGATGCATAAAAAGGTACCTACCTATTTATGTTGATGGTTTTCAACATAATATTATTATAAATACAAATATTTTGGCAAGTATTCGGTACGTTTAAACCTGACCTAACTTAACCAACTTTTCAGGTCCGCTTTATAATCTAATTAAGTTTATTTTTTTATATCAACTCCACTCAGGAGGCCTTGAGGAAAATATTTTCCAACCTATTTTGGAGCCTATCTTTGCGGATGCTATGTGGGGGGGTCTTCTTAAGGAAAGGAAGGAGAGGAAGTTCTGGAAAGGAATGGGGTAAGAGGATATGTTTAGGAATCTGGGGGTTAGCGTGTCCAGGAGTGGCAGACAAGGCAATGGATCTATAGAATCTGTCTAAAAAGGTCAAAGGGTATCTCGCAACCTTCCTCTTCCGATCTGGCCCGCTACCCGACAGAAGCATCTGCTGCCAACACCTGGACAAACCTCACCCGCACCCCTGCTAAATCACCAAACAAAGCGAACTTGGATCCACTTGGAGTGACCTATGGCAGAGGTGTTAGTCATCCAGTTAAAGGTTCCCAGGGCAGTGGTTTCCATACCCGTACATTGATTAAGCACTATTTTCCGAAAGAACTCACTAATTCATTGCTACTCTGCCACAATTATGGATTTAAGAATTTTCTTCACTTTTTTACTGACAAAATACTTTTTTTTAATTATTCAAGTAAGTGCTTGCCAGCGTACAAAATACAATACGAAAACAATTTAGAAGTTTTAAAACAATTTATTGTGTAAACAAAATACTTTTCCCCAAATCCTATGTAGAATGTTAGCATGAGTAAAAACAAAGTTAGTATTACACATTCCGTGTAATTGTGTTAAACGCCTTCGGGTATTACCGAAACAAAAGACATGTTTTCTTTATTTGAATTTCTGAAACAGAATTGCCACGGTTAAGTATGTTTTAATCTGGTTCCATTTTGTGGCAACATCGCTCCTAATGAGACGATTTGTTCTCGGAACATTTTTCTAACGTTCTCGTATTAGGAGGTCGTATTTGTTAGCAAATTGTGGCACGAATTTTTATCCCATGGTTATTAAGCGCATATCTTTATAATTTATAAGTACTAAGTCCTTGATATAACGACGTAAATACAAACCTCTTTTATCTGACATCATTATTATGTTTTTTTTTAATGAACTCTTAACGATATCTCAATTATTTAATTTATTTGCATGTCAGTTCTTACATATCGCATGTAATGTCGAGTTATTTGATACGTTATTAGATACTCGTACTTGTTGATGGGTTGTTCAAGATAATATTGTTGTTGGAATGTTTTCTCGATGGGCAACTAATTAACACCAAAGATTGTATTAATTTATTGAACATTTTTGATAAGTAAATTAAATTGTGTCATCTGTATAAAGAAGCTCTTCAGTATTAAATAAACAAATATTCATTGTAACCAAACTAAAAAATTGATACCATACTTTTTTCATGTATTTTTTGTATTTGAAATTTAAAAAGAATGTAATACGCATATGTCTATATGCGCACAATATATTTAACAATTTTTCTTTTCTTTTGTGAGTACTATCATTTAACTTTTATTTTACTAAGTGCTAAAAAAAAATAGTTAATGATTATTGACTTTTTTATTTATTATTTGGGGATGATGTGAACATTTGTTATTGGGTTGTAACTAATTATTAAAATCTATGGTTTTCTTTAATGCATGTAATGTTTCTAGTTTTTTAACTGTTAATTCATGGTGGAATTCCATTGTATTAGATATGAAATTAAACAATTTTTTTTTCACTTTGTTCCACTTGTTTATTTACACCAGGACCGGTTTCGTCCTACTACGGACATTTTCAGACTGGAAAATGTCCGTAGTAGGACGAAACCGGTCCTGGTGTAAATAAACAAGTGGAACAAAATGGAAAAAAAAAAAAAAAAAAAATAAATTGGTTAATTTCATATCTAATGCATGTAATGTTATTAATCTGTAAATGTTCCTAATAAAATAAAATAAATTATAAAATAAAAAATAAGTTCGGATTCAGTATGGAACGGGTTATGGATACTGCCGCGCCGGGAATTATTTATTGGAGAACCAACACCCCTGCCATAGGACATCCCTAGTGGTTCGCTACTTTTGGTGACTTAGAAAGGGTACCCACGTTCATGGGGTTAGCTAAGTCTAGGTCCTAGCGGTGAATGCGTTTGCCCACCTACTGCGTGGTGGGCCGGATCGGGAAAGACTTATTGAGGGATGCCTAACCTAGACCTAGGGATGGATTCATTCTTCCGTCACTACTGGACATATTAGCCTCCAGATTCCTACCCATCCCTCATATATTTTTCTTGTCAGAACCTCCTCTCCGTATTTTCACTTAAAATACTTTCCACACAGCATCCCCAAGGATGACTGCGGCCGTAAGGGATTTTTTCCTTGAGGTCTCCCGTCTGAGATGCATCTGTCAAAAGCTTTTCGACGCGAACGAAAAAATAGTTATCCTCTGAAGAAGTGAACATTGTTCACCAAACACGTAAATTGTTTTTATAAAAATAAAGAGATGTGTACAAGACATGTACTTTTTAATAAAAAAAAAAAACTTTAAATTCCATTTCTGAGTTAATTTCCCAGACGGAACCGTATCATTTAAAAAAAAAATCTGTTTCAGATTGAGTATCACTAATATTGTCTTCATTAATTAGACCTGGATGAAAGCGATACTTAGAACCGAAGAAGCTATAAACTGAGAACGAGAATAATCGACCCCAACAGCCTACTTAGGCAATGAGCCGGGAAAGTGCAAGGAAGAAGAAGAAGAAGAGAAGATTAATTAAATATTATTATTTCATCCATTAGTCAAGTGTTAAAATTTACTAACTGAGACTGACTTTCTAGAACTAATTGGTAATATTTTTTTATGAAACTAACGAAAATAAATTATATCAGAACAATTGCAAATTTTTTCATATAGATATACATTGTCTGCGAAGTTTGTGGTGTATGGTTTATTCGAAACAGAGATGTCTCACATTTTACAACTTGTACATTGTACACTCTAGTACTCACACTGGGTGTAAATCATCCTCACTGTAAAGCCGATTTATAGCAGGTATATGGCACAAATGACGCACGATACATTAGTAACTTTGACACATTCTGCTCTTGACCCTCGGAATGTTGGAGTTGACGCGGATTTATGACGCGTTTGGTGTCAGACGCACGTCACGAGATGGTGTTATTTGACAGCCCTGTAGCGCTATCGTCCTATAGTCCCGTAGTCCTGTGGCGGAGAGGTCTGCTATCCTGACTTATCGATATTACATGCAGTGGCGTAATTATTTCGTTCAAGACCTGGTAATAAGAAGGACCAACTTAAATAATATGAAAAACTGACATAATAATAATAATAAAATCGTTTGTCATTTTTTTTTTACAAATTTGTACATCTTATTTATTAAACAATGATTCTATTTACAAATGGGTCACTGCTCAGCCCTACATTCAGAATTACTCTCGGAAGGAAGCTGGTTTTCAGCAGTGCTTCTAATGCTAGTAAGACTGCAGTTCCGCTAAGTTGCTTCGTAGTGTACGCAGAATGATCTGATGATGGCAAACATTTGAAGGGAAAGGGCATTAGAGAAAAATACAAAGCTATTTTATACATTTAATGTATAAAAAAACTTTCTGTGTATTACTGTTCAATCAAAATAATCCAAATATTTCAAGACCAGTGGTTTCTTCGTCAATTTTTTTCTTTGTTTAACATTTTTTTTATTGAATATGTATACAAAGTAATAATTGTCATTAATCAATATTTGCGGTTTTTACATATTATTGAATAAAGAAGATAATTTACAACAAAATTAAATGATGCAGGTTTAAACTGCTGAAGAGAAGGGAGAAAGCTTTCTTTTGTTTCATGTTCCGAAATTAGATTTCCTGAAGGTTTGTAGGTAACTGTCAGTAGGTAGGTAATTACTAGTAGGTAGCTATAAAAACCTACAGTTTTATTCCATGATTGATGAAATTTTGCACACTTGAACTTGTAATGAATAAGAAGATGGGAATTGCCTACATCCCTTTCCAACCCCTTAAAGCAGAACGCTTTATAAAGTTTTACGTACTTGACAATCAAATAATAGGAAAAGTATTATGTATATCTGATTTCGAAAAACACTGCGGGTAAAGCCAGAGATTTCAGCTAGTATGGAAAAAAATGTACGTATCTACTGCGGATTTACTGAAAAGGAGCATTAGGAAATTATACATATTAATGACGAGCAAGTGAATGCAAAAATGAGTCGGATATGCTTGAGAAGTTTTTAAACACTCGAATAATACACGTGTGCGATATCCCTCCTCCCCCTTCCCCCCAGGGATAAGTATGGATAATGAATCACCACACAACCAATCACACTTAAATTCATATTAAAAATTCCTAAAAAGGTATTTCTATTTGATTCTACTGAAGTATTTGATTTACTCAATTTTTTTTTGTTGTGGGCTTATAAATTTGTTTCTTATGGATCCAAAAATTTAAAGTTACGCCACTGATTATACGGTCCATCAGAGCCTCGGGTAATGTCAGTACTGTAGCCGCAATGGCTCAGTGGTTAATGTCATTGTCTGGGGCCCGTAGTCGATTTACGGTCAAGCGCATCCTAACTCACGCTCTTGACCATTGAAGACTTTAATACTTTGTGGGTTATGTGACATGCAGTACGGAATATGTCAAGTCGCCTATAAAAAGCGGACTTAAACTATGATGTACGGCCCATAACTCAAACCTCGATGCTAAATTTGCATACAAATGAAGTTTATTAATTTGTTTGCGTGAATGACATGTTTTGGCATACAAAGTTGTTTTATGTAGGAAGAACCCCCATGAATAGCCCATTTAAGTTAATTTATTATTATTTGTTTATTACGGTTTATCAGAATTGCGCTATTCTGTTGGTGTTACCAATTTTATTATTACCATTTACAATGTGCTGTATAACGTAACATAAACATAGAATATTGCTTAATTTATATTCCAAATACCAACAAGAACACATTGATCTTAAATTCGTTTCAATTGCAACAACTCACCAAGCGTCTCATCCAGTGCGGCCCACTTCATCAAAAAAAGTTTAAAAAAAGTTATTTTATACGTTAAAAATTGTAATTTATTTCATTTTGATTATTAATTATTAAAAGACTAACTTTAAAATATCTTTACTCACTCTTAATAATAACAATAATACTTTTTGCGGATGCTTTTGATCAGGGGACCTTCTGACCACTCTAGCCGGATTTTGATTATTTCAGTTGAGCGGTGTGTACAATACTCTTGCCTGCCATATAAAAGTATCTTAATAAAATACATAATTTGAAATTCAATGTAAAAATAAATAAAATAGAATGGTGAACACAATAGGACTTTAACTATAGTGGCTTGAGTAAAATTCTCCAGCTATGGTGTAGGGGCGCTCCCTCCCTGGGCGACGGCCTGGACAATATTGTGTTCCGATCTCCGGTAGCGATGACTCGTCCCGGCCACTCTGTGGCGCATCAACATCAACAGCGAACCCATGCACACTTTCCTCTGTGAACATCTGCGAGGCGCTGCATCGCCAGGGGAGGCCAAACAGGGCCCTGTATGCGTGGTTATACTGTACTCGGAGTGTGTTCATGATTCCTTGTGGGTATATCGTCCATAACTTGCTAGTGTAAACGTTCATACAGTGTGTCTGGAATAGTTGCTTCTTCACCGGAGGGCTAACCTTGTTGAATCTCCTGGCGAGCATGTTGGCTCTCACGCTCAGTACTCTTCTTTGGCGTTCTACGTCATGTTTATCGTTTAGGTCATCACTGTCATCAGTGATGACAAGCCCCAAATATTTTATTTTACTGTAGATTTTGAGATTGGCTCCGCAGAGACGTATGTGTGGAACGACAGTGGGACCAATATTTTTTAGCATTGTAGCTGTGACTATCAACGTATGCTTCGCATATTGCCAGAATAGCCAGGAACACTCTAACTTCCTCTTCCCTCTCACATTTCCCTACTTACTTCTGCCACACAACATACCGCTGACAGAGGACGCTAAAATCCGTCTGCATTTGGGACTCTTGTGCGGTATTCAAAACAACAACAAAAAGATGTTTTAAAAATACACCCGATATAACATCACACAAGAAAACAAGCAATCGAACTTTTATCACCCAACCCAAACAACACTTTTTTCTAACTTACTGCTCTAATATATTCCAAGAGAAGACTCGGAATGTTTAGGGTAACCATTTATTTTTATTTAGTTCGTGCTAATATAAAAAGAGCGTAACAAACTGTCTAATAGAATTTACATTCCTTCCATTGCTCTATACACTTTTATTTGATAGACAAAGTGAGCAGGGATATCAAATCGAAACAAATACCTTCGACAGTACTAAATGTGGATAATTTTGTTTTTTCATCCTGTTTTATTGTGTTGGGAGTATTCTGTCGTGTTTTCTAGCCGCCTTTTGTGTTACCAATTTGCCACGCGTTCCATTGTGAGACTCTCGTGCCTCGGCTATTACCTTCCTAAATGTAATTTGAGACAGATAGTTGATAAAGCACTTATGGACGGTTTTCTCGGCCACTTTTTCCACACCTGGTTCGTGGTAATTTGTATTTAGGTCACGTTTTCATCTCAGCCCGTTATGCCCGATATTTTGACCTTAAAAGTGAAAACTTAAAAACAAAAACGAATACTGTTTTCTACATTTGATAAACTTCTCGTATTGTGTTCGAATCTTGAATTGCGCAAATTATTGAAATAACATTGCGTCTCAACTTAATTAATACAACAAACCAAATACTTTTTATGTGTGAGGAAACGTAAAAACTGCATTAATGATCCAATTGCACGGCGGATATGGGTTCCGCCGCCATAGTAACCGTTTACTGAATAACCAATACCCCTGCTATCGGTCACCTCAAGTGGTTAGAAGGGGTTCATGGGGCGAGGTTTGTCCAGGTCTTTGCGGCGGATGCTTTTGACCAACTGCTGAGATCTTCTGACCTCTCTAGCCGGATTTCTCTCAACCAATCCCTTGCACTGTGGTGGGAGGGATGGATTCATATTTGCGTCATTCCTGACCATATTGACCCCCAGATACCTACTCGCCCATCATATATTTTTCTTTTCCAGAAGTTCAACTCCTTTCTTTCCTTAAAAAATCCCTCTTGTATCTCCAAAGATGACATAGGCCCTGATTGAAATCGTTTTCCTTAGGGCCTCATGTGTGGATTTCATGTTGTAAAAGTTAAAACTATGGAAACTAACTAAAATTGGGGTGTTATTGATTCCCATTAAATAGTTTTTTAGACATTTTAATGATCCCGGGTCCCCGTTAAAAATCAATAGTCGATCCGTTTTATCCGATGTTCAAATGGTGGTTGTTCGAAATGTATTGTCAGGTGATTGATGAATGTGAATGAAACAAAGAGTATGTAAAAAGATACAGCAGTGTGGCTGTCCAACCGATCTGCCAACAACTGCAGGAAATGGCGTAATGGTTAGTTGGTAAGCTATTTTAATAATAATAATTTACCCCTTTATTTACGACAACGAAGTTAGCATAACACATAGTAATATTATCGGCTATACTAAGAAAACATTTTTTAAATGCGATATTAAATGCTCCTAAGTGGATTTTAATTGGTTATGAAGAGCATATAATTGGTGTTAGGGTCAGACGGATTAATTCCTTTTAATGAACCCTAAAGGAAAAAAACAATCATTTTGTTTACCTGTGTTTTTTGCCACGGACCAGAGCAAAAAATTCCGAGATTTCAGACCCATAGAAGTTACTCAACACATCACAAAAAATATTCCAACAAACTTACCTTGACTAATTGTGGAACTCAATATTTCGGACTCATGAATAAAATATTATTATAAGTATAGAGTTTAACGTAGGCCTGGAACAATCACTAAGAATTTTAAAATGTTATTTATATTAAACGGTTATTATGGATAAACTGTTTATTAAAATTGACAGTGTGACGGAAAAACTATTTTAAGACTGCTCTATTATTTGAGGTGACCAGTCAGTTGGTTGTGATCCCCCGACAGTTGGTCCTCGAAATTATAATTATGAAAAAATTATACCTTTTTGTGTAATTTTAACCAATTTAAAACCAAAAAATTGAATTAAAAAATATTTGTGTTAACAGTTTGGTGTAGATATCAAAAGAAATTCATTTACAGTGTCGATTTTTTTCCTTATATGCTGGTGCGTACGGTATATAGCTAAGTAGCTTTATCGTTGGTGCATTTATATAAAAATTTGTTTTAAGCTTTTGTTATTCAGCGGACATCCTATCTGCACACTTAGTTTGGGACACTTAGGTATACATATTTTATAAGTAGATATACGGTATTTTTCCAAAACCGACTGCGTATTGTACGTAAGTATGCCGGGGGCAACTGACAGGGGATTCACTGTCACGAAATCATTATTTATTAAACATTTGTATAGTTCTATTCTTTTGGCTAAACCAGATGAAAAAATGGCTAAAACCCTTAGGACATGTTTTTTTTGGTAGAACAACAATTCATGTCATCAATTTTCAAAGTGAAATTTCTGTGAATGTTCTATTCAAGTTCTATTATTATTCAATTATGGGTCAGTAGATTGAAAAACTGTTTTACGGAACTTGAAAAACGCTCGTGGAATTTGAATATTAATAAACAAATTGATAATTACTTAATTTTTCTTCTAAACATTTTTTAAATGTTAATACTTATTTATTTATTTATTTCTATACTTGTACATACATTTAACAAATAATTACAATGGTTTACATACTAGTACAAAAAAAAGTTCATATTCACTAACAGGATGTAGAAAGGTATGTAAGAAGGTTAATAGTAGCATTTTGCGAACACTGGGAGAACCTGTGCTGAGGTGTTCGCATGTTTAGGATTAAGAGATATTCTGCCGACATAAGTAGAAACACAGTATCCTCCTTGATATTGTCAAGAAGGGCACGGTGGTTCAACCCGTGTCAGCAGTACCGTAGACATAAAATTTGTAGCAGATAAAGTTATACAAATAATTTTCTTCAAAAGCAGGTAGGAATATTTTAGATTTTGTAAATAATATTAAGGTAATACTTTCTGTCCAGAAGCAAAGTTTTTTTTTTATTTGTTTGGGTAGGGTTATGTTTGATTAGTAGTTGTAATGTTTTGAGTGAAGTGAATGCCTTGTTTTTTGATCCAGTCTGTGATATGTTTTTCGTGAATAATCGTAGATATATTTGTAGTTGGTAGTTGTTTCAGTGTGGTGGGCATGGAGTTATATAGTTTGATTGCGTAGTACTTAAAGTTTTTCTGCCCGTGTGAGGTATGTGTTATCGGTATATTTAGTGTTTTTTGTAGAGGCCCTGGTTTTAATTGCTGTTTGAGGTTGCATTGGAATTTGGAGTTTATATTTGAAGAAGTGTAGTAGTACAGATTTGGCATAATGTTGTCTCATTGTAATGATGTCCAGTGTTTCGAAAATTTCATTCCAGTTTGTGTAGAAAGGTACTTGGAGGATGAGTTTGATTGTTGCCTTTTGTATTTTTTCGATTGGGTTTATTGCTATGTTTGTTGCACTTTCCCACGCCAGAATGCCATAGGATTTATACTGCACATGATTTCTAACTGCTTCCTGCTAATCGGAGCCAGTGCGACTATAGCATTCCCAAATGAAGTGTTGTGAGAATGGTGAGGGAATGGAACGGAGGTGAGGAGGAGGCAAGGGGATAATACCTGATTACTTGAATCTAGTCACGAAACACGGCTAAACATTCAATTATGGTCTGTCACCAGGGCAATACTGAGAGATTCTACCACTCTGGAACCCATATATATTATTTTTACTGAATTAATTGTAACTGTAACATATCATTTCAATTACATAATTATAATAATTTCCCCATTCAAAATGCACTCACACACACAGATAAAGTTTTCTACAATAACTGAAATTTCAGGATTTCAAAAACTCTTACACATATAAGAAAAGAAAATACCAGAACTTTTTCATGGATACTTGATTTTCTTTTGACTCTCTATCGTGGTATAAAATACTACTGTTTTTTTAATCAGAGAATTATTGTCTCATGTAACACATCAAAATCTCTTCAAAGTCACATTTCTCAAGTTTTGTACCCGTTTTCGGCTACAACCTGTAACCGTTACGGCACACGAAATGTATTTTTTACTGCCGGATCCATCAAAAAATAATCAGGGACTCGCGAGCAACATTATAATAAGACCGAACTTTTTGTCGTCACTCAAAACTCACAACTGCATTAGTCCACGGCAAGATGTCGACTTCGGACATTAAGGAATTATGTCTGAAGCTTTTTATATCCTTAAATTAAGTGGATATTATTACGAATATCGTTCGGAAGACCCACTTCTAGGCACTTTAAAGAATAAAGTATGTTATTTCAGGCTATCAATTTGGGAGGGCAATTATTGTCGCCAGGTTTGGGCAGACCCTAATGCGGTCAAAGGATCGTTTACAGGTAGAGGGAATGGCACAGCCCTGGATGGGTTCAAACGCGGCATTTTTAAATGACACACCTTACTCGGCCGATTTCATTATGCCAATCAGGGATGCCAAAACTCATCGACTAAATAAAAACTTCACTATATATCCTTCTGAGAAAAGAAAGTTTTTTTTTATCTACACCTTTTGTTTTGTTTCAGCATTGAATTTCTTCTGTGCCAATTTGTTGCTTGTTGTAGTGAGTATGATAATATATGGCTGGTGTGATTTATGTAAATTAGAGAATTTTATTGAAAACCTAATAAGTGCAAAGTATATCAATTGTTTTAACTAAAAAATGTTTATGTTAAACTAACAAGATTCTGAATTATTATCAATCAGTTTGTAGAGATAGCTTCGAATTTGAAATAAGCTGATAACTCGAATCATCTGAGTCAGTGATGTCAGTAATGATTGAATTTAATTCATGCGAATATGTATTTATAAATGAGGGTTATTTTTGAAAAACTGACTGAATCAAATTTTTATCTAATTTAGTTAAATATTGGCTTCATAGGTTTAAGAAAACTATTTTTTTCTAAATAAATTTCGACACTATATCCAATGAAAATGAACCTAAAAAGTACTATTTCTTGCAAACTCATCTTAAAACAGCTTATTCCATTTCAACAATGAGAAACACAGCATTTAGTCACTTGATAAAATAGCCGCTGAGTTGTTTTGTATGAAAATTACAGTCATATGTGGTTGTATGTGCATATTTTAAAATCAGCTAATTGCGACACAGTTGTTGGTTGCAAA
This sequence comes from Limnephilus auricula, assembly GCA_951813805.1. Classification (NCBI taxonomy): domain Eukaryota; kingdom Metazoa; phylum Arthropoda; class Insecta; order Trichoptera; family Limnephilidae; genus Limnephilus; species Limnephilus auricula. The sequence goes on from OX638401.1 coordinate 2,496,260, forward strand.
ACACACTTATACAAAACATACTTGTAAACATCTTATTCCTTTTAGGAGCGAATCTGAATTAAAGTGATCTACGATCTACGATCTCGTATTATTAAGGTTTTTTGCGATTTCCCAACAAACGCAAAGTTTTGCAAAAATACCCCTCAAACAATAATTAATACCTTTTGATCTTTCAGCCCTGGTGAAGATAGGGTGCAAACGAGACATGATTACATTCCTTAACCTAACGTAAATAAATAACAACTTTATCAAAATACTGTTAAGTGATTTAACCAATGTTTGTTTACATCACAAATATTTGTTTTCAATGAAAATATTACAATATGTATACCTGTCTTTTTCATAACTTTTCAAAATGTCAACCCTGTCTGTTAAAACACTCTACAACCCAAGAGGATGTTTTATTATATAAGGCATAATATAGTAGGTATATTGACACAACTATTAATGCCCAAGACTAATGCGAAAATAATGTATTAATACATTATTAAGACTGTTATGAAATACGTTCTGAGAATCCTTATTTTGCCAAAAAAAACGTAATTCAAAATGAAATTAATGGTGTTGTAAAAAGTTAATGTATCGACTAATCCCATAAATTTTTGAGTAAATGTCCAAATCCTGTTCTATTTATTTTGTGAAATATCATCTATCGTGTGAAATTTATTAATTTTACCACTTTACAAAGTTTAGTGTCGTTATTTATTTAGTATTACGGTTTTATTTTAAAGCGGTGTATTAAGATATTTGGAAAAAAATATTGACGCTATTACAATTAAAATAAACATGCAAATTATACTAATATACATCCAAATGTTTTAATCCGCGGAGAAACTCGTATATATATCTTGATTATTGAGATGTGTTTATTACTTCTCGGGTTTAAATATTTTGTGACTCCGTATGCCGCTTAGCTCTTTGGCTCAGGTGAGAATTGGATGGAGTGTGTCACCGCGGCTAATTTCCAAGAATAACCAGTTTTTGACTCAATACGAATTTCTGACTTTTATCATATTATTTATTTCTAATGAATTTGGTACATTTAAGGTTAATGTAATTCGTACGACAAAACTTGCAAATTCCAACATATAAATATTTCTAAATTGTATTTTTGTAATCTAATCCGCGTGTGCCGAATATTATTTAACTCTGATGCTGAACCAAGCCAACATTCCCAATTAAAGTTTGATATATGTTTGACAATTTGGTATGTGTCTGAATACCTACCGATTAATAATTCATGACAACATTATAATAAAGTTTGTTATACTTAAAAGTCAACATTTATAATTTAATATAACTCCTGGAGCCTTCAATGAAATTAACGTAAATTTGTTTATATAGCAAAAATATTCATAAATTCGTTCCCCTTTAAAAACTTCAAAGAAATGCGAGGCTTTACAAACAAGTGGATACTAATCACAGTAATACTTAAATAAACAAAATATTTTTTTAAGGTAGCTTCCTTTTAACATTTATTTTGTCGTGAAAAAAATCATTTTAGGTATATGATAATATATTTTGTTGTTTACGAAACAGCTTTGCCAGTGTTGACACACTCAGATTTTCATCTTTCAAGTTAATCAAAATTTTTCCCAGACTGATCTTAAATTAAGTACGACATAAAAAATATAATAAATAAACGAGTGCAAACACGTAGGTGTACCAAGTATAAATCTGGTGTCCCGACAATTGATTCCCCGACATTTAACCCCCACGAAATTATAATAATTATAAAACTAGCTGATACCCGGCATGCGTTGAATGCCACTTATATAAATAAGTTGTTTCTCCTTTCGTGTCATTTCCCATTCGTCCCCGTTCCCCTTCCGCCTCCTCTTCCTCTTCCCCTCCCGCTCCTCCTTACCACATTCCCGGTTCCCCTACCCTCTCCCGCTCTCCCCTTTCTCGCGAACCCCCCCACGCATTCTCATTCCACCTTCTCCGCCTTTCCCTCTCCCTCGTCCCCCCTTCCGCGAAGCTCCACTCCTTAACTTCCCATCGGAACTTCCCGCATACCCCTCCCCTCAGCCTTTTTTCCCTGCCGCTTAACTCCATAAAATACACCCATTTCAACTCGCGTGACCTATTTCAATTTTTAATGCAAATTTCATAATGCCAGAGCTCACAAGTATGTACATATATAGAAATATTCACGGGCATGTTCAAAACAATAAAAAAAAATAAGAGCAATCGGATGAAATTTTAATCGCAATCGTATGAATAGTTTAGGAAATAATTTCATAACGCCACAGCTCACTATCCTGTAACCAGCGCACATCATATTTTAAATATGTTTTATCGCAATCGGATGAACGGTATGGCCACGCATAACATACGAACACACAAACAAACATAAAATTTTGGAAAAGTAGAAGGCAAATAAGGTAGAGGAGGGTCAACAATGCGCTGGAGTGAACAAGTATCACTGCGTGGGGCATAGATAATGACAATCCCTTTACTATTCAGAGGTAAAAATAAAATTTTATCAAACAGAAAATTTTTATTAAAATAAAACAAACACTTGGAAAATCGAATTTATAAGCTGTAGGAAGGAATTGAGTCTTTTTGTATATTTGTACCTGACCAAATGCATATTATATCATCGACGTACCTTCTCCATTTAAGTACCGTTTTTTTTTTCTTATCTAATCAAAAAAATACACCTTATAGCCCGATCTTTAACTTGTTTCCCGCTATTTATTGTTATTAAGTTTATTTTGTAGAACTCCATTTTAATTTTTATTTCTTTTATATATTCAATAATAGTATTAATCAATGTATAAAAACAGTTTATTATAAACAAGTTCTGCTTCTTAATTATTATTATGTGTTAGAGGGCGAAACGGCTGTAACACATAATAATAATTACGAAGCAGAACTTATTTATAATAAACTGTTTTTATACTTTGAATAATAATATTATTGAATTTATAAAAAATAAAAATAAATTAAAAAAAAAAAAAATTAATTTAAAAAAAAATGTTTCCCGCTATTCATCCCAGCCCATGATATTATGTATTGTTCTTCTGAAATGTTTAATAAGTATGTTCTGAAATGTTATTTACTATACCCAAGTAAATATATGTATATTTACTTGGGATTACATATATTGTTGTCTCCCTTTCACTTATTAATTAGCAATTGTTTCTCTTTCAAATAATTTTGTCTCTGTCTAATTATGTCCCTTTGTAACATTCTTTCTCCCCCTGTCTCTCAACCTATATATATATATATCCACCAACTCAGTCTTAGTATTTAGTTATTATTATATCCTGATGAAGCTTGGCGAAACCGGTCGATATATAAAATAATAAATATTCGTGGTTAAATACTAAGTGTTTGTTTTATTTTATTAATATAATGCCTAATCACAAAGTAATTGCTTCTTACGAGAAAATTTTTAACCTTTTTCTACGGGATGCGCGATATAACAATTATTATCAAAGGTCGATGACTTCAGTGACCTCAGTATGGCTTCTACATAAGTTCAAAAAATATATACATAGGTACTCAAAAGCATAATTCCTTTTACGAATCAACTTATTATTTACATATAATTCGCTTGCTTACATATATACTTTCACGTTGTTTACTTATTCGGCCCTAGACGGGTTATTCAAAGCGTTTCGAAACTTCTTTTCCATATTATTATTTTCGGGTGCGCCAAACATTTTATACATTTAAATATCCGTATGATAATAACACCAATCTCTTTCATATAAAAATACAAATAAAAAAGCATTCAATGCAAATGTAAATGGTCATTGTTCGCCTTTGATATCTTCATAATGCAGTCTCCACAGAGGTAACTGGTATCTTGTAACAAACCATCTTCTCATTTGCATAATGTTATTATCTTGTATAATAATGCTTGTATTTTAATTGATGTCATATGAGTTATGACGTAACAAAGGAATAGAGCGAGGATGAAGTTGTTTATCAGAGTTTGGTATCTTTTCGTAGTGGAGAGGTGCTTGGAAATATTTTGGAAGTTCAAGAGTCCAACAAAAAGTTCTTCGTTTTGAGACCGGACGAGAACACATGATAATTAAAAGATTTATAATAGTTTTTGTCAGAAAGCAATCATCATGGATATTTAAAAAATATATACTAAACAAGATAATTTCAGTGATGTGACTCTCTTTGACTCCACTTCAATTGTTTCAATAAAATTTAAATACCGCACAAGAGTCCTAACTGGAGAACTCATCTGTTGAGAAGTTTTTTTTTATATTAACTCCACACAGGAGGCCTTGAGGAAAATAATTTCCCTCAGGGCCTATATCATCTTTGAAGATACTGCTTGGAGAGTCTTTTTGAGGAAAAGAAGGAGTAAACATGGGTCTTGAAGAGACCCTGAAACACACCTATCATTCACTCACCTACTTTTTTCAATTTATTTTGCATGCTCTTTGAAATTAAGTGATTCACAGAAATCACATCCTAGTTTAGTATTTTCCTTTTCTTTTATTTTCCTTTTCCTGGTCTTAAAGAGATCCATATTATGGGAAGGAGGAAACACAAAGTGGAGCTAGTGAGACTATGGCTTCCCCAATTGTGGTGTGTTGTGAGGCTGAAAGTAGTGGGAAGAGGGAGGAGATTGGAATGTAGTGAAGTGGCTATTCAGATTTGGTTACCAAACACTGCAAAAGCCATTTCACGGAACGTTTCGATTCTGAATGGTGGTCTTACACCAGGGCGATACTTAGAGTATCTTCCACTCTGGGAATATTATTTTTAATTAATTAATTCTGAAATAAAAATTGATCAAATAAAATTAGTTATACGGCATCAAGTAAATAAACAAAGAACATCGTATTCTCTCTATTTATTTATTTCACTGGGGTTAAATTTTCTTCTTATTCCTAGAAAAGGAAATGTTCTAAGACCTCACTCATGAATTTTCAGGCGCAGCAGTACCTACTTAGTTTTGAAAGGTTTTTTTTCCATTTTATGTTTTTAGACACCAGCATCACATCCAATGAAGCCATCTCTCGCGTCAAAATATTATATATCGTTAAAATACACTATCGAATCTTCACAGGGAAAGGTATTTGTTTGAACCTGTAGCGTTTTGTTATTTACAACAAACACTAACAGATTCTCCAATACTTTGGATGGAGATTACTTCTTGGAATAATCGATACTTTTTTATTATCTGCGTTTATTATACACTTCGCGGTTTACAATGTAGACCTCGCTGATCGACCTAACAATAAGCCGGCTAAAAGGAATCTAATCGAGTGTTCTAGTGAACGCTCTCCCAGGGCTGTTTGACCCTCTCTTTGTTCCCCTAGGTACTGACCTACCTGCCATCTGGCGGAATCTAAGGACAGCTCTTAGCACTGCCATCTATGTCTACAAGCAGGAAGCTTTTAGATACACTACAGAACCCTATAAAAGTTGTCTAGTATTACCTAAATCTATATATATATATAATGATTCCCTGTTTCCCTTGGTCACCCCATAACTTCAGAACGACTTTACCTATTTCGTACATCTTTTTTTAAGGTTTTCTAATACTTTGTAGAAGGTTCTTACGTAAAGAAAGATTAAGAAAATTGCACAGAAAATTGGATAATTTCAGAAAACTTAATGACTATTTTAACTTCGTACGTTTGACAGTTCGCGTTTGATATGTTTAGATATATTTCCTATTATTACTATTCAGCCGATTGCGATAAAAATTTGGTGAGTTGTTGTGGACATGCCCGTGAAGGTTTTAATATTCAAGGTTTCAAATTCTGGAATTATGAAATTTGCAAAAAAAAATTGCAATAGGACACAGGCGAGTTGTTTGAAAAATGAGGGTATTTTATGGAGTTTAGCGGCTGGGAAAAAAGACGGGAGTGAATCCAAAGGGGAGGAGGGAAATAAAGGAGCGATTGTTCGATGGAGGGAGGACGAGGGAGTGTGGAAGGCGGAGAAGGTGGAAGGGGAAATCATGAGGAGGGAGGTTAGGGAGAAAAAGGCGGCTGGGGGAAAGGGAGGGGAATCCGGGAGGGGCGAAGGGAAATGAAGGAGACGTGATTCGCGGGAGGGAGGGCAAGGACAGGGGAAGGCGGAGAAGGTGGAAGGGGAATTCGTGAGGGGGTCGGTTCTCGGTTCAAAATATGTTGTAACAACGGATATACTTTAAAGAAATGTATACCTTATATTAAAGGCTCCGACTTACAGATGCAAGTTAGACTAAGTCTTACTAATAATAAGATAACCGATTATATTTTTACATTAATCCCACACGGTGGGTTTTGATGAAAATGGGTGTGCTGTGTGGAGAGTCTTTTTAAGGAAAGGAAGGAGCTGAAGTTCTGCGAAGGAAAAAGGTTTGAGGTTTCGGTCGAAGTGATTGTGTCCAGAAGTGACGGACATATAAATCCATCCGTCCTGCTGCAGTGCAAGACGATGGGTCTAGAGAGACCAGCTGGAGAGGTCAAAGGGTCTCCCCAAATTGTCCTCTCCCGATCTGGCCCGCCACGCAGCTGTTGGAACGGCGTCAAGTCCTGAACACACCTCACCTAATAAACCCAAGCACCATTGTTAAGTCACTACTAGGAGCAAGTGAGCAATGATGAACCAATGAGGAACTGAAGTAGAAGATTTTTAGATTTCTACCCATAAGCATCTATTTTTGCCAGGTTTCGATCTAAACTTTAATTCTATAGTCTATGATTTTACAGTTCCACTATGAAATATTAAAAAAGGAGGTTATACAGTTAGTATAGCATCTTCTGTTAAAAAAAAGCAAATAAATAACTTTACCACGTGGAATCTGTTATTAACATGTCGTATTGAAAAATTCCTCACGCGTGAAACGAACTACCCGAAAAAATAATCACATGTATTGAGAATTCGGACAAATGAAGTCCATATTTCACACGTGAGTATGATGCAACCCCCAGCCAACAACCGCAGCCAATGTCTAGGCGTGTCTTTGTTCTTCAAATAATTATAGTTGCCTACAATTAATATGGCGCCGGCCACAAAAGGCCAAGAGTAAATTGATTTATGGCCCCCGTTGAGCCCAAGTATATACAAATAGTTACATGAAAGCTTCGATCTGGAGTATGGCAGAGAGGCCTTTGAGGAACACCCAACAATAAAGGCTAAAGTGCGAAGATATTGTAACTGAAGTGACAGAATATTGACACTGAACAAAAAAAATCCCTCAAATAATTGATATAATGCGAAGCTATTTACATAACGAATTTCAAAAAGATATACTTAAGATAAATTGAAGCTTTTGCTGTAATTTTGCTTGAGTAGAATTAATATTAAAATACAGAGGGAGACAACACGATAAAAAATATAACAAGCACTGAGGATTAAAGAAATGTGTTTATTAAATGTTTTTTTCATTAGAAATTTAGGAACGCATCTACGAAAAATCTTTTAAAAAATATAATTATATGGATAAGATTAATTGTGATAGTTTTTCTTGATTTCCTTTTTTCTTTCTTTGGAAATTATTCGAAAAAAAAAATAATTCCACTTTTGGGCTTAAATCGACTGTTTCCAGACTTCGTTTGCCAAGCGATGTTTACGCTTATTACTAGACATCAGATTATATGCATTTGCATATTTGCATATGCAAATGCATATAACTCTCTAATTACGGCGTTAATGCGTATTTTAGCCTTTTTTCCCATTCGGGCATATTTCGCTTATCAATTTGACAGTTCTGAGGCCTTTGCAATTCAGTCAAGCAAGCTAGCATTTGATTACGCATCCTAAGAATATCGCCCTCATCTCAACACATTTCCACAAGTTACCAGATGCCATTAAAAAAATTAGAAACAAAAAATCTTCCTCTATTTAAATCAATAGAAATACTGGAAACAATGATCGTACTCACCAACGCCCTTCTGAGGTAATTCAATATTAGAAAAGATCCGTAAAAAGTGTCTTGAAGACATGAAGAACATTAATGCCTACATCAACGGCACAGGTCCATACCCTGCCTAAACAGGTATCTCCAGAAGTATGCCAAATTTTTAATTTTGACATAATATGACGACAGTCGGCCGTAGAGAGGTCGTTTTCGGCGTACAAAATTAAAACTGGATGACAAACGTCACAAATTTGCGACCGAAAATTTTGAAAAATACTTAATTGTATATGGTCACAAAAACTATGCATAATTTTAAGAATATTTCGCTCTTTTTGTACCGTCTTTAATTAAAACATATAAAAATAAAAATGGTTTTTTCATTTTGCATTATGCATAAATATGTTGGGCATATCAAGAGTTAGTGCATATTTCGGCCTTTTTTAGTGCATATTTGGATGTATATATTGGCACTTTTTTAGTGCATATAATCCGATGTCTACTTATTACCTTTGTATTCGTGGTGTTATAAGACACACCAATAATATACACATTCATGCTGTGCAAATTCTTGAAAATCTTTGACTTATCTAACAAGTAAATACCCTTCTGCTATTTGTTATTAAACTCCTTTTTCCTTACAGAACGGTAAAGTTTTGTTTCAGCTTAGTAATTAATCCTTTTTATCACGAAAAATCACCAGTCTCTGATTTGATAATCTAACATATCCTCCTTATATTGATTTTATTTTTCATTATAATTACCATTGTCAAAGTTTTTGAGATGATATTTTCCCTAATAAAACATTTCCGATGCCCTGCCGCTGAATGCTCAGTTGCTTATCCTATTTGTTTAAGGAACAACGTATGTGTTTATAAAATTTGTTGAATCTTCAAATGAAGTCAATATTTGGCTTTCGAGGGTATCACAATATTTATAGTCAGTTTTATATCATTGCTTACAGCCCATTCAACTTTAAATTAGTTCAGAAAGTACAACACTATCCGTATGAAGTGTTGTAAGGACGGTAGTGTAAGTATAGACCTTTCCACTCAGGAGCAGACCCAAATGTGTGAATTAGAACCATTGAACTTCAATGAAAGTTTTAAATAAAAATGGACGCCCACTTTGTCAATTTTTACTGTTATCCTTCTAGGAGATTGCATTATTTGATTTTGATGCAGAAAATCTTCGGCAGTTCAATTATAGTTTGAAGCCTACACACTCACAGACAATATTATTTCAATGGTTGTTTAAATTGTCTTTGGTTGAGTTAATGTACTCAATATAATAAATGATCCTTGTTGTTTATACCGATAAATGTATCAATATATTGTACATTTGGTCCCTCCTGTAACGTTGCATGAGGTTTATCCTCAATTGCGTTATTAATTATTGAAATTTTTTTAATAATAATAAAAATAAAACACTTATTTGTGTAAAACCTCGAGTTTTGATTAATTTATTTACAGACCGGTTTCGCTTTTGGTTAAGCATCATCAGGGTACAAATTAATACTAAACAAGAAATTCATAGTGCGTGCTTATATATACATACAGAGAGAGACAACAAGATAGATGTATATAATAATATAATAAATAGTGAGGATAGATTTACAAAGGTCGGTAATGAAATAATTTGAAACTCGTCGTTTTACACAAAAAAGTGTTGTATATTTATTAAATATGTCAAACAACAAAGTAATTGCTTTATAAAAGTAATAAATAATAATAATATTTTGATTAATTGTACAGAGCCGTTTTTGTGAAACTCACCTCAAAGGTGTCATAAAACTTTATAATATATAATCTACAATATTTCTTCTAATCTCAGACTAGACAAAACTTTATCAACCCATAATAATATTAATAATAATTTGATGATTTATACAGTGCAGTTTTTGTAAAAATCACCTAAAGGCGCTGTACAAATGTATAACATCTTCTACAATCTTACTTTTAACTACAGACTAGACAAAACATTTTAACTTATAGCTAAAATATTGCATCCACCGGTTCTTCGAACAGTGATACAAAACTGTATGTACAATGCATTTGACCAATGAACGCGATAGTGCGTAAAAATGTACCTACACGTATTTTTTACTCTCCAAAAAATTGAGTGCCAAGCCAATTGTACCAGCAATTGGAAAACGAAAATCGCCACTTTTTATTCGCTCTAAATAGTGACTAAAAAATTCCAAAATCTATGTATATACTTTCAAATACACACACCGTCTGAAAGGGATAATTTGGCTCCAGTAGCAACTCGTATTTTGGTGGACAGTGTTTTATTAGAATTGGCATTGCATTACTCTAGGCTTTGTCAGCTTTGTGTACAGTTTTATATAGTTCAGGAATGAATATTTGTAAATTGTATTCTTATTAAAAATAGTGACATTATTATCATCCTCCGCTGATTATAATACCTTATCAAATTCATTTAAAACATATATTACAGTCTGGTCCAGGCGATCTAAAAATCATATTTTATTTGTTACCTAAAAATCTTCCCATACACGTGGAGAAAACATTCCCAAAGTTATGGCATCAAATTCGACCTAGAAATATAGTTAGGAGATGTGCGCCCCAAGCACGAAGACGGATAACGAAGCGATCCGGTTACAAGCAAAAACTTTAAACGCTTTTTTTCAAAACCACTATTTTTAAGTTAATCCTGGCACCTTGAATTTTCGTCCGATTCACTTCAATCAAAGTTTAAATAAAAGAAAATTAAATGGTTATGTGGATAAACCTCGAATTCCAAAAAAAAAAATATTTTCGGAAAAAGTTATTGCAAAATTAAAGCCGATTTTTTCGTCGATTTTCATTTTATGTCCGCCATTTCTGCAATCACCTTTTTTTTGCAAACTGACGTTTTGACGCAAAAGGACTTTTTTTTAAATTTCATGTTTGACATAATTTCCAAGGACTCCAGGATTCCAACCGATTTGGTCAGACCCCCCGCTTGCGGCCACTATATCTTTATATGATCTAGATATTCAAGTCAAATTGTCAAAAGTGTTTTTTTTTAACAAATGTGCTTTTATATGTAATAAAAGTTTAGTGAACGAAAATAAATTATATCTTTGAAAAAAAAACGCATTGGAATCAGACGGACCAGACTCTCCGCTTAACCAATGTTTTGGACAACTGTCCATCGTCAGGGAAGGTATGATCATACCTATAACATGTGTTAAAGAACGCCTAACACGGCATAATACCTCAAAAATTAATAACGGTAATACTTTTAACCGCGTAAATCTCAAATCAAATCGAAATTCTATTTTGATCAGAAATGTAAAGCATTTATTTTTTTTTCCTTTTTATGGGTCGGTTTTCTTAAAGTATACCAACGACAACAGGGTTGGGGTAGGCACAGCTTTGGCCACTATGGACTACACGCACCTTTTGTTCGTGAATATCCTAACTACAGAACAGCTTATTTCTTTCAGCCATAAATAAAGTTCATCAATTCAGAAAACTCCTGGTCACAGAGAAATGGCATTGGAGTTCTTGGCTCTATTTCCTGTGTATCCAGACCGTGACAGCCGACCTTTCCACAATACGAAACAAGAATAATCATTATCATTCATAACCCAAATTCGATTACATACCATTTCCATCAAATTTCAGCATAACCCGATGCGTGACTATCGCCCCGTGCATCCAGTCCAAATGTTCACACCCCGAATCACTTAAGACCCACCGGCGACGTTCAAACCGCCCACCATCCGAAATAAAGCTACTCTACTCCGCTCTGGAAGGGCACCGTTGTCCTGTCATGCTCGACTGCTCAGGGGGTATCAGGCTAGCAGATGCAGTAATGAAGTTGTTCCAACATTTAAGGTTTAATGCACCGGTGCTATTGGGTAAAGACAGTTTGTAGTTGTATTGCAACCCAACCAGTACAGTCCTTGATAGCTTTTTGTTTGACAAGTCCCAAAAGGATACACAAACTCCAAACAGCTCAGAGGGCATTGAAGTAGAGAATGGACAGTGGACAGTTACCTTGAGAGGGTGCCCCTCCGTGTAGATTTATTGTGAAAAAAAAACATATTGCATCATATTATAAGTATTTCAAATTAGAACGACGTCGAATTTCGAATGAAAGGAAATTATTTTCAAAATTATGAATAACTATGTAAAATGTTCCCTCTTATTCATAATCAAAATTAATACCAATCACCGTCTACTAAAAAAAGGCCGAAATATTCCATGTTCCTTTACTGCTTCCATGATCGAGGGTAGGTTCAAGGTAAGTCTATAAAGGGTCTCTACCAGGAATCCGAAGGTCGCGGATTCAAATCCCAGCTTGCGCAAGTAAATGTTATTTGATTTAATTTTGTTATTTCACAATTGAATCATTTAAAATTCATAAAACTAAATGAAGTTCTTACGATTATACAATTGTTTTATAATACATTTTTTTACTTCAGAGTTATGTAAAGCGGTTATGTATTGCTAATGTTGTTATCTTTCTTTTATGTATTTGGCATTTGTAAATTATGTATTAATCGCATCACATTATTAATATATGTTATATTTTATGCTACCTGCAGATCTAAATCTATTTCTTTTTTCTTTATCTTATACATATTTATATTATTAAAACATATATTTAATTGCTCCTCTACACCTACCTCTTGTTATACCAATCTTTGTATTTTTTTTTCTGTTATCTGAAACTTTAGCTGATCTGTTTACACTAAATCACAAAAACTGTATAAATATGTAAAAGCCCATAATGGCGTTGATGATCAATAAAATAAAAAATAATACAAGCGGCACGTTTAATTCCAATTCAAAGTTCATTGATGGTCTCCGTGGTCCAGTTGTAAGGCTTTCCTTTAGCAATCCGAAGGTCGCTGGTTCAAATCTTGGCGTGTGCAAATAATTTTATTTGATTACATTGTGTTATTTTACAATTCATTAATTCAAAATAATATATAGTGTATTCGAGGCACGTTCCAGAGTGGATACTCCCAGTAACGCCCTGGTGTAAGACCACCATTAAGAATTGAAACGTTGCTTGAAATGTCTTTAGTGACCAGATCTGAATGGCCAGGTACCCCACCTTCTTCTTTCCCATCTCATTCCCCTCCCTACTACCTTCAGCCTCACAATATATCCCGATTGGGGATGCCGTAGTCAAACTGGCTCCGGACGAATAGGAGAAGTTGGGACTATTTTTATCAATTGTTTGTTTGATGTACTTTTCCAGATATTTAGATCAGTCAAGATGTCATGTACCAATCATAATTTATAATTAAAGAGCATAAGAAATCATGGCATTGTTAGAAAGGATTTACCTCTGACTCGCGATGCAATTAATAAATTTCTGTTGACTTTGGCAGAATGCAAACAATTTACTAGGAATCAGATAATAAGAGCATTGCTTCGGTAACCACTACTTAAAACAGAATTTCCTCTTTCAATCGTGAGACTTAAACTAAAATTACAATGATGTCATTACTAGTTAAATTATCTCCGGCGGTTTTTAGAACGTAGGTACTAATCGATCATTGCAAACAATAACACAAGAAGTCTACGGTAATCAATACGGTTGTTGGCTTAGTACCGAGACTGTCTAATGGACTTATTTAAAATGTATACGGCAAAAAAAGAAATATGTTGAATTAACTACTTTTAAGACTTAAAATTTGTGTTAATTCATCAAACTCATAAAAAATTACATATTTTTTTTAACTATTACTATGAGATAATCAGGACCACAGAAATTAATTTTTTGGTGGGTGGATTATAAGAATTCGATTATTTTTTATTGATAAACGTTTAAGACAAGATTTTTATGCATAGCACATAAAAATATATACATAAAAATCTTGTCTTAAACATTAGTTTGTCAATTAAAAATAATCAATATTTGACGAGGTTAAAGTACTTAACCAAAAATGTAGACATGATATGTCTCGACGCCACCTAGTGGGAAATTTAGCACCTTTCTCATATAAAAATAAAGTTGGTTGTTTGGAGGTGAAAAAAAGAAAAAAGTGTAATAAGCGGGAGTCGTTGAATGAAACACTAGTATATATTGAATCATTTGGTAAGAGGTAACCCGTCGTAGCTCTGTGGATCAGAGCACCTGACCGGACATCAGAAGGACACGGGTTCGAGTCCCATCGGCGGCATGTATCTTTTCTCGGAAGATTTTTCAATGTGGATGAGTGTTTTAGGCTGATAAATATTGCTTATAATGATTCGGTTTCGATGGAATAATTTCATTGCTTATTGACACAGTGTTTATTTGACGGCCTCAGTGGTCGAGTGGTTCTCAATAAAGACTACCAATCTGAAAGAGGCGGGTTCGAATCCCAACGTGCTCAAATAAATGTTATTTGATTAATTCCTGTTATTTCACAATTAATTAATTAAAAATAATATGTAGTATTTTTGAGGCACGTTCCAGGGTGGAAGATACCCTATATCACCATGGTGTAAGACCACCATTCAGAATTGAAACATTCTCTGAAATGGCTTTAACCGTGTTTGGTAACAAGATCTGAATAACCAGGTAATTCCCCCATCTTCCTCTTTCCCACCTCCTTCCCATCCACATTACAACACTCAAAATAAACCCCAATTGATTTTTTTTTAAATATAACTGTTACAAATTACTGATAGGAAGGTAATAATAATAAAGACGAGATACAAAGCAGATCCGCCTTTTTAAACATATCGTATCACGCCGTCTCGAAGAACAATGTCGGAGGACGATTTTGTAGTCGTGCAGTAGAGCTGTTTAAAGTTTCGTTTTTGCATTTCTACTGTTTTTGACGTCAAGAAATGCCTTGTTTTGATGTTTTGTGTTTACTTTTAATTAATATTCCTAATAATTCCGAAAATATTAATACTAATACTTTTAATCACTTTTCATCCACAACAAAATAAGCCAAAGAAATGATTTTCGCAGAACCGACATAGTTCTTCGGGACCGTCGATGCTATCTCATTCAAACAAGAATTACGTTTTCATACTTTTAGACATACCCTAATCACATTTACACCTTTTAGAAATATTATTATACTTTGTTATTTTTATGGTTTTACCACATTTCTAAAGTATTGATCATGCTTCTCGTACCTCTTCTCACTTCTCACCGCAATAGCATCCATTGAGGGCGGAATTTAAAACTTCGCAAGTTAGAATATATAGTGTGAAATACGTGTTCATTAAAGACGCAGCAGTCATTATAACGTGCGGTGTCTATTTTTAACGCTCTTAAGGGAGTGCGTTGATAAATTGGTGTCATCCACTAAGTGTGTTTACTCTCGCAAGAGGTGGGGTGGTTGCAGTACTGGAAGAAGAGAGCTGTAGGGTTTCGGCCCCCTAATGTTAATATATCTGAAATACGAGGGGGGAGGCGTCGACAAGACTCGCTCCGGTGTGAAGAGGAGTCGCGGGCACTAAAGCGAAACGCGTGTTACAACTTAAGAATTCCGTGTTTAGATGGGTGTTTATGATTAGCTGGGGAATGGTGGAACGAATTGAAAAAAGGAAGAATGTGGTTCACTGCGTTGAAGTGATTAACCATAATGTTGTTATTACATACTAAGAGGAAACGAGTGATGCGTAGGATACGGAGTTGTTTTAATCTATAACAGCTCACGAGTCTAGAAACTAGCGTGCACAGGTTTAAGAAGGATCGTTAGGCAACATGAGATCCCGCTTACGGCGTTTTTTTAATAAATTATTAATTTGAAAAGGGATATGTTTTTAGCACAGTTTTTTTTTCATTGTAAATCGCGATAAGAAGCCAAGAAATTAAATACAAACTCTTTAACCAAAACCAAATTAGTGGAGAAGTTTTTTTTAAATAATTCATTCACGTACTTTATAAAGCTGCCTTTAGCGTCAGAAGGTAAAAATATTTCCGCTTTGCAATAAAATTCAAATAAATATAATACTTGTGAACATTTCCAAAACTAAAAACTGTTTTGGAAAGTTGAAGAATTATGCTTTCAAATTTTATTATTAGAAATAACCACATAATTTTTTAAATATAAATTTTTTGATGCAAACTTTAAAAAGTTTTATAAATGTCGCACCTTACCTTTTTTCTAACTAAAATTACTGATAACGAAAAAAAACACACACAAATGAATTATAAACGTTATTGTTGCCTCACCTATTTGTCGTTCCATGTAAAAATAATTAATTAAAATTCACAAATTATCAATATTTTTTTTTTGTTTACAGTCGGAAATTTTGGTTTCATAAAGATGTGGGTACATTTGAATTATTTTGTGGTTAACTTTTATTGATTTATTTGAGATACGAACAGGATATTTATAGAACATTCTTGTTGGTAATATAAAACAAAATTAAATACAAATATAAATATCCTTAGACTAATGTGTCTGCAGTAATCATAATTGCATATACACAGATTTGATAGCGTGTTGCTTACTCTTTCCAATACTGATTACATAGATCACATTTCTCACTCTGATAGTAAGGGAGATCCAATGATTTCTATGAGACCTATATTTCATCTGTTAGATGTTCCTCTGCAATACATTTATGTATTTGATAAAATAAATAAAAAAATCGTTTTTTTAATCATAATAACGGAAAAAGTTCATATTATATACACATATATTTTATGAATGTTTGCGTACGTTTGTCAGCTATTCATTTTATTCTCGGATAGCATCAGCAACATGTTACATAAACGCAATCACAAAGCTTCTAATATGGTACTGGAAGAACTGCCTCACAGTTTATATATATATATATCAAGAGCTACCATATCTGATATTGAAAATATTGTTAAAAAAATGAAAAACCCTAAAAGCCAGGTAATGACAATATAAGAATGTTTGATTTAAAAAGAAATATAAAAACTCTTCTGCCAATAATTACTCATTTAATCAATATGATAATAAAGCAAGCACAAATTCCACAAGAATTTAAATGTAGCATTACTAGACCAATTTTTAAAGGTGGAAAACACATTGAATTGGGAAATTATAGGCCTATTAGTAAAATAATATAATAATAAATAAATTAAATAATTACATTGAAAAATTCGCTATCATAGATCCAAATCAATATGGATTCCAAAGAAAAAAAAATTCTGAAAACTACTGCAAGATTTTTCGAATTACATAAATAATCAATTAAATAATAAATTACATGTTACTGTTTTATTTATCGATAACTCTAAAGCTTTTGACACAATTAACTCTAAAAAACTGCTAAATACTCTAGAAAAAATTGGAATAAGAGGAAATGTGTTAAATTTATTTAAAGATTATCTGAGAGATAGAAAAATTTGTACCAAAATAAATAATACTTTTAGCAAAACAAAAAATTTATCTGCAGAATTTCCACAAGGTTCCATATTGGGACCAACGCTATGTATGTATTATTTATGAAACTATAATGAAAAAACTTTTCTTTTTTGTTAAACACTTTGTATTCGCAGATGATACAGCATTGGTCATATCACATAAAGATCTAAACATTGCATTTGAACTCATGCAAATCGACTTTAATCAACTTTGTAAATGGTCACATGATGAAGGACTATTAATAAATGCTAAAAAAACCAAAATAATGTTTATAAGATCACCTAATGCTAAATTTCAATTTAATCCTAATATTATTTCTCATATTTTAATTGCATTCATAAAAATATTCCAACTAATTGTAAATGTGACAGCTTAGAATTAGTTACGGAATGTGTGTATCTTGGTGTTACAGAAGATTGCTTTTTTAAATGGGACAAATATGTTTAAAAAACCTGTAAAAGACTCAGATCAATTGCTGGTAGAATGTACACAATAAATGTTTAATTGATATGTCTCTGGCAGAATCTATTATAAGATATGGAGTAACAATATGGGGAAATACTACTATAACCAATCTGAAACAAGTCCAAGTGATACAAAATACAATTGAATTTTACAATTAGTTGTCCCTAATATTTTCACAAAGAGACATAATACACCGTTGTTGTTTCAGAGTGCCAAAATTTTACCTGTTAAGGCTATACTATGGCACAAAATAATAATTCAGCATATATTTACCCCGCAGCATAAATAGAAATTAGAACATAAATACAGCACTAGATTCACGCGCAACGACGGGTTAATAGTTCCGAAATTTAATAATAAGTACGGACAGAGAACGTTTGAATACAACATACCGAAGATATTTAATTTATTACCTGACACTATAAAGCAGTGTAATTCTATGAATAAGGTTAAATATATGGTTAAAGATTGGCTATCGGAAAAAACAGTATTTATATTGTGTATGAAAAATGTATGAAAAAATTGTTATCTGTAGATATAAGATGTAAATTATGTATATGTTACTAAATTATAAGCACCTGCTGACAAGCTAATTCAATTGGCTTAGCAGGACTTGTTTGTTGATGTATTTATTAGAACTATGCTTTCAATAACAAAAAAAAAATAACAAAAAATAAATAAAACAAAGTAAGATTAGTAAGGTGTGAAGGAAGCAAATTATTTACGGTAATTCTGAATAGGAACAATACTCCATTGAAATATTGAACGATGCATCCAAATCGGATAGACTTACCGAACCATTAATTAACCGTAGCTAAGTAAATATCCTGCCCTCTGTACTGTACAGGTAAAGTCGATGATGAGGATGTTAAAATGGTCGTAATTAAGTATTTCGATTAACAATAGTATCTACTGACTTGAAGGAGGAAAACGGGAAACGGTGGCGGATCTGATGAATTTATTAATAAATATTGAATTACGAACGTTTCTGGCAATAAATTTTTATTTTTTTATTTTTTATAGTGAATACCTCACAAGAGTTCCAACTGCTCCCGTCTGGAGCCAGTGAGACTATGGCATCCCCAATTGGGGTATGTAATGAGGCTGAAGGTAAGTGGGGAAGGGAAGGAGACGAGGAAGAGGAAGGTGGGGAAGTACCTGGCTATTCAGATCTAGTCACTAAACACGGCTAACGCAATTTCAAGCAACGTTTCAATTCTGAATGGTGGTCTTACACCAGGGCGATACTAAGAGTATCTTCCGCTCTGGAATGTGCCGCAAATATATCTACTATATATTATTTTTAAATAGTTAATTGTGAAGTAACACAATTCAATTAAATAAAATTTATTTGCGCACGCCGGGTTCGAACCCGCGGCCTTCGGAATGGGAGTCTAACGACCTACCGCTGGACTACGCCGGCCGTTAAAGATATCTTTTACTGATGTTATGCATAATAATTACCACGAACATTTGGATGATTTATAAAGCACCGTTTTTATGAAAAATCACCTCAAGGGAGCTGTGCAAACTTACAATGCATCTTCACAAGCGTATTACAGACTAGACAAACTATTTTAAGAACTTCTGCTAACAGATTGCACCACCGGTACGTCGATCGCTAATACAAAACAATATGTACAATGCTTTCGACCAGTGAACGTGATGCTATCTTAAAATGCACAGATACATACAATTATTCATTTATATTCCGTACAGACAGAAAATAAACAGGACATTATTTACCTGTTTATGACACTGTTTATTATTTATTAGAAAAATTTCGACCACCACAACACGGGCATGTGCATATTTGTATGGTGGTCAAAAAGCCCTCAAATTATGTAATTAAGAAGCAATGAATAAAAAAAAGTGACAGGGAGGTTAGGTAAAGTTACATTATTTCATTCTTGAAATAATATAGCGGGAAAAAAATATAACAAAAACGAATTCCAGCCATCATTAAATATTTTATGTACAGATTATAATAAAAAAATATATATATAATAAAACTATACATAGATATGGGGTTAAAAAAAATTGTACTACCTTTAGCTAATGTACCTACTCGAAAAAAAACATGTTTTAAGAATAATTTAATTTTTTATTTAATATTTGTATGTTTTCTAAAATAAATGTACAATTTTTAACATTTTCACAATGTTATAAAGGAAAATAAGAATAGCCTTTCCTCACCATAAAAATATGAGGGAATTTTAGCCCAATTATTTAAAATCATATAAATAATTAAATGTTGCAAAAACAAGGAATAAGTAAGAAAAAGGCAAGATTTATCAATAACAGATTTGAAGATTAAAAAGATATAATAATAATAGACATGGATTCTTTACAATATTAATTTTAATTTTGGCTGAAATTCCTGAATATTTTCGTAAATTTTTATATATAATGGGAGGTTGTAAAAATGAGTTGTACCTAGACAGAGATAGGTATTTTGTGTGTGTTTTGTATTAAGTTTTTTGGATTTTAATATTATTCTGATGTTACTTTTAATTACTTTTTAAGAATATGGATCCGATAAGATACCGTTTAATAATAAACGGCATTGATTACTTTGATACACAAATAAAAACCCTCTCTTTAAATTTTAATAACAATCTGTAACAACCATCTTGAACTCAAAAGGGAAATACGCCACATATCCTTATCTTTCTAATCAATATTTGGTTTGAACCAAAAGTATAAATAATCCCAATAGAATACGCCATAGGTACTTTTATTCAAGGTAATATAAACATAATAAGATTATTGAAATCCATTTCAAAGGATATCAACATATTTGTAAATTATTTTGAATGGTATTATTTCGTAAGTACGCTACCTTTATCAAAAGATATATCCGATATAACTTTTTGACGGGGGAAAATTCTACAAATAATAACATATTCTGGAAATTCGCTAAATCCAATCCCCAAAAGATAATCATCATCGCGGAGTGGTCTTACATAGGACCACTGAAGAAAAAATCTGTAGAAGTGACGCAATGGAACCGATTAAAGATAAAACTGATAATGAAAAGTAGTCGACCCTAGACTGGTAAATGTAATTGAATACATCGATCGTCCAGTTGTTGAGTGGGCATTTGCAAATACTCAGTTTTGAGATAATGTGCAAGGCAATATTCGAATGCTTACCATAAATCAAATATTATTTAAACTTGTCTGCATTTTACGTGTTTAAAATGGTCCGGAACATTGACATGACATTTTAATATATACTTCTAGTGCTCCAGAAACATCAATATTTTTTTTTAACTCACTAAAAGTATTTTGGTGATGTTTATGAGTATTTTTCCAGATACATATAACTGCATTCTCAACTTTTACATATAACTGCATTCTCAACTCAAATTTCGATTTATAGTGAGTTAGTGACCAGATCTGAATAGCCAGGCACTTCCCGACGTACCTCTTTACCTCCTTTAATCCTCAATTCTTCCAGCCTCATGACGTACTCCAATTGGGGATGCCATAATTCCACTGGCTTAGAAATGTTTGGAAGGATTTGAGACTTTTGGTTCTAGAGAGGTCAAAGAAATAGACGTTTTGTTCAAGATTTTTTTTCATAATTTTTTTTTAATATAAATATATTTTTTTACATTAGCTTCTATACGGGAAACCGCCAAAAAAAATCCTTAGGGCCTATGTCATCTTTGGGGATGTTGTGTGAAGAGTCTTTTTAAGAAAAGGAAGGAGAGAAAGATCTGGAAAGAAAAATGTATGAGGGGTCGGTAGGAATCTGGGGATCAATGTGTCCTAGAGTTACAGACGTATGAATCACTGCGGTGCAAGGTGATGGGTCGAGAGGGTCCGACTAGAGAGGTAGGTTAGGTCTCTCTCGATCCGGCCCACTACACTAGTCGGTGGGCAAACGGTTTCGCAGCCAAGACTTAAACAAACCAAGAACCCGGGCACATAACACATACACATACCCTCCTCCCAATTTGTTTAGATATTGTTTATAATAAATTTCACCCGATGTAAGGAAAAATGGGTCTTTCTACGGGCACACTGACACATTTACAGAATACCTCCATTTGTTTATCTGTTCAGTGGATAGGAACTACCCAGAATTCCCGCCTACATACGTGAGTATAATCGAGTCGCGTTTTTTATATCGATCAATCACAGGCCTGACAGAAGTGACGGTGTGAATTGCTCGGGGTATTTTACTTGTTATTAAAAGTGACATCTCTATGATATCAAAGCCTACACGTGTAATCGATTTAACTCAAAACGTGGACCAGGTTAAATACACCCTGAAGGATATCTTAATGCAAAGCCTGACTGCATTCATGTAATATGATTCTTGGGTTCTAATTTTGGATTATAAAATTGTATTGTGAACGATACTTATTAAAATTTGTCTCAAGTAGTCGAATATTAAAAGAGGTTGATTAAATACTGCATGCCGTCGTTGCATATACAGTATGAACCATTTGATACTGAGTACATTCTGAGATAATCGATAAAAACTGGACAAAGTAGGAAAAATATATTTCGTTCATTATAAGAATATAATTATGGCAAAAATTAATTATTTTATGGAGGAAAATTGAATATTAACACGTTTTTCAATTTTAACATGGTTCATATTTCAATGCACAGTTTTTTCACATGGTTCATATTCTATACCCAGTTTTCGTCATAATTGAAAAACCATAATAATATCAAAATATTTAAATATTTGATAATTTAACATGGCTCATTTTGTAGAAGATGGAGAAAATAAAAGAAAAATAAATGTATATTTAACTCATTTTCGTCAAAATCGTCACATTGTTTATTTTAAATATGCAACGACGATGCATTGAAAACATAAAAAAACAATCTGTTTAAATGAGAGTTTCTTAAAGTTCATTTAATCTATTAAATTAGTTACTGTTCTTTACATTTGGAATCCTCAATACCAAACTTATATTAACCGAATCGAAAATATTTATTTGAGAAACTTGTCTTATTTTTTGAAAATCATCAGTGCAACCCTATTGATGCTCTTTACAAACGGAGATTTTTTTTAAAGTACTGTTTATACGTCAGGTTGAGAACTACCTTATTGACATATCAGTCCTATTAGAAAGGATTGCATTTAGTTGCCATAAACGCAATACCAGATCGAAAAACATTTCAAATCGAAATACGCACAAAACTCTTTGTTCGGGCGTATCTTCTAATCTTACAATGCCTAAGAGATGTAGAAATTTTTCAAAAGTTTAAAATCAAATAAACTCTGTTATAATGACATGAGTAAAACCTGATGAAGTGAGCATTGCTTACGAAACTAATTGCTGTTTTAAATAATAAACGTGGTTAAAACAAAGTAATCTATTAATTTTTAATAAAAATAGTGCCACAAAATAAATTTGCCGTTTATGACAAAGGTACTTGTTCTATATTGATAATTTTTCCTTTTACTCTTTTTTGCTTTGTAATATTATAAATTATAACTTTTAATTTCTACTTGTTTCCTAATCTTTTACTATAACAAAAATATTATAAACGGGACTTAACTGTGCTACCTCCTTCTTTAGCCGACGTTTCGGACAGCGTTGCAGTGTCCATCATCAGGGCAGATCCGGCAGATCCGTCGATGTCGATGTCCGAAACGTCGGCTAAAGAAGGAGGTAGCACAACACGGCATAACACCCCAAAAACAAACAACGAAAATGCTTTTGGCCGTGAAAATCTAAAAACGTAACGGGACTTAACTGGTTTATATTACATTCACCATTAACTGTAAAATGATTATATATACATATGTAACTGTATGTTTCACAAAGATACCTAATTAAATATTAATATTTAAATGGCCATATCGGTAGTTGAAATACAAAATTTTACAATCCGTTGAGTTGGTTGTTCTTCGTTCGATTATTAAAGATTGCTTTAACTATACAAGATGCCACGATGCCAAATTAAAACATCGATTATTATTTTTACTCTATGAAGAGATAACGGTCCAATCAAACGAACAAAAGCTTTCGATTCCTGATAAAAGATCACTTAGAAGCCGATAAAAAAACTGCCTTTGTGAGATTATTAACCTCTGCGATGGTAAGATATCTACTTATATTTGACTTTATTAATAATTTTATTAATGTCGTGTGACACTAAACTTTTGAACTTTAGATATGGTGTCATATGTAAGAAGATTCGTTTTGTTTAACCCGTTTAATCACAGGAGACCATATTTGTCCCAGCTCACATAGGTCTCACAGAAATCGTTGTTTTTCCCTTACTATCATAGTCAGAAATGTGATCTAAACGGTATTGGAAAGAGAATACAACAAAGTATATATTCAAATCTAAAAGAAAACCACAAAAAAATTAAAATTTACCCCTTTTTGAAACCAAAGTTTCCGACAGCAATTTGAAAAAAAATTATGGAACTTTGTGAATTTTTTAAGATTTTTTTTTATATGAAACGAAAAAAAGTGAGGTGACAGTAAGGTTTATAATTCATTTATCTAATGAAATAAGTATGTGTTTTATTTTTTTTCATTATTAGTAATTTTAGTTAGAATAAAAAGTAAAATGAGCCATTTTTAAAACTTTTTAAAGTTTTCGCAAACAAAATTTATATTTAAAAAAATACATAGTAATTTTAAATATAGAAATTCGAAAGCCTATTTCATCACCTTTCGAAAACAGTTTTTAGTTTTGGAATACGTTAACAAATGGTCAATTTATTTGGATTTTATTGCAAAGCGGGAATATTTTTAGCCTCTGACAAAATACGCCAATTTTTTTAGGAAACACGTTTACCAAACTATTGCTGTTACTGTCTCTCTGTCTCCCCCGAGTACTGAGCAACAGAGACAACTGCACCTCAGATAATAACCAAATATTATGATCATCAAAATCGAAGTTTTGTATTCCTTATTTTGCTCCTCCAAAGCTTAACCTATTTTCAAGATTTTTTTTCATTAATTGTATTAAAAGAAACTTCTCTATTTCGTATATTTTTCTTTTTTTAAAATAAAATGTTTAGTTTATATAATGAACGTCTGTTGATGGCGTTCACACAAGGCAATTTTAACGACTTTTGGAAAGTCCTAACTCCTATAAAAAGTAACTTATCAAAAAAAGCAAAACGTTCCGATCGATATCTATATTAATATA
The DNA here is from genome assembly GCA_951813805.1 of Limnephilus auricula. NCBI lineage: Eukaryota > Metazoa > Arthropoda > Insecta > Trichoptera > Limnephilidae > Limnephilus > Limnephilus auricula. Next base: position 2,521,014 of record OX638401.1, read on the forward strand.
ACATATTTGTAGTAGTTTCAAAATCTAGAGAATAAATTGGGGAAGACGTTTGTAATGAGAAAACGCCGCCCGATTTCCTCTTAAGAAGGAATTAAAGTTTGGTTTTTTTTTTGCAATGTCGACACATAATAGGATGGACGGTTCGAGAGGTGAATGCCGCATTTTGCTTTCTTCATCCAAGATGGATAGAGATACTCGGTGATTGTTTGAAACCTCAACAATGGTCGACCGTTTTTTTACCTTCAATTAGAGCCAATTAATTTCCTGAAACACTGTGTGACATTGCACTAATTATACCCCGTTCATTATACAATTTAAAGGCGGAAAAAAACCTCATAGCAACCAGCAATGGGCTTTCCCTTTGTATGTCAGTAACGGTAATGTCACTTTGTCCGACCGCTCTTAGAAAATGAGAATAATAATATATTATCATAATAACGTTGAATGGGAAGACATACAAATGTTCGGGGCTAAGAAAGGTCTCTGAAAACGTTATTTCAATTTTCATTTTAGCCTTTTGGTGATTTTTCTAATTAGTTCTTGGTCTAGTCATTTCTCTTAGAGTTTTAGAATAATGCATTACCTGATGTTTCACTTAGAACAAAAGTAAGTAGCACCTGCATAATTGATGTTGGTTAAAAGATTTCTGAACCATTTCAAACCTATCCCATTGTTCCTGAACAATTTCAAACCTATTCATAATACTAGTACATGCTAAGTCACAAGTCCATTCTATTAAAGCCATTTTCTTCGTTAATAAGTTTGTACTTTCTACTGTAAAGGCATAGGAACGGGTAGGCCGCATTTCAAATTATAATATCATTGCAGAAGAAGATGATATTGATAAATGTAAATGAAAATGTGAAAAAGAATATGATACAGAAAGGTGAAAAGGAAACGGTCGCATCTGGGACTCACCCAAGATCTCTTCGGCCATTAGGACCTCGTCAATCTCATATTTTTAATTCAGAATTAACAATATTAGATTCGACTAATTTTTCCTATATTATTGGCTTCTACCTATCTAAATGTTCACAAAGTTCTAAATAATTGGTTTTTTAACCTCGATAGTGTCTCGGATAAACATATCCGATTTTATTTATGCGCTACACCTATTGATATTTTATCTTAAAGTCTAAATAAATATTCTTTTTTTTTATTATAATAACTCCTGCTATAATAATTTTTGAAGGTTGTATCCATCAATTTAATATATCATTGAACACATTTTTATTTAATTTTATTACTACTATCTTCTTATTCAATGCTATATAACATTGATGGTACAGCCTTTAAAAGTTATTATATCAAAAGGTATTCCAATAAATATTAAAAATATTATCATTATTACGTGAAAAACAACACGAACAACACAATTAAACGTGTTTAGCGAAAGTATTAAAATCAGAAGATTTTATAGAACTCCACAATTGTGTTTGTAACTGAAATAATAGATTCAATAAAAATAAAAATAAATCGCAATATAAAATATCTTACCAATATTATAAACGCGAAAGTGTGTATGGATGTATGTATGTTTGTTACTCTTTCACGCAAAAACCATTGAATGGACTTTAATGAAACTTTACAATAATATAGCTCATACATCAGAATAACATATAGGCTATAATTTATTCCCAAAGCTTGCTATTTTCCATGTAGTACAAATAATAATTATTGTTTAATAGAAAAGGTCAAAATTTGAGAATGACATTTTGAAAAACAATGATTGTAAAACCAAAATTCTATTTTAGAAAATATTTAAATTAGTGAATTTATTTGAAGTACTCACCCTTGAATTGAATTAAGAATTATAGATATTTTAAATAAATAGGTTAAGAATTTTTGTATAAACATAGATGGGACCTACGAAAAGAAAATAGGCTAATCGAAGTACTAATCCTGCGCAGACGAAGTCGCGGGTAGGCTAGTAATCAATAAATAAACAATATAGGAGTCATGAATATTCATTACATATTGGAGTGCAAAATGTAACAGGAGGGCATAACCGAATCGGAATGTCAAACTGATTGTTCACCGCCAACCTAATAGTGACAGCGAATCTGTTCACTCTTTGAATCTCAGCCATTGAATGGGATATTTTATTACGCAGATAGTACCGGGAACAGTGAACACTGACTGAACTGCACACCCCCCAGCCTCCTGTCCTCCTGGGATTCAAAAAAGAATTCATTCGTTATCCGTCGATTCACAGAATTATCGAACATGAATGTATTTTATATCGCATTATTTTTGGCGTAATAAATAAAAAAAATACACAAAAGGGAATACATTTTATTATGCGCGTGCGTTTTGTATGGGCGTAATACTATAATGGCACCTTGCTTTGTAATGGACGTGACACCTGCTTCCTATTGTAGATCACACGCAACCAATTTTGACATATGGTGGATCACATGTTCGTGTAAAATGACGGAAATTAATATCCAATATTTGAACAGCGGTTCGGCTGGTTATGAATATTTTGTAAAAATATCAAATGTGCACATGTGTGTTTGTAGCTGTAGCACATACATAGTATCTATAACTGCAGTTTACGATGTATGAAATTAAATAATTGCTTTTATCGCGGATTCTGGATAGGGCAAAAACATCGCGATTATTTTTAATGACTTTTTTTATAAATTTAACAGCTGGTGGTTTTTATTTGGATAGTAAATATATCATTACCTTTACTCGTATTAACAGTTCAAATACTTTTTAATATTTAGTTTTCTCTTCTTTTAATATCTCAACGGTGACTTAACATTCGTCGACTTGTGGAACATTTTTGCCGTATCAGCAATGTTATGTCCGGAACATCATATCTGTCACTCCAATATGTACCAGTATATTGCTTCTTCTTTAATTTTTGGCTGTTCGATGATGAACCACCACATTAGTCATAATTTAATGCCGAAAGTATTTTAAGAATACGCCTATATATCACTTTTATAATACTTCTGCCCACAGTCTTTGGTTAAGAGGCGGCTTTCCGAATTTCAACCAATTTTTCATATATTTTACTTAAAGTTTTTAAGCTCTTAAAAGATTATAGGTTATTCTAAGATAGTTTCTATGTGTACATTTTCCACGTATTTGAAATTTCCTCGGTAGAAATGAATCGCAAAAAGATTGTTTTTGTTATTTTACAAGTTATGTTTATGAAAAATTTCACAATGTTTTTTTAAAAGCTACTGAACACAAACCCATGAGATTTTCTATCTTTTAAAAGAGTCGTGTTTTATTAAATAATTTCACAATGTTAGCTTGAATTTTATCGTTTTTAATATTAGCGCGCTCCCTCCAACTTGTAAAATAACAGAAACAAACGTGTTAATAATAAATTTTGGAGCATACTTTGCGATTTATTTCTATCGAGCGAATTTCAAATAATTACCGTTGAATGTACAGATACTATCTTGAAAAATAACATATATTTTTTTAAGAGCTTAAAAACTTCAAACGTTTAAGAAAACGTGTCAGAAATCGGTAGAAATTGGCAGAGCGGCCCGTTAAGCTGCACTGAAATGAAGAATTGAGTAATATTGTGACAATAATTTCTGAATCGCAATTTAAGCCTGAACCCAAATACGAATCTGCTTATTGAACTACTTTGTACAACTTACATATTGAATACTTAGACCTATTTGTGTTTTGCCTGCTTTCATGCTCAGTTTATTATTTATGTACTATTTACTTATTACGATACTCCTGTGTAACTTACCAATGTTACATGTAATATAGCCTTCAAGGCGTAAATGAATAAATAAATAAAATTATAATTTAAAGTGAAATACATTTATTATATGTACCTGTAAGTTCATGCAATCCTCAAAGAGCAGAAACATGAGGATTTCTCGGCCCGTTGGAATATGTCTGAAAATCCATGAATTATTCAGGTCAACACGAGATCCCACTTAGTAAATCGACCATCGTGTAATCAAATCCTATCTCCAAACATGGATTATGTAAGATACAGTAGAAAATCAACATATTTTAAAATTTACCACAAAATCTCAGGAAAACGTATTACATTAGATTCCTGTTAAAGCGCCAATATTTTATAAAGATTTTAAGGGAAGAAAATATCTTAATATTTTTTCCAATGCTGCTTTTTTGCTATAAATAAATTATTATTTTACAGTTCTCTGGCGTTTATTGGTGGTAACTGATAAACGTTTGAATGTACAAAAAAAGTTTTAAGAAAAAAATCGTAAAAATGATACCGTTGAGCTCGGAAAAAATAAAATTATGACTTTTTTAGGAAATGTCACATCAGGGCTCGGTTCAAAGCCTAGAAATGACTTTTTAATTACTTTTGAAAAGTTACTTTACTTTTTTCAGTTTTTCGCACCAGTTAAACGAAAGGTTTTAAAATAGACATGATTTTATTTTATTTATTTATTCAAGGAACATAAACATTCTTAGTACATTCATAAAAGGATGACAACAATATAAAAAAAATTACCTTCAGGGCCTATGTCATATTTAAGGATACTATGTGGAGGGTCTTTTTAGGAAAGGAAGGAGAGTAAATTTTGGATAGGAAAAAATAAAGAGTGGTGGGTAGGAATCTGGGGGTTAGCGTGACTGAATCCATCCTTTCTACTGCGATGTAAGGCGATATTCCAATAGGTTCATACTGGAGAGGTCAAAAGGGTCTCCCTCAACCACTCTCTCCCGAACTGGCCTGCCACGCAGCCGATGGGCAGATGCTTCCCTCGCCGAGACACGGACAAACCTCATGAACTTGGACACCCCATGAACTTGGACACCCCTGCTAAGTCAACAAGCGCAACAACCACTTAAGGTGACCTATGGCAGAGGTGTTTGTTATCCAAGACGTGGTCCCCCGGGTGGCGAAACCCATACCTGCCTCCCAAAACGCTGCGAAAAGTTTCAGATTTTAGAAATAAAATGTAAAAATAGATTCTTTTTAAAGAACAAATTGGATGCACTGTTTGAGTTTGCATAAATTTATGAGTATGATTCTTTAAATATACGAGTTCAGTTTAGGATATATCACAACATAAGTCATCTCCAAATGCAATTTGAAATAAGAATGGAGGCAGTAAGAAGAAAATATTGTTAGGAATAAAATCACATTTTATGGGATCTTGCAACGATGATAGCATCACAAATGCACCCAAAATGCATTAAATCGCAGCCGCCTTTTTGTAACCCCTGGAAAGTTGCCAAATATGACTTATGCGAAGACAGATTGGCAACGACGATTGTTGATTTTTCTAAGAAAGGCATGCTTATCGACACTTCATTATTTTATTTTTGTTTATTTTTATTTCTTTATTGAATTTAAAAAAATTGAGTAAAATTAATTTGAACATGTTTTTACATCTTATTTTTCATTGTTATCGTATTTTTTACACAATATAATATTTCATACATTCTCCTAATAAAGCTTGTCCTGGAGGTTTATCCGGGTTTATCAGCACAGTCGGTCGATAAGGATTGTATCGATAACTTTCGGTAACTTCTCTTCGTTACCTAGCATGACTGCAGATCGCCAAAGAATAAATAACAGTTTACAATTAGTAAGTGTTCTTGATATATTATACTTCCACTGTTGTTTGTATGTTAGTAATCTGCAGTTGTCCTACGGAACCATGTCAATTTGTTATGTCAATCACTATCGATAAAACCTATGTCGATTTTCCGTGCTAGATACCCTGATGGCGTTAAACTTTTGATGGGTGCTAAACTTTTTTGAGTTCGCAACTTTTTGCAACTTGGAAGAGTCCCCTTGATGTCTCCATTGTACTAACATTATTTTCACATTTTTTTTACTTTGCGAAGCCGGCGTGTCACAACTGGAAAATATATAAATTTGTAGAAAATGTTTCTTTTTTAAAGTTATATGTCGTTATAGTATTTTTCTCACACGTGATAATCATATCTAGTATAACATGCGTAAGTTATATAATAACTGGTGCCTATTACCGCACAGCACAACTGTCTTTAAAATTGAATAGATCGCATGTCTTTGACGTACATCTTTTGATACATGTAACCATTGTTCATTATTTGTTTAAAAGTGTCTGATCTCGCCGTGGCCTGGCAGCGGCGGAGTCTATTCAATTAATTTCCTATAAATTACCGTTGCCCAGAATCTATCTGCCTAACCACACGGTAAATGGAGACCAGTGACGACCAATCAACCAAAAACGTGCTGCTATTCTACGTGATATGACTTGAGGTCGAAGAAATACTTTGTACCAGCCAATGTTAATTACACATATTCTCTCTTCTTCTGCTTCTGGTGCCTTTTCCTATCGGAGGTTGACATCATAGAGTAATCTTCCCCCTACAGGGTACCGCTACAACCGAAATGACTCCACAGAACTGCACTCGTACCGGTAACTTGGATTTCGATTCCATGAAACGCAAAGTTTTCCTCTACCATGTCTTAAATATAAGTTATAGAAATTTAATCTTAGATGGAAGAAGAGGAAAGAGAAGGCGATAAGACCCAAGAAGAGACTAGAAGAAACCAGAAGAGGCGGTAAAAAGTAAGTGCAAGAAGAGACATGATGCCAAGAAGGGGCAAGAAGAGCTTAGATAAACTAGAAGAAACAATAAGATACCAAGGGTGCTAGCATGGTCAATCGATAAGGATCGGTAGGATAATTGTCGGTAACTTCTCATCGTTCTTAGGACAATTGCAGGTCGCTAACGTACACACGACAGTTCATATCGAATATATTAAGGACACTTAGTCATTGTGAAATGTCACCTATTCGTTTGGATCTGCAGTTGTCCTAGGGAACGATGAGAAGTTACCGGCCGATTGTCGATAACTTCATATCTATCGATCATGCTAGCACCCCGGAAGACCCAAGAAGAGACGATATAAACCAGGAAAAGTCAAAAAGGAAGACATTAAGAAGAAAAAACCACCCTCAATCAATTCCTTTAATCTTGCCCATCCTAAATTCCAATATTCATAATCACAATCTCCTCTCCATCCCCACACGGAGAAAATGTTATTCTAAAATACGATCATTTTATTCGTAAAACGGTTAAAAACGGGACTGAAGTTTTACGAACAAATTACCAGGGTTTCAATGTTTATTGGCGGGAAAATGTAAGAATAAATCATTATTATTAATTATTAGAACAAATTTCGTACGTATACCAACAAATTATTCTTTCATTTTCCCGCCAGTAAACATTGAAACCCTGTTGATTTGTTCGTAAGAACTTCAGTCCCGTTTTTAACCGTTTTACGAATAAAATGATCGTATTTTAGAATAAAAAAAATTTCCTGCGGGTACGTGTTCCAAGTCTTAATAGGAGTGCTCCTGACTGAGGTGGTGCATTCGTATCGTTTAGATATATTTTGATGGAAGAAATTCTTTGTGCTAATTATTTTGTACGGGCGACAAACTGTACTGATTAATATTTTTGTACTGATTACAAAACTCGTAGAGAAAAATGTTAATATGATTATTTTCGTTCGGTGATCGTTTTTCCAAATTTACCCAAGATTATTTTAACCACGTACGTACATACCTACACTCATGTGCCAGAAGAGGACGAGAAGATTCATGAAAAGGCAAGAAAAGACAAGACAATCCAAGGAGACGCAAGAAGAGCCGAGAAGAGGCGAGAAAGTCAAAGAAGAGGCAAGAAGAGACAAAATGAGCCGAGAAGAGACTGTTGGATCCAAAATTGGCGAGAAGAGACAAGTAGAGGCAAGAAGAGACGATTCAAGAAGAAACATGAAGAGCCAAGAAGAAAAGATACGATAAATAGCAAGAAGAGATAAGAAGCATTAAGAAAAGACAAGAAGAAGTAAAAGGGCTAAGGGGAGACGGAACGATCCCAGAAAAGACGAAGCAAGAATAGAAAGAAAGATACAAGAAAAGCTACGAAGGGGCAGGAAGAATCAAGAATAGCAAATTGATGAGAAGATTCAAGAAGAGACAAAAATACCAAGGAAGAGACAAGAATATCCAAGAGGAGCCGAGAAGAGGCAAGAAGAAGGAAGGCACGAAGAAAGTAAATACAAAATCATAACGCTCAATCCATTCCTTTATTCCTGCCCATCCTAAATTCCAATATTGGCTTATTAGGTTGCCATGTATACCGGTCGATTAAACTCCAACCTCCAACCCATCCTTAGAGCACGTGTTCCTAGTCCTAACAAATCAGTGCCCCCTGGTGTACCGGTCTCACCGGGACAGGATTGCTCCTGGCTGGGGTGGTACAATCGTATCGCATCGTATCGTACGTACATACCTACACTCAATAATATAATATTGTTTTTCTAATTGTGATAACTTGAGTAACAAGCAAAAAATAATCTGAAAATTATGAACTATCAGATGAATAAATATTTTAATTCACTTGAATTTCGATGATCTTTAGAAACTGTTAGCATTTTAAAAATGATTATGATATCTTCCAAATAACGACTAACAATAATGTTTTTTTAAATGCCGCTCTTTTCATTAAAGAGCATTAACCAAATGATTTCCGGCAAAGATTTCATCGAACACGAACTAAGAAAAGACGTGAGACCATTCTCCAGAATACAGTAAAAGAATACTTAGCATTGAATGCAACCAGTATTACCGTGTCCCTATGTAAATAATCCATTGAGAATCAACTGCGAAGTTAATTGGTTTGCCAACATGCCGATTTTCTCCATAGATTGATGTAGGTGTAGATAATATATAATTTACATACGCCTAAGAATTGATTAAAAACTGATGATTGATGAATCTGACATCAATTAATTTTTATAAAATTACTTAAAAAGATAACTGATTTTCTATATCTGATTTTGCTTCATCACTTACCCATCAATTTATTTTCACGTTGATATTTTAAATTCTGAGCCAAAAACACAACTTATTTTTAAAATTTAAATCAGACACTAAGTCTTAGAGCATCAGTCAAGACAGATTTTATCAAAACGTGCGTTTCCAATGGTACAATGCTGATTGTCTTTTATTTTAAACGGAACTTTGTGTCGTTATTTGTATTTTTTTATAAACTCATTATGTTATAAACTGGTTGTCTGTTATTTTTAACACATTATTGTGTTGTACATTTTTTAAATTATGAAGTGGTTATGTTTTAAACTGGATGCGCGTGCTCTCAACATAGGAGTTCATAGTTAGAAAGGAACAAGCACATCACACCACATCACTAATTATAATAGAATTATCAAAGATGAATATAAACCAACATAGGTATGCAATGTTCTTTTACACTGAAATAATTTACGTGCATGTTTTTTACATACAATTTGTTATTATTAATGTGAATGGTCACATACAGGGACATCATATGTGTTTGTAAATATCGGTACAAACATGGTAAGTAAATGTTTGTAAATGTCGGTACTGGGTGTACAAACACAATAAATATAACTTATTCTTTGTTATTAAGCTAATGTTATTCACTGTAATAATATTATATAATTTGATTCCTATTACGCAATGCCTTTTAGTATTCCAAACACAGCTTTTAAAAACATTACCACTTTTCAGGTTGCATAACAGTGTTTAAATATGTACCTAGTCGCAAAAAAGATTACCTCTCAGTTATCGTAAATACTATCTAACTCTTAAAATATTATCTCGAGATGGTTGCTATAAAAATTGGTTAATTCTTTAACTTTTCACGAATTCTTTGCACGTAAAGGGTACGTACCACTTTGGCGAAGATTCGCAAAATTTTATCTTAAAACTAAACTTTCAATATCGTGGCTCGCATTGAAAGCGAGCAGGAAGTATTAAAGTAAACGATAAGTTTACTCGCTTATCTCGACATTATTATTATAATAAAACATTAGATCAAGGAAATACTCAAATCGCTCAGAATATTACATTTTAAAAGTTTCAGCAGACTGCACTTAAGCAAATGTGGCAGATGCGATCGGCAATTTGATCAAAGCTTCGCTTCGCTTAAATATTGCGATTTTCGATAACACCCCAACACACGAGAACCTTATGCGAAATATCTTCACACTAAACCGTAGGAATTCAAATTTTGTCTTCAGATTTGAACAATAATGTCGATTTGATGGCATGAAGGTTTGATATGCCTATTGCCTAATGGTCCGTCTTGAAATGTTTAAAAAGAACAGAATTATAGTCCAACCTTTAAAAGAGTTTATTATAATCTGATTAAATTTGTTTTAAAATAAATAAGAGTCGGATCGTGTTTGAGTGTAGATAAGATCATTATTTGCAAAAGGTTAAAATTTTATTGTAAAATTCAAATGAAACAAACGTAATTTGAGAGGTTTTATAACCTTCATATTCCAAGATATAGTTTGTTGCAAAAAATATATCATTCCATTTCTATTTTTAATTTTGCAAATCATAATACGTATTCGATGATTTTCTGGTGTACTAACCGACTTTGGCTATCTCCAAAAGTATATCAGAACACTTTCGAGCATGTAAACTCGCCCCCCCTGACAAATCCGCAATTGCCGAACATTTATTTGAATTCGGCCATTGCTTCGGATTTGTTTCTGAAGTCCTGGGAAGATCCAAAACGCACAGAGTACTCCTAATTACGTAGGCAATTGAAAATCAAATAATACAGACGATGGGGCTAAGCTCAATAGTTCTTGGTATTCGATAACAGACAGCCACACTAAAACTAAAAGAAAACCATTTTATATTATACTGCAATACCAGCTCGTAGAGAATTATCTACATTAATTCGATTACATATATGCCCTAAAGATGGACATTGCAATGCTGTCCGAAACGTTGACTAAAGAACACAACATAATACCCCAATATAAATCACGATATTAGGTATCTTTTTTATTATTATTGGAAATTGCAGTTTTTGTTACAAATGACGTTGCTTAAAATAATTTCGTTATAATGAAATTTTTTACTTTGCCAGCCACATCATTCGAGTTTTTGAGACTTCAGACAACCGCACACCAGATTTTTTGCTTTTTATTGATCGGGAATGTATGCATTACCAAATAAATTCATTACTTTTATTATTTATTTCTTTACTATCTTATACAAAATCCATTCCACATCAGGTACCTAATGCCAATGTACGTATGAGCGACACTGTTCATTTTATTGTGAATTTATGCGACCAATAAAATATATGTCGTAAATTTATGGCCAAAGATAGTAGGATATGACTGCAATAACTTCAATATCGCATAGGGCTGGGGAGAATAAATGCCATCAATTACTGAGTAGGTACCTTCTAGTCATTTTTCGCAATAAATATGGAAGAAGCGAAATGTATGGTATTCAAGCCACGTGATTTGTTGAAGTCTGTCTTCCTGGTGTTAATTTTAAAGAGTAATTTGTAAACAAAACTGATATACTTACGTATTCGTAGACCTACCTACCTTTTCAACGGAGCCTTTGCTTTGTAAATGTAATATCATAAACTTTTATCTCGTGAATATATTTCTAAATAACTAGCATTTTTAACTTGGTTGTAATTAGCCTTTCTTAAGGCTTTATTAATATTTTTCAACTTTAAAGCTCTTGCGTGATTCATATTATCTTGGAATCCATCCACCATCTTTAATTTGCTGAAAATAAATCGTTATGTAAGCGTCCTTATCATCCTATTATTAATTACGCTTAAATATCTACCTGTTTTCTTTTTTATCTCATGTTCCTCATTTACTTCTTCCATAGTTTCCATACCTCACTTATTAGAAAGGTATCTAGCTAGGTCGATCGATAAAGGATTTATCAATAATGTTGAAAACTAGATATCAATACCGAATACGACCGAAACAAATTGCTAATGCACAAACGACGGATTACATCGAATAAATTAAGTATACTTAGTTTTTGTGAAGTTAGTTGTTTGTTCGTTGGTGATCTGAAGTCAAGCTCGGAAACAATATCAAGTTACCGAAAAAATCTCTCTCTTCTCGGAAACAATAACAAGTTATCGATAAAATCTTTATTGATCGGGCCCTGCTAGATAACCAGATGTGTCCTTCCTTCATAGTGCTAATAATAAAACAGTTTTAATATTTTCATAAAAGTCAGAGAGGTTAGGGGAAAGAAAATGGTATTTGGGGTTGGTAAGAATCTGGGTGTCAATGTGTCCAGGAAGGACAGACGGATGGATCCTTCCACTGCAGTGCAGGGCGATGGGTCGAGAGAGTCCAGCTGGAGAGTATAAAAGGTCTTCCTCAACTAGTCTCTCCTAACCGACCCACCACGTAGTAGATGGGCACACGCATCCGCCGAGAAGGCGTTGTCTAACCTCCCTCTAAGATCCCGGGCACTCCCGCTAAGTCACCGAACGCAGCGAACCGCTTGGGTTGACCTATGGCAGGGGTATTGATTATCCAATAAATAGTTCCCGGGGCAGCGGTACCCATATCCTTCTTCCAAATTGTGTGTTTAAATTGTTCAATTTTTTTGTTTGTTTCTAGAATAGGTAACTGACTGACTAAAAGCATTTCACGAAGGAATTCTGATACTAATCCTAATGTTACGGCAGTAAATCCGATAATCCCGACCAAAATCAGTCAGATAAAATTGGCTAGACCAGTCACAGACTCCTGATAATTTATCATCAAAAGTCAAACGTACAGTCCAAAACATTATTAATTATGCTTCAGAAGAATATGTTTGAATCATCCAACTCCTCCTCCTCCCCAATTCCATACAAAGTCCGCGTTTCACGTGGATTAGGGTTAGCCAGGCAAATTGATATGTTACAGAAATGTCACGAACGATTTGAATAAATAAATAATGGCCGAAGCTCCTACAATGGAAATAATAAATGCCCGTACGCCGCTGAATATGGTTTAATTTAAGGGTAGAACTCACCCCAGGGTAACCCTCAAGAGCCCGAACCAATCCTTTATTCGCGGAGGGTGAAAAGCACCCCACCAAACTAATAAACAAGGTGACAAGAATGCAGGAGCATCACGCCATTTAAAAAACTTATTTGCAACGACAGAATTTTAGATATTAAACTTTATAAAATGAAAGTCTCGTCAGCCGTGAAAGAGCGATAAAGCTTTGGCGCTATTAACAGCAGTATTAGCCAAAAATGAAAAATATGCACGTTTTAAATATTTGCAGTATCTCTTAATTCCAATGAATTAATGCGTTGTGAAACTTCTAAATAAGATCGAGGTTCGTCGAGATTACAAGTTGCTTTACTCTAGGATCTAGGCGGCTCTAAGTTATTCTGCCGCTGCGGAGACTGATGGTTCCATCTGACTCCCAGATGTCAACATTAAACTCGAACGACGATAGATGATACTCCTCTAAAATAATTCTTAACTGACACATGAGATACCATAAAACTTCATATAACTAACTATACCACATGTGTTGAAGAATCTTGAAACTACATAACTAACCTATACATTAAAAATATTCAAGATTTAATACATTTTAACTAACGCTTCGCTTGCATTTTACAATTGTTATGTCATCCCGTTGACAAACTGATATAAATCAGTTTAACGGGACTTAATGTTCAAATATGTAAAAAAAGAATGTTAAATAAATAAAAATAAAAAAAATAAAAAAATTATTTATCAAAACAACCTATTATTGTTTTAGGTACTTCCGTTTTCTGCAACCTATTTATGTAGGAACAGGCTCGAAACCACGCCAGATATTATAATCCAACTTACCAATAGTGGGCCTGATATCAACAAGATATGTAATTCACGGACTCAAAATCGTCAGTCATTGCATTGTTCTGTGGTTTATATTCCATTTTTTTTTTTATTTATATTGCATTTTTGTTGTTGTTTATATTCAATCTTTTGTTTTTATTCTATATATATTTTGTTTAAATGCTAAATAAATTATGTGTTTAGTTAAAAAAAAAAAAAAAAAAAAATCTTACCTTTAATGTTCAAAATAATTGACTAACTCAGTTGTTGTCATTAATTTGTTGCATTTTTTGAGTAGATATTTATAGTTTCCAAGCATACCTTAAGATGATACCCGGTGGTGCAGAAATAGATTTTACTAAAATATTGCTGTCACTGTTGCTCTTACTCCACCGGATATTGAGCGAAAGGGACAATGCACTGACACCTAACTAAAATGGAGGTTTTGTATTCCCCACTTTTCTCCTCCAAAAGTGGACTGATATTCAATTTTTTTTTTACCAACTACATAAGAAAAAACTATTCTATGTCTGTACGTTTTGCTTTTTTTAAAAAAACATTGTCTGGTTTGTATACTGAACATCTTTTGACGGCGTTTAAACCAGTCAATTTTATTGATTTTTGGATGGTCATAACTTCTATAAAAAGTAACTTATCAAAAAAAACAAAAAGTACCGACACGCTAGTAGTTGATATCTATTTTATACAAAACAATATTTTCTCTAGGGTTAAAATCCAGAGAGATAAATAGGGAATACGTTTGTATGGAAAAATCACCGCCGGGTATCCTCTTAATGCGGTGTGTAGGCTATTTTTTTTTAAGTATGCCCTATGTGCAGATTATATAGTGAATGTAGAATGTTTATAGGAACCTATTACAGATTAAATCGCAATCGGGGTATACTTGTATTGTTATATTAATCCTGAAATACAGGTTTATATTATTTAAAATATTCATCCAACCATCGCATCCTCTAAAAAATGAAACTTGTTTCACTTATAATATGCTTACCCCTTTAACCGTTGAAATCATATTTATATTAATTCTAGTGGGTTTTAAATTCTATGGAAATTGCTTAGTAGCTTGATGGCATATCATAGTTGAAGTATTTTATAATTCTTGTGATCTGATTGGAAAACTCTTTTCCAATTGTGATATTTTAGAAATGTACAGAATCATAGAATAAAGAATATTATACGAGAAGTGCCTTCCACAGTGCTCCGTCTCACTTATACGTGCCTAAAGTCATAGATTTCCATCCCATTTGAATTTTGAAAACATGTTTGAACGGAAATATAGACTCAATTTGGGTGTATATTTAGGATCACGAACCACACCCACAAGGAACTGTTGGTGTTATTCTACAATCAATGTGATTTATCAATGTATTTTGGTTTGAGGTTGGTCGAAGCTCAGAACATTTTTTTTTTGTTTTGTTTTATTGCAATTAAGTTGCCAGTGTAAGAAATATCACCTACAATTATTCACAACAAGACGTTAACAATCGAAATTTTTAAACAGTTTGTGTTCCAGGTACACAAAAAATCTACGCTTAACAAATTCTGATTATCACCTCAAAAAGACACAGAGGCAAACACCTTACACAATAATAAAACCAGAGCGAAACAGACATACTAAATATACCTAAGTGTAATTCTACGATTCGACAACGAAGCTCAGAATTTCTAGCAGTACTCAAGTAAAAAAACTCTCACCCGTTCTCAAAAAAATTCAAATAATAAATAAGTACATTATATACATCAAATAAAACCTTTTCCAAAACATGAAGTTGTGTCATAGAAGTCAGCGAAAACTTATCGAAAACATAGTCCTCCTCTGCACAGGATTTCCTGGGGAGGAGGACTGCGCAAATAATCTATTAAGGGGGTTTTTCACCATCCTCCTGAAAGCTTATCCGTACGATAACGAATATTAATATATAACCAAATGAACACTCGAAAAAAGTAAAAAAACTCTGCTAACTTATCCTATATATAGCCTCTATTCACAGGTTCAAGTACCGAATAGTAAACTCAGAGTTTTTTAATAAATAAATCGTGTTTAATAAATCGAAAATGTACGTTATCGTATATATGGATATTATATGAGAAGGATGGTGAAACTAACTAACTAATCATCACGCCGTTTCCCCGCAGGGGTAGGCAGAGAGGACGGACCGCCAAACAACTCGGTCTTGGCATACACTCCTCGCCTCATTCACATTCATACATCTTATCATACATGCTCTTCTATTATTCTGACTCTTGACATGGCCCGACTCAAGTATCTGATTCACTTGATCGTGCCATGTCAAATGGATGGTAAAATACTCCCTTAATCTATTATATATTTTAAATTGCATCTGCTATAAAAGTGAAAATTAAAATATAATTAATGAAATTGACCCCGAGAGAAATGAGTTTCTTCGGGCCCTGTGTGGACCTTGTATTAAAATAATGTTAACATAATAATGTGCGAAGTAAAAATAATTACAGGTGCTGCTGAACACTGTTTTCAAGGGTCTTAATAAATTGCTAACAAATATAATAATAGTTCACATCACGGTGAGAAAACAGACTACAGAGTAAAGATGTAGAGTATTATTATTATTTGAGGGTGCTATTTCGCGCTCTACCTGAGCGTGGGTAGGTTTCATGGTGGCGCGAGGCACGGGGTGCAGCTCGGGCAGCGGCGACCTACGAATGGGGTTTATGGGGTGCGGTGAGAAGGGGTGTCCCTACAGAATGAAAGCTAATTGTTACCATTCTATTGTGCATCCCTGGCGCTGAATGTCAAAGAGTGGACCCACCCTTGAGGCAGGGGTAGTTCAATTATAGCGTGTTTGCAGCTTGCGACTAATGTTCCAACTAAAATATTGTAATGCTTATATTTTCATTGAAAATGAACACTTCGCGGTGTGACTTTAACAACCATGGAAGATGTTTTTAAAGGTAACCGGATAACTAATAACTGAATTTATGTACACTCGTCTTCCATACACAAGCTTCCAATGGAAGAGAAGTAAATAACTCTGAGATGTTAAATTATTAAAATGTATCATGTAAAACATATTGTTAAAAATAAAAATTATAAAAAAAAAAAAAAAACTCAGAATGAATTCAAGTCATCACCTCTTTAGAAAACTGACGAAAAAAATATTTAAAAAATTGGTTTAATAGGCCATTTATTTTTTATGACTGGCATTTAATGACTTTTCAAAGAGGTGGTAAGTTGAGTTGACTCTGAGTTATCGAGGAATCATTTTAAACACCACTTTTCGCCAATATTTTAAATAAATAAATCTACATAAGTACCTAAATAAATAAATCTACATAAGTACCTATCTACCTAAATACCTATCTACCTGAGAACCTACCTAAGTACGTACCTAAGTATCTACCTAAGTACGTACCTAAGTATCTACCTAAGTACCTAAATATGAATCTACATAAGTACCTACCTAATTGCCCAAATACGAACCTACACAAGTACTTACAAAATAATCTACCTATCTAGTATCTAAATAAGTACCTATCTAAGTACCTATCAACCTTAGAACCTATTAAAATACCTACTTGAGAACCTACCTAAAGATCTACCTAAGTACCTAACTAAGTACCTACATAAGTACCCATTTACATAGGTACCTATCTACCTAAGAACCTCTCTACCTAAATACCTGTCTACCTTTGAACCTACCTAAGTACCTACCTGAAAACCTACCTAAGTACGTACCTAAGAATTTACCTAATTACCTACCTAAGTACTCAAATACAAACCTACACCAGTACCTACAAAATAATCTACCTAAGTATCTACATAAGTACCTAAGTACCTACCTAATTACCCAAATACGAACCTACACAAGTATATTCAAAATAATCTACCTAAGTATCTACATAAGTACCTAAGTACCTAAGTACCTACCTAATTACCGAAATACGATCCTACACAAGTACCTTCAAAATAATCCACCTAAGTATCTACATAAGTACCTATCTACCTATCTACCTAAATACCTATCTACCTGAGAACCTACCAAAGTACGTACCTAAGTATCTACCTAAGTACCTAAATATGAATCTACATAAGTACCTACCTAATTTCCCAAATACGAACCTACACAAGTACTTACAAAATAGTCTACCTAAGTAACTTCAAAAGATTCTACCTAAGTATCTACATAAGTACATATCTAAGTACCTATCTACCTTAGAACCTACCAAAATACCTACTTGAGAACCTACCTAAGGATCTACCTAAGTACCTACCTGTGAACCTACCTAAGTACCTACCTAAGTACCTACCTAAGTACCTATCTACATAAGTACCTATCTACCTAAGACCTATCTACCTATCTACCTGAGAACCTACCTAAGTACGCACCTAAGTATCTACCCAAGTACCTAAATATGAATCTACATAAGTACCTACCTAAGTACCTACCTAAGTATCTACCTAAGTACCTACAAAATAATCTACCTAAGTATCTACATAAGTACCTATCTAAGTACCTTTCTACTTTATCTACTCTATCTACCTAAATACCTATCTATCTTAGAACCTACCAAAATACCTACCTGAGAACCTACCTAAGTTTCTACCTAATAATCTACCTAAGTATCTACCTAAGTATCTATCTAAGTACCTAAATATGAACCTACATAAGTACCTACAAAATAATCTACCTATAATGTTTTGGTTGAATTGACAATTAGTTGTTTTCGTAGAGTAGGATCCGTTTTTAAAAACGGATCCGTCGCTAAAACGGATCCGTCGCTAAAACGGATCCGTCGCTAAAACGGAAGTGTGAATAGTGCCGTGGGGCTCCGTTTTTAAAAACGGAACCCGCCTCCGTTTTTAAAACGGAAGTGTGAATGAGCTCTTAGAGAACAAGGGTTCTTTGACTAAAAAATAGATAGAGATCTTATTTGATTCTAAAATGTATTAGGTTTTCATTCCAAAGAAGGGGTGAACTGATCTTCTATTGTACTCTAAGGTCACTTACGAACTTATTATTATTAATATACTGCAAAAGTGTCCCAACTGCTCCCGTCTGGAGCCAGTGAAGCTATATCATCCTAAATTGGGTTGTGTTGTGAGGCTGAAGATAAGTGGGAAAGGGAAAGAGATGGGGAATAGGAAGTACCTGGATATTCATCTAGTCACAAAAGACGGCTAAATCCATTTCAAGCAACGTTTCAATTCTGAATGGTGGTATTACGCCAGGGCGACACTCAGAGTATCTTGCACTCTGGAACGTGCCGCGTATATAGTATATATTATTTTAAACAATTAATTATTGAAATAAAATTTATTTGCGCATGCCGGGTTCGAACCCGTGACCTTCGGAATGGGAGTCCAAAGCCTTGCCCCTGGACCACGCCGGCCGTCAAATGAATGTATCTAAGTTTTAAAATATATCATATCAATATATATTCCGAAAAATAGTTAAATTCTATCATAAAAATCTTATTTATTTTGTAAATTAAGTTCATCCCACCTTGAGAATATTAAACTAAAAAAAATAAAAATCTACTGCCACCCATACATACATACATACCCATACAGAGTATATTGCTATGTACCTAAAATAAAGTAAATAAAATCATTTCTTCGTTAAAGTAATAAAATCATTTTTAATTAAATGAAACAAATTATGTTGTATACACCACTATAATACAGTGGTGTACATATATTATTATTATGGAAATATATTAAAGTGGTGTACACAAAGTTATTTGTTTTATTTAATTAAATAAAATTCCACTAATAGTATCAATTCAGCATCTGAGAGCATCTGCAGCAGGGGTTTTAAACCCTCCCCCTTGCTGAGAGATATTGCAGTCCCGATTCCCGGAGGAGTGTGGTGGTGCAAACAAAACACGATACACTCTGCAGGATTACAAAAGGATTTAATTTTGTGCGACAGCCCTGCACTACTTCAGGAGAGGCGTGAGGGGGGAAAGGGGAGGGACGGACTCTAAATCTCATATGTGCGGCGGACACGGCGGAAGGCAGTCCATGCACAATCCACAGGACCAAAGCCAATTAAAATGACAAGAATTCTGCACTTATAAAATAGGCGACTTAAATTTTATATAAACCCTGCTTTAAAGTCCAAAATCTGTTATTTTCGAACCCCTTTTCGGTTGTGAAATTAAATTCCTTAAAATTGAATTCCTGATAAAATTATCGTAAATCACTTTATTAATTTTAATTTTTTTTATTGGGTTCAAAAAGATACGTAAATTACAAATATTATTTTTTTTACAGTGATTAATTACATAATATATGTATTTGATGTATCTCCATAAATAAGCAGGGCTTGTTGTATGGGGGGGGGGGGTGTTATTGCATTGGTTTTAAATATAATATGTTCCTGAACTTCTCAAAATAAAATAAATCACGCGATGTTGTTTCCTTGAATAAAAATGGGAGGCTGTTTTTTTATTTTAGTTTATTAGGGAAACAAACAGTTGTACATATTATTAAAGACATTACATAATTGCATGAACCAGCGAAGTTTCCACATAAAATTCATATTATAAATATAAAAACATAGATTGTAAAAGAAAACATAAAGTAGTGTTAAACGCGAATTTAAGCCTTACTGCCATCTACATAAGGAATGTTATTGTTAGCGGCGTGATCCAGAATTTTACACAACGTGGTGTACGGTCTTAAATGCATTATTTGAGATAGTTGTATATTTTTCCTCTTTTGAATTTCTACCAACCAAATCCGATTTTCAGTGAGAACAAATGTATAGTGGGCGTTTTTCCCAAATAAAAAACACAAGAAATGGGAAGTGGGTGTGTTTTGTGTTCCAAAAGTATGACCATTCTTTACTTAATTTTAAAATTCCGAAAATTAAGGTCAAATGCTATGGCGATATACGATGTCAAGTCATAGTAGAGATATAGCGGGTGCTTAATGGGGTATATCCAAAATATCTTAAGTCGGTGGTGACAAGGGTTTCCATTCAAATCTAAATGGAAGGCATTTCCATTGTGCATTATCTATTCTTTACAAAGTAGGAAAAGTACATGTTACGGAGGTATCTATTTTCTTACATAAATCACATTATAGTGCCTAAAATGACATCCAATTACAAATTTTAAACAAAGTTCAACTTATTGCTATATTTTATTAAAATGATACAAATTTGTAAAAATAATCGGTGCATTCTTTTGGATGCATCATAATTGATAGTGAGAATTCTCATTGATGTTATATTCATCAAACAAAGCCCATAATAATAAAAAAATCAAAAACCGTCAAAAACTGAAAATCACGCCTCTACTAAATGCATTTATTGAGATTTCCAGTTACTAGTTCCAAAATGGTACACAACTTCTACTCTTTCAGTGAAGATATTTGACAAAAAAACAATTATGCCATTTCACGTCACACTTTGATATAGTACACACTAGAATGGCTTTTACGATATGAGAAAGAGACGGAGATTTTTTTGTCCACGTCCAGTTTTTTACTGCAATCCTTCAGCAACCTCCAACCTGCGACCAAAGACCTTTGTTTCACTATTGTACCTTAATTAGTTGAACGTTATTTTTCATTTGCATTTCACTAGAATTATTGTTACCCACCCTTGTTGCCATCGCGATATCATTCCAACTCTGGAACGTGGAGCAAATATTTGTGAAAATAATCACACAGATAAATAGTTGACGCTTTTATTTTGCCTTTTCGGGAAATTGTAGCAGCTGACTAATGTGACAAAGCAATGATATTCAGTATTTATATCAGAAGCAAAGATATTCATACGATATGATTGTACCAGACAAAAATTCCCTCATTGAAACTCTGAATATAATTTTGTGAATTCTTCCTTCTTCCATCCACTCAACGGGATCAAAATTTTGCTTCTTCAATAAAGGGACAATTAGACAGCAAACGATTGAATCCGTTGCCTAAGTTTGAATACCCAGAACTACTTGGATGCGCTGATTTTAATGTGGACTGTACATGATTTTGATCAAACTTCAATACAGGATTGGAATCAATGACCCTAGCTCTGGTGTGGTAGTTGCTCTCTCCACGTAGTAATGTAGGAATACCATCGGATAGAGAATTGTTAGTGTGGGATTTGATCGACCAGGGAAGAAATGCAGGTTGTTAATTTGGCTATAATCGGTTTATAATAATGCCCCAATTACGTATTTAATTTTCACTATTTCTATTACATTTGGTGATGAGCTATCCCTGTCTCCCTAGAAACTCATGGAAACAATTAAAAATGCATACTTATAAATACTCTACATACTCTATACTCCATACTATATACTCCATACTCTCTGCCTACCCCTGCGGGGAAACGGCGTGATGGTTAGATAGTTAGTTAGTTAGTCATACTTATAAATTGGTTTTGATAAAATCTTTGATGTTAGATGTTTCTTGGCTGATGATCTAAGACTTGGTGCCTGATTTTTATTTAAGATAAATTGTGTTCTGTCTAATGGCCAGTGGAAGTACGTTGTACAGATTGGTTACAAAATATCTAAAATTTGTTTGGCCAACAGTTATTTTAGCAAAAGGGATAAATAAGAGGTTATGCCCTGAATTATGTATTGAACGATTAGTGGAGCAGCGCGCGGACCAACAGTGAATATATCATCAATTTGCTTAATTGATTTAAAAATAACTGAAAATAATGAAACAATCCTGATGAATGAATTGAAAAAATCACAAAGAGCTCTCTTCGATCAATTATACTCGACATTTCAGTCACTATTAAAGGCCACATCTATTTTTTTCTATATCACTGCCTCGCCCATTGTGGACTTGTCATTTCTACTCGCCCCGTAATTATAACGATTTATTTCAACGCCAGCATTTATATTTATAGAAGTCCCCACAATAATAGTACGAGACCATATCAAATGGCTTGACATTCAGTGGAATACGCCATACAGAAGTACTCGTATACATAGTACTCGTTGCAATATGTTCGCTTTTGTTCATTTTAAATGCCGCGATTGAAAACGATTCAATTGGACATAACGCCCAAAATGGAAGTGCGGAGGTGGCTGGTTAATGATATGGACTAATATTAATATATCATGAGTTTGGCGATTGCGGCGTATTGTTAGTTCAATTGAATATTAATTATTCATGTGAGTCGAAATCTTAATGAAATAATTATTACAATTTAATCTATTTCAAATGTTAAATAGAATATGGTGAGAAACAAATTATGCTGAATTGCAATAAAATTCAGTACTTTCATACAAATAACTAGTTGTAGGTTGCTACCTTGCTTCACTAGAAACTCACAACACTTTTTTTTGTATTTCAGTAATTGAAAAGATGACTTGAGCGGTGACTTTAACATTTTGACCGTATTTTGGAAATTCAAGAGCGTTTACGTACTTGGAAAAGCATTTACTAGTGGTTTGATATAATGGCAATGTAATCACATAAATTTGTTTTAAAACATTTTATTTAATGAATTGCTCCAATAGTTTCAGAATATCTGAGAAATCAGGAAAGTTTAGAAATTCTCCTAAAGCATGAGGGGCATTTCTGAAACCGTAAGAGGAATATTTTAAAATAAGGCGGTTTGAAAAATGTATGTTAGATGTAATAAAATGATACATGAATATTTATCAATTTCATCACATTGATTATTTTGATTAAATTGTGGTGCATACAAAGTATTATATTTTCAAATTACACATTTTTTGTGATAATATCGCGCTAATAGTATAGATTAAAAAAAAGTGTTTATGTATTTCAAATCGAGTTAAGAAGAATGTTTCTTCCAATGCAAAAGCTTTCGCAGAAGCTCTTTTTCTGTATAAGTAGGTGTGTATGAGTGCTGACTGTGTGTCAATCGTGATGTTGATTAGTTTGTCTGATTGGCCTTACAAAATTGGTCTTATATCTACTCGAAAGAAGATTTTTACAACTCTAATATTTGTATTGAAATTTTTAATAGATAATTAAATCAGTAATAATATGAAACTTGTCATTTAATTGAAATAAAAAAATGCGAACACATAATAATAATATTACGATATCACCTTTCCCGGGGGAGCACCCAAAGCTGTTCATTTCAAGCTTCCATCTCTGCACCGGTAAGATAATCATCACGTTCCTAAGAAGCTTGGCTTTCTTTTGATGCAGCAGAAGTGCTGGATAAAAATACCTGACTAATCCTGCTTCCACCCTCCTTCTGTCCACTCCTGCGCTCCGGCTCCTCGGCGGATCTTAAAGGATTATCTTGATGGATCACGAATGGATGCTGGGAGATCTACAACACCCAAATGGCCACCCATCACCACACATATTCCCTGCTTGTTTATACAAATGCATTCCTTTGGCTGTTGAAATGGGACTTCAGATTCATATTGAATTAATTCTTTAGTAGGAGACTAATTTGCAAAGAGGAATCGAACATTGAAAGTTGAAGAATTAAATTAATTTTTTTGGATGGTTTATTGATATTGTTAGTTTCACTTTACACAGATAGCCAAATATCGTATATAAAACTCTTTTCATCAATAACATGTTATTTAATATGATGGATATTTTTATTTATAACTTAATAGGTAAAACCTCAAATTATAATATTTTAATTAAATAAGATAATTTTTGCAAAACTTAATCGAAAATCTGAAACAGAAAAATCAGAAAAAATTATCTTAATTAATATATGTTGTTTTATTTTGTGAAATCACATATGTTACTTTTTTGTATTTCTAGTGCGTTAATTACATAACAACTTCAAGACATTTTATTTTGTAGAATTTTATTTTCCATAAAAAAAATTTAATTACCAAAATAAATAAAAAATAAAAGTCATCGCAACAAAAGACATATTATACCC
The DNA here is from genome assembly GCA_951813805.1 of Limnephilus auricula. NCBI lineage: Eukaryota > Metazoa > Arthropoda > Insecta > Trichoptera > Limnephilidae > Limnephilus > Limnephilus auricula. Next base: position 2,545,497 of record OX638401.1, read on the forward strand.
CTACCAACTATGTAAATCCAGTTCCGTTTGTAATTTCCACGAACTTAAACACCTTGATTGGGTTTGGGTGGAAGAAAATCCTGGTCGATATAAATAGTGGTGATAAAAAGTCCAATGCATTTAATTTATAATGACACACAGTGAAGTGTTTTCTTTCAACTACGTATATAATTTTGAAAAATTGTGTATTATGTTTTTCCAAGCTCTTTCTAATTATTATTTACAAACGATGCATACAACATAACTACCTGTCAAGTCACTTCAGATAAACCTACTTTATTAAAAAGTTTATGCTTGGAGAATATACGGCTTTGCGCGCAGGGGTAACTATATTAAAAACTACATTAATAACATTATTTTACAATTTCTGTTTTACCCGCCATTACTTTTGATATTAAATTTATTAGAAGATATGTGGCAAAAATAGTTTTTTTTTATTTTTTTAATATTGATATTATTATTGTAAAATTATCAATAGTTTGTTTACATTTTTTACACTCTCCATCCCCACAATTTGCAAAGTTATATTCTACTTACTAATCTCAATACTGGTATATTTATAGATAAGAGATGCATTATCGCCTCTGGCAGAAAAACAAATCGTGATTATTTTTGACTTTATCGGCTCCCAAAAAACGGCCGTCGGGAGGCCTGGATTAAAGAGTGCTATATAGATTTGGAGGACGTTAACGCATCCTGTGATCCCTTGGTGCTGTATTGGATTACAAAAGGCACTTCTGAGATTCAGATAAAAGTGTTTGCCACGTGTCCAAAAGCCAACAATTTCGAGTTTTATCTCAATGCATCATTGAGTCCATTAGTTAGCAAGTAGGGAGAATCTCGTAACAAATCGAGGGCGAAATATTTATTTAAAATGTGATCATAATTATTCCTGAATTTTATTACAGCTATATACATAAGTTCAATTATTATGTTCAGATTAATTGGGATCTAACATTAAACTATTTATTAAGAATGAGGTAAGAGCTCCTTTAAAATGTTTTGATAAATGATTAAAAGTGTCCACGTACTTCGCAATTTTTGAAAAGAGGAAATGCTTTTTTGTCATTTTGTCAATAGTAATTTTTTTTTTTTAATTTTTCAAAAAGAATGTAAACATTCCCGGGTTACGAATAACCCAACAACATTTGAAAATCTCCTACTACCACCACAATAAGCGGAAGATGTTGCTTATGTTATAATGGAGGACTTAGCCAGCCGAGGAATCGAACACGGAGCGCCTGGGTGGGACCCAAACGCGATGTGCCCACTCAACCATTGTCCTTATGTGCAATACGAAAACAATGTGCAATATAATTGTAAATGATGAATACTTGGATCAGGTGAATGAGTTTGTGTATTTGGGAAGTATGTTTACGAGAGATGGGAAGGCTGGGATATTGAATGAAGGGTTAATGCAGGTAACTCCATTAATGGATTACTGAATGCGGTTGGCGGCGGAAGCGAAGCTAGCAGTCCACAATGGAATGTTAATACATACCCTGATGTATGGCAGTGAAGCATGGAACTGGCAGAGAAAGGATGAAAGTAGACTTAATGCTGTAGAATACGATCCCTGAGGCGTATGTGTGGTAAAACCATGATCGTGTGAGAAATATGGAGATGTGAAAAGAATGCACGGCTGGTGTGAGCGTAACAAGTAAGATTAAGAAAGGGACGCTTGGATGATTTGTGCATGTAGAGCGAAAATATGAAGTAAGGAGTGTAAAGAAAATTTATGACGTTAATGTGAATGGTAGAAGAAGTCGAGGACGCCCGAGGAAGACGTGGCACGATCAAGTTAATCAGATACTTGAGTAGATGTTTCTGTGATAGTCTGGATAGAAAAACTTGCATTCGAAATGTTATTTTTGCCAACAATAACATCCAAACGGACAAAGCTCTGATTTGTCACATATGAATTCTGGCGAGAGAGATTAGTGTGTCACCCCTTTGGCCTTCACGAGTGCCTCCCATTGCACACCCAAATAAGCCATTTCACAAACTTTTCAACCGACAACAATGCGACATCTACACACACACGAGCAAAGCCCAAAGCTCCTAATACGAAGCTTTCAGCAGTATGGGTGACTTTTACTCTAAGATACACGAGTACATTAGTATTGGTGGCTTCTAATGTAAGGTATATGTTAGTATTTGTGGGCTCTGTGCTTTAAAGTTTATATTAGTATAGGTAGGCACTTAACCGGCGGGGATATGGCATATGGGTGCGTTCACACGCCAAATTAAATCCCCATTTTAAACAGCCCGACTCCAAAACCACTAAAGTGGACTAATCGCGGGTTCGTATACAATCCCTTCCATATCAGGGCTAATCTTGGTACCGCGCGGGAAGAGTGAAATACATATCATTAAAATGTACCTACACACGATTTTAACTAATCAGAACTAACTCACTTAAATTTGTTTTATTTACCAAGAAAAAAAAAATTTTGGTCAAAGATATATTTTTAAAATTTTATTAAACTCTGAAAACCTAGGGTTTGTAATATTTGTTTGAAAACAATCGCAATTTAGGACGTCAGGCGTACCATTAGTCTAAAACCAAAGAAAATTAAATATACGAATTTAAAAAAAAAATCTAATATTAAATGAACATATGTACACATTTATTTACAATAGTTTTTTTATTTGTTGTTTGTTACTTTATTTTTTAACTGACACTGATATTTTGACACAAAACAAATATTTTTGATGTAAACGGTATACAAATCTACAGTTATTGGCCTTCAAAACCAGAGAAAGATCACTGTCAACACGAGATTTAAATTATAACAAAAATAAAATTATGCTCTTTTCTCGTCCCCTTAAAGCAGAACTTCCCGAGGAAAATTAAGATGAAACCCGATGGTGGAGGAGAAATTTGAAAAATAGATTTTACTAAATTGTTGCTCTTACTCCACCGGATATTGAGCGAAAGGGGCAATGCACCTTGGGCCACTAATACGTAACTAAAATCGAGGTTTTGTATTCCCCACTTTTCTCCTCCAAAAGTGGACTGATTTTCAATTTTTTTTTTACTAACTATATAAGAAAAAATGTCTGTACGTTTTGCTTTTTTTAAAAAAAAAAACATTGTCTAGTTTGTATACTGAAGAACACAGCGTTTAAACCAGTCAATTTGATTGACCTTTGGAAGGCCATAACTTCAATAAAAAGTAACTTATCAAAAAAAAAACAAAAATTACCGACACGCCAGTAGTTGATATCTATTTAATGTAAAAACAATATTTTCTCTAGGGTTAAAATCCAGAGAGATAAATAGGGAATACGTTAGTATGGAAAAATCACCACCGGATACTAATTTCGAAAAACACTTCACAAAGCCCGGGCAAACCGGTGATTTCAGCTAGTTCAACGTTAAAATTATGACGTCTTAATTTTTCGCAGGTAAACAGTTACTTGCTTAATTGTCCAAACGACCATTTGCAAGTTTTACAGGAGGAGGAGGTTTTTTTCTCTATTTCACTTTAACATTGTGATAGGCATTTAAGATGAAGCTATTCCTGTAAAGGTAAAGGTCTCGTTGGTTTAAATCATTCTTAGTTAAGTGATTAGATACTTATAGTTTTTGATACTTTACTTTTAATTTTAAAACGAAGATTGAACAAAAAGTAAATTGAAGATTGGACAATTAGCACTCAGGCTACGAGTAATTACATAAAAAAAACTTTTTTCGAAATCAGTAGGTAATAATGTTAAGGTAATTATTTTATTTGATAAGGTAGGTACTCAAAATGCTCATTTGTTTTATATTATAATACAGTTGATCAAACATATGAGGCTAACTTATATTGATAAAAATGTGCAAGTCAGTGCAGTGGTCAAAGCTCGCCGAAATAATAAGTATTCTTATATAAATAATATGGTCTAAATCTAGGTACTTTATCATTTTATGAATCAGAACTTTAATGACAATTTTTTTGTCTAACCAAATTATGCGACAATTTTTGATACAGAAATACTGAAAAAATACTTTATGCGGTCACGTGATGACACTATTTTGTCTGACAAAATTACCCGGTATTATCTCGAAAATTTTACCCTTTGAAGCCAATTTGGTATTTAGCAAATTGTTCACGTATTTTGAGGCTATATTCGGGCCGTTATGTAAACACCGCCAACACCAATTTATTTTACGCCACCCTAAAAAAACCTGTTTATAAAATCAGAAAAAAAAATCATGAATGTTTAGCGTGATGTAATATTATTCAACAAGTTATCGAAACTTGTAATAAAATTTTGAAACAGAATCACAATTATTTCTTCTATAATTTTTTCTTATAATTTTATGACATAATTTATTTCATTACTACCCTGACGAAGAAACCATCGATTTCGAAACGTGTAGGTAATTGTTATTATATAATAGTGGTTGATACAAAGTTGTTTAATTTAATTAAGAATCACAATTAGTTATTTGATGATCTTCTCTTAAATGGTGGGAAGGTTTAGAACTTGCTACAGATCCAAACGGTATAGCTTTCTGCAGTCAAGAGATCTCTCGAATATCGAGCCATTATTTTTTTAATATTTATTGAAAATAAAAGTATTGAGCGACCTCAGACATAGTGGTAACGTGGTAACAAAGTCTATCATTAGTTGATCGATAAAAGAGCCTGAGAACCAATTCACAAATGTATGACTGCACTTATGTGAGTATGTATGTATGTGTAAGCATGTACCGCACAATGATGTAGTGAAGTAAGGCACACAAGGGTAAACAATCTGTAAAAATAATAAAACTGTAGTAAAGTTAGGTAGACAAGTGTGAACAAACTGTAAGAATAAAAAAAATGCTGTGTGAATAATTTACTTCTTCGTATAGCACGGGTTGTAGAGGTCGTAATTTATTGTAATGATGTTACTTGAAGGGCGCTTCTTCAAGCTAGGAAATGAATTAAAATATCTCATTTTTGAGAATTACGACTTTAAATATTTGCTAAATTGCAATTAACGCTAATTTTAAATATTTTTAAATGATTGATATATTAATTATTTACTAATTTAAGTACCAAAAGTGAATTGATATACTGATGCTGGCACCGAATCATGAATAACTTAAAGTTTTATATAAATACTATTTATAAAATAATAATTCACCATACTGTTATTGAGATTCTGGACCAGCGACTGAGAATAAAGGTTTAAAAATGCTTTCAACCATACAGGGAGGTTCCTAAATGAAAGTACGCAATTTTTTTTAAATATTTTAATTTGTAAGACCTTAAATAAAAAGAAAAACTGAGGTATTTTTGTCACAAAACACGTTCTCGGATTTATTTTTTAATGATTTTAATTTAACTAAAATAACCAATATACCAATATTAATCCAGGATATATAAATATGACCGAATCGGAAAGCGATACATTAGCTCAGTGGTTAGAGCATTTGCCCGGAAAGCCGAAGGTCCTGGGTTCGAGTCCCAGATATATCCGTATCTTTTTCTGATTTTTCTGTCTCAGTATTTTGATTGAGATCCGATAATATTATCTTCATTAATTAAAAAGTTTTATTATTATTTGGCTCTATTAACAAATTGTTGTGCATTGGGCGCATCATTTGTTAAAAAATAAACCCTGAAGCGTACAAATATGCATTTTTATAATAAACTTCAGTGGTTTTACCTAAAGTGGAAGATACTCTCAATATCGCCAATAATAATATCAGTGGTTTAAGCGCAAGACCACCATTCAGAATTGTAACGTTGAAATGGCTTTAGCCGTATTTAGTGAACATATTTGAATAGCCAGGAACTTCCTATCTTCACATCTCCCCCCCCCCCCCCCCCCCCCCCCCACTACATCCAGCCTCATAACCTACCCCAATTGGGGATGCCATTGCCTCACAGGCTCTAGACAGGAAAATTTGGGAATCTTGTGCGATATTTACACAAAAAAGGTTCCCTCTACAGATGATCTCTGAAAAGCAGTTCCAAACAACTAAAATCGATACCTATTCGTACGTATTATTATATCATACCAAAACTCTAAGAACGTATAATATATCAAGAAGTTTGTCGGCTTTTTTCTCTCTTTCTCTCTCATTACCCCTGCAAGAATAGAACCCTACTGGCATAATTTTTATCCCTAAAATTAGCTGATTCCGGTACAATCGTTAATTTCAGCACTGCAATAATAATTAATCATCCCCCACCGCAATCCTTGGAGGCTCGGAGCATCGCAAAGTCAAGAGAGTCGAGACTAATCTCCGTGGAGGCGAAACAGCTGTCACCCCATAATGAATGTTGTGTTAATTCCGCTTCTTCCACATACACGGGGACATGAATAATATGCTAATATTTTAGGTGGTGCAGAATATATAGTGTATTAAGCTCAACCCTTGGGCAAACAATGTGCACTCAAAAACGCATTATCACCGTTGCAACCTTGTATCGTGTTCTGCACGTGCGTTTTGTAAATACCTTATCTAGATTATAAATGTATAAGCCCTTATCTATTAGAAAATACGTGATTGATTGATACAATTTTTCAAGGGTTAATTATGTGGTAAAGGGTTGTTATCTCTGCTTATCTGATATGGTATACTTCATGTAAATAATCAAACATGTATTGTAGAAATTCATTTTAGGCACGGTGCTAATTTTAGATCTTAGTTCGATGGTTGTAACATGGGGTTATTATTTAGGTTAGGTGGCATAATAACTTATCTCAAGTGCAGTTGAATTCAGAATGAGATATATGTTTTATTAAAAAATCATACGAGAGATAAGGTTTTGATTGTGACCAATATTTCGACGCTATTCACTAGATATATTATTTGGGATATTCTAATTATTGAGATATCCCGGCAACCTTCAGACCGGCTCTGATCTTCCAAAGCACACATTAAAAATAAGTCCATAACGTGCCTACTGTTTCAAGCCTTGCAATCATTTCTTGTTAACTGACACATAAACTTAATGTAAAAAAAGATTTTTTTTTAATCTTGAAGGTCAATACAATCAGTCAATCTCAAAGTAAGCACATTCCAAAACTTTTGATAATCCAAATATGCATTCTGTCTATATTTACTTTTTTGTCACATTTATATTATAATACGAGTGTCTTTATTTTACATTCTGTCTTTTAGATTCTGTTCATATTTTTATATCATATTCACATAATCCTCGTACTTTTTTCCAATATCTTGCATTCAGTGCATTTGCAAAGGACATCTGTCAAACTGTCATTGGATTAATAGTTCCTACATGAAGTTGTCATGTAGAGGAAGGGGCCGATTAAAAAAAGATATTAGAAAAGTATTCCTGGGCAACGTATGACCTATCATTTTTTTGATATTTTCGTAATATAGCCAGCAGTTATTGAATTCTGTTAGGAATAAGTTTTATTACAGATTTTTAACTTTAACGATAGAACAGTTGACGTGGTATAACCATGTGCCTACCTACAACCGAATTTTAAATGATAAAATGAGTGCAATACAGATTTAATTGTTGTGAACAAGATTGAAAGGAACCCATAGATGGCTTAGACAGGTAGTCAGAATGGATGAAGAATGAAGATATGTAGAAGCTCCAGTCATTGACCAAAGAGTCCTTCTTTAATTGAAGGCTCCAGTAGATTATATGACGCACATAGTACAGGGGGTGAAAGAAAAAGTCAGGTACACTCAAGTGAATCACATTTCAAACATTTACATCAAGCGAGTCAGGTCATGCTAAGTGTTATAAGATGAGGAATAAAGAAAAGACTTTACCTATTAGATGATATATGTATGTGGACGTAGCAGAGTACGTGCCAGAATTAGTTTCACGGTGGGTCTTCTTCGCTTTCCCATGTAGGAAAAATGTGGTGGTTAGTTAGGTGCTCAACGATTATTTTCTTGTGTAACGACAAAGAACAAAACTAGTTGCAAATGCTCCAAAATAGAGTATTGAGAATAATACTTAATAAACGAAATACATTTTTAAAATAACTAAAATGTTATATGAGTTAGCTTGGATAATTGTGAAACTGATACAGACCTCGAACGCGATAATGTTTATACATAAAAAATAATAAACAACTGTTTCCAAAATAAGTTTTAAACAAAATATTACACAAGAAGGACATTCACAGACTTCACATATATAATACAAGGACCTGCAATGAAATCAGACTGCAGAAAAAGGACAAAGTCAATACGCAAAAAAAGTGATGAAATGTAATAAAATGCGCTGCCTGAATTATTACAGACTGCACCAAATTAAGATGGATTTTAGGAACCACATTAAGAGGGTATTACCAGAGAATACCGGAAATTAGTCATTTTTAAATCAAATTCAAGACTTATTGACTATATATTTTAAACAAAAAAAAAAAGATTTTGAAAGCTTGTTATTTTATCTGGTACACGCAGTTTGAAAATTTTCAAAAAACTAAGTGTATTTTTAATACACTAAGGTTATACCGTTGGTCGTTGGCAGATTTGATCAATTTTCCAACGATAGATTCTGTTAAACAAATACAAATTTCAAATCATATAATCATACAACAAAATAATTTAATATATTATCTAGTCATCACAGTATTAAGAATTTAAAATTTTAGTTAAATAAAATCCGAGAACGTGTTTTGTGACAAAAATATCTCAATTTTTCTATTTATTTAAGGTCTTACAAACAGTACAAAAATACTTCAAATTTTTTTTACACAGTTTTTTTAAGCATTATTGAAAAATCATAAATACCTATGATCAAAAAATACTTAAAAGAAGTACACGATATTTAATCATTTATCATCATGCGTTTTGAGCATTTTTTTGCTTACTTGAATGTAGGTATATATTAAAGCAAGTTTTGAATGAAATAAATTGATATTAAATTTTAATTTTTTTAAATTTGGTACGGGGAATAATCGATCTTTCTCATTGGACCGTTGCAAGCATTTTTAAACTTTTATTCTCAGCTGCTGGTCAATCGATCTTAAGCGATTGATAAATTATTAAAATTTAGTCATTTGTAAACTTAATGTACACGAAACTAAAATAAAATAAATTATATCTTCTCAGATGACTCAAAAAACGACCTCATACTAGAAGAAGTGGATAATGAAAACGTGACAAATCAGTTTAAATTACAAACCAATTAAAATCATTCGAAACTATTCTTTCAGAAATTTACAGGTATGTAAGTACCTTTGATTGGTCCACGTGAACACACGTGTGTTTCGTGTCAAACCTTTTCAGGCGCGAGGAGTGAGCCGTCATACGAACTGTCCCATTACGTCACGGTAATTGACATTATTCTCAGATCTCAACTTTTAACCTTTGTCGGTTTTTTCATCTGTATATCTTCCGAAGCCTGTTTGCCGTTTACGACTTTTACTGTCTCAGTTTTAATCCTTCGATTGATGATGCTACTATAATTTATGGAATTCTAATTAATTTTTTATATTAACATACTATCAAAATTAGGCTGTGAAAACTAATATTAAAACTTATCAGGAACCTTTTATTATGATAAGTTGGAAGCAAAATTTATTATTTCTTTTATTTGAAAGTTAAATTTATGTTTAAAACGCTTTAAATTAATGTTTTTTCCTAAAATTACCTTGGCACAATTGTGTTAAATATTTTTTCAGAAAAGATAAGCAAATTTACTTTTACAAAATAGTTTTTTTAGGTACACACAGTAGGCTCAGAGGAAAACAATTTCCCTCGAAACCTCTGTCATTTTTGGGGATGCTGTGTGGAGGGTATTTTTAATAAAACAAAGGAGAGGAATTCTGGGAATGAATAGGTATAAGAAGAGGTATCTGGGGTTCAGTGCGTCCAGGACACCCGCCGCCAAGACCTAGACAAACCTCACCCCATGAACCCGGGCACCCTTTTTAAGTCACCAAACCTACCGAACCACTTGGGCTGACCTATGACAGCGATGTTGGTTATCCAATAAATGATTTCCGGGGCGACGGTACCCATTCCCGCCTCGAAATGAAGTTTGTTTTAAAATCTTCGCCGTGTATTGTTAAAATGTATTTCCGCTCTAATTCTCTTATGTAAAATGCAGAAGGGGTCTAATTATTGAATTTTTCACTACATCATAAAAATCGGAACATATTCATGATATTGAGAATACTATTGATATATTTACTTACCAGGCTTTGCAAATCACCATGCGATATTTTATACGATTTAAATCATTTCTTAATTCTTTCTAACCTATTTTACGTTATCAAATTGGCCCATCACTTTATGCTTACGTAGGGATAATTTTATTCATAGTTTTATAGTTTACTGCCAAAATAATAATGTGTGTCTTGACAACTCCTCTTTCTTCCAAACATCCATCCGCAAACTTATTCCAAAATGAAACTCTTAAATTATCGAGAAAATTAGATGACTCTTGTCTAAATGTCTCGTGATAAGAAAGATGCGTGAATCTTACTCTATGATTGTTTAGTTAATTATAATGCTTAAGATGGACGTCTGAAATAGTAGGCACAAAGGCCCAGTGAACAAAAGAGACGCATAATAGCTAGAACGCAACTTTTTGTCTAAAACAAAAGGTGAAATAAATAGACATAATATAATAGCCACACAAAAAATTGTCTCCATTATACTAAGCTTTACAACGGAAACACTAATATATTAAATTTCTTTCTTCCGCTGTCTCTATTTTTAGACAAAACACGACACCAACTAAAATATGGGAAAATAGAATTTATGGTATTTACCTTGCAAAAGTTTCAAAGGCAGAATAATAATAGGAACCTCTTAAAACTTTGAAGGTCAGAATTAAATCTTCATGATAATAGAGGACCTACAGAATCTTTAAAGTTTGATTCTTAAATGCCTCATCAAAATGAGTTTTGTAATAATAGCTGTTGATTAAAAAGAGATGATTAATCAGGTGAAGTTGACATGATGTCACATGAGAATGGGTAATTTCTACGACTCGTTCTTGAGTTCGACAGCTCAGCTGTGTAACGAATTGCTGTGCTCTGTGTTTCCTATCTTCAACAACGTGGGTCTCTCCAAGACCCAGGTTCACTCCTTCCTTTCTTTAAGAAGACCCTCCACACAGCATCCCCAAAGATGATAATGAAATAATTTTGTTATGGAATCACCATAAAATATATGACTGACTTTTTTTACCACATTTTCTTTGATAGGGGCAACACTCGCTGCTGTGCTTTTATAGGTATATCCCTGTTTCACAAAAGCTATCTTTTTATTCATTTATTTTTATTTACTTTTTTTATTTATTTATTTGTTAAAAACAATTTTTTTACATGTAGTAAAGAAGCTTTGACTGTCCAACTAGGAAAGTTTCCCGTTTCAGGACAGTCAAATTGCCCGGTTTAGTTCACATTTGTACACGCTGTTATTATAACTTACATTTATATATACATAAACATAATAAAAAATTAAAAATAATAAAAAGCTACTGAGTAAATTAAAAACAATATATAAAAAGTATAAACAATATATAAAAGTATATACTTGTACAACAGAAAAATAAAACTTTCTTAGATATATTCGTACACCCGAATATTAGTCTGGATTTTTATGAAAATATTCGATGTATGTCATCAAGGTACATGTAATATAATGAGTACATTTAAGGAACAGTATAATCGGGGTTATCGACAGACGAGTTCCCTTTATTTTAAAATTAGCGTAAATATTCATAGAGTAACACAATAAAAGAAAAGCTAGAGGGCGTGGGGGCGTTGAGCTGGAGATATAGCTAAAAAAATTACCCAACTTATGCAAATTGGTGAAATTTAATTTACTTATTACCTCGAAGAAAGCAAGAGATAAAAAAATATTTTAAATAACCTCACGTAGAAAGCAAGGTACACGGAGAAAAATGTTATTCTAAAATACGATCATTTTATTCGTAAAAACGGGACTGAAGTTCTTACGAACAAATTAACAGTGTTTCAATGTTTATTGGCGGGAAAAATAAGAATAATTTGTTGGTATACGTACGAAATTACGTATACCATCAAATTATTCTTACATGTTCCCGCCAATAAACATTGAAACCCTGTTAATTTGTTCGTAAGAACTTCAGTCCCGTTTTTAACCGTTTTTACGAATAAAATTATCGTATTTTAGAACAACATTTTTCTCCGTGTAGGAAGGTAGTTTTATTTTTTTTAGTATTAAAGCTTTTTCGCATTCACATGCAAATGAATGGATGACCGGACAACTTAACACAGTGGTACTTAAGCACACCTTTGAAAAGTGATATAAAGTCACGAAGAGAGAAGTTACAAATGAATGTACTATCCCACGTGTATGCGTTTTGCCACTGTTGTCTTTTAAAATATCTTAAAGTTTTCTTCCAGTTAGTAATTTTCCTGTGGTACGCTCTGCCGCCGTGTACTTTTACATAGAGCAGTGCTCACTGTTCACAGGTACTAAGTCTTCACCTCTCAACTGACTTAGTATTCCGTAACAGTTTCTTTGTAAAACGCCGTACGTCGTACATCCAGTTATTTGCGTTCCTCCTATTATAGCAGAGACAAGTGTCATTAAGAGTGCCAAAAACGCCGACATTTCGGTTTCCTCCGTTCACTTCTCTTGTTAACATGCACCGCAGACGTATTTTGCATAATCTACCCATCTGGATGAAAATCATGGCGTTCCAGTGGCTTGTTATTGTGGCACGGCCCACTCTTTCCTCCTCCGCACTCCTATCCTTATACAATTTTATTTTTTTGCAAAACAGTTATCACTGTGTACGCCGTTTCAGTAAATGCCTGAAAAGAGCTTTACGTAATACAGTCAGTTTATCCGAGAGAGCGGGTTGTGTTGTTATTCTAACGTATTTTTCAAAGTATCTGATATCATTCTACGATATACCAATTTGAAGAAATTGCTTAGACCTTTTGTATGTTAACTTGCGTAGTTCCCTTTATTTCCAGTGGTATGTAGGTCGCCTTATTACTATTACGTAATACATTTTACTTTCTACATTCACCCTCATCAGTATGGGAGAAGCTGGAGCGCAAACACGTTATGAACTGAGAGGAATAGAAACTATAAAACGATAACGAGACACTGAATATTGCGAGGAAATATTTGTATAGTATAAGTGTTGCTCCTTCCAATGCTTTGGCATCTTTTATGAAAATTTGAAAAGTTGAACTTAAAAATAATTGGTCTACGCCAACGTCATCAACCGCTATCAATCCTTTGGTATATGAAGGCGTTCTCATATTGTTTGATGCTCTTACAAATTATTTATCCTTTTTTGTTCTGCTCGTTAGGTACCTTAAGTAGAATGATAAGATTTGTCCCTGGTTCCTTGATCTATTTCCTTTTCACATCCGTTAACACGATTCGTCGGTTATATTTTTGCATCCATATTTTATTAAAACTATAATGTTTTAACGGAGCTGTTTTTATAATTATAGCAAAATTCTCCAGTTATCAGGAAGAAATTAATATTGATTATTTTCAATTTGCGGGTGAGTATGGATACCACCGCCCTGGGAAACATTTATAGGATAACCAACACTTTTGCCACAGATGACCCCAAATGTCTTGGCAGGGGTGCCCGGGTGAGGTTTGTCCGGGCCTTGGCTCGGATCGGAAGAGGGTTGAGGGAGACATTTTGAACAGCAGGACTCTCTCAGAATATCGTCTTGCACCGCAGTGGGAGGGTTGGATTCGTTCGTCCGCTAACCCCAGATTCTTACCTAGCCCTCATTCCTTATTTCGTCCGAGAATTTCCTATTCTAAAAAACCCTCCATACCGCATCTCCAAGAATAATTTTTCCTCGCGGACTCCTATATGAAGCTAATGTATAAAAAACATAATAATGATCAGAAAATAATTGAGCAATTTTTTTGCGAAATATAATTAAAAGGTAGCCAAATTTAATTAAATTATTATGTAGATATAACAGTGAAGAAGAATTACATGCTTATCAATCTAAACAAAACCTTAGTGTCCGAAACGTTGGCTAAAGAAGGAGTTAGCGTAACATGGCATAATATCCCAAAAATAAACAAAAGAAAAAAAAAGCTTAGTAATTTTAGAATGTAAAATAAATAAATAAATATTTCCCAGAGGTACAATCACTCGTTTGGTTAAAACGGTAAAACTAAAATTAACCGGATATGCACAATTGTTTAAAAAAACCTATACACATCGCCTACAAGGTACTTGCTCAATCCTAAGTTATTCTTAAAAAAAACATTTTTTAAATGTTAAACGACTTACTAAAGCCGAAATGACGATACACTTTTTAAGATAATATCTTCCAATAAAATGCTCCCACTGTTTTCATAGTACTGAGATACTTGCATCTTGGCAACATTTCATTTGATCAATTTACCTGATAATACAGAACAATGGATGTCTAGCTACAGCTAATGCCCTAAAAACAAGCAATTACCTAGAAATTCAGGTAGAAAGCAGGTCACCTGCAAAAAATTTGTTTAGAATAGAAAAATAAATTAAATCGCATGGAGTTGTCGCTTTACTTTAAAAAAATCCACCATATTATACTGAAATTAACTACACTAGAAACGACCTACACAGTTTGGATTATCCAAACACGTCCCATAAGTAGATATATTTGACTATTAGATGAACAATATATCATTACCAAAATGGTCCATGATTGAACTCTTCGGCCGATCGGACGATTACCGTGGTCGAGTGGTAACAACACTTGACTCCCAATCGGAAGGTTGCGGGTTCGAACCCGGCCTGCGCGAATAAATTTTATTTGATTAATTTGTATTATTTCACAATTAATTAATAAAAATAATATATACTACGTTTGCGGCACGTTCCAGAGTGGAAGATACTGTCAGTATCGCCCTGGTGTAAGACCACCATTCAGAATTGAGACGTTGCTTAATAATGGCTTTAGCCGTGTTTAGTGACTAGATCTGAATAGCCAGGTACTTTCCTACCTTCCTCTTCCCCATCTCCTTCCCTTCCCCACTTTCCTTCAGCCTCACAACATACCCCAATTGGGGATGCCATAGTCTCACTGGCTCCAGACGGGAGCAGTTGGGACTCTTGTGAGGTATTCTCTATAAAAAAAAAAAAAAATTAATAATAAAAAAAAAATAAAAAAAATAAAAAAATAAAAAAATATATAAAAAAAATATATAAAAAAAAAAATAAAAAAAAGGGACGATATATAGGAAGGAACCGCCCTCTATTAAGTGTGTGTCTTCATTGCGATCAATCCTTACATTATTGTTGGATCATTCAATTTCCCACTTTGTATTTTATGTATTTAATAAGCTTGAAATAGATTCACTTCATATTGTCTCAAATAAACACAGTTACTTTTTTTTAAATACATCTTTTTGAATTTTAAATTTGTTGAAGTGGAAATCCGATCAAGCTAAAACTCAGTCATTACAAAAAAAAGTCTTAAAACATATTTCAAGATAGATGTAAGCATTACAGAAAAAAACTTGTTTTTACGGGTAGATTTTTTACATTTTAATATAATCTTTGCTTATTATTAATATTTTTACATACATGATTTTCACAATTCTCTTAAAACATACTTAATCTAGGTGCATTTTTAATTTCACTCAAAAACTAACTATACATTTGGATGCGAAAATATTGTATATATAAATAATACATGAGTTATTGTTGTGCTTAATCATTTCAGTCAACAGTTTGCTTTCGGTATTTTTACAACCATGTGGAAGTCTATATTAAAACATAGTTTGCTTCTAAAGTAGGTTTAGAAAATTATTCGTTTAACACGTTTCATACTTTATGTATTCTTTGCGCATTTTCTGTAATGATTATTTATTAAATTTAAAAATTTGTCTCATTATCATATTCTGGAATATTTTGAGTGGCGAGTAGTGCAACAATTTACAAAAAAAAGACACGATTCTTTCAAGGAAAGATAAATTTTCATGTAAAAATTTACCTTCTTGTTGGTATAGTCAATTCTTACAAGACAAGTCAATTTAGTTGCAACCACGGCCAATCTCTTGGATATAATTCAAATTGGCCATGACAAACCATAACTAGTAAAGACAGCTTGCCAATGGAGGAGAAATAGTTTTTCCACACAAATTACTATCCCACGACCAGATTTGTATGGGAGAAAGCGAAATTGTTCAATTCCATGTGTAGACACAGCTAATGGATTACCCATAATAATACAGAACTGGTGAACAGATTGATAAATGAGAGAAAATATTTTTTTTGTGTGAAATGAAAGTGCTCTAAAAGAGTTTCTTTAACTGTTCGACAACAATCATTACCTCCTGCTTTTAAATTAGAAGCAAGAAGTCTCAAAAGTTACAGGTTAAAAGATTTAGTATATACAGTTTGCGTTGCTTCAAACGGATTTAGTTATTGTTTTAGTCTATAAATTATTAATGGGTTGTATCTCAGTTCAATCTCCATTCATTTTCATTTTTCTTAACCCTTTTATTTGGTGTTAAGATATTCCCCTCTATTAGAAGTGGAATAGCCAATAATTTTCGTGCTTTTAGAACTTAATCTATGGCATGCTGCTTGAAGTCCTAAAAATCTTTCTGTATAACGGAGAGAGGCTCCTCCGATTACCTATCAACCCAGAAGATAGGTGGAAACTTGAGTGGCAAACGGCCAAAGTGCGAAATGCCCATGCCTCATACAAGACTCCACTGAAAGACAGTCTGGGTTCTTATTGCCTCGTAATCTTTGGTCCGCCAGTAATAAAGTTCTCCCATAATCGCTGTACCACATGATGCATAGATGGGGCCTTAAAGAGTTGGCGATGTGTGTCATATGGTCAACAAAGTCAACGAATACCCGCTCCATTAATTCCCTGGCGGGATTGATGAGGTCCACAGAGTGACGTCTGAGGACTTAGACTGGCTGGCAGTCCTAGATGTCCCCCTCTAACCCTTCCCACCATACGAACGAAGAACAATAATAAAAGGTTAAAAAACGAGTTGATAGAAGACTATTCGATGTAAGGTTCAAATCATGGTGCCAACGTCAACGTGGGAAGTGAATAATTTCAAATAACTCATGTTCATTTTAAAACGAAATAAAGAACATTGTCAAAAATATCTATTACCAACGAAACGAACCATAAATACCCCGGAGTAAACCATTAATTCGGTTAAATTTATTTATCGACCAATCGATTAAATCATCGATAATTCAGTCCACAGCAATATAGTCGCGGTCGCCACAAAGCGATGATTTATATCACCTTTATACTTGTAGTATCAGCTTCCACAACCTCCACGCTTGCATGTTTTCCACGTTCAAGTCAACTGCACGCTATTCATATTAAATATTAATCCGCATTTATTATATAAAGTGTTTCATATTTCTCTTAATTACTAATATAAATCAAGCGTTTCCGTTATATAATATGCATACCTCCTGGTTTTACAGCTACACGGCGAAAACCAGTAGTCGAATTGTTAACGGAGTACCTGGAAGTTGAAATATTTCGGACAAAATGGCTTTTTAATAATAAACGTGTTTGTAGTTTTTTTTTTTTAATAATAGTGGTGCTGTCCAATAAATCCTATTTTATTTAGCTGCTTCTACTACATGCTACTGATAATCCAGTTTGAATTCTTTTCCATTTAGTAGAAATTATAATCTTTGCGAAATTCTGTTTCAATCTTACTCTGGTTCGATTAAAATTTATTTTCAATGGAACTGTTGAACTGTTAAAGACATTGGTTTATGATATGATTTAGTTATTTTTTGACACATTTGACAGCCAATCTAAATATTAAAATACAAATCGATCGTCCAGTTGGTAGTTGGGCACTTATATGTAAAAGTGTAACCTCTATCTAGTGCAATACTTAGATTACTCATAGACATCACCAAATCTTACAATATTTATTAGAAATTTCAAAATGTTACACTTATGTTATGCTTTCCGGTGTTATTTTATAGCATATATAATATATAAAATATAGACACGAATAAATAGTTTTTGAATTATGGTGACCATTCGAATATTGCATTCCTGATTATCTCAAAATAAAGTGTTTGGAGATGTCCAACTAATCAACCCCTACGATCGATATATAATAATAAAAATGGTTTACTTCGACATTTATAATCTTTCTACAGCTGATAGTGTATAAGGTCCCAATGACTAAATTGGGGTAAGACGGAGATCCTGGGTTCGATTCCCAATGGCAAAAGATATCTTTTAACTTTGTCCGTGTTTTGTTTTGTTTTCCTTTAAATTTCTTAGTATTTTTTATTCTTCTTTATCAATATTAAATAGATGGGTATACCACCAAAAGATATTTATCTCTATTTTCCACCATTATTAATTAAATTACATTAGTGATATGCTGTGTCTGACACACTAGGAATTCCTGTATTAAGAGCAGGCGCAGTTTAACATAATATGAAGTTTACCACAAAAATAAAAATAATAAAAAAGACAATCAGCATCGTACCATTAGGTATACATACACATAAATAGGTTTTGGCCGACGATCCGTCTGATTTATGTTTCAAATAATTTTTATTGTCTATTAAAAAAGTTATTCCAATAAAATTGACATTGCCTGTTATTTATCATTATGCACAGTAGAATTATAATGCTACTGGTGTTGCTGTTCCTAAGTAATGTATGTAAATAAATATATAAGCTGATCACTTTTTATACCCAGTCTCGGGTGATGGTTTTCCCACTTAAAGTATCCCGATCCAATCACGATTTTTTCCTCTCCGCTCCGTGGGTAATATTTAAACGACAAAGTGCTTCGTTAGGCCAAACATTGGCCATCACAAATACGGGTTCCTTTGGGGCGTAACCATTATTAAAAAATAATCATACATTAAAGATTTATACGTTGGCTACCTCATTTCCGTACACGACCCAGACCCACTAGACTTCTTCACTTGCTCTTCTATCCCGGTGATGAAAAAACTACACAATAATTAGATAATGCTTGATTCTTATTAATACGACAAACATTTACTTATAAAATGGTCGAGGCACGTGCTATTAATTTATAATTAGTTAAAAAACCTTATCTTTTTTACTCACAAGATCCTAATTTCTTTCCTTCATAGATAGTCTGATAGATTTATGTCTTAACAAACGGATTACAATCTTTAGAGCTTAAGAGCACAGGCATCATGTGGGAATTCTTTTTTATTTGTTCTAGTGGAATTTTAGTGGAAGATACTCCGAGGAACCAACGTTGATGACTTCTGCTTCGGCGTTTAGTCGGGAGACTCGCCAAATGCGTGCCCAACATTTGTAAACAGTTGACATATGTCACGCGAAAACGGTTCGTTTCTACAACTTCTTCTTGAGTTCAACAGCTCGGCTTTGGAATGATTTGCTGACCTCTGGGTTTCCTTCCTCTTACAAAATGAGTCTCTTCGCGACCCAGGTTCTCACAGCATCGCCAAAGATAATACAGGCCCCGAGGGAAGTTGTTTTTATTGTGTGGAATATGGTAAAAAAGTTCTTGAAATAGAGTTCATGACTACAAGGTCGGATTTAATGGATTTTATGACAGTTTTTAACTAACTACTTAACAAACACGGCTAAGTTAGTACACTGTAAGTTAGTACCTACCACCTATCTCTAATAATCTTTTTAATTTTTTTATGTACCCAAAAACATTCCCGGGTTACGAATAACCTGACAATATTTGAAAACCTCCTTCTACTATCAAAGTAAGTGGAAAATTTTACTTGTGTCGTGATAGAGGACATAGCCAGCCGAGAAATATTAATCACGACGTCCCTGTGGGAACCAAACGCAATGCCAACTCAAGTACTGACCGGTCATTCTAAACTATTTCCAACTTGCATAATTGTTAAATATTGTTATTATAAGTCTCAGTAGCGAATTGTCTACGAATTCGACTACAATTCGAAAGGTTGCAGGTTCGATTCTTCCGATGTCATTTTGACATTGATTTTTCATTTGTGTGTTTGGGTTTTATTAGGAAAATTGTAAAGTTTGTTAAATAAAAGTGATCTTATTATGGCTGCCTTGTAACGTTAATTAAGATGCATTTGAGCGATATTTGATTTAGTAGATATTTGTTACAGTCATAAGAACCACTCTGGTTTTATTTAAGCCACCATCTGTCTTTCTTCATAATTTGGCTCTGTCTATATCATTCTATAATCTTTGGAAGGTTTATCCCCAATGAGCGCAGTCACAGACTGGTGTAGCTGCCTAGAGTGGAAGGTGGGTGCCATAGATCAGTGGGCGGCGCAGCGCGCAGAGGGGAATAATCAACTGAAACTCTAAACTTATTGATTAAGGCTTCCTTGCAGCGTATTAATCATCGAAACGAGTTAGAAAAACAATGTTTTCTATCAACGGCGTAATAAAATGACTAGAGATCATAATGAAGGTGGTTAGACTTAAGAGCATAAATATAAACTACAAAAAACGTAGAAGCAATCTAGAATCTGCCCACTGATACAAGATACAAGTCATCAAAGAACATTACCACAATCTTCATTATGAGCTAATCGTTTAAATACTTCCTTTACAAAACTCCCGCGATTTTCATTGGGTTTGTACACTTTTTGGAAGCTTGTCAAAACACACAGTATTATACGGGGTATGTTAATTGTAGGATTTGAGAAGATAAGTAAAGTAAAGTAAAGTATTTATTTATCAAAAAGAACAGGAATACATTATTATATAAACTATTACATATTTATTACATCCAGAAAATAACATGAATATATAATATAATATAGTATTGGTTAGTTTTTATATTTTTCCTTTTTACCTTTTATTTTCTTACTTTTATTTTACACAGTAAAGTTAATAATATATTTTAGTGACAATAACATTCAATTAAAAAGTTAATAACATATTCATTAGTCAGTTAATAACTATAAGTTAATAACAATAAGATTGTTATAGGAATAATGTTATAATAATTGATTTCACTAGATCAGTATCTAATAGGAGAAAAAAAAAATATGTATGTAAGAACGGTCATATAGAAATAGAACAATTATAATAAATATATTTGATGTTGTGCATAGCCTGCCTCACTAGGCGAACCAGTATTGAGGCAGAATTTTTAGTAAATTGTTTCTCGCATTTTGTCTACAGTTTACTTATAATGTATTCATATAATGTATGGTTCCTATAGTATAGAGCAATACATTATATTAGTTACGATATTCATATTCACAATACATATTATGTACATGTACACAATATAAAAACAGCAAGATAATTATTACAATAACTGTCAATGACAAGGCGTTTGGGTGAGGGCACCAGTAAAGGGTCGATCATTAGAACATATCCAAATTTTAACACTTTTTTTGAATTCTTTCAGTGTTTGACTCAGTTTAATATTTTCTGGGAGCAAAAAAATGCATTTACAAAAAAAGTATTTGCTTGAGGATCACTGAATTTCAAAAAGATATTTACTTTTCGAATGTCAATACCCCACCACTTTCCCAATGGCGTTATAAGTAAACATATGTCTCCTTCATACCATACGTCAAATATATATTTTTTAACGAAGCTCCATTTATTTTGAACGACTTTAGATAGATACTCTAATGTCCACGCATATGAGGTTAGCAAGCAGTATGCAAGTACTTACATAAACATAAAACAAAAAAGAAATAAAAGTAGCAGCCCGTAGAAGAATTCTTCTTATAGATATAAAATTAGAATTAAAAGTATTGGTAAAAGGAAAAGATAAATAAGAGCGATAAAATCTTCTGAAAATAAAAGTAATAACGAAGAAGAAAACTATAACAATTATCGTTACAATTATTGTCTTAAAACTTTGACTCGGTAATGTACGTTCATTATATTATTCGTTTTTCACCTGCCATATACATTTAATTAACACATTTTAAATAAAGAATTAAGTATTAATTAATTTAATAATATTAGTACCTAACCACATTATTGCTTGCCTGATATGTTTTCTTTTGCTCAGTTTCAATTTTGAAAATTAAATGTTTATTTAAATGGATTAATTTTACACGTTACCACGTGTAAAATTAATTTAAATCACGTACCCATGCATTGACAACCGAAATTAGTTTGTTTAATAATAATATCGAAGAGCGCAATATTGTGACGCGACAAAATATATTTTTCGAATGCATGAAAAGGTATGAAAAAAGGTTTTTTTTTTTTAATTTTTCATATTAAAGTTTTTATTGCAGCAGGAATTGAATTATTAACAATAATAAATAATTGAATTCAATAATTGGAAGGAGGTAATTCATTTTTATTTTTTGGATAAACTTAATGAGTAAAACCTCAATTAATAATATTTTATCGCTGCAGACAATATTAGCGGCTCTAAACGAAAATTTGTAACAAAAAAAAATTCAGTCGCATTTAGGAGAGATAATTTAAGTAGTTCTTAATTTGTGAGGCGGAGCACGGATACCGCAGCCTAGGGAAAATTAATTGGATAACCATCATCTCTATCACAGGTCACACCAAGTGATTCGCTACGTTTGGCGAATTAGCAGAGGTGCCCGGGTTTATGAGGTGAGGTTTGTTTAGGACGACTGATTAAGGGAGGACAGCCGGAATCTCTTGACCCATTAACTTTTACCCCAGATGATGAGACCTAGGGATGGACTCATACGTCTGTCACTCCTCGACACACTGACCCCAGATTCTTACCCACCCCTCATATATTTTTTACTTCCTTAAAAAGACCCATGAAATTATTTTCCTCAGGGTCTCTTGTGTGGAGCTAACCAATGAGGAGTCAGTAAGAATATCTGGGTTAGTGACAGACGTATGAATCCATCCCTACATTTGCGGTTGATGGGACAAGAGAGTTCGGCTGTCCTCCCTCAATCAGTCGACCTAGACAAACCTCACCTTATGATCCCATACTAAGTCACCAAACGAATCGAATCACTTGGGGTAACCCATGGTAGATATGTTGGTTATTATGTTGGTTGGTTAATAATAAAGAATAAATAGGATCAGGATTATTTATTCAGATCTTACAACTATACATTCCTGATGTTATTCCATGTAAAATGTAAATGTAGCGGTCCATTTTCGGTGTTTTCACTATTTTTGCTTGCAACCTGCAGCTACCTATTTTTCTCCAGAACAATCTTTAATTAGGAATTAGCTAAAGCAAATGACTGGCATGGGAAAATGAGACACCTGGCATGGGAACCAGATGCATCTCTCAGCAACAAACCAGTTTTTACGCACTCAAGTAAAAAGTACTGAAAAACTTTATTAAGTTAATTGTGTTAATAAAGTACAACCTAAGACGCCGGTATAGTTTATTGTAAGAGAACAATTCTGTAATAAAGCTCACGATAAGTATGTGAGAAATTGTGATTTTTTTACCTACGTCTGTTACCTAATGTTTCTGCTCCAGAAGAGCTCCGCTGTATTTTCTATTTCTGTATTTATATAATATTTCCAGATGAAAATGTTTTTCAATCCCAGTGATTGAGATTACTTGATGTATGTTCGGAATTCTTCAATTTACACGATGTTTGTCGAGATTACAAGCTACTTTATTTAATTGAGCTAAACGTTCGGTCTAATGTAATTCTGAAGCAAAGGAACTCGACACTGAATGTGCCCAGCTGTCGATCGGATATCATCGTTTTTTTCCGTAACCGTTCGGTGTTGGACACGAACGGCGACAATTGCTACTCACCTAAGGTTTTACTTAATTGACATCTGTTGAGATACCATTAAACTACCTATACTATTGAAACTGTAGCCCGCGAACAATCGAACAATTCGTAGCGATTCGATTATCTCCTATTGGCCACTTGTACTCCAATAGTGATACGTATCTTCTTCAACACCCGACGACGAATGCCGTTCTAAATAAGAAGATTCATTCTGTTCCCGATTGCCGCCTATCAAACAGCTCGTGAATTGCTTCGTGTTCGCTCTCCACTTCTCGATAAATAATTGTATAAAACTGTAAATTATAATGCTTGTATTATTGTTGAATAAACTTGTAAGTACGGACAACGCTTATTTGGTTTACATACACAATCGCAACTATACGAGTTCCCATAAAACTACATAATCCTATACATTTCTTACAGTTGTATATGTCGTTTATGAGAAAGAGGGATATGTTAGGTTTAATAGAGCTCTCGGTGGTATGATAACACTCCTGCATTCCTTTCATACCGCAAATATTAACTTGATTTTCCAGACAATTGGTCATTTTGGCGATCACGTCGATGGGGCAGTATTAGGTAGAAGTTTGATTAGAGCCAGCTCTTCAGAAATGATTATCACGTAGTAACGTAGTGCGGCGCCACTTTGGAAAATGGCGGAGGAAACCGGAAACACGCAACACGAACTCCGCTTATTGCCAACAAAATACTTAATTAGGAAATGTAATAAGATAAAAAGTGGACCCCCGGAGTTAGCAGCCAAATAATCTTATTATAAATACGGTGTTTTATAATGTTAATAGACTTTATTGTTCGCCCACAGTAGTAATCTCACTGGGCAGTTAATTATTTTAATCTGAACTCTAGCTGCTACAAATGACTTGTACCATTCACATAAAATATCTGACAAAGGCCCCCCAGCTGGTTAGTAAGGAAATAAGAAGAAATTTCTTATAGAGGCATGATAACCAACCAACTTAAAAATTAATTTTACCTTTTTTGAAGGCATATTTGATAAATTTAGAAATATTTGCCTGATTAGTGTTTTTATTATTAATCATATCAAGAGCGGTGAACATATTGGGTACATATTTTATTGAATGCTGAATCGTAATACTAACTATGTATTTATCGACAAAAAGACAGCATGTACCTACCAAAGTAGCAATTCTTCTTTTTTTTTATGGAATAGGCAATTCACCCTAAGAAGAGTGCTTTGTGCCATTAAAGTTAAGAAAGATAGTTAAATTTTTTAGGTTAATCTACGAGGGGACAGGACAAATCAAACATTGAACTCATTTAAGTCTATGAACTTGTATAAAACTGAAAAAACGCGAGAATTGTTGAGAGACAGCAAATACGGAATACTAAGGGGAGAATTGTGGGTAATTTTAATAAGCAAACGATAAATGTTTTTGAAGGAAGAATGATTTTTACAATTAAAGAATATATGGTTAAGAGTCTCCTCCTCCACACCGCACTCGCAGAGTGGACTATCGAGGACTCGGATCTTAAACAAATGAGTTGCAATAGAGCAGTGACCAATTCTCATTCTCGAAATGCAGGAAATAAATCTTTTGGATTTTTTTTTGTCGTGGAACCAAGGTTTACTCGGAATATGCCTTTGTATTCCAGCATAGAAAGATCCAGTTCGGGTTTTCGTACTTGTCCAATTTTCTTCCCAGGAACGAGACATATTGGCAATTCTTCTTCAACGTCGAAATTTGTAAGCCTGTGGACGAATCCAAAATTTGGGAAACATATACTACGATGTTGTAGACATACATATTATATACAAACTTCGGGAGGTGATTCTACACGATGGCAGAAATAAAAAAGGTTAATGAGCTTTTTCGAAATTTCATTTTTTTTCCTATTCAAAAATATTTTTCAATCCTAGAATATTTTACTTTCAGATTCTAGTTTTTTACCCTAAAACTACCTTAAAACTTTGGAATTTCGAAAAAAAATAATTTTTTTTCTTCAAATTTCACAAAATCACTTTGTGGCGTCATTTTGAATTAAATTAAAACAAATAACTTTGTATTAAAAAAAATATATAAAATATATTATTACATTTTTTTAAACTGAGTACCTACCATGTAGAATCACCTCCCGAAGTTTGTGCACTTTACCCCCGGACCCCTTGTATTTCGTTAAACAATATTGCTTAAATTCTCACCTTGAACTTTATTATTTTTGCTTAATAATTTATGGGTTGTACTTTATACTTTACACTTTATACTTATACTTTATACCATATTTTTCACTTTAAATTTATATTTTTACCCTTTACCTACTTCTTATTACCATACTTACGTATTACCTTTTTTTCTTATAATTAACTTACATTTATACTGTTATTCTTCATGTAATATTGAACGGTACTATTTACATGTGTAAATAAATAAATAAATAATAAATGATGTGTAAAAGAATATCGGTTAGATGGCTGATAAAAATGAATTTCTTTCTTTCTTGTTTACGCTATATTTTTTTCTTATGAAATATAGAAATATATATGTAAATTATATAAGAAATATATATGTAAAATATATATAATTATGAAATAACTCCTACACCAAGCTCAAGAGCTAGGTCTCATAATTGGCGTAGAGTTCTTGAAAATGTTTATTTCAATATTTTATTTTTTCTATACTATTATGTTTATTACTGTAAAAATGTTCAAATTTAAACAATAAAAAAACTACTTGCGTAAAAATAAATTAAAAAAACATATAGATACTTATGGAACCCGTTTGTATAATTTATATGAAAATGTAAGTAAAATGAAGAGGGTTTATTGTACCTAATAAAAATAATATTTGGCTGTGAATCTCCTCAAGGGCGCTGTTCAAATAAAAATGCATTAAAATTAATATAACTGGCTTAAAACTAAGATTTTAAATTATATCTAGTGACTTAGAACACTGAATATAATCACAGCAGTACACCTATACCATTATATAATTATTTTTAATTGATAAACTAATGTTTAAGACAAGATTTTTTGGCATAGCACAATGGGTAACAATTATTATAAGCAATAATTGTCAGCCTGAAACACTCATCCATATTGAAAAAGTCTTCCGAGAAAAGATACATGCCGCCGACGGGACAAGCTGGGCCGTAGCTCAGTGGATTAGAGCACCTGACCGGACATCAGAAGGACACGGGTTTGTGTCCCGTCGGCGGCATGTATCTTTTCTCGGAAGATTTTTTCAATATTGCTGAGTGTTTCAGGCTGATAATTATTGCTTATAATAATCATTATATAATTGGACGGAAACAAACTCTAATACTAATTCTAAAATATCTACCGTAGAGACCAATCTGTAGAATTCTAGACCAATGTTCTCTCGAATACAACTGTGAAATACGATTTATTCTTTCAAAAATGCTTTATTATATTTTCGTAAAACATATTTTATTATAGCCGTATTAAATCCACGGGAAGAAATATATGAGTTCATACATTCTCAATCGGCGACATGTTTCGCCTTCTCCAAATTACAAGCGTGGAAGTACTGATCACGAGATATAATATCCATGACGAAATTTCAATGGTGCCGATAACTCGTATTAAAATGTACACAAAGAGAAAGACATATCAAAGAAAAAGAGATATTGAGATATCAATACAATAATTTCTTGAAAGATGACAAGCGATAAAAGGAATCAGCACCGCCCATTGCACACTATATTGTTACTGATTATTGATTATTATGTAGTTTTATCGGACGAAGTGAATTCTGTAGTAAAAAAAATCGTTTGACAAATAATAGTAAAAATTGTAAAACATTTCAAAATTAAATGAAACAAATAACTTTATCTACACCACTATATGTATAATCACAATTATCGAATATTGTCGAAAATGTCGCTTATATAAGCAGTGTTAAGTTATTAAAAATTATGGCATCATGCAAGCATAATTAATTTTAATATACCTTTAAGCCGTACACCACATACATCACTATTCCACACGCTTAATTACAAAACAAATGCAGCAAGTAATTCGCCAATTAACATTCTCTTTATACATTCAATCATATTTGCCTTCCCAAATTTAAAAGGATCATCATGTCAATTATATAAACTGTTCAATGCGCAAACACATCCCTTCACAGATCACAAATTCTCACACTTACGAACATACTGACACATACACGGAAATTTTCAACCTACACACTACGCACATCACCCGGTAATTACTAATTCTATGTATATCCCACAAATAAGACATTCCAAAAAAACATGCCGTAGTTACCCACCATGATACAACTTAATACTTATCTGTAAAAAAAAATATCACTGTAACCAATGTATTGTTTGTTTCTATAATATTAAATAAATAACACCGTTCTTAGTATTATAAAGGTACTAACTGTAGCACCTGACTTTAGTCTGCTTCAAGGAGAGGGACAGTGAGGGTGGTAAATAGTGGGGACGGGGTGATTTTTAAAAAACTCACATAGATAGTGAACTTCCCCTTGTTATGAAGGTCAAGTGATTTTTCACTAATAAAACTATAGATTAGTATAAAAAATGAGGTAAACGGAAAATCTGTTTTATACGTAGAATTGACATCTTGAAAGGTTGCTGCTATAAGATAGTATTAGCTTCTGTTTGGTTTTTAAATACCAACAAATATATTTTGAAACAAAATTACTCTAAACCTATGTATTGTACCTCAAAAACAGCTCAATAAGGCCACAATCCTGGGTTCAAATTTTTAATGTCAGGCAGAACATATTACTTTATAATATACGATGTAGCGATTATTCTAAGACTCGTTAACTTTAAAACCAAAACGAAAGATTTCAATTTTTTATTTCTTAATCACTAAGTTATAACTTCATTCAACAATACAAACAAAACCGTTTCTAAACAATTACTTTATTTGATAGCAGCTTGAATGTGGGAATATTCAGTTCATTAATCATCGGATCACATTACGTTTCCATAGTGTATTATTGAATACATATTTAGCAGTTCAAATCCCACTAATACTCCAAAACACTATCCATTATCATCTCAAGTGAGTCCCACGCAAATAAAATAACAATAATCATTGTTGCATCTCATGTGTTCTTTATGGTTTGTCCGAAGGACCAGCGGGAAACTTCCCGTAAGAAAAAAGGCTTATAATGGGTTCGGACTTGTTGTCTAACGTTTCAATATTCCTTACCAAAAAGGGGTTCGGTATTCTGAACCCAGGTCCACTTCTCTCTCGGATTTCCTCCCAGTCATCCTGTTTCTACGGTGCAGGGAGACGGAGTGCTTCATTTTTTAAACCAACGACTAAAATTTAATAAAAGTTCTAAAAAGTAAAATAACTGATGTGAAAAGTTAAAAATGATGTATATTTTTCTATATTTTGTATTTTATAGTTTTGTTTCAAATAACTATAAAAATACACTATAATATATTGCAAGAAAATTTTGTTTGCATTGTTGAATGAAATTATAACTTGGCGATTATATCCATTATTGAAAACTTTAAAAATAACATTTTCTTGACACAATTTTTTGGTTGTTGTTTCAATTATCCGGTTATGGAGCAATCACTTCTTGTGTACATAATGTACTATCTGGTTTTAAAGGTTTTAACCAAAGTTTGTGGTATTATTTTCAGTTTTTTTAATTGTTTAAATAATACATGGTGGATTCCACTCTTTTTTTTACAAACACATTTTACAAATTGGTTGCAACTTCGTCTTGGTTTTCACATTTCTTCTAAGAGTCGGGAGATGTGAGTGTGGAATTCTTTCATTTAAATGAAAACAAATCGTTTATTTTAATGAATTTAATGAATTTATTTAATTTTATAAATATCAACCAGATAGTTTTAGCTAATTCAATCCGATAAATCCAGCACAACTAATGATTTTGAAACATAAATTTTTACCGTGGCATATATAACATGATACTATATTTGGTACATCATACTATTAATATGCTGTGTAGAGACCCATTGACCTCTCCGGCTGATCTCTCTCGACCCATCGTCTTGCACGGCGGCGGGAGGGATTCATTCAGACGTCCGCCACTCTGTACACACTGACCACCTAATTCCTACCCACCCCAAATTCACTCCCTTTTCCATAAAAATACCATACATACAGTATTCCCAAAGGTGACCTATGTAAGGCTAATGTAATTTTGTTTTTAAATCATTGGTACGTAAGACCCGTCAATAATAAACAATATAAAATAGTGTACAAGTCATTATCTCTGATGTTTAGTTCTCTATCTAATAACTTCCATAACAAAACAATTTTTAGTACCTACATAATTATACCTGTCAATCAGAAATTATTATTGAATTCGTAAATGGATTGGAATTATTTATTGTTCTACCTATATACAACAGGCATTACCATACTAAGTAACGAACTAATAACCATTGTATCTATAGATTTTAGAATGATTCCATTATGTTACCCAATTTACTAATTCCACAAATGATGGCAATTGTTTTGCTATTCTGTACTGGTTTTGTTGACAATCATAATTTATATATTAATTTAGTGAACAAAAACAAATAACAATCACATTGAGTAAAAACATATTTGCTAAACGTTACGCTTCAACTGACCTGATTATTATTACAAAATATCTAATTTTGTCTGTTTAATAAGCTATTTATTAATTTTGAACACGTCTGAACAAAACATCTTGTTATGGTATTTCATTCAGAGTGAAAACACACATAAAATCTCTATTTTTGTACCAGGAGCATTTGAAGAAATATGACATTTTGGCATGATATATTTTTGGGGTATTATGCTGTATCATGTTATATCCTTCTTTAGCAAACTTTTCGCACAGCGTTACAGTTTTAGGCCCTGATGATACGCAACACGGCATAAAACCCCAAAAATAAATCGCAATAATACTTTTGGCAGTGATAATCTCAAATCATACCCAAATGTGACGTTATTTACTAATTTACTATGTGTGGCTGGAGCTGATAATTTTAAACCCGCATTTCCGAAACGGCTCCAACTGGCGTCAACGTCATTATGACGCAGAAAACGCTAGTGGCAGGTAAGACCCCGTCCCAGACCTTGGCTGGTGGGACGTTAACATCGCCACATTCACGAACTAAACGTTTTGGTGGCAAATCAAAATTGGGAAACTTGAAATTGTTGGCGAAAATTTATTCGTCAACATAAAATTGTATAATAGTCTACATTATAGTAATTCTTTTCTTTTTTCAAATGAGAGTAAAATTGTGAAATAGTCCTGTTCAAGTCAAATAATATTTCGCTTGTTTTTGGTTCTATATAAATAAAATGTTACCTCCTCAAGTTTCTTGCAGCCCTGATCCAGAATTATTCGAAGAAGAGATGAAGTCGTGACGTCAATACGTTGGGCGGGCCCCATATGATATAGGTCACACGGATGAATGAAAGGTAAAGAGCACCGACACTTCTCTATTTGTTATGCTATCCTGATACCCCAGTCTATAGGGCACCGATACCATTTGGTACCCTGTTCGTACGAGAATAAAATTATAAAGCTTTTTTGGGACAATATAATTTTATTGCTGGACCAATTCATCACGAGTAACGAGATAAGCCACTCTCGGGTTGAAACCAATACGAATTAAAAAATAAAAGTGTAAAATCAAAAAGTTATAAAGGCACATGTACATTCTGTGATTACTGATAAACTGATTTTTATTTGGAAACTGGTGAATTTAAAAGTTTGAATTTTAATAATATATATAAATATTATAGGTGAACAATACTTAGCAATGCAAACTCATGTGATATTGGTTTGAAAATATGATCACTTATAAATATTTGAGATTCTTTAATTAATTACTGCGAGTACATACTCACACATATTTGCCTTGAAATAATCGAGAATTTTTTAAATTAGTCTTTATATTATCAGTTAGGTGATAACTGGTTTACAGTTCAAAATCTCCCATTTACGAAACCTTTTTCGATTTTATTGTATAATTATTCTGAAAATTAGACTTTTTGTGCCTAAGCTTCGCAAAACAAAATAAAATACGCTTTTTGGTAATGTTTTCTTCGTGAATAGCAAACCAGGAGGCTGCTGTTAAAGGGCAGTTTAAACATAACCTCGTCTATGTAAAGAGTGTTATTTTTAGCGGCTTGATCCCGAATTTTACATGACGTGGTGCATTATCTTAGAAACTCACAGTGACTGGCAAAGTGGATGGCAGGAGAAGCGGAGAAAGATCATCAATGCGCTGCAAGATAACCTTGACCAATATAATTATGTCTGATAAAAAGCTATCCATATTTCTTGACGTCAGAAATCACCACTCGAAAGTTTTTCCTGTTTCAAAAAGAGATTTTTCAGCCTTTCTCTTCGATTTTTAGTATCAGCAACGTATCTTACATCTGGTTTTCGTCACATTAACATTTTTAAACGTTGGTTGGTTTTTTCACTTAATAATTTATTCGTAAGCCAGGACCTGGTAAGATAATCTTAGGTTATAATTTCCTACTCGAAAGGTAGCTCTGGCTACTTCAAAAAATACACTAACTTAATCCTATTATCATTCGCTTGGAAACCATAAATCCTATTTATAGGCACATAATTCAGTGATTTAGGCCTTCGAAATTATGCTATTCTCTTAGAATTACCATATTTCACGTACGAGGCAGTATTACGCCATGGTGAATCGGCCGGTAACAATGAAACGTGATTATAATTTAAGCCCAAGTTCAAGGTTACCTACATCCTACATCCCGACGGATTGGATACTGGATGCTGCACATGATACATATTAAATTGATATTATAGTTTAAGTATATTAAATAAATATCAAATGCTGGATTTGGCACGTTGTACAAGTTTGCAAGACTACTGTCCAAAGTATGGCCCTCCTATGAGTAAATCATAACATTGTACTTCCTGTCGAATTAATAACCATCGAACTGACCACTATCCAAATGAACCAAAAATACTGTTCAAATGGACAAAAATAGTGAACACTATAATACACTATAATAAAAATACGGTACACACGTGTAAAAATAGTTTACAAGCGAACAAAAAATACTGTAAAAATGGACAGAACGAATGTACCTACTGTTCAAATACTGTCGAAAATACTATCCAAATAGACAAAAAATAGTTTCCAAGCGGAAAAAAAATGTAAAAATGGACAGAACGAATGAACCTACTGTCTAAATACTGTCCATATAGAGAAAAAATAGTGTCCAAGCGGACAAAATACTGTAAAAACGAACAGAACGTATGTCACAATAAACAATACTTTAAATGAAAACAAATCACTTACTTAATCAAAATTATTAACATGTTTCAATTAATCAACAGTCTTCGTTTTATCCTGATTGGTTTTGAAACATGTCGAAAATTTTGATTAAATAAGTTATATGTTTTCATTGAAGACGAAGATTACACTTATAATCTTAATTAAAATATGAAAATGAACAAGACACAGAAAAATTAAAGATAGCGGTCGCAACTGGGACACAAACCTAGAACCTACCGGGACGTGCGCTTTTTTCAATTCAGCCATTGCCACCTATTAAATAAATATATAAATATATAAAACCGACATATCTTTTATTTTTCTCAGTCTTCTTCTCCAATTATATATTACATTGATGGAAATAAACTTTAAAAAGTTATTATATTATGGGGGTTTCTCACCATCCTCCCAATAGCTTATGTACACTAATAACGAATATTTTCGATTTACGATTTACGATTTACGATTTACGGTTTATTTATTTATTAAGTTGGAGTTTATAATTCGGTACTCGAACCTATAAATATTAACTATATATTGGATAAGTTGGCCGAGTTTTCTAACCACTGCAAGTATTTTATTTTTATGTTTAATAATATTCGATATTAGGGTAGATAAGCTACTGGGAGGATGGTGAGAAACCCCCCTATATATTATTCGAACATTCATCGTGATATCAGTATTTTTTCATTTGAACAGAATTTTTGTCCGCTTAGTGACTATTTTCATAAATGAAATATTTTCAAAATTTAAAAAAGCATTAATTGTCTCCAATTGGACAGTATTTTTCGGTTTTTTACAGAATTTTTGTTCGCTTGGACACTATTTTTTGTCCATTTATACAGTTTTTTTCGCTTGGAAGATTTTATTCTAAAACCTATTTTTTCGATTAGGCACTATTTTTTTTTTGCTATTTGGACAATATTTTTTTCCTTCCATTTTACTATTTTAGTATCACACTATCTTTGTCCATTTGAACAGTGTTTTCTTCAGTATGATACTATTTTTGTCCATTTGTACAGTATTTTTTGTCCATTTGGTTGTGGCCACTTTGATAGTTAAGTAATTAGATATTCGAAATTCGATAGGATACTATTTATTGATGAAAACATTCACCAAGCGGACAGAAATACTGTTCAAATGAACAAAAATAGTGTTCATTCCCTGGGTTCTTTTTGGGTGCTTTTATTTTTTTATACAAATCTGGTGACTACTTCACTTGAAAAATTTCCAATTTTACTACCAATTATGATGGTATCAAAGTGCGGTTTTTTTGGTCTTATTATTTCACATCATTCGGACACCGACATGACGAAAAATTCCGATAAGGAAGAGGAAGTCCACTTCCTATAGAGATTGACAGCTGATATTAATTATGAAATATGTATGTTCTGTAAAATAAAATGTAAAATGTAAAATCTCAAGAAAAGTGCGCTTTATCTCTTACAATAAAATATGCACAACTTTTTCCGTCTGCAATTTAAACGTTAAAGCAACGATTATCATATCATGATGTCATTTCCAACATGAGATATATTTGAAGTCGCCAAATTTATTGTCATATAAATTCTAAATGCATAAACGGAGTACTGATGCTGGATTCAAAAGAAACGTGAGTAGTTTATTTTTGTCGTAGCACTGAACGCCATTCATAGTTGTTGCGATCTTTGATCCCAACAGTTTTAGCTGAGTAGTTCACGAATAGAATTCTATAAGGAACGTTATTTAATTGATTCAATTTCATTAGAAATATAGACAAACTATGGCTGCATTTAAATCTGACTGTCTGCTTTTAAAATTTCTATTTAATGAAATTGGATTGGAAAGATATCATCTTTTCCATTAGCATTTGGCAGCTCGCTCGGTCAGATTGGAGAACTTTAGATACGTGACCCGTATTCATCGCGAGATATTGTGTCTGTGGAAATTTTGTGAAAATTTTTGATTAACTTGGTTGTAATAACCGTTGACGAAACAAAATATCTGTAAATGACTGTAAAAAATATGATAATTCTAGACAGTCAATCCATAGGTCAGCAGCGTCATCAGCTATCGGAAGGTTATTAACAAAAATTAACAACATTTGCTTTAATATATACCTAGATTCGAGTAAGCAATAAAAATGCTCAAACGCGTGATGATTTTTTAATATCGTGTACTTGTTGTAAATATTTTTTGATCATAAGTATTTATGATTTTTTAATAATGTCTAAGAAAGATTGGTGTGAAAAAAAAATTGAAATATTTTAGTCTGTAAGCCCTTAAATAAATGGACAAACTGTGGTATTTTCGTCACAAAACACGATCTCGGATTTATTTATTTAGTCTTTACTATGTATTGATTTATTTTATAATATGATTATATAAGTTGAAATTTGTGTTGTGTAATACAATATTTCGTTTGAAAATCTGCCAACGACCAACGCTAATTAACATGGTTTTTCAAAATTTTAAAAATGACTACCGGATAAAATAACAATCTTTCGAAATCAATTTATGTTTTTTTTTGTAAAAAAGAGTCAATACGTCAAAAATTTGATTTAAAAGGGACAAATTTCCGGTATTCTCTGGTTATAACCCTTTTACTAGTGACCTCTGCGTGCAAAGTCGTTTCTTTTGCAAGCGTAAACATTATGATAAAAATGTGTTTATCGAAAGTGAAGGAAAAGTGTGTCGTCTGTATCTGTTGTTAATAATAAAATAAGATAGAGCCTAATAATTCAAAAAATTATCAGTCTCCTCGGTGAATTTTCACAAAAACGGCTCCCTGCAAATTATTCAAATTTGTTTATTATTACCTATTAAGAAAGGGACGCTTATATGGTTTGGGCATGAAGAGCGAATGAATGAAGAAATGAGTTTAAAGAGAATATGTGAATGATGGAAGAAGTCGAGGACACCCTAGGAAGACATGGCACGATCAAGTGAATCAGATATTTGAATCGGTTCATATCAAGAGTCAGAATAATAGAAAAGCACTTACAAGATGATGTATGAATGTGAATGAGGTAATGAGTGTACGCCAAAACCGATGGCGGTCCATCCTCTCTGCAACCTTCTTCTACAAGTATGGTATTCAGTCTACTTTCATCCTTCCTCTGCCAGTTCCATGCCTCACTGCCAGACAGTAGGGTAGGACCAGCACTCCACTGTGGACTGCTAGCTTCGCTTCTTTAGACATTTCGTTAACATATATCTACTTATGAATCTTGATACTTCACTTCCGTGAGCCAGATAATCGTCTTTTTATAAGAAGTTTGGTTAAGCAAATTTAAAAATATTGTGTGTTTAACACAAAATTAGTATGGTAAGCTTATTTTTATTCACCCCATTACGAACTTGCACTTTCATAATTACTTCTGTCTGGTCAGTTAATCGGAATTTAATCAGCTATCGGATTATTCCTAAATAGGTTCGTTATTATACTAATTGTAATAGTCTGAAAATCAAAGTGTTCATTTTACACTGGTGTAAAATGTACACTTTGTTATATCTGTTATGTTACGGGTCTATTTGATCGGTTTTCGGAACAATTCATGTAGGTCTCATAGAAATCGTTGTGTCTCCCCTTTAAAAAGAGAAAATACAATGCTTTATGTTAAAATCTAAAAGTTTACCGTATAATAATTAAAATATATACCTTTATGAATACAAAGTTTGATGGGAATTTAATTATAATTATAAACTTTGAGTTTTTTTTTTAATTACTTTTACATGAAACGACAAAAAGCGATTTGACGATAAGGTTTGTAATACATTAACCTATATTATTTTCTGTAATTTGTGTTACTTTATAAAACTATTAACCTCAACACAGTCCTAGTGAGGTTAAAAACTGAATTGTTAGATATAATACGTACCTTTTTTATAACTAACTAACTAACTAACTAACCATCACGCCGTTTCCCCGCAGAGGTAGGCAGAGAGGACGGACCGTCAAACAACTCGGTCTTGGCACGCTTCATTCACATTCATACATCTTCTCATACATGCTCTTCTATTATTCCGACTTCTGACATGGCCTGACTCAAGTATCTGGTTCACTTGATCGTGCCATGTCATCCTCGGGCGTCCACAACTTCTTCTATTCACTTTTGCGTCTTATATCCTCATTAACTCCTTACACTCCTTTCTTCTTTCGTTCGCTCTACATGCCGAAACCATCTGAGGGCCCCTTTCTTCATCTTACTCATTAAGCTTACATCAGCCTTGCATTATTTGCGGATATCCACATTTCTCACACGATCATAGGTACATGGTTTTATCACACATGCGCCTCAAGGATCTCATATCTACAGCATTCAGTCTACTGTCATCCTTCCTCTGCCATCTATAATGTAAACATAAATATTTATAATATAAACATTTATAGAAAATATATCTCGTGTTTGAATTGGGAAGTAGTTAGTGCCTTTGTACAATAAGATATAGCAATTATATTTTTTGAAGTGAGAAATAAATAAACTTATTTAGCATGATAACTGGCTTACATAATGAACTTAAATAACATAACAGTTACAAAATTATGTATACAATATAGATAAATAAAAGTAAGAATACAAATGTAGTTATTACAAAGTAAGAATACAGATGTAGTTAATACACTATTATTATTACATTACATAACCGGTAGGTGGTAAGTACAAAGACTTGGTCCTGATAATAATGCTTGGAATAGAGGATCTGACAATATTGTAAGAAAGTTACATAATTAGTTATAAATATTGTACCATTTAAATCAATAAATAACAAAACATTGTGTTAAAATATTGTGAACACTTTTAATTAATAGCTGCGTCCAACGTTTAAGTAATACATACAATATACAATGTTGGTATATATTTAACATCGGTATGCGAACTGTCGCACAGTGGGTTAATTAACGATTCTAGAGGGAAACAATTATTTTATGGTTTTAAATAAAAGTTTATACATTTTTTATGAAACACATATATTTTAGAATTGTATGTGATGCCTTGGGTGCATGGTAGACGCATATTAAATGATGGATTTATGAAACGTAAGACAATACTACAAAGAAGAATTCTGACATATGAATCAAATATATAACCATCGTTTAGTATGTTTGTACTACGATAGTTATAAAGATAGAAAAATAGACATGTTTTATGGAAGTCAAAGAAATGTTGAAGGAATTACAAATATCTGTTCAATTAAACAAATTTTAATGTATGCGGTGTTAAAAAATAAAATATAATGGGCTGCTTTTCGGTATCAAATGAGTGGGTCATAATTATTCATTTTCCTTCTTCTTTTTCATCTTCCTTCTTCTTTAAGTGATAACATATTTTTGCGAGGTAAGGGTCTCACATTGGAAATGACCGGATCTGATGAAATCAGCAAATTGTGTCAAAATCAGCAAACATCTTCGTTTGTGTTGCACCTCAATGATTTGCGAGAAAAACATTCTCTGATTTTTTTAAATTCCTTATGCCGTGACTCCTGTACCTCTTCCGACAGCTGACCAATTGGAAGTAAAAAGGAAGATATTATTTCAGTCCCGTGGGTTAATATTTTATGCACAGTTACAGGCATTGGGAACCATTTATACAATTGAACGTACAGTTGTGCAGTCTCTTTGCAAAACAAATTAAATTTTTCAGTGTTTACATCATACCCACAGGATAACACTTGTAAAATAATTGATTTTTATCAACTGTTCATCAATGCCCGTTATACATGCAGATTGTGCGGGATTATTAAAAAATCTTCGGGCAGTGTTTCCATCGTTCGTATTTCCATTGCCCTGCTTCGGAAGATCCACTAAAAGTCCAGTTTCTGTGCGAAATCTTGAAATAATATTTTTTTTCTTTGCGGCAACTGCTTCTTTTTTATCGATACCTCTTACTTGCCATTCTTTTATATCTAACCTATACGCGATATGAAGGAGACATTCAAAGAACCTTATGTAGGCATGCAGGGTCGATAAACCCAGCGAAAAAGTTTCAGTGATACGTTGTCTTCCTTTTGAAAATTCTAAATTGTTCATGTCTTTAGGCTTTGCTTTGCAAATATAGCATAGCTGCGTATAGGTATTTAAAGAAAGCGTATTACAAACTTTTCCATCCACCATAGTCCTCAAAAATGTGTGCTTGACAATCATATGCCTATTACCGATACCTACGGAAGTTGGATTAATGGTATCAATCTGGTCTTGTTTCAATTTTTTGGTGTTTGGACTTTTCGCTACTTTGTTCGAAAGCTTTTGCAGGTCGCCCGGCAGACTTGGCTGGCTCTGATTGGTCACTAGAGCTGGATAGGTCGATATTTTCGATAATTACTTCATTTTGTAGCCATAATGTATATTTGCGCAAAAAATATTTTTGAATATAATTACAATTTTTCCATTGCGTGGTAAGTGCAAGTGTAAACGAAGTTATAGCTTGTGCGACTGCCGTTTTCAAAGTTGGAGAACAATTGTGTAAAAAAAACTTCAGGATGACGTAATCCTGCAATGCTCTTCGGGATCTCTGTAAATTCGGGTGCAAAAGTCTCTCCTCTCGTAAAAA
This sequence comes from Limnephilus auricula, assembly GCA_951813805.1. Classification (NCBI taxonomy): domain Eukaryota; kingdom Metazoa; phylum Arthropoda; class Insecta; order Trichoptera; family Limnephilidae; genus Limnephilus; species Limnephilus auricula. The sequence continues at coordinate 2,584,897 of OX638401.1, forward strand.
GTTAAACAGCTCTCTGTGGACAATTCGTAGATGACTCCCTAAAAAAAAAAGTTTTTTTAAAGAGTTGGTTGAAGTTGGTTACGAAATTGTATTTTTTTAGTACAAAACTAACACGCAAATAATAAAATGTGCATGAGACGACACACCATTTTGAACCAAAAAAGATTCACTCTCGTAAACGTCAAATATTGTTTGAAAAACTATTTAAAAAAACACTATTTTGTGACCCTTAAAAACCGTACACACTAAAAAAATATATATCTAAAAAAATTATACATTTATGCACATACCTTCAGCCATATTTTCCATTGCGACACTTACAACAAAACTTATAAACACAAATGATGCAGCTATTCGATTAAAGCGTAACGCAGGTCCGTCCGTAGCAGTGGCCGAATGAATATTGCCAACGCTGTGTTTGAAAGCGCGTGCACGCCTCCGTGTAGTGTTAAAAAATAATTTTCTTCCATTTTTGAGGCGTACTGTTATTTAGGTACAATATTAGACTATGAAAAATAATTATTTTAACCTGCATTTTTTTAATTGTTTCCCAGTAGTTTTCTTAAATAATCTTCCGTGTGTCGTGTTCAATTCTGAAATATTTTCTCGACATTCAGGATCATTATAGAATTATAACGAATGTGTCTAGACTGAAACAATAATTCATACAATGTAGTGAAGTGCCTAATAATATCACATACCATTTATCCCAGATCACTTGTATACAAGAAATACAATGGAATCATCACGGAGTTGATATTTCAACTCGGTTGATGTGTCAACCATGTGTGATCGGAATGCCAATCAACCCGGAAAAAATCAGGGTCGGCTTGATGAAAAAGGTCACGAAACACTTAGATATATTTTTAAAAAATAATAACGTTCAATATAAGAAGAGAACAACAAAGAAATGAATGTATCCGGAAAATACCCACTTGTTCTCGATAATAAATATACGAGGTATCCGGGATTAAAATTGTCAGGAGGTGATTCTAAATGATAGAAAGCACAAATAATAAATATTAAATATTTTTTTAAATTCCAGCATTTTCAAGTAGTTTTCAGGAAAAATTTAATTGTTTGAATGGAAAAAAAATTCTTAAAAAAATATTTTCGTGGGCAATGAAAAAAAAAATACCCCCATTAAAAAAAAAGTTGTTCAACTTTTTTACTTCTACCATCGCGTAAAATCACCTCCTCAAGATAACCCGCTTCACCCTGGTAAAGCGTAACATAACATAAAGTAAACTATATAATACGTAACATAACATAAAATAAAACATAAGCTAAATTATTTAAAGAAACAGTTAGCTCTTGAATTAATTTATTTATCACCAACATTATCCAATCTATTACAATCCAATTTATAAAACCATCCATTTGCTTGCTTGCAAGGCTACGTTCCTTCTTTCTCATCATCATCATTTCTTTATTTTCATTCATTTTTTTATTTTTTGGAGTAATGTGAATTTTGTTTTTTGAAGATTATATTTTGGTTTCTGCTTTATACTTTACCCTTAATGACTCTTTCTTAGTCTTGAAGCTGCCAAATTTTTATTTATTTTAAAAAAAAACTATTTTTCAATTCATTATAATTTTTCCGTATTTGTGTTTTTTTTTTTAAAAATCACACAAACTTTCCCACCGAAGGTTCTGTGTGAATACCTAAATTGTATTATACACACTGTTGCTACAGTAAAAAATCTATAAAGTAACTCACTAATTTGTAAAAAAAATAATAATATATTTATATAAACATACATATAAAATGTACATCATAATAAATAAATGTAAGTGCTTAAAAAAAAAAAAAATAGTATACCCACGAACTGGCTTTTGCCTATGTGGGATTTTTTTGTTTTTATGCATTATACTTTATACACAATATATTATATTTTTAGTTTAATTATACTTATTTTGTATGTAACAAAAAAATAATTAATAAAGAAAAAAAAAAAAATTTAAAAGAGATTATTATTTGTGTAGCTGTGTACTGTATAGTAGAACTACTGCAGGGTAAAAGGGGACTGCGGGCAGGTTTTCCAAACTATTTCGAACCATTTTGAACCACTGCCGGTGTGCACAAATGCATACAGACGTGCTCTGTTTAAAATTATTTGCCTGTACTTCGCTCATAATACAGTTGTACTCGTGTAACTGAATACCTAATTCTCTGGCATTTAAAGTATTCTTACTTTAATTAAGTGATTTCCAAACCAATCAATAACGAAACCTGACTGAGTGTTTTTTTTATCTCTCCCAATACTCAATCTCTTGACGTATCAATTAAAAGTGAGAATTATATGGCTGCATAAAGGCAAGGGCAATAAAGAGTCAGCCTCTCTCCGGTCGCACCGTGCACCGAATTCAGGGCGATAATAAACAAAGTGGTTGGTCCAACCGACCAACCAATCTATATGGACCTCTCCAAATGAAGCCATAAAGATGTTTTTAACTGATTCAAATCACGGGGGCCTCACGATTAACGAGGATGCAAAACGAACTGGGAACAATTGCAAACTTTAGAAGAATACATGGCATTTGTGGACAGTAAGATAGTAAATTTCGACACTCTGATCCGTATCAAGTATATGATTCTCTGACTCTGACACTGACCTGACCATGATACTGACCCGATCCGTATCAAGTATATGATTCTCTGACACTGACACTGATCTGACCATCATACTGACCTGATCCGCATCAAGTATATGCTTCTCTGACATTGATACTGACCTGACCATGATACTGACCTGATCCGTATCAAGTATATGATTCTCCTAATCGTAGCATGTCTTGCTAGGGCAACTTCTTTTTCTTCTTCCGACAGTCCTTTTTGTGTTCATCCGTTTTGAAAATAATCTAAGTGGGCCTTCCATGTAATGCAGGAGGTACAAATATGTTACTATGTTTCTCTGAAACCTTCCAAGAAAATATTTGGTAACCTTTTCTTCTTACCCATCCTTAACTTCAATATTTTTCCTTCCTCAGTTACCGTATTGTATCAGAATATGGTTATTACCAGGATGAACTTCTCCCAACGGACTGTAGTAAGTAACAACTCAGTCCATTTGTACTGAAACCGATAAATCAGTCCTAATTTTTCAAGTATTTTTTTTTTGTTACGAAAACTGTGATCGGGCGAGCCGAACGGAAGTTAAGAGGGAGATATAAGTTAGTGAAGATAGAAAGAGAGAGAGAGTTACGTTTCATATGTCACTGAAGGGGCAAAAAAGAGAGGTGCGAACACACATTTTCTTTCTCTCTTTCTCTTATAGCCAATTACGTTTCTTATATCTAAGAAACAGTGCAAGCCTATTGTCTTTATCACACTGTAGGAGCAAGAGAGACGAGTGGGCGCGCACAAGTTTTACTTCAGTCGTGTGGTTTCCAAAAACAAATCAAAACCTGGCTTCAAGAAATCAAAGAAAGAGAATATATAACAATATAAAAAACCCGTCGTAGGAGCTGAAACAAACATTATTTATTTATTTATATTAATATTCGCCTATATGGGCTTTAACAAATATGCGACCGATATACATAAAAAATTATGGAACAGAAATCATGAAGAAAAATATGTCATATAGAACCTATGCAGAAGAATAGTAGGTAGGTATTAGGCAAACATTGATAATTTATAGTATATTTGTGGCACGTTCCAGAGTGGAATATACTGTCAGTATGGCCCTGGTGTAAAACCACCATTCTGAATTAAAACGTTGCTTGAAATGGCTTTATCCGTGTTTGGTGACTAAATCTGAATAGCAAGGTACTTCCCCACCTTCCTTTTCCTCATCTACTTCCCCTCACCACTACCTTAAGTCTCACAACAAACCCCAATTGGGGATGCTGTAGTCGCAATGGCTTCAGACGGGAGCAGTTGGGACTCTTGTGCGGTATAAATATAAAAAAAAGAAAAATTTGTTATTATTATTGAGGTATATTATTTTTTAATTTTTCTTTATTCAACGCTTTATAATTAAATAATTTGTTAGTTTTACGACCACTATGCTAGGCACATGCCTGTGTTGTAAGGAATTCGGTCGAATGTCGGTGGTGGTAACTATTGCAGTTGAACATATCTACTACTTCTGAGAAAGCATTGCCATGTAATCTAGATACAAGCGAGTACCTTAATGACTCAGTCCGGATATTTTTGTTAATTAATTAATATATCTTAGGGCCGTCATATGAGTATTGGCATTTTGAAAATCCAATGTGCCAATTGGCCAGATGTCGTGAACATACGAAAAAAGCTAGCCGGTCTTTTACCGTAGCTAGCGTTGAAACAGACGGCCCTTATAAATTTATGAAGATTTTTTTCAATGGAATCGGAGTGGTTTTTAAAGTGAGAGGACCAAATAGTAGAGAAAAATATATTCGAATATATTTAAATTCACCATCATCCGAAACATTACCAAATATGTATATCAGATTACCAGATACACCTTGAGTTGAATGTTGACCGTGTTGATGCACGTAATATTATTATCAGAGATCCATGTTTACGGTGTACCAACAGAATCTCGCCGTACCGGTACACACAGTACGGTGTACAGTGTAGACTAGTGTAGAGTATAAGATACCGTGTACACACCGCACTTGGTAAATGTTTAAAGTTTAAGCCTCCAGTGTAATGTTGTTGAACCAGGATTATATCTGGAGCGAGCTTTTGCGGCTGCGGTCAAGGATTCGATTACACGGGATGGTAATCCGTCAATTTACGAACATTTGATTTTACGGCCAGACAAACGTTGCTTCGGAGTCGATTCAGAAGCCACTGGATATTACGTGAGATCTAAGGAATTAAATTAATTCTGTAATGTTTCGCAGGCCGTTATCTGGCTACCGAATTCGTTAATAACATCCTTGGATATGGGCGTCACGGGTTCACATATGGGCGTCACGGGTGTTCAAAAAATCTTTAAATAAAGTCCTGACAAAGACAGTAATTTTGCTCTTATTTTGAAAGACAAGCACGTAAAATTTCTTGTATTTTTTGGGCGTTAACTTAACCATTATTAACAATGTTCCCGTGTATTGTTGACTCCTCCCGCAGTTCTCCCCCCCCCCTAAAATCACCCCTCCCCCTACCCCTGCCTAATAAAATCTAATCATGTCTGTACTTGTATAAATTTCAATTTAGTTTTAAGTTTGTTAGTGAATGACACGGATGTGTCGAAACCGGTAGCATATAAATAAAAATTGAAGTTAAATGTACATAGAAAATAAAAATTTAAGTAACAAATTTACATAGAAAATAAAAATTTATCGACACAAAGTGTAAAATTTCATCAAGAAGTATCAAAATCCGGCCTTAGGGATGCAATAAAGAGATACAAGTTTTTAGAAGTCTGATGAAAACAGTGACCTTGCTCTTACGTGTTTAAGGTCAAGTGTGCAAAATTTCATCATACTTGGAATAAATCTATATACTTGTAGAAACAATAAACCCATCCATTCTACCGGGACACTTCTTTACGTATACATGGTGTATCTGCACGTGTCCGACAATCTTTAATCACCGATTCCTGATTATATTTAGAGTAAAAAATGTAATGGCGACTTTGCTCTCTGGTCACGTTTTTTTTCAAAAAATTCCACACTCCGCCACTGACCACAATTCCGCGCTACGCCCTCCTCGCTACCCGCACCAATAACCCAATGGAGGATCTCGGCGGGTAGACACCCTCTATAGACAGAAGAAATTTTATTTATCTAAGATCCAGAAAAACAAAAAATGTTTCTAATCAGTAACTACATGTAAATAAGTTGATAGTAGTGTTTTGTGAATACCTCACTAGGAGAACCTGCGATGATGTGTTTGATGTTTTAGATAATGTGTTATTCTGCAGTCAAAAGTAAAAACACAGTATCCACTTTGATGTTTCTATCCATGTGGCGGTATTGGGTATTTGGTTAATTACATCATAATTATTATATAGACATAATGTAGTGAGAAGAAAACAAAAAGGATACAATATGAGGTAAAGTTGGCAGATCAAACGAATAATAATAATGTTGGCCGATTTATATAGCGCCGTGTTTGTGAAAAATCACCTCCAGGGCGCTGTGAATGAAGAAGAGAACACAACAAAACAAAAAAAGTTAATGGCAATATTTTAAAACGCTTTCAAATATTTATACAAATGGTTTCATAAAGGTATATATTTTTTTTCTTGTAGAGACATTACAGTATCCGGATCTGAATATCCTAATAAACTTCAGATCTTTAGCTTGTTTCATCTCAAATCGGAAAAATATTTCGGAAAGTGGCAATGATAGATTGTTACTCGATAAATCTGTAAAGCCGAAGAAAAATGACGGAAGTCGTATGATTTGAACTAAGGTAATAGAATATCAAAAGTCTACGTTCTTATACTTACAGTAAGAACCCATACTGAACCGGTATTCAACATAACATTGGAATTATACTCATTAAATTTTCGATGTAACTAAGTGGACGCATTACGGTTTTGGTAATCGACCGCCAATTGAGAAACACAGGAAGCCAAAAAATAATGGAAAATTAAGTTATCAAACATTCCACTTAACGGTACGTTTCAAGTTTATTTTATTGACTATATTTGGAGGTGCGTAATTGGACGGAATTCTTCATTGAATTTTAAGTTGTCATATCCTCTCTACAAGAAGGTAAAATCTCTCCATCAAACACACATTTAAGAATGCCCATGGGCAGTATCATCTGTAATTTACTTCTGTGGAATAAATTGTTTCTTCTTCGAACTCGAGGAAGACATAATTAAATCTGTGCCTCGTATTGCCACGAATATAAGAAATTGGCATAAAAATCGCTTGGCAAACTGTGTCTCGAGGTCACGATTTCAAAAGAGGTTTTTTTTTTTGTGAATAATTATGTAAGAAAAAATATAATTAAAGAAAGCTATTTTACGTACATCCATAAATTTCTAATGAAAAATGCACTTTTTAGTGGTTTACGTTTATATTTTTTTTAAATTAATTAGAATTTTTTAAAATTTATACTTAATGGAAATGGTAGGAAAAGCCCATAGAAATTTATCCAAATCTCCAGGTAGTCAAGATTAATATAAGTCGATGGAAGAGTAAGTTCCAGAATTAGAAGAATACGTTATTGAGTTAGAAAATCATATGATCATGTGTGAGTTAGAGTGGTGGAAATTTTACTACATCTGCCTACTCTGATCGACAAGTCCAACTAGATAGAGTACAGACCTAGGCGCGTAACCGTCAAACTTCGCCGTTTAAAATAGTCTAAAACTAATTTTACAAAAGTTTACTCAAATCAGCAATTAATACGAGTATATGGTCACGTGATACTTCAAAATCCATTGCTCGCATAGGCCTCAACTCTAGTCTATCTAGTCGAGAAATGACTAGTAGTGAGATAAATAGAATGTTCTATTAAATGATGCCACAGAGTAATTTTGCAAAGACTGAATAAATAATGTTCTATTTTTCTTACAACGTGCACCGTTTTTGAGAGCTTTTACTGTGTCAAAATAATAATCGTTTAATAATTCTACCGCTAGAGGAACAGAACCTATTCCCATCAGTGCTATCGCCAACATCCCAGAGAGTTTCCTTTCCAATAAATGTCTGTGGTTGTTCCTCTCCGCGGCATTCTCGGCGTGGCTTCACACAAGCAGTGCGCTCCTGAACATGCAGGTTGCAGTTGCACTTGTAACGGCTGTCATTTCATCTCCAGTCTACCGAGTAGGGCTGCGAGTAGAATATGTTATACTTTTCTGTAAATTAAGATTTTTTTTGAGGCAACGATTCACAGCTTTGCGACTTTGAGTAAATTGAAAATATTATTCAACGAAGAAAATATTATTTAACAATAATATTTGTATGGTGCCAATTTTGAGAAAATCAATAAATAATAGAGATTGTGTTGTCTTAAGAATTCATCGAAGTATCATAAGTAGTATTACTTATTACACTTATTTTATTTATGTGATTCGGCTGAGAGCAAAAATATTCTCACATAAACCTTCTGAAACAAAATCATTGTGATACGGAAAATACACAATTTATAAAACATAGTAAATTTACTTACGGTGAATGATTTCAGCCACGTTGCGTTAGCTTCTCCTATTTAGCCAATGTTTTGGACAATCTTTCAGTATTCATCATCAGAAAAGGTATGAACTAAATCATCGTTTTCAAATTGATATTTGATACTTTCAATTTGGAAGGTACCGCTGACTCGGGAACGCTGAAAGGGAATTTATTGGATAACCAATACCCCAGTCATGGGTGACCCCAAGTGATTCGCTACGTTTGGTATCTTAGCAGAGGTGCCCGGGTCCATGGGGTGAGGTATGTCTATGCCTTAGCGGAGGATGGTTTTGCCTAAGTTGAGGGAGACCTTTTGACTTCTCCAGCCGGAATCTCTTGACTCATCGCTTTGTACCTCAGCGGGAGGGCGGTTTGTCACTCCTGGACACACTGACCACCAGATTCCTACCCAAACCTCCTTTCCTGCCCTAAAAAGACCCTCTACACAGTATCCACGAAGATAACGTAGGCCCTGAATTTTTTTTTCCTAAGGGCCTCTTGAGTGGAGATAATGTAAAATTATAGGTAATTTATTTTAAGGCTTATAAATTTTCTAAAAAATATGACTATAAAAATATTTATATAAATAACTTTCAACACTTTATGAAATAAAAACAAATACTTATTATTTTGCTAGTATTCAACGCAACTTCAAAATTCTATTTTAACAGAAATTTCTTATCGCCTTGACTCCACACTTCCAAATGTTACTTTTGTCAACCTTGTACAAATGCAGATTTCTGTTCTAATGTTGGTATGAATGCCCACAGTGTTGCGCTATTGTAAGGCACAAGTTTGCGGTGAATTTATTCAGAACATCAGCTTTGAATCGTTGCATATTAAATGGACCAAATTTCTAAATACATTCTCGTGTTAGTCGGATGGATCCAGGCCAAAGATTCAGTTTGCGAGTGAGACCGAGTTTACCAAAACAGGCTGACTGTTGCATGACACCGATATAAATCGTGAATTCCCACTTTGAAATTAGTCGAGCAGGCCACACTGTGATTAAAGTCAAATAGAATATTGGATCCATTTAACTTCTACACAAACAGCAAGTGAAATTGTCATTAATATGAAACGTTGGCTAAAACGGGGAGAAGGATTGCAGTTACCAAAATCAACACATTGCATTTCACATCAGACTATTTGAAATGTCTGTACACAATGTTTCAATCATTGATTAATTCAATTTTTTGTGACACAAGTGTATTCGGAAAAACTTCCAAAAAAAATTGCAAAAAGCTTCATAAACTATTTCGCCACTCGGATGAATGACGTCGTGAGGCGGGATAAGGAAGCATTATTATTATTTTTTTACGTTTACGTTAGATCCAAACAGGACACAGGAGGCCCTGAGGAAAAAACGTTCCCCAAGGCCTTTGTTATCTTTGGGGACGAAAGGTTTTTTTATTAAAAGGGTTGGTAGGAATATAGAGGTAAATGTGTCCAGGAGTGACGGGCGTATGTATCCATCCCTTTCACTGCGATGCAAAGCGATGCGATGGATCGAAAGAGTCCGGCTGGAGAGATCAAATAGTCTCCTTTAACCAGTCTTTCCCGATCCGGCCCTCCACGCAGCAAGTAGAAAAACGCGTATTCCGCCAAGCCATAGATAAACCTTATCCCATGATCCCGGGCACCCCTGCTAAGACACCAAACGTAACGAACCACATGGGTTGACATATGGCAGGAGTGTAAGTTAAGCAATAATTTCCGGGGCGGCGGTACTGATTTTACACACTTTTAGTTATTATATCACTTCATAGAATCAAGGACTGAACTATTGGAATTGCCAAAAAGGATTTTTATGAGGTCTTTAAGAGATACTGATTAAATGAGGGAAAAATACAACAACTGGAACCTCACCCCAGATTTGAGTAAATTTACAGAAGGACGTATCGGATAAGTGATTTGTTTTTTATGTTACTGACATCAACTATAAATTGGCATTTTGTTCTTGTCCGCTAAGAACTAAACTGCGTCGGAATTTTTGGTTTTTTTTTATTACGAGAGACAGCCGCGAGGAACAATATTAATATTTATTAATGTATTTTGTATTTGGCAAATAAAACATGATTTCTAATAAATTTACAATTACTCATAATGATACTAAATGGATTAATTGACTTGCACGATGAACTCTGTTTAAGACTAAAAAACCAAAGAAAGCGCCGCAGAACATAAGAAGTTATAAATCATTAAAGTTCTTAATCTTTATTTCGCTCCACTGTTTCCTTTTAATCCATCTAATTCCCGTAATGTTTCAAAGTTAAAATTTATGAAATCTTAAGTTTCACAAACTCAAATAAAAGCGTAATATTACCAAAACTCTGCTCGAAGCATTAAGCATTGTGAATCAGGAACATAAGTGGTTGTATTGCTATTAATACGGTTGTGCTTTCTTTTGAGACTTTTGAGGATTTACCATATTTTAGTTGACCAGGTTACTCTTAGGAATTACCTTATTTTAGTTGACTCGATATTATTAAGTTATTGATTTCACCGTGCTCCAGGCCAGTAATAGACCTTTACCTAATATTTTGGACTAACCATATCGTCAGTCAGTTCGTTAGTAAGTTCAATACTCTCCCATTGAAAACATTTACAAACTTGAAGTTTAAAAAAAAGAATCCCTTATAAAACGTGAATCACGCACTTCAAAAAAGTGAGATTTAGGTGATTGAAAAAGTGTGGAATTCGTTCATGTCATTGGCGATGATGGTGTGATCCATTCTCATGGAAATAAAAAAAAAATAGGTTTTGATGCGGATTAACCCTTTCCAAACCAAATTCATCACTCCTCGTTAACTTGTCATGAACCAGTAGCGTTACATTACAATATATTTTTTAATGTAATGGAATCATTTTTTTATATTAATACCTCAAAAGTGTCCCAACTGTTCCCATCTGGAGCCAGTGAGGCTATGGCATCCCCAATTGGGGTATGTTGTGAGGATAAAGGTAGAGGGGATGGAAAGACAATGTGAAAGAGGAAAATGGGGAAGTACCTGGCTATTCAGATCTTGTCACCAAACACGGGTAAAGCCATTTCAAGCAACGTTTCTATTCTGAATGTTGGTTTTACATCAGGGCGATACTGAGAGTATCCTCCACTCTGGAACGTGCAGCAAATGCACTATACGAGTATATTATTTTTAATTAATTAATGAAATAATACAAATTAATGTAATTTATGATATAAATATATCATGTGTTTTGTAAATCTTGCTAAATATTTAAATTGGGATTTGTTGAATTCATACCGACCCGAGTGGGACCCGACCTTACTTTTAACCGACACAACGAGGTACATAACAAATTTGATAAATATTTTATGTAGGTATGAATAACACATTCGTAAAAAAAATGCGCAATAAAAATAAAACACATGTTTTTTTTATTAATTCATTATACTGACCGATTTCGCTTTGCTCAAGCAGCATCAGGGTACAAATTAATACTAAACAATAAATATAAAAAGTCTGCTTATGTATAAATACATAGGGAGACAACAAATAAAATTATAACAGACAGTGGGGATATATTTACATTAATACGAAAACCAACAGATAATATGCAGACTAATTGGTTATTGAAAGAGACAATGGGAAATTTTAACAGTGGAAACAGATCTATATTAACTAGAAACCGGTCGGAAAAATAAATTAATAAAAACTCGCGATTTTAAACAAAACAAGTGATTTATTTTTATTAAATATGTCTAACCACAAAGTGATTTATTTCTGCAATAATAAAAAAATATACTGTAATTCCTTATTGCTGTTGGTTTTTCCTTTCAATCAAGCACCCTGATAGATTGTAGATTATGGAATGCAAAACCAAATATGCCTTCAAAATAACGCTACATGTTGACGCAATTATGTGTATATTATGCTTTTCTTCATCCTACCAACTTTCAAAGCCTATCGTGACTGACAATATTACCTACCTGTGGAACAATAAATCCCAAGGAACTAGTGCAATCCTTATTCATCTCTCGTTTTTTTAACATTGTTTCCCGCGGAGACTTGTGCAGTGTGAACAAACCAAGTGATTCGACAATAACATAACAAGAACATGCTCAGGAAGTAAAGGTGAGTCAGAATCCCTTTTCAAGTTTACCATCCCCATAGTTGTGTCATTGAAACGCCAGGTTTTTTGATTAAATTCTAAATTATTAATTTGTCCCAATTGATTCGCAATATATTTGGGACTACATTATTATTATTAATAATAATATGCCTTCTTAATCAAATATCAGCTAATCAGTAATTCTCGTGCTTAAAAGTAGTGTACGTTCGTTATATTCGTGTAGTTCGCAATGTCCCCAGTAAATCTTTCGAATGCTCGCTGGTCGTAGATTGCAGGCCCAATTCCTAACAGGATATTTAATTACTCACCCCGATAGCGCGGCCGCAACCCTTCTGACCTATTTATGGCGGTAAGCCGGTAGCACACGCAGTACAGCACTGTAGAGCCTTACCAACACCACCTCAACACAGGCCAGGGCATTCAAATAGGTTGGCTGACTATTTATTTAATATTCGATGAAGAAGATAATACTAATCAAAAAGAACACGCAGAAAAATAAGAAGCTAACGGTTGCAACTGGGATTCGAACCCAGGATCTCTATATTACCGGGATAAGCGCCTTAACGAATTCGGCCGCTGAGAATAAGTGGTGTACACAAAGTTATTTGTTTTTCATATATATATATACATATATATATATATATATTTTTTTTTTATAAGAAAATCTCTCTTTTAAACCTTTTAAGAGGTGTGTGTCCCGGTAAGACGTAAGGTTCTGGGTTCGAGTCCCAGTTGCGACCATTATCTTTTATTATTTTTCTGTGTCTTGTTCATTTTCATATATAAAAAATTATATTATTATTGTTATCTTCTTCTTCAACGATATATTATTTGTTTTTGTTTAATATTTCAAATTCCATATTTTTGGCAGCTACCTTTTTAGGTGAACAAATAATTATCTCGGATAAACACATCCTATTTTTATTTATATGGGCCACTTATTGACCTTTTTCTAAAAGTTTAAATGAATATTGTTTTTTTTTTCGGTGTCTTGTTTTTTTTAAATTTTCATTTGTTTTTTTAGCTCTTTTTTGTTTATTATTGACGAAAATATATTTTTAAAAAAAATAAACATTTTTATTGCAACGATAAGAACCACAAAAATAAGTTTAAAATGTATCGTTTCTACAAACATAAGTAAACACTTCACTACAGTCTTCGATTACACATCGAATTGTCTAAAGAGGGAGGTAGCGCAATATGTTATAATACCCAAAAAATAACTCACGACAATACTTATGGCCGTTAAAATGTCAAATCATTTCCCACAAAAATAAGCTTTAAACATTCCACAATTTTTTTTACATTATCCCTCATTTGTGTAATACCCGATGATGTTTATTGAGATCTTCACCCTTGTACAACTACTTTTAGGTAGATTATTTTTATATAATAATTTACTAAAATTAATTATATAATTTACTAAAATTAATTATATAAAACTAATTTTAATTATTCAAAAAATCATATTATATTATATTATATTATATATTATATATCATATCATATTATATATCATCTCCTGTGTGTACCCATAATTATGAAATTTCATTGGGTTCAATAAATCTTTCAGAATTTGTAGTAAAATTTTGTGAATCTTAAGAATTTGTAGTAAATTTTTGTGTTAAATTTCTTTATTCAATAATATTTAATTTAAAATCAATTTTTCTGAAAAAAATCTTCTTATGATCCATTTCGTAAAAGACGCACTTATTTTCCAAGCATATTTCGTCGACGGAGATCAAAAGAGAAAAAACCGCAAAAAAAGCCGTATTTAACTCATTTTTGGATTTATTGTCCTTTAAGGCATTTCAAATTTCCGCTCTCGATATAAATAGGCGGCCAACGTGATTTAATATCCTGGCCTGGGTTGAGGTGGTATTTCTTAAACACAGTCTTAAATACGGCCTTGTAGGGCGGCTGCATTACGCGGCCGGTAAAGCCCTTCATAAACGGTCGCTACCGCCAACGCCACTGAGAGTTAATTGATAAGGTTTTCTTTTCGTGTTTGAAATGGCGTTGGTATCTTGTGCTATACATTATCCAGACGTACCCAGAGCGTGCGTGACTCCATTCTCAAAATATCAGAGTAAAGTACACTGAGCTTTTTCAAACGAAATCGCATCGGCAACTTAATGGACATGTGCATCGGGGCATAATAACTAGAACAGAGAAAAGTTTAGTCAATGTAGTCATCGCGTCCAAAAAAATCAAGATTCTAATTTTCTTAATTAATAAACAAAACGATTTCAGCTTTTGAAAAAATAATCTCTTCTGAACCATTACAACAATCACCATCTTGAAACCGGAACCGAAACGTAACGAACAAATTTAAATATTTATATTTTTAACTTTTTAACTTAAAGAGTTAAACGTCAAATTATAATATTTTAATTAATGAAGATAATATTAGCGAAAGTCAATCGAAAATCCGAAACAGAAAAATCAGAAAAAGATACGGATACATCTGGGACTCGAACCCAGGACCTCTGGCCATCCGGGCCAATTGGCCCTTCATTAATTAAAATATTATAACAAATTTAAAGACTGATGGAATGCTAAATGGTCGAGTTACAACTGGACTTCACCACGCTCAGCCGTGATGGTGGTATGAAAAAAAAATTTTATTACAATTTAAATGTCAATAATTCTAATAAAAAATAACTTATATAGCACATTATTAACCCCCCCCCCCCCCCCCTCACCCCAAATATAAACCCTGATTTGCTGGTTTACGCCTGGCTAGTAAAATTTAAAAAATCATTTCTATTACCTATTATTTTTTAGCGACTTTCAAATATGATACAAACAAAATAAATTAGTATATTTAAGTGTACTAAAATTATATTTCCTATCCCTCCTCACTAGGGATCCTGTGCTGAGGGGGCTAAAGTTTTTTGGAATTCTGGTTTATTTGTCGTCTATGTCGTTTTTAGCGTTTCAAGGGTTTTCCTGTTGACCTCTTTCAGCCAGATTTTTATTCCTGATTTGTACATTTGTTACATGTTTGGAGGAAGGATGTTGTGAAGTTTTGTTACTAAATAAGTGCAGTTTCTTTGTCCGAATGTGGTTTTATAATTTGAAATGTTTTTATGTCCTTTTTATTATATTTAGGGTGATGGATGCACGGTATATTTAATCACGGTTTCAATGACATATTTTTGCATAATATATTCGTCGAACATTTGACATGCAAATAAGCACCGATTGAAGACTAAAAATAAATAAGTATAAATAATGTATTTTTAAAATTCTCTAATATAAACCAAGTGATATAAAACCATTCAGAACTTAAACATTGTAGTTTAAACGTAATGGCTTTAGCTATGGTAAATGGTAAGAAACCTGATCTGGCTAGTCAATCATTATTATGCTTAGGCCTATCCCCTACACATATAGTATATTTCTGTCCATTTATTCCATTTTCATTTCAATTTTAGTATATCATTTTGAAATATAATAGTATTCCTGTGATTTGGAAAATCACACTCTTTATATAACTAATTTACGCTAATTCACACTTCCAATTACCTTCCTTTTAATTATATTGAACTTAAAATGTAATTAACCTTTATTTTCAAGTAACCATGTTTGTATACATTTATGTACCTATGTATATGTATGTATCGACACAGGTTTACCCCAGTGAGACAGGCATTGGAAAAAAACACTTGAAATTGTACTGTATATATAGATTAAATAAATAAATAAAACATGTCTTTACGTATCAAAACATTCCACAAAATGTGGGCCAAGGGCGAAAAATCCATATAAAACCAAAAATTGAGTAATCATTTAAATATCAATTCCTTACGTGGTAATGAGCGATTTCGTTAATGAATTCTTCACCTCAATCAAATTTTCAATAAGTAGTCCTTCTATTTTATTTTTTCATTGAATAAGAAAGTTTCTAAAAGTTTTATAGTTCCGTGATTGTCGATAATAAGGTAACGCTACAGTTTGTGTATTTAATTTTAAAGAAAAAAAACCATGTCGCACTATGTTCTACCCAGCAGGGTGTCTCGATCTTAAAGAAATAATCCCAGAAGAAGTATAAAATTATTAAAAGTACGTAGATTTAAATCAATTTATTGTTTCGTCCAAAATCCTAAATTCATTATTTGTAGGAAATATTTATTTATTGTTATTCAATAGTAGATATAATTGACAGCTGTTTCACCTTCTGAAGGCACTATGAAACTGTTTTTTAGGCCACTAACCTCATATTATTTCTCGGTAGGTATTTATGATGAAAAACTTACTGGTATTGTTTTTACTACTTATTATTGATTTCAGAAGAAAATTTCGGAAATTATTAATGGTTTTTACCCTTTAAAGTTTTCCTAATTACAGCACTGATTAAATTAGATCGAAGGTTGTTACGTGAGTTATTCCCAAATGACAGGGTTTCCTTTTCCAGCATAATTAAGTATTTTTATGGTATCTAGTATTTGAACTTTGCTTAAATATGTCTAAGGATTATTTAAAAAGTCATATAATAAGAAAGCTATTTAGATAATTAAGAAAACAACATATACTTGTATTTTAATTATAAATAAAAATTATGAAGTGACCTAACCTAACCTAACCACAGTTTGAATACGCCTTCCGACGGCGAGACAGCTGTCACGTGTAATAATAGTTACATGGCAGAATTTGTTTCTAAATAAACTGTTTTAATAAATTAAATAATAATATTATTCAATTTATAAGAGAAAAAAAATTGTAGAAGACATTGGTAGATTCATACATACAAGTTAATACATTATAGGAAATATAATTTTGGTCCATGATATTACCATCCATCAATATGTTGTTTATTTCAAAAAAAATCCAAGGCCCTAACCCTTTTCATGAATTATGTTTGTTTTGTTTTCATAAAACGTATAATAATTTATTTCAGATCATATTCGGATACGGGCAGCGTTTTGTGAACCCACATCTGTTTTTGGATTAACCTTTAAAACAAATCAGTTCACTGTGGTATTATCACTAAAAGGGGTAGTTTATTTACAAGGCTTCAAAAAGTATTTGAATGAACCCCGCGACCACTTCTCTGTCGTGTCTCTCATTGTTTCGATACAAAGATCTACAAATTTTGATGTATTGTGTGGACCATTCAAATTATACGGAACTTGATTCATGCATACCATCACCTTTGTTTCAGCTAACCAGCAATCAAACAGTAGCAAATGGTTGCTAGTAAAAATGTACGATTGTTTATTGGGCTGATATAATAAGTGAGTGGAATTGATTTAATTTTTGACCCATGGGTTTGAATTGTCGAGGGTTGGTGGGTAATGATTCGGGTGTAGCCCATTAATATAATATAGGTAGCAAGTAGCAGGCAGTAGGATAATTATGGGTGAACGTGTTTGGTACTGGTACGTGACTGAGCCAGCTTCTATAACTCGCCTACAACATCGATATATAAAATACTAGATGAATACTCTAGCAATAAGCGATTGTTCTATCTTGTAGACATATAAACAGCAAGCAGCCTGGTATAATATTATGTTGGTAACAACATCTCACAACAACTTTCATTTTTATAAATATAATAAATAGTCCAGAACCGTAAAACAGCTGAAGGTTTTCATAAAATATTCGTTTCAATTGTTGCATAAAAAAAAAAATTTTGTGTTATTTTTTTAAAAATAAAAATTGAATGTTTGTTGACAAATTAGATAGATTAACCGAAATTAAAAATTCAAATAAACACCTTTAAGTCGAGTTGTTTCAAAAAATGTATATAATTCATCAAACATTTGAAGTTAATTATCACGTTCTGTGTAAGGTAAATAGAAGTTCTGTTAGTATATCATTATAGGCCAGTAGCTCTAAAATTGAAATAATTACAGATCTTGAATAAAACTTTCACAGAACATGAAAATTAACTTCTAATATTTGATAAATGGTTCGATTTTTTTTAAACCACCCATCCTAGTAAACTTGAAAAGTTCTGAAATTTGCCAAAAATTTAAACAAAAAATACACATTTGAAATATATAATTGTTATATTAATTATTAATTAATTAAACAAAAATTATTCTCTGATTATAAGTGTTGTACCTCCTTTATCATTTGTCTTGGATTTTTGTTCACAAGCAGTTCCAATTTTTAAAAAGACACTTCAATTGAAAGCAAATTTGAGTTCATTTAACGTAAATAATTGCAAATAAGAATAGCGCACATCACAGATAGTCGAAATATATTGGCATAAGCAGCAAATATATTTTAAAAAAACTTTTCATGAAAATACACCAAAAAAGATTAGAGAGCTGCTTCACATTATGAGCGATAAATTTATTGACAACTTTTTCAGTCTTCAGGCTATGCTAATTTCTGTAACACTGCTATACTCCTCGCTAATTTAAATCAATGGCCCTTGTCATGTGTTTAAAATCAGAATTATATTAAATAGGAAAGATGAACAACAAAAAAATTAGTTAAATTTTTGGTATATTATTAATCTAAATTCTAAATAATACCAGAAAAGCCAATTTTGTGATGCTATGCCAAGTCAATGGTCCAGACATTGAGAGTGTATTTTGGGTATGACACACTTATACACCCTTAGGAGAGATATATTGTTACACGTAGCACGCATTTATATGGAAATCAATCCAGCCGAGACATAATCGAATATTCTGGAATAAGATCGGGGACGAGAACACGTTGACGAGAAAATGACAGGAAGATTTGAATTTACGATTTGGGAAAAGAAAGTAATTTGATACTTATTATTTCGTTGTAACACAATCAAATTTAGATCTCTTTCTTTCATTCCGACGTAGACATTGTGAGAAATGAAGAAAACCAAGGTGGCACACCACTAAAGTTTTATTTGTTTTGCTAGACAAAACACCTTCAAAATCCACTGCAGAAATTAAGTTTAAACATAAAAAGGCGGGATTTTATAATTTGACAGGCGAGAATGGAATTGTATAGTGAATATCCCTGCCATAAGTCACCCCAACCGGTTTGCTACGTTTGGTGACTTAGCAGGAACGCCCAGGTTAACGGGTGAGGTTTGTTTAGGTCTTGGCGGCGGATGCATTTCCCCACCGTCTTCGTGGCGGGTCGGGAGAGACTGGTTAAGGGGGATCGTTTGACCTCTCCAGCCCGACTCTCGGAGTAAATACTAAAGAAAGAAACGAGACGAAATGGTGTTTGCCGGAATTGGATGTGTAGGAAAAGCAAGTTTTTTTATTTTTTTTTTTATAGTGAATACCTCACAGGAGTCGCAAGTATTAAAAAGTTACTAAAAGTATGTGTTTCTAATCAATATTGTTGGTGGGTAATCCAAATTCTGTAACAAATCTCACGATTTGATGAATGGTCACTAACATTCCATTCAAACTCTGTTAATTTATTTTTTTTTTTTACTTTTTAACTTAATAAGTTAAACCTAAAATTAAAATATTTTAAAATATTATCTCTTAATTTTCATTGACAATTTATTAAACTACATGGGTACTGAAAAAAAACTACGTTCTCCCGCCCAAATTATTCAGAGTTTATTAACTCCCAATTCCACCGTTTTTAATCAAAATTCTTTCACTTTGTGTTTCGTTTTATTGCTCATCCAGAACAAATTTGAATATCGTAGCTTCTTCTTTTACCCCAAGTATTACCACCAAGGGTTTGAGCGGTTGGAAGGAACTTATAATATTAGAAGAGATGTTGCCCTGTGTTTTCAAGATAGGGCAATATAAATTAGATGTCCAAGCTAATAACTCACAGGGACCCGTAATTAGGGTCTAGGACTACCGAACTGAACCTGCGAGGCCCTGAGGAACTCCGTTCTAAATATTACATAATCAATTAAACCATACACTACACAAAACAGGTATTCTTATGTTTTGGTGTGCCCTCGGTTTTATGTAGATCAAAACAAAGACAAATAAAAAAAATGGAAGAAGGTACAGAAATATTAATAGCATATTATTCTTGAATTAGAATATAGGCTTATCCCGTATAAATAAAAATGAAAACAAAATATCCTGTCTACCTAATTCTGGAAATGCGGTTGATCATGAACCCAACCTAAACGATAATGTTTGAATGTCTGCCGAAGTGTTTCAGGTCTAAATGCCATCATCGATTTCACTTTTGGTAACTGTTTTTTGCTGAAATCTACAATGATTTTTAATTCTTACAATGTATTTATATGGTGCAATTAATTCAGGCTTCACCCAAGGGCTCACTTGTATTATTTAACTGAATTGAGAATTTCAAATAAATACGGGCAACGGACATTCACTTATCTTGTGCCTACTATATTTAATAAGATGCCAATGCATATATACGCCCTTGAGGTGATTTTTCACGAAAACGGCGCTATATAAATTAGCCAAATATTATTATTATTATTATAAAAAGCGAATCAAATTGCACCACCGCTAGCATAAAAAAAATTGAATCGTTAATAGACCAAGATTTTTTATATTGGTGTTGCTTGTAATCTTATGTATAAAAATGTGCCTACGAGTATGTTTTCTGTGTTACATAATATTATATTTGTCTGTCTATGTATTTTACGCCTTTGTATTTACTTTGTAGTTACTTGAAATGTTTTTCTTCTGTGTCTACTTTCTATTATGTAGTTTTTCGTTATTTGTGTGCTTTAGTTTTATATTGACATTGT
The DNA here is from genome assembly GCA_951813805.1 of Limnephilus auricula. Lineage (NCBI taxonomy): Eukaryota > Metazoa > Arthropoda > Insecta > Trichoptera > Limnephilidae > Limnephilus > Limnephilus auricula. The sequence continues at coordinate 2,605,709 of OX638401.1, forward strand.
TAAGTTGACCCACTGACGAACTGCTTCGTCAATTTAGCGAATGCTTAAAGTGAAGAATAAATAAATTAAAAGTGTGCAGTAATCACATATGCGCTTTACGTCATAACATATATATAACATCAATAAAGTTACAAACTAAGTAAAGAAGGTTTTTAAAATTACAAATTATACTTGAACTACTAGTGGATTTCCTTTTTACAAAATTGCCGTTCATTGGACAATATAATATGCATGTGTATTGAATATAATTACTTATATACTGATGTTGCTGATTTTTCTTTCAATAAAACAAAGAAATAAATAACATGATGCAACCAACAAAAAACAAGGACTGTAAAAGATATCATTTTTGCTTATCCTTTATCTAAGTTTCCACCACGATTCAAAATTGTTTATCGCATTCGAACTGATTCCAGTCCCAAAGGAAGAGGGAGTCACAAGTCAAAGTAGGGGATCTGTTATTAAATTTATCAATTTTTATTTTTATCCACCCCTCTATATTCTATAAGTGTAATTCTATTCGTATCAAGTGACAAGAATCAATTGAATTTGTTTGTTATTGTATTTTATATCTACGCTTTCAGCGATAGATAGGTAGATATGTCACTGTATAAGGGGTTGAAATTTGCTCTTATAATCAAACACAAATACGCTATATAATATTTAATCATTTCCATTCTCTAAATGAATTATTCAATATAATAAAATACCTGCTCGGTTTCGTGAAAATGGATTCATATTCATTTCTGGCTAGAAGTATTATTGAGAGGGATGCTGTGTAAGTACGAATATATTTCAATTAATTTCGTGCGGTCGTCATTTCTATGCATTTATCATGGAATAACTAAGGTACTAACTTAACGTTGACGCTTGTTTGGTAACTCAACTAACGTTAAATCGTTAAACTAACGTTAAACTACTCATTATATTGGTCTCAGTTTTAAAAGTGTACGTCATAATTTGAATGTTATGATCAAAAATTTTATTCAAAAGTTCAATTTAAACTTTAAGCTATGACCACTATTTCTGTGCAGTTTGCATAAATTAGGGGAGAGACACCAAATTAAAATGGGGTAGAAATTCAGATATTTGATTGCTTGAATTATCTGACAGTTTCATGTGTGACATCGCTCTCACAATAATAATTGTTCATACTATGAATAATGATTGACGGACTTTGTATAGGGGTCCCATAGGGAATCCCAAGCGTCAATCTTCATATCCCACTAGTATTATTATTATGATTCGTGGAATATGCAAACGCGGATTTGACATCCCAAAGCGCTGGAAACTGGGGCAAATTCCTACTCAGTACAACCAGAGAGCTGTGTTTGGATAAAATGACATTCATTTCAAGTGATCAAAAGTAGATTGAATAAATAATAAAGGGAAAATGATACTGATATTTTAACTGAAGTGTTGAGCTTTTTTCCTACTTTGTATTATATATATATAGTCAGTGAGGCATTAGACTTGCAGAGGAATGAAGAAAGTAGATTTTTTTGATTTGAACAGAAATGAGAGCCAAGAGGTGAACGTATGCTAAAATAATCTAAAGCTATGACGCGAAAATAAAGTCATACCTAACTGATGTAATCGGATTTTACCTCTCATGCCAATTTGTTCACTTTTCGGAACATTATAGAAATCGTTGTGTCTCTCTTACTATAATAGTCAGAAATATGATACAAACGATGTTAGAAAGAAAAAACACTACGCTTTGTATTCAAATATAAACGTTAACAACAAAATAAGTGAAATGTACGACTCATAAAACCAAAGTTTCAGAACGAATTTGAAAAAAAATATTAAACTTTGGGAATTGTTTGTTAATTATTTTTTTACGGATCGACAAAAAGTGAGGTGACGGTAAAGTTATTAAATTATTTATCTAATAAAATATGTACGTGTTATAATTTTTGTTCGTTAGAAAAAACATCAGTTGAGCCATTTTTTAAACTTTTATGTTTTGCATGCAAAAATTTTTAATTTAAAAAAATATTTATATATTATTTCGAATTTCAAAATTTCAACGCGGACACCTTTCAAAAACAGTTTTCGGATACATTCAGAAATATTCCTTTATCTATTTATTGCAAAGCGGAAATATTTTGATCCTCTGACAAAATATGGTCAAGGCATGAGGTCTTAAGAATGTTCAAAAAGATACTCTTAGTTGGACTGAAAAAGAAGTACAAGTAAATGGTGGAAGACACAACACTATTGAGTGAATCAAATGTCATGTCAAGTATCGGGATGACAAAATATTACAGAAGTGTAAGATACTTCGTTTCAATGTAAACATCGTTTACTGAGTATCGAAACAGAGTTTTGTAGCATTCCATCAGACAGTCTTGCAAAAAAAGGAGTAATTTTTTTTATTGGGATGTGCTTCGCATTGCTATATAACCACTGGAGCGATAGAGCAATTAAAATATTTTTTCTCGGATTGCTAAAGGAAATTTTTCCGCCCGCATTAAAAAAATCATACCAAACTTGCACATTTTTATCAATATAAGTTAGCCTTATTTGTTTGATCAACTGTATTATAGTATAATATATATGTGCATTTTGAGTACCTACCTTATCAAATAAAATAATTACCTAAACATTATTACCTACTGATTTGGCAAATGTTTTTTTGTATGTGATTACTCGTCGCATGAGTGCTTAATTGTCCAATCTCCATTTTAGTTTTTATTCAGTCTTCGTTTTAAAATTAAAAATAAAGTATCAAAAACGATAAGTAATCACTTGACTAAGAATGATTTAAACCAACGAGACCTTTACCTTTACTGGAATAGCTTCATCATAACAACTGGAGTGACAGAGCAATTACAATATTTTTTCTCGGATTGCTAAAGGCAATTTTTCTGCCCACATTAAAAAAATCATACCTCCGAATTTGAATATGGAGACCCACAAACTCATTATAGTTTTATATAGCCAATGAATTCCCCTATATTTTGTTTATTATCACATATTTGTAGGATTTATAAAAAAAATATAATTAAATCTTTAACCTTAAAATTTTTTAAAGAATCTAGAGAATATTTATTTTGTTATATTTTGAATGTATAATATATTATATAATCGTTTTAATATATTTTTTTTTTTTGAAAATTTGCCACTATTTGGCAACAAAGCAATCTGAGGTTTTGGAAATAGCGCCATAATGTGGCAAAAAGCGCTCGAGTGGATATAGCACTCCAATAATTACACATATTTCTAATAATAGGTCAAAGTAGGTATATTAAGAAATAATAATTTCACAACAAAAATTTTGGAAAATTAATCAAAAATCTTTTCATATTGATTCCAGTTACTTTGTTACCATTATTTTACATCAACCCACATGAAGCAATAAGGAAAATATTTTTTTCAAGGCCTGTGTGATATTTGAAGATTCTATGTGGGGGGGCTTTATAAGGAAAGGGAAGAGTGGAAATTCTGGGAAGGAAAAAGGTATGACGGGTGGTTAGGAATCTTAGGATCAGTGCGTCCAAGGCGTTTTTCCGAGAGAGTCCTGCTGGAGAGTTCAAAAGGTCTACATCAACCAGCCTGTCCCGATCAGGCCTTCCACGCAGTTGGTGGGCAGACGAATCTGCCACCAAGATCTGGATAAACCTCACCCCCATGAATCCGGGCACCGCTGCTATGTCACCAAACGCAGCGAACCACTTGGGGTGACCTATGGCGAAGGTATCAGTTAACCAATGAATGGTTTCCGGGGAGGTGGTACCCATACCCGCCTCTCAAATTGAAAATTTATTGTTACTAATAATTACTTCACTGCCAATGTTCCAGCTGGCTTGTCCTTAATTAGCCATTATTGCACCCCTATTTTCTGACTCACAATAAAAGTTTTCACGTTCCACCTATTTATTTAATCGTCTATGTATAATTACTTTACTCATCACCGTTTAAATATCATTAAACATAAGAAGTAATCATGTTATATACAATATTTTATGGAAAGGTCCGATGCCAACTCTGGTGATGCGCAGTGAGGCGTATAATTGGCAAAGGAAGGGTGAAATTAGTTTGAATGCAGTATTAAGAGTGGTGTATTCGTGGTAATACTATGTGTAACCAAATTGCGAATGGAAGAACTGGATAGAAATCGAATGTAAGTTTAATGAATATTATATAATTTGGACGCGTACGGTGGATAGAAACGAAGAGAAGAGTGTAAGAAAAATGTGTGATGCACAAGGGAAGAAGGGGACAAGCAAATAATGGATCATGTATTATTTAGATCCTATAAAATAGAAGAGAGTTAGGAGACGTGTAAAAAGATTTTATACTCTAAAAGAAGCAATGGTGTACCCATATATAAGAATACTGTATGAAATGTCGTACCTTTTTACACACCCCTTCAAAAAAATGTCAACTTAGTTAGTCACCTTATTAACTAATATAATTAATATTTATATACACCAATCCTGATAACTGGAAGAGGGATGATGAATGTAATATTAGTGCTGTGGAAACGAGATGCCTCAATGGAATGCTTGGTAAATCAGTTTGTGACCATTAAAAGAGATTCGCAAAGAACGCGAGGCTGAAGCGAAATGAGCAAAATTAAGAAAGGGACGCTTAGATAGTTTGGACATGTAAAGCGGATGATAGGAGTGTAAGGAAAATATGCAAAACGAACTGAATAGTGGAAGAAGTCGGGGACGCCCGAGGGAGTCGGATCATGTCAAGAGTCAGAATAACATAGATGAGACGATAAGAGTGTGACTGAAGTAAGGAGTGTATGAAGACTATTTCAAGACCGAGTGGTTTGGCAGTTCGTCAGGAAACAGCGTGATGGCAAATTATTTAGTTAATAAACCTAAAATACTTGCAGAACTTAATAATAAAATTAATTAATTAATTGATTTACATTCAATTATAAAAAACCACCCAAAAATGGAGTTCTTCCAATTAAACAGAATAACGGAAATTTTATTTTTTATTATTGTTACAGTTGTTTCAGCCTTAGTGAGTTGAGAATAAAAACTATAATACTTGCAGAACTTAATAATAGTGTTTGGTTTTGAAATGCTAATATGCCTAGTTTCTATCTGAATGTATTTTTACCCAGTACATACCTCTCCCCATCCTTAAACCACATCACCGTGCTGGAAGGATTTGAACTGGGAACAATGACCAGGAAAACTGGAGGGCATTTGATCCGGAAGCACCCAGAAACAGAAAAGGAATCTAGGAAGCAAGTTTGGAAGCAACTTCGGTGTTCGTTGTGTTGATAATTTCGTTTATTAACTAAAAAGAATGTATAAAAGTAAACAATACATGTTTTACTTATTTATGTTGTTGTGATAATTTACCTCGAGGTAGTGCAGTAAAATAAACTTTACTTGTGAGTTTGTGTCGTGTTCTAGAGGTAATTTGGTTTCCTTCTCCTTCTATCCCATTTTTGTTCCCAACACATATTATCACCCAATTCCAACAAATACCATTTCGTTTAGTTTATTTACAGTCCATTCTACCAAGTGCATCTGAAGCTGTTATTCGCAAACATTTTCGGATGCAACAAATAGCATCAATGAATCTGATTTGAGTGTGATGGTTAGTTAGTTGTATATAAGATTTCATTTTATTGTGATGACGGAACAAGATTGATGAATCAATGATGTGATGCTTTTATTATTATCAACACAATTTCGTGATAAATCAGTGGGGAATCTATATGTTTTATGCCAAGATGAATTGTCGAATTTGATCTTATAATAAAATGTTAAGCAATGATTTACCTATCGGTAGAAGGCGTAAGATCTAGGCGAGATAGTTATTTTTTGCGAATAGAATGAGTCAGAACCAATCCTAGTTATCCTGTGTCTCTTGGGCATTAGAACACTAGAACATGGCCCGTTCGCCTACAGATTTCGATATTCAGACATGCAACATCATTCCAATTCATACCAATATTCGAATCAATTGATCCATTTAGCATTGGTGTGATAATATGATTATTATGACGTAATAAGATTTGTATTGAAACCCAGGTCGGTTGATTATATTAGGTAGTTAACATTGTAGGAAAAAAATATAGAGCTTGATAACCTGTAGATGGTTATACTATGAATTTCCCATTTAAATATTTTTTTGAGACTGAAGGCAGTAGGGAAGAGGACTGTCGGTTGTATGACGTTCGGAAGGTACCCAAGTAGAACTTAGCTACTTCTTAAGTTGGTTTCTCGTTACTAAGGATCGTGACCCCTACTTCAATTTCCATGGTGGACATGGTGGTCGTTTCTTCGACTAATTTCTGTGTGAGTCGGCTCGTACGTGGAACGAGCTACTGACATCTGATTTTTCCTCTTCATGTAACCCAGGCCTCTTCAAGTCCCCTATAAGGCTGCCAAACTGTGTGGCAACGTAGTTCTCGTGTCTTTACACTGTACATATATGTTGAAGTGTAACATAAAAATAAAATCAATCTACTTATAGTCAGGTACCTACTAAGGATCTCAACCTTGATTTAAAAAAAATCAAATTAAAGAAAACGACAAAAAACAGAGTAGTTTAATATTTTATTAATGTTTGTCTTTTTCAATAAGGACACATTTAATATAAAAGAAATCAAATAAACCAAGACAACTTTTTTCATCCATTTAACAATGAGCTATGTAAGAGCACAGATCTACATCCATTTCCATCAAAGGAAACATTTCACGGACATCAGCTCTGTGGCGACTGGCGATTACCAAACGTTCGAACCGGAATAAAAACAGGAATATCTCATCAGAGTTTTATAATAGAAATATTTTAATACCCTTCCATTGTTGGCCGGTTGTTTAGTTCCAGTCTCGCCGCGTGAAATCCTTTGGAATCGGCCTCACCTATTACTTGACAATGGAATATAATTTCCTTACATTTCACACTTTTTGGGACCGAACGTATTAACAATACTGCTCATGTTCTCCTGGTGTCTGGGCAACGAGTGTTTTTGAATTAAATAAATTACGTGCAGTGACTATTTGTGATGTACTCGTCACTGAGAAACAAGACTGTTTTGTATGACACAACTATTAATATAAATAAATTCAAACAATCGAATATTTTCATACTTGATATCTACGTCTGTATCAAAGATTCAAAACCCATGTCGTGAGCGTTGCTTTGAAATTCAAAAATTAAATAAATACATCGTGTATTTAGTCTCGTTCCAGAGTAGAAAATACTCTTAGGACTGCCATGGTGAGATTCCACCATTCCCTTGTTTGTAATTACTTTAGTTATATCTACTCTTTCTTTATATGCAAGTTCTACTATTCTACATTATCTTTTTTCTTCAAAATTCAATTTGGCAGGTGGATGTTGGTACCGTCGCACCGGGAATCATTTATTGAACAATCTACAGGCACCCTAAGGTGCCTGGGTTCATGGGGTGAGGTTTGTCTTGATCTTGGCGGCGGATGCTTTTGCCCGCCTTTCTGGTTGATGGAGACCTTTTGGCCTCTCCAGCCGGACTCTCTCGACCCAACACCTTGCACCGCTGTGAGAGAGTTGGATTCATATGTTCGTCATTCCTGAATACATTGACCCTTAGATTCCTGCCCCTCATACATTTTCTTTCCCAGAACTTTATTTCCTTGCTTTCACTAAAATCCATACAGCATTTTCAAAGATGAAATCGGTGTGGAGATAATGTAAAAAAATTAAATAAATAAATAAAATTGTCTAAGTTAGTTCTTTTACTGGAAGCTTTAAAAAGCTCAAATATTGATAAAAAAAATTAACGTTATCGAAGAAGCATTTATTTTGTAGCTTGCCGTAGTCACTACATAAACAGATAAATTTGTTATTAATACATTGCTCTGCCAGTTTCGGAAGTGCCCTTCCTTCATCTGCCGAAATTTAATGATCTTCAATAAAATTATCTAATTAATTTCAGACAACTTTTTGTATTTATCAGCTGGAAGATACACCGGATAAAGAAAAAAAAATAGTTCAATGTGGTAATTTATTCAATACCAATTTGTTATAAAGTATTAACTTTTTAATCCTCAAAATCAAAACAAAACCCGAAAATCATTCCCAAATCATCAACTCTTTCAACGCAACAAAGAATCATTTTTAAATTCGAACAAAACCCCCATAATGGCTTATGCGTCGTTATTGTATTGTATCTTCATAGACAATAAAAGAACGTCATTGAAGCAATTTATCATCGATGATGCCGTGTGGTCCGGTAGGGATAAGGAGTGCATTTTAAACAGGCTATTACCGGGCATTAAAATGTTGTCTATGCCTGTTGCTAGACATCTGCAGTTTCACACCCCTGCTGCGAGAAATAATGCGGGGTGCAAGTAATTAATCGTTTGGGCTGCAACGAATATGCAGACAGATAAAAAAGGTGATATGTATAACACCATTTTAAATAGATAACTTTCAAAGAGGCACAACTATCCGGAGTAATGGGCATTTTACACAATGCTTTTTTCGGTGACCCGACAGTTGATCCTCTGACAATTTTAAATATTATAACATTATTCACCAGTTTCAAACCTAAAATCAACTTCAATTTCACCTAACTTGATGAGTTGGTATGGATATTAAATGAATTTATTAACAGTGTCGATGATTTGTACTTATTTGCTAAGGTATACAGTATGCAGTATTACACACAAACACAACAAATTTACAATTAGCAAGTTTAGAAATTTTGGAATAATAGTGAATTCAATATTATAAATAATCAAATATTTTTTTTAATCTATTTAATTTATTTTCATATTAATACTTATATTTATTGTAATTTATTCTTGTTGTTTTTGTAGTTTCAAGAAATTGATTTTATTTTGTTAATTTTAAAATATTGTTTTAATATATAAAGTTTATTGTTAATAATATAATATAATTTTTATATTTAATTTTATATAATTGTTTTTATGATATTTTTAGGTAATTAATCACCTCTCTTTAATATTTTTGTCTATTGTTCTTTTTGTCTCTACCTACTTGTAATTATTATTATGTTATTATCCTGACGAAGAAACCATCGGTTTTGAAACATATAGATATTATAACATGTAATTATAGTGGCTTACGCAAAGTAATTTGTTTTATTTTATTAAAATGATGACAAAAAGTAATTTTGCAAAGGTTGAAGAAATTGTTATATTTTTTATTAATAAATGGATGTATTTCACGATGTTCGGTATCATCAAAGTAGATCTGTCTATTTCACGCCTTGTATTATTTATCAATTCCGTTTTTTCCGATTGTAAAAAGATCACAATAAAGAAAGTGTTACGAGTCGGAAACGAGGTAACTCTATGGGGAATATCCTGCAGACATTTGATAGGGGTTGCTTTCAGTCCGCCTTTGCCCCCACCGGCTCTGCGGGGGGTTGATTGAAAACTATTCGCAACTATTCTTTGCTTTACTACCCCCCTTGCCCCCCTCACAAGCCCCGTGACCCATGACTCCGCTGAAGCCTGATGAAAAAATCAATCCGAACTTGTAGAAGAAAAGATGTGAAATGATAAAAAATATTTAAACTTATTGGGTTTCTGCCATTTGGTGCTCTGAATGAAACGCTTTTTTTAAATTTGAAAGACTATATTATCTATTAATGAAAGGCACAAAATAATAATCTGAAATTTTTTGTGGTAGAACTTTAGAATTTGAGCTTTCGTTGAGGTCAAGTTTGACCATAACATCGGGTCAAAGTCTAGGGGATAACAATTAGCTAAATATTATTTTTTTAAATAATAATAATAATTTTTGAAAATAACATCAGAACCTCGTCACATCAGAATCAAGATATAATAGAATCGCAATAAAAACGCCAGAATTTCCCGATCCGCTAGTTGAATGGTACGGAAATGATAATGAAAAGGACCGGTTGAGTTATTAGGGCCGGCCGAGCAGAGCCGGGGCATGTTAGGGCTAGCCGGGGTGGGCCGAGACACTTGTGACTAGCGGCAGGCCCGGGGCGCTGGGCCCTACAGCTGCTCTTGATGCGGCCGAGCTAGGGATGGGGAAGATCTAATTTTTTGATACCGCAACCTCCCGCCGTGAACAGAGGTCGAGATGGATATCAAGGATGAGTCAACGCTACCGCAATAGTTATAAAAATCTGAGCTGCTTTGATTGACTTTCTCGTACGTTTGGTTTTATTATTAAGCTTGGATAGGGAATTACGAGTCAATGGATGATTGGAAGGAGAGGTGTAGATGTATTTATTAATGTTCAAGTAATAAATAGTTCTAACGTTTCTTAAAACTCATGGTGCGCATAAGCGGTGTTCCGCAGGGGTCGCATTTAGACCCTGTACTTTTTTAAACTTTTGACCAACAGATTCCTTACCACTACTCATATATTTTTCCTCACTAGATCCTCTTCTTCCTTTCCCTAAAAAGACCCTCCACACATCATCCCCAAAAATGACTGAGAGATTTTTTCCACTTGGCCTTCCTGTGTGGAGCTAAAGTAAAGAAAAAAAAAAATTCAATGATTTTTTATCGATAGTATAGGATTGAGTTACAGTACTTAAAACACATTGGTATCATAAAATTTCAGTTGTGATAAATTTGCCTGCTAATAATACACTTAAATATTTTTCTTTAAAATAGCTACATCAACAAAAGGTTTTTTGTCAAACTCTTTGGCATTTTGTAGGAAATTGACACTTCACCCCAATTTATTTCTTTCAATTTTTACTACAAAGAAAGCGTTAGTTCGAGGTAATAAGATGACAGACAATATAATGTACTCGGTATATTGAAATTGAAGACATTGGAAGGCGATATTAAAATCGAAACTATAGTAAAATTAAAAACTTTACACCACTCACATTAAAAGTGTTGATGTAATCGATAATAACGCACCCACGTAAAATAGTGTATAATCGTTTATTCTACGATATAGGCACCTACCTTAATAAAGAAAATAATTGGAAAGAACGATAAAGCAAATTGAACAATTCGGCCGTATGAGAAAGCAATAAAAGCCAAGTCGGCTAATATATTTCAACGGCTTTGGAAATATTCAAATCGATCGTCATCCTCCCGGGCTTATTCTGATCAAACCGATTGATTGGCAGAATAGGGCGGGAGGGCCTATTCCGCTAAATCATATTCCACCCAGAGTATGGATATAAGGCCGTAAAAATACCCGCACAGACAAAAGAAAAGAGTTCGAGGAATCAAATTATAACAAGAGAGGTCAGCGGTGCTTTCAGATGTGATCGACTTGAACCAGTTTACGTGGAATGATTTTTTTATTGTAGGCATGGAATCCACATACAAAAAAATATATTTAGATATGAAATATTTTTTGGAATACCCTCGGGGAACGAAAAATTTGTTTTGTAAGGATTTGGCGAGTCCTGAGTTATTTGGCATATTATTATTTTTATACCCTGAAGTGCCTCAGTTATGTTATTGTATTTTACATTCATTTGTACCTAAGTAAGTATAACGCTAGACTTCATTATTTCTTTTGTAGGTATAATAATTATCGTCCATATAATTTCTCCCAGATAATTCTCGTAATCTCTCCAAATTATACTTTCACATAATATGTGAAGACTACAGGGAAAAACAAGGAATATCAATTCTAGAAAAAATTGCAGAAATGAGAATTTAATGTTTAAATACCCGTTTTTTGTCACTGACATTCATTTTTATCTCATTGAGTGCGGACGCTTATGATTCTTGTCTTCCACAAATGACCAATGAAACCGCAATAGTTTTTGAAAGCGATGGTAGTTGCTAAAACAAATTTGCAGTGTGGAAGATACCCAGCGATACCACTAGATGACATTGTTAATTCGATTCGGGATTTTCACTGAAATTCTATATTTTTCCTATATATGTGGCATTTACTTTTTTTTTAACGTAGTCCAGGATAACATTTCTGGAAACCCTTTTCATCTTTCGCGCTGCTCGGCCTTCAGTATTATTTAAATAATAATGAAAAACAAATTATTTCACTATCTGATCGTCGTACCATACGTTTTTACCACACAGCCGCAACAAAAGTGACCACAGGGATAAAGGTATGTTCTATAGAACTAGGTCTACTTTCGTTCTTCTTTTTACAGTTTCAAGCCTCAGTGCTGTAGATATTGATTCATTAGGGCTAATATCAGACCTCCACCATTGACTGCGATCCATAATGATTTACATCTGCGACTAGTGTTTATCGATCAAAGACTTGCCATCTTCCATTAATTATTGGCCATTTCAAAGTTCCGAACAACTACTGTTCAAATCGAGGATTGATCTGGTGTGCTAGCACGGTCGCTCGATAAGAAGTTACCGACCGACTGTCGGTAACTTCTCATCGTTCCCTAGGACAACTGCAGATCGCAAACGAATAGGTGACAGTTCACAATGACTAAGTATCCTTAACATATTCGACATCAACTGTTGTTTGTACGTTAGCGATGTGCAGTTGTCCTAGGGAACGATGAGAAGTTACCGATAGTTATCCTACCGATCGTTATACAGCAAGCGTGCTAGGGCCTCTGGTCCAATTCTCAATACCTAAATAGACAGGTGCAAATACGGAATATGGTATTCCACGATCAATACAGATTTCGTACTGCAGATGACAAAAATTAATCTGGCAATGCTTGTCGATTTGCAACAACACAGAATAGGCGAGCTAAACCGATTTGGTTGGATTGGATTATTCACATGGGGGCAGAGATAATGGGATTACTTAGGGCTGTCAGGCAAAATAGTGCATTTATGCATTTGCGGGTGCAGCCGTCATTTGATTACTGACAAGATTATTATATAGGAATACATAGAGGCTTATCTGTAATAGCGCTGTGCCATCTAATAAACTCCGACACGACAGTTGTGGGAGAACCATTTGGGACGTTATTGCTTAGATTTTATCAATTCTGGTAATATTAATACTATTCTAAGAGGATCCATTAATTTACCAAAGTATCATTTGATGATACTGTGCTAGATGATGAATCTTAAACGATTTTTTCTTTGAGATTTATATAATTTATTTATACTGCGTTCGTATAGATGTTCTCACGTGAGTAAAATCCAAATATAAAAACTCAATACACAAATAGTTACCCAAACAATTACATAACCCAATCAGACAAATTATACATTTGCATACTTTAAGATAGAGAAAAAAAACAGTTAAATAAAAATAGGAAATTATAAAAATCCATAATAGTTTGATAAATTGGCGAGAGACAAAATGACACATCCATATAGATTATCGACAAAATATCTACTTCAGCACACTCTATCTTATTATATAGTCGACACATTTGGGTCAAAGGGATAAAATAGGCAATTTTATTTTTAAACATGTTCAGGTGAAACATGTTAAGGCATCTTAAACAATGGGAAATAGGAACATTATTTATTTCAATACTGTTAAGACATAGCGTAGTATCCAGATGGCCGTGAATCATTTCATGTAAACATTTAGGTCAGTTAATTAATTGCCCTTTAATTTTAGTGTATTCATTTTAAGTATTTATGTCACACGTCGTACGATCTAAAATATGCATGTAATCCAGATTTTAAAGGTCTTAGAATTTTTTTACATAACACGAGTCTTGAATAACACGAATTGTTGATCAAAAGGAAGTATAATCAAATTAGGATACCTTACTTGATATTTTTATTCGGATTCTTAGTCTAAATTTGTGACTTTTCAAAACATCGAAGATGTTGAACCACCCTACTATGACAAGAAATCACACTTATCCTAGACTGTAATTATTTTGGTACCAAATTTAATTATGTGAATGTTAATTTGTTCTGGTCTCAAACTTGTGATCCTCCGGCTCTTTGTCAACAACGTTGACAACTCCTCTTCGAAGTCTGTCAAATGAACGACTGAAGCATAAGAATGTTTGGTTTAAAATAGTGATTTTTTTAAATGTGCGAGAGAAAAGTTGATATTTGTGAAATTATGCACTACGTTAGAAAGCTCTTCAACTGACAGTATATTACGACAATTACATTAAGAAACATTCAATTCAATCTAGGGAACTAATATAGGTTACCTGATAGTTGTGGGAGTTCCCCTTACCTGATAGTATTAACTAATAAGGTTAATACTATCAGGTAAGGGGAAGCATCACCATTTGAGATTTCATGGTATTTGCTTATTGCATCCATCAGGAATTATCGGCAATATCAGATGATGGGCCATGAATGCACCGGTACTGTCTGGTTTCTTGGTACCAGGTGCAAGGTACCCAGAAGGTGTAGAAGATTGAATAACATCTCATAACAAGGATATGAACTCGGGGTACGTACGAGATACCGATATGACTAACGCCCAACCCATGTATGGGGGATAAGTGATCTTACTTCGTGAATGACTCGAGGGGATACTGAATCGACGATCTCCACTACGCTCGCATGTGTACGAAGTTCGAATGATATTCGATCACTCGGAACTAGCATTTAATAATAATGTCAACAGAGAATTATCATGTTTTAATTCTCTTGTTTCTCTGTGTTTTCTCTATTAATCCGCATGGCATAGCAACAAACATTAAACCAAGCATTGATACGAAAGAAATAAACTTTTGAAATTTGTATGTTCGATTGGAAGGGGATCTTTAAAATACCTTTGACTGTACCCACTGAACTATAAATACTTAGCCATGTATTATGTCTACTCTAAATATAACTATACTACTCTGTATAATAACAAAAAGCATATAACTCAAAAGAAATTTCTGTAATGCATTCTGAAATGTGAATGTGCAAAAATTGTAAAATAAATTGGCCCAATCGATGAATTAATTAAAACACTCTAATTGTTTGTCCAAAATAAGTAGTTTTGTGAAAAACGCATTTGAATGGTCGCTTAATGTATCGTGTGCATTAAGTTTTAGTTTTTAAATCGCAAATGTTAAGATTGTACGAATATAATGGTTGTCTGTTTAATACAAAATATAGACAAAGATTAACATTTTACTTATATACACATTTTAAAACTAATTTTACTAAAAGTAGACACAAAATATGTGTGCTTTCAACTTTAAACCAACGAAATATAATATTTTGATTCTGATCATGTCTGCGGGGTGGTAGTTGCACAGAATTTAAATTATCCCCCAAATTTCAAAGATGATTTTCAAGTTTTGTGAAAGTTCTATTCAAGTTCTGTTAATATTTCAGTTCTGTGTAAAAAACCCGGCCAAAAATGGAATATTATCAGAACATATCAGAACAAAACCAAAAAATTATCTTAGGAATTAAATAGGTGGTTCTAAGCCTGTATTTTAAATAATCTGCTGTAAAATTACTTGGGTAAGTATTAATGACGACCGTCCGTGGTCGAGTGGTAAGACACTTGACTCCCATTCGGAAGATCGCGGGTTCGAACCCGGCGTGCGCAAATAAATTTTATTTGATTAATTTGTGTTATTTCACAATTAATTAATAAAAATAATATATGTTATATTTGCGGCACGTTCCAGAGTGGAAGATACTCTCAGTATCGCCCTGGTGTAAGACCACCATTCAGAATTGAAACGTTGCTTAATAATGGTTTTAGCCGTGTTTAGTGACTAGATCTGAACAGCCAGGTACTTTCCCACCTTCCTCTTACCCATCTCCTTCCTTTCCCCACTTACCTTCAGCCTCACAACATACTCCAAATGGGGATACCATAGTCTCACTGGCTCCAGAAGGGAGCAGTTGGGACTCTTGTGAGGTTTCTCTATAAAAAAAAAAAATTGATGTGAATAAAATAATTTCGATAAATAATCAATTTTGATTTTACACCAACCAATTTTTTAAATTTATTAAATACGCCAATGCATGAAAGCAAAGTAAACAATACAATTTTATAGTACACATTAAACTACAAAAAAGGCTGATTGAACTTAGCTAGGAAAGAAAAAGAAGATGCGGATTAATATAACGGAGGCGTATAATTAAAATTGATCTTGAATTCCAGATATGTAGACATTGTAGACCTCTCTCTGCCCACACTCGATATTCGGTGTACCGCCATACTGTGGGATGTAGAAGGTACATTCTTCGGAGTCGGCTCAGATCTCCCGCGGCCAAAGGTAGGAATAACAGAAAAAACTACACGGAGCCCATAACATATTAGGAGCACTATTGTTTATATTAATATTATAGTTTCTGTGGCGGGTATCGTGACAAATCGTAAAAAGGATGTAGGACTTGGACTAGCCGATTTTTGTGGGATATATGAATGAATTCATACCAAAATGCTAAATCTTTGTGGATGTTACTTATCAGTATAATTGATTAAGCCTTTGGGTAGGTTTTTTGGGTTGGTAAACTCTACGGTTCACAATATACCATAGATACGAGATATGTCTTTGATCACAGGTGGTATATCAGGGATGGAAATGTGTGTGAGAAGGCTTACTGAGATCAGCAAATTTTGTTGTTTTCAGTTTGTTTTATATAATCGCCTGATCGATACATGCAGCTTAATTCGATTGTTTTAGCTAATTTGTTCTGCACAGTGTAAGTATATCTAGCAGCTATGACCGTTTGACATTTTGGCAATGTTTATTATGTATTTTGCCATTTCGAGATTTTGTCGTCAATCACGATTCATAAGATTTATCATTCATTCATTCATGGATGGTCCGATGCTCTGTAGGAACCCAATTGCACAGCGCGGTCGTAAACTGTGCGCCCTAAAGTGTTTAGACTTACGGAAATATGAAAAAATACATGATTTATTTAGGAAAGAAAAATCTACGAAGAAAAGTTAGATTTTTAATTGCACATTCTTTAAAATTAGTTAATTTTAGATTACATCATTTTGCCACTTTAAAATATTTCTCATTCTGCCTTCTTTTTTTCGAGAAGTCGTTCGTTATCATATCATATACATAATTCAATTCAGTGAAAGTTTTTATGTATTATCTTTTTTTTGTTTATTTATCGATTAAAAAAATAGTGTACAAAATTCTATACACATAATGTATTTATGTTTAGAATGTATGTATGACAACTCTACACCAACAAACTACAATATTTACATCTAAAAAATCGAATTCAGTCTATTTTGTAAAGATATACAGACAAGACTACATTCAGCACATCCACATAAAAACACCTATTCTAGATTATTAAACTGGAGCCGGGGGGCTGGGGCAGGCAAAAGAGAGTTCAAAAACACGCTCCACAATAATGGTAGGTACAGACCAGAGATTTCATCTCGCAGACAGCAGCCGCGGTGGTTATCTCTCGAGATGCAGAAGAGAGCATCATACTATATGCAGCAGATACTATGAATCAAATGTGCAGCGTCGATAGTGGGCGGAACTTCCTTTGTTGAAATCGTTCTGTGGTTAAAATTTTGCACTAAGAATATTTTGTAAATTGGCTCTTTATTACAAAACATTTTTTATGCACTGCGGTATGAATTATTTTTAATTATTAAGATTTAATCCATCGACACATATGGTAAATGGATTTAGACAACATTCTCGAGAGAATGTTTGACGCGCAAGTAAAAATGGAAGATTTTTAGTTTTGTTTTTATTGGGTACAAAAGGATACATAAAGTACAAATATGTATTTTTTTACAGTGATTAATTACATAATATATGTATGTAATGTACCTCCATAAACAAGCAGGGCTTGTGTGTATGGGGGAGGGGGGGGGGGGGTTATTACATTGGTTTTATTTGACATGATTCAGTTCAAGTTTTCAGTATAATTTTTAAGGTGAGTTTTAAATTCTTTTATGTTAGTATTCATCTTTCTAATTTTTTCTGGTAATTAATTAAAATATATAGTATTAGAAGATAATATTATATATATTATATATATGATAATATTATATATATGATAATATTATAAGATTAATATTATATATATTATTGGGGGTTTACCGTATCCCAGAAAGACGTAACACCAACCAGTGAACCTGTAGATGGGTAAACTAACTAACGCCGTTTCCCCGCAGGGGTGGGCAGAGAGGAAGGACCTCCAAAAAACAAGGTCTTGGCACACACTCCTTGCCTCATTCACATTCATACATCTTCCCATACATACTGTTATATTATTCTGACTCTTGACATGGCCTGACTCAAGTATCTGATTCACTAGATCGTGCCACATCTTCCTTGGGCGTCCTAAACTTCTTCTACCATTCATATTAGCGTTATAAATTCTCTTTACACTCCTTTCCTAGATGGGTATGACGCCAAAAATATGTATCAATGCAGAGTTTATGGTGCTTCATCCTCTCTGCCTACGCCAGCAGCAGATGATTCAATGGTTGCTTCAATTCAATTGATAAACCAGAGATTGGAACCTGTTTGACACTGAAGACGATTGAACGTCACTTCTTCCGTCGCGCGTCGGTACTTGTGATATTTAAAATTATATTTTTCATTATTTCTTTCCATTATTTTTATATAAGATTAAAATATAGTAATAAACGACATAATTAATGTAAAAGTAAGTAAAAGGTAAGTAAATACATATAAGATAAAGTATGTAAGTAATGAGAACCCTCCAAGCCTGAGGCACTGCCTGTTTTTAACTAAAAATACTAATGACATTATTTTGAGTAAAAAATGTAAATGAAATTTTCATCATTCAAAAGAAGAAATCTACCTCACCCTTCGCATATTAGTAAACTTGAAAAATTTCGACATCTTTTTTTTTACATTAGGTCCACACAGGAGGCCCTGAGGAAAATAATTTCCCTCAGGGCCTATGTCACCTTTGGGGATGCTGAGTGGAAGGTATTTTTAAGGAAAGGAAGGAGAGGAAGTTCTGGGAAGGAAAAAGGTATGAGGGTTGGGTAGGAATCTGGGGTTCAATGTGTCTAGATCATCCGCCGCCAAAACCTAGACAATGAACCCCATGAATCCGGGCACCCCTGCTAAGTCACCAAACGTAGTGAACCACTTGGGATGACCTATGGCAGAGGTGTTGGTTATCCAATAAATGGTTCCCGGGGCGGCGGTACCCATTCCCGCTTCCCAAATTGAAAACCAAATAAATTCACATTCCAAAAAAAAAAAATTGGTGCCTACTTTATCGCATAGATGTTATGTTTTATATCAGTTTCGATTTTGAAAATTAAAAGTTCATTGCACTTGTATAACACTTTGGGTTTGCACTCATTCACCGACAACCGAAATTAGTATGTCTCATTATATTTTTTTATTACTATATTTACAATTTTAAACCAGGAATAAGGAAATTCGTACACGTTTGTAAAGTGAAAACTCTTCTGACTAAGATTTTGCTAAACATTTCTTTTAAAATCTTTGCTATAAATGACGACGTTGTCATTTCAACATGCAAAGATTCTTGATAAATGAACAGATCTCGCTTTAGCATTATAAACGTTGGGCACTGGAAGGAAACCTTTCGTTCAAGGTGAATCAGGCATGCATAGTTGGATAGGAGATCAGTATCGGAGATTTGGATGCTGCCTGCTGTACCATTGTATTCTGGAGGGTACGAAATGGCTGCTGAGGACGTTGCATCCCTCTTTAAGACGCCCCGTTCCATTATACGAGCACGTGTATGTGTGTGCACGTGCATACACGGACTTGCATTATCCAGACGGCCATTTACAAGAATGAGGCGTGTCTGGAAAATTGACATTTTATTTGTTTTGTACATTGATCTTTGCAGAAATCAAAAGATTGCCTTGGTTATATTATTTTGGTATTATTTTTTTAATAAATATTTTATGTCACCATCACCACATCAACTATCCTCGCGGGCGGTAGTTTATTTATTCAAACGAATCCCCTATTTTCTCTCTGACGACCGTCCGTGGTCACTTGACTCCCAATCGGAAGGTCGCGGGTTCGAAACCGGCGTGCGAAAATAAATTTTATTTGATTAATTTGTGTTATTTCACAATTAATGAATAAAAAAATAATATATACTACATTTGCGGCACGTTCCAGAGTGGAAGATACTCTCAGTATCGCCCTGGCGTAAGACCACCATTCAGAATTGAAATGTTGCTTAATAATGGCTTTAGCCGTGTTTAGTGACTATATCTGAATAGCCAGGTACTTCCCCACCTTCCTCTTCCCCATCTCCTTCACTTCCCCACTTACCTTCAGCCTCACAACATACCCCGCTTGGGGATGCCATAGTCTCACTGGCTCCAGACGGGAGTAGTTGGGACTCTTGTGAGGTATTCTCTATAAAAAAAGACACTATTGCAAGTGTTTGTTTTTAATAGTTAAATATAAAAAACTCGCGTCACAATGTTCGTCCAAGGTAAACACCGAAACTACGATTTTGATGTAATTTGGCTGTGGGAAATTTGGTCCAACTTAAAAGATAGCATAGTTTTTATCTCGATTATTCATCTTAAAAGTTTGTTATAAGATATTGCTTTGTAATTATTTGTAAGTCCAACTAGTTTCTAAAAGATGGCGGTGTGAGTTAATTTATTGATATTAAACTTGGTTATCTAGGTTAGGTAACCATCCAGTAGATGGCGTTGTTTTTCGTTAGTCGCAGCAACGCGTGGCACATCCCTACGTTTTGCTTTTTTTAATAAATCACTCTTCATAGGAGTTATACCCATTTAATTTGCCTGTTTTTGTTTGGATGCTGTCAAAATCGATCCAGATTTGGAGGAGAAAATACGGTAATACATAACCTTGAATTTAACGATTTTATTTGGATTTAATTAGCCTGAGTTCCAGTTTTTTTTTACATGCGATTCATATTGTAGGAAGGATGAAACACATTTGATGTTGCCCCTTTCACTCAGTATTTGGGGAAGGGGGATAACAGCGACAGTGATAGCAACAGTTTTGTAAAATAACTATTTTTCAAATTTCTGGGCGCCTGTGAATCCTCTTAATAAATTAGACTCCGAAAGACGTACGTCATCGACGATCATCCTCTTCAGGTCTTGTATGAAATGAAAAAGACAGAAGATTATAGAACTATGTCGTCACGTACGATCTCTCCATTGGTCTACTATAATCAATATCCCTCCAACCTGTCCAAAACATAATATATATATAATTAATGCTTTTATTAAAATGCAACCCATTGCATGGGGTATAAAATATTTCTATCTAAGATTTCATTATAATTAGTACCTACTTACAAAAAACACCATAAACATTTATATTTGACAAGTGTTGCTTTGTAGGAACATAAAATGAGCAAATGAATGCCGTAAAAGGGGGTTTAATATTCGCGATATTGAATGCTCTCTTTGTTTATCAGTATGCTAATAATAAGCTCGCTTATAAAGGAGAGACATGTACCCACATGCTTTGGTTATTGACTGCTTAATTTTGCCCTGTGCGTGCTTGAATGGGCATTAAACTGTTGTCGTAAGGAAGGCAATAAAATAAATTTAATATCAGGGTAGCAGCGGGCACGACGCCGCGGGGTAAAACGTAATACATTTTATATTGAATGCATCTACTCCTGTCCGAGGGAGCAGAAGAAACAATTCGTTGTTATCATAAAGCCGTAATTTATTACGCGCCGGTTGAAATATGAGCTGCCTTATCTCTCGATGAAGAAAAATCTTTGTTTCTACATACTCTGAAAAACAATTCTTTCGTCCGGAATATATTAATATTTGTAATAAATTTCTATTGACAGTCTTCGAACCATTGACGCTGGGAAAAACAGGCAGTAAAGTTATTGATTTACCGCAAAAAAATTGTAGCGGGTAAATATGGTAATCAGCGCTCATAATATATTACTAGTTTAATATAATATACATACGCAGGCGAACAATTTGCTGAGCAAAAACTTTCTTGTGGTAGTAAGTGTTTGGTATGCGCGTCTACAATATTCGTGTGTTACGAGCAGATAAAAACCCGCCGCCGTGGGAAAACTATATTATGAAAACTTCAATAGTTCCATTTGAATATGATAGGTGGCAGCACTTCCGTTTGATTCTTGTACGTGGAGTGGGTGTATACGAAAGAAGTTAGCGTATTAATAATATAGAAGATGATGATGAACTTTTAATTTACGGTCCTTAGTTGGGGATATTTGTAGTTGCACGATTTATTATTCTATACATTGTGTTATTAATTGCGAGACATTAAATAATATGAATTGATTCAATTAAGCGAGCACTCGCGATCGTGTGAAGCACCAAGCTGTGCGGATTTTAAGAATATGTGGTTTGAACCTGCAGGGAGGAGTATTGCCGGTGACCTTCGTGTTAAAGCGTCATATCGGTAGCCAAAGCATTTCAACTGTTGCACAGTTAATAAAGTTCTTATGCACCCGGTGTCGAAATCACTCCCGGACTCCTCGTTATGTATTCTCTTTGGGTTAATCTGCAGTATATTATGTGGTTATGTTGCATCGCAGAAGATGGAAATGCACGCTTGCTATTGCTTCTACATTTTTATCGTAATTTTTTTTTGTAGATGTTATATTTATAAACATAATCAAAAATACAATTAAATGAAATAAATTACTGTACAAGTACAACACATATATAATCAAATTATCAACATGTTTCGAAACCAAAATTTGAAAGATTGAAATAAATTATGATTATATAAGTGGTGTACGGTGTACACCAAGTTATGTGTTTCATTTAATTAAAAATGCAGCCAGAAATGATTTTGCGAAGATTGAAGAAAAAATACAATTTTCCATTGTGGGTCTGTTCGTGATAGCATTTCTGGTTTAATGAATTTATTTTGAATTTAAATTTCATTAGCTACCTTTACCATTACACAATATTATAAAACAAAATTGTTTAATATTTTAAAATTGGTGTGTAAAGAATTTAGTCAAAAGATAAAGTATCGATATCTAATATAATAAATTTAAACTTGGGATACATTTACAATTATAGAGATCTATTCTTTCTACTTATTGATTTATTATTATGATTTATTATTTATTTTTCTTGATAAATACAATTTTCTGACTATTTTCCTGTACACCTTTTATCTTTTTTAATGTTCTAATTATTACCCGTCTCAGAACAGACAACGTCTAGTGAGGCGAATAACTTCTTTATAAAATACTATATTATTTTAATAAACGCCCGGGTTGCCGGCAATGAAATTGATTTGAATTGATTGCTTACCATCGTCGTTCGGTACGTTTTACTAGAAAATTACTTAATTCTGTATTTAATTTCGTCATTTTTCAAGGATCGCGCTTGTTAACTAACAATCCTACAATACGTTAGAAGTATTAATAGAATACTATTTGAGAGAAAGTTTTTGGCGATTACATTTTTGCTGGCTAACACATTTTACCAGTGGTAGCTCACAACCCTTTTTTTTGCTCGTGTTCTTAGACTGAATGAACGAAATTACTCATCTTGTCCGGAAAATATTTTTGATATAAGAAGATTTTCTGATATATATGTAGCTCCTCAAGTATTTCGAGGAAATCTTCAAAAATACATTAACTAACTAAAACACAGGGATTTTAATATGCTGTTTTCTGTGGTTATTACATTCTATGAATTAAACACCAAAACAATAAATACACCACAAAAAAAAATAAACCACAACCACTGCCAATCAAAATTATCAACATATTTCTAAACAAATGGTTTCTTCGACAGTATAAGATAAAAATTTAAAAAAATAACAAAGTTAACAAGTATAGACAAATAAGAACCTATAGATAAAAACATACAAAGAATGGATATTAATTAGTTAAAGTCATCATGAAAAACACAATTATATATAATAAAAATCATTTTGGAATTATTGGTAATAATTGCATTTATATATTAAAAATCTTTCCAAAAATAAATAATCAAGATGTATCAATAACTAAATTAAATGATTATAAATATAGGATTATTATAAATAAATGAAAATAAATTTAAGAAATGGCTGTTTTAAAAAAATGTTTGGTTATAATAATTCATTCGCTATCTTTCATTTGTATAGTATATATATCCTCAGTTGCATTGATAATATAATCCCGATAAAAAAGACATACATAGGTTCCCTTAGCAACTCAATACAAGGAGCCATAGATCACATTTTTCCAGTCCTAAGCATTAAACGTGTCCGTGCATATGTTTTGTATCACTTTCGTACATCTCACAGTATGACGTCCGCGAGGTCCAAAGGAATGGATTCTCTTACACTTTATTACAAGGACAGCGTTTGACGACAGTCTCACCCGTGGACTCTTTATACTTTAATGGTTGAAATATCACGGTGAGTTCATATCGGCCAGAGCCATCGCTTTCGGAATATACGGACCTGCATTTCGGTTTTAATGTCCTCATGCTGTTAGGTGAAATCTTAATTCAGAGTGTTAGCGAATGATTGCACTCATAAAGTAGGGAACACGACACATTTTTGCATAATTGGACACACTTTGCAGATGCTTGCAGGGCGAGTGGGCGCACTCTCCAAACACAGAAATTATTAGAAATTAATAAAGAAAAAAAAATCCTTGTTAATGAAATTATTTTAGATCGTAATGTAACGAATATCTCAATTTGGGAGGCCGGTATAGGTACCGCCGCCCAAGGAACCAATTATGGGATGAATAGTAACATAGTAGGGTTGCCCAGGTTCATAGGGTAGTACAAGATTTCGGCGGCGGATGTGTCTGCCCAACAACTGCGTGGCACTCCGGATCAGGAGAGACTGGTTGAGGGAGACCTTTTGAGCACTTTTACCAGTGACAGCTTTCCGCTGTCCTAATGCGATGTTGTCCAGATAACCAAAAATGTGAAGAAATAGATTTCGATTCAAAGAACAATAATTTATTTTCTCTTACATCAAATTGACGGCCCCCGTAGTTGAATGGTTACGATCCTATGCTACGAATCCGGAGGTCACAATATTTAATCCCACCGGGCGCAAATAAATTTTATTTGATTTATTTTTGTTATTTCACTACTACTTATATACATAAAATACACCCATTTTTCCAACAACTCACTTGTGATCGATTGAATTTTTTTTTGCAAATTTCAAAACATGAGAGCCCATCAATATAGAAATATCGCCATATAGAAACTTTGCTGGCATCTTCACAACACAAAATTTCATCGCAATCGGATGAATAGTGTAGGAAATAATTTCATAACGCCAGAGCTCACTATCCTATAACCATCGCCGTCATGCTCACATCAAATCCCCAGTTTCATTGCAATCGTAAGCACGGTATAGCCAATTAATAAATAAAAAATAAGATTAATAACATGAATACATTTGCAGCATGTTTCAGGGTGGTAGATAATTTTATCGCCCTTGTGAATGACCACTAGAATCGAAACGTTGATTGCAGTTTGTTTGGTTAACAAGTCTGAAGAGCCAGGTACTTTCCCACTTACTCTCCCCCATCGCCTTTCTCCACTCTACCTCCAACCTCGCAAAATGCCCCAATGGGGTATGCCATAGTCTCACTGGCTCGATGGATGGGAGCAGTTCGGACTCCTGTGCAATATCTACTTTTGTCGTATAACTTAATAATAATACTTAATTTTTTTTACCAAATGGTTATACTAGGTACCACGAATTAAAACAAAGTTCCAAATATACTTGTATGTCTCCTTTTTCTCGCCATAGGATTGAACGCAGAATGATGTAATTGCGAGTCTCGACAAGTCCCACCTATTACGTGTCTTCTGGTGATGTTCTCGATCACTTAGATTTTCGAATAAACATTTTCACAAAACATGAAATGTTTCAATTATCTTCACAAATTTATTTATAAAAATTAAACATATTAAATAAAGAAATCTTAACTAAAACAAATTTTGGACTTTAAAGTTACGACGGTTTTTGCCTTTTTAATATTCATAACTATTTGGTATCGTGTAGTTTTGTTTTGATATGTAAATAAGTGTGTGGATAGTCTTAAAATATACGGCTTAACTAAAACGTTTTTTTACTTAATTCATACAAAAAACGCAATAAATCTCCAGCTCTTTCTTTCGGTGAATATGCAGATGTAACTTTTACAAAATTTACAGTTTGTTCTCAAAACGTTATTATGGTGAACAACAAAGCGATCCAAGGGGTCACTTTTATACGTTTAACATTTTAATTCGTATAATACAAAACCCTTGTCATTTCGCCTGACGTTTGTAATTCGGGCTCCGTTCAACGTTGCCCCTCTTCCCGATAAAGAATATTTATCAAATACGGCCCGGGATGACCTTTAAATTGATATTTATGGAAAGAGACATATTTCTTGGCTGTGTTTCTTCGGTCCGCGGAGGATCCCGAATTCTCGGGAATTAATCATGGGGACCACCGAAGAGGTATTATTTTGATGTACTTGTAAGGTTTTTACAGGGCCGGCGCCAGAATTTCTAGGGTTTTGACTTTCGTAAAAAAGGCACCATCCGGCATCGTCAGCGAATATGTTAGTTTTTTTAACCATCACGAATGGTTGATAGCCCGGGGGAAAGGAAGCTAGAGAATCGAGCTTAAAAATCACAATAGGCACTGACTTAGTTCTGCTTACTGAAAACTTCTGTAAGCTCTGCAAATATTTAGTGCTCTCAATCACATTTTTTTTAGAAAATTTGTGTATTTTGTAAAGGTTGAATTAATCAATCAAAAGATGTTTACCTTTCCTAGAAAAGTAAAAGTAGAATACGGGATAGGGTAAGGTCGGGTATTTTCTTTGTGATTGCTTAGTTAATTTTAAAGGGGAGAATCGGATTCAATATCCGTTTTCTTGAAATTTCTTGTTACCTTTAGATACACACTCGCATAACACTTACAGCCACATACACTCCTTGAATCATAAAAATATAATAAACTTTTACTTATCTCGGGAAGGTAAACATCTTTTGATTGATTCATTGAATTGATCAAATAAACATCTTTGTGTAATTTAGAAAATTGTAAAATATGTCAAAATGAATACTGACGTTTCTACATAAAGGATACATAGTGTTTCTTTTCCTATTTGTGCCTTTATCCTCGATGGTTGTAAGTTTACTCGATATTTAAATTTTTAAGATTCGTGTTATTCAGTCAGGAATGTCCTTGTTCTACGGGCACTTCGCTTTTCCTTACTTTTTTCTCAGAAGGATAGTTTTAGTTCTTTTTAATTGACAACAAATCTAATGACTTCTCGATATGTAATTCTTCAACTAATAAAGTAAAAATATCCCAACGGAGAAAATAAACGCAACGAAAAAACAATAAGATAAGTTATCAGAAATTAGCAAGTCATCTATTTTTTTAATGTTTTTATTCTGGAAATAGAAAAATTCATTTTCACTTACTCGTTTTTAACTAGGAATAACTGAACTAAATACAATTTTACATTACAATATAATATTATTCACTTTCATTATTTTTTTAAAAGAGTATGTATTTTTTTAAATGTACGCAGATTTTTTAAATTTTAAATGTCGCCGAAGGCAATTAACTAAATTGATCCCCTTAGTGTGTATGGTGTTTTAAATTTTATAAGACGCCCCTACATTGAACAACTTTCAAGATGCTATTTTAGGTACACATCTTTCTAAAACACTTGAAGGAAGGTAACCAAAGATTCCTACGTATTAAAATCAGGAATAAATAATGTTTGGTGATAAATTCATATTTGAAACTTAAATTGAGGTAAGTACATCATATACATATAAATCTCTTAATCCCCTCCTGTCCCCAACGACTTTGGGTTTAAAGTTGAAGGTATGGACAAGAACATGTTGTCGGCTTTTGAATAATGCCCACAGATAGTGTGATGATCATTTTATTAAAGCAATGCCGCCATTAGGTCGGAGGTAGATACAGCATACACTATCCAGCGTCTTCTAATGATTGTTTCTATCGTTGTGTCTATCATGCCACGCTCGGTCACCTATTACTATTAGATAATGTTGGGAATTCTTTGTTTTAAGCCACGCTATCACGTCATATAACGGGTTTTAATTTGATAACTAAATGATGCAGGATTAGTGGGCAGACGCGATTACACAATACAATACGAGGCCGGGTTAGAAATGTGAACCATGCAATGATACAACCAACGAATATTAAGGTATAGACGAGGAGAAATTGGTTATAATCCTGTCGAACCCTCTCCACTTCTTTTCTTCGTCCGTATAGGTCCGCAAAGAACGCAAGGCTGATCTAAGCGTAATGAGCAAAGTTGAAAGGAACTCTTATTTGATTAATTCAATTTTTTAACACGACCCGGATTGGCTTTAAATGCATTTTGTGATAGCACTATAACATACTATTATAACAATTAATGGTCTACGAATTTGTTTGGATTCAACATATCACAAGACTGCATATCGTTGGAAAAAAAACCAAGATTTATAAAAAAAAATGTTTTTTAAATGTAAGTAGGTACCTGTATAATATATAAATATAGAATTTTTATATTTATTAAAAACTCTTTCAGTAATTTGCCGAAAGACACATTACACGATGTCAAAAAATTTATAAAGTTGTATTTTTGCGTTTCACAACTCCCTTTAAAAATGTATCATTGTTATTGTTCATTATTTACTTAAGAAACAATAATTTTCTAAAAAACTAAATACCATGAAAAATAGACAATAATAGTAATTGAAAATTTTAAAATTATACTTCCTGTTATCTAAGCATATATGTATATAATATATTTTTTTTCAATTTAAAATTAATGCATTTGAGGTTTAGCGCAAGAGATGACTTTTTTTATTTGTACGACTAGTTTTTGTCTGAAATTATTACGAAACTGTTATCTGAAAAAGGTCTTGAAAGCTTTCTTATGTCGCTAGCTTTGTCCATCATAGGAAAGCACAGCCTTTGACTCTGGATCAATTATATCATTGTTTGGGGTAGATTTGGCTTTTGTTTACTTTATATTAGGTAGGTATTTATTTACACACTTCACCACAATCGATTACATCTATGCCCTATGATAGAGACTGTATTGCTGTCTGAAACGTGGTTTAATAATTAGGTAGTGTAACATGGCACAATGCCTTCAAAACATATCATGATGATACTTTTGGACGAGAAAATTTTAAATCTCTTTTTCTTATTGAACAATTATTGCAATAAGTAGATCTAATATTAGATCGTCTATTCTTTGGCAATTAATTTTAAACCCAAATACCTATATAATTGTGGCGCAATTTTGATCATACAAGAGCTCACCGTTTGTGAAATTTTGCAGTTTCAAGATATTAATAATATTATTACAATAATGCACTTTATTTAATACTTTGACGCTAACGCCTCCGCAAAAGCAACACGGTTACAAACTTTCATAAACCTACCAAGCGTTAATAACGTGTCTGATTTATAATTCAATTTTAATGATAATGCGATAAAGCACAACCGATAATATTTCTCCCATCATATAATAAGCAAGCTACATGATTCCACAACACTGGCGCTTTTCATTAAGACATGTGATTCACGATAAAACATAAATACATTTTTTCACAGCGAAGATGGCCACAACAATAAATCAATCAATTACATATCTATTAACATAAAAAGCTCCCATATATTTTCAATCTAATGGCGGCATAGGTTTTTTACTAGCGTCATCTAATGTTAATGGTGTGAATTATATTGACAGTTGCTTAATCTTCATTAAACACGCTAGATTGTTATTCTTTATGCCGCCCCATGTTGGGGAAGACACTAAAATATTGTCGAGATTCAGAAACAACTGAGTCTGTTCTTTTATACAATAAACTTATTGAATATTCTCAATATTGTTGAATTTATTAACACGATCGCGATTTATTTACGTTGTGTTTTCAAGACAACTCATATGTTAGTTCAGTGACTCTCAAAAGTTTTTTTTTTAAATTAAAAAGTACGTTTTGTGTACACATGACGAAATTATGTACACTGGAGTGAATTCGTGTACAAGAATTTTATCATTGCTAGAATTACGCCGGTACGAAATTACGCATGTACCTATGTATAACACGCAGAGAGAAATACACCCAATTAAATTATACATATTAGAATTCCAATAAAAATCTCCTTATTGCTGAGGATCGTTACCCCTATTCCAATTTTTGATGTGGACAAGGTTCCTCCAAGGCTGCGCTGCGTGGAGAGCTGCGGACACTGACGTATCAGAAACCAGTGATACTTGGTCACTTCAGCGCATTGCTGACCTTCCTCTGCTCCTTCGGCCTTCCACTTTGACAGTGACTACGAGTTTCTCCATGTAGGAGTCTTCAATTTGGCAAGCAACGTGTCCAAAGACAAAAAAACGTAAGTTAACATAAATTTTTATTTTTCCAATATGAAATTTATTTAGCATACACTTCACTCTAGGATTTAAGCCTAATAAGAACCGATTTTTTGACCTTCGTAATTCCCCTAGGTGTAATTTGAGTAGAAAGGACTCTCCATAACGTGTAGGGAGTGACCGTGTGTAATTCGGACAGTGTAGGTACGGGATATTCACGTCTGAGTAATATCCACATAGTTTTGGGTACTTATATTGGGTACATGAATACACCAACCGGTTTTGGCAATACTATTATATAAAAAGGGGCCTAAATCTAAGGCTAACCCTGGAAGGCTTTCAATTATGAAGAAGGAGTGTGTAAACTGGAGGTATTTAAAAATTATAATCAAGACTAATAATTAATACCTTATAAAAAACAATACCAATAACACTATCAATAACACCTATAGTATTTACTTAGAGTTAGATATTATTAAGGTTCATTAGAAATAATAAAATCATTTTTGCTAACGAAGCAATGGTAATTCGGACGAATTAATTATCTGTCGAATGCGACTTCAATTATTACTTAACATGAAGTATGTAATATCGAAAGACACTGATACAATTTATAATGCAAATGATACGTGTAATAATATAACTTTTACCAAATTTTTTATATGTATTTACAATCATCTTTCTGAAGATATCTTTAAAAAACTGACAATATGTAACTAGAAATCAACTATTTTGTCACTTATTTTCGAAGTATTGTATCCACTTTGCCAGATTTTTTAAATTTAAAAAGTGGTAGCGAGCGATGATAAAGTCGCCCTATATTACGGTAATTCATTCATTGTCAAACGGGTTATCGATAGGTAACTATGTTTTTCTATGGGCTTGAATAAAGAGCCAGCAAAGATGAAGGAATCTTCTGTTTCCTTTCAGAATGTATCTCAATGACCCGAAATGGCCTCAACATTGAAATTTTCTTTATAAAAAGTCTTTTACATTTGGCCTTATACGCTCGAGACAAACTCTGTAAAAACATTAGGCAAATGAAAGACCAGTCGCAAAAGGTTCAAAACCAATTCATTAACATTAACATCGGACTCTGGGTTAAATAAATTCCTTTTCTGACATTTCTCTTGGCTCAGCATGTAATTTATGTGATTCAAGTCGTAGCTTTACATGAATTAACAAAGCATGTAAGTATTTCTCTTCTATCTGTTTTCAATAAATCATTATCGCCGGTTGTCGTACAATTCTACAGTTGGTTATGCTATTAAGGTGAATAAACTATTTGAATAAGGAGGCGTCTCTCCAATAGATGAAAAAATCCAAAGCAAATATTAATGTAGAGAGAAGAAAAACAATATTCAATTCAGCATTCGCATAAATCACAATTGACTTACACTATTCGCAAATTATATGTGTGTGTTTTTGTACAGGGGTGAACTGGGTTGGTTGATTAAAAAAATAAAATTTCAGGCCTACGCAATAAGTTCAAGTGGGGTGGAATATATCTTTATTGAACCAAAATTAACTGATTATGATTAGCATTTTAAAAGAAAAAAATTGATAAGTGTTATTACACTTAAAGCATCCGCTCCACACATGTATTTTTATCTCCCCAGAATTTCATGAGGGTGGGAATGATACAAGACTAGAGAAGAGATTTTGAGGAGGCTCCTGGCTTTTCAGAAATGTTATATCTAGAATCACGAATCCATTCATCAACATTTGAAGTCCGAATAGTGGTATCTCACAACGGTAATCCCGAAACTTTTTTCAGTCCAAAACAAGGTAAGTTTTAAATTTTTTTTTAAAATTTACTCTTCACGGGAGTACCTGAGTAAAAAAAATCCGTCTGGCCCTATGTCATCTTTGGGGATGCTGTGTGAAGAGCCTTTTTAAGGAAAGAAAGAACAGGAATTTTCTGGGAAGGAAAACTTTATGAGGGGTGGGTAGGAATCTGGGGTCAATGTGTTCAGGAGTGACGAACGTATGAATCCATCCTTCCCACTGAGGTGCAAAACGATGGGTTGAGAGAGTCCGGCTGGAGAGGTCAAAATTTCTCCATCGACCAGTATCTTCCGATCCAACCCGCTACGCAGAAGGTGGGCAAAAGCATCTGCCGCCAAGTCCTGAACAAACCTCACACCATGAGCCCGGGTAACCTTGCTAAGTCACCAAACGTAGCGAACCACTTGGGTTGACCTCTGGCAGAAGTGTTAGATATCCAATAAATGGTTACCGAGCATATATATATTTAAATTACCACTAATCAATACATCGGCTTTTTATTCATCCCTTTATTTTTAGAATAATTTTCTAATATACATTTTCTATCCAATATTGCCTTTTTTTGTATTTCTTGGGCATTAACTATGTAACAATTTTGTTTTGAAAATTAAAACTCTTCAAAACAAAACAATATTGCCTTATTTATAACTTACAAAACACTCGAGAATATTTGAGTGAATGCCAATTTATCGCAGAAATATTCTTTATTTTCGTGTCACTAAAATAATTACACTTTTATTTCTAGGCACAAAACAAAAATATGCATTATTTAATATGAAACTTTCAGGCCCAAATAAGGAATTTCCCTATCTGATTTTATCCCCAATACTCCCCTGTCTGCGTTTGGCCATATCGCACGAAGCTGATTGTTTATGATGATTTAATTTGTGCCAAAATGTGTTCCTTGTTTTTATTAACATAATTAATTCACATCTTCATACCTATCGTCGATATAATCCGTCTTGGGACAAAGCTCTATTATGTCCGATTCTTATAAAAACAAAGCGTAAATAAGTCATTAAGATACTGAACTTTAGATTTTATCAATATGTAAATAGACAAATATGCGGTGTTTTGTTGAAAAAGTCAAGATTTAAATCAGTTGATTAAGTTATCTTTGACCAAAAAATAATTCGATAGATGCATAAAGATTCAAAAATTTATTTCAGTCAATAATTATCAAAATAATACATTATTTAAATTGGGAGGCGGGTGAGAGTACCGCCGCCATGGGAATATTAAAAAAAATATTTTTCCTCAAGGCCTCAGTGTGAAGCTAATGGAAAAAAAAACTTTCATACATACATAATTTTCTGATTAACAATGTTTTTTTAAAACGCGTTTAAAATATTATTACACAAATAAATCTACTTTCATACACCGGTTAGCAATGATACAACAAAGAAGATTATTTATTGTTTTACCTCTACGTTCTGTGTTCAATATACAAATGCTCCGTATCCAGTATCCAATATCCAATATCACGCAGGTACCAATAACGGAATGGCGCATCTCCACTTTACAGTTGAGAATGATAAATTTATATTTCTTTTCCCGATGCAGTTTTATCAGGTGTTGTATGAGGTAAGAGAGCGGATGCAATAAGTGGCGGGTATCACCGATAATATTATGTCAGAGGAAAAATAATAAAAAGAAGACAATACGATATTTCATTTCGCGATGAGATTTAAGAGGAACGGCTTTGCGGATATTTATACAAAATTTATATCAAAAGGTAAGGCAATTGTCTAGTAAATATGTGCTAATTTGTTTATTTATGTTTTAAGTTATAAAACATAGACTATTAAAAGAATCATTTTTTCATAATTTTAGAGGCAATAATGGCAATTATTTGTGAGTTAATGTTACTTATTTTAAAAAATGATTTTAATCTATTTTTTGTAGAAATATGATTAAATAAAAAATAAAATAAAATTAATTAAATAACTTGTTTTTTGGTTTAAATCATAAAAATGAGGTTTTTATTATAAAAAAATTAATGGGCGTATATTTAAATACAAATGACCCATGTTAATTGGAAAATAAATTTATCGTAGATAGATTAAAAATTCTACACAAAGAAAAATCTTTTGTATGGATTTTTATATTCTTAATATTTTTTTCATTATATAGGTTTTCCGGGGGTAAAGTGCTTCGGGAGGTGTATCTACAGTATAGTACCTACAAGTAAAATTGATAAATTACTTTTTTTCAAAATTTCATCGCTTTAAGGTTGTTTTCGGGTGAAAAAGACAAATGTTTATATAGAAATAATAATATTCTTCTATGGAAAAATACTTTTGTAATGGAAAAAACATTGGATTTCGATTAAAGTTTTTACCTTTTTTACTTCTACCATTATGCAGAATCACCTCTCAAAGTGTATGCAATTTAGCACCGGAGACAAAATAACATAGTAGATAGGGCATGATTACTATTTAAATAATTTTAATTAACTAAAAAATAAAAGAAAATGTTGCTACTAAAATCGACCAAAATTGATACCTTTAATGGCCTGTATTTAAAATTTAAATCACAAATAAATAAAGTAGCACAAATCCGTACTAGATATTTTCTGTACCTTTTGATTAAAAAAATATTTTTTTTTTTATTTGGTCAAGTATTTTGGTCAAATCAAAAATAAAAAAAGGCCGCGCAGCCGTTACTCAGTACGAGCTCGAAGAGATACTCGTATTATTATATATGAGCGGTTAGTTGGCTGAGAACACTCCCTACTACCCTAAAACCGCGAAATTTATAAACGTTTTTACTATCGTAATTGATTTTTTGAGTATTATTCCGTGTAGTGCTTCCCCCTTATTCCAAAGATTTTTGTATCCTGTATCTTTAAAAATTTATATTCACAAATTAGAACTAAAATTATTACTCACTTATTAAATCTTCAATGTTCGACAAAAATATGATGATGTAATGATTTCTTCAAAGTTATTATTTTATTTTTATCCAACATTCTATTTCGCAATTCTTGCACTTCAACTGCATTTTTTTGTTTGTGTGTAATTTTACAAGGCTTAAAATAAATAAAATACATTATTCGATGTTCGGAGACATAACTTTTCTTGTAAGCCGCGGTGCATAAGAAGGCTGTATTATTATCAGAAAGAAAAAAATGATGTGCTTTCTTTACATTAAGTTCATGCATCCCAAATCGGGGATTCCCACAGACAAGACCGCCGACCGTCTCCTCCGAACTTGTGCGGAAACCTCCGAAGCCGAATCTATAAAATCATTTTAATTTCATTGGCAAGGCTTTTAGATTTCATTTAAGGCATTACTCAGCGCTTTTGGGAATACACTGCAAGAGTAGGCGATGGTATAGGTACCTATATTATGTTATGGATTTGTAGGTATATTTACAGACGATGTGTGAATCAGCTTGTACACCGGGTAAATATGGCATGAAATTATTGTTAGATTGTCGTGACGGAATGTTATAGAAATGGTTTTGTATTGATTATAAATGAAATTGCATATTATGTATTTTTCATGAACTGCATAATACTATTATATCTGTATTGTCGAGAGGCTTCACAAAGTCGTGTTGTTCATGAACAACCAAAGTGTAAATCAATGTCATACTTATTTGTTGTTAGCGAAAAAGTTTAGTAAGTACGCATAATGCTAGTTTTTGGCAGAAAGCAGTCACTTTGTGGTTTGAAACATTAATGAAAAAAAAAAAACAATTACTTTGTTTATAAACTTAAAATGTATTTAACTTATTATCACCGCTCAGTTTCGCTTACATCATATCGCTAGCATCAGGCTACAAAATTAAACAAAGCAAAAAATCCATTATGTGTGCTTATATATGCAAAAAAAATTTGTTGTTAATTTTTCTTTATTCATTAAATTGCTAGTTACATGTTTTGAGAATTTTACGACCACCACGCTAGGCACATGCCCGTGTTGTGTATTTTTATTTTGTTGTGGTGGTCAGCATATACCTACATATAGAAAGAGAATAAAGGAACACTGAGATAGCATGAAGTTATATAATCTTATTACACGTAACTAAAACAGAGATAAAGAGACACATGTTTACATAATTGGTAATCATATTATATCTTAAGAGACAAAGTGTCACCAGCACAGGTGATTAGGGGATGATAAGATTTTTATAAGTTTATGGTTTATTAATTAAATGTGTCTAAAAGCCTAATATCAGATTTATTTCCCACATACTCTACAAAACTAGATACACTAGATACACTATAAAATGTAGGCATATGTATGATTATTTCGCTGAAGAAAGACTTACTTCGAGGTGCTGAAGTTTGAAATAATATATTAATTAAAAAATCTTATCGTGGATATCCTGCAATAACTATGTACAAAATAGAACATTGATGAAAAGAAAATAATCATTCAACCACCCTTTTTTAATTTATAAAATATGAGAGTAATGTACATATCATATGTACGAGTGTTATGGAGGTACTAGACCCTCATCAGAAAGCTTCAAACGATGTAGATATGTTACGTACTAATATATTATAACGAGGTTGAACGTTCAGCAAACGCGAACAGTGTACGTACTCGTAGTTGCCTAGTTGTTTCTCTTCCGACCTTTATGCGTTACGTTTGAGAGTGTTTTATTAAAATTTCTACCTGAATAAGCATATTCCTTAATTAAATGATGCTCTCTCGTGGAATAACCCGAGGCTACCTAAACACAAGGTAAGTAATGGATAAATTAGGCGGGTTCTTGTTTCTTATCTAGCTCGCTTTGTTTTTACCACAATAAATGTGAATATGTAACCGTCGCAGTAAAGGTTGCCATAACTTTTAAAAATGCCTCAGAAAAACGGAACATTACGATTTAATCTGGGAAGATATAAAATCAATTTCACATCCTAGGTGTAGTATCTACGTGAACGTTTATTATAACTGTATTGTTACGCTTGTCAACCATTTAATTACACGCCAGAATTCGTTAATCGTATTTTGAATTTCAATAATACCTTCTTTCAGTAATAGGATTACGGTTGTCGGGAAATAACAATCGACATCATTATAATAATAGTCCCGAATTTGCTTATTTATTGAAGTTAATAATTTTTTTATTTGAAGACAATTTTAGCGACTCTCTTTCGGCAAAATAAGTAATTCTATGTTTTTATAGATATTAAATTTATTATTATTTTGAAGTGAGATATTTTTGAACTTGAGTAATATCTAATCATTGAAGATTTGCGAAGATTAACGACCCTCAAAAGATAAATGTGACCAGAAAAAAGAGAAAAAGATTCAGTAGCATTTAGGAATTGAGCCCATGATTGAACTACGACTGACTTAGTGCATACATGTAGATAAGATAGACCATTTAAAAAATGTAGAAAACCAATAAAAATAATGGACGTAATACACGGTAGATGCATTTTTGTCTATATTATAATATTTACGAACGAGAAAAAAAAACAGTTTTTGAAATGGAGACAGCATAAAAATATATAAAATAATAGGTAATCATTTATAAGTGTATAATATATTACGAAAGTGCGTGATAGAATAAAGAAAGAGAGGAAGCAGTAGTTTTTACATTGTGGATAAACAGTAGCATAAAATATATATATATTATAAAAAATGGACCTAGCACAGTTATGTATGCATTTTGGAATACTGAGTCGAAGTTCCAGAAACTCTTGTATGTAGAGCAAACTTAATTAAAAACGTATTTTGAAAATCAGGCCTTTACTTAATTAAGCCTAAGAGAGACAACTCTACACTGATTGATCATTTTTAACACCAGTTGTCTGCATTTAAACAATTCATATTACTTGCGTGAGATTGTGTCTGATTCCGTCCACGAACACAATAACTGCTGCTTAAAGTTTCCTTCAACACCAGAATATATTTAAACATTCAAGCCCGTCATACAATGAACTCTATAGCCCGGGGCTATTTTAGTTTTTAATTTACTATTTTTATCTCCTCCGTTTTGTTACAATCTACTGCCTTTTATTTGACGTTAATTTATTTATTGTAATGCTAAACATGTCTAAAGCATTCAAGTTATAAGTTTTGCGTGTATCCCTTGCCTTGTTTTAATAAAGTAATTTAATTTAATACATGAATCTACATAATTTGAATATGTTGTAGTAAACCAACTGTGAAGAGTTTACGAGATATTGGTCTTTTTGTGTTTAGGGAAAATGCTGTATATTACCAAGTACCCAGTAATTAATTTATAATTTATATTACCTTTATACAAAACCTGCTAATATCTTTTAAAGAATCTTTAACATAATAAGTGCAATAACTTCATTTAAAATCTCGATTAGGTCTACCTGCTGAGTATATTTTAATGAAGCCTAGGCATTTGTAAGTGCGAACATGGTATTTGAATTTAGTTTCTGGGAGTTCATTAGTTATTTTCTCATGAAAATTATAATTTGAGGAGATCGTGCAGTACGATTTCACTTGATTTGACAAGACAAGTTATATTAAAATTATCTTAACGATGACTTTTACTCTAACAACTGACATAATAATAACAAGGGGTCATTTATCCATTGTATAATATAAATGCAGAGCGACGTAACAGGTCGTAGCTGAATAACTGTTTAGAGCTGTGGGTGTCTACTAGGTAGGTACGCCCAATAAAAAAAAATGTTTTTCTAAATTAATTTTATACGTTAATCTAGTGGACTGTATGTTCTAAAAATTGATCCATGAGGCGTGCGTGTATAAAGCATATATGACAATGTGAGAAATGTGGAGATCTGAAAATATTGCACGGCTGATGTAAGCGTATTAAATAAGATTAAGAAATTAACGATGCGATGGTTTGGTTATGTTTTATTTTATTTATTTTTTTTTATTATTTTATTTTTTATTTTTACATTAACTGTTGAGATGGTACACAGTGAAGCAGGCAATGTCTATATAGCTTCATCAACAGAGACCAAAGGACTGGACCTGGACGACTCAATGCTCCAAAATACTACAGAGAAACGGCCTGGATGAAAGCGATACCCAGAACTGAAGAAGTTATAACCTGAGAA
Organism: Limnephilus auricula; assembly: GCA_951813805.1. Classification (NCBI taxonomy): domain Eukaryota; kingdom Metazoa; phylum Arthropoda; class Insecta; order Trichoptera; family Limnephilidae; genus Limnephilus; species Limnephilus auricula. The sequence goes on from OX638401.1 coordinate 2,644,632, forward strand.
TGAGAAGAGCTGACCCCAACAGCCTACCTAGGCACTGAGTTGGGACAGTTCACGGAAGAAAAATATTTTTTTTTTATTTTAACCAGCATTTAGAGGCCCAGCGGAAAATAATTTTCTTCAGGGCCTATGTCATCTTTGGAGTTGGACTGTAGATTTTTTTTATGATTTCTTATGGGTGTTTTTTGATTTCCTTATCTTCATATTGTTGATTCGTTGTCATAGGTTGTTATAACGATGTTACATACTTCATTAGTTAGTTTCTATGGCCAATTTTGCACATTCTATATTTAGTTTCTAGATGTTTTTACATTTTCTACATAGTTAGTTAGACAGTTTCTAGAATTCAGTAAATAAACATTCCTACTCCCATGGATCGTTATCAATTTTTTTGTGCATAGGTACAAACTTATGTTTTCAAAAACACATTACAGGGCGGGAAAAAACGGTTTATTTTTTGGTTACCAGAGTTGCAAATGCAATATAACACACCAATTTAATATTACGTTAACAAAGTAAAGATTTGTTTAATTCATTTAATAATGATAACTTCTACAAATTTCACTTATTTATTGCAATATCCAAAAGCAATACATTACCCGCTAGCAACCATGTACAATTATTCTAATATCTATGCACCTGCGTCATATTTTATTATTCACATTAGGTATAACAGAATATTTCTAAAATAGCCTTTCCTTTTTATGAAATCTTACAGGTAGGTACCCTTGGCATTGTTTATATATTATGCCTACAATTATTAATAACTTCTTGGTAGTATGAACGAATGTTTTCAGTCGGATGCTGTGCAAGCATGATATCTCTGTGAGTGTTATATCGCGCGAGACCAATACTAATTTATTTAAAACAAACATAGGAGGAATATTTGATTATGGTGTCCTGTGGCGCACTTTACAGGTTGCCGCATTCTTCAACGAGTGAGTATTAATGTTTGATCGATTTGACTATCATCGTCTATTTTATGTAGAAAATGGTACATATCTAAAAGAATTACCATTGTTAAATTTTAAAATTAAGGTTTATATGGGATTTGAATTCGTAAAGGAATAGCTGCGTGGCCTTTTCATAAAAAAACTTAATCGTGGATTTGAGGCCAACATTAATATGGTAGTTTTTTTTAAACTTAATAAATAATTAAAAGTAACCTCTTAAGAGGAAAAAAAACATAAATTGATTTTGATTTATCAGGTAAACGCACTGCTATCGTAGGATTGGGCGGTAACAATATTGCATCAATTTGCTGATGCATAAAATTTAGAGAGCTTTATCATTGAAGCAATAATACTGATAAGATATTGTAAAATGTCAAGAATGATCAGGCAATACTACTGCAAGGATTGGTTAAAATATTTAGAAATGAAATTATTGTATTTTAAACACTTAAATATATTTTATATCAAAAAGGACATCCTAAATCTATACAAAAAGTTGTAAATATGACACGCTTGCAGTACGAATTTCCGAAATCTGTGTACTTAATACGATAATAATTATTTATCCATCATAGCCAAAGTAAAATTAATTTATCAAGGTAACCAAGGTAAAATATAAATCCAATCTAGTAAAATCTTTTCTTAAAAATTGTTAGCGAAGATTTTGCAGCATCCAATTTTACAATATAGCTCTACTGCAGTTTCCGAACCTAGTCTTAAATCCCTGGTCCAATGGCCGTTAAAGTAAAGTACTAAACGGTTCCCAATTTGCACTTTATCATTACAAAAAAATGTTAAAGCTATTTCGCCCTTCATAAGCAGTAAACCACAATTTTAAACACTGTAAAAGTGTAAAATAATGGGGGAGCTTCGAAGACAGCGCCCTGCTAACGGCGATCAGAAAGACAGATATAAGATTTAGCTTCTAGGGGAGGATTGGTACAGAAATATTGGAGATATAATATATAATAGCTCTCTCTCAAAAGTAAAATAGTTGGTAACTTAAAATATTAATGATAATATATTAAAACAGTTTAAAACACTTTTCCATTTATTAAATTATATTTTTGACTGTAACATATTTCAGCATTTTAAGGCTCTCTTCAGACTGGAATAATTGTCCTCAAACTATCGTCTATGTACACAACTTTAAGAGAAGTGGGGTTAACAGAAGTGGTAAACAATGGTTTTATTAAAATTATTTGGATTTTCCCATCCTCTTTTCTATGTACCACTAAAAATTATTTACCTCAAATTTATAAATTCATTTACTGTTTATTTGTCTCCAGTAACTTTAAATGTAACGCACAAGAGTCCCAATTGTTCCGAGACCATGGCATCTCAAATTGATGTATGTTGTGAGGCTGAAGGTGGTGTGTGGGGGGAGTTAGGAAAGGGGAAGGTTGCTGGCAATTAAAAGCTAGTGACCAAATACCGTTAAAGCTATTTCAAGCAAGATTTCAATTCTAAATTATGGACTTTCATCAGGGCGATACTGAGAGTATTTAATTGTGAAATATGACCAATTAATTGAACCTAAGATCATCAGATTTATAGTTGATAGCCCCCTCAACATCAATGTAAAAAATGTTTATCAAGTCCACAAAACATAGTTTAGAACACCAGTAAGAACATTGGCCTTGAGGAAACCTTTAATTTATTATTTTATAAAGTTACAAATTTGCCCCAATGTTCTCATTTTTAAAAGGTATTAATTATTTACAAATTTTACCCGTACATAATATTGAATTTAAAAATTAACTTGAAGAAAGTTTTTATAACTTAAAATAAAGTTGAAATAGGTCAACGAAAGAACAGCAAAACATTTATTAACCTTGTTTCGTTGAGGTTGGGTCGTCGATAAGTCTACTATCTGGGTAGAAGTTGTGCTGCGTCTTAAACTTTATTAATTGCTTCCGTTTTATGGTTTATTAAGCCCGTGAGTTAAGAGGAAGCCACTAGCTACATATTTATGTCTTCTTAGTGTGCCTTATTTCGCTACGAATATATAATTAATAGGCATAAAAATCGCCTGGCAAACGAAAACTAGAGGTCTTGATTACAAAAGTGGTCTTTATTTACTTTGTGAATAATTTTATAAGAAAGACAAAAGTCAATCAACGGAAACTGTTACAGATAGCCTACATTTTTTTTAAAATTTGTTTTTTGTAAGCGTAGATACATTTTAATGAAAAAAAAATTTTTTTTTAGTATTTTACGCTTATATATATTTTTTTAAAGTAATTAACAATTATATATTAATTCTACCCAAAGGAAACTGTAGAAAAAGCTTGAATTCAATCACAGCATATTTTTACGTATTGAAGATTTAATTAATTTAATCAGACCAACACTTAGGTTCCCGTGTACGTGTAATATATGAATAAAGGAAGGTAATGTGATGAACGTAGTAATCTGTCACTTTAAATTTATCTTAGCCACAAAGCCTCATATATTTTATCTTCGTCAGTATTCTATAGAGAGATCAGTGATTCTCAAAGTTGGCGATATCGCCTCCCCGAGGGTATTTTTTTTTTTTTTACATTAGGTCCACACAGGAGGCCCTGAGGAAAATAATCTTTCTCAGGGCCTATGTCACCGTTGGGGATGCTGTGTGGAGGGTATTTTTAAGGAAAGGAAGGAGAGGAAGTTCTGGGAAGGAAAAAGGTATGAGGGTTGGGTAGGAATCTGGGGTTCAATGTGTCTATATCATCCGCCGCCAAGACCTAGACAATGAACCCCATGAACCCGGGCACCCCTGCTAAGTCACCAAACGTAGCAAACCACTTGGGGTGACCTATGGCAGAGGTGTTGGTTATCCAATAAATGGTTCCCGGGGCGGTGGTACCCATTCCCGCCTCCCAAGTTAAAAGGAGAGATTAATTACTAATTTTTAATTATTGTATGACCGATTACACATAAATTTCATGTTTTCAATTCTTTAAATTATTAGAAAAATAATTAAATACATCTATCTATATACTTTTTTAGTAAATTCATTTAATAGTAATATTTCTTCTGTCGTGTTACACTGTGCTAGAAAATTTGTTCTGTTGTTTCGTATATTTATTTACATTGAGATTTACCGACGTTTTCACTTACGTGAAGATAATCCAGTTAAAAAAAAACACCTTAGTTAAGATTCAAATAGGTACATAAAATTAGAAAAACCTACTCAGTCGAAGAATACATACTGTCTACACAGAAAAACAAAAGCATGAAATTAAAACAGGATACACACAAGACCCAAGAGACAAAAAAACAGACACAAGTGATACAAAATATAATTAGCTATACATAACTTTAATAACATTTTTTTCTGAATCTCTAATTGTTTTTTTATTGACGGCCGGCGTGGTCGAGCGGTAAGGCTCTTGAATCTCAATCCGAAGGTCGTGGGCTCAAACCCGGTTTGTGCAAATAAAATTTATTTGTTTAATTTGTGTTATTTCACAATTAATTAATTAAAAATAATATATAGCATACTTGCAGCACGTTCCAGAATGGAAGATACTCAGTATCGTCCTTGTGTAAGACCACCATTAAGAATGAAAACGTTGCTTGAAATAGTATTCGCCATGTTTGGTGACCAGATCTGAATAGCCAGGTACTTCTCAACCTTTCACTTCCCATATCCTTCCCCTCCCCACTACCTTCAGCCTCACATACCCCAATTGGGAAAGCCATAGTCTCACTGGCTCCAGACGGGAGCAGTTGAGACTGTTGTGCGGTATACATAAAAAAAGTTTTAGTCTGTTTTATTATGTAGTCGACACATTTGGGTCAGAGGGCTAAAATAGGCAACGTTAATATAAATACGTTTCACTCAAATACATTTAAAAATGCCTTCAAATACAACATGCTAAAGCGTCTTAAACAATGGTAGTTGGGCATACTTTTATAGGCTGATGTTTTTAGTAAAAGCTGTACAGCATTGCAAGAGGAATGGACTATTAATAGAGTAATGCACCATATTAAAACTAATAATTCTCAGATTTGTACACAATGTCTGATTTCTAGGTTAAATTATTACTATACTTATAATCAAGCTATTGAGTTAGATTTTGATAATGGCCTTGAATACCGAAACAGCTGTCACAATAATAAAAACTAAAATAATTGCTAAACTTAAAAATAACATAATAAATTTTTATTTTACTTAAAATTATAAAAATTAAATGGAATTCTGTAAAGTCAACACAATGAAAATTATTGATAAAAAAGATTTACATAAGAGTTTCATGTTTCCACGAAAGCGCTCCTGTTTCTTGTTTATTTCTGAACATTATTTACATTCCATGTAAACCTTGAAACTTAATGGCCTTGAAGAAAGTATATATTATTTGAAAAGAGGAAGGAGAGTCTAAACAAGTTTAGGAAACTCTGTGCTAGATGATAGATAACTTCCTTGCGTACAAACGAAACATAAAACTGGAGGAAACGATTGCCATAAGAGTTGTAATTTAAAACAATCAGATCTCCGCGTGTTTTCTTAATACAAAGCTGGATTTTGTTAGAATAATTCGGAGAAGATAAGAAGATAATTCGGATTGCTCGTTTTGCCGACTCTTTTAATGTATGGACTTATGCTGAGTATCTACTTCTTATTATACATCCAATAAACAGGTATATAAAATGTGAATTCACTTTTCCGTGAAATTTTAAGACAATTTCGTAATGTTTTCAATCGAAAAAATCCTCATAAAATTCGTTATTTTCAATAATTAATTACATACATTTTTATCATAGCTATATATATTATTCTCATAGTAATGTACACAGTATCTACATATATATACATAGAGGAATCTTCGGAATACAAAATAAATTCTAAAGATTCCTAAAAATAGGTATTCCTGTAATAATGTTGAAATGATATGAATATACTTAAATTTTCAGACAGACGGATTTTCACTGACTTGGTATTTCTACATACAATATTAAATATGTATTTGATAGTCTAATCACTACATAACACTGGAAGTGGGGATTGATTTCAGTGCAGAAAGTCAGAGTCTTTTCAAATCTTCAAATCTCTTCGCACAGAATACTAATAGAGGGAAATAATTATAGCAAGTCAGTGGACATCTTCAATTTCTCACCAAACAAATAAATAATATATATGCATTTTATTGTAATTTATGGCGAGCCACAAAGTTAATGCTTATTAGAAATAAATTATGTTGTTACTGAGGCAGTTCAGTTATGTACAATGAACACGTTATAATTTCTACTATCCAAATGTAAAAGTCTCTTGATAGGGCGTTAATAAATAAAAAAAATTGTAAAAATCGTATAGAGAACCAATTAACTATTTTTTTTTGATCTGATTTACAAAAATATCTATTTTCTATTTAAATTGGCAATTTATTGGATCAAAAACGTCTTGGAGCCGGGTCTACGCTTTGACGTATTTAAAAAAATAATATTTAGCTAATTGTTATCCCCTAGACTTTGACCCGATGTTATGGTCAAACTTGACCTCAACGAAAGCTCAAATTCTAAAGTTCTACCACAAAAAATTTCAGATTATTATTTTGTGCCTTTCATTAATAGATAATATAGTCTTTCAAATTTAAAAAAAGCGTTTCATTCAGAGCACCAAATGGCAGAAACCCAATAAGTTTAAATATTTTTTATCATTTCACATCTTTTCTTCTACAAGTTCGGATTGTTTGAAACTTTGTTAAAAAATGGATTTAAAAGGTAAAAAGTTAAAACATTTACGTACTGTTTTCACGCAAGTGTGATTTATTATGTCAAAATAAAATATTGGCAAGATTGATTGAAAGATATGTTTGAAATTTGATTCAGGGTTGAAGAAAGAACTGCTATTACATGTGTCAATATTTTGAACATAAAATTATGATATAAATAGTTTCAGTACCCGGCTTCGCCGGATTATTGTCTGCTAATTATCATGTTCTCTCAAAAATATATTCTCAGAAGGCAGGTAGGTATATTAACAATTTCAACGTGATTTTTGAAAAAATTGAAAAGTAGGAGGAGTTTCTAATTTTTTTTTAAAGGTAAAATTTTACCCCGTTCCCGCCTCCGTTTCCCTCCCGTGTCCCCTTTCCCTCTCGCGTTCCCCTTCCGTCTCCACCACCACACTGCGTTCTACCTCCCGGTTTCCCCTCCCACTCTCTTTCCGCTAAACTACATGAAATTCCCACATTTTTCAAACAACTCGCGCTACCTATTGTAATTTTTTTTACAAATGTAATAAGCGAGAGCTCATTATTGTAAGTAGACAACTTTGCGGGCGTGCGTTCAACAAATCTTCAAAGTTTCATTGCAATTCAATGAACGGTATAGGAAGTAATAAGGAACAACGAGAAACATTCATTTTTGTATACATGTATATGGGACGTTGCAAGGTGAACACATTTGACTCTAAAATTCTGACAAAAAGATAAGAGAAAATCTAAGGAAAGGGTGTTAAGATGATACCCGGTGGTGCAGAAATAGATTTTACTAAAATATTGCTGTCACTGTTACTCTTACTCCACCGGATATTGAGCGAAAGGGACAATGCACTGACACCTAACTAAAATGGAGGTTTTGTATTCCCCACTTTTCTCTTCCAAAAGTGGACTGATTTTCATTTTTTTTTACCAACTACATAAGAAAAAACTATTCTATGTCTGAACGTTTTGCTTTTTTTAAAAAAACATTGTCTGGTTTGTATACTGAACATCTTTGACGGCGTTTAAACCAGTCAATTTTATTGATTTTTGGAAGGTCATAACTTCTATAAAAAGTAACTTATCAAAAAAAAAAAAAAAAAAAGTACCGACACGCTAGTAGTTGATATCTATTTTATACAAAAACAATATTTTCTCTAGGGTTAAAATCCAGAGAGATAAATAGGGAATACGTTTGTATGGAAAAATCACCGCCGGGTATCCTCTTAACACAGAACATTAAACATCTTAACTTGCTATTTTTATTCATGTAATAATTTTATAAGAAATTTGAAAATAGAAATAATTAATAAACACTAAACAAAAAAAGTCACATATAGGTATGTAAGTAGGTACATACAAAAAATATTGATGGGTATTAAAAACATTGAAAAGCCATTTCACATAAGAAAATCGGTAAATTGGATAAAAATGCCAAGTGAGTTTGACGTAATGCCCGAAGCCATCTACGAAATTAAAAGCACGCTACATTATTGATTTTTGTCACTGTGAATTCATTGAGTCCGACACATGAATATATCCTATGACCGAGTCATGTTATAAGTTTTAGCAATTAAATTGACGCCCTCGGATTTATTTCCAATAATAATTGAACTCTGACCCGCTATCGAAATACTATGACGTAATTCGTGTAGGTGTGGACGATACGTGAGTAATCGAACTTTCAATATAGTTGTATTATTGATCACAAAATCATATTGCAATTGAATCAATAGATACAACAAACAAGGTGCGGATTGATTTGAGTGGGAAGAATTTAATTTTGATTATTTTAAATTGATACTTCTCCATTTTATGGTTGAAATGCGTTAAAAAATATTTATTATTTGTAATTGAATAATCAATGAAATTGAGAAGCAAATACTTTGGTGTGTGACATTATATATTTAAATGAAAAAACACACTTTTTAAAATACCACTTTTGTTTTGAATTAATATTCAACAGCCTGTTGAATATTAATTCAAAATACAAAGTTTTTTTACAAAGTGCGCTTTTTCATTAGATTAATCAATTGTTTTTGACGAAATTTATTTTTAATTACCAATAATTGAAGTCCTCCGTGGTTCAGGGGTTAGGTCCTCAACCGCGAATCCGGAGAACGCTGGTTTCTATCCAGGTGTGTTCAAATAAATTGTATTTAAGTAAATCGTGATATTTCAAATTTAATTCATAAACAATAAAAGCGATGTAGGTACTTGCAGTAAACTCAGTATCGTCCTGGTGATAGACCACCATTCTGAATCCAAATTTATTTATCAAGAAACACTTCCTTACCTTCCCCTTCCTCATATCTTTCCCCTCCCCACACATCATAACATGACATTATGACATAAAAAACGCCAATGTCTAGTAAGACGGCTATCACCGACCTTGGCCGGCATGACTTGACTTGACTTGAAAAATGCCACATTCTAAAACGATGTAGAAAATGTAAAAATATAATTGAAATGCCTTTATTAAGTATCGCCTTGTTTTCTTCATTTTTTTTCGAGAATAAACAAAAAAAGTTAAAAATAACCTGTTGAACCCAAGACATCAGCCTCTTCGGGGCTTTACTTTAGAGAAAAGCTGAGTTCCTGGGTTTGATTCCTAGATGCGACCGAATCTTTTTTATGTTTAAGAATTTTTCTTTTAAGGGTTTTTAATATTGGCTCCAATAATTAAAGCATTAGAATACAGTATAATAATTAGTAGACATATCTTCCCCTGTGGAAACTGCAAGACTATCAGAAGCATTAACTCTAGGTGTAGAAGGAAGAGAAACACGACTCAACAGTCTTACCACCCCTTTACCTAAGGATTTAAGCAAGAAATTCCCACTGTCCAGAGTATATAACGTAACATTCAGCGAGTCTCTAGTCGTTTTCACCTATCAAAGGTAATCTTGTCTATCTAGTTGAGCAACTAGATTCGAGGTCCAAGTTTCCGCATAACTTGCAACTTCTGCACTTGTACCTTTGAAGTAATCTGCCACGTGGAATGCCGGGGCGTTGATGAGGAATCCAACTTCTAAGTGGTGGCCACCGACACCGCTTACCTCGTGTTATTCTTGGGAAGGGAAGACACGTCGTTTCCGATGCCAGAAGTTTGACCTTTGACTAGTACAATTTTGTGTTATCTCTTAGGGGTGAAGACAAAACACTGTCTACATTTCAATTAAATTTGAGTAAAATCTTGCAATCACTTAAAAATATAGATAGCAGCAAAAAAATGCGTTCCGAAAATGTATATAGTGTTGGTTGTTTTAGTCGAAGGATGATACATATACATATTTCCGATGTTTAAATTTTCATGATAGCTCAGCGGTGGAGCACAGCCCCGACTGAATTTCTTTCTGATTATTCATTTGAGAGATGTTAACATTGTCTTCAATGACTAGAAACTATTGTATTTTCCAATATTTCAATTTCGAAACGAAACATTTATTTATGGTCTTGTTTTTTACACGTACCTAATATGTGTAAAAAAAACTAAAGAACAAAAAAACAACAACAAGAAAAACCAAAAAATTCCCGTTTTATTTTTTATGCACTCGCTGACTTTAGAAATTGAAACTACGAGGAGTTGTCACCACAAACCTCAAATGTGGGTTATATTAAAATTAGAGAACTATTTTTAATCATATCTTACCTTATCTTACTAATATTATAAACGCGAAAGTTTGTATGGATGTATGCATGTTTGTTACTCTTTAAATCGTAATTTAATTAATGGATTTTAATAAAACTTTACAATAATAAAGCTCATAAATCAGAATAACATACAGGCTATAATTTATAAAGCTAGCTATTTATTTTCAATATATTGGAAATAAAAATTATTGTTTAATAGAAAACGTCAAAATTTAAGAAAGACATTTTGCAAAACAATAATTGTTAAATCAAAATTCTATTTTGGAAAATATTTAAATTAGTGAATTTTTTTGAAGTACTCGCCTAATATTTTGAATCGAATAAAAAATTATACATATTTTAAATAAATAGGTTACGAATTTTGGTATAATAAACGTAGATGGGACCTAGGAAAATAAAATAGATTACTCGAAGTACTAATCCTACGCAGACGAAGTCGCGGGCAGAAGTTTGTAATTTATAAACTAAACTTAAACTTTTCAAATTACATCGAATCTTTTACATTTCACAATTTCAAAGCCCTACAAACACTATATTAAATTTATAATCAAATCTTATTTAAAAATCTGGCTGCATTAGGGCATTCAATCCCGGAAACTTTTCATAACCGGGATTACGGTGCTAGCGTTTTTTTAATACCGGAATCCCAGTGTTGACTCCGGGAATTTAACGTTACATTATTATGAAACATGTTGAACCAAATGTTTTATTTGTATTTTTTTAGATACTTAGATTAGGTTAAATTGATTATTAACACCTCAGATCTCCGGTATAACAATTGAATGAAAAAAAGTTTGTTCTCACGGTTGAACCAACGCGCAACGTCGTGAAGCGCAGCACCAGGACAGTGGCGAAAAATGACCGGGATTCCCGAGTTGACGTTTCCCGAGATCCCGGAATTGAAAACTCTAGTCTACACATGCATGAGAAATAATCGTTTAAAAAATTACATTCCGTCAAGCCGACCCGACAAACCCCACACGCAGAACCAATGTTCGAAAAAAAAACCCAAATCAGTAGGAACCTACAATTCAAATTTCATAATGTAGACATTACCCTGACATTAGCAATAACCCTCATTCATATATATCGAATCGAATGTACGAGTATAGAATATATCGGGAGCATCTCCTATCCTGATCCTTTATTCATTTCCTCTTCCCTTTATATACTAAGTTCCAATTCTAAGCAAAACTCCTTCATCTATCGTGCATCAAACACTTTCAATACATACTACACACAATTTGACATTTTTAACTCTGCACCACAGTTCTTAAAGTCACACAGGCAATCTCTCGATACTTTATTATAACTATTTACATAACTTACGTACACCCTACTAATTATACAGAATAGATCCATCCCTTTCCCTTCCCTCCCACCATCCCATCCCCATGTGCTAATGTAACTATTTTTCTTTGTTTACACTAAAAAATTAAGATACTTCAGTGGAAACCTCTTATTGGTTAAATGATTTACCCATGTTTTATTATAAAATGTTAAAACTGTTGGTTTTCCAAATAAAATAAAATAAATACATACTAAGGAAAAATCAAACTCATAGATCTAAGCAACATTAGAATAAGTTACTTTTTTGGCTCAACATTATTTCCCTCGTATAATTTATATTTTGTATTATAATGTATTATAAGGTGTTTGTTTCTTACAAATATAATTAAAATATGGTACATATCAAATTTGGTCTGCGGTTACCCACTTAGTTCAATGCAAGTCACTGCCAGTATCAAACGCAGTTCAGTCAATTAGGAGTCTTGCATTATAAATAGAACGGACACCGAATGGTCGCGGGTGAGCCTACCACCCGCTTTACACAACACAGCCCATTATTGCCCTTTAATGATGGGTACCTAGTCCATTTCATTAATCATTGGCCTAGGGCTCAACGACGTTGAAAAAAGCTGCACTAGATTTTTTAGATTAGAAGATATCAATCCAAATTATTTCTGTAAAGCAACTTTTTGAAGTAAAACATCTTTACGCTTGACTTAGGGGGTGAGCTGGCGAATGCGTGACGAGAGCGTTACGAAAAGTGTAGTCGGGCGAGGCGAACGGGCTGTATCACATTGTCGGAACAAGAGAGAGCACATTTTCTTTCTCTCTTAAAGTTTTACGTCAGTCGTGAGGTCTAAAGCACACTCGTTTTTTTTAAAGTTTTAACATTAGCTCAGCTTTAGAACTTTAATATTTCACTACATTGCATCAAACGTGTATGTGTTTATGAAAACTGTTTTGTGTCTGCATTTGTATATCTTCATATCTCAGGAAATAAAACGTTCTTATGCAAATTTATCCAGTTAACTCAATTTCAACAGTATCAACTCTAATTCATCTCATCTCTAACTACTACGTCATCAAACAGCCTGCCGACATTAGCGCATATCCAGTTCCAGCCGAACATCATACTGATTAATTGACCTCACCTGTTTGCATAGCTAATTTATCGACGGATTCTCTGGCCTATATCAATCCCACAAATCCAACCACGGTTAGAGCCGTTCATATGCTGTAAGGTATAAATAATAAGACCTTGACTTCAACACGTAAGAGTGACCGATCATACGTTTGTGTTTACCGTCAGTAATTTACAGACCATTCCGTGATGTTTAATGCTTTTCCATGGAACATCAATACCATTCTGATGTGCTTTATTCATTATGGTGTGAGCTTAATGTTAAATAGTTATGTGCGATCATGATTTATCTTCATGTACCCATCTACGAGGAATTCGTTAACACTGAAATTATGGAAGTTTTGTATCTTTCCGAGAGCGAGAAACAATATACAAAGTCGATGGAATGTGAGGGAAATGGTATTCGCTAAAAAATGTATGAATTTGATTTGTCTAATGTATGTACGCCTTTGAATACATTCCTGAATGTTTTGGGCTAAAATGTTTAGTTCCTGATGAAGCTTTTTCGATATGTCCGGTTAACAGTAGTTTTTTTTCAATATGGTGCCCAAGGGATTTTAACATATTTCGCTTGATTTATAACTACGAGTGTTACTATGTTTTATTTCTACACTCCATAGAGACAAGAACGATTTATATCTTCAAAAAAGTTTATTGTTGGTACTTTATTTATTTTCAGAAAATCATTAAGTTTCCATTCATTTTTATGTGATGTTCCTACAAAACACTTCCAGCTAGTAAACTTTAAAAAAAATAATTTAAGTACATATTTCAATTCGTGACAAGTGTTAACTTGAATTTTTCATAGAGCATGATATCATTTAAAATAAACTTTGCGTAAATTACCGTAAATTGAAAAATATATTTTTTTATTTATATTTAAATAAACTGAACAAATATGTTTAAATAATTAACACAGCTTTCGTTCATAACATGACGTTACCTGAACACACATCTGTATATATCTTTGGAATTTAAATAAACGGAAGAAAAAAAAATTTCTAAATGCAACAAATATAATAAATTCTTTTTCCTAAATTTGGGAAGATAAGTGCAATCTTGTAAAGCAAATATTTCAGCATACTTTACATAATCTTACACTACTACACTTTTGTACGATTCAATATTTTTTCTTTCTGTCTCTCTGGCAAATTTGGAGAAGCGGTTCAATGACAGTTGATCCCCGCGTACTATTTGCCGTCGATTTATAGAAAATACAGCATATCTACTTACATAAAATATATATAAAAGTGTCCCCGAAGGACGATGTACCGCTGAGTAACAAAATTATAAAACATATTTACATACAAATGCATCAAGGAAATACTACTTGTCCATATGCATTAGATACCAGCGCATAATAAAAAATCGACACTCTGAATAAATTCGTTTGATATCCAGACCAACTTTTTATTAAAGTTAATTTTGAAGTCGATTTCATGGTTTAAATTGGTAATAAATGGGCAAAAAATTATAAATTTATTTTCAAGGGGCCAGTTGGCGGGGGACCAACTGTCGGGTCACCGAAAATAGCAACTACGCAACATTTCACTGCCTATTCATTTCGTAGCTTAAATAACTCAGGTCCGGGGCATACGTCATTCCTATGTCTACCTACGTTAAATTGTCGTGAAAACAAGCTTATGTGCCCAAGCGGTTAAGTTTATTGAGAATTTATGTACCTATAACGAAATAAATAGTAGCAAAACTAACTTGCAAAATTCAGTTAAACAAATCTAGCCATAAACAGAATTCTCTTTTTGTTGTTTATGACGCCGGCAATAAAATAATATTTATGCACGAATAAAGACATTCGGAATAAGCTTGCACGAACGCAGATTAGAACACAGATTAATTTATACAACAACAATGTTCACAAAAAATCATTTATACTTACATGCCATCGTGTATACTAGTTTTCATACATTTCGGATCAAGGTTTTTTCACTTGGACGATAACATTGAAATAGCGTGATAATTTGCAATGAACGGAGTAGAGCCACGACGAGAAAAAATTACAAAACTAAATTAAATTTACATTTGAATGTAAAAGATTTGAATTCAGTTGAAGCGAGATGAAAAAGACGTAGAACGCGAAGAGAAAGAACCTAATCTTCCTAAATGACATTTTCGTGAGATCCATCACAATCATTTTATTTCATTTCCTTTTTCTTTTCTCTTGTGTGCTACATAATTTAATAAAAAGCAAAACTTTTAGGAGCTTTTTTCCAGTCACTTTTTACCATTACCGTATTTTGGCTACAAGTTATATCAATTTGGACAGAAATACAAAGCAAAGTTTATAGTTGTGTTTATTTAATTTCTGCTTGACCTCAGCTATAATTTCGCCATTAAGTTAACAAAGTATTTTGTGGGGAAAAGCTCGTAAAATGCTGGCTTTTCACGTTTTAAAATGTGTCGCCACTCAATTTGCCGTTTACCGCAACAGTCGAGATCGGTAACCAAACTCGTTATTTAATTTTACACGATTATGATAAATAATAAAAATACAGAGGATTACCAATTGGGATGAAAATTATAAATCCATAGATGTTTTCATTTTAAGAACACGAAATATAATTAAATTTACCATTGCCTTCAATAGGGTTAGCATCTACTTTTTCATAACTTACTGATATTTTTATTATTATTTTACATTAGCTTCACACGGAAGGCCCTAAATGTGCAATCTTTCAAAATGCTGTTTAGATAGTCTTTATAGAAAAAGGAATTTCTGGGTATGTAAAAGGTATGAGGAGTGAGTAGGAATATGGTAGAAACAGGTTAATGAGCCCAAGAGTGACGGATGTACGGATACATCCCTCTCACTGCAGTGGAAGGCAATGGGTCGAGAAAGGCCGGCTGGAGATTTCACAAGGTCTCCCTCAACCTCAACCTCTCTCTCAATCCAAGCCGCTACGTAGGAGGCGGGCAAACGCATGCGATTCCAAGATCTAGACCAAAACTTACCCCATGATGCCGGGCACCCCTGCTAAATCAACAATCGTAGCGAACTACTTGGAATGGCCTATGTCAGGGGTTTTAGCTACCCTATAAATAATTCCAAATTGAGTACTAAATACGGCACGGAGAAAAAAGTTCTTCAAAAAAACGATCATTTTAATATTAAAAACGGGATTAAAGTTCTTACGAACAAATTAACAGGGTTTCAATGTTTATTGGCGGGAACATGTAAGAATAATTTGTTGGTATACGTAATTTCGTACATATACCAACAAATTATTCTTACATTTTCCCGCCAATAAACATTGAAACACTGTTAATTTGTTCGTACCTCAGTCCCGTTTTTAACCGTTTTTACTATTAAAATGGTCGTTTTTTCGAATAAAATTTTTCTCCGTGCATGTATTAAGAAATAACAAGGCTTCAAACTCCTGTTTATCCTTAAATATTTCCAAATTTCTGTGAATATTCTGTTCACCGATTGATTAAAACCTAACCTCCCTCTTATTCAATGATTTACAAATCACGTACATTCTCGCTGATGTATTTGTAGCACCGGTACAGTAGTACTTCTGACTACGGCGGTGCAATAATACCCACAAAGGGCTTTTAACAGAACCCACCTGAAAATTCCAACTTCACTAAACAATTTTCCGGCGTAAATAAAGCCCATCCCCCATACTCGTGTGGCCATTTTAACAGCACGCCACGCGACCACAAAGCCGCCACGTCAACGTCACGCCACGTGGCGAAGGGAAAGATATCCCGCTATCCAGCCCTACGCGTCGGCGATGCAATGAATCAACATCATATTAAGGCTTCCAGGTGATTTATAGCCCGCGTAAATAGCTGACCGATCGTCCGGTAAACCGCGGCAATTTAAAATAATAATCGAATGTTATTATTTCCTCGTTTTTATTTTATGGCTGTTAGGCACGTGAACACGAGCGCGAAATGCTATCAGATTCCGAGTGTGTACTCTATACTTACTACTGTTTAGTGCTTACACTTGATAGTACATTATGTAGGTGTAGTGCCTTAACATTGCCGCGTACGATCTCGTGTCGTGTTACTCTGATGAGACCAATTATGTCGGTGGTTGTGTACTAGTTAGGGAATCTTGTTTGGTGTTTAGTTCGCAGAAAAAAGACTCCTAAAAATTTTATATTTTTAATGTGTCTAATAAATAATCTAAGAAATGTAATTTATACCAGTCGATGTGCAGGGCTGGTGCAATGCAGTCTCCGTAAAAAACGTATCAAAATGGAAATTACTTTTCTTTTCATTAACTCCATTCATAAGGCCCTCAGAAAAATAATTCCCTTCAGGGCCAATGACATCTTTGGGGATGCTATGTGGTGGGTATTTTTAGGAAAGTATCTTTTGGGAAGGAAAAGGGTATGAAGGTTGGCTAAGAATCTGGGGATCAGTGTGTCCAGGAATATAAATCTATCCCCTCCCACAGTTGTGAAAGCGAGGTTCCGAGAAAGTACTATTAGAGTGGTCAAATGGTCTCCCTCAACCAGTCTCGCTTGATCCGGCCTGCCCCGCAGTTGGTAGACCCTCCTGCTAAGTCAACAAATCAAATAACTTGGGGTGATCTATATCAAAAGAATTGGTTATCCAATAAATGATTCCCGATGCGGCGATACTGACTCTCTCCACCCAAATTAAAAGTATTACACTCTTACACAAAAAGCTTTCATTTGCATCCCTAAGTAATTAGACAAAATCTGAGCATTAAAAAAAAAGCCTGTCAATAATAACTTCATCTAATTAAGCCATGCATTGATAAAAATATTATTATGTACTAGCAGGTACCCGGCATGCGTTGCAATGCCAATAAAATAAATAAATTGTTTCTCCCTTCGTGTCATTTCCCATTCGTCCCCGTTCCCCTTCCGACTTCTCTTCCTCTCCCCCTCCCGCTTCCCCTTCCCCTCCCGCGTTCCCCCTTCCCTCTCCCGCTCTCCCCTTTCTCGCGAACCCCCCCTCACGCATTCCGCTTCCACCTTCTTTGCCTTTCCCCTCTCCCTTGTCCCCCCTCCCGCGAAGCCCACCTCCTTAATTCCCCAACCGACCCTCCTGCATACTCCTCCCCCCAGCTTTTTTTTCCTGCCGCCTAACTCCATAAAATACACCTATTAAACAAAAACAACTCGCGAGACCTATTTAATTTAATTGAATAGTATTGGAAATAATTTCATAACGCCAGCGCTCGCCATCCTATAACCATCCCGGGTATGCGCACTTCATATTCCCAAAGTTTCATCGCAATCGGATGAACGGTATAGCCGCGCATAAGGTACGAACAAACAAACAAACATTAATTTTTATATTTTTGATTGTATTCTTGGATTTGTGTTGTCGACTCTAGGCTTTATTTTCGGTGGTAGATAAATGCACTGAAAGAATGCACTCGTCCCTCCAGAAACATTTCCGTGGCATTGCAGTACCTCCGGAAAAGGAAAAGTTGTGATTATATTATTTAACCTTCAGTTCTCACTAAGACACTAAGGTATATTAAACCACACAGCGTTTTATTGAAATCGTCACGAATGGAGAAAAAAAATTGACGTACTATTTCTGTATAAAATTGTGAACGCAAAGCCAGATCGAATACCTTATTTTTTATACAACATTTCAAATCGAAATACGCATAACACTCTGCTCTGGCGTATCTGCAAATCTTACAATGCCTTTCCTTATATATATTGATATATTCCACAGTACCCTTTAAACATTTAAAATCAAATTAACCTAAGAAAATAAAATCTTTTACTTCTAGAATGTCTTTTTTTTTTTTTTAAATACACTGTGCAATATAATAACTACTTGCTTCCTAATCTGTAACCATAACAAAACATATTATAAATGGAACATAACAGGTTTATATTTTATTCGCTGTTAAATGTAAAATGTTTTTGTACTTAACTGTATGTATCCTGAATAAACTAAAACAAAAATAACGGGATGGGAGTGAAAAAAATCAATACAGGTAGGTAAGTGTAAAATAAACTTGGTAAAATACGTTTTTAGATTTTCACGGCCAAAAGCATTTTCGTTGTTTGTTTTTGGGGTGTTATGCCGTGTTGTGCTACTAGTCCAGTCAAGTTAAACATGAAAAGGGGGTCGTGCTTGCAAAAGGTCCGATCTTTCTGAATTTTTTATATGTTGTTAGGACCTAAACCAATATTAAAAAAACAGATTTGCAATTTCCAAAGTGCAGTGCGAGCGGCGGTGTACCCAAAAAACCATGAAATTTTCGGACTTTTTTCAGTTTTTGCTCAATATCTCAGTGAAGGAAGGGTCTGACCGGTATAGTTGTTCAACAATATTTTAAAGTAGACTTAATTTGCTACAATTTGAGACCAAAGGGAGTTCTATACAGCAATTGGTTTTTAAGATACAGTTCTTCGAAAATCAACAATTTTTTCCAAAAAATGATTTTTTCTCGAAATGGTCACTTATTTTGTGAAATATTTTCTAAAATACGATTCCCACCTCAAATATTATAAGAAATGAAGTTGTAGTTAATTTAATTAGCTTTCATTTGAAACCAAATTGCTACCTGTAGGCCCAGCGGTTCTCTCAAAAATTGCAGATAACCAAAGTCAAAGTGCGTTTTGGGGGAAATGAAAATAAACTGACCCCACGTATTTTTATGGCTTTACTTATCAAACAGTTACAATTTATTTATTTTTGTTATTGTTAACAAATTGTTTGATGGAAAAAGAATAAGATAATTTACCTATCGGAAATTAGTGATCATCAAACATTGTTTTATATACCTACACACTAAAATACTTGTACAAACTTCATGGTACCTACTATAAGGACAAATTACATTTACTCAAAAAAGAAAACTAATATAAATCATGTAGGATTGTGTTTTGATGGCCAAATCATGCCATTATTTTTATCTTAGATGGCACGGGCTTGGGCTCGCACGAAAATGGTGTCTCGAAGGCTGTTATGGACGCTGGGAGAGGCGTCCAGTCCGCAGTCGGGTCATCTTTATCGTGTACCATGCATAATTTGCCAGAGACTGCATCTGCACAGCTCCCAGAGCACCCTTTCTTGCATTTACATGAAATTTTTCGCAGAAGTGCAGGAGGTGCGGGATTAACGGTGGTGGGGATGGGGGTGAGTTCCCGAGAAGAGAGCTTCCACCTTCAATCAGTGGGATTCTAGTTGACACACCGCTACTTCTGCACTTGGAGGTAGCACCTTGCTGCATGGTGGCCTGCGGCATATGGCCTGTGGCAACGGGCGAGGTTTATACTCGTTGAAGTAACAAACGTCTTATATCTCAGGAAATCCAAAGTATCCCTCGCGATGTCACCCCCATATGAAGCCACAAAGCACTTGATGTCTGCTTCTCTCACGGCTTTTGGGGTGGACGAAGGACGACCTCCACTTGCTCAGCAAGTGGTTCACTCTTGCTCAGGAGTGTGGTGATTTTGGTCTTTCCTTGGCCAAACGGTGCTGTTATAGTATCGCACCCGGTAGACGCTTGGGTGAATAGTATATAACGTCCCTGCACCCCTAGCACGGTCGATCGATATGAAGTTACCGACCGATTGTCGGTAACTTCTCATCGTTCCCTAGGACAACTGTAGATCGCAAACGAATTGGTGACAGTTTACAATGACTACCATGCTAGCACCCCTGGTGGTTGTAGCAGGTCGTAGAGTAGTGACAGCAACCAGCTTCGCCCTTCGTGCTCTTCTGTACGTAGACTTTTGTCTCTTTAGTGCCTAAACCATTGAAAAGAAAGAGCAGGTCGGCGTCTTCTCCCACTAAAGCGCCGTTTGTACTTCATTTGATTTGTACTTCACTGCTGGAGGTCACATTTTGAGCAGAAACATAGTTCTGCACACGTGGGATGTTTTTGTCTCGCATTACTGCTCTCGGGCGGGTCACGCACATAATGCCTTCCATCTCATGAAATGTGTTATCACTATCTAGGGTGTTAACGTTCACCTCCATAATGTCAGAGACAAATTGGATAAAATCTTCTTTTCCTATTGGTGGTGAGGATTCATCTCGCAAGATCAGCTGCACAGCTACTGAATAAGAACAGGATAACCCCAGCGCAGCGCACATATTTTCGGTAAAAGTACGTATTCATTCCAATCAGAAGGGAGGAAACAAAAGATCGAGTTCGTACAGCACTATCAGAGCATGAGAAATAACACACACTTCTTCTTCCATGTTTCAAGGAGGCCACGCATGTTTTTGAGAACAACAGTCTCAAAAAATAGCTGTACTGACTCAGGGATGACAGAATCAACATTGTTGAAAAAATCCTCCGAGGTGGGATACTGACTGGTTTTATACACTTGTGTGCGGGTATCTTCAACGATGATTTCTGCTGCTGCCTTCACAACTCTCAACCGCTCTTGCTGCACACCCCTTTTTTGTTCCTTGTACCAATCATCATACAAAATTTTATGGCCGGTGTTTATGAAGCAGACGAGTGTCCCTTTGTTGGAGCTAAAACGTTTTTGAAGGTAAGTTTTCGCTGTTTGACATCAGGGATACAATCACCCCTAATTTGCTGCAGAAGGTGTGATAAATAAAAATGGCATTCATCACTGTTTTCCAATAAGTAATCGTACATATACTCCATCGCTTCTTCAGAATTACTGGCTGGACGATACCCTCTCTTATTCCCAGGAGCAGGTGGTAATCTTAATAGGCTCACGTAGCACAATCTGTAGGTTCCGTCTGCAGCAACCAAGTCGCCAATGGCGAGGAGGCGCTCCTCCAATCGTCACCTCAGCGTTTAGCTGTATCTAACATAGTTTGCCTCATGCCCATTTTCTCAACTGTACGGACCACATTCCTTTTTGCCAAGGGCAGTTTGCTTTGTTGCCCGAGAAATTATTCAGTGATAGCATCACCACACAAAATTCAAATCCCTCTCAAGGTAGGAGCCAGTTTACTTGATAATCTTGTCGATAAAGTCTTCGGTTGGGAAGCAGAATCTCTTCCTTCGACGTTACACACAGCTGTATATCTCTTCCTGGTTGAAATTTTAGAGGAAATTTTTATTTTCTGTGAGACCACGTTTTTGACTCACTTCAATTAGTGTTCGAATTCCTCGTTCTTTGATGATCACAACAGGACATATATCGAGGTCCTCACGACACACAAAACACACGCTCGGACGGATAGACATTTCGCAACACTCTGAGAGCTGCCCTGGAAGAGCGGGTAAGGAGGTCAAGGGAGGGGACAACGAAAACACTTGGGGAAAATCCGTCCGTTATCTGCCATTTTTGAATTTTTGTGTGAACCGCTAGGCCTACAGGTACCAATCCGGTCTCAAATGAAATCGAATTAAATTTACTACAACTTAATTTCTTGTAATATTTGACGTGGGATGCGTATTTTAGAAAATATTTCACAAAATAAGTGACCATTTCGAGAAAAAATCGTTTTTTGGAAAAAATTGTTGATTTTCGAAGAACTGTATCTTAAAAACCAATTGCTGTATATAACTCCCTTTGATCTCAAATTGTAGCAAATTTAGTCTACTTTAAAATAGTGTTGAACAACTATACCGGTCAGACCCTTCCTTCACTGAGATATTGAGCAAAAACTGAAAAAAGTCCGAAAATTTCATGGTTTTTTGGGTACACCGCCGCTCGCACAGCACTTTGGAAATTGCAAATTTGTTTTTTTAATATTGGTTTAGGTCCTAACAACATATAAAAATTTCAGAAAGATCGGACCTTTTGCAAGCACGGATGTACATCTTGACTGGACTATACCTCCTTCTTTAGCCGACGTTTCGGACAGCGTTGCAGTGTCCATCATCAGGGCAGATCCAGCAGATCCGTCGACGGATCTGCTGGATCTGCCCTGATGATGGACACTGCAACGCTGTCCGAAACGTCGGCTAAAGAAGGAGGTAGCACAACACCCCAAAAACAAACAACGAAAAACTTGGTAAAGTACATTATTTTATTTTATTTTATTTGGAAAACCAACAATCATAACATTTTATAAAGTATAACAAAACATGTGTAAATCATTTAACAAATAATAGGTTTCCACTGAAGTATCTTAATTATGTAGTGGAAACAAAGAAAAAGAGTTACAATAGCCTATGGTGATGGGGTGGTGGGAGAGAGGGAAAAGGGATGGTTCTATTCTGTATAATTAGTAGCATGTATGTAAGGTATGTAAGTAATTATAGTAAAGTATCGAGAGATCGCCTGTGTGACTTTGGGGAGTAGTGCAGAGTTAAAAATGTCAACTTGTGTATAGTATGTATTGAAAATGTGTGATGCACAGATGAGTTTGCTTAGAATTGGTGTTGCATCGAGGAAGGCTAAAAATTTTGTCTGATTCGTTGTAAGAGTTTCGGGCAATCTACGATGGACCTGGATATTTTTTGTAGAAAGAGGACATCCGAAGAGCTTCTTCGATCTTCCAATGATAATATACTGAAGTACGCGGCTGAACCTTTGTGATTTAAGTGGTGACGATAGCTACGGAAATCTAAGTAGTGCAGGAAATGATTTTGAACACGTTCCAGATTGTGTACATATAACTTGTACTGCGGGTTCCATACTTGTGAAGCGTATTCTAATAAGCTGCGGACGTATGCAAAATATAGGATTTTCATTATTTTAAGGATATTGAATTTTTTACATGTTCTTTTGCTGTTACTGAGGCTTTGGGTGTTACCGAGTAGATGTGAATGTCGAATATAAGCTTAGAGTCCAATGTTACTCCTAAATCTTTGACTTCTGTTTTGTTAATTAGCATAGAGCCGTTCATAGAATATTGATTAATAATGATATTTTTTTTTCGTGTGAAATTAATGACGAAACATTTTTTTACATTAATTTAAGTAGTTATTCGGACCTCCAATCACTACCGTGCGACTTGGTACATATTTTCGCGGGATTTATCCAGGCATCAATGGGTGTTACAAATCTATATTATTTCCTCCGTCATGAATATAACATTTTACTATCCAGTAAATAAGGTAAAAAGTTTTGACATCCTTGAACAAAAATCTGTGCGTACCCCAAATTTAATCAATAAATTTTCGTTTACCAAATTTTCCGAGCGCCGATAAATTGTTGCAGGAAAATACGAAACATTGTGACATATTTGAAATTACATTTTGCTTTTTTGCTTTAAATTTCTGACATAATTATGCCGAGCGTAACCTTCGTTATAAAAATACGCGAAATTTTTCAGCTCACTGAAATAAAACTTTTTCAGCGGGCGAGCTT
Organism: Limnephilus auricula; assembly: GCA_951813805.1. Lineage (NCBI taxonomy): Eukaryota > Metazoa > Arthropoda > Insecta > Trichoptera > Limnephilidae > Limnephilus > Limnephilus auricula. The sequence continues at coordinate 2,668,579 of OX638401.1, forward strand.
TTTCACTACGTGCACCCAAAGGGATAATAACGTCGAGAAGTAGCACAGGGTGGTTACCAAGCTTATATCGTTATTAAACTTTACCTTTTCATTTATTACCTGTGAGTTCTGCAACTCCATCGCATTTGATTTTATAGTGTGTTTAATGGGTACTTCTAGAATACCTTGTATTTTGAAACTGTAGGCTTTTGAAGTACTGACATCGTTCCACAATTGTTTTAATATGGAATTTGTGTTGAAAATTTAATTTTTTATAAACACTTTTCACCATCACGTATTTCACCATCCTTCTGGTAGCTTATCCATAGTATAATGAATATTAATAAAAATATAAATTAAATACTTGCAATAGTTAGAAAACTCGGCCAACTTATCCGATATTTAGACATTATTCATAGGATCGAATACCGAATAGTAAAAACTGACTTAATAAATAAATAAACCGTAAATCGAAAATATACGTTATCCTATGGATAAGCTATGAAGGGGATGGTGAAAACCCCCCTTAACCAAAGTACTTTGTTTTTTGACAACCAATTAGGCGAGCAAATTCTAAGACTAACTAATTACAGTAAGTAGGCAGAGAGGACAGTCCTGCACACAACTGGGTCTTGGCACACGTTCTTTGCTTCGTCCACATTCATGCATCGTCTTATACAAACTCTTCCATTATTCTGACTCTTGTCCGTTATGGCCCGACTCACAACTTGCACAAACCATCAGAGCGTCCCTTTCTTAAAATTCTAGAATGATTTTAGTGGTTCCAACAATTCTCTCTCAAATTGGAATAATTCATATTATTATGACACCTACCGGGAAGAAGAATGAAGTCTGAAAAAAGAATTGTCATTGAGATGGTGATACTTCATTGGTCATAATGTGTACTTTCTTAAGTAAACAAACAAAAAAATTAAAACATATATGGTTTAGTATTAGAATTTTTTTATGACTTACAAAAAAGAGGAAAGTTAAAAACATACTTTTTGGATGCGAGGTCTATTGTTAAGAACTTCTAGTTATAATATTAATCAAAACGGTTTTAACAGATGATTTCCGGTAATACTGTACTTCCGTCCTAATATAGAGCCTACCTTAAAACCTCCCACATTTATTGGCCTTCCAATTTTAAACTGTGGGAAAGGAAAGGTAACCTGAGGTACGGAGATAGTAGGTCTACCAGTAGGTATACCAGACGAGCAGGAGATATAAAGAGAATAATCCAAACGTCAATACCATCTTGCTTCGTTTAATACCCGATGACAAGATGAGGAGAATCGGGGCTCACTCAACTGATCAAAACCCGATTATTTGTTTGCTCAACCAATTGGGCAAACAGTATTGTAAATAGCTAATCTGTATTGTACTGTAAATTTAGTGCTTTAATGTTGCTTTTTTTGGAAACGATTATTATTTGTTTGGGTTTAATAATTTCCTTTTCTCTGAAATAATTCTTCACTCTATTATTTGTTAATGTTTTTGGTGGAATTCGTTATCATGAAAATTATTTTGTATTTCGGATATTTTTTGTTGTTGTTGTTTTATAATCACTTTACTTTACAGAACACAAATTAAATCTACCCACGTTCGATTTCAATGAGATATCAATATAGAACTTTCTGCCTCATCAATTCAATTCAATTTTTTATTATTTAAAATATATAAAAATGTCAATTTTATGCATTTTTAATTAATGTTTTACAAAGTTAAATTATGTTAGTGAAGTTCCCTGCGTTGTCTATGCTTTACATAGAGTTTTTCGAAATCAGATGTATTCATTAATTTTTATCTTATTTTGAGTGTGCAAAATTTCATCAAGCAGTATTAAGATTCTGTTTAAAGGGGTGGGGAAGGAGGATGCGGGTGGTGTTACGAAATCTCGTTTAGACTGTAGACATTGTCAATCATGCAAAATTCATCAAAATTTAAAATAAAAATTATTTGAGGCACAAACAGAACATTTATAGAACATGTCTCCCCATCGTCATGATCGTTAGCAAGTTAGTCCTGCAGGCTGGGAGATAAATAAGGCTTGGCTGTCGGTGACGGAGATAACCATCGGGAACATAGAATTCGAAGGTCCCGAAAAGCAATGTAGGATGTGTGATTTTGCATTAGAAATGTTTAAAGTTTTGTTTTTGCATTTTTACTGTTTTTGAGATCAAGAAATATTGTATTTATTGTTTTTGTGTTTAATTCGTAGAACTCCGTTAATTTTTTTTTTTTTATTTAAATTAAATTAAATTTAATAATGTTATTATTAAGTTCTGCAACAAATTTAGTATTTTATTATTGTGACAGCTGTTTCGGCTTACAACGTTCAAAATGGCCCTGTAAACCAAAACAGCTGTCACAATAATAAAAAAACTAAAACACTCGCAGAACTTAATAACAACATTATTAAATTTAATTTCAATTAAATTTAAAAAAAAAAATCATTTCATTTCATTCATAATTCAGAAAATACAGACATTTAAATCAACAAAATAAGCCAATAAATAAGCCAACATTTTCAATTTTTAGTTGATCTTTCAATTAAGTTAAACAAATTAATTTTTGTAAACAAGAACAGAAGACCGAAAGGGTAAATTTATCCATTGATCGCACTACCTATGCAAATGAATATTTCCCTATTTAAAATACCACCTAAGTCACTCTCCACTTATTACAACACCCATGCCTTAATTAAAAATAAAATTAAACCGATAAATTCTCACACTTATATTGAGATAAAATATGTAAACATAATAAAAATGTGGTCCACTCGACATTTGGTCCTCACCTCAGAGCACCAAGCGACCGAGCTGTCGCAGTATTCGTCAAGGGGAAAGGTTGAAACTATCTCACCTACGGACCAGATCTGATTCTCATTAATTGGCGATCCCGCTTAATCACCTGTTTATCTTATCTCCCAGATAGCCGGAGTGAGAAACATAAATGACTGCTGTGAAGCCTCAACCAGTATCGTAATTAAAATATTACTTCTGAGCATTTCTTCCGCTTTGTTCGAGCCGCCTCGCCCACATCCTGGACCATTTACGGAGGGGTCATTTAGACTCTGAACAAATAACATATTAAACCGGGCCTTAACGTCTTTGTGCTGCGTGAAATAATGTGCTGTACCTGAACTTGTGAATTCCTCATTAACATATAGCACATTAAGTCCGTGATTGCGATTAAATGATGGCGAATAAAAATCAGAATTTATATTGGCTGTTTAACGCGTGGTAACATAACCCACAGTGTGGCCGAAGGATGTCGATAACTTAGCAGCTTAATTAAGATAAAATTCAATAATGTAACATTTAACCCGCACTTGTATCAATCCAGTTTTTAATTTTGCCATTCTGGATCGTAAAAATCGGTAACATAATAAAATTCACCTCTCCATTCAACCAAACAAAGTAGAATCTATTTGTTATACTCACTCAGAAAAATGAATTACCTTAAAAAACTTAATTTATAAGTAACAAGTGATAATAATAATATGGAAAGAGGCACATTGAAAACATATTTTACTAGCGGAGACCCGTGAAAGATCACGGGATATTATTATTGTGGAATTTGTAAAGCTGATATATTTTATAATATACTTTCCTACCTTTTTTAACAAATAGAAGTTTACCTTTCGTTAGTACTTACTATTATTATAGACGAATTAGAAATTTAACTATCGAAGGAAAACCGTTAAAAAATCTTAAAATTTGTGAAAAATTAATTCAAATAAATGGACGTTTCCTGTAATATGGCATTATTAATTAATAAAATAAAATAATTTTCTGGTTATAGTAGGTAACTACCGGCTTTATTGCTTGTCTCAATACGTACAATCACTTAAAATGTTAGATATTTCAAAGCAAATTTGAGTTAATCGAACACGAATAATTATTTCAAGCAGGAATATTTCACTTCACGGATCGACGACTGAAATTAGTATTTTTTTTTATATATAAAACATGGAGTATATCTTTCTGGATGTCACGTAATTTTTCTATTTTTTATATATAAAACATGGAGTATATCTTTCTGGATGTCACGTAATTTCTCTATTTTTCTTTTTTTTTATTTAAACATTAAATTTTGTTTTTATGAGTTTGCTTATTGAAATTTTTATATTACATGTGCAATGTAAATTATATTAATGCTATTTCTTTCTATTTGGATTTCAAATGTTTTCAGAATGTTGCCCCCTTACTTTATATCATTGAAAAATTCAGCACAAATTTCTAAGATATTATATTAACTATAATCACGGTCTACCTAAAGAATCATTCATTTACAACCACTGGATGAAAGAATTAAAATTATTACAACTCTCAGATACGAGACTTTCGACTTCGTTTTTACTTTTAATTACTAAGGTACTTTTTTGGGAAAAAGATAAAATTAGTCTGGCGTATGCGGCCAGAACTATTATTTTCCGCTCTTACGATACGAGTCAATCACAACCATCCAACGCCACCACAATCGCGCCCGGTGGACTGATAAAAAATTATCGGGTAAGATTTTTTAATAATACATCTTTTGTATAGGAATTAAAGTGAGCATTTCGGATAAAGTCGTTAATCTTTTTTTCTCCTACTATTAACTAAACAAAGTATAATCACAATAATGACAACGTGTGTATATCACATGTTTGTAAAAACCCGTAATTAATGTAAGTAAATAAATAATTAACAAAAAAATTATGTAAAAAAACTGTTAATAGTTTTAAAGCGTTCTAACCTCTACTCGCTTTATTTTACTTTTCTTTGATGTATCGGTGCTTGATATCACCATTTTATAATCAAAATAATTCCACGCTTCTCTGATTCCTTCGACGCTAGCTAACTAACTAGTAGAATAAAACCCCTTTCGCTGATGAATTAGGTCAAATTTTAAAATTCATGAGCCGAGGTACAAGCCTTTTAATTTCAGCCTAAAAAAATACTCTGTGAAACATTTGCGATCAACTATTTTCATTGGACCCGCGCCCCTTCTTAACTATGCCCTTTGATCGTGAATTATTTCCGCGTGCAGAAATTTCCATCGAATCAAAACCCAATTAATTCAATCAAATATGTGTTCCCAGGAGGCACCTCAATAAACGTGTGTACCCGTTCACCAGTGGCGTACCTCATATTCATTCCTGGTAGTGCTGAAAGGTAGGATTTATATTTTTATTGGTCTTTAAAGTCTCGAAGCACGAAAAAACAGAGAAGAAGATAATGTAAGCAACGTGTGAAAACAAAACCCAACTGAAAATAATTATGCACCTGTAGTTATATTTTATTCGCTCAGTCAATTATTGAAGTATAAAATAAACAGCAGATGTAGAATCATCTGCTCTCGGAAAGTATCACTTTCGCTAAGTGCCATTTTGATGTTGCCATTTATAACCTTTTAAATGATCGCATCACCGACAATTCTTATACACTTTTCGGACCCCGTGTTCCAAATTTCTACTGATATATCGTATATCGGACATGCCTATTTTATGTTTTAAAAAATTTATATAATCTTTAATCTGATGCCAAGTTAAAAATATATTACGTGAAATTCCCTCCGTACAAAAAAACCAAGGCAAAAATAGGTTTGCACCGAAAAATAAACAATCTGATGGACAATGAAGTTACGAATGAAGATGTTATGGTTCGGGTGAATAAAGAAAAAGAAGTTATTAAAACAATAAAAATCCGACAACTACAATATTGTCCGGAACATCTCATAATGCAGAGAAATATTGCCGGAAGATGGGGCCCTGGAAGAAGGAGGACGTCATGAGAAAAGAAGAAAAATAAATTAAAAACAGGTCTGATTCTGTTATCACAAATATTTTAGCTGTGATAATAATCTCCTTTTTTTTAAATGCTTCTTAACTCAGATGTCCAGAGATTTTCCTTATTTTGATATTTCTATATTAAAACCTACAATACGTAAATAGGATATTTCTTTCCTTTACCGCGAACATTAAGAAATTATAACACTATACGAGTACACTACTGCGCTAATAATGAAAGAGACATTTTTAATGACCCATTTACAAAATATATTTGACCATCAATCAAATCAAGCTGATATTAGGGTGAAGCTCTTTAATTAAAGACAGGCAATAGTGTACCTACTAAATCAATGTCCCATCAGGACAGCTGGCAAAAATAAATTGTTTGTGAACCTTTTGTATTCTGCCTTTTACCCATTCTTGTTTGTCATTTACTTTTGCATATTTAGCTAATTATTTTTTTTATTCTTTCTGTAATTATAATGCATTTAAATCATCCGTCAATGTAATTTTTGGGAAACATGCGTCTTTACAAAGTACTATATAGAATAATTAAAATAATACTCCTTATAATTCACGTTTTATTAAATATTTTCACTGTATGTCTCTTACGCCCGTTCGACACAATTATTTTTTTTATTATTATTTATATTTGCGCGCTCCCTCTATCATTCGTGTTACGTATTATATCTCTTTCAAACAATCTTCTTCTTCTTTTTTAACACATATTTTTTACTTTTATTTTTTTATTAATTAATACATTTTTATAAGTTACAGTTTTTTGTCATTTTTCAACTACTATACTAGGCTAATGCCCATGTGGTGGTAGTCATTAGAGTCTTATATGTTATACTATACATACATGGGTACATGTGATTTCATTTTTAAACAAGTTTGAAGATCAACACAGTTTAAAATACAGCAATTGGTAGGCATGTACTATAACAATTTGTTATATATTTTAATTTAAAAAAATCTTTTTTATTTATTTTCCTCACTAGGGGTTCCTGATTAGAGCTTTTTAATTAATTTAGAGCTCCGGTTTAGAGCTTTTTAATTAATTTAGTTGCCTTCATGAACGGTGTTGATACATTTTTCACTAATAATCCACTATTAGACCGTGATAAGCCAGATCGAATAAAAGTGAAATAAAAAACTTACCAAGTTATAAAACCACACTTGACAATGAAACTACACTTACTTTGTAACAAAACCCTACAATGTACTTCCCCAAGACATTATTAATAAAATTAATTATGAGTACAAATAAATAATAAAAATATGGCTGAAAGAGTAAATCACGCTTACAGGAATCCTTTACTATGATTTGCACACCACTGCTATTTACATAGGACATATTATCTACAATCTACATGTATGTACGTCCATATCCACAGCAATCGAAACGGGGTTTGAAGTAGGTGAAATCCAATTACCTAAATAAACCTTTAAATATTCCGTTGAATTTTATCGCTCGAACAGATGAGCCGGATAGATATTGGATTGATTCAAGCTGTCCTTACTCAGATCATATCAGTCACTATCAGTTGATTTTAGTCGAGTCGATAAAGGCTTACGAAGGCGTCGCTATCTCCCGATGTCAATACACATTTTGTCAAACATAAAACCTTCACGGCTTCATTCATACGAAACTTTCCAAGCACAAAAAGAGGAACGAAAGCTCAAGGTGAAAAAGATTTAAAATTCATTGAACTTTGGCTTTAAATTTTTTTTACATGCGTTCTTGAAATACCGATTATGCATTATGATTTATTTAGATCTCGCCAAAACCAATGTCTTAAAAAAACTTTATTATCAATTTTGCGAATAAGATATCGTTACTTTCGTTTAAATTATATCATCATTTTCATTCAATCATTAATTAATTGATAGATATATATTATTTTATCATAATATCAGATTTACGAAAGCTTTACCCTTCTTAATATTACAGTATTACACCTTCTACAATATTAATATAACACTAGAGCACACATGTCATATAACAAGAAACCAAAATATAGAAATAATATTCAAAAGAATAACTTTTAAGTGACTACTACTAAGGCATAAAATACACTGACGGACAGTTTAACACGGGAAAATTACTCTTTTTTTTATAGAGAAACCTCACAAGAGTCCCAACTGCTCCCCTCTGGAGCCAGTGAGACTATGGCATCCCCAATTGGAGTATGTTATGAGGCTGAAGGTAAGTGGGGAAGGGAAGGAGATGGGGAAGAGGAAGGTGGGAAAGTACCTGTCTATTCAGATCTAGTCACTAAACACGGCTAAAGCCATTATTAAGCAACGTTTCTATTCTGAATGGTGGTCTTACACCAGGGCAATACTGAGAGTATCTTCCACTCTGGAACGTGCCGCAGATATAACATATATTATTTTTATTAATTAATTGTGAAATAACACAAATTAATCAAATAAAATTTATTTGCGCACGCCGGGTTCGAACCCGCGAGCTTCCGAATGGGAGTCAAGTGTCTTACCACTCGACCACGGACGGTATTATAAAATAGTCATATTATAAAATAATTTTCTCTCAGGACCTTTGTCATCTTAGGGGATGCTGTGTGGAGGGTCTTTTTTATGGAAGGAAGAAAGTAATGTTCTGAAAAGATAAAGGGTTTTTAGGAATCTGGGGGTCAGTGAGTCCAGGTGTGACGGACATGAATCCATCCCAATCCTTCGGTGAAAGGCGATAGAGATTCCGGCTGGAGAGATCAAAATGTCTCCCTCAACTAGCCTCACCCATTCGGTCCGCCATGCAGTAAGTGGGCGAGCGCATTTATAAATCTCATCCCATGATCCCGGGCACCCCTGCCCAAAAAGTCCCAAAACATAGCGAACCACTTGGGGCGACCTATGGAGGATGTTGGTTTTCCAATAAATGGTACACGGGGCGGTGGCACGCATAACCGGCACAAAAAAAATTGTATACAAATATACTTGTTTTTTACATATAGATAATTAGTGAAACATAATTGGTCCATCATTTTTATATTGCATACTTTAGTATCTTTTCATTCTTGATGTATTTTCATGTTTATTTTCTGTTAATTTTCATGTATACCTTTTAATTTTTTAATAATGTTTGAATTATTACCCCTCTCAGAACTGACATCGCCTAGTGAGGCGGGTAACATACTTGCTTTTAAAATATTATTTTACCTCAATAAACGCCCGGATTGTCGGCAATTAAATTAAATTGTTTCCCCTATTTCCACATGAAATTTACACTAATAATTATACTTGTTTTTCTACTTACCGAATACATAGATGTTTATGTCTTATTGTTGTGATTGCAATGTGACTGCATTAACTGTACATATGTAAATTATGTGACACTCTTCTTCCATCCACAAGCAAATGCTTTTAATTGAAGATCAGTTTTAATTAAAGTTACAAAATTGTAATATTATAACAGGTACCACCATTTTTAAGATAAATAAAAAATTTAATTAAATATTGATATTGATATTATGTAATTATTTTAAAAATAACTGTTATTACTAAATGTAATATAATAGTTTTGTTATGAACCATAAGTTAAAAAAAGATTTCGCAATAAAAACCAGGCAAAATGTTACCAGCGATTATTTTTTCTCCCTATTTAAATGTCACCACCCCACAGAGATATTCATTTCTATATGAAACATACCTGCTTAAGTTTTACCTCTATTTACTCCAAACCTAATTATGTTGAAACATAGAATTGGTTTATTTTTGAGATGTAAATAAATATCAAAGAAAATACGCATTACCGTAAAAAACAACATGTACATAAATCGTCATAATATTCAAATATGAAAATATTTTCATTGAATATCGTAATTTTACATGGCATGATAGTCTCTTCATCACAGAAAAAGGAATGAGAATAAACAATACGAAACAGGCGGATTTTTATCACATTGAATATTATTAAAATGAAATATTGTGTACGTTAGCGAGCATAAAAAAGCTTTGTTTTCCATTCATTCGAGAGAAAACAAAAATCCAATGCGTAATAAGTCTATTTCGTTTCTAATAAAGATAAATTTGTATTTGCGCGAGTTGTGTTTCTGAAAATATCCGCGCTAGATTCCCCGAAGTAATATTCTGGAATTCTCTTTCTCAAATGATGCGGAAACTTTTGGATTTCAAGCTTTGGGAAAAAAACCCACTCATAAAATTTACTTAAGGTTACTGTGCGCCTGAAATTAAATTAACTAACTCATTCACCCACGTGAATATAAATTCCTATCAACTAAGAGATATTTATAATCTTTGTTGTTGTTTGAATATCAGAAGATAATATGTACTCTGTTGTTGTTGAAAGTATTTTATATTTCACATAGCAGGTCCTGCTGAGTCCTTCGGGAGACGTGGCATACTTGGGGATGACGTCAATGAAGTATTTTTAAGGAGATGTAGGATTGAATTTAGGCCTTGAAGAGAAGGAAGGAAGGAAAACATAAACTCGAAGGTTGCTCCACACTTTGTTGTGCAAGCCATCTAAAATAACCCGTTCTGAACCAGATATATTCAACCGTAATGTTTTAAGTGATCTGAATTGTTGAAAGGGGACAATTAAAATTAGTTCTTCGAAGTATATTCCATTGAAATATTGGTAAAACATACCAGCATTCCAAACTGGGGGAAACATTAAGCCCCCCATACCGTATTTCTACCAATTTATTAAATATTTCTCTTGAACGCTTTCAGTTTTAAAGCTCCTAAAAAAATATTTGTTATTTTTTAAGATATCTGTACATTTGTAGAGCCGAAACGGTGATTATATGAATTTTCCTCAATAGAAAAAAAAACGCGAATTATGCTCCGAAAATTATTGAAAACAAACATTTTTTCTTTTATTACTATTTTAAGCTATGAAAAAATTCACACTTTATCTTTAAATTCAACTTAGCATTTATCGAGAGATTTTTGCTCTATTTTAAACGAGTCGTGTTTTAAATATTTTTACTATTTTCGCTTAATTACAATTTTTAATATTAGGGCGCTCCCTCTTACATTAGTATTTACGTATCTCCCTTTCTTCTTCTTTTTGAACGCTTACCAACAGGCCTTAAAATGGAAGGTCGGTTTTTAGAGTTAATGGTTTTTTTCATATGTGAACGGGCTCCAGACCAGATTAGTTTTCTATGAAACTCAATAGCGCGGACACTACCTCCTAATGAATTTGAAGCCTTCTTCCCCTAAGATAATCTATAAAATGTCAGATAAACCATACAACTAATCCAGATTCTCTGTTTAAGTTTCATTTTCAGCCACGTTACTTTAAATACACGCATTGCTATGATTGACCTCTGACGTTATAAACCACATTACTTTAAATACACGCATTGCTATGATTGACCTCTGACGTTATAAACCACATTACTTTAAATACACGCATTGCTATGATTGACCTCTGACGTTATCAACCACATTACTTTAAATACACGCATTGCTATGATTGACCTCTGACGTTATAAACCACATTACTTTAAATACACGCATTGCTATGATTGACCTCTGACGTTATAAACCACATTACTTTAAATACATGCATTGCTATGATTGACCTCTGACGTTATCAACCACATTACTTTAAATACACGCATTGCTATGATTGACCTCTGACGTTATCGACCACATTACTTTAAATACACGCATTGCTATTAATGCACTCTGACGCTATCAGCCATGTTACTTTAAATATCTTTTTTTTATATTTAATACCTCACAAGAGTCCCAACTGCTCCCGTCTGGAGCCAGTGAGACTATGGCATCTCCAATTGGGAGCCTGTAGGTAAGTGGGGAAGGGAAGGAGACAAGGAAGAGGAAGGTGGGAAAGTACCTGGCTATTCAGATCTAGTCACTAAATACGGCTAAAGCCATTTCAAGCAACGTTTCAATTCTGAATGGTGGTCTTACACCAGGACGATACTAAGAGTATCTTCCACTCTGGAACGTGCCGCAAATATACCATATATTATTTTAAATAATTAATTGTGAAATAATACAAATAAAATAAATTAAATTTATTTGCGCACGCCGGGTTCGAACCCGCGACCTTCGAAATGGAAGTCCAATGCCCTACCGCTGGACTACGCCGACCATCAATTGCTATGATCGACCTCTGACGCTATCGGCTTTTCCCTTTAAACCCTTTCCCACTAATGATTTTCAATTAGTTACTCGCTTCCGTGATTATGTAACCAAGCCATCCCCTCTTAATACGCTAACAACTATAAAACGACCTCGCACAACGCACCGGTTAATTTATTTTCAAGGAATAATTACTCTCACTTAAATGGTTTCTAAAAATACGACAACAGTTTCAAGTTCTGAAATTTCGAATACATCGATTTACAGCGCGTTGTTTCAGGAACAAAGCTTTTCGATAATATCGAATTCCATGCTCCACTATTACACTCAACTTAAAAAGCAGGTTGAACCAAAATGTTTTATTATATTATTATATTAACGTTTTTACAATATATTATAATTCTGGGTCTCACGACCGACTATAACTGTCTAGAAATTGAATCTGAGAGCTAGAGCTGTCGTTGTCTCGGATGTACTTGCCAGGTGAATCTCCTCTAACTTCCTGACATTAGTTGGAACTTGACATAATCTCTGAGCCTACCCACATCTTTCAAAAATAACTGAAACTACGTGTCAATCAAGGACACTACAGAAATATAATGGAAAAAGGAGTCTTACAATCAAGTTTCTATCAAAACAAAAGTTACTTTGATTAAAAGATCGTCCTCGATGACGATATTAAAAAAATCTTAAAAGTGCTTGGTATACTTATTCCTTAATTGTTTTAAATCTGAATATAAATTTGATTGCATTATTTCTAATTTGTCAATCAATAAAGCACTGGAGTCGAACGTTGTCAAGAATCAAAGTAAGATGTTAAAAGGTGGATAAAGCAATGAAGCCAACCAACGGGGAAAAAGCAAGAATATTAGCTTGTTCATTTGTGTCAACAATTGAACCCAGGAATGTATTTAGATATGATGTAGACTTTAAAAATATTCACTACAATTTAAAACAAGATTGAAACCGAATTCTTTCATCACATTTCCTTAGCAGTATAAATTTAGCATTTGACCTATTAACCTTCCGATCGAGCCTCCACCCCCTCCCTATACAAGTCCTGCGAAGGCTTCGACGGTGGTTTCCCGTGGAATTAGCACGGGAAATAGTTCCGCCATATTTGATCTAGATGGCTGCCACTAGCCCGGATGGACGAAATTTATCACCCTGAACCGCCTGCACCCCGCTGCTGCCCTAGCACCATTACACTCAGGAGTTAGTTACGAGTATCTCATTAAATTAATTTTCTTTTGTGTTAGCAAGCTAGATCACAAAGCCATTGTAAAATAGCATTTTTTTAAATAACTGACATCCCTAACATGGGAAATGTTATGAGGATGAAAATGAGTCTATTGTATGCTACATTTAACTGTACAATAGTAAGAAATATTTTATTAATATCTTTTCGACAATAAACGGGTAGCGCCGAACCGGGAACCATTAATTTTATTTATTTATTGTTATTTGTTTATTTATTTATAAGAAACAATTTTTTTTTTCATACACATAGTATGTACGCCAAATCGGAAGAGACTGATTGAGATTGATCTAACTAGCTGGACTCTATCGACCCATCGCCATTATGCATCCGTCACTCGCGGACACATTGAGATTGACCCCCTTGATACCCACCCAATCCTCTTACCTTTTCCCTTACCAAAACGTCCTCTCCTTCCTTTTCCTATGAAAACCCTCCACACAACTCCCTCCATGGCGAGCCGGATCGAGAGAAACTATTTGAGGGAGGTATCTTGATATATCACATTGTACCGCAGTCGGAAGTATGGATTCAAACTTCCGTTACTCCTGGCTAACTGACCCCCCAGATTCCTACCCATTCTTCATACCTACTTCCTCCCCAGAATTTTTCCCTCCTCTCCTTAAAAAGACCGTGTTACCTGATATGACGTAGACCATGAGAGAAATTTTCCTAGGCCTCCTGTGTGGAGTAATAATATTTTTTTTAAAAGATAAAGGAAGTTGTCGATAATAACTCCGGTTCCGGTTACTGAACCGGTCATCAATTTAAACGATTTTGTCTCTGAAGTTTGATGAGCAGATATTAGAAATAAAGTAACTAATACTCACGGCCATCTTGATACTGTCTTAGCAATATTGAAATAAATGTCCCCAATTCCCATTGTTTAAGATGCCATAACACTTTTCACCTGAATACATTTAAAAATAATATCGCCTACTTTAGCTCTCTGACCCAGATGTGTCGACTATATAACAAGATAGAGTATGCTGAAGTAGATAAATTTGTCGATAATTTGTACGGATTCAGAAAAAAAGTTATGGCGCTGTTAAGAAATATGTTAAACTAAGTAAATTATGTCAATTGTCTCTCTATGCATGCCTCTCGTTTTTCTTATGTCTCTTGCCTCTCATTGTAATATGTGTTACTTGATTAAGCTTTGTATATAATTTTGTATATTTTTTATTTGTGGTGTTTCTGTTTTTCGAATTGAATGTATCTGTATTTAATTGTATGTAATTGTAGATTTTTTGTAATTGTATATTAACTGAGTTTTTATAACGGGATTGTTCTCACGTAAGTGTGAACATCTGTAAAAACCCAGTATAAATAAATAAAGTAAAATAATGAAATTATATTAATCCGTACCACTCTTCGATAAAAAAAATGTTGCGTAACTAACTCTAAACTGCAAATATCACCAGCAAGCGCCAACGAACTTGTATTTTTTGATTGGCGCCTATTTATTAAGAAGAAACCGACAAAGAAACAGCCAAATCACAGATATTATTTATGTTATTTTCTTTGGAAGTCAATTTGAGAACTGCTCTCCATTAAATTGTAAGTCCATAACATTACTTTATATTTCACTCTGAGAGGAATACCCGAACACTGTTTCGTTCAATTACAGAGTTTAGAAGTTCACTCATAAAAGAAAGCTCGTATAAAACGGCGCTTTTCAAAAACAAAACAACTTGTTTACTGTGCTATCTCCTTTTGTTCATTATTATTCAAGTACTTTGACAGCCGAAACAGATAACAAGTGTACTTATCTCGGGAAAGTTTCCCAAGTAAAGTAAAATGCTAAGTTTACTGTCTAATATTTCAAAATGGAAGTGGAAGTCTATAAATGAAATAACCTTACGCAATCTGCGTAATTGCCCAAGTTAAGGAACTGACATAAAAACAAATAATAAGCGTTGCGAGTGTACTGTATTGTATTGTATACTGTATTTGTCTGAACTTTCACCCTCCCAGGTCCCTCCCCCTCCAGGGCCACATCATCCTTGCGAGCAATTAGTACGGGGAACACGGGCGTTCTAATCAAAAGGCGGTCTCTTTTTATGTATTTATTTATTTAAATGTCATAAAAGGTTTTTACAATAAAGTGATACCTGAGATTTAAGTATACAGTGGTATACAGATGGGAAACAGTATTATATTGAATAAAAGAAGTACTGAGAAATAATATCGAAATATCATCAAAAATATCATCAAGTATATTATATATAAATTAGTGTTGAGATAATTGTTACTTTTTAAAATTATATTTGTTTGAATTGGCTGAGTAGATACTGGGAGTTAGCTCTGTAAAATCAGGGCTGTCAGTTAGAGATTTAACAATAATTTTGAAAATAATAATAATTTTAATATACGTTATTTGCTATTTCGGCTACTGGAATTATACCTAGCTCTCTCATTAAAAATTTAGGCATATTAGATTTGTCAAAGAATTTGTATATAAAAATGCAAAAATCAGTCATTTTAAATACATGTAGGATTACGAAAGATTTTTTAAATATTTATATTGAGGGATCAGTAGGATTTATCGGTCAAATTAGAAATTCCACCGAGCCGAACCCTTTGATATGAAAAAATCTGGAGTCGGTGAATTATTTTCCCATTTAATAGTCTGGTAGGTTAACATGTTCTTGTATTTTTTTGTATTAATTATACTTATATAATACACTTGCGTAGCGTGGATTTACTAGATGATAATTTTTATGGAAAAGTGTGTGAAAGGGTTTAGTTTTTCATATGGGGAAAACTAAACTTGGACCTAAAAGTCTGGTGCGTAAAATAAAAATATTATACATTTATTAGCTTATTGCGAGAAATAATACTGTAAGTAGGATTATTTCATCGATTTTGAAGTCATTTAATTTACCTACATATCTGGACAACCTGCAACGGTTTTGGCACCATTGGGCAGTGATAATAAAAACTGATTTGATCATATTATGTGATGCTTCACTTTCACCGCTTACTGCTTCGTAATAATATTTTGGAAAGATAACATTAATATTTTGTTTAAAAGCTTAAACATAAAAATTGAAAATTTTATTAAAATATCAAAAATAAAATCCATTTTAATTTTATCAGTAAAGGGATTCTGTATCTCTTGAGTTATAAGCCAGCGTTTCGAGACATTTAAGACAAAAAAGCAAAGTCCGTTGGATCTAGCAAGGCATTCGTTAAAATATTATACTGTACGCAGGTGTAGGCATATACTTCATTGCTTGTCTGAATAATTATTAACATAATCAATTCAAATTTTTAAAACTAAACTTAAATTCAATACAAATTTGATCTCTTTAAACATGCATAATTTCTTGCAGGAAAGACTAACGTACACGGAGTAAAATCGATTTTGATCCTCACGATAATTTATCAGGCCATATTTATAAAACATTCGTTTAGAAATATTTTATCTAGATGGCCTGATAATAATACAACATGACGATACAACGAAAAAATACGTTGTACCAACAATGTACACGTACGAAATTTGTTGTAATAATTAATAATAATAATTTATTCTTACATTTTCCCGACAATAAACATTGAAAACTTTAAGTTTGTTCGTAAGAACTTCAGCCCCGTTTTTAACCGTTTTTTACGAATAAAATGATCGTATTTTTGAATAAATTCGCAGAATATTTTTCTCCGTGTACATCACAGTTAATAGAAAATAAGTACACACAAAGTAATAAATAAACTTTGATTTTTATTTGCACAAAAGTGACGGTCCTGCACATCAGACAAATCTCCCCCAAAAATATACAACTTAGAAACAGCGACAATGATATTAGAAATATTTACCCCCCAAGAAAAATACTCAGTTCATACATTTAAGCACTAATAAAAACAACAGTAAATAATTTGGACTGCAATAAATAACGAAGACAAATACCAACTCGTGAAGGGACTCTGTTTGGAATGGTTCCAAGTTCCGATACCACTCGTTAGTGAAAGAGCTATAAAGGCGACATAAAATATTAATTCAATTAGCATTTTACGATGCTATTCTCCTATATAATAAGATTTTAATTATTCGAGAAATACGTAAAATCATAAAAATATGACCATTTCGACTTGTTGTTTTTTGAAGACTCTGTCGATTAAAATCTTTACCGCAAGTTAATAAAAGTATATTGATTATAATTAGTTTCTTATATTTTGTGTGAAACTTAATCAATAATTAATAAAAGGTATGTTAATTAATGAAAAAATATCAAATTACTAAAATATTGGCTGATGAAAACTGTAGAATGGTTTCTTTTCAATAATTTCGGTTGTGTGTCTATCCTGAGATAACCTAACTCATATTTGCTTTTAATTTAAGTGTCGTTTTCAAAATTGTAACTGATTGTGTGATAAATTCAAATATGTATTATTATAAATGGATAAAAACATTAATAACTTTGAGTGTTTCCACAAACACTTCGCTTAAAATTTGTTTCAGAAGAAAATTACATCGACACATTAATTTGATAATGCTAACATTGTTAAAATTTTGTACGATTTTTAGTAAATTTTTTTTTACGGTATATAGGAAAAAACGGTTCCAAAAGTAAAAACAAAAATATTGTTCATAAACACAATACGATTCTAAATTGTGTTGATAAATTTATACCTACTTGCCTTTTTTCGATGATGCTCCCCTTTTTACCAGTTGAAACACATAATGTTTTTTAACTCCTAAACCAATCAAAAGTTATTTTATTTTTACAAGTAATAAATGGAAAACCACATAACTTCTATCATGGTGCAATCTGCAGAATTTGGTATCCTCGTTCTTTTGGGATTTGCGTGAGGGCCAGAGGTAATTTCCTACCCTTGTTACAAAACAACCCCCTCATCGTTCATATGCTAATGGTGGCTTATTCAATTTCATGCACACATAGATCATCAGGGTAGCGAAATTCTTGCCAGTTATACAAATAGTAATATAAACATTGGTGGGTGATTGAATTAGTACTGTTCATTAGAGCGAAATATACAAAAATGTGAAGTCCCTTCCGACAAGAGGAATAGAGTGGAATGAAAAAAACGTGTTTCAATTTATGGATAAAAAAGAATTATAATTACCTCATTGAAGAAGAGGATAACACTAGGTGGTAATAAAATATGAAAAATTTTGTAAAAAAATATGACAAAGATCAAAAAACAGAAAAAGAGAGTTGTTCTAATTAAAATTGAATATTCATTTAGACTTTTTCAAAAAGGTCAATATGTGTTTCATATTTAAAAAAAACAAGATACTATGACAAGATACAAGGTTACATGCCACATTGGAACACTTGTTTCCAATGAAAAGGGTAGCTGCTAACAATATGGAGAAAAACAATTTTCGAAGATATTGGTAATTTTAAAATTTTAAATATGAAATTGACAAATATGACGTTTAAATAAGAGGTGTCAGTGGCCGAATTGGTAGAAGCGATCGTCCCAGTAAGACGAGAGGTTCTGGGTTCGAGTCCCAGTTGCGACCATTATCTTTTATTTTTCTGTGTCTTGATTTTTTTTCTTCATATTTTCATTTAGATTATTAGTGTTATCTTTTTCTTCGATGATATTTATTGTTCAATTACATTGATGGAAATAACCTTCAGAAGTTAAAAAAAAGATAGTTCTTCTAATAAAAATATTTATAATTTCCTTCCTAAGAGAAGATTAAAAAAAAAAGTAATCAATAAATGAACATCAAAGATGTTAGGTATTGCGTGTCTCAACGATCTGCATTAAAGTGTTTGTGTGTGTGTTTTTTTTACCTACACTTGCAGGTAGTGGAATAGTTCAGGTACGTGCTGTTACACTCTGTATATTATTATCATAGGCAGAAAGTAAATAAGTCAAAAAAATTCAAGCTCTCTTACGAACCAAAGTTGTAGAATTTCATAAATGTTGCAAATAAAGTGTAAAAAAAACATCGCACTTAAAACTCAACGCCAGATATGCGAGCAAGTGAAGTTAATGCCCGCGACTAATATCCCCAAAGAAAGGGAGAAAAAAACACTTCTTGAATCATTTTGATGCACATTTCTCCCGCCTGACAGTTCGCGCTGGATGCTGCATTACAAATTGCCATACCCGTTTCCAAATTAAATTTTAGCACATAATAACCGCGCGACGTTTGGCTGCCAGTGTGCTATTCCATGGGTCGTGAGTTTATGGTGAGCGAACTTTAACTAGCGTCTGGGCTATAATAATAAATGGAAAATTGATAAAGTGTCGTTTTTGTTGCATTCCATGCCAAGGGTGCTTTTCAATTAGTCAAATTGCTCGCAAGAGACCTATAAACTAAGAAACCAGACTTGATCTTTCTGTAGATCTGTTATTTCCAATGATTAAGACTACTTGCAGTGGGTTGGGAAACTTCCAAATAAGATCGAGGTTGAATTACTTACGTCATTCAATGAATATTTTCCTGAACTATCCGTCCTTCGTATCCGTTCCTCTAATAGGCTCTAAGTTTTTCTGAAGCTCCGAGTCACCAGAATAACGGCGTCTGTCCGATCAGATGCCTTCGGCTATTATCATAACCGTTCGTACCATTATGTAGATACGAACAACGATAGATGATACTGTTCTATTTTTTTATTTGTTTTTTTTTTGTTATTTATTTATGCCCTAATGGGCTTTTGCATGAACATTTTACATAATGATTACAGTAATTAAGTATAACAGGTTATACACTAGACAAAGTATAACAGTAATTAAGTATAACTAGTAATTATTTACTTTATTCGTGAGGTAAGAAACATAATAGCAGAAAAATAAAAATAAAACAATAAGAGGTGTACATATAAAAAAAAACTAATAAATTTTTGGAAAAAAAACATAAAAAATTATATATATAGGAGAGAGTTAAATAACATAAAATAAGACCTTAAATACAACAAGGTGTAATGTATAAAAGCTAGTTAGTAGGTAAAAGCATAAAATTATTTGTGTACATTACTTCAAATATAATAAATACTTAACTAATATCTGTTGGATTACCACAAAACTAAATTCATGTAACTATGTATCATCTAACTTCGTGTAACTAAATACACCTCTATTGAAGGATGTTTAAATTATATGACTAACCTATTTATCTTTCCTCCTTTTGTTTCCTCCAATATTATATAATTAATGAAGCACAACTTTTACTTAATTTTTTTTCAGTAGATGGGTGTTTTGTACTTAAATATTATATTATGTAATTTCTTGTGTTAGGTTCAAAAAGTTTTCATTAGCTATAGATTTTCCAACAAATTTAAGTTTAAAAATGGCTTATTAGGATTTGCGTTCATTATTTTTATTAGTAAAAGCGGTCTTAAACCAAGGTGTTTGAGCTCCTTGGTCCCAAATCGGCATTCAGTGTCATTTAAAATTTCTAATATTTGGTTTTTCCCAGTCAGTGATAGTAAATTATTGAGTTACAATAATATTAATCGTGAAAATTGCCAACCCGACGTCGGCCGTTTTCTTTCAGCCCTTCTAATCCATTGGTAACCTCTGTTTGTTCATACGAACGCCATCCGATGATATTTAAAATCCAACTGCCTTCTTCTAGTCTACGTTTAGTACCTACTTATTTGTATTTATTGAAACTGTATTTTAAATTAGTTTGGTATAAGTATACCGCTAATAGCTCTGTTGTACATATCTCAATATCATCTGTACACATCTCAATGTGCCAACAACATTTTATATTATCTAACATAAATATTGACTACAATCTACTTCTTTCATATTGAGGGGGTCAGAGGGGGACATCTATGTAGGTCTGCGATCCAGTCTACGGCCTCAGGCGTACCACTATCAATCCCGCCCTGGAATGAATGAAGCGGGCATTTGTTGACCATATATTAGGAGGTCTGCACCGCACCACATTCAACCATCTCCGACTCTTTAAGAGGCTAGACTTTGAATCACACGCGGAACACCCGCGACTGTCATTCTGTCCCGCTCACAATAAGCTCACGCACACTTACAATACATGCGAATGCGAAATGTGCGAATGAGACAACGCTCAAATTTACCTACAGAAATCGCTCGAAAAGGGGTTTACGGAGAATACACTTTTCTATACCGAAACCTTCACGAAATTGAAATTTAAAAAAATATATATTTTTTAGAAAGAAGAAGCTACGTCGGTAGCTTTTTATAATTTTATAATTCTTTATGAGAGTTGAGTTAGCAGCACTTTTTCCTTAAATAATATTTTTTGATAAATCGTACATGTTTGACAGTGAATGTTTACGTTAATACGAAACGCACCGAAAATTCGAAAACATACCGACATAGTTTTCACCCTCTAGAAGGCAGTATAAAAAAATATATTCATTTTGTGCAATTTTCGATGTAGAAAAGTGTTTTTTCCCGGGCGTCCTTTTTGTATGGGCCGAAAAGCGAAGTCTATCATCTTAAGGTCCCATATATGATTCATGTGAGCGTAGCGACTATGGGAGCACCTTATCCTATTGATGCCGGACCAGAGTTTACGAGGCAATGATAACAAAGACTGTCTCTCAGTGGGATCTTGTGTGAGATGGGCATTTCCCACATTTGCCGATTGCCACACAAGTTTCCACCTATCTTTCGGGTGAGAGGTGATCATAGAAGCCCCTCTCCTTCCATCTAGAAGGGTTTTCGGGACTTCGAGCGGCATACCGGATGAAAGACGACACCATCGTGCAAAGGTATTGCGCTTTTTAAAATGTCTCTACAGAACAATGGAACTCCAATAACGAAAATACATGTAAAAAAATTTGATATAATATGTCACATGTTAAGTTTCTTCTTACTGGAATACTAAATGGTGTAAAAGTTTGTCTATTTCTGAGCTATTCAATTCTGGAAAGCACCCCACCCAAGTCCGTCAGTAGTAATATAAAACTGGGGGAAGTATGTTTACAATGGAACACATTATGTGAAATTGGCTAGGCCGTTTCCCCTTTTGACTGGCAGTCTGGTGAAACTGCTGTGCTTCCTAAAGTTTAACTGTTTCGCTGTTTCACTGTTTTATTACTTCGGAAATTAATTGATTGTTTCAACATTGTTTGGACTAGTAGCAAACCTTTCTGGAACAAACTAAACAAAGAACACGGCATACATTTAAACTGAACGAATAAAAATTATTGTTTAAAAAAAAATAGCTTTGTATAAAACACTATTTTTTATAGTAGTTTACACAAAGTTATTTGTTTCATTTGATTAAAAATGACGCCAGAAAGTAATTTTGCGTTGATTGAAAAAAAAATATTGTGTTTACAACATCTTTTTCTCAATACACATATCGTGTTCACGTATAATAAGTTTAATCTGTTTTTTAAATGTACAAGTTTTTAGGTTTTAATCTCCGTAGATAAACTTATTTGTTTGAAATCGCTGGATCTAGGAATATGATAGCTAACTAACCATTAGGTCATTCTTCCTTTAGAGTAGATGCTAGACAGGAACAATGAAATGCTACAAAACCCTATCCTGATTGAACATTCAGGTACATCATTTCATAGAAACCCTTGTGTACTAGATAGACCAAAACCTCAAAAGAACATAGTCGAATAAAATTGTATCATAATCGATTTGAGTCTTCGTTTAAAAGAAGATGATAAACGTCGCTACGCACCTAGTTTTTTTGGGCTATTTCGGGGTGCTTTTCGATGTGCATAAATGCAATACATTCAATCAAGCAATCTTACAAATCATTTGCCTGTACGCCAATTCATATTCCCAAGTTGTCAAATACATATTTACGTATACGACAAGTACCTTTACGAAGATATTTTTGATATTATTTGAATATTTTTATTATAAATAATATACTTTTATTATTTATAATTTATTATAAATGACAGCCCTGTTGCAACAGACCTTAACTCTAAGTATTTACAGTACCATTTCAAAAATTAATATTTAGGAAGTAACAATAAACTCTACACAATAGCTAATTTCTGGAATCCAAAGAATCACAAATAAAACTAAGAAGTACTCGATGATATTTTTAAAGATATTTCTATATTACTTCAGAGAACCTTGTTCTACTTAATATAATACTATTTCCCCCTGTATACCACTGTAAACTTTAAAACCCATGATCACCTTATTGTAAAAGCCTTAGTGGCGTTTACATAAATATATAAATGAATTAATATTAATCAATTATTTGAATCTCTTTAACTTCTCATTCTTTCACAGGTCATTACGCACTTCTTCTTCTATCCACTTACAGGGCTATATATCCTCCTGATACAGTTTTCTACGTTTATCCACTCTGCGTACGTCCCACTTATCTAAGCATCCTTTTCTTAAACTCATCATTAGACCCATTCAACATTCATTATAAATTGCTCATCTAAAACTGATACTGTTGATGTAAAACTTCACTAAATAATAATTTATTTTATCTTTGTTTTGACGGGTTTATCTCTCAAAATAAAACAAAAATTGTTTACAAAAATACAGTTGAAATATATCAGATACAAACCTTACACTGCGCACACCTCTATTCAAACTGTTAAACTAGATTTCTGCCCGAGGTCAAATGTTACCACCTCAACCCCTAGCCCATGGCCCGAGCAACCCCGGGGGCGGGACATTTGACAGTTAGGCGAAACCGTGCAATTTGTATCCCCTACACAACACTTTCAATTGCATGATTTAAATTTATAGCCATCACTTTATTATTAATTTCAAGTGGCGTATTATTTGATTTGCAATTCTGATCCACATTATTTGCTTTTCAAATTTGATTTGTGATCCTTACGAAACTTGCATTTAGGGGAGAATATCGGACTTAGATGTTTCGTTTCAAAACATATGTAAATTTATGGTATACAAGTCTTAAATATATTCTATTTTTTGGTTCATAATTGTCGGTAAACATGGTTTTAGTAATTCTTTAAAAAATACAATTTGAAAAAGAGACCCCTAGGGTGGGCTCTACAATTCCACGTTTAAATCAATGTTTTCAAAAGAAATATCATTTTTCTCATGGAAGAAAAACTTAACTAAAAAAAGGACAAATCTAACTAATTAACCATCACGCCGTTTCGCCGCAGTGGTAGGCAGAAAGGGCGGACCGATAAACAACCCCGTCTTGGCACACACCTTTTGCCTTTATTACGTTCATGCATCGTTTCATACATAATCTTTTCTTATTTCTTGACATAGGTCGACTCAAGTATGTGATTTACTTGGAAAACGTTTTAAAAAAGGACAATTGGTTACATATTCCCGTAGTTAAAGCTCGGATTGCAATCTTTAGATCATGCGATTTAGTAGGAAAGCTGTGTATGTTCTTTTAATATTCTAATAGATGGTACTCCGGAGAACTATCTCAAATGATCCTTTAGCACAAAAAATGTGCTCAGTCATTTTTATTACTTGTTCCTGTTTTGTTGTTTGCACTTGTTGTTTGAACTTGCACGTTTGAAAAATTAATTACTGGATTTCTTTAGTGGTTGGAAATTCCAACAAGCGCCGCGGTGAAGAAAAGGCAGAAACTGCTGAACCCCGTCCATTCCATATCGGTTTCGCGTGCCTAGCTGCATCGATTACATCCAGTACACGAATGAAACTAACGAACAACACAAATATAAATCCAGTATACTCCTACACTCTCTCAAAAATACCCACCACATAGCATCCCCAATGATAAAAAGCGCCTTCTTTGCATTATTAAAAAAATCATTAAAAAAATATTTAAAAAAAACTTTGATATTCAATATTTTTACAACATCGATGTTTTATCATTTTGTTGACACCACATCAAATTGAAAAAATAAAATGCAATTCCATTCAAGTCCTCCATTATTGGCCAGTTCGGGAGGGGCCATACAATTTGTAGTCATTGTGCGTTCTGTGAAACGTAACATTATTTTTATGACGGTTGATTTTATAATGTTCGTTAGGCGATATAATAATAGTAGTACACACATGATAATCTGATTTGTGCGGATGTTGAGCACCCGCGTGATTTGATATGCAGACGCTCGTGTTGAATATGATTACTTTGAATTATGCATAAGGGCTTGCGCTTAAAATTTATAGCTTAATATTAAGTTTCGATTTAAAAGCGTTTGTAATAAGTTAAAATTTTAAAATCCCTTTGTGTGGTGTCAAATGTAATTTTATAAAGTGCCGTGTTTAATAATGAATGATGGAAAAGCAATTGATTTAAGTAAATAGGTACTTCGTTATTTGATCTCGTTATCAGGATTGATTTCCTTTTTTAAAAATATATGCAAAATTATTGTGGCACTTTCGAGCAACGGGTAGTTAAATGAAAACAAATTACCCTTAGATATTTCTGTGCTCCTGGTATTTCATTCCAGTTCACGGGTTCACGTTTTGACATTTATTATTTATTAATCAAGAAGATCATCTACTAATAAATCAAAATGAAATAATAGAACAGGATCCAGAAAAATAAAAAGGTAACGTTTGCAACTGTAAATCGAACCCAGGATCTCTTTTCTTACTGGGGCATTAAATTAAAAATATTATATTAAACTGACTTTTCTGCTGTTTTTGGCTTCTATCTTTTTATATGATCACAAAGATCTTTATGAATTTATTTGTTATTTTGTTAACGAAATAAATATCATTCTTTGGCAAGATCTAAACATAACAAAAAAGTATTTTTAATGACCTCACCCTTTTAGCACCTGATTGAATAAGTCTGATTAAAATAAACTGCGCAAGGTTTCAATAATTTTAATTAACAACTACGCTTACAAGCTTATTCTAACTTACTTATAATAACAACTATGATTAGTTGGTGAATTGAATGATGCCAGAATCGCATGACTTGGCGAAGGCAGTCGCGTGAATCCGGCTTTGATCAAGCGCGTAATCTGTGAAAATTCGCGAAACGAAAGATCCCTTACTAAATGAAAAGCTCATACAAAATGCAAACAAAATGCACGAGGGTCGGCTATGGTAATTCTATCCCCACGCTATGGACTCTTCCCTTATAACATGAGGGAGTTGTAGTAACCATGTTTATATTGCAATTTGTATTTTATTTGTGGTGTTTTTTGGTTGGCAGATATGCCTTAAAAGTTAGTTATTTTTGTATAAAGTTGAAATAAGTTTGATGACCTGTTTGGTAAAGCATTTGTGTCCAGACATGTACCAGCACATGTATCCAGCACATGTTGTCCAGAAACTACATCGTATTTGGATTCTATTTTGTGTTAATACGTTTTTTTCGATTTGAGCTTTCGTTTTCGAGTAAATAGAGGAAAAGAGAGTTCGAAGTTCTAACTTTACTTTTTTTTTTAAATCGAGTGCTACGGGGTTATTATCAGCTGTGTATTGTATTTTAAAATGCTTCTAAGGGGCAAAAAGGGCAAAACACGTACATTCCTCAGCACAAAAATGCTGCGGCTTTCTCTTACACACTAAATATTAGTGAGACAATCGATGTACGTATGTATGCTTCCTCCAAAGGAAAATTTTATTATTTTCTTGTATATCCCTCACTCGTATTACACAAATGACATAATGCGAGCCGTCGCCTTCACCGTGCCGTCGCCGTGGGAATCGTAAAAGTTTCCTAGTCCGTTTTCGAAAAAATAAAATTGAGAATATCCATCCAGTGATAGCTGACAAAAAAATACTGATACCATACTAATTGATTCACCCCATTTAATTTTGTTTGCTATCCTAGGTTAACACAAAAGAATACATTTTGTAGGACATTATTGTAGTTAAATATTAAAAAGATGCATTTGATATTTTATAATTTTTATTATATTATGAAAGTTACCAGTTTAAAAAGATATATGAAATGTTGGTTCCTTTCGTAATACAAAGCTTAAATTTATCCACTTTAGGAAAAATTTTCTTCATATACGACGTCCAAAGGGAGTTATTGCGCGAAGGGATAAATTGAACCAAATATTTCATCTGAAATTGTGGGTTATGATGGAGCATCCCTTAAAATAGATGAACCCCTTCCTTACAAAATATAATAGTCTTACTTATTTGTTAATGTTCTTGCTGCCCTTTCTATCTGCTCGCTAACTAACTTCCTCACACAAGTGGGTAGATAGTTTAACTCGAAGTACATGTATATGAACAAGTGCGTGCCTCGTAATACACAAACATAAATACGCGGATGTACAGAATAAGAGGGGGTGGGAGAAACAGTGCATAAACTTTGTTGCTTAACTTAACTAACGTTTTCGAAAAATGGGTTTAAGAATCGAATGTATTTTTGACGAACACATTTTGAATAATAAGTGTTCGTTTTATTTTATTTATTTATTGTTTGAAACATTTACAGGGTGTTAACAATTATTACTTTAATGATATTGCCGTTAGAATGTGTACAGATAAAAAATAAATAAATAACAACACTCCAATGAAAAATGTTCACAGCATGCTTACTCAAGTATTGTTGTTACTAGGAGAAGATGCTAGTAGTGAAAAAACAGAAAAAATAATAATCAAAATAAAATATAAAACGTGAGAAATAAAACATACTCGTAGTAAATGAATAAATATCAATAAATCGAACCCTTTACCATCCGCCTCCAAGTAAAATGCGTAGACCACAACGCAACAGATGTGGTACTCTATGTAACTTAGCCATCTACATAGATATTCTAATAACGTACAAACCTTGGCTTGCGAATGGTAGTTTCAAAAATAAAAGTTAATTATCCGAGGCGATCAAATTCTTTCTTCAAAATATCCTAGTCCTAAAAACTTTCGCAAAGCGCCTACCTTTCTTAAAATTTTATTTATTGTGTAAGTGCAAACTGTACAACATTTATCTTCAGTTATCAGTTTCAGTGCCGGCAACCTGGGCGTTTATTTAATATAAATTGATTGATTTACAATTTTCTGTTCTTTTACCTGCCTCACTAGACAAAGTCTGTCCCGAGGCAGGTAAATAACATAATAAGTAAATTATACAATAATAATAAATAACATAATAAGTAAAAAAAAAATGTATATATATTTATTTAAAAAGGATATGTATCAGAAGAGACGTGCATTAAAAACTAACTAAGTAAAACTAACTAACCATCACGCCGTTTTCCCGCAGGGGTAGGCAGAGAGGACGGACCGCCAAACAACTCGGTCTTGGCATACACTCCTCGCCTCATTCACATTCATACATCTTATCACACATGCTCTTCTATTATTCTGACTCTTGACATGGCCCGACTCAAGTATCTGATTCACTTGATCGTGCCATGTCTTCCTCGGGCGTCCTCGACTTCTTCTACCATTCACATTAGCATCATATATTCTCTTGACACTCCTTTCTTCATTCATTCGCTCTATATGTCCAAACCATCTAAGCGTCCCTTTTGTAATCTTACTTATGACGCTCACATCGGCCTTGCATTCTTTTCGGATCTACACATTCCTCACACGATCATACATGGTTTTACCACACATACGCCATATCTACAGCATTCAGTCTACTTTCATCCTTTCTTTGCCACTGCATACATCAGGGTAGGTACCAGCACTCCATTGTGAACTGCTAGCTTCGCTTCTTTGGACAGCTTTTTGTTGGCGCCAACAGCATTCAGTCCACCATTAATGGAGTTACCTGCATTTACCCTTCTTTCAATATCCCAATATGCATTAAAAAGATATATTAATATAGATATGCATTAAAAGAGATATGTGTTAAAAAGATCTCATTGTTTTAAAAACAACAACAAAAAACAACTGTTTGGTAAATTTCGGAAGAGTAAACAAAAATATAACTCGAGACATTTTTTTTTTAAATATATTTTTCACGAAAATTTCCCATAGACTTTTGTCACATTTATCTAGCATTCCTCGCTGTTTGCGGTTGCTTCGTTCCATTACCGTATTCGTGGCTCGGCTCACTGTAATACCTACCTGTTTACACGCAGCATAAGATTTCAACGATCTGCCACTTACCAAAACAATATAAAACATAAAAAGCTAAGTCGAGAGTCACGGCTTTGGGGATTCTAAGAAAACTTTTTTAAATGTGACTGCCCAATATTGACGCTGATAATTCAATTCGATAAAAGTGAGATAAAATATTGCTTTGACCAATTATAGAAAACCTTTTCTTCGTATAATTAGATTAGGTAAATAGCGTTTGGCTACACGGGGTGGGTGCGAGGCTCATCCCGGCGGGGTTCCTATTCCCGCTCCTGTGATATTTAAATTCAGTCCCGGAGGACCGAAAGCATTTAAATAAATTTAATTTTCAAAGTTCCCCGCTGACAAATTGTCGAAACCACGACAGAGTTTAGCTGTATGTATGCAAACGCTTTTATTGAAACACCCCCTGTACGCTGTACCCTGTACCCACCCTGTACACTATACACTCCACGTAGGGGCTGACTTGGAGCCAACCAACTCCTTGAATACGGTTTGTCAAAAATAGTTTTCTTATTTTTTATTGCAATTGCTCAAAATCAAGCCTGTGGAGTTTTACAATCACTATTCGAAAATTGTTACGAATGGGAGAAATGAAAAAACAAATATATTAAATAGTTCTAGAATTCTAGAAAATAGTTCTAAAGCTAATTGTTAAGCTTCTATTTAATAAAAAAAATTCTTGCATTTAATAAATCTTCATGTACCTACACGAATTAGTAGACAAACATTAACATTTAATATACACACATCTCATTCTAACTATAAATTGCATTCCCCAATACAACGATTACAGTATTTATGTATTTGACAATAATTTGAATTTGGCAAACTTTAAACGCCGTATGTGCGAACTATTTCTACTAAATTCATAAACTATTGCAAATACCAATTTTATACATTTTTATTAATACCTATTATTGTTGATTTGGAGGATATTGGCAGGCTATTTTTTTTAAACATTATTTATATTCTGTATTACCTACATTTTGTCAACTCATATTTTATCTAACCTATATTATGTGTCTTAATATTTTCTGTTATTTACCTGTATTTTATTCACTTCTAGCTCTTCACTGTAATTAATCAAAACATGTATTGATTTATGTATGTAAAAGCCCTATGGACGTTTAAATAAAAAAATAAAAAAATAAATTATGATAATGTTTTTTT
Organism: Limnephilus auricula; assembly: GCA_951813805.1. Taxonomy (NCBI): domain Eukaryota; kingdom Metazoa; phylum Arthropoda; class Insecta; order Trichoptera; family Limnephilidae; genus Limnephilus; species Limnephilus auricula. Next base: position 2,698,755 of record OX638401.1, read on the forward strand.
TATTAAGCTATGGTATGCCCAATCGGTGATTTTAGTTAAGCTGGTAAAAGTTAGGGAGAAGTAAATAGCGGTTTAAAGCAAGGGTTCCCAAACAGTTGCGGTCGATCGCGGATCAAAAATTGGTCGATCCCAATAATTACGATTCTGAATTTAAAAAGAAAATATTCATCCTAAATTTGAAATTTATAACCATGGATGAAAGAAATTTATTTTGGCCTCACTTAATACAATTCGGTTTTGCTAGATGCGTGCTTATCTGCTAAAGTAGGGTTTAATGGTCAAAGTTTTGAAGCCCTAAAAATGACAAAAGCCCAAAATTCTTGTAAGATTATTGTTAAAAATCGAACCCCCTTGAAAACTAAATTAAAAAGAGGTTCCAAACCTTAAAGACATAGGGTTAGGTTGTTTGTGGTGGCCACTCGACCTGGACACCGAACATAGGGATAGCCATTTCAACCAATCTTTGGATTGTGTATGGAGGTGTGGCAATAACGATAATTAGATCTATACAAAATGTTAAGAATTTTTGTATTCTTTTGTATTTTTTATGAAGTATATATTCCATTTAATTTAAATACATTATGCTATCTCTAAGACTTTACAGAGTTAACCGCCTTTATCCATTTCCAAACTATAAGGCGTTAACCATTAATTATTATATGAATTAGTATCTGGGGTTTAATGCCAGAAGTACCTAAGTACGTCAGTTTTTTGTAAATTGATCTAGGTACCAAAAATTACTTGAAAATATCCCTTATTTGAATAATATAAAAAACGTATGGTAGGTGCTCTAGACTCTAGATTGATTAAATTATGACCAATTTATCTAAAGCAGAATTCAAAGAATTCTTTGTTCGGCAAGAAATTGATAAACAGTCTTCATTCCAGAGCGATATCCATCGTATAACAAAATAAATCAATACATAATCTAGTAAACACATTTTTCAGAATTTTAATTTTAGTTAAATTAAAGTCATTAAAAGAAAAATCCGAGAACGTGTTTTATGAAGAAAATACCTCGGTTTTTCTATTTATTTAAGGTCTTACAAACTAAAATATTTCAGTTTTTTTTACACATTTATTTTATTTAAACATTATTGAAAAATCATAAATACTTATGATCAAAAAATACTAACAAGAAGTACCCGATATTTAATAATTTATCATCGTGCGTTTTGAGCATTTTTATTGCTTACTTTAATGGAGGTATGTATTAAAGCAAGTTTTTAATTAAATAAATCGATATTTAATTTTAAATTTAAAAAAATTGATACGGGGAATAGTCGATCTTTCTCATCGCAACCTCCCTGCGCAGTTGTTAGCATTTTAAACTTTTATTTTCAGCCTCTGGTAAGAAAGGATCTTCTAGCACATAGCCCCAGTTGATATGTAGGTTTTATTTTGCGCATTTTGATGATCTAGAATCCAGAGCGGCCTTCCTCTTCAGGGGCGGTATGTACGCTACTGCCTTTATTAAAACTATTAAATAAGAACTCTTACATATTAGCATAATATGAATTAATACATTATCAAACCTTAATTGAGAAACGCGCATCTCGGAGTCAATTGTCCGAAACAGAAATTATTGACTGTGCATGCAAATTGAAACATTTAAAGCGCACAATGAACGCTTCTCGTAAGCGCACAATGAAACAACGTTCAGCGAGTTTAGTATTGCGTTATTCCGTTAATAGGGTCTTATTCATATCGCTCTCGAGCTGTGTCATTATACTCGTGATTGCTTCGAGAGGAAATTAATTAAACTAAACTAGAACCTTTGTGCACTGTTGGCAAAAGAGCAGAATTTTAAATAATACATTTATAATTTTATACACATACTCGTAATATATCTAGTTAGTAGTGGAATCGTAGGAATAACGACGGACGAAGACTATAAAGGAATTAAGGTGGTTTTCTTCCCGTTAATTTGGAAATTTTCTAAAGCTGACGGAAATTGAAATGGGGACAGAGAATTTTTAGAGGAAGGTTGTAAAGTATCTGGCTAGTCTTATCCGGTTTCTAAACATAGTTAAAGCAATTTTAAGTAACTTTTCTGGTCCAAATAATGTTAGCCTGTAACAAGTTTTATATTGAAAGTATAATAGATACATATTATTTTGTGGGGAAATATAAGTTACCCAATTTTAGTTAAATTATAATATTTTTATTAGAATAATTCACTTTTTATAACTTTTGAAGGTTATTCCCATCAATGTAATATATCCTTGATGAAGAAGATAACACTAATAACAAAACACAGAAAAATAAAAGATAACGGTAACGACTCTAAAAAAGATAACTGCCGATGATATAATATGGAAGAAAAAAAACAAATTAGTCGAAAATAATAATGTTAGTTAATTCTGAAATTTGATATATGACGTTCAAATAAGTGCTGGCAATAGCCTAATTGGTATGGCGTTTGTCCCGGTAAGACGAGAGATTCTGGATTCGTTAGATTCGGTTAGATATTTTTTTTTCTGTGTCTTGTTATTTTCCATATTTTCGTTTAGATTATTAGTGTTTTCATCTTCTTCGATGATAAAAGAATTCATATAAAAAATAAGCATTGGAATTTGTATTAATGTTTGTACTTACTAAATTATTTTTAAATTTCCAAACATTAAGTAATAACACCAAGTTGATAATATTTATATTTTTGATATGACAATTTGTGGCGGAACTCCATTACGATAATACATTTGAACAATTTACATAGCATCGAAGGTGTGAAAATCCATATCATATATAAAATCATTGTATGGCACTCCTGTTAATCCCTCCGCTGTATATATAAACCATATTTTAAGGAATACTTGTACCAGTCTGAAGATTGCCTAAATAGGCTGAAACAAGTAACAGTCAAAAATAAGATAAGTGGAAATAGTTTTATAATCTTCTTCTTTATATATATAGAAATCTCGTATCACAATTTTCGTCCGAGGTAAACTCCGATACTACTTAAGCGATTTTGATGAAATTTAGCTTACTGTTTGTAATTTGTTCAAACTTAAAAGATAGGATAAATTTTTTTCCCGATTATTGACCTCAATATTTATAATTACGAATTAAATGTTTTTTATGGGACAATTATTTGAAATTATTTGTAAGTTACATACGTTTCTGACAGATGGCGGTGTGAGTTAATTTATTGACACAACACTTGGTAAACTGGGTTAGGGAACCACCCAGTAGATGGCGTTGTGTTTCTTGGGCGGTCAGCTAGTGTTTTAATATATTATTAGGAAGATAATAGTTTGTTTCGATTGCGACCAAAATACATATATCTACACGATCGAGAATTCAAAACACTTTTAGCTCTAATTACTACGTTCTAAGAAAAAACGAATTAAAATTTTATTTCAAAACTTTAAAAAATATTGTTTTCTACACTACCTGTCAATTATTATTATTACATAATATACGAAGTAACATAGGGATAGAGTAAGAATAGTACAGTATTCAATGTTTGAACCAACCTATTTCCAGGTTTATAATGCAGTCCAATAATTTCATTCCACAAAAAGCATTCGTGTCGACATTGTACAATGATTACAGCTTTTTATGCAAAAAACTTTCATAATTGGGTTAGGCGCATTCATTCTTACGACTTGCAACGCTCAGTTAGCATAATGTAACATGAAATGATACAGTTTATTATCCACATTTTTATTATTATGAGGGTTATGTATATTAATGATAGTTTTTTGTAGTTAGCTTCGTATAAGGGTAGGTAAGTAATTACGTACGTATACGATTTTTATTATCTTCTTGATGCTCTATCAAATAACATAGACTCTCTGAAACATTGTTAAGTACAACATTTGATTTTGATACGAGTATTTTATAAGATGTTAGAAACATTTAAAATATTTTTCTGAAGTTCTGAAGTTGCATAAAATCTTTTCGTAGACTTGCCAAAATGACATGCTCGACGAAGTGACTTATTTTACATTCATTTATGCTTGTGTTTACTTGATATCAAGTAAAAATTTGGCGGAAATGCAACTCTTCGTGTTCTTGTTTTTTTTTTAATTAACACTTCTTACCATACAATCTGTTATATATTATTAATTAAAATATAAAGTTTACCTAGAATACCTACTAATATTTTATTTAAATTAATTTGGGAAACGGCGTAGTACCGCCACCCCGGGAACCAGATCGGTTATGTTGCTTATTGGATACCATATAACCAACGGGTGTTGACACATAGACCTATCCTATATAAACGGGTGTTGGTTATATGGTATATAGGATAGGTCTATAGGATAGGCAGGTAGGAATATAGGTATATATACACCCCAAGTGGTACGCTACTTTTTGTTCGTTCGGTGAGGTTTGTCTTGGTCTTGGTGGCGAATACGTTTGTCCATCTACTGCGTTGCTGGCCGGATTGGGAGATACTGGTTGAGAGAGACATATATAGCCTAGATCCCTCCAGCCGGACTCTCTCGATCCATCGCCTTGAACCGCAGTTAGAGGGATGGATTCATTCGTACGTTACTTCTAGACACATTGATCATTAGCTTAGCCAGCCTAGATTCCTACCCACCCCTCATACATTTTTCCTTCAAAGAACTTCCTCTCCTTCCTTTCCCTAAAAAGACCTACCATCCAGCATCCCGAAGAGGACATAGGCCCTGAGGGAATGTTCCTTGGGCCAAAAATGGTTTTTTGATAAATGTTATAGGATGTTTTATATTTTTATAGACCAAACACCTTATTTATTATTGATTCTTTGTTTTCTGTAAATAATTACATAACTACTAAAATAGATCTAATACACTGCCCCAAGAAAGAAAATAGTGCCACATCCAACAAAAAACAATTTATTTACTTGTACCAAATATGTAAAAATGATCTGATATTATTTTTCATTTTTGTCTTATTACGAAATCTAGATGATGAATGTTACTTACACACACGTCTCACAATATAAAACAATTATTTTAATTAAATCCCGTTGGTCGAATACTTAAAGCTTCACAGATGTTATTTTCTAATTGAATTACGGTTAATTATTCATTGGATATTTATAAAAATGTTAACCAATCTTGTTCCAAATTGGACACATCCTGAAATTATTTCACCGAACCGGATGTATCAATCAAAACACGAAATAACACAACAAATCACTTATGCAAATCGATTCATTGTCTTCGAATTACATTTCGTTAAAATACACTTTGAATGCAAATAATGGTGGTAAGAGAAATATTCAATTACTTTTTATGGTTTTTGTATTTATAAGCTCTAATCCAACTATTGTTTAAATGGTTTAAAGGTTCATGCATAGGTATAATTAAATATGTACTTAAATGAAACACTATTAGGGTTTAGAAATTATATAGACTTGTGCGTAAACCCGAATACCGGGTGTTTTTAAAAAAAAAAAACAATGAGCTTTTAGAATACGTACCTGCGTGATATGTAGTTGAACATCTAAATAAGCTATTTTGTTGTTTATTTTTGGGATATTATGCCGTGTTACGCTAACTCCTTCTTTAGCCGACGTTCGGACAACATTACAGTGTCCATCATCAGGGCAGATGTGTTTGTCTATGCTTAAAGACGTCTAAGCGATACCGTGTTGCCAGCTCCACTCCTCTACGTGCTGGTAAGACAGTATAATTCAAATTTATTTTTTGCGTTAAGTTTTGGTGTAGCCGTCAATTACCGGATACAAAGAACTATTGAGCTTAGCTCCGTCATCTCTGTTAATATTGATGGGGTTTTTGTGAATTTCAATTGCCTCCGTAATTAGGCGTGCTCTATGAGTTTTGGGTCTTCCCAGGACTTCAGGAACCAATCTAAAGTAATGGCCTTTTTCAATCAAATGCTCTGCGATTGCCGATTTGTCAGGGTGGTCGAGTTTACATGCTCGAAAGTGTTCAGATATCCTTTTGGAGATAGTCCACTCTGTCTGGCCTACATAGACTTTGTCACATCCGGAATAGCTGAGTTTATATACTCCATCTGTTTCCAGAGGAAACTTAGTATTTGCAGACCTCAGTAAGTCCTGTATTTTTGTCGTGGTTAAAAGAGTGAGTTAGCGGAACACGGCATAATATTCCAAAAATAAACAACAAAAATACTTTTGGCCGTGAAAATCTTAAATCATACCCAAATAAGCCTTTATTTATAAATGATCGAAACGATATATTTCACCATCACCCTTATCTGCATTACAAAATAAAAACACGTGCATGTAGTTTTCAATGGTGAGATTTATGATTTGGGTTGATTCGAGCATTTGATTATATCTTTTTACACTAACTCCAAACAGAGGTCCTGCAGAAAATTATTCTCCTGAGTGCAAATGTCACCTTTGGGGGTGTGGCGGAACTTTTTTGGAACGAAAGGAGAGGACGTTCTGGGAAGGAAAAGGGTATGAGACGTGGGTAGGAAACTGGGGTCGGTGTGTCCAGGAGTAATGAACATATAAATCCATCCCTCGTTGTTCCAAGAGAATCCGGCTGGAGAGGTCAAAAGGACTCTCTCAACCATTCACTTCCGATCCGGCCTGCCATGCAGTTGGCGGGCACTCTTGCTAAGTCACCAAACGTAGCGAGACATTTGGGGGGGATCTATTTTTTTATTATTTTTTTCATTTTTTTTAATAACCATACTAGGCTAATGCCCGTTTTGTTGTAGTAACACATCGAATAATTCATAAAAAAAACTAAAACCGACATTAAATCATAATCATTAATCATTAATAATAATAAATAAATAAATAAATAAATAAATAAGAAAGAGAAAAGAAAAAAACATAATTAAGGATAAATAAAACTAAAAACTTTTAGAAAAATTATAAGTAAGCTGAAAAATAATTTTTTAAAAATATATAGTTTAAAGAAGATAGAAATAGAAATTAAAAATATAAGACATTAAAATTAAAATATTGAGAAGAATTGAGTTAAGTGTTCTAGAAATCAACTGTTGAATCTCCAACGCAAACATCTTTTTCCTTTTCTGTTTTCCTGTCTATAATTAATATCCATTGCCTATTATTCCAATGCAATCATTATCTTATTATCCTCCGTATAATTATATTCTGGAGCTTCATTGGAGCGGGGCCAAAAATTACACTCCTTGGCTGTGAATTGGTCAAGAATAATGTAACGTAGATATATTATTCATAGATTTATTATTCAATCCTTGAATTGTTGTTCAGATATTCAAATGATCTTACTTTGACTTCATAAAAAATACTGTGTTACATCACCCAGCAAAAAAACAGTATAAATAAACTTGATCAAAATTGAATATTTTAACTTATTTATTTACAGACTTATACCCTACCCATACAAACAAAATAAAGACAGGAAGAGTAGAAAACGTTTACCTACGAATACAGAAGAAGTTGATTTTATGGTGTTTTTTTGAAGAATAAAGAATACAAATATGTTTGTAATAACTTATTTACTTAGTATTAAAGATTGTTTTTCTTTTTTTTTACAATTTTGCAAATTTAAAACTATTTCTGCACGAGAAATGCTTTATTTATACGCCGAGGTAGTTTTTTTTTTAATTTTATGTGAATACCGCACTAGTTACAACTGAGGTGCGTTGTAAGGCTGGGGGTAAATGAGGAAGGGAAGGAGAGGAGAGAGAGGAAGATGGGGAAGTACCCGGATATTCACATTAGGTCACCAAAGATGGTTAAAACCATTTAAATCAACGTTTCAATTCTGAATGGTGGTCTTACACCAGAGCGATACTGAGAGTATATTTCACTCTGGAAAAGGCCGCAAATATATTACATATTATTTTTAATGAATTAATTGCCAAATAACAAAATATTATCAAATACAATTTATTTGCTCATATCGGGATTTCTACCCGAGACCTTCGGATTGCTTGTTGAGAGCCTTACCCCTCGACCACGGAGGCCGTCAAATGGCCAATAGACATAAAATAAATCTCACTTCTACTGACCCACCATGTAAACAAAGGAAAGTAAGCCAAGTTAACTGTGTTATTCCGAAAAATATTTATATACCACATAAATATTTTCCATTGGCTGCGTTATATTTGTGTCCATACCACTTTATAGGGGTATTGTGCCTTTGGAGGCAGGTGTGGTCGCAAGAGGTCCCAAACTTTTATTTATGGGGACTAATGAAATAATGACTTTAGTTGGTAACAGACCATAGATAATACAAAGCCCGCATTGCCACCCAAAGCGGCAAAGGTGTAATATGACGTCGATATAAGGGTAAATACCTACCGATCTTCCTGTAGAATCTATACAGAAACAAAACATGTTTATTGAAGTTTAAAATTATGTTTCTAGTCCGAAATAATGTCGGCAGTTCGGAAATAAACAATGTTTTGGAACATTAGTGACCTACTAGTCTTAGGCTTAGACCGAAAAACCACTGCCTACCCTTTTTCTGAACCTCTTACCGGCTGCGCCAATGCGCAAAGTGAAGTAGGTATATTTCCTAAAAGTTAAATGTCTGTGGAAAAAGAATGGCAAAGAAGGCTAATCACACATGCACACTCATTTATAGAACTCTGGAAGTATTATTTCACGCTTGCAACCATAAATCTACCACACATATTACACACCTATCCTTCTTTTTATCGTGATGCCGTTTTCTATGGGAGGTTGGCTATCCATAATGCAATCTTCACTCTGCAGCCTCGAACAACTCGCGGCGGCTTCTACACGGAGAAAAATGCTATTCGAAAAATCGATCATTTTAATAGTAAAAACGGTTAAAAACGGGACTAAAGTTCTTACGAACCAATTAACAGTGTTTCATGGGGAACATGTAAGAAAAATTGTTGGTATACGTAATTTCGTACGTATACCAACAAATTATTCTTACATTTTACCGTCAATAAACATTGAAACACTGTTAATTTGTTCGTAACAACTTCAGTCGCGTTTTTAACCGTTTTTACTATTAAAGTGATCGTTTTTTCGAATAACATTTTTCTCCGTGTATGGATTTGAAATCCAGCATTCCTGAACATCTTTTATAGTTTTTTCTATTAGTAGAATATGGTTTTGTTCAGAACTGACCCAAATAATAGAGCTTTTGTGAACAAGTTCCTCCTAGGTTCTGCGTATTGTGAAATGGTTAATTAAAGCTGTCTATTAATTAAGGGTGCAATAAGCAAGTAGGTAATTTTACTTATTTAGGTAATTCTTTTTCAGATTAATATTATTTCCCTTAGGGCCTATTTTATCTTTGAAGAAGCTGTAGGTATGGCGGGTGTTTTTGATGAGACGAAGAAGAGAACATAGTTCTTGAAGAGACCCATGTTGTAAGAGGGAGGAAACCCAGATATTGGCAACTCATTCCACAGCCGAGCTATTGAACTCAAAAGCGAGTCGTGGAAGCCACCCGTTCTCATGTCAAATCTCAACCGTGTTCCTACGTTAAGCGCGCGTTTGGCGTGTTTCCCGACTATGCACCGGTGCCGAAGGTATCAATGACGCTAGTTCCTCGAAGCATCTTCCATTGTAATCATGTAACTAAGTATTTATTAGACATTTAGGTACATCTACGACAGGCATATCCTAGTGAGACAGGCATAAAAAAATCGCATGTAATTAAACTTTATACAGATAAATAAAAATATATTTAAAAAATTAAAAAATACCGGCGTATTCTGCACATAGTCAAGGTAAATACACAAATATCTATGTACATGTTTTTCTCCAAGTAAATAAATAATGGGAAGATAGCAGTCGAACACATCATTGCCTCGTGGATTGAAAATTAATTCATAATATGCACCTACCTTTGCAGAGTGTTTTTTGCATTATAGTATACTGACCCCTGAAGATATTTGAATAATTTTGATACATCATCCCGATTACGACATTAAACAATATGAATAATGCATCGATCTAATAGCACATTTCCATTAGATTTAAATTGATTTTTTATAGTCCATGTGTCATACATAATAACCATCAAATGAAGAGATCCTATCAATAGTAAAATTATGACATTTTGATAAGTAAATATGCTGGTACCAATCATGGGAGAATTGATATGTTGTTTTCACATATGCTACAAAATGGGGGCGCGCACTTATCGACCAAGAGATAAACATCTCTCTTAGTAATATTCCAATACAATTTTGCTTTTCGTGCTAGGTATGATGAAGTATTGATTGCTGGCAAGGGTGGCCTTGAAAATTATAAATTTTACTCGTCATTTTCTACCCTTCAGACATAAGTTATCGATTACGAAATATTATATAAGAATTACGCGTTCATCAATCATAAATGTGGACATTAGGATGATGATAAAATGAAAATTTGAAACTTTCGGTGACTTGAAAGTTTGGAGCTAAATTGCGCTCTTTTAACGCAGGCACAATTTGAGTGCTCGACTCACAATGATAAAGATAATATAAAAAAAAATGCTTTCTTGAAAATCAAATTCGTTTAATATGAATTATTATTGTTAGGTTTTCAGGTCACATTCAGTAAAAAGCACACTCTGTTAGACAAGTATTCTCAGTTTATTTTACTGTATCACGTTGACTTGATGATTTTGCACTTTTTATTTCTGTCCTAGTTGGCAAACGGCTTTAGGTCTATTTTAGGCCTAATGATACTGTCTCAATTGCGAATTAGAAAGAAGAAGGATTCAAGAAATCTTTTTTTTAATAAAACAACGGGTTCAAATAACTGACACTGCAACCTGTCATTGTTTTTACAAATAGCTCACAAAAACACTCTTCATTACCAAATGCCACTACGTTGATCATACAGCAAGTAATTAACATAAATGACAGTAGGGTATAGTAAAGCTCCGAACCTAATGCCTTAGAGTTAACGAATAGACAATGTTTAAGAATATTGCTTTTTTAAACAAATATTAAATCGATATTTACAGACAAGCAGGATATGAACTGATAAACTGCTTGTCTTAGTAATTATTCAGAATTGAGACGTTGCTTAATAATGACTTTAGCCGTGTTTAGTGACTAGATCTGAATAGCCAGGTACTTTCCTACCCTCCTCTTCCCCATCTCCTTCCCTTCCCCACTTTCCTTCAGCCTCACAACATACCCCAATTGGGGATGCCATAGTCTCACTGGCTCCAGACGGGAGCAGTTGGGACTCTTGTGAGGTATTCTCTATAAAAATAAAAAAAATTATTATAACTACTCGTATGTAGGAAAATACTACCACAGTAATAATAACTAATTAAAGACTCAAAGTGAAATCCAAAATCTATTTCTCTAAATTCTTTGATTCTAAAGTTTAAGTTTAGACTTACGGAATTCAATACTTCGTTTGTGTGAAAGCACTATGAATACATTCTTTAGTGCAAATTTGAAATAGTTATTTTATCCTGACGTTTTGTCACACGATTTTGAACCTTTCACAGTTTTCGACATCTTTAAATATATGTTATCACACCATTTTAGTTCATTTTAAAGCTTAATCTATAGTTTATTTTTATCTTTACCTATGTAAAGCCCTGTGAAAGCGATTTTTCTCAAATGAGCTTTTAAAAAATAGCATTTCTGCTATTATTATTACGTGTTTACGTACAAGTAAGAATTGACCTTTCTTCTTACAAAATGTGTAGGCACACGGAGAAAAATATTATTCTAAAATACGATCGTTTTATTCGTAAAAACTGTTAAAAACGGGACTGAAGTTCTTACGAACAAATTAACAGTGTTTCAATGTTTATTGGCGGGAAAATGTAAGAATAATTTGTTAGTATACGTACGAAATTACGTATACCAACAAATTATTCTTACATGTTCCCGCCAATAAATATTAAAACCCTGTTAATTTGTTCGTAAGAACTTCAGTCCCGTTTTTACGAATAAAATGATCGTATTTTAGAATAACATTTTTCTCCGTGCAGTGGGTACACTACAGTGTATGATGTACAAACTAAGATATATGCAGTTATTTTACCCCTCAAAGTTTAAATTCTGTACTACATTTGTTGATATCCAAAAAATTACCGATCAACCGGACATAACTTCTGTCAAGGAATTCAACGGAATCTTTATGTACTTTTGATCGGAGCCTAAGAGCATTTGATGGCAATGACATCAATTCTGATACCGAAAAAATCTCACTCCGACACATCCCAATTCTTTTTATTACTATGAAACAAATAAGGATGCATCCAAACACTCTTTCCATCCCTTTTTCTCTAATTCCCAACCTGAGACAGGTGTTTTGGGAACAATAGAGCTTGTTTCATTTAAAACTAAAGAAGAAATCCAGTTTGAAGCCACCTTATAAAAAAAAATTATCAATTTGACGAAGATAAATTGGTTCAGAGAGGAAATAATGGGAACTTTTAATATTGTGCCTTTGATTTCTTGGTATTTTGTTTGGGATGCTGGGAATGGAATGATCTTATGACTAAGTGCGTGACTAGATAAGGGTATAATGAAATAATGTTTCTTTAATGTCTCTCTCTCAAGCTATTTAATTTTATTGTTTTTATTCGTATTCACTATCGAAGTGATGGCGCCGAATATCGTTCCGTCGGCACTGATGGATGAATAACTTTTATAAATAAAACTGGTTTCTTCCAAAATAAAAACGGGTACATCTTCTTTGGCTGTTAATGCCCATGTATTCGAGTTTGTCTGATGGGAGATGGTTTTACAGCATTTAGCAAAATGTTTGGATTTCATCGTAAATTTAATAATTACGTTTGACTTCATGTGTATAAGAGATTTTGTATGCACCAAGTACATTAGAAATTGGTATTAACAATTGTTTTCATGTCTGTATTACAGTAAACTGAAGCGTGCAATCTGTGTGGCGTGTGCTTCTACTTGGTCCAATTACAATCATGTGGAAATTCGCGAGACGAGGCAAGCGTCTCTAATACGCTCTTGCGTTCAGGTTCCTTGTGGTAGGCATAAAGCTTACGCCAGATACCGACAGATGTCGGGGAGTTGTAGTAGTTTCACCCGGTGAATATAGCCGATCAAAGGTAGCCCTGCTGAGCAGATTCAATTCCTACACAGTAGTAGCCGGTCGCAAGATCCAAAAGCATAATTATTGTAAACACTTGTGTTTACTAAACAGTATTGTACAAGGATCTTTTAAGTTTTATTGAAGAAACCCCATGTCTGCCTGTAGATAAGGCAAACACTAAAAATACTAAGATAGTTAACCAGGCATAAGGTAAGAATACAAACATCTTTTGCAGGAGGCTGATGATGGTGGCAGGTGCCTTGGAATCTAATGCAGGAATGTTGATACTTATTCTAAAACAAAACCTTAATTAATTCGGACACAACGAGTGCCACAAGTTCACCTGTTTCCAAATTAGATATTTAATTTTTGGACACGCGGTCCACACAACATCACCACAAATTTAGGATGCCCATGGTCATGCATCAAGAGAGATTGGGAGGAAAATAATGTGTTAAAGAGCGACACGGGGTCGTTACTATGTTAAAATGAAAAACATCGCCGAGTGAAATAAGAGTTTAATAATTATCGTGGTGGATCTCCCGACAATAACCGGGTCTGATATATTCACGCATTAGTGGACCGGCCGCGGCCGCCGAAGAACGGAGATATTAATATAGAGCCTAGAGCACTGGACGCTGGACCTTGCCAGTACTATGGCAGTACAGAGGAAAGGAGATACTTTGAGTGGATTTAAAAAATGCTGTGACTTTGTGTGCATTACTTTATTTGGATTTCACGTCAATTATTTTGGTGACTCCCTGCATTAATCAGTCCAGAAGTAAAAATGTGGAGAATGAAATATGTAATGTAAAATTGGACTCGGTTATCTTATGAATTGAAGTAACGAATTATTACAAATTAGTTTATTAACTTACTTGTAACGAAGTCCAGGTAACGGTTTGTTGATACCGGTGTAGAAATCGGTTGATTTAAGGAACCGCTACAATGCTAATGGAGTACCTTCACACATATCTCACTCCCAGAACACTAGAGCTAAATCTAACAATCTTTTACAAGTGCCAAAAATTAAATCCACTCTTGCTAAAAAACCGTGAATCTTACCTCGCCCCTTCCATATTCAACATTTTCTTAAAAGAAACACAAGATTTTACTCATACCAACAGAAAACCTACATATAAAAACTTTAATACATGGTTAATGAACAAAAAAAGAAATTGCATTAACAAGTTACTTGCAAACCGTCCGTGTTAATTTTTTATACGTTTTTATGTTTAAATATATATATGTATATACAAATATATATTTTTGTATTTTTTTAGTTTTTTGTTTTGTTTTTATGTTTCTAATGTTTTTTTAATGCAATTGCTAAATTAATTTCCCTACTTATTTTTATTTTTAAGTTTTTTTAAATATATATATGAAATGATACTGCTACCCGACTCGGAACAGATATTGTCTAGTGAGTCGGGTAGCGCACATTAACTGTAAATATACTTTAATGTTAATAAACGCCCGGGTTACCGGCATTGAATTGAATTGAATTGAAAAAAAAGACATTTCTAGGTTTTTGTACTAAAGCCTGGTGAGGTAATACAAGTCAGAATCGAAACGTCGAAATTTAAAATGGCATTAGTAATGTTCAGTGGTTAGATTTGGTTAGCCATGTACTGCCCAACCATAATCAGATTATGGTCGGAGGGAATATTCTTCCGCCAACTTTATTCAGAAAATAAAAATTAGTTAATATTATTGCTGATTTTAAGATAAGATATTGTGTATCTCTGTTATATTATTTATATTATGTAAAATTATTATTGTTATATTATTATTTTATAGTTTTGAATTATGTGATTATTTGGAAAGCAAAAAAATTATATTTCTTTACAAATAAAAAAAAAATGACGTAAGATTGCTAAAAAAATAGGGACGTCACACTTTTAATAGCTAGTAGCAGTTGGAATCTGTCGTGCACTATTGTCATTATCACAAACAAAAGTTGCTTACATTGAATATTTTTCTTATTATTTTTTTTTCTCAATATTTCAAACGGTAAGGCCAGAAAAGCTTAGGTCAATGCAAGCAACATCTAAGATAGACATTGTTCACGGGCATTTTTCTTTTAAGACTTTATTACATGAACACGAACAGTTTTGTCTGTGAAACTTGCTTTAGTTTCAGATGAAGACTTCCTTCAGGTGTTTCTTCGAAGCCCTTGTTACGTTCCTACTTCGCCACAAAATTTGTCCACTTGAAGCTCTCAGTAGTTTGTAAGTTTCCTTGTGGATTTTCCTTTGCCTCATGTATTTCTATCACTTAACATCTGAACAATAAGGAACCCGAGTGAAAAACATTATGTTTTAAAAACTGTATTATTCTATAGCTCATAGCTGATTCAGAATATACAAATTTTTAATATTAATTCGTCATTTGAAAACGATTATATTAATTTTTTGAGAAGCTGTTCATTTTTTAGTGGCCGACGGATTTAGGTATCTCTACTTGACTAGTTGCCTGATGGGATGTCTCAAAGGCGGGGTTGATCAATAATAGTGAAGATAGACGGTTTTCATTTTTAGGAGTTCTTGCGATCAGTTTATTTGGTGGTTTGTTGTTTTCATTTCGACTCGCCTGGGAATAACCTAACTAATAGCAATTGAAAAATAATTTTAAAAACTAATTAATTAATAATTAAATGAATTAATCTTAATATTAAAACTGAGATACGTAAGACGTCACGCATACACAGCGTGATTTCTGATCGTATTAACAGGCTTCAAAAAACGATAACTTGAAAAATTATTGTAATTGAGAGAACGACGTTAATAATTTTTTTAAATACTGGTATTTGTAAGAAGGTGCGTATTCAGTAAAAAAAAATATGGTCTGGAATTTCTAATACCAGGCTCGGGTGCATCTTCAAACACGGCTATCCTTATAAATTATCACCAACTTTTGCTTCACGTATTATTTTAATGAGTCATAAGTTTTTTTATGCATATTTGTATACACCATTTTCTTAAATAAGGGTGTATACAAAAGTGATTTGTTTTCATTTAATTAAAAATAACGCCGTGAATTTGTGAAGATTGAAGAATTTTTTGTGCGGTTATAAATCGATATAAGTCGATTATTTATCCAGAAAGAAAGTTTTTTATTGTCTTTTTTGAAGATTATTTTCAAAGTTATCACACGGTAAAAAGTATCCCCATCGTCTGCTATGTATACACTATGTAGGTACACAATATCTTACAGACATCACATATTTCGGGTCGGTTGAGATTCGCCCGCAGCGTTGGTCAAGAGGCAGAGTCTGCGGCAGACAGAGGCACAGCAGAGCAGGCAGCACATCAGACACAAACAGGCCCCATTGCGCCATGGACCATCTCCCATCTAAGGAGAGAAGCCAGCATTACCCAGAATTAGCATAATTTTACGATGCCCCTCATGACATCGACGGGCCTTCCAAAACGCGTTGAAAACTGTAATTACTTTTGTCATGAATAATTCCGTGGATAGTTTATTTAGAGCAAGTATTCCAAAAGCTGTACGCACGAGAGCAATGATCACTCGGTACCGGAATTACTTATCCAAATGGCCGATAATTCGGCCGATTTAGCATCTTTTTGTAGTAAATAATGATGAGGAATGGCTACCGTGACGATGTTCATTGTTTATGCTCGCTTTTAATGTGTTATTAATATTCAGAATATATAAGTACGCGTGCTAGAATGTATCTAGGCTTCGGGTATTTTTATGGCACCAATTTGGTGAATTGATTCATGCATATTTTAAAGACGACCTCTGCCTGATGATGGAATGAGACAATTTCTTCCCACGCGTGAACTTGTGCTACAATTCTAAATAAAAATAACTCTTTTATGAAGGTACCTTTAAATTGAAAACGTTAAGAAATCATTTTATCCCTCTTGGGAAAGGCACGTTTAAGAATGATAATATAAAGTGGTCACGAACGTATTACCGATATAGAAAATGAAAATTATGATTGTCTTTACTTTAATATCCACAAAGTAAAAGAAACTAGTCGAGTGAAATGACGTTAATAGTAACGTTCTAAACAAAGATAAGTTTATTCTTTACTTAAGAAAAAATGTATTTAAATAAAAATGACAAACATTCTTTCCACCATTAATGAAAATTAATATCAAAGGTCATATCCATAGGTTTCTTCATCAGAATACAAATTATACTGAATATTTATACATAACATAGGAATAGACAAATAAGTAGGTGTAGACAAGTAAGTGCCTACAGACAAAAACATATTGTTATAAGCGGTGATTTATATTATCATAACAAAATAATTACGTAAACTACATAAAATTATCAGTAATTTTCAGTTTACCTACGTTATATTTTTTTATTATTAAATAGTGATTTACAAAGCTCGTTATTTAATTAAAATGACGTCACACAGCGATTTTGCATTTTTTCAAGAATTTATTTTTATTCGAAGTTTTTCAATTTCGACTTTCTAAATGTGCACAAGGACGTATTTGATAACCAGCAACTGCCATGGATTACCCCAAGTGGTTCGCTATGTTGACTTAGCAGAGGTTCCCGGGTTCGTGGGGTGAGGTTTGTCTGGGTCTTGGTGGCACATACCTTTGCACACCTACTGCGTAGCGGGCTGGATAGGGAGAGACTGGTTGATGGAGATTTACCATAATCTACCTATACCTCTTCAACCGGATTCTCTCGACCCATCGCCTTCGCCACAGCGAGGGATGGATTTATACGTCCGTCACAGAACTTCCCAGAACTCCCCTTCCTTCCTTTACCTAAAAAGATAGCATCCCCAGTAAGAAAAAACACAAAACAACCTAAACTAAAGTGCTAGACAACATTGCAAAACTTATATTGCTCAAAAACGTTACGTAATTCCCATCAAAAGTCTTAAAATATCTAAAAGTAATATTCTGTGCATTATGCTTCGTCACTCGTCTTTGCTTGACGCCAGATGACGTTGCACCTTAACTGCAGCGAGGCATAATTCGATATGAAGTCAACTGCATCCGACAACTTCCTATCGGGGGCTATAGGCTAATAGGGAAGGAAGTGTCTTTCACAATCATAATGGAACAAAACACCCACCAGGACGGCTGATGGCATCAACTGGGTGGGGTATTTGGGGGACTGATTGAATCATGTTAACGGCCCTTTCATGCCTGATAGCCTGACCCGAGGCTTATTGCATATTGCACATCGATAAATTTGATTTACGTCGTTTTGTGAATGGTTAAAGGTTTAGTGAATTGGAATTATCGGTCAATGATTTTTTTAGCTGATGATGCGCTGCTAAATAATGCAAAATCATGTGATTTTGGTTTAAAATTGGATTGCTTAGAATCATTTTAGATGCTTTATCTAGCGAGTAGAACGGTAACCGACGAGTTCATCGAAAATCAATTCATCGAAGGCAAATTTATCGACCAACGAGAGGTTAGGTTAGTTTAGGGTAGGTAGGTTAGGTTAGGTTAGGTTAGGTTAGGTTTTCGAAAAAAGTTCATACAAAATTAGTTTTCGACGAACTCGTTTTCGATGAACTCGCCGTGAACCGAGTAGAACACATAAATACAGCGAGTACAACACATATTTTCCTTTGAAGAAATTGAGTATTTTTATGAGCCCAAAAAATAAAATATTTTAAATATTTAAACATTTAAACATTTTTTCATGAATAAATAAAAATGGTGGCTGCATTAAACGGGAATTTAAACCTTATCACTATCCACATAAGGAGTGTTATTGTTAGCGGCCTGTTCCCTAATTTTACCCGACTTCGTACATAACTTTAATACAATTTATTTAGCTATAGTTTTTTTTGTTCTACGACAATTCAACCGAGAGGCACTTCAACTCATCTTTGAATAGTGACAAAAGTAATTAAAAGTGACGAAAAAAATTGCACGTAACCTAACCTAACGTAACACACTTTTCAAGACTTTATATCACTTTTCTAAGGTTTGTTGAACTGCAGTGTTAAGTGTGTTGAGTTGTAAGGTCGCCATTTTTTTTTCTTCATGCATCTATTAAAAAGAAAATAAATGCCCATTCAAACTACTATAAAAACATTATCTGTCTGTGCACTAAAATTAGGACTTGAGAATCTGTTAACAACTTTTCGAGGTAGATTTTATTATTATCATACAGCTTTTACATATTTATTTTTTAAATTTTTATATGGAAGTAAAAAAAAATACATATAACTTAAAACCAAACATTAATTACAGTTGAGCAGTACGATTACAATTGCCAACAAAGGTTAGGTAAATAATAACAGGTAAATAATAGAAAGTAAATAATAATTAACAATTATTTAATAGTAACTAAATAAATATAAGTAAATTAAGTAGATATTCTAAAATAAAATAATTTAAAAGTATATTTATGAGTAAATAATAATAAACGATTTTGTAATAGTAAGTAAATTAAAATAAGTTCATAACAATTGTGAGTAAATAATAATAATAAACGATGATGTAGGAAGTAAATAAATAAATCTATCTACCTATTGAGGATTCCAATCCAATATCTTCGTTTTAATTAAATAAAACCTTAAATATGTTATACTGATTGTGCTTAGTTTTTTTGGGTTAGTTATTATACCGTTTTGAGCATCCTCCTGCTTTAACAAACGTTCCAGACAGCATCCATCAACGGGGCAGATGTGTCAAGATTTATTTATTATTCGTTTATTGTTTTGTTTAATTCATCATGCAGTATATGCTATTACTCAGCCTTTTACAAACGTCTTCGGAATCGAATATAATAAATACCTATGCGCGAGTATTGTGTTATTTTTTACAAATCTAGATTTAAATTTGTAAGAAATCGCCCTGTCCATGTCAATGAAGGGTCGAAAGCAGTAGGTATGTGAAAATAAATCAATTAAAAAACTAGTTTTACCTTCAAAAATATTTTAATTATGCCTCTTTCATACAAGAAGCGCACTTTTTTATAGTGAACACCTCAGAAGTGTCCCAAACTGCTCCCCTCTAGAGCCAGTGAGACTATGGCATCCCCAATTGGGGAATGTTGTGAGGCTGAAGGTAAGTGGGGAAGGGAAGGAGATGGGGAAGAGGAAGGTGGGAAGTACCTGCCTACAAAGCCATTTCAACAAACGTTTCAATTCTGAATGGTGGTCTTACACCAGGGTGATACTGAGGGTATCTTCCACTCTGAAACGTGGCAAAAAAAAAGTATATATTATTTTTAATTAATTAATTGTGAAATGAGACAAATTAATCAAATAAAATTTATTTGCAAATTTATTAATCAAAATTTATTTTTCGAACCCGGCGTTTATACGCCGGGTTCGAAAAAACTAAACCACAACACTACGTCGAATACCCTGCTAGTGTTGTGGTGTTGATTAAAATCTATATATCTTATTAAAATGGTCTATAAAAATCGAAAAATCGATGTGTACATAATAAAAAATCATTTGACAGAATCAAGAACCGAAGTTAAAGTTCATAGATCAAAAATTCGAGAACGAATGGCGCTAGTTGAAGTGACGTCAGATAAATGAGGGTAGATCGGGGAGATGCTCCCTGCAGCAGGTGATGATTGTTTCCGGATGACGGGAATATTAATAAGAGATGTGTGGGGTAAAAGCAGCGACTAGGTTATGTGCCTCCAAATAGGAACTTGGATGGAAGATCAATGAAGCATTAGAGTAGTGTCGGGTAGGGGAGGCTAATCAGCGAGTAGTGGAACTGATTTCTTCGCTTGGGCGCCTGGCAAGGGCAGGCAGGTGTTATGTTTTGTGATAAAATCGTAATATTTCGGGTGTTTTGTTCTTATTGTTAATAACCCAAATTTAAAGGAGCACCTACACTTAACAGTTTTGCTTTGTTTTGTGTAGCTAAGAATTTTAATTAGGTTTGGATTTGTTACAAAGATATGACACCAGGTGCAAAACTGGAAAATATTTGGATTTGTGGTAAATGTTTATTTACTTACAGACATTACTTATAGACATGGTGTTGTGAGAACTTTCATTCATTATCAAAACGTTTGGGATAAAAATTAGGAAATTCCTTATTATTTATTTACTTCATCTCTTTATTTACTTATTCTCCCTGTTAAATCCACTCCCTATGTAACTGTTTACAATTATTTGAGGCAAAATGGTAGGAAGACGACCGTCCGTGGTCGAGTGGTAACAACACTTGACTCCCAATCGGAAGGTTGCGGGTTCGAACCCGGCGTGCGCAAATAAATTTTATTTGATTAATTTGTGTTATTTCACAATTAATTAATAAAAATAATATATACTACATTTGCGGCACGTTCCAGAGTGGAAGATACTGTCAGTATCGCCCTGGTGTAAGACCACCATTCAGAATTGAGACGTTGCTTAATAATGGCTTTAGCCGTGTTTAGTGACTAGATCTGAATAGCCAGGTACTTTCCTACCTTCCTCTTCCCCATCTCCTTCCCTTCCCCACTTTCCTTCAGCCTCACAACATACCCCAATTGGGGATGCCATAGTCTCACTGGCTCCAGACGGGAGCAGTTGGGACTCTTGTGAGGTCTCTATAAAAAAAAAAAAAAGGAAGATAGTTCGTCGCCCGAGTCCTTAATTGTCAATTTTAGATTTTGTTCAATCTTCATTTTAAAATTAAAAATAAAGTTAAAAAACGATAATTAATCACTTACCTGAGAATTATTTAAACTAACGAGACTTTACCTTTACGGAAATAGCTTTATCTTAAAAACCTATCATAATTTTTTATTGAAATAATGATAGAAAACTTCTGTAAAACTTGCAAATGCTCGATTGGACAATTAAGCACGCAGGCGACGAGTTGTAGCTTTTTTACATTATTAATAATAACAAAATATAATACAAAAAAGGGGTGATTCAGTAATGATGGAATTTTTGTCTCCATTAATTATTTATATCGAAAAAGTGTGATTCTTTTGTAGTGACTAGTAACTTAATAGAAATAAAGTAATAGCACCAAACAAACATAGGCATTCAAAAAAATAATAAAGTCTGCTAACAAGAAACCTCTTTTTAGGTAATTTTAAATGCCTTTCTTTGTCGTAACATGTTGTGTATATTTTACGAAGAATTTTTCCATAAATAATTTAAGCAACTGAGATACTGACCGGTCGGTGGTCGTGTTGGCATCGCGCTTGAATCTCACCCAGGCGTCGTGTGTTCAATTCCTCTGCTGGCTAAGTCCTCCACCACGACACATGCAATATTTTCGGCTTACTCTGTTGGCAGTAAGAGATTTTCAAATTTTGTCAGGATATTCAAAACTAACTGTATGTCTTTCTTTAAAAAAAGTTAATATTTAACAATACACAAGCAACTTTTATATTTATTTTTAAATTTTCATTTAAAGCGCGAATACGTTTTAGTTCATACAAAGGAGAATCTGTGTGTATGTGTATGAATTTCAATGATAGAAAAAGTACGTACGGATTCACTTTACTAAAATATTTTCATATGATAAATTACCCACATTGGCCACCCCTGCATAGACAATTGATGCGTCTCACCGAAAGCTGTTCATTCGGAATTCGTATAATCGATCATAAATGATTTGCTGCCGATTTTCCACGGGCAGATTATTGTTTACCCAACGTGACTCCCGCTCTCGATTAACCGCGCCGGAGGTCCCGGGGGTGACTTGTGTAAATAATAAATAACATATTTCTAAGGGATGATGAAAATGAAATTGGACACAACCGTAACAAATAAAATAATGTAGTTATGGGCTTTTCGTGAAAAAATGTGCCTTTTGCATCAATGATCATAAGTTTCAATAAGAAAACTGTTTGAGGTGTACACCTTTCAAATCGTACAAAATCGAATCTAAATTCGTATTATCATGTAATATTCAGCATATTTACAATACTTACTTAACTAAATATTAAGCTAATTTACGCTGTAATAGCTTAAGAGGTTAGATTTAGAATCTAAGTTAAGCTATTTGTGTTGTTTACTTTTGGGATGTTATGCCGTGTTACTCCTTGTTTAGACGACGTTTCGGACAACGTTACAGTGTCCATCATCATGAGAGATGTGTTACATGTGACACATCTGCCCTGATTATGGACACTGTAGCGTTATCCGAAACGTCGGCTAAAGAAGAAGTTAGCGTAACACGGCATAACATCCCTATAATATGTAACAAAATACTTTTGATCGTGAAAATCTTAATCATATTTAAGTTAAGCTACTTATTTCGTAAATGCCTATCAATTAGCCAATTGATAAATTATTGTGGTTTAGGATTCTTGCTTTGCCTCGATATAAATTTGTTACATATACTGCCGTGTTGAGAAAAAAACACAATGTCTTCCTTATGAACTCTAAAGGAAGACACTGTTTTTTTTTACTTACCACGGCAGTATAATCATGAAATCTTATGAAAAGTCATAACGAATATTATAACATCACATTAATAACAAAACCGTGAAAATATATTTTCATTTTCTGAAAACCATTATTTTTTATGATAATATCTATTAAAGATACTTTGATGGAAAAAATCACATTCTCGCACATCCTTTTTCGGTCACTCCCGTAATGTTATGAGTCAAGTAGTCAATGTTAGGAAAATTCTATTAAGTAACTATCATTATGTCCCCTCAGTGCAAACCACATCTAAATTTATCATCTGTCTAAATAAAACAATTTATGTATATTTTTACGCAGCATTCTGTTCATTAGTCAAATGCATTGAAAGTGTAGTTTTGTATCAGTGATCGGTGAACCGATGGATGCAATTTTTTTAGCTATAAGTTGTTTGAATGGTTTGTCTAGTCTGTAATTAGAAGTAAGATTTGTAGACAGATATTATACATTTGTATAGCACCCTCGAGGAGATTTTTCATAAATCATTCGTATATTATTATTAATTAAGTAGGCACCAACAGAGATATTATGTTATATTAAATATATGTAACTTTGCAAGTATGTGATAACCAACCCGCGCGACAGCCAAGCCCCGTCTCCCCACGGGACTGGCAGTACTGGCACTGCAAGTGGGCTTGCTTTATTTAATTGAAAGTAAGGCGACATCTATCATCCTGTAAATGAAGACATTATGGACGTAATGACAGACAAGATGGCGTCAGCACGTAGACAATGGTGTTAGACGTTGTTTAAATGAGAATTTTGCGCCGGAACTCGACTTTAATATGGCGCTACTTTTTATGACTGAAACGTGTAAATTCCCATAATAAATATGTCGAGGGAAGAGTTTTAGAGCAGCAAGATTAATTCAGGCCTAAAGGTAAATGATGGGTTCCTAATATCAGCTGCCTTGAATGAATCAATTTGCATGTTCGAAATTCAGATCGTAGAGAGAAAGAAGTCTAAAGAACCTAACCTAACTTTATTGCTTTTCTTGTACTAGTGACGTTCGTTGACTTGTTTACCGAATTTCCAGAACAGAAAAGGTTGATATTTTAACCATAATAGTTCAGTTTTTCGATGTTTCGAAATCACTACAGAAAACTGTCATAACAAATTTTTCTATGTTATTTTTTAAATATTTGTTTATACATCCTTGCTTTTCAGTAAGCAGTAGAATTAATATTAGTATTTTTAAGTATCCACTCCCACCAAATGGATTATGTTTCATCCACTACTGTATTTTGCACTCAAGTTGTAATATGAGGAATTTTGAGGTTGACAGTGTTTATCCACCCATAAAATGAAAAACCGCGAGAAATATGTTCATAAATACTATTAAGTTTCTTAATACGACGTCTTAGGTAGTAAATAAATTAAGATGTTTAATTTATTGTTTTGTAAACGAAACTGATAAATTATGTAATTTTATCTTTAAAAGGTTTTAAAAATTAACATTATTTTAATAACCTACAAAAAATGTACTAAAATTTTGTTGTCGAGAGGTGACTTCCAGGCTGCATATCATATACGTACTTACATGTTTCCAATTAAACCCATTAATATTAAAAATAATCTCCCCGGGAAACATCTTGTTAAAAAGTAAATAATGGCAGACGACACATCTCATAATCCCAATATTAACGGTCAATTTGGTAGCAATAACAAGCCGGGGCAGGCGAGCAGGTCCATAAATTAGCCGCGGAAAATATCAGGGAAACTTGAAGCCAATAAATGAGCGAAAAAAACGAAAAATAAAGTCCAAGTGCCATCTATCAACAGGAATTGTCGCGAATAAGAAATGGCCATAAAAAATGGTAGGTTAAGTTTCCATAAATAACCCGCTAAGAGGATTTGACTTATAAATACGCTGTCAGTGCTGATAATGGGACTTATACCACTTCTTAAGTGGTGTCGAGAAGCTTGGAAACATATAACTTGACTCGTTAAATGCGGCACGCATATAATATTATGTTCTGTACCCATATTATGTTATTTTATCAACAATGTACATTTTAAAAGCTGTACGAATAAAAACGTACATTTTTTGCTCGTAACGCTTAAAAGCAGGCTTGCTCTTTAATAATAACGTGTAAGGTTTTTCTCTCATTATTTAGGTTTACATGAGATGCGTAGGTAAACGTGTATTATTATTATTAGGCTTATACCTTCCAAAGGTGACACTTCTTTCGTCCAAGAGAGTTAGATTTTGTACAATAGTTTTTTTTAATTATAATAAGCTTCACACACGCCCTTTTGATTTTTTTTTCTCGGGTCTATGTCATCTTAGAGGAAGAAGATTTTTTTTTAGGGAAAAGAGAGAGAGGAAGTTCTGAGAAGGAAAAACGTATGATAGGTTGGTAGGAATTTGGGGGTCAGTGTGTCCAGGAGTGACGTACTTATGAATTCATGTTGGACCGGAGAAGACAAAATGACTCCCTCAACCAGTTTCTAGTGTGCCAAGACCTTAACCCTCTTGAAGTCAGTAAACATTAAACGTAACAAACAACTTGGGGTTAACCATGGCAGAGGTGCTGGTTTAATTCTAAGTAAAAAGAAACCTTACTGTAATAATATTATTAAACACACATCCAATGAAATTACCTATTAATGCGAATTTTTTTTTTTTATTTAATGTTCCTTTATTCTTTGAATAGTAAATATATAACAAATTGTGGAATTTATGGCCGCCATACTAGGCACATGCCCGGTTATTATTAAATTGCTAATTACCAACAACTGGCTAATTGTAATCCCCGTCCCCCTAGAGTTATATTTTACGTGTCACTTTCCCACGGCTATTTTAAATTGCATTAATAGGTGTTACTCATGCAATTATTTTTATCAGCAACTTCGCTTAAATGTAGGTGTGTTTTTTGTAAAAGCAGAACTGCACAGCAGGTGCATGGCGATTCTAATGATAATGTATTTATATTCAATGGAATTTAATGGTATTATTTGATACCATGGACCACCTGTGAGGGCGAGGAGTCCAGTAAAAATAATTACTGTGTGAAAATTGAATAATTATGAACATTGTGACATCCAGAAACAAGAACTCGGCAATTTATTCTGTCCAGGAAATAGCTAGATTCTAAGAAATAGTTGCATCAAGAAAAGAAACACGTACATATTTTGTTACCTATAATTATTTAATATTTACGATCGCTCCGGTCTTGTCAATATGTAGATACCTAGTATTTTTGTCTTATTTATTTTTTAATGTGTTCTATTGAACATTGGCTTTTTTGATGCTACCATTTCGACGTTCATTTAATTGTGTCGCGGGGGACTTATTTGAAGGTAAAGAATTAACAGATTGAGGGATCAAGTGATGGTATTATATAATATTTTTAGTGAATGGTTGTACAAACAAATTCTAAAATAACAAAATCGATAAAGTTTAAATGATGTCAGTGTAAAAAATGTATTTTCCAATCATAAAAAGCAAATGATCAAAAAAATTACTCTTTTTATAAGGTTTATTTAATTTGTGTTTTTTTGTCATTTCTAAGATATTTTTATTCAAAAGTGGGTATTAAAAAGTACATATTTATTGTTTTTGTGATAAATTCTTAGAACCCCATTTAATTTTTTGTTTTAATTAATGCAAAAAACAATTATTGATATTTTTATTAAGTTTTGCTTAATTTTTTGTTTTTTTTTTCTATTTTTGGGACAGCTTCTTCGGCCTTCAATGCCATTTTGTTGTAGTTGTTATTGTTTGAAAGTTGTTGTTTTCAGTGTTTTGAATGACAATGGCCTTAAACGCCGAAACAGCTGTCACAGTAATAAGAAAAAAATGAATACTTGCAGAACTAATAATACCACTATTAAATTTAATTATTGTTATTTAAATGACAAACTAATGTTTAAGACAAGATTTTTATGCTAATTATTATAAGCAATAATTATTAGCAAGAAGAAAAAATGTAATAAGCAGTAATTGTTAAATGAAACCAAAGTATATATTTAATTATTTGGAGGGTAAGAGATAAGCCGATGTAGCTCAGTGGATAGAGTATTTGACCGGAATCAGAAGGACACGGGTTCGAGTCCCGTCGGCGGCATGTATCTTTTCTGGGAGATTTTTTTCAACGTGGATTAGTGTTTCAAGCAAATAATTATTGCTTTAATATTAAATTGGATTTACACAACATTTTTACAAATAATGTAATTGCAGTTATTTGTTAAGCTCAATTTCTTCTTAATTTATGCATGTCTTTTCTTACTAACTGACTCTTTATAATTTCTCTTTAATGTATAAAAATAATATTAAATTGCCTTAATTAAATTTGAATAAATAAGTGTGCAGGTTTATCATTTAATAGCTTAAGTCCCTTAGTTAATCCTTGCCAGATTTGCTTCCAGACAAGCGCATAAATGTTCCCCTGTATTATTACAGCGGCTCGGGTGCATATATCATACCCCACCGAGTGTTGGCAATTAATCAAATCGTCATCTGATTAAGGAAATGAGCTAAGTACCTTACTGGTTTGCTGCAAGCTCTCTGGCTAATACACCTCAAGCTGCAGCTTTTCAAAACTGCAGTAAAGCTTAACACACTCAGCAAAAAGCTCGTAAGAAAAACACTGTAAATTATTGTGTTCTAACTAACTAACTTTCTAAGTAATCATTACGCCGTTTCCTCACGTGGGTTGACAGGGAGGATAGACCATCGCATAAATCTGCATTGGCACAGACTCATTGTTTAATTCAAATTCAATGGTTGTTTCATTCACACAATTATGTTATTCTGACTCGGTCTTCCTTAAGCATTTCGAATTTTACCATTCCCTTCCATGTCAAATATTCTCCGTTCATCCACTCTGCATGTCCAAATCGTCTAACCGTTCCTTTGTTCATCTTATCCATTGCACTTACATCACTCTTTTATTATTTCCGTGCACTCACATTTTTAGCACAGTTATAATAACAACACTTTGTATTGATCAGTTTTGTATTACAATTTCACATCAGGTTCAATTTACTACAATGAATTTTAAAATAATGATTTTCTAAAGTCATTCAATGGTCGAGTTCTTAAGAATTATTAATAATATTATGTAGTGCGCCTTACTTAGTTAATTAGTTGAGCATTTTTCGGAGGAAAGGTAGTTGATAAAATAAAAAATAAAATAGTATTTAAAAAACAATAAGAATAAGAAATTAACAAAAGCTACAATCAAGTAAAGTCATGTATGGTTTTACCACTCATAGTCGGTCTCAGGAGACTCATTTCTTTAATCCATCCTCTGCCAGTTTCCTGTCTCACTGCAGTGCATCGGGGTTGGTATCAGTATTCCATTGTGAACGGCTACCTTCGCTTCTTTGAACAAATTTTTAATGAATTCATTTTCTTCCTCTCAACTTTGTCCTTTTTATGAGGTGTTTTTATAATGTTTCATCTCAGTTTTCCCGAGGTCAAAGGAGATGCAAACCACGTCATTAATAACCTTGTAATGCAGTTTGTGAAAAATGACGCTAAAAGCCAAAAAAAGGATTTGAGCTTGCTGGTTTCCATGTAATATTATGATACAGAGCCTTTAATGCCTAGTTCTTGTCAAACTGGTAACAGGCGACGAAGCAACATTGATAAAATGTGTAATAGTTCATATTAACAGCATACCCTCTTTTTACTTTTTAAGATTATTTGTTTGGGTTTACGACTAACACGAATTTTATTGAAGGTTTACAAAATTTTAATTTAACAGTTAAAATTCTTTTTGTCATATAAAGAAGAGTTCTGGTGTGGGTTTGTTTAGTAAACAAATCTACAGTTTGATGTGATTCAAGATTTTCACGGACAAAAGCATTATCGTTACCAATCTTAGGGGTATTATTCCTTGTTGCGCTTCTTCCTTTGATTCAGTTCGATTTTTGACATCTGTCTAATACTTTGGCTAAAGCAGAAGAAAGCGGAACGCGGCATAACAACCCAAAAAATAAATCTACCGTCTCATTTCGAGATTGATGAAAGGCTTTCTTACCTTATATTCAAAAAGACATATGGTCATTGACAATATGAGCTTTCGAAAAAAAAAACCTGCGTTAAGTGGGGGGTGTAGATACTTCTTGAAGAAATTTTGCACACTTTACGTTAAAAAAATATTGTTTTATTTTTATTATATGTTTCTGTTCTGTTTTCAAAACAACCTATGTAAAGCCCGGGACTCTTGGTGTGCTTCAGCTAGCATCAAAAAGCACAAATGTATGGTAGACAATATCTAAGGTACCCACAGACCACCATTTGCTTAAAAAAATCACATTTTTAACACGACATACCTACTCGAAAATGGGATTGTCCGATGGTGTAAGCTGTGCCCGCTAAAGTTTAAGTTTCGACTTGCGGAATTCAATATTTCGATTGTATATTGATTATGATGTATTATATATATTGCACCATGATTTTATTTTAATGGCAAAAAAACTAGTTTCCTTACATTGTGTAAATTGAAGTAAATTCAAGATAACTTTCATCGTATTCTTATTTAATTATTGTAGAAAGCAAACACTTTGTAGTTTAACAAATTTGTTAAAAAATAAAACAGTTATTTTGTGTAAAACCATGAGTTTTAATTAATTTACTTACAAGCATCACAAGGGTACATATTAATACTTAAATAAAGTAAACAAATTACATTGTGATTTTTTTTTTTTACGCACCAGATTTTCAGGTCCGGGTTTAGTTTTTCCCATAGGAAAAACTAAACCCTTTCATACACTTTTCCATATAAATGATCATCTAGTAAATCCACGTTATGCAAGTGTATTATATAAGAACAACACGTTAATCTACCAAACTATTACTATTATGGGAATATTATGGGAATATAATTCACCGTCTCCAGATATTTTCATATCAGAGGGTTCGGCTCTGTGGAATTCCTAATTTGACCGATAAATCCTACTGATCCCTCAATATAAATATTTAAAAAATCTTTCATAATTCTACATGTATTTAAAATGACTGATTTTTGCATTTTTATATACAAATTCTTTGACAAATCTAATATGCTTACATTTTTAATAAGAGAGCTAGGTATAATGCCAGTAGCCGAAATAACAAAAGGTAATATTTTTATAGTCTGAGAATGCCAAATTCTTTTAATTTCATTTCCTAAATCTGTATACTTTCTTATTTTTTCAGAAACAGATTTTTGAATATTACAGGAATTTGGAATAGCTACATCAATAATATAAGTTATTTACAAATAAATATTGTATTATAATATTAATAATTACTACTTAATTATTTATATTATAATACAATATTTATTTGTAACCTAATAACGCTTGCGAAAAGCGAAACTGGTCGGAAAAAAAATAATTAAAACTTGCAGTTTTGCACAAAATAAGTATTTTATTTTCATATTATTTTTTCAAATCATCTCTATCCCTTCCTTCCCAAACTTCTTCTGAAACCTTCTATTTTCCCATGAATTTCATAAGTTATTATGCAATATATTTCAGGTGTCATTTTGTCAATCAATCACTAGTCACGTCATTTATAATACAGTTATAAATCTCGTGTGAATGAGCTAAAAATCATATCAATACGTTAATGTGCATGGAGAAAGACTCGTTCTTCATTCTTAATTCACTGTTTTACGAGGCCAGAGTTATTTAAACATCGATCACAGCCTCTCTTCACATCAATTAAAAAGCTCCGCGGAGGTTTTCGCGTCATAATAAAATTAAAGTTCTTATCTCACCCGTCTAATGGAAATATAATAAAACAAAAATGTTCGACGGAAGTTCGGTGATGTCAAAGGAATGTTGAGAATTCAATGAACTATGATTGTTATGATCCAATATAATGATAGCTTTGATTTAAAAGTAGCGCAGACCCGTGAAAAATAAACATTACAAAAGTAGAATTAGTAATTAATTAATTGAATTTAAATAATTTTGGTATCTTCTTAAGCGCTTGTCTGAATTGTTTCCACAATCAGTTACAATTATTATTAGAAAATTCAAATTAAATCCAATCAAATTCTAGAGCTCATTGAACAGCAACCGAAGTCCGATAACAATCACAACCGAAATTACTACTTTTATTTCAGACCTATTCTGACGTACATGGATGGTACACCGCTTTGCTAAGTAAAAACACAATGTTTTCCATGAGACTCTCGAGTGTTTTTTTTACTTCTTCTTTCGTATATGGTGTGGGTCAGAAGGGGACATCTAGGTCTGCAAGTCTAGGGCCCACGGCCTGTGTACCCATCTCTCCCGCCGGAGAATGAATGGAGCGGGCATTCGTTGACCACGTGTTTGCAGGTCTGCACCGCACCGCATTCACACATCGCCAACACAAGGCCCCATCTATGCACATATTGATGGCGGATTAGAGTTTGCGAGGCAATGAGAACCCATGCTGTCTCTCAGTTGAGTCTTGTACGAGACGGGCATTTTCCATGCTGGCCGATTGCCACTCAGTTTCCACCTATCTTCTGGGGTGAGAGGTGATCGGAGTCTTTTTATTTCCGTCCAGACGGGTTTTCAGGACTTCAAGGGGCATACCGGGTGAGAGACAACATCATCGTGCAAAGGAATTGCGCTTTTTTGCAGGGCCTTCTTGTATTCCCTCAGTGTTGCAATCTCTCGGCTGATGTTTGGCGGGATTATGTTTGCAAGAATGGAAAGCCAAGGAAGAGGAGTAGATTTTAAAGTACCGCAGATGGTTAGTTTTGTGGCATTAAGCTGAAAGTCGACTATGTTTTTACTTACCACGGCATTATAGTGGAAAACTCCTTAGCTCTTGACCCGTATTTATAATATATCTACTAATATTGATAAAATATACGACTATTGACAATATATAATATCTATTACTATTGTTAATATATAATATCCATAAATTATCTACTACTATTGACATATCGATGCTGGAAAGAAAAAATGCTAAAGCGCCATACAGCTGTGACATTAAAGATTAACCTACACAATAAGCATAGCGTTCGTTTGTGCTTACGTTCACCAAATCAAGTTTTCTAGAGTTTCACAGAACATATGGATAACTCGAGACTACTTGGAAGTATTACCTTACTTTATTACCAGAGGAAATTCAATTAGAAGAAAGTATGAAAATATAATACACGTATGAAAGTACATAGTACCAATTATTTTAAAATAATTAATAAATATCTCACGGGTCCAAAACCCGGCAATAGCAAATCAAAATGTTTCACATTTTGATTTGCTGAAGTTAAAAAAAAAGTGATGATGTTAAACGCTCAAATTAAAAATATTTTTACATAGGTATGGATTCAACTTCGATCCGTGGTGGAATATCAGAATTCCGGATTCCCTAAATCCAACTAATATTATTCTCATTAGACAATTAGACACGTAAATCTAAATTAATGAACACCAACAAATAATGTAATAAATACCAGTAGAATTAAATTTAGTAGTTGAGGTGTGTCTTGTTGTTCGAGCAACAGGTTACCTGATCTAAGCTCATATTTAGATGGAAGGTTTATTATAAACTGGGGAAATTGATTGAAATATGTAAATGGCGAAGTATCTATTTGCGTCAGATTAAATAATTATTAACTTGTTTCAGAAATATCAACCCCAAATCCAGAACATCAAGCCGAACGAATAATATTTAGCTGAATTTGATGTAACTATTAGCCATTAAAGAATATTAAACTTAAATTCTACTTATAGAAAGAAAATATTTCTTTATTGAAGTACTTATGGATACGCAGTATATTTTGTTTTTCTGTCTGGTGCGTAAAGGAATAAATCAGAAAGGTTTCCGACACGTGTGCAGGACACTTACAACTGTCCGTTTGAGAAGCGTGGATTTTCCAAATTACCCCCTGCTATCCCCTACTGCTTCTATAGCGTCACCTATTGTTTTTGTATATATTTCGTAACGCCAGATCTCACCATTATATATAGAAACATCCGCAAGCGTGCGCACAACAACTCTTTCGTCGCAATCGGATGTGGTATAGGAAATAATAAGGAACGAACAAAGAAGCATTCATTCATTATCATGTATTTAGATTACTAAGAATCCCCGTTATTAGACATATTTCAAAATAGAACTTGAGTACTGAGTAGGTAGGGACTTTATCATTATTTTATACTTCGTTAAATCTGGACAAATTTATTATATAGGTATTTTACTATGACACGAAACTACGAATTTAACCTGTTTTAGTACTTTAAAATAATATATGAATTACAGTGGAGGACACCGGCAGACTCGATATAGATATAATAACTAAACCACATATCTACAGAATAATACCAAATACTCGGTCACACCAAATAAAATACATTTTCTTTTATAAAAACATTATAAAGCAGCGCGCGTTGTTTTGCCTTTCAAGGGAATTATCAAAGTGTGGTTCAGGCACATGCTTAAGTGGATTTATTTATAATAATATGATTTACATCATAACTACACATTTGTTTGAACAGGTAACAGAAGATCGTTTGGTGCAAATGTATAGGTATCTAATTTAAATGTTGTATAGATGCCAACAATACTTACATAGATAAGAATTCTATCTTGCATTAGCATCGAGGATCAAGAGAGACTGGCTGAGGGAGGCATTTTGATCTCTGTAGCCAGACTCTCTCGACCCATCCATCGGTTTTTAACTGCAGTTCGAGGAATGGATTCATACGTACGTAACTCCTGGACCCATTGACTCCCAATAATCTACCAACCCTCATACCTTTCTTTCTTAGAACCTCTCCTCCCTTTCCTTAAAAAGACACACGCACAGCCCTAAGGTGGCGTAGGCCCTAAGGCTATTTTTTCCTCTGGGCCTCCCGTGTGAAAACTAACATAAAAAAGCATTATAAATCAGACAACGTTGTTTTTTAAATACCTAATGAAAAATTAGGCAAATTCAAAATTATTTCTTACTATTAATCCAAATTCTTGCATTCCTCTTAACTTTTTTCAATTATATTTTCAAATGATAAAGGGTTCGCTAAAATATTTAGTTGTTGATCAAAGAATATATAAACTTACGTACAACTAATTTATTAGATATAGTAATTAATTATTCTTATGTGTAATCAATTCAATTTGAAATTTGTACCAAATAGTAGCCGATCATAATTTAGTATTCTCAAGAATTAAATAATATTTTTAATCTTGTGTACATTATAGCCATGCGTGTATCTATTTTTTAGTATTAAGTTTGGTATGAATAATGATTCGGTCGATCGGGAACAAGCTCCCATCACTAACAAGAAGGTGAGTCGAGCACTAAGCCGCTAGTTTACGGGTGCCGGTAACCAATGAAAGGTGTTTCATTAAAATATTTCAAGTTTTTAAGTCGACTCAATCGCTTATTTATGCGCAAATATCCAACACTTTATGGGGCAAGATGTGACGGACTAACATACGACTCTTATCCGGGTTATCGCTTCATTCTCGCTACGAAGATCTCTTCGTAGAGAGATATAAACGATAAACAACATAGAAGAGGAATCGTCAATGATAAATCAGACAATTTCCAATTATTCAAAAATGTTTATGATCGTGCTATTCGGGTCTTGTACGTTGTCACAAGTTGACAGGATTCGGCGAGAGTGTTACCTAAATTAACCGAATTTCTAATGGGAATTTTAAAAAGATTGCATAGCCGATGTAAGATTAAGGCGGAAGAAAAATGTAAGCTTAGTTTACCAGACGGCCATCCATGGTCGAGTGGTAAGACCCTTGACCCCGAATCGGAAGGTCGCGGGTTCGAACCCGGCGTGCGCAAATAAATTTTATTTGATTAATTTGTGTTATTTCACAATTAATTAATAAAAATAATATATACTATATTTGCGGCACGTTCCAGAGTGGAAGATACTCTCAGTATCGCCGTGGCGTAAGACCATCATTCAGAATTGAAACGTTGCTTAACAATGGCTTTAGCCGTATTTAGTGACTAGATCTGAATAGCCAGGTACTTCCCCACCTTCCTCTTCCCCATCTCATTCCTTTCCCCATTTACCTTCAGCCTCGGAACATAGCCCAGTTGGGGGTTCCATAGTCCCACTGGCTCCAGACGGGAGCAGTTGCGACTCTTTTGAGGTATTCTCTATTATTTTTTTTTTTTTTAAATATCGGAAATCAAGATCGGCGTAATATATTTCCGTCAAGATTTCCATATTGTTAGCCAAGATTGTCGTGTATTGCCTATTCTTATCGTCGTACTGCCCCGTCTTGACAGTGAGTTCGCTCGGCTACCGATACTTCGACAATACTGCCATTCTTGACGAAACACGACCATATTGACGGATAACAATTGCCCTGCAATTGACGAGGAAAATAATTATTTCGACAGAAGTGAATAATAGGCAATTTATCTCTTTTGTGAAGGTCATTTCATTGAAATCCTTTAGTCTTTAAAAATAAATATTGACTCTACTCTTTGCACTAATCTAAAATATTGTTTGTAAGATGTTGTTCCAGCGCGTTGATTAAACCACTTTTTATAATATACAATGAATCATTGTCTACAGGAACTTTCCCAGATTTGTGGAAAAAGGCACATATTGTTCCAATACACAAATCGGGTGATCAATCTTTTGTGAAAAATTATCGACCAATTAGCATTTTATCGTGTTTTGCAAAAGCCTTTGAATCTATAATTTATATTTCTGTATTTTCACATTTTAAACCCCAATTATGCATTAATCAACATGGGTTTGTTCCCAACAGATCTATTAACTCAAATCTTCTCGACTTTTGTGATTATGTTTGTAATGCGTTTAATGAAAGAACTCAAGTGGATGCCATTTACACAGATTTTCAAAAGGCATTTGATAAAGTTAACCACTATATTTTACTACAAAAGCTTGATCAGATAGGTATTCACGGTGATCTATTTAGATGGCTTAAGTCTTACTTGGAAAATAGATCACAATTAGTACTTATTAATGGGTACGAATCACCTCCCGTAATTGCAACATCAGGCGTACCCCAGGGGTCCAACCTCGGTCCTCTGCTTTTTTTAATCTTCATTAATGACCTTGGCCACATGTTACGCTGTGATTTTGCTCTATTTGCCGATGATCTCAAGATTTACCGCAAAATTTCCACTGACTCTGATCATGTTATGCTCCAAAAAGACCTTTATACACTAAATAACTGGTGCATTCAAAACGATATGTTTTTAAATATTGAAAAATGTTACATTATTACTTTTACTCGTAACAGAAGACGAAAGGATTACGCATATTCTATTAATAATGTTCAATTAAATAAAGTCACCACTGTAAGAGATCTAGGAATCACTCTTGATTCAAAGTTTATGTTTGATGTACACATCAGTGATATTATAAGTAAATCATTGAAAATGATTGGATTCATTCATAGAATATCGAAACCATTTAAATACCCCCAATCTATTATAATCTTGTACAACTCGTTGGTCAGAAGCAAATTGGAATATGGGAGTGTTATCTGGAATCCACATTATTTAAAATATTCTAAAAGTATTGAATCTGTGCAAAAGAAATTCCTAAGACTGTTATCATTTAAACTTGGATTTAATGCCTTACTCCAATCTTATGAGGAACGACTACATCACTTTAATTTTATAACATTGGAAAAAAGAAGGAAATTTACTGACTTGATATGTTTATATAAAATTATTCGTGATAAACTTCTTACCACTCATTGTCTGAGCAATATTCATATTAAAGTCCCTAATAGACGTAATTTAAGGAGTCAAAATTTATTCCATATTGAAAGATTTAATAACAATATCGCATACTTCAATCCTCTGTCTCGAATGTGTCGTCTATACAATACAATTGAATGTGACCTTATAGATATCTTTGCAAACAGTCTCGCATATTTTAAAAAACAAATTAACAATCTTCTACCATGATACGTCTATTGTTTTATCATTATATCTTTCCTTTATCTTTTTATATCTTCTCTTTCTCTGTACACTTTCTGTATTTTGTATCTCATGTTATATATATATTTTTATTATTATTATTATTATCTGTCATTTTCACTACTAGCATCACCGCCTAGTAACAACTAAACCTTGATTACGCATGCTGTGAACATTTTTAATTGGAGTGTTAATATCTGTGCTCATCCCAACGCAATAATATTAATGTAATACTTGTTAACACTCTGTAAATGTTTCAAACAATAAATAAATAAATAAATTATCAATAGAGATGGGGGTAGTAAATGTAAAATCATGCAATGTGCAGCGTTTTAAATATAATGTCCTCCGTGTGCAAATCTTCTCCAAGCATAAACTTTCTAATTAAAGTGTGATTATCGGAAGTGATCTGCCATGTAAGTATGTTTTCTGTATCAATTTGTAAATCATAAATTTAGACAGAGACTAAGAATTCATAATTAATAGTACAGTGTCATTAAGATGAGTCCTAGCATAAACAGCGCTCTACAAATAATCCAATTAATGTTATTAAGGAAAGAGTCGGGGACGCTCCAAAAAGGAATCATAATCGAAAAAAACCACTTATTATTTTATAATCGCGCTGAACGATTGTCTGATTGATCCTTGTTTGGTTTACTAAATTACAATGCTATTTTTTACAATTTGCAAGAGAGTAGTTTTTCAAATGAAGAGATTCCAAAATAACGCGTGGAAAATATTTCGATTACAATTACTGAATAATTTGTGCATCAATGCCAATATGAAAGAAAATTGATGATTTATTTAGGTTAAGGTCAGAATAGTTAGTTTAAGTTACCGTAAATTGATTCAATTTACGTACAAAGAAAATTTATTTCCCAACACTGCTGGGCTCTCCTTCACATGGAAGCAATTGCTTTGAAGTTTATACGACCTACGATGTTGCCAGTTCGCGACAAGCATAGTATTAATGAGCGTAGCTCGCCCAAGTGTACAATATTCTCCTACGAGTACCAGGACCCTAGGAAAGATACTTGAATAACACCTCATATAGGTTGATTTACATACCTGTGTACTGTACAGGTTGTTACACACCTACTTAAGCCTGTACTGGAGCATTCACTTGAACGGTCATCTCTGTGTAGACTAACATCGTGACCCTATGCTACCCGGTTCTCTTTGGCGGCTTTGCTCTGATATCGGACACTTCCTATCGCCGACAATCGGCGAATATTAGATACTTGCCTTCACCCACCTCCTAGTTTCTTCCCTATAAATATACATCATTTTATCACGGCAGGACCTAAAGAAATTTTTTTATTTTATTTATTGTTTAAAAAATGTACAGAGTGTTAACAATTATTACATTAATGGTAATGCCGTTGGAATGTGCACAGATATTAACACTCACATTAAAAATATTCACAGCATGGGTAATCAATTTTGTGAAGTCCAAATTTTAGTAAGTAGGAAGTAAATATTATTATAGTAGACTTAGAACAGAATATATTAGATATAAGATGTAAAATTAAAAAACTAAATAAAATATACTAAAAAAAATAAGTATTAAAATTTAGTTGTTACTAGGCGGAGATTCTAGTAGTCAAAAAAACAAATATTATAATAATCAAAATGAAATATATAATATGAGTTATAAAACATAGTAAGTTTACATTACCTAGAGAGAAAGAGAAAAGAAAGAGAGAAAAAAGAAAAAAGTAGTATCATGATTGACTGAGCGTAGCAAAGTTCTGTTGACGTTTTATTTTATATGTATATAATTATTCTTATAATTTATTATCGATTTTTCTATATTTTGTGATAATACAAGAGTACCAATTGTTCCCAACCGTCTGGAGCCAGCGAGAATATGGCATTCCCAATTAAAGTATATTATGACACTACAGGTAGTAGGGGGAAGGGGGGATTTAGACGGGAAAGAGAAAGGGACACCAAACACGGCTAAAGACATTTGAAGCAACGTTTCAATTCTGAATAGTGGCCTTACATCAGGACGAGAGTATCTTTCACTCTGGAAAGTTCTGTAATTTTTTTAAAGTGGTTAAGTCGTGAAATTAATCCAATAAGATTGACTTACGCAAGCCAGAATTTTAACCCGCGACCTCTGGATTGCTATTCGGAAGCCTTATCCCTAGACCACGGAGGCCATCAAATGAGAATTTCTAAAGAAGACGTATCCTGTTTTATTCATTATTGACATTTGTAAATTTTGTTTGTACAGCACACACTCCTTGCATCTCGACATTATACTCGACGACTTACACATTGATTTATTTTAAAACACAAAAGAAAATTGCCCTGCAATTCGAAGTGACCAGCGCGAATTCCGCAAGCACTATTCGTGTTCTTATGAATTGGGCTAAACACAGCATAATTTGTTTATTAATTCCTATATACACAACAAAGACCAAATTTCATTAGTACATCCTGTACACGCACGGGTGTGTCGGCTACCAGCTCTGCTACAGGCTGATCAATAAGTTCACGGTCAACCGTGAATAATTTAATAAACTGTTACCTTTCATGAAATTACATAATAAGAATAACTTATGTACCTAATACGTTTCATGTAACAATAAAAAAAAAAAAATTCACTTGTAGCAAACACTTTGTGGGAATACATAATTATAATAAAAACAATAATATTTTGTTTTAATTCCACTTTATTAATTTTTAATCCAACTAGTTTCGGTTCAACCTGAACCTTCCTCAGGGATGAATAAAAATATACTAAAAAAT
This sequence comes from Limnephilus auricula, assembly GCA_951813805.1. Classification (NCBI taxonomy): domain Eukaryota; kingdom Metazoa; phylum Arthropoda; class Insecta; order Trichoptera; family Limnephilidae; genus Limnephilus; species Limnephilus auricula. The sequence goes on from OX638401.1 coordinate 2,738,704, forward strand.
AATACAGATATACATGGCATTTAAAATAAAATTATAAGAGGGAGAGAGAACATCAACTTAGGTGGGGACGATGGGGGAGGTAGCTGAGAGGGAGGGGTGAAAGTGATCGGGGGTAACGGGAATATTTTAAAAATGGGGCTATTCGATAAGTCTAATTGTTTATTAAGTAAATTTGTTTTATTTATTTTTAATGACTTTTTTATTTCAAGGGCTTCAAGATTATTAAGTCGTAGACCTATCCCATTTCTATGTAATACATCTATTCCGGAAGATTTATTAAATGAATGATTTTTATCTATTAGGTGGGTAGCAAATTCTGAGTAAATAAAAAAGTCATTAAAAATAAATAAAACAAATTTACTTAATAAACAATTAGACTTATCGAATAGCCCCATTTTTTAAATATTCCCGTTACCCCCGCCCACTTTCACCCCTCCCTCTTAGCTACCTCCCCCATCGTCCCCACCTAAGTTGATGTTCTCTCTCCCTCTTATAATTTTCTTTTAAATGCCATGTATATCTGTATTATTTTTTAGTATATTTTTATTCATCCCTGAGGAAGGTTCAGGTTGAACCGAAACTAGTTGGATTAAAAATTAATAAAGTGGAATTAAAACAAAATATTATTGTGTTTATTATAACAATAAATAGTAAAAGCAATAACAAAAAACTATTTATTGACAACTGTTAAAACGGTTAGTCCTTTTATGAAATGCTATTATAAGAATACTTTACCTGATATGTTTGATGTGCTCCTGATACAAAAAGTGATTATTGTTGTTGAAGGTAGGAATAATTAAGCAAGAAAAACAAATATTATTAAAATTTTTAAATAACCTTTGAATCATTTGTTGAAATCCTTAGATCGATTATTTTATATTTTAGGTTTAGAGGGCTTCTAAAAGTAATAAATAATATAAATGGTAATTAAGGTAAGAGTCAAATTAAGCAAAAATGGTTAATCTATGTATTAATTAATGCACGTACAAAACAGTAGTTGATAGTCTCTGTTTATTTTTAACTACTACGTGGTTACTTAAAGCTTCAAAACTTCAAAACAAAAAAATTGTAATACTCCAAAACAATAATAAATAAAAATATATTGTCATGATAATAATCCAATAATTAATAACTCCCAAACATAAATTTGAAACAGAAAAATCAGAAAAAGATTAAGTTGCATCCAGGAATTGAACCCAGAATCTTAGGCTTTCCAGGGCTCTTCTCTAACCACTGAGCTAATTGGAATAAGATCGAATAAGTGGCAATTTTATTAAAAATATATAAATGGATCATTAAACTAAAATGAAATTTCCTTGAGTCCTAAAATACTGAAGGAAAATATACATTGTAGTCCCAGAGAGAGAGAGATCGACGATCGCCCTCTTCCTTCTCACACGTATTGTATTAAACGAAAAAACAGAAGATACTAGAACGATGACGTCACGTACGACCTCTCTCTGGGACTATTATACAGAGAAATGATTATTTGGTAACGTAAGTTAAGCCATATTTATTGATCTGTTTAATATGAAAGCTGATCGCCATCATTTAAGTATATTAAACTATACATCTTTGTTTCTTTCATTGTTGGTTAACATTTCGGTAAGTATAAAAAAATAATATGTAATCATTTATTAACTTAACGTAACTATAAAAAATTATATATATGTAATCAGTGATTTTTTTTTACAAATTCAAGGCCTCCTGTGTGGAGCACAGGAGGCCTTGAAGATAATAATTCCCCTCAGGGCCTCTATCATCTTTGGGGACGCTGTGTGGAGGATTCTTTTTAGGAAAGGAAGGAGATGATGTTCTGAGAAGGAAAAGGGTATGAGGGGTGGGTAGCAATCTGAGGGTCAGTGTGTCCAGGAGTGACGGACAAATGATTCCATCCCTTCCACTGCAGTGCAAGGAGATGTTCCTAGAGAGTCCTGCTAGAGACGTCAGAGAAGTAAGAAGGTCTCCCTCAATCAGTCTCTCCCAATCTGGCCTGCCACGCAATTGGCTCAATAAGACCCGGACAAAGCTCACCCCATGAACCCGGGAACCCCTGCTAAGTCACCAATTTATGCAAACCACTTGGGGTGATCTATGGCAGAGGTGTTGGTTATCCAATAAATGGTTCCCGGGGCGGCGGTACCCATACCCACCTACCAGGAGCTACCGTACGCCAGTTACGTATTTATTTATTTACGCCGATTAAGCTTTTTACTTATATATATAACGATATTTAGGAAATTCTACTCATAAATAGTGCAGGAAATGACTGTTTAAATCACTTACATCACAAATAAAAATTTAATTGAATTTGATCCACACAGTATTTAGGTACAAAATATAAAAAAAATCCAAAATAGTTTATGTTTTTTCAGCCGACAAAATTAACATAATTAACAAAATTTATTTATCACAAAGCTGATGTGAATGTGTTAAATCTAGTATAGACTCAATCCTAAATCTGTTACACATGTAAAAATGTGTAAAAAAAGGTCAATTAAATAGAAATGTAAAATTTAATTCAGTAGAGGTAAATACTTTACCTTACTGTTTTCCAAGTAAAATAATTGACTTACCTCATATTGAATTGTATTATTATGACTACGTCTAATCATGTATGTATTCAGTGACATTACATTACCCATTCATTTACTAAAAATGTTGATAAATGATGTAAAGTTCGGACACGTGTCGTTATATTATTGTCGTAATGACAAAAATAAATGATTTTAATCTACTTAATTGAACTCTTTGGCATGTTTGTGTTGACGACTTTGGGTCAATAAACAATCAATCTTATAAAAATATTATACAAGCGTTGAAACGATCATGTATATTCACTATGCCTTCTTTACATAATTTTATTAAATGAAATGAAGTACTTAACACCAGTTGTAGGTAATTTTTGAAAATCTGATTATATTCATATACTAACGAGTTCCCGGCATGCGTTGCAATGCCACTTAAATTGTTTCTAAAATAAATTAAATATACACCTATTGCTATTTTTTGTTCAAATTTCAAAACGCTAGAGATCACCAGCATATATAGAAACACTCGCGTGCGTGCACACAATAACTCACCAAAGTTTCATCGCAATCGGATGAATAGTATAGGAAATCATTTCATAACGTTAGAGCTCACTTTTATATGTAGAAACCATCCTGGGCATGCACACATTAAATACTTAAAGTTTCATGGCCATCGGACGAATAGTTCAGGAATGCGCAAGGGACAAATAAAGAAACATTCATTTTTTATATTAAGATAAAGCAGCAAATCTTGTTTGTAAATTTATATTTATTTTTGGGGTGTTATGCCGTGTTACGCTACCTTCTTCTTTAGCCAACGTTTCGGACAACGTTACAGTGTCCATCATCAGGGCAGATGTTTTGTTCTGATGATGGACACTGTAATGTTGTCCGAAACGTTGGCTAAAGAAGGAGGTAGCGTAACACCGCATAACACCCTAAAAATAAATATAAATTTACAAACAATACACAAGTGATGAGGTATATTAAATGATTGAACATACGAGTAAGGATAATGTACGTGGAGAGATGAATCATGTGAATCATAAAATATAGAACATTAAAATATGTATGTAACTACACGTACATGTAGTGTTCTTGAATTACTCGTAGTTTCGGTTGGTTTTGATAGATGTCGGTAGTCTTAAAGCTTACGTCAGATTCCGACAGATGTCGGGCCAATAGAGTAGATTCACCTGGTGAGAAATGAGAGCTCGTGCTTCTCAGATTCGATTCCTAGACAGTTATAGTCAGTCGTAAGACCCAGAAGTATAATACATATATTGTAAGCATGTAAATATCAATAATAAACCAGTTTGTAACAAGGACCTATTATTCTTAAAGAGCCCAACACAATTACTAATGTCTGCCCGTGGATAAGGCAAACATTACAATATACAAGACTTGTTGCAAATTTTGAAAATTTCCAACAAAAATTAAGACATTAAGTTAAAGCAGGGAAAACCCCGAACAGTAACTTTGCTGTAGGTAGGTATATTCTGCTTTGCTTAAAATCCGGCCCGATCCCTATGTCGTTTATTTAAATAAAGTTTTTTCCACTGTAGTGACCGCGTTTAGGGCGAAAATGTGATTTTTTGTTGTTTATTAAAGACAATTTAGGTTTTTTAAGTTTTTTCGTTATTTATATAATTTTTTTTCTATTGGTTATTAAATTATATCAATTCCTGGGCACCCTACCGCACGGTGGGTACTCTCCAAGGTATTTCGGGTCTGGTAATTATCGGGAAATTTATGGTACGAAATCCGTAATAAAGATGTCCTCTTTTTTATTGCCACCATCGAATCGGTGGCGGACGCTTTGCCAGAACTAGTCGGTGTGTTATGTTATGTTGTTGTTGTTATTGTTGTAAACTTCTGAGGAAATCCGAATAAAGAAACGCTGTAACTATTTTATTCAAGGAGTTTCTAACAAGCTGCAAACTCCACGACGGAATGCGATGACTGCTTTAATAGATGTACTAATAGGATATAGTTTTAAAACATCTAGTCTAGGGTAATAAAGCAAAAACAATTGTTGGTTTTTTAAATAGTCGACTTTTTATCTTTTTTTTTATAGAGAAACTTCACAAACTTCACCCAACTGCTCCCTTCTGGAGCCAGTGATACTGTGGCATCCCCAATTAAAGTATGTTGTGAGGCTGAAGGTAAGTGGGGAAGGGAAGGAGATGGGGAAGAGGAAGGTGGGAAAGTACCTGGCTATTCTAGTCACTAAACACGGCTAAATCCATTATTAAGCAACGTTTCAATTCTGAATGGTGGTCTTACACCAGGGCGATACTGAGAGTATCTTCCACTCCGGAACGTGCCGCAAATATAACATATATTATTTTTATTAATTAATTGTGAAATAACACAAATTATTGTCCATTTTGATATGAAGGTTAATAGTTCATTTTAGTTGATTTTGAAAAAAAAATTTTGCGAGGGAGCACACAGGAGGCCCTGAGGAAAACAATATCCTCCGGGCCTATGTTGTATGTGGGGATGTTGAGTGTGGAAATGAAGGAGAGGAAGTTCTTGGAAAAAATAAGGTGTGAAGGGTGGTTAGGAATCTGAGTGACGTACGAATCCATTCCTCCCACTGCGGTGCATGGAGATGGATAGAGAGAGTCCGGAGAGCTGGAGAGGTCAAAAGGACTCCCTTAATCAGTCTCCCACAATCTGGCCGGCCATGCAATGGGTGAGCAAATGCATCCGCCGCAAAGACCTAGATAAACGTCACCGCATGAACCTGGACAACCCTGCTAAGTCATCAAACGTAGCGAACCACTTGGGGTGACCTAAGTCAGGGGTGTTGGTTATCCAATGAATGGTTAATGGGGCGGCGGTACCCATATCCGCCTACCAAATTGAACTTAGGAGTTGCTTTGACCTAGAAATTACAGAAAGATTTTTTATCAACTTGAAACTCAGGTTGAGGGTTTATACTTCTTCCTAGAACAGATTTCTGATGCAGAGTTAAGATTTGCCAACAGTTTACCTGTTACCTGGAATATAGCCTCATGTGGAAGAATTAACAACGGTGAAAACATATTTCTGATTCTGATCATTTAAGTTTAAACTATAACTTTAGCCGCTAACCTAACCTATTTTCATCAGTTCTTTCTATGCTGACATAATTAATCTTCACCTAGTTTCACCTCCTATTTCCGCTCTGGGCCAACATCGAAATTTTAACAGTTCTCACTTAAATAATTATACAGATCTTAATTAATTTAGTAGATTTCCTACCATGCTTGTCTACAATAAATTTGAAGACTCGACTGCAAAATCATGGCCACTGTCTTACACTTTATAAAAACGTAAAACCTTCTCTTGTCCGTTGCTTTTCTTGCTTATTTATATTAATTTGTGAAAATAAGTACGTCTCACTATGATTGTCTCCCAGTAAAATATTCTAAATTGTACTGTACTTGAATATATATGCAGTTAGTATTTGTAGTTACACTATGTTTTAATGAGAGAATCAACTGAAGCCCAAAGAGAGAATCAAAGATTTTATAGGTGGGCACTTTCAGTTACCATTTCCCCTACTTCAGATTATCACAGTGAATTCATTAGAATGGACGTTAAGTCCAGTTAGATGTAAAATGTAAATAATAATAATGATATTTTATATGTGGATGTTAAGATACTATATTTAAGGAAAAAGTATGAAGGGTGGATAGGAATCTGGGAGTCAATATGTCCAGGAGTGACGGACGTATGAATCCATCCCTCCCACTGCGCTACGAGGCGATGGGTCGAGAGAGTCCGGTTGGATAGATAAAATGTGTCCCATCAACCAGGCCCTTCCGATCTAGCTCGCCACGCAGTAGGTGGGCAAACTCATGTGCCGCCAAGACCTAGACAAACCTCACCCAATGAACCTGGGCACCCCTGTTAAGTCACCAAACGTAGCGAACCACATGGTGTAATCTATGGCAGGGGCGTTGATTATCCAATAAATGGTATAGGAGAAGAAACATTATTCGCTTTCATTCATTAATAAGAAGATTTATGTTGGGTTGAAGAGTGTTTCTCACCAACACTTTAACTGGGCGAACCAGAACTAAAAGCCGCTCAGGGCCTAGCAGCAAAAACTTGCCTGCTATTAGTTGTAATAATTACGATACCACATCAAAATTAAATAGAAATTTTGTTATACGTAAACCTAAAGGATTAAATAATAAATGCGTAGGTTTTGAAGTTTAACTAGAGTCAATGTGTGAATAATTAACAACATTTATGAGAGAAGTGGTTTTTCTACTAAATACACTATAATATAATACAAATACATATAATGAAAACAAATGGAAAATTTTCAAAATTACCTACATGATTTATACAACAAAAGAACAAGAAGCTGCGAGTAGGCAGTAAGAGCATTACAGAAAAAGATAAGGAAAAAATTGAAAGAAATAAAAGAAAAGTTGAAAGAAATCTGAATTCAATAAATAAACAATTCTTCGATGATTTAATTCTATGGGGTGTATCTTTTGACCATAGAAAAAAAATACTAGGAGATCCGCCTAACAGTAATCGGATTACTGTGGATTAGAGTCACTTTGACTTGGTGCTAACTGTTTTTTTATTCTTCACCTAACCTTTTTTGTGTTCCAGTGTTAAAATGCTCCCACTAATGTTCTTGAAAATCTAATTTCTGAATCAAGACAACAAACATAATACAACGCAGTAGAAAAAGGGGACAAAAGAGAAAAAATAGAAAAAAAAGAGATAGAGAAAATGTATTTGGTAAATCTTTCTTGGCTAGGACTGACCCAATTGTGAAAACGCCCGTTGCAACTGTCCCGATCCCAAGTATTTTTAGACCCTTCGCTCATGGAGAAACCGAAACCAAACTAAAACTAGTTGGCAACTGCATCGGACATGTCGCAAATTACCTACTCGAAAACCTACAATTGGTGAGATGCAACCATGGCAAGACTAGCGACTAGCACGGCGAATTGCGAGTGACGGGTTTTTGAGAAGTTATCTCTGTATGTAATTTTTGAACTCTAGAACTTTTGCTTTGAATGTTTCATTTTCAAAATTGGAAGAGGGTTGGGAGAATTAAATAAAGGTACCTACCTGTAATGTGATATTTTTATCACAAAATTATTTTAATTGCAATTTTCGAAATTCGAACTGGTTTATCGAGAACTGAGACTTTCCCATTTATTTGAGACACTAGTCAAAAAAATAGTTTCATTTTTTTACCTCCAAATAGTCCAATTGGACCTCCAACTCTCCCAACAGCGCTATAAAGTGAACCGCACTGCTTCTCGCGTGATAATATTGGAATATGTTTCTACGAGATACTAGAACGCACAAACGCTCCATAACCATCGCATGATTTCCACGGTTCTGCGCTAGTTTTAATTTTTTTTTCATGTAGTTGAATTTCATCACTTTTGTCTGATCTAATAAGTAGAAATCAAGAAATCTGCATCCAATATATTGATCTAATACGCAGACATCAAGAAATCTGCCTTCAATATTTTGATCTAATACGCAGACATAAAGAAATCTGCCTTCAATATTTTGATCTAATACGCAGACATCAAGAAATATGCCTTCAATAGAGACGTGAATTTAGTTTGTATAATTTAGCATTAAACCAAACAATATCAAAACCTCCAAAAATATGGGTTCTATCTCAAGATTAGGGACTAGGTAGTTGAATTCCATCACAGCTTTACACCTCTTTTGTCTGATCTAATAAGTAGACATCAAGAAATCTGCATCCAATATATTTATTTATTTATTTAAATACATGTTTATCAAAAGTACATATAGTTTTTTGTGATATTTCACCCTCCATGCTAGGGATGACCCTGTGTTATAGCGGGTGAATTTTACAGTTTGGGGATATACATTCATTAGTGTTGGTTGGTAATTTTCATTAATTAATACTATGCACACAATTCTTCTACAATAGTTATATATAGTTAGATAGGATTCCAAGAATAAGATGAAGAAGATAAATAATTATTGGAAAAGAGAAATTTGAGGAATTATTAGTATATAAATCACAGCAATCAAGGTAGAAAATAAAAATAAGGAATAAAGATAAATTATGTTTTGCCTGCTATTATATTGATCTAATACGCAGACATCAAGAAATCTGCCTTCAATATTTTGATCTAATGTGCAGACATCAAGAAATCTCCCTTCAATATCTTGATCTAATACGCAGACATCAAGCAATCTGCATCCCTTATATTGATATATTACGCAGACATCAAGAAATATGCCTTCAATGGAGACGTAAGTTTAGTTTGTATAATTAAACATTAAACGAAACAGAATCAAAACCTCAAAAAAGATGGGTTCTATCTGAAGACTAGGGACTCAGACCTCTTTCCTCGAATCTGTTAGAGAAGCCGTTATGTATAAGTAACTAATAAGGTTTCCGGGCATTACAAGGGTCACATAGTCAATTTTTAACGTCCCTCCATCTCCTTAGGCCTGAGTAGGGTTTTTAAGGCAACACAATCTCGAATTTACTGTCAGATTTTACTAAGAATGTTACTTTTAGGATTTATTTACTCTTGAACACCCATTTTCAGATTAGGTATCTAAAAATAGTCCTTAAGAGCTGGTGCCTGGTTTTTTTCTTATAAGATATACACAACGCATATACTTACACAAAAATATTATGTCTCTAACATTTGTTATTTATCACGATTTTGGAGTATTACGCCGTGTTGTGCTACACGGAGAAAAATGTTTTACTAAAATACGATCATTTTATTCGTAAAAACGGTTAAAAACGGGACTGAAGTTCTTACGAACAAATTAACAGTGTTTCAATGTTTATTGGCGGGAAAATGTAAGAATAATTTGTTGGTACAAGTAATTTCGTACGTATGCCATTCGTGCCATGTCTTCCTCGGGTGTCCACAACTTCTTCTTCCATTCACTTTTGCGTCATAAATCCTCCTTACACTCCTTTCTTCGTTCATTCGATTTACATGCCCAAACCATCTGAGGGTCCCTTTCTTAATCAGCCTTGCATTATTTGCGGATTTTCACATTACTCACACGATCATACATAGTTTTACCACACATACGCCTCAGGGATCTCATCTCTACAGCATTAAGTCTACTTTCATCCTTTCTCTGCCAGTTCCATGCTTCGCTACCATACATCAGGGTAGGTACCAGCACTCCACAGTGGACTGCTAGCTTCGCTTCTTTGGACAGCTTTTTGTTGGCGGCAACGGCGTTACCAGCATTCACCCTTCTTTCAATATCCCTATCAGCCTTACCATCTCTGGTAAAGATACTTCCCAAATACACAAACTCATCCACCTGCTCCAAGTATTCACCATTCACAACTATATTGCATATAATTTTCGTACTCTCTCTTTCAAACACCATGACTTTAGACTTACTTACATTCATCATTAACTCATTCTTCATACATCTAATCATCATAATCTACGTTAATACCTACTATTCTACTACATGAGTTCCATATAATTTAATTACGATATTTTACTTCCCGATTACTGTTCCACAAAATTATTATGTATATCACATGTTTGTAAAAGCCCGTACAAGCATTTATTAATGTAAATAAATAAATATCTTCACGCACCCATTATAAATAATCCCTATTTGTTGCTATTACTCTTTAGATTATAATATCACTTTAAGAGGGTATTACCAGAGAAGAGCGGAAATGAGTCCTTTTTAAATCAAATTCTAGACATATTGACTCTTTTTTACAAAAAAATATAAATTGATTTTCAAAGATTATTATTTTATCTGGTACACGCAGTTTTAAAATTTTGAAAAACTTAGTGTATTTATAATATACTAAGGTTATACCGTTGGTCGTTGGCAGATTTGTTCAATTTTCAAACGATAGATTCTATTAAACAACACAAATTTTGAATCATATCCAACAAAATAAATCAATACATAATCTAGTCAACACAGTTTTAAAAATTTAATTTTTAGTTAAATTAAAATCATTAAAAAATAAATCCGAGAACGTGTTTTGTGACAAAAATACCTCAGTTTTTCTATTTATTTAAGGTCTTACAAACGAAAATATAAACAAAAATTTTACACACTTATTTTGTTTAGACATTATTGAAAAATCATAAATGCTTGTGATCAAAATATATTTACAAGAAATACGCAATATTCAATAATTTATCATCTTGCGTTTTGAGCATTTTTATTGCTTACTTGAATGTGGGTACATATTAAAGCAAGTTTTGAATGAAATAAATCGATATATTTTTTTTTTATTTAAAATTTTGGTACGGGGAATAATCGATCTTTCTCATTGGAACCTCCCTGTAGAGTTGCAAGCATTTTAAAACTTTTATTCTCAGCTGCTGGTCAATCGCTCTTAAAACTGAAAGTAAAATTATAATAATTATTAGCATGATTTGTACTTTTTTTTTTAATCGTTAAGGAAAACTTATCATCACCAAAGAATTTTAAATTACAAAAGCCTCAATGAGATTAAGCAAATTAGTTTGCCTTAAAATTTCCGCAAAAAGAGTTTTGTATCAGGAATGTTAAATTTACGATAAAAAATAGGTGTTTACAAGTTTCAATCATTAACGATTATTTTATTGGTGGTTTATAATAATTTATACAAATAACCTGATTCAATTAATTTCTAATCAATATCCTAATTTATTGTAATCCTAGGCGTGAAAAAATATAAACCTTTATAGATTTATTTACCGAAACAGTCAATACATAATGTAAGCATAGATAAACTTCGAAATTATCTTATGAAGAATCTATTCTCAATCTCTTTTTACATCCTTAATGAGTTTTTAGTAGTTTAGTGCTAGCGTAAAATGCATTAGTGAGAACAGTCCAGAATCACTAAATATCCCAAAAGTACTTAAGAAACGATATAAATTTTGATATCTTAATATAATTCCGTCGAAGTAAGACACATTTAACGTCGTTAAATAATTAAATAGTCATAAATTCGACGCAGGAATGAAAATACTGGTTTTCTCAAGAAGAAAGTCCGATAATACCGCATTTAAAAATTTTGTAGAATGTTATAAAAGTGAGAAATTTATCGTAGGTGCATTCTGAGTACGGTTTTTCGACAAGTTTATGTATTTCGTGTTAAAGTACTATAAGATCATTCTAAAAAGAGCGCAATTTTTGGAATAACAACCTTCTTATTTACGGTGCCAAGTTCAAAGTTTGGGCTTGATTATTTCTGAATAAACAGGTGGGAACTATTCAGCATGTTTATTTTTTGTATGAATACCGCACAAGAGTCCCAACCCAATTTGAGAGGTGGGAATGGGTACTGCCGCCCCGGGAATAATTTATTGGATAACCAACACCCCTACTATAGGTCACCCCCTCTACTAGTGGTTCGATAAGTTTGGTGACTTAGCAGTGGTGCCCGGGTTCATGGGGTGAGGTTTGTCTAGGTTTAGGGGGGGGCGGATGAAACTGGACGCACTGTATCCCAGATTCCTACCCAACCCTCATACCTTTTTCCTTCCCAGGACTTCCCTCTCCTTCCTTTCCTCAAAAATACCTCCACACAGCATCCCCAAAGATGACGTAGGCCCTGGGGGAAATAATTTTCCTCGTGGCCCCTCTGTGGAGCTAATGCAATAAAAAGAGACTAAGGCATCCCCAATTAGGGTACGTTCTGAGGCTGAAGGTAAGTGGTAGGGGAAGGAGATGGCAAATAAAAAGGTGGGGAAGTACCTGACTATTCAGATCTAGTCACCAAACCTGGCTAAAACCATTTCAAGCAACGTTTCTATTCTGAATAGTGGTCTTACACAAGGGCCATAACGAGAGTATTTTCCACTCTGGAACGTGTCGCAAATATACTATGTATTATTTTTAATTAATTAATTGTGAATTAACAACAATTAATCGAATAAAATTTGCTCACGCCGGGTTCGAATCCGCGACTTACGATTGGGAGTCGAAAACCTTACCCCTCGACCACGGAAAAAACATTTCTAGCAAGGTTACAATTCCTTGGTTACGATATCCAATGGTGGTCTTACATCAGGGCGATCTGAGAGTGTCTTTCACTCTTTAACGTGCCGCAAATATGCCTTATATTAATTGTAAATTATTAAATTATGAAAATACAAAACATTCACATTAAATTAATTTTCGAACGCCGGGATGTGAACCAGCTAAGCTAGTAGAAAGCCTTGCTCCTCAACTACGGAGGCCGTCTTTTGCACTGACTTTTTCCATTGGCAAACACATTAAAAGTAAACCTTAAAAGGACAGGTGAAATAAATTTCCGTACAGCAATTATGTTTCCAGTACTCTGTAAATACCCGACGCAAACCAACATAGCAAGTAATAATTATTAGTTGAAGTTAATATAATAAGAGGTTTTAAAAAATTTATTTACCAAGGACAATAACGAACGTGCAATGAGGATACTAAATATAGGATACGCAATGCAATGCAAACATGTATTAAAGTAATATTCCAACATTAATGATACATTTACTTAGAGCGTCTTTAACGTGTGTATTGATTGTAGGCAGTACCTAATTACGCACTTCCATTATTTCATTGAATTCGTTCACCTTCCTTTGTGTACATTGAATACTGAACATGTGTACATGTAGATGTGATAGATAACACGTATTTATGTTTATTCTAGAACACATTGCTATAATTATAACAGTCCTGTGTTCAATTCTCCAAGAATGTCGATCATTCATTTTAAATTGAAAAATATCCCAACAAACCTACACAAATGTTACCGCGGCCAATTGTGTGGGAAGGAGGAACTAGCATTTAAAATATCTCCGACAATAAATTATTTATCGCTCGTATAGTTTTTTATATCCGTTGTCTATCAGATGACCAGTATCCATTTGAATTTTTGAATAACTGATTCGAACAGACTTGTTTTGTTTTAACGCGCATAAATAAAATACACCGTTGTTTGGAGGGTATTTTTTTAAAAGTGTTTTGAGACAATATCGATTTTTTAAATATCTAGGTTCTTGTTTAATCTGTTTGTGTGTCCTCTTAGATATTATAGGCATCGTAATCAGAGTTGAGTTGAACACAGAAGATACTTAAATACCTAGATGTATTTTGTGCATACAATGTGTTTATAATTTGTTTTCGAGCGCCGAAAAGAAATTCTAGTGAAATTGGAAAACAATTCGTACGTATTTAATAAAATGAAGTGCTGGTAAATTTTTCGGCAAACTTTAAATATTTTTCAACTCTTTTGATTAAAGTGTATGTGCACTTCACTTGCTGTTCCTGATAACTCCTTGCTATTATAACAAGGGGTAAACTTAAGAGGCTAGACTTTGAACGACACGCGAAACACCCGCGACTGTCATTCTGTCCCGCTCACAATAAGCTCACGCACACTTACAATACATGCGAATGCGAAATGTGTGAATGAGACAACGCTCAAATTTACCTACAGAAATCGCTCGAAAAGGGGTTTATGGAGAATACACTTTTCTACACCGAAACTTTCACGAAATTGAAATTTAAAAAAAATATATTTTTTAAAAAGAAGAAGCTACGTCGGTAGCTTTTTATAATTTTATAATTCTTTATGAGAGTTGAGTTAGCAGCACTTTTTCTTTAAATAATATTTTTTGATAAATCGTACATGTTTGACAGTGAATGTTTACGTTAATACGAAACGCATCGAAAATTCGAAAACATACCGACATAGTTTACACTCTCTAGAAGGCAGTATAAAAAATATATATTCATTTTGTGCAATTTTCGATGTAGAAAAGTGTTTTTTCCCGGGCGTCCTTTTTGTATGGGCCGAAAAGTGAAGTCTATCGTCTTAAGGTGAATGTCAAAAGAATTCATATTCTAATTCGCTTTCGTGGATGGCGCGCGTATAGTATTTTTACTTATAAACGCTTTTTACGAGTTATGCTTCAAAATATTAAGAAAATGTATTGTTCGCGGAAGTACACAAGCAATATGAATATAAATAAATAGTTTTGTCAATTAAAAAACTCTAATCTTTCAAGAAAGGCTAACCAATACAATATTGGATTGAATCACCGATGAAAAATCCTATAATCGCGCTATCTACGAAAGAGTTGAATATAAATTCTTTTGACAATCACTTTAAGGCAAATATTATTGCTAAAACGAGTAACTATTTTCGATCAATGTTCTACCCATTGGTTTACATCACAAATACAAAAAATATGCATTGGAAAAAAATATGCATTGGCAAAAAATATGCATTGGCAAAAAATGTGCATTGAAGCCTTTCCAACTGTTTCCATTGAGTAGAATTAAAATAAAATGGTAATTTTTTTCTAAAAAGTATAAGCATAATCTACTAAAAACCGTATTTTTCGTAAAAAATGTATGAAGGCATAAAAGAAATAACTTTTTTAATATAATTAATTACCTATGACAGTTTCCGTTGATTACCTTTTTTTCTTTCATATAAAATTATTCACAGAATAATTAAAAAACCATATTTTATGTCGTGACCTATAGACGGTATAGGCTCCGTGTGTCAAGCGATTTTTATATCTATTATCTATATTAGTGGCGGTATAAGGAATACCAAGAAGATATACATTTTTGGCTTGTGGCTTCCTCTGACAAAAAATGTTTCTCAGTAACGCTTCGTAAGAATATCTCCGCCGAAAGCGTATTATAGGTATACTTAGATGCACCAATATAAAAATAACCTAATAAAATGCGCTTCTAGTTAAATAGTTCTACAATTGAGAGAACTATTTTAATTCTGTATCGGGTAGCATTCCTTTCTTCATTCCTACTACACATTTTTTTACTTTACCAACCATGTTACAAAGAGTTTTATTATTTATTATTGCAGCCCCACGCTTGTTATGTAAAATTAATTTACAACTTGTCGGGAGCAATGGCGATCAGATTGCCTCTAGTATATCACCTTCAAACTTCAAATGATTCGTAAAATATCGGCCAATAAAGTCATAAAAGCAGAACATCTGCTCTAGGAAATGCTATGCGTAAAGTTATAAATTATAAACAAAACTTTTAATTATACAGATACGGATTTGTTGAAAATTAGATGAATTAAAGAATAATTTTTGTTTATTAAAAAAAATTAATCGGATTACAGATTTTTTTTACAATATAGGTAAAAAATTTTGATTACTCATTGGTCTACACTGCTCAGCTGCAATTTAGGATTTCTCTTGGAATGCAGCTGGTTTGCAGCAGTGCCTCCAATAAAAGACAGAAAATAAAATAAAAAATAAATTAAGATAAAATAAATACAATCAAATTAAATGACACAAAAATAATAAAACCAAATCTCAAATTCAACACACAAAACATAATACAATATAAATAATAGAAAAAAGAAATAGAAATAAAAATATAATCAAAAAATTACCATTTGTTATTTCGGCTACTGGCATTATATCTAGCTCTCATTAAAATTTAGTTATATTAGATTTGTCAAAGAATTTGTATATAAAAATGCAAAAATCAGTCATTTTAAATACATGTAGGATTACAAAAGATTTTTAAATATTTATATTGAGGGATCAGTATGATTTATCGGTCAAATTAGGAGTTTCACCGAGCCGAACCCTCTGATATGAAAATATTTGGAGTCGGTGAATTATTTTCCCATTTAATAGTCTGGTAGGTTAACATGTTGTTCTTGTATTGGTTTGTTTTAATTATAGTTAGATATATAATACACTTGCATAGCGTGGATGCAAGTGTATTATATAATATATATTGCAACTATATGATAATTTTTGTGGAAAAATATGTGAAAGGGTTTAGTTTTTCTTATGGGAAAAATTAAACCCGGACCTAAATGTCTGGTATGTAAATTTAATGTAAATTGGAATTCAAAAGCTAATCTTAATAGTAAGATCAATTAAAATGTAAACAATTCAAAATCAAAATAAAATCAATTCAAATTCAAAATAAAATCCATTCAAATTCAAAATAAAATCGATTCATGTATAAAATTCAAATCAAAAACAAATAAGTGTTCCTTCAATTGTAAATTTTATTAATTAAAATTAAAATGTTGTGCGGTATACCGTGCAGTCAGCAACCTTTCGCCGCAGAGCTTCTTGAAGCACTGCAAAGATGTCGATTTTCGAGAATAGACAGTGGTATTTAATTCCATAGTTATGGTGATGAATAGCTGAAACTACCTTCAAATACAGCCGTTTTATGTTTTGGAAGAATTAGTAAATGGTCAACAATATGACATCTACATTTTTTACTCCAAATATTCTCAATAACCACCGGTTTAATTATGTCGGATACGTGCTGATACACCCTGATAAGATTCATACCCGATAGAAAAGTTGGAAAATCGTAATTGAAATAAAAACGTAAACATACTTTTATAATTAAAATCATTCAGCATCAGGCCGCCAACAATAATACTCCTCGTGTAGATGGCGATAAGGTTTATTCCTGTTCACCACCTGTTTAATTATTAACGAAAAAACGTCATCAAAAACCTTGTTTTATTATATTTTATGAAGCTCAGGCACAAATATTTATATATTTTATGATGATTATCTAAAGAAATTAATTTTTCTCATTACTCAATAAAACCATAACCGAAAAAGCGTTCGTAGCAGGAGACATTGGACTTGAAAGCAGTCTTTACAGGCCTGTTATTATATTTTTTTCAGGTCTTATAAAAAGACTAATCAAAACTATGCTCAAAAGACAAAATTTGTGAGTTCTTCTTGCAGATATTAATTAAAGCATCAAAAATATATCTAAGCGGTCTAATTTTCATAACAAAATCACAATATTTTGCATTGCTTAGAAGTGAATCAACATAATTAGCATGATGTTGAAGTAGTGGCATGATATCTTAAATACCCCATGCCAACATCTCAACACCAGATATTCCTGTTGAAGTGTTCACAAATCACTACTACTATCGTATATACATACATTCAGTTACTGATTATTAACATTGGTTTATATTATTGGAACTTATTATCTACGCAAACCACCGTAGTAATTAATCATTTGTAAAATGTATGTTTGATAATATAAATAAATAAATACTTCTCTCACAAACTACTGCAAACGGAATACGACTTGCGACATACCAGGTAGGGAGGTACCAGGAGAACAGGAGTCTCGAGTAGTAATAGGGCCCAATAACAATAGGCATACAAATGTAGTCCCTTCATTAACATGTTTATAATAGATGGCTTTTTTCAATATAGAATCGCTTCCTCACAAGATGGCCGCCTCTGATGGCATTTGTTCCTACGCGGAGAACATAAATCTCCGGTAGCGAGTAATTTATGACGACGTCAGATCACCTTAATTAAAAACTTGTTCCGTTTATTGTAACATAAAAGTAATTTAAAAAATTATGGCACGTAATTTGAATGGGCTAGGTATTATTGCCAACTTTACAAGCGTTAGACACCTTAAGACTTGGTGTAAAGGAGACCTCAACCTTTTTATGTAGGTCTGCGATCAATGAACTGGATTATTTATAATTAAATATTTATTATTAAAAAGGGTTGGCGATTTGTATTTTACGGGTTTTACCAGCGATAGAATTAATTCAATGTTTAATTTTAATATCGACCATAGCGGATCTACAAAACGGCTGTGTTTCTTTAGGCTGACCATTGTGAGAAAGACTCTTATCTTATTATAATTTGATTTTTAAATGAAATCCCAATTGTTCCATTTTAAGTGTAGAAAAGATCAGACTAGATACAAAATGACAAGTTCCTTTAAAGTTTATCGAAAGTTCTCTCTCATAACATAAACATTTATCGACGTTGGATAGGGGAAAAAACCTTAAGAGCCATACAGCTCAAAAGGAAAAATGGCAAATACATACAGCTGTATGTCGCAATAGTCATTTTTCCTTTCCAGTTCTATGGCGCTTTAGCCATTGTTCCTCTCCAGTGTCGATAATATATACAATGTTTACCATAAGTGGCAATTACTTTGAGGTCAGGCATTATATTTTTAAATAAAACAAATACTTAGGACAAGTAGTTTCACAAAATTTTAACTGGGAGATTGGGACTGGGAGACAATACATATGTAATCACAAGTAAATATACAAACAACCGTTAATGGATATATTATGAGAAAGTACACCGATGATGTATTTGGCTTTATAATAAAATTTACAATAACAAGATATCATTAACGTCCCAGTAACGACCGTTATCGTGTGTCTCTATTTTTATTATGTTTTGTTCATTTTCATATTTTAATTTAGAATATTATTGTTATCTTCTTCTTCAATGAGATATCATTTATGTAATTAATATAATCTAATATAATTAATAAAAAAAAAATATATAAAAAAACATATTTCAATGAATGCATTGAGCTGTACTAGCCTATATGAAGCATGGTGTCACTACCGAATCAGCTTGATGGAACAACTCCGGATTCAATATTATAACGCATGCAGAATTACATTTGGACACAGAAGGTACAGCAGCGTATCGACAATGTTTACGGAACTAGGACCGAAGGAATTCGCCGGCCTGATGAGACACCGGTTCACTGGAGCCAGGATGCGGCTAACGGCCTCCGACAACACGGAAGTGAACACGGCCTTCCAGCACCAAACGCCACTCCTGAGTGAGCGCTGGCCCGAGCTCACTCAAGATCACGCCCTACAAAGTCCAATCCTACAAAACAAACTGCAGAAGTGTACGCACATATGCATTCATTTTTTAAAAAAATTGCTCGTAGTTATTACGAGTTGACGATCCCTGCCCCTTATTATCGTCTGCCATTATGTTTCTGGTACGGGAAAACATATTTTTATTATTAGACAGTTTAATTATGATGGCTTATTCTGAGACTATGTTTCGACTGCCTTTAATTCGTCAAAATTCATTATTTCCTATGGCACAGAAGGAAATTTGTAATTTATTCATTAAAGAACAGCGTAATTCCATACTTTTAGACTTATTAAAATTTGAGCAATTTATGACATGAATCTTCCATTTTGTATATTTTATTTCTCTCCGTTAAACCTACTTGTCTATACTTCTACTTGTCTATACATCTACTTGTCGGTACTTCTTCGGGCTTACAATGTTAATTTCATTCTGAATGTGAAACGTGTAAATTTACACAAGGAAATTTAATTAGGTCAGCAATTTCGGGGCAATTTAATTAAATGAATTCGTACATCAAGTCCTTTCCAAGGATTCAATTCGAACATAATATCCATTTTAACAGTAGGTACTATGATTTTTTAATATTTTTTTAGCTTTGAAGATGGATATAAATGAGATCACAGGCCCAGTAGGTAATATTTATTAGGGAACATATATTACCTAATATCTCTATAATATCTCTCGAATGATTAAAGTTTGATTGGCACTAATTTGTTATGTAGCTAAACATATATATCCTATCGCCGAGAACTTTCTTTCTATTACACGAAAAATGTCGGGCTCAAGAAGGATCTCTTAGCGGTTTGGCTTTAGATGAGATATTGTGGAAAAAACCGCTGACTATTACTTTATGTGAATAAATATCAATTATATCTAAAGACCGGTCAGTGGTTGAGTGGGTATAGCATTTGGGTCCCACCCAGGCGTTCCCTGTTCGATTCCTCGGCTGGCTAATCTCCATCCTAATCTCCATCTCCGCTAATCTAGCCTCCATCACAACACAAGCAACATCTTCCGCTTAGTGTGGTGGTAGTAGGAGATTTTCAAATGTGGTTGGGTTATTCGCAACCCGGGAATGTTTTTTTAAATTAAATTAAAACATAAATAATATTAAATATGCATGCAACTCAAATTGTCACAGCGAAGAAAAATTTGCGAGATTTAATTATTATTTAAAATCAGTATCGGAAATTAAAGCTGCCCTGACCTCGTGAGCGCGATTATCTATCGCGCACCCAATTAATAAAACACAAGATTCAACGCTCCATTTCATATAGTTGCTTCTCGTACCAACTTTATGGACAAATTCTGTATATCATATGTATGAAATATGTAGTTTCGACATATTTCAAATGTACCTATCTAAAACATACAATATTCCCTAACTTTTTCTGATCGTTATTAGGTTACCTATTATTATTACGATTGTAAGGTACTACTTATTACTTATAATGCACTTCCATAGTTATTTATATTTTTTAATATATTTGTGTTTGAAAAAGCCCTATAAGCGTCTCGATAAAGAATGGTTAACTCAAATCAATCCAGTTTATTATAAAAACATTAAATCGTTGTTAATTTTATTGGGTTTTTGTAAAGGAAAGTTACATAAATATAAACAGTGAGTATCAACTATACTAATAATAACAGAGCTTGCCTTTCAAAGGCAGCTTCATTGATGATAAATATGTTGAAATCCAAATTGATTCTGTTCAACAGCAAGATTGCAATCCCCTCCGGCATAATCATTGACAATTTGGTCTGCAGGCTGAGAGCTGTATAGAACAGTGTAAGCTGTCAGTGACAGAGATAACTATCGAGAGATATATAAATGAATCTATCCTTGTTAGCAAAGTTTTCAAACCATTCACAAATCAGTCCAAAAAAATATGTAGCAATGTGTAAATCCCTTCTGTCCCGTGATAGTTGGAGGACAAAAGAAAGTCGGTAGGATAGAACCACGGCCAGCGGCCATATTTCCTCATATAGAGACCTCACAAATTAAACTGAAGAATTACAGAAATCACCCACTGCTCTCATCATTCACATTGATTCATCCTATCATACATAATAATACAGCCAGGAATTTTTTCTTTTAACCTTCCTATTCTCCATACCGTTCCTCTCCCAATTTACCTCAGCCACACGATAATGAACCAAATAATGTAAGGCATAGTCTTAGCACTTCGAGCAGTCGGAACTCAAATGCTACTCCCATTAATAATGAACTCACAATTATGAATTTGTTCCAATGTAGCTACGTCATCCAATATTGCAAACATGTCACCTTTGAGTTATTTACAATATTCAGGTTGGTCTCATCTCTAGGTGGGGCAGGCAAGTGTGCCTCAGGGCCCCAACTGGGTGCTCAGAGGGGAGACGTGTTATGTATTCTGTACTACAATGGACCCATGTTACTAGGTACATCCGCCAATTGGCACCACTTAATTTATGATTATAATAAGTATTGTATTTTTCATGTTGATTGCCGATATCCGATTCCGATAAATTTTCAAAATGTTACTAACTGCTCGTTCACACATCGGGTATACACTTTAAAAAAGTGTTTTGAAAATCTAATTCGTTAATATTAATAAAATTTAATTTGTTATTCAAGCAAGTCCTTGTCTTGACTAAATAGCCAACTTTGACTTGATGGCTAACTTTGACTGAGTTAAGATTTCAGTTGAGGTCGGTTTCATACAAAACGTAGTTTTGGATTTGAGGCCAAAATACCCAACCAAAATGAAAAAAAAATTGTATTGAAACGGTTTGTCAAATATCTACGTAACTTTATTTATATATAGGCCATTAAAGATTTTTATAATTTATGCTTTTGAGGCAACTTGGACAATTACTTGAGAGTAAACATTTAAAAAAATATTTTAACTATGTTTTTTTAGAAATATAACAAAAAATGTATAGATAAAATTAAAAATATTTTTTTTTAGAAACAATTTTGATGGGTGTAAATATAAATTAAAAATTACCTATTTACATCAGAACAAAAACGTGACGTTTATATATCAAAATTAATACCCAAAGAAACGCATTTTTAACATTTTTTAAAATTACTATTTTTTTAATTTTCTATTTTATTATTCATTATATTAAAACCAAGGATTTGGCATAATATTTTTTTAATAATTATAAAAACCGATTTCTTTATTTACCTGTATGTCATCATTTAAAAGCAAAATAAAGTATCTCCGAGCTAGATATTTGACCTACCTTTTTATTACAAAAATAATTTTTCAGTTTGGTTGGGTATTTTGGCTTTAACCCAAAACTACGTTTTGTGTGAAACCGGCCGCGCAGCCGTTCCTCTTAAAGACGTTTTTTGGACAAATTTTATAATTTTTAAAACTTATTTCATAAAAAAATGAGACTGTCGAAACTGCTAAAAATTGCAAATCTTTTTGTGGCTTAATTTAATTCATTTTTATTGATTTAACATTCTCAATTTTCGGAATTTTGGATGAAATGAAATGTACATATTAAATATTTTTCTTGTATGCTATTTGTATTGATCTCAAAAGCAGTAAAAATGCATAACGAAACTTTAAACATCTCTACTGGAAAACTACAAAATTGCAGATCTTAAATTGTTCCTCGGGACCGTCGTAATTAGGTGAATAGGTATTTAACATGAAGAACGTTTATAGGAGAGTTTTCAGTAATAGGTGAACTTATAATCTCGGATTCTATATCTTATTGCACTGTTAATCGAAAAACACCACACAGGTACTTATATTGTACATCTTGCAAATCTTATGATTTCAGAAGTAATTTAATTTAGTTTAAATTAAATAATAGAAAGTTATAAACATATTCTTGGAAGTGAGGTCTACTAACTATTTAAAGACATATTGTTTAAAATGTTTTTTTTTTTTGTGGAATAAGATAAATAAATAATAATATCCAGAGCAAAATAATTTCCATTAGAGCCTATTTTATCTTAGGATATGCTGGGTGGAGAGTATTTTTAATGAAAGGAACTTCTGAGAGGTGTGTCCGGGAGTGACGGACGTATAAATCTATCCCTTCAATTGCCGGCCAAGGAGCTGTTGGCTGTAGAGAGAGTCCGGCCGGTCAAAAGGCCTCCGTCAACCAGTCTCCCAAATGTGTGAAAGAATGACATTGACAATAAAATAATATCCCTTCTAACAAATTACTTTAAACAATCTTACAAATCTAATAACATGAGATAACCAATTTTAATAAATCACATCTATTCTGGGCAACTGAATAAGCTTATCTCACTTACTACTTATCTCGAGAAAGTATGAAGTGTACGATGCCTACCTTGGAAGATTCGTACCAATGTGATTGACTAGGACGTAAACGTCTCAATAAAATTTAGCATTATGTTTAATATTGAATTACAAGCACGTGTTTCAATTTTCCATTCCGTCCAATTCCAAAGTAGTAGTACAATAATCCATTCCGAGTTTACGACCAACATTTATGGTTTCGGACATGATGCATTTAGTGTCAAAATAAAAAAAAGGAAATTATTTACGGTTCACATTAACGTCCAGCTTTTATTTTACTTTTATTGTATTGAATAACTTTATAGCTCTTTACGGAATTTTTTGAATGGAACATGAAAATTAATGTGGCAGGAATTGCGTGAAAATACACATTTGGCTTGTTTGACAAAACGAAGTTTTTTTTTGTGGTTTTTAATGATTTCATTTATTTCGAAGTTGTTGTTATACCAATGATATCAGGTTTAAATGAATATAAATAGTTTAAAGCCGCGCTAACTCGCTCAAAAAGAAGAAGAAGGAGAAATACAACAATCCAAAGTTGGAGGGAGCGCGCTAATATTAAAAACGATAAAATTCGTGCAAAAATGGTGAAAATGTTTAATAAAACTTGACTTGAAAAAGAGCAAAAAATATCGCGGGGGTTATGTTAAGTAGCATTTAAAGAAATGTTGTGAATTTTTTCATACATATAACATGTAAAATAACAGAAAACCTGAAAAATAATAATTTTCGGAGCATATTTTGCGATTTATTTCTATCAAGGGAATTTCAAATAATTACCGTTTCGGCGAGGGGAATGTGTAGATACTATCTTAAAGAATAACATATATATATTTCTGCCACCTCGGAACAGGCTCAGCCTAGTGAGGTGGCATATACCTAAAAGAATGTACATAATATGTATTTTTTGGTTAATAAATAATTAAAAAAAAAAAAAAAAATATATTTTTAAGAGCTTTAAAACTCCAAACGTTTAACCGCTTGGACATATTATAAGCTTGCTTTCATAATATAATTTAACGTAGGTAGACATAGGAATGACGTATGCCCCGTACCTGAGTGATTAAGGAAAATGTGTAAGAAATCGGTAGAAATTCGGAGAGCCGCCTCTTAAAAACCAAGTTTAAGTTGGATTTCTTCTCAATCCACGGGCTTTATATCTGATGTGTAAGTAGGTACTGTTGTAAAGTGAACTCAACAGATGAAATAACTGAAAACAAATTTAGAAAAATGTTTTTTTTTAAAGAGGATGAGCGTCAGGTGGGAATGCTTTCCTTATTTCAATAGAAGATGCTTTGAGGAACTTGCCACGTTTTTTTATAAATGTGTTTACACCTAGAACCTACTTTATAAATAATATAAGCCGGTTCATATCAAAAGCAATAATTTACAAAAGAAAATATGTGAAAATATTTTAAGCAACGAATGTGAATGAAGATGAATACTTATTTTGTAGTTAGATGGGGTCCCAACCGAGAAAAAATACATTTAAAAAAAGTTACACACGTCCCCAAACTTTCAACGTAAAATCGTTCCGATGTCCTCAAAATTAAGTTCAGACTAAGTGAAGTACAAAAGTTCCCGTAAGCACCGATCAAAGGAAAGTTCGTCCTTTGCGCCAAATGAGCTTTAGCGAGGCGTTTTTTTTTTTTTGTTTCCCGTGTTAAATTTGTCTAAACAAAGCGGCCAGGAAGCGGAACACGTAGGCGGTCATATTGCGTAAGGTTGAAAAAATTATAATGAAAAAACTCAAACGCGATTCATAAGCTCCTATATCACGGTGGTCGTAAAGAACACCAGTGCCAAAGGCAATAAAAGATTCCCACTGGCAGGGTTTAAAACCCGCGGGTCGGGAGCAGGGACGGTAGAATAATATTATTCTGTTTCTAACCTGAACAGTACCTACCTAGAGAACTTGTTGCTTGTTTTAATGTTTGTCATAAAAATCAGTTGACAGGAATGTCTAGGTGAGTAACTACCCAATAGATTTACTTTTATATTATTGTACACGGAGATTGTTCTAAAATACGATCATTTTATTCGTAAAAACGGTTAAAAACGGGACTTAAGTTCTTACAAACAAATTAACAGTGTTTCAATGTTTACGTACGAAATTACGTATACCAACAAATTATTCCTACATGTTCCCGCCAATAAACATTAAAAACCAGTTAATTTGTTCGTAAGAACTTCAGTCCCGTTTTTAACCGTTTTTACGAATAAAATGATCGTATTTTAGTACAACATTTTTCTCCGTGTAGAAAGCAATCACGGAAGGGTTCAAATTAATAGTATTAATATGTACCCTGATAATGCTGGAGCAAAGCGAAACCGGTCGGTAAAATAAATTAATTGAAACTCGTGGTTTTACACAAAATAAGTGTTTTATTTATTTTTAGATTTTCTTTTAGTTCTGTGCTTATTTTGTGGCATGGATAGGCACTTTATTATAATTTACATAGAAATAAAAAATACATAGAATTTATCTGAATAATCTACGGTAAGGTAGGTGAAGGAAAATTTATATTGCAAGAAGAAATGAAAATAATCTCAATTGCTTTTTAATATATTCACATGAACAACTATATTTCATTGTTCAGTCAGTGGCTGAGTTGGTTTTTGGATCCCACCCAGGCGTTGCTTAATTTCCTCGGCTGGCTTAAGCCGCGTCTCCTCCGACGAAAATTTTTACACACTTTGTGGATAGTTACGACGGGCCACAATGTTTTTACTTTCCGTGGCCCATGGAAAACAATAAACGATGTGGCCCTGCCCCATGTTCATGGTAATGTTTGAGGTATTGTTTGTGAAATTGGTCGCAAGAGACCGGCTTTCAGTCCTCCATCACAACATTAGCAACATGTTGCGTTTACACTCAGATTTTCAAATTTTATCAAGTTATTCGAGGAAATGTTAGTTTTTTTTTTCTAGTTTTAAAAAATAAAAACTGACGTTTGAATTTATTGGTGCACACCTTAAGTGGTTCAAAATGGTTTAAAATAGTTTTTAAACACCCGTCCACAGTCCCCTTTTACCCTGCAATAATTCTATGATGCAGTACACTACCAAGCAAGAATCTATTTAAAATTAGTACACCTATTCATCGGTGCGTTCCGATATAATAACAGAGGAATAATATTGTAAAATAATTGATTTAAATTGTGAAAAACAAATATCATTACTCTGTTAATACAAAAAAGACTGTAGGTACGTTAGGTATGAATCATAACATCTAGTTTCGCGTCATGAGTTTATCAAAAATATCGATTATCAATTAGTTCAACTTGTTACAACATTTTACGCTAGTACAAATAAATTATGACGAAACGAGAATTTTAATCGGTATCAAATCCAACTAAATTATTAATGAAAACCAACCTCACATGGAAAGAGAAACTTAAAGAGATTAAAATATAATTAAAATAACATCTTCTCTTTGACCTTCCCTGTCTAACATTGAACTTGGTGATTTACAAACCAGTCTGGAAACGAATGGTAGCTTCTACCTTCCTACAAAGCAGTACTATCTTATTATTATTATACTACGTCTACCAGATTCTACCAGATCACTACCGTACAGAGTACAGATCACCTCTATTAGACAGAAGACATTAACTTTAAGACAGGATAACATGAATTGCTATAACGCTGATGGCGAAATAATTAATAAACTCAATATAAAGAGCAAAACTATTTCTAATCATTTTGTTCTCCGTTCAATCAATTTTAACCAGTCTACTTTTAATAATTCGACGTGGTTTTTTATGTGTTCATTTTTTAGTGTTAACTACACAGGATTACCCATTGTTCAGAGCTCGTAATGTTGGGGAATGTTATAAGGATGTAGGGCGTTAATAAATGGGGAAGGGGAATTTAAAATATCAATTTTGAAAGGTTAAGAGGAGCTGCCTATTCAGATTTGTATTTGGAAGACAGTGGGAAAATATTATATTAATATATGGGCACCATATTGTAGTTTAGTAATTTGCAATTTTGTTAAAACGCTATCCTTACAAAAAAAGTCACAATCTACAGCTAAAGACCATCCTTTTTTTTGGTGTTCATACAGCACAAGAGTTACAACTGACAAAATACCGCCCGGAGCCAGTGAGACTATGGCATCTCCGTATGGAGTATTATGTGGTGTTGAAAGTAGCGGGAAGGGGAAGAAAATGGGGGAGTAAGGTGAGGAAGTAGCTTGCTATTCAGATCTGAGGCCCTAGCACGCTTGCTCTATAACGATCGATAGGATAACTATCGGTAACTTCTTATCGTTCCCTACGACAACTGCAGATCGCAAACGAATAGGTGACAGTTCACAATGTGTAAGTGTCCTTAATGTATTCGATATCAACTGTCGTTTGCACGTTTAAGATCTGCAGTTGTCCTAGGGAACGATGAGAAGTTACCGACAATCGGTCGGTAACTTCATATCGAGCGACCGTGCTAGCACACCTGGTCACCAGGCACGGCTAACGCTATTTCAAGCAACGTTTCAATTCTGAAAGGTGGTCTTACACCTGGGCGATACTGAGAGTATCTTCCACTCTGGAACGTGCCGTCAATATACTATATATTATTTTTAACTTATTAATTGTGAAATAATATGATACATATTATGCGACATTTTGTTAATTAATCAAATTAATCATTAATCACAATTAATTAAATTAATACTACATTATGTTTTGTATAAATTGCATAAAATGTATTTGTACATTTACATGTCCGTTATATTACAAACATGTACAATATTTCAATAACTAAGCAAAACAAGTTTTATTTTTATTTTCAAAGTTAAAAGCACACATTGACAAACTACTTAAAAGTAGTTTATTGGGACTTTCATCTCTTTTTGTATTATTTTTTTAGTTAGATATTATATTATTTTGTCTGTATCTTTAAATAAATAAATAAAAAAATCATGGCTTTACTAAATATGTCAACATCGAGAATTTATATATAAGCAGTTTGGTGAAAGAGTCAATTGAAAGAGTACAGTTTTACAGGATGATAATGCGTAAATCGTACCTATTATCAATCTAAAATTGCGCGTTGTAATAAATAATTGACTATCTCAAAGAGGTCAAACACCTTTACAGGATATTTAAAATTTTACAGCAAACAGAAGGCCATTGTTCTTCTGAAGATATAAAAGTGTGTTTGTGTAACTATACATATATATCCATATCAAGGCAGCCTCTTTAGAAATACGGGGGCTACATAATATCCACAATCTGCCGTGAGTTTTTTTAGCTATCACGACTACAAAGCAATAAATTATATGGGATTATTTTAATATACGCCAGGGCTTAGAGCGGATGGGACACGTTCCAAGAAAATGGAATATCCCCTTAACATTATAAACGTATACGGAAATTTCAAAGATTTTTCGAGCGAAACTTTGGTGATACTTCTTGCTGCAAATGAGGCGTAAAATCCTTATGGCAGATTGTGGTACTTAGGAATAGGACTGCTTGCTTTGCCTATGTAAGGGAAACTGCTTACTTGTCGAACTTCTGATTATGCTTATCGATATATTTATCTTTTATTATAATATTGTGTTCATTATTTTATGATGTACTTATGTCTCTTTACTGTTCTGTTTTCTGTTTCAGAATTATTAATAAGATAATTTGTTAAAATCAGATTTATATAATAAACTAAAAATATAAACAACAAGCTTCTGCCCGCGACTTCGTCTACTTAGGATTAGTACTTCGAGTAATCTATTTTTTTTCCTAGGTCTCATCTACGTTTATACCAAAATTCTTAACCTATTTATTTAAAAATGTATAATTCTTAATTCGATTCAAAGTATTAGGCGAGTACTTCAAATAAATTCACTAATTTAAATATTTTCCAAAATAGAATTTTAATTTAACAATCATTGTTTTGCAAAATGTCATTCTCACATTTTGACATTTTCTATTAAACAATAATTATTTTTAGCTATTATTAATTAGCTAGCTATTTATTTTCAACATATTGAAAATAAATGGCTAGCTTTATAAATTATAACCTTTATGTTATTCTGATGTATGAGCTATATTATTGTAAAGTTTCATTAAAATCCATTAATTAAATTTCGATTTAAAGAGTAACAAACATACATACATCCATACAAACTTTCGCGTTTATAATATTAGTGAGATGAGATGAGAAGGTAGGAATTCAATATTATTTGGTCAATATATAAACTACAATATAAATAAAAACAAGAGATAAAATAAACAATAAAATAAATATACTTACAAAAGCATGGTAAAAACAGTAGAAATGAGTAGGTAGCTATGTGTTTTTTTCAATATATATTCTGCCACTTTTGATTTTTTTTATGTTTTCAAAGTACCGTTGAAAATCTCCTAGGGTTTCGAACGTTTTGCATTTAAATCATACTTAGATTTACAATTTGGGAGGCTAGTAAGAGTACCGCTGTCCCGGTAACTAGTTTTTGGACACCCAAAACATTTTGCCATAGGTCACCTCAAGTGGTTTGTTAAGTTTGATGACTTAATAGGGATTCATGTAGTGGCGGCAGTTGCGCCTGCCCGAATTCTGCGTAGAGGGCCGGACCAGGAGAGACTGTTTCGGAGATAGATTTTGAATTCTCCAGCAGGTCCCGCAGTGGAAGAGATGGATTAATATATCCATCACTCCTGGACACCTGACCCCTCATACAGAACTTCCTCTCCTTCCTTTCCCTAAAAAGACTCTCCACACCTCACCCCCAAAATGAACATAGACCCTGGAAGGGGGGGGGGGTCTAAGGAAAAAAGACGAAAAAACATTTATTCTTGTTTCACAGAATGTTAGAACGACCACCCTGCTAACAAATGTGGCGATTTTTAGCTGAACAATTTTTCCTTTGAAAGTTTTTAATTGGACAAATTAATCTGCGCACTTCGTGGATGCATCCAACCCTGTACCCTGGTGGCTGTACTCAGTGCTCAGTCTCGGTGATAGGGAGTAGGAAGTAGGAAGTAGGAAGTAGGAAATGGGAAGCAGGAACCGGGGGAGTTAGACAATGTACTCTGATTGGTTTAGTTAATGTCGGGACTGAGATATATCCTGCGCTTTCAAACTTCTGAAACTTGTGCATCGACAAATCGAAATGACACCCGTTCATTTTTGACAGTGCCATGTTAAGAGATGACTATATGTGACTAGAATTATATTCGCTTCTGCATAATGTGTTCCTAAGTAAGTAGCTATAAAATTTTCATTGTTAACGTTTTAGGAATGTTTCTAAAAAAAGCGGCGCGAATTTGAACAATCGATGTATTTTTTTAGTGAAACTGTGAAGTTTTGAAAAATATGCATTTTAGGAATAGTGTTGCATGATGTTAGAAAATTTGTCTCAGAAAACACTCCCGAACTCCATTGAGGATGTATGGATGTAAATTATTGGATAAGTAGCGACGTTTTCACCATCCTCCTAATAGCTTATCCATACGACAACGAATGTTAATACATGTTCAAATAAACACTCGCAACAGGTTTAAAACTCGGCTAACTTATTATATAGCCACTATTCCGTAGGTTCAAGTACCAAACAGTAAACTTTAGACTTTTTAAATAAATAATTCGTTTTTAATAAATCGAAAACGTACGTTATCTTATGGATAGGGGGTTTCTCACCATCCTCCCAATAGCTTATCTACCCTAATAACGAATATTTTTAAAAATAAAAATAAATTACTCGCAGTGGTTAGAAAACTCGGCCAACTTATCCAATATATAGCCACTATTCATAGCTTCGAGTACAGAATTATAAACTCCAACTTAATAAATAAATAAACCGTAAATCGTAAATCGAAAATATTCGTTATTAGGGTAGATAAGCTATTGGGAGGATGGTGAGAAACCCCCATAATCTATGAAGAGTACGGTATAATACACTCATTAACCAATAAAATCGCTTTTAATTTTATTTAATTATTTAGATAATTTATTAGAGCAAACGCGGAAGCCCTACACGTGCTGTCGTTATTTTGGCAGTCAGGAATAAAATTAACCGGTTCAGGCTCTCTCGGCCCGTCGCTGTGTTGGAGACTAATGTCAATCATAACGTCCTCTATTGTACGAGCCCCCAATAGAATAACTATATCGTAAGATCGCTACTGAGGTCGCTTGCCACAGATGCAACTATGTCAATGTAACCAACTAGCAATGTCGTTTCCATCATGAGATAATAAGAACAAGAATGAGGAGACTACAGTAAAATCGGCAATAATAATAACGATAATATGGATGACATCTACCTATAACGCTAAGTACAATTTTTTTCCAAGGCTCTATCCTACAACTAACTATAATAGTTTATTTATTACAACAAACTAGTAACTTTACAAACAGCAAACAGTTTGCATCCACCAACTAGTCAGCCAATAACATTAAAATTAAACTATAATACGTAGATTCAATTTATCACAAATGAGCGTGATGCTGCATATAATATACGTAATTTTTATAGTATCTACAATTATTATATTATGAGGGACCACTTAAATGTTTTTAGTTAATTTTAAATATAGTTTTGCACGCAGTAGACATAATGTTGGAAACACTGCCCATTGTTATTTTGTGTCCATTGTTATTTTTTATATTAATAATAATTTATTTAATCCTGGTATTGAATTATTTATCTGTTCTTCAACATACATTTTAAGGATATGAGAAGCAAATTTTACAACAGGCTATACAGTACAGGGATTTCAAACAACTGGTATTTTATAAAAATGATACTAAGTTTTTTTTTTCGGAAAATATCGTGAATTGGAACCAAAGGGTGGGGGTAAATACTGTTGATACATACGAACATTTCTTTCCTAATAATATACAAAATTTAAGTACAGCAAAAAGGTGTATTTGAGAACCAGCGGAGGGAGGGGAGGTGAACGTGATCAGAATACAAGAAAGCAACTACCACTTTTCCCTCACTTAGTTCTCCCCGCATGAACTACAAGGAAAAATACCGATACTCCATTAGTCCCTAAATACATACAACCTTCCTACACCACTACACCTACAATTTACCACTACCACCCTCAATTCATACCCACTTCTACTCTTCGACCTCTAAACGACTCCTTGAAGGTCATGCCATTTCAATTCTAAAAGTTAGTTCAACATAATAGATTTAATTTAATATTTTGTACCCTATTTATGGATTCTAAAACCTTCAACGTGGGATGACGAATAATAATTCTAATATTTTATACTTGGTATTTTTCCATAAAGGGCATTTTTTCATTAAAACTTTAATCATTTTGTTTAAAACGCTAACTACTTACGAATATTATATTCAATTTGGTTTTTTGCATAAAAACCATTTCAAGAGTAATAAAAAGTAAACCTTATAATGTAAGGCCTAGTAATATTGTAAAATATGTCTTTCATATTATAATGTATATATTATATTCATTTTAGGAAATAATGGTCCTTGAAACTAAATGAAATATTTGAGAAATAGATGAAAGAGCCTACGATGTTTGCATTAAGTTAATTATATTTTACGTTAATTCCACGTAGGTGGAAAAATGTTAAAATATTTTAATTAATTTCCGTGTAGTTGACGTTTAATGTGAAAATATACAAGTTTTAACTTTTTTTTGTTTTGTTTTTATTTAATAAATTTTTAAATGTAACAGTTTATGACATTTTTAACTACAATACCTACTAGGCTATTGCCCGTGTTGTGGTAGTCATACATAATTCATATAAGAACTAAAAAATATTATTTTATAGAAACAGATAATAAAAACTATGGTAATAAATAATAAAAAATAAGAAAGCAGAAAAGAAAAAAAAATCATATTTAAGGATAAATATAACTAAAAAAACAAATATAAAAATAAATAAAGGAAAATATTTTCTAGATAGAAATAAAAATTAAAAATATTAAACATTAATATTATAATACAAATAAAATTACACAGAAATTGTACTGTAAGATTCGTTCAAAAAGTACCTACGTAGTTATTGACCACAAGAATAAACACCAATAAAAAATTCATTCCCGCACAATATTATATAATATTTATGAATGTTTCTTGTAATTATTGTCTTGAACGTGGTAACGTTCTGTAGTTGTGTCCCTTACAAGTTTATTACAATATTCTATCCGGGAGGCGGTTGTGGGTACCACTGCCCCGGGAACCATTTATTGAATATATAACACCCTAACACCTAAGTGTTTCGCTACGTTTGGATTTAGCATGGATTCGTACGTTCGTCCTGAACACATTGACCCCCAGATTCCTACCCACCCATCTTACTTATTTCCTTCCTAGAAATTCCCCTCCATCCTTTCCCTAAAAGACACTTAACACAGCATCTCCAAAGATGACATAGGCCTTGATTGATTTTTTCGCCTCCTGAGTAGAGATAATGTAAAAAAATAAAAATAAATAAAAACCGTTTGCGTCCTTATAAAATCGAATAGTGTGAAAATGTTAATGGAAAAATTTTATTAGGGATCCATTGATATTTAAAATAAATCTGCGTCATCACGGCGTGTTTTACATATCATGGGGGCAGACCTTTAATTCAGAACCTTATTTTATATTATAATCTACGTATGTTTTCTTTCTTTTTTTCTTGCGAGAAATCCTGATGAACTACAAAACTCATTTTAGGACGGGAGGAACTTACAATTGAGACGCGTTGAAACAAAGATGGCTATCTCCAATTATTATTCGATTTTGACGATTTCACAAAAAAATTACTTTTTGGTTAACCATTTATGGTTAACCAAAATTGCGATTTAATGGTAAATTATTTAGTTATCTTCAATTAATAGTTTGCTGCTTTTGTTGGACCCTTTGCAGCTGTAGATAGGATTTTTGTATCCATATCCATCGCCATATCTAAATAATTTTTGACCAATGGTGAATGGTGGAGATAGCCGTCTTTGTTTCAACACGCATAAGTGGAAGGTAATAGGTACAATTTTACTTAAAATTTTTGTTATATTTTTTTTTAAATTAGTATAGAGCGCGATACTTTTATTTACTTTTTACCTTCACATAGTTATCTTTGGAAATAGCCTTTCCTCGGGGCCTGGGGTATACGTAATGGCTATAGAATTTCCAAATACACTGTTTCGTGAATTTCTTCTCCAGCGACCCTTATCAATATAGTTCCTATTCTACATGGCTGGAGACAACTTTATTAGCCTTTTCCCAAAAAAAGGTCTGAGATAAGTTATTCTAATGACAGACCCACTGTGGAACTGGCACATAATGGTAATTGGTTTCCTATGATCAAATGGCATTTCTTTATCTAACTTCTTTGTTATGTCTTCTACTTTTTTTCAAATGGACACTCTTATAAACTTCATTTTAAGGATCAGAGTCTTAGAAAAATATGCACTGATCATTGAGAAGACACTATGTCGAAAAAAATAAAAAATGAATGTGAATAGTAGATGAAGTCGGGGACGCCCGAAGAAGTCAAGGCACCATCAAGTGATCTAAGTACTCGAGTCTGTCCATGTCAAGAGTTAGAATTACTGAAAGGTATGTATGAGATGATGTATACATGTGAATGAAGCGATTAAGGGAAGCCAAGGTATCGCGTGATGGTTTGTTGGTTAGTTAGTCAATATATGTTGTTCATAAACTCTTACAAGTTGATTGCAAATAAATATTTCATATTACATGTTAATAAATTACTGTTGGCATGTGAAGATGAATTTGGATTACATTTTTTTGGGTTATTTGACTAATAATTAAGTATTTAAAATGCAGAAACCTGTAGAATATATATGTTGTAATTCGTTCATTTCATTGTTAATATGTTCTAATTTTTTAATCTTTTTAGAGAGCTTTTTATTTTTATGAGTTCTATAGAAGATTGTATCAGCCTACCCTATAGAAAAAAGCTAGAAGAAGAAATTGTTTTATTTTAAATTCTTATCATGGGGGTAAGTATCTACTACGAAAAAAAGTTGTATTATAATTTTAAAATCTTCTAAATTGCGTGCGTCAAATCAAGCTCTTTAAAGTGAATAAAACTCGGAGTCTCCTATGTTTATTTTATTCCACACATCTCTTGTATTAAGGATTCTTTATTCGATGATTTATTTATGCTAAACATACATAACCTGTTCCAAGCATTTCTTCCAAAATTTACATTTTGAAAATTAATTTATCAATCACGTATGTGTGTATTTTAATCGTTGAACAATAAAACTTTATTACCATTAAATCAAACCACTTTGCTCTATTCTTCGAAACAGCTTTTTATTTTCGTGTTATTCGATAATTTATATCTTTTTGTTGTAAATATAATATTTTGCAGCCTCCTGGTGAATGACCTTATTAATACTAAGTCGGTTGCAATATTTCAAAATGTCATTCTTTAAATCACCTTTACACTTTTTTATTATCCATTCGTGTATCGATACCAATCATTTTTATTAAATTAAACCCTCTGGACTTCGTGCAAATCGGAATATTGAACGGCCACTAACCAAAGGTTCTACCGAATGTAAAATAATCCTTTGAAATATATCATCGCTAAATTATTTATGCTAAATTTTATGGAAATATTTTTCAGCAATTTTATAAGCCATAATCAATTTGCTGCTGAATGAAGGTCTCCCCAGGCATCTTCCTTGTGGTGACGGATTTGGGCGAATAACACCTGCTGCATAGGTGGGTCTAAATCTTTGTGCATTAACTAATTTCTGGAACGGTATGAAATACATTAAATTATTATAATATCTTCGAACAATCGATATTATATATTTGAATCCGTTATCTGCCAAGCCCGAGTCCATCAATATAGTAACAATACCTTGCATTTATTATTGATCTTCACTAGCATTATGGTTGTAATAAATTAATTAATAACATCAATTTAATAATAAATAGGAAGTATAAGAACACGCCAAACCTTAATGCGACAGAGAGAAGCGTTGGCGTGGAAGCTCGCCACTTTTTTTAACCTTAAACTCGCATATTGCGACGGTTTCTTTATCAACGTCAGACCGGCTTAAAGTTTAGCGTGTACTGTATTAGCATTTCTTCCACTGCTACTCCCTATTAAATTATTTCCTTTCCCCAAGACATTTCCCATATTGTCATAGCGCCTGCACACGGAGAAAAATGTTATTAAAAAATACGATCGTTTTATTCGTAAAAACGGGACTGAAGTTCTTACGAACACATTAACAGTTTTTAAATGTTTATTGGTAAAAAAATGTAAGAATAATTTGTTGGTATACGTACGAAATTACGTTTACCAACAAATTATTCTTACATGTTCCAGCCAATAAACTTTGAAACCCTCTTAATTTGTTCGTAAGAACTTCAGTCCCGTTTTTAACCGTTTTTACGAATAAAATTATCGTATTTTAGAATAACATTTTTCTCCGTGCAATAATAATAATTTATAGAGCACCATTTTTGTGAAAAATCACCTAGAGGCAATATCAGTTTTAAAACACGTTTGTTACGTTTTAAATACCGTTGAGCAGATAATGATGAATGCACGTGTTTCTTAAAAAAAAACTTTACAATGTATGAAAGGAAGTATGAAAATTAAATGAACGTAATACACGAGTACTTTGTACCTACCTACACATAGAAGAAATTACTTAACGATTCGTAATGATTAATACAATTTATTTAATAAAAAATAATATTTAGGACACCGTGAATTTAGATATCAAACAACGATGATATGAAGATTTGATTTCTTTAAACATGTTGCGAAAAAATCGATGCTATTCTCACAGCAAATCTAAACACAGCGAGGAAGAGTCTGTCTATACAAGCCGTAAACCTTTTTTTTTAATATTCGACTGCAAAAAAGTTTTAGCAAATAAAATTACTA
Organism: Limnephilus auricula; assembly: GCA_951813805.1. Taxonomy (NCBI): domain Eukaryota; kingdom Metazoa; phylum Arthropoda; class Insecta; order Trichoptera; family Limnephilidae; genus Limnephilus; species Limnephilus auricula. Next base: position 2,776,009 of record OX638401.1, read on the forward strand.
CAGATAAAATAAGCGAATGAAATATTTTATATGCATTTTTTTTCATTTGAGTGACAAATGCGTAAAAATCATCGCTTCCCTAATCACAGGTCACCCATGAAACAAAGAAAAAACTGGAGACTGAACCCAATGCGTTCTAGTGGAACCCAACAAAAAATAAGGACTCTCTTATTTACGCATTACCTCCATTCCTTTATCCACCGCAAAAATAGAATATTATTCTTTATTATTTGTTTAGCCAAAAAACATGACAAATCTGATGTAGGCAGTTAAGCGATATAAATCTTACGACAAACAAAGGAGCGATGTATTCGCGACGGATAACTTGCGGGAAGTCCCTGCTATATAGTCGTTCTGTTTTCCAAGCAGTATACAGGGGAAATCCGATAGCTTTTCTAACCGGGTAGTTAGGCCACTAAAAGGATGGCCAATATTAGGACACTTTATTAGTTTTTTTGAACACATTGTTGTCTATCATGAAGTATTGCCACATAGGTTTGTTTTGTAATTTGTAACTCGTTTATTACTTTGAAAAGTCTCAGCAAACCAAAATACATACTATTCTTTAATTTAATAGCAAATAAATGGAAACTCACGGCAGTTTATTTTTGGTAATGGCACAATTAAAAATTATTAAAATTTAAACAAATGACAAAACTATTTTTAAAAGACGCAAAATTTTTAACTGACCTATAATTTGTTTGTTAATTATATATGCACAAAATTGCTGTCTTGTAAATATACTGACTTAAAAATCCCACCCAATATTTTCATGCTTCAAAATTAAAACTTCAAAATTACCATAATAAATATACTTTATTATGTAATTATTATTGTAATGGTTTAATAATGAGAGTACTTCAGCCTTTTGTTTGCCTTGCGAGTGCTTAATGAGGATGCGAGAAATTGACAAGATGTTTGGTGTTAACACTTTTAACGATCGTTCAATTTGATTATTAGTTTTTTATAAGTTCTGCATTAATAGATAATTTTATTGTTTAAATGTTTTTTCTGAAGTCAAATAACATTTTTGAGACGTGCTGTATGAAAGCAATGCATATGTGTGAGTACTGTGTTTGATTCAACTCTGGTTGCGTTACTTATAAATAAAGTTATGCTATACACGGTGTCTGGAAACTAGTGGTACAAGGGGAAACTGGGGAATCTACGTCACACAGAGAACCCGATTTAAAAATATGTAAGAAACGTCTATCGTCGCTTTTAAAAAGACAATAAACAGTTGATAGTACCAACCGTTTTTTATTTTATTTTTTTATTTTACCTTTAAATTCCAACTTCGGACTCAATTTATTCAAAAACGAAAGCTCAAATAGAAAAAAACGTGTACCACAAAATCGGCTCTATATTTGATATAGAAGCACCACCGTGACACACGTGTATAATTTTGGAATCCATAAAGTTGTCATTAATGAATTTATTGGATATTATTAATAATAGCTTCATTGTTCGATTATGGAACTATAAATGTAGTGCATTATTGCTACATGTTCGATTATGGAGCTATGAATTCTACTGAAACACATATAATGGAGCAATGATTTCTACTTAGTCATATCATAATGATTGTCATTATGGAGCTATTAATCCTACCAAAACATAAAGCGATTATTGCTCCATTCTGATTGATCTTGATTTGTTATGTGACATGAACATACAGACAGACAAATTTTCGAAACAGTAATATCTACGAGTAACTATGATACCCAGAGTGAAAAATACTTTTAAAACGTTATTTAAAAATGGCTTTAAACATATTTGATGACCATATCTTAATAGTCATATATCCTTCATCTTCCTCAGCCCCTCCCTTCACTACCTTCATCCTCCCAACATACCCCCAAATGGGGATGCCGAAGTGCAAAGCTACGAGATGCATACTGGAGAAAGGCAAGTACGCAAGGGTTAATCAAATGACACATGAGAGAAGAGCTAAATTGGATTCCATGCTATTTATTGTGTTAATTTTTGTGCATAAAGTTATGAAAAACCAAATGTCAAAATACTGTAAGGATGAAATTGTTTTTTTTTAACATGGATACACAAACCAGAAATAAAATGGAGTTAGATTGCCGCTTATGAAAAAATCAAAGTCTTAGAGCTGCCAAATATATAATAGAGAACTAAAGATGTATGATGAAATACCTGAAAGTCTGAAGAATGAATGTATTTAAAAAGGGATGTTATGCTCACTGTAAGAATATTATTTTATATAATGAAATGTTACTTTGTGCATATTAGTTTATATATTAATAATTTATAAACTCAAAAAATAATTTTAAAAAATATATTTTAAAATGCTCACAGGCTCCAGATAAAACCATGTGCGGTATTAACATTGATTGAATATATTTTTTGTAAATACCTGATTTTGTGAAGACAGTTGAAAATAAACCGCTTTTATTACGGTAGTCAAAACAAACATCAAAGTTACCTAGGATCAGTGGCGGCTCGTGACTTTTGGTGAGCTAGAGTGCTAATATTAACAAAAATGGCATTATTGATGTCGTTGTAGCCGAAAAATATTTTTTATTTTTTTTTCGAAAATTTATTTTTTGTATGAAGATTTTCAGGAAATTTCAGTTTTGCCGTGCGCCGCACAGATTTCCTGAAAATTTTCATACAAAAAATAAATTTTCGAAAAAAAAATAAAAAATATTTTTCGGCTACAACGACATCAATAATGTAATTTTTGTTAATATTAGCACTCTAGCCCACCAAAAGTCACGAGCCGCCACTGCCTAGGATATAAAATGTGTAGAGATGCTTGAATTCGATAGTGTCACCTTCAATATCTGGCTTTTTGCAATAAGAGCCCTTTGACAGTAGTCTCAAGTGCGGTAGACGTTATCTAAAGAAATAAGGCAAGTGATATTATTTTATAGACAGCCAAGATCACCTATACTACTTTTATAGTATTAAGTATTTGCTACATCGATTTATAATATAATATACGAAAAGAAATGTTTCGGTTGTATATACCTATATATATAGAGAATAGATAACACACATACATACCTTAAACTCGAACTGCTTCAAATGAAAATTTTATTGCAAACCAATGCCACTACTGACAGTGTATTTTTGGCAATTTGATCGATACAGCCATCCACATATATGACACGATGGACATAAGTGGTGTATACAAATCACTTTGTAAATAGTACTTATGTAATCAAAATTATCAACATGTTTCGAATCCAAATTCCTTCATCCGGATAAAATTAAAAATAACGAAAGACAAACATCTTTATTTTTTGCTTTTCATACACCTTTTCACTAATTAATCACCATTCTTTGTGATGTTTTTTTGGTCTATAGATACTTATTTGTCTATACCTATTTGTGTAACTTTTGTTAATTTAAAAATTATCCTGAAGAACGAATCATTTGATGTGGAAATATGGCGATAATTTTGATTAAATATTTAGTTTATTCAAAGTTTTTTGTTTTTCATTTAATTAAAATGAAGCCGCAAAGTAAGCTTACCAATATTGAAGAAGTATTTGTTATATTATATTCACCAGTAAGCACAAGCATCTGCTTTATTAGAAGAGTGTACGAAATATTATGACAATAAAAAAAAATATTTTGCAAAAATTTATGGAGAATTAAAAAAAAAAACTGAATGATATTTTTTACATAGCATATTATTACGTAGCAGGTAGGAACTATTGCTTTGAAGATTCATTTAACTACAATTTATTCCTCTCTTTTCTTTTTCTGTATAATGAACTTATAAATTACTATTACACTTGTAAATTATGCACTAAAAACCAGCAATTATTCATTATCTTCACACGATCCTTAAAATAAAAATTGGTGTCTGTCTTTTTCTCTTTCTTTCTTTCTCTTTTCTCACTTAAGTTATATTTTCTTATGTTCCTTTATACCTATTATGTTTTATATTCATTTCTTTAAGTTTTTTCGTTGCTATCTAAACATTTAAAACATCTTTGTATCTCTTTATCGTGCAGTAAATTATTAAAAATGTAATATTCATTTAAAAACCCATCAGGACGTTAGTAATTAAAAAAATATATATATATTGCTCTCTTTTATCTCTCTTACGCTTCCTGACATCGTATGTCGCCTTTAAAATTGATTTTGAATTTGCACTGAGAGACCAAATTTCTGATTTTGAAATTTAAGCCCCGATCGGACAGACTATTTATTGGATCTCGAAATTCTCCCACATTGAATTTTATGTGGTCGTCTTTATTCTTTGCATAGAATAAATAAATTTATTTTTATAAAAATGCTTTCACACTGTCGTGAATAATGTATGTGGTACAATTTTAGTTTTAACCTTTTCGCGGTGTTTAAAATGTCTGCTTCTAGAAACTCTAAGCTAGAATATTCAAGAGTGTTTACTAATTTATTCATGAAGTCGATTCAATTTATGCTCGCGTTGTCAAAGACAACACCTTGAAAACAAGAAAAAGCATTAAAACTTATTATCTTCAAATTCTTCAGTATTAACACAGCAATTCGGATGTTACAAATTTGACTAGAACAAACACATTATCCCATCTAGGTCGACACTAGAGTAAACTCCATGATGTCAGGAATATCCTTGTCTTATTATTTGAAGGAACAAAAATAAGGAGTTTCCCTAAAACAGAGGGGTGGGACGAGGAAAAGGTGGAAGCATCCATATCTCCCCCTGACCCATATTATACACTTGCTGCTCTACTGTGGAAGATTGAAAACCTCCATTAAAACAATTATATATAAATGTTTTGTAAGATATCGATAACAAACACAAATATCATATAGTATTCATTCGTATGTACTTAGATTCCTTCCTAAGAAAGTGATAAGGTCCTTCGCTCTGTAATCATAGTTCGTGGGTTTAAATACAAAAGACAAAAATACCATTTAGAAAAAAAGAATTCACAGATATAAAATAAATTTAAATTTTCTTTATTACCATTTGTACCTTATTTCAGAATAACGTATACTATCAGTATCGCCTACCATTCCGAAATGTTGGTTTAAATTACTTTATCTATGAGGAAGATAAATATTCGAAGTAAATCGTTAATAATACTATTGTACCGCCCATCATAAAATTTTCCTTTTGCTTTCCCGAACACGTTCATTAAAGAACATATTATTATAAAACTATATAACAGGATTAAATAATGGCTTTTCCAGTAATACGTGTTCCCAATTATGTCCTCTGCGTGCAAACTGTACCTAAGTTTCTTGAAATAAGCAGTGTTAATCTCAAGTGACCTACCAGGTAAGTATGGTCCTGTATATTTTGTGCCTGTAGAGAGTATAAATAAAATATACAGGTGAATTTTTACGCAGCATCGCGTTCGTTAATCAAATACATTGTACGTAATATAGTTTGTATGAGAGGTCGAGGAACCGGTGGATGCAGCATTTTAGCCATAAGTTGTTACAATGTTTTGTCTTGTTTGGAATTAAAAGTAAGATTGTAGAAATATATTTTAAAATTGAAGAGCGCCCTTGAGTTTTTTTTACAAAAACGGCTCTATACAAATAATCCTAATATTTTTATTATTATTATTGCAATTTTCCCTTCGCCTTCTCTGTCATATCCTTAAACTTCAAAACATAAGGTTCTTACTAATAAACATATTTAAAATTTTAAGCAACTGTTATACATCCATTTAAATATGATAAATGGTTATTTATCAGTTTTGTAAAATTTAAGACACATTTATAAGTAAAGGGGATGGAGAAGCATTTTAAGATTATGATGAAAGCAGTTAGGCCACTATAACACGGGCATGTGTCTAGGCATGGTGGTCGTAAAATCCACTAATTTTATAATTAACAAATAATAAAGAAAAAAAATTAAAAAAAAGTTACGACCCTTTGTTTGAATCACACAAAAAAAAAACATTTAAAATTCGTTTCCAGTATCATTAATGATACCTTATTCCACATTTATTTAACTTGTCACTTTACCTTACCAGCGTTTTCACGGAAACACACGCACGGGGTATTTATAACACCCACCCACTGCCAGATCCTACCCCCATAAGGTGTGGGCGATCTTGACTTACCTTTCACTTAGCAATTTGCCTCTGTTACGCGGTGATCGTGCCGGAACAACAGAGCTGTGGGTTTAACAATATACAATACAGTGCCTGCCTCTGTTTGGTGTATTTTTATGGATTCCCGAAGCATCTTCATGCCGCGTGGTTAAACACGATTTTCCTTAACCTAGATACATAGTAATCCCCCCGAGGCGTATCGATCTCACCCGTGCGACACTCAACTTTAGGGTGCGTATGCCACTGCCCTACAAAGTTACTGTGTACACCGGTTAGAACTCTCGCGCTTAATAGGTTAACAGTTAACATAAGTTTCTTTGTTAGATTGGCCAGATTATGTACAACTTTTAGCTTGTTAATACCTGAAAATTTTCTTGTTTCCCACACTACAGTTTTGTGTTGTTGCTGGCTTTGAGATACATGGAAAGATTAAAAGTGTTTTTGTAATTATTATTTAACAAAAATATACTTCAGCCTTGGTAGAGAAGGACATTTATTAGCTACGAGTACTTAGAAAACATTTATTAAAAAACTTCGAGCAGAAAGAAATAAAAAGTAGTTACCTACAGAGTTTTCCTTACAGCCAAAGAGAATAGCTTGTTTTTGTATTATTACATAAGCTCCACTCAGGAAGGCCCATCAATGCTATGTCATATTTGGAGCTGCTCTTTGGAGGGTCTTTTTGAGGAGAGGAAGGAGTGAACATGGGTCACTGGTCATATAATCTTTTTAAACAATATTTGAGGCACAAGTGGGTGGAAGAAGTCAGGAACGTCTCAGGAAGACATGGCACTAGCAAGTTATATGAGGCAATGCCAGAATTTAGTTGAGACAAGGTGACAAAAATTTGGAGCGACAAGAATTTTGGTGAGTTAAGACTTTGGTGCGACAGAAATTTGGAGAAACAAGAATTTGGAGAGAAAAGAATTCGGTGAGACGAGAATTTGTTGAAACAAGAATTTGATGTGACAAAAATTTGGTGAGACAAGAATTAGTAGAAACACGAATTTGGTGATACAAGAATTTGATGAGAAAAGAATTTGGTGAGATAAGAATTTGATGACACAAGAATTTGATGGGAAAATAATTTGGTGCGACAAAAAATCGGTTACACAAGAATTTGGTTGAGACAAAGATAATAAAGGAACAGATTTGTGTGGCGTTCCGTAACATCTGACTACCTCTGTAAGAATGTAAACTAATGATTTGTAAGTTAGTACTTAGTAGTAATAGTTAGAAAATAAGTTAGTATGACAATCTTTATTTATTATTACAGTATTCCGTGCGATTTATATTATTTCACATCTAAAGCACCATCAGTGATCTCTTGTGGTATGTATGTATTATTAATCCCGAAACATTTCCTACCTATCTTAACGTTCCATATTTTATGAGAGGAAAACACATTTTTCCCGCGCTGGTGACACGCCATTGATTTCACCTTCCGTGAAAACGAAAATAGGCTTGGGGAAGGTTTCCCCTCCCTGCCCTTCTCGCCCAACCTACCATATCTTCTTACTCAACCCTCGTAGGCCTTATTTAGCCACCCCCTCAAGGATATGGCAACACCGAGAGGATATAATGATTGTTTACTCAGAGGGATGGCAACATTCTGCAAAGAGTGCCTGCCGCAACAATGGGAAACTTGAGATTTAAAATATGGGTAGAATTAACAAAAAAATGTATCATGAACCCTGGATGTTTCGTACAAATTTCAATACATCGCATTTTACCAAATGTTTTTTATAGCAACACTTATCTAAGAGTATTAATAGCTTGCGTTTGTACGGTTGAAATTTAAGAACACGACTTCATGTACATCTCTTGCATTCTGTTAGTAATTGTAATTATTATTGTTACGAAATTAAAAGAAAGTACATATTTTCACAGACTATTACATTTTTGCTTGTTTATATTACCCACACACAGGCAGTGTCTTGGTGGGTTCCCATTACCTACTTTTGTCTATTATATTTAATCATAATATACTTACCTATTGCTTACTTTTTACATTACTTGTACCTTATGTTATTCGCATTTATGGATTATGTAAAATTACTTTTGATATGTATTTTTTTTTTTTAAGAATAACAAACACTCCCGGGTTACGAATAACCCAACAAAATTTGAAAATCTCCTACTACCACCACACTAAGCGGAAGATGTTGCTTGTGTTGTGATGGAGGACTTAGCCAGCCGAGGAATCGAACACGGAACGCCTGGGTGGGAACCAAACCCGATGCCCACTCAACCACTGACCGCTCAATATGTATATTGATAGAAGTCACATTTTGGGAAAACGAAACAAAAATTAATTCTGGAAATAAGATATTTTAAATCTCTTTAGCTCATAATGGAAATGACGATCCAATTTATTCGTGAACCAAGTATCGGGGCTCCGTAGAAGTGCGAGTAAATTTGGCTTAGAAGAAACTGGGCGTCTTGTAGAGGGCTAGCAATTTCATCAATAGTGACCAGTTATTAAACCTGTATTAATCTCTACTACTCCCAACAATTGAATTTGGGAGACACCTCTGGTTCCCCACAATACTTGATAAATTTGCTTGATTCTGTGCAAATGAGTCGTTCCGTCTGATTTGATAACAGGTTATTAACCGATTGCCTTCTCTAAAACACAAAAGCAATGCAGGCATGCTGAGTTTATTCTGCAAGTATTTTATTGGAGCCTGCTCTAAGGATCTGGTAATAGCATTGATCCCCGATGCGTGAAACTTGGCGGACATTCGGATGCTGGCTTCATAAGAACGGGTAGTTTCTCCGACTTGTTTTTGTGCAAGTCGGCCCTTACGTGGAACGAGCTTCCGGCATCTGTTTTCCTCCTTTGTATCATCAGGACCTCTTCAAGACCCGCATTAAAAAATCCCCTCCCTCAACCCGCCTCACAATGCTGACCATCAGTGTAGCGACGTGGTACCCCTGCCTTTACACCGTACATACAGCTCTCGTGAGGTGTTTCATAAAATATAAAATTGAAAAATAAACTGTTGCAGAAAAAAAATTACCGAAAGTTCATGACGCTAGACCACGCCGATCCAGAGAACTTGCGTATTCAAACAAACATCCGTTTATGTCCTCCATCAGGACCCAAGAAACATTTTCCTCTTACTGTGGTAGAAGTAGTGCAAAATTTTCAAATATTGTTAGATTGTTTCAATGGTTTGGAATTCTTATTTCTACTATACTTGTATACTAATTTTAAGTTCATAATGGTTCTATTTTTGGTTTATGTATTATTCAAGCCAATTCCACAAGAATGTTTGGCTTTCTAAAAAAAAGTTACCAGAGTTTAGTTTAGATTCTAAAATATTGTCAAGTAAAAGTTTTTTTACTTATTTGTAATGATCTAAATATTAAAACACCCTTGTTTGGACAAGAACGGGGTATTTTTGCGCACATTCTAGCCACTAGTGCATCTATTTGTCGAATAATTTTCATTCCAGTGGCGCGGAGGGAAATAATTATTTTTTCCCGAGTTATAAATTTGGTCGGTTTTTGCCGCCATCCGCAATAATGGCGGGCACTGTCAAAAACCCACTTCCCGCAAACTTCACACAGTACTTCGATCGTAAAACATTAGGATGGAGCTCATCAATGAATATTTATTTTTTAAATTATAGTCTTAAAATAGATTAACTTAAATGATATTAGATTGCCCGGGATCATCGAGTAAGATTTAACTGGATCTTGGCGGCGGATGCATCTGCTTACCAACTGAGTGGCAGGCCGTATCGGAAGAGACTGGTTGAGGGAGACACACTGACTGTCCGTCACACTGACCCTAAGATCCCTACCCACCCCTCATACCTTTAAGAACTTCCTCTCCTTTCTATCCTAAAAATACCGTTCACATGGACACCACATGCTCAGTAATGTGTTCTTAGGGAACAGCCAAAATAGATATATGCACGTACCTAAATTTTAAGTTTTCTGAAATCTTACACATTTCCGAAATTCTACACATTTGTAAATTTTATTTTATTTATTACCTAAGGGAGTTTCTCACCACCCTCCCAACAGCTTATCTACACTAATAACGAATATGGTTAAAAATAAAAATAAAATACTCGCAGTGGTTAGAGACTCGGCCAACTTATCCAATATATAGCCACTATTCAAAGATTCGAGTACCGAATTATAAACTAAAAATAAACAAATCCAACTTAATAAATAAATAAACCGTCAATCGTAATTCGAAAATATTCGTTATTAGTGTAGATAAGCTATTGGGAGGGTGGTGAGAAACCCCCTGTCTCTTAAAAAAAATAGATGTATATTTTATAATGGATCTCTAGTAAAATAAAGCTACCTACAACTGTGTTGATATTACTTCATAATTTTTAGGTTTCCTCGTCTTCGTGGTTGTAGACGTCTTCTTCATTTTGGTGATTTCCTCGTATTCTCATTTTTGTAGACTTCATCTTCATGCTTGATGACTTCCTCATCTTCATGTTTGTAGATCTCATCTTCATATTTCATGATTTCTCATCTTCATGTTTGTAGATCTCTTATTCATATTTGTTGATTTATAAAAATTTATGTTTTCATTCTCCATCTTCATATTTGACAATTTCCTTATTGTTTGTAAATCTCATCTTCATTTTTGTTGATTTCCTCATCTTCATAATTTTATATTGCATTTCTTGAATCACTCACCTTCGTGTTTGTAGACCTTCTCTGTTATAGATTTCGTTAGTACCTATTACTTCATATTTTTTAATGATTCCTCAATCGTATATTTTTCATATCAGCGTTTGGAAAAGGTCAATACTGATTGTCGAGCTTTAGAATATACCTCACAGGATACAGTAGATTTCCGGTATCCGGTCTGGAAGGATTTGTTTAAAACCAAGGGTTAAAATTTTGAGCTTTAAAAAATGAAATAGTATCTTGTGTTTTAAGTACTACATCCTCTGAACTTCTTTCTCCGTCGGCAGAGGGCGGACATTCGGAAAATTGGTTAAGTCCTTTGCAAGAAAGGAGAGAAACATTTATTTGGGCTCGAAACATTTAATTAAGTGAAGGAATTTGTTACTTTTCAAGTAAAGGATGCTCTTCCTCCGGACTTCTTTCTGGGATGGAAAGGAACTAGGTACGCATTGTTTGTTTCCGTATGATATTTATTATCTCGACTAATTCGAAGCTCCTATTATGGAAAAGGCTAATTTATATGTAAAAACGTAAAACTAAATGGAAGTTTCCATATGAATGGAAATTTTTTCATACATGTAGTAAGAAAAAATATAAAATAAAAATGGGTTTTTTTGTTAGTAATTTTAAAATATAAACGACAAGTTTTAAAAATGTTCAAATTTTACCAGAAAAACTATCTTTTCATAACTTTTGAAGGTTATTCCCATCAATGTAATAAATCACTTAAGAAGAAGATAACACTAATAATCTAAATTAAAATATGAAAATGAACAAGACACAGAAAAATAATAAAAGATAACGGTCGCAACTGGGACTCGAACCCAGAACCTCTCGTCTTACCGGGACAAACGCCATACCAATTACTATACTGCCACCATTTATTAAAAAGTCATATTTGTCAAACTTATATGTTTAAAATTTCAGAATATTGTTATTATTATTTTTTTTTATTTAATTGTTTTGTGATGTGTCACATCACAAGAGCGCCCCTGTCTGAACAGTGTAAAGTACAGAGGGACCGCGTCGCCACCCGCTGGGCAGCGTTTTGAGGTGGGTTAAGGAAGGGGCTGTTGGAAGTGATTTATGAGTACGGGACTAAGCAAAGGCCCGGATAATATGTAAGAGGAAAAACAGATAACGGTGAGTCGTTCCACATAAAAGTTGACTTGTACAAAAATTCTCATGAAGCCAACATCAACTCTTAAACTGTCCGCTCTTGTCGGCCGAGTTTCACCTACACGCACTGGCGCACCGGAGATCGGTCCGGCTAGCTCTTTAGAGCAGACAACGTTAAAATATCTGTAAAACAAACTCAGCACGCCTACTTTCTTGTTCTTTTTCATATTTCCGTTTAGTTTATTAGTGTTCTTCTCAATGATAAAAAACAAAACTTTTTCTTTCACAAATTTTGATATCATTTTATTTTTACTTACTAGTTTTAGTAAATAGAAATCACAAAGTACCCATGATGGCTTTAACAAGGCACAATTTATTTTAGTTTATTTGTAAAAGTCAAATTAATCGAAATAATTTTGTCACTCAGATCGGTCATTATCGATTAATTCACCACGAAATAAATTTTCTCACAAATTTCTTTTTTCCTTAGCCACTTTTCATTGTCAATAATGATTTTAAAATCATAAAATCTGTTTGCATACCTCAATATAACTCTCAAACGGTGACTTCTGGCTTCCATCGCGAGCTGTGAAACTTTTTACCTAAATTCGTTTACTGTTAAAAATATAATTACGTGGATACTAATTTTACTATTCAGTAAAGAAAACCTTTTGAAATATGAGCGAAGCAAGTAAGTAAAAATTGGAGAACATGAAATGATTTAATTTTTATTTTTTATTCCCACATTACGAGTAGCAGCAAAATATAAAATGGGAGAAGGAAAAATCAGTTAATTTTTTTAAATATTCACATTATCTGGATGTAGACCTTTTCCCCGTCAAGAGTGCCACCCAAACCCTCCCTTATCACTTTTTCGCTTACCTACCCAGCCTTGGTATGATTTTAAATGTAGAAATAAAGGGAGCGTGTAATATGAAGATGATAAGAATAAAAAATATGTACAAGCAGTTAAGTGCGTAAAAGAGAGAGACCTTCATATGAATAATATACTTTTTTAATATGATTTAAAAGGTTTTTACTGGTTTTTGTACGTCAAATTTTAAAGGTGAAATTAATATTTTTTTGTTGAAATTATTATTTTTTGAGAAAAATATATTACTATGGCAAAAATTAAATATGTATAAAAACTTACAACACCCATGCCATAGGTCACTCCAAGTGGTTCGCTACCTATGGCGCTTATTAGGGGTGCCTGTCTAGCTTGTCTAGGTCTTGGTCGCTGATGTATCCGCCTATTTACTGCGTGACGGGCAGGATCAGGAGAGACTGGTTGAGGGAGACCGTTTTACCTTTCCAGCAGGACTCTCTCGACACTTCGACTTGCACTGCAATGGAGGGGATGTATTCATAAGTCCGTCACTCCTGGGCACATACCAACCCACACCTCATACATTTCCTTCCCAGAACTTTTCCTTTCTTTCCTTAAAAAGACTCTTCACATGGCATCCATAAAGATAACATAGTCCCTGAGAAAAATTATTTTCCTCAGAGCCTCCGTGAGGAGCTAATGTAAAAAAACTATCAATAAAACATTTAAACAAAACTAAAGACCTCTGCCTTGCCGGGGTAGTGCTATGACCACTGAGCTATTTTGATCATTTCAACATCCGTAATGTTTAACCGTATCAACAGTACATATATCAGTACTTCGACTGAAAGCTACCAGCATTATCTCTTCGTTTTCTTAAAGCATACTTTTCTGGCTTTTCTCTTTCACATTTTTCAATTGAGAGTATATGAGAGTATTGTCTTCAATGATTTAAATTATTCAGAGATGAATTTTCCACCTAAAAGAAAAGTGCTAAAGGTTCGTTTTACTAAAATCGTGTATGATAACTTTGCAGAATACCAAATTTTATAAAAGCTATGAAAGTTATCTAATAATAAAATATGTATGCTAACAAAGCAGGAATGTCCAGCTGGGGAATAGGTAGGTTTGTTTCGAATTCGTAATCCACGAACGATATCCGATAATTCGAATACCCCTTTCAAACAAATAATGAGTTTTTCATGTTCTGTGCGAAAATCAAACGGCCATTTATGTGCATAATTTATGTTGTTCCAATAAAGGCCACAATTAATTTCCGATCTGAAAAAGCCGGTTCCGTTCGCTGCTTCCCCGGAGAGTAATTTCGGTGGAAAAAGATACTTTTTGTTCCCATTTGGTTATTTTGTATTGTATTGTGTAATCGGGAAGCAGAATCATACAAGATAATGGAAATATCCACGCATAAACCTTTCTACATCTTTGTTAATATTTGTTGAGAAATAAATAAAATATTTGTATTGTGTTCTTACATAATAACAAATTAGACACTCTGTCGAGCTTTCTCCAAATCGATTAGGTATAATTTAGAACACATCTACCTACAATACTTACCTACCTAATGGTGATGAACTACTAAGGATAGGTTGTTTAAAAAAATTATAAATTAATTAAATATTCTAGACGGTTAACTTAAATACTGCCAGTAGAAAACATATTTGACTTTAAAAAGATTGAGTATCCTCTTCGTTCAGTCGTTTTATAAGCTCTGAAAAAAAAATTAAAGCATATAGAAACTGCTTTGGGGTTGTGGTTTTATTTTATAATGTGTAAAATTTTTTTTTTTTTAAATTACAGAAAAACATTTCAAAATGCTTGAGCTTTGCAAAATAATATAAAACACGTATTTTGGCGATGTTGTATTCGTGCGTAAGTCAAAGTAGGCGGTTGGTGTTTAACGGGAATTTATACCTTATCGCTATCTACATAAGGAGCGTTATTGTTAAATTTCCTTAATAATAATACCGGATAATAATAATAATAATTACCTTGGTAATACCGGAGAATACCGGAATTAGTCTTTTTTTAATCAAATTCTAGACGTATTGACTCTTTTTTACAAAAAGCATAAATTGATTTTGAAATATTGTTATTTTATCTGGTACACGCAGTTTTAAAATTTTGAAAAACTAAGTGTATTTTTAATATACTAAGGTTATACCGTTAGTCGTTGGCAGATTTGTTCAATTTTCAAATGATAGATTCTATTAAATAACACAAATTTCAAATCATATAATCATACAACAAAATAAATCAATACATTATCTTGTCATCACAATTTTAAAAATTTAAATTTGAGTTAAATTCAAATCATTAAAAAAATAAATCAGAGAACGTGTTTTATGACAAAAATACCGCAGTTTTTCTATTTATTTAATGTCTTACAAACTAAAACATTAAAAAAAAATTTACACACTTATTTTTTTTAGACATTATTGAAAAATCATAAATACTTTTGATCAAAAAATACTTACAAGAAGAACACTATATTTAATAATTTATCATCGTGCGTTTTGAGCATTTTTATTGCTTTAAATTTTAAAATTGTGATACGGGGAATAATCGATATTTCTCATTGGAACCTCCCTGTACAGTTGCAAGCATTTTTAAACTTTTATTCTCAGCTGCTGGTCAATCACTCTTGATGATAAAAGAAAGCGCTTTTGTTAGGGAATGTTTTTACATTTATATTTTTACAGAATTTATACGGGAATAGTGCAATGCATCATCTCCCAATCATGATATAATATGTACTATAATAAAAGAAAAGCAATAATACGTATTGAGTTTATAGGGGATATTTGATGGTCTCTTGTCTCCTGAGAGCCATTAAATTGTACCCGGTCCAGGCAGCCTTGGCAGGGATCATAGTGTTAGTGAATTGGAGAAAAGGCTTCCTACTTCCTATGCGATGGTGAAGTGTATCTGTGATAGTGCACTGGTCCCCTGATAGTCGGAGAGATGATATTATAAGTGGTTTGTGCTTATCCAAAGGGGATGCAGTGTAATAATAGTCGACCAACAGTTCTGAGATATATAGATATATGTATTGTAAAATGCGTTGAACAATAGAAATTGAAGTGAAATTCTCACTATCGCTATCTTATGCGAATCCTTTTTCAAAGTATCCTTCGTCGTTTTTTTCCAAATCAATTTTCAATTCTAAAGTAGCTATGGGTAACCGCCGCCCTATGAACCATTTGGATAACCAACACCTCTGCCATAGGTCACCCCAAAAGGTTTGGTACTTTTGTTGACTTAGCAGGGGTACCCGGGTTCATGCCGTGAGGTTTGTCTAAGTCTTGGTGGTGGATGCATCTGTCCAGTATGTAGCGGGCTGGATCGGGAGACACTGATTGAGGGAGGCCTTTTGACCTCATCAGAACCTCATTGAACGAATCTCTATCCTTCGCCTAGACCCACAGTTGGAGAGATGGATTCAAATATCCGTCACTCCTGGACACACTGACCCGCAGATTCTTACATAACCCCCGTACCCCTTTCCTTCCCAGAATTTCTCCTCCTTCCTTTCCTTACGACAGTAAGGGGATATTATTTTCCTCAGCTCCTCCTGCATGGAGTATACATCTTTTTAACATAATACTCCTATCGATTTACTATCGATCTCTAATCGAATAAAATTAACTTCGAATTGCCAAGACAGAGAAACATGCTTAATAAAACTACTGTTCCAAGAAAATAAAATGATTTTTACACACTCTTATCGGTAATAAACGTTATTCGTCTTCGAACAGTGGTAAGGCCGAGTCTCCCAGGACCAAATGTTCTTGAACCAAAACTGCAAAAGTCTTTCTGTGGCAGGGAGATCTCTCGTTATTCATTCCCTTAAATGATGGTTTTACCAAGGCATTAACCATACTTAATATTCAAAATGAGTTCACTGTAAAGCAGTAAACTGGAAAGGCTAAAGTTGCCACCCACAAAGTGTTGTGCGGCAAACACTCTCATTTTAAATAAATATAAATACAACATTATTATCATGCCAAAAGCTTGAAAATGTTAAACAAAACTTTATCAATAAAACAAAAATTACTGATAAGAAACATAACACAGTCTCGATTGTTTTCGCCGAACAATAACCACAAGCGATAGCCTCAACAGTATTAATTGGTACATTGTTATCGTCGGTTTCTGAGGAATTTGATACCTGATCTTTGGCTGTCATTTGATTTTATATTAAACAACCTAGTCCCATTGTTTGTATGACATGTAAAGAAAACTAAGTAGTAAACAGAGAAGGCCCACACAACTGGCTGTTGGATTTCTCAATACAACGTATTTCAGTGATGACTGTGAACTAAGTCTCAGACAGCTGTTTGGACAATTTGGAGTAAGTGCATAAATTTTATAGTAAAGTTACAATAAAGGGGAATAATTTTAATTTCCGGTATTCTTCTATCTTCTTCTATCATCGGGGTAATATTTTACCGCTGCTGCGGAACTGCATTCGCACCAGACGTATGTGTTTCGAAGCCACGAGGAGCCGCGTCTTCCCCTGCTGTGTTTTCCATAATTTTGAATTGTCTGTTCTCATTATGGGCTTTTTGATGGCCTCCGTGGATGAGGGGTAAGGCTCTCCACTAGCTATCCGAAGGTCGCGGGTTTAAATCCTGTTTATCCACTGGAGCGATTTAGGTCCAAATTTGGACCGCTTTTATTTTTCTGCGATTGATATCGGTCCGAAATTGGACCACGTTTAACGAACCTACAAAAACGGGAAAACGGGGGGATTAATTAGTTTTAAACCGCAGTAAACAGTTTTATGTTTCCATATTAACATTTTGAGGAATAATATTAAACGAATCGAATGGCCAATTCAAAAACTGAACACTAATCGCTTGAGTGATTAAATGATTAATTTGTGTTTTTTCACAATTAATTATTTAAAAATAATATATAGTGATTTTGCAGCACGTTCCAGAGTGGAAGATACTCTCAACACCAAGACAACCATTCAGATTTGAAACGTGGCTTGAAATTGCTTTAGACGTGTTTAGTGACCAGATCTGATAAATTCGGGTACATTCCACCTTGGCGGTATAACGCCATGAATATAGGCAATAGGCGTACAAATCGCTTGAATTTACAATAAAATTTGTTTCGGAAATCATTCATTTATAGTCAGTGAGACTATGACATCCCCAATTGGGGTATGTTATGGTGTATTAATGGAGAGGGGAGGAGATAGATAAGAGCAAGGTGGGATGTACCTGAATTTCTCAGATCTGGTCACTAAATACGTCTAAAGCAATTTCAAGCCACGTTTCAAATCTGAATGGTTGTCTCGTAAAAACTAGGAACACAATTTTTAAAAACTGATGCCGGTAATAGTATATTGCCATGTTCTTATTTAGATATGTAATAATGTAACATAATATCTGAACAAATAACAAGGTCTTATTGTTCTGAAATTGAACACCGTAAGTGTCACATAAAGCAGTGCTTGTATTTTGACAGAGATAGAATGTAGCAATGTACCCACAAAAGTATTGTTTTAAAACTATCATTGTCGTATATCTTACATAAGCATTGTTTTATATTTGCATTGTACTTGGTTACTTACCTAGTCATCTTTTTTGTGTTTGTTTTGTAAGCAGATTTTCATGATTAATTTTCTGACAGCCTTCACTTAGATTTTCGGATAAATGTTGGGTATATTTTTTTTATTTTTTTTTATAGAGAAACTTCACAAGAGTCCCAACTGCTCCCTTCTGGAGCCAGTGAGACTATGGCATCCCCAAATGGAGTATGTTGTGAGGCTGAAGGTATGTGGGGAAGGGAAGGAGATGGGGAAGAGGAAGGTGGGAAAGTACCTGGCTATTCAGATCTAGTCACTAAACACGGCTATTTTTATTAATTAATTGTGAAATAACACAAATTAATCAAATAAAAATTATTTGCGCACGCCAGGTTCGAACCCGCAACCTTCCGATTGGGAGTCAAGTGTCAAATAAATGAGCGAATGAACGAATAAAGGGGTGTAAGGAAAAAATATGAGGCAAATGTGAATGGTAGAAGAAGTCGGAAACGCCCGAGGAAGACATGGCACGATCTAGTGAATCAGATACTGAGTCGGTTCAAGAGTCAGAATAATAGAAGAGTATGTATGAACATTGTATGAATGTGAACGAGGCATAGAGTGTGTGCCAAGATCGAGTTGTTTGGTGGTCCGTCCTCTCTGCCTACCCCTGCGGAAAACGGCGTGATGGTTAGTTAGTTAATTAATGTTGGGCTTTCCACTGCGATTACCAACTGTTATGCTCTGCAATTAAGGTTTTATAATTTAATTCTTCATGTCAAGTAGGCAAAGAAATTAACTCTAATTCCTATTTGCCTAGCCAATAATCTTGAGAGCTTAATTAAAATTGTAAATCATTTTATAGATGTGATTTAGGAACATATCTACATCAAATTAGCATAATCATCAAGTAAAAAGTATGAATTTGGTTGGAAAATGGAAACTTTCGTGAGATCATGTACCTCTTATGTACATTGCTATTATTTTAACAATTAACTCTAACAAAAATATTGTATTCTAATAAAATAATGTTTCTTTTTCACAAATATCGCGTAAATTCAAACAGGTAGCAGCACCTGTAAGAGACTTATTATTCAACATTTTCTGTAGCAAGTTATTTTTAGTTCATAGTATGTGTAAAGTAGGAATCCTTCTAACTCACCTCTTGCTCATTCATTTGCTCCAAACTGCAACTACTGGTTTTTGAGAAACGATGAGAAGGAATTTATAAACACCAGAAGTGGATGTTCGGACGACCGCTTATAATAACATTGTAAAAAGTTGTTATTGACAAAAAATGCATGTGGCCACTTGAAAGAAGAAAGACGATATTAAATCAGGTGGATAAAAATATAAGAAGGTATCATTTTAGAAAGAGACTGACTATTCATGTTAACCCATGTATAGAACCATGGAAGGAATTATGCAATTACCTATTATATGAATCTTTTTGGCTTGAAAGTCTTAGGATGGGTTGTTTCAACAAATTTGAAAAATTCCTCAAATATTTTTAGTTAATTTTCATGTTCTATGTATGTTCTATTCGTGTTCTATTATTATATAATTATAGGCCAGTTGCTTCATAAAACTGAAATTATCATAGCACATGAAAAAAACCTGAGACAGTGGTTTGGCCAGTCTATTGTAGAGCTGTTCCGGGCCGCAGTAAACAAAGTCCGCATGGCCAACATGATAGCTAACGTCGGTCGAACGGGCAGGGCACGAGAAGAAGAAAAAGAATAAATAGAGCTTCCATAGAACGAACTTAAAATATTTGATGATTTGTATCATTTTTTTTAAACAACCCATTTTAGTGACAATGCTAAGGATTTCATGGGATAATGCTCTCTGTTCCGCGCAACAATGTTTCTCGATTGAAAACATATTAATTTATTACTTACTAATTATTTATTTCTCCTGGAATGCCATCGAATACGTAACAGATTTGCTAGGAACTCATCGCAATTGCCTCGATTTTATGGTATTTTGAACTTCTCGTTTCGTTACTTGCAAAAATTATTATTTCACATAAAATGTCATCATTGTTCATTTTCGAAAATCATTGTCACCTAGTTATTTATTATGAGATAGCCTCGCATGACTTCTTTTTTATTGTGAAAATATAATAAAACGAAAATATTTACCTATTTCCAAATTTTATATATATTTTTTTATAACAAGGGAGAAAAGCATTTCTATAAATATGTGGGTTTTTTTGTGACATTAAATTTAGGCATTTAAAACGTTATTTGATAAGGTTCACATTATTATTATAGCCCGCTCGGTATTTTAGCTGGTGCATTCAGACACATAAAAAGAGAAATAATAGTGGACAGCAAGCGCCACATAACATCATTTTAACATAAAAAATATTTACTAAAGGTATTACCCTTATATTCACATCAGAATATACCGTCGATGTGAATCCATCACTGTGTAAGTCATATTTGACGACTTTTCGGGATACCCAACAAACTGCTTTTTAATTAACGTTTACGGCAAAATTATGTTAATCATGTTTTTAGCATTTTTAGATTAACTTTAATATTTTAGTAGTATTTTTTCTGCCCATTAAAATAACGGTCTAAATATACGCATCTGGCAACTGCTTGTTTAGAAGCGATTGATTTCTCATTTTTGGAGCAATGCAGAGATATTATGTGAAATCATTGTACAATTTTTTCATACGTTTTCTACCGATGAAAGATTATTCCTGCCCTAGAATAAAATTTCATGGTATGTAATGAATCTAACCAAACCTAACCAAACTTATT
The DNA here is from genome assembly GCA_951813805.1 of Limnephilus auricula. Classification (NCBI taxonomy): domain Eukaryota; kingdom Metazoa; phylum Arthropoda; class Insecta; order Trichoptera; family Limnephilidae; genus Limnephilus; species Limnephilus auricula. Next base: position 2,797,009 of record OX638401.1, read on the forward strand.
GTGGTGATGTGTTAATTACTTACCTATTGAAATTGCAGCATTTGGGAGGTGACTTAGCAGGGGTGCCCGGGTTCGTGAGGTAAGGTTTGTCGAGGTCTTATTCACCTACTGCACAGCGGGAGGGATCAGAAGGGACCAGTTGCGGGAGACCTAACCTAGACCTCTCCAACCAGGTTCACTCGATCCATTACTTTGCACCGCAGTGGAAAGTATGGATTCAAATGTCCGTATTTTCTGGACACATTGACCCCCTCGTTCCTACGCACTGTTCAGACCTGTTTCCTTCCCAGACTTCTTTTCTCTATAAAGATCTTCCACAAAGTATCCCCAAAGATGACATTGGTTCTGAGAAAAATCATTTTTCATCATGGCCCCTGTCCGGAGCTAACATAAAAAATCGGGTTAGTGTGATAAAATATATGTATCACGAAGCCCAATGTCATATATTTTGTATCAATGGTAAATATTTGAAGTTTTGAGTCACTTTTTGTATGAAAATACACTTGATTTTGACGGTACAAAAAACGTGAAATATGAAACCCGTTTGATGGTAAAAGAGGCTAAGGAGAAATGCCACAGTTTCACGCAGGATCGAGTTACTCTCGCGCCTCGAGGACGGGGGTTATCGTAACAAACTTCAAGTCCTTTGTAAGTCATGTCTCGAGAAATGCGTATAGCATACAAGGGATTAACATAATATTTGTACAACACGTGTACTGGAATACAAACCACAATTTGACAGAATAAGTGGGTACCTACACAGTACACACACTTGAAGGAACCGCTACCTGATATATACTGCTTTAAATACCTACCACCAACTAACTACTTCCTTACGTCGCAAAATACTCAATTTATTATCCTGAGTGGGATATTTATTTATTTATTTAGTACGGGAAATTATTTATTTTGTAAAATGCTATGACTGTCGAAACAGAAGGAAATCCCTTTTAGGACATTCGAATTTGGATGAATTAAGGTAGATATACAAAAAATAGAGAAAAAATGAGATGAAGAGAATGAACAAAAATAATAGATTAATAATAAAGATAAAATATCTGTGGTTATTCAGCAAACTTTAAAAAATAATATATTCAATGTACATTGTACATATACTTAATAATAAAGAAATAAAATAAAGGTTGGTAACTCGTATTCGCATTGCATATTAAATTCCAACATATTTTGTAAAACAAAAATAGAAGAAAAAGAAAAAAAATAAAATTAAAATTATAAAAACTTAGATAACAAGGTAACTGACGTTTGTTTTAATTTTTTAATTCGGTTTTTGTTTACGTATATGTTTCAATTTTTTTTTTTCGTTTGTTAAATAGTAGATAATATTATAAATAACTTTAATGGTACTTACCCTCTTATAGAACTGTGAAGCAAACAATAATTAATAACTATAATATGATTAACCAATTTATTCCAACGCGCAAACGTCACAATTTTCATGTAAAACCGCACAACAGTGCTAGTTTCGCAAAACTAGTGGAACTATTGCTCCCCCATTTTGGTGGATAATGTGAGGCTAAAACACATGCGTAAGGGTGAGAACACGGTAGGAACTTGGTTATTATGTACCTACTTCACATATAAGGTCAGATCACTAAGCATAGATATTGATGGTCTCTCCATCAGGCGACGGCACTAAGAAATTTTTTTATCCTGAAAAATATAAAACCTATACATAAACACATGTTTAGAAACATACGAAATCGAAAAAAATTAAATTAATTTATCAAGTTTTTAAGAGAATCTTTTGGGTCCAGAGAAAAAGTTACTGTAACAAAACCACAGCAACAGAAACATATAGACAACAGAGTAATATAATCATACAAATATTGTAGAAAAAAACAAGTATTTTGCACATCAATGATTGCCATCTCCGGATATACAAAGCGATCGTTACCACGGAGGTAATCAAATAATACATATTAACCTATTAAAACTTTTTTAATAACATTAAAATCGTATTAAACAAATCATCAACTCGAATTCCTACCTCGAAATTTATATCAGTTCCTACCTGGGAATGTGTAAATGACCGCATATATTTTGTCTACGCTTTCAAAGCATAGAATGTGGACATTCTACTCGAACATAAGACTGAATGCCCAGAGCTATTTTTAACAGATTCTACAAAATACCAGAGAGAAACATTAAATTTTATCTATGGTAAAATCGTCCATAATCGAGTCAGGCCAGACGTAACGATGGACCATGAAATGGCCAATCATTAATAATTATTTAAATGTTTGTATTAATTAAGTAAGGACACATGGTCATTAAACAAAACACTGTGCGAGATAGCATCAAGCCGAAGAGATGTTACGATTCTTGGCTGAGTTTACTTTGAATATTAAAATAATTAAAATGCATATTAAATCAACGTGATATTATTCTGCTGCTTAAAATTTTAATAATATTCTCGTTAACGGTTTTAAGATTCGCTGTCAAACAATCATATTTAAGAAGTTATCAGAGTATAAATTAATTTAACACAACTCAATTATAAAGAAGAATAACAACAGGAGTGTTTGAACCGTCATAATGGGAGGAGATTATTTTAATTGTATCTACCTTAAAACTCTTGAAGGTATCATAGTCAACAAAGGCATGTTAAAAATTTGAACTGTGTTCAGAAAAATACATAAAAAAGTTGCGTCGTCGTAGAAATTTTCAATTGAATTATAAAATTCTAATGGCTTATACTTAGCAAATTAGTATTTAAAATGTAAATTAAACTATGAAGTTATAATATTTTTCACATAAATGGCGCGTTAAAACTAGCCAATTATTTTTTGTCTTCAAATAACTTTTGCAATTTTCTGATGGTATTAATTTTAAGCCCACTATTAAATAATACTTAACTAACTAACCATCACGCCATTTCCGCGCAGGGGTAGCCAGAAAGGACGGACCGCCAAACAACTCGGTCTTGGCATACACTCCTTACCTCATTCACATTCATACATCTTCTCATACATGCTCTTCTATTATTCTGACTCTTAACAAAGCCCGACCCAATCACCCGATCACCCCTGATCGTGCCATATCTTCCTCGGGCGTCCTCGACTTCTTCTACCATTCACATTTGCGACATATTTTATCTTGACACTCCTTTCTTCATTCATTCGCTCTACTTGTCCAAACCATCTAAGCGTCCCTTTCTTAATATTACTTATTACGCTCACATCAGCCTTGCATTCTTTTCGGATCTCCACATTCCTCACACGATCATACATGGTTTTACCACACATTCGCCTCAGGGATCTCATTTCTACAGCATTGAGTCTACTTTCATCCTTTCTCTGCCAGTTCCATGCTTCACTGCCATACATCAGGATAGGTACCAGCACTCCATTGTGGCCTGCTAGCTTCGCGTACACCATTAATGGAGTTACCTTACATAATAATATTATGTATAATGTTATTTAATAGCGGGCTCAAATTTAACTAAAGGCTAAAGAGATAAAGAATTTCTATAAAGCATCTATTTCTACATACATGTTTGTATTTACATAAACTTTTTTTCAAATTAGCTCCACAAATGAGGCCCTCAGGAAAACAATTTCCCTCGATGCCTGTGTCATCTTTAGGGTTGCTGAGGGGAGTGTCTTTTTAGAGAAAGGAATGAGATAAATTCCTTGAAGGAAAAGGGTATAAGGGGTGGGTAGGAATCTGGGGGTCAATCAGTCCAGATGGAGAGTTAAAAAGTCTCTCCCGGTTAAGCCCGCCACGTAGTAGGTGGTCAAACTAATGTCCTGCAAAGACCTAGACAAACCTTACGACGTGAACTCTCTAGCGCTCCCTATCACCAAATGTGTTGGTAATCCAATAAATGATTCCTGGGGCGGCGATACCCATACCCGCCTCCCAAATTACGAAGCTTGTGTTTATAATGAATTAAATTGTAATAAATTACCTTATTGAAATTTTTACAAAACTTTTTTTGTTTACATCGAACGGTGAACATGCTTTATTTATCTCGATTCTCCCAAAACATATGTTTCATTCATTCATTGAATGGACAAAACAGTCATAAAATAAATATAATCGATATTCTCAATGTTATTTTCGCCATTACAAGCATCTGAAATGTTCCTATAAATTTATATGTTTTGTATTCAGAACATTCGCTGGCGAAGCTCTTATATTTCAATTATTATAACAGATATCCAATTTCCTGCATAAACCTTACCTAGGCAAGTTTTCTCCTTTGTTGGTTTGGTTTATTCGATTGTTTATTGGGTAGACAATCCGCTAGTTTTATATTGACTTTTATCTTTTAAGATGGAAGCGATAAAATGTATCATTTTAATCGGCTAATAAAAATTTACAGGAATCATAAAAAACATTTTACAAAAGAAGTAAAGAATTTTTTTAAATGTTTTTGATTTTTAATAAGTTTTCAAATAACATTATTTCGGATGTGACATGACGTGAATTAATTAAAAACCGCTAATTTTACAATTTGGGTGGCAAGTGTGGGTAACGCCGACCCGGGAAGCAATTATTAGATAGCTAACCCAACACCCCTGCCATAGGTCACACCTGTGGTTCACTACTTTTGGTGACATTCCGGGATCATGAGGAGAGGTTACTCTAGGTCTGCGGCGGATGCTTTTGCCTATACACTGCGTGGCAGGCCGGATCGGGAGAGACTGGTTAAGGGAGATCTTTTGACTTCTCCAGTCGGACTCCCTCGACAAATCGTCTTGCACCTTCGGTCACAGTCGGAGGGATGGATTCATACGTTCGTCCTAAGCACATTGACCCCAGATTCCTACCCACTCTCATAACTTTATCCTTCCCAGAACTTTCTCTCCTTTCTTTCATTAAAAATATAACAGCATCCTAAGAGGGCAGAGCGTCTGTGGGATTTATTCCTCTGGACCTCCTGTGTGCGGATAATGTTAAAACAAAGTTTTATCAAAAGAGAGCTTGACTACCCACAAAAACTAGTGTCCAGTCAACATGAAAAATTTAAATATTGGGTAAAGGAAGAAATAAATTACTATAGTTTCCAACAAGTTTATAGATATTTTACATTTATTAACAGGTATGTATAAAAATACTAAAATTAAAAATAATAAAAACATTCGAAATTTTTTATAATGTTTTGAACTCTTGAAGATGTGATAGAAAAAATTGTCGACAAACCTCGGGGCTCCAAAACATACATTACCGATATCGTGCAGTCCCTCAAAGCTGTTCCGGGCTGCAGGGCTGAAGGGTTAACATTTCAATCCTTTACTTAAAGACCCTCCACACAGCGTTCTCAAAGATAACTTAGGCCTTGGGGGAAATAATTTTCTTCGCGGCCTTCGGTGTGGAGTTAATGTTAAAATAAAAATAATATTTTCAAACATTAAACAAAACACAGAAAAAAAAAATCATTCTTTAAAATACATATTATTTAATTAATAAAACATAATTTAAAATAAAATACATTGGTATTTGTTTTGACAACTTCTTCAAAATTTTATTCATTAGGTAATTATTCAATAAATTCTAGGCCATTTGAAGATCTGTAAATGATATTTAGCTTTTATTATTTTCTTATTTTAATATTCGATACCTTACGACTAGATCATATCTTTTTTTTTGTTTTATTGGTTGTATAGCTTATAGTTCACACAAATAATAGTTTCCATATAACTAGATTTTAGATTTTATACATTACGCTTTCTTTTACGATAAGACTCATTACTTATTACTTTTCTTAATTGAATTAGTTTGTTATTAGTACCACTATATTATTTATCATGTTTTAAGTAAATAGTATAAATTATTTTAAAATTTTAATGTAAAAGCCCACTGGGGAGTTGATAAATAAATAAATAAGATAAATGACAAAATTGGGCTCCTACCAAACGAATGTTACTTACAAAAATTATTTTGTATGTCCCATTGGCTTATATTATAGCCAATTATTATCTGTTCGACAAAGATCTAAGAAACAAAGATGGTTCAGTAATCTCTGTATAAAATACATAGCTTCTTAATTCATCGTTCTAATATTTCTTCTTTCTCTCGTCGCTTGACTGACAGTCACGCCGTTACAAAAAAATGCTTATTTAAAACAAAACAGATAATATAAAACCTCCTAGTAATTAATTTTTATAGCTCCCGGCTGCTTAGATTCAATAAATCGTTTCCATCTGAGATCATCGCAGCTTGTTTCGTTAATGACTGCAAGATTATTTTCAAAATCATGATTTTAGACTTTCAGCTCGAGAAAAAGTATAAAGTAGGTGTTTCATTGGAAAATTATGATAGACAAAGTAATTATAAACAGAGAAAATAATTAACCGTCCGTCGTTTCAAAAACACTAACTTTGGCAGAAAATAAGCATATAATATTACATAATTTTATTATTTGAAGTTTCAACACAAATTCACATAATTAAATACTTTTCATCGGTATTTTAGAAAATATTAATATATTTATTTTTTAAATTTTTATTGAAAAACTTGTTCTAATAACTTTTGAAGGTTATACCCATCAATATTAAAGGTGAATATAATACTATTAAATCTAAACGAAATATAAAAAATATCAAGACTAAGAAAAATAAAATGGTAACGATCGCAACTGGGAGTCGATGTCAGCAACCAAACGAGTCCCGGTAAGACAAGAAATCCTGGGTTCGATTCCCCGTTGTGTCCGTTACCTTTTTTTGTGTTCTGTGTCTTGTTCTTTTTCATACTTCGTTTATATTTTAGTATTATCTTCTTCTTTAATGTTATTAATTTTTCATTTGTTTTATGGTCAGTGCAGTTTAATTTTAAGTCATGGCACTGTAAACGTTTTTTTCAATAATATTAATATTTATAATATTTAGTGGTTAAAACACAGTTATTTGTTTCATTTTATCGGTATTTTTTAGGCTATTTAGCTTTTAAGTGAACGTGGTATAAAATACATGGCAAGACTCAAATACTGACTCCATCTAACAAATTATTTTTAGTCATTGAAGAAGAAGATAACAATAATAATCTAAATTAAAATATGAAAATGAACAAGATACAGAAAAATAATAAAAGATAACAGTCGCAACTGGGACTCAAACCCAGATCTCTCGTCTTACCGGGACGGGCCCTCTACCAATTCAGCCATTGCCACCTATTATAAAACCGCCGTAAGAATTTCAGAATTAACAATACTATCTTCGACTAATGTTTTTTCCATATTATCCGAATTATATTTTATTATTTTTCTGTGTCTTGTTCATTTTCATATTTTAATTTAGATTATTATTGTTATCTTCTTCTTCAATGATATACATTGATGGTAAAAACTTAAAAAGTTAAAAGGAGAGTTTTTCTTATAAAAAAAATTAATTATTTTTAGACCCAAAGAGTTAATAGCTCGTTGAAAGTATCTACAGTAACAGTTGTTGCAAAAATTGTAGGCTTCATAAATTATATCAATTTTTCAATGTTAACTCAATATAAAATAATTAAATCGATAATAATTGCAGATTTGTTGACACGAGTTATTTTATGGCGACATCCACAAGCATGAGATTCTGATATAAAAAATAATTTTGCCAGAATTTTAACGTTCATTATAAAGCCGTTAATTAATAGAGTGTTAGTTGTTAATTAATTAAGTTAGATAGCTGATAGTTATGTAGGAATATTGTTAATAGTTCTCTCAGCACGTTAGATATCAAATATCAACCAATTATAGAATTTCAAATAGTATTAAACAACGCTTTAAGATCAGTGATATTTTTGTAATTCTAGACTATTTAATTTAGTTCAAAATACATAAATAATAATATGATGGTTTTGCTGAAGTAGTTTAATCTTATCACTGTTATCGATAGATCCAGTAATAACTAATAATAAATAAGTATTTATTCAAAACATTAAACAACTGTAAATATCATTGAAGAAGAAGACAACCAAAATAATTCGACAGTCGGCATAGTACAGCGGTAGGGCGTTAGACTCCCATTCCGAAGGCCGCGGGTTTGAACCCGGCGTGCGCAAATAAATTTTATTTAATTGATTTGTATTTTTTCACAATTTATTAATTAAAAATAATATATACTATATTTGCGGCACGTTCCAGAGTGGAAGATACTCTCAGTATCGCCCTGGTGTAAGACCACCATTCAGAATTGAAACGTTGCTTGAAATGGCTTTAGCCGTGTTTAGTGACTAAATAGCCAGGTGCTTCCCCACCTTCCTCTTCCTCTTCTCTTTCCCTTCCCCACTTACCTTCAGCCTCATAACATACCCCAATTGGGGATGCCATAGTATCACTGGCTCCAGACGGGAGCAGTTGGGACTCATGTGAGGTATAAACTATAAAAAAAAAAAATCTTAATTAAAATTTGAAAATGAACAAGACACAGAAAAATAATAAAACATAATTGTCGCAACTGGGACCATTTGCGACCATTATGCTTTATATTTTTTCTGTGTCTTGTTCATTTTCATATTTTAATTTAGAATATTATTGTTTTTCTTCTTCTTCAATGATATATTACATTGATGGGAATAACCTTCAAAAACCAAAAATAGAGTTTTTCTTATTAAAAAAAAAACTGTAAATAATTTAATAAAGTGATAGTAAATTAAATAATACGGAAAAAATGTGATTTTCATCTATTCTGAATTTCTCTTTTATGCAAATAAGTAATGAAATATTTAGTGATATAGTGTACATGTTTATTTGAGCCATTAAATAAAATCTATGAAATTATCGCCAGACAACTGTTGACTAAAAAATAATCCTTGCCGACGACAGCATAATGCTAATGTATGTGATTTCTAGACGGGGTAAGCTTATTTTTCATTATGGATTCTTGAACAAATCGATAGTCACAATGGATTATATTCTTGGGTGCAATAAACTATTAGGTTTGGTTAGATAAGGTTAGGTAGGGTCTCACGTGGTCTCTCTACATCCTATCGTTGTCGGTTCTGTGACCCGCAAGTAAGAGCAACTGAAAAGCAATACGCGAGTGATAAAATACTGTCCCGAATGAATGAATGAAATGAAACCAAATACTTTGTGTAAACCATTATTATTACGTGTTATAATATCTACATCTTTCAAAATCGATAGTTTCTTCATCAGGATAATAACATGAATAAAAATAACAAAAGAAACAAATAAGTATAGACAAAAAGAACAATAGACCAAAATATTAAAGAGAGTGGTGATTAATTACCTAAAAATATCATAAAAAACAATTATATCAAATGAAATACAAAAATTGTTTTAGAATATGTTTACATTACATTATAAATTTAAAGAATATTTTCCTGACGAAGAAACCATCGGTTTTGAAAGATGTAGATATTATAACACGTGATTATAGTGGTTTACACAAAGTAATTGGTTTCATTTAATAAAAATTATGCCACAAAGTAATTTTGCAAAGATTGAAGAAATAAGACTTTATTATTTATATGAGAATGTCAATCGGATTCTTGAGGACAAATGTAAATTGTAATCTGTGCCGCCATGGCGAAGACACGGTTGTGCACACAAAGTGATGTACACAAAGTAAATTTAATTTATTATTTAACCCCTCAGGCCTCAACCATTTTTTACCAGAGGAACAAAATATTTCAGTTTTGCATTAAAATCCTCAATATTTCTGAATCCGAAACATCAAAACTATTTTGGAAAAGTGATAAAATATGCTTTTAAATTTTGTAATTAGAATGAATAGGTAGGTATATAATTTTAGAAAAATATATATTTTTTTTAATGCCAACATAAAACGTTTTCAAAATGGCTTACCTTACGTTTTTTTCTAACTAAAATTACTGATAACGAAAAAAAAAAACACGTACATAATTTATTAGGCAAATATATTGTTAACGTTACCGTCAACTCACTTTTCTGTCGTTTTAAGGAAGAATTATTTATAAAAAATTTGCAAAGTTTCATAATTATTTTTCAAATTGCGGTCGGAAACTTTGGATTCATAAAGGTGTACATTTTAATTATTCAGCGGTTAACTTTAAGATTTGAATAAAAAGCTTTGTATTTTCTCTTTCTAACACCGTTGAGATCATATATCTCAAGGGAGACACAACGATTTTTATGAGACCTATATGAGCTGTTCCGAAAACCGAACAAATAGACCTGACGGGTAATGTTCCATCACAAGGTTAGTAGGAATCTTCCAAAACAAATATAAGAGGTTTGTCATAAAGATTAAGGAATGCGAATGCGAACCAACTCACCGAGCTTTCATACAAAAGCTTCACAAACTGCCGTGAAGTTGGAATGACAGTGGAAGCAGGATAATCCGGCACTTCTCGACACGTCCATTTTATTTACTTCCCACATATAATTGAACTGGTGCGCGTCTTAATTTTTTTCCCGACTGACAAAGCGCTTCTCAGCGGACATGTTAATCGTGCGAATATGCTAATAAAGCGGGTACAGGCGGTTGTTATTGGTCGGCTCGAGACCGGATATTAAAGCGAGGCTTCTGACCACGCCTATGTCCCCTCCACTTGCCCGTCTTTCTTCTTGCTTCTTGCTTCTTACCCGACACCTGCGAGCCTGGCTACCGGTTACCGGTTTGTTTCAGTGAGGAAGCTACCTACAGGCATGCGGCAGTGCCTGTTGCCTGTACCGACTAATACGCCTAACAAGCGTACTGGTTTTGTTGTAGCACCAGCAGCGAGCTACCAGGGAAGCAGACAGCAGCAGGAGAGGAGAGTCGGAGTACCGATACTCTGTGCGCGTGAGGTTACGTAAGATCCCGTCCTGTTGTGAACTGCTGCTAATGTCGTTCTGGCGGTAAGGTCAGCAGGGCGATGTTTCGCTGGCCTATGAAAGTGAGACCTCGCAGTGCGGTCATGAAAATGAGAGTAGTACTTGAACTTCAAATTCTCCGCACGAGGAGAATGTTGTGAATAATTTTGTGTGTAGAATGAAGTCAACACCTCATCTCCTGAAGCTTAGTATTCTAAAAATATTCTTTCTTTCAAGGTTTAGACGTTCTTTTTCTAGATCTTTGAGTAAAACAATTGTATGTATGTTATTTTACAGTTACATACAACATATTATACATAAATTTTGTATAATGTTATTTGGGTAGTATAAAGTACGAATGATGTGCACTGTAAATGATTTATCTAAATTGAAAAATAATTTTATGGGATAAAAAAGCACATTCTCTTCGAACTGCGAACCGCGAACATCACAAAAAAACCAGCCACAAATGTTCATTTTTATAATAATATGTTTAATTTTGTTTTTTTATTCAATAATACATATAGGTTTTCAAAAATTACATTACCTATGGTTTATTTTATTTTTCGAGATAGGAAGGGAAGATCAAAATACTTCCTTAAATTTATTTGGTGGGTAATTTTTAATTTATTTTCTGAGAAATCAATCATTTGTAGTTTGACTTGTTATTAAATTAAACAAATAATTTATTTTAACCCACTTTTTACAATTTAAAAACAGTGGTTTAATACAAAGTGTTGTTGCATATAATATTTATATTTTTGTGTGATTAACACTAAAGCGTTCAAGAAAGTAGTTTGTGATTGAATATTTTTAATTAAATTTTAAATATTTATGTTAAATTAAACAAATATCTTTGTATTAAACCACTATTATATAATCACAATGTTGGTAATTGTGATTATATAATAGTGGTTTAATACAAAGTTATTTGTTTAATTTAATTCAAAATGATGCCACCAATTGATTTTGCGAAGTTTGAAGAAATATGTTATGTTTGCCAAATAATGTTAATTTTTATATATGTATACATATATGTTTTTAAAATTAATAGCACAAACAACGATGGGAGCCAAATTAAGATTAATACATAAATAAACAAAATACATGCTGTGAGATAAAACTGATATCCGAGTAATTCATGAAAAATGGTTTGTTTTCAACCAAAACGAGATTTGACTAGACGAACCTTTCAAGTTGAAAGTTTCGGACCAGATAACTTACTTACGATGTTAAAAAATGAAACATCCGGATCGCCTTTAATTACTTGCACAAGTCCGAACAGAGCCATGAACGTAAGATCTCTTTTAGGGCCATTCTGCCCGCACCGCATATTTCCATCGTAAGTGTTAATAAATCACAAACAAACACCTTCCAATTAAATTAATTGTCCATCACATACAGATATCTTAACGGCCATTAAAATGAACACAGCATTCATAAATTTACCTGACTCTTCAAACAACACAATAAATCGGATGTACAATGGAATTTGCAAGGTGCGAAACTTATTTATGCCATCTTAAAACACCTTTAATAAAATTAATTAGGTCCTATAAAGCACCGCTTCTTACTTATTACTTATTATTATACTCAACAGCGGTATCAGGCGGCGCGGCGTGACTAGGAAATAAAGTGATTGACCTCTTCATTACCTTCCGATATCTTTGGACCCTAAGAATCATAAAAACTTTACGACTTTCTAAATCTAACCACCAAAAAACAATTCAATTATTTTAAATTGGTGGTGTAATACTTCCTTACGATAAACTTGCAGTTAGCAAGCTACAGAAGAGCGATCTCGTGTTTAATTATTGCTATTTTTTTTAATTTTAACTTTCCAAATTCTCTAATTGTTATTATTATTCACTTATTTTGTATATACTGTATTTAATAAGATACCAAAGCATATAAAAAGCGAATCAAATTGCACCACCGAAATAAATAAAAAAAAAACAAAAAAAACAGATTATGGTTTTTTACATAGATATTCTTTCTTAGCACATGTAAATTGTTCATTAGCATCAAATGATTTTATGCTTATAATCTTATGTATAAATATGCCTTCGAGTTTGTTGCCGATGCTATATCTAATATCTATATGTCTATGTATGTTATGTTACCTTTGAATTCTGTTATTCTTCCATATCTATTTTCTACTTCGTAGTTTCTTGTTATATGTGTGCATTAGTATTATAACTAATATTGTTAATTTAACCTTCTGATAAACTGCTTTGGTAGTTTAGTGGGTACTTATAATGAAGAATAAAAAAATAAACAATCGGAGCTTTTTATGGTGCTGTCAAGTAGAGAATACCACCTTAACAATTTTTCTATTTTGAACACTTTGATAATTTAATGGGCTTGCAAATCAATGTGGTTTATGTAATTTGTCCTACATAATAATCGTCATTTTGAAATACTTTCCAAGTAAAATTATATTCTCTTGCAAAGGTAAATTATATTTAATCAAATTCTAATGAATCTTAGAGATTTACATTTTTCCAAACATTAAACAAATCGTGTTATTATTAGCTGACACTGCACCGGATGATTTAACAAAGTAAACATTCAATATTATGTGAATTTTTGTAAATGTTTGTTTTACCAAATACTAAAAAAACCTCATCAAAAAACACTGTGGCCAAAATTGTAACCGATTAAAAATCATAGCCGGATTTAACAGCAAAAAAAAACAATTATTGCTCATCATGACTCGAGCAATAAAACTGTACTTAAATAGCTTGCGTGATACTGAACCAAGCTTTTAATGCTTAGGCGACCTCATAGAGTTGTTATGTGAAACAATGGGGAAACCCCAACGACAACGAGACAACATCTTTGAAGCAACCATCCGCATCCTTTTAATTATTCTATAACTACTCATCGACATCAAAAATACTAGTTTCGATTGTAGGTCTGTCTGTGATTGATTTTAACTTTGGTTCAATGAACTCTGATTCGTTTTGAATTTGAGTTTTTTTTTCAAAATCGTTACTGATTGTGTAAAAATCCGGACAAGCGATAAAGCACCTACTTATAACATAACTTTTTTATTAGAAAATTATTTTTATTCTGTATTTGAAATGTGAATTTCTGTTGTTTTAATTTCTTATGGAATCTTGACAAGTAAAATCAGATATTGTGAATTTTCAAGGCTATGAACTTTTTGATAGCTAACATGCAATCAATCCTACAATTATATAAAATTTATAATGTTTATTAAATATTACATATAGCATTCAACACGCTGGGTCCAAAATCTGTACTGATACAGATCAGAAACTGACTTTCAGAACATAGATAAATACTTCACACACTTTTTATGAAAGACTTACCAAACCTTAGCAAAATACACAATTTACAGTGCCCTCGAGAAGATTGAATCGTGTAACGGCGCCGTGACAAATTATTAGTATCTTAAAGGCAGTGAAGAGGATACATCCCAAATCAAACCGATACACAACCTAATGAAAGGAAGAGTGAGAAAGTTTAATTCATCATCGTATCCAATAGTATCTATCACAAGTGAATTTATAATGTATGACCTTATGAATCTGCTTTATCTTAAAGACAATTTTTATAAGATACATCATGCTACATTTTGAAAAAAGAAAGTTTAAAACTTATTAGTTCGTAAAACTTTGAACGTAAAGATCATTTTTTTTAAGAAGGCTCTACAAAAAATTACTACTTTTTATTTAAAATTTATTATTTAATTGCGTTGGGAGCTCTAACAATGAACACAATTATAAATTAATAAATCCATAACTCAAAGAGCTTGGAATCACAAAAATCATTGCCACTATGGGTTAATAGCCAACTGTGTAATTTGCAGATATTTATAGAGGTATTTGGCTGTGAGTAGTGGGTACGTTTGCCATCACATGACCGTAGTATTTATAGTAACTGTAGGTATATATTTATTTCCGAGCTTAAGAAAAAATATTGTCCTGAATGAGAAGATAATTTATTGATAAAAGCAAATATTATTGAGTTTTGAATACATAAGTTTTTTTTTTTAATATAGAAACAGGTTTGCATTGAAAATAAATAAGCATCAGAGAGATTACACAATTTCGAATACATTAAAAAGATAAATAGAAGGGACAAATATGTTTTTTTAAATGAGGTAGACAAGAGTGAAGTTGAAAACATTAGGTACAAATCTATCTCTGAAGAAGAAGATATAAATCTGAACGAAAAATATGAAAAAACAAGACACAGAAAAATAAAAAGGTAAGGGTCGCAACTGGGACTCGAAACCAGGATCTCTTGTCTTACCGGGACTAACCAACCAACTAACCGCCTTAATCAGCTTGACCATTGAGACCTCTTATTTTTAAGTAATTTTTGTCGATGTCATATTTCAAATTCAGAATTAACAATATTATATAATAATAATATTATAATTAAAATGAACAAGTTCTAATATAATTTCAAAAGTTAGTTTTACAAGAGTAATTCCAATAAAAAATTAACAAATGTATTTATTAAATCTTATATAATTATTGAAGTTCAACTTGGTGTTTGTAATTTAAGAATTTAAAGAATAATTAAATTTTCCGTTAGTATCCGCTTACCTACTATAAATCTCAACTGATAAACACCGTCCGAAGCCAGAGAGGCTATGTCATCCCCAATTACGGTATGCTGTGAGGCTGTAGCTAGTGTGGAGGTAAGGTGATGGAGAGAATGAGAGATGCATTAGTATTATTGCGTGAAAGTATCTGGCTATTCAAATCTGGTCACCAAACACGGCTAAAGCCATATCAAGCAAGGCGTTTTAGTTGTAATTGGTGGTCTTTCTAAGATATCTTCCACTCTGAACTTCCTGTCTTCTAATATGATAATAAAAATTATAATTAATCTCCACAAGCGATACAAGAAATATAATTTTTAAAAAGATGACGAAAGAAGCTTATAAATCGCACTGATTCATCAAAAACGTGTGAAGTGGAAAGAATATATTTTATATAGTCAAAAATTGTGTCTGCATTCTTTCTATGGCCTATAATTCTTTAAGAAATAAATAACACTTTACTGTTTCTTTTACGCCATCCATACATATGCATAAAAATATATTTAAACAATATACCAGCACGCAGGCCTGAACATGAGCACCATTTCACGCAATACATGTCATGCGACATGCGTGCATTACTGACCATGGCTAAACAGTCCACATTGATATATCTGGTTGGGTGTTACAAAATGTATGGCGGTGGAAGTGGGTAATGTACGTGTGTGTACACGTGTATAGGTAGAGGGTAGGTAAAGACAGGTAAGGAGGTAGGTGGGGTGGGATGGACGACAGGTGTGGAGGTGCGAGGTGTCGGGTTCGAGCACAGGCTCCCACGATGGCTGTGACATATGTCCGCCAGTGATTTATACGAGATAGTGATGAGGGGGTCAACCGGAACATAAATGTATTAAAAATACACATAAAATTTGGCATTTTGCAAAATATGCATTTTGCATTGATGAATTCTGAGTCTTACCTTTAAGATTCTTCAAGGAGAGTTAAACAAAAAAATGTATTCTGGTACATAAAGTTTACAGTTTACTTAATAATAAGTACCAGTAGTAAAAAAAATTGTGTGCAAATGGGAAAGTAGTAGTGCTTTGTGAACATCTCGTAGGAGAATATGTGCTGAGGTGTTTGCAAGTTTTAGATTTAGATAAACGCCTTCATTATTTAGCAGACGTATATAAAAACGGTATCGATATTTTTAATAAATTCAATGTTTAAAACATACCTCAACATATCTTTCATGTCAAAATATTATTTCCGAGATTGTTGAAATATTTATATTTATTTCTTAAAATTGTAAACCATATACAACCAATGTTAATTATTAACCCTAGTTTAAAAAAAATGTTATCACAATATGTGACCCATTGAAAAAGCTCAATGATCGTATTAAAGAGTAATAGGTAAGTATAAATAAATCAATTGATTAAAATTCAGACTCCATAAATCCACTGAATTCGAAAAGACCCAACAGATGAATTTCTTGTATTTTGCTTTATATAAATTTATGACTGGTGATAAAGTGATTAGATTAGTAACAAAAAAAGTGAGGATACAATGGGCCCACAAATTGGAATACAAGTTATTTGCGGGAAATTAAATTAATCTCATTGTAAATGGGTCATTCTAAAATCAGTTTTAATCACTACCTGAATTGGAACACATTTAATTAATTGCGATGAACACATGATGCGTTTTTTAAGTGCGTGTTTAAAAACCAAATTAATTCATAATTCCCTGAAATGTGAAATACATACGATGATGAATATGTAAAGCATATAATTTATTTTAATGCGTACGTAGCAAACAGAAATACTAAATATGCCTTTTCATGACAAGGCGCCGCTGTTTGTAGTTGTAATAAATCATAATAGTCTATGATAGTACATATATTACCCTATTAGTCTATGGGCTCTTCAGGTCACATGGTCTCGTTGCCGAGTTGTGTCGAAGGTAGTTTTTCGAAGTCATTAGATTTCAAGAGCTTTCCAGATCAAAACTAGTCTTGAGCTTGGATGGACGTTTGTCCTCAGAACCATTATTATATTTACAATACGTCAATAAATAGTATCTGTGTTATAAAGAACCTGAGTCTGTCAATAAGCATCCATATATGAGTAATGGATAATGCAGTACGTACCATATTAAGAGACATAATTGTAATGAAAATCATGTAATTAATGTGTCGACTGCGTAATGCCGAGCTGCTTTATAATCCTTTCGACGTGTTTCGACATCTTATTTTTTAAATTATTTTAATTAATTTTTTTAAATGAATCACAACAACAAGTAAAAAATATAATATTTTCATGTGTAACCCACGCGTGGCATTCCATTATCGCTTCATTATCGTTAAAAAACTTAATAGCTAAAACCCAACAGTATTATACAGTACCTCGAACACAAGATGTTCAGAAATACATCACCAAACTGTTATGTAATATTACTGGCTAAGGTATCAAGTACCTAATGCTTTTTTACACGGCTCAAGATTCACAAACAAACCTTCCCATTAACTGAACTCCGTGTGAAGGATGACTTACAAAGTCCACTCACGACAAAATAATATCAAAAGGGGCACATTACAACACGCCCACATCTCTAAACTCCATGCCATGTAATTATTTTACTAAACAAGTTGTGTCCAAAGCTTCCGAAGCATGATAAAAATTGTTCTTGAATTTCGCAATTTCACATCCATCTTGGAAACCAGTCTTGCGGATAAAATACTTCCACTCTCGTGAAATTCCATGCAAAATACCGTATTGAAACTTGGATGTTTTCCTGTTTTTTGGGCAGCTTCTGATATAAAAAAAGGTTATAAAAAGACTATCAAATTTTGATGAGAGACGAAATAATGGTTATATGATGTAAACATCAGAGAACATTGATTAAACTTACGAAACTAACATAAAAGGAACATATATAAGCAAATATTTGATATTTACACTTACACTACGAAGTGTGTTTGACGGCCGGCGTAGTCCAGGGGCAAGGCTTTGGACTCCCATTCCGTTTTCGAACCGTACGTGCGCAATTTTTTTGTACATTAATTTTTGTTATTTTACTATTAAATAATTAAAAATAATTTACTCTCTATTTGCGGCACTTTCCAGAGTGTAAAATACTCTCAGTATCGCCCTGGTGTAAAAACACTATTCAGACAGATAATGAATTAACTCTCAGCCAATAAATAGCAGCATCAAAGGTTCTGTATGTGTTTTGTTCTTAATTTTTTTTAGTTTGTGTTAGCCATACACAGGAGGTCCGGAGGAAAAAAATCCCTAATCATGTGCTACCTATGTCATCTTTGGGGCTGCTGTGTGGAGGGTCTTGGCAGTGAAAGGAAGGAGAGGTAGTCCTGGGAAGAAAAAAGGCATGAGATGGGTAGGAATCTGGGGGTCAATGTGCAAGGGGATGGGTCAAGAGAGTCCGGCTGGAGTGTTCTTGGTTAGGTCTCCCTCATCCAGTCTCTTCCGGTCGGCCGCCAATGCTGTAAGTGGGCAAACGCATTTGCCGCCAACCTCATCCCATGATTCTGGGCACCCCTGCTAAGTCACCAAACGTAGCGAACCACTTGGAGTGACATATCGCAGAAGTGTTGGTTATCCAATTTCCCAGAAGGCGGTACCCATACCTACACTTAAAATTAAAACAAAGTAGATAAAACTTCTAATTAAAACTATTATTTCCCGATTTCAACCTTGTTTCACCTCGATTTTTTCTCAATGATTTTTTCTTGTGGAACCGATTAAATATTGTGGTTTAATAATGTTGTTATTTAAATTGAATTGCCGGCAACCCGGGCGTTTATTAAGGTTAAATGTTCTGATAATTAAAAATTCTATTCTAGGACTGGTGATATAAGAGGAAAATAACATAAATATGAATGTTCTGGTTCATGAAACTGGCATGGTTTGTGTGCGGGAGTTAATTTCTACAACCATTAAGATTTTCAATAGATTTTTACATCAACTGTGCAGAATCTTTAAAATATTATAGTGAAACACGGCAAATTATTTTTAAAATTTATTTATTACTCTCCATGTCGGTCATATCCGAAGCAACACAATATTTTAGGTCGTACACAAAGAGTCTTAAAATTTTGATAAAAAGTCTTAATTTGAACCGAATATTATAACGTGACGTTAACCCTTCCCAAGCGACAGATGTTTTATGTGACACTAAGAGAATTGAAAAACGAGGAACAACACATAATGAAACGGGCAACATATCCATTAGAAATGGTAAAAAAATAGGAAATCGCCATAGCGCATTACCGCGATTGAAAGTAAAAGGGCGTATAGACGGAAACCCTTTGGATATATCGCACTTTGAGTACTTTAGTGTATTAAGTCAAAAATTATCGTTTTTGTGGTTAGTAATGCAGTTTTATGCAGCATTTTTTTATTTTTTTTATTGATTTGTTAATGAAATAACATTTAAAATGCTTTGTAATTGAGTTGCTTAACTTCTTAGTATTTTCACAATATTTTAAGAAGTTGACAGTTTTACTATGCATCAATGTGATGTTTTTTTTTTGGTTTTTGCTTTAGTGTATTTTGTTATTTGATATCCTAAATTATTAAACTCATACAAAGTTCTTACATTTACCGCATTATAATTTGCGACGACAGAATAACACTCTAAAACATGGAAACACCTCAGCACAGGTTCTCCTAGTGAGGCGTCACAAATCACTACTACTAACCTATATGCATACAGTTAATAATTATTAACATTTGTTTCAAAATATGAATATTTTTAATGCATTAAAATTAAATAGTGCGTGCACTAGCACGCTGCAGCATTCCGAAATTTAACAAATATTTTAAAACTATGTAGTATTAAGTTGTTATTATTTATTTTGTAAATGAATATTTCCATTGATTTAATATTTTCGTTTTATTGTAAGACAACACAAATCCCTGCGATATAAATATATATACAAAATCCTAAAACAATTAATTTAAAATCAATTTCGTAAGGAAATTCGAATTTCAAACTCAGATATCTCAAAACTATACTTTTTGACTTAATACACTGAAGTACCAAGGGTGCGGTATTATTATGAACGTTGTACATATTGACGTTGGACGTATATAATGGTGTTGAACGTGAGGTATTATTTAAGGTGGAAAGGGACAGTTGTCCAGTGTAATAATTACATGTTAGAGGTGTCCCGACCAGTCACGAAAGGTGTGACAGAAATCGGGTGGGGTGGCCAAATGTCAACTAAATTATGGGATAGTGACATTTTAACTTCCTCTAATTCAGTTTTTAATACTCGTAATTATCTACTATTTTCCAAATCATTGCGGTGTATATATTTTTTGAGCCTGAATAACAATAAGGTTTGGTTAGGTTAAGTTAGGTTAGGTTAGTATGTAAGTCTAAAACGATGGATGAAATTTGGCGAATTGAGGAGTATACGCAACTGGTGGCATTCTATATTAACTGCCTTACACCACGGAAAAATAAAACTAACTACATCATTGATTTGTTCAGGGAGGGAGTAAATATGATTAATTTAATATTCACTCACTAGAAGTCCCAATACATTCAGCAGCGGCGCCCCTGACTGTACTAAGAAGTATTTCGATTAAGGTATACGAATCTGACAACAAAATATCTGAACCCAATAAGAAAAGTACATAACCCAATAAGTTATGGTACTCGACTTTCTTTAACCAGTGATTCCTGACATTATTTGGAGTACCACTACTGAGCTATTTTGGATGTTTTTTTCATTCATATAAAAACATAAAGAAATCAGTAAGTATTGAACAACTAGGGACGGGGTGAAGGGTTGGTTGGTTTTTCGGCTGAGTGACCAGTGACGACATGTGGAATATATATTTTTATATTTTTTATTTTAAAGTAAGTTTTAAAAAAATGCCCTATAAAGTCACCGGAGACCAAAATTTCATTTACATTTTTTAAGCCAAATAATCCATTTTTGTTATATTTTTTGTATATGCTTATTTGTCGATTATTACAAATTACAGTCTTTATTTTAAGTATACTTCGTATTCTGATGACGGTAGGTACCATTAGTTTTTTAACATATAGATAATTTTCATTAAAATTAAATTTAACTAGTGGTTTAAACAAAAAAAATATTTTCATTTAACGTGGTTATGTATATATATATTTTTTAATAAAATTTTCTCCATTTCATCTCACATCCTGGAGAAGTAGCGGGGTACCTTCATTATTTGGGGTGCGGGTACGGGTAACACCGCCCGGGGAATTTTATTGGACAACCAACATCCCTGCCATAGGTCACCCCAAATTAGCCAAATTCTCTCGACCCATCGCTTTGCACCGCAGATGAAGGAATGGTTCATACATCCGTCACTCCTGGATACACTGACCCCCAAATTCTTACCCACCCCTCCATACTTTTTCCTTCTTAGAACTTCTTGCCATTACTTTCCTAAAAAGACCCTCCACACAGGATCTTCAAAAATTGGAGGGGAAATTGTTTTCCTAAGATCCTCTTGTTTAAAGCTAACGTAAAAAAAAATTAAGAAAAAACATTCCCTTAAAAATACCCAAATCTATTAGACTTATAATATTAAGTTGAGGTTTATTAACAGTGGTCACCCTTTCTGGTGTCCTTCCGACGGAGAAACTGAAAGGGTCCTTGGTATTATTGGCAGGAATCATTATCGTGATGAACCGTTTCCACTAATATCGACATCCTGACAGGTGCTCCGCTCCTGGTACTTCGCTCGGTCATGTTGAGATATCTTTTTTTTGCTTTCTACCCAAAAAAACTACAAAAAAGAATGATATATTTTATAATCTTTCCCCTACATACTTTTTTGTTAAATTTTTATCAGGTTTTTAATTTTATTGTTTGTATTTCGCTTTCCTTTGAAGTTGACGCTTTTTTGTTTTAAAGTGTTGAATCAATCAGCTTATCTTAGTCTTAATGGTGTAAACTTTTGTATCGTAGTATTTCTTATCGTGTTAAAACCAATATTAGTCAACATCACGGTTTTGCTAATTACACTTCTAAAATGATAAGATTTGATTTTAACATTTCTGGGATAGGTAACATTATTTTTTTATCCAAATACATTAGACTTTTAAATCTGTACTTTTAGCCATTTCAAACAATATTTTGGCAATACTTAGAATAATACAGTTAAGAATACCGTAGTGTTAGAAGATTTCATTACTACACAGTAGTAATGGGGTCTATACTGGAAGCCCTGAGGAAAGGTATATTTAATTAACAAAACAACGACCTAAAACAACGTAATAACACTTGTATTCGTATTAAATATATTCCCTTATTATGTAATATTATTTCTGTTATTTTGGCTTTAAATGTATCAAATGTAAATAAATAAATAAATAAATAAATTGTTCTTCTGACTTTTATGTCCGGGTTAAATCTCCCTTACGGGAAAAACTTAATCCTACCACACACTTTTCCACAAATGATCATCTAGTCAATCCATGTGTGTAAGTGTACTATTTAAGTAAAATAAATACAAAACAATACAAGAACAACACGTCAACCCACCAGAGATCAAATGGTAAAATAATTCACCGACTCCAGATAGAACTCCTCACTATATAATATTTTAAAAAATCTTTCGTTATCCTACTGTAGTTAGAATGATTGATTTTTGCATTTTTATGTATAAATTCTTTGACAAACCTAATAATAAACCTAAATTTTGAATGAGAGAGCTTGGTTTAATGCCAGTTGCTAATAATTATTAATAGTTTTTTATACTACCTTTTTTTAATATTCGAATTACAATTACCCGTCTATACCTCAAACATTAAAAAATGTATTATATTTAATAATACATCGTCTAGTGAGGCGGGTAACTTACTCGCTTATAAAATATTATTTTATCTCAATAAACGCCATTTTTGTCGAATATTTTTGTAATACTTTAAATAAATTTTTAAATTTTATTTTTATAACTATACATACCTACTATTTACAAGCAGTATGTTGAAACTTTATTATTTCCAAATGTGTACTAGTAAATAGACTAGCTCCCCAGTTAGACCCGAGATTATTTCTTCACTAACTGGGTATTTAAAATGGTTTATGAATGTTATGTAACACATTATTATTCTGTATATTTGCTTTTAAATTTACAATAAAAATAAATTTAAAAAAAGTGAAGTAAAGGAGAAGGGAAGGAAAACGGATATGAGGGGGGAGTAGGAATCAGGGGATTAATGTGTTCAGGAGTGACGAACGTATGAATCGATCCCACTGCTACAGGCACACGGCAGGGAAGGTCAAAGTTCTCCATCAACCAGTCTCTCACGATCCGGCCCGCCACGCAGTAGATGAGCAAAAGCATCCGCCACCAATACCTAGACAAACCTCATACCTGAACCCGGGGCAGCGGTACCCATACCCAAATTGTAATAAAAATAAAAAATCTAAAAGTTTACCTATAAAAAGAGATTAGGTACTTTAATAACTTAACTCATATTGCTCCCTCATACAGAAAATGTAATTAATTAATGATGAAATTAAATATAAATTTGACCCTATTCTCAAAACTTATCATAAAATTGCCCGTCACTCGGCGAGATCAAAAAGTAACTAGACTATTAATGATTTAATTACCTAAGGGACAGGTCCGGCACTACACCGACGAGACTTTCACTTTTAACACAAAAAGCTTTTCGGTCAAATCGTGTGGCTATAATTTAGTATAATTATTTCTCACTTAAGGGACCAGTGTACAATGGTGTGTAATCAGTGACATGTGGTCATCTTTTCTTTTCGAAATTAAACCCTTTTTTACAAAAAAATCGTCACACAAAAAACAGCTTTAAGCTCAATAAAATGCACACTCTGATTCGTGATATTTGCTTGTAGGATGGTAGAGTCTTACGCCATTTTTTCAATCTAATAAAATAAAGTGAGATTGGCTTTATTGAAGTAAATACGAAGCTTCTTACAGTCAACTTGGATTAAAATATGCTCAATTAATTTATCAAGTTCGTATTGTCAACATAATTTACAGTACGGCTAATTTATTTTACCGACCGTGTTTTTAATTGGCATTGCGTGGCTTCAGGTGGGTATTTTATTGACTTTAAGTGTTAAAACAAACATCCGCATAAAAACTTAAATTCTATTGTATTTATATATATATATATATATTTTTTTTTTTTTTTTTTTTTTTACTTTAATTGAATTGTATAACTCTAATAACTATCAATATCAACCTATTATTATTATAGAATATTATTATTACTACATTTAGAAACCACGACGTACAGGGGGTCCGGGAGTAAGGTGCTTCTAACTTTGGGGGGTGATTCTACATGACGGTAGGGGTAGAAGTAAAAAAGATTAACAACTTTTTCCTAAATTTTCACTTAACACCTTTTTTCTCATACAAAAAGACGTAGGTACCTATTAAAAATCCTTAGTTTAAGGAACAAACATACCCGATAAATTTGCTGTGAGTCAACCGGGCGCGGTTGTGGCGACATGTTGCTGGCCGCACACGCCAGACTAATTTTATCTTTTTACCAAAAAAGTACCCCTAAAAGTTGGAATTTCATATAAAGTTATTATTTTTTTACTTATACTATCATGAAATTAATGCACTTTACCCCCGGACACTCTACATATTATTTTTAATTTTATTTTATTTGAATAATTTAATTACTTAATACATAAATTATTATATTAACCTCCCTTAATTTTATTATCATAAAGTCATTGTTATATTATCTGTAAACTTCGTTATCATCGATTATTATATTATCTGTAAATAACAAAAAAAAAGGAAATAACACAAAATCTGTACAACGTAAAAAATTGTTATAATAAATATTTCATGAAAATATGAAAATGATCAATTATACATTTTTTTCATAATTATTGATTTGCAAAACCGAAAAACCCATAGCTACATTATGAGGTAGAAAACGACATTGTCTGGTAAGACGGCTGTCACCGTCGTTGCCCAACTTCACGAAAAAAACGAACTTGTCGTATTATGGCGAAATCATAAATATATAGTAGAATATCTGTGCTAAATAGGAATTTGGTAGGTAGTTGTAATTATAAATAAGAAACAAAATATGTAAATGAATATTCAACATGTAACGAAACTGATGTCACAAGTTTGTACAATGAGAATACAAATAATAAAATAGATATATTTATACGTATCAGAAATACTCGTGCACAGTAAGAGTTCAATAATTACAATTTATAATATTTTTAGTAATCTTGAGATTAGTGTTATTTCACAATTAAAACATTAAAAATAATATGAAGTTTATTTGCCGCATGTTCCAGAGTCATTCTCGGTAGAGCCGGGGTGTGGGACCACAATACTGAATTAAAACATTCCTTGAAATGGTTTTACCCTTGTTTGGTTACCAAATCTGTATAGGCGGCAACCTATACGGGAATACTTAAAATGGGGGTGCCATAGTCTCACTGTCTCCAGGCGGTTGGGAGCAGTTGGGACTCTGTTACGGTATTCACATAAAACTATAATAATAAAAAAACTCCTGATCTACGTAATAATATTTATTATCAAGACTTATGAAGTCTCTGTATTGACGAGTTGAGGCAAAGTTGGCAATAAGTAGTAGTTCTTACCTACCCCGAATATTACATTTCTAACATAGTTAAAATATCAGCAAGAGCAGGAAATAAAGTTTTGTAAAGTCCATTTTTTATCAAATTAATGACTCATAATTGGACGCTGAAGATCTTTCAAACTACCGACCCGTTTCAAATCTCCCATTTATATCCAAAATCTTAGAAAAAATCACTGCTTCACAGATAATATGTCACTTAAATTCAAATGAATTGCTGACTAAATACCAATCTGCATATAGAAGGTTTCACTCAACGGAAACTGGATTACTACGTGTTCTGTCGGATATAACTCTTGCTATCGAGTCGGGCAAATTGGCACTCCTTTCAGTCTTGGACATGAGTGCCGCATTTGACACGATTGACCATGATTTCCTCATTAAACGGTTAGAAGAATCCTTTGGTTTAAACTGCGACGTTAAGAGCTGGCTGACATCGTACTTGGCTAATCGTAGGCAAGCCGTAAAGGTGGGGAAAAAACAATCAATATATGCAACCCTTTCATCTGGAGTACCCCAGGGGTCTGTTCTGGGCCCACTTCTCTTCATCCTCTTCACAAATGATGTCGCTAAAATAATCGAATCATTTGGTCTTCTATCTCACTGCTACGCTGATGACCAGCAAGTGTACTTTTACTGCTTACCAGAGGAAATAGACAGTCTAAAAATTCGCATAACTGAGTGTCTAGAAGCAATCACCCGCTGGATGACCTCAAATAGATTAAAGCTGAATCCATCAAAGACTGAATTTCTCTGGACCGCCACAAGTAGACGTCAGCATAACATCGATAACTCCCCAATATCCATTTCAGGAAGTGATATCACTCCTAAGACATGTATTAAACTACTGGGTGTCAATCTGGATGCTGATTTTTCCCTTAAAACTCAAGTGAACAGAACTGTAAGCACTGGGTTCTTTCAATTAAGGCAAATTAAAGCAGTGCGAAGAAACTTGCCAACAGAGGCAACTAAATTACTAGTCAATTCGTATGTTGTTTCACGCCTAGATTATTGCAACGGAATATATGCAAGTCTCCCAAAATATCAAATCAACAAATTACAATCCGTTTTCAACGCTGCGGCGAGACTTATCACCGGCGTATCTAAATATTCCCATATTTCAGAGCATCTCAGAAATCTTCATTGGCTCAAATGTCCTGAAAGAATCCAGTTCAAGCTCTGCTGGATGGTATTTAAGTCCCTTAATGGAATGGCTCCTGCTTACTTATCAGAAATGTGTATCCCGGAAAACTCCAATTCTCGACAGTCAACTCTTAGGTCAGCGGCATCATCAGCAATCGGAAGGTTGAAGGAGCCAAAGCGCACACCAAATACTAAGTTCGGTGAGCGTGCTTTCGGAGTGTCGGGACCTAAAGCCTGGAATGGACTGCCACATCACTTAAGAATGATCACAGACTCGGCGAAATTCAGAGCTAAACTTAAAACTCACCTTTTTAGACAGTCGTACCCATAAAGCCAAAAACAAAAACCTTCACTTTCACCTTCTCAGCCCGCGACATAGTAAATAAGTAATTGCATAAAAATGTTAACAAATTCTTAATGGTGAATTATTTGTACATCTAATTTCATTCAAATCCTCCAGTCCTAATGAGTCCTAAATTCACAAGTCTTTCGAAATAACTTCAATTTATTAACTCCATTTTTGGCAGTTATCTTCTTATAAATGTAATATGAAAAATGATGGTGTAGCAAATGTAAAGTTATGCAATGTCCAGTGTTTTAATATAGTGTCCTCCGCGTGCAAAGTCGTATCTCCTCCAAGCATAAACTTTCTAATTAAAGTGTGTTTATCGGAAGTGACCTGCCAGGTAAGTATGTTCTCTGTGTCCATTTGTAAATAATAGTTCTAGGTAGAGCCTAAGAAGTCATAATAAGATGTACAGCGCCCTTGAGGTGATTTCTCACAAAAACGGCGCTCTACAAATTATCCAATTATTATTATTATTATTATTATTATAATAATGTATTATTTATGATAAATACTTGTTTTAACTCTAGCAACTTGTAAGATATTATAGATACCTGTAACAATCTTAATTAACAGTCAAGTGCCTCTTCGGCTACCTTCAAATGTGTTTTTTATAATCATTAAAGAGCAAAAAAGATGAAGACCATTAAAAATCCCGTCAATTTCCCCAAAGCTTTACGATTACCGGTATATGAATTATCCACCCACCTATGCTGTACCCACTCGTACAAAATATGAAAGCGCCTCCTATTAGTAATAAAAGTAATATAAAATTTTATTCGTTATTTCATTTCGTAATTCCCCTGATTCATATATTTATTTAACGACCCTCGCGAGGTAGAAACAAAGGCTTGGGAGGGTTGGGAGGGGGTAAGAGGGGGTCGGGAGAGTTCTACTTTCACGATTCACTCCAGGAACGCAGAAATCGATTGGGAAAAGTGCACGCAACTGTCATTCCCATAACTGGGTTAAATAATAAAAAGCATTTCGTGTAACTGTATGGAATCTCTATGGTTCTATTAATACAGCAAATGGAAAAGTCGGGGCTGAGCGGAGTGCTATGGGAATTGCGGAAAATACTTTTCAAAAGATTTTTATTAAAACAGAACCTATTGACCTGGTAACGAACGAGCTTTGAAGTTGAACTAAAACATTTAGAGCGCAGCTTGTTAAACACATATGAAGTGTTTATATACGTAGATTGTTACCACTTAGAGAAATATTGTCTGGAAGTACCCTTTTATGTAGTTATTAAAACAACGGGTTTTTTAAATTGTTTTGCCTATAACATATTTTAAGATACTTTGAACGCTTTGCTCGTCAAACTGAGGACTCCAACTGTGAGAAACTCATAATCAATGGCAAAGTGCACGGATAAAAATGTTATTCTAAAATACGATAATTTTATTCGTAAAAACTGCTAAAAACGGGACTGAAGTTCTTATGAACAAATTAACAGTATTTCAACGTTTATTGGCGGTAAAATCTAAGAATCTAAGAAAGTTGGTATAAGTACGAAATTACGTTTACCAACAAATTATTCTTACATGTTCCCGCCAATAAACATTGAAACCCTGTTAATTTGTTCGTGAGAACTTCAGTCCCGTTTTTAACCGTTTTTACGAATAAAATGATCGTATTTTAGAATAACATTTTTCTACGTGTGGAAAGCAGCAGAAGAAGGTCACCGATGCGCTGGAGTGACCAAGTATCACTGGCGTCCAGTAGGTACGTCGGAATCCACAGACCTCCAAGCAGCTCATAAACCTGGAGAATTGGAGGAAGTGTGTCCTTCACGGATATTGGAGTAGGGGTCACGATCTTCAGAAAGAGGACCGATTTAAGAAGAAGAAAATATAGATTTTTTTTAATTTATCGAAGTGTATCTCAATATCAAACAATCTTAACCATAGTGGAGAAATCTGTTTTCCAGATATGTAAATACTCTGAAATGGTGGGTCTCAAGTATCATAAAATTGTAGGTAGTATCAGTTGCTTTCTGGAGTTTCTAGGTCAATGTAACAATTGTATTCTCAGGGGAAAATGCCGTAATTTGTTACATAATTATTAAATTGTATATTTTTACAATAGATCCATAAATTCCTTCAGGGCCTATTTCATCTTTGGGGATGCTGGATGAAGGGTCTTTTTACGGAAAGAAGTGGAGTGGACGTTCTGAAAAGGAAATGATGGAATATGATGGGTAGATAGGAATCTGGAGGTCAATGTGTCAAGAAGTGATAGACGGTTGGAGAGGTCTAGATTAGGTCTCCCTCAACCGGTCTCTCCCAATCAGACCCGCCACACTGTAGGTGGGCAAACGCATTCGCCGCAAAACCTAGACATGAACCCGTGCACCCAGTCACCAAACTGTGGCGGTACCCATACCATACCATCGCTACATTTGACGATTCAGCAGGGATGACCGAGTTCATTGGGTGAGGTGGGTACAGATCTTGACGGCAGATGCACCAACTCACCAGATCGGGGTAGAACGGTTTAGGAAGAACCTTTGACCACTCCAGCTGCTTGCTCAGCTTTGCTCGCAAAATAAAAACTATAACACCCTATGAATAAACTAAAAACGCATAGAAACCATGTACCCTTTATACTCACTCAAAATAGTTGAGTTGATAGTTTATATCCACTTAATACTACAACTTGAATGTAAACGTACCTTTGTACAAAGAAAACAACATACCAGCTTAATACCGCCCAGGCACACTTCTTTCATCATTGCAATAAGAAGTACCTACTCCTAACTATATCAATCTCTGTCGCGAGCTGCCAAACACAACTTCGTATTATTTGCATCAATGCAATAAAATGCAATTATTGCTGGGGACGAGCGGGGAGAGAGAGGCGGAGAGGAGGCGAGGGGTTAGCGGGGTGATGTCACAGTGGCGTGACAAAAGGCAATACTGTGCCGTCCCGCCCCGATCTACCCGGTTGAAGATTTATACGGTAGTAAAACGGATTCAACTCTTTCTTCCCTTTTTGCCCCAGACCTCGAGTCAGGTGTATTAACACTAGCCAACGACTACTAACGACAGTACTGCTATTACCACTGAACAAATGCATACAGAAGTGATTTATTTTAGGGGCACTATGCCGTGTTGCGCTACCTCGGATAGCGCTACAAAGTCCATCATTAGGGCAGATGTGTAATAGATAGTGGTGCTTACGTGTAGATGATAATCGAAATTGCTCGGTTCCCTCTCACTTCTTTTATAATTCACGTGTTTGACTCTCCAAGAAGTAATTTCTGTTGTCTAAGGCTAGCTTTACAATTGTAAGTTTTTTCGTAGGTTTACGACTTCTGGCCAATGGGCAATTTGCATTTTGAAAATCCAAGGTGCCCATTGGCCAGAAGTCGTAAACTTACGACAAAACTTACAAGTGTAAAGCTAGCCTAAGTCAAGAAGCGGGAAGTTCAGACCAAAGTATTGGTTGATCCTCTCTAAACAAATCTCTTTAAACAGCCTCTACATACCTACATAATGTATATTATTAATTAAAAATAATATATCTGTATATATGTTTTACAGAGTAGTAGATATGTTCAGTTATCGCCCTGGTAAAAAACCACCATTCATAATCGAAACACTGCTTGAAATGAATGTAGCCTTGTTTGGTGACCAGATCTGATTAGCCAGGTAATTCCTTACCTCTTTTTCTTCACGACTACCTTCAGCCTAACAATATACCCCAATTGGGGATGAAATAACCTCATTGGATCCAGTTGCGAGGGTGCAGTTGGGAGTCTTGCGCGGTCTTATGTAAAGGTTTCCCTACATCCAAAATTTTATCTTCTCCAAAACTGACAAAGTTTGTTATTGAAAGGCGACGATCTTGAGGCATTTTTTTATATATACTTTCAGCATCACAAAACCTACAATTATAATAACCCGAATCGGAGTAGATCACACTTCCGGGTATTATTTCTGTTCAGTGGCTGCTACTTACTAGTTGGAATAATGACGACTATATGTATTCATACGATCCTACGTTAAATGTTAGAATGATGCTAATAAACCAAGTCATATCGAGATAACTTCATGATTGCAATAAAGTGTTATACTTTCATTGCAAGTTGAGATGGTAACACAAAAACTTGTCTTTCTAGCCTGACCGCTCGGTTTTGTGTTCAAATAAATTGTTTTCTGTGTGTTCAAACGCTCCTAATGTTATGACAATGATCATCAACTATGACCTGGTTGTTAAAATGTAGGTAGCTCATATACACCGCTAACTTTGGGTTAGTGACACCAACGCTGCTGAGTTTATTTCGTTCAGTAGTACTTTTTTTAACTGCCTTTCATACTATCTTTGCATGTTTGACTTTTGGGTTTTAAGGTCGTAATATGCTTCTAATGCGATTTTTCACAAAAACTCACAAGTAGGAAACACTCACGTCAAACCTTTCAGTACAGTTTGACTCTTATAACGGAAGAGGGAAAACTCCTGATTTTTTTTAGGTTTCTTTATTCTTTGAATAGTATTATCATTGTTGTACCGATGTTACATTGTACATTTAAAATGTATGAATTTTCAAACACATTTTCTGTACTTAATGTACGTAAACACCAGTGAAAGTATTTGTGTTGTTTATTTTTGGGATATTATGCCGTGTTACGTGCCGTGAACTCCTTCTTTAGCCGACGTTTCGGACAACATTACAGTGTCCATCATCAGGGCAGATGTGTCCAACGTCGGCTAAAGAAGGAGTTAGCGTAACACGGCATAATATCCCAAAAATAAACAACAAAAATACTTTTGGCCGTGAAAATCTTAAATCATACCAGTGAAAGTGTCCACAAATTCATTGAAAAGCTCACATTACCAAAAATTTACGAAATCTTTTTTCATGCATTCCGCAACCAAAAATGTCATCCAATTGAACCGCATACCGCAACTTCCGAAAACAAAAGTTGATATATTTGACTTCACTCTTTGTACAAAGTACGCTTGTTGGTCTGTGGGTCTGATGGTAGGTCGGCCGGTTGCTGGAAGTAGTTGTTTGTATGTAAATTATTCGAACGCCGTAGTAACATTTTGACGACAGGTATTCACCTGCGTGCTGCAATTTCATGTCAGCGGCAAACCGGTACCAACCATTGCGGTAGCTCCGAGTAACGGCAGGAAATGCATAAATAAATGCCAAGTAATAATACAGGGACCTGTTTTGCGAATGTCGTTTGGAATATGTAAGATTTTTTCACAATGAACAGCAGGAAACTATGTAAGCATGATTTTATCTGACGACCATATTGAGATTAGAAAACGAACTTATAAAAATTGTAACTGATGATATTGTGAAGATTCAGACAAGCATTCATATAAAATTTTCAAAATCATAACTGATGATTGTATAACAGAGAAGCATTCAGAGAATACGAACTTCAAAATGTCAACTGATGATTGTGTAACAGAGGAGAATTCAGAGAATACGAACTTCAAAATGTTAAATGATGATTGTGTAACAGAGAAGCATTCAGAGAATACGAACTTCAAAATGTTAACTGATGATTGTGTAACAGAGAAGCATTCAGAGAATACGAACTTCAAAATGTCAACTGATGATTGTGTAACAGAGAAGCATTCAGGGAATTCGAACTTCAAAATGTCAACTGATGATTGTGTAACAGAGAAGCATTCAGAGAATTCGAACTTCAAAATGTCAACTGATGATTGTGTAACAGAGAAGCATTCAGAGAATACGAACTTCTACTTTTCACTTCATAAACCCTACAATTACAATATTCGGTGATTTAAAGAAGGATTGTCTATTAACGCTGACCGTTTGAACAGTTTTCTTTCGATATTGAAAAAGACGTTTTTACGGCTTTTTATTTCGATTGCTTTTGCCAATTTGTTTTCACAAAAGAAAAAATAGAATATGAAAACCAACTAGTTACTTATATAAGAATTGTTTATAGACGGTAAAAAATACTTAAGTTTGTACACGATTTTCCATTTTAATGGATTTATTACTTACTATTCCTATATGAAAATAAAATAAAATACATAGTTCAATACCGCGCACGTCTATATAACTATAATCTTAACAAAGGAATTTCACGTCACCCAACTATTTTAGCTTACAGTCTGCAAATGAACATCGAAAATTAATGATTCTTTATTGATTATCTACAACAACCATTCATTCCACTTTTAATGAATTTGCTCATAGCAAACTTTAAATTAAACTAGTATATGCCTTTTGGTTTTATAGTATATGTTCACCTATCTGAGACATAACATCCTTTGAAGGAACAAGCCGTTAGAAAGTACTCTGAAGATCTATCCGTTTCCTTGTATAACTTTTATGCCCGCTGGACATCAAAGATATTATTATGGGCGTCATATTATTATGTGGAATGACGTTAGGCAGGGCATTCAGAATTCGGACTGATTTAATAGTCAAATTGATTCTCGTTTTGCGACAACTACTTACCTACAAAAAAATAGTATTTCATAATTGATATCAAATGAAGCCACCGAGTTTAAAAAAAAAAAATTGCCTAATGTACCAGTGGAGGGAGGGTACTGCAAAAATCACCTCAATTACGACGTACTTTAAAAGTTTTTTTTTAACCAGTAAGCACCTACAACAAGAACTAGATTTCTGGCAAATGCTCTAGGGATGTTAAGATCGGGCTAGCGAATGCTTATTTCTCATTCTTCATCAATCTGTGGTAGTGTTCGCTACACCATGTCCGACGGTGAGAGCGATTTTGTGATTTCAAGTTATGACTCAATTATCGAAAAAGAAAAGAAGGAAAATAGGTTGGTAGCGATGAATTAAAAGAAATAATCATAGTTGGGATTTCCCGCCAAGCATCTTCGCCGTGCGATTTATTTTTACAATAATATATTAAAACAATATTAAACATTGTACAAAGTAATTGTAATTACTTACAAACGTAACATTAGACATTTTTCATTACTCCAATCCATAATTAGCACGGCTAAGTCGATGCGAGTTCCAAACACTTTGAAGAGACCGCCACGGGGAGCGATCATGTCCGAACACGAAGGAATGCTCTCGACAACTGTTTGGACGCATTTGTAACATTTACTTCAAACGAACGAGCATTCTAGAGCATTCTTATAAATATCGGCGAACACACTCGGAGCACCGAAAGAATGCTCTAAAACTGTTTACCAAACTAATTTTGCAAGAGCAGACTAGAATGAGCATTTGCTCGTTTGGTTTAATCCCACCTTTAAATATATACCTATTCTGTGTTTTGAACTTTAGGCCTCTAGATCAAGAGACCGGAAGATAGTGTATATATAATATTTAATATAAATGTATTATATTTGTTTCTTTCCTGAATCGGTCTTCTTAAAATATATATACAACAAAAAATCAACCCCATACATGAAGTTTCGGCTGTAATCATTCGTGTTAAACAGTCCAATTAATAAGAAAATAAAAGCATTGCTCGGTCCACTAAATGAGTTGTCTGTGATAGTTTTCTTATGGGAATGGATGTTTTCTCGTTACCCTTATTTTAAAAGGTTATCTCAAAGCTCGAGAAAACAAATGTCTTTTGTGCCACTAATGGAAAAAACGGGAGCTTTATTTATAATTCTAAGAGGAATAACAAATAACGTTTGATGGAATTAAAAGCCTTTCTTTTGATTAGATTAATCTACCTAATTACATATTTTAAACTAAGTGGGATATTGTTCGGAATGAATGGGTGTACGATTTAATATAGTTTCTTATCCATCAATAGTATTTTAATAAAAAAATGTTATATCAATTAAAAAGATGTTAATACATATCAAATGTACTAGAATTTGTTCCAGAATTGTTTGTTTAACCTATCTCAATTATATTCAACGTACCCTTTTATATCAAATTTTGCTTGAGGCGGGTTCTACGTTTTGTTTTTTTCAAATGTGATTTCGTTAAAATGCCTAGAGAAATATCTACGTAACATAATACACATTGAATAGGTAAATAAATATCATTTAAATAAGGCTTGGTTTAAAAAATATCATTTTGATTTCTAATCAGATTTCGTTTTAAATAGAAATTTATAATGGAATTCCTACTAAAATCTGTGCAAGAAAAATAATAGTGTGTGCCTACTTTATGAGGCAAGCTTTCTGGGTGTTTATTTTCCATTAATGCACCGCACGTATTCCTAATTACGTAAATTGTTAATTGTAATATAATAAGAAAAAAGTTTTGCAATTCGCAATTTCACAAAGAAACGAAAAAAAATACCTCACAACCTATCTCATCTTTAGGAATGCTGAGTAGAGAGGTCATTTTAGAGAAAGAAAGGAGAGGAAGTTCTGGGAAGAAAAAAGGTTTGAGAGGTGGGTAGGAATCTGGGGATCAAAATTTCCAGGAGTGACGGAAATATGAATCCATCCCTCGCACTGCGGTGCAACACGATGGATCAAGAGAGTCCAGCTAGAGAGATCTGGGTTAGGTTTCCCTCAAACGATATCTCCCGATCCGGCCCACCATACAGTAGGTAAGCAAACGCATTCGCCGCCAAGACCTAGACAAACTTCGCTTCTTGAACCCGGGCACCCCTACTAAGTCACCAAACATAAAAAACCACCTAGGAAAACCTATGGCAGGGGTGTTGATTATCCATTAAATAGTTCGTGGGGTGGTGGTACTCATACCCACCTCCCACATTGGTAGGACTTAATCACACCTTCTGCGAAAAATTTTTTTTGAATGAATGAAAGGGCTTAACTTGTATTTTGTAGAAAATTGAATTGTTAAAAATAATATCCGGTCTCTATTTCCTATTGTTACCAAAAATAATCAGCGTTCCCCACCTGGATTAGAGATTTTTTCTAGGCAGAAATTCATTACCTAAATCGTTTTTTGAGCAGGTATAAGACATAAGACTTCCTTTTACAAAGCGATAGGAAAATGACTAATTGATGCAGGCACTTAAATACTATTTACCAAAGCTAATTGCATAGATTAGCCAAGCATGTTCCTTCCATAGGACCCTTTTTAAAAATATAGGCTTAAAAGGTTGGTACAGGTAAAATAGTGTAGATGGTGCTATGTTTCGCTTTTCTGGAAATATAAAGAAATTTTAACTATTTAATAGGTAAATCAAATCACACCTTGCTTTTGGCGCGGCCTTTTTCATACAAAACTTAAATTTGGGTTTTGAGACCAAAATTCCCGAACAATCAGTTTTTTAATCAAAGGGTTAAGTTATAGTAAATATATTCTACTTTATTTATTTGTGTTTTAAATTATAAAAAAAACATGTCTTTCTTGAAATCCAATTTCATGAATTTAGAGACGACATTAACAATTTTTTTGTGTGTGAATAGTAATTATTAAAAAAATAACCAAACCCAATATACTATGTAAATACAATGACATATAAAATAGAAAAATAAGCCCTTTAAATAGCCTTTAAAAATATCGATATTATATTTGTAAAGAAGGTAGGACCAAAACGTAATTATTTACTCACAAATAATTACCAACTTTACTCCTAAAATCATTAAAATTGTTTTCCTGGCCTATATTTTATAATTTAAATCACAAATAAATAAAGTGATACATATCCGTACCAGATATTTACTATGCCTTCTAATTTAAAAAATATATATTATTCAATTTAGGGTATTTTTAGTGAAAAGGGCCACACAGCCGTTCCTATTGACATTCATGTTACGTCTCACACACAACTTTGTTCCTTCTCTTACCATCGTACGACTCAAGTATTCAATTACTTGACCGTGCCATCCATGACGTCCTCGGACGTTTTTTCACAAAAACATAATGCCAAATTAAGGAACGGTTCCTTAAAAATGTCACCTTATAGTTCTTTACTAAGGTACGGAGTTATAACACTAAAAAAAATACCAAAAAATGTGTAGTTTATCACTAAATTTAATATGCCGATGGATGAAATTATTTTATTTTTCAGAATAGATCTCGTCGCAGAGATAATTGTAATTAATTATAAGTGATTAATGTTAGGTTCATAAATAATTTCGCTCAGAAATAAAGGACAATTCCTAGACTAGATCTAAAGTAAAATTTATCAATGATGGGTTGTCTAGTATTAAACCTGTGAAACTTTATACGAAGGTATTTTGTTAATAGAGAGTATTTGTATCACGAATATCCGTGAATTCTTGGAGCACTTATCCCCTGCTCATTAAAACACAACACATCGCATGAAGCGTATCAAATTCTACATCATTTGAAGTTCCAAACAATCAACTCTGTTCAGACATCTTCTTACGCTGTGCCATTCGCAAGATACTATTTGTAAACTTTGTTTCAGATTACATACCTGTAAATTTGTATTGTTCATCAAAAGCCCTTCATTATCCGTAAACTTGAATAAATTCGTTATAGACACTTGTCTCAAAGTTCTGCATTATATTTTGTCAAGTGCTAACACCCTCTTGTAGACAATTGTTTTAATTTTAAGCATTGTTCAAAGATTTGATGACAGAAATACGTTCCTGCAAGAATGTATTGAAATTGAGTAATAAAGTTTGAACTAAGAAGTTCTGTTGCATTCTTTTGTTTTATTGGACCAATTTTGTGTCGTTTATCTTTGTCAGGGGCTCTATTCTGTGATTTATAGTTTCCATTCTATCCTGACACAGTTTCCATTATATTCTGCAAAGATACGTAGGGCAAGGTTAATGCGTAAATGCTTGCTTCTAAACAATAGACCTGTTCCGTTGGCACACTTTTTACAATCTGCTACTTGTCTTGTCCGAACCGTCTCGCCTGAATATGGGCAGATCTTTCAACAATTAGTTCCAGCGAATATGAGAATAGGCAGCCGGTCATAAAACAAAACTGTACAAGAAATATAAGAACAAAGATTTTAACAAAGCCCGTTGGACATTTGTGGCACACTTCTGCGACCTGATGACGTTTTCCAAAATGTGGAACAATAATGATCAGCATTTGAAAGGAAGCCATGTTATTTTTTTAGATTATGGCTCAACTAATAAAGCGTAGAATTTTTAAAAAAAATTACAAATAAGTACAACAGGTAATAATATGAATTATGACGAAGTATACCCCGATTTTCTATTATTAGCGTTCAAGTGTTTTGTTCGAAAATATTATGTAAAGAAATCTATATAATTATCTTCCTTGAATTCAATTGCGTAGGTCTTTGAAAATAGGCCTTGGCATTGTATTTCTAATTTTCTAAAAATAAGATGCTGTAATTATTTTCATTGCTATGAACTGAAACAAAAACGTTAAGTACGTTTTCGTGTTATGCGGTGGTCCTAATTTCTTTTTTTTTTATTTATCCTGTCAACAGGTGATCGAAGTTTCTACACTAATAAAATGGCATTATTTTTTTTGTGTAAATACCGCACAATGGTTAGAACTTAGCCAGAGCCTGTAGGACTATGGCATATCCAATAATTGGGTGGGTTGTGAAGCTTGAGGGTGTGGGAAGAATGAGGAAGAGAATAAGATTGGGAAAAGGAAAAAAGGAGGTACCTGGCTAAGTAAAGACTGCTAATGCCATTTTCTAGCAACGGGTTACAACGCTTTGATTCGGACTAGTGATCTTTCACCAGGGCGATACTGAGAGTACCGAGCATTCTGGAACAAATATATTTTAATTAAATAAATAATAAAGCTTTATTGATGTTTTCCCATTATTAGTAATTCCCTTGTCGAGGGGTAAGACTCTCGACTCCCAATCCGAAGGTCGCGGGTTCGAACCCGGCGTGCGCGTTAAATATTATTTAATTAATTTGAGTTTTTTCAAAATTAATTAATTAGAAATAATATATGGTATACTTGTATACCATGTACGTTCCAGAGTGGAAGATAATCTCAGTATCGCCCTGGTGTTAGTGTTGGGTAGGACACGATATCAGGGTGAGTTTGAATGAGGTACTCAAATTTTGTACCGCCTCATATGAGGTGAGGTGTAGCAATATCTTCACATCCGTCGGGGGGGGGGGTTAAAATCGGGTAAAATTAACGTTTTTGAAATTTCGGAAAGGTGAATAACTCCCGGGTCCCCGCTCCCGCTAGCGAGTATTCTAACTTAACTGATATCTTGGGCGTGGGATAAATTCGATAAGCAGTCCATTGAAATCATTAAAAGCTGTAATCCAACCGCAGTAGGTAGCACCGAATTGGACAAACAAATGTACGTATTACTGTTGTATGAGACCCTAACTGGCTCCAGACTGTTGAGAGCAGTTGGGACTCTTGTGCAACTTAAAAAACTCGCCTACCCCCCTTCTCCTCACCCCCCCCCCATCCCCCGCCACTACTCTCACCACACCCTCAACTACTTACCCCATCTTACCACGACTCTACCTTAGTCCCCCTCTAGTTGGGACTCTTGTGCCGTATTCACATAATACTATGGCTTAAGCCGTGCTTGATGCCCAGATTGGAATAACCAAATACTTCCCCACATTCCTCTTCCCCATCTCTTTCCCCTTACTTTTTCTTTAATCTGTTAAATTCTGTAGTACATAAACAACAGAGCATAAACATTACGAAGTATCAGATCTTAGTTAAAGCACTGTTCAGTTTCCGTGCTCCAAAACGGATTAATATTTCCACCCTTAAATTAAAAGCCTTAATTAATGTAAACACGCGATTGATTTATCAACCAAAACCTTATTTGTAAGGAGTAAAGATACTAATGAGGCAGGATTCGTAATAAATTGAACCCGAGATAAAACCAGCTACTTTTATTGGACTCATTAAAACGGCTGTACATCGATATAAATACACACAATATTATCTCTAAGGACCTGTACTAAAATCGTATATTTAATGCTAAGTAAATATATAAATGCGTGGGTATTTTATTTATAGGAAGAGCCTTTATAAATTATATACATAGTGGAATATTTTTAATGTGTCATTAGAAATCCCAGAGTCCCAGTTGTGACCGTTTTCTTGTATTTGTCTGTGTCTTGTTCTTTTTTCATATTTTGTTTTGATTATTAGTGTTATATTCTTCTTCAATTATACATATTTTTTTTATCTTTACCTTATATTTTTTTAATTTTTCGAAGAAGTTTTCACTTTGTGATATCAGTATTCATTTTAAAGAAAAGACTAAATAACTTTGTTTACATCACTAGTATTAATACACAATCTACATGTTTCATGAACAATGTTCACATCTTCAGGATCAAATGTATACTAAACTTAAAAATTAAATATAGATCACATATGGGAGGAAAGGTTAGAAGGAAGGGTATGTAGTAAGGGTGGGGGATGTTTATTACAATTATGGATATATTATATTGTAATAAAATTCCCCACCCTTACCCCTTCCCCTTCCTTCTAGCCTTTCCTCCCATATGTGATCTATATTTATTTTTTAAGTTTAATATACATTTGATCCTGAAGATGTGAACATTGTTCATGTAAACTGTAGATTGTGTATTAATAAAAGTGATGTAAACAAAGTTATTTAGTCTTTTCATTAAAACTTTTATTTTTCTTATCTCTCTTTATGTATTTGTTTATTTCCTTTTTATTTCTAATTATTGTTAACGTCTTTACATGTATAAAAACAAATCTTAAACTATGCATTCTAACAACATTCTATTTACAATGTTAATCTTATAACTTATTAATGTTAACTCTGTAAATGTTCCAAAACAATAAATAAATAAGTCTACGCAATCTTTTGTTCGCACTTCGTGGGGAATCAAACTTAAGCGATCGCCACACTACTCGCGAAGTTGATCGAAGTAGATAGTGTGAACACGCACTTCACTTCGCTTCGGGCCACTTCGCCTCGCTTCGTCCAACTTCCGATTGTGTCGGCTTTTGCGCCGAGTCAAAGGAATCCAAGCGTTCCGAAGTTCGAACACGAAGCGTCTAACCACACTACTCGGTTCACTTCGTCATCAACTTCGATCAACTTCGCGAGTAGTGTGGTGGACGCTTTAAAGCCATCTAATGCATTACCATTACGAATCTCTACTCCATGTGGTAATATTCTTCCAGATAGAATTTAAAAAAAACGAGTGTGCTAGACCACACGATTGAAGTTAAAATTTCTAGAGAGAAAGAAAATATGCGCGCGCACTCTCTCTTGCTCCTACAGTATTTATAAAATTATTCAAGAACGAAATAATCTTCCTGCACTGGCTATGAGAGGAAGAGAAAAAGAAAATGTGCGCGCGCACTGCTCTCTCTTGCTTCTACAGTGTGATACAGCTTTTTCGCCTCGCCCGTAACGCATTACACTTTTCGTAACGCATTCGCCAGCTTACCCCCCATATCAAGCATGCGTAAAGAAGTTTCACTTCAAAATGTGATTCCCAAAACCAATTCGTAGATAATAAATACAAATTTGGATCAAAAGTAATAATAGGGCCTTTACCGATGAACTCACAGAAATAACCTATTGAGTGAATACACTTTAGTACAATGTTATGTAGTAATGTATGTTCATAGGTAATCACTGCCTCAAAACAGGATAGCCAAGTGAGGCGGATTTTGAGAAATCTCAACTTAATTTTCATTTGTATATTTTTTCTGTTTTCTACTTTTTGTATTTATGTAATTTATAAAACAATGTATGTATAAGTACTCTTAATACTGAACATGTACCTTTTTTTAGTTATAAATGTAACAAATTTCATTCAAAAAAGATATATTATTATTATTATAAGCAATACTTATTAGCCTAAAACACTCATCCACATTGAAAAAAATCTCCCGTGAAAAGATACATGCCGCCGACGGGACTGATTGATACACATTGGTTTATCAATTAAAAATAATAATATATATTATTATTATAATATAGTAATATAAATTACGTTATTTGAATTGCGATTATTAATATGTTACGAATATTTTATCAAAAAACTTTATCATGTAAGACAAAAATATGGTTATATATAATATACGAACGAGTTTTAAGGACACGCTCCTTCATAAAGAACGCAGAACTTGAAGGTTTCTCATCGTAAAACCTTCTTCCTTTAGGAATCCTTATTCCTCCTTCAGTATTGCCCTTGAGGCGAGAAGAAGGGAGGCGGGAACTATTCATTTTACCCTCGAGAGAAAAAACAACCATTGTGAAAAAATAAAGCAATTTTCAAATCTACCTGTCCCATCTAAACGATTCTTGAAATCACATACAGGAATAGGGTAAATAAATAAACCAATTTTGTGAGAATGATTGTACCTGCAGGCAATATTACATTATCAGGCTACCTATCTGCAAATATGTATAGCAGCTACCAAATAATATTATATTCTAAGGAAGGCATAAATAGGTAACTGATAATATTTACCGGTGCAAGAATTGTTATTTGTTATATGGAGGTCGTTAGTATAGAAGGTACTTTGTACATAGATTTATTAACAAAAAAAAAAATTTATTTATTTTAAAGTTTCGTTAGATATCGTCATCAAAATATTAATTTATTTTTCCATGTGTCAAATTTTTCACGTTCAATGAACTCAAATTTGCTTTGTGACACATTTCAAAATTGGAACTGATTGCTCAGACAAGCGATAAAATAGGTACCTATAATGTAATATTTTAACAAAAAAATATTTAATGTTACATTTTGATTTATTTTTGGGTTATTATGCCACGTTGCCTTACACACATCATATAATTACAAAACTGCCCTAGTGATGGACATTGCAATACTGTCCGGAACGTTGGTTAAATAAGGAAGTAGAGTTACACGGCGTAATACCTCAAAAATAAATTTCGTTAATCCTTTTGGCCATGAAAAAATTACCTCTTATGTATTTTAATGCCTTTTAGTTTTATTTTTTTTAAATTTATTTATTTTTTGCACTACACAAATATAAGACAAAAAGTGCCGATAAACTGCTTTTTAGCAGTTTGTCTAACGGGTTTAAAATATGTACATAATATCTCGCGATTTTTCATGGGTCTGCGCTTGTTATATAATATTTTTACAACATAAATACTAAGAAGGTATGCCGAACTAAAATAGATCATTAGGTAAATATCACTTTGAAATCTAATAATTTATAATGCCACATCTTACTGGCGTCCCTGAATCATTCCATTCATCTTAGTGTCATTTCGTAATCTTATGATAGGTAGAGTACCTACGCACACACTTAAATCCATTCTGGCGCGAGCGAAATAGAAAGATGCGTAAAAACAGCGTTACCAGATGACAGGAATTTTCCTGACCGAAATTTTAGCTGTATATCGGGGAAACAGGAAAATGGAAATTATCGGGAATTAAAAAAAAATGTATAACAGTATTTTGTGTGCAACGGAATTGACAGATTGACGGATTTACTGGCAGAATAAAAAAAAATGACAAAAAACATGATTTTATAGGCGAAAAT
Source organism: Limnephilus auricula (assembly GCA_951813805.1). Classification (NCBI taxonomy): domain Eukaryota; kingdom Metazoa; phylum Arthropoda; class Insecta; order Trichoptera; family Limnephilidae; genus Limnephilus; species Limnephilus auricula. Next base: position 2,840,738 of record OX638401.1, read on the forward strand.
ATCCGAATATTTCACAACCTGAAATTAATGCCTATTGCGCCGTCTGTATTAACGTTAAATTGATATTAAAGTTTGGCGCATACTGGTCATATTTCTTCATCCATTCGAGCTAAACGTACACACCACACTCTTGGAAACCACTCATAAATATCAGCCATCTAATTTCTACTGCATTCAGTATACTTTTATCCTTGCTTATGCCTTAATGCCATGCCTACCATTTTAAAGGCTTTTTGGCATTTGAAACAATGAGGTTGATCTAATTTCTAGAGGTATTTTATCTTCTCGAGGGTTCAATTCCTCACCCCTCCCACTTGCGCCTACGTGTCATAATATGGAACGTCCTTCGTCCTCGTAAAGCAATGCCTACTTTCTCGGAAATTAAAATACAATGGTCGTGAGGGACGCATTAGCGACCGTGAGAACTTTACTCCTTAGATCGTAAATTTGGTACGTGTCTGAAATATTGTGAAATATTCAGGATCTAGAGTTGGACATTGAGATAAAAGTATAACACGAATATTTATAATAAACAAGTCAAATTTGTAGAATGTTTTATTATCATTTAAATGAAAGTAGTTCAATAACAAGAAAGAAAATTAGGTTCTAGTGTGAAATTAAGTTAATTATATTATAATTCGGTTAATTATACCGCAATGCTTCTCACTTTTTCTTGTCGCGGAAATTTGTTGTTATAAAATAGAACAACCAATTATACATGTGGATTAAAGTACGTGAACGCGACATTCATTATACACTTAAATGTGAAAATTAAGGAAGAGGATTTTTTTTCTGAATGAATACCTAACATAAGTCCCAACTGCTCTCTTCTGGAGCCAGTAAGACTATAATAATAATAATATTTGGCTAATTTATAAAGCGCCGTTTTCGTAAAAAATCATCTCAAGGGCACTGTACAAATAAACTAAGATTTATATTTGTAACCAGTGACTTACATCTAAGACTTTTAGCAAGTGACTTACGACTAAGACTTATAACTACTGACTTAAAACTAGTGACTTACATTTATATTTACACCTGTGACTTAAAGTTAGAGATTTACAACTAACATAGGTACTTACATTTAAAATTATATATTTTGGTTTGTAAGTATAGGCACAAACGGGTAACATAAAGGTAAGTTAATTCTGCGAGACGAAGCAGTTTGAGGATTTTACACTTGCATATTATATTCTACATTTTACACATTTAATACATATTTTAAACATTTTATATATATACATATTACATATTCTTTTTAATATTGTTTAGCGCCAGAAGAAGAAGGAAGTTCTTATATAATATATAACAATTTTAGACACGGTTGTAAAAATTATCCAATGGGTTAGCTGTATTCATAGGCAAGTAAGTATTAGTGGACATCGGCAATTATTAGAGTATAATTAAACAGTAAAAATAATAACAATGTTTCAATAGAATTACGAATTTATAGAAATGAGTGTGACTATGGCATCCCCAATCCGTTTAATTTTATTTTGCGAAGCTCAGGCACAAATATTGAATGTTTTACAATCACATTTCATCACACAACTTAATTTGTCACATCATACAATAAAATCCTAACCGATAAAGGGTTCTTAAGAAGAAATTTTGAACTTTAAATAGTCTTCATAGGCGTGATACTTTATTTTTTTTCTGGGTTTATAAAAAAACTTATCATTTTAAAGTCCAAGATTTGTACTAATACTACGACTACAGTACTATTCGCAGTACTTAATTTAAGAATTTATAATTTTTATAATCGATCAAATTTTCAAACCAACAACAAATATTTAAATTTTTTATAAAATTCCCACAACCCACGACGCACGCCAACCTTCAAATTAAATGCCTTTGTCAAGTAACGGAAATTAGATAAAGACTAGTAATTTTAAAATAACAGTATAACTTGTGTACAGAACGCAGCATTCAAAGAATTAATCGCTTACAAAAATGTAGACACTTTCACATGCATTGTCGATAGTCCCTTTGTCATGCCACACTCCAAAACGGTGACCATTGTCCGATAAAGTTCATGTATTATTTTTCTAAGTCAGACTTTTTGTTGTTGTTCTTAGTAAGGCGCCCGTAGAGGAGTTACAAAGACATTAGTGATTTAAGTAGAAATAATAAAAGACCGAGCAAGAATTATCTGTCATGGCAATCTTTAGTTGACCAAACGAAAGAGTTTTTTTCTCGCAAATTATGACAGACTTCTTCAGGGAAGTCAGATATCAAACTTTTTACGAGTTTTAGGATTTTTGCGAAATTCTTGGTATTTTTTCGGATTGTTTTATCTACAAGTCAGAGGTCGTTGAAGTGGGCCTTTTGCGTATTTTCAGGATTTTGATAGGTGATAATGCTAGCTTTATAAATTTTATAACCCGGATTTGCGCGTGATTTGAATTTTTGTATAATATATCAATTTCGTATGTCCTTCCGTTTCACAGAAACTAATCAAATATTCAAATTGTTTTATCTTGTCAGTTCAGTTATTTAAATTTCAACAATTTTTTTTTCAAAAATAGGTACTTATCTGTTTTTAGATTGAGACTATGGCACCCCAATTGGGGTATATTGGGTATGTACCAAAAACAAGCCATTTCAAGTAACGTTTTGATTCATAGTGGTGGTCTTTCACCATGGCGGCACTGAGAGTATATTATATTCTGGAACGTGCCGCAAATATACTGTATTATTTTTTTTAATTAATAAATTGTGAAACGACACAAATTAATCAATGGCAATGGGAGGCGGGTATGGATGTCGCCACCCCGGGAAACATTTATTAGATGACCAACAACCGTGCCACAGGTCGCCTAAATGGTTCGCTAAGTTTGGTGACTTATCGGGAGTGCCCGGGATCATGGGTTGAGGTTTTTCTAGGTCTATGCTATGGATGCATTTAGTCACCTACTGCGAGGGGGGTCATATCGGGAGAAACTCGTTGAGCGAGATATTTTAACCTTTCCTGCTGGAGACTCTCGACCCATGGATTCCTACCCACCCCTCGTACTTTTTTCCTTCACTGAACTTCTTCTCCTTCCTTTCCTTAAAAATAAACTCCACACAGAATCTCCAAAGATAACATAAGACCTGAGCGAATTTCTTTTCCTTAGAGCCTCCTGTATGGAGCTAACATAAAACAAAAATAAATATTTACATAAATATTTTTTTATTGTTTTCTTCATGCCGGTATATTTTAATATCACATACCTGCACGTGTTATTTTACAACTGTTTTTTGACCGTGCTGCTAAGATATGCTGAGGAAGTAATCTTAAATATTCGATCTCTTCTATACTTGGATTCGGAAGGTGGTTGTCATAATATATTATAGATCAGTATTCACATAATGTCCAAATATTTCTAATATAAAATGGCTATTTTAGTGAGATGAGATATCTCTCTCCAAAATCTAAAGAATGTTGACGTAATTCGCGGTTTATTTCGTCTACTGAATTACTCTTAAGAAATTTCAGACAGAAACCTGTTTTATAACAAACACTATAGTATAAGAATATCTGATCATAAAAAAAAATCATTTTCAGCCGAAAATTTTTTTATTTATTTTTTAGATTTTCACAGCAAAAAAGTATTGTTTTACGAAAACAAATATGAAATAAGATTGAACCCTGAAGAACAAAGGCTAAGCTCAAACTAAAAGTTTTTAACAAATTTAAAAAAAATAATAATCGCGATTTATTTTTGGGGTATTGCGTCGTGTTGCGCTAATTCTTTCTTTAGCCAAAGTTTCAGACAGCGTTACAGTGTCCGTCCTCGGGGTATACATGTAATAATTGCACATTTCAATTATTTGAATAAAATCTTTGTATAGAACCCCACCCTCCCTCCCTTCTCCCATATGTTATGTAAATAAACCTAGATTAAGAAACAATAATTGCACCAGTCTGAAGATGGCATTAACAGGCTGAAACCGGTTACAATCACAAATAAGTTAAGTGAACAAAAGTTTTGAATTGGTTTTACGTATGGAATTCGACCACGAATTGTCAGTATCAAAAATAGACATATATTTAGTTACTAAGAAAATAAACGTTCCTTGAAAAAGAGCTTCAAAACCTGACCAATACTTTATTACGTTTACTGGTTCTAAGGCATTTACAAAAATACAAATTATTTATTGAACCTAGGGTGGATATGAACCCTACCTTAAGCTATGAAAAAATAATTATTATAATTGACTACACAAAGGTAAATATAGATAAAATCCTTATTCACACCTTTTCCGGTTTTACCAACTACTGACACATCGTGTCATGTGACGCTAAAAATAAATTGTCTTTCTTTTTAAGTAGGTAGGTACCCAAATTAATTAGTATCTATATTCTTTGTTACTTTGATAGGGGCAGGTACTACAAAGTACACACGGGAGCATACTTAACATTGGTTAAGTACTTATCTATGGAGAAGAGGAAGTGCTTAAAAGACAGAGGAACATTAAATTACGAACGTGTCCATTAAAGGTACTGTCATTAGTCGTATTTACTTTAGACTTAATTATTTTTAACCTTTCTTCGAAGCGTTCCAAGAACTTACCTGTTCAACAAAAGGACCAACTTTTGTTTTAGACCTTATACAAGTATTTTTTACTGCAATGGAATCTAAAAGAGAAGGAATATTAGGAATATAATCATGTAGGAATTGTGATGAAGTTTTTTTTTAACTATCTGCATTAGGTTATTAGTTAAGATACATAGTACATATATTTCATATATTTATATCCAAAAATGGACCAACATTTTGTTATAATTTTTAATAATGTGACACAAAAGTCGTCAGTCATTTCCCTATCGGAAGACTTTCCCTTTTTTTCTAAATGACATTGACATTATTTGTGATTGTGAAGTAAACAGAAGCAGAACGCACAAACCATGTCATGGATTCGCTGTTATCCTCAAGAACGAGAAATAATTAAGTTATAATCTTTTATTTTTATTTTTAACTTTTTAACTTAAAGAGTTAAACTTCAAATTATAATATTTTAATTAATGAAGATAATATTAGCGAAAGTCAAGGAAAGTCATTTAGTTCGAGTTGAATCTTGCAATCATATATAAAGATAGCAGCCAAAAAAAATATGCGATAAGAAAAATGAAAATAATGTTGGTGGTTCTCAGTCGAAGTATGATGCAGTTAAAAATGACCGAATCGGATAGGGATACGTTGGCGCAGTGGATAGCGCGTTCGCCCGGATTGCCAGAGGTCCTGAGTTCGAGTCCCAGATGTATCCGTATCTTTTTCCGATTTTTCTGTTTCGGATTTTCGATTGACTTTCGCTAATATTATCTTCATTAATTAAAATATTATAATCTTTTACATTGTAAACAAAGTAACTGTACACTTTGGGAGGAAGGCATGGGTATCGCCTCCCCGGGAACCATTTATTGGATAACTAACCTGCAATAGGTCACCCTAAGTGGTTTGCTACGTTTAGTGACTCGCCCTACACCACAGTGGGAGGAATGGAATAATACATCCGTCACTCCTGGACACACGGACCCCCAAAATCGTACCCGTTCCTCATACCTTATTCCTTCACAGAACTTATTCTACTTCCTTTCCCTAAAAATACCCTCAACACAGCACCCCCAAAGAAGGCACCTTTTACCTACAAACTTTGTTTTCAGACCCTAATCAAAAAACTTTTCGACTGAAATATTTGAATTTCTTCTTCGTTCGCGTGTTCTTCGTATATATTTACCCACATCATAATAATCTTCCTATAATCATTTCTCCGTCCTTGCACTTAAAAAACCAAAAAAATTCAAATGTCTTTTCTTAATATCTACCTAACTGCACTTACATTACCTTGCATTATTTTTGGATTTACCACATTATATTCTAATGACCTGTAATTATGAAAACCTCATTAGAACTTAAGAAAAATAATTAATTTTATTTTAACAATTTATTGTGATTGAGCGTAATGTACAAAACGTTGCAGCGGATACAGATAAGTGTTTATCATAATTCAAAAAACACAACCCTATTCTGTATTCTCTTAACGCCATTTACACATATTACGGGGGTTTTATTGCTCGAAACAAAGATTTCCTGGCATATAAAACACGTGAGAGCATGTTGCTGTTGAACGCTGAACAATGGGAAATAATGAAATTATTAACCAGCAATGGCCGTTCACAATTATTTGGACTTTTGGGTAAAGAAATGCTAATGTCTCCGCGTAATTCTTCGATTAATATGCAAATCCAATGAAAAAAACAACGATAATCGTAATAATCAAGTTTCATTACCAGCGTGAACACTTGTAAACACGAAAAATATTCTTTTTCAACATATATCGTAGTTAATTTAATTATTTCTCGCCTCTGACGTGCTTTGAAGAGAAGGCGAGTAGAGACATTTAGAGACATTATTAACGAGTCAGTGTGGCTATTGACTATTATCATTTTTTCTCGTGTTTCTCTGATTGCATTAATCTGTTTCTCTTTTGTTCTATCAGTTCTAATTGGATGAACATTCAGATATTTTAATTTAATTAGAAACAATCGCAAAACAAACTCCGTGGCAGAATAGTAAGATTATTAGCTCTGGACTCTTTTAGCTTATCAAAAATCGGGCGTATTTTGTCAGAGAGTAAAAATATATATTTTTTGCAATTAAATCCAAATAAATAGAATATTTCTAATTGTATCAAAAAAATAAAAACGGTCTACGAATGGTGATTAAATACGTTTTCAAACTTTATCATTAGAATTAAAAATATAACTTTTGAAATATTTTAAATTTTAATTCAAAAAGTATAAAAAATAACCCGCCTAACGTTATTTCTATGTAAAAATAATTTACTATAAAAGTTATTGTCAACCTCACGTTTGTCGTTTCATAAAAAAATATATTTATTAAAAAATTCTCAAAATTTAATAAGTTTTTTCAAAATTATCGGAAACTTTGGTTTCAAAGAGGTGCACATTTAAAATTTACTGCAAATAAATTCTAGATTTAATTATAAAGCGTGAAGTTTTTTTTCTAACACTCTTAAGATCATACTCCTCACCATTACAGCAAGGGAGAAACAACGATTTATATGAGGCCTGTGTGAGCTGGGACAAATATGGTTTCATGTGAATAAACGGGCTAGACCTAAAATTCCTGTATGTTTAACTATAAAATATCATAAACTAAAATTGTATACAATACAAACAGTTTGACAGAGATATAACAATATTTTTAGGAAAATATTTATTAAAAAACAAGCATGATCTGTGGTGATTTATAGTAACTTTATGTTTAAATTTAATAACTTTTTTTAAATGCTTGGTTTTCGAAGGGTACTAAGTAATAATTAAAGGCTCAACATTATATAAGTATATTAATCGACTAGCTACCTTCCTTTTGACATAAAAATGCTGAAGTTTACGATACCTTCTAAACGTACTTAAATAAACAGGTATAAGAAATTAAATTACACTTTTACATTAAGAATTTATCTGTTTCTCTTTCTCGACAAAAATAATAAAAATTCAGACGGCGAGCTTCTACGTAAGTTGAATTGAGTTGGTCCGTATTTATTTTCAAAATCCAAGATAAATTTTTCAACAACCTTTGGGAATTTCCACCTAAATAGCTAACAATTTTATTCGCCCGTTTCCCGCGTCTGTAAGGAATCTCTTGATATTAATTAATTAACGAATTCTGTTGCTTTACCAGAAATAATTCCAGGAATAAAATAATATAAAATAAGGCGCTAGTCGGGCAAGTGACTAATGATGTCTTTCAGAAATCTCTGATAAAATGAACGTTTAATAACGTCATTAGACATCCCTTTCTGGGATCAGGATAGTATAAAAAGGATCGATGGGAATTGGGGTCGTGTTCCTTCGGTTTTCAGCCCTTTAGTCCTGACTGCGGCGCCGAAACTCCCACGTCTGTTTACATATTATTATTTCAAAGATATTTTTAATAGTTAACACGCTTGTGCACGATACTTCGTGTCCCATTAATCCAGGGCTTTCAAATTTATTTTTAATAAAATAATAATTTCATAATGAATAGAAAGCTGAAATAATTTGCTAAACATCTCTATTTTTTTAATCTAATGACATTTAAAAAAATATTATTAGTCAATAGATACGTGTGTAGTTTTTATTTTATAAAGTAGATTTAAGGTAATATGTTAAAAATTATAAAACTGATTTGATTCTGAGTGGAATGAGTAGGTATGTAGAGCCTTACACTATGTACTTAAAACTCAAGTAATTAGCAAAAAAAAACGTATAATTTTATTCAAAAGGATAGTGTTGAAACAGGGGCGTAGCCGGAAAATATCTAATTACGGGTAGAAAAATAAATTTTAAAAATCGACAGTTAAAATCACTGGTCTGCAAACGAAATTACTAAAATATTAAAATTTCTTAAAAGTATATATTTCACGCGCTTCTGGCGCGTTGTTATTGACTGAGCGTAGCGAAGTCCTGTTTTATCTCGACCGTTTGGCATTACATCTGTCTGTAAGTTAGTTTATGTGTTCCTTTTCCGTTTTCGATCATTTTCTGCATCCACTTTATTATTCAAGCAAGCCTTATTTTGACTTGATGGCTAACTTTGACAAAGGTTCAGTAAATATTATTTTTTCTGATGAGAAATCATCCTCTTTATTTATATTTTTAAAACATCGTGATACCAAATAAGTAAGTAGGCATTTAAGTACCTGCTTACAAATCTTTCAGAGAATGGTTTCAGAGAATATTTTGGTTTTAGTTTATGAAAAAAGAAAAAATTAGGAACGTATTTTTTTGAGGCGATGTTTACTGTTAATAGAATTATTAGTAATAAACATCTTACGACTAAATTGTGATAAATTTAAAATACAACACAAGCAATAAAAAAGTAAGGTATACCTTATCATGCCAACAACCTACATATACCTTTGGTCCGGACGTCAAGTCGCCTTCAATGGGCCCATAACGATGTTTAAAATCACGTGTTCCCCCGTCTCCAGCCCCACTCCCTAGTTGGGGGGCGAGGATAGCCAAAAGTGCTCCACCCCTTCGGGTAATGGGGAGCACGTTCTTACAAAGGGGTACAGAACCTTTTTTTCTAATGTAACTATTAATATTAATAATATTTTGATGATTTGCATATCGCCGTTTTTGTGAAAAATCACCTCAAGTACGCTATACAAATCTATAATATAAAAATTAATCATTGAAGAAGAAGATAACGATAATAATCTAATTCTTTACAATATGAAAATGAACAAGACACAGAAAAATAATAAAATATAATGGCTGCAACTGGGACTCGAACCCAGAACCTCACGTCTAACCGGGACATCGCATTAACCAATTTTGCTATTGCACCCTATTACGAGACTGTCGTATTTGTCAACTTCATATTTCAAATTTCAGAATTAACAATATTATCTTCGACTAATGTTTTTTTCCAAATTATTCGCAGCTCCCTTTTTCATTGGAAACAAGTATTCAAAGAATATATTTGTTACCTAGATAGTGTCTCGGATAAATATATCCGATTTTATTTTTATGGAACACCTATTGACTTTTTAAAGTCTAAATGAATATTCATTTTTTTTAAATAGAAAAAACTCTTTTTTTAACTTTTGAAGGTTATTCCCTTGAATGTAATATATCATCGAAGAAAAAGATAACAATAATAACCTTATTTTTTTAAATATGAAAATGAACAAGACACAGAAAAATAATAAAATATGAAATATGTTGTTATTATATTTAATATTCAAAAGTTAAAAAGAGGGTTTTTTTATTAAAAAAAATAAAAATTAATGTGTGTTTCTTCAATATTTGCAAAAAATTTTTGTTTGTTTCTTTGTTCGTACCTTATGTGCAGCCATACCGTTCATCGGATTGCGATGAAACTTTGGGAATATGATGTGTGCATACCCGCACCGCTTAACCGAAGGGTAGTGAGCTCTGGTATTATGAAATTATTTCCTTAACTATTCATACGATTGCGATTAAAATTTCATCCGATTGCAAATTTTTTTTTTGAATTGTTAGGCACATGCCCTTGAATACTTATATATATATACTGGTGAGCTCTGGCATTATGAAATTTGCAATAAAAAAATAGGTCACGCAAAAAGTGGGGTACTTTATGGAGTTAGGCGGCAGAGAAAAAGGGCTGGGGGTAGGGGCATGCGGGAGGGTCGGTTGGGGAATTAAGGAGGGGGGCTTCGCGGGAGGGAGGACGATTTAGAGGGGAAGGCGAAGAAGGTGGAAGCGGAATGCGTGAGTGGGGGGGGGGGGGTTGGCGAGAAAGGGGAGAGCGGGACAGGGGATGGAGAACGCGGGAAGATGAAGAGGAAACGCTGGGGGGATGGTAAAAAGGGAACGCGGGAGGGGAAGGTGAAAAGGGAACGCGGGAGGGGAAGAGGAAAAGGAATCGGAAGGGAAACGGGAACGAATAGGAAATAACACGAAGGTAGAAACAATTTATTTATTTAATTGGCATTTCAACGCATGCCGGGTATCAGCTAGTATATAATATTTTTCTACAATTTAACTACAGACTAGACAAAATATTGCATCCACCGGTTCTTCGATCAGTTATTGTATACGAGTATGTACAATGCATTTGACTAATGAACGCGATGCTGCTTAAAAATGTACACATATTTCTTTTATTTATTATTTATTTACAAAGGCAGAAAATATACAGGACTAAAGGACCATTATTAAAAATTATATTATTAAAGAAATGAAGATCATTATAATTCTCCACGTGTATCGACTTTTTTTAAGCAAAATTCCTTGAAAAAAAATTACATTATTGCCTGTCTTTAAGAAGAGGTACATAATATATACATATTAGGCCGTGTTTTAAATTTTGATATTTTTGTTCTGAACAACAACCATAGTTAAGTATATTAGAGAGGAAGATTATGCATAATTTTTTTTTTTAAGTGTCAAAATGCGAAATAATATGTTAACTTCTTCTTCGTGTGCCCTATCAGGTCCCCCCGAAGTCAACGATCACTCTGGTAAATATATCTCTATCATGCTCTGCCCGTAATAGCTCCTCCACACTTCTAATATCGGTCCACTCTCGTACATTTCGAAGTGTGTGACCCAGATATGAAATTTTCCTGATTTTTACTAATGTGAGCAGTTCTCTATTTGCTCTAACCCGCCTGAGAAAATGCTACTTACCTTTAGCAAACTCATTTTTTTAGTAGAATAACCAAGATGGCGTCTTATCTTTTTTGAACAGTTAAATGGGTATTTCAATCGGCATAACTCACGATAGAAATGACGTTGCTAGGTGAAGACAGTAGCGTTAATTTATTTGTTTATGTTTCGCAAATTTCACGACGCCAGAACTCACTCGTTTTAGAGTTTTATCTTGAGATTTCACCAACAGAATGAATATGATGTCGGTTTTTAAAAATATTTATTTGAATGATAAAATAATAAATTTAATATGTGAGTTTCCGCGGATTCTAAAACATCACTTGTAAAAAAGTAATTTTGCGCATATTATGCAGAAATTTTCCAAACGTTTTATTGCGCCACTGAGGTAATTTTATTGCAAAACGGTGCCATTTCCGATAGTTATTTTACCGTCTTATATCTTAATGCCCGGATGAAAACACAATATCAATTTAAAATATTAATTATGATTCTGAATTTCTTAGTTTATAGTGGCTTTAATAGGACCGACTTTATGACTTCTGCACTCCCACACCGGCGATTAAATTTAATTTGTATTTGATTTGTTTGGTGTTTTCTTTACGGCTCGTTTTAATTGTTTCTTTAACTGTAATGCTCATAAAACTGTTATATTTTACATTTTTAATAATAAAATATCAATTTATTTGGTATTCGCATTCGTATCACTTTATGTAAGTTCAATGGATTAAGTTTTTAATATTATAAGAAAATATTTTACTGGCGTCCATCGATATATTGGCTACCCACTAAGAAATTATAATTAAACAATAAAAAAAAATTATGTGAAATATATTCTGCTAGAGTTACCACTCTGATGATTACCATCAAACGTTGGATGACAATAGATTCGGCTTACAAAGCAATTATCAAAAGAATTCCTCAATCACACAAGAAGAATTTAAATAATTTGTTTTTAAAAACTATTTATTTTAAATCAATAAAACTAATATACAGGGTGTCCAGGGGTAAAGTACATTAACTTCGAGAGGTGTAAGTAAAAAAGGTAAAAGACTTTTTTTGAAATTCCAACTTTTAGGGGTACTTTTTTGGTAAAAAGATAAAATCAGTACGGCGTGTGCGGGCTGCACTATTAAGTATTTTTAGCTGTTACGATACGCGCTAATCAAAACCAACGTCGCCACAACTCGCCCGGCTGACTCACAGCAAATTTATTGGGTAAGTTTGTACCTTACACTAAGGATTTTTAATAATTTCATTTTAGAATTTCGAAAAAAGTTATTAGTCTTTTTAACTCCTACCATCATGTAGAATCACCACCCGAAGTTAATGCACTTAACCCCCGGACATCCTGTATATCGTGGTTTCTAAATGTAGTAATTATAATATAGTGCAATAAATAATATTGAAAAAATCTGTTTCTCAAAAAATAAGAAAATATACAGATTTAGGAAATGAGATTAGAAGAATTTGGCCTGGACATCCTGTATAATATGGCGTTCTAATAACTAACCATAAAAATACAGCTTTATATGTGTATAGGAATAAATCCAAGGTTTCAACTCTTAAACAGATGTCGTTATTATAGATAGTTCTCAACAGATGTCAGTAAATTAGTACTGTGGGAAAGTGTAACGGAATAATACCCGGAACGGTTACGGAATTAGCCGATGATATCCGATAGACAGCTGGACACCTTCACTGCCATGTTCCTTTGCTTCAGAACTATGCTGATCATCGAATAGAATTAGAACGGACGTATGGTAAAGTAAAATATTAATTGTTAATCGAACACGATAACGTAAATAAACAGTTGTAATCTAGACGAACTGCGAGCTTTATTGAAAATTTCCGAACATATGTATACCCCAATTACTGGGATTGAAGAACATCACATTTTAATTTGCGGCAAGTCCTTGAAGAGTTATTTTTACCAAAATTGCTTTAGAGTTGTAGATAAAAATTTATTTAGGTATTTAGTTACCCAAATACCACTGCAGTGCAAAAATGGGTAAAATATATCACTTTTTTGTACAACTCATGGTATGCTCGATATCGATATGTATATTGTGATGGTATTTTTTTAATATTTTTTTTTATAGAGAAACCTTACAAGAGTCCCAACTGCTCCCTTCTGGAGCCAGTGAGACTATGGCATCCCCAATTGTAGTATGTTGTGAAGCTGAAGGTAAGTAAGGAAGGGAAGGAGATGGGGAAGAGGAAGGTGGGAAAGTACCTGGCTATTTAGATCTAGTCACTAAACACGGTTAGAGCCATTATTAAGCAACGTTTCAATTCTGAATGGTGGTCTTACACCAGGGCGATACTGAGAGTATCTTCCACTCTGGAACGTGCCGCAAATATAGTATATATTATTTTTATTAATTAATTGTGAAATAACACAAATTAATCAAATAAAAATTATTTGCGCACGCCGGATTCGAACCCGCAACCTTCCGATTGGGAGTCAAGTGTCTTACCACTCGACCACGGACGGTCGTCCGTATCCGGTATTTGGTTTTTATAAACCTTAAAACGAACACCAATGGTATCGAGCTCCAGTGGTTCTGAACCCCTTCCTTCTCTTCTCATCCTGTAACTGTCGGCACCGTCACTCTTTGACCTTCCCCTCTGAGTGGTCCCGTTTTTTGGGATTGAAAAAATAAGGGATACATTAGTGGGAACATCACTTTAAACCTTTTACTTAAACCGAACCTAATCGTGTTTCTTATTCGCAATCTAAAGGAATTGAAATATACCGCGCTGTGCGGTCCACTTGTGTCAAAGTTAACAAGAGCATAATGGAATTCCATAGAACGATTTTTATTTTGGAAAAATAATGATTTGTAATCAAAAATACTAATTTCGGTGTGTCCTGTAGGTATAACTCTGATTCAATAATTTTTTAACTTGGATTTGCTTTGGAATTATTTTTAAAATTGAAATTAATGTATCCAGATATCAGAAAATGTAAAGAACAAGTAAATTTGTACATTTCTGTGAATATTTTGTCTTATCTTAACTAACTAACTAACTAACTATACTGTTAGCAATCAGCACCGAATCATCAGTATACAACATACTATCAGATTATTCAATTTCGCGCCCAATCCCGCCTCATTCAATTCTTGCATACAATTGTTCATGTATACACGGAGAAAAATGTTATTCGAAAAAAAGATCATTTTAATAGTAAAAACGGGACTGAAGTTCTTACGAACAGATTAACAGGGTTCAATGTTTATTCTTACATTTTCCCGCCAATAAACATTGAAACACTGTTAATTTGTTCGTAAGAACTTCAGTCCCGTTTTTACTACTAAAATAATCGTTTTTTCGAATAAGATTTTTCTCCGTGTAGATTGAATAACCATGGTGACATTACGCAGCCTTGCTTAACAACTTTGATGATGTCAAACCACCCCGTAAAACCATTGTTTACGGTAAAGCAAGCAAAGCATCCCTCATACAGAGACGCGATTGTCTGAATGAGATTTGTATTCACTCTATGCTTGGACATCACCTTCCATAGCCTTTTCCTGTCGACCAGATTGCTTTCGATCGATTTTTTTTTTGTTTTACGCGATATTCTAGGTACTAGTAGTCCGTTAAAAATAAGTTATATACAATAGGACGAGAAAAATAATAATATATGTAAGGTTTCAAGAAATCGTAAAAACTAGGGTGGAGGAATATTCTTCCGAATAGAAAATTAAGAGTCTAGATTTATAAAGCAATTTTTCGAAACAGAATGTGAGTAGTCGAACTATAGTAATTTATTTAAAATTTATGGAGGTTGTAATTCGTAATATTATAGTTCCCCTAAAATATTACATATACGCTCGTTATCATTTAATTTATGATGGTACCTCCCTACTGTCCACCTATTTAGTTCGTGATATTATTTAACTGTCTCATTTCGTACAACAAACATGCTTCAATCGAGATTTGACATTCAGATAATTCAACAAAAAGAACTCGGGATCGTATTACTCGCGGGCGTACGAGATAATTTGTTAGCTTTTATAAAAGCTCATCAGTGTAACGACGCAAGGTAGCGAGAATTCCGCAGAGTATACGAAGAGCTAAGAGCAGGAGGAAGGTTTGACGATCATCCCCACGAGATAGGGGCATAGATTTTCACCAAAACATTATATCACCGTGTTAAACGGGGTAAGTCAGTCATTACTATTCACCGTCACGTATGCGTGCGCAGCCTGGACTCCCACACAACCTTTTACATTCTACACAGCCTTGTAGTTCCACAGAAAACTGCCTGCCTTAATAATATAAATCAGACGCATTTTATTACGCTAGATCAAGCGCTCGATATTGTGGCTCTGGTATAATTAAAACTGGTGACTGGTAATAAAACAGCACGGGTACATCTGTCACGGTGACACTTTGAAAGTCACAATCCAGTCCACATAAAACCGCTGGCACTCGCACTAGGATATATTTTAATAAAACCGGATTAAAAGAGATTTTGATTAGTTATAAACTGTTTGTTTTGCCTAGTCTCTGAGATCCTATTTGAGATATTGAAGTGCAAACTCGTAGTGAATAGAACTCACTTCCTTGTGTTTGACATTGAAATATCGTTGCCTGTAAATATTTTTGACGCTGAGGCTGCGATAAATGGCTTGTCAAACTTTATAAACTTTTTTCTGCTCTTGAGAGAGATTTCGTTTATTAGATTGGTGGATAATTAATTAGAGGTATTCACAAACCAGATTGTATGGTAGTTGCACGCCCAACAAACACATACTTAATTATCAGAACACTAAATTCCCTTTACCAAATCAGAACATTATAAAACAAACTATCATTGCCTATGAAGATGAAATCCCACGTAAATTTTACGACCTTATTGTAAAAGTTTTGGTTTTGGACCCAAAGGCGGTTTCAGAACTTCGTGCAGCATTATAAATATGTTTTACAGGGCCACGGCATCCCTATTTGGAGTATATTATGTGGCTGAAGTTAGTGGGAAGGGGAAGGAGTTAAGAAAGAGGAAGGTGGGTAAGTTCCTGACTATACAGATCTAGTCACCAAACTCGACTAAAGCCACTACAAGCAAACTTCTCAGACTTCCACCAGGGCGATGCTGGGAGTATCTTCCTCTCTGGAACGTGCCGCAAATATACATATTATTATTTTATTGAATTATTTTTGAAACAAAATAAATAAATTTAATAAAATTCACTTAATTAATGGTAGGTATGTAATTATATAGTTCAGGATTTCCCAAACTTTTTCTGCGATGGAACACTTTGCAAACCCGTAAATTTTAACGGAACACTTAGCCCATTATTTAGATTTAATAATTCCTAATTGTAAAAATTTAAAAAAAAAATCATTAAAATGTCATATAGTATATAAATAAAATAAAAAAATAAAAAAATATATATATATATATAATATAAACAAAAAAATTGAAAACAAACCAAAAAAATGGAGTAAATAATGTCTTGTAAACCAAATGACTTGATGATTTTTAGTCCGTGAAATGCATATCTTGTTGATATCAGGCACAATATTGGTAAGTTTTCGATTATTTTTTTATTGCAGCATAATCGGAAAATACCGCTTCTTGTAGAAAACGGAAGTAAAATAATAATAGCTTGTTTTGATAAATTGGAGTACTCTTCTGACAAACTCGTTCAGAAATCATTTAAAGGCTGGTATTTGTATTATTTTTTTTCAAGTCAGAGTCACTAATTAAATCAATTAGATTTTCATACTCACTTGCGCTTAAGACTACTGGTTTAGCTGTCACGAAAACGGATTCCGTACCCAGGAATCTATGGCTTGGATCAGTTGGGGCTCTTGTAGGGTATTCACTTAAATTACAGCCATGGGTATGCCATGGATTTCTAGTTTTCGAAAAATATCGCAATAGATTTAAGTTATGTAGGTGTTCTAAAAATTTTTTGGAAACCTCTTCATCTACTTTAAAATTTAAATCATTCAAACATTCATGTACGGCAGGAAAACAAATCAAAATGATTAGATTGAACTTGTGAAATCCGAAATTGTGCTACTTTATCTCTCATATTAAAAATTGTAATACTTTTCCCCTGTAATGATAAGTTAGCCTCATTGCACTTAAAAATATTTTTCACTTATGCAAGTTTTATCAACCACGAGGGATTTGATAAAACTTCATGTTGTCCTGAATTTTTTTGCCTTCAAGAAGGCCAATAACATACCACTTCCATTTCCACATCGCACTGATGTCCATATTATTGCCTCTTATCACAGTATACAGCACAAAAATTAAATTCAGAGATTTTTTTTTAGTATGTAAAATGAAGATTTACTGCGATACTAGCATATACGGTTCTTTCAACTTCCACAAAGCATCTCTTTATCTGTGAGGATCTGATCTAGTACCTAACTTAAGAACTATTGAGAAATATTTATGCAAATAATATCAATATTGTTGAATACGTGAATAATATATTAAATTAAATTCTTCCGGCAAATTGAAACGGATACCCTATTCAGGTTCAGCGGAACAGTTGTGTTCCGCGGAACACAGTTTGGGAAACCCTGAAGTAGTTGATTTGCATCTCGTCTGGGATAAGTATATGCTCGCTATAATGACCAGAAACTGATGAGATACCACCATTCAGAATTGAAATATTGGTATAAATGGCTATAGCCAATAAGTGTGTTATGTTAGTAGATAAGAAAATGTGCTTCCCATCTTCGTCTTCCTAGTTTTATTACACTATCCTGGTTTCTTACGTCTCACAACACTCCACTGAAAAGAAAATAATTTTATAAGTAGT
Organism: Limnephilus auricula; assembly: GCA_951813805.1. Taxonomy (NCBI): domain Eukaryota; kingdom Metazoa; phylum Arthropoda; class Insecta; order Trichoptera; family Limnephilidae; genus Limnephilus; species Limnephilus auricula. Next base: position 2,858,690 of record OX638401.1, read on the forward strand.
CCATGTTTTTAAATTTAGTGCGTAGGTGGTCTACAAAAAACCTTGTAATTACTTGCTACTACATATTAATTATCGTGTGCTGTTCAGTACATGTTTCTTCCTCGTAATATATTATGTGAAGCACATAATGGCAATACTGCCAAACCATAATAGCATGGCAGCTAGATATATTAGTGTCCTATAAATTTTATAAAATTATCGAGAATATCGAATGGTGGTTAATATTCCATAATTTATTGTAAACTAGCTGACCCGGCAAACTTCGTACCGCCTCAGAATCAATAAATGTTGTGTTTAATTTATTAGCTGAAATAAATTAAGTTTTTAGTTAAAATAAATACTAACTGATAATTGTAACTGTTCAATATTTTACTTGGATTCGATGGGAATCATATCGAAATAATTATAACAAATAATGTGCGTTTCTGACTTTGAAATGCAGAAACATTTGCTTCTGCGATCGTCATGTCTCAATGAGTATCGTTTTCAAAGGAAATTGAGCTGTTGACTAAGCACGAAATTTTAGGCACACTACACCATTGACAGTTCGAATTGATTCAAATTATGTCGACCAACGAACATTATTTGAAAAGCCGTTCCGTACAAAATATATGACAAAAATAATTTTCTTCATAATTATTTTTCCTGTGATTTCTTCCGATGTTTTAATAGTTATTCTGTTAATCGGGACGGAGACAATTCCAACAAATCAAAGATCATAAAAATCGGTTCAGCCGTTCTTGAGTTATAAATGGTGTAACTAACCCGACTTTGTTTTATATATTAAGATTTTATTCCATTTACTGGTGTAAAATTTTATGTTGCTACTAAACTGAAATCACAAAAATGTATATTGTTACCTAGGTATGTACATAAAAATGTATATTGTTACCTAGGTATCTACACAAAAAATGTATATTGTTACCTAGGTATGTACACAAAAATGTATATTGTTACACAAAAATGAAGAATAATTTGTTCACTTTTGGGAACAATTCGTACAGGTCATATAGAAGTCGTTGTTTCTCTCTTACTGCCATGGTGAGAAATATGATCTAAACGGCTTTAGAAAGAAAAAACACCATGCTTTACATTAAAATCCAAATGAAATTTAACCACAAAATTATTAACGAGGTAACGAAAACATTTACATTTGTCTTATAAAATGTGTGTGTGTTTTTTTCTCGACATCGATAATTTTAGTTATAAAAAAGTAAGGTGAGCCATTTTTTTATGTTTACATTAAAAAATATATATTTAGAAATGATTATTTTGAGTTATAAATTTTGAAATATTAAGACACAGTCGTTTGATAATTAGAACAAAAAAAAAATAATTTTTCCGAAAGGAGTGTCAATAGAAAAAAATAATGTTATTTTTATTTGACGGCGAATGGTTTCCATTAACGCAAAGAATTATAAAGAATTAAATGAATCATTACGACGATCGACGGTTAACCATAACCTGAGTCACTTTTATAACATCAGGTACTAAAGTAGGTATCGTATATTATATAAAATATAATACATTAGCTATTAAAAAAATTATGTTACGACCTAACATAAGAAATAATTAAGGATGGACCAAAGGAACAAATAATTAATTTATAATAGCTAACTTCCTTTCAGCTTAACAGTTTAGAAGGTATTCTAAGAAACAAGCCCTTTAACTTCAGCAAACAATGCGTATTGTATCTTTAATGTTTCACTAATTTATGTAAAACTACAGATTATGAAAAATAACAAAGACAAAGTTTGCAAAATTGTCGCAAATCTCCTTTGTCTTAGTTCTATTAGTCCTCTATTAGGCTCGAGAAACTAACCTCCATTGTTGGTAGCAAAATGTTTTGGCCTTCTTGGCGAGTTTTTCCCGGGCAACAAAACAATTTCACGAGTGAAAGAGTTGGATAATCTCCTATTACTCGTGCCACTGAAACCACATTCTTGTTTTGTTCAAAAACTGTTCCTGCCGACAAAGGTGTTTCGTACTGCATCATCAGAGAAAAGCTGCTGCACACGCCTGAGTGATCTGAACAAAACAAACATGTACCTGCAGATTCATCTGGCGCCTGCGGCTTCCCAGAATTGAGATAAATGAGTGGTTTTTGATTTAGGATTTGAATTCGCAAAACAGAAGACTGAATATTTAGTCGGTTTACCATCTGATTACCTAAAGGCCACAAGCAAGCACGGAAAGATGGTAGCATCGAAATTAAAGCATTCTCCAACCAAAATTAAGTATTGTCAATTTTTTTCGGTTGTTTATCCACCTACGCAATAATACATAAAAAAGTTCGATTTTCGAAGATTTACCAGTTTCCCGCATGCATCCTTCTTCTTTAATTACTAATTTATTTTATAGTAAAAAAATATACATTTATTTATTTTTTCAAGAGAGTAGAATACTAAACTTAATAATGTGGATTTATTGTTTGTGGTATCTAATCTGTTTATTCTATTTGCAAATTTAGATCGTTTTCTTCTTGATCAGTTTGTTTCAAATGGCTGAATCTTTCTTACAGAGGTATTCCGCAATAGCTGTAAATATGCAAATACTGATGTTGTTCATTTTTAAATATAAAATATGTTTCTTTTTTGTTCATCATACCAAATAAAGTGAAGTTTGTTAGGATTTGTCTTTAAAAGGCTGCAGTTTTTTTGAAAACTCTTCGAATGATAGTTTACAAAAATTTAACTTTGAAAATACCTATTATAAGCCATTTTTATCTGAGCATTTTAACATTCTATTTATCACGAGCCTACTGGCGTCCAACATAGGCCTCCATATTTTGTTGCTATTAATGAGAGCTTTTAAATAATAAGTATGAAAATGTTACTATTTTTCCATATGGTATAAAGCACTTTTGCATCAGCTTGCAGTTTGCCCAATTTTTTATCCAAAATTGCAAAATTATGCGCTTCATCTTCAAAAATCCTTTTGCATTGCTATTTTAATATTCAAGGAGCGCAGACGTTTAGAGGGGATATTTCAGCTTGCACTCATTTTACTTGTATTTTTCTTACGTCTCGCAGGTGATTGCTTTTGCAACACCTGCTCTCCTCCCGTCTGGACCAAATCTGACAAGATCTAATCTAGATATCGCCTCACTACTGCAGAACAGAACGCTGCAAGCGGCAGTTACTCATGGACGTGCACCTTTATTCGATGCCTTGTTTATTTTGACCACCGAACAACACATCTTTACTTTACTGCTGAAGTTGCAGATTATTTATTTCAAGTGAAAGAATTGGAATGGAATTCGAACCGTAATTTGATGTTAGTGCTGTCGTGTACCCCGTTTATTTGACACATTCATTTAGTTTTCAAATTTCACAGCTACAGTTATTTTTTTTATTGGATCATTTTATTGTTTCAATAATACGTCTTTGCCGTCCACGCGAAAAAGGAAAAATACGTGTTATAAAATATGACAATTGACGCAGAATGATATAAAAAAATATGAATGTAATTTTCATTACCTAATTTTCTATATTGGGTATGTCTAAAACGGCGAAGAGTATATTTTTAATCGTGTTTATCACACTTTTCACCTCTGGTAATATTAATTTATAGATCATACATGATTTTATCACACATACGCCTCAGAAGGTAGAATTGAAATGCCTGAGGCACATGGTTTTTATTGGCCCATTTAAAATTCATGAAATCCCAAAGACAAAAAATAGTTTAAAAAATTCTAGCAACAATAAAAACCGAAAGTACTTCAAATGAATTAACTGTCTACAATGCTACCTCAGTTGGACAAGGTTCTAACTATCATTTTTTTTAAGAAAGACCTATAAGTGCTAAACCATTTCTTTTGCTTATTTCTAAAACCAAAATAATTTTGTATTTCCATAGATACGATTATATCGAAGTTCTAATAGCAGGTTCCATTTATTTTACAAGGTTCTAATATCACGTAAACCTTTTGCGATCTCCATTTTGTTTGTATCTGACAGTTGATCGTTGTTACAAGGCGCAGTGTAGTTAGTCACGTTTTTTGTAGAATTTTAATTGATTTTTTTATTTATTATTATTCTTCATTTGAACACCCGCTAAACTGCCAAAGCAGTTTGTCAGCAGGTCAATTTAACAATAATTATAATATAATGATTAAGTACACATATTACAAAAAACCATAATATGCAAAATAAGTACAGAAGAATAACTTATGATATGATAACAATACAAAGGCACATGGAAAAAACATACAGAGAAATAACTTTTAAGTAACTACAAAATAACGGCATAAAATATTCAGACAGACAGTTTTAACACAGGCAGATTACTCATATTTATATTTATACATAAGATAAGATTACAAAAAACTATCAATATAAAAAATCTTGATCTATTAACCATTTTTTAATTTTGGTTTTTAGTTCATTGGAACTAAATTTTATAAAGGTATGTAGTTCATTCATCTTTTATGTGCATTTGAATCTTATTAAATATCGTAGGCAAAAGATAAGAAAAAGTCCGTTGTCCGTATTTATTTGTAATTTTCGGAATGGACATACCCTCATTTTTACTAACTCTTGTGCCATGTGTATGATCTACTTTTTCTTTGTATATTGAATCAGACGTTAGGTTTTGGCATACAATTTTAAACCATAATATTCCTCGAACGGGTAATATATTAACTGACTCATACAATAATTTTGTATCTCTTCTTAGTGCATAAATATTTTTGCTTACCAAAAGCTTGGTCATGGAGTTTTGGATTGATTGAATGTAACCTATATTTGTCTTGCATGAGTTTCCCCAAGATGTTATTCCGTATCTGATTATTTAGATTCCGCTAGTGATAAGTAGATTATTTTTACTTATAGGCATAAAATATTTAATTTTGTAAATTCGCCCCGCAATAGCTCGTAGGCGTTTGCAGATGTTGCTTATGTGAGTATCCTATTTCATATGTGCGTCTACAGTTATCCCTAGATATACATACTTTTGTACTAGTTCAATGGTTCCACATTTACAGGACTGTGAAGAATTGTGTATACACTCAAATGAATGCGATCTTATTATAGGCGTGATGGTATATTTGGCATGTGGTGATCGTATATGCATTAATTTAGTTTTTTTGGAATTAATTATAAGGCACGCGCCATGTGACCATTTCTGTAAGGAAAGGAAATCGTACTGCATGAGTTGTATTGCAAAGAGTAATTCTTCATGCGAAATGACTAGCGCCGTATCATCAGCATAAACGTAATGTTTAATAAAGGTGAAAATTTTATTCATGAGTAAAACAAATATTATATATAATGTTGGACCGAGAATTGACCCCTGAGGGACTCCTGTTGACATATATTTAGCTTTGCTGTAAGTTTGAAAGAGTTTCACTTTAATTTGTCGATTGTTTAAATAGTTTTTGAAAAGTTCTAGTAATTTTCCCCTAATTCCTATCGCCTCCAATATCTGTAATAGTTTTTTCGGATCAATAGTATCAAACGCTTTGGAGTTGTCTATGAATAGGACAAGAATGTGTTTTTTATTATCGAGTTCTTGATTTGTAATTGAATCGTATTGTAATTGAAAACATTTAAATAGAACGTGGCCCTAACTTGGAATGGCTTTAGGTAAATGTAGTTAGAACCTTTTGCAAATAATTATTATGCCCAACTGGTTGCACGCGTGGTTCGATTTAAAAAGGTAATTTTACGTCATATTTAAATATTTTTCTATAAAATATGTTCAACTCAAATACTTTACACAAGATTTAACCTCAAAATCAGAAATAAGTAGATAATGAGAAATGGTCTTTGCAAACTTTGACACTTCAAATCTCAGAACAAGGTTAAGTGAAGTTAAAACCCTGTCCAACCAAAGTGACGAACTGTATAAAAGTGCACCTTCTATTTTTGTTTATTTATACTCACTCAACATGATTACTGGCACATGTAAAATACGAACATTAAATAAGCGTAGGTATTAAATATTTATGACTGTATACTTGCGATTGGATAAAGCGATATGTCTTAGAGCGTCATATATAAACGGTAAAAATATCAATACACGAGCTTATCTGTAAAAAAATATCTCGTCAACAAGCTCAATAAACCTCCGCAGAGCTTATAAAATGCCGTTATTTTTGGCAAATACCGCGAGGCAGCAATTATTGTAATATCATTATGGGCGAACCGGCACATGATCTTATGCGAGATGACAATGGCAGCATCACATGTCAATAATTACAGGCCCCGTGAGATGCTGGACTTGCACTTCGTCCCATCGATTTATTATTTATTCAAGGAGGAAAAATATAATCGGCGGTAACCAATTTTTTAAGCATTAACTCTGGTGAGAATCATACAGGTGTGTTTAAAATGCGCTTTATAATAATGATATTGGAATGATTTGTATAGCACTGTTTTATTCAATTAAATTACCAGGACCTTGGTAACAGAGCGGTAAGTACATTTGTTCTGGATCTCTGTGTTTGGATAGTCGCTATCTCAAAAAATGAAGTATTGACAATAATATATTTATTTAAATTAGTGCATAAATAAAGTAGCACCTCGTTTCAGAGTGGAAGATATTCAGAATAGGAGTCTTGCTTGATGCCTTTATATTTTAAATTCGAAAACTTCCGTGATCGGGGGGGGGGGGGGTTAAGGCTCTCGACTAGGAATCTGTAAGTACATAGTACAGCTTGAGGCAATTTCCAGTTTGGAAAATATTCCCAATATCATCCTGGTGTAAGCCACCTTTCAAAATTGAAACGTTGCTTTAAGTGATCAGATCGGAATAGCCAGGTACTTCGCCACCTTCTTGACTATCTGGATACCATAGTCTCACTGGAATAGCCAGGCATTTTCAAATCATTCCTATTCCCCAACTTATTTCCATTTGTTTTAATCCGATAGCATTTCCCCAAATCAGGCATACCATAGTCCCACTTTCGCAATTGAGAGGCTTGTCTGATATCAAGTAAAAAGTTTAACACTGATTTTAATTTCGCTGCTGAAAATAGTCACTATTGACCCTCAGCTTAATTTATTCACTTACTTCCAAAATATGTGTCTAATAATTTGATATGTTTACAACTTCTTGATAAGAACTACAAAGATAGCCCATAAAAGCCCTGTTAAAAGGTAATATTTCCGAACCATCGGCTTCACTGTTTTAGCTTGGCGCCCTTGAAGTGATTTCCAACGAAAACGCTTTACACCACGATTAATAATTTTTTTTTATTTATAGGTTGTACATAAATTCAACAGACTTACAGTAGTAGTTATTGTTATAACTTATAACATATAACCGCATGTTTTTATGAGGATATTATAAAAATATTTAAATATTTAGACCTCCATATAGCCAAAATTAAAACAATGAATTTACTTCATTTTCAGGAGTACGAAAACGAGTTATGGTAATAATTATTTACGCGAAATTCATTAAACGCATACCAAAGTTAACGATTCTGTAATAACACGTTTCGCCTTGCATATTTATGGGTACATTCGTGGGACATTTGAGAAGAAACCGTTGTTGTAATTCGATGATTTTATCGATATTGAGGTTCCTTTGAAAGCGAAATATAATCTTACGCGTATTCAAAAGCGATCGAGATTGTCATCAGATAAAAAAAACTCCCCAACAATAGGAAGTGATGTTTTGTTTGCCTATTCAATGAATTTCCGTGAATCGTGGAACAAATATACTCACCGCATAAAAGCCTCCTTTACGCGTCACGAAAATGGAAAAGCTTTACTTACCTGTGAAGAATAAAAACTTATTTACAGATTTGAGACAATCACGAAAGTTTGCCATTACATCAACGCTTTGTGAAATAAATACCTCACATTGTTATAAGCTCTCCCCCATCTCGTGGTATTGAAATTTACTTGTCCTCACGTGGAAGTTTTCGGCAGGTTGAGTTGTTTAATAAGGGCTTAGTTCTAAGTTACAAGTGAGAACGATAACATTTATCAACATTTTATGCATAATCTAACACGAAATGACCTTTATATTCCTTTCTTCTTACGTTTTAATTCTCGGTTATTGAACTTGGAAACTTCTCCATATCCGGAATCAAGCAAACATATCTATTTGTGAGTTCTGGCGTTATGAAATTAGTTTTTTTTTTTAATCTTAAGCAATTATTTGGTGCTGGCGAAATCATTTTTGGTAGGGTTGAACTAAAGAGCTTTCAAAACCATTTTGCTACTAAAAAAATAAACAAGTGGCAAGTAGATAGCATTTTTTTTAAATTAAATTTTTTCGAAAAATAGATACTATACAATATATATCAATCAGATCGTGATGAATTTAGGTTATTTTTTGTTCTTTCTTGGTTCAACTTGCGCAGACCCACGCAATCAAGGGATATTATAATATAAGCATCTGTGAAGGTACACAGGTAATTTCGTACGAATACCAACAAACATGTATGAATGTGAATGAGGCAAAGAGTGTGTGCCAAGACCGAGGTGTTTGGCGATCCGTCCTCTCTGCCTACTCCTGCGGGGAAACGGCGTGATGGTTAGTTAGTTACCAACAAAGTATTCTTACATTTTCCCGGCCAATAAACATTGAAACAATGTTAATTTGTTCGTAAGAACTTCAGTCCCGTTTTTACTATTAAAATGATCGTTTTTTCGAATAACATTTTTCTCCGTGTATAAAGTATTCTAAAAATATTTATATTTGAAAAAAAAAATATCTGGGCTTTTTAATTGAAGAAATTTACCTTTTGGCTGTAAACTTAAAAAATTACGACATCTGCAACTGTATATTATATATATAATATTTTAACAACTGTATATAAAATATTTTAACAATGCACATTTCAAATAAAGAATTATAATAAAATAATTTTGGTCCCTACTTCATCGCTTGTTTTTAATTAAATATTTATTGCGCTCGAATAATTTTACGTATTCCGCAGAATTATAATTTCAAATCACGCACCCATGCTGCGAAAACAGCTATTGGGATGCTGTGTGGAGGATCCTTGTAGGGAAGAAAGGAGAGGAAGTTTTGGGAAGGAAAAAGATAAGAGTGGTGGCCACGAATCCGGGGGACAATGAATATAGCAATGACGGACGTATGAACTTGTGGTGTTTGCAACACTGCCTCTTACTCTACGATGGGTGGTCTCTACCGCCGAGCAACTTCCCGAACGTTGACGGAGTTGCGACCCGAAATGGGTCATTTCAAGGCAGCGCGTTAGCTAGCGCTGCTCCGCTTCATTAACCTCTTGGACACATAAGCTTGTTTTCACGATAATTTAACGTAGGTAGTTATGTAATCTTACCGCCAGCTAAAACGAACCTGTAGTGTATTATTTACACAAACAATCAATGTGTAGTACTGAGGATAAGATTGAAGTCAGTATCCCAATCCAGTTCCTGAATGCTACAGAACTCATTCCTCCCACTGCGGTGTAATGAGAGTCCAGTTGGAGAGGTCTATGTTGTGTATACGTCAACCAGTCTCTCCCGATTCGGCCCGTTCGGGGTGTTGGCCTCCCAAATTATATTTAACAATGAATTTAATATGCACCTACAACTTTCATGTACAAAAATCCGAATCACGGGCTAAGCCGGATAAAAAGTAATAAGTACCTAAAACTAATGACATGATATATAAATTCTTGGTATTTCAGTTTGTGTCGGAAAAGACCACATGTATTTTCAGCCCTGAATATTAAAATAAAATCAGCCAATAAGTTCACGGCCATTGCCATTCTGTGGGTATTTTTATCTTACGCAATATTTTAGAGACAATGTCGGGGACGTGACGAGACGGAATTATAACAAGGATCATCTCTGCTCTCTGTTCTGTTCTCCGATCGTCCAATCAACTATATATTCAATCATTTGTATTCACCGTCGGTTCATTCTTCATAAACCAGTGGTCCATAACAATGCGAGTTTTAAAAAGGTCAAATTCAGGATTGGTACCTACACATCTGTAATTTTTTAATTTTTTTATTTGTTTCACGGTGATTTTATTCAATAAATATAATTGTTTACTTATTAATTTATAAATGATGATTTTTTATGGGTTATTTATTTATAAACGATTTTTTTAATATTACTTATAAACGATGATTCTTGATTGTTGTATTTTTATAAACGATGATTGTTTTATGAGTAGTTTATTTCTAAACATTTTAGATTTGTTATTTATTTACTAAGATGTTTTTTCACTGCTAATGGACGATGTTTTTTATTATAAACGATGATTTTTATGTGTTATTTATTTATGAATGTAAAAGTTTTTATGTGTCCCTGTTTTGTAAACTTTTTTTTCTGTTATTTGTTTACGAGCGATGATCCTTTCTAATGCATAATTTATTTATAAACGTCGATTTTTTTTTTATCGAACTCAAGTATTTTTAAAATATTTGCCTAAGTATCAATGCCTTACATAGATTTATTAACTAATAAAAATGTTTTTTTGATTGAAGATGACGCACGCGAGCACCTAGTTGGCGACCCCCCTTGCATTCCATACAGCACTCTGCCGGATTTGTCGACAATGGCCAGTCGGATGACAAATCTAAAAGGAAATCAATCAAAAGTGAGGATTTAAAGGGGACGCGAGATAAACCCCATATCTGAACAGCATCGCCAAACAATACGGCCAGGGATCCATCACCGCATCAGCTGGATCGCGATCGGGGTTTAAATGAATATCTCCAAACCATCCAAGCGGTAATTTGACATTTAAACGAGTCACAATAAAGACAGATGATTAGGTACCCTCGGTCCATCTATGATCTGATGGTGCGGTCTCCATATCAAAAATATTGTTCTTTCTTTGAACGAATTCAAAACTTCAAAGGCCAGATCTTTTTTTAGATGTTTTTAAGTAGCCCAGTTTAGTATGACAAATGAATTAAGTCCGTAACATTAAGTTTATCCTTTCTTGGTCCTGTGAGACCGGGAGATAAATATCTTCTGAATTATTCAACAATTATGTTAAGTCATGTTTACAGAGTTGTAGGTAGATACGTGAATGTGCGTTTTCATTATTATGTTTATATTAAGTTATACCAAAATGCATGAATCCAGTGGAGCTATGGCACGTTGCTTGGAAATGAATGAAATATTATGTGAGGGATGGAAAAAATTAGCGGAAGTCGAAGATCGGCAAATACCGTCTATAGTAACAAAAATAGTTAAAACCATCTCAGACTACGTTTCGATTATTACTTTTTTTACATTAACTCCACACAGGAGGCCCTGGGGACAAGAATTTTCCTTAGGGCCTGTGTCATATTTGAAGAGCTGTGAAGGGTCTTTTTGAGAAGAGGAATAGTGAACATAGGCCTTGAAGAGATCCTTGTTGTAACAGGGAGGAAACTCAAAGGCAGGCAAATCATCCTACAACCGAGTTGTTGAAATCTAGGAACGAGTCGAAGAAGTGATCCGTTCTCATCTGACAAATGTCAACCGTGTACATTCGTTGAGCGCGCGTTTGGCGTGTTGAAGGGACAAATTACCCTGGCCCTTGGGAGCATCTCCCATTGTAATAACTGTGGAATAAAGACATATTAGAATATATATTAACTGTTAACTTACAAATAAAAGTTAGCATTCATTTGCCCACGGTTTATTTCATACTCTCAACTTCAACATGTGTTCAGAAAGAAGCGTACATATATATGAAAATAAATGCTCTAAAGCAGATAAAATATAAAATTGGCTTATTAATTTTATTTTAAGAACTGTTCAAGTTTTAAGTGTGTTTATGAATGAGTCAGCAGATTTAAAATAACTTCCTGGTACTTAACCGAGTAGCTGCCGTCCTAATTCTGGAATCAATTGAATTATGAAAATCAGAAACAACCGCTATCTTTTCCAATAAAAAAACTATTCATTGTACTGAATTTCAATCAAAGAACTGCAGAGTAGGAAGTTAAAAAAACTTCAGTTCAAAGGCGTGATGTGTGTGAACTATCGAAGATAAAGCCTCGTAAAAGCCTTAGAACAACGGAATATTTCAATTTGATTGAATGGTAGTCATTAGATAATAATATAATAATATTCAATCACTAAATTAATCGCACGTGAGCTCGCCAAAAATGTTGGGTCTTTTTGTTAGGCCCGGGGGCCATTAATGGAGATTTATGTTGTGGGCCACGTCATGAGGTATTGCCATGTGTCTTTTCTATTATCCGCCGGATGATTTGCACATTTTTTAATTAAGTGCTTGCGTAGGACAAAGAACAGCTTTTATAATTCGCCTTAAATGCTCTGTGTCTATTTTTGTGCACAAAGATAAAGACCAAAGTACGAAACCTACAAACGGAGTTCAAAAAATTATTTTTTTTTTTTCTTAGTCGAATCCTCAAAATTGAACTAGTTATGTTTTATTCAAAAGCAGGGTAACATTTTTTTTATAGATTGTTAACGATCATTGGCTAGGAATCCAAAGATCACGGGTTCAAATCCCGTCGTGCGCAAGTTAATTTTATTTGATTAATTTGTTTTATTTCACAATTAATCCATAATAACATATATTTTTTACGGCGTATTCCAGAGGTTGAAACTTTTAGTATCGCCCTGAAGAAAAATCACTATATAGAATAGAATAGTAACTTTGATTGAATTGACTTTAGGCGTGTTTGGTGACCGGATCTGAATAGTCAAGTACTTTCCCACATTCCTCTTTCCCGTTTCCTTCCTCCCCACTACCTTCATCCTCATGGGATATCCCAAATTATTAGCGAAGTCAGAGTCTCCCTGGCTCCAGACGGTTGGGAGTAGTTGGGACTCTTGTGCGATACTAACCTAAAATAAAATTAATAACCTTTCATTCAAAATAGAGCCAACTTTAAATTCATATCAGTAATCATATTATTGCATCACCAAATACATTTGATTCCAAAAGCATATCAAAAACAGCATTTAAAAATTATCCAAATATTGTTGATCTGTTTCAGAGTTATGGTCCTCTTTTTTATGGCGTATAGGAGGTTGGCTATCATCGAGGCCACTTCAAACTGCAAACTACAGCGCGAAATAGCTGATTCAATTCACGAGGTTCAGCGTCATTCTCTTCGTCGTATTCTATCAATCTTCCTTGAATTATCAGCGGGGCTACCTATTTTGGTTCCTACGTGATACGGTTAAGGTAAGACAATAGACGAAATGGCCACTTTATTACAAGAAATAGGGGTAGTCAAATTGTGAAATATTGGATGGTATATTTTGATTTATATTTTCCAACCAAAAGCAATGACTTAATTTATTTTTTGTAAAAGAAATCAAAAGTTAAAGCTTTACTATTATTGCATGTAAGTATTTCATGAGTTTTCTGTATTGTTATCCAGTTTTCAAACGAAGAAATAATAGAACATTATTTCTACTTGAATGTCCCTCGAACACGCGTAGCCTAAATATCATTTGGTTCATGTATAGATATGTAAGTACACATAATTATATGAAGTAAGTCAAAGAATCCTTTAGTATTATTTTAGTGATTTTTTTTTAATTAGATTTGGTTTCATTATACAAACATCTGCATGGAAGTCGTTTAAAAACGGAGCAGAACTTTATATCTTTGGTAGCGGAATTTTTCACTGGTTCATAATAACTCTGACTCATCTCAGCGAGGTTTTGTGATAAATTGTATAATATTATTTTGAATAGCATCACCTTTCTGTTTCCCAAACGCCTTCAGAGGTTCCGTAAACAGATATAAGCTCGGTGTGAAATAAAATGATTTTATTGAAGATTAGATTAGTTTAGCGGAAAACACTGGACTTTGAGTTTTGAGTTATAATAATATACATAATAATTTGACGGCATCCTTGGTCGAGGGGCAATGCTCTCGACTAGCTAATCAGAGGTAACGGGTTCAAATCCCGGCATGAGTAAGTAAATATTTTAGATTAAATAAAATGAAACAAATAACTTAGTGTACACCATTTATATAATCACACTTATCGACATGTTTCGGTTTCTTCGTTAGGTTAATAAGAAATCATTATATAATAATCATATCACCATTATCCCGACGAAGAAACCTTCGGTTTCGAAACATGTCAAAATTTGTGATTATATAAGTCGTGTACACTAAGTTATTCGTTTCATTTAATTAAAAATGACGCCACAAAGGGACTTTGCGAAGGTTGAAGAAGAAATTTATTTGATTAATTTGTGTTTTTCACAATTTATTAATTAAAAATAATCTATACAATAGTCTATTTGCGGTGAAAGATAGAGATACAGATACAGTAATGCCCTGGTGTAAGACCAGCATTGAGAATTGAAACGTTGAAAACTTGAAATGACTTTAGCCGTGTCTGGTGATCAGATCTGAAAAGCCAGGTATTTTCATTGTTTTCTTCTTCATCACTTCCATATTTCCTTTCAGCCTCACAACATAGTCTCAATACTGGCTTCAGACGGTTGGAAGCAGTCGAGTTGAATTCACATAAAAAATATATCAAATTTTAAAAAGATATGGTGTCTTGATTGTGCTTTGATTACTATGCTGGATTAATAACCGAGTCCTTGTGAAGCAGTGAACCCGCTTTGACGATCTGATAGGATTAGGAAAGTGCCTATATTAAATTTGTGAATCGTTTAGGATTGAATATTTAAAAAAAAAAATACCCTGAATAAATTTAACTTCTGCATTAGATAGGTCATAATTCGGCCAATCTAGAGCACCTGGTATTGGTTTCTAGTTAGTTTTCAAATAAGTGTCGGTTTAAAGTTATCCCCAACCACAGTTTTAAAGCTTACCCAACCACAGTTTCACCTTCTCAAACCTACCTTACACACAATATAATAAAAAAGTTAAAAAATTATATTATTATGTATAAATATTAATAATTATGTGAACACTGTAATATTATATATAATAAAAAAATTTAATAAAAAAATTACTTTCTGGTACCTAAATCTAATTTCCAAAAACTGGCAATCTAGCATTTTCTCCAAGAATTAAATTAATACTTCACCTTCTGGGCGTATAACTGCACAAAAATATAGCAATAATCATGATGGATAAGTTAATAAAGCCAAGTATCTTCTGAACCAAATCATTTCCGTTAATATTTTCTTCGAGAAACCTTTCCATCTACCGTAATAGTACTCTATATTGACTTCCTAATAGTTGACTACCTAACACAAATTATTACGTAAAAAGAATTTACATTATGAGCTAGCCACTTACCTGCTCAATAACGCAATAACGATTAATGTTAGAAACCGTTCAGTGCATAATTTAACAAACATGCCTACATAATGGCTTTGTTCCATATCCCAAACAATTATCATTAATTTCTTAAATGGCCAAATTGACCCATTAAAGGGTGGTATTAATAAAAATGTCGATTCACTCTCGCGGAGTAGGTACCTGAGCTGGTTGCATATACTGTACAATTGAACAAAACCTCGACAAGCCTCAATCAGTCCCCGGCTTGACAGATGGGTTGAGATTGGTACAATAGTTTTGATGTGTAAATTACACAGTAACCGCCAACTTCAGGCAGTAATAAGGGGTTGTTCTAATGTTGACTGACGCAGTGAACGTATTTCGTATTTCAACTATTGAAATTGGCCTCGTCACCGCGCGGAAATGTTACGATGATTTGTAGGTGTCAACATCGGAAAACAACGATCAAATTATGATTAAGAATTACGCTTACATGTGTTATTGTCGGCGACCACTTGTTTCATTCTTGATTTGAAAGCAGGTCCAAAGCGCTTTCTATGATTCTATCAACTAACAAAAAAATCTACCCTGTCAAAGACCAATATCAAATAATATCAAGATAAAACTCTCAATCTTTGTCTTCGAAGAGGTATGCAGCGAAAATAGGGCGCCAAAGTAAGTGACCATTTGAATGATTGACTTCAGCACATCAACTTTGATGGTCCAATCTGTAAAAATATCCTTAAAGTAAGGCAAATAATAATGACAAAGCAGTTTAAATGATGCTGAAAACTTTTAATCGTCCAAAATAACTTTTGTTTTCTAAGCTCTCCCTTTTAACCTGCATATTTGACAAACAAAAAATCACTCAAAAAAGACTCTTACTGTTTATCACAAATCATCAATTCTTTTTTTCGTCATCATTAATAACGTAAATACCTGTGTCAACCGAGCATTTATCGACTTAGTAAATCGATCCTTTTAATGATCTGCAAATTTCAGATTAATTTATTTCAAATGAAGAAGAAAGATTTTGGGTTCCAAACCCCATAAAGGCCAAAGCTTTGACAAGAGATTAATAGTTACAACAGGATTCGAATGATTCTACAATATTTTATCTTTTAAGAATGGTTTTACAAAAAATGTTTACAGCAAAACATTATGTCCTTACTTTGCCGACTGAGATCCTTCAGAAAGCGCAAGTCATTAAATCGGATGACCGTGTTGCCGACATTTCTCGGGCCAAAAGTTTGGATATTTTTAACAAAGTATCTACGTACAGTTACACACAGTATTAATAAGGAATATAGTACATGCTCTGATCTGATTGTAATATTTTAATTAATTGGAGGCTGTTGCCTTGAGCCTAGATTCAGCTGGTCAAATTTTTAATTTGTATCTAAACCAAAAGTTGATACAATGTATTTAAAAACTGATTTACACACTTGAGGCAAGACAAGGCATGGTTAAATGTTAGATATGCATTTAAATTATTAAAGTAAATGTATTTTTATAACAAATAAATAAATAGCTTTAACCATGTTTAGTGGCCAGATCTGAATAGCCAGGTACTTCCCTACCTTCCTGTTCCCTATCTACTTCCTCTCCCCACTACCTCCAGCGTCACAACATACCTCAATTGGAGATGCCATACTCTCACTGGCTCCAGCCGGGAGAAGTTGGGACTCTTTTGCGGTATTCAGATATTTAAAAAAAAAAAGTTATGAATTCGCAAACACAGCTGTAAAAACGTGCACAGTTTATCCTATGAGAAGTTTTTTAAATTGCATGTTCTTATTACAGTATATTTCACTACCTACGCGTGGTCACTCTATCTAAATAATAGCCGATCTTCTATTTTGTAGTCTAGTCGTCCCAACACAGAAGTGGTTAGGTACCAACAAAGAGTAAGTAATAACATGCCTCATTCAGTCCCACCAAAATAAATAAATTCAATATCCAAAGGCATTGGATTGTATTATTCATTGTTGACGCATAATTGTATGAGAAATATCAGAGCATCGTTTAAGTCCTGGGAAACATTGCCTATATTAATAAAATGATTTTGCACTTTTAAATTGAGTATCTATCAATACTGGGCTACAAAATAGTCAATTTATTAAATAACGTACCAGCGCTAATCGGTCAAAAATCTCGAAATCACACTTACCTATAAGATTACGAGATTTAGACATTTAAAAAATAAATATTGGTAGAAAGCAGTCACTTTGTGGTTTGAAATATTAATTGAAATAAAATAATAACTTAGTAACCACGATTTATTTATTTAAAAATGATTGACTTTTAATCCATTTAATTTTATATCCTGAAGATGCTTGTGTTAAGCGAAACCGGACGGTATTTAAAAAAACAAAAGTTATTATTTCAACTATAACATTTAAACAAAATGAACACACATTTCAAAAAAAAAGATAAAAAATAATTAGATATTATAGGTAGTTACTTAACACTCGTATGTATTCTTCGCACAATCATTTACAAAATTGAAAATGACTCTTAATTTTAAACAAATCCGATTTCAGTGAACCAGAAGTACATCACAGACAGATCCACAACCGAAACTAGTAAGCGTGTAGATAATTTTTGGTCGTAGTGATTTAAAATACTGTAGAGGACAAACAATCCAAAAACTGGTTAAATATGTCATTTTTTTTCTCGTTCTATTTGCGGGTCCGAAATATTTCTAGCAAAATAAGTACCTAGTATACTGTACGTCGTACTTTTTAGTAAGGTTTTTTTTTTTTAATATTAAAAATTAATTAAATTCTGTTAATAAAGGAATTTACAAAACATATTAAGTATTCTGAAAGATATAATCAATGTTATTTTATAATGAAAAATCTTATAACTTTTTTTGCTGTCCTGAGCAATAAAACATTTTTTTCCTTTACAGCATTTCAAATATCAGCATGTCCAATCTAGAGTATTTTTTTAAATACAAAAAACGTATCTTAGTCAAGTATACAATATTTAGTTAGGTAGATTATATACTAATGCTTTGCTTTCTCATTAGTTGTATGCTAAAGTATTTAATCATTACCTTTTAGGGAATAAGCTAACAAAAAATATTTGAGACCGACCTATAAATTTGAAAACCCACCAATGTTGTGTACCAAGATGTAAATATGTGACATAAAAACATTGGAATTTTTGATGGCAATAGTTTAGTTGGTTCCTAATAGTTGCGATGCCTATTTCTTTTAATTAATATGACTCAGCAATGTTCAAATATTTATGTTGTTAAAAAAAAATTGTACAAAATACCATTTTGTACCGAATTAATTTCAAGAGCTCCCCCGCACTCGAGGCTTGTTTCCTTGTTTGACTGTTTGTGCATACTTCCCGCATATCTCGGAATAATTGTACAGTTTAGTATTTAGTGTTAAGGTTCAGGCGGAAACATATCGAGTTCCACACTCGGCCGCGATTGCATTATCTCCTGGTTTGTCATTCCAACCGCTTCCGTTCTGACGTCTGCAGCTTTAGGCGAACAATTTACCAACTTCTGTGTTATTTTTTGTTAATGTTTAGGTTTTAAGATCCACCGGGCCCGGTCTATCTCGGGCCCGATCTAAAAACCCGCTCGGACATTTGTAACTTATTGTATTTTTATCTTACGGCCTGATCTCTGAGGATTAGGGCTGGAGCGGACGAAGAATAAAAGTCTGCCCCGAAAAAAGATATCGAAAAGATTACAGCATCCCTGGACCCATTGATTGCGCTGTAAGTCACTGAATCAGGAGAAATGAGACATTCGCAAATCTCGGGGACCTTTTAATCTCGTTCGACCTTTTCTTTATACTGCCCGGCTTTATTGAAATCCATTCAAATCTCCTAAGTTCAATTATTTCCATGTTTACTCTAGCCCTAGCCTTTGCTTCCAAGATAGACGTTTATTTTGTGACCTTCGTGAATTCTTCGATTTTAATATTATTAAAAATATTTTTGCGATTGGATTTGTCGAAATATTTAGACGTTTGGATTAATAGCGGCATTTCAAAATGATTTACCGAAATGTTATATCCAGATGTTATGTTCCAGAAAAAATATCTGATAAAATGAAAGATATTTCTAGGAACCCTTCGTGGTATAAGATTAAGTTACCCGCGCCAAATTTTAATATAAATGGTAATCCAAAATCCTCCGCGATGCGATGCGCCTAAATATATATGTGTGCTCAACGAATTCAACAGATTTTGATTGAGTTCACTTTAATCCGCTGCAATCCGAAACACAATAGGAACAGGATCCGAATTTCAGACATTTCTAAAGACGCCCATTGTTGCACAACCGCATCCACTGACGGAAAAGGGGATAAACAAAAATATTTGTCTAACGATTACAGAAAAGTCCAAGTTTGGTTTGATAGAAGTAAAAAGTGGAATGGTAACCTTCTTAGTGTTTAGTAAACACGGCGGAGAATACCGAGAGATGTTTTCACAAGCCAGTAGACTGTGAAATTTGTCGTCGACGGCTGATGTAGGTTGCTGTTTCAAGAGGCAGCGTGGATGCTCACCGCAAGTCGAACAAAACAATTAACCGGTGAAAGATTGCATCAGTTATTATGGAAGGAAGAAAGAGCCGGGCTGAATGGCGGGCAAACAGCGCTGGCCTAACAAATAGAATAAACAAGAAGCGACAAAAAATGAATCGATTGAACATAATGCCGGGTGACTAGGCAAGCGGTGCTTCACATAGGCATTCCGGAACCACCAGAACAGAGGAAAGGAACGATGTAGTAGTTTGTGTGCACTATTGAGTTTGTGGTGACAATCCATTAACTAAATTCCTTGAATAAAAACTTCCTCAACATCCCGATAGGTTTCCGAGGACAGAAGCAGAGATCCTTGAACACTGAATGATGCGTAGTGAACATCCTTCCTCTTTTGCCAACAATAATAAATTTACTTACATTACTTTACTTTCCACGTCCAGTTTGCACTGCGAAAATATGCTGGCAAATACATTGAGGAGATGTCATATTTTAGTAAAATGAATTGTATTTTGAAAGGCGAATATAGTGAAATTGAAAAAACGTTTTTTACACAAAATAAAGAGAAAGTACAAAGGGTTTAGCTCATAGGTATATATACTACTTCTTACAGCAAACACAATTAAAAAGAAGTAGAGAAGATTCCTACATATTTACAGAGTGTAAACATACAAATAGAAGAAGAGATATTTAATTTATGTAAAGTTTCTATTTTTATTGGATTAACTCTTGTTATAAACCATTGAAGAAGAAGATAATGTGTACTAATACATCTAAACAAAAATATGAAAAAGAACAACATACCGAAAAAAAATAACGACCACAATAGTTGTCCCATATAAAGAAAATCGGAAATATTTATACGAGACACTATCTACGTCGTAAACCAATTCTTTAAAACTATGTGATCATTTAAAAAGGTAGCAGCCAAAAACATGGGAAAAATTAGTAGAAGATAATAATGTTTTCTGAATTTGATACATGAGACCGACAAAAATGACTTAAAAATAAGAGCTTAGATTTTAGATTTATTTGTATTATCTTCTTTTTCAATGATACGTGTAGAATTTGACGACCGTCCGTGGTCGAGTGGTAAGACACTTGACTGTCAATCGGAAGTTTGCGGGTTCGAACCCGGCGTGCGCAAATAAATTTTATTTGATTAATTTGTGTTATTTCACAATTAATTAATAAAAATAATATATACTATATTTGCGGCACGTTCCAGAGTGGAAGATACTCTCAATATCGCCCTGGTGTAAGACCACCATTCAGAATTGAAACGTTGCTTAATAATGGCTCTAGCCGTGTTTAGTGACTAGATCTGAATAGCCAGGTACTTTCCCACCTTCCTCTTCCCCATCTCCTTCCCTTCCCCCCTTACCTTCAGCCTCACAACATACTCCAATTGGGTATGCCATAGTCTCACTGGCTGCAGAAGGGAGCAGTTGGGACTCTTGTAAGGTTTCTCTATAAAAAAAAAAAATTATAAGAAAAACTTCTTCTTCAATGATATGATACGAGTAAAGTTTATTTAAGGTGTAAAGACACTTGTTTAAAGGGAATGTAAACACAATGACGTAAGGTTCTGGGTTCGAGTCCCAGTTGCGACCGTTATCTTTTATTATTTTTCTGTGTCTTGTTTATTTTCATATTTTAAAAATTAGATTATTATTTTTATCTTCTTCTTCAATGATACAATATATTTTTTTAATACTCAAATTCATTTTTCAATACAGAAAACCCAATTCCTGTTGAAAGTTATGTATCCTGAAATTGCGTTATGTTATTGCGTTCTACGAAAAAAATTCGTAAATTTTCTAAATGAAAGCAACGGAATATCTACTTACCACTACGTTTTTACTTTGAAAGTCTATTAATGGGTAGGCTTAAGGCTCGGTTCATATTATTAATGATTCTTAAAATAGCTATTCATAGTAGGTCCACGTGAAACTTCCACTGCGCTGGTTCGAACACAGTAAGCTAGTTAGTGACCGAGCGTATACAATACTTGATGCAATATAAATAAGGTAGACATACCGGAGCAGACAATCGGCCAAACTAGTGACCTATTCCATTCTACCAACTACTAATAGCTCTGAAGATCAGCTAGATTTCATATAAAACCATGAAAAGGAACAACATTATCAGCAAAATTCTTGTGATAAATAGTACTCATAATATTGGATACGTTTTTAGATTTTCACGGCCAAAAGCATTTTCGTTGTTTGTTTTTGGGGTGTTATGCCGTGTTGTGCTACCTCCTTCTTTAGCCGACGTTTCGGACAGCGTTGCAGTGTCCATCATCAGGGCAGATCCGGCAGATCCGTCGATGTGAATCGATGCTAAAGAAGGAGGTAGCACAACACGGCATAACACCCCAAAAACAAACAACGAAAAAAACTCTTTATATTGTTTACTTGATCCAATGTTTTTTTTTACCATACGGACTGATTAAATATTACATTACACTATGTTCGTCGACTAAACATGCAACTTTTAAAAGCCTGTCCCTTCTGTGTTTAGGAATTGTCCTGTAATAATGGCACGAAGTGAAAAAAAAGAACCATTTCACCGAAATTGTGTCTGATTACTGGAAGACCTTCTTATTGTTTTGGCCTTTTATTTGGTCCACTAAACTTGTTATCGTAGTAGGACCGTTCTATTTCGATGTGTACATTGCATTACGCCTAGAATAAAAGGCCACATAAATTGAACCATTTAAATAGGCAAACAGGCTAGAAGCGGGAGCTATGTAAAGTTCATTAGGTCTATTTTCGCGAGGACAACAATTTGCTGTAATAATTTAAGCTAATTGTGTATAATTCGACCCAGAAGTGAACAGTGTATTGTCGGTGGGTACCTACCTACATTATAAATACATGACAAACAAACAAGTTGATACACAAAAGACGTCATACGTAAATATAAACAAGCATTTAGTCACATGACGTGTTTGTACTAGTATGAATGATATCTACGTAATACTAATAAATTGTGTGGGTTTTTGTTGACATACAATTCAGAAATAGATTATTAAAAATATGCTACTAAATTACTACGACTTGAATTAAGACTTTTCTAGACTGTATGCTTAAAAGTCAATAGAAAAATAATCATTTATCTCTTAACCTTTTGAATTAAAGATCCTCTTTACAAAGAGGATTGAAAAGAATGATGTGTTTTTTTATTGAATAAATCTGTTTAGGAATCGTGGAACTGGGCCGAACGATTTTAAAATCGAGCGAAACTTTGAATCGGATTAACTTCCGCTATAATACTATCAAAGCCAAAAACGAAGCCTCCAAAGCTACAGGCCCGAAGAACAAACATTTCATTCAACTGCTGACAAAAAGCTAGGCTCGGAAAAAAGCTGTAACGAAGAGTGACTGTGAATGGAATGGCCCATCGCTAGAGCCAACAACCACTTGGGAACTAGCGACATGCTTCATCGACCTGAGTCGCTGATTGACGTGAGGTATTTCCAAACTCGTACTAGGTACCCACTCCGAACTTCGAGCCTTCCGTAGAAAGCTTTTGATTGGTTCCGAAATAAAAATACCATCTCCCAAACGGTAAACATCGATTTTCCTCTGTCTCTTTACGTAACCTAGGCAAGCTGCATAATATGTCGTAAATTTAAAGAACGTATTCTTAATCGTCTACATCGTCTGGTGTTTAGGTCGACACAATCAGTATTCCGGATGCTTAAATTCTCGAATATGAATATAATCAATTTGTTCAAACTTCGCAAAATCACTTTATGGCTGCATTTTTAATTAAACATAATTATTAATATATATAATAGTGGTTGATACAAAGTTATTTGTTTCATTTAATCATCAATTTGAATTAGTCCTACCGGTACAATCGAAGTTGCTCTGAATAACCAGGGTTAGGACTGTCATGTCAGGAGTTGTCGAGAGATTCGCCCAAAAGGTATCAAACATTTTTGTACAAGGTTTAATTTTACCACGCTTGAGAACGGGTCGCTTTTAGAAACGATATGATTATTTATGTATCGAGGTAGGTACACGAGAATAAAAAATTAACACTTGATGTTTTTCATCTTTGAACATGACGTCTCCAGTGACTTAATTAGTAAGTAAAAATGCAAAACAAACAAATTTAATCTAAGTGGGTGAAAAATTTATAATACAATGAGTATCGGCAACTTAAATAAGTAATTTGAAGGTGGTTGAATTGTTAGAAATTTTAACATAAAAATTTATAGTATCTATTTGATAGACGTTATTACATTGCTTTCTTATGGACACTTTTCATTGAATACTTACTGGTTATCCCAGCTTCCTAAAAATTAATAAAAACATTTAGTGAACTTTTCCTTCAAGTTTCTCAAGTCCTTGGAATTACAAGGAAAATACTATAAGCCAAACACATTTTAGGTACCTACCCACATTTAAATAAATTAATTATTCCGCGGGAAAACTATAATATGAAAACTCTAATAGTTCTAATAGAATATTATAGATGGCAGCACTTCCGTTTGTATCTAGAACGTGGAGCGAGTCTGTATGACAGACGTTAGGGTATTAATAATATTGATAATGATGATGATGATACTCCCACACTATTTTCGGGATAATCCGTACATTTTAAAATTAGTTACTTTAACACAATATTTACCTTAAAGATTTTTTGCAGGTAGGTATATTTCATCACTCCTACTAGCGCTGATGTTTGATCTTTGCCGATAAATAGTAAATTAAATTAATTTGGTCGTGCATAAAAATCGGAAGCCAACATGAAGTTCGTGATTGTATATTCCGTCGGAACTTTTCTCACACTTTTTATGTGGATTCGAATTCTACTACCTTAGTTAGAAAGTACACGACAAATAATCAGAGTCCAAAGCTAATTAAATATTATTTCACAGCTTGTTTCGGGTATCGGAAAGTATTAAGTAAAATGTATGGTGTTTTAACATTTTTTTAACCCGTTTAATCACAGGAGACCATATTTGTCCCAGCTCACATAGGTCTCACAGAAATCGTTGTGTCTCCCTTACTATCACAGTGAGAAGTGTGATCTAAACGGTATTAGAAAGAGAATACAACACGCTATACAGGGTGTCCGGGGTAAAGTGAATTAACTTCGGGAGGTGATTCTACATGAGAGTGTAAGTAAAAAATATAAATAACTTTTTCGAAATTCCAACTTTTAGGGGTAGTATTTTGGTAAAAAGGTAATGGTTAATAGATTACATAAAATGTAAGAGTTGACACAAAGTATGTAACCTACCAACATCCTCCAAATCAATAAATAATATTAATAAAAAAAAAAAAATTGGTTTTCTCAATAATTTATGAAATAAGTAGAAATAGTTAAGATATATGATTTATATAATTGTTAACATGGCCTGGCTATACTTAAAAATTGTCTAAAAGCAAACTCCCTTACAAAATGTGAAAAAAACTAAATGAGCATACACTCAAATTACATGAATGTCAAATCAATTTTCCTCGATGTTCCTGCCCGTATATAACACAAAACAACAACATTAAATATCTTGGGATTGAAATTGACAATAAACACATTAATGAAACCTCAAAAAAGCTAACAACTCTCATCAACTTCTTTAAAAAATTATGAAACATCTTGTCAACTAGGGATTTAAAGAGATAATAGTATGCTTTATGCCATTCTAAATTGGAATATGGAATACTAGGATGGGGCTCAGCAGCATCAAAACAACTGAAGGTAACTCAGAATTGCATCATAAAGACCACACTAAAGGTTTCACATAATCTTTTTTAAATAGTTTTATGTTCCAAGTATACAGAAAATCTATGCCAAAGATATTCTGGTATATCACCTCAAAAAAGATTTACAGACAAGCACCTCACATACTCATAAAACCAGAGCCAAACAAACAGAGATAAGTACTAACTATACCAACGTGTAACTCTACCTTTAAAGAAAGAAGCTCTCAATTTTTAGCAGTAAAGGTGTTTAACAAACTCCCACTTGGTTTAAAACAAATTAAAACAAAAAAGTAACTGCATTAAGGACATTAAATCATGACTTAAGGAACTGCCGGAAAAAGTACTTACTATCATAATTAAAACATCGTCTGGAAAACCTTACCCAAACCTTGAAGTCGAACCATAGAAATCCAAAACCTAGTCCCCCACAGCAAAGGATCTCCTAGTGAGGAGTACTACGAATATAATTAACATCTATTTTACACATATATGTGTACATTCAACATGTGTTCTTGTAAAAATCTTAAAAACTAAAATATAGTAACAAAAAAAATACGACGTTTGAAGGTTGCATATTTCAAATTGTTGTCAAAAACATGCATATTGTTTAAATATTTGTTTCTCTAAACTGTGTAATATAGATCAAGATCCACCTGTAAACCTATGAATAACTAGATTCGGAATGCGTTGAATTGACCTTTTAAAAAAAGTTGTGTCAGTGACCTATTTAGACATTATAGTATCATTATAAATGTGAATAATTTTGTTATATTACAAATAAATATCTGATGTTATCTGTTATGCATGTATCACTTTCAAACACCATTAGTTTTATTCTCGGCTCACTCAAATAAACCATTTTCAAAGAATATTGATAATTTTAAACAATTTTTTTTAGTAATAAAGAAATGAGTTACAAGCTTAAAGCGGTAAATGGGAGGAATAAAGGTCATATATAATATTTAACTACATTTTAAGCAATAAAAAAGATCTTAATTTAGCTTATAAATTATGACACCATAAATCTAAGTACTTTGATTTTCAATTAAAAATGATAACAATTTATTTAAAAACCACATTGTGGGAACCTTATATTAGACAAAATATTTCTTACAAAACGATCTAGTTTGTATACAAAATTTACTATAGGGTACCTTAATTTGAATTATTCCGGAACGCCCACTCGAAATTTAAAAAAAAATGAACAGGGCCGGTAGCAGAGCGTCCCGCCCTTTCCTCCGTTCAAAATTCAAATAAATTATCTTTTATTGCTATGACGTTTGAATGAATGAATGTGGGTAAACCGATATCATTATAATAGCTGGCGACATACACACACTGGTATAGGCTGACCGCTGATAGCTCCATTGTCACTTCTCCCTCTTTCTCGTAAACGACGCTTGTGACAGAAAGAGGGGTCGCTGCGGAGCTCTCGGAGGCAGGGTGTACAATGGCTCCCCGGGCCGCACCGCAAATCAATCCGCTGGTACTTTAAGCTGCTGCGAATTTTGGAGCTAGTTCCAAGTTATACATTTTTTACTGCCAGATCACAGCGGTGGCAAACTGATTAATTATTTATTTATTTATTTTGAGTACAAATACCTTTAAATACAGAATAAAATCATTTTTGTACATAAAAATGCATTACAAATCAATTGTACGGTGTAAACATAATATTTTTATTTAAATTAACTAAAAATTACCATAAAAATTAAAACTAATAACTGTAAAAATATGTAAAATTCTTTTTTCTAGGGTCTTTCGCTGCTATTATTATTATCTGCTACTTCTGTATATTGGTTACTTAGCTGAGTATGTGTGGTATAAGAATTGCTATTGACAGTGAAATATATATTTTAGTTCGTGTGACTTTATTAGGAATATGAAATGAAATCAATTGCAATAACGCAGTGCTGTCAATGATACTTAATCAGTTTACGATTATTTTTATTATCATTGTTTTATGACATGTTTTAATATCGAATGGATCGATCATTTAATATTTATCATCATCCTTTGAGAATTGTCTTCTTTCAAAATACGTCTTTATCTTGTACCCGTTTTCTAATTTTCACTTGAATTTCAAATTGAAGTTAGCGATTTTTAATTTCTGAATGCATAGTCAAGACAAATGTATTTCTTTTGGCAGTATTTCTTTTCATAATAATGTCAATTTTTATACCGTTTAATTGTATGCTACAGACGAATTCCCTCATCAAATTTTATTTTTTATTTTTCTTTATTTATTGCTTTTTAACTACATCATTTGTGGATTTTACGACCATCATGCTAAACATATACCCATGTTGTGGTGATCGTAATAATATTACATTACATATTATGATATGAAAGGAGAAATAAAACTTACTAGCGTAGTACAACTATTTTTAGAGCCCAATGTTATTTCCTCAATGAGCCATAGAGATTTGAAAGTATGTCAAGACATAATATTATAGTTGTTTTTAACATACTTTTGGACTGTTCAATAAGAAAAAAAGGCAATCCAATAAATGTTGAAAATCTGGCAAAGCCGGTTAGTAAATCTATTCCCAATGCTTGATCATCAATGGAAGTTAGTAATAATCACTTTGATCCCATGGCACTGCGATAGAGATGAAAATACTACACAGAGGACCCGTTAAAAAAATCAATATTTCAAGTTTTTAGAAGTTCTCTGCTATTTGACGTCGACAATATACATTCGAAATCTTTAAGAAAAAAGTCTTATTATATTAAATTATTCACCGATACAACGACTGGCAACTACAGATGAAATTTAAGGTCGGTCCTATATTCATTCGTTCATACATTCATTTATAAAATACTTCAGTTTGTTAGATTGTTTTTTAATCAAATTTCAATTTCACACCTGCTCTCAGCAGCGGTAGCAAAAAACTAATTCTGAACATTTAAATTATTTGTAATTAGTAATTATATTATTTTCATCAATTCTTAAAAAGAGCAATATATATTCTGCAATTAACATTTACGGGAGATTAAATCCTACATCCTCGCAGTTGACAGTGCAGTAATTTCATCCGTGTGACAGTGGTGGGTACCGTGTCATGGCTCGGAACAGAATAATGGAGTGTGTGTTATGCAATGCGTGCTCTACCATTGTGTCGCGGGGGCTGGCTGCAAGTGGACCCGAAATATGGTCACCCTACAATAGGACGGATAATCGATGCACCACCTGAATTTAAATACAGCGGAATACTATTTTTATTTCAACATTTTGCTGTATTTATTTCGTGCTTTTAACCATTTTATAAAAATGATGTTATTATACATTAAAGAATTTATCATCGATCAAAATAAAAAGGTTCCACGATGTTTCATTTAGTAAACTGGTTCTATAAATGCAATATATATTGTCTTTTCACGACGATTCCATACAAAAAGCGAGACAAAACTGCAAAAAAAATTGGTCTGAATTGCCAGATACTTTCCAACCTTCCTCCTTCCTGTCTCCTTCCCTTCCCTATACTTTCAGAATTATAACGTGCCCTAAAATAGTTGCATAAAAAAAGAAAGTAAAGGTCACATAAAATTTTTCTTTCTTTCTTTCATTCTTTTAAAGGTCACATCTATAGTGCATTTTCACAGTTTTTTTTAAATCAAAAATTACAATAACTAAGCATTATAGTATAAAACGTTTTATTTTATTTTTGCGTTGTAAAATAATTTTTCTATATTATTTTAAAATGTAGCATTTTTGATTTTATACCAAAACGACAAGTTCATTTTTTTCGTGAATTAGGCGGTATTGACGTCACGCCGTTCAACGTCGGTGACAGTCGTCTTACAAGATATTGTTTTCTATGTCGTAATGACGTTTTTAGCCAGTTAGGAATATGCGGTTTTTAATCAATAATTATGTGAAAAAAAACAAAAATTATACATTTTTAGTACTCGTACCTACGACCATTTGAATCAGAAAAAAATATTTTATATATTCCGCACATATTTAGCGTTATTCATAGTTTAGGAAAATTTCTCCTATTTCTTTATGTAGTTATAAATATTTGAAATCCTGCGTCACCATACATAAAACTGTATATTTTACGTCATAACTGAGTCTAGTTACTTGTATTTGAGAGATATTCCTAATTCAAGAAAACCTCTTACTTTTATTACTATCTCGATGTTAAGGGACTTGAAATTAAATTTAAAATAAAACTTATAATGTTGTGAGGCGTTTTAGCTGGCTACTGTGTAAAAAGTAATGGGCCCTGTAGCCTATTAATAATTAATATCTAAGTATTATAAAGAATATTCTTCCAGAGTGCCGTGAAAAGTTTCTTGGAATAACCCCTCGAGAAGATGGCCGTAAAGCTGGTGAAGAGAAGTGGATCCTTCGGGGAATGTGATATTGAAATTGATAATTGAAAAGTAAAGCTAATTTAAAACACTCATTCCGGCCTAAAGAAAAACACTTCAGAAAGCGAAGAGCATGCTTTTAAATATTTGACCATCTGAGATTGGCTTAAAATGCTATTTTTAATAAAGCAGGCAGGTAATTCTTTAAATATTTACCAAAATGTTCTTCAAACTCCATAAAATTAAATACATTAAATGGAAATTATGCTTATAAACAAAAATAGTTATAATAAACGAAGAAAAATGTTATTCGAAAATCCGATCATTTTAATAGTAAAAACGGGACTGAAGTTCTTAGGAACAAATTAACAGTGTTTCAATATTTATTGGCGGGAAAATGTAAGAATAATTTGTTGGTATACGTACGGAATTACGTATACCAACAAATTATTCTTATATGTTCCCGCCAATAAACATAGAAACCCTATTAATTTGTTCGTAAGAACTTCAGTCCCGTTTTTAACCGTTTTTACCAGTAAAATGATCGTTTATTTCGAATAACATTTTTCTCCGTGTACCAACAATGCTTATGTTATAAATTTGACAAGCCAAAAAGTAAATGCTTTCTTCAATTATGTAAAAAGTTAGTTTTATTATCCAATTGTTTAATTTTCATTTAATAACCCCGGGGAACATTTATTGGATAACCAACGCCTTTGCCATAGGTTGCCCCAAGTTTGATGGTTTAGCAGGGGTGCCCGGGTTCATGGGTTAAGGTTTGCCCGGGTCTTGGCGGTGGATCGGCTGGATTCGTGCGTCCGTCACTCCTGGAAACAATGACCCCTAGATTCCCACCCACCCATCACAACTTTTTCCTTCCCAGAATAATAATAATAAAATCATTTATTCGTCAATAATTTTTGTTTTTTACATATATATACATTTTTGATTAAACATTGGTTTTATTGACGAAAAGGTCACTGCTCAGCTGCAATTCAGGATTTCTCCTTGAGTGCAGCTGGTTTTCAGCAGAACTTCATTTCCTGCCTTTCCTCAAAAGACCCTCCACATAGCATCCCCAAAGATGACATAAAACTTAAGGGGAATTATTTTCATCAGGGCCTCCTGTGTGGAACTAATGTAAAAAAAAAAAAACATGACAATTTGCATATTGTTTTGATAGTTTAATGGGTATTTTAAAGCTTCATACCTCATGATAAAAATTATGTTACGAGCAGTAAATAGCCGCATCACTCACAAAAAGCTGTGTAAATTTCATGACGCCAGAGCTCACCGTTAGAAAGTTTTAGCTTCTCCGGGCGAACAAAATATAATTTCGAATTTGTAGTTGCTTTAACTATAAATTTTATTATATTGGTTTGAATTTTGTAAGCATATAAGACATCAAAATCGTACAAAATGTAATATCTAAACCATGACTAGTGTAACCAAACTGCGGTACGGCGAAATAACAACAAAAACAGTTCAATACATAGACATGAGGTTGAATACAAAAAAATAAAATAAAACATTTTGTCCCCCTGCGAGTACAATAAGGATTTCAATAGTGTTTATTTGGTCCTTTCAACCAAAATTGCTAGCGGAGTTTATCTTTTGGGGCTTCATTATTAAAAGTAATCTTTCTTCTTACCACAGCTTGCACAAGATGAATTATACTAAACTGTAAAAAAAGTGTGTTTGCCCAACCGCATTATTTGTGCAAATACTTAGCAAGGATGAAGCAAATATCTATTTGATCAATTTATCAAGTTTAACAGAGGCGTGCAGTCTTTAAGAACTGTTCGCGTGATAACCGTGCATGTCTTAAATATAGGAAGAATTATTTATATTATTTCTTTGATTTAATAGAAGTTATTTACTTAAAACTAGATAACCTCTGTCATCTTGACGGACAACGATTTGGCATTTCTTATATCTGTAAATTTTTTTGTCACGTTCCTGTTCCGGATCAAGATGGTGGACAGTTTGCACGATGGTAGTGGATCTTGGTTCCTACAATGAGATGTTTAATCGGAACAATCAATATTATGGCAGGTAAAATAATTGTCATTGAGAAGGTGACATTTCTTTGGACAAATTGTACAATTAATTACTTGAAATTAAAAAAAATATTACGTTAAATATCTTTTGTTTATAATTAGGTGGGATCTCAGAGGAAATTGTGGTTTTGATTCAATAAGAGAAATTTCTTAAATCTTTGCAAACTCGAAAAATGTTAACATATTCTAAAATAATTTTTATATTTCATTTTATTTAATTGTTTTTATAATATTTTTAAGTAATTAATCACCTTTCTCTGTAATATTTTTGTCAATTTTTCTTTTTGTCTATACTTGTTTTTTTTTTATTCGTGTTATTATCCTGACGAAGAAACCATCGGTTTTGAAACATTTTGATATTATAACATTGATTACGGAGATTTACACAAAAGTAATTTCTTTCATTTAAAAAAGAGAAAACTTTTTTGGATGCGAGATCTACTAACTGTTCACAGAACTACTGGAATAATATCTAGGAATCTAGGAACCTAACATCTTTTTGTTTTGTTGCATTATTTCCATCGTGAGATTTCAATTACATATATTTAGCAATCAAAAAATTATCTAACCTAATAAAATTCAATAGACAGATCAATGCAACTCTTTGGAAGTGCAACTTTTTTCCTATGGACTTTGAAGTATCAATTTCTACATTTTTCTTTTCAGTTATGCAAAAAAAATATTATTCGAGGGGTTTTTCATAAATAAATACATTTTCGAATTAATCTATCGAAAAAAAAGTTGATAACTAAGGGCTTCACGACTGTACGCCACTGAAGTATAAGGTCACAAAATGTATAAGAAATATTGCTATTTCTATTTTTAATATTCCGTTTGCATATTATTCTGGGTAAACTTAGCTAGGTTCAAAGAATCCGGAAAATATTAACGCCAGACGCAATTATTGCGTAATGGCGTCTATTGAACACAAAATGATTATATTATAGTAGCGGTTTTAGTTTGCAGAGCAGTGTCAATAGAACCAGAGTACAAAGCAAGTAGTGGCTCAAGAAGGTTAAAAATGTTTATTTAAATATTCGGTATAATAATAATGTAATAGTTACGCAGTGGACATAACATAAGACAAACTTACATTTTGACATGCTCGCGCCCGGGCGTCAAAGTTTCGGATTTATCGATGAGATGTTTTTTTCACAAGTTTTTAGCGAATTGCACAGCTCAAGGTTTTTTATTTATATGCAAGAATATAGCTTTATTCTAAAATTGTTTTGATGTTGCGTATACATTTGCGAACCACAAGCTTGCTTCGTTCTTTTCCCATAATTTGTGGTTCAGCTCGCGTGTACTCATATATGCATCATTCATTAGAACAACGTTGCTATTTTTGTTGGTTTATTTATTGGCCTATTTTATTATTTTAAAAGTCTTGAAGAAGAAAGAATGAAACGATATGAAATGAAAATTTTTACTATAACACTATATTTCTTGATCAGTATAAATGTAGTAAAAATGCAGAAACGTAATTTTAAACAGCTCTACTGCTAACCTACAAAATAGCGATCGGGAAAAAAGTGTAAAATTATAATCTTAACTTTTTATTCATTACTACATATTTAATGCAAAAATAAACTATTCGAAATATTTAAAGTAGGTACACCTTCGATCGCAAGTAACTACCTAGCAATCTGGTTAATACTTGTGTGTTTTTTCTCACGTAGTTACCTATCTACATGAATGGTATTTTATTTGTATAGGTAGGTATCTCTTTTTCAAAATTTTCGTCCCGGCGTAAAGTTTTTTCAAAAGTTTTCAAAATTTTCTTCCCGGTTTCCTTCTATGTCGTAAAGGCGGGTTCAATTTTTTTTTGCATTAGCTCCCAACAGGAGGCTCTGAGGAAAATCATTTCCCTCGGGGCCTGTGACGTCTTTGGGGATGCTGTGTGTCATTTTAAGGAAAGGGAGGAGAGGAAGTTCTTGGAAGGAAAAGGGTATGAAGGATGTATATGAATCTATTGTTTAATGTGTCTAGGTCATCCAGACAAACCTCACCCCATGAACCCGGGCACCCCTATTAAGTCACGGAACGTAGCGAAACAATAGAGTTAACCTAAGGCATAGCTATTATATTATTAATTACCTAATCTAATAAGTTCACGGGGCGGCGGTACCCATTCCCGCATCCCAAATGGAATGTTTATGATAACTTACCAAAAAAAAATTTAAGTACCTTAGCAAATAGATACAATAATAATTTTATAACAAATTTGCATAATAATTTTTTTTATTAATATCCAATTAATTATTGTTATATTTTTGTCTACATTCGGGTATTTTGTCTACATTCAACGCTTATTGTGTATACCTACTTACATACGTATTTTGTATCCTGAAGAAGAATCCTTTGGTGTTGAAACAGGTTGATATTTTATATTAAAATTAATGCTTAAATGAATTTTCTTATTTTTATTTATATACATAGATATATTTAAATCAATTTTACTAATTATTTTCATACAAACTTAGATATTTAATTACTTATTTTAATATCTGTTTGTTTATTTATAAATTACTACATATTTACTAAAATTAGATCAACTTTTACAAATACACCATTTTGGCCATAGATCATAGATACATGATTTAAGGTTTTGACCTTCGATGGTCTCAATTTAAACATGTACTCCTGATCAAAAATGTAAAATTATTTCTCTCCAAAAACATTTAATTTGTAATTTCGTTATCTATGGTTATGCAGCATCTGCGTGGGACGCTTTCCATCGCCTATCTATCAGAATATCTCCTCACCTTTCTGTGTACTAAATATGATCCAGCCTTGGCATTTCCCAATACTTCTTTATCCGAATATCTCTGGTGACATCTTCTTCAGCTCGTCTTATCTCCACCAGAGTCAATCACGGGGAATAAGTGTAATCAGGCATCACGCTTGACCACCCATTGGAGATCGATCAAATGTGTAGATTGGGCTGATCTAAAAAGAATATAAAAACCATCAGAACTAAAAAACAACACTGATAAAATTAAATATGCTAGGAAAGCTCTTCGTTATTGAAAGGACGACTCTTAGTCGTCTGATAATGTTGATGTTTGTGAGATTGTGAAAGAAATAACCGTTTTACTTGTGTAAATAATTATTGTACCCAAGGCTGGGTTCAATTGTTAAATGCGAAAATGTCTCTTTCAATATTAATTATTTTTGTGTTTAATTCGTAATTATTTTTTTTTTAACAAACAAGAATGAGTAAGGCTCACCGGAGAAACTGAAACCAAACTAAAATTGGCTGGTTGCTGTGGTTTCCAACCAAACTTCTATCACGCCCTGCTCAATTTTACGATTTCATTAATTATCTCAGCTTGTTTAACCATAGACGAAGAACAATCAGCTGTCATCGTAGCAACTAGCACTGCGTGTTTCGAGCCACTGCTTGCGTTGCCATTGACAACGGGTATTTGAGAAGTTGTGTAGTGTGCGGACCGTCACATTGACATACACAGAATAGCGAGTTTAGTTGCAACTGTTTTTTTTATTTAGTTGCCTTGTGAGCGGAACGCTTAAAAAGGTAGTATACAAAAATTTCACAAACAATTTATTATTGACACCCGCTGGTGCTGATGGGACAATATAAATATAATAAAATTATTTTCGTTGTTTGTTTTTGGGGTGTTATGCCGTGTTGTGCTACCTCCTTCTTTAGCCGACGTTTCGGACAGCGTTGCAGTGTCCATCATCGGGGCAGATCCGGCAGATCCGTCGATGACGTCGGCTAAAGAAGGAGGTAGCACAACACGGCATAACACCCCAAAAACAAACAACGAAAATGCTTTTGGCCGTGAAAATCTAAAAACGTATAATAAAATTAGCACGTATAGCTCTACTTCTCTACAACAACAACGACAAAATGAATGGCGAAACCGGGTCCAATTTTATTGTCCTAAATAATATAATTATTAGCCTTAACCTTAATTGAGCAATGAGTTAGCACCGTAAAGGCTAATTTTGTCTATTGTCAAACAATGAAACAATATTTCCGACGAAAAAAGAAATCTTTTTGTCTCCATTAACATTGATGTCATAGCGATTTAGAATGAAAAACAATTGCGAATTAGGACAAACGATTGTTTTGTCTTTTTTTTTTTTTTTATCTTTGAAAAAGACAAATTACTTACGCTGTAAAAAATTAACAAGTTTGAATTATACCCGTCAAAATATTCATTATACGTAATCATCTCTTTTCTCTAAATAAATCTTTTGATGTTTTGTATAAACTGTTGTTTGATTGTATTTTTTTTTCTGCCACCCTCGAATACTACTAGTTTGGTGACTAAGCAGGGGTGACCGGGTTCATGGGGTGGGTTTGTCCAGGTCTTGTTGGCGGATGTGTTTGCCCACCTGTTGACTAGTTGAGGGAGACCTTTTAAACTCTCCAGTAGGACTCCCTCGACCCATTGCCTTGCACCGCGCTGGGAGGGACGGACTTATACGTCCGTCACTCCTGGATAGATTGCCAGATTCCTACTATTCTCACATACCTTTATCCTTCCCAGACTTTCCTGGCCTTTTGGATGACCGTTCTACCGCCTCACAGTATTTCTGTGTAAAACAATGCAACAGCTTTGCAACGGGTAAAACTATCTGGAGGGAAAATAAAATGCAGGAAATTGACAAAGGTAAAAATACAATAATTATTAATTATTTCTGTCATCAAAAGGCGCCAAAATTCTTGCTACCCCACGTGGCATTTAACTAACAACCGTTGCTGTCCGTTATCATCATTTTGTTTCGTGTCTCTATTTCAATACAGTCATTTGTAATCAAGAACTTTGACAGTGCTACTGGCAACTTCGTTACTGCATTCAAACAACTCAGAATTGATTGATCCTTCAATACAAACTAAAAGGCCTGTAAACTCGATTGTATAAAACGTGCATTTTTAAACTTACTGCCGTAACATGAGTTAGTTTTGAAGCAGTTACTTTTTATTATGGAGAGCAAAAGCATTTGCTGAAACGCAAATGTAATTTTTTGTTAGAAACTGAAAAACAGTTTCTCCCAGTGTGTTATTATTCTGTGCCAGTTACGAAATTCGCGTGAGCCTTGCAGACCGATTTAACATTTCATGTATTTTTATGGTAATTTATGGAATAATATAATAAATATATTATTTCACATAGGAATGTTAATTTAATGTTCTTACTTTGTAAATCGCGTAAAAATGCCAGTGGCGTGCAGTCCATACACGCTGAAAAGCTGTGCCTACTCTAATAAAAACGAACCATTAGAAGAGTTTTTTTTAATAAGACAACTTTTTGACCAAAATATAATATATTTTTCTTCATTAATTTGTTAGGGAATTTGTACGTCTCTTTCAGGAGATGATAATTTATTTAATATGTTTAGGTGAGTTGTAAGTACCTAAGTGGTAAGTAGTGGGTTGAGAAAGTCCGGCTGGAGAGGTCAAAAGTACTCAACTAGTCTCTTCTGATCCGCCACGCAGTAAATGGGTAAAATCATTCGCCGACATGACCGAGACGAACCTCTTCCCAGGAACTCGGAAACCCCTGTTAAGTCGCCAAACGTAGCAAACCACTAACCTAAGGCAGTATGTTGGTTATCCAGTGAGGCGGCGGTACCCATACCCACCCCCCAAATCGAAGATGTAGTGTAATAATGATAGTATAAAACATTAGAAGTGTCAGTAATAATAATCTCTATATAGGTTTTTATAAATAATTACCGTAATAATTTTGCGTTGTACTTCATGCGTAATTTATAAGAGCATAATCATTTTTCCGATGATGATCGATGATTTGATGAAAGATTAATTCTGCATCTGGGAAAAGGGAAGAATCAGTGCAAAATTAAAATTGCCATTTCAAATATTCAATGCACAATTCACAAAACTGACTTTAAAAAATGCATATCCTACCTTCTTACCTTTTATCAAAAGTATATCAATGCACGTCACTGTGGCTGGCTAGTTTACCAAGTAATGTATTACACATTGGTTAGTCGTGGGTACATTAAAACACAGTAAGTAGAATAAATCTACACATATTTGAAGTTTCAAGTTTTTCCGATAACACGAACACAATTCACTGGATTCATTTTAGTCACTTAAAATGCTAAATAATACTGTAAGTAGGTTTGCTATATTTCAGCAAACTTTACTTAAAACAAAGACTTCAAATCAGATTATTCGTTTACAGTTTATGGCTAAAAGTTTGATGGTGCTAGAATTTTCGACAGAAAACAGACCATGGGGCATAAACATGTAGACGTGGGTTGGGGGCGTGTCTGTGTGCCCAAGTAAACATTATTTTTTCCTAATATTTGGTGAAATTAATTAACATTTTCAATGGAAATACTTTTTGAAGAAATTATCAATTTCATTGGCCTGTTGGGTTGGGGCTCAAGTTTGATGGTTTCATTGGCGACAACAATTTTCTTTTAAATCGGTATAAATCACATTTCTAGGGATTATCTGCGCATTGGATACAACCCACGTTGCAAAAAAATTCTGATGAAATAATACTTTGTGCTTTAAATCTAAATGAAAACGTGCTAAGTTCGTGTTAATTTTTCGGGATAAGTAGAAATGTTTTTTTTTATTGTGTGTTATTTTTTTTATGTTATTAAGGCTCTCAATGAACGATACAAAGGTCACGGGTTTAAATCCCGTCGTGCGCAAGTAAATTCATTTGAGTTATTTCACATTTTGCTAATTAAAAATAATAGTATATTTGCTGTAAGTTCCAGAGTGGAAGATACTCTCACTCTTTGCCTTGTGAATGGCCACTTTTCAGGATTGAAACGTTGCTTGAAACGGCTTTAGCCGTAGTTGGTTACTTTCTCTTTACCTCATCTCTTCCCCCTCTCCGATACCTTAAGCCTTATAACATATCCCTTTGGAGATATCGTAGTTTTACTGGCTTCTGACAATTGGTGGACTCTGCGCGACAATAATAAAAAATAAAATAAAACATAGTTATAAGCTTTAAAAGTAGGTTTAAAAATAGGTATTGAGACATACATCGCATGCCCTACAGTGACGAGATATGCTGTCCGTTGTACGTACCAATTTCTGACTTGCTTTTAATTAAATAAATTGAAAACAAGTTTTTCCACATTCAAAGGAAGGAAATCGAGGCAAACTCCTTTTACCATAACATTAAGTCAAACTTGTGTGGGATGTGGAAGTTTGAACTATATACCTAAACTATTTAATAATGAGTTCCGCGAAAATCCACATTCTGAATTGTGAATCAATGGAGATATAGCAATTATTAATAACTCTGGAAGCTATTTACTCAGGAACAAAGAAAATCAATGCGCCATTTCATAGAAAATCATTTCCTATCTAACTTCATAAACGTGTGAATAATTCAGATAACTTTCAGGGAGTCCAATCAAGTTAATGGAATACTTGGGTAATATCGAACATATTCAATTCGTAGAGGGTCTTCCGATAGTATTGAACTAAATCAGGAATATAATGAATGTAATTCTTCTCGTGTGATGGCGATGTCCTCGATTTGTACGGACGAGTTAGATTATTTGGAAGGCCCAGCCATTAGCCCAAACTCGTTCGGTAATCACAAATAACCGAAATAATAAATTTACTCTGTAACAGCGGTGGCAAACCCTTTCCCAGAAGGGCTCAACTTGTAACTTTGTATTTATTATGTACTTTATATTCTCTCCAGAGAGTATCTTCATATTATTGTAAATACTGGGACCTATTATCCTTAAAAATTACGGGATTGTGATTGAAAGACTTATACTTGTGAGTACAAACTCCTATAAGGCTGAAGGCTAGTTTTTATCTGAAGAGCTCCTAAAAAACCCAAGTACTTAAATCTACCTTCGGCCTAGATTAGATCTTAGACTATTATGATACATTACAATTTGTTACCAATTCTTTTTATAACATCAGTTATTTAAAGGTAATATAATATTAAACCACTTAAAAGCATTTTTTTACAATCGATCCCTACCAAAATGCCAGGTGGCAGTATTTTAAAGATATTTTATTTATTAAGTAATTTTATTATAAAACGTTTTAAGAATTGTATTAATAACATAAAAAGTAGTCACGAAAAAGTTGCCACAAGGCAGCTTTACTGCAGGTTTTACCATTTTTCTTTGATTTAATAAATATAAAACGTGATAATTTTTTTGGTAAATTTTTTTTCACAAAACACACGGGAAAAAATATCTCTCAGAGGGTGCGTTATTTTAGGGGATGCTGTGTAAGGGTATTTTTATGGAAAGGGAGAGGAAATTTTGGGAAGGAAAACGGTATGAGGGCTGGGTAAGAATCTGGGGGTCATGCGTCCAGGGGTGACGGACGTACGTCCGGCTGGAATATATTTTCACGATAATGTATATAAACTCTCGATAGATTGCACTCATCTTCCTACGTCCTGGAATAA
Source organism: Limnephilus auricula (assembly GCA_951813805.1). Taxonomy (NCBI): domain Eukaryota; kingdom Metazoa; phylum Arthropoda; class Insecta; order Trichoptera; family Limnephilidae; genus Limnephilus; species Limnephilus auricula. Next base: position 2,898,852 of record OX638401.1, read on the forward strand.
AGGCCATTTTTTTATACGCACCAGACTTTTCCATATAAATGATCATCTAGTAAATCCACGCCATGCAAGTGTATTATATCAGTATAATTAATATAAAACAATGCAAGAACAACATGTTAACCTACCAGACTATTAAAAGGGAAAATAATTCACCGACTCCAGATATTTTCATATCAGAGGGTTCGGCTCAGTGGAATTCCTAATTTGACCGATGAATCCTATTGATCCCTCAATATAAATATTTAAAAAATCTTTCGTAATCCCACATGTATTTAAAATTACTGATTTTTGCATTTTTATATACAAATTCTTTGACAAATCTAATATGCCTAAATTTTAATGAGAGAGCTAGGTATAATCCCAGTAGCCGAAATAACAAATGGAAATAATTATAATTATTATTATAAATGCAAAGCAGTGTTCAGTCTGTTGCTCTGATTAAAAACCTTACATTCAATTATCACAATAAAATTGGTCGTTTCACAAATTTCACAATCCGTCCGTACGGGGTTTTGAAATCCTGAAAGACCCAACGAAAATAATTAAAAAATATTACTTGAGACAAAATAAAGTTATACATAAAAAATTATGTATGATAATTCATACAAATAATACCAAGTACTTGTGTTTTATATTTGAAAACTAAAAACCGAACAATTTTTTGCTGCCTAAAATGATTTTTCTATTTAGGTAGGTATTGAAATTTGGAAATCGTTTTCCATATTATTCATCTTGATTCTAAATATTCATCCCATGGTACATAAAAGGAGAAACAATTTTCAAATTTACTTCAAATACACTTAGCAAATTCATGCGCGTGTTCGTAGGTACTATGTTCGCCATCCCTGATCTATCCCTTCTCTTTAGTAACATCTACGTTTGAGGAACTATTAACCGCATCTAAGATTCCATTTATTTCGTCTCCTCCATTTCTCCCAGACAGCAATTTCGGAATATGATCGTTATATCCCGACTCCATCTTCCATCCACCACTATTATCTGTAACGACCCAGGCCCAAAAAAACAGTAGCTCTACTACCTTCCTCGCCCGTCTACCCCCAATACCTCAATACCCCCGTCCTAGTCCTAACCATTCTAGGCTCACTCGGTCAAATGTGACAGATATAACAAAAGAATCGAAGGACGCGCCATCAAAAACAAGCGAAAAATCGCCCCAAACGAATTGAAAGATGCTTTGAGAGTAATGGCTATCAAACCTCAAAATAAATATTTTTTATGAATTTATTTTATTTAAAAAATTCGGAGACATATCATATGTTTAATACAGTTTAGTATATTTAGATTTGCAAGCTTTTTAAGGTAATTTCATATAAAATCATCAGCCTTTCAATACAAATATCTACTCTTGCCACTAATTTTCTTATAAATGTAATATCAACAGTAATGAGTATACAAATGTAAAATCATGAAATGCCCAGTGTTCTAAATATAGTGTACTCTGTGTGCAACATCGTATTTTCTCCAAGCAAAAATTTTCTAAAAAAAAGTGTGTTTATCGAAAGTGTGCCACGTAAGTGTGTTTTTTGTACCCGTTTATAAATAATACAATTAGGTAGATCATTGAAGAAGAAGATGACATATTTTATTATTATTATTTCTAAATCTTATATTTAAAATTTCGGAATTAACAATATTATCTTCGAGTAATTTTTTAATGGTGGCATTAGTCGAATTGTTAAAGGCGTTCGTCCCGGTAAGACGAGAGGTTCTGTGTTCGAGCCCTATTTGCGACCGTTATCTTTTATTTCTCTGTGTCTCGTTCATTTTCATATACTTTCATTCAGATTATTAGTGTTATCGTTTTCTTCAATGGCATATTACTTTGATGGGAATAAACATCAAAAGTTATAAAAACATAGTTGTTGTGAAGCGAAACCATAATAAATTGTTCTGCCCCCTTGAAATAATTTTTCACAAAAAAGGCGCTCTAAAAATGATCCAATTATTATTATTAGTTTCGGTGCGGTATTGTGAATTACTGATTGCAGCTCTCTAAACCTCTCCACTAGGTGGCGAAATAACAATTATTTTTCGAACGAACAAAAATTATTAGAGACGAACAAAAATTTGCTTTTCGAATGAACACTGTTAATAAATCCAGTTATACGTTATTATAAGTAACGCTGTCTTTAAAATATAAAAAAGCGCAGAAGAACGTTTCTCAGAAATAAAAAAAGCAAAAAATAATATTTTTCATGAGTATTAATTCGAATGAGCAGCAAAATTAAAAATACCTAGGTACTAAAATGAAATCTCTTTTTTATTATGATATTAACTGGCAAGCTTCACCACACGTCCCATATAGGAAACAAAGAATGTGATTGTAAGCCATATAATCCCAGGCAACCGAGCTTTACGGTCCGAGATTGGGAGAGTGGTACAGGCCCAGTGGAGGAAGCAAACACAGACGTTTTCTAAATTATTCAAATGAGTTCTGACATTTCACACAGATAAGAGATGGACACGCTTTAATGTCCGATGTTTATTGTGGCTACAACTCTAGATCAACCTCCATTATGTGGATTATAATGTACCTGAGATGAAGAACCAATTAGGTACCTACCTACCTGGTGACCATTGATGTGGAGACAAAAATGGTCATAAAACCATGCAACTCTTTAAATTACTTAACTATTGGAGTGTGTAATAATTTATTTTTTCTGTAAAACATACTTAACGACTTAAGGTATATTATCAGTGTGTTTTTTATGGTATTTTTTTTTTTAATATCGCTAAATATCATCTTTATTTTGACAAATATATTTCATATAACCTTTCAAAATGTGCTATATTTGATTTGCCGACACGTTCGTTTGTGTTTGTTGCCAAAACAGAAGATATTCGATGAATAGGCTCAGTCTAGTGAGGTGGTAAATATAAAATAAAATATATGTAGGTATTTGTGTATATTTTAATATTATCTTGGTTAATAAATAATTAAAAATAAAAATAAAAAGACAGAGACGGCGTGGGGGGTTCGGCGGTAACTCGGTTGAGTGATTAGTGACAAGTGGTTTTTTTTTTATCTGTTTTGAAGAAGAAAAAATTGAAAAAAAGTCACCGGAGACCAAAACATTATTTGCATTTTTTACTCCAAATAATGTCAGGAATCACTGTAGAGTACCTAAGTTTTTTTTTTCATTTATTTAGTTAAAAGAAATTTACATTTCACTTTCTTAACTTAAGTACATATAAAGTAATAATATTAATTTTGTTCTTTTAACTTAAGGTTAAATAGTTTTCTTATAAATATATTTACACTTTTCTCCGTTTTTTAGGGAGTCTGGAAGGAGATTATAAATTTGAACACCCTCGTGGCCAATGTTTCTCTTGCCACTTTCAGTTTTAACAGCATTTGTGTACAGTTTATTATATTGTCTAGTATAATGCTTGTGTATTTGTGACGTTTTTATAAATATTGTGTTTGTATGTATAAGTCCATTTTGTATTTTGTAGATTAAAAGGCAAGTGTTATATTCGTACAAAGTTCTTATTTTAAGAAGGTTCAAATCCTGGTATAGTTTTTTTGTGGGAGTATCTAGGTTATAATTGAAAAGTATTTTAATGACGTCATGGAAGCACCTTAACATCCTTTATGTATTGCAACGTAATGAGAACTTCCACGTTTTTTTAATTAATTAATAACGTTGTTTGTGGCATTTTTTATTTTATTTTGATGTTAACGAAAAAATTTCTACAGCGAGTCTAAGTTTCCCATTTTTGATATATCGCCAAAACGATATTTTGGGGCGGATATCGTGTGACGTCATAGGCGTCGGCCGGCTTAGACATTTCTGACAGTTGTAGGTACTTGGTTGTTTGTTGACTTGCGTATTTGGCGCCGTTGTCAATCACGGGCCGTTTTGGTTTTGTCGGTTTTTTAATGTTTTTAACACCATTATATTCGAATTCAAAATTTAAAAAAAACAATCATTTTTAGGAGGATGATTAAAATCAGAAAAATGATCTTTAACCGCTTGGACACATAAGCTTGTTTTCACGACAATGTAACGTAGGTAGACATAGATGCCCCGCACCTGAGTTATTAAATATTACCTATATTTTCAACAGTATCCCTCGTTTGTGGAAATACCCTATTGCGTGAACCTACATTTTACAATACGACATACATAAAAAATTAAATGTGTGTGAAAATGAAAAATGAACAGACTGAAGATATAATGAAATATACTAGCGAAGACCCGTGAAAAATCACGGGAGTTAAAATTATTGTGAGTTTTGTCAAGCTGAAGGTTTTTTTTTATACAATATTTGTCATTTCATTTATATTATATTTTTTTGTTGACGAATTGGAGAGACGATCAGAAATTTAAATTTCGATTTTGACCGTTAATAAACTAAGTTATGAGTTAAAAATATAAATACCGATTTCTTTAAAAAAAGAAAAAAGCACAGAGTAATAGAATCTTAAATTAAACAAACAGATATGGAATTAAAAATAAAATTTCTAGTTTAAAAAATTATATTTTAAGTAAATAGGTAGGTGTTTTATCGCTCATCTAAATCCTTCACAGAATCAGTTCCAATTTTGAAAATGATTCCAAGAAAATTTCAGAAAATAAAGACAAACATTCCCGGGTTACGAATAACCCAACAAAATTTGAAAATCTCCTACTACCACCACACTAAGCGGAAGATGTTGCTTTTGTTGTGATGGAGGACCTAGCCATTTTATTATTGCAACTATTTATTACAAGTTTGTGCAGTTCGACATGTATTTAACGAAAATCAAACTGAAGAAGAGACACATTCTTTCAATGTATTATAAAAATCCATCTAGCTCAACATATTTCGATGTTTCTTCCCAGTGTCACTGCCGTAGATACAGTACAGCATCCCCATGATCTGATATAACTGTCACAATAGAAAATAAAGCATAATGGTCCATACAAACGATTGAAAGCTAATTGATCTCATCTTATCAATCATAATTTAGAGGACTACGTACTTTAAATACAAAGCATAATTTATTCATGTGGATTTACTTTTACTAAGCGGCTGTCACGAGATAAGCACTATTGTCAATTATTGTCATAGAAAATCTTCTAAAGCTCTGCCTACACTTTTCGCACGGAAGGTTTTTTATACGCTGATGGAAACGGGACCTAATCAATCTTAACCTCATTTTATTACAAAGAAAAGTTGCATTAACCTTTTTATTATTTTCTCATTGAAGAAGAAGACAACAATTATCTATAATATGAAAATGAACAAGACACAGAAAAATAATAAAACATAATGGTCGCATCTGGGATATAACACGACAGTCTCATAATAGATCGCAATGGCTGAATTGGTAGAGCACCGTCCCGGTAAGACATAAGATCTGGGTTCGTGTCCCAGTTACGATCATAATGTTTTGTTTTGAAGAGTTTTAATAAGAAATACAAAAAATTGTGAACGATCATAATGTTTTATTATTTTACTGAGTCTTGTTCATTTTCATATTTTAATTTAGATTATAATTGTTGTCTTGTTCTTCAATGATATATTACATTGATGAGAATAACCTCCAAAAGTTAAAAAGAGAGTTTTTCTATTTAAAAAAATTAATTACTATTATTTATTTATTTTATTTTATTTATTAGTTTTCAACGCCCTTATGGGTTTTTACATGATAAAGTGTATGTATGATACAGAGACATAATGTTAAGATAAAAAAAATAAACTTAAAAAAGTAACATTATATAAAGGTAGGTACAAAGAAGCTACTTGCCGCTATCACAAAAAATATAATTTCGGTCCGTACGTCCTGCCTAACTCTTTTTTTATGTGAATCCGCACAGTAGGCGTGTAGGGGGAGTACGTGGCTGTTCAGACCTGGTCAACAAACACGACTAAAGCCATTTCAAAAATCGTTTTAATTCTGAATGATGGTCTTACACCAGGGCGATACTTAGACCATCTTCCACTCTGGTACGTTTACATCAGTTCTATATCAACATCAAAATATATGAGTATTGGATAAAATGTATTATTCATTAGTTAGGCAATACCTCTGTCTGAGGGTATAAATCAACTCAAGTTTATAAATCAACTAGGTTCGGTTTGATGTATTAGCAGGGGTGCTTGGGTTCAAGGCTTGAGGTTCTTCTAGGTCTTGGCAGTGGATGAGTCTGCTCATCCACTGGCCGAACTGGGAGAGGCCAGTTGAGGTATACCCTTGACCCCTTCACCCGGTTGCTTTCGTCCTATCGCCTTCCTCCACAGTGGGAGGGATGAATTTATATATCCGTCACTCCTGGAAAATTGACCTAAAAATTCGTACATAGCCATTATAAAAAGACCCTCCACACAGCAGCCCATAAGATGACATAGGCTCTGATGGAAATTATTTTCCTCAGGGCCTCCTGTGTGTAGCTAATAGAAAAAAGACTTAACGAAAAAATATCATTTTTTATAAGAAAAACTCTCTTTTTAACTTTTGAAGGTTATTCCCTTCAATGTAATATATCATTGAAGAAGAAGATATTAGTAATAATATAAATTTAAAAATGAAAATGATCAAGATACATAAAAATAATAAAAAATAATTTTAATTCTGAAATTTGAAATATGACATTTGACAAATTATAGCGGTTTTATAATCGAACGCAATAGCTGAATCGGTAGAGGGCCGTCATGGTAAGATGTGAGATCTGGGTTCGAGACTTATTTGCGACCATTATGTTTTATTATTTTTCTTGTTTCATAATTTAATTATAATTGTTATCTTTTTCATTTTTTTTTTAAATCTAAATTCTAATTAAAATCTTATCCATCCAATTAGTTCAAATTCACATCGGACAAGATTCTGCTCAGAATCTCCTCCTTTTCTTTTAATCAATTCGATGATTGATGATGTGTTCCGAATCATTTATACGAGCAAGTGTACTTACTACCAGCAGTGGTGAGGTAGAATGAGGGGCCGAGGGTCCTGTCACTGTCAGAAGAAGCGGGCCCACCCAAATATTACAACTAATTGTGAGGAGAAGCCGTGTTTACATTGGTATTGTTAGGATTCACATTTGAACGGTTGGATCCACGGGGATTATAATTTATTGTTTGGTGCTGCAGATACCTACTGGTATGGCATGTCATGTGCACAGAGTTACATGTTTGTTGCCGGTTACAGGTGGAGGCTTAAAAACCAACAATGTTAAATCATTTCATCTGTAAATTTATAAATTTGTGTTTTTTTACGGTGTGCTAACTCTAACTAACTCTGACGGAATGCTTCACAGAATTTGAAAAATTCGTCAAATTTCAAAGTAAAATTCAAGTTCGGTAAAGGTTCTTTTTTATATTTTTAATAATTTCTGCTTAATTTTTTTATAATCTAAAATGTTTTCTCCTAATAAATCAGATGCTTGAGCTTAGAATGGAATAACTAATATTTTATTACAACTTTTAGAAAAGTTAATATTTATTTATTTCCAATGTGGATTTCTAATTTAAAATTATATTTTACGTGACAATAAAGAAGACTACATATATGTAATACAAGTTCTGTTATTATTTCACCATGGTACTTGGATGTTGGATATACTGCGGAAAGCTTTAAGCACTGCTGTAACCGATTTTTGGCGAATTAAGCAGTTAAAAATCAGTCCGAATAATTTTCAAAGTTCTGTTCAAATATGTTAATTATGTTATAATAATAATGTTCGGATAATTTACATATCGTCGTTTTCGTGAGAAAAACAAACTCAAGGGCGCTTTACAACTTCATTTATACATTCAACATATTTATGCTGTTATAGGTTATTACTTCAACGCCTGTCTGAATTCTTCACACGTCAATTCCAATTTTTAAAAGACACTTAGAATAAAGCACAAGTTATAGATTTTTTTGCCTGTAATGTGGACTTAAGACAAAGTTATAGTACATAAGAATTTTTTTAAATTATAATATTAAATCAACTTCTCCATACTGTTAACTTTAAAGAAAGGTAACAAAATTACGACTAATGAGGATTGCAGCCACGTCTATGTATATATATTTTGTATTATGTTAGACGCTTTAAATTATACATTGATGTTTTTGTTCTAGGTAATTGTAGTTGGTGTACATGTCTTTTCATATAGGTTTTAAGATTTTCACGGCCAAAAGCATTTTCGTTGTTTGTTTTTGGGGTGTTATGCCGTGTTGTGCTACCTCCTTCTTTAGCCGACGTTTCGGACAGCGTTGCAGTGTCCATCATGATGTAATCTTGTCTTATCCACTAACGAATTCTTGTTTGTATAATATGGTCATCTATTCTACATATCAAAAACATATCACTATCTTCTTCTTCTTCCTTGCACTGTCTCAACTCATTGCCTAGGTGGGCTGTTGGGGTCGGCTCTCCTCGTTCTCAAGTTATAGTTTCTTCGGTTCTGGGTATCGCTTTCATCCAGGCCATTTCTCAGTAGAATTTTTAAGCATTGAGTAATCCAGGAGTTCTTTGGTCTTCCTATGGATGACTGTCGATGAAGCTCCATAGACATTGCGTGCTTACTGTGTGGTCTGGTGGTCTCGGTCTTATGTGCCCATACCATCTCAACTGTCGTTCCTCTAGCTTACTGTTTATGTCCGTGACACCCAGGCTACCACGAATGCAAAAAAAAATGTCACAATCGATAATCTTTTATTAAAGTTAAGGCAACAATAGTGCCAGGTACTTCATACGTCTTCACAGTAAAAGCTTCCGCCACATGTCGCAATTTTATAATCTTTCATTCACGACTAATAATAAGACACCATTTTATCATTAACCACCATAAGGAATTTACGTACAATAAATCCCTGACATTGATTTTGTGCATTATCTCCGACGTGCCTCGAGTTTAATAAACCATAAAGTTTCGAGGTGCATCCCACCGACTGCGGATGATAATAAAGATCAGTGAGCTGTGATCACACGGTGGTGTTTGCTGGATGGAGTATGCTGTATGAGCTGACGTGTGCGATTCACACCACGTGAGGTTTGACCCGTGACCCGGACACGTGACCTGCCCCACGTGGCCTGCACACTGTGAATAAACCATGTACATAAGTTATGCCGTGGCCAGGGATGTAAAACAGTGTACCTGGTTTGTCTGAATTTCTATTTTAGTGATACTATAAATCTATTTGGCGATGAAAATTTACGTTGCCTATATTTTTCCAAATATCAATCAATTAAATTTTGAGTATTTTGAGTGTATAAGTGAATCGTGTTCGCATTAAATTTCGCCACGATACGTTTCTCAATAATTAAATGACGAAATGTAATAACATCACAATCATAGAATATTTTAAATTAGTAACAACAAATGAACGTCGTGACAAACAAATTTCAAATTCCTCTTCATAATTATAAATAACCATGTAGAAAATTCCCTCTTAGCCACAATCAAAATGAAAACCAATCATCGTCTACTTCAAAATCCCGAAACTTTCCTTATTCCTTCACAAAGAACCGAATAAATAAGTAAAAAAAAAAAAATTATCGTGATAGGCAATTTTTAAGCCTAAAAAATGAGGCGATTAATATGATTTAATTCTTGACAATACTTTATATAAAAAATAACGTCCTTGTCTGTACAGTAATTGTACCCTTTGGTAATGTACATGGTAATGGCTTGGTAGGTACCGGTTCGACCGACGCCCACATTGGGATATGGGAACTCCATAAAGCTATACGTGGTTAATTCCCCCATTCCAAGCCAAAACTCTGTAATTATTATTGTTGTAGATGTGCATTCTCTTCGTCGTCTTCTTCTTCTGTGACTAAAAATAACATGAGTTGTGTTGAAAGGCTTTGTGTCAGACACATTGGCAGTGCGGTACGCTAAAAAACGTGCAATCACTTTAGATTCAGTTGACTACTCAAATAATATTGACGCTGAAAAATAAAGCTATAATAGCAGTTGCTTATAACTTTAAATTGTTGTTGACTTTTTTTCCTTTTTATATTAACTCCGCACAGGAGGCCCTTAGGAAAAAAAATCCTCAGGGCCTATGTCATCTAAGATGCTGTGTGGAGGGTCTTTTTGAGGAGAGGAAGGAGTGAACATGAATCTTGAAGAGACCCGTGTTGTAGGAGGGAGGGAACACAGAGGCCGTCAAATCGTTCCACAGGCGAGCTGTTGAACACAAGAACAAGTCGTAGAAACGAATATGTAATACCCGTTCTCATGTGACAAATGTCAACCGTGTACATATGTTGAGCGTTTGGCGTGTTTCCCGACTATGCACCGGTGCCGAGGGGATCAATGGTGCTAGTTCCTCGGAGCATCTTCCATTGAAATACCGGTAGAACAAGGACAGCATTCCCATTCGATGCCTGTGCTCTAAAGATTTGAATCCGTTTATTCGCAATCAATAATATCTAACCATTTTTTTAAATTATTTTAATTGAAACATTGCTTGCAATGTTTGATGTCTACATCTGAATAACCATATACTTTCACATCTTTCTCCTCGCCATCTCCTTCTCCTTCCCGCGATCTTCAGCCTTACAATATACCTCAATGGGAAATGCTATAGTCTGACTGGCTCCAGACGGTTGTCGGGAGCAGTTGATGGGATTATTATAAGGCATTCAAATAAAAAAAAATATTAAAACACTGCAAATTATTTACCTCAGGACCTACGTCAACTTTGAGGTTGCCGTATTTATTTATTTATTCAAAAAAATAATGTACTAGGTACATAAAAACATAAGCTGCACTCACTAGGGCATTCCTGTACCCAGATATGCAGCTTTACAAGTTATTATGGAATTTTAAAAAAATCATTAAAAACTTAATGATACATACTAGTTTAATCATAATAAAAATAAACCTACAAAAGAAGCACTGAATACATTTATTCAAACATTAATTACAGTTGGGCAGTATTGGCAGTATTTATAGTTGGAAACAATAACGTAAACCAAATATGTACAATGTACGTATGATGGCTTAAACAGTTGTATTCATATGACAATCATAATATAGTGTATGGAGGATCATTTTAAGGAAAGAAAGAAGTGAATGCCTTGCGTGCATACGCTTACTTAGGTACTGGAAACTTTTATCATATTTTTTGTTCATGTAATTTTATGAATTACTATTGATAAAAGAGTTACATTGTTTTAAAAGTTAAAGACAAGGTAAAAACCGTGTAAATTTTATATGGTCATTATTTTGCTGCTTCAAAAAAAACAGATTATTGTTTTATAATTAAGAAAGAAGAGAAGAGAATAAATAGGTAGAAAAGCAAAAAAATAAATAACAGTTTAAAGAGGTTTATAAATAATTATAAAGGAGTTTTATACAGAAAAATAACAAAGTAAAATAAAATAATGGCAGAAAGCCGAGTAAACGATAAAACATGAAAACTTTTACAGAAAACGGCCAGCCACTGAGCTGTTCCTTAGAAATTACTATAATACCCGCTTTTCTCCAAACACGTACCCTCCTTTCATTCATTGTGCTTCTTATTTTTTTGCTATCCAAAAGTTTAAATAATATCGCATTCCCTGGGGGGATAATGCAATGTGAGGTATTTTGACGAACTTCGAGAATTCAACAAAGAATAAATCCCAAATGTAGAACCAAATGCCTAACGTTAGCAGCAGATAGCAATATTTATCCCAAATCATCAACCATCCTTTTGTCTACTTTCTGTTTTATTGTACGCCTCAGGTAAACACATTTTTTAATGATGCTATAATAGGTTTACCAGGAATTGTCTGATCAATATTTGAGTCTTCAATTTGATTTTCTCATCTTGTGTGGTGAACATGTGATTGTAATTCAATCAACTCATTATATTGAAAAGAGTATATAAATATTTTGATCCTGAACTGATTCCTTTGGGTCTAAGACAGATTTAGGTAGGCATGATTTTTTTAAATATAAAACCTACAGGGAAGGTTCGAATGTTTCTCTGTGGTGATAAGATTTTGGGGATTGATGAGGTACATACTGGAGGAACTAGGAAACATGAAATATGTCTAATCATAGCCGAGTTCTTGAGTATGTACGACTAATGTCAACTACTGTCAATCGCTGCAATCAAGTTGGGAACGCGTTTCGCACGTGTCACACGGTTGGGCGCCGATGTAAAAGCTATCAATGATGCTAGTTCTTCGTAGCCACTTCCATTAAAATCTTGGCATTCCCACTTCATTACGTTCTATGGATGCAACATGCGTGATAAAAATGATAAGCTATTCAAAGGCAGGTATCCTGCAACCGTTTCCACAAACAATACCTCAAACATTACTACAAACCCGGGGCAGGGCCACAACATTATTTGTTTTCTATCAGCCACGGAAAGCAAAAATCATTTTTGGCCAGACCTAGAGCCATCCACAAAATGTTTACGTGTATTTGTCAATTAATTATAATATTTGGATGATTTGTATTGCGCCGTGTTTATGAAAAAAAAAACACTTGGTGCTGTACAAATATTTTATTCAAGGCTATATCCTACTTTACTTATTGGAAGTAATGCTTTCTTTTTGGGCCTCCAGATCCAAGGTGACTAGCAACCTAGTCATTAAAACTATCTTGTGTTTTAAATCGAATCAGCAATTCTGATGTTCTCAATATATTACATTATACTTACAGAAGGGTAAGCGCAAGGGTCCTCCATGGAGGACTGAACGCTGTAGACGCCAACTAAAAGCTGTACAAAGAAGAGAAGATAGTAGTTAGTAGTGCACATCGGATTGCTATTACCTAACCTGATGTATGGCAGTGAAGCATGATGGTGGCAGAGAAAGGATGAAGTGGGGTCTTTTTGAGGAGAAATGAGACTGAATGGTGTGGAAATGAGATCCCGGAGGTGTTTTTGTGGTAAAACCATGTATGATCGTGTGAGAAATGTGGAGATGCGAAAATAATGCCAGGCTGACGTAAATAATGCCGGGCCATGTCAAGAGTCAGAATAATAGAGCAGTATGTAGTAGACGATGTATGAATGTGATTGAGGTATGATTCGATATGATGAGACGATATGGATCTTCTCTGCCTACCCCGATGGTTAGTTAGTTAGTTTACCACTCACATCTTAGCATAATCGGCGATCTGATAAAGCATTGTGTCATAAATGTTTTAAAATATCTGGCAAAATTCTTGATACATTAATAACGACATTCCCAATAAATAATATCAAACACATTGTTCAGTTAAGGCGTGAATGACACCATGGCTTTTGGTGGACTTAACTTTTACTTTTGTTATCAAGGTTGTTATGACATTTTGTAACAAGCAAACGCTTTCATGCTTTTTGTTCTTCCGTTCAGATGGACCGAACATTTTAAGACTGTTAGTTTTTTGTCATGCAATACTACATCGGTATTGCGTAAAAAAAAAATTTATCCTCTCGAGCGCTTTTTGCCACATTATGGCACTATTTCCAAAACCTCTGATTGTTTTGTTGCCAAAATGTGGCAAATTTAAAAAAAATATATATTAAAACCACTATATAATATATTGTACATTCAAAATAAAACAAAATAAATATTCTCTAAATTCTTCAAAATGTTTTAAGGTTAAAGATTTAATTATATTTTTTTCATAAATCCTACAAATATGTGATAATAGACAAAATATAGGGGGATTCATTGGCTACATAGAACTATAATCAGTCTGTATGTCTCCATATTCAAATTCTGAGGTATGATTTTTTTAATGTGGGTGGAAAAATTTCCTTTGGCAATCCGAGAAAAAATATTTTAATTGCTCTGTCGCTCCTGTGGTTGAGGAGGTGGTGTGAAAAACTAAACTATAAGTTTTGACCTGAAATCTGAAGGTACCTACTCCCCACCTTTCTTTTTCCATCTCATTCCCTTCTCCACTACCTTTAGCCTCACAACGTAAGCCAATTGGGGATGCCATAGTCTATTTGGCTCCAGATGCTTGGGAGCAGTCGGGACTCTTGTGCGGTATGCGGTATTTGGGATATATAGGGGTAGGCAGAGAGGATGAACCAAACACGATGGTCTTGGCACGCATTACTTCCTTTAATCCTTGAACCAATGTTCTATTCCTCACTGATGTACATCAGAGTAAGTATCAGCTCTCAATTATCGACTGCTGGCTTCGCTTCTTTGGACGTTTTATGTTAGCGCCAAACGCACTCACTACTTACTCCAAACGCAGTTTCCAAATCCAATGTATCATCATTACAAAACCCAAAATCCACTCAATCCACGCTATCTTTGATAAAGTTACGTAAGTTTGGTTTTAGAAGCGGATTTCCTGTTTCACGTTAGATTTGAAATTCGAAATTTTAACTCCAGTTCAATAACCGTTCTTATTGCGTTATTATTCTGCATTAGAAATGTTTTTATTACCATGTTTGCAAATAGTTACTCGAAACATATTAAGTTGATTTATAGTTCATATACGTTGTATTTTAAGCCAGAGAAGTTCAACCCACGGATTGCGAATACCTCGAAAATCTTTCCATGTACACCGGCTAAGTCCAAAAATGACTGAGTGATGGATGAAAACTAGATACTGTCATCATCATCAGATACTGTCAGAATCATCTAGCGGCATGGCGGGGTTGGATTGAAGCATAATGACTAGTTTTTAAAGATAAAGTTGTCCTTTTCGAACAATTCTGTATATTTAATTCAAAATTCACCTTTTTAACTTATTGCTCTATATTAGCGAAAGTGAGATAGATAACTAACTAACAAACAAACAAACGATCACGCCGATTCCTCGCAGGGTTAGACAGAGTGGACGGACTGCCAAACAAACGGACCAGACGGCTGGCGTGGTCAAGTGGTAAGACTCTCGACTTCATATTGGGAGTCGAGGTCGCGGGTTCGAACCCAGCGTGCGCGAATAATTTATTTTTTATTAATTTGTGTTATTTTTCCATTAATTAATTAAAAATAATGTATTTGCGGCACGTTCCAGAGTTGAAGATACTCTCAGTATGGCCCTGATGTAAGCCCACCATTCAGAATTGAAAAGTAGCTTGAAATGGCTTTTGCCGTGTTTGGTGACCAGATATGAATATCCAGGTACTTCTTCCTCTGGCCCCTAACTTCAGCCTCACAACATACCTCAATTGGGGATGCCATAGTCTCACTGGCTCGAGACGAGAGGAGTTGGGACTCTTGTGCGGTATTCATATAAAAAATCAACCCATATATGTACAGCTGTGTAAAATTTAAAAAAAAAAGGTTTTTTTAATAAGCACCCTTGTTTTAGCAAGATTGCAATCAAAAATTTTAAAATGAAGAACGATGACTATTTTAATCGTAAAGCAGAAATCCTTTGGTACAACATGTTACCAAAACTCTCGAACAATGAATAAATTCTGATGTCGTGAAATTTATTCAACATTTTCTGCCAGGAATGTTTAGGTCAATGCATATTTTTCTATCATAAAGTTGACGTTGAGTTTTAAAATGTGCACCAAACTGTAATTTTTAAAAAATTATTCTATAGTTTCCTAGAGAATTTCATTTTTCTTGTTACTTATATCCTTTTTCTTTATTAAAAGGTTGGCTCTGTATGTCATACTTATGATAAAGAACAGAGTAACAATATCAAACATGAAATAATGTCTTCAGCTGAGCGAGGCTATAAATTACTAAGGCGGTTTTAAGAACAATAAAATATTCAACAGCATTATGAAGTGTGTTATTAGCAACTTTGTGATTCCTTTGTATTTTCATGAACTGAAATGGTCGACTCCATGTGAAGAATGCCCGTTAAACAGAATAGAAATAATTAATATACACACAGGTGATACGGTTAGAAGAAAGAATGTACATAATATTTATTAATATAATATGTCAACATTTGATCACAGAAAGAATAATCTGACAATATTTGAATATTTCCTACTTCTACCAAAGTTAGCGGAAATTGTTGATTGTGTCGTGGTGGAGGACTTAGCCAGCCGAGGAATTGAACACACGATGCCTGGGTGGGATCAAACGCGATGCCAACTCTGCCACTGACCTCTCAAGTTATTCCTGATTCAATCAAATACAATATAATATAGTGAATTTGCGGCATATTCCAGAGTGGAAGATACTTTCATTATAGCCCTGGTGTAAGACCCTACACCATTGAAACGTTGCTTGAAATGGCTTTAGTCGTGTTTGGTGACCAGATCTGATTAGCCGGGAACTTCCCTACCTTTCTCTTTCCTATCTTCTTTCCCTCCCCAATAACATCAACCTCACAACATACCCCAATTGGGGATACCATAGTCTTATTGGCTCCAGACGAGAGCAGTTGGGATCATTTTGCGGTATTCACCATTATAGCGATCACCCCACTTACTAAGTCATATGTGTTCTTTTAAGTTTTTGTAGTAAAAAACGTTTTTTTCCTTTCATTTAAAAATGTGGAAGAATCTAATTTGATAAGGGAAATGCTATTTTTTCCCCTATTGTTAACAACAAAGGGATTCTAAATCAAGTTTTCAACATTCGTTGTTATTAATTAACACGCTATAGACTCTATGGACCCAATGCCAGGTGTATATTAAATTAATATTCAAGGTAGTTCCTGGTTTCTCAACTATAGGCCCATTCATTCATATCTTAATTTATTTATAAAATTGTAAAACATATATACTAGATGAACCGGCCACTCGTTGCTGTGGCTATCTCGGAAAAACATCGTGACGCTAGAATTTTATATTAAAAGACTATTGTTTATGCATAATTATAATAGCTTAGAATACACTCAAATTATATTTGGGTTTGTTAAGTTTGAAAAATAAATCACTCATTTTTATCAAATTAAATGTGTAGATTTTTGTACACTTTAGCTCATAAATAATAACCCGAAAGCCGCACGCATCGAAATCGATTGTGTATCTATGGCATTTAGCTCCTGTGAGGACTTCTTACTTTTTATATTTAAATCTTTGTTCCTTTTAAAGATATCTTATATTTCTACATTTAACTTTTTTTATTATTATTATTTTATTCTCACTTTTAACTTTTAACTTTTTTATCTTTGCTTAATAATTTAAAGCTTGTACTTTATACTTATACTTTGTACCATATTTTTCACTTTACATTTATATTTTACCCTTTTCCTACTACTTATTACCTTACTACTTACTTTTTACATTTTTTTTCCTTATATTTAACTTACATTTATACTGTTAGTTATTCTTCATGTTGTTGTACTATTTATATGTTATGTCAATTATGTTAATGGCACATGTTGTGCCGTATATGTGTAAATAAATAAATAAATAAATTTACATATTATTAGGGACGCGAAATATTGTATCCAATATGTAGCTAAGTACCGGATGAATCTCAAATATAGGGCATACAGCTTATATGCCCTTCATTCAAATTCTCATCAACAAGAAGAAGGCAATATTTGTGTTGACAGAAAGGGTTAAATTGTACCCAATCTCTTGTAGATTTGTTTGAGCAAATAGTGTAATTTTGTTATAAAGTTTAATGAAATCATAGTATAGTCTTGTGTGTTGTAGATTCATGTTGGATAGTCCTTCGAGAAATAATATCGTTTGCGTTCTATTGTTTGTATTTTGTGTGGGTCCTTTTTGCTGCCCCCCGGCGCGCAGTGGCTCAACGTCGGAAGGGGCCGGTAGGCCAGAGGGGGGCGGTCATTTGAAACCAATACCCCCCCGTAGCTCTGAATCTTGTAATATCTATTCCCGCTTATCATTCCCTTACAAATATAATAGGATGATCACAAGCGCATTCATAGCATAACAACGGCCGCCAATAAATGGCTTTGTGTGAACAGGCGGGCGTACCAAGCCTCACTGTAGCCTGTAGCAGTGTAGCCAGCTCGCGTTGTTGTTGTTGCTGCTTTTTTGGCTTTCATAGATTTTTTTCAATGGCTTTATAATTATCGACGAAAGCAATATGCCCACAAGATATTTTTTGTTCCCGATCTATTATGATCATTCTGTGCCCCCCTTTTTGCCTTTTGATAGCATTACGCCTGATTGGATTTGAAGTTTAGAGAATTATGTGCCATGTTTGTTTGGATAATAATAACTTTCGATTTACTGTTGGGGTAGAGTCGGGTATTACGTATTGTTCGCTTACATCATTATTACGGTAAACACAACATC
Organism: Limnephilus auricula; assembly: GCA_951813805.1. NCBI lineage: Eukaryota > Metazoa > Arthropoda > Insecta > Trichoptera > Limnephilidae > Limnephilus > Limnephilus auricula. The sequence goes on from OX638401.1 coordinate 2,916,937, forward strand.
GTTTCCCATTTTAATGAAATTTAGTTTTTGAAACTTCCCCTTTGCGCAACAGTTTCTACTAGGAATTGGTTCTGTTATTTGTGAGGTAACATCTTAGTAGGCTACACAACAAAATATTACATTATTACACAAAGTTCATATTTAACAATATTGTTAACCACATTCATTAACATAAATATCACATGTCATATCAAACATAAGAATAATGAAATTAGTAGATATGTAGTAGGATGCCACCTTAATAATATTGTCGGTTTTAAACGAAATAAACATCAAAGAATTTTATCATGTAAAAAATGTAAACAAATTAAAACTTAAATTCCGAAAAGATATGATTGATTCATACAAAAAAATCATTTCTTTAAAAATATTAAAAAAACACAAATAAATATACAAATATTGAACATAACATTGTTGATAGATGGATCGATGTATCGATGGATTTAATCTGTTGTTATAATAGATTGTCTAGTGTTTGGTCTATAGTAATTAGATAGAGCATTGGATAATATACATGTATACATTAACATACATTTATACATTAATATAATATACATTTATACAGCGACCTTGAGATGATTTTTCATAAAAGAGCGCTGTAAAACCATTAAAGAATAAAAATACTGTTATTACAGTTCGTTATAATACGTCATATTTTTGTCGTTGATTCCTTCTTATATTACATTTACGTACAATTCATTTTCTGTGACACTTATTGGTCTCTTTTTGTGTTTTATGTTTTGTATTGGACAATTTTTTATAGTCAATAAAATAATCATATCCTCTCCATACCACTACATATTTCAATTGCCATGTATGTGCATAACATTCACATCTCCATTCACACACGTAACTAGGGCAAATTTCAATAATTTTTAATGAATTATTTTGACAGCTGGTATTAAAAATGGGCCACGTGACAAAGACTGCATGGGTATGTGCAATAAAATGCGATTTTCTTGTATAAAATAATTAATATTTGCAAAGAATATATTCACATAATTAACTTATTTTGTTTTTTTTCTTACATAAGAAAAACTCTATTTTTAACTGTTGATGGTTATTCCCATTAATGTAATATATCATTAAGAGAATATAACAATAATAATCTAATTTTTTAAAATATGAAAATGTACAAGTAACAAAAAAATAATAAAAGATAATGGTCGCAACTGGGACTCGAACCCAGAACCTCACGTCTAACCGGGACATACGCTCTATCAAATTCAGCCATTGCGATCTATTATGAGACTGTCGTATTTATCAACTTCATATTTCAAGTTACAGGATTAACTATGTTAATTATGTTTATTATTAATTATGTTCGACTAATGTTTTTTTTCCATATTTCCTGTGTTTTCATTTTCATATTTAAAAAAAATAGATTATTATTGCTATCTTCTTCTTCAGTGTTATTTTGTGTTTCGTTTTATTTAACAGTTTTTATCGATATTCTCAGAAAGTGCTCAAAGCCACATAGCTCATATTTAATGTGGAACGACGATTTGTCACAAATATTGCAAAATCATTTGGGAAAAGTTAAGACGTATTAAAAGCCTTGGATATCGCCTACATTTTTGAGCTTCTACCATATTTATTATTGAAGCTTGACGATGCCGCGAGGGCCTGAATGACCAAAAAACATCGGACTGCTCTTTAAATAGTTGAATAAAACGGCTAAAAAAACGTTGATTTGTCGACACCAGCCAACATTAGTGGCATTTTGGGAGAGTGTTTGGTGTGACATTGGGTTTGGGTTATTGGTCCAGTAATGCCTATCGGCTACGCCTCTATGATGTTCCGCTATATCGGAGTATGTCCTCCTCGTATGCGTTGCCACAGGGATGCCACAAAATAATACACTATTTTTCTTTTTTTAAAGAAATAAGTCGATCAATTTTAATAATAAACATAATTAACATAGTTAATCCTGAAACTTGAAATATGAACTTATTTGTTAAAAAAAAAAACAATTAAAAAAACATTAGTCGAACATAATTAATAATAAACATAATTAACATAGTTAATCCTGAAACTTGAAATATGAACTTATTTGTTCAAAATATAAACATAATTGGTAGCAGAATAATAATTCAATAAACATTACATCTTCCTTATTTGGTATAAAAGATGTAGATAGTATTATTTTCAATTTTTTATTAGAATAACTATCTTTTATAATAACTTTCGAAGGTTATTCCCATCAACCTACAGACAAGCTGCCATATGACAGCTTTGTGGGACTACCCTTATTTTGTACAAATGTATTTTTGATAAATAAACTAATACAAAAAACAAAAAAAAATGTAATATATCATTGAAGAAGAACATAATACTATTAAATACAACGAAATATGAAAAAGAACAAGACATGTTTTTGAAAAATAAAAAGTTAACGGTCGCAACTGGGACTCATATATTCAGAATTAATTCGTTTATTCCATTTTTTTTGTTTTATGTACAGTATGTCATGGTCTCAGTTTTTATACAATTGATTTTGTTGCAATTGATTTTTTTGCAAACAAAACGATCATTTTTCTCCGTGTATGTTGTGATGCTGGAGGTATAGGGAAGATAAGTATATGGATAAGAGGAAGGTTTAGCAATATTTGCTTTTTAGATCTGACTACAGTGATTGAAAAACACGGCTAAAACCATGTCAAGAAACGTTTCAATTCTGAATGGTGATGTTTCACCAGGACGACACTGAGAGTATCTTCCACTCTTGAAAGTGCCACAAATGTTGAATCTGTAATAAGTCATTTTAAGTGAGTAAATTTTCAAATAAAATAATATTCATTTCATTAGAAATACGCGTTCTTGCGCGCGTGCCGGGATTTGGACTCGGTTGTAACCAAGAATCATAACCATTCAACTACATAATATTAGAAGCTGTCAAAGTGTTGTGATGTCGCTGATTTAACCGTTAATTGTCGTAAAATCGTGTTCAGAAATGCAGATAAATGCCTACCTAAGGCGATAGGTATTTCCTTAATTGCTTTAAAAACCATCGATAAAAAAAGCATTGATCGAGTTTTTTCGGGACCTATCGTAAGATATTATGAGTGGAATTTTGGGGTATTTTCACACTGTGCAGTAAATAATCATACTTATTATAAGCAATAATTATTAGCCTAAAACATCCCTATTGAAAGAATCTCCTTAAAATCTCCCGAGGTTTTTCAATATGGATGAGTGTTTCAGGCTAATAATTATTGCTTATAATAATTGTTACCCTTTGTGTTTTTAGTTTATCAATTTAAAAAATAATAATTTTCTTTAAGTTAGTAACAAACTTCACTTACACATATCGTTTTGTTTAAGGCGAGGTGACAGAGAGGTACTCGAAGTTCTAAAATTTCAACCGTACAGTCCCTAACGTAGGCACAGCCCTGTCATCGATGGTCGCGGGCCAATGGCAATTGCTATTAGCGGACCCGACCTTGTATGGCCAACACGCTGCGCCGACATTGGAGTCCATTACCGCCTTTTTATCCTCAGAAATCCAAGATACGGTGCAGACACCTCCGGAGAAGATCAGAGAGACACGCTCTTCGGGCCAAACGGAAACACTCATAATCATTACGGAACAAGCACCATTCAGGGAACAAAACTTTGTCGGAACATTTCCCAAAAGACTGAGAACAAAACACAAAAGTTACCTAGATACCTACCCATTCTAGTTTTCCGGTTGCTTGCGTTTCGGCGCGCACTACTCGAGTTACAATGAACACGAAAAAAAACAACAAATTATTTACATACAATATTGCATGGGGCAGAGGTAGCGAACATAATCACTAAAATTATAATATAATACTTATTTACCGACGTTCGTTTTTTTTATCCCAGAACTAATTAAAAAATCTGATATAATTATCCGAGACACTATCTAGGTTACAAACCAGTGCATAGGACCAATGAAAAAGGTGGCTGCCAATAATATGGAAAAAAAATTAGACGAAGAAAATATTGTTAATTCTGAACTTTTAAATATGATATTCACAAATATGACGTTTAAATAAGAGGTGGCAGTAGCCTATGTGGTGCGGCGGCGCGGCGTTTGTCCCGGTAAGATGAGTAGTTTTGGGTTCGAGTCCCAGTTGCGACCGTTATCTTTTATTTTTCTGTGTCTTTTCATATTTTCGTTTATATATATATATATAGCTAGTATTATCTTCTTCTTCAGTGATAAAATACATTGATGGAAATAACCTTCAAAAGTTAAAAAAAAATGAGTTGTTCTAATAAAAATTTAATTTAACATTCTTTAGTTTCCAAACAAATAAAGACATGAATTTATTCTAAGGACAATTTCGATTATTTTTTATGATCAGCAATCTGATAACGATCTAAAGGTTGTTTAAAAAATTGATTGTCATTGAATTCCCTTTTTAAGGATTCGTGATATTGTCCCCACTCACGCCTTGTTTGGGGTAATTATTATCAAAATAAAACCCTGGATGACTACTGTAACACTGTGAGCTGTCTTGAGTTGTGATATTCGAGATCAAACGCGAGATAAGAATTGGACATTTGGCCACCGCTGCCTAACCAATACCACAAGAGAGTAACCACCTAAAAAAAGAAAATCAAGAAATCCCAGTCGTTAATATCCGGACAAAGAGGACTGAGCACTTTGTTCGCGGACAAGAGCTTAAAACAATATGGCGCTCTCGTCGAGGGTTTTTTCTCGGATTCAGTTTGAAAGGAGACAATCAAAGGTGAAAGAAAATGTCGTTAGTGTTTTGGTTTTGTCCTTGGTCGGCCCACATTGTTGGTGTGAGAACGGATCGCAATATTTTGACAGCTCCCTGCGGTGATATTTATTACGAGCACTTCATACCACCCTGCTCCTCGGGGTCTTTGATTGAAAACCACATTTTAAGTCCATTTTTAGATGTCAAAGCCAACACTGTGTGCCTATACAACTATGTATAATACGAGGCGATTATTGTACGGGGAAAAATATGTCATTGTGCGGCGTACCTCAGCGTGTGCTTTATATTTCTTTATAGACTGCGTTTTCTGGATTCTGGAGGGTTGAGGCATTTCTAAAGTCAATTATTGGACCATTAGAATATGAGTAATCGATGGGCCACGTGACATGTGCACGCTGGGTTTTCTAGGATGGCCTTTCGTACATTCGAGGTAGGTACTACCCACTTACATTTTTTATCTGAATTGTACTTATCCTATAAAAATGATTGTCACAGCAAACCTTTAACGTGGTTGTAGTGTTCTTTATCAGATTCCCGCAATATTCTAAAGAAGAATTCGAACCGAAAGAATAATCTGAAGTGTCTTAAAATCCCGTGTTTTTCAATGAAGTTTTCACATGAATTCATCGGAATAACAGAATTTCTAGACATCCTAAAAAATTACACGCACTCCTCAAGAGTCCTTTTATGATTCTTTATTCGGTGCATTTCCGAGTAAAGTGTGATTCCCCGATAAAGTCGTTGTTTCTCGGTTGACAAAAAAGTATTCCATATTTCACTAAAAAGGTGCACTGCAGAACATCCATCAACAATCACACGACCTTAATAAGTGGTCCAGGTGGTTCTTTAGAAAGGTGGCTCCCAGATTCCGAGATTAATAAATCTTTTAAAGGGGGGCATATCTCGGGATCTGAGCCTACCGCGACATTGTTGTGGCTCGTATGAGAATAGAGAATGGAAGATTTACAGGACGGGAGAGAGGCTTTTGTGATGGAAGTGTCACACAATGGTATCGGGAGATCTGGAGTGATATCAGATCACCGGCCAACACTCGCTGCTCGCTGCTCTAGAGGACGAGGGACTGAAGATTCAAGGCTGATGGTCGTGGCAGACCATGTGCAGGGTACAGTATGTGCACTGCGCAGTGAATGGTAGAATGGAGACTTGACAACAATTTTATTTATGGCACTTCAAGCTCACAAGCACTTTATTATTGTATGACTTTAATTTACGAATTTGCATTTTTATTATCAATCTTCATTGAAGGGCCCTTGATGGCCTTCGTGACCAAGGGGTAAGATTCTCTGAGGTATTTGTGCAGAGTTTTATTACACATGTACATTTGTTACTTAATTTTTATTGAATTGTATATTTTTTAAGTTAGTTTTAAGATTGCTGGTGAATGAATGACACAAATATGTTGAAACCGGTAGCAGCTAAATAAAAATTAAGTACATATATATAAATGTGATATATGCTATGTATATTTGTACGCAGGTTGTGTATGTATGCATATGTATATATGTATAATATATCTCAAAGTATGTATGCACTTTTCTTCCTAATAATTGATTTCGATCCTCCTTATTTTTATATACATTCTTGCAACTAACCAACCACTATTACACAAAGAATATTGAGATAAATGTTGTGCTCACCTATAATTAGAACCATCATTATAACCATGTATAAATGTAAACTACTGTAAAAAATATGTGATGTATTCTGTTGGCGAGCCAAATAAATAAAAAATAAAATAAAATAAAAAGTACAAAATGGGCATGCGAACGTTTCAAAATCAAAATATTTAAAAATAATACTTTTTTATTTAGTTTCACGCAGGAGGCCCTGGGGAAAAAAGCCCTCAAGGCCTATGTCATATTTAGGGCAGCTATATGGAGGGTGTTTTTAGGGAAAGGAAAGAAAGGAAAATCTGGGAAGAAAAAAGGCATGACAGAAAACATTAAAAATTAAACTCGCACCAAGAATCGTTCCTATAACAAAATAGTAGGTGTGGCAGTATATCCTCTGATAACTAATGTTGCAAGTTAGAGTGACTAGTGATGTTCTACGGATCTAGAGTGAGCAGTATGAAGAATGTAATGATGTACCTAGAGAAGTAGAAGTACGCGGGTAGATAGTAGATAGGTTCCTGCCCACAGTCATCAATCATCCCGCCTAATAAAATGACCAAAGAAAATCCAGATATTTTTTTAACAATCGATATTATGTGTGATTTTATGGCGTAATGTCCAATCTTAAACGTTTAAGTTTAACCCGTAGAAGAAATTTATTATGAAAGGTGATGTTTTAATCACATATTTAATTTTATTATTTTGAAATGTGAATATTTGATGGGAAATCTTTCAATCAACGATAAAGTTTTCAGTCTAATAATAAGAATAAGTAACAAATAAATGTAAACAGTACGTCAAATAAATTAAATAGAAGAACAAAAATTATAACAATATACGAGTAACAAACTGTATGTAACCTTGCACATCATGGTTAGTTTCTTTGAATAGGCGCTGCTTAGTTAGAACCTAATGTTGACTAGGCCATAATGAAGAACAACTATGTTATTGCAGCTTATCCTCAACGCATGTTGTATTTATCCAAATTATCATGTACATATGTGTATCAGCTCCACCATGGTCCTGAAGAAAATATTTGCCCTCGGGCCCTATCTCATCTTTGGGAATGTTGTGTGGAAGGTCCTTGTAAGGAAAGGGGAGGAGGGAATGTTCTGGGAAAGAATAATGTATAAGGGATGGGTAGGAATCTGGAAGTCAGTGTGTCCAGGAGTAACAGACGAATGAGTCCATCCCTCCCACTGCGGTGCAAGGTGATGGATCAATAGAGTCCTTCTGGAGAGGTCAAATGGTATCCGGCCCAACATGCAGTAGTTGGGCAGACGCATCCAAGTCCTAGACAAAACTTCATAAACCACATAATACTTTATTCCATATATACTTTATACCATATTTTTCACTTTACATTTATATTTTACTCTTTACCTGTAACCTTACTACACTACTTACTTATTTACCTTTTTTCCCTTATATTTAACTTACATGTATACTGTTATTCTTCATGTTGTTGTACTATTTATATGTTATGTCAATTATGTTAATGGCACATGTTGTGCCGTATATGTGTAAATAAATAAATAATGACCCGGGCAACCCTGCTAAGTCATCATACGCAGCGAACCACTGGCGGTGACCTATGGCAGGGGTGTTGGTTATCCAATTATTGGTTCCCGGGGCGGAGATTCAGTGAAAAATATATATACAATGGAAATTCAAATTTATTATGTACCTAATTAATTGAATTCACCACTGTATTCAAATTATGTCGGTTATTATCGGATGAAATAATTTTACCTTCTAGATAGGAAAAAAATTATAATGAAAATATGTTTAAATTGACAACTTGTTTTGTTAATTTTTTTTTTTTTTTTTTTATTATTATTGAGTTAGTTTATACTACATGAATATAAACTAATAAGCACAATGTAACATTTCATTTGATAAATTTAAATATTTTTACAGTAATCATAACATTTCTTTTTAAATACATTCATTCTTTCTTCATTCTTCATAGTTTCGGGCATTTCATCATACATCTTTAGTCCTCTGTACATTATGCAGTTCTGTGATTTTGATTTCTTCATTTGTGGTAATCGAATTCTGTTTATATTTCTTGTTTCATAGTTATGAACGTCTCTATTAAAAACAATTTCATCCTTAAAGTATTTTGGCATTTGGTTTTTCATAATTTTATGCACAAAAATTAATACATTAAATAATAGTCTCTTTTTTATTGGAATCCAATTTAGTTCCTCTCTCATTTGATTAATCCTTGCGTATTTGCCTTTCCCCAGTATACATCTCATGGCTTTGTTTTGTATAACTTCTAGTTTGTTCAAATTACTTTCATTGGCCAAATATAACATCGTAGAGCAGTAGTCCAAATGTGGAGCAACGATAGTTTTATAAATGAGCTCCGTAGTGTTTCTATTTAATTTACGTCTTAGTCTTCTAAGAAAATTTACCTTTTTTGATACCTTTTTTAACACATATTCAAAGTTTGCTGTGAAAGTCAGTTTTGAGTCGAGTATTACACCCAGGTATTTGATTTCATTTACTTTTCCAATTTTTTCACCATTAATTGTCAAATTTAACCCTGTGTTACACGTTTTATTGCCTATTTCCAAATATTTTGTTTTGTTTACGTTCAGTTTCAACTTGTTTACTTTCAGCCATTTTGCTATATTTTGTAGGTCTTCGTTTATTTTGTTAATTGCTTCTATGTAATCTTCACACGAAATATAGATTAAGGTATCATCTGCAAATAGTCTAATTTTGCAATGTTTAATAGTTTTGATAATATCATTTATGTAAATTATAAATAGAATTGGACCTAATACTGACCCTTGCGGAACACCAAGGTTGTTTTCTATCGGTTCTGATTCTGAGCTTTCAACTTTCGTTACCTGTTTTCTATTCTGGAGATATTCTTTGAATAGATTCAGAGCTACTTCAGAAAGACCAATGTCTTCTAGTTTTTCCAATAGTATTTTCCTTTCTATCGTTTCAAATGCTCTTTTGAAATCTAAGAATGCTGCAATGGTGATTTTTTTTTTGTCTGTTTCTTTCTTCCATGTATCAATCACTATGTTTATCGCCGCTTCGCAAGAGTTGTTGTTTCGGAATCCTGATTGCTCCTCACATAATATGTTATGTTTTTCCAAATACTCAACGAGTTGTTTTTTTATTACAATTTCTAGTACCTGTTCGTATTTTGGTAACATATTTATTGGTCTAAATTCTTTAATTAACTTAATAAAGATATGACATTTTCCTTTCCTTTCTTCATTTCCAATTTATACATACTTCGAATTAAACTCCGTCATGCTCTTCTACATCTTTGAATCTTTACATAACCCAACTCGAGTATTTGATTTGAAGTTAATTCTGTCATGACTTTCTGGAGTGTTTCGGACTCCTTCTTATAACCACTTAGGCTTCGTGTATTTTCACGACACTCATTTCTTTGTCCATCAGCTCTACATATTCAAACCGTATATGCGTCCCTTTCATAAACAAGTACCAACTTTGTACCTACTTTCCAATTTTGCTAACATATTTTCACGCCTCTTCAATATTCAAGTCAAACCATTACTTAGATTTACAAGTCAAAGCCAAAAGCATTTTTGTGAAAAACCACAACAATAAATATTGAGCTACCTTCCTTTGGACTCTGAACTTGAACTATGTGACTTGTGGTAATGAAAATTGTTTAAAGAATCTATACAGACGGGCGCCGCATTGGTTGTCAATGTGGGAGCCATTGTGGGATGTCTTCCACTCCTGATGATTAATGAACAGGGATCGTCTTCATCATCCAGTGTGACCTATACCCTAAACGCGCATGCGCACTAATGACGCTTCAGCCGATGGGCTTGCGCAAGACGGCACCATGAAAAGTAATCGCGATAGGTTAATAGCTACCTCTATAAGCTACATCAAGACCTCTCCCTCTTTCTCATAAATGGCACATGCTAAAGAAAGGGTGGTTACAAAGGATTTCTTGACGGCATGACTGTAAGTGATCGCTTTGTGGCTGTGATCCTCTCTGCTCTCTGGAACCCTGGCCTTTGGTCTGGAGAGCTGGCCGATAATATCCTGCGGTGTAATACACAATTAATCTTATGAATCAAGTTTTAAATTTTTAACATATTGATTCGGTAACTAGCTTGTGCAGAGTTTCCGGTACCTAAATGATATTATATTATTCATCCACATATCAGATTTTACACGAACTCGAAAAAGCAATTAAGGTACTTGTAAAATTTTCGCAATGAAGTCATCATTTTGAGTTCAAAAGTAGACACAGCTATTCATAATTGGTCTAGAAAGCAGTTTTACGTTGTTATGTTTCTCCATACGGGATCCTATGTCGACTTTTGAGGTGTTGTGAGATTTGTGCGAAGGGTTTTTTGAATGTAGGGAAAAGGAGTAAACCTATGTTTAGAAAATACGTTTCGTTGAAGGGAGGAAACCCAAAAACTGGTTGCTTAGCACAAGAAAAAATCTTGTCTCTGATCTAACTCTCAATCAACGTAGGTAGGCGTAAAACATAATTCGCTAAGCTTTCTGCCAAGAGTATTTTTTTAAACTTAGCGTTTGCTCGATTTTGATCTGTGAAAGAGTTTGTGGATCTTTATTACGATATTAGTTGTTAGAAATTAATTAAATTGATTTTTTTTAAATAAAGATGAATATTAGAATCATTCATAAAAATTTTGATGATTCTATCGGACCTGAGACATTCTCCAAAATTCCGGGAGTAGATAACATAAAGTCTAATAGCCAACCTAAGCGCTCAATCTTCATCCCATCGAATCAACGGATACCGTTTCACTGAAAGGTCACCTGAGGTGCCCTCAACTGTATCTCGATTCTATATTAAGCTGATCCCAATTTATAACACACATCTATCTACCAACATTACAGAACCTCCGTTTTCAATTCCCGCGGGATATTTGCATGGCGTGTGTTGGTTCCCTTAATAATTCTTCTTTAGGGAAGTCTTAAGTCGTTCATGTCTTTGCTTACAATAATAGCTTAAAACCTTTCCAACTTGTTTTCATAACCTTTAATAATTATTTCCCTTCAACTACTTTGTTTTATTCGGAAGACATTTAACCTTTCTTGTATTCAACAAAAAATGCTTTTATAAAACAATAAATCAACACGTGGTTTAAATACTCCCACAAAAGATCCAAGTGAAAACGTGCAGGCGGTGAGCCGACAGTTGCCCCCGAAATTATATTCGTTTTAAAATTATATATTTTGGCGCATTATCTTTTTTTTATATATTAAAACCGCACAAGAGTCCCAACTGTGAGATTGTGGCATCTCCAATTGGGGTATATTGTGAGGCTGAAGGCTGAAGGTAGTGGGGAGGGGGGAAGAGGAGGTTTACGAATTTCAATCCTAAAACCGACTTAAAAAATACCTTTAATAAGAAGGTCGTTTGGATACCAAACAAATTTATTTACAGTGTCGTTTTATGGTAATTATATCCTGATATTTACAAAAAATAGACAAGTAGTTTTTTTGTGGAGAAGCCTTGTCCACCATAGAAATTGGAGTGGGTGCCACGATCGTCAGCAATAAGGAACAAACTTGAGAAGAGAAGTTTTTTTCTTGATGTTTTATACTTTCGTGTTTCGACGGTACATCCTCTCTGCACACTGCATTATGTTTTGTGTAATGATGTTAAAATTTTAAGTTTAAATTTAAAATACCATATTTTTCTTCAATGTTTACTAATTTACTTTGTGGTGTCATTTTTAATTAAATGAAAACAAATCACTTCGTATACACCCCTCACATTATCAAAATTATCTACAAGTTTCAAAACCAAAGATTTCTTCATCAGGATAAGATGAATATTAATAAAAATACCAAAAGACAAACAAGTATAGACAAATAAGAACTATAGAAAAAAAATTATAGGGAGTGGTGATTAATTACTTAAAAATATATATAGTGTTTAGCGGTCCGTCCTCTCTGCCTACCCCTGCGGGGAAACGGCCTGATGGTTAGTTAGTTAGTTAGTTAGAAAAGATCGGAGTTTTAGGTTATCTTTACATTCACGTTTCTTTTTACTTTATTTCACCATAAATTTGTTAGGTGAATAATTCTTAATTAGAATTCATACAAAATAAGCGAATTATTTTGTTAAGTCTTCCTCTAGTTGACTCCTTCATTATAGTTTGTTTTTACTATCGTTGGAATTAATGGTATATTATTAATATCTGGTATCGTTGTTTCCGGAAAAATTCATCTGATAAATACTATGTATGGCTTGTGATCTATTTATATAGAACAATTGGGTGATATTTCACGACAAACCAACATTTACTTGAAGATTATTTTTACTTCGAAGCGATATTATTCTTAATTCCAATTATTCGTACCGTAGTATTTACTTACTAGCTATGTACTTAAGTAATATTAAGATTTCTTCATAATTTTCTTAATTTTTCACAAGTTTGGTGTACAAAATAAACAAAGTAAATTTGGTAACCAACGTCACATACGAAGATAGTTTTGCATAAGGCGTGGCGTCAGAGTTGTACTCGAAGTGGGGTTCTTAAATTTCAACCGTACAGTCGCTAGCATCTTAATAATATCAGATTAAAGACATTTTGTTAACATTTAAAATGTGCAGAAAAAAAAATTAAAACTTGACCTAGGCTCTCCTAACCTAACCTAACCAAATCTAAAAAGTTTTGGACATATTATTAGGTAGGTATGTACGTTCACAATCCTCAAATAAAAATGTAAAAAACTAGGTAACTATCTCAAATATTTAACCTTGAAAACAACTAGGCCACGAAAACTCTGTAAGTTTTACAAAAAAAAAATGTTAACCCACCTTAAATGTGGTTTAGGCGTGTTTTTATCTCGTTAATTTCACCCCGGAGAGCAGAATGTGCCAGCGAGTCACTTTTGAAACTTTTTAATTCCGGCAAAAAAAGTGCGAATTTTGACAGTTCGCAGTTTGCGTCAAGTCTACATAACCCCCAGAGACTATTCAGCAAAAGCTATTTGTCAAATGTCCCATGTAAAAGATGACTAAGCGATAAAAATACTACCATTTTTCATATCAAACTGCTAGCCCAAAGATGAATATACTTCCATTCTATTAGCCGGATGAATTATTTATATTTAACTTCAGGTCCAGCACACTTGGGGCGAGTGGTAAAATACAATGCATTGTAATTTTTCACGACATTAAACGGGTGAACATTTAATATCTTTTGAGTTATTTGAAAACATTTTACTCGAAGACTTTCTTTACTGCATTTTGTACTGCAATTTGGATAAAATAATTAAATTTATTAAGAAATCGGATATTAAAAAAAAACACCAAAACCCTTGATCAGTGAGCTTTGGCATATTTCCCTTATATTTGCAGAGCTTTTTCTCTGAAATCGCAAGATTTAAAAATACTTTACAAGGTTATAAATTAAGTACTTAGAAATTAGTCACACTAAGGGAGAATTCATTTTTCCAATCAATGCACCAATAACCTGTATTTTGTGTCAAGTTTAAATCTCGCTAAAAACCAGGTCATTTGTGATTTAGGCATGCGATAAATATCGCACTTGTCGCATTTGATTACAATGAATATCGAAATAAATGCGATCAGAAACGAATTTACAATATGCCTACTCAAACAGAACGTTATTTGAACTTAACCTGATTTGAAACTAAGAATGCCAGCTGCTTTATTTGAAGACTTTTAGTCGACATAGCCCTAACATTACTCATCTTTACAAATCCAAAGCCGCTGTACCTGATTTATAATACAGCTATACATTATTCCTACACCCACTAATTATGATACATTGTCAACTTAACCAAATAAAAAGCGTCCGGTCAGAAATGCTAACAATATCCAATGAGAAGTATTCAACTTCAACTTGTGATTGATAATGGTGAAGACTTAATTTTCTCTGGTCATCCGCGAAGCTATTCACATCTCGACCTCATCGGTTTCCGTATCGAAAGATGGTGCTGATTCTGTCGGCGCTCTCAAAGCATAATTGATTTCGGAGCAGCTCGGATGGTTATACGTAGGTACATCGAAATATATAAAACAGTCACCTAAATTAATTGCCAAACACAGCGCGGCATACAATACAATCAAACGTGGGAAGAGGTAACCAGAATATGTTCTCATAAATATGATTTCAACGCGAATTATTAAGGCAAAGATTGATGCTAAATCACTATCTTAGATTAATCTTTACTGTTATATCTAATACTCTTTCCTTTGAAACAGCGACCCGTTGGTTGTCTCGAATCTGTGAATGAAGTCTTCAAAGTCGTCAAATATCTTCGAAGTGCTGCAGTGCCACGGGAGCCCCAACAGTATATAACATAATGTTTCTATAGTTTTTATGCACTCGTACATTTCTATATGCAGGATGCTTAGACTTGTTCACAGATTTGAGAGATTTAATATGATTTTTTTACCTATATAAGTTGGGCTAATTTAATTGGAGATGGAATACCATATCAAGAGCCTGTTGGTGATTCATCCACCGATGAATCGGACTGTATATTGTCCAGCTGTAGGTATAAAAATCAAGGAGCAAAATTCCTCGTACAACGGATGCTTTTCGGTATCTATTATGATGCGGAACTCCATTGTTCTCTCATCGATATTTTTTTATCGTTTTAAATAATGATTTATCATATTATGCGCAACTCGTTTGCTATTCAAAATGTAGCTAAATTAATTTTACATTACTTCCATGATCAGTTTACCATATTTAAATCTTAAATATAAAAAAGAAAATCTGTTTGCAAAGGGGGAAACGTTAGTGTGTGTGGCTCTCAGGCGTCATAATATTTGTCCAGCTTTTTCTGTCTAGTCAACACAGCTATGTTCAAATTGGAAAACGTAACTTATATTATTGATACAAAAATTTAACAAAAAGTGTTGGTAAGCCATACTTGATTGGTAATAATATCACGAATGCTTTCAAGATATATTTTTTTAATATTAATAAATGTATTAGAGTATTAAAGATCTTCAGTAATTAAGTTTGTTTTTCTTCATAGAATTAAGTTTGTTTTGTTGATAGCGTACCCTCGACAGGCTAGATAGAACCAAAAGCAAAAGTTTAAACTCTGGCTCAGCCGTTAAAAAACGCCTTTGGTTTTTGTATAATGAAACATTAAAACATTTTTTTTTAAAACCTGCGTAGATCACAGCGCATAACCAAATAATTGATGTAAGTCGCCAGTTCAAAATAAATAACCAAATACGGTAGTTTCCTAAACATTATTCATAAATGAACATTGTTATTGTAACTACATCTTGGGAATCCATCAAAATCCAAAAAGTTCAAAACCAAAATTAATCAAACGCAATCCGAAAAAAACTAAATGCTTTTGACAGGAGCAGTAACAAATGCGTGCAAGTTCACAAGTTAATAAAATGCATGGATTTTTTTTTCGAAATTCCGAACAGCTTACCAAATTACTTGTTGCAGATCTCACGTCGTTGATTACTGATTACATGACTGGCTCGATCACGGTCTCGACGAGACCTGAAGGGGGCTGATGATCCATTCACCTGACTGAAAGAGGCAGTGATTGATAAGCGAGAGGTCGCGGGTTCGATGTCTGACGCGGTAGGCGAACATAACATTATATATAACACGTGGGTAGCAAGCAATGCCGACTGATACATACCTCGTTCTTCTTATGGTGTCGTGATTTTATGAATTGAAGATCATTTTTTATTCATTAAGAAAGTGATTGTGGTATTCTCAACAATTTTGATAGATTTTTTGTATAGTTGATTATTGAACTGAACTGAAAGTTTTATTATGTCTAATGATAACCTATTTACCTACATTTTACAAACTTACATCGATTTCTTTCGCAAGTTCAGGGAGAGTATATTTTTAGGTATAGGTAGGTGAATAATGTTCTTTTTTTATTATTTCAAATCAATTCTCTTTAAAAAGTCGTTCATTATTTATAAAATAACCAACACGCTACACGTACGCTTTTAACAATAATACTTTTTAAAAATTCATATAGGAAAAATGTTTTTCAACGTTTCTTCCTCGTATATTGTTTATATTAAATATATCCTGGTTGCGTTTTGTCCAACAAACGTATTCTCTGACTTCTTCTCTGGATTTTACCACTAGAGCCAATATTTTTTTAATGTAATATAGATATCGACTACTACTGTGTCAGTGCTTTTGCTTTTTTTTAAATTACTTCTTAGAGGAGTTAGAACTCTCCGAAAATGGTTAAAATTTCTTGCAGACTTTCAGTGTACACACTACATATACAATGTATTTTAAAAAATGTCAAAACGTACACATATAGAATATTTTCTACTAATACAGTTGGTGAATAATCTTAAAAATCAGTCCAATTTTGGAGGAGAAAAATGGGGAATGCAGTACCTCGATTTTTATAATTTTATTTAGGTATTATCACCCTGAGGTTCAGTTTTTTATGTGACTACCGCACAATAGTCAAATGCTCCCAACCGCCTGGAACCAGAGAGACTATGGCATCCTCAATATTTTGTGATGATGAATGTAGTGGGGAAGGGAAGGAAATGAGGAAGAGGAAAATGGGGAAGTTTGTGGATATTCAGATCTGGTCACCAAACACGACTAAAAACCATTTGAAGCAACGTTTCAAATCTGAATGATGGTCGTACACCAGGGCGATACTGGGAGACCTTCCATTCTGGAACTTGCCGCAAATATACTAGGTAGGTATGTATTAATTTTAATGATTTAATTGTGAAATAACATAAAATTTACTTGCGCACGCCGGGATTTTGGATTTGTAGTCGAGAGCCTTACACTCGACCACGGAGGCAGTTGTCCCTTTCGCTCAGTATTAGGGGGGTATTTGCAACAGTTTTGGTAAAATACCTACTAATCAAATTTCTCGGCGAACGTGTTTCCTCTTTAAAAAAAAATCCAAATATACCATTTAAATTACGCTAAATACATGCAATTAATTTTATGAGTTAATAATCCGTACCGGAAACGTGATGAAAACACTTCCCACAAGCTTGAATCATACCTTCTTCCGAGATAAATCACACGTGTAGCAATTTTTTCGGCGTTTCCACCAGGCTATGATTTATCCTCCGATACTTTTTGTATTTTTAATTTGTTATCGTAGTTCCCAGCCAGGAACTTTGGTCGGGTATAACGGAGAATGAATTATTCGACCTGTTTTGTTGGACAAACATACATCATCTCACTTGGCATCAGAATAAGTGGGTTCGACGGAATTGATGATGTTTGCATTGTGCTACATATATCTGCTTGAATATATTATATTTTGGTGGTTTCTCAAGACAAGACTCATTTTGCACGGAAGCAATTACCGCAGACAGGAAAACAAACCCTCGCTATGAAATATTGATTTAATTTATACCGTAATTCCTTCTTATTTTTCTTCAATTGAAGGTGGGAAAAGACGATTAAAATACAAATCTAATCATAATATATTATATAAATATAAATATAAAGACTGCCTCCGCGGTCAAGGAGTAAGGTTCTCGACTAGCAATAATGGTTTTGACTAAAATGAATTTGAAATTCAATACCATTATAAATACAGCGATAATTTCTTATATGCATATTTAAATCCTTGTTCAGACTTGTGTACTTGTTCCATAAAAAGCTATTTTACTGCGCATTCATACCAATAAACATTTTGTCTCCTTCATCTTACATTTCGCATCACATTTACAAAGTCTAATTTTATCTCCGACCTCCACAAACAAAGTCCTATAAACATTTGCTCTCATGGACCCGCAGTAATTTCTTCAGCGTGTCTCGCAGCGCAAAGGATCCGCCGAGGTACCTACACAGTACGTAGCCCACCTACCATACATTCAACAAGCCTCCATGACAGCCCATTGCAAAATAATGGCGGAATCTACATAATATTTTTATATTCAGTTTTTGCCCGGTTCACTGCCGCTCGTTGTCGGATATATTCTGCCTAATATGAAGGCAGAATTCTCGTTTACTCTCCGCGTCGCTGTCAACCTGGTAGATGGTTGTAGCTCCCTCGATATGGAAGAAAAAATCATACTAATTCATGAATAAATTGTTTAATGCAACCTCTGCATATATTTTCATGTCATATTATTCAACGTCTGCGGACATTTACAGTGCAATTCCTGTTTCCAGACCAGACAGACATCCCAAATAACAAAAACATCGAATGGAATCTATGATTTTTTACCGAATTATTGCTAAAATAAATGTAGGTGTGTGGATAGGTTAAAAAATATGAATTTATTGAGAAAATTTTAATTTCAACTAAAATTTTGTAGGTATGAACGTTGTTACGGGGTTTCTCTGGTCGCCAATTGTCAGCTCCAGCTACCCCAAAACAAGCCCCAAAGCCAGCTCAAACGGGAGCAAAGGGCACCCTCAATCTCAGGCGTGGGTTGCAACAGAATGCTTCCAGAACTCTTTCCTCCTCGATCACCTGGGGAACCAATACTCTACGAGATTCTCCTGCCGGAGCAGATTGACAACAAGATATGTTTAAATAGATTCATATATTGACAATTCAGAACACAGTATACAGGTTATTTCAGTACAGGGCTATACAAGAATGCATGTTACACAAACCTAGCTAAAGTGTTTATACCTCGTGATCTCTGCATCGAAACTCTCTGAGTTATGGTTTTACGCGGGACCCTATCGTATTTTTACAGACACTTTGAAAGAATGGGAAATCTGGTGTTCAGCTTACATGTGTGGGGGCGAAGGCCTCCGCTTCCAGCACGTTCGGCAGCCTTCCTGGGGTCCGCGAACCATTATAACACCGATGTTTGACAAAACCGATTCTACATTCCAATGCGGACTAATAGTAACATCGTGGCTTAGCAATCAATTCGGCTCATTTTGCGGGAGCCCGAAACAGAGCGTGGTTCTCGACCGTGTTTACGTGCGTCTGAGCCAGAGAGCAACTTTCAACTCGTGTGCGTGCGTCCGAGGCCGGGTGCAGCTTTCGACTGCCGGCCGGGATGCCGCGGGGAGTAGGAGTAGGGGATGCAGGAAACGGTGGGGAACGGGACCGTTGTGACAAGTTCCAACCGGACTGTTGCTAGGTATGATCCCACTAACTATAGGGCGTTCCATAACACTTCCCCCGCGCTTGGAAAAAAAGGGACGTGGCAATGGAGCTGTAGGGAAAAAATATCCTCTTATGCTTCCATCGGGGATTTGAGAGGTTCGTTGCTTGAGAGTTGCCTAGCTAGAACATACAGTTTAGGTCACAATGTTTGTAGGGAAAGGGTGGGGGTACATACAATGTTTGGAAAAGACAACTTTGGGAAAAGTACATGGTGTAGAACAACATACAAGGATATGCAATTGAAAAACAACAATACATGGTTATGCAATTGAAAAGAACAACAGTACATGGTTATGCAATTTAAAAGAAAAACAATACATGGTTATGCAATTGAAAAGAAAAACAATACATTTGTACAAGAGCAGAGAAAAATGTGACTCTAAGGTTTCATTGGTCTGGGAGCTAAGTTTGCGAAGCGTGGATTTGTTTGGTTTCGGAGAATTTCGAAGGAAAGGACGTGATTTCACAGATTCTAAGGATTACATTATCACTGCAATTAGACCCATTTGAGATAACACTCAGGAGTACACTTAGGCCTTAGAAAACACTTGATTTTGTCGACGACGTTGAAGTTCACGAAATGGAGACTGTGGTTGCTGTGTCGCGACTATGGTTACAGAGGTCATTGAAGAGAAGAGTCCAGTATCTGTAGGCATGCCAGTACGAATCCTAAGTGTTATTATGGTACACACGGATCGTATATAATAGTTATTGAAGCATAATGTAGCTCAAGGTAACTTGTATTGGTACGCATTCAGCGAATACTGGAGGGTCAAGGTAATAATGGTTTACACAAGACGATATTTGCGTCACTGCATGACAGGCAAGAGACGACAAAGTTGGCATTGATAGCAAGAGTAAGAACAAACCTAGGAGCTAGCGTGCCCAAAAGGTGGTTCAGAGTGTCATAATGTATAGTGGGACAATTCAGCTTGCTGTGGCATGACAAAACAACATACATATGGGCGGTATGGTTTGTGCTTTCAGAAACAAATGCGTAGAAAATGGCAGTAGGAGGGACCTTGTAACCACAGCGCGTGCTGTCAGGAAGTGAAACTCAGCTTGGCTGTTGGTGATGACATCCGCCTGGGCTTCTTTTTAAATCCGGGAGAAATTATTATTAGAGCAAAATTCTTGAAGTTTACCTGCCTAGGGACCAATGAAGAAAAGGTTTGGAGAGAAACAAAATGTGTCCAAATAAAGAAATAAACGAGGTTTTAACCAACCGACCCAGAGAGTAACGAAGAGAGAGATTCCTAACTAAATTGTGATTACATGAACATTATCCTTTACCAGGATGGCTTGGCGCTTGCCGAGTGACAATATGTATTGGTTAAAAAACAACCGGCCCTCTATGGCCTATGTTAACATGAGATGGTAACATTTTCGTAGAATTTCAAAGAACAAGACAAGGAATCGTGAACTAGTCACGGCAAAGGGAAACCAATTCATGAATAAAGGTTGTCAACAGGAGACAGACGGTACGCCAAGTGCATATCGTACATATCCAACATTCATGAATGTGTTTCGTAGAATTGAGAAGAGAGAAAAACAAAAAATGGTGAGACGTATGCAGAGATTGAGGGGGAAAACCTGTAGATAACCGGACAATTACCTATTCGAACTCCAAGTGAGGGCGAAATATGGTCAACGACAGATTTTTCACTTCATAACATAAGTCTGAGAACATGGGGGATGGGAGGGAGGAGTGGAGAAAGGAGACGAGTTACGAAATTTGCTAGAGACTGGACTAATTTCCAATTCAAACTCTATGTGAGGATGAAACATAATCAACCAGCAGATTTCCTGACTCTTTACATTTAAAAAAAAAGATGAGGAGAAATTTGAATACACCTTATATCAAAGAGGCTAATCTTTCGCGTGTATTGGGCAAAAGATTAGGAGTCATTTTAAAAACTTCTACATGATTGTGAGAAAAGACAGACCCTCGCTCCAATTTCACAAACCTGGGGGTTTTCTTATTCGTTCCCCAGACAACGAGTTAGGTGGTTTTGTGCTCAATCGATTAACTCCCACAGCACTATGCCCCATAGTTAGCGGTGAAGCTACTAACTAGTCCTTTTGGGATAGTAGATATTCCTGGGCTTCTTTCCTTTTTGCAAAGAAGTAAAAAACAGGAAGTCCACGGGCATTGGCGTTGAATAACAACAAAGGGTTGTGGACTACATCTCGTAGATCGCACACAAAGGGTTTGATATTATTTCGTTCGCACGACTCATGGTAAGTATTTTGACGTCTCCACGTATAGTGTACAAAATATGCAAATACATGCAAGATATAACTCAATTATAGACAGAAGTCAAAGAGTTTATACAAGCCTCTTAAAGAAGATGGCAAAGCCGATATTATGTCGTTCGCACGAATCGCGGTAAGTACTTTAACGTCTCCACGTCTCGTGTGCAAGGGTTGTACACAATTATACATAAAACGGTACTCATGACAAATAAATGACACACGACCAAAACAGATTATACAAAACGGTACTCATGACAAATAAATGACACACGACCAAAACAGATTATACAAAACGGTACTCATGACAAATATGTCACACGACCAACTCAATAACGTTTAGCTATGAGCAAAAGTGATTATGACGAACTTCTCGTATCGCGGCAGGTATTTTAAGGATCCCTCCTATAATGGTGGATGTTCTAAGGATCTCTCCTATAATGTAACAGGGTTACGTTTAAATACAACACAATAAACGTTAACAATGGTCGTTTTGACACAATTTATAAAGATTTGTTAGATTAACTAACTCCGTAGCCCAAGAGCGTACGATAGAATAACAAGGAGGTAAGCAATTTATGTTACTTCATATGTTATAAGGGCGGGGTGATGACAGGGTACATTCCTGTTTACACCATGTGACAACAACGAGAACGGACTTATAATTTTACACACTCTTCGTTGTGGCAACCTACAGTGAGGAAGACCAAGGAAAGGGACCAAATATGGTTTTACATACCCTTTGTGCAGTTACAAACCTACCAGGTTATGGCGGAACTGGAGATGAGTGCCAATGTTTGTAAAACGATGATCAAACAAAACATTGATGATTTACGTTAAACTGTAGTTATTTATGTACGGAAATCAAGGTTGCCGTTATTAACCTTTTCCGAAGGGGTTGAAGCATGTAATACAAGACATACATGTTATAATAGTAGAGAAAAGACAAATCGAGGACTTCTTATAACAACAAAAGACCGAGTATTTGGTTTTACATACTTTAGTTGAAATGAGCCCATGAGGATTTGCATAAGGGTGGAAAGACCAATTTAAAGGTTTTTCCTTTATTTATATACATATGATTTCAAAATGGACGTGTCAAAATCCAATTTGTTAGCAAAGAGCTCGGGTAGGACGCCATCAATTTTTAAGAAAAATTGAAAACTACTATGCACAAGGAATGTGATTATGTGAGTAACCACTTATCTTTACCATGATAGGTAAAAATATGGAGCGTGTTAAAATGGTTAACTAGTCCTGGTTCGTGATTTAACACTTTGGAGTTTACCAAATCCGATTTTAGAACGACGCTCCAGTACTTGCAAAACATAATTTTCATGGAAAAAGAAAAAATTGAAGAGATTCCTTCCGATATGATGAAAAACAACAAACAAAAATGGTGAAAATTACAATATTGCATGACATAGCAAAGCGTGCCATGGCATGAACGTTGCGTAGTGTGAGGGGTTGAGAGGCAATGATTGGGTTCATGACTTCCCAAACATTGTGACTCGAAGGGTGTCTCTGCTCTAAAGTGATCAATTTTAGAACAGGTGAGAAAAGAGAAAAAAAAATAAATAAAAGGACGTGTGAAACAAAATTACGGTGGTTGCCAATTCAAGAACATGAACGGGAGCAAACTACACCGTGGAGTGTACATAAATTTACAAAAGTGATTTTTTAAACAATATTCGTTTTATCAACGAAAGGGTGGACATGTAATTGACACTTTACACGCCAGCCATTGCAAGACTTGATGTGCTTACAAAAGGTTGTGGTGATACACACTGGATTATTTTAAGTTTGCTGAGATGGTGGGGCAGTTTTACTTGACTCCTCACTTCCAGACTTTACAATATCCTTAATATGGTAATTACCAATGTGTTTACCAGACGAGTCAGACAGGGAGTACACTAGATCTGATATTTTTCTTAGAACTTTGGCCTTCACGAAACGTGGTGCCAGCTTGGCAGAGAAATACATGGCTCCTTGGGAAAGTGTGTTGTTCTTTCTCCAAACTATGTCTCCTGTATTGAAGGTGACATGTTTCCTACGTAGGTTATATCTGTCCGCACTCTTTTGATGAGCCAGGAGCAGAGCATCAGTGACTTCACTGTAAATGGCCGACAGTTCTTCCAGACGGTGGGCATAGTCCGCGGTGGGGTTGCTTGTGGTGGCAATTGACGTCGGAAAGTTAGTGTCCCTATGTAGAGAGCCATGGACAACTTGTTCCATGCCGTGTTTTAAGAAGAAAGGTGTGTAGCCAGTGGCCAGATTGACAGTGTTGTTCATAGCAGCCTGAATTTTATCTAGGTTTTTACACCAAGTACGTTGATCTTTATCAACTAGAATAGCCAGAGCTGTGTTGATTGTCTGGTTATAACGTTCGACAGTGTTATTTTGGGGAGTGTACAAGGTATTATAATAAATGTCCTTGATTCCGTATTTGGCAAGAAATTCTTTGAATTCCTGGGCAATAAACTGTTTTCCGTTATCAACAATTACGGTCCTGGGTGTTCCGTAAGGTATAAAGATGTGTTTTTCCAGAAGTTTGATGATGGCGGACGCGTTGGCTCTTTTTAAAGGGAAGATCCAACAGAATTTAGTGAAAACATCCACTACACTAAGTATGTGCATGTGTCCGGCATAACTTCGAGGAAAAGGTCCGACGAGGTCCATTGACAATGACTGTAAAGGTCTGTCGGCACGTTTGGGATTACCCATTAGGCCGGCAGGTGCTGCCGTGCTATGTTTATAAGCTTTGCAAATTTCACATTTAGAGATGTAATTGCGAACTTGCTTAAAGAGACCAGGCCAGTAATACTTCAAGGAAATCTTTTTATACGTCTTGAAATTTCCTGGGTGTATGGAGTCGGGAGCACTATGATTGTCAATAATTATTTGTTCTCTACCTTCGAGGGGAACAACAAGCTTCCACGAGTAATCTTCGAGGATGGATAGTGGTACCTTGCAATTACGGTATAGCTGTCCTTCTTTTATGATAAAATTAGGAAACTTTTGTTGATTTTTTTACAACCTTCAAAGATTTTCAAGTACCATTCATCTTTTGTAGATGGGGGGGGGGCAATTGTGTCAACATTTAATGAGGCCAGTTCAATTCTTGAAAGAGCGTCAGGGACAATATTGTCCGCGCCTTTACGGTGAACAACATCAAAATTGTACTGAGACAAACGGGAGGCCCAACGAGCGAGTCTACCGGAGGGATTGCTTAAAGAGATCAACCATTTCAAACTACTATGGTCTGTGACTACAGTAAATTTGCTACCGTCTATGTAACCGCGGAAATGGTGAACAGAATCCAATACAGCCAATAACTCTTTTTCGGTAATGCCGTAGTTTTTCTCGTTTTTATTTAATGTACGGGAAAAATACGCTACGGGGTGTTCGCCGTCAGGGAACTCTTGAGTAAGGACTCCACCGATTCCTACATTGGAGGCATCCGTGTGGAGGGTAAAAGAGAGTGCGAAATCCGGGCAATTCAGAATGGGAGCTTTTTGAAGAGCATTTTTTAAAGTTGTAAACGCTTCTTCCGCTTCAACAGACCAACGGAAATTGCTGACACCTTTACGGATGCTGGTAATTTTATTTAAGGGGGCTGCAATAGTGGAAAAGTCTTTGATGAATCTCCTGTAATAACCTGCAAGTCCAAGGAAACCTTTGACTTCCTTCGCGTTTTTGGGTCGGGGAAAGTTTGCCATGGCTTCCACCTTAGCCGGGTCTGTTCTTAGACCTTTTTCGTCGACAATGAATCCCAAATAACGTAGACGAGACTTACAGAATTCTGACTTCTTCAAATTGATGGTTAAACCAGCGAACTTGAGTTGTTGAAAAACCTTCTCCAGCATTAATAGGTGTTTTTCAAAGGTATCGCTGACGATGATAAGGTCGTCAAGGTAACAAAACAGGCTGTTATCGACTTCAGGACCGAAAAGTTTGTCCATCAGTCTTTGCAACTCGGCGGGGCTGTTCTTTAGACCAAAGGGTAATCTTTTAAAATGGAACATTCCCCTACCGGGTACAACGAAAGCAGTTTTTTCGCACGATTCTGCGTCCAAGGGTATTTGCCAAAAAGCTTTGCTTAGATCAACAGAGGAGATGAACTTGGCATTACGCAGCTTGTCTAAGGTTGCGTGGACGTAAGGTAAGGGGTACGCGTCGGCTTCCGTGCAAGAGTTTAAACGTCTACTGTCGAGACAGAAACGTGCAGAACCGTCTTTTTTAGAAACCAAAAGGGTTGGGTTGGTCCATGCACTTCTGCTGGGAACCACCACACCCATTTTTAACATTTCATCAAGTTCATTTTCTAGAAGTTTAAGTTTTTGGGGGGCTAAGTTGTAATAACGTTGCTTTATGGGTGGGCCATTGGTTTTAATATGGTGTTCAACCAAATTTGTCAAACCTAATCCACATTTTTCGAAAGATATTGATTCGAATTTGTTGACCATTTCCTTTAGTTGGAGAGCTTGGTCCGTGCTTAAATTTTCGTGAGGTATTATTGTGCGGATTTCACTAATTTGAGCAGCAGTGGAGGTTTCGCCAGAGGTATTAAATACTTGGGGAGCAACGTTAAAAGCCTTCCAGAAGTCAACGCCAAGGATGAAATTCTGGGATATGGAGGGCACTATTAGAAAATTGATTGTAACTATTTTATCGTTACAATTAATTGGTAGGGCAAGGGCACCGATGACTTGCTGGGAAACATTATCCGCAGTCGTCAGGTGTGTCGATTGTGGCGAAATTCTAAAATCACTGTTAACAAACGGCAGGTGAGCATTGTTGCCCAGGCAGCTGACAGATGCACCACTATCAAGTAAACCGGAAAAGGGTACATTGTTAACAGAGAAAAAAGCATAGGGTCTCCCATCTTTAGCTTGTTTGCAATAAACCGAAGAAACATTTAAGGTCTGGTTAAAATATTTAATGTGTGATAACCAATCAGTCCATTCTTTAGACCTTGGTTCAGAATGGGTGCCTGAGAGGTTATTATTTAGTTTTTTGGCCTCTTCATGTAGAAATTTGGTGGGGGCTTGGAGAAGTCCACCTGAGGTCTAACATCGCTTGGGTTTTGTAACCTTTCAGTGTTGTGCCTTGATTTTTTGAAAATGTTGCGCAGTTCGTCGCGCGGAGGAGAGCGGTCCCTAGAGTGATGCCTCTTGAAAGTTCGGGGTTCCTTGGATTCCAACAGCCTCGCCTGCTTGAAACAAGTAGTGGCCAGATGGCCCACTTTTTTGCAAAAAGAGCACACTTTTTTGTTGTCAAATTCTGGCTTCAAACCAGACGAGCGGCTTGGCACCACTATATTATTAGGCATATTCTTTATGTTTTTTCTGTCCTGGTACGATTTCAGAAGGAGACAGACTTCGTTTAATTGGGCCAGGGATGCAATTTTTTGTGAGGTAATGATGTTCTCGTATTTGCTTAAAAGGCCATCAGTTATGACTGGTAATAGTTCAGCTTCCGAAACAGGATGTGAAAGTTTGATGTTAATGGATTCAGCCCTTTCTATGAATGATGCCACGGGTTCATTTACTAGCTGTTTGATAGATAGTAAAGATAATTTGATCCGGTGCTGGGCCTCCGTCTTTCCGAAGCTGGAGATTAGGGCAGATCTGAGTTTATTCCAGTCCTTGCATTTAGTTTTTTGAATGCGGTGCCAGGGTATTAATTCTGGGGAGATGAGTTCTATAAAGTTTTTCCGTAGAATCTCGAATGGGATATTTTTAATTGTAGCCGTTTCTTCAATACGGTCTATGAAATCCAGCACATCGGAGACGCCATTATATTTGAATCCAGCACATCGGAGACGCCATTATATTTATTATATCCAGGATGATAAATCGTAAGTTTTATCTTGTGTCAAGGTGGGTGTGACGTCCTGTTTTATCAATACTTGCGGCATAGGTTCTTTGTTAGGGGCAAGATTATCCAACATTTGCGTAGCTGAACGCGAATTATTTTCGCTTGCGGGAGCGAGGTTTACTCTCCTAATGTACTTTTTGTCGAATAAAAGTGCATATGCTTTTAATGTAGATTTGGATTTGCTTGATGGCGAGAGTCTTCTATCCTTTAAAGCAGTTTGTAGGAGTGCCTTGGATAAGCTGTGCACGTTGGGAATTATGCCCAGGTTGGATGACGCAATAGCTTGGCTATTATCCATTGTGAGTTTCCCGGGTGGTGAAAAAAATTTGGCCAGGGGTTTCCTTTAGAAAACGCAAAATTAATTTTTTGTGAGGCACTTTTCACTTGGTAATCACTAATTGGCACTTCCAAAATAGTTATAGAAAACTGTGTTTCACACTACAATTTAGTATACATGATACCAGAATTCTTGTCGAAGGAAAGAGGAAGTGAGAAAAAAAAATTTGCGTGGACAGACCTTAGTGGTAGAGGTTTTTTGTTTCACTGACCACTTTTGGGAAAATTGTGAAATTCACAAGTATTTGTTTATTTTTGAAAATTTGGCCAGGACTGACCCTTAGAAAATGGGTTTTTTATTTTCCACAAATCACTTTGAACTGAGAAAGGCACTACAATTCACAAAAGGCACTAAAATTCATAAAAGGCACTTTTCTGGCAAATAGGGGATAAACTTCCGGAAGAAAATAACTGAATATGGAATTTGATACGTTAACCATATTAAAATTATTTTATTTATTCATGGGACCAATCATGGGTTTTATTATTATTTCACTTTTCACTTATGTAAGGAAAAAACACAATTCACTATTCACTTATGCTGAAAAAAGTTTACGGTACCTACAACATAGAATGGGGAAGAAAAATCATTATTTTGTCCATTTGGTGGGATATAAACTGTATCAGTTTGACAGACAAGTGGGCCTATTGGTGTATTGTGCAGAAAAAAACGTAGGTTTGAGATTTCTAATCAAAGGATTCACAAAATGATTGTAGTTCCAGAATCAAGTTTATAAAAATCATTTTCATTGCCAAATTCGATTTGGTTATAAGAAACGTTTTGGTTATAAAAAACGCATAGAAACAAGTAATTGTTTTGTTCGACCGGTTTTTTCCGTTGGGTTTTGGCGCGAAGTTGACCGTGGCTCGGTAAACAAGGGGTTACGCATGCGCAGTCAACTTCGCGGTCAAAACGGTTGGTGTTTTTTGGGCGTTCGAAATGGCCGTTATTCCAACTGCGATGTATGTATCCGATTTACACATAGATTTCTGTGGTTTTTTTTTCACAGAATTACTGTTCACTGGGTGTAGAGCAACAAGAGCATAATTAATGTTTACAAAACAATTCCTATGCGGGGAGGACCTCGACAAGCTTTCATTCCGCATAGCGACCGGGATAGAAAAAAAATTCGGAGCCCCACGTTATGTGCGCCAATTGTTACGGGGTTTCTCTGGTCGCCAATTGTCAGCTCCAGCTACCCCAAAACAAGCCCCAAAGCCAGCTCAAACGGGAGCAAAGGGCACCCTCAATCTCAGGCGTGGGTTGCAACAGAATGCTTCCAGAACTCTTTCCTCCTCGATCACCTGGGGAACCAATACTCTACGAGATTCTCCTGCCGGAGCAGATTGACAACAAGATATGTTTAAATAGATTCATATATTGAC
Source organism: Limnephilus auricula (assembly GCA_951813805.1). Taxonomy (NCBI): domain Eukaryota; kingdom Metazoa; phylum Arthropoda; class Insecta; order Trichoptera; family Limnephilidae; genus Limnephilus; species Limnephilus auricula. The sequence goes on from OX638401.1 coordinate 2,946,248, forward strand.
AATTCAGAACACAGTATACAGGTTATTTCAGTACAGGGCTATACAAGAATGCATGTTACACAAACCTAGCTAAAGTGTTTATACCTCGTGATCTCTGCATCGAAACTCTCTGAGTTATGGTTTTACGCGGGACCCTATCGTATTTTTACAGACACTTTGAAAGAATGGGAAATCTGGTGTTCAGCTTACATGTGTGGGGGCGAAGGCCTCCGCTTCCAGCACGTTCGGCAGCCTTCCTGGGGTCCGCGAACCATTATAACACCGATGTTTGACAAAACCGATTCTACATTCCAATGCGGACTAATAGTAACATCGTGGCTTAGCAATCAATTCGGCTCATTTTGCGGGAGCCCGAAACAGAGCGTGGTTCTCGACCGTGTTTACGTGCGTCTGAGCCAGAGAGCAACTTTCAACTCGTGTGCGTGCGTCCGAGGCCGGGTGCAGCTTTCGACTGCCGGCCGGGATGCCGCGGGGAGTAGGAGTAGGGGATGCGGGAAACGGTGGGGAACGGGACCGTTGTGACAAGTTCCAACCGGACTGTTGCTAGGTATGATCCCACTAACTATAGGGCGTTCCATAACAACGTATGAAGATAATATAATATAAAATATTGGAACTACTCCTAATTTTATTTTAAATACTGGGAATTTTCATTTAGTTACCACATTGTAACGCATGCGCGTTGGACCGCGCTTCTGAATGACAGAGCGGTTTTGAAACCAACCGTTATTCTACCTCGGTTGTCGTTCGTAATAACATTTCATGCGTACATCTAACCTCCGTGCTTTCAAGCCTTTACGATACCATCGCTTTTATAAATTTGAGTGTCTAATAAAAATATATAAATCTACAATAAAAAATATATAAATATGTTTTAGACCACCTTAAGTTCTCTAGCATGATTGCAGATTGCCAACGAATAAGTGTCAGTTCACAATGACTAAATGTCCTTAACATATTCGACATCAACTGTTGTTTGTACGTTAGCGACCTGAAGTTGTCCTATGGAACGATGAGAAGTTACCGAAACTTATCTAAACAATTCTTAGTAATCGAGTGTGCTATTCGGCCAGGGCCCAATCGATAAGGATTGATAGGATAAGTATCTTAGTATCTTCTCCAAGCGTTTAATAAAAATATGTCTATCTGAAGTGACTTTTCAAGTAAGTATGTTTAACTAACTACCTCACTAACTAACCATCACGCCGTTTCCCCGCAGAGGTAGGCAGGGATGACGAACCGCCAAACAACTTGGTCTTGGCATATACTCCTTGCCTCATTCACATTCACACAATCAGACTCTTGACGTGGCCCTACTCAAGTATCTGATTCACTTGATCGTGCCATGTCTTCCTTGGGCGCCCTCGACTTTTTCTAACCATTCACATTTGCATCATATATCCACTTTACACTCCTTTCTTCATTCATTCGATCTACATGTCCAAACCATCTAAGCGTCCCTTTCTTAATCTTACTTATTACGCTCACATCAGCCTTGCATTCTTTTAGGATATCCACATATCCACATTCCTCGCACCACATATACGCCTCAGGGATTTCATTTCTAGAGCATTCAGTCTACTTTCATCCATTCTTTTCCAGTTCTATGCCTCACTGCCAAACATCAAGGTAGGTTCCAGCACTCCATTGTGGACTGCTATTTTCGCTTCTTTGGACACATTTTTGTTGGCGCGAACGGCGTTCAGTCCAGTTTTCTGTATTTATTGGTAAAAAATGAAATTAGGTAGAGCATGTAAACTCACAATGTATTATGTGATTTTTTACTAAATTTTATTATTTTTACTACTAAGAAATTTGATAGAAAGAGGTAGAGGTTCCTTTGAAGATGCCTTTATGAAGCAATATTAATACTGTTTTTTGATTTTCACGGCCAAAAGCATTTTCGTTATAGACATCGTCGGATCTGCCGGATCTTCCCTGATGATGGACACTGCAACGCTGTCCGAAACGTTGGCTAAAGAAGGAGGTAGCGCAACACGGCATAACACCCCAAAAACAAACAAAGAAAATATTAATACTGTTTCGAACGAATTTTAATTCCCTGTTAATCGGAAGGCCATTTTAGATGATTGAATCGTACGCACGGCTAGTTTTAAAATAACAAACTTGATCATTAAATTAAACTCTTCCGATTTCGTGGGAGTAATATTACTATACAAGAATTCACAGCAACGATAAATTCAACATAGTTTTTAATTCCATTTGGTATTTTTGCTATATCAAAACGCCATTCCGAGATAGTTGTGTGGGTTTGAATTGAATTGCATCCAAAGTGTTAGTTTTTATTAGAAAAATAATAAAAATAGTTGACTTTATGACATTGAACTTTAAACATAGACCGAAGATTACAGAACTACAGAGAACAAATATCACAATTTGCAGTCAAAATTCAAAACATCTATGCAACTCTAGAAACAATATCACTAACAAATTCTCTTCATTTTTTCATAATTTGTTAATATGGTCAAAAATCATAACTGATGCCGAACTCTCGTTAACTCCGACCGTTAATATGTAAATTATCAACTTACTCGAGCGTAATTTATTATTCTTTGTAGAAAGATAATTTTTACACAAATGACACAATATTATAATGGAGCTATGACTAAATTAGGGGAATAATATTACCGTGAGTTAAATGGGCTATAAAAATTACGCCAGTGTTCAACTTTGTATTTGATATAAATTTTATTAAAAAGGCGGATGTTTAACAATAATTATTACACGATACACGAAATGATAACGGTTCCTTCATAATAAAAATTGAAATATTTTGATTGTTTATACTGCCCTGTTTTTCTGAAAATATATATTTTATAATTTAAAACATTGAACATCAACAAAGCATATGATAGGCGGTATTAGTGCATTAGCCAATTCCGGGTAAATTACCAGGTTTGGAAAGTGCGGGTATAAAGTATCAAATTTGGTCTAAAGCCTAATAGGTTGTGTTGGCAAAATATTCAGATTTACAATTTATTTCAACAGCACAATTTACTGAAATTTCTAAAACTGAATTGTATTTTATCTATTTTTGAATAATCTATCCTGGGTTATTTTACTAATTTCATAACTATAACCTCTGATGCCATTTTTTTTACATTAACTGTATGTAATCTGTGAAGATGCTGTGTGGAGGGTCTTTTTAGGAGAGGAAGGAGTGAACATGGGTGTTGAAGATACCCACGTTTTAGGTGGAAGAAAACACAGAGGCCGGAAAATGGTTCCATAGCCCAGCTGTTGAACTCAAGAACCAGTCGTAGAAGCGACCCGTTCTCATGTGACAAATGTCAACCGTGCACATATATTGGGCGCGCGTATGGCGTGTTTTGTCTTCCATTAAAATACTGGTAGAAAGAGGAAAGCATTCTCATCTGATGCCGGTACTCTAAAGATTACAATCAGTTAAGATAGGATAATGTATCAAACAGACGGCCCATTTCTGCACAGAGTCAAGGTTTTCTTTCAGATATTTTGGGGCTCCAGACCAGAAGTGGATGCCAAATTATACCATGGGGCGCAATTGCGATTTGTACAGGGTTAGCAGTATAATATAATATAATAAGTATATATAATATAATATATAATATAATAAGTATATATCATCATATAATATTATATTTCTATATTATGTTCCTTGTGGTCCTTTCTCCTATCAATAGCGGTTGGCTAATATCGGGACATTCTTCACTTGGCCAATTTCGAAGGTTCGAAAGCCACGATGTGCGTATTGCACTTTTGTTATGTTGGTAAACAAGTTTAAAACCTTTATTTTAAAAATCATAGGAAATGTTATCTACTTATTTCATCTAAAGATGTGCTTGGATATTGAAAATCCTGGTAATCTCGAATTTTATAAAAGCATCACTTGCAGATTTGCATTAAAAAATAACGCTTAGTCCCAAAAATTAAAAGCTTTGAATCCTAAAAAAATATGTTTCGCTATAAAACGGGAGCAAGTACGAATAAACGAGACTCCATTATTAAGTGAAATGATTGCTCAAATTCTTAATAACGTTCACATGGGCGACTTTTTATTCCGGGGATGTTGCGCGCTTTATAAGGGTTTTACGGATAATCTAATAAAAAGAGGTAAGCCTCGACTACCTAGTCAAAAGAAACCTCCCGTGAACAAATAAATTTAATTCTGTTGGCGTTTTGATTAGGTTTTTTTTGTTCGTGGGTGTGTTTTATTTGTTCAGTTTGTTGATTGGTTTGGCGTGTTGCATCTAATGTCCCTGTTTGACAGTTTTATGTAAGGAAGGATGTGTGTTTCCCGCCCAACACATTTTATGAATATTTAATATTGTTTTTGTGTGAAGGACCTGCTCAGGGAGCTAAAAGGCTCTTCCCTGGAAGTAAATAAGACATAAAAAGACAGTTTTCAGTTTCGGAGTCGCGCACTCAGTCTGTGCAGTTGACACACTGAATTAATTCCACGCCTGCCAAAGAGTCTAATAAAGGGGACCAAGTGACATTCCCTACATAAGTTAACATTTTAACTACTTCTTTAGCGGAGTTATGTTCGTCCGTTTGGCTCTTTATTGGAGGTATAAAGTATAAACCCTTTGAAATATAAATAGAGCTATGACTTTGTGAACAGCGTGTTACTTTAGTTTAAAGCCTGCTATTTTTGGACAGAACCTTATTTACAGTAGACAGACATATAACCTACGCGTAGACTTACATACTTCTTTCTAGTAAGCGTTTTTTATCTTAGTAATTTAGATAGCTTTAAAGATCTGCAGTCACTCGTATCTAGGATGAACGAAGTATGTATGAAGAATGAGTTGATGATGAATGTAAGTAAGTCAAAAGTAATGGTGTTTGAAAGAGAGAGTACGAAAACAGTGTGCAACATAGTTGTGAATGATGAGTACTTAGAGCAAGTTGATGAGTTTGTGTATTTGGGAAGTATGTTTACGAGAGATGGGAAGGCTGATAGGGATATTGAAAGAAGGGTAAATGCAGGTAACTCTATTAATGGTGGACTGAATGCTGTTGGCGCCAACAAAAAGCTGTCCAAAGAAGCGAAGCTAGCAGTTCACAATGGAGTGCTGGTACCTACCCTGATGTATGGCAGTGAAGCATGGAACTGGCAGAGAAAGGATGAAAGTAGACTGAATGCTGTAGAAATGAGATCCCTGAGGCGTATGTGTGGTAAAACCATGTATGATCGTGTGAGGAATGTGGAAATCCGAAAAGAATGCAAGGCCGATGTGAGCGTCATAAGTAAGATTAAAAAAGGGACGCTTAGATGGTTTGGACATATAGAGCGAATGAACGAAGAAAGGAGTGTCAAGAGAATATATGATACTAATGTGAATGGTAGAAAAAGTCGAGGACGCCCGAGGAAGACATGGCACGATCAAGTGAATCAGATACTTGAGTCGGGCCATGTCAAGAGTCAGAATAATAGAAGAGCATGTATGATAAGATGTATGAATGTGAATGAGGCGAGGAGTGTATGCCAAGACCGAGTTGTTTGGCGGTCCGTCCTCTCTGCCTACCCCTGCGGGGAAACGGCGTGATGGTTAGTTAGTTAGTTAGTTAGTTAAAAACTCAAATTTATCCAGAATAGAGTAATGAGACTATTTTTGAAGTGTAATAAATATAAATCATATCAGAAAATAATTAAGAGTTTAAAGTAATAAATTTTCGTGTAACATGGCATTGTAACAATAGTGGCTGAATTGGCATCGCGTTTGGATCCCAGGTCCCACCCATCAATTTCTCGGTTGGCCAAGTCTTCCATCACTACACAAATAACATTTTACGCTTAGTGTGGTGGTTGTAGGAGATTTTCAAATGTTGTCAGGTTATTCATAACCCGGTATTGCTTAACCTTCTTCGTATCTGCAAAGTTTTTAACAATTAACTACCAACTCTCTTTAGATACAAAATACAACAAAATAAAGCCTTAAAAACATATCTTGCTAGACACAAACAAAACATTACTTTAAAAGATTAAAAAATTAAAAACACAGAATTTTTTACTCTGTATGAAGGCATCCAAATGTCTAACTTAGTTCCAGTGAAATTAAAAACATACCTAGATACCGTATTAAAAGATGTAAAAATTATCTACGTAATAAGTCTTTCTACGAAAAAAGCAAAGTTTAAATTAAAATATAGAATTGTAATTAAATAAAACAATATAACTTAGTTACAACCACTGATTTACATATAATGTTTGCCCTGAGGAACATATAATGTTTTCCCTGAGGAAGGAACGGTTGTTCCGAAACCGGTCGGCGTGTAACTAAATGAATCAGTGGTTGTAACTCAGTTATATTGTTTCATTTAATTAAAAAATGGATAATCACAAAGTGATAGCTACTTTCAAAAGTATATATAAAATTGTGTTTATGGTTATGTTAGACTACAAGAAGTTGATCTATTTTAAATTTAATAAATAAATAAAATATAATGTTGTAAACAAAAAGAAAAATTCTTTAGTGTGTGATGCTCTATTAAATTTGGCATGTAGAACAACACCCTGTTGTGTGATAACAATTGGCTATAACCTAAAATAAAGTTAATAACGTTCATATTATCTAAATTATAAAACAAAAATCTGTTTTCCGGATGGTTACTACTAACAGAAAATTGAAACACAATGTGGATAGCGGTTGTGTAAGCTTTAATAATACTCATATCGTAAAACTATCACTCCAATTTCATTTAACCAAAGTACCTTCCTATTCGTACACTAAAAAAAACCTATTTTTTAGCATAGTGAGTAACTTATTCATTAAAGTAGCATTTCAATTGAGGGGCGGGAATTATTTATTGGATAACCGACACCTCTGCCATGGGTCACTCCAGTGGTTCACTATATTTGGTAACTTAGCAGGGGTTCCCGGGTTCATTGGGTAAGGGTTTCAGGGCTTGGCGGCAGTAGCGCCTGTCTACCTACTGCGAGGCGAGCTGTACCAGGAGAAACTGGTTGAAACTTTTGACCTCTCCAACAGAACTCACTCGGAACATCGCCTTATATACGGAGAAGAGTCCGTCCGACCGTGGACCCCTCATACATGTTTCCTTTCCAGAACTTTCTCTCCTTCCTTTCCACAAAATGCCCCCCCTATCGCATCCCCAAAGACGACACAGGCCCTGAGGGATTTTTTCTTCTGTGTGGAGTAAGTAAAAAAATCCTCTGTATGTAAAAACATTCAAAAAAAGTTCGTTAGAACCAAATCATCGAATAACAGATATACATTTAAAGCTATGACCCATTTTATCATCGATTAATTCTTGTATCTGATTTTGTTAACCGATCCCAAATCGAAATACGTTTTAAATTTGAAGAATTTCTGAGTAGATGTTTAAATTTACATTTTAAAAATCTCTCTGCCGATTCACAACAAAACTGGGAGCAGCAAGTACCATGAAATATATTATTATTTTTATAACTGTCCTTACAGCCAGCGGGACTGCGTCTCTGAAACTGCATAGGAAGGTAGAGAGGTAGATACTCGTACTTGAAGCTCGTCTGGAGTATACTGCATTCGTAATTCTCCTGCTTCAGTTTCAGATTTTTAAATCCGGCTTTTGAAAAATAATATGAATGTATTATTTAAACTGTAAAGTTTATGTTTTGCAATTCGTTAGTGTAAAAATCTTAAAATTTTACTGGATTTAAAAAGAAATTGAAAATCATTATACGGTTCAAAAACAATAATTTAAGGAAAGTGGCATAGAATTAAATCTTTTCGGCTGTATGTAGCATTTTATTATTATATTTTGAATTGTACCTACTACTAATTATATCTACTTCCATACTATGGTAGTTTATCATATTTCTCTAAGGTGTGGAAAAATTGACATTTAGAGCCCTCAAAATGTGGTGCTGGAAAAAAATTCTCAGGATACCATGGATAGCCAGAAGCAAAAATGTGTCCATTCTGGAAGAGTCCACAATAGGCTCTCAACTATCTGCCTTTAACGTATTTTGAGATTCTTTTGGCACGTTGCTCGCCAAACTGAGGACTTCAATGTGGAGAAACTTGAAGACACTATAAGCAAAGTGGAAGACAGAAGAAGCAGAGCACGGTCACCAATGCGCTGGAGTAACCAAGTATGTCTGGCGTCAGGTACGTCGGTGTCCGCAGCTTTCTACGGAGCGCGAAAACTGCGAGGAGTGGAGGAACCTTGTCCACCATAAGTAGTGGTCACGATTCTTAGCAATGACGAACCGCTTTATAGGTACAGATCATTCACAGAATATAATATATATGAACTACAGAATATTTACGTCTACTGCTCCTAGTTCATCCAATCTAAATTCATATAAATATCTGTCAAACAAAAAAGACATACCACATTTCGAATAATGAATTATTCATTAATAATTTTTTTTTCTGATATGACAAGGAACTTCCAATAAGTAGTTTCAATTTTGAAATAAGCGTTTAATAAATTTGTATATTGTTATGCATTACGCAGGAATATTTCACATTGCTAACCAACTCATCGACAGCCAAAATTAGTACGTCTACAACTGTTTTTTCTTTCTGGACATTTTTTTACATTAGCTCCACACAGGAGGCCCTGAGGGGAAAAAAATCCCTCAAGGCCTATGTCATCTTTGAAGATGATGTGTGTAGGGTCTTTTAAGGGAAAGGAAGGAGAGGAAGTCCTGGGAAGGAAATAGGTTTAAGGGGTGGGTAGGAATCTGGGGATCAATATGTCCAGGAGTGATGGACGAATAAAGCCATCCCTCCCACTGGGGTATAAGGCGATGGGTCGGGAGGGTCCAGCTGGAGAGATCAAAAGGTCTCCCACAACCAGTCTCTCTCGATCTGGCCTGCCACGCAGTTGGTGGGCAGACGCATTACCACCAAATCCCAGTCAATTCTAACCCCATGAACCCGCGCACCCCTGCTAAGTCACCAAACGTAGCGAACCACATGGGATGACCTGGGGCAGGGGTGTTGGTTGTCCAATAAATGGTTCCCGGGGCGGCGGTGCCCATATCCGCCTCCCAAATAGAGACTGCATCCGAGTAGAAAATAAGTTAAAAACTCTCTTATTTTTAATATTTTTTTAAAGTACTTCATCATCTGGACACCTACTTCAACCTTCATCCTGCATCGATTTTTAAATTGTATCACTTGTGCCTAACACTTTGTAGATGTAAAATAAAATGTCATAGTTGTAAAGGCTCCCACCCATTGTGCGTTGCCTGTGTAAAAGACAAAAATAATCCATTTAATTAATCCCAGAAGCGTTTAAAGTGACACACAATTCTTCACATGTGACTCGTCGCGTCAATCATCCCACTTTAACCCCAAATCTTCCAACAAACATTTAAAAAATGTCGTAAAATCTCACAATTACACACAATGCGGTAGTGGTTACGATTACTGGCTTCGTTTAATTGGAACATTCTTAATTAATCATCGCCTTTCGGGCCAGGGAATGCAGTGACCGGATTAATATCCCCCGTTGTAGTTGAAACAGTGTAGCGTAACTTACGACTTGTGACAATATCCAAGTGACTGGGGACATATTCAATTATAACACATTTAACCAATTGATTTTAATTGACCACCCTTTTTATATTTTCTCTCGGAAGCAGCTATGAATTGACGTAATCGGGAGTCCAGTGATCAAAAACTGTTTTTTTTTTTACATTAGCATAGGATGCCCTGAAGAAAGTAATTTTTCTTAGAGCCTATTTCATATTTGGCGATGTTGTGTGGAGAGTCCTTTTGGAAAGAAAGGAGAGGAAGTTTTGAGAAGTTTCTCATTACATTTATACCAAACAATATGAAGTTTATTAATTAATCTTGTGGCGTAATTTTTAATTAAATTAAAACAAGGTACCTTTAATCTCAATTATCTACATGTTTCGAAATCAAAGATTAAATTGAGATAATATGAACAAATTATTATGTTAATATAATTATAATACATTAGGTTCATATTATCCTGACGAAGAAACTTTAGTTTTGAAACATGTAGATAATTTTAATTGTATAAATGGTGCAAAACAATTTAATTGATTTCATTTATTATGAAGTTTTTCACGAAGAATGAGCCGCAATGGACTTCTCATGAAACGAGTGTGTAAAATTTAATCAAGAAGTATCAAAATTCTTTTTTAGAGGTGGGATAAAGGGATGGGATAGTTTTTCAAAATTTTATGTAAACAAGTAAAAAAAATTACCTACCTTTTATTTTTGTCTACAAAATTTCACCAATTAAATAAAAACCCTCCTTAGCAGAATTATAGCGGAAAGCAGTACAACAAATCTTATTATACAAACTGCTTCGACTTATTTAATTTATTTATTGAATTACTCCCAATGTACTATTTTTCCATCTTTCATGGTGGAGTATGTTGTTTTTGTGATGTTTAGCTCATTTAGATATTCTCTGAATTTAAAAAAATAATAAACTTCTAAAAACTCAGATGGGAGTGAAATACAAAATAAATAAATAATACTACGAATTTGTATAAAAAACAAACTCGACCACCCAGAGAAATTCTTTTTTTATATATTTACAGAGAGATAGATAGATAGATGTCGGAACTGTATTTTTTTTTTTTTTAAATAACATTATAATAAAAAAAGTTTTTAAACTACACTGATTGTAAAAAGCATAAGTCAAAAGTCCGATGCAGTTCTTAAACCAAAGTTGGTGTACCACTGACATAATCAATGTTATGTGGGAACAGAAACAACAACACTTCACTAGTAGTTTGCCAATTTATTTCAAATTGCGCATTATCCTCGAATTGTCCTTAATTGTTTTTCAATGAAGCGCCGATAGATAAGGAAGGAAATTTTAGTAGGTGACACTAAGTGAAATTTATTATTTTCCTGCCTTTTAATGAGTTTCAGTGCTGGGAGAATAACTCACTACTTGTTGAAGGAGTGGCAATTAACTGTGGGAAAAATTTCCTCTTACATTACTATCATGAACGGCGCGTAGGATTAAAATACACATTTTACCTAAAAAAAAATATTGTCTTCATTAATTAATGTATTTTATAATTTGTTTTTAATTACTATATTTATTTTACCCTAAGGCTATACAAATAACCATATAAAAATAAATTTAATCAAAAGCAAACTGATACCTACATGGATATGGTTTAAGATTGTCACGGCCAAAAGTATTATCATGATTGATCTTTGGGGTATTATGCTGTATGGCGATACCTCCTTCATTATCCAACATTTCAGACAACATTTCAGTGTCCATCATCAGGGCAAGTGTGTAATTCTAAATAAAATCATTGAAACTTACACATCTGCCCTAATGACGGACACTGAAAGAATGTCCGAAACGATGGCTAAAGAAGAAGGTAGCGCAACACGGCATAATACCCCAAAAAATAAATCTCGTTGATAAAATTAGAAAATTCGTATTTTTTTCACGTAATTCCCATACTACGACATACCAAACTTGGAAATGTTATGCGGCAAAATGCAAAAGGGAGCAGATGTAGGGGTAGGAAGATTTAAAAATTCGGGCTCTTTCGATCGATTTAACAAAGTTGAAGTTATTTCTATTTGTTAAACTGTTAATTCATAGTAATATTCCATTTTAACGTGATTTAAAAAAAATTAGAATAACTTTATTATATAATAACTTTTAACTCACGTCAATGTAATATCATCGTGAACGAACCCAGGATCACTCGTCTTATCAGATGCAACAGATAGCTTTTTATTAATCTGGGACTAGTTCTTTTTCTTATTTGGTTTAGATTTGTATGTATTGTATTCTTCTTCTTCGATGACTTTATTTGAGAAAAATCTTTATTAGCGCTCTTTAGGTGATTTTTCATAAAAACGGCGCTTTAAAAATTATCAATTTATTTTAATTATCACAAATTTCGCTTTAAAAAATTATTATAAATGTTTTTCAACAAAAAATCGTACAAAACCGAAATTTGTTTTGAGCAAAATAATTCGATTCTGCCTTCTTCTAAATAATTCTCTTCCAATGCCGATCTCTGAAGAACGAATATTTGTAACAGTGTATTATTTTCCAAGATTGATGAAATTTGGCAAACTTGACCTTTTAAACAAGAGTAAAGTCAATGTATATAGTTATATAATGTACTCAACTCTAAACATAAGTAAAAAAAAAAAAAACAAATTACTTTATATAAACCAATATAATCACGTGTTATAATTTCTACATGTTTCAAAACCGATGGTTTTAAAACTTAACATAAGTATTTTATTTTGTACCTTTTCATTACTATTTTAGAAAGAGGGGAGATAAAATTAAGATGTTATTAATTTTAACGTTAGTTACTTCAATTTGAGCCATAATTACAATGATAACTAAAATACTTGTTATGTTGAGTATAATGACTGATTTGGATGATGGTTTGGGCATGTAGAGCGAATGAACAAAGAAAGGAGCGTAAGGAGAATATATGATGCAAGTGTGAATGGTATAAGAAGTAGGGGGCGTCCGAGGAAGATATGGCACAATCAAGTGAATCAGATACTTGAGTCGGGCCATGTCAAGAGTCAGAAAAATAGAAGAGTATGTATGAGACGATGTATGAATATGAACGAGGCAAAGAGTGTGTTCCAAGACCGAGGTGTTGGGCGGTCCGTCTTCTCTGCCTACCCCTGCGGGGAAGCGGCGTGATGGTTAGTTAGTTAGTTTCTTTCAGAACGTTTTCCAGAAGACTCAAGAAATTCCGCCTCAAATATGTTATAAAAAATCATCACGAATTTCTTACAAAAACCTAAAATTAATGTTCGTAATAAGCATTAACTTTGTGGCTCGCCATAATTTACAATAAAATATATAAATTTGTTTTAGACCACTTTAATTTTAATTACACTCTACCGGTTTCGGAAGAACCCTTCCTTCGTCAGGAGAATATTAAAACTAACCTATGATACAAAATATTGATAGATATATACCAAACATTTAGGTGCTGGAGTGGGAGGTCAAAGGGGAAGGGAGGTAGTTGCGGGAAATCCAGCAATAACAGAGCGGTTTATTGGGAACATATCTAGAATGGGACTAAACGATAAATTAATTTGGTTATTCAATATATTTATTAGCGTTATTATTTAGGGATTTTTTAATTTCAAGTGCTTCCAGGTTATCTATTATTAATTTACAATAAACCGCTCTGTTATTGCTGGATTTCCCGCAACTACCCCCCTCCCCCTTTGACCTCCCACTCCAGCACCTAAATGTTTGGTATATCTATCAATATTTTGTATCATAGGTTAGTTTTAATATTCTCCTGACGAAGGAAGGGTTCTTCCGAAACCGGTAAAGTGTAATTAAAATTAAAGTGGTCTAAAACAAATTTATATATTTTATCCTAAAATTAATGTTTGTTGGAACCATACATGGATGGAAGTCATTACAAGTAATGACCACCATCTTAGTTAGTCGCCACATCGTGTGGTCGATTGGAGCACATAACACTAATTCCCGATTAATAAAAGTGTCGTTAACACCGCGTGCTTCATAACACTCGTAACCATTTGATCGGTATGGGAACTGATGTAACCACCAAACCTGTAGTCAAAAGCTTCCTACATGTTACCTAGACATATTAATTATTGAGTATGATCTTAACAAAACGCGGTAATGAGAATAATGAGAAGTTGTTATTGAAATTGAACCAATTTTTCGAATGGTCGGTTGATTCAAACCGTGTAAATTATTCAAATTACCGTGTAAATTGATTAAATTTCTTCATACGTGGCAAAATTACTTTGTGGCATCATTTTAATTAAATTGTAATTACTTTGTGTAAACCACTATAATCGCACGTTATAATATCTACATGTTTCAAAACCGAAGGTTTCTTCGTCAGGATAATTACATGAATAAAAATAAGAAAAGAAAAAAACAAATATAGACAAAAAAAAAGATTAAATGATCCAATTCAAATGACTCAAGTACATATTTTAAATGATCTAAATTATTCAAAAGGTTCAAATGATTAAAATGATTTAAATAATTATCATAATGGTGTAATGATTTAAATAATATTTACATTGATGGAATGATTAAAAAGATTTAATGATTTTATTCACTACATTGTAGTTTCCACAAAAAATAAGATAGGTATAGTTATGTGAAATGTAAATATAAAAGTGATGTAAAATAGGTTATTAGTACCTTTCACCAGGAGATTCTGTGGTGAGGGGGACTAGGTTTTGGATAGATTCAGTGAGTGACACACATGGAACAAAATCCTATTTTTTTCAGTATGGCATTGTTTTTAAATTACTAGCAAGTTATTTTTGTGATAATTACTTAAGCCAAGATTAAATGCAATTAATGTAGTGATTTTTAGTTATAATTAATATGATCCTGGGTGAGAGTTTGTTGTATTATAACTTTACAGCTAAAAAAGTCATTAAGTAAATTGTTTAAATAATTCAGCTCATTCAATTGGAATGATTCAAAAAATTTAAATATTTAAAAATTCTTTGATTCAATGATTCAATAATTTAAATATCATTGATTTATTTGATCAATGATTCAAATGATCCGAATTAATCATTTATTGAATAAACGAATAAAATGAGTCAACTAATTCATAAGATTCGAACTATTTATATTAGAATTACAGATAATTCAAAATAAACTAATCAAAAAAACTATTTCACTACGAATCCAAAACATCCACAAAAAAACTATATTTGGAAACCAAACTGTTAACATTAAGAAAACTATACGAATACAATATATGTCTCCTTATATACAAAATAAATAATAAACTCATACATACAAACACAGAATTCATTAAAACGTCCCAAGTACACAAACATTTTACACCACAACACGATAACATACATTTAAACACTATACATTCTAACTACGGTAAGCAATCCATCAGTTATGAGGGGGGCAATTTATATAATTGCCTTCCAGATGATATTAAAAACGAAAAAAGTGTGTGTAAATTTTTAAAAAAATTATTAATTTTTGTTCACAAAAAACAATATAGTGAAAGTGAATAATATGTATGATAATACAATGTTATGCAAATTTTAGTTAAGTAAGTGAAAATGTTATTTTCTTTTTTTCTGGAATAAAAAAAAACTTTTAAAAAAAAATTATGGTTTTGTGTTTGTCGCAACACGATTTCTGTTGTAATTATCATTTATCTTAAGGAAGAAGGAAAAAGGAAGTTTATTTTGCAAAAAAAAAAAATTTGAAATAATGTTGGTCATTATGTCATTTACAACAAAAATCCCAGAAGCTCGTGTGAACTTTTAACGCTGATCAGAGTAAGAGCGGTATCGTGTAATAAAAATATAATTTATTTGAGATCGCTAGAAAAGGCCGATGATAAATCATTTCGAGCCAATAATTGGACACATCGCCAGCCGCTGGTTTGCGGCCTGTATCAATGATGGCTGATTTATAGGACATCCTCACTGCAATGATAAATATTATTACATCTTAATGAAAACGATATCATTAATTATTATTGGTATTATCTTTATTGGCACCACTGGACAATTTCAATGACTCTTCATTATTGGGTTCGAGGAACAAGTGGGATAGCTCATCACTTCATCAGTTGAATGTCCAAGAAAAAATAATTATATGAATGTGTTCATTAACGCCTTCTAGAAAAAGACGAAATAGAGAACAAGTTCATTTTTAGAAGTGTTAATTTGTTACGACCTCCGCGGTTAAGAGGTAAGCTCTTTGGCTCTGATCCAAGACATCTTAGGTTCGAAACCCGTGCGTGGTTATCTAACACAGGCATTTCAATTTTATAGCATAATAGTATACACAGGTGTATCAGCACGTACCCGAAAGATTTCAACCATCATATTTGAAGTAAAAAATGTAGATAATATTTAAAAAAACAAATATTTTTTAATACTCGTAAAAACCACACGTAGCCGCTGGCTACAACCCGCCTCGCTCCAGTAGCACCGTACATACGAGAGAGAGAGAGCATGTATCAAAATATTTTTCCGACTTGTGGCATTGTAATCAGTGGCGATGAGTGGGAGAAAAAAATCATTGTTTTAATTGAAATACATCATCATCAGACAGAAAATTGAAATTGATGGTTAAAATCTTTCCAGTACATGCTGACATATTCTTTATAAGCAGTTTGTTGCACATTCATGAGCCCTTCTAAAAGACTTACAGCCTTACTAAAAAACAAACACTCCGCGGCCGTTAAACGGTGTTTCTGTAGCATGTTGTGTAAAGTCTGTACATTTCGTTTTTCAAATTCTTACTAAACAAAATATATGGTTTTGATCTGACAACGTCGTATTTTACCATCACACCACCTAGCGGATTATTATGAAAACTCCAATTTAAACAAGTAAAATACGGCTTTGCCAAATCTAAAAATTCACAAAAACACCTTTTAACGTTTTTTTTTAGTAAGGCTGTTAGAATCAAAATTGAAATCGTTTGATCTATGTTTCGTGGCCAGATCTGAATGAGCAAGAATATTCCAGCTATCCTGTTTCTTTTCTTCTCCCGTACTTCTTTTACTCATTAAAACACTTTGAAAAAATCATCGAGCAATTCACTTATTCAAAAAGTTATTAAGTGTTTTAAATCTTACCATGCAATCCCAATTCATTATGCTATCAAAGATTTTACGGATACTAAATACGGCCAAAAAATCGAGAGCAATTAGGATTTAGTAACTTTGTAACCCAATATGATTACAAAAAATCGATATTATGGTGTCAGTGCGATTTGATAAGATTTCAATTTAGTGTGAACGGATATTAGTCAAGGTTTAGTAAATTGTTTTTACAGACCGAATAAATATTATTTTCGTAATTTCAAATTTGTAATAACATCACATTAACACATAGGCGACAAGCGGTATACACAAAAAAACAAATGATTAAAATGGGACAATTTTCATGGCACCATTATTCTAATTTAATGAAATACCTATGAAGTTATTTATGGAGTGAAATAACATTAATTAAGAGTGTTTTACCAGAAAATACCGGAAATTAGTCCTTTTTAAATCAAATTCTAGGCGTATTGACTCTAAATTCTCGCATTTCATTAGCCGCTGGCTAATGAAATGCGAGAGGTCCTGTTCGCGCCGTGAGAGGTCCTGTTCGCGCTGCTCTCATTGAGAACATTTTGTAATATATGGAAAACTTAAACAGTTTGGCTTCATCGTTATGAAAACTTCCGCTCGCAGCGCTGTTAACAAATAGTCGGTTCACACAATGCGATTTTTGTTGATCAACTTTGATTAAACGTGAAAAATTGTTTGAAAAAACTTGTTCAACTTCGTTGAAAGAAGGTTCACACGTGTCAATGTGCTTTCAAGTGTCGAGTTAATCAACTAAAATTGAACCGTCTGAACCCGCCAAATGTCGGAATAATGGATTGCTGGATATTACCTCTTAATTAATAATTCAAATTTAGTACAACTTATTAAAAATATGAAACGAACATATTTTGTAACATAGGTACTTAACATTTTTGAAAAATGTGTATTTAATATTTTTTTCTTATGTATATTATATTATATTAGTAATTTGATCATGTCGAAATATCTTACGCAGAAACTATACTCTTATTAGCAGTTACCATGAGAACCAGAGGTTTCTCTCAAAACTAGTAGAGACCTGAACAATGTTGACAGGAAGCCTTTTCTCATATTCCGTTTCGCGGAAATCTCAATTAAGTATCTTTTCAAAGGTGTTCGTCGGCAAGAAGGAGAGGATTTATTATCATTTCATGCCAGCCCAATTTCCCTGCGTATAATATGTTCCGGCTCAGATGGCGGCCTCAAAGGAAGCTGTACCAAGCCGTGTGATCCAACGGAAACATAGCCGCTAATTAAGACCTTAAAATGGCTCTTTTTTATATAAATAGAGAAGATGATTCTGTCATATCAAAGGAAGTGATTCTAAATTTTCGAGCAATTTTGCCAGAAGCAAATAAAACGTCGGCTATTAGCTTCCGAAGACTTTGTGGTAATTTACACTATTTGTGCAGGTACCTTATATGTTTCCTAAGTATCTACATATTTAAAGATGTTTAAAGCAAATTTTAACAAATTAAAGTCCGTTTATGAATAAGATGTAACCTTTTTGATAGATTACGCACAGACATCGATGTGTTTAACACACAACCTTCATAAAATTCAATAAAAAAATTAAGTTTTTAACAGAAAACGTATTTTATTGATATTTTTATCATCGTGTAACCTTTTTTGTTTTCAGGAGTTGAATAACATCACTTATAACATATTTTTGTTTTTTAGTCTTAAATTTTTATGTCGTTATTTTATTGGTCAATGTTATACATATTCCAAATATTGTTTTAGATGAATTTATAAAGACTGTTTATAACATAAATCAGTTACATAAAATAAAATCCAATTGGGTGAATATACAAAAGTTGGTTAACTTTTGGCCCTATTTTGTACATATAGTTTTTAAACATAATTTATATATTTTTTGGTTTGACTACATGGTTTAACCCTTTTAATGTACTATTTTATGTCAGGCCGGTCACTTTTTTGTTACGAGTTCTTTGTAATCTTATGTAATTTAAGACAACGGACTGACGACAGAGTACTGATGAATAGGACATTAATTTGAGGTTATATTTGAAATTTATATTTATATCTTATTTTTATTATCAGAATGATATATTTTTGCTACTTACATGTAATCATGCATAAATTAAAACAAAACACAGGAAATATACGAAACAAAGACTCGCCAGGGTACTGAAAATTTGACTGGATCAGCACACGCAGACGCTCTAACAGCGACGCTAGCACTGGGCTCGTAATGGCTGCCGTCAATATGATGCCCTCTGCATCTAACTTCGCCACCAAAATTCAAATCTATAAAGGAGTTGATTATAATTCGGCAATATTTTGCGGGAATTTCAAATTTTAACTTGACTCAAAGGACTGATGTGTAAAAGTGATGATAGAGTTTGTTTAATTTTTTATAAGAGATTTTTACAGATTCTGTGAATAAATCTGTGAAATATGTTATTAAATATATTACAGACTATATAAAAATAATAAGATTAAAATTTTATACCGAAAATTTTATTAAACAACCAATTCATTAAGCATTTTTATTATTTTATAATGCCAGGGAACTGACGTTTTGAGGATTTAATGAGTTATTTTACAAATTCGCCTTTGGAGAATGTAATTTAAATTGAGTGGACACGTAGAGAGAAATTAGGAATTTCATAATATATTGTCAATAACAAAGTGCAAAAAAAGTTGTCATATTTATTGACTGATGACAGCGAGTTGGCCAACTTTTGTATATTCACCCAATTACAGAATTATTGAATTCATTATTCCATCAAAGATATTATGGATACTGAGTCATTAAGATTTGGCAGTTGTGACCCGATCTGATTACAATGTTAAATTATGCCAGAATACAAATCGATATTATTGTATTTTTATTTTCATCTTACCTACCTACTTTAAAAGGGGATTTAGCTTTGTTAGCTTTGTTCCTTTCAAGAAACGCTGTTCAATTTGATACTAAATATATCCCTGAAATATTGTAATATTTCTCCATCAATCATCTCTTAATGCAGAAGCAGCGTTCCTCCCAAGAATAATATCATTTACATCTCAATCGCTTCGCAATTAGTGAAAAATAGCCGACACAACCTGCCGGGCCTGGTCTCCTGTACTTGAGAATTAGAAAGGATCGTGATCGGCAATATTAATGAATAAAATTGCAGTACTCCCCTATAAATCATCCCCTTATTCAAATAGCACATACTCTAACCCTCCCTGCTTCTCAAAGGGGAAGGTTGCTTAATTCAGGCACTTGAACCTAATAAGATCTGGCGGAAGGAGCGATCCTTTTTGTAGTTGTATCATTACTCAACTAGGAAGTTGGAACAGTTTCCACAAAAAATTATAATTCAGGGCCTGTTTACAAGAAAAAAACTTTACTTGGCAAGAAAATTGGGTTTGATGTATCCGTGTACGAAGGAACATTTTTCATTATTCTTCCTCTCTTTTTCTTGATCCTTCCCTCTAAAAAGTTTTTCACAGAATACACAAAGGGCTACTTGATGTTTGTCAAATTCTTTAAATATTGCATGTTTTAAAACGTTTTTACTCCATTAAAGCAGTGTTTTATATATCTTTTCATATTTTTGGTTTTCTTTGCTTAATAATCATGTAATACAGTGGGTAACGAATATTAAACACCATATTCCTCCACTGAAAACAAACCGCATTATGCAAACACAGAATAATTAACAGAAAGGGATCGTTTTAAAGATTTGATTGTTTAAAAATCATTTTCCTTGTGATATTTGCATACATAAATTTTAATTTAATTTTTGTCTTAATAAAACGTTCACACAAGTTTTAAACGAAAGTAAAAGAGATTCCTGAGTTTTGATAGCGATAAACTGATATCATTGAATCCTCTACAGGTAACATTTTCGGAATAAAGTTAACTGTACATTTTTTAAAGTTATTCAATTGTGATTGTAGGTACGATCAATATTAACATATCAAACTTGGTCTTATTCCTAAAATAAGTAAATAATAATTCCTTTTTTTAATTCCGCAAGAGCAGAACTTGAAAATGTGAAAG
This sequence comes from Limnephilus auricula, assembly GCA_951813805.1. Classification (NCBI taxonomy): domain Eukaryota; kingdom Metazoa; phylum Arthropoda; class Insecta; order Trichoptera; family Limnephilidae; genus Limnephilus; species Limnephilus auricula. The sequence goes on from OX638401.1 coordinate 2,966,845, forward strand.
TAATCTTGCAGTATCAGCGAATGAGTATCGATATTTCTCGGTGAAACCGCATCCCTCAAGGGAGGAAAAATGATGCACCCTCGTTAGGGGAGGTGAAGATAATGCTGGGGTGACAGCCACCGAGATCCGGCTACATCCATTACTCAGGGTACAAATAATAACACCCCTTAATAGAGTACCCACGATCTACCCGGGGAACATGAACATACAAGAGGAGAGGCAACAATTTCGTTATTCAGGGCATAGTGCTCGTAATGACGCGATAATGAAATTTCACGGTGCAGGTGCTGCAGCCAGGCTATCAGATATCGCGGTTGTCTTGAGAAATGATGTAAATTTAACTTAATAAATTGATTTAGCTTCTCGAATTATTCGGTTATTCATAGTGGGGTGATTTTGCTCTTGCCGTATTGGTTGAGGTTATTAGACTGTTATTTCACGGAAGTAATTTCGTTTTTTGTCTTTGTTCCAACAAATAAAACCGCATTGTTTAACACGTTCGATAAGTAATTAAATGCATTCATGTGTGATAAATAAACTATTACTCAAGCAAGTTCAAATCAAAATGCCAGACATATCTCTCGCTATATGTTCAAAGATATTTCTTTGTTTTGATACTAAACAATATAACACTCAATGCGATTCAAGGACAACAAGACTTCAAACTGTTCACTGCTGTGTTAACGTGTAATTAAATTCTTTATACGCACCAATTATTTGTAGTACAATGATTTTGGATGGCGTAGGTACTATAAAAGCCTGTATCCTAACGCTGTTATGAAAAAGGGGATAAGATACAACGAAGCTTTCATCAGTATGTCTAAAAGCGCTATAACAAATCATCGTGCCAAGGACACAGATTTTTTTTCTATTTTTCATCCTTTTGCGGCCTTTCTTTGATGTTGGTTCGCAGTATCTTGTGCTGAAGTGTTTGTTGGCTGCTTGGGGTGGTAGTTGTGAGTACAAGAGTAAATGTTGAGCGTGAAGCAGAGTGTCCCCGTTAGGACCTCCTCCTCCAAGAGTGGGTACCTTACACTATCCATCAAGGGCTGACATTGACCGATGGAAGTACAATGCAACCATTTGTAACAAGTAATGTACGAAAAACGCCGAATTCTCAACTCGACCTTGACTTTTCTGCTTCCCGGGTTAGGAATTGAATAATAATACAGACAAATTTAGTTACTCTTTCGTTACATAAGAAAAGAATAATATTTTATCATTTTCGCTTGAATCCACGAAACAGGTGATAGGTTTTAGGTTTACTCATGATAAAATATTTATGAAATTTATTACATAACGGCAAAGTTGAAAATAGTTGTAACGAGACAGTAAAATAGACTAACTAACTAACAACATCACACCATCACGCTCCTTGCTTTATTCACATTAATTCGAACTATTTTGCAATTAGTCTTGATAAGATTTGACACAAGCATGTATTTGGTTAACTTGGTCGCTCCACATCTTTCTGGGGTCATACTGACTGATTATTTTACCCACCTTGCAAATGAATGTTTCTCTTGCACAGATATTATGTAAATTTTAAATAACAAAATCTTATGTTAATTACAGGCAGAAACAAAATTAAAACTCCATATTTTTAAGGCACATTAAGCAAGGAAAAACAGCAGATATACATTGTTAAAATAGTTTTGCTTACAAGTCCCAACGACATGGGAAAATTTCAGGGAATTTCCGAAGCATTTTAAATATTATATGTATTTCTTATTTTCGAAGATGTCATAAAAAGAAATGCCATTTTAGAAACTAGATATAATTATCACTGAGGTATTTGTATTTGAAATAAAAAATGACATTTCTAAATAATACATTTTTAAGATCCAACAAAAGAATGTTTACGAAAAAAAAAATTACGATTCATTTTGACTCGAAACGTTCATAATTTTGAAAGAATTCGATTTTTAGAAATCACATTCCTCTTGTGTTGGAAATTATTAAGAAAACTGTAACTTCACTTTTTAGGCAGTTTATGCAATAAAAAAATATAAATACTTTAACTTTCAAATGTGAATGAAAAGTCCCGCAAATTTGTAGTATTATAGTATAGGTATGTATTTTTTAACACAATTTGGGGTGATTTTTTTACATGGCATTGTACAAAACATTCAAAGATGATTATTATCCGGTGTTTTATTTTGTACCTACCTACTTACTCAGTTCTAACGTTTTCTTTGTGATGACATAAAGCACAATCGAAAAACTATCTCTTAATCCATTATTTGCTTATGTACATTGACTAGGGACTTAGAGAGTTTTCTTCTCATTTTATTTATGAGATTGGATACGTGCAAATTCGCAAACGTTATTCAATTTGCATGTAACAAGTACCTACATCAGGCGAGCTTCTCTCATCTTCGGATGTCCCAAACAGATGTTGGGACATCAAGCAGCATCGAAGACAGTCCCATAATTCCAATCAGACTTGTAAGCTGTCTTGTAGACATGTCCGCTCAACCATTGTCAGCGATACCGTGCCATATACAGGCAGACGCAGCAACTCTAGAGACAAGTTCAGCAAGCCAATGCACAGGACAGTGCAGAGTATATCTACTGTGTGTGATTTGTGTTTTGCAAATGTTCTCTCCTTTTTGAGGCGATGTCTTCAAAGTATTGTGCTATAGATTAGTTGCAGGAATTGTCGTGTTTGAATATGGATATTACTGCATTGAGATATCTTGTGATTGTGATTGTGATAGACCTTACACTCAATGTTGGACTTGTGCCGATGTTGGAGTATCGCTAGCGGCTCGCAGCGAACAACAATGTCCACATGCTCCAACAATGCCACCTGTGGATGACTCTGCAGTTCTAGTTGAAGCCACGACAACTGCCGATTACATAGCCTGTATACTTCAGACCAATCCTCATTACTCATTACCCGCTCCGACCCACGTGAGTATTCGATGTTAATCTCCGGAATTAGTTGGCGCTGAACATTCTAAAACAATGATATAGGCTTATAGGAACATACACTAGTTAGAACTATAATACGTACAGCTTGTTAATCTGTTCTTATTTATTTGATACGGGTCTGGCGTCTGGTGTCTACTTACAATTTATAGCTTCTCCAGTGGGGTATTATTTATTAAGGAATCAAAAAGGAAATTCCGTGTAGTGTGATACCTAGTCCTTAATGAGAGCAGTATTAACGAAGTGGAAATTTTGATTACACACAAACAGACCCCCGACTTCAAAGGCATTTCACAGATCTCTCAGCCGTATGGCATTCATCAAACGTTTACAGAAACGCGGCATAAAGTGGCCGAAAGGGCCAGAAAGAGGACGGCAATAAATTAGAATTTATTTCATTAGTATGACTTAATATGATATGCAGCAGCGAGCGTGCAGACGGAGTTATTACTAAAATAATAACGAAGGGATATATTTGCATTTCTGCGGGCACCCTTCAGAGCTCTCGCGATGGTGGAGGTGGTTACTAATTCCGTAACTAGCGTGTCTTGAATACAAACGTTCATGTTTCGATTTCAAATTTTAAAAATCGTACGGCGTTTTTTCTAACGGCGCCTTTCCCTCGTTTGAGGCGGAATGATCAAATTAGGGCGGATCTGATATATTTAATGCAGTCATTTGTATCATACCTCGCGTCGAGGGAGTTACTTCTGCCTTACGGTAAAAACGTAACAACGCTGGCAATAAGCAGGTTTCCATGAAACACAATTTTTTTGTTATCAAAATGTACGTAATTCAGAGACGTGACTTTGGAATAATTACACATATTAAAAAATGTATCGCATTACAAAACAATTATGCAAATTTTATTATAATAATCAATTTTATTAAAATATCATCTTTAATATTTTTTAAAGGTTGTACCCGTCAATGTAATAGTAATCAATAATCATTGAATAAGAAGATAATAAATCAATAAATACACAGAAAAATCAAAAATTAACGGTCGCAACTGGGAATCGAACCCAGGATCTTACCGGGAACTCAGCAATTGGGAACTAATTTTTATTTTATGTCATTTTAGTCGACCTTGTTGTATGCTGATGATGCGGTGCTGATTTCTAACAGTATGGAAGATCTAGAGTCTCTAGTGTCTTGGATGAACGAAGTTGTATGAAGAATAAGTTAATGGTGAATGTAAGTAAGCCTAAAGTCATGGGGTTTGAAAGAGAGAGTACGAAAACAGTGTGCAATATAGTTGCGAATGGTGAATACTTGGAGAAGGTGAATGAGTTTGTGTATTTTTGAAGTATGTTTACGAAAGATGGGAAGGCTGGTAAGGATATTGAAAGAAGTATGAAAGCAGGTAACTCCATTAACATAAAGCTGTCCAAAGAAAAAGAAGCGATGCTAGCAGTCCACAATGGAGTGCTGGTACCTACCCTGATGTATGGTATTGAAGCATGGAACTGGCAGACGAAGGATGAAAGTAGACTGAATGCTGTAGAGATGAGATCCTTGAGGCGTGTTTGTGGAAAAACCATGCATGATCGTGTGAGAAATGTGGACATCCGTAAAGAATGCAAGGCTGATGTAATGAGTAAGTTTAAGAAAGGGACCCTCAGATGGTTTGGGCATGTCGAGCGAATGAACGAAAAAAGGAGTGTAAGGAGGATATATAACGCAAAAGTGATCAAATGAATCAGATACTTGAGTCGGGACATGTCAGGAGTGGGAAAAATAGAAGAGCATAAATGAAAAGATGTATGAATTTGAATGAAGCAAGGAGTGTGTGCCAAGACCGAGTTGTTTGACGGACCGTTCTCTTCGCCTACCCCTATGGGAAAACGGCGTTATGGTTAGTTAGTTAGTTAGGTTAGTCGATCTCATATTTCAAATTCAGAATTAACAGTGTTATCTTCAACTGATTTTAAAAATTGTTTTATAATTTACTATCCAATGTCCGAGTTGGTTATGGCGTTGTCCCGATAAGGCAGAAATCCGGGTTTCGTTTCTCAGTTGCGACCGTTACCTTTTTATTGTTCTGTATTTTTTTCTGTTTCATATTCCGTTTAGATTTCTTATTTTCTGTTCTTTGCGGATAGATACATGTGCCTACTACGCACAAAATATCTTTATTTAATTGAAAAATGAGTATAAAATATAGGGGAACTTAGAAAGTTCCCTGTTCTTATATTTCTTCCCTATTATTAAAGCTAAAGTCATTTAAAACAATGCATTGTTTCGATTCTAAGTAGTGCTCTCTCACTAGAGCAATAATAAAAGTCATCAACTCCGAATTTATCCAATATATTTTTCTTTACATTTATTTAACTAATTAAAACTTATAAATCTCATTGTAATATTGTTATTGAAGATAGCTTCATCAATATCAATATTATTATATATATATAATATCAATATAAATATCAAAAACTCTCAAAGCAAATTTGAAAGAGACAAAGACAAGGAAAAAAATGAGCGATCGCAACTGGGACTCGAAATACTTACCTGGACATTTAGTCTTACCGGGAGTAGGGTCTCTATTTATATCATTTTAATATTTTTAACAATTTGAATTTCTAACATTATCTTTAATATTATAACCCTTATTTTTCGGCTGCCATCTCTTTGGTATGATTGCAAAGTTCTATCCAAATATTTTGACAACGTAGGTGTCGTCATGGGTAAACATATCCAATTTTTTAACACAGAAAATAGTTAGTTTTCATACGATAAAGAAATAAACTTTTTCTTAAACAATTTTATGTATGCATACCACAAAAATAACAAAACGTTGAGTGTCCAATCAAACAATATTCTTATCAAACGATCAATTGTTGAGTTTGGTAAACAATTTCTGGACGGTTAGATTTTAGAGAGATTATTTCTAGACTCTCCGTTAACATCCAGGGATTATTCCACGCGATGAACGTGGAGAACGGAAACTCTCTTACGACTGGCACTCATTATTTACAATACATCAAAGAGTACTCTTACGAGATTTAGTGCTGCGCCTTCCCCTACGAGAAATTTGTTTGCTAACTTTTAACAAGGTTCTCTGTCAATCATCGGAACGTTCCGAACGCTGAACTTCGGCCGTATTGTTAACGAGGAACAACTGCAAATTATTTCATATCGTAAACATGAGATTGGCCCAAAGTCCAACACGAAAAAAACTAGTCAATTCAATCATTTGTACTATATAGCGTACCGCACGTAATATTAGGTTGCTTAAGAATTCAAAGTCACCTCGGTCATTTTAACAAGTTCACCTCAAGGGCGCTTTACAATAATTAATCAAAGTAGGCACTTAAAGAAAATAAACGATTACTTAGTCATAGCGAGTTTTTTATTATTGTGTTTGTGATGGCTTCAACACTACGATCGAAAGAAAAAAAAAAGCATCTTCTTTATCGGAAGAGCTCATACAAATTTTTCCCACCTAAACGAAATTTCAAATCGACTACACTAGCGACCGCTATTGAAAAGGACAGAAAAATCACAATCTGAGAAGGGCTGAGGTAAATAAAGGTGATGACATAATGAAGGGCTCGAAGTTTTCAAATCGATACCACGTTTAAAATTTATCAATATTGAATGTAAGCCGACACTTCAGACCGTCCATAAATTTAAAATCCTAGAGCGTGTCGAAGAGAGTTTGTTTAGTAACAAAAAAAACTTACATGGTTTTGAGGAATAAATGGGGTAATTAAGCCCAAATTACCACTACAGAATACAGACGGAGTATTGATAAAACCAATTAAAATTAACGACGTATACAATCTATGAATTAGTGCTATAGATCGAGATTTTTCGAAAGGTAAACAAAACACTCAGATTAAAAGTAAATAAGATTTTTACTTTTGGATACACAAAAAAATGAAGCCAAACAGGTACGTACTAGACCATAGAGCTATTTGGAACGCATTAAGAAAATGAATTCTGAATTAATAAGGTGATATTAGTTATTACCAGACAAAGTTTTACGAATATTATATCTGATCATGAAAAGGGACGAAGGATAAAAAATAGTTGTAAACATCTGCAAGGAATGTGGTGAATCAAGTAAATGACAGAAGCAATTTCATGCTACCATGAGAATTAAGCCGGAATACTACTGAATTCAATTTTACCTGCCGCAAATTTTAAACAAAAATAAATGGGAGAGTGCGAGAGTGATAATTATTTCAGATGTAAAGTCACAATTAGCCGAGGAAATTTACCGATTATTAAGGAAAGACCGATTGCAGAATTCTAGAAAAAGTTTAAAGCAAAATTGCATCAAAAGGGTGAGTTACACTTATCGGCGGCCAGATAATGAAATAATTAAAACGGACATATTTAATTTTGGAGAGGGAGAATCATGAAAAATAACATATCAATGAAAGTTGAAATTGTCTGAACTCTCAATTATAAAGCGCGCTACGGAAGGCGAGATGTACGTCCTGAGTCCACGCCTGGCGTTTTTTTTAGAAGATATTCGAAGGGCTGGGTGCCGGCTAAAATAATAATACGAGAGGGCAGTAAGAGTCGAGGGTCGAGGATCGAAGGAAGACGAGGCTATAGAGTGCTAGCAGTGATAAGATCGTTCGTATTTAACAAAACAATTGATCAAATATTATAAAAACGAGTGATAAGACATAATCCACCGAAGAATTAAAAAAGTCGTGATAAACAGTGACAAGTGTTTGTTAATGTTGGGAGAAAATATCCATCGTAATATTAAAGAATTTTTAAGGTTGTGACTTCGTGAGAAGCAATAGTTCGTGTACATAAATTAATTATTCGGCTTGTTAAAATACTCTATTGAAAATTAGCTGCAGTGAATGACAGTGCGCCGCGGGTGAATTAATTAAATAATAAAATTAATTTGAATTATCAAAACCAAAATAATAACCAAAGTGAATGAAATACTTAGCTTCTGTGAGTTAATAATAACCTAACTTTGTGTTTTAAAAATAGAAGGGAGTGCATCGCGTGAATTTTGATTTGAAATATAAAATTAGTCTAGTCAATAATAACGTACAAATATCATTTTCAAACTTGTACACACAAAATAATAATATCAAAACAACATCAAAATAAATAACCTACATACAAATGTCACCTTCGATCTTCCGCGAAAATAATAATGATGCCAACATACCTACGCGCTTGTAGTTGCTTCAATATATCATATAATCAAGATAATACAAATATTCAAAATAATATCAGCAAATACCTACGTATAAATGTCATCTTCGAAAATATTGTTAACAAATAATAATTAATAACCTACGTATTTTCTTAAACTCAAATAAAAGTGTGACATAGAGTCATGGGTGTTACTACTTCTGGGGACTAAATTACCGAATCATAGTGACAGGAAGGTTTTTTACTTTTAATATTTTCCCCACATGTACGTAATCAGGCTTCGTTCAGGTGAGTGAAAGAAACATTTTAATTAAATTACAGGTCGTACATGGTCCCGATACCTGAGAGGATCTGCCAACCTACAAAACTAATAACAAAAGAAGTTATGTTCCAGGATTTAATTGTGTTTTAAATATTATTCTCAATGTGTAATTACGAGATTTGTCCCAAATTAAATCTATTATCAATGTGGGTTCAACGAACTTATATTTTTTTGCGTGCTAGAAAGGACGAGACGAATGCGTATAAAAAAGGATCTCGGCCATAAATCGTAGCCGCGTTGAACATCGTACGGTCATCCAAATTAGTTTTTCTGAGGTATGCCGAACCAAAGTGGAGTGACGAGAACATCCATGCCATACTGGATATTAGTTCAAAAATGAAATTTGGAGAATTGAATTTAAACATTATAATTGCTTACTAACAACAATACTATCATGTCAAATTTCTTTCAGGCTTCCTTACAAAAAAATGAAATCAACATTATTTCGGTAGTGTTTCCTCAATCAAACCCTTCCAAAATCCCGCTTGACCTGCGAAATATAGACTTCACGATTGGGGAATGCAATAGCGTTCACTGAAATTATATCCCCACAAGATATGAGACAAAGAGGGCTTTTTTTCTTGCGCTATCATGCGATAGGGGATGTCAACGTAACTGAGCAATCACGCGGGGTACGGGAAGTTAATCCCTTTCGCGGGGTCATGCAGAGTGAAAAGGCATGAAAGACAGAATAAAAAGAAAATGCCACTTGGAATGGTAGGGTATGATTCGCTGACGGAGGCGTTTCGACCGAAGGTATCCCAAGTTTTGCGAAGTTATGTGGAGGGGACGTCGGCGTGGTATTCCGTGAGAATAAGTCTGTAGCACTATTGCATACTACCAGTAGTGTCGACCTGAAAGCAAACATAGTTTTTACAAGGTAGAAGTTATGTCAGCTCTTGGAGGCGAGGAACGCAAGCCAATGATTATCCTCGTAGGAGACGAAAGGATCATCTCAAACGGCTCCGTACGCACTCAACGCGAGTAGAGTCATGATAAGGGAAGAAATGGACATACCCCTTCTAGAATCAGTCGAGTTAAAATCAAATCTGGAGGATAGGAAGTCGGGATAATACTGGAAGTGACATGAGGACTCTGCGCGCTTTCATCTGGCGTGAAGGGACCCTTTCGTAGCAATGAAGTTCATGCAAGAGAACAAAATCAGGACTTAAGGACCATCCTAGCAAACGTAATGATTGAGTCTTTGTCCGGAATGTTGGTCACCAGTATCTATTTGGTTAGAGGAGGAGCCGACTTATTCAGGAAACAACATTCCCCAGATCCTCCTATCACCCCTCCTCACCTTCCCCTTCCCCAGTACATGTAGTGTATACTAATAACAATAATAACTTGACCATTTAGGTGCAGTACGACGACATTGAGAGCTTCGCAAGGATCCTGGTATGTATGTCATAATTCACACTGTCCATGTTATGTTAAAATAAATCCAATGCATATCTATAGGGAGAAAAAAATCGAGTAGAAAAAACTACGACGTTGAATTTAATAAACCGGCTGACAATTCACTGTAGGATTAGCGTAAATGACACACTCCGTTCAAGTTGAGAAAAGGCGGGTAATACGAGTATAGGTTTGAAAATAAAAAAAAAAACAATCTAAAAAACGGGGTCAGTTTATCAAACGAGATTCTTTCACACTTTACTCCAAAAGAATTTGAGGTTACCACACACTACATTATTTCCTCTACATGTGTATGTGTATTAATTTACACATGCAAATGTAATTACCGAATCAAAAAATCACACAACGGGGTAAATAGGAATAATGTGCAATAAAATCTTAAATCTTATTTACTGTGAGAAAATCGCAGGGGTTTAAGGAAAAGTTAGGTGTAGCTAGATACAAGGGTATATTGATCGAAGGCCAAAAGATAAGGGTAGCGTAGCCAGTAGATCCCGACAGCTAGTGTTAAAGGGAAAGAATAGAAAAACCAAGGGTAGACGACTACGGATCACTACAACTGGTGCCGGGTAGCCCAGGAGGGTGGATCGTCACAAATTAGTATCCGCGGCGGGTAGGGTGTCGAGACGGACCACTACAACTGTTGCCGTGACCAAAGGAGAAAGTTTTACAAGTGGAAGATTTTCGAAATTAATAATAAATTGGAAATAATAAGCTTTTCGAAATTAAAAAATAAATTGAAAAAACAAATAATACTTTAAACTAAAATTGAATAACCGAACCTTAAATGAATAAAATTAATTGCTTAATAAATTGAAAAAAATAAATAATCTAAACTAAAATTGAAAAACTGAACCTAAAATAGAAGAATTTATCCCGCGTGTTCCGAGCGTAATTTAAACATAAACAATAAGTGTAGCTCAACAAACAAATAACTTGACTTTGAAATAATAAAATATCGTATCTCGGTCGTGTTATTAAATAAACATCGAATACGGGTCGACTCAATGCACAAAAAATGAGCTAACGATAAGATTTATGGCTCTTGCGTTTAGGGTAGGTCGGAAACAAAAAATATGGATCTTTGCCTTTAAAATTATTTGAACAGATGTTTAGAAAGAACATAAATTTATCAAATAGTCACTCAGAATAATAATAATGATAAAATTAATACATAAAAAATAATAATAAAATAAAAACATAACAAATTAACCATCGCGCCGTTTCCTCGCAGGGGTGGGCAGAGACGACAGATCTTGGCACACACTCTTTGCCTCATTCACATTCATACATCTTCTAATACACACATATTCCGACAAAATAAAAATAGATAAACCAAAATAATCAAAACCATAATAATAAATAAACTAAACTGATTTGGGCGATTTGTATAGCGTCGGGTTTTGCAAAAAATCAATACGGTACGAATTAAAAATACATATCTGAAATCTGACTTTAACTACAGTCTAGACACAACATTATAAACGAGTTAGTCAAATAAAAATAAATGAGTAGAGACATTGTGCTATCCAACTTCCGATAAGATTGAAGAATAAAAATAAAAATTAAGGAGAACTTTTAGAGATCATTGTACGCGATAAATCTTATACATTTAAACATTGCTAAATGTTAAAAAACGTAAATAATAAAAATATAAAACTAGGAAAAAATTAATTAGTAATTAAAGACAATTAAATCTAAAATCATACATGAAGTAATTACGCGTAAAATGTATTGCGTTCTAAAGTACACCTACAAATTAAAAATAGAGCATCCGGGGTAACCATCCATCATTGACGTTCAGTCTTGTTTAGAAACAGGTACCTAGTCAAGTAGATGAATGAATCCAACAAAAAATGTAGGAGGACAGGGGCGAATTGGATAATAAGAAAAAAACAAAAAAATAAATAAATAAAAAAAAACCGACATACAAGAGAAGAGGGAGTAAAATCTTAGGGGGGGGAATATAATCTTAGGGGGGGGGGAATACAATCTTAGGGGGGGGTAGGACAGCAAGGGGGAGAGAAAGATTTGTACAAGTAGGAACGTACGAATAGTTCGTCGACGGAAAATGGAACTAGTTTCAATAAATAACACATGAAGTAAATGGGACGGAACCCTGCAAGATTTAATAGCAAGGATCAGGGGTACAGAACATTAGTAGAAAATTGAAGGAATTAAATGACCTATGGTGAGTTCTAATCCCATCGACTAACACTAGGAGGCGTGTTTACCGCTGGATTTAAAACTCTAGGGGGGCTGTGATGGCTTCAACACTACGATCGAAAGAAAAAAAAAGCATCTTCTTTATCGGAAGAGCTCATACAAATTTTTCCCACCTAAACGAAATTTCAAATCGACTACACTAGCGACCGCTATTGAAAAGGACAGAAAAATCACAATCTGAGAAGGGCTGAGGTAAATAAAGGTGATGACATAATGAAGGGCTCGAAGTTTTCAAATCGATACCACGTTTAAAATTTATCAATATTGAATGTAAGCCGACACTTCAGACCGTCCATAAATTTAAAATCCTAGAGCGTGTCGAAGAGAGTTTGTTTAGTAACAAAAAAAACTTACATGGTTTTGAGGAATAAATGGGGTAATTAAGCCCAAATTACCACTACAGAATACAGACGGAGTATTGATAAAACCAATTAAAATTAACGACGTATACAATCTATGAATTAGTGCTATAGATCGAGATTTTTCGAAAGGTAAACAAAACACTCAGATTAAAAGTAAATAAGATTTTTACTTTTGGATACACAAAAAAATGAAGCCAAACAGGTACGTACTAGACCATAGAGCTATTTGGAACGCATTAAGAAAATGAATTCTGAATTAATAAGGTGATATTAGTTATTACCAGACAAAGTTTTACGAATATTATATCTGATCATGAAAAGGGACGAAGGATAAAAAATAGTTGTAAACATCTGCAAGGAATGTGGTGAATCAAGTAAATGACAGAAGCAATTTCATGCTACCATGAGAATTAAGCCGGAATACTACTGAATTCAATTTTACCTGCCGCAAATTTTAAACAAAAATAAATGGGAGAGTGCGAGAGTGATAATTATTTCAGATGTAAAGTCACAATTAGCCGAGGAAATTTACCGATTATTAAGGAAAGACCGATTGCAGAATTCTAGAAAAAGTTTAAAGCAAAATTGCATCAAAAGGGTGAGTTACACTTATCGGCGGCCAGATAATGAAATAATTAAAACGGACATATTTAATTTTGGAGAGGGAGAATCATGAAAAATAACATATCAATGAAAGTTGAAATTGTCTGAACTCTCAATTATAAAGCGCGCTACGGAAGGCGAGATGTACGTCCTGAGTCCACGCCTGGCGTTTTTTTTAGAAGATATTCGAAGGGCTGGGTGCCGGCTAAAATAATAATACGAGAGGGCAGTAAGAGTCGAGGGTCGAGGATCGAAGGAAGACGAGGCTATAGAGTGCTAGCAGTGATAAGATCGTTCGTATTTAACAAAACAATTGATCAAATATTATAAAAACGAGTGATAAGACATAATCCACCGAAGAATTAAAAAAGTCGTGATAAACAGTGACAAGTGTTTGTTAATGTTGGGAGAAAATATCCATCGTAATATTAAAGAATTTTTAAGGTTGTGACTTCGTGAGAAGCAATAGTTCGTGTACATAAATTAATTATTCGGCTTGTTAAAATACTCTATTGAAAATTAGCTGCAGTGAATGACAGTGCGCCGCGGGTGAATTAATTAAATAATAAAATTAATTTGAATTATCAAAACCAAAATAATAACCAAAGTGAATGAAATACTTAGCTTCTGTGAGTTAATAATAACCTAACTTTGTGTTTTAAAAATAGAAGGGAGTGCATCGCGTGAATTTTGATTTGAAATATAAAATTAGTCTAGTCAATAATAACGTACAAATATCATTTTCAAACTTGTACACACAAAATAATAATATCAAAACAACATCAAAATAAATAACCTACATACAAATGTCACCTTCGATCTTCCGCGAAAATAATAATGATGCCAACATACCTACGCGCTTGTAGTTGCTTCAATATATCATATAATCAAGATAATACAAATATTCAAAATAATATCAGCAAATACCTACGTATAAATGTCATCTTCGAAAATATTGTTAACAAATAATAATTAATAACCTACGTATTTTCTTAAACTCAAATAAAAGTGTGACATAGAGTCATGGGTGTTACTACTTCTGGGGACTAAATTACCGAATCATAGTGACAGGAAGGTTTTTTACTTTTAATATTTTCCCCACATGTACGTAATCAGGCTTCGTTCAGGTGAGTGAAAGAAACATTTTAATTAAATTACAGGTCGTACATGGTCCCGATACCTGAGAGGATCTGCCAACCTACAAAACTAATAACAAAAGAAGTTATGTTCCAGGATTTAATTGTGTTTTAAATATTATTCTCAATGTGTAATTACGAGATTTGTCCCAAATTAAATCTATTATCAATGTGGGTTCAACGAACTTATATTTTTTTGCGTGCTAGAAAGGACGAGACGAATGCGTATAAAAAAGGATCTCGGCCATAAATCGTAGCCGCGTTGAACATCGTACGGTCATCCAAATTAGTTTTTCTGAGGTATGCCGAACCAAAGTGGAGTGACGAGAACATCCATGCCATACTGGATATTAGTTCAAAAATGAAATTTGGAGAATTGAATTTAAACATTATAATTGCTTACTAACAACAATACTATCATGTCAAATTTCTTTCAGGCTTCCTTACAAAAAAATGAAATCAACATTATTTCGGTAGTGTTTCCTCAATCAAACCCTTCCAAAATCCCGCTTGACCTGCGAAATATAGACTTCACGATTGGGGAATGCAATAGCGTTCACTGAAATTATATCCCCACAAGATATGAGACAAAGAGGGCTTTTTTTCTTGCGCTATCATGCGATAGGGGATGTCAACGTAACTGAGCAATCACGCGGGGTACGGGAAGTTAATCCCTTTCGCGGGGTCATGCAGAGTGAAAAGGCATGAAAGACAGAATAAAAAGAAAATGCCACTTGGAATGGTAGGGTATGATTCGCTGACGGAGGCGTTTCGACCGAAGGTATCCCAAGTTTTGCGAAGTTATGTGGAGGGGACGTCGGCGTGGTATTCCGTGAGAATAAGTCTGTAGCACTATTGCATACTACCAGTAGTGTCGACCTGAAAGCAAACATAGTTTTTACAAGGTAGAAGTTATGTCAGCTCTTGGAGGCGAGGAACGCAAGCCAATGATTATCCTCGTAGGAGACGAAAGGATCATCTCAAACGGCTCCGTACGCACTCAACGCGAGTAGAGTCATGATAAGGGAAGAAATGGACATACCCCTTCTAGAATCAGTCGAGTTAAAATCAAATCTGGAGGATAGGAAGTCGGGATAATACTGGAAGTGACATGAGGACTCTGCGCGCTTTCATCTGGCGTGAAGGGACCCTTTCGTAGCAATGAAGTTCATGCAAGAGAACAAAATCAGGACTTAAGGACCATCCTAGCAAACGTAATGATTGAGTCTTTGTCCGGAATGTTGGTCACCAGTATCTATTTGGTTAGAGGAGGAGCCGACTTATTCAGGAAACAACATTCCCCAGATCCTCCTATCACCCCTCCTCACCTTCCCCTTCCCCAGTACATGTAGTGTATACTAATAACAATAATAACTTGACCATTTAGGTGCAGTACGACGACATTGAGAGCTTCGCAAGGATCCTGGTATGTATGTCATAATTCACACTGTCCATGTTATGTTAAAATAAATCCAATGCATATCTATAGGGAGAAAAAAATCGAGTAGAAAAAACTACGACGTTGAATTTAATAAACCGGCTGACAATTCACTGTAGGATTAGCGTAAATGACACACTCCGTTCAAGTTGAGAAAAGGCGGGTAATACGAGTATAGGTTTGAAAATAAAAAAAAAAACAATCTAAAAAACGGGGTCAGTTTATCAAACGAGATTCTTTCACACTTTACTCCAAAAGAATTTGAGGTTACCACACACTACATTATTTCCTCTACATGTGTATGTGTATTAATTTACACATGCAAATGTAATTACCGAATCAAAAAATCACACAACGGGGTAAATAGGAATAATGTGCAATAAAATCTTAAATCTTATTTACTGTGAGAAAATCGCAGGGGTTTAAGGAAAAGTTAGGTGTAGCTAGATACAAGGGTATATTGATCGAAGGCCAAAAGATAAGGGTAGCGTAGCCAGTAGATCCCGACAGCTAGTGTTAAAGGGAAAGAATAGAAAAACCAAGGGTAGACGACTACGGATCACTACAACTGGTGCCGGGTAGCCCAGGAGGGTGGATCGTCACAAATTAGTATCCGCGGCGGGTAGGGTGTCGAGACGGACCACTACATGTTTGGTCTAGGTACATTCTAGTAGTCTAAAGTCAACATTGACCGATCAAAATGATTGAGTTCACTTAAAAAATATATGTAGACCTACCGAAAAATGTAAAACTGTAAACATACCTTATTTGTAGTTTTTTGTTTAATATAAATACCTCACAACAGTCCCATCTGGAGCGGAGCCAGTGAGACTATGGCAACCCTAATTGGGGTATGTTGTGAGGCCGAAGGCAGTGGGAGGAAGGTGACGAAGTACCTGACTATTCAGATCTGGTCACCAAACACGGCTGAAGAAATTTCAAGGAACGTTTCAATTCTCCATCCTCCACACCAATGGTGGTATTACCCCGGGGCGGTACTGAAAGAATCTTCCACTCCGGAACGTGCCAAAAATATGCTTTATATTATTTTAAATCAATCCAAGATTAATCAATTCAAATGTAATTGCGCACAGCGGGTTTCGAACACGCGTCCTCCGGATTGCTAGTCGAGAATCTTGCCCCTCGAATCAGTTTTATCACGCTCTCTTATCATCGGAGGTTGGCTGCAATCCAATTAACGATTGTGATAATTTTGAACACATGTTTTAAACGCGTGTTTCATTTTACATTCCAAAGTATGATAAAATGTACTAGATTATATATGTATTTAACTATTTTTTCAATAACAGCATTCAACAATTGAACATGGAGTAAAAGGTTATTCCATTCAAAAACTTTGACTCTTTTATCTACATTGTTGTATTTTTTTGCAATTTTCCACAAAACCTACGCCAAAAGTTTAGCGTATTTCGGGCTCTGTAACCGAGTTATTTTGGATTTTGACTCTAGTTCGGGAGGACATAAGTTAATGATCCTCCACACGACTCCATGTCCGCTGTCCGGCAATAAATAACTCTACAAACACGAGACTTTTTGAAGATGATGTATTTCTGTGTGTCAAAAAAGGAAAGACTTCTTTTTCATACGCCATGAAAGTTTGACAGAAATTATGATTGACGAAAGCGAAAGTTAACCGTGTATTTAGTAAGGGAACCCGAGTGCCTAACGTACTTTTATAAGACAAGTCATTACATATTCTGCATAAAAGAGGCCTATCGAACAGCGGTGAAAAAGTTTGATCGGCAGCTACTGGTGACGTGCCGCGACTTTTTTAAATTTTTCGATTTTCTTGATCTAGATATTTTTAAATCTGTTTAAGTTTTTATCTCGAAAGACCCAGATTATACTCCAGACATTTGGCAAAAAAGTTGTAGATTGGAAATAATTTATCAGAAAAATATCAGTCTTGATCTATTATATTTTCAGATAATTGACGATTGATATGAAATCGACGATGTTCGAGTATGTCCTTGAAAAAACATGTCAAATATGTTATAGGTACTTGTTTAATTTCTGTAAAATATTATTTTTCGGGTAGACTTTGATATTACGATTATCTGACCTATTTTATGTGGGCTTTTTATTAAGTTACACACCTGAATTAGATAATATAGTACTTGATTGTATAAGATTTGGATATTTCGAAAGTACAGTTTATAGACGATACGCAATTTCAAAATTGTTTACCATCTCGTGGACCCAACGCACGATCGATTGATAAGGATTGTACAGATAACTTTCGGTAGCTTATCATCCCTGCATTACTGCAGATCGCCAACGAACTAATAACAGCACACAATGACTAAGTGTTCTTCATATATTCGACGTCTATATTTTTTATGTAACGAAGGATTAATTTCAAAACTACTGAAGTGCAGTCTTCACGTAGGGAGTCAAAGAGTTATTATTTTTTTCTTGGGTATGGTGACCATTAACGACACTGTATTGAAGCTAAGAAAAGACGCCAAATGCTTTTTAATTACCAATGGTAAATAGGGAATAATAAAACGTCACTTTTTTTTTTAAGATGTGTTTCAACCTAATAGTTTTAAGAAAATATAACTCGTTTTTCTGATATCAAAAATCCTCACGGTTTATCAAAACTTTTGCTCGAGTTAAGCTCGAATCCATTTAGTCATAATAATATGATAATCATGTTAAAATAAATACATTTAACTCCTGCTCCGTATAACTCCCCGACCTGATGATTTACGACTTGGCTGGAATTTCAACTGTCAAATCCGAAGCGTCTTCAAAAGTGTTGAAAGTTTGAACTTTTCGACGTTGAAGGGTTAATCAGGCGGTCGAGAAATGGCGCATTTCATGATGGCTCGTGGCTGGTGGCTCCTCGTGATGTGTTGTTTGAAACAGTCTACTAACCTACCCGGTACCCAGCTACTCAGCCGTGGGGTTCAAGTGATAGGGGGAGCGCTTGCACGAATAGGGTGCTTTTCTAAGAATACCGGTACGCTCGTCCCATCATAATATCATTTAACTTTGTGATGTTTTTTTTAAAGCTATTTTTCAAAATTACCTGCTAGACAGGCCTGTTTTTCCATCATTATACATTCAGTATCCACTATAATCGTGCCATATTTTGGTGCGTTGTGTGTTTAAAGAGTATTGGAAGTGTACCAAAAAACTTTAACGAAAAATATAAGAATGAAAACAAAATGAACAAAATTCATTAACTACTCACTAACAATAAATTTATTCTCTTTCATCGTTTACGAACAACTGAAGAAATCTGGTGGAGATAAAGAAGACGGGAAATTAAATTAAAAAACATCGTAGTATGTTCAGTAAAAAAAAACAATAACATTAGCACTATTTAAAAAAACAATAGGATGTACTACCTTTGCATTTAATCCAAAAAAGTTATGAACTTGGATCAATCCTTCATTCAGACTACTAGCGTTAAAACATTGTCGGTAATGCAATTAAATAAATTACTCTGGACGCCACTCCCTTTCCTAAAATGTGCATGGACTGTGTATCGTTTGCGAAATTAATTTACCTTTTGTTAAGCTCAATATTCAAGCTACACTTACATTCTACGTACCTGCCAAGTGCCTGCCTAGTAGCAGGAAATGTATCTATAGTTACTAGTGCCCCACGGGGCATAGGGTAAAGGCCATCAACACACTCAGTATAGATATACAGCAGCAAGTCTGCCATAGAAATGGAGATGTATGTAAAAGTTTTAATTACAGAAAACATCAGAATATTCCTGCGCTTAAGGTGTGTGAGATTTAAATTGCCCAAGTTGTTGCGTTTTCCGGCGGGTACCTCCGGCATATTAATGAACTTTTCGCCAAGCGTGCAGGGAAGTTTGCAATTTGTAAATTAGTTGCGAACAATACTTGGATGTACTCGCACAGCTGTGCGGAACGAGAACTGCTGCGTACTTTGATATAATCATTATTATGTGTAGACAGCTCCCTTAATCGGCATTATATAATTAACAGAAAGTGTTGAGTTAATCAATCATTAGATTATGGCACAATTGACATAGCACGAAGTATTTTATATGTTTTATATGGCAGAAATAGTGATCAAACCAATCGCATAAATTCAATGATACATGTACAGTAGGTACTGTGAGACAAAGTGCCGCAAAAACGTCATCCAGATGGTAATTTTTGGTGAATGCCTTATAAACGCGTAACGCATGTAATACGTGCAATGATAAGACACATCAGGAGCAATTTATACCAATCTCTTTTCCAAGAAAAGTTTATAGAAGATGTAATTAAAGACATCCAATCAACAGAGCGAATCAATTGCCTTACGATGCTGCATTGACCATTGACAACTTCAACGTCACTAACCGACAAGCAACTATCTTTTGACGCATGTCACTAAATAGTAAACCTTCCCCAATTACCTTTTATACTACTTTTACTTTGCTCTATTTCTTTTCAACCTTTACTAGTTACACCAACGTAACACAACACAGTTTGACAGTTATATTAACTCTTATATATTCGGTTGACATTGTTGTCTTTAGTATTTTTAAGTCTTTACTAAAATCGTTTTGTTTACTTATATTACTTCTCCTATACATTTGTTATTACTGCCACTTGTTTATAAGGAGTATCCCAAACGTCTACGTTAGCCCTATGATGGACCAGAATATCATAATACTACTTTTGTAAAATAAATGTCGACAGTTCTCGATGTTTTTTCAGAAACAATTTTCATGTTTGTGAAAACTAACACCTTATATTAGTTTGTCGAATATCGCCACAGGTACAAATATACATATTCTAAGATTCTATTTTGAAAAATAAAAACCTTTTTACCGGATTCGTGAATTATTTTTTTTAATTAGTTGACTTTGATTTTGGGACATCATTAAAATTTTTTTTTTTATCATTTTTCATTTACCTTCTGTTCTTTTAAGTGTTATTTTTTTGTGTAATGTGTTATTGGTGTATAACTGTTTTATGTTATTATTAGTAGGCGGCTAGGCGGTGGCAAAACGAAGAATTCCAAGTTGAAAATTCGCAAAAACATCATTCGGAGATATTGAGGTTTGAAGTTTAGAATTGATTCGTTATTACAAAAACATAAAATTTCAAAAATTCAAATTTCAATATCTCCGAATGATGTTTTTGCGGATTCGTGACTTAGAATTCTTCGTTTTGCCACCGCTTAGCCGCCTCCTAGTTATTATGTTTGTTTTTTCGCTGAAATAAATAGTTTGTATTAGACTCTAATACAAACTATTTCTAACGGCATAAATATTTTTACGTTTTTTTTTTATGTTACACTTTTTAGGCTATATCTCTTATGCTATAAATGAATACAATAGTTGTATTATTATTAAATATTATTTCTATTGATCTCTTCTTATTCTCTATTATGATTATGTAAAAAAAAAATGCTTCCATTTTTTATTTATAATGTGAATTTATGTTTACGTCATTATGTTTTGTATAAATTGCATAAAATGTATTTGTACATTTGCATGTCCGTTATATCACATACATGTACAATATTTCAATAACTAAGCAAAATAAGTTTTATTTTTATTTTCGAAGTTAAAAGCACCCATTGACAAACTACTTAAAAGTAGTTTATTGGGACTTTTATCTCTTTTTGTATATATATTTTTTTTAGTTTGATATTATATTATTTTGTCTGTATCTATTTAAAACCATGGAGAAAAAAATATTTTTGCGATATCTACAAGTAAAGTTTCATTGGGTTGTTTCGGGCTGTAGGGTGAAGATTGCCCTAAGCAGAAAAGGGCACCAGAAGAAAGACGTAAACAATGAAAACAGGGGGAATCGGTTACAATGGTGTCTCCTATATAGATTTATTGAGCACTTAACCAAAAAATATTGGATTAATGATAAGAATAGTGCTTTTATTGCTGATCAGATTACGCCATTTTAGAGTAAAATAGGCTACTTAGAGGCAATAAGAATTAACTCACTAAGACTTATACAATAATTATTGTCCATTCAAATCTTTAGTATTTTAATTTCAATGCCTGCGGAGAAACATTAAATGCTTTACATTTATTAGTTGTGTTTACATATTTTTACATAATAATTCGTCATCATCGGTAATCAAGATTAAATAATGAAGATATTATCTGCTGTAAATGCATACCAGTGCGAATTTATAATAACTGCGGATGGTCACCGAGTACTCGTACAAGTACAGAAGGGCCTTTGGTCTAGAGCAGTGGTCGGCAAACTCATTAGTCAAAAGAGACAAACATCAGCGGTATAACATACAGGAATGTTTTGAATTATTTAGTTCATACTGTAGATAATTTGCAGATATATTGACTACGAATCAATGGACTGTAATCAAAAATATGTTTTTTCAAAGTGCTACAATTATGGGAATAGGTTGGTGAACAGTGGACATTTGAAAGGAATCTGACTTACCTTAATTTTTATACAGCACGTTTTTGTGATATTGATATTATGGCACCGAGGGATCACTGAGTTGATCACTGCACAAACCATCTAATAGATTCGAATAAAGCGGCCTCTTAAAGCCACTCTACCAGTTTCTTCTTTGAACTCCAATTAAACACACTGAGAGATCAATATAGTAGCTGATCATTGCACGGGTTAGTTCAACAGACTGGTAGTTTCTTGAGTTATTGTTACAAATGTCACATGTAGGTAATATTGGTCACACATCTTATAAGAGGATAGGTACATAAGTAGTAGGTTGAATGGAGGAAGTAACAAACGATTTATGAAATAATACTAATAATTAGTAAAATAAAATATATTTTAAACGTGTCATTCTTCGAAGTCAAAAGTCGCGCCCAAGTAGCCAGAAAGTCGTGAATGGTTCACAAGCCGCAGTTTGTGACCACTGGTCTTGTGCTAGCGAGCCCACTCTCCACAGTTCTACCAGAGTTCTCTGCTTTCTGCTCGGTCATCATCTTATTACATGTCGCCGGGGACTCCTTATAATCAACCGCGATGAATATTCATGGGAAGGAAATAAAATACTGAGAAAGGAAGCTAACCGGAATAACAAATAGGTAGGTACTTTTATTGAAAATGTCTTCACTTGATAATATGGATGCGGACGGAATAAAGGCCCAGTGTTCAGAGATTATCATTAAAACTTCGAACTTATTTATCCATGGTAAAATAGTTTGAATGGGTAGGTTGAACTCTGAAATTGATTATTTCCATGGCGCTGTATTTAGAAATAATTATTAATCTATGACAACTAATCTTTAAATTAGTGTTTCTTTGTTTGTCCCATTTGCGTTCCTAAACCGTTTTTTCAATTGCGATGAAACTTTAGTGATTTGATGTGCGCATGCCCACAAAGGTTTCTATACATAATAGTGGGCTCTAGCGTTATGAAATTATTTCCATGATTATAATTGAACGATCCCTCGAAGGTCTCTGGAAGTCTGGAGACGGTTGTAAATTGAGCTCCTTGTTTGAATTCTTTCGTTTTCCAAATCAGGGGGTGGGTCGCACAGTAAATTTTGAGGTTATACTCGAAATAACACACTTGTGTTATATTAGTGGTTTATTGGTTAATTAGATACAAGTAATTAAAATAAACTTGTATTTAAGATGAAATGATTTTAAATGGTGACCGTATGGCTTCTAGAAATGGAATGAGTGAGTTTTTGAAAGCAATGTTTTCGATTCTTGTCAAACATACACAAAAAGATACAAAGACAAAAATCTTCGTATAAAAATTAGGATAAAATACGACACAGACGTTAAATTGAAAGTGAAAGAGTCCATAAACAAAAAATTAATCAAGATGATTTTAAATATAAAATGACAGTTAGAAAATGAATTTAAATTTTTTTTTTTTAAATACGAGTGTGTATTTTTTTAAAATACACGACTGAAGTAAATAATTCTTTAGTAATCTAATCCAATTTTTCTTTCTGGCGTCGAATAAAACCATTACAATCATCAGTGTATAAGAATCTATTTTGAAGATTCGTTTGGATTGTTACCAATCATCGTGACAAATCAGTCTTTTCAATGCACTGAATTCGAACACTCTAAACGAAATTTTGATTAATATTATTATGGGAATTTCTCTTAGAATGGGATTGTTGATTTAATTCTTACAAAGTTAGAGAGCGACGTTTACTCACATTTGCAGCAGGAAATTGAAAAAATTCCAATCGAAAAAGTGCTAGTTATTAGTTAGATTTTAACGTTCAGAATGTGAGAAACAACAACAAAACTATTATCAGCATAAATGCCAGCACCCCTTCCAAACGTCATTACTATGGATTTGAGCACTGTTTATACGATTAGATTGTGAGGAATGAACCTCAAAATTAATTTTAATTTATTATCGTTCGCCTCGTAACGCTGAAATTTTCGTAACGCATTCGCCAGTTTACGTAAGAAGTATTTACTTAAATAGACTACCCAACACTCAACAGTTACTGTCTTGAGAATCTTTTATCGTGGATTTTATTTTATTCTTCCCGGGGAAGATATTAATTTAACTATGTGGTGAGTTAAATAAATACTTGTCATATCTCGCTAGAAATAATCGAGCCGCAATGAGTGAAAGCGAGACGACAATAATGCGTACGAAATATAATGTACGGCACATGTCTATTACTTTGAAAGTCTTCCTCTTCACCCTTCTGAGCTTCTAATAACAGTTCCTTACTTAATCCAGGGTGTTAAACTAATTATTATGGAGATAAAATATTACAAGGGAAATCCTTAATACATAATGACATTAATTTATTAATGCATTAGTGACGACGCAGCAAATTTCTATGATTCCGTGGGTTGCCTATTTTGTTAAGAATTGATGGCAGGTTAATGTACCGTGGTGGGGTAAATGTTAAAATCTTGCAAATTTCTTATTCATTAACACGAACTTGCATATATTTTGAAGTTGTTTCAATTAGAATCGACTATTAAGTTGACGTTGTATTTAAACTTCTGCATAATTGTTCATTCAATCTTTGTGGGTACAGCTATGAGAGCATGGCTCTCGCAGGTGACATTACATGTATATTGTATATAAACAATACGAAAGTAAGAAAGAATAAACTTAAATGTCGAGAGAGACAAATATATACGCCTTTTTCATGTCCATGTGTAAATTTGTATAAGTTTCAATGTACCTAACTACTCGTATTATAGACGTACCCACTTTTATTCAAATTTTTCGTTTAAATTTCCATAATATTGGTGCGTTGAACCTTTGAAATAGTACATGTTTATTTGTTTAGAGCTTTACTTATAACAGCTGGAAAGCAATTTATGTAAGGTATGTACGTAAGGTGATTTAACAACGAAGTGTCAATGCAGGTACTGGCTATTAACATATTTTTGCCTCTGTACGAGAATCGAACCCGCAAGTTCTAATATCATTAAGCTGCAGATGCCACAAATTGTGGGTTGAACAGTCCTAATATAGTGTAATCCCTAAAAATAGCTTGACGGCTGTCGCATTGAACAGTTTAGGAAAATGAGATATTAAAGTTCTGAATAAGCTCCCACATGAATGAAAACTAAAAAAATGGAATTCAAAACGATAGGTAGATAGCCACTCAAAACCTGAATTATCATCACCCGATGAGTATCAAAATTCTGTAACATAAAATCACATTTTTGCACTTTTGTGCAGTATTCGATATTATGTATCCATTTTTTCAAATTTTTAAGATTTGTCCCACATACCAAAACCTTTTCACTGACAATCTTTTATCAGACAAATTAAGAAATATAATAAACATAAATCATTACAAAAATTCTTAAGGATATGTTATTTATTAGTGATACAAAGAATTTTCTAAAAGTGTTTATTTGTTTTTTGTATTTCTTGGGCAATAGTAACAATTTCTAGACATTTTGTTTTAAAGAGTTTTAATTTTCAATGTACTTTCGTTACTTAAATTTTAATTTTTCTGCTACCGGTTTCGACAAATCCGTGCCGATCACTAGCAAATTTAAAACTAAACTTAAAATTTAAATAAGTACAGAAATGAATTAGATGTTATTAGGTAGGGGCAGTGGGAGGGGTGATTTTGGTGGGGGGGGAAGAACAGTGGGAGAGGTCAATATCACATGGGAACATGGTCAAAAGGTGAGATTTGTAGGGTGCTATTATTTTGTTGACTAAATTAATTTTTTATTTAATTTTTTTTTGTTTATTCTAAAATATGAATGTATGTTTAAATTTGGTTTTTTCCTTGTTGAAGCTATGGCCTGTCTCTATTAAATGATTGGCGAATTCAGAATAGTTATTATTTCGTAAACAGAGAACCCCAGTTCCCTGATTCTAGTTCTAAACTTTTGAGTAGTCATCCCTACGTACTGGGCGTCACAATCATTACATTCTAAATTTATTAGAAACATCCTTGTTATTAATTTTTTTATTTTTTATTTTAGAATTAGTATAAAAGGCTGGAGAAATGTGATCTGGTAATATGCGGGATATTTTTAAAGATAAGTCGCCTGTATAAAGAAGTTTTTTTTATATATTAAGTTTTCACTAGGTTGGTTGTTATTATTGCCACTATAAATGTACTTTTTTGTTAAAAATTTTGTTTGTTTCTTATTAACTAAGCGATTAATTATTTCAGGTTTATAACCATTGTTTAGGCCTGTTTGTTTATAATGTTAATTTCATTATTATAATTATCGTTGCTTAAAGGGACATTAATAGCACGATGTATCATTGAGTTGAAGGATCAAGTTTGTGAGATAAAGGATGAAGTGAAGTTGATGGTATACACAATTTAATTAACGAAAGTATATTAAAAATTAAAACTCTTCAAAACAAAATGTGTTAATTTGTAACTGAAAAGTTAACAATTTATTACAAACTTACTTTAGTTACAACATTAAAATAAAGTCATTCACAACACCATATTAAGACAGAAATAAAACATTAGACCAAATAGTTCGAAAAAAAATCAATATAAACACAGATTTGTTTACTGTATAAAGACAGCCATAGGTATAGCTTAGTCCTAGTGCAATTAAAAATGTACCTATATTAAGCATTTTTGTGTAAAAATTACGAAGTATTATAAACATCATGCACAGCATAAATTATAATGAATGCACCTTTCATTATATTAGACCACGTGAAGTGGATCTTTTAAAAAAATAAATAAATAAATACGTAATAAAATAAATAAATTACGTGTAATAATTGTCCTTTGCCCCTAATTTTACCGTAGTTCTCTAAAACATCTATTACGCCAAAATTGGGAAAACTTCTAAAAAATTGCACCATTAAAAAACAGCCAATAAATTAGGTTAATAAATACAAAATTATTTTAATACACACTTTCCAATACAATACAATTTTTTCCAAGAACAACAAGCCAAAATAAAATGATAAACACAAACAATTAATAACCAATAAAGATTTTCGTGTTCGTTCCTGGATAGACCAGACTCCAGACAGAATAAAAAGAAGGAGGGTAGAATTGACGTTTCTAGAAGTGCCTCCGTGATAAATGGAGGAGATGGAATGTTTTTCTAGTAATTCCAGAAGACAAGAGGAGACGACACCACACCGCTGCGGTGGTTCGGCCCGCCACTAAGTCAACACTTCTCCTTCTATTATTTATCTGGATTTGCCCACAGGAATGCAAGGAGAAATAAACAGCGAGGCGAGGATCGAATGTCTAATGAAAAGCGTTAAATTAAATGCTCTAATTCGAATAAACCTCCACAGTATGTTTCTAATATCGTGCTTTATTTACCAGACTTGAATATTGCGCACTGAGATAAAAACGTATTGTTATCAAAATATTGTTTTACTGTTTGCATGTATTTGTTTATTTTATGTGAGATTTCTTATTGATCTTTACAAGTTTCTCAAAGAAAGACAGAAAGAAGAAAGAAACATTGTTTTGTTAAAATTGTTAAGATGCTAGTCTTTGCACCACACGTGGAATGTTTAGGTACTTCATTCTGTCCCGCTCACACAAACTTACGATACATGCGAATACCAAATGTGCGAATGGGACAACTGCCGTGAATTCTCATATTTACATACAGAAATCGCTCGAAAAGGGGTTTCTGGTGAAAACATTTTTTTAAACCCAAACTTTCACTAAATTGTAATTTAAAAACCAAAATATGTTCTCGAAAAAAGAAGCAATGTCGGATTGAGTTAGCAGCACTTTTTCCTTAAATAATATTTTCAGATAAATTACACATGTTTGACAGTTAATGCTTACGTTAATGTGAAACGCATCAAAAATTGGTTACAACAACACCAATAATAACACCATTTTTTTTAATATTAGCACTCTAGCTGATAGCATATGAATTTGGGTAAGCCCCAGGAGCACTTGTCACAACATAGGGAATGAAATACTTGATTCAAGACAAGATTCGGAATAAAAGAGAGTTTGCATTAGACGGTTATACGAACGTACAAAGTGATGAGTGCTTTTTATACGTCTGACGTAGTTATTTTTCAATCGCGTGCAAACAAATGCTTTACCTCACGATAATTATTTACAATATGTTTCTTGTCGGTAAACGGGGTATTCTCCGGCCTCCGGATGACCTCAAGGATCCGCCGAGGGACCTGAAGTAAAAAGCATTAAAAAAGTGAAATGTTGTAACTAGATGGCAGATCGTTCAAGGACCGGTGGGAGGCCGGAGACGGGCTCAAGGACTCTTGACTAACTGGAGGCTGAGAGGATTCTTATTTATTTCTCTTCTTCTCGACACAGTTGTAAAACAAACTGTTCAACAACCAACTAACAACAGTGACTGACTAACTTGCGGTGGGCAGAATGATGTGTTCTTTTACGAGTTCATTGGACTCAATAAACTTTGCGATATTATGAAAATGTTGCTTCTGATGACTGCAATATTAATTATGACAATACAATCTTATTCTATGGCGCTGTTTTGTGGTATTTCATCTCAAGTGTGTAAAATATAATGATCTTAGAAAGGTTAATTATTACGGTAGTTTGCAATCATCTTACGTGAAAGATTTCATAATAATGTATGTACCTAAATACCCAACTATTTATTATAAGAAATAAAATCTGTTAGGTCCCTCTAAAATTTATACAACGATGCGTTCTGGCTACGTTAGCCCGGAACGTCATTTCCATCATGGCAATATTGAAGCTTTTAATTTATTTATTTTTTCAAAAACTAGACATACTGCAATATTATTATATTACATTGATTTTCCTAAACATTGTCTACCATTTGGTTGGCAACCAAGTATTAACACTAAATAAATAAAGGAAATTTCACAACAGGAACAATGTTTAATAATATTCAAAAATGCGTTGAAACTCAGGTTCTCGGGTGAAAACGGTTGGTAATGGTTTTACCCGGTGAATTTTCAGGATATTAAAGCCCAGCTGTCTCACAGAAATGCATGTAAGACAAAGTCATCAAATGGACATCCAGTGCCATTTTGTTTTTATGGCAGTTGAAAGTTTCCCGTCAAATGTCGATTCTAAGTCCGTGTCAACTTTTGGACAAATTGTGAATTGGACAGTAGAAAGGGACATTTATCGTATTATTCAGCTAAGCTATTAAAATTTGATAGAAAGCTGAAATGCACCTTGAATCAGCATTTAACAGGGATATTCCAAATGACGAAAAAAAAAAAAAATGACGCAGATGAAAATGTTATATTTGAATTTGGTTAACTTTATGATTTACTCGTAAACTGTCCATCTTTGCATCTTTGGTTGGAATGATTTTAATAAAAATAAATACGATGACTAGTAGATAAGTAATACTTAATAATAAAATAGATTTAAATCAGTTATATTTCCCCCTCCCAAAATTGTAATGGCGGATTTAGTTTGTTGTGTTTTCTCTCAACCGAGTTCCGAAATAAACTGCTTTGTGATTCTAATTCTTGCTTTATTGGTTGGAATGGTCTTAATAAAAATAAAAACGATAACTAGTAGGTAAATAATACTTTAATTTTAAAATGGATTTAAATCAGTTATTTTCCAGCTCCCAAAATTGTTATGGCATCTCAACCGAGTTCCGAAATAAAATGCTTTGTGATTACAGTTGTTGTATTTAAAAGTTGGAATAATGTTAATCAAAATAAAAACGTTGAATTGTAGGTTTGTAATTTGTAATATTAAAATGAATTTAAATCAGTTATTTTTCCAGCTCACAAATTTGTTATGGCGGTTTTAGTTTGGTGTATTTTCTCTCAACCGAGTTCCGAAATAAACTGCTTTGTGGTTCCAATTCTTGTTTAAAATTGGTTTGTGATTCTGTTTCTTATCAATTATTCCAAGTTATACAATACGAGGTTCATGATTAATGCATATTGGGAATGTCGCCGGTGCATTTGTCAGAGTGAATATATTCAGTGGAGCCACTTGTACCTACTGATCTCATTCTGCATTCAGTGTGTCCTATGGAATCCACTCTATTTTCCCAATCGAGTCTCTGTGACCACATATCGGATGACGGAATCGTCTCTCTATTGGAAAACACTTGGTCAATTTGTATTTATGGACAGTGGCGTAGTTGGAAGCCGTGGAATCCTCTACCAGATCCAAGACTTTAAATAATCTTTAAAGTCTTTGTGAAGCTTACCTGTTTGAAATTTGTTCCTAAAATAATATGTTTTTTCGATTAGCTCCGCACAGGAAACCATGAGGAAAATAATTCCCCTCGGGGCCTATGTCATCACCTGGGATGCTATATGCTTTGAGGAAATAAAGCAGAAAAAGTTCTAGGAAGGAAACAGATATTTATTGGTAAGAGACAGACAGCTTATACATAAAATATAAAGATAAATATATACATTGTTAAATGAAGTCAAGCCAAAAAGTTGGGTGGTATCTGGAGGTTAGTGTGTCCAGGAGTGGTGGACATTTGAATCGATTTTCCGAGAGTGTCCTACTGGAGAGGCTGGCAACCTCCAACTGGTCTCTGTCCCTCAACTAGTCTCTTCCGACCTCGCATTTGGTGGTCAGACGCATCCGCCAAGACACGGAAAACCTTACCCCATGAAATCGACTACCCCTGCTAAAACACCAAACATAGCGAACCACTTCGGGTGACCTCGGCCGGGACTTTTCCAATAATAAGCAGCAATTTAGTTAAAATATTGGATTTCATTGCGTATGAAGATAATACTAAGCAATATAAGCAATATATAATATAAGCGTCCGCTTCTATAGGAGAGACACAATCAAAAATCAAAATTGTTATCGAAACATGTAACAAAACAAGAGAAAGAAAAATAAAATGGTAACAGTCCCAACTGGGACTCGAACCCAGGATCTAATGTCTTACCGGGACAAACGCCTTAACCCTGTCGCATGTCTTTTTTCTCATATTCCAAATTCAGAATTAATGATATTTTCTTCAATAAATTGATTGTTTTTTTGTGACTTGTTCTGTCTCATGTCTCAGATTTATTAGTATTATCTACTTATTCAACGAAATATTACATCAAGGTTATAACCGTCCAAAGTTCTTAAAAAGTTATTCCAATAATAATTAAATTTTGGTTTTCATTCTCTGTCCTACGCAAACCTTTAGGCAGGAAATTTAGAAAAAATGGTCGACCATTAGCAAAAAATTCTAATTTTATCTGTTTCTTTTTTCACTCAAATCGCAATTACATCAGAAATACTCCTCAAGTTAAAAAAACGTAAGCATCGTTTTTTTGCTTCAATGACAAGCGCTATCTTTCCCTGTTAAAATTTGTATTTTTAAGCCGAATTAATTCTTCATCTTACAAACATGGTGTCTTAGGCCACAAAAATGCTTTAATAAAAACAAACCAAAAAACAGATTGATTTCTCATGGCTCAGTAATCTCATAAAAATGAGTTCCGTGTAAAAAATGAGCCAACGAGAATCTTAAACCGGGATTATAGATTATAAGCTCCCACCGTGTGATAAGACTTTTACTTGTTTCTGATATCGAGTGATCGTAAACCGGGGGATTACTGTAGCTCTTTTTTTAGATGGTCAATTTAACGGTTTGATTTTTTTTAAATATTTTCTACGTAGTTGACAGAAGACTAAAAAAATATAGGTGAAGGATTCTATTTTTAACGAATTTCAGTCTTAGTGAAAATTGTGTCACAGAATTTGAACAATCGGTAACATTTCAAAGTGAATACTCTATTTGTGTGAAAGTTTTATTCAAGCTCTATTATTATATAATTATTGACCAGTTATTTCACGGAACTTAAATAGATATTTTACAGAATTTTAAAATCAACATTTTTATGAATTGTTCTATTCCGTGAAACGTCTGGTTCATAGTGTCCGCTCGAGTCATCCCAGTTTTAAATCAATGTTTTCTACAGAAACATGTTGGTCAAGATAGGTAATATAATAATATAATTCAAAACTGCCTAATGTACAGAGGACTTCAAATGTATGATGAAATAACTGAAAGTCTGAAGAATTAAGGAAGAATATATGAATTCCAAAAGAAATGTTATGATTATTGCAAAAATATTGAAAAGTATAAGTTTATATTCAAATGTTGTATAGACTAACTCAAAAAATAAATAATTATAAAAAATGAAAATACTTAACAAATATTATTCGGGATTCACAGATTAAGTAGTCAGAGAAAGACCTACTAGATAATATAGAAGTAATTCAAATAGAGTCACGATTAGTCATATATGTGCTAATATTATAAAATATATCATCTCACGGACGCTTTTGAGGGCGAGGAAATATGTAAATTAAAGTTCAATTATTAGTTTAATATGACAACTTAATAGTTAAGGTGACCTTAATAATAATTAATTAAATCGATGTTCTATTTTTACTCAAATTCAGAAAATGCCGATTTTGAGTTAATGATACAATTTTTAAAAACATTGTGCTTTCCTACCATTTCAGTGGAAAAACAACTAAAATATTAGATAAGCAAGGTAAGCATGTAACGTACGTGCACAAATAAAAATGTATTTGATACGTGCTTTGAAATAGTGTTCGTTTTGTGTGTACGCCATGTAGTTAAGCACCATAATACATAATTTATCTTGGTTGTTGTTAGTTTATAATTTATTTATTTCTACATAATATTACAGTATTTACCTAATTATTAACATTTGAACATAATATATTTTGAACTTTTATTATGTTGTGTGTAAGTTTTGAGAAGGTGAAACTGTGGGTGGGTAATATTGTACGTTTCGTGAACACCTTTATTAATTTATTGGTTTTAAATAAGTACTTTAAAGATTGTGTTTCATGCCTCTACGTATTTAAGATGTGCACTAATCCGGTAGGTACTTACCCGAATGCACGGCAAATGGCAGTATTTGGTGAGAAAAGATTCAAGATACAAAATTCTTCCTTTGCAACACAATTAATTTTTGAAATGTACCACCTGATTGATGAAGGACATATTATATGAATAGATGTGGATATATATTGCCCATACCGTATTAGTATTACTAGTGCAGGAAGGTATTTCCTTCAGTTGAGTGCACGTTTCAATTTACGTTTACGCAATTCTCGACAATAATTTTTGAGGTTAGAACGCCGCGTACATAATTAATTATTTGTTATATTTCTTGTTGGAGCTATTTATACGCTCCACCACCATTGAAATCATTTCTAAAAGTATATGGTAAATTTCAGGTTTTTTTATTGACTTGACCATTTCGATCATGATTTTTTTTTAAATTTTGATACCGTTTTAAAGAATCTGTGATTTTTTAAATGTCTCATAAAAATAGGCCATCGATGTGGTATTAAATAATCAGAGATGTTGGGGGTGTTAAAGAATAGAAAGAAAAAGTACTTGATGATATAATGAACCAAAATAATATCCCTATTTTGGTGTCTATCCCTTCACTTAATTATTCACGTATTTCCAAATAAGATAATGTCTTAAAATAAACCGCCGCTGGCGTTAAAGGGAGACAGCCAGCATCAAGTGCGGAGTCTGTAATGTGGAGAGAATGAGAAAACAGTGAACTGAGTGACACGGGAAGTGAACGGAACCAACAGAGGACTGTTCCTCCAGCCAAGAACAATATTGCCACTGAAAATATTAGGACGGGCTGATAAATTTACATATGTCCTTTCAATAAACTCAAGCATCAGACTACGCTTCTGAAACTATGTTAAGACTCTTTTATAATTACAACTCACAACAAAGCTCAGGTACGCTTTTTGTGGTTGATACAATAAACATTTTGGTGATCCGACAGGTCACCCCGAAATTATAATTATTATAAATTTGTAATTGTTTCGTGCATTATTTATGAATTTCAAACCTAAAATCGCCTCCAAAAATACCAGAGGTGTTTATTATTTATACTTGTATGCTGGTAAATACGGTATACCTACAGACAAGTAGTTTTTTCCTTGATACTTTGAATGAATATTTAGCAGTCACATTGTGGTTTGACATATTTAAGGAAATAAAATTATTACTTTTATAACCACGATTTATAAATAAATCGTGGTTACAAACAAATTGGGGTACGTTATGAAGGTAGCGGGGAGGGGAAGTAGATGGGGAAGAGGAAGGTACCTGGATATTTAGATCTGCTCCAAAATGGATCCAAACACGGCTAAAGTCATTTCAAGCATCGCTTCAATTCTGAATGGTGATGTTAAACTAGGGCGATACTGAGAGTATCTTCCGTGCCGCAAATATACTATATATTATTTGTAATCAATTAACTGTGAAACGACACAAATTAATAAAGAACCTGCGACCTTCGGATTAGGTGTCGTGAGCCTTGCCTCTCGACCACGCCGGCCGTTATATGCCATGGAATCAAACAATTTACATTACATCATCGCAACACCATCATCAAATGTACAAAATTCGGTTTTCTGTGATATGCGTTAGTTATTCCTGTTTCAATTAATTTAAATTGTATTGTTTTCAAAATTGGATCTGATTGTGTGAGCTTTACCCATCTTTCATATGAGTAAAGTTTTATATAGTTTGTCGTAAACGTGACAGATTTTTACATAGAATGAAAGAAGTAAGAAGGAATATATTATAGGAAGGGCATATATTATAATAGACTATATTGTACAGATATAATAGATTAAAACAGATTCAGTTTAATCGTGGTCTGCAGAAAATACGGTTCGTATATTAGAAAAGATCAAAACACTTTGCCCTGTGAAGGTCTATGCCCATAGTCGTTTGCTAGGTTGTGTTGTCTGATTATTAGGGAGTGTGCATAAACATTTACAATGGAATGTGGTATGTAGTTAACCCAGTAAATCGATTTGGTTTGTAATGGCTATAATAAACATAGTGTTAAAGACAAGACCGGTCAATGGCTGGGTTGCAATGACTTTGGGTCCCACCCAGGCATCGTGTGTTCCATTCCTTGGCTGGCTAAATCCTTCATGACAAACACATTTTTGATTTTTTCACCACAAATCTTCATCACTTCATCACAAACACGTTTTTGATTTGAATCCGCGACTTCTGGCTTGCTATACGTGAGCCTTACCCCCCCCCCCCCTGAAGGCCGTCATCATTGTCATTGCCCTATAGTATCTAGTCGTCATCAGAATTTAAAGTTTAATGGTATACACATGGGTACCTACAAAAGTTGCTTTACGAACTATTAGGTTGTAAAAACTTTTCTGATATCGTATGTCATATTCTAATACCACCTCAGTTACGCACTTCTCCTATCTATGCTAACAGAATACCCCAATAACTCCTGCATCAATATAACATGAAGACATTTTCACCATTCACCATTCCCCGTCACCCTTTCCCCTCCCCGTCCCTCTTCCCCACCCAACCCCCTTTCCCCATTGATAACTGGCAAAGGATTGAATTGATGCCACGCCATTCCTCTGAGCCAGTGAGCTGACAAAATATTATCAGCCCAAACTATGCAAAAGCCGTACAACCCCAAACCTTTTCAAACAATTCCGACACGTATCCCTTACTGGTTATAAAGCTCACTTTTCTTTGCTTTCAAAATTGTAAGTTACGTTAATGTTGTCAGCTAAAAGCTCTGTCCTAAATAAATATTTTCGCCATGCAGGGGTCTATTATATTCCGTGCCTCTTTCATGGAGTACACACGAGTTTATTTAATAGAAAACTAACAGGATTTAAATCGTCATTTGTGTCAAAAAAATTGCAACCCTTTTCTACCCGTGCAGAATGTTATTGCAAGTGTTGCAACAGCGGTGAGTCAAGTCGACACATCTCCAATTGAAAAAACATTTTGTTAGATCCGACTGGAAAACGTCACAAAGGAACAATTTTGTTAGCAGTTTTTGTACCAGCTTGCAAGTAAGCGGCACCAGGTAAATAAATTCATTTTTATTATTTCAGGATGATTCTTTTGAAAAGATGATTCAAAATTAATTATAGTTTGTAGGCAGTGGCGGCTCGTGACTTTTGGTGAGCTAGAGTGCTAATTTTAACAAAAATGGCATTATTGATGTCGTTGTAGCCGAAAAATTTTTTTTTTTTTTTCGAATTTTTTTTTTTGTATGAAGATTTTCAGGAAATCGGTGCGGCGCACAGCAAAACTGAAATTTCCTGAAAATCTTCATACAAAAAAAAAAAAATACGAAAAAAAAATAAAAAATATTTTTCGGCTACAACGACATCAATAATGCCATTTTTGTTAAAATTAGCACTCTAGCTCACCAAAAGTCACGAGCCGCCACTGTTTGTAGGTAGAACCATCCTGCAGCTTGCTAAATTTATATATTTACTAAGTTGCGAAAATGTAGGTGTGTTACCTTAGGATGATTTCTTTTGAGAAAATAAACTTCAATATTAATTATGTATACAACTAGCATTTATGTTTTTTTTTAGACATTTTCAGTAACTCCAGATGGGAGTCCTTGAGGAAAATAATTTCACGCAGGGCTTACGTCATCTTTGGGGATGCTATGCGGAGGGTCTTTTTAAGTAGAGTAATAAAGGAAAAAAAAATTTATAGAGAATACCTCACAAGAGTCCCAACTGCTCCCGTCTGCAGCCAGTGCGACTATGGCATCCCCAAGTGGGGTATGTTGTGAGGCTGAAGGTAAGTGGGGAAGGGAAGGAGATAGGGAAGAGGAAGGTGGGGAAGTACCTGGCTATTCAGATCTAGTAACTAAACATGGCTAAAGCCATTATTAAGCAACGTTTCAATTCTGAATGGTGGTCTTACGCCAGGGCGATACTGAGAGTATCTTCCACTCTGAAGCGTGCCGCAAATATAGTATATACATATATATATTTTTTTAATTAATTGTGAAATAACACAAATTAATCAAATAAAATTTATTTGCGCACGCCGGGTTCGAACCCGCGGCCTTCCGATTGGGAGTTAAGTGTCTTACCACTCGACCACGGACGGTCGTCAAGTTGAAGTTCTGTCATGTTCTGTCGGATGAAGTTCTTGGAAGGAAAAATATATGAAGGGTCGGTAGGAAACAGTGTGTCTAGGAGTTACTGGTGTATGCAAGATGACAGACTATCTGTGGAGGTCATAGGGTCTTCCCGATTCGGCCCTCTACGCAGCTGATAGGTAGGCGCATCCACTGACTCCTGAACACACCTCACCCGATGACCTGGGGCAGAGGTTTTGGTTATTTAATAAATGGTTCCTAGGGCGACAGTACCCATACCCGCCTCCCTAATTATTAAATTTTGATGTTCTCATCGGAGGATCTATCATTGAATATTGATCATAAAATTTTCTGAAATGAATCACAATGTATTTTGTTCCATAACAACTCAGAATCGAGCAATTTCAACACCCCTATAAAAACTCATTTAAAATTTTTAAAAAAATTTGTTGAAAAATGCCCATAACTTAACTTAACGTAGCCTATTTAATCATTTTTTTATTTATTTTATCATTATTATTTAATTGTGACTTTCCAAAGGAGGTGTTGAGGTCGCATGATTGAGCACCTGGGCATCTAAAAAATAGCCTGTCGAAGACGTGGTTGTGCCGAAACAAGTTGGTGTGTTATTAAAATAAAAGGATCTTCACAATTCACTTTCATTTAAAAAGATGCATATAGTAAAAATGTGAAAAGGGCAGGTGCAAAAGAGATAAAAACAACTTTAATTTAACATTTTTACAAACATACTCGTAATACGTGTAAGCCAGTCCGTCGGAAACACGTTTTCGTCAAAATGTTGTCAATTAAAAATAGTTAACTCGAGTTTTTTTTCAGAACATGGAATATTTAACCAATCTTTTCTTGTACTCGTTCCTTCGCCGACATTTATTTGTACGTATCCGGTCAGTCGAAGACAGCCTCGGCGACTCTAAATACCACCTTTGAATAATAAAGATGTTAGTTTGTTGAACTGGGAGCATTTGTATTCCGACTTGCTCAGGTAACCGTGAAGGTCCTCCATTGGTCACCGGACGGCCAATCGCATGCGTGCCAATTGGCGCGTACCGTTTCACCACCCATGTCCATCAGCAGGCGAAATCTCCAGGCAATTAATTATGTGCTTCCGAGAAGACAATACAAAGAACGGGCCTTCTGCGGCAGCAAGTGTAACAGTTCTTCTTGCATTTGCTTACGTGAGGAGGCGAGATAATGAGGTGACAGCAGACTAATGAAGTGATGGCAGATATCTAGAAGATCATATCGGACTCTCCTGCGTCTTTCTTCTGCCGGCTTCTTTTAAATAAACTCACAACAGCTTTGTCGAAGGTATAGGTTTGTGGTTTTCAGTTGTTCCTGGATGCGTCTCATGCATGGTGAAGATATGCCTCTTAGATCTGATGGGAGAACGTATCTTCTAGAGAAGAATAAGAAGTCTTCCGAATATTAGAGCCAAGGCCATAACCTTAAAATTCGAGAGTAACACCTTGTGCCTTGCCCTAGTCGCGATAAGGTTGAATTTCTTTCATCACGTGTACCGTAAGATTACCAAACTGGAGGATTTCCTTTTGATTTCCGATCAAAATTTACAGAACTAAATTTGCAACATTTTTTTGCATTAACTTCACAAGGGAGGCCCTGAGGAAAATAATTTCCCTCAGGGCCTATTTAATCTTTGAGGATTCTGTGTAGAGGGTTTTTGTGGAAATGAATTGGCTGACCTTGGTCTTGAAGAGACGGATATGGTGGAGGATGGAATAAACACACAGGTCGGCAAATCGTTTCACATGCGAGCTATGAACACAAAAACAAGTCGTAGAAACGACCCGTTTTCATGCGACAAATGTCAACTGTGTACAAAAAATGTTGTAATTGTTTAAAATATACCTACAACTTTTTAAGATTCCTAATAACTTTTATATGAGCCAATCAAAAATACCATTCAATTACCACGTATAGTGTAGAAGTTAATTTGGTTAAAGCGTTGAAATGTAAACGTCTTGTCGTTTTCCCATTGTATATTAAATTTATAATCTATGGAATATCACCAATTAGTGACAAAGCACCAAGCTGTAGAGATGGGATACAGATCGGTAGTTAGTAGGCGACATTCTGCAACACTTAGACTGCAGATTGAGAATAATGTATGCCGATTGTCGATACTAAAGTAATTGCTGTTTAGTCTTAACTTATGACTTTAAGAGATCGTGCAATCTAATAATACACGTCCTATGTAGCATTACGTAAATCTGTACTAGAATTAACAAATGTGAAAGGATTTTAACCTTTACAATTCAGTATTTCGTACAAATACAAAGTATTTTAATACTTTCCACGGCTTTTAAACTAAATAATATCTCTAATTTATTTGTATCTCGTTTTTTTTTTTTAAATTCATTTACAGATATTGTTATATAACATATGATATTGACGTTGGAATGTGCACAGATATTAACACTCCAATTAAAAATGTTCACAGCATGCGCAATCAGATTTTAGTTGTGGGAAGATTTTAGTAGTAAAAAAAACGGAAATAATAATACACTAAATATGAAATATAAAACACGAGACATAAAACATAGTAAGTGAACATTACCTACAGAAAAAGATAATAGAAAGAAGGAAAGAAAAACATTATAATACAGAAATTACATAATATGCGAGATTGCTTGCGAAGATATCTATACGGTCACATTCAATAGTAGTGTACAGACGACAACATTTGAGACAGTGGATTGAAGTATGCAACATTGTTATTAAATATTTTAAGATGAATATATTATGACACCTAAAATTACATCCATTAGGAACTTTAATATGAATTTTGCTCAGACAATGAGTGGTTGGGGGCTTATTGTGAATAATTTTCTATAAACATATTATGTCAGTAAATGACCTCTTTCTGACAGGGTTGTAAAATTAAAGTGTTGGAATCTATGTACTGGATTATAATATTATTTTACTTACTGAATTAAAGTATAATTTTAATGATATATTTTATGATATAATCAGAATCGACAATGTTTTAGTTTGAATAGAGTTAGTCAATCTATCACAAAGCAATAAGGACAAAAAGCATAGCTTCACGGTCACAAATCAATTAGTTTTATATAGTTTTTTTATTAACAAGACGACAGCTTTATTACGTCAAGACTGATTTTTTCGCTGGAATGCAGAGTTTCATGGTTTCTTCCACGCAAACTAAAGCCTTAATGGTGTTTGCCTGCTGGTGATCCGACGGGACAATTCTCCAGCAATTAACGCCACGAGACGATTGCTCGGTGAGTGCTAATTTATGCAAATACATGTTAATTAGCCAGTTTTTCTGCAGTTCATACAATTAGTATTGATACTTTCTCTATAGAGCTTTGTGATTTTACGAGCAAAAATACACGCATATCTTCAAATATAATTCAAATTATTTTGCCAAAGACGCAGCAATTAGTTTTTAGTATACAATATAATGTCCTGAAGTTTACCTCCATTGCTTAAAGCGATGATTTCACCAGATTTGTTATTTTTTTCATGAACAGGCGTGAATTTGATTGTATATTTTTGAATACGTAAGTGATTATGTAATTTAAGTACCTGCCTATAAATATTAAATTTCCAGTTATTTATGTACAAAAATTTTAATAATCATAAAATAAGATGATAAAATACATTTTTCAATTAAAAGCTTTATTACTTATGCAGGTAACGCTCTCACTAAAAGGTGTCATTCCTCAGATTCGTGAAAAATTATATAATATAATACGTAATTTAAAAAAAATAATAGCTGGGATTTTAGTTTGATTATAGTTACAGTTAGTTTGTAATTATCATGACTTACCTACCTATGACCGTTGGAATCGAAATATCAGGTGATTGTTTCTTGTTTCGGAAAAAGAAGCAAACATCGCCCACAGATGGGGTGACGCTTTTAAGAGAACTGAAAGCCCTGGAAGCCTAGCATGGATGACGGATAAAACCCTATATCAACTCGATATTGACCAAATCCGTCGTGAATGGTCAGTTATCAATATTTGCGATCACGGTCAACAATTGGTAATATTGGAGATATTCGCACCACGACGCACACATGGCCGAATCATCAATTTACGACGCCAATAATATTTTTATTTGAAATTTTCATCAGAAATGCGTATGAGAAAATTACATAAGAAAATCTTTCAAAAAATACCTTATCCACTGGAGCGACAGAGCAATTTAAAACATTTTTCTCGGATTGCTGAAGGAATTTTTTCCGCCCACATTAAAAAAAATCATACCTCCGAATTTGAATATGGAGACATAAAAACTGATTATAGTTCTATTTAGCCAATGAATTTACCTTTTTTTAAATAATCTTTTGTTTATCATCATAGGATTATAGGATTTCATAAGATTATATATTCATAAGATTTATAAAAATAAATATTATTAAACTGTTAACTTTAAACATTTTTAGGAATCTAGAGAATATTTATTTTGTTATATTTTGAATGTACAATATATTATAAAGTCGTTTCAAGAAGAAAAAAAAATCCCACATTTTGGCAACAAAGCAATCCGTGGTTTTGGAAATAGTGCCATATTGTGGCAAAAAGCGCTCGAGTGGTTATTAGAGTTAGTTGGGGTCAGGTGGTCGCAGTATTCTAATTAAAAAATAAAAATTATTTAGTATTGTATTATTTTTTAATTTTGAATTAGTTATATAACACCCTTGGAGGGTGAAGGCCAGAAATAATTACCTACTTTTTAACATAAATTACTGACTAGTTTTTGTGCATTACACTTTGTTTTATTTCAGATCTTATTATTGATTTTACATGTATATATTTGCTAAATTGTATTAGTTTTTCTAAAATGTGCAACTTTTACAATTTTTTGTTTAAAACTCTGCTATAATGTTCTATATTTTAGGAGCAAATTACACTCTAATTTATTATGTTTTATTGGTTTATAATACACTTAATTAATATTGCGAGTATACTTACCCACTTACATTTTTTTATGTTATATGTACTTTCTTTTACTTACTATTTCAGGCTTATATTATATTGTATCGTATATTGTAAATAAATAATAAAATAAAAATAAATAAATAAAAATTATACCACGTAAGTACCAAAGTAAAAAAAGCTTTCATAAGAAAAACCTAAGGAACGTCTCAGCAGGCCCAATGATTAAGGATGATGGATTATATTTGCCGTGGCCATTTTAACGGCAATTTATAAAACCAATTATTCACCACATTAACAATTTTCACGTCGGAGTTTTTGTTCCCAGCGAAGGCCTTCGATTCGTTCCCATTCAAGATATTTGGACGGGATCCAACAAATAATGCTATTGAAATCCACTTGAAAAGAATGAGAAGAAATAATCAAGTAAAATTCTCACAAAATAAATCCTTAATCGTGTTAGAAGAATACAACACGTACCATTACATGGAGTTAATCTTTTATAAGTACGTAGAAGGTTTTTATATGGCTTTCGGCATTTAAACCCGTTTAATCACAGGAGACCATATTTGTCCCAGCTCACATAGGTCTCAAGGAAATCGTTGTGCCTCCCTTACTATCATAGTGAGAAGTATGATCTAAACGGTAGTGGAAAGAAAATACAACACGCTATATATACATTCAAATTTAAAAGTTAGCCACAAAATAATTAAAATGTACATTTTATGAAACCAAAATTCCCGAGCGCAATTAGAAAAAAAATTATGAAACAGAGAATTATTTGTTCATAAAATGACAAAAAAGTGAGATGATAATAATGTTTATAATCCACTTGTCTAATAAAATTATGATATTATATTTAAAAATTTACATGGTTATTTCTAATAATAAAATTTGAATGGATATTTTATCACCTTTAGAAAACAGTTTTTTTTGATACGTTCACAAATATTGTTTTTATTTGGATTTTATTGCAAGGCGGAAATATCTGTACCTCCTAACAAAAAACGTGAAATTTTGGAAGGTAATTAAAGATTCTACCCGATTTCTCCTTTGTTTTAATAC
Organism: Limnephilus auricula; assembly: GCA_951813805.1. NCBI lineage: Eukaryota > Metazoa > Arthropoda > Insecta > Trichoptera > Limnephilidae > Limnephilus > Limnephilus auricula. The sequence continues at coordinate 3,009,744 of OX638401.1, forward strand.
ACTTATTCTTTTTTAAACAAACAACTTAACATTGTGTCATATTTTTATTCAATTTAAGGCAGTTTTTAAAATTTTATTTTTAAATGATATCTCCAATATTTTAGTCACGTCATGAAGAACGAAAGCCACTTACAAAATTGCCCATTTCAAAATCCATACGAACGAAGAAACACATAGTAGCAAACATGTTCCTCGACTTAAGGTAACAATTAATAGTTAAACCAATATCGACGTTAAAAACCATGTTGGTGCCTACAAAGAAACTCATCTTATACCTATGTATAAAAGTTCATGACTTGACTTACTTTAACCAATGAATACTGAGTATAATTGGAGTAAAAAATGTAGGTGACATTTTGGTCACCCTTGACTTTTTTGCAACTAAAAACATACATAAATCGTTGTAAATAGAATATAATGGACAGTTACGGTCAGGGTGCAGGTTAGGTGGTTACTCGGCTAAATGACGAGTGACACGTGAAAGATTATTTTGGTTTGTTTTTGCAAAAAAATGTCACCGGAGACCAAAACTTCATTCACCTTTTAAATCAGAATAATTTCACGAAACATTACTTTTATTCTATTATAAAGAATAAGGGTTATATTTTTATATATATTTATTTTACAAAATATTATATTTAAGATCATCATTGGTCATGCATACCTTATCAACTTAAGTAAGATCCACGATTCTTACTTAGGTTGTATGCTATAATATGTTTTGTACAAGATATTTTTTTGCTGATGTAAGTTTTTTTAAAATTATTATATTAATGTATTTATTCTGATTGGTTGATAGTACCACGCAATTCAGAAGGGATCATTGATTAAAGGTATGCCAGCTACGTTTATACGTTCTGTTTACAACGGCTGAACAGATTTCAGAAAAATTCTCTATGGATAAAACTGGTAACCAGCATCCAAAACGAGATTGAACCGTAAGAACTGGCAGGCAATGCCTTTAAAAATACAAATATTTGAAACATGTTCAGACGAAATGAGAAATTATAAAGCTGGCGTGTTTATAATGTAATTTGTAACATGTTAATTACAAAAGTACCACAAATGACTGCAGCAGGCAGAGAGAGGTAGATAGATACGATTTTCACGCTTTGGAGTACTAAGCCGCAAAGTATCCTCAACTAGCCCTAACTGGAAAATCTGATTAACGTTGGTCTGACACACTAACATTGCGGGCTATTCATAAAGGGGGATAGACCAGATTGCTTTAGATTTTTAAAAGAAACAATCGTAAAAAGGGCTAATTTACAAAATGATTTATGGCATAAAGCACAATATCAAATGAGGCATTCTTTAAAGGAGAGTTTTAAAATGTTATCTAAGCACGCACTTAAATATCCAAAAGCCTCTTTGACTATAAATGCTTTAGTTTCAATGAAATAGAAAACACAAGATTGGATGATGTTTCTTCTAAAATACACACATATGTCAAAGAAGAAAGTCTGGTTAAAAAGAAAATTAGACTATCCCATCATTATGACGATTGTTTTGATAATTGAAATTGCAACATTCGATGGTTTAAATGAGTAAATTTTAAATGACTAGAATTCACGTTATTTACTTTGGATATCTATACAGCGATATTTATTGAAATGTGAGCTTTGGCATCAAGAGATTTTGTTATTTACCTTGTTATTTATTCTAACTATCTAAAATGTATCTGTATACTGGACTAATTGAAGTTTGCATCACCATTTTCGTCATATTCAAATTTACATTAAACAATACATAAATAAGAAAATAATGTCAAAATTTTTATTACTATTGTCTATCTATCTACCTGTGTTTTTACTTATGACGCCAGAATAACACTTCATCTAAAACACCTCAACACAGATTTTCCTAGTGAGGTATTTCCAAAACACTAATACTTACATTTTTTGTAAAATTGGAACTTATTATCTCATAAAGTACTGCAATCATTTGTAAAATGTATGTTCGAGAATAGAAATGAATTAATTGCAAATACTGCGAGTACATGGACAGGTCACATGATCCGCGATCCACAAGAGAAATGGTGCAAAAATGTCACTGACTGGTATCCTAGAGATGGCAAGAGAAGTAGAGGACGTCAACACATAAGATGGGAAGACGACCTAAAACTCACGGCTGGACATCAATGGAGAAGAGTAGCGCGTGACAGGTCCCAATGGAAAATGTTAGAGGAGGCCTATGCCAAGAGGCAAATTGAGCTTCGGGACATATTATAACAAACATATTATAAAAAAACAAAAAATGTTTAAATTCATGTACCTAACCGAAGTCCAGAATAAAAGGCTTATTATTATTATTATTATACTGCGAGTATGGAATAGCAAATATTCTAACGGTGAGGTCTGGCGTCATGACATTTGAATAGCTTGTATAATTTCAATATCCTCTCAACGCAACTTTTTAATTGGTTTTATTTTTCCACTGATAATAATAATAATCTGGTAATCTGAAAATAAGTGATGAAGCTCTAATGAAACCTATTGATCATGGGTACCTGTAGTTAAAAATGAACACCATGGCTATACGGTGAAAACCCCCCTCACTTACAATGTATCTAGTAGATTATTGAAATCAGGTACCTACTATCAAATAACCTACGTAAAATTAAATATCCTTATTTTATCTTATTACTTACTCTTTTTACCTTCGAACGAACGAAAAATCCTAATTTAACATTAATTAAGACAGGAAAATAATCTATTCACCTCTTCTTAGTATATTCACACAACCAAAGCAATATTCCTAGCAGTAACGTCATTATTAAAAAATTAAGAACACATTAACAAATTGCAAAATACCCCTAGGGGAGAATCTATTATTTTCCCAGGAAATCTACTCACTTTCAAAATTGACATTTACAATCGTTTATATAAGTCGTCTAATTGTAGAACAACCACAGTTTGAAAATGGCCTTGTAAGCCGAAACAGCTCTCACAATAATAAAAAACTAAAACATTTGCGAACTAAATAATAAACATTATTAAATTAAATTTAAATTAGATAAAAAAATATTGAAAAAACTTGATAAGAATTTCATCGAAGGCAACATTGTTTTCTATATTGTGTTATGAAACATTCGCGACCTTTGCTCTGCAGGGTCTAATTCTTAACAGAGACGTTTTAAACTGGCGTGGGCGTGACAGATAGATAACACGTTGTTTTAATTGCTTGTCACATTAAATGTAACGTTAACGCGCTTATTGCTATTACGTGAGTTCTGTTCAAATGAGTTGGGAATATACTTTTATAACACGTTCTAAACAAGACATAAATAAATATGAAATGGTGTTAACAGTTAATTGAAGTTTTTTTTAAATCCGATGACTATTGAATAACCTAGAAAGAGTTCTGTGACAAGGGGGTTAAGTCCTTTGACTCTGGACCTAGAGGTTAGCTAATTCTGTTTCCATATTATTGAATACGCCATCGTTTTTCAACATTCTTTCGATATCGATTAAAGATGCGACCGAATATTTTTCTAATTTTTTTGTTTCAAATTTTTGGTTGAGACTTGATAATATCGTCTTATTCTTAATAATAATATAAACATTAAAATTATTATAATTAATTTACGGTAGGTACTCACATCGTAATAAAGGCTTTCATTGTCATTGTCGATTCATTCAATTTCCTCGTAAACAATGGTTCGTCACACATTAGTAGTTTTGTCATGGACATATTAAATTTATGCATTAGCGTTTATATTATAGTGATTCCCCTATTGATTTTCCCACACTAGGCTGTCTGAGAGACGGACTTCCGTTTGTAATGATTCGTCCAGCAGACAGCCGCGGGCCGACAATGGTCTCAGATACACAAATGTCCTTAAGGATACATCATTACGAGGACCCTCTGCCGACTACCCCTTTCCCTCGGCATTAACTTCCGAGTCTACCGGAACACTAAAATCCTGGAATAAGTGCGGACGTGGCTTAATGCTGTAAGGACAGGGATAGTCAACAGAAGTGTGAAAAGCTAAATATTATAATATTCAAGTTTTGGGTTAAGAAAGATTTAGTTATAATCACTACTTAACTATTAAAATATAATACAAAAGCTTTTATTTCACAGGTGTGACAATTTGCAGAGTGCCGTTTTCTGTGAGAAATCATCTCAAGGGCGCTGTACAATTTGTTGTGAATTCTTAGGCTTTATCTAAGTTTATTATTTACAAGTAGACACAAAAACATACTTACTTGCGGCCCTAGCACACTCCCTCGATAACGATCGATAGGATAACTATCGGTAACTTCTCATCGTTCCCTAGGACAACTGCACATCGCTAACGTACAAACAACAGTTGATATCGAATATGTTAAGGACACTAAGTCATTGTGAACTATCACTTATTCGTTGGCGATCTGTAGTCATGCTAAGGAACGATGAGAAGTTACCGATAGTTATCCTATCGATCGTTATCGAGCGAGAGTGCTAGGGCCTCAGGTAGGTCACTTCAGATAAACGCACTTTAATTATAAAGTGTGTTTATTATATCAAGATTCATCTACTTATAACTTCTTTCCTGTATGTGATCATGTACCTAATATTAGTATGAATATTTTCCCTAATATGTATGCGATATGTTTGTACTTTCAACTACACATATTTTTTTTTTTTTTTTAAAAGAAAGACAAACGTTCCCGGGTTACGAATAACCCAACAACATTTAACATAATGTATGATATACATATATAAAAAAATTAAATATTATAATTTTCATTATCCTTACTACACATTTTAAAAATATATGTTGAATTGTTTTTCGCTGCTCCACCTTTTTTACACGAGCATTGCTCAAAAAAAAGGTGAAACACGATATTTAAAAAAATGTATTAAAAATATATATATACAATGTATAATAACTGTATTTGTAAAAAAAAAAATAAAAAAAAAAATAATAATTTGAAAATCTCCTACTACCACCACACTAAGCGGAAGATGTTGCTTGTGTTGTGATGGAGGACTTAGCCAGCCGAGGAATCGAACACGGAACGCCTGGGTGGGACCCAAACGCGATGCTCACTCAACCACTGACCGGTCTAATATGGATGATTATACTTAATATTTTATACTTATAACATCTTATGAATCTCGACTACCATAATACGGGCATTTGCCTAGCTTGGTAGTCGAAAAGCCGTGTAAAACAAACCTGTAACAAACAAAAGGAATAAAGAAAATTTAAAAAAAAAAGTTTATGCTTGTAGAAGATACGAATTTGCACGCGGAGGGCATTATATTTAAAACACGGGACTTTGCATGATTTTACATTTGCATTTTTAAGGAATGTTGTGAGGCTGAAGGGAGCGGAGACGGGAAGGAGGAGGTGGGGAAGCACCTGGCTATACAGATCTCGTTACCAGGCACGGCTAAAGCCATTTCGCTTGCAACATCTCTCAATTTTGCTTTATTTTAACGTTTTTTTTTTAATTATTTTAACGGCCTGTGTGGTCGAGGGGAAAGACTCATGGCTAGCAATCTTTAATCAAATCAAAATTTATTTGTGTTATTTCATCATCATCATCATAATTGGCTCTACAACCCTTGGTGGGTCTTGGCCTCCTCGAGAGTCTTTCTCCACTCATCTCTGTTTTGTAGCAGTTCTCTCCTGTTTGGAAGCTCCAAGGTACGTAGGTCTTTGAGGACGTTGTCGTCCCATCTCCTTCGCCCTACAGGTCTAGACTTTAGCAGGGACTTTGATGCTCTGTCATTCTTCCCACATGACCCAGCCACCGAAGTCTTCCCAACTTTATAAATTGGGTCACTTTTGGTTCCTAAAACTGAGTGTAGAGCTCAACGTTGTAACGTCTACGCCAAAATCCATTTTCAAGAGTCGGTCCAAAGATACACCTTAAAATTTTTCTTTCAAAAATGTCCAGTCCTCGCTCATTCCTCTTAGTAAGTACCCATGTCTCAGCTGCGTACGTGATCACTGGTCTAATAGGAGTTTTGTTCACTAATATCTTGGTGTTTCTGGACAACAGACTGGATTTTATCTTCTTTTGTAGGCGGAAGTAACAGCGATTTGCGCTCACTATGCGCTTCTGAATATATTTCACAATTTATTAATTTAAAATAATATAAAGTATATATGTGTGGCACGTGTAAGACACTCTCAGTATAGCGCAAATCAGAATTCGTGGTCTTACATCAGAGCCGTGTTTGGCTTTCAGATCTGAATAGACAAGTAATTCCCCACCTTACTCATTCCCATCATTTCCTCCTTCCATTACCTTCAGTTTCACAACATACCCTGATTGTGGATGGTATTGTCTTACTAGCTCCAGACGGGAGCAGTTGGGACTCTTGTACAATATTTACTTAAAAATAAAAGGAACTCCAGTGTCAGGACCACAATTACCCAAATAAAATTATACTAAATTAATTAAGAAAACTCAGGACTAATAATCTCTTATCTAAAGTGTTCGACTACTGCATCAGTACCCCATAAGTCTTGTTAGCGGCCACAAGACAGCGGGCAGCCGGCCAAGGAACAACATGTGATCTCTACAGGGGTGGCCCCGAGCCAAAGGGTTGGGGGGTGTGTTCCTCGGGGAGATAAATCAGCAAGCATGGTCCCACGCTTCCTGCGCGCGGCCGATAAATCCATGCACCGTATCCGGGGCGGGATGGGTTACACTAAAAAACACTAAAAATATAGAAAAAAACAAAGTAATAAAAACGTTAAAAAAATAGTCATGAAAAGAGACTTGTTTGAAAATGGATTGTACATAATGTTATTATTATTGTTGTGTACATTGTGGTATCGAAAGTGCCCATATCATCACGTAAAAAATTGTTCTTCTCTTTTCATTTTCTCTTTCATGGACTTTGTCATGTATTTATTCACCTGAAAAACTTGTTTTTAATTGAAAAAAATATATATCGTCTGACGGCTAATAAGTCATAAATACCAAGATAAGGAGAGGGTGCTTATACATTAATTTTTTAAATTTTATTTGAAAGTAGACTTTATGGCAATAAATGTGGAATATAACGTCGTTCAAATGTCCGCTGCGGCTTTGCTTGGTGGCACGTATTCGGGAAGTCCAATTTTCAATGACTTTGTTGCATAAATCTGGCTGGAATGTGTGGATGGCGTTTGTTATATGTATATATGGCTTTGTTGACTTTATTCACTTTATTTTTGCGGTTTATTGGCATAAACCTGCTATTTACGATAACTCCAATTTCCATCGGTTAGTTTTGGAAAGAGGGCTCACCTAATGTATTTTTTATCATAGTTTGTATTGTTATATAGCATGAAGGCGACATAGTAATGGTGCTGTGGTTGTGGCGCTGACTTCTGCCTGTTTTCGATACCGGAGGTGATGGGGGCGCTCCTAATGCACCCAGAAATAAAAATCCAAATAAAGGCGGCGCAAAGAAAGGGTGCGACCATCATTTTTAAATATTAAACTTGAGAATAAACTCCTCGTGGTAATTTTTTTTAAAAAACATCTAAAATAGAGAGTAACAAAATGGAGATATAATTCACGGCCATCTTGACACTAAATTATGTCTTAGAAATATTGAAATAAATATTGATAATTCCCATTGTTTAAGATGACGTAGAATTTTCCATCTGAAAACATTAAAATTAAAATCGCCTATTTTGCCGATTATTTATTAAGTGTGTTTCTTGTGTCTCTTGTGATTCTTCTGTCTCTTGATTCTCTTGTGTCTCTTGTGTCTCTTGTGTCTCTTGTGTCTCTTGTGTCTCTTGTGTCTCTTGTGTCTCTTGTGTCTCTTGTGTCTCTTGTGACTCTTGTGTCTCTTGTGTCTCTTGTGTCTCTTGTGTCTCTTGTGTCACTTGTGTCGCTTGTGTCTCTTGTGTCTCTTGTGTCTCATGTGTCTCTTGTGTCTCTTGTGTCTCTTGTGTTTCTTGTGTCTCTTGTGTCTCTTATGTCTCTTCGGTCTCTTGTGTATCTTGTGTCTCTTGTGTCTCTTCGGTCTCTTGTGTCTCTTGTGTCTCTTGTGTCTCTTGTGTCGCTTGTGTCGCTTGCGTCGCTTGAGTCTCTTGTATCTCTTGTGTATCTTGTGTCTCTTGTGACACTTGTGTCGCTTGTGTCGCTTGTGTCGCTTGTGTCGCTTGAGTCTCTTGTATCTCTTGTGTATCTTGTGTCTCTTGTGACACTTGTGTCGCTTGTGTCTCTTGTGTCTCTTGTGTCTCTTGTGTCACTTGTGTCGCTTGTGTCTCTTGTGTCTCTTGTATCTCTTGTGTCTCTTGTGTCTCTTGTGTCTCTTGTGATTCTTCTGTCTCTTGATTCTCTTGTGTCTCTTGTGTCTCTTGTGTCTCTTGTGTCTCTTGTGTCTCTTGTGTCTCTTGTGTCTCTTGTGTCTCTTGTGTCTCTTGTGTCTCTTGTGACTCTTGTGTCTCTTGTGTCTCTTGTGTCTCTTGTGTCACTTGTGTCGCTTGTGTCTCTTGTGTCTCTTGTGTCTCATGTGTCTCTTGTGTCTCTTGTGTCTCTTGTGTTTCTTGTGTCTCTTGTGTCTCTTGTGTCTCTTCGGTCTCTTGTGTATCTTGTGTCTCTTGTGTCTCTTCGGTCTCTTGTGTCTCTTGTGTCTCTTGTGTCTCTTGTGTCGCTTGTGTCGCTTGCGTCGCTTGAGTCTCTTGTATCTCTTGTGTATCTTGTGTCTCTTGTGACACTTGTGTCGCTTGTGTCGCTTGTGTCGCTTGTGTCGCTTGAGTCTCTTGTATCTCTTGTGTATCTTGTGTCTCTTGTGACACTTGTGTCGCTTGTGTCTCTTGTGTCTCTTGTGTCTCTTGTGTCACTTGTGTCGCTTGTGTCTCTTGTGTCTCTTGTATCTCTTGTGTCTCTTGTGTCTCTTGTGTCTCTTGTGTCACTTGTGTCGCTTGTGTATCTTGTGTCGCTTGTGACGCTTGTGACGCTTGTGTCTCTTGTGTCTCTTGTATCTCTTGTGTCTCTTGTGTCTCTTGTGTCTCTTGTGTCGCTTGAGTCTCTTGTATCTCTTGTGTATCTTGTGTCTCTTGTGACACTTGTGTCGCTTGTGTCTCTTGTGTCTCTTGTGTCTCTTGTGTCACTTGTGTCGCTTGTGTCTCTTGTGTCTCTTGTATCTCTTGTGTCTCTTGTGTCTCTTGTGTCTCTTGTGTCACTTGTGTCGCTTGTGTATCTTGTGTCGCTTGTGACGCTTGTGACGCTTGTGTCTCTTGTGTCTCTTGTATCTCTTGTGTCTCTTGTGTCTCTTGTGTCTCTTGTGTCTCTTGTGTCTCTTGTGTCTCTTGTGTCTCTTGTGTCTCTTGTGTCTCTTGTGTCTCTTGTGTCTCTTGTGTCTCTTGTATCTCTTGTGTCTCTTGTGTCGCTTGTGTCGCTTGTGTCGCTTGTGTCGCTTGTGTCGCTTGTGTCTCTTGTGTATCTTGTGTCTCTTGTGTCTCTTGTGTCTCTTGTGTCTCTTGTATCACTTGTGTATCTTGTGTCTTTCGTGTCTCTTGTATCTCTTGTATCTCTTGTGTCTCTTCTGTCTTTTGTGTTTTTTGTGTCTCTTGTATCCCTTGCGGTTGATTCTCCCAATATATGTAATTGTATGTACCTATTTATGAAAACATCAGTTCAAAACCAGAACAAATAAAACATAAAATAAAGACAAAGAATGCACTCCCCCTAACAAAAAGTATAAATTGTTAACACTGAATAACACGAAATATAAGATGCGCACTAACAAACATGCTACAGAAGCAGTCCATAAAATTAAAATAATCATTGGTCTAAGTCAAATGTCAACCGGCCATAAAAGTAGATAACCAGACGTTTTGTACTTTATAGTTTTCTCCCGAATGAACCATGACAACAGCGGCTAGTCCCCTCTATTCCTACCAGAATAATACATATTATCGGATGCCGGAAGTAGGGACCGATGTTCGCTGTTCGATATTCGGTTCCGTTCTTTCAATCCGGAAGTTTCGGTTGTTTGGCGGTCGCTCGAATCTCAGCGTTCCGTTCGATTTATCTGAATTTATGGTTGTTTTCGCGCCGGAGTCGAAGTTATAATATATTATTCTATTTCAGGGACGCGATGACACGTGTTTTTACTCGTCGCGGGGGGAAACGTTATTATTCTAACTCTTTGGTTGTAAGTCGTAATACTCACCGGAAATATAAACTAAACACTTAAACCGCGGCTTTAGCTTTACGAGCCATAAATCAGCCTGCTTAGGGATAGTGATTCGCTTTTATGCAAACCACTTGTACATTTTACGATCTTGTACATTTTTAATATGCGCCAAAATTATAAAGAAAATTTCGCAAAATTTTCACGTGGTAACATTCTCCAACAATCATTAAAATATTTAAAGCAGGTATATATTATCTACCATCTACCGTAGAATATTATAGCTTCAAATGTTCAAAAGTTCAGTTTTTACAACCTCTGTCGTGTAGTGGTTTACGTAATTAACCTTGATTCGTTAGGTTGCGGGTACAATTCCCAGGAAATACAAAAATGTGTTACTTATCAAATAATTTTTCATTTAGTATTTGGGCGGCGCTAAGTCCTGGGTTGCTAGCATGGTCGATCGATAAGGATCGGTAGGATAATTGTCGGTTACTTCTCATCTTTCCCTAGGACAACTGCAGATCGCAAACGAATAGGTGACAGTTCACAATGACTAAGTGTCCTTAATTTATTCGATATCAACTGTTGTTTCTACGTTAGCGATCTGCAGTTGTCCTAGGGAACGATGAGAAGTTACCGACAGTTATCCTACCGATCCTTATCGATCGATTATGCTAGCACCCCATATGTTGAGACGATGATTGTTTGAATTGAAGGACCAAATTAATAGAAGTGACTTTGCAGCTGTTGTACACAAGTTTGTTTAATTTATTTATAGAACTCACTGACAAATAGGTAAATCTACGATTTTAATAAAAATAAAATTTATGTGAGTCGTAGCCATGGGGACCACGGATATCACGTTTTTATTTATTATAAATAAGAAATATTTTTATTTGATAATTGAAAGAAAACGTCTATTAGTCGAATACCTAGCAGAACTTTTAACATACAATCGTTTTCATAAATTAAATCATAGTACTTGTTAAAAAAATAAAATAAACAGAAGATTAAAACTGCTTTAGATGTCCTTTAAAAATACCTAGTTTTTTTATGAAAGCAAAGATTATGGTAAAAATTTGATTGTTAACGATTTGTCAATGACTAATAAGGAACATGAATTGGAGTGGAATTGAATCCTTATCTGTCCTTCATGTAGGACTTGACTGTGCCATTACCATTTTACCATTACCATTTTACTTTGAAAATGATTACCGTCAACCTTAGCTAAGAGATGACACTACAAGAAGAATAATAATTAAAACTCGACACTCTCATGCCCTTGTTCGCGGTCTTGTTACAAATAGAATCAGAGTGTGTTCAAAACCAATTTGCTTTCAAGATGAAGAACATCACTAGACCGAAACCAAAGCTAACGATACTTCTTTTTTCATATTGAAGACGAACTCAGTTAACGATATTCCCAGCCAAACTAGAACACATGTTCCTTGTCGTCGCTTTCAAATGATAAATCTTCACTTTTTTGTAAGGAGTGCCCTAAAATTCAAATTGAAAAATGATGCAACATGTTCATGTCTATGATCACAGACAAAATTTCTATCTTGATGCAGTTTCAGGGCGTTGATTTATGGGATGTTTTGGTTTTGTGTGTTGGTTCAGATGTAACTGTTGGCTGGCCCGGTGCATTCAGAGGATGATTGATACATCTCGCTTAGATTAATGAATCACTGCAGGGAGATTTGTTTTCTTTGAATTATTATCCATTTGTTACATGGGTGTGGATGCGGTGTAAAATTATTTGTGGAATTTAATAAGCCGGCGCTAAAAATATCTTCCCCTGCAATGTGAACATGCAACCATTAGTCAAACATTTTATATGAGGTAAGTATCTACTTTCAAATAAGGATTAATTGGATATTTTCTATTTTTAAAGTACTTACCTACCTATATTTCGATGTCTGTACCCGTAATAATAACAATAGCTTTGTATCACTGATCGAAGAACCGGAGGAATCAATGTTTTATAGTGTTTGTCTATAATAGTCTCTAGTTAGAAGTAAGATTGTAGAAATGTATTGAAATTTGGTACAGCGCCCTTGAGGTGATTTTTCACAAAACGACGCTATACAAGTAATCCAAATATTTTTTTATTATTTATTCTGACCAATTAACGCGATGTTGCCCAAAAATGTACACGTGTTTTATTTATTTATTTATTATAATTTTTTTTTAAAGGAAATATACAGGACCATACTTACCTGGTAGGTCACTTCAGATTAACACTGTTAATTGTACTGTGTACATATGTAAATCGCAGTCATTTAAATTAATTGCCACCCCAATTATATACAAGGCGCAACAGCACGTTCCGGAAGGATTTTAACCATCGATTTCTAAACAGATTTGGAGTAAAAAAATTGTATCTGTTATTTTGCTTCCGATGATATTTTTTCTCAATAAAATACAATAAACTGTTTGTCATCACACGTCGTAACCGAGTAGTCTGGTAAAGCCTAGCGGGTCACGTGATAAGCACACCGTCTCGTTCCAGCATCATATGAAATAATGCACGTCGCGAGGTGTAGGAATGTGATCAGTTGGGGACGTGTCATTGAAAATGTGTATACTTTTTGTTTTTAGCCGCTTTAAATCATTCGCAGACTATGATAAATCACAGGATATCATAATTTCAATTTTTATATCAAAATATTATACCTACTATTATACGCTTGTCTGATTTCTTCACACAATCAGTTCCAATTTTTAAAAGGATGTTTCAATTACAACAAATTTTAATTCATTGAACCAGATTTCATGTGGACGCACAGACAAACGAAATTGAATAATATGGAAGTTTTTTATTGTACTATAAAGAATATGGAATTATTGTAAAAACCTATTCAAATTTCATGATGAGTAGAATAAAATCAGTAAAAGCTCTCCAAAATTCACCTTAGGAGAGCTTTTAATGATTTTACTCCTTAATAATCTCAAATTTCTGAATGGTTAAAATTTTACCAAGGATTAAATAAAAAAATTAATTTAAAACCAAAATTATAGAAAAAGAGAATCGAATAAAAAAATATCAAAAAACTGTTTAATCTTTAGAAAAGTGAACAAAATTATAAAATACCGTAATGTGGATCATTTTTAACTTTTTAATATATAAGTGAAGTTAAGAACCTGCCTGACATAACTGTGAGATAAGAATAATATATTTTTTTTATTTGATACAAATTTTTTACATTTTATGGTACAATCCAATAATGTCCTCACTTGGTGCTTTATCCGTGCTGAGGTCTCCATTTTACATACAAAAAAATTATACATAATACATTTACAACATATGTGTATATATATATATATAAAGAAAGAAGAAAAAAACATAAGATTAAGATAAATTCAAATTAAAAATAGAAATTTAAAATAAAAAAATATTATATAAAATTAAAACCGGAAGATATATTTATATTATGTGTTGCGTTTGTGAGTGATGTGTGTTTTATACTGGTTTGGTGTGTTACATGTATGTTTTATTATTGAATCTGTGTGTTACCTGTATGTTTTATTATTAAATCTGTGTGTTACCTGTATGTTTTATTATTAAATCTTATGTTATGAAATTTTTATTATATTGTCTTTTTGATCTTTAATCCATTTTGTAATTTTGTGTCTGAATTTATTTTTATTGTCTGTTGAATGTTTTTATATATTTTTTCTACATTAGCTCCACACAGGAGGCCACGAGGAAAAAAATTCCCCTCGGGCCTATTTCATCTTTGGGGATGCTGTGTGGAGGGTATTTTGAGGAAAGGAAGGAGATGAAGTTATTGGAAGGAAAAAGGTATGAGGAGTGGGTAGGAATCTGGAGGTCGGTGTCAAACAGGAATGACAAACATTTCATGATATTGAAAGCGTCTTTTCCAAAGCTTGTATTTACCGTCGGAGTTTTTATGTTTTCTTTGTATGAGTTTCTAACTGGTCCGTTAAGTGATATTTTGTGTTTGTTGGAATTTGTTTTTTTGGTTTAAAATGTAGTTTAGTAGTGTTTTAACGCATAATTGTCGTATATCAAGTACGTCACAACTGTTGAATATTTGGTATGTATCAGTCAGTCTATGTTTTTAAGTATTACATTTACACTTGTGACACACACAGCTATAAAAGCGCTAGCGTTATTTGGTTTGGCGTATTTCGGCACATTGCTCGCCGTACATTACCAATGGTATTGTATGGCGAGGGATATGCCGAAATGCGCTAAACCAAATAACGCTAGCGCTTTTATAGCCATGTCTGTCGGCCCCATAATATCGTTTTCTGTATTATGTACATATTTATGATAATAGCATTGAATTATGTAGTTAGAAAGCGAAATATGTACATTTTTCCAAAATAAATAAATTTTATCGAAGTGAGCTAACAACGCAAGGAAAATGTGAAAATTGAAAAACATTTTTTTTTAAAGTTAAATAAAGTGTATAATGTTTTTAATATTAGATACTTTGTCATTCCATGATATTTTTTCGTTGGGAGCATCAAACGACTATCTTCAATTTAATAAAAAATATTAAACACATTTTTCCGAGGTCTAGAATTTTTCTAAAATGGAAATCACTCCCACTACTACAACATTATTTTAAATCGTGAGGACTAACTGTACGGGTGTTTTCCGTTATTTATACATGCGTGGAATAATTAAGTATGCCATTTGATCCGTATCACTGTAAATAAGTTCACCTGCTTTATACTCTAGCCCGTTGCCCCTTAGGAAAGGTAAAAACTATAACTACAAAGACAGCAATAAAAACACATTTGTCAAAAGAGTCATAACAAGACCAAAACAAATTAAATATGAATTTGTGATAAAATGAACATTTTTTAAATGGCTACTTTACCTGAAAATCTTTACTGATTGAATCCAGAATTCATTATATAAAATTATCATGCAAGTTGCAGAACCTTCGCTAAAATGTGGTATCGAAAGTAGCAAAGAATTATTTTTTACGACCATCTTAAAAAGATTTTTTTATTATGTGCCTTTGTTTATTGTGTCATTCTTGAAAGGACTTTTCCCATGTAATGTCGTGACAACAGGTTCATGCCTCGCGGAATACAAACAAATTAAGCGTAGAACGAAACTTGGCGTGATCAATTTTCTCAATTATTGAGCATGAATGCCAAATTATAAATGGGAACAACGCGACAGTCGACAAAAGTCAACAACACATTGTAATGATGAACTCTAGGAACTTTTGAAAATGACGCCGCTGTGTAATCGTTTGAAGGAATTTTACAAAGATAATGGAAGGCCATAAAATTCTAATAAAGATAAAACGAAGTTTTTATCAATCTTTAGTTTATGGTGTGCTTACACAGTAATCCACTCACTCGAGTCTAACCTTAGGTAAATACGTTTTTCATGCTGTTAAACATGTCAGTAATCTTACCTACAATGCTGAAATCTGATCAAATGGAATCATTGTGTATTAAAACAGAAGTCATAAAATTTGTACAACATTTCTGTCCTCTCTATATTATGGGTACGTAGATGAGCGCAACTGTTTTCGGTTCACAACGTGATTTACATCATGAGCTATGGATTTAACTTAAAATATATATTTCTTCATATAGTTGTTTACAGAAAGTAATTTGTTTCATTTAATTAAAAATATAAGGCAAGACAACGTGTTTTGTTACCTTAGCGCAGAAATCACATTGCGTGAAAACGAAAAATCTCCCGATTAGTGAGATACGCTCAAATGGGGTGACTTTGTCGATTTCCAACTTTGAAACCAAATAACCTAACTATGAAATCATTTGTGTAGGATTTTTTTGTCATATTTATTGCACGATTTTAAACAATCGATATATATATATCATACATGTCAAAATACAAATGTTTTTATTTTCAATATATAGACTTTAGTTTGAAAGGTCACCTTTGTAGTGTCACCAATATGGTCACCTTTCGAAGTGGGACTACCTTGTTGCACAATTTTTAAAAGCTTTTTATGGTGATATGTCAACCCCAAAAAAAATTTAAAACCTGCCAGATCGAATATTCAAGTATGCAATTATATGCCTGTATATCGATACAGCGATATACAGGCATATACGACACATATACAGCGATTCCTTAGCATATTTAGAGCAAAAAAACTACATGTCATTTTCCCATCCAAAAACAAAAAAAAGTATCTTCCACACGTCGCGGCGTCGCACAGTGGGCTGAAAATCGTCTTTCATAGACATAGAGACTTTTTTTTTTTCAAGGGTCTTTTTTTGTATAGAAATGGATTCTGCTGATCATTACTATGCTATAAAATTTCGTATGAAGCAATTGCGTGTACAAATGAAGGAGTTATATTATCACAATTTTACAATCAATATGGTATGAAAATAACTAGAAACCATCGAATTTCACCTTTATTTTTAATGCCTCATTTTATTCACATTGCCCGAAAAAAATTCATAAAAAATAAGCGAGTAATTTCTGAGTAATAACGAGAATTATGAGGATATCTTTGATTTAAAGGTTACCCCATATTACTGTGCTAAATTAAAATTAAATTCACTGTTCAATTCACGAATTTACCTAGATTAATGGCGATCTTATGTAACTAGATAAAGCAGAAACTTACGCAAAGTTCAGGAGAAGATATTCTCAGAGATATTATCAATCTGTTCGGATTAGGGCAGCTAATACCGACATGAGAGCACAGCATCTCGTGGTTGCAGTCACGCTAAGCCCCTCTTGGTGCATGCCCTCAAATTGCTAAGTAATGCTTAGCGAAGGGGATTGATTGGTTACTTATCTAAACTATTGAGGTAAATCAGTGCACATGGAACACAGTTAAATTGCTTCTCGGAATTTAATGCCTGTTGGGTCGGTTATGTTGTGGTGGGTTGTGGTAACGCATCATCATTCCTGGAAGTCAAATAACTAATTTATCAATATTAGTACCGATATTACGCAACGATTGTTGCAGATTGCATCTATCTTGTAATATATTTCGATAGTGATTTTTGTATTATCCCTCCTGGTCTACGCAATGGTTTTAATACCATATTAGTTACTAAAACTACCAAAATTGGAGATTTTTTTTAAAATAGCACATATCCGTGAAAAATTGCGGGACATTGGAATAATTATTTTTATTGGAATAACTTGAGTTTCGTTTAGATTTAACCGCTTGGACACATAAGCTTGTTTTGACGACAATTTAACGTAGGTAGACATAGGAATGACGTATGGGGTATCTGAGTTATTAATAGTATTATCTTCTTCTTCAATGATAGTAACATATTTTCTAAGTAAAATATTTCAATTTTAAAAGAATACCATGGCTGAGAATTGAACCTCGATCAACTGCTTGGAAAGCAACTATGCTGAACATTACAATACCAAGTATTGTTAGAATGGAGGCATAATTTCTTACATGTGCTGAAATTAATAAGAATTATAAACTTTTGAACATTGGGAATTTCTCACATTGGAAATTTATCGCATCACATCGTAAACGAAACTTATTTTATTAATTTATTACAATTACAATAGGATTGTCATTCAATTTAAGTTTTTCAAAAGTGTGTTGTAAACTTTTAAATGCAATGTGCTTGATTTTCTATCTTTCTAGAACTGCTTTTTTTTAATAGTGAATACCTCACATGAGTCCCGAGTGCTCCCGTCTGGAGCCAGTGAGACTATGGCATCCCCAATTGGGGTATGTTATGAGGCTGAAGGTAAGTGGGAAATGGAAGGAGACGAGGAAGAGGAAGGTGGGGAATCTGGCTATTCAGATCTAGTCACTAAACACGGCTAAAGCCATTTCAAGCAACGTTTCAATTCTGAATGGTGGTCTTACACCAGGGCGATACTAAAAGTTTCTTCCACTCTGGAACGTGCCGCAAATATACTAATATATTTTAAATAAATTAATAGTGAAATAACCCAAATTAATCAAAGAAAAATTATTTGCGCCTACCGGGTTCGAACCGGCGACCTTCGGCCCTACCGCTGGACTACGCCAGCCATTGCTTCAGTATATCAGTACATTTGAATATGATACAAAAAAGATAGAATGAGTTTTATGAGGACATGTCACTTGGTAGCAGATATGGCACAACGTGACTTAACAACTATTGGTGATGACCAGAGTGGTTAATGAGATTGAGTGTCTTTTTAGCATTGTTATTAAATGTTTGTTATTATTTTCAAACCATTGGTTGTTGGTGAATATACATTAGCACAAACCCCATACTTGAAGCGCCTCTTTTGGTAGATATATTGTTGAACATATTTATCCCCCTTTTGGTTCGCTACATCTTCCTAGGGAAAAATACGCGTAGTTACCATGCACAATTAAAAAAAAAGCTTTTTCCATCTGATATCATTTACGAAGAGCGAATACTTTTATAGTTGAAATGCACATCTGGACTGTCGGGGGCATGTTTCAACCAATCACTCGGTAGACTGCGGCACTCCCCCGACCCTCCCATGCAATCCATTTCCTACGTAGGTATTTCCCTCTCTGTGCATATTCCTTACACTGTGATGTACGTTTGATAAGTTTTGTTGATGTAGCTATGATAATAATTGTGCTCATGTGCTGTGAATGCTATAATTGCTCCGCATGATAATAATCGCTGCATTAGATATTGTTCTTCTCGTGTTTTCCTTTTGGCCTGTTAGTTATTCGCTGGAATCAAAGCAATCAGACAGGCTGCATTTTGTAAATTCGCATTGTTTAACTATTTCAAACTAAGTAACTAATCAAAGCAAATTTCATTTTGACATCGTAGGTAATATAATGCATTCATAAATATTACTTAGTAGTGCGATGACATGTACCTGCTCTAAAGGGTCAAATGTTTTATAAAGCACAAGCGTAACTGGTCCTGCCCTAAAACTTATCAAATCATATCTAACCAATGGAAAACTGATTTTGGCATGGAAGAAAAAACACTATACTCAATAGCATAAACTATGGAGTTCCTCAAGGATCCATACTCCGACCACTCTTATTCCAAAAATATATTATTGATATCTGTCAAAGAAAATTTGGAATAAGAGTGGAAGAGAGTATTAGTATATTTTGACCGGTCAGTGGTTGAGTGGGCATCGCGTTTGTTACCCACCCAGGCGTTCCGTGTTCGATTCCTCGGCTGTCTAAGTCCTCCATCACAACATAAGCAACATCTTCCGCTTAGTCTGGTGATAGTAGGAGATTCTCAAATGTTGTTGAGTTATTCGTAATGCGGGAATGTTTGTCTTTCTTTTAAAAAAAAAAAAATATATATATATACATATATATGTATATAGTAGAATATTATGTATTATGATAGTAGCAAATGGCAATGTACTGATAAAAGTAATAAATAAATTTACGATAGAAAACAATGTGTATGTAAAGACATGGTAATATATAGTGAAGTTAGAAAGCGAAATGTGCAAATACATTTTTTTATAAAATATCTCCTACTGTTTTAGGTGGCCTATATATCACAGAAGGGTTATCATCAGGGAAGTCTTCACCCAGGAGACTACATCCTGGAACAACTCAGCAAAGCTTAACTTACACCAGACGACCGATTTCGAATCCATTGAGTCATCTTCCTCTACAGCTCTGCCACGTTCCATGTATTTATCTTTTGAATTTTAATTTTGTCACCCCTCGTGAAGTGATAAAATATTAAGCTATTTTCGATATTGTAAGAAAATCAAAGGTTTAGTGTTTGCAACAATATTCTATTTGAAACACTATAGTTGATTTACTTGGTATTTTATTGGATTGTAATCTCAAAGGTCCGAGTTGATCGATGTGACCGATAAGTAATTCGCAATTTTACTGCACAAGTTCTTATTCGCAGGTCGAAAGCTTTGAATGGCCAAGATGTTGGAAATGTCACATTCTTACAATAAAATTCTAAATTACAGGGTACAGGAGGTTTTACCGTATAGTTTCATGAGGGTTACAAAGTAATAGCGGACTGAGGAGAAATTAAAGGGATGGTCAACTCTCGATGTTCATAAATATCAGTGATTCGCAAAGTCAGCGATGTAGACACAACTTGGGAGTTGGGAGATCCATAAGGATAACTTTGAACTCAGATCAATGTGGTGAAGAGGCAAAGACAGTAAAGGCAATTACCCACAGAAATATTTTTTACAATCAAACTTATGGCAGCTACGAGTTATGCACATCACAGTGGAACGGTTTTCAAGACAACAGGTGTTAAATACACTTTGAACACTGTGCGAGTTCTTCAAGACGATCATATGAAAAAGAGTTTCTGGAGGAAAATGGTGTCTGAGGAGAAAAATTTGTAGGCGTTCAATAAGAAGAAGAAGGTGGTTTGAAAGGAATAATTGAATAATAAAAATATTAGAGTGAAGATCGAGGTAAAATTTTAAATTGATTATAAGTTATAAGTGTTTGCGAAAATATTTAATAAAACATGACTTATCGCAAATAACATAGGCTTGTTCTAGTGAGGTTAATTTTTTTATTGGAGGAAGTAATTAAACAGTTAATAAACTTACCGTGTAAAGAAAAAAAAAAACATGTAAAGCATTTGAAGAAACACTGTGTTTTTTTTATATCTATAACATGTTCAACAACAGAATGATGTCTTTTTATAATTTTCGGAACATACTTGGCGTGTTTTTCTATTTATGGAATATGGAGAAAAATAATATTCCAGTTTTTTAACATTACAATCGGTAAGAGTCCTTCATCTGCTTTCAAAAACAGTATTACTTTTTGGGCTATGTTCACAAACGGCGAATCTATTGAAAAATTAATAAATTAATCATGAAAGTATAATCACGAATCTAACAGATCATTTAGTCAAATTAATTTGAAAATCTCTGATATAAATGAATGAAAGCATAAAGCAAGTACTTCGCAACTCCTAAACCGTTATTGTAGTATTTACATGGCTATTGGTATTGATATAGTTTCATAGAAAACATTCTGTCTATGCTATGTAATTATGACAATACGAATAGCCATCTAAGGTGCCACAATTAGACATATAAATCGCGACCGATCAGTCGAAAAATCTGTACATTTTGATCAAACAGACCTCTCACGGTATTGGGATCCCCTGCCAAATTCTGATATCGATTAACTGTTAAAATCCCCACACATCCCGCCGTGGTCCAACTATACGGATAGGTCGCTATGGGATAGGTGGCTATAATTCACGGATGGGTCTGTCGCTAACAATCGCTATCAGGCCACTTATGTTGGCCAATTTTTTCGGAACTCTTTACGCAACCAATTTGTTTCGCCCAAAACGCCGCGGTATGAAGAGATGCCTGCAAGGGTCGGGTACTGCCGACACTATAGGGACCCAGCTGTATTAGGGCTTGGAAGATATAAATCTCTTTATTGATAACTGTACATTATAAATATTAGTTATGTGCACAAAGTTACAGTTATTTCTTATATAACGTTCAATCACCATTTATTGGATAACCAACACTCCTGCCATAGGTTATCTTAATTGGTTTGCTACGTTTAGTGAGTTAGCAAGGGTTCCAGGCCTCATGGGAGATGTTTGTCTAGGTCTTGAAAGCGTTTGATCGAGATCGGGAGAGAGAGAATCCGTATGTGTGTCTCTCCTAGACATACTGACCCTAAGATTTCAACTCACCTCTCATTCATTTTTCCTTCCCAGAACTTCCTCTCATTCCTTTACCTAAAAATATCCACCACACAGCATCCCCAAATATGAAAAGGCCCCGAGATAAATTGTTTTCCTCGGGACCTCCTGGGTGGAGTAAATTTAAAAAAAAAATCTCAAAGTTATTTTTTTTTTTTTTTTTACATTTAAAAGAAAGACAAACATTCCCGGGTTACGAATAACCCAACAACATTTGAATATATCCTACTACCACCACACTAAGCGGAAGATGTTGCTGGTATTGTGATGTAGGACTTAGCCAGCCGAGGAATCGAACACGGAACGCCTGGGTGGGACCCAAACGCGATGCTCACTCAACCACTGACCGGTCTTTTCCCCTTCAGCTTCAAAATATCCTCTAATATTGGGATGACATAGTCCAATTAGCTCCAAATTGCACCCTAAGGCGGTGTTACATATCTAAAAAGAAGCGTTCATCAATTCTGTCGCTATTCCCCCCTTTATGACTGTATTTTTTCTAGGAACCTTCTTTTGACATTACAAAAAATCCTATTAAATACCTAATATATTCACGTGACATAAAAATAAAGCTGCGGACCAGGACATCAACAAAATAAGCTCGGACGGAACAAAATACAAAGTTGTTAATCGCGCCGCGGCCGGGCCAAAATGGTCGGCCCTGACTGACCTATACCGCGCACTTCTCCGCGGTCCGAAATAATCTGAAAAATTACTGTAATTTGTACAAATGCACTCCATACCATTCTGGTAATGGGTTAACTCGGTAATGGGGTACATTAAAAGGGGTATTTTCACCATATTACGGTCGTGAGACTGCGAATTAATTTGATTCCTAGTAAAAAAAAATCAATCAATGCCGACCTACCTGATGATATTACGTGAAATAATAAAATATCAGAAGTTAATGGATACATAAAACGTCTCAAAAATGTTTTCGCGGAAGCTCAAATATTTATTGGATTTTTGCTCATGTTTTTATAAATTAAAAAGGTTTTTTTATTTTAACAAAAAGACAACTAACTTTGTTTACATCACTTTTATTTATACACAATCAATATGTTTCGTGAACGATGTTCACATTATCAGGTTTAAATGTTTTTTTTATATAAATTATTTCTTCTTGACGTGAATCATCTAAGTAAAATGACTTACACGCGCAAGATATTAACCCAGACCAAATGGACCACTATTTGTTCGAAAAATAGTTCTGCATTGCAATCAAATCCAAATAAATAGAATATTTCTGAATGTATCCGAAAACTCAGAACTGTTTTTGAAAGGTGATAAAATTTGCTCTCATATAATAGAAATAAACGAACATAATTTTTGAGACATTAATTTTTTAACAAACATAAAACTTTTAAAAATATTTCTTTTTACGTTTTTTTTATCTAAAATTACTGATTAAGAAAAAAAGTAAAACATACACATATTTTATTAGGCAAATGTATTAAAAACGTTATTATCGTTTCATAAAAAATCATTGAAATTTAAAACATTTTTCTTAAATTTCTAACGAAATTTTTGATTTCTTAGAGATGCACATAATTTTTTTTCTGTGCTTAATAACTCAGGTACGGGGCATTCGTCATTCCTGTTACCTGCTATTATACCTACGTTAAATTATCGTGAAAACAAGCTTATGTGTCCAAGCGGTTAAATTCTGTTTTTTTTTAATACAAAGCGTGGAGTTTTCTCTTTCTAATACCGTTTAGATCATATTTCTCACAATGACAGTAAGGGAGATGAAACGATTTATATTTATGTGAGCTGGAACAAATTTTGTGATTAAACGGGTTAATGGATACTAAAAACGTCTCTAAGTATTTTCACAGAGCTTGAAATTTTATTGGTCATGTTTTTATAAATTAAAAAGATTTTTAATTTAAATTATTTATCTTTAACGTGAATCATCTTAGTAAGATTACTTCGACGCATAAAGTATTAGGATAATTAGCAATTAGGTACATAATTACATTTAAGTAGATGCTTCTCCCTAAGTCACGTTTTCTTCGCAACGGTTGAAATAGCAGATATTAATTCCGACTATTTTTTACGGTAGGTTTACCACATCTAGGCTTCCGTAGCGTAGGAATCAGTGTGCTGATTAGCGTATCTTGTATTTTCAAATCTGTACCTTTTCACAGCTCGCATGTGAATGAATATGTGGACACATTTCAAAGGCGTCTATCGATTTAAAGCTCTAAGTGTCCATGTTTCGACACCGTGTAGAAATATGAGGACGATCTGATTGAGGAATTGTCACCATGCTTAGAAGCTCTCAGTGTCGCCCTGGTGTAATGTCACTATTAGGAATTGGAACGTTAACCGTGCTTGGTGAATAGATCTGAAAAGCCAGGTGCTTACCCACCTTTCTCTTCCCGAAATCATTCCCCTTCCCCTACCTTCAGACTCATAACATACGCCAATTGGGGATTCCATAATATCACTTGATCCAGATGGTTGGAAACATTAAATATAATATTAAATAGCACACTATTATATAAATATGCAATGCCCTATGAAAGTATCCATATATAGTGTCTTTGAGGTGATTTTTCATGGAAACCATCAAAATCTTTATATATAAAAATCTCGCATCACAATGTTCGTCTAAGGTAAACTCCGAAACTACTTCACCGATTTTGATGAAATTTTGCTTACTGTGTGTAATTTGATCCAACTTAAAAAACAGAATAGTTTTTATCTCGATTATTGACCTCAATATTTATTATTACGAAATAAATGTTTGGTATGTGACAATGATTTGAAATTATTTGTAAGTTCCATAAGTTTCTGACAAATGGCGGTGTGAGTTAATGTATTGACACAACAATTATTGGTTATCTAGGTTAGGTCACCATCACGTATATGGCGTTGTGTTTCGTTAGCCACAGTAACGCATGGTCGGGACAGCTATTATTATAACATATTTTTAAGAAACAATAATAATTATTAATTTGGAAGGCGGATACGGGTACCGCCCCCCCCCCCTTCCCCGGGAACCCTTTATTGGATAACCAACACCCCTGCCATCGATCACCCCAAATGGATCGCTAATTTTGGTGACTTAGCAGAAGTACCCGGGTCCATGAGGTGAGGTTTGTCTAGGTCTTGGCGGCGGGTGCGTTTGTCCACCTAATGCTAGGCAGCCCAACCTTTTTAACAGTCGGGCCAATTATTTTTTTTTTTCAATTTTTTTTATCGTTATCCAATTCTGGAGGGGGGGGTGGGTGGTTGTAGTTGAGCTAGTTGTAGTTGATTATTTACAGACTGATTATTTCAGTCAAACTGATTGTCAAAGGATTTACAAAAATTTGCAAGTTGACGGGAATTTTTAAACCTGTTCACGCGGGCCATATATATAATTCGTTCGCGGGCCACAATGTGGCCCGCGGGCCTGAGGTTGGGTAGACTTGACCTAATGTGTTGCCGGGTCGGGAGAGACAGGTAAAGGGAGACCTTTGACTTCCCCAACCGGGCCTCTCGACTCATCCCCTTACGTCGCAGTGGGAGGGATGGATTCATAAGTCCATCACTCCTGGGCACATTGACCTCCAGACTCCCACCCACCTCTCATACCTTTTGCTTTACCAGAACTTTATCTCCTTCCTATTCCTAAAAAAAATCTTCACACTGCATCTCCAAAGTGACATGGTCCCGATGGAATTATTTTCCTCAGGGCCGATTAAACATGCCAGAATTACATGCGAGATTACGTATGAGGATAAAGTTTCTTATGCTAAAGTTGCTCAGAGATATGAGTTAATAAGTAGGTAATAACCATGCAATGGCTGATTTTTGGACTCTGGATTAGTATTCATCATGAAGCGAAGTTCGTACCTATGTACGGATGTCATGACACTTTTTATTGACAATAAACCTAAGAAATCTATCACAAGTAGTAGACTGACAGCGAATGAATATGTGCCTATCGTCGCATCAGCATTCGAATGGCATGGATCCCATAAAATTAAAACAATTTTGTATGTTCGTAGTCAAGTTGTAATGGCTGCATACGAAAGCGGCCAAAACAAAGAATGTTTATTTCAAAAGGAGAAATAGACAAACAGTTGAATATAAATTGAACGTGTTGTACTGCTGTATTTAATGATGAAATTCCCATAGAGGATATTGATAGTCACCATATGAGGCCTGTGATGGTAGTTTATTGAGGTGCATGAAATTTCAGAGAAAATTTCAATTACGGGATATGAAGTACAACTTTCCTCAATTTATTATTAAAAGAAAGGTTGATGTAAAGCACAACAAATCTGATATAATTATTGAGCAACATTTATTTATAAACCCCCTGTTGAAAATTTTCCCGCTTAACGGGTCTTTTTATTCTACCTAATCTAATGACATTGTAATTAACCCCTTTAATAAACTTTCCCCACTCTTACCTTCCTCTCCATAGATGATCTGTATTTAATTTTTTACTTTAGTGTACATTTACTCCTGATGATGTGAACATTGTTGACAAAACATGTAGACTGTGTATATAAAATTTAAAAAAAGGCAAACAAAGTTATTTGTTTTTTTAATGAAATATTATTATTTTTTGTTAATACTGATACAATCAGAAATGATTTCAGAAAATTGACTGCCAAATTTATACACGTCTTATTGCATGAAGTCAATTTTATGAGTCACTATATAAATAAAATAACCGAAACAACGTCTTCACTCAAATTAAATTAAAAATAAGTGAACTCTCTTAAAAGAGTCAGAAATCGGAAAACAGATTAAGAGTGATTGACCAGCGGCTGCGAATAAAAGTTTACAAATGCTTACAACTATACAGCGAGGTTCCAATGAGAAAGATCGATTATTCCCCTATCAAATTTTTTGAATTAAAAATTTAATATCGATTTATTTCATTAAAAACTTGCTTTAATATATACCTACATGATGATAAATTATAAAATAT
Organism: Limnephilus auricula; assembly: GCA_951813805.1. Lineage (NCBI taxonomy): Eukaryota > Metazoa > Arthropoda > Insecta > Trichoptera > Limnephilidae > Limnephilus > Limnephilus auricula. The sequence goes on from OX638401.1 coordinate 3,036,400, forward strand.
CGTGTACTTTTTGTGGGTATTTTTTGATCATAAGTATTTATGATTTTTCAATAATGTCTAAACCAAATAAGTGTGTAAAAAAATTTTGAAATATTTTAGTAAATAAGTAAATAGAAAAACTGAGGTATTTTTGTCACAAAACACGTTCACGGATTTATTTTTTAATGATTTTAATTTAACTAAAATTTTAAAAATTAAAACTATGTTGACTAGATGATAATGTATTGTTTTATTTTAATGTATGATTATATGATTTGAAATTTGTGTTGTTTAATAGAATCTATCGTTTGAAAATTGAACAAATCTGCCCACGACCAACGTTATAACCTTAGCATCTTAAAAATACACTTTAGTTTTTCAAAATTTTAAAACTGCGTGTACCTACCAGATAAAATAACAATCTTTGAAAATCAATTTATGTTTTTTTGTAAAAAAGAGTCAATACGTCTAGAATTTGATTTAAAAAGGACTAATTTCCGGTATTCTCTGTTAATACCCTCTTAAAGTGAATATCGTAACGTGGAACAATATAAAACAAGACACACATTTTATCTTTTTATCATTTTTTTTAATAAGAAAATAGATTTTTAGTTTCGATCAATTATTATTACCATCGAAGTGTTAGTATGTTGCAGTAATCGTTGAACTGCATCTTTTCCATTTATCTAACCCATAGGCAGTACAGTTCTGTATTCAGATATTCAAAGCACGCCCGGCGCCATATTGCCTTGAATAAAGCTGCAGGATTTTTTTATTATAATTTATTTTCGGCCATCCGTCCGAGTATTCATCGTTTCCTTTGAGCGGACCAGGACCCTGGCGCGAGTGGTCCCGGTCCTGTGACAAATGGCATGTTCTATTCAAATTTCTCATAGCAGAAAGCTTCTTGGTGTGATCTGGCGTGACCTCTCCCGAAATTGTCAATTGTCAGAACATGTCGAGAAGTGACGGAATTGGTATATAATTGACCGTAGATATTCCAAACATCCATTCTTCGGAAAGCTACGTTGTAACTTCTAAACAGATCCTTATTTTAATAAAATACTTATGCATCGGGGAAAACAGCTACAGTGGACCTCTCATTGGCAGAACAATGGAAAAAAGAGTCCCAACTGTTCCCAAATCGATTGCAGCCTATGAGACTATGGCATCCCCAATTGGGGTGTATTTTAAGGCTGAAATTAGTGGGAAGGGTAAGGAGATGGGAAAGAGGCAGGTGGGGAAGTACCTGGCTATTCATATATGGTCATAAATCATGGCTAAAGCCTTATCAAGCAATGTTTCAGTTCTGAATGGTAGACTTCAATTCTGAATGATAGATATATTATTTTGTGAAATAACACAAATCAATCAAATGAAATTTACTTGCGCATGCCGATATTTAAACCAGCGACCTTCGGATTGCTATTTGAGAGCCTTATCCCTCGACCACAGAGACCATCAGATGAAGTCTGTGCACTGTTCGTAATATTATTTTTTTTACCTTTGCCAATACATATTTGCGTACTATTACACAACAGAAAACTTTTGTAAACTGATATATTAAAAGCGATGGAAAAAACCTAGCATAAAAACATAACCTAACCTAACCTAGTTAACCAAGTTTTTTTATGACTATTCATGACGTCATATAAGGTACTTTTTTAAGTGTTATGCATTATTGTATGCCACCACGACCCGGTTCCGTTGGAGTACTCTTTCGTTATGTATGCACTCGTATGTTCAAACTAAGTTGAAAAACACTTATTTAAAAAAGTCTAATAATTAACCGAGGAAAATTATGAAAAAAAAAACAATTGGAGGTGTATCTCATTTGCTGACAGGTACAAGAAGACAAAAAAGACAATATTAAAAAGCACCAACAAACAGAATAAAATTAAATGAAACATATTACTTTATGTAAACCACTAATCACATGTTATAATATCTACATGGTTTCTTCGTCAGGATAATAATATGAAATATTTTTTAATATTTTAAATATATTTCGTGTTGTTATCTTGACGAAGAAGCCATCGGTTTTGAAATATGTAGATATTATAACATTTGATTGGTGGTTTACACAAAGTAATTTGTTTCATTTAATTGAAATGATGCCACAAAGTAATTTTGCAAAGATTGAAAAAAGAATATAATTATTTATTAGGTGTTTTGCCAATTCACAAAACAGATTTCTGATGTTTTATACAAGAATCGTTGAAAGATTGCATGAGAATAAAATTTCCTTGAGAAAAACCACAGTTAAAACAAAGCCAATAAACCTTAGTTTAACATCTGAAATCTCCGTTAGATTCGCAATTAAAATCCATAGTTTAAAAAAGTGCAGTGTATTGAAATCTCTGTACCTCAAGGATTATCGCGCTTGTACAAAAACAACTGAACAAATCCCTCACAGGATTGATAAACCCATAAACCCGTGAACGCGTTTACTGTTCGCTTTTGATAGACGCGTTTACCATGCATTAATAGGTGTAGAGCACATAACAAGGATTAAAACAACATGCCTTTTTCCACGTGGCATCACCCCCCCTCCCTGCCGTCAGACAAATGAAAAACTGCACGGCCCGAAAAAAATGGGAAACAAATTTTCATACAAATCTTTCACGTTTCGTTTTTGGGGATTTCAAATTCAAAACTGTTTAGAACCCACCTGTCACGCTAGCTCAGAGATGCACAACATTTTACACGGGATACCTTTTAGGCTGAAACCCAATATTTGTATGCAACAAAATTCTGTAGATCCGTTGATTGACAGATTTTATTATTTAGAGTAAAAATACTGTAAAACCGATTTCTCAAATCTCAAAACTACATGTTCAGGATATACGTGTTTTGATTAGGGAAATGTTTTTAACATTTCTAGGTCACTTCGAGTCGTTTTTTTATTATTTTACTATGATCGCTCTTTTCGTGTATCTGGCCCGGTCATTTGGAATAAACTTCCCTCAGCTGTTACCAATGTTACCAGAATTTGACTGAATTTAAACGGGTATTTGAGACAGCTGAGAGTGCACAGGCAACATTTTCGGCATATTATAATGGTAGTAGATAGAATTAAAATATTTTAAGGTTTTTCGTAACTTGGGAACGTTTGCCTCTATAAATAAGTTAAACTAACTTATTTATTAACTCCGCGGGAGTAGGCAGTGAAGATGGACCTCCCCACAATGCTGTCTGGACACACACTCCTTGCTCCATTCACATTCATTCATCGGCTCAAACAACAAGCTCTCCCGTTGTGTACATGCAGATCTTTAAGACCGACCTGACGTTGATACAGAAATCGTCGCATTAGGTGAGTTTAAGCTCAGAAAAGTGGCATGCCTCCCCACCGACGTCTTTCTTGTCGCACGTATGTTTTACGCACGGCAGGTTTTTCTTAAAATTTTACAGAAATGACTAAACTTTTTTTTAATTTCATTGGGCAGTGTAAATCTTAAAATAATTTTGAGCTAAATCACATCATAAATACAGAAAACGTACTTACCTGGCTGAACACACTTAAACAGGTAAATGTATAATGTGTATTAATCTTAAGAAAGTTTAAGTTCGGAGAAGTTACGACTTTGCACACAGAGACTATATACATATAAATCGCTTGATTAACAGTTGTTTATACATTGTACACCATTCCTATAGATATTTCATTTATTAGAAGATTAGTGGCAAAAGGAGAGATGATATTTAATATAAATATTAATATTAAGGACTAGAGAATTTTGGAAACATGGGCCGATGTTTTTCATCGCTGACTAGGACCTTCGGCCACTCATAAAGCACACGTGACACGCGATTTACATAAAAACATCAAAAACGTCGGATAAGATTTGTAGGGAACATTGACTCGTGTGACAATATTTCGCGTGGAGAACGGAAATACGTTTCGGGACCAACCTACCCCTAAATATTATTATTACATAAAATTCTGTTCGGAGTTTATGGATTGGCGGGTCCCGTGTCGTGCAAATATTTTGAAGGATTGCCTATTGCCTTTATACGAGCGGAGTTCAGAAAGAAAATAACATTCATCGATATGCTAAATTGTCGGAAAAGCGCTGCAGCCATACAACACAAATAATCAATTACAGATTTTGAACGTTTAGGATTATGTTGATTAATTTTCCTGGTTATTATCTTCATCATCATGATCTTCATCAGTTTGATCATGGTCATCGTGGTAAACGAACATCAAGATCAGTATCATCATCATCTTAATTATGGTCATCATCTTTATCATCATCTTCATCTTCATTGCTTTGATGATCATCATGGAAAAGAAAAAGCAAGATCAGTATCATTATCAAAATTTATTTCTGAAATTTCTAAAATTCTGTTTCCCGTTTACTAAACAATGATGTAACATAATTTGTATATTATTGTTTATTTTTCTATTATTTTTGTATTATGATTGTTGTAAAAGCTCTAAGGGGATGAATAAATAAATAAATAAATAAATTATCATCATCGCCTTCATTATCATGATTTTCATCGCCTTGATCATCATCTTTATGATCTTCATCGCCTTGATCATTATTATCATGGTAACGGAACATCAAGATCAGTATTATCATCGTCACCTCCATTATCATCACTATTATCAAGGAACATCATAATTGTCATGATCTTCATCACCTTGATTACCTATCATCATCATCGTATAGGAACATCAAGTTCAGCATCTTGTTCATCATCAAGCGCATTGTCATCATGATGATCTAGGAACATCGTCATCATCACCTCCATTATCATCATCATTATCGAGAAACGGCATCATCATCTTCTACATCTACGGTCAGTATTATCTTCATCATCACCTTCATTGTCGTCATAACGATCGAGGAACATCATAATCACCATGATCCTCATCAACTTGATCTTCATCATCACGTTCAAGGAACCTCATGATCAGTATCATTTTCATCACCTTTATCATCATGATCTTTATCTTCATGTTCAACATCACAATTATCATGACCAAGAAACATCATGATCATCAGCATCACTTTCATCATCATGATCTTCATTACCTTAATCATCATCATCATCATGATTTTAACATGTTCATCCTGATCATCAACATCATAATCAAGGAACATCAACATCATCACCAAAGAACATCGTGTTCAGTACCTGTCATCATCGTTATCAGCAACATTACGGCGCACAGCTAAAAAATATGCTTTACGGTATGATAAATATTTTATACTTAGCTTACGTGAAAGCTAGAACAAGGAATACCATATCAGTGTATAATGCGACAAGAAACGGCACATTTCCTTCAGTTATTGCCTTTCGGCACCCAGACCTTGTGGGGCACCAGGCGCAAGGCACAGCTAACAGTTCGCAAGGACTCCGTGAATAATCAACCTCACGCGAAACGAATCGCCTAACATTCCTATTCCCATGCGAGGCACCCACCCAGCGAGCTACATTATTTACTATACAATAACAAAAAGAACAGCAAAAAACACACAAAAGATTGCCGCTCGACTTAAAGCGACAAATGGACAAACATAATATTCCCTGAATGACACAAACATACAACAGGTAAGCAGAGAAATCGTCAAAAGAAACCAACCAAAATCAGTGTAACTTTTCAAATTCGTCTTTAAAAAAATGCACCTTTTGCAATATGTCAGTTTTAATGATTCCGTGTGAATTTCATTTCAATAACCAGGTAAAACCAATCTAAAGATCGTCTATGTATTTTGACACACTCTGCAAAAGTCCGCATTCAATTCCTTGTGTCCAGTTTTTTTGTTAAGTCTCTGTTTTTTATTTTAGTCTTGGTGGCATTTTTTGGACTAGGTTTTGATCTAGGTGCATCCCTCCAGGTGGACAAAAGACTAGGAACGCTTAGCTGTCACGCTAAGTGTGTGAGTGATATACAGCCACGAAACAAAACGATTGACAAAGGATGGATCGTGTGTCCGTGGATTGACAATAGTTGGAACTAATGGTGAAAAGTGTGCTTAATGCATCTTCGTTTGTCTTCCATTTTAGTAATTAAAGGTGTTTGACGCCTTCCTGTGAACTGTAAAGGTGTTTTGGGAATTCACATAAGCGATTTTGTACGCCGTTTATGCATCCATGATCTAGATTTCCACATGCTGCGTTAAAAGAACTTTAAATCTTCCCCATTGATTTGAGAATTAAACTCATCCCCGGAAACGGGAAGTATTTTTGCCGAAGTACCTACCCATATTTAAAGTTCTGACTGTTATAGAACCTCCACAGGTTAATGTTTCTTGTATTCAAGTTTTTGTTTGTTAATAATAAATTGAATTTTCATGTGAAGAACCGTTTCTTTTAATTCTTACAATTTATGAACATATTTATTTACTACAGAAGTGCTTCTCTTTTATAACATTTGAAATATTAAGTTTTATGCACATTTTTAATACATCATACCGCGGAATTTAAAGCTGCGTATACATCCATGTAGCAAAACGCGATATGAAACACGAATTATGGGAAAGAAATGAAGCAACAGCAAACGGCGCGAAATGCGACTTGCCGTTACTTCCCATAATTCGTGGTTCGTTTCGCGTTTTGTTACATGTATGTATACGCAGCCTTAGAAGTGGAAATTAACTTTAACTGTAATTTAAATTACATTACTTATGGTTTATCAACGCAAAGTTGAATTGAAGTAGGTAGAATGGCTGGGACTTTCAAAAGGGCAACAGATTTAAGTTATTTTGCAGCTATATATAATGCCGATGAGGTAATTTATTAACAAAGTAGCAAGTATTACAATACTAGCGCCGAATCGTAAAAAATTAAGAGATATTTATTTATTTACAGAAAACTTGTTTTTTACAAGCTGTGGAAGACTTTTTTGTAAGTGAAACTAAAGTATTTAAAAAAAAACTTGAGCTCCATTGCCTTTTAAAAACAAATATTATCAGTTTTCTTTGTAATACGGGTGTTGGGTGTACTTGACTTACTAATAATAATTTATTTATTAACGCCGATTGAGGGCTTTTACATGGGAATTGCAATAATTTGAAATGTAGATACAAAATATACACAATTGATAAGTATAGAAATATAAATGAGAAAAATACAAGCGGGAAATTGCATGAGAGTTGAAGAGTTCGTATGACCAAAAACTTAAGAAGTAGTACCTACCTATTGTAGTAACAATATAAAAGTACAAAGAGTAGGAAATTATAAATACAAGTATGTAGAAAAAAGAAAAAAAAACACACCACGGGTGTATTTCTAAATTTAAATTTAACGAAAGACCAGAATCAATTATAATAAAAAATTTGAAAATAATAATAATCAATAAATTTCGGAAGCCAAAATTTTACTTACAATTTTTACTCCAAATTGTCAGAAATATCTGGTTAAAGTAAGTACGTTCCTTAACACCTTGTATGAAATTAAATTTTTTATTGTTCATTCTTTCAAATAAAATAATGTACCTACTGCATCGCTTGTCTAAATTAAAATTAAATTTGAATTCAATAAACTTAAATAATTTCACCATAGCGAAATTCACATGCTGATATGAAGTTACGAATTTGTTCGGGTTTGGTTAGGTTAGGTTAAGGGTATTCTTACTTGTGGAGTTTTCTTCGTGGTGGTCGGACCCCCTGATCGTCCCTGGGGCCCAGACCTTTATATGGGACCTTGTGCACCACTAAGCCGTCTGAGTCTTTGTCGTAAAAACATGTATAATAACTACCTGCTGGTATTTATTTTATTAGAAGTGGTTGACGATGTTCTGCAATAAACGGAAATAAATCAACATTTATTACATTTAAATGATATAAATTGTTCTTGAAAATATTAAATAGATCTTTTTATTATTAATAAATAGAAACCTAAGGAGAGGTTCTGCATCTATAAATAGACTTATTAAGTTAAGTCCAGGGGCAAGGATTTGGACTCCCATTGCGAAGGTCGCGGGTTCAAACCCGGCATGCGCAAATAAATTTTATTTGACTAAATTGTGTTATTTCACAATAAATTAATTAAAAATAATATATAATATATTTGCGGCACGTTCCAGAGTGGAAGATACTCTTAGTATCGCCCTGGTGTAAGACCACCATTCAGAATTGAAACGTTGCTTGAAATGGCTTTATCCGTGTTTAGTGACAAGATCTGAATAGCCTGGTACTTCCCCACCTTCCTCTTCACCATCTCCTTCCCTTTCCCGCTTACCTTCAGCCTCACAACATACCCCAATTGGGTATGCCATAGTCTCACTGGCTCCAGATGGGAGCAGTTGGGACTCTTGTGAGGTGTTCACTATAAAACAAAAAACAAAAAAAAGGCGCTGGGCCGGCGGTACCCATACCTGCCCACAAATTGAAGGATTAACCCCTATAGGGGAGTTCCATCACTATGCTTTGGGCGGACTCTGCAGATCTTTATTTCTACTGCGAAGATTAATGTGTGAGTGAATTTCAATGATTGCAAGATTTTTCAATTATTTTGTGAATTTTGTTGCTTAAATAAAGTTATGCGTAATATAGTACTTACCATTGTGTGTAGATATAGGAAAAATCGTACCACAATTAACAAAATCATTGATCTAATTGATGCATTCACGAAAATGTACTCATACATTCATATTGGCAGTAGAAACTACGATCCACAGGTTTGTCCAAACCAAAGGGAAGGAACACCCTTCCAATACATAATTTATTTACAACATAACTGATATCCCTAAAAGTTTGTAAAATAAACCTCACTTTTTCGCACACAATGAGTGGGGGTAACTGGTAACTGCTAAAGGTTTTTTTCAATGCCTCTGTTATAAAAATAATTAACACCTACCGTTGAATACAAAACATCGCGTGAGGAGTTGCGTTATAAAGTAATAAAATTCCCCATTTCATGGTTATTGTCGCTGATTTCAATTATGTATGTAGGAGTCGCTGATATAAAAATCAACAGATTTACCATTATGATTCGTGAAATTGCCACAAAACGCACCTTTTGTTAACGCAATTAATTCTATATACGGAAATCTATTAACGAAGCAACTTTGGGATACCGTAAGGTAATAAATACCGAGAACAGTTTTAAAAAAGATAAGATGTAAAAGAAGCAACCACTCAGTGGATTCACATAATCAAGTTAGACGAAGGTGTACGCGAAACCGGTTGGCGACCAAAGAAGGTTGTATCAAAAAAACTGCGCGCTAAAGCAGTGAAAAAAAAACGGCGTCTTAAAATGTGCAATTTTTTTTCGTTTTTAGTGTTTTAGGTCTAAGCAACAATTTTCAGCTCACATCATTTTCATCATGAGTTATAGTGCTATTAAATATTTATTGATTAACGGTAAAAAATGTCGGATTTTTTAAATTTATTTTAGAAGACATTAGATAAAATAATATGTCATAGATATAATAAGGTCGGACTATTCTTTGAAAAGCGCTCTAAAAATATGAAAGTAATACATTTTCTATAACGATTTAAAGTGCGCCAAAACGAGATGTTCGTTTTTGTTAGTGAATATGGCGTTGTTGACGTCACACCGGTCAACATCGATGACAGCCATCTTACCAGTCAGTAGCTCTTTCGCCGTCACAATAACGTTGTAGCTAGTTGGAATCGTTTCTAAAATCAATAATTTTCGACGAAAATATTAAAATTATACTTTTTTGGTACGATGATCAGAATCAGAAAAATAAAATTTAAATCCCCGGACAACTTAAACAGTATTCAAAGAAATTTGTGATATTCCTCATTATTATTATTATAAACCCTTTTCCATTTTATATCCATGGCAGAAACTATCTATTGGCCAGTGAGCAGGCCCACGTATAAAGCCAGATTCAATAGATCAGTAGACTAGGTGTTGCCATAACTCACGTGTTTGTAAATAATTTATTCCGGCACGATCCGCACACGACCGCAGTTTGCGCGATATTAATAGGCGAAACACGTGGATAGTTATGGCAACCCCAGAATTCAGCATTTATCACTAATATTCATATTTATATTGCACTGTATTCAACTATAATTCTCTGTTATAAATGTGTCGTTGCGGTGAATTTACAGTGTAGAAAGGGCGTTCGTGTTCAATGTATGGATGTGGGTCAATTCATTATGCATATTGAAAATTTGTTGCTCGCCCCATGCGTAGTTAAATAGAGGAGATTTATTATATAGTCAATGTTAGTTTATCGACTTCCATTCTGAGGGTTTAAAGTTAATCATATTATTAAAGTATTAGTGCTTCAAACGTCTAATAGAAGACTGCAGTACGAGTGTCAAAATTATTATATTTATAGGAAAGTCAATTAGTTTTTTTTTTATTGTGTTTTAAAATAAATTTGTAGTTGCTTCATGGAGTAATCGAAATCTGGTCTTCTAGATAGGTAATTTAAAAATTAAAAATAATTCGAGTGCGTGTTATAATAGCGTTTTACTTATTATGACAGCGTATGGGTAAAATTTAGTTACAGAACTGCTTACCGTATGTAGAATAAAAAATGTATGTAGAGATGTCTGATAATCTGAAGAATGAAGGAAGATTGAATGTATTTAAAAAATATGGTTTGCTCTTCGTCAAAACATAATATTATAAACATCGAAATGTAGCCACGTACTTTTTAATGTTTTTTTTTTTTAATGTTTCTTTATTCTTTGAATAGTAAATATATAACAATTGTGGAATTTATGGCCGCCATACTAGGCACATGCCCGTGTTTAATATTTCATTGAAGAAGAAGATAACAATAATAATCTAATTGTTTAAAATATGAAAATGAACAAGACCCAGAACCTTACGTCTTACCGGGACATACACCTCTACCAATTGGGCTACTGCGATCTATTATGATACTGTCGTAATTGTCAACTTCATATTTCAAATTTCAGAATTAACAATATTATCTTCGACTACTGTTTTTTCCATATTATTGGCAGCTACCTTTATTATTGGAAGAGCCAGAATAGCCCAATTGGTAGAGGTGTATGTCCCGGTAAGACGTAAGGTTCTGGGTTCGAGTCCCAGTTGCGACCGTTATCTTTTATTATTTTTCTGTGTCTTGTTCATTTTCATATTTTAAATAATCAGATTATTATTGTTATCTTCTTTTCAATGATATATTACATTGATGGGAATAACCTTCAAAAGTTAAAAAGAGAGTTTTTCTTATAAAAATGTGAATACTTAATATTTGTCTATATACCTAATATAAACTAACTCAATCAATAAAGAAGTAACTTACAAAACTAGTCTAATTACACATTTATGATATAGTTACCTCAGTATTATTCTAAGATAAAGAAAAAAATTTAAAAAATTAATTACTTATCAATTCAGACCCACTTCGATCTTCTACTAGATTCGTGCCTTCTTTGAATGAAAGCATTATGATAATAAAAATTCTGTCTGTGAACGTTTGTGCCACTTTAATTGATCCCATGCGAACGTAAATAAGCCTGAACATTTAGAATAAAATTAATCTCCTGGCAAAAAAATATTATTTTACCTAGTTCCCACGTGTTGATGATTTTAGATTTAAAACTAGTTTTTTGTTGAATATTGGATTCTGAAAGATATCGTAGAACATTTTGTGATCTCTCAAAAACAAATATTTATATTAAGGTAAAAAATGGTTTTCTATTCCCACAGCATAATTGACGTTTCTAACCACCTTCAAATCTTCCCTTAGCCTTTCGGCATTTTTATTTACCTTAAACTGATACCGTATTACTGAATATATTTTTCTATTTTTCCTAAATTCCTTAAATCCATCGCTATTGAAACAATTGTTAACAATAAAGTAGAAACTCATCGGGATTGCCCTGGCAAGAAATAAAAAACATTAAAAAAATCTTTTCATGACATTATTTCACTTTTCAAAATTGTGGATAATGTATGTAATATGAATCTGGGCGCCATGCCGTTTAAACGTTACGGCTACATATTATTCTCATGAAATAAATAAAATTATATAAATACCTAAAAGAAATAGTAGTTAAAACGTAAAATAAGTGTTTTTAAACGCAACGCATTTGCGAAGTTAGCAAATTGAGAGTACTGAATTGATGACATTTCCCCCAAAATTCCTGAAACCGAAATTCGGTAAATAATTGGTGTCGCAACGTGAACTCTCGTCATCGTTACGAAATTCTCGCGGTTCCGTTCCCAAAAATCTGCGTCAATCAATCAAGGTTCCGTTGCCATTCGATACAAAAGCGAAGCACTGAAAAGCCTGGGTAATTAGAAGAACTCCACTTCTTTCACTGGTTTCAATGAAGAATTCACAAAACAAACTGGAAGCAGTCGGTAGCCAGTGTTAGATAATTATTACTGGGATGTTTATAAATATCTGAGCCCGCCATGTGCTAAACATTAAATACTTTATTGTCTTTTAACCAAATAATATAATGTGTGTTGATATTGCTGGTTATGTTGATGAAATGGGGTCACCATTATAGACATTATGTATACTTGATTGTTAATTAATTAATTACTATTGGTTGAGAAGTATTAATTAATTAGACTGTAACTTACGTGAGAACAATCCAGTTATTAAAAAAATGTTAGTATACAAACAGGTACATATATAAAGTTACAAAAACCCGCTCATTCAAATGATACATAATATCCATACAAAATTATATACATAAACTCACTCAACTGACACATGACGTATAGAGGGGCACAAGACCTAAGAGACACAATTGTGATATATAAACAACCAATGGAAGAGCAGCATAAATCATAAGATGCAAAGAAATCCATTGTAAAACTTGAATTATTATAAAACGTACAAACGTTTTATTAATTAAAAAAATAATAATAATAAAAACAATCACTTAAGATGATAGACTTCGCTTTTCGGCCCATACAAAAAGGACGCCCGGGAAAAAACACTTTTCTACATCGAAAATTGCACAAAATGAATATATTTTTTTATACTGCCTTCTAGAGGGTGAAAACTATGTCGGTATGTTTTCGAATTTTCGATACGTTTCGTATTAACGTAAACATTCACTGACAAACATGTACGATTTATCAAAAAATATTGTTTAAGGAAAAAGTGCTGCTAACTCAACTCTCATAAAAAATTATAAAAAGCTAGCGACGTAGCTCCTTCTTTCTAAAAAATATATTTTTTTTTTAATTTCAAATTCGTGAAAGTTTTGGTGTAAAATAATGTATTCTCCATAAACCCCTTTTCAAGCGCTTTCTGTAGGTAAATTTGAGCGTTGTCTCATTCGCACATTTCGCATCCGCATGTATTGTAAGTGTGCATGAGCTTATTGTGAACGAGACAGAATGACAGACGCGGGTGTTCCGCGTGTGGTTCAAAGTCTAGCCTCTTAAGCATTGTTACAAATTTTTGAGCAATTATTTTGCACGTTATTTTTTTAGAATATGTATAATTTTTTTTATTAATATGTCTACTTCATCACACTCCATCTTATATTTATATAGTCGACCCATTTGGGTCAGAGGGGTAAAATGGGCGATAACGGCATTTGTCTTGGTATAAACACTCCTTGTTTCATTCACTTACTCTTTCCAAATCTTGACATGACCTGACACCTGACTCGAGTATTTAACTCACTAGAACTACCTACGGTATTGTCTTCTTAGGCCTTCTTCCCGATTTTTTCATCCACTTGCTCATAATACAATCTCCCGACATTCCTTACTCCTTCCATCTACTATGCACGTTCAAATCATCTAAGCGTAGGATCCCTAATTTCTAATGAACTGTTCTGCATATAATGTTCTGCTATCATCGGCCTTGTATTCTGGTCGAAATTCTTCACGGTAGCCGAGCAGATCGGTGATGTAATTTCGTAAGTATTTTTAATACCGCTTTATGTTCTAAAATTCTAAACCAATGCGTGAAAGTACCAAGCTATTAAGCTTCATTAATCAAAATCTTAATAAACACATAATAAAACCGCTCTGATTATATTCACGCATAACACACACACACGGGTTTATGTGTGAATGTTAATTAATATTGAGGTCAGACCAACGACAATTCGTGGCTAAGTTCATTTACATAACCACGCCAATGTGAATTCCAATATGTGAACCAATTATTATTGTAACTCGGTCAAATGATTCCGAATTGTAATCAGCACTAATATTGATACGAAATTCAGGTATGTATTTGCAGGTAAGATTTTAATAATTTACAGGTTAACGCGGCTGGATGGTATTACTGGTAATGGTGTACTGTGTTTCCACCATCTTCACGTTGTAATGTAAAGTGTTTAACATTTTAGTAATACTACAGATATATGAGTTGAAGGTTGTTTAACATGACATAACCATTGAAAGCAACATGGACACAGATAAATCCTGACTAAAGTGGTATTTGGCGACAATTCCTGCCACTCACATTCTAAGTATTTCATTTCCTAAGTCACGACAATGTCCAAATTTGTCTGTTTGTCCCACTCGAAACTCTCGAACAGTGAGCCTGAAATATATTGTTCAACGTAACCATTTTCAGCTCGCGAATTGATGCCAACCATTTGTCAATAAGCCAATACTTTTGTTGAAGAAGAAGATACAGAAGATAGAACACTAATAATCTAAACTCTAAAAGAAAATACGAAAATGATCAAGACACAGAAAAATAATAGATAACGGTCGCAACTGCGACTCGAACCCAAAACCTCTCGTCTTGCTGGGACGAACGCCTCTACCTATTCGGTTACTGCCACTATTTATTTAAACGTCATATGTATTAACCTCATGTTGCAAATTTCAGAATTAAAAAAATTATCTTCTACCAATTTTTTTCCATATTATCGGCAGCTACCTTTTTATTGGTGGGAAGAACCTTCAAAAGTTATAAAAAGAGAGTTGTTCTTATAAAAAATCTATATTTTTGTATTTTATTGTGTTTAACTAATATCCGTTTTCCTTATCTTTTTTTAATTTTATTTTATTAACAGACAAATAGTCCATTAACAATACAGTAATGACACGAAAAATTCAAACAGAGATGACAGTTAAAGGAGAGCACATACAACTGAAGAGAAATGACAATATATACATAACATAAAAGTACAAATAGAAGATAACTGCAAGTCAAAGCATGAAGAAGGATTTAATGGGCTATTAAATTATACATTTCGTATCAATTGCCGGAAGTGATTTAGGCTTACACCAAAAAATTGAAGTGCGTTGACAAGTCTCTTCATTCTGGACAAAGGAGAACGGTATCCATAATTAGTAGAATGTTGATTGAGGAACTGCAATTCATTACTTCGGAGTCTACGGGAAGGGATGTTGAACTGGATGAATCGTAACAAAGCAGATGTGTCAGTATTACTGTTAATTATTTAGAAAATGCAAATTATCTTACCTTTCTTCTCGAATGAATTCTGAAATAGAACCATTGTATACTTACGATCAAAGATAATAGAAGACAATCTTCGATCCATGTGGGATACCGTTTTTACATTTTTTATGTGTATCCGTAGCCATTACACAATTGCGCGAACCTTAATCAGTATTCCTGAAAACGTTTAAATTACTTACACTACTTTTAATTAATCGTCGAAGACATTTTTTCTGTTGGTGGTCTATTACAAAGTTAATGTCAACACATGAAAAAGCGAATTTCCGACTTCCAACATGCCGCCAGCCCACAGCTGTAGTTCTTTTGAATTAATTAAATATGCCTTGTACGAATATGTGTACTGTAATAAAAACACTTGTGAAGCAATGCCGAAACATGTCTCCTATTACAGACCATTATACTGATACGATTTTATGTAGCTAAGGTTTCTAATAAATTATTTTATTGTTATGGGAAGTACCTAAGCATTTTTTTGCCAGTGGTTAACAATAAATTGTGTTTGTACTTACGATTTTTTTTTTACTTAGCATACAACAAATGACGAAAAATATTCACGGTGAATCTACTGCACATTTGAAGTCGATTTTTTGGTACAACTTTTTTCTATTCGAGCTTTTGTTTTTATTAGTACAAATTTTAGTTAAAAATTGAAAAAAAAATAGTCGGGGGTTGATATCAGCAGTATAGTTTCATTTAAAATGCTTCGAAATGTATACCCAGCTCTCAAAGATTTTTACTCTTTAATTGCCGATAAAATTTAAAAAAAAATATATCTCAGATAGAAAAAAAGTTTTTTAGGTTCTCTAAACTAGTCCCAGCGAGAGTTCGTATCAACACCATCGACTTTCGTCCTCTTCCTTCTCACGCGTCTTGTTTGAAAACGAAAAATACAGAAGACAATGGAACGATCACATCACGTACGATCTCTCGCTGGGACTTGCTTACGAATTTCATGTAAATTCGCCAGTTTCCCGTTGCAGTACGAGTTTCTGGATACCGTGATTTTTTTATAAAAGCTCATGGGTACATGCAAGAATTATTAATCGGAACGCGTTTTTTTTTTCGTTGATGAGTTTAGCTTTGACAATACCTATACCAAAATTATTATTGTTAAGAGCGATTGACCAGCGGCTGAGAATAAAAGTATAAAAATGCTTGCAATTGTACAGGGAGGTTCCAATGAGAAAGATCGATTACTTTCAAAATTTTCTTTTATATATACCTACATTCAAGTAAGCAATAAAAATCTGCAAAAGGCACGATGATAAATTATTAAATATCGTGTACTACTTGTAAGTATTTTTTGTTCATAAGTACTAATGATTTTTCAATAATGTCTAAACAAAATACGTGTGTAATTTTTTTTAAATATTTTAGTAACACTTTAAATAAATTGAAAAACTGAGGTATTTTTGTCACAAAACACGTTCTCGGATTTATTTTTTAATGATTTTAATTTAACAAAAATTAAAATTCTGAAAACTGTGTTTACTAGATTATGTATTGATATATTTTAGTGTATGATTATATGATTTGAAATGTTGTTTAATAGAATCTATCGTTTGAAAATTGTACAAATATGCCAACGACCAATGGTTATAACCTTAGTATATTAAAAATAAACGTAGTTTTAAAAAATTTAAAACTGCGTGTGCCAGATAAAATAAAAATCTTTACGTCTAGAATTTGATTTAAAAAGGACTAATTTCCGGTATTCTTAAGATTTTTATGTTTTCGGGGAAAAAATACATATTATTTACTGGAAATGGTTCCTTAGGTCTAAGAATATTAAGTTAGTATTATGTTTAGAGTTTTTGCTGCCCACGAATGTAATACGTACGATGTCCCTAGTTAACCCAATTAGGGCGACATAATATGCACGTGTGGTAAACTTGCGCGAACATCGCCTTGACATTTTTGTGGGAACCTCCGACATCCAGAACACGATGACTTATTAGCTATGGGAAGATGCAGAATTCCTGCGGCTTGCTTCACATTCCATACACACTACCAAAAAAAGGTCATTATAAGCTTCGAATATAATAACGACATTATGAGACAGTACGTTTTCGAATTCTTAATATTGAAAGCAAGTTCATTCCCTTTAACATGCAATAGCTTAATTAAATAGGCTATGAATAAATATACTTCGCACATGTCATTATAATAAGTTTACCTCTGTTTATTTTGATATCATAAAACACTCTCATGAATAAATTCATTGTTGTTGTTTACAATTTGGGAGGCGGGATTGGGTACCGCTGCCCCGGGAACCATTTATTGGATAACCAACACCTCTGCCATAGGTCACCCCAAGTGGTTCAATACGTTTGGTGACTTAGCAGGGGTGCCCGGGTTCATGGGGTTCATTGTCTAGGTCTTGGCGGCGGATGATCTAGACACATTGAACCCCAGATTCCTACCCAACCCTCATACCTTTTTCCTTCCCAGAACTTCCTCTCTTTCCTTTCCTTAAAAATACCCTCCACACAGCATCCCCAAATATGACATAGGCCCTGAGGGAAATTATTTTCCTCAGGGCCTCCTGTGTGGACCTAATGTAAAAAAAAAAAAAAAAAATACAGCTCAAAATGGTTTCGAATGAATCCAATTATTAAAGAAACCTAAAAACCACGCTTATGTAAAATATTCAGCTATAATCAGGAGA
Source organism: Limnephilus auricula (assembly GCA_951813805.1). Lineage (NCBI taxonomy): Eukaryota > Metazoa > Arthropoda > Insecta > Trichoptera > Limnephilidae > Limnephilus > Limnephilus auricula. The sequence continues at coordinate 3,054,384 of OX638401.1, forward strand.
ATAATACAATTAACTTTGTTATTGGACTAGAAGGAATTCTTAGTCTTTCATGAGGATATGATGATCTTGAAACTGACAGTCTTGTTTATGAGGTTTTGTAATTATTTATACTTCATTCGTTCAAAGTTTGACGAGTGAAGAATCCTTTCCAACAAAGAGTCCATTGATTTGTTCAGAGTGGGCATCTTAGAGCAGATGTGCAAAGAAGAAAATTTCGTTTATACTATAGTAAACAATTTACGTTCAGCATGAGAATTAGTAACATCGTGGCTTGTGTGATGCTGGAATTAGCATTTCCTCCACTATACAATACACATATCGATCGTCCAACTTGAGTTGAGTATACAGTTACACTAAAAGTGTACACTCCTACCTGGTACAATGCTCAGATTACACATAAACACCACCAAATCAACACCCCAAAATATATATAAAAAAACAACCAAATCATTTAGAATGCAGAAAAACTTATAAAAAATTAAACAAAATGTTGATGTTTTCTAGGTCACTAGTAGGATACTTCAAAATAATGCGCCGGACCGTTTTGCCTCACACGTTTGATTTACGCATTCGAATATTTATTTCCTCATTATCTCAAAACATAGTATTTGGAGATGTCTGACTAATCAACTGGATGATCGATGTACCTTCATTAGCTCGCATCGATATCAATTCTTTGAGATTTACTATGGTAATATAACGTTTTCACGCTCTAAATAAACTTATTTGCCTTTAGGCCTCTTCCACCGGGTCACCGACATTGTATAAAAACTCGCATCTAATTTCGTCTTAAATAAGCGTTTTTGCCAATTGTACTAATTAAAAAAACTATCTGTAAATCTTCAAAATTTAAAAAGCCACCCACTAAAATAGTTGTCCGGATAGCAGACGAAAATAGGTCAAGTTGAAGGCGAGTCCTTTGAAGCGGCGCAAAACATCCACGAAAGCATTGTGACTTATAGAATGGCAAAAACTTTCTCAATGGAATAATTCCATGAGGACATTAGGATCATTCGGGGAGTGGCGGGACACACAGAGAGATCTCGGGTCTTTGTGCTGCGGGGATCTCTGCAGCATCCATCATAGGGGCTTTGTACCAACGGAATCAAATGCGTGTCTAATTGCCTTCCCTGGTGGCAAAACGGCAACTACTATTATTGTGAACTAAATTCGTTCGATTTTGAAGTTCAAATGTTTTAGAATTCAACCGTGAAAGAGCCGACTTTTGAATATGAATCCAGGTAAGTGGTGCATGCTAACGTGTTTGCTTTATTTTTTCTGAAACATTTTGAAATTAATATCGTGGTTAATTACCGATTTTCTTATTATTTATCTAAATTTTTTTACTCCTTTCATTCAGAATGCTACTACACTATTTATGATAATAATAATAAATCGATAAATTGTTGAGTGCTGTTTTTGTGATAAATTTATTATGAATTCTCAGGCTCTGTCTAAGTTAATTTTTTACAAATAGATGCAGAAACATACTCACCTGGCAGGTCACTTCCAAAAAATAGTTTAATGAGAAAGTTTATGCTTGGAGAAGATGCGAATTTGCACGCGGAGGACAATATATTTATAACACTGGACATGATTTTACATTTTCTACCCCCATCACTGTCGGTGTAACACTTATAAGAAGATTAATGCCAAAGTTGGGTTAAATTTATTTTAAGGCTTGAGAATTTAGTCTCTTTAGGAATGGAGAATTTTCATGAAAAGACCTTTATAAAAGCTTACAAATAAGAATTTGCTTACATTTTTACATAATTATTTATTAAAAGGCTTTTAACTTTATGGATACGACTGACTGTCAGAAAAGGTGACTTTAATATTTAGCTCTATGATGTGTGTAGGTTTATTTTGATGATATGTTTAATTTATGGAAAAGAATTTCACTCATCATTTACGATTTTCCGTCTGTCCATTAATCTCTGATAGACCATCTATTTGTTGAAAATATGATGGGTTAATGTATATTTAGAAAAGTTTTTCCTATTTTTAAAAACTTGTTTCACTTTATTTCAAATTTGTTTACCTCATTTTATGTCAGAACATACAACTGACAAAATCATAGTTCCCGGATTAAATTTATTATTATGAAAAGTAAACACAAAAACCAAAATTCCAACATATTCCAGACCTTAAAGTTGTGGGCGACATTTCAAAAGGGTAAAACTGTCAATAACAATAACGCCTTTTAAATTCATGAGATATTGTCAGTTTCCGATGGAAAAACTAAAATACGCGAAAAAACTAACAAAATCCGGCGTATTTTCCTAAAATGCCGGTTACGCAACTTCGCCTGAAGAAACCAATATTATTCATAAGCGATACGATATTTCTTTTCCTTTTCCATCCACAGGATATTTATTTAACCTCGCGTCGCTTGGAGGGTTGAGTTAGGACTATGTAGGGAACGTACAAAAAGTCCAAAGTCACTGTACATATTTCAGGCACTTTGTAAAAAAGGAATTCATCCTGACCAGGCAGTTTACTAGAAAGGGCAATGGGAATTGGCGTTTTACAAAGTGTCGTCGTTAAATAAATGGCTTGGCCCGGTGTTGGTTTGCGCGGCTAAACGTCCCAGCATATTGTCATTTGTTTCCAAGACGGAGGTGCGTTCTAAATCGGCCAATTAGTTTTGCATGAAGCTGTAAGGGAACGAATCGTTTTCTTTCATATTTTGCCATTTTAGTGCCCCGACACAATTCTTTGGGAAAACGGCCATTCGATATGTTGAAATCAGCTGCCACAAGCAAAGCGAATCACTTGATTCAATTTGGTATTTTTCTTACAGTATTATTTTAACATCTGCACATGGCTACCATGTGTGATATATGACACTTGATGGATGTGCCTTGTAACTTATGCCCGGCGTAGGTACTGCGTGCAAACTACTAAATACCAACATCAAATATTTCTGTTGATAGAGCTCTAACAAGTTGATTTACTATGCTTGAATAATCCATTAGATTAGATTTCACTATATTATAAATTATAAGACTCCGTTAAGCTCTCGTTCTTATGCCTATTTGTGTAGTTTATGAGAAAGAGTGGGAGATTGCAGCGAAGCTTTTTTTTTTGTCTGGAGCCAGTGAGACTATGGCCTCCCCGATTAAGGTATGTTGTGAGGCTGAAGGAAGTGGGGAGGGGAAGGAGATGAGGAAGATGAAAGTAGGGAAGTACATGGCTATTCTATAGTACACGGCTAAAACCATTTTAAACTACGTTTCAATTCTGAATGGTGGTCTTACACCAGGGCGATACGGAGAGTATCTTCCACTATGCAAAAAATTACTATACAGTATTTTTAATTAATTAATTGTGTAAAATTTGTGATTAAATGTGGGTACGAACCAGCGACCTTTAAATTGGGAGTCGAGAGCCTTACCCCTCGACCACGTCGGCTGTCACGCCACGAAGCTAGTAAACAATTGAATTTAATTTACTAAACACTTTACCATTTTAGAATGCAAACAAAATTCGAAACATCCTTCTTCCATGTTTTATCGTCGGATGAATTTTGAACGGTCTTATTTATTTACTCGTGTTTGGAGTTTTGTTCTAATGATCTAAATCTAGATCTCTGTGAAATTACTAAGTTTCGTTAATTTGTTTACCTGTTTATAAAGGCATGCTTCAGTTTAAATTGGGTAGAGAAAACCCATTTTTGAGTTGTTGTCTGATTTCGTTGTTCTCTGTGAAGGCTTCTTCCTAATACTAACCCAATGTGAGGTTGTCTATATATATCTAGAAAGAAAAGTGCCCGTGGGTGGCTTTATTTTGTAAATAAGTCTATAGTTTCATTAAAAAAATTATGGATTTTCGTTTACTTGACGAGAAGAACGTCACAGCCTACATTTTGTAGACCACCCCCGTCCCCTTTTCCCACTCCTTGAAGCAGAACTTTGAAACATCTTGTTGAAATTTTGCACATTTTACGGTCAAAATAACAGGAAAATTACTGTCGAATTTTTGTGCATATATCCCGGGCAACGCCGGGGATTATAGCTAAAATTCAATAAACTGAATTTATTACAAACCTTTTCCATTGAGTGTTATTGTGATTGGTTGACGTACATTCTAGTTACTCTATTCACTTATCACTACGTAACCTATTTATGTATAATATTATTTTTCCATCAGAAACCGAAGTAAACTTTGCGTCGAATCAACGCTAATCTATTACATTGAAGAAATAATAAGATAATACATAAGTTTTTTTACAAACAAATCGTGGTCCATTGTTCGAAATTAATTAATACAATCCGGCACTCTGATTTCACCTTCCAATTTAATCCATAGCTGCTGCGACTTATAAAAAAAAAATCTAACTAGTGCCTACTTAACTGAACAATGACTATTTTTAGACTAAATTTCATTGTACCGATTGTAAAGTAAATTAAAATCTTTCCAGTTTAAATCCTTATTATTTATTACCCACTCGTATTTGCTTCATCTTATGAACTCTTAAAAATTTTAGACTCAGATACATATTTAAGTGTTTTGTGACATCAAATATTCATATTTTAATAACATTCAATGTTCAATGGCTCTGTTTCCCATATTATATATTGACGAAGATTAATGATAAATCAATATTTCGATTACTCTTTACTTCGAATCGGTTTATATATATATTTTTTTAATGCTTTGGTAAAATTGGAGCTTTTCTTACCGTTTCCATTAAGTAGATATACGATATGATACAATACGAGTGTACCACCCAGACAGGAGCAATCCTGTCCCGGTGAGACAGGTACACCAGGGGACACTGATTTGTTAGGACTAGGAACAAGTGCTCTGAGGATAGGAAGGAGGTTGGAGTTTAATCGACCGGTATACATGGCAACCTAATAAGCCAATATTGGAATTAAGGATGGGCAGGAATAAAGGAATGGATTGAGCTTTATGATTTTGTGTTTCCTTTCTTTATGCCTTCCTTCTTCTTGCCTCTTCTCGGTTCTTCTTGGATCTTCTCGTTTCTTCTCAATTTTTCTTGTCTCTTCTTGAGTCTTCTTGTCTCTTCTTGCCTCTTCTTGGCTCTTCTTGCATCTTCTTGGCTCTTATTACTACTTCTTGGATGTTTTTGCATCCTCCTCTCTCTCCTTGATTCTTCTTGGATCTTTTTGTCTCTGCTTTTCTCTTCTTGGATCTTCTCTTCTCGACTCAAATCATATTTTCATTGAGAGTTATATTACCTTGTAAAAAACTATATAATATTTATCAGGTTTTCTAATAGTGAGTTGATATTATGTTTCCTGCTTGTTTAATGCACTTTTATGAAGATTTTTAATAAATGTGCAAAAGTTAATGCTATCGGTGCCTACTTAGTCATTTCTCTGCCTCTAATTTACTTGCAACTAACCTCAGCGTAGCGCTACACAAATAAATGTTGGATAAGTATCTACACACTGTCTTTATTATCGCATAATGTGTAACGTTTACGTCAGAAATAAAAGATTATTCGAGTCGATATTAACTTTCAAGTGCCACGTGGGACACATACAAAACAAATGTATTAACTCGGATATCAAATTGAATTGGAGTGTTCACCCTTTTCTCGGATATTTGATTCCATTCGCCGTGAACTTTGGAAATGAACGAACATTTTCACATACCAAAAAACAAAGCATTCTGCGCTACAATGGAACTACAAAGGGTTCCGTCACGTTTTGCTCCTGGGAGGCATTGACATACAAATCGTATTATTTTTAATCATTTTCAACGATTTCACTCCATTGGGTTTACCAAATTAATTTTATGCTTACTCAAAATTCAAAATGTAGAGAGAAATTCCAATTTCTCCGAGCGCAGACGAATTAATCTATTCCTGAATTCCTTTATCATTCGGATTCGGGCTTTAGTAGTACAAGGAATATTAGAGTTGCTTTAATAAATGCAAAGCAAAATGTTTCTGCTAACAGGCGACAGCCCGATCCGAATTATTCTTGGATTCTGTCACGTAGCGTCGAATCGAAAGAGAACAAATATCGAGTTTGATTGTGGAATTGATTTTGAAAAAAGATAAACGAAAGGATAATTTTTATGCGATGGCAAACAACGATCGAAAATACTGTATTTTCCTTGAAATTTTAAATTTGTGTTTAGTTTACGGTAAGAAACTATTTTAGATTTATTAAATTCTTCTTCTTTCGTATGGTGGGGGGACAGAGGGGGACATCTAGATCTCAGGCGACGCCCCTGTGGACCTCACCAATCCTCAAATGGAGCGGGCATTCGTTGAACACATGTTCGGTCTGCACCGCACCGCATTCGCACATCGCCGACTCTTCAAGGTCCCATCTATGCATCGTATGGGCACAACGGCTATGGGAGCACCTTATCCTATTGATGGCGGAACAGAGTTTGTGAGGCATTGTGAACCCAGGCTCTCTCTGTGGGGTCTTGTACGAGATAAGCATTTTCCACGTTGGTTTCCACTCAAGTTTCGACCTACATATCTTCTGGGTGAGAGGTGATCGGAGGAGTCTTTCTCCTTCCGTCCAGTTGTCCCGGTTTTCGGGACCAAAATTAATAGAATATGTAAAAAATTATACAAAATACGTGAAATACGACCAAATAATTGAGAAGTATGGTGTTCCACAAGGATGTGAAATTTGTCTTTGTTAAAATTTATTGCTATAAAAAGAGATGGTTTAAATTAATTATGTATATTATTTGAATTAGAGATATTTTATTTTAATATTACGTCTTCATTGGACTTTCGCTGTAAATATAGAACTCAACTCGTCTGCTAAGCATTGCATTTAATAAGGGGACATACATTAATTGCGTTAGCTGTATTTTTTCAATGTAGGCTCCTCCCACCTCCTTGTTGATATTAAGTGAGAGGCCACTACAGTTGTTTACCGCATGAGCACATAAGCTTGTTTTCACGACAATTTAACGTAGTTACTCATAGGAATGACATATGCCCGCACCTGAGTTATTAAAGGACTTATTAACAATAAAAAAAAAATTATTATCTCTATAATAATATTAATTCTTCTAAAGTTCACGTGAGATTTTTATTCCCCCCGTAATATTTTACTGTAAGCTTCCCCTCCCCACCTTTTCGAGCTCACGTAATTAATGTATGCGCCCTAAGAATCCTTCTTTTTACATATTTTTTTGTAATCGTCGTTATGGTTTCCACGGCAAACATAAGTGACACTTGGTTGCTGTCATTAATAATATTACTTTGTATTTATGCAGATGATTTACGTGTTGCGATTTTTCTATTAATCGCAACTGAGGTGGCTTGGGCTTGTACTTAGAATGTCTGATGATGTCCGAATTCCGAGGAAGATACTATGAGTCCGATTCCAGAGGGTAGACGTCCAGTGGGCCGCCCCAGACACAGTTGGGCGAGGCAACTCCAGAAACTGTTTGCCATGGACGGAAGGCGAAACATCAGCGCAAGACAGGGACGTATGGAGGAGCCTCCCCGACCCGAATAGGACAAGGGGAAGAAGAAGATGATGATGATTATAATTTACGTGTTATCATTTAAAAAAAATTCCATCTTATAATATCTTTCCACTGTACCTACAGGTAAAATATTATGCCAATGTTAATATACCCGTTGAGCTTCCATCTCTTGCCACTTACCACCCTATGCTGCCACGAAACATTATATAAATTTCCTCCTTTTCACATTTCGACACATATTTTTTTCATAAACGTGAACACATTACTTTTAGCTACGCGTAGGAATTCCAACGTAAAAAATATTAAGGGTTCTTGGATTCTAAGATTCCCCAATACCATTGTTTATTTTGGTACAATCCAATATTCTCGTATTAAAAATAGGCGTTTATTTAAAGAATACGATTTTGAGTAAAGTCAGAAATAAATTGAAAAAAATCTCTTTCCCGTAAATAAAAATATCTAACACTTTTGAGAAAACATTGCTATATTTTTAAAGGAACCTAATATTGAAGGATTCTATAATGCCAATTAGGTTAATAATTTGGAAGGCAAGTATGGGTACCGCCGCCCCGGGTGCCATTTATTGGACTGCCAACACCTCACTTAGGTCACCCCATGTGGTTCTCTACGTTAGGTGACTTAGCAGGGGTGCCCCTTCTTCCCTCCCAGAACTTCCTCTCCTTCCTTTTCTAATAATCCCCTTCACACATCCCCAAAGATGAAATAGGCCCTGAGAGAAATTATTTTCCTCAGTGCTTCCAGCGTGGAGCTAATGTAATAAAGGTAGGTATCTGTCTGTTTTTTAGATTAGATGTTAGGGCGTTTAATAATTATTATTAAACTGATAAAGTCAAAGTATTATTTATTACAGATTAGTCTAGTGTTTTTGACACTCTGCAAGATATGATTTTTTATAGATAAATGGATTTTAATAGATTAATTCTGCATCCTTGTCAGAGAGATATCTCAAGGGAGGAAGTATTTCATGATTACTTATATTTGAGAAAAGTTGAGTACAAGTTACTAGTTTGACTCGTATTTGTTTAAGTTTGAATCGCTTGACACAACTGCAAGTACATATACCTATCATAGTACGTATATCACAAGATAAGTGAAGCACGTTGTTTAAGTATATAATATTCTCTTATTACACTTCAGACAGAGAAAGTTAACAAGGCGGAACAATGAGTTCGCTGTCTCACGACACAATAACGGGAAGCGGAGACACAGGGTTTTAATATTGCCCTATGATAAATCATGACCCGCCACCCCTAAAGCAATATACAGCCTCCAGCCCGGCCCAGCCCGGTCCCTGTGACGCCGGAAAGGATGCTGCATCTTACGTCGCGGAATCATACCACCAATGAGCAGATATCAGATCAAGGATGTAAAAGCTCCAAAAGAAATTAAAAACCAGACTTTCGAACCCAATCACATCAAAGTACTGTCTGGAACGATTTTGATCAATACCAAGCTTCAATAGAAAGATCCCAAAGCGAGGAAAATCAGACTTTGGAACACTCATCACAATAAAGTACGTACTGTCAGAAATCATCATGATCAATATCAAGGGGTGTAGAATTCTCCAAAAGAAAGAAAAATCAGGCTTTGGAACCCCAATCACAACAAAGTACTGTCAGGAATCATCATAATCAGTATTGTTTCCTTTTCCAAGACGAGTCCTGGTCAAAGGAAATGATGTTAGCAGTCCTCCGATTTATAACCTATGTTCCTTGAACACTTTATTTTTTTTAATTCTTAAAAAATTATGTTATTTTTGAGCCGAAACGGTAATCATATGGATTTCCTTCGACAGAAGAAAGTCGCAAAGTATGATTCTAAAATTATTAAGAACGCATTTTGTTCTTTTATTTAGTTATAAATAAGTATGAAAAATTCACAGTGTATCTTTTAATGCTACTTTAGACATTTGCCGAGAGATTTTATCTATGTTTTAAACAAGTCGTGTTTTATTGAATATTTTCACAATTTTTTATTAATTTTAATCGTTTTTTTTAGTAACAATCATATTTACATAACTCCTTTTCAAACCATCTTCTTCTTCTTTTTGACTGCTTACTACGGAGCATTGTTGAGTTGTCCAATCACCCTTTGAGAACTAGTTGATAGCTTTGATTTCCCGGATGATCTGTCTCAAATCTAAAATATTTTACGCTGGTAAGCATAAAAAATATCTTTTCCATGGTCGGTATATTTTATGACGCCGTGTGTGTGTTCGCTAATAATTGTGATTTAGTTTACGAGTCCAGCTTCTATACAATTTCTGTATGACAGCGGGGAATTTGAGCCCATCTAGACAATTTGATGTTCTGTGGAGAATGGAGGAAACAACAGACTGCTCCCAGATACTTCAAGAAAACTTTTATTCCTTTGTCCCCTTTATTTGTTCTATTACTTCTATTTTTATAGACGTTCGATACTTTTTTCCCCAAATGAAACAGAGAAATTATGGAGCAGACGGCATTTTTTGTGCGTTCAGATAAATATATTATCTACATACATGAGCAACTACTCGAATTTTAATGGTCATTATATAATCATAAAAAGGTATGTATAGGTAGTGCAAAACAATACAAAGTAATGCAAAATATTGAAAAATCATTTGATTTTGCACTCCAAGATCAACCGCCTCAAGCCTTAAGGCCTCGGACATATTCTGTCAGAAAGTCAAAAAAATCCTGGTTCAAATATGACGTGCGTAAATAAATTTTATTTGAATGATTAGTGTTATTTCTTTAAAAAAGTTATAATATATTTCCGACACGTTCAAGAGTGAAGATACTCTCAGTAACGCCCTGGTGTAAGACCACCATAAAGAATTGAAACTTGGCTTGAAATGGCTCTAGCTGTGTTTGGTGACCAGATCTGAATAACCAAGTACACCTCCACCATCTACTTCCCCTTCCCACCGCCTTCAGCCTCATAAAATGCCACATCTGGAGATGCCATGATGCCATGGTCTCGATGGCTCTAGGGAGTAGTTGGGACTATTGTGCGGTTTTCACATTAAAAAATCATTATTATGCTTCTTGTTTCAGAGTGGAATATAATCTTTCTAAATTAAAGATTCTTTTGACCGAATCTGAATTACCAGGTACTTCCTCTTCGTCTTTTCTTTCTTCTCCCGCATCATTGAGCCTAGTAAAATTCCCCTAACTAGGAATGATACAGTCACACTGGCTCTGGGCATTTTGAACTCGTGCGGTATATCACATAAACAAAAACAAACAACAACAAAAAACTACCGTTGAGGTGTTGAGGTAAGTAGCTAAAAACTAAAGGTGCATTTTCATAAAGAAAGAAATACTTATCACGAACTAGGTTTTTTATCGTTTCTTTGTCAGAATTTCCATTAGCCGTAGCGGAACTTTGTCGATAAGACCAATCTGGTCATTATCTATTTACTTAAAGTAAACTCATTTATGAAACTAGAGCGCTAAATTTGTAATAACGGTATTGATTCGGCTTTATCCGCTCGCTGATCGCAGTACAATGGTGACGATGATGCATATTTAATTAATTTGAAATGTCGCTTTGTTTGTTTGGTTCAATGAATCAAAAATCTACTGTTAAACAAACTACTCAAAGAGACACTGCTTATTTTAACGCTAAATACCTAACTTTGTTATTGTACGTCACCAATCGACTTTTTACGTTCATTTTTTTTCTTTTTAATTACATTTTTATAACATTGAAGAAGAAGAAGATAACAGTAATAATCTAAATTAAAATATGAAAATGAATAAGGTACAGAAAAATAATAAAAGATAACAGTCGCAACTGGGACTCGAACCCCAGATCTCTCGTCTTACCGGGACGTGCGCTCTACCAAGTCAGCCATTGCGTCCTATTATAAAACCGCCGTAATTGTCAAAGTCATATTTCAAATTTCAGAATTAACAATATTATCTTCGACTAATTTTTTTTTCATATTATTGACAGCTACCTTTTTCATTGGAAACAAGTGTTCAAAGAATATATTTGGTACCTAGATAGTGTCTCAGATAAATATACCCGATTTTATTTATATGGAACACCTATTGACTTTTTATAAAAGTCTAATTGAATATTCTATTTTTTATAAGAAAAACTCTCTTTTTAACTTTTGAGTTATACGTGAGGTTCTGGGTTCGAGTCCCGTTTGCGAACGTTATCTTTAATTATTTCTCTGTGTCTTGTTCATTTTTATATTTTAATTTAGATTATTATTGTTATCTTTTTCTTCAGTGATATATTACATTGATGGGAATAACCTTCAAAAAATTAGAAATAGAGATTTCTTAAAAAACATTGAACATTTTTATAAATTTATTTGTAATAAAATGAACTAATAGGTTATAAATTAAATAACATAAATAAAAAACATTTTTTATTCAAGATTTAAATCACAATTATACATCAAAAACATTTCATGTTTTTAAATAAATTTTACCATTCAACATAACAAATAAATTACGGATAAAATCTCTGAATTATATTGCCTACACACTATAAAATTCTCTTCCAGGTATTTACAAAATCATGCAACATAATAAAAAAATTCAAATTAATGGTCTCATTTAAAAAAAAAAATGTATTTGTAATCATCCATATTTGTATATCCTTGTTTGTTTCTGAATTAGTTTTCTCTTTTTGTATGTTGTTTTTTAAAAAAAAATTCTGTTCTTCAAATTTTGCAAATTCACTTTGTGGCACCATTTTATTAATGAAAAATTAAAACACTTTGTTTTTACCACGAAAATCTTTATTTTAACACATCGACATGTTTCGAGAACGATGTTCTCTTCCTCAGGACATAAAATGTACTAACACTAAATAATCAAGTATAAAGCTATGGTAGAAATGAAAGTAGTGGGGGGAGGGAGGTGGTGAGGGGAGGTGCTTAGAAGATCAACAGGGAAGAGTGGGTGAGAACATTTCTACCATAGCTTTATACTTGATTATTTATTTTAAGTACATTTTATGTCCTGAGGAAGAGAACATCGTTCTCGAAACATGTCGATTTGTTAAAATAAAGATTTTCGTGGTAAAAACTAGTGTTTTAATTTTTCATTCATTAAAAAATTCTGTAGTACCTATTATCTCCAACGTATGAATTGTAAGTTACTGCCGTCTATTAATTGTAAATTCCTGCTGTAAAATGAGCTTTTTAACTTGTCAGAATTGCCCTATCAAGAAATAATCTTCTACCTCTCCCCTCTTCCTTCAGTCTCACAACATATCCCAATTGGGGATGCCGTAGTCTCACTGGCTCCAGGCGGGAACAGTTGGGATTCTTGTGCGGTATTCACTTAAAAAAGAACTTATCTGTTTATCTGAGGCAGCAAGAACGCTCGAACAGTGGACTCTGGCCTCACAAAATTAGCACATCTATATGTATCAAAATTTCATATCACTTCTATCGTCATTACGAAATTACAATCAAACAATTACGAAAAATCTGATGTTACTGTCAAAATCGCAAAAAGTGTGTTGCAACTAGGAGGGGAATAATTCTAATTCATTAAAATTCGTTGAGTCCTCGTTACGATCCTAATAAAAATGTATGCCAATTTCACGAAGGTATATAAATAAATACTTGGATATCTTTACGAAGCTAGCAAAACCCAAAACTAAATCAACGTCGATAATCAGCTTACTCAACGAACACGCTCGTACAATTTTTTCCTCTTCAGGGAGCACCGTGTTGAGTTTAGCTTATTGTAAAAATTTGCGCAAAAGGATTACGTATAAGCCTAGAAAAAAAAATAAAGAAAATCGAGGATTTCACCCATATAATTTGAAAACTTTCTCCTCGCAAAAGGCACATTTTAAAAAAATAATAAGAAATTTGGGAATTTATTCACATAAGTCTGATATGAAATCGTACGTGTAAAAATCTGTGGCGTAACGATCAATAGCATAAAATATTCATAAAGCATTTTAGTGCCGAAACTTCCAGTGGCGGTTCTTCCCCCTGGGCAATAAGGGCTGGGCGGGGCTGCCGGGGAAAATCGGCGGATAAATCATCTCTAAGGGGTATTTTTTAAGGTTATTTTCTATCTTAACGGGCGCTTTCCGACACACATGCATTTTTATACTCCCGCGTAAAATGCTAAGTGCTAAAATCCATTAATAAAATATTTTTACACATTTGATAAATATCTCACGTTTACGTGCTATTAGATTCCTTCTTACACTTCCTTAGATATATGATTTTTTTATGTGAGGGAAATATTTTTCCTACGTCATCTTTGGGGATGCAATGTGGAGGGTCTTTTTAAGGAGAGGAAATTCTGGAAAAGGAAAAGAGTAAAAGGGGTGGGTGGGAATGCGGGGTTCAGTGTGTTTAGGAGTGACGGATATATAAATCATCCCTCCAGACAATGCATCAATGGAGTCCGACCGAAGTCGGTCGAACCGGCCTCTTCTGATCCTACCCGCAACGTAGTAATTAGGCATAACGTTAATTAAGTAGATACTTTTTTTATAGGAACCTGTGTAGTTTAGAAACAAAAATAAATTAAAATATTGCGCGCTGTGCAACCGAATTCCGAACAGTTTCCATAAAAAATTACCGCTGCTTCCAAAAAACACTGACCAAAACACAGGCAGGGCCGCAGTTTTACTAAGCTGGGGTTTACAGGAGAAAAATACCAAATTCCAAGATTTTAAAAAATGTTAAGGCTTTATTAGTTTTTTGTAGTAGGCACCAAAATTTTCATTTTTACATGGTAGATATTAATATAATCATTAATAAATGTGCACACAATTTCCAAATATTAATAGAATGTCTAAAATTTTAATGTGTATATTTTTTTACGGCGGTGTGGAATTAATCAGTTATTTAAGTACACCATTATTAAAAGTCTATCCAAGAGAAAGTGCCAAGCTTATCCAAGTTTTTTTATACATTTAGTATTGCAAATGTCAATGTACGTAAATCTTTACATTACAACCATATGTAGGAAGGGTTTATATCTACCGTGTGTGATAATGTATGTAGTTTCGTTAGTACAGGTATATGCAGTTTTAATACGTCTCATCAGAGGTCAGTAAGTTACACTTTACGAGAGAGACAACGGTCACCCATTTTGTTTTAATACCCGAACGGTTACGAAGGTAGCCGATGATATCCGATAGCCAGGTGAGCACCTTCAGTGACAATTTCCCCTGCCGTAGATTAACACAAAGCGTCCTTTTAAAAGGACGTTGAGTCCCGTTAAATATCTATTGAAAATAAGACGATTATAAAAGTATGTTTGAAATTCCCGATCATCGGTTATATTGTTCATCAGAGAAAACAACATTACACCATAGTTTATAAATTAATAGATACAAAGACAAAATACCATTAAAGAACTGTACAAGATATCGATAAAACTGTATAAAGATAAGGTAATTAAAGGAAGATTAAAGAAACATTTTATTTTATGTACTTAATTACGTATTTGTTAATTATAATAGAGTGTTGCTGCGGTACAAAACAAATATTGAATGGTTATGCGTAAGAAATAGTTGGTTGGGTATTAAAAGCCATGTCCTCTAAACAACAAAGACCACGTGTAAACGAAATAGGGATTCATTGGAGCTCTCATTAAAAGAACCTAATAATCTTTATTAATTTTACCCATAAATATAATGTTCCCATTGCTGATTCTAGGTGCGCTTCATTTTTTTTATCAAATTTTAATATGGAGTCAAGCGCAACTTGACAGTTGTTCTCTCCTGCTGATCTTGTTAAAAAAATTAAAAAATTTGAATTGTTATTTAAATGGAACCTTTTAAATGTCAAAAAACGAAATGGCGCTGAATGGCAATTTGATGACAATGTTTCATTTGAATTTCTTTGAACTGTGGCCCCCCCGTGTACTTAACAACGTCCTGTAATAAGTAAAAATGTGCATTTAATAAACCGACCGCCCGTAGAAAGAAATAACGGGGCTTTAGTATCATTGGTTGAACTCACGATCAATTATTAGAGAAAAGATCGATGTATGTAAGAATCTAGGTGCAGTTTTCTCATTTTAAATGAGTTTCTGAGCCACTTCTAATTGGCACCATAAACCTAATCCACCCCTTCTATTATACGTCTGACTCCGCAGGAGACGAGAAATGGTTGACATTATAGCGACTGACGAGCGAGTCCGAAACCATGGGACGTCCATCGGGCGACACTAAAAATCAACCAGTTTGTTGCAGCCACAGAAGAAGTCTCCAACAACAACAAGAGTGTACTATTCCAACAGTCTTGTCTTCAACTCGTCTTGTCTCACGTCATTCACGTAGTTAACTTTCAATTGATTTATCTTATGGGATACGTTCCTTAACGCGCTGTGGAGTCCGAGAAAAATAATGACCAATTAATTAGCACAATGAAACAGACGACATCATGTAATGTGTACTTCGATAAAATTTGAGGAATTTATATTCTTAACGGCTCTTCGCCACGTAATGCTGTCTATGTTTTTATCAAAGCATCATTTTAGTAGTCTGGTAAAAGAGGTTATCGAAACAATATTAAACATATTCAAAAAGCATGCATTTGTTTTGTGTATTATTAAAAACAGACCAGGAAAATAAACATATGTACGTAATATAACATTAGATTTACATTGCAATTGTTATCATGTTTGTAATTTCTTTAAAGCTAAAACAAACGAAAGTGGTTAAAACTGGTTCGAAATGTTTTTGAGTATATGACTGCAGTCCCGTTTTACCTCGCAGTAATCCTACGATACAACACTCAATCAAGAAACCTTTAAATGATAGACCGATGTTGTAGGAGGGAGGAAACTCAGAGGCCGGCAAATCGTTCCACAGGCAAGCTGTTATACTCGTAGGTGTTTATAATTTTTAAACGTTTTTGATTCTACCTGTAGATGTTTAAAATTTCTACTAATGTTTAAGTTTAGGAATAGAAAAAATGTATAAGGGCACAGAAATAATATAATAAGTTGGACATAACCTACTTCCCTAGCACTAGGCGAACCCATAATAACCCAGATTTTTTAGCAAAATTAGTTTATGGTTTACCAATAAAGATAAGAGATTAGTTCCCGTTAAACCATTTATTTTATTATTAGTACACTTTACTCATCGACCAATGTCTTAAAAAACATACGAGAAAAAGTTATTGCAGCGTCCGGGTTTTGAATCTGATACCTTTCACTCTAGTGCAGGCCTGGCCAACTCAGATTGCACCACGGGCCGCATTGACGACCTAAAAGTTTCCATGGGCTGCACAAGGGGGAGGGGTTATTTGTTATAGCTTTTTAGGACAGATTTTTGTTACAGCTTTTTTTTAAATAGTTAAAATGATAATTATTTTGTATTTTACGTACCGGGTTGCTACCTCCTTACATAATTTATTATTTATTTATTATGCGCCCTACATTATTTTTTCAGGCTTTTTACATTCTAGTTTAATAGTTGAGTATCACAGTTATTTTAAATACTTCAAAATTAAAACAACAAAGAAAATATAAATCACAAAAAAAGATTGCATTTAGTTCGGGAAGAATCTTGCAATCATACTTAACAATAGCAGGCAATAAAAATATGTGTTAAGAAAATAAAGATAATGTTCGTAGTTCTCAGTCAGAGTATTGATACATTTAAATATGTCCGAAGGAGACATGGTCGAATTAGCTCAGTAGTAGAGCAGAACCTCGGCGAGGCGAAAGTCCTGGTTTCAATTCCAGTGTATCTTTTTGTAATTTTTCTGTTTAAATTTTCGTTATAATAATCGTAATAATTTCGTTATAGAATCGCTATAATATTGTCTAAAATTATTAAACTATCTCTTCAGTCCACTTCCTAGGATCACATTAGCCATGCACACCTCCTTTTGATTAATTATGAGTAATGTTAATGCATGGCTTTTCAACTAACAACGGTATAAATTTAATATCTTAGGTTTCACTTGTAACGTTAGTTCTAAAATAGCAAACAATTAATCTAAATTATATAATAGTAGGTACCTGAAGACAGTAGCTTTAACCATATTTAATCATGACAAAATTGGTAGCGTTGTATCCGTATTATCTTCTGGTGACCCTTTTAGTACGATAGCAACATTGAGGTTTAAATTTTGAAAGTAGTTACGTCACAGAGCGTGGGCCTGGCTAGAATGGAGTCATTAGACAAACTATGCTTGTTGCCTCAACGAACTGAACAGACCTACTGCTGCTTTAGTGTCCAATTGCCGTTTTTATTAATTACGGAGGAAATGTTTCCAACTTTACATCTCTATAATAAATTTAGAAGTTGCCCAATCTGGTCCGCTGTGTTAAACCGAATTGACCAATGGTAGTTCAGTCGAATTAAAATGGGATATAATTAAAGATTTGTTCAGTTGTCGTTCTTTTTGATGTTGGTGCTTATGTATCTATTTTTTGTAAATTGAAAAATTCTGAATTGTTAAGAGCAGCCTTGGTTTGGTGCTTTGATCAATTGTTTCAAAAGCAGTACATTGATGAATAACACTGTTAGCTAAATTGATAACATGAAATAAAAACGATTTTTTCAATTAATGAAGACAATATTAGCGAAACTCAAACGAAAACCTGAAAGAAAATACAGAAAAAGATACGGTCATATCTGGAACTCGAAAATTTAATTTTAAATGTGCATTGCAAAGTAGACTGATATATGTCATGTTTTCATGTGAATGCCTTATTTACTTTCCGTTTATCATCAATTTGAGTATTATTTTGAATAGTCAGGATTTAGGGAAATTGTAGTCCAAAGCTCCAGTGCAACAGTTAACTCTTAGAAGGTACTCATAATCTCTCGACATTCGTGCCTTAATTTGTTTAAATTATTATTATTACTGAGAACGATTTGAGATTTTCAGGACCAAAAGAATTATCGTAATTTATTTTTGGAGTGTTATGCCATATTGCGCTGTCTCTTTCTTTTGCCGAAATTTCGGACAGCATTACAGTATTTATCATCGGGGCAAATGTGTAATGGAAGGAAGTAGCGCAATTTGGCGTAGTGTCCAAAAAATAATCTAGAGATTTATAATTAGTGACTATTATTATCACTAGATGTATTGGTGTTACGTTTTGTGTGTGATGATTTCCTCCTCTTCGTGTTTCTATATTTTGTCATCTTCGTGTAGATTTCGTCATATCCGTTTTTGTTGATTTCCTCATCGAAGGTTTGTTGACTGTGGCTTCACACTTTTTATGATATCCTCATCTTCATTTTTCCTTACCATATTTTGATATTTATTTATTTATTTATTCACGCCCTTAGAGCTTTTACAACAATCATAATACAAAAGTAATAGAAAAATAAACAATTGTTATACAAATTATGTTACATCATTGTTTAGTAAACGGGAAACAAAAATTTTGAAATTTCAGAAATAAAATTTGATAAGGAATAAACGAAAATATCAACTGAACTAAATTAATTTCCAAGCCTATGTAGTCTTTGGATTGGGGAGTTAATAAAATAATTAGTTTTCGAAGGATAAACAAAGAACAGCTCTGGAAGCCTCGTGTTACGATTTGGTACTCTGAATGTTATTAGTTTAGTTAAGTCAGGTGCGTCAATTGTGCCATTTACTAATTTAAATAAAAGTAACATATCGCTCTTGGTTCTTCTACAAGATAAGTCAGTTAAATTAAGTCGTTTCATTAATATATCATAATTGATTTGTTCAATGGGTATGGAGAGTTTGAAATTAATGAATCTTAAAAATTTATGTTGAACTCTCTCAATTTTTACTTGATGTGCTTTATAGTATGG
Source organism: Limnephilus auricula (assembly GCA_951813805.1). NCBI lineage: Eukaryota > Metazoa > Arthropoda > Insecta > Trichoptera > Limnephilidae > Limnephilus > Limnephilus auricula. The sequence goes on from OX638401.1 coordinate 3,073,587, forward strand.
GGACCAAATAGTGGAATTATATTCTAAATTACTTCTAACTAAGGCAGTGAAGAGTATTGTAAATGAATAAAGTATTGTTGTTAAACATGTTTATCTCCATGGTATACCTATTAAATATCATTCGGAAGGACAGTGTAATTTATAATTTTTCTGACCAAAAGATGTACTTAAATTTGGGATGGTTATGAGATTTGAGGTTTTTATCCTTATAGTGTAGGAGTATTGGTCAGTAAGGTAGAATGACGAGAATCAAAAATAAAGTTTGTTTGAAATCAACTTATCTACTAGGCACTATGAAAACGTTGATTCTGTAATAATGTAACATTATATTTACGCAGGAACCTCAAACCAAGTACACCTACCTACTTATAAAATAATATTTTGAATACAAGGGGTCTGATGATTCTGAACATAATAGAATGTTTATGCATTCCCTAAGCTTATTTTATCTGTACAAAGAGCGTAAAATTTTATCACGCCAATAAATTGGAGGAAAATATGTTTGAGATAAAAATCGCGCGCGTTTCGTGGGTATAGGCTAATTAAAAAATACATGATTATTACAGACTCAAAAACGGCCGAGATGGTTCGATAGCCGCCTCATTGGCCGAGAGAGCTTTCCTAAGGAAACAAAACTCGTAAAAACTTAATTTAGACATTTGGGAATCGATTAAAATGTCCATATGATAATGATATTAAAGTGGAGAAACTGGCGTCTCTCGTGGTAAAATTGACAAATAAAGTAATGGATTCTTTAAATAGAGATGTTTCCGTAGGTTCTAAGATTTTCATTACTCTTCCGATATCAGTTACTATTAATTATTATTACGAGGTAACCTTTTAATAATTTAGAATAGTGTTGTTATCTGGAAGTAAAAGAAGTTTTCGAAGTTTTTAATTGAGTCTAAAGATAAAGTATTACAGTGATTAATTTTTGGTTATTATGTGGTTTTGTGCTTCCTCCTTCTTTGGCCAACGTCCGGGGCAGATCACACCTGCCCTGATGATGGACACTGAAACGCTGTCCGAATCGTTGGCTAAAGAAGGAGAAACCTCAAGACGGCATTAAAACGGCATTATCGTAGAGACTAATGATTGTCTTGATTTATTTTGATGTTATTATGCCGTATTGCCGTACCTTTCTCAGCATTTCGGTGTCCATCATCAGGGCAGATGTTTAATTAGTAATAACACATCGCGTAATAACCCAAAAATAAATTCGTCTGTAAAAATTTCACATCATACCGGACTAAGGGGGTTTCTCACCATCCTCCCAATAGCTTGTCTGCACTAATAACGAATATTTACGATTTACGGTTTATTTATTTATTAATTTGGAGTTTATAATTCGCTACTCGAACCTATGAATAGTGGCTATATATTGGATAAGTTGGCCGAGTTTTCTAACCACTGCGAGTATTTTATTTTTAATAATATACGTTATTACGTTATTAGGGTAGATAAGCTATTGGGAGGATGGTGAGAAACCCCCTAAAGATGTTTGAAGGGGTCAATTTAGAGGTAGCCCATAGACGTACGTCGCGTCGTGATAATTATTTGTCTACCTTCATATTCTTTATTTTATTACATTAATTCATATTTTCGGTACAAAGTTAACCCCTAAAAGCATACTCTTTATAAAACATGTTTAAATTTTTTTGCTGTGATACCTACCCACAAAATGATAATCGTCAAATCGGAAACTTTTCTTAGACACCTTCTAGATGTCCCTTTCTTGACCTAATTTTTCTTAGACACCTTCTAGATGTCCCTTTCTTGACCTAATTTTTCTTAGACACCTTCTAGATGTCCCTTTCTTGACCTAATTTGATGTCTTGGTTCATTGCGAGCCGATGCTATCCAAAAAATTAATAAATATTTTTAAAAAATGGCCAAAAAAAGTTCATCAAAATCTAATTCAAGTATTATCTCGTCTTTCTTCGTTCTATATTTTACAACAACTTGTACAACTTCAACAAACTACTTCCCATCTAATAATTCCATACTGAATTAATGACTGGACTAATGACGTAATAGACCTTTTTTAATTATCTTATACTTATAAATATATGATACGAGGGTCAGTCAAAACTAATGCCTTGTATTTTTTCCTACTTGAATAAAGTTAGTTAAGTGAAAATTTTTGATTTTGGCACGATTCCTCCAACCTTCTTCTACAATCTACTGCAGTTGTAACTTTGCGTCAGAAACTGGCAGCACAGCAGTCGTTTTCAAAATGGCTGACATCGATTTTCGTATTAGTGCGTATTCTGTGATTGAATTCTTGAATGCAGAAGGTGAAACGCCCATTCGCAATCATGAACGACTGAAAAATGTGTACGGTGATGCAACAGTGGATGTCAGCAACATTAGATGATGGGATCGTCGCTGTAAGGAAGCTAAAGGACAAACGCCATCGGCTATCGAAAAGCGGAGCAGCAGGCAGTTGACTGTAGTGACTCCACGCAACGAGCAGATGACATCATTCGTGGTGACCACCGGATAATCACAAATGAATTGTGATGCATTTTCTCCCTCAATAAAGGTAATATGATGTGAAGCTCGTGAGTTTCACTTTGAAAATGAGGAGGCCGTGAAAACGTTCGTGTGGAAATGGCTTAGGAAGCAGGACTGTGCTTTTTACCACACTGGGATACATACCCTTGTTAAAAGATGGACCAAACCTGTTAAAATGGACGGTTGCAAAGTGACAAATTAATCGTCAATAGGGTAGCTTTCAACGTATGTAATTGCATTTAACTTCTTGTCAATTTAGAGGATAAAAAGAATAGGAGGGATTCTTATTATCTGTTCCGTTTCGTATGTTGGTCTACAATTACACTGAGATACTTTATTTCAGTCGTATGGTTTAATATTGTTCATGAGAAGATATTACCTTTCGTACCTTCCATTCTAAATGACCAAACAATTGTCTCAGGGACGTTCTCCACCATTTATATAATTTATTTAATTTGTATATAAATTGTACTTTGTCTATTAAAGTATGCATTTACTCCTGTAAGTATTAAACAGTTCTCACACTTTCAATGTTGCAACGCTGTTGTGTTCCCCACGAATCAATGCATAAATCACGGCTGATATTCTCTCAGTATTCCACTTCCAATAAGAAGCTTATCTCTGGCCAATCTGCATAATTCACAGGTAGCGTACATACATCATAAGTAGCTAATGCAAATAAATAATGTACGGAACGGTGCGCGGTGTTGGGACGAGATATTTTGGCTTAGGGCAGTGATTCGAAAACGTGCCGCAACAAAACGATGTGTGTCCAATTTGATATGTGTAGTTATAATGACTATTAAAGAACGTTTTTAGAATTATAATAGAACTCCCAATAGCATTTTAATCCTTCCTGCATATGGGGTGTATCGAACAGCCTGTTGGTTATTCAGACATCTCAATAATTCAAAATATTGATGTTTTCTGTGTCATTTTTTTAACATTAGCGCTACGCAGGAGGCACTGAGGAAAAAAATTCCCTCAGGGCCTGTGTGATCTTTGGGGATACTGTGTGGGGGGTCTTTTTAGGAAAAGAAGGAGATGAAGTTCTGGGTAGGAAAAAGGTATGATGGATAGGTAAGAATCTGGGGGTCAATGTGTCTATACGTATGAATCTTTCCCTCCCACTGCGCTGCAAGGCGATGAGTCGCAAATTAATCATAAACATTTTTAAAAAGTTCTCCATAAACCAAAATGAACCGCAATTTTTTTTGTGAACGCAACCCAATAGCCTAAGCATGGGGGCAAAGTTGAAATATTTATCGCACTGCCAATATTTCTCATTTGCGCCTGTTTTGTTGACAGGTAGCTTCGCTCGTCCTGTTTTCTCTATTTATAAATGAGAGATTTTTCAACATGGATATTAAAGCTCCAAGTATATACTTTAATCTGCAATTATTTTTAACCTGACAGATTTAACGCAAAATAGATATAATATATGTTTTATGAAATACTATTTTTGTTTAAAAAAAAAATTATATTTTAACTTAACTTGAGTTTAGAAAAAAATTCCACTGAGATCCACAAAATTATTTTACAAGTTGTAAAATATATCTTACATGTTATGTGAAAACGTAAAATGTATATCCACCCACTTCCACCTTTCTTAAATAGAGCGCATTCTTTTCAGGTACACGGAGAAAAATGTTATTCTAAAATACGATCATTTTATTCGTAAAACGGTTAAAAACGGGACTGAAGTTCTTACGAACAAATTAACAGGGTTTCATTGTTTATTGGCGAGAACATGTAAGAATAATTTGTTGGTATACGTAATTTCGTTCGTATGCCAACAAATTATTCTTACATTTTCCTGCCAATAAACATTGAAACACTGTTAATTTGTTCGTAAGAACTTCAGTCCCGTTTTTAACCGTTTTTACGAATAAAATGATCGTATTTTAGAATAACATTTTCTCCGTGTATTTAGTCTTAGCTAGTTCTCCGCTCTAAATGAAATAAGGGATAAGAGAAAAGAACTAGATATTTTTGATAATAATAACTAAATGTATAATTGTATAAGTTCTCGTCATTTTACAGTTTAATAATATTTACATACTTTGTCTACCTGTATCACTTATTAAAAATACAGAAAAAATTCAATACTTACTAAATAATTATTATTTTTTAAATTAGTATCTACCGCCCCAACTAACCCTAAAAACTTACTTTTGAAATATTTTCATAGATAATCTTTTCATATGCATTTTTAATCAGAATTTCAAATAAAAATATTTTTCGGCCTTGTGAGCGCCGCACTGTGGATGGGCCCGGAACGAGGCCGTCTGATAATTCGGAAAACTGTACTTTTTTTTTTCAGATATACCTATAGCGGTTTTAATAAGATAAATGAACGATAAATTTTAAACCGTTGGAATTTTTTTTTTCGTTGTAAGTACGGGTTCTAACTGAGATATTTCATTGAATCAAAATATGGGAATTTTGTTGTTCAAATTTAAAGCATTTTTACAAACATATATATAGAGCGTCATATATCATCGTAAATTTTTTTTTTAAACTTTGATAATATGTATTTTTAATAGTTTAATTAAAAATAATAGTGATCTTTGAGCTCTCTTTAAGCAAGTAATACCTAAACCAGATTTTGACAAAGTTCAGGTAAACTTTCAACTGGTCGCAGGGTTTGCCTCTGTGGATATTAAAACACCATTTTATCATGATGATATTTTTTTAATGTTTTCATTAAAAAACTTTCCGAATTTTTTGCGCAACAGCATCAAAAAACGGTTTTTCCGATGCCCTTTTTCGTCAGAAAATTGACTTTTCGCAGTATCTACAGAGGAGAAATTGTTTTTGAAAAACTTTTCAAATATTAAAATATTTGGAAAGTTATGTGTTTTAGTTCAGGAACCTATAAAAATAAGTTATTAATTACCCCAAGGGTTGTTAATTCTAATAATCCCGAAAGTAGTTTGATAAACGAACAAAAAAATATATATCGCTCGGCACTCGTAGTTATGTTTAAGCCGAGTTAAATTTTATAAATTCATACTTTAACTTATGCGCTTTAGAAACTTTAGAAATAAACCAAAAAAATTAAATCAAAAATTAATTTAGTTAACAAAATAATAGCACTCTGCAAATCTCCCCTTCTGACTTTGTTCCCGTGTGATATTGACCCCGCCCACTGTTCTCCCCTTCCCCCAAAATCACCCCTCCCACCACCTCCACCTAATAACATCTAATTCATTTCTGTACTTGTTTTAAATTTTAAGTTTAGTTTTAAGTTTGCTAGTGAATGGACACGGATGTGTCGAAACCGGTAGCATAAAAATTAAAATTTAAGTAACGATAGTACATTGAAAATTAAAACTCTTCAAAACAAAATGTTTTCAAAGGAGGTTGCACGTTTCTGAGTTGTCCGGTAACCATTTTAAGTACATATTATACTCCTTATTATTATTATTATTTTAATTTTTAGATAATTTTTTTAGAAAAAAAACAATTTTTTGTTTTTCAGACTGAATGTACTAAGAATTTGTATCTATAACAATTTAGTGAATAAAAATATAAAATAGACGGATTATTTTGTTTTTAATCATCACACCAAAATTCATTTTTTTATGATAAGAAACAAAAAAGTTACAGATTTATCAGCCGAGAATGAGCATTTGCAACCACCGTGCGCTTCCAAGACTTGACAAACCTCACCCCCATGAACCAGGGCGCCTCCGCTAAATCACCAAACGTAGCGAACCATTTGGGGTGATCTATGGCAGTGGTGTTAGTTATCCCCCCTTGTCCCAACTGCAGAACTGACTTTTTATTCCACCTACATCATATAGACACAGTTTTAATACATGTCGAACAATAAAATGTACGTCTTCTCCACATATTGAAAATTTGAAGAACGAAATATCACAAATATCCGAAAAACTGTAAAATTGAGCTTAACTTATTAAGACATAAAATCTCTCTCCAGATTTGATCGGAAGACCCTAGTCATAGTTGATCTTTATCCAATGTTATGATCATGTGTCGTCTTAGCTCACACTCGAAATGTCAAACCTCTGTGTGAAGGCAAACACTTTGTTTTTATTCACGAGTCATTTGATCAATCAGGGTCCGGGTCCCAGGGGTATTAAATCAGAACCATCAACCCAAATCTGCATTAAACATTTATTTTTTCTTCGTTATTTTCTATCGCATGGATTAATGATTTAACAAGATACAATATACATGTACGTAGATCTTATCTTTAAGATTGTTCTCTCTTTCCAGTGAATGAAACAAGATGTAAGGACGTCAAAAAAAGAGTACACACTTGAGTCTAGATATTGTGCAAATAGTCTTAGTGTAATAGGTATATCAGAAAAGTGCGTGGGTAAATTGTAACTCCACACATGTTGCCCTGAGGAAAATAATTTCCCTCAGGGCCTATGTCAACTTTAGGGATGCTATGTGGTGGGTCTTTTTGAGGAGAGGAAGGAGTGAACATGGGTCTTGAAGAGACCCATGTTGTAGGAGGGTGGAAACACAGAGGTCGGTAAAACCACATCCGAACTGTTGAACTCAAGAACGAGTCGTAGAAAATACCCGTTCTCATGTGAAAAATCCTCGCCTGCGAGCTTAATTGTCCAAACGACCATTTGCAAGTTTTATAGGAAGAGGAGGTTTTCTTTAATTATTTCAATGATACAATATGATAGATGTTTCAGATGAAACTATTCATTATATAAAAGGTAAAGGTCTCGTTCGTTTAAATAATTCTTAGTTAAGTGATTAATTATCGTTTTTGACACTTTATTTATAATTTTAAAATGAAGATTGAACAAAATCTAAAATGGAGATTGGACAATTAAGCATTTGGGCGACGAAATGTCAACCGTATACAAATATTGGGCGCGCGTTTGGCGTAGTTCCTGACTTTGCACCGATGCTGAAGAATCAAGTTCCTCGGAGCATCTTTCATTGAAATCTGTTAGAAATGTGCTCTATATATTACCAAGCGGTGTAATCTAAAACAGTGTTGTATAATATCCCATATAAATATTCTTATCTGCAGGATATGCATTATCTGTAAGTTTGTTGATGTTTTCAAACTTATAAAACTTACTTATTCCTATTCTAAAAACCTTTACGACACAAACTTTTAGTGCATATTTTAACGAGGCTCCTGCCTAACAGATATTTTTGTTTTTGTGTTTTTCTCTATTGAATTATAAAATAAATTCATCTTTCATTTTATTTAATTATTCTTTCCTTTCTATATGATATATTATTTTTACTATAACTAACCTAGTCATGTATTATATTGTATGTAAATGGCACTTATGCCGTTACTTTTAATTAAATAAATAAATTACTAGAAGATGACTTAAGATAATTTAATTATGAAAACGAAAGTATCGTCAAATTTAATTAGATTTATAAAAATTTATAAAAATGCATATTAACATTTCTTAATAGTATTATTTTATTTGGGTCAAAAATAAGTATCGAAAACGATGCCTGTGAGGTTCAAATTTTAATAATCCCATGAATTTATTTCAGAATTAAGCGTGAAGTAAGTATGCACTTAGGTAGGAACTATTGTGGTTGAAGAATTTCAAATTTATCCGATTATTTATTTTTATGTTAACTTCGTCCCCTGACACTTGACATAAAAAGGGTTCAGAGTGAAACCTAAGCCTCGCCTAGAAACCTGAAATAAAGAAGGAGAAATCCCTTCTATGAAGAGTCCGGGTAAAACATAACCATTTGTTATGGTCTTATGAAATAAAACTTGGTAACATAATCCCCCATTCAAAATCTGACACCTCCGCTAGATGCGCTCAATAAAGGAGCCTGTCTCTGATATTCTTTTAATAACAGCATCTAGAAATCAGGTACCTACCCGCAAGGAAGTATTGTACCTAGCACATACCTGTACACTTACAGACCTCTAGACATCTTATAGCCTTGGAATTAAAACATCCTGTACCACTCAGATACTGTTTGAATTCAACTTCTTCTTATTCAAGTTTCGTGTGATTCCTCCATGAACTACGTTTTTATATATTTATAGAGTTTTAACATGATATATTTACATAATTAGAATTGGGATGATTCAGTTAAAATGTTCATTGGATACATATTTTATGGTTTACCTATCACTACGTAGAGATGCTAAACACGAGAGATATAAAAAAATAAACAAAAAAATTGAAAGGAAAAAAAAAATAAAGCATTGCAAAATCTAAGATAAAGAGAGAGAAAATAAAGTAAATTGCCACATTTCTTATCACATCTTATTCTCCATGACATATTAATCGAAGGCTAATTTGCTTTTTCAAATTTGCAAGGCTGTTTGTTGTATGGCCATGTAGTCACACTCAATAGTATTGTGCAAACGATATATCCGATACAAGGGATAAATTACGTAATATTGTTATTTATTAATTCAAAATCGAATGTAGAATATAATAAAATTATGATTCTTTGTTATTTCTATTACACGCACATTGATTTACAGCAGGGAAAAAAGGAAACGAGCCTTATTTTTTAGTATCTGGTAAAGAGAGCCCATCAAGCGTTTTGTAGTTTGGTTATAACTTATAATAAAATACAGAATTACATTTTTCGGCGCAGTTAACGAGTTCTTGTGTCACATCGGCTATACTCTTGCTTGAAGCATTCAAAAGAAACAAGTACCTATACATTTGATGCTCGTCATTTTGACGAACGTTAGCAATCTAGGGTTAAGATCGATCCAGAGACACCTGAATGGTTCGAACTTGATAGCTATCACACAGATAATGTGTTAATATTTTAATGGTAGGAATACCATATATATAAATTAACAATACAGCGTTGCTCCAGATCTGCCTTGATGCCGAATATTACTTTAGCAACTGCTTTATTATTGAAAAGCCCTTGATTTATACAATTCCCGCTATTATTTAACCTGTTTTAAATTAAAAATTAATTTTCCATGAATCCTATGTTTCATGGGCGGGGAATACACTCGAGAACAATTCGTGATACAAGAATATTGCTCGTTATGGCGTTACTACAATACAGCGATTAAAATTATTTAATGGGCCGTCTTTACCCGGAATTGTGCCATTATTTGTTCATAATTAAATAGTATTCTATCTGCTACCTGGCAGCCATTTACCTATGTCTGATATCTGGAACAGTATTTGGAAGCACAAATTGAATATAATGAAATGATGTGATTAATTAATTCTACTGGGTTTTGTATTTAATTGTGATTTACCAAAAATTAATATATTTCTACCTCTGAAGTCTGAAGTAACATTATTTGTAAAGCGTTATTACTTTCGTCCTAGCAAATTTGTTAAACTTATTGAATTCTCATAAAAATATTTTGCTACATCTTATTTTAATATTTACCTTTTTTTAGTGATTGTTTGCTCTAAAATACAATTTTGAGGGTACATTTTATTGTTTATTTTGTTTATTGCCTACCTATACATTTTACTTTCTCTTTTAATATCTGTTATGCCCAAATCTCCTGTTTAATTCGAATATTTCATTAACAACCCGACTTTAGGGAGTGAGAAATGAGAGATCTTGGTGTCATTTTGAATGAAAAACTGAATTTTGTTAATCAAGTTTTTTTTTAATTTTGCAAACCACCAAATGAAAACAAATCTATGAAAACACTAGGCTTTATGTTAAGAACAACCTAAAACTGTAACGACGTACACGCTATAAAACTATAATACGTGTCTCTAGTTAGAAGTTAAATTGATTATAACTCAGTAGTTGGTCTCCCTCTTACATGACATTGTACGAATAATTAAAAACTTCTACGTTTTATAAATTTTAAATTATGTATCCTGCAGGAATACACAAATTTTCCTTTCCTATTAAATACAAAAAATCATACATTAGAAGACAGGCGTAAAATAAATAATTTAACTTTCTTTTTTAAAATACTAAACTCCAAATTAGATTGTTACGAACTCTCGCAACCTAAAAAACATAAAAATTATCACTTTTATAATAATAATAATAAATAATAAAGTTCTTTATTCCAGGATTTGGGGAGGTGAGTGCAATCCCTCACATACCATAGAGAGTATAAGTACATATTATATTGACAACATAAATATTTTATAAGTAATGATAATTATGAAAATAAATCTGTGCTAGTATCATACTAATTACAGTAATATAAGTAAAATACATACATCAAAATTAATTCCTCTAATGAAGGTATCTACAATTCTATCGACAAATAAAAATATTTTTTAACTGGCTATGAAAGTTTACAAGGTGTTATGGAAACTGAGTTCCAACAAAATTTACACACGCCATGCAGGTGATGTTTTAAAAAAGATAATAATCTATCCACTAGTGTGATAAAAAAGAAAATATTCTAGTGTGATAAAAGAATAGAAATGATCATATTGTGTGGAATACGTAGTGATAAATAATCTGCATACCCTCACAGAAGTAACCCACCGCGATGGAGATGGTATGCGGCTGGAACCGTCTCGCCTCACTTGGTTCTGGCCAAAGAGATACGGCTAACTAGATTGTTCGTTCTATAACAAAAATGACACATTCTGCGCCTGCAATTGAGAGAACACGTACGTTGTCAGTGTTGATGTAATTTTTTTTACAATTAAGGAATTATATAATTTGTCCTAAGAAATGTCGCAATCACAGTAAAAATTATTCTTCAAACTTTCTTCAGGTAGGTAGGTACTATAACAATTTAGTCAAAATTAGTCATCTAATCAAAGTAAGGCATGCTTGAATAATAAATGGATTTAGCAAAATTCGTACGAACGTACAAACAAGCTCACAGACAGATGAAATATGTAACGGTCGAGTTAAAACAGGACTTCGCTACGCTCAGTCAATTATCACGTTTTTCTACCTTAGCTCTACACAGGAGGCCCTGAAAAAAAAAATTCCACAGGGCCAATGTCATCTTTGGGGACGCTGAGTGGGGGGTATTTTTGTGTGTCTGTCAATGTGTCCAGAAGTGACGGACGTATGAATCCATGTCTCCCTGCGGTACAAAGGGATGTTCCGAGAAAATCCTGCAGGAGAAGTCAAAAGTTTTCCCTCAAACAGTCTCTCCCGATAGTTGGTATTCGGACACATCTGCCGCCAAGACCCGGACAAATTTCACCACGTGAACCTAGGCACCCCTGCTCATCAAACGTAGTGAACCATTTGGGGTGACCTGTGGCTGCGGTGTTGGTTATCCAATAAATGGTTCCCGGATTGGCCGGACCCATACCTGACTCCCAAATTGAATATCTGTAAACTTAAAAACTTTGTCTTTCGTAGCAGTTTGCATAATGTTTTTCAGAAATATCTGTGTGGACATATTAGTTTTTGGCTCCTCAACACTGTTTATCTTTTTTTATACTGCACGGAGAAAAATGTTATTCTAAAATACGATCATTTTATTCATAAAAACGGGACTGAAGTTCTTACGAACGAATTAACAGTGTTTCAATGTTTATTCTTACATGTTCCCGCCAATAAACATTGAAACCCTGTTAATTTGTTCGTAAGAACTTCAGTCCCGTTTTTAACCGTTTTTACGAATAAAATGATCGTATTTTAGAATAACATTTTTCTCCATGTGACATTGTAAAAAAATCTCATAAATCCACCTTGTGTTTTCTGCATCAATTCTCCTAAAAGCATGCATACACAAAAACGGCGCTATACAAGTCATCCAATTATTATTATTATTATTATACATAATAATAAAACAAACGCTCAGATTAAGCATTATCTCATTCAAGTCTGAGGACGGATTCTGACCGCACTAAATTAAGCTGCGAGCAGGTAGAGCCTGATAAGGCTATTGTGGACTCTAAAAACAATTCCGAAAGTATCCTGTTTACTTTTGGCTCATGAATAATTATGTCCCAGCCCCAGGGAACATGGGACGGTATCCAAAACTGTCATAACTAAAAGACCAACTTAATATCATAACACATTACTATAACTAACTATTAAAAGTGTCAACGGCAACCGTGAATTATTTCGGACTTCGTCTTTCGGCTGATGATTATCATAAAAACACGTTTAGGACTTAGGATAGGCTTTTGTTGAATTCCAATGATCGGACGTGTCGCTGAGTTGCATTTTTGTTGGTTTGATTTGTGTTTATTGTGCAGAGATGTTATCCTACTACGATCCCACAGCGTTGGGCAGAATGCATAATTTACCTCGTGCTTATAGCAGACAACACCAAAACGACAATATAGCACTAGTCGAAACAACGTGTTGTGTTTTGTATTTATTTGCAATCATTCGAAATAAAAAATGTTGAAAACTAGAAGTGAAAGGTATATGTAAGAGATATGTAGGTATTTTTTTATGAATATCGCACAAGAATCCCAACTCTCCCGTCTAGGGCCAGTGAGACTATGGCATCACCAATTGGGGTTGTTGTGAGGCTGAAGGCAGTGGGGAGGGGAACGAAATGAGACAGAGGAAGCTCGGGAAGTACCTGGCTATTCAGATCTAGTCACCGAACCCGCTAAAACCATTTCAAGCAACGTTACAATTCTGAATGGTGGTCTTACACCAGGGCGATTCTGAGAGTATCCTCCGCTCTGGAACATGCCGCAAATGTAATAAATATATATTATTTTTAATTATTACTTGTGAAATAACACAAATTTATTAAATGAATTATTTGCGCACGCCGGGTTCGTACCTGCGACCTTCGGATTGCGAGTCGAGAATCTTACCCCTCGACCAAGGAGGCCGTCAAGCGTAGTAAGAATGAAAAGGATTTTCATAGATAACTATTGTATTTTCTGAAGAATTTAATAATGAAAAATGCAAGAGATAAAAGTTTCTGAGAAAAAATTATGAATATTTCCAAGTTTTATCCTTATCATAAGTTTTCCTCGGGCGAATTCATAAAATTGTAAAAGCCGACTAAAGGCAAAGAAAATAGAGAGATAAGCAGATGTTTACCAAAACTCTTTCAGAACTTATTATTCAAATCTGTACTTTTTGTTCAAAGTACTGACAATACCGAGCATGAGGGCAGATTAAAGGCTTTAATTTTGTTTACGAATTCCAAATTGTTCCCGTAATCTGCTTTCGCGTTATCAAGTTGACTTTGTTTAATTAAAATCCAGCCATGGGGGTATTTCTTAACTCGAACTTTTATCTTGTTTGTATGGAGCAGAGCATGCCCCTTATTACCGAACCCTCGGCGCTTTCCTTACTCAACAAGTTGCTTTAGATTTGGGAATGTTTGAACAGTTACGATCTTCCTATAGGGTGTGAGGTTGGCGAGAGTAAATTATGACCACCATGATGTTTCCACCAATTCGTTTCATTTGAATATATCAAGCTGTCTTCTTTTACTTTTCTTATTTCTCCTGTTTCACATTTTAACAAGGTTTAAGTTTCTCGGTTGTTTTGTTCTTAGGGTTTTGGATTTATGTCTCTCTAGTGATCACCGTAAAAACAAGTAATATCTTTACGAATACTAAGTTTTCTCCAACAATAAACTTCTGGTCTCATCATCGTAATAAGACGTTTAATTTATTTTGAGAGGTTTAAAGCACCCTTAAGAGAATATTTCGGAAAAATTGTAATATACGACTTTTAAACATTACTATTTCCAACTCCCGAAGTAAAACCATACGTTTTTACGATTTATATTATATTATATATTCACCGATTTATATACTGTACTACTAATACAAACCTAGTGTTATTATAAAGAAGGCAATTTTTATGTGATTACCACCCAAGAGTTTTAACTTCATAGCGCCAGTTGTCCTATGGCATGTACAGTATCCACACTTCGAAAATGTTGCATTTCTAAAAGAAGTAAGGAAAAGGATGTAGTAGAGAACGTGGCAGTTAAATAAGTATGATACGTCTCTGGTAATTGCAATTTACGTAACATTGTTTCGAATCAATATTTTTGGACTCTCACTATGACGACTCTATGTGCAAATATACAATAAGATAAGTTCAAAAAATTTGCTAAAAAACAATAACATTAAGTGGGCATTCCACCTGCCACCAAAAGAAAAGAAGTCTACAACGAACTGACCTCAGAAATACAATAAAACCGTTTGTATTTTACACTAATGCCCTCATAAAATTGTTATTTGAGTGACAAAAAGTAAAACTGAAAACAGGATCGTAAGAAACATCAACCTGCATGTGAAGCTGAGGTTATCTTAATTCCAGTTGATACAAAGAGAACTAATGTTGATACGGTGAGCAAACACGCCCAGGGTGCGGGCGGTGCCTCGTAAATTCGACTCGCAAACAAAATCCGCTTCTTCCAACTTGGGACACAAATTTGTCAACAAAAAACCACACAAAAAAAGGTTAAAGCATAACCTGGCCCTACAGGTGGCGACCATACAGACTCCGATGTTAATCACGGCGATATTAAAAATGTGAGCTATCACAATTCTGTCTGCCAAATTAATTGTAAGGGTAGCCAGAAACTGTTGGGAGACAGGTATCTTTTTGTTTATTAATCAGTCCTTTGTATGCGTGCCAACATCAAGGGAAGTATTGTGTATGGAAAAGGATGGTTGATGGCGGAATTAAATCAATAAAACTGATGTCTCCACGATTATAAATTGATACTAAACCGTGAAGATGGAGTATCAGAAGCCTGTCATGAATAAAAAGGTTCATCTGATTAACATAAGAATGAATAAAACAGAAGATGTTAGTTTTATGTACCTAACTGTCGTCAAAGTAATAATTGCATTTATTTTAATACAGTGTTTCTATGAATTGTTTTAAAAAATTTACATTTTATAAAACTATGCTCGTTTTCATCGGGATGATTTTATAAAATGTATCTTCTAGGGCGTATTTTACAGAGCATAAAAATATCTAAATAGAAAGATTTTTTTTGTTTTTACGCACCAGACTTTAAGGCTCGGACACACACACTTTTCCATATAAATGATCATCTAGTAAATCCACGCTATGCAAGTGTATTATACAAGTATAATTAATACAAAACAATACAGGAACAACATTTTAACCTACCAGACTATTAAATGGGAAAATAATTCACCGACTCCAGATATTTTCATATCAGAGGGTTCGGCTCGGTGAAATTCCAAATCTGACCGATAAATCCTACTGATTCCTCAATGTAAATATTTAAAAAATCTTTCATAATCCTACATGTATTTAAAATGACTGATTTTTGCATTTTTATGTACAAATTCTTTGACAAATCTAATATGCCTAAATTATAATGAGAGAGCTAGGTTTTTGCCAGTAGCCGAAATAACAAATGATAATATTTTTATAGTCTAAGAATGCCGAATTCTTTTAATTTCATTTCCTACATCTGTATACTTTCTTTTTTTTTCGGAAACAGATTTTTCAATATTACAGGAATTTGGAATAGCTACAACAAACATATAAGTTTTTTTTATTATTTTGTCATGTAAAACTATATCGGGTCTATTATAACTAATTGTCCTGAAATAATATTTTGCATAAAACTACCATTGGCTATACTTTTAGAATTTGTCTAACTTCCCATTTTTATGCAAAATCATCTCAATGGCAATTTGTAAATAATATACAAAATAATGTTAAAAACTACATTAAATACTTTTCAGATCTACTTGATGATTAAACGTGACTTTGGTTTTACACATATTGCGATGTCAGAAATTAAAAAATATGCCAAAAGAGTAACATTTTCAGAATATTGTGCAAAACGATGAAACCTGCTGGCAAATAAATTATCAATTTATGCATAAGTTTACCTCCGAATTTTGTTGATCATTATTTGACATAGGTAAATAAATCTTTGACCAAATTAAATAGTAACATCTATGAAGTGGTGTGAAATAGCACCATACTCATGGACATCAACCCTCTCAGGTGTTTGACGATCCTGCGGTTTAGGAGTGAGATTATTAATAGCCGGGCTGGGAAGGAAACGGTCTTGCGGATACGGTGGCAGTGGTCGCGTGTTCGATCCAGGCCACGGGTCATAGTCTTACTCTGGGCCTGGACATATCAGGTTTAGCCCTTTGTAGCACGCGTGGCTGAATCAGAGGCTGACTTAGAGGTTAATGACATACCTATTACCTACTCCACTCACGCTTCAAACTGTTTCTTGATCGTACTACAAACCTACCTTTAGTTTATGTTCGTATATTGGCAGAAGAAAATGCTACACTAAAACTACTCTGCATTGTTTTTTTACAGTCCGCGACATTACCCTTTAATATTTTCTATTTCCTTAATTTGATAACACCTTGTTTATTTATTTTTTTGTTATTTGTAGGATTTAAGTTTAAAAATTACTGGTTATAACTTAACATACCTACTATTATATTTGATCTCGCTGTAGTTCTTACATTCAAATTTGAGGATGCTGTGTGGAGGGTGTTTTTGAGGAAAGGAAGGAGGGAACATGGGTCTTGAAGAGACTCATGATGTAGGAGGGAGTAAACACAGAGGCCGACAAATCGTTCCACTGCTGAGCTGTTGAACTCAAGAACGAGCTATAGAGAAGATTAGTTCTCATGTGACAAATGTCAACAGTGTACAAATGTC
This sequence comes from Limnephilus auricula, assembly GCA_951813805.1. Classification (NCBI taxonomy): domain Eukaryota; kingdom Metazoa; phylum Arthropoda; class Insecta; order Trichoptera; family Limnephilidae; genus Limnephilus; species Limnephilus auricula. The sequence continues at coordinate 3,090,639 of OX638401.1, forward strand.
GGATGCGCGTTTAGCGTGTTTCCCGACTGTTCACCGGTACCGAAGCAATCAATGACGTTAGTAACTCGTAGGATATTCCATTAAAATACTGATAGAAAAACGACAGCATTCTTAATTTGTATGGAAGACACTTCTAATTTTATATGATTTATTCTATGTCTACCCCTTCATCAGGCGTCTATTTTTGGCAAAGTTATCAACTGCTGATTTGTGTTCATAAATGACTTAAGTATTTATATTTGAATAATTCAAATCTCATAAAACTTGCAACACCGCATTATCAACGAGTAAATATATTATAGGGTTACAACAAGCTCAGCTTGAAAAGGTTTATTTGTCCTTTAATCGCGTTCCTATCATCATCATAAAGCGTTTTATTACTCATAAACTTATTACGACCATTCATGTGCAAATATTTAGGTTATTAATGGTATACACATCTTGTGTGAATTAGATTTAATCCATTATTATACATCGGTACACCTTAAAGATGGGTACTAGACAGTTAGACACTTGGCCAGTCTAGACACCGTTTATATGATGAAGATAACGATGACATTGGTCTGCCCTGATTTATCATTTAATTCTCGGCAAAACAATGAACTAATCGGAAATGTTATATTATATAGGTACAGTAGGGGTTCGAATGATTGGTAGGGTCGCAGTGGTACACTCTCTGCTGGAAGGAAGGTGCCTATAAAATGCTGCGTAACGCCACGTTGCGTACCATCAGCAACTCTACCAATTAGTCCGACTCTCCAGAGTCCACGAGTGGTTATCAGAAAACCCCGCAAATCCTGGAAAATGTGATGACCACCATTATGACACCACAGCAGATACAGAGAGGGCGAATGGCAAAACTCCGACGCCATAAAACGGGAACCAGCCAGCTAAGGGAAGGAAAACCCCTACAGAAAACCCTGGTCCTCCAGGTCGGGGGTTAGGCGTAGGGATAACAACTCTACCCCATAAAAAACAAAATGTTACGACACCTCTAGACAAGCCTCGGAAAAGCAAATAAAAAGCAGATAAAATCCAGACTGTTGTCCAGAAACACCAAGATATTAGTGTAGTGACATTGGTACTAAGAGGAATGAGCGAGCACTGGACGTTTTTGAAAGGAAAATTTTGAGGCGTTTCTTCGGACCGGTTCTAGAAAAAGGATTTTGGCGTAGACGTTACAACGATGAGCTCTATTTAGGAACAACATGTGACAAAATTTATAAAGTTGGGAAGACTTCGGTGGCTGGGTAATGTGGAAAGAATGACCGAGCATTAAGCACCAAAGTCCCTGCTAAAATCTAGACATGTAGGGCGAAGGAGCTTCGGAAGGCCAAAATTGAGATGGAGCGACAACGTCCTCAAAGACCTAAGTACCTTGGACCTTCCAAACTGGAGAGAGCTGCTACAAAACAGAGATGAGTGGAGGAAGATTCTTGAGGAGGTCAAGATCCACCACGGGTTGTAGAGCAATTGTGTGATGGTAGCAACTATATTTTCAAAGGAGTGGTTCAAAAAATTGACATTCAGACGTCAAATAGAAACATTCTTTAGTAAATAAATGTTGAGACAGTCAAAACAGTAAAAAGCTCGTAATTTTTTTTTCTTTTTTTGATAGTAGTTATAAAGGTTAATTTGTAGAACTCCGTTTTATTTTAAATAATTTTAAGTTTAATAATAGATACATATTATGTTGTGGCATTATAATAATAATTATTATTGTTATATATTAGTACCTGTTTATAAACAAACCTTTTTGTTGACTGATCATAATATTAATAAAAATCAAAACCTTTTTAGCTTTAGTCGTCGTAGGTAATTTAATTATTATTAATGGTGATAATTTAGTGGTTATCCAAGTGCTTTTTTTAATTTATTATGTGTACTATAAGAACCAGACACGAAATAATGACTCCTCGTAAAGTATAGTACACGCTAAACCTTAAGATCGGCTGTAAAGCTGCAAAATGTGATGTAGGATAAAGAAATCGACGCAATGACGAGTTTAAGGTGAAAAAAAGTGCCATGCCTCCCCGCCCCGAAAGTCAGTCACTGTGCGAGAATGAATAGTGCAATGTACGTAAACCAGAATTAATGTTTGGCAGGTACTATACTACAGCCTAAACGCATTTTTTACTTAATATTTACCAATATAGAGTCTTATATGATTACTTTCGACATTTTTTAAAGTGAATGTATATGCCAGACATTTTTTTGCAAATTTCATAATGCTAGATGTCACCAGTCATCGTTCGAGATTTATTACTACAACAGACTACAGAATTTCGTATTTCAGATCACCCTTTATTCTGAGTTCTAATTCGTATTTAGAATTGCCAATTATCTCTGAACACTAATATTATATTGCTGTATAGGTGTGTAGATACGGTACGGTTTGTTAAATTACCCTTGTATATTAATTAAGTCGTGTTTTGGTTTCTTTTTAGTATCTACTTAAGACCGGTCCATTCAGCGCTCGCCGCAGTTCTTTGATCTGGTGCCAACACTCCGAGGAAACTAACTGCTTTTCCTCGCTGATTAGAATTCACGGTTAATAGAGGAAGATTATTCATAGAATAAATACCTTTTGATCCCTTTATGGTCCCTACCACGCGTCCATGCGAAGGAAAAACATAAATTATTGCTGGTGGTGACCACCCGGCTTTGCTCGAGTTCAACGATCTATTTTCTGTTTTTTTTTTTTTTTTAGTGTTCTGCAAGTTTGTTTATAAAATTGATTAGTGCGTAACAATATTTTCAGCAGTCAAATCCACTATAGTTGTTAAAAGAACCCGTGCTGAAATCTCTAGAAAAGGTGCTGCCATACTCTAGAATATGGGATTTTAAATAACATTCCCTAAAATATACAATAATATAGCGTTTTGACTATTAATTGTTCATAGTTGAAAATAGTTGCTTTGTCCTAGAATTTCTAGACAAAAAAAATTTGTTCCAAATTCATGCAGCCAAAAAGCTCACCGTATAAAAAAAAAAATTTATACTTATACAGTTAAAATAGCTCAAAAGAAATTAGTATAAATGTAAGATGTACATATTTAACATTTATTTTTTTAGTTATGGATGCAATTTTTTATATTATTATTGGTAAGCGAAGCACTTAAAAGAAAAAATTAATGTAATCAAATAATATCTTCCTTGGTCGAGAAATTCGTCATAAAATCTCATAAAGCCTTGTGATAATTAGATGATATCTGTTTTGTGTTTAAAATATGGTAAGTATTTTAAGGGCCCTTACGGTGAAAATTTACAAAAATAAGCAATAAAGCTGAAAAAAAAGTGTAAACATAAGTTACAACTATATTCCCAATAATTCATATTATTGGGAATATAGTTGTAACTTATATTATACACAGAATTTTAAATAACAAAATCGACTTTACTGAACTTCTATCATTAATTAATTTTAATATACCTGTAAGACGTACACGCCATACAGCACTATTCCACACTCTAAATTACAAAACAAATGCAGCAACTAATTCGCCGATTAACCGTGCTCTTCATACATTCAATAATGTTTGCCTAAACTCTAATATTGACATTTTCTCAGATTCGCTGCCCAAATTTAAAAGGAGCATCATGTCAATGATATTACTGTTTAATGCGCATGCATATCCCTTTACAGATCACCACTTCTTACACATACACACACACTCACACATTACGCACATCACCCGGTAGTTACTAATTATACATTCCACTCAAGACATTACAAAGAAACATCAAAGGTACCCACCATGAAATATTATTTAATTTCTGTAAACTCTGTCATCACACTGTAATCAACTTACTGTTTATTTCTATAAAATAAATAAATAAATTTAAAAAAAATTAAAATAAAAAAATTACATTTTTTTTTCAGAAGTCTGAAATTCTTTGAAGTTCTGGATTGGCACGGGAAATGATTCTTCTATAGCAGTTAGCACTGGGAGCAGAGTATGCCAACTACAACTATACCATCTACTAACTATACCAACCAAACCACCTACCAACACACCTGTCCGAAGTCGAGCCCACCGATCAAATAGTGTTATCTCTTCCGTAACTTGTTAGTTGTTAGGATGTACGATGTGTGTTCCTAGGAAGGAACTGACTATCTTGGCGAAACAGGTGTAGATATTTTGATAATTATACCATGTTAAATGTCTTTGGGTATGGTGATATTATGATAAATAAACCAAAAAAATTTTTCATTATTATTTTCGTTATTTGAAGTTTCACTGTTAGGAAATCTATGTTCGCCAAGTTATGCGAATCCTAATGCTATTTCCCCGTACCCGTAAGGAACATAGAACGTAATTCAACTTTATTTGGCAAAACTTTACTTTTCATTAAATAAACATATGTTCAGTTTATTTATAGGTATTATATTAGTGATTATTGCTGTTGTTAGTGTAGTGAGAATACATTTTTCAATATAATATGTTTAGTAATGTATTATGTAGATTATTATTTACCTTATGTATATTGTCATTTAGTTGTGTTCTTATATCATTTTTTTTTTTTATTATTTAAAATTTACAAACTTTGTACTTTTTGTAAATATTTTAGTCCACCGGTCCTTGACCCTTAGTTTTTCGTTATAATTTTACGTTTGGTGAAAATCTGTCATTAGATTTTATTTGTATTATATATGTACATATATAAATTCGGTTGACTTTCCAACAAAATTAAGCCTAATCTTTTACAGCAGAACTCGTTTATAATCTGATTTTTATTTATTAAATATTAATATTACTGAATAAATTTAAAAAAAATTTAAATTAAAATGGAGTTTAAATTTAATCAGGATATCTTTTCTACATAAATCGGTATATTGTAAATATTATATTTAACAATGGTTCCGTAAACTAGTAGTACAAGCAGGAAACTAGTTAATCTACTTCACAAAGAGAACTCGAAAAAAAAATTCAATCCAATAAACGGTTAAAAAAACTTTGGAAATCTGATTTTACCGCTTGTACTACCATTTTCCAGACATCATCGTGTGTATTAGTCAGAATAACAGAAATAATCTTGTGAATGTAGCAAGGACTGTGTGCTAAGACATAGTTGTGGACTGTCCATCCTCTCTGCCTTCTATGCAGGAAAACGTCGTGATGGTTAGTTGGTTATAATATAGTGTTTAGAATATTTTCGATGCTCCACGCTATTGACTTCTCAGTTACCAATTACCATCTATTTATTCAATAGAAATACCTGTTTAAGCAAAAAATTCCTCCGTACATTTCTTGTTCAATTTCCGTGCTCTTGGACCAATTATTATCGTAATAAGCAACGGGATATTCATTCATTTAAAAAATGCAGCCACCTAACGCAGGCGCAGGCCGGAATTTGCTCTAACGGCATTTCGCACTGTGCAGCATGCAAGAACATGCAACTGCTTTGAAAACCTGAATGAACCACTGCATATTAAACGATTGCATTATTTAACCTGCTGCAGTTTAAATGGTTCGCTGATTATTCCCCACATGGTGACCTCCGAAAACAGATTATTCCGCACCAGATTTTACCGCACATGGTAACTTCCGGAAACAGATTATTCCGCACATGGTAACCTCCGAAAACCGATTATTCCGCACAGGATTTTTACGGACATAGGTTTTTTTCCCACATAGCATTATTGTAGCAGTGTTTGTTCTTAGCAGAACAAGTTTAGAAGACTAACAGTTTCGCAAAACAATGTTGTTATAATTTTAAAACTGAATATTTCATAATTAAAATATGTTTAGGGATTTAAATGTATTATCTTTTTAAACAAATTTTGTATTTATAGTTTCTATTTTATAGTTTTCGCTTTTAAAATGTTTACGACCGTCCGTGGTCGAGTGGTAACAACACTTGACTCCCGATCGGAAGGTTGCGGGTTCGAACCCGGCGTGCGCAAATAAATTTTATTTGATTAATTTGTGTTATTTCACAATTAATTAATAAAAATAATATATACTACATTTGCGGCACGTTCCAGAGTGGAAGATACTGTCAGTATCGCCCTGGTGTAAGACCACTATTCAGAATTGAGACGTTGCTTAATAATGGCTTTAGCCGTGTTTAGTGACTAGATCTGAATAGCCAGGTACTTTCCTACCTTCCTCTTCCCCATCTCCTTCCCTTCCCCACTTTCCTTCAGCCTCACAACATACCCCAATTGGGGATGCCATAGTCTCACTGGCTCCAGACGGGAGCAGTTGGGACTCTTGTGAGGTATTCTCTATAAAAAAAAAAAAAAAACGACCAACAGTGTTTAAAATATATGCGAAAACTTAATAAACATCAGCACAAACATAATCCCTCCACAAGAAGAAATAATTAAATAAAACTTCTCTTTCGAAAGTAGTCACAATCACATAAGTCATTACTATAGTTGTATAGAGTGGTGAGGAAAATATTAATGTTTTTTAAATTTTAGAAAGAAGTAACGAAATGTGTTAAGTGTGAACTTACTTAAATTACTTAAATTGCTTTATACTATGTTTACATTAACACACATTTATAACGTTATACAGTATAAACGTTATTACGACCTGAACCTCGTTTACATTCTTTTTCTTATGTCCTTTCTTTTTCCTTCTTCTCTTCTCCCCTCCTCTCTCCCCTTCCGGATCTGTGGAGGACCGATCACCTTGGACGCAAACGTCCTTGCCATGGGTTGTACCTGAAACATGGAGAAAGAGAATTAGAGACACTTCTATTACGTAACATCCCTGAGAGGTTTAGCTCGTCCGCTGATAGTGCACCTGTGTCAGACGCGCAGAAGCTCGGGCTTTCTTCCTCTTGCCAAGAGATGTGCAATTTCTTTAACTGGTCTAAGTGTCTTTTCCAAACCATATCAGAATTATTAATCTTAACGAAATATATCTTGTTGACCTTTTTATCAACAATTTTGCCAGGGACCCATAACCTTTTCCCTTGAGACCTAAAGTCTCTGGTCATTACTTTCTGACCTATTACAAAACTCAATTTATTTCTACCTTTATAATTTTTTTTCTGATTGACTTGACTCTGTTTAACATTTTGTAGAATTTTCTTCTGTTGAGCAGAACCGGAATTATTATTTCCTTCCCCCAATTTCTTTGGAATTAAAGAGTCAAATACCGTTCTAATTTTACTTCCCAATAATAATACAGATGGTTCGAAACCCGTTGTTGCCTGAACCGTGTTCCTGTAATCTGTTAAAAAATTATCCAATTTTACTTTGTAATCTACTGGAAATTTATTTTGCCCACAAATTTTTTAAGAAATGTTTACATTCTCAATCTAAAAATTGAATGAACCCAACATCACTGCATAAAGTTGCAATCTTGATGCTGCAATTATAGGAACCTTCTTGTCCCTACCAAAAATTCTCACTAACGGTTGGTTATTTGATAAAATAAGTTGATAAATTATTATTATTATGAATTATATTATAATTAAATTTCAAAAATAATTGCACTACAAGTTGTCCCGTGCTGCCTGCGACAATTTTCAGTTCTAAAAACAAATACACCACTCTGTACTTCTTTGTGTTTTAATCGTTCTGAGATTTACACCTTCCTGCAAATCCCCAGATCTGAAATCCTATACCCCTTCCGATATTGAATGCCTGGAATTCGCCTTCCCGAAAACTCACATTCGATTTCAATCTAGTTTACCCTGAACCTCTTTAACTGAATTAACTGAAAATTTCACATTCACAACCCTAGGTTTATTAATAAAAAGGATTTACACTGATACTTTACACTACCTTATTTTTCAACTTGTTTTAATTCTAATTCAACTTACTTGCTAAACGTATCCGTAAATATTTCTGGAAATTTCACTATAATCGATTCTTCAATGTATTCCCACTAACACAATTCACGATTCCTGAAATTCCTAAATCAAAAATAACCATAAAATCACGTCCTAGCACTGATAAATATGTATTTTCGACTACAACAATCTTTAAATCCCGACGCTTATTGTTAAATTCAACAGTAGAAGTGAAAGTACCCACCACTTTTATGAGAGTATTGTTGAAACCCCGTAAGCTGATTTTTTCCCGCGTCAGTTTTATGTTTCTAAATTTACTTAAGTACGATTCCTGGCATAATACTGAACATGATGCCCCAGTGTCTAACATGAACCTAAAATTCATTCCATTTAATAAAATATTTACATAAAATGGTTCCACACTATTAATATCGTCTGAATATACGCCCGTTTTTGACAATAAAGTATAAACGTTATTACGACCTGAACCTCGTTTACATTGTTTTGCTAGATGACCTTTCGAGTTGCATGTATTACAAACATAATTCTTAAACTCACAATCTACCGATGTATGCTTATTGCTACCACAAGTGAAGCATTCTCGCTCTGGCGAAACTCTCTTTGGAGACTTGCTATTATTTCTATTTCTAGAAGGATTAGCTGTATAGCTGTCTCTATCCCGCCTATACATTTTACTCGACACTCGTGTGGCGTTACTATTTACTCTGCCATACGCGGCTACTATATTGTCATTAAGACCTTGAACTTGATTTGAAACTACAAGTTCAATGCACTCTGCTACTTGAACGCATTTTTCGAAAGTGTGTAATTCACCTTCCAAAAATAATTTCTCTCTTATTTTACCCGGTCTACATCCGAGAACGAAGAAATCTCGCAATTTCTCTGATAAATTATTCCCAAATTTACAATTAATTGATAATGCTTTTAAACGAACTGCAAAATCCTTGATTGATTCGTTGACCGATTGTTTTGCTGAATAAAACTTCGACCTCTCTTCGAAAAAACATTTAGCCATACCACAATAATCGCTCAATTTGGAAATTAACTCTTCCAATTTTACCTCAGTTACTTTCTTGGGTATACATAAATTTACTAACAGTGAGAAACTATCGTCCTCTAAAGCATTCAGAAAAATAGCCCTCTTCTTAATATCTGTCGTAAATTTGTCATCATGCACTAGGAGGTACTGTTCGAGACGGACTTTGAAATTCTCCCAGTTACCGTCACGCAAACTGAAGGATCCCAAACCCCTGGACTCCATGTTTCCCTCTCACAGTGATCAAATTAAAAGAAAAGAGAAGAAAAGATAAGAAAAAAATAGGACTTCCCTGAGTTAATCTTCTGGTCCAGACTCCTCTCCTTTGACCCTTGAAGTTCTCCTTGAAGAACCGCTCCTGTGCCTAGGACTCCGATCCTCGGCTAGTGGTGATGCTGATGACTCCCCTTTTAGATCACGCCTGTGACCTGGACACCGATCCTCGACCTTGACCCGTGGTGTTGCTGCTGGTTGCCCCTCAGACCACGCCTGTGATCTGGCACACCGATCCTAGATCCTATGACCCGTGATGTCTCTGCTGCTGATCCCCCAGACCACGCCTGTGATCTGGAACACCGATCCTTGATCCGTGGTGCTGCTGCCTCCGTGACTACGGTTCGTAGAGCCCTCACGCCTTCCCGTGGAGATACTACTTCTATCGGCCCGTGACCGACCCGACAAAATACTACTTGCAACAATAGTATTGGACACTGTAATTCGTGACTCGCGTTTTTACTTTTTTGTACCGTGAATCCGCGTGATTCTTTTTATAATTTGATAATTATAACCTGTACCGGCTGCGCCACTGTTAATCTTTAGGATGATTATAGATATTTGTAATGATGGTACACGGTGATTTATAATGTTGGTTTATTGTAACAACGAGTATGTACAGTATATTGAGTCTAAACTGCTAGCTGGGAACAGAGAGCGCTACTACTACTACAAAGGCTTATATAGACACTCTGTCTCTCTTCATCTTCCGTCTCTGTCAACTACTACGGAAGTCAAGGTGAATCCTATCTCACAATCCACGTGTAACCGTTGAACATAAATGTACTAGTTTATATAAAATTAATAAATAAAAATAAAAACCATCAAACTAAATTTTTTTATACAATTTTCATACTGAATTTTCTTCTTCTTTTGTACGGTGGGGAGTCAGAGGGGGACATTTAGGTCAGCGAGCCAGTTTAGGGCCTCAGGCGTTGTCCTGTGAACCCCATCAATCCCACCATCAGGGAATGAATGGAGCTCATGTTCAGTAGTCTGCACCGCACAGCATTCACACGTCGCCGACTCTATAAGGCTCCATCTAAGAGTCATATCCTCCAGCGGATAAGGTGGGAGCACCTTATCCTCCAGTGGATTAGATGGGAGCGCCTTATCCGCTGGAGCGACAAAGCAATCTAAAACTATTTTATCGAATTGCTCAACAATTTTCGGTCATCATTTTGAAAAAAAAAATCATGTATCCGAATTTGAATATGGAGACAAACCGATTATAGTTCTATATAGCCAATGAATTCACCTATCTTTTGTCGATTATAACATATTCGTAGGATTTATAAAAAAATATTATAAAATCGTAATCTTTATAACTTTTTAAAGAATCTATGTAATGTTTTTGCCATATTTCGTAGCAAAGCTTTCCGTGGTTTTGGAAATAGTGCCGTATTGTGGCAAAAAGCATTCAAGTGGTTATCCTATTGATGGCGAACCATAGTTTACGAATCAATGGGATCCCAGACTGTCTCTCAGTGGGGTCTTATATGAAATGGCCATTTCCCATGTTGGCTGATTGCCATTCAGGTGTCCACCTCTTTTCTGAGGTAAAAGAAAATCGGAGGAGCCTCTATCCTTCCATCCAGAAGGGTTTTCGAGCGGCATCAGGGTGACAGACGAAATCGTAGTGCAAAGGTATTGCGCCTTCTTGTATTCCCTCAGTGTTGCAATCTCTCGCCTGATATTTTGCGGGGTTATGTTTGCTAGTACCAGGAGCCAAATAATGAATGGCATAATATTACTGCTGCACTAGCATTTTTTTTACAATAAAGATATCAGAAAGAATAAAAAAATTTTAAAAAATGAATTAACGCAAATCTGATTATTTTCCTTAGATGAAAAATTATTTTTTATAACGTTCATTCGTCATAATGACATATAATTTGAAATCACTATTTGGCCTGCCCAATTTCGTTTCGGTATTTTTTTTGGTGTGGTGTAAACTATTTTCGGAGTTTTCAATGTACCCAATAATCTATGTGCGGAGTCTTCCGTATGGGAAATAATTTGTGCACAATATTCGTGATCGGAATAATCGGTGCACCAGTTAAGCACGGCCTAGCTGCTATAGGCTTAGTTGGTATGAGTACTATGACTGTATGAAGTCATCAAGGAACCGCTGGAACTACACAAGCAGAGTGGGGTGTGTTGTTGGTGAGTAGGATGGCTGGTGGCTTGGCTCGGGACTTAGCTAAATATTGACGCAAGATATGGAGGAACGGGCGTGCTCAGTTGTTTCCGCCCCCAATTTACATTCGCGGCCGATTCGTATTCCTGGAATCATCGTTCTACTTGTCTAAATAAGTCTTCAAATTATCGCTGTTTTTATGCCTTAATACACGGTTATTCTACTTGTGAATTTACTCATTTCAGTACTTATGTCTTTTAACATTTGAATAAATTTATTTATTGTTTGTCTGTGCTCAAATGACAGGAAAAATAATTTGAAAAATCACCATCCCTTTAATTTTCCATTGTTCATAAAAATCTTATTTTACGGGAAAATACTGTAGTATCGTGAAATACAATGTATAGATAATGAACAAAGGTGAAAAACTATTTTTTCAAGTTTATAAAACTTGAAAAAATAGTTGTTACACTATTTGTTATACATATCTGAACTGCCTCAGTAACAACATTTTGTAATTGTTTAGTGTTAAATTGAAGATTTCCACTGACTTGGTGTGATTATTTCCCTGCACTAGTTTTCTGGGCAAAGGGGAATTAATATAATAGTTAGTCCCAGAATTTCTGCATTGAAATAAACTTCCGACCGACCGACTTCTAATATTACGTATCCGAAAGCTTTTCAATGCAAGCAATTCTGGACTATCAACTACACCATTTAAAATTTTATATAGGAGTGCCAAGTCAGTGAAAATTTTTCTGTTTGACAATTTAGGCATATTTATATCATTTAAAAGAGTGCTGTAGTTCAACAAAATTTCTGAACCCATTTTAAAACTTCGAATACATTAGAATTTATTTTGTATTCCTTTAATATTTTTTTAATATCTTTTATCCATATATTCAAAATGTTATTGTTTATATTATAAAATCAGTTTATTAATAAATAATTTCTGCTATATAATTCTTTTTACGCTTTTTAGCCTTCTGGGTGCATTATCAAATTGTTTGATAAAGCTTTCAGAAGGCATAATAATAATTACATAGCTAAATAGAAATTAATTAATGTGAATTCTACAAATTAATTAAACTTGATAACTATACATATTTTAATAGTTTGTAGATGAATATTATAATGTAGGTTACAGACTGAAGAATTGTTAGCAATGTTGAGTTTAACAAAGGCATTTTTGCATATTTCACATAGTAAGGCAAATGCATATTTCACATAGTAAGGGAAATGCATATTGCACATACATAGTAAGGCAAATGCATATTCCACATAGTAAGGGAAATGCATATTTCACATAGTAAGACAAATGCATCTTTCACATAGTAAGACAAATGCATATTTCACATAGTAAGGCAGATGCATATTCAAAGAGTAAGAGAAATGCATATTTCACATAGTAAGGTCAAACGGTAAGGTCAGGTTTGTTGCTTGCAGAACTTACTCACTAACATGTATTCTAAAGAAAAGGGCCAGACCTGAAAATATCCAAAATCAAATATTCTTTTTTGGAAGCTTTTATAATGGTCACTTGACGAAAATTCTCCAGTCGTAAAGAATCATTAAATTCTCAAGTCTTTCAAAGTAAGTATTAACTCACCTTTGGCATTATACTTCTTATAAGTGAATACCAAAAGTGATGGGGTCAGTAAATGTAAAATCATGCAAAGTCCAGTGTTTTCAATATAATGTCCTCCGCGTGCAAATTGTTATCTTCTCCAAGCATAAACTTTCTTATTAAAGTGTGTTTATCGGAAGTGACCGACCAGGTAAGTATGTTTCTGTATACAATTGTAAATAATAAACTTAAATATAGCCTAAGAATTATATTTTAAATTGTACAGCGCCCTTGAGGTGATTTCTCACAAAAACGGCGCTATACAAATTATCCAATTATTATTATTATTATTGACTGTAACCGGTTTCAGCTTCTTCAGGCCATCTTCAAGCTGGTACATTTTTTTCTACTTCGGTTTATATACATAACATTTGTTGAGGGAGGGGGGATTAATAGCGTGGTATATGTCGTTTCTATTAAAATTTTATGGATTTTCACCTATTTGTTGCTATGTCGTCTTTAAAGATTGAATTTCACGGTCTAAAAGTGGCCTTAACGGGCTAAACCGGTTGCGCCCATCAATTAATAAATGAAGTGGAAAAAAGTTTTTAATTGTTTTAATGTATATTTTTTTTTCAGTAAAATAATTCTAGGTCTAGATTTTATTTTCCAATCTTTAGATAAAGGTGATTTTATTTCAGTTTTGAGTTTTTGTGGCCGGCTGCTTTCCGAATAACTACGTTCAATTTTTAAATTACATTTTTAAAATTTTGATCATTGAACTTGAATAATTTCGTGAGATAAGCGCAGGAATAACGCACACCACAGACAACCGATATTAGTTGGTTTAATTAAATCTTACATTTTCCTTCGAACTGTATTATATAAGATACAAGCTATAAAGATAATATTTTACAATATGGCCTAAGACGGCAAGCGCAATGGCAATCAATCTACCCAGAGACGTTGTAAAACGGTCCGTTTTTATGTGGAGTGCGTTGTAAAAAGCAGGAAGATCCGACTTCTGTCATCTCCCATCCACTTCAATTAGTGCATGGTTTATGAGTCGACTTTTCCTCCAGATATTATCAACATTATAATATGTTATTTATTTATTTTTAACTTCTTTCATTTATTCTTCGAACAGCTCTGCTTAGTCCAGCTGGAGTTTTTTGCGTCTGATTTAAAAATATATGTATTACGATAAACCAGTGATTCACAAAGCGGGCGATATTTCTGGAGGAATCTAGGAAAGGCGTTGGCTTCATGAGCAATATGGAGGAATTAAAGGATAGTAAAGAGGCGGAGAGTGCAACAAGAAGGCGTTGAAAAAAATATGGACTTAAATGGTTTTCAAGTATTTTTAAATTATCTCCTATTACACACAGGAAAAAATATCCCTTAGGGCCAATATCACATTTGAGAAATTTATTTTATATTTTATTAGAACTTTATTTGATAGGAAAAAATATCCCTTAGGGTTAATATCACCTTTTAGAAATTTATTTTATATTTTATTAGGACTTTATTTGATAGGCAAAAATATCCCTTAGGGCCGATATCACCTTTTAGGAATTCATTTTATATTTTATTAGGACTTTATTCGATTAGAAAAATATCCCTTAGGGCCAACATCAACTTTTGGGATGCTGTGTAGAGGGTCCTTTTAGGGAAAGAAAATTAAATGAAGTTCTGGAAAGGAAATTGGTATGAGTGGTGGGTAGAAATTTTGGGTCAATGTCTTGTCAAAGAAGTGACGGATGTGAATCCATCCCTTCCACTGCAGTGCAAGGTGACAGCTTGAGAGAGTCTGCCTGAAGAGGTCAAAAGATTTCCCTCAATCAGTCTCTCCCCATCCGGCTCGCCCCGTGGTAGGCGGACAAAAGGATAGATAAGCACAGATAATTAGATAGAGCCTAGGAAGTCATATGTGCACAGAATCCTTGGGGTGATTTATCATAAAAACGGCGCTTTACAAATTATCTAATTTTTACAATTATTTTAATCTATAATAGGTATACTCTCTATACAATATAATTATTATGTTCTATTTTTCAACGTGAAATAGGCAGTTGCCTAGTATGGTGATTTAATGTACCAATCGTGTTTAAATGTCTTGTAATTATTTCATAAATAAAAAAAATATTAAAAAATCTAATAAATGTAAAAGAACAACACACAGAAACATAAAAAGGCTAACTTTCGCAACTGGGACTCGAACCCAGGAAATTTCGTCCACAGACCTCTTATTTTTATATTAGGAATAGGAATAACCTTCAAAAGGGATAACTTATTAGGATAGAAATAACCTTCAAAAATTATTATAAAAATAGAATCATTCTAATAAAACATTATTATTATTATTATTACTGAGTAAAATAAGTTTGAGAAACTCTCCGATAAACCATCCCTAATTGGCTTTCTTGAAGTTGACCCATCCACCGCTTCTGTTAGACTTGTTAGAGCATATTCCTATACAAGTTAACCTCAAGTGCTCGAGATATGATAACGAGATTCTTAAGTGTGCACTGCTCTTCCCACTGCAGCTCAATTGGGTCTAGAGAAGAATTGCACTGCAGGAGCAGTTAAAAATAACACACACTGTTCCAGACTTCACAGCCAACAAGGCCTCTTCATAATAATATCGAATTACGGAGACAACAAAGAACATTATGTTTGGACGGTTTATGCTTCACCGGGATTCGTGTCGGCTACAGTGGCCACAGTGGTCGTTGTTGCATTATCTCAGCAACGTGATAACTTCATAAAATTGTCCTGGTACGATAAATACGCAAAACAATTTGTATAATTATTGTTTTTTGTTCTTTAATCCATTTTTTAATTTTGTATGTGAATTTATTTTTGTGTATCTCATTTTCTGTGTCAAAATGAAGGATTGTTGAATGTTTTTATTGCCTAGTATTTAATATGTCTCTGTCCAGTGTGATTGACTTTTCACGTTTACTTTTTACGCTTGACTAATTGGACTGTTAATGATGGTTTGTGTTTATTGAAATTTGTTTTTCTTCAAAAAATTTATTGCTGAGATGCTGTGTGGAGAGTATTTTTAAGGAAAGGAAGGAGGCGAAGTTCTGGGAAGGAAAAGGGTATGAGGGTTGGGTACGAATCTAGGGTTTAGTGTGTCCACATCATCCATTGCTAATACCTAGACAAACCTTATCCCATGAACCCGGGGACCCCTGCTAAGTCACCAAATGTAGCCAACCACTTGGGGTGACCTATGTACGAATTGTTGCCGGGACGGCAGTACCCATTCCCGCCTCCCAAATTGTAAAATAATGTACTTTACTATTGGTATATCGGAAAATTGTCGTATATTTGTATATATATCTATACGTTAGTACTACAAACTTGTTGAATATTTGGTCTGTATAAATCAGTCTATGTCTTTCAGAATAATAATAATATTTAATAATCTTATCTTGCAAAAAAATTCAATAAAGTACGGCCAACTTCTTACTTGTGAAGGAAATTAATAATTAAAATTAGTAATAAAATTATTAATTACTTTTCATGTGTGGTGTTGAGATTGCAATTAATATTAAAATGCTTTCGCTTCCGGTGGAAGAATTATTCACGCATTCTAATGAGTTTTAAGTAATTTCACGCAAATTTACTGATAACATTCACTATTCCATATTAATATTAAATATAAAAGACCGATAACAATTTATTATTGATTAATATCTCATGAGCCGACCAATTTCCGCTTGCACTTCATTTATTAATGTTTTTTTATTATCAGTTATATACCAACCTAAATTAATATGTATGTCTACGTTTATATAAATTATTTAATCTGATATTCTTCTCTAGTTCGAAGTCAAGTCGAACATAAATCTACTATTTGGTAATCTCTATTTAAAATACACTCATATTACAATGAAAAAATTCAGCATTAATTAGTAAGGTATATGTATCAACTATAAACTCGGTCTACCTATAAATGACAAATTTAACAAACCACTTGAACGATTTAAAATTAAAACTCGAAATAGAAGACTTATTTCCGACTGACTTTTATTTATTTATATGCCTCCATAGGCTTATTAATGTAAATAAATTAATTAATTTTACACAGAATTGATGAAGTTTAGCCACATGCGAAACCTTGCGAGCTTTGAAAAGTCCATTTAACTATTAAAAATTAAGAAAATACGCTGTGTTTGACTTTCCAAAATGTGCAATCGTTTTGTGGCTTGCTTGTACACATTTTTTTCAATTTCACCTTAAAATTGAATTCTTCCGAATTCTAGAGAAACATTTCAAACAAAGTAAACTTTCAAGTGGATAAGCACAGTAAAAGTCAAAACAGTAGACTAATCAATATTTACATTAAATAAATCTGCTCATTTTGACTGTCCTAAAACACGTTATTTTCCTAGTTGGACAGCCAACAATCATTGTAATATGTAATATTTAATGTTTTTAAAAAATACAATTTCGATTTCAAGAAAGGATTTTTAGATTTTTGGCGGCCAATGTTACACTAGAAAATAGCTTTTCATAAATTTACAAAGACCTCGTGTAATTTGAAAAACTGACATTGGTTCTTTCAGAAGCAAGCCACTGAATCATTGGCGAATAAGAAATAGAGTAAATTTAAAGATTTACCAGCAAGTGGAAAAGGTTTTATCATTGGATGACTTAAAATATTATATTAAATATTATAAAATAAAATATTATGTGTAATAATAATAAATATTCATTTGTCAATAAATAAAAATAACGTTTATTTGTCATTTTTTTACAAAATTGACAAATGGGTCTCAACTCAAGTATGCATTCAGGATTTCTTTTTAGGAATTAAAATTTTAATAAAAAACACCTACTTAATGTGCAATATGTTGGCGATAGATTCCTTTAATTACATGTTCGTAAAATATATCTTGTTAAGAGCTCAGTCTATTTATTAAGTATAATTAATACATGAAGGAGGGTAAGAAAGCGCAAATTTATTGAGAATACACATAATTAGTTCTCCATTCGAACAAAGCCAAAACTTCTAAAAGATCCAAAACATCCTCCCAAATGCAGAACAACTAAGAGCAGATAATATGTATGGCCCCATGGCTGATGTATGCAAGGGTGGTGAGATAAAAGTGCGGAAGACATCCATCGCGTGGAGTTTCCGCCAAATTCCCTAAATCACCAGCATCTAGGAATCCCCACAAACCACCCGGGATCCACCACCACAGCCAGATATCTTCCCACTTCCCACTTCCCACTACCACTGGCAGAGTAGGTACCCTCGGTAATGGCGGTCTACGATTGTATCTACTTATAGCTGGAACCGCGTTGGTCTGCATATAGACACAGCATGCCGAGTTCTTGTTACTTTTAAACAAATTAATTTTCAATTGAGTGCATGTTAGTAGAATACCAAAGACACTGACTAATATTACGTAGGAGCTCATTAATATAATGCTTATTACATCAAGATATTAAATAATAAAACATATTTGTATAATACTTCTGACTGCACAGTCAGCCGCACAACATCTTGAATGACAGAATTTTCAAAAAAAAGAGTACCTACGTGTGTTTGTGATAATATTATTTATTTGCTTTAATTTCAAATTTGACTCAAATGACTTAATTTTAATTTAATTTTAACTAATATATGTATTATAACTATATATATATAGGTAACTAATTATATGAGTCTTAGTTCAAAGTCACCAGCTAACAATCTTAGTAATTAAGCCACTTGTAATATGTATATACAGGTTAAATGTATGAATGAATTTGTAAAAGTGCCCTTGAGGTGATTTTCTCACGAAAATAGCGCTATAAAAACCATCCAAATATTATTATTAGTATTATGGTACAAATTCGAACATTGTATATCTACTGTATAATTTATAATATAAGTATATGATTTATTTAAAATAAACCAACAAATAAAATTGAATGATGCACGTATGCGCATTTTAATCCATTTGAATAAATCTTTATTCTTTCACATATTAACCTACGCAGACAAAATACAACAAACTTGAATTTTTCACAACGATTTAAAAAGTGGAATTTTTTGTTTTGCCACCAAAACGACAAGTTCGTTTTTGAAATCAATAATATTAAATGATATTATGCTTTTTTAGTACATTGATTTCAATCAGAAAAATAATATTTAAATCATTACTACATTTTTTTAGTTTGGATAAATATCTAATTGAGTTTGCCATGGTGTAATATTCCTGTTACAATCTCGTTGCCATTCCATCACTTTGGTAGGACAGGGTTATAACTTCACTTTACCTTGTTCTGAGATCTGAAATGAAAAAGCTTGTAAAGACGATTTCCTCACAATCAATTTATCGATTTCTGATTTTGAGGTAGAATCTTGGGTAAAGTATTTTAGTTTTACGTATTTTGAAAGTAAATATTTAAATAAAACAGATACTTAACATTTTAGAACACACCCTAACGTGCAGTTAGAACTATATGTTCTAATTACGCTTCTCTAATGCCATTCCAAGATAGGACCACGTTCTAATTAAATGTTTTCCGTTAAAATAGTTGAACTAAAATACTTTTCACGTGATTTAACCTTTATGATTATGAAAATTCGTATTTGCAAAACTTTTACACTTCAGAGTATGGTAAGGGGAAGTTAGAAACCTATCTAACTGAAGTGATCAACTATAAGATACAAACAAAATGGCAGTTCGAAATGGAACCTTTTAAAATAAATGAAACCTTAAAAAAATGATGTCAGAACTTCGTCATGTCTGTGGAAGTACAACACAGATAGCTCTGAAAATTATTTTGGTTATAGAAATGTACAAAAGAAATAGTCTTGCGTACAAAGTCATTTAAAAAAAAAATTTCAGAGAGCCTTGCCGAACTGAGGTAATAATTTGTTGCGTATAACCATATATACCACGCCGATGTTTGTGTAAGACACGGGAAATGAGCTAGATGGCAATATTTTAAACTGGTCACTAACATGTCACTAACCCATGAAGGGTTGTTATCATCGAGTAGAGGTTCTTTTCTTGCAAAATCGGTTCAACTGTTTGTACGTAATGATTCACATTATTAGCTAAGTATTATACTTACTTCGAGTTGCGGAAAAACTGTTCCGGAAATAACATAATAAAGGTGCGGAGAGAGTGGTTTCTAACCACAGTATCCGGTTGGTTCCGATTGAATCACTTCACAAAAAGAAGGAAGCAAATATTATTCACTATTTACTCTGTCTGATGTTATTTATATTCTTTGAATGGTCTGGTTCTTATCGGATGATTTCATTAGCTGACAAACTCGTATGGAAAATAGTGTATTTCGCAATATTTACAGGCCCTGGCACCATGGAAGGAAGGCAGTGAAAATTTGATCATGTAAATCAATAAACACAGATTCTGATTTTTTTTAAAACCCCTTGTAGATCATCGGAACGTTCTATTTAGATCCTTTTTTATTGAATTACTGTTTTAATTTATAAATATGTTTCAGCTAGTATATAACTGAGCTGGCGCCCTTATACAATATATTAGTTCTTACAGATGGCTTCCCTATTTAGATTCAGTTTTCATTTTGCAAACCATAAAAATGGCGACTTCTGTCCTAATTTTTACATGACCCTAGATATAAATTTTAATGAGTCTCATGTTTTAAAATAATTGTGCATTATCATTCCATTGGTTATGTTTTTAAAACAAATATATTATTTAAAGGATGGTTAATGAATTCTTTCATTTCAGTAAATTTTGTCCTCTCCCAAATTTTACCCGCACATGTTAATAATATTATAACCTAAAAATATATTTTATTATTTTACCCTTAATACTATGTTAATATAATGAATTATAAAATGAAGCATCGAAATATAATGTTTTTTTATGGGTAGGATTTTAAATTTATATTTACGACAATATTTGTGTTCCAAAATAAATCTGTCAAAAATTATAAAAATAAATTTTACGCACATCAGAATGCACTTTTGATCTTTTTTCTATTCGTGTTTTATCGTGCAATAAATAGAGCTTTTTTTAGCTAATTATTCAATCATTATTAACTCACAGATAATTACCAAAGTTGCCACAAAAATCATCAAGATTCGAATTATTTAATGGTCTATATTTTAAAATATTAAACACAAATAAATAAAATAGTATATCTCCATAATAAATATTTGTTATGCCTTTCGATTAAAAAAATATCTATTAATTTTGGTTGGGTATTTTGGTCTCAAATCCAAACTTAAGATTTGTATTTAAAAAAGGCAGCGCTGCCCTTCTTCTAACTACTTAGAATACCTACGAGTATATCTGAAGGAGAAAATTGAATGTTTTTAGGTACTGACGTTGACGGTTAAAAAAATATGTGCCTCAAAAACGCGACATTTTTACATACATGTGCGAAATTTCATGGAAATTTAAAAAATACTCAAATTCCTCATTCATAATAAATTGGTTTTACTATGAAACATTTTTGGCGGGAAAAGACCACAGTTAAATTCTCCGAAACAAACAATGTGACCAAACAGATTTTTTTGGCAGAATGGACACAGAATATAATATACGTACAGTTGCACGAATTAAATGACATCACAATAAATTTTTGACATAGGTACAGGCAATATGAAGTTTTTGTGCTGAAGGATTGGCCTATATTTATGGTGCATTCGTTAATACGAAACCGGATTATCATTTTTGAGCATTCATCCAAAAATCATGTCACTACAAAGAGAATTACATTACCCATACAAAATCCCTAATACAAATCCTCTGCGTTTGATGAATGTGACAATGAGTTTTATTTACTGCCTGGTACAATATTGTATTGCGGATTTGTTATCTTTATATTATTCAAACATTACGAAACGAGTTTGTCAAGCGGACGGACCGCCAAAGGATTTGTTTGGACTGGGGAAGGAAGCGGAAAGCGGGAAGCGGGAAGGTGGGAGAAGACGCGAGAAGGTGAGGGAAGGTAGGAGGAAGGAAGCACAATACGGAACAGGCAGAGGAAGTGCTTTGCCGCCATTATGCTCGAGTGACAAACGCCGTTAGCCGCTGACAAATTCACTTTCGTAATTCTAAACTTTGTCAAAAACGACGGGAAACTTTTCCCACTAGCATCACGATTCAGGTGGTTCGGTTAGAATAATCATGGCTTGGTACAGAGATGATAGTGTTAGGAGTATCATAAATGCTGACGCGATTTGAAATAAAGTCCAACAGCTCCCGTTTGGAACCTGTTAGACTACAGCATCCCCAATTGGAGTATGTTGTGAGGCTGGAGGTAGTGAAAAGGGGAGGAGATACGGTCGAGGAAGGTGGGGAAGTTTATGGGTCTTCAGATCTGGTCACCAAATACTGTTAAAGGCATTTCAAGCAACGTTTGGATTCTGAATGGTTGTCTTACACCGGGGCGATTCTGAGAGTATTTCTACTTTGTAACGTGCCACAAATGTTATTTTTAATTGTACGTGTAGTCTCACAAGAAATGAGAGAGTAGGGTAGATGGTAGATCTTAGAGTGTGTAAACAATTATCATAGGAAGTCTCTCTCTTAGCTAAGTTCTCAGCTAGTCACCACGATATATCAATAATCTGTATTCGTAATATTTATAAATGCAATCTATTAAACTACGAACATAATTTCTATCAAGTATTCTGTAATACAAGTATACGCTATACAGCACTATTCCACACGCTTAATTACAAAACAAATGCAGCAACTAATTCGACAATTAACCGTACTCTTCATTCGTTCAATGATATAAAAATATTTGCCTAAACACTAACATTGACATTTTCTCGAATTCACTGCCCAAATTTAAAAAAGAACACCATGTCCATGATATAAACTGTTCAATGCGCATACATATCCCTTCACAGATAACCACTTTTCATGCCTACAAACATACTCACACATGCACACACCTACACACTACGCACATCACCCGGTAATTACTAAATATACATACCACAAAATTATTACATTACAAAGAAACATATCATAGGTACGTCCCCCTCCATGAAATATTATTTAATATCTGTAAACTGTCACATCAAAAAATAAGTTTAACACAAAGGAAGCTATGCTTTTTATGGAAATTTAACTTTTTCAAATGCTTCTCGACACAGTGCCAGTGGTGTGTTTATTGCGGTGTGATTTTACTACAAACGTTTTTATTTATGCAAACAGCAACCGCCAACCGACACCGCAGTGCCGATTTATTATATATTCCAATCACATTCAAGTCAAACAAAAAATCGTGATCTTCCTCCTTTCAATTGATAGCCTCCAATAAGTGCATAAATCACACCATAAAACAATGAACTAAAACTTTAAAGTTATCGTTAATCTGCCGAAATCTGGAAGTAGTGTCGGATTTTCCAACATTCGGGATATTTAGTAGTCCCTAGTTATTAAAATATAAGAAATGACATAATACGTATTGAATTTATTAAGGAATCCCACAAAAGTGTTTAGGGGCTGTGTTATTAAATATTTGTAAACAGTCCCACTATTATGTGAAGGGTTTATTGGGGGCCCTATGGCCAGGGCTGCCACAAAAAAATAAACCTTTTTTGCAAAAAATAGTAATAAATAAAATTACAGCGTTGAATCGTTTTAGAATAATTTTAAAAACTTATAAAACGTTTTCTGATTTAAGAATACTAACTATAAACTTACACCGACATAAAAGTAACGGGTCTAACAATTACGAAAAATTATCATTGCGGCATTAAATTAATGTTTACATCGATCAGTAAGGTATTATAAATTATAATTGTTTGCATACTTTCTTGTAAAATGTTATTGCACTTATAATTGGTCTTTGTACGATAAAAAAAATATGTAGGTACCTAAGATAAGCATCTTTACAAAAACATAATTCTGCACATTAATAACAAATAATAAAGTGCATTAACTTCGAGAGGTCTACATAATGACGATGGTAGGAGTAAAAAAGATTAATAACTTTCCGAAATTCCATTTTTTTCCCATACAAAATGAAGTACCTATTAAAAATCTTTAGTGTACCACACCGTACTAATTTTATCTTTTTACCAAATAAGTACCCTTAAAACTTGGAATTTCAATAAAGTTATTTATCTTTTTTACTTATACTATCATGTCGAATCACCTTCCGAATCAGTGGCGGCTCGTGACTGTTATATGTGCTAGAATGTTAAAATTAAAAAAAAAAAAATGGCATTGATTTTGTTGTAGCCGAAAGGCAATTTTTTTTTTTGAAAATCTGTTTTCTGTATGAAGATTTACAGAAAATGTCAGTTTTGCCGTGCGCCGCACGGATTTCCTAAAAATCTTCATACAAAAAACAGATTTTCAAATAAAAAAAATTTTTCGGCTACACGATATCGATAAAGCCATTTTTGTTAATATTAGCACTCTAGCACACCAAAATTCACGAGCTGTCACTGCTCCCGAAGTCAATGCACATTACCCCTTAATTTTAACTTATTATTAAATATTTTTATTTTTTATTTTTATATAATATTACAGCGTTCACATAAAGTTATTAATATTTATACATAATAGCTAATAACATAATTTATGAACTTTTTGTTGTGTTGTGTGTAAGGTAGGTTAGTGACTGTGAAACTGTGGTTGGGTAATGTTGTTTGTTTCGTGAACACCTCACTAGGAGAACCTGTGCTGAGGTGTTTACGTGGTTATGTTTAAGTGTGACAAGTATTTATGTGTTGTAGTAAAAATTTTCTTCTTTATTTATTTTTTAAATTAGTGCTTATTTTAAACTGTTTATTTATAAAAAAAATTATTAAAAAAATATGTATATATATATATATATATATTTTTTTTTAAGTGTATGTATAGTTGATATATTCTCGAAAAATGTGTTTAGTTATCTTACATTTTTTTATAGTTTGTTTACGTTTGGTTTGGAGTTATTATGTTTTGAATGAAGTTAAAATCTTGATTTTTGATCCAGGCTGAGATAAGTTTTTTGTGAATGTTTGTAGACGTATTTGCAGTTATTAGTTGCTTCAGTGTAATGGGCATACAATTAAAAAGTTTGGTTGCGTAATATTGAAAGTGTCTTTGTCCATGTGTTGTGTGCGTTATCGGTATGTTCAGTGTTTTATTTGTTGAGGACCTGGTTTTTATTGAGGTTTTTGGTTGAATTGGAATATGGAGTTTGTGTTGGAGAAGATGTAGAAGTGCATATTTGGCATAGAGTTGTCTTATTGACATGACTTCCAATGTTTTGTAAATTTCGCTTGAATCTGTGTAGAATGGTACTTTCAGGATTAGTTTAATTATTGCTTTTTGAATTGGGTCAATTGCTATGTTTGTAGCACTTCCCCAAGCTAGTATTCCATATGTGGCAATGGATTGAAACAGTGCAAAATATATAGACCTGAGTATTTTTAGTGGGAAAATGTTTTTAAAGATTTATATTTGATAAGATGTTGTAATTTATATTTTTTTTATTTTATACAATTTTTATTTTTATTTTGACCGGTCAGTGGTTGAGCGGTCATTGCGTTTGGGTTCCACCTGGGTTCGATTCTCGGCTGGCTAAGTCCTCCATCACAACACCTCCATTCCGCTTAATGTGGTGGTAGTAGGAGATTTTCAAATGTTGTTGGGTTATTCGTAACCCGGGAATGATTGTCTTTCTTTTTAAAAAATAAAAAATTCCAGCTTATTATTTGTATTTTAAATGTTTTAATGTTGATATTTTTTAATGATATTGGGATTTTGTTTTAGAGTTTACCATGGTATAAGACAAAAAAAGGTTTCTCGTCCAAGCGTTTGCGTTATTGCTTGATAGAGATGTTTTGTTGTTATTTCTTGTGTTTTGTATTTATGAATGCAAAGGAGTATTGTTTTATAATAGAGTCGTTTAATTGACATGATGTTATGATTGTTGAAAATTTCGTCAGTGCTAGTTCTTACAGGGAGTTTCAATATAATTTTCATGGTGGATTTTTTTTTTTTGGTGATTTAAAATATTATCATTACTTCTCCTTCCTACATCAAAGCAAAAATAATTAGTTATGAATATAACTGATATGTTTATGTACTAGGCATGTTCAGAAAATAAGTGTGTTGTGATCATAATGGGCGGTGTTTTTTTTGCTTTTTGAGGTTTGGCTGCAGTGAATGGTAGAGAGGGATCTCCTGACCAGAGTGAGCTTCGCAGGAACACGGTAGTACGTAAACTCACGTTGTAGTGTCCAGTTGCGTGAAATATGTCGATAAGAAATCCCGCAAAGTGCGAGCACAAGAAAAATCGGTTCATTAGCGCCTGCGAGTTTCTTGAGCGAATTGAATTGGAAGGTGTGCATTTTCTGAGCTCTATTATGATTGGAGATGAAACGTAAGGGGCTCATTAATTACACGCCTGAGACAAAAAGACAGTCCTCATACCAATTTCCAATTCAAAAAATTCAAAACCAAAATTTCAGGCAACAAAATTATGGTCTCAGTGTTTGAGGAGTGTGCTTGTTGCACGATAAAGCCCGTCCTCACACAACCTTAGGCAACGTTAACCATTTGGTTGGGATGTTTTGAACCACCTCCCGTATTCTCATGATTTTGCGTCTTCGCATTATTATCTTTTCACCTCCAAGGCACACATGGATGGAATTAAATTTTCAAACGACGAGCAGGTGCAGAAAGAGGTTATTATGTGGGAGAAGGAGCTGGCGGGAGAGTTCTTCGAGGAGTACGCAATGAAGCTTTTGCCACGGCTCACCACATGCATTAAACGGGGTGGCGATTATGTGGAAAAATAGTCAACAAGTGTGTCAAAAATATCATTTTTTTTCAAAATTCCCGTTTTCAAAAAATATTAAAATTTAGTACACTTACTTTTTGAACATGCCTCATATTATGTTTGTAAAATGATAAGAATTTATTGTATTGTTATGTAAAGTATGAACTGATTTATTTGTAAATAATAATATTTGTAAATGTTCATCGTATATTATGTCTGCAAAAGCCGAACGGGCGTTTAATAAATAAATATTATCATTTGCACTACTTAAACCGATAACCGCCATAATACCGCACAGTTGGCAACCCTGATTTCGGGCCAGAAGCCAAGCTAAAGGAATACCGCGCGCTTCCCGGAAGGGTTGGCATATCAGATGGGACATGGGACGGAGTACTACAGGTCTACAAGACTAAGGACTAAAGGACCACAGAGTACAGGGCTATAACAGGACGAGGAGGTAAGGCAGGTCTCTGTGTTACCGCCACAACGGACTCGCGGTACGGAATATTAAAACACCCGACATGACCGGCTCTCATACCCCACGTTAAGGGACCCGTCGATTAATTATCCGAAAACACATTGTTTTAGGCCATCGCGTGAATATTAATTACCTATTACCGACCCCCTCGCTCACGTACGAGGGATGCAGATAATAATATTGTCGCGGATTTTATCGAGAGTTGCAAAATGTGTTGGTACGATCTACAACAATGGGAATTATTAACCAGCAAAATGCAAACCTAAACGCAAAATTGGTAAAATGAATGTCTATTTACGTGATACGAATTGAGGAAACTAATTAATGACTAGACAGGTAACTGTATCAAACTAATTATTGCGTAGATGGTGTCCGGAAAATTGTAGTACAAGCGAGAAACTATATCGGGTAACCTTTATCACATTAAGTTGATGCATCAATTTGGGTGAAGCAAAGAGTTTATTCTAAGATAGAGTCATTATAAGGAGGCAGCTATCAGAATTTCTACCGATTTCTAAGATATTTTCCTTAATTGTTTGAAGTTTTTAAGCTCTTAAAAAATGTGTGTTATTCTTTAAGATAGTATCTATACATTCCCCACGCCGAATCGGTAATTATTTGAAATTCCCTCGATAGAAATAAATCGCAAAGTATGCTCCGAAAATTATTATTTCCACGCTTGTTTCTGTTATTTTACAAGTTATAGGTATGAAAAAAATCAAAATGTTCCTTTAAATGCTACTTAACACAACCCTCATGAGGTTTTTGCTCTTTTTCAAACGTGTCGTGTTTTTTTTCATTGTTTGTTTTTTGGGTGTTATGCCGTGTTGCGCTACCTCCTTCTTTAGCCGACGTTTCGGACAGCGTTGCAGTGTCCATCATCAGGGCAGATCCGGCAGATCCGACACATCGTCGGATCGGCTAAAGAAGGAGGTAGCGCAACACGGCATAACACCCCAAAAACAAACAACGAAAATGCTTTTGGCCGTGAAAATCTAAAAACGTGTCGTGTTTTGTTTATCATTTTCACAATTTTCTCATGAATTTTATCGTCTTTAATATTAGCGCACTCCCTCCAACATTCGTACTGCCGTATATCTGCTTCTTCTTCTTTTTGGGTTAGCGCGGCCTTAGGAAACACGAGAGTCGATGAATTTAAATAATAAGTATTTTCATATTTTTTTAAGAAAAACTCTCTTTTTAACTTTTGAAGGTTATTACCATCAATGTAATATATCATTGAAGAAGAAGATAATTAATTTTTTTATATATTATTGTTATATAATTAATTATTATATAATATATGTTATTGTTATCTTCTTCTTCAATGATAAATAAGTATTTTACCAAACTGTTGCTGTCACTATAAAATCGTCAAAATCGAGGTTTGGTTTTCCCAATTTTTCTGCTCCAAAACTGGACGGATTTTTAAGATTTTTTACCGACTATATTAGAAGAAAGCATACTGTGCCTGTACGTTTTTTTTAATACATTGTCTAATTTGTATACTCAACGTCTGTTGATGGCGCTCAAATCACCAAATTGAAAATTTGGTCGGGTCCTAACTCATATAAGAAAAAGTAACTTACCAAAAAAGCAAACGTACCATGCTAGTGGTTAATATCTATAATATCAGTTTTGTAACTCAACGGGATTGCTCTAGCAAGAAATAAAAACAATATGAAAAAATATTTGCAATAATGTCAAAATCCAGAAAAGAAATTGGGGAATGCTTTTTTATGGTTTTTATGTTTTTAGGTATCCTAATAAGCCTTCAAGAAAATTGGTGTTGATTAGAGAATAATTAGTTAGGTTTTATAATAATTATGATCAAAAACCCAAGCGTGAAAAAAAAACCGTGAACTATAATTTGTCTTATCTACGTGCACACCTTTCAAACCTTCATACCTGTGTCTGTTTGTTTTAAACTCACATAGATAATATGCAGATACAAGATAATAAGGATTCGTCATTCTGTTTACACCGACCGGGATTCCAACTAAAAAGTGTTTACGGTTGATGGTAAATGAGTAAACATCTACATAATATGTTTTCCGTAATTTATTCAAGTACGAGTACAGTGTATAAAGAAAATCGATGTCCTAATGAGTGCTAAAAAGGCTCTAGACAGAGTGTCCAGTAGGATATGAATCAAACGAAATTGCGTGATAGGGGAAGACATTTTTAATCAAAAAGACCGAATGTTTTGTGGTCCAATTCTTAACTCTTTTAATGTTGTATCGATGTTTGTATTTTTTAAATAAACCAATGAATGCAACATAAATAAAATGAATTAAAAGGGTACCGTGTTTTTGGATTTTTTTTTCTTTTATGATGTACCTAAATCTATGTAATTAAAGTATATTTATGAACTCACGATCCGTACAACAAGAGCAAATCTAGTTTTTTGTAATATCTACGTATTATTTCAAATAAAACCTAACAATTCGAACCAAAGCGTCATCATTTGGCGGGTAGGAGGCAACCCGCCGTAGCTTAATAGTAGAGCTCCTGACTGGCAATCAGAGGGGTGCGGGTTTGAGTCCCGTCGGCGACATGTATCTTTTATCGGGAGATTTTTTCAAAATGTATGAGTGTTTCGGGCTAATAATTATTGCTTATAATAATTGTTACCACCGTGTATATTCAGTCATTTTGATTGCAAATAACTTATACCCATATCATCCATCTTCGTTTAATTCATAGCTTACCGGACACCATGTAAATCTGTATTAGTCAGGTTCTTAGCAAGACATTAAAGATATCAGATTTAATATCGACAGAATCTAGTGGCAAAGTTGAAGTTTGAATCTGGCGGAGACTTCCCGTTCAGTATCGAGAGCACAGTGGGTTAATGTCTTTTCATTAAACGGCCAAGTTTTAATTAAATTTTTAACGACGCTTTAAAAATGAAACCCCGAGACAAAGTGCTGAATTTGAAGTAATATTAAAGATATTAAGCAGATTATGGTGGGATAAGAAAGGTAATATTCCTAATATTAGAAGTTATGGTGATTGGGTTCAAAGCTTTCAAGGGTGGAAGCCAAAAACGATAATAATCCTGCGTTATTCTTAATTAATTCATTTATTAAATACCTTTATGCAGTTACTTATTAAGGAAAATAGGCATCTGAGTGGAATCTAAAGATCTCCCGTTTGCAATGTATCCTGGCCCCCTTGCACGATCGATCGATAAGAATTGTATCGGTAAATTCTCACTGTTCCCTAGGACAACTGCAGATAACAAAACAACAGTTGACTTCAAATATATTAAGAATATTGTGAATTGTTGTTTATTCGTTGGCGATCTGCAGTTGTGCTGGGGAACGTTAGGGAACGTTAGGGAACGCTGGGGCAGTTAGCGAAAGTTATCGATACAATTCTTGTCATTTGCCATTGTTATAATACTTCACCGACGGGTTTAATACATTTGAATTGTTTATGCCTATCCAAAATATAAAGTCATCGTATAGTCTTCCCACTAAATGATTTGTCTTAAAATAACTATGCTCGTTGTGCGCCCCAATGTTGAATTTGGCAGCCACCTCTGGTCTACTAAATATTAAAATACTTGAAAATTCCTTGTTTCTGTGCTGAAACGGGCGGTCCGTTTGCTAGATTTCCCCATCTTAAATAAACTAATTTTAGAGGAAATGCGTCAATTGGGAATGCTATCTTTGTTTTTCCGGTATTCAAATGCTCTGAGGAACTACAGTATTTATTTATTAATTTATTTATTATTAATTTTCAACGCCCTGATGGGCTTTTACATAATAAGTATATAATACAGTGTAATATATGTATTACAATGTTTAAATAAGAAATATAAACTTATAGCAACGAACATTATAAAAATGGTAGGTTAAAAAGTAAGCAAAAAATATTATATTATAATAAAAGGGAAAAAGTTAAAATAAATTAAACTGAAACCCGTTTTTAAATTGCAGATGACATAAAAATAATAATAAATAGTGTAAGTTAATATTAGAAATTTACAGATGAGTAATACAAGGAAAAGTTTACAATACAGAAAAACAAAAGAGAGTAACAAGATTTTACATAAAAAAAAAAAATAAAAATAAAATAAAAATAATAAAATAAAAAAATTTAAAAAAAAATTAAAAATTTTTTTTTAAAAAAACGGGTATGTAATCGGGAAACACATGCTTGATATATATTATTCTGAGTCTCCTCTTCCGTCCAACATCCATGTAATTATATAAAAACTATCATATAATCTAAGCGTTTAAACATATGGTAGAAAATATTCCAGTGATTTCATTTAATATCGGTATTATTTAAGAACAAAAATATTTGTTATTGTAGATTTATTCATAAACGCGCGGTAAAAGAAAACGCTGTTTGTTTGTTTGTTTATAAGAGTATAATAACATAATGCGTATGCTTTATTGAAGGCTGAACATTTTTTTGAAGTAACCACGTACAATCCCTAACCGCAGAACCCACAAAACATTTCATTATTATCCAAAAGAATGTTATGAATTGTACATTCAACTTTTCAACAAACACTTTCTTTGATGTAAAAAGCCAAAAAAATAAAAAGCTACAATAGGTTAAATATTCATAATAAATCAGTATGCGAATACAAACAATGGTAGGTACTAGGTACCTACAGGCTGATTACAACAGTATGGGCTTTGGCGCGATGGATTTTGAAGTGTCACGTGAGCAAGTCAGTACCATCGAGTGACGACTGTTTGAAAATGGTGGCGATTGTTGTTAATACTCGTTGTTATTGTTGTGTTGTTTTACCGCAAGTTTTGAGTTTTTTTATTATTATTTTAAACAGTGATGTTTACTTAGCGACAGCACCCGAAGCTGGGCGTACTGTACAGGCCCACTACTGCTGACCCTGTGCATATCCTCAGTCCGGCCAACTCTGGTATGGAGTCCCAAAAACATGAAAAAAATCTTGACTCTGCAGAAACGGGCGTTCCGTTTGATAGATTTCCCTATCTTAAAAAATGGATTGCTATCTTTAGCACTGGCATCAGTTAGGTATGGTCCCCTTATTCTATCGGTATTACAATAGAAGATTCTCAGATGAAATACGATCATTGATACCTTCGGCACCGGTGCATAGTCGAGAAACAAGCCAAACGCGCGACGTTTGTCACATGAGAACGGGTCGCTTCTACGATTCGTGCTTGAATTCAATAGCTCAGCTCTGGAACGATTTGACGGTCTCTGCGTTTCTTCCCTCCTACAAGACTCATGTTCACTCATTTCTCTCCTCAAAAAGTCCCTCCATGTAGCATCTTCAAAGATAGGCCTATGCCCTGAGGTAAATTATTTTCCTCAGGATCTCCTGTGTGGAATTAATGTACAAAAATCTGACTTCGTGATTTAGCGGTCGCACGAAACTGACTAATATTTATAATAGAATTAGATATTGACTTGTGATACTAATAACTTGCTGCGTAAAATTAATGTTATTGAATTATTATTCTATTGCCAAAATTCTCAGTTTGCCAAAATCATTATTTCGATGTGTTGTGGAAAGCTGTAACAAGACTAACAAGTTACAAACCCCGCAATAAAGCATATTTCCTATATCCTAGGGATGGGCAGTAAAATAAATCAAAAGAGGCAGAACATTGTCGTTATCCGTAACAGGCCCCATCGACTTGAAATAATAACCAATTCCCTTTGAAAAAATAGCTAAAAAATAATCCTTTTTCATCTCATCGAAGTGTCGCTGATTGGAGCACAATATTTCACTTAGGTTGTTAGGTCAGACAAACACTTGACGGGGGCGAAAAAGAATAAGGTAAAAAAGGAAAAAAAAAAACACTCCTTTTTTAAGGGTCCTCCCGGTGTCCCGGTGGTGACAACTGCGAAACGTGGGTTGGCTGAGAGGCGAAGAAACTCGGGAAATTAGGAAAGGTGAATACAATGTATAAGTGTCTCTGGGATACAGTCGCCTCAGCAGATATGTGTCCTGCAGACCTGGTCACGTGAGACCGCTTTGCCAGAAAGAGGGTTAAACTTTTCTTTAAAAAGGCACACGTGAATACCCTAAGGGATAAAATGTGAAGATGCCCAAATTTGGCAAGCACCTACCTTTAGACCTAGTGTATTGTTTCTTTACCACTGAAGTAGGTAAGATTGATGCATAAAACTGGTAGGTAAGTGCCTACCTACCCTACCAGTATCCCTCTTTTGATATTTTAGTCTTCCAGTTTATTAGACAGACATCTCCGAAAAAACGAAATTTGAGTTGACTATGCATTTGTATTTAAAAGTGTATCCTCTATCTGGTAAAATACTCAGATTACTCATAAACACCATATTACTAAGTATAATGCGGAAAAACTTGTAGTGCAATAAATAAAAACATGATGTTTTCTGGGTCACATTTAAAATGTCATACTAATATAGTGTATCACATTTTAAAATGTCATACTAATATAGTGCACAACTGCTAACCCCGTACAAATCGCAAGTACGCCCCACGGTTGAATTTGGCAGCCATCTCTGGTCTGGAGCCCCAATGTATCTGAAAAACACCCTCGACTCTGTGCAGAAACAGGCGGTCCGCTTGATAGATTCTCCCGTCTTAATAAACGGATTGCAAACTTTAAAGCACAGGCGTCGGGTGGGATTGCTATCATTGTTATACCGGTATTTCAATGGAAGATGCTCCGAGGAACTAGCGTCATTGATCCCCTCGGCACCGGTGCATAGTCGGGAAACACGCCAAACGTGCGCCCAACATATGTACACGGTTGACATTTGTCACATAAGAACGGGACGCTTCTACGACTCGTTCTTGTGTTTAACAGCTCGGCTGTGGAACGATTTGCCGGCCAGTGTTTTCTCCTTCCTACAACATGGGTCTCTTCAAGACCCACGTTCACTCCTTCCTCTCCTCAAAAAGACCCTCCTCACAGCATCTTCAAAGATGAGATAGGCCCTGAGGGAAATTATTTTCCTCAGGGCCTCCTGGGTGGAGTTAATGTAAAAATAAAAAAAAACGGAATTGTTGTGCTTCCCAGTACTATTTCATAGCTTATTTAATATGTAAAACGCAGACATGTGTAAATAATATTTGTTTTATAGCGAGCATTCAAATATTGCTTTCATCATTATCTCCAAACTTAGTATTTGGAGATGTCTGCTTAATCAACTGGTCGATCGATTTTGTTTAATTTTATTTATTACAGATTTTATTGCATCTTTTAATTTTCTTTTTAATGCAACCATCAATGTATTTATTGAACTACCGTTTCTTATAATATTTGGTTATTAAATTTATACGACACTTGTTAAACTTCGGTATTTACGTACTTCCTTATGGTCTATAACCGTACCTTTACCATTACAGTTCCTTTATTATTAGTTTCTTGTAAATGGCATTAATGTACTGTAAATAAATAAATGTTTACGATATCCCTTTTGAATACTTGTTACATGCTTTGATTGGTATTTGTCTAATACATTCAGATATCATTATGAGAGCAATTTTGTAAAAAAAACACAATCGCAGAATTTATTTAGGGGCTTTCTCACCATCCTCCCAATAGCTTATCTATACTAATAACTAGGAGGCGGCTAAGCGGTGGCAAAACAAAGAATTCCAAGTTGAAAATTCGCAAAAACATCATTCGGAGATATTTAAATTTGAATTTTTGAAATGATATGTTTTTGTAATAACGAATCAATTCTAAACTTCAAACCTCAATATCTCCGAATGATGTTTTTGCGAATTTTCAACTTGAAATTCTTCGTTTTGCCACCGCCTAGCCGCCTACTACTAATAACGAATATTATTAAAAGAAAAATAAAATACTCACAGTGGTAAGAAAACTCGGCCAACTTATCCAATATATAGCCACTATTCATAGGTTCGAGTACCGAATTATAAACTCCAACTTAATAAATAAATAAACCTTAAATCGAAAATATTCGTTATTAGTGTAGATAAGCTATTGGGACGATGGTGAAAATATAGTTAGTTGGGAATTCGAAATATTCATCTCACAAACTTATATCAAGCCAAACTTTTGTTACAATAGAATTTTATGAAGACAAGCACAGAGAAATCGATAACTTTACAATATCGGATCGACAGGTGTAACTTCCGACTATTTTATATCGATATACCGTGCACAGTTTCACCGTTTACATTCGAAACGATATTGACAGCGAATAAATAAGAAATCGATATATGCTGGCAACACTGGAACTGTTTTCGACGAATACACAATCCCAAACGTCAAACGCCAAACAATTACGTAAAAATATTAATAAATTAGCAATGTGGAATTGAAACAATATCCGATATATTTCTGCCTTTACTTTTTACAGTTTGAAAGTTAATTAGTTAATGATGTCTTTAGTCATATTTCAACTAAGTTCGTTTCTCAAAGTTCGAAAGGAATAAATGGATCGCGTCTTAGATGTATTAAGTCTATGGATCGCATGTACGACTTCAATCAGTTCATTAAATAAGTCAGTAATTTTGTACTAATTTGTCAACAAACAAACATAATGCCAGTTAAAGGTTGAATAGAGAAAGAAGAGTGGGAATAAATAGCAAAAGAAGTATTGATAAGGAGAAGAGAAAGCGGAAGAGAAGGGCACGAGGGCGTCGTGTGTAATGGCCTACTCTCGTGTCCCAAAAATAATTGGATATGACTTTCCCTCCATTTATTTGCACCCTCAAAGGAATAGTCCCTCCTCCTTCCCACTTTGAAATAGAACAAAAACAAGCTAGAAATAAAACAAGCTAAATAAAATAATCTAAAAGAGTACTTTTAATTTCTTCTTCAAACTTCGCAAAAGTAAAAACGTTAAAAGTACTTCGAGTACTTTTAACGTTGTATTTTTGTAGAATTAATTTTCTTTTACGATGACATTGTGTTTTTTAACTCGTGATGCCAAAATGCTCGAATCTTTAATATTTTAACAATGAAATATCATTGGCTTGTATTTAATAAACAGGTCAAAGGCTTCCTTAATTTACTCGAAATGCTATTTTTTTAATTTGTGTGCCTGACCTATTGAGCTTCTGTGTTTATTTTTAATCCCATTATTTAAATTTATTATTTAAACGCCTATATGGCTTTTACAATATATAACGTAGTTCATGTTTCGTAATTACAATGAAAATAAATAGTTGAAAAAATTCAGGTAACATAAAAGATAAGAAACAAAATATAGGGTAAGTACATAAAATATAAGATTTCATAGTAGCTATATATAAATATGAAGTTGACAAATACGGCAGTCTTATAATAGATCGCAATGGCTGAATTGGATAAAGCGTATGTCCCGGTTAGACGTAAGGTTCTGGGTTCGAGTCCCAGTTGCGACCATTGTCCATTTTCATATTTCAAAAATTAGATTATTATTGTTATCTTCTTCTTCAATAATAGTTATTTAGTTTATCTATTAGTTACTAGCTGATACTCGGCGTGCGTTGTACTAAATGCCACTTAAAAATAAAGAAATTGTTTCTCCCGTGTCCTTTCCCATTCATCCCCATTCCCCTTCCGCCACCTCTTCCCCACCCTCGTTCCCTTCCCTTCTCCCGCTGCCCCCTTTCTCGCTAACCTTCCCCTCACGAATTCCCCTCGTATTCCCCTTCCCTTCCCCCTACCGCCGTTTTCTCACTAACCTCCCTCCTCATGAATTCCCCTTCCACCTTCTCCGCCACCTTCCCCCTTCTTTGTCACCCTCCCACGAACCAGCTCCTCTCCGCGCCTCCCACACCCCCCGCTAAACTCTATAAAATACTAACAACTTTTTCTAACAACTCGCGCTTGCCCTATTGAAATTGTTTTGCAAATTTCATAACCCTAGAACCAATATAGAAACCTTCACGGGCATGTCCACAACAACTCACTAAATTTTTATCGCTATCGGATGAATATTGTAGGAAATATCTCTAAATATATCAAACGTACGAAGTTAAAATAGTCGTTAAGTTTTCTGAAAGTATCCAATTTTCTACGCAATTTTCTTAATTTTTCTTTCCGTAAGAACCTTCTACAAAGTATTAGAAAAGTTTAAAGAAAAGATGAATGAAATAAGTAAAGTCGTTCTGAAGTTGTAGCGTGACCGAGGGATACAAGGATTCATTTATATATATATATATATATACTAGCTGATACCCGGCATGCGTTGCAATGCCACTAAAATAAAGAAATTGTTTCTCCATGCGTCCTTTCCCATTCGTCCCCGTTCCACCCTCATCCCCTTTCCCTCCGGCGTTCACGCCTTTTTCTCACTAACTTCATTTCTCATGAATTCCCCTTCCACCTTTTCCGCCTTTCCCCCACCCTCGTCCCCCCTCCCACCCATCCCTCCACCCTACACTCATTTTTCAAACAACTCGCGAGTGCCCTATTGCATTTTTTTGCAAATTTCATAACTCCAGAACTCACCAATATAGAAAACTTTCAAATAATGGAAACCTTCATGTCTACAACAAATCACCTAAGTTTTATCGCAAACGGATGAATAATATGGGAAATATCTAAATATATCAAAAGCGCCAACTGTAAAACGTACGATGTTAAAATAAGTTAAGTTTTCTGAAATTATCCAATTTTCTTAATTTTTCTTTACCACACTTGAGTACCGAAACTTACATCATATCTTCACCCTATCCCTCTTTAACAAAAACACATCCATTGATTTGGCTTCTGTAATATAAATCAACACGTGTATTTAAAAAAATATATGGATTGTAAACCAACCACACATTCAAATAATATTTTTATATCTCTCATACACCGACTACAAGAAGTTCATTCTAAGAAAATCAATAGGTACAATTAATCCAAAAAACGTCAAACGGAGACGATAGATAAAATAATATATAATACTAACACCACATCCAGCTGATTTTTACATCGGTCATCATTCCAAGTAGAAAGGAGAATGATTTTGATTGAATTGCTTCAGTTTGCCCCAACTCCGCGTGAATGTGTGTATAATATATTATAATAAATGATAAATGATGACTTGACAAGCAATAAATAAAGATGAATTCTTCGGCAATCAATCAAAAGGATACAAGGTCGAATTATTTTTATACTGCGAGTTGGGACGATGGATGATAATAAATTAAAATTTGGATTAAAACTACACTATACATTACTGCAGTACCATTCCATGCTCAGATACCAAATTGTTCACAAATTTTCAGTTTAGGGCAGGCATTATTATCAGCAGGTAAACTTAGTGGGAATGTTGACCTGGTTTTGTAGTTATGGCTCACTTTAATCAATCTAGTTTTTCAGCGTTCAATCGATGGTTGTTTTATAGTTCCGACGTATAACGTAATTAAAAAGCCTTATTGTTAACCCTTTTATAGACCTAGCCGAAATTTTGTATTTCGTTTCATAAGAAAAGGTTAACATTTAATGATAGTTCAATAATGTTACATCCACGTTTTACCCATATGAATAATCGAAAAATATTTTATAAATTTCGTTTTTGTATTATCGAAATACGTAAATGTTTTGTGTTTGACAGAATTTGTCAGAATATATATATAATTTATTTGATAATGTAAATGTAGATATCTAGACCTAACATAATACTTAATTATGATGACAAGTTAATTGTTCACAATATAAACACACATTTTTTTTTGTAAACCACTTTATTTTATAAATAATATGGTTATTATGGCAAGCCACAAAGTTAACGCTTTTTGGTATACATAATTAACTAGGATTACTTATCCAAAAGAATATGAAAATATTGGTAGGTAATTCATAAAAAACGAAAATATTTTCTATTTTTACTTGAACTAGCTGAAGTATCCAGTATTATCGGGCTTTACTCAGAGGTTTTCGTAATCAGATATTTTTAGAATATATTTTATACAAGCTTCTGCCCGCGACTTCGTCTGCGTAGGATTAGTACTTCGAGTAATCTATTTTCTTTTCCTAAGTCCCGTCTACGTTTATTATACCAAAATTCTTAACCTATTTATTTAAAATATGTATAATTCTTGATTCGATTCAAAGTATTAGGCGAGTACTTCAAATAAATTCACTAATTTAAATATTTTCCAAAATAGAATTTTGATTTAAGAATCATTGTTTTGCAAAATATCATTCTCAAATTATTAAACAATTATTATTATTTTCAATATATTGAAAATAAATAACTAGCTTTATAAATTATAGCCCATGTATTATTCTGATGTATGAGCTATATTATTGTTACGTTTCATTAAAATCCATTCATTAAATTTTGATTTAAAGAGTAACAAACATACATACATCCATACAAACTTTCGTATTTATAATATTAGTAACAAGAATATTATTTTCCTCTTATATTAAACTAAAAAATTCGTCAAGTATCTATAACTAACTAACCATCACGCCGTTTCTCCGCAGGGGTAGGCAGAGAGGACGGACCGCCAAACAACTCGGTCTTGGCACACGCTCCTTGCCTCATTCACATTCATTCGTCTTCTCATACATACTCTTCTATTATTCTGACTCTTGACATGGCCCGACTCAAGTATCTGATTTACTTGATCGTGCCACGTCTTCCTTGGGCGTCCTAGGCTTCTTATACCGTTCACATTCGCGTCATAAATTCTCTTTACACTCCTTTCTTCATTCATTCGCTCAACATGCCCAAACCATCGAAGCGTCCCACATAATTCTTATTAAGGGATGAGAAAACAGGATGAGGTTGGTTTTCCAAAATTTCATGTAGACGGTGACCTTCCCCTTGTTTAGAATGTCAAGTGCGCAAAATTTCATCAACACCAATTAAATGTAGATTTGTATACAAACCAAACCCACGCCGCCCGCTAGCCCGCCACAGACACTCTTCTTTATATTTTATTTATTTGAATAAAACTACGTACATAGTAAGAAATCTTTGAATGTCCAACTAGGAAGATTTCCCGTTTTAGGACATATTGCAAATTTCACGCTGTTGTTTGTAGAACTTAATACTAAATGAATTATGTCACAAGTGACATAATTCATACCATAAACCAGATATTATAATTCTAGGATTTAAAATTGTGTGTTAGCTAACCAAAAGCGAAGCCCCTTGAAAAAGCGAAATCTGACTTTTCTCATCAAGTTGACACGTAGAAATTTATTCAAAATAATTACAAATTTTAATATAGAATTAAAATAATTTTGGGTAAAAAAAAAAATATAGAGATATGTAGTTACATTATAAATCTGGGGCGGTAAGCACTCGGTGACCTTACATAATGTAAAAAAATATACAATATTTTAACACTTTATTTATAGAATAATGTACTATTTACCTGCCCAGCCGAACACTATCGTAATCAACTTCAACATCCCCAATATAACGTTTCCAACGGAACCGGGAACGATTGATAGTGAAGAAGGCACGTCGGTCGATCTGCTCATTCGGAAATATCGAATTCCCAATTCCGTGACAAGATAATCATCATAAATTATTTTGATGTATGCATAGGTTATTGAATCGATTTAGAAAAGGCCACGGCGAATGTAATATTCAATAGAATTGTAGGTATTTTTGATCAAATTGAAATATCGGCCCAGATAGCAGTAATGGTAAACGCTTGCTTTATGGTTTATGGTCATCGGGTCACGGGTTCGATGCCGGGCGATGGTTATGCTCATGAACCTAGATATTATTATAAATTATTCATAGTACCTATCCATCCACTTGCCGTCGCAGGTATATTGAGGTCC
Source organism: Limnephilus auricula (assembly GCA_951813805.1). Classification (NCBI taxonomy): domain Eukaryota; kingdom Metazoa; phylum Arthropoda; class Insecta; order Trichoptera; family Limnephilidae; genus Limnephilus; species Limnephilus auricula. The sequence continues at coordinate 3,131,358 of OX638401.1, forward strand.
GGGTATTGTTAATTCTATTGTTTTGGGTTATTTTGAAAATATTGGAATAAGTTTGCCTTTGTTTGACAACATTGATAATAAGTAGAAAAGGAATGGGTACCACTGGAAATTTAACATAGATAGGATTACCACAAATGTAATACCTAAGAGAGATCTAATTTTTTACACTGCATTATTCCTGTAGTACATAATATTTCAAATAAGAAAAGACCACCTTGTAAAATATAACTTATTCCTTATTCTTATTACCTATTTGAAATACTCACAATTGTATGTACCTACATATTTATATATATACACTCTTTTTTTCATTAACTCCACACAGGAAGCGCATAGGAAAAAATCTCTCGGGTCCTATGTCATCTTTGGGGATGCCGTGTGGAGGGTCTTTTAAGGAAAGGAATGAGAAACCCTCCACTATGGCGGAGGTGTTGGTTATCCAATAAATGGTTCCAGGGTGGCGGTACCCATACCTGCCTCCCAAAATAACATGAAAATGAAAACAGTTCATTGTCGTGACCGGGATTTTAACATCATCGTATAGCTATCACATTCTTATTTGTGAGTTATTTGTACATCTAATTTCATACAAATTCTCCAGTCCTTCCAAAATATCTTCAATTTATTAACTCCATTTTTGGCAGTAATCTTCCTTTGAATGTAATATGAAAAGTGATGGTGTAGCAAATGTAAAATAATGCAATGTCCAATGCTTTGAAATATAGTGTCCTCCGCGTGCAAAGTCGTATCTCCCCCAAGCACAAACTTTCTAATTAAAATGTGTTTATCGTGAGTTACCTGCCAGGTAAGTATGTTTTCTGTATCTATTTGTAAATAATAGTTCTAGATAGAGCCTAAGAATTTATAATAAAATGTACAGCGCCCTTGAGGTGATTTCTCACAAAAACGGCGCTCTACAAAGTATTCAATTATATTATTATTATTATGTGCTCTAGCCAGTGAGCTATCGCACGAACTTCCAGATCGACATATGTATTTCCAATTAGGTACCTATATGTCTACCTTTTACATTAGCTCCACACAGGAGGTTCTGAGGAAAATAATTCCCCTCAGGGCCTATGTCATCTTTGGGGATGCTGTATGGAGGGTATTTTGAGGAAAGGAACTATGGAGTTCTGGGAAGGAAAAGGGTATGAGGGGTGGGTAGAAATTTGAGGGTCGGTTTCTCTAGGAATAACAAACATAATGAATGCATCCCTCCCATTGCGGTGCAAGGCGATGACCTACCTACACTCTGTTTTTATCGTTGTGATCAAGTTGGTTTTATTATTTCAAGACATGATAAAGAAGATTTTCGCAGAAGTTAATATCATCTAATCTCCGCCAGCTTCCGCAAGTTGATTGTTAGAAGTTATTTAAGACGAAGTTATGATCTTACGAGAGAGACGAGGAAATAATCGCTGCAATGAACAGAACTGCCGACAAATAATGGAATTTTGCCGACATTACAAAAATTCCCTTCCAGATGACAAAGGCAACTACAATATGGAGAAAAATATTTACAGTAGCTTGCCTCGGGTAATTACTGTCTCCGTAGCATTTCAAACATAAAGGCACAAAGATATGTCACAAAAATATATTGACGTTTAAACAAAAGATGGCGGCTGTGACAATAGAGAGCTTTGAAACATGTCTCCTTTGTTGAGCTTTCGGCGCGTTGAAATATAAACGTCAAATCCTAGCAAAACCTTGAAATACCCAGTAATTATTTAGGTAATTTCTTGTTTTATGACTTAATTGTTGTGTGTTCTAAACTGCCGCGATATGCTCCTGTTTCTCGCTACGCAAACTAAAGGAATGACCATTTTATATGACCATCCTCAAATTCGGACTTTTAAAAGGCTTTGGGTAAAGTTGGTAGCCGCCAGTGAAAAGCTTAAAACTACAAGGGCAGTAAAACTTTATAGGGATAATTCGGAAAAGATTTAGAAGCCGACAAGCCTAATAAAATCAGAACTTACTTGTAAAATTACCGCCAGAAGCGTAAATAATAAATGCGGAAATTTTGTAAATATTTGGTGTTAATATTTAGGGAATTATGAATTATTTGATTTACAACTCTCTTTAGAATTACTTAATTACCCTACCAATATTATGCTTGCTTTGTCGCTTGGGATTGACCAAAAATTTTATAGAAAACAGAAGCAGGAATTATTTTGAAAAACCCACGGACAATCAATCAAGTAGGTAGGAACTCACCTAATAAGGTTTGGGTTAGCGTTAATTTCATAAACTTCATTAAAATGCTGCCGTCAACAACACTTCTAATTTAAAAATTATTGTATTTATAGGTATATTTTTTTTAGGTAATTCGAATGTTTACAATGTGGTTAATTTATACAAGTGTAATTCACCTAGATGAGAAACTAATTTGGTATAAAGTTTTTTATTCCAGAAAAAAAGAAAATATCATTTTCACTTACTTAACTAGAATTTGCATAACATTATATTATCATACAACATATTATCATACAATATATTACAATACTATTCATTCACTTTCAATATTATTCACTTTCACTACATTGTTTTTTGTGAATAAAAATGAATAATTTTTTTTTAAATTTACACACACTTTTTTCGTTTTTAATATCAACTGGAAGGCAATTATATAAATTGCCCCCCTCATAACTGATAGATTGCTTACCGTAGTTAGTATGAATAGTGTTTAAATGTATGTTATCGTGTAAAATGTTTGTGTACTTGGAACGTTTTAATGAATTCTGTGTTTGTATGAATGAGTTTATTATTTATTTTGTATATAAGGAGACATGTATTGTATTCGTATAGTTTTCTTAATGTTAACAGTTTGGTTTCCAAATATAGTTTTTTTGTGGATGTTTTGGATTCGTATTGAAATAGTTTTTTGATTAGTTTATTTTGAATTATCTGTAATTCATTAATGTATGTTTCATAAGCATTTCCCCAGATTTCAATTAAGTAATTTAAATGTGAGTGTACGAGACTATAATATAAACTTTTTTTAAATTTAATTGGTAATAGATAAGATATTCGGCAAAAAACGTTGATTAAGGGTGTGATTTCTCGTTATACTAATGTATTACGTATCTACAAATTAAACAGAATACTTATAAGAATAACATAACAATTAAAATATATTATTTGTTTCTAATTTTTAACCTAATGAGTAAAGCCTCAAATTGTAATATTTAATTAAATGAGGACAGTATTAGCGATACTGATAATATCTGAAAACAGAAAAATCAGAAAAAAGATACGGTCACGAGCCCAGGACCTTCGCCTTGCCAGGGCGGATTTCTACCGACTAAGCTAATGTGTCAAAAACTACCAACACTATCTTCATTTTCTTAACGCATATTTTTATTGGCTACTATCTTTATGTATGATTGCAAGATTCAAACCCGAACTATATGCTATCTAGATAGTGTCTTTGATAAATTTTGATAAAATGTAAAAGAACAAGGTAAAGTGAAGTTAAAACCCTAACCATGTACTAGTACTAAATTTATTGTGCTTGTGAAATTCCGTGGGTTATGGAAATGGCACGAATCGCACAAAATCTTTATTTCACGTTCATGCACCGAATTTCAGAACGCATTCATCACCCGGTCAGCCGCATCACTTTTTACGAACCTGAATCCAGATAACCTCAAATGTGTGTTTTACTTTGCACGTGGTAGTTAAATGGACTATGGGCGACTAGTACGTCCGCAACCATATCTAGCCACAGTATTGGACGAGTATTGATTGAATTTTTTGCAACATCACAGTTTATCCCCAAGGCGAAACCACATTTTATTTTACGGGGGGAATATTTTACATTCGGAGAGGAAGAAGACGGAGCCCATATAGCCCGCGTTTTACGACCGAGATGTGTAGGCTTGAGAAAAATAAAACTGAAACCGCAAATTATTCACCTCACGTTTCTCTGCCAAACATTTGTACGTATCTGCGAGCTACAACAATACGACGTCACTCACGTCTTTCAGTAGGAACAGTAAAAACACCAAAAAACCGCAGGATGAAAGGCGCCGAAATTTTACTTAATTTTTTGAGGTTTCGCATTAAAACTTGGACTGAATTCCGTAACCCACTCCAACCGCAATGCAAATTGAAAATTCTGCATCTTTAGAAATATCCTTTCTCCTTTTGTTTGCAACATAGTACTAGCAAACTCACTAACCAAACATCACGCCCGCAGGGACACGCATTTGCTTCGTCCACATTTATATATATGAAGAATATTGGATTATGTAGGTAGTTTCAATGTCCTTCAATAACAGATGAGTATGATGAGAAGATGTATGAATGTGAATGAGGCAAGGAGTGGGTGCCAAGACCGAGTTATTTGACTTTTCGCAGGGAGTCTGTGTGATGGTTAGTTAGTTAGGGGTCGTACATTAATTAAGTAGTCTGTTTTTTTTTAATTTAAATCCTTCCCCCCCCCCCCCCCCCTTGGTGAGTTTAAGTGAGATTTGGTGGAATCCCCCCCCCCCTCTCCCTCACCTGATATTTTTGCTTACTCTCGAAATAAATGTTTTTCTTAAGAGGAACGGCCGCGCGGCCGGTTTCATACAAAACGTAGTTTTGGATTTGAGGCCGAAAAATTTGTAATAAAATGTATGTCAAATATCTATCTCGGACAGGAGCTCCTTTTTTTTGCTTTTAATTGTAATTAAAGAAATCAGTTTTGGTTAATTTTGGAAGCAACTTAGGAGTTTTTTTGTGAGTGATTTATAATTATTAAAAAAAATCTTCCTAATCCTTGATTTTATTATAATGAAAAATAAAATTAAAAATGTTAAAAATGCGTTTCTTTGGGTATTAATTTTTATATATTAACGACAAGTTTTTGTTCCGATGTAAATAGGTAATTTGTAATTTAAATTTACATCCATTAAAATTATTTCAAAAAAATAAATATATTTTTAATATTCTTTTTCGTCATTTTTTTGAAAAAATAGATTTTTTTTTAAATGTTTACATTTACTCGCAAATAATTGTCCAAGTTGCCTCTAAAATAATAAAATATTAACATTTTAAATAGAACAATTTTATATTATAATTTAATCCAAAAATAATTAAAGTAGCTCCTGTCCGTGATAGTCCTATTTGACATACCTTTTGTTCACAAAAATAATTATTCAGTTTGGTTGGGTATTTTGGCCTCAAATCCAAAACTACGTTTTGTATGAAACCGGCAGCGCGGCGAATAGCCATAAGAGCCATTTTCAGCGGACAAAATAGGACACTTCAAAAGAAGAGAAACATTTTTTTTATTATCTGTGTAATAATATATTTATAATCTTTTAAAGTTGACGTGAGATTTTTTATTCCCCCCCCCCCCCTCGGTTTAAATGAGATTTGACTGGACCCCTCCTCCCATTTTGGGCTCACATAATTAATGTATGGCCACATAGTTTATTATTATTGCAATTTTCTTCATTAAAGCAAATTATGAACATGTGTAATTGTAGGTACCTGTGTTCTACCTTTCTGTTCTATATCTATTTTGGGAGTTTTACATGATGTCTTTTTTTCCATGGCTTTTCATATGGATTTGGGATGAAAAAAGGTAGGACATTATTATTTAACATCTTTTGTCTGTAATTTTATTACGTAACTAAAGTACACAAAAGTACGTAATTTTTTTAAGTAATGTTGTAACAAAAATATTCTTAGATTATTCAGTAATTAAAATATTAAACTTATTAAAATAATTATTCCGAAATTAAAATAAGAAACTCATTTAGATAATCCATTCACTTGAACATGGCATGTCTTTCTGAGACGTCCCTGACGCTTCCTCCGATTTACTTCTGCGTCATTTTATTTTCCCCTGACACTACTTTCTTCATCCATTTGCTGTACGTGTCGAAACCATCAGTGTCCCTTTTCTTGATGCTTACACCGGAGTTGCATTCTTTTCGAATCCTCTCTGTCGTAATTCGGTACTATACAGTACCTACTGCTGCCGAGAGATCCATTGTAAACTTTCATTCTACCTACTATATTCGTCCTTAGATTTATCAGTTATTAGCATTACGCTTTTTCGGAAGTTTTATTAATCTCTGAAAAGCCAACATTATCAAAATCCTTTGTTGATGTCCTTAAGAGGAAACCGCAAGCCAAAAATGTCTGTGTTCTTAATGTGCCTTACATCGTTACAAATATAAGTAATAGACATAAAATTCGCTTAGCAAACGGAGTCTGGTGGTCACGATTCAAGAGGTGGGTTTTACTTATTATGTGAATAATTTTATAAGAAAGAAAGAAAAATCAATGGTAACTGATACAGATAATTTTAACAAAAAAAAGTATTTTTAAAAAGTTGTTTCTAATGTGCATTAATACATTTCTAATGAAAAATGTACTTTTTACTAGTTCACAATAACTTTTTTTATAAAGAAATTAACAAATGGAAACGGTAGGAAAAGCTTCAATTAATCCAACGCATAATTTTTATGTATTTTTAATGTAAACCGATTTGTAGTAAAGATTAATCTAAAATTTAGCATTAAGTTACGCCTTCATTTTTATAGGTGAAAAAAATTCAAGACCTATATTTTTCTCACATTAAATTCTAAAGGAAAAGGTATATTTTAACTTTTGGAGAAAAAACATTTCCATGCGCTCAGAAATTTAACGATAAAAAAATAATAATATTTTCTAGCAAGTCATTCATTGATTTTATAATGATAGGAATTTTAGTATTCGTTTTATTTTACCGGAAAAATGTCTCGCTTTATTTTCTTGGGTTGCTCATTCATAGTGAATACCAGCAACTTACTACCAACTAACCACAGTTCCAGTAAGATTGAATTCTTTAATATTATATGGAATTTCTTTGATTTTTTTCCAAGAATCTTTTCATAATAACACTCCTTCAAGTTCATCTTAATTTTATTTGATTTTGGGTCCACCTGGGTATTTAGCACGGTCTATCGATAAAGATTTACCTTTCGGTAACTTCTCATCGTTCCCTAGCAAGGTTTCCCTAGATCGCCAACAAATAAATAATAGTTTGCAATGACTAAGTGTTCTTAATATATTCGATATCAACTGTTGTTTGTACGTTCTGCCGTTGTCCTAGGTAACTATGAGAAGATACCAAAAGTTATCGATACAATCCTTATCGATCGACCTTGCTAGTGGTCCAGATCGTGCATCCTATTGGTTAATGCTTGTCTAATAGTAGGTTGTGTACGTGTTGCAAAAAATGTGTTAATAACCTGACAAAACATGACACCATATTTCCTCTTTGACTAAATTGATGATTTCATGTCCTTCTCAAATCTCAATTCGTTCTCATCAGAGTCAGCATTGAATAACTGAATCATAATAGGTCGACTAAGTTCCATTTACCTTAATCTGAATGGAGCCAATGGCTGTAGGTAATTAATACAAAATTAATACAATAACCTACCTGACAAAACAAAACAATTAAATAATCTAAACCAATTTAAAATCGTGACTAAACATGGAATCATCAACAAAGGTCTCGTGCAATAATTGGTCAACTCGTCCAATTTAAAATAAAAGCTCTCCAATTCCATTATTGTCACATACCTACAATATTGTTTCCAACTAATCGAAAAATGACCCTATCAAACATATACCTACCCAAAAATTTACTTATCGATATTAAAAACATCGATAAATGAACCTTTCAAACATTTTAAGCATTTGTTCGAAGTATCCTGAAATATAGCTCCATTATTATGGTCCCTTCTGAAAAAAACCATATCCTAGAAAAACACAATACAACATATTTTTTTACGTCACCTGTGTATGTGGGAATATACACATCATATCCATTCCTGTATCCATCTCAAATCTTATCACTCTTACCAGGAATGCTCGTTTTCAACAATTTAGAAGCCCACCGAAAAAATATTTTAAGTTAATCTCTATGTTGAAAGAGAATCACGTATATCTGCCTATCTAAGCTTTACGAAAAATGAACTCATAGAATAAATCTGAATTAAACTTATCGAACATATCTAAAATAAACTTGTCGAAAATTGAACCTACCGAACTTATCGAAAATAATGAAGATGTTTGAAGGAAAGGTTCCTTCTTTGAAGTTTTGCCAAAAAAATTACGATTAGGTACCTACTTAAAAAAAATGTTTTAAGGCGCCTTTGATGTAATATTTCTTAAAAATGGTGCTAAAAAGAGAATACAGTTTTAAATCTTGCAGTTTTGCATCACCTAACTTCAACACCTCCTTTGAAAAGTCATTAAAAGTGTTGAAAAAGTATATTTTTTTTTATAGTGAATACCTCACAAGAAACCCAACTGCTCCCGTCTGGAGCCAGTGAGACTATGGAATCCCCAATTGGGGTATGTTATGAGGCCGAAAGTAAATGGGAAAGGGAAGGAGACGAGGAAGAGGAAGGTGGGGAAGTATCTGACTATTCAGATCTAGTCACTAAACACAGCTAAAGCCATTTCAAGCAATGTTTCAATTCTGAATGGTGGTCTTACACCAGAGCGATACTAAGAGTATCTTCCACTCTGGAACGTGCCGCAAATATACTATATATTATTTTTAATAATTAATTGTGAAATAAGGCAAATCAATTAAATAAAATTTAATTGCGCACGCCGGGTTCGAACCCGCGACCTTCGGAATGGCAATTCAACGCTCTACCGCTGGACTACGCCGGCCGTCAAAGGTTATATAAAAATATAAAAAAGGTTAAATAATACTTTAGATTATGTTATGGGCTATTTTTCATAACTTTCATTGGGTGTAGGAGTTGAAATTACGTGATAGTTGTCAGAGAACCGTTTTAAATATTATGCAATCAAACAACCCAGGATCCAAATACATTTGGGATTAAACATTTTTACGTGAATTCATGGGAATATTGCATAACAATTACTTAAATTACTTACTTTTGTTCAAAGTAATAAATTGAACCGATAAACGTATTATTTACATCGCAATCTATCAGCCATCGGTATTTTCGATCCCAGGCAATCGTAATAATAGCGCTTTGGATATAATCGCTACTCGGTACACATTACTATCTGAACTAACGCTATTTCTGCTGTCTGCTGTTGTTAGTTGTCCCTTGGCTTTTCCAGTGGCGTCCCTAAATAAGGCCGCCAGAAGCCCGGGGCGCCCTGTAATAATTATATATGTCGCCATTGCCCGAAGTGGTATAAGACCGTGTACGCCCCTGGGGCCACTGCGCCGATCACGGAGATGGGACTGTCGATATGAACTGTTTTCTATATAAAAAAATGTTATTCCATCATTTATTTTTGCATTTAATGTGTAAATCCAAATACATGTATTGTTGTTTTAAATTTGGATAGGCGGGTATGGGTACCTCCTCCCGGAATCATAAATGAATTTGATAACTAACACTTCTGCCATAGGTCACCCCAAATGGTTCGCTACGTTTGGTGACTTACCATGGGTTCCCAGGTTCATGGAGTGAAGTTTGTGTACGTCTTGGAGGTAGATGCGTCTGCTCACTTACTGGATCGGGAGAGTCTGGTTGAGACCTTTTGACCTCTTTGAGCACTTTGACATCTAGGACGTTGACACTGCAGTAGGAGGGATGAATTCATACGAACATACATTATTATTACTGCATACATTATTCCTGGACATACATTATTATACATACATACATTATTCCTGGACACACTTCAGATTCCTACCCATCCCCTGAACATTTTTTCCTTCCATAATAACATAAACTCCGTCCTTTTTTAAAAAAGAACCTCCATACTACTTACCTACACACATTTAATAATGTTTTAAAATACTTGCTTTATTCACATCACTACACATCACTTTATCCTTCACAACACAAGCAACATCTTTCGCTTGCTGTGGCGGTCGTAGGAGATTTTCAAATATTGTCAGGTTATTCGTAACCTGGGAATGTATGTCTTTCTTTAAAAAAAAATTATCATTTACTTTTGTTTTGTTTTATTCTATGTTCACTTCATATCATTTAATTTTCTTTTAACTACACACTACATTCTGTGTAAATAATATTACGATGTTTAACTCTTTTTTTAATACTTGTGTACAATGTATCTGCACTCTGTTCCCTGTATGTTCACATCTATATAATATTGTGATGTTTATCTCAACACAACTACCAACCTAATATATGTACAATACTACCGCCATGGCGTCGCCTGAGTGCTTAATTGTCCAATCCGCCAGCCTCACAACCCATACCCCAATTGGGGATGCCTTAGTCCCACTGGATCCAGACGGGAGCAGTTGGGACTCTAGTGAGGTGTTCACTATAAAAATAAAAATAAATTAAGAAATAAAATAAAATAAAAAGAAGCACAGTGTCCTCTTTGAGAGCCTCAAAGAGGGTACAGTCTTTCTACTAATGATAACAGAACACCTCAACACAAGTTCTCCTAGTGAGGTGTTCACAAACCATAACTACTTAAGTTTTAACCATTCACATAATTGCTAATTATATTACACTTTCTATCTACCAAGTTTTAAGTTACCTGAACTATCATCTATATATTGTAAACTGTGTGTACAGGCATATAAATAAATAAATAAAACATTGCATCACTAAAGATGGCATAGATCCTGACGAAAGTTATTTTCCTCAAATAATTTTTTGTAATTCAAAATATTAATAAAGCTTTTAAACTTAGCTGAATCTGAAAGTTAGTTCATTCAATTGTACACACATACAATATTAACATGGTCTTAAACTATAGAAAATAATTTGGTATTCGATCATTAATCAATTAATGTTTTATTATTAAATACCAACATCGGCGCAGTCACACAGCATTAGCTCCATGCAGTGCGTGCATATTAAACTGAACTGGTTTGCATCATAAAGTCTGCTCGCAGCTCTGCGTTCAAGTTCTTCCAGACTTAGCAAAAAGGTTCCAACTCTCTTAAGCCACAAACGAGGGCGCCAAACACTAGAACTAAACCTTTTATTCAGTGACTCGACTTCTGAACAGAAGTTTGATGATCTGGTTGAAGGTGTGATCCAGGCACTTCAAGCTTCTGGGGAATTTAAAAGCCTCGGAGTAAAAACATTCATTGAATCGGTGTGGCTTATAAATGGTTATGAAGAGATGGTCGATCCTTTTAGTGATGTCGCGGAACACGGGGCGAGGTCTGGAACTGGTTACATTAGGAGCCGGTTCCGTTGAACCAGATGCGGCCATTATTAGTGTGCGGATGCGATGGGCATGCATAACTATTAAACCGATTACTCCATTAAGTAGCTGGGCAGGTTGATAACGGAACGACTCTTTGTCGCCCCGGCCATGTAAAAATTTCGAAGAACCAATAAACGAACAGGATATTATATTTTTAACCATAAAAAAGTAATTTTCCTACCTAAACTCGGGGGCTCGGGACTTAATTGGTTGGTTACCTCAAATATTTCGCGTGCTGCAGCCACACACGTATACATTACTCTGGACTAACAACATTCGTGAATAATAATTAAATAGGTACTAATTCGCCAATTAGGCTCTGTATTTTTACTCGAGTAATTATAATTAGTGTAATTCATGAAAAAATATTTCCATTCCACTGTCACTGTCATCTTTCTGCAATAACATTACAAACATTCACAACTAAACGTTTGCATTGTATAGGATCATTCAATAAGGAAGCTCGATTTTAAAATGTAAATAAAATAAGTTGTTTCTTCAATCTTCGCAAATTCACTTTCTGGGATCATTTTTAATTAAACGAAAACAAATAACTTTGTGTACACCACTTATAAAATCACAATTATCGACATGTTTCATAACTAATAGTTTCTTCGTCGGGGTAATACGACAATAATAATTTTTAAAAATATTTGCACTTAATTAAAATAAGTTTTGTGTGAGATATTTACTCAAATTCTTTATTATATGAAATTACATTATATGGCATTTAACATAGAATATAACGTCCTTCAAATGTCCACCGCGGCTTTGCTTGGTGGCACATACTCGGTAGGTTACATTTTCAATCAAATAATTATGGCATAAATCTGGCTGAATTTAATGGATGGCGTTTGTTATGTTGACTTTGAGGGCCTCAATTCAAATCAAGCGTGACCTGCGATTTAAGATAGCCCCAAAGGAAGAAGTCTAATCTCGGTGGCCAGTTCACGTCGCCACAGTGCAAAATGACACTGTATTTTTTTTGTTCAAATCTCAAATTTGATGATTTAAACACGTTGTTTAACTCTATAACCTTCTATGATGATTTGCCGTATACTACAAAATAATTGACAATAAATTTGACAGATGTCACTTTAACAACATGGCTGCTATAATCTAGCAAAGTTCGAGCGTTCTTATTGAAAGACCCTATATTATTAATGTTCTTCCAGTTTCTAGCCCGCACTATCTATCAAATAAACCATGTGGACTTCTACTGTTTTATCTCTGGGTCTATTCTCTCTTATGGGAGAGAAATTATATCACATATCTCTACCGGAGTTAGACCACATTCCTGCAGTAATAACTCGACATCCCTTTATCATTTATCATTCCTGGTTTTAATTACTCTTGTACGCCGCGTAACTTTTATGGTACCTACCAATACTGCTCCTAGCTTTCAACATAAATCCTGCTTTAATTTATTATAATAAGTATTTTTATTTATTTATCCATTTAATTAATTGGGTGTATTTTTAAGAGTTGCTACTTAGGTAGTTCGGTTAAACTGTTTTATATTAGCCTTCATATTTCACACTCGATAACATATTTTCAAACTATGTAATATTATGTCGGTATATGTTGATCAAATACGCACCTGTTACGATTAACTCCTTTATCGTGTTAACATTTATACATTTTTAACATTAATTAGCGAATATAATCAACGATATACATAAATATTGGCTTAAGAGGAACGGCTACACACATACAGAATTTAAATTTGATTTTAACAAAATACCTAACCAAACTGAAAATAATGTTTTATTAATCTTAAGTTAAATCCCTATAGCAAATATCTAGTAATAGTATGTGCTACTTTATTTATTTGTATTTCAAATTAAAAAATATATAGGCAATTAAAGAAGTCCATTTTTCTTGATTTTTTGGCAATTATTGTGAATAAATCAACTTTGGCAATTATTGTAAATAATTATATTTGTATTTACCTTTTTTGTATATATAATGAAATATAAAATAAAAAAATTAAGAGTATAAAAACATTTAGTTGGCTTAAATTTAATTTGAAATTACTGATTTACGCGGGAATACACACATTTATCGAAAATAAATTTTAATTTTGTCCCAAAATCCACTTATTTCCGGTATTTATAATATATTATTAATTAAATTATATTATATTATATTAAAAATTATATTATATTAAAATTATATTATATTAAAATTAATTTTAACAAAACTTTTTTAATAACTAATGTTAACTCAAAAAAAAATTCCAAAAGTTTACTCTAAAAGCATTTCAAAATAAATTCTTTTATGGCCTATATTTTATAATTTATATCACAAATCGATAAACCGACACAAATTCGTACTACATATTGCGTATAAAAAAATCAGTTTGGTTAAGCATTTTGGTCTTTCAAATTTAAATTTTGATTGATTTAATTGAAATTTAAGTGAAAAGGCTGCGCAACCATTCCTCTTAATCAGAGATATGATTTGCATTGTTTGTTTTGGGGGTGTTATGCCGTGTTGCGCTACCTCCTTCTTTAGCCGACGTTTCGGACAGCGTTGCAGCGTCCATCATCAGGGCAGATCCGACGATGTGGGCATAACACCCCAAAAACAAACAACGAAAATGCTTTTGGCCGTGAAAATCTAAAAAACGTATCAGAGATGTACTTTATTTCAAATAAATCCATTGCAAATGGAAATGCAAAATAAATATTTTGCATTTTAAATGGGTTTATTTTCACCCACTTCCATGTTGTTATTTCTATTCTCTCAACACATTTTTTTTCATATTTACGTCTTTCAAATTGCTCCCTTGTAGAAGCCATGGCAAAATAAGTAATACCATTACAAAAAAATTGGCCATAGATGCCCTAATATTAAATTTTAGAATGTAGTTTCTATTTCTTTAAGCTGAAAACATTTGCCTGTATATGCATGCTCTCGATAGTATTGATGCGTACTTAGATAGGAACAAAACTTCCCAAATATCAAATCCAAACAAAAAAAAATGCTGTAAAGGGATTATGATTTGTTATACCAAGGTCCTAGGTATATTTTATATATTTTTATTATATGTATATATCTTTTATATGGGAAATTTTGAACTTTGAATTAAAAATAGAATTTTAAAACAATTTTTAACATCAATCCTAACATAATATTTACATAGTTATTTCTTGAAGTAATTATGTTGAAACGTAGTGTATTTTTCAAAATCTGTTTCAAATTCGTTTCAAAGTGCGGCAGTTGTGGAATATTTACCAAAACCGATATGCTAGAATAGACTATGTTAGTTTATCCAATATTTTACTTTTTTGTACCTACTCTTTTATTGTTTAATCTGAGAAACCATTTTGCACATTGATAAAGCTTTTTGAAAATGGGTATTTTGGATTTTGTATTTGAAATGCCTTTCTAAAAACCATTTTGCTTTTTGCATTTTCAAATGGAAAATTTTTGACCCATTTCCATTTTGCACGTTTGGGTACATATTGTTTTGGGTACACATTTTGACAACCTTGCTCTTAATACTTTAACTCTTTGAAAATAATCGACCTCGACTTGGTATGTCTGTGGTATTCGAGAATCCGCATTTATAGAAATAGGTAAACAAAGTGTAATGTAAACCATCTGTTACAATAATATTATTAATGAACACATTTTGCGTGCTCTGTTTTATTCTTGTTGTAGACATTATGTTAGAGCTAAAGTAAAAAAATGTAGGTAGTCAGAAAAGGTAGTTACTTAATAATAATATCATTGTCTAGTAATTGTATAATAATGTAAACCAATTCTTATTTGTGGGATATTTCTACACGTAATTTCATATAAACTCTCCAGGCTTTCAAAGTAACTTTTTAAATTAATTAATTTAATTTATTAAATCCATTTTAGGCAGTAATCTTCTACTATTCTCCAAGCATAAACTTTCTAATTAAAGTGTGTTTATCGGAAGTGACCCGCCAGGTAAGTATGTTTTATGTATCTATTTGTAAATCATAGATCTAGATAGAGCCTAAAAATTCATAATAAAATGTATAGCGTCCTTAAGGTGATTTCTCACAAAACGGCGCTCTACAAATTATCCAATTATTATTATTATTGTCATAAAAACAGAGAATCTAAAGGGGTTTCATTATCCTACCTTATACACTATTATCCTACCTACTTAATAATGTACACAACATTTCAAAAATACAACTAAGCATGAAAATATTCCTGAAAAAAAGGGCCGAGCGATATCCTGCCTTCGTGAAACACATTGTTTTATGGAAAGAAATCTTTTCGTAGAAAAATACGTCAACTGGGTCAAAAATATTTGGGTCATTAAAACTTTCATGTTATATTGCATGTCATATAGTGGGGGTGGCGGTAGTTCTACCTACCCTTGTTTTTACAAGTGGCCGGTTCACCGACATCCCCTAATAAAACTGCTACCTCCCTTTGACCATTCCCATTATATTTATTATATTGCAGGCTTTACTACTGAAATATGTCACCGGACCTTCAGTTCTTCACCAGACTGAGGAGTTATTACTGTGGAATAATGGGCCGTGGGACGTGGAACCCACCCTCCAAAACACGTGTGCAATGGGACACGATGGGAATGTATTTTTTGCAGGAACTCTCCAAAGCTAAACATATCGAAATCTGGTTTTAGTTGAGTATTTTGTTTTCATCACAAGACAGTAAATACGGTTTCATAGTAACCCAGAATCATGAAATTTTAACACCCCTTCGAAAAGTTATTTAAAAAATTTGAAAAATAACCGGTAACCTAACCTATTTTTTTATAGATACGTTTTTAGATTTTCACGGCCAAAAGCATTTTCGTTGTTTGTTTTTGGGGTGTTATGCCGTGTTGTGCTACCTCCTTCTTTAGCCGACGACGGATCTGCCGGATCTGCCCTGATGATGGACACTGCAACGCTGTCCGAAACGTCGGCTAAAGAAGGAGGTAGCACAACACGGCATAACACCCCAAAAACAAACAACGAAAATATTTTTTTATATTTTTTTTTCATCAAAATGACTTTTCAAAGGTGTTGAAGTTGCATGATGCTGAGTTGTCCAGTCACCGTAAATACGTACTATTATTATAGCAACTTAAACTAAGCGGTAAATTTCAATTGAATATTTTTTTATACCATAAAGGTGAAAATATTTTTGTTCCTTGATAATGTTTTTGTTAAAATATATGTATATACATGTCTTCGGTGTCTTTTAATAGTTATAAAAAGTATGTAATTACGTAATAAATAACCCAAAGCATTATTCCAGTTATATAAATTACATATAACAATAATTTGAACCTAACTGTAAATTTTTATTGTTGGTGTGCCATGTTTAGTTTGTATATTTGTCTTTATTTTGTAAAAGTCATTTCATAGAGATTATCCAGTCCTAAATAGTCCTAACTTCTCCAGTCTTTCAAAATATATATTAACTTTACTTTTGACACTAATCCTCTTATAAATGTAATATGAACAGTGATGGGGTAGCAAATTTAAAATCATGCAACGTCCAATGTTTTAAATATAGTGTCCTCCGCGTGCAAAGTCGTGTGTTCTCCAAGCATAAGATTTCTAATTAAAGTGTTTTTATCGGAAGTGACCTGTCAGGTAAGTATGTTTTCTGTATCTATTTGTAATAATAAATTGTACAGATTACCTTTGAAGATTTTTTTCCGAAACGGCGCTCTTCAAAATTATCCAATTATTGTTATTAATTATAATAATTTTACTTGTATTTTTTTAAGAAAAAGGTCCATTTTTGTAAAAATTACCTCAAAGGTTGCATAGCTTCATCTTTTTGTTTTTAATCAAAGAAAAACATTAAAAATAATTCCGATGTTCAAGCCAAATAAGCCTCAAATAATGGAAGATGTGCGGCGCAGTGGAAAAAAAGCAATTAAAAGGAGAGGTTACGAGAATATGTTTAAACGAGTAAAATAAAGAAAAAAATGTACATTACACCTGATCCTGTCACGCCGCGGAATAAAAATATTTAAAATTTAATTAAACACCGTCCTCACAATGATAAAGAACCCGACATTTTACAACACGGCCGTCCCTAAAAGACGAAACGTTTAAACCTTTTGGACGCACAAAAAAAGGCATTCTTCTCGCGACCACATCTCTGGGACGCGTACAAACGTTTGTCCGAAAGAAAACAAAAATGTTTGTAAGACAAGTTTCAAGTTTGAGGAAGCCGAGTGGAGGTACTCGATGTCTCTCGAGTCTCGAGTCGCCTCTCGAGCGGGTCACTAAACAAGTAGAAAGGAATTAATCAATCTTCCCACAAAGGAAGTAAGTGCTAGTGATGTGCGGGTGTTTGTGGCGAGGTGGCTCCGGCAAATTGGAACCGCTCCGGGTCGCGAGCCGCATTCTTCTTCCTCTCGGAGTTTGCGCCCGAAGGCAGAGCAATCAGTTCCTTTAATAACACTAAGCAAGCGGTGGTGCCTATAATTTTAAGTCATATTTTTTGGAATCTCTTAACGTCCGCAAGACGCTGTATAATAATATTGTACGTATTATGTTATAAAACACATACTCGTAAATGTTCGTAAATGTATGTAAACAGAGATATTAAATGATGCGTATCGAAAATCTGGATTGTGGTCGTTTCGTGTCGTCATGCCGCATTTGCTCTCGTGAACAAACGACTCTCCGAAACTTCATTTGGATGGTGAAAAAACGCTCTTTAATATGCCGCACTAATTTCCAAATTTAAATACTAACTTTATCTACGGAAATTTCATAGCTTTGATTAAGATATAACCCATTTGAGATTACGGGAAAACAGTTAAAAATACAGCCTAAAATTTGTTTCTAATAATACCTAACCAAGGTCTAACTACAGGAGATGGCTTTTATGTAGAAAATTGACTTTTATTGTTTTGGATAACCCCGTTGGTTACATACATTAATTTTTATTATACACAGAAATTATTCAAATTAGGTAATGTAATGTAATAATAAAATATTAGGAAAACCAATAATTTCATCTTGTATTAGATACCTATACAATAAAAACATTGTAAAGAATGATATGTTACCCAATATAGTATTTTCACAAATTATGGAATACCGTTAAAAATGTGTTGAAGATTTAAAGTTTATTTTTCTGATATTGATCACATTATACTAAAATATGTCATTTTAATATTTTCATTCAAAATTATTGATTTCGAAACGGTTCAAACTGGATACAATGTCATTATAACATAGAAACCGCCACTGCCGTCATGAAATTTGTCCGGCGACGTCAATGCCGCCGAATTCACGAAAAAGAACGAACATGTCGTTTTGGCGGCAAATCGTAAATGGCACATTTTAAATAATTCATATTTTTTCGAGATTGAAAAGGCAGTGAACATACCCTATTACAACAATAAAACCGAGCAGTCTATTGTTAAATTTGATATGTTTCTTTAGTGATAACGATCTAGTAACTATCTACAGATTAATTTTAATTTAAGCTTTGTTATTTGTGAATATTAATTTTTCTTCTTTATCATTACACTCATATTATAATAATATTATTTCATTAGGTATTCTATATTGTTTAATGAGCTTGCCAAATTAAAGACATCTGTTGTAATAAAATAATTATTGTTAATGATTGACTGACTAGGTACCATATTATCAAGAATATTATAAACCTTGTTTTTTTTTTATTCCCTGTACAAATGATTATAATCTTATAAATTTTCGACTGAGAATGAACTAAATAAATATTTTGTTTATTGGCTTTGTTAAACCAAGTTTGCGTTGTTATGTTTGTATTACCAACTTGGACTTCGTTTAAATTTAAATGTTTAAATACTTCATTCTTGAGTGTGTGTGATAGTTATAAAGTACTTGTTAGATTAATCAATTGTTTAGTTGATAGTCAGACATCTCAGAAAAACGAAATTTGAGTCGAGTATGCAATTATATGTAAAAGTGAACCGTCTATCTAGTACAATACTCTATTTAATACAATTAGCAGATTATTCAAAAACACCACCAAATCAATTATAATGCAGAAAAACTTGATGTTTTCTGGGTTACAAGTAGGAAATTTCAAAATTACATACTAATGTACTGGACCGTTACGCTTCATTTTTATAGCATATTTAATATGTAAAATACAAACACGTGTAAATCATATTTGATTTATGGTAAGCATTCGAATATTGTATTCCTCATTATCTCAAAACTTAGTATTTGATGATGTCTAACTAAACAACTGGGCCATCGAAATATTGTTCATTGCGAAAATTGAGCTTATTTACACAATTAAAAATTTGTAAAGGTTGTAAATTATTGATATCTTCAATATAATAAAGCACAATTTCTATACTTTCTGTATTTATTCGTGTATTCAATTCGTCTCGATTCTCCACACTATTTATTGTGTGAATTCGGACGTAGGTACGTATTATGCCTTTCTGGTCAAATGGCCTGCAGTGTTGCACAGATATTATAAATTTAGTGAGAACCGTGTAAGCGTATTATTAAAGTGAACTGGCACATTATTCCCCATTGCCGCATGGTCACATGTGATGTTAATGTTGACGATAATACCATGGCCATAATAATACAAGTTACACAGAGATAATATAATATATGTACACAAAAAGATGCTTACATCTCCACCGAAACTACCATAATAAAATTTAAATATCCATTTACGAGTACGTTATTGTTAACAACACGGAAGAAAAAACATTGATAAAAAATCTGGCACACATTCTGTTATTATGTTTTGGCTATTTGGATACGTGGGAGATTTGGTTCAAATGATGGCTATACTAGCTTTGTAAGTATCTAGCTAAATGAGTTACAGTACGATAGATTCTACTATCCTTGTACTAGTGTACCGTCCATCATAAAATTTTGATCAAACATATTCATTAAAAAACAAAATATTATTAAAATATATATTAGGTTAAAATAACATTTCCGATAACATGTTTTCCCAATGATGTCCTCTAACTGCAAACTGTATCTAAATTTATTTAATAAACAATAAACAGTATAAATCTCAAGTGACCTTACAGATAAGTGTAATCCTGTGTATATTTTAACGCAAATTACGTTCATTGGTCAAATGCATTGTACATATAGTTTTGCATTAGTGGTTGCAATCTGTTTGCCATACGTTGTTATAATAGTTTGTCTAGTCTGTAGTTAGAAGTAAAATAGAGCATTGTAGAAATATGTTTTTAATTTGTACAGCGCCCTTCAAATTGTTATTATTATGGAGTGATTCCTAAATAAATTGTTGAAGAGGGTATTATAGTAAGATATTTTATTATATAAGAAAGTATTCATAGTAAGGGTAGATGGTATATTTTCTCTGTCAACATGATTTAACTGAATACTTTATTATTTTTAATCGTCCTTGCCAACTATTCATAATATTGATATTTATGATAAATCAGTTTCAATGAGACATCTTGCAGGTGTTTAACTTCATACCATGTACAGGTCCGTGGTCTTACAAATTGCTTCCGATTCTCATGGTCCTACTATTGGCAATATAATGGAATTAGATAATCACGTCAGCAGAGACAAAAAGATTTGGTCATTATATTGCAGGTGTATTTCCATATACAGGTTTCTTTTCTTGCAAATTGCTTCCGATTCCCACAGCCATATTATTGACATACAACGCATATGGATTTAATAATTTATTATCAAAAACATATTTGTCCTCTTATTCATAATCCTACCATATCTATTTAATTAAATTTACGGAATTTCACCAAATACATGTCAGTATTTTCTAATTAGCTTATCAATGTTCAGGAATGCATTATGAACATATTTTTGGTGTTTTGATAGCCCGATTAACCACTCATATGGCCGTTTAATTACTTTTTGTAATTTATAGACACGAATATTAAATATATTCGCATATCAAAGAATTTTCACATAACAGATTTTGCGTGAATAATAAATTAGCAGCTGCTATGAAATTATTCTGAACATTAAGTTTATTCAAGGAAAGAAACCAAAACACCTAAATATTATTTAATGCATTCTTCAATTTGATTGGAATGTTATATAATCGACGAGAATCGAACTCGTGTCATAGAAAACCAATACCAAGCATAATCTTTATCTTAAAAATCATGTAATAATAAGTAGGCAAAAATTGGACACATTTTAAAATTGAATCACTAACTTGTAGAGCGATTCTGGGGCCATTACATCCCTACGTAATTTATTTTTATGATTAAAATATTGATACTTATTGCATAATATATATTAAAAATTAGGTCTGTTCTTCTTTATCTAATGGTTGGTTCCATGAATCAAGCCTTAGCTTTCTATATATGCTTTTTGTTCCCTAAGTTATAGAATATATTTCTCTTTCATTGTAATACTTCTATTAATAATCACAAAATAATCTTTATTTAGTGTGAAATATCTTTAGTAAATGTATAAACCAAAAACAATTTACCTTTGCACACCATTTTACGTGTATTTTAACGCAAAATTGAACCCTCTGGTCAAATGATGTCCAAATTTTTTTTATAGACGGGCAGTTTTAATGTTTTTCAACGTTGACATCCTGATCGACAATACATTGGTAACAAAAAAATTCTACATTCATAAATAATAAATGTGGGTGTTATTCACTGGAGTGATTATAATTAGTTTTGGAATCATAAATTTTCCTGCAATAGGTACTTTTTGTTTCTGATAATATTGTCAATACTTTGGGATCTTTCAACAAGTTTTGTGTGTATGTAATTATTCCAACATAAGTTGTATTGTGTGTATAGTAATAAAAATGAAATAGTATGGAGTAATTTTGCAAATTGCGCACAACTTTATTCAGGTATAAATATTTCATTCACGGTAATAATATAGATCGTTCGTGTCCTATGTACATTTTTACAACAGTCTTTAATGAATTTATTCATTTTAGTATATAAAAATCTGCGGTTCATCTCCGCGTTAAACCTATTAGGTAAGTTTTGGTAAATGACTTAAAAACTTAAAGCGAGCTTTATACATTATTCACATTTATACAGTTCAATTCATAAAAATAATATCTAAGCGATTAATTAACACGAAATGTACAAGTCTAGTAGCTAAGAGGCTGGCGTTTAACAACAGTTCTTCTATCATTATCACTATCACTCACAACTGCAACCTACACCAGGTAGGCCTGCACCGGGGGGGCCCTCCAGCCACGGGAGCCCCGCTCCAGCGTGGAATAGTCCGAGTCAATGGAGGAGTAGATGTGGTCGGAGTGCGGCCGACCCATGGCCCCCACACCAGCGCCCCCTGCCCCGGCCGGGTAGGGCGGCGTGAAGGGCGGCTGGTAGGCTGGTGGCGGTCGCTCGCGCCCCTCTGGCTTGTCTGCCGGCGGATGGTGATGGTGGTTGTTGCCGTTGGGCACGGAGCCGTCCAGCGTGTAGGTGTTGATGTTGCGGCGGTAGTTGTCTGCGGGCTTGCGCGGGCCCCGCGAGGCCCCCGGCATGGCGTAGCGCAGCCGCTCGCGGAACCTCTTCTCGCCCCAGCGCACCCGAGACCCCGTCTTCAGGTAGGGCCGCAGGTCAGGGTCCGACTCGGCCTCGGGGTTGATGTGACCCTCCTCAACAAGCACCAGTTTGAACACTCGGCCTTTGAGGGCTTCGTGCAGGGCTTGTCGGAACTCGAACCGAGACCACTCGGTCTGCAGAAAGTTCCTCGTGAGCACCAGGATCACCCGCTTTGAAGCCTCCGCCGCCTCCAGCACCGGCCGCGCCGGGAGACAAGGGGAGGGAGGCAGGTCTCGGTGGTGCAGACAGAGTTGGAAGGAAGGCTCTCCATTCTCAAGCTCGGCCGCGATGGAGCGGATCACGAACTCCTCGTCTTTGGGGCTGTAGCAGACGTAACCGTCGTACAGCTTCTCTCGCTCCTCGTATCCCCCCGTGAAGCTGAAGAGCCGCACTCCGTAGTGGGAGAAGAGCCACACTCGGATGGGGTCTCTGAAGACGAAGGCGAGAACGAGTGCGAGGAGTATGAAGAGGAAGCCGCACAGCGTGAGGACCATGGTGGGCAGGTAGTCCGACACCAGCATATTGTCTATGACTGAGCCACCGGCGTAGTAGTCGCTGCACGCGGTGCCGTTGAGGTCTAGCTCTCTCTTGTGGGGAGATTTGGACTCGTTATTCCAGCACCACACATCAGCACCATCTACGATCTTTTGCGCATTGTCGACTACAAATGCGGTAAAGTCTTGCAAAAATTTACACCTGCAAGACCACCGATTGTTTCCGATTGACACTTGGGTCAGCTGAGTGTTGAGGTTGATCTGCCAGATGGGAAACACGGCTAGCCGATTTCCATCCAAGCGAATTATTTCTAAAGAATGCAGAGGCTGGAAGGTCATGTTCCCGATATGCTCGATGAGATTATTTTGTAAATATAGTTCTCGCAGATGACCGAGATTTTCAAACTCATATCCTTTCAATTCCATCAGACGATTGTCCTCCAGATGAAGAGATTGCAAAGCGTTCAATCCGGTGAATGTTCTATTTTGAATGTTTTCAACACCACTTCCATTCACAAAAAGTACTCTCATATTTTTTCTACCTATAAACACATGATTTTGTAATTCTTTAAAGTCATTACCGTCTAAGTACACCTCCGTGGCGTCCATAGGAATCCTGTGAGGGATCTCTATCACCCGCTGGCTAGAGCAATCCACCACGTTAGTATTCCACGTCTGGTCGTGGTAGCACGAGCAGTTCGTGGGGCACGTCATTTCACAGTCACACGCGTCAAAGTCACAACAATGGCACAGCGCGAAGCAGTGGGTCTCATATTTACACAGAAAGTCCGAGGATTTGACACTTGTGAGGGGCAGGTGGGTGGTGCCACGGGAATGGGTCATTTTACACATGACATTTTCCAAGTCCATGACGCGAGGGTGTTGACGCATATTGGTCATGTTGTTGATTAGAGGGAGCCACTCCATGGAGCAATCACAGTGGAAAGGATTTCCGCCAATATAAAACTCTGGCAGCGAACGGTTCTTAGGCACTGGCGACAGGCGCAAACTATTTAATTCTAAATGCACCAACTCGTTAGCGTACATATCCACGCGGGACAGATTGCTTTTGTCCAGGAAAGTGTTCACTTGGATGTTATTTATAAAGTTGTTATTGATAAATAAAAGTTCTACACTGTTAGGTATCGCCATCGGCGATAATTCCACTATTCTGTTATGACTAACGTCCAATGTTTTAACACGAATTTCTTCTTGAATTTTATAATAATTTCCCAAGTGTTCGATGAAATTACCGTGAATGTCCAACCACTTGAGATTACTAGGAATAAAAGCGTAATCGAACCAAACGAGATGATTTTCAGAAAGATTGAGCCACAGTAAACTTGCAAGCGTAGAAAAAACTCCGTTGATATCGGATATAAAGTTAGCGTCCAGCCGAATGGCTTCCAGTTGTGTGTTTCTATCGAAAGTTCCCCTTTCTATGCTCTGGATTTTATTTTTGGCCAGATTCAGTACTTGGAGGCTCGGCAAATCCCACAGCATGCCTTTTGTCAAATTTCCAATTTGATTGTCGATAAGTCTGAGTCCTGTAAGTTGGCCCAAATTTTTGAAGGAACCATTTTTAAATTCCGATATCTGATTTTCTCCAAGATCCAAAGTTTTCAAGAAAGCGAGTTCCCACAGAGCGTCCGGAACTTTCAATAACTGATTCGAACTCAAATCCAATTCTTTCAGATCGGAACAATTTCTAAAAGCCATCGGGTCAATATTCACCAACAAATTATTATTCAGAGTCAATTTGCTCAACACATAGAGACCGTTGAATAAGTGCTGGTCGATCGTGTGCAATCTGTTTTCCGCTAAGTTCAGCGTGTGCAAGTTGTAAAGCGGCAGAAAAGCATTATCTTCCACGTATCCGATGGAGTTATTGCGCAAATCTAGAATCTGGAGGAAAAACAGGTCTTTGAACGTTTTCCCGTCAATTCTCGTCAACGCATTGTGCGAGAGATTCAATACAATCAGTCGGATCAATCCGACGAAAGTTCCATCGTCTATGTGATTACTGGAGAGCTGGTTACTGGACAGATCGAGCACCAGCAACTGCTCCAGGCGATGGAATATTCCCTTGGCCAGTTCGTACAGCATGTTGTTATTCAGGTACACTTCCCTCAGCTCTCTGGAGCTAGCGAAGATACCCTCCGGCAGAGACTGCAGTCTGTTGTACGAGATGTTGAGGATCCTCAGGGAGATGAGGCCGTTGAGGGCTTCTCCCGAGATGTCGGAGATGTTGTTATGCTGCAGAGACAAGTGGTGCAGGCGGCGCAGGTTGGCCAAGCCGGAGCCCTCGGGCAGCGCCTTGAGCAGGTTGTGGCTGAGGTCCAGCTCCTGCAGCGCGCCCCCGCAGCCTGCGCCCGCCCAGCCCAGGCGCTCCGCACTGCGCAGTCTGTTGCGGGTGAGGTTGAGCGTATGCAGATTGCCCAGCGGACAGAACACGTCCTCGGGCAGCGCGCGGATGTTGTTATCGCCCATGTCCAGATGCTGCAGCTCCCGCAGCCCGTTGAAGGTGCCGGCCACCACCTCGAGGCTCTTGGTGGGGCCCCAGTCGGAGTTGTGGGAGTGGATGGTGAGCTTCTTGAGCTCGCGCAGCCCCTCGAACGAGTTACCGGGCAGGTGCAGCAGCTTGCACCCATCCAGCGTAAGGTCGCCAAGCTGGGAGAAGCGCTGAAAGTAGTGCGCCCCGATGGCGCTCTCGAACAGGAGCACCCGGTTACACAGCAGGGACAGGCTGGAGCTACCCTCGGAGGGGACGGGCTGAAGTGCCACCCCCTCGGGGTCCAGGGTCCGCAGGCGGCACAGCTGCGCGCCCTGCGAGCCGCGGCAGCCCTCCCGCTCCCGCTCGGGGCTCTGGGCGGATCCTCGCGCCGCGCCCAGCCAGAGCGCCCCCAGGAGGCAGGCCACTATGGGTGACAGGGTTGCGGGCCTCATGCTCGGGCCGAGTGTCGCTGACGGTGACGATGTCGACGGACGAAAAAGAAAAGACAGCGGGAGTCTCACCACCCGCTACATCACGCGGAGACAATCCGATAGTAAAACATTTGTAACACGACAGTTTGTAAAACTCCGTTCCTTGGCAGGGAACCACCGGTCATTCTCTCCATATCATATCTGTAACTATTACTTCACAATCACATCGAGATTCAAAAATCATCGCGTAATCCACATATATAAACGCACTTATTCAAACTTGTCACCTTTTCAACATCATAATTGTCTTTAAAATGCGTGAGCAAACGTTAAACTATTTTCTATGCGAACGCGAACTTCACTGGTCTCATGTCACGAAAACAGAAGTGTACGCGGACTGAATTATACGGAGTGTAATATTCGATTATAACACAAGTTCACTGTTACGTTAGAGCGCTCGCTTTGTGCCTCGTTAACGCAACCACCCTACTCGAGTTCTCCGTGTGGACTGGTTCGATGCGCGCGGCCACCGCTCTCCGTCGCCCGTCTCCCCGCTAGTTCTCGCCGTTACCGCGCGGCGCCACCGGACGGCCGCGCCAATAGAAAGAGGCCGCACTACTCCGCGAGAGCCTCCAAAAGGGAACGAAAGAAAGAGGCGTAATACATTTTACCACTCGGATTAAATTAAAACGAACAAAGTTTCTCCAAGCGCTGCGCCGCATATGCCGGACGGAAGAGCAAGCGAGAAACGGCATTTAAAGCCGGACAGCTTTTTGTATTAGTTCATGTTATGTTGTTAGACGACCTATGCCTACATAAAAATGACAAAGTGAATTGAGTTACAAGTAAAATCGGATATTCAATATTTCATAGAAAAAAATATATTTACATATTATTTATAATATTGCAAAATATAATACACAGTTAAGTTTTACCAGATTTTTTCCAAATCAAAGATTGGTGATTTATAAGATGTTTTGAAATCTAAAATTACTTAGTTGGTTTGCATCTAAATAATGACTTTATTTACATTATAATAAATTTCATAAAGGACAAAAAAAACCTAAAATGCTAATTTCATAAAATGATAAATTTTTTCCCCACTTAGAAAAAACGAGTAAAAATCTCTCGAGTAATACCAATATTCGGTAAAATAACATAATATTAAAAAATGACATTCGATCGAATATGTTAGAAAACTTAATATTTCATTGATTTTTTGCTCAACACATTTCCTTTTTTGCTTTTAGCAGTTAGAATTTGAGTAACTTTACAGATATATATCCATTTCAAGTTAAAATGATAACTTTGGAAATATTTCATAAAACACTTTTTATAGATTTAAGTAAATAGACGCAATATATCAGAACTGTGTATATTGTTATGTATTTTTATTTTTTCTTTTTTGATTTTAAATTAAGTATGTCGTAATTTAATTGGTCAATGATATTGTTATTCTTGACACTCATTATATTTGAATTTATAAAGACCGTTTATAACGCTAATAAATAAAGTAAAATACACCAAATATTTGACCAAAATAATGCAAAACTCTTTCCAATCGAAATATGGTTTTGTGTCGATGTATCTTACTTATACTTCAATTCGTACGTAGGTACCTATATGGAAGGCGCCTAAGAATTTTGATCATAAAAAATACATAATATTTAAATATAAGAAATAATGATTAAAAACCAAATATTAGTTATTTTTATCTACTATGTGTTCTTTTACGAGAAATTATATCTGTCGAAATTGAAATGGAGTAGGTACTAGGTAATACAAAATATAAACAAAAAGATTTCAAGGAAACAAAATAATAAGTTAATCTGAAACTTGTATTTGTAAAAAACCTTTCTTCAAAATCTATATTTATTTGTTAAATAAATTGCCATGATTAATTTTTCCTTTTTCCACTTAAATAGATTACCTGGAGAACATTGAAAAATGTATATTGGATTTTTTTTAGAATGTAATTTTTTTCATCTGTTATTACTTATTATCTTCATCGTAATAAGTAATAAGTAATAACGCTTATAAAACCTTTTTAAAACTTTATTCCACTTTTATTTATTTCCGACCGGACCGGTTTCAAGTCAAGTTACATTCATATTTGCATAAAACTATGACACTTGACATAAAGTTATTGCCAAGTGTAGGTACAATAATGCTGATAATTAACAATAACAATGTAATATAAATATCACAGTTTTAAGCAAGTCGGAAATAAATCGTCCACTCTTAGAGTATTAATAATTTTAATTCTTACCTCAAGCGGTTGTAATTTATTATTAGTGTATAGGTGACCGAGTTTATAGTTAATTTTTTACCTTAATAATTTATACTGAAATTTTGCTGAATCAATGGAATCGGATTGGATTTTAAAATGAGGGGACTACATAGAAAAATTATATTCGACTCGACTTCGAACTAAAGAAGAAAATTAGATTTTAACGTCTCTGCCATTACGGAGAATTAAGCCAAATACTTAAATCCTTTATTATAAACGGTATTAATATCTGAAAGATAATTAAATTTTTAATGGAAAATAATGCTATGGTCATTAATTTCAATGACAGAGGTAAGGGAAACATTGTTAATTTTATGTTATTGTAGAATTTTAGTCTGAAGACGAACGTGATTGTCCGAAACCGGACTAAATAAAAGTCTTATCTACTATTTTTTAAATTTTTTTATTAAATTTATTAATCGAAGACTTCCTATAACTGAAACAGTAATTTCTTTTTTGAAACAGCTGTCACGATAATAAAAAACTAAAATACTCGCAAAACTTAATAATTACATTATCAAATTTAATTTAAATTACTTTTTTTTTAAATTAAGTGGAGTTCTACGAATTAAACAAAAAACAACACATAATTCATTTCTTGTGGGATTATTGCCAGAATCAAATTTAGGTTTTATTAAAATTTTGAAGAAAAAAGTTATCTATTTGGAATATTTTTATTAATTTAGATATGTGGGAATTTCACTTTTGTAATGGAGTTATTTAAGTATTTAAACATTTTTTATTGCAATGATCAATAGAAATAAAAATATTATAAGTGTTAATTTTTTACTGTTGACGAGTATTATTGTGCGAGTGTTACCTATAAGTCGGATATCCGTAACAAAGAATAAAATATGTAGATAAATGTATATGTTTTAAAAGATATTAGGAAAACAACTTAAGACGGTAAGCACACAATATTTCGCAATTAAAAAATTCGAAATAAACTTCTGTTAAAATATATTTTACGAGTAGGTGTCTACCTTTTTTTGTTATTTGTTTTTAAGGTATTATGCCGTGTTGCGCTACCTCCGTCTTTAGCCAAGTTTAGGTGTCTACCTACGTTATCGATTGACTGGATTTAAAAAATTCCACAATTCAATTGAAAAAAATATCCTTCCTCAATAATTTTAAAAATGGCTCACACGTAACATACAAGGATAAGAATTATTTTTTTAAAGTGTGATTGAATTTTTCTAATTTATAAGTATTTTGTAACAAGAAATATGTAGGTGGGTTTTTTATTTTCTAGTGTAACTTTGTAAAATTATTATTATTATATTTTCTTTTTTACAAAATAAATTGGACTTGGCTGGAGGTGATCCAGTCGCAGTGGGAATAATATTGGAGGATACGTTTTTTGATTTTCACGGCCAAAATCATTTTCGTTGTTTGTTTTTGGGGTGTTATGCCGTGTTGTGCTACCTCCTTCTTTAGCCGACGTTTCGGACAGCGTTGCAGTGTCCATCATCAGGGCAGATCCGGCAGATCCGTCGGCAGGTAGCACAACACGGCATAACACCCCAAAAACAAACAACGAAAATATTGGAGGAGGTTATAAAATTCGCGAAATAATATTTTCGTCACAGCAATCGCTTTGTAGCCTGTGGAGATTATTTTGGAACTAAATTTTATGTAATATCAACAAAATTGTTTTATAATGAAATTAACCCTATACATATAATAATAGGCAATATTCGTTTTATTAATTTCCATAATGCCGATTTTTGTGAAAAATCAAATGAATGCTATAATAATTTAAAAACTACTTAATCCAAATAAACTGGAGAAGTAAATGCTGGGTACTTTGAATCAACTTATATCTAAACACTACAAAAATAACGTGAAATTTATTTATTTATTGAGAATCTGCAAACATGTTTAAAAAAAATTGTGATAGTTTTAATTTTGTATAACTGCTATTTGAGGTAGGTAGAATTTCAAATAAAATGCGATATAGAAATTAGCATGAATTATTATTATTACTCATTTTTTATATGAATAAGAGTTTTATCTGCTCCCAAATATCTGAAGCCAATGAGACTATGGCATCCCCAATTGGGTATTATTATTGTATCCATATCCACTCCGATGTTGTTGATATATTTAGTATCTACATCAATTTTAATATTTTTTTTTTTTAAAAAGAAAGACACACATTCCCGGGTTACGAATAACCCAACATTTGAAAATCTCCTACTACCACCACACTAAGCGGAAGATGTTGCTTGTGTTGTGATGGAGGACTTAGCCAGCCGAGGAATCGAACACGAAACGCCTGGGTGGGACCCAAACGCGGTGCCCACTCAACCACTGACCGGTCAGTGGTTGAGTGGGCATAAAGATACTTGAAGATACTCTCTGTATCGCCCAGCACCCCTAGCATGGTCGATCGATATGAAGTTACCGACCGATTGTCGGTAACTTCTCATCGTTCCCTAGGACAACTGCAGATCGCAAACGAATAGGTTACAGTTCACAATGACTAAATGTCCTTAATATATTCGATATCATTCGATGTCGTTTGTACGTTAGCGATCTGCAGTTGTCCTAGGGAACGATGATTCATATTGATCGACCATGCTAGCACCCCAGGTGTACGACCACCATTCCAGATTGAAAGGGTGCTTGAAATGGCTTTAGCCGTGTTTCGTGACCAGCTCTAAATAGCCGAGTACTTACTTCCTCTTCCCCATCTCATTCCCCTCCCCACTACTTATGCCTCACAACTACCCCAATTGGGGATGCCATAATCTCACTGGCTCCAGACGGGAGCATTTCGTACTCTAGTGGGGTATTCACATAAAAAAACATATTTATTATTATTTAAACTCATGTTTCCCAAATAGAAAGTTATTGTTTGTATTTAGTGAGGTGATTTCTCACAAAAACGGCGCTCTACAAATTATCCAATAATAATAATTATTATTATTAGTGAAAGTAGTCATAAACAGGATAATGAGACAAAAAGTCACGTCTAAACAGCAAAACAAACTTAAAAGTTATTAATTAATAATCCAACCTTACCCACCCTATTCTCTGAAAAAATAGTGATTGATTTCATTCGTTACAAATTTTGATGTTTGAGAAAACCTTTCCTTGTGTTTTGAAAAGTCTACTAGGTGCGACATCTCTTAATCGTAAGAAAACTAGAATGGTAAAATTTAATAGTATCCCGAGAAATACTACGAGCGACATCTTTGGTAAGAACAAGAAGTTGAACAAGAAATCGGTTTGAAACTGCACTAAATTTGTAAACTTATATTTGTGATGTTTCTGTGAAAATGCAACAGATGTCTATTTTGTTGGAAGTTTATTTATTGTCTATTCTTCGTCGGTCGCTCCGAGAATATTTAGCTTTCCATAATTTATATTATTTATTTCACATAATTATCAGAGAAACATCATAAACCTTTTGACATGTGCACCAATTCATTGTTACGCGGATGACAGTACAGTCCATGATAGCTTTTTGTTTGACAAGCCCCCAAAGGGTGCACAAATTCCAATGGCTCGGAGGGCTTTGAAGCAAAGAATGGACGCTTACCTCGAGAGTGTTTTCTCTTGGGGTAAGAATAATCTCGTCGAATTCAATGTATCAAAGACCCAATCATGTCTGATTACGTCTAAAAGGGATCGAAATGACTATCTAGTCTCCTTCAACGGTAGCATTCTTCCGAACAGGTCTTCCATTGATATGCTCGGTGTAACTCTAAGTGACCAGCTCAGATATGGGGGCTCCATCGAGGCCAGAGTTAAGTTAGCCTCTCAGAAACTGGGCGTACTGTACAGGGCCCGCAGATACTTTAATAGTACACAACTGCTAACCCTGTACAAATCGCAAGTGCGCCCCACGGTTGAATTTGGCAGCCACCTCTGGTCTGGAGCCCTAAAGTACCTGAAAAACACCCTCGACTCTGTGCAGAAACGGGCGGTCCGTTTGATAGATTCTCCCGTCTTAACAAACGGATTGCAATCTTTAGAGCACAGGCGTCGGGTAGGAATGCTTTCCTTGTTCTACCGGTATTTCAATGGAAGATGCTCCGAGGAACTAGCCTCATTGATCCCCTCGGCACCGGTGCATAGTCGGGAAACACGCCAAACGCTCGCCCAACATATGTACACGGTTGACATTTGTCACATGAGAACGGGACGCTTCTACGACTCGTTCTTGTGTTCAACAGCTCGGCTGTGGAACGATTTGCCGGCCTCTGTGTTTCCTCCTTCCTATAACATGGGTCTCTTCAAGACCCACGTTCACTCCTTCCTCTCCTCAAAAAGACCCTCCTCACAGCATCTTCAAAGATGACATAGGCCCTGAGGGAAATTATTTTCCTCAGGGCCTCCTGTATGGAGTTAATGTAAAAAAAAAAAAAAAAAAAACGGAAAAATAATATTAGTGTTTCACATTTTAATTGATTTATTCCACAATATTATTGGAAGTAGTGTCTATTCATCAGTGCACTCCGATCATAAATAAACCAATAACGCTCAAGATTGGTTCATTTATGGCTCCGATCAAGCAATAATAATATTGTGAAATAAATAAAATAAATAGTGAAATACTAATAATATTATATTAGTGCCGTCTGAGTATACATTTAGGCACAATCAGGTTTAAAAAATAATTCACCAAAGTTTGGTAATTAAACATAACTTGATTGACTGTCATAATATAGTACCATATTATGAATACGAACCAAATTCATTTTTAGAAAATAATTTCTTTAAAATTTACTATGATAAAACTATACTAACAGACAGACCAATTGGTCATAATAGAGCTGATATAGTTTTACATGACAAAATTAAAAAAATAACTTATATCATTGATGTAGCTATTCCAAATTCCTGTAAAATTCAAAAATCTGTTTCTGAAAAAATAAGAAAGTATACAGATTTAGGAAATGAAATTAAAAGAATTTGGCATTCTCAGACTATAAAAATATTACCTTTTGTTATTTCGGCTACTGGCATTATACCTAGCTCTCTTATTAAAAATTTAGGCATATTAGATTTGTCAAAGAATTTGTATATAAAAATGCAAAAATCAGTCATTTTAAATACATGTAGAATTACGAAAGATTTTTTAAATATTTATATTGAGGGATCAGTAGGATTTATCGGTCAAATTAGGAATTCCACAGAGCCGAACCCTCTGATATGAAATTATCTGGAGACGGTGAATTATATTCCCATTTAATAGTTTGGTAGATTAACGTGTTGTTCTTGTATTGTTTTGTATTAATTATACTTATATAATACACTTGCATAACGTGGATTTACTAGATGATCATTTATATGGAAAAGTGTATGAAAGGGTTTAGTTTTTCCTATGGGAAAAACTAAACCCGTTCCTGTAAATCTGGTGAAAAAAAATTTTTATGTACCTGGATAAACCATGGGTGTGAACCGATGAAAACACACTTTCTATTTTGTGTTCTTGATAATCAATATTCTATTCCGATAAACTTCCACAATTATTTATTGGAAACCTATACTTACCTTCAAAGTGTACAAATTTATCATTTTGTAATAATTTAACAGATTCAGACAATTTGAAACAAAAATTTAAAAATATCAATTTTTAAATTAAATTAAATTCGTTTGTGATATTTATATTTTGCCCATCACATAATTTTTAATCAATGTTTGCTAGATATAATCATTTGGGTGTATATTAGAATTCAATACAGAGGTAAATAGTGAAGAAAAAAAATCGATTTCGTAGAAATATTTTTCTGTGATGAAGTAGCTTTCTACTGATTTGATTTTAATTATTGTGAAAAACCCAATAATAATTCTTCTTGAAATCTGTCATTATAGACCTATTATATGAATAAAACGGTGCATAGCCTTTTTTTTACTTACGCATCGTTGGGGCAAGGTATAGCTGCGATCATTGAAAGCTGAGGCATAACTGGGGCAAGAAGTTTTGTTGTCACAAAAAACGTTAGTCCATAATCAGGGTTGCCAATTTGCGGAAAATTCCCCAAACTGCGGGGAATTTTTCAGATTTTTTAAGAATTGGGTTATTTTTACATTTCTAGATTATCCAACCATATTGAAAAACAAGCACATTCGGTGGAAGATTTCGTAGTTTATTTTATGGCAGCACTGTAGCATTTATTTCTAAATGATAATGTCGGGGGGGATTGCTGAAGTTCGGGACCCAAACTCGAAGACACATGAATGTGCTAGTCATAGAACTTCTATTGATCGGTTTATTTATGTCTTCTATGATAGAATGATTATTTTATTACGTAAGTCTTGTTGTTTTGCTGAATTGGTGACTAATTGTTGGAAAAGTTTGTTTTATAATAAGTAATATTGTGAGTTTTGTGAGAGTCTTAACGGACAAATGGTTAAAAAAGTGTGTAGTTACAGAGGAGCAAGGCAGTTTGTATATCCACTCGAGCGATTGATGTTCATTTTTGATTTATCCATTAGATTTAATTAATATCATTCCTCAAAATATTAGTATGGAAACATATAAACTGTACCTAGATTTCACCGTTTATCCCATATTTGTAGGTTCGTTAAATGAGGTCCAATTTTGAACCAATATCAGTCGCAGAAAAATTAAAGCGGTCCAAATTTGGACCTAAATCGCTAGAGTGGATATGTATGATTATATTGCCTTATTTTTTTTTACTAGCTATACAATTTATAAGCACACCACACCGTATTGATTTTTTTTTTATATATAAGTTGTGTTATTGGGTTGTATTTTTTTATATATGTATTAACAAATATTTTCTTATGTATAATATTAAGAGTGATAAATTGTAGAACCTACAGACAAGCTGCCATATGACAGATTTGCGGGACTACCCTTAATTTTTATAAATGTATTAATACTAAATAAATAAAAAAAATAAAAATAAATATTTTTTAATCATATATTGTGTATGTATGTTTTATATGTTTTATTCATGTTAATGTTCTAAATAAAATAAAATAAATCAATTAAAAATGCTCATTTCCACAAAATATTGTATTATTTTGAAGGGAGAATTCTAAAGGAACTTGTGGGGAATTTGTCATTTTGCTCTCCCGTTTTGGGGATTTTGAACATTCATTGCGGGTATTTTAGAACATAAGCATTGGCAGCCCTGTCTATAATAGAGCAGTCAATTTGTCTATGACTGTCAAAGTCAAAAAATGAAAATAGTCGTGCGTGTACAGCCGTGCAAAAACTGTTTTGACAGAAGATTGTGTTAGTCATCTGTTGTTAATAATTCGTAATTATTCAAGTTTAACTTATCTTTCCCCGACCGTTTTGTAGATCTTATCATTTATATCAGGTAAATAATATTTAACTCTACACTGTTATTATTTAGTGTCATTTATTACGATCGTAATTTTCAAAGATTTCATGGTATTTTAATATTATTACTTCTCCACTCATCGGTCGATTATAAAATGTCATGAAATACATTATTGGCCAAAAATGAATTGATCTTATTTGCCATACATTTACTAGACGAGCCTTAATTATTTTGTTTTACAGTTACTGTACTTTTTCTAGTTTTGAATTATGGGACAAAGACTGGACGTGCTAAGTAACGACATGCCGAAAGTAAAAGTGAAACAAATATACAGAACACCGGAAAAGATCAGGTTTAAACCTGAAGACGTATCTCCTGATAACGGCTATATCCTTGATAAAACATATGTTCCTGAAGAAATTCTTGTGTTAATCCTGAGCTATTTGGACTGTAAATCTTTGGGAAAACTTCGCTTTGTCTGCAGAAAGTGGTGCGAGGTCATTAGGGATCAGGTCTGGAAGATGAAAGCAGAACGACAATTTGCCAAGAGATTCAAAAATATGAAGAAACACAAAAAGTGGCCCTCTGAGGTGTACCAAGCTATATGTTGGAAGGATCCATACGGAAGGAATTTGTTGAAGAACCATTCTGGGCGTCATAATTTTGCCAATTGGAAGATTCATTTGAACGGTAAAGGATTTATTATTTTCTTTTAGTTTGTGTTAAGTTTTTGAGGCAAAGCGTATCTGGCATCTGAGATTGAGTGCCCACAATTTGTTTGTGTTAAGTTTTTGAGGCAAAACATATCTGGCAGCTGAGTTTAAGTGCCCACAATTTGTTTGACCTGCCGTTTTGGAAATGGTTATATTATTATGCATTGTGCACGTTTCATTGGCAAAGCACGTTCGAATATTATATGAAGGATGAACAGGATTTTTAAGACATCGAAAATGTTGAATAATATTTTAGCTGGCCAATTTTTTTCAGTGCCTTCTTATTGCCCTCGCCGCCCCCTTTCTGCCCCTCAAACCTCCCCAGTTGCCACCACCACCTCCCTAGAACTCTCCAGAGTCCACAGTATCGCCCACTTTGGGAATCCCCGGTCTAAATGGTCTTCATCTAGCGGGTATTTTGAAGAATATTTGTTTCAAGAAGTAGTCTGTGATTTTCCTTAGCCATTTAGGGTCCAGGAAAAGTATATTTTTGCCTTAATATATTATAATGTTTCCTTCGTCAGGTGGGGATCGTTGGAAAGTGGAGAAACCCCCCTTGGGAGTGGTAGGAACAGAAAACTGTGAATTCAATCCAAAGTCCTGTTTCGTGACCTCGTACCAACAGTGTGGCAAGGAGCAGAAGATAGATCTGTATGCAGAGGGAATCTATCCCGATGTTCTCGATCATTACCAACCTCACATCAACATCTCCGAATGGTTAAAATTTCTTCCATATTCTCTTTTTTATAAGTTTTAAATTCACAATATCTCTTCTGGAAATACTTGAAAAATCTTTTTCTTTTGCTTTTAATTGGTCAGTATGTAATAAATTATTGTCTCTTTATTCTTTGCATAATAATTATAAAATTTGTAGATTTTATGACCACCATACTCTAGGTACATGCCCGTGCTATGGTGTAAGAAAATGAAAATTATGTTGGTAGTTCTCAGTCGAAGTATGATACAGTTAAATATGACCGAATCGGATAGGGACACATTAGCTCAGTGGTTAGAGCATCTGCCCGGAAAGCCGAAGGTCCTGGGTTCGAGTCCCAGATGTGACCCGATCTTTTTATGATTTTTCTGTTTCAGATTTAGATTGAGTTTTGCTAATATTGTCTTCATTAATTAAAAAAATTACTTATATTTATCTCATTAAATATAAAAATTCTTCATTAATTAAAAAATTACTTTGATCTTTCATTCAATTCCGTCAGCAAATCTGTCATCCTGTAAATGCCGTTAGATACAAAATTCTCCCATTTCGATGGCACTCCAATCCGTCAGACATGACAGGAAATCCATCAAGATGGCAACACCGCTTGGTTTTTACTAAAAGGGGATTGCTGCTGTTTTAATGTATTATAATTTTTTTTTCTAAAAGTTACAATGACTCGGGGCACATCTTGGATTATCGAGTTTGTCATTCAATCACAGTTTCTAACTCCCATCATTTAAAAAAATGTTATTTCGAGTAGTATGTATAAATCCCGATTGTTTATGTTCAGGTACTCTGCCAGATGGGATTGTGGATCCCGCTATGAACTGACTGTGTCCCTCCTGGACTATGACAGTCGAGAAGTGAAGAAGTTTAAGTTTGAGGCCCGAATGACCAACTGGGCAGAGGGGTGGAAAGAGGTAATTAAAATCCTACAATACCTAATTTGTTAACTTTTAATAGCTTCTAACACATTATTTCCATCGGTTCCGTGTCTAATCAGTAGGAGGCGGCTAAGCGGTGGCAAAACGAAGAATTCCAAGTCACGAATCCGCAAAAACATCATTCGGAGATATTGAAGTTTGAAGTTTAGAAATGATATGTTTTTGTAATAACAAATCAATTCTAAACTTCAAACCTCAATATCTTCGAATGATGTTTTTGCGAATTTTCAACTTGGAATTCTTCGTTTTGCCACCGCCTAGCCGCCTACTACTAATCAGACTACGAGATCTCAGCGTCTGAATTCCCATAGTAAATTTATTCAGACATGATACTTCCTCACATGATAATTTATCACATCATAACTCACATTAACCTAACCTAACCTAACCTAAGATTAAAAACCATAATTATCAGTTTTCGACGCTTCGAGACATGATGAATTATCATGTGAGGAATTAACATCTGATGAAAAGTTTGTACTCAATATTCATACACTTAAAAAGTTTCCACTGAAAATTCTGGTCACCATTTCCATCATAAGTTTTCAATTGTATAATTCGGCAGTCAAAAAATTATCAATTAAACATGTTTAATATAAAAATTATATTAAACATTTTTTACAGATTTTTTTATTAGTAATTTTTAGATGAACAGAACTACTAGTATAATTTTATTGATTTAAATGGATTTTATTGCAGGCGAAACACAGATTCCAAAACTATGGTGCTGGAGTTCAATACGTGTTGTTTTCCCACCTAGGTTGTGATTCCCAGTTTTGGGCAGGGCATTATGGCTCAAAAATGGCCAACGCAAGTGTCATTGTCGATTTGCAGAGTATGGAAGATCCCCACGACAAAACGCCCGAAGAAAAGGCTGAAATGGTGAGATTTATCACATTCATACATCTTTTTCTATTAACCTGTTGAATGTTGGATGGTATTTTGAAAAACCGTGCGGTAATTACCTTGAAGACTTCTGGTTAATACCATATAAAAACAAAGGAATGCCGGTTTTTTTGCGATTGTTTTCTGTTTACCAGATAATGTATTTTATTATTCATACATATTACATGATAATTTCGTCCAGCCGGTTAGTCATACATCTCAAAAAAAATCGAAATTTGAGTTGAATGCAGTTATATGTAAAAGTGTACCCTCTATCTGGTACAATATTCAGATTACTCATAAACACCACCAAATCCATTATAATGAAGAAAAACTTATAGTGAAATAAACAAAAAAATTATGTTTTCTGGGTCACCAGTAGGAAATTTAAAAAAACTAATATACCGGAATAATATATGTACCAAAATACTAATATACAGACTAATATTAATGTACAGAACCATTAAAATACTAATATACAGACTAATATTAATGTACAGAACCATTATGTTTCCCGTTGTTATTTTGTAGCATAATTTATAAAATGCAGACGAGTGCAAATAATATTTGATTTATGATGAGCATTTGAATATTGCTTTCCTCATTATCTCAAAACTTAGTATTTGGAAATCTTCCCCCAACACACCTTTTAAACCGTTGTATATCTTCACACATTCTTAAGTAAAGGGTCCACAGGTTCGCATTAAATGGATTTTAGAATTCTTTGTATAGTAAAACAACTGTGACCACTGATCTGCACCTATCAGACCGCATGCATACAATCATCATACCGTCAGTAATGCCGATACAAATTTTCAGAGGGGCAACTTTTCCAATGCATGCCGATGACGCCATGCAGACCTGCGGACGTTTACCTTTAACGTGTCTTTTTAATCTTATTCATTACGCCAGCATTATTTAAATAACTGTATTTTCTTTATTCCAGGATGACTTCTTTCCGCTTAATTGAGCCACAGTAAAATTATACCTCTGGTGTGCTAAAAATTGCTACGAAAAAAAAAAACTACTCACGTATTTCCTGAATTTTGGTTTGATATAAATTTTGCTACTTCTAAAAGCGGGTCGCCCGTGACAAATTTTTTTCAAAACATTTTTTGCTAATATTTTGTTCAATGTTTTAAAAACGTTTAGGAGGTAAAATTATGCACTTATCGTCCAGGATATTTAAACGTCTTCCTCAGGAAAAACTTCTAAATTTACTAAGATAAAACAAAGTCCAGTATTAGGTATAACCATTGATAGTAATTTATGCAAATGATAAATCTTATTTGTGATATCTATTTTTGTTAATATTTATTATATTATGTGGTATGTGATTAACTTTTTATCTCTATTTTATAGCTTTAAGAATAAAAAATATTAAACTTAAAAAGTTAAAGTCATTTTGTTAAATAATGTTGAAAACATAACTTATTCATTTCTACTTGCATCTCACGAATCACAAATAATCCTTGCCTCAAAGAGGTAGCATGTCATTAATATATGAATGTTGTAAAGAATGCTACTTACTTACTCTTATTTGTCGAAAAGGTTAAGGAGAACGACTGCACGGTCCTTTTCATATTTGATTTGAGGCCAAAAAACCCAACCAAACTGAAAAATTATTTATTATTTTTAAATTGATAAACTAATGTTTAAGACAAGATTTTTTATGCATAGCACAAAGGGTAACAATTATTATAAGCAATAATTATTAGCCTGAAACACTCATCAATATTGAAAAACTCTCCCGAGAAAAGATACATGCGCCGATGGGACTCGAACCCGCACCCCTCTGTTTTTTTTTAAAATTAATTTTTTAATCAAAAGGTATAGAAAATATCTAGTATATTTGATTTGGGTTTTAAATTATAAAATGTAGGCAATTAATGAATTAAATTTTTCATGATTTTAGAGGCAACTTTGGTAATATTTGTGAGTTAATGATGTTTATTAAAAAAAATTATTACTCTATTTATCATTGATACAATAACTATAGATTGGCCCTCCCATACCTTATTTCAATCCAAAAGTAACACCACCTGTGCGCAACAACACCAACAGTGGCACCAACACCAACAGCTTCTAACATCAACAGTGGTTTTGGTGAGCTAGAGTTCTAATATTAACAAAAATGGCATTATTGATGTCGTTGTAGCCGAAAAATATTTTTTTTTTTTCGAAAATTTATTTTTTGTATGAATATTTTCAGGAAATTTCAGTTTTGCCGTAATCTTCATACAGAAAACAAATTTTCGAAAAAAAATAAAAAATATTTTTTGGCTACATCAACAAGAATAATGTCATTTTTGTTAATATTAGCACTCTAGCTCACCAAAAGTCACGAGCCGCCACTGCTTATGAGTAATTTAATAATAGAAACTACCCATCGAATTCCATCGCATCTCTTGCATGACGTTGTTGTTTTGCTAGGAAGAAATTAAACATTTTTATCGAATGTTACTTTCCTTGATATCCTGCCTCGAATCTACATCGACGGTCCCGAAGAACAATGTCAGATGTGCGATTTTATATTTTTGCAGTAGAGCTGTTTAAAGTTTAGTTCCTGCATACGGAAAAAATATATATTTCATCCAAAATTCCTACAATTCAGACTTTTAAATCAACAAAAACAAATTAAAAGAAGCCAACAAAACGATATATGATAAACGATCTTCAGGATCATCGATATGTTACTTATATATTTTTTTAAATACATATTCACATAACCGATTAAATTGTTACTAATATAATACCAAAATTATTAATTTCTAATTGCCTAAATTTTGTGTTTTAAATATGATCTTCACAAAGTTAGTCATTCCGTTGCCGCAAACTTGCTGGAAAATAAATTTGCTCTAAGTAGACCAACGAAAGATAAAAACCAATGCTTTGTGCGACCTTTTGACTGTGAGATTCTCTGTCTGTGCACTTTCTTTTTTATAAATGTTTTCATAAACCAATATTTTTGGTTCCGGTGTCATTTGATGTGGCTTGTCTTAATATTATACTTGGTCGAAACTATTTACTATACAAATATGATGAAATTATAGTACATATTTTTAAAAAATTATCAAAGCATTTTGATGGGCGTAAATTCAAATTACAAACGACCGATTTACGTTAGAAAACAAATTGATCACATATAAATTTAAAATTTTCGCCCAAAAAAAACCTTTTTTTTTATTTTTTAAATTTTATATTCATTATATTTAAATGGTAGATAGGCAAGATAATTTTTTAACAATTACCATTAACTCACAAGAAATTGCCTCTAAAATCATGAAAAAAATCATTCTATGCATACAATTTATAATTTTAAATATAAATAAGTAAAGCGGCACATATCCTTACAAAATATTTGCTATACCTTTTTGATTAAAAAAAATAATTATAAAGTTTGGTTAAATATTTTGGCCTCAAATCCAAATTAAGTTTTGTATGAAAAAGGCCGCGCAGCCGATCCTCTTAAATTAACAACCTAAATGAGAAGATTTAAGAAATCTTACTTTCATTAAAGAAATTATGGCACCAAAATTAACAGTAGTTTGA
The DNA here is from genome assembly GCA_951813805.1 of Limnephilus auricula. Classification (NCBI taxonomy): domain Eukaryota; kingdom Metazoa; phylum Arthropoda; class Insecta; order Trichoptera; family Limnephilidae; genus Limnephilus; species Limnephilus auricula. The sequence continues at coordinate 3,173,861 of OX638401.1, forward strand.
AAATGAACATTTGTGGTGTTCTTAAAGTGTTATATTAACTTCTCAAGCGCCAAAAATATGAAAATTTGTATCCGTTTAGCGCCGCCATATCCATTTGGTAATCTGAAATTAACCTCTCTGGAGTCGGGCTTATTTTGTTAGATTGTCAAAATATTTCCCCTTTGCAATAAAATTAAAAAAAAAGGAATATTTCTAAAGCTAATAACTATTTTTAAAAGGTGTTGAAATATGCTTTCAAATTCAAAAATTAGAAATATAAAAATTCGACTACAAACATAAGAAAGTTAAATGGCTCTGCTTATATTTTTTTAACTAAAATTACTGATAATGAAAAAAAAAAAAAAAAAAACACAGATTTTATTAAGAAAATGTATTATAAATGTTATTGAAAAACTCACTCTGTCGTTTTATGTAAAAAAAATAAAAGTTTAATAATTTTTTTTTTCAAGATGCGGTAGGAAACTTTGGTTTCATAAAGGTTTATTTTTCAATTACTTTGCAGTTAATGTTTCGATTTAAATATAAAGCGTGGAGTTTTCTCTTTTTAACACCGTTTAGATCATATTTCTAACCATGATAGTAAGGATGACAAAACGATTTCTATGAGACCTGTACGAGTTGTTCCGAAAATTGAATAAATTAGCCTGAGGGGTTGATACATTCTGTTAGTGAGATTTTTACCCTCAGCAGACAATAGAGTTATTAAGTTGTGAGAGCTCGATGTTCCAAAGGTTAAAAGCTAAGAAATTCAAAGATATTTATTTAAGTTATTATTCCAAAATACACATATTTATGTTAATTTTGAAGGTGCTGCTTGCTGTACGTGAAGTGGTAGAATTAAGCACTGTTTTAATATATTGTTCATGAAACCTTTCATAATGTACCTACACAAAAATATGTTTATACACTATTGAAAGCTTAACAAAATGGAAAAATATTTACTGAAGTGCTTACTTATTACAATAATGTTCATATTTATGTAGAAATGTAAAAAATCTGTTGTTGAATCTGAATATTATGTATTCATGTATATATGGATATCATAATAAATTTAATAATATAAATAATAAATATATAACAAACCTTATCTTAATGTTTTTTATTTAAATATATTCAATAATTAATTTGTAATTTAGATTATATTATATAAATTTTTTTGCATTATGTTATGTATATTGAACGTGATTGCGTCCCAAAACTCCAAACAGCTTTAAACAGCTGTAAAAGAAGACAGCAGTTTATACGTCGTATCCCCTCCACAGCCGAAGAAGATTGAATACAGTGCGATCTAGAGATGCTGTATTTACGTCACATCCCCTCTTCTTCGGCCAGATGTACGGTCATGCGATAGACCGTCCGTCCGATCGTGACCCGCTGATTGGCCGACGGTCAAAGGATCTCGGACGAGAAAAATATATTTTTTACTAACATTTATTTGTGCAATTAATATTAGATTTGCGCGAGTCTAGCCATTCTTTCACCAAATAAAAATACACAGATTAAAAGGCTCGACTCGCGCCAATACTGTTAAGTATAATTAAAATACATTTATGTTTATATTAAGTAGCTATAAGGATTTATTCATAACAATGTCGGGCTAAACACCCACTAATTCAAATTGTACATTCTATATTAAATTTAATAAACATGCTAGGAAGAAACAGTTTATATGAGATGACGCGGAAAAAAGAGTACTGTTGCTTAAATAATTTAAAATTAACATGTAATTCTCTCCGAGAATACACGAGGCTGCATAGAAATGCATCTCTCAAAATAGGGCTCTTTGACCCCCGATGGCGCACGGCGCCGTCGCATTATATAAATAGGGCACAAAAAATGAACCCAACTCACTCTCATCCACACTTCGAACTCGCAACACTACTCTGACCGCTTCAATCTTCTTGGACTGCTTCTTCCGGCTTCAAACTCTACAACCGCCTTTGACTTCCGACCTTGCACTTCCTTGGACTGCCTACTTCTCTCTCCTTGGAACTACTACTTCGCAGCATCCGGAACAGGCCCTGAACGCACAGCAGCTCGCCGACTAGAAACCCAGCACCCCTATTTTACAGTCAATGTAAAGGACATCTAAGAACGTTCGATACATTATGCATGGACGGATACACTGATACATATAATATGTATTACTTAATATTATTGTAAATTATAATATCTATATGAATTCAATTCATAATAACTAAGAGGTATAAAAGCAAACTTCGACTATCCACCGATGCAAAACGTTCAGCATGTAAAAAAAAAAAAAACAATTTTCATATTTCCTGATTTTTGAATTGCAAACTTATGCATGTTTTTTAGGGTGACCGGACAATTCAGAATCATGCAACTTCAATACCTTCTTTGAAAAGTCATTAACCTCTTGAATGTCAGATGAAATTTGACCCCATGATAACCATTTGCCATAGAAAATGACTTAACAAAGAATTCTGAGAAGAAGCTAGAATACTGACATTAAAAGCAACATCTGGAATGATATTGGCGCAAGCGATTCTGACCTTGTCCTTATACAGTTTCTTTATACATAAGGTTTAAAATCGCATTTAAGGATTTTTACTTCAATAGCTAGAATTCACAAGAATCAGAGAGAAAAAAGGGTTAATATTCATCATAAAAAAATAATACAAATCAAAAAGTTCAACTAAAATTTTTAGTTAAAACCTGTTGAACTTTCCTTATACGTAAACAAAAATAAACGGGTGATGTTTGAGTTTGCTTTGACGTTTTGTTATTCGTTGCTAGACTTTGCACTCATTGTTGCCATACCTACGACGTTAATATGATGAAATATAAATCGAATGTCATTTCTGTTAATGTTACTTCTGTCCAAAAAAGATTTGAGTTACCCGTCGTAATGCCCCTAAAACAGTCTTACTTCAAAATAAAAATAAAACTGGTTAATTTAGGTAATGGGCTATTTATCAAAAAAAAATTATAACTTTTATAGGGGTGTTTTTTATCTGTTTCTGCTCTAAAAACAAATTTATTTTGAAAAGTGGAGGTTTGCAGTTCAACTCAGCATGGTGGCGTTTTTGAACTGAACATTTGTTAAGGTAGAATCATACTGGGTCGACGTACGTACGCATCGCTACGCCTAACAATTCTTAGCAACCATACATTTTCCATGAAAATAGCCACAGGCATCGCACGTCGCAATGAGTGTGGCCAATGTGATTCTAAAACATAAATTTTCATAGAAAATGTATGGTTGCTATGTAGTCCAGAGGCCCTAGCACGCTTGGTTTATAACGATCGATAGGATAACTATCGGTAACTTCTCTTCGTTCCCTACAACAACTGCAGATCGCAAACGAATAGGTGACAGTTCACAATGACTAAGTGTCCTTAATATATTCGATATCAACTGTCGTTTGTACGTTTGAGATCTGCAGTTGTCCTACGGAACGATGAGAAGTTACCGACAATCGGTCGGTAACTTCATATCGAGCGACCGTGCTAGCACACCAGATATTGTTAGGCGTAGCGATGCATTTGTACGTCGACCCAGTATGTATTTACCATTAGAGTGATGGTTTTGCACTTCAACCAGCAAGGCGGCCATATTGGATTTGCAAAGTACTTATATGTTTTCTGGCCCGTGATTGGTGCATTTCGAGAGTGGCGCTTTTGACCCTCACCAAAAGTAGAAGAGAGGCGGTTTTGCGTTTGACCATCGTTCTAAGTCATTTTTGAATGGGTTAGAGGCGTTTTTGCTTTTGTTTGAGTGAGATTTAGATTGCTAATCAATCATTAGGTCAAAATGAATAAACTATAGTAGTTGCGGTTTTGCTTTTATACCCCTGAGATTAACAATAATCTTAATTGTTTAACCCGTAAGCTGCTGAATTAATTCTGTGATGTTTACAAATACTTACACCATCGCTTTAGTAATTTTGTTTTTACACATACTTACAAAAAACGACAGCAGCTTATGGGTTAAAAAGAAGATTAATAATATGTATACATAATCACAATATTATCATTGTTTGGTGTGCATTGCGAATGTGATAATTTTGCCAAAAGTGATATGTATTTTGATTCCATTCGATTCCTAATCATTTACTCTGAGTAAGTACTTTCACAGAATACTGAATACATATTTGTTAATATGTTAGTTTTTTTGGAAAATGTGTAACACAATTTTCAATGGCAATACTGCACATACAATGGTTTTTTTTTTTAATCTTTCCTAAACATTTTGCACTACGTATTGCATGCCGAACAACAATATTATAGATATGTTTTTAGATTTTCACGTCCAAAAGCATTTTCGTTGTTTGTTTTGGGGGTGTTATGCCGTGTTGCGCTACCTCCTTCTTTAGCCAACGTTTCGGACAGCGTTGCAGTGTCCATCATCAGGGCAGATCGTCGGATCTGCCGGATCTGCCCTGATGATGGACACTGCAACGCTGTCCGAAACGTCGGCTAAAGAAGGAGGTAGCGCAACACGGCATAACACCCCAAAAACAAACAACGAAAAAAACAATATTATAATCCCAATAGAACAGGGACGTTTTGTACCTCAAATAGTTTAACACAATGTCATGGAGATCTACATTGAATAATATACCGCACATCCCATAGAAAAGGGTCGTAAGTCGAAAGTTTCTATTTTACGTTTTATCTCTGAAAAATAAAGTAGTTGTGATTACAATCTATGCCCCATGAAAACCGTATTTAAGTTAGATCACTCTTTTCGACGGGAGTGCTTGTTCATCATTCATTCATTTGTTTCCACTCTCCTGAAAAATGAATCCTTTTGACTTACAACAATTTGTACGAGATATGCAATATTATAAATAATAGAGTGTTTTTAATAATTCAAGCCAAGTCTGAATGCTATTTCCACAATATTTTGAGGGACAGAGTCGTGACAGCAAACATATACTTCAGAAGATTGCTGGTTCTCGAACAAACGCCTGAAAATAAACAAAGAACAATAAATTATTAAGCACAAATAGTTATAACAGGCTGAAAGTATCCTATTTATCTTCTCACATATTAGATTTAAAAAATATTATTAGGTAGGTACTAACTGAGAAAAATAAAAGGACAAATCATGTTGGCAAGACGATAATAAAAAATTGTTTACATATTTCAAATAAAGAATAAAAATAATCTTTTGGTAAGATAGTAGGTTAGGTACCTATTCATTTTTCTATCAAAATAAAAACCATTTGTGAATGCCTACGTAGTATATGTATATTCGAGGGCCGGCGTTGTCCAGCGGTAGGGTGTTGGACTGCCATCCCGAGGGTCGCGGGTTCGAACCCAGAATAAAATAACACAAATCAATTAAATACATTTTATTTAATTGATTTGTGTTATTTTACAATTAATTATTTAAAATAATATATAGTATATTTGCGGCACGTTCCATAGTGGAAGATACTCTTAGTATCGCCCTGGTGTAAGACCACCATTCAGAATTGAAACGTTGCTTGAAATAACTTTAGCCGAGTTTAGTGACTAGATCTGAATAGCCAGGTACTTCCCCACCTTTCTCTTCCTCGTCTCCTTCCCTTTCCCACTTACCTTCAGCCTCATAACATACCCCAATTGGGGTGCCATAGTCTCACTGGCTCCAGGCGGGAGCAGTTGGGACTCTTGTGAGATTTTCACTATAAAAAAAAGTGTCATATAACTTTGTTCATTTGAAATTCACTGAACGAATGAAAACTAATTTCTATTAACTAAGAAATTTACTCCCAATCAGGACTGGTGTATTTTGAATTATGACATAAAATTTGAGTTTCTACACCCGAACCAATCCTATAGCAATTTTTAACCAAATTGTTTTAGGAGCTCTAAAATTTCATGATCACCGTTTATATAATATATCATTTTAGATTGACATAGCCACAACTCCAATTTAGCAATTTTATAAAAGCCAAAAGAAACAAATTACAAAAATAGGAGATTCCTTGGTAAGATAATAATATTGGGCGATCCAGTGGCAGCAAAGTCACTGCGACAAAAAAAGTGACAAGAATATCGTTGTGCATGAAATTTTTATATTTGACTTTAGAAAATGTTATGTTTGGTTATATATTAATCTTTTTGATTTTGTTATGTGAAGTTTGGATATTTTTCATGTTTGAAAATGGGAAAAAAATTGTCCAGAAAATGGAAATTGTATAACAGTTAGTTTTTGAAACAGAGAAATTCAAAGTTTTGAAATTTTCTTTTTGACATTTTCTCATCAGGAATGCTGTAGTAAACTTCAACGGTTCTTTTTGAAAATAACAGAGGGTGCCACTTCCGTTTACAACAATCTAAACATATATAGACATTACCATAATAATATTCAATTATCTCACAATAATACATCAGATACCTTACTACATGAAGTGACATCTTACCCAATAACCCAATAGCTGAATGAATCCCCTGCTTTCTTGCTGGAAGAAGATTGTCCAAGAAGTTTTGCAGGGACATCAAAGAGAATTCCATGCTCCTTTATCGCCACCAGGGACTTGTTGACGGAACTAGACGGTGAGAGCATCTTTTTAAATCTGTAAAATTAATGTTAATTAAGTACCTATTTCATGAATTCTATGTTCTTTAATAGCCAATAAAAAACACAAAAAATAATACATACAAGAATTGGTAATATTGTCACAAAATGAGATTAAAAAAAACACCAGCTACAAAACATCACCCAACCTTCCCTCTATTCTCCATTAGAAAATAGAATAATAATAATCAAAATAATAATTTCATTGGTATGTCTCTGTATAACTCTGGTTCAATGATTTCTAGAACTGGGATTTACAAATTTTTTCTACTTTGATTTTCAAAATTGAAACTGATTTTGGAAACGATTGAAACAAGTGATAAAGTAGTTACCAAAATAAATTTTATTTTCTATTTAAAAAAAGTGCATTTCATTTGTTTAAATTTTTGACAAATGTCGTAATTAAGTTTTGTTAATATTGTTCATTCGAAAGGTAAATTTCAGATCATCTCTAAAATTGAAAGGCAATGATCCGGAGACAAATAATTTTTTTATAAATACAAGTATTTTCAGCTTCACAAATCCTACAATTATAATATTCTGTGATTTTTCATGGGTCTGCAAAAACTAACTTATTTCACTGTAAAAAATAACAGCACCAGCGATAACTCAGGCCGAAGCTATGACGGTTATAAACTACATAATATTACTAGGTTTGACTGCATATGCTGATTACAACAAACAATTAAAAAAAACGTGTTTTTTTACCAAAATATTTGTTCACCAGAATAGTATGTAAAGTAATACATTTTTTTTTAATTACCTGATGGTGTTCTGTAATAGGGTGTGTATTTTCTGGCTAGCTTTCCTAAAGTTAGTCAAGATGTGTTTGTACAGTTCACTCTCCGATTGCTTCTGGACGTGAACAGTGGGAGCCAGCAACACTCCTCGTTCACAATCCAGACGGATAAAGTGGAAACAGACATTTTCTGGCCCAGCCGTTATTCTGAAAAAAAAAAATTATTGATATATTAACAGTATTTTTTATAAAATTTATATTAAAAGAAAAAAAAAACATTAGGGGGGGTTCGAATAACCTGACAATAATTTGAATTCCTCCTATCTATAACCTACATTGTTTAAAACCCAATACACTTGAAAACTAATTGCCCTCTGTAGAGTAAAAACTTAAAATTAGGTTCGGAGCTTGATTAAAACCTACTGTCATTTATGTTTATTACTTACTATAAAATCAAGCAGATCTCTCTCTCTCTCTGAGTTGGTAATGAAGAGTGTTATTTTTAGCTAATTTATAAATATGCTGACAGTTAGTTTGTTGTAGTGTTAGTTTTTTAATCCCGTTGTTTATAAATACACTAGGATTCCTTAGATCCTCTTTCCTTCTGATTCGCAAGTGGAACAAACATTTCCTCTAAAACCTAAGAACTGGGATCCCGAGAAATAAACAGAGTAACTAATTTAGAAGTTCTTCATCAAATGCCCAAAATTAGTGATATTTTTCTGTATTTTATTGTATTTATTCCAAAAACTTAGTCACATCAAGAGGAGCGAAAAATAAAAATATATCAAATTAATAATCCAGGAGAAGATTTTTAGAAGAGATAGTAGGCAAGTTGTTTTGGGCTGCAGTGTGCAGGCTGAAGATTACCTAATGACAGCCAACCTCCAATTGGAGTGGGCATCAAGGAAGGAGAATATAGTGTAACAAAACAATGGTAGTAATATAAATAAATAATTTACTTTGTTGGAAGCACAACATCCATCCTCTCCAGAAGAGATTGACTCAGGTCTGACATATCGTAGCCACCGCCACTGTATTGACTGGTCGCCTAAAAAAAAATCAATTGATGAATCTTTTATGATTTGTTCTGTACATATTTATTATTATTTAATAGAAATTCTTTGAGTGGCATTACAACGCATGCCGGGTACATGTTAATTAGGTATAAATGACAAAATATTTACCTCGCAGCCATCCCATTCTGTGTCAGAATCTGAAGATAATGAGTTTCTGTTTTGTCTTTGTTCCCTTTCTCTTGCAATTCGTCTTCCTTCTACTCTTTCTTCACTTATTTCACTAAGTGAAAAAATAATAAATTACATTATAAACGTATTTTAAAACTGTGTTAGTGGATCTGAGACCCTAGCACGCTTTATCTATATCGATCGGTAGGATAACTATCGGTAACTTCTCATCGTTCCCTAGCATGACTACAGATCGCCAACGAATAAGTGACAGTTCACAATGACTAAGTGTCCTTAACATATTCGACATCAACTGTTGTTTGTACGTTAGCGATGTGCAGTTGTCCTAGGGAACGATGAGAAGTTACCGATAGTTATCCTACCGATCGATATAGAGCAAGCGTGCTAGGGCCTTTGGAGAGCATAAATGACATTGTCACGTTTTCTATTGGTACTTACTTGATTTTTTCCAATCATCTGAGTGCAAATCATAAAAGAAAACCAAATAATTTTATGTTTGTATTATTATTATTAAATCATTTTTCTAGTGTAAAACTTACCAGGGGTGCTAGCATGGTCGATTGATAAGGATCGGTAGGATAATTGTCGGTAACTTCTCATCGTTCCCTAGGACAACTGCAGATCGCAAACGAATAGGTGACAGTTCACAATGACTAAGTGTCATTGATATATTCGATATCAACTGTTGTTTGTACGTTAGCGATCTGCAGTTGTCCTAGGGAAAGATGAGAAGTTACCGACAATTATCCTACCGATCCTTATCGATCGACCATGCTAGCACCCCAGAACCTGTTAATTGACAATGTAAATTAGTCCTGAATGACAAACTGAGTAATATTGTATATTTATTATTTTACTAATTTTGTTTTTTTTTTTGTGTAAAACTATCCTACGTAGGTATTTGATACAGTGTTACATTAAAAATTGTCTTCGTTTCTTGCTTGATTACATATACAAAAAATATTTACCTAGTACTTTTCTGACTGCCGGAATCCTCAGAATAATTAGTATCTATATTGGTCATGGAGTTGGCATTGGTCCCGTGAGACTTGGTCCACTGGCCACTCCCGCTGATGTTGCCCTGGGACTGTGTGGATGAGGAGGTGGTGTTGAGGGAGTCATCGGGGCCCGGAGGGGCACTGGTGTTGATTTGCTCATTGGAGTGGTGTCGGCGCTTCAGTATGGACTGGATTTCTGGACTTTTTTTGGAGACGGGTGACGGGGCTTTCTTGGCGAAAGCAGCTGCAAAACCTAGAAAATAAATAATAAGGACTTTTAAGTATTTATTCAAGCAACTGATCATTGAACTTAAATTTATTAAAAAATATTTGTAGCTCCCGTTTGTTATTTTGAATTTAAAACGAAGCTATTGAAATGCTTTATCTATTATAACCATAGATGTCGCAAATCAGAACTTCGTAGACTATTTTAGAACGATGTTAAAAATAAATTTTTTAAATATTTTTTTGTGCAGAATTTCTGATCAGCTGTTTACGGTTAAAATTAAATCCCTTTTCCAAAGATATGTACCTTTTATTATCCATAGACATAGTGTATACAATAGACAACATACATAAATCGAAAATATTCTATGTTGACTCGAATAAGTACCTCTGACAGCAATTTCAAAGTTTCAAACACACAGGATCCGCGCAGTTATCACCTTTAAATTTTTTTGTATTTTCTTTTATAAATCCTACAAATATGAGATAAACGGTAAAATACAGTTTAACTCATCGGCTATATAGCACTTTAATAAGTTTTTTAATTCGAAGGTATAATTTTTTTAATGAAGGCGAAAAATTAAAAAAATTATCATTTTAAAAATCTCGAGCAATCGAGGCAAATTTATTTATTTTGCGTGGTCGCTCCAGTGGACAAAGGTAAACGTCCACAGTTCCGCATAGCGTCATCGGCATGCATCGGAAAAGTTGGCCCTCACTACGTTTCACATTTCTGTTCAAAGTTTTCCATAAAAATAGATAAAAAATACTTATTTTGTAGATACAGTTTCACCCGTCAAATCGCACAACTTTTTGTTAGACTTAGTTAATTTTTTATTAAATATTTTTGTATGAAATGGTAAAAAAGTGAAATGATAGAATTGTTATTATACATTTGTATAAAAAAATAAGTGTTTTTTTTACATTATCCTTGATTTTAGTACCGTTTTCACATAAAAACATCACAGGTGTCATTTTTACAATTTTTTATGTTTGCATTCTAAATTTTAATATTTACAAATTTTAATATTTATTTGTGATAATACCTACAATTTGAAAGCTTGTTTCATTACCTTTCAAAAACAGTTTTTATTAATCGGCTGTGTTTAGAAATATTTCGTTTATTGAGCTTTAATTGCAAAGTGGAAATAACACAAAATTTTTATCAATCTGACAGGTTCATTTAGACTAAAAATCTACACAAAAGCGTTAGACCCAAGTGGTTAACTTAACCGTGGACCAAGTACATGAAATATAAAGCTGCACCCACATTATTATATGTACAAACGACTCTAATGTAACTGTCTATGCTGGTCTCCAAGCATTCGAGTGATAAATTGCATCTCAAGTGGTGTTGTGTCTAGATTCCGTCGGATTTTTATAGTTAGAATTCATCTGCCGTCGCCCCTCTAGATTTCCTTAACGTCCCCTAATTTTCTTTGAGACTTATACTGCCCACCCGAAAACCTCCAGCGCCCACAAGGGGGCAACATCACCCACCACTTTGAGAAAGACTGATCTATATAATACCTACTTGGTCGATGGTAAGCAAAGATAACTTGTTTGTACAAATAAATACTGAAAGATCAGAATTGTTCATACATAGAATCATATTAATATTTTGAAGTGTTGTATTACCCAAATCCTTGCCGCTCTTGGCCTTGGGAAGCAAATGCTCCGGCTGTGTGAGAACCTGGGGCCGGGCGTTGCAGGGGAACCACTGATGCAGGAACTTGTCCAGTCCCACGTCCATCAGCAGGTCCAGGCAGCTCTCACACTCTTCCACATAGAAGGGTTCTGGCTGGATGGTGCCTACTGCCTGGAAACACCAAATAAATACATGATTGTTAATTAAAGAAGCCAATTAATAGGCAGTCAAACTGGAATGATCTCTTCAAATGACATATTTTTCTCCCAGTTCTGTTTAAACCCCTAATATAATACAAATTCTTTGAAGAGATCAGAACGTAATGAGAAGCAGATGAAAGCATCATGAAATACAATATAAGTATGTATTTGTACTATACATATTAGGAACAACACATCAAAAATTCACAAAAACTTTTAGCGGAATTCTGCAGGTAATACAAAAACTATAGAGCTCTCGTCTCTTTGTAAAAAGTATTTAATATTAAATTTACCCAATTTTCTGAAGTGTAATTTTTTTGTGTTATTTTCTTCTGATACCTGCATAATTAAATGTAATTTTTTTTAACTCATAAATTTGAGGGTGATTGAACTTTTTTATTTAGGAATTAATGAGGGTTGGGATAAACATACCTTTACTGTCGCCACACCTGCTTCTAATAATGTAACCAAAAGCATCTTCCCTTTGCCAATTATTACTACAAACCATCGACCCATGGGAAACCTGGAAAGACAATTCTATTATTGAACATATTTCCACAATTTATTTCAATTTAAAGTGATTATCAATAGAATTTATGTGTTATACTTGTAAATTTCTATTCCATTCCTTCCAGAATCATCCGACAGTCCTCTATTGCAGCTGCTGACGAATACTTCTTTCCAGACAATCAGGTTCTGCACATTCTCATCTCTGGAGATGGCCAGGAATCCCTGCATCCGAAGGAAGGAATGGACATCGAGCAGGTCAGAATCCTGGAGGTGGGAGACCAGAAGGTGGCCGGAGTAGTAAAGGCAGGTGCCGATTACGACAAATAGACGCTGGCAGTCAAAAGGGTCATCATTCTAAAGCAAAAAAAACTATTAAAAAGGTACATAAATAACAGAAAAGAATAATCCTCGAGGAACAAATAAGTATGAATCGGGGTAAGAGGGGTTAGGTTAGCACGAGACGGAAAAAAGGAGTGAAATCAGGTTATATATTTTTACAATACATTTATAATATCAATATCAACAAGTAAAATTACTCAATCAAGTTAGCGATTCAAAATATAGCGATTTTTCGATACCCCAAGGTACAGTTTTGGGACCATTATTATTTATTATATATGTCAATGATATATTCCAGATTTCCAAATATGGAGAAATTGTCTCCTACGCTGACGATGCAGTCCTACTACTAAAAGCAAACACTTGGTCTGAATTAAATAACATGTCAAATACAGATATCAATGAACTAAAATTATGGTTTGATAGAAACCTGTTGACTGTAAATTCTAAAAAAACTTATTATTTACCATTTTTCATTAACAAACAAGAAACACCTAAAGAAATAAACATAATAATCCACTCTGTTACAAATACAGAAAACCGCAAATGCAGCATATTATGTACAAACATAGAAAGCAAAACTGATATTAAGTACCTGGTCATAACAATAGACCAGCGTTTAAAATGGTCTCCACATATAACTGGATTTAACGGGCCACGATAACTGGTCAAACGATCTAGGTATATTATGTTAACAATACCGCCAACAATTATTTCGTAAACTCTCTAATTCAAAGGCCTCATATTATTATACACTATATTATTATGTCGTATTATACCATGTTCCTGCTCTCACTGTCTACTATGTACATATAAACTTTCCATTTCTTTATAGCTAAATTACGTTTGTTAACCTTAGGAGTTGGCAAATTCTTATTTTTGTACAACAAGTTTATACCTACAAATAATCATCGTATGCATTACTAGTTACTTGCTGTTATAATATGTCAAATGGATAGATTATACTATGTATTACTACTGTAACTGTGAACTTACAATCTTATGAATATTTTTTATAACTATGTATGTAAAAGCCTAATAGGCGTATAAATAAATAAATAAATATAAATATTCTGAACGACAGAGTAAGGAAACTAACATATATATATTTAGATGTTTAAGAGATATTTTAAACGAAAAATTACTTAGAACCACATACTTTGCTTTCTGTCAATCAATTATACAATACGGCATCGTAGGATGGGGCGGTACATATACAAATCAAATAATTTACAAATCACAAAAATTAATAATAAAAACCATTTTTAAAAAAACCTATTCATATTCGTCAAAACTCTTATTCAAACAATTTAAGGTCAGAAAATTAAACGCATTATACTTCTACCATGCAACATTACAAATTTATAAAGATAATATTCAAAATAAATCTGCACCATTTAACAATAACAGAAATCTTAGGCAAACTCCAATACTTCCTACTCCAAAATGTAAAAAAAACAATAGGGCAGTTAAATCATAAATATCTCGGAGTAAAATTTTTTAATTCATTACCAGAAAAAATTAGAAAGATGAATACTAACATAAAAGAATTTAAAACTCACCTTAAAAATTATACTGAAAACTTGAACTGAATCATGTCAAATAAAACCAATGTAATAACACCCCCCCCATACACACAAGCCCTGCTTATTTATGGAGGTACGTCAAATACTTGTGTTATGTAATTAATCACTGTAAAAAAATATATATTTGTAATTTATGTACCTATCCTTTTGTACCCAATAAAAATTAAAAAGTATATATATATTTTTACATGGCCTCCATGGTCAAGGGGTAAGGCTCTGAAGGTCTTAAATCTGGAGGTCGCAGGTTAAAATCCCAGCACACGCATATAAATTATATTTGATTTTATTTATTTATTCTTAATATATTTATATTACAAAGGTATAAGGATTGTAGCCAGTTCCATGTGTTTTTTGTATTCTGTAAGATTAGATGTTTTATATTGTGTTGGACACAATTTAATTGTGTCATTTCACAATTTAGTAGTTTAAAATAATATACAGTAAATTTGCAGCACGTTCCAGAGTGGAAGATACTATCAATATCGTAAAATTGAAAGGTTGCTTGAAATGGCTTTAGCCATGTTTGGTGACCAAATCTGAATAGCCAGGCACTTTCTTACCCTACTCTTCCCCATCTCCTCCCCCTCCCCACTACCTTTACAACATACCCCAACCGGGGATGCCATAATCTCACTGACTCACGGACAGCTAGCAACAGTTGGGAATCTTGAACGATATTCACATAAAATTATTGTAATGAAAAAAGTCTTACCCATTCTCTATAATCTGCTGCTTCCAATTCTGTTAAAGCATCATCAATTTGCAATTGCGCCTCCCATGGCAAGTTAACGCCTTGCGCCATTGGAAGACACTGTTCAAACAAAGGCTGTGAAGTGGCTTCACTCAGAAGCCTTATGTTTTCCAAGCGGACTCCATTCTGAGAGTCCCAACCATATCCACAAGTCAATATTTGTGCAAACAGTCTAGAAAAGAGATGATCCAATTTTTTAACATTCTTCCCACTGTTGAAACATCGATCCAAGCTTTGATAGCAAAATTCTAGCATTCTGACGAGTTCTTTATTAATATGCTTCAGTTCAAAAAGGTTACATTTCTTATCTGGTAGCGCTAGCAACAAAAGTTCGTTCCCTCTTGAAGTATAAGCGATGTTTACAAACGTCTCTTTGACGAAAACAGTTGATGAAGACGGTTTCCATTGCTTTGATATTTCAGGAATAAGATGGTTCAACGTTATGAAGGTGCCGCGGGATGTACACAGAAAGTTATGCTTTTCGGGTCTTGGATAACAATACAAGACTCCATCATTTTCTGGACCATTTTCAGACAATCCTTCAGTAGTAAGATACAAAACAGACACAGGCAAATCTCTCAATATTTGAGTAAGAACAATTTCATGTTCATTCGTTGAGTCTGTAAGATGTCTTACGAGATCGGAATAAGAGTTTTTTGAGCTGCCCAAATCGTCCGGTGAAACTTCAGTAGCTGCCATTCTTTGCAAAACTAATTTTACTAACACTTTTTCTTCGGGATAATTACTGAGAATCTGTTCTATATTATCTGCGGTGACGTCTTGGGCATCAATTTGCTTTAGCCAATCCCCGATTTTAATCTGTCTTTGATTAATAGCTTGACCCTCCGGTAATATGCCAGATACCATGACGCGTTTACCATCATCAAATGTGTTGATTGAAATACCAAATAAGGATTCAATTTGACTGATTCTTCTACCGTACCGAAGTCTGTTGGCAAAATCAACCTGCAACGATAGAAATAAACACCACAATAAAAAAAATTAAAACCTATTTTACATTAATAACTTTGTGATATAAGATTACATAGTAAAACGGGAATATAAACGCCAGAAATATTATTTGACCCATTATCTTACCCCTTTAGAACTCTGCGTATTTTTGGTATTATCTGTACGAGGAAAGTAGCGCCATAGTTGTTTTTATTTTTTTATGAATAATTTTACAAGAATGAAAAAAAATTAGTCAATCAATCGAGTCAAAAATAATCTTAGCCATAAAGGGGTATTTTTAAAAAGTTGTTTCTTAAATATTTATCTTCATGTTTATCTAATGAAAAAAAAATTTATTTATTACTTTGCGCTTATATTTTTTGTAACGTAATTAATAATTTTATTTTAATTCCATTAAATTGAAAAGGTAGGAAAAGCTTCAATGTATCCATAACATATTTTTTCATATTCATAATATAAACCGATTTATAGTAAAGATAAATATCAATAGTGATTTGGCGTATATCTTCATCACTGCAAAGTAATGGAAAATCATGTGGTTTTGGTTTGAAAATTGCTCACTCAGAAATATTATAGAAACTTAATTCAAATACTCCGAGTAGAACAATCTTGGACTTTGAAATAATTAAGAATTTTTTTTTCACATTAGGCCCAGAGGAAAATAATTTCCTTGATGACTTATATCATTTTTTTTTGTTTTATTTATTTATAAGAAAAAAATTTTACATTACAAGTGATTACATTATGCAAAGTTATACAATTATTCATTATTATTCTACTACTCCATAAGTTGAGCTCTAGGAGCTCGTGTTTATGGGAGGAGTATTTTTCTATGCAAAAAATAATGTTCTAATTAAATATCTAAACAATAATCAAAGACGTATGAAATAAATACAAACATTATTTAACATAGGTATACAATTTAGGAAAAAATATGTTTTTGAATGACAATACCAATATACTAGTATATTTAAACTTTTAACATTGATAATACAATAATAATAATATTTATTTGGGGATGTTGTGTGGAGGGAATTTTAAAAAAGGAAGGAGAGTAAGTTCTGGAAAGGGAAAATGCATGAGGGGTGAGTAGGAATCTAGCGAATGAAGAATTGATATAATGCTATAGCTACGCCCTTGGTTTGCACCTTGAGCTTACTTTGGTGAATACATAAGATTAAAAAGGTGTTTCAGACACAAAAATAGCCTTGTAGATGAAGAGCCAAGAAAATTTCATCTTAATATATTTTTTTAAAGGTTTGTCAAGAGTGATTCACATTAAAGCCCTCACAAATACAATCCGTCTTACTCATAATCACAAAATAAGATAATACTGCGATAATACGAACGGGTTAAGCGAAATTGTTACTCATAATGGTTCGACATTCACGCACATGCCCATTGCCTAATCTGGCCGTAATATGACGGTATATTAGAAGCTGTCAAAATTTAACCCACTCGAGGACCAGTATTACAGCCGTATTAACTTCCGAAATGGTAAACTTTTTTGACAATGTCACCCGAATTCTTATTACGCCTACACCTTTTCATCATTTCATCGTTGTCCATTTTCAGTACATTGACAAACAAACATAAACAACAAACTAATCTCATTGAATATTTTGACATATGAATAAACGTGAAGTTGGCAACATGCCGCGAAATGCCAAAATGTCCACGTTTTTCAGGTTTGGAACGGAGTGGTGCTACCGTAAAAAAATCATAACCCATAATCCAGCGGTCGAGCTATATTAGGAAAATTTGTGATTATGAGTAAAGATTTTTAACCTGACCAGTATAGGACCCCTCCCCTGTATAGCTAATACGACGATGTATCGTCGTATTAGGGAATCATTGTGAGTACGATGGAATAACTATGAGCACGGTTGATTCTATCACTAATTAAAGATAAATGCAGCAATGGTAACATAATATGCTTTACAATAATTAAGACAACCTACCTTTTAATAATATACCTTTTTAGATCAACACAATAAGGAGCTTTAAATCTTGTTAACAGATGTTTTAACAGTGTGTTAACAGAGCTTACGAATGTATAAATGAAATAGTGACAATACCTCCATAACCAGCTCCTTGACCTCACCGTCCTGACTCTCTATGAAGGTGACCTTGCCAGCCGAGCTGGTGGCGTCCGTATTGGAGTTCTGACTCTTGGGCGCCTGGTGCTCTGCATTCTGCCCAGGTTTGGACTCCTTGCCAGATTTAGATTTCCCCCTTGTACTGTTGCGCCGTTTCAAGAGTTTCAATAATTTACCTGCAATAAAGTTTTTTTTTATGTGAGTACTTGAGGCTGAAAGTACTGGGGAAGGGAAGGAGATGGGGAAGAAGGTGGGGAAGTACCTGGTTATTAAGATCTGGTCACCAAACCAGTCATTTCAAGTAACATTTCGATTTTGAATGGTGGCCTTTCACCAGGGCAATGCTGAAAGTATCTACCACATTTGAATGTGCCGCAAATATATTACTTATCGATGGTGGAAAGGAAAAATGGCTAAATCACTTAGACATTAAAGATAAACCTACATAATAAGCTACAGTAGAATTCAGATATAACGACTTCGCTTATAACGGCTTACCGTTTTTAACGATGACAATATAAACTCAAGTTAGGTGTCATAGTTAGGTACTAGGAAAACATATCCGTTTAGTATGACTCCGTTTTAAGCCACCTACTTTAATGATAATTCGTCCGGTTAAAACGACGCGCAGTTTTTGTTTATAAAACCTAAGCACCAATACCTCGCTGCCCCCCACCTCACCTACTCCCTGCTCCCGGCTACTCCCCGCGCGCTAAGGCTGCCTTTACACACGTAAGTTTTTTCCTAAGTCGCTCACGTAAGCGACTTCTGGCCAATGAGCACATTGGTTTTTGCTTATGTGAGTGACTTATGGGAAAAAACTTATCTGTGTAAAGGCAGCCTAACACCTATCCTTATTAGCATGCGTAAATCACAGTCAGTGTTTATCCTATGTTGTGACAACTACTTGACACAAAGAATTCCGTGAAGCGGAAGTGTTATTGAAGAAAAAAGTGCTACCATTTAGAAGCTGTTTAATCAAATGTAACCCTCGCGAAGGAGTTTGTCGTAATTTGTATTAAAAAATGTTTTATTTACCTAAAAAGAAACTCATCCATCTATATCTATACTATTACATATTTCGTAACAATAATTACAATAACATTAATAAGTATCAGTAATATTGTAATAAAAACAAGCTTAAATTATCCGGCCATTTTGTGCGTCGTCCGGTTAGTACGACAAAGTATCGCCGGTCTCTTGAGGGTCGTTACATCTGGATCCTTCTGTGTATTGTTTGTTTGTGCTTGTGTTCATCAAATCTACAGTTTTCCGCAAACCTTTGATGCAACTTAACAACAATAAGAAACTACTTTTTCAGTATGCGGAAAGGGGAAAATAGCGCTATTTAAAATTAATTTCGTGTATATTAGTACACATTTAAAATCCTGCAGAAGTTGATTAATATGTGGTTAGGTAGGTAGGTACAAAGCAAGTTTAATACCTCTGGAACTTCTGCGAACTGACTGGCGGGTGAATCCTCCTCTCTCCACAATACCCAAACTGCTTGGATCTGGCTTGGCTTGGAGACTGGGTTTGGAGGAACCTTTCTTCAAGTCACACACGATATACACCAGCTCTCCGTCATCCTGGACACTGGGATCCCATTCTGGAACTGAACTGAAAAGTAAAATCAATTATAGGTAGCGTAGTACAGGTGTTTATTTGGGAACTGCTGTATAGCCAGAGAGATTAAATCTCACATTCATTCCTAACCTCTTTATTAAAATTATTAAACTCTAAATTTGATTGCTGTGAACTCCTGCATTTAATAAATCTACATGTACCTACACGAACTACTAGACAAACATTAACATTTTATATACACTATAAATTTCAACTTATTTCAATTTATTCCAACTATAAATTGCATTCCCCAATACAACGATTACATAGTCTTGGTAACACCAATATTTAAATAATATTGGTGTATTTGACAATACTTTAAATTTGGCAAACTTTAAATGCTATAAATGCAAACTATTTCTACTTAGTTCATAAACTATTGTGAACACCAATTTTATACATTTTTATTAATATTATTGTTGATTTGGAGGATATTGGCAGACTATATATTTTTACTTCACTTATATTCTAAATTTTGTCAACTCATATATTTTATGTAACCTATTTTTTATTACATTTTGTCAACTCATATATTTTATGTAACCTATATTATGTTCCTTATGTTTTCTGTTACTTACCTGCATTTTATCAACTCTTATTTTCACTGCAATTAATCAAAACATGTATTGCTTTATATATGTCAAAGCCCTCAAGCATTAAATTAAATAAATAAATTCCTTTATATAAGCCTTGCAAGGATTCTGTCTCGCTTGCACTCTTACTTTTTCATACATACAATTTCATACATTTTCAATATTACAAGTTGGTTTTGTTTGTTGTAGTGTTTGCCTTATCCACAGGCAGACATCGGCAATTGTGTGGGGGGTCTTCAACAATAATAGGTCCTTGTACAAAACTGGTTTATTAATAATATTTACGTGTTTGCAATATATTATGCTTCTGGGTCTTACGACCAGCTATAACTGTTTAAGAATTGAATCTGAGCATGAATTCTCGTTGAGCGGGAGTACTTGCCAGGTGAATCTACTCTAATGACCTGACATCTATAAAAAATAACTGAAACTATCTACCATTCAAGGACACTACAATTATCAAAAAATGCTGATAATTTATAACATCAAAAGAGACTGGTTGAGGGAGATCAAACCTAGACCTCTCCAGCCTGACTCTCGACCCATCGGCTTGCACCCCAGCGGGAGGGATGGATTCATATGTCCGTCACTCCTGGACACATTAACCCCAGATTCCTTTCCTCATACCATTTTCCTTTTCAGAACATCCTTTCCCTAAAGAAGAATCCCCACACAGCATCCCCAAAGATAACATATAGCAGGAATTTTTATTCTTGAGGGCCTCCTTTGTGGAGCTAATGTAAAAATAAGGATTTGTGAATGGATAAAGGCAATTCAAGATAAATATTATACTATTACTTTCTCTACCTTAATAATCAGGGTATTCAATGAATTAGCCTCCCAGTAAATGAATCGGTGTCATGCATGTATCATAGAATACAAACTCTATCATCTGTGGGGTCACAATTGCACTGAAGAAGAAATTTTATCATTTGAAAGAAAGGGAATTCGCAAAGTTGATTGTTAGTTATTACAAACCTTTCTGAATCCGAATAATAAGAACTCGATGAACCACCAGACCAATTATCATCGTCAGAACTAGAGCCTGAGCTTACATTTCCTCGATCTCGGAACCTGTTGCCCTCAGGTGGATTATTGTTCAACAACAAAGGTTTTCTCTCCTGATTGTCCATTTTTGGTACTTTAAAAGCTCAAATATGTGTTACATGATATTTTAAAAGCATTCGATATTCAATAAAAAATCGTATTAGCAAAATAAAACTTAAACAAAGTTTTAAAACCGGTTACGTTTCAAAATGTTGCTTTTGGCTTGTTTGACATTTCATTTCAGCCATATAATTTGACAACAAACTTTATCCATAGATATCACATTATCACATATAAAATCAGTTTTAAAAAATTATAAAGTTGTACATTCACGTCATTCACACCTCAAGGTTCCTAGTTCCTAGAAAAAATAAACCACTCACGTTCCTAGAAAATACTACATAAGTAATAGACGTGTGTCGTTCCGCCCGGAACGAATACACAATGAATCTGATTCCGAAGGCGTTCGAATCGGTCCGCAAAATGTAAAGTCTTTCAATAAGGACGCTCTATTTTAAAATATAAATAAAACAAGTTGTGGGTGAGATATGTTTATTTGAAAGTATATTTTATAGCAGTAAGTGTGGAAATATAACGCCTTTCAAATATCCGCTGTGACTTAGCTTGATCGAAAGATCCAATTATCAATGACTCTCGTAAATTTGGATGAATTTACTGGATGACGTTTGTTATGTTAACTTTAAGGGCGTCAATTGTTTGCGGTTTATTTGTTGTGATTTTAAGTTGCCGGAAGGTAGATGTGCTTCAATAAAGGAAGAAGTTTAAAGGCATTAAATCGCACGATCTCGGTGCCCAGTTGATGTCGCTGCGCGAGATAACCATGCCTTCAAGTCATTCGTGCACCATCAAGCAAAGCCATGGACATTTGAAAGACGTTATATTCCACACTTATTGCCATAAAATATACTTTCAAATTTAAAAAAAAATTGAGTGGATATCTCACACAAAACTTATTTTATTTACATTTTAAAATCGAGCGTCCTTATTGAAATACCCTGCATAATGGAACGAATCGAACTATGTGGATCTCTGAAATTAGCGCCGAAACCAAACATATCGGTTGACCTAGGCACCTCTGCTAAGCCACCAATCACTATGGGTGACCTACGGCAAGAATGACGGTTATCCAATAAATGGTGCCCGGGGTGGCGATACAAAATGGAATTATCAAGGTTGTTGTAGCCGATTTTTTTTCTTTTTTGTCAATTTCCAATATATTTTTTAATATTAGCACTCCATCACATCCAAAAGTCATGAGCCGCTACTGGCTGTGAAATTGCCGGGGGATAGTTTTATTTATGTAGCCGAGTGAAGGGACTGAGCAAGTGGTGGCTATAGGTGGCTAGTTCTTTAGATGACCATAAAGAATGAACGATGTTTTATGAAAATAATAATTGTCTGTGTACTCTTGAGTCATCTATCAAGTCATTTCTTATCAAAACTTTTGTGTTTTGTTTGTGACGGGTTGTGATAATGTTAAATAAATGAAATGCATGTGATATTTAAACCTAACTTAATAGAAAGGAATCTTTTCTTAATTACACATACTTTTTAATGTATTTCTGCGTGTTCGCGTCAGAATATGTTTTATTTTTTGCCAAGACAAAAGAAATTACTCACATACTTGAAGGTTAAGTCACCACAACAGTGTAAGTTATTATTTTAAATACAAAAACGTATCATTGTATGAAACAAAATGATCTTGAAGGAAAAAATGACATTTTTTATTTATAAAATTGTCAGTTGCCAGTAATTGTTTGACTGATTTAAAACAATTTATCGCCTACATTTTCGTCTCATGTCTCTTGTGTTTCTTTTATCTAAAAATAGACTAGGTATGCACTTGAGGGGGAAGTAATATTATTATCTCATTTCCTCTGACTTACGTCCATCCTAATTTAATGTTTTATAAACACCTTATATCCGACCATGGCTATAAATAATAACCAATCGTTTTAAATCTCTAAAATTGACTATGACAACAAAAGGGTAATGAACTGAACAATAAGGACATGGTTGTGTCTGAGTTGCATAAAATTATCGAACGAATTTCCAATCATCAAAATACTAGTTTTTATAATTTTATCCAATAATTTACTCATAAATTTACAAATTTTTTTAATAGTATGGCAATCTGCCTGATGGATTTATTTACTTATCTTTACAGATTTATTTAAAGCATTGTCAAAACACGAACTAACACCATTGATTCCTTTGGGAATGGTGAACAGTCAAGAAACACATCAAACATATATCCAGCATCCGAACTAGATTTATATGTAGAGAGCGTGTGATTTTTTAAACTTGTTTCTTATGATGGCTGGCCAAATTTTGACTCATTCCATTTACAAGTAATCCCTGGACAGCGTAACCATTGGATCTGAAGACAAATGAATTACTTATGCATTCAGAAAACTATTTTGTGATACAATTCGCAATAAGAGTTAATAATTCAATAATAATTATATAATTATGATAATATCCAATGAACTTCAATGCACCGTAATCTAATTTTATTAGTAATCCTTTGTCCATGCATCATAAGTTTTCATTGAGATCCTTATCTATTACAGGTAGCTAGGATTTTATGTGTAGTGTAAATAATAACAAGTTGACTCATGTTCACATAATATCTGTTTACATAATGTAACTTTAGTTAGTTCACTTATCACCTTTACAAGTTTATGCACTCCTGTTACTAAATAAATCTTGTAGTGAATTTGTTGACATTGTCAACAATGAGTATTTTTTTTTTTTTTTTTTAATATTAACTCCATACAGGAGGCCCTCGAGTATGAAACTTTCATAAACAAAATTTATATCACACATAGGTATGTAACTTTTCTCCATTTCAACTATTTAAATGTCATTAATTATTTCTTATATGCGTTCATATTTATATGTGGGCATGTTTATGATGTAACATGTATATATTAACTTACAAAAGTGATCATATTTATATTACAGAATGCACAGGCCAAGGGTGCATAAATAACGTATGTAAAATATATGCTTTAAATTGTTAAAAATTCAAATTTCTCAAGAAAATTTTTAATTAAGGAAGTTGTATAAAGGTGTACCTAAACCTTCGAATTGTTCAAATTTTTTTTTTTTAATAATTATGCATGAGATTGAAGCGATTGTTATTTTTATAGACTTTAAATCGAATTGTTTTCGCAATACTTATTAATCTTTCATGACGAAATGTTAATATGTAGGCATATTTTATCAGAAGCTTGTTATTTATATAAGTGTGTGAGTGTTTTTTTTATGTTTGTGTTTAAAGTTTAATAACTCAGGTACGGGGCATACGTCTTTCCTATGTCTACCTACGTTAAATTGTCGTGAAAACAAGCTTATGTGCCCAAGCGGTTAATATCCGGCTAGTAATTTTGGAAGTGCTACATAAGTTTGGTAAATATTCACCTAACCGCCGCACTTTTAGGCACAGATTAAGGAAATTACACTTCATTTCAACAATTACTATAAGAAAAATTATTTACATTCACAAAATAGGTTATTACG
This sequence comes from Limnephilus auricula, assembly GCA_951813805.1. Lineage (NCBI taxonomy): Eukaryota > Metazoa > Arthropoda > Insecta > Trichoptera > Limnephilidae > Limnephilus > Limnephilus auricula. The sequence goes on from OX638401.1 coordinate 3,198,483, forward strand.
CTCTTAGTTAGGGTAAATTAAGTAATTCATCCATATTTAGATATCGAAGCTTTGTCAACCTAAAGATCTAAAATGTCGACGAAGGGATCCTTTTATTTTGAACTTTGAATAAAATGTAATTTTTTAATCTTTTACCATTTGTCCAAAAGTAATTACTTGTTTCTTGGGTAAATGTGTAGTACTCCGCTTACTTTTGTATGGATTTGAAATTTGCGAAATTTTTTTTCAATCTAAATACACATGAATTACTTAGTTTACCCAAACTAAGAACTAATAAAATATTTTGTGCACGTAAATACTTAATTGTTTCTTGTAGTAATTGTTGAAATGAAGTGTAAAAGGCCGCTTCACTTGGCCAAACATGGCGTCGAACACTTGCGTGAAGTGAAAAAATCTTATACAAAATGCATTTTTTTTTGTCTAAAATGCTTTTTTTTTTGTCTAAATTGCATATTTTTTCATCTCCCCCGACATTTATACTCAGTTTTTGTAATAATGAAGCTAAATCTAACTGTTTAAATAAAAAATATTCCGTATTAACCAGTAGTCGGAGTACTTCACTATTAATGTTTCTTGTAGTAATTAATTTGAAAAGAAGTATAATTTCCATACTTTGGTTCTGTTAAAAGTGCGGCAGTTAGGGAAATATTTACCATAATTTTTTATATCAAAACTAGCTCCAGTCCCTGGAACTACCTGAACTTTCGAAACCAGATGTAGACTGTTATTTTCCTCTTATTTTGAACGTCTTTTCACGGAATAATGTTTTGACAATTCTACAGTACACCTTTCTCTTTCAACAATTTATTTTTTCCATTTTTCAATGGATGTTTTATTTAAGAACCTCTACACATAAAATTTATTACAAAAGCAAATTTAATAACTCAGGTACGGGCCATACGTCATTCCTATGTCTACCTATGTTAAATTATCGTGAAAACAAGCTTATGTTTCCAAGCGGTTAAGTAAAATAAATCTTCAATATTTTTTGAATTGACACTTATAATAACAAACTGTTAATGAAAGTCATGATAAAAATGGATATTTTGTATTATAGCCGGTATATTTTAGGGTTATCAATTTTAATGACTCATACAAATCTGAATAATAATATGTAGGATCATAATATAATACTAATAATAATATAATATAATACTCATACAAATCTGAATAATAATACTTATCGGTCAAATTAGGAATTCCACAGAGCCGAACCCTCTGATATGAAAATATCTGGAGACGGTGAATTATATTCCCATTTAATAGTTTGGTAGATTAACGTGTTGTTCTTGTATTGTTTTGTATTAATTATACTTATATAATACACTTGCATAACGTGGATTTACTAGATGATCATTTATATGGAAAAGTGTATGAAAGGGTTTAGTTTTTCCTATAGGAAAAACTAAACCCGTTCCTGTAAATCTGGTGAAAAATCATTATCAGTGATTTAACTCTTCTGATAAATCAATTATCTAACATGTCATCTGAAATCTTTATCGAACTGATATTTAATTGTATTTCCATTTTATAATCAAATCTCTTATATCTTTTGTTGATAAATCTTGATTCCATGATTCATTCTTGGGATGTGCATCGATAAGCATTTAACTTTTAAACAACACATACAAGATGTTAAAGATAAAATCATGCCCTTAATTAGCATTTTTAGCCGGTTATAATATCCATTACCAATTAAATTAAAAATAGTTTATATTATAGTCTCGTACGCTCACATCTAAATTACCTAATTGAAATCCGGGGAAATGCGTATGAAACACAAATGAATGAATTACAGGTAATTCAAAATAAGGTTATCAAAAAACTATTTCACTACGGATCCAAAACATCCACAAAAAAATTATATTTGGAAACAAAACTGTTAACAGTAAGGAAAATGTACGAATACAATGTATGTCTCCTTATATACAAAATAAATAATAAACTCATTCATACAAACACAGAATTCATTAAAACGTCCCAAGTACACAAACATTTTACACAACACGAAAACATACATTTAACCCCTAAAAAAATTGGCTTATTTTGTCAGAGGCTAAAAATATTCCCGCTTTGCAATAAAATCCAAATAAATGGAACATTTGTTAACATATTCGAAAACTAAAAACTGTTTTCGAAAGGTGATGAAATAGGCTTTCAAATTTCTATATTAAAAATTACTATGTATTTTTTTAAATATATTTTTTTTTTGCGAAAACTTTAAAAAGTTTTAAAAATGGCCCACTTTACTTTTTTTTCTAACTAAAATTACTGAAAATGAAAAAAAATAAAACACATACTTATTTCATTAGATAAATGAATTATAAACCTTACTGTCACCTCACTTTTTTCGTTTCACGTAAATGAAATTCTTAAAAAATTCACAAAGTTCCATTTTTTTTTTCAAATTGCTATTGGAAACTTTGGTTTCAGAAAGGGGTAAATTTTAATTTTTTTGTGGTTTTCTGTTAGATTTGAATATATAGTTTGTTGTATTCTCTTTCCAATACCGTTTAGATCACATTTCTGACTATGATAGTAAGGGAAAAACAATGATTTCGGTGAGACCTATGTGAGCTGGGACAAATATGGTCTCCTGTGATTAAACGGGTTAAACACCATCCACACTAACTAGGTAAATAATCCATTGGTTACGAGAGGGGAACTTATGTAATTGCTTTCCAGACAACATTAAAAATGAAAATATGTTGAGTAGTTTAAAAAAAATTATTCATTTTTATTCTTAATAAGCAAAATAGTGAAACGGCAAGATTTGCTGGAAAACTTCATTTAACCATCAGGAACCAGTGTCCAGCAATGTTTTGAAAGAAGGTAAAGAAGTTAGTCTTCAATAATTTTTATCAATTGAGAACTATAAGCACCGTGAATTGAACAACAACAAAAAAATCTATTATATTTGGGCCATGTCATTTTTTACTACAAACAAAAACATTATCCTGTTACTGCTACTATCGAGGTGATTTTACATAATTATGCAAATCTTAGTAGAAAATTTTGTCATTTCACGTTATTTGTAATAGCTGTGTTATCACGTTTACCTTGTTACTTACCATTTTTAATGATATTTTTTTCCATCCACTCAAGCGCTTTTTGCCACAATATGGCACTATTTCCAAAACCATGGATTGCTTTGTTGCCAAAATTTGGCAATTTTTTAATATATTGTACATTCAAAATATAACAAAATAAATGTTTCCTAGATTCTTTAAAATGTTTAATTTAACAATTTAATTATATTTTTTTTATAAATCTTACGAATATGTGATAATAGAAAAAAGATAGGTAAATTCATTGGCTACATAGAACTATAATCAGTTTGTATGTCTCCATATTCAAATTTGAAGGTATGATTTTTTTAATGTGGGCAGAAAAATTTCCTTTAGCAATCCGAGAAAAATGTTTTAAGTTGCTCTGTCGCTCCAGTGGTTATTTTAGAAGGTTGACTGATATGGCTACTTACCTTACTTACTTACTTTAAGAAATGCCTACTTACAATAGCTAAAGATTCTGTACGATTCACCAATCCTACTCTACTTATGATTAAACCAATATAAATTTCCAGTACCCTCTTTTAGACCATCCTATAAGAGACATGCTAAAAAGGTACTTCAAATTCCTTGATTCATTTATTATTATTTTCCTATCATATTCAAAATGGCTATAAACATCTTGGCCTCCTTAATTATGAATATTGTTTCAGGCGTATATAAAACAGCATCACGACTTCTTCACTTGACCAACTTCGGAAGTTTCGCCCTCGATGTTACATTCATTGGCGAAATAACTCGCCATTCTCTATTGGGTACAACAAAAGTTCAATTACTTTGATAGACCCTACGTAAAATAGTTAATCAAAAAATGTTTTATTTTTTAGGAGTGAACTTTGGGGTTTTATTTCGTAAAGTAGTCATAAATTATTCTGACAATTTTTTTTTTTTTTCGAAGAAAATTTTTTTGGAAAGGTTTTCACTTTGTGATGGCATTATTTATTTTAATGAAAAGCCAAATAACTTTGTTTTCATCACTTTTATTAATACACAATCTACATGTTTCATGAACGATGTTCACATCATCTGGATCAAACTGACAATTTGGATTTTCAAAGTAAATTTTTCAGGCTATAAAGATAAAGTTTACTCTTGTAATGCAAATGATTTGTTGGAACTGTTTTACATAGGGCCCATCGATTTTATCATGCTTTTTTCAGTTCATTCATCAATAATTTTGGCTGCCTTTGTTACTCGTTTTAACCCGTCTTAAATACAACTATGAACAAGTTAAAAAAAATTAATAATATTAATCTGAATGGATTGTGTCTAAATTCATTTCTGATGCTGTGACACTTATTTTTCTGTAACTATTCTTTTTTAAAATTTTATTTTCTTTTTTTAAAATTTTTTTTTATAGAGAATACCTCACAAGAGTCCCAACTGCCCCGTCTGGAGCCAGTGAGACTATAGCATCCCCAATTGGGGTATGTTGTGAGGCTGAAGATAGGTGGGGAAGTACCTGGCTATTCAGATCTAGTCACTAAACACGGCTAAAGCCATTTCAAGCAACGTTTCAATTCTGAATGGTGGTCTTACACCAGGCCGATACTGAGAGTATCTTCCACTCTGGAACGTGCTGCAAATATAATAAATATACAGTGCAATCTCACTAATCCGGCACTTCACTAGACCGATATGTCCTATAATCCGGCACCCTCCGCCCGCGCCTCCCTCGCCACTCTACGCATATTATTAGTTTCAATAGCAAAGTTTGCACATTATGTAGGTATAAAATATAATATAAGTATAAATTATTTGTCTTTTTTCACACTCCTCCTCACTTGGGATTCCTGTTCTGAGGCGGCCTGTAGTTTTTTTAAACTTTTGTATTTAAAATAATGATATGCGCTCCATCGCCGTCTAGCAGTCTAACCTTTATTTATTATGATTTTTTCTCTATATAATCCAGTAATCCGAACATTCCAATAATCCGACACCCTCTGGTTTTTAATAGTGCCGGATTAGTGAGATTGTACTGTAATTATTTATTAATTAATTGCGAAATAACAAAAATTAATCGAATAAAATTTATTTGCGCACGCCGGGTTCGAACCCACGATCTTAGGATTGGGAGTCGAGAGCCTTACCCCTCGACCACACCATGTACACTTTGAAAGCTCATAACTTTTGTTATTTTTTGAGAAATCGAAAAATTGATTTGTTCAATTGTTAATAACTCTTTAAATATAATGCATTTATGTTCATAATACAAAAGAAATTAGGAGATAACCTTTTTGTGATTCATCCTTGATACAATAGGGAAGTTAAGTCCTTTTTTTCTTCAATGTTCACCTGCAAACTTAAAGTATTTAATTTTTTTTATTAATCCTACAAGTTTGAATTAAATTTTTTTTTTTTTAAAGCCCAGTAAGGTGCGGGAGAGTGTGTGACGTCGTCTCACGTCATCTGGTCAAAAATGAAATTTCGTGTTTTTAAATTTAAAAAATAACCATTCAAATCCTTTTTTTTCGAAATTCCGGTAACTGAATTGATTAGTACTAGTTAATAACTCGGGTGCCGGACATACGTCATTCCTATGTCTACCTACATAAAATTGTCGTGAAAACAAGCTTAAGCGGTTGATATCTAACAACTACAACTTTTAAAATTTATTTTTTTAGTCCGTATTAAGCGTGTCCCGGTTTTGTAAATATTTACCCTTATATTTCACACAAACGGGGACCAGATGACGTCACGCTCTCTCCCGCCTTTTACCGGGCGTTTTCGCGGGCTTAATAAAATTCAAACTTGTAGAATTCATTTAATTATGAAAACGAACTTTAAAAAAAAAATACTAGTTTTTAAGTTTGCATGTGAACATTGATAAAAATAAATAAAAAAAGGACTCAACTTCCTTATTAGAGATGTCATAGACCCCCCCCCCCCACGGGCTTCGGGCAGTAGTCCCACATAAAACACCCGCTTTTAACATAGTGAATTTCCATTTTCATTTCTACACGCCTATTATTTTGTTTGATTTTTCTGTTTTATCATCTGGCCAAAACTGGAGTCATAATAAAAACTTTCCTTCTCATGCAACCTGTATGAAATTTGTTACTTATTCATAAAAAGCTTCAATAATCACTAATGATTAATACTATGCTTTTTAACCCATTAACATACTGCCGGCACGTCAAATTTGTTGATAATATTTTACTTTGAAGACTTACTAAACCTAACAGTGAAGGAAAGGTGGTGGACTTCTTGCATATCAAACCAAATACAGACTGAAACCAAAATCGTTCTACCACACTGAAAAAGCTACATAATAAAGGCTCTCCATTGATATGCTCGGTGTAACTCTAAGTGACCAGCTCAAGTACGGGGGCTCCATCGAAGCCAGAGTTAAGTTAGCCTCTCAGAAACTGGGCGTACTGTACAGGGCCCGCAGATACTTTAATAATACGCAACTGCTAACCCTGTACAAATCGCAAGTGCGCCCCACAGTTGAATTTGGCAGCCACTCTGGTCTGGAGCCCCAAAATACCTGAAAAACACCCTCGACTCTGTGCAGAAATGGGCGATCCGTTTGATAGATTCTCCCGTCAGATTGCAATCTTTATGCATGGATTGCTCTCAAGCACATCGGGTGGCAATTCTATCCTTGTTCCAACAGTATTTCAATGGAAGATGCACCGAGGAACTGGCGTCATTTATCCTCTCGACACCGATGCATGGTTGGGAAACACGCCAAATGCGCGCTGAACATATGTACACGGTTGACATCTGTCACATGAGAAAGAGTCGCTTCTACGACTCGTTCTTGAGTTCAACGGCTCGGCTATGGAACGATTTGCCGGCCTCTGTGTTTCCACCTTCCTACAACATGGGTCTCTTCAAGACCCACTTTAACTCCTTTCTCTCCTCAAAAAGACCCTCCTCCCACCATCTGCAAAGATGACATAGGCCCTGAGGAAAATTATTTTCCCCAGGGCCTCCTGTGTGGAGTTAATATTTAAAAAAATAGCTGTATGGCGTTTTAACCGTTTTTTCTTTTCACCGTCGATATATTTATTATTCTTTCAGAAAAAATGCTACATATTATAACATACTTATAATTACATCATACTTTAATATGTAAATAATTTCCTCAGCACGGGAGATCCCAAAGAGGATATCATTATCTTTACTTGTTACAAAAAATGGAAGATAGTAAAATATTATTGCTTTGTGAAATTAATTTTCTGTGGCAGAAGGGGTAGGAGTTTTCATTCTAAGTTAGTGATTCCAAAACTCAGAATCAAAAGTGCTAACAAGTGAATGTAAGAAATCGATACTATTCAGTATTTTACAAAAATTCGAAAAGTTATGCCCTCAGCATGCTCTAATTAACCCCTAGGAGCCAGTGCCCTACATTTGCAGTGTTGAAGAATCGTGCCCACGGAATCACTGCAATTGCAGTCGGATATTAAATTTACTGGGTTAATTAAAGACTGAAATAAAAATGTCACTTTATCAAGTATGGTATTGTCTACATATTGGATTTAACAAAAATGTCTTCATTTATTGAAGTTTTTTGCCGGCCTCGGGGTAGAAAAACCGCATTGAATATTATTAGTTTACCTTAGAAAACAAAAAAAAAGAACCATTAAACCTTTAAACCACCATTCGCAATAATTTCAAATGGCTTTAGCCGTATTTAGTAACCGGATCTCAATCGTTAAGCACTTTCCAATCTAATTCTTAGATTACCTTCTGTTTCACAAAGTTTTCCAATTGTAGTTGCCCACAGTTCACTGTTTTTATTGGTCAAGTTTTAAAAAGATTTACTGAAGGGTTTTATTCAATTTAGCAAGCTTAAGTTAATATACACTTATGTATTAAAATCATGTTCAGCATTTGTAAAATATTTTCACCATTGTGCTTTTATGTGACTGGAATATAAATGAAATAATGTTACATCATTTGATTATATTGACCTTGAACCTAGTTAGGACATGAATATTTCTAATTTGTGTGCATGACATTGAAATATATAATGTCCGGTGAATTCGCTCCTTATGAAATGTTTGTTTTTACTTACACACAAACAGTGGCGGTTTTCTCATTAAACCCCCATTAAAAAGATGATAAAATAAAACAATCTTGTTGTATAGTAATATAAGCGCATCACAGATAGCTCGACATTAAAATTCCGTCTTTAGAACTCGCGCCACCGAAAAATACGGTAGGTATCTGTTCCCATTTTGTGCGCGTTGCGATCCGCACACATTTGTCCATACGAAAAAATCATAGCCGATACGAATCGCTGGGACGGTAGAATGGACAAAACTACGCAGCTTGGTGCGCTGCTCACGAGTCAAGATGTCACGTGACCTCCGAACTTTGACGAGTCTCGCCGAAACGAAGTCCGAGATTGTCGCAGGATGACCGGCTGACGGTCGACTTTTGCACCGACGGATGCAAGTTAAATGTTATATATGTGTTATTTAACTTTGTAGTCATTTTTGTAATTTTTTTATTTTCTTGTTTCTGCATTTCTCCAACCATTTACTAATGGCATTTGTAAATCTACTATTGAAGTGGACCGATTTCGACTTCTGTTTTCGTATTTTTTTTTATAGATAAGTCGTTATATCCCTTAGTTACGAGTACATTTAGTAAAGTTTCGGCAAACAACGTCGCTAGTTATCTTCGACCAAGATTATACTTGGTCAATGCAAGTTATGCAATTTTGTGTTGAGCTTTCCTAGTATTGTTTCGGCTTTCAAATTGAAAGTGGTTGCGTTTATCGGTTGTCGCGAATATTCTGTCCTAATGTTTTCACACAATGACGGAATACAGTGTTATATACAAAAAATAACTCTAATTCTTGTGAAAAAAGTTTGGAAATTAAATATAATTATTTTTTGTATACGTGTATAGTGGATTTTTTGTGTAAGTAAAAAAAGCTAATTTTATTTCGTGGCCACCTTTATTTGTGTTTCTTGTTTTTTTTTAGGTTTTAAAATATCATTTTTATTATATTCTACATTCTACGCAATTTTTCTTATTGAAAAAAAAATAATAATTAGCAACGTACATTGAGTGTTGTAAAAACCATTAAACAATTTAAATCCTCTAAAACCATTTTGGTTTTTTAATAACTGTGTCGAGGAGTATCAAGTTATTTAAAACAATAGTACCTATTTAGGTACCCCTCCACTAACTTTATTTAATTTGTGTGATAAAAGTAAATTTTGATCAGACAATATATCTTCTCTTGAATTTTTGAACCCCCCGTTAAAAAGACCACGAACCGCCACTGCACACAAATATATCCGTTTGCTTTGGTTTCTTTAGTCATTGTTTTAAGCAGAGCCTAGTTTCTTGGTTGACAGTGACATGAGTAGCTATGGCCAGAGATAGTCTGTGTGTAAGTAAAAAGTTGGGTATGAAAATGGACATTGAATATTTGAAAAAGCCGAATTTACATTATGCAACTAGTTGTGCACAAGTTAATTCTTGGCTTTAGTTGCACTGCTGGTTTCACGTGTAAACATATAGTTTTATCATGCATGTATTAGTTTTACCTAACAAAATTAATATTGTGCTAGCATGAAATTACGGCACTAGTGGTATGCAACTAATTGCGTACAACTAGTGTCACAAAAGCATTTCAGCTGAGCGGACGTGTGTGTTCCTTGTAACTGGGTAAGAGTTTTAAGGTCGGAAATGACACATCAAAGCTGGAATGCTTGATAAAGTAAGAAGAGGTTAACTCATTAGAATATAGTTTTGATAGCTTTCGAGGCTTAGCAATTCGCGGGTCTTCTTCCTTGCACTGTCCCAACTCATTGCCTAGGTAGGCTGTTGGGGTCGGCTCTCCTCGTTCTCAGGTTGTAGCTTTTTCGGTTCTGGGTATCGCTCTCTTCCAGGCCGTTTCTACTTAGAATTTTTGAGCATTGAGTCATCCAGGAGTTCTTTGGTCTTCCTCTGGATGACTGTCGATGAAGCTCCATAGACATTGCCTGCTTCACTGTGTGGTCTGGTGGTCTCCGTTTTATGTGACCATACCATCTCAACTGTCGTTCCTCTAGCTTATTGTTTATGTCTGTGACACCCAGGCTACCACGAATGCGTGAACTTTTAATTTTATCTTTTAGTGACACTCCTGCCGACCATCTAAGCATTCGCATTTCTGCTGATTCAAGTTGCCTGGTGTAGGAGTTGTACATGGTCCAGCATTCGGAGCCATACATTATCGCGGGTCTAACAATAGTCTGGTATACCTTTCCTTTTAGTTTTATAGGCATTTTTGTGTCACACAGGATTCCTGTTACGGATCTAAATTTACTCCATCCCACACCTATTCTGTGGTTAACATCTGCTGCACATCCTCCATCTTTGTGGATGAGTGAGCCGAGATACTTAAATGTGTCACAGTTAGCTAATGTTACTCCATCCAGTTGCATCGAAGGAGTTACAGCATTTGTGTTTTCAAATGGCAAGTACAAATATTCGGTCTTTTTCCTGCTAATTTTTAGGCCATTATCCTCTAGGATTTTTCTCCACCTTTCCAGGCTATTTTGTAAGTCACAATGATTATCTGCTATCAGTACTACATCATCTGCAAAAAGCATAGTCTTGAGAATATTGTTGTTCATTTCTTGGATTGTTAGATAATTCATGACCATTATGAATAGCAGTGGTCTGAGGACAGATCCTTGGTGTACCCCCACTTTAATTGGAAATGATGGTGATGTCCCTGATGTGCATCTTACTTGTGTTTCTACGTTTGTATACATATCTTGTATGGAGAGCACATATCTTTCTGGTACGTTATGAGATCTCAATGCCGCCCATATCAGGCTTCGGGGAACCCTGTCAAATGCTTTTTCCAAGTCGATAAATACCATGTGTAAGTCTTTTTTTGCATCTCGATATTTTTCTACTATGATTCTGACTGTTTGAATAGCATCTATTGTTGATTATCCCTCTATAATTGTCGCACTTCCTAGAGTCTCCCTTATTTTTGTAAAATGGAAGGAGATAACTCTTCCTAAAGTTTTCTGTAAAATGGAAGGAGATAACTCTTCCTAAAGTTTTTCCGGGTGGTTGTTAATAAGTACCCTCGAATCCAACATTGTATTTTCATTTGTGACAGTCTTTTCTTTATTTTTAACTAGCTGACCCAGCAAACTTCGTGTCGCTTCAGAACCAATAAATAAATAAATGTTGTGATTAATTTATTAGCTGAAATAAATTAAGTTTTTATTAAGTTAAAATAAATAGGTACCTACTCTAAGTTCAAAAAATGAAATTGAACTGTTGACTAAGCACGAAATGTTCGGCACACTACACCATTGACAGTTCGAATTGATTCAAATTATGTCGACCAACGCACATTATTTGAAAAGCCGTTCCATACAAAATATATGAAAAAATTCATTTTATTCATAATTATTTGTCCCGTGATTTTTTCCGATGTTTTAATAGTTATTCTGTTAATCGGGACGGAGACAAATCCAACAAATCAAAGATCACAAAAATCGGTTCAGCCGTTCTTGAGTTATAAATGGTGTAACTAACCCGACTTTGTTTTATATATTAAGATATCACAATGTGTACCACAACGTTTATTAGAGGAAAAAGCTTTGATGTTGATGGTGCTGGTTGCTGTGATATTAAAGGTTGCACGACACTAAATTAGCTCAATTTACACCAAATTTTTGATGCAATGCAATTATTTGGAATATGCAAGCAACTAGTTGCGTAATGTAAAGTCGACTTTATGGACTGCACACCACTGCTAATTGGGAATTGTTAAGTATTTTTCGACTACTGATAAAAATTATATATAAAATAATCCTAAACGTCCTGCGAAAGTCTGATTATAAAGTATACACACATACGTAGGTAGGTACTTATGATACGCTCATATAATATTATCGTCGGTGAATAAACAATTCACGTGTTTCGTGGAATTCAATAGAAAATCGATTTTTCCTCATACTTTTCCACTTGTAATTCACAGCACCAAATTATCAATTTTTTTTGTTTGGTTTTGAAGTAAATAAACACCGAGTATGAGATTTAGAATTCTGATTAGTTTATATCTCCTAACCAATTAGATTTTTAGCATTTATATTCGGTCTACTATCCCTGCAGAAGTGGCGGGAATAGTAGACCGTTATCGGTACGTTGCCCGAGTGCTTACGTTTTGTACTCTTAGAATTGTCCACAGATCATATGATGGATTTGTTCACGAGAATTGGAATGATCTGTGACGCGTAGATTGGGGAATGATCTGTACTAAGCGTTTCACACGTGAACAACACATCTCTTCTAATCACCAAACATGGCAAAAGTCATTTAAAGCTACATTTCGATTCTGAATGCTATTCTTTCACCAGGGCGATACTGATAGTACCTGCCATTCTGGAACACGCCACAAATACATTGTAGGTACATTATTATGTTTTATTTTGATATGTGAAATAACACGTAATGTAAATGTATTTATTTTATTTTTGTTTACTTATTTCTGCGGTGTTTATGTTTCTTTTTTGTTTCTTTTATGTGACCAAACTAGTCTTAATGTATGAATAGTATGAGATAAAAGGATTTGGGGTAGGGAAAAGAAATAGCAAAGAGGATGGTTGATAAGTTTCCAGTTTTTTTTTTAGATCTGGCTGCAAAACGTGGAAAAATAATATTTTAGGCATCATTTTGATATTTAATAGATGTCTCTCACCAGGGCTACAATCTGACACCATTAACCCCTCAGGACTCGGGTCTATTTTGTCGTAAGGTTAAAATATTTCCGTTATCAATAAAATTTAAAAAGAAGGGAATATTTCTAAATGCATCTGAAAACTAAAAACTGTTTTTGAAAGGTTTTTCAAATTTTATAATTAAAAAAATAATAATAATTTTTTAACATTTTTAATGCAAACATAAAAGCTTTAAAAATGGCTTACCTTGGATTTTTTCCTACAAAAATTTCTGATAATAAAAAAAAAAAAACTCACATGTTTTGTTGACAAATGTATCATTAACTTTTTTGTCATTTCATGTTAAAATAATTAATAAAAAGTTCCCAAAGTAATTTTTCATATTTCGTTTTTATAAATTTAATTATTTTGTGGTTAACTTTTAGATTTGAATATAAAGCTTGGTGTTTTCTCTTTCTAACACCGTTTAGTTCGTATTTTTAACCATCAAAGTAAGGGAGACACCGATTTCTACGACACCTATATCAGTTGTTCCCAAAAGCGAACAAATAGGCCTGAGGGATAATGCATTTGATTAGCTTTTTTTCAGACAGTATATCATTTTACCCTCAGAGTAAAATCTTCTTCCTTTTGTCTGGCATTTGTGCATCTACTATCGACGCCATAGCAATGCTATAGGGTAATAATTATGTTTTATTGATTTATCTTATAGGAGGATGGATAACATCAGAAGGCACCTGTTGCAGGTGCATAGAAAGAGCATTGTACAAGACCTCGATGTGAATGACATAATAGATGGCCTGATTTCCAGTCAGGCCTTACAACCCGATGACTTTCGATATATTTTCGATTTGGTAAGTTTTTTTTAAACCTCCACGCAGGAAAATAATTTCCCTTAGATCCTAAACCATCCCAAGTTGTTCGCTCCTTTTGGTGATGTAGCAGGGGTGCCCGGGTTCGTGGCGTGAGGTTTGTCTAGGTCATGGCACCTACTGTGTGGCGGGATTTATACGTCTGTCAATCCTAGACGCATTGACCCCCAGATTCCTACCCACCCCTCATACATCTTTCCTTCCCAGATCTTCCTTTCCATCCTTTACCTAAAAAGACCCTTCACACAGAATTCCTAAAGATGACATTGGCCCAGAGGGATATTTTTTTCCTCAGGGTTTCCTGTGTAGAGCTAATGTAAAAAAAAAATCATTTTAGGGATGCTGTGTGGACAGTATCTTAAGGAAATTAAAAGGTATGAGAGATGGGTAGGAATCTGGGGGTCGGTGTATTCATGAGCGACAGATGTACAAATCCATCCCTCCCACTGAGGTGCACGGCAATGTGTCGAGAGAGTCTGGATGGAGAGGTGAAAAGATCTCCCTCAACCTGCCTCTCCCAATCTGGCCCACTACATAGTACTTGGGCAGACACATCTGCCGCCAGGATTTGGACAAACCTCATCCCTTGGACCTGGGAACCCCTGCTAAGTCACCAAACATAGCGAACCACTTGGGGTGACCTATAGCAGAGGTGTTGGTTATCCAATGAATGGTTCCCAGGGTGGCGGTACCCGTATCCATATTTTATTTTATTTGGAAAACCAACAGAGCCTTATCTCGCAAAAAAAGGCCTAGAAGTTTACTGTTCAATTTTTTCACTAAGCCCTTTGGATTGTGTAGGTTGAGATGCATATTTTGATACCCATATCGCCTACTTTCCTGTTTCAAAGAAGACTCCTACCACTGAGCCTGAAGACTCCTGCCACTCCTTTGGTCGCGGACACTCATAAAAAAGCCCAGGGAACTCACCCCTCAATTCAGTAAGCCTGCTACTGAGCCACTTCAGTGCCCCGGCTTTAGGCGTCGGGTTTTACATTTAATTTTAGTTGGAAAATAACAGTGCCTTGTCTTGCAAAAAGGGTCCATGGAGTTTACTGTTGGATGCCGATTAATTAAAAGTTCACATCTGCGAATTCGGATGCAGATTTCAGGATTTTTTAAAGATATTTCATATTTAAGTATATAAATAAATGAAAATCGATTAATATTTTGAGAACAAACTAAAACAGTAAAAGTTTTTTGTCTTACTTATTAGCATTTTAAGTCTAGCGCTTTATAATGAAAAAAAAATTTTATAATTAAATTTAAAAATTGGTGAATTGTATAAAAATCGTAATACAAAATAAGTTCAAATACTGCTTTTTATATGAATGATGAACACAGTGAAAAAACACTGTAATTGATTCACAATGGGTATCACGTCGATAACTAAATCAAAACAAACAAATTCTATTGGTCAGTTAGCGAACAAATTCCGTGCTAGTTTCCGCACTTGCGGATGCAGATATGAATATTCGTGACATCCCTGATACCTACACCAATCTATTCTGACACCAAATTTTTGTTATGTTCTAGTCGAAACGAACAGACAAAGTATCCGTGTTACTGGACATGTTGACCAGAAATGGCAACACGGCCTTTGATATATTTGTGGACTCCTTGAAGAAACACTACGACTGGCTGTGGGAGAAATTGCAAATCGGAGAGACTTCTTCCGTACCTCGAGACATCATCAAGGAATCCTTTGAGGACGGATTAAGTAGAGGAGATGTACCAAGACTGCCAATTCATTATGTTCAGAGACTGGATTTAGTGAGTACAAGATAAAATTCAAATTGGGTGTTATTAATCTGTATGAATACTCATGATCAGTGAGGTCATCTCCTTCAATGAAATTTCATGTTTTTTATAAATGTATCAAATTAGTTAGTGTATAACTTTTAGAATAATTGTAAAGAAAATCATAATGTTGATATTTGTGGCCGGCCTAAAAACTTGTGACTTCACGAGGCAGTATTGCAGCACTGCTACTGTAATCATGAATTGTGTTACGCATGATGTCAAAGACACCATTTAAGAAAAAAAAAAATTAGCACAAGAGTCCCAACTACTCCCATCTGGAGCCAGTGATATTATGGCATCCCCAATTGGGGTATGTTGTGAGACTGAAGGTAGTGGGAAGGGATGGAGATGGGAAAGAGGAAGGTGGGGTAATTCCTGGCTATTCAGATCTGGTCACCAAACACGGCTAAAGCCATTTCAAGCAACGTTTCAATTCTGAATGGTGGTCTTACACTACGATACTGAGAGTTCTTCCACTTTGGAACGTGCCGCAAATATACTACATATTATTTTTAATTAATTATTTGCGATACAACACAAATTAATCAAATAAAGTTTATTTGCACATGCCGGGTTCGAACCCACGAACTTTGGATTGGGAGTCGAGAGTCTTACCCCTCGACTACGCCATGTACACTTTGAAAGCTCATAACTTTTGTCATTTTTTGAGAAATCAAAAAATTGATTTGTTCTATTGTTCATAACTCTTTAAATATAATACATTTATTTTCATAATATAAAAGAAATTAGGAGACAACCTTTTTGTGATTCATCCTTGATACAATTGAGGACATCACAAAATTTCTGATGGTAATTTACTAAACAGTTTAAAATAGTATTTTTTTCTGGATCAATATTAAAATGTAATAACAACTATTGCATATGCTCAGCATTTTCATGTGAGAGAAAATTAGTCAGAATCCCTTTTTATGATGGAGGATAACATTTTTAAATGTGCTAATTCTCGAAGTTTCAATTTTCTTTTTTTTTTTATGTTTTATAATTTTAATTTAAGGCTTTTTTTGGAAGTATAAAGAACACAAGAAATACAATGTGAGCATGTTTTGTGATTCAAAAGTCTGTCTAATCAGACCTTAGATTTCAAATTCAGAAATTCGGTCTCTCAGTACAAATTCAAAATCAATTGGAATGGTGATATATGATGTCAGGCAGTGTAAGAGAGACGGAGCACACAATGTCAATTGGCTGTCTTGATCTAATAGTCAAAAGGTACGATGTCAATGGCGATGCTTTTTCAAATAGTACTTCCCCTTTTCCTGCCAAAAATAAATTTGTAAAAAAATGTTTACCATCATAAAAATATCAACTGAAAACTTTTTGTTTTGGAAAATCTCCAAAGTAAAAATAAATTGTACATTCCTATTTCAAGGTCACTAACTAAGTTGTGCTGCATCAATGTTTCTTTTAATAGTGCATTGGTGATGTTTATTGATTTACAGATTAATATTAACAATTTTATTTACAATTTTCACTTCACAATTGACAAATTTTTAATATTAACCAATAATTGTTCCCATACTGATATGCTATAAAACATTCCTTATTCAGCGAGTAATAAAATGCTTTCCATTAAAATGTTAACCCAGCTTTGCAAAACATAAAATACAGTAAAATTTATAACCAAATTTTATTTTAACCCCTCAGGCCTCGGGCCTATTTATTTTATAGAGAAACTTCACAAGAGTCCCAACTGCTCCCTTCTGGAGCCAGTGAGACTATGGCATCCCCAATTGGAGTATGTTGTGAGGCTGAAGGTATGTGGGGAAGGGAAGGAGATGGGGAAGAGGAAGGTGGGAAAGTACCTGGCTATTCAGATCTAGTCACCAAACACGGCTTAAGCCATTATTAAGCAACGTTTCAATTCTGAATGGTGGTCTTATACCAGGGCGATACTGAGAGTATCTTCCACTTATTAAGCGTGGTGCTCCAGTGGAAATGCAGTTGGGAAATTCCCTTTTAATTTGCTTTGTTTATTCTTGCTCATAATTATTTTGCAATGGAGGTTTAGATGTTTATCAGAATTGAGTGATAAAAATGATGTCACATTATTATTTATGAATACTTTTGTTAACTATTAGGTCGTTGCCACTTTTTTTATCATAATTATAATCAAAGTAAACAAAATTGTAATATTATATGAGCAAAAGCTAACGTTATGAAAGACATTTCAAAACCAATGCACGTTTGTCATTCCATGAATACATTTATTAATTAATTAAGTCCAAAAAATCAACCTATAAAAATGTTTTTTTTTTACTATAGGTAATATCTATTTTTTATGTAGTGAAATAGTTTCGACTTTTTGCCATGGACCTATGCATCGAACGTCACGATCTAGTAGCCACGTCTCTTGGGCCGGCTAGTTGCCAATTTCAGAGAAATGCATGTGTGCGTGAATGCCACCGAAAGTCTATAGAATGCATTGACAATGAGTCTATGTACCGAGTTTCTGCTCAATTGGATGTCGGGAAGTGGGTTAATTTCCACTTCTAAGATTTGAATTCATTCATTCATGAAAACAAAAGAAATTCAAATAGGTGTATTTAAAAAGGATTGTATTATGCCGTTAATTGATACACCTAAACATACCTAAAACCATAGACATATGAATATTCATAGACCTGAGAATCAGGGAGAGGGGTAAAGACCAACTGTAGCGGGGCGCAGAGGGATGAGTTGACTGTAACGATATGTGATTCGTTAATCATTCAATCTGACAGTATATAGGCATCTCGCATTATAATATCACCATTTAGTTCTTAAAAGTAAAATCTGCTTTTGAATGAATAGAACTTTTTACATGGGAGCGCGAATTGTTTGCCCGGTTTGAACAAACTTGTGTAATCCATATAAAGCGAAGAAAGGTTCGCTTGTTTTGAGAGTCGAATATTTTGTTACCGTGTTCAGTTAAGACACTTTTACAAATGTTTCATAATTTACTTACCCCAGTAAACAGCAACGTGCACACGGCGGGACCGGGAATTTCGGTTGCCAATGCTTCATGTTTCTCGGTGTGATAAAACTGATCATATTATATGATGTGAATAAGCTTAAAATAAAGACAAATAATGCCTACCTATGGAAGGTAATACGACAATTGGGTTTATACTCTTTTTCACTTCTATTTTTACACGTTTTAATAGCACAATTTACCATTTTTGCCGTGTTATTTCGTAAAATGTACCGATGAGAGCTCGACGCTAGTCTGCACAAGAATAATGACGTCACATTTTCTAAATTCATGCGAACCTATACGCCGGCCCAGCCGGTTCCATGGAACCCAGAATTAAGGAGGGGGAAATAATATGCTTTTATCACTTAGGGCAGGTCTATACATAATATGTCTATGCCTAAAACCAATTTCAAGTAACTTTTCGATTCTGAATGTTTGTTCATCGACAGGGTGATGTTGATATGTAATATCTACCACTATATATGGGAATTAATAATTTAGTTATATATTTTAACTTAATCCTCTGGGGAAGAAATAGTCACCACTGATTACTGTGATGACAATGTTCTTGCGTGCTAAGATTATTGCATAGCACTGATTACTGTGGTGACAGGACAACTTAACAATGTACAATTTCATCACTCCTTAGAAAGTCATTAACCCTTCAATAATTTGGCGTATTTTTTCAGAGGCTAAAAATATTTGCGCTTCGCAATAAAATCCAAATAAATGGAATATTTGTTAACGTATCTAAAAAATTAAAAACCTTTTTTCGAAAGGTGATGAAATAAGCTGTCAAATTTTATTATTAGGAAAAATCATGAAATTTTTTAAATGTAAAGAATTTGGATTTAACCATTTATATAAAGTTTTATAAATGGCTCACTTTACGTTTTTTCTATCTAAAATTACTCATAATGAAAAAAAATAAAAACACACACATATTTCATTAGACAAATGAATTATAAACGTTACGGTCACCTCACTTTTTTGTCGATTCATGTAAAAAAAATTTTTTTTTAATTTTCAAAGTTTCATAATGTTATTTTCTAATTACATTTGGAAACTTTGGTTTCATAAAGGTGGACATTAAAATTTTTTTGTAGTTAACTTTTAGATTTGAATATATAGCGTGTTGTATTCTCTTTCCAATACCGTTTAGATCATACTACTAAATATGATAGTAAGGGAGACACTTCTGTGAGACCTATGTGAGCTGGGACAAATATGGTCTCCTGTGATTAAACAGGTTGAAAGTGAAATTATAGGTAATAGGTTATATAATATTTTCATTGTTTTTAATTTTTTAAAGGGCACTTTGTTTGGTTGTCCTGGAACCGATTACTGCATCTATATTCGTACATGCATTATTTTACGAAATATTACCAATAATATAATCTTAGCATGCAAGAACATTGTTGAATAACCGAGTACATTTTCGTCGATTATATATATTGATCCACCAGTTGATTGGTCAGACTAATTTTGAGATAACGAGGAAAGCAATATTCAAATGCTCACAATCGAATATTATTTATACATGTCTATGTTTTACATATTAAATATGCTATAAAATAACACCGGGATTAGTATGACATTTTATTAATATGCACCTAGTGACCCAGAAAACATCAACAATTTTGTTTAGTTCACTATAAGTTTTTCTGTGTTATAATTGATTTGGTGGTGTTTACGAGTAATCTGAGTATTGTACCAGATAGAGGGCACACTATTACATATAAGTGCGTACTCGACTCAAATTTCAATTTTTCCGAGATGTCTGACTAACATATTCAGCGATGAATGGACGATCAACATATTCAGCGATGAATGTTGTAAAACTAACACTGACTAATGTTTATGTTTTCAATAGGAAAAAAAACTTTGCGATCACCTCGGCGAATTAAAGCGACACAGTATGTTAGTTTTGCACGGAATGCCGGGAAGCGGGAAATCCTCATTAGCGATAAGTGCACTTAGGACAGACCCCTCACTAATCGTCAACACGTTCCTCGGTAACGTGTTTTGGATTAACGTGGGGGATTGTAATTCGGATGAGCAGATCGTCATGTTGCAGTCAAGGTATAGTATTCACACGTGTGAAGCACTTTACTAATATTTTTACTTAAACCCGTTTGAATCCCCGTTACATTTATCATTTCATACAACGACAGTTCAAATAACGATTCTCTGCAAAACAGCATTTTTTTCAATTTTAAGTAGGTTTGTTATATCAACTGTAAAGGTGAAAATTAAACCAAACCCTGAAACAGGACAAGAATCGTTGTTTAACGGGAACTGTTCAAAATTCAAATACTGAAAATTACGTTAATCGTCGATCACGTGTGACAGGGATTCAAAAAACTGGGTCTTAGTTCTGACAAGAGTAAAAAAGTATACAGTTTTTTTTTACTCCCGTCTGAATGTGGCTTTATGGGATGTAAATAATTAATATGAAACAAATGTCATAATTCAACATGAAGGTCTTACCTCTGAAAATTTTATTGTATTCTCTCTTTCTGTTACACATGTTGATTGTGAGAAAGAGGGAGAGATTACAAGGGAGCTAACAGCAGTACATCAATATGTATGTTTGAAATTTTTATTAAAATGAAAAGATTTCCATATGTTTTACACTACTAATTTATCATGGTTAAACAATTTTGTTTGACATAATTTGCTTGCTTATCTTTATTTTGTTATCTAATCATTCTCATATTCTCTGTAATTATTAGTCATTAATTAGGTGTAATCCCTATTTTATTATCTCATTCCTGAGGGACACTGAAATCCTGCTAAAAATTAAAATGATAATAAGAAGTAATTGCATAGAAAACCAATTATTTCATGTAGGTATAAAATTGTAGAAAAAAGCAGATTATAAATACACATGAGGCGCGTTGAAACAAAGACGGCAATCTCCATTTATTTTCATTTTGAGTAATACACAAAAAATTCTTTTGCCGTACTATGAACCATAAAGCTTCATTTTTGCTATTAATGGTTTCCGTAAGTTACACTCTTTGTATATTTTATTCGATTAAATGGCAAATTATTTAGTTATTTTCAATTAATAGATGGAGATTGCCGCTTTTGTTCTGTCACTCTGGTTCGTCCGAAGGGATACTGCCGTTTTTGTACCGTAACCTGCATTACCCTAATGGAGGTTGCCACTATTGTTGCAGAACTAAATATATTTATTCAAAAATGTATGAATTACTGTCATTTATGCTCCGAACCCTTTGCAGCTTTCAATAGTATTTTGTTTCTCTATCCTTCGCCATATCTAACTTGTTTTAGACCAATGGTAGAGAGTGCCATCTTTGTTTCAAAACGGGAATTGTAAATATCAAATATATTTTAATCATTTTGCAGAATATATCGAAAAATGTTTACATCAGATTGTGCCAGCACGATTGACGCCATCTCGGAGATGAGTTCCAACTCTCAGTCTACCGGGAACGACTCTCTGGGCTGGAAGGACTATAAGGACATGCTCAAGGGAGCCTTTGAGGACATGGCCTTCAGGGAGGCTTTACTGATCATTGATGACTTGAGGAGTTACAATGTTCTGGAGGCCTTCGATGTCGGCTGCAAAATCATGATCACTACGCAAGATACTACTTTGGTTAACAAATTTCACCCGATTATTCTCCAGGTAAGTTATACTAGTTAACTCCCAGAATACAAAGAGATGTTGTCTATCTCCAATTTTCCCCATATTGAGCATATTTTTCGATGAAACTGGAATTATCTGTATTCAGAGTATAAAGGGACATACTTGACTTACTCAGTGATTCCTGACATTATTTACAGTAAAAAATGTAAAAGAAATTTTGATAAAATCAAACAACAACAAAAAATTCTTCCACATGTCTTCATACTCTGCGAGTAACCAACCAACTCCTCACCTCGCCCCTAACTGTCCGAAACCTACTGAATTTTTAAGTTTTAGTTGAAAAAAATAAAAAAACATCCAAGACCAAAATTTCATTTCAAATTCATTCATGTACTCCAAATAATGTCAGGAATCACTGGTTAAATTAAGTCAAGCACGCCCCTTAACACCCTGTAAATAAAAAGATTTCACCGAAACCTGCTGTATACAATTTGTCACAAATGTTCTGTTTTCCCCGAATATTGACTATCATGATTTCAAATGTATTCAGAGAGAATGCCAAAACCTGTATCACATTTTAATAAAATTTCAATATCTAGGTTCCGGACAGCCTTACAGAGCAAGAATCCCTCCAGCTCATAGCCTCCTGTGTGGGGCAAGAGGTAGCCGCCTTGCCGCGCCAGGCCGTGAAGATCCACAACACGTGCAAGGGAGCGCCGCTGCTCATGGCCATGCTGGGGGGCATGCTAGCCGACAATAAGGAGCGCCTGAAGCACGATGAGACTCACTGGAATGTGTACCCCCGACAGCTGAAAAATAAGGAGTTTTTCTTGTGAGTTGAAATGCCATGAAGTCTTAAAGAATTAAAATTTTAATGAGCATTAACTATGTAACAATTCCTAGACATTCTGTTTTGAAGAGTTTTATTTCACATGTACATTTGTTACTTAATTTTTCTTTATCTGCTACCGGTTTCGACACATCCGTGTCATTCACTAGCAATCTTAAAACTAACTTAAAATTTATACAAGCAGGTACATAAATGATTAGATCTTATTAAGCTAGGATGGTGGGAGGGGAGAACGGAGGAGTCAACAAACAGGGGAACATTTTTTTTTTTTTTTGCTTATTTCTAAGATTTTAAAATTAAAGTTTGTACTAATATTTGAATGTTTAAATTTGATTTTTTTCTTTGTTTCAGACTCAAGTACTTTAAACCCACCGCCGGACAATCAAATCCATACCTAGCCGTAGAGATGTGCATCAACTCTTTGAGCGATCCAAAAATAATCAAAACTTACAAATCCCTGGCCGTGTTGCGCAACAACGTGAAGGTATCCACCAAGGCGCTGAGCATCATCATGGATGTACCGGAATGCGAAACTGAAACTCTCATGAAACAATTCAAAAACAAATCTCTGGCAATTGAACATTTCAGCGTAGAACTTAAAAGTTACCAGTACGAAATCCATGACTTGATCATGTCCTATTTGAAGTCGATACACAATGAAGAAGAGATGAAAAGACTGCATACGAGCTTGATCCTTCGATACAAGAATGCTTGCGTCGATAAGTCATTGGCTCACTTACCTGATGATGGATACATAGCTTATTACATTGGTTACCATTTGCTAAATAGTCAGAACATGGATAATATGTGGGATCAATTCTATTCGCTGTACTCTGACATTGTTTTCATCGGGAATAAGATTCGATTGGCGGGACCAACGGATGTTAGACAAGATTTGAGTCAGTATAGTGATAAAATTATTAAGGTAAGCCAATGTTACATGTTTTGTTCTATTTATCTTTTAATAGTATGTATGTACAGTACTCGTCAAACTTAAATGCCGACCTGAACACGATGCTATCCATTCTTATGCATGTACAGTCACTTTACTGACTAATGACCGTAAGCGAAAGAGAAAGAAGCGTAAAGATATGTGCGACAGAGAAAGGCGTGGGCGGGCAGGCATGTCGCTTTTCGAAACTTAACTCGCCTATTGCGACGATTTCTGTATCAACGTCAGGTCGGCATTAAAGATTGGCGCTTACCATACCTATGCATTATATCAAAGTCTATTAAATTTATTTAAGGTGATTAAGAATATGTATATTATATTTTAAAAATTTCTCCATTACCGCGTTATAAGATGTTTAAAGTTCTTGTATTAGGAATGCCTTAAAAAGTTAAGTGTTTTATTTTGACACTTGTTTAACTGAGTTTGTTTTCATATTTGAGCCCTTGCCCCGAATAAGTTGCATCCAACAATATTCTTTTTCCGAGATAAATGGAAAAAACGGTACCGGTTATGTTTGATAACATTTTATATTTAAAATACAATAAGCATACAAAGACTTTTAAATGAAAAGTCGTGAAAAGGCTATTAAACTAGAATTTGTGCTGAATTCGTGGAAAAATGTTGTATATGAAAATTTCACATACAACATTATTCCATAAAATGTTTTTTTTTTTTAAACTTTTCTGATCCTCAAGAAATCACCATGCTCGTCTAACATCGATTTAAATATGTCATTGATGCATTTGAGCTTAAAAAGCAAAAAACTATATGAATAAATGAAACTATTTACAATTAAATTAAAACAAATAACTTTGTTTAAACCACTAATATAAATAAACTATTTACCATAGAGATTTTGTCTTGCCATCAACATAGAACATTATTCCACAAAACTGTTTCAATGGCTAAAAAGCAGCCTTAAGAATATTTTTTCTGGACGAATTCTACTTTTATGCATTATTCAGTTGAAGTGTATCTAGTTGAAGCCATAATATGTTCGTTTTCTCCATTTATTCCCATGAATTAAACCAATCTCCGTGATTTCGATAAACGTCTTTATACAAAATTCTTCCACAAACCGACATTTTAAATGCTGCCACAGGCCTAAAAAAATTTCATTACCATAACCCCCTACCTTAAAAGTTGCGTAATAAAATGCCCAACATTATTCCATCAATAACTCAACATTGATAGTTTTGTTGGATACAACATTATTCGGGGCAGAGCTCATTTGTTTATTAACATCTAAATTTGTACATATGCGTGCATATATGTATGTGTTTTTAATAATATTATATTATTTATATGTTTTCTTTCAGAGAGCCACAGACAGGGAATTCATAAATGAATTAGACATATTTATAAGTAACCACGCTCATGACTTGCACCGCTACCCAAACACTGACATTATTCAGAGTATTCTGCAACATAAGCCAAAAGATATTTTGATAAAAAAAGCGCTGAGTCTAGCCACAACAGGAGATGGAAAACATAACCTTTTTTTTCAATTTCAGTAAGTTTTTTATTATAATAACTATACACTGTGTAATTTTTTGTTAGATTATTTTTATATTTGAAGCTTCTTTAATTGAGCCCTTGCCCGGAATAAGGTTGTATCCAACAATATTCTTGTTCTGTAAAAAATTGGAAAAAAAAACCAGTTTTGTTTCATAACGTTTTATATTTTAAATACAATAAAAATACAATTCTTAACAGTTTTAAATGAAAAGTCATCAATAAACGCAATTAAATTAGTATTTATTACAAGAATTTGTGTTAAATTAGTGGAAAAATGTTGTATATAAAAAGTTAGCGCAGCATTATTCCACTAAATGTTTTTTTTTACTCTTCGTACCTTACAGAAAGCAACATGCTATTCTAACACAAATTTACACAACATTATTCCACACCTGTTTCAACAGCTAAAATCAGGCTTAATAATATATTTTCTGGACAAATATTACTTCCCTGCATCCTTCAGCTTCTTGGCTTTGAAGTCTTTCTAGTTGAAGCCATAAGATGTTCATTTTCTCCCTTTATTCCCAAGAATTAAATCATGCTCCGTGGTTTTAATAAACACCATTATACAACATTCTTCCACAAACCAACCTTTAAAATGCTGCCACAGGCCAAAAATTTTGTTAATTACCATAATCCCTACTTAAAAGATGCATAATAATATGCCCAACATTATTCCTTCAATAAATCAACATTGATAGTTTTGTTATTCCAAGGACTCAATTATTTATTAATGGTTAAAAATTAAATTTATTACAGAGGAGAGCAGGATGTTGAAGACATCAACTATATAACTCTGGATGTCCGTGACACTGTTTGCGTCATCAAATTATTTGAGAATTACATCCTCGTTGGAAATGCCAATGGAACTATAACGGTAAGTCTCCATTCATTCCTTTAATATTAAAAAAAAAATGTCTGTATTTTAGAAGCATACAGTTATTAGTGCTAAGGAAAACAATCGGTGCAGTTGTCATCAGTCTGTAAGGAGATCCTTGAAGCACTTTATAGTGGTTCTAAGTATTCGCACATCCCGTAGAAAAGTGTCATAAATCAAAAAAGGATTTTACAGGAGAGCAAAATCATATGAATGAATGATGAACAAGCTGTCTCATCGAGAAGAGATATTAGCGACGTCTTGCGGGGATGGAGTGATCGAACTTAAATACGGTTTTCGTAGTGCATAGATTTAACAATCACTTTACTTTTTAGAGATAAAATGTAAAATAGAAAATTTTGACTTACGACATTTTTCGATGGGATGTGCCAATTATATATTTTAATTTGCATTTCTGTCTCTTAGTCTTTTCTAAAATCTTTTAGCTCTGGGATTCTTTGGAAAACAAGAAGATGAAGACTTTCCACGGACATTCGGACGCCATAAAGACCATTGCGGTGAATTACAAACGCCCACACAAGATGGCCTCAACCAGTGATGATGGCACTCTGAAGATTTGGAGCTTGGATGATTACCACTATGATGAAGTAGATGATGTTGACTCCGTGGAAAATGGTAAAGACAGAAGATTTATAAAATTAGGTTGCAAGATTTAACATTCTCACAATCAATATAATATTTATTATGTTGTTTGTTTGTAATTCAAATATCAAGAATTTATTTTTCATGCATTAAAATCATCAATTGCTTAATGCGACAATCTGAACCATCAGCGGGATTTTTCTCCCTTGGATCCCCATACTTGCAAACATAACCCCGCCAAATATAGGAAAGAGATTGCAACAAGAGGGAATACAAGAAGGCACTGCAAAAAAGGGCATTACCTTTGCACAATGATGTCGTCTCTCACCCGGAATTCAATTCAATTCAATTTATTTAATCCTTTAAAAACATTACAAAAAATGGCATGCCGCTTGAATTCCTGATAACCCTTCTGGATGGAAGGAGAAAGGCTCCTCTGATTACCTCCCACCAAAGGAGGTAAGTGGAAACTTGGGTGGCAATCGACCAACGTGGGAAATGCCCATCTAATACGAGACCCCACTGAGAAACAGACTGGGTTCTCACTGCCGCTAAACTCTGATCCGCCATCAATAGGACAAGGTGTTCCCAAAGCCGTTGTGCCCACATGATGCGTAGATGGGGCCTTAAAGAGTGATGTGTAAATGCAGTGCAGTGCAGACCACCGAACATGTGGTCAATGAATGCGCACTCCATTCATTCCCCGGCGGGACTGATGAGGTCCACAGGTCGACGCCTGAGGCCCTAGACGACTCGCACACCTAGGGAATGACTGACCCCCTCTGACCCTCCATCATATGAAAGAAGAATCAATTTTGTCCATTATTTGTCATGTAAATGTTTTATTTTCAGAGGACCACTTCCAAACACACTTTGACACATTTGAGAGCTCCATGACTATAACGAATCCTCGCGGGTCACTGAGAAGTGTCTGCTGGGGCCACGACAGTGATATCCTTCTGACCCACACAAACAGCAGTTACATAGTCGTGTACAACGTCGGAGGGGCCGTGGAAAGAATCGAGAAAGAATTCAAAGTGGAAGATAAATCCATCACATGCAGCATCCTGTCGGCTGACGATTCCCTCATCATCTGCGGCCAGGAGTCGGAGCAGAAAGGCAAGAAGAAGTACTGGATTAATGTGTACAGCATGAGATCGAGCGATGTCATCATGAAGTTTACGGAATCAGCTCCCATCTTGATGCTCGCCTTGATTCCAGGTAAGCAAACCATTTGTTTTTCGATAATTTAAGTCTTACCTGGATGACAATCTGTACCTTGCAGTGGTTAAGTTAACCCTCTGACAAACTAAATACTCTTACATTTTGCAAGTACTTCGATATATATATATCGATCGTTCAGACGTCTCCAAATACTAAGTTTTAAGATAATCAGGAAAGCAATATTCGAATGCTCGCAATAAATCAAATAGTATTATAAATGTGCTATAAAATAACACTGGGAACCATATCGGTCCGACACATATAGAAATTTCCTACCAGTAACCCAGAAAACTTTTTTTTTTGTTTATTTCGCCAGTGGGAGGAATGGGTTCATGTGTCTATCACTCCTGGATACACTGACCCCCAGATTCCTATCCACCATACCTTTTTCCTTCCCATAACTTCCTCTCCTTCATTTTTCTATAAATACCCTCCACAGCATCCCCAAAGATGACATAGGTCCCGAGGGAAATTGTTTTCCTCAGAGCCTCCTGAGTGGAACTATTGAAAAAAAAAAGAATGTGATGTAAAAATACAATTCCAGGTCAATCGAAGAGTGTGTTGGCTTTGACCACAATCCACGTCCAGGAGCACAAGTGGAACCACGGCGCCCCTCGAGATCACCACCAGGCGCGCTCCAACGTGACGCAGACCAAGATAGCCGACATCGAGGCGCTGCAGACTGAATACCAGTTCCAGACGGCCTGCGTCTCCAGCGATGGTCTCTACATATTTGTTTCCACAACGGACCGACGGATTCTGATCTACAGCTTGATCACTAATTCTTTGGTATCGGAGTTGAACAATCGTAGAGGGTGCGTTCTTGAATTCATACAAATTAATATATACTAGCACAGACTCGTGAAAAATTGCTGGAATAAAAATATTGTTATGGTTATGATTAACTTGTTGAAAGCCGGCATACAAAAAATATATTTTTCCAATACGACGTAAAATATTTGACAGTTCTCACCTTTCTTACGAATTCAATTTTTATGACATTTCTTTTGTGATATATTACAAAAATTACATCAAAATAATGTAGATAAAATGACCTTAATAATAATCACTCTAATCTATGCTTTCCACAATGGATTTATATAAAAAAAAAGAATAAATATAGACTTCGAATATGACAGCGTTCATATTATCAAGCGGCAACCATTTTGTTCGCCATCTTTGGTGCCCGGCGCGTCATTGGCAATTAATATGAATTATTCAAAGTGGCTAAATGCTATCCAGTATTTCGTTATGTCAAGATCGAGAATGGCCCAAGCGATTCTGACCTTGTTCTTCATACAATTTCTTTATACATAAGGGTCAAAATCGCTTCAAAAATCCGGACCCGCCGGGGGAACTGCGGCCTGCAAGAGGTTAAAAATCACACAATGGTTTCCTCATTATGTGATTTTTAATCGACTACTGTCACTGAGCAATAAATGTTTATAATAATAACCAAATGG
The DNA here is from genome assembly GCA_951813805.1 of Limnephilus auricula. Classification (NCBI taxonomy): domain Eukaryota; kingdom Metazoa; phylum Arthropoda; class Insecta; order Trichoptera; family Limnephilidae; genus Limnephilus; species Limnephilus auricula. The sequence goes on from OX638401.1 coordinate 3,227,965, forward strand.
AAATGTGCTCTCCTGGCTCCTGGTATTTCGTTCTTATAATTGTCACATTAGGGCTACTGCAGAAATTAACACAAATTACTCTACTACACTTCTGTGCTCATGCTATTTTATTCCTGTCGACAATTACACATTTTGACGTTTACTTTATTCATAAAATACCTAGTGCAGACCAGGGTCATGTCCTAGGGTCATGTCAAGAGTCAGAATAACAGAAGAGTATGTATGAGACGATGTATGAATGTGAATGAGGCAAGGAGTGTATGCCAAGACAGAGTTGTTTAGCAGTCCATCCTCTCTGCCTACCCCTGTGGGGAAACGGCGTGAAGGTTAGTTAGTTAGTTTAGCGCAGAACTGTGAAAAATCACAGATAGTCTGAATTCTTGACGATCCGATCCAATTTTGAACTTAAATTAAAACAGTTTGCTGTTAAAAATATTATATTATAGTTAGTATTTTATCAGTTGTCTGAATTCTTCAAATAAATACTGCCAATTTTGAAAATGACACTTAAATTCAAAGCAAATCTGAGATCTAGAGTTAATTGAACCGGAGTTTCGGACAGATGGACGGAGTCACAACTGAAAATAGTATTAAGAATATTAACATCTAACGCGTCAAGAATTCCCATTGGATATGAAAAATTTGTATCCGTTGAGTGCTGGATTATCCAATTGGTAGTCTGAAAACAATACTTTTTGGGATGTTTTCCCTCGGAACACTACGGAGATATAAGGTCGCGAGAGCTCAGCGTTACAAGAATATTTTAAGGAAGTATTTTGAGAGATATAATATATTGTTAAAGTTATTTTTGTATTCTTTTTACAGTATTGTGATGAGTATAGACACCCGGATCTACATGGATCCCGATATGGGAGACTGCTACCATAACCTCATCACCAAGAGTGGGGACGATGTCCACACTGTGAAGGTCTGGTTCCTACTGTCCTCTTCTATTGCTCCTGAGATTGAATCCTCCAAGTAAGATCAGTCATATTTTATATATTATGTATGTATTACTAATATAATTAGTCTATAGTCTCTGTAATCTGAACCTACTATGATCTGACCCCCCAGTAATCCGAACCATTGGATTAAAGAGGGGGGTTGGTTGGTTTTTTAAATACAAGAGGTTTACCTCTGAAGAAAAAATTTGTAATTTTAAAAATACTTGCACTGAAGCAGCTACCGAGCCGGATGTTTTGGTAATAGTCACTGAAAATGAACAAATATCATTAATTCTTGGACAGCCCTCGCAGTTCTATGAAGTTAGCAAGCAAATACAACATTGATAAATCTATACTATCCAATTTTGAAATGTAAAAATAATAAAATTTTTGACAATACAGCATCCGTCAAAAATTCCAGAAAGCATCAAACTCAAAATTTTCCCAAAATCCAACTATTTCTTAAAGATTCCAGTAATCCAAAAATAGATTAAACCGACTTGCTCAGTTTTTTATTGCTTGTATTATTTTTATTATAGAGACTAAACCGGTCCCAGCAATAGATCATAATGTGACATCATCGTTCTAGAATCTTCCATCTTTTTCCTTTTCAAACAAGACGCATGAGAAGGAAGAGGACGAACATCAGTGACGTCAGTTCAAGCTCTCGCTGGGACTGGTTTACTGTATATTGAATTTAAAAAAATAAATTATACATTTCTCTATTTTGTGTGCATTTACAGAAAAGTGAAACTGTCGTTGAAATTCCACTGCGTATTTGACCGCCTGTTACTAAGCTCCCCTATCATACCAGACATGCTCCAAACAGACTCTGCTGTGACTCCCCTCCGCAGGGCCGAGACCATGGGGAAGACATTGGAGAATAATAGTCCTAAAGTCAACGTTCAGAAGAGCATCAGCCTCGACCGACACACCCTCAGACCTTTGAACCTGATAAACGGATGCAATTCTACCACCAATCTGGAGATTCCTTACAGTCCTCTTATTGCCGTAATCGATAAGAGTAACAAAATCCAAGTAAGTCCACCTGCCTGTACAACCTGCCTGCTAATCTAAAATATCCTGAGTACATTAAACTCATGTAGCGTAAACTGATTTTTTTTTTGTTATTCACAGACTATTGCTCTTATCACATAAATAGATGTTGCTCATTCAGTCTATTAAATCAATTTACCCCTCAGGCCTCGGGCATATTTTGTCAAGAGTTCAAAATATTTCCGTTTTGCAATAAACTCCAAATAAATGGAATATTTCTGAATGTAACCTAGATTTTGAGTTTTAAAGTAGTTTAACGGCTACGCTAGGTTTGTGTAACCTGGTTTGGGATACAAAAGGAAGTCACCCCTTTATAGCGCCTGCTCGCGTCAAGGCAAGAAAAACATCTCAGTTTTCAAGTAGTTTAGTGGCTACGCTAGGTTTGTGTAACGTCGTTTGTGATACAGAAGAAAGTGCCCCCTTTATAGCGCCTGCTCGCGTCAAGGCAAGAAAAACATCCCAGTTTTCAAGTAGTTTAGGGGCTAAACTAGGTTTGTGTAACATGGCTTGTGACACAAAAGTGAATGTATTATTTATAAAAAATATGTACTGAAAAAAAACCTGCGTTTTTTTTTAATATAATCTTTTTTATATTAAAAAAATTGTTATGTATATAAAAAAACTTGCATTAAAACCTATGGGTATTATTGTTTAAATATTGTTTCTAGCTACTGGTTACACAAATGTTTTTGTATTTAGGTTGGCAGTGCCTATTTGCGAAATGTGCGTCGGTCCCACAGATATGGCATCGATCGCGGAATGAGTTTTCTTGTTTCTTAAATTGAAAAAAAAAAATTATTAAAATTTCCGAAAATTGCAATACATACTTCTCATTATTATCTAACTGAAATGAAGTTTTTTTCCTCTTAAAAGTTCGTATTTACCGTCGTAATTCGTAACATGGCGGTCGGTGAAAAATGACAAATATAACTAATCATCCACAGTAAATTTATTAAAACAACAAAATATGTACCAGAATCTCCCACAACAATCACCCTCACTTTATCTTTCCTGTTTTTAAAGTTAAAAAATAACAATTGCAATGCATTATTTTTCAATTCCAGTTGATGAATTACTACATACTAACTATTATATATCTACTACAATTTTTTTTAAATTTTTAAAGTGCATATTAAGCTTGTCCCGGTTTTCTAAGTATTTACCAATTTTTTTAATAAAAAAATATTGTATGCAAACATAAAAAGTTTTAAAAATGGTTCAGCTTATGTTTTTTGTAACTAAAATTACCGATAATGAATAAAAATAAAAACACACAGATTTTTTATTTGACAAATGTATTATAAACGTTGTCATCACCTAACTTTTTTGTTGTTTCATGTAAAAATAATTAATAAAAAACTCTCAAAGTTTCATCAATTTTTTTCAAATTGCGGTTTGGAACTTTGGTTTCATAAAGGTGTACATTTGAATTATTTTGTAGTTACCTTTTAGATTTTAATATAAAGGGTTGTGTTTTCTCTTTTTAACACCGTTAAGATCATATTTCTCACTGTGACAGTAAGGGCTACACAATAATGTCAATGAGGCCTATAACAGTTGTTCCCAAAAGTAAACAAATTAGCCTGAGAGGTTTACGGATATTGCCTTCACTGCCGTTGGTATTTTTTTTTCTGTGTATTGTAAAACCACTTTTCAGAAATGAAACTCATTAATTTATTCCCCTTTGCAGATTTTAAAAGGAAAGAAGTTGATTGGTGAAACATGTGTTTCTAAAGTTGGAATAATTTCTGTACAACTATCACCGTGCGGTCAATATTTGGCATATGGACTAAAAAACGGTGTTGTCAACCTATTCTACTTGAAATCCAGAACTATGAGAAAAATCATGGACTTGAATGACGAAGTTTACTACTTGGAATTCTTGACTATGAACATATTAATTGCAGCCGGGAGAAAAGGTGGCTTGATGGTCTACGAGATTGTAAACTCAGCGGAAGGAGAGTCCAAAGCTAAAATGTTAATACTTAGTGGAACCGAATTAGGATCGCAAGAATTGATAAATGACTTAAACGGGACACGAAAGAATTCAAGACTGCGCGAATATCACAAGGACGGGGATGAATACAACAAGAAATCTTCTCCCACTTCTGTTTCTAGTTCTTCCACAGTCAGTAACAGTTTTAGTCCGAAAAATTACCGTCATGCAGAAAGCACTTCATTGAAGAATCCACCGATTGTTAAATGCTACTGGCTCGATGATATCGGTCTCATGAGTGTGGCATTCGATGGAACTGTTAAGGTTTGGAGTCTTGACCCGGAGATGCTGGCCATCCTTGTTTGCAGGCAAAACAATAATTTCTGTGTTTCGTGCGTTTCATTGCACAAGAATTCTACGCTGGTGCTTTGCGATTATAACGGAACCTTCCAGGTAAATTGCTATTTCAAATACTTATCTGCTACATAATATTTAATGCATTTACAGTTTGTTTACATAATTTTATAGTAGATGTAATATGACATTGTATGCCTTTTAATCAGGAAAGCGATACTACACAACGGAGAGTGATTTATTGCTGATGAAATCAACTTCACAAAACAAATGTGTCATGTGACAAAACACATGCAACATATATCAGCAAAAAACACAGCATGTTGTTTGTGAAAGTTCATTACCGCATATGAGCCAATAATTTCAAAATACATATGTTGTTTTGGCGCTTTCTGTTGGATCAGTACAAGCCGCATTTCAAATTTGACCAATAGACTGCTTGTATTCTAGTCCCAGTGAGAAATCGTACGTGAATAAGTCATTCTAGTATCTTCTGTATTTTTCATTTTCAAACAAGGCGCATGAGAAGGAAGAGGACAAAGGTCGATGACGTCCGTACGAGCTCTTGCTGGGGCAAGCAAGAGCGCGGATATCTTTAGAAAGTTTTTACTTCCTCCTGAACATTTTTACTACTGGTTCTGCGGTATTTGACTTATCCGACGATATATCATATCACAAACCTTTCTTATCCGGTGTTTTCTGGCAAGTTTCCGTCAATGTGTTAATAGATTTTTTTAATGCTAATAATATAAAACTTGTACAACGCAGTTGTGTGCTATATCACTTCAAGTGCGCATTTATTACCTAATTTGTATTACCTAATTTGTGTTGACAGAAAGTTGATTTTAATTTTTTTATTTCAGATTTATCAGTTAGAAACCAAACCTGATAACGGTCCTCTATCTGCCTATTTATTTCACTCCGATCATGTCAAGCATTGCATCTCGTGCTGTGATGTATCGCTGGATGGAAAAATTCTTGCAATGGGCTTGGAAACTGGAGATATAGTGGTAAGTTAAAGTTATAGGTGAATTAAATTAATTGTATGTAAAAGGAAGAGAGAGTTGCTGCTGTTTAGAGCTCCGTTGTAACCTTTTTTTTCATACGGGTAATTCTACGATAAGAGGTTTGAGGTCCATAGAGAATACGGCCAAGGAAAAAAATTTGAGTTTTTATATTACGATTTTTGTCCCGTTTATGAACCTCCTCACGTAAGGGCAAGTCACTTTATACATATTTTGTTACTTTTTAGAAAGCCTTATTTTTATTTTTAGGGCAAACACATCAACAATATGGCGGTTATCTTGCCAGGGGAAATACAGCAGGGGAGAGACGTTTTCATGACAAATTCAATTGTTTTAATTGACATAAGAAATTTTTGGGTTAATTATATATCACACTTTAACTATTACAGTATTATTAAATTAGGGCAGTAAAGACAAAATAAATTAAATGAATATTATAACTTTCCAGGGGAGAGACACAATCACCTTGCGAAACCACTACACCGCACTGTCGGGTCGCAACAACAACAACGGCTCGTGTCTTTGGTATTGCTAACTTCATGCTTTGGATGTTAGAGAGCTATTTAGAATATGGCCGTCTTATATTTATGTTTGTAGTAGCAGAAATAAATTTACTACATGTACTTAATAATACGCAAAAAAAGGCGAGACCAAAGTTAAGTTAAAAAATTATTGAAAACAAACAAATATTGTGGTATTTTTCCTTAATAATACTTAAATATAGTTATTTAAATTCGTGCTAAACATACTTTAGTTTATCAACTGATACAAAAAAGATATGTACTGTCTGCAAGTTAAAAAGGGGACAGGCCAGAGTAGTAACTTTTTTAGACTTTAAGGAATTTCAGAAAAAATGTGCTTCAATTGGACGTTTAACCGTGATGTATTTTATAAAGTACATTAAGATGATATGATTTATTGCAAAAATGGTTGTGTCAGATTTCTGCAAAACTTTTTCTTACACCAAAAATTTCTAAAAAATCAAGGAATTGGGCTCAATCTTGACTATGTCCATACGTTTAACTGTTATCGCATAATTCTCATTCAAACATTGAATATTGATTTGCGCAGTCTAGCCCTCTACCTTCGAAGGGCTAGACATTCGGCTGTTATCGTAATTATTTGTGTTTAAGACTTGAACGACGACAGGTTTATACTATTCTAAACTATTATTTAAGTAACATCTACCACAAAACTTTGTACATATAACTAACTTTACTAACAACATCTATTGAAGGATGTTAAAACTTCATGACTAACCTACAGACCACATAAACAATGAAAGATAATCCATACAGGTGTGAATAAAAAAAAATTAATATATTTATGTTCAAAACATGTTAATCAAGCTGAATAAAAAAAAATATGAATACAAACAATAGTGATCCAGGAGTAATAATTGCCAGAAATTAATCTAAAAATTCCTCAATGTTCATTTGATAAAGTTTAGAGGCCGAATATTTTGAGAACTAGTAATAATGTTGATTTATTTTTGTGTGTTTTCAGCTGTGGCACATACCTAGCAAATCCTTCATCTACACCTTATCGCTTCACAAATCCAAGGTTCGCAGTCTGAAGTTCTCCCCCGGGCCGGCGACACAGCCCGAACCAGCCCCCAGCTCCCCCTTCGCCAAGCAGTCTTTCAACTTCCCCCCCTTCGCCAGTCCGACTGCGGAGGAGGGAAAGGAACTCCTGGACAAGGAGGTGCCCGTGGTGCTGGTCTCGCTGGCCGGGCAGATTGCGTGGTGGAACGTGTCCTACGTGCTGGGTAATCGGGCACAGCATAAACGAAGGAGCAAGTAAGTGTAGTTTTCTTATGTTACTCGATTAAGTGTTGTGGGATTATGCTTTCAATCAAATTTTTAGTGATTAGGTTGATTTTTTGTTTAGAGTGATTTTTAAAACTTAAAAATTCCCAAAGTTTCATAATTTTTTCAAATTGCAGTCGACAACTTTGTCGTTTTGTAAAGGTGCACATTTTCATTATTTTCCAGTTAAGTTTTAGATTTGAATATAAAATGTAGTGTTTTCTCTTTCTAACACAGTTTAGATCATATTTCTCACCTTGATAGTAAGGGAGGTACAATGATTTCTTGAAGCCTTTATGAGTTGTTCCAAAAGTGAACCAACTAGCCTTAGGGGGGTTGCAATTTATCTTTTTTTTTAAATTACGTCCTCGATGATATTGACATCATTGTTAATTGTTGAATGTTTATCTCTCTAGGGGAGGCAGTGCCTTGCATCTCCTTTCTTCTCCGAGATCTACTTCCATGGTGGACTTCACCGCCTTCGCAGAGTCGGACCAAGCGACCTCCATGCTCAAATCTGGGCCCAAACAGAACAACTCTACTAGCTACTTCGAATATCCCGACTTACAATGGGAGAGCCTGTGGAGAGGGAAAAGGTAAACAATTCATTTACATTCTAATAAAACCAGAAGGGTGATTTTGTATCTTTTACGACAGCTTAACATAATGTTTGATCAGCCTTGTACGACACATTTAAACAATTTTCTTAAATGCCGTTTTCCGTATCGCGCTAATGAGTCAAATACTGCGCTTATGTTAAGGAAGGTTATTGTTAATTCGGCGTAAAAAAAGGCCCATTTTTAAGAATACTTTAGACACTACTGGTAATACAAATTTATTTATTTGATGTAATATAAATAATTTAGCCGACAGCAGCAAATCTTCAGAGGTGCCTTCAAATAAAGTTGTCCATATAATCATATGTAACATTAAAAAAAAATTACGTTACCCCCCCCCCCCTTAACCTCTTGAATGTCAGATGACTTTTGGCCACATGATGGCCGTATACCATAGAAAATTAATATCAGATCATTCCTTAATTTTTTAAAACAGAATATAAATAATTAAGCCGACAGCAGCAAATCTTCAGAGGTGCCTTCAAATAAAGTTGTCCATATAATCATATGAAACATTAAAAAAAATTATACGTTACCCCCCCCCTTAACCTCTTGAATGTCAGAAGACTTTTGGCCACATGATGGCCGTATACCATAGAAAATTAATATCAGATCATTCCTTAATTTTTTAAAACAGAATATAAATAATTAAGCCGACAGCAGCAAATCTTCAGAGGTGCCTTCAAATAAAGTTGTCCATATAATCATATGAAACATTAAAAAAAATTATACGTTACCCCCCCCCTTAACCTCTTGAATGTCAGAAGACTTTTGGCCACATGATGGCCGTATACCATAGAAAATTAATATCAGATCATTCCTTAATTTTTTAAAACAGAATATAAATAATTAAGCCGACAGCAGCAAATCTTCAGAGGTGCCTTCAAACAAAGTTGTCCATATAATCATATGTAACATTAAAAAAAAATTACGTTACCCCCCCCCCCTTAACCTCTTGAATGTCAGATGACTTTTGGCCACATGATGGCCGTATACCATAGAAAATTAATATCAGATCATTCCGAGAGGCTAGAGGAAGAAAAAAAAAGCAACGTCTGAAATGATATTGGCGCAAGCGATTTTGACCTTGTCCTTGTACAGTTTCTTTATACATAAGGGTTAAAATCGCATTTAAAAATAAAAAAAAACGGACGCCGGCGTCCGAGCGGCAGATGTGAGGTTAAGACTTGAACTCTTATAAGTGGTTTACGCTATTGCCAGAGATGACGGCGTACTTGCCACTTAACCCTCGATAAGAGATGTTAGTCGCGGGAAAATTTTCGAATTTCATCGCGTACAACTTAGTAATTTATAACTAATAAATAGCAATCTGTGTGTTTTAACTAGGTATTTAATCCATACAAACTGTCATCAACACACGATAGGCATAGACAGGCCATTGAAAGCCATAAAATATCACAGAGATTTGACGTGGATAATGCACGACGGACGCTTTCTGACATCCTACAGATTTTTGTCTTAGTCCAGTAACGCTGAAACACAAAAGATACAGAATCAATCTTCTGGTTATAATAATATTGAAATAACCAGAATATGTATACATTATGTTCAATTTAGGTGACTGTTTAGGTACTTTACATTATTTTATGGTAAATTTTTTTTTCTAGGCGTAAAAAAAATTGTACCGTCAATGAATTGCTGGCATGCATCAAGCTTGTGGGAGACGAAGCCGATAACCTGATGATTGATGATAACTTCTCCAAGTTTGTGACCATCGATCAAAGCGGAACATTGTACATCATGAATGTACTGGACAATGACAAGAGTGCAAGTAACAACAATGGAACTACATGAACAAATCAATTAGTGGTTAAGTACCTACTGTTAAAATAAATAAAATATGCTGTTCCCTCATAATAATTTAAGGGATAAATTTGACTCTTATACAAAAGAGACTGCCAAATAAGGTGCTATTTACGAGTCCTTGTTCGTATCCATCGAATTAACGACATTTAATAATATTATTTGTAGGTGGCGCTGGCTCTCTAGATTTAATAAAAAAATGGGACTGATAAGGAGAAATAATTATATGTAATCGTTTACCAATGTATTTATCATATTATGTATAAGTTTAAAGTATTCTTACTCAATCAACGAATTCTAGAATATGTTGTGAAACGTGAAAATGAACAGGTTGTTCTAGTTTTAACTCTGTCACAAAATGTTGATCTGTAACACAAATAGGATAATTTAACTGATTATTAATCATGCAAAAAAATTTAATTCTATTTTAAATATGTCACAAAATTTTTAATGGAGATTGCGTCTCCGTCACAAAGGCGGGAGGATTATTGTTTATAAAGCGTAATAACCATGTTAAATCCGTCACAAAATGTTAAAGTGAGATTTCATCGATTCAATTCGGTCACAAAACGTAAAATTGAGATTTTTAACCTTTTTGCAAAATGTATGATTGTGATTTACAAGTTAATCAATTAGTTGATAAGTTATTAAGATGCTGACACTTTTCGATAAAATGTTTTATCTTTGAGACCGTTACCACTCAGTTATGCTTTATCTATAATTTATTATAAATTATTATTTAAATATAAGCAGATATAATTTTTAACAAATATAGGAAATATTTTACCTGTGCAATGATTCCATTCAAAATTCCACCCCTCGGTCAAATATTCGATTGGTGGAATTGTTTGGAAATATTACCTAACTAGGATCAAAATTTATTTACTGATGTAAATGTTTCTACATTAATACGTGTTGGGGTTGCTGACTGATGAGATTTACATTTTTAAATCTATAGCTTAAAGAAGGAAGAAAGGAAAATGATTTCCTTGAGAATTTGCTCAATCTTACCTAAACACATTGTATTTTTGTAATTCTGATTTAAGTAACATAATATTTTAACATAATAAGAATCTTTTTGTGGCAATATCGTGATGAACAGTGGAGTGCAACCCATAACCGCTCGAGTGATAGCTACCCAATTTTGGGTAGTTGATTAGATAGGTGATTTTTACAAATTTATTTTGAACTTCTCACAATCCATTTGATTAGTCAGACATCTCCAAATACTAATTCTTGAGATAATGAGTAAAGCAATATTCATTGTTCACCATACATTAAATATTATTTACACCTGTCTGTGTTTTACATATTAAATATGCTATAAAATAACACCGGGAGACAGCGGTCCGGTATATTAGTATGACATTTAAAAAAATATCCTACTACTGACCCAGAAAAGATCAACATTTTGTTTAATTCTGCATTATAATCGATTTAGTTGTTTGTGAGTAATCTGAGTATTATACCAGATAGAGGGTACACTTTTACATGTAACTACATACTCAAATTTAGATTTTTCTGAGATGTTTGACTAATGGACGATCGATAAATTTAGGCCCTAGCTTGAGCTTCTATCGAATACCAAAAGATGTAACTAAAGTTCATCTCATTGAATATTGTACAATATAATATTTTGTATTGTGAATTCTGCATGTAAATGCCATTTTAAATTGTTCCCTAAAATTTGAACATCTGTTTGCAGGTTAAAAATTGCATTTTTTCAATATCTGAACCAGTTTTAGACATTTCAAGTAGACCATAGACAACATATAGAAATAGTAATATTCAAAATTGCCCCAAGTTCAAGTTAGGACAAGTTCGGTAACTGACATACAAAATTCACAGTTTATAAATTTAACACTTTTATTTGTCAAAGACATTCGAGTTTTCATGATGAATAAACTGACTGACTGAAAACTATATCTTACCCTCGGGTAAAGGAGCAAAGCACACCACTGATGAATAGTATCGGTAAAGTATTGTATTTTAGTTTTTCTGATTTATGCATAATTTATTTCATATGATTTATAGACTGCAGTTTTATCTAGAAGATGTCCAATATTAAAATATGAGATTAGACTTTGGAGAGCGTAAGACAACCGAGGTTTCCTATCAAAATCGTTTTTTAATTAATTGAATGTAAATTAAAATGTTTGTATTAATTGTTTATGTGTGAAGACACTTTGATAATTCATCTACTAAAATGATTACTGAAATTAAACAAAATCATTTAACTCTCCTATGTATTTCTGAAGATTATTAATGTATATTTTTTGTTCCATTCCTAAGTACATATATATGTTTAACATTTTGATTAATTTAAAGTACATAATATGTAAATATTAATATATATATATTTTTTTTTTTGGTTGAACACTCCAACAATTTTTAAACATTTGCATTTCTTCAGTTCAGTGTAATGTTTATTAGTGCTTTTTTGTAAATGCATATTGAAATTAGTAAAAATGTGCCTTAAATTAAAATCTAATGCTCAAATTCAAAGAATGAGGCGTTAGTGGTATTCAATTTTTTTAAATGTTTAGAAAATATAATGCTTCTTAATATGTAAATAATATGAAGCAAATCGGATAAAATATTTTATTACAATCTCTCCAATTTTTTAATACATTAATATTTCATAAATAGGTAACAAAACTGAGGATAGTAAAAATATTGTATCCCACTTCTGATACAAAACTTGTCAAGGATTAAGACAGATAAGTTTATGACAAATATTATTAAGTTTGTAACTTATAAGTGCATTGTATTACAATAATATGTTTTGTTAATTCCTTTATTTTGATACACCATGACATGTCATGTTTCAGACATATTATGATTAATATACTAAGATTGCCAGTTTTTCAGTTTGGAGTACTGTAATTCGAAGGGTGATTAAGTATTTTTTTTGTTAAGTCAGCATTACAAGACAATTAAGACAAAAAATCTGTCAGGTATCGAAAGGCATCTGTCGTGCATTTTCAGTTATCAAATTTCTGCAATTTTCTATGGTTTTAAATGGCTTGCCTATGCCTGTCATGTGTCAGTTGTTGTAGATTAATTACCTACTTAAAAACACAAATTACTATTTATTATAACTACTTTCATATAAGCCTAATAGCATTAATAAATGACTATCCATTTGATGTTTGTAAGCGATTACATTCAATTTACAAGTTTTCCCATGACTGACATCTCTTAACGAAAATTACACGACTAACGCTCCGTCATCTCTGGCACTAGAGTAACTTCTTTTGAAGAGTTGGTGTTTTAACACAAGATAGCTCGTTAGCGCGATACGAAATACCGCATTTAAGAAAACTATCGTAGTGGGTCGTATATGGCCGATTTAAATGCGTTACGATGTTGAAAAAGATACAGAATCGCCCTTCTTAGCGAATCAAAGAGTTTGTTACCAATACAAAACTGAAACGGGTTGAAGTTAGAAAGAAATATAAGTCAACAACTGAAAACGGGTGTTGATGTGAATGTTAATATCTAATAATACCCTACGATGCCTTAATCAACACCTTCTATATAAATGCCTAGATACTAGCTGCGCCTCTGATGGCAAATGCATTAAAATTGCATACATATTGCTATTGTGAAACTGTTCTAAATGACAAACTGTAAATTATTTAGAAGAAAGTTTAAACAAAAAATGGCATTTAGGAGTGCCCACTGGTTTAGGCTGATCATGGAAACCGGTCATTGACAATAACTTCAAGCGAGTCTATAATCAAGCGAGAATCTAAGACAATTTTCAATGTAAGACTACCTAATAAATACATAGGATATCTTTGCACTAAAAAAACCATGATAGAAATATAATATTTATGTGAATGTAAAACTGTGCTGTGTTACACTTACAATATTACTCGATTTGCCATTTAGAACTAATTTACATTGTCAATTTAACCTGAAAATATTTTCTTTGTAAATATTCGAGTATTGGGAAAGATTCATAAAATCCTACTGAAACAGAATATGAAAAAAAAAGAAAATATGTTGTTTAGGACAGTTTTACACTAGATAGATATTATGTTACATACACCTTTGTTGATATGAGAGTTTATTTACACAATTTTGATTTCAAACTAATACTTTACATTATGAACTCTACTGTTATACCTTTACTTCATTTAGGCATTATAAATATTTATTTTTCGTTTTTATCATCAAATCAAAGTTTAAAACTTGCTGAAATCAGCATTCCTTTTATGGTGCAAAATTACTAAATGTGTAATTTTTTCTGAATTTTTCTGGTGGTCTGCTACGTTATTTGGTTAGGCTTATATAACAAGATCGGTGGTCACTTTGCCAGGCATGTCTGGGCATTTATACAGGAAGGTGTTGCATGAATCCACTAGGAGATAAACATTAGCCGACTTAACCATACCCATAAAGCAGTTCGTCAATTATGTTAATATAATAATAATATATTTCAAATAGTAGCCAATAAAACAAACCTATGAGTGTTCATTTTAATAAGCTCAAACATTTCACACTTAATTTGTATAAGTTAAATAAAAGCAATTTAATAATCTAATTTGGCAAAGATTGAGGAAATAAATAAAAATCGGCAGTAAAATACTAATTGCCATGTAAGTTGACAAAATATCAATTAAATTATGTATTGATAACTTTTAGTGAATGAAGTCTAAATGACAAGTATGTATGTTGTAATATAATTTAAAACTGTAAGTGACATCCCAAGTAATTTTTACCTTATCTACACCATTTTGTAACCTTTTTCTACTTTTATACCTCAAAAGCATTTATTATTTGATTCCTTTAAGGTTGTTATAAATATTAACCCTTTTAAAAATATATTTTTTAACACTTTTACTTCTGTTTACAGTAGAATCATTTTAAAGAGATTCTTGCTTGTGTGTTGGTGTAATCTATCATAGGACTGCTGTTGATGTTCACAAATACATTTAAACATGCGCTCTTTAAAATGATTTGCCTGCACTTGAAGCTTATTCATACTACTTAAATATTTAATTTAAATTTGTTCCTATTTTTTGAAATTCTGATTATTACCGATAATAAAATATTGCATAGCTTCAAATCTTAAAGGCAGACTTTTAACTTAAGAGGCTAGACTTTGAACCACACGCGGAACACCCGCGTCTGTCATTCTGTCCCGCTCACAATAAGCTCACGCACACTTACAATACATGCGAATGCAAAATGTGCGAATGAGACAACGCTCAAATTTACCTACAGAAATCGCTCGAAAAGGGGTTTAAGGAGAATACACTTTTTTACACCGAAACTTTCACGAAATTGAAATTTTAAAAAATATATATTTTTTAGAAAGAAGAAGCTACGTCGGTAGCTTTTTATAATTCTTTATGAGAGTTGAGTTAGCAGCACTTTTTTACTTAAAGAATATTTTTTGATAAATCGTACATGTTTGACAGTGAATGTTTACGTTAATACGAAACGCATCAAAAATTCGAAAACATCCCGAAATAGTTTTCACCCTCTAGAAGGCAGTATAAAAAAAATATATTCATTTTGTGCAATTTTCGATGTAGAAAAGTGTTTTTTCCCGGGCGTCCTTTTTGTATGGGCCGAAAAGCGAAGTCTATCATCTTAATAGCTTTATTAGGAATTCATAAATCTTTATTACTATGAAATACATAATATGTACTGTCTAGAGTTGGAAATTATATAAATAACATGTATTGTGAAAAGTTGCCATTCTGCATGAAAATTTTAAATTTTTTACATTCATTTTTGGATTACAATCTTCTGCAATCAGAATTATAGTATTACATTATATTGTTATTATATAAGAGGTAAAAAAAATTATGGTCATGTAACAGTTGATAAGTTTCAACTTTAAAAAATGCAAACTTGTCTACAAAAGACCCCCTTCTTGAAATCAAATTAATCTTTAATTATTTTATTTTCCCTGGCATATCAACTTTTTTATTATGTAATTAAAAATACCTCATTCATGGATTCTCATATAGAATAATTTGATTCTCCTGAATTTGCATCCCGGTTTGCGGTTCAAAAACTTATTTTTACAAATAAATTTATGAGATGAGTAATATTTAATGTTAGGGACATATTAATGTTTCTCGATCTCCTTGTTTAAATTTCTGTCTAAATATAAATGTTCATTTTTTATTAAATGGCTTTCCTTTCACACAGCAAATGGTTTTTAATTTGGAAAATGTCTTGATTTGCGAGAGTCAAATTATTCTCGTTAGCCATGTCTTTTTGATCTCTGATTATTTTTAACAAACATTATCATATTATCCAAATCTCATTCTCCCCCTCCCTCCCTTTAATAAACAGATTTATTATACCATTTTGTTTTATTTTCAAAAGCAATTCCATATTTATTGCCTGCATTACGAATTTGGAGTAAGTACATTCTTAGATTTTTATAATCCTCTACAAATAAGTAGAGAAGCCTAAAGGTAACATTCGGATCTCGGCAGTCGCGACTTGGCAGTAGCGACCGGCTGCCGCGACCCATTATTACTGCTGTGCGGCGCTGCCAGAAGCATTCGGATAGCAGCGTCCACGGCCCGGGCAGCGACTGCCAACCGCAGTAGTCAAGCATAAATCAGTGCACTATTATATCATTACACTATGTTGCCTCCATAATTTACTACGGGACGCTTATTTAGAAAAAAATGGAATACCATATTATAGTTATAACGAAAACGAAATCAACAGAGAATATGTTTCCACTGGCACGTAGGGGTGGGTTTCTGAACATAGACCGGTCAGTGGTTGAGTGGGCATCGCATTTGGGTCCCACCCAGGCGTTCCGTGTTCGATTCCTCGGCTGGCTAAGTCCTCCGTCACAACACAAGCAACATCTTTTGCTTAGTGTGGTGGTAGTAGGAGATTTTCAAATGTTGGGTTATTCGTAACCTGGGAATGTTTGTCTTTCTTTTTGAAAAAAGAAGAAAAAAAAAAGATGGATTTCAACTCAGAGATATTCTTAAAGATTACTTTACCTCAGAAGCTGGAAAAGTCTCATGGCAAGAACAGTGGATCAATAGAATGAACTAGAGTAGGTATGAACTACCACGCACAGCAAGCTACATTTGTAGGTTGAATGTTTATTTGTATTGATTCTGTAAAAATAGAAATACAAGGTACTTAATAAACCTTATCCTTTAGGTTTTGAGTCGAGAATCGTAAAGAGGTTGATTTTTAGCAATTAACTCTACTAGAAACTCGTCATTTTCAAGTGGGCAGCGCGACCATACTGCTACCGGAGCGGCTCGGCGTCGCTGCCAAGGTCGCGCGCAGGCCACGCCCCCCGGCCGCGCTGCACGGTAGCTTGTATCGGAAACTATTGCATACAAATCCCTACAAAGCGGTACGGCGCGACCACGGCTGCGGCTGCAGGGCCGCGGCTGCCGGGCCGCGACTGCCGAGATCGGAATGATACCTTAACAATTGCATATGGAAGCTACCTCTGGGCTGGTGCACCAAAATACTTGATTCTGTGCAAAAGAGAGCAGTCCGTCTGATTGACAATCCATTTTTGACAGACTGATTGCCATCTCTAATGCATAGGAGCAATGTGGGCATGCCGAGTCTGTTCTATGATTATTTTAATGGAGCCTATTCTAAGGAGCTAGCAGTATTGATCCCACCACCACCCCGCCGAATCCGAGCGGAACACTCGTTCACAGTTTAATTTGGGTTACTTTTTCAACTCATTTTTGTGTAAGTTGGCTAGTAGGTGAAACGAGCTACCAGCATGTGTCTTTCTTCCTTTGTATATTCCGGGCCTCTTTAAGACCCACATTGATGAATCTCTTATTTAAGGTGTTATTTAAAAAAATATTCCGTATTAAGCGTGAAGCGGAACTCCGCAACTTTACCTTATTACGAATAAAACAAACAAAATTAATAGAAAAAAACTATTTGAAAACTTTTGGTAGGTATGTATTTAAAAAATTACAATTCTTTGATAAAACAATGGTATGACAAATGAAGACTTTCGACTTAACAATATGAAAACATTTTAAGAATGCTTCAAATGACAATAGTCACAATGAAATGAAACTGAAGCACGAACTTATCAAAAAAATTTGCATTAATAAATGGCGTCAATATTTTTGTTCAATTTAAAACAATTTTTGGCCTTGGCCTAAGTTTGATATTAACCTCTTGGAGAGTGAGCGTTTTCAAGAACAAAACTGTGTCTCGTGAGTGAGAAACGTCGGTAAATGAGTCAACTGTTCCAAATGCTCTAAACCTCCTTAGAAAACTGATGGCGGTACACTTTACGAATAAATCGTGTTGGGCACGCGTTAGGCACACGGCCGTAATATTACGGCCATACTCCTTGGAGACTTTTTGTTCTGGCCGTACTTGCTTACGGTGAAAAAGATAAAAGGTGGCACTATATTCGGTATTGCATATCGGAATGTAAAATAAATGTTCGACATTACATATTTAACGTCATATGAAAAAAATAATGTATATTTACATATTACGTGGTTTTAAAATGTGATATGATCAAGTTTGAACGAAGTATATATTCTTAATTGGACCAAAATTTGAATGTCCTTGCGATTTTTGCAACGAATTAATCCCTTTTCAATGAAAATATGTTTGGGATAGTTCTCCGTACTGAAGAAAAAAAGCAAGCACACCCTCAATCAATTATTAAAACTTGTTTTTAAGTATTTAATCTCATCATCATTCTGGTGTCAATATTTAAACTGAGGTGTAATCAGTTTTGACACATTAAATCTATCTATCAAGGAGAGTCAAAAATGATCTACACTTTCACCATGTTCAAGGTTGCCATACTGCTTCTATGAAATTGAAGCAGTCATTTGCTTTCCGGTTATTACAGCGTAAACATATCCACTACGCAAGCAGTTCGCGCCAAGGAAGAATAACGAGCAGTAGTAGCAGACTTTTAACACGATACGGGAACAGTACCTTATCATAAAGTGTTTTTTGTGGATCAAGAAGTTTAAAGTGGTCGGACAAGTGTAATGCACGAAGAGGGAGCAGGATGAATTAATCTCCACCAGAGAAGAAGATTCAGCAAGCTTGAGAGATGGTTGAAGCGAATGTGGAGATCTTGCTTCCTTCAATTTTTTTCTATTTGGGCCGTCCAAGGATGCTTTGCGAGGTTGTCGATTTCCCACAGACTTAAACATCCAGGAAGCAATGTAACAGTGGCTCCCTGGGCCGTTTTGAGAGTGTCGGGGAACCCAAAACTCTTCTTCTTGGAAGGAATACGCAACTGGTGAACTGAGTGCATTGACAAGTGAAGTGACTGTGTATAAAAACTATGTACATATTGAACCCCTATATTTGTGTAAAATAAACTGTAGAATGAAAAGTGTAGATAATTTTTGACTTGCCCTCTTAATTCAACATTTTGAAAACATTGTCCTATAATTTAACTTAAAATTAATAAAATTATCATAAAACGAAAACATGAACCATATTCATAACACATGCTTGAATAATTGTCTTAAGTAAAGGCGAAGCATACATATTTTGCAGGGCGTAATAAAATAGTTTGAATGCAATCTGTGGCTTTGTGTTAATCAGGCATTATTTGGTTGAGTTTTCGGGGTAGTAGCCGTCTCCCATCTTCGGGGGTTGGGATTGGGATTGCTGCCGTTGCCTTGTTCCTGGAAAAACAAATTATTGTAAAATTTGCTAAACATAATTCTTTGAGATATATGTATAAATTCTAAAATGTGTTGAATATGAGGTCCAATAGAGAAAATTAATTAAAATGTTATGGCAAGTTAGGTTTTTTACAAATCTGTCATTAAAACATTGTGTCAGCATAATCATATTAAAAAAAAACTGACAGTATATTCATTGTTTTTGTGTTTTATTTGTAGAACTCAGAAGTGTCAAATTATGAAAAGCTAATAATAAAATAAATTGAGTGATCAATATTATGCACAAATCGTAGGAACTGGCTATGTTGTAAAATATTAAATTGTTGCAGCAAGTTGTCACAGACAAAATCTTCACTGTAGCAACGAGTGCCTGACACTGCCATCTTCGTTTCTAAATGTCTCATTTGTTCTTTGAGATAATATTGTCTTATAGTAATTAATCGTGGACCAATATAGAAGTTTTTACAAAAATAACAACAGCCCATGCCCATCCCACGCGCAGCACACTCTATTTTGTAGATTGTGGTTTCTGTCGGAGTGGCGCATATTAAACCTAATAACTTGCAACACAGTTTCGTGGACAGTGTCTACCCAGTTTTGTCTGTGTGAACAATGTTTTTGTTGAACATGGAAAAAATAATTGAAATGGTTAGAGGCTTTCCTGTGTTATATGATATAACTTATGAAGATTATATGGAAGCAAAACTGAAGGATGATTTGTTCAAAAAGTTAGCTAAAGAATTAAATTATACTGAAAAATAGATACTCATTGGTTTTACTTCTTTTTCCTTTTTTTGCTGATTAGGTGCAACATGATACATCTTTCTTCATCCTCAGATTCAGATTCTAAATCGAGCAAGAGAAGAAGTTGCTCGCTTGCTGTCATCTTGCATACTGGGAGAAGTGAAGGTGGGTACGTCATGGGTGTGGGCTGTGTTCAATATGCATTACTATTAAAAAAAATGTATGTGGGTTGGGTTTCAGTCACACGTGTGCTGCGCGTGCGATGTGCATGGTCTGGGTTAAATTTGCGGTGGGCCTCAGGCCTTTCTTCTACAGGGATACGCAAGTATCCGATGCGCGACAATTCAAGAATCTTGGCAACTTCCGCCATACATCTGCGCAAAGGTTCGCACACAGGCACACGTTGGCGAGTTTTTGTAAAATCGTCAATGACGCCAGACTTCCACGACTATCGTGTCGAAGTCGATACCACTCACTTCATCGAGTCTTTCAACATGGCGGAGCAACAAATAAACTTGATAGTCTCATTGTCACTTGTATCAGACATTTTGTAACAAAGCGTTTGCTTTAGATCAATTCTAGGAACATAACAGTCAAAGCAAGTTTTGACAGGTTGTGGAAAAATAATTAATAATGAAAGAGATATTTTAAATAGTTAGACATACAATTAAGCTGACAGTCGATTGTACAGCTCCTTCGGAGTGAATCCTCTTGTGACCTGGACTGTTGCTATACGCCTTGGGGTCCTTGCTTCTCTCGGCGATACCATCTCGAAGGGGCAGGCTGCTGTGGGGCCCTGGACTTCCCACTCCGTCATTCTGCTTCAAATTATTAATAATATCTGTGACAAAGTCAAATGGTTCTGATTGTTTTGCTGCGGGTATTGAAAGAGCTTCTACAAGGGGTTGGATGACGGCCTGCTCCTCTTGGCGTACGGCGGCGCGGTTCACTCGGGAATGGCGAACCTGGTGGTGGTTGGCGAGCATAGCCAACATGCTGTTGATATCTGTTTCTACTTCCCTTGCCTTTGCTTCCCAGATAGCGGAATCGGCTGCGGCTTTGCGTATAGTAAGTCTTACTGATTCGCTCACTCCCCTTGTGCCATCTTTCCTGGCCTCCATCACTGCTTTGTTAAAGGGATCATTCTTGTCACCCTCCGTCGTTCTCTTGTACCCGGCTACATTTTCTCCCAAATTACTCGTCATGTCGTTCAAAGTCTCCATCTCTCCTCCGACGTTGACTTTGTAAAATCTATAAGAGTAAGTGTGCGTCGAATTAGTTGATGTCTGTCTACTAGTTATGTTGCAACACAAGAAGTATCTGGCCTTGGATGCGGCGAAATGGTGTTGCAACGCTCTCGAGACGACTTTATCACGCATGGTGGGTTTCAGAGAGTTGTTTTGGCGGTAGTGATACCAGCCTACTACATCGCCCGATACCCCTTCCAGCATCTCATCCAGGACATCTTCCTTGATTCTTCCGGAAGGGCTGTAGAACATCCCGGTTTCTGGCGCCGGTAGCATCGACGAGACATTGATTATGACCTCAACTCGGGAATTATCCGTGCGAGTGTCTGATATGTGGTTCGTTTCAAGTTTGGTCACATTTCCAAACAAGAACCCCTCCTAAAAATAAAGCCGATTAGTAATCTGACCAAAAGCAAATTCACACTCTACCTACAGATTTTTTATTTATCAAGCATTTACAAAATAGTTTTCTTAATAATAATAAATACCTGTCTGTTGGGAGAATTCACACATTCTTTTAATAAAAAAGATAAAGCTGTCCCACTGACAGAAGTTCGCTCCGAATACGCCATGACATTAGTGGAATTGTCTTTATCTATGACGATAAATGTCATCCAAATTTTTTCGTAGTGTTGTCAGTGTTAAAACTTAATATTTTAGACTACAACACTACAACACTACGTTATTACCATTTCTTCTAAAACTGTGCGTAATTTTCTGTTTCCCTTTTCAAAGTCATCAGTATATAGTAATTTAGAAAAGTTGCCGAATTCGGCTCACTCATGCATTAAAAAAAATAACACTTGATTTCAACTGGAAATAAGTACTTAAGTCGGAAAAGGTTTAAAAACAGATACAAAATAAGTTATTAGGTTCTTAGTTTGGGTTATTCAAATAAGGCGCTCCGCCCACTGAGGCAACTGAAAACCAACTAAAACCGGCTGTTTTCTCTGTCTTGATTGGTCAAAAAGCTTGGTTAACCATAGACGAAGAACAATCAGCTGACAGCTGGCAACTATCAATGGCCGCCCAGGGCAACCAGCAGAGCAAGTCGCAAGTCACCGCTTGCGTTACCATTGACAACGGGGTTTTGTGTGATTGTGAAGTGTGCGGGCCATCACATTGTCATACAAAAGACAGTTGGCAGTTGAGAGCTTTCAGTTGCCTGAGTGGGCGGAGGCGCTAATGAATGCGTATTTCCTAACCTACAAACTTAACTTTAAGAAAAAATGGAATTAATGCATCTTTTACCATCTTCCCCGGCACAAATAGTTGTTTCTTATAGTAAATAAGTTCAAACAAAGCATTATTTAAAAAAAAAGATTATTGCGTGCAACTAATATACCATAAGCTTTCGTATTTTTTATACCAAAACATTGCAGTTGTTGAGTTGAGTTGGCGAAGGTGGTAAATATGCGTGTTTGATAAATTCATACAGATATTTAAAAAAAATAAAATCTAAATAATATTGACAATCCCTTTATGTAAAATGGTAAGGTTTGTTATAAAAACACTGTGTTTATTATTTTTCCAATTTATGGAATAATTCAATAAATTTAGAAAATAATTTGTGCACTTTTTTGCCGAAAAATATCCACAAAATTGGATTTTTGCAACGTTAGTAAACAGTTTTTGGTACTTCAAAGAAAGAGGTGAATAAAGTAGCAGAGCCATCGGAAATCAGATAAAAAATATTTTAATTCCCCGACAAAACATTGTCTATGAATAATTTAGAATCATCAATTTCCGACCATAGAAAATTAAAATAATAAAATCTGTGGAGTTCGTTTTGGTTGGTTCATTGTTATGATTTCGTATTTTAATTTAATAAATTAAAACTGTAAATAACATAACCAATGACGAATCCGGCGATACAAACGTTAGAAACTGCTTCACAAATCTTTCTGGTAATTGCACACCGTCATTCGAACAATGGTTTTCTCGCCTTAACCCTCAAAATATTGACAGTTCATTTGTAGAAAATAGGTTTTATTCGTTATTTAACCATGTTTATCAACAAGACAAGTCTATTAATGTTTGATTGGACATTATTGTTTCCATATTTAAAAATCAATATGTTGGAATATTGATAAAAGATGAAACGCAGTTACAAATTAGACATTTATTCCAGGCCCCTCCGAATTTAGTTTCCCCAGACCAGCGGCGTGAGGCTGAAGCTATTATCTTGGACTTTAGGAAAATCAAATCTCCCTACCAACTATGCAAAGAAATCCTGGAATCTTCGTCTTCAGAATATGTCATATTCGAGGCTGTGGGATTGCTGAAGAATGCCCTGATAAAGGAATGGTCAGATTTAAATGACAATGATATCCTGTCGCTTAGGAACTACCTCATGCAGTACATTCTGCAGAGGCAGATTCCTTCTTTTGTACGAGAGAAAATCCTCCAGGTATGTTGTTAATTATCTACTTTGGTTTAACAGTTTAGCAATAATAGATAACATTTTTATCAAGGACAATATTATTAAATATATTTTTAACAGCAGCTGTCTTCATATTGTTGTATAAAAATTAAACTTAAATGGAGAATGTGCTCTCACATAGTGATACATCTCTGATACTTTGGTAGTAGATTGGGAAAATTACCAAATTTATTAAATCCGTCTTGCTAGATTAAAGTTGCAAGGATAGGTTGTTTCACAGAATTGTTCAAATTCTGTGAAACAACTCGTCGTAATATTATTAGCGCATTTAGTTGTAACCTATTTATTTATCTTACTTATTGTAATATTTGCCTTATAACATGCAAATAAAATGTGTTGGGTCTTCTCAATAAGATCAGGTTCTTGGTACAAAACTGTTAATTTACATGATTACAATAATATTGATACTGCGCTAAAGCGACTATCTTCAACTGACTAGTGGGTAAATCTGGTCCGCAGAGCGCTACGCTACCGGCTATATCAATTCCTTGGACCAACTCTAACCTCCCGCCATCTGAGGGAAACTAGTCTAGACTTAATGCCTAATGCCATCTGTCGACAAACTACTGAATGTATTTACCAAAATACTACACCCTCCCCGACCTAATACCAAAGTCCCTGGCTAAATAAGATTACAATCATTCATCTCAACTGAATCTCACGAACGCCTAGAGCGGAGTCTGCCGTCCCATGGTCTTGGTTGATTTATAGGTTGATCTTGTTCCTCCTCTGGTATCCTGGAATCTGGAGAAAACCACGTTGGCCCCTTCAACAAAGCTGAGATCCTCAACTCGTCTGAAGCACATTTCGTGACATCAGACGCAACGGAAGGGCCTTCTTCCTCTTCACTCTCCTCTCCCCAACTCACAGACAACCCTTTTAACTGATCAATATGTCTTTTGCAAGTTAACTAAGTACCACATATTTTAATGATATAAACTTTTTTCCAAGATTCTTTTCTACAATCCCCTTAACCCAGCAAATTTTATATACCTGCCTATAGTCCTTGACAAAACACTTTTGTCCAACATGCAAATTTCTAATTTTTGCTTTAGACAAAAAATCAAATAATCTGATTTTGTAATTTACTGGAAAAACTTGAGACAGTGGTTTGGCCAGCCTGCTGTAAAGCTGTTCCGGGCCGCAGTAAACAAAGTTCGCACAGCCAACATGATAGACAACGTCCGTTGAACGGACAGGGCACGAGAAGAAGAAGAAGAATTTACTTGAAAATTATTCCCAACCATAATTTTTTTTTTAAACTTTTTACAGGTTTTACCGCATTTTCAGCTAAACCATTGAGGATGAGGATGTTTGACCGGTGAAGTTATAAATTTAATGTCATTTCCTTTTAAAAATTCCTCAAATCCTTCCCTTGTGAAAGCTGTACCATTATCTGAAACCAAGCAATCAGGGTTACCAAATTTAGAAAATATTCTTCTCAATTCATTAACTGTGTTAAAAGAATCCGCTTTTGGGACTTCTAAACAATCAATCCATTTGGAAAAAGAGTCACAAATTACTAGAAGCGTTTTTCCCGCCAAAGGCCCACAGTAATTTATATGCACCCTACTCCAAGTTGAACCTGAATTTGACGAATCTCTTTTTGATGGCAATGGCGTAGACGTTGTGCAATCACCGCAATTTAGAACAATTTATGATATTTAATAAAATAAAGCCTACAGCCACCACTAACTCTATCTAAATCTAGTCTATAATTTCCTCGTAACAACACGTAAAGATGAACCCAAATCAAACATTGCCTTAAACTTACTATTGTTAATCTCAATTTCTGCAGTAATCAAATTAATTGACGCAACTAGTTATTTTTTTTTTTAAAGAGCGGAGACGGTTTACTAGTAGTTCCCGTGAGCACTTAGGCCATAGGCCCATTGTGCTGTCTCCCATTTTACCTGATTCCTTTAACAGTAACCCAGCCCCTTTTATAAAGTTCACCAGGGTTGTCATTGGATAGGAGGCCATATCCTCTGGTTCCACAGTGTGTTTCCCAGGTCTCATCTCCTCTCCACTCCCCCTTGGTTCCCTGAAGGCCCAACAAGGGAAGAGCTACCCCCTTGGTTTCTCGAATGCCCCATGAGGGAAGAGGGCCTAATATCTCCCCTCATCTCCTCTCCACTCCCCCTTGGTTCCCTGAAGGCCCAACAAGGGAAGAGCTACCCCCTTGGTTTCTCGAATGCCCCATGAGGGAAGAGGGCCTAATATCTCCCCTCCACTCCTTAGTTCCCTGAAGGCTCCACGACGGATAGTCCACTCTCCCTTGGTTCCCTGAAGGCCCCACAAGGGAAGAGTCCACCCCACCTTGTCACCCTGAAGGCCCCACGAGGGAAGAGGGCTTAATATCTCTTCTCCACTCCCTAGTTCCTTGAGGGCTTCACGATGGAGAGTGCACTCCCCTTTGGTTCCCCGAAGGCCCCACAAGGGAAGAGTCCACCCCACCTTGGTTCCCTGTAGGCCCCATGAGGGAAGAGGGTCTAATATCTCCTCTCCACTCCTTAGTTGCCTAAAGGCTCCACAATGGAGAGTCCACTCCCCTTTGGTTCCATGAAGGCCCCTCAAGGGAAGAGTCCACCCCACCTTGGCTCCCTGAAGGCCCCATAAGGGAAGAGGGCTTCATCTCTCCTCTCCACTCCTTAGTTCCCTGAAGGCTCCACGATGGATAGTCCACTCCCCCTTGGTTCCCTGAAGGCCCCACAAGGGAAGAGTCCACCCCACCTTGTCACCCTGAAGGCCCCATGAGGGAAGAGGGCTTAATATAATCAAATTAATTGACGCAACTAGTTCTTTACTATCCATGTGATTTTCAAAAATGGGATTATGGAATTATTCTTGCAAAATCTTTATTATTTTTAAAGGTTTTATTATTATATATATATAAATTGGCCAGTTGCTTTAGATAACTGAAATGGTAACAGAACTTTCACAGAACTTGAAATTTAACTTTGAAATTTGATGAATTGTTCAGATCTCGTAAACAAATGTCCCTAAGTTGGAATTAGTCCCGGGTCGATTGTTAACTACCCGATCACCGTAATCAGGGCCGGATTGAGCATGTCAGGGGCCCCTGGGCAATGCACGTCTCGGGGCCTCTTCATCCTTTTCTAACTTCCAAAAATTTTTTTTTACCACAACGTAATTTTATTCAAGAATTTTAGCAAGCAGATAGGTAGTGCACACTAAAGCTTGTATAACATTTATATTTTATTATAATTAGAGATAATTCCAAAAAAAAAAAAAACTAAAACAAAAGAAAATGCCAATAAAAACCACACACGGCACCTACAATCACACCCCCACTGATATATACCAAGTAATGCTGCTTAACGAATAAAGGGAAAGTAAAGTAAAATATAATTATGTTTAAATAAATTTTTAGATAAACTCTTCAAAATTTTTTAGACACAAAATTGTTTAAAACATCTTGAAAGTTAACCTTTTCCAAAATATCGCTTTCAATCGACATTATCACCAATGAATTTAAACGCTTCTGAGGCATTGATGAAAGAAGACAATTTTTGATTAGTTTTAATTTGGAAAAGTTATGTTCATCCGTGGCGTTGGTAATCATCGGACTTCAATATATTTGCAATGCGTAATGTAACTTCAGTTTATTACACTCGTCATATCGCCGATTTTCTCGAAGCACTTGCAGACTAAAAATATAACACTCTCAGAAGTTTTGAAACACAGACCAGAGTAAAACTGTGTAAATTAAATCACAGTCGCAAAACTCCCAAATCATAATTACAGAACGAAATGAAGTTTGTTTATGACACAACATATGTATCCAATGAATCAGGTTCAATCGGGGACTCCCCCAATGCTCTTTATCATGTCAAACAGTACTGCCAATTTTATGAAAGTGGGCATAGACCATTGAATAAATTAATACATGTAGCAGTAAGTGTGCATTTTAATTCATTTAGATTTGGATCAACATTGCCGATAACTAAATTTTCCTTGAGATTTCTGAACTATTAATTACACTGTGTATGAAGAATTAATTATTCTATAATATTTTAACGAGTGTTTTTCTACCTAGCTAGATCTTTTCTAAGCCGATCAAAATTCCGGCACCCAGTTGGTTACTATTGGAGAGTTAAACCATTGAATCAAGTAATTTTTTCTCGAAGCGCGGTGTCCCTAGCCGATGCGGGGCCCCTAGGCAGTTTCCTACACTGTCTTATGGATAATCCGGCACTGACCGTAATGCTTAATATCGAGATTTAATTCAGAAAGTGGAATATTTTCTGAATTAAAAAATCCAATAAGACATCAATAAATAAGTGCTCAAACTGACATGTTCTATGATATTCTCTGTTTATATGGTCAGAAAGCTCCTGTGTGTTAGAAAATGCTCAGCATATTTTTCAGGCCTCAACTTCCATGTGAATTCTGTCAGATTTCATACAGAATTAAAATGGCAACATTTGCATTGCTGTGAACCAAGCATTAAAAAATGGCAGCTTAATATTTTCGTGCTCTCTTATGATAATTTATTTTCCTGCATTTTAACACAATCTGATCCAAAAATACTGTATTTTCCGGTTTAAAAAAAGAACTGATATGAATGTAGTTTGCGAAATATTTGCCTCAAAGATATATTTGTTCTTGGTGGTAAATACAATATTGTAATGAAAAATTATGTACATTTTTGGCCTTAAAAATTGTTTTGTTTTGTTTTTACTATTATTTTTATTTCAGCTCATGGCCATTATGGTGAAGCGCCTCAGCCTGCAGGATGCTGGCTCTGAGAGGCGGCGTTACATCGAGCAGGCCCGCGCCCTGGTCTCCGAGGGACCCGGATCTCCGTCAGCCCTACTCGGCTGCTCCCTGCTGCAGGCCCTACTCTTGGAGCACTCCATCACTGTGCGCTCTTCGGACTCTGGACTGCCGTGGGTGCAGCACTTCAAGCTGAAGAAGCAGTTTGAGGCAGCGGAGCTGAGGACCATATTCGCTTTCATCATGAAGGTATTATTTAAACAAACTTTAATGAACATAGAAATGTTGTGAGATTTCTGAGTAAGAAAATAAATTGGATTAGGTACTTTTTAAAATAACTGTTCTTTGTAATTGGGGTAGGTACTTTCTTGGATCAATTTTTTTTTGTATATTTCTTATTGTATTCCATTTTTAAAGTGTAATGAATTAAATTAAATTATTATTTCTAAAAAATGTATTGTTTGGAGGGAATACAGAGTTTGGTGGGAATAATGATAAGTAGTAGCACGATACCTGGATTAGAAATATATTTAAAATTGACTTCATGAAATGAACAAACATGAAATCAATTTTTTTTTTTATCAAAAACTTTTTCTCATAAACCCAATGATGACGAGATAAATGAGTCGGCGAGTTGTAAAATCCGCTCTGGAAATTGCTACTGATTTCGAGACAGGTGCAAAAATCATAATAATAATCCTTTAAATTTTCCTTTAAAAAATATCTAGTAGCTTTGTGATCAATTCATTATACCTCACATCCAAAAAAGCATTCTTCTAATTTTCTCTTATGATAAATCAAAACCATAATTATTACCTCTGAAATCATAGGATTTGTAAGTAGGTACTTAAATACCTACTTGCTTAGTTGTAATCCATGAATATTTTTATTTCAATTTGTCCAAAGGAATATATATAACCAATGCTTTTTTCAAACTTTCTTCAAACCTTATTGTGATTATTCTGATTTGAAAGCTCGTGATAGGAGCACGATCATGGAACTCGGATAGTATAAAAAGGCAGTAATCAGTAGGGAACATAACAAACATATTTACAGACAGATAAAATGTCAAATGGTTGAGTTAAAACAGGACTTCGCTAAGCTCAGTCAAAAAGAATAATGATTAGTTAATTCCTCTCTAGAGTTGGAGATTTCCGATTTTCGGTTTTTAAGCCTGCCATTAGTTTTAATTAATATCATTCCTCCAAATATAAACATATGAACTACTTACTGTCGTTTAAAGCCAATAAATGAACAGAGATTTCTCAGTTATTTCCATATTTTTATAATAATTATTCATTTTAATTCATAAAAATCACCTACCTTAATTTGGGTAACTATCGCTCGATTGGTCAGCTTAAGATATATGTTGAAGGTGTTCTGAACAGTTTTACGTGACTTATCTCAAACTCAACAAAAATTTCCTGAGCGGGTTTTGCAACTTCTCGACTCAAATATCTAAGAACCGTAGTTATAGAAAACTTTTGCTAATTGTACTTTTTTTATCTAGGTGCTTGAGGAACTAGAAACAACCGGCGTAGTAGCCGGTCACGACGGGCAAGTCCTGGCCGAGCGTCTCCTCCTAGTAGCCGAAGGGGCCCTGTGCTGGGGCCACGTGTCCCCCCTGCTCCCGCGCCGCCTGGTGGGGGTCTTCGAGGCCATGCACGAGAGCGACTCACCCCCTGCTCTGAGAAGATCAGCCGCGTGGAGACCCCTGCTGACCGATGAGAAGCTGCCGGCGATCCTCGCCGCCATGGCCGCCAGGGGCCGCCCGCTGTTGAGGCCGGCCCTGAGTTGCCTCGGGCAGCTTGCTAGCCTCAGTGGGGCGGCCCTACCGGATGATGCGCGGGGTGAACATGCTCTTAGAGTTGCTAAAGGTATGTTGACTCAAATTCAATGGTCTTATTTGTACATTAACCGCTTGGGCACATAAGTTTATTTTCACGACAATTTAACGTAGGTAGACATATGAATGACGTATGCCCCGCACTTGAGTTATTAAGACAATAAATTATTATTATTGATGAAGAGATGGTCTGTCTTATTCTTTCTCATTTGGTCAAGGGTTTTAATTGGGTATTAGGTACCTGTGGAACCAGGAGACACGGCCTCTAACCTGAGTCCTCTTCACATTTCCTACTGCTGGTAGTGTTGGGAAATTCTCGACAGTTTATTTTTGGAAATACATATTCCCAAACTAAGAAATTTTGCTGGAATTTTCATATAAATGGTAAAATCTCCATGAGGTTGTTTCTTACAATAAAATTTCAAGTTATTTACATTGTATCATAATTGGAGCATGTTGAGGACAGAATTTTTGGAAAATACCGAATAGAACTGAAGATATAAGCCGTCAAAATGTAGACATTTGCGGCTCGCCAATAAGCGTGTGGTGTCAAGGTACATACAAAGTACATAATGGTGCAGCAGTACTGTAGCACTGCCATTTGAATTACGAATTGTACTGAATTGTGTCCCGTGTGATGTCACAAGACATAATACATTTCATCAAAAAAAGAAAACATTCAGAATAACTTTCTTAGTGAACAAAATAAATTCTCGACTTAAGGATTTTATAGCATGTCAGGAAATATTCCCATGTACACATAACTAACTATGTATTGATATTTTCCACTCTCAACAGCTACATCCATCTCCTTGGCTATGTTCTGTTAATAATCCTACTTTTTGCCGTATGAGGGGTTGGTTGGTCCATTTGGGGTTCTAGTTTTATAAACTATCTGCTTAATGGTGTAAAAATGTACTCTTCTTCAATCCCCAGCCCTGTTTCCCCTTCTAAACGAGAACACAGACCCCCTGGCCGCCCCAGCTGCCGCCCTGCGACTGCTGGTGCTGCACAACACCCGCGAGCTGCTCAGCTTGCCCCCGCAGGACGTGGAGCACCTGCTGCACGCTGTCGTCACCTACACTGTGCGGCTGGTCGACCTGAGTGTTTACGAAGAAGTGGTGAGTTCCCAGACTCACAAATATCTTTTGTTACGCATGCCTCTTGCTGTTTTCCGTTCCCCGGGACTTTTTATTGTTTGAAGTTCTTAGTTCGAAATTGCACTATTATCACAGTAAAATTGTGTAGATCTCTGGAAGTGGGTAATTGTGTTGAGATCCCTGGAAGTGAGTAATATTGAATTTCAGATCCCGGAAGTGGGTAGTAATTGTGTTGAGATTCCTGAAATTGAGTATTATTGGTGTTCAAATCCCTAAAAGTTAGGAATAATTATATTGATATACCTGTCAGTGAATAATATATGTTTCAGATCCCTGAAAGTTGAGAATAATTGTGTTGAGATCCCTGGAAGTGAGTATTATTGGTGTTCAAATCCCTGAAAGTTGAGAATATGTAATCGTATTGAGATACCTGGAAGTGAGCAATATTGGTGTTCAGATCCCTGAAAGTTGAGAATATGTAATTGTATTGAGATACCTGGAAGTGAGCAATATTGGTGTTCAGATCCCTGAAAGTTGAGAATATGTAATTGTATTGAGATACCTGGAAGTGAGCAATATTGGTGTTCAGATCCCTGAAAGTTGGAAATAATTGTATTGAGATACCTGGAAGTGAGCAATATTGGTGTTCAGATCCCTGAAAGTTGAGAATATGTAATTGTATTGAGATACCTGGAAGTGAGCAATATTGGTGTTCAGATCCCTGAAAGTTGAGAATATGTAATTGTATTGAGATACCTGGAAGTGAGCAATATTGGTGTTCAGATCCCTGAAAGTTGGAAATAATTGTGTTGAGATCATTTGGAAGTACATAATATTGTGTGATCCCTGGTAAGATAATAATGGGTAGATCATGTAAAAAAATTAACAAAAAGGTTTTATATCTCTGGAAGTGAATATTAATAAGTAGGGATATTAATGTATTAATAAGTACATTTTGCTACGATTGCATAATCTCTTGTACCTCTTATTTATTCTGTTAACTGATTTCTTAAACAGATCTAATGATTTCTTCCCCAGGGTGATGTGACAGCCGACAACAGTTCCGCCTGCAAGGACGGGCTGGAGGCAGCCCTGGAGGCCTGGGTGGGGCTTCTACACAGCGCCGTGCCCCCGGCGGGGGACGCCCCCATCACGGGGGCTCCGCCTACACTACTGCACGGCTCCACACACCTTTTCCAGGCCATGCTGCGAGTCAGACTGGCGCCCCCTGATGGCACCAGGTACCTAAACTAACTATATCAAGCATTATCAGCTTGGATGGAAACTAGGCTAACATTGTGAAACCACAAATATCTTCATTCAGACTTCAAGAGGTGTGCGAAGAATGAGCATGTTCCAATATATTATTACTAGACATTGGATTATATGCACTAACAAAGTGCCAAAATATGCATGCAAATATGCACTAAAAAACGCCGAAATATGCACTAAAAACTCTTGATATACCCAAAATATGCATAATGCAAAATCAAAAAAATCATTTTTATTTTTATATATTTTAATTAAAGACGGTACAAAAACAGTGAAATATTCTTAAAATTATGCATAGTTTTTGTGAACATAAACAATTAAGTACATGGAGAAATTTTTTATTCTAAAATACGATCATTCTATTCGTAAAACGGTTCAAAACGGGACACTGAAGTTCTTACAAACAAATTAACAGGGTTTTAATGTTTATTTTTCGGGAATGTGTAAGAATAATTTGTTGGTATACGTAATTTCGTACGTATACCAACAAATTATTCTTACATTTTCCCGCCAATAAACATTGAAACCCTATTAATTTGTTCGTAAGAACTTCAGTCCCGTTATTAACCGTTTTACGAATAAAATGATCTGTTTAGGCAGGGTATGGACCTGAGCCGTTGTTGTAGGCATTAATGTTCTTCATGCCTTCAAGACACTTTTTACGAATCTTTTCTAATACTGAATTACCTAGGAAGGGCGTTGGTGAAGGCGGAATCAGACAGTTCACTAATCGCTCATTTCTGTATTTCATTTGGCCTATTTTACTCGGAATGACACGTCTGAACATGAAATGAAACAAAAGTTAAACAAAGATGGGAACATTCGCTCGAGTAACCATAGAGTAAACCTTCACTCGAGTGAACCGTCTGATTCCAGCCTGAGTACGATCATTGTTTCCAGTATTTCTATTGATTTAAATAGAAGAAGATCTTTGGTTTCTAATTTTTTTATGGCATCTGGTAACTTGTGGAAATGTGTTGAGATGGGGGCGATATTCTTCGGATGCGTAATCAAATGCTAGCTTGCTTGACTGAATTGCAAAGGCCTCAGAACTGTCAAATTGACCAGCGAAATATGCACGATTGGGAAAAAAGGCTAAAATATACATTAACGCCGTAATTAGTGAGTTATATGCATCTGCGTATGCAAATATGCAAATGCATATAATCCGATGTCTAATTATTACTAACTGAAGTAACCAGCTTTTCCCGGGATTTGTTCTGCTTCAAGAGGTGGAAAGGCGTAAGAGGGTGGTTTTTTGAAATCTCGTGTAGACAGAAGAGACCTCCATCATCAGGGCAGCATCTGCCCTGATGATGGACACTGCAACGCTGTCCGAAATGTCGGCTAAAGAAGGAGGTAGCGCAACACGGCATAACACCCCAAAAACAAAATCTAAAATCTAAAAACGTATCAGAAGAGACCTTATTCTTGGTTTTTTTTTACATCTCCACACAGCAGGCCCTGAGGAAAATAATTTCCCTTAGGGCCTACGTCATCTAAGATGCTGTGTGGAGGGTCTTTTTGAGAAGAGGAAGGAGTGAACATGGGTCTTGAAGAGACCCATGTTGTAGGAAGGAGAAACACAGAGGCCAGCAAATCGTTTCACAGTCGAGCTGTTGAACTCAAGAATGAGTCGTAGAAACGACCCGTTCTCATGTGACAAATGTCAACCGTGTAGATATGTTAAGCGCGCGTTTGGCGTGTTTCCCGGCTACGCACCGGTGCCGAGGGCATCAATGATGCTACTTCCTCGGAGCACCTTCCATTGAAATACCGGTAGAACAAGGACAGCATTCCCACGCGACGCCTGTGCTCTAAAGATTGCAATCCGTTTGTTAAGACGGGAGAATCTATCAAATGGACCGCCCGTTTCTGCACCGACTCTAGGGTTTTTTTTTCAGTATTCAGATCAGAAGTGGCTGCCAAATTCAATCGTAGGGCGCTCTTGCGATTTGTACAGGGTTAGCAGTTGTATACCATTAAAATATCTGCGGGGCCTGTACAGTATGCCCAGTTTTTGAGAGGCTAGCTTAACTCTGGCTTTGATGAACTCCCCGTACCTGAGCTGGTCACTTAGAGTTACACCAAGGTGAAGGTGAAGTGTGTAAAATTTCATCAATCTCAGAATAAAACGGATTTGTATATAAAAGAAACCCACAGACACTCTTCTTTATGTGCATATATAGATAAGTACAGTAGAACCCTGTTACTTTGAAATTACGGTAATTTTAAGAAAAAAATAATTGTTGAAAAACGAGTTCCTCGGCAGCCCTTTGAAATTCAGTAGGTTGAGGGTGGAGCTTAACTATCAGGTACTTTAAAAATATGCTTCCTTTTCTAGTATGGGATATGGGTTCTATTGGCATTCTGTGGCTTTTTCCCAATTACATACAACATTGTGCTTCGACAATTCCTTGGGAAGTAACCCCAATAAACTAATAAATGTAAATTCATATGAAGTAACTCCACGAATGGAGTTGATTAATCGCTGTAAAGCCAAAATGCAGAATCTATAGAAATGGCGTATGGTGATATTGGTGATAGTACGATAATACGAGCGCATGGTGGAATGAAGTTGATTTTGACAATAAAAAATTAATATTTACTATGTACATATACTAATAAATAATAATAATAATAAATAAAGTGAATAAAAATTGAAATCTTGCAAATTTTATTCGCGATTTTACAATTCATGGGCTTAGTATAATGTATTATTTATGTTCCCCAGATTAAGTGGTGCGGAGGATGAGGCTGAAGTAGAGGAGGAAGGAAGTGACCTGGAGAAGTATGACTCCATCCTGCAGCTGGTGGGGGCACTAGGCCGGGCCTCCCCAGCCGACACGCTGCCAATGCTCTGCGGCATCCTTGAGAACCGGAGTGCCAGGTACCTGCATACTTAATGGTTCCTCTTGATTTTCTTTTGCTTGAAAGGTTTAATTCTTGCTGTTGTAATCTTTTCTCAATAAATATTGATGGATACAGAAATACAGTACTCTTTCCGATTATACTCAGTCTAGCTGAGGAGATAGCTAGGAGAAAGATGGGAGTTTGTAAATATGGAGCAATATACGATAAAACAACGCGTCCTGATTGTTAAACATTATTATCAAAATGGTGAAAGTTTGATTGCCACCATTCGTAAAATGTGTGTAATATTCCATTGAAATAATGTTCCTAATTCATCTACTATGAAAAGAATAATCGAAAAATTCGATAGTACTGTTTCAGTTAGTGATGTGAAACACACGACACAAGCTCGTAGAGGTCGTTTAGAACAAAAAAATCATCGCAGTTCACGAGAGTGTGGCCAAGAGTCCGGGGAGAGTCTGGTTTTTGGTTTGATGGATTGGAGAGTACTGTACACACATTCATTAATACCTGTAATGTTTTTGGCCAATTTAGTCTAATAATGTGCATTTTTCTAGAATGCAAGAACTTTTACAAGCCAGAGAAGAAGGACTAGCCTTGGGTAACGTTTATGAAGATCTTCATTGGACCCTGATGTTTGCTGGTAAGTAAGATAATCATTGCATACATTATTTTTTATTTTTATTTATATCTTTTTATTTAGGAAACAAACAGTCATACAGTAAAATATTATAACAATAAACATTCATATGTTATAGACCGATTAAGTTCCATTGAGTTAAATATTGATTTAGTATTTTTACCTACATTTTGTTTTTATTGTTTTATAAAACCTATTTCTACACTGATAGTTAAAATAATTTTTTAAAATCTTTTTTAACCCCTCAGACTTCGACCATATTCTGTCAGTAGGTCAGAAAATTGGATTTTAATGCGACAAAATATGATTTAAAGATTTTTTATTAGAAATAACCATGCAATTTTTTTAATATAAAATTTTTGAATTTTAAAGCTACGGGTAATGAAAAAAAAAACAAAAACACACATATTTTATTAGACAAATGAATATATTACAAACATTATCATCACCTCGCTATTTTGTCGTTTCAAGTAAAAATAATTTTAATTAAACGCTAAGTTCATTATTTTTTAATCAATTTGCGGTCAGAAACTTACATTTTTATTCTTTTGTGGTTAAGGGCATTCTTAAAATTTATTTAGAAACTTTTCACCGATAGATGGCGTTATTTTCAATATTGTCGAATAAAGCACTTTTAACGCGTTGTAGATTGCACTGATCAACCAAAAACATTTATAATTTAAAACACTGGATCAGTAACCTAGCGACAGCTAATATAACAAAAGACAACGATCGGAACGCCGTTCTGTTGTGCGCGTCACCTTGGTTGGTTGTGTTTTATTATCTACAAATTTATCCTTCTGAATAGTTCCTCATAATTAACTTGATTATCAAATGTAAAAATATCATTTAAATAAATAAGTGAATCCAATGATGTTGTATCATTAAAATGGTGACCACCCGACCTTCCACGCAATTAGACACAATTATACGAAAAATTTCTTTTTAAATTTCCGCACCACAACAAACCAGTCAGAACGACCGACGCATAGGATCCTGAGGCCAGAGAAATCGAAAATGGCGATTTAATTAGGGACCATCATCGCACATGGAGACCATGGCTGCACAGTTGAACGAGTTTTGCTGACACCATATAGAGACTACCAAAGCAGCGGAGCTTCACATCACGGAGACTTCATGACGCCAGTCCATCGCAGATCCAATCGCAGCAGAGCTTCACATCACGGAGACTTCACGACGCAGTACCCAATCGCAGCGGAGCTTCACAACAAGGAGACTTCATGACGCAGTAGCCAATCGCAGCGAATCTATCTTCACGAGAGACGTTTGGCTGAGAAAAAAACATCATCACAGACAGCAGACCATTAGGAATTCGTTTCAAGTCACGTAAATAATTAAACAAAAGACTATTATTTTTACATAACCTAATTTCAAAATTTAAAATTTGAATTTAATGCTAGTGATTATTATCTGTTTTGAGAAATTATTCTATTATTAAAAAAAAATAATTTGAAATAATTTAACACTAATAAAAATGTTCTAAAATTAGTAGATTTTCAAAAGGTTTGCGCCTAAGATAATATCACATGCATCTGACTTATGATTTATAGAAAAATGCATAGATGGTACACTAAATCAGTTTGATAAATTATCGATAATTTTAAATATGTATATTTTAATATGATTTAATTTAATGTTTTTTCGATTTTTTTGCTGATGAATATTTTTTTAAAGTAACCGTCTTATATGCGTTGAATTGTCAATATCTGAAATAATGCCATGACAACAGAAGAAAATATTCTCATCTCGAAGCAAACAGCGGAATCAAGTTTACAAACATCAAGCAACAAGATAATTACAGATTCAATTACAATGGAATCATCAAGCGGAACTAGTAATGAATCAAACATCCACCATGTCTCAGTCAGATTACCACCATGTTGGAAAGAAAACATATCGCTATGGTTCGTTCAAGCCGAATCTCAATTTTCAAACTCACGTATTAAAGAAGACTTTACAAAATACAATATCATCATCGCAGCACTCGATTCACAAACCTTACAATGTGTTAGTGATATTGTCACGAAGCCACCTGAATCAGACAAATATTTAAAACTGAAAAGTGCACTTATCGACAGACTACAAGATTCTGCTGAAAAAAGACTTACACGACTTTTAACGGGCATTCAACTGGAAGATCGAAAGCCCTCCGGACTTCTTCGGTATATGATGGAGCTAGCTGGACCCACATTAGCAGAGAGTGCAATAGTACGTACACTCTGGCTACAGCGTCTACCCCAACATGTCCAGGCAATCCTGTCAGCTCTTCCTGATAACAACACAAACCAACTGGCATTGGCTGCCGACAAAATCACAGATGTTTATACATCAACAGAATGTGGTGCAATGGATCAAAGTAACAAACCCAGCACATCAAGATCCGAAAAAATAGAAAATTCAATATTACTTCAGCTACAAAAACAAATTTCTGAGCTAACACACGAAGTGTCACAATTGAAAATGTCTAAAAATAACCGTTTTTCAACCTTCCGAGGACGGCAAAATCAGAGCCCTCGTCGAAATAATTCCTATCAGAATTCATCTCAGGAGAATCCTGCTAGAAGACCGAGGTCTGGGTCTCACGGTCGATCACCTAGAAGAGATCCTGATGGATATTGTTATTTCCACAGACGGTTTGGAGAACATGCATACAAATGCTACGAACCTTGTACAAAATTCGGAAAACGACAGCGGAACCTCTCAGTAGGGACATGTGAGATTCCGAGTAATACATGTCGTCTCTTCGTATACGATCTGCAAACTCGACAAAAATTCTTGGTGGACACTGGCGCAGACGTTTCAGTAATGCCTAAAAAACCATCGTATAACAAAAATAATATCACTTCCGACAACTGCCCAACTACATTGTATGGAGCCAATGGAAACCCCATCAAGACTTATGGCACGAGAACAGTCGAACTCGACTTTGGACTACGCCGTGCGTTGAAATGGCGTTTCATTGTTGCTGACGTATCAAGACCAATTCTAGGTGCAGATTTTATCCACCATTTTAACCTAACGGTAAACTTACGAAAGGCAACAATCACAGATCAATCAACAAAATTAATGATCAAAGGAACAACGTATAAAGGATTTACATCTGGTATCTCTACAATTTCCTCGTCACAGAAATTTCGTGACATCTTGAGCAAATACCCTACATTAATGAGGCCTAATATGAAAATACCCGATACAAAAAAACACTCTGTGACTCACTGCATCGAAACAAAAGGACCACCTGTCACGGAACGTGCCCGAAGACTTTCACCAGCCCTATTAGAGGCAGCGAAAAAAGAATTTAAGTATCTGATGGAACAAGGGATTTGCAGGCCATCAAAAAGCAATTGGGCCAGCCCTTTACACATGGTGAAGAAAAGCAACGGAGAGTGGCGTCCTGTTGGCGATTATCGACGCTTGAACGCTAAAACGATCCCGGACAAATACCCTATATCTCAACTACAAGATTTTGCACACAAACTTTCAAATGCAAAAATCTTTAGTACCATAGATATGACCAGAGCATATCATCAAATTCCAGTTGAACCAGAAGATGTACAAAAAACAGCCATCATCACACCGTTTGGATTATTTGAGTTTACATCCATGCAATTCGGTTTATCTAACGCAGCACAAAGCTTCCAACGTTTCATGCACGCGGTAACTAGAGACTTGGATTTTTGCTTTGTATACATAGATGACATTCTGATTGCTTCTGAAAATGAAGAAGAACATAAAATACATTTAGATTCTTTACTTAAACGCCTGGCTGAATTTGACCTAGTAATAAACATAAACAAATGTCATTTTGGCGAACCTACAGTCAACTTCTTGGGTCACACAATTACCCAAAATGGAATGTCACCTATTAAAGAAAAAGTTGAAGCCGTCATAAATTTTCCATTACCTAAAACAGCAAAGGAATTGCGACGATTTTTAGGCATGTTGAATTATTACCGAAGATTCCTTCCCAATGCAATTAACACTCAAACAAAATTATACGACTGCATTGCTGGTTACAAGAAAAATGACAAGAGAATATTGGTTTGGAATCAAGAACTGACGGAAGCATTTGAGGAATGCAAACAAAACCTAGCGACCGTGGCTTTACTTGCACATCCAAATCCCAATGCAAAAATAGCTATAATGGTAGACGCCAGTGACGTAGCTATGGGAGCCTCACTACAACAGTCCAACAGAAACGCTTGGGAACCGCTAGGATTCTTTTCAAAAAAATTCACACCCGCGCAACGAAAGTATAGTACTTTTGACCGTGAACTTACTGGTGTTTATGAAGCGGTAAAATACTTTAGAAATCACATTGAAGGACGGAATTTCATAATTTACACGGATCATAAACCAATCACCTTCGCCTTTAACAAGAAACGTGCCTCTAGCTCTCCACGCCAGGAAAGACAGTTAGATTATATAGCACAATTTTCAACGGACATTAGACATATTTCAGGACAACTCAACACAGTAGCTGACGCACTGTCTCGAATAGAGGAGATTAATTGTCCTACTTCTATTGACTATAGGCAGATGGGAAAAGCGCAGTGTCAAGATGACGAATTTATGAAGGCAAAAGATGACACCGCCCTCGCCTTACGTCAAATGGTGATGCCTGGTACTGAAACTTCAGTATGGTGCGACATATCTACAGGTCACGTCAGACCGTTTGTACCTGCTTGCATGCGAAATCAAGTAATTGAAAGTGTACATAATGTTTGCCACCCTGGCATCTCGGGAACAACAAAGACAATTAAACAAAGATTTGTTTGGTCTAACATGGCAAAGGACATAAAAAACTTTGTCAAACAATGCATTCATTGTCAAAAAGCTAAGGTTTCTCGACACACTGTTGCGCCATTAGCAACGTATATATTACCAGAGGATCGATTTCGCAATGTACATATCGATCTAGTTGGACCCCTTCAGAAGTGCAATGAGTACCAGTATATACTAACAATGATTGATAGATTTACTCGATGGCCCGAAGCAATTCCCCTGAAAGACATGACAGCGGAAACAGTCGCCACTGCACTCACAACCCATTGGATTGCTCGTCACGGAACCCCTGACAGCATAGTAACCGATCAAGGTCGTCAATTTGAGAGTCATCTCTTCAAAAAACTCACAGAAAAGTTTGGAATTAAACACTTGAGAACCACAGCGTATCATCCACAAGCCAACGGCATGATTGAAAGATGGCATCGTACTTTAAAAGCATCTCTTATGGCATGTGGAGACCAGAATTGGGTTGAAAACCTTCCACTCGTTTTACTAGGCCTGAGAGCGACAGTGCGTGAACATCTAAAATGCTCACCAGCTGAATTAACTTACGGTAGAACTCTAAAATTACCTTGCGATTTCTTCACAGCAACTCCTCGAGAAGAACCCGATACATACGTCGGACGTCTCCAAAGAAAGTTCGAAGATATCAAATCAACTCCGGCCAGTATCCATGGTACAGGAAAATTCTTCGTTCATAAGGATCTACCTACTACTACACATGTGTTTCTCAGAACCGATGGTGGAAGAAAACCACTCCAAAATCCATATGAAGGTC
Source organism: Limnephilus auricula (assembly GCA_951813805.1). NCBI lineage: Eukaryota > Metazoa > Arthropoda > Insecta > Trichoptera > Limnephilidae > Limnephilus > Limnephilus auricula. The sequence goes on from OX638401.1 coordinate 3,269,675, forward strand.
CATACAAAGTTGAAGAACGTGATGAGAAAACATTCGTTATTACCGTAAAAGGAAAACCAAAACGCGTCACGATAGACCGTCTAAAGCCTGCTTTTGTTCCTGTAGAAAAAAATGTTCCAATTTCTACAATTGTACCTAAACCACTTCCCGAAATTACCAGAACCACAAGATCTGGTCGAAAAGTTCATTTTCCAGACAGATTGGGACAATTCAAAACCTAAAAAGGTATTATTATTTTTTACGATTATAATTATCTTCTGTAAATCATACTAAATTGATTAAAAATTACAAAAAAAATTAACAAAATTTCAGAGGTAATATATTAATGTTACTAAACAAACTTTGTATCTCAACTAAAAAATAAGTTTTTAAATCATATACTGTGAAAAAATGTTTACTTTTAGTTATTTTAACCATGATCCTTCAGATGTATAATGGCACTCACATCTGATTGAACATGTCGTTGAAATTTCTTATTTATATTATGTAATAATTCTTTTCAAGTGTTTACGGAGATGTGTGAATGTTTAAATATAATAAAATGTATTATATTTATTTATTTAAATAACAGCGATAAGTTTTAATGAAAACAAATATGTCTACTCTGGATGATACACTATCCAGTCTAGTTTACTGTAACTAAAAAAAAATCAATAAATATGTTGAGTTCATCAATAACGCACTCCAGTAAACAGTTAAAAAAAAAAAAAAAAAAAAAAATTATAAATATCAAACGCTTTGTAAAATTTATAGCGTCTCATAAACATGTACCTTATTTTTAAGAAATACTAATATATAAGTTTTATTGAATCCAGTTATTATTAGATATACAATATTGTGTCATAGTCACAGTTACTTTGAACACTTGTTCCAAACGAAATGTTTGTAGATGAAAACATTTGTTTTTAAAATATAGATACATAAATAAATCTAGTCGAAGCATTCTCCTAGACATAATTTTTTAAACTTTAGTTAAAAAATACTACTTTTGTTTACCATATAGATATTTGAAGATACCATACTTATAGTTCTGTATTCATGTTTTACAACTATTTGAGTTTTTAATTTAGAATTTTTTATTATTTTCATATATATGGTTGGGCCACAAAATATTAAGCGACATGTTTGTGTAATGTGCCCTACAAAGCATGGTCAATTTTGCCCTTATATCGTTTAACAACTGGAGGGGAAGTGTGTAGATTGCACTGATCAACCAAAAACATTTATAATTTAAAACACTGGATCAGTAACCTAGCGACAGCTAATATAACAAAAGACAACGATCGGAACGCCGTTCTGTTGTGCGCGTCACCTTGGTTGGTTGTGTTTTATTATCTACAAATTTATCCTTCTGAATAGTTCCTCATAATTAACTTGATTATCAAATGTAAAAATATCATTTAAATAAATAAGTGAATCCAATGATGTTGTATCATTAAAGCGTTATGCTTTTTAATACTGAGATAAATTATTGGTTCGCGAATGTACACAAAATATGTTTATCTGTATAAATTATTTTTCTTACCTATACTTTCATAATTTTGGAGAACGGCTGAAAAACAATAATTTTTTTGTAAAACCAACACGTACAAAAGAAATTTGCCGCTGAAAAATTTTACTACAAAATCAAGAGGCATCTGTAAAAATAGTGCTGTTCCAAGTTTCAACGGTAAAACAGACTAGTCCAAAAGAGACGGATGATAAAAGGATTGTTGAATTCAGTAAATTAAGTCATCGCTCGGGGAGATTTATTGATTTATCAAAAGCGCCGGTCTGGTAACAAGGGCATGTGTAGCGGTTTGCGAAGTTAACTGGACCTTTTTAAAAAAACCGCTTATACCACGTACTATGCCAAGTAACATTTATGTACTATCTCCGGACAATCGAGATTCCTATCTTGCTTTTTCCGACGTGTAAAAATGTGTAAGGGAATGATGTTTTCGGCAAAAAATCAGATCTATTCCTATGGCTGTAAGCAGTAAATCTCTCAAATAAACATAGTGGTGAAAATTACTCGAAACTAAAAATGATTTCTCGTGTGCCCAAACCAGACCACACGTGCTAATATAACAATAAAAAATCAGTATGGATTATGAGATAACTGAGATCAGTTTTTAAATAGGTAATCATAATATTATTATCAAATAATATTATGTGAATATGACACGATAGCATATAGGTAAAATAAGTCGGAGCCTGAGGAATACACTTCAACTTGGGTGGGGTTTTGGTACCGCTGCCCGGGAACCATTTATTGGATAACCAACACCTCTGCCATACGTCACCTCAAGTGGTTCATTACGTTTGGTGACTTAGCAGGGTAGCCCGGGTAAGGGAACACATCGTGTCGGTTAGATAGTAAATGAATATCAATAGGGTATTTTCACAAACGAGGGATTCTGTTGAAAATGTATGGAATATTTAAAGATTATTTTTCTAATATTAATCATCGTATTAAAAATGTTTGTTTTTTATGTTTTCATTCAAATTTATTGATTTTAAAAACGATCAAAAACTGACAAAATCCAAACGGCCCGTGAGTGGCCGATCGGATTGTGACGTCACAATGGTGGTCCAGCTCAGGCTAGCTCCCAGCTTACCCAAATATTCCTTTACATTCCTTTGCGAATTGACAACTAACGTTTGTGTCCGTATAAAGCTCGTGATTTTTACCGTTTTATTCTTATTTTCGAAGATAATTGTGATATTTTGAAAACTTTGTCATATATTTTACACTATTATTATGACCGACAGCGGTTTTGAGGTAAATATTTACAAAATCGGGACGCGCTTAATATGCACTTTAAAAATTAAAAATTAAATTGTTTTAGATATATAATAGTTATAGGTTCAGCAACCAGAATTGTAAAATAATGCATTTTAATAGTATTTTTTTAACTTTGAAAACACAAAATTTCATTGTTCACCGACCGCCATGTTACGAATTACGACGGTAAATATGAATTTTTAAATGAAAAAACACTTCGTATCAGTTAGATAATAAGAACTAACGGCCGCTGTTCCCAATCCTACTAATCAATTACTAAGCCAAAATTTTGCCTTAGTATTTGATTAGTGCACAACTACGCTTTTTCCAACACACAAGTATCGCTTAAGCATATATCTTTACCTAAGGAAGCCGAACTAGCGGATTAAACTCGTTCCGGCCGCCTCAGTTTTGGACTAGTTCTTAAAAGTGTCAACAGAGTAGAAAAAATACCGCGAACACAATGTATGGTCGATGAAATATCACTTTGACAGAAGACACAGTTTCGCGCTCATATCACTTCTGTTGTATTGCGTTTATCAATTATCATTTTAGTTAATATGGATTGAGAAGTTCGGATGCGTGCGGAGCAGAGACGAAAAACGGTTAATTTATGCGAAAAACTATGTCGTTTTCGAATATTCGCCAAGCCAAGTGTCAAAGTCCAGTACCTACAGTCAAGCTGACACTTTATTTTATATACGTTTGTTTAAAAAATATAAAATGTCAGTTTATGGATAAAAATATTTTAAATAAATTACGTGTATTAATAATAAATCCAACAATTAACTCTATAATATTAATTTAACTTCGAAAGTTCTTACTTTGATGTCATTTTATTGTCTATGAAAGTGGGCGAGGCCAGATAACATAAGATGTTTGGGGACAACATAAATCGAGCGCTACCCTACAAAATGCTTGGCTGATAGCGGCCTCAGATGAATCGATGTAAAAGTTAGAAACAGCGGCCGTTAGTGTTGCAATTTTCAGAAATGAAAAATAATGTATATTAACCTTTATTTTGCTCGATTCAACACGAAAACTCATTGATCGCGATATTTGATCTGTGCGACCGCCATGCTTTTGGAATGGAAGGGTAGGTTAGGATAGGTTATATTAGGTTAGGTTATAATATATACTTATAGAATACATTAAAAAACCTTTAGGTTTTTATGAAAGTTTTAAAAATAATATTTAAAAAAATTATACTCCAAAAACTAACCTAACCTACCCTTCTATTTCCCCCCCTCCCACTACCATAACTTAACCTAACCTAACCTAACCTGACCTAAACTAACGTAACCTAACCTACCCTTCCATTTTCCCGCCTCCCCCCTCCCCGACACTACCCCAACCTAACCTAGCCTAACCTAACCACACAAGAAACTCAAAAATATGTGTATAAAATAATCATATTATTGTCTAAATATCGTTTCAGGTCACTGGTTACATTACTATTGTTCTCTTAGGATAGCACTGTTGGCAATGGCCATTTGCAAAAGCATGGTGGTCGCACAGATCAAATATCGCGAGCAACGAGTTTTCGTGTTCGTTAAATCGAGGAAAATAGTGATTAATATACATTATTTTTTATTTTTGAAAATTGCAATACTTACTTCTTATTATTATGCAACTGATATGAAGTGTTTTTTCATTTAAAAGTTCGTATTTACCGTCGTAATTCGTAACATAGCGGTCGATGAAAAATGACATTTTGTGTTTTTAAAGTTTAAAAAAACTCATTAAAATTCATTTTTTTTTAATTGAATTGATTTTTTGAAACTGAATTGATTAGTACTCGTTAGTATCTAACTACTACATTTTTTATTTATTTTTTTTAGTGCATATTAAGCGTGTCGTCAGCCATCTAACAGCATAAATAAACACTGTACTGCTGAAGCGTCAACTGTTATGACGTCACACGATTGCTCCGCCCCAAAATATCGTTTTGGCGGTAATTCAAAAATGGTAAACTTAGATTTGCTCCAGAAACTTTATTCGTCAACATAAGAATAAAATAAAAATGCCATAATTATCGTAATTTTTTGCTTATTCTTTTTAAGCAATAAAAACCGTGGAAATACCCTATTCGGGAGGCGGGAATGGGTACCGCCGCCCCGGGAATCATTTATTGGATAACCAACACCTCTGCCGTAGGTCACCCCGAGTGGTGCGTTACGTTTGGTGACTGAGCAGGAGTGCCCGGGTTCATGGAGTGAGGTTTGTCTAGGTCTTGGAGGCGGATTTTCTGGATACACTTATATAATCCGCCCCAGATTCCTACCCAACCCTCATACCTTTATCCTTCCCAGAACTTCCTCTCCTTCCTTTCCTTAAAAAACCGAATATGACTTAGGCCCTGAGGGAAATTATTTTCCTCAGGGCCTCCTGTGTGGAGCTAATGTAAAAAAAATATATGGCTCCTCACAGGAGGCCCCGAGGAAAATTATTTCCTCCAGGACCTCTGACATCTTTGGGAATGCTGTGTGAAGGGGCTTTTATAGGAAATAAAGGAGAGGATGTTATGGGAAGGAAAATGGTTTGTGGCGTGGGCAGGAATCAGAGGGTCAAAGGGTCCAGGAGTGACAGACATATAAATCCTTCCCCCCCACTGCGGTACAAGGGGATGGGTCAAGATAATTCTACAGGAGAGGCCGAATGGTCTCCTTCAACCAGCCCTCCTGATCCGGTCGGCAGTAAGTGGGCAGACGCATCAGCCACCAAGATCTCGAGAAACCTCACCCCCAACTGCTCCCTTCTGGAGCCAGTGAGACTATGGTATCCCCAATTGGAGTATGTTGTGAGGCTGAAGGTAAGTGGGGAAGGGAAGGAGATGGGGAAGAGGAAGGTGGGAAAGTACCTGGCTATTCAGATCTAGTCACTAAACACGGCTAGAGCCATTATTAAGCAACGTTTCAATTCTGAATGGTGGTCTTACACCAGGGCGATACTGAGAGTATCTTCCACTCTGGAACGTGCCGCAAATATAATATATATTATTTTTATTAATTAATTGTGAAATAACACAAATTAATCAAATAAAATTTATTTGCGCACGCCGGGTTCGAACCCGCAATCTTCCGATTGGGAGTCAAGTGTCTTACCACTCGACCACCGGTCGTTGACGGACGACGGACATTATTTGGATGACTTGTTTAGCGCTGTTTTATCAATGTTGTTATTTTTATTATCGATTTCTCTGAACGAACAAAACACACTCATTTCAAGTTCAAGAGAATTGATATCTGAGTACCTACCTACCTAACTCGATCTATAAATATAATTATTTCGTTCACCAAACTAGGCACACGTGTCTTTTGTAATCACATCTGCAAGAAAGTTGTAAATAAGAATATCGTATGTATGTATGTATATATATGGTCGAACAATACTGGAACATTCATTAAAAAGCAAAACGAACACTTCGGATAACAAATCATTCCATGCAATTGTTTTAACCTTTTTACTACAAACTAATAAACTCTTTGCATAATGGGAATGTACTTCAAACTTGATCGATAAACGTACATCGGCACTGCTCACACATAAAGTATCTCTCTTTTTAATAAACGGATGCGCCCGCCGTGTACAAAGATCTACGCAAATCGGATGAAAAATAAATACTTTTGTTAATGTAGTTACTTGGTTATTACAATAAATATAACAGTGAAATTTGCGTTCGCTAGTATCTCATTTTTAGTATTATTTTTTGGTACTAAAATAAATAAAATACTATCTGTAGATTTCGAATGGGGCATTCGAACAGATTGTATGAGAATTGCCGCTTACGTTTCACCTTAACTTTTAGATTTGTATATAAAGTGTGGTGTTTTCTCTTCCCAAAACCGTTTAGATCATATTTCTCACTATGCTAGTAAGGGAGATACAACAATTTCTATGAGACCTACGATGTTCCGAAAAGTGGACAAATTAGCCAGAGATTTGATAAAAAAAAAGATTAATTTGTATTGGTGGGTAATTGTTAAAGTTGTTTTATTTTGTTATTTTGTAGGTCATGTCCTGACGATGGAGGGAGACGGCGACGGGGAAGGAGAGACCCCCACAGCCCCCGGGGAACTGGTGCGCTACAGCTCGGGGGCCGGGGGTGACCTGAATGCCTCCATGCGACTCCTCGATGCCACCGAAGCCGCCCCCGATCCAGCTGATCTGCAGTCAGCTCACCAGATGGTCAGGTATGCTCTAGTTCAAACTCTCCAAATGCCCAAACAACCTATTGAATAGACAGTTCTTGAGTTTGAGAAAGACAAGTAAATTTCCCTGTGAGCACCTACTACTATATTATGCTGGGGAAGGGTATGTAAGGCTGGACGTATGGGTACCGCCACCACGAGTTCCAATTATTGGATAACCAACACCGGTACCATAAGTTATCCCAAGTGGTTTGCTAATTTTGGATACGTTATAATAGATCTCCAGTTCTATAGTTTTATTATGGAACCGCAGATCTTAAAATCAATAAAAAAATGTTTAATGTTATTCTGTTGTCCAGATTGACAAGTGGCGTCCTCCGACTGTGCTGGTGGTGCGGTTGGGGAGCGGGTCGCTGGCTGGGTTCCCCCGCGCTGGCTGCGGACTGCCTGTGGCTGGGCCGCCGCCTGCTGCGGGCCTACGCCCCCGGGGGCCACTGTCTGCCGCGAGGGGTGGGCGCTGCGGGGGCAGCTGGCGCCGGAGCCCTTCTGAGAGCGCTGCAGGGGGAGCCGCAGGTGGCACGCCGGGCCGTTGCACTCCTGGTCACGGTGGCCACCAACAAGCAGCAGTGAGTGGATTGGTGGATTTTTTGATTGAATTACTATTTATTTATTCTGCATTGGATAACCAACACCCCTGCTATAGCATGCCCAAAGTGTTACTTTAGTGACTTAGCAGGTGTGCCCTTGTTCATGGCGTAAGATTTGTCGGGAGAGACTGGTTGACTACCTTTTGATCTCTCTAGCCAGACTCTCTTGACCCATCGCCTTGCACCGCAGTGAAAAGGATGGATTCATACGTCCGTCACTCCTGCACACATTGACCCCTTAGATTTCTAACCACCCCTCAAACCCTTTTCCTTCCCAGAACTTCCTCTCCTCCCTTTCCATAAAGACCCTCCACACAGCATCCCCAAATATGACCCTGATGGCAATTATTTTCCTCAGGGCCTCCTGTATGGAGCTAATGTAAAAAAGGGAAAAGGAGTTAAAAAAAAGGGAAAAGGAGTTAAATAAAGGAGAAAAATAAAGTTGGTGTAATAAATATACAAGATTGCATGTAGGATAGGTGCACAAAAGAGCGCTCTTGTGATGTGTCACATAAATCTAACAAAATTCTTACTGTTACCTATTTGAGTACTCAAATATTCACATTTCATATATCTTTCAGAATAACTGACATCTCCAACTGCTCGGCCCTGTGGGAGGCGGTGCGCTGGGGCATGGGCCCGGGCGGGGCGGGCCTGTCGGGTGTGGCGCGCCGAGGCCTGGCCCGGGCTGGAGCCCTGGCCCTGGCTCAGCTGCCTGCCGGGCCTGAGCGACCACAGCGCCTGCATGAACTTGTGCAGCCTGCCAATGAAGCGCTCAATGCTCCCTCCGATTCGCCTGCTCTGCTTCATGCGCTGGACGTTTATGCGGGATTGGCAGATGGGGTGCAGGTTAATATAATTTTTTTAATTATATAATCCTGTAAATATGTATACACTTAGTAATGAATGGCTTCGCCAGTAATTTTGAGTCCTAAATATGAAACAAACACAAAGGTGTTTTTTCTTTTATAGTTATCCACTGGAGCGACCATGCGCAATAAATAAATTTGCCTCGATTGTTCAAGATTTCCAGACAATCATTTTTTAATTTTTTCGCCAACATTAAAAAAATCATACCTTTATTCACAGACATAAAAACTTATTAAAGTGATATATAGCCAATGAATTAACCTCTTGCAGGCCGCAGTCCCCCCGGCGGGTCCGGATTTTTGAAGTGATTTTGCCCCTTATGTATAAAGAAATTGTATGAAGAACAAGGTCAGAATCTCTTGGGCCTTATCGTTCTTGACATTACGAATTACTGGATAGCATTTAGCCACTCCGAATAATTCAAATTAATTCCCAATGACGCGCCGGGCATCAAAGATGGCGGACAAAATGGCTGCCACTTGATAATATGAACGGAGTCGTATTAGAAGTCTATATTTTTCCATTATTTTTTATATAAATCCATTATTGAAAGCATAGATTTGAGTGATTATTAGGAAGTTCGTTTTATCTACATTATTTTGACGTAATTTTTGTAATACATATATCACAAAAGAAATGTTATAAAAATTGAATTCGTAAGAAAGGTGAGAACTGTCAAATATTTTACGTCGTATTGAAAAAATATTTTTTTTGTATGCTGGCTTTCAACAAGTTAACCTGTATTTTACCGTTTATCTCATATTTGTAGGATTTATAAAAAAAATATAAAAAAATCGTAAAGTTTATAACCGTGCTTTGAAACTGCCGTCAGAGGTATTATTCGAGTCAACATAGAATATTTTCGATTTCTGTATGTTGTCTGTGGTATACTTGATAATGAAAAGTACATATTTTTGGAAAAAGGTCGTAATTTTAACCGTAAACAGCTTATCAGAAATTCTGCGGGAAATAACATTTGAAAAAATGTATTTTTAACATTGTTCTAAAATAGTCTACGAAGGTTGGATTTGCAACGTCTATGGTTATAATAGATAAAGTATTTCAATAGCTTCGTTTTAAGACCAAAATAACCAACAAGAATCAAGAGATAATTGGGTTTTTTTTATCTGAAAAGCAATAGTAGACATTTAAAATGGCGCATATATAAACCAAAAATTGCTCCAGTGGATATAAGACTATTTTAAAGCTTCATAGCTTTTGACGGAAATGAAATACTACAGTGAGACTCTCTTTATAAGTTTTCCAAGGGACCGGGAAAAAAAACTTCTTAAACATGAAAACTTCTTAAGTGAGTTTCACTGTATTTCTAGACTGTGTATGGTGCCGAGTGAATTGCAGATGCCAGAGTTCACCGTTTTGAGAATTTTTGCTGCTTCACAGAAATAACCTTTCTCTTCCTTTTCCAAACCTCCCCCATTTCCTTCAACCTATTTAATATTTGGATTTTATTGCAAAGCGGAAATATTTTGACCCTCTGTCAAAAGATGCTTGAGGCCTGAGAGTTAAATCTCAAAGCACAAACCTAAGAGTATGGATATTGGAGAGACGGCATGTGAAGTGTGTCCGCGCGCTCCAAGTGTGCCTTTTCGAGAATTTTACCCAAACGGCTTACATTGGCTGCTGGTTTTTGGCTGTTTAATATGTTCCGACAGCAACCATTTTACATGGTGACAGCCAATGTCAGCCGTGTGGGTAGAATTCTCGAAAAGGCACACTTGGAGCGCGCGGGCACACTTCACATGCCGTCTCTCTAATATCCATACTCTTAGGCACAAACCAACAAGTAAACACACATGAAACAAGTAATAAATTGAATTGTAATAATATTATTTTATTTCACTACATCTATATTCTTACTTTTACTTATCTCTTTCTGTTTATCCAACTTAGTAACTGACATGATACTCAATTCCATTATCAATGTATATTTGTTAACATCCTATATAAGTTTATTTATTTTCTTCCCTCAAATTTTTTCTTCTTTTTTCTTTTACCTTTGTAATGGCACTAATCCCCAATTCAAACACGAGAAATGTTTTCTTTATTGAATTGAGTAGATTCTATACTATTTTATTGTGATTAGCTTTTCATTTTTTGACCCATGATATTCTTGTAAATATGTACCTATGTATTTCAAATAAAAAAAATAAATAAAAAAAAGTCATAAGCTTTTTATATTATTATTATTATTATGTAATGAGCAGGCAGCATTCTGCTGATGCGCTCATATCTGATTTCACAATGAGTTTGACAGTAATTGAGTTGTTTTAAGTTTAAACTAAGTTAGTCCTTTCTTCTTTCCAAATATGAATCCAATAGAGCTTTGAATTGGTTTATATTGCATCGATGACATGTTGTGGAAGTTTGTTCCAAGCATCCACTACTCTATTTGCAAGGAAGTGTTTTCTAGGATTAGATGCAAAAGGCGTGGTAATTTTTTTTTAGTGTCCACGGAGATTTATATTTTTATTAGTAGTGAAGATTTCTTGGATGCTAGGGCAACTGTAATGTCCAGATAAAATTTTGAAAGTCTCGATCAAGTCACCCCTTTCTCTTCTTTCTTGTAAGGTTGGTAATCTTTGTTCCTTGAGTCTATCTTTGTATCGCCGACCTTTCAAAGCTCTTGGTATTTTAGTGAAACGTCTCTGTACTCTCTTTATCAGATTTATATCCACCTAACCGAAGTAGGGACTCCATATTTGGAAAGCATATTCCAGGAGAGGTCGCACATATGTTTTGTATATTTTTAACATCATGTCCGGTGTTAGGTCAACGAAGGTTTTCCTGATTAAATATGTTAATGAATTTGCTCTTTTCACAATCTCAGCAATGTGCGGTTCCCATTTCAAGTTCTGTGATATGGTAACTCCTAAGTCGTGTTGTAATGTCACTGCTTTTAGAGGTGTTCCATTGAGTTTGTATGCAAGTGAAGGGTTAGTTTTTCCAACATGTAGGACAGTGCATTTTTCGTCATTGAGTTTTAGAAGCCAATCATTTGTCCATTGATATATTTCATTCGAGTCGTTTTGCAGATGATACTAGTCAAACTTATAGGTCTGTAATTTGCTGGTTTGAGTTTATCACCTTTATTATAGATGGGTGTAATTATAGCTCTCTTCCAATCTCTAGGGAGTTTCCTATCTAAAAAGGATTGTTGCATGACCATGGCTATGGGATGACTGAGAGTTGCTGCACACTTTTTGAGAACAATAGCAGGGATATTATCAGGGCCAGCAGCACTATCTTCTCGCAACCCCTTCAAAATATTCTCCACTGCTGATGGAGTAAATTCGATTTCGCATAGTGAGCTATCTACATACACATCTTGACTAATAGTTGGTATACTGGTGTCTGGTTCATTGACAAAGGTTTTTTCGAATTGTGTTGCAAGGTGTTTGCTATATTAATTGTAAAAGATACATATTAAATACAATTAAATAATAACAAATTTAAAAAAATGTTACTAACTCAAAAATCTCTCTCTTGTGGTAAATGGTTATAATTTTCCATTTCTCAGTCTGGCACCGCTGAAGTAATCTGGGAATGCATCCGGCCCTGCCTGTGCGTGTGCGCCTCGCTGGCGGGTCGCTCCTCCTCGCGCACAGGCGGGGCCCTCACGGCCGCCCTGCGCACAGTGGCCGCCGCTGCCAACCGCTTGCCCGCCTTACTGGCGGGGTCTCCGGCCTGCCCTGCGCTGCTGGCCGCCCTGGCTGAGCCGCTGGACAACCACTCCGCGCTGCCGGAGCCCAGCCAGGGGAGGAATGGAGACACCAGCGCCGAGGATGAATTTTGTGAGGTGGGTTCAAATGGAATGTTATTTTATTTGTGCTTTTGAATTTATTACTTAATATTGCATAATTATTATCAGTTGAAATTCCGAGTTCAGATATGTGTAAGATGTAACCTAACGCAATGCAAATCCTAGACATGTATGGCGGGCACTACGAAAATTACGTGTAAAGAACGGCCAGAGGACTACTCCATTTGCAGAATGGAAGATGATGGCCGAGGACAGAGGGCGGTGGAGGCTCATGTTGAAGGAGGCCAAGGCTCGAAATGGGCTGTAGAGCCATTGAAGAAGAAGAAGCTTTTTCCTCAGAATTTTTCTAGCCTTCCCCCCCCCTCCCCAGGATAGAAAAATTTATGTTTCAACATTGGTTTTACAAGATTTTAGCTCTTTTTCAGTTGACAATCCTTGATTTAAAAATCGAGGCAACGCTCTGTCTGGCCTGTATAATTTTTTTTATGTATATATTAAGTTTTTTCCGACATTGATCTTGGTGCTCTTCAAATTTTTCATATGATTAAAAGTACACCCTGACTTCAAAAGGTTAGAATCACTGGACTAGATATTAAAGCAATATTATTTATTTTGTAGGAGCTGTCGCTGGTTTTGGAGATAGGCAGTGGCGTGGTGGGTGCAGGCTGGCTCCAGGAGGGCACCGCCGAGGGGGCGGGCAGGGAGGCGGCCCTGAGGGCTGCTCGCTGCGCCCTGCCACGCCTGGCGCCCCCCTCCCCCCACCTGCGTCGCCCCGCGCTGGCCGTGCAGTATTACCGCCTGCTGCAGGACCTGGGGGCCAGGACTGTGAGTATCTACTACCAGTAGCGGCTCATGACTTGTTTGCTAGAATGCTAATATTAAAAAATACCTTTATTGATTAAATTATTTTTTCCCTAATTTTCGTTTTTAAATGAAGATTTTCAGGAAATTTTATGTTTCTTTATGCATTGAATAGTTTGTTACATTAATTGAGGATTTTTCGACCACCATGCTATAACCTAATAACCGAGGACGTATCGATATGTTCTTAATAGTTTAAGTGCATATGTATTGTGCATAGCTAATATACACAGCACATGGCCGTGTTATGGTGGTCGATTTTCTATATAGTACATTAACATAATATGCAATATAAAAAATGTGAGAGAATATAAAAAAATATATAAAATAATATAATATTAAAGAAAATTAAAGAATATAAAAGAATGTAAAGTAATGTAATTGACTATAGAGTAATATAAAAGAGTATGGGAGAATGTAGTAGAAAATAAAATAATATGTAAAATAAAGAACATAAAAAGCATTTACATAAAAGAATATAAAAAGTATGTAAATCATAAAATATATAAAATCAGAGTAAGTAGTACAGAGCAAGCAAATAAGAAAGGATTATTATTATTATGAAAATCTATATGTGCGTGGTTATATTGGTATGTACCTTATTTTACATCAATTTTCGTTCTAATATAAGTTAGAATTCATGTTTCAAGTCCGGCGAATTACACTGGACACTGGAATGCATTATTATTGTTGCGTTTTCTCAGCTGGTGGTATTGGGCACTGAGTACGTGGATAGCTGACAGCTGGCAACTAGCAACGGCCGGCCACGGCAATCAGCAGTGTGAGTCGCGAGTCACCGCTTGCGTTACCATTGACAATGGGTTTTTGAGTGATTGTGAAGTGTGCGGGCCATCACATTGTCAACTGGCAACTGTCTTTGTATGACAATGTGATGGCCCGCACACTGCCGGTTTTAGTTTGGTTTCAGTTGCCTCGTCAGCGGAGCGCCATATTGTATAATGCCTTATTTGAAATTTAAAAGAAGTTACATAAAATAATATTTATGGTTTATAATTAAGTAGGTAGGTAATTTAGTACCTACTTACAAATCTTATGGCTTCAGAGAACATTTTCATTTTGATGTATGTAATAAAATAAAATTGGAAGTATACTTTTTTTACTACTGCTCACAGACTTACTAGTACTTAACATATCTCTGTTCACAGATATGCTCACTGGAAGAGGAGTACTTCAACGCGTGCGTGGCGTCCATAGCCGAGGGTATGGAGAGTGGACCCGGGGGTGGTGCGGGGCCCGTGTGTGAGCTACTGGCCGAGATGGCTGCACTGTCTTCAGAGCTGCAGGGCCAGGACCACCGCCTCATGCAGGCCCTCCACACTCTCACGGGGAGGTTAGTCCTCTTATTGTTACTCTTCAAATAGACCAGTTCGAATTGCTCCATTTGAAAACTTTTTAAAAATGTATTCTTTGTTTCTCATGATTAATCATTCCCTGATGTTTTGCATATGAGAGTTAGCGCCTCCGCCCACTGAGGCAACTGAAAACCAACTAAAACCGGCTGTTTTCTCTGTCTTAATTGGTCAAAAAGCTTGTTTAACCATAGAAGAAGAACAATCAGCTGACAGCTGGCAACTAGCAACGGCCGCCCACGGTGATGAGCAGTGCCAGTCGCAAGTCACCGCTTGCGTTACCATTGACAACGGGGTTTTGTGTGATTGTGAAGTGTGCGGGCCATCACATTGTCATACAAAGACAGTTGGCAGTTGAGAGTTTTCAGTTGCCTCAGTGGGCGAAGGCGCTTAAAAAAAAATATGGTGTATTTACAAATGGCCGTGCCTGTTTAAAATTATGTTTAAATACTTATTTGGTGACAATGGTTACAGAAATTTTTTTCAAGTCATATCGTCGCTCTAGTTCGTTTTTGTCAGACCATTTTTCGTGAACTTGAGTTAAGTATGCAGTTGTTCTCAAAAAGCCTTTATTTATACGATAATCGTTCAAAAAAAAATTATAAAAGATTATTTAAGGGGTTTTCAAAACGCATTTGGTCTGCTTTTATGTGCTTTTATCGTAAAAAAAACATTAAAGCGCCATTTCTCCCGATTTATGTTTTGGTCTGTTGGATAAAAATGAACTGAAGCGACGATATGGTGATGGTCCTGATGACGGTGATGATAATTTTGACACTGATGATAAAGTCAATGACGATAATGAAGATAGCGATGATGATGATAATGTTGAAGATTTTGATAATGTTAATGATCATGTTGACAACACTGATGATGGCGATGATGATGATGGAGACAGCGATGGTGATGACAATGATGAAGACGTGGTTGTTGATGATAATGATGATGAAGTGAGCGATGGTGATGATAACACTGATGATGGTTATGATGACAAAAAGGCAGTATGACAATTACATTTAACTGATTTAAAACAAAAATATTTTTTTCCAGGCTCTTGAATCTCAGCGTCAGCGGTGCGAT
The DNA here is from genome assembly GCA_951813805.1 of Limnephilus auricula. Taxonomy (NCBI): domain Eukaryota; kingdom Metazoa; phylum Arthropoda; class Insecta; order Trichoptera; family Limnephilidae; genus Limnephilus; species Limnephilus auricula. The sequence goes on from OX638401.1 coordinate 3,285,202, forward strand.
GCAAGACGTGCCGCGCCCCGTATCCTCGGCCATATATGCGCTCCTCTCTGCCCAGCCGCACCTGCGATCACAACTGCCCGCCACGCTTTCCCAGCACCACTTCAACGGTCAGCGACAGGACAGCCTGCGCTTCCGAGACGAGTTCGAGAAGTTTATCGCCGAGATGCAGAGCGCCGCATAATTCAGACACGGTAACTGCGTAACTAGATCCACTAAGTCCTACTATTAGTCTTTGTATTATTATCGTCGTCTTTGATACGTGGCGCTTTTGCACGAACGAATGAGACTCATACATGTATGTGTAATTCAATTAAAAAAAAATAATTCATTGGTATAAAATACACAAGATGAACTATTGTGGCGAAAATTGAATCTTATCAATTGGTCGAGAGAGTGTGGACGGTATGTACCACCTTATTAGATGACCTCTGTAGCGTAATGGTTTGATATTTTTGATACAGAGGCAGTCTGTTAGTTTAGTTTCTGTTAATCACTTTGACAATAATCGAATTCCTTTTACGGAGTTCTCCAGGATTGTCTTTGGTGTATGGCGATGTCTACTGGTTCCATAATGTAGTTTCCCACCTATCTGAGCTAGGGTGCTTCAAAAACGTATGAAAACCTTTCATATGTTTCAAATGTCTAAAAAATTACACAGTTTTTTATTCAGATTTTTAATGGGGTTTTAGGGGTTGCTACCAGCTGTAAAAAAAGGAGTTTGACTAAAAAGTATAAGAAGTTGGTGTTTAAACTGGGTTTTTATTTTAAGGCCGCGCTAACCCGCTCAAAAAGAAGAAGAAGGAGAGATACGGCAATATGATTGTTGGAGGGAGCGCGCTAATATTAAAAATGATAAAATTCAATCGAAAATTGTGAATATGTTTAATAAAACACGACTCGTTTGAAAAAGAGCAAAAATCTCATAGGGGTAGTGTTAAGTAGCATTTAAAGAAACATAGTGAATTTTTTCATACATTTAACTTGTAAAATAACAGAAAAAAAGTTATTTCTATTCGCGATTTATTTCTATTGAGGGAATTTCAAATAATTACCATTCGGCATGAGGAAGGTATAGATACCATCTTAAAGAATAACATAGATTTTTTAAGAGCTTAAAATCTTCCAACGTCTAAGGAAAATATGTAAGAAATCGGTAGAAATTCAGAGAGCCGCCTCTTAAATAAATTTTTACAAAATATAGTTTAACACAAGATTAAAATCAATGAAGTTGTTATATGTTACACTTATGCTTGTAGGCGCCATTTTATGTCACAATTGTAAATTCAGTCTAACAACCAAGAGCACGTTATTACTAATTGCGATACTAATTATTACGCTTCCTATTGTTTACAAAATTGCGGGGGTCGGGAGAGGAGTATGTTTAACCCATATGTGGCTTATTTAATTATTACTTATGCATGCAGTGACATGTTTAGTATTTAGTCTGAAGTGTTGCAATCATTGCCCTAAACGTTGCGTATTTTCGAAACTTCAATCAATGGTAGCAACCCCTAAAATTTAATTAAATGAAAAAAAAATTATGTGTTTTTTTTTTTGCCTATTGAAAGCATTTTCAAGGATGCCCTGATAAAAAAGACAACTTTTACTTTTTGAAAAAGCCTAATCTGAACATTCTTCTCATTCCTCAAGGCACAACATTGGTCTAACTCTTTGACTTTTATTCGCAAATTTGTAATAATAAAAATAATAATATTTGGCTAATTTATATGGCGCCGTTTTTGTGAAAAATCACCTCAAGGGTGCTGTACAAATAATTGTAGGTTATGTTCCCGCTACAGAGATTATATTAGGTTGATTGTAAGAGAGATTTATGTATGCAAAATTAATACTATTATGCACTAAACTTTACCTTTTACAAGTGTTTTAAATCGGTGAGTCCAATTTTATGTCGAAGTTGTCTAGTGTATTTTTACCAATGGATTTGGCAGATTTGTCATAAATAATATGAGTTACATGACAAAATTACATAAGCGTGAATATCACTTAACAATATTTCATTGCCTTAATTACCCATGGATGGAAATTACTCATGGAGAAAACCTAATTTATTTATTTTTTCATGTGAATTTATTTACAAACACGCTCTCTAAAGTTTAAACCAATTAACCTGTTGAAATCCAGAGCAGAAAATCTTCAGAATACACTTGGATACCTGCCGAAAATATGCAGAACTACTAGAAAAATGCTTGATGAGTTTTGCTCCAATGTTGGAATAAATCTTATTGTTCATATATTTTTTTCCATATTTATATTTTTGTAAGAGTTTCTCCAAAATAGTCAAAATCTCCCATTTGGGTGACAAATGTAAAAAATATATTTATTTGAATATACAGGGTGTCCGGGGGTAAAGTCCATTGACTTCGGGTGGTTATTCTACATGATGATAGGAGTAAAAAAGATTGACAACTTTTTCGAATTTCCAACCTTTTTTTCCCATACAAAAAGACGTACCTATTAAAAATCCTTAGTGTAAGGTACAAACTTACCCGATAAATTTGCTGTGAGTCAGCAGGGCGCGTTGTGGTGATGTTGGTTTTGATTGGCGCGTATCTTAACCTCTTGAATGTTAGATGACAGTTAAGATGTCAAGGCTGTATTTCACAGAAAATTAATATCAGAGCATTCTGAGAAGCTAGAGTGCTCTAAAACAATGCAAAGTCTGAAATGATATTGGCGGGCTTACGACAAACGAGACTTTAACAGCGGAAAATACCTAATAGTGAAGGCTGCACATGCCGTACTAAGTTTATCTTTTTATCATAAAAGTACCCCTAAAAGTTGGAATTTCGAAAAAAGTTATTCATCTTTTTTACTTACACTATCATGTAGAATCACCTCCCGAAGTTAATGCACTTTACCCCCGAACACCTGTATATTCTGGTTTTATTATTTGTACATAAACCCAAATAAATACCCTACCAAAATCAATAATCAAAGAGTGTTTTAAAAGAAATAATGACCGTGATAACTACTCCTTTGAAAATTAAAATATGTATATGTATTCATTTTTGGAACGCCGTTGAATGAAAATAAAGTTTTTTTAATTTTAAAAGATAAAATGTTTTCTAAGCTATCAGAAAGGCGACATTCATTAAATAAAAAGTCAAATCTACAGTGTTATTCATTTTATTTTATTTAACTTGTTACTTCAGCAGGATTAGGATGATAGTGTAATCTCAGTCTAGCGCAAGCGATTCTGACTTTGTCAGTTTTTAAACCATAAAGGTTAAAATCGCATCTCAAAAAATTCTTGCATGGATGATATTAGAACGGTCCCCTGTGACCTATCAAAATTTTAACCTGTAAAAAAAAATTATATTGGTATGTGAATTGTGACCTATCAGAATTGTAACCTGTAAAAAAAATTTTACATTGGTATGTGAATTCCACGCCTGTGTAATTTTATCTTGTTTATAAATATTAAGAAGTAATAATTATTATTATCACTCGATTCATTACGCACTTCAGAAATTATTTAGTGTTTGTATTTAAAATTTTTAAATAATTATTGATATATTTTTGTGATTTTGCTGATGTAAGTCAAAAGTCATTTACGTATGTATTGATGGAGCCATTGTGAATTTGTCTAAAGTGTTTTGCTGAGGGAACACTCTAAGTATGAGAAATATTTCATCCTGGGAATGGGTCTAATTCATACCTGGGTTATAGTACACGCCAGTTTTAATACCGACCTGATGATGTTGATGCAGAAATCATCGCAATTGGCGAGTTTAAGGTCTGAAAAGTGGCATGCCTCCCCGCCCACGCCTTTCTCTATCGCACATAAGTTTTTACACATCTTTCTCTTTCTCGGTCATTGTAAAGTCAGTAAAGTGACTGTACCTGCGCGAGAATCGATTATATCAAGTTCAGGTCAGCATTGAAGTTTGGAGCGTACTGTACTTCGATTGCCTTCTCCAGAACTGGATTGTATTCGATAAGTGATATCCGGTTGATATAAACAATTATTATTTCTATATTTTGACTCCTAGAAAGCATTCAATATGTATTATGTATTTTGAAAATTTTCCCATGCCACCATTATAAAATTTATTTATAAAAGAGATGTGCTTCTATAATATAAACTTTTCTACTTTACATTGTAGTTTGTCGCAGGTTAAGATTTAGGGCTTAGATAGAGATATATCATTATCTTTTTCAGTAAGTGATTTCATTCGTTTGGCCGTATTCGACTGCAGCACGTTTTCGGTCACCGAGTAGTGTTGTTTGATTGCAGCCGTTCATCACTGTCATTGGTCGATGCATTCGGTCACCGACCTAATGTAAACAGGCCAGTTCGGTTAACGAATTCATTTAAGCTGAATGCGGTCAACGCATTTGGTTACCGACCTAATGTAAACGCGCCATTACTCTCCACCTTTTTTTGCTCACTTTTAGATCTGTCTTGGTCAATACAATACATAATGCCTTTTAATGAAAAGAAATTTATATTTTAAATAAATATGAACAAAAATTCTTTTGTTCCATTCCCCGAATTACTTAAATTTTATTTGTATATTGAACATTAAATTGTGGGAAATCAAATGTACTTTCATAATGTGTAATCTATTATCTTCAAATATGGATTTATGTCTTTGTGTTTGCTTTCATTTTCTTAGTCACATTCTGATAAACTATCAGATTACTATTTAAACCATTTGTGTTATGTGCCGTCTGTTCTCATAAGATTAATGTGTACAGTCAATAGTAAAGAAGTTATGTGTAAAGAACTGGTATTATACTATTAAATCTACATAGATACTGATTGCTCCTTGACATCTTTTTGTTTTTACTAAAACACCAAATGGCTGTGATAAGTGCAGATTATTTATTTCATTTTTATTTAATTAATCTGCTAGCTACTTGTTATATAGAACTAATTTTTCTTGAGATTATCACAAAATTATTAATGAATTGATTGCTTAGTTTATCTGTTTTGATACAAGCATGTCTTACAGGCTTTTGTTGAATGTATCGATCCTACAGTTTTAGTCAGACATCTCTGAAATTTTTTAATTTGTGTTGAGTAAGCGGGTTATATGTGAGTGTATCCTGTATCTGGTACAACACTCAGATTACTCATAAACACCACCAAATCAATTATTATAATACAGAAAAAACTTATAGTGAATTAAACAAAATGTTGAAGTTGTCTGGTCTCTAGTAAGATATTTCAAAATCTCATACAAATGTAATGTATGCCTCCTGTTGTTATTTTATAGCATATTTAATGTGTTAAACACAGACACTTGTAAATAATACGTGGTTTATGGTGAGCATTCGAATATTGCTTTCCTCATTATCTCAAAACTTAGTATGTATTTGAAGATGTCTGTCTAATCAATTGGATGATTGACATACAAAGATGCGTATTGTAAAAATTCAACAAACTTTATTTTATATAGGTTTTATTTTATTTTTGGTTTAAACACAACTTCATCACGGTTTGCCCTTAATAATTTATCATACCTATTTTCCATATATGAATAATTTTTATTGTTATTGACATTTTATAGGGCTTCATTTATTCCCTTTTTCCTAAATCACACTGATTTTGAAATGATGCTGATGATGCTTTGTCTAGATAGTTTCCTAAAATCTAGAAACGAAAATGTATATATTTTTTTTACGGACAAATTTTTCTGCCATTATAGCCAGTGTGTTTATGGCACCCTAATTAAAGAGTTTTGTGAGACAGCAGGAAATCAGGAGGGGAAGGAAAATATAACAAGAAAGGTTGAGAACTGTCTGATTTGGTTATAAAGCACAGTTAAAGCCACTTCAGGCAAATTTTACCATTCTGAATGGTACTGAGAGCAGTAGCATGATGTAAAAATTAATTTTACATGAAAATAACTAATTTGATCTATTTATTTTCTATTTTCTGGGTTAAGAATCCAGTCTCTGGGCCCGGAGACAATGCTCTCACCTCTCTGCCACTAAGCTCATCTTTACTTTGTAATAACACTTAATATAAGTAAAATTATTTTAATGTGTAAAATATATTGTCTAATTTTATGTAGCCTTATTGAACTTTTCTTCAAATTTAATTCTTAATGTATTTTATAACTTTTTGGATAATTGTTAAAATTAGTTTTGGGTGAAAATATCACGAACCTTAATGTAGGTTTTATACCTTTTTTTTTCTTTATAGATTTATTTTATCTCTGTGTCATGTTTTTATCACGATTTTTATCGATTGGTTTATAATTTGTAGTAAGTAAAAATATGTTCCTAAATTTGTTTTTCTGTTGTCTATAAGATCATAAATTGTATCAAAATTATGCAATATTTTGTATGCTTACCATTCAAAACAGTGCTTCTCAAATTTGCGGTCTCTAAAGTATATATATTTTTTTTACATTAGCTTCACAAAGGACATAAGCCTAAAGACGACATAGGCCTTAAGGAAAATAATTTTCCTCGGGGCCTATGTCGTCTTTAGGAATGCTTTTTAAGGAAAGAAAGGAAAGGAAGTTCTGGGAAAGAAAAGGGTATGAATGTGAAGTTCAGTGCATCATCAGTCTGCTACCAAGACCTGGACAAACCTCACCCCGTGAACACGGGCACCCCTGCTAAGTCACCAAACGTAGGGAGCCACTTGGAGTGACTTCTGGCCGAGGTGTCGGTTATCCAATAAATGGTTCCTGGGCGGCGGCACCCATTGATGACAATTTCAGAATCCATTTAAATTAAGGTTCTCACTAAGTACAATTTGAGAAGCTCTGATTCATCGCATTATGGCATTTCTTGATCTGATGCCACAAAGTATTGCATAGTCTTCCTTTTTATTGTTAAGTGTTTAAAATCCATTCTCTGTCCTTTGCCAAAATGAAGTAAGGTGATCCTTTATTAGGTTGATATTGTGTGCACTGCTTTATTTAGTTTGTACATACATAGTTATTTTAATATATGTTGTTCTCTCCCAGGTTTTGTCAGTCAATATTTAAAAAAATAATGAAAAAAAAGACAGTGGAAAGAATGGTGCAATGTAGTGTTTCCAATAAGAACCACAATTAATTTTGTTCAGTCTAACATTCACCCAGCACAACGATACCCAGTGTCTTATCAAAGAGATTGGTTATCCTTCTGAAATGGGAAGATTTTTCTTTTCTATATTTGGACTTTTGAAGTGTTGTGTGTATCTTATAATTAAGTATATTTGAGAATAAGGCATAGTTTCAATGAAAATGACACTTGTATTATGAATTGACTTCGATTCTTTATTAAAATTAAACCCATGTTTACACAAACCACGCGTACAATTACCCTGATTGTCAATTCATAAAAATATAGAACAACCAAACATTGTAGGTTGTTGTCTATGATCACAATACATTATATTTAATACAAAACAAAACGGCACAGTAGAGTTTGTTTAACCAAAACACATTAATCATTTTTTAAATTGTCTACATACATATAATTTTACTATTTTTTCATTAATAAAAACATTTTTATCTTTGTAATGAATAACATTCATACATTTTTCATCACATTCGTCAACGATAACAGCTTAAGTACGTAAATGCACCTATGTATGTATATTATATCTTATTATTCTATTATTTTTATATGTATATCTCAAATGTATCAAACAAGACATTTTTTCTTATAAATTGCACTGTGGCCAAAATATTTTTAAACTTAAAACAACTCAATATAATAAATTATACTATTGCTGCTTACAAAGCATTTGAAATTGTAAATTTAAATTGAGGGCCTAAAGTCAAATAACGTTTTCTACAAAAAAACTTACAAATAATTGTAGGTCTTAAAATCAAGTAACGTCATCAAAAAAAATCAAAAAACCAATAATTCTAGGTCTTAAAGTCAAATAACGTCATCAACAAAACAAATAATTCTAGGTCGCAAAGTCAAATAACATTATCTACATAAAGACATACCAATGCAAATTACTGGGTGTTTTTTTGTAGACAACGTTATTTGACTTAGAGACCTACAATTATTTGTATGTTTTTTGCAGGTAATGTTGTTTGACTTTAAGACCTAGATTTTTTGCATGTTTTTGGAGATAACATTGTTTGACTTTAAGATCTAGAATTATTTTTATGTTTTTTGCAGATAACGTTGTTTGACTTTGAGATCTAGAATTATTTGTTGTTTGACTTTAAGATCTAGAATTATTTGCAGATAGCGTTGTTTGACTTTTAAGTCGTCAAAATGAACAAGTTAAGAGTGAGGCCTTTGGATGAATTTTACAACACACTGTTTCCTTTTTCTACATTTACCTATAATAATTCATGAAATTAATGAATAAAAGTTAGAAATCTACATTTGGGTGTTAATACATTTATCTAGTGACTTCAGTCTCAATTCGGCCCCTTAGAGTCAAAGAAACGTATCTCAATTTTTATCGATTTTGACTTACGGATGTTACTAGCCACAAAATAACACACTAAGTTAAGTGACGAAGAAACCTATCCATAGGTTCAACGGATAAACATATACATTGATATGTATCTGTAGAAAATCACAGATACACAGATCTGTAGAAAAATGAGTTACGTTTTTTTGACCCTAAGGGGCCGAATTAACAAAACAAAAACAGCCTTACTTAAATGCTTTGAAAATTTTATACAATTGATGAACAACCGCATATGTGGAAATCTTGCTAATAGAAACTGACAAAAAATAGTTAATATTGCTTATCCAGCCAAAGCGGGTTGTTTTTCTGTTGTATACAGGGTGTTAAGGAACGTACTTGAGTTACTTTAACCAGTGATTCCTGACATTATTTGGAGTAAAAAATGTAAATGAAATTTTGGTCTCCGGTGACTTTTTTCATGACAATTTTTTTTTATTTTTTTTTGTTCAAAATCAAACAAAAAAAAATTTCTTTAACATGACCTTATTGGTCACTCAGCCGAGTTACCGCCCCACCACTTACCCCGCCCCCAACTACCCAACATCTACTATTTTTTATGTTTTTGTAAAAAAAAAAAAAAACATCAAAAATGTCACCGGAGACTAAAATTTTATTTACATTTTTTACTCCAAATAATGTCAGGAATCACTGGTTAAAGTAACTCAAGTACGTACCTTAACACCCTGTATACTGTTAATAGTAATTACTTCTCATTGAATTTCCGAATTTCACCAAGATATTTTAAATATCCTATATTTATCTTCTTTTTGAAGATGCCTTAAAAACAATTACCAAAATTCAGAAAACGTAGTCCTTTTTATTTAAGGAATTTGCAATAAAAACATTTTGAAATTGCTTCTAATTCCCAGAAAAATATAAACAAAAAACTGAAATTTTAACGCATTACTTGCACATCTTAAAATGTTTATTTCTTGGATAAATGTTTACCAACACATGCATTAGGCATTTACGTTATAAAAAACATCACTTTATTTATATTTTTATAAAACTTAGACCAAAAAATTCAATTTCAATTTTCTATTGAAATTGAATTTTAATAACTCAGGTACGGGCCCTACGTCATTCCTATGTCTACCTACGTTATCGTGAAAACAAGCTTATGTGTCCAAGCGGTTAACCTTATTTTTTGTCAGAAAATGAATGGATAAATTACAAAAAGCCATTATTGTATAATTTTTTGACTAAAACTATCAAAAGATAACGCAAATAAGTGGTAAATATATCGAATTATACAAATATAGTTAATTGACCATTTTATGAACAAAAATACGATTTCTGTAGACATTTCAAGAAGTCATAAATAGTTGTCACTTAATGCTGCGCAACGCACTTGGCGGTAAAAATAATCACAAATGCGCATGCGTGGGATGTTTGCTAGATGCCAAATGCAATGTTGCCAGATATAAAGTGTGTCTTTTTTTAAAATTTTATTAGTGAGGCTGAAGAATTATAATCAAACAATGAAAATATATCGAACTCTCCTTCAAATTCTCACTTGATGTTTGTATTAATGTATTGAATGATTTCAATTATTATTGACCTGAGTTAATATGTTTGGGTCACCGAGCCGTAGCGCATCGGTCCAATTGATTTTGTAATTTATAAAGTGATAATGTTGTAATTGTTACGAGCTTATGGCACTAAGAAAGTCAATGAATTTAATTGTTTAGGAAGAGCCACCTCTAAAAATATTCTATCGTAAAAGTAATTACTGTAGTCATGATAGAAGCAGTGACTGTTTAATTAATGCCAGTCGATCCCGAATGGCTCTCTCGCGGAAGGTAAATTTTAAGTTTTCAGAGAAATAAGTACTGCGATTATTTGTAATAAAGGCTACATACAATAGGTATATTCTAGAAATACACTATATACATATTTATATTTAATGGCACTTTCTCTTTGAATGTTAATTCTTCCGATATTCAAGTTTTCCATTCTTATATTATGGTTCTAACGGTAGCTTTTTAAATAATAATTAATTGAATATGTATAATATTTATATGAAAATGCACACAACAACTGTCATCCACTCTTTCTGATACAATTGACATGAAACCTTTAAAATACTTCCACATTTTTATTTTTTAAATAATGTTTGTTCGGTGATCAAAGAACAATCATTTTCCAGTCTCCAAATATCCTAGTAATAATTTGATATTAATCTTCCTCTCTCTTTCTCTCTAAAGCTTTTAATTTAAATTAATTGCACAGTCCGTAATATGTATAAATTTCTCAGAAAAATGCACTTGTTTTTGCCAAAATCTAATCTTCCTCCATATTTGGTTCTGGGCGAACCTGTCCTATTCCCTCTCACTCTTCTTGAAATAGATATGTAAATCTTTAGGCACTGTTATCACTAATAAAATTTACTGAACTGAAATCGCTGTACACATATCATTATTTCAAATCCAAGCCTTAACATAGATTTTATATTCTCTTATAAACTTATAGCTTTTATAATGTAAACATGTGTATTCAATCAAAATTGTATTTTATGAATGCTTTTCCTTTAATCTCAAATAGCTGTTGTTAATATTTTATATTATTAAAAAAAACCTTTTTTTATTTATCTCTTATAAACCTACCTAATTGGTTTTAAAAAGTAATTGTTATTTATCAATAAATCAAAATATCAAAACGTGATCTGATGATATTCCAACTTAAGTATTGGCTAATGTACTGTTTATCTAACAGTGGGAAACTGTTAAAAGTCTTATAATATCATTTTCTCATATTTTCTTACAATCTTCTAATCACGAAATGCATTGGTACTTAAATACTAAATATCTTAAAATAAGTCAAAGATCAAGGCTATATATAAAAACTCTGCTGTGAATAAACACATTAGAGCAATGATTTGGTTTATGGATTTCATTGACCTATTGACAGTTGACTTTACAAATGACAGACGCTGTGAGTTTTCAGAACCATAACCAAACCGTGTCAATAGATTCTGTGTGTTTACTTCAATTGCATCAAAAATTATACAAAAATTTGATCAGTTCACCAAGTAACAGGTTAGTAAACTCAAAAAAATAGTAAGAGGGCGAATTTTTAAGATTTTCCTGAATAAAAAGTTAAAGATTGGAATTTATGAATCTGAATATATATACATTCCCGTAATTTTAAATTTTTTTGTGTGGAAGATGTTAACTTCATCAATAGAGATTCCGGTCAGTTTTTCAAAACGTTAAAAATTAATAAAAATATTATGTTTGACAATCTTTAAGATTTTACTCTTGATAATTGGAAAAAAATATGTATGACGATACACCCATGGAAGGTAGCCACGTGTCCTTTAACGGGAAAATAGTTTTGTTTTTAATGAAAAAAAAGTATACAAATATAAACATGTTAAATGAAATACCTATTCAGTAATATTTTAGTCCCAGCTAGAGATTGTACATCGCGACGCCATCGCGACTAGTATCTTCTGTTTTTTCAAAGAAGGAAGAAGACAAACGTCGATGATATCCGTATGAATTCTCACTGGGACCAGTATATTTGACATGAATGCAATATCCATATTACGATGTATATCTCCGTGCTCTGAAGAGGCGGTAATGATTTGTAATCATATTTCTCTACGATGTGACGATTTCTTTTCCATTCTCTGAAAAAAAAATTCAAAACATTTTAACCAGATACATTATAATAATATTATGTTGATAATTCATTAAAATAATATTATTTGAAACATTTTTCTTTTTGTATTCTCGTTATTAGCATGTACCTACCTAAATTAACTGGAAAAATTATTAACAAAATATGCATTCGAGATCCGAACCAAACTCGGGAATAATCTATTGACTTCTCAGTTCAAGGCATCCTGATAAATATTTTTATATTATTGTTTAAATTGCTCGTCAATAGAGGGCAACATAACATTTTACTATGGTTTAAATTAATTGATTATGTTTCCAATTAGCAATTTAGTTACTTACTTGAAACACTGCAAAGCTGAAGTTTGTAAATATGAAGATTAATCGAAGCGATTGATAAACAAACAACAAGATTATCACACAACATTCCATGCACTACATTATATTCTATCATAAATTCTATTCTATTTACAAATTATGTACTACGTAACTTAAATAATAATATGTATATACATCTCTAAAAATTATTATGTACATTTGCTATGTTAGGTGACATAATATTAATTTAGAAGTACAGTGAAACCCTCTTAAGAAGTTCTCGCTTAAGATGTTTTCCTGTTAAGAAGTTTGTTTTTTTTTTTGGTCCCTTGAAGACCAAATAGCCCAATTTATCCCACTTGCCTAAAAAGTTTTTTTATCCGGTCCCTTGGAAAACTTCTGAACCTCTTGAATTTCGGATGACAGTTAATATGTCAAGGCCGTGTTTCACGGAAAATGAATATCAGAGCATTCTGAGAAGCTAGAGTGCTCTAATGAAAAGCAAAGTCTGAAATGATATTGGCGCAAGCGATTCTGACCTTGTCCTTTTACAGTTTCTTTATACATAAGGGTTAAAATCGCATATTATTTTTTAATCTGACAGCTGTCACCCGCCCGCCGTCGGGCTACGACAAATGAGAGGTTAAAAGGGTTTCACTGTATGTGTTATTGTTACAGCAGAGATAAGTATTAATTATCACACAGGTGCATTTAAGCAGTTGTTTTTTCTAAAAGGTGCAATCATAGACAAAAGAAGTAGAGTGCATTGGTTAGACCTAAAAAAAACTACAATTGAATTGTTAAACTTAGTCTACATAACAAATATCTTATAGTTTACATAACAAAGGTAAATAAATTATTAATAATATATTAAAAATACTGAAAAATCAAAATGACTATTCCGAAAATAAATTCGAAGTTCTTCGTAATCAGGATTTGAACTCCATACATATTTTAAGTTCTAAGATATCTGTATGAACATTTCAAGGATATGATATGATTTGAGATTTTCACGGCCAAAAGTGTTATGATTTATTTTTGGGGTATTATGCCATGTTGCGCTTCCCTCTTCTTTAGCCAATATTAATATCTTAGCTATATTAAAATATCGTCCCTAAGAGGATTGGAGCACGCATCACGGTATCGCTTCTACATACATACATAAACATACCCTTCACCAAAATATACATATCTGCCCTGATGTTGGACACCGTAACGCTGTCCAAAATTTTGGCTAAAGAAGGAGAAAACGCAACACAGCATAATAAATACCCCAAAAATAAATCACAATGTCCTAGGGTATATTCACCAGTCAAAGTTTTATAAAATTAGATCCCTTAATAAAATTTTTAATAATATTTAACATTAATATTTTCTATTATAATATGAACACTGTTCTGATGTCAGGTTTATCACAAACAAGTAAATTATTATCACTATAAAATAATTAATGTTAGGTTTAATATCACTCGAGGAAGCCTCAGCCAATTAAAAGGAGAATCAATCCACTAATGGTATACTCTGATATCTAGATCTTTGTCGCCCCTTATGGGTTTCTGCTAGATTCCACTGCTGGTTACATCTGTAGTTGTTGTTTACAGAGAGAGGCCAAATTGGGAGATGGTCACTGATGAATTCACTGCCTTTAGTAGGACATGAGAGGTTAGTATAATATAGTGCACTAGAAGAAGGAAGGAGAGCTTGGTTAAGAGATGCGGATAGTAAAGGTCGGTGCAGAAAGCTGTCGGGCTGCGCAAGTAAGGGCGTTTGTGCGACAGTTAAGCTCGGTGTTAAAAGACTATACGGCGTTCTACCATTGTAGTAACAACGTAATCTACCTGGAGTCACCACTGCAGTCAGAGATTCAGATTCCTCGTGGTGGAAGCCATTCCCTTTCGGTGATGCAGGATTTATATCTGGAATTCAAATAGGGTAATCAGGAACCAGCTAGCCAGTTACATGGATGTACTTTTGAAAGGGTTTTTTTAAAAAAATAATTATTCTAGACTAGAGTAGTTTACAGGAGAAAAAAATGGTTTAATAGACAACAGTAAGATATCCGATAAAGATAAATGAAGACTAGCAAAAGTTGATGAAATAAATAATATTTAAGAAATGAAAAATATATTATTATTTATTACTAACCATTTTTCCAAGCATTTGAGGTCAGCGAATGACCATTAGCATCCGTCTTTGATTCGGTTGTCACCGGATCTTTCATACAAGTAATGAAGAACATTATAGATGCTCCGACCAAAGGAGGTATTCCAGAGAGCAAGAAAGGTAGCTTGTACGACTGAGTGTGATCATAGATCAATCCAGCTACCGGAGGGCCCAGTGTCAGGGGAACTGAACAGAGTCCCAGCAGGAATCCAATGCCCTGAGTTCCTCCTTTCTGACCACACAAGTCAAAAGCAATAGGTCCCAGCAGAGAGATGAAGCATCCGTCGAAGAGTCCCATTCCTAGGGCTATTGTTAGAAGTACCCCGTATGAAGGGGCGAATGGTAAGCACATGGATAGTATTCCTATACTATAGAAAGCTATCTGCTGCAGATATATTCTGTTTACTTTCGGGTGGTCAGCTATGTACCCAAAAAAGAGCCTTCCGATACCAGAAGTCACACCGATGCACATGATAGGCACATTGCTTTTGTTGCCGAATTCAACGTCAACAAAGGAAGCCATGTGAACATAAGGTATGAAGTAACCAAACAGCGCCGATGGGATAGCAATCACCCAAATGATGTATCGTTTCTGCTTCCAATTGTCCACATGAATGACTGACTTCATTATAGCGGCAAAAGCTTGTTTTTCTGGGTTAGTTTTCTTTTCTTCGATGACAGGTGGTAGTGGCTTGAACAGCATAGCGCAGACCATGACGAATGACGACATTAGCGCAAGTATTCTCAATGCGGCTTCGAGTCCCGCCGTGGCTATAAAGTACTCGAGAATTAATGGCATTATGACGGTGAATACGGAGCTTCCACAGGTGACTATTCCATTGACGAAGCCTAGGTACCGGCTGAAGTAGTGTCCGAGGATAGCGAGCGAGGGGGTGTAGGCCAGGGCGGCCCCGAGCCCGTACATGAAGCCGTAGGTGAAGAAGAGCGCGGGGACGGAGTGGCAGAGGAAGGAGGACAGCAGCATGCCGCCAGCCGCCAGCGCGCCCCCGAGGAAGGTGGTGAGACGGATGCCCAGCCGGTCAGTCAGGACTCCGGCTACAGGTGATAGCAGAAACATGGTGCCGATGGACAAGGAACCCACCAGAGCTGGAAAACAAAATAATTGACAATGATTAAAATGATTTATGCTTCCGAGTAGGCAGTTTGGTTGATCATAATTTCGCAAGGGATATTTATTGAAACAGTTTTATTTTATTTTCAATTTCGGGATCTTAAAACACCTTCCTTCGGTTGATATAAATTAGTACGCTGTTGTAGTTATTAATGAAATAAAAAATTTTCATTTCATACATTTATGTAAAATATGCCAGGTGGCCGATTCTTGTTCTCCATCCCTAGCCAAGGACATGTCCCCTATATACCCATGCTTCTTATTCCAGCCTTGGCACAAACTAGTCTTTGTCAAAGCCAAAAAGAGGGAGATGGGTACATTAAGGACATGTCCCGGGAATTTGCCTTCTGGAGTATAGAATATTTTTTTTCTTTTTTCATTGCTTTGTAATTACATAATTTGTGGATTTTATTCACGCTAGTCACTTGCCCGTGTTGTGGTGGTCGAGTGATGAAGAGGTGTTTTTAAAAACTTTATGTTGAAATCTTTCCTTTGGCATTTAAATGTTTATTTATATACAACAAAGCACATAAGAACTGAGAGAGAGGTGAATGAAATCTAAATTATGTTTCAATAAATAATTATTTTCAAGGTGATATCCGTCTAATTAGTCCAGTCAATTTAGCAAAATTCCATGCAAAAGGTCAGGTAGTTTTGAATTTTTAATATATCATTATTTGAAGTACAAAAACAAGTGCCTAAATTGTTTTTCCCGGGTAACGCTCCCGGAGCGGTTGTTCGCCGAGGTGGAAAACTTGATTTTAACATCATTGTGGCAACCCAAACGATACATAAAAAAATTAAAACAACCTCACCTTTGCAAGGAATTGCCTTTTTTGTTACATTGAGTAACGGGACTAAATATGATTTAATTAAATTAAAACAAATAACTTTGTTTAAACCACTAATATAATCACAATTACCTACGTAATGACATGTCATTACTACCCTGACGAAGAAACCATCGGTTTTGAAACATGTAGGTAATTGTGATTATATTAGTGGTTTAAACAAAGTGATTTGTTTTAATTTAATTTAAAATGACGCCACAAAGTGATTTTGCGAAGTTTGAAGAAATTAAATATGATTTGACTCAAGATATGCAATCTGCATAGCTTGAGAGTTATGAGGATTGCATAAATGACATTTCTAGGCGTATAATAGAAAAATACCTCTTCAAGTTCATCTTCTGATATGTCATATTAACAAAAGTATGTAATTATTCAGTTAGTTTGACTCTGAAATGAAAAATCGCCAGATTTTTTATTTATATATTTCAATTTAGTATCGTTTACCACTTCAATAGTATTATATATCGTAATGCCAAAGTCGTAATGTCAAAGTAGACATTGATTGAGGTTTGAAGTTTGGAATTGACATCATAAATCGATTTATATTTTTACTAAACCAGCTTAAATAAATCTATAGTTAATACATAATAATGCATGGATAACCTCTGAGGTCTAGTATGGACGATCGATAAAACCCCATATCAATACGATATTGGCCAAATTCGATATATATAGTTGCGGTCAGTTATCAATATTTACGAGGACGGTTAGCAGTTATTAGCCAGATAAGTTTTGGTTAACTGTTAAATGTTAACCACAATGCCCTTTTTGACAATGTTAAGGAGGTTACTGTGTTTTTACTTATGTCGACAGAATATTATTTAATTCAAGACATGCGAACACCTCAGGTTCTCTCAGTGAGGTGTTCACAAAATGCTACTACTAACCTTTTTACATACCTTTTTATATCCTGTCACTGAATATTAACTTTTTTGTACTAATTATGTAAACCACTGTATTATTATTATTTTTTTTTATTTGTCTTTATTCATTAAACTGCTAGTTACATGTTTTGAGAACTTTACGACCACCACGCTAGGCATAGCCCGTTTTGTGGTGGTCAGTTATCTATAGAGTGCATTAACATAATGAACTATATAAAATAATGTGAAAGAATATAAATTAACTTAACATGAAAAAATATTTAAGAAAACAAAATAATAATATAAAAGAGTAATATAAAAGAGTATGAAAGAATATAGTAAATTACAAAAAGTATAGAACATAAAAAGCATATATACCTATATGAAAGAATATAAAAAGTATGCAATTAAAAAAAAAAAAAAAAATATATATATATATATATAAAATCAAAGTAAGTAAATAGAGTGAGGTCTTAATTAAATTTAAATTTAAAAAAGACGCAATCGATTTATTCCGTCGTTTTTTGAGAAACGAAACTGTTGAAATATGACTAAAGACCTCATTAACTAATTAACTCCCGTTTAATGTCAAAAAATAATTGCGGACTGCCAATGCATATTTCGGTTAGTATTGCCAATCTTACTAATATTATAAACGCGAAAGTTTGTATGGATGTATGTATGTTTGTTACTCTTTAAATCAAAATTTAATGAATGGATTTTAATGAAACTTTACAATAATATAGCTCATACATCAGAATAACATATAGGCTATAATTTATAAAGCTAGCTTTTTATTTTCAATATATTGAAAATAATAATTATTGTTTAATAGAAAACGTCAAAATTTGAGAATGACATTTTGCAAAACAATGATTGTTAAATCAAAATTCCATTTCAGAAAATATTTAAATTAGTGAATTTATTTGAAGTACTCGCCTAATACTTTGAATCGAATCAAGAATTATACATATTATAAATAAATAGGTTAAGAATTTTGGTATAAACGTAGATGGGACCTAAGAAAAGAAAATAGATTACTCGAAGTACTAATCCTACGCAGAAGCTTGTTTATTAATATTTTACATTGATTGATTGGCGTTTGATGTTTCGTAGACAGATCCGACAATGCTGCCAGCGTATATCGATTTCTTATTTATTCCCTTTCAATATCGGTTCGGCTGTTAACAATGAAAACGTAATCGGTATATCGACATACAATCGTTGGAATTTACGCCTATCGATCCGATATTGTAAAGTAATCGATTTCTCTGTGCTTGATTCCAAGAAGTCCAATAACTTATTACTTCTAATAACCCCTGGTCCAGACGACTAGACGGACAATAATGGTCAATGGGACTATTCAAGTTGACCAATATTCCTTTCTGCTATAATCAACTCATTAACCTACACACCAACGGAAGGTCACCGCGGTGGCTCCTAACCTCCTAACTACAACAGCTAGTAAGAAGATAAAACATCAATGAACTTGTACAGATAAAAAAATCATGCGGTTACCAAGAAGCAGTGAGTATTTTCGTGATTAAAAACCGTACTTTAGAGTAAGCACATTTTAATGAAAAAAATTCTATTTATGTTACCAGTTACCACGCTCCAAATTCTGTAAATCATCATTCAAAATTAAAAGATCTTTGTGAAAAAAAGTTACATTTGTGTATTATATTACAAATCCAATTTCCACTTTTGTAGAAATACCCTAAAATAATCTATTAACTAAATTAAATTATTCTACGTGTTTAGTGGGAAATAGTTACATTTTTGAACATGAACATGAACATTTTTGGGTTTTAAGGCCCGGAATTCATATTTTCTACCGATTTATAACATATTTATCTTTAACACTTTCAACTTTTAAGTTCATAAAAAAATATTTTATTTTTGAAAATAATATCTGTACATTATCGAGCCAAAATGGTAATTATATGAAATTCACTAGATAGAAAAAAATCGCGAAGTATGCTCCGAAAATTATTAAAAACACATTTTTTTTCTGTTGTTTAACATGTTATGTTATATACCTAGCTATGAAAAAAATCACAGTGTATCTTAAGCATTTGTCGAGATTTTTGATGTATTTTAAACGAGTCGTGTTTTATTAAACATGTTCACTATTTTCGCTTGAATATTATCGTATTCATAGACATATGAATATATCATAAGTCTGTGATCGTATTAGATATTAGCGTGCACCATCTACCATCGTATTTACGTCTTTCTTCTTCTTTTTGAGCTTCTACTACCGGCCTTAACAATGCTTTTATAAATAACATGGTTCCCATTTATGTCCTCTGCGTACAAACTATATCTAAATTTCTCTAATAGAACTGTGCTGTATACAAAATCGACCACCATAACACGGCCATGACCCTAGCGTAGTTGTAAAAAAATGCTCAATTAATGTAACAAACAATTCAATGAATAAATAAAACTTTAACTTAACAATAAACAGGGTTAATTTCAAGAGATCTCCGGATAAATATGGTCTTGTATATTTTCTGCTTGTACAGAATCTAAATAAAAAAATAATATATGTAAATTTTAACGCAGCATCATGAGCATTGATCGAATGCATTGTACCATAATATAGTTTTGTATTAATTAAGAGGAACGGCTGGGCGGCCGCTTTAATACAAAACGTAGTTTTGGATTTGAGGGCACAATACCCAACCAAACTGAAAAATTATTTTTGTAATAAAAAGGTAGGTCCAATGCCGATCTCGGATAGGAGCTACTTTTTTTGCTTTTAAATTATGACATGGTGACAATATTGTGTATAGGTAATGAAAGAAATCAGTTTTTGTTCATTTTGGAAGCAACTTTGGAATTTTTTTATGAGTTATTTATAATTATTAAAAAAAAAAATCTGCCTAATTGTTGGTTCTAATGAAAAATAAAATAAAAAATTTCAAAATGTTAAAAATGAGTTTCTTTGGGTAGTAATTTTAAAATATAAGCGACAAGTTTTTGTTCCGATGTATATAGGTAATTTGTAATTTAAATTTACACCCATCAAAAAGGTTTCTAAAAAAAACAATATTTTAAATTTTATATTTCATCTTATTTATATATATTTTTTAAATGTTTACATTTACTCTCAAATGTACAAGTTGCCTCTAAAATCATAAAATATTAAAATCTTTAATAGCCAATTTTTTAAAAATTAAAGCAAAAATAAATAAAGTAGCTCCTATCCGAGATCGACATTTGACATATCTTTTGATAACAGAATTAATTTTTCAGTTTGGTTGGGTATTTTGGCCTAAAATCCAAAACTACTTTTTGATGAAACTTGCCGCACACCCAATGGTTTTAAGAGGAACGGCTGCGCGGCCGCCTTCATACAAAACGTAGTTTTGGATTTGAGGCCACAATACCCAACCAAATTGAAAAATTATTTTTGCAATAAAAAGGTAGGTCAAATGTCAATCTCGGATAGGAGCTACTTATTTTTTTGCTTTTAAATGATGACGTAAAGGTAATTAAAGAAATCAGTTTTCATTCATTTTGGAAGCAACTTCGGAATTTTTTTGTGAATTATTTACAATTATAAAAAAAAAAATCTGTCTAATCCTGGGTTTTAATATAATGAAAAATAAAATTAAACATTAAAAACTATTAAAATGCGTTTCTTTGCGTAGTAATTTTAATATATAAACGACAAGTTTTTATTTCGATGTAAAAATTAAATTATTAAATTTACACCTATCAAAAATGTTTCTAAAAAAAACAATATTTTTAATTTTATATTTCACCTTTTTAAAAAATATATACAGTATAATTATTTTTTTAAATGTTTATATTTGCTCGCAAATAATTGTCCAAGTTGCCTCTAAAATCATAAAATCTTTAATAGCCCATATTTTATAAATTAAAGCACAAATAAATAAAGTAGCTCCCATCCGAGGTCGACATTTAACATATCTTTTGATTACAATTTTTTTTTTTCAGTTTTGGTTGGGTATTTTGGCCTAAAATTCTAGCCTTAACGATCGACGAACTGGTAGATGCAATAGTTAGCCTAACATAATTAAGTAGTAGTTTGTCTAATATATTTTTTTTTCGAAACTTGACAAAGAGTACGAAATAAATCAACCCTACCAAACTTTCGGAACACGGCTGCATAAATTTTGCCTTAATTATTTAATAGAATATCAGAAACAAAGGGGGAAATTACAAAACATATTAAATTGTGCTCATTTTGGTGGGGTGAAAAATATTCTAAACTCGTTGGGGGGCGCCTACGAAGGTAACAGATACATAGCACTTGACGAGACTCGACTAAACAACCCCAACCTACTTGCAATCTACCCTAACATAACTTTTCAGTTGCGGGTATGGGATTATTATTTTTTTACATGAATACCGTTCAAGAGTCCCAACTGCTCCCGTCTGGAGCCAGTGCGACTATGGCATCTTCAAATTAAGTATGTAGTGAAGCTGAAGGTAGTGGGGAGGGGAAGGAGATGGGGAAGAGAAATGTGGATAGTACCTGGCTATTCAGATCTGGTCCTCTAAATACGGCTAAAGCCATTTCAAGGAACTTTTCGATGTTTCGGACAGTGTTACAGCGTCCATCATCACACATCTGCCCTGATGAGGGACCCTGTAAGGTTGTCCGAAACTTTGGATAAATAAGGAGGTAGCGCAACACGGCATAACACCCGAAAAACAAATAACAAAAATACCGTGTATTATTTGTTTATAAATCAATTGAGAAATAACACAATTAAAAACAAATAAAATTTAATTTTTCAAAAGAAGCAAACACATTGTGACTTGACATTTTAATAAATGAAAAGAAAAAACTTTGTTTTGAGTCACTTTATTTAAATAAAGTGACTTAAAACAAAGTATTTTCTTTTTATTTATTAAATAAAATTTATTTGCGCACGCCGGGTTCGAACCCGCGACCTTCCGATCGTGAGTCGAGTGTCTTACCCCTCGACCATGCACGGAGGTAAACGTTGCTTTTTTGAGACAAAATGTCGATATACCAAGCGGAATCGACTTAGATACTATTGCTTCTGGCTGTCCATGGAATCATGATCATTTTTTTTTAATAAGGTAGATACCTATCAATAATGACATATATTAATTCATATTACCCTATCAATCTGTTTAACGTACGTAGGTATGTCAATTACTAATTTAGTGAATAATTTATTACTGGGTGCAGAAGTCATTTTTATATCAGCCGCTTTTATCAAATGCTGTTCTGTTTTCAACAGCAATAATAATATTTACATACCCAACGCTATCAATTACCATAAATTAATTAGCACGCAGATTGTAGGTAGAAACAAGATGGATTCATATCAAAATAGTGTGATAACATCACTGATAATATAGAAACGATAAATTATGAACAATTTAACGTTTTTTCAACGTTCGCTCCACACAGAAGGCCCTAATAAAAATATCTCCTTCAGGGCCTATATATCACTTTTGGGGATGCAATGTGGAGGGTTTTTTAAGGAAAGAAATGAGAGGAAGATCTGGGAAGGAAAAATGTGGTAGGAATCTGATGGTCAGTGTGTCCAGGAGTGACGGACGTATGAATCCATCCCTCTAACTGCGATGCAAGGCGATGGTTCGAGAGGGTCCTGCTGGAGAAGTAAAAAGGTCTCCCTCAATGAAATTTCAAATCCAGCACGCCATAAAGTAATCGCTGCAAAGACCTAGACAATCCTCACCCCATGAATTCGGCACCCCTTTTAAATCAACAAACAAACTTAGCGAACCACTCGGGGTGACCTATGGCAGAGGTGTTGGTTATCCAATAAATGGTTCTCGAGGCGGCGGTGCCCATACCACCTCTTAAATCAATACTATTATCATACCAGTGAATCAAATCCGCCAGATTCACTACCTACGTTAAGTAAATCAAATAATTCGACGATTTACGTTGGTTTTGTAAATTTAAAACATTTACGGAAAATTGTGAACCTCACCTAACTCAGAGGTCGTATTTGGCCCACAGAATACTTTTAAAAATAATATTTAACCATTTGATAATTTAAAAAAATCGTTACGTAATCTTTGATGCGGTAGGTCTGATTTTTATAATAACCTAATAAAGTTCCATCTTGTGTGATTTACATCAAAGGCCTGTAAGCTACGCACATAAATTAATAATTAATCATAACATTGACAAGCGTAATAGTGTACATCTTCTGTTTATAAACAAATCATTTTGTATTTACTTGTTATACTCTCATGACTATTTGACCTTAAATAGATAAAATATAATAAAATCTTCCCGGCAAGGGGCAAAGTGCATAGTCATTATAATTTTTTAATATGTATGTGTAAGTAAATAGATAACAAAGTCGCTTGAATTTCTGATGTATTCGCTGTATTCGGAGAGGGTTTATTGAGGAAATAGTAAAGGCTGTAGGACATTGTCGGTTTGAGCTAGAAATAGAGGAGAGAAAATGAAGAAAAAAGAGGGAAAAGGTACAAGATACAAGAATCCACACATACAAAATAATAATTTCAATTATACGAATTTATATATTATATAAGTCAGCAACTTCAATTTAAATATTACACATGAATACTTTCGTATATTACTAGGACTGGTTGTCTTTATATTATGTAATTCACCACAGCAACAGCATGGATTTCTGCCTGTTACGAAACGCAGTAAAATGATACGCTAGTGAGGCAGATATACGGCCCGCCTCCGAGAGCCACTGTTTTAATGCAGAAATGGGGAGTCACATAAAATCGAAATTAACGAAAGCCGTTGTGTGGTCGCGCGTTATTTAGTTTGAGGCACGCCTCAAAAAACGTAAATTCCCGAAGTAGAACCGATCATTTACTATTAGCTCTAGCGCTCTAGTGACCAAATGTTGTTTGGTTTTGCGATTATTTACGATAATACCTACGGAATACTTTTTTTTAAAATAATTTAGTGGGGCTAATTTGTAGTTGACTGTCTATCATGTGTTTACATATTATTGTTATAGTTTGATGTAGGAAATAATTCAATTGTTTTTTTTATAGGTAGGTGTGGTATAAATAATGCTTACATTAAAAAAAATTGTGTCTCCAGACTTTTTAACCCCGCAAACAGCCACTACTATCGGATCGACAAATCATGTCCATCGAGAATGAGATTACGCAGGTACATATACCTACGGTTGTATTAATGAAGTTTCCCAGAAAAAAGTACCACTTGTTCATTTAATACCGGACGGCTTTTAAATAAAATAGTTAATCAAAATTTCAAACATGTAGGTAACTATTTACAAATTACTATCCCGCTATAGAGTATCAATACGCCTTAAATTTTTTTTTGTAGAATGAGTATTCTACAAAAAAAAATGCTAATAGAAATCATAATTGTAAAATCACAATCTTCGACATAAACATGAATCTCACTAGGACTAATAGCCTGAATCGATATAATTTACTTAATCATTCGAGAAACCAAACATACAGTAATCACTACACACATAAACACTAAATATTACAAGGAGAAATATTAAAAAAAAACATCTAGATAAGTAGTTTGAGAGCGTATTGTAACATAAATTAAACCGTTAATATTTTTTTGTTTAAGAGTTGCTAATTTCGTCCTCAACGATTAAATTTTACAATATGACGTTTTATCCATTAAAGTTAATCCAAAAATTACAACAAATTCGTCCTAGACTTGAATCAATAGACGTCGCACATTAAAATATAAATATATATGTGTATCCAAGACACTATCTAGATTGCATTTAGTTCGGTAAGAACTTGCAATCATACATAAAGCAGTCAATAAAAATATGAAGATCATCTTGATTGTTCTTAATCGGAGTATGTCACAGGGGATAGGGTCGAATTAGCTAAGTGGTTAGAACTGAACCCAGGCAAGGCCTAAGTTCATTTCCTAGATACGACCGTACCTTTTTCGGGTTCAAATTATCGTTTGAGAGTCGCAAATAATGCCTTCAATGATTAAATATTACAATTTGAGGATTTACTCATTAAAGTTATTAAATAAAACAAAAATAAATCGTTAATCATTATTCCTAACAGTATCGAGGACGATTTTCAAATCGACCTAGTGAACTGAGCAGGTCAAGGTAAACATCGGCACGTTTCTGCAGATGATGTGAATTTTATCAAAGTACGAAGCATGTTCAGAAAGTAAATGTACTAGATTTTTATATATTTTTAGAAAAAGTATATTTGAAAAGAAAAAAAAGCAGGGTATTGTTAATACACTTGTTGACTATTTTTTCACATAATCGCCATCCCGTTCAATGCATGTGGTGAGCCGTGGCACAAGTTTTTTTAGTCCTCCTCGAAGAACTCTCCCGCCATCTCCTTTGCCCACTTCAGAAGCTCTTTCTGCACTTGATTGTCGGTTGAAAATTTATTCCACCCGTGTGAGTCTTTTTGAGTTTGGTTAGGGTCTCACAATATTTTGATGGCTTTTCCCCGATGCAGAAATTCGACAAAATTGATATCTTTTCAAAATTTCGATTTTGAAGTTTTTGGCAGATGAAGAATTGGTGAAACGACTGTACTTTTGTTTCAGGTGTGTAATGAGCCACCCATGTGTCATCTCCAGTCACAATAGAGCTCAGAAAATTCTCACCTTCCAATTCAAGTCGCTCAAGAAACTCGTGGGAGCTATTGACCTGATTTTTCTTGTGCTGAATGTGGATCGCACTTGGCGGGAAATCTCACCGACCTCCTTCTCGTAACTGGACACTACAACGTGAGTTTACGTACTACCATATTTCTGCGACGGCCAGGAGATCCCACTCTACCACTCAGTATTGAAAGCCCTCAAAAAAAGAAAAAAACACAGTCCTTTATGGTCACAGTACACTTACTTTCTGAACATGCCAAGTATATAAGCTGATTCAGTTCTCTCCAAGAACAATATTGCAGAGAGACAAAACCGAATATATTAGATAATTAGTGCTTCTATTTGATCAGTTATTTAACGGGCGATAAACGCGTAGTGTATCCCGGGGAGGTCATTCATTTGAAAATAATATGACTGGTGATTAATTAATTACGATTCTGATGAATTAATTGAGCTTAGAAGATGATGCATTCTTCTGATTAATGATTATTTGTAGGTACGTTAAATAAGGTCAGTTCCTTTATATATTGTGCAAGGTTCACACCAAAAAGTGTAGAAAAAAAGAGATTGTTATTTAAAAAAAATATTTATTTATTTCAATATTTTATATAAATGACGTATTGCCCGTCTTACTAGGTGTGAAACGCCTGTGTTGAGGAGATGGCAATTTATATAGCGGTTGTTAACTATAGTACATTGACTAAAGAAGGACTTGGTCGAAGCTATAGTACTATGAAAATGACATAAAAATATAAATATATATATATATATATTTTTTTTTTAAATTATACAGTTCAAGTATGTTAAGAAAAAAATGGCAAGTACAAAAAGAAACTCATACATATAAGTACACAGTTGGCATAATTGTAAATATGTTAAAAATACTTCTGATGGATATGTTTATTGGAGGTAATCAATGATTATACTTTTAATAAATCAGGTACGGGAAATACGTCATTCCTATGTCTACCTACGTTAAATTATCGTGAAAACAAGCTTATGTGTCCAAGCGGTTAAATGAACTTTTGGTTTGCGTGTTTCTAATGTCAGTAGGTAGAGAATTGAATAACTATATAAAAATAGCATTGTATATGTATAGCTACCTATATTAAATTTTATTTATCTTTTTTTCAAATAATTTAAGTTCTTTATATCATCTCTTCTCCATTTTTTCTTTTCTTTTCTATTTCTCTTATTAATTTTCATTTTATGTTTATTTTTCAAAATTCTATTTATTAATTAATAATTTATTTTATTCTTTCTTTTGAAAATGATATAAAAAATATTAAATTACTGCCACCTCGGAACAGGCTCAGCCTAGTGAGGTGGCATATACCTAAAAGAATGTACATAAAATGTATTTTTTGGTTAATAGATAAAAAAAAAAAAAATAATAATAATAATAATAATAAAAATTTAAAAATTCTTAGCCCATAAGAGGGTAGTCAAACTGGGATCTTAAAAGATTTTACATGTGACTGTCTTAAGGCTCTAGTGCTTATTTGTTTTTCAAATATATGTCTATTTTTAAATTGATGAAGCAGGATATTTTTTGAATACGTATGGATATACTTATATAAATATTTTGAATACTTATGGAAAGAAGAGATCAATTTCATTCACAATAATGTGAATGAAATAAATTGTGACGATTCTAGTATATTTCGACCATCCATCGTATTTATTAACTTACTAACTTACCCACGGCTTCGCTCGCTTGGTTTTAGAGAGAAATATCTGTACAAAGAATTTTTCCGTGGAAATAAATTGTTTTTCTGTGATTAAAAGTGGCCAATGTTACTTCCCAGTCCCCATGCAAAAAATCACGTTGATTGGTTCGATTGCTCTGTTGCGACGTGAAAGAAGGACAGACAAACAAACACACTTTCGAATTTAAATTTTAGTTAGGTTTTGCTAGTTTGGAGGGGCTTAGTGCATTGTGCATTCCGTCGCGTGGACGAAACAATCAAAAGTACCTATGCAGGTAGGAGGAATAAGTATAACAATAATTAATCATATAGACATATAGATAGATATCTGTCGCGCCTCTAGCGGGAAATACGTTTTTAGAATTTCATAAAAAACTAATAAATTTTCCAATTTTCTACAAAACAAATTTCATTAGCGTAAACTTCACTGATTTATGCAACCAAGTAAGCATCCAATATGTTAAAATTTTGCATCATATTTTATATCTTTCAAATCTTCATAAAATGGAGTGGCGGCCATCTTGGCTGTTAGCATAAGGGCCTTTCGTATAGGAGGCATTGCTATACATTCCGTGTAGGTACTACTAAAATTGCTCTACTATCACTATTTGTTTTCTTTGAAGATGTTCAGTTC
Organism: Limnephilus auricula; assembly: GCA_951813805.1. Classification (NCBI taxonomy): domain Eukaryota; kingdom Metazoa; phylum Arthropoda; class Insecta; order Trichoptera; family Limnephilidae; genus Limnephilus; species Limnephilus auricula. Next base: position 3,313,519 of record OX638401.1, read on the forward strand.
TTGCAATTTTAAGTAGGTACTTACCAACATCTCATTAAAAGGCTCTTCATATTTTACTAAACAACCTTTATTATTGTACGTGTACAATACACATTTCCACACAGTAAATACTGATTGTAATGATATATGTCGAATCGATGCGACATGAAGTTTTCTAACAGTACCTACCTATCCACCAATTAATGCCATTAGAGACAATTGATCGACTTCATTGGAGATGATTCTCTGGCGCGAAGGAGTTGATACGATTGCCTTTAGCGGACCGAAGATTGTCAATAATTTTATCATTACCATTAAATATTTGTCATTGTGTTGTCAGTGTAATTGAAGAATTTGTTTGCGTCGTGGGCCATGCATATGAAATGAGGCACATGCCAAATAACGGTGATACTAAATAATTATATTCATTCGTTGAAGTCGACTGAAAAAAATTATAGTTAATTGTCAAACAATTGACGCCGCCGTAGTCCAGAGGCAAGGCTTTGGACTCCCATTCCAAAGGTCGCGGGTTCGAACCCTGCGTGCACAAATACATTTTATTTGATTAATTTGTGTTATTTCGTATTAATTAATTAAAAATAATATATTCTATATTTGCGGCACGTTCCAGAGTGGAAGATACTCTCAGTATCTCCCTGGTGTAAGACCTCATTTCAGAATTGAAACGTTCCTTGAAATGGCTTTAGCATCTTTAGTGACTAGATCTGAATAGCCATGTACATCCCCACCTTCCTTTTCCCCTTCCCCTTCTCCTTCCCTTCCCCGCTTACCTTCAGCCTCACAGCCAGCCCAATTGGGGATGCCATAGTCTCGCTGGCTCCAGGCGGGAGCAGTTGGAACTCTTGTGAGTGTTCTCTATTAAAAAAATATATATCTTAACCATTCGAGGGTCAAGACATTTACAAAATAGATGCGTTGAGCTCTGGAGATTTTTGTACGTTTGGTTTATTAGTCCTGCAGGCTGTGCTTTAACTTTAAATCACGCCATGAAAACAGATAAAATGTTATCTTTCCTTTAAAGCCAATGAATTTACCTATATTTATACTTTTGAATGCAGCTATAACTTTGTGTTATCCATTATAAATAAAGAAAACAATATTTCTTTCTTAGAACCTCTATATATTTTTTTTAATTTACGCTGACTGGTTTCAGAACGACCATTAGGCCATATAATAACTTGACATTAAAAAAAAACAGAGGGAGAGTACAATATATTGCTAAATGTTGTGGTGGGGGTGTGGGCGCGACTAGGTATTAGTGAAGAGATTAGTGAACTATCTGTGAAAGGAAACATATCTAAGATGGGTCTGTAGGATTATATTTTTTGTTTATTGATAATTGTTTCATTTTTAATTAGGAGAATTCTTTATTCATTTCTAAGGATTTTAAGTTTTACCTATATTTCATAATTTATCTTAAGTTTGTATGTTTTATAAAACAAAAATCAAATCATAAATTAACAAACGCGCGAAATTTGCATGATTGTTAAAAGAAATTGTTTAAAATTGTACTTTTTACAGAGTATTTATGATACAGTTCGATTAAATAATTTAATAACATTACTATTTTAACTTTAAACATTTTACAAAGTTTATAATTTTTAAAATTTTATCGTTTTTCACTTTAGATAGCATTTTTCTATTGTAATTAATTAGACTAAAAATTATCTCAGAATACCTAATAAAAATTACATCAATTTCTTTATTGTGAATAACTCCAACTGAATTAACATTAAAACCCGCACTCGTTACGACATTTCACTTAGGATTATAATAGTAAAACAGACACCGCTGCGAAAAATGAAACGTTCTGTTTACTAGCGTACTAAAAACTGTGTACAATTTAATACATTTGTAAACACGTGAAATTTATTTGTAGGAAACGACCCAATTGCGAGAGAATCTCAACTATCTATATACACTCATCTCTATAATTAAGACAAATTATTAAAACATTAAATTTATGGTCGCACTAATTCTGAGAAACAAAATATAGTTCTCAATTCTTACCCGCAATGAATTTAAATATAGAGGAACATAATTATGCAATTTTTTGTAACCAACAGAACAATGCCTGCACAATCTACTTAAAAGTTGTGCACTCATAAAGTTTGAACTCCAACCTTCTAATGAATATTATCTTCATGTACAAACTTAATTAATTATGTGTAAAATATTATTATTTATGTACATAAATACAAGATAACTTTTCAGGCACACGGTGTTCGCAAACTCATGGGTTAAGCCGAAGGCTGATAGTGTAAAGTCCGGTCAGAGAGTAGCATCGCGTTTGGGTCCCATCCCCTATATAATTCCTCGACTGGCTCCTCCTACCTCCGTCACGGAACAAGCAATATTTTCCTCTTACTGTAGTGGTAGTAGGAAAATTTCAAATATTGTCACTATGGTCAGGTTTATTTATTTCTAACTTTTAAACAACACATACAATATGTTGAACCCGGGAATGTTAGTTTTTCGTTTTCCAAAAAAAAAAAAGTTAAAAAACGACGGTCGAAGTTAAGGGGGTAGTCTGGTCCAGCCGACCCAAAAAATCTTTTTTTTGTTACTTAAAAATCTTACCATACTTGTGTAGAATACATTCCCAAAGTTATGTGATCAAACGTCCTTGAAATATAGTTAGACCCCTCGGACCCTCCGCTGGGGGGTCGGACCCTCCCCTTGCGGCCGATATATCTATATATATAGATTTTCAAGTCAATTTTTCAATTGTGTTTTTTTTTGCCTAAATGTACCTTTATATGTAACAAATATTTAGTGTTAATAAAGTATATCTTTGAAAAAAAAACGCATTGTAAATACACTCGGTTGGACCAGACTCCCCCATTAAGATGAAGTTATACGCCAAATCACTATTTCTTTTTGATACATTGAAGCTTTTCCTACCTTTTCAACGAATGGAATTAAAATAAAATTATTAATTACGTTTCAAAAAATATAAGCGCAAAGTACTAAATAATTTGTTTTTTCATTAGATAAATATGAAGTTATATAAGAAACAACTTTTTAAAAATACCGCTTTATGGCTAAGGTTATTTTTGACTTTTTGATTGATTGATTGACTAACTTTTTTTCGTTCTTGTAAAATTATTTATAAAAAAAATAAAAACAACTTTGGCGCTACTTTCCTCGCGTAGATAATACCAAAAATGGTAACCGACGAGTTCACCGAATATCAATTCATCGAAAGCAATTTTATCGACAACGAGAGGTTAGGTTAGGTTAGGTTGAACTCGTTCACGATGAACTCGTTTTCGTTGAACTCGCCGTGAACCACCAAAAATACGCGGAGTTTTCAAGGGATAAGAAGTCGAATATTTCTGGCTTGTATATTCCTCTTAAGGCGAAGCTTAATGCTAAATCACTATTTTAGATTAATTTTTACTACGAGACGGTTGAAATTGACGCTTTCCCTACAGTTTCCATCAAGTCGAATTAAAATTAATTCTAAATTACTAAGGACCGGTTGTTTCGGAAAATTTCACGTTTGAATTTCCTTCAAATCGACATTCACCGAAAAATTGGTTGTTTCAACCTCCGTCAGAAGAAATTTCATCAAAAATTCCATAGGACCAGTTGTTTCGGAATTCCCTTCAAATTTAAATTTCCTTCAAATTTGAGTTTCCTTCAAATCGTCATTCAACGAAAAATTGAGTTGCTTCAACTTCCGTCAGCAGTGAAAATACTATAGAAATGTGATGTGAATGTGATCAGCCGAGTCCGGACGGTTAGCGAAATAATGGGAGGCGCATGCGCAGACGTCAAAATTGTGATTCGGCGGGGAACACTTGAATAAAATTTTCAAATTTATCGAACGTTATTTGGAGTTGAAACAACTTATTTCGTATTTGAAATATAGGAAGACGTGATTGCGTGTCAAATTTGAAATGAAAAAAAGAATCTTTTCATTTTTGAAACATTTCCATAAAATTTTCCTTGAAATTTCTTCTAACGGAGGTTGAAACAACCCAATTTTTCGGTGAATGACGATTTGAAGGAAATTCAAACGTGAAATTTTCCGAAACAACTGGTCCTAAGTTTTTTAATATTTCAGGGGCGCCTATCCGCCTGTGCATGATTCCACAGAAATGTGACGAAAATCAACGCCATATCTTATGCATTTTACTCATGGCGTCTTTTGTCATGCAAATGCTTCTTCTCACTTCTATTTTACAACATCCCTCGTCACTTAAAGATGCGCCCAGGTGTGCTAGCACGGTCGATCGATATGAAGTTACCGACCGATTGTCGGTAACTTCTCATCGTTCCCTAGGACAACTGCAGATCTCAAACGTACAAACGACAGTTGATATCGAATATATTAAGGACACTTAGTCATTGTGAACTGTCACCTATTCGTTTGGGATCTGCAGTTGTCGTAGGGAACGATGAGAAGTTACCGATAGTTATCCTACCGATCGTTATAGAGCAAGCGTGCTAGGGCCTCAGGTGTGCTAGCATGGTCGATCGATATGAAGTTACCGACCGATTGTCGGTAACTTCTCATCGTTCCCTAGGACAACTGCAGATCGCTAACGTACAAACGACAGTTGATATGTAATATATTAAGGACACTTAGTCATTGTGAACTGTCACCTATTCGTTTGCGATCTGCAGCTGTCCTAGGGAACAATGAGAAGTTACCGACAATCGATCGGTAACTTCATATCGATCGACCATGCTAGCACCCCAGGTATATAAAGTCGTTCACCGTTTCAAAGTCTGTCAGAGCATTACATGTTCTTAAATTTACTAGGTACAGTTAAAGTTCTTAAAAATAAGTTAATGCCTACGATGTGGTAACTAAATATTGATATCTAGTTCATAAACAGCATGTAGTTTCATGGATAGATAATGTTATGTATGATAATTCTCACGAGGAAATTAAACCGAGGACAAGTGAAATTGAGAAAAGGAGGTCTAATTTTAGGTCCAGTAAAATATTTGTAATATCAACAAGTATTGCATCATGCGTGTTTTAAATGAAAATACGTAAGTTGACAATATAATAGCGTAAGTCCAAGTCGCTTTTCATCTTCAGGCTGTCAGAAGGTCGCATTTTGATGGTTTGTAGCAGGGTTGTTGTGGATGCAATAATTTTGATATCCGCGTATGCGAATTATTAGAGGTTCACATCCGCGGATGCGGATTTCAAGATTTTTTTAAAGATATTTCATTTTTAAGTACATAAGCATTAATAAAAAAAAAAATTAAAAATTAAATTAATAAAATTTGTGAATTATATTTAATAAATAGTAATACAAAATAAGTCCAGATACTGCTATTTATTAGTGGCGGCATTTTTTTAACATCGAAATATAAACAACTTGGATCAACACAGTGAACAAACACTACAATTGATTCACAATGGGAATCACATCGATAACTAAATCAAAACAAACAAAACCTGTAGGATCTTGTCACCAATGTGTGCCTTCCTATTGGTCAGTTAGCGAACGAACTTCGTGCTAGTTACTAGCAAACACGCGCGAGACACGCGCCACTCTTGCCCCGCCCACTTTCTTTACATGTCGTTACTTGTCTCAGATATGAATTCGCATCCGTAAAAGCTCCGCATTAAGTGATGCGGATGCGGCTGTAGATGTCTGAATGAATGCGATTAATCCGCATTTGCGGATGCGAATATAAAAAACAAATTTTTCGTTTTTAATATCATACTGATATTACGAAAAAAGTGTGTGTAAATTTAAAAAAATAATTATTCATTTTTATTCACAAACACCAATGTAGTGAAAGTGAATAATATGGTATGATAATATAATGTAATTTAATCTACTGTAATGTAATGTACCTAATTTAATTCAAATTCTACTTAAGTGAAAATGTTATTTTCTTTTTTTCTGGAATAAAAAACTTATAAATAAAAAATAAAAAAACTTATAAATAAAAAAAAATTAAAAAACTTATAAACATCCGTAACACCCCTGGTTCGTAGGCAAAACATTGTTATCTTACAATTAAAATGCAAGTGAAATGGTTATTATTTATAGGCTTATGACCTTATTTCCGATAACAATGCAAAACGTCACATATGGTTTGCGGCCTGCAAAAAAACTAATTTAAATTCTATTGTTCAATAAATAGAAAGTAAAGTTTTTCATTTTTCATAGTGTTTTAAAAGATGAACGTTGTGCAGAAAACATGTTTTTTTAATCTGATTTAAAGCAGTAAAAACTCTCGAACGGTGAGTTCTGGGGTCGTGAAATTTGCGTAAGTTTTACTGTAATTTTTTTATAAATTTACTGTTTTTTCGTCAAGGAAAGTCATTTCCATTTCATTGACAAGCCAAAAGACAATTAAGTGCACTTTGATTTTTAGTTCTAACAATTTTAAAATTAAGTGCATTATTCCCTTAACTGCCGAACTATTAGGTACAAATTATGGAAATTACCCTGTGTTTCATCAATTACTGCAAGAAAAACTATTTAAAAGCATAAAACAGATTATTAGTTTGGGTAATTTAAGTATTTCGTATTTTGATTGAAACGAAACTAAGTAATTTTAGTATTTCGTATTTAGATTGAAAAAAAACTAAGTAATTTCAGCATTTCGTATTTAGAGTGAAACGAAACTAATTTATTTCAGTATTCGTATTTGGGTTAAAACGAAACTAAGTAATTTCAGTATTTCGTATTTAGATTGAAACAAAACTTACGCAAAATAAATGTCAATCGATGCAAAAAAAAATCCAGGCGGCAAATGGATCGTTTTGTATGAGAAGTTCTGAACTTTGATTGAATAGAATCTAATTATATTGATTCTTTTACCATCTATGTAATCGTAATATGGTATGTTTCTTGTAGTGCATAGTAAAATTTCTAACTAATAAAAGTGCAGTGGTTGGGGGAATATTTACCGACTTTTTGTTTATTTCGATCGACAAAAATTATGGAAAATAATCATGTTTTGTGATGAGAGCTTTGACGGAAAATAAGCATAGTTTTGTGATAAGAACTTTGTCTCGGTAAGACAGCAGTCCTGGGTTCGATTCAAAGTTGCGATCGTTAATTTTTCTATGTCTTGTTCTGTTTCATATTTCGTTTAGATTTATTAATATTATCGTCTTCTTACAAAAATAAAGTTTAAAACATTCCAATAAATTGAATTCTATGTAAAACTATCCAATAAACGGCAAGCGTTGGATTGCCACTAAAAAAATGTTTTTTTTCCCTGCGTGTTATTTTCCATGCATCCCCGTTGCTGCCACCATTCCTCTCCCGCGTTTTTTACCTTTCCCGCCTTCCCCCTCCCTCTTCCATCCGTGCTTAGAAAACTTTCCACACTTTAAAACCACTCGCGAGCCATCTATTGTAATTTTTTATAAAAATTTCATAACGCCAGAGCTCACTATTGTATAAAGAAACCTTCGCGGGTGTAAGCACAACAATTCACTGATAATGGACCTTCCCCGCCTTCCCCTTCCTCTTCTCCCATCACGCGAGCCGTTTCCACATTCCCCGCCTTACCTTCTCTCCTTCTGCCTTTCCTTCTCCTACAAAACTATGTGAAATACATACATTTTTCAAACACATTGCGTGCCACCTTATTGTAAACAATACAAATTTCATAACGCCAGAGCTCACCATTATAACCTCCAAACCTTCGCGGGTGTACGCACGACAAATCACCAAAGTTTCATCGCAATCGGATGAATGGTTTAGAAACGTATAATGGACAAACAAAGAAACATTCGTTAAGAACAGAGTGATAAATTACTTGAATCATTCAGAAACAAAGGGATATTGGATTAAACCAACACCCAATAAGCAGCTGTACGTAAAACATATTGTTATAAAGAATAATAAAATATATTATTATATACTGTGTTTTATAGAGCAGCGTTTCCCCACCTTCTTAGACCTGCGGACCGGCATTTCTTTTTTCGCGGACTGGCTGCCGTTTAAGACTAAGACAAATTTCGGGAGTTTTTTCGATCCCTGTAAAAAAACGGAGTATATTTTAAAAATACAGTTTTTTATAATTTTTTTATTTATATTTTAAGAATACCCACATAAAAAATTAAACCAAAAAATATACAAAACACGAAAAGTAATCGGACATAATATATATTTATTATTTTATATATATATAAAAATATACATAAAGGACATATTTTTAAAGATCTAAAATTTGAAAATATGTAAAAAAAAGTTTTTTTCGTAATTCGAGACTAGAATTCCCCCAACTTTGTATATTTTGTTGTTTCGTTTCTCAACGTATTTCCTCAGACCATTCTCATGTTCTGACTACAATTTAAATACGAATTAAAACGGCACTCTATGTTTTATCACAGTGCATACAAACCGTTCTCGTATTGTAACTGCAGTATTTGTGATCATGTAAATCGGATTGAAAAACGCGCATTCATGTTCTGAATTAAGTATTTTTTCAGCTCGAAAATCAAAACAATAATTTAAAAGAAAAATTATTCCTTATCGGTATAGCATCACTTTATTGCGATCCCTGGAAAAAAACCACTCCATTTGTTTTGAGGAAAAAAATATAGTTCTCATTAACTATCTTCATAAGATAATATTCTACCGAGTTCTGTAAATAAACCATTCCCTGATTGTAAAAATCAAATTTATTAAGAAAATTGCTCGAAGTCATTGGGGCAGAAACCATTTCCGTGTTCTGTGTGCAATGAATAATGTTCCATCAAATCATCTCAAATTAATCATTTTCGGGCTAGCTCTCCAAAGAAACTATTTTCATGTTCTGAGTCCAAAGCGTAATTTCTCTATGAATAACATTCTAGCGAGGTCTGTGAAAGAAAACATCCCCAAGTTAAATTTATATAGTTGCGCCAGCCTTAAGTTCCATTTCAGATAGGTTTAACTATAACATCTACGCAGTGCTAATAAGTTAATATGTCAAGTTTTTCACTGTTTTGACCTTACTCGCATAATATTTACACTGCGTCGTATGCATGCATCAGTACCGTCATCTGGACACCATAGGTAGCGGGTGAACCCTTGACAACTACCACTCAAACTAAGAAATACTTAAGCATAGGTGGGAGGGCCTGAATGTATTACAAGAATCACAATTTATTTTCGTACACTTTATTTTGCCTTCTTGAATGCTTAACTATTTATTTACTAGTGAATCGCTCAAGTGCATTGTGCAGGCCGTCTACACTCTGTTCTAAGCTAGTGAGTAGTTCCATTATCTGTAGCGTCCGAATCTTTCGCGGACCGGCAAGAAATCTTCGCGGACCGGTACCGGTCCGCGGACCATGGGTTGGGAAATGCTGGTATAGAGTACAGAGCCACAATTCACTGTCACCGGAATTAGATAAATAATAATTAGTAGAATGAAAACGAAATAACTGTTTTATCCCGATAAAACATTACCGCATAATTATTTAGTATTATTGTTATCTTGTCAGCTGTTACTGCCAAATCTACTAAATCGGTTGAACATTCATACAACCATGTAATATATCTCAATGTACATTGTACCTTCGGTGCGCAGTTCTACATACAAAACTTAAATTTGGATTTGAGAAAATGAAAAGTTATATTTTTATTTAAAAGGCTTAGCAAATATCGATCGTCGAGTTGATTAGTCACACATCTCCAAATACTAAATAAGTTTTGAGATAAAGAGGAAAGCATTATTCGAATCCGAATGCTCACCATAAACCAAATATTATATACACAATCACATGTCAGCGTTTTACATATTAAATATGCTGTAAAATAACACCAGGAGGCATAACGTTCCGGTACATTAATTAGTATGAAATTTTGAAATATCATTCTAGTGACCCAGAAAACATACAATTTCTTTAATTTACTACAAGTTTTTGTGCATTATAATTTATTTGGTGGTGTGTTAAAGTAAGTGCTAAGTTAATAGGTTAAGTTTTGAATTAGATAGAGGGCACACTTTTACTTATAAACTTATAACTGCAAACTCAACTCAAATTCATTAGGATATTGGAACTCAACGATTCAGTTAATGATGATTATTTAAAAACAATTCTCTACACGTTATAAAAATATGATGACATAAAACACAAATAAAAATGATTAGAAAAGCATTTTGATGGGAGTGATGAGATCACAAATTTGTCGTATATAAATGAAAATCACTTTCCAAAAACCACCGTTTTTTGAGATGCTTTATTTTATTTTTTGTGTAATAAAACGGTAGGGAGCCAAAGATTATTTTTTTAATATCTACCATAATATCTGTACTGTATATAACTCACACAAAAATGCCGAAGTTGCCTCTAAAACCATGAACAATTGAATTCTTTAATGACCCATATTTTATAATTTAAAACACAAATAAACAAAATAACACATTTAAGTACTAGATATTTGTTATACTGATTGATAAAAAAAATATTTGGTTTGGTTAAGTATTTTGGTCTTAAATCCAAATTCATTGCAAAGAATGTTATTCAATGTTATTCAATTTGGTAGGTGGGTATGGGTACCGCCGCACTGGGAACCATTTATTAGACCACCTCTGCCACAGGTCACCCCAAGCGGTTCGCTACGTTTGGTGACTTAGCAGGGGTGCCCGGGTTCACGGGGTGAAGTCTTGGCGGAGGACGCGTCTGCCCACCAATTGCGTGGGAGGGCAGATCGGGAGAGAATGGTTGAGGGAGGTCTTTTGACTTCTCCAGCAGGACTCTCTCGGAACATCACCTTGCACCGGATGGAATCATTCGTCCGTCACTCCTGGACACACTGACCCCCAGATTCTTACCCACCCCTCATACCTTTTTCCTTCCTAAAACGTCCTCTCCTTCCTTTCCTAAAACAAACCCTTTACACAGTATGACGTACGCCCTGAAGGAAATTATTTTCCTAAGACCTGCTGTGTGGAGCTAATGTAAAAAATAAATAAAAATAAACAATTAAATAAAATAATTTACTTATGTCAGGGGAGATGAAAAAACACGCCAAAAATAGATTATTAGGTTTCTTAGTTTGATTTTTTTTTTCATAATTTACGCTTATTTCCTAACTATCAAACTTAACTTAAGACAAAAGTTAGATGATACAAAAAACAAAAAATAAATGATCCGTGGCACGTGATATTTTTAACTTTGAAAAAATGACATAATATTAACAAATATTGTTGTCATTGTGAAACGTTGTGTAACACAAGGAAAACGAAACGAATAAAAAACACATTTAAAAAATAGCGAACAAAACAGGATTCCAATTTGGAATAAAAAACACAGCTGTTTTAATTTAGACACGTTATCACGTAATTGTTAGTGTTTATTTGCTTTGTTAGAAAACGTGTTTGGTTTAAGCATAGGATAAAGAAGAACACAGTGATAGCATATTATCTACAAAATTGTTTTAGCGGACATTATTTTATCAGAAAGGCTGATTTCATAACGTGTTTTTTTGTAAATTCATTCATGTTTACTTCACGCGTAATAGTATGATTACTAAATAAATGACACAATTTGGTATAAATACTGCGATTCTCCAAAAAGTCCCTCCAAAACGCTGATATTCAGTAAACGCCAAATGTTTTTATTTTTCAAAAGAGATGACTAAGACAAATTAGAAATTCTGGTTATCTGGAATAGTGGATCCTTAAAAAAAAACACAATTTCTGGGGGTCACAGATATTATATTATTATACTATTAGTACGGTCATCTCCAGATAAGTTCCCAATAAAACACTCAACACACAAACACGAAATTAGATTTACAGAATATTTATTAATACCACAAGCAAAGATAACAATATTTCAAAAATGGCCTTACTACGTGGCAAAGTATATGCACAACCTTCCACATAACATTAAACAAATACACGATACTCCAATCACTACAAACATTTATTTTAAACAATTGTCACTACATCTTAAACGAATACTTTACAATGAATTAAATACTTCAATCTGATATTTACAAACTGTATTATAATATATTCATGTTAATTGTGTTAGCTGAAATAAATAGGATGTACCTATAAGCTAAACCATGTGTTGATTTTGTATAATTTGAATTATGTTTTAAAGGTTTCCGTTTTAAACAATACTAAAAGATTTATATCTAAGAAAATGGTTTTCCGTCGAAATATTGTTGAAACAATGACTTTCCGGAAAAAAACGAAAGCATTTATTGTTTGCCCTTCAATATACAAAAACAATTGTCTGCTCTTTCCGTGTCTCTGTGTTTGTATTAATTCATATTCCACTCCCTTCGCCGACACTACGTAGGTAACCCATTTGGGATAACATGTAAAAAATGTCGCTTGCGGTTTTTTCTGAATCTTTTTGAGATAGTTATAACAAATTTTCCACTACCTTCGCTCTCATCATTTATTCCAGTTGGAGATATCATAGTTCCACAGGCTTCGAGATTATTGACGAATTGGGAATAATGTGTCAGGTGTTCGCCAATTTATACGTTGTTTTTATATCCTGTCTGGAACCCATATTATAATATTAATGCGAAAGCTGTTAAAAACTAAATAATTTCTGAATTCTCTAAATTTTATAATGGGTATTCCAACAATTATGTTGAGCTAAAAAACTCTTATAAATGATATCCATAAATTGTTAGACAGAAATAATTTTCACTCACTTGGTATTTGTATATAAAATTTTATATGATTTATTATTGATAGTCCAGAATTGCTTGCATTGATAAGCTTTCGGATTCCACTACGTAATACTATAAATCGTAATTTATTTCAGTGCAGAAATTCTGAAACTAAGCTCTTAAGCTCTAACCTTTGAAATATGTACTTTAAGCTTCACAAATCCTACAATTATTACGTGATTTTCACGGGTCTGCGCTAGTTTACTTATCAAAATTGAACAGTGGCTATTTACAGCTACTAGGCCTAAATTATACTAAATAATTATTAGACAATGAAAATGGTGGAGACTAAACAAACTATGTAAAACAAAATTGAAAATTTTTAAAACCAATCGATTTTAATATTGTTGGTTTAAAAAAATTATAACACTTAGTTTCAGATATACTCATGCTGAAAGCTTACACGCGCTACTAGAGTCAACAAAATAATAATACATTTCCAAACTAGATCAATTTTTTTTTTAGAGATTTTCGATACCGTCTGTGTTCACAAAGGCATTCAAATGGGTCCTCTTTAAAATGATTTACCTCTACTCATTCGATTGAGAAAAATAATAGTTTGAACATATTTTAATAAAACTTTTTAAAAAGATATGATTTACGAAAAACATACTAAATAGCATAGCACGACCCACACGAAAATAAGGCCTCATATTATATCTTATTCATCAAGCCTCATGCAAGTAAAATTCGTAATAATTATATTCTAACTGGTGTACTTTTCATGTGCCTTTATTTAAATTTCGATTTTGTTTTCTCGATTGAATGAATGAAATAGAATATTGCGAGTGGAAATTAATCCGATCGAGTTTAAACTCGGCAGACAGATTCGTTGTCGATGCCAACGCATTCAATCAGTTTTTAAGCAAAACTTATTTTATGGTTAAAGAAAAGACGCACTCACGAGCATATCTCTGATATTGGCGAGATGGTAAAAATAGGTCGAAAATTGAAAACAGATGTATTATAGTAAAAAAAACTGTGTTTTCCGACGCTTTGTATGAACCCGCTTGCACAGTGCGGGTGTAAACTGAGCGAACTAAAGTTTAACTTTTGATTTACGGAATTCGTTTGTGTGAAAACATACATGATTTTACTTAAATGGCAAGCCAGAGATATCAGGAACCTACGTAGAAAACGCCACAAAACGCAATTTTGAAAATATTTCTCTTTCCGGTTATTTTTAATACTGTGTTTTTTAGTTTTCCAACTTTTTGGTGAGACTCGCAGTTTGTTTCCATCAACGTTTTAGATGGCACCGCTCCAATTTAAACATAATTGCATATAGGCACATTAATCGCCGTTTCTAAGACACAGAAAAAAAAACAAAAATAAAACAGTGTTGTAAATGTATAATTACAGAAACAAAGCCTAAAATTAAACCAGTTTTCCTCAGTTATACGGTAAACATATTTGTGTTTGTATGTCCGGGGGTTTATTATTAGAAATTCTGTTATTTCCGGCAACGCGCACGAGTTAAAATAGGTAATGCGGATTCGAGTCTCCCATACTATCGAATTACCTCTGTGTTACTCACTTTATATCCTAACCCTTTACGCTCAAGTGTTGCGTGTAAAACCGATATTATTATTAAACTAGCAGGTAAAAACCTATAGTATAAAAACTTAAATAGTTCTGTTAAATATTATAGATGGCATCACTTCCGTTTGTATCTAGTACGTGGAGACAGACGTTAGCGTTATTAATAATATAGACTAGCAAGTAAAAACCTGTAGTATAAAAACTTCAACAGTTTCATTTGAATATAATAGATGGCATCACTTCCGTTTGTTTCTAGTACAAGGAGCGAGTGTGTATTTAAGACGTTAGCATATTAATAATATAGATATATAGCTACTAATTTTGGTTGTCTGTGCGTGGGTAATGTAGGGATATTCTTGCGCAGTGCGTAAAATTATTCAAGTTCAATGAACTTTTAATTTTCAATCTTAGAACTAATAAAAGGTAAATTTTCACATGACAAATGTAGTTGTGTTTATTAAGTAAATTTATTTATATTTATTTTTAATCCCTCTTAGCCACATCCCCCATCACTCCCACCAAAGTTGATGTCCTCTCTCCCTCTTCTAATTTTCTTTTAAATTCCATGTATATCTGTATTATGCTCAATATATTTTTATTCATCCGTGAGGAAGGATTAGGTTGAACCGAAACCGGTTGGATAAAGAAATAATAAAATGGAAATAAAATAAAGCATTATTGTGTTTATTATAATAATAGGTACGTAAATCGTTTCATATAAGCGATAAATTATGTACCAAAATAATTTTATTAATCTGTAATTCTTTTTTCGGAATTTGTTTTTTAAATGTTTGATAGTTGCTTATATGAATTAATATAGTGAAAATAGATTACTGAGAAAATGGGCGTGGTTTCACTAAACTAGGTCTAGTGGACATATGCTTTTAAGGGTCGTTAGTATTGCTATTTTATTCAAACACCTAACAGCCTCTATGGTCGAGGTGTAAGGCTCTTGACTACCTACCAAACCAATCCGGAGTTCGCGGGTTCAAATACCGACGTGTGCAAGTATTTATTTGATTAATTGGTTTTATGTCACAATTAATTAATTAAAAATAATATGTAGTATATTTGCGGCACGTTCCAGATTGGAATATACTTTTAGTATCGCCCTTTCAGACCACCATTCAGAATTGAAACGTTGCACGAGATGGCTTAAGCCATGTTTAGTAAACAAATCTAACAGAGTTATCCGATCAACGCTGATCGGATAACTCAGAATGAATTCAACTCCTTTGAAAATTCATAAAGAGTTATGAAAAAAAAAAATGGTTTAACAGGTTATTTTAGGTTAGGGTAAAAGCTATTTTTAATTTTTTTTTTTTCATAGCTTTTAACGACTTTTTAAAGAGGTTTTGAATTGAGTTGATTCTGAGTTGACATGGAACCGAATGTAACGTATCTTGTATTTTTACAATGTCATTGTATAGATGCCGAAATTTTAATTAAATAAAAAATAAATGTTTCCATTTTTGATAGTCAATGTTCCTGAGGCAAATATTTTTTATGGATACTTTCAATCCTACAATTTTATTATCCCGTGATTTTTCACGGGTCTACACAATAGTTATCAATAAAACTGATAATACGTAAGTCAAAGCTTTTCTGGAGATTATAATAATCGTTAGTATACGTTGTAGTGACGGGTGTGACTCCTATGGTTTCCGTATTGTAATATGATAGGGAGTATGTACCAACTATTGGGATCGTTGAACTCATGATATTATAACGTGTGTGGAAAATTTTACTATTTCCCTGAGACTTGCATTTTTACGGAGGCGAGATTATATATACAGGGTGTAACAGGACGTACCCGAGGGATTTTAACCAGCGATTCCTGAGCTTATTTGGAGTCCTATGGCAGAGGTGTCGGTTGTGCAATTAAATGGTTCCCGGGGTGGCGGTATCGGTGTCTGCTTCATTCCAGTCACTATTAAATGAAGGTCTCCAACTGCTTTATCTCGAAGCTTGCTTTGTTATGATTCCACCGAGCTTGTTTACATTTTTTTTTTTTTTTTTTTTAATTTTAAAAAGAAAGACAAACATTCCCGGATTACGAATAACCCAACAACATTTGAAAATCTCCTACTACCACCACACTAAGCGGAAGATGTTGCTTGTGTTGTGATGGAGGACTTAGCCAGCCGAGGAATCGAACACGGAACGCCTGGGTGAGACCCAAACGCGATGCCCACTCATCCACTGACCGGTCTACATATATCCGTACCTACCACACGAGTCCAAGTTCTGCTGGCCTTTTTTTAAGAAAAAGAGTTATGTAATATCTTCTCTTTAATTTTTTTAAAGTCAAATACGTCTTTTATCTAAAATCTATAAAACACGACATTTTATCAGTGTTGTCATTCACTGCGGTTCAGGAAGTCCGTTTTACAAACAAACTTTTACATACTTTATAATATAATGTCTCATATTCTCTTCATAATATATTAAGAGCCATTGAGCAGCGGCTGAGAATAAAAGTTTAAAAACACAACTGTACAGGGACGTTCCAACGAGAAAGATCGATTATTTCCGTAACCAAATTTTTAAAATTAAAAATTTAATATCGATTTATTTCATTAAAAACTTGCTTTAATATATACCTACAATTAAGTAAGCAATAAAAAAGATTAGTTAGATAAATAGTAAGAAGGTATGTACTAGCGCTGATCCATGAAAAATCGCGGGATATAGTAATTATAATTTGAAAAATAATTTGAAATTAAAATAATTTTCTGTTCAAATATTATTATTACACTCGTATTAATATAATAAGGCAAAAACAGTTACAAATTTGAAAATAACACTTAAATACAAAGAAAATCCGGGTTCTAGAGTTAATTGAACCAGAGTTACAGACACACAACCGAAATTAGTATTTTTGATTCTTGGATAGGATCTGGAATTTTAATATTAACTTGTTAATTTCTTTCCCCAGATAAATAAATTATTTATTTTAGGAAGCTCAAGCACAAAACATTTAAATGTTTTACTTTTTTAAATTTTCATATTATAAAATAAAACAATAACTGAAAAAAGGTTCATAAGTGATCATTTTTAACTTAAAAGCAAGTTTTGTAGGATTGATAGTTTATTTTTTCTGGGCTTATAAAAAGACTAATTAAAAAATACTCGATTATTTAAAAGCCTAATATGTGTTCTACTTGCAGTATTTAATTAAAACCTCTAAAATATTTCTAAATGATCTAATTTTGAAAACCAAAATCATATGATTTTGTATTGCTTAGTACCTAGTAGTGCATTGCAGAAACGAGATCCTTTAACATGACTAATGACTCGCAATCGCAACGATAAGAGAATATTCTCCTTTTCCGGTGCATTTATTAAAAATAATTCACCATAGGATAAAATAATCTGAAACAGAAGGGGCGGGTGACACCATAGTTAATTTGTCACATTATTCGGTTGACTCAGCTCGTCCTAGCTAGGAAAGCCAATTACGATAAGTAAGGTTTTATAAATAATATCACATTTCATGGAGTGGCGAGTCAGGCAGAAGTTGTTTGATGTGAGATGGAAATGTTCAAGAAGTTCATGTGATAATATTACACATATGAAACTCTGTATTCATTCTTATGTTTGTACTAGCGCAGACCCGTGAAAAAACACGGGATATTATATAAATATATTTTAGGATTTGTGAAGCTTAAAGTATATAGGATGTTACAGAACGTACCCGAAGCATTTTCACCAACGACTCCTGAGAATATTTGGAGTAAAAATGTAGATGAAATTTTGCTGTCTGATGATTTTTTTTTTCAATTAAAAATATTAAAAATATTTTTTCAACACACGTCGCAATTGAGTAGTCGGGGAAGGAGCGCGTTTGTAGCCTAGCGGGTAATACACGAAACAGCGAGCGTATCGCATGATCCCGTCGCGACGTATACGAGTGGGATATAAAAGTATTTTTGTTTTTGTTTAATAGATTTTTTTTTACTGGACAGCAAAATGATATCAACTTTTTAACCATAAAATCTTTTGGGTACGTGATGTTACACTATGTACATAAAAAAAATATTTGCCTTTCAATCTTTCAAATATTTACCTTTCAAATAAACACCGTTAGTAAACTAAAAATATTTAAACAAAAAAAATCTGTCAAAATTTTAAACCAAAGAAAAACACATTTAAAACGTAATGTCGTATCCTATGTACTTTATAACTTGTCTACAAATAATAATAGTATAGTCCAAGTCTTTCCAATCTCTCAAGACATCACCGACGACCACACAAAGTGACACACTGTCAATGTAAGAACATAAATATATCGGATTACGCTCGTATTTTCATCGAAGGTGATGACTTATACCTTTCTTCTAAAGCAGCGATTCCCAAAGTGTGGTATATCGCCCCTCTAGGGGGGGGGGGGGCGCAATGGAGAACCAGGGCGGTGGTTGTCTCTAGGGTAATAGAGAGGAATTGGAGGGTAGAAGGAGGAAGCGAAGGCAAGAAGTAATTAGATGATGTAAAATCATGCATCGTTACACGAATCATTACCATGAACCATTCATATTTATTTCGTAAAAATGTTTTTCACTTACGACGCCCTGAGGAAACTAATTTTCCTTTGGACCTGCGACATATTTGGGGATATTTCGTGGAGGGTCTTTAAAAGTAAAATAAGCAGAGGAAGTCGTGGAAAGGGGTGGAAAATAATCTAATAGTCAGTGTCGTCTAATGTTGTATGAATCCATACCTCCCACTTAGGTGCACAGCGTTGAAAGTGTTCAGCTGAAGAGATTAAAGAGCTCTCCCGATCCGGTCCGCCACGCAGTTGGTGAGCCGACGCATCCGCCACCAAGAATTGGACAATCCTCACCCCATGGAGCCAAGTTAAACCTGCTAAAGAAGTCCGAGGGCGAGTTCATGTGACTCATCGACGCTCGACCTTAAAAGCTTCCTTCTCAGAAGTCTTGTATGAAAACGAAACAGACAGAATATGAAACTATGTAGAACGATGACGTCACATACAACCTCTCTCTGTGACTATTACAAGTCACCAAACGTTGCGAACCACTTGGGGTAACCTATGACGGAGGTGTTGGTTATTATTGGTTCCCGGGGCGGTGGTTCAATCGCGCTTAACAATAACATACGTAATCCTGTTTGTTTGTCGCTTTTTCACGTTGCAACTGAGCGACCGATCGACGTGAGTTTTTGCATAGGAATAGTTGAAGGACTAGGTAGTGACATAGGCTATTTTTCACATCGGAAATACATTTTATTCCCGTGGATAAAATTCATTGTACAGTAATTTCTCCATAATATCAAGAGAGCGAAGCCGCGGGTAAAATCTAGTATATTATAAGTTTCGTATGAGTGTTTCAGATACATGCGTTTTACTCATAAAATAGAGTCAATGTGTCGAAAAAAATCTGATAGGTCAAAGCAAAATATCTTTGAAAAGGGAACCGTGAGCCTTAGCTTGGGAAACTGAGTTGTAGATGGTTTCATAGTAGACAAAGAAATAAGATATTACATGGTTTCACAGTAGACAAAGAAATAAGATATTACGTATCATGTCAATAAGATATATCCACTTCATTAAACTAATGGATCTTATAAGGAGCGTTTTGTGGTTTTAGCTTTTCTTCGGGTAATAAATTACCTATTAATAAACCGTGAGAAATTATTGTCGTCAGATCTGCCGATATTCATTACCCACGTAAATATAATGTCGACGAAATATTATACATCTACAAACTTAAAAATATATATATATATATATATATATATATTCGCACATCCTGTAGAAAAGTGTCGTAAGTCAAAAAAGTTAATTTTACAGGAGAGCGAAACTAAATGTATGAATGATGTACAAGCGGTCCAGTCGAAAAGAGATAATTGCGACATCTTGGGGAGATGGGGTGATCTAACTTAACGCCAGAAATATTTGACTTCCAAATACATATTCTTCTCAGCATATTTTTTCATATTCATAATGTAAAGCGATTCGTAGTAAAGATACATCTTAATAGTAATATAGCTTCATCTTAAATACGGTTTTCGAATGTCATAGATAATCACAATCATTTTACTTTTCAGAGATAAAACGTAAAATAGAAATTTTTACTTACGACACTTTTCTATAGGATGTGCGATATATATTTAAAAAAATCTAAAATACTAATTCAACTACGGGCCAACAAATAAGGAATTGTGTGTTATTATTTTATTCTTAGTTTATCTAGGAAAATGCCGTAATGCGGAAATAGAATACTCGGAGTTTTTTTTATTTATTGTTATTAAGTTTATTTTGTAGAACTCTATACAGAATATATAAACAAAAAAAATAAAAAAATTTTAAAAATTAATAAATAAATACTCGGAGTATTCGTACGTTCCAGTCAACCAAATTCGTAGAAAGTTTCTTCAATTCATGAAAGAAATAAGGTTACAACACGCGTACTAACTAAAAATAAACATTTTGTAGGCGAAAGGTAGCTGTGATCGGCTTTGACTAAGTTATATACAATTTGGGAGAAAGGAATGGATACCGCCGCCCCGCGAATCATTTATTGGTAACTAACACCCCTGCCATAGGCCACCCCAAGAGGTTCGCTACGTTTAGCGACTTAGCAGAGGTTCCCGGGTTCATGGGGTGAGGTTTATGTAGGTTTTGACGGCAAATTCGTTTGCCCACCTACTGTGTGGTGGGCCGGATCGGGAGAGACTGCTTGAGGCAGACTTTTTGACTCCTCCAGCACAACCATCGACCCATCGCCTTGTAACTCAGTGGGAGGGATGGATTTATTCAACCGTCACTCCTGGGCACACTCACCCACATACCCTATCCACTCCACATACCCTTTTCCTTCCCAGAACTTTAACTCATTCTTTTCCCCCAAAAAAAACCCTCCACGCAGTATACTCAAAGATGAAATGGGCCCTGAGGGATTTTTTTTTCTCAGGGCCTTCAGTGTGGAGCTAATGTAAAAAATACACGTAATTAAAATACCTGCTTACTTAAATAAAATACGTACTTCCACTGGCATTTTATATATTTTATGTGAATTCAGTGTAAGGAAATACAAAGTTTATATTAATCAACCGTAAATGCATGCAAATATTCAAAGAAATAAAAATTATCATAAAAAAAAAACTGTAATTTATGTTCACCTATTTCTAGGCTTCAAGGGCGGAAACTTACCATCAACACGATTGTATGTACCAGTAACATTAAATTGATTGAAATACGTTTTCCAACAATTTTTTATATAAAAAAAACGATGCGAACGCATTTCACAGCAGCCACGAGTGATCACACAGTGACAGGCAAAGTATTAGCATATTTTTAGCTACCACCTGATACGCCAAACGATTATAAAATAAAAAACGTGAGATATATTCTAATGCGTGATTTTTTTTTGTGTGAGGCCTCTCAAATTATTAAGTTGTGAAAGTCAAGCGATAGCTTTTGAATTAACAGACCGTGTTGTATAAACAGAAGCGAATCTATTTCTACTTCCACCGGTCGGTTAAGAATCTATTTACATAAATAATCCTGAAGACATTTTCGCCTTCGCTCTGTCGCTTTGTTTATGTTTTAGAGGAGAGACATACTTATTCAAAGGCAAAATGCAACTGGACGATAGACATCATCGCGATTTGAAACTTGTACCCAGTGTTGCCATGTGCATAGTTTTTAGCATGTTTGCGTGTTTTTTTGGGTTTCTACTTCCTTGGTTTTATTTTTAACAAAATTGTGTACTTTTGAGTGGGATACTTTTTTATAGATGGAACGAGTTCACAATGTCCCTTTTTGATCTAATTTAAATTTGTCAATAATGTATTATTAATACATTAATAAATCATGTAGGTAAATTTAATTAGGTAACTACACTAGATACCGTAACTGCACATCAAAAAAATATTGGAGTTGTGGGGGAAGTTTTTCTTCCTCATCTCATTGATCTGAAAAAACTTTTTTTTTTCAAGCGATAGCTTTTGAATTAACAGACCGTGTTGTATAAACAGAAGCGAATCTATTTCTACTTCCACCGGTCGGTTAGGAATCTATTTACATAAATAATCCTGAAGACATTTTCGCCTTCGCTCTGTCGCTTTGTTTATGTTTTAGAGGAGAGACATACTTATTCAAAGGCAAAATGCAACTGGACGATAGACATCACCGCGATTTGAAACTTGTACCCAGTGTTGCCATGTGCATAGTTTTTAGCATGTTTGCGTGTTTTTTTGGGTTTCTACTTCCTTGGTTTTATTTTTAACAAAATTGTGTACTTTTGAGTGGGATACTTTTTTATAGATGGAACGAGTTCACAATGTCCCTTTTTGATCTAATTTAAATTTGTCAATAATGTATTATTAATACATTAATAAATCATGTAGGTAAATTTAATTAGGTAACTACACTAGGTGGAAAGAGAAAAGTGGGAAGACCCAGACTGAGGTGGGAAGACGAAGTAACAGGGGATGCAGCACAGCTTCTCCAGATAACTAACTGGAAGTCAGCCGCTGAGGACAGGAGGAGTTGGAGGCGAATGTTGCGGGAGGCCAAAGCTCGATATGGGCTGTAGCGCCATCGAAGAAGAAGAAGAAGAAGAACTACACTAGATACCGTAAATTGCACATCAAAAAAATATTGGAGTTGTGGGGAAAGTTTTTCTTCCTCATCTCATCGATCTGAATAAACTTTTTTTATATTATAATAAGTAGGCACTAGTAGTAATTAAACTTGATATTGTTAAAAATAAACTATTCTTTAAAGTAAAAACCCACTCATATTTTTTTTGTAGGTACAATGTTTTTTTTCCAATAACATTATTTTTTCCTTTTGTTCAAAGGAAAATTGTAAATAAAATGATCTTGTTTTTAATAAAGCGTTACAGATTCTTTACTTTTTTTGTACCGTTATTTTATTATTTATATTCTCAAAAAAAAAAATTATTTATATGCGAAAAACATAATTTTTTTACATGGTTTTCATATCCTTCAAAACATGGTAAAACATGTTTTTTTTTCCTTAAACATGGTTTTTCATTTTTGGAGGTCGCATCACTGCGTGCACGTATAAGTAGTATGATATAAATAGGTACCTACATGAAGTACACAAGTAGACCTAATATAAATCTTTATTTGGTCTCTAGTTCTAGTAGATGTCTACTATCTAAAAGTGTCTTTGTAATATACCAACAAAAGAATAAATTGACATTGCAATTCGGATTAGAATCCAAAGCAACAAAGAAAATTCGTGGTGACATGCCGATTATTTTGAAGGACGCAGAATGCGTTGGTTTCCTGATTTTCTTTGTTGGGTTTTGGCGAAAACACCAAGAAAACTTTTACTGTGGAAGAGTACTGACCGGCTTGGCTAAAAATGATTCCTTTGTTCATAAATAAACAAGAATTGCGCACCCAGGTGTTCTTAAACGTATACAAACACTAATCACTATTACAAAGAGTTATCGATACCATCACGCAAAACAACACGGAAATTGTTTTTTAAAATATAATTTAGTTGATGTAATTAAGTAAAATCAACAGTAAAAATAGGAATTTCTGTTGTTAGTTTATCTGTGATTGTAATTCAGGAACAGTTTTTTTATACGTAAATTCCTTACAACCAGCCCAACCGGTGGCAGCTCGTGACTTGTGGGTGTGCTAGAATGCTAATATTAAAAAAATGGCATTACTGATGTTGTTGTAGCCGAAAACAATTTTTCGAATGATGATTTTCAGGAAATTTTGAAAAAAAAATTTTTTAGCACACCAAAAGTCACGAGCCGCCACTATTCCCAACTGATGCTCCCAACCGCCTAGAGCCAGTGAGACTATGGCATCCCCATTTGGGGTATCTTGGAGGCTGAAGTAAGTCGGGAGGGAAAAGAGATGGAGAGAGAGGAACGTGGGGAAGTTCCTGGCTATTTAAACCTAATCACCAAACACGGCAAAAGCCATTTCAATAAACATTCATCTTCTATGGTATGGTCTTACATCAGCTCGATGAGTATATACATATATATCTTCCACTCTGGAACGTGCCGCAAATATTCCTTATATTATTTTTAATGATTAAATTGAAGATAAAATTAATTAAACAAAATTATTTTGAATTTTAGTTTCATTTTCAACATTGGAACTGATTGTGTCAAGAATTACGGTACAGTAACCACCTAACTAACCACAAACATTTTATAAAATTATTTTAATTCTATATGTGAAATGAATATATCTTTTGTTTAAATTTTTTAGTTTTTATTTCTGACAAGTAAGGTTTGCGCTAGTTTGCAAATATGTAATATATATATATAAGGTTACCGGACAAATCTGAAAAAAAAATGGTTAAATAAGTTACGTATGGGCTGTTTTTCTTTTTTTTCCCAACTTTTCAAAGGGGTGTGATATTGCATGTTTCCGAGTCATCATGGAAGTCACGGAACCGTAAAGACACTAAACTTTTAAAGTTAAAATTTTTTTTAACGAGAATTAGAAATAACATAAACATAATAATGTATTTTATAAACCTTTGCTTGAAAACCCCGATGGGAAGCCATTAAGAATCCAATATGAACTAATAATTATTATTTTATAGATAGATAATTAACAAAAATCAAACAGCAACTAAAATTATTTTATTGAATTAATCTTTTATTCCTTCCCACACACAACGACATAATCAGCTAAGGTCAAAGAGCTGAGAGCATTTTTATTATTGCCGCTTTGAATAATTTGACGATTAGGGGGTCAAGGATATTTTGCAGAATTATATCACAAAGGCGAAATAATCGATGGCATATAAACGCACCAACTTCAAGTACGCAAGGAAGAAGTTCACCAGATCACACTTACTAACTTTTAGATGCTTATATTCGTAGTTTTGCAGTAGGTGTAGTGTTAGTTTAGACAAGGATCAGCTTTTTTTTTTTAAACATTTAAAAGTGTAAAAAAATTATATGGATTAAATGGAATTGGGGCAGGTACCTACGTACTTTCATAATCGATTTTCCATAACATTTGACTTGTTCCAATTGTAAGCGCCTCCGCCCACTCAGGCAACTGAAAACTCTCAACTGCCAACTGTCTTTGTATGACAATGTGATGGCCCGCACACTACACAATCACACAAAACCCCGTTGTCAATGGTAACGCAAGCGGTGAGCGCCTCCGCCCACTCAGGCAACTGAAAACTCTGAACTGCCAACTGTCTTTGTATGACAATGTGATGGCCCGCACATACACAATCACACAAAACCCCGTTGTCCATGGTAACGCAAGCGGTGACTTGCGACTTACTCTACCGGTTGCCCTGGGCGGCCATTAATAGTTGCCAACTGTCAGCTGATTGTTCTTCTTCTATGGTTAACCAAGCTTTTTGACCAATCAAGACAGAGAAACAACCGGTTTTAGTTGGTTTTCAGTTGCCTCAGTGGGCGGAGCGCCTGACTTGCGACCATCTTGCGACCATCTTGCGACTGTCACGGCTGATTACCCTTGGCGGCCGTTGCTAGGTTGCGAGCTGTCAGCTGATTGTTCTTCATCTATGGTTAAACAAGCTTTTTGACCAATCAAGACAGAGAAAACAGCCGGTTTTAGTTGGTTTTCAGTTGCCTAAGTGGGCGGAGCGCCTAACATGTACAAAACAAAAGCAAATAAGATGTTTTTGACAGGTGGAAGTCTATTGGCGGGAAAACAAAGATTAGGATGGAAAATGAGTAGGCAAGTACCCACCAACGAAAAGAATGGTACCCACCGATTTTAAAGAAAACAGCTTAGCTATTGGCAATTCAAATGCGACGTTTCGCAATACTCCTAGGCCTCGGAGAGGCTAAAAATATAGATTATGTTAGAAAAAAAAAACCATTTCACCAGAAGTAAGGAGAAAATTGCTTACTCTGGCCACAAGAATACGCCCAAAGTATTCTATCGGTCTATGTCTATCATCCAGTTGATTAGACAGAAATCTCTGAAAAATCGAAAATTGTTAGTTGAGTATGCAGTTATAAGTAAATGAACCCTATATCTGGAGTACAATACTCTGGTTACTGATAAAAACCACTAAAACCACGAAGAAGGGGGTTAATAAAATTTGATCTGTGGTGAGCATTCGAATAATGCTTTCCTCATTTTGTCAAAACTTAGCTTTTGAAGATGCCCGACTAATCATTTGAACGATCGATATCTTCAGCGAGTTAGAGGGTAAAGAAATGTAGCGTAAAAATTATGTTAAAAAAAAACCATGTAAAGGAGAGGAAGAGAAAATATACTGAACGAATAAGGTGTAATATTATAGGTAAATAAATATTCACCCTTGTATAAAATTAATTGAAGA
Organism: Limnephilus auricula; assembly: GCA_951813805.1. Taxonomy (NCBI): domain Eukaryota; kingdom Metazoa; phylum Arthropoda; class Insecta; order Trichoptera; family Limnephilidae; genus Limnephilus; species Limnephilus auricula. The sequence goes on from OX638401.1 coordinate 3,340,003, forward strand.
TAAATCAGTATTTGTTTAATAAAACTAAAAGTTTTGTGTTCCCTAAAAAATATAACAAAACAGCAAAAAAATTGGAGCACAGTTAAATTTTTAAAATGTCCCCGATTAACTTATTTAAATGAAATGCTAATGCAGAGATAAGTATGTATCAAGTTAACGATCCCCAAAAAGTAATTAAGTACTTTAACTATCTTTTCGGCAAAAAACGAATAGCCATATGGATGTTTGTATTGTGTAAGCAGACCGACTGACCTATATATTTTTTTCTCAATGGTTGGAACACTAGACTGAAAATATTTCGGTATTTCTGGAAAATGTGTCAGATTTACGTCTGTCCGTGATCTATGGAATTTTAGTGATTCTATCTAGTGATTTAATCCTTGATCTATGGAAGTTTTAATTATAAGAAAAGCATTTTCCTACATGAAATTAACCAGATTAAACTAAATCATCTATGTGGATAAACAGAAAAACTCTTGAACGGTGTGTTCTATCGTATGAAATTTGATTTTTTTTTTCGTCAGGAATTTCAAGGTCGATAAAAAATTATTTTTGTAAAATAAAACAATAATTTTATATTTTGTATACAACACTTTTATTATTGTTTTATTTTAAATTATAATGTCACATCACAAAGTAACTGCTTCATACGAACAAAAAAATATTAGTTAGCAATGTCGTTCATATCATGAGCTATGGAGGTTTGAATTTAATTTAATTGTCACATAATTAGTCAGGACGCCATATTGTTTGCTTCATTTGTTTTTTTACTTGCACTCCACACAGGACGCCCCGAGGAAAATAATTTCCTTCAAGGCCTGCGTGATTTTTGGGGATGCTGTGTGGAGGGTCTTTTTGGGGAAAGGAAGGAGAGAACCTGAGTCTTGAAGAGACCCACGTTGGAGGAGGTAGGAAACACAGAGGGAAACAGAGGAAAAATGGGATGAAACACGGTTATACGCTCCTCAGCCAAGCTGTTGAACTCAAAAACGAGAAACGTCCCGTTCTCGTGTGACAAATGTCAACTGTATGCAAATGTTTGGCGCGCGATTGGCGTGTTTCCCGATTGTGCACCGAAGGAATCGACGTCGCTTGTTCCAAGGAGCATCTTCCATTGAAATACCGGTAGAACAAGGACAGCCTTCCCACCCGACGTTTGTGCTCTAAAGTTTGCTTTTCGTGTGTTAAGATAAGATAATAAATCAGACGGACCGCCCGTTTCTGCACAGAATGTTTTATTTTTCAGGTATTGTGGAGCTCCAGGCCAGAGGTGGCTTCCAAATTCAACCGCGGTGCGCACTTTTATTCATGTTTTTCAACTCAAATCTTGGACGAAATCAGGTATCAAAATCAAAACAAGTTACGAAGAAAATCGCAACTACTTAGTTTAAAAAAAAAATAACAGAATTCAGTCAGTTTAAATATTGATTTAAAATTACTTGCAGAAAGAGGGAACAGAAACAATTATCTACAGCAAGGGGGTCGATCGCGGAACAAATTTGTAATTAAGTTAATAAATAATTATTTTTACATTTTAAATGTGCTACCACTAATGAATACTCGTATAATTATATCATTGTCGTGGGATCGACTGAGTGTTGCTAGATTCGTGCTTATCTGCGGTTTTGGTCTAAGTTAGAGGTATTGAGAGGAAGTGACGAGCTAAAAATAGATGTATTCTTAATGTGGCTTATATCGCCTCGAATATAGGTAATATGCATAAAAATTGCTTGGCAAACGCAGTGTAGGGATCACGATTTCAAGCGCAAAAGTGTTTTTTATTTATTTATTTAATGAATAATTTTATAAGAAAAAGTTAATCAATGGAAACTGTCACAGATAATTTTAGCCATAAAATAGTATTTTAAAAAAGTTATTTATTATATCATATATTTCTAATGATTTTATTATATCATAATATACTTGACTTACTTTAACCAGTGATCCCTGACATTATTTGGAGTAAAAAAAGAAAATTAAATTTTGGTCTCCGGTGACTTTTTTGATTCCTTTTTTTTCCCAAAAACTTTTTATTCAAAATCAAACAAAAAAAAATTCTTCCGTGAGTCGTCACTGGTCACTAAGCCAACTAACCAATCAACCCCTTACCCCCCCTTAACTCCCTAATACCTACTGAATTTTTATGTTTTTGTAGAAAAAAAAAACTTCAAAAATGTCACCGGAGACCAAAATTTCGTTTACATTTTCTACTTCAAAAAATAATGTCAGGAATCGTTGGTTAAAGTAAGTCAAGTATGATGCTTAACACCTGTATATTTTTGTGTTTACTGTGTGAACCGATTAGTAGTAAAGATTAATCGAAAATAGTGATTTAGTATTAATCTAAGTCTTAAAAAAATAACAGCAGAAATTCTTATAAGATTCATGTAAGTCGATCCCAGTGAAAATGAAGGTAAAAAATAGCTTCCAATTTCAAAAAGGTTGGGAACATTCGAGTCCTACAGTAAAATATTGTGTAATGTCCACCCACCACCATTAGCTACTTCAATCTTGTAATTAAAATAGAAATAATGAGAATATTGACAATAAAATAGTTCGAGGTGAAACTTTACACTATAAAATGAGTTGTTACTCGTTGAAATAATTGGTAGTAGATAAGTATATCATTGTTATCAAAAGAAATAATTGGTATCGCGTTACGGTAAAGGAAAAACATATAAAAAGAACGAAACACTTGTGTGTAGGTAGGTACTTGTTTATAGAAATCAATACCTACCAAAAGTAAAAGGCATATAGGTAAGTACCTAATTCGAGGAAAATTGCGTGTTTGGAGGTCTTTTTATGCAAAAATGTGTGGTTTGTCGCATAGCGCTTTTTGGCAATATATCTTTTTTCACGTGAACAGTTTTTATGGAGACCCAACAGTTGATCCCACGACAGTTGGCCCCCAAAATAATAATTATTGTAAACATTTTATTTTTATTATTTACCAATTTCAAACCTAAAATTGACTTCAAACATACCTTTCATAATAAATTGGTATGGATATCAAACGAATTTATTTACAGTGTCGATTTTTTGTACAGGTACAGTATACAGACAAGTAATTTTTTCCCTTAATGCATTTGAATGAAAATAAAAGTAGATACATCCTGGGTCGACGTACGTACGCTACTCTACGCATAACAACATCTGAACTACTTAGCAGCCATACATTTTATATGGAAATAGATGATTCACTGGCCACACGTTGCGATGCGTGTGGCCAGTGTGATTCTGAAGCAACTACTTACATAGAAAATGTATGTAAGTAGTTGCTTCAACAACCAACAACCTGCGATCAAAGTCAGTAGATATTTAAAATTAGAACTTAGTGTAAAAAAATACACCTTTTTTTAAAGCCATACAATTTTAAACGTAGGTACTTTAGTAAGTAAGTACCTACCAAAAATAAACAAAGAGGCTAAAATAAATGTGAGTAAGTACCGGCTTTGCTAGACGCCTCCTTGTCACCTTCCATCTCCAGCTTCTTGTGCAGATGGAAATGGATGACTCCGAATGTGTTGATGACCCCAAACAGGATCCCGTTGCAGAGGAAGGACGACACCAGCACCATCCAGGCCCTGACGCCTCCATCAGGGGGCCTCCTGCATTCTACTGCGAGGGTTCCTCCGTTGGGGTCCTCAGTGGAGTGCCCATTCTCTATCCCCTTTGACTTGACCAGGGCTACAGATCCTCGGCCCGTGAGGGGCTCTCCGTGGATTAAATCTGAATTTTCCATAATTGAGTAGGTACCGACGAATTGTTTTTCTTTCACAAACACTGCATTCCGCGTATCCGTGACGGGAAAATTTAAAACCGACTTGTAGAAATAATTTAAAAAATATGTAGTTTCTGTTGTACAACTTTTTTGTTTTCAGAAATGCTTAAATTTATAATTTTAGTTCTTCATTTAAAGTTATTATTGTTCGTTCAATGATTATTTCATAAGTCTGATAAACTTAAATATTCTGGACTTTGAGTCAGTTAACTTGTTAAAAAATTGCTGTTTATTGTCACTATGATAACACTTAAATTGCAAGGAAACATTGTTCAGTGTTTTAAAAATGAAGACGATAAACGGAGTTACGAAGTCTCGATCGCTGACTGAAACGAGGAGCGAGCTATATTCGAGAACGTCCTCCCTCAACCGGCGAAACGCGACTGAACGCGACTAATGCTAGTTCTAGTTAGTCGATGCTAGTGAACTAAACTTACTAAACTAGTCGACAAAGCGATAGGCCGACTTTCGACCGGCGACTAAACTCGTCCCTTATCCCATACATATTCAGTATAGTCAAAACACACTTCATCGGCTTGTGGAAATAAAAAAAAAGTTAAAGCTCGCATGAACCCTTTCAAACAATCCTTATCATAGGTAAGAATTAAATCTACATTAATTTATTATTTGAAACTTCGAACTGCTTGCAATATCATGGAATATGATTTAAAAAATATATATTTTCAAAATAATTTCCTTTCTATTTTCTATTATTCCCGCCATATTTCATGTAATGCATGGATCAATAAACTTATCACAAAAGGTATACAAACTCACGGACGATTGATTAATTTATTGTGAATTCAATCCGGTGTATTCTCATTTACAATGACCGGGTGCAATGTCACGATTTACTCAGTGTGTACTATGGTGTGTACCTTGGAATTTAGGTGCATTACTATTTCTTTAATGAAGCATGACTTGTCGAAGTACTATCGATTTATTTGTTGAATAACCAACACGCTAATTATCATGAAATGCATATTTTACAAAAGCGGCGATGTACACTACTGTACTATGAACGAATTTCAAATCGATCGTGAAAATTCGACTGACAGCAACCTTGAATATTTTCCGCCAAAGAAACATATCGAGTCAGCTGTTGAATGTTGCCAGATAAATAAAAATAGATTAGTGTGGGCGGTAAGTACTGAACTACTTTAGAGTTTTTTTAGTAAAAAAATGTTGCAAGGGGAAAATTGTAATTTTGATTTTTTCTTCGAAGTACTCTTTTTAAATAAATTAATTCTTAAAAATTAATCATATACAACCATTTAATTAATTTATCCTGATTTATTATTTAAAATAATGATTAAGGCTGCAAAAGTAAGTAAAATCAAAATAATTGTTTGGGGATATTTCACCATCCTCTCGATAATTATCCATTATAATAAATAAATACTTGTAAAATGTAGAAAACTTGTCCGATTTACCTTTCATGCGTAGCCACCATTCATGGGTTCGAGTAGGTACCGAATATAAGACTTTAAAAAAATATATATTAAAGAAAGACAAACATTCTCGGGTTATGAAAAACCTGACAATATTTGAAAATCTCCTACTAGCACCACAGTTAGTGGGAAATGTTGCTTGTTTCGTGATGGAGGACTTAGCCAGCCGAGGAATTGAACACACGACGCCTGGGTGGGATCCAAATGTGATGTCAACTCCGCCACTCACCGGTCATTTATTAGATTAAATTAAATTTTAAATATATATTATCCTGTGGATATACACATTATCCTTTGACAGCTTATAGAAAGGTATGAGTACCATCGACTCGGAATGTATTTATTAGGTAACCAACATCTCTGCCACAAGTCACCCCAAGTGATTCGCTATGTTTAGTGACTTAGCACGGGTGACCGGGTTCATGGGGTGAGGTTTTTCCGGGTCTTGGCGGTGGATGTGTCTGCCCACCAACTGCGTGAAAGACTGGTTGAAGAAGAGCTTTTCATATCTCCAACAGGACTCTCTAGAAACATCATTGCACCGCAGAGGGAGGGTTGGATTCATACGTCCGTTACTCCTAGACGCACTGACCCCCACAGATTCCTACCCACCCCAAATACCTTTTTCCTTCCCAGAACTTCCTCTCATTCCTTTTCTAAACAGACTCCACATAGCATCCCCAAAAATGACATAGGCTCTGAGGGGAATTATTTTCCCCAAGGCCTCCTGTGTGGAGCTAATATATAAAAATATGTGCTTTCAAAACCAGTATTGGATTTTGGGATACATAAAAAAAAGCAAATCTATTTAAAATAGAATACAAAGTGGGAATATTTCTAAATAAATTTTATATCTGAAATGAAACAATATTATCCAGTATCCAGACTTCAGTGGTAAAACTACTATTTTAATGATATACATACGTAGGTATATGAAAGGTTTTAGAAAATTATGGTTCCTTTATCAGGATACAAAGTATTCTGATGAAGAATCCAGTGGTTCTGAAACATGTTGATATTTATTATTAAAATAGTGGTTTATGACAAACTCATTTATTATCATTTAATACTTATTCTTTTGTATGGTGAAATAAAAATCTGAGTATTTTTAAAAAGAAATCCACCTTTGAGTGAGATGTGCCCTCAATATTCAGGGACAATATTTTTAATTGTTCCCCGATATTTTGTGATTTCCCCTTGGCCGGGAGACCTGTCTGTCTCCAGCCCCTTATGTAGCGGCATAACTTGTGGTCGGAGGCCTATTTAATTTGGCTGTGGCATCACTGGTACCTACCTAACGAACAGCATGGCAGACAACCTTTTGGCACATCACTTTTGTTTCAAAATTAAAATGGTGCATAAAAAATTAAGATGATAATATAAAAAATATTATTTATTAACCATATCCTTAATACATTAAAAAAAAAACAAATAAAGAATAATACATTGTCATTGCGCTGGTAACAAGGATAAATATAATAATTTCCTCGAAAATAATTTTTATTTAAAAAAATATGTGTATGGATAATAATATGTGATAGGTACCTACATACTTAAAATTGCACTGGAACAGTTGAACTATGGTATGTTAACTGATCATAACTAAGTCACTGTAAGCAATGCTTTGATTCCGAATTAAGATCTCCTACAAGGAGGTCTAGCACGGTTGATCGATAAAACCCTGTCAATACGATATTGACTAAATTTGTCATCTATAGTCAGTTGGCGTTATTTGCGAGCACGGTCCGACTCCTTCAGTCGGTTGACAAAAGCCGTCAATTTTAGCGTGGCCTCGCTAGGGTCAGTTGAGCTGTCAATGTACACAGCTTTTTTAATAAAGTTGTTTGTTATGCAAAATAACTGGCTTAAGAATGGAGCTGAACTAACAAAGCTCTTAGTTGTAAGACATCATAAATGTGATCCATAGATTTAATTAATTCATCTATTCCGTTTGATCTTGGAGAAACAAAAGTGGTTCAAATATGACCAAAGACCTCATTAATTAATTAACTCCCATTTAATGTAAAAAAATACACGCGAAGTGCCAATGTATGAATTTCAATTCTATATTGCTCAATTCGAAATTGTCTATCTTGTAGTATTTTTAATTTTTAAGTTGAGTGTTGATATTTAGGAATCTAAATCCAGATCTACCAGTTTTGATTTTTCATGTATTCCCTGTCGATAAGTTATGCATTTCACTGTATTAGACCCTCTGGGCAATATTGGAAATATTAACGTGCAAAATGCATCATATTGTAATAAATTATTTAAATTCTGCGATAAAAACAACAAAAATTTAACAAAATTCATGAGACAGAAATAAAATTTCTATTCATTGATCGAAAACTGTTCTTTGAACATAAACATAACAAAAATTGGTAATGACGGCATTGATGTATTCCGCCAGAAACAAAGTTCTGGATATTTTATATGGCAGACTGAGCATTTCTGTTGAAATAAACACAAATAAAACTATTATTACACGTTTCCTTACCTAGGCACAACAACAAATTTAAAGTAACCATAGATTGACAAATCTCTATGAAATAAACAATTTTGGAAAACTTCGAATGAGGAACACTATTTATTCACACTAACGCCGTTCTTCCATCGAGCTACGTTCAAGCGACGCGATCGTCGCTCGTCTGTATTTTCAATACTATTATTAGTGTTTGAAATCGCCGCCAGGCGCTGCACTAGCAAAATTGTATGACAGGTAGCGGTAGCGTCGCTTGTAAATAGCTACGTCAACGATGGGCGTTAGGTGCTCCGCTGAGGAGGCAACTGGAACCAAACTAAAACCGGCTGGTTTTTATGTCTGGATTGGTCAAAAATCTTGTTTAACCATAGACGAAGAACAATCAGCTGACAGCTGGCAACTAGCAACGGCCGGCCACGGCAATCAGCAGTGCGAATCGCGAGTCACCGCTTGCGTTACCATTGACAACGGGTTTTTGAGTGATTGTGTGGTGTGCGGACCATCGCATTGTCATACAAAGACAGTTGCCAGTTGACAGTTTTCAGTTGCCTCAGTGAGCTGATCGCCTAATATAACATTGGAAGAACCTAAGAATTTATTTTCTACATATTGATAGTCCAATTGATTAGTCAGACATTTCCGAAAATCGAAATTTGAGTTGAGTGTGCATATATAAAAGTGTACCCCTATCTGGTTCTAAGATTACTCGTAAACACCACCAAATCGATTATAATGCAGAAAACTATTAGTTAAATAAACAAAAAAATTATGTTTTCAGGGTAACTAGTTATTTATGGATATTTCAAAAAGTCATACCAATGTACCGGACCGTTATGCTTCCCGGAGTTATCTTATAGCATATTTACAATAATATTTGATTTATGGTGAGCATTCGAATATGGCTTTCCTCATTATCTCAAAACGTAGTATTTGGAGATATCTGACTAACCAACTAGAAGATCGAAATGTTTGTATTAAAGTAGTTTGTAGAAAGTGAGGTTAATAAGGAAAATGTCTAGTAAATTACTGTAATATAGATTTTCAAAATGAAGTGCTTTACATGATACAGGAACTCTTGCACAAAATAACAAGCTTTCGAAATTACAGTATGTTTTAAATTTTAAAAATTAGGTGTCTAAAAGTATTTTCCAAAAAAAAAAAAAAAACCTCTGAGTGTTGTAAAGAACTTATGCATTTCCTTGTCAACATAATAAATTAAATATTTGAGAAAACAGTATTTAAAAAAAAAAAGAAGAAAATAACACAATGTATACAGGGTGTAACAAAACGTACCCGAGGCATTTTAACCAGCGATTCCTGAGCATATTTGTAGTAATAAATGTTGATGTCGGTTTGTTGTCCGATGACTTTAATATTTTTCCATCACACGTGGTAACTGACTAGTTAGAAGAGTAGCGTGTTTATACTCAAGCATGTTTTGATAAACTTTGCATTCTAGCAGCATGTTAAACTCACGAACAGCGCGTGTATCGCTCAAACCCATCGCAACAGGATATATTCCATAGTGATGGGATCAGAGGCGACGGGTGATTGAAAAATATATTTTTTTGTTATATTTATATAGAAAAAAAAAATCATCAGACAGCAAAATGACGTGTACATTTCTCACTCCAAAATGCTCAGGAATTGCTGGCCAAAATCCCTCGGGTACGTGCTGGGTCAGTACTAATGAATTAAATATGTGTCCTGCAAATATTTTGAAATTTAACAAATATTTTATATACATATAAGAGGAAACCGGGCAGCATTTTGTCCACACAATAATTCCTCTCTGGATTTGGACACTAGTCCAAATAATTTTTAATATAATATACAATATCAACCACTGGAATATCCATGTTTTGCTTTTTTGAAAAGTAATTTCTTGCAGGACCCTAAAAAATCTTAAAATTTTCCTAGTTTGAACAGCATCAACAGATGTTCAGCATACGAATTTGACAATGTATTTTAAAAAGGTAAAGCAAACAGGTATAATATTTTCTTTTTATACAGTTGTCAAAAAAATAATTTAAAATTGATTCAGTTTTGGAGGAGAAAACATAGGAATATGAAACCTCGATTTTGATGATTTTATTTAGGTAGCGGTCTTTAGAATGTATTTTTAATGTTGACAACATTGTAGAAAGGCTTGACTGTAGAAATGAATAGTTTTGTCTTTCGTACTTGCGTAATATTATAATAGTGGTACAAAAATGATTTGTTAGGTTAGGTTAGGTTAGGCTTCAGCTGGTGGGCTGGCAGCGGCAGCGGGTTTCTTGAAGGTTGCAGCGATTCCTTTCACCAAAGGTAATTTTTCTTCCAAATAATTTTGAATTACAATTCTTTCCGGTGAATCTTCCTCTGTGTTGAGTAGCCTCAAAACTAAATCTAAAAACAAGAAAAGCAATCAAAATTATAATCTATATTGAAAAAATAGAATAAAACCATTCTATTTTACAATAAAAATATCTACTTCGTCACACTTCCAATATATGCCAAATTTTTCACACTGTCAGATTTAAAACTCTATTTTGTAGAGTATCATTTAATTTTGCGAATAATCATTATTAAGGGTGCTTAACAAAATTATAAGAAAAAAAAAAAATTAATTTATATTTGTATAAAGAAAACCATCTGTGGCGGGCAGGCAGCCGCGTGGCGGACACCGGACTGGCGACGTGGCATTGGTTTTTATACAAATGTACAGTTTTATTCCAAGATTGATGAAATTTTGCACACTTGGCCTTTAAAACAAGAGGAAAATCACTGTCTATATTTGACTTCGAAAAACTCTGCAAAAGAACTTCAGCTAGAATTTGATAAAAAAAGAATAATTAACTCCATAAATGAACCAAAACCAATTTTACTACCAGGCTTTTCTTGAGTTTCAACACTCTTCACAGTTACCATGCTAAAACCAAAACGGAATCTTCTTATATTTCACCATTACTTCAAAGCTCTATAGCCCATGATGGAAATGACATTCTGAGATAGTTGCATCAACATAGAAATTCCAGCCAGAAAAAGCAGCACAAATTTCATGAGAGTTTTTGCTGATTCAAAAAACAAACTAACGGAATCTTCTTATATTTCACCATTAATTCAAAGCTCTATAGCCCACGATGGAAATGATATTCTGAGAAAACGGAATCTTTTTATATTTCACCATTACTTCAAAGCTCTATAGCCCATGATGAAAATGACATTCTGAGATAGTTGCATCAACATAGAAATTCCAGTCAGAAAAAGCAACACAAAATTTCATGAGAGTTTTTGCTGATTCAAAAAACAAACTACCCGTATCTGTTTTTCCTCTTTTGTATTATCCGGGCCTCTTCAAGAACGCATTAATAAATCCCTTCCATCTTAAATCGTCTCATAATGCTGCCCGTTTCTTTACACTGAACAGACAGAGGCACTCTTGTGAGGTGACAAATAAAAAATTAAAAAGATGTCGCACCCAGTTTGGTAATGTTTTTTTTTTTGCAAACCGGATAAAACAGAACAGTGATAAAAGTAACGGTGTTAAGTTAGGTTAGGTTTGTGTGTTTCTTTTTTAACTTTATTTCAATGTTCTATTTTGTCATGGAACCTTAATTTGAAATAATGATGCATCAGTTCCAGCTTACCATGAAAGGCGGTGAGTTCTTTTTTCTGTTCATCGCTGAGGTAGGTCTTGAGGAAGGCGAGAATGACGGCGACGTGGCGTCCCGAGGCGTGAAGCATGGTCTGCGTGGCCGCCGTGAATATGGCCAGCGTGGCGAGGTGGAGGACCAGGGCCGGGTCTGTCACGGTCTCCAGCTGCTCCAGGAGACCGTGCTTATGGGACAAAACCAAGGACCTACAAACAAAAATTTTTGATGTTAAAAAAATTGTTGCAAGGCTGCTGAAATGAGATAATTAAGATTAGTGGCAGGAATAAGGAAGGAATAAGGAATAAGGAAGTTGAGTCCTTTTTTTATCAATGTTCACATGCAAACTTAAATACTAGGAATTTTTTTTATTGTTCATTTTCATAATTAAATTAATTCTACAAGTTTGAATTTTATTAAGCCCGCGAAAATGCCGGCAAGAGTATAATACCGTACGGGAAAGTTCGTGACGTCACCCGGTACTTGATTATGTGAAATATAAGGTAAAATATTTACAAAATCGTTTCACGCTTAATATGGACGAAAAAAATAAATTTTAAAAGTTGTGTATTTAGATATTAACTAGTACTAATCAATTCATTTACCGGAATTTCGAAAAAAGTGCATTTTAATGGTTATTTTTTAAATTTAAAAACACAAAATATCATTTTTCACCAACCGCTATTTTAGGAACTGTTGCAAGTTTCGTTGAAAAATGACATTTCGTGTTTTTAAATTTAAAAAATAATCCTTAAAATGCACTTTTTTCGAAATTCCGGTAACTGAATTGATTAGTACTAGTTAATATCTAACTACTTCAACTTTTAAAAAAAAAATTTTTTCATCCATATTAAGCGTGTCCCGGTTTAATAAAATTTTCAAACTTGTAGAATTAATTTAATTATGAAAACGAACTTTAAAAAAAATACTGGTATTTAAGTTTGCATGTATATATATATATATATATATATATATATATATATGAACATATTTTTATAAGTCAAAATATTTTTACAATAAAATATATAAATTTGTTTTAGACCACCTTAATTAAGGTGGTCTAAAACAAATTTATATATTTTATTGTAAATTATGGCGAGCCACAAAGTTAATGCTTATTACGAACATGCAAAATATTTTTCACTCAACTTCCCTATTACAGGCATTATACATATTTTTTTAAATAACCATAGAATAAACAAGAAAATTAAAAGTGACTTCTGTACAACTTTGAATGGTACAAATGTTCCATTGGGCAAGTGCTCTGTGTGACTTAAGCCCTCCGCTCATGGAGAAACTGAAACCAAACTAAAACTGCGGGATGCCATGGTTGCCAGCCAAACTTTTTTCACAGCGCAAGTTAATTTTACGATTTCAATTATTAGCTCAGCTTGTTTAATCATAGACGAAGAACACTTCAGCTGTCATAACAGTCATCTGTCGCTCTCATATTGGCGCTGGCAACTAAAAACACCAAAAACTGAGAACAAAACTGGCACAACCATGGTAATGGGGCAACCTGGCAACGGTCGGCCATGGCAACTAGCATGGTGAATTGCAAATGACTGTTTGCGTTGCCGTGGACAATGGGTTTTTGAGAAGTTGTGTAGTGTGCGGACCATCACATTGAAATAGACAGGATAGCGAGTTGAGTTGAGTTACACTCGCCTGACATCGTAGATCGTAATTTGAATTTCGAAATCATGGTGAAATACAGTATTGTTTTGGAAATTTAATAACTCAGGTACGGGCCATACGTCATTCCTATGTCTACCTACGTTAAATTATCGTGAAAACAAGCTTATGTGTCCAAGCGGTTAAGGCCTGAATGATCAAATATTTAGATCAAGTAACATGTCCACAAGACATTTCTTGAGTTCTTCTTTATTTTATGGTTTCAACTTAACTACTATAAAAGAAAACCATTTACATTGGGGGTTATGGAAAATACCGCATTTTTACAGGTATTTCTTTAAAAACATGGATAATTTGACGTCATTTTGTTCACAACATATTTTGACAAATTATATGAAAATATGTTGTCAAGACATAGAAACTAGCCGGTTTTAGTTTGATTTCAGTTGCCTCGTCAGCGGAGCGCCTAAAACTGTCACTTTGAGAAAAATGGCCGCCAAGTGAACAAACAATTATAAGTTTAACGAAATAACTATTAAAATGCGGTTATTTTCTATCTCTCTTGGTGTGAATGTTGTCTTTTATAGTAATTTTTGAATTATGATATTTTACATACTTTTTAAATTTTTAAAAATTTATTTTTGGGGTGTTATGCCGTGTTACGCTCACACCTCTGCACACATGTGTCTCACACATCTGCCATGATGATGGACACTGTAACGTTGTCCGAAACGTTGGCTAAAGAAGGAGATAGCATAACACGGCATAACACCCCAAAAATAAAAAACAAAAATACTTTTGGCCGTGAAAATCTGAAATCATATCTTTTACATACTTGTCCTTTTTCTTGTCAATTTTCTTATAGACCATACTGCAAGCCTCCAAGCAGTTATCAGCGCATTGCAAGAAGTCTTCGATACTTAACCCGATCAAGCTCTTATTCAACGCAAATAGAATGCCTTTGTAATTATCGGACACGTCATTGACCATTTTATTTCTTTGGTCAGTGGTAAGGACCTCATCCGAAACATTGAGTCCACATTCATTAGCGGCGTATTTGAAGAACTCGGAGGCGATGTCGTGTCCGTGTGTTTTGAGCAAGTATTTGATGAACTGTCCTTGCTGGTCGGCGGGGAGCATTTTGATGCCCTTCTCGTAGTGTTTGATGTCGTTGATGAGAGTGTTAAGTTTGTCCTGCAGCGAGGAGTGCGTCTGCCGCCTGATCTGGGAGGTGTTCTCCACGGTGGACTCAAACAGTCTCTGGGCCTCTTCTATCCCCGTTTTATTGACAGACCTGCAAAATACGTTTTCACAACTGGATTAAAATGGTAACTTAAAAGATAATTTCAAGATAGTGAGATATTATGTAGAGTGAATGATGTTTTATGTTTTTGGCAAAGGATTGGTAAGTAAATAATTGACGCATCAGCTTTCATATATACATATGCAATTTTTTCTGTAATTCTGACATGACCCAACTAAAGTACACAATAGAATTTCAACATGCCATGGGACGTTCGAGGGACTTTTTTTTTACATTAGCTCCACACAGGAGGCTTTGAGGAAAACAATTCCCCTCGGGGCCTATGCCATCTTTGGGTATGCTGTGTGGAGGGTCTTTTTAGGGAAAGGAAGTTCTTGGAAGGAAAATGGAATGAGGGGTGGGTAGGAATCTGGATGTCTATGTGTACAGGAGTGACGGACGTGTGAATCCATCCCTCCCACTGCGGTTCCAGGCAATAGGTCGAGAGGGTCTGTCTAGAGAGTTCAAAAGGTGTCCCTCAACCAATCTCTCCCGATCCGGCTCGCTACGCAGTAGGTGGGCTAACGCATCCATCGCCAAGACCAAGACAAATCTCACCAAATGAACCCAGACACCCCCGCTAAGTTGCCAAACGTAGCAAACCATTTTGGGTGACATATGTTGCAGTGTTGAACCGGGGCGGCGGTACCCATACCCATGAATTATTATTTACATTAATAACACAAATTAATCAAATAAAATTTATTAGCGCTGGCCTGTTTTTGAACCCGCCTCCTTTGGATTGCTAGACAAGAGCCTTACCCCTTGACTACAGAGACCATGAACTTAATATGGAATATGATAAATACTCACGGTTGCAGATGTGCCGCAATACCATTTCCCAAATACTCAATACCATCTTCTTCCAGTACGGAATTAATACACTTGTTAATATCCTTAACGGTGATCAGTTCAATGGAAGAGGGATTGGTCCGTTTAGTATTAGCAGCGGGACCTTCATCAGAATCTGAATCCTGGTTCTGCTTGGACCTCTGGTGTTTTTTCACCGATTTAGTTTTAGTCTCTCTTCCTTGTGTTCCTCCGCCTCCTTTCCCTCCCGCCGCCTTTCTTCTCCTTTCGTCTCTCCGTTCTGCCTTCATATCCACGTGTGTCGGGTGATCTTCCTGCGTTTTAGTTGTCAACTTTTCCGTGTATAACCGTTGATATGCTCCCGATTCCACATATTGCTTCGCTTTCTCTTTTACCAATGTGTAACATGGGATAGATATCTTTTCAACGTAATGGATGCTCACAACTGTAAGGAACAAATAAAAAATTATATAATATTAACACTGCAATTTTTATCTGTTTAATAATATTATAATAGATTGATTTTGGTAGAAAAATGCACCACATTTTCCTAACATTTGTAAAACATTTTCTTCAAATGTTCCCGCATCCTGCAGAAAATGTTGTTTGAGAAATGAAAATCTACTTCAATTAATGATAAAAATGTCACTGTCCTTCTCTTCACTTTTGATGTAGTAATGTAATGAAATTCAGTTGATAGCAAATATTTTTTCAAACGCCAACTGCCAAAATCTTTTTAAATGTTGAATTTACGTGTTTTTATCGCTTTTTGTATATGTATATTAAATATATATTAAATGTAAATTCAACATTTATTTGTATACCAAAGTTCTTTTGTGTTGTTTTTAGTCTGTTCTTTTTACATGTTCGTAATAAGTATTAACTTTGTGGCTCGCCATAATTTATAATAAAATATATAAATTTGTTTTAGACCACTTTAATTAAAGTTTTAAAGTGGTCTAAAACAAATTTATACATTTTACTGTTCTTTTTAGTCTATACTTGTTTGTTTCTTTTGTTATTTAATGTCATTACTACCCTGACGAAGAAACCATCGGTTTCGAAACATGTAGGTAATTGTGATTATATAATAGTGGTTGATACAAAGTTATTTGTTTAATTTAATTCAAAATGACGCCACAAAGTGATTTTGCGAAGTTTGAAGATAATAATATTATTATTATTTTAAGAGGAAAACAATAATGACAAAAGAAGTTAGGTACCCACCTAGGTTGTTTTGAATTTAGGACTAGAAAGGGACCAATTCAGTTAGGTGAAGCAACTTGTCCATGAAAAAAAACAGATCTTGATATTTAACTTTGAAATTTCATGAATATTTCAAATTCTGTGAAACAACTGGCCCTTAGAAAACAATCATCAAATTTTCCTTATGCCGTATAAATAGGTAGGTATTACTGCGAGCCGAACCATGAATTATGGGAAAGGAATGAAGCGACAAATGGCGGGAAACGTCACTTGCGTTAGCTTCGTTCTATTCCCATAATTTGTGGCTCGGTTCGGAAATATATACGCAAATAAATGAAAACTGATAAATTATCTTATCTGTAAATCATTTGATTGGAGTGATTTTGATTACGGCAAAGAATATACTAAATATATATAAAAATAATTTACCTGAAGAACCAAACACAAGCAATGTTTTCTGCAAAGCTGGGGTCAAGGCTTTAGCTATTAAATTTTCAACATCGTCTTCACCAATCACCGGTGGCAACAAAGATGTGATATCAACAAAGCCTTTGCTTAAATTGCATTCTTCAACCGCTGTTGTAACTTGCTCGAGTATCTGACTTCCAATGGCGCACGATTGAAGGAAGCTGATGTCTTCATTGGGTAAGGTTCTTTTAATGAACGCTTTAGCATCTGATATACCCATACGAACCAAAGAATCATATTCCAGGTAACCGCTCTGCTTGTAAGAGTTGACTACCCATTCAATTTGAGACTTGCTGTACACGTGAGGGATGTACTGAGCGCTGGCTTGCTTTCCAGTCACAGTTCCCGCTGAAGATACCTCCTTCATGAAGGTGAAGAACAATCGCTCCGATATATCGCACTGGTTGATAATGGCCGCTACTGGGGTTGGTTTAGAAAGCGCTGCTAGAGCTCCTCTTATCTTGGCTT
Source organism: Limnephilus auricula (assembly GCA_951813805.1). Lineage (NCBI taxonomy): Eukaryota > Metazoa > Arthropoda > Insecta > Trichoptera > Limnephilidae > Limnephilus > Limnephilus auricula. The sequence continues at coordinate 3,357,239 of OX638401.1, forward strand.
TGGATCTCGCTACAAATGCTTCAGTAAAGAACACCCTTGAGTCAACGGGATCTTGTTTAGCGTGGATTAATTTCCCTAGCTGTTTCTCCAGAACAGAGTGTAAAAGAAAATCAGCGGGTAAATCGTAATGCAGAGTCAACTCACTGACGTTGATCTGACCATTTTGAATTAACTTTTCATTGATTTCTCGAGCGATTCTCGTGATGTAGCTTTCGTCAAGTAACTGTCCCAGAACCAAGCGAATACTTTTATTAGTTTGGCATACGTCGCTTACTCTGGCAGCAACTTGTGTGAATTCTATATTCAATTCTTTCGCCAAGTCGACGAGGTTAACCCTACCGCCTCTCACGTACAGCTCATCTTTAATTTCCCTGCTAACTTGTTGGGGAGTCAAATATTCTTTGCCATCATTTGTAAAAATCACTTCCAATAAGTTCAATTCTATCAACTTTGTTACTATTTCGATACAGTTTCTATCTGAAAGCCTGAAAATAAAATAATAAGATATAGCAAATGAGTGCTAAAAACTAAAAAATGATGTTATTTTTTTTACTTCATAATATCTTACCTCTGTAAAGTAGAGCTTAGCTGAGCTTTTTGGAAATCAGCTGCTAGTCTTTTAACTTCCTCCCAGTCGGCTGCCATTGTAAATATAGTTTTAAAGAGGGTATTATTTAGAGCAGGGTGTATTTATGTATTTAAAAAAAACTTTCCAGCTGCCAGATGATTTTCGATGTGTCAGTTCCCAGTTCAATATTTCAAAGTGTGGCCGCTGGTAAAAAAAACAACCAAAAATACAACAAGTAATCAAGAATATTTGGAATATATATGCATTTGACCGATAGAAGGCATGCAAAATAAATTTGTAATAATTTTGATTCAACGTTACCAGTGATCTTTTATTTTAATAAATGTGCAATAACTGTTAAAATATTTCATTTCAACCATTCGGTAAATGGTTTATTTCATAACCGTAAGGCAACACTGAATGACATGTGGAAGAAGTGAGACGAGGGGCTGTAGGGTTATCAATTGTTATCAATATTCATAAACAAAAAATATATATATATATTATTTTCACGTGACAAGTATTTTTTTTACATAAAGTTGAAACGATTGTACCATATATATTTTTTTAATTCTACAAATTTTTTTTTTAGCTTTTTTATTTTTCTACCATTACACATTTTATGTCAAAGTAGCCCTTGGTGCAATAATCATAAGGTCTATTTTAGCTTGCGAAATAAATGCATTTGTCAAGATTACAACGCATTGTAACGTAACAACCTTTTTTGACATGTGGACTAAAAATTGTCGGCTACTGAAAAATTGTTTCATATTGCACGAGTTTCAAGTTTCCAGGCCTTTTCCCTTCTTATTTGAAAGGTTTACCGCCATGTCGCCAACTGCACCGATAAGTAAACTGGAATCTAATTCTGCCAATGCTGAAAAACTGCTTGAAGCTGTTAAGCAAGAAGTAAATATAACCAACACTTCTTGTCTTTGTGAAATACCTAAAATAATATAATAATGAAATGCAATGATTCATTTCCTGCATATTGAATGAAATTAATTTACTGTAATATTTTTTCTTTTAGTTCGAAGATTTAAAGAAATTAAAAGCCCAACAAAGGGCCAAGGCTTTGCAAGAAGAAAATGCAGTCTTGCAACGCCAGGTTGACGCAGCCTTAAAAGAATTAGTTAGATTGGAAACATCGAATGGGGTGAAACAGATTCCACTGCCTAATCAAACCTCTACAGAACAAGCTAAACAAGATCCGACCCCCATCGTAAAAGTCGAGCCCAGTGAAACAACAGCTGCAGGTGTTGCCGACACAAAACCAGTAAAAGAAGCCAAACAAAAGAAACCTAAATCCGTTGTGGAAAAGGCCCCTGCTGCCGTTGAAGCACCAATCGATGTGGGACGATTGGATTTGAGGATCGGTAAAATTGTTGAAATAGAAAAGCATCCTGATGCAGAAAGTTTATATGTTGAAAAGATTGACTGTGGAGAAGCAGCCCCTAGAACAGTTGTTTCTGGTCTCGTTAATCATATACCCATTAATGAAATGAAGGATCGAATGGTGATGGTGCTGTGTAATCTGAAACCCGCTAAGGTAAGACCACTTTTATTATTTTTAAGTGCCTAGATATTAACTTATAATGAAAATTAAACACTAGTTTAGGCTGTCGGTCACCTGCAAGCTGATTATTTTTAATTGATAAACTAATGTTTAAGACAAGATTTTTTTATGCATAGGAAAAAGGGTAACATAGCACAAAGGGTACAAGGGTAATTGTTACCCTTTGTGCTATGTATAAAAAATCTTGTCTTAAAAATAGCACAAAGGGTACAAGGGTAATTGTTACCCTTTGTGCTATGCATAAAAAAAATCTTGTCTTAAACATTAGTTTATCAATTATAAATAATCAATATTTGACGAGTTAAATTATTTCACCAAAAAAAGTAGACTTAATATTATGTCTCGACGCCATCTAGTGGGAGAGTTATTTTCTCATATAAAAATAAAGTTGGTTGTTTGCAGGTGAAAAAAATGTAATAAGCGGTAATTGTTGAATGAAACACTAGTATATATTGAATCATTTGGCGGGTAACAGATAAGGCGCCGTAGCTTAATGGTAGAGCTCTTGACCTGCAATCAAAGAAGTGCGGGTTCCAAAAAAAGTCCCATCGGCGACATGTATCTTTTCTCGGGAGGTTTTTTCAATATGGATGAGTGTTTCAGGCTAATAATTATTGCTTATAATAATTGTTACCTGCGAACTGTATCGTTACGTTCGCAAGCGTCTCACGATGAGCCGATGCATGTATAATAACACTAGCATACACACTAAAGCCTGGTTAGGTTAGGTGACTGCAACTGAGTATACCCTGAGGCAGGTTGTACAAGGTAAATTGTTTCTTTTGAAAGGCAATGATCCTGAGCTGAACAAGATAGTAAATATGTTTATATAAATACTTTCATCTTCATAAAACCTACAATAATATGTCGTGATTTTCACGGATCTGCGCCAGTTCATCCCAATAGTTAAGCACACATTCTATTCAATATGACGAAGAGCAATTTTTTTATTAGTTATATTTTTTTGTAGCTATATTTTGCAGCATGAAAAGTGGATCACAGATTTATACAAGATATTATGTAATAGCTACTCACATCTCATTACCTGGAAATGTACATAATTATGTAAATGCATTGGGTACCTATCTTTCAATAATAATTATTGACATTTAGTGAAACAAGTCTTGATCTTCTCCGCTTGTGTCTGCATTTTTATGTCAACCATAACGCCCATTGTTCACGTAGCTACTTACAAGCGACGCTACTGCTGCCTGTCATACTACATATTTTGCTAGTGCAGCGCCTAGCGGCGTTTTCAAACACTAATAATAGTATGGAAAATACAGACGAGCGGCGATCCCGTCACTTGAACGTTGCTCCATGGAAAAACGGCGTCACCACCACATGTACACACTATACAGAGCAGTCCCATGGGTATCCAAATTTATGGAACAAACCATCTCCCTTTCTGCGATTTGGCAATAAATGAATCTGACATTATACAGATACGATAATCGTATTGTAATATAACTATTAAGTCCATGAAAATAAAATCTGTTTATGAATTACTAGTCCGTTTTACAATAGCACACAAATTGCTGGCAGCGTAAAAAGCACAAAACCCAAATCGGGTAAACAAAAGTTCAGGCTTGTTTCTAAAATTAAAAATTTGATTACACTCTTTAGTAGACACTTTTACAATTTACCTACCTCACTCACTGTTGCGTCGCTACGTAACCCGTTTTGAAGGCGGTATGGTTAAAAATGAACATTCGGATCCTATGCAGAAAAGTCCCACAATGGTCTGCGCTACAAACCATTGCTTACTTCAGCAAATTTTCTTTTCCGCGTAGGATCTGGTTATTTCAATGTGCCTTCTTCGCAGCCAACGCTCAACTGATGTAGTTTTTTCAAAGCATCTTCAAAGCTCTTCTGTTGCCAAAAATATGGTCACATTCAATATGGGAGGCAGGCATGGATATCGCCGCGCCTCGGAATCCATTTATTGGATAACCAACACCCATGCTACAGGTCACCCCAAGTGGTTTGCTACATTTGATGACTTAGCAGGGGTTCCCGGTTTTCCTTCCCAGAAGATCCTCTCCTTCCTTTACCTAAAAAGACCCTCTATACAGCATCCCCATAGAAGACATAAGCCCCAAGGGAAATCATTTTTATGTTAGGGCGAGTCTATCGATTGGGATGTTCACGAGTAGAGCGATGCACGAGGAAATATAAAAAAAGCACTTCGGCAGTAAGGAGCCGTCTCCTGTCCATGTCCGCTATCCGCAGTCGAGGATTCATTTATTAATACTGGTCTTACACTCAGATTAAATGAGAACAAGACGAATGCCTGCAGCTGCTTGTTGATGATATCTAATTATTTGAATAATTTCCTTTAAAGATGCGAGGAGTAACATCAGAGGCCATGGTGATGTGCGCCTCATCCCCTGACAAAGTGGAGGTGCTCTCCCCACCGGCCGGAGCCGTTCCCGGAGATCTGGTCTCCTGCGATGGCTTCCCCCGGGTCCCCGATGCGCAGCTCAACCCCAAGAAGAAGATCTTCGAGACCTGCGCTCCAGACCTCCTGACAAACGACAGCAAGGAGGCCTGCTTCAAAGGTGTACCCTTAACTGTCGTCGGAAAGGGAAATGTCATTTCTCAAACTCTGAAAGGTGTCAACGTTCGCTAAAATATTATAATAAAAAATACATATTTATGATTTTTTACTAATTAAAAAAAAACTTTGAATAGTGTGTTATGTTTTTTTATTATTTTGGTAATGATTTGTGTATATTTCATCTTATTCCTTCATTACAAATGAACTGGAATAAAACACTAATTTGCTCGATGTTTCTTAACCAACAGTATTAACGAAGACGAGGTGAAAATTTTATAATGCAAGCGTGTTAAATAATAAAATCATTATAATGTAATATTATAACATATAGTAGTAATTATCAGCATCCGATGCGTGTCGGGCGGACGCGCCTAAAAAAATAAAGCTCGAATACAACATAGGCGGTGACAAGCACTCCCATGCTTGAGAAGATTATTTAGTTGCGATATCAAAAGTTAATCATGTTTGATTCATTCATCGTCGCTCTGGTTTCCGCCGGCTTTGGGTTTGGGTCCTCCGGCACGCTTGGCCATGATGATCTGGTCAATCTTGAGGATGGTGCAAGCGACTCCCACACCGTACTTCAGACCCCACATCTTGGAGATATAGAGGTCAAAGATTCTCTTGTCCTTGGCATCAATGAAGGTGTCGGTTTCTGAATCAATGTCGATTCCGGCGTTTTTCTTGCCATCCTGCACAAAAACATATTTATTAGAAGAAGTCCGAGTTACCAGTAGAGAAAGAAAGCGTGGCAAGTCAAATAAAAGGGCAAATATAGGGAATAAACGCGCGAGAAATAGTAATAAAGAGGGCGAAAGAGCTAGCTCTCTCTCATAATGCATTCCAGGCATCGATGGAAACAAAATATAAATTTTATTGGTAGGTAAAATTATTTTATTTAAGTCAGAGTTACTACCACCACACGGGCATTAGCCTAGTATAGTAGTTAAAAAATGTAAAACACTGTAACTAAATTTTTTTTTATGAAATAATAATAATAAAAAAAAATATAACAAAAACTTATTGACTGAGTATTTCAAATCAAAGAATTGTATGGTAGAAAGATGGTAGGTGTAGCATTACTGGACTAATGCAAGATTGACAAATGGGTTAGGAACCGTAACCAATGTCACTAATGCCATGTCTGACTGGGAGAGTATTTTAGTTGAGTAGCAACTAGAGTAGGCTAGTCAGCTCTAGTAGATTGAATCCATTTGGTTCTATTTTTTCGGTGAGTAGAGTCCCCTTCACGTGTCCCTGCGCAGTTCATTCGTAGTCGCACACACGCGCAATATGTTGGCGTGAAAATTCTACTCTAAAATTCTATATTTTTGTGGCTATTAATCTATTTTCGTGACCATAGTTTATTTATTTTCATCTCACTAATTTATTCTTCCACTTCTTCTAAAATAATCATTACAATCAGCTTAATTAGCGTATTTACTTTATTGCGTTGCAGCCTGTCATGTTACGATGCGTCGCTTACTAACAAACTTTACTTGACAGCAGTGCAAACACTTTTTGGTGAGTCAAGTAGCGAGTTACTCGCCACTCGACTTACTACTTGTCAGGTCAGAACAAGGCATAAGACCTCGATTCCACTAAGCATTTAACAATATCCATTGACACCCTATTCCTTAGACTTGTGAGTCACCGTGGCTGAAATGTAACATGTGACTCGAACACCCGTGTGGTACTAGTTCTTTATTATTTAAATACACACTACCGACTGGAGTGGCCAGCCGTGTGCAATTATGGCTTAAAAGGTTTTCACACTACTTCTTCAACATCGATTGCGAGGCTAAAATGAAAACAGCTGGAACCAAGTCGCAGAATTTAGTTCTGTTATTTCTTGCCGCGAGTGCCTGCAGTCGCCGTGGATAGGTTAGTGGAATTTTGTTCTTACATTGCCAAAAGGACGACACGATGCAAGTGGGAAAAAGAATTGTTGATAAGTTAAACAGGAGATTAAGGATTAGGAAAATAAGGCCATTCCATTATCATCTAATCGTAGCCTGCATGCTTAATTGTCGAAACAGGAAGAGGAGGTTTCTTTTATTATTTCAATGAAACATTATGATAGGTGTTTGAGATGAAGCTATTCCCGTAAAGGTAAAGGTTTCGTTAGTTTAAATAATTCTTAGTTAAGTGATTAATTATCGTTTTTGATATTTTATTGTTAATTTTAAAATGAAGATGAGAGAGTATGTAAATCAAATTATTTTGAAATAAAAGAAGTTCACTTTGACTTGATTTTTAGAAAAACAAAGTGTTCCATTATATAAACCTAGCCACATTGTAATCCATATATTTGGATATAAATGAAGAATATAAAAAGTACGATCAGATATATCAATACGTGTTTAATTTGGCAAAAAGCGAGTACCAAAGAAAATCTACACCTGCTTAAGGAAAACACAAGCTGCCTAAAAAGTGCCAGTGATAGTGGCAGAAGTGTATGAGTATAAGTCTGATGGTAACATACCTGATGCGCTGTGTGCAGACTGGCGAGCACCTTGTTAGCGTTGGTGCCAGAGTTGTCTGCGATGGCTTTGGGGAAGGCTTCCAGGGCAATGGCGAACCTGCGGACGGCGTACTGCTCCAGGCCGGGTAGGGTGTCAGCGTACTTGGTGAGGTTGCGCGCCAATTCTAGTTCCACGGCGCCTGCACCGGGAAGGAACCTGGAAACAATACAATTACATACATTATATACGCTAACATTACTAAAAAAAACATGATGTGGGTAAATCACACCGGAGATTCACCAATTTCGTGCATGTTTCTACTTTTATCGATATCCTTTTTTATTTCGTAAGACTAGAACTAATATATTTTGCTCAGAAATTAAACACGGGATAATGTGAACTTGTCACATATAAATGCATTATTTGTGGAAAATTATAAACAAGTCTCATAGATTCAGAAGCTCATTCAGTGATAAAATGTTACATATAAATGTAATAAGTTTGGTGGATTACTAAAGTAAATATAGTTCTCAGTGAGTGGATACTTTTAAGTTTTAAGTATTGAAATAATAACATTTAAGACTTATTATATTGGCAACAGTTATTATTTTTCTGTGCAGTTGGTTAGGTTGACCATCCGAGCAGAAGGGTTAACTAAGGCAGGTTTGGCCTTGAGCCCTCATTCTTTGACGAGTCACGGGTGACCTCGGCCACCGTCCCAATGAATTCTTCAATCAAACCAACATTCAATTTGGGAGGGTGTGGGTACCGCCGCCCTGGGAACCATTTATTGGATAACCAACACCTCTGCCATAGATCCCAAGCAGTTTGCTAACATTGGTGTCTCAACGGAGACCTTGGCGGCGGATGCGTCTGCCCACCAACTGCTAGACTGGTTAGGAAGACCTTTTGACCTCTCCATCAGGACTCCCTCGGAACTTCACCTTGCACCTTGGTGGGAGGGATGGATTCATACGTCCGTCACTCCTGGACACACTGACTCCCAGATTCCCACCCACCCCCTTCTTACCCAGAACTTCCTCTCCTTCCTTTCCTAAAAAGATTCTCCACAGAGCATGACTGGAGTGACTATGGAGCTAACGCAAAAAGAAAGCAGTCTTTCAATACCCAAATCAAAATAAATTAGATAGTATGAATGATCGCTTACTTTCCATCATTGGCGATGCCCTTGAAGGTGTTGACTCCATCATCAATTGCGCGCTCAATGTCGTCCATGTAGTTATCGGTGGCTCCTCGTACCACGATGGTGGCGATACGGGAGTTGGCACCCTCCAGCCGGAACACAACGGTCACCGTGTCTCCAAACTCCTGGACGGAGATGTTGTCGCAGTAACCCAGCTCCTGGGCGGTGGGGGCAGTGAGTCGGGGCAGGACCTGACCAATTTAAAAGATAAACGCATCATACACTGATTTAAAACAACATTATATTTTTCAGGCAACATCTAATAATATTCCTTGGTTATACATATAGAAGGGTGCGTAAAGGCAAAAACTGCAACAAGATTGCCAAGCATCGAGCATTTAAAAGAAACTATGGTGACTTGTTATGCATACACCATGTTTTTAAATAAAATGTTGAGTTCTGGCATAATTAAATTTGTATTTAAAAAGTACAATATGTGGTGCGCGAGTTGTTTGCATGTATAAGTTTTTTGGCGCTTTCAATTGAACGGCACAAGCCACACTGATCAACGAATTGATATTTTGTCTCTGTTTGCAATCGGTTTAAGTCAATACTGCGAATGAATCATACCCACTAAAGTAGAAAGCAAAGCCGCATACATCCCCAGGTCCAATACAAATAATACGCTAACGATAAATATTTCCAAGTATAATAAAATAGGAACGCAAAATAGCCGTATATATATTTTTTTAAAATCATTTTAATTGACGAAATAGCAATGATTTTTTTTGCTCTTGAACATTTTGATAAATGGTTCTTCAAGGACTATATATGATTTACAATGAAACCATCGTAAGAAGTTTTCTCTTAAGAAGTTTTCCTGCTTAAGAAGTTTGGTTTTTAATCCCTTAAAGGCTGAATGGCCCAATTTTTCCCACTTATAAGGTTTTCCTGCCTAAGAAGTTCTTTTTCCCAGTCCCTTCTTAAACTTCGGAAAACTTCTTAAGAGGGTTTCACTGTATTGATGTAGTCATAACACAAATAATGATTAAGCAAAGTAAATTATGTACTACTAAACAAGAATAGTCAGTGGCTCGACTAACCTGTCTGATTCCATACTAATTTGTCAATAATTTTACCGTTATGAAGTATAAAAGTTTCGCGTTTGCGAAACTGTAATTTATAAATATATATTAAAATGTAACAAATTATTTTTTATTTCGATACAATTTTATTTTAAAACATAAAATTGGGTGAACTTTCAATCGTACTGGTCATGCTAATGCAAATATTTTTTTAGAAAAATCCTTTAGATTCACCATTATTACTAAACTTTCTGATGATGGAAAATACTGCTTTCTCAACTCAATTGCGTAAAATGAAAATTTACTTTTGCATATGAAGCTGCGTCAATTCGCAGTCATTTACAACAATGGGTGTCATTTTATGTTATGTTGGTGTTCCTGGTATTTTACGAAGAGCTAAGCTAGATGATCGTAACCGACTTCTTACAGATGCATGAAATGATGCGTAATTATAAGACAACAAAATTAATACTATAAACAAACCTCTAATCAGAATCACTTCAGACTAAATAAAGGTTTTTAGGCCAGTTTTTTTTTTACACTAAAAATTTATTTAAGTAAAAAAATAAAACGCCCATTATAATCGGGGGAAAAATTTGTGTTTTGATCTTGGCAAGTGAAGCCGTCATTAATTTCCTAGTATTGATTTTATAATTTAACTTACGGTGCCTCCTACTGCTTTGCTCAATCTTCTCAGATCGAATTTGGAATTAAGTCTTACGGCCATCATATTGTACTTGTTGATGAAATGCATGGCCATGTCTCCGAACTTGGCTCCAGCCACAATGACTTTGGCTCCGGTCTCAGAGATGGCCTTGATCTGGTTCTCCAGGAGTGATTCCTCTCCTCGACTGAAGTTCAGGAGTTCGTCGGCAGACTTTATGAGGACGGTTCCCTTGGTCTCTGTCTGGCTGATGTCCACGGGACAGGAGAATAGGGCTACTTTAGCGTCGGTGAGGGTGGACACGTCTCCTTCTACCTGGCGTTTGAACACCATTCCTTGGACTACGGAAGACTGAAGGAGGCCTGAACCCAGAATCTGAAAGTTAATGATGATATTAAATAATACGTTTTAATAGTAATTCAAAGAATAGAAGAAAAATAAATCGAAAAACGTTTTTATAACTGTTGACAATTTTAATGTAACCTCCAGCTCAAAGGTGAAAAATTGAACTGCGTTTATGAAATTGATCATTTTAGATTATGTTGTTTAGTGTGAATGATTTTGCATCAATTTTCACATTATATTTAAGATCCTTTACAACTTTTGATCAGGAAGGGTATTTCTACCTTTTACGCCTGTCCAACTCGAAGGCTTAGAAAGGCGTTGCCGTCAACGTACACCAATCTCTTTGTAAGGGTTTCAACTATTTGTATATGTATAAAATATGTAAGTAATACAAATATGTATGTGTATATGATACAAGGTGGGGAAATTAATCTCCTTGTCTATTGTGTGGAAGAATATTTTATCGGAGGGAAGCTTACTCTTTGGCACTGGAGGTGCGCAAGTTGTTCTTTTTTTTGTAATGATTTGTACTAAAGTGAAAAACAATTTTTTTGTAATGTAATAAAATATGTACATTTTTATAAACACAAAACGTCACTAAATGGCCCCAAACTGACTTTAACTCGTGTTTGCAGAGTCCTTACAAAGTACTTACGAAGTGTGTTAATACAAAATGTTGTCAATGTATGAGTCATTACATGCAGTGAACCATCTATTTAAATTTATTTGAAAGAATCTTATGAAACAAAAGCATTTAATTACCTTGCATACTCTGATGTTGTCTACGTTGAATGTGGTTTTTTCTGGGATGATGGATACGCAAGCCTTGGCAATAATATCACTAAGGAAATCTTCTTGTCCGTATTGTTTTGACATGATGGATGCTTTCAGTCCAACTTTAACGGCTTCGAGGTCATGACAGTCCTTGATTTCGTAGCAGACGAGTTCTGGCAGTATTTCCAAACATTTGTTGAGGGCGCGTTCATAGCCATCTGCGATTTCGGAGGTGGTAATACCTAAACGCAGGAGATCTTCTGCGGCTTCTAACAAAGCCCCGGCGAGGATGATCACGAAATTTGTGCCATCACCGATCTCAGCATCTTGCATTTGACTCGCGAGGACCATCAACTTGGCCGCGGGGTGTTCGACATCCAGTTCACGGATGATAGTTCCAGCATCACTTGTGACAAACTGCTTGTCAATGTGATTTATTATCATCTTGTTCATCCCATTTGGGCCATAAGCTGAACGAACGCTCTGTGCAAACTGTTTGCAAGCGGTTATATTCCTGTAAACGGCTTCTTCTAATCCAGAAAACATCTGAAAATCGAAGAAAAATAATAATATTTCGTACGCCCATTGTACAACGATTTTGGTTAGATTATTCAATGGTACTTACACGGGCTCCATCTTTCAACATTTGCGCCACTCCGGGCGCTTTAGGGACGTGAAGGGCCATTTTGAACAGTAATTTGTTGAAATATCAAATAAAATAATTAAATGAAAACCACGTTGTGTTCAAGAACTTTCGAACGCCGGCCCACGAGATTTACGAATCCGTGAATTTAGACAAACAAGTTGACAACTTGAAATTACAACAAAATGAAGGTATGTTTGAAATGTCATTGGGTAGGTACCCGAATGTTTGAATCACTCATTTTTATTTCATCTACGAATGCAAACAAATTTCTAGTAGTCCACATAAAGGACCATGAAAACTGTTCAGCATTTTTTCATAATTATTATGAACATCTCTTTGAATTTGAACAAGACATTTTACAATATAGAATAATCTAGAAACCCACTATAAAAATTGAGTCTACTGTCACGGCCAGATGTGACATTCGCCTTTGTTTTGCAATGTTGGTTTTCCGTAAACAGCGGCCATTTATGTTATTTGACTTTTCTGGTCATCGTTTCTAATCTCGCCTTGTTCAACTTTTAAAGGAAATCAATTGATTTGCATGTAAGTAATCCGTTATTAAGAATGCCAAGTTGTAATCCGTTATTAAGATTGCTAGTGATATATATCCCTGTTTTTCTAGTGTCAATAAGCTGCGAAGGACCCAAGATCCTCGCCCCACCCAAATCCCCTTGCGCAGTTGTGGATCTTCCTTCAACATAGGCCTATCAGATACCGCCGTAATGGATATGATGGTGTCAACGTTGCAGCAGCAGCGTGCTGTGACGGAGCAGTTACGAAGAGAGGCTGCAATAAAACGTATTCCGGTGTCCCAGGCGGTGGCTGACATTGTTAAGTTCATCACCGACCATGAGCAGGAAGATTGCCTTCTCGTCGGCTTCACCAGCCAAAAAGTCAATCCGTTCCGTGAAAAGAGCTCCTGTACCGTCTTGTAATTCTCTACGCTCTAAGTATAATTTGTGTGAATGGATAGTTTGTTTAAAATATTTATATAAGTTAATGAATGTGCCCCTCTTGAACGTTTGCTCTTTACAAATATACCTATATTAAAATGTAACTCAATTTTATTTTACTATCAATAAAGGTGTAATAACTAATTTCTGTTGAATTAATTACTAGTGTAGGTAGTATAATAATATTATTGTTTATAGGGGAAGAGTGGGGGCCGATAAATAATAACAATGATCAATCGTAATTAATATTGGCTATTGTTGAGACATTATAAGAATACTAAGAGGAATGTTACTCCAAGGTGAAAATGAAGTACCTGATTTCTTTAATTCTTGAACAATATTTGAGTTGCATTGCAAATTTGAAAAAGTAAATAACTTTACTCACAACAGTATGGATAAATATGATTGAAAAGGTGTTGGCTAAATCGCTACAGCGGGCCCTGCCTCGCAGCTAATATACAATAATAATCTATGGCACGATTATTTTTCTAACAATTACCTTAAATATTAATATTTTGAAAGATTGAGCTCCTCTGGTCAGAAAGAAGCATTTGATACATATTTGTTTACTTCAAAATGTAGACGTGTTCATGCGGGTCCGTTGTTAGCCGCCTGAATTGCAAAACTGGCTTTTCTACCCTCCCCCGCCGTCCATACTTACCAGTTTTGACACCCGGCTCGCTTATTCTACACGGCAACACAGAGAAACCCCTTCGAGTACGTCCACTTATGGCGGGTCTGTGTTCATGTTGAAGTGCTTACAGAGGCATTAGTGCTGTTGCAAACATTGTTCAGCAATCCCTTAACAAAACACACAAAAAATTCGACTTATTATTCATGAAGATTCTTCAGCCACGACATTCTTCATGTACCAATGTTTTCTTTTCCTTCAGTTTTTATTAGAGATGAAACGGATATCCGGTATCCGGCCTAAATTTAAAATCCGGCCGGATACCGGATAATAAACGAGTGTCCGGCCGGATACTGGATTTGAAAAAAAATACATTACATAAACTAGTTATTTAATTCACATAAGAATTTTTTCTTATCATTTTTTTTATTACACAACAAAGAAAATTAATACTCAAACTGCACGAAGGGCTAATTGTGATGAATAAATACCAATTTCTCTGCGTTAAGAGGCAACAAAAGGTTTCGCTTGTCTTCATATACAAGGCCAGCTTCCGAAAAAAGTCTTTCGCTGTATACGCTGCCGAAGGGCGCTGAAAGATAAATTTTAGCAAGCTTTGTTAAGTTTGGGTATACAGCATTAGCCGACCACCAATATAAGGATCACGGTCGCGACCAATGCGCACTGAATTCAAATAAGAATCAATCTCATGTGCAATCGCGTTTTTTCCTTGATCGTGATGTTGACTAGTGTCGTTTTCAGTCACTACCTCATTAAAGCAATCCCAAAAGGTGTCATGAGCTTCGCAAGATACAGCCGACTCTTCTCTTCTCCTTTTTTTGGCTGGCGATGAACATGACTGAGGACTCTTCGCCAGATATTTTCATAAACTCCAATAGGTTCTCTCGTCCAACCGGATATCCAAGTCCAACCGGATATCCGGTATACGGCAAAACAACTATCCGGTTCGTCTCTAGTTTTTACCTTGTCTGAACAGTTTTGCTACTTTTATTATTTATCATTCTTCATTACTTAAAATAAGTTCTTAAGAATTATCCAAACGTTGAATAGTTAATCAAGCCATAAATTAAATAATAATTGACAGCCCTGAACTATATTATATTTGATTTCTTTCCATACACCTCGCAAAACAACATTGAGGCAATACCTACCGTTCTATTGTCACAACTCTAACACAGAATCACAATTGTATTCTCCCGCCGTATATAGAATTTGGGTAATGATTATAAGGACGTTGTTGACATATGCATCAATCACTAAATATAAACAGGTCGCAGTAGGATTTATATCGGAAAGCAGAACAACAAATCTAATTAAACAAACTGCCTAGCTCTGCTTCGACTTATTTAATTTATTGTACTATTCCCACTACTTCTACTTACTGTTTTTCTCTCTTTTATGGTGGAGTATTTTTTTGTGATTTTATGCTTACTTAGATCTTCGTAGTGTAAAAAAAAAAATTAACATGTAAAAGCCTAGCTGGGCATGAAATTCAAAATATTTATAAATAAATTATTTTCAAAATGAGATTCTTGTGTTCAAATCTTGCATAACGGGGTATAGTAACCCTATAATTACATTGTTATAATAACTAGATATGATAATTAACAAGAATGGGGTAACTCAGACACCCCGATGGAAATGCACAATGTGTTTGCCAATGAGCGATTCGTTATTACCGTGACAACCTGCGGAAACAGCACGGCGACGGTAATGGCTTCTCATTTGTTTAATACAAGGGAGGGAGATGCAAAAAAGTAATAATTTTCTTGCCTCTCACTCGTATTAAAGAAATGAGATGGCGTGAGCCATCGCCATCGCTGTGCCGTTTCCGCTGGTCGTCACGGTAATAATAAAAGTGCTCATCGGCTTCTTGAAGGTAAATAAGTACAGGAAGTAAAAATGAAAACTTTCTTTTTGAGATCAATTCCTTTCTTTATTAAAAGCCATTCGGTGTTACATAAAATGTTGTGGAATTGTGACAAAATGTTTTGGATTTTCCTATATATATAGCCGTGCATACAAATAATTTATACTTAGTAACATGGTTTTAAATATTAAAGGGTTTAACAACTAGGGGTATTCGTATAGGGTTAATACTTTTACAATAATTTTACTATGTGTATGTAAATATAGCATAAGAACTTCTTATTATTTTGGTGTCAAATATTCGTGATTATTAAAAATCCTACCAAACATTTTATTAATATGTTATGAAATGGGTGATTGTTTTAATGATCAGTGAAATCTCTGTATGTCTCCACTTACATTGTATAATACACTTATACCCGTATCTCCTAAAAGCAAGTACATAGTTATTTTACAATATACCATACAATACCTGGGTCTCACTTCTACGCACATGCTGATAAGGGGGCTTTTGCTACATTATATGAATATGATTAAAATGACTCGTTATTGTTTAATTAAACTAGGATTTGTTCAAAATAAAATGTTACTTGTAAAAATTGTACTAACGATATGTGCACACTGATTGCTTACTGACTATCTGTGGTCGGCAGCTAACACTTCAGAATACGCTGTGCTTTGTTATTTATACATAATGGTTCTACCAACAGGTAAAGCTACAGAAGTCTAATGCATTCTAATTTGAGTACAGAGTTACTCTACGTTATTGAATGGTTTTGTTGTTTTTCTTATACAGAAATGGATAAGCAAACACTGGTTAAAAATACGTAAGTTAATTGTGCAGTTGAAAGAGAGCATTTGAAAGAAGTCAAATATCATTTTGAATGCAGTTTTACCCGCCGACCAAAGACATATCAGTTACACACATGTCTGTACACATACACTATACCTAAAGAGTTCTAGTTTGTGAAAAAGGTTATCTTGACCTGTGTAACTATTGTATTTAATCTCTCGCATCTAACTGAAGGTGTTGTATTCTGAAACCTTTCAATCACGTAAAGATTCGATAATTCCTCTCTAGTTCCTACATTATTGATGTTTATATTGAGTCCCCCACTGGAGCTCTTACCCTCTATTTTACCTTATGGTTGAGCAATTGTTCTTTAATTTATCTGAGGGTTCAATCTAAACTCTAATGCAAAAACTTAAAGCAAAAAATTTTAACAACTATCAGTCTTGAAAAATTAATAAACACTTTCAATACAAAAATTTCATTATCATTCTCTCCAATGGCTTACTGGATGAAATCTTGAAATGTTGACATTCACTTTTTGTGGCTAACAAACGTAGCGTCACAAACGGACTGCGAAATTGCAGCCAAACCACAAATGTTCAACAAACACCTATAACATTTTCACTAACAAATAATTAAATTTTGAAAGACAACCATAAAAATATTACAATAATTACAGATCACACTAAAAAATATCCTCGTTCACAATAAGAATTCAATTAAACTTGAGCTTGGACCAACATAAATCTAATTATAAAATATACGGCAATCTTAAATTATAAATGAAGATGAAGGATGTTTGAATTCACAAATTTTTTCGTTGCTTAAGTACATACATAATATTTGTAAATGTAGAATTTGATCCACCGATACAAGAAGTTGTTTATCAAACTTAAAATAGATATAAGGATCAAAGGCATACACATTATATTACTTGGTTTAGTTATGAACTATGTATCGCACATTCAATTTAAAAGCAAAATCGTGCATAGGTGTTAGGGCCGTGCTTTTGAGAATCAAAATAGAAATTAAATCATTTTACGTACTGTCATATTAATACAAAATAAACGGGTGCCATCTCAATAAGCCTTTACAATAATTGATCATTAATATTATTATCATCGCCGAGTTAAATTGAAAGTGGGCTGTTTGTCATTTGAGCATTTATCGAAGATGTAGAATAGATAGAATGGCCAACAAGGTTACAAAATGTACCTAACTTACTTACATGGAAGGTTTTATATATGAATTCTTTACATTGATGTAAAAACACAAGTTTATTAATTAATTGGCCCCAGTGACAAAGAAGGCATGATCACCGCATGAAACTGACTTAGGACATTGCTGTGCTTTTGTAGCTGAACCGACTATATTGGTGACCTCGTCTGCTGAATGACATTATAAGTGTAGACAAACTTACTTAAAACTTGGTGTTGTCAAAGTTCAACTCATGTTTCTACATCAATGTAAATGAATAATGACATGGCCCACGCATTTAACCTTTAGTTTATCTGAGGCATAAGTAATCTATCATTAAAATGCATTACCGTGATAAAAGATGACTTAATTTAATAATTCTCACTCATTTTTTGGATGTAAGGAAAATAGTTAATGAGACTTTTATGAAAACTCTTATTAGATCTACAATCTGCATGGTTATAACCTTTTTGGATTATTTATGTTTTGTTTGCAGACCTTTTTGGGCATTTCTATTTATTCTGCATCAATTGCAATAATATTATTGATACGGAGAATTTAAATTCACAGACGGTAACATTTTAACATCCAATAAACCACAGAGGAATTTAATGATCAGTTCATTTGAGAGAAAACAACCCGCTGGGAGAGGGGCTGTGTCGGTGTGTTGATGAAAGTGGTGGCGAGCCTAAACCCTCTCCTGCTTCGCGGCCGACAGTTCATCCGTCCCGTTGGACACGCTCTGGTGGTAGAGTTTCAGCAGCTCCATGGCGTCGTGTGCTTGTCGTTTCTCCAGGAGAATTCTGCAAAAATAATGTCATTGTGAATACAAGGTAAAATAATTGTTTTGAATAACAGGTAATTTTTTTTTTTTTTTTTAGTTTTTAAGTTAAAAGAAATATACATATTTCGCTTTGTTAACTTAATACATTGATACAAATAAATATATTAATAATAACTTGAGCTAAAATGAAATTCCTGAAAAAAAATTGTTAGGTGAGAAGAAAAAATCAGTTTAATTTTAAAATGTCCCTAAATTTTTTAATTTTTTTTTTATATTGAATACCTCACAAGAGTCCCAACTGCTTCCGTCTGGAGTCAGTGATATATCCCATAACTCTCATAACATACCCCAATTGGGGTATGTTATGAGGCTGAAGGTGAGTGGGCAAGGGAAGAAGCGAGGGAGAGGAAGGTGGGGAAGTACCCGGCTATTCAGATCTAGTCACTAAACACGGCTAAAGCCATTTCAAGCAACGTTTAAATTCTGAATGGTGGTCTTACACCAGGGCGATACTAAGAGTATTTTCCGCTCTGGAACGTGCCGCAAATATACTATATAATTATTTTAAATAATTAATTGTGAAATAACACAAATCAATTAAATAAAATTTATTTGACTACGCCTGCCGTCAAATGCCTATAAAATACGAAATTAATATTAAAAACTTTGATTGTGGATAATAAAAATAGAGTGTTGCATACAAAATCACACTACATTCAAGATAAATAAAGAAAAAAAAAAACTGTAGTTATCGAGGGCAAAAGTTAACTGCAAAAAACACATACCAATAAAAATTAATTAGTATTGGTACGTTTTTTTTAAATATAAAGTTGTTTGACTTTATTCTCTCGAAACAATGTTATCCAAAAAAGACATACAAATAATAATTTATTAGTATTGGTATCCTTTTTTTGGAGATAGAGTTGTTCGACTTTTATTCTCTCCTCGAAAAGATGTTATCTAAAACTTTAAACCCTCAGGCTTATTTGTTCACTTTTAATAGGTCTCATAGAAATCATTGCGTCTCCCTTACTATTGTAGTTAGAAATATAATCTAAACGGTGTTAGAAAGAAAAAAAATCACGCTCTTTAATTAAATCAAAAATTAACCACAAAAGAATTAAAATTACAACCTTACAAAAACAAAATTTCAAAGCCAAATTTAAAAAAAAAATTATGAAGCTGAATTTTTTATTAATTATTTTTACATGAAACTACAAAAAAGCTAGGTGACGATAATGTTAATAATACATTTGACTAATAAAATTTGTGTGTGTTTTCATTTTTTTTCATTGTCAGTAAATTTAGTTAGAAAAAATGTAAGGTGAGCTATTTTCCAAACTTTTTTATATTTGCAATTAGCTATGCATTTTAATTTTTATATTTAGAAAATTATATGTTTATTTCGAATTATAAAATCTGAAAACATATTTTATCAACTTTCATAAACATTTTTTAGTTTAGATTACATTCAGAAATATTCATAATGTTTTGGATTTTATTGCAAAGCGGAAATATTTTGATCTTCTGACAAAATATGCTCGAGGCCTGAGGGGATGAACCCTCGAATTATTGGTAGATAATGAAATAAGAAATAAAAAAGTATTTTCACTGTTGACTTGAAAAATTCCTTCCACAAAAAAATATCTATAAACCATAATTAAAATATGACATCTTAGTAACTAAAAATGTTATTTCTACATAATAAAATTACAACTTTTAAAACTTATGTACACAAAACGAAAATGACTTTGAACATAAAAATAACGACAACAAGTAAAGGTTTTGTACCAAATACAAGACATTTTCATGACCTGGGATTTTTTTTTTTTAACTTTAATTATTCATTAAACTGCTAGTTACATGTTTTGAGAATTTTACGACCACCTGCCCGTGTTGTGGTGGTCAAGTGGTATTTCAATTTATAATTCGTTTTACTGTTTCTCCTGTAATAGCCAACGCTAGTGTCTATCTTTGAGGTAAATACAGTATTCGAAGTACTTGGGGATTTTGACTCATCATCTTAACAATTAAACAGGATTCTTTAAAAAACATAAGTTACATTGTTGGGTCCCAGGGACCCATATGACTCTCCTAAATAGACTTTGTTCTTATGTAAGGAAACTGTCTATCCTCCTGCATGATCTCAGAATGCAGGAATGTACTAAGTACAGGGGGCTTAGTGGTGAATAGGAGCAAACAGGCAGAGTGGGGAGTTTCGATATGGGCCCCATAAACCCGCGACATCCTTTTTCACACAAAACTTCATTTTGGATTTGAGGCCAAAATACCAAACCGAAATGAATAATTATTTTTTCAATAAAAACATATTGAAAATATCTAGTGCGGATATATTATGTGCTATTTATTTGTTTTAAATTATTAAATAAAGTTCAATAAATAAATCAATTTTTCAAGATTTCAGAGGCAACTTTGGCATCTCTTTTCGAGGGATTAATTATAAAAAAAATAATCTCACCCTACCTACTGCATTAATACAATGAAAAAAAAAATTAAACATAATTTATTTCTTGGGTAGAAATTTTAATTTATAAATGACAAAATTTGTGTTACGTAAATCGGTCATTTGTAATTTGCAATTACGCCATTCAAAATGCTTTTTATAAAATTACATATTTAAATTTTTAAATTTTATATTTCACATTTTCTATAGTAAATAAAGCAAAATTATTTTTAATAATAATTATCAAATAATTTCAAAAGCCGCCTCCAAAATTATGAAAAAAATATTTTTTTAATTACCTATGATTTATAATTTAACCGCTTGGGCACATAAGCTTGTTTTAACGACAATTTAACGTAGGTAGACATAGGAATGACATATGCCCCAGACCTGAGTTATTAAAAAACTAATACATAAAGTAGCATATATCCGTACCAGATATTTGCAATAAGTTTGTTTAAAAAAAAATTTTTGTTTGGTTTGGTAATTTGGCCTCAAATCCAAAATTAAATTTTCTATGAAAAACACTTGTTCTAAAGGATTTTTTTTTTTACCAAATAAATAATTAATCTCTGTGTAATGATGAAAATGAATTTTAATGAATTTTAGTCATAAAAAAAACTGGCTGTGAGATTGGATTTAATGGCTCACATTTCACATAAAGTATTTCTTTCCACACAGTTGGGAAAGGTTGGGAGGTATTATAATATTTCCGTACCACGCTGAGTGCTCACAGTAAATTAATGAAGACAAACAATACAGTGAACGTAACTTTCCATTAAAAGTGTTGCTGTTATATGTGAATAATTCCCCATGGAGCTGACCTAATAACATTGGCAATTCTAGGAGAGGAAATTAATGTACACAGCACTGCTACTGGCAATACATAAATAAGTAAACAGTAGATTGCAATACCAAACCATTACATAGTAAAATAAATACTTTAAAATTCCCGTAAATAAGATTAAAGCATGGGATACCTCTCTGACCCCACAAGGGTTAGATTTGATTTGTCTGCTTGCTCGGCTTGTCAAAGGTTAAAATAATAATATGTGTAAATTTTCTGACAAAAGTTGAAATAGCAACATAAACAATTGTTGTAATAAAATATACACATATGCACCAAATTACAACAGAAACCTCAACACAAAGAGAATGAAATCAATATGTACAAAATAACACGTAGGTAAGACACCGCAGAAATAAATTCCAAATAAATAAATAGTAAAAAAGTAAGATTTACCTTCCAGATGCCTCCTTTAACTGCTCTAGAAAGATCTTATTGTCTTTCTCAGAGACAATATCCGCCAGACTATCAGGATCCATGTCGGAGAGTAGCTCCAGGTCCTGCCCCCCGAGGAGAGAGATATGACACAGATTGTGCTGCAGCCGACCGACGAGGCTTGCCACCTGGCCTTTATCCTCCATCCCGACATCGTCCGTCTGGTCCAGGGAGATGTGGCACTTGGGCACATTGGGGCACCACCTCTCCGGCCCACGCAGCGCCATCAGACTCGTGTCTGGCTCCAGAGTGGCGAAGTATTCCTCGTCATCCACTTCCGTCCCGTCCGACTCCAGGACTATGGTGATAGAAGCATTGTCCGCGGGAAAACCCAACTTCTCTGGTATTTTAGACAACAAATCTTCCAGGGAAGTTGCAACCACCCCCTTTCGCTTCTCTCTCTCCAGATCGCAAAGTTTGTAAGGTTTGCTTATGTCATTTTCCATTTTGGTAACTAAAAACAAAGGAAATAATATGTCATAGATGGTTACTCACTTATTCAGATTACTAATGCGAAGGCAATAATATGATAACTTCGAGTGATACAAAAGATTCAGCAGAATGAAACACACAAAAATAAATTCGCTTATTTTGTTTTGCTATTGAACTGAATGTTGTCAAAAATGACAGTACGCGGAAATTTTATATCCCTGAGTCAGAGACAATAATATTAAATGATTTTTCTATCCTACTCACTGTAACTTGAAACTCGATGGTCACTTTCACAAAAAATAAGAATATTTCCACGGAGGATTTCGCGAGGAACAAGCGTCTGGCACCGCCTCCCAGACTAGGATGAAAACAAATACGGCCCGCCCAACGACCCGTGCGTCTCCCCGCTCTCTGGCTGTGGGCGGCTGCTGTAGGCGGCTGGCGTAGGCCGGGCGGGAGGAGGACGAACTGTCTAGACGCGGCGCGCGGCGATTTCAAAGGCGCTCCGTGATCATGAGGTAGGCTGCCGTAGGACTGCCGAGATCGATACCCCCAAAGTTAATTCGAAAATGGGCTTGAAACTAAAATATTATTAAATAACAAAATGACGGATTGAGTACTGTTTCAAATCTAACGTCATTTATAGTAATTAATAAAAAAAACAACAGGACAAATTACCAACTCGGCCAACTAAATAAATTGTAATTAATTGTCGTTATCGATGAAATAGATAAATACCTTCGACCAAGGTAATACTTGGTCAATGATAAATACCCTTGTGTAGTGTACGTAGATAAAAGTTGTTACTGGAGGACGATCTATAAAACCCTACATCAATACTAATTGACTAAATCCGTCATCTATGGTCAGTTATTAATATTTAGGCGGTCCGCTCACTGGAGAAACTGAAACCATTCTAAAACTGGCTGGTTGTTATGGCTTCCAACCAAACTTCTATGACGGCGCTACTAAGGCGCTCCGCCCACTGAGGCAACTGAAAACCAACTAAAACCGTCTGTTTCTCTGTCTTGATTGGTCAAAAAGCTTGGTTAACCATAGAAGAAGAACAATCAGCTGACAGTTGGCAACTATCAATGGCCGCCCAGGGCAACCAGTAGAGCAAGCCGCAAGTCACCGCTTGCGTTACCATTGACAACGGGGTTTTGTGTGATAGTGTATGTGCGGGCCATCACATTGTCATACAAAGACAGTTGGCAGTCGAGAGTTTTCAGTTGCCTGAGTGGGCGGAGGCGCTTAATTTTACGATTTCAATAATTAACTCAACTTGTTTAACCATAGACGAAGAACAATCAGCTGTCATCGTAGCAACTAGCATGGCGAGTTTTGAGTCGTTGACGGGTTTTTGAGAAGTTGTCTAGTGTGCGGATCATCACATTGACATGGATAGCGAGTTTAGTTGCAAACCGTTTTTTTTCAGTTGCCTCGTCAGCGGACGCACTTACGAGCACGGCCACCTTTGTGTAAGATAAGAGATATTCCGACCGACCATTGACAAATTTAGCGCACCCCTCCGAGTCTCAGAAAAGCTGTCAATATACGAAACATTTCGTAATTCGTATGCAAAATAACTGGCATATTAATGAACGAAGCTCTTAGATTTGAAAGAAATCGTATGAGCGATCCACAGGCTTAGTATATATCGATGTCTTGTTTATTCTCCGTCGATATCGGTCTGGCTATCAACAATGTAGCCGTACTTGGGAAAACGTTATAAACTCATCGGTAGTTATCGATACGTCTATCGATCCGATATTGTAAAGTTATAGAATTCAACTGTGCTAGACACCGGTTCTGCAATGGAGATACAAATGAAGTTGAACATTGCACAAGGTTTCTCCCGGACGCGCCTTGCCGAAACAATGTGGTTGACTAGGAATAGGCTACCATAAATAATAATAGATAGTAAGGTACTAAAAAACCTATTCGGTGACAACTTTAGTGGCTAAATACACACGGAGCAATTACCATGCTTGACCAATATATCGATCCAACTGCAGGCGCAAAAAGTTTTACTTACTTTTAGTTTTTAAGTTTTACTCTGCTGACGAGGCAACTGAAAAAAACCAGTTTGCAACTAAACTCGCTAACCTGTGTATGTCAATGTGAGGGTCTGCACACTAGACAACTTCTCAAAAACCCGTTGTCAATGGCAACGTAAGCAGTGACTCGAAACTCACCATGCTAGTTGCTTTGATGACAGCTGATTGTGCTTCGTCCATGGTTAAACAAGCTGAGATAATTATTGAAATCGTAAAATTGAGTAGGAAATTTGGTCGGAAAGCATAGCAACCAGCAAGTTTTAGTTTGGTTTCAGTTTCATATGATTTTAGATTTTCACGGCCAAAAGTATTTTTGTTATTTATTCTTGGGGTGGTATGCTGTGTTACGCTACCTCTTCCTTTAGCCAACGTTTCGGACAACGTTACAGTGTCCATCATCAGGGCAGATGCAGACATCCGAAGAAAGAAGGAGGCAGGTACACGGCATAACACCCCAAGAATAAATAACAAAAATGGTTTCAGTTTCTTCAGTGAGCGGATCGCCTTAGTAATATTCTTACCACAAATTTGGATGACCAACTCTGTTCTCTCTTGCAAATAATTAAAGATTTGTTAGACTTGTTGCCAAAAAAGATGCAAAACAGACACGAAAAAAAAACATAATGATTCAATAATCATCCGGTCACCGAAAGGCATAATTTGTGGCACTTGTGTGTGTTTTAGATACAGATACAGATCCCCGATACCCGTGTCCCACGATAATGCTAAATACATCTAGTATTATATTAAATTAATTAATTATGAAAGTATTTTAATAAAATCTATATTGTGACAAAAATGTATAAAAATATTATGTTTAACAATTTTAATTAGTGGTCTACCTAGCCGAGGGAAGTCATGACACCTATGACCCCCCCCCCCCCATGGATCCGCCCTTGCTAACGACCTGGCATTTTAACCAAACGAAAACGGAATTTCACAAAGTAGATATGAAGGTAAGTTTATATAGTTACCTCCTGATCGGAGATGGATAAAAATTCATTTTGACAAAATCTTTCCTTCTTGTGAAAGATACGCCACTGTACAGGGATCGCGCATATTGTTCATTATTTAAGTTCGACGTTACAGAGACACGGGGAGGGCCAAAGGAAAACTTAATGCAGGTTCTGGATCGATATAAAAGCATTGTAATTAGGTACCTACACCTCCCCATAATCCGCCCAACGTTGTTTAGATTGTGCATGGTATCATTGGTGATCATCTGGCATTCTTTAAAAATTGATTTTGAAATGAAGCTCGTAGCATGAAATTTACCATAAGACATAGATTTATTTCACGATAATAGTATAATAAATATATTATCTTATTAATGTCTTGGATCAGTCACTATTAAGCTTCCATGGCATCTCGGATCTTTAGAGTTTGTGAGAAATTTAAAAAGTTTTTGGGGTGTTTGAGTGGAATCATTACATACTAATGATAGCATTAAAGCCCAAATTCCACAAACTTTGTAATGTAAGTAATTAATTGCTTTAATACGCGATCCTGGTATAATGGCTACAAATAATCTCATTAGATAGCCACAAAAAATCCTAGGACCTAGATAGTAAGGCGCTCCGCCCACTGAGGCAACTGAAAACCAACTAAAACCGGCTGTTTTCTCTGTCTTGATTGGTCAAAAAGCTTGTTTAACCATAGATGAAGAACAATCAGCTGACAGCTCGCAACTAGCAACGGCCGCCCAGGGCAATCAGCCGTGACAGTCGCAAGATGGTCGCAAGTCACCGCTTGCGTTACCATTGACAACGGGGTTTTGTGTGATTGTGAAGTGTGCGGGCCATCACATTGTCATACAAAGACAGTTGGCAGTTGAGAGTTTTCAGTTGCCTGAGTGGGCGGAGGCGCTTAATCCTATATCCAATGCAATATTGTGGAAAAACGCTACGTCAGAACTATAGCGTTTTACATGGAGGGTTAGAATATTTAAATGAACGTGACTGCTGGCAAATACGATAGATCCGACGTTCAAATGCATGGAGCCAGACAAATTGACATGAAAATGACGTGGCTAAAACGCAGAATATAGTTTTCTTCCAAGGGAGTAGAATGCACAATAGATATTGCATTCGTTGTGGAATGGATATTAGATTTTTATTACTGTCACTGGCGGGGTCACGAGCGGTCATGGTAGTTTCTACGTGAATCAATAGTGGCTGCCCCCTCCATGTTTACAATGGGGTATACTCTGACTGCACCAGACCAGGGCTGGGGGAGCAGGAGGTGTAAGGGGCGGTTAGGGTGGTGCAGTCCCCCTCCCATTAGATCTGCCTCCCAACTAGACAGGAGACAAGACCTCCCCTGACAGTGCAATGCACAGGAGTAACCAACACACAGAAAAGTCTGCGAGATGGCGGAGGAAATAAACTGGTTCACTCACTCTTTATAAACTAGGAATAATAAATAATGATGAGATATACAAAAGCAATCGGCTGATTGACATAACTAGGGGAAATGGTTGTTTATTTGCAAGATTTATTTTAAAATAATACATTCATGGTAGGTACCTATTTTTTTATTTATAGGTAAAGGCATTCGCTCACGGGGCAACTGAAAAAACTTGTTTCAGTTTTCGAATTTTTTTAGTCGCCAGCCCCAATATGACAGCGACAGAAGTGTTCTTCGTCTATGGTTAAACAGGCTGAGATAATTAAGTACTGATCGTAAAATTGTGTTGCGCCGTGAGAGAAGTTTGGTTGGAAACCATAGCAATGCAGTTACCAAACAGTTTTAGTTTGGTTTCAGTTTTCAGTTTCTCCATGAGCCAAGGGCCTAAGAGACATGAAGAATTTTAAAAAATATTTGAGGATGGTTGTTCCATTTCAAATTGGGAGGCGGGTATAGGTACCGCGACTGCACCCCTGCCATAGGACACCCCAAGTGGTTCACTACGTTTGGTGACTTAGCTGGGGTTTCCGGGTTCACGGGTTGGGGATTGTCGAGATCTTGGCGGTGGATGATTTTGCCAAACTAATACCTATTGCGTGATCCGATCGGGAGAGAATGGTAGATGGACATCTAATCTAGACCTCTCCAGCCGGATTCTCTCGACCCATCACCTTGCACCGCAGTGGGAGGCATGGATTTGTACGTTCGTCACCCCTTAACACTTTGACACCCAGATTCCTACCTAGTCTTCACACCTTTTATCTTCCCAGAACTTCCTATCCTTCCGTTTCCTAAAAATACCCCTCACACAACATCCCCAAAGATAACATAGACTCAGTAAGGTCTGAGGGAATTTTGTTCTTCAGGGCCCCTAATATAAAAATATACATGATTTATTAACTACCTACCTACATATTTTATATATAGAAGTTCGGCGAATGTTCTAATTTTCTTTTATTCAAACCTAAACAAAAATTTCTCCTGAAATCATAAAATTTGTAAGTAGGTTCATAACTACCATTTTAATTATATACCGTATATTTTATAATCAAAGCGTATCTATATTTTAATGTAACATGTTAAAAATATTCAAATAAGGAATTTTCGTTGTTTGTTTTTGGGGTCCGGCAGATCCGGCAGATCCGACGATGTCTGCCGGATCTGCCCTGATGATGGACACTGCAACGCTGTCCAAAACGTCGGCTAAAGAAGGAGGTAGCGCAACACGGCATAACACCCCAAAAACAAACAACGAAAATGCTTTTGGCCGTGAAAATCTAAAAACGTAACCAAATAAGGAATTGTACATTTTGTCCAATGTATAATTCCTTATTTAATTAATTATCTTTGTAATTCTTTTTTCAAACATTCTTCGGACATGTGGGTATAATAAGGCGATCCGTTCACTGAGGCAACTGAAAACTGTCAACTGGCAACTGTCTTTGTATAACAATGTGATGGCCCGCACACTACAAAATCACTCAAAAACCCGTTGTCAATGGCAATGCAAGCGGTGACTCGCGACTCGCACTGCTGATTGCCGTGGCCAGCCGTTGTTAGTTGCCAGCTGTCAGCTGATTGTTCTTCGTCTATGGTTAAACAAGATTTTTGACTTGTAGCGATAAGTGCTTGTAGCGATAGTTAAATCTGTAAATTTATTTGCGGTAAGATGGCTTCATGTCAACAACGATCGGCTGTAGTCAAATTTACGTGATTTTGTCGATGAAGACGAAAGGGCCAAATAAAGCGTTGGAATAGATGTGTTTTTGAGTTCTTTAATTTTATACGATACGACAATTCGAACTCAAATACGTCATGTTAACAGAAACATTGATATTAGAAAGGATTGGACCGATAATTAAAAAGAAGGTTGCCCACTTTTAGAAAGTTTTTTCACCTAAAAATAAGCGATAGGTACTTCTTCGCTTTTTGGAATCAGAAATTTTTCTTTCCTTTTACTTTCGTTTTGTTGGATAGAAGGTTGCCCACTTTAGAAAGTTTTTTTCACCTAAAAATAAGCGATAGGTACCTCTTCGCTTTTTGGAATAAGAAAATTTTCTTTCCTTTTACTTTAGTTTTGTTGGATAGTTTTAGCAGTGTTATTTTTTATATTGTTTTCGGGAGATAATAACGTTTGTATCCACTTATCCTAAGATTTTAGTTAATAATTAAAATACAAATTTTTAGGAAAAAAATCCTTTCAAATCCTGTCGTTTAATTTTTGAGATCTGGTATTTTGGTACCATTTGTTACGGTAGGCGTCTCTACTTATCAAAATGATTTCATAAGCTGGGAGAAGGTTGTAAGTTCGCGCGGACGCAATTAGACTTGTCAAATCCGTAACCTGCTATAAATTACGATTATTGACTTACGGTGTCGTTTATATTTGTGATTTGCCATAAGATACTTAGGCGAGTTAGGGGAAAAACTTAAGTATACGAATATATTACGTATAATAATATATTAGCCTAAGAACTTTGCACCCAGCCATCCATTTTATGAACCAGGTAACTACCAATGTGTTCCAATATTTGAAATATCAAGATATCATTGGTAGATCGCTTGTCTGAATTCTGAAGTATTTCTAATAATATAATATGTTATATAATTGCCAGGTAAATTTATATATCAGATTTCACGATCACGAAGGACTAACTAACGCATAACACAGACAGCCGAAATTAGTATGTTTCTTTAATTCTGAGGATTTCCCGGATATTTATGCCGATAATTATACTAAATGGCGACATGACGACCAACTGCCGCCTACCCTGATGAATCGCTGAAACGTCATTAGAACTTAGGCCTCCGAATGAATAATTATGAAGTTTTACTTCTGTAATGTTCTTGAGAGAATCTCTTTCAATTAGACTTTTTAAAATAATAATCTAATGTTTATTTTTTATTTTATTTTATTTATTATTTATTTACGCCTTAATGGGCTTTTGCATGAACATTTTACATAATGATTACAGTAATTAAGTATAACAGTTTATACAGTATACAAAGTACCTACAACAGGAGGTAATTAAGTATAACTAGTAATTATTTACTTTTAGAATTGAAAATAAAGTAACAAGAGTATAACCTATATAAAAAAACTAATATCTACAATTTAGCAAAATATATATAAATATAAATAAAATAAAATAAAACCTAAAATACAACAAGGTGTTATGTATAAAAGCTAGTTAGTAGGTAAAAGCATCAAAGTATTTGTGTACATTATTTAAAATACAACAAAAAATAAGAATATAATTTACATGTAATGTTTAGAAAGAAAGATGTTTTAAAAGAATAAAACTAATAAAAGTTAATTATTAGCAGATAGAATTGAAATTACTTGCCTTTTGAAACTTGCAAGATTGTCAACACTGAATATATCTATAAGTTCATAATATTTATTCGCCAAACTATGAATTCTGGGAATTGGTGAATAAACAGAGTAATTTGTATTGAAGTTATTGTTGCATTTAAAAGTATCTTTACTGCGAGTTTGTCTGGCAGGTATACTAATGAAAATTAGTTCCAACAAATTAGGGCTGTCAATTAAAGATTTTATAATTTTGAATAAAAAAAGCAAATCAATTAAAACTCTTCTATATGATAACTGAAGAAGTCTAGTTTCGGCTCGTAAATTATTATAATTTATACATTCAATTGGAATTTTCATTTTAAAATTGATGTACCGAAGGAATTTGTTTTGTACCTTTTATAATGATTGAGAATGGACTTTGTAGTACGGTAGAATTGTACTCTAATCTGTTTCGTACTAACAACAATACTAACAGCAATACAGATGTTTTAATGTTGACATATTTTTAAAATTTGTCCCCATTCTCAAAATAAAACCTAGTATTCTCATTGCATCGCTAGTTATTACATCAATATGTACGTTAAACTGTAGACTTTCGTGGAATATAACACCGAGATCACGAATCTGCGATACACGAAGAAGGTTAGCACCATTCATAAAATAGGAAAAATTAAGTGGATTTTTGCCTTTGTAAAAACTAATAATCTGACATTTATTAATATATAGTTGCAAATCATTGACAGAACACCATTACATAGTTTGTTCAGATTCAACTGCAAAATAGCGCGATCGTCATCATTTCTGATTGTTCTGTATATCTTAAGATCATCAGCAAATAACAGGACTTTAACTTACTAAAAATATTGACTATATCATTGATGAATAAACAAAATAATATTGGGCCCAAATGAGATCCCTGTGGTACTCCGCTCGAGGCAGCAAATGGTTAATATATAGATAATGATTAATTCGGGATATCAACTTATCTAGTACTAGGCTTTCAAAAAGTTTGGGTAAGGTAGACATTATGCATATTGGCATATAGTTTGTTACTTCGCTCTTATTTCCTTTTTTTAAAATGGGCGTCAAAAGACTAAACTTCCAAAGATCCGGGAACACACCTGATGAGAGTGACTTTGTAAATAGCTTATGTATGGGGTACGACAGAGTATGCATACAATTAACTAAGAACCTGGGTGGAACTTTATCAGGTCCTGCAGATTTGCGGGAATCAAGACTCTTTAGCTTAGATTTAATATCATCTGTGGTCTCTGTGCAATCATATATATCAAGAGTCTCGACCAAATCAGAGCATGAAATATTACTGTCTACACTTGCATTAACGTATACACCGCTGAAAAAATCAGCAAACAGATTAACAGTTTCCTGAAGATTTTGAGATAGTTTAGAATCGAATGACACAATACTAGGTATATGAGTACCATTTTCTTTTTGCGATTTAACATATTTCCAAAGGAAATTTGAGTCATCCATGATGGAGCCTTCGACAGCACATATATAATTTTTGTAACATTTTGCAGAGAGCTTGTTGCAGTCTGTCGTCAATTTTTGCAAAGCAGTATAATCGGTAGCCAGGCGACTTTGTTTGAATCTTTTGTGAGATATTTTTTTTGTGGTAAATTAAGTCTATCAGGTCTTTTGAGAACCATTTTGGGTATTGAGTTTCTCTGTAAACAGTCAAGTTACTAGGTACCAACCTATTTTTTCACAGAGTGCAGCGAGGTTGTTGAAGGTGAACTCCATGCAGAATTGCCTCTTCTCCGGACTGCTCCGTATAAATCTCTGAGCCCGGTTCAGTTGTTCGAAAGCTTTCCGGTACCGTTGTTGGACCCTGGGAAGTGAATAGGAATATACACTCTGTTATTATACAACGTGTAGCGTTCTTAAACCAACTACTCGATTAACTAACGATTCAACTCGAATAAAAACTGCATTTAGCGCGGACGTGAAATTTAGTCGCCTCTCGGAATAGGTAATTGAGCTGATAACTTGTACCCAACGTCAGTACCAAGAGATCAGGGGGCCTAGTCTGCATCTCTCACAACGCCCGTAACGCGGGTTTAGCTACACTACACGAATCCGTATTAACCCTCCTCTTACCGTGCTAATAACTTTCTCGAGCTCCGGTGCTGTATACTCAGTAAATATTTATATATTGTATTTATTTAATACAATCCTTTTTTTCTTTTTATTAAGAAAATATTAACATTGTACATACAACCCGTAAATATATATTTCAGTAAATATAACCGGGACCGCTTATTTGACAACACCGTCAAGAATAGTGTTGAGTACCACATACAAGATGCACTACAAATGTCCCATTCAAAATCATAAAATAGTCCCGTCACCTCACAAAATGTATTTGTACCAACTCCTTTTCTTTGTATTACTACAAATGTATGAGGTGGTTGGTGATCTGGTACATTCATGTATGCGTCGTATTTGTATTAGGGCCGCGAGATGTGAGGTGCGAGTTGGTTCGTGTAGTGGCACTTCATTTCGGGCACAGGTGTATTTGAAGTGGAGGGGTGAGGTGTGAGGTGCGAGTTGGTATAGGTACAAACGAAAAACAAAACTGGTATGTACGATATAGCTCACAACCGTTAAGTTACTAGGTACCTAAGCTTAATAACATTTTTATCGTGCCCTGTAAGTTCAACGGATGTTGGCTATCATGTTGGCTATGCGGACTTTGTTTAGGTACCACAGCCCAGAACAGCTCTATAACCTGGAGAATATTTATCAATATTTTACTTTGTTAACATTCACTGACATAATATATGTCAGCACTTACATTTATTTAAAATCTAAACAACATAAATTCATAACATTTATTATAACTCTATTGGCAGTGAGAATCTTATATCCTTATTAATTAATCTTATATTTTTAGTATTACAAAAAATAACAAACAGGAAATACTAGTACCGACTTCGCATATTCCCACATCTCACCTCAGATAAGGTGGGACACCTCATTTCAATATTTGAGTTCCTCATACAAACTCATCCTGATATCGTGTCCTACCCAACACTACTAGTCAAGAAAGGTTAAACAGCAAACTTGCTTGTTTGTCAAACAGAAAGATAGAGAGCAGACGGACGGGATTAGTTTATTTATGAGACAGACGACGGACTGACTTCATGGACGAATCTTTCACGGGGAGTTAACACCTGTACTCGTGAGCTTACGTCACCATATTATTTTAGTTTATTATTTCAATTCATAATGGTTTATGTGTATGTAAATCAATAAACACGAAGACGAGGAAATTAACAAACATAGTAAAAAAAACATGAAGATGAGGAAATTAACAAACATAGTTGAAAAGCATGAAGATGAGGAAATTAACAAACATAGTCGAAAAGCATGAAGATGAGGAAATTAACAAACAGTCGAAAAGCATGAAGATGAGGAAATTAACAAACATAGTCGAAAAGCATGAAGATGAGGAAATCATAAGGGACAAACAAAGAAACATTAATTTTGATATATTAATATTCACAAAATAAATAAAAAACTAACAGAAATATAAAAAGTTTACAGAATCCGTGGTTTGACGTTTTTAGGTTTATTCCCTATTTTTGTGGCGATATAAGGCACACTAAGAATATACACATTTTTGGCTTGTGACTTCCTATTAAATGGCTTATGCTATGTTTAGCGAGCAGATTGGAATTACAAAACACTTACTAAGCTTCCCATTTACCCATCTCCTTTCATCCCCCACTTTATCCTCAAAATGGAGAGGCGACAGTTTCATCGGTTACAGGCAGCAGATGACTCTTTCAGGAGGTGAATCACACAGAAAAGTTGTCAAATAAGGATATCTTACCCGTAGATCGAAGCCAGAATATTGAGCACAGTAACAATCCTGGGAATGGATAATTCGCGGGTACCCTCAAAATCCCGAAGTTTTTGTTTGCACGCTAGGATAGCATTCTTGTGGCGCCCTTCCGACATGTGCTTCATCACGTTTTGGTCATACCAATCGCGCAGGTCTGAAGAAATCTCAAAGCCCGCATTCAATGGTCCAATCAGTGATCGTAAAAGATCGGTCATCTACACCAAATAATGCAAAATTAGTAAAGAACACATTCTGCTAGAATTCTACTCTGGAGAAATCCTGGAAAGGATCCGATGTCATTTTTAAGATTTCGATGTCATTTTTGAGAAGCAAAATTTTTCATGTCTAATTAGACATTAAAAAATGCTTACTGCCAACTTTTGCATAGACGTAGGTACTAGTATAACTGCGACCATATATCTGTGACTGGTTTCTAAAATTGCCAATATCAATTTTTAAAATGTCACCACGCCTAAAGGCTCTTTTTATATATTTTTTAATTTAAAAACAATCTAGTGTAACATTATTTGCCCCGAAAATCGAAAAATCATTTCCCGAAATTGAAAGGTTCTTTCAGCATAAATATGGAAGTTAACCTAATTTTTAAGGCGAAATCGCAAATAAACGAATATAGTAAACGGGTAGGTACATATTTGTCCTTTTAGATGCAAGCCACAGAAAATCATTAGTATGACAATCTATATTATATATCTCTGCTATTTATAGCTATTTTCATATAAAGCCCATTTTCGTCAGTTGAAATTTACTAACACCGCCACATGACCCCCTCGCAATTGGCAATAGTTCTGGAAGGATGTTCACGTGTAGTAACTTCCAGGTAGTATTTTTTTATTTATTCTTTATTATCTACAAAAAGATTCTAGGTTTTAATATTTTTGGATTGCTCACGCCCGATAGACGGAGCTACACGCTGTATAGCTCCGTCTATCGGGCTTTCCGGTTGCAAATCTTCTCAGCGAGATCTTCTCTGCAAAACTGATGTGCGAGTTATTTTCCTTCTGACTTTCCTTCCGCTCATCTTATCGCCAAAATCAAAAACAAAGTAAATATACGTATATATTGCTTAGGAAACATCTGACATGTATTTTAAACACAATTTTTCAGTGAAAATAGTAGCATCAGTCTATTAATATAAATATGGCGTGCGAACTCTGAAGAACATTACCGGAATAAGAAAAAAAGGCTAAGAAAAATATTAAATATTCAACATGTTCGATGACCATGATAATAATGCACAAATATTTTTATTGTAGTAAATAGTGTTATTACTCTATCCATCTTAAAATACTAAAATTATCCCATTCTCTATCAATAAATTTAAATTAAAACCAGAAATAAAAATTATAATGCACCAACTTATGTAACAGTCCAGCAAAAGTAAAATTAGTCCAAATTCTGAAATTAAATTGGTATAGTGTATTCTTTGATTATTATATTGTTCAACATTTTAAATGGAAAAACAAAATTCTGTACTCGTCAAAAGAATTAGAAAATTTATTTATAAGACTTAGAAATTATATTCGTAGACTAGTAAACCGAAAAAGAGTGTATTATGCAATTGTTCAATCTATATTACAATAATTGGCTGGGGAGGAACATATAATAATACTAGATGAACCGGCCACGCGTTGCTGTGGCTAACGAAATTAATGTTAAAAAAACAACGCTATGACGTGGAATAGACTAATGTGAAATGGAAACATAATGCCGATCATTACTGTTTATCATTTATGTAAATGACATATTCATTCAAAGATTAAATGGAAAAATAATATCATATGCTGATGACACTATCATAATAATTGAAGGTTCTGATTGGAATACTGTTAATAACTTAGCAAATACTGATATTAATATACTGAAAAATTGGTTCGATAAAAACCTCCTCTCATTAAATACTGAAAAAACTAAATTTAACCCATTCTCTATCAATAAATTTAGATTAAAACCAGAACTAAAAATTATAATACATCAACTTAAATGTAACAGAACAAATTGCAATCCAACTTCTGAAATTAAATATCTTGGTATGTATAATTTTAAGTGGAAAAAACAAATTTGTGAACTTGTCAAAAGAATTAGAAAATGTATTTATATATTTATAAGACTAAGAAATATTCTTAGATTCGAAAACTTAAAAAGAGTTACTATGCAATTGTTCAATCTATATTACAATGTGGAAGGGGAGGAACTTATAATAATATTTTAAATCCACTCAAAATTGTTCAAAGATTGATAATTAAGTAATATTGAAAAAAACCATCCAAATTTTCTACTAAAATTCTCTTTTCAATATTCAATGTACCTAAAATAGACAAAATATATAAAAAATATTCAATACTACAAATTTACAAAGAAGTACAGTTAAATAACTTACAATTCCATTCATCAGCAAGACATCAGAATAATATCAAAATCCCTAAATTTAGTACAAAGCACACACAAAATACTTATCTCTATCTAGGTATAACATATTATAACAAACTACCATTATATCTGAAAGTTATCGAAAATATTCAGGAATTTCAGCAAAAATTAAAAAAATACCTAAAACTACTATAAGAGTCAATATCTCACTATTATTATTATTTCTTTCAAACATTGAAATCGGTTATTGATAAATCTTGCATTTTCTTAATTATCCCTTGTTTTTGCCATATTGTATTATTTACTTTCACACATAATATAATTGAACTAAAATTCCCTCACCAAAAACAAGAGCCTCGTCTCTTTATGGCGAGGAAAAGCTATTCTTATCTACTATTTCAACACTGTATGTAAAACAAAAACTAAAACTATAATATATATATATATATATAAAATATAATATTAAAAAAAAACATAAATAAAAAAAATGCCGTTACCTAGGCAACCAACGTCATTAACTAGGTAACCAAAAAATGCAAATTAAGGCGCTCCGCTGACGAGGCAACTGAAAACAAACTAAAACCGGCTGGTTTCTAAGTCTTGATTGGTCAAAAAGCTTGTTTAACCACAGACGAAGAACAATTAGCTGACTGCTTTTTTGTTTTTGTTATGTTTATTTAGATGTATGCACATTTTTTTCATACATCTCGTAAGAAAATATGATAATACAACTAGCAACTAGCAACGACCGGTCGCGGCAATCAGCAGTGCGAGTCGAGAGTCACTGCTTGCGTTACCATTGACAACGTGTTTTTGAGTGATTGTGTAGTGTGTGGGCCATCACATTGTCATACAAAAGACAGATGGCAGTTGACAGTTGTCAGTTGCCTCAGTGAGCGGATCGCCTAACTTACACCGCCATCTGTCAGAAACTTATGGAACTTCAAAAATAATTTCAAATCATTGTCCCGTAACAAACATTCAATGAACGTTTAATGGTAATTCGGTAATAAAAAATTCCAAAATTATAGGAAGCATATAAGCATATAATCAAAGATACAAATCAAATTGATGATCTATGTAGAAAATGTATGGCTTTTCCGGAAACTATAGAACATATTATATCGCGATGTTCTATATTAGCGCCATCTGAGTATACATTTAGGCACAATCAGGTTTTAAAAATAATTCACCAAAGTTTGGTAATTAAACATAACTTGATTGAATGTCATAATTAGTACCATATTATGAATACGAACCAAATTCATTTTTAGAAAATAATTTCTTTGAAATTTACTATGATAAAACTATACTAACAGACATACCAATTAGTCACAATAGACCCGATATAGTTTTACATGACAAAATTAAAAAAATAACTTATATCATTGATGTACCTATTCCAAATTCCTGTAATATTGAAAAATCTGTTTCTGAAGAAATAAGAAAGTATACAGATTTAGGAAATGAAATTAAAAGAATTTGGCATTCTCAGACTATAAAAATATTAACATTTGTTATTTCGGCTACTGGCATTATACCTAGCTCTCTCATTAAAAATTTAGGCATATTAGATTTGTCAAAGAATTTGTATATAAAAATGCAAAAATCAGTCATTTTAAATACATGTAGGATTACGTAAGTTTTTTTAAAATATTTATATTGAGGAATTAGGAATTCCACCGAGCCGAACCCTCTGATATGAAAATATCTGGAGTCGGTGAATTATATTACCATTTAATAGTTTGGTAGATTAACATGTTGTTCTTGTATTGTTTTGTATTAATTATACTTATATAATACACTTGCATAACGTGGATTTACTAGATGATCATTTATATGGAAAAGTGTATGAAAGGGTTTAGTTTTTCCTATGGGAAAATTTCCTGAAAATCTGGTGCGTAAAAAAAAGTAATAATAATATTAATATGCTAATTCGCAATAATCAATATTGAGGTCAATAATCGAGATAAAAACTATCTTTTAACTTTTAAGCTGACCAAATTACACAGTGAGCCAAATTTATCAAAATTGGTAGTTTCGGAGTTTATCTTGGAGCAACATAGTGACGCGAGATTTTTATATATAAAGATTTTAAATTCACTCAAAATAGTCTAAAGATTGATAATTAAAGTAAAATTGAAAAAAAAACAACCAAATTTTCTACTGAAATTATCTATCTTTTCAATATTCAAAGTAGGTACCTACAATAGACAATATAAATAAAATTATTAAATACCACAAATTTATAAAGAAAAAGGCGCTCTGCTGACGAGGCAACTGAAACCAAACTAAAACCGGATGGTTTCTACGTCTTGATTGGTCAAAAAGCTTGTTTAACCATAGACGAAGAACAATCAGCTGACAGCTGGCAACTAGCAACGGCCGGCCACGGCAATCAGCAGTGCGAGTCGCGAGTCACCTCTTGCGTTACCATTAACAACGGGTTTTTGAGTGATTGTGAAGTGTGCGGGCCATCACATTGTCATACAAATACGGTTGCCAGTTGACAGTTTTCAGTTGCCTCAGTAAGTGGATCGCCATACAGTTAAATAACTTATAATTCAATTTATCAGCCAAATATCACAATAAAATAAAAATCCCAAAATTCAATACAAAGCACATAGAGAATACACTCTATCTAGGTTTAACAACCTACCATTGTATCTAAAAATTATCGAAAAAATTCAGGAGTTTCAGCTAAAATTAAAACTACAATTAGAGTCCATATCTATTATTATTTATTTCTTTTAAATCTTTGAATCAGTTATTGATAAATCTTCTGTTAATGATTTTTCTTACTTAACCCTTTATTTTTGAAATATTTTATTATTTACTTACTTACATGATTTTATATAATTGAGCTAGAATTCCGTCACCAAACACAAGAGCCTCGTCTCTTTATAGTGAGGAAAGGCTATTCTTATTTTCCTTTATAATACTGAATAACATGTAAAAATTGTATACTTATTGTAAAAAACGTGCAAATATTACATAATAAAACTATTATTTTATATTCTGTGACATGCCCAATTGTAGGACTGGCGTGACCTTCTTGGCAGAATAAAACTGTCAAGGTTCAACAGATAAATAAAACAAATTGAACGGTTTACGTTTATCTTTCGACGATGCACGACTAAGTCGTCGATAAAGACACCGTCAAAGTTTTTATCATATATGCAGATTATTATGCGAGTACAACCCCAAAAAGCCATTAGTATTGCGTTCACACGGGCTGCAAAACGCATGTGAGTCGTCAGAGAATAGTCGTCAATACTTTGGTGTGGCCCAACGAGCCCCTTTATTCAACTAGCCCCGCCCAACCGTACCTCTTCAAACACGGAACTGCTTTTGACAATGTCCAAACTGCTGGAGATACTAGAACCAAAGGGCATAGTCTCTTAATTGCCTCTTTCGCTAAAACAACTTTTGGCCAAAGAAATTTTAGATATATTTGTAATAAGCATTAACTTTGTAGCTCGCCATAATTTACAATTTAAAAAAATATTAATCGGTTTTTGACCACTTTAATTTTAATTAAAAGTAGTATATTGAATAACCAAATTAATTTCTATTTTAGTCCAATTCGAGAAATATTTCCAGTAAACCACTCTATTACTGCCGGAATTCCCGCAATAACTTCCCCCCCTTTGTTAATCTCCTACTTAAACACATAATTTGTTTGTATCTGTCAATATTTTGTATCTTAGGTGAGTTTTAATACTCTCCTGACTAAGGAAGGGTTCTTCCGAAACCGATAGAGTATAATTAAAATTAAAGTGGTCTAAAACAAATTTATATATTTTTATTGTAACTTTTAGATACTTTGCAACAAAGCTGGACAATGCGCTTCCACTGGCCATTAGACAGAACACAAATTATTTGAAATGTAAATCAGAGACCAAGTCTTGGGTCATCAACCCAGACAGATTAAGCATCAGCTATTTTATAAGTATATACTCCTAATGGTACGACTCTGATTGTATTTTGTCTTTTATTTAAAATATATATTTTTTTATTATTATTTTTATTTCTGTGTAAACTCCTTACGTTAAACTAGGCCTTTTTTAAATATTTTTTTTATAGTGAAACCTCAGAAGAGTCCCAACTGCTCCCTTCTGGAGCCAGTGAGACTATGGCATCCCCAATTGGAGTATGTTGTGAGGCTGAAGGTAAGTGGGGAAGGGAATGAGATGGGGAAGAGGAAGGTGGGAAAGTACCTGGCTATTCAGATCTAGTCACTAAACACGGCTAAAGCCATTATTAAGCAACGTTTCAATTCTGAATGGTGGTCTTACACCAGGGCGATACTGAGAGTATCTTCCACTCTGGAACTTGCCGCAAATATAACATATATTATTTTTATTAATTAATTGTGAAATAACACAAATTAATCAAATAAAATTTATTTGCGCACGCCGGGTTCGAACCCGCAACCTTCCGAATGGGAGTCAAGTGTCTTACCACTCGACCACGGACGGTCGTCAAAAGGCCTGCTCTAAAAACAGGAATTTCTAGTGAGACAGGCATAGCATATCATCAATGTAATTTAATTAAAAAAGATAAATAAATAAACAAAAAAACACCGCAGTGAGGGATGGATTAAGGGGGGGGGATATCAAAACTCGGCATGACTGCAGTTAGGTATTTTTGGTACTTGTACGGCCCGCTAGCCAACGACAATTTTAGCCGTTTATGGGGCAGACTCGGGTAAGATTGACACCAAATTGGTAAACCATTAGCATTTTGATAAAGTACGAAATAAAAAATACACTTGCTCTATAAAATTTAAATTTGTTTACTAGATAATGGATACAGCTAGACAGACAAAAAATCATATTAGCAATGGAATGGATAGATAGAAACATCTTTTACGCCCTGAACCTTTTTTGACGTCTCCGTTTTTTACTCAATGAGACTTTGAATCTAATGGTCTTTCGACGTAGATTGTATGGTTTATAAAATGGTAATAACTGAATTTATAATATTACCGGAAAATAATGGGTGTGAATAAAGGGAGATCATAAAATAAAGTTGGGACAAATATTTTTAAGTATGTGCGATAGAAATGACAAAAGGTCGTTTTGTTTTTGAAAGTTTATTTAGACAAATTTTTTCGTACTCAAGAAAGAATACATTTCAAAATATTAGCTTAGATAAACAAAAAGTAGAATGACGCACATAAACGAAAAATCACAAAATTTAATACAAATTGATATAAAATCAACTAAATGTAAACTTGGTATGCAAATATTCAGCATAATATCCTACAAAAATTGCCAAGACTTGTGGATTTTAGAATGATATTAATTTTATCTTTAGTACTTGTGTTAAACAGTGTTAGTCGTACGGAATTTTTAAACCTCTCAACAATAATAGTAGAATCTTTTTTTATTTTTATATATAACTTCGCACAGGAGGCCCGGAGAAAAATTGTCTTTAAGAGACCCATATTGTATGAAGGAGGAAACACAGAGGCCGGCAAACCGTTTCACAGCTGAGCTGTTGAACTCAAGAACGAGTGGTAGAAGCGACCCGTTCTCATGTGAGAAATTTCGACCGTGTATATATGTTGGGCGTGCGTTTGGCGTGTTTCCCGACTTTGCAGCGGTGCTGAAGGGATCAATGACGCTAGTTCCTCTCTGAAGCATCTTCCATGTCTGAAATAACGGTAGAACAAGGATTCCATCGCGGTAGACGACTCTTTATAATTCTTGAAGCACGTGTGCTCCTGAAGCTGTTCCTTCTTATTGGCAGCTCGTGTACAAATTACCCAAAATTTATTTGACTCTCTCGACTCATCGCCTTGTCCCGCTGTGGGAGAGATGGATTCATACGTCCGCCACTCCTTTTTTTATATGAATACCTTACAAAAGTCCCACCTGCTCCCGTCTGGAGTCAGTGAGACTACGGCATCCCCAATTGGGGTATGTTGTGTGGCTGAAGGTGAATGGGGATGAGAAGGAAATATTGTAATTATTTCTACAAATCTCATGACGTCAGAGCTCACCACTATATGTATATAGAATCCTTCGCGGGCGTGTGCACAACAAATCACCTATTGTTTCAGCGCAATCGAATGAATGGTATAGGAAATTTTTTATAACGCCAGAGCTCCGCACTACATATAGAAACCATTACAGGTATGTGCACAACAAATCACTAAAGTTTCTTTGCAATCGTAGTAATGCTTTAGGTACCGTATAAGGAATTACGAAGGTGTGCATTTAACAACTTACAAAAGTTTCATCACAATCGGATAAATAGTACAGGAAATAAATTCATAACGCTAGAGCTCACTTGCACTATAATATATATA
The DNA here is from genome assembly GCA_951813805.1 of Limnephilus auricula. Lineage (NCBI taxonomy): Eukaryota > Metazoa > Arthropoda > Insecta > Trichoptera > Limnephilidae > Limnephilus > Limnephilus auricula. Next base: position 3,399,855 of record OX638401.1, read on the forward strand.
GAAACCTTCAAGGGCATGTACACGTACACGAAAAATCCGCCAAAGTTTCATCGCACTCAGATGAATGCTTTAGGTACCGAATAAGGGACAAACAAAGAAACATTAATTTTTTATGTATTTTTTTTACAAATTTCATGACGCCAGAGCTCACTATTATTTATAGAAACATTGGCGGGTGTGCACATAACAACTCACCAGAGTTTCATCACAATCGGATAAATGGTATAGGAAATAATTTCATAACGCTAGATAGGAAATAATTTCATACACGACAAATCGCTATCGGATAAATGCTTTAGGTTCCGCACGAGGAACAAACAAAGAAATATTCATATTTATACGATAAAATAATTAATTATTTAATTTCTACTTTGCTTGTATAACACCCATTTCCCCATTTATTGCTTGACGGAACTGCAATGCGAGCGCGCGACCTCTCCCCTCAAATGTCCACTCATTACTGAATAAATTTCCAAAATGTTACCGTAAAACCTGGGCCTTAATGCTTTTATTCATTCTTCTTGGCTCACGACATTCCATATCCCTACCCAGAACTTTCTATTCTTCCTTTACTTAAAAAGACACTCCATGTAGCATCCCCAAATATGACATCGACCCTGTGGGAATTTTTCCTCAGTGTGAAGTTATTGTAATCTGCTCAACTATGGGCGGTAAAAAAACATAAGTTTTAACTTACCGGGTGGTTCATGTGACCCTTCACCAATTCGTCTCTCTTTTCCGTTTCTTTTCGGTGCATTTCAAACGCTGTGTATCTTCTGCCCTGATCTGGATGATCCGGATTTTGGAACTAAAAACACAGTAATTTCCAAAATTAGCTAAAATGATTCAAGTATGGGAAGTTTTCCGCCGTTACAGGACAGCCATGACCCTGTCATAGGTCACCCAAAGTGGTTCGATAAGTTTGGTGACTTGATATTATATAATTGGGCTAGAATTCCCTCACCAAACACAAGAGCCTCGTCTCGTTGTGAAGAAGGGCTATTCTTATTTTCCCTTATAACACTGTATTTTTTAGACTATTGATGACCTCTTGCCCCGCTACCCTTCGGCTGAGTTTGTGGTTCTGGGGGACTTCAACGTTCATAACGAACCATGGTTGAAGTTCCCAGGACCAACAGACTCAGCTGGCCGACAGGCGGAATCCTTTGCCCTTTGCCACGGATTGGAGCAGATGGTTCAGGAGCCTACAAGGGTTCCTGATGTCCAGACTCACCGCTCCAATCTGTTAGACCTATTTTTAACCACTGTGCCACACGGTTACAAGATTGAGGTCACAGCGCCTTTAGGATCGTCCGACCACTGCCTGGTGACGACCTCAATCCCTGTCAACTTCAGACCGCCAAAAGAAAGGCTGAAGAGAAAAGTGTGGCACTATAGGTCAGCAGACTGGTTCGGTCTGCGGGCTCATTTCAATGCTTTCCCGTGGTCAGCTGTCTGTTTTCGGACTTCGGATCCCTCAAGATGTGCCCAGGAAATTGGTGAAGTCATTACATCCGCGATGGATGGCTTCATTCAATCCACTGTTAAAGAAACTGGTGTGGGCTCAAAGCCGTGGTTCAGTCGACAATGCTCCGAAGCAGTTCGGCGAAAAAACGCGGCTTACCGAGCCTACAACACATCTAGAACCTCCGAAAACAGAGCAGCATATAACAAATTGGCAAAGGAAAGCAAGAAGATCATAAATAGGTCAAAGTTCGAGCACGACCTGCAGATCAGCAAAAAGCTGGCTGCATGCCCGCATGGCAGCAGAGCCTTCTGGTCGCTTGCGGGCTCAATAGGTCGCAATTTCTGCAAATCCAGTCTGCCACCTCTTACCAGACCTGATGGCTCACTAGCAAATACCGCCACCGAAAAGGCTAACCTATTAGGAAAAATGTTTGCGGATAACTCAACCCTCGATGATCGGGGTGCAGTCCCGACGTCGGTCCCTCACTGCGGTTTCTATATGAAAAAGCTGAGGATCCGGCATCGGGATGTGCTCCAGGTTTTACGAGGGCTTGATGTTAATAAAGCTAGTGGGCCTGACGGAATCCCCGCCTTGGTATTGCGGAGGTGCGCTGCAGAAATAGCTCCGATTTTGACAAAGCTTTTCAAAATGTCCCTGAATTCTGGCTCTGTACCCTCTGGTTGGAAAAAAGCGGTCATCCATCCTATTCCAAAGAAGGGTGACCGCTCCATCCCGGCCAACTACCGTCCCATAGCGATCACATCAGTTCTATCCAAAGTGATGGAACGTGTGATCAACGACAAACTGCTCACATACCTCGAGAAGAACAAAATTATTAACGACCGTCAATACGGATTCCGGCGGAACCGCTCGTGCGGTGATCTTCTCGCGTATGTGACGCATGTTTGGGGGCGGTGCCTGGAACGTTTCGGTGAGACCCAAACGGTTGCGCTGGACCGGGTTTGGCACCGAGGACTTGTCAACAAACTGCCTTCTTACGGACTTCCCGCATCCTTGTGCAGGTGGATTGCCGACTTTTTGAGGGAGAGGTCGATTCAGACGGTTGCTGACGGTTTCACCTCTTCCTCGCATTCGATAAACGCTGGCGTCCCACAGGGATCGGTTCTGTCTCCGACTTTGTTTCTGTTGCACATCAATGACCTTTTGACATGTGCACCAATTCATTGTTACGCGGATGACAGTACAGTCCATGATAGCTTTTTGTTTGACAAGCCCCCAAAGGGTGCACAAATTCCAATGGCTCGGAGGGCTTTGAAGCAAAGAATGGACGCTTACCTCGAGAGTGTTTTCTCTTGGGGTAAGAATAATCTCGTCGAATTCAATGTATCAAAGACCCAATCATGTCTGATTACGTCTAAAAGGGATCGAAATGACTATCTAGTCTCCTTCAACGGTAGCATTCTTCCGAACAGGTCTTCCATTGATATGCTCGGTGTAACTCTAAGTGACCAGCTCAGATATGGGGGCTCCATCGAGGCCAGAGTTAAGTTAGCCTCTCAGAAACTGGGCGTACTGTACAGGGCCCGCAGATACTTTAATAGTACACAACTGCTAACCCTGTACAAATCGCAAGTGCGCCCCACGGTTGAATTTGGCAGCCACCTCTGGTCTGGAGCCCCAAAGTACCTGAAAAACACCCTCGACTCTGTGCAGAAACGGGCGGTCCGTTTGATAGATTCTCCCGTCTTAACAAACGGATTGCAATCTTTAGAGCACAGGCGTCGGGTAGGAATGCTTTCCTTGTTCTACCGGTATTTCAATGGAAGATGCTCCGAGGAACTAGCCTCATTGATCCCCTCGGCACCGGTGCATAGTCGGGAAACACGCCAAACGCTCGCCCAACATATGTACACGGTTGACATTTGTCACATGAGAACGGGACGCTTCTACGACTCGTTCTTGTGTTCAACAGCTCGGCTGTGGAACGATTTGCCGGCCTCTGTGTTTCCTCCTTCCTATAACATGGGTCTCTTCAAGACCCACGTTCACTCCTTCCTCTCCTCAAAAAGACCCTCCTCACAGCATCTTCAAAGATGACATAGGCCCTGAGGGAAATTATTTTCCTCAGGGCCTCCTGTGTGGAGTTAATGTAAAAAAAAAAAAAAAGTATAACATGTAAAAAATGTACATTTATTGTAAAAACATACAAATATAAATAAAAAATTTTATTTTATTTTATTTTTAATTCTGCCTGTCTGCTTCATCTGCAGCATCCCCAATTTGACTTGGCCCTGTGGGAAATTATTTTCTTAGTGTGAAGTTATTGTAAAAAAAATCTGTTTAACTATGGATGATAAAAAAGATAAGTTTTTAACATACCGGGTGTAACGTAACGTAACTCATTTTGTCAATCTTTTCCTTTAGTATTTGGTGCATTTTAAACTCAGCGTTTCTACTGCCCTGATCTTGATAATCCGGATTTTGGACCTAAAAACACAGTAAATTACCAAAATGAGCAAAAATGAGTCAAGATAGGAATTTTACCGCCGTTACGAGACAGCTAAGACCCTGTTAAGTTTGGTGGTCTTTTGGTCGTTAAGTTTGGTGACTTAGCAGGGGTACTCGGGTTCATAGCGTGAGGTTTGTATAGATCTCGGCGGCGAATGCGTTTGCCCATCTACTGCATGGTGGGCCGGATCAGGAGAGAACGGTTGAGGGATAAGCAATTTAGACCTTTCCAGCCGGGCTCTCAAGACTCATCGCCTTGTACCGAAGGGGGAGGGATGGATTCACACGTCCATCTCTCCTGATCACATTGATCTCCAGATTCCTACCCACCTCTTACCTTTTCCTTTCCAGAACTTCCTCCTCTTCTTTTTCTAAAAAGACCGTCCACACAGCATCCCTAAAGATGTGATTGTCCCCGAGGGATTTTTTTTTCTGAGGACCTCCTGCGTGGGTATTTTCTATGAATTTACATTTGGAAACGTCAAACGCCTCCTGCGTGGGTATTTTCTATGAATTTACATTTGGAAACGTCAAACGCCAAACAATTACGTATAAATATTAATAAATTGTAGCCTTCAATTCTTCATTATCAACTTTGGTCTCCGGCCGTCTACGGCGCTTGTTCTGCAGGTCGAAATTTCCAGATCGAAAACGTTGGAACCAAAAACGCACTGTGTTTTCTTTTGCGGCACCGTCGCCATACACATCATTAATCCTTCGAGCCGTTTCTGCAGCACTGGTGCCACGGTGGAACTCGTACTCATAAATAATGCGATATTTCAAGTTTTCCATTTTGTAAACTAAGTTACGCAAACAAAACAAACAATTAAGGAAAAAACAAATGAATTATAATTTTCGAAACACAAATATATGAGTAAATAGCTGTATAAATTTGAATTTGTAATTCTTAACCAAAGAGAAGATATTTGAGATCAAAGTTGCCAGTACGGCAAAACGCCAATTTCACATGAAAGGACGTAATATAAAGATTTTAAATCCACTCAAAATAGTTCAAAGATTGATTATTAAAGTAAAATTGAAAAAAAAAACAAATTTTCTACTGAAATTATCTCTTCAATATTCAATGTAGGTACCTACAATAGACAATATATATAAAAACATTATTAAATACCACAAATTTATAAAGAAATACAGTGAAGTTATTGTAAAAAAAATCTGTTTAACTATGGATGATAAAAAAGATAAGTTTTTAACATACCGGGTGTAACGTAACGTAACTCATTTTGTCAATCTTTTCCTTTAGTATTTGGTGCATTTTAAACTCAGCGTTTCTACTGCCCTGATCTTGATAATCCGGATTTTGGACCTAAAAACACAGTAAATTAGCAAAATGAGCAAAAATGAGTCAAGATAGGAATTTTACCGCCCTTACGAGACAGCTAAGACCCTGTTAAGTTTGGTGGTCTTTTGGTCGTTAAGTTTGGTGACTTAGCAGGGGTACTCGGGTTCATAGCGTGAGGTTTGTATAGATCTCGGCGGCGAATGCGTTTGCCCATCTACTGCATGGTGGGCCGGATCAGGAGAGAACGGTTGAGGGATAAGCAATTTAGACCTTTCCAGCCGGGCTCTCAAGACTCATCGCCTTGTACCGAAGGGGGAGGGATGGATTCACACGTCCATCTCTCCTGATCACATTGATCTCCAGATTCCTACCCACCTCTTACCTTTTCCTTTCCAGAACTTCCTCCTCTTCTTTTTCTAAAAAGACCGTCCACACAGCATCCCTAAAGATGTGATTGTCCCCGAGGGATTTTTTTTTCTGAGGACCTCCTGCGTGGGTATTTTCTATGAATTTACATTTGGAAACATCAAACGCCAAACAATTACGTATAAATATTAATAAATTGGCAATCTTGCATTGAAATATTAACCTAAATATGCATCGGCAGTCAACATTAATTAACTTTCTGTCTTTATGGAGATACGAGATATATTTTAGATATGGAGATGGTCCGGGGGTTAAGTGCATTAACTTCGGGAGGTTATATGGTAGGAGTAAAAAAGATTAACAACTTTTTTAGAAATTCCAACTTTTTCCCACACCAAAGAACGTACCTATTAAACATCCTTAGTGTAAGGTACAAACTTATCCGATAAATTTGCCGTGTGCCTGCCGGACGCGATTGTGGCAACGTTAGTTTTGATTGGCCCGTATCGTAACAGCGGAACAGAGGTAGATAATTTTGCCTTATTCACATGCAAACGTTATGTTGGGTCTTCTTAATAATATCAATGGTTATTGATACAAAACTATTTACTTACGTGATTACAATAATATTGATAGCGACTATCATCAACCGGCTAGATGTAAAATCTGTTCGGCAGAGCCATACGCTACCTACTATATTAACTCCTTGGACCACCTCTAACCTCGCGCTACCTGACGGAAACTAGTGTAGACTTAATGCCTACTGGCATCTATCAATAAACTACCGAACCCATATTCCAGAATATTACAATTAGTGCTGGCCACACACGCCGGACTAATTTTATCTTATTACCAAAAAGTACCCCTAAAAGTAGGAATTTCGAAAAAAGTTAATTAACTTTTTTTCTTATACATTCATGTAGAATCACGGGAATATCTTGGCCCCGGGGGATTTTTTTATACTGCACTATGTGTGGAGTTATTGTAAAAAAAATATATTAAGTATCGAATTTTAGTTTGGCTTTGCCAATTTTTAAAAATTTATATTTTTTTGTGTTAAAAAAGATGTTGATGTGATCGCAATTTAACTGATCAGGGTACGTAAAGATGCAGCGTTCCTGTTTCTCTATCTAAATACACAGTTCTTACGCTGAAATTACTGCTTTTATACTTACATTTACGAACATACTGTGTTTTTATCTACCATCTTGAAATACTTACTTTAACTGTACGGCTAAAATAATCGGTCTTATTTTGCTTAAATGTTAAAACTGGATTTTGGCGTAGAATCACCAAACCTCCAAAACAACCATAATAAAAAACTACCGTCACAATCACCACTTTAACCACCATTACAAACACCAAACAACTACCAACACGCACCCCAACAACCACTACATCATCTACCAAAAAACCCTTCACCACAACAACCCAAAAAACCATCACAAAAGCCAACACATCAATCACTACAACAGTCACCACTGCAATCACCACCACGTCATCTACCACTACAACCACCGTAGCAACCACTAAAATAGCACCTCAGAAATCACTAAAAGTACCCTCTGCAAAACCAACATGTCAACTATTACGACAACAAACACCACCCTCACTACAACGACAACCCCCAAACCACTACCACCACAACAATCACCACAACAACAACCAAAATAACCTCCACAATAAACATGCTAACACCCTAATAAAAGCCAACACATTAACCACTATAAAAAAAACCACCACATTAACCACCACCACAGCAACCACCACAATAAAAACTACTTTACCACCGCAGAAACCACAAAAATAATTTCAGTAAGACCAATATATCAACCATCAAAGCTACAATCACAACCTTAACCACCACGCAACTACCAAACAACTACCACCCCAACAATCATCACAACCACCAAACAACTACCACCACAAAAATCACCCCAACCATCAAACAACTACCACCACAAAAATCACCCCAACAACTATCAAAATAACCTCCATAACAACCACCCTAAAACCATAACAAAAGCCAACACATTAACCACTACAACATCCACAACATCAGCCACCACTACGTCAATCATCATGATAACCACCACAACAATCAAAAAAATAACCACCAAAATAATCACCACAGCAACCAGCAAAATTATCTCCACTACAACCACCAAAACAACCAAAAAAGCATAACCACCACAAAATCATGACAAGAATAATCGCCACAAAAAAGTAATATATTTTCAATAAAGCATTTTTTGTATTTTAGCAAGTATTTTTAGTTTTTCAGCATGGCAGATTGGATAGACGAGATGGAAATGTGGCTTGAAATGACTTTAGCCGTATTTTGTCACTAGATCTGAAAAGCTAGATAAATAACGAATTTTTCTTCACCTCTTCTTCCCAGCTTATTTCCCTTTTTTCGCTTCCCAACATACCCAAATCGGGTATGCCAGTCTTACTGGCTCAGAGTTTTGCAACTCTTAAATTTTACTGCTTTTTTACTTACTTACAGGCACTTCAACAGCGTTTACAATTTGTAAGTTAAACCAAATAATCGCTTAATTTTCAACACATATTATTATAATTTAATACCTATTTAAAGATAATATAGTTCGATAGACAGTACGATCATGCACGTGAAATTTTGGACTCGGTAAACTTTCTAACCTTACACCAACATAACTTTAAGTAACAACCGCTTATTAGACTTAGCTTAACAAAATATCCTTAAATATCTGTTGAACTCTCAAATGATCCACTCCTACCTATAGATAACCCCTATACATTAAATTAAATTTTACATGCGATAACGAAAAAAAACCTGTACAAAGAGCCCTAGACTTTAAACGAGCCGACTTCACGCAACGAAAACAGACTGGTCTTTTTTGTCCGATGAAAACATTGACGAATCTTTAGATAAACTTTTCTAATACTGTTGAATCCTATGTACCTTATTACACACCGAGAAGCTATACTTACCCAGTTTGGTTCTCATCAGAGCTTACAATCTCTCTTCAGCAAAAAAAGTGTCAACACGAAAAATTCAAACAAAGCCAATCCATAACTGATTATATAATCTTTAGAGAAACCTGGAAAAAATGTAAAGATCTTTCCAAACAATGTTACAAAATGTATATAACTTCCATCGAGGACAGTGTCTTCAAATCCAAAAACCTTTCTGGGAGATATTATAGGGACACATACTTGACAAATTGTTATATCACACAAAAGTGTTCCGAACAGAAATTACTTACATGTTCGTAATAAGCATTAACTTTGTGGCTCGCCATAATTTACAATAAAATATATAAATTTGTTTTAGACCACTTTAAATTTTAATTACACTCTACCGGTTTCGGAAGAAAAGAAAAAATCCCCAAATAATAACGCTAATATATTGAATAACCAAATTAATTTATCGTTTAGTCCCATTCTAGATATGTTTCCAACAAACCGCTCTGTTATTGCTAAAATTCCCGCAATTACCTCCCCCCCTCCCCCTTTGACCTCCCACTCCAGCACCTAAATGTTTAGTATATATCTATCAATATTTTCTATCATAGGTTAGTTTTAATATTCTCCTGACGATGGAAGGGTTCTTCCGAAACCGGTAGAGTGTAATTAAAATTTAAAGTGGTCTAAAACAAATTTATATATTTTATTGTAAGAAATTACTTAATTTAATTAATAATAAAGGAAAACACTTAGATAACTTAGAAGCTCTAGAAATAAAAAAAATTCTTTAAAAATAATGAGTCGATTATCAACAAACAAAACTATTAACCTATAGCCCAATATTAAATCTCTTCCCTTTCGATGTCCATTCTGTTCCCTCTTACTCTTCATTAATTCCTAGCCACGCCCCCACCCCTACCACAACACTAGTGATAAATTGTACCCTCCCACAATTTTGTAATTGTCATCATTATATGTTTGCCCTGAGTAAGGAACGGTTGTTCCGAAACCGGTCGGCGTGTATCTAAATAAAACAGTGGTTGTAACTTAGTTATATTGATTCATTTAATTATAGAAATTACTTTCCACATTCCACAAATATTCCTCAAAAAATGCTCCAATACATTATCTAAACCACTTACATTACTGTTAAACCGTCTCTTGTGCCTTGGATATTTCCCAGACCGATGGAAATCGAGCTTCATTACACATATCTACAAAAAAGGAGACGACACTGATATAGCTAATTATCTGACCTAAGCTTTTTGAATCACTGGTCCTTGATGAAATCTAATCCACATTAATAAAATTAATTGACAAAGACAACACGGTTTTATCAAAGGTTGATCTACCGTAACTAACTTAACAATTTTTCAAAACTTTATAATGCAATATTTTGCAGAAAATAAACAAGTCGACTGCATATTATATATAGACTTTTCGAAGGCATTCGACAAAGTATCCCATAAACTATATCCCACGTAAACACCTCAGCACAGGTTCTCCTAGTGAGGTGTTCACGAAACCTACAACATTATCCAACCACAGTTTCACATTCACTAACGTACCTTACACACAACACAAGAAAAAGTTCATAAATTATGTTATTAGCTATTATGTATAAATATTAATAACTTTATGTGAAGGCTGTAATATTATATAGAAATAAAAAAAAAAAACAAAAACTATTAATCCAAAAACTATTTGCCCTAGAAATAAGTGATAACATGCAAAAATGATCTACTAGCTATTTATTTTTGTTTGTTAAAATAAAATCTTGGATGTCGAAAGCTTTGTGGGCTACGAGTGGCCTGCCGCAAGGTAGTCACCTGGGTCCGGTTTTGTTCCTCATTTTCATCAATGATATAACCAATTGCTTCAACGATGTCGAGATATTGCTCTTTGCTGATGAAATCAAGCTACACAAGAAAATAACTGATATAAATTATTGACATATACTACAGTCAAACATTAATGTTTAGAGATTGGTGTGTACAAAATAATCTATTTTTAAATGTAGAAAAGTGCAAAACCTTGACTTTCTTCAGAAACAAAAATCCTGTTTTATTCGAATATTCCATTAACACTGCAGCTTTAGAAAGAGTCACGGAAATGCGAGATCTCGGATTTATTTTGGACGAAAAACTAAGTTTAACCAATCATATCCACCAAAGCGTAAACAGAGGTATGAAAACACTAGGCTTCGTTTTAAGAACAACTAAAAACTTCAGTTCCTTACAAGCCATTAAACTATTTTACGTATGATACGTTTTTAGATTTTCACGCCCAAAAGCATTTTCGTTGTTTATTTTTGGGGTGTTATGCCGTGTTGCGCTACCTCCTTCTTAAGCCGACGTTTCGGACAGTTGTTCCGGATCTGCCCTGATGATGGACATTGCAACGCTGTCCAAAACGTCGGCTAAAGAAGGTGGTAGCGCAACACGGCATAACACCCCAAAAACAAACAACGAAAATATTTTACGTATCTCTAGTTAGAACCCTAATTCATTTCATTTTCATTCATTTCATTTCATTGCCGGCAACCCGGGCGTTTATTGAGGTAATATAATATTTTATAACAAGTAAGTTACCCGCCTCACTAGACGTTGTCTGTTCTGAGACGGGTAATAATTAGAACATTAAAAGAGATAAAAGGTGTACAGGAAAATAGTCAGAAAATAAACATGAAAATACAAGTTGCAAGAATAATAAATCAATAAGAAGAAACTGAAGAATTGAAATAACTCATTAATTTGGTCTCCATCTTACAAAATTCACATTAATAATATTGAGCGAATACAAAAAAAATTCCTGCACTTTATAAATTTTAAACTAAATATCCCACTGTTCGACTTAAAATATAATTGTAAAAATGTAACTATTAAATCACTATAATAAGATCTTTAATGTAAGAACCCGTTAGACAAACTACTAAAAAGTAGTTTATCGGGACTTTTTGTCTTATATTGGTCCTTACATATGAAATTGGCGTTTTGTATGGGAGGAACATAAAGTCGATTTTATGTATTTTATTTAGTTCATCAATCCCTTTACTAAAAAAACCATTCTGACGGGAATAAATAAAATCTCTGAAGGCGGTTTGGACTGCCCCATCGGAGTTGAATTTTTTCCCTTGCAAGAAGTTATCCAAATTTCGAAAATAATGGTAATCTGTTGGGGCAAGGTCCGTAGAGTACGGTGGATGTCTTAGACATTCTAATTGAAGCTCCTCTAATTTGGTAGCCGTCTGTTGTGCAGTGTGTGGTCTAGCGTTATCATGAAGCAGCAGTGGCCTAGAGCGATGAACCTAGAGCCTTGGTTGTTTAGCAGCTAGCTTTTCCATCATGGTTTGCAGTTGCTGACAATAGATATCTGCCGTAATCGTCTGGCCAGATTTAAGAAAGCTGTAGTGAATGACACCAGCACTAGTCCACTAAACGCTCACAAGTAACTTTTTTGGAGTCAATTTTCGCTTGGGGCATGGTTTTGCTGGTTCGGTAGGGTTCAGCCATTGCGATGAGCGCTTCCGTTTATCGTACAGGATCCACTTTTCATCACAGGTAATGATTCGATTTAAAATCCCTTCATTATTGTGCCGGTTGAATAATGAAACGCAGCAGTCAACGCGCGTTTGTTGATTTGCTTTACTCAATTCGTGAGGTACCCACCTTTCAAGCCTTTTCACCTTCCCAATTTGCTTCAAGTGGATGAAAACAGTTTTATCACTAACACCGCAGCCTGAAGCTAACTTGGACGTGGTTTGCGATAGATCCGCTTCCACAATAGCCTTCAATACTTCATTATCAACTTTGGTCTCCCGGCCGTCCACTGGGCTTGTTCTGCAGGTCGAAATTTCCAGAACGAAAACGTTGGAACCATAAACGCACTGTGTTTTCTTTTGCGGCACCGTCGCCATACACATCATTAATCCTTCGAGCCGTTTCTGCAGCACTGGTGCCACGGTGGAACTTGTACTCGTAAATAACGCGATATTTCAAGTTTTCCATTTTGTAAACTAAGTGACGCAAAGAAAATAAAAAAAATTAAGGTAAAAACAAATGAATTATAATTTTCGGAACACAAATACATGAGTAAATAGCTGTATAAATTTGAATTTGAAATTCCTAACCAAAGAGAAGATATTTGTTACAATTTCATATGCAAGGACCTAACATTTGTAAAGTGTATAAAACAAACAAAAAAATGTCTTGGCGAGTTTTATGAATCATGTAAAGTATTTATATAAATAAATAATTACTTTGCAGACATTGGACAAACACTAGCCCAAACACTACTAAATAAAACGAACACTGACGAAGATACACTTGCTGATAAATATACTAATAATGGACACGATAACAATACATTTAGAGTAAAAACTTTCCAAACTAAAGACATAATACATCACATAAATAAACTGAGAAATGATTGTGCGACTGGACCCGACGAACTTGACACTAAACTAATAAAAGAAATAAAACACCAAATAGCCCTTCCCTTCACCTACATCTGTAATCTGAGTACTGCTAGAGGTATATTTCCCAGTCATTTTAAAAGTGCAAACATAGTACCTATTTACAAATCCGGAGATAAAAAGAATCCCTCTAACTATAGGCCTATATCACTTTTAAATGTTCTCACAAAAGTACTCGAAAATCTAATGAAAATCCAACTGGTAGACTACTTAGACAAACATAAAATTTTATCAGAAAATCAGTATGGTTTTCGAAAAAATATGGGAGTACAGGATGCAATATTAAAAGTGACCGAAACTATTATAAATAATGTTGACCAAAAAAAAAGCTGCATTGCGGTTTTTCTTGATCTAAGTAAAGCTTTTGATACAGTGTCCCATAAAATCCTCCTTAAAAAATTAGACAACATAGGTATTAAAAATTCTGCATATAACTGGTTCAAATCATATATAACTGAACGCAGTCATGCACTAAAATTAGGCAACGTAACAAGCCAAAACAGATACATAACCTACGGAGTTCCCCAAGGAAGTACATTAGGACCCATCCTGTTTTTACTTTATATAAATTGCCTGTGTCAGTTAGACATTAGCGGTGAAGTTATTTGCTTTGCGGATGATACTGTTCTTGTTTTCACTTCTGACTCCTGGACAAATGTATATAAAAAAGCTGCTGAAGGAATCAACCGGATTAAAAATTGGCTAGACAATAACCTGCTAACACTAAATATAGACAAAACAAAGTACATGACATTTAGTATAGATCCCAGACGACAACCAAGACTCGATGAAAACTTAACCATACACGACTGCACATCTATAAAAAACTGCCAATGCAACCCACTAGCGCGGACTCAGACAATCAAATACTTAGGCATTTACATTGACAACTATTTCAGGTGGACAGAACAAATAAATAAAACAGCGGGTAAAGTCAGAAAACTTATATATCTTTTTAAAAACATTCGAAACATAATGCCAATGAAGACTTTAAAAACTATATACTACGCGTTAGGCCAATCGGTTATCACCCACGGTATGATTGGTTGGGGTGGTGCTGCTAAGACTATCATGGACCCTCTCGTCAAAGCGCAAAAAGCCTTAATTAAAGTTATCACAAAAAAACCTTATAGATTCTCTACAATACAGTTATTTAAGGACTTCGCAGTACTGAACATACAGCAACTGTACATCAAAATTATATCTATACATTACCAAAAAGATAAGCTAAACCAACATACTGTACAACACAACTACTGTACAAGACATAGACATCAACACATGACTCCGAAGATAAATACCACCTATGGACAAAGACATTACCGTAATCTGGCTCCAAAACTTTCAAATTTAATTGAAAAAGACATTAAAGACATTCACCTGATAAAAAGCGTAAATCTAAAACACAAAATACATACATGGATTGTAAACAAGGGCATTATATACTGCGGACAAATGATAACTTCTTCAATATAATAGCTACCTGTATTAAATTTTATCTCTCTTTTTTTTCAAATAATTTAAGTTCTTTATATCATCTCTTCTCCATTTTTTCTTTTCTTTTCTATTTCTCTTATTAATTTTCATTTTATGTTTATTTTTCAAAATTGTATTTATTAATTAATAATTTGTTTTATTCTTTCTTTTGAAAATTATATAAAAAATATTAAATTACTGCCACCTCGGAACAGGCTCAGCCTAGTGAGGTGGCATATACCTAAAATAATGTACATAACATGTATTTTTTGGTTAATAAATAATAAAAAAAAAAATAAAAAAATTTATTCCAACACTATTTCTAAACTGTATTGACACTCCTGTAGTATTAACACTATTCCTGTATTTTTGGTAATCTGTCTAATCGCTGTATTTTTAAATTTTTGCTCTTGTATTTTTATGACTTGTGTGTAAATATTACTAGCAACAAAATGTATGATTTTTTTTCTTCTTTTACTTCGAACAAAATGTAACAAGTGTCCTGTAGATACTAAACGTAAACGCCCTCTGGGCGTTTAATAAATAAATAAATAGTTCAAGAGTCTATGATAAAATGTGTCTATAATAAACATCACTGCAAAACTGTGACCTGTGATTTTGGAGAATGACTCCCATGTCAATTACTGTGTATTTACTTACCACCTTAGGTATGTGATGGCTTCAACACTACGTTCGAAAGAAAAAAAAAGCATCTTCTTTATCGGAAGAGCTCATACAAAATTTTTCCCACCTAAACGAAATTTCAAATCGACTACACTAGCGACCGCTATTGAAAAGGACAGAAAAATCACAATCTGAGAAGGGCTGAGGTAGATAAAGGTGATGACATAATGGAGAGCTCGAAGTTTTCAAATCGATACCACGTTTAAAATTTATCAATATTGAATGTAAGCCGACACTTCAGACCAACCATAAATTTAAAATCCTAGAGCGTGTCGAAGAGAGTTTGTTTAGTAACAAAAAAAACTTACATGGTTTTGAGGAATAAATGGGGTAATTAAGCCCAAATTACCACTACAGAATACAGACGGAGTATTGATAAAACCAATTAAAATTAACGACGTATACAATCTATGAATTAGTGCTATAGATCGAGATTTTTCGAAAGGTAAACAAAACACTCAGATTAAAAGTAAATAAGATTTTTACTTTTGGATACACAAAAAAATGAAGCCAAACAGGTACGTACTAGACCATAGAGCTATTTGGAACGCATTAAGAAAATGAATTCTGAATTAATAAGGTGATATTAGTTATTACCAGACAAAGTCTTACGAATATTATATCTGATCATGAAAAGGGACGAAAGATAAAAAAAATAGTTGTAAACATCTACGGACGCGGAAAATGAATTATTTGCACGAAACTGCAAGGAATGTGGTGAATCAAGTAAATGACAGAAACAATTTCATGTCACCATGAGAATTAAGCCGAAATACTACTGAATTCAATTTTACCTGCCGCAAATTTTAAACAAAAATAAATGGGAGAGTGCGAGAGTGATAATTATTTCAGATGTAAAGTCACAATTAGCCGAGATAATTTACCGATTATTAAGGAAAGACCGATTGCAGAATTCTAGAAAAAGTTTAAAGCAAAATTGCATCAAAAGGGTGAGTTACACTTATCGGCGGCCAGACAAAGAAATAATTAAAACGGACATATTTAATTTTGGAGAGAGAGAGTCATGAAAAATAACATATCAATGAAAGTTGAAATAGTCTGAACTCTCAATTATAAAACGCCCTAACGAAAGACGAGATGTACGTCCTGAGTCCACGCCTGGCACCTTTTTTTGGACAAGATTTTCGAAGGGCTGGATACCATGTGGCGGTAGGCAGTAAGAGTCGAGGGTCGAGGATCGAAGGAAGACGAGGCTATAGAGTGCTAGCAGTGATAAGATCGTTCGTATTTAACAAAACAATTGATCAAATATTATAAAAACGAGTGATAAGACATAATCCACCGAAGAATTAAAAAAGTCGTGATAAACAGTGACAAGTGTTTGTTAATGTTGGGAGAAAATATCCATCGTAATATTAAAGAATTTTTAAGGTTGTGACTTCGTGAGAAGCAATAGTTCGTGTACATAAATTAATTATTCGGCTTGTTAAAATACTCTATTGAAAATTAGCTGCAGTGAATGACAGTGCGCCGCGGGTGAATTAATTAAATAATAAAATTAATTTGAATTATCAAAACCAAAATAATAACCAAAGTGAATGAAATACTTAGCTTCTGTGAGTTAATAATAACCTAACTTTGTGTTTTAAAAATAGAAGGGAGTGCATCGCGTGAATTTTGATTTGAAATATAAAATTAGTCTAGTCAATAATAACGTACAAATATCATTTTCAAACTTGTACACACAAAATAATAATATCAAAACAACATCAAAATAAATAACCTACATACAAATGTCACCTTCGATCTTCCGCGAGCATAATAATAATATAAAATAAACTATTGCTTGTTTTGAATCCCCCAATTTGAAATTGTTCAACGATAATAAACAATACCTACGCGCTTGTAGTTGCTTCAATATATCATATAATCAAGATAATACAAATATTCAAAATAATATCAACAAATACCTACGTATAAATGTCATCTTCGATAATATTGTTAACAAATAATAATTAATAACCTACGTATTTTCTTAAACTCAAATAAAAGTGTGACATAGAGTCATGGGTGTTACTACTTCTGGGGACTAAATTACCGAATCATAGTGACAGGAAGGTTTTTTACTTTTAATATTTTCCCCACATGTACGTAATCAGGCTTCGTTCAGGTGAGTGAAAGAAACATTTTAATTAAATTACAGGTCGTACATGGTCCCGATACCTGAGAGGATCTGCCAATCTACAAAACCAATGATAAAAGAAGTTATGTTCCAGGATATAATTGTGTTTTAAATATTATTCTCAATGTGTAATTACGAGATTTGTCCCAAATTAAATCTATTATCAATGTGGGTTCAACGAACTTATATTTTTTGCGTGCTAGAAAGGACGAGACGAATGCGTATAAAAAAGGATCCCGGCCATAAATCGTAGCCGTACAGTCATCCAAATTAGAAGGTTTTTTCTGAGGTATGCCGAGCCAAAGTGGAGTGACGGAAGCATCCATACCATACTGGATGTTGGTCCAAAAATGAAATTTGGAGAATTGAATTTAAACATTATAATTGTTTACTAACAACAATATTATCATGTCAAATTTCTTTCAGGCTTCCTTACAAAATATGAAATCAACATTATTTCGGTAATGTTTTCTCAATCAGACCCTTCCAAAATCCCGCTTGACCTGCGAAATATAGACTTCACGATTGGAGAATTTTCCACCACAACTGTTGCCGTGACCAAAGGAGAAAGTTTTACAAGTGGAAGATTTTCGAAACTAATAATAAATTGGAAATAATAAGCTTTTCGAAATTAAAAATAAATTGGAAAAAATAAATAACTTGAACTAAAATTGAAAAACCGAACCTAAAATGAATAGAGGAATTTGTCCCGCGTGTTCCGAGCGTATTTTAAACATTTCGGTCGGGGAATAAATAAACATCGAATACGGGTCGACTCAATGCACAAAAAATGAGGTAACGAACGATAAGATCGTAGATTTATGACTCTTGCGTTTGTGTGCTCGGAAGCAAAAAATATGGGTCCTTGCCTTTAAAATTATTCGAACAGATGTTTAGAAAGAAAATAAATTATCAAATAGTCACTCAGAATAATAATAATGATAAAATTAATACATAAAAAATAATAATAAAATAAAAACATAACTAATTAACCATCGCGCCGTTTCCTCGCAGGGGTGGGCAGAGACGACAGATCTTGGCACACACTCTTTGCCTCATTCACATTCATACATCTTCTAATACACACATATTCCGACAAAATAAAAATAGATAAACAAAAAAAAAAATCAAAACCATAATAATAAATAAGCTAAACTGATTTGGGCGATTTGTATAGCGTCGGGTTTTGCAAAAAAAAATCAATACGGTACGAATTAAAAAAAAAAAAAAACATATCTGAAATCTGACTTTTAACTACAGTCTAGACATAACATTATAAACGAGTTAGTCAAAAAAAAAATAAATGAGTAGAGACATTGTGCTATCCAACTTCCGATAAGATTGAAGAATAAAAATAAAAATGAAGGAGAACTTTTTAGAGATCATTGTACGCGATAAATCTTATACATTTAAACATTGCTAAATGTTAAAAAACGTAAATAATAAAAATATAAAACTAGGAAAAAATTAATTAGTAAATTAAAGACAATTAAATCTAAAATCATACATGAAGTAATTACGCGTAAAATGTATTGCATTCTCAAGTACACCTACAAATTAAAAAATAGAGCATCCGGGGTAACCATCCATCATTGACGTTCAGTCTTGTTTAGAAACAGGTACCTAGTCAAGTAGATGAATGAATCCAACAAAAAAATGTAGGAGGACAGGGGCGAATTGGATAATAAGAAAAAAACAAAAAATAAATAAATAAAAAAAAAACCGACATACAAGAGAAGAGGGAGTAAAATCTTAGGGGGGGGAATATAATCTTAGGGGGGGGGGAATACAATCTTAGGGGGGGGGGAGTAGGACAGCAAGGGAGAGAGAAAGATTTGTACAAGTAGGAACGTACGAATAGTTCGCCGACGGAAAATGGAACTAGTTTCAACAAATAACACATGAAGTAAATGGGACGGAACCCTGCAAGATTTAATAGCAAGGATCAGGGGTACAGAACATTAGTAGAAAATTGAAGGAATTAAATGACCTATGGTGAGTTCTAATCCCATCGACTAACACTAGGAGGCGTGTTTACCGCTGGATTTAAAACTCTAGGGGGGCTGTGATGGCTTCAACACTACGTTCGAAAGAAAAAAAAAGCATCTTCTTTATCGGAAGAGCTCATACAAAATTTTTCCCACCTAAACGAAATTTCAAATCGACTACACTAGCGACCGCTATTGAAAAGGACAGAAAAATCACAATCTGAGAAGGGCTGAGGTAGATAAAGGTGATGACATAATGGAGAGCTCGAAGTTTTCAAATCGATACCACGTTTAAAATTTATCAATATTGAATGTAAGCCGACACTTCAGACCAACCATAAATTTAAAATCCTAGAGCGTGTCGAAGAGAGTTTGTTTAGTAACAAAAAAAACTTACATGGTTTTGAGGAATAAATGGGGTAATTAAGCCCAAATTACCACTACAGAATACAGACGGAGTATTGATAAAACCAATTAAAATTAACGACGTATACAATCTATGAATTAGTGCTATAGATCGAGATTTTTCGAAAGGTAAACAAAACACTCAGATTAAAAGTAAATAAGATTTTTACTTTTGGATACACAAAAAAATGAAGCCAAACAGGTACGTACTAGACCATAGAGCTATTTGGAACGCATTAAGAAAATGAATTCTGAATTAATAAGGTGATATTAGTTATTACCAGACAAAGTCTTACGAATATTATATCTGATCATGAAAAGGGACGAAAGATAAAAAAAATAGTTGTAAACATCTACGGACGCGGAAAATGAATTATTTGCACGAAACTGCAAGGAATGTGGTGAATCAAGTAAATGACAGAAACAATTTCATGTCACCATGAGAATTAAGCCGAAATACTACTGAATTCAATTTTACCTGCCGCAAATTTTAAACAAAAATAAATGGGAGAGTGCGAGAGTGATAATTATTTCAGATGTAAAGTCACAATTAGCCGAGATAATTTACCGATTATTAAGGAAAGACCGATTGCAGAATTCTAGAAAAAGTTTAAAGCAAAATTGCATCAAAAGGGTGAGTTACACTTATCGGCGGCCAGACAAAGAAATAATTAAAACGGACATATTTAATTTTGGAGAGAGAGAGTCATGAAAAATAACATATCAATGAAAGTTGAAATAGTCTGAACTCTCAATTATAAAACGCCCTAACGAAAGACGAGATGTACGTCCTGAGTCCACGCCTGGCACCTTTTTTTGGACAAGATTTTCGAAGGGCTGGATACCATGTGGCGGTAGGCAGTAAGAGTCGAGGGTCGAGGATCGAAGGAAGACGAGGCTATAGAGTGCTAGCAGTGATAAGATCGTTCGTATTTAACAAAACAATTGATCAAATATTATAAAAACGAGTGATAAGACATAATCCACCGAAGAATTAAAAAAGTCGTGATAAACAGTGACAAGTGTTTGTTAATGTTGGGAGAAAATATCCATCGTAATATTAAAGAATTTTTAAGGTTGTGACTTCGTGAGAAGCAATAGTTCGTGTACATAAATTAATTATTCGGCTTGTTAAAATACTCTATTGAAAATTAGCTGCAGTGAATGACAGTGCGCCGCGGGTGAATTAATTAAATAATAAAATTAATTTGAATTATCAAAACCAAAATAATAACCAAAGTGAATGAAATACTTAGCTTCTGTGAGTTAATAATAACCTAACTTTGTGTTTTAAAAATAGAAGGGAGTGCATCGCGTGAATTTTGATTTGAAATATAAAATTAGTCTAGTCAATAATAACGTACAAATATCATTTTCAAACTTGTACACACAAAATAATAATATCAAAACAACATCAAAATAAATAACCTACATACAAATGTCACCTTCGATCTTCCGCGAGCATAATAATAATATAAAATAAACTATTGCTTGTTTTGAATCCCCCAATTTGAAATTGTTCAACGATAATAAACAATACCTACGCGCTTGTAGTTGCTTCAATATATCATATAATCAAGATAATACAAATATTCAAAATAATATCAACAAATACCTACGTATAAATGTCATCTTCGATAATATTGTTAACAAATAATAATTAATAACCTACGTATTTTCTTAAACTCAAATAAAAGTGTGACATAGAGTCATGGGTGTTACTACTTCTGGGGACTAAATTACCGAATCATAGTGACAGGAAGGTTTTTTACTTTTAATATTTTCCCCACATGTACGTAATCAGGCTTCGTTCAGGTGAGTGAAAGAAACATTTTAATTAAATTACAGGTCGTACATGGTCCCGATACCTGAGAGGATCTGCCAATCTACAAAACCAATGATAAAAGAAGTTATGTTCCAGGATATAATTGTGTTTTAAATATTATTCTCAATGTGTAATTACGAGATTTGTCCCAAATTAAATCTATTATCAATGTGGGTTCAACGAACTTATATTTTTTGCGTGCTAGAAAGGACGAGACGAATGCGTATAAAAAAGGATCCCGGCCATAAATCGTAGCCGTACAGTCATCCAAATTAGAAGGTTTTTTCTGAGGTATGCCGAGCCAAAGTGGAGTGACGGAAGCATCCATACCATACTGGATGTTGGTCCAAAAATGAAATTTGGAGAATTGAATTTAAACATTATAATTGTTTACTAACAACAATATTATCATGTCAAATTTCTTTCAGGCTTCCTTACAAAATATGAAATCAACATTATTTCGGTAATGTTTTCTCAATCAGACCCTTCCAAAATCCCGCTTGACCTGCGAAATATAGACTTCACGATTGGGGAATGCAATAGCGTTCACTGAAATTATATCCCCACAAGATATGAGACAAAGAGGGCTTTTTTTCTTACGCTATCATGCGATAGGGGATGTCAACGTAAACTTAGCATTCACGCGGGGTACTGAAAGTTAATCCCTTTCGCGGGGTCATGCAGAGTGAAAAGGCATGAAAGACAGAATAAAAAGAAAATGCCACTTGGAATGGTAGGGTATGATTCGCTGACGGAGGCGTTTCGACCGAAGGTATCCCAAGTTTTGCGAAGTTATGTGGAGGGGACGTCGGCGTGGTATTCCGTGAGAATAAGTCTGTAGCACTATTGCATACTACCAGTAGTGTCGACCTGAAAGCAAACATAGTTTTTACAAGGTAGAAGTTATGTCAGCTCTTGGAGGCGAGGAACGCAAGCCAATGATTATCCTCGTAGGAGACGAAAGGATCATCTCAAACGGCTCCGTACGCACTCAACGCGAGTAGAATCATGATAAGGGAAGAAATGGACATACCCCTTCTAGAATCAGTCGAGTTAAAATCAAATCTGGAGGATAGGAAGTCGGAATAATACTGGAAGTGACATGAGGACTCTGCGCGCTTTCATCTGGCGTGAAGGGACCCTTTCGTAGCAATGAAGTTCATGCAAGAGAACAAAATCAGGACTTAAGGACCATCCTAGCAAACGTAATGATTGAGTCTTTGTCCGGAATGTTGGTCACCAGTATCTATTTGGTTAGAGGAGGAGCCGACTTATTCAGGAAACAACATTTCCCAGATCCTCCTATCACCCCTCCTCACCTTCCTCTTCCCCAGTACATGTAGTGTATACTAATAACAATAATAACTTGACCATTTAGGTGCAGTACGACGACATTGAGAGCTTCGCAAGGAATCCTGGTATGTATGTCATAATTCACACTGTCCATGTCATGTTAATATAATACAATGTAAACCCATAGACAGGAAAAAATCGGGTAAGAAAACTACGACTTTGAATTTTATAAACCGGGTGACAATTCACTGTAGGATTAGCGTCAATGACACTCCGTTCAAGTTGAGAAAAGGCGGGTAATACGAGTATAGGTTTGAAAATAAAATAAAACAATCTAAAAAACGGGGTCAGTTTATCAAACGAGATTCTTTCACACTTTACTCCAAAAGAATTTGAGGTTACCACACACACTACATTATTTCCTCTACATGTGTATGTGTATTAATTTACACATTCAAATGTAATTACCGAATCAAAAAATCACACAACGTGGTGAATAGGAATAATGTACAATAAAATCTTAAATCTTATTTACTGTGAGAAAATCGCAGGGGTTTAAGGAAAAGTTAGGTGTAGCTAGATACAAGGGTATATTGATCGAAGGCCAAAAGATAAGGGTAGCGTAGCCAGTAGATCCCGACAGCTAATGTTAAAGGGAAAGAATAGAAAAACCAAGGATAGACGACTACGGATCAGTACAACGGGTGCCGGGTAGCCCCACAGGTACATTACAGGAGGTCCCGAGACCCATAGAAGTTAGTAAGGCCAGGGGTAGGTTCACTACAACTGGTGCCGGGTAGCCCAGGAGGGTGGATCGTCACAAATTAGTATCCGCGGCGGGTAGGGTGTCGAGACGGATCACCACAGGTAATGATTGGCACACTCCTCTGAGCACTCCATCCGAGTATAAAACCTCCCCAAAAGGCATGTACCGGCTGGTAGATGAGCGACTCGATGCATTATACGATGCATTACATTTCGCTTCTACCCATTCCACAATGCCTTTTTCGCACTCATCTTCTTCACTAGATACTCCATAAGATGCATTCGTTTTCGCTTCTTTGTTTTCCACAGTATTTCTTTCGCCCATATCTTGCCAACTCGTGCCCTTCCTGGGGTACACTTCATCACTAGACACTCCATACCATGCATTCTTTTTCACTTCTTTGTTTTCAGCAGCGTTTCTTTCGCTCACATCTTGCCAAATCTTGTTATACACTTCTTCACTAGACAATCCATATGATGCATTCTTTTTCGCTTCCTTGTTTTCCACAGCGTTTCTTTCGCCCACATTTAGCCTTTTCGTGCCCTTCCTGGTGTACTCTTCATCACTTGACATTCCAAACGATGCATTATTTTTGACTTCTTTGTTTTCAGCAACGTTTCTTTCGCCCACATCTTGCCAAATCTTGGTATACGCTTCTTCACTAGACACACCATATGATGCATTCTTTTTCGCTTCTTTGTTTTCCACAGTGTTTTTTTCGCCCACATCTTTCCAATTTGTGCCCTTCCTGGGGTACACTTCATCACTCGACACTCCATATGATGCATTCTTTTCTGATGCTTGGCTATTTTCATTCCACATTTTACATATATACTTTGTTCTTTCTTATTCGCACTAAAAATTATTAACGCTATTTTTCGCCAGGTAGTGTTCTAACGCACGCAAATTGATATAAATTTCACAGCTATCTTCGATTTTATGAGCAATAATATTATCTGAACTGTTGAGTAAAGATAAAACTTTTATTTATCAGTACCTTATCAGTACTTTATCGAAGTGTAGATTAAATATAGTAGATAACACTATGACATGAGGAGGATTTTTATAAAGATAATTTTTTACTGCAAACGTATTTTTTCTCATTTTCTCTATAGATGTGCCTTCAAAATGGCTCATTCAGATATAAATATATATATTTACCTGCTTTACGTGAAACAGAACATGATAAACTTTGACAAAGTGAAACGTCTACCAACCACATTTATCCAAAAGTTTAATACTTGATAGTAATGTAATGGTTTGCCTAGGTATTACTTATGCAGTTTTATTATCAACGTTTTTACAGTTTTCGAAAAGAAAGAAACTCACTGTAGATTTTTTAATTTTTTTTATTTATTATTTATTTACGCCTTAATAGGCTTTTACATGAACATTTTATATAATGATTACAGTAATTAAGTATAACAGTTTATACAGTATACAAAGTATAACAGTAGTTAATTAAGTATAACTAGTAATTATTTACTTTACTTGTGAGGTAAGAAACATTATAGCAGAGAATTGAAAATAAAATAGTAAGAATATAACCTAGTAAAAAAACTAATACAATTTAGCAAAATATATATAAATATAGAGGGTGAAAAAAAAATAAGACCTAAATTACAACAAGGTGTTATGTATAAAAGCTGGCTAGTAGGTAAAAGCATAAAATTATTTGTGTACATTATTTAAAATAAAAAAATAAAAAAGAATATAATTTACATGTACAGCCTTACTAAAAAAAAAAAACACTCCGCGGCCGTTAAACGGTGCTTCTGTAGCAAGTTGTGTAAAGTCTGTACATTTCGTTTTTCAAATTCTTACTAAACAAAATATATGGTTTTGATCTGACAACGTCGTATTTTACCAGCCTTACTAATAAACTTTCTGAAAAATTTGTACAATGGTCAAACAACCATGTATGAAGAATCCTTACTAATTAAGAACTGACAAAAAATTGTTCATGGAAAGATATGTACATTGCTTACACGGCCAAGGAGGGTAGTTTATCTGTTGTATATATTTGTTCCATTTGTAATTTTCAACGTATTTCGAATTTTTTTTTTAATGTCTTATATATTTATTATTTTTTGAGATGTCGTAAAAAAATACCATTTTAGAACCAAAATTTAATTACCTTTAAGATTTTCATATCTAAAATATACTTAAGTGGTTAAAAACTGTAGTATTTTAAGCTTCAAACATCAAGCTGAAAAAAAAACTCACCTTAAACACTTTCTATTAAAACATTGAAATATTTGGAAAATATCAAAATTCAAAAAACACAGTCCTTTAATTTAATGATTTTGAAATAAAACTGTCACCTCACTATTTACTCCTTCACACAATAAAAAAATATAAAAAATCTTGAAATTCGCTTTTCATTCCCAAAAATTTACAATAAAAAAACTCACGTTTGAATACATTGCTTGCACATTTAAAGACATTCATTTCTTTGATACGTTTACTAAAATATGTATTAGACATTTTAGTCACCAAAAAACATCACTTTCAAGAATTCATAATAAAATAAAGATCTTAAAATGCAATTTATTTCTGAATATAACCTATAGAACCATTTTCTGACAGTTCAATTTAGAACACACGATTTTTGTGTCAAAATTTGACTTAAACTAACGAAAAACAACACAAATTAATAGTAAATATATTGCGTACATGAATATAAGTGCGAATTAGTCAAGGATTGAAATCATTAACGAAAACATCATCTTAATCACACACACATTCGCGACCGACTTTTTTCCGCATTCGCGGCTATTTTTTTTCAGCGGGAAAGCAATGCGCAGGCGCATCAATCACGCCACCTAGCGGATTATTATGAAAACTCCAATTTAAACAAGTAAAACACGGCGTTGTCAAATCTAAAGATTCACAAAAACACCGTTTAACGGCCGCGGAGTGTTTTTTTTTAGTAAGGCTGTAAATGTTTAGAAAGAAAGATGTTAAAAATAAAACTAATAAAAGTTAATTATTAACAGATATAATTGAAATTACTTGCCTTTTGAAACTTGCAAGATTGTCAGCACTGAATATGTCTATAAGTTCACAATATTTATTCGGCAGACTATGAATTCTGGGAATTTGTAATGTACATTTGTAATATGCAGTGTGGAGTCGGTAGTACGCAAAGAAGGGCGAGTGAGTATTATGTACAGGTATTTATTCTGGAGCTGCTTGTAACAAAAGAGACATACTTCAAGCACGCATCGCCTTTTATAGATTCTCGCAAGCATACTGTCTCGCTTGCTCTCATACATATTCATACAGATATCACAGAATTGATGAATAAACAGAGTAATTTACATTGAAGTTATTGTTGCATTTAAAAGTATCTTTACTGCGAGTTTGTCTGGCAGGTAAATTAATGCAATTAGTTCCAACAAATTAGGGCTGTCAATTAAAGATTTAATCATTTTGAATAAAAAAAAAACAAATCAATTAAAACTCTTCTATCTGATAACTGAAGAAGTCTAGTTTCGGCTCGTAAATTATTATAATTTATACATTCAATTGGAATTTTCATTTAAAAATTGATGTACTGAAGGAATTTGTTTTGTACCTTTTCTAACGATTGAGAATGGACTTTGTAGTACGGTGACCATATAGTAGAATTGTACTCTAATCTGTTCCGTACTAATGAGTAAAACAGATGTTTTAATGTTGACATATTTGTAAAATTTGTCCCCATTCTTAAAATAAAACCTAGTATTCTCATTGCATCGCTAGTTATTACATCAATATGTACGTTAAACTGTAGACTTTCGTGGAATATAACACCGAGATCACGAATCTGCGATACACGAAGAAGGTTAGCACCATTCATAAAATAGGAAAAATTAAGGGGATTTTTGCCTTTGTAAGAACTAATAATCTGACATTTATTAATATTTAGTTGCAAATCATTGATAGAACACCAACTACATAGTTTGTTCAGATTCCATTGCAAAATAGCGCGATCGTCACGTTTCTGATTGTTCTGTATATCTTAAGATCATCAGCAAATCAACAGGACTTCAACTTTACTAAAAATATTGACTATATCATTGATGAATAAACAAAATAATATTGAGCCCAAATGAGATCCCTGTGGTACTCCGCTCGAGGCAGCGAATGCATAGGAAGTAAACGAATCAACCTTGACTGCTAAGTACCTTCCCAATAGATATCTCTTAAACCATTCCAATATACTCCCTTACTGAAAGTCAGTATATATTACTTTACTATATATATATTACTTTATTATATATTACATTACAGTATATATTCAAAAGCCTTACTGAAGTAGGTATATATGGAATCAGTTTGATGTGATGCGTTCAGGCCATTAACAATATCATTTGTGTACAAGATTAAATTGGAAAGGGTTGATCTACCTTTAATGAATCCATGTTGAAGGGGAGAGATGGTTCAATTAATTCGGGATATCAACTTATCTAGTACTAGGCTTTCAAAGAGTTTGGGTAAAGTAGACATTATGCATATTGATAGTTTGTTACTTCGCTCTTATTTCCTTTTTTTTAAATAAACGTCAAAAGACTAAACTTCCAAAGGTCCCGGAACACACCTGATGAAAGCGACATTGTAAATAGCTTATGTATGGGATACGACTGAGTATGCATACAATTAACTAAGAACCTGGGTGGAACTTTAAAAATAAAAAAAAAATAAGCGCGCATATTAGAATCCCGGCGGTAGAATCCAGTACTAGTAGATGAGGACGAGGGCATGTTTCTTCCCCACTCTATTCTAATGGCAAATCTAGGAGAATGTGGATGTAGTGATGTTTGCAAAGTGGCATGAACACTACAGCTGAATTCTGAATTCTATAAAATAAAGAATATGTGAATCAGTTGACTTGTTTTTTTTTGAAGAATTAGAATTGTTTGAGTGGGCGAATATAACCAAAGTACTTACATGGGAAGTAATTTAAAGCGTAATGGATGTATTGATTGAAAAGAAATTCATTAATTGTGACGAATATATAGATATATTTCCCAAGAATTAGAAACCCTAGTCCATTGATATACCATTCCGATTTATCTATCTAGCTAATACTTGGAAACTACTTACTCAGAAAACGGGTCGTTGCTTAGGAATCTCCGGATCAAATCTGTCGGGGAAGTCTTTTTGTGAAAAATCACCTCAAAGGCGCGGTACGAGTAGGTATAATAATACAAAACCCCGCATAAACAAATCATAGTTGAAGGAATCACTAGTGTACCGTACTGTGGAGGTACTCGACGCTACCTATCAATAAACATACCTATGTCTACATACATAGTCATGTTTGTACCTACGTTAACATCCACCTCGTTGATGACGCACAACAAACTCCAATATACCTAGTTTATGCGCTTACATTTTAAACCTCTAGAACAAATTGCGGTGGTAGTGTGTAATCCGTCAGAGTACTATATCATAAGTGACAGGCATCAGGGAGATGCAGGGTAGAGGCAGTGCTTTTGTTCAGGTGGAACGTACCGGAACGGAGTTCCGGTACCTATTTATTAAAAATGTATCTAGGTATTAGTTTTTCGTATTAAACGTTCAAATTCAAAAACTGATAGCATAGTAAAAAGAAACAAGGGAATAGTGCCCATAAATGTTCTCTTATTAGATTTTTTACCTACTGTGGCACAAATACTAAAGGACAGGAA
Source organism: Limnephilus auricula (assembly GCA_951813805.1). Taxonomy (NCBI): domain Eukaryota; kingdom Metazoa; phylum Arthropoda; class Insecta; order Trichoptera; family Limnephilidae; genus Limnephilus; species Limnephilus auricula. The sequence goes on from OX638401.1 coordinate 3,429,145, forward strand.
AGAAGTCGAGACCATTATTTTATCGAACGATGATTGAACAAAACTTTTAATATTACCAAGAGCTCCATCTACAGATACATGTAAATTGACCCAAATTTTAAAAAAATGCATTGCGAATCGCACAATAGTTACATGCAAAACGATTTGCGGAATATTGTTTGACTGAAGGACTAGCTTAACTTTGAGAGGGGTAGAAATACCAGTCAGATGTGGTCAAAACTTATGGCTAACAGATTGCATACTCCTGTTCGTCGATCACTAATACAAAACTATATTTATACATTTGACCAATGGAGTGATGCTGCGTTAAAATGTACGGTTAAATTATACAGCACATGCTGTATAACTTAACCCGTATAGTTTGTTCTAATACATATAAGAAAAAACCCGAAAAACTACTAGCGCTTTCTGAGCTTATTTTGCATAAAAATGTAGATGTCATTTTGCTGTCCGGTGACATTTTTCCTTCAACTAAAAACATAATATATTTTTATTTTTATTTTTAACTTAATGAGTTAAACCTCAAATTATAATATTTTAATTAATGAAGATAATATTAGCGAAAGTCAATCGAAAATCCGAAAAAAAAAGAAAAATCAGAAAAAGATACGGATACATCTGGGACTCGAACCCAGGATGAAAATAATGTTGGTGGTTCTCAGTCGAAGTATGATACAGTTAAAAATGACCGAATCGGATAGGGATACGTCAGCGCAGTGGATAGCGCGTTGGCCCGGATTGCCAGAGGTCCTGGGTTCGAGTCCCAGATGTATCCGTATCTTTTTCTGTTTCGGATTTTCGATTGACTTTCGCTAATATTATCTTCATTCATTAAAATATTATAAAAACATACTGTATAATTTTGTATAAATTTATGTTCAGATTAAATAGTTACGAGGACTCACACCTCTCCCAAATAGATTTTGTATGTTTTTGTGAGAACGAGAAAAATTAGTTGGAAGAATTAGCCATAGATGTCAGTAATGGCAAATTCCGTTTTCCCCTGAAAATTTTTTCCAAAAAAATTCAGGGGAAAGTAAATAAATAGCCTGTTTTTTAGGTTTTATCTCTCTCTCATCAACAGCTTCTCGACAAGTAAACAAATAAACTCCTTGGTCTGTCTTGGGTAGTTTGGGCTTACTGATATTCACAATGTAATTGGGAATAGAGCATATACATACACGAGTCCTTTTAAGTTTCCTGAAGATGCGTTATTATTTTACAAGTTCCTTCATCCAAACATTTACACATACTATTTCATAAGTATTTATTTATTTATTTATTTATTAAAGAATTTTATACATAGTGTACATATTGTGTTATTTCGCCCGCCATGCTAGGGATGTCCCTGTGTTATGGCGGGTGAAGTACTCACACTACTAGGTAGGTAAAACCTATGGTATCACGTTATACGCACTCTGTCTCGTACCAGCAACACCGCGATCTTTTGAGCACGGTGGAAGTGTGATCAGTGGTGACGTACAATGGCGGTTCACCGGACAGCGAGATGATTTTTACATTTTTTACTAGAAATAAGCTCAGGAATCCCTGGTTAAAGTCTTTCGGGTACGTGCTGAGACGCTCTTTGTATTATAAACAATCTCCATAGTATTAACATATCAGATTGTCAGCGTCAGCACAGTTTGTTGTTTCTACAAAAGAAGCACTGGAAGCAGTGAGTATGGGTAGGAAGGTAGGGCTCAGGTCGAGTGTTCTGGAACGTCCTCGATAATTCGAGGGATCAAACTAAGGGCCCTTGTCCTGACCGCGAAGGGTCGCACAGGTCACGTGCCCTCGTTCAAGCATACATTATAAGTGGCGACATTAATTTGAAATTAATTTATAAATAGAATTAAGCGAATGTCTTATGAAAGGTCGAGCCCGCGCAGAAAGAAACTCTCTTGAAAATATCATCTACATATCATTTTTTTATTGAGGTACCTACTCCTAGGCTGCAAAAACTGTACCTGTATATATATTTATTTCAGGGAAATTTTATTCTAGTGGTGAGTGAGCTGCTGGGAGAACGGGAAGAAGAATATGAATGATGAATGATGACGGAGAGCTTTGCAGTGTTACTTTATTTTCTTGTCAAATATTAATAATGTAATATGTACTTACCCATTATAATTTAATGCGGACTGAATCTCTTGATTTAGAAGAAACTATCTTTTTTGTTTTGTACGTAGATATACAAAAATCTTGGATAAAATCAAAATATGGAAAAAGTTCCAAACTAAACTTTTTAAATAATTGAAGTAGTTATGTGGGAGTGCTTGGTTTACCTATGACTGAACTGGGGGAATGATTTGTAAATTACTACTGGTTGGGCATTTACACAGCTACACTTACATACATACATCTGTATGCGAGACCTAGGAGAGTTGTGACAGAGGAGAGTTGTGAAAGTGACGATTTCTCCTCATCTATAATAGTTAGCGAGATGGCAACAACGCTTGTTTGTCGCTTTAGAGATGACCCACTTCACTCAGTACACGCCAGCGGTGCAATAGAAGCGGCCGCGTAATTACGACATCTGCGTGTAAAATATGCGAAAATTAGGTTTTTATTCAAAAATTTTTATTGAATTTATATCATGTCTTATTACATGTGCGTTGTTGTGTTATTTTTTCTTAAGTTGTATGGTTATTTAAGTTTCAAAGCGTTTCATTGATATTTTGTGTTTGCATCGTGTTTAGAAAATATGAATCATTATTCGGACCAAGTCGTAATTTTGAACACCTAGGAGAGTTGTGACAGCCTGTCACAACTCTCCTAGGTGGGAAGCAATGCTGGGAAAGTCATGACGATCTACGATATCCCATACATAACAAAGTCTGCATTTGATGTAGCAATCACTGCAAGGAATTTAGCTGGTTTTGCTGCCACTGGAACATGGCCGGTTAACACAAACATATTTCGAGAAGCCGATTTCCTGCCAAGTCATGTCACTGATCGTCCCAACTCAGAACTAGAGCAATCTGTTTCAGAAATTGTGGACAATTCAGAAGAAAGAACCATAACTCCAAATCTCAACACCGGCACAGCTGATAACGTTGAAGCAAGAGCCATTACTCCAGGCGCATCTATAGGACAGACCATACCATCTAGCAACTCATCAGTTGTGAACAATAATGTCAATCAACCTGTTGCCTACACGTTTACAGCCCATAGTCCTGTTGCCACTGTTTCTAATGTGTTCTCGTCAGAATCAGTTAGGCCGTTGCCAAAAGCTCCGCCAAGAAAAACTGCCAACCGAACAGACGCAAAATCAAATCTGCTGTGCTTACTGACACACCTACTAAGGACGAAATAGCTGCTATGGAAGCCAATAGGAAGTGGAAGAATTTGAAAAGGCGTGTCTTAAGCGACGATAAGAAGAAGCCTAAAAAAGCCACGAAGACTAATAAGAAGAAGAGAACAGGTGATGACGAAAGAAATGACAAGTTTGCCTTGAAACCTATGCAAACAGCAGATCGAATGAGGAGTGCGTGCAATGCCTAGAATGCAAAGGCTGGTTACACGTAGATTGTTCTGGAGGCGAGCTGCAATATGTTTGCCACAATTGCCTATCAGATTAGATTAAGATTTTTGACTGATTATAAAATGATTGATCTCAAAGCCATGCCATAATTACTTACAAGTAATTACTTGTTATGGAAATGTTATATGTTGTTTTTGTTGGTACTTAATGTACTAAAAGATGATTACATTACTTTATGCAAAAAAAAACAGTTTCATTTATTTATAATGTGTGTAATGGTATTTTTTAATACTCAAATGGTCTAAATGCAAAGTTGTCACAACTTACCTCGGTGATAGGGGAGTTGTGACAGAGGGAGTAGTTTTTCTTTTTGTTGATTTTCTCGAAAACCGTAATACATTAATTAATTTTGATGATTGTTTTGTTTAGGGGAGGAATGGTGCTACATTAATTCACAAAGGTCAGAACTGTGGACTGTTTATTGAGCGAGATTCATCCCTTAACTTAAAAACTGTCACAACTCTCATAGGTCTCCCCTACGAACCTATACACATTCATGAAGTGCTGTACTTGTAGCTAATATTGTCACATTTTCTTCCTACCCTTCCCTACAAACCTGTCAATTTTTCCTACTACCCACAATCAGTCAATAATCGACCATCAACCTGTAAACATCCGCATTCCTTTTCCGCATCTTTCGCTACTCACCGCTCTAAGAAGAAATATTACCGCAACATAGTGCAGAGTTAAAACCGGCCAAATGAAGAAAGTAATATAAGTCCCGTAGTGAGTAATTCTCTCCTTTTCCTTATTTGCTTACCTTCTACTTGTGCAGTGGTGAAAAACACATAAAACACACATTTCAAGGTCCTTCGATTTAAAAACCACACAAAACACGCATCAACTACTAAAGATACGTCATACGTCATACGTCGAACATGGGCATGTGCCTAGTATGGTGGCCATAAAGTCCACGAATTATATTTACTATTCAAAGAATAAAGAAACATTAAAAAAATGTATAAATGTAATATCGAAATGCATTAAGTATGAAAAACAGAGAATGGCAATATTGATGACCTCGAATCCATCGGAAGATCAGAATTTAAAAGCCTCAACCTAGTTCTATGCCACATCAAGGATCATATTTTCTTAGATCATGTAACTTAGACAATATTTGAAAGTGAATTCTTACATAAAGTATATCATTGAAGAAGAAAATAACAATAATAATCTAAATTAAAATATGAAAATGAACAAGACACAGAAAAATAATAAAAGATAATGATTGCAACTCGGACGATGGTAATGGATAATGGTCCCAGTTGCGACCATTATCTTTTATTATTTTTCTGTGTCTTGTTCGTTTTCATATTTTAATTTAGATTATTATTGTCATCTTCTTCTTCAATGATATATTACATTCTTTGATTATATAGACATTTATATAATCAAAGATTACATTGAAGGGAATAACCTTCGAAAGTTACAAAGAGAGTTTATCTTATAAAAAATCTTACTAAAGAATATTAGACCTTGTTTTATTGGAGGCTCTGAAGGAAAAAAATCCCTCAGGGCCTATGTAATCTTTGGCGACGCTGTGTGGAGGTTTTGTCTTTGAGAATTTTTAGGAATGAATGGAGAGGAAGTCTTCGTCTTTGAGAATTTTTAGGGAAAGAAAGGAGAGGAAGTTGTGGAAAGGAAAAAGGTATAACGGGTATAGGAATTTGGAGGTCAATGTGTCCAGGAATGATGGATGTATGAATCTATCCCTCTCACTGCGGTGCAAGTAGATGGGTCGAGAGAGTCCGGCTGGAGAGGTCTAGGTTAGGTATTCCTCAAGCAGTCCCTCCCGATTCACCCTGATGTGCAAACGTATTTGCCACCAAGACCTAGACAAACCTCACACCATGACCCGGGCACCCCTGCTTAGTTACCAAAAGTAGCAAACCACTTTAGTTGACCTATGACAGGGGTGTTGGTTATCCAATAATTTGGGCGACGGTACCCGTACTCGCCTCCCAAATTGTAATGACATTAATATTGTAATTTAAAAACAGATGAGGCAAAATGACAACATTAGGTGAGTCAGAAGCCTCGATTATATTGCACGACAAAAATCGCCATTAATGTTGTTTTTATTTGTTTTTAACGTTTATTTTAATACTTACATGATTTTTTTTCTTTTTATATAAAAATCTCGCGTCACAATATTCGTCCAAGGTAAACTCCGAAACTATTGAACCGATTTTTATGAAATTTGGCTTACTGTGTGTAATTTTGTCCAACTTAAAAGATAGGAAAGTTTTTAACTCGATTTTTGACCTCAAAATTTATTATTGCGAATTAAATGTTTTTTATGAGACAATTATTTGAAGTTATTTGTAAGTTCCACAAGTTTCTGACAGATGGCGATTTGAGTTAATTTATGGACACAACACTTGGTTATCTAGGTAAGGTAACCATCAAGTAGATGGCGTTGTGTTTCTTTAGCCACAGCAACGCGTAGGCGGGTCAGATAGTATGAAATATATAGTATGAAAAATTACATTTAACAATATATGGAGCACGAGCAAGAATACAGTCGAAGAAACACTGATAAATAGATATAAAAGTAAAAGCGCATCTTGACCGATTCTTGCAGAATTTGTAGAAATGTCTGATCATCTGAAAATTTTATTAGAGCACACATTTTATAGTCTCGTACATGACACACTGTTCAATACGAACACTCGGACCTGTTCTACTAACAAAGGGGTGGGTAATCTTTTGGACGTTGCACGGAGAAAAATGTTATTTTAAAATATGTAGATCATTTTATTCGTAAAAACGGTTAAATACGGGACTGAAGTTCTTACGAAGAAATTAACAGTGTTTCAATGTTTATTGGCGGGAAAATGTAAGAATAATTTGTTGGTATACGTACGAAATTATGTATACCAACAAATTATTCTTACATGTTCCCGCCAATAAACATTGAAACCCTGTTAATTTGTTCCTAAGAACTTCAGTCCCGTTATTAACCGTTTTTACGAATAAAATGATCTATTTTAAAATAACATTTTTCTCTGTGTGGGAGGGCGTTTGGATATTTGTACTAAGAATAGAAGGGGGAGGGGATTTTTAATTTTTATTTTATAATTTTTGGCTTTCGCCCTTCAAGGGTGTATTTACCTTCAAGGCCATTATTTAAAATTATGGAGAAATGATAGGTGAATTTAAATATTAATTTTATTTAAATAGGCAAATATATAAATTATAATGAAGATTGGAGTTGAGTTCAGGCTTAGAAAAGATGGGACGTTGAATGGATTGGAGGCAATTTTTGATGAAGCTTGATAAAAGAAAGGATACTTGTTTAAATAGGGAAAACCAAAAAAAAAATCATCTAAAGTTTCCACTTCTCACATACAGAATGAACAATCTGAGGAGTCTGAATGTAGAATCTATGGTCAGCCCATATTGTTTAAATTGCAATGCGCTAGGCGCCTTTAGCTTAGTGCATTAAACATGTTAATATAACAATATCGTTATTTATCGTTACCTTCGGAGTAGACTTCAATGTGTATCAGTTGAGGGAACTAAGTCCAGCTTCTTTTCCGTGCCCTCCGGTGTTCCTCAAGGTTCTCATTTAGGGCCATTATTATTTAATGTATATATATATATATATATTATATATTCACAAATGTTTTTTACACGCCAATTACCTAGCATATGCAGACGATAAAAAAATATACCTAGTTATAAAATCAATCGACGATTGCATTAAACTTCAAGAGGACCTAAATCGTCTTTTTGACTACTGTGAATCAAACAAACTTGTAGTGAATACCTCAAAATGCAATAAAATAACATTTACACGTAACAAAAATAAAATTTCCTTTATGTATACATTAAACGGGACATATACCAAAGAAGTAGAATCTATCAGGGACCTTGGGGTAGTACTGGATGTTAAATTAAACTTTAAACAACACACTGATGAAATCATTAACAAAGCCAACAAAATGCTAGAATTTATCATTCGAATAACGAAACCTTTACCCAACCTTAAGACTCTATATTCCCTTTACACAGCGTTCATCCGTCTCCACTTAGAACACTGCACACCGATTTGGACTCCTTTTTTACCAAGGTCACATTGAAAGAATCGAAAGAATTAAAAAAAAAAAATTTAAACACATGAATGATAAAAAAAAAACATAAACTTCTCAAATTACACCGAATCTATTAATTACCATAACTTCGACTCCCTTCATACAAAACGTTTAATTTTTGACCAAATCTTATTATTTAAAATTCTTAATAATGGCCTGGACTCGCCAGAACTAACCAACTTAATAAATATTCATATTCCGACAAGATCAACACGGTAATCGCATTTGTTTCATTTGCCTACACATAGAACTAACTTTAGAAAAAAATCACCAATTCCTCGTATATGTGCACAATATAACACAAAACTTCAAAATATTGACATATTCAACAATACACTTCACAAATATCGATTAGAAGTAACACGTACGATCGAAAATTAATACAAGAGTGTGGAATGTATTCGGAGCATCTCCTATCCTCACCCTATATTCCTCTTCCTCTCCTTCCCACCCAAAACTAATTGTATGTAATAAAACTCCATCTCCATTCAACTTTAACATAGGAGACTTTTTTGGCTTGACTTCATTTAACAATGTATATATTTATCTTTATATTTTATTTATGCTGTTCGTCTCTTACCAATAAATAAAATAAATAAATAAAATAAAATTTCAAATTCTATTTTTCTTTTACCTACATTATTTTGTGTTGTTTTTATTATTTTGAATAATTGTAAACTTCAACATAGGCTTGTCCTATTGTGGTTAAAAAAATAGTTATAAACTATAATAACTAACATGTGACGAAACAGTAAATAAAAAATTTAAAAAGTGCTCTGAACACGTGAATGGTTTTTCGGCATTTTGTAAAAATGTTGTAGCATATTATTTATGACTGCAACTGATTTTTATAAAGACCCACGGAATGCGAAGATGATTTTATGTTCACCAATATTTCATTACATTTAAAATGAATCGGTTAAACCGTGAAAAAACCATTCTCGTTTTCTGAACATACTCTCAATATGTTTATGTATTCAAAATACTTTATTTTCATTTTTGATCTAGAAAACCCCATAATTGCAGTTGCATTTGCTTGCTGAGTTCACATTGCTGATAAAAATCTATACATTCATTCATCATTTCATTGAAGTAAACTGTTCCCACATAATCCCACGGTAACGTATTTGTAATTGGTTTCAAAAAATTACGGTGCTTTCAGCAGGCCCAAACAAATCTGCTCGTTGGCCGTAGTATATACATATACATATACCCTTAGAGTAACAATATATTGTTACTCTAAAGTTGAAACTACATGATGGCCCATCGGATGGCCCATCGAGTGGCCCATCGGATGGGCCATCCGATGGGCCATTCGATGGGCCATTCGATGGGCCACTGTGTGTAGGGTTAGTGGCGTGGGATTGCCCATAGTGGCGGTGGGATGGCAGGGGCGTGGCCTGGGATGGTGGAGTGGCCGACGGAGTGGCCGAGTGGGCCATTCAATGGGCCACGCGATGGGCCACTGATGGCGATGGGATGGCGACGGAATGGCCTGGGATGGCCTCGGTGAGTTGTTTTCCGGACAGTGGCCCACTACCCCCACTACTCAGTGCCTGTTTGACTGTGAACGGGAGTAGACGTTCTAGCTTGTTTGAGTTTAATGTTCAAATGATTACCGATGTTTTTTCTTGTTAACCCAATGTTCAAATGGCGATTATATGAATTAAATCAATGAAATTTATTTAATAACCATTAAAACAATTCATAAACAAAATTATTATGATACTTAACACTGGCGATACAAAGATACGATAAAACCTAAATCATATTAATCGTCTATATAGAATTTGTTAGATACCTACTTACTTATGCCAGAAAATATTATTCTTACTCTACATAAATATAACCGTATATTTTTGGGATTCCCCGTAGGTGCCTAAACATAAATAATGTTTATAAAAATTAAAAAAAAAATTTCAACACTGAGATCTAAGAATATTATATTTTAATAAAAAATATACGACAATTTTAAAAGTGGGAGTTCTCAAAGAAGTTTACGTATCGGTACAAATATTTTATTTATTTTCATAGTGACTCACTAGAGTCACAACTGATCTCGTCTGGAGCCAGTAAGACTATGGTATCCCAATTTGGGTATGTTGTAAGGCTGAAAGTGAGTGTGAAGGAAAGGTGATGGGAAAGAGGAAGGTGGGGAAGTACCTGGCTATTCAGATCTAGTCAATAAACACGGATAAAGCCATTTCAAGCAACTTTTCAATTCTGAATGGTGGTCTTTCACCAGGGCGATACTGATAGTATCTTCCACTCTGGAACGTGCCGCAAAAATATAATATATATATATATTTTTTAATTAATTGTGAAATAACACAAATAAAATTTATTTGCGCACGCCGTGCTCGAACCCACGACCTTCGGATTGGGAGTCCAAAGCCTTAAAATGATAGTCAGGAATGTCACTGTCAAAACCCCGGGTGAAACAGCAGCTAGCATAAAATGGGATTAAAAAGCATATTAAATAGCATAGACGTTCCCGACAGTTGGTCCCTCCGACATTTAGTCCCTCCGACTTTAGTCCCTCCGATTTAAAAAAAAAAAAATTTTATAGAGAAACCTCACAAGAGTCCCAACTGTTCCCTTCTGAAGCCAGTGAGACTATGGCATCCCCAATTGGAGTATGTTGTGAGGCTGAAGGTAAGTGGGGAAGGGAAGGAGATGGGGAAGAGGAAGGTGGGAAAGTACCTGGCTATTCAGATCTAGTCACTAAACACGGCTAAAGCCATTATTAAGCAACGTTTCAATTCTGAATGGTGGTCTTACACCAGGGCGATACTGAGAGTATCTTCCACTCTGGAATGTGCCGCAAATATAACATTTATTATTTTTATTAATTAATTGTGAAATAACACAAATTAATCAAATAAAATTTATTAATCAAATAAAATTTATTGATAGTTGCCTTCCCTGACAGATGGACTTTCCGACAGTTTGTCCCTCCAACATTTAGTCCTTCCGACATTTGGCCCCTCCGATAGTTGCCCTCCCCCACCGAGATTTGGTCTATCCAACAGTTGGTTCCACCTACGTTTAGTCCCTCCTACATTTAGTCCCTTCAACATTTGGCACCTCTGACATTTAGCCCTTCTACATTTATCTACATTTGGTCCCTCTGATAGTTGCCTCCCCCCGACAGTTGGACCCTCCGACAGTTCGACTTTCCGACAGTTTGTACCTCCGACATTAGGTCCCTTCGACATTTGGCCCCTCCAACTTTAGTCCCTCCGATAGTGTCCCCCCCCCCGACAGCTCAACAGAGTGGGAGATACTCTTAGTATCGCCCTGGTGTAAGACCACCATTCAGGTTTGAAACGTTGCTGGAAATGGCTTTAGCCGTGTTTAGTGACTAGATCTGAATAGCAAGGTACTTCCCCCACCTTCCTCTTCCTCGTCTCCTTCCCTTTCCCACTTACCTTCAGCCTCATAACATACCCCAATTATGGATGCCATAGTCTCACTGGCTCCAGACGGGAGCAATTGGGACTCTTGTGAGGTATTCACTATAAAAAAAAATGGTCCTCTGACATTTGGTCCCTCTGATAGTTGCCCCCCTGACAGTTGGTCTATCCAACTGTCGGTCCCTAAGACATTTAGTCCCCCCGGCAGTTGGTCCCTCTGACATTTGGCACCTCCGTCTTTACTCTCTCTGATAATTGTCCCTCTGACATTTAGTCCCTCCGACATCTGACCCTCCGACATTTGGAGGGACTAAAGTCGGAGGTGCCAAATGTCGAAGGGACTAAATGTCCACAAACTGTCGGAAATCCGAACTGTCGGGGGGGACAAGTATCGAAGGGACTAAATGCCGGAGTGACTAAATGTCGTAGGGACGAACTGTCGGGGGGAGGCAACTATCAGAGGGACCAAATGTTAGAGGGCCAAATGTGGGAGAGGCTAAATGTTGAAGGGACTAAATGTCAGAGGGACTAAATGTAGGAGGGACCAACTGTTGGATAGACCAACTGTCGGTGGGGGGGCAACTGTCGGAGGGACTAAATGTTGGAGGGACAAACTCTCCGAAAGTCCGTCAGGGAAGGCAACTATCGGAGGGACTAAAATCGGAGGGACCAAATGTCGGAGGGACTAAATGTCCGAGGGACCAACTGTCGGGAGCATCTATCGGGGATCAAGTATCAGGAGGTTAAGTGTCCGGTGATCAAGTGTTGGGAGATCATATGGAAAGGAGAGGGTTGGAAAGTGGCTTTGATTAATCAGTTTATTGAGTGAGAGCAAACAAATTTGTGTTATTTCACAATTAATTAATAAAAATAATATATGTTATATTTGCGGCACGTTCCAGAGTGTAAGATACTCTCAGTATCGCCCTGGTGTAAGACCACCATTCAGAATTGAAACGTTGCTTAATAATAACTTTTGCCGTGTTTAGTGACTAGATCTGAATAGCCATGTACTTTCCCACCTTCCACTTTCCCATCTCCTTCCCTTCATACTCCATACTCCGATTGGGGATGCCATAGTCTCACTGGCTCCAGAGGGGAGCAGTTGGGACTCTTGTGAAGTTTCTCTATAAACAAAATTTATAGGCTTTTTAATCACAATTAATTAAATAAAAATAATATATAGTATATTTTTTGCGGCACGTTCCAGAGTGGAAGATACTTCCAGTATCGCCCTGGTGTAAGACCACAATTTAAAATTGAAACGTTGCTCCAAATGGCTTTAGCCGTGTTTAGTGACTAGATCTGAATAGCCGAATACTTCCCGGTCAAAAACCCGGATCAAACAGCAACTAGTATAAAATGGGATTTAAGAGCATATTAAATACAATGTTATTGTTTGTTATCACTCAATTAACTGATTAATCAAAGCCACTTTCCAACCCTCTCCTTTCCCATCTCCTTCCCGGTGACCCGACAGTTGATCCCCCAACACTTGATCACCGGACACTTAACCTCCTGACATTTGATCCCCGATAGATGCTCCCGACAGTTGGTCCCGCCGAAATTTAGTCCCTCCGACATTTGGCCCCTCCGAATTTAGTCCCTCCAATAATTCCCCCCCCCCCCCCCCCCCGACAGTTTGACTTTCCGACAGTTTGTCCCTCCGAGATTTAGTTCCTCCAACAGTTGGTCCCTCCGGCATTTAGTCCTTCCAACATTTGGCCCTTCCGACATTTGGCCCACCAAAATTTGGTCCCCCCGAGAGTTGCTCCCCCCCCCCCCCTCCCCCGACAGTTGGTCTTTCCGACAGTTTTAGTCCTACCGTCATTAAGACCCTCCAATATTTGGCCCCTCCAACATTTGGCCCCTCCAACATTTGGCCCCTCCGAGTTTAGTCCCTCCGATAGTTGCCCCTTCCCGACAGTTCGACTTTCCGACAGTTTGTCCCTCTGATATTTAATCCCTCCAACATTTGGCCCTCCGACATTTGGTCCCTCCAATAGTTGCCCCTTCCCCTGACAGTTTGTCTTTTCGACAGTTGGTCCCTCCGACAGTTGGACCCTCCGACACTTAGTCCCTCGACATTTGGTCCCTCGGATAGTTGCCCCCCCTCCCTCGACAGTTGGTCTTCTCGACAGTTGGTCCCTCCGACAAACCTAAAATCCACTTCAAAAATACCTTATAAGTTGGTAAGGATATCAAACTAATTTATTTATAGCGTAGATTTTTGGTACTTATATGGGTATATGCAAGGTGTCGATAAAAAAAAAGAACCTAAAACCTATTAAAAAAATATAGGTTCGCATTTTGGGTTATATATATATATATATATATATATATATATATATATATATATATATATTAATATCAAAAACCTAAAAACTCATCGACGGTCCCGAAAAACAATTTCGGGTCTGCAAAAAATTGATTTGATTGATTTTTTTAATATTAAAGCCTGTATTTTGGAATATCAATATCAAACTATACTGTATGTCTTGATCTCAAAAATACTAAAAAGCAGAAACGAAACTTTAAACAGCTCGCAATGCTACAAAACGCACAACCAATATTGTTATTCGTTACACAAAATACAAAAACCATTGAAAAAAACAAATGAACCGTTACAAAAAAAAAGACTGCAACCAATTGGCACAATATTGATATGAACATTTGCAACATTCTACTATTTACAATATTCTGGATAGACGCTTAAAGCCAGTGACACACACAGCGTGAAAAGCGCTAGCGTTATTTGGCTTGGCCTATTTCAGCATATCCCTCGCCATAGATAACCATTGTAAATGTATGGCGAGCGATGTGGTAAAATAGGTCAAGCCAAATAACGCCGGCGCTTTTAACGCTGTGTTTGTCCCTGGCTTAAACGTCCGTCCGGAATAACGTCATAAGTTGAACTAACGCCATCGGAGTATTGGAGAGCAAATCGCTGCCGTTGTACGGATGCGCAATGCGCATGCGTTAGTCATTCCAGATAGAGGGAACATGAAAATAAATAATGCCGCAGCGGAACGTGCATCAACGTCCATCCTGAATAAAGTCAAAAGTTGAACTGAGAACTAACGCCGCTGTGGATCGGAAAGCGAATGAACGTTGCCAGTTGTGTGGGGGCGTCAACCATTCCATCGGCCACGCGTGGCCCATCATGTAGTGGCACAATAAGCATATACCACACCTCTGAACGCAGAGATGACGTGGATCAGCAGGAATCTCGCATAAGCGGTCTACACACCATGCTGCGAACAGCCCGGCGTATCGGGCTGTTAGCAGCTGGTTATTGTCTCCTGTCTCTTTTTTCCTCGTGCGAACCCGTAACATTCTGTTTCACGTTGTCTTTTGTATCTTATATTACACAACAAATTCAATATCACCATCTCATTTCACTGCGGCGCATCGGTTGGTACTAGCGGCAGACGGTTTCTTCCAATTTGCAGTCAACGCGAAACAGAGTGTTACGGGTTCGCATGAGGAAAAATGAGACAGGAGACAACCTCCAACCTTTGATTTTTAGCCAGCTGCTAACAGCTGCTGTTCGCAGCATGGTGTGTATCCTCTATACTCTATGGCAAGTGGAGCCAGATCGAGCACCAGCGAAATACTAGGGGACATTCATTAATTACGTGAGCAGTTTAAAAAAAATTAGACTCCTCCACCCGTTGGTGAGCTTTGGTGGAACCCCCCCCCCCCCTAACTTGAGATTTTTTTCTTACTCTCAAAATAAATGTTAACAGCCATTTTTTCAGCGGGCAGAATGGTACACTTCAAAAGAAGCGAAACAATTTTTTTTATTTTTTATTATCTCTATAATAATATATACTCTTTTAAAGTTCACGTGAGATTTTTACTAACCCCCACCCCCCTCGGTATAATGAGATTTGGTGAGATTTTACTGGACCCCCCTATTTTCTGCTCACGTAATTAATTTATGCCTCCTGTATGAGACCAACTTATTTGATCTATACAATACTGTAAAACTTAGGCGGCTGGACTTCACTCTTCACTTAGGTTCGGGAGATAGTAACAATTCGGAAATCTTTTTGGTAATGAATAATATTTATTTTTAGTCAGCTTTAAATATCCAAATATTTGTGCACTTGTTCTAATTTTCACATAAACGTTTTGTTGCTTGATCGAACACGTGCAGCCTTTCACGAAAACGTAAACAGCAGCTGCATTTTGTTTACTGTTTTTCTAGCAGGTGTTCAAAATAATATTAGTTTCTACAGCCTTGCTAAAAAACTTTGTAAAAAAATTTAACAATTGTTAAACGACCGTGCATAAAAAAACCTTACTAATTAAAAACTGACAAAAATTGTTCATGGAAAGATATGTACATCGCTTACACGGCCAAAGTGGGTAGTTTATCTGTTGTACATACCTGTTTTATTTGTAATTTTTCAAGGTATTTTAAATGTCCTATATATTTCTTATTTTTCAAAACGTCGTAAAACCAAATGCCATTTTAGAAACTAGATAAAATTACCTTTTAGATTTTTGTATTTTAAAATATACTTTAGTGAAATTGCAGTATTTTAAACTTCAAACCAAAAATTGAAAAAAAACATTACACCAAACGTTTTCTATTAAAACGTTCAAATTTTTTTTAATATTTGAAATAAAAAAAAAACACAGTCCTGTTATTTAATAAATTTGCAACAAAACTATCACTTCACTTTTATTTCGTTTATACAATTAAAAATTATAAAAAAATAAATTAATAATTCCCCAAGAATAATTGGAAATACCTGACATTTTAAAGTTATTTTTGTAAAACTTAGACCTTGATTCCTTTAATTTGTTTTTATTTAACCATGCACCATACATTTTTGTTATTAAATAACATTAATTTTTAGGGAAGTTTTATTAAACACAATCGGAAAAACAAAATTTTAAAATTAATAACCTATATTTTTTACGTTCACATAATTAAATTACGAACATGACGTTATTAACGGACCAAAACTGACAAAAATAACACAAATAATAGTAATTGTGTTGAATAATACTATTATTATAGTGAATTGGTGATTGGGTTAGAAATTATCCATAAAAAGATTGTACAAATATAGTACATACGAGTATATTGCTTTATGCTTATATTATGTATAACAGTGAATATGTATTAGTAGAGAAATTTAATTTACACACTTTCACACACTTTTCCATAAAAATGATCATCTAGTAAATCCACGCTATGCAAGTGTATTACACAAGTATAATTAATACAAAACAATACAAGAACAACATGTTAACCTACCAGACAATTAAATGGGAAAATAATTCACCAACTTCAGATATTTTCATATCAGATGGTTCGGCTCGGTGGAATTCCTAATTTGATTGATAAATCCTACTGATCCCTCAATATAAATATTTAAAAAATCTTTCGTAATCCTACATGTATTTAAAATGAATGAATTTTGCATTTTTTTATACAAATTCTGTGACAAATCAAATACGCCTAAATTTTTAATGAGAGAGCTAGGTATAATACATTTATATTTTATTTACATTCATTTATATACATTTATATTTTATTTTATTAATATATTTATCATTAGAAGAGAACTTATGATTAAAATTATGATTCGAACCACACATCACAATCACAAACTAAACTAACATTTTAAAAAGAAAATCATGCACTTGGCGCAAACGCAGATGTACCCAAATGCAACGTTGGCAGTACTTGCGCAGTAAAGTAAAAATATTTTTTTAAAGTAAAAAATTCGAAATATTGTACAGTTGCTTTAATGTGTAACTAAAACACCGTTTAACGGGTGGATAGTGTTTTTTTTATAAGTAAGGCTGTAAGTCGACACTTCGCAACCATCTCTCCAGTTGCTCCACGTTTGCAATCCCAGCTAAAGCCCTGCGCAGAAAACTGTCAAATTGGTACCGTTTTGCTGATACCTACCTCTATTTTGTATGTTTTCGCGATGTCTGCGAAGGACAGGCTCGCCTAGGGTTACCAGATGACAGGAATTTTCCTGACATGTCCGGAATTTTAGCTGTCTGTCACGGAAACAGGGAAAATTGGAAAAAAAATGGAAATTGTCAGGAATATTGAAAAATATTAGAAAAAAATAATTTAATAGAATTTTGTGCGCAACGGAATATACAGGGATTACGGATTTCAGTCCGCCTTAAGCTGTTGAATCTTCTCAATAATTATAGGTTACATATATATAATTATTTAATGAATTTGGACTAAATTGTGTCGCGCAACCCTTTTGATTTTTGTAAAATAGAATAAAAAATTTGAGAAGGTACCCGAAATGCGACAATCCAAAGTACGCATAAACGAACCAGAACCTAGAGAAAATCGTTAAATACTTACTTTGATCATAGCTTCTCGAAATTCAATTGGCGATTCTCGTAGTGGGGTGGAAGCATTGTAAAAAAACATTACGAAGAAATGGATCCAAAAAATATAAGAAAAATTTATGATTGGCGCAATGCCCCCCAAAACACTTGAATTGCACCCCGGTGGGCCTGCGCCCCACATTGAGTAACACTGGTCTATGGTATCCATTCCATTTATTTTAGATGTAGGAACTATTGTCCATGGTCTATGTCTACGGGCTTGCGAGGCTTGTGGGGTGATGGTTAAATATTCAAACCATTACGCCAGTCCGCTGGGGAGGCATAAAAAGTCATATGGAATTTATTGCGGTTGACTTTAGGGATCGAGGCTGTACCAAGCAAGAGCCGCATACGTTCGAAAGGGCTACCAAAGACCTACAAAAATATTTCTTCATCTCAAAACCACCTAAAATTAACATTATTTTATTTTATATTCTTTGGGAGCCCAACAGTTTAAATTAAAATAAAGCATAATTAATATCTAAGTTACATCAAGTTTTTATTACAAGTTTTTAAAGATGATAATCAAGAAAAAATACATAAAAAAATGAGTCAATGGGAATAGGGCGGGGAAAGGATAAGGGGGGGGGGGGAGTGTATCTAGTTGAAATATATGTAAACTAATAATAATATGCATAATAAAGAAAGGGAGTTCATAGGATGGTGGTAGTGTTCGATTAGTTTCTATAGTTATTAAGGATCGAGAGACCTTCTGTGTGACTTTAAGGAGTGTGGTGCAGAGTTTAAAATGTCAAATTGGGTGTAGTGTGTGTTGAAGGTGTATAGTGCATGATAAATGAAGGAACTTTGCTAAGAATTGGTATTACATCGATGGAGGCTAAGAATTTTGCCTGATCTGGTTCGTTTGTTGGGAAATCGTAGTTGGATTCGATGTAGGAGTTCCGGGCAATCTACGACGCACCTGGATTTTTTATATAGAAAGAGAACATGAGTCGAACTTCTTTGATCTTCCAATGATAACACATTTAAGTACGCGGCCGAATCGTGATGATTTAAATGGGGACGATACTTACGGAAATCTTAGTATCGTAGGAAACTCATATATTGTGCACATACGATTTATATTGTGGGTTCCATACTTGTGACGTATATTCTAGTGAGCTGCGAAAATAAGAAATATACGGTATTTTCATTGTTTCAAAACTATTGACTTTTATGTTCTAAGAACGAATCCTAACATTTTACGGGCTATTGATGTTACTGATAGGAATATCAAACATATTATGTTTACCAAACAATTCGCGAGCAGTTTAGTCGATGGCAATCGGAAACAGAATGGTTTGATTGTTAGCTCGGCGTCGCGTTGCTGATGATAAAATTTTCGTGTTTACTATTGGCGTACGAGCAGCCAATAGAAGGTGATCTGACGTGAATGCGTTGCATTGTTCTCTTACCACAACACCACAACAACCACGCAATTAAAACATTCAACAATCTTTCACTAGATACGAAAAATAGGGGAATAAATTTTTTTTGATACAAAATTAAAAAACTATTTATGTCCGTAATGCATAATCTTAATATGTATGTAAAAATTGATCTTTTTTTAGTTTGTCCTTTACGTGGTACCTAAAGCATTCATCTGATTGCGATGAAACTTTAGTGATTTGTTGTGCATATGCCCGGAAAGGTTTCTATATATCCAATGGTAAGCTCCAGCGTTATAAAATTAATTTTTACTCGTAAACCATTCATTCGATTGCGATGAAACTGTGGTGAGTTGTAGTGCGCATACTTACGAATGTTTCAATATATAATGGTGAGCTCTGGCGTTACGAAATTTATAAAAAAATAATTTGTATTATAATAGGATGCGAAAGTTGTTTGGAAGGGGAACGAGGAAGGGGTAAGAAGGGGAATATGGAAAAGAGTTAAGGGGATATGGGAGAGGGGAAAGGCAAGGAACGCAGGATAGGAAGGAGGCGTGGGAGGACAACAAGGGCACTTTCAACACTTTCTTTGAGTGGCATTGCATCCCATGCCGGGTATTCGCTAGTACCATTATAAAAAATCATAAGTATATACAACCGTCCATCATAATATTTGCCGAATTGAAAAAAATCATTACCGCCCTCATGTATTTAATTTTATTTCATCTTAGTTATATTTTATTTATTTAAATTTATTATTACATATTTTATTGAATTTCGTATTGTAAAATGGAGGTCTCAGCATGGGTAAGGCACCCAGTGAGGCTCACGTTACCAAATAATGTTTTAAAATATGTTAAGTTGTGGTGTGAAATATAAATAAAAATTATCACAATGATAAATGTAAACAAAACATTTATATAATTTAGGTACAAATTTAATATATGGATTACCTACCTCGTTCCTACTTTCAAAATTGAATTGTAAAGAACCTAACTCAAATCGCAACCTTTGTTTAAAGGGAGATAAAAGACCAAAGTAGAAGTGTTAAATTAGATTACAACCCAAAAAATGGAAGCAATGAATTAAATTCTCGAAATATCTGATGAAGCAACCTACGTCTAGTTGTCAGGCAAACTGTCTACGGACTCGGTTTGAAAAATTAAATTACAAAGCTGAAGGTTGAATAAGATATGAATTTTCATTATTTAATTTACTCTGTTTAAATAAGGCTTTGTCCAAAGTTACTGGAGTTAAAGTCAATTAAATAATTAAATCTATATTTATGTAAAAATAATCCCTGTACTTTTGACTTCGTACGTTTGATAGTTCGCGCGTTTGATATATCTAGAGATACTTTGAGATGTTTTCTATACTATTCACCCGATTGCAATAAAAAATTGGTGAGTTATTGTGGACATGCCCATGAAGGTTTCTATATAGAAATATTTCTATATTAGTGAGTTCTGGAATTATGAAATTTGCAAAAAATTGCAATAGGGCACACACGAGTTGTTTGAAAAATGAGTGTATTTTATGAAGTTTATCTGCAGGGAAAAAGGCGGGAGGAGGAGCGGAATCCCAGAGGTTTGGTGGGGAATGAAGAAGGGGTGGTTCGTGGGAGGGGCACGAGAGAAGGGGGAAGGCGGAGAAGGTGGAAGGTGAATTCATGAGGAAGGAGGTTAGTGAGAAAAAGAAGGGAGAGGAACGGGGAGGAGAATCTGGGAGGGGCGGAGGGGAATGAAGGAGGGATGGTTCGTGGAAGAGCGACGGGGAGGGGGAACGCGGGGAAGGTGAAACGGGAAAGCGGGAGAGAAAGGGGACTAGGGTGGAGAAGAGGTGGCAGAAGGGGAACAGGGATGAATGGGAAAGGACACGCAGGTTAAAAGAACCCATTGACAAACTACTAAAAAGTAGTTTATTGGGACTTTTTCTCTGTTTTTGTATTATTTTTATTGATATTATATTGCATTATTTTTTACTTTCTTCTATATACTATTTATTCTAAATAAATAAATAAAGAAAATGCAAAAAAAAGAAAGGTCTTATGGGCTAATCCGTCTATTCTTCAATATGTTCCTATTAAGAACATATTTAAGATCTAAACTTTGAAAATATTAATGTAATTTTTTTTTCGAAAATTCTAGACTAGAATAACCCCTATAATATCCCCCCCCCTTAAGGAGGAGGAAGCTCAATATGGCATTGTACCCCAAAAATAAAACACAATACTCTTGTTTCGGTAACCGGACAACACAGGATAGTGAAAAATCAAAACACTTAAAGTGATAAAACCTCGAAAAGTGATAAAAAAAATCGAAAATAAATAAAAAAATTAATGACGAAATAATTTTCTTTGAAATAAGTAAAGATCACCCTAGATGTTTTCTGTTCAGTTTTGCTTCCGACCAACGCACAATACCTCTTTTCCAAAACATACCACCTCCTTTCCAAATTACAACACCTCATTTCCAAAACACAACGCCTTCTTTCCAAAACATAACACCAGTAACAAAAAAAGACTGAATTCAATTTATCGCTGGATTTTCACATAAAAATTCAACTTTTCCAGGATTTTCATAAAGATTAACATACATATATTTTATTTTTTATTTTTAACCTACTAACTTAAAGAGTTAAACCTCAAATTATAATATTTTAATGAAGGAAGATAATATTAGCGAAAGGCAATCGAAAATCCGAAACAGAAAAATCAGAAAAACATACGGATACATCTGGGACTCGAACCCAGGACCTCTGTATGTATCCGTATCTTTTTCTAATTTTTCTGTTTCGGATTTTCGATTGACTTTCGCTAATAGTATCTTCATTCATTAAAATATTATAATTTAACTCTTTAAGTTAATAAGTTAAAAATAAAAATAAAAATATTTCATCCTAGACTTGCAGATAAAGTTAATAGATGTCGCATATCAATAAAAGTGATAAAATTTTTCTTGACACTATCTAGAGGGCATTTAGTTCGAGTTGAATCTTGCAATCATACATAAAGATAGCAGCCAATAAAAATATGCGCTAAGAAAAAATGAAAAATAATGTTGGTGATTCTCAGTCGAAGTATGATACAGTTAAAAATGACCGAATCGGATAGGGATACGTTGGCGCAGTGGATAGCACGTTGGCCCGGATTGCCAGAGGTCCTGGGTTCGAGTCCCAGATGTATCCGTATCTTTTTCTGATTTTTATGTTTCGGATTTTCGATTGACTTTCGCTAATATTATCTTCATTCATTAAAATATTATAAACATATTTTTATACACTATTGAGTAACGAAATTATACCGATGGGACCGAAACGGTAATATTTTATCTTCAGCATTATTCTTATTTCCCAGTAGATAAATTCTGATTTATTAAAAGTTAATACATTCATCTACTTTCAATAATTCCTTCAGATAATATTATACTATTGATATGCTCGGTGTAACTCTAAGTGACCAGCTCAGGTACGGGGGCTCCATCGAGGCCAGAGTTAAGTTGGCCTCTCAGAAACTGGGCGTACTGTACAGGGCCCGCAGATACTTTAATTGTACACAACTGCTAACCCTGTACAAATCGCAAGTGCGCCCCACTGTTGAATTTGGCAGCCATCTCTGGTCTGGAGCCCCGATGTACCTGAAAAACGCCCTCGACTCTGTGCAGAAACGGGCGGTCCGCTTGATAGATTCTCCTGTCTTAACAAACGGATTGCAATCTTTAGAGCACAGGCGTCGGGTGGGAATGCTATCCTTGTTCTACCGGTATTTCAATGGAAGATGCTCCGAGGAGCTAGCGTCATTGATCCCCTCGGCACCGGTGCATAGTCGGGAAACACGCCAAACGCGCGCCCAACATATGTACACAGTTGACATTTGTCACATGAGAACGGGACGCTTCTACGACTCGTTTTTGTGTTCAACAGCTCGGCTGTGGAACGATTTGCCGGCCTCTGTGTTTCCTCCTTCCTATAACATGGGTCTCTTCAAGACCCACGTTCACTCCTTCCTCTCCTCAAAAAGACCCTCCTCACAGCATCTTCAAAGATGACATAGGCCCTGAGGGAAATTATTTTCCTCAGGGCCTCCTGTGTGGAGTTAATATAAAAAAAAAAAAAAAAAAAAAAATACTAACAAATGGGAAACTTCAGAATGTTCAGATGTTCGGATATTAGCTTAAAATAATAATAAATCTTTCCCAAATCTTGCCCATAACCAATAACTGTTAACGAATTTTAATAATCTTTATCTATAGAAATGAATGTTTGTTTGTCTGTTGTGCGTTCCTAAACCATTTATTTTAAACCATAACCAGTTTTGAAATTATTTCAAACCAATCATCCAATTGCGATATATATATATATAAAGCGAAATCTGTGCCTCTCACACAGTCAACAGCTGTATGTTGCCTGTTCGCGTGTCGGAAAACTTTCGGATTTATTTGCGAACGCAATAGACGGAAAAAGAAAAAAAATATTCCCGTGTATCCAAAAGAGCTTCAATAAACAAAATTACACCACAAACATGTTCTTTCTTTGAGTGGCATTACAACGCATATCAGGTACAGGCGTATTTGGTATTGACTTTTTTGCCTCAAATATCTTACAATCTTACATTTTTAGAACCCCATCTAAACTGGGGTAGACTGTATAAACTGAAATGTTTTGTACCAGTAAATGAACTTTACGGTATGAAATAACCACTTGGGGACACTCTTGCAAAACTAATCTAAACCATCTTACAATCAGTACAAAATTCCATGGTTAAATTATTAGATCAAAAACATATTTTTTCACAGAGACGAAACATATCATTGTTGTATCGGAATTTAACTATCTTACCGGTGCAGGCCTTATTATAGTACAATATATTGATTGAGCATATATCTCACTCTATATGTAAGAGGAAAGTGGAATATGAACATAATACTAGGTTCACAAAGAATGAAGGAATAGTTGTTCCAAAATATAGCAATAACCACGGACAGCAAACTCTGGAATATAATGCCCAATTTAACTATTATATTTAACTATTATAATTTATTTACCAAGTAATATAAATGGATTGAGATATATGCTGAAAACGTGGTTACAAAATAGAGATGCTTTATTACTAAGTCATGTATGTTAATTGTGACAATCTGTATAGTTGTAGTATAAAAAGTAATAATATTTTGTATATATATATTTAAATTTTAATTGAACGTAAACACCCTGTTGACAAACTGCTTAATTGCGGAGGGTACTACCAGAGAATACCGGAAATTAATCCTTTTTAAATCCAATTCTAGACGTATTGACTCTTTTTTACAATTTTATTTCGAAAGATTGTTATTTTATCTGGTAAACGCACTTAATATTGAAATTTTAAATTTTGAAAAACTAAGTTTATTTTTTCACCTGTTAAGGCAATATATATATATATATATAAATATACTATGGCACAAAATAATAATTCAGCATATATTTATCCCACAGCATAAAGATAAATTAGAACATAAATACACCACTAGATACACGCGCAACGACGGGTTAATAGTTCCGAAATTTAATAATAAGTACGGACAGAGAAAGTTTGAATACAACATACCGAAGATATTTAATTTATTACCTGACACTATAAAGCCATGTCATTCTATGATTAAGGTTAAATATATGGTGAAAAATTGGCTATCGGAAAAAAATTATTTATATTGTGTATGAAAAATGCATGAAAAAATGTTATCTGTAGATATAAGATGTAAATTATGTATATGTAACTAAATTATAAGCACCTGCTGACAAGCCAATTCAATTGGCTTAGCAGGACTTGTTTGTTGATGTATTATAACTATGCTTTCAATAAATAATAAAAAAAATTATATATATACTAAGGTTATACCGTTCGTCGTTGACAGATTTGTTCAATTTTCAAACGAAATTTTGTATTATACAAACTTCAAATCATATTATCACACAGAAAAATAAATCAATAAATAAATCTAGTAAACACATTTTTCAGAATTTTAATTTTAGGACAAATAAAATCATTAAAAAATATTAAGATCTTAAAAACAAAAATATTTCAGATTTTTTACACACTGATTTGGTTTGGACATTATTGAAAAACCAAAATACTTGTGATAAAGAAATAATCACAAGAAGTAAAAGATATTTTTTAATAATTTATCATCGTGCGTTTTGAGCATTTTTATTGCTTACTTGAACACAGGTATATATTAGTGAAATAAATCAATATTAAATTTTTAATTTAAAAAATTTGATACGGGAAATAGTCTATCTTTAACATGGGAACCTCCCTTTACAGTAGCAAGCATTTTTAGACTCTAGCACACTCGTTTGATAAGGATTGTATCGATAACTTTCGGTAACTTCTCATCGTTCCGTATAGATTGCTAACGTAAAAACAACAGTTGACATCGAAAATATTAAGGACACTTAGTCATTGTGAATTGTCACTTATTCGTTGGCGATCTGCAGTCATGCTAGGAAACGATGAGAAGTTACCGTAGGTTATCCTGTCAATCCTTATCGATGGAGTGTGCTAAGTGCTTCTTAAGATCATAAATGAAACAAGTTTGTATGTATTTTATAGGCCGAATGTATTTAACAATTGCTCATACATTTTAGAATTCAGCCAACAAGTAAAGTACACAATTAATTTCTGCTTCATAAGTTCCAACCTGAATAAACAGTCATTATCTACTTTCATAATAAACTCGAGGCGCATATCCCTACTCCCCACAGAGAACAGTTAATAATTATTTTACTACATTATGATCCCAGAAATTAATTTGAAATTTCGTAGAAACTTATTTGGCGATACGTCAAGACTCTTTTTTTTAAATATAAATACCGCACAAGAGTTCCAACTGGAGCCGGTTAGACTATGGCATTCCCATTTAGGGCATGTTTTGAGATTGAAAGTAGTGGGGAGGGGAAGGAGATGGGGAACTTAATCCTTCCTGGGGAAGTACCTGGCTATTCAGATCCATAATAATGATAATTCAATTATTTATTTGTATATAAAAATGCAAAAATCAGTCATTTTAAATACATGTAGGATTACGAAAGATTTTTTAAATATTTATATTTAGGGATCAGTAGGATTTATCGGTCAAATTAGGAATTCCACTTAGCCGAATTCTCTGATATGAAAATATCTGGAGTCGGTGAATTATTTTCCCATTTAATAGTCTGGTAGGTTAACATGTTGTTCTTGTATTGTTTTGTAGTAATTATACTTATATAATACACTTGCGTAGCGTGGATTTACTAGATGATCATTTATTTCCTATGGGAAAAACTAAACCCGGACCTAAAGTCTGGTGCGTAAAAATATGACCAAAACCTCTGCCATAGGTCACCAGGATCTTAGCACAGGTGTCCAGATTCACTGGCTGAGGTTCGTCTAGGTCTTGGCGGCGAACGCTCTGTCCATTAACTGCGAAACAGGCTGGATCGGGATGGACTGGTTGAGGGAGACCATTGGGCTTCTACCACAGGATTCTCTTGACCCATCGTCTTGCACCGTAGTGGGAGGGTTGGATTCATACGTCCTTCACTCCTGAATCCACTGACCCCCAGATTTCTACCCACACCGCTTACCTTTTTCCTTCCCGGAAAATCCTTCTTTTCTTTAAAATATCATGGACACAGCACCTCCAAAGCTGACGTAGGCCCTAAGGGAAGTTGTTTTCCTCGGGAAACTTTTGCCAATACTCCACACAGGACCTCCTGTGAGGAGTATTGGCAAAAAATAAAATAAATTAATTCCATTTGTGATGAGTTCTGTTCGATTGTGACGGATATTGGCATAAATGAAATAAGAAATTTGAAGAGACTGATTGATGATGTTATAGCAGATCTTGGTAAGTAGATTCAGTCTCATTACATTGAGTAAATATTACATGTTTGTAGTAGAACCATACTTGTAAAAGCCGAAATAGATTCTTTTTAGAATGAACGAAAATAAAATAGGTTTACTCCACGCCGTAATTTCGTAATTTCGTTTCGTAAAGAAAATTTTTCCGCCCACATTAAAAAAAAATCATACCTCCGAATTTGAATATGGAGATACAAACTGATTATATTTCTACAAATCCAATAAATTCACCTATCTTTTGTCTATTATCTCATATTCTTAGGATTTATAAAAATAATATTATTAAATCTTTAACCTTAAAACATTTTAAAGAATATTTATTTTGTTATATTTTGATTGTACAATAAATTATATAGTAACTTTAATAAAAAAAAAATTATTTAAAATTTGCTACATTTTGGCAACAAAGCAATCCGTGGTTTTGGAAATAGTGCCATAAAGTGGCAAAAAGTGCTCGAGTGGATAATGCCGACTACGATACAAGCATACACGATGATACTTGATACTTGTTGCGTGAACTTGATACGATCCATTCTCGCGCAGGTACAATCATTTTACTGACATTACAATGACCATAAGAGAAAGCGAAAGACGCGTAAAACACACGTGCGACGAAGCATGCCGCTTTTCTGACCGTTTATTGCGACTATTTTTGTATCAATGTCAGTTCGGCATTGAAGTTTGGCACATACTGTACAGTGTACATGCCTTTAGGCCCGGTATTACCCGCTCAAAAAGAAGAAGGAGATATACGATAATACGAATGTTAGAGGGAGCGCACTAATATTAAAAACGATAATATTCAAGGGAAATTGTGAAAATGTTTAATAAAACATAACTCAAATATGATTTAAGATTTTCACGGCCAAAAGTATTTTTGTTGTTAATTTTTGGGATATTATGCCGTGTTACGCTAACTCCTTCTTTAGCCGACGTTTCGGACAACATTACACTATCCACATCTGCCCTGAAGATGGACACTGTAATGTTGTCCGAAACGGCGGCTAAAGAAGGAGTTAGCGTAACACGGCATAATATCCCAAAAATAATTTAAAAAAAAACAAAACAAGACTCGTTTAAAAAAGAGCAAAAATCTCGTGGGGTTGTGTTAAGCAGCATTTAGAGAAACATTGTGAATTTTTTCATACTGTGAATTTTTTCAACTTGTTAAAATAACAGAAACAAGCTTGTAAATAATAATTTTCGGTGCATACTTTTCGATATATTTCTATCAAGGGAATTTCAAATAATTACCGTTTCGGCGTGGGAAATGTATAGATACCATCTTAAAGAAAAACATATATTTTTTTAAGAGCTTAAAACTTCAACGGCCTTACTAAAAAAAAAACACTCCGCGGCCGTTAAACGGTGTTTTAAATGTGGCAACGCTGGAAATTTTACTTGTAAATTGGAGTTTTCATAATAATCCGCTAGGTGGTGTGATTGATGCGCCTGCGCATTGCTTTACCGCTGAAAAAAATAGCCGCGAATGCAGAAGTTAGTCGGTCGCGATTTTGTATGTGATTAATATGATGTGTTCGTTAATGATTTGAATATTTATGACTAATTCGCACTTATATTCATGTAATCAATATATTTACTATTAATTTGTGTTGTTTTTCGTTAGTTTAAGTCAAATTGTGGCACTAAAATCGCGTGTTCTAAATTAAGTTTCAATGTTTTAATAGAAAGTGTTTGGGGTAAGTGAGTTTTTTTTTCCAACTTGATGTTTGAATCTTAAAATACTACAGTTTTTAAACATTTAAGTATATTTTAGATATGAAAATCTTAAAGGTAATTAAATTTTGGTTCTAAAATGGCATCTGTTTTTACAACATCTCAAAAAATAATAAATATATAGGACATTAAAAAAAAAATTCGAAATTCGTTGAAAATTACAAATGGAACAAATATATACAACAGATAAACTACCCTCCTTGGCCGTGTAAGCAATGTACATATCTTTCCATGAACAATTTTTTGTCAGTTCTTAATTAGTAAGGATTCTTCATACATGGTTGTTTGACCATTGTACAAATTTTTCAGAAAGTTTATTAGTAAGGCTGGTAAAATGGCGACGTTGTCAGATCAAAACCATATATTTTGTTTAGTAAGAATTTGAAAAACGAAATGTACAGACTTTACACAACGTGCTACAGAAACACCGTTTAACGGCCGCGGAGTGTTTTTTTTTAGTAAGGCCGCAAATGTTTAAGGAAAATATGTAAAAAAAATTTGGGATGCCGCGCGCCGGTTTGTAGTTTCTCAAAATTAACCAAATAATTCAGTTGATTTTCTACTGCTGTGTGCTAGATAGGCAGCATGAGCGTCCTGAATTGGACTTAATGTCGAGGGATGGTTAGTGCGACAATACGCACACCGAAATCTATCTATTTTTTTTACATTAGCTCCACACAGGAGGCCCTGAGGAAAACGATTTCCCTCGGGGCCTATGCCATCCTTGGGGATACTGTGTGGAAAGTCTGTCGTAGGGAAAGAAAGGAGAGGAAGTTTATGAAAGCAAAAATATATGAGGGTTGGTAGGAATCTGGGGATCAATGTGTCCAGAAGTGACAGATGTAGGAATCCTTCCCAATTTTACGTTTCAAGGATATGGGTTAGTAGAGAACGGCTGGAGAGTTATAATGGTCTCCCTCAACCAGTAGATAAGCAAACTCATGTGCCGCCAAGACCTAACCCTAAATCTACAGTTTTTTTCAAAAATTAATAAAATATTACTTGACCTTTAAAACATGAAAAAGGTTATTGTGTCCGTGAATTTTTGAAAAACTATCCCCACCCCCTGTTCCTACCCCTTAAAGCATAATTTTGAAATTTCCTGATGATATTTTGCACACTTAACATTTCAGAATAAGATGAAAATTAATGTCTACATCTGATTTCGGAAAAATCTGTTTAAAGCCTGGGCAAAGTCAGAACTACAGTTGGTTTTTACGTAAAAAAATCCAAGGTGAATAATCAACTCTGTTCACACTAAAACTCTTACCACAAAGCAGGGATATTTGTGTGTTTTAATATCATGAAAAAACTCGACATTTTTTTTCCAGTATGACGTGGTCCATTTTCGAGAAACCGTACTAGAGTTTGATTTATGTGAAAAGTATCGCAGAGACAATTTTTTGTTATGGATTTATAAAATCGTGCAAAAAATGAGGCTCTATACCGTACACACCAGCCTAATAATACAGGAGATATAGTGCTTTTATCTATAGGCAGTATGAATACAATGTTGAAAAGTTTTCTAAGAAACTGTTTCACTGTTAGTTCGTGAACTGATTGTCTTTGCTCTTCAACAAAATAACAATAAACTGGAGTAAGAAACTTGCAGATAAATTGAAAAACATTATTTTAGCGACTGGGTTTAGTGACTGGCCGTGCTGAAAAATAATGAACTAATACTTGGATAATTTTTTAAATAGCTTTTTAGTGAAATATCAAACCAAGCGATATTATACTTAGTATAAGGGATGCCGAAAGGTCAAAATTAAGTCAATAATATTAAAAGATATTTATTAAAAAAATATATATTATCAGAATCTGGATGAAAACAAATACACTATGCTCGTAATTTAAATGGCTTTGGCCGTGTTTTGTGACCAGATCTGAACAGCCAGGTACATCCCCCCCCCATCTCCTTCCTCTCCCCACTACCTTCAGCCTCACAAAATACCACAGATGGTGATGCCATAGTCTCACTGGCTCCCAACAGGAGCAGTTAGGGCTTTCTTGCTAAGTTTCTCACATTGTTCCCATCTTCTGAACCAAAATATTATTAGGATTGATAATTCTTTTTTCTGAGGCTCAATGTCACACTCCCAAAATTTATCGCAATTAGTTTCTTGTTTCGGGTTCTAGAAAACTTTTATTTCTAACACCCAGACTTCTCTTATTACGAGTGTCACTTGAATTCAAGCTACTCTGCCTTATGTCTTGTTCGCACCTGACAAGTAGTAAGTCGAGTGGCGAGTAACTCGCTACTTGACTCACCAGAAAGTGTTCGCACTACTATCAACTGGCGCGTCGCAACATAACGGAATGCAGCACAATAGAGTAAGTACGCTAATTAAGCTGATTGTAATGCTTATTTTAGAAGAGGTGGAAGAATAAATTAGTGAGATGAAAATAAATAAACTATGGTTACGAAAATAGATTAATAGCCACAAAAATAAAGAATTTTAGAATAGCATTTTCGCTCCAACGGGATGACATATCGCGCGTGTCTGCGTCTACAGATGAATTGCGGACGAGGAGGACTCTACTCGCCGAAAAAATAGAACCAAATGGATTCAATCTACTAAATAGCTGACTAGCCTATTGTACTAAAATAGCTGTATTCGGACACGTTTAGTTACTAATATACTCGCTACTCGACTAAACTACTTGCCCAGTCAGAACGGGGCATAAGAGTGAAATGTGAAATTAATTAAAATACTTAGAATTCAACATTGAAAGCTTTTTAAGCGCTACTTAACTTATTCTTATATTATTCGAGTGAGAAATTCACTAAAGGTCAAAAGTAATTTGAAGACGTTTAAATACAAGTAGCTGAATTTTTATAAACGTTTAATAAATTCGAGGTTGTCAGATTCTCAGAAACTCAGTGTTTCTCAACACGTGGGGCGCTCTCCCCTCCGGGAGGTGGGGGGGACTTGGAGGGCATCTGAATGTTGTGGGGGAAGTACTCAAAACATTAATTAATTATAATTGTGTATTTAAAGATTATCATAATAGACTTGATGTAGTTTTACATGACAAAATTTTAAAAAATATCTCGTATTATCATCATTGATGAAGCTATTTTAAATTCCAGTAATATTGAAAAATCTGTTTCTGAAAATATAAGAAAATATACAGATTTAGGAAATGAGATTAAAATAATTTGGCATTCTCAGACTATAGAAATATTACCATTTATTATTTCGGCTACTAGCATTATACCTATACCTCTCTCATTCAAAATTTAGGCTTATTAGATTTGTTAAAGAATTTATACATAAAAATCCAAAAATCTGTCATTTTAAATACACGAATACACGGATGACGAAAGATTTATATTAGGGATCAGTAGGATATATCGGTCCCGTTAGGAGTTCTACCTAGCCGAACCCTCTGATATGAAAATATTTGGAGTCGGTAAATTATTTTTCCATTTGTTCTCTGGTGAGTTGACGTGTTATTCTTGTATAGTTTTGTAATTATTATACTTAAATAGTACAATTACATGGTATGGATTGACTGGATGATCATATGTGGAAAAGTGTGGAAGGGTTAAGTTCTTTCTGTGGGAAGATTTAACCCGGACATAAAAGTCAGAAGAACACATTTTGTAAAAAAAATCGTTTTGTCAATTTTTTATGAGATTGCAAATGTCAAAACGATCCATTTTTAGGTTATAGTCAATTCGTGTGTTTGTAGTCTTGTCTTATTTACTATATATTTTTTAAATATATTTTTAAATTTCCTCTTTTTACTTCGTTGTTACAAAAGATTTTTAAAAATAGATTCTTTAATAGTTTCTTGAATGTGATAATTCTAAAAACAAGCTTTTTTTGTATTAATTAATCAATTATTTTCATAATTTTACATTTTTTTTTTTTTAGGTATATTTTCTTCTACTTTATTTTCCCCTCGTAATTCGCCAATTCGCCCCATTGCTCCGTTTATCAACGACTTTTGACTCTGGGTTTTATTTTTAAATGGAAGCCTTTTTTCATTTCTTTTCTCTCATGTGTGTGCTTCTGGTGCAGGTTTTCAATGTTTATTAGAAAAACGTTAACGTATTACCATGAATTATTTTAACACATAACTAACGCACAGCACAGACAACCGAAACATAACCTTAACTACCTAATTTACCTTACTAACCTAATCTAACGTACAGCACAGACAACCGAAATTAGTATGTTTGATAAGTCACCAACTATTAACAGAAAGAGACTTGGGTAGTTGAGACATGGAGAGTGGATGGACCGAGAAACGAGTGTGATAATTAGAAAACGGATATGAATGGTAAAAGAAGTCAGTCTCTGCGTTTCCTACTCCTACAACATAGTTCTCTTTAAATATAGATACATTATTTCCATTCATCAAAAAGACCCTCAACACAGCACCCCCAAAGATGACATAGTTTTCTGGCAATCATTTAATATTTCTCTGCCTACTCCCTAGTGGAAATTTCGTAAAGGTAAATCAGCTAAGAACTTTCCGTCGAGTATTTTTATCTGAATTAAAACGGTTTTACGAAAAATACGTTTTGCGGAACATTTTTCCGACTCTTCCCTTTGTTTAATGCGGAATTAAAACACGGGAAAGCCGTATTACTCCGTAATACAAAATGTAAACTCAATGCCTTTGACTTACTTTTCTAATTACTCTAGCCACTAGTTAATAAATTAACTAGCGTGGATGCGTGAAATATCACGGGATATATATTTTTTTTAAATTGTGAAGCCGAAAGTTTACGTACAGAACACATCATTATAAGGACAATTATATTATTGTTGCATAATGATCAAGAAAAATATTGACAAAAATGTAAGTACTAATATTGATAGGTAGTTTATCGATTGTCTGAATTCGTTATCTTCATTTCCAATTTTGGAAACGAGGATTAAATATAATGTTAAAATAATACATGGTTTTTTTTACATCAGCTCTACACATGAAGAATCGAAGAAAATATTTCCCACATGGCCTGTCATCTTTGGGAATGCTGTGTGGAGGCTATTTTTAGGAAATGTAGTTCTGGGAAGGAAAATGGTATGTGGGATGGGTAGGAATCTTTGGGTCAGTACTCCATTTAATAAAGGTGATGTTCCGAGAGAGCCCTGCAGGAGAGGTCACAAGGTCTGCCACGCAGTTAGTGGGCATTGCATCCGCCGTCAAGACCCGGACGAACCTCAATCCATGTTCCCGGGCACCCCAAAGTTACCAAACATAGCGAACCACATGAGATGACCTATGGCAGAGGTGTTGGTTATCCAATAAATTGTACCTAATCAGTTCCATTTTGAAAACTAGAGCTACACGGACAGAGCTACACGGACAGAGCCGAATTAAATATTTTTGATAATGATGATACTGACATATTCTTTTACATTTTTATCCAACGTTATTTTCGAAAATAAACATAGGATGAGGCTAATAGTACATATTTGTGGATGTTAAATATAATGGTGGGGCAAGGCATAATGCTGTGGGTATCGTAATCGATCCGCCCGACTGCCAGTCAAGCGTAATTACCCCAGGAGTATTAACCACCTCACTAATGCAGCAGATGGCTAATGGTTTGGAGTAAAGTTTTGCTATCGTGAATTCTAGTGAACGTGAAAACTGGGTGTAGTTTTAGGGTTAAAATAATATTATTGTTAAGAATTCAATTCAAGTCTTGTATTCCTCTGGCGTCCTACACGTCTTCTACCATCCACTTCCACGTCATTCATTCTGCTTACACCCATTTCTTTGTTCATCACATAGCCTAATTTTACCATACGCAGAATATTAAGGGACGTACTTGTTCATTTTAATGCGTGATTTCTGACGTTACTTGGAATATAAATGTAAATGAAATTTTGGTCTCCGGTGTTATTAGTCATTTTTTTCAAATTAAAATATTAAAAATTCAATAGATATTAGACAGTTAGGGTTGGGATGAGTATTTGTTTGGTTACTCGGCTGAGTGAAAAAAAGACCAAGTCTTAACAGTACAAAATTTTGTGGTCATACTTACGAGTACTCTGTAAGTTTTCTTTGATCGATTTGTTGTTGGCTATTCGTTGAGTTCAGTTTCCACAGTTAGGACGAGTTGTTTCACAGAAATTCAATTGTAACATTGTCATCAAATGGCCATTCAACGCCATTTTATTTGTTTGACAATTGAAAGATCCCCGTTAGTTGCCGAATTTAAGGACGAGTTGTTTCAGAGAATTTGAACAATTTCAGAGAATTCATCAAATTTTAAAGTTAATTTTCAAGTTCTTTTTCAGCGCGTCAGTCTCTTATTAGCACTTTTCCGCTAGCACGTTAGTGTCGCATGTGACCCCACATTTTTTGAAACTTGTTTTCAGACATGATTTGTAAATTTATTTTAAAAAATACCTTCCGAGAACTGTTTATATTTCAGATCTGTGGATCAACTGGCCCATAATAAAATAATAATTAAAACTTTCACATAAATTGAAAATTCGCTCTGAAATTTGATGTATTGTTCAAATCCGTTTTAACTTTTGAACAAATCGCGATCAGCAGAAAAAGACAATTATCAAGTTGTTAAGATTGTCAGATTATTACATTTGATTGAATCTACGTTCAACGGAGACCTTTCAAATTTGGCAACAAAATGGCGCTGAATATCTATTTGATGACAATGTTACATGTGAATTTCTGTGAAACAACTGGCCATTACAGTTGCTCCATCCAGTTGGTAATTTAATCATATCGATAAAGGTTTAAAGATACAAGACTCATGAAATTTTATATCGTGAATTTTATTGTTCTCATGAATGTACCACATAAAAATTACGACCTCAACCGTACTAAGGACCGTGGAGACTGCGCCATGTTCACGGGAGAGATCGGAATAAAGACTTTATGCGAAATATTAGTACCAGCAATGTATCCTACATAATATTACTATATCTCCCATTTTGGGATCGATTCATTGCTTCAACCCGCTTGCAATTTTATTCGAACAAATAGAATCCAAGGACATAACCAAAGTAAATGTTTTTTTATTATAATACCAGCGGGACCCGGAAAAAATAATTGTGAAGCTGAAAGTATTTTTATAAATATTTACCTCAGGATCATCGCTAAACAAAAACAAATATTGTTATTTTCTGACTAACTAACTAATCATCACGCCCGCGCCGTTTCCCCACATGGGTATGCAAAGAAGACGCACTGCCACGCAACTTAGTCTTGGCACACTCTTTGCCTCATTCTAATTCTTACATCTTCTCATTACATACTCTTCTACTAATCTGACTCTTGACAAGCCCGAATCAAGCATCTGAATCCCTTGATCATCTCATGTCTTCCACGGGCGACCTAGACTTCTTCTACGATTTACATTTGCATCGTAAAGTCTCCTTACACTCCTTTCTTCGTTAATTCGTTCTACCTAACCCTCTGACAGTCCCTTTCTTAATATATCAGCCGTGTATTCTTTTCGGATCTCCATGGTTTTATCAAACGTATGTCTTAGGAATCTGATTTATACAGTATTGTGTCTACGTTCATCTTCCTCTGCCATATCTATGCCTCACTGCCATACACCAGGGTAGGTACCAGCACTCCATTATGGACTGCTAGCTTCGCTTCGAAACACATGTTCCACTCCTTTTGTATTGGTCGGGATTCCTTGGAAGACTTACACTGCTCTATATAGCGATGTTAAGGGACGTGGTTGACTTATTTTAACCAGTGATTCCTGACATTATCTGAAGAAAAAAATGTTAATGAAATTTTGGTCTCCGGTGACGTTTTAGATTTTTTTAATGTTTTTATTTTTCATCTAAAAATATTTAAAATAAATATTTTTTTAAGTATTGAACATTTAGCCACTGGAGCGACAGTGCAATTTAAAACTTTTTTCTCAGATTGCTAGACATTTTGTTGGTGATAAAAAAAAATTATACCTCTGAATTTTTATACGGAGACTTATAAAACGAATAATATACTGCTTTATAACCAATGAATTCACCTATATTTAAATAATAATATAACTGCAGGACGCGGGAACATTTGAAAAAACACAAAAAAATGTTTAACGAAAGGTAGGAAAATGTGGTCCGCTTTTTGGACCGCTGTCAATCGCAGAAAAATAAAACGGTCCATATTTTGCCCTGAGTGGCACTGGTGGTTAGGGCGGAGTAAGTGATTGGTTGGTTACTCCACTGAGTGAAAGGTGACAACATGTGAAAGAATTTTTTTGTTATGAGTTATGAAGAAAATAAAAATTGTAAAAAAAATCTTCAAATAAGTCACCGGAGACCAAAATTTCGTATAAGATTTTTACTACAAACAATGGCAGGTATAACTGGTTATAGTAAGTCAAGTACGTCTCTTAACACCTTGGACAGTAATGCGATATGCGATTTTGACTTATTTCGAAAGGGAGGCCTTGTTTAAGGCGCAGGTTTTACGGTAACATTTTGGAAATTTATTCAGTAATGAGTGGACATTTGAGGGGAGAGGTCGCGCGCTCGCATTGCAGTTCCGTCAAGCAATGAATGAGGAAATGGGTGTTATACAAGCAAAGTAGAAATTAAATAATTAATTATTTTATCGTATAAAAATGAATGTTTCTTTGTTTGTTCCTCGTGCGGAACCTAAAGCATTTATCCGATAGCGATTTGTCGTGTATGAAATTATTTCCTATCTAGCGTTATGAAATTATTTCCTATACCATTTATCCGATTGTGATGAAACTCTGGTGAGTTGTTATGTGCACACCCGCCAATGTTTCTATAAATAATAGTGAGCTCTGGCGTCATGAAATTTGTAAAAAAAATACATAAAAAATTAATGTTTCTTTGTTTGTCCCTTATTCGGTACCTAAAGCATTCATCTGAGTGCGATGAAACTTTGGCGGATTTTTCGTGTACGTGTACATGCCCTTGAAAGTTTCTATATATATTATAGTGCAAGTGAGCTCTAGCGTTATGAATTTATTTCCTGTACTGTTTATCCAATTGTGATGAAACTTTTGTAAGTTGTTAAATGCACACCTTCGTAATTCCTTATACGGTACCTAAAGCAATACTCCAATTGCAAAGAAACTTTGGTGATTTGTTGTGCACATACCTGTAATGGTTTCTATATGTAGTGCTGAGCTCTGGCGTTATAAAAAATTTCCTATACCATTCATTCGATTGCGCTGAAACAATAGGTGATTTTCTGTGCACACGCCCGCGAAGGATTCTATATACATATAGTGGCGAGCTCTGACGTCATGAGATTTGTAGAAATAATTACAATATTTCCTTCTCATCCCCATTCACCTTCAGCCACACAACATACCCCAATTGGGGATGCCATAGTCTCACTGACTCCAGACGGGAGCAGGTGGGACTTTTGTAAGGTATTCATATAAAAAAAGGAGTGGCGGACGTATGAATCCATCTCTCCCACAGCGGGGCAAGGCGATGAGTCGAGAGAGTCAAATAAATTTTGGGTAATTTGTACACGAGCTGCCAATAAGAAGGAACAGCCTCAGGAGCACACGTGCTTCAAGAATTATTCAGGGTCGTCTACCGCGATGGAATCCTTGTTCTACCGTTATTTCAGACATGGAAGATGCTTCAGAGAGGAACTAGCGTCATTGATCCCTTCAGCACCGGTGCAAAGCCGGGAAACACGCCAAACGCGCGCCCAACATATATACACGGTCGAAATTTCTCCCATGAGAACGGGTCGCTTCTACCACTCGTTCTTGAGTTCAACAGCTCAGCTGTGAAACGATTTGCCGGCCTCTGTGTTTCCTCCTTCATACAATATGGGTCTCTTAAAGACAATTTTTCTCCGGGCCTCCTGTGCGAAGTTATATATAAAAATAAAAAAAAGATTCTACTATTATTGTTGAGAGGTTTAAAAATTCCGTACGACTGACACTGTTTAACACAAGTACTAAAGATAAATCCACAAGTCTTGGCAATTTTTGTAGGATATTATGCTGAATATTTGCATACCAAGTTTACATTTAGTTGATTTTATATCAATTTGTATTAAATTTTGTGATTTTTCGTTTATGTGCGTCATTCTACTTTTTGTTTATCTGAGCTAATATTTTGAAATATATTCTTTCTTGAGTACGAAAAAATTTGTCGAAATAAACTTTCAAAAACAAAACCACCTTTTGTCATTTCTATTGCACGTACTTAAAAATATTTGTCCCAACTTTATTTTATGATCTCCCTTTATTCACACCCATTATTTTCCGGTAATATTATAAATACAGTTATTACCATTTTATAAACCATACAATCTACGTCAAAACACCATTAGATTCAAAGTCTCATTGAGTAAAAAACGGAGATGTCAAAAAAGGTTCAGGGCGTAAAAGATGTTTCTATCTATCCATTCCATTGCTAATATGATTTTTTGTCTGTCTAGCTGTATCCATTATCTAGTAAACAAATTTAA
Organism: Limnephilus auricula; assembly: GCA_951813805.1. Lineage (NCBI taxonomy): Eukaryota > Metazoa > Arthropoda > Insecta > Trichoptera > Limnephilidae > Limnephilus > Limnephilus auricula. Next base: position 3,468,021 of record OX638401.1, read on the forward strand.
ATTTTATAGAGCAAGTGTATTTTTTATTTCGTACTTTATCAAAATGCTAAATGGTTTACCAATTTGGTGTCAATCTTACCCGAGTCTGCCCCATAGACGGCAAAAATTGTGGTTCGCTAGCGGGCTGTACAAGTACCAAAAATACCTAACTGCAGTGAAGCCGAGTTTTGATATCCCCCCCTTAATTTTTTCTTCTTGCGGAGTGATTATGTTTGTGCTGATGTTTATTAGGTTTTCGCATAAATTCTGCATTACATTTAAGTTAACGATTTGTTTAAAAGACAATATTTAATATTTTTGGTTGTTGAAATATCTGTTTCGTCATAAAATTATTCTCAGGGCTCTGTTTTACAAAACTGCTGGTCTACTAAAATTCTCCTCTTTCGCCAAGAATAACAAAGAGTCTCCCGCAGGGTGCTATTACATACATGGAAATATTACGCTATTCCTGATAGTTACCTGGAAATCGATAGCGTAACATACTGACTTATTCCCAGAACTGCAGGACTAAAGTGCCAATGTTCAGTAGTCTTGTCGCTATCTTGTTATTGAATCGAATTGTAACGGATGCCGACATATTTTATGGCGACATAATATATATCGGTGAGGTGGAATTTAATAGACAAGCTTTTGGATAAAATAATAGGTTCTTACATTATGGCTTGGTATATCCGTCAGTTCGTATCCTTGCTACGTACGACATTCCTCGCTCAAATTTAAGAGGGCTAAATCTGCCGTTCAAGCTTCGATAAGCCGGAGAATAGATCTCTTTTAGACGTGCTAGCAGTCCTGTGTCAAATCAGACGTAAATAGTTGAATAATACTTCCATACCACCGAAATTTACGTAAATTGCCTAATGTTATAAGCGTGGACTATTATATTCATCCAGCGATGAGTAATTTCGATGTTATTGATTGATGCGCAATCTAAAAGATCCCGGTAAGGGATTTAAAACTTACTCCGGCAAAACACATGGGTACTACTTTAAATTAGTATCCCTGCAAACAGCATGATCAATAAATAAACTAACGTTCTTAACAATTTAAAAATCGCGATCTCCCGATAACAGTAGAAAAAACGTAGACTCTCACGTAGTCAGTAGTTTGGTTTTACAGAGGAAAAAGATACACGTTCGTCAATTAAAACCATATACAATCCTTGTAATACTAGCGATATCTAGGCTTACGACCGATACCAAACCGCGCTAATCTCGACATTTCAACCGAGCCGAGCTTAAAATTAACTGATACTTATACCGGACCTATGTATTTTTTTCAGTATATTTTTCATAGTAAATTTAGATTTTTTTTTTTTCACCAGATTTACAGGAACGGGTTTAGTTTTTCCCATAGGAAAAACTAAACCCTTTCATACACTTTTCCATATAAATGATCATCTAGTAAATCCACGTCATGCAAGTGTATTATATAAGTATAATTAATACAAAACAATGCAAGAACAACACGTTAATCTACCAAACTATTAAATGGGAATATAATTCACCGTCTCCAGATATTTTCATATCAGAGGGTTCGGCTCTGTGGAATTCCTAATTTGACCGATAAATCCTACTGATCCCTCAATATAAATATTTAAAAAATCTTTCGTAATTCTACATGTATTTAAAATGACTGATTTTTGCATTTTAGTACTACTATTATAATTTGTTGCTCACTTTTACAAACAAATTTTAACTGACTCCCAATTTTGAAGAAACGCTAACGAATTCGATTTGGGAGGCGGGTATGGATAATCCCGCCGCCCTGGGAAACATTTACTGGATAACTAAAACCCCTGCCAGAGGTCACCCCAAGTCGTTCGCCAAGTTTTGTGACTTAACAGGGGTGCTCGAGTTCATGGGGTGAGGTTTGTTTAGGTCGGCGGATGCGTTTGCCCACCTACTTCGTAGCGGGCCGGATTGGGAGAGACTGGTTGGCGGAGTCCTTTTGACATCTCTAACCTGACTGGATTCATGCATCCGTCACTCCTGGCCACACTGACCCACCCTTCACACCCTTTTCCTTCTTTTCAGAACTTCCTCTCCTTCTATTCCTTTAAAGAACCCTTCACGCATCATCCCAAAATATGACTTAGGCCCCGATAATTTTTTTACCTCAGGGCCTCCTGTGTGGTGCTAATGTAAAAAAAAAACAAAAACCTTCCACATATTCGGAGAGAATTTCCACGACAGTTTTTATTGAATCTGCTATGTGTGCTCTAAAGCGAATGATATAATTTTCCTTCGTGAATTAAGAAGTGTAGTGCTCCCACTCAGCTTGATTCAATAACGAAATTCTATAGCCGCGGATAAATGGCCCGATGCTATTATCACTCATGAATGTTTTAAACTTAAATAGTAGGGAGTTCATTTTGTACATGCATAGAATCCACGAATCCAACGAATTGAGGTAAATTTACTTTTATTTTATTTTTATATTTACAGAGCGTTGTGAACTTACTAAAAAAAAAACACTCCGCGGCCGTTAAACGGTGTTTTTGTGAATCTTTACATTTGGCAACGCCGTATTTTACTTGTTTAAATTGGAGTTTTCATAATAATCCGCTAGGTGGTGTGATTGATGCGCCTGCGCATTGCTTTCCCGCTTGAAAAAAATAGCCGCGAATGCGGAAAAAAGTCGGTCGCTAATGTGTGTGTGATTAAGATGATGTTTTCGTTAATGATTTCAATCCTTGACTAATTCGCACTTAAATTCATGTAATTTGTGTTGTTTTTCATTAGTTTAAGTCAAATTGTGACACAAAAAACGTGTGTTCTAAATTGAACTGTCAGAAAATGGTTCTATAGGTTATATTCAGAAATAATTTGCATTTTAAGATCTTTATTTTATTATAAATTCTTGAAAGTGATGTTTTATGGTGACTAAAATGTTTAATACACATTTTAGTAAACGTATCAAAGAAATTAATGTCTTAAGATGTGCAAGCCATGTATTCAAACGTGAGTTTTTTTTATTGTAAATTTTTGGGAATGAAAAGCGAATTTCAAGATTTTTTAATATTTTTTTATTGTCTGAAGGAGTAAATAGTGAGGTGACAGTTTTATATCAAAATCATTAAATAAAAGGAGTGTGTTTTTTGAATTTTGAATTTTTCCAAATATTTCAATGTTTTAATAGAAAGTGTTTGGGGTAAGTGAGTTTTTTTTTCAACTTGATGTTTGAAGCTTAAAATACTACAGTTTTTAAACACTTAATTATATTTTAGATATGAAAATCTTATTGTGCCACTACATGATGGGCCACGCGTGGCCGATGGAATGGTTGACGCCCCCACACAACTGGCAACGTTCATTCGCTTTCCGATCCACAGCGGCGTTAGTTCTCAGTTCAACTTTTGACTTTATTCAGGATGGACGTTGATGCACGTTCCGCTGCGGCATTATTTATTTTCATGTTCCCTATATCTGGAATGGCTAACGCATGCGCATTGCGCATCCGTACAACGGCAGCGATTTGCTCTCCAATACTCCGATGGCGTTAGTTCAACTTATGACGTTATTCCGGACGGACGTTTAAGCCAGGGACAAACACAGCGTTAAAAGCGCCGGCGTTATTTGGCTTGACCTATTTTACCACATCGCTCGCCATACATTTACAATGGTTATCTATGGCGAGGGATATGCTGAAATAGGCCAAGCCAAATAACGCTAGCGCTTTTCACGCTGTGTGTGTCACTGGCTTTAAGCGTCTATCCAGAATATTGTAAATAGTAGAATGTTGCAAATGTTCATATCAATATTGTGCCAATTGGTTGCAGTCTTTTTTTTTGTAACGGTTCATTTGTTTTTTTCAATGGTTTTTGTATTTTGTGTAACGAATAACAATATTGGTTGTGCATTTTGTAGCATTGCGAGCTGTTTAAAGTTTCGTTTCTGCTTTTTAGTATTTTTGAGATCAAGACATACAGTATAGTTTGATATTGATATTCCAAAATACAGGCTTTAATATTAAAAAAATCAATCAAATCAATTTTTTGCAGACCCGAAATTGTTTTTCGGGACCGTCGATGAGTTTTTAGGTTTTTGATATTAATATATATATATAACCCAAAATGCGAACCTATATTTTTTTAATAGGTTTTAGGTTCTTTTTTTTTATCGACACCTTGCATATACCCATATAAGTACCAAAAATCTACGCTATAAATAAATTAGTTTGATATCCTTACCAACTTATAAGGTATTTTTGAAGTGGATTTTAGGTTTGTCGGAGGGACCAACTGTCGAAAAGACAAACTGTCAGGGGAAGGGGCAACTATTGGAGGGACCAAATGTCGGAGGGCCAAATGTTGGAGGGATTAAATATCAGAGGGACAAACTGTCGGAAAGTCGAACTGTCGGGAAGGGGCAACTATCGGAGGGACTAAACTCGGAGGGGCCAAATGTTGGAGGGGCCAAATATTGGAGGGTCTTAATGACGGTAGGACTAAAACTGTCGGAAAGACCAACTGTCGGGGGGGGGGGGGGGGGACTAAATTTCGGCGGGACCAACTGTCGGGAGCATCTATCGGGGATCAAATGTCAGGAGGTTAAGTGTCCGGTGATCAAGTGTTGGGGGATCAACTGTCGGGTCACCGGGAAGGAGATGGGAAAGGAGAGGGTTGGAAAGTGGCTTTGATTAATCAGTTAATTGAGTGATAACAAACAATAACATTGTATTTAATATGCTCTTAAATCCCATTTTATACTAGTTGCTGTTTGACCCGGGTTTTTGACCGGGAAGTACTCGGCTATTCAGATCTAGTCACTAAACACGGCTAAAGCCATTTGGAGCAACGTTTCAATTTTAAATTGTGGTCTTACACCAGGGCGATACTGGAAGTATCTTCCACTCTGGAACGTGCCGCAAAAATATACTATATATTATTTTTATTTAATTAATTGTGATTAAAAAGCCTATAAATTTTGTTTATAGAGAAACTTCACAAGAGTCCCAACTGCTCCCCTCTGGAACCAGTGAGACTATGGCATCCCCAATCGGAGTATGGAGTATGAAGGGAAGGAGATGGGAAAGTGGAAGGTGGGAAAGTACATGGCTATTCAGATCTAGTCACTAAACACGGCAAAAGTTATTATTAAGCAACGTTTCAATTCTGAATGGTGGTCTTACACCAGGGCGATACTGAGAGTATCTTACACTCTGGAACGTGCCGCAAATATAACATATATTATTTTTATTAATTAATTGTGAAATAACACAAATTTGTTTGCTCTCACTCAATAAACTGATTAATCAAAGCCACTTTCCAACCCTCTCCTTTCCATATGATCTCCCAACACTTGATCACCGGACACTTAACCTCCTGATACTTGATCCCCGATAGATGCTCCCGACAGTTGGTCCCTCGGACATTTAGTCCCTCCGACATTTGGTCCCTCCGATTTTAGTCCCTCCGATAGTTGCCTTCCCTGACGGACTTTCGGAGAGTTTGTCCCTCCAACATTTAGTCCCTCCGACAGTTGCCCCCCCACCGACAGTTGGTCTATCCAACAGTTGGTCCCTCCTACATTTAGTCCCTCTGACATTTAGTCCCTTCAACATTTAGCCTCTCCCACATTTGGCCCTCTAACATTTGGTCCCTCTGATAGTTGCCTCCCCCCGACAGTTCGTCCCTACGACATTTAGTCACTCCGGCATTTAGTCCCTCCGATACTTGTCCCCCCCGACAGTTCGGCTTTCCGACAGTTTGTGGACATTTAGTCCCTTCGACATTTGGCACCTCCGACTTTAGTCCCTCCAAATGTCGGAGGGTCAGATGTCGGAGGGACTAAATGTCAGAGGGACAATTATCAGAGAGAGTAAAGACGGAGGTGCCAAATGTCAGAGGTACCAACTGCCGGGGGGACTAAATGTCTTAGGGACCGACAGTTGGATAGACCAACTGTCAGGGGGGCAACTATCAGAGGGACCAAATGTCAGAGGACCATTTTTTTTTTATAGTGAATACCTCACAAGAGTCCCAATTGCTCCCGTCTGGAGCCAGTGAGACTATGGCATCCATAATTGGGGTATGTTATGAGGCTGAAGGTAAGTGGGAAAGGGAAGGAGACGAGGAAGAGGAAGGTGGGGGAAGTACCTTGCTATTCAGATCTAGTCACTAAACACGGCTAAAGCCTTTTCCAGCAACGTTTCAAACCTGAATGGTGGTCTTACACCAGGGCGATACTAAGAGTATCTCCCACTCTGTTGAGCTGTCGGGGGGGGGACACTATCGGAGGGACTAAAGTTGGAGGGGCCAAATGTCGAAGGGACCTAATGTCGGAGGTACAAACTGTCGGAAAGTCCGGAGGGTCCAACTGTCGGGGGGAGGCAACTATCAGAGGGACCAAATGTAGAAGGGCTAAATGTCAGAGGTGCCAAATGTTGAAGGGACTAAATGTAGGAGGGACTAAACGTAGGTGGAACCAACTGTTGGATAGACCAAATCTCGGTGGGGGGGGCAACTATCGGAGGGGCCAAATGTCGGAAGGACTAAATGTTGGAGGGACAAACTGTCGGAAAGTCCATCTGTCAGGGAAGGCAACTATCAATAAATTTTATTTGATTAATAAATTTTATTTGATTAATAAATTTTATTTGATTAATTTGTGTTATTTCACAATTAATTAATAAAAATAATATATGTTATATTTGCGGCACATTCCAGAGTGGAAGATACTCTCAGTATCGCCCTGGCGTAAGACCACCATTCAGAATTGAAACGTTGCTTAATAATGGCTTTAGCCGTGTTTAGTGACTAGATCTGAATAGCCAGGTACTTTCCCACCTTCCTCTTCCACATCTCCTTCCCTTCCCCACTTACCTTCAGCCTCACAACATACTCCAATTGGGGATGCCATAGTCTCACTGGCTTCAGAAGGGAGCAGTTGGGACTCTTGTGAGGTTTCTCTATAAAAAAAAAATTAAAAAATCGGAGGGACTAAAGTCGGAGGGACCAAATGTTGGAGGGACTAAATGTCGGAGGGACCAACTGTCGGGAACGTCTATGCTATTTAATATGCTTTTTAATCCCATTTTATGCTAGCTGCTGTTTCACCCGGGGTTTTGACAGTGACATTCCTGACTATCATTTTAAGGCTTTGGACTCCCAATCCGAAGGTCGTGGGTTCGAGCACGGCGTGCGCAAATAAATTTTATTTGTGTTATTTCACAATTAATTAAAAAAAATAATATATATTATATTTTTGCGGCACGTTCCAGAGTGGAAGATACTATCAGCATCGCCCTGGTGAAAGACCACCAATCAGAATTGAAAAGTTGCTTGAAATGGCTTTATCCGTGTTTATTGACTAGATCTGAATAGCCAGGTACTTCCCCACCTTCCTCTTTCCCATCACCTTTCCTTCACACTCACTTTCAGCCTTACAACATACCCAAATTGGGATACCATAGTCTTACTGGCTCCAGACGAGATCAGTTGTGACTCTAGTGAGTCACTATGAAAATAAATAAAATATTTGTACCGATACGTAAACTTCTTTGAGAACTCCCACTTTTAAAATTGTCGTATATTTTTTATTAAAATATAATATTCTTAGATCTCAGTGTTGAAATTTTTTTTTAAATTTTTTTAAACATTATTTTTCAATTTGGGAGGCGGGAATGGGTACCGCCGCCCCGGGAACCATTTATTGGATAACCAACACCTCTGCCATAGGTCACCCCCAAATGGTTCGCTACGTTTGGTGACTTAGCAGGGGTGCCCGGGTTCATGGGGTTCATTGTCTAGGTCTTGGCGGCGGATGATCTAGACACATTGAACCCCAGATTCCTACCCAACCCTCATACCTTTTTCCTTCCCAGAACTTCCTCTCCTTCCTTTCCTTAAAAATACCCTCCACACAGCATCCCCAAAGGTGACATAGTCCCTGAGGGAAATTATTTTTCTCAGGGCCTCCTGTGCAGTGGCGGCTCGTGACTTTTGGTGAGCTAGAGTGCTAATATTAACAAAAATGGCATTATTGATGTCTTTGTAGCCGAAAAATATTTTTTATTTTTTTTTCGAAAATTTATTTTTTGTATGGAGATTTTCAGTATATTTCAGTTTTGCCGTGCGCCGCACAGATTTCCTGAAAATCTTCATACAACAAAATAATTTTTCGAAAAAAAAATAAAAAATATTTTTCGGCTACAAAGACATCAATAATGCCATTTTTGTTAATATTAGCACTCTAGCTCACCAAAAGTCACGAGCCGCCACTGCTCCTGTGTGGACCTAATGTAAAAAAAAAAAAATTATGTTTAGGCACCTACGGGAATCCCAAAAATATACGGTTATATTTATGTAGAGTAAGAATAATATTTTCTGGCATAAGTAGGTAGGTATCTAACAAATTCTATATAGACGATTAATATGATTTAGGTTTAATCGTATCTTTGAATCGCCAGTGTTAAGTATCATAATAATTTTGTTTATGAATTGTTTTAATGGTTATTAAATAAATTTCATTGATTTAATTCATATAATCGCCATTTGAACATTGGGTTAACAAGAAAAAACATCGGTAATCATTTGAACATCAAACTCAAACAAGCTAGAACGTCCACTCCCGTTCACAGTCAAACAGGCACTGGGTAGTGGGGGTAGTGGGCCACTGTCCGGAAAACAACTCACCGAGGCCATCCCAGGCCATTCCGTCGCCATCCCATCGCCATCAGTGGCCCATCGCGTGGCCCATTGAATGGCCCACTCGGCCACTCCGTCGGCCACTCCACCATCCCAGGCCACGCCCCTGCCATCCCACCGCCACTATGGGCAATCCCACGCCACTAACCCTACACACAGTGGCCCATCGAATGGCCCATCGAATGGCCCATCGGATGGGCCATCCGATGGGCCATCATGTAGTTTCAACATTAAAGGTAATTAAATTTTGGTTCTAAAATGGTATTTGTTTTTACGACATCTCAAAAAATAATAAATATATAGGACATTAAAAAAAAATTCGAAATTCGTTGAAAATTACAAATGGAACAAATATATACAACAGATAAACTACCCTCCTTGGCCGTGTAAGCAATGTACATATCTTTCCATGAACAATTTTTTATCAGTTCTTAATTAGTAAGGATTCTTCATACATGGTTGTTTGACCATTGTACAAATTTTTCAGAAAGTTTATTAGTAAGGCTGGTAAAATACGACGTTGTCAGATCAAAACCATATATTTTGTTTAGTAAGAATTTGAAAAACGAAATGTACAGACTTTACACAACGTACTACAGAAACACCGTTTAACGGCCGCGGAGTGTTTTTTTTAGTAAGGCTGTTAGTGTTTGTTTTATTTTAACAAGAAAAAATCTGTATTTTTTATTTTATTTTTTACACACATACACACAGTTGTGATATTAACACAAAAAAGCATAATTAAACCTTTTTTAAATTTAAAACAGGACTGCGCGACGCACTTGTAGAAAAAAGGCACAATAAAAAAATCTTATATCAACCTTTAGCAGTCCGATACCATTCTCGATATAACCTTTAACTTTGCAAAGTGATTGTAAAAAATCTGCTGGTTGCAAGATTTTATGTTCCTGACCGAAAATATCCATCACTTGCAAATACTTGGTGTACAAGACGATTCTTGCGCAAGCGAACACCTGCAAAATACAGCTGTTGTTTACTTGAAGAAAGGATGCACGTGTTCATTGAAAATTAGAACAGGTGCACAAATATTTGGATATAAAAGCTGACTGAAAATAAATATTATTCATTACCAAAAAGATTTCCGAGTTGTTACTGTCTCCCGAACCGAGGTGAAGAGTGGAGTCCAGCTGCCTAAAGTTTTACGGTATTGTATAGAGCAAACAAGTTGGTCTCATATACTTGGCGTAACCCAACACAACACAATTTTCAGTTTAAATATACATCTGCAGTTATTTAAATAAAATTTGATTAAATAATAAAATTTTCTGATGTATAAAAACCTTTACATGACATTTAAATATAAAACTAAATTTATAACAACGAATTGTTCCCTTGTACCTACAGATATTATTCGAAATCGTGATTAGAAACGAATAGCACATTTCCCCTATTGTTCTTTCAAGTACAATAACCGTTCACATTGAATTGAGTTACAAAAGATGCAATAACTGTAGCAAGCAATAACAGTTGAGATCTGGGAACTTGTCCCTGAAAAGATATATTCCACGTCGTAAGAACGAGGTACATTATTTCAAGCTTCTGTAAAAAGGTTTTCAATGAAAATAATCAATTCCATTGATAGTTTTGACCACAGAACACGTACTTCGTATGGCCGTCTTACATAACTGAACCGCTTCTACAAAAAAAAGCTAAACGTTAAGGTCTTGGGCAACAAATAAAAATATTGAAATATTAATAAGAAAACATTTCACAATTTGGAATCCATGTACTTCAAAGGTACAGCGAGGGTTTGATACGCCTGGGGGTCACTCATGTTTTTACGCCACTGACAAATTTAATAAAAACAACATTTGGCCTCCGGTGGGACCCTTGACCCTTACATCTGGGTAAAGGTACGAATTTTTACATTATAACAACACAAAACACGACCACAAACAACAAATACCTTCCCATCCACCTGTCCCATTTTAAATGCGGGTATTTAAAATGCAAATAAATGGTATTTTAACTTCATAAGCCAGTTATGCACCTTCCGTAGAATTGTACAAATATATATAGGGGATGAATTATGGCAGAGGTGTTGGTTATCCAATGAATGGTTTCCGAGGCGACGCGGTACCCGTACTTCTCCTCGTTGCTGAGGATCGTGACCCCTATTCAAATTTCCATTGTTGACAAAGCTACTTCATCTCCTCGCGGTTCTGTGCCGCGCGGAGATGTACGGACACCGACGTAATGGCCATTAGTCTCTCCAGGGCATTGGTGACTTTCCTCTGCGTCTTCCGCCTTCCACTTTGCCACTGATTATTAGTTCTTCCAAGTTGGAGTTCTCCGTTTGTCGAGCAATGTCTCCAAACATCTTAAAATAATATGTTGTAGGCAGATTGTTGAGTGCCCATTATGTATGACTAGCTCTTCCAGAATGGGTACACTTTTGCGTTTAGTTATCTTTGGAATTCTAAGCATTTTTCTCGAGCACCACATTTCGAGGGTGTCTATCCGCCTTCTTTCGCTGGCTCTAGTGTCCACGTTTCTACTCCGTATAGAATAATCGGTAAAATTAACACCCGAACAAGTTTCATGTTGGTGGTCTTCGTTATGTCTCTGACAAAAAAAAGGTTTGAATTTTAATGATGGCGATTACCCATAAACGCCTCCCGAAGGACTAGTACTCTCATAAACTATATTCATTAAATTTGAAAATGAAAATAGCAGTTTGAAATAATATATCAGAATCTCTCTTATTTATATTATCATAATCAATTTCAGAACGATATTTTAACATTTTTAAAACCAAGGTTTGCTTTTCTCTCTTTGCTTTACTTGTACATAATATGTAAAATATCTTCTGAGATAATCTAAGTAGCGGTATTTTACTTGCTTAACTTAAATATCTACATGATGAAAGCAATTTAACTAAGAAATTAATTAATATAACTTTGCAACCTGGATTCAAGAACAACAAATAATATTATAAACATCAAGAGACAACAAAAACCTTCTTAACAAACATAGGCAATTAACAATTTTATTATAAAAAGGATTACAAAATAACATTTACCGAAAAATGTTTACAGACACGAACTAAAGAAATTCCCCAAAAAAACAGTAATTAATTTTGAAGAAAAAAGCGTAAACAAGCGGCATGTTTGTAATCCAATTAATTTACCTTCGGTTGCGCAATAAAAGCTTCGTAGAAAAATTACGACCACAGAGAAAAATAGCACGTTCATATTTAATACTGCCTCTAAGGTTTGAGCTTAATTTATATAGAAGACCAGTTTTTACTACCCGTCTTTGTGTATAAAAAAATAGAACGGACAATATAGCGTATTGAATTTTTAAAGATTAAATGAATATTTAACGACGAAAAACAGTTGATAGCAGTTTCGACGTATATGTAAATTTAAACAGAATAAACTTTGGATAGTTTATAACGCCAGAGCTTTCAAGAGTTTGAGAGATTTTAGAGAGCACACAGTAGTGGATCAAAAATTGTGAATAAGGTTTATCTACATACGAGGTGTGGCTATTAAATAATGAGATTGATGCTGCAAAACAATATATTTTGATTTCATACATATTTACTTGTTATCACCTTAAATATACACTCCTCCTTTATCTCTACAACGCTCCTTGTGAAGCTTCCATTGTTCGAACAGTGCTTGAAGCTTTCTTCTCTTCCAGCTCCTCAAGGACTTGTGCCGCTTTCTCTTCCACAGCTTCAACGGACTCAAATTCTGTTCTTTTGAATGCAGATTTCACCTTAGGAAAAATATAGAAGTCACACGGCGTAAGATCCGGCGAAAAAGACAGTATAAAATGTCGGTACAAACGTTTTGTGAGCTTCTTGTTGTTCAAATGTGAGAATTTCGGCACACACTTTTTGCATGTTTAAATTGTTATTTATTATTTTTTAATTGATAAACTAATGTTTAAGACAAGATTTTTTTATGCATAGCCAAAAGGGTATCAATAATAATTATAAGCAATAATTATTTACCTGAAACACACATCCACATTGAAAACATTGGCTGAGAAAAGATACATGACGCCGACGGGCCTCGAACCCGTGTCGTTCATGTATCCGGTTAAATACTCTACCACTGAGCTACGTTGGCTCATCTCTTATCCGTCAAATAATTCAAAATATACTAGTGTTTCATTCAACAATTACTCCTTATTACATTATTTCTCACCTGCAACAATCAACTTTATTTTATATGAGAAAACCATTGTAAGTGCTAAATCTCCCACTAGGTGACGTCGAGACATATTATGTTTACATTTTTTTGGTGAAAATACTTTAACTCGTCAATATTAATTATTATTTTTTAATTGATAAACTGATGTTTAAGTAAAATTTGCCGTTTACTTAAACGTCAACTCCTACAATTTCAACAATCGCACAAATACTTAACCGATAGTCAGATTAACCAGATTAATGATTTTTTCGATATTGTCAACCGTTTTTGACGTGGAAGGGCAACCCGGGCGGGAATCATCTCCAACGTATTATTGGCCATCTTAACCACTCAAAAACACGTGCGGGTGATAAAAAATCATTGCCATACACTTCTTTCAATAATTATATATTTCAGTAGCGGGTTTTCATGTGGTCAAGTGTCATGTGGAATTTCACAACGATTCGTTGTTCTATTTATTACACTACACATTTTTCCGGCGAAAGAAAAAACAACTCTAATGCAAACGATGGCTATGGCTATACGGATTTGTTAACAGAAGTGAGAGGTACTGCATTCGAAAGTGAAGACTTCACGCTAAACAGCTGGCATTTGGGGCATGCGTACTTCTTCTGTAGCCACACGTATATCTGTGTACATTTGCAGGGTATTAAGAGGCGTCTTTGGCTTACTTTAACCAATAACATTATTTGGAGTAAAAAAAGTGTAAATGAAATTTTGGTCTCGGTGATTTTTTTTACAATTTTTTTTCTTCATAACCTAACAAACAGAATTCTGTCACCACTTGTCACTCAGCTGAGTAACCGTCCAAACTCTTATCTCGAACCTAACTATAAGTTTAATGTTGAAAAAAAAACAACAAAAATGTCACTGGAAGAATTTTTTACTCCCAATAATGTCAGGAATCACTGGTTAAATAAAGTAAGTCAAGTACGTTCCTAAATACCGTGTATAATAGTGTCTGTGCCGGCGTGGATTTAAAAAATATAAATTTACATCTTCATCCCGAGAATGATGAAATTTCGCACACTTGACCTTCGAAACAAAAGTCACAGCCTTTCTTTTCAGATTTCGAAAAACCACCCTCATTCTTTTTTCCAATCCCTTAAAGCAGAATTTTGATACTTCTTGGCGAACTTTTGCACACGTGATGTTCAAAATAAGATGAAAATTACTGTGTACGATTATATCTGATTTCTAAAAACAGTGCGCAAATCATGGACAACGCCAGAGACTACAACAGCTATTTCATTTATTATTATTAATTGGAACTACATAGAAATGGGATAGGTCTAGGCCTTAATAATCCAAAAGCTCATGAAATAAATAAATATATTAAAAAAAAATTAAACCCATTTAATAAATAAACAGTCCCTTTTTTAACATATCTCCTTTACCCCCCCCATACTTTGACCCTTTCCTTTTGGGCACCTCCCCCTCGCCACAAAGTAAGTTAATGTTCTCTCTCCCACTTCTTATATTTTTCATTTATAAATAAATTTTTACTTTTCTTGTATTTTTCTACTTTTGCTTTTAATTTTTCTACTTTTAATTTCAGTATTAAATCTTTACTTCTGAATTGTTCAATATATTTTACTCACCACTGATGAAGGTTCAGTTCGAACCGAAACCGGTTGGTTAAAAATATTTGATAAAGTGGAATTAAACGAAGTTATTTTATTCTGATTATTATATTTTAATTATGTTCTCAAGTTTGTTTGTTTAGTTTTCCATCGATAAATTTTCCACCATCGAATTTGAATGCTTTAAATATTTCATTCGTTACGATCGATCGGCTGAATTCCCTACAGAAAATACATTATTATTTATTTTACCTAGGAAGACGATGGAAGTAATTCGTTCTTTGTAACTAGGAACTGGGAACCAGTTACGAAGTTTTCCAATGCAACTTTGGATAATGGCGACTATAATGATATAGAGATGAATATTTATGTTTGCTAAGGGAAACTATGAACATGCACTTAAAACAGGTTGGGGAGACAAACGACTCTTCCGTAAACTTTATTTTTATCTTTGCTTAGGTGTTCCTTGTGGATTTCCTACTAGTCTCGTACTGTTCCTTCCAGTTCTTTAAATATGCATCCGCTGGAGGCTTTGAATATGGCGTTTCCTCACACCAAACTGCCTACCAATCCCAAGTTACCAGTTTAAAAACCTTTGTTAAATACGGCTCTACTCGTATAGGGCGGTAAAACCGCACGGTTAAGTAACCGGTTGAAAATGTACTACTGTACTTTCATAGCTGTTCATTGTTCATATATTTTTACATAGATTCTCAGCGGTCACTCGGAGGTCGCTTCACGGTTCGAGCGATTTCGTACGTATGTAAGTATGGAGTTCCATATACCTCGACAACCGAACGGTTTAAACCGCACGGTTCAACCGCATTGTGATAATAAGAGCTTAGTGTCTTCTGAATACCGCACAAGGTATATATAAATACTTTTTTTTATATAAATTAATGAAAATACCTCACTAGATACCCGCTTTAAGCCAAAGTAAACAATCTTTAATATTATTGAACATTTGAAAGATTGTTTATTGTTTATTTGTTTATTAAGCAATATACAGTACATTATAATAAAAGTTATAAGGCCGTAGAATGTCATTAGGTAGTTTCCCCTGAGATGGGAAAGGGTCTTAAAACTTAATTACTTAATGAATGAGTAATGACAATAAAAAGAAGAATGCAGGTGGAGATAAAAATAAATTTTAAAATCAAGAATAAACTAATTGTAATTGACTGATAAAAGTTTTATGGAAAGTCAAGTATCATGTGAAATTTAATAAATTATTTTATTATAGATATAATTATGTTAGCCAAGGAATCATGAAAATTGGTTAAGTGTAATAATTTTTCATAGTGGGTATAAGTTAAGAGATTTTTTATTTTTTTTAAATTCAATAAATTGTTAGTGACATGTTTTGAGGATTTTATGACCACCATACTCGGCACATGCCCGTTTTGTGGTGGTGAGTACAGTGAAGTATATGTCTATATGTCATGATGGAACAATATAATTTGATGTTGCGACCTGGAAGTGGTGACGTTGACTTAAAAATTCTAAGCATATTTCACAATTTGGGAGGCGGGTATGGGTACCGCTGCCCCAGAACCATTAATAAGCCACCCTTAGTGATTTGCTGCGTTTGGTAACTTATCAGGGGTACTAGGGCTCACGGGGTGATGTTTCTACAAATCTTTGCGGCGAATGCGTCTGCCCACCACCTGCATAGGGGAGAAATTAATTAAGGGAGAGCTTTTGCCCTCTTTAACAGGACTGTCTTGGAATATTGCCCTGCACCGCAGTTCAAGGGATAGATTCATACGTTATTCACTCCTGGACACACTATTCCCTTAATTCCTACCCACCCTTTTCCTTCCCAGAGATTCATCTTCTTCATTTGCCTAAAAAGACCCCCCACATAGCAACCCAAAGATGGAAAAAGTCCCGCGGGAAAAAAATACATCAGATTTCAACGTTCATGACTTCCCTTCTTCATAAACAAAGTTTCTGCTATAAAATTACTTCTCAGTATTTGTATAATATTATTTCCACTTATTACTCGTACCACGTTTTGATATTTTGGGTTGAAAATTAAACGGCAGAAAGAAAAGACTTGTTTCCTAATATTCTAATATCGACCACATCCCTCTGAACGTTCTACGAATTTTGAGAAAATGATTTTAACAAGGCCAACGTCAAAAATTTAATGGGAAAATTTATGCTGCCTATTTTCTGCTTCCTTATTTTTCTTTCATTATATACCTACGTTGTTTTTGATGAACTGGCCTTAGAATATTTACCAAGATAATTTTCTTTCGTACTTTATTTAGCCACCCAGATGTTTTCCTCGGGCAGGTACCTAAAGGTAGAATTATATTTTCAGAAATAAGCGAAGCGGCCACAGTCTAAGTTAATGTAATTATTTTTAAGTAACTAGAAGCTTGCCTGTTTTCGTAAAGAGTTATTTATTGTCATACTCGTATACATTTACAAAAAAGATTGTTTTATAAACATTAACTCCACACAAGAAGCCCAGACGAAAATTATTTTTCTCATTGCCTATTTCATGCGAAGAAGGTATTTTTATATTTTAATTCAAAATTAATAAACAATTAGTTTTAATAATAATAATAATATTTGGCTAATTTATATAGCGCCGTTTTCGTGAAAAATCACCTCAAGGGCGCTGTAACCATAAATTTTAATTATACATTAATAAACATTTAGAGAGGTTGCTTAAAAAAATTTGAACCCGAATTCATGAAATATTTTAAGTTAATTTTCACGTTCTGTGAAAGTTCTATTTAAGTTCTGCTTTTATATTACTATAGGTCAGTTGCTTCATAAAACTGAAATAATCACAGAACTTGAATAGAAATTTCACAGATCGTGAAAATGAACTTCTAATATTTGACCCAGCCTTAGCTTTAAACGTATTTTTTGTTTGAAAACCCATTTTGTTCAACAAAATAGCTGTATTTGAAAAAGTATTTTTATATATTAAGGTTCTGGAACTCTTCTAGCACAGTGAAATCGGAAATATAGCAGCAATATCGGCTTGATAGGCATAACTTCCGACGTTTTTATATCGATGTCCTGAGCACTGTTTCACCGTTGATAGCGTTGACAGATATTGACTGCGAATTATTAAGAAACCTGGCAACACGGGTGGTGTTTTCTATGAATCCACACTCCAAAATGTCAAACGCCCAAAAATTGCGTAAAAATATTAATACATTGGCAATGTTGATTTGAAATACTAAACTTAGTATGCAAAGGCAGGCCACACTTACTTTTTTTACGGTTATTTAATAAATGGTTTCCCGGAGTAGCGGTACCCATACCCACCCACCAAATTTATTTTCTATTTTATACCCTTAGATGAGCTTAGTTTCTAGGAACACATGAGTTTGGTGAGACAACTAAAATCATCCTTTCAAATACTTGTAGATAACTCCCTTCAGAGCGTTAATGACACCGTTATATGTTTGAGCGAAATTTTAACTCAGCGATCGCTCAGTTTGATTGATGAAATAGGCTCGTATTCGTCTAACAATCTAATTTTAAAGGCACACATCAAAACTGGCGGGATTGAAAACATTGCAAAATTATCACTTCTAATCCAGTCAAGCGTATGGTCATAAATATTGTTGAATTTGAAACCTGCATTCCATTTTCTGAAATGTTTCGTATATTCGTTACGCAATATCATGAATAAATACGTGGTTTGCAATGGTTTTATGTGTCGGTTATTCGATCTATTTAGCATATTTTATTTGGAATTGCCTGTCTTCACGTATTTCATATATTTATCGCGAAATATCAATTCATAAGTATGCAAGGTCTTCGAGAAATTGATTCTACAGGGAATTCGAAATGGCAGAGAGATTCTTAGTTTTCAATTGATTGAAGACTCAAGGAAAATGATAAAAGGGACATATTGATTAAGTCGGTAGCTAAAAGTTTTCTGTTTGAGGTCCCAGTTCATTATATTATAACATACATTAAATTATGTATTAGTATTTTCCTATCAATCATACAGAATACGGGGATATTAATACCGTTTTGACAAACAAAATGTTAACATAGTACCTATTAATTTTTCCCGTCATATGTTGCCTAAACGTTAATAGGGTATTACCAGAGAATACCGGAAATTAGTCCCCTTAAAATGAAATTCTAGACGTATTGGCTCTTTTTTACAAAAAAACATAAATTGATATTGAAAGATCGTTATTTTATTTGGTACACGCAGTTTTAAAATTTTGAAAAACTAAGTGTATTTTTAATATACTAAGGTTATACCGCTGGTCGTCGGCAGATTGTTCAATTTTCAAATGATAGATTCTATTAAACAACATACATTTCAAATCATATAATCATACAACAAAATAAATCAATACATAATCTAGTCAACACAGTTTTCAGAATTTTAATTTTAGTTAAATTAAAACCATTAAAACATAAATCCAAGAACGTATTTTGTGACAAAAATACCTCAGTTTTTTATTTATTTAAGGTCTTACAAACTAAAATGTTTCAATTTTTTTTTACACACCTATTTTGTTCAGACATTATTGAAAAAACATAAATACTTACAAGAAGTACACTATATCTAATAATTTATCATCGTGCTTTTTGAGCATTTTTATTGCTTAATTGATCGTAGGTTTATAATTATTAAAGCAAGTTTTTAATGAAATAAATCGATATTAAATTTTAATTTTAAAAATATCATACGAGGATTAATCGATCTTTCTCATTGGCACTTCCCTGTACAGTTGCAAGCATTTTTAAACTTTTTTTCTCAGCCGCTGGTCAATCGCTCTTAAGTTCGTAGGAATGGTCGATGTTTAATTTTTAAGAGAATATATATTTTTTAAAAGGGTGGTTACACAATCAACGTTTTATGTGGAATTTTCAATTTGGGAGGTGGATATGGGTACCGCCGCTCCGGGAACCATTTATTGGATACCCAACACCCATGCTGTAGGTCATCCCGAGTGGTTTGCTACGCTTTGTGACTTAGCAGAGGTGTCCGGATTCAAGGGGTGAGGTTTGTCTTGGTTTTAGCGACGGATGCGTTTGTCCACCTGCTGCGTGGTGGCTGGATCGGGAGAGACTGGTTGACGGTGATTTTTTGACCTCTCCGATAGCAATCTCTCGACCCATCCCCTTGCTCCGCAGTGGGAGTGATGGATTCATGTCTGGACACATTGACATTAGATTCCTACCCACCCAACCTAACTTTTTTCCTTCTCAGAACTTTTTATTCTTCTTTTCCATAAAAAGATTCTCCACACAGCATCCCCAAAGATGGCAAAGGCCGGAAGGGATTTTTTTCCATTGGAGCCTAATTTTTTTCCCTTGGGCTGTTGGAGTTTAAATAAAAAGATTTGTTTTTAATATTTTTATTGAATCTTAAAGGACAATAAATAACAAAAATATTAAAAGAAATGCAGCACATACAGTTAAAACAGACTACAATATTTTTTCTTTTGTTTTTATGTTTTTAAGTCTATTGGTATTATTTTATTGGATAATGAAGATATATCGTATTTGAAAATGATTCGATTACGATAAAAAAAATTGATTATAATTATCGTCGAAATAAAGAAATTAAAATTTCCGTAAATGCTTTAAATTGAATATAAAATAACTAAATTAAGATACAATTCGTTAATAACAATCTAGAAAGAGAAGAAACAATTGTTTAAGATTCTAGATTACCTAAGACAAAACATAAATGTATTTGAATCTCACAGAACTTCAAATGATGATTATTCGTTTGTTCCTATTATTAATTTTTATCTAACACTCATACTTAGACATCTACAATAATGAAAGCATGAAAAAAGCGAAATTTGATACAATGATTTTTTGTAAAAATTATTTTAGCAAATATTACAGCTTGAGCCTCCTACTAAGCCAAACTGGAAACAAAAAAGAAACCTACCCGTGTAGCGAAGGTATGCTTTACGTATAATTTTTTGAGCAAAATGATTCTAAATACGATGATACTAAAAAAAACTATAGCATTCATAAATGAAACAAACAATCTATTTGAAATACAAATGGTAAAAAATGCGGGTAAAAGCTAAAAACGAAAAAATAACAATATTTTACACTTATTATCAAATTACTAATACATTGTGTCCGAAAACTAGTAGTACAAGTAGGAAACTGGTGGATCGACATCACGTTATTTGGTGTCGACTTTATCGTAAGACTTTACTGATTTGAGCTTTCGTTGTCGAGTAAATCGAGTCTTTTTAGGTCAAATTTGAAAAAAAATCGCTCGCTACTGATTTATTATCAGCTGTGTGTCTTTTAAAATGGATCGAAGCTTAGACACAGAGAAGAAAGTTTATTGAAGTAAAACATCTTTAGGCACGATATGACGAGTAATTCATATGTTTTTCGGACGGAAATAACGTAAAGGAAATGAAGGCGAGAACCCTTTAAAAATAAACACAAACACATATGGCAGTAATTGTTGTTTTAGTTTTGCCCCAACAGTCAAATAAGTTCTGATTTTTCTTTTGATTCTCTGTTAGTTTTCGGGCACGGTATTTTCCTTCTTTCTATGATTCTTCCTGAAGCAAAATCAATCAACATTCTGTAGATGAAAATTATTTTCCCTTTTCCAGAAGTGATTTAAACAATATCCCCTTCAGTCCAAAGATGTGTGTTTAGTGATCGCTTTTAGTTGGTAGCGATACCGGCCAGAAGTTTCTTCGACGTTGAGAAATTGTCTACGGGTATCATATTAACATAAAGGATAACTTCACACGAGATAAACACACACATCCATTATTCATGCGCGTCCTCGAAAATTTCAACGAGAATATAAACCGATACAGAATGTGGGATTTTACGTGGTTAACCATTTCGACCAAAAGGTCAAAATGTCATTAATAACATTTGAGCTCTGAAATAACATTATATTGCGGAGGCTTATAAATAAATTTACATATAGTTGGCTAGGAGGGTGAGTTTTTATTCGCGCGCTGAAAATAGCACATAATTATGTCGGGGGTTTGACAAATTTATTTACAAAGTACTGCATTAAATTATGCTTGTTAATGGCGTACTTTGTGTTGGGAAATCATTGTTCGATATGGAATCTAATTAATTAATTTGTTTGAATTACTGAAATTGTCATTTACATTACAAGCATTATTATGGATCGTATTTCATAACCAATCGTGTGATTTAATATTATATATTGATGACATCGTTAGCTATGATAAAGTTTCGATATAGCAAACAATGCGTTTGCAATAAATGCTTCAAAACATGAAAGAATTTTGTAAGATTCGTGACAATTTTAACTATATATTGTAACAGAACATACACGAAGGAATTTATCCAGCAATTCCTGGGAATATTTAGAGTAAAACATGTGGATGTCATTTTAAGTCAGATAATATTTTATTAATTAAAAAAAAAAAAGAATATTATTCTATCACACGTCGCCACTGATTGCACTACTATATGTCCGAAGGGATCACGTGATACGCGCTTCGTCTCGTCTGTCGCAGTACTGCTAGAACGAGACGCTATGTACACCATGTCAGCCGCTAGCTTGTACCCAACTATTTAGTTGCAACGTGTGATGGAAAAATATATTTCCAGATTTTTATAGAAAAAAAAAATCATCGGACAGCAAAATGACATTTAAATTTTAAAATCCAAATATGCTCAGGATTCGCTGGTTAAAATCATTCGGGTACACGCTGCCAATGACAATGAAATTATTTAAAGGTTACTGCTTATTTGATACTTACCTAAGTATACATAATAAAAATGAAAAGTTGAGGATATGTTCATACTGTCATCGAATTTTAAAATTATTTAAGAAATAACGATGTTCACAAACAATAAACAGAATCTAAAGTTTTTAAAATTGTTCATTATAATATGTTTAGTATGAAAGAGACAGCATGAGAGAGTTAGAAGAAATTACTATTCAAGAATGTGAACGTTTGTCCAATATCTCTTCTTCATCATCTGTTACACATTAAATTATTTTAATTTAAGTATTTTGACTATTATTTCGTCACCGCAATTCAATGTATGTAAATATATGTTAAAAATACATTAAAGTGACATTGCAGTATTTATACTGCAGCATTTATCTCATACCATGAGATTAGGTGAAGTGTAGATTTCATTGCGATTGGGTAAAAATTAAATATACTGGTAAATATTTACTATTTAGATACACTCTTAATATACTCGTACATAATTATAATAAAAACAATATTTTGTTTCAACTTAATTTCTTTCTATAAGAAAAAAATATAGTAAAATTACTTGAGATGGAAAATAATGTATTTTAATAGCAGCCAATCCCTTATTATGAATTATTTTGGGCTTACCGTTTCAATTTCGTTCTATTAGGCAGTTCTGTAGATGGCCGTAAACTAAACTAGAGGGAAGGTTATCTGTATAAATCTGAACGAAATGCTTTTATAATTTTAAAGGCGGGTATGCCTCGAGAATAATTTATTGGATAACCAACCCCCTGCTATAGGTCACCTGAGTGTGCTATGTTCAGTGACTTAGGTTTTGGCAGCGGATGCATTTGCTCACCAACTGCGTGGCGGCCGGATCGGGAGAGAATAGTTTAAGGATTCCTTTTGACCTATACAGCCGGAATCTCTCGACCCATTGCCTTGCACCGCTGTGGAGGGTGGATTCGTACGTCCGTCACTCCTGGACACATAGACCCCAGATGCCTACATACCCCTCCTATTTTTTTCCTTCTCAGAACTACCCCTCATCCCTCTCCCAACGAAGACCCTCCACACAGCATCCCTAAAGATGACAAAACCCTAAGGGATTTTTTTACCTCAGGCCTCCCGTGTGAAGCTAATGTAAGAAAATAATATTTTGAGCTTTTCGTTTCAATTTCGATCTATTTGGTGGTATCAACCTTCAATGGTAGGTCACAGTTCTATTATCTTTCAAGATGGAAATTGCTATTTTAATGCATTATTTTCAGTTTACAATATTTTAAATTTGATTTTTTTCAGTAATTTAGTTGAAACGAAGTATTGGAGTACGAGTATGTCTAAATTGTAAATATTTATCAATAATATGAAGATGTTTGTCGATCTCCCGCTCTATTCGATGTGGCGTGATCTTATTCAGCGAACAGCATGTCGTAGCAGGATTGCGGGAAATGGTTGGCAACGAAGGACTGCAGTTTCTCCTTGCGGGTGACAGGGGTGTAGCGGGGGAGGGGGAAGGAGCGCGTCACAGCATCCGCCAGAGCCTTGGTTACGGGGGCGAGATCGGCTTCCTGGAAATATAACAAACACCTTTAATGTACACCGTTCTGGGAAACTCTGATTTTTGGCAGGTACCTACTTACTTAACGTGTTCTGTAATTTTGACAGGTTTTATTTACTCTGTAATTTTAACCTGTTTTACTCTGAAATTTTGAAGCTAAAGAGCAAGAAGGTGTTAATTTTGAGCAACCAATTTAATATTGAAGATCCATGGCGTAACAAACATTTTTAAAACATGGTTATTGTGTTTTTCTGCTATGTATGTTAATTATAATAAAAAAGGTTTAAAAAATCACAATTATGATTTTGTAGTAATTAACCAAAAGCATGGGTTAAATCCTATCTCAACCCAACCTAACCTAACACAACATGACCAAAATGATGGGAGTTAGATGACATCTAAATTTTCTAAATTTAAGTGTTTTTTCATTAAAAAAATATATAACTTAACCTTAGCTTAAAGATATATATTTACTTCTTCAATGTTCACAAATATACTTTTGGCTACATTTTAATTAAATGAAAATCAAACGCTTTGTAAAATACCCCTTATTTAATCAAATTTTCAACATTTAAAAATGTTATAGGATAAAAATATGAAAAAATTTAATCATTTGTTAAATATGTTTAACAAGCTGATTTATTTTCGTTTAACTTAAATATATATTTACTCTTATAAAGTAAATAAACAATTCAATATTTTCAATCCAGATTTTCACACTTTTGCTATACGTGTACAGAACTAAAATTGAATATCAAATAACAAAATTAAAGAAAAAAGAGGTGAATGCAAAAATATCACAGTTGTATTTGAAATAGCGCTTCATTGTTAACGTCTTTCTAGAATAGGTTGTCACATTTTCTATCTATATCCTATTTTATATCATTCTTTTCAAATAACACCCATTTAATAAATCACATTAAGCAAACGTCTAACTAATTTCTAAACTATTCCCAATCATTCCCTTACATAAATCTTCTCTCCTAAATTACTGTCGTTTTCAGCTTTTAATCTACCTGTCAAAATGAAGTTATTTACTTAACGGAAAACATTAGTACTACAGAGGCCCTAGCACGCTTGCTCTTTTACGATCGATAGAATAAATATCCGTAATTTCTCATCGTTCCCTAGGACAACTGCACATCGCTAACGTACAAACAACAGTTGATGTCAAATACGTTAAGGACACTTAGTCATTGTGGACTGTCACTTTATCGTTGGCGATATGTAGTAATGCTAGGGAACAATGAGAAGTTACCGATATTTATCCTACCGATCGTTATCGAGCGAGTATGCTAGGGCCTCAGGAATACCTGCCATTATAAAATTTCATTTTCCTTTCCCAAAACATACATCAAAGAACAAAAATTATTAAAATAAATACCTTATTCTATCGACGTATTTTTTATCTAGTTCTTCAAATGGTACATAATTGTGGTATCAAATGGCCAAAAAAAATATTTAGCACATTTAAAATATGTAGCTTGGAAATATTCAGATTTCAGATGAGAAATTTAAAGTTTATGCAACAGATAAACAACCCTCTTGGCTGGATAAATAATGAAATATTTTTCTAGGAACTATTTTATGTGTAATTAAATGAAACAATATATCTTAGTTACAACCACTGATTTATTTAGTTACACGCCGACCGGTTTCGGAACAACCGTTCCTTCTTCAGGGCAAACATACAAAGTGTGTGTATTTTATGTGTGTTTCTATTTTTTATTTCGATTAGTAAGATCTTCACGAACACAATTGTTTACCAATTTTATGTAATTTTCACCCCGTTTTTTTAGTAAGGCTGTATATGAAACATTTTAACGCAGTTGTCGAATAATTGTAGGTATAATTGTGAATTATTACAGATCGATGAACTAAAAGTTTTTATAATAGATTGACGAGTTTTTAGTCAGAAAATATTTACTAATAAGATTATAAATTATTAATAAGAGCAATAAATATTTAAAAAAAATAATTGAGCGTTACGTACTAGGATCTAGGAAGTTAGGTATACTATAATATAAGGTTGAATCAATGTGTGGATCATTGATCCAAACACCTGACGCACTCATATACATTGCTTGCAGATAGTACATTTTCAAATTCGACTTCATGAAAGCAAACTCCCGTGAAATTGGTAAACGAAGTGTAAAATAATTAAAAGAATACAGCGAAATCTTTCCCAGGATGAGTTGTTATCCAAAATATTAACAATTTAACAAGTTTCAAAGTTGAAATCCAAGTTCTGTGAAAATTCTGTCATTAATTTTTTATGGAAAACTCAGAATCACAGAACTAAAAATAGATCTTGAATACGATTTTCACAAGACATGAGTATTAACTTAAAAAATGTATGACGTGGTAAAGCTAAAAATATAAAAAAATGAAAGATACGTAGTGCAGCTAGTTGGTACACAATAAATTAGTCCAAAAGCCGTGATCGACAACTTTCTCGGGAATCTCTTGCTGAGAAATCACATCTGAGAAATTCTTGGAGAGTCCGAATTGACTTCTCGAGATATTTGATCTCGACTCTGGAACCAGAGGAAATAATCATTCAGCGATGCGCTATTGATATTTTTCAGTTAATCAGACCTAGACAACAATATAAATCATCATTTCTAATTCAATGACCTTGAAATATATGGCGAAATCGATGGTGTGAGGGCAGCGTTATTAGAATACCGGGCTATTGTTCCAAGATAAAATGAAAATTGCCGATATCCGAAAATTTAGGCCTTTGTCTAAATTGTATTGTTCCGTTCTCTAATTATTTGAGTCTGTGTTTCACCGGAATTTGGATCAGCAGTTCTCTTAACTTACAAAAGCCTCTTCGTAGAAACTCTCATACAAAGGAAAGATCCTGTTTCGGGCTTTAATTACAGCTTTTAAGATTACTTAAGTGATAACAACATATATTTGCCCCAAGATCTTACTCAAACCGTTAAGGATATCCCCTTTTCTACATCCATTAAGAGGGTCAAAGATCCATCATTAAGATAAGACACCTTGGACATTTGGACGCGCCTTAATCAGATGATAGTTGCGATTATTACACACGATATCTATTTTTATAAAAGTTAATTCGTAGTAGAATTCTTCTAGAAAATCGTTTCTCTCATTTAATAATAAAATAAATGTTTTCAATACGTTACTGGTACCTGCCAAATGTTAGGCTTAATTTAAGATTATTCTATAATATATTCTGCCACTGATTCCCTAGCAGAGCATAGTTGATTCTCTCAAATCTTACCCTAGCAATCGATGGCTTTTTTCTTCTCGGAGAAATGTCAATTTCGAGATAGTGATGCAATTTCGTTATGAATAATTGTGCTCCGCTCCTGTTTCGATAGAGAAACAAATAAATATTTTCTAGTTCGGCAGGAAAAGAACATAAATAATTTTAATTTTCCATTTTGATTCAAATACTAGCGGCAAACCTCGTACCGCCTCAGACTCAATAAATGTTATGTTACATTTATTAAATTAAGTTTTTAATAGTTAAAATAAATACTCTAAGTTCAAAAAATGAAATTGAGCTGTTGACTAATCACGAAATGTTCCCACACTACACCATTGACAGTTCGAATTGATTCAAATTATGTCGACCAACGCACATTACTTAAAAAGCCGTTCCTTAAAAAAAATATGAAAACATTAATTTTCTTCATAATTATTTTTACCGTGATTTTTTCCGATGTTTTAATAGTTATTCTGTTAATCGGGACGGAGACAAATCCAACAAATCAAAGATCATAAAAATCGGTTAAGCCATTCTTGTGTTATAAATGCTGTAACTAACCCGACTTTGTTTTATATATTAAGATTCGAAAATAACAAGCTCGCCATGTTTATATGATTTCCATAATTTTGGAATTTCGTAAAATGTATGATTAATATTAATTTGTTTATTCACTTCAACCATTTGCACTATGATAAATAATGTTTGGTAAAAATATTTCAATGTCCATTTTTTGGAATAAACGTGATTTTTTACTATAGAATTATGCCAGCGCGTAGCTGACTACAAGTGTAGCTTGTGTTAGTAAAGTTAAAGAAAGTTTTCCCTAGTTTAGTTTACTCCATACGAGCTAATCTTAGCTAACCTAACCATAACTTACCCCAGTATTGTAGCTTTCTAGAAAATATGTTGCTTCTAGCACAGCATATCCTAACCGATCTGGGCGTTGCTTGTCCTAGCATAGCTACAAAAAGTGTGGAGAGTTTTTTTTTATGTTAGAAAGAGGTGAGTATGGGTTTTGAAGAGACCTAAGTTGTAAGAGGGACAAAAAACAAAGGCAGACAAATTGCACCACAGCCGTCGTGAAAACGACTCCTTCTCACGAGACAAATGCCAACCGTGTACAAACAATGTTGGGCGCGCATTTGGCGTGTATCCCGACTATGCACTCGTGGCAAAAGGATCATGACGCTAGTTCCTCGGAGCAATTCCATTGAAAAACCGAAAGAAAGATAGTATTCCCACACCCTTTTTTTACTTTTATAGTGAATATCTCACAAGAGTCCCAATTACTCCCGTCTGGAGCCAGTGAGACCATGGCATCCCCAATTGGGGTATATTGTGAGGCTGAAGGTAAGTGGGAAGGGAAGGAGATGGGGTAGAGGAAGGTAAGGTACCTGGCTATTCAGATCTAGTCATTAAACAGGTCGATACTGGGAGTATCTTCTACTCTGGAACGTGCGGCAAATATAGTATGTATTATTTTAATTAATTAATTAGGAAATAACACAAATTAATCAAATAAAATTTATTTGCGCACGCCGGGTTCGAACCCGCGACCTTCGGAATGGGAAAAAAAGCCTTGCCCCTGGAAAATGTAGTCCGTTTGTTAAAATAGGGAAATCTATCAATCGATCCGCCCGTTACTGCATGGAGTCAAGTGTATTGAGAGTTAATTTCTGCGATCTAATAGTGCAGCAAATTATACTCACGTCTTTAGTGTATTTCTCCAATGATCTGATAGTGGTCTCAAAGTAGTCCTCTCCGTAGGCTCCCTTCTGTTCCTCGCTGAGCAGGTTCCACATTTCCTTAGCCTGGGTCAGCAGAGACTCCTCAGACAGCCAAGCGTTGCCTGTGGTGTACTCGCCAGGGGCCACGACTACCACATCCACTCCGCGAGGACGCAGTTCTTGGCGCAGGCAGTTGGACATGCCCTCGATGCCGGCAAGGAGAGCGCAGTGAACTCCGCGCACAGGGGAAGAGACCCTCGCGAGCCCGGAAGTAACGTTGACGATGCGGCCTTTGGCGCGGCGGATCAGCGGAAGCATTACTTGGATCACTCGGGTGGGGCCTGCAAACAAAAAATTCATTTATTTACAGGATTTTTTAGAAGATAATATAAGTGAGAGTTAGAACTACGTAGCATGGATAGCGCAAGCACGAGTAGCTTATACGGTTTAGTGCTTTCGACTAGTCTCAGAGTAGTCAATGTTCAAAAAATAAATTCGAAAATTTTATAAATTTAATAAATTTCGAAATTTTAAAATGTTTAATCAGTTTCATCAAATGCGGAAAATAGGTTCAATTCGGGCACCCAAACACTATTTGTAATAAATATCTCAATGTGTTCAGTATTCTCCAGTACTAAGGACGTTTATTGAAAGACTTGAGTTATTTAAATCACAGTGTCTGTTTATTTACGTATCGTAATTTATAATTATACTTCGGAGGACAAACGGCCTTCTAGCTGTAAGCGGAGCTTCTGAATTATATAGCTCTCCGGACTCCGCACATCTACCTTCGGTCACCTTCGGAACCACTCGGCAACGAAACCATGCGACCCGTAGAGAATACAGTAAGATGGAAACTAAATCAAATACCAATATGATACATAACACTATTTATTATAAGTGCTGAAAAATATAAATCCGCTAGCGAATAATTCGGAAAGATACAACTCTTTTACTAATACTTTTTGTACATAATAATTAAAAACCTATATTAAACTATTTTTTTTGTCTTTCTAGGGCTTGCGGCTCTGCCATGGAGGTCGAAGACAGAAATACAAAAAATATTTAAGATTAATTTATTTCCAATATTTTTTTTTGGTTTTAATATTAACATAGGATTTTAACAAATTAATAACCTATTGAGTTCGAAAATTTGAAATTTTGTAAATGTCAAGTTTCTCTGAAATATGAATAAAACTGATCGTAACCTTTTGATTCCGACGGATTTTCAGAAAGCGCTAACATTTTTGTACGAAGTAATAGTGATATGAATGGAGGGTTAAAAGAGAATTTTTTCGACAAATTGAAAACCAATCGCTGGCGACATCTGCCTCGGAAAGTTTTGAATTAACGATCTATCAGAAAATTGAGCGATATCTAATGACCTTCGTACTAGCTTACGGGTTAGTCTAGAATCTAGAGATTCTCAACCTTTTTGGGTCCATTTTGTATATTTTCTCCTCATATTCCCTCCTTCTATCAATCATCAATAATATATAGTATATTTGCAGCACGTTCCAGAGTGGAAGAAACTC
Source organism: Limnephilus auricula (assembly GCA_951813805.1). Classification (NCBI taxonomy): domain Eukaryota; kingdom Metazoa; phylum Arthropoda; class Insecta; order Trichoptera; family Limnephilidae; genus Limnephilus; species Limnephilus auricula. The sequence continues at coordinate 3,498,193 of OX638401.1, forward strand.
TCAGTAACGCCCTGGTGAAAGACCGCCATTCAGAATTGAAACGTTGCTTAAAATGGCTTTAGCCGCGTTTGGCGACCAGATCTGAATTCACCTTCCACTACCCCATATCTTCCTTCTCCTCACTTCCTTCAGCCTAATAACATTTGCCCAACTGGGATGCCATAAAATTATATATTCCATATTATTCGTATATAGTATTCATGTAAAAAATATTTATGATATTTATTCATCGTGAAATTAAAACTATATTGCAACAATTTTCCTACAGCAAAGAGCTTCTGTAAAACTGTAAAATTCTCGTTAAAATTGTTAAAATTGTGACGTACTTCGTATAAGAAGGCCAATAAAAAAAATACGAATGTGGTTAGACCACACGGCTGAGGTAAATACTTCTTTATCAATCTAATCTAATTTTCTTTCTGGCATCGAATAAAACTATTCCAACTATTAGTGTATACGAATCTATATTGAAGAATCGTTTGGAATATTATCAACCATCGTGACAAATCAGTCGTTTCGATGCACTCTCTAAACGACAATTTGATTAATTTTATTATGGGAATCGCGCTAAGAATGGATTTGTTGATTTAATTCTTACAAAGTTTAAAATATTTTTTTTTGATGCGGATTCTAGTTAGAGAGTGACGTTTATTCACATTTGAAGCAGAAAATTCAAAAAATTCCAATCGAAAAATGCTAGTGATTAGTTAGATTTAATGTTTAGAAAGTGAGAAACAACAACACAACTATTGTCAGCATAAATGCCAGCACCCATTCCAAACGTCATTACAATGGATTTGAGCAGTATTGTTACGATTAGATTATGAGGAATGAACCTCAAAATTAATATAAATTTATTATCGTTCGCCTCCGAAACGTTCGTAACGCCCGTAACGTTCGGACATATGACATAACGCCTCTCGTAACGCTCTCGCCAGTTTACCCCAAGTCAAGCGTGCCTAAAGAAGTATTTACTTCAAAAACACTTACAAATCGTCGCTTTGTATTTACAATTTATTGAGAAATAAAATCGCTTCCAGAACACGGCGTGAGATTGAAAAAGGCAGTTCCGAAAGCACTCGAAGGCTGCGTGGGTCACGATCAATATTTATTTTTCAGGCTAAATAAACCAAGAGTAGGCATTTCAGGTACCCTTACCTGTAGAACCTACCCTTGTAATGTACGGGCACGGGCGTGATGAAAAGGTTCCGTGAATTTTCATCTTGAAAATAATTAAACCTAGCCTATACAGAATGGTTCAATAACTTCCTGAGGCCTTTTCCAATCTATCAGCGAGATGAGAACCAATTATATCGCCGTGGTATTTTATTAACGTATTCGAAATTCTGAACCACGATCGCTTAGGTATATTTTTATTTCGTTACTGCAATTATATTGAGCTTTCAACATTACATTAACCTACATTCTTTAACATTAATAATTATAAAGTTCGTTAGAAAACTAAATAGTAGAAAAGTGTTTTTTGACATTTTTTAAAATTTTTAATTTTATCTTCTCGAAGGAAACATTGGTTACGAAACACGTTGAAAATTCTTATTAAATAAGCGGTGCATACAAAATGATTTGTTTTGATTTAATTAAAATAACAAAGTGAATTTGCGTTTATTGAAGAAGTAGCATAACTGTTTGTCTGAAGCAGCTGAGATTAACGAGTGTTCCAAAAGTCCCAATTGTCCGGAGTTTGTGGGATTATGGCATCCCAAATAGGGGTATATTGTGAGTATAAGGAAGAGAGGGAGGAAAGCAATTGATTATTTATATCAGGTCACCAAATGCGGATAAAGTCATTTCAAGCAACGTTTCGATTCGCAATGGTGGTCTTTCACCATTTCTTCTATTCTTGTCGGCAATAGATGATAATGTACATATTTATTTTACGCTTGCAAGTTAAATCTACCCATAGCTTTTGGGATTTGTATTATTCATTTAATTAAAATAAAACAAGATAATTAAATGAAATAAATTACTTTATATTATTACCACTATAAAATCAAATGTTATAATATCTACATGTTTCAAAACCAATGGTTTCTTCGTCAGAATAATAATATGAATTTAATAAAAATGATGCCACAAAGTAATTTGCGTAAGTAATGCGAAGATTGAAAATAGGATGATATTTTCTTAAAAGAATATAATCGATGCTGGAAACAGAAAAATGGCAAAAACGCTTTACAGCTAAGTATTAAAATGAATCTACACAATATGTTTGTTTGTGCCTGTGTTCATCAAATCAAGTTTTCTAGAATTTCCCAGAACATGTTCATCAAATCAAGTACAAACAAACAATATAGCTTAATATACACTATCATCAATTATTTTATTATCTGTAACTTCGTTAACATAAATTCAATGTTATATTATCTTAAATTTCATCTATCAATTATTATTTTATCTGTAAATTTCATTGTCATAAATTCCTTGTTATATGTATTACCTTTAAACATCATTATCATCAATTACTATATTATATGTAAATTTCATTATCATAAATTCATTGCTGCATTAACTGTAAACCTCATTATCATAATTATTATATAATCAGTAAATGTACTTCATTACCCATATAATCTGCATACTTCACCCGCCATAACACAGGGACATCCCTAGCATGGCGGGCGAAATAACACAATATGTACACTATGTATAAAATTCTTTAATAAATAAATAAATAAATAAATAATACTCGTAGACAGATTATAATTCAAATAAAATTCTGTATCTTTTTCCTAAACAGCGTGTATTATTGGTTTGAAAATAAAATATACAAAAATTATACTCCGAAAAAGTATTTTGGATTCTGAAAAATGTACCGGAGGCTAAAATCCCAATAACCAATATCCCTACAGAGAAATCCCAAATAACCCCCTTTTGAAAACCAGAGTCCAGAAAAATTGGTAAACCGATAAAATATTTTTTTATATTTCGTCTGGAAAAGGTGAAAGCCAATGAACCACTATCACAAATTGGGTAAAAGTTCACAAATCGGATGCTGAGTGTTGGTTTGTACTATGTCCACCAAAACTCGAGAACGAGAGAGAGAACGAGGTTTAAAGTTTAAAAAAATTCTATTTTTGTTTCCTTTACTTCAAACTAATTTTGATAAATAATGTTATTAAATACAAGGGTTAATCTACCTTTAGGTAAAAGAACAACATAAGTGGTTGATATTTTATTTAAATAAAAGCATAATCAAGAACGTAAAATGACACTTTTTTTAAACAATATAGCAAAAAAAATGATTGGTTGCACCATGACCATATTTAATGTTAAATATGTTTTAAGATTTTCACAGCCAAAAGTATTTTTGTTGTTTATTTTTGGGATGTTATGCCAACGCTTAGCCAAGTCTATGAACACTGTAACGCTGTCCGAAATGTTGTCTAATGAAGGAGTTAGCGTAACACGGCATAACATCCCAAAAATACACGACCAAAAAAAATTTAATGTTGGTTTCTATTATATCCATACTTTGGGCGGAAATAGACCAAACCAACAGTAATTTCATCCAATGGGACATCGAACAAAAATAATTTAACATTCACATACATAAGGTTTTAATAAATAATAAAAAATATATTAAAAAAATTCATTAAATTATGTATTGTCCTATGAATAAATAAAATGTATGGTGTAATCAAACATTAGTAATTTTTACATACACGCAGATAAGGTTTTAATAAATAATAGTAAAAAAATTGTATTGGCCAATGGACATAGTACACTACTCCAATCCTCATTTTTTTCTAATTAATATGGAGATAGAACAAAAAATGATGTTCAAAATGTAAGTCCTCGCTGAAAATTAATTTATTTTTGTGTGGATTTATTTTTTTATTTTTTATATAGTGAACACCTCACAAGAGTCCCAATTGCTCCCGTCTGGAGCCAGTGAGACTATGGCATCCTCAATTGGGGTATGTTGTGAGGCTGAAGGTAAGCGGGGAAGAGAAGGAGATGGGGGAGAGGAAGGTGGGGATGTACCTGGCTATTCAGATCTAGTCACTAAATAAGGTTAAAGCCATTTCAAGCAACGTTTCAATTCTGAATGGTGGTCTTACACCCGAATAGGACAAGGGGAAGAAGAAGAAGAAGAAGAAGAAGGTCTTACACCAGGGCGATACTGAGAGTATCTTTCCCTCCGGAACGTGCCCCAAATATATGGTTTATATTATTTTTAATGAATTAATTTTGAAATAACACCCTCGGAATAGGAGTCCAAAGCCTTTCATCTGGATTACGATGTATTAGATAAAAATATGATTAATACTACTGTATTCACAGTTTAAAAAAAACATAGATGGACATAGTACAAACCAACCCTCAGCAAGCGAAATGGTTACGTAATGGAAAAGAGCAATAATTGTTTCTAGGGTGGGTGGGTTATTAATGATCTTAATTTTAATAACATTCGGGAATGAGACTACCCGGAACTTCCTTTTCAGGAATTAAAACATCCTGGAATTTTTAATACGGGACTTGACTGTCTGGATTTTGGCCGTAATGTTAATGATATAATTCTCTTATTTTAATTTGCTTGCGAACATGAAAATATTATTAAGTTTTTATTTCTATACTTCTCGACATTATCTCTCTATACATTTTCGACCTTCTTAATAATATTACTCACTCCTTCAGTTGTATCCAAAACTACTTACGAACTTCAGCTTATTTTCTGGAATTGTTTGATAGTATCTATGTGTAGGAAAGAACAAGGTATGCAAGGAAAAAGGGAAGACCAATCACTTACTAATGTATCTCTGCAAAAGAGCACACAACATCAGCACAGCATAGTTACATAGTTCCACTGCGATACCTCGAGGTAATTATTGCCACAACAAAACGAATGAGTACAAAAAGTAATATGCTTTCAGGATGGTGGAATTTCTTCTTTTAACAACTTGCTTCCAAGGTAGTCTTTATTCTTATTCGTTTTAAAAACAAATGCACTCCAATTTTTACTATTTTTCTTGCCATTGTTCGAAATTTCAAATGCTTTCCCGTCAAGGTGATGGTTAAGTTACACAGAAAAGAAAATATATCGTCAAGCTATTTTCTCAGTATACAGGTTTAACCGGTAATAAATCATTCTTTAGGCACAATAAAAATTGAAATTGGGCGGGAGTAAATATAATTAATCAAATATAAATTTTCTCAACGTGGACTAACCATATTTTGAAAATGGCCTCAAACTCCGAAACAACTGTCACAATAATATTTAAAAAATACTTACAGAACGTAATAACATTGAAGATAAAAAAATAAAGATTAAAGAACAAAAACGAAATAATATTTTTTTTTCTTCAATCTTTGGAGGCAGGATGCGTGTCTCCTATGTGAGGAGGTAAATGGGCCTCCGGTTGATTGAGGAGATATCGGTGGGTCGTGATATCTCCGCACATGCTGGTCGGGATAATAACACGAGAATGATAGTTGATGATAAGATGATGTATTTACATAATTTACATAATGCACTATTTACAAATGTAGATAGTATTTACAAATTGCGTAAGTTATATTATCCCGACCGAACCGCAGATTGCGAAGTTGGTGTTACTCGGCCGATTGCCGCGCGAGCACTGCGTTGAGTGAAGACTGATTAAGAACGACTGCTGGATTTGATTTACTCGAGCCCTTATATAGGGTGTGTGTAATGTGTGGCTGTGTGTAATGTGTAATGTGTGGCAGGTCCGAGCTCTTTCCAGAAGGTGGTCGAAATTAAATTGCCTAGCGAAGTAGCAGGTAGGTGCGGCCGTTCAGTAACTAGGTACGCCGCTACGTAAGTACGTGGAACGCTACACATCTTTGCAAAATTATTATTCTTTACGTTATTATACTGATGAAGAAACCGTCGGTATTATAACGTGTGATTATAATGGTTTACACAAAGTAATTAGTTATAATTTAATTATAAAATTTGTTTAAATTAAATTAAACCGAGTTCTACGAATTAAAAACCAAAATAATTATACATAAAAGTTTTGGATCTTAAACATGTAAGAAAGCTTTCCGTATTGTACATAAAAAAAATAACGAGTGTGCATGGGACCACACGTCTGAAGTAAAACTTGTGCGAGCGCACTGCTCTCTCTTGCTCCTACAATGTGATACAGACAATAGGCCTGCACTGTATCTTAGATATACGAAACGTAACTGGCTATGAGAGAGATAAAGAAAATGTGTGCTCGCACCTCTCTCTCTTGCTCCTATAGTAATATACGAAACGTAACTCTCTCTCTCTTTATATCTTCTCTAACTTATATCTCCCTCTCAACTTCCGTTCGTCTTGCCCGATCACATCTTTCGTAACGCTCTCGTCACGCATTCGCCAGCTTTCTCCCCAAGTCCTCAAGTCCTCAAAAGAAGTTTTACTTCAAAAATATAATCTTGGTAATAAGTAACTTAATTAATTAAATATAGCAACGAAAAGCTCAAAAGCTCGGAGCTCTAATACTCGTATAATATAAACAAACGAATTCAAGGCAAACGTCCTCCTAGTAAGGTCCACGTTACACAACTACATAAATCCATATTAGGAATTTGATCCCCAAGCTAATCACTCCCCATTATATTTTCAGAAGGTATATCTTTGTTATTGTTACAATGATAACAAGTTGACGTTATTTCCCGCAGAGGTACACACAGGGGAGAGACCGCAAACAGTCCTGGCTTACAGACATTCATTTACAGCATTTTGTTATACTTTGTGGTGGGTCTTGACAAGACACGATTAAGTATTTGATTTTTCAAATACTTGAATCGATATAATTCTATTCAATATATTACAATTGCCATGTGTATATTATTGTGATGTAACTTTTATTTCCCACATCAAAATAAATGGTTACTAATTACTTTATTTAAATTTATTCATTTATTAAGTTAACAAGTTATAACAATGTTGATAACAATAAGTTACAAAATGAGTTTTCATACATCTTTAATTTTATTGTTGATGGATCTCTTATATAGAAGCGGACGCTTGTGTTTAGAAGAGGAGCTAGTGTCAGAATGAAAAATATTTTGAACCTATAATTAAATATGATTTAAGGAATTAAAAACTTTGAACTTAAAAATAAGTAGATAAATAGACAGATATATAGATATGTTAATTATGAAGATAAATTCATCATTTTTTTTTAAACATTGAATTGCTCTTTATTCGCTTTTATTAGACATGTTATAGTATCTGTTTGTAATTGGCTTCACACAGGATTCTACGAGGGATTTTTTCTTCTGTGTCATCTTTGAGGATGCTGTGTGGAGCATTTTAGGGAAAGAAAAGAGAGGAAATTCGGCGAAGGAAAAGAGTATGAGGAGTGGGTGAAAATCTGAGGGCCAATTTGTTGTCCAAGAGTGAGGGACGTATGAATCTATCCGTCTTGCTACGAGGCAAGGCTATGGATCGAGAGAGTCCAGATGCAGAGATTAAAACGTCTTCCTCAACCAATCTCTCCTGATTCGTCCGCCATTCAGTAGGTGGGAAAATGCATCCGCCGCCAAGACCAAGACAAACCTCACTCCATGAATCTGGGAACCCCTTCTAAATCCCACCAAGATTTGCAAACCACTTGGGATAGTGGTAATCCGATAAATGCTTCCCGGGGCGGCGGTACATGTACCCGCCTACCAAACTAAGATAGTCAACTGTTTTACATTAGCAACATTTTCTCACGTTTCTTGCGCTTGTTATCTATTCTATTTGGTTTCATGACATTTGATCTCCCGGATCTAATAACCCTACCTGTCTGTAAACTGAATGTATAAGGATAGGAAGTAATAAATCAATAAAATTGCGCTTTACTCATGTATATATTTCGTCCCTAATCTTACACAAACTAGATAACTATTTTATGTACTAGCTTCTGCCCGCGACTTCGTCTGCGTAGGATTAGTACTTCTAGTAATCTATTTTCTTTTCCAAGGTCCCATCTACGTATATACCAAAATTCTTAACCTATTTATTTAAAATATCTAGAATTATTCTTGATACGATTTAAAGTATTAGTCAAGTACTTCAAATAAATACACTGACTTAAATATTTTCTAAAATAGAATTTTGATTTAACAAACATTGTTTTGCAAAATGTCATTCTCAAGTTTTGTCATTTTCTATTAAGCAATAATTATTATTTTCAATATATTGAAAATAAATAGCTAGTTTTATAAATTATATCCTGTATGTTATTCTGATATATTATCGTAAAGTTTCATTAAAATCCATTCAGTAAATTTTGCGTAAAAGAGTAACAAACACACGTACATCCATACAAACTCGCGTTTATAATATTAGTAAGATTCCACGTTCTCATAAATAATTTAAAAGTTTAAAAATTCTTTCTGTTCAAAGACAAATTTCTGATTAAAGTCAGTCCCTTGTCTCTAGACATTGATGAATTTTGACTAGAACTTTGCATGAAAATATTTTTCCAGACTTCAGATCCCGTTCTCAACGATTAAAATAGCGTAAGCTGTTCTCCGAGTAGTGAAACTCGCTTATATATGCATTATCGTTGCCAAGAACTCACGGAGGCCGCATAAAGACAGATTTCATGCATAATTTCTTACGAATAGGGGTTGACTTAATTGGCTGCGGGTTCATTAGGAAATAATGTGGTAATGTAGTGCCGAGCGAAGTGGAATTGATAAAATTATGAAAGCGGCGCAGAAAAGGCTAATGACTGTGCTAATAATTTAAAATTGCTAGTAACCAAGTGAATATAATCAAGCGATGTCTCATCGTAGTTCTGAACTATGTAAGGGTAGAGATATAGTTCACGTCACTATTCTAAGCGCGGTTATTACAATCTTACTTGTCGGATATCGATCATGGAAATTTGAAATGCTTTAAAGAACAAAATGTTAATTGTTTAGGAGAGCGAAAATAATGTTTTTCTCTTTTTCTAAAAATCATATCTGCTGTTTTTGTAGACCTATTATTACGATTTTTTATTATAAAATAACTTGAATAGATCTTTCAGAATAGTATTCATTTTTGTAAATTTTTTTAACGAGAGATTTTTTTTTCATAAAATGTGCGTAGTAAAAGATGCAATTATTTATTTAAAGAGAAAAAACGAAGAAAAATGACATATTTGACTCATTTTCGGATACTTTTGTTCTTTACAGCTTTTCGCTATAAAGGACATGATTGACATGATTTCAATGGCGTGTTGCGCTACCTCCTTTTTCAGCCAACACTTCGGAAAGCATTACGGTGTCCATCATCAGGGCAGATGTGTAATCGATGTATGTATATAAATATATATTTTTATTTTATTTACTAGATTCTTATCTGCCGTTAAAGGGCAATTTAAATTCACAAAAATCCCATAAATATCAATAGAGACGACGGGGCTAAGCTCCACAGTTCTCGATATCCCGCAATTGATGGATACGCCTTGTAATGGTTCTAATGCGTTTTGATCCCCCTGACTTAAATCAACCCTATTTAAGGGTGATCATTTTTTTTTTTCGTATAACTTTAAGTTTTGAAAACCTTAAGTTACTGCTGGAGCTGCCAGTACGTAGGCAAGTACGTACTGATAAATTGTTGTTTAATTACTTTTGAATTAACTAGACACGTTGTGATTATTTTTGTTTCGCCTTTATAGCGCTAATTCAGGTAGATTAAACGGATTTGTGGTAACTTTTGGTTCTTAGCTGTGGTGTGTTGCAATTTGTCAGATCTTCAACAATGACGATATTCTATCTAACTGGCTAATCATTTAACTTCCCAGTATATCTTACTATTTACTGATCTAATACCCTTCCCCATGCTATTGACGAATAGTCTAATTACGATATACCTAACTCTCTGTGCCGTTCTACCTAAACTCGGAGTTATAAACCCTTTTGTTAGAGTATATCAAAACATCATTCATACAATAATTCAATTAGTTATTCTAAGTTCCTATTGGTTGTTAGTTGTATGCAATCTACTTACAGGTAGGTATAATGGGTAGGAATAGGGACAAACATGTGCTTGCTACGATTGGTCTCCTCCAATTCCCAATTAGCTCGATGAAGGAAAACCTGTCGAGCTAACCCCAATCCCAACGCCTCCAGGAAGATTTAATTGTTGCCTCGCAACTGATGAAAATTGACATGTTTCGTCCCTGTCGGGAGGGGAATGTGTGTGATTTTTGTAGTTGATGATATATGTTGTAATCTCCATAGTACAATGCGGCAATGGGAGAATATCTCTACCAAATCTTCGCAAGGTAAGATGGTATGATGATTAAGATGATAGGTTGAAGATTCATGATGAAAGGTCATTCCATGTCGCTAGACATAAAAATGACGCTCCGTTCCGCCGAGTGTGATTGAAGTATGTCTAAGAGCTCTCAGAAGGTGCTCAGATGACTTCCGGTTCAGATCGTGCCCTTCGGCCCGAGCCTGATGATGATGATGATATGTTGATGATGGCCAGCATGCTGAAGGTTAAGGGTCCGCCCAGCTAACCGCAGCCATGAACATTATACCGAAGTGAATACTTGCGGATAAGTCAGGGGTCGGGAATCCCCGCGTGCATCCCACTGGTTTCGAAGAAATAAAAATTAGCAGGCTCAGGAGCCGAACTCTTCGCCGCCTCCTCAGCATCCTTTACAGCAAACTGTCAGCTCCCAGACTTTCGTCAATCACACCTGCCAAATCCGTTAAGTAAAAGGGTACGTACTGTAGAGTGCGTGTTTAGTATATCCAAATGTGTACGCCACTAATTTATGTCGGTAGTTAATTTGAGGGAAGACTAGGCCCTATTCCCCGGCTATAGTGTTTCTCAGGAACAACGAAAACCCGTCGGAAATCATCGAAACAATACAAGCCATTGTTCCCTTCGTCCAACGAATACAAGGGTCATCTCTCACGTGTCAACATAAGATAACGGAGCCCATCACGATCTTGTCCCCTTCGTCTGGAGACTAGCGGAAATAGAAAAGCTGTCAATGACCTCAGACTCCTCTTACAGATGTTCTGCCTGACCGCTCTCTCACCGCCAATACTGTCGAAACGGAAGCCGTACCAGTGACATAGTGGGATCAAGTCCTTTGTTCTCCGGACAATGACGAGTGCCTGGGTTAGGTGGGACTCGTGGTCAACCACCGACACAGCTGATACAGGGCCATTTCTAGGTTCAGGGTTCAAGTCCATCCGCGCAAGGTCACCGATATTCAGAACCGAGTCAAAGATCCGTTTCCTTCGTTTCCGCCGATCAAGAGATAGGGAAGCTCGCGTGAGTTTCGTCCATTTCGCCTAATGAGCGACGTACGTGGAAACAACCCATATCGCCGGATAGGGAAGCCCAGCGAAGTTATTCTCTCGACAATCACCTGACACTGCTGGTTTTTTTTGAAGTAAAGTTTGTTTAGACGGTATTCAAATAAGTCGAATATCAATGCAAAACCGACGCTCGCTGCGTAAAACATAATAACTTAAGAAAATATAAGTAGCTCTTTTTTAATAATACTGTGGGGAAAATATTTATTACCGTATAACCCCTCGTGTGCCCCCTTTGTCTAACGTACCGATATTGAATGAAATGTTATGAATCTAACGTCAACGGTAGAGATGTAAAACGAGAAGATAATGTCCTTAACTTAGATTGCGCTGGCAAGAAGGGAAATTTGTTTTTTCAAAATTGTTCCACTGTGATTAAACTTGAACACTATACCGCGTAGTAAAGGTCTTTATATTTATGTGCAGGAATATATATATATATATATATATAAATATTTGGGATAATTATCATTCACATGCAACTGTAATTATGTTTAAATTAATACATTGAAGAAGCAGATAACAATAATAGTCTAATTTTTTCTTAAATATGAAAAGGAACAAGACACAGAAAATAATAAAAGATAACGGTCGCAACCGGGACTCGAACCCAGAACCTTACGTCTCACTGAAATAATATACAATCAATTGTTCAATTTGAATGTGAAAATTTAAATCTTTGCAAAGTTACAATTATTTTATAAATATAATTTGGGATAACTAAATATTGCTTATCGCCTCCTCAATAGGTCAACTTACGAAGAAAATAGTTTGCTTCAAGATGCACAAAATCCATTTCAATTTTCAAATTTCAAGGCCCAAATTGCAAGGTATTGATTAATAATTGAATGATTTTATTGTTAGTACATAGAGAATCCACTTACCCAACCATCTCAGTGTTATCCGGTCACATTTTTTTTCACATTCACAACCAGTATATATTTCATGCAGTTTGGTGCATGCTTCTAAATAAAACTATCTGTGTTAGTAATTAAAATGCACTTCGCTATTTTTAACTTATTACTAAGCGACCTTCCCGTCTCCCATCGAAAACCGACTGTCTTCTATAACTCCCCGAACCGACTGTCCCGTGATAGTCTTTCAAAAATCCTTCCTCGACCATCCCACCACTACCCCCTGAAACCGCCTGTCCTGGCTCCACCCCTCCTCTACTTGACCCGGTGGTCTTCTAGGCGCATTCCGCTTCGTGGAACCAATTCATCCCCCTCGACACACTGGCAGTTCTAGGCAATACTTTATCACTAATCGCCCTCCTTGTCATGAATTCGATGCTTCCAAAAGATGCATTCATCACTGCTTAATTGCCCTCGCTGAAATTCGAGTTAAGATTTCAAATTTTTCTCCAGTGGCGTGTCACCCCCGCTAGTCTAGCCCATTTTGGCCGCTTCCATAATCTGTACCTGTTTTGTTAATTAATTATATTTTTTTCCACTGTCCGTGTGTGCTATCTACGCGATACCGAATTGACAACTGCTATTCTCACACTTACCTCTAAATATTTACCGGCCGTTGGTCTTTTCTGGGATTAAATATCCGTTTTGCCCTCCTTAATTCCAACCAAACGTAACCTCGGCGACGCCACTGGGAATCTGTTTCAGGAATTCGTCCACACGTGGTAACCACTGGCTACTAACTCACGGGCGATCTATCGTACGGTGCGTGTTTCGTATTTTTTTCTTGTGCCCGGTCATTAATGCCTGATTCATTGTCATCTCAAGTAAACATTTCTCTCTGACACGTAGGTACATGTTTGTGATGTGAATTTCCGTGAATCAATATTCTAAAAGGAGATAAATTGCACAAACAGGGAGGTGCCTAACCAGCGCAATTTTTTATGTCGTCTCCGGATTCGTCTTCACAGCAAGCAGAGACAGAAGATCTACCCTGTCTTCCTTTAGTTAAGATATGTGCTTTCCTTTTTTTAGGTATACTGAAAATACTAATGCTTTGGCTGAAAGGCGAGATCATCACAGCCTCAACCAAACGCAGAAAACTATTTTTAATTGTCTATCCTGAAAATCGATTACATATCTGCCCTGATTTTGGATACTGTAATGCTGTCCGAAACGTTGGCTAAAGAAGATGGTATCGAAGCACGGCATAATACCAAAAAATTACATTTTTTCCCATCTTCTACAATACCACTTGGTGGAACCTTTGTGTGGTATCACTTAAAATAATGTTTAACCGATCATCAGATCGCGTTTCAGCTTCATTTCGCGCTCTTAAAAATTGAAGAGAAAAAACGCGCCCTAAATTTAATGACAAAATTCCTACATCTTTTCCATGGAAAAAACGTCAAAGGCAAAATGTCCATGTAAAAAGAAATAGAAAAAATTCAGTTACAAAAACCTGAATGAGGTAATTTACGTGCGAAAGCTTGACATGAAAAGCCTTTGTAGACTTTTACAGTAAAGTTCCATGAAATATGATTACAAACATCATAAGGTACAGCAGGCTAACGCGTGTTTTGACACCGAAAATGTGTTCATTTTGCGAAATCCAAGTCTTTGTAAAATATTCTCTTTCGCAAATCAGTATGGCCTTAAACTCTAGCCATAATAGCGCTTAGATTAATAATCATCGTTTCTGACATTTTCTAAGTAAATTATTAACGGGAAGTCATTAAGAAACAAAGGGCAGGAACCAGGATAATTGTGGAAACATGGAGAAATGAGGAGTAGTATGAATAATAAAATTAATTTATGTTTCAATCTTGGTTTATAATTATCATTTGGTTTAGAGTTTAATCTTTCCCGGTAATAAGCACCAGCAGTAAGAAGTCAATCATATTTTCACAGTGTACGAGTATGTGTGATTTTACTAACAGTAAATACCATTTAAGCGAAATTTGTGTTCAGGAACGACTAAAAAAAATGGGATCTAAAACGCCTCCCCAACATTTTTTCCAATGTCAGATTTTTCAGATCAAAATCATCCCAAAAATGTCATGTGGTTTTGGTGTGATAGTAATGTTAAAATTTTGAAATATTAATTATTGTTAAACATTTCAACAAATATGTCGATTTTTCCATCAAATAAAATACCAATTTACAATAAAAATATATGAATTTCTTTCAGACTACTTTAATTTTAATTAAACTGTACCGGTTTCGAAGAACCCTTCCTTCGTCAGGAGAATATTAAAACTAACCTCTGATACAAAATATTGACAGATAAAAAAAAAAAAAAACAAAGTTAACAAAGGAGGAGTGGTAATTGCGGGAATTCCGGCAATAACAGAGCAGTTTACTGGAAATATATCTAGAATGGGACTAAAAGATAAATTAATTTGGTTATTCAATATACTAGCGACAACAACTAAGGTAAATTATTAAAAAACACTAAAGATAGAGATCATAAATTAAGCCACTCATGCATTTACCACTAGCCATAAAGATTATTTTTGACTCGATTGATTGACTAACTTTTTTCGTGCTTGTAAAATTATTCATAAAAAAAACAACCTTGGCGCTACTTTACTAGATAACACCAAAATACGCAGATTTCTAAAGGGGTTAGAAGTCAACATTTCTGGCGTTTATATTCCTCTGAACAAGAATATTTGAATCCACATGTGTTTACGCAATATACAAAATTGGAAAGAAAACATATTTGTTAAAAATCAATACACTGTATTACGTAGATTTAGATTTAGGGCGTAGGTGTTGAGTACTTCCAAATCGAATTCGAAAAACAATAATGGACGTAAATAGGGATTTTTCACATTAAGTAAAGGTGAAATACGAACCAATTCCCGGGACAAAGGTACGGAAAGTAGGCATCGGATGATATCCAAACACGCTAAGGTGGATAACGTTAAGAGGTTTGCTAATCTGAGGAGGGTGGCAGGGATGAAATTGGGAACAAAACATCTATCTTGATGGTATATAATCTGAAACACTCAATTCAGCCGTTGGCGCTAGTGTAGCTGGGTATCACGTCAGCCATTATTCCTTTGCAAAAGGGAAAGTTTTTTTACAAAAGTTTAATAATACTAGTAATTAAAAATGTCAACGTTGTATTGTGCCTTTATGCTACAACAAAAAAGCGTTTTGTTTTATCAAACCAAGTATGCCTCGGGAATCTATTATAATCGTAAGTATAGTCTAATTTATGTAAAACGTTATTTTAATAGCAACTAGCTGACCCGGCAAACTTCGAACCGCGTCAGAATCAATAAATGTTGTGTTTAATTTATTAGCTGAAATAAATTAAGTTTTTATTAAGTTAAAATAAATAGGTACCTACTCTTAAGTTCAAAACATGAAATTGAGCTGTTGACTAAGAACGAAATGTTCGGCACACTACACCATTGACAGTTCGAATTGATTCAAATTATGTAGACCAACGTACATTATTTGATAAGCAGTTCCATACAAAATATATGAAATAATTCATTTTCTTCACAATTATTTTTCTGTGTTTTAATAGTTAATCTGTTAATCGGGACGGAGACAAATCCAATAAATCAAAGATCATAAAAATCGGTTCAGCCGTTCTTGAGTTATAAATGGTGTAACTAACCCGACTTTGTTTTATATATTAAGATGTAAATGTAAATAAGCATAATTTCAAAACAATTATAGAAAATCGTCTGAGAATGGTTATTTATGTCGAAAGTCATAACTCTGACTGTTCCACGACAACTCAAAAAAGTGGAATTTCAACACCCCTTTGAAAAGCCATTAAAATTGATGAAAAAAATAATTATAAATAACCCTATTTAACATACATGTATAGACACACACATTCACAGGAAAATAATCTAAAACAGTTTGCAGTTACAAACAAATCAAGTCTACCTTTTCCCCAATTACTTTTCCATTTGTATTTCTCAATCCATGTTTTAATAATTATTTGCCTCTCCAACCGCCATATTTGTCAACCATTTTTAAAATATCTCTTTAAAACCCGAGAACATTATCTTTTAAATCGTATTACACATCTGTCATATCATGCAAATGGTATCCAATCACATCAGCCATCTGCACCGAGCTTTCCAGATTATTTCCAGATTCCAGATATTATTCGATAACGAACCAGATAAATATAAAATAAAATAATATAGATATAATAATAAAAGTAAATATTATTCGCTAGGTTTTATAAATTGTACAGATTTTTTTTCATGTTAATATTATACCTGCAAAGCTACTGCAAGTAGCTTGTCAGGTAATGGAATGACCTGTAGCTTTGTGGTGATAATTTTTAAAACACAAAAGTAACGCAGTTGAAATGGGCTGTCGCGGACTGTAATATTAACAATTAAAGGTAGCGACAGACACGCAGCTCACATCAAAAATATACTTATGACACAATAGCGCTAGCCATACAATCCCGTACAGACCCGCCAGACGTGAAAAGATCATGTGTTATAAGCGCGGTTTGAATCTTCGCTAATCGATTTTTTTTCTGTAACCGCTACCGGTGCTATTTCAGAAAAGTCCCCCCTCCGCCGTAAACAGGAGAGGGGGCCATTTTTAATACACGGAGTGTCACAAATTGAGATATCCAGTACAAAGAAATGATAGTCCCTCGACCGCTTCCGAATTCAACTGACCCCCTCTCCTGCCGTAGGAAGAAATCTTTTATAACGTAGTGTGTCGGTAGAAAAGTTACTTTATAACACAGTATCTTTTGATGTGAGCTTCGTGTCTGTACCGTGCTTTAATAAGTTATATGAATACTTAATATATATACGTAACATATCGATTCGAGGCAGCGTATCGAAAAAAATGTTTAGTTACTTCCTAGCAAAACAGTTACGTCACGCAAAAGATGCGACGAATTCGATGGGTAGTTTGTATGATGAAATTACTCATAGATGGTGTTACTTTTGGATTAAAAAAAGATACAGAAGGTCTAATCTGTAGTTATTATATGGATGCAGCAGAACAAATATGTACCCACATTATTTATAAAGAAAGAATTCCATATAAATTGTTTCCTCTGGACTGCAGCCAAAATACTGATTAACCTTCTTGGCCTGTGCAAAGGAGGTTGATCGGGGTCTGATATAATTCCATTGTTAACGGACCGATTGCAATCTCAAATGTGAATTGAGTCTGTTTTATACATGTATTATGTATATCCCAATACAGTAATCTTGCCGAATCTAACAGCATTGATCTGTTTCACAATTGATATCAGTAGCATGAGTTCACCGCACACACGTTACCGACAATTATTCTCTCTTAAGCCGGTACTTTTTAAGCCCCATATGAATAATTAATATAATATCTCACTGAAGAAGAAGTCAATACTAATAAATCTAAATGAAAATAACGATCGCAACTGGGACTCGAAACCAGAATCTCTTGTCTTACCGGGACAAACACCTGAACCATCTCGGCCATTGGGTCCTCTTAATTTTTGCCGATCTCACCTTTCAAATTCACAATTACAATATTATCTTCAACTAATTTTTCCCATATTTTTGGATCATCAATCATGGGTTTTTAAATCATCACAAATTCCTACGGATGTTCTGAGAGAGCTCTGCTAGAGAGGTAAAAAAGGACTCTCTCAACCAGTCTCTTCTGATCTGGCCAGCCACACATGAATATGGGCAGCTACATCCGCCGCCAAGATCCGGACAAACCTCATCCCATAAACACGGGCACCCTTGCTAAATCACCAAACGTAAACTCTACTATTTACAGATAAATAGATGAAAAGCTCAACCCTGAAATGAGCGCTGCAAAAATAATAACAATAAAGCAGCTTACAATTCAAAAGATTGATATTTTATCAAAACAAATTTTCTGCATCGGAGTTCGTAATATAAACAAAACACTTTTGTGTTATTACTGCCTCAGAAAACAGATTTTATGCTTTCGATGTTTGACAACGCCTTTGTTGGAGCTTGTCGCATCCCTTCTTGTCGCTATAGAGGTAGGGGTGAAATGAAAGCAGGCATTTCCAAGATTGAGATCATTAAGAGTGACACGGAGTAGATCGGAATGACAGAGGGAAAAGGTAGTAAGAAGACTAGGGGAGCAGGAGATGAGGAGTGCGGGAGAGGTTAGTTGGGTGGGGGAATATCGGGTTCCGGTGGGAAGCCAACTGATAGCGGAAAATAGATGATTACCTTATCATGAATGTCATTAGTGAAATTGTTAAACAACAAATCAACGTAATACAATATGTAGATTACCTACTGGAAATTGAAATGGAATAACTTGCCTTAGAAACTGAACATGGTATAATAATATAAATATTTTATTATAAGAGTATAAACTTAAGCAAACCTTAATTTTTAAAACCGATAAATTTTTAGATGACAAAAAAAATCTATTTTTCTAAAGCAGAAAAGAACTCTAGGAATGAACTTGAAATTTTGCAAAGGCGAATCTTTTTGATGAGAAGAAGGAGTGAATATGGATCTTGACGAGACCGACTAATAAACATAGTTCCACATCTGAGCTATTGAATACTAGAACGAGTCGTAGGACCGACCCGTTCTTTCGTGAAAAATATCAACCATGGACAAACTTTGGGAATGCGTTTGGCGTGTTCCCCTTTTATGAATCGGTTCGAAGAATCTATCATTGAAATACCGGTTGAACGAGGATAGGTGGCCACCAAATTCTATAGTGGTGCGATCATGCTATTTGTACCTATAGGGTCAGCAGTTGTATACAATTTATTGTTTGCAACAGTACTTCTACATTGCGCTACAGGGATTGAAATATTCACGTAAAGATCGAGAAATATGACATGTCGCCATATTTATCGAGTGTCTAAAAAGGGTATCTTTGAAAACGATTTGAAACTCGTCAAAACAGAGCAGTAAAACTGGTTTATCTATGGATAAATAATGTACCTGTTAAAATGCAGAATAGGGGGTACAGATTTGAACATCGACTTCTCCCAAAAATCGAAATTTGATCTGAGTAGACACGTAAAAGTGTACCTTCTGTCTGGTACAATACTCAAAAACACAGATTATTCATAAACACTACCAAATAAATTGTAATGTGGAAAAACTTGTAGTGAATTAAATAAAATTTTGATGTTGTCTGGGTCACAAGTAGGATATTTCGAAATGTAGTATTAATGTACCGGACCGTTACGCCTTCCGGTGTTATTTTAAATCATATTTAAAATGTAGAACACAAACACCTGTAAGTAATATTTTTGGATCATGGCGAATTCGAATATTGCTTTCCTCATTATCTCAAAACTTAGTATTTGGAGATGTCTGATTAATCAACTGGATGATCAACATTTAAAAATTTTGGAAAATGCCAAAAACCAATTTTTTTCCTAATTCCTTTTTCTAATTTCATCACGCTGTAGAATTTCTACTACAAGGAATTAAATAAACATTTAAATTTTCGTAGTAGCCGTTTATAATTCAGCGTCAACTTCGCCCTTGTGTTTGGTAAAAACTAAGGTACCAATTTAAATTTTTTTAAGTTAAAACCTTTTAATTTAAAAATGTGTTCATTTGAAACCCTTTCAAATCCAAGACAACATTCTCCCAAAAACGTTTATAACTTCTACAATATAATAGCAACACACCTGTATAAAATCTCTCTTCTCCCCTTTTTTTCTATTTCTCTTATCAATTTTCATTTTCTGTTTATTTTTCCAAAATCTATTTATTAATTAATTTTTGTTCTTTCTTTTAAGAAAATTATAAAAAAATATTAAATTCCTGCCATCTCAGAACAGGTTCATCCTAGTGACGTGGCATATACGTTAGTGAAAATTATACTTTTGTAAATGTATTTTTTAGTTAATAAATAATAAAAAAAGAGAATTTCGCCCAAAGTGAAGCCACCGCGACCGTCTGGATGAATTTCAGCTATAAGAGAACACATCATTCTTGTGGGGAATTTTGATTGGTCTGTTAAGAAGAAATATTAATATCCCCATGGCCTGGTTTTCCTTACATATTACCACCGATAAGCAAAAGGAGGCTCTTAAGCCTAGGCGGGACATTAACCTTTTTGCAGCTTTCATAAACGACCCTTGGCGGTTTTTCTGCCACCCTCAAAATATCACAAAAGCCTCTGGGATTTAGTCACGTCGATTTGGAAGGGGCTTTTTGTGTCAATGGCGAAATTTGTAAGAGAGGTCATGATATTATGATGACGATGATGACTTCTTAATATGTTATTCGATTTTCCATTGAAGTTTACTTACGAACGTTTATAAGCTTACATACGTAAATAATATAAAGTTTTACAATGATATTGAGATGGGGGAATAATAGTCTATATACTGTAATAAACACAACGTATCTAGGATGAAATGGGATATTGAAGATATCTATATAAAAATAAATGTTTCTCTGCTTGTTCCTTTTGCAATCCTAAACCATTCATCCGATTGCGATGAAACTTTGTTGATTTGTTGTGCCCGTGCCCGCAAAAATTTCTATATATATACATACATTAGTTTGTTTTTTAAGTTTGTATGTTACAATTTCTTTTAATCCTGTAATTCAGTATAAACACTTATTATTATTATTTATATTATTTTAATATCTGTTCTAAACAAATAACATTTATTATGTTTTAAACTTTTATTTTTCTTATACGTACTTTTTATCTTTTTTGTTGTTGTTATTATTCTTTCTCTTCTTTTTATTTCCTCCATTTCTTTTTGTTTGTACAAAACATGCTCCATATATCATCCTAATTTGACTGTCCTAAAATGGGATTCCTCCCAGTTGGGCAGTCAAAACATTTCATAAATAATGTAAAATAATGTATAATCTATTACTAAATAAATAAATAAAAATATAATAATGAGCTCTGAAGTTATAAAATGTTTATAAAAAATTACAACAGGTTGCTGAAACACATGTGTATTTGATATAGTTTAGCCAATTAAGACATTATCTAGGTTACAAATAGATTCGTTAAAATAACATTGTAATCATCCAAATAGCTATCAAAAATATTGGGAAAGTTAGTTGAGGATGCATATTACTGTTTTTTTTTTAAATTTGAAATATGAGATCGACCAAAAAAGGAAAAAAATATATGTTGTTTTATTTCGTGTTTCATTTGGATTTATTGGTACTATCTTTTGCTTCAATGATATTTGTATTTTTTAACTAATAAACACATCTTGAGTTGTAAGTACGTAAACAGCTAGAAGCTTGCAAAAACTTTACATTTTACTTTAGTAAAAATTCCTTTGATCAGTAAACACTACAAATACGCTCTTCCCAACGCAACTCTACGACCAACACGCGAATCGAGCGTTACTAAACAAATCACTTAGCTGATCGGAAGCTCAAATTGATCGATTGAAAAGTTGGGAAAACAGCCTTTTGCATTTTAGGAATGTTTAGCCAAAATTGAGGCTCTACAGTTGATCAGTAGAATTGGGAACTATTTAAGATTTGTAATTTTTATTTTACAATATCTTTTTTATAACACCATTAACATGACAGTGTGAGGCCTCACCGGGTAATTTTTCAATATTTCTTTTCACAATGCTTATAAGTCTTCCAGTCTGTGTATGGTTTCGAAACTGTCAATCGGTTTTTGTGATGGATTTAAAAAATAGGTTTTGTAAAGACTGCTTTCTTTTCCAACAACTAATTTATCTTCCTAAATCACATAAATTATTTACATAAGAAAGAAAGTTGGTTAGGAGTTCACCATTATCATATTTATATTAATATTTAGATTTATATTGTGAAACTTTTAATATTTAGTTTATCCGCGCCAATATTATGCGTAGGATAAAAGAAATCTATAAAAAATGGCCATTTCTTTTTACAAATTTGAGGTAGAAAAAAATCCTATATTTCCGAATTTTTATTGTAATGTCAAACAAGTGAAATTCTAATAACTACCTATCTTGTTTTTATCGTGTTAAATTAAAAGTTTGCGAAACGAAATTGAAAAATAAAATCATATTTACATTACGAGTAGAAGAGGATTTATTATTTAAATAAGTTAAATTGGGAAAAATATAAAATCCACCATGCGCCCGTTTCGAGGACGTTCATAATTCAATTTTCAAATTTATTTTAACTTGGGCTTTTCGGAAATTCAGTTTTTCCTCAGTTTACCTGTTAAAAAAATATTCTACTACAGTGTCACTGAAAAGTTTCTTCAAAAATATTAAATATTACGTATACTAACGCCGTTCTTCCACGGAGCTAAGTTTAAGCGACGCGATCGCCGCTCGTCCGTATTTTCAATACTATTATTAGTGTTTGAAATCGCCGCTAGGCGCTGCACTAGCAAAATTTTATGACAGGTAGCGGTAGCGTCGCTTGTAAAAAGCTACGTGAACGATGGGCGTAAGAGTAGATGAGAAACAAGAAGCTTCAATTTTAACGATTTTTTTTTTTTAGTTTCTATTTAAACTATGTACGTATTTCTCATATCATGATATATTTTTGGGAATATTATTATTCCGCCTTCTTTAGCCAACTTTTCGGACAGTATTGCAGTGGCCATCATTAGGGCAAATGTGTAATCAAAGATTGTGGTGAAGTGTGTGCTTATGAATATAGATGATGTAACATGTTGCCACCTTCAATCCTCAATGAGCTGGTATTACAGATTAAAAATGCTTTTCTGCGTTTAGTTTTGATGCAGCCGTCAATTTATTATAATATTATTATTTATTATAATAGTATTAGTCCCCTTGGCGTCATCTCTATTAATATTAATTGGATTTTTGTGAAATTCAATTGTCTCCCTAATTAGGCGTGCTATTTGCGTTTTGGGTCTTCCCAGGACATTAGGTCGTCTAGCACGATTGATCGGTAAGGATTGATAGGATGACTCGCGGTAACTTCTCGTTTTCTATGAAAACTCAGATCGTTAATGTACAAACAACAGTTGACGTCGAATACATTAAGAGTACTTAGTCAGTGCGAACTATTACTTATTCGTTGGTGATCTGCAGTAATGCTAGAGTACGATGAGAAGTTACCGGAAGTTAACCTATCAATCATTGATCGAAAATTCTAGGGGGGCTGGAACAAATTCAAAGAAATGGCCGGATTCAATTAAATGCTCGATAATTTCCAATTTGTCAGGGTGGCCGAGTTAACATGCTCGAAAGTGTTCTGATATCCCTTTAGAGATCGTTTGGCTGGCTTACATAAACTTTGTCAAATCCCGAACAGCTGAGTTTGTAAACTTCATCAGTTTCCCGAGGAAACTTTGTTTTTGCAGGCCTCAGTAGCAGGTCTTTTATATTTGTCAATCTCGATATTACTTTTGGTCGTGAAAATCTAAAATCATAACTCTGATTGTTTGAAGTTGATTATAAGTTAAGTGGTAGTTATGTACAGTAAGTTTTCATAGTCCTCCTCTCTAGGGTTTCCTTTTATGAGGCGGCCTTTAGTAGATAAAAAAAAAATGTATATTTTGTAGAACTTTTCCGACTCAAACTACTTGAGTCAAACGCGATGCCAACTCAAACTGACTCAAACAAGTCAAACTGATCCAATACTAGGTTGAGTAAATATTGAGGGAATAAAATATATTTCTTGGTACACTATTAAGTTTATTTCTTGGTACACTATTAAGTTCATTTCTTGGCACGCCACTAAGTGTATTTCATGACACACTATTAAATTTATTTTTTTGCACAATATTAAGTTTATTTCTTAACATACCAATGAGTTTATTTCTTGGCACACAATTAAGTATATTTCTTGGCAAACTATTAAGTTTTTTTCTTGACACACTCATAAGTTTATTTCCCTGGCAAACTATTAAGTTTATTTTTTGGAACACTATTAAGTAAATTTCTTGGCACACTAATAAGTTTATTTCTTTGCACACTATTAAATTTGTTTCTTGGCACACTCTTGAGTTAAATTATTGGCATACTAATAAGTTTATTTTTTGGCACACCATTAAGTTTATTTCTCGGCACTCTTTTAAGTTTATTTCTTGGCATACTATTGTTCATTCAATTTATTATTCCCATCATTATGTGTGCGTACGCGCAATGCCATTGGGATTAAACTTTCTGTAAAATAAAAAACTTTTCATTCGTTAAGTAAGTAAGTAAGTCTGTGTGTTTAGAAGTAACGAACGTATAAATCCATCCCTCCAACTGCGGTGCAAGGCGTTGGGTTCCTTAGACTCTCTCTCTTGATATGGACCGCCACGCAGTAAGTCGCCATAATCTAGATAAATCTCGACCTTATTGCGATGATTTAATTAAATTTAACATGTTAGTAAAAAGTATTTTTTACACTTTTGTATAATATAAAGGCATTTTTTTCCTGCGAAAAACCACGCGGACGTGGATGAGAAAAAACTCTCTCAAAGCCATTGCTACGCTCATGATAATTTTTTCTTAAGAAATAGGTTACATAAGCCAAGCCAACGCTGGGAATAAACATTCCACTGGTTGGGAAATCCTTTGGAAACATTTATGGAATGAACCTTTTCTTGATTAATAACTTGATATATTGTATATTTCTAACAATCTGCTACGCTGAATGCCTTGGGCTATACGCGTTAAGCTTATTGAGTTCACGAACGAAGATAAAACATACTAATTAGCTAACTACCAAGACATTATACCGCAGGGGTAGGCGGAGAGGGTGGTGCGTCAAACATCTCTCTTCTGGTAGACACTATTTGATTCGTCTACGTTCATATTCATATATCCAGGGTGTTAAGGGACGTACTTGACTTTCTTTAACCAGTGATTCCCGACAATATTTGGAGTAATAAAAAGTCATTGAATTTTTCGATATATATATTTTTGAATTTTTTTTTCAAAGACAAACAAAAAAAAATCTTCCACATTTCGTCATTTATCACTCAGCCGAGTAACCGCTCGAACCTTCACCACATGTTTAAAAAAATGCCATTTCAAGAAACGTTTCAATTCTGAATGGTGGTCTTTTACCAGTGCGATACTGAAAGTTTCTTTCACAAATACAGTAAATATTATTTTAAATTAATTGATATTAAATTAATTAATTTTTAATTAATTAATTGACCAGTCGGTGGCCGAGTTGGCAGACAATACAAGTTTCCAGGCGTCGTATGTTCAATTCCTCGGCTTTCTTTGTTAAAAAAAATCTTTAAATTTACTTGCGCACCCCGAAGTCTGAATCTCCCCCCTTACCCCTCGACCACGGATGCCGATAATCATTTATTATTAAATGATTAAAATATTTTAACATTCCCAACCAATCAACCGATGAAACGATATGCGGTTAAAGTAATTTCGTAAATTAGAAACATAACCGGAATTCTGCTATGGAAATCAAATTATCTCCTCTAGTAGCGTTATAACCTTATTATCATATTGAATAAAGTTATATTTTCATTTGTACGCGAAGCCATATTAAATTATATGTTGTTCTTATAATAATATAATGTTTCATCCCGCAAACATTTAAATTGTTGTAAATGCTGATTCCTTTTAATAGCTTTGATTGGCTTTGATGTTATATGATTGCAAACATAATTTTATTGCCAAACCGGTCCTTTTCATCTTGTACTCAATGTCAATTTCTTGTCAAAGTTTCTGCTTGATTATTCAAAGTTATTACATGAAACTAATAATACCTGAATACAAGTTTCCAAGAATAATTTATGGAATCGTGAAGCTAAATTATGGATGTAATATTGTTGCGAAAACGGAATTTGTACTTTCTTGGTAAGTTTTACTTCATGCTTTAACGTGTTTAAAGTGGATTTAAGAAATAGTCGACTACAAACTAAGTAAGATATAAATCTTACTAATATTATTATAATTGCATGGATGTATGTATGTTTGTTACTCTTTCACGCAAAAACTACTGAATGGATTTTAATGAGACTTTAATTATATGCTAGTAATAAATAAAGTTAACAGTGTAGGTACATGCTTTTTAAAACTTGTATTATACCATTACAAGAGTCAGTATTTTAATACTAATGCGAACATTGACATACTGATACTGACAACTGTTGTAATAAACTGATCGGTAAATACTGAGACGAAATACTGGCATGTGTAATGGCATGATAACATTCTATGTTTAAACTAGTATCAATACAATCAACAGTATCTTCACCAGAGCGATGTTAGGATAAAAATACACTCGATCAAAAATATTAATTAGTTATCAATTTCTTTCTTATTCAATTTTTTATGTGATAATCGCACATAAGTCCCAACTGCCCTCAACCGTCTGGAACAACTGAGACTATGGCACCCCCAATTGGGGTACAATGTGAGGGTGAGTAAGGGGAAGGCGATGAGGAAGATGAAGGTGGAGAAGCATCTGGCTAAATACCCGGAAGTACAGATCTAGTCATCACACATGGCTAAAGCCAATTCAAATAACGTTTCAATTCTGGATAATGGTATTTACGCCAGGGCGATACTGAGACTTTCTTCGACTCTGGAACGTGCTGCAAATATACGATGCATAATTTTTTAATTTTTATTTCCTTATATATTTAAACCGCACAAGAGTCCCAACTGCTCCCGTCTGGAGTTAGAGAGACTATGGCATCCCCAATTTGGGTATGTTGTGAGGCTGAAGGTGGTGGCAAGGGAAAGGAGATAGAGAAGAGGAAAGTGGGGAAGTACTTATTCAGATCTGGTCACCAAATATGGCTAAAACCATTTCAAGCAACAAGCAATTCTGAATGGTGGTATTACAACAGGGCGATACTCAGAGTATCTTCCACCATAAAACGTGCCAAAAAATACTATATATTATTTTAAACATGAGAATTATGAAATATCACAAATTAATCAAATGAAATGTATCTGCGCACGCCGAGATTTGAACCTGCGATCTCTGGATTTCTAGTCGAGAGCCTTACCTCTCGACCACAGGGGCCGTAATTTTTTTAAAATATTTTATTCCTACTCTTTTTAATAAAAAAATTTAAGTATCAATTTAAAATCTCGCATTTACTAAAAAAACTTCCAATTCTTTGGTAGCCAAAATGCTACCAACTTAGGTACCAACTGATTATCAAAAAGAAAAGTTTTATTTATAAAGGAAGAGAAATTTGAATAATTTATAACTTTTCACACCTTACGAGTGTTAAAACGCCAGCCGAATTTTTACAGAAGCGTACAGCTTTAAACTTGCAATCTTTTACCCGAATATGAAATAAAAATATGCGTACATCATCGTAAGTTTCTTACAAAGCTCAATATTCTCAGAAATACAAATATCCCTCCAAAGTAAAAGCTCCTTTGCGTCTCGCGTTGATGTAATCAGAAGAATAGGAAAATATATGGCTTGGCCTGAAGCCCACGCATATTACTCGTAAGTTTCATTTTGGATATAAGATATTTGTATGATTTAACAAGGTAAAATGAAATATCTTTCATACAGACCGTCATTTGTAAGTTTTCAATACTTCTGACTGAATTCAGTGTGGCGTGTGCTAAAATCGATCATATGTTATGCCGTGAAGATACATTTTATTACTTTTAGATTTATTCACAAAGATAACACGCATCTACTCGTATCAAAGTAATGCAAAAATAACAAAGAATTTTAAGATTTTTACACATCAATGAGAATTGTAAATCAATTTATGATACCAGTTTTTAAAACAACACAAATGGAAAACCATTAAATTTATCAAGCTATTAAAAACTAAAATAACCTCGCTTCTGAATTACGCTGTATTATCAACCGATAAGAATAAATAAATAAAATTAAACGACTATCAAAAAAAAACTTACATTAAAAAATTGAGTGCGTCTACCCTTTACGCGCGGTTGAAGTAAAACTTCTTTGACTAAAATCTAAATATAAACTTACATTTTTTTAAGGCGGCGGAACATGATTAGGTTGTTGATCTTTTTGTTTATTTATAGATGAAGGGGTTAAAATTTTCTGCGATTCAGCCATTTGAATTCTAAACAACACTATTTTAATTGTCACACTTCTGCCACTTTTTATTTCAAAAGCTAGAATTCACAAAAATCAGAGAGAAAAGGTTTAATATTCATCGTAAAAAATCTTCAGTTTAATCATATATAATCAACAAAACACAACAAAACCTGTTAAACTAACCTTATAGAAACAAAAATAAAAGGATGACGTCTGAAGTTTGAGTTTGATTTGACGTTTTGTTATTCGTTGCTAGGCTACTACTCATTTTTGCCATACCTACGACTTTAATATGAAGAAATATAAATCGAACGTTATTTCCCTTAACATTACTTCCGTCCAAAAATGATTTGAGTTACCCGCCGTAATGCCCCTAAAGAAGTCTTTCTTCAAA
The DNA here is from genome assembly GCA_951813805.1 of Limnephilus auricula. Taxonomy (NCBI): domain Eukaryota; kingdom Metazoa; phylum Arthropoda; class Insecta; order Trichoptera; family Limnephilidae; genus Limnephilus; species Limnephilus auricula. The sequence continues at coordinate 3,526,719 of OX638401.1, forward strand.
AATAAATATTTTATACAAAGTAAGAATTGTGGCTCCCTTACCAGACACAGGAGCTTCTCTTTTCTGATAAGGTATACATGACCAATGATGACTTAAATACAATATTTTGTAAAATATGTGTGTATAACTGTAAACCATATTCTTTATAATATAACAATTTAAAAAATATATTATTTTTAATGACAAATTGAAACACTTTGTGTTTACCACGATAATCGTTGATTATAATTATATTAATTAAATTAATATATATAATTATAATAATCGTTGATTATCGTGGTAAAAACAAAGTGTTTTAATTTGTCATTAATAAAATGGTGCCACAAAGTAAATTTGCAAAATTTGAATAAGTATATTACTTTTATCCTTTGTCAAAAAAACTTTGGCAAAAAAAAATATCGCCTAATTAAGTAAAACTTTAAAATGTCAACGAACTCACGGTATTTAATTATTATAAAACAAATAAAAATGGAAAATTTAACAAAATATCACATTATTGTGCTGCGTGATGAAATTTTTCTGTATCTTTTAGTCCATAGTGATAATTTACAACTAAGGCCACCAGAAATGTGTTGGCGACTTAGAAGCCTGAAATAGATGCTTCTAGGTAGGTGTTAGTACAGTACTAGCCGCTATTTATTTACATGTTTGGAACTTATCTGATACTGACCAAGCGAAACGCGACGAAGGGATGGGTTTCCTTCAGTCCATGTCTATCCCTTATTTACTTTGTGGAGACGACGGTATTTATCAATCCCACTTGAGATATTGCGTAGTGGAATATTGTCACACTAAAGCCTACATATTAGGTACTTATGCAAACACAAAACCAATTCTATACACCTTTATGTATACGCGATTCTCGTATTTGATGCATGAACACTCATCACTCAATGGGTTGTTGATCGTGTTTTGTCACCCTCCAAAAGCTTGTCATTTCTACAACCAAATCCCGTTGACTAACAACGACGAGCTTTAATAAGTACCACACCCCTGGAAATGCTTTGGACGGAAGCCTTAGGCTTCAAATCTTGACATGTCTTAACGACTCAAACGAAAGCTCGTGTGTACTATATTCTAGAGAACATTCTGTCAAAACAAATTTTTACATCACAATCTCATTTGTTTCAAATTGGCTAAAACAAACAATTCCACGTAAAAATGGTATCGCCTTTTTCGTAACCGGGTTTCCAGAAAAACCTAAATGATTTTTCATGTAAATGCCATCCAAGATTTACTCTGCCGGCAGCCATTGGATTTATGATATTTATGATATCCTGAGGGGGAAGTTACTGACGAAAATCATTCTAAAACAAAAGATCGACTGACTTGATTTTTATAAGAAAAAGTGTGTTCTACATTGTTAATCTTTAGAATGATTATAGATATTGTAATGATGGTACACGGTGTATTATAATGTTGGTTTATTGGAACTACGAGTATGTACAGTATATTGAGTCTAAACTGCTAGCTGGGAACAGAGGGCGTTAATGATAACTTCAAGGCTTATATAGACACTCTGTCTCTCTTCATCTTCCGTCTCTGTCAACTACTACGGAAGTCAAGGTGAATCCTATCTCACATCCTCCCCTACTTAACTTAAAGCCTCCCCTAGCTATATATTTCATTATACAAAATTAATTATAAATAAGAACACAATATAAGAACACAATATAAAAACACAATATAAACAATCACTATTTTTCTTTTTCTTATGTCCTTTCTTTTTCCTTCTTATCTTCTCCCCTCCTCTCTCCCTTTCCGGATCTGTGGAGGACCGATCACCTTGGACGCAAACGTCCTTGCCATGGGTTGGACCTGAAACATGGAGAAAGAGAATTAGAGACACTTCTATTACGTAACATCCCTGAGAGGTTTAGCTCGTCCGCTGATAGTGCACCTGTGTCAGACGCGCAGAAGCTCGGGCTTTCTTCCTCCTGCCAAGAGATATGCAATTTCTTTAACTGGTCTAAGTGTCTTTTCCAAACCATATCAGAATTATTAATCTTAACGAAATATATCTTGTTGCCCTTTTTATCAACAATTTTGCCAGGGACCCATAACCTTTTCCCTTGAGACCTAAAGTCTCTGGTCATTACTTTCTGACCTATTACAAAACTCAATTTATTTCTACCTTTATAATTTTTTTTCTGATTGACTTGACTCTGTTTAACATTTTGTAGAATTTTCTTCTGTTGAGCAGAACCGGAATTATTATTTCCTTCCCCCAATTTCTTTGGAATTAAAGAGTCAAATACCGTTCTAATTTTTCTTCCCAATAATAATACAGATGGTTCGAAACCCGTTGTTGCCTGAACCGTGTTCCTGTAATCTGTTAAAAAAATTATCCAATTTTACTTTGTAATCTACTGGAAATTTATTTTGCCCACAAATTTTTTAAGAAAATTTTTACATTCTCAGTCTAAAAATTGAATGAACCCAACATCACTGCATAAAGTTGCAATCTTGATGCTGCAATTATAGGAACCTTCTTGTCCCTACCAAAAATTCTCACTAACGGTTGGTTAATTAATAAATTATATTATTAGTCATTTGATAAAATAAGTTGATAAATGATTATTATTATTATGAATTATATTATAACTAAATTACAAAAATAATTGCACTACAAGTTGTCCCGTGCTGCCTGCGACAATTTTCAGTTCTAAAAACAAATACACCACTCTGTACTTCTTTGTGTTTTAATCGTTCTGAGATTTACACCTTCCTGCAACTCCCCAGATCTGAAATCCTATACCCCTTCCGATATTGAATGCCTGGAATTCGCCTTCCCGAAAACTCACATTCGATTTCAATCTAGTTTACCCTGAACCTCTTTAACTGAAAATTTCACATTCACAACCCTAGGTTTATTAATAAAAAGGATTTACACTGATACTTTACACTACCTTATTTTTCAACTTGTTTTAATTTTAATTCAACTTACTTGCCAAACGTATCCGTAAATATTTCTGGAAATTTCACTATAATCGATCCTTCAATGTATTCTCACTAACACAATTCACGATTCCTGAAATTCCTAAATCAAAAATATCCATAAAATCACGTCCTAGCACTGATAAATATGTATTTTCGACTACAACAATCTTTAAATCCCGACGCTTATTGTTAAATTCAACAGTAGAAGTGAAAGTACCTACCACTTTTATGAGAGTATTGTTGAAACCCCGTAAGCTGATTTTTTCCCGCGTCAGTTTTATGTTTCTAAATTTACTTAAGTACGATTCCTGGCATAATACTGAACATGATGCCCCAGTGTCTAACGTGAACCTACATATTATTCCATTTAATAAAATATTTACATAAAATGGTTCCACACTATTAATATCGTCTGAATATACGCCCGTCTTTGACAATAAAGTATAAACGTTAATACGACCTGAACCTCGTTTACATTGTTTTGCTAGATGACCTTTCGAGTTGCATGTATTACAAACATAATTCTTAAACTCACAATCTACCGATGTATGCTTATTGCTACCACAAGTGAAACATTTTCGCTCTAGTGACTTGCTATTATTTCTAGGATTGCTATTATTTGCTCTATAGCTGTCTCTATCCCGCCTATACGTTTTACTCGACACTCGTGTGGCGTTACTATTTACTCTGCCATACGCGGCTACTATATTATCACTAAGACCTTGAACTTTGAAACTACAAGTTCAATGCACTCTGCTACTTGAACGCATTTTTCGAAAGTGTGTAATTCAACTTCCAAAAATAATTTCTCTTTTATTTTACCCGGTCTACATCCGAGAACGAAGAAATCTCGCAATTTCTCTGATAAATTATTCCCAAATTTACAATTAATTGATAATGCTTTTAAACGAACTGCAAAATCCTTGATTGATTCGTTGACCGATTGTTTTGCTGAATAAAATTTCGACCTCTCTTCGAAAAAACATTTAGACATACCACAATAATCGCTCAATTTAGAAATTAACTCTTCTAATTTTACCTCAGTTACTTTCTTGGGTATACATAAATTTACTAACAGTGAGAAACTATCGTCCTCTAAAGCATTCAGAAAAATAGCCCTCTTCTTTAAATCTGTTGTAAATTTGTCATCATGCACTAGGAGGTACTGTTCGAGACGGACTTTGAAATTCTCCCAGTTACCGTCACGCAAACTGAAGGATCCCAAACCCCTGGACTCCATGTTTCCCTCTCACAGTGATCAAATTAAAAGAAAAGAGAAGAAAAGATAAGAAAAAAAATAGGACTTCCCTGAGTTAATCTTCTGGTCCAGACTCCTCTCCTTTGACCCTTGAAGTTCTCCTTGAAGAACCGCTCCTGTGCCTAGGACTCCGGTCCTCGGCTAGTGGTGATGCTGATGACTCCCCTTTTAGATCACGCCTGTGGACACCGATCCTCGACCTTGACCCGTGGTGTTGCTGCTGGTTGCCCCTCAGACCACGCCTGTGATCTGGCACACCGATCCTAGATCCTATGACCCGTGATGTCTCTGCTGCTGATCCCCCAGACCACGTCTGTGATCTGGAACACCGATCCTTGATCCGTGGTGCTGCTGCCTCCGTGACTCCGGTTCGTAGAGCCCTCACGCCTTCCCGTGGAGATACTACTTCTATCGGTCCGTGACCGACCCGACAAAATACTACTTGCAACAATAGTATTGGACACTGTAATTCGTGACTCGCGTTTTTACTTTTTTGTACCGTGAATCCGCGTGATTCTTTTTATAATATGATAATTATAACCTGTACCGGCTGCGCCACTGTTAATCTTTAGAATGATTATAGATATTGTAATGATGGTACACGGTGTATTATAATGTTGGTTTATTGGAACTACGAGTATGTACAGTATATTGAGTCTAAACTGCTAGCTGGGAAAAGAGGGCGTTAATGATAACTTCAAGGCTTATATAGACACTCTGTCTCTCTTCATCTTCCGTCTCTGTCAACTACTACGGAAGTCAAGGTGAATCCTATCTCACATACATAAAAAAAGCAATTGTAAAGCATATCAAATGGAATTATGTTACTGAATAAAATAAAAAAAGTAGGCTTATTTTTTTTTAAAGTCTTTAAATACAAAAGGCGAATAGTACAGAAAACCTCCATCTGAAAAAAAAACACAATAGGTGCCATATTGTAAAATGCAACTGTAGGCAAAGAAAACAGAAAAGTAGAAATTTTATTTGTACCTGTTTTCATAAAGGAGTAGACGACTGTATCGAATAAATCTATGTAAGTTACCACTGTAAGGTGTATTGTCGGGAAACACGTTAAACGCGTGCCTAACATATGTACACGATTGACATTCTACCACTCGTTCTTGAGTTCAACAGCTCGGCTGTGGAAAGATTTCTCCTCATCTGTGTTTCCTCCTTCCTACAACATGGGTCTCTTCAAGACCCGTGTTAACTCCTTTCTCTCCTCAAAAAGACCCCCCCACACAGCATCATCAAAGATGACATAGACCCTAAAGGAAATTGTTTTCCTCAAAGCCTCCTGTGCGGAGATAATGTTAAAAAAATGATAATTATGTGAATATTGCACTCCAGAAGGAGGAGTAAATAATACACATACCTAAAGTTTATCCGTAAAGAAAACGTAGACTTAGTTTGAGTATTTTAATTTGCTCTGCCATAGTGATCATCAAAAATGTATACAAAAACACTCAAAAACACTGGTATTTTATGGCTTCGACTTTAAATGGAGGCGCCTCACTATGGATATACTAAAACTTTTCTATTCCACTCATAAGAGTCCCAGCTGTTTCCAACTATAGCCAGTGAGATTACGGCATCCCCAATTGGGGTACGTTGGGTGTAAGAAGAAGATAAAGAGGAAGGTGGGGAAATACTTGGCTATTCACATCTGCTCACCAAAGATAGTTAAAGCTATTTCAAGCAACGTTTCAATTCTGAATGGTGGTCTTACACCAGGGCCGTACTGAGTGTATGCTCCATTATGGTACGTGCCAAAAACATACAATGTATTATTTTAAATGAGTGAATTATGAAATATGACAAATTAATCAAATTAAATTAATTTATTGAAGCAATTATATTCAAACATTTGACAAAAAGTTAATTCGTTTGTAAAATTATTTTTCCCTTTTTTAAAAGCTTCACGTAAAATTTACAATGTCAAGTCATTATTCATTATTACCGCGTAACTTACTATAAACCTTTGAGGAAATGGAATATCCCTATTCTTGAAAATATTTCTTATTAAAACATTTTCTTTAAAGATATTAAAGTTTTAATGGACTGTTGATCACAAAATTACCTCTGGGTAAATAAAAATAATAAAATACGTAAATAATGTTAAGTTATTTTTGAGCTATCATGGATTGTTATATGTTTTGTGTAATTTTGTATGTTGAAGGACCTTGAAATGTGTATGTTTTATCTGTTTTAACCACTGCACAAGTAGATGGTAAGCACATAAGTAAAATGAGAAAATTACTCACAGCGGCAACACTTTCTTCTATATTTTATTTTTAACACGCACTTTAAAGCGGTAATAAATTTGTTGCGGTACGTTTCTTCTCTGCGGCGGAGATAAGCGAAACCCCTTTATAAAAACGGGAATCCAATTTTTAAAAATTCGTCAAGTTCAAGAACGAAATATACTCTCAGTATCACCCCGGTGTAATACCATTCAGAATTGAAACGTTGCTTGAAATGGCTTTAACCGTGTGAACAGCCAGGTACTTTCCCACCATTCTCTTCCCCATCTCCTTCCGCTCCCCACTTACTTTTTTTATTTGCAAAAACAGTACAAAAACCAATACATTGCAAAAGCGGTAAACAAAATTACAATTAAATTTTGACAAAATAAATTCATTTAAATTAGGTCAAAAATTTTATACATATGTACACAGTTAAAACATATATAATATTTCGCGCTTAAAATCATTATATAACATGTTGAAAATGTCCAAGTTACCTGCGAGAGAGTTAATTAACCTAGTGAGTCTTCCCAAGGGCATCACCATTGGTAAGTTAGTTCTGCACCTGGGAAGAATTAAAAACCTGTGTTGGCGGCCTCGCGTGAAGTTATCTGGGAGATAAAGTCCTATTTCCATTAATTTCCATTGATAAAACCATTCAGGAGCTTATAAGCCATCAGCATGCGACGTTCCGCCTGGAACTAAGGCTGCAGATACCCGGCATTCCCGAGATAAATGCTGTTGGAAACCGCCATGGGTAAAAACCAAACTTTGTCATATAGAGGTATCGTAAAAATTTCTTTTGTATTTTCTCGATCATTAAGTACACAGACAGTGTCCTCTGGCCTCCATACCTGAGTTCCACTCTCGAGAATGTTACACACTAAGCTAATGTAAATCAACCTTTTAACTGCAATGTTGGTCAATTGTTTTGAGTTGTGTATGACAAAACTCAATGTTTTTGTAGCTGATTTACAGATCTTTTCAATATGACCTTCAGCCTCACAAAATACCTCAATTGGATATGCCAAAGTCTCACTGGCTCCAAACGGGACCAGATGAGAATTTGTGAGGTATCACGTAAAAAATAAAAACCAAATGTAAACTAATGACTATTTTGCAAAAAAAAGATCAGAAGTATATAGTTTTTGCACGTTTATACGGTGCTATTAAAATATCTGCTACCTCTGCATAACCAGGTATTTCCCCATCTTTCTCTTCCTAATCTAATTCCTCTCTCCCAGATCTTCCGATTACAACTGACGACCGTCCGTGGTCGAGTGGTAAGACACTTGACTCCCAATCGGAAGGTTGCGGGTTCGAACCCGGCGTGCGCAAATAAATTTTATTTGATTAATTTGTGTTATTTCACAATTAATTAATAAAAATAATATATACTATATTTGCGGCACGTTCCAGAGTGGAAGATACTCTCAGTATCGCCCTGGTGTAAGACCACCATTCAGAATTGAAACGTTGCTTAATAATGGCTTTAGCCGTGTTTAGTGACTAGATCTGAATAGCCAGGTACTTTCCCACCTTCCTCTTCCCCATCTCCTTCCCTTCCCTACATACCTTCAGCCTCACAACATACTCCAATTGGGGATGCCATAGTCTCACTGGCTCCAGAAGGGAGCAGTTGGGACTCTTTGTGAGGTTTCTCTATAAAAAAAAAAAAAACAACTTACCCCAATTCGAGGGCTTAATGTCAAAAAACGTTTGCTACGAAAAAAAAAACATTCCAATAATCTTTTGACCGAAAACCTTGGTTGACTTTAAGCTCTTGAATTATTGGTATGTTTTTTCACTGCCTGAAAACTGTTGAAACTATTGTATGGTACTCACATAAAAATGAAATAAAAAGCTATTGTGTCACCGTAATGATTTGTACAGTTCATCGTAAACGAGAAATAATACAACTTTGAAAATATTATGATGAGATTTAACTTCTGAAGAAAACATTATCTCAATCAGCCGCTACCTTTCAACAAAACTCTGTACCGTGCCGTTTTAAATTTCAAGATTCTTTTAAGATTGCTTTTAAATTAGCCCTGTTCTTCAGTCTACTCTTAAACCTTTCTGATTCTCTTTTATTTCCAGAAATACTTAAAACTACCCTTTAAATGTCAAAGGCGCTAAATGTGAAATTATTTCTCAGTATATTTTTTGGCTAGATAGTCAAAACCTTTTACCTCTTGAAGCATTATCCAACGACGGAAAAATATGACGTTTGTTTTAAATAAATCGTAGTTGCACAATTTTTTTTTCAAAACTATCAATTATTTATATTCATAATTTATTATTCATGTAGTTTCAGCTTCTTTCAATAGATGTCGATAGCTTGGCTAGTAACACTTAGTTACGCCATACCTTAACAGATAGCAGGTAAGTATGATATCAGAAGTCTACCATCTATCGTCGTTCGTATCTTAGGTATGAGCGATTACGATGGTCGTAGAAGGCACCGACAAGTTGAATGGGAAGTTCAGTCCACCCGCTGGAGCAGCAGAGCTACTTGGAGCCTAGTAAGGACGCCTGTCCAGTTTAAAATTCAATGTAGCTTTTAGGCGTAGGCTACAGGTTCAATATTTCCAACGATCCGTGTTACGATCTATTTTGATGGATCGTGATCCGTCAATATGGATCGGAGTGCTTCCCTATACGTTCAATATTTATTGTGATGCGTAAATAATTATCAAATATCGTGATATTTATTGAACGCGTCGGTTAGCGTATTGACGAAGCGGATAGTGTAATCAACTAGTACTCATTCGAACCTCAAACTTATTTGGAAGATACCCAACTCATCTTAAATTATATTAATATTGTAAATTAAAAGATACACTACGTAAGCATTGTCTTATGTAGAAATATACAAAAACAGCCAAACTATGACATATTATAAGTAAAACATGTTTTTGGTTAGTTTTTGCGATCTGAAACTCGAGGTAGTTTGAATTTAACCACTGAAGCGATTTCAGTCCAAATTTGGACAACTTTAATTTTTCTAGGATTACTTTCGGTCCCAAAATGGATCGATTTTCGTACCATCAGTAAAACATTTTTTTGTAATTATTTGAAACATTTTCATGACCAGAAATTTATTCTATAAAATAGTTGATAAAATAGACTTTATGTCTATGGCCTTATCGATTGTCTTTGAATTCTTCTAGAATGAATTTTGGCATTTGGAAAGCTTCAGTTCTACAAACGAACTTCAAAATAATTTTCAAACCAAACTTTTGATTTGTTGAACACACATAAAAAAATGATTTTCTAGAATATATTTGCATCTTTGATTATCAAAGAGGCCATATAGAACATAAAAACGTAGAACAATATTCATTATAGATATTAAAAATATACACTAGCGGCATTTTCAAATCCTTAGATCACTAAAGCACAAATTTTGCGCATTTATAAAGTTAAAGATTTTTTAACATTTTTTCTATCAATTTAAAAATATAGAAGAGTTAGTAAAATATAGGTGAACTCATTGGCTATATATCACAATAATTTTTTTATATTTTCTATACACAAATATAGAGTAATGATGTTTTTAATGTGGCGGGAAATATTCAATATAAATTTTCGAAAGTGGCGAGCTCTTAAGGCGATTTTTTATAATTCTCTGTGTCGCTCCAGCGGTTAATAAAAAAATACATATAAATAAAATACGTGTTTTAACATGTTTTCAAGAGACATAGTTTACAACTAGTACAAGGAGTACATGGTTTGAACTGTGTTTTGTGCTCCCCATCCCAGATTAAGGTCGATGACAACCATTTTAAAAGAATCTCGGTCTTCTGCACCACAAAGGAGAAAGGGGGTAGCCATTCTGGTGTAATACTCAAAGCTCCCTCTTCCATGATAATATAGCTGTCTTCCGATTTCACGTTCCCGTTAAACATTTCCCTTGAAAATATGTTGAGAGGGATGAGATTTATTTTTAGATGTGTAGAACTTCTTTTCTCTGTACACAAAGTATCACAAACTTGGTAGTTTTATATAAACAGTACAGAATAATGTGAGCAGTTTGTAGTGATTTTTATAGAGGCTGTGAGAATGAATCACTAAACATACTAATTTCGGATGTCGGTGTGTGAAATGTGAAATATTCTTGCGTGAAATTATTCACGTTCAGTGACCTCAAATGTTCTTTGAATTAGAGTCAATTTTCAAAATTGGAACTGACTGTGAGAAGAACAATTCAGATAAGTGGAAATTATTTTATTAAATTTATATTTTTTCGTACCTACTAGGTATAATTAATTACATATTACAATTCATTTGTATTCGCTTGATTATAATACTTTTTTTTATAATGTTCATGCCCGTATCTGGTAGTCGTAAATAGATTATAATATTATAATGTAATAACAAGAATGGAAACATTATGTAGAAGCAAACATTACATATTTAATAAAAAAACTGAATAAAATTAATTAAACTGAATTATTAAAATGGGTTTTAGAAAATAGATATAATAAATATTAAATGTGAGATAATACGCGGGAGGTGGGTTCAGGGGGGACGTTGGTGGGGAGAAGATGGAAGGGGACGTGGGAGGGGAACGGGAATATGGGAGGTTTGACGGAGGGGTGACGGAGAAGTGAGGGAGGGGTAAAGGAGACAACTAGCAGTAGGGGATAAGAAGGGGTAGATTTGGAAAATCATGCTTCTCACAAGGACAGCTGTATGTGGCCTGCTCACGAATCGGGAATCCTTCTGATTTATTCGTGAATGCACCAGACAGAAAAAACAACAGCAAAAAATGTATCCAAAAGCACTTTAATAAACAGAATTAAAACACAAACGTTTTCTTTCTTTGAGTGCATTGAAAAACATGCCGGGTACTCGCTAGTTTATAAAGAAAATGCGAAGAGAGTTTAAAATAACCCATCCTTAATGTTCGCATTCGTAAATGTTTAAATTTGAGCTCGGTAAACTTTTCTTCCATCAACCCAGATTCACAGTGGGAATCCAGTTATTTTTTTTTCACGTAGTGTGGATGTTTTCTAAATAAATCGTCTTCAAGGGGTGGTCTAAAAGGGGTGTGGGCGGAACGGGGAAAGGAAATGAATTGATGTGGGTGGTAGCGGGACATCAATCTGGGTGAAACAGAAAGGGCCTATTTAATTTAGCCCGAGGTGGCGTTTTGAGTGAGCACTCAGTAAATCAAAGGGCAGGTCCTTCAAAGGCGTAATGCTATAAATAAATATAGTTCACAATCAATCCATTAGTAATATAGACTGTTAATATTACCCACGTGGAAACAATAATTGTTGATATTTGAATTATCGAAATCATAATAATGTAATGAAGATAAATTCTACTAAACAAGAAACTCCAGTGAATTTTTTTTTTAGATTTTTAACATAATGAGTAAAACTTCAAATTGTAATATTTTAATGAATCAACACAATATTAGCAAAACTCAATCGAAAATCTGAAACAGTAAAATCAGAATAGGATACGGTCACATTTGGGGCTCGATCCCAGGGGTGCTGCATGGTTAGCATGGTCGATCGATATGAAGTAACCGATCGATTGTCGGTAACTTCTCATCATTCCCTAGGACAACTACAGATCGCAAACGAATAGGTGACAGTTCACAATAACTAAGTGTCCTTAATATATTCGATATCAAGTGTCGTTTGTACATTAGCGATCTGCAGTTGTCCTAGGGAAAGATGAGAAGTTACCCACAATCGGTCGGTAACTTCATATCGATCGACCATGCCAGCACCCACGCCTTGCCGGGACGAAACTCTGCCAACTGAGGTAATGTGTCACTAACCGATTCGGTGATATTTAACTGTATTGTATTTCGACTGAGAACAACCAACATCATCTTTATTTTATTAACGCATTTTTTTATTGCATGCTATCTTTATGTATGTTTGCAAGATTCAAACCTGAACAAAAGGCTATGTAGATAGTATCTTGGATAAATTTATCATTTTTTTTATAATATGCGACATCTATTGACTTTTCTGCAAGTCTAGGATGAATATTTATTTTTATTTTTAACTTAAGTAAAACCTAAAATTGTAATATTTTAATTCATGAATTAGCGAAACTCAATCGAAAATCTGTAACAGAAAAATCTGATACCGAATTTATAAATATCGAGTCCCAGATGTGACCGTATCTTTTTCTATTTCAGATTTTCGATTGAGTTTCGCGAATATTGTCTTCATAAGTTAAAAACTATTTTGGCTTCAAAATATATGTATTCATATAGCTGATTCTGAACATAAAAGTTTTATTGTACATTATAAAACGTAGAATATTTAAATCGTCATTTATAAGTGAATAAAACACCATCACAATAAATCACCTAGTTATGTTGGCATTACTGCATTGACTTTTTCTGGCGTCACGCCAGAGATTGCATTTTACGTTTGTTATCAGAAATTTGTGAATACAGTAGATTTGCTGTTTTTGAATTTATACCAAAATTAAGTACTGGTTTTGAAAGCGGATGAAAGACTCTCTCAGATTTTAATATTACAAATAGATGCATGCAATTCGAAATATAAAATATTTAAATATTTGATTCCAAAACAGAAGATTTTTTCACAATTGTTTTGTCGCTTACCGATTGCTTTTTTCTTGTAAACTGTAGAAATACCACTTTATATGAAACTAAAATAACATATTAACTTAGACGGACGTATAATAAAGGTTATCGACACTTAACGTTTCTCCATTTAATATAAAAATAATAAATAATAAATTCAAAAACATTGACTAATCTTTACAATTACACTTTATTTTTATCGAAATAATAAATAGTGTCCTTGCCAAAAGCCACTGAGACCCAGCATTTTGTCTTATTATTAAATGTTTTAAAAATACGCGCTAAAAACATGAAATACGAGGTGAACCTATAACTACACATTAACAAAAAATTAAATAATTAGTAACCGTAAAATTAAAAGAGATTTTACATTATAAGTGCATAATAAAATGGAATCGGCAAATGTGGTTTCTTGTGTCCAATTGTGTAGTATTTGTTCAGGTAAAATAATTCCAGCATTTTTCTTACAGTATAATAATAGAAACTTAGAAGATTGGAAAAGTTCTGACAGGTGGACACTTGTTATTTTCAGAGTCGGGCGATGCCGGTGGCGGAAGCCGACCAAATCCTATTTGTTTTTTATTCCGGAACAAAAAAAGGCTTCCGTTCAGGCTCTATTATGTTCCCGTACTAAAGGAAATGTAATATTGATTTGACGTAAAAAATAAATCTCAATTAGTTTGATCTTCTCTTTGTTTAGATGCTTCTTTGCTAGTAGAATGGCCGTTTATTGGAAGCTATTTGCCGGAGGCATTCGAAAAGTAGAAGTATTTGAACATGTTCCGGTCTTTGAAGTTTTTTCATGTAAAAGTTTTCCGACCAAACGTTTCCCTAAATTGTTTTATATGAAACTAGTTTTACTGCCCGGCTTCGAGCGGGAATTTTTATATGTGCCTCAATTTAATTATGTGTAAAAATGTATAAACAAAAATATATATTTTAATAAATAAAGACAATTTTAGCGAAACTCAGTAAAAAATGCTATTTATATCAAGTTTTTATTCTTAATCTGCTATTTTTAATATTATTATTAAAGATAGCAGCTAATAAAAATATGCGCTACGAAAATGAAGTCGACGTTGTTAGTTCTCATTCCAATTATGATACAGTAAAATATATTACCGAATCGGTTAGGGACACGTTTGGCTCAATCGGTAGAGCTGCGGCCCGAAAGCCGAAGGTTCTGGGTTCGAGTCCCAGATGTGACCGTATCTTTTTCTGATTTTTCTATTTCAGATTTTCGATTGAGTTTCGCTTATATTGTCTTAATTAATTAAAATAATATAATTTGACATTTTACCTATTAAAATCAAAATAAAGAATAGATTATATTTTCTAAATTTATGTTTTACATCATAATAGATTTTTTTTGTATTAGGTTGTGTATTTTATTTTATTATTTCCCACGTAAACTAGTGCTTGTATACGAATGGAGTGCTTGTCAAAATAAAAAAAATAATTACTCTAATGAATAAACTCTCGACACAACTCAGAAATTATTCGCTTCTTTTCAATGATTTTTTCGCATAATGTGGGAACAATGACTAAGTAAGTAAAATAAGTACCAAATTAGTTGGTTTCTATTTATTTTAAATCATATTATCGGGAATTGCGAATTTGTTTGTTTTTTGGATATTTTTTAAACATTGAATAATAACACATTTTATAAATTTTTAACGATTATTCGAGTTTTGTAACATTTACGCCGTTCTTCCATGGAACTACTTTCAAGCGACGCGATCGTCTCACTATTATTAGTATTTATAAAATAGTATGACAGGTAGCGGGTTGCGGCGATTGAGTCGCTTGTAAGTAAAGGCGTTATACTGGAAAGTAGATTAGTATATATCGAGATGTATAATGTATACCCTTTTCGAATATTCAAATTGCACTTTAATTGCGTATCTTTTATTCATTTATTTGATTTACTCTTTTAAAGGACACGGGGCTTTTACATTGGATACATAATATTCTTTTTTTTACACAGAGTTAGAAATAAACAATATGTTGCAAAAATAATTTCCATTACACTGGTTTACAATTGAATAAAATTAAAAATACACTGAAATTATATGTTAACATAAAATAAATTATTTAAATGTCTTTTAAACAAAGAAATTGTTTCAAACGCGGATATCATTGTATATTTGTTTGCTAAAATATTTGAGCGAGGAATCGGCGAGTTTGCTACATAATGGCGATATTGAAATGGGTCGGTATGCTTAGCGTCGAGTAGGTAGGTACTCTTAAATTTACTACACTCAGGTGTTCGCAACAGTCAAAAGTTCATTGAAAGAAGTATATATTGTCTGTATAAAAGTTATTTCGTTTCAAATTTGAAAACTGATCAAAGTCACCCCCTTTTACATAAATATGCTTCCTCGCTTTCTTTTACTCTTCTACGTTATCTAATTTCTTTCCGCCGCAAAACATTTCTCAATAAAGTCACAGAGACAGTAGGATCATGCGCCACATTAGCATAAAAAATGATATTTCTTAGTAAACAATCTATACGTGAGGAAAACCCTCCACAATTTGTAAGATCTGAGGGAATATATAAGGTAGCCACAAACCCGGGTGAGAAGTAATCTGATTTGAATTTTTTGACAACCCTTTTCTTCGAAAGAAAAAACAAACCCTTTCCTTTACATCGTAATTAATTCACCGATGAAATGATAAGTACGTTCATTTCCTGCTCCAGCGAACAGGAAACGAATTTAAGCTTATCAAAGGAAACACAATTTGGACTTACAAGGTCTACGATACAATAATTAATTACCCTAATACTAATACTATTTACTTATTATTTTCGTTGTATAGTCGAAAATGTGGTGTTTTATTGTTTTCTCTAATAAACAAGACTATTTGGATGATCAGGAGTTTTAATGATACTCGGTTCGTCTGGTTACGAGTCTTTTGTATTATCGTCTTGTTTATAATGAATATTTATAGACTAAATGTCCATTATAATGGATGCTCTGTATTTTTCTGAGGCAGGGGAGCTGGTCACTGAAGGAGCCCATCTGTCGATCGGATATCATCGGCTTTTTTTCATATAGTACAACTTCACTGACCTCTGTTGGTACACCTCAAAATTATTAAAAAGTTTTTTAGGACCTTCTTATTACTTATTTATTTGTCTATCTATTAACGTCCTTTTTAGGGCTTTTGCATATAAATATTAAGAATTATAGTATTTATTGTATAGAACTGAAAAGCTTCAGTAACAACATTTTGCATTTGTTTTTTTTTTATAGAGATACCTCACAAGAGTCCCAACTGCTCCCTTCTGGAGCCAGTGAGACTATGGCATCCCCAATTGGAGTATGTTGTGAGGCTAAAGTTAAGTGGGGAAGAAGATGGGGAGGAGGAAGGTGGGAAACTACCTAGCTATTCAGATCTAGTCACTAAACACGGCTAAAGCCATTATTAAGCAACTTTTCAATTCTGAATGGTGGTCTTACACCAGGGCGATACTGAGAGTATCTTCCACTCTGGAACGTGCCGCAAATATAACATATATTATTTTTATTAATTAATTGTGAAATAACACAAATTAATCAAATAATATTTATTTGCGCACGCCGGGTTCGAACCCGCGACCTTCCGAATGGGAGTCAAGTATCTTACCACTCGACCACGGACGGTCGTCTTATTTGCGCACGCCGGGTTCGAACCCGCGACCTTCCGAATGGGAGTCAAGTTTTTGACAAATTGAAGATGTCCACCGAATTGGTATAATTATTTCCTTCCATTAGTATTCAGGGGAAAGAGGAATGCATATGATATTTAGTCTAAGAACTTCTACACTGAAATAAATCACGTCTTCTACTACGTAGTGGAATCCGAAAGCTAATCAATGATTATCAACATCATTTAATAATATTTTATATAAAAAAGTGCTGTTACAATTTATATTACTGAATGTTCCAGAAATGTAATCTAGGAGTACTTTTCTCTTCTTTCTTACGCAATACTGAGGCCGATGGGGAGGGTTTGACCCCCCGAACCCCCCCCCCCCCCCTCATATACTCCCTTTGTCGTATTATCAACCACGACAATTCATAGCTTGTCGCTTACATGTATAAATAATAGTCATTAATACGTGAATCATTCTTCTAGTATCATTATGAAATAAATATGGTACCAATATCCATGTTTTCTAACTCTACATAGTATTGACGGTAATGAGAGGCCTTTTCAAGATTTTATATAATATATTGATACAAATAATATTAATAATGATGGTTTACTACCTAACACCAAGTAACACATTTTTTTAAGTGAGAACATTTTGGTTTTGCTCATTAATTTTGAGAGCAAACAGTTTTTTTTCTAAATATACTTATTTTATTTTCGGTTGTCAGGCTATCAGGAAGGAGATTATATATGTTTATACCCTCATAGCCTATGTTTCTTTTGCCACACTCTGTCTTTGTTGAATTTGTGTATAATTTATTACGTTGTCTTGTGTGGTGTTCATGTACTTGTGATGTTTTCATAAATGTAGTATTTGTGTGTATAAAGCTATTTTGAATTTTGTAGATTAATAAGCATATGTTGTATTCGTACAGTTTTCTGATTTTCATTAAGTTAGTTTCTTTGTATACTCTTTTGGTGGGGGTATCTGGTCGATAATTAAAAAGTTTTTTTATAACTTTATTCTGAAATTTTTGAATTTCGTTTAAGAATGTGATATTTATGTTTCCCCATATTTCTATGAGGTAATTAAGATGGGAATGAATTAAACTAAAGTATAATCCCCTCTTTACTTGTATTGGTAGAAGATGGGCGATTCTACCAAATACACCAATTAAGATTGACAATGAATATTCAATACTACAAATCCTAGTCGTTTGTAAGGTGTTCTGTTGTTTGAGTGAGAGAGCTCTGGTAAAACACACTGCATATCACATTGTTTTGTCTGTCTGTCAAACTACCTTTGTGTCTTTATTTATTATTTAAATCTGTATTATATTAAACCATTCACTATACAATGTAAATAGGAGGAATATTTTCTGGTATAGTATCATATCACCGTATTAAATAATATTCTAACTAGTAATTACCATTTATGTAATTGCTTTAATGTTACGTTTTTCTTTCTTTCTTTTCTCTGTAGGTAATGTACACTTATTATGTAATATATCTCATGTTTGATATTTCATTTTGATTATTATTTTTCTATTTTTTTACTACTAGCATCAAGTAACAACCAAACCTTGATTACGCATGCTGTGAACATTTTTAATTGCAGTGCTAATATCCGTGCACATTCCAACGGCAATATCATTAATGTAATAGTTGTTAACACTCTGTAAATGTTTCAAACAATAAATAAATAAAATTCGGGCATTATCCTATAACCCCGGATTTGTAATGAAACGTAAATACCCGATTGATCTAACTTAAATACGGTTTTTGTGGGGCATAGATAATCCCAATCACTTTACTTGTCAGAGATAAAACGTAAAATAGAGAATTTTAACTTACGACACTTTTCTATAGGATGTGCGATTTTTTTTTAATATTAATTTATTTATTACAAATCATAAAGGTACTTAGATTAACATGATAATATATATTTTAAACTCTTGTGTAAGGGGAAAAATAAAATATAATAAATAACTAAAATACGTTTTTTGTGGGGCATAGATAATCACAATCACTTTACTTGTCAGAGATAAAACGTAAAACAAAGAATTTTAACTTACGACACTTTTCTACAGGATGTGCGATATGCATTTCAGTTTATATTAATGTTATTTTAATGGAGAGTGTAAGTAATCCTTTAATGAAGTTTCTTACCTCAGTATTATTAAGTTTCTTTGTTGGCATATTGTAGTGTTCTTTTTTGTTTGTTGATTTTGTGATCATGTTACGTGAAGGGTTTATGTTTTCTTTTATAAAAACGGATACAAACTATTTAGTGGAATAACTAATGTGACCAGACGCCCCGTTTTCACCGGGACTGTCCCGTTTTTAGGCACCGTGTCCCGGTGTCCCCAAACACAGCTTCGGGACGCCAAAATGTCCCGTTTTAGAAAAGAAAGAAACTCGCAGTAGAATTTTAAAAAATATATAAAAGGTGCAAATAAGAATCCTTGCGGTAGAATGAAGACGAGTTATGATCTAGCCTCCTACACAGTAAAGTAAATTCACTCGTAAAATCCATGCCATGTAATTTTAGTAAATAACATTTTTACTTTAGCAAATTGCTTTAATTCGTTTATTAGTAAAAAAATCTCTGGTTTTTTTAAATAAGGGTTTAGAATTTAAATCGTCTATGTGATTGGTAGTTGCAAGATAAATTGTAATCTAGTCTCTTTCGTTTGGAAGGCTGATAGGGATATTGAAAGAAGGGTAAATGCAGGTAACTCTATTAATGGTGGATTGAATGCTGTTGGCGCCAACAAAAAGCTGTCCAAAGAAGCGAAGCTAGCAGTTCACAATGGAGTGCTGGTACCTACCCTGATGTATGGCAGTGAAGCATGGAACTGGCAAAGAAAGGATGAAAGTAGACTGAATGCTGTAGAAATGAGATCCCTGAGGCGTATGTGTGGTAAAACCATGTATGATCGTGTGAGGAATGTGGAGATCCGAAAAGAATGCAAGGCCGATGTGAGCGTCATAAGTAAGATTAAAAAAGGGACGCTTAGATGGTTTGGACATATAGAGCGAATGAACGAAGAAAGGAGTGTCAAGAGAATATATGATTCTAATGTGAATGGTAGAAGAAGTCGAGGACGCCCGAGGAAGACATGGCACGATCAAGTGAATCAGATACTTGAGTCGGGCCATGTCAAGAGTCAGAATAATAGAAGAGCATGTATGATAAGATGTATGAATGTGAATGAGGCGAGGAGTGTATGCCAAGACCGAGTTGTTTGGCGGTCCGTCCTCTCTGCCTACCCCTGCGGGGAAACGGCGTGATGGTTAGTTAGTTAGTTAGTCTCTTTCGTAGGTTAGTCTAGTGTAAACTAGTCTCTTGAGTAGGGTTACCAGATGACAGGAATTTTTCTGACACCGGAATTTTAGCTGCCTGTCAGGAAAACAGAGAAAATTAGAAATGGTCAAGAATTTTTAAAAATATAAGAAAAAATAAATATAATAGAATTTTGTGTGCAACCGAAATGATGACGGATTTCCTGGCAGACTCGAATAAAATGCCAAAAAACATGATTTTATAGGTGAAAATACCCGAAAAATTCGTAACCTGAAACACTATAGCCACCCCCCCTCCCAACCAGGATGGATGGTTTATAGGAATTTTTTTACAGGAATTTTGTCCGGAAAACTCATTTTCGTAACGGATTTCCAATTATCATAAACACGTGTTTTATATTGCGAATATAAACTGCACGATTAATAATATTCGTAACATAAAATAATAACGACGCGCATTTTTCTTATCTTGTGTTCATTATCCATTCATTAAATTTAACTCTTTAACATCATATTCATAAAACGTTACTCTTACCTATAACTCTACGACCCTTTTCAACCCCCTCTTGTTTCCTGATAATCTTCCTCCTAAGCCTTGTTTTCCCTAAATTAATGCACCTGTCAAAAGCAACTCCTTTATTTTTTTTTAGTTCACATTAATAATGGAGCTCATTCAATTATTTAGCCTTTCAAGAAAGTACCTACTCAAACACATTACTGTATTTTCGTTGTACCATGTTATATTTATGTAAGACGTAGATCGTACTAGGGAAATTTGAGATAATTGAATTGTATAAGCAAGTGTATTATATATTTTATACAGCCTGCGTGGTCGTGGGCGTTGACGGCCGGCGTGGCCCCGGGCTAAGGCTCTCGACTCCCAATCCGAAGGTCGCGAGTTCGAACCCGGAATTGCGCAAATAAATTTTATTTGATTAATTTTTGTTATTTCACAAAACATTAATTAAAATAATATATAGTATATTTGCGGCACTTTTCGGAGTGGGAGTTACTCATAGTGGCGCCCTAGTGTAAGACCACCATTCAATAGCTAAGTACTTCTCCACCTTCCTCTTTCCCATCTCACTATCTTCAGCCTCACAACATACCCCAATTGGGAATGCCATAGTATCACTGGCGCCAGAAGGGAGCAAGTGGGACTCTTAACATTTAAAAATGAAAACAAGCCTGAAAACGTCTGTTCTAGTGATAATGTTGATATCACCATCAACCTACTACGCACATTGAAAATATACTATCGATCGTAGAACCCCAATTTCCACAACGCAATAAACTCTCACTTTATTTAACTCAAGGTTATTTATTCATTTACCTCACAGAATAATAACACACCTAATAAAATATTTGCTTTAGGTGATGATACTTACAAGAAATAAAAATCTAATATTGAACGAATGGCACTAGTTTTATTATTTTAGGAAAAAAACCTTTTTGCAGAAAAACTTTTAGTGAAACAAAAAAAAAAGAAAGAACACATCGTCGGATCTGCCGGATCTGCCCTGATGATGGACACTGCGACGCTGTCCGAAACGCCAGCTAAAGAAGGAGGTAGCGCAACACGGCATAACACCCCAAAAACAAACAACGAAAATGCTTTTGGCCGTGAAAATCTAAAAAGGTATAAAAAAAAGATGTTTTCAGGGTTACCAGAAGGAATTTTAAAAATATCATACTAATGTACCGGACCGTTATGGTGTTATTTTTAACATATCCCGGTATTATTTTATAGCATATCTAATATCTAAAATACAGACACGTGTAAATATTATTTTATAGCATATCTAATATCTAAAACACAGACACGTGTAAATAATGTGTGATTTTTATATATTAAATTTTTTTTCATACATTATCAAGTTACGAATAACCTGACAATATTTGAAAATCTTCTACAACCACCATAACAAGCGGAAGATGTTGCTTGCTTTGTGATGGAGGAATTAACCAGGAATCTAACACGCGATGCCCGGTGGGGGACCCAATCGCGATGCCTCTTCAGCCACTGACCGGTCTTTATTAATTGAATTGTTAGTAACATGATTTGAGGATTTTTCGACCACCACGTTGCACACGCTTGTATTGTGGGGGTCGAGAGAGTTTATAGTGAGCGTCCGCTATTGCTTTCTTCATTATCTCAAATTTAGTATTTAAAGATGTCCGGCTAATCAACTGGCCGATCAATGTATCTTTCGTTTTGTAAATGCCCGTTTAGGCATATATTCATATAAATAAATAAATATTTTTAAATTACTTCTTCAATCTTTGCAAAATTATTTTGTGGCATCATTTCAATTAAATGAAACAAATTACTTTGTAATATATCATTGAAGAAGAAGACAACAATAATAATCTAAATTAAAATATGAAAATGAACAAAATGAACGGCGCTCTACTGATTCAGCGATAGAGCGCTCTCCCGATAAGACGTGAGATCTGGGTTCGAGTCCCAGTTGCGACCATTATGTTTTATTATTTTTCTGTGTCTTGTTCATTTTCATATTTTAATTTAGATCATTATTTTTGTCTTCTTCTTCAATGATATAATACATTGATGGGAATAACCTTCACAAATTAATCATATGTGATTATTATACATGTGGGTATAGGGGTTTAGATAAAGTAATTTGATTAATTTAAATATTTTAAAGTATAACTTGCAAAAGGTGGTTTTCAAAAAAACAATTAAACTCTCAACATCTATGAAAAAGCTCGATAAGAATTATTTTATGTATCCACTATAAACTGTTCTAATGGCTATTTATCAAACGAAGCCAGTCAGCCAGTGGGACTATGACATACGCGATTGTGGTATGTTGGTTGACTGAAGGAGGTGGGGCGTGGAAGGATATGAGAATGGCGGTTCTGAAAAGTAGTTTTTCACCAGGGCGATACTGAAAGTGTATTCTGGACACAGATAAATTGATAACTTCACAATATCGGATTGATGATGATTTTATATCTCCCCTATATGTGCCTAGCACGCTTTCACCGTTGATAGATAAATCGATATTTACAGGGAATAAATAAGAAATCGATATACGCTTGCAACACTGAAGATATTTTATACGAAATGTCAGACGCTAAGCAATTACGTAAACATATTAATAATTTGGCAATGTTGAAGTGAAATTCTAACCTAAATATACATTGGCAGTCTGCATTTATTTTTTCACATCAATTGAAAATTAATTAGATAATGAGGTCTCTACTCAACCATTTGCGTTTCTCAAAGATAGAACGGAATAAATTGATTTCAAATGCATTATTTAAGTCTATAGATCGCTTGTTATCGCTAAGAGCTTTGTTAGTTCAATACAAACATTAAATAAGCCAGTAATTTTGCGAAACGAATGACATAATTAAAAAAATATGTGTATATTGAATGTTAACCGAAACTTATCTGATTCTATGGAGGCCGCGCTAAATATTATCAATCGTCGGTCGGAATATCTGTTAACAATCGTTGACCGTGCTGGCAAATATTAATAACTGAACATAGATGACGGATTTGTTCAATATCGTATTGATATATTTTATCAATTGACCAATATAAACCTCCTGATCTGTTGCTGGACTAATGAAATTTATGCACAAACGGAATTCGTAGATGACGACTACAAGCGATCGTATTGACTGTGAATATAAAGCAAAAAAAAACTACTTCATTCTATCCGTTTGATTATCTATTCACAAAGTAATACTATCTACACACCATGCTGCGAACAGCAGCTTTTGGCAGCTGGCTAAAAATCGAAGGTTGGAGGATGTCTCCCGTCTCTTTTTTTTCCATGCGAACCCGTAACACTCTGTTTCACGTTGACTGCAAATTGGAAGAAACCGTCTGCCGTTAGTACCATCCGAGGAAATGAGATGGTGATATTGAATTTGTTGTGTTAATAAAAGAGACAGAAGACAACGTGAAACAGAATGTTACGGGTTCGCACGAGGAAAAGGGAGACAGGAGACAATAGCCAGCTGCTAACAGCCGGCTGTTCGCAGCACCGTGTGTAGAGCCCATAATGCAGCATGATGGTGGGATCTCGCAAATAGACGTTCCTATACTAAACACAAAAAGATGAAATAGCAAAAACAGAATAAAAAATTGAGAGACTTTAAAAAACAAGCTAAACTTATATGTGTAAAGATGAGTGTATACAAACACTACAAATCTACAGTTTTATTCCTATATTGATGAAATTTTGCATATTTGACCTTAAAAACAGGAGGATGGTACCTATATCAAGTGACCTCCCAGGTAAGTATAGTCTGTATATTTTCTACCTGTACTGAGTACATACGCATATTACGTAAATCTAGTTTTGTATTAGTGATCGACGAACCGGTAGATGCCAACTTTTTGCCGTAAGTTGTTAAAATGTTTTATCTAGTATGTAGTTAGAAGTAAGATTGTAGAAATGTATTTTAAACTTGTACAGCGCCCTTGATGTGATTTTTCACGAAAGGGCGCTATACAAATCATACAAATACTACTCTTATTATCAATTTTCCCAGCCCTTAGAGTTGAATTTTTATACTTTTTGATGAAATTCTGCATACATGAGGTTCGAAATAAGAGAAAAATTACTATCTGAATCTGATTTCGAAAATATCTGCCCGCGAAAAGCCGGGGACTTCAACTGGTATTTTTTGTTAAATAATAACGTATCTACTCTGATGTTCATAAATTAACAGTGGAGGTAAGTCTCAATACCCAACCTGAAGGGTAATTTAAACCTGAGAAAGTTAGGAATTTATTTTACCATGATAATCATAGGCACGTTCACGAAATCTGTTATGCACTGAATAGCAAACAGACACATTTTCAAATAGAAATGCTTTCCTCGTAGATTTGAATAGAAACCAATATCGCCACTTTTGACTATTAGATTGAGACAGCCAATATGCGCTTTTAGTATTCTCACGTTTACGGAATGGCGACGATTCAAAAAGGAATAAACGTACGTTATGAAAATAATGCTGCAGCTCTTTCTTACACATTAAATAATGGTGAGACAAAATATGAGAAACACTATCTAAGTACGTTGTGTGTCTCATCTTATATGTGTTTCCTGCAAAAGAAAAAAAAAATACTTTTGAGGAAACAGATATACGTACATTGTCTGTCTCATTTTTTATCTCAGCATAATTTAATGTGTAAGAAAGAGCAGCAGCATTATTGTCAAAAGAAACGTATGTTTATTGCCTGTTTGTATCATCGCCGTTCCGTAAACGTGAGAATATTAAAATTGCAATGCGTACTCTTGTCTATTTTACACTACCTGACATCGTATATCGCCATTCTATTTGATTTTGAATTTGTAATCTGACTTTTGGATATGGAAACACGCCCACATCGCAATTCTTGTGTTATTTCTTGTTCATTTCTTTCGTGTAAATACATTTCGTGTTTTTGTAGGGAAAACGTATTGGCGTACGAGAAAAACGACATGTTTTTTGTTCCCCGTGTCAATTCGGTACGTGGTTATTTCTAAATCAAATCGGATGCATAATTTCGTTTGATATTTTCAGTTATTCAGATTGAAATTTTAAAATATGAAAACTCGATAGTGCTATTTGATAAATTCGGAAATCACAAAATACGCAAAATACAGAGTTTATTGTCAAAATGTTAAATGTAATATTGGGAACCTTTAGAATGTTTCTGCTTCCAATTTTTCCGAAATAAAATATGGAAGTTTTTTCAAATCCATTACCTCTTTTTTAAACTGAATTGCCCACACACTTTTTTATTAATTTCATTTATTTGTTATAGGTCATATTGTATATTGATTTAATTTTGAATAAGAAATAACAATGTAATTTAGATTTTCTGGTTCGTACAGCTAAAAGTCCATACAATCATTCACATTAAAAAGGGTTTGGAACTCAATACTCATTTTAGTAGAATAACCATATGTTCACACATTTTTAAGGCAATTTTAATTATTATCTATTTATATTATAATAGTTGAACAAAGTTGTGAATTATATTTTTTATTCACCAGATTTACAGGAACGGGTTTAGTTTTTCCCATAGGAAAAACTAAACCCTTTCATACACTTTTCCATATAAATGATCATCTAGTAAATCCACGTTATGCAAGTGTATTATATATCATACATCAATAACATATTACAATCATTGTGACTGTGACTTTGGAAATCCCTTTACTTTTATACTCTTTTTTATTTTTTTTCTCTCTTCTTCTTCTTTTATATCTTTTCTTTACTCAATTCTGTTTCACGTATAATGTATGATATACATATATAAAAAAAATTTAATATTATAATTTTCATTATCCTTAGTACACATTTTAAAAATATATTTGAATTGTTTTTGCTGCTCCACCTTTTTTACACGAGCATTGCTCAAAAAAAAGGTGAATCACGATATTAAAAAAAATGTATTAAAAAAATATATATACAATGTATAATAACTGTATTTGTAAAAATAAAAAAAAAAAAAAAAAAAATAAGTATAATTAATACAAAACAATACAAGAACAACACGTTAATCTACCAAACTATTAAATGGGAATATAATTCACCGTCTCCAGATATTTTCATATCAGAGGGTTCGGCTCTGTGGAATTCCTAATTTGACCGATAAATCCTACTGATCCCTCAATATAAATATTTAAAAAATCTTTCGTAATTCTACATGTATTTAAAATGACTGATTTTTGCATTTTTATATACAAATTCTTTGACAAATCTAATATGCCTAAATTTTTAATAAGAGAGCTAGGTATAATGCCAGTAGCCGAAATAACAAAAGGTAATATTTTTATAGTCTGAGAATGCCAAATTCTTTTAATTTCATTTCCTAAATCTGTATACTTTCTTATTTTTTCAGAAACAGATTTTTGAATATTACAGGAATTTGGAATAGCTACATCAATAATATAAGTTATTTTTTTAATTTTGTCATGTAAAACTATATCAGGTCTATTATGACCAATTGGTCTGTCTGTAAGTATAGTTTTATCATAGTAAATTTTAAAGAAATTATTTTCTAAAAATGAATTTGGTTCGTATTCATAATATGGTACTATATTATGACAGTCAATCAAGTTATGTTTAATTACCAAACTTTGGTGAATTATTTTTAAAACCTGATTGTGCCTAAATGTATACTCAGACGGCGCTAATATAGAACATCCTGATATAATGTGTTCTATAGTTTCCGGAAAAGCCATACATTTTCTACATAAATCATCTATTTGATTTGGATCTTTGATTATATGCTTCCTATAATTTTTGGTATTAATTACTCTATCTTGAATAGCAAGCATAAAACCTTCTATTTCTGCGCTCAACTCTCCAATACTCAACCATTTGTTTGACGAAAGTTTGTCAACATACGTTTGGTTGAGATAATTGAAGTGTTTTGCGTGAATAATTTTATTTGACCAGGAATCTAATAATTCCTGGTTGGTATTTATAAAAATGTTGGCATTCTCGTCGTATAAATTTAAAGGTGAAATATTTCTGTCTGCCTTGCAAATTATTTTATGCAGCTCTGAGCTATTAGCTTTTCTATGAAAAAAATTTCTTAACATTTCTACCTGATTTTGTTTTAAAGAAGTTATTTTGACTATACCTCTACCTCCTAAATTTCTAGGTAAATTAATTCGTTCTATAGCTGAATTTGGATGATGACAATTAAACTTTGTTAACGTAGTTCTAATTAATCGTTCTAAGCTATCTAAATCTGTATTAGACCATTTAATTATACCAAATGAGTACGTTAATAGAGGTATTGCCCAACTATTTATTGCCTTTACTAAATTTTTAGCAGATAGATTGCATTTTAAAATTTTTCTTATCCTAGTTTGAAATTTAATCCTAATATCATTTTTAATACTAGTATGATCTAATCTATTCGATTGCGGGTATCCTAAGTATTTATAAACCTCATCCCCTTTCATAATAATTATTCATTAGATATGAAATTAAACATTTTTTTTTCACTTTGTTCCACTTGTTTATTTACACCAGGATCTAATATCTAATACAATGGAATTCCACCATGAATTAACAGTTAAAAAACTAGACTCATTATAATTATTCACATAACAAAATTGCTTTTGTTATGTGAATACTGTTCCTGTCTGGAGGCAGTGAGACTATGGCACTCCTATTGGAGTATGTTGACAGGCTGAAGTTAGTGAGGAGGGGAATGAGATAGGGAAGAGGAAGGTGGGGCAGTACCTGACTATTCATATCTGGACACCAAATATGAAAAAAACAATTTCAAGCAATGTTTCCATTTTGAATGGTGTTCTTACAACAGGGCGATATTAAGAGTATCCCGACCTGGAAAAAGCCATTTCAAGCAATATTTCAATTCTGAATGGTGGTCTTACACCAAGGTGATACTGAGAGTATCTTCTACTATAATATATTTATAAAATAATAATACAAATTAATTAAATAGAATTTATTGCACGCGCCTGCATTTGAACCCGCGGCTGACTTGATCCTCGACCACGGAGGCCATCAGACCTACTTAAATAAACTATAATCCCCATACGAAAAACACATACACACTCAGTATTTATTAATTAAAAGCAATATAAGTATAGGTAATAAAATATAAATTTTACATCAAGAACTTAAATGAAACAATTTTTATGAAAAAAAAGCATAATATTATGGTGTACAGTAATTAACATATTATATATTCAACTTGCAAATATTCTCTTCTATAAAATCGTACCACAACGATATAGAGTACATTATATGTAATATGAAGATTGTCGTATTGCTTTGACTGCGTATACATTTCAATATCTATTTACCCACGCCCACGCCGCGTTACCTGGCTCGTGTTATCGACACCACGACAAATTGTGAGTTCGGTTAACCGGATATCCCGATATCTAGTGACCGGATTATCCTGATTCTATTGCAGCTACCTTAGTACAAAAAATATTAATAGTAATCAATAATCAGAATTGATTTCGTCAACCTATTTGAGAGCCAACCAACACCTCTGCCATAGGAAACCCCAAGAGGTTTGTTACGTTTGGTGACTTAGCAGCATAGAGTGCCCGAGCTCATAGGGGTGGGGTTTGACTGGGTCGCCAACTGTGTGGCAGGCCAGATTCCTACACACCCCTCCTACCTTTTTCCTTCCCGGAATCTTCCCTCACCCTCCTTTCCTAGTAAGACCTTCCACACAGCATCTTCAAAGACGAAATAGGTCCTAAGGGGAAATATTTTCCCCTAATGATAATTAATTCCTGGGTGGCGCTAACGTAAAAAAACGAAATTTAGCAATCAAATTAATTTTATTTGCTAATAAAACAACCTTCACACAAAATGTGAAAACAAAAGCCCCTCGAAAAAATTCGTGCATCAATTAAGAGGGAAAATAATTAATAATTTTGTAAACCACTAATCCAGAAAATAACATTTGGGCAATTTGTGGGAAAATTCAATGTCACATTGACAGGGCTAATCCAGTATCACGCACCAGCGACATCTGTTTTTCGGTATAAGTACTCGCATGTATTAAATTTTCCAGTGAGAGTAAAAGCACATATACCTCTCGTAAAATGAACCATTAAAATTTTACGTGTGTATGAAATTTCGCGTAAAGTTAATATGTTTTAAGTGTTTTGGGTATAATTAGCGTTTTAGAGAGCTACTGGGAAATCAATTTGTTATTTAGAGTTTGACTTTGTGTAAAACACTCGACAAAATATATAACTTTTACTTACATTATGAGAGTTTTCCAAATCGAACTCCTTATTAAAATTATTGTTTACGCGGCGTTATCCGGATTTCTACACTAATTTTCAATTGAAGAATTGTAAAACAATTTGATCTCATGTCTTGTTTGCTCTGAAAGTAGTTGTGGTGGCTTACTAATCGAAGAGAGAAACAAGGATATGCAAATTTCAAAATGTCGGAACTGAATAGTTAAAAAAATAATTTATTAACATTATACTACATTATACTACATTGTTAACACATGACAAACCTTCATAGCTAACTAGATATGTTCGAAAAGTATAAAAGTTTCTACGTTACTTATAAATATTAATTTTTATTTTTTAGGTTCTCCTAAAACCCTCCGTTTGTACAGTTTAATATCGCGTTCATCTGAGATATCGCTTGCTGAAGGTTGGTTTGTACTACGTCCACAAAAACTCGTATTAAAAAAACTGGGTTTGGAGTTTCAAAAAAAAAAAATTGTTACTTTAAACTAATTGTTATAAATAATAATATAAAATACTAGGGTTAATCTACCTATAAGTAAAAGAACAACATAGTTGGTTGAATTTTTATTTGAATAAAAGCATAATCAAAAACGTAAAAGGACACTTATTGAACAACATATTTAATGTTTATTTATACTTTATGCATACACTGGACGAAGAGAGACCAAACCGGCAATAATAATTTCATTCTATGGCACATCAAACAATAAAAATTTAACATTCACATACATAAGGTTTTAATAAATAATAATAAAATAAAATAAAATATTAAAAATTCTTCATTAGAAATTAGAAAATTTAGTATTGTCGTAAGAATAAATAAAATGTATGGAGTAATCAAACATTCGTAATTTTTACAAACATCTACATAAGGTTTTAATAAATAATAGTAAAAAAATAGTATTGGCCAATGGATATTGTACACTAAGGTGGGTCACGAATGTATGGGGAAAAATTATTTCTTGTTTTTATTTGACTAATAGTGATAAAAGGGTGCTAAATGACGATGAAAAATCATCTAATTTTTTTAATAATATTTGGATATCATCTTCTTCCTCCGGATTGACTTTGAAATTTCACATATTAGAGAAAAACTCACCCTTGTTAAATCTTTAAAAAATATGAGATAAACAAGTTAAAATGAACTATTTTTCAATAAAACGCTAAATAGAGGTAATTTTTCGAATTATTTACTAAAAACATATATAAATATAAAACAAATTATCTTAAGGTAGTGTATTCAAATACCAGCAAAATCCTTCTTAATCTCAAATTTCGGCATTATTTTGCGAGACTCAATCTTCACTTTAATAAGACCTTCTCTTGCAGACTTCGTACATAAAGTAGTCAAGGCTTCAATAACAGTCGTTACACCTCTTTCAACTGCTTGAGTATGACATGACAGATGCAGAAGAGGCAATCTACCTTCTCCCCCATGAGCTACAAATAATTGAAAATCTTCATCCAATATATTCTTCAGTATTGGGGGTTCGGTTACATTTTGCTTCCAAATAATATGATGCATCGAGGTTTATGTTTGGAAGATGGAACAGCCCTGTTTTACTTAGTTTCTTACTGCGTGCTTTTAGAAAACGATGCGCAGCTAATTCTCGGATATGCTTGTGAGGGTCAGTCAACATTGCAAGCAATAAATTTTCAGGGTGTGCGAAGTAACTGTTTCTTGCTATAACTGGATAAATTATAGTTTTTAATTCAGCTGATAAGTATCTAGGCGCTGAGATTAACTACCACAGGTGACGTGCTCCATCTTTGCAGGTGGTGTGAATTTTAATGCTGAACCAAGCCGGAGCATACGCTTTAACAACATACGTTTCTAAAATAATAAGATTCTCTGAAGGAGCTTCCGTTGAAACATAAAGACGAAGAATTCGGTTAGCACGCGTAAGCTATTTGGCATGAGACATTTTTCCAGGAGATTTGTGGGATAAATCTTAAGGTAATTCCCCCACCGTAACTGCAGATACTATTTTATACAAATATAAGTGATCTGTATCCACGTCTTTAGTAAATAATTCATGCAACTCTCCATCAATTTTCTGAAAATGAACCATAGGCTTTTTTTCACAGATTTCCAAAGCTAGTCCTATTGCGCCTGAACATGTTTGAGGTCCAGATGTCTTACCGTCAAGATGTGCGAACAAATGCCGAAATGGTAACTCGTTCATGTGAAGCAAGAAAATTATCCATTGCAATGGTTTATAACTTTCGACGTGCCAAAGTTTGGTACAATAAAACCTAAATATATTTTGAGTCTGGCTCTTTTATCAATGAAATATGCTCTTCAATGCGTCATTCTCTGAATTGCGTCCCCTCCCTTTCCCTGATAATTAATGTTTTATCTTTCCGGCCATCAAAATATCTTTGGGGGTTTTTATAAAACTATGTGGTGTGCCCTTAATATTTCCTCTTGTTTTCTCTGCGAAGTTTACTCTTGTCAGTGACTGGAATATTAGAATTAAATTAAAACAAACATGGGTTTTGAAAAATGTAGGTAATTGTGATTATATTAGTGGTTTAAACAAAGTTATTTGTTTTAATTTAATTCAAAATGACGCCACAAAGTGATTTTGCGAAGTTTGAAGAAATAAGGAATATTAGACTTGATGTCATACAGAACTGCTAAGGCAATGGCTGCCGCTGCCTTATCCGACACTCCATATCTATCACAAGTTTTAGACAGTGTGGAGTGATCAATATTGACCGAAGCATGCTTCTGAAGCGTTTGAGGTACAACATTAGGTTTGAAAACATCTTTACAATCGGATTAATTTGATGCAGAATACGTGGAAATATCGATTAGAGAGGTAGTTGGCTTACCTGTGCTTCCCTTTTTAGACGGGCACAATGATTTTTGCTTCAAGAGTTTTTTTTTCAACGCAGTTTTCATTTGTTTTGTTGAAGTGATATCCACGTTTCCTATTATCATTTTTCGTGTAGTACGTTGGTCAGTAATGAAACTCTATTCATTTACAGGTATTTTTGATGTCTAGGACAGTCACATTTACTGAAATCATTGCATTTGCAAGACGAAATATCAAACAGCACTTTACTTTTGCAGCGGAATTCCTCCATTTTTCTCCGGTATTAGTGCAATCGGTGCTCTCCCCGCCCTCACCTCACGCCTCCAATAATCAAAACCGGGACTTTTTTAAAATGATTTCGTAAATATATACTACATTTGCTATGGAAGATTACAAAAAAAAATGGTTAAAAATATTCATAGTAACTTTTATATACACTAGAAATAACCTCAAATATTGAAAATTTTCAAAACTTTGAAGTGAATCCGGAGGAAGAAGATCGTATCAGAAAATTTTAAAATTTTAAACACGTCGTTTTCAACCCATTTGGCACCCTTTTATCCCTCTTAGAATTTGAAATTAACACTTTTTTTTAAATGACCCACCTTATTGTACACTCCGACCCACATTTTTTTTGTAATTACTATGGAGATAGAACAAAAAATTATGTTAAAAATGTTTGTTTTTTTGTGTGTGGATATAGCAGATAAAAATATGATTAATATTACTGCATTCACAGTTAAAAAAAAAAAAAAATATGGACATAGTACAAACCAACCCTCAGAAAGCGATATGTCGTATCAAATACACTGGACCATGTGCCGATACATCTCTTACGAAAAAATTTTTTTTTAAAGAAGTCGTCTTCATTTTTTAACAATTGTTCAATGAGTAAAATATTGTTAAAACTCGGGTGAAGCCAGTAAATAATAATACTTGGATAATTAATATAGCGCTTTTTGATAAATATTACCTCAGGGGCAATCATATTTATATTTGTCTTTGGAATTGGTTTATCATCAATTTACTTGTATAACGTTATGTACTTAGTTCTACTATTTATTATTGCTACTCTTTGTTAATGTATGTTTTATTACTAATTCTCATATTTACTGTACCTTAAGAGGATATTACCAGAGAATATCACATTCTTGACGTATTGACTCTTTTTTACAAAAAAAAACATAAATTGAATTCGAAAAATTCTTATTTTATCTGATAAACGCAGTTTTTAAATTTTGAAAACCTAAGTTTATTTTTAATATACCGTTGGTCGTTGGCAGATTTGTTAAACGAAATATTGTATTAAACATCACAAATTTCAAATCATATAATCAATCATACAGCAAAATAAATCAATACATTATCTTGTAAAGACACTTTTCAGAATTTTAATTTTAGTTGAATTAGAATCATTAAAAAATAAATCCGAGAACGTGTTTTGTGACGAAAATACCACAGTTTTTCTGTTTATTTAAGGTCTTACAAAGAAAAAAATTTCAGATTTTTTTACACACGTACTTTGTATAGACATTATTGAAAAATCATCAATATGATAAAAAAATACTTACAAGAAGTACACGATATTTAATAATTTATCATTATGCGTTTTGAGCATTTTTATTGCTTACTTGAATGTAGGTATATATTAAAGCAAGTTTTGAATGAAATAAATCGATATTAAATTTTTTGTTTAAAAAATTCCTCCCTTTTGTTTAAAAGAACCTCCCTGTACAGTTGCAAGCATTTTGGAACTTTAATTCTCAGTCGCTGGTCATTGGTTCTTAACCTTAATTTACACTGAATTTTATTCGGTTTTTTCATGTAATCAACTGCATTTAGTTAACCCAACGTACAGCCAAGTCATAAAACAAAATATCAGATTAACCACGGAATCTCAAAAGCCATTACCGTTTTGCCAGCGAGCTTAAAATTAAAACCTTATTCCGATGCAAAAGCTATTTCCCCTCGATGTGCATTAGTGAAGAGGTAGAAACACGTAGCAGTTCACCGTGTGGAGTGTTATGCATCCCATTAGGTCACGGCTGCACTCGGTGACCTGCGACCTGACCTGTTAGGTAACTTCGTGTGACCTCGTTAGAACTTGCAGACCAGCAAATTAGTGAGATTAATAGCATTGTGGTATTTCCGCCGACATTACTTAAAAGTTTAATTTGAAATGCATTGTACCTCTACTGTTCCGACATTTTGGCAGAAGGGGCTCTTTAGTTTAAGATAAATTGAAATACTGTGTACTGTTAATTGAATATCTTACTAATAAGAACTCCACTGAGGATGTATATTATGAACTTGTCGTAACTGCTCGGCTGCGTATTTCAATACTTTCTCGTCGAAATATTAATTCTTCTGAACACTAAAAAAATTGATCTGTTAATATGGCTGCTCGTACGTTTCTCAAAACAAAATGGATAAATTTGTAGCAATAGTGTGAAGTAGGTTGTTAATAATAAAATCGCCTTTGTATTACGCGAAATAATTTAATGTTTTTTACTTTCTTCCTAGCCATCTATTCCTACAGCAACGGCATAAAAAGGAAAAACAGTACGTTTTAAAAAAAACACGTACGTTTAACCTGCAGCTCTTTCTTACGAACTAAATAATAGTGAGATAAATGATAAAAAAATAATGCACGCAGGTCTGCTTCCTCTAAAAAAAGAAAAAAGTAATCAATTTCTTGTTTCTCCCTCACCCATGTTAACGTATTAAAAAAAAATAAAATATATATATATATATATATATATATATATATATATATATATATATATATATATGCATATATTACAATAATCTCACACAGGATGCCCTTACTAAAATAATTTCTCTCAGGTCCTGTGACATCTTTGGGGATGCTATGCGGGGGGTTTTTTAGGGAGAAAGATCTGAAAAGGAAAAAGGTTGGGCAGAGATCTAAGGTCAGATCTTTAGTCAAAATGTCTCCCTCAACCAGTGTCTCCCGATCCGGCCCGACACGCAGTAGATGGGCAAAAGCATCCGCCGCCAAGATCGACCTATGACAGTGGTGTTGGTTATCCACTTAATGATTCCCGGGGCGGTGGTATCCATGCCCGCTTCCCAGATTGAAACTAATGTCTACTAAGTCAGTGGCGACATTGATTTCCATTAAAATTTACATAGATTGTATTTCTAGTGTGTATTATCCATTAAGTACTTTTTAATGAAGTTTACATTAGCGTGTGTCGCTCTCCATAGAGAGAACAAAAATTGACTTACTTTTAAACGCCCGGGGTCTCAAAAATTGCGCATGATCTGTAGCTATTCGAAAACGTAAAAATAAATGAAATTGGTGTTTACTATAAGCTTGCTAAAATAGCCAGAAGTTTTGAAAATGTGATTTGGGAAAAAAATAAAACGAAGGGTCCATATTTTATATTTTGTGGCAAACTTAATTTTTATTCCATAACTGTAGTCCGCAGAATACAAAAAAAAAAATCAGGATAAAATCAAGATACTAAATAATAACCACACTAAAAATTTTGAACAAATACAACGAATAAAAAATAATGGATCCTCAAAATTTTATGATAACATGTTATGACAAGAGAAATTATTGTGAAAAAAAAAATTTGTTACCATAATTTAAAAATACATGTTTTGGTGTTTTTTCTGATTTTCAATGCATTTTGATAGCTAATTACCATTAAAAAAAATTATATGCAGTTCTTATTTTCTTCGTAAACCGCAACTTTTGAGACCCTGAGCGTTTTTGAATTCAAAATTTGAAATAATTGACACACCCCATAGTATACATACTATACGAATGATAAACAGGAGTTTTTCAAAATTCAATTCCAAAAGAGCATAGTTACATACATATTTTATTAGCCAGTTAAAATTTGCTACAAGTCTAACTAAATTATTTAACAATGGAAACTGTGATTATTATTATTATCCCACAACAAATTCCGACGAGCTGGTCAAAACGAGCCTTTAATGGTAATTGCAATTCTCCCACAAAATTATTTGTATCAAAACTTCCCAACTATAATAGAGTCGCTTCGGGAGTCAGTTGGGACCTCTGATAATAATTAATTCCAATTAACTCCACCTGCTACCCGTGGCGCTGCTAACAACATTAAGGAATAAAAGCTTCGTTCTAGAATAAAAAAAGCTTTTTAGCTAGAGTAATATAATTAAATTAGGTTATAAATTAATTATAACAGTAGATGCTCGATTCATTGAGTATAGCATAATCGTGACGTTTAAAAATCCCAACATTTTCAAAAAATTAAGTTAACTTATAAAAATTTAAAAAAAATTGAATACATCATTTAATCAATTATTTCACAGCTCTGCAGCTACATAAGGAACTTAACAAAATTGCACGCGTTAGTATCATAAAATTACAGGTGTATAAATATATTAAAAAAACGTAGATAAAATGGTATTACGATAGTAGAGATTCCAAAAAATGCAAGACTGGTGAAAATGTAAATAAGAATAAAAAGTTCGATTGTTTCACAGAAATTCAAATGTAACATTGCCATCAAATGGCCATTCAGTGTCATTTTGTTTTTTTGGTCCCCGATAAATACTGACAAAGGACGGGTAGTTTCACAGAATTTGAACAATTCTTTTCCTTAATTATAATAAAAGAAATGATAACGAACTCAAAGAAATGAAAACTATTTCATAAAATTGTACGATGTGATATACCTCTCAAGAAACTCGAGAAAATTGGTGTAGTCGGTCCTGCTCTTAATCTATTCAAATCATATCTTAGCAATAGAAAGCAATACGTTAGCATTAACAATCATAATAGCAACCATTTTCCCATAAACTATGGAGTTCCGCAAGGATCCATTCTAGGACCACTACTGTTCCAAATTTACATCAATGATATTTCGAATTTAGATATAAACGGTGAAATTTTTCTATACGCCGATAATACTGCAACATTCTACAGGGGTAAAGACCTAAAAATCCACAAAAAAATGCACAAAGTGACCTAAAAAAAAATTTGCAGTTAGATCCAATCAAATATGATAACGATGAACATAAAAAAGGATACATGATTTTAAGCTCAACCCGTAAGATAATTCCTCCTCATGTACCCTTAAAAATTTAAAAGAACGATTTACAAATCCTGATACAGGAAAAATATCTTGGGCTGTGCATCGATGAGTATTTAATTTTTAAACAACACATACAAGATGTTAAAGATAAAATCACACCCTTAATTAGCGTTTTTAGCCGGTTATCATATCTATTACCAATTAAATTTTAATTCTCACATCTAAATTACTAAATTGAAATCTGGGGAAAAGCGTATGAAACATACATTCATGATTTACAGGTAATTCAAAATAAGCTAATCAAAAAATTATTTCAATACGAATCCATAACATTTACAAAAAAATATATTTGGATACAAAACTGTTAACCTTAAGAAAAATATACGACACAATAAACGAATATATCTCATTGTATACAAAATAAATAATAAACTCATACATACAAACATAAAATTCATTAAAAAGTCAAGTACACAAACATTTCACACGATAATACGATAACTACATTTAATCACCATTCAGACTAACAACGGTAAGCAATCCATTAGTTACGAGGGGGCCATTTATATAATTGCCCACCAAATAATATTAAAAACGAAAAAAAAAAAGTGAAAATTAAAAAAAAAATATTCACAAACAACAATATAGTGGAAGTGAATAATATTGTATTGTAATATAATGTAACGTAATGAAATATGCAATGAAATGTAAGAAGTATTTAAGGTAAAGTAAAAAAAAAAATCAAACTTCTAGTTAAGTAAGTAAAAATGTTATTTTCATAGAATTAAAAATATAAAAAAAAAATTAAAGCACTGAGAATGTCCTATTAAGTATATGTTATTTTCCCAATACTGTGAATCAACCGACCCATGATGAATTAATGACATAACTTGTATATAACATTTACTTAGCATGAATTTTTTTACTTGTATAGGGCATAAATTTTAACTTTATTACTAATAACATGTATAATAGAAGAGAATGCATGAGAAATGAAACTAAAGACAAAAAATTAAGACAGCAAGTAGTAGGTATGGGAAATTATTGTAAGTTATTTCTTTTTTTTCATCACTGTATATTTGAACTAACCGTGAAATCTATTTAATCGGATTTTTCAAAAACACCTTTCCCGGAAATTCGAGAGCCTACTGTATTTAATTTCATAAAAGCCTAGGTGGGACATAAAACAACAAAAAAAGTTTTTCTTTTTTAAGCGTAAGTTTTCGAATATAACTTTTCTTTTTGTAATATGACAAGGGAGGTCGCATTAAGCGTGCGGTTTATTACTGCCAGAACTTTAACACTCCACCTGTGACGTTAAGAGGAACGGCTGCGTGCCCGGTTTTGGCCCGTTTCATACAAAACTTAATTTTAGATTTAAAGCCAAAATATTCAACCAGCAAAAATATTTTTTTTAAATCAATAGTTTAATAAATGTCTAGTACGGATATGGGCTACCTTATTTATTTTGACAAATAGGTCATTTGAAATTTAAATTTACACCCACAAAAATGCCTTCTTTTAATGCTTTTTATTTTGTATTCATCACATTTTTAGACTAAAAAACATATTTTTATAGTAAAAATAATAAAAATAATTTATACATAAACAATTACCGAAGTTGCCCCAAAGAAATATTAAATTCTTCAATGGAATCTATTATATAATTTAAAACACAAATAAATAAAGTAACATTTATCCTTCTTCAAGTTTTGCAAATTCACTTTATGGCACCATTTTATTAATGACAAATTAAAACACTTTGTTTTTACCACGATAACCTTATTTTAACAAATCGACATGTTTCGAGAACGATTTATTATTATTTTTAAACAAATAATAAATTGAAAAATTATATTTTAAATAACAAGGACAAAGAACAAAAAATGAAAAACTTGGAGTTTACCAATTGAATTGTAATGATTGCAACCATTTTTACATAGGTAAAACTTGCAGAAATTTTGAAACGAGGGTTAAGGAACATTTGAGATGTCTAAATAGCAATAATTATTCGGAATTTGCTAACCATATAATTGAATTTAACCATTCATTTGATATAATTACTGGTTTTAAAATTTTACATACTAACGTTAGTGGTTTTCTATTAGATCTTTTAGAAATTAGGAAAAATGTCAATAGAAATTTAAATATTATTAATAATCAAATCAATTTTGTGAATAACCCTATTTTAAACATATTTCCATTGTAGTTTTTTGTCTCTAATGTTCTAAGCACCTCCCCTTACCACCTTTCCCCCACCCCACTCTTCCTTGTTGATCTTCTAAGCACCTCCCCTCACCACCTCTCTCTCCCCCCACTACTTCAATTTCTACCCATGCATAGCTTTGTATACTTGATTATTTAGTTATAGTACATTTTATGTCCTGAGGAAGTGAACATCGTTCACGAAACATGTCGATTTGTTAAAATAAAGATTATCGTGGTAAAAACAAAGTGCTTTAATTTGCCATTAACATTTATCCCTTTTAGATTGTGATGCACCGTTTGATTACAAAAAAAAACAGTTTGATTGGGTATTTTGGCCTCAAATCCAAAATTAAGATTAATATGAAAGATCTAAACGGGTCGCGCATCCGTTCCTCTTAATATTTGTATTTTTTGTTGTTGAGGAATATAACGTATGACTATAAGAATGTTTCGGGATAGCTGGATAGCTATGTACCTAACCACGTCACCGGGAAGTGAAAAACGGATGAAAATGGACGTTATTTATGTATGTTATTTCGCGTTGAATTGTTTCTCAGTATAATGTAGGAAAAAGTTATAGAAACACATGTCCAACAAACATTATATTCATATCATACGTAGATATGAATATAATGAAATAATTTTGTGAGTATTTCTAACGGTGATGGTTCATATACGATACGTTAAGGGGGTTACACTAATAAAGAATATTATTAAAAATAAAAATAAGATACTAGCAGTGGTTAAAAAATTCGGCCAACTTATCCAATATATAGCCACTATTCATAGGTTCAAGTACCGAATTATGAACTCCAACTTAATAAATATATATACCGTAAATCGAAAATATTCGTTATTAGTGTAGATAAGCTATTGGGAGGATGGTGAGAAACCCCTTAAAGGAGGTACTTAACTTACTTTAATCAGTGATTCCTGAAATTGTTTGAAATTAAAAAAATGTTAATGAAATTTTGGTCTCCGTGACTTTTCTGATGTATTTTTCTCCAGTTAAAATAGAAAAGTACGCATGTATATAATAGACTCATCCCACTATGGGTTCAATTGGATATTAAAAATTGAAAAAAAAAACCCTCATATATATGGAAAATCCTACATTGCTCGTTTCCATATTATCAGGGTGTCCGGGCATAAAGTGCTTTAACTTCGGGAGGTGATTCTACATGATGGTAGGAGTAAACAAGATTAACAACTTTTTCCGAAATTCCAACTTTTTTCCCATACAAAAAGTCGTACCTATTAAAAATCCTTAGTGTAAGGTAAAAAAAAAAAACTTACCCGATAAATTTGCTGTGCACCCGCTCGCGACGTTGATTGTTGTGAGTCACCCGTATCATAATAGCTTAAAATAGTACGTAGTGCTGGCCGTATACGACGGACTGATTTTATAGTTTTATCTAAAAAGTACCCCTAAAAGTTGGAATTTCGTAAAAAGTCATTTATCTTTTTAACCTATATTATCATGTAGAATCACCTTCCAAAATTAATGCCCCCGGACAACCTGTATATACATAAACATACCATTTTAGATCGATCTAAAGTTTACTACGGACCCAAAACATCCACAAAAAAATTATATTTGGAAACCAAACTGTTAACAGAAAGAAAAAAATATATGTCTGATTATATACAAAATAAATAATAAACTACACATACAAACACAGAATTCATTAAAACATCCCAAGTAGACAAACATTTTACACGACAACACGATAACATACATTTAAACACCATCCACACTGACTATGGTAAACAATCCATTGGTTACGAGGGGTGCAACTTATATAAATTACCTTCCACTCAACATTAAAAATGAAAATAGGCGGAGTGGTTTAAAAAAAAATCATCCATTTTTATTCTTAATCAACAAAATAGTGAAACAGAATAATATTGTAGTACCTATAATGAAATGATCATTTTACTCTGGTAAAGGGGGCAATTTTTTCAATGAGGAAGAAACACTGATTTAGACGAACAGCATTGCACTCCGTCTCACTTTCGCTCATCTGACATCGTATATCTCCATAATATTTTAATTTCGTAAACACAGTTTTGAATTGGAAATGTAATCCTCGAGTAGGCAAGAGATTAGTGACCTAATAAGCAATACTATCAAATTCGGCGACTCATAACAACGCATGTAGTTACTGAATATAATATAATGCGTTAGTGGACTGAAAATACATTTTAAATACGAAAATTACAATTAGAAAAATAAAAAGGCACGTGTTCCCAAAATAACTTATTGTGTTTTAACTCTATAATTACATCAAAAATATCTAGAGGTATAAATTTGGTGTTAACAAATATCATAGTCGCTGTGCACTCGGGCAGTTAGTAGATTTCCAAGGTTTGCGCGCTCGCACGATTTACCGCTGAATCGCCACTGACTATACGAACTATTTCCCGGGGAAGCGCTGAATTCATAACGCACATTATGGGATTCATTTCGGATTAGCTTACGGGCTGTGTCATGCTGATGCGAAAATGTGATTTTTTTAGCACGAAATTTAAAGACGAAGTGCGCAAAGCAAAATATTATAAATAGGTAAATTAATTGAATACAAATTTATATTATTTTAATTTTTTTATGAGAGTTAACTGCACAAACGCAGCAGATCCATGGATCAAATTTATAAAATTATAATTAATAACAAAATATATTGTTTTAGGAGCCCTGCTTGCAAACCACAATAAAATTCGCATTAATATTTTTTTTTCTCATAAGAAGGAAAGACGGCACGAAGTAATGAATTAACCTGCCTAGTTTAGGATCTGTTATCGTGTAATAGATTTGGCAAGAAAATAAATTGTATGGAGCTATGTTGTTTATAATAAACAAGTATATAATAATGTCCCCTTGGAACTTTGCAGCTGCTCAAATGTTCCAGTAAGCTACACTAGATTGATTTATATCCTATCTTATCAGACAGAATCACCCTTCCGAGTAATATTTTTACTCTTTATCAAACATGCAGGTGTAACTATAAATGATTTATTATTTAGCCTCAGAATAGAGAAAACGCGTATCAATATATTTATTCCGTGTCACTTGGATTGACGGAAATGTACGACATCTTTTGATTTCATGGAAACAAAAACATGTTTATAAAATGCAGAGATCTCCGCCGGTATAAAAGAAATCTTTTAAATAATCAAGTATTTAACCTATTTTTCATGAAATATGATTACGTAGAACGTTCTATTCCCTAAAATTTAGCAAAGATCACACTCTACAGTTTTCTTAAAGTGTTTTATCATCTTAGCAAAGATTCAAATCATTGTGAAAGTTTTTTCCTGAAAGAGTGCATGAAAAGCAAAGTTTTTCCATTTAGCAAAGGTTCAAACCGACAGACAAGCTTTCCTTGGAGTTGGTGAAAATCAAATAAAATACTGAGTTGGGAATATGTAATAATCAAAGATTCAAACCTAGCAGGTTGATGTCTGTGGCCTTCTTGATAACGGGGAACGGCACCCATTCTAGTTCGCCCAGCGCACACCAGGCGGCGGCGTTGATGAGCGCCCACAGACCTTCAGCGCCATCTGGGAGATTTTCAGCAATGAACAGAGATGCTGAAAGAATCTGAAAGAAAATGAAAATGTTATGTTTTTGTATAGGAATAGTTTTATGAATGAAAATGAAAATCGATGAATGTTATTTGTAGAACAAGAGAAAATTCCAGTAGTGCCTACATACTACCGATTTCAAAAGTGCTGATAGAAGCCACCTCGTTGAAAGGCTCGGCCGTCCGAACGTCCGCCCATTGATTGTTCGATCCCTTTCCACACGTTTCCTTAAAAAGGTGGGCAAGCAAGAAATGTGTGGGGGCGGCTTAACAGCCTAAATAAACATAATTTATTGGTGTATGTTCAATATACATTTTTGTGCTTGTATTGCAAAACCGTGAGCCTACTTAATTAATTACATATATTATCAAATTATGTGTAATCTTAACGATATTGAAGATGTTTTGTCCGTTTGTTTAAGTAGCGACATCCTCAT
The DNA here is from genome assembly GCA_951813805.1 of Limnephilus auricula. Taxonomy (NCBI): domain Eukaryota; kingdom Metazoa; phylum Arthropoda; class Insecta; order Trichoptera; family Limnephilidae; genus Limnephilus; species Limnephilus auricula. Next base: position 3,570,551 of record OX638401.1, read on the forward strand.
GAAAGGTGATATTTTTTATGTAGTAAACACATCTATTTTATTTAATAATCGAAGACAATATTAGCGACTCTCGATCGAAGATTTAAAACTGAAAAATCAGAAAATGATGCAATCGTATCTAGGAATTGAACCCAGGACCTTAACCCTTCCGGGGTGTTTCTCTACTACTGAGAGGTTGGGACCTTACCTCCTTTGGTCACATTTAACTGTATATACTTCGACTAAAAACTACAAAACTTTTTTAACTTCATTTTCTTAACATATATTGTTATTGATTGCTATCTTTATGTACGATTGAAATATTATACTCGAACCAAATGCTATCTAGATAGTGACGTAGATAAATTTATCAATTTTTATTTCATGTGCGACACCTATTGACTTTTCTGAAGTTGTAGAAAAATCAAAGCTGTTTTAATCTCACGTCGTTCTTATTTATGTTAATCTTGACCGATGATCTGTTCCATTGAAAATACAAGTGAAAGCGCATACTTTTTGTAAAATATTTTTCAATTCACATATAGGACAAACTGAGTAAATAAATACCGCTGATATATCCATTGTAACTTCTCACTCCTTCCCATAAACGACACATGAAATAGAAAGAAAGATGCGAATTGAACTGTCAGCGACAGAAAGTTGTTTGAGGCTTAGAACTGCGAAGTGATGCAAAATCATGTATGTTTAGTTTGAAAAATTGATCTCTTAGAAATATTTTAGATGCTTTATAAATACTGCGAGTAGAATGCATCTTTTTCTTTGAAATAATCGAGCTTTTTGCAGAAAAAAATAAAGTATCGGACATATAAAATCTCCTACTTGGGATCACCTTTTGGATTATGAGTCTATTGCACAATGTGGAAAATTAAGTCCTTTAAAAAATTATTGTATAACATTTAATTATTTTTGCCTAAATTCCGCTAAATAAAATAAAACACAATAGTGGAGATGTTTTTATCTTGCAGACGTAATAAATAGGCTGTTGGGAATTTAAATCTCATCACTATCTATTTTTACGCACCAGACTTTTAGGTCCGGGTTTAGTTTTCCCCATAGGAAAAACTAAATCCTTTCACACAGTTTTCCACAAAAATGAACATCCACGCTATTCAACTGTATTATATAAGTATAATTAATACAAAACAATACAAGAATAGCCTACCAGACTATTAAATGGGAAAATAATTCACCGACTCCAGATATTTTCTTATCAGAGGGTTCGGCTCGGTGGAACTCCTAATTTGACCGATAAATCCTACTGATCCCTCAATATAAATATTTAAAAAAATCTTTCGTAATCCTACATGTATTTAAAATGACTGATTTTTGCATTTTTAAACACAAATTCTTTGACAAATCTAACATGCATAAAATTTTAATGAGAGAGCTAGGTATAATGCCAGTAGCCGAAATAACAAATGGTAATATTTTAATAAATATTTTTTAATAAATATTTTAATAAAAAAAAAATGTTATTATTAGCGGGGCGATTTTTAATGTTACACGACATGAAACATCGCCTTAAGGGAGGAGTCAGGTCCAGCCGATCAAAAAAATCGACTTTTATTTTGTTATCTAAAAATCTTCCTACACATGTGGAGAATACGATTTGACCTTGAAAGATAGTTAGGAGCGGTGTGCGCTAAGCATGAAGACGGATAACGAAGCGATCCGGTTACAAACGAAAACTTTAAACGCGCTCGAAAAACTCGAATAACGAAAAATCATTATAAAGTTTTAAGAAATTAAGGCCGAGTCTTTTCATCAATTTTCATTTTATGTCCGCCATTTCTGTCAACGATTTTTTTTTTTAAATTTGAGTTTCATGCGTATGCGAAATTCATACTATATCTATGCTTTAAAATAGATATTCAAGTAAAATTGTCAATTTTTTTTGTTGTTGTTTAAATGCACCATTAAATGTGGCAAAAGTTTCGTGAACGAAAGTAAATTATACCTTTGAAAAAAAAAACGCATTGGAAAAACACTCTGTACCAATTTTTTTTTTGTTTAAATGCACCATTAAATGTGGCAAAAGTTTCGTGAACGAAAGTAAATTATACCTTTGAAAAAAAAAACGCATTGGAAAAACACTCTGTACCAGACTCCCCCGTAATGATTTTTATTAATGGCAACATTTTAGAATTTATTGAATTTCATCATTGATATAACTGAAGCTAGAAAGAAAAAACATATCTTCTCTTCTACTCAATGATGTGGTTATTATGTTTGCCAAGTAAGATTTGAGAAAAAGTATAGTAAAAAACCTACCGACTCACTTCGATTAAATTTGTAGAAAATAATAATAAAAATGTTTTTACGAGCCCTCGAGTTTCACAAAAAAGTGTATGGAAACAAGTTGGGATCCGCATATATTATAGTGTTATTCTACGGCAATAATGTTATATTTCCACAAATGAAAATAATATTATTTGTGGAAAGAATAATATATTTTGACATTTTATCCGGCTAAGGAAGGAGGCTTCGCCATTTGACATGGATAAAAATAGAACGATTTAGTGCACAGGTTCTCAAACTTATTTCGACTACCACCCACTTTGAGATTAAAAAAAATTTATCGCCCCTCATATTTTTTAATTCACCTTCTGTTGCAATTTCAATACCATCTGTTGCGTATCTTAAAAACAGTTATTGCATGCATATATATAATTTTTAAACATGCGTTATTATATGGATAGGATAGATGTGGTGTGACCCATATCCTATTTCTGAGATCAAATAATGTTTCAATGAGAGGAAATAAAACTCATACTTAATCATATTTGAATTGAATTTAAAAGAAGGCTTTTTATTTTTAACCTAATGAGTTAATAAAAATAACACAAAATCTACACTATGTATAAAATTCTTTTAATAAATAAATAAACCTCAAATTATTTGAATAAAAAGCGTGAATGAGACCATAGTTTTTTTTTTCTAAATGATTTCCAACGGATCTCCAATCATTCAAGCCTAAAATTGCATCTCAAGAATTTCGGATAGGAATGGGATCGCAGCGATCGACCGAACATTTTTGTATGAAAAAAATATCGGAAATCATAGACAATTTTATTTAGTTAACTTAACTTGTTGAAAGCCAGCATACAAAAAATATATATTTTCAATACGACGTAAAATATTTGACAGTTCTCACCTTTCTTACCAATTCAATTTTTATAACATTTCTTTTGTGATATAATACAAAAATTACATCCAAATAATCTAGATAAAACGAACTTCCTAATATCACTCAAATCTATGCTTTCCACAATGGATTTATATAAAAAACAATGAATAAATATAGACTTCGAATATGACAGCGTTCATATTATCAAGCGGCAGCCATTTTGTACGCCATCATTGGTGCCCGGCGCGTCATTGGCAATTAATATGAATTATTCGGAGTGGCTAAATGCTATCCAGTAATTCGTTATGTCAAGATCGAGAATGGCCCAAGCGATTCTGACCTTGTTCTTCATACAATTTCTTTATGCATAAGGGGCAAAATCGCTTCAAAAATCCGCCGCAAAAATTAAGCCTTCTACTGCCTCCCTGAATGCCTCCAGCGCCCACGAGGGGGCGTTATCGCCCACTTTGAGAAATACTGATTTAGAGGGAGTTATTTAGATAGGGAGAACTTTGAAGTAGCTGGAACTTTCTGTTTGATCAGTGAACCCGATCGATAGGGGTTCAACTGAATTATTCGAATTACGCCGCTCTCTGGAACTGAATCAACCTATATAAAGCTCCTACTGAAATGCGACATTCTATTGGATTACCTTTTATTCATTTTAAGAACAAGGAGTTTGGAGTTGTTTTTTCTTTATCTGTTGTATTCGTTCAAACAAAACTTTTGTATCGAAAAGGGTAAGGATTTGACATTTTATTATTTTTAGACTGAAGATTTGGTTACAAAGTTATTGTTTCAACATGCCTGTTTAATTTATCAGATTTCGTTGAGGTAAAAAAAACACTCGTTCAAATAAGTATTCGACATTTATTTTACTGGTTTCACTTTAACATGACTTGCACTACCTTCTTTAGGTTATACCGAATGTGATCCACAACGGGTTGGTCTCTGGGGTCTAAAACCCTCCTTAGTTCGTTGGCTTGTTAGGGGAGAAAAAATTTAATTGAAGCCCTACATAGCTGTTATATAAAAATGATAAAAAACTAACATGATGCAAGGTAAAATAATAAACACAACTGCCAACTGGCCGGATAGATATCTGTTTTACCGTCTGATAATTAGTTTTTAGAAATAACAACAGGGCACAGCTAAGTGCTTTTATTCCGGCTTATTGCCATATGCGACAGATGGCAATAATAGTCAGTTATTGATTTTAATAATGCCCATGAGTTTATTGTTTTTAAGTTAATTTCTTGAATTAAATATTAATTTATAAAAATAACGGTACGAATCGTTTTCAGTTCAACAGCTCGGCTGTGGAACGATTTGTCGGCCTCCAATTTGTAGATCTATAGTCTAGCTACTAGTATAAGGGATAAATATTTTGCCTCAAATATCAATAGGGTACGCTTGTTGAATTATAACAATGATCTGTGTTTCCGCAGATTCAGGTAAAGAGTTCATTGCCAAATGCGTAGTCAAGTCAAAATTCTTTCAGTAAGAGCAATTCTGTGGTACAAAATTATATTTCAGCACATAAATAAACCTTCATATATAAACAGGCTGGAACACAACCATAATACTCGATTTAAGGAATAATACTCGATAAAGGACTAATTGTACCTAAGCATACAAATAAATAAAGAACGTTGAATTACATGATTCCCAGTTGTTTAAATAAGTTACCTGCTGAAATTAAAAACTGTGCCCAAAACACACAATTGGTGAATTTACAGAAGAATTGGCTTACGGAAAGAATTTATTTATATTAGCTTACAATGACATATTATTCAAAATACTTTAAAAATGTAACTTATGTTTTTCATAATTTTATTTTATCTTTTTATAAAAATATTATATTTCTGTACAAATTTTTAATTTTATTTTATATGTATAATTGTAAAAATGTAACTATTTCATCAATATAATAAGATCTTTACTGTAAATAACCCGTTAGACAAACTACTGAAAAGTAGTATCGGGACTTTTTGTCTTATATTTGTAAAGTGTATAAAATAAATAACTAAAAAAAAAGTAAGTACACTGTACATTAACAAAAATAAAAATATGTATAACTAGCTGACCCGGCATGCGTTGAAATGCAACTTAAATAAAGAACCTGTTTCTCCCTGCGTGTCCTTTCCCATTCGTACCCGTTCCCCTTCCGCCTCCTCTTCCCATCCCGCGTCACCTTCCCCTTCCCTCTCCCGCTGAGCCTCTTCTCGTGACCCCCCCTCACGCGTTTCCCTTCCACCTTTTCCGCCTTCCCCCTTCCTCAACCCCCCTCCCGCGAACTCCACATTCTTAATTCTCCTCCGCCCCTTCCGGATACCCCTCCCCCATTTTTTCCCCGCAGCTTAACTCCATAAAATAAACCCATTTATCAAACAACTCGCGTTTGACCTATTTTTTTTAAATTAAAATTTTATAACACCAGAGCTCGTTATTCTGCTAGGTATCTGACTTTGTTGTATATATTATGATTATAGAAAAACAAAACAGAATAAAATAATATTTTTAAAAATACTGTTGTTCGAAAATAGAAGTCAGAATTCGTTGTTTACTTAAATATTTTATCAGACTGACTTGCACAAAAATATTGTGTATCACCATTTAAAATTATGGCTAAAATTACACGAAGGTTGAGTCGATCTATTTTTTACGTGCTTATCCGTGCTGAAATATGATGAAAGACTTTATAAATTCTTGAAATATCAATCTATCTGAAGTTGGTGCACAAATATTTACCGAAAATGTAAATAAAAAGTGCAAAGATGTTATTTTCTGATTCCGCTGTTGGAGATCTTTGGATTTCTTAGATCAATACTAGATATCTGTTATTTTATCTAACCTCGAAATCATTTTATAAATATCGTAGGCGTTTCAATCGACTGGCAAAACATGTTGTTTTGACATTTAAATAAATTCATTTTATTTAGAAATATGTATATATGTACATAGATAGATCTCGTGGTTTGCATTTCAAAATGAACAAAGTTTTTCAAAATGCGGACGCTTGGTATAAATTACAAGAGTATAGAAAATAAGAAGTTCGCACAAAGAAAATTATAGGAAGTCCCCAAAAATCTTAAGCCAAACAATTTTTGGTTCATCCGCATCCATTCGTACTCTTCTGCTTTCCAACTTTTGACAAGATCGAATCAACCATTCTTTTGTATTGCAGACTTGTGTCCATTTACAATACACATTTAAATTATTTATTATTTTTTTTATTCACATTTAAACCCGCTAAACTACTTAAGTAGTTTGTCAGCAGGGACATACAGACAACATTTTATACAATAACATGATACAATTTAAACGGTATATGATGATACTTAATTATATCAATAAATTGGTTAAATAACAGATAAGTATAAATAGCAGCATAAGCCTTATATAGTAAGCAAGCACAAATAAATGTATGAACAAATTACTGTAATCAACAAGTACAATCAATAGTTTCATAGATATAAGTATGTATGTCAGGTATTACAAAATAATTATTTTTCCATTTCCTAAGAACGTGAATTCCTTATTTATTGTTATTAAGTTTATTTTGTAGAACTCCATTTTAATTTTTTATTTCTTTTATATATTCAATAATATTATTATTCAATGTATAAAAACAGTTTATTATAAACTGTTTTTATACATTGAATAATAATATTATTGAATATATAAAAAAAAAAAAAAAAAAAAAAAAAACGTGAATTCCATTTTGGAATTCGAGGGCGTCAGTAAGGAATCAGTATAATTCATTATTATCCAATTGCCATTTCCTTAGATTAAATTTAACTTTAGCATTATACATGTTATTAATTTTAATTGTCATTGGTAGTTGATTAAATATTTTGGGTACAATATAGTTTAAGGTTCTTTCACCATATTTATTGATTCATTTCGGAACTATCAATCCTTCATTTTGATTGAATCTTGTATTATGTTTTCTAAACTCAACAAACTCTTTCTCTATACAATGAATCAGACAATATAACATGTTAACTTACAATATTATGAAACAGTATTCCTCTGACAGGTAAAACATTCAGTGACATGTATAGATATTATTTTAATGTTACTTCTGTGTTGATTGGCATATTTATGGATTAACAATTTTATAAGGGAGTTTTGTAATGTTTGGATAGAGCTTATATTAGTTTTACAAGAATAATCCCAAGAAGTAATTCCAAAACTATAGTGGATTCAGCTAGAGATAAGTATATTAACTTTAAATAGGCTTATGATATATTCATATTTTATTTTATAAATCCTACCGTAGACGTTTACTAACATTAGTATTGTGTACATCCCATTTCATGTAGCAGTAAATAGTAACACCTAAATATACACACTTTTTGACAAAATCAATGGTTTCACGTGAACAGGGCTGTGCAACATTTTTATGTATGCAGTCAAATGTGTGTGTATACAATGAAGGAATTACATTACATCTGGCGTGTGGAGATCTGATGTGCATAATTTTAGTTTTTTTGGCAATTATCAAGAGGCCTGCATCGTGCGACCATTTCAGTAGGCCAATAAAATCATGTTGCATAAGGTTCATTGCAGTAACCAGGCCCACGTGCGATTTTACGAGCGCCGTATCGTCTGCATAGACAAAATGTTTAACGAATGAAAACAATTTTCTCATAATTGAGACGGATATAATGTAAAGGGTTGGCCCTAGAATTGACCCCTGTGCAACACCTGTTGAGATATATTTTCTTTTGCTAAATTTTTAAAGAATTTCACTCGTATTTGTCAATAAGTTAAATTCCTGAAGCAGCGTTTCCGTACTTTTTTCTTTTGAAAACCATACTGGTTGGGATCTAACAAAGAGAAAGATTCTAAATATTTGTTAAGTTTTATGGAAATATATTTTTCTAGTATTTTTTCTAAGGCTGGCAATATGCTTATTGGCCTATAATTTTGAATATCTGTATGAAAAAGGTAAACTCACATTTAATAATTTGTAACCTTATTTCTGAAAGTTTTACATTCTAATTCAAAGAATCGATTGCTAGGAAGATTCTTCCACCTTCTTCTATACAATGATTTTTTTTAATGTTTTCTAAGATATTAGAAGTTATCCAAGGTTTTATTGCGAGAGGTCTTTTTTGAGTTTATAAAACATAACGATTTTACTTTGTTCATACAAATCCTTAAAATTATTTTTAATTTTACTGTATAACAGTATTTAATTTTACTCAAGCAAGGTGTGCCATTTAAAATTATGAATGTTTTTGCGACAAAAACGAAATTCTTTCCCCGTGTTCTGTGAATTCTTTCCTTGCGCCATATTTAATATTAACTGCGGTTAAAAAGTGATCCGCTATAGTCATATTATTACACACACGTGAGGAAAGAGAATCGCTTTGTTTACACCCACTGTTAAATCGGACAAATATGTGGTCTAAATATGTACGATTCTCTAGTTATGTCACAAATATATTTGATTAAATAACTATCCGACATTATATTTTCTTATGCCATAATAATAGGGTTTTGACAATTTAATAATCTATTAATAATTTATTAATCTCCTATAACCAAAACATTTTCTTTGGGGCTTATAGTATGCAGAATGGCAAATATTTCATTAAAAAATTGTGGTTGGCTAGAGTTGGGGGGACGGTATACAGCTATGATGTTTAAAATACTCTTGTTTGGAAGTGTCATAAAGCCAAGAACACATTCAAAATGATTTGTTTCTATTGATTTCTGTTGAAATGTGAGTTCATCTCAAACAAATAGCAATATACCTCCTCCCAATTTTTTAGTTCGGAAATAGTTGTAACATTTAAATCCAGGAATATTATAAAGACAGACAAGATTTGGTGTTATTGCCGTTTCACATATCATTAACACATGAATATGCTTCCAACAAGTATTTAAGTAGACATTCTGAGTATCCCAGTATTTATAAATCGATCTAATATTCAACTGAACAATATTAATATTTTCTATATTGTAGTTGCTACTAAACTTTAGCCAATCAGAGAAATTATAAGTATTTTTATAATCTATCTCGTCATCTTCTCCGTATTTTTTTTTTACTTAAACTACGTGTTTTTGGATACAGGATACATAATATTAAATAGCTGGTAATGTATAGCATTTACATGCCTCTTGAATTCATCAAGGCTACTGTTAAAAATGTCAACATTTCGGTTGTATTTACGTGACGTCTAGGTTGTGTTTACGTAACATTGCAATTGTGTTTATGTAACGTTTTGGTTGTTTTTACGTAACATTTTGGTTGTGCCTATGTAAAATTTCAGTTGTGTTTACATAACATTTTGGTTAAGTGTGCGCTTTGTTTGCACATCCTTGGAGGAAAGCGAGCGTGTCAATCAAAAATAAAAATAAAAACCTAATTCTCATGTACACTAAATATATAGAATTTATGCCGCCGTTCTGCAATAGCTTTTTGTGGACAGAATAATTGCCGTCCAAACAATTGATGGGATTCAATTCTCGGCAGAGGTGGATGTAAAACTAAAATTAACTATTAACTTCTATCTTTTTAACATGTTGTAAGGCCAATTTATTATTTATTACTTTACCGGATTAAGTATAAATAGGCCTTTGAAGGTACTAGCTTCCTGGCCAGAAGTAATATGGCTAGGTCAGCGCAGGTGGGTTAATTGGAAAATTGCAATGCGGGGGATGGTAAGCTCCTCGAGGCTTTATGGCCGTGGGCCGCCTGGGTATTGAGTAAGGCCTCCCATTGTACACCAAGCCTTGTAGGAGTTCATTTTCAAATTACGTACTTTATATCGTGCGGCCGCATTGACCGTTTTTATATCGCATGGGAAATGATTATGAAGCCTTAAAAATAGATTTTATGAACCAATACATGGTTATATTTGTATTTTTAGTTTCTTACAAGCTCAGACTATCGTACTTCTATCTACAGACTAGACAAAACATTATATCAACTTATGGCTAAAATATTGCATCCACCGGTTCATCGAACACTAATTCAAAACTATATTTAAAATGCATTTGACAAATGAACGCGATGCTGCGTAAAAATGAACATACAGGATGTTAAGGTACGTACTTGATTTACTTTAACCAGTGATTCCTGATATTATTTGGAGTAAAAATTTAAATGAAATTATGGTCGCCGGTGACTTTTTGGTGTCAGGAATAACCGGTTAAAGTAAGTCAAGTACATACCTTCACACCCTGTTATTTATACTCTGTAGAGGCAGAAAATATACAGGAGGTCACTAGAGATTAAAATGTTTATTTTTTACATAAATAAATTTAATTACGGTTTGCACGCAGAGAATATAATATAATTGGAAATCATTTTATTGGAAATGCCATGATTTAAACCTGGCCTTTAAATGAATAATAGTAGCACATAACACGTTTTTCAATGAATTTATCTTGTTTGTATTTATCTGAAGTATTGTCGTATAATATATTTTGTACTAAAAACTTAAATTAGTGAAAATAATCAGGCTTATATCTATATGTATTATAAGTTCACACTTCTCAACACATAACCTAACATAACTTCAAATCTTTATATTGTAAATCTTATTGTTATTCCTCTATCTTGTTATCAGATAACTTGTTAACACTTTTCAATACTCCCAATTTACCTACTTATCTCATACTCTGTTATTCTGAATTTATTATTTGTTACGAGGTTAATTATGTAAATCGTTGAAATTTCTTGTTTTTTTCTGGTTTTTGTTTTTGTTATGCAATTATGTAATAATAAGAAATAATAAATATATAACTTAAGGAATAATATGAACTAAACCTGTCAATTTGTCTGTCCTGGAACGGGAAACTTCCTTGTTGGACAGGCAAACCTTCCAAATATGTAACTTATACTTTCTTTTTTATCTATCTATAAATAAATACATATATTTTACAATTTCGAATCTGTAACATTTTTCGATTCTTTCATTAGTACGTTTTTTTGTTATCCTTGGATATTTCGTTCGTAATAATGAACTTGGCGCTTTAAAAAAGCTTCTAGAAAACCACATACAAAGAATTAATGAATTAATTTTATATTTCGTATTCTAATTACCTTATGTAAATCTTTATTTTGCATTGCGACCTCATTTATTACAACATGAGACGGTTTGTTTTTACGCATCACAACGGTAAAGCAACAGTTCGGGATTATTATTATTTTTTGATTAAAAGCTGTATCCACGTAGGTTGCCTTGTTTTTTTTTCATAAAGGAAGGAATAAGAACACGTGATGTGGGTGCATAGTACAAGATAATACAATCTATCGGATCCAGGAAATCTCTTTATACCAAGTAAAAAAATTAGGTTTTTCTTTAAACCCCTGTGAGGAATTGTTTATGCGAATGTTATTTTAAAATGATTTTTTTTTTAAAATGTTTTTTGTAAAAGGTTTGTATAAAGAACGATTAGATGTTACTCATTCTTCTTCATTTTTTGGGATCATCTTTATAACCTACTTTTATGCATAACGAGGCCTACCAACGAGGCGCACAAAGCAAGATACGCCTTTTCACGTAGAAGCCAACAACATAAATTCAGAAAATAATTCACTACAAAAAATACTGCTGTTCATTTTTAGCGTGATATAAATTATAACCGCTTGGGCACATAAGCTTGTTTTCATGATAATTTAACGTAGGTAGACATAGGAATGACGTATGTCCCGTACCTGAGTTATTTTAAAAACTACTCGTACTTACACGATATTTTTTATTACAAATTTATTAATGACCGTCAATTACAAATCGTGAGTATACAATTTTTGATTTTTAAGCTATTTTTAAAGGATCTGAAATATTCTGGCAATTTATTAAAGAAATAGATATTTGTTGACCCAAAGATATTTTACATATCGAAATCGGTGACATGTATTTTTGCCTGAGATTTGCTGTGTTTCTGAATGGTACGGTTTTCTTTAAAACATCTTCTATATATACTTGTAAAGTTGAGTAATACGAACTAAGTATTTAAAAACAACGCAAAATAATAAAGATAAACACTTTTTGCTTTATTTATTTATATTTCGTGGAAACCAACAAAAACAAACAACATTCATGAGGAAATCATGATCAACACCATACGACAACCTGCAGGCCACCTCGGAACAGGAATACCTAGTGAGGAGGACTGAGAATAAAATATTTCACTTTGTATTCTTAATTTATTTTAATTTTAATTTGTATTGTCATTAAAAAAAAAAATAATAATAAAAAAAAAAAAAAAAATTGATCTTATATTATTTAAATATAAGTTCAGAAGGATATAACATTATTTTAGTTATTAGTTTTTTAGGAACGTAGAGAGATTGTGTATTGGTTTTAGAAGCGCCACCCCATCCTATTATACCATATTAGATAATGGATTGTGGGAAATTAAAATAAAAATTACGGATCGATATTGCTATTATCCATTTCATCCAGAAACACAAAACAGGTTTGTTAAAAATGGGACCTTTTTTGGATTTGACCAATTTTAAATAATAATCCTCACAATAATACACGAACGATCATCGTATCAAATTGTTTGTTCATTTTCTTGGATATTTGACAACATATAAACTGAAAGTTCTGATTGCATGTCTTACATAATATATATTCGTTATCGAATATTTCAGTGACGCAGGATTTGCATTCCATTATTAATATTATTATTTGAGCAGGAGTAAATGAGGAATTATGATTAATATAATCCCAGAAGCTGTATTTTAATTTAATTTAATTTAATTAATTTAATTTAATTTAATTTAATTTAATTAATTTAATTTAATTACCCGTTTCTTAAATCCAGTGTATTGGGTAGGATTTTTATATTATTTTTATTTTCTTTCCTCGTTCACGATATATTGCTTAAAATGTTGTGATTTATACAATGGTGCGGTAAAGGATTATGTTGTTTAATTATTTTCGTGGCACAAAGTTAGTTTAATTCCATGCTAGATTTCGAATAAACAATAACACGTTTGACGTTACGTATTTCACTTTCACGATTATTTCCACTTTAATGGGTGAAATATTCAATGATTGTTAAATAGTGCCAAAAGGGAATATTGTTTATTTACTTTCACTGTAGTTTACTGGTTAAAGGCTATTTTCACACAAGTTTTTTATTTTTTTTGATGGAGCAAAACAAGTACACCTAGCGGTAGTAAGAAGTACCCTATTATAAATAGATTCAATTATGTAATAAAAATGTACCAATTTACCTAATTTGAATACTAAGAGTATTCTTAGCATTTACGGGTAATTTTTTTGAAAATTCGCCATAAATTTTATTCGAACTCTCACGCTCTAAAAAATACGTAATGGTTGACCTTATAAAGATTTCTCTTCGTTAAATTGTCACTTGTGAAGATATTTTGGGTGAGTTCCTAATTTAACGATATCAAAAGTATTTCGAAAATTCGAAAGAAATAATTTCTAACTTCGTATCCACCATTGCATTTAAAGTTGATAACTTGAAATGAAATAAACTTAACAAAATACGACAATTTGATGTTTTTTAACCACTGGAGCGACAGAGCAATTAAAATATTTTTTCTCGTATTGCTAAAGGAAATTTTTCCGCCCACATTAAAAAAAATCATACCTCCGAATTTAAATATGGAGACATACGAACTGATTGTAGATTCAGACTGGGTCGACGTACGTATGCATCGCTACGCCTAACAATATCTGGGCTACTTAGCAACCATAGATTTTCAATGAAAATTTATGTTTTAGAATCACATTGGCCACACGCATCGCGACGTGCGATGTCTGTGGCCATTTTCATAGAAAATGTATGGGTTGCTAAGCATTGTTTGGCGTAGCGATGCGTACGTACGTCGTCCAGTGTGAATCTACCTTTATAGTTCTATATATCAAATGAATTCCCCTATCTTTTGTCTATTATCACATACCTATTCGTAGAATTTATTCAAAAATATATGATTAAATTTTTAACCTTGAGACATTTTAAAGAATCTAGAGAATATTTATTTTGTTATATTTTGAATGTAGGTACAATATATTATAGTGTCGTTTTAATAAAAAAAAATTGAAAAGTTGCCACATTTTGGCAAGAAAGCAATCCGAGGTTTTGGAAATAGTGCCATAATGTGGCAAAAAGCGCTCGAGTGGTTAAGTATGAAATTATTTTTACTGTCTTTTTGATACAGACAAAAAGACAATGTCTTCGGGGCCGTCCACAATTTAGTCGGCAGTTTTAATATATTGTTATAACACGGGCGTGTTCAATCATCTCGAAGGACCGCACTAAAACGTTATTAGTGTCCCGCTAGGAACATTAAACAAGACGGCTGGTAATGGTCACACGAGGTGACTTCAGCTTAAATAATATGGCAACAAAACCAATTCCACTCTCATAAAATGCCACCCACGGTCACACGGAAGATTTAAATCACACTTACTTAAACATACAATCACCTCACCAGTTTTTATTACTGTTATGTTTGCCTTATTCACAGTCAGACACTAGTAATTGTGTTTGGGCTCTTCAGAGAAAATTAGGTCCTTGTTACAAACTGGTTTATATTGTAAGATCAACCAAATTATTCAAGAATTCCAATAGCCTAATAATTCTATTCAATTCGTTAATCCGTAGTGTTCTTGAATACTGGTCAACAGTCTGGAATCCACATTATATTACACAGGTATCTAGACTTGAATCTGTCCAAAGAAAATTTACACGGATCTTGTCTTATCGATCAGGTGTGTACCATCTTCCAGATGGGTACGAACAAAGACTAACATATTTCAAATTAGAGAGTCTAGTTAAAAGACGTAACATAAATGACCTCTTAATGCTTTATAAAGTCGTGAATTATCAGGTAGATTGTAACTTAGTCAATCAAATCAAGTTAATCAAAGTAAGTGCACCTAAAAAGTAAAAATAAAATATTGTTTGTTGTTTTATAATTTTTTTATAAACATTTTCTATTTATTAGAATTTTTCTTCTTTATTTTTTATTATTATAATTATGTTTTTTTAGTTAAGTATAAAAATACTGACATTTGATTTTTTTTAAGTGTTTGTTTCTGTGTACATGCAAATATGATTACTGCAGACACATTAGTCTAGGGATATTTATATTTGTATTTAATTTTGTTTTATATTACCAACAAGAATGTTCTATAAATATCCTGTTTGTGTTTCAAATAAATAAATTAATAATACTCACGTGTTTACAATATATCGTCGTTGCATATTTAATACGAACAATGTGACGATTTTTACGAAAATGAGTTAAACACACAGTTATTTTTCTTATTTTTTTCTCCATATTCTACAATATGAGTCAAATAAAAATATCAAATGTTTAAGGCGATAGAAAATAAACCATTCGAGGACAATCAAAGTTGTACACAATAAAAAATAAAAAAAAGTCATATCCTCTGCTACCACTACACAATTCAATTGCCTTGGTATGTACATAATATTAACATCATTTTGTGATGCCTAGCTGTCAAAATTGAATAAATTTAATTAAATATTATGTTATTAAAATTATGACGAAAATTGTATATAGAATATGAACCATTTGAGAAAAACTGTGCATAGAATATGAAGCATGTGAGAAAAACGCGTTAAAATTCAATTTTCTGGCATAAAATAATTAATGTTTGCCATAAATGTACTCTTATAATGAACGAAATATATTTTTCCTACTTTGTCTATAAATAGAATTGTTATTTTCCGTAACGTTATTTTTTAAAATAGTTTTTTTATCGATTTTCTCAGAATGTACTTAGACTCACATGATAATGGTAGATTCAGACTGAACGAACTGAACTGACGTACGTATGCATCGCTACGCCTAACAATATCTGGGCTACTTAGCAACCATAGATTTTCAATGAAAATGTATGTTTTAGAATCACATTGGCCACACGCATCGCGACGTGCGATGTCTGTGGCCATTTTCATAGAAAATGTATGGGTTGCTAAGCAATGTTTGGCGTAGCGATGCGTACGTACGTCGTCCAGTCTGAATCTACCTTTAATATTCTATATGCAACGACAATATTATACTTCTGGATCTCACGATCGATTGTAACTATCTAAACATTGAATCTCAGAACTGAGCAATCGTCGACCAGGTTACTGCACGGGTGTATCTATTCTGACTGCTGGACATCTGTCGGAACTTGTCCGACAGATGTCCGAAATAAACTCTAAGCCTAATGGCATCTAACAAAAGCAATTGAAACTACGTGTCATTCTATGATAATACTTAAAGTTAAACATTCGACAGTTGTCTCTATCATGAAAAACTACCAATGAAGCTTTTAACTTCATATAACTACATATTCTAACGACATCAAATGAGAAACATTGAAACTACATACTCTTAACGACATCCGTTGAGATAAATTGAAAATAAATAAACTGGGTATCCGGGGATACGGTGCACTTAGCGCCTCCGCCCACTCAGGCAACTGAAAACTCCCAACTGCCAACTGTCTTTGTATGACAATGTGATGGCCCGCACACTTCACAATCACACAAAACCCCATTGTCAATGGTAACGCAAGCGGTGACTTGCGACCATCTTGCGACTGTCACGGCTGATTGCTCTGGGCAGCCGTTTCTAGTTGCGAGCTGTCAGCTGATTGTTCTTCATCTATGGTTAAACAAGCTTTTTGACCAATCAAGACAGAGAAAACAGCCGGTTTTAGTTGGTTTTCAGTTGCCTCAGTGGGCGGAGCGCCTTACTTCGGGAGCTGATTCTACATAATAGTGTAAGTAAAAAAGATAAATAACTTTTTTCGATTTTTTTTTTAAATTTCGAAATTCCAACTTTCAGGGGTACTTTTTTGGTAAAAGGATCAAACTAGTACGGCGTGTGCGGCCTGCACTATTAGATGTTTTCCGCTGTTACGATACGCGCCAATCAAAACCAATGTCGTTACAATGCGCCCGGCTGACTCACACCAAATTTAAAGAGTAAGTTTGTACCTTACACTAAGGATTTTTAATAGGTACGTCTTTTTGTATGGGAAAAAAAGTTAGTATTTCGAAAAAAGTTGTTAATCTTTTTTACGACTACTATCACGTAGAATCACTTTACCCCCGGACTCCATGTATTTTAACAAACACTGCATAACTTTTACCCTAGGAAGAGAAATAAAATAATTTATAAAAATCATCTGAATAGACAATTATAATACCTGCCAGTACCTAATAGTGACGTTAATCCTTTGAACCTTTATCAAATATGTTAGAAAACGGAAAGCTCGATATGGCAGCAAGATTTCTGAATAACAACAAGGAGCATTAATGGACGTGCTATTTTACCTGGCTCTATAAAATATGTAGGCTCTAAGCCTTTCGTATTAAAGCGATAACTACCCATTCTCTTGAGTGTAAACGGCTTGTAATAGGAAAGCTCTAAACTGAAAACATGGTTTACAATCTCATCGTGACATCTTCTGAAATCATCTTACTTAAAAGGTAAAACTATGATTAAAACATCTTTTAGAGCAGTCATATAAAACAACAAAGAGGTCTTTTATTGTTTAACCTATTTATGATTAGGCCACGGCATTACTTGTACATGTCGTTAGACACGATAAAATTATTTTAACGATTTAATGTTGGAATTTTGAAATGTTAAGATAATACATAATATAAAGTTCAATAAAAAGTTGTTATTACATTAACTTTATTAAAAATAAAAGTTCTTTGTGGCATCTATTTTATTTAAATAGCGTAGCGTATTTTATTTAAATGGCATATATCACGGGATTGTCTGAATTCTTGACTTGAATTTGGGAAGCGGGAATGTGTACCGCCGCCCCGGGAACCATTTATTGGATAACCAACACCTCTGCCATAGGTCACCCCAAGTGATTCGCTACGTTTGGTGACTTAGAAGGGGTGCCCGGGTTCATGGATAAGGTTTGTCTAGGTCTTGGCGGCGGATGATCTAGACACACTGAACCTAAGATGCCTACCCAACCATCATACCCTTTTCCTTTCCGGAATTTCCTCTCCTTCCTTTCCTTAAATAAGTCCTCCACACAGCATCCCCAAAGATGACATAGGCCCCGAGGGAAATTATTTTCCTCGGGGCCTCCTGTGTTGAGCTGAATTTAAAAAAAAGAAACACCGGTCTCAATTTTGAAATTGGTAAAATTTTATAGTGTGGTTAGGTACTTTATCGCTTATATGAATTCTTCACACAATCAGATCCAATTTTGAAAATGATACATAAATTCAAAGAAAATCAGAGTTTACAGAACCAGAGTTACAATCACTCACTTCGTGATAGATTTACAACTGGAATTAGTGTGTTTGATGATTGATAGTAAAACGCTTCAGTTCAACCACTATTTAAAAAAAATACAAATAACTTATTAGTTAAAAAAATTACGTGAAAGCATGGTTTTTCTGTTTCTAACTAATAATACGTAAAGGAATAAGAGTACCTACCTAGAAATGTCTAGGATTCCTTTATATTTATTTACCTACCTACCTACCTAGTATTTAAGTACCTACCTAGAAATATCTAGGATTCATTCATATTTGAATTATGAATTTTATTTTATTCTATTGTTTTTTTTTCAAATGTCATTACTTTGGTTACACTATGTATGTGGCTGATATTTTTAAAACATTATAAAAACAACCTTTATGGCAAATTAACTTTAACTGTCGTTTCTTTATACTCCAGAGCAACACATTGTTTTATTTGTCATTAAAAACCTAAAGACAACAAACAGTCTTATAAAACGACATTTTTAGTGAAGAGAAATGGAAAAGTTACGATTCACATTTACAGTATTAGCAGCATCAGATGGAAAAACCAATGTGATCTGCATAACATCAATCGAGACACCCGATAGACATGTATCTGATAATCCTGATGATTTGAAAATTGCAAGCAAACACACTGAAATAAAAAAAAGAGTTGCAAAATTAAATGTAAAAGAGTGAAGCCGTATTGTGAAACTAGTGATCCATTACGCTCTATTTATGCTCTATTATGGAAATGAATACCGCCCAAGTGTCTTAACTTCCCAAAGCCAGGGAGACTATAACATCCCCAATTCGGGTATTTTGTTACACTTTCCGGTAAATTTTTGTTATTGGTGGCCACGGTTACTACGAATAATTTTTAGAAAAAAACTTTAGATTCGCCTTAATCACTATAAAAGGAAACTTTTTGCATCACGGCTAGAGGAAAAAAAAGCATTTTAATTTTCAATTGCGTAAAATTTTTCTTCACTTCACTTCGCGAACCGATACGTCATTAAACCGCCGCCTGCCGCTGTCACTACTGTTATGTTGGTATCCCTGATACAAACAAGAGTATGCATACGACTGTAGCCGACTTCGTGGGATACATGAAAAGGCGCGTAATTGTGAAAAACGGAATAAATAATATAATGTAAACGAACCTCTAATCAGAATCACTTCAGAGTCTAGCTGAGGCACTGGAATCATGGAGGTTTGTGTAACATGGTTTGTGATACAAAAGAAAGTGCCCCCTTCGTAGCGCCTGCTCGCGTCAAGGCAAGAAAAACATCCCAGTTTTCAAGTTGTTTAGCGGCTACGCTAGGTTTGTGTAACATGGTTTGTGATACAAAAGAAAGTGCCCCCTTCGTAGCGCCTGCTCGCGTCAAGGCAAGAAAAACATCCCAGTTTTCAAGTTGTTTAGCGGCTACGCTAGGTTTGTGTAACATGGTTTGTGATACAAAAGAAAGTGCTCCCTTCGTAGCGCCTGCTCGCGTCAAGGCAAGAAAAACATCCCAGTTTTCAAGTTGTTTAGCGGCTACGCTAGGTTTGTGTAACATGGTTTGTGATACAAAAGAAAGTGCCCCCTTCGTAGCGCCTGCTCGCGTCAAGGCAAGAAAAACATCCCAGTTTTCAAGTTGTTTAGCGGCTACGCTAGGTTTGTGTAACATGGTTTGTGATACAAAAGAAAGTGCTCCCTTCGTAGCGCCTGCTCGCGTCAAGGCAAGAAAAACATCCCAGTTTTCAATTTGTTTAGCGGCTACGCTAGGTTTGTGTAACATGGTTTGTGATACAAAAGAAAGTGCCCCCTTCGTAGCGCCTGCTCGCGTCAAGGCAAGAAAAACATCCCAGTTTTCAAGTAGTTTAGCGGCTACGCTAGGTTTGTGTAACATGGTTTGTGATACAAAAGTGAATGTATTTTTTTATAAAAAAAATACGATTTATTTGGGTTGATTTATCGAAATCCATCGTCAAATGGCGGTGCCACGGAAACATCTTACTCTCCCCTTATTTCCAGTATTCGCCAAACTAGTGCTCAAAACAGATTTTTAGGTAAAGCTTTTAACATAAAAAAATGAATGCAAAAAAACGTGCCTGAAGGTCTTTATTCATTTTACTGTATTTTATTTCCAGAATTTCGCCAAACTAGTACTTACCTAATTTGCATAGATTGCGTAGTAGTGTCATTT
This sequence comes from Limnephilus auricula, assembly GCA_951813805.1. NCBI lineage: Eukaryota > Metazoa > Arthropoda > Insecta > Trichoptera > Limnephilidae > Limnephilus > Limnephilus auricula. The sequence continues at coordinate 3,591,116 of OX638401.1, forward strand.
CTAGCTCCTCGTTATGTTGCGGTAATATATCGGGTATACCAACATAACAAAATGACAGCGGTAGGCGGCGGTTTAATGACATATCGGTTCGCGAAGTGAAGTGAAATTTTACGCAATTAAAAATTAAAATGCTTTTTTTTCCTCTAGCCGTGATGCAAAAAGTTTCCTTTTATAGTGATTAAGGCGAATCTAAAGTTTTTTTCTAAAAATTATTCGTAACAACCGTGGCCACCAATAACAAAAAATTACCCACTTTCCATGTCAAATTAATTCCGCTAAAATTTCGAATTTTTTTTTCTTAAAAACCAAATACGGCTATTGCTATATCAAGCACCGGTGTATGTTGATCTTTCAATAGCAATATACTAAGACTATCTTCCATAAAAAAACTTTTAATCTAAGGAAAATTTGTCAAGCAAATAATGGAATATGTTATTTTTCAGACTGTCAGAGTTAGTGTTGGGAAATTGATTTGAAATCCATTTTGGTAGAAACATTTAATTTTCTCACATTTTGACTAGAATGATCGTTCAATTTTGTGAGAAATGGATGGTTGTGAAAGAAACACAATGAAATTGCCCCCCTCTAATTTCATTGTCCCTTAACAATATACTTGGGCGGACACAAATATTCATGTTTACGTAAAAACGTGGGTACCTCGATACAAAATATACCTCTCAACGTTCCCGTATTTGGGTCACTGTTGTGGTCAAGAAATTCATTCTTCGTTCTATTTAGATTAGGTTTAATTCAATCACGGTTTATTTTGTGCTAACATGTAATAAATGCTACCTTGATTGTTCTTGTTATTTCTTGACAGGTTCAAATATTGAAACAGAATTATTATCTCATTTGAAATTGTTATCCTAGTTAAGAATGGTTACTTGAGAACAACGGTCTTTTGAAAAACCTACAGCACTGTGATAATATTAATTGTCAGAGATTTAGGCTATTCAAAGGCAAATTAGCTAGCGATTAATTTGAATTTTTAATATAAATAACTCGTGACTTATCCCGGTGACAGACCATTGTCGTGAAATAAATCATTGGGCAACCTTATGACGAGTTATGTGACTGTAATAAATATATTAATTATTTCAGTGTAAGTTTTAATATTATATCCAAGCTTACACTGAAATTTAAAAAAAAAAATCTGAATCTGTTCGGACTGAATTGAAAAAAAACTGAAACTCTACCAGCAACTGAAATTGTAAAAGAAAATGAAACTACTCTAGAAACCAAAAACTGAAAGAATAATTGGAACTGAAACTTTATCTAAAACTTATTCAGAAACTGAAAAAGAAACTGAAACTACGCACGCAACTGAAAATAAAGCTGAAACTGAAACTGAAAAATAACTTGAAACTTAATTGGAAAAATAAACTAAAACTACGCCTGCAACTAAAATTTAAAAAGAAACTGAACCAAACCAATAAAAATTACATTACGTCATATTGAAACTACACCACTGCAACTGAAATTGGAAAATAAACTGAAAATGCACCAGAAACTGAAAAAAAAAACTGAAATTGAAAATGAAACCTTGTTAGAATAAAATCCTCTTTATTATTTTTAAAATTTAAAAACAATTGATTAACCAGGATTACTAACGCTCGAAAATTAGACCTCTGCAAATATTAAATCCGACGAAGAATATAGATGAATTTATCTTATGGACAGAGTCGATGGTGATGCAGTGGATGAGAGATTTATTCATACATAATAATTGGATTTCCTACTTGATGGATTTCACGCTTTTCGAAGTGTAATATTATTCGATGCACGAATATGCGGTATTATTTGAATTTCACAAATTAAAATCATGCTGCTAATCAATTAATTAAATTAAATTGTTTCGTGCATGCTAAATTCATTGGATGATATTTTGAAATGAATGAACTGTGTTTGATTCAATCAATGCGTAAGTTTATAGCTATTTTATTGAAATTATAATTTATTATAAAAGTGGAAAAAAATTCTAGACTCATAAAAAACATTTTTTTTTGTTTTTTTTCTATTCACTAGTAACGTTTTGATAATTTGCAACTTGTTCTGAAGAAATCCGGGGGATGTGAGGTAAATAAGTCATAAAAGCAATTTTGAAGAGCAGCAACTTTATTTAAGGTTATCCTCGAAAAATTCTAGATATAAGAATAGCCACTTTTGTAATGGAAGTAGTCCTATGACAGAAATACTTACAAATGTTTCGCCCATTTTAATTTATAAAAGAACATTAATAACTAAGACATTATTCAAAACCATATAATACAGAAGAACACAATAAATACCGTATGGACGTGTTTTGTGATGAAAATATTTGTCCAATCAGGCTTCAAATTTCTCGTAAAAAACTATGTTTATGAAATTCAAACGGGATGGAGATCTACGCTATGAGGTGAGTGTAAGTGGGACGAGTTCTCGGCTAATGGTCGAAATGGAACATTTATTTGTTTCCATTCAAATACAAATATATTAATTTCAATGAAAAGCCAAAGCATTTCTGATTGATGAACTAAATTATGATGTCACGAAATTATGAATCAATCCATAAATATAAATAAACTTTCTCCACAAAATATAGGGAAATATCTTACTCGGCGAAATCTTATGAGATAAAAAAATGTCTGTGTTTTAATTATTATTTATTATACCCATATAAAACTGTGCGAGAGTGTATTAACTCTTGTAAGAGTGGGTTTTCAGTATTGCGCATTGGAAAATTGATTCGAAAATCCTACCCCAATGAAGATGAATTGCTTTTTTCCTTCTAACAGGGGTTGTAGAAGTACCAACGCATTCACCGAATGGGAGGATAGGGTGGAAGATGTACGATTTCCACGTTGTTATAGCCCCTTTTAAAGCCTTACAAAACCTTCCTATAATATTAGACCGCATAAAATTAGCCTCAGGAAATGAGGGAAAATATACCTGGAAATTGTGATTATTCGAGTAAATGGGAAATATTACATTTCGTAATTTATATACTTATTTCGTTTTTCTTGGAAAGCAAACAATTTGCGGTTTGATATACAAAAAAAGTTATCTTTACAACTCTTTTCTAATATTTCAGAAACTGAGCTGGTTTCTCTTGTATTTAAGCTTCACCAGAGTTTTAAAATAATAACTGTTACCAAGCTAAGGTTTCAACAAATTAATATTATATAAATGTGGTTACAAAAAAGTAACCGTATTTTTAATTTTATATAATATGATCTCAACAATTTTTTGTTATCGATATTAAATGAATATCTACACGTCAATCTATCCTTTGCCTTATCTACAGTCAGACACTAGTAATCGTTTTGGGCTCTAAAGAATAATAGGTCCTTGTTACAAACTGGTTTATTATTATTATAAGCAATAATTATTAGCCTGAAACACTCATCCATATTGAAAAAATCTCCCGAGAAAAGATACATATCGCCGACGGGACTCGAACCCGCACCCTTTTGATTGCCGGTAAAGTGCTCTACCATTAAGCTACGGCGGGATACCTCCTACCCGCCAAATGATTCAATATATACCTAGTGTTTCATTCAACAATTACTGCTTATTACACTTTTTCACCTGAAAATGGCAAAAGGCGATATGTATCTTTTCTGGGGAGATTCTTTCAATATGGATGAGTGTTTCAGGCTAATAATTATTGCTTATAATAATTGTTACCCTTTGTTCTATGCATAAAAAAACTTGTCTTAAACATTAGTTTATCAATTAAAAAAATAATAATTAATATTTGACGAGTTAAATTATTTCACCAAAAAAAAGTAGGCATAATATGTCTCGACGCCATCTGGTGGGAGAGTTAGCACTTACATGCCTTTCCCATATAAAAATAAAGTTGGTTGTTTGCAGGTGAAAAAGTGTAATAAGCAGTCATTGTTGAATGAAACACTAGGTATATATTGAATCATTTGGCGGGTAGGAGGTATCCCGCCGTAGCTTAATGGTAGAGCACTTTACCGGCAATCAAAAGGTTGCGGGTTCGAGTCCCGTCGGCGATATGTATCTTTTCTCGGGAGATTCTTTCAATATGGATGAGTGTTTCAGGCTAATAATTATTGCTTATAATAATTGTTACCCTTTGTGCTATGCATACAAAATCTGGTCTTAAACATTAGTTTATCAATTAAAAAAATAATAATGGTTTATTATTGATATTTACGTGTATACACTCTATCGTACTTCTGGGTCTAACGACCGACACAATCATATGGGAGTGTGCCTACTACTAACAAAAATGCCATATCAGTACAGAACAGTCATTTTCGTTTTTTCTTTGCCTCAAATGCTCAAAACAACTATTTTGTTATCTGTAATGAAAATCGGTTTATATCTATAGTAAAATTTACATGAAAAATCATCCCAAGCGCGCTTAATAACATCACCTCCAAAAATAACATATTATATTGTCGGAATAAATAAAAAATAAACAAGGATTTTCATAAAAGATTTACCAAGGTCTGATAGGGGTTTTAGGGTCTGTTTTGCAAGGATCGCAAACATTATTTTGGGTATGAGATTCAATATGATCCGTAAGTAATGTTGTCTTTCAAAAGTAAACAAAAAATATATTTTATTTTCTATAGACAACGTCGTGGGTTGTCTACAATTTCGGAGGCTATTTTGGGAGTGAATATTCTTGCTTACACAATGGGAACCGTTTGTTTCTTGATGCGTGAGGGTAGTGGTCTTAATAAAGCCCTGGAATTTACATTCCTTAAAGGTTGACTTCCCAGATTTACATATTCTCGTAGATTATTATAAACCTTACAGAAATGTGCAAAGCTAATACTACATGACGTAGGTAAAGGATACACCTTTTATTGTTTTCATTCATTAAAAATCTTTGTCTTAATTGCACTAATTGTATCTTCAATTTGGGAGACGGGTATGGGTACCGCCGCCCCCGGGAATCATTTATTGGATAAAATAACCATGACCAATAGATAATTACAAATCAACCAGTGCCATAGGTCACCCCAAGTGGTTCGCTACATTTGGCCACTTAGCAGGAGTGCCTGGGTTTTTTGGGTGAGTCGAGAAGGTCTTGGTGGAAGATGCGCCTACTCTGAGGCTGGATCGGGAGAGGATCAACTGCAGTTGGAGGGATGGGTTCATCCGTCCGTCACTGTTGGACACACTGATACCAGATTCATAATCATACCTCATACCTTTTTCCTTTTCAGAACTTCCTATCTTTCCTTCCCTTAAAAAGACCCTTCCGCACAGCATCCACTAAGGTAACATTGGCCCTGAGGGAAATTATTTTTTTGATGACCTCCAACGTGGAACTAATGTTAAAAATTCTAATTCGGTTGTTTTGTGTGTTTTGCGTAACTTTGGTTCATGAACTCAAATTTGCTTTGAATTTAAGGGTCATTTTGAAAATTTGAACAAATTGTACGAATAATTTTGACAAGCGATATAGTATCTACCTACCTGTTATATGATATTTTTAACAAAAAAATATTTAAATTATATTATTCAAAATAGTATTTTGTAGTTTATTTTGTAACAACCTGTAGTTTATACTAGGCCTCAACGGATACAAATATTGATAATGAAATTATTAAGATAGGTGGTCAAAAGGATCAGTAATATTAAAGCCAGGTTCCATATTTTAACCACTGTTAATGGCTTTAGGTCCAATGGCATTATATATTTATTTATTTATTTGGAATTTACGGCTCTAGTGCCATTTACAAACGTATTTTTTTATTTTTACATATATCTAGCACAGTATTAAAATTTGATAAATGAAAAATGTTGGGAACAAAAAAATAAAGATATTCAATGGTAAATTCCGAATGGTGAAATCATAGAATAAATTAAGAATGTATATTATTCTTTATTGTTGATTCTCCTTCAATAGAAGCATTAAAATCACAAAGGTGGGAAAAAAGCGCCTCCGACAAATTGAGAAAAAAAAGTGCGAACGACAAAATATTCATTTTGGGTAATCGCTGAAACACATAAAAAGTTATATGTGTACTTATTTCTATTAAATCACAACCAATTCAAGCCGTAATCTTGATCTTCTGATCAACAAGGCCAAAACAAAAGTAATGGTGATCGACAGGGCAACCACCTTTTTAAAGACAAATAATGCTCTCACAAACTTAGAAATGGTAAACGACTTTATACACCCAGGCTCGTCTGTAAGTGATAAAGGAGGTAGTGAAACAGAAGTGAAAAGAAGAATTTGCATGACAAAAGATGCCATGAATAAAATGCACAAGATATGGAGTGACAGAGGCATACGAAGACCAACAAGGTGGGACTCTCTACTTTCTATACGCTGTGAAGAAAGCGGATAGATGCCCTCGAAATGTGGTGCTGGAGAAAAATGCTTAGGATTCCAAGGACAGAAAACGCACAAATGTTTCCATTCTGGAGGAGCTAGTCATCCATAATAGGCTTTCAACTATCTGACTACAACTTATTTGAAGATTCTTTGGACATGTTGCTCGCCAAACTGATGGCTACTACTTGGAGAAACTCACTGGACAGTCACTGGATACATTTGAGAATTTGAGGAAATTCACAATTGCGCTGGAGTGGATACTATGAATCAATTTAAAGTTTTCATTGAAAAAGCTAAAACGAATATGTTTAATCCACGATAGGATAAATATATATATTTGGTTTTTTTGGTCACGGGTTTCTGAGAAAAATATATTAATACCAAAAAATAACATAACAATAAAAATCTTTATGATCTATTTACATGGGAAAATATAATCGGTTACATATCTTCCCAGAACCATTTAAAGTTGAGAGTAATATATCTCTCTCGGAAGTGGCCTACATGAAATGGGTAATAAATGAAAGTTTAAAAATAGGTAAGGTAAACTGAGGTAAATCGATAATAAAGTTGTTGAAAATTTTTCTTGTGTTTATTTTTATTTTTATGTGAATACCGCACAAGAATCCCAACTGCTTCCAAATGGTGCTAGTGAGACTAACAGATAAGACATAAAGACAAATAATTTTCTTTCTCAAATATACGAAAGAGTAAAAAAATATGTGTGAGGAAACAGGTTTTTATAGATTAAAATGCAGGACAGACTGAGGTTACCTGGTTATTTATTTAATAGATAATATGAATAAATATATTGTTAGACCCGCGATAATGTATGGCTCCGAATGCTGGACCATGTACAACTCCTACACCAGGCAACTTGAATCAGCAGAAATGCGAATGCTTAGATGGTCGGCAGGAGTGTCGCTAAAAGATAAAATTAAAAGTTCATGCAAACGCAATAGCCTGGGTGTCACGGACATAAACAATAAGCTAGAGGAACGACAGTTGAGATGGTATGGACACATAAAACGGAGACACACAGTGAAGCAGGCAATGTCTATGGAGCTTCATCGACAGTCATCTAGAGGAAGACCAAAGAACTCCTGGATGACTCAATGCTCTAAAATTCTAAGAAGAAATGGCCTGGAAGAGAGCGATACCCAGAACCGAAGAAGCTACAACCTGAGAACGAGGAGAGCCGACCCCAACAGCCTACCTAGGCAATGAGTTGGGACAGTGCAAGGAAGAAGAAGAAAAAGATGAATAAATATATTAAATACTAATAAACTACCCAAGTAACTGGGAAATGATTTTTTTTTAGTAAAGAATTGGAAAGCTCAGTAGATTGTTCATACGACCTAGTCCATGAGCGATTGTTCTAAACATAATAACAGGATTATTAGACATTAAAAAAAAGACTGAGAAGTCAAAATAACTAACAACAAGAACAAAATGATTACCACACAAGAGTCCCAACCACCAGGATGGAGCCATGTAGAGATGGCTGGAGACTATGGCATTGCAAATTAAGGTATGTTGTCAAGCCAAAGGTAGTAAGAGGGAAGGGGGGGGGGAGTGGAAGGGGGAACCCCCGGATATTCGGATCCGGTCACCGAACACCGAACGTTTCATTTCTGAATTGTGGTCTAACACAAAGGTGATATTGACAATACCTTGCAGTCTGGAACCTGCCACAAATTTACTATTTATCATTTGAAATAAATAAGCTGTGAAGTAATATAAATTGAGCTAATTTATAAGATATTTAAATAGTGGGGTGGGCAAGATTATTTTTTTAACAAATACTATTACTTGATGAGAAATGCTGAAATTGCCTCTAAAATCATATAAAGCCTTATCCTTTTATTGCCTATTTATCGCTTAAAATAAATATAATATTTCTCACATACAAGATAAATAAATCAGTTTATTTTGGGTATTTTGACCATGTTACTTCTTTTTTTGAAACTTTTGGGAAGCCGTTCTTCTTAATATTGCAGTATTTTACAGAATTTAAGGTTTTACTCGACGTAGTCCTTCGGGATTAAGACGTAGAAACTTCTAAGTTAACCGCGTGGGTTCCCTTTTCCAAGGATCGCAGCACACCGGCAAGGTGTCTGAGAGAATCCTTAGGGATATAATTTACAACGAATTCTATAAAAGGAATGTGTATGCCACCTACACTTGCAGCTCAAGAAATGCATCAAAATGTAGCTCTATTAAAACTATGTCCAATGTTTCAAATGAGAGGAAGGAGAGAGTCAATGTCTGCAAGAAACATTTAAAAGCTAGACTTAATAATACCTTTAAAATAAAGCTAAACTAAATAATAACTTTTTGAAATACATGTTTAAATTTTTTTAATTTTTATTAGAATAAAGCCATCCGTTCATGGAACTACTTACAAGTGACTCGATCGCCGCTCGTCAGTACCCGCCATACTATTTTGCTGGTGCAGCGCGCAGTGGCGTTTACGAAAAAGAGCAAAATAGTATAGCGGGCACTGACGAGCGGCAATCGAGTCGCTTGTAAGTAGCTCCATGAACGGACGACTTTACTCTATTTTATAATTTCTTTGGTAGGTTATTCCCATTAATGTAAAATACATCATTGAAGAAGAAGATAATACTAATAGGTGTAAACGAACATATGAAAAATAACAAGACACAGAATAAAAAAACGGTAACGGTCGCATCTGGGGTTTTATTACATGTCTGAATCACGCAATTTCAACACCTCTTTGAAAAGTCATAAAAGTTAAGAAAAAAAATGTGAAAAATATCCCATAACCCAACCTAACGTAGCCTATTTAACCAATTTTTTTTATTGTATTTACATCACTTTTATTGACTTTTTAAAGGAGGTGTTGAAGTTGCATGATTCTTTTTTGTAAGAAAATAGATTTAATAAATCTTATTTTTTTCTTCCACATTTCGCCACTGGTCACTCGGCCGAGTAACCGCACAACCCCTCATTCCTCTCCTAACTGCCCAATACTTTGTGATTTTTTAAAGTTTTTAGTTTTTAAAAAAATGTCCCGGTGACCAAAATTTTCTTTTAATTTTTTACTCCAAATAATGTCAGGAATCGCTGTAAGTCAAGTACATCCATTATCACCTAGTATATCAGTACATATAAATTATTAATTTCCAAAATGTTTTATTTTCTTTTGATTCGTTTTTCTAAAGGGGGAACAACTTTTCACCGATGATATTTTTTATATATTTAAACTGTTTAAATCGCCCCAGTCATATTTTAAGAGTTCAATCATAAAATTACAATGCTTAAAATATTCTCAAAAAATCCAAAGATAACAGAATTATTTATTGTAGATTTTCAATTATAACTTTTAGAAACCAAAATGAGTTATAATATTGGATGTTTTTACACAAATAATGTTTTACGATACAATTTTGTCACATATTTTTACTCCGCATCAAACCTATTTTATTAACAATAAAAATATTACAGCCATTTAATCCGAACTATTTAAGGATCTTTCTAAGACCATTTCCCGAGATTGGTTTGTCTATGGCGAACCATAAATACTCATAATAACTTTCACACTTGATAAATCTTTCGACAATTTTCTTATTCCTTAGATACGAAAGTGTCGATATCTTTTCCTTGCCGTAATAATGAAACATAATTCTTTTGAGATATTGTTTCGTTAATTTATGTAATCCTATCTGATGATTCAAAATAAATCATTAGTTTAAAGCACTTGAATGAAAAATTCAAAAGAGTAATATGGCATTAATGACGTTGAAACATTAAACACAAATACTTTTCAAAGCACTGTAGCCTTAAAAGGCTATACTTTGCAGTCTTTGCACCACAAGCGGGACACGCGCGTCTGTCATTCTGTCCCGCTCACAATAAGCTTTAATAATATTATTTTCCTCAGGGCCTCCTGTGTGGAGTTAATGAAAAAAAAACTTAACGAAGAATATTAGTAGAACTGATTTACTCTTAGTCAAAATAAAGTAGATACCGTGTTGGGTCCTTGAAGAATCTATTGAAAACAAACAAATGAATACTTAACAAAATTCAATTTTATTAGAGATAACTTATTGAAGCTAATAAACCAATTTATTATATAAAATCATTAACAATAAATATTATCAATGAAATTAGAAGTTTAAAGGTTGCAACTTGGACGCAAAACTTAACGGTCGCAACTTCGTCCTTAGCATCAACCCACTACAATTCTTTCCGTTTTTACATTGCATTTAAATGAAATATGTATATTTTTCCATAATGCAATTTCAAAGCTCACACACGTATACGGAAATTAAATTACGTGGTAGTTCCCGTACTATTGCACAAGTACGAAGTTAATTCCCTTTCCGCGCGTCCAGGATAGAAATGAATCCCATCCCGCTGCATTCACCCGGGACACGAGATAAAAACTGAATGAATATGCAAAATTTTGTATGTGAAAGTTCACAATGAAAGATTTATCGGACGAGGTGATATAACTGACGTACAATTTTGTTTTTAATCCCATCCATTGCGAGAATCGTGGGTCAATATTTTTGTAGGATGCATTGGAACTAGACTATCGAGAACCTTCGAAAAATGTTCGAATTCAAGCATTTTTTATGAAGCAAAATATGCATTTTGCTTCAAGGTTCGTAAGTTTCCGATTGATCATTGTTTGGTTTAGTTTCAAGGCATCCTACACAAATATAAGTTTATAAATAACCGTCGTAGGCTAAAGAAGGAGATAGCGCAACATGACGTAATAACCCTAAAAAATAAATCAAGGTAAAACATTATTCAATAAATACCTCTATCATCGGCCAAATAACAATTTTGGCTTGTAATGAGAGTAGTAGGAAAAATTTAATTTATTTTAAAAATACAGTAACTCAACGAGCTTGTATATAATGATAATATACTGTGCATTTAATGTGTAATTTATCATAAAAATAACATTTTGATATATCTATTTTATATAAAAATATGTTTGTGAAATTAAGTTTGTAGTTTTGTATTTACTTTATATTATAGAAACAAAAAGTACATTGGTTAGCGTGATGAAATTATTAAATAATATTTCATGGTGGATATCTATGATATATTTCTTTGTAATGTAAGATATTTTATAAATTTATTTTGAATATGTTCTATGCTATCGTACAGTTTGTACGGCGGGTTCCAAATTGGCGAAGCATATTCCAGTATACTTCTGACTAACGCAAAATATAACATTACTATTGCACGCGGGTTACCGAATACTTGATTTATAGGAGGAAAAAAACCAAGCATTTTATACGACCTATGAACGATTAAGTCGATGTGCTTATTAAACATAAGTTTGCTATCAATGAAAACGCCAAGATTTTATTTTATATTTTATAACATTACATATTAGAGGTGACATGTCCGTTGTGGAGTGAATAATAGTACGTAAATATATAATTATTTGTAATATGTATTAATAAGTTATTTATATATTTTTAACATATCAACTACTAAGCATTGTTTTCTTTTATGTTTTAATATTCTCTTCCTTTATTTAAAAATAAGTCATGTCTACAAAGTGATATCTTTTCAGTTAAATAATTCAATTATTTACAACCCGAGAAGGTCGCTTTTCTTAAAAACAACGCCATGGCGAATTTCCAATATGGTTGAAAATAAAATAAAAGTACTAGTAAGTAAATTATTCAGTAGAAGAGGTCGATTGCCTTGTTTCATGGGACACTCGTCTTACATATGGATGAATCTTGGTAGTTCAATGGTCACAGTAAAATTTCACCATGACACTTAACTCTTCCAAACACATGTCGTGGTTGCTGAAAAGATCTCCACTTTAAATATGTTCAAATAATATATTATGTTATAATGTAATTTTTATCCAATTTAGACCAACTTTAAAAAAATTGGGGAAACTTTAAAAGGGTACCACTAATAATTTCCCATTATTTTACTCGAAAATCAATAAGGGTATTCTCAAATTTGAAATATTAAAATTAATGTTTTGTTTGTTTTTATGTTATGCCCGGCTATACAGTTCATCCGATTGCGATGAAACTTTGGGAATATGATGTGGGCATACTATGATGATGGTTATAGGACAGTAAGCTCTGACATTATGAAATTATTTCCTATATTATTCATCCGATTGCGATTAAAATTTCATCCGATTGCTATTAATTTTTTTTTGAATTGTTGTTAAGATGCCCGTGAATATTTCTATATATATATTCTAATGAGCTCCGGCAGTATGAAATTTGAAAATTAATGTTTGTTTGTTTGTGTGTTAGTTTGTTATTCCCGGCCATACCGTTCATCCGATTGCGATGAAACTTTGGGAATATAATGTGCGCATACCCGGGATGATTAAAGGATAGTGAGCTCTGGCATTATGAAATTATTTCCTATGCTATTCATACAACTGCGCTTAAAATTTCATCCGATTGCTATTCAATTTTTTTGAATTGTTGAGTAAATGCCTATGAATATTTCTGTAAATTTGCATTAAAAATTAAATAGGACACGCGAGTTGTTGGAAAAATGGTTGTATTTTATGGAGTTAAGCGGCAGGGAAATAAAACCATGAGTCATCATTTGCAAATGACTAACAACATAATTAGAGTGGTTTGAAACCATGAGTCATCATTTGCAAATGACTAACAACATAATTAGAGTGCATAGCGACCTTCAGTTGAATTTTAACAATGCAATTTGGGAATTTACAATTAGGGAAATAATAACCATTAATAGCTTCAGTCATTTTACTAAGAAATTATAAATTAGTCATCGTAAATATTGATCTAGATTTAGTATAAATTCATCGTCTGTAAGTGGTTCTGACACCAGTTTGATAATGCCTTCAGAGGGCGAAACAGCTGTAACGCTTAATAATAAAAACGAAGCAGAACTTGTTTATAATAAACTGTTTTTATACATTGAATGATAGTATTATTGAATGTATAAGAGAAATAAAAAATTTTGTCATATTGCTGAAGTGAGAAATTCTTTGACATTCTATTTAAAACGATATCCTCTTATATTTAGGGGAATTTTGTGACATCGTGATTTTCAACCAATATTTGTGTTACCAATACTTGATTCCAAATCATTATTCGAAGTAAATTATTAGAACTGAATGACTCTTAGTCAAAATAAAGTTGGTACTCTGTAGCGTCCCTGAGGAATCTATAGAAAACATGCAATGAACACTTAACAAAATTCAAATTTATTAGTAATAACTAATAACTTATAAATAAAATTATTGATGAAAGAATTATCAATAACTCTCAATTAACATGATGATACTAACAATACTAACAGACACAGATTTATGCTGATGATACGGTGCTGATTTCTAACAGTATGGAAGATCTACAGTCTCTATCGTCTAGGATGAACCAAGTATGTATGAAGAATAAGTTGACGATGAATGTAAGTAAGTCTAAAGTCATGGTCTCACATCGTCGGATCTGCCGGATCTGCCCTGATGATGGACACTGCAACGCTGTCCGAAACGTCGGCTAAAGAAGGAGGTAGCGCAACACGGCAAAACACCCCATAAACAAACAACGAAAATAAAGTCATGGTGTTTGAAAGAGAGAGTACGAAAACAGTGTGCAATATAGTTGTGAACGATGAATACTTGGAGCAGGTAAGTGAGTTTGTGTATTTGGGAAGTATGTTTACGAGAGATGGGAAGGTGATAAGGATATTGAATGAAGGGTGAATGCAGGTAATTCCATTAATGGTTGACAGAACACCGTTGGCGCCAACAAAAAGCTGTCCAAGCGAAGCTAGCAGTCCACAATGGAGCGCTGGTACCCACCCTGATGTGTGGTAGTGAAGCGTAGAACTGGCAGAGGAAGGATTAAAGTAGAATGAATGCTGTAGAGATGAGATCCCTTGGGCGTATATATGGTAAAACCGTGTATGATCGTGTGAGAAATGTGAATATCCGCAAAGAATGCAAGGCTGATGTAAGCAAAATGAGTAAGATTAAGAAAGGGACCCTCAGATTGGTTACGTTTTTAGATTCTCACTCCCAAAAGCATTTTCGTTGTTTGTTTTTGGGGTGTTATGCCGTGTTGTGCTACCTCCTTCTTTAGCCGACGTTCGGACAACGATCACATCGACGGATCTGCCGGATCTGCCCTGATGATGGACACTGCAACGCTGTCCGAAACGTCGGCTAAAGAAGGAGGTAGCACAACACGGCATAACACCCCAAAAACAAACAACGAAAAAGGACCCTCAGATTGTTTGGGCATGTAGAGCGAATGAACGAAGAAAGGAGTTTAAGGGGGGATATATGACGTAAAAGTGAATGGAAGAAGAAATTGTGGACGCCCGAGGAAGACATGGTACGATCAAGTGAACCAGATACTTGAATCGGGCCATGTCAGGAGTCGGAATAATAGAAGAGCATGTATGAGAAGATGTATGAATGTGAATGAAGCAAGGAGTGTGTGTGTGTGACAAAATCGAGTTGTTTAGCGGCCCGACCTCTTTGCCTACCTCTGCGGGGAAACGGCGTGATGGTTAATTAGTTAGTTAGTTCAGACACAGAAAATAGAAAAGTAATAATCGTAACTTGGATTCGAATCCAGATCGTCTAGTTTTACTGGGACTAATCCCTGGACTGTGTCTTTCCGTTTCATATTTCAATGAGAATTGTTGATAAACCCTTGTCAATGAATTTGACAAAATATTAGTTTTACCTGTGTCTCTGAAGTGACATCCAGTTGTAGAGTCTTCAGTCTTCCAGAGCAGTCACTTTTGAGCATTTCGGCATCCAGATTATCCACTTTGGTGGAGAAGCCAGCAAACACCACAAAGCCGAGGTCGTCCAGGCGGCGCGCAATGGCGTTTCCTATCACGTTGTCACAGCCTGTGATCAGCACTGCTTTCCCGGCTGCGACTACCTGTAAATAAAATAAACAGCCTTTTTAGTAGATGCTCAGATTATAATACTCTGAAAGTAGGTGGGAGGTTCACCACACATTTTTTTGTTTCACGCTCAAACCAACGGCCACCTTAGACCAACACACGTTGCGCCTTCATGCGAAATCACTGTTTTCGATTAATCTTTGCTAAGAATCGGTTTATATTATAAGTACCAAAAAATGTTTTGTGGGTGAAATGTTTTTTCCCCTTAAGTAGGATTAAAATATAATTGTTAATTACTCTATAAAAAAATAGAAGCTTAAACTATCACTTCTTTTTTTCATCACAAATGCATGACCGCATATATGAAACAACTTTATGGATATATACTATTATGGATATATACTATTATAAATATATTTTTGGATGTATACTATTTAAAAAATATACAATTTTGTGGCTAAATTTATCTATGACAGTTTCCTTGATTAACTTTTTTCTTTCTTTTAAAAAATAATAACCACTCCTGCGCTTTAAATCGTGCTTTTTGGACTCCGTTTGAGCCTTTTATCTATATTCGTGGCGATATAAAACACACTAAGATTGCATACATTTCTGTCTTATGGCTTTCTCTTCAATGCAAGTTTAAACTTGTTAGGGTCCCTTGGTGGTCCCTATTAAGTTTTGTTCCAGACTTAGGTACAGTGCAACCGAAACATTTATGTAACTGGTTTGTAAGATTCGAAATAATTTGCAAGGATTTAATATAATGTTTTAATGAATAAGGTTGAGTTGGAAATAACTAACTATCTAACAATCACGCCCTTCCGCAGGGTAGGCAGAGAGAACGAACCGCCAAGCTACTCGGTCTTGGTACACACTCTTTCACCTCACTCACGTTCATACATCTTCTCAAACATACTCTTCTATTATTCTGATTCTTTACATGGCCCGACTCAAGAATCTGATTTACTTGATCGTGCCATGTCTTCCTCGGGCGTCCCCGACTTCTTCTAGGGTCCCTTTCTTAATCTTAATCATTACTTGTAAGATCATACATGGTTTTACCACATGTACGCCTCAGGGTAACAATTATTATAAGCAATAATTATTAGTCTGAATCACTCATCCATATTGAAAAAACCTTCCGAGAAAAGATGCATGTCGCCGACGGGACTCGAACCCGCACCCCTTCGATTGCCGGTCGAGAGCTCTACCATTAAGCTACGGCGCCTTATCTGTTACCCGCCAAATGATTCACGCCTCAGGGATCTCATTTCTACAGCATTCGGCCTACTTTCATCCTTCCTCTGCCAGTGCCATGCCTCACTGTCATACATCAAAGTAGGTATAAACACTCCATGGTGGACTGATAGCTTCGCTTTTTTGGCCTGTTTTTTGTTAGCGCCAACGGCATTCAATCCTCCATTAATGGAGTTACCTGGAATTACCCGTCTTTCAATATATCTATCAGCCTTCCCATCTCTCGTAAACATATTTCCCAAACACACAAACTTATCCACCTGCTCCTACTTATTTATAGTATTTATCTTTCACAACTATATTGCACACTGTTTTCGTAATCTCTCTCTTCCAAACTACACGACTTTAGACTTACTTACATTCATCATTAACTCAATCTTCATTCCTACTTAGTTCATCGTAAACAACTATTAGATATAATTTATTTTAATAATTTTTTCGAATAATGCCAAGAACTTATGCTCAAGCTATCTTAAGACTATACCTATCAAAGAAAACGATTCGCAATCGACTTTCCCAGCTACTGAATTTTTAGTCAGTTAACTACCAAAGATTTTGTTTATTTTTATGCAAAGGCAATAAACAAACGAAAGATGTATGGTGACTAATGTCAGAATAATTTGTTGGGTTGGGCCATAGTTCAATCTACGCACATCTGATGAAGCTTACATAATAACAACAGATCGCAGATCTCATGGGACGTCATCTTATCCACCCATGGATGCTCTCTTTTATACGTCACATTATTAAACTCAGTTCATTTATTCAGAGGGTTTCTGGTAGTTGAAGCGAAATATTGTAAGATTTAATATAGGCTTCTAATATTAAGCACGCTTACTATTCGAAGCAATTGAAACCCACAAAATCCCATATATATTTTATTATTTCTTTTTAAAATTTTAATCGATTATTCTGTTTTAATTTTAATCGATTTATATTGGTCGGTATTTCTAGGGAGATCTTCACTGCTCTATGTAATGTAATTTAGTAATGTAATGACTTTTGTGATTTTGACCTCTTTAAAAATGGTAATCTTATAATAGCTAAACTTTTGGATGAATTTTATCCTTCCCTTTTAATTATGAATACATTTATAATTCCATTTTCTTTAAAATTTCCTTTTTTGCACGTGTGTTTTTTAATTTTTAAATATTTTTTCCTTTAAGTATTATTTCAGTTTTCACATCATAATAACTTATTTATGACTTCCGTGATAAGGGCGTGAATCTAGTTCAATGTAGTCGAGCAATTCAAGAAAATTGTATTTTAAATTTCTATAAAAAAATAAAATTTATCAAGATGACTAGACTAATCTTAATAGTTCTTGGTATGCTATAATTAATGGTTACACCAAAACTAAACGCCGAAAAACATATTTAGACTAATAATTATACTGATTTACCGGATCCAAGAGGAATGGAGTATGCGACATTCTGTGGGCTTCTAAATATTTTAAATACGTACAGACACACTCTCTACCACATCAAAATGTACACATCTACCCTGATGGACACTGTAACGCTGTCCAAAACGTTGGCTTAAAAAAGAGGGAGCTCACATGCAGTAATATCTCAAAAATAAATCTTGATAATTTTGACAAATATTGTTCAAATAAACATCATTGAAGAAGAAAACACTAATAAATCTAAAGAAACATGAAAAAAAAGATAGGTCGCAACTGAAATTTGAACCCAACTCCTCTTGTCTTACAGGGACACAACGCCTTAACCAAATCCGTCATTGTGACCTATATTTTTTCTGTCATTAATTCGAATTAACAATAGGCTGAAAACCAGCTGCACTCCAGGAAACATCCTGAATTGCAGCTGAGCAGTGACCTTTTCGTCAATAGAACCATGAGTAATCTAAAATCTGTATCTTTATTGTAAAAAAAAAAACTGTGGGTGAATAAACAATTTATTTATTGATTGATTATTTTTTTTTACGCACCAGACTTTTAGGGTTTAGTTTTCCCCATAGGAACACACTTTTCCATAAAAATGATCATCTAGTAAATCCACGCTATGCAAGTGTATTATATAAGTATAATTAATACAAAACAATACAAGAACAACATGTTAACCTACCAGACTATTAAATGGGAAAATAATTCACCGACTCCAGATATTTTCATATCAGAGGGTTCGGCTCGGTGGAATTCCTAATTTGACCGATAAATCCCACTGATCCCTCAATATAAATATTTAAAAAATCTTTCGTAATCCTACATGCATTTAAAATGATTGATTTTTGCGTTATTATTATTATTATATTATTCCCCAAATTTATGGAATGTATCTATTTCAATGATTACAAAGTTCTTTAACGAATTTATTTGTAACCTAGATAGTATCTCGGATAAACGTATCCGACTTTTCTTATATGGACACCTGTTGAATTTTCTTAAAGTCTCTATTAACATACAAATTTTATTGGAAAACTTTTGAAAGCTACACTCATCAATTTAATATATTATTGAAGAAGAAGAAAATACTATTAAATATAAACAAATCATGAAACAGAACAAAACACAAACAAATATTTCTTCGCAATTTCTCATCAATTGCCAGTCACCATGTATATTTTTTCCCCTCCATACAAATCGGCTTATTCATATTTTAGTACAAATCCCGCCATAAAATGTACCGAGTCGAGGCTTTACTTAGTCTAATTCCGTCAGCCATGGTGTCTCTTTGTATTATTTATTGTAATGAAATCACGTACCGTCTCTGTGATGAATGAAGCATGGGGGAATCAGAACTACAACTCGGGATGTAAATAATAATGGGACATGTAGAAAATGGCGTGGAAGTTGGGACTTTGAAGTTTATAAGGCTCCCACGCATTTCGCGGATAATATTGGGAACGGGTTGAAAAAGCACAACAACTCAGCTGGATAAGGTTCTAACTGATATTTTTTTGAAACATGACCTATGAATGCAATACCATATCTTATGATCATTTCTACAACCAAAATAATTTTCAGAACATATTTGTTGCATTTCCATAGATACTTTTATGAAGAAGTTCTAAAATCAAGCTACATTTATTTTTAAAAGTTCTAACCTCACTTACGATCTCTATTTTGTTTATATCTGACAGTTCAGAATCAGAGTGAAATCAGAGTTCTGCATCAGAGTGAAATCAATTTGGGTGGAGAGGATTCTAACTTCGCCTTACCATGTTCTGATGTTTCAAAGTTTTGCAAAGACGAATTTTCGTAATCCAATTAACAATTTTTGGTTTTAAGGTTCAATCTTGTAAAAATTATTTTCATTACTTATTTATTTTTGGATTGTTGCGCTAAAATACCCCAAAAATAAATAACGATAATACTTTTGGCAAAGTCAAATCATATCTTGCATAAAGTATTTTAGTTTATCATATTTTAATTGAAAATATTTAAATAGGACGTAGCTAAAGCTTGGAATTACATTAGGGAAATGTAGTTAGAACCGTATAATCCGTGACTGGTGGCATACGGTTCTATCTGCATGTTTAAGTATGTTATAAAATGGTAAGTATACGTCCTATTTAAGAAGAAAGACTGCGCGGCCGGTTTCATACAAAACGTAGTTTTCGATTTGAAGCCAAAATACCCAACCAAACTGAAAAATTATTTTCGTTAAAAAAATTAGGTCAAATGTCAATCTCGGACACGAGCTTTTTTTTTGCTTTTAAATGATGACTTATGGGTAATTAAAGAAATCAGTTTTGGTTCATTTTCGAAGCAACTTTGGAATTTTTTTGTGAGTTATTCAGAATTATATAATATATATAACTATATAATATTTTCCTTTAAAATATGTTAATTTAAAATGCTTTACAAAATATTCAACCTCAAAATCAGAAATTGGAAAATAGATAATGAAAAATGTCGTTGCAAACTTTGACACCTCACATCTCAGAAAAAGGCAAAGTGATTTTAGAACCCTATCCAACTGAGGTAACGATCAACTAATCGGACAATGGGTTGTTTGCAAGAAAGCTCTCAAAAGATGTCGCCATAATTACTTAGCTTCCTTATCTTTTCAATAGAATATCCACGCAATTCTGCATTTATTGATAGTTTGTGTTGTTCTGAGATATATATATATATATATATATATATATTAGGCAAGTTTCGATTTTCACTAACGTAAACGTTGGATTACGGGGGAAAACTAAATAATTTTTTTGAGTTACAAAACCATTAAAGTTGGTTTCGGAAAATTTTACTTCGTTTTTACCGCACAATATTACGACACCTAATTTGGCAGGCGGGTGT
This sequence comes from Limnephilus auricula, assembly GCA_951813805.1. Lineage (NCBI taxonomy): Eukaryota > Metazoa > Arthropoda > Insecta > Trichoptera > Limnephilidae > Limnephilus > Limnephilus auricula. Next base: position 3,611,821 of record OX638401.1, read on the forward strand.
AGGAACCGTCGCGCCGGGAACCATTTATTGGATAACCAACATCCCTGCCATGGGTCACCCAAAGTGGTCCGCTAAGTTTGGTGATTTAGGTGTGCCCGGGTTCATGGGGTTTTGAGATTTGTCTAGGTCTTGACGGCGAATGAGTTTGTCTATCTACTGTGTGGCAGGCCGGATCGGGAAAGACTGGTTGAGGGAGACCTGACCTAGACCTCTCCAGTCGGACTCTCACATTGTCCTCTCCATCGCCTTGCACCACAGTGGGAGGCAGTCATTCCTGGACACATTGACCTGTAGATTCCTACCCATCCCTCGTATTTTTTTTCCTTCTCAGAACTTCCTCTCCTTCCTTTCCCTAAAGAAGACCCTCCACGCAGCAAACCCAAAGATGACATACAGAAAATACGTTAAAACTGGCTTGGAAGGGCCCGTTTGAATTTATAGAAAAAGCTTCACGTTATTTTTGTCAAATTGAATTTGTGAATTCTGACTAGCTCAGTGGGAGAGTGGTAACGCATCGTTCAAGATAAAGTTGATCAATTTCCCTTTAGTATTTGATTTATGTATTTCCAGGTGTAGTTAGATTTTCCCAATACTCATATTTGTTTTTGTTACTTACTATAACCCAGTTCCTTCCGCATGAGAAAATTTCTTGAGAAATGAGAACCTTTTCTGGTACAACAAAGATCAAAATGTATCAAATCAGTTAAATGGCTACTAAGATACCGTATATATTCATTGTGAAAGCTTTTTCTTGTTCCTATATCACAACGAGTGTCAAGTGGCTGACAGATCAAAGATTGGAGCAATATTACAATATTTCACCGTAAAAGCTTCACAAATATATATTTGCTTAAAAATACTTCACGTATTGCCAATAAAAGATAAGGTAAAAGCCAATTCAACGACTTACCGTCAATACTTCAGAAATAGCTCACTCACAGCCACTTTAAGAATCTTAGCGAATGTTCTTAGCGAAAGACTTAGCGTAGGATTACTCAATTTCATTTCACCAACACCCTTTTGTCTGTGCTCTCCAATTCAGTAAAACTTCAACCTTATGTTGTTATGTATAATACGTGTTAAATTATTCTACCTAAATTCTCAAGTCTTTCGAAATAACTTCAATTTATTAAATCCATTTTGGCAGTAATCTTCTTATAAATGTAATATTCTTATAAATGATGGTGTAGCAAATGTAAAATTATGCAATGTCCAGTGTTTTAATTTAGTGCCCTCCGCGTGCAAAGTCGTATCTCCTCCAAGCATAAACTTTCTAATTAAAGTGTGTTTATCGGAAGTGACCTGCCAGGTAAGTATGTTCTCTGTATCTATTTGTGAATAATAGTTCTAGGTAGAGCCTAAGAAGTCATAATAAAATGTACAGCGCCCTTGAGGTGATTTCTCACAAAAACAGCGCTCTACAAATTATCCAATTATTATTATTGTATGTAATCATGTATGATTTTGTAAGAAATGTGTAGATTCGCAAATAATGCAAGGCTGGTATAAGCGTAATGAAAAGGGACAATTAGATAGTTTGGCATGTAGAGCGATTGAACAAAGAAAGGAGTATAATATAGAAACACAATACATAACGTAGATGTAAATGGTAGAAGAGGTCGGGATTGCCCTAGGAAGATATGGCACGAGTCGGGCCCTGTCAATAGTCAGAATAACAAAATATGTATGAGGATGTATGAATGTGAATGATATAAGGAGGTTTTGCCAAGACCAAGTTGTTTGGCAGTCCGTCCTCTACGCCAACCTCTCTAAAAATGGTTAGTTGGTATGGTGTAATGTTCTTCTGAATAACAGTACAATACTATTGATTGAGAGTTTATATTGATACTTCGGTTCGTAAAAGATTCCGAATCGTATTTATCATCGTGTCGTATTTACAAATGAATAATCGCTGGATTTAACGTCCATTCTAAAGGATGCTCTCTGTTAATCTGCGGCGTAGAGAAATCTAATGTATGTTCCGATTGCAATTATTTATGATCTATAATGGATTTTTTTAAAATCCACAAGTTTACTCTTAGCTGAGAATTCCTGTTCCGATTGCAACTCTTCATGTTCTCGAAAGACATTTTTAAAAATAAATTTACAAATCATGTCTTAACACAAGTTTGAAAAAATGGGTGGTCACATGCGACACTAACGTGCTAGCGGAAAAGTGCTAATCAGAGACTGACGCACTGGCGAGGAAGTCCCGGCTCACAAGTGAGTGACGTGAATATGGAACTTCCCCTTGCGTCACTCGTTATGCGAAATGTCGCTCGTTAAGGAAGCATCTTTCTCAAAATCGGTTTTGCTCGTTGTGCATGCAAATTACTCGTTATGGGAGGTACTCGTCATGAGGGGTTCCACTGTATTGTAACTTAATAAAATCATTCTTTTACTATAGATTTTAACAATTTTTTATTCTTGGGGTGATACCACGTTATCCGGTAAATATTGCTCTCCGTGGTTTGTCATTGTACATCGGTTATTGCCAACTTTTTGGCGTACGCTTAACCCGGGAAAAAAAGAGATTCCTTTTTTGACTTTTGTCATTTCTGAAGAGAAAACTCTATAGGCACGTATGACAGTTTTTTTCATGTGTTTTTTTTTCTCGGAAATCACGATATTAAGTGACATTGTGGATAAGATTTTATTAATGTTTGCTTACACACGTTAGGGGCCCCTGTAGCCCGGGGGCCCCGTATCATTGATACGGCTGATACGGCGGTAGCTACGCCCTTGTTGCTAACATTAATGTTGATTGGTCTATGTGAAAGCACTTTTATTAACAATGTTATTTTGTTATTCTGATTCTGGATACCTTTTACTTTGTCTTATAGAAATGATTCCCTTGACTACGTCATATCTTCCTGGGTTGTCTCTGGCCTCTTTTTCTATTCATATTTTCTATGCATGTCACATAATATTCTTCTTACACTCTTTTCTACGTCACTGTGCGATACCATATCATATAATCGCCATTATCTAAATCTCATTCATTAGGTTCCGTTTACATTGGAAATGCGTTCATTCCGGATCTATGGATCTATTATTCAATGACGGAATACGGTTTTATCAGAGATATAATTTTACAGTAAATTCATTCGTTTTTCTTCCCACTTAAGTTTGTAATATTTAACGATAAAGTGCGTATAAATTAGCAGTTAATTTTAGATTTTTTCACAGAATGTTTATTAAGTTTGGAATATGGAAAATACTGATTTAGAAAATGATTTATAAAATTAATTTGTAAAAAATTTCAAAGGTCAAGAACATAAAAAAAAAAAACAAAAGTTTTTGTGATCTGTTGATTTTATCTGCTAGCTATTTAAGGTTACAGATTTTAAAATATTCAATTTGGGAGGCGGGAATGGGTGCCGCCGCCCTGGCAACTATTTATTGGATAACCAACACCATTGCCGTAGGTCATCCTAAGTGGTTCGCTACAGATGTATCCGTGGTGCTGGTCTTCATGGGGTGAGGTTTGTCTAGGTCTTGGCGGCGAATACGTTTTCCCACCTTCTGACCTCCAAATTCCCTTACCCACCCCTCATGACTATTTCCAGATTATCACTCCTTCCTTTCCCTTAAAATTCCCTCCATACAGCATCCCCAAAGTTGACATAGGACCCCAGGGTAATTTTAATAACACCCCCCCCATACAAACAAGCCCTGCTTATTTATGGGGGTACGTCAAATATATCTACTATGTTTTTAGTTAATGTATATTTTTTTTGTTATTTAAGTACCTATCTTTATTGAACTAAAAAAAAAAAAATAACAACTCTAAAAAAATCAGAATTTTTTTTTCGTAACTCTAAAATTACTATAAATTATGTAAAATTTGCTTCTAAAGTCATCAGTACATCACTAACTTAGGTATAAAAATATAGCATTATCATACAGAATAATTCCAAGAAAAACCGAGGAGTGGATAATACTAGGCCACGGAATTAATTTATTATAATGTGACATGATAAAAACCAAAATAATACTTTCTTTGAGCTGAATATTTATAGCTGACACTTCTGTGAGCTTTTGACGGCGATTAATTTGATATTGAAGTATGGTATTTTTAGAAAATATAAGAAAATCTTTATAAGGAAATAATTATTTTTGGAAATATTTATTATCGCTCTCAATGTGGTTATATATTTATATATGTGTATCTATATATATAAAGTTATGAGGATGAGTCAAAATTAATGCCTCCTATTTTTTTCTACTTAAATAAAGATCTTTCTCGATTTCAGGATTTTTTAAAGATATTTTAATTTTAAATACCTACATAAATAAATGAAAATCGATTTAATTTTAATCATATTTTGAGAACAAAATTAAACAGTTTTTGGTCTTACTTATTAGCATTGGAAGTCTAAAAGCTTTATTATGATAAAACATAATTTAATTTTTAAATTTAAAAATTGGTGAATTATATTTTATAAATAGTAAAACAAAATAAGTCAAGATACCTACTGCATTTTACTACTGGCGGCGTTTTTATTTACTTTTTCACTTAATATTTAAATCGAAATATTCATCAACCACGCAAAAACGTGGATAATCACAGTAAACAATCACTGTAATTGATTCAAAATGGGAATCACATCGATAACTAAAACAAAACCTGTAGGATCTTGTTACCAATGAGTGCCTTCCTATTGGTCAGTTAGCGAGCGAACTTCGTGCTAGTTGCTATCTTTATTCAACGAAGATATCAACTAGCAAACACGCGCTGGCCCCGCCCACTTTCTTTACGTGTCGTTACTTGTTGCAGATATGAATCCGCATCCATAAAAGCTCCGCATTAATTGATGCGGATGCCGATGCGGATGAAGATGTCTGAATTAATAGGATACATTGAAGCTTTTCCTAACTTCTCTATTTATTGGAATTAAAATAAAGATATTAATTACGTTACAAAAAATATAAGCCAAAAGTAATAAATAATTTGTTTTTTCATCAGATAAATATGATGTTATTTAAGAAACAACAAAAAATACCCCTTTATGGCTAAGATTATGTTTAAACATTAATAGATTTTGAAAGATTGTTTTTTTATCTGGAACACTCAGTTTTAAAATTTTGAAAAAGCAAACTTATTTTTAATATACTAAGGCGCTCCGCCCACTGAGGCAACTGAAAACCAACTAAAACCGGCTGTTTTCTCTGTCTTGATTGGTCAAAAAGCTTGGTTAACCATAGACGACGAACAATCAGCTGACAGCTGGCAACTATCAATGGCCGCCCAGCGCAACCAGCAGAGCAAGTCGCAAGTCACCGCTTGCGTTACCATTGACAACGGGGTTTTGTGTGATTGTGAAGTGTGCGGGCCATCACATTGTCATACAAAGACAGTTGGCAGTTGAGAGTTTTCAGTTGCCTGAGTGGGCGGAGGCGCTAAGGTTATACCGTTTGTCGTTAGCCGATTTGTTCAATTTTCAAACGATAGATTCTATTAAACAACACAAATTTCAAATCATATAATCAACAGTAAACATAATCCAGTAAACACAGTTTTCAGAAATTTAATTTAATTAAAAAATAAATCTTAGAACGTGTTTTGTGACAAAAATAACAGTTTTCTATTTATTGAAGGTCTTACAAACTAAAATATATAAAAAAAATTTACACACTTATTTTGTTTACTCATGATCAAAAAATACTTATAAGAAGTTCACGATATTTAATAATTTATGATCGTGCGTTTTGAGCATTTTTATTGCCTGTTTGAATGTTATACCAAGTTTTGAATGAAATAAATCGATATTAAATTTTAAATTAAAAAAAAATTGATACGGGAATACTCGATACTCATTGGAACCACCCTGTAGAGTTACAACCATTTTTAAACTTTATTCTCAGCCGCTGGTCAATCGCTCTTAACGGGAATACATTTCTCAAAGAAGAAAAAAATCACAACAAAATTATTGCATGAAACAAGCACCACTTGCGTTTTACTTAACTACTAGGTCAGAGGTCGTGGTAGGCCAGGTTAGGTTAGGTTAGAATGTGATTTATTAGGTTAAGGGGGTATTTCATCATCCTCTTTATAACTTAGCCTTATTTACATTATTACGATGATTTCCGACTTCGGCTTTCAAAACATGAATGCACAAAGAAACGTGTGTAAGGTGGTTATACGACGCGAATGTGAATGATAGAAGAAATCGGGGACACCCGAGGAAGATATGGCACGATCGAGTGTCAGAATAATAGAAGAGAATGTATGAGACGATGTATTAATGTGAATGAGGCAAAGAGTGTGTGCCAAGACCGAGTTGTTTGGAGGACCGTGCTCTCTGCCCATCCCTGTGGGAAACGGCGGGATGGTTAGTTAATTAGGAAGTTAGTTAGATAATGGAAACTTAACCCATGACCATTACATTAGTTTTAGCGATATTTAGCCAAAACCTATAGATACTATTAAATAACCACTCTTGATGCCTTTTCCTCTGTCCAGAAATTGATACATGATTATAGGATAAAAATTAAAATGTTTTTGTCATAATCAGAAAAGTCTTTTTATTTTAAATCCCATTCCCGCACCAAAGGATGCCTATTATTTTTGTATTTTATTTCTAAAATAAAAATTAAGTTAAACCGATATTATTTTCTCAGAATTACGGTTTAATACGTCGGTGTAGTCAAAGTGTATTCTCAGATTAACATTCTTACAAAGGATTTTGTGAAAATCTACATAGGTGTATGAAACCTTTCTATATTAAATTATATTGTAATTTTAAAAAGAAAAACATTGTTTACAAGTGACGATTTAAATTTAGTCGGGCACTGGTACCTTCGTAGTAAAAACCAGATAATAAACATCCCTACGTTACTTACATCCCGTTCCATCTCAGATAAATAGATGCAGATTACCATATTACTAAAACATTTGCCCAAGGAACTTGACTGTATAATTATGATTTTCTTCATTTTAATGGAATGAAAGCAATAGGCTCTTAGGTCTATTACAGGAATGGAAGAAGAGCAAGTTCCGGGAAGGAAAAAGGTATGAGGGGTAGGTGGGAATCTGGGGTCAGCCAAGACCCAGAAAAACCTCACTCCATGAACCCAGGCACCCCTGTGAATTCCAGTTGTTTATCCAATAAATTATCCTTGAAGCAGCGGTACCCAAATTGTTTTTCTGAGATGCAGAACTAACCTACCATTTATAATACCGCTCGGAAAATGATTTTGCTATTTAATAACTTGTCCGCTGACTTAGATATTTTTCAACTAAATGTTAAAAAATAAAAAAATGTTATTATTACTCAACTAAATTTAATATAATGTATGCTTATTTCTGTTACCTAAGTTGACCGCAAATGAACATTTAAAATAAATTAAATAAATAATGTAAGCGTCATTATCATCAATTATTATATTATATCTAAACTTAATTATCATAAATACATAGCTATATTATCTGTAAACTTCATTATCATCAATTATTATATTATCAGTTAACTTAATTATCATAAATTCATTGCTGCGTTAATTGTAAAACTTCAATATCATCAATTATTATATTATCAGTATACTTCATCACCATAAATTATATTATCTGTAAACTTCACCCGCTATAACACAGGGACATCCCCAGCATGGCGGATGAAATAACACAATATCACACAAGAGGCGTATTGATATGAAGGTTGTTATGTAACAATTATTATAAGCAATAATTATTAGCCTGAAATAATCATCCACATTGAAAAATCTTCCGAGAAAAGATACATGCCGCCGACGGGACTCGAACCCGTGTCCTTCTGATATCCGGTCAGGTTCTCTGATTTACTGAGCTACGGCGAGTTACCTCTTACCCGCCAAATGATTCAATATATATTTTTTTTTTTAATTTTAAAAAGAAAGACAAACATTCCCGGGTTACGAATAACCCAACAACATTTGAAAACCTCCTACTACCACCACACTAAGCGGAAGATATTGCTTGTGTTGTGATGGAGGATTTAGCCAGCCGAGGAATCGAACACGGAACGCCTGGGTGGAACCCAAACGCTATGCCCACTCAACCACTGACCGGTCATATATACTAGTGTTTCATTCAACAACTACCGCTTTTTACATTTTTTTAAAGGTTGTTATAGTTTTTTCAAAAGCATAAAATGAGAATGACGACACCAATCATGCAGTGAAGTGCAAAATTGAATAGAATGATTAGGAAAAATTTATTTCTGGAACAAAGAAAATATTAGTTATTTTTCGAATAAAACTCAGACACCGACGACATTGGATTAGTAGGTTGAAAACAATGACACGACCACGAGATCGTTTTGTTGCTTTTGATGCGATGATTTGCATGATTTACATTTTATTTTAGAATCCTATGATTAACGACCAACCGTCAAACTACTAATAGAAAAAAAAGTTTCAATTTTTTTTTGATATAGTCGAAGGTCGACAGCCTAAACTGTATACTTCGAGGGCATAAACTTAAACAACTTATTTGTATTTTTTCTACAAACAAATATTTTTATTCCAGTGCTTCAAGTCAAACAACGTTTTTTTAAAGATAATGTTGTTCGACATTCAACCCTAGAATTATTTGTATGTTTTTTTTTATAGATAACATTGTTTGACTATAAGCCTAATAATTATTTGTATGATGTTTTACAGATAACGTTGTTCGATTATAAGCATAACAAATATTTTCTGTATTTTTTTTTTAGATATCGTTGTTTGACTTAAAGATGACCTTAAACCCTACAATTATTGCTATGTTTTTTCAAAAAATTATGTTTGACTTTAAACCCAAGAATTTTTTGTATGTTTATTGAAGATAACTTTGTTTGTCTTTAAGAACGTGATTTTTTTGTACGTGTCTTGTAAATAACTTTTTATAAAAAAATGATGTTTGACTTTAAACCCAAGAATTATTTGTATTTTTTTGTAGATGACGTTGTTTGACTTTATGTCCTCGAATTACAGTTTTTTTCGTAGAAAACGTTATTTGAATTTTAGCAGAAGAAATATTCATGTGTTTTGAAGTGATTTTTTTTAATGTGTCTTGTAAATAACTGTTTATAAAAAAATTATGTTTGACTTTAAACCCAAATATTATTTGTATTTTTTTGTAGATAACGTTGTTTGACTTTATGTCCTCGAATTAAGTTTTTTTCTTAGAAAACGTTATTTGACTTTCAGCAGAAGAAATTTTCATGTGTTTTGAAGTGATTTTTTTTAATGTGTCTTATAAATAACTGTTTATAAAAGAATTATGTTTAACTTTAAACCCAAGAATCATTTGTATTTTTTGTAGATAACGTTGTTAGACTTTATGTCCTCGAAATACAGTTTTTTTCGTAGAAAACATTATTTGACTTTCAGCAGAAGAAATTTGCATGTGTTTTGTAGATAACTTTGTTTAACATTAAGCCCTCAAAGTATACAGTGTACACATATCTTACTCAACTATATTCAAAATAATCAAGAGCACTGCCGAGTTCCTGAGAAAACAGTTGGCCATCCCTAATTAAACTAATCTTGCACATGATGAAATTGTAATTCACTCCCGACATCAAAGAGAATAATTGTGGAGATGAAGTAAATATCTTTTCATCAGTCTGATCCAGCTTTGAATTAGGAATGAACTGATCATCGGCTTAGGCGATGTAGGTTTCATTAAAAAATTAAATTCCTCTGCCAACAATGGTTCTTTTCTCTCTTAATTTTTTTTTTACTTTTCATGGCCAATTTGTATTGTCTGCTACTCACGCCCGAGGTTTAGCTGTCAGAACAATTTTGAATTATTCGTTTCTTAACCCCTCAGGCCTCGACTATAAATTGTCAGAGGGTCAAAATATTTCCGTTTTACAGTAAAATCCGAATTAAATAAATATTTCTGAACGTATCCGAATAATAAAAACTGTTTTTGAAAGGTAAAATAATATTTATAAACTTTTTGAAACCTGAATTATTTTGTCGTCCCATGTAAAAATAACGAATAAAAAATTTCCAAAGTTAAATTTAAATTAAAAGTGTCTACATTTTACTTCATTTGTGTTTAACTTTTATATTTAAAAGTAAGGTGTGGTATTTTTTCTTTCAAACACCATTTAGATCATATTTTTTATGGTGATATTAAGGCGATCCGCCCACTGAGGCAACTGAAAACTCTCAACTGGCAAACTGTCTTTGTATGACAATGTGATGGCCCGCACACTACACAATCACACAAAAACCCGTTGCCAATGGTAACGCAAGCGGTGACTCGCGACTCGCACTGCTGATTGCCCTGGCCGGCCGTTGCTAGTTTCCAGCTGTCAGCTGATTGTTCTTCGTATATGGTTAAACAAGCTTTTTGACCAATCAAGACATAGAAACCAGCTGGTTTTAGTTGGTTTTCAGTTGCCTCGTCAGCGGAGCGCCTAGGGGACACACAACGATTTCTATTAGTCCTACTTGAGGTATTCCGAAAAGCGAACAAATTAGAACGAGAGGTAAATAAAAAATGCTTTCAGGTATGTTTTATAATAATAATACAAGAGTAATTAATGTGATAGGTTAATTATTTTTATAATTACGGATTAACTAATTATACCTCGACTTAAATAGATGAGATTTGACCATGAATTTAAAATAGCTGTTGGCAACGTGATAATGCATTATTAATAACGGAAAACAAGCTTTGATGACGTCTGAATTGAATATTTGTTTATTATGTTTGATTCGCACTGACGACCTTCATAGGGATTAAAAGATGATGTGGGTTAAAATTTAATTTCTTTATGATGTAATTAAATTAACGTTCGAAATATATAACTCTTACTGCCTACGTATCAACTGACTTACAACATACAATTGAGCCCTTGCCCGGAATAATGATATATTTAACAAAACTATCATTGTTGAGTGAATGATGAAATCATGTCGGGCATATTATTACGCATCTTTTAAGATAGGGATTATGGTAGTGAAAATTTTTTTAGGCCTGTGGCAGCATTTTGAAGATTGGTTTGTGAAAGAATGTTGTATAAGGCCGTTTATCAAAATCACGGATCGTGGTTTATTCATGGGAGTAAATGGAGAAAACGAATGTTTTATGGCTTCATCTAAAAATACTTTAAAGCCAATAAACTGAGGAATGCAGGAAAGTAGAATTTTTCCAGAAAAAATATTGTTAAGGCTGCTTTTTAGCCGTTGAAACCGTTTTGTCGAATAATGTTGTATGTTGATCTGAAGATCTCGAATGTAAATGGTTTGGTTTATTTTTATAGTTTTTTTTGCTTTTTAAGCTCAAATGCATCAATGACACATGTAAATAGATGTTAGAAGACATGGTGCTTTCCTGAAGGCACAAAAAGAAAAAAAAAAAAACATTTTGTCGAATAATGTTGACTGTGAAATTGTTATGTAGCAATAAATAGCAATAATTTCACTAATTTTTGTCCCAAGAATGTTCATACATTTTAATACATTATTAATATTGAAAAAATCTGAAAATATTTACCGCTGACAATAAAGCTACTGATGTGGGAAGTATATGGAATTTTGTAATTTCAGCGAAATACTTTCGATAGACTGACGGTCGTCCGTGGTCGAGTGGTAAGACACTTGATTTATTTAACCGACATTACACTTTTTATATCTGCGGACCGGCAAAAAAAGTGTATTATTTCGCGGACCGGCTGCCGTACACTAAGATGCGCACCCTTTAACTTTTTATCTTTTGCAGTTCATGTAGTAATTTAACCTGTTTCCTCGGACCATTCTCATGTTCTGACTAGAATATTAAATTAGACGAAATAATAATTAAAACAGTACTCGTATAATTTAACAGCGCATATAAACCAATCTTGTGTTATAATTGCAGTATATGTGTTCATGAAAATCACGCAATCGCATTCACTGCTGGAGAACCAATGCATTTTATCGTTCTGGCCGAGCTATTCATGTTTTAAAAAGCTCTTTTTGCAAATAAACTTTTTTTTTAATTTTGGGACAAACTTTTAAACAATCATAATCCTAGTCAAACCGGGACATATCATAAGTTTAGGCATCAAGAATGCTTAGCTTTCAATCGACCTCGGGAATGAAATCTTTTCATTTGGTGTAATTGCAATCGATTATGTAAATTAATGTAAATTCGCTTTTAATTTTTTTTATTGATATTTTTATTTCTTGCTAGAACAATCCCGCTGAGTTACAAAACTCATTTTATGACAGGAGGAACTTACAATTTATAGGAAGGAGGTAGTAGTTACAATTTTACAAAGATATTTTGATATCAACATATATGTTTTACATTCAGTACATCATAAAAATAAAGTCAATGCATATTATTCAACATAATGCTTAATTATTTATTTGCTAGTGTGAATCACTCGCATGGAATGTACAGGCTGTCTGGACACTGGAAAGCTTGTGAGCTTCATTATCTGTAGCTTCAGAAACTTTCGCGGACCGGCAGGAAATCTTCGCGGACCGGTTCCGGTCCGCGGACCATGGGATGGTAACACTGATCTAAACCAATGTTGGGTGTCAAGGCACGTATCGGCGAATATTCCATTAAATATAACGAGGTTTTGATAACAATCGAATTTCTGTACTAATTATTAGGAACATGCGAATTCTAGAATTTTTAAAGATTGTATTATTTTACATTATTTCAGGATAATCATTAGTTATATACTTGTGGAAGGTTCCAGAGTGATAGATATTCTAAGTAACGCTCCTGGTGAAAGACCATTATTCTGAAATGAAATGTCGCTTTAAATGGCTTTAAACGTATTTTGGTGATCTGGTATGAATAGCCAGGTACTTCCCCTCCTTTATCTGTCATCTCCTTACCCTCGGTGTCAGTCAGGTGGACTGCCCGCCTTTGCTACAATGATTATTTATTTATTTGTAACATTCACCTTTCAGCCGTTACATAAAGTACGGTAATGTAAGGCATGAATTTACAACATGAGAAATTAGAATTGCGCAAGTAATAAAGAGCCATGAGCGTGTAAATAGCAAAATAGTGTAAATAGTAGGTGAATTATAAAGCAACATGCAATCATATTTAAGCAATACAATATTGGAATCCCTAAGAAATATATGTGCATACAAAATACTTATACTATTAAATTAAAAATATATGTAAGTAACTTTAAATTAAGATGAGGTACACAGTAGGGTATAAGGGTAGGTATTTAGTATATAATGCGTAAAGTATATTTCAAGTTGAAAAGATATCTAAATAAGCATTGCTTATCTAAGTAAAAGATAGCTCTGATAAGCATGTAAAACAGCCAATAATATATATATATACATATTTTTAAGTAAGTATATTTTATTCAGTTATAAAATGTTACATTTTATATCTAATATATTCTATTCTAAGAGTACTATAATATTATTTAATAGGTACCTACTTACTAAAATTTGGACTTCACAACATTGAGACACAATCCACGAAAAACTGCAAGACAACTTCAGGGAGTTCATTGAACATTTTAAAACCTTTGTAATAGTTCTGTATTAGTTTTGGTTCTATATTTTACTTTCTTTTCTTTTACTACATTTTTAGTAGCTTAAAATTTGTATTTTTTACTTCGATGTATTTTAAGCATTTACGTCTTGTACAATCTTTAGACTACTTTTAATTATAATTTTACCTCTTTAATTTTTTAGATTTTAATCTTGGTTTATTCTTTAGATGCACTCTATTATTTTTAGGTACAAAAATAAAATGTAAACACTTATATTACCCACGCACAGGCTGCGCCTTGGTGGATTGCCCTTTCTTATTATTATTGAACTCTAATGTCAACATGTAAAAAAATGGGAAAAAAAGGAAATAAATAAATAAAATAAAATAGTTAAATATTGTTTTGGATTCCCGATTAATTTGTTTTAGAAAGCCTAAAATCGCTGCAGTTTCTCTTGGGATAGTAATGAACTGTGCTATTAATTCTAAAATTATTCAACATATAATCTGGTAACATTTAATTTTTAAACTTATAAATATATACTAGCGTATTGTAAACTAATCGTTCCCACACACGTTGATTCCCAAGTATTTAATTTCATATAATACTATAATGTACTGATAACACTTCCTCAATTCTTCTGAAAATAATAGTTAATATTACACTTGCGGTTAGTGGAGATAATATTATTCAATTTAATGTCTATTATAATTTTAAAAAAACTTGTCCTACGTAACTTGCCCTTTAAAACCTCGCGTTCGCCTTCTTCGACTTTGACGATAGTTTGACGGGATTGGACGCGGGTGGTAGGTGACCTATCCTAGGTAAGTGATTGCCAGGGGTTACCCAATTCCGTAAGGAATTATAAAGGTAAACCAATAGAAGTAAGATAGGTAGTTGACCTCTCACTGCAGTTGATGCAACAGACTTCGAGAACAACCTAATAAATACGACTTTATTTCACTTTGATAGAAGAGATCCAATACAGAAAAAGAAGGATCAGTTATACGATTTTTTTATGAGAAAATAACATCAACATTAAAAAGTTCTTTGCAGCAAATCTTGGATATCCTAATTGACGGACCAGCTCATACTTTGTTCACTATCGATAGAAAACAGTTATCTACAGGTATACTGTATATACTGTTATGGTATCTACAGATACCTAAAATGATAGAAATATGAAAAGAATCTATTAGGAATGTTGTCACAAATGAGCTACCATTTCCTGTATTTGCTAAGTATAGCACCAGATATTCTTATGTGTTTTGGTGGGCGAAGTCCATACGAACTCAATTTACTAGGGTCAGTCGAAAAAAAATGCTTTGTATTTTTTTCTCCTTTTAATTGTCAATAAATTAAAATGCAAATGTACAGGTTGAAAACCACAATATTGACGATTAATTTGTCACTTTTCAATATAATCTCAGTCAATTTTTACAGTTTTGGTCCATCTTTTAACAAGAGCATGTTTTCCAGTGCGGTAAAAAGCACAATCCTGCTTCATATATAAGCCATTGACGCCCGGACGTTTTCACGGCCTCCGCATTTCCAAATTGAATTTCATGATGAACTTCACATCACACCGCCTTTACTGAAGGAGGGAATGCATGATAATTAATCTGTAGTTTTCCGGCGGTTTTGACTGACCCTCGTAAATTCGTTTGAATATGAACTTTAACTGACTAGATGTGACTAGATCTGAATCGCCAGGTACTTCCCACCTTCCTCTCTCTCATCCCCTTCACTTCCCCGCTTACTTCAGCCTCACAACAATTGGGGATGCCATAGTCTCACTGGCTCCGGACGGAAGCAGATAGGACTCTTGTGAGGTGTTCACCATAAAAAATAATAAAAAAAACTTCCGTTCTAAAAAAATTCTATCATGAAAATTCCCATTGACAATGTTCACCCTTTTTTCAATGAATGGTTTTTTAAGGCTTTTTATTTTTTCTTAATGGCGAAATAATTAAATAGTTATAACTAGTATTTTAAATGACATTAAAAAAATATATCGGTGGGAGACACTTTCCGACAAACATGAATAATAACAGGCGTGCCAAAGAAAATTAAATACATTTATACTAATAACGACGGCAAATTGGTTAGAGCATATCGTATGAGAAAAAATCTCAATGTTCTAGTAATTTAAAATACTGGCTACACATAATGTATCGTCAAGGATTATTTATAAATAAACTAACTAATGATAATGAATGTCTCAAAATCTCAGAACACAAAACATGTTTAAATAAATGAACACGGTTTTGCCAGAGCACGGATTAGGCTTGTTTCCCAAATCCCTAATAGAGTTTAAGTCCCGGATTAGATGGAAATTGTTCTTGATTCTAGAATTCTAGTTACAAAATGTGAAACAGAATAATAGTTAGCAGATATTCCCAAGAAGCTGTTGCTAGAATACGGGAACATCGCGTGGGAGCGGAAACGAGGGCAGGTGCTCTCCCCCATACAAATACCAAACACAAAGACAGAGAAAGAGAAGAGAAACACGAAAGGGTATGAAATAATTGAAAAAAAAAATTACGTAATTCTTACTCGACCAAAGTAATTGTTTATTGTTTATTGTTTCTTCTTCGCATTTTAGTTTGCAGTTTAAAATACAATTTTTAACCTCACTAGGACAAGCCTTTTTTTAAATTAAATTGTTAAAGTTACTCCAGTTGTTTGCAAAACGCGCTTTTTAAAATCGTTTCTTTAACCCGTTCTTCCTCAACTACTCCCACTCCTATTTCTTCATCAACTACTTCGTCTATTTTTTCTGATGCCTTCTCTTACACGAGGTAATAAGCTATCATACTTTATTTGCTTGCCCTATAAGTAGCAGTCCTGAACAACTCAGTGAAAAAACTGAGTCTTGCAATGGGTTGTTTCACAAAATTTGAACAATTCATAAAATTTCGAAGTACGAAAATTCTATGTACGATATTCAAGTTCTGTGAAAGTATCATTCAAGTTATGATATTTTCAAAGTGTTGTGAAGAAATGTAACATGAAGAAATAATAACAATGTTTAACCTTATCTTTTAAATTTGATGAATTGTTAAACTTCTGTAAAATAATTCGTCCTTGCTAAATCATAAAGTATTTAAAGATAAATGGATGTCGTTTAATTACAACTGTCGATCGCCAAAACAAAATTGAAAAACATTTTGCCCTTCTTGTTGCCAATTCGAAAATCTTTTTATACTTATTTTAAATTTGCATAATTATTTATAACGCACACAACACAATGGTTTACAACAGTATGTAAACATAAAACTGTAAGTATGTAAAACAACAGCAACAAAAGAGACAATCAAGTTTGGGTTTCAAGTCGAATGAACACAAGAGATTCAAGTAATTTAGTAATTTTCTGAAGGTTATTGCTATCTGAAATTTTGCTACTACAGTGGATGCTATTATAGAAACATTCACACAATAGGTTGGAGGACCGATTATGTTCTTTGGAAAGGAATATGGGAAGTTTCGGATTTCTCGGTAGAGGGTGATTGATATTCATTTTGATTGTGGCCAAAAGGGAAGATTCTACAGTGATTTTAAAATTTTGAAAAGAAATTTGATGTGATTTTTGACTCTTCGATGATTGTAATATGAAATATTCTATTTCTTCAATCTTTGAAAACTCACTTTGTGGCATCATTTTATTTAAGTGAAACAAATTACTTTTGTGTAAACCACTGTAATCAATGTTATAATATCAATATTAGATATTATAACATTGATTACGGTAGTTTACACAAAAGTATTTTGTTTCATTGAAATATTCTAGGCTATCCATTGCACACTTTTGCAACAGTTTTTTCGCCTTTAGTGGTGATACGCCTTTATTTGGACCTATTTTTCACAAGAGTTGGTTTAAAATATGCATTATAAACAATACCACTCTCAAACTTAATAACATCCATATTTATAATATTATTCTTTGCTAAGATCTAAACAATTACGAATGGGATATTTTCATATATCAACCCCTTGGAATAACAAGATTCCGTCTGTTGCTTTAACGTCATGCGATAATGAACTCTAAGGTAGCTTACCATGCATCCCATAATCGCGTGACGTTTCCGCAACAGATGGAACCTTGTTATTCCAAAGGTCGATATGTCAAAATAATTAAAATAGTGGAAATGATCATGTATTTGGGAGTATGGTATTTATGCTTTAAAAAATTAAACTTCTCTTTTTCTTTTCAGACATGGATTAGATTTTTGTGCGTGGCATTTAAGTGAAATAAAAGTAACTCATGAATTTAAGCCACTGTAATCTTCCTAATACTCAACAATAAAATAAGGTGGGTACAATTAATTTGTAATATAACTGTCAAAACCTGATCTGACATCATTCCTAGGATCATCCCATAAATTCCGACAAATATTTATTCTAAACATGGACGATTTTCAGATAATAAAAACCATAACGTGATAATATCAAATATCATTTTCAACGTAGGAGTAAACCCCCAAGTTTACATGTACAGGCTGTCTGAGATGATTTTTATATTAAGTACATTTTCAATAGTCTTAAATAATAAAAAAATTGAATTTCAGAATATCTAAACGGTTTCCGAATGTAAAGGTCTTCTTACCTTTTGGTATTTGAAAAGGGTAAGTGTACTTAAATGATTTATTACAGTGTTCGCCAAACTTTTTCGCGGTGTCCTTGCTATATCCAGATTTTTCCAAAGGTTTTCTGTGTCAATTTTTAAATGATTTTTTTGCAGAGATTATTGGGTAAAATAACAAAAAACATATTTTTGATCAGAAAAAAAAACTTTGATGATATTAACAGTTAAGTTGTCAAACAAAGTGTAAATGGATGGATTAAGCTAATTAAATAAAAATCAAATTATAACGCGGTGCAACTCAGAGGAAGCCGCGGTATCTCTAGTAAATATATATTTAGAGTTTGTTCGTTAACAAAATTAACCTATCGTGAATATATCTTGTAGGTGTCTACGTTAACAAAATATATATTTACTAGCGAGAATCCGGCGTGTGTTGCAATGCCTCACCCCTGCTTACACTTTGCCTGCCCTGTTCTCGTCCCACGTCACTGTCTCCCCCCGCATTCCCCTTCTACCCCGCCTTCACTATCTCGGATTCCCCTTCCCCTCCCTAGTTCCAAGCGTCACCTAATGTAACATTTTAATCCCAATTTTATAATGCCAGAGCTCACAGCATCCTTCGCGAGTATGCGAACAACAACTCACCAAAGTTTCATCACGATTGGATGAATGGTATAGGAATTAATAAGGGACATACGAAGAAACATTCGTAGATATATATATTTAATAATAGTAACACCGTTGTTACAAGAAGATTAAATAATATTATTATGTAATAAAAATTTAACTTTTCAGCGTAGAGATATATAATATAATATTATTATATAATTATTATTATATATAATTATTTTCCCATTTAATAGTTTGGTAGATTAACATGTTGTTCTTGTATTGTTTTGTATTAATTATACTTATATAATACACTTGCATAACGTGGATTTACTAGAGGATATTTATATGGAAAAGTGTATGGAAGGGTTTAGTTTTTCCTATGGGAAAAACTAAACCCGGAAAATCTGGTGCGTAAAAAAATAAAAAAAAAAACTTCTCAGAAGACAACCCCCATGGGAAATTTATTTAAACAAGAGATTTTAAACAATTTGTACTGGAACAAGATGAGTTTTAACCGCTTGGGCACATAAGCTTGTTTTCACGACAATTTAACGTGGGTAAGGTAAGGAATGACGTATGCCCCGCACCTTAGTTTTCAATCGCCATAGAAGTAAATTAAAATAGATCAGTAATATAGTCGTGAGTCTCAACATCTGGATTATTCTATTGCTTATAAGTACAAGTTCCAAACTTCCTAAAAGCAAATGCCACAGTATAGCTCAAAGACGTTATTATAACAATATACATTAAGACGCTTCCAAACATCTTTGGAGAGAGATGTTGTAACCATGGACCTCAAAGGAATTCCAACTTTGTCTTTGGACTATGCAGACTCCACGGTATCGATGAGTGATGTCTAACCTACTTTTGCTGAAGAAATATATTGGATACATGTTGGAAACTTGGCTCCTTGGCAATGTAAAGATGAAAGCGAAACAGAAATAATTAAAACCGACAAGCAACGAATGAGATTTATGGAAAGTGATTCAACTAGCGATGAGACAAAAACTGTCACCTCAAAACACGAAGCGAAAATATTGCGCAAGTTGAATTTTTCATAAATTTCCACCAAGAACCTCTGAAATGTTCTAAATAGTATTTACTCCTATACAAAATTCAACTTTTTTCAGATAAAGTTTAACACTTGATTTTAAAACTTCCACATCTAACTCAATTTTACATAAGTTGTATAATTCCCCACATTCATGACCTTTTTTTTTGATTGCACCAATAACACACAAAACTTCTTGGTTTCAAATTGTCACTGAAAATGATTTTGGTTATTTTTATATCACTTGTTGTTTATAAAATTTGTAACATTATTTTACATCATTATCATTTAAAAAGAAAACCAGCGTCTATCTTTAATTTGAGTTTAATTTATTCTAAAATCATAGAGATGTGATAATAATTACCTTAATAACTAAGCACAGAAATTTTTGGGAGATGGGTTTAGGTGTCGCAGCCCCTGAAACCATTGATTAGATAATCAATACCTCTGCCATAAGTTGGCTACGTTTTGTAACTTAGCAAGGGTGCCAGGGTTCAAAGGTGATAGATCATCTGCAAGATTTGGATGCAACTGCCCCGTGGCGGGTCGGTTTGAGAAAAAGTTTTTGAAGGAGGTCTTTTACCTCTCCAGTTAGACTCTCTCGACCCATCGTTGCACCCAGTTCGAGTAACGGATTTATACGTTCGTTACTCCTGGACACACTGACCCGCAGATTTCTACACACCCCTCATACCGTTTTCCTTCCCAATACTTCCTCTCCTTCATTTCCTTGAAAGGCCCTCCACACAGAAAAGATGACGAAGGCCCTGGGGGAAATTATTTTCCTCAGAGCCAAGGAGCTAACGTGAAAAAAATATAAATTTAAACTAAAGGTTTTACGCAGAAGCTAGGCTGACTAGAAATGTCGAAATAAGGACGCAATGTTATAACACGATATTTAAATAAATATCTCGTATTTTATCAAAATGTATGATAGTCTCTAAAATAATGGTGACAAATGCTAGCTATTTTCTCTTTGTTCCCACGTCAGGTATTACCGTGACAATACATCGTTACGTGTTCTAATAATGGGGACAAATGTAATCACTTTTTCACGGTATAATACCCCCGAAAAGAAGAGTTTTCTTCCAGCGACCCAAATAAGAGTACCTACATATCTGCCAGTTAGCAACGACATCATTTGTGTCACCGAGATAACGAAATCGAAGTAAAAATACAAACCGAGAAAAATCTATTTTTAGCTGCGTAAAATCGTGTTCATCTTTTCCACATTATTTAGCAACACATTATTTTTTCCGGAATCGAGAAACTGTGGCAATAAAAAGTGGAATTTTCTGATATGTGATAAAATATGATGTATATGTATTATAAACATTGTTTTATTTAGTTTTTGTTATACAGGGTGTCCAGAAACTCTTTTACAAGCGGGAAACTAGTGAATCTACATCTGAGGATTTATTTTAAATTTTTCTGTTTCACTTTTTTCGGCAACTTCGGGTTAAAAACCTTTTAGAGTCGAGTCTTAAAATAGCTGATATTAATCCAATTGCGTCCGATTTTTTTTCAAATATGACGTAAAAAATCGTATTTCGGTCTCGATTCACTCGAAAACGAGAGCTCAAATCCAAAAAAGTTATACCACAAAATCGACTCCAAAGAATATGATATAGATTCAACCATTTCCACTTGCACTACAAGTTTCCGGGCACCTTCAAAGATCTGCAGTGGTTTATTGATTACCTAAAAAATAGAAAACAAATAGCCAAAATTGGGGATGCTATCTCTAAAGAACATCAAAGTAAACCTTGGAGTTACGCAAGGATCTGTTTTGGGACCGCTTCTATTTATTATATACATTAATGATGTAGTGAAGTGCCTAAAGTATTGTTCCGTCAAACTTTTTGCAGATCACATTGTAACAAATAATATTGAAAATGCATTGTTAAAAATCCAAAGTGAACTTCCTGAAATCTAAATGGTTAAATATAAATCAACAGAAATTAATTGTTACTAAAAGTAAATTTATGGTATTAGGTAAAAAACTATACGAACTCGAATTTAAATCAAAATATTCAAGAAGTAGAAGAAATTAAATAAACTTTTAAAATTACCGCAAAAGTGTAATTTTACTGAGCAATAAAACATATGATAAAAGAAAACAGATATACTATGATAAAAACAACGCAATAACTACTCAACAGTGTATGGCAACCTTTAGTCTATAATACTTACGCATTTATTTATAAATGTAGAAAAAAATTGTCAAATTATATGATAAAATGTGTTAGCATTAATAGCAGAGTTCATGGCTATTCAAATTTACAAAGACAAATTTATCAAGAATACAAAACAATACATATTTATGATAAAGGTTTAAAAATGTCCAAAGAACTCTTGAAATGTTAAAGAAGCTAAAAGTCTTGCAGTTTTTCGTGGTTTGTCCCAATGTTGTTAAGTTTAAATTTTAGTACTTAGGTTATGGAATATTATTATAGTAGGATACGTTTTTAGATTTTCACGGCCAAAAGCATTTTCGTTGTTTGTTTTTGGGGTGTTATGCCGTGTTGCGCTACCTCCTTCTTTAGCCGACGTTTCGGACATCGTTGCAGTGTCCATCATCAGGGCAGATCCGGCAGATCTAACGATGTGTCCAAACAACGAAAATTATTATAGTAGTTTTAGAATAAATATTATATCACAATATCAGATATATATTATCATATGTTTTTTCTTTCTTTCTTTCTTATGTCTCTAGGTAGTGTAACAATTACTATGTTTTATACATCATGTTAATGTTTCAAAAAATCACTCTGTAAATGTTTAAAAAAATAAATACATAAATGAAGGTGTAAAAGTTTTATAGCTAAAAATAATAAAAAAAAACTTTCTCATATACATTAGGTATACACGTCTTTAATTTTATTAATATCCGTTGGCCCGTGCGGCTGTAGGCTTGACAAGTTATATCGGGGCTTTCTAAGCACGTCTTTGTTTTATTTTTAGTTCGGCGGATAAATATGAATGATACGGCGACTCCGTGCGGCGGGGAAAAAACAAATAGAGGTACGCCACTGTACGGCGAGGGCTACCGGACCCGGTTAGCGCGGGCTATCAGGGGCGTAACTAAGTCCCGGAGCGGGCTTTTTATTTATGTTAACGGTAGTCGCATTTACCGGTTCTGTACACGGAAAGTTAACTATATTGTCTTGTATATTAACCTTCATTTAGTCATTGAAACCTTCGCATAACCCAAGCAGTGGTAATATAGTTTCCTGCAATTATGCAGTAATGCTGTGGTAAGTAAAATCACAATGTCGTATATTGACAGTTTATTTATGTTAACTGTACGTCGTCCGAGTCTTTAATTGTCCAAACGACCATTAGAAAATTTTACATGAGGAGGAGGCTTTCTTTATTTATGATAGGTGTTTAAGATGAAGCTATTTCCGTAAAGGTAAAGGTCTCATTAGCCTAAATAATGTTTATATAAGTAATTCATTATACAAAGGGTAACAATTATTATAAGCAATAATTATTAGCCTGAAACACTCATCCGTATTGAGAGTTCTCGACCGGCAAACGAAGGGGTGCTGGTTTGAGTCCCGTCGGCGACATGTATCTTTTCTCGGGAGGTTTTTTCAATACGGATGAGTGTTTCAGGCTAATAAATATTGCTTATAATAATTGTTACCCTTTGTGCTATGCATATAAAATCTTGTCTTAAACATTAGTTTATCAATTAAAAATAATTAATTAATTATACTTTTTGATACTTAATTTTTACTTAAAAATGAAGATTGAACAAAAATTAAATTAAAAAAATTACTTTGTGTAAACCACTATGATCACATGTTATAATATCTACATTCAAAACCGATGGTTTCTTCGTCGGGATAATAACACGAATAAAAATAACAAAAGAAAGAAACAAGTACAGACAAAAATAACAATAGACAAAATATTATTAAAGAGAGAGGTGATTAATTAATTATTTTTTTTTGTTTATACTTGTTTGTTTCGTTTGTTATTTTTATTCATGTTATTATCCTGACGAAGAAACCATCGGTTTTTAAACATATAGATATTATAACACGTGATTATATTCATTTACACAAAGCAATTTGTTTCATTTAATTAAAGTGATGCCACAAAGTAATTTTGCAAAGATTGAAGAAAAAACTAAAATGGTCGTTTGGACAATTAAACGCTCGGGCGAGGTGTAGTCGCATTTACCGGTTCTGTACACGGAAAGTTAACTATATTGTCTTGTATTGATACCTTCGCATAATCCAAGCGATGGTAATATAGTTTTCCTAATTATATGTAGTAATGCCGTGGTAAGTAAAAATACAGTGTTTTCAAGGACGAAACTCTCGTTTTATACACCACGGAAGAGTACATAGAGGTATTTTCTTGCGTTTTATTATGAAAACGGTAGTCAAGTTTACCGGTTCTGTACAGGGAAGGTTCATTTAAAACTTCGCATAATCCAAGCGGTGGTAATATTATTTTCCTGGTTACGTGCAGTACTGCCGTGTAAATAAAAACACAGTGTCTTCAAGGCATAAACTGTAGTTTTACTTACCATGGCAGAGTACATAGAGGGATGATCTTGCGTAATGTCACACAAAAATGTCGTTTCTTGTTATTTAAAAAAAATATATAAGAAAAAAAAAATATTATTAAATATTTAACTTTCCGTGCACAGAAAAGTCATTTTGCTGTTCGATGGTTTTTTTTCAGTAAAAATAAAAAAAACATATATATATATAATTTTACATGACATATCGCCACTGAGTACAACCTAACCATCACGTGATGATATGCATTTCGTCTCTTTCCAGCAGCACCATATAGACGAGGGGGAGCGTGTATCACGTGATCAGTGGCGACGTGTGGTGAGAAAAAAAAATAGTGGTGAAGTCCTGTTTTGACTCGACCGTTTTGTCTGTCTGTAAATTTGTTTGTATTTCCGTTTCCGGTTCAAGATGGTGGCCGTTTTAATGATTTAGTAAATTAAGTTTTTTTAAATTTATTTGAACATCCTTAGTAGTATTTTTTAAAATAAAATGGTACTAACCTGCTTGAAAAAAATTAAAACACATAATTGTCATTAAGATAGCGATGTGTCTTTCGACAAATTGTATGATTTCGTATTTAAAATTTAAAGTAATTTTATAATTATTATTGTTCCATTAGCTCCACACTCCCGAGAAAAATCATTTCCCTCAGGGCCTTTGCATCTTTGGAGACGCTGTGCAGAGGTTTTTTTTAAGATACCTGGGAATGAATTAATGGTGATGGATGAATCTGGTGGTCGGTGTGTCCAGGAGTGACGGACGTTTAATTTATTTATTGTTTTTGTGTTTCGTAGGACTCCATGTATATTTTTTAAAATTTAATTTGAATAAACTTAAAAATAATAAAAAAACTAAAATACTTGCAGAACTCAATAATGACATAATTAGATATAATTAAAATTAAATTAAATAAAGATGAAAAAAAACGAGTTAAGACTGTTGAGAGGGTCCTGCTAAACAAGTAAAAAGGTCTCCCCCGACCATTCTCTCCGAATCTTACCTGCCACACACTAGGTGGCAAACGCGTCTGCCGCTAAGACCTAGACAACACATGAACCCGGTCACCCTTTCTAATTCACCAAACGTAGCGATCCTTCGGGGTGATCTATGGCAGAGGTGTTGGTTATCTAATTAATGATTCCCCGGGTTTCGGTACCCATACCCGCCTCCCAAATTGAATAAAATGTTATAATATGTTTCTTCAAACTTCGCAAAATCTCTTTGTGGCATCATCGGCCACCATAACACGGGCATGTGCCTAGTATGGCGGCCATAAATTCCACAATTGTTATATATTTACTATTCAAAGAATAAAGAAACATTAAAAAAAAAAAAAATTTTTTAATTAAATTAAACAAATAACTTTGTATCAACTACTATTATATGACATTGTCATTACTACCATATTTCAATGACATTACTACCCTGACGAAGAAACCATCGGTTTCGAAACATGTAGGTAATTGTGATTATATAATAGTGGTTGATACTAAGTTATTTGTTTAATTTAATGTTAAAATATGGGTTACAATAATTAAGTCGGTAGGTATTTACCCACCTACTTACAAATTATGATTTCAGAGGGAATTCTGACTTTGATTTAATAAAAGACAAATACAAACATTCTTTTATAGATGCGAGGTCTACATCACCAGTATAAATCATGGACTTAAATCTTCTTTGTTATGTTGAAATATTTTCCTGTGGTGGATTTAGCTATATCTTGCTCAAGCCGAGAAAACACCCTGTCCTACATGACTGTTTCTTATTCCTATTGTAAAAATGAGCAATATTTTATTTAAATCCCGATCCGGGAACATTCCCAGTATCCGGCTTGAAGCATGTATTCTTTTATATTTTTACTTCGCAAACACCGTGAAATCGGAAATTCTCAGAAGGAAGAGCTGACATAATATTATAAATTGCATATTTATAAATAATAGATTTCAAAGATAAATTCAAATAGCTACTGAAGCGACAGAGCAATTTAAAACTTTTAATAACCAACGAATTCACTTATGTTTTGTCTATTATTACATATTCGTAGGACTTACAAAAAAATTATCACACTGTTAACTTTAAAACATTTTAAAGAATGTAGAGAATATTTGCCACATTGTGGCAGCAAAGCCATCCGAGGCTTTGGAAATAGTGCCATAATGTGGCAAAAAGCGATCGTGTGGATAACATGGTATTATTTGAAGTCACAAAATAAATACCGATATATTGTCCATGTTCTTTGAACATTTTTATTTGACTGTTTTGCTAAGATATTTGTTTAACTTAAATTAAACTGTTACAAAATAATTTTCAACTTTTATCTTTTAAAGTGGTTGCATTACAAAAACAATGTAAATTGTAACCCGTTTGCCTTTTGTGGTAAACTTTTCTCTCATTATCAATAAAAATTTAATGGCACATGTTGTGCCGTATAATATGTGGAAAAATAAATAAAAATAAACTGTGATGATTGCGAGTTTCAATAATACTTCAGTTCGTCTAGATTACGAGTCTTGTTTATTAGACTATCTAGTCTCCTTCAACGGTAGCATTCTTCCGAACAGGTCTTCCATTGATATGCTCGGTGTAACTCTAAGTGACCAGCTCAGATATGGGGGCTCCATCGAGGCCAGAGTTAAGTTAGCCTCTCAGAAACTGGGCGTACTGTACAGGGCCCGCAGATACTTTAATAGTACACAACTGCTAACCCTATACAAATCGCAAGTGCGCCCCACGGTTGAATTTGGCAGCCACCTCTGGTCTGGAGCCCCAAAGTACCTGAAAAACACCCTCGACTCTGTGCAGAAACGGGCGGTCCGTTTGATAGATTCTCCCGTCTTAACAAACGGATTGCAATCTTTAGAGCACAGGCGTCGGGTAGGAATGCTTTCCTTGTTCTACCGGTATTTCAATGGAAGATGCTCCGAGGAACTAGCCTCATTGATCCCCTCGGCATCGGTGCATAGTCGGGAAACACGCCAAACGCTCGCCCAACATATGTACACGGTTGACATTTGTCACATGAGAACGGGACGCTTCTACGACTCGTTCTTGTGTTCAACAGCTCGGCTGTGGAACGATTTGCCGGCCTCTGTGTTTCCTCCTTCCTATAACATGGGTCTCTTCAAGACCCACGTTCACTCCTTCCTCTCCTCAAAAAGACCCTCCTCACAGCATCTTCAAAGATGACATAGGCCCTGAGGGAAATTATTTTCCTCAGGGCCTCCTGTGTGGAGTTAATGTAAAAAAAAAAAAAAAAAAAATTATCGTCTTATTTGCAATGAATATCTAACGGGACTTAACGTCTATCCAAAGGATGCTCTGTGATAATATTGAGAAGCGGAAATGTTCACTGAAGGTACCCGCCTGTAGATCGGATGTGATCGGCTTTTTTCGTAACCGTTAGGGTAATTAATTCGGGTAGGTCTGACAGTTGTCTTTATTCTCTACTTTTACGAATGACATCTATTGGGATACCTCAGAACTGCATGTACTAACGACACCCGTCGAGAGACATTGAAACAATATTCACGTATTGTATGTAAATTTCCATCTTAATACAGGCGTCTCCCACCTAGTGAGATGGGGAATACGTTTAAAAGTATGAAATTATAACTGAAAGATATTACTGGAATTATTCTTAATTTAAATGTGTTGAGATAGGTAGGTACCAGATTTTTTATAGAAAGATATAACTCGAATTATTTTTCATTTAAATGTGTTTTAAATTAAAAGTGTTGAAAAAGGGCAAAGCACTGGTTTCAACTACAGTGTAAGTGAAGGAATATTAAATGCTTTGGAGTGAAAACCTGTTATAAAATAATAGTTGTCATCTATACATTGTTTACTATATTAAAGTGAAAATATGAAACAAGAGAGAGTAACATGGTTAATTTAATCAATAGAATCGTTGACTGTATAACACGCAATGTAATAAGTTTGCTAATAATACTTCAAACATGTGGCTGAAAAACATACGACAAAAAGAGACTTTAAATTATTTTCCGACAGCTGTTCTTATTTCATAATACTGGGGCTTACCCTTCGAAAATAAAGTTTTTGCTCTTTTTATGTTAGCTCCACAGAAGGTCTAACTCTCAGGACCTATGTCATCTTTCGAGATGCTGATGGAGAGTTTTTTTAGGGAAAAGAAGGAAAGAATGTTCTGACAAGGATAAAAGTATGAGAGGTGGGTAGTCTCGGTCGAAACACTCCGACTGTAGAGTTCTAGGTTAGGTCTCCCTTAACCGGTCTTTTCCGATCCATGCAGTAGGTGGGCAAACGCATTCACCGCCAAGAATGAGACAAACCACACCCCATGAACCCAAACACCCATTTTAAGTCACAAAACGTAGCGAAACACTTGGAGTGACCTATCTCAGAGGATTTGGTTATCCAATAAATGATACGGTACCCACACCCGCCTCCCAAATTCAAAATTAAAAATTGCTTCAAATATCGCACAATAAAATTATATTTCAGATTATCCACACGTTATTACCAGTTATTTATACGAGTATATTTTTAACCAAACAATTTGAGTAATTTCATTTTGCACTGTTTAGACTGAGGTCTCATAAATTTATTTGCACATACAAAATTGCGTAAATTGTTTAAAGTTTTTGATTTAAAAGTAAAACTATGTATCTAGCAACAGGTGCGTGGGCTGTTCGCTGCAACTTCCCTTCCAGAATTTATTTGAAATTTAAAAAGAGGCTTTCATTTGTAGAACAAACTCCGTCCTGACGTTGATTTACAGCAGAAACTTAACTCGCAACTTGCACAAAGCCTGGAATGAACGCAAAGATAAGGAATTGTTCAGGAAACACGCGAAGTTAAATAGGAAATAAGGATTATTTATGAGCGCCGTTACCAATCCAGGATAATACTTATATTTTTTTATGAGACAAAATATAGGTACTATTATTTATTTAATTATTTCTTATTATTGAATAACTTAATGAGTAAAAACTAAAATTGTAATATTTAATCATTGAAAACAATATTAGCAACAGTAACTATATTAAAAACTAGCCGACCCGGCAAACTTCGTACCGCCTCAGAATCAATAAATGTTGTGTTTAATTTATTAGCTGTTCGAATTGATTCAAATTATGTCGACCAACGCACATTATTTAAAAAGCCGTTCCATACAAAATATATGAAATTTTTTATTTTCTTCATAATTATTTTTTCCGATGTTTTAATAGTTTTTCTGTTAATCGGGACGGAGATAAATCCAACAAATCAAAGATCATGAAAATCCGTCCAGCCGTTCTTGAGTTATAAGTGGTGTAACTAACCCGACTTTGTTTTATATATTAAGATGGAAACATTTGGTCTAGTAATTGAATCCAGAATCTTAGCCTGGCCAGGGCTCTGTTTTATTACTGAGCTATTTTGACCCTCTCTCCTTCGATCGTTTTTAACTGTATAATACTTCAACTAAGAACTACCAAAATCATCTTTCTTAATTAATATTTTTTATTGGCTGTTATCTTTATGTATGATTGCAAGATTTAGTAAAAAGAGCACACCATAAAATATGCGTTAAGAAAATGAAATGAATGTCTGTAGTTCTTAGTCGAAGTATGACGGCCGGCGTAGTCCAGAGGTAGGGCGTTGGACTGCCATTCCGAAGGTCGCGGGTTCGAACCTTAAATTTTATTTAATTGATTTGTGTTATTTCACAATTAATTATTTAAAATAATATAGTATATTTGCGGCACGTTCCAGAGTGGAAGATACTCTTTGTATCGCCCTGGTGTAAGACCACCATTCAGAATTTAAACGTTGCTTGAAATGGCTTTAGCCGTTTTTAGTGACTAGATCTGAATAGCCAGGTACTTCCCCACCTTTCTCTTCCTCGTCTTCTTCCCTTTCCCACACTTACCTTCAGCCTCATAACATACCCCAATTGGGGATGCCATAGTCTCACTGGCTCCAGACGGGAGCAGTTGGGACAGGTATTCACTATAAAAAAAGGGAATAGGGTCGAACTAGCTCATTAGTATAGAGCAAACCCTATTTTTATTTATTTATTTATTGATACAATATTTTTACATTTAATAGTAAAATTCAATAATGTTGGCCTCACTAGGTGGTTTACCCGTGCTGAGGCCTCCATTTTATCTACAATTTAATTTTTACACAGTACATTTAAAAATATATGAAAAACATAAGATGATAAATTAAATTTAAAAAACAGAGATTTGAAATTAAATTAAAATTAAAAATAAATAATAGATATTATATAAGGTTTAAAATAGGTATATTTATATTATGTGTGTTTGTGGGTGATTGTGTTTTATATTGGTTTTGTGTGTTACTTTATGTTTTATTATTTTATGCTATGAGATTTTGGTAATATTGTCTTTTTTGTTCTTTAATCCATTTTGTAATTTTGTGTCGGAATTTATTTTTGTTTTCCTCAATTCTATTTTCGAGTGTTAGACTGTTGAATGCTTTTATAGCGTGATATTGGTAGTGTCTTTGTCCAAAGCTTGTATTTACCGTCGGAGTTTTTATGTTTTCTTTGTACGCTTGTCTAACTGGTCTGTTAGTGATATTTTGTGTTTGTTGAAATTTGTTTTTTTGGTCAAAAATGTAGTTAAGTAGTGTTTTAACGTATAATTGGCGTATGTCTAGTACGTCACAACAATTGAATATTTGGTCTGTATCAGTAAGTCTATGTTTTTTAAGTATTACCTTTAAGATCGCTTTCTGCGCAATTTCTATGTGTTCGATAGCTGAATTTGTTGCTCCTCCCCAAACAATTATTCCATATTCTATTATTGATTGACAGAGTGCAAAATATATTGTTTTCATTTGTTTTATTTTGTATATATTTCTTATGTTAAGGAAAATATGTATTGTTTTGAGGAGTTTATTTGTGATTTGTTTGATGTGATGTGTCCATCTAAGGTTATGGTCAATTACAATTCCTAGATACTTTATTTGTTCTTTTTTTTCTAGAGGAGGGCAATCACAGTTATTGGTGTTTGAACATTCGTGTATTTTTATGGTGTTTGTGTTATTTTTTGGCTGTCCCGTGCTATTTATACTGTACGTTGTATATTTTGTTTTCGATATGTTTAATGTAAGTATGTTTGAGTCTAGCCATGTTTTTACTTGCATGATTCCTAAATTCGCTATGTTAAATACATTTTTCCAATCCTTAGATTTAAAGAGTAAAACTGTGTCGTCGGCATAACTAACTATTTCACCGTCTATTTCCATGCTGCAAAGTTCATTTATATAAATAGTGAAGAGAACGGGCCCTAGTATGCTTCCTTGTGGAACTCCATATGTGATCGGCAGTGGTTTGCTAGTATGGTTGTTAATTTTGACTTGTTGTGTTCTATTACTCATATAACTTTTTAATAGTTGGAGTTCCTTGCCTTTGATGCCCATGTTTTCTAATTTTTTAAAAAGTGTTTGGTGGCAGATTGAGTCAAAAGCTTTAGCTAAATCTAGATATATCGCTATGCATTTATACCCTTGATCTAAGTTGCTATGTATATAATCTATTGTACGCGCCAAAGCTTCTTTTGTGCCTATTTTTTCTCTAAATCCATATTGTTTATCCGAGATTAATTTGTTTTCTTCCAGGTATTTTATAATTTGGTTTTTTACTACTCTTTCGAAAATCTTTGAAAGCGAGTTTAACAATGTGATTGGTCTGTAGTTAGTTATTTCCATTTTGTCTCCAGATTTATAAATAGGGATCACTAGTCCTTTTTTAAGAGTACTAGGAAAGCAGGAGTGTGTTATACTAAGGTTGATTAAGTGTGTTACGGGTTTTAAAATTTCGTTTTTTATTACCTTAATGCAATCCGTTGTTATCTCATCTAATCAGGAGCAATTCGGTTTTTTAATGTGTTTATTATTTTGTCAATTTCCTCTTCCGAAGTTGTTTTTATTTTAAATCTGTGTTGTGACGGTTGCGTATTTATGTTTGTTTGTGTTAGTGTGTTTGTGTTAAGAATTTTACGGTTCGCTAAAACTTTTCCTATACTTGCGAAGAAGTTATTCACATGATTTGCTATAGTTTCTTTATTTTTATTGGTATCTATTTTTTTTGAGTTAATGTTTAGATGTTCGATTGTATTTTTCTGTTTGAATTTTTGTGTGTACGTTACTTCTTTTAATATTTTCCACATTTCCTTTGGGTTATTGTTTTCTTTTTTTTGAAGTTTTTCTCGATAGTACAACTCCTTAGCTACTCTAATAATTTTCGTGCAGATGTTTCTATATCTTTTATAGTAATTAAGTTGTGTTATGTCGTACGGCGTATGTTTAATTTGTTTGTGAATTTTGTCTCGTTTACGAATACAGTTTAATATTCCCTGTGTTATCCATAATTTAATTTTTTTAGTTTTGTGTGTAAGTTTTACTTGTTTTAGATTAGTGTTATTATTTATTTCTTGCGCTAACATTGTTGTAAATTTATCCCAGGCCTCTTCGACATTCTCTATTCGGTATACTGTACTCCAGTCCATTTTTTTGAGTTTTTCTTTTAAGTTTGTGTAGTCAATTATTTTTTTTGTGATTATTTTATGTTGGATAGGTTTTGTGTTTTCGGTATCAATTGCTATCATATTCATGTAGTGATCTGTAATAGTGCTTTCAAGTACTACGGTTTTGGTCTTTAGTTTTGTTTTGATCATTATATGATCTATACAACTTTTTGTGTTTTGTGTGACTCGTGTCGGAACATTTATCGTTGGTTCCAGTCCATGCTGTGCTAGTATTGTAAGGTATTCTAAGTTTTGTGGGTGTCCGTTTTGTAGAGTGTTTATGTTTAAGTCTCCAATGATGATGATATTTTTGTTTTTGTTGAGATCATTTAATGTATTGTTAAGTGCAGTTAGAAAATTTGTAATGTTGTTTTTGGATGGAGATCTGTACATTGCAAGAATACACGTTTCTTTTTCACATGTTATTTGTATGCAGTTGGAGTCTATGATATGTATTTCTTGGACGATTGTGTTTATTTTATCATTGATGTATATCACTATACCATCATTTTGATTTTTGTGATTCTTTGTATGGTGTGTGTTATAGTTTTCGATTGTTTTTGGTATATATTTTTCATTCAACCAGCATTCTGTCAGCACAATTATATCAAAATTATTATCAAGCTGTTGTAGGTATATAGTAAATTCATCAAAATTTTTATTAATCGATCTAATGTTTTGGTGTAGTATTTTCACTTTATTTTTTTCTTTTGTGATATTGGTCCATATGTTAATATCGTTTGTAGTTATACAGTGGTGTTGGTTGTCTGAGTCTATATATTCCATGTAATCAGCCATGTTGGTGAGTATTTGTGTAAGTATACAATATAAGTATTAAAATATTTAAAATTAAATTGAGTAAATGAACATATATAAATTTAGGGAATAAAAATAATATAGATCCAAAGGATTAATAATTTGGATAAAAGTTGTCAGTACTAAAGAATCTAAAGTTACTATAATAATTAAAAGAATTATGAATAATGCAATGACAAAACGTGTCAGGCGAATTGGAAGAATTAAAAAATAAAAATAATTTGCGATAGATAAGTTAATAATAAGCATAAGAATATTCAAAATTAATAGATAGATTATATGTTTTATAACAAGTAAAATAATTGTATTAAATATGAGAATTAATTGGGACGTAGAAATTGAAAATTTTACATGTTTTGCATAATTAGAGTGATTGGAAGGATTATAATAAGACATTAAAATTTTAAGGATGAAATTGATTGAAATAAGTGAAGGTAATGAATTGATTAGGAGAGTTACAAAAATAATGTTAAAATAATTAAAATAATTTTGATAATAAAAACATTTCGAACAAATAGTGTAAATAAAATAGTTTAATGTAATTGTGGAAATAAGATTTATAAAAGAATTACCTAAATTAATTAATAAAAAATTTAAAAAAATATATAGCATCGACTGGAGTAAGTTTGGATAATTAAAACATTTAGAAAAGTAATTTTTGTTAGTAAAATAGTTAATATAATTTGTATAACAAAAACATTTAGAACAGTAAAATTTTTTGGTAAAATAATTAAAATAATTTTCGTAATAAATACAAGTAGAATAATAATATTTGAATATAAAATACTTTGTATAATAAGAACATTTATAAAAATTAGTGTAAATAAAATCATTAAAAATAATTAAAGAAATGATAATTTTAAGGGAATTACATAATTGCAAAACTATAAGAATTAAAATTAAATCTAGTAAATGAATATAGATAAGTATAGAAAATATAAATAAATTATCAATATGATTTACAATTTGAATTAAATGTAATATGTAAATTGAATAAGCTTTGCTAAATGCACAAAGTAAATTCTTTTTATTGAATAAAATTAATATGTTTATTAAAAAAATCACTTGATTTGTAATAATTTGACGTAGTATACAGTGCGCAATTTTTAAAGTGATAGCAATAATTATATGGGTTACGTGATTTTTATAATGAAGTAAATGTGTTGTTTGAATAATTTTAAGGATATTAATCAATATTGAGAGTGTTAAATAAATTAGAAAAATAAGGTACTTGAAAGAATAATAATAGGTTAATAAATAATGTAAAAAAAATACTGTTTGTGGTATAAATTTTCTTATAAATAAGAACTTCCTAAGGTTTGTTATAACATCCATTTTTAGATAGCAAGTTTAACGACAGTTTGGCACTCGCAACCATCGGTTGAAACTATTTTTAGGTAATAATTATAGTACGTACTGACTTCTTATATAGCTGACAGCCGAAGGTGCGAGTTGCCGTATACCGTCTAGATAAGTTTAGATAGATCATCCGAATGCTTGATATAAATTATTTTTTCATTCGGTGATTTACGAATTAGTATTCTATTCTCTTTAAACCAGACAAACATGTAATTAGTTTCTTTTGCTTTCTGTTTCGCTTTCCAGAGCAGTTCTTTGAAGTATGGGCAAATGGTTTCCCCTATGTAGATTTTTTCGCTCCCCAGGGCTGATGCGGTTTTGGCGTCAATATTCTTCCGTAGTGTTAGCATTTGGTTGCGCTCGTAGATATCGTGAAATTTGACTTGGATTCTCGGGTAGGCTCCTGGTCGTCTGTCCTGGATCCGTTTCACTTCCTTCAGGTCCTGTAGTTGGATGGTCATCCCGGTGGCCGCAGCCACCTGCTGTACAAGTAATGGTGTCTGTTCCTCATTTGATTGAGGGATTCCACATATTTCTAGGCAATCATCTTTCGTGGATTGCTCAAGATCCGCGATTTTAATTTCTAGGCTCTTAATAACCTTATTTTTATCATTATTTTTTATTTCCATTACATCAGTATTGACTGTTTTCTGCGATTTTTCAATGTCCGTTATACGCTTATTTATTTCATCATGTTGATCAGATATGAATTGTATAGCTTTTATAATTTCTTGGTTTTGTATGATTATGGATTCATATTTTTGGGTATATAAGTCAAGTTTTTTTTCAACAAATTCCATAATTGCTGTTTTAAAAATGGATAATTCCTTGACAAATAATTCGGATGTTAGTAATCCATGGTTTGCACCATCTGTGGTTGGAATTGATAAATTATCTGTGCCTATTTGCTGGTCGATTGCAGATTTTGGTGATTGAGTCGTCTGTTTACCATGTTTGACGCTAGATGGCTGTTCGTCATTTAAAAGTACATCATATTTTGTCGTATGTTTTGGTTTGTTTTTTTGATGTTGAATACATTTTTTACACTTAAATTGTGTGTTTCTTGCACTACGACGAGAGGATTCCCCGATTTCCGCACAGCCGAGGTGATAATTGCTTTCACAGAGGCAACAGCATACATAATCAGATGGGGAGTCAATATTTTTTTGACAGATGATGCATTGTGTATTCATTTTGGCTGCTGTTATAAGCGAGTTCCTCGTAAAAAAATGATTTTTAGATGGTTACCTCAAGTGTATGATGGCAATCACTTTAGTTACACTTGAATATCTCTGGAGGAGTCACTTTTTTTAGTTTTTTTTTTTCTTTTCTCCAAACAGATTGACACTTTCGGTGACAGTTTTGTACTTGAGCTTAAGACACTAAAATACACCACTCCGCGAGAAAAAAATACACAGGTGTGATGCGCGGTCTTCAATTTAGTATAATTTAAAACCTTAAACTTGGTTTGTTATAGTTTTTTTGTTGTTTTTTGATTAATTCAATGCGGACACAGAAATACGTAAACACTAGACTTGGTAGGTAGTAATGATTATGCAAGGCTAAGATCCTGGGTTCAATTTCCAGATGCGATCGAATGTTTTCAAGATGTTTTTGTTAAAGATTTTCGTATGAGAATTGCTAATATTATTAAAGTTTTAATTTGACAAATTTGATTAAATTATTTAAATTTAATTATTGATTAATTAATTTATGATTATTTTTTTCACTTACTCCACACAGCAGGTTCTGAGAAAAATAATTTCCCTCTGGGCCTATATAATCTTTGGGGGTGCTGTGTGGGGGATCTTTTTGTGGAAACGAATGAAGAAACCTGGGTCTTGAAGATACCCTTGTTGTAGAAAAGAGGAAATACAGAGGCCGGAAAATCATTCCTCAAACGAGCTGTTAAACCTTAAAACGAGTAGAAACGACAAAAGTGAACTGTGTACAAATCTTCCGTTCCGGCTGTTCACAGTTTGTTATTCGGAGCATCTTCCATAGAAATACTGCTAGAACAAGGAAAATACTCCCACCCGACGCCTGTGTTTTAAAGATTGCAAGCAAAGTTTATTAAGATAGGGGAAAGTATTAAACGGAGAAGGATTTTATTAATTTTTAAAGGTTATTTAAAGAGTGACCAATTTCGGCCAATTAGTTGCCCCGGGAACCATTTATTTAAAAACCAACACCTCTGATATAGGTCACCCCAAATAGTTCGCTATGTTGGGTGACTTAGCAGGGGTGCTCAGATTCATGGGGTGAAGTTTGACTAGGTCTTGCGTCAATGCGTTTGCTCGCCTACAGCACAGCGGGTCGTATCAGGATAGACTGGTTGAGAAGGACCTACCCTAGACCTATTCAGCCGAACTCTCTCGACTCATCGCCTTGCACCGCAGTGGGAGGGATGCCTTAATACGTCCGTAACTCCTGGACACACGGACCTCCAGATTCCTACCAACACATCATAGATTTTTCTTCCTCATAAAATTTCTCTAGAAAGGAGCGTAAGGAGAATATATGATGCAAGTGTGAATGGTATAAGAAGTAGGGGACGTCCGAGAAAGACATGGCACGATCAAGTGAATCAGATACTTGAGTCGGGCCGTGTCAAGAGTCAGAAAAATAGAAGAGTATGTATGAATGTGAATGAGGCAAAGAGTGTGTGCCAAGACCGAGGTGTTTGGCGGTCCGTCCTCTCTGCCTTCCCCTGCGAGGAAACGGCGTGATGGTTAGTTAGTTAGTTAGTTAAAATTTATCTCATAACTTTTCTTAAAAACACCCTTCCACACAGCATCTCCAAAGATGATCTTGGCCTTGAGAGAAGTTATTTTCCTGCCTAATGTTTTGGTAAGAACTTAAATAACTTAATAACTTAAAATACGTATCGGGCTAATGTTTTAGCAAAAGTAAGATTAGTAATATTTTATTAACCCGTATTAAGGTTTGGTTTTATATCAACGAAAAACATAAATTGCACATAAATTGGCAATCAATAAATGGCACAAAACCGTACATAGATCGTTTATGTCTTAAATCTGGGGCAAAACATTTATTATCGAGACCCGGAGATATAATACCCGGAATCCATTTTCCGGAACTGTTTTCTCAATCATCTTTTAAATTCAAATAGAAGGTGGATAAATCGAAGCGAACAAAATAACTTCTGTGGGGAGAGTAAGACAAAAAGGCGAATTTCAATGCGATTCATGAATAATACAGCGATTTCCCTAGCCTCGAAAGAACAAAAAGAGCCCGTGGGTTTGTTAAACACAGCAGCATAAACCGAGGGTTAAGGAAAAATGGTCAAGGCTCGAAAATGAATTTATTGATTCAGTTATTTATTTCAATTGACAATTTGTATTAGTTTGTATTACATTACGTTGGATAGATTTACATAGCAAAATAACGTAGTAATAATTTTGCATAATAAATGAAAATGTGTAGTGTAAAGTAAATATTACCATTTGTTATTTCGGCTACTGGCATTATACATAGCTCTCTCATTAAAAATTTAGGCATATTAGATTTGTCAAAGAATTTGTATATAAAAATGCAAAAGTCAGTCATTTTAAATGCATGTACGATTACGAAAGATTTTTTAAATATTTATATTGAGGGATCAGTAGGATTTATCGGTCAAATTAGGAATTCCACCGAGCCGAACCATCTGATATGAAAATATCTGGAGTAGGTGAATTATTTTCCCATTTAATAGTCTGGTAGGTTAACATGTTGTTCTTGTATTGTTTTGTATTAATTATACTTATATAATACACTTGCATAGCGTGGATTTACTAGATGATCATTTAAATGGAATAGTGTGTGAAAAAGTGTGTGAAAAGTGTGTTTAGTTGTTCCTATGGGAAAAACTAAACCCGGACCTAAAAGTCTGGTGCGTAAAATAATTTTGTGTTGTTAGGTCAATATTTGTTCTTAGTTAGGCAGGTTGCTTGTTTTAAGGAACCAAATGCTCGTTGAAAATGCCAAATGAATTATTATGCTACATAAACATTGTTTTTTTACACTATAGAAATGTATCATTAATAGGTAACTATATACAATTTTTCGTGACATTATTGAACAGTTTTTCAGACTCCTCCCTACCCAAGCCTATCAACCATTTAGTTATTGTTGGACCTATGTAGAATATTTTACATTTTATAATGATTAATTCTGGGGGATTTTATTATATATATATAATCATTTTAAGTCTTTCATGATACATATAATTTTCGATATATTTAAAATTATTTATTGTTAATCGTTTTTTTGTTCGAAGAGCACAAATCATTTATTTTCTAATTAAAAGAAAATCAATTTTAATTGTGTTATTATAAGCCCTCAACATAAGTACTCAAGTTTTTAGTACTGTGACAGATGTTTCGGCATTCAAGACTATTATTGTAATGAGGTTATGCAACACTTTGATGTGCATAATATTTGATTTTATTACACCTCTCCCATTTGATTTTTATTTATTTTAGTTTATTAGGGAAACAAACAGTTTTACCTACATACTGTATAGAAAAAATACATGGTAAATTTTTGCATGAACCAGTGAAGATTTCGCATAAGATTCTTATTAAATAATTTTTTTTTTAAATAAGCCCACCCATATCCCCTCCCCTCTACTTCAGCCTCCTAACATACCACAATTGCCATAGTCTCACTGACTACAGATGGGAGCAGTTATGACTCTTCTGCAGTATACACATAAAAAAAGTAAAAATAATGTTAAAATTGATCAAAGATAATCAAAATAAAAAGAGAGAAAAACAATTCAGATAAAATTATAAAAATAACCTAAATATCTCATACACGGCACAGGTTCGTAATAAGGGGGTTCGTAATTAATTGATTTACATAATTTTATCTAAAGTACATTTAGTAAATTGACCAAAGGACAAATGGAAAACATCGGAATATCTGAAAGGATATAATTGTATTTTGTGCACGTCCTTCGGAAAAACTAATGAATGTAGTTAGTTTTTATAGTGAGGGATATGGAATATATTTGGTGTGATCGTGTGTTTCGTAATGGACAGTGAAAATGAGACACAAGGATTTTTCATTGTCAATATATTTCTTGAGATTTTATGGATTTTTTATATGGTGTTTAAAGAGATTTTCCCTTTTAAAATTTTCACTTATTTAGATTTACTCGTACAATCAATTGCCCAAAGCACTTTTAGTTAAAACTTTGGGTTTCTTCCCTTTAATGATAGCAGATTTGTCTTTTCTGTTTTATAATGAAAGATATTGAATATTTTATTTTACTCATTAACCAAACGTTATAAAAAATAATTTTAAGTGCTTGGAAAATCACAGTTTCTTGAAAATACTAAGGAGCGGAGAATAAAAAACTTTTAAAAAACTGTTCAAAAGTTTGGTGTTCGAAGGTCTTATGTTCAATTTTATATATTTTAGGGTAATGGACACAAAAAAAATAATTTCTTTCATTTTGTATATGCCGGGGCTTTTATAAAAATATTTTCACTTCCTCTTAGCGGGGTGCAGTCTCCGATCAGGAGCGCCAAGCTTCAAACGATCTTTCGAAATCAAAGCCACGAACAGAAGTCAAAAATAAACCTATAAGTGTTACATAATTGCAGCATCTAATCTGGGAGATCTCTTGTCGTAGGTATATCATCTTCCCACTTTGTTTCTGGACCTGCCCGAATCCAAACTATTATGACAAACAACACGTTGATATTTTTGACACAAGTTACTGTATTTTACCGGTGCTAAAATTATAATATAAATTAGCGTTTTGTCAAACTCTCCTAGCTAGTTCTGGTTAGATGTGCTTAGTTCCATGACAATTGATTCCCTGACAAATTCCCCTGGCATACTCAATATGCAATCGGCTTAGAGATAACACGGCAAACCTACTTGCAAAAATATAACTAAGTGTCCCGGAAAAGGTGTACAGAGAGGATGTACCGCCAAATAACAAAAGTATAAAACATATTTTCATTCAAATGCATCAAGGGTAAAACCACTTGTTTTTATACTGTATATACCAGTGTAAACATAGAATAAATCGACACTGTAAATAAATTCGTTTGATATCCATACCAGCTTATTAGCAATGGTATTTTTGAAATCGGTTTTAAGTTTGAAATTGGTAAATAATGTGAAATTATAATTTTATAATAATTATAATTAATTTGGGGGGCCAACTGTCAGGGGATCTAACAATTGACATGATGTATCATTATCAATTACGTTCGGGTACCGCCGATGCCGCGCCGGGTAACATTTTTAAATAACAAATACTTTTGACATTCGTCACCCCGAGTAGTTAGTTACGTTTGGAGACTTGGAGCAGGGTGCTCGGATTGGAGGGGTGAGGCTTATTCAGGACTTGCACACAGAAGGTGGCAGACACACCTGCCGCCAAGACCTAGATACTCCTCAACCTAGTCATCAAAGGTAACCACTTGAGGTGACCTATAACAGGGGTGTTAATCAATAAATGGTTACCGGGGTGGCAGTACACACATCCATTTCCCAAATTGAAACGCAGTGGGAGGGATGGATTG
Source organism: Limnephilus auricula (assembly GCA_951813805.1). Lineage (NCBI taxonomy): Eukaryota > Metazoa > Arthropoda > Insecta > Trichoptera > Limnephilidae > Limnephilus > Limnephilus auricula. Next base: position 3,653,294 of record OX638401.1, read on the forward strand.
ATACGTCTGTAACTCCTGGACACGCTGACCCAAAGATTCCTGTCCACCCTCATAGGCCATTTTTCCTTCTCTTCTTACTTTCTCTCCTTTCTTTACTTGAAAAGACACTCAGCAGAGCATTTCTAAAGACGATACCTATATCATGAAGGAAATATTTTTCCTATAGCCTCCTGTGTGGAGTTTGTACAAAAAGTGTTTTTTTAACTGTAAAACCCAAAGTTTTTGTTTTTTCCCACCTGACCGTTGGTTTTTGATCGTGCGACCTCTGGATGTATCAACTTTACCATCTGAGGTCGTGGTATAGCTGCTCTGCTTTTAAAGATACTATAAAAAACAAATATAAATATTTCTTAGTTTTTTCAACGATATTTTTATTTTCGGTGAAATAGAATTTGACGCGTCACGGCAACGCAAACACGGTGCGGTGCACGGGCGCGAATCGACCATTGGTCCACAGTAGCGAGATTACTTCGCCCACTCCTGTTTATTACTGGACGTGAAATGTGGCAATATCGTATTATGCACATAATATCGCGCTGTATTTTTATACTCGGATACGGTACACAGAGCAAGAGGCAAATCAAATCTCTCCAGAGCAACTCTCTCGACGATTTCAACTCGTAAAATTCTCACAAATAAATTTTATTGTTTGATGTCGGAATAGATTGCAGATAGGTCAGCCAAAGAATTTGGAGCACGACTGATAAGTGGCTCCGTGAATTCTTTTTATTTTTTGTTTTTAAGAACTCTCTTATGTGACAGTTTACAACACTCGTAAAGTATTTTTACAGCAGCTATTATTGGGGATTTACAAGCAATTTGGATGTTGCGTATTTTCTCCTTTCTTGAGCCAACGTTTCGGATGGACAGTTTTCATCATCTTTGTCTCAAAACTAACAAAATCAACAGACATAATTTTTTTTGAAGTAAATACTTCTTTACGCACGCTTGACTTGAGGGGTAAACTGGGGAATGCATTACGGAAATTACGGCGTTACGAAAAGTGAAATGCGTTGCGAGGCGAACCGGCTGTATCACATTGTAGAAGCAAGAGAGAGCAGTGCGCGCGTATATTTTCTTTCTCTCTTCCTCTCATAGCCAGTGCATGACATATTTCAGTCAGTATTTTGAAATACCAGTGACACGCCACCCAGTTAGAAGGGTCTTAGATTAAATTTACTTGAACAATTAGAAATCCATAAACGAACGAATGACACTAATTTAACATTAATTAATAAAGTAACAAAAATATTTTATTCTTCCTTCTTAGTATATTTACAAAACCTAGACAATTTAACATGTCCAAATAATTCATTGCAATAACGTCATTATTAAACAATTAAGAACTAACATTTAGTACGGGGAAAACAGATTTCAAAGTGCCCTGCTAGAGAATCTATTGTTGCAATTATTTTCTCAGCTAATTGGTTTAACCGGTACTAAATAAATTTATACATCTTCAAAATTGACATTCAAAATCATATAAATTCGTGTCTCAATGTGGTACAACCACAGTTAGAAAACGGCCTTGTACGTCGAAACAGCTGTTACAATTATAAAAAAACTAAAATGCTTTCAGAAATTAATAATAACATTATTAAATTTAATTTTTATTAAATTAAAATGAAAATCATCTTTATTACATGTCTGGTCTTAAAACGTTGTCAGAACTAACGCAGAATTTGTTCCGAATTCCAAAAGGTGATTGACATTTGACTTCAATAATAAACATCTGTATAATAATAATTGTTTTCCGATCTTTGCCTTTGAAACCAAACATGTTTCACGGCGATGTGAATTACATTAGTACTTGAGCCAGGTCATGTCAAGAGTCAGATATATACAACTTTTTTTTATTTATTTAATAATTGAAGAAAAAGTTAATACTAATAAATCTAAACAGAACTGGACACAGAAAACAAAAAAAAGGTAATGGTCATACCGGGGACTCGAATCCAGAATATCTTTCTTACACGAAAAACGCCTTAATCCACTTGGTCATTGGGACCTAATTTTTTTACGTCGTATTTTCGATATCATATTTCAAATTCAGAATTAACAATATTATCTTCAACTAATTATTCCCTTATTATGGACAGCTTTTTAGATGATTTTTAATGACATGTTATATGTAAAACCATGTGGATTCTTTGAAGTATTATCTTTCACGTTCAATAACAAAGACAAACATCAAAAATATCAACATTAGAATAAAATCCGTAAATTTTCTAACAGTTTTCATACAACATAGTATACTTTACCTTATATGCTATCCCATTAAGAGTGAGCTTAAAGCTCAAAAGTTTTGTTTGTAATCAATAGCTTCGCCGGCAAACGGAAGCTAAACAAAGTTCCGAAATGAATCAAAACAAACAATTCCTCCTGGCACTTTTAGTTTACTCACAAATCGGCTCCAATGCAGAGTCCGTACACATTAAAGCATAGACAACACAACATGATTATAAATCTTCATAGATAAAATAACATTAGGAGGAGGTAGAAATACGATTACATAAATTCAACTGATTTTCATTCTTGAAAAGTAAACATTTTCTCGTAGGTAGAAACAATAGAGATGTGTTAAAGAACATTTTTTTTTGAAATATGAATACCTCTGGTCAAAAGTCTTTCAAATAACAGATCAGCTGTTATTGAGGACTGAGAATGTAAAGGGATATGTACGAGTAGTACTCGTAGTTTGAATTTGAAGAGGTGAAGAATAGACGATTTAGCATAGAGTTTTCTGATTGACAAAACGTCGAGTATCTTGTAAATTTTTTCGGAGTCTGTATCATATGCTACTCGAAGAATTAGTTTGATTGTTGCCTTTTGTCATTTTTTTAGTGGATCTATAGAAATATTACTTGCACTTCCCCAAGACAGTAGACCATACATGATTAAAGATTGGGAAAGAGCAAAGTAAATCGATCTTAGTAGTGCGTGGGAAGATGTTTTTGATATTATTTAAGAGGTACATATTTTTTTTTAGTTTGGTTGTAATTAGGTTAATGTGGTCATTCCGGCGTAGGTTTTCATCAAATATGACGCCTAGATATTTTATTTGTCTGACATTTTCTTTGATTTCGCAATTGCATGTTGAGAAGGGTTGGGAACAGTGTGTAATTTCAGAGCTAAGATTGGGGGAGGTTGACCTTTTTGTGAATGAATTATGTGTATATGTGTTATCAATTTTTTTTTGTATTTAGAGTTAGTTTTTGTTTTTATTGAGCCATTGTTTGAAGACAGCAAGACATTTCTCAGCTTTAAGGAATGCCTTGATCCAAGAGTCAGCTTGACAAAGTATTATAGTGTCATCAATCAATTAATTCGCAATGAACGTAAAGGAGGTACGTATTGAGTTTATTTATTTATTGTTTGAAACATTTACAGAGGGTTGACAATTATTGATACATTAATGAAATTGCAATTGGGTTGTGCGCAGAAATTGACTCTCAAATTAAAAATGTTCAAAGCACGCGTAAATAAAGGTTTAGTCGTTAAGAGGGTAATAGAAATAATAAATAAACAAAATAAATAATTATAAAATATACATTCCAAAAAAAAGAGAAGAAAGAAAGAAATGAAAGAATGTGTTAAGATGTATTGGGGCTCAAACAAAGATTTTGAGGTAAATTTCCCCTCTCACTAGCTCCTTAGCGGAACTCCGAATTCATCTCAGCACAGCGAGAGTGTCGTGATTTTGTAGAGGTGAAATTTAAATGCGGATATAAATTTTATTAATAAGACAACGACTATTTACAAAATTAATTATCGTATTAAGAAATTGTAATTAAAACTGCCATTCATTCTAAATATTGTATAAATGAGTTAAATATCTTGGAATCTTAATAGATAAAATGTTAAATGGAAAGACCATATCAACCCCACTGTAAATGTTTGGATGAAGGAACTTGTAAAATAATAACGCATCTTCAGGAAACTTAAAAGGACTTGTGTATTTATATGCTCTATTCCCAATTACATTGTGAATATCAGTAAGTCCAAACTACCCATACCAGACCAAGGAGTTTATTTGTTTACTTGTCGAGAAGCTGTTGTTGAGAGAGAGATAAAACCTAAAAAACAGGCTATTTATTTATTTTCCCCTTGCTCTGGAAAGGAATTTGCCCTTACTGATATCTATGGCTAATTCTTCCAACTAATTTTTCTAGTTCTCACAAAAACATACAAAATCTATTTGGAGAGGTGTGAGTCCTCGTAACTATTTAATCTGAACATAAATTTATACAAAATTATACACCCACTGTGAAAATAAAAATAAAAATTCTTTGTCTTCCATAACAAAATTAATCAAGAAAACTATCAGAATTTATTATTGTGCATTAATTCGTTTTTAATTTCAATAATTTATTTGCGGCACATTCCAAAGTGGAAGATACTCTCAGTATCACCCTGGTGTGAGACCACCATTCGAAATTGAAGCAAAAAATGGCTTTCGCCATGTTTGGTGATCAGATCTGAACAGCCAGTTACTTCCCCGCCTTCCTCTTTCCCATCGCCTTCCCCTCTCCGCTACCTTCAGCCTTACAACATACCCTAATTGGGGATGCTATAGTCTCACTAGCTCCAGACGGGAGAAGTTGGGACTCTTGTACGTTATTCATATAAGAATAAAAAAATTCAGTCTCCATTGCAGTAAGGCATTATTGGGTTGGGAGGGGCCTTTAAAGCTTCATTACAGCATATAATTATAATTAAAAATTATCCATAGGAAACCTCACGACTATATAAATCTAAGTCAGTAGATAAGACCTCATCCTCCATAGTTTTTTGTTCAATTTGAGTGGGTGATTGTAAATCTTTTAGAGTGTATTAAGATATCACCAACACACCTCGAAGCCATAAACGTAATGGTCATTTAAAAGTCCCACCGTGGCAGTTTCAATTTATGTGGTGGCTATTAAAGATCAATTATTGTGCAACCATGTTCGCTAAGCTCTGCTCGTTTTGTTGTTTAAAACTGCATTGTTAGGGTGGCCGTAAATCTGCTGTTTTTACCTTGCCAAATAAAACTTTATTGTGGTTTTCCAGGCGTATTTTCAACTTATTTTTAAATCTCTTTATTCGTATTTTAATACCGTTTTACGCTTGTATTCTTTTAGGTGAGATTAGTATATTTTAATGCGATTTTAATACGTATCGATTGCACAATCCTTAATAGCTTTGAGTTAAAATTAAGTTCGTAAGTATGCAACATGATTTACGATTTTATATAGGGAAAAAAAGCATACTCTGACAGCCAACAGGGCGAAAAATAATATTCGAAAAAACGATTATTTTAATAGTAAAAACGGTTAAAAACGGGACTGAAGTTCTTACGAACAAATTAACAGTGATTCAATGTTTATTGGCGGGAAAATGTAAGAATAATTTGTTGGTTTACGTACGAAATTACGTAAACTAACAAATTATTCTTACATGTTCCCGCCAATAATCATTGAAACCCTTATTATAAGCAATAATTATTGGCCTGAAACACTCATCAATATTGAACGAATCTTCCGAGAAAAGATACATATCGCCGACGTGACTCGAACCCGCACCCTTTTGATTGCCGGTCAAGTGCTCTACCATTAAGCTACGGCGGGTTACCTCCTACCCGCCAAATGATTCAATATATACCTAGTGTTTCATTCAACAATTACTGCTTATTACATTTTTTCACCTGCAAACAACCAACTTTATTTTTCCTTAATTATTGCTTAAAATAATTGTTACCCTTTGTGCTATGCATAAAAAAATCTTGTCTTAAACATTAGTTTATCAATTAAAAAATAATAATTGAAACCCTGTTAATTTGTTAGTAAGAACTTCAGTCCCGTTTTTAACCGTTTTTACTATTAAAATTATCGTTTTTTCGAATAACATTTTTCTCCGTGTAGGTTTTTTACTACAAATATTCTCAGGAATCGCTGGTTAAAACCCTTCGAGTACTTGCTGTTACAACCTTTATAATCAAGACGTATTGTGTATGTTTTGGGGTATTTAAATTGATTTTAATGCTATAGTTCATGTTATGATAAAGTATTATTTATAACGATAACCTTCACTATAACGCCAACGGTAGGAATAACATAATCCAATAATAGTCTACAATCTACCTCACTGAAATACATTATATTTATTAAAATAATATAACTATTTGCAAAGTGGGTAATATATTATAATCCATGTTATCAAAGACGTAATATTATTGCAAACAACAAAAGCACCATTTTCCTTCAAATAACTCTCACATTAATTAGCTTCATTCAATGAGAGCTGCGGTTAATCCATTCAGAATTGTTATAACGTTGTATCGTTGAGTTTAAATTACGCTAAAAAAGACACATTTCACCAAAGCGCTATAAAAACGAATACTCACTGTGATTGGCTCAAGCGACCAATAATATTTTATCTTTCATTATCTGTGGTTATCTTGCTTCACAAATATTTGGTCACATTTTGGCCAAAATGTGGCCAATTTGAAAGCTTTGATAATTTGCTTTGAAAATTTTGATATTTTAAAACCTTTATTGCAATTCTTTTAAAAGTTCTCGCGCTTTATATACTTCGATTAATCACAAAGCTAATATGGTATTGTTACTTTTCAACACGAGATTCTCGCATCACTTTTTTATTGGCGGGTATGGGTACCGCCGCCCCGGGAACCATTTATTGGATAACCTATGTCATAGGTCACCCCAACGGTTCGCTAAGTTTGCCGACTTAGCAGGGGTGGCCGTGTTCATGGGGTGATGTTTGACCAGGTATTGGCGGCGGATGCGTTTGATTGGGAGAGACTGCTTGAGGGAGACCTTTTGACTTCTCCAGCAGGACTCTCTCGGAACATCATCTTGCACCGCAGTGGGAGGGATGGGACACACTGACCCCCAGATTCCTACCCACCCATTATAACTTTTTCCTTTCCAGAACATCCTCTCCTTCATTTCGTAAAAAGAACCCTCCACACAGCTTCATCAAAGATGACATTGGCCCTGAGGGGAATTATTTTTTTCAGGCCCTTCTGTGTGGAGCTATTGTAAAAAAAAAGAATGATTGTTTATTGACATTTCGCGATCCGAAATTATTGATTAAATATTTTTTTATTTAACTTGAAAAACCTCAAATTCTAATATTAAATTATTGAACAAAATGTTAGCGAAAATTTGAAACAGAAAAATCTGAAAAAGATACGGTGACATCAAGGAACATTCTTGCATTGACCCCAAACAATCACAATCCTAAATGTCTTCATTAATAAAATATTTAAATTTTATAATTGCAAAATATCCCTGGAGGAGAATCTATTATTTTCCCAAGAAATCGGTTTAACCAATAATAAATCAATTTACTCATTTTCAAATTGACATCTTAAATCGTATAAATATCGTCGTCTAATTGTGGAACACTTCCGTTTGAAAATGACATTGTAAGCCAAAACAACTGTCACAATAATAAAAACTAAAACACTTGCAGAACTTATTAAGGGCGCGCTACCCCGCTCAAAAAGAAGAAGATGGAGAGATACGACAATACGAACGAAGGAGCGAGCGCGCTAACACTATAAACCGTAAAATTCATGAGAAAATTCTGAAAATGTTTTATAAAAGATGACTCGTTTGAAAAAGATCAAAAATCTCCGGGGACTGTATTGAATAGCATTTAAAGAAACATTGTGAATTTTTTCATACATATAACTTGTAAAATAACAGATACAAATGTGTAAATAATAATTTTCGAAGCATACTTTGCGATTTATTTCTATCGAGGGAATATCAAATAATTACCGTTTCGGCGTAAGGAATGTGTAGATACTATCTTAAAGAATAACATATATTTTTTTAAGAATTTAAAAACTTCAAACGTTTATGGAAAACATGTAAGAAATCGGTAGATGTCATCTTGGCAGAGCGGGCCGTTAATAAACATTATTAAATTTAATTTTAATTAAATTTAAAAAAAAAATTGGAGTTCTACGAATTAAATACAAAAGCAATTAATACATATTTCAAATGTTAACGCAAAAGCTCGATTGGTTAATATTCTAATAAATTCGTTAAAATCAATTTGCATGCAGACTAAGTTAAGATTTAAGTAGTCTGGTTTAGCGCCAAATACAAAATCGGGGAAAAAAATAACCAGAAACCGATAGAAACGTAGGTTGGGTTGTTGCAAACTTTCGTTACATTTAATGAATATCAAATAAGTAGTTGATATTCATCAAATGTTCAAGTTAAACGCCGATTTTAGGTGCATTTGAGCTTTAGACCAAATTGTGAACATATTGTTTGTTACACCTGTTAGCTGACCACAATTATCAAAACATAAAACGGGGGAGTTCAACGAGGACCATCAAATGTCTCATTTTCAAAAGGAAGATAACGTTAATTTGTAGGCCATGTAGCCAAGAACCGCAGCGCGCATATTTAAATTAGCTCGGCACATAATTTAATAATTTATGGCAACACTGAGAGCATCTCTACTTTTTGTGGTGACCAGACAACTCGGAAACATAAAACTTTAACATCTCCTTTGAAAAGACATTAAAATTAATGAAATTTAAATAAAAATGGTTAAATTGGTTAGGGGATATTTTTCTTTTATTTTCATATCTTTTAATGACTTTTCAAAGAGGTGTTTAAATGCCTCTTTGTTGAGGTATCGTAGAACCACTTTCTGTAGGTAGGAACGAAAATAATGAAATAAAAAATCACGTCAGGGTCACCAGTTTAAATTCAAAATTTTAAAAACACTTAATGTGAAAAATGCCCATAGTTTGCAACAATACCAACATAAGATATAACCTGATATGAACTGAGGTCACTGAAGTAGAGCAAGATAGGGACTCCTAAAGGCACATTGCCCAAGCAACCCCCGAGAAGACTAGGAAAATAAACCATTTCTGACTAAAAGAGAAATATCTATTTTTATATCTCATTCTCATTCCGCCCACACCGAATGTTAAGGAATATTTTATGATTGTCGTAAAAGGTTTATTCTTTCGAAGTGTGAGTGCGTCGAGGTACCGCACGCATTTTCTTCTCAAGTTAACGCCACTTCTCAAACTTAAGCAATGCTTTAGACTCTGAAATGTTTAAAGTTCGTTCCTTAACTTTTTTGGGACAATTTTCCAGATGAACGCTGTTGAATTATTAATGATATATGTATATTTTTTACTATATATAAGGTTGCTTATGCAACACAAAACCAAAATTAATTTCGATTATGAGTATATAGGTAATAGAAATTTAAAACAAGAAAGATTGTTATTTATTGCTTTATTTGTAGCACTCGATTTTCTTTTAAATTCTAATATTCAATAATATTAATATAATGTATATAAATTGATAGTGTCTACGAAAGGTGAAAAGTTTGTCATGTCGTCATGTGTAATAATAATTACACCGCAGGAGTTATTTATAAATTTAAATGATTTATATGAACTTAATCAATTTTAGATGCGGGTATATAGGGAACCATTTACTTGTCAACCAATACTTCTGTGACGCCACAAAGGTAAAAGACCACACAAATAATGACTGGTCAGTGGTTGAGTGGGCATCGCGTTTGGGTCCCACCCAGGCGTTCCGTGTTCGATTCCTCGGCTAGCTAAGTCCTCCATCACAACACAAGCAACATATTCCGCTTAGTGTGGTGGTAGTAGGATATTTTGAAATGTTTTTGGGTTAGTCGTAACCTAAGAATGTTTGTCTTTCTTAAAAAATAAAAAATAAAAGTGAATATGCAAAGCTTGAAGATATATTAAAACATTATTAATAAAAATCAGTTTTATAAAAATCTTCCGGTTAGATTGAACTAATTCATTGAATTAATTCAATTTTTTCAATTTTTCCAATAATTTATCCATAGTAATACGTATAGCTTTTGCACAATAACACAGTAAGCTAAGGAGGACGATCTTTAGCATACATTGTAGATAAGTTATTATATATAAATAAATAAATCGCTGTCTTAACTGCGTTACGTAAAACAGGGTAAGTTAGCAGAAGTCGATTTAATTATAAGTTATGTGCTAATTATATGAATATATTAATAAAAAGGTCATAAGCACAAATGTCTTTTTATAAAAATGGCTATAACAAAACAGATTGCAATCTTTAGAGCACAGGCATTAGGTGGGAATGATATCCTCGTTCTATCGGTTTTTCAATGGAAGATGCTCTGAGAAAATAGCGTCATTGATGCCCTCGGCACCGGTGCATAGTCGGGAAACACGTAAAAACGCGCCCAACAGATGTACACGGTTGACATTTGTCACATGAGAACGGGTCGCTTCTACGACACGTTCTTGTGTTCAACAGCTCGGCTGTGGAACGATTTGCCGGCCTCTGTGTTTCCTCCTTCCTACAACATGGGTCTTTTCAAGACCCACGTTCACTCTTCCTTCTCCTCAAAAAGATCCTCCACACAGCATCTTCAAAGATGACATAGGCCCTGAGGGAAATTATTTTCCTTAGGGCCTCCTGTGTGGAGTTAATGTAAAAAAAGGTGAAATAATCTTTTCTTTGGCAGGTGGGTACGGGTACCACCGCCCTGGGAACAATTCATTGGATAACCAACACCTATGCCATAGATCGCCCCAAGTGGTTTTGTACATTTGGTGACTTAGCAGAGGTGCCCGGGTTCTTAGTGTAAGGATTGTCTATATCTTGGCGGCACTGCATGATATATTTGCTAAATATGCCCATCCACTGAATGGCAGGTTGGATTTGAAGATACTGGTCGAGGGAAAACTTTTTACCTCTCCAGCAGGATTCGCTCAACCCATCGCCTTGCAAGGCAGTGGGAGGGATGAATTCGAACATCCTTGACACACTGAACCCCAGATTCCTACCTACCCCTCATACCGTTTTTCCTTCCTAGATTTTCCTCTACTTCCCTTCCTTAAAAAACCCCCACTCAGCATCCCCAACGATGACACAAGTTATGAGTGAAATTACTTTCCCCAGGGTCTCCTGTGTGGAGTAAATGTAAAAAAAATCGAAGCATTTCAAAATCAAATGACTTTATGCTGAGTTATTCTATCAAAAAATCAACCAACAAGAATTGGGAGACATGGGTGGTTATATTAGAACGATGTTTAAGAGCGATCGACCAGCGGCTGAGAATAAAAGTTAAAAATACTTGCAACTGTACAGGGAGGTTCCAATGAGAAAGGTCGATTATTCCAGGTATCAAATTTTTTAAATTAAAAATTTAATATCGATTTATTTCATTCAAAACTTGCTTTATAATATATACCTACATTCAAGTATGCAATAAAAATGCTTAAAACGCACGTTGATAAATTATTAAATATCGTGTGCTTTTGTAAGTATTTTTTGATTACAAGTATTTGTGATTTTTCAATAATGTCTAAATAAAATAAGTGTGTAAAACTTTTTTGAAATATTTTAGTTTAACCTTAAATAAATAGAAAAAGTGAGGTGTTTTTGTCACAAAACACGCTCCCGGATTTATTTTTTAATGATTTTAATTTAACTAAAATTAATATTCTGAAAACTGTGTTGACTAGATTATTTATTATTTTATTTTGTTGTATGATTATATGATTTGAAATTTGTCTTGTTTAATAGAATCTATCGTTTGAAAATTGAACAAATCTGCCAACGACCAACGGTATAACCTTAGTATATAAAAAATACACTGTGTTTTTCAAAATTTTGCTGCAAACTGCGTGTTCCAGTATAACAAATCCTTCAAAATCAATTTATGTTTTTTTTGTAAAAAAGAGTCAATACGTCTAGAATTTGATTTTAAAAGTACTAATTTCCGGTATTCTCTGGTAATACCCTCACTACTATATTGTCACATTCCATTTATACGGCCTTCAAATCGGCGCGCGTCCCGGACAATTAATTGTGAATTCGACAACCTAATTTTCCGGGCATGTCGGTATGCCCACACTCATAGTCATGTCATTTTAACAGTTCATAAAATTAGTGATATTGACTTTGAATATTCAAACATCTCAAAATACATCGATTGTATACAATAGAAATAACACATCTCCAGTAAACCGCGCATTCAGAAATAGAAAACCATCATGATTTTAGCCCACGTGATATAATAATATTTGCAAATATCTCGGCCCACGTAACTAAATATATCACAGCAGACCAATGAGATGAAACTGAAAGATTTCTGGAAACTCTACTACTCCTTCGTCATTGACGTATATATCCTCACAGACTTTTTAGGGATCAGAATCAGTAGCTCTAACATGGACGTTCAATAAATGCATATTTTGGTTAGTATTTTAAATCAATATTGCCATTTTATTTATATTTTTATGTCATTGCTTGGCGTTTGACATGTCAATTCATAGATAATATATTCGTTGCTTCCAGTTTATATCGATTTCTTATTTATTCGTTGTCAATATCGGTTTAGCTGTCAATGGTAAAATCGTGCTCGGGACATCGAAATAAAATAATCGGAAGTTACGCCTATTAATCCGATATTGTCAAGTTATCGATTTTACTGTGCTAGGGCTGAGGGTCCTTATCCACAAGGATAAAGAACTCCCTACTATCATCACAACATCATGTTTCCTTCTCCTATAGTTTATTGACTACAAGCCCAAGGTGTTCATTTTGAAAATTTCTTAAATTAGTCAAAAGCAATGACATCGGTTAAAAGTATTTAATATTTTTTATTGTTATAAGTGTATAACTTCATTTTGTTATTTATTGCAGTAAACTTTTTTAATTTTATTTAAAACAAAAGATTTAGTAGCGTTATTGTAATTGTCAAAATCTCGGCCTGTTATTGTTTACGTGCCAATCATAAATGTGCAACGTTGCCACGTTGAATATATATGTAAGTACCTCACACTTAGGATTTTTAGTAGGTACGTTTTTTGTTTGGGAAAAAAGTTGGAATTTCGGAAATAGGTTTTTATTATTTTTACTCCTACCATCATGTAGAACCACCTCCCGAAGTTAAAGCACTTTACCCCCGGACACCCTGAATAAGTTCTTTAACCACAATACTACTAAGATAATATAATCTAAATATTTGTACGTAGAAATCTTTTAATAAATTTCTCAATTTTTTCCACGGGTTAACAAATAAACTTATTTGATGATTTTACTTTTTTATTAAAATTTTACGATTATTCATGTGAAATTTCAATGAAATCTTAAAAGCTTTTCTTCTTCTGAAATACTTTTGTATGAGATAATGATGTTGTAACGCAATATATTGTAAAACATCTATGGTGTTTTGAAAAAGAGAGACGAGTCTGACTTATCTCCCCTTTCAAAACATCACAGAAATATACAGGGAGACGTATTTTAAATTCTTTAACCAGTAATTCCTGATATTATTTGGACTAAAAATGTTAACGAGATTTAGCCTCCGCTCCAGTGAAATTTTTGATGTTGTTTTTTTGTGTTCTTCTAAAATTATTTAAAAATTGTATTTGATAGTCAGGGTCGGGAAGAGGGGTGGGGCGGTTGCTCATCGAAGTGACCAGTGACGACATGTAATAGAATTTTTGTTGTTCTTAATAAAAAAAAAATATCATCGAAGGCAAATTTTAATTAGAATTTTTGCCTCAAATAATTACAGGAATCATTGGTTAAAGTACCTAAATAAACGATGTCCTTAAATACCCTGTAAGTAAGCTTTATGTGTATATGATGTATCCAATGTCACTTACGGAATGCCGTTGTTTAAGAAGATGTTGTAGGTAAATTTAAAAAAAAAAAAAATTACTTCCATGTTTTTGAGCGTAATTAATTTTATATGAATGTTGCGGGTGCATTATTTAATCTGGGGACATTTAAACTCATTTATGTCTATTGTTGTGATACGAGCGTGTATCTAAATTGTCCTGTTTGCATCTCTACGAAATACAAATAGAAAGGGCGCAAACGCTTAACTGACTGTCATTAAATATTACTTAAATTTTATAATTTAAATATTATAATATAAATATAATATAAATATTAATAATACTTAAAAATAGCGATTTTTTCAAGAATGGTAGTTAGGCTAGTCGAATTCCTTATATTCCAGAACATGATAATCGACTTAGCGTAGCGAAGTGCTGTTTTAACTCGACCGCTTTACATTTCGTCTAATCGTTAATTTTTTTGTACGTGTTTATTTGGAATTTCTGATTCCCATTTTTCAATTTTAGAGTACCTACTTACCTACCTGTAGAAAGTTTGAAAAAATAATTGTTATTTAATTTAAAACGTTTTTCTGGCAAAATATATGATTGACAAATAGTAGGTAGGTATTTAAGTACCTACCTGCTTATTAAACTATTTCAGAGGAAACTTGATTTATTAAATAAGAGAAAATTAGTTCACAGAACTTCTGTTTGGGCACGGTTAGGTGAGATGTTCGTTTTTTCATCATTTTTCTTGAATGTTCTTGTGAAGGAACTATATTATAGTATTATGGTCTGATGCTCTTGGGCCCTAAAGTTTTGACTTACGGAATTCAATACTTAATTTGTGATTATAATTATATATTTATTTATCATTTTGATAAATCGAAGAAAAATATAAAGTCTTACCTTGAGGTTATGGTAGAACCACATGGCGCCAACTGTCGACACGGAAAACCATAGAAACAGGGTGAAGGCAGACACTTGCGAGATCCTCAGCGTGTTGAGGAAGGTAGAGATGATCACGGCCAGTGCGTGGCAGAACAGTATGGGTGTGAGGCACCGGTCCACGATGTCCCAGGGGATCTCCCGCGGCGTGTTGGGGTTCCTTAACATTATGGAGCCGCGTCGCGAAGCCCGCCGGTTCTTCAGGGAGGTGCGTCGCGTCACGTCGGGCGGAGGCATTTTGCAAGCTTTGTTATTAAGATGCTTTCAGGAATGTAACGCTTTCCTCAGGATTGACCTGAAAAAATAAACAAATAAATTAATACGATCGGTCAATGGATTCACGAATATTAAGAGTTCAACAAATTCAACAATTACCCAACCTAAAACTGAACCCAAGCTCAAGCTAAGCCAATTAAACATTAAAGCTAAATCAAAACCCAAGCCAACGTAACTTAAAGTAACTCAACATTAAAACTAAATCCAATTCTTACCAAACCCAACGATTTTTTTTAATGACAAACATTCTAATATTACAAAACGTACTTAGCCTTAGCGTTTTGATTTTTTTTACATTAGGTACACATAGAATAATAATTTCCCTCAGGGCTAATTTAAGCACTATTTTATCATATTATTTAAATAAATACGTCTCTGACATAATACATCCGTATGAAATGTAAATATTATACTCTTTTCGAGAGTGTGAAAATGTTGCTTCGAATAGCTAGAATAAAAAAACTTTCTTTCAGTTTGAGAAAATAATATAACTAGACAGAGGCAGAGGATTGGCATAGATATTGTATTTATTACGGCTGTTTCAGAATTTTTATATATTTTTCACGAACGACCGAAGAGATGTTGTTATGCACCTTTTCCTGAACTCTAACCGCCTTCACAAATTATTTTTCACGCTCAGTAAATTTATCTCCAGATCGTTAGTTGAGTTCTTCAAAGTTTTTCCAAGTAGTTACTTTAATAATGATGAAAAACTTGCCAATAGAAACTAGGGAATAATGTAAAATTTTCACCGATATTCAGAACTGATTTGAGAAAATATTTTCATCGGAGAGTTTTGATAAACAATTCTTACGCAATAAATAGCACAATATAGCTGAATGGTTCAGATTGGTTTGCTGTGGCGGTAACATGAAAATTTCTGTTTATATCTGAGTTTATTTGTTCTACTGGTATTTCAATGGAAGCTGCTCTAAGGAACTAGCTTCATTGATACCGTCAGCACCAGTGCACGGTCGGGAAACACTCTAAACACGCTCCCAATATGTGTACACGGTTGACATATGTCACATGAGAACGGGTTGCTTTTACGACTCGTCCTCGGTACGAGTTGCCGGCCTCTGCGTTTTCTCCCTCCCACAACATGTTTACTCTCCCATTTACTCAAAAATACCCTCCACATAGCATCCTAAAAGATGACACAAACACTGAATGAAATTATTTTCTTCAGGGCCTCCTGGAGGCACAGGAGGACATTAATGTAAAAAAATTACATTCTATTAAAACATCTTCGATTATATCTAAATTAATATTAAAATCGAAATTTTGCAAAAAAATAATAAATTTTCTCATCAACGTGACTTGTACATATTCAAAAGTCAAAACCAAATCAGACTTCAGTCTTAGAATCTTAAAATCAACACACATGTTGTAAATTACTTTTTTTTTAATTCTCCATATCGCTTTGTTGCAATAAGAATGATAAATAGATTTAGTTTGCGATTGTAGACATTTATTAGGTAAAGCACCTCATTTAATAATTAACAATGATAGTAATAATGTTTACTTAAGATTTGTGCACGAGTAAGTTATCAATCCTGTACTAAACAATGAACAATGAAAAATCATTCATGTTAGATATATATTTCGTTTAAATATACAATGCTTACCAATTTTCACGATGTTTAGTGAGATAGGTAGTGAACATTTTACGTGGACTGCGTGGTAAACGGGACATTTAGATGAATCGCTCTCTCATAAGTTACAATATTGTGACACTCCTTCAAAAAGTATTTTCGTACTATTTCGAGTTTCAGCATAAGAGTTTTTACACTTTGTAAAGAAAAGTTTCAACTCACATCGATGTTTGTAATATTTTAAAGAATTCTTAACGATTTCTGCACTGTATAATAATTTTGGTAAATTGGCGATAAGCCGCCGCATGCCGCTACGCTCTTAGTAGGCATATATTTTAAAAACTAAACTACAAATAAACTAGACTACCACAAGAACCATCAGTTTCAGTCGAAAAAGGCGGAAAAATATGCATTTAAATTTATATTCGTAAAAACTTTTATACACTTAATATTTCTTTAATTCTCCGTTTTGACGCGGACGCCATATTAAATCTTGTCTGATCTTGTCCATAGAAACCACATAGGAAATTTTTTTCGAAAATAACGAACCATAAACAAAAGAAAAATCGTTCTACTTTTTCGTTTTGTACAGAGAGCAGTGCTTGTCTTGATGTGTTCTAATACATTTTATTATAAAAACAGCTTCAAAATTCTCAATTATTAATTTTTGAATGTCGTCGGAGAACGTCTTATTTAATATACCTAACCAAACCTAAACTAATCTAATAACCTAAACAAAGAACGAAAGTAATAAAGGAACACGCACGCAAGTTTAAGCAAGATATACATCCCAGGTTTTGAATGGTTTGTAGGGCAAGCAGGGTTTGTCTAACGGGTTTGTGTAATTATTTGAATACCTAGAACGAAAAAAAAAAGATACGCACGCGTTTTAAGTAGTTTAGCGGCTACGCTAGGTTTATGTTACAAAAAAGTGCCCCTTTATAGCGCCTGCTCACGGCAAGGCAAGAAAAACATCCCAGTTTTCAAGTAGTTTAGCGGCTACGCTAGGTTTGTGTAACATGGTTTGTGATGCAAAAGAAAGTGCCCCCTTTATAGCGCCTGCTCACGTCAAGGCTAGAAAAACATCCCAGTTTTCAAGTAGTTTAGCGGCTACGCTAGGTTTGTGTAACATGGTTTGTGATACAAGTGAAAGTGCCCCCTTTATAGCGCCTGCTCACGTCAAGGCAAGAAAAACATCCCAGTTTTCAAGTAGTTTGGCGGCTACGCTAGGTTTGTGTAACATGGTTTGTGTAACATGGTTTGTGTAACATGGTTTGTGTAACATGGTTTGTGTAACATGGTTTGTGTAACATGGTTTGTGTAACATGGTTTGTGATACAAGAGAAAGTGCCCCCTTTATAGCACCTGCTCACGTCAAGGCAAGAAAAACATCCCAGTTTTCAAGTAGTTTGGCGGCTACGCTAGGTTTGTGTAACATGGTTTGTGTAACATGGTTTGTGATACAAGAGAAAGTGCCCCCTTTATAGCGCCTGCTCACGTCAAGGCAAGAAAAACATCCCAGTTTTCAAGTAGTTTGGCGGCTACGCTAGGTTTGTGTAACATGGTTTGTGATACAAGAGAAAGGGCCCCCTTTATAGCGCCTGCTCACGTCAAGGCAAGAAAAACATCCCAGTTTTCAAGTAGTTTGGCGGCTACGCTAGGTTTGTGCAACATGGTTTGTGATACAAAAGTGAGTGTATTATTTAAAAAATAATAATTACTAGAAAAAAAGCATGTTTTTTTACGTCATTTTATTTTCAGAACTTCGGTACCTTAATTAGTGTTTATCTAATACGCCCAGATTTCGCGATATCTTCAAAATCTTCTAGCCGGTCGTTATATATAAAAAAAATTATCAGGACTACCAACATACCAAAGTGACAGTGATTACAAATATGGGCAAAATTTCACAAGACGAAGCTAATGTAATTAAGGTGAATCAAAAGAGTTTATTTAAAAAAAGTGTTTCCATCTATATCCAATAATTATTACTTAACCTAACCTAACACAACCTAATTAATAGTTTTTCATTGATTTTAATTCGTCCTAAATATACTTAATTATTTATTTATTCAGAAAATTAAAATTTGTATGGTGCAACCCAATCTTTAGTTAGTACCTTCCTCGAGTGATTTCTTGCCATAGAGTAATCTTTTTTTAAATATTTATCGATTGGTACCCTGGAAATTGTTCAGCATTGTTCTATGCAAAATAATGTAATACGAAATGTCAGCCGTAACGAGGAATTACGTACAGTTTTTTTTTAATGAAATGTAAATTTAAATGCATATTTTTCCACCGGTCTCGACTGAAACCGATGTTTTTTGTAGTAACTAAGTTTAAAAGTAGTGTACTTTTCAAAATCTGTGCCTATTAAAAAAGCGGCGGCTTATTGCAAAGTTACCATAATTTTATATAATTTTTATTTTATTATTATTTAACCGCCATTTTATTTAAACATCAGCGAGAAACCAAATAATATTAACATAAATGCTAATTAAAAAACAGAACGTTTGTTATATTGCTCAGAGAAAAAAAATCTCCCGACCAGTGAGCTCTGAAATCATTGGCGAAGATTTTAAAAGCAATTTTTTTACAATTATTAGTATCATTGTCCAAAAAAAGGTAAGTTATTTGTATTATAATACAACTTTCAACTTTTGACCAGGTTGCGCCATCTCTTAGCCGGTTACTAACAAATTTAAAAGATTTTTTTTAATATTAGATTAGTTTCGGTTAACTTACTGTCAGTATACACATTTTTAATTATGACATTCATTACACTAAATTATTGGTCTCTTTAATGATCGGTTTGCACTACCGATGCTCTTAGAAATGAAGGAAGTCGTATAAGCAATCCATAGACTTAAGTAATGCATCTAAGAAGAAATCAATTTATTCTGTTCGATCTCTGAGAAACGAAAGTGGTTGAAATATGACTATAGACCTCATTAACTAATTAACTCCAGTTTGCGGAAAAGGTAAATGCGGACTGCCAATGCATATTTAGGATAGTTTTTTAATTCAACCCCGCTTTTTCAATTCAAAGAAAATACCACAATTGTTGCCAGTTTATATTGATTTCTAAAATATTCCCTTTTAACATCGGTTCGGCTGTCAACGGTGAAACTGCGATAGGGACATCGATATAAAGTTATCGAAAGTTACGCCTATTGATCCGATATAGTAAAGTTATCGATTTTACTGTGCTTGAACTATTGGCAAGTGTTTTTTTTAATGAGGTTAATTATTACATAATAAGGATTTAAAATTCCTCACAGATGAGTTACATCTCTTGCGCTTAAGAGAAAGTTCTGAAGCAAAAATGTAACAGTCTAATTATGTTGCGAATACACCGTATAGTCAGTATGCTGTACGAGCATCATCGTATGTGGGTTCTAATTCAGAATGCGCATAGCTTCTGGCTATTCCTCGTTAAAGGAAAGATATGAGCACTTTTATATCTCTCCCACTGAAGTCTACCAAGTTTTGTAAAGTCATTCCTTCTGGAATAAAAATCTTAGATTTTATTTGACATTAGCAAGCACGTGATTGCTGATAAATTCTCTTGCTGTAAAATGCTGCAAATAGAAATAAGAGTTGGTTTAATTCACCTTAACTAAAATATTATATTTCTTCAAACACAGTAAATTAATTTTTTTGGCGACATTTTAATTGAAAATAAATAAATACTTAGTTTTAACCGCTTTTATTGTTTAAAAATTCAACATGTTTCGTAATCAATGCTAACTTCAACAGGGTTTATTTAAATCTAAAGTATTATGTTAGTTATAAGTAAACCTTGATGAAGGATTGCTTACGAAACATGTTGGTTTTTAAATGGTAGAAGTGGTTATAGCTAAGCATTTATTAGTTTTGTTTAAAAAAAATACTTTTCTCGATGAAGGAAGGGCATTTCTGAAACTGGTAGACATATGTTAAAATAGAGAGGTTTAATCCAAATGTATGTATTTATGTGATTATAAACTCGTTTAGAACTGCAATGTTAGTGACAAAGCAGAATAGAAGTAGTGTGTCTGAAATTTTAAAATTTGCACAAATTCTTCTAGCTACGATTTGCATTTGATAGTAATTGTTTTCAAATCGCAACATTATTATTAGAGCCTTAAAGTATACATTTAACAAACAAATATATACTTTTTGACCGTAAAAGCCTAGACAATAAACATATAATTTTTTTCTTATTTTTAATTTGTTGAATGAGAATAAGGGTTTTTTATAAAAAACGAAATAACTTTCATGTTGAAACTAGGGCAAAGCCGGTTAGTTACTGCTGCTTTAATTTAGCTTTCACTATTCCTTCTAAAGTTATTTTTGTCTTCATATTTATGTAATGTAGTCTCGCTTGAACTAGCCAAAACAGTCAGAGTGATGTTCTGTAAATAAATTAGACGTGTACGAGCAATTTCACAGTTCACAAAAATCAGCAATTATTTACATTGTTGTTGTCCGAAACCTAACATGTAAAATATTGAGCTTTTACTCGGTGAATTGTGCCAAGAAAACTATTACGTAAACTTCAAAGTATTAGAAAATAAATGCAAGATCATGGAAACCCATGAATTGCAAGCTATATCTTCGGGAATTAAATTTTCATCCGATTTTATTTGATTGGTGGAGTTTTATTAGGTTTTATAGCAGTGGTGTATCTCGAAGCATCGTAAAAACGACGAATTAAATTCACCACATTTTACTTTCCTTGATCCAAAAATAACTATTTCTCTCTCTCGTAATACTTGTGGCACGTAGTTCCAGAAGCTTTCGATCAATCGCTTGCGAAATATAAATTAAATTATCACTTTAACAAATATAACAAACAGTTACGTCCGCACTTGAGAAAATAAATCGAAAACAAATAACAAACACGCCACCACAATCACAATGATTGTTGATGTTTTATGATAGATATTACAACTTGCTGGGCTTTTCGAGTTGAGTTCACTCGATCAACAAGTTATCGGGTTATAAAACACAAGAAACGTAAAACACCACGATGTATTTACTGCATAAATATACCTGTTTTGTTAAAAACGAAACACTTTACAAATGACGAAGTTAAAACAAACACTCGCGCCTCTGAGAAGTTTATTTAAACAACGTTTTTAATTAGGAAGCTTTTATTTCATCAGCTGATTGATTTATTAAGAAACCCGTTAAAATCGTTGAAGCTTTTCACTTTATAATTAGCACACCAATTTTCTTTAGCCTAAAAGCTTCTAGACGGTTGTAGAACATCACATTTTCCGAAATGTTTTCTTAGAAAATAAAATAATCTCTTAAAATAAACATTTCGATCTTAATTTAAATAATAGCGTAACGAAATACTGATTGAAGTAAAGTAGATCGATTAATCACGTTAATTTTCGTAGCACTAAAAATAAATTAATGAATCGTTGTGCTTTTCACGTATGAATTTAATACTGTTTATTAAAGCTGCCTTTACGATCGTTTTTAATATAAAACTAATTGAAAGCTTAAAACTGAAACTTTTTTACGCACTGTTGCCCTTAGGGTAGATCAATTAGGGCTGGTCGCGAGGTAAATGTTGCACTGTCCGGTTGATGTCACTTTCCGGTTGATCTCACTGTCCGGTTGACTTCACTGTCCGGTTGACCCCGCTGACGATTAAAAGTTTTTAAAATCACTACCTTTCGCAGATAATGGCGTGTATAGGCCGGTTTGTTGGATGGTGGGTTGGTTGCAGGTATTCCTGAGAGTTGGCAGCCGCGATGCGCCGCCGGTTCAGCGAGTATTAATTCTGGACGCCTCGCCGGCCGGGCAGGGCCGCGAAAAGGTGACTAAATGCCATCGGGAACAGGGTTGCCACAAACCAGAGAAAAAAGTTATATTTTATCACATTTTTTTATATTCTTTATTTATAAAGAATAGAGTTATGATTTGAAAACATTGACACCACTGATTGATTACTTGAAACCATTTACTATTTGATTTGTTGAAAAATAATAACAGTTTTTTTTATATTATTTTTTAATTTGAATATCGCACAAGAGTCTCAACTGCTCCCGTTTGGAGCCAGAGAGACTATGGCATCCCCAATTGGGGTGTGTTGTCAGGCTGAAGGTAATAGGGAAGCGAAGGAGATGGGAAGAGGAAGGTGGGGAAGTATTTCAAGCAACGATTCAATTCTGAATGGTTTTATACCAGGGCGATACTGAATCAAGTCAACTCGTCGTTACAGCGGAGTTCCCTAGAGCAGGCATGGCTTTTGAAGATTTTGGAATTCATAGAAAAAAAAAACCTTCTCATAAATTTAACACAATTATGAAAATTATGAAAATAATAGAAAAAATAGTAACACTATTTAAGGATAATTATTTATTCTTCACTTCTTGGCATATTTACAAAACGTAAACAATATAATCAATACCATTCACATCACTTTTAAACAATTAAGAATACACTAACATTTTATGTGGGGAAAATAAATTTCAATGTACCCCGTCATAATTTGTTTCTCAACTCGGTTTAACCGGTAATAAATCAATGTATGCACCATCAAAACTAATATTTAGAATCGTGTAAATAAGTCGTTTCAAAGTGTTATAACCACAGTTTGAAAATGGCCCTGTAAGCCGAAACAGCTGTCACAATAATAAAAACTAAAACACTTGCAGAACTTTATAATAACAGATTATTAATTAAAACACAAAAATAATTTAAAAATATTATAACCTTTCCACACGCGTTTGTGGCAACCTTGTGGTTTAGGTTTCGTGGAGTCGGCGCGCCGCCAAGAGTGAAGAGTGAACTGGACGCTCCACTTCTACTCGCTGTAGATCCAGATTTAATCCTACTGCACCAGACAGATAATCCACATTCACATCATAATACATAACCCGTACTTCCTCACAGCTCACCTCTTAATTACTTGTTCCTGGTATTATAGATAGCCCTGATTTACTTATCCTAATAACCTTCCAAATATATATATATATATATAAGTGCTCGATCGAAAACTCCTTTTAATTACAATACCTAATAATATCAGGACTGAGACATTAGATACTCGCTAAGTAAAAAAAAAAATTAAAATTTCTCCAGAAGTACAAACAAAATGATCAAATTAGTTTTTTAAATAACTAAACTTATCAGCAATATATTCGTGGATAATTCTTATATGCTCCTTTGTCAATTAATCACTGTTAGAATACGGAATTATCGGATAGGGCAGTGCAAATGACCATATACTAAATTGTCTAGTTTTTTAACTGTTAATTCATGGTGGAATTCCATTGTATTAGATATGAAATTAAACAATTTTTTTCACTTTGTTCCACTTGTTTATTTACACCAGGACCGGTTTCGTCCTTTCGTCCTTTCGAATTTCAACTACCAGTCTAAAAATGTCCGTAGTAGGACGAAACCGGTCCTGGTGTAAATAAACAAGTGGACAAAGTGAAAAAAATTGTTTAATTTCATATCTAATATACTAAATTGACAAATAAATAACAGTTTGAGATGTACAGTGCCTGTTTACGAAATGAACCGACGATTTTGAAAAATTTGATTTAAATGATGTGGCGAGGATTCAATAAAAAGATGCACAAATGTCGCGAGCAATTTATTCGTAACCATATAGTGACCGATCCATGATTTCTTTTACCTCAATTCATCTTGTGCCAAATAATCTGGCTAAGTTCTTGGTGAAAAACAATTTTTGAGAATAAATTTAGTTTTCGTAACATTTTGATAGACAGGTGGATTAAGAAAAAATATTTTGAAGATACCGATAGCCTAAAGTAGATGAGGTTTGTTTGTGTCACACGTACGTCATGACATATGTAAGCACCGCATACTATTATGTCACTACGAACGTTATATATATAATTTTATATATATATATTAAAATTACGTACGTCATGATAATATAACTACTATGTTCAAACTTACGATACGTCACTACTAATACATTAATTCCATTATGTCATCGTTTATATACGTTGGGCAATAAATAATGTTTCGAAAGGATATTTTATTAGAAAATTAAAAATAAACTAAAGGAAACACTATAGAACTCAATTTTAAAACAATAGTTGCTTCACATTACTGCTCTACGATGGTATATTTCGCTAATGAAAGAAACTTGAACAAGCTAGAAGTTATACAGAACAGAGCTATGAAATATATACTGGGTAGAGCCAGCAACCGTTAATCAAACGAGATAGGAACTTAATTAGATTCCAATAAAAATGAGACTGCCAATTAACGTATTAATTTTTCTGCATAAAGTTATGAAAAACCAAATGTCAAAATACTAGAAGGATGAAATTATCTTTAAAAGAAATAAACATAATTGTGAAACAAGAATATAAATATAATTAAATTGCCGCTTATGAAAAAATCAGAGTCACAGAACTGCCTAATGTATAGAGGACTAAAGATGTATAGTGAAATGTCGGAAAGTCTGAAGAATGAAGGAAGAATTAATATATTTAAAAAGGGAAGATGTTTACTGTGAAAATATAATTTTATAAAATGAAATGTTACCTTGTGCATATTGTTTTATACACGAATTGTATTTATTTATATTAATATATTTGTTTTTTGTATTTCTTGGGCATTAATTGTATTTCTTAAGCATGAAGAGTTTTAATTTTCAATGTACTACCGTTACTTAAATTTAAGTAACGATAGTACATTGAAAATTAAAACTCTTCAAAATAAAATTAATATATTTATATTACAAAGGTACGGTATATTGTCCTCCACGCTAGGAGTTCACCTGTGTTGTAGAGAACATTTTTCAATTGTAAATTAATTTGTACATAGTAGACTAAGTTACAGTATATAAAAAGAGAAACAATTTTATATAAAAGTTAAAATATAAAACGATTTCTATATAGTTTTGTTATTTATTTTTGAAACTATTTCTACATAGTTTCAACAAAATAGATGTTTGTTAGTTATGAGTGTGGTAACAAAATTATAAATACAGAGTTATAAGGATTGTAGCCAATTCCATATGTGTTTTTTTATATTCTGTAAGATTAGATGCATCTCTCATGTTACAATACTCATATTACAATATGCCTACAAGTCAAATGTCTACTTTTCATATTGTGAATGGTACATAAGGTCAGTACCTGCTTGCAACTTCTACAATACAACTATCATGTCACAGTTACTTTTTATATATGGGTATTC
Source organism: Limnephilus auricula (assembly GCA_951813805.1). Lineage (NCBI taxonomy): Eukaryota > Metazoa > Arthropoda > Insecta > Trichoptera > Limnephilidae > Limnephilus > Limnephilus auricula. The sequence continues at coordinate 3,678,947 of OX638401.1, forward strand.
ATATATATTTTTTTAAATAAACATGTTTGTAAACTACAAGATATAGTATAATGTTATGTATGCTACAAGTTTACCTGTGTTGTGGAGGACATTTTACAAAGGTAAGTTGATTAATATTTTATATGAAAACTTAAATAAATAATATTGTATCGAACGCTTCAAAGCCAAACTAAATTATCTACAAAAAATATATAATTAATTCTAGGTCTTAAAGTCATTCTGTAACAATCCATTTATTTATTTTGCAGATTGATTCATTGATTAGTTCTACAATCTCGATTTTTTTTTTTAAATAGTGAACACCTCACAAGAGTCCTAACTGTTCCCGTCCGAGACTATGGCATCCCCAATCGGGGTATGTTGTGAGGCTGAACGTAAGCGGGGAAGGGAAGGAGATGGGAAGAGGAAGGTACCCCTCAGTCTAAAGAAGGGATGTCACAGCTGTGATGACTGATAAAAGGTCATGTTTTAGTGCTGTAGATTAAGTTGCTACCAGTTGCCTACCGTGCTACTTCAAGTGATCCTTTGGCGGGACTGACCCAAGAGACGCTTTGGAGTTTAGCTATCCCGGAGGCAGAAAATAAAAATGTTGAAACCCTTTTGTTAAAGGAAGAGTTAAGTCAGGAGGTTGGATAGTTTAGGAGGACCGAAACAGGTGTAATCTGTTTCTTAGTGAACCCACAAAGTTATTGTTTAAGTTTATTGCTCTGTGATGCAATTGTTGAACTCCTATAATACGTGTCATACTTGGAGGTTGATTGTGCCAAAAATAAAGACTATTTGTGTCCCAGTTACAACACAACAGTATCAACATAAAAATATACCAATACTAGTCAAGAGTCAGAATAATAGAAGAGCATGTATGATAAGATGTATGAATGTGAATGAGGCGAGGAGTGTATGCCAAGACCGAGTTGTTTGGCGGTCCATCCTCTCTGCCTACCCCTGCGGGGAAACGGCGTGATGGTTAGTTAGTTAGTTAGTTAGTTAGTTAGTTAGTTACTAGTCTATTATTAATAGGTATACCTTTTTGTAGATAACATTGTTCGACTTTAAGACCTATAATTATTTGTATGTTTTTTTAAGGTAAATTTGTTTGCGCTCAATATGCAGGTATGAACAATTTTAGAAATTTCAAAAATATCATGTGTTACAAAAATATACATGCTCTGGCATATTAAAAAAATTGTGGCAAACCATTTTTTCATAAAAAACGTAATAATAATGTTATACATTTTAAAATCTAGACAGAAAGAATCTTTCTTATTTAAAAATCAACATAATATCGCATAAAAATATAAGAATTTTTCATGAACCTCCAAAGAGATCAAAGATTAAAAATAATACAATATATCTTTTAGATTGACAGTGTTATGCAAAGCGTTTATCTTTTCAGTAACTAAATTTTTGATTTTCTGAAACAGAAGCTCGAAAACGTCAGGAAATTGGGTCACTAAAACGATTGGAGTGACAATGTTAAAACAGTTATAACGTTATATTGGTTAACACAGTTATATTTCATAATGTAAGTTGTCATCATTATACAGTCATCCTCAATCCCAATTCAGTTGAGTATAATACCAAATAATAATCATGATTCATGCTAGCTGTGATCTGACTGTTCTATTAGGAACCTACTTAATATTTGCTTGATTTCGTATACAAGTATACCAGGAACTTGTGTTCCTGTTATATCATATTCTTCAATATTTGTGAAGATAATTTGTAATTTTTTTTGTTATGTTTGTGACCATTGTTTGTGACTAAAAACGCTCACGCGGGAAACTTCTGGAAATTACGATCGTAGTCCCGAGACCTTTCAAGAAAAAGGCAAATAATAGGCTTTCAAGAAAAAGGCCGGTAGATCGACTTAGGTAGGTAGCGAATGCAGTATGTAGATAGGTGCAAGATTGTCGGCTACGCCTTTCAACAAGAAAAGGTACAACTACTTAAGTAGGCATACTTTTCGCCACAGTAGTAATCAAATTTTTGACAGAATGATGTTTTAAAAATGTCAATCAAATCTTATTTTTATATGATTAATGAGTTCCGGAAATACTTTCTGAGCGGGGTAAATACATATAATTTTCTGCATTATTTGTATCCTATAAATTAGCAGCTGAACATTAAGAAAAATAATCGTGTTTTCGTAATCACATGTACAGTGCCAGCAGATAGTGTATTCTATAGGGCTAGCAGATTCTTCAATAGTGACCAGCTGCTAACCATATACAAACCTCAAGTATGCCCGACAATTGAAAATGGAAGCCACAAATCAGGACTGGAGTCTAAAATACTTGATAAAATGATTCTGTGCAAAGAATGGCGGTCTGTCCAATTGACTATCCGTTGTTAACATACCGATTGCCATATCTAATACACTGATGCAATCTGGGCATGCTGAGTCTGTTCTACAGGTGTTTGGACGGAGCCTGCTCTAAGGAGCAAGCAGCATTGATCTCCGGTGCACCAGTATATGTGCGCGAAACTCGACGGACACGAACGGGACACCAGTTCACAGTTGATGTGGCTTCATGAGAGTGAGTCATTTCTCGGAAACGTATTTTTTTGAAGGTCGGCTGGAACGAGCTACCTAGCTTTATTTTTCCTCATTCATATAATCCGGGCCTCTTCAAAATCCGCATCAATAGATCCCTTTCTACAGAAGCTTCCACATCCCGCCTCAAAACGCTGCCCAAGCGGCCGCGATACAGTTCTCCTGCCTTTACACTGCACAGTTACATAAAAAAAACTCAGCGGTAAGACTAAAATACACGTGAAAGCCATTGTAAAGCATGCACTTCTATACTTATATTTTTATTTCAATTAAAAATATATGTATTATCTTTTTGATTTCTACATTTTTTTCAGCAATCATACTCATTCCAGTGTTAAATGAAGACCTGCTAACTGCTCAGAGTTCTTACTTTCCTATGATCCTATATATCTAGGATGTAAATTTGTTGACGCTTTAATACTTTTTTATGGCTATACTATGTAAATTTATTGTATCAAAGCCAATTTGTTTATTATACATTTTATCACCATCATCTGCCACTTTCCCGGACTACTGGAAAGTTTCTTACATAAGACCTGTTTTTAAATCGGTAATAAATCGAACGTAGAACTATAGACCTATATCGATTTTATCTCATATTCCTCAAATTTTTGAATCTATTATAAAGAAAATAACACCTATTTTCAAAAATGTTCTGATTGAGGAATAGCATGGCTTTAGGTCTGCTAAATCTACCAGTAAAAACTTACTCTCCTTCACCAATACCATCGTCAATGGCCTAGAAGATAAATCACAACTAGATGTTCTGAATACTGACTATTCTAAAGCTTTTGACAAAGTAAACCGCGCAATCCTTTTGACAAAGCTATATGATATAGGTATACGAAAACCATTGCTATTCTTCTTTAATTCTTATTTAATCAATAGAAAACAAAGAGTTAAGATAAATAACATTGTGTCTATTATTGTCTATTGATATAACATCCGGCGTTCCTCAAGGAGCGCATCTAGTCCCGCTTCTTTTTTACTTGTTTATGAACGACATAATAAGTATTTTATCTCACACGCGCTTTTGGCTTACAATTGCGAATGACAATAAGATCCTAAAAATAATCATAAACTATCATGACTACCTCCTTTTCTAATCAGATATTTTCTAATCAGATCAGTGTAAAATCAATTGCTTGGAACTAAATCTCGATAAATGCAAAATTATGTCCTTCTACAAAGATAAAAAATCAATTGTTTTCGAATACAAACTAAATAATATTTGCTTAACAACTAATTCATATATTAAAGACCTTGGTGTCTTTCTAGATAGCAAACATTTTTTTGGGAACACATACATGTGATTGTTAATAAAGCTCTCAAACTACTTGGTTTCATCACTAGCTAGAATCACTTTTGACTTCAAAAACATAAATACCCTAAGAATTCTTTACTGCTCTTTGGTTCGCCCTCGTCTTGAATATGCTAGTGTTGTTTGGCCTCCTTTTTATGCTGTTCCTATTCGTCATATTGAGTCCGTTCATCATCGGTTCCTTAAAGGGATTGCCAGGAGCATTGCTAGGATTAGAACCAGGCAATTACTCATATGATGATATGAACTAACTCTACAACTTTCTACTTTAGAAGACTGTCGGAAAAAATCCGATCTCATTTGTTTCTTCAAAATTATCAACTGTCTTATTGATTCATCTACATTACTACAACTCATCCCAATTAATACACCTTCCCGTAGACTCAGAAATAATAAAATCTCTTCATTTAACAACACTCGACTAATTATGGATATAATGCACCATTGTTCAGAATATGTAGAATGGTCAACTCAAGTCAAGACCTTGATTTTTTTTGGTATAAGCCTAAATGATTTTTGTCACTAAACAATTCAAGATATTTTACATATATTTTAATTTAAAGTCTTGACTTGACTTATCACTTGTACATGTACATTGAAATATCTTATAGATGTAATTCAAATAATCTAATATTATTATGTGATCTATCCTAATGTTTCCTTAAAACTATATAATATGTATTAACAAGTATTCCCTTATGTATAATATTAAGAGTGATAAATTGTAGAACCTACAGACAAGCTACCGTATGACAGCTTTGTGGGACTACCCTTATTTTGTACAAATGTATTTATAATAAATAAAAAAAATAAAAAAAACTTCTATTTTCTTATGTTTTTCTCTGTTTTGTCTTTGCTTTGATATACAATCATTTATTCTTATAATGCATTTTTTTATTATTTATTTTGTATTTCATGCCCTGATGGGCTTTTACATGTTATTTATTTTTTATTAACAAAGTACCTACTTCTAAATCAGCATTACAAACAATTCACACAAAAGCAAAAAATACAATTAAAAAGCAAAGTACATCTAAATAAGCATTACAAACAATTCAAACAAAAGCAAAAAATAAAATTATAAAACAGAATCTAAAACAAAATCCAAAACAAAATCATGAACAAAATCAACAACATAATCTACAACAAAATCAAATACGAGTTAAATAAAAGCAGGATACCCTACCATGCAAGATAGAGAAACAAATTAAAAATAATTAATTTCAAATAAAATTAAATTTTACCAAATTTCGTGTTATTTTATTGTAAATTGAACGTAACTCCGTTAATAAATAAATAAAATACTTTAAAAATTCTGTAGAGATTCCTTATCAAAAAGCGATTTTCCACTATTAAAGAAATTGATTAAACTTTGTTACAACATTTTTTAATATTAGGTAGGTACTACATGTAATGGTACTGTTATAAGGGATTTTGTTTTGAAGAGTTTTAATTTTCAATGTACTATCGTTACTTAAGTACATTGAAAATTAAAACTCTTCAAAACAAAATGTCTAGAAATTGTTACATAGTTAATGCCCAAGAAATACAAAAAACTGTTATAAGGGATGTGCATTCAAGGGATGCGTCCGTCGTAAATTTATATCGAATTGATTTTAAAGTAACCGTTATATTACTGAAAAGACATTCAATAATAAAAGAATTGTGTTTGATAACACACAGGAATCTGGGAATGTTATTTATTGACTCGATTTAAAACACTGCCAACTTCTAAAAATATCGAGTGACATTCAAAAAAAAACATAAACAATCCCGTTTATTTGGTCTATAATTGTATAAATTCTTGAAACATATATATAACAAGATAAAGATAATTTAACGTGTGGGTGTCAACAAAAATAAAAACAAGTAAAAGTAAATATTTTCGTTTTCGAACTTCAAGGAAAATTAGAGTCAGCTGTCTCGGAAGATTTGTTATCTGTTGTCCAAAAACCACACCTAATTAATTCTTTCGATGGAATTCAGTGCCAAAATTTTTGGTTAGTTTGTTGTTTTTCAACCTCAGATCACTCAACTTATAATGGAAGATTGATTGAAGATGATATAGAGGAAGACAGCATAGATGTGAAAATATGTTCTAATGGTTGAAACACGAACCTAAATGGCTCTGGACAGAGCTATTCGAGAACAATTTGAAACAGGTAGAGATCTTCTCCCCAGAACCATTTATTGGATAATAACCACACCGCTACCATAGGTTACTCTAAGTGGTTAACTACGTCAACTTAGTAGTACATGTAGTTAGGTTTGTCTAGGTCTTAGCGGCGGATGCGTTTGCCCACCTACTGCGTGGCAGGCCGGCTCTCTCCCCCATCACCTTGCACCACAGTGATAGGGATGCATTCATACGTCCGTCACTCATGGACGCAGTGACCCCAAGAATCCTAGCCACCTCTCATTATTTTTTCCTTCCTTGAACTTCCTCTCCGATTTCACTAAAAATACCATTGACACACCATCTCCAAAGACCTCATAGGCCCTGAGGATATTTTTATTTTCTTAATTACTCCTGTGTGGAGCTAATGTTAAAAAAGTCAAGGTGTGAGGGGGAAGATGTATAAAAAATGCATTTGTCTACTTCAATGACATACCCCGTTCCCCGTTTCATCAAATATTGCGTTAACTGTATGAAAGTAAAATTAAAATAGTTAATTTTTTTCCACTTTGCATACAAATCAACTCAAAAGTTAGTCATACAAGATTTCTGCTGAGCTATAGCTGAGAATAAAAGTTTAAAAATGCTTATAATTGTATAGGGAGGTTCCGATGAGATAGATCGATTATTCCCCGTATCAAATTTTTATCGATTTATTTTTTTAATGTTTCTTTATTCTTTGAAATAGTAAATATAACATTTGTGGAATTTATGGCCGCCATACTAGGCACATGCCCGTGTTATGGTGGCCGATTTAATTCAAAACTTGCTTTAATATATACCTACATTCAAGTAAGCATTAAAAATGTTAAAAACGCACGATGATAAATTATGTAAAATTATGTAAAATGTGTACTTCTTGTAAGTATTTTTTGATCATAAGTATTTATGATTTTTCAATAATGTCTAAACCAAATAAGTGTGTAAAAAAAAAGAACTATTTTAGTCCGTAAGACCTTAAATAATTTAGAAAAACTGAGGTTTATTCGTCACAAAACACGTTCTCGGATTTATTTTTGAATGATTTTAATTTAACAAAAATTAAAATTCTGAAAAATGTGTTTACTAGATTATGTAATAATTTATTTTGTTGTATGATAATATAATTGGAAATTTGTGTTGTTTAATAGAATATATCGTTTGAAAATTGAACAAATCTGCAAACGACCAACGGTGTAACCTTAGTATATTAAAAATAAATATGGTTTTTCAAAATTTAAAAATAAATTTATGTTTTTTTGTTAAAAAGAGTCAATACGTCTAGAATTTGATTTAAAAGGGACTAATTTCCGGTATTCTCTGGTAACACCCTCTTAATGGTCTTTCTGGGGCAGGTTATTGGGTTTGTTTGTTTGTTTGTTTATTTATTGAATCTATATCATAAGGTTTACATTTTTTTTTTGGCCTTGCCTGTCTAACTAGGAACTCCTGTGTCGAGACAGACTAGTTTACAAATATTTTCTAATTATAATATGAAGTACATTTTTCAATAAAGCAAAAATATTTGACAAAATTTTCAGGTTGGTAGGTAGTGGTAACAATAATGAGATATACGATTATATTTGGGTGAGGTGACTAATTATTGGGTTACAATTGATTTAATGATAACCAACCTCCGATAAAATATTGCACTACAAGAAGAAAACTATGTAGAGACGTATGAAAATTTGATTAAGTACATTGTAAGAGTAACGATTCTTGCGTTAACTCAGAACTTTTCATATCTTTATAAATCTATGTTATACATTTTAATAGTTCTCTTTTATATACATTTTAATTTAAGTGAATTTTTCAATTCGAATCAGTTTTGACTGATCTAAATCACACATTATAAAGATACTATAGGTACGCCAGATTTAAAAATATAAAAAAATAAACATCCAAATAAACCATTTATTATTAACTTAAGTTATTAACCATAAAAAATATTATTTTGACAAAGGTTCCGTTCAAAATTTTGCTCAGTTACGCTCTTTGGGATCTCGAATCTCGATCTCCACTTCAACCCCCCGTACATAATTTTCCCGTGCCTAGACCAATTTTGGCTCACTTGAACTGTTAGTACTTCAAATAATATGTCGCTCTTGCCATATGTCGCCTCAACTGATTCGCTAGCAGAGGTTCCCAGGCTCATGGGGTGAGTTGTGACGAGGTCTTGGTGGCACATGCGTTTGCCCTTCTCCTGCACATTTTTCCTTACGATAACTTCTCTGGGAAGGAAAAATGTATTTTTTATGTCTCAGAACTTCTCTGATTCCTTTTCCCAAATAAACCATGCACACAGCATCCGCCAAGGACAAAAGCCCTAGGAGGAATCATTTTCCACAGGGCTCTGTATGGAGCTAATGTAAAAAAAAAACTCCACTTTTCCCCGTGCGCAGATAAACTTTTGCTCAGTTGCAATCATTTCAATATCTTCAGCAAAAAAAGATCAGCTCATATCCAGAGAATGTTCTTTTTACATGAAATGCTGACACGGATCTGATTATATGTACTCTAGAAATAAATTATTTTTATTATATTTACGTAATTCGAGTTGGCAGAAATTCAACGAATCTTCATTGAATTATCGTTTTCGTTCTTTCCTATCAAAAGTCCAATCTTAATGAATGGAAGGAATTGCGTAACTCTTCTCTGGGATGATTTAATCGATGCTTAAAATATAGTACCATAAAATAAAAATTATTATTGAACCTAATGCACGATTCATAATTTTATATTTCAAGAATGAGGTAGATACGTATTGAATAACGTGAGCATTGAATCGATATAACCGATAATACAAAAATGGAAAATACCTTTACATATAAACTTTAAACAACAGTAAAAATACGTTGTTCTACCGGTATTTCAATGGAAGATTCTTCGAAGAACTAGCGTCATTGATACCTTCGGCTCCGGTGCACAGTCGGTAAACTCCGACAAAATTCCGACGTTCCCGAAGAACAATATGCTAAAAATTGAAAATCGTTTTGTTAGCTTATTCTAATTTACATACTTTTAATGATTTAAAAGCCTGTATTTTCGGAATTTTCAATGAAATTTTTTATTTATGTATTTATAAAATGCATGATAATATATTAAAACATTTACCATATATATGATACATTAAATCACCACACTAGGCGACTGCCAGTTTCATGGCGATCAATGGAATATAGTCACTTTGTGAGGTCTAGTGTAAACATATGGATTAAATTTATATCTAAACATGTTAAAAATACTAATAATTATAGAAGAAAAATTGTAATGGATATAGAAAACGTAAAATAGAAAACAGAAAAACGAACATAAAAAAGAATAGATATGCTATTATGCACGATTAGATCATAAACATAACTTTTTTTCTAGTTGTATGTAAAAGTGCGTCAATACGCGCATACACACACACATCGACACACTCGCATATATTCGTAAATACGGGTTGTTAAGGAACGTACTTACTTTCACCAGTGACTCCTGACATTATTTGAAGTAAAAGTAATTAAGTTTTTATTTTTCTAAAAAAGCACAAAAAGATATCAGGTGTTGGACTGTGGAGGGCGTGATAAGAGCTCGGGCGAATACTCGGCTGAGCATGCGGAAGAATTTTTTTTTGTTGGTTTTTGAAGAAAAAAAAAATGAAAAAAAAAACATATTTACTTCAAATAATGACAGGAACTCTGGTTAAAGTAAGTCAAGTACGTCCTTAACACCCTGTGTATACATATATATGTACACACACATATATATACACATACATACATACACATACTTATTTATTCACACATATATTTTACCGACATTTACTGCACTATCTGAGAAACAGGTTACTAACACTGTCATATTCACTCCATCAAAAAGTACGCAATGAAATGAAATACATAATATCAAACAATACTTTTCCTTCTGATCTCTAAAACAATAAAAATTCAAAATCGTAAATGTAAACAGCTCTATTTCCAAACACAAAATCATACATCCGACACCATACACCGTTGACAATTGTCACATGAGAATGGGTCGCATTTACCACTCGTTTTTTAGTTCAATAGCTCGGTTGTGGAACGATTTGTCAGCCTCTGTGTTTCCTCCCTCCTATAACAGACCCTAGTTCACTTCTTTCTTTCCATAAAAGGACCCCCCACAAATTATCCCCGAAGATGACACATGCCCTAAGGGAAAATATTTCCTCAGGAAAATATTTCCTCAGGACGTGTGGAGTTAATGAAAAAAAAGTTAATATTTCTGCCATCAATAAGATACAGTGCTTCAACTTCAGTTGGCGGTAGCGTGAACATGAACTAACTCCATATATTTATTATTTTTTAAATTGATAAACAAATGTTTAGGACAAGATTTTTTATGCATAGCACAAAGGGTAACAATTATTATAAGCAATAATTATTAGCCTGAAACACTCATCAATATTGAAAACTCTCCCGAGAAAAGATATGTGTCGCCGACGGGACTCGAGCTTAATGGTAGAGCTCCTGTCCGGCAAACAGAGGGGTGCGGGTTCGAGTCCCGTCGGCGACACATATCTTTTCTCGGGAGAGTTTTCAATATTGATGAGTGTTTCAGGCTAATAATTATTGCTTATAATAATTGTTATCCATATATTTATACTAGCTGACCCACACAGTACGCCAAATTTCATCAAAATCGGTTAAGTAGTTTCGGAGTTTACCTCGGACAAACATTGTGACACGAGATTTTTTTTATATATAAAGATTTTAAACTGGCAACAACACCTACTGTTGCTATTACAACTTATTGTAATATCTTATACTATTCAAGTTTACCACCCTTGTCCGAGATTTGAGCTGAAAAAAAGGGAATTAATAAGAGACGTTTTGTTTCATTTTTTCATTTAAATTTGAAGGTATAAGTGTTGATGATGTAAAAATCGTTAGCAAAGAAATATCAGATAGGAAAAGCAAGTCAAAAACATTTTGAAAAATACCAAATCTCTAGGTTTTATAACTTATGTGTAAAAATCTAAGATTTTTATGTGTCCACCGCTTTTGAATTCCAGATCTCAGGTAAAATGAAGCCTGAAGTAACATAGTATACAGCAAAAAATAAAAAAAATTTACATGTTTGCAAAATTGGTTACTACATTGAAATTCAACAGTGAATCCTCCATAACATTACGTTTGAGTATCTGCCGTCCTCGTTAAAGAATGCATCGACAAGGGGAAATATCAGGCAATGCCATTTGCAGGATTTTGTGTGGAATATTAATAGGAAGGCTTCGCGGCTTGAATGGAGGCTGCTTAGTATTCCCACCTCGGGCGACGGAGAGAGAGCTTTAAAAAGGGTGCTGAGAGGCGCAGAGGGACGATTATCACTGAATTTTTCAGTACCGCTTTTTAAATTGGGGCTGATTAAATGATTGTATGCTGAAATTACACAGCTGAGATAGGTTATGCATATGTATTAATATAATTTTTTATTAGAAAAACTGTGTTTTTATAACTCTTGAAGGTTATTACCATCAATAAAATATATATATATTTTTTTTTTTTTTTTCAAAAGAAGCAAACACATTGTGACTTGACATTTTAAATGAATGAAAAGAAAAACCTTGTTTTAAGTCACTTTATTTTTATTTCTCGTCTACCGGTTTCGGTACCTCCGTACCATCATCAGGACTGTAACAAATAAAATATATCATTAAAGAAGAACATAACACTAATCATCTAAACGAATATATGAAAAGGAACAAAATACAGAAAAATAAAAGATAACGGTGGCAACTGCAACTCGAACCCAGAACCTCTCGTCTTACTGGGACAAACGCCATTCCAATTAGGCTACTGCCAACAGTTATTTAAACGTCATATTTGTCAATCTCATATTTGAATTTTCAGAAATAACAATATTAACTTCGATTATTTTTTTCCCCTTATTATTAAGAAAGTTATTAAGAGCGATTGACTAGCAGCTGAGAATAAAAGTTTAAAAAATGCTTGCAACTGTACAGGGAGGTTCCAATGAGAAACAGTACAGGGAGGTTCCAATGGCGGTATGTTTGATAGATTTTCCTTACTTAACGGATTGCAATCTTCAAAGCACATTTGTCGGGTGAGAATGCTGTCCTTGTTCTACCGGTATTTCAATGGAAGATGATCCGAGGAACTAGTGTCATTGATTCCTTCTGCGCCGCCGCACAGCCGGAAAACTATCTTCAGCGTTGCCAGCGTATATCAATTGTTATTATTTTTTCATCAAGTTTGGTTTTCACAACGTGATAAGGTTTTTCTTACGAGTATGGGTTGCTTCTAACTGCGGTGCTTACAACTCTAATAAGAAAATACATTTGCAATATTTTCATTAAGTCAAATAAATTTGTTGCGTACGTTTAAATATTCCTACGTTATAACTCCCTACGAATGGAAAATATTACAGTCCTATACTAAGTAGGCTTATTTATGTAGGACCTATTCGCATGTAGATAAACTTTTGTGTTCTACCTTTAGTATGTAAGTTTCTTATAAATTTTTAGGCAAATTGCCTGTTTTATGTACTAAAATAAAAATAAATAAAATTAATGTAGATGTAGATTTCAAAATACACACCGGTACTCTACGTACAAGTAGCTACTACTGTGACAACCAAAACACATTCAAACCTATAAAAATTATAAACATGCTATATTCGGTTGTGCAGTCGGCATTGGCTGTGCATTAGATTATACTGTGTGAAATCAAAAAATTAAATAAAATGATCTCCAATTTTCTATGGATTTAAGTATCATCAAGTTAAAAAATTGTGGCTGATAGTGTCAAAAATTCAAGCTAGCGAATAAGGCATGTACTTGTCTATAGTATAATGTTTTAGAAGAAAATTATTTTAAATTATATTTGTAGGTACTTATTTTTCTGTACTCTTTATTGTAATATTTTATCATAAACGTATTAAACTCAATTTGAACTTTACATGATACTGTAACCACTTTACATTATTTCTATAAATCTGTTATTTTGCATGATAGCAATATAAAACATTTAGTTTTATGAATTTAAATTCATAAAACTAAATGAAGTTCTTACGATTACGCAATTGTTTTATAATGAATGTTGTATTAACTTAAGAGCTATGTAAAGCGGTTATGTATTGCTAAAGTTTTTATCTTTACCTTGTTATGTATTTTGCATTTTTAAATTATGTAAATAACTCCCATCATATTATCCATGTTATATTTTATGCTATCTGCAGTTCTAAATCTGTTTCTTTTTTCTTCATCTTATTTATATTATTAAAACATATATACAGTACGAAAACAGTGTGCAATATAATTGTGAACGTTGAATACTTGGAGCAGGTGGATGAGTTTGTGTATTTAAGTAGTATGTTTACGAGAGATGAGAAGGCTGATAGAGACATTGAAAGAAGGGTAAATGCAGGTAACTCCATTAATGGAGGACTGAATGCCGTTGGCGCTAACAAAAAGCTGTCCAAAGAAGCGAAGCTAGCAGTCCACAATGGAGTGCTTGTACCTACCCTGATGTATGGCAGTGAGGCATGGAACACGCAGAGGAAGGATGAAAGTAGGCTGAATGCTGTTGAAATGAGATCCTTGAGGCGTATGTGTGGTAAAACCATGTATGATCGTGTGAGAAATGTGGAGATTCGAAAAGAATGGAAGGCTGATGTAAGCGTAATGAGTAAAATTAAGAAAGGAACCCTCAGATGGTTTGGGCATGTAGAGCGAATGAACAAAGAAAGGAGCATAAGGAGAATATATGATGCAAGTGTGAATGGTATAAGAAGTAGGGGACGTCCGAGGAAGACATGGCACGATCAAGTGAATCAGATACTTGAGTCGGGCCTTGTCAAGAGTCAGAATAATAGAAGAGTATGTATGAGAAGATGTATGAATGTGAATGAGGCAAGGAGCGTGTGCCAAGACCGAGTTGTTTGGCGGTCCGTCCTCTCTGCCTACCCCTGCGGGGAAACGGCGTGATGGTTAGTTAGTTAGTTAGTTAGTTTTGCAAAATGTCATTCCAAATTTGGACATTTTCTATTAAACAACAATTATTATTTTCATTACATTGAAAATAAATAGCTAGCTTTATAAATTATAGCCTATATGTTCTTCTGATGTATGAGCTATATTATTGTAAAGTTTCATTAAAATCCATTCAGTAAATTTTGCGTGAAAGAGTAACAAAAATACATACATCCATTCAAACTTTCGCGTTTATAATATTAGTAAGAAGATATTAACTTTATAGCTATGTGAAGCGGTTATATATTTCTAAGGTTTTTATCTTTACCTTGTTATGTATTTTGCATTTTTAAATTATGTAAATAACTCCCATCATATTATCCATGTAATATTTTATACTATCTGCAGTTCTAAATCTGTTTATTTTTTCTTTATCTTATTTATATTATTAAAACATATATTATTAATAGCACCAACCTCTAATTATGCTCATCTTTGTATTTTTTTTTGTTATCTAAACCTTTTCTTGATCTGTTTACACTAAATCACAGAAACCGTATACATATGTAAAAATTAAATTAAAACAAATAATTTTGTTTAAACCACTAATATAATCACAATTACCTACATGTTTCAAAACCGATGGTTTCTTCGTCAGGGTAGTAATGACATTAATAACAAAAAAAAAAAAAAAATTAAAATTACTACCCTGACGAAGAAACCATCGGTTTTGAAACATGTAGGTAATTGTGATTATATTAGTGGTTTAAACAAAGTTATTTCTTTTAATTTAATTCAAAATGACGCCACAAAGTGATTTTGCGAAGTTTGAAGAAACATATGTAAAAGCCTATAAGGGCGTTGATGATTAATGAAATCTGTATATTTATATATTTAAAAAAAAATTGGAATTGATTTTCAAGAATTCAGAGTATACCATGTTTTTTCACGGGTCTGCATATTTTCGTTAACATGCAATAATTATTATCAATCCTACAATTATTAATATCCCGATTTTTTAAGGGGTCTGCACCAGTCACTTCATATATAATAATTTATTCATGACAAATAAAATGGTACTATTTTTCAAAATAATAAAATTTCACATTGCAAATATCTACGTAGTTTATCGCTTGTCGGAAGTCTTTACAGAACTGATTCTGGTGACTTTACAGAATTAAATTTATTACAGAAACCACAAAAAGGCAAAAATATAATATATTTTTGTTTTTGTACATATTATGTATTCTTATTTTGCCTTACATCGCCAAGACAACGGGTAATATCTTTACAAGTCTCTTGGCAAACGGAGTCTAGAGCTCACGTTTTCATGTTCAAAAGAAATTTTTATTTATTTTGAAAAAAAAAAATTATAAGAAAGAAAATAAATTAATCAAAGAAAACTGTCATAGTTAACCTGAGCCTTAAAATTTTATTTTATTTCAAATCAAAAAAATATATATTTTTAGTACTTTACGATTACGTTTTTTTTTGAGAAACTAACAATTTTATGTTAATTATACTCAGTAGGAAAAGCTTCAATTAATATAATATGATATAGCATTTCATCTTAAATTTGTTCACTGATATCCGAGATTAGTACAGCATGTTTGGCGTTTACTTACACCATCTTATAAACTTTCATTGCAGAAAGCTACATTGAATCTTATATACAAATTATTTCTTGTGCGGAATAAGTAAATTCTTACGAATTATAACAAGATTTAAATTTGTTTCAATCAACTTCTAACATTTCCTTAATTACCTGTCTTTCAGTTCTATACCACTAAATTCTAGCAACATCATCCGGAATCTTGCTACTTCCCACATTTACATTCTCTTTCCCGCAACTCAATTTGCATTCCTCTTGTACTCAGCTCGTTGCAATTTTCCTTTGAAGTTGCACCCTTGCACTCCATTTCGTTCACAATCTTCTTTATGTTTCCTTTACTTCCGACAAGCAGTTCTTCCGGCTAATTTGTATCCAGGCATATTGTCTATCTCTGACAGAAGTTTTAAAGCAAGCGGTTCGAACTAAGTGTTCAAATCTTGATCTCAATCGAATGATGTTTAAACAGTAATTTATCAAAATTAGTCTATGATTAGTTCTCACATTACTCTAGTCATCTATGAGCTCTTCGGGTAACATGGTCTTGTTTCCGAGATGTGCCGAAGGTAGATGTACTTAATCATTATAATTCTAGAGCTCCGCAGACGAGACCTAGCTTGCAATCAAATAGGATCTTTAGTCCTCCGAAATTTGTTTGATTATAAATGATTTGATAAAATTTGTGATTATAAATGATTTGTCAATAAACAGTCGATGTGATTCAAATAGCCTGTTTCGTATGGTTTCATTTCGTCTTTCAATAAGCATCTTGAAGTACTGGAGTATACTGGACCCAGGACTTATAAATATCGAATGTCTCTGGAGAGAACATCGGTGATACTACACTAAATAGTCCATCTAAAGTAGTTTTGTGGCTAGACAGGATTAGAAACATACCATATATTACACACTGTCAGAAAAATCGTCGTTTGTAGCTTTTGTAGCTGGGTCTGCGCATCAACCCATTTAAATAACATCAAACAGCAGTCATTTATCCCTTGCCCTTAGTATATTTTCAAATTTGAGGCGATTTACTGGAAAACGAAAGCTCAAATCAAAAAAAGTTAATATAGTAAAACTACTCGAAACTGACTGGTTTAGGGATACCTTTTGACCTCTCTAGCCGGACTCTCTCGACCTATCGCCTTGCACCGCAGTTGGAGGGATTCATGGATTGATACGACTGTCACTTCTAGACACATTGACCCCCAGATTCTAACCCACCCCTCGTACCTTTATCCTTCCCAGAACTTCCCCCCATTTAAAAGACACTCCACAAAGCATCCTCTCAGATAAGTTAGGTACTGATAGAAATTATTTTCCTAAGAAACTTTTATGTAAAATCAATTTTAATTAACAGGCGGTAGAAAAAATCGGGGCCTTGACCTTGAGGTTGCTTTATCAACAGCTATCAGTATTATATTAACCTACTACTATCTAGGACATCACACTTCATAACACTTTTTGTAAATATGTTGCATAAAGATTGTTTAAAACACAAAGAAATCCAAACTTTTGTACTAATCTTCATTTTAGATTTACTGGAAAAGCGGAAGCAAATCATACTAGAGAATTTTCAAAAATGTTTGAAACTGTGTCTATTCTATTAAACAACTATAAATTAAACATGATTATCTTTTTGCCAGTCTCTGTGATCAGCTTGGAATTGAATTTTACAGAGTGAAAATAAATCTATTCGTTTCTAAAAGTTCATTCCAAAATAGTACATCGTTCGTGGTTCTACGTTGATTCTAGTATTTATTACGATGCACTATTTGTATGTAGGTGCTAGAATTTAATTTGCAACACAGCCATCCCACAGAGAACGTAGGCAGCCGGTACGCGACGTGAAGGTAACATGGTTTGTATTTTAACAAGCGCCAAAGCAACCTCGCTTATATTTTTATAGTGCTTAATATTTTATGACTGTAAATAATTTTTTTCTTTTAATACCAGTAGTATATAAATTAAATAGTGTCAAATAAAAAATAAAAAAAACGATATTTAAAAAAAGACATTCCCTTATTTTGGTGTATGTGACGTTATTGTTAAATGAATTATGAAAGACTATGTGAGTTTGTACTTTGACGATAAATAAGTGCTGAAGCAAAACAATTATTTGAATTGCAATTAAAAGCAATTGTTTAGTTTAACACGCGCCCAACATGTACATGGTTGACATTTGTTATATGAGAACGGGTCGTTTCTACGACCTGTTCTTGAGTTCAACTGCCCGGTAGTGGAAGGATTTGCCAGTCTCTGTGTTTTCTCCCTCCTACAACTTGTGATTCTGTAAGACCCACATTCACTTTTTCTTTTCGTCACTCCTGGGCACATTGACCCACAGATATCTACCCACCCCTCACACATTTTGCCTTTCCTGAGTTGCCTATTCTTCCTATCCCTAATTTTCTATAACGATTTAAAATGTGCCATTTTAGAATTGCTGCCGAAACATCATGTGTGTTTATATTCATGAGTATGACGGTGTTGACTTCACGCCGGGTTATACGAGCCAATGGCGTTTTCTACGTCATAATGTTGTGGCCAGTTGGAACGGTTTTGCAATGTGTGGTTTTAGCTGTTTTAGACCATTTTTAAAATCAATAGTTATTAATGAAAACATTAAATTATGTACATATTTTTAGCAATGATCAGAAACAATAAATCCTTAAATCTTCAACACATTTTTAACGGTGTTTATAGTTATTAAAAATATGCCATTCCTTTTAACTTAAAAATTATTGAAATACTTTCTTACAATTTATAACTTTATGAAACACTTTTGACAGTTTTTTTAAGCAATAATTATTAGCCTGAAACACTCATTCATATTGAAAAAATCTTCCGAGAAAATAAACATATCGCCGACGGGACTCGAACCCACACCCCTTTGATTGCCGGTCCAGAGCTCTACCATTGAGCTACGGCGGCTTATCTAATACCCGCCAAATGATTCAATATATACCTAGTGTTTCATTCATCAATTACCGCTTATTAAATTTTTTTGGATGAGTGTTACAGGCAATAATTATTGCTTATAATAATTATTACCCTTTGTGCTATGCATTAAAAAAATCTTGTCTTAAACATTAGTTTATCATTTAAAACAATCAGTTTTTTTTAATTCTGTTTTCAAATTTCAGTTCAGTCAGTTTTGACGGCCATGTTTTTTCTTTTTAGATATGTGACATTTGTCGGAAGGTTCCGATTCAATCTAAATATGCACAAATTATTTAAGTTACCCAAACTAAGAACCTAATAACGTTATGTGAGCATGTTTTTACAGTTTTTCAACACGACAAATTTTTTGATTTAAAACATTTTATCATTTCAAAAATTTGTACGAATGAAGCGTGAAACGGAAAACTAGAAGTTTTGCCAGGATTTGTATAGTTAATACAGAGACATGACTGTTTGAATATCACAAAAGTAGGAATTTTTTTTACCTTGTTTTTCATGTCCATGAACGTAGGATTTGTGACACATTTTGTTGCAAGGAAATATCTCGACGAAAAACATATAAAGGCTAAAAAAATTACTCTTACAACCCTGCATTTTGGTTTTCTTTATTCTTATTCCTGTCGTTCATGTTTTTATCACACAAACGCCTGCCGCGGGGACCAAAATTTCACTACATTCAATTCTATAGACTAGACACTAAGCCGCTATTTCTTGTCATTTAAAATATTAACTTCACAAAATTTAACGAAATATTAGATTATTTAAATAATATCACATGTTCAAAAACTTCTAAGAATAATACAAAACTATCTTAGAACTTAGCTGGAGGGTATTATACTCGTATATCTTCTTTCTGTATATAAATGAATGTTTTTTTGTCAGTCCCGAATGAGTTCCTATACCATAAAGCACATTCGTTCACGGAGCTCGACTATACAAGCGACTCGAGCTTCAGGTATTTTTTCTAATTTTTGCTGAAATTTCTGAATATTTTCGATAACCTTCAGATATAATGGTAGTTTGTTATAATATGTTATACCTAGATAGAGATAAGTATTTTGTGTGTGCTATATATTATATATTATTATTATACTTTTATATTGTCTTTCAGTTTTGAAAATGCGCTCCACTGTGGCATTTGGCAGTCATC
Source organism: Limnephilus auricula (assembly GCA_951813805.1). Classification (NCBI taxonomy): domain Eukaryota; kingdom Metazoa; phylum Arthropoda; class Insecta; order Trichoptera; family Limnephilidae; genus Limnephilus; species Limnephilus auricula. Next base: position 3,698,660 of record OX638401.1, read on the forward strand.
TCTGGTCTGACACTCTGGTTGAAAAATCCTTGAACCAGTCCAAAAACTAGAGGTCCGTTAAATAGGTTCCCCTACGTTGTAATCTTTAAAGCAGATCCGTCAGGTGTGAATGTTGTCCTTGTTTTAATGGAAGATGCTCCAAGGAACTAGCGTCATTTATCTCTTCGGCACTGGTACATAGTTGGGAAACACGACAAACGCGCGCGCCATACACGATTGACATTTGTTTGGGAACAGGTCATTTATACGTTCTGGAGTTCTACAGCTCGGCTATGAAACATTTTTCCGACCGCAGTGTTTCCTCAATCCCATAAAATTGGTCTCTTCAAGACCCATGTTTATTACATCCTATCTTTAAAAAGACTGTCCACACTTAGACCCTGTGCGAAATTATTTTCTATAGGGCCTCCGGTGTGGAGTTAACCATAGATAAAAAAATAAACACATAAATATCAAAATATAATGAGGTTCTTCGAACTCACCAAGAAACTTTAAATAAGCAAAAAAAAATCTATAAGCAAGGACTCTATTGAAGAGCTTTAATGGGTTTTTTCTTTGGCTTGATAGAAGAAAATGTTTATCGTCCATTTATTTTTTATTCCCAGCGTTTTGCGCTTTTCCGTATCGTACCCACGGCAAAGACTTGGTAAGTGGATAAAAGAGTGGCAAAAAAGCATCACCGAGAAGTTTAATGAGATTTATAATTACGTTATCTTATTTTAAAAGCGCTGGACAATCTAATAATGATGGATAGGGAATGGTGAAGGAGAGGGGAGGGGAAAGGGTAGGATGAAGGTGGATATGGCCGGATTAAAAAGAGCCTATCACCAAATTCAGGCTTCCACCAGAGAGCTTAACTTTTTTAAAAGCGGTAAAAATAGCTTCAGCGATGTGAAATATATAAAATACGAGTAGCATTTCACGTCGCATGTGGCAATATTTTTTTTTGTCCATCTTACGTCGGTGCTCCGCCTGCTCCCAGCCGCCCGGAGCCAATGAGACTATGGCATCCCCAATTTAGGGTATGGCTGAAGGTAGTGGGGAAGAGATATGGGAGAGGAAGGTGGGGAAGGACCTAGCAAGTCAGATCTGGTCTGGCCATTTTTGGTTTCTTTGATACTGAAAGTATTTTCCACCCAGGAACGTGGCGCAAATATACTATATATATATGTATAATTTTTCCTTGCATAGCCGGGATTGGATTTTATAGTCGAGAACTGTACCTATTCCTCTACCACGGAAGCTGTCATAGTTTTAATAGAAATTGTGTAAGTACTTATATTTTTAGATATTTAATTATATTTTATTTCATACTAGCGAGTACCAGGCATGCGTTGCAATGTCAGAGAAAGATGTGATTTATCCCTGCTTTTCCCATGCGTCTTCGTTACCGCCCCGGTTCACCTACACCCTCCTTCCCCTCTCCTAAGAACCAACCCTCGTTCGTTCACCTACATCCTCCCGGGTTCCACTCTCCCTTCCGCATTCCCTCCCAGCCGCAAAACTATATGAAATACACACATTTTTCAGACAACTCGGGTGCCATCTATTGTAATTTTTGTGCACGAATTTCATAACACCAGAGCTCATCATTTTACATATTTATCTTTGGGGGTAATAAATCACTAAAGTTTCAACGCAATTCGTTGAATAAGGCGATCCGATCGCTGAGGCAACTGAAAACTTTCAACTGGCAACTGTCTTTGTATGACAATGTGATGGCCCGCACACTTCACAATCACTCGTTGTCAATGGTAACGCAAGCGGTGACTAGCGACTCGCACTGCTGATTGCCGCGGCCGTTGCTAGTTGCCAGCTGTCAGCTGATTGTTCTTCGTCTATGGAACAAGCTTTTTGAGCCGCCAGCCGGTTTTAGTTTGGTTTCAGTTGCCTCGTCAGCGGAGCGCCTAACACAATAATAATAAGCGACAAACAAAGAAACATTCTATATTTAAATGAAAAAACACACTTTGTAAAATACAACTTTTATTTTGATTTAATATTTAACAGCCAACCAGGTTTCGCTTAGCTCAAGCTTCGTCAGGCCTTATTATATCAACTAAAGAAAATTACATGCAGATACATATATATAAGAAATAATATAATATTTATTATTTACGCCTTTTTTAATTTCGAGGGTTTCTAAATTGTTTTCTCAAATTCCAATTCCATTTTTATGTAATATTTTAGTCACAGAGGTTTTATCGAATGAGTGGTTAGTTTGTAGTAGATGGTTCGCAAATTCTGAAAATGAATTATTATTTAAAAATCTAAGATGTTCCTTTACTCTTATGTTTTCATTCCGGGCCACTTTCCCGATATTAAAAGCGGAACAATCATTACAATTAAGATTATATCGAGTTCTGAGTTCATCATCAATATCTTTAGCGTTAACATTTATTTTTTTAACATATTTAGATTCGTATTTTTCAAAGTTCTACTGAAAAAAACTCTTGTTTTCATCAGGTGGGAAAAATACTTCCATATGCAAAATTGAAAAATCGAATAGGAAAATTATTGCTATTTAAGAAAAAAGTTGAACCTCACCAATATAAACTAAAAGAACAAACGACCGAGATTTGAATTGTAAAATCATTTAGTAACCTGAAGACTGCTTTAACCGCAGAACCATGATGGATAGCGCATTAAAAAAAATCCCGTGGGTGACATAATTTAACTTAATCTTTCCTATTAAAAATAAAAGGTTGAGATTTATCACCTTTAAAAGTCACCACGTGGGTGAAAAGGAAAAATAAATTAATCAAAGGATATAATTTAATATCTGTATCTGAAGTTCAAATCTCTTGTTTAAGTTTTTTCTGCTATTCGGAAACCGATCCCATTTTCACAGAAATACCTTTACAAAATTTTCAAAGTAGCCTTATTTAACTCGCCCGTTTTGATTTTTAATCCTGGCAATTATTATAAGACAACAAATCTTTCTGATCCTCCTACCTTTTGTCTAATTATATCTTGCGGAAAGCATAAATTACAATTATTTTCCAAATTGTATTACACCGAGTTTTAGAGGGAGGACGAAATAATGCTGTTCTGGTTTAATGTTGGTTTTGTGTTTATGTTCATGTTCTGTACCAGTGATAAATAATGAACAAGGTTGTTTAAGGTTTGTTAAAAAGAACACGGTATCATGGAATACTGCATTAGACGCAGAGCCGGAGTAAGGGTGCGACAACTGGGGTACTAACTCTGGGAGCGATAACTATTAGGGTGTGAAGGAAAAAATTGTGATTAATCATTTTTGTTATATTTTTCTGATTTATCTTACTGGCTAGAATTGTACTAATTCTTCGTTTGAATTGTTACACCCTCCCAAAGGGTGGAATAAACCCTTGGCACAGTTGGTTCCTTTAGTGACTGTCTTTTGTTAGTTTACTTTCTGCCCCGTTCACTCCGCCACCCGTGAAGTAGCGGTTGCAGTGAAAGGGATGTTTCCCTTGGACCTTTATCTCCCGTTCTCTTGTACGTACTACGTTTACCTTATACTAAAGGTTCTTCAGAAGTCACAGGGTTCACGTCTGGCCACTATTGTTGTACTTTCTGTTTTAAATTTATAAAAAAATAGCTTCTGCCCGCGACTTCGTCTGCGCAGGATTAGTACTTCGAGTAGCCTATTTTCTTATCCTATCTATGAATATAAAAAAATCTTAAGCTATTTATTTAAAATATCTATAATTCTTGATTCGATTCAAAGTGTTAGGCGAGTACTTCAAATGAATTCACTAATTTAAATATTTTATAAAATAGAATTTTGATTTAACAATCATTGTTTTGCAAAATGTCTTCTAAAATTCTCAAATTTTGACATTTTATATTAAACAGTAGATAATTATTATTTTTAATGTTTGTAATATAGCTAGCTCTATAAATTATAGCCTATATGTTATTTTGATGTATGAGATATATTATTGTAAAGTTTCATTAAAATCCATTCAGTAGTTTTTGCGTGAAAGAGTAACAAACATTCATACATCCATACAAACTTTCGCGTTTATAATATTAAGTAAGATATATCTTCGAATTCTTATTTAAAAAAGAGTCCACAATTTAATCCATAGGCTAAAAATCTTCTATTGCTATTTGTTAAATATGATATTTGTTGGATTTTGTGAATTAATTTATTGTCATAAATCTATTTTTTTTAAATTTATTGTCATTTGCAAATGAGCTGATGTTTTGACATATTTGCCGATAGGCATGAACACTTTGTAAATAAAATTAAAATTTTTCAGAATTCGTGGTTTTACCACACCAGTCACCAGTAACCAGTGATCAATCAGTATGCGGTGTCCAATGATTAGTGATTAGATGATCAGTGACTAATCACCAGTAATCAGTGACCAGTAACTAGTGTCCAGTAACCAGTGATCAAAACTCTTTCAACAACTATTCTCCGTTCAACTTTAGATCGTCCCACCCTGACACATAAAAATCCGCTGTTCAAATAAAAAATAAATAAAATTATTTAATTTTTATTTTCCATCCACCGGCAAATCAATTTTTTTAACCATTTATTCATTTAAATAATTATTGTAATGGTTTTACAGTACACACATCGCATTTTATGTGATATTAGATTTATTGAATCGTCTATTGATATATTCAATTTTCGAAAATACGAGTTTTTTCAGTCAAAATTTGTTTGTTCAAACCGATTTTTGTATACCGTAGCAAAGCAATTTTTCAACAATAGTTTGCTCAAAATGTGTATGAATGGTACATGTTTGAGAGACTTCAGGTTCCCCAGATATTTATTTTAATTTTAATAAAATGTATTAATTATCATCGTGGGTTGAGGTTGTACACCACCTAAAAATAAATAAAACTGATCAACGCCAACACTTAGTAATATTATACTTACAGTAACTACATCACTGTTTTATAAATTTAATGGTTCGTATTGTTTTAATGAAATAACGGACATAATTATTAATGTCTAGTTTTCCTCTTTTGTTCTTTGCATTTTACTGACAGTTGTAATGAATTTGGACTCGGCTGAAACATTGATGTTTGAATATTTGTAGCGAATTATCTTCGCACTGCATTCGCTACCTACTTGCATAGCAGGACCTACCTATAGGTATCTAAGTCGCACTGCCCAGCGCTGCTGCACCTACCTTTTTATTGTTGACCACTTTCTATAAAGGTAACACATAGCGCTGCGCCGAAATTTCGGGAATGTTCCAGCGTGGGCAAGTTTCGCCTGCAATTCACGTACCGGTCAGGCTCGGCCTATATAAGGGCTCGAGCAAGCCAAGTCAGTCTCGCGAACAGCATTCATTCTGGGCACGTCTGCAGTCCTCGGGTCGGAATAATCTTACGCAATTTATTTGTCAATAGTGCAACTGTAAATATTGTAAATACATCATCTTGATCATCACAACCTTCCAGTGTTATTATTCCGACCTGCAGCACGCAGAGGTATCGACACACCGATATCTCCTTTTGTCAATGTGAGGCCCGACATTTTCTCCTCATCATAGGATACTTGCATTTGCCTCCAAATATTAATTTTATCACGGGGTCTGAATGGGTTAAAATCTCAAGACGCGGGCATACAAGACAACAACCCAGGAGCTACTGAGCTATGAGCGAAGTAAAAGCACGCTGGTGAAGGGACCGAAGAAGGGGGTGGGGTATGCGCAGTACGAACCAAATTTCGTATTCTCGCGGGTTGATCTTATTTTAGACGGAGATTAGTGACCGGCAATCAGTGACCAGTAACCAGTCGTCAGCAACCGGTGACCAATAACTAGTTATTTTTCAATATTTAGTAGGTGTAGCAAACACACATGAGAGCAAAGACTGATACAAAGTTCTATGAAAATAATACGACATTTTTATTATTAACTCAGTTGGAAACAAAGTTTGCAAAACGAAATTATTATGACGAGAGAGTAGAATGCAGTCATAGATATAAAACACATGAGGAGGTAATACGAATACTTTATTAATGTTTAATATAATATATATCGTCCCAATATTACACTCCTATGCGACGGATTTAACAGTTAGGAAATAAATACTCCGATGTTGTTGATATATTTAGTTCATCAATTTTAATAAATAAGCATACCTTATTGAAGTTTTTTTCACCAAGTAGGGTAATAATTTGATAAAACTATTTAAATTGACTAATAACACATTATGAGCATTTTTTCGGCTAAAAGCAAAAAAAAATATTTTGGATTTTTTTATTTTTATATTTTATAGGTACCTACATACTCTGTGGATCAAATTCAATAATATTTTTACTTCATATTTATTTTTGTGCAAGTGTCGTTTCCTGCACTATTTATTTGTATAATTTTGTAATAAAATTTTATATGCATGTAAAAGCCTTAATAGGCGTAAATAAATAAATAATCAATATTCAAGGCTCTCGATCCCAATCCGAAGGACACGGGTTCGAACAAATTTAATTTGTTTAATTTGAGTTTTTTCACAATTAATTAATTAAAAATAATATACACTATATTTGCGGCACGTTCCAGGATGGAAGATACTCTAAGTATCACTCTGGTGTTAGACCACCATTCAGAATTGAAACATTGCTTGAAATGGCCTTAGCCGTATTTGGTGACAGGATCTAAATAGCCAGGTACTTCCATACGTTACTCTCTCTCATAATCCTTCCCCTCTCCACTACCTTCAGCCCCACAACATACCCCAATTGGGGATGCCATAGTCTCGCTGGCTCCAGACGGGAGCAGATGGGGGGACTATGGCAAAATATAAAAAATACGTGGAAAAGTTGTTTTCGAACATTTTTCTTTTCATTCTATTAATAAATGTAGGAAGAGTTCATTTACTTTTAAAAAAAAACACTCACAGATGTTTGATGGGGGAGATCGTGGAGGGTCCACTTAGGTGGGTGAGTATTTGATGACCAATTTAAAGTATTTCGCAGTCTAGGTACTTTTTCATAAAATTTTGTTTCATTTGTGTGCAGAGAAAATATCAGTGCTGACTTAATTGAAAAAAAGGGAATGGAAGTGTGATATCTGTAATAAAATTACAGTGTTCGTCCCATCATACTTTAAAAGCACTGACAAAAGCATGATCAATACCGGTTAAAAACAAAACTGATGTCGCAAATTTATACAAGGACTCCTGAACCTTGGACAGGCCAATGAAGTATTGTGTTCCACAAAATAATAAAAATAGTGGATAATTTTCAGTAGAAACTAAGAAAAATTAGATAAGTTAATAAATTATTATTCTATGGCCACGGTAATCAACGGAGGGTGATAATATATCGGAAATTCAATTAATTAATGCACAAAATCTCAACCTAACTACACACAGCCTACCTTTGGTCATTGCGCAGTGCGCGCCATCGATAATGACTTAGTTTAAGAAAACTTAATTGCCTGTCTGTCTCTGTATGTTATGCCTTTGTATTGTAGTTAATTCAAAGTTATTCTTCTACATATATTATCTATATTGTGGTTTCTTCTTGTATGTGTGCCTTAGTGTTATTGTTAATCTGATAGTATTATTCTTCTAATGCCCGTAGGCAAAATTTGAGAATCCCACTTCGATGACATCTCTGACGTCGCGGGTTACCAAAACCCTCTATTCCATCTCTGTACGTAAAAGTTTGGGAAAAACTACTGCTGTGATTTATCATAACGCCTATTCGGTTGAATTTAAGAACCCCAATCTAATTACATTTCTGACGCCGCGGCTTATCTGAACCCTCTCTTCCATCGCTGTGCGTTAAAGTTTGGGACTAAGCTGCTTTTGTGATTTGTAGCCGCACGTTTTTGCTTTATTTCGCGTAACTGCCGTATGGCGTAGGGGCGCGTTGGTTCATTTATGCTGCAGTAGTGCAGTCGCCAGTCGCCAGTCGCCAGTCGCTGTCAGCGGATTGTAGGAGATGGTCGATCATATTTACGTGGTCTATATTCCTGTCACGGTTACTTCGATTTTTGTAGGAGAATAGATTTGCTTTTATAGTTTTTTTGGTAAAATCATAATATTATTTCAACCAAATGTAGATTTTTTATATATTTAAAAAAATGCATTTACTTTGATAATATTTTGGTAAGAGTAAGTTTAGCTAGATTTCATGTAAAATTATTATGTTATTATTATTATATATATATATATATTTTAATTTCCGTGAAAGTTTATATAAATTTTACAAATTTATTTCGATAAAAAGAAATCATTTCAGAGATATTTTTTTTAACATTAGCACCACACAGGAGACCCTGAGGAAAACAATTTCCCCTCGGGGCCTATGTTATCGTTGGGGATGCTGTGTGGATGTTCTTTTTAGAGAAAATAAGGAGAGGAAGTTCTATGTACATTTTTTATATATTTAAAAAAATGCCTATACTTTGATAATATTTTGGTAAGAGTAAGTTTAGCTAGATTTCATGTAAAATTATTATGTTATTATTATTATATATATATATATATATATATTTTTTTTTTAATTTCCGTGAACGTTTATATAAATTTTACAAATTTATTTCGATAAAAAGAAATCATTTCAGAGGTATTTTTTTTTAACATTAGCTCCACACAGGAGACCCTGAGGAAAACAATTTCCCCTCGGGGCCTATGTTATCGTTGGGGATGCTGTGTGGATGTTCTTTTTAGAGAAAATAAGGAGAGGAAGTTCTGGGAAGGAAAAAATATGAAGGGTGAGTAGGAATCTGGGGGTCGATGTGTCCAGGAGTGACGGACGTATGAATGCATCTCTCCCACTGCGCTACAAGGCGATGGGTCGAGAGAGTCCTGTTGAAGAGGTAAAATGTCTCCATCAACCAGTCTCTACCAATACGAACCGCCACGCAGTAGAGGGCAAACGCATGTGCCGCCAAAATATAGACAAACCTTACCCTATGAACCTGGGCACCCCTGCTAAGTCACTAAACGTAGCGAACCACTTAGAGTTACCTATGGCAAGGGTGTTGATTATCCAATAAATGGTATTGGGAAGAAACATTTGTCTCTTTCATTCATTACTAAGAAGATACAATTTATTATTCGTGTTTTTGTTTTTGATTTGATTTGATTACTACATTATTTATTTTGACTATATTTTATACTTGACGATTTTATTTTGAGTTTTAATTGAGAATATTTTATTCGAATTGATTTTATTATTTTTTTGAGTTTTAATATTAAGATTATTGCCTTTAATTTGAATGCCGATTTACATTATTAATTTATGTTTTTTTTATATATTGTATATTGTGTGTATTGAATTAGAGATTTGATTTAATTATTTTTATGTAATTTAATTTAATTGTATTTATTTTATTTTGATTAATTTATTTTATTTTATTTTCTGTTTTATACTGGAGGCACTGCTGAAAACCAACTGCATTCCAGGAGAAATCCTGAATTGTAGCTGAACAGTGACCTTTACGCTAATAGAATCAATGATTAACAACAAAATGTGTAATGTTGTAATAAATCTATTGATGAATAAATATTTTTATTATTATCAATTTTCTTTTTTTGTCATTGACGTGGATGAACGAGATTTAGGTATGCTGAGTTGTTTCTTTTCCGAAATTCTACTCACTGTCCGCGGTCTTATAATACAGAATGTCTACTGTTATATATCCACATATTAAATGTAAGTGTTTTGTAGTTTTATATTCACAGTTGTTATTTTTGCATAAGGGCGGAGCCTTATAGATGGTCACCAACACTTGGCGAAATTGGGCGAAGCCCGAATAAAAGCCGCCCGCAGGGCCTAGCAGCAAAAACCCGCGGAGCGGGTTTTTAACTGCTAGTATTAATAAATATGTTAATATTGTTAAATTGACCTGCTCGCAAACTAATTTGGCAGTTTAGCGGGTGCTTAAAATGAAGAATAACAAAATAAATTAAAATAAAAGAACGAACAGCTGAATACACTAGGCATTGTGTCTTCATGGCAAGGGGTTATCTAGTCTTTATTATTGCAACGGATACTGCAAATACGATTTTTCGTCAAAATGTTTTCTATGAAATTTCGCTCTCTTCAGCAAACGTAAGCAGGTTCAGAACACAGTTCCCATTTTACACTCTAGAATTTATTGCTGTATATTATTCTTAACCTTGTTCACAATATTACGTTTATTAAATGACCCCCGGGAAATAGATGTAATAACAACACCCACTGTTTGCTTTTCACGTGAATGTGTAAGCTGATATCCTTGTTAGGTATATCGTATAGTATTTCAGATAATAAATACCTAGATTCTACGTGCACAGTTTTATACGTCTCTTCCATAATATGTCCATTTAAGCATGAGAGTTACAGTCAGGAGTTAGCTGGGTTATTTTGCCCGCAATTTAGTTTTGGAAATAGGAGAGAGAAATGGCAAGAAAAAGATGATGGATATGAAATACCTATTTATCTAGGTTTGAGAGGATGGACCACGAACAACTCGGTCTTCGCAAACACTTTTGGTTTTATTCAAATTCATACATCGTATTATTCAAACACTTCTGGTATACTGACATCGACAAGTCTCATGAATTTTTTGTTAAATAACATCTTTTTTATTATTATTATTTTTTTTTAATTTAGTAAAACGTTATAGAAACAGGATGTTAAGGTAAGTACTTGACTTACTTTTACCAGTGATTCCTGAAGTTATTTGGAGTCAAAAATGTTAAAGAAATTTTGGTCTCCAGTGACTTTTTTAATGACAATTTTTTTTTCAAATATTTTTTTTTCTAAAGTAAAAAAAAAAAAATCTTTCCCATGACGTCACTGGTCAACTGTCCAACACTTACTATTTTTTTATGTTTTTGTAAAAAAAAAACATCAAAAATGTCACCGGAGACCAAAGTTTTATTTACATTTTTTACTCCAAAAAATGTCAGGAATCACTGTTTAAAGCAAGTCAAGTACGTTCCTTAACACCCTGTCTATTAGGTATTATTAACTTGGTAAAAGGAACTGCTGCGTGGTCTTTTCAAAATATAAACTTAAATTTGGATTTAAGACCAATTACCGAACCAGTTTAAAAAAAAATAGATGTTGTAAATACCTAGAACGGATACGTGTTACTTTATTTATTTGCGTTTCAATTTTTAAAATATAGGCTATTAAAAAATCGATTTTTCACGATTTCATAGGTAACTTTTGTAATTATTTGTGAGCTAATGACAACCCCTTGAAAAACTTAATTTAGCCCTACTTATATTTTTAAGTTAATAATATATAAAATTAAAAATAAATAAAGTTGATTTACAAACGACCAATTTACGTTGGAATACTAATTTGTCTCACATAAATTAAAAATTTCGACCTAAAAACGTTTTAAGATGTAATTTTTTTTTATATTGTATTTAATTATATTTAAATAATAAATTGGATGAGATTATTTTTTTAAACAATCACCTTTAACTCATAAACAATTGTCTAGGTTGCCCCTAAAATTATGGAAAAAAATCTTAAATGGCCTATATTTTATAATTTATAACACAAATTAATAAAATAGCTCCTATCCGTACTAGATATTTGATATATCATTCGGTTAAATAAATAATTGTTCTGTTTGGCCGAGTATTTTGGTCCCACATCCAAATTTAAGTTTTGTATGAAAAGCCGGCGTAGCAGCTCCCATTAAACTGTAAAATTATAATACCTACTTTAAAAAAAGTTAAATTAAACAAAAAACTAAAACTGCCAACATAGAAATATCCACGCTCATTATATATAATTTATTATCCACGATAATATTGGAAACCTTTCAAGTAACATACATGTAATGAAACAATTCCTATAAAATAAAAGCTTTATTTTTTTTATTTTTTATTTATTTTTATTTTTATTATTTTTTTAAATTTATTGTTATTAAGTTTATTTTGTAGAACTCCGTTTTAATTTTTATTTCTTTTATACATTCAATAATATTATTATTCAATGTATAAAAAACTGTTTTTTATAAACAAGTTCTGCTTCGTAACTTCGTAATTAATTACGAAGCAGAACTTGTTTATAATAAACTGTTTTTTATACATTGAATAATAATATTATTGAATGTATAAAAGAAATAAAAATTAAAAGCTTTCTATTTTCTTACTCCTTTTAGCAACTAGAGTGAAATCGGTCCAAATTTTGACGACTTTTATTTTTCTGCGATTGAAATCGGTCCAAAATTGGACCACGTTTTTCTACCATTCGTATAATCTTTTTTGATTTTTTTTCAAATTTTCCCGCGTCCTGCAGATAACATTATTTGATAACTGAAAGTCTACTTCTATTAATGATAGAATGATGTCACTTTTCGTCGATTTATAAACCATATAATATTGACTTGAAATTAAAATTTGTAAACATTGTTATCAAACCGCTGACTGTCAAGACCTTGTCTTGTAAAATGACTTATTTATGTGATTTTTGGTCGCTTTTTCTAATATTTTTGTATACCAGTGTAATACAGTGATGTGTTCAAATGGATTATTTTCAATAAATAAAGCATTAATCGAGTTAATTCTATTATTGTAGAATAATAATAATTAATGTATCTATCTGGTGTAATGCAGTTTTTTTTGGTAAGTTTGTTAAAAATCATATTTTATTGTAATGAAAATAGAGCTTTCACGAATTAAATTTCTTACGAATTTTTTTTCTTAGGAATTATTTTAACTCTTGAGAACATATCAAAATTCAGTTTTATTATAAATATTTCTATATGGGATTATTAAATAGACGATTTACAAGAAACTCCATATAAAATATTTAATCTTGACGCAAAATTAAGTTTTAACTAGAAAACCCAGAAAATATAACCTTTTGGAAAGTTTTTGATTTTTTTAATAATTTTTTTTATAAATTCTACAATTTTAGGATGATTATTTAAATATAGGAGAATTCATTGGCTGTACAGCACTATAATTTATATATATGTTTACATACACAAATGTGGAGCAATAATTTTTTTAATGTGGGCGGAAAAATTTCAAAATTAGTTTTCAAACGTGGCGAGCAATTGAGGCAAATTTATTTATTACGCGTGATCGCTCGAGTGGCTTAGGTATTTCCATTGCAATGGAGAATGTCGTTAGTGTTACCTTTATACCGTCTGCTGCTAGCTACATCGGCATAATTATTAATGAATTCGACAAAATGTAATCTGCGAAAATAGGATTTCACTTAGAATTTCACAGAGATTTTCCTGTACAAAGAGCTCAATTGAATTCTATTAATGTAATTTACAAGTTCTTAGGAATTTCAATTCAATATTCACTGCGGCAAGATGATCCGCCAGAAGATACTCCTACTCCAAAATAATGTCGTTTATTGCGGAATGAAGTTAGCATAAATAATATAAGAATGGTATAGAGAGCATCTAACACGTAGGAGTAGATTCATTCATACCAGTTTATAAATCTGGTCTTAAGAGTGATTCTGTGTTAAGACAGCGTTACGAGAAAATTAAGACAAAATATGAAATCCATCTGATGTCGAAAGGCGTCCGGCGTGCGTTATCGGTTGTCAAATTTCTATTATTTTCCACGGCTTTCAATGGCTTGTCTATGTCCGTCGTGTGTTGATATCAGATTGTGTGGTTTAATTACCTACTCAATAACACAAATTACTATTTACTAGTTATTATAACTATTCATAAATGTCTAATAGGCGTTCATAAATATTTAGCATCCTTCAAAAATTCAACACAATTCAAAAAGGCACAAATACCGATATATTTTTTGATTCCCTCCCCCTATTTAAGAAAAACCTTTCTAGCATACTGAATTCGCACGCATTTATTTATTGATTTATTTATTGGTAAGAGACAGACAGCTTATACATAAAATATAAAGATAAATATATACATTGTTAAATGAAGTCAAGCCAAAAAAGTCTCCTATGTTAAAGTTGAATGGAGATTGAGTAACACATAACACACACATCCACACACACACACATACACACACACACACACACACACACAAACACTATTCCTTCTCTCCTTCCGTAATATACTAACTTAATTTAGGTATAATGTATAATATATATATAGATAACAGCGACATGTCATTCGTACCTATTATTGTATAATTTTCTATAACTTTGTAACTATTTTCTTCCATGTAATTATGTACTGTTCGTTTCTGCAAAATAAAATAAAAATAAAATAAATAACTATCCGTTTTTTTTCGTTGTTTGATTTTGGGGTGTTATGCCGTGTTGTGCTACCTCCTTCTTAAAACGTCGGCTAAAGAAGGAGGTAGCACAACACGGCATAACACCCCAAAAACAAACAACGAAAATGCTTTTGGCCGTGAAAATCTAAAAACGTATCTAACTATCCGTTTCTTGCAATACTTACATTTGCTACTTTTCTGTAGGTACATACTTACATTAATTGCTTCTATCTGGGTGCATACCTACATTCAATTCTTCTATTTAGGTACTTACTTACATTTGTCGCTTTTATGGGGTTACTTATTTATTTATTTATTTATTCACGCCCTTAGAGCTTTTACAACAATCATAATACAAAAATAATAGAAAAATAAACAATAATATACAAATTATGTTACATCATTGTTTAGTAAACGGGAAGCAGAATTTTTGAAATTTCAGAAATAAATTTTGATAAGGAATAAACGAAAATATCAACAGAACTAAATTTATTTCCAAGCCTATGTAGTCTTTGGATTGGGGAGTTAATGAAATAATTAGTTTTCGAAGGATAAACAAAGAACATCTCGGGAAGCCTCGTGTTACGATTTGGTACTCCGAATGTTATTAGTTTAGTTAAGTCAGGTGCGTCAATTGTGCCATTTACTAATTTAAATAAAAGTACCATATCGCTCTTGATTCTTCTATAAGATAAGTCAGTTAAATTAAGTCGTTTCATTATTATATCATAATTGATTTGTTCAATGGGTATGGAGAGTTTGAAATTAATGAATCTTACTTTTAATGTTACTTACATTTGATATTCTGTAATTTCAAATGTACTATTCATTGTTTTTTCATTTTTGTGTTCACATTATTTATTCATGCTTTTAAGATGATACCCGGTGGTGCAGAAATAGATTTTACTAAAATATTGCTGTCACTGTTGCTCTTACTCCACCGGATATTGAGCGAAAGGGACAATGCACTGACACCTAACTAAAATGGAGGTTTTGTATTCCCCACTTTTCTCCTCCAAAAGTGGACTGATTTTCAATTTTTTTTTACCAACTACATAAGAAAAAACTATTCTATGTCTGTACGTTTTGCTTTTTTTAAAAAACATTGTCTGGTTTGAATACTGAACATCTTTTGACGGCGTTTAAACCAGTCAATTTTATTGATTTTTGGAAGGTCATAACTTCTATAAAAAGTAACTTATCAAAAAAAACAAAAAATACCGACACGCTAGTAGTTGATATCTATTTTATGCAAAAACAATATTTTCTCTAGGGTTAAAATCCAGAGAGATAAATAGGGAATACGTTTGTATGGAAAAATCACCGCCGGGTATCCTCTTAATTGATAAACACATATCATTTTGAACACATTCCAACTAGCTTTGATAACACCGCATCGTCATGAGGATACATACTAAAAATAATTATGAAAGTAATCGTAAACACAACAGCCATGTTAGAAATGACTTTTTGGAAAATAAAGATTAAATTTTTATTCATGCTTTTTTTTTCACTTTTTGATGATGGTATTTTATATAAATGGCACCAAAAATATATATAAACAGCATGAAATGATTTTGTTGTCAGGGTTTTATGATTCATAATGTACGCGTGTCTGTTTGTTTTTTTACATTATGTGGTGAAAAAGCAAGTGATATAAATTTAAACAGGAAGGGTGTTTTTTCGACATTCTCATAAATTACTCCAGACCAACATAAAACTGGTTAAAATAGGTTAGTGTATGTATTGTGTATCCATCATGTAGGAGGAATAAAATTAGGTTTAATTTATCCCGCAAACATGTGACGGACCATGTTGTTATCTAAACTTTGACCAGCGCACGAACTGTCACGGCCAAAAATAATCTTTTGTTGGTTCATTATCATTAGTTATAACACCTTTTCACTAGTAAAATACTCGGTTCACCCCCGATGTGATGTGATAACTGTAGAAAATGCTAAGGGGTTACGTGGGTTTCGAAGGTTACAAAAAAGCTTATTTTCTTAATTTTTTTATATTCTATTTTTTTATAATATTCCTTTTAATTGTTTTTGAATTGTTGTGAACACGCCCGTGAATATTTCTATATATATACTGATGAGTTCTGGCATTATGAAATTTGCTGAAAAAAAATAAATAGGTCACGCGAGTTGTTGGATAAATGGGTGTATTTTATTTCTTATATTTCCATAAATTCATTGTCATATTATCCGTAAACTACACTATCATCAATTATTATATTATCTGTAACTTCGTTAACATAAATTCAATGTTATTTTATCTGTAAATTTCATCTATCAATTATTATTTTATCTTTAAATTTCATTGTCATAAATTCCTTGTTATATTTATTACCTGTAAACATCATTATTATCAATTACTATATTATATGTAAATTTCATTATCATAAATTCATTGCTGCATTAACTGTAAACCTCATTATCATAATTATTATATTATCAGTAAACGTACTTCATTACCTTAAATTATATAATCTGCATACTTCACCCGCCATAACACAGGGACATCCCTAGCATGGCGGGCAAAATAACACAATATCTACACTATGTATAAAATTCTTATAATAAATAAATAAATAAATATTTTTCCAACCATTCAACAAATTCTATTCATTCCTTTCAAATTTTTATTTTTTTCACTCTTGATGATGTGTCAATTTTCATGTGCACCTTTTTTCTTTTTTTATGTTTGAATTATTATCCATCTCAGAACAAACATGCCTAGTGAGGCGGGTAACTTACTTGTTTATAAAATATTATATTACCTTAATAAACGCCCGGGTTGCCTGCAATGAAAAAAAATATATATATATAAATTCAGGCGGCAGGGAAAAAAGGCTGGGGGTAGGGGTATGCGGGAGGGTCGGTTGGGGAATTAAGGAGGGCGGCCTCGCGGAAGGGGGTACGAGGGAGAGGACAAGGCGAAGAAGGTGGAGGCGGAATGCGTGAGAAAGGGGGGGGGGGGGGGGGGGGGGGGAACGCGGAAGGTGAAAATGCAACGCGTGAGGGGAAGAGGAAGAAGAGTCGGAAGGGGAACGGGGACGAATGGGAAATGACACGAAGTGAGAAACACTTTATTTATTTAATTGGCAGTCCAACGCATGCCGGTATAGTAAATTATATAATAAAAAATATTAAGTACATCGAATTGCAATATTAAAACAATATTTTATTAAATTTTGAAAATTCAGCTGGCAAAAAAATGTCATTTCGGTGGTCAGTATAACACATGAAAGCTTCTATTAGATAACCAACCATTTATTAGATAACCAACACCTCTGCTATAGATCACCCCAAGTGGTTCGTTTGGTAACTTAGTAGGGGTGTCCGGGTTCATGGGGGGTGAGGTTTGTCTAGATCTTCGCGGGGGATTCGTTTGTTCTTTTACAACGTGGTGGGCCAGAAAGGGAGAGACTGGTTGAGAGAAATCTTTTAAACTCTCCAGCCGGACTTCCTCGAACCATCGCCTTGCACATGGAGGGATGGATTCAAATGTCCGTCACTCCTGGACACATTAAAGCCTAAATTCCTACTCATACCTCATTTTCCCTCCCAGACCTTCCACTCCTTCTTTTCATTAATATGACCCTCCACACAGCATTCCCAAAGATCAGAAGAGTCCCAACTGCTCCCGTCTGGAGCCAGTGAGAGTATGGCATCTCTAATTGGGTTATGTTGTAAGGCTGAAGGTATTGGGGAAGGGAAGGAGATGGGGAGAGAGAGAGCTAATATAAAAAAACTGCATCGTTGTCCAAAACGTTGGCTAAAGAAGAAGCAATGAACACGGCATACTAACCTGAAAATTAATCAGTAATATTAAAACCATTTTAATTAAAATTTGCCATAGCCAAAATTCACACATAATCATAAATATGTATTCTTTCCATTCCTTAGAAATCGACACAATGATGAATGTTCCACAAACCACTCATAATTTATTAAAATACGCATATCACAAGAAATATGAGAACCACCACAAGATTATTCGGTCAAATTCAAATGTCACGTTTTTAATCTCAAGTAAGTAGAAGATACTTAATATCTCAGAATTGGTCTAAGGAAAGACAAACATACTTAGGTAATGTCAAGTCTTTTGTAAATACACCCCTAAATACAGTTTTCTCCTTATCACAATATATACGTTAGAAATAAAAAAGGTCAAAACTTAGGATTCGACCTTTACTCGTTTCTAAAAGTTGTATGTTTGGTATTTCGTATTTAGCGGCTGAAATTCTTTCATTGTTTAATCGTTCTCTTGGATCAACAAGGTACTGTCAGCCATTGGTATGAAAATGGGATATTAAGATTCAAAGCTTGAAACCTGAATAACGTACTGCACCAGAAATTGAATAGGCCGAAAAAAGAAATGGAATACGCCGAACGTATTGTAATTGAATAGCTGTACGTTTAAGAACATTACAAGCAAAAAACGTGGCATTTTGCACAATAACTAAGCTAAATCAATAAACAATATGGCTTCATTAAAGGTAGGTCAACCACAACAAATTTATTACTCTTTGAAAACTACATATTGGAGTCCTTTTCAAAAAATAAATAAGTTGTCTCCTAAAGTACTGATCCGAAAACTTCATACTCTGGGAATCAGAGAGCAAATATGTTAAGCTGGTTAAGTAGTTACACAGCTAATAGAACTTTAATTGTTGAAATGAAATATTATATATCTAAACCATTTTCCGTCACTAGTGGCGTACCGCAAGGTTTTTGGCACAGTTTTATTTCTAATTTTTATTAATGATATAGTCAACTGCTTCAAAGACGTCATTGTTTCTCTGACGATATTAAATTATACAAAGAAATAACTCCCTTGAACCACTGTCAAGTTCTTCAGTATATTTATATATGTATAATATAGATATGCTTAATAACTGGAGCTCACAAAACGATTTATAATTACACGTAGAAAAAAGGTAAACTTTTATCTCTTCCAGAAAAAAATCATCACTTATTTTCGACTATTCGATAAATGAAATACGTTTAGAAAGAGTAATTGAAATTCGAGATCTTGGCATAATAATGGACGAGAAACTACCCCACATTCAATAAATTGTAAATAAGAGTATGAAAACATTAGGTTTTATTTTAGGAGTATCTCTTTAGAGCACATAAATTATATGACATTAATGAATATTTTAAATATTCCAATTTTAGAAAGAAAAAATAAACGACTTCACCTTTTTTAAAAATATTAAACTATAATTTTTTTATTAAAAATATTAAACTATAAATTCGACTTTGCGAACTCCTGCATTTAATAAATCAACATGTACGTACACGAAGTACTAGACAAACATTAAAATTTTATGTACACACATCATCTCATTTTAAACTATAGTTGGCATTCTCAATACAACGTTTACATAGTCATGGTAACAAATACTTGAACAATATTGATGTATTTGACAATACTTTGAACTTGGCAAACTTCAAAAGCCGTATGATCGAACTATTTCTAAATATTTCACAAACTATTGTGAACACCAATCTTATAATTTTTTTTTATTTTTAACTTAATGAGTTAAACCTCAAATTACAGTATTTTAATTAATGAAGATAATATTAGCGAAACTCAATAGAAAATCTCAAATAGAAAAATCAGAAAAAGATACGGATACATCTGGGACTCGATCCCAGGAGTTAGAGGTTAGAGTCCCAGTATCTTTTTCTGATTTTTCTGTTTCAGATTTTCTATTGAGTTTCGCTAATATTATCTTCATTAATTATACATTTTTATTAATATTATATTTGATTTGAAGGATATTGGCAGACTTCATTTATATACTTTATTACCTACATTTGGTCATCTCATACATTTTATGTAACCTATATTTTGTTTCTTATATTTTCTGTTATATACCTATACTTTATCAGCTCTTATTGTCACTGTAATTGATCAAAAAAGTATTGCTTTATATAAGACCTTGTGAACCAAAAGAACTTTGTTGCATAATTATTCTGCAAACTTACATAGAAGTTGGACTCATTTCGGAAAAGTATTTAAGTGGGAAAGGATCTAAGAAACTGGTACAAAAAAGTTATTTTGGCCAAAATGTCAGATAGAACCTTGCTGTCGAAAAGTCAAGAAACTCAGTCTTTCAAGTAAATTTCTGAGTATTTCTTTTCGGTCTTCTAATACAATGGTGCACACTAGTTCCCTTTTAGAATGTAGATTTGACTAGGCGTAAATATATATAAATTTTATTTCATTCTATAAATTTGAGGACCATTTCTGGGGGTTTTGAAATTTATTGCATAGTTTGATCCCACGTCTTAAAAAGTGGATTTACACATATCGTAAGAAATACTGAATTACAAACATATATCTGTAATGCTAGTTTAAAAAAAACATTCTATTATGCAGGTAAAAACAATAAATGCTTTATTCACATTGCAGCATATTAGGTATTTAGAAGTAACATAGATTGGTTTGTAAATTATCGAAAACACGTGGATAAATATAATTTTTCGTTTCTGTGAAAATGTGATCATTTTGGTTCCATGTCAGTTGATCCAAGAACAAGTGTCACCCGGCATATATTTACAATATGCAGTCTGTTTAGGGAAAATAAGGTTTGCTTATTTACATAAAATATAACTAAATGGGGTGTGCAAAGAGGATGTACAGCCGAAAAACAAAAAAAAGTGTAAAACATATTTTTTTTCAAATGTATCAAGGAAAAAACTAATTATCCATATACTGTATACACCAGCGTATAAGTAAAAAAACCCGACTCTGTAAGTTAATTCGTTTGATTTTTATACAACCGTATTATTAAAGGTATTCTTGAAGTCGAATTTAGGTCTAGAGAGCAACAACTGTCTGGTCACCAAACATGTTTATGGGTATGTAGTATTTAGGTCATAAACGTGATTTCTGTATAAGAAAATAACACCTAGCTAACTACGTGTACACGAATAAAAAAGGTTACCCCTGGCTTACTAAAAAAGTGTTCACAATCTATTAGTCCTTTCTAATCTGAAATTAATTTTCAATCACTAATGAAATTATTAAAAATATTTTGATGTTACAAAAATATCTCAACACTAACATAACGACCTTTTCGCAATCTCTGTGTGCTGTTGAAACGTCGGCCATAGAAAAACGCGATCTTAACGAAACAATAACTATAGACAATGAATTGGATAAACATAAAAAAAATAATTTTATCCGCGCGTAGCTTCCAGTCTCGTAATAAAGATATCCCACAACCCCTCAACAGTTCTGTGGGTTAGATTAATAACTTTCTTTTTACGAGCATGTTTTTGCGCCAGAAATAATAATACATAAATACTGTCTCCATTGTTGGTAGTGCACGGGATCAATAGCTGGCTTGTACGGACTCACCTGCCTGTCGTTCCAGGTTGCTATGGGGTGAGAAGGGATGGAGGAAGAATGGGATGGCAAGGTGGATAGGGGGAGACGCATGCGCCCCCCTGCTTCCCTCCCTCACCGATCCCCCACCCACCCCTAGCCCAGACAGCCAACAAGTGGCTACCGTCAGGGTAAACACAACCTTGCTTATGGAAGTGCAACCTTTATTTAACCGCATTAATAATTATAACAGACTTTATTTGGCCACAGTATTGCGCGACTTGACACCAAAATATGTGGTTGGAACACCCTTATAAGGAATTCTTTATGATTCCGCAATGATTATAGTCGGAACACAACCTTTCTCGGGGAACTAAAAACTTTATTATGCCGCAATTAGAACCCTTATTTTCCCACGGGGACAATGCAACCCTTTTTACGGTACCTCCTGCGACCTTTATCACACGAAATCCTTTTGTTGGGTGTAGTGTGGCCACTCGTTTGGAAGAGAATATTCAAATTTCATCAGAGCAATCGGTTATGTAATGTACTTGTTATTTGTTCTCAAGTCGGTTTCTCATGGCTGAGGATCGTAATCCCTATTCAATTTACACTAGCAGTGAAGGTACTTCTTAACTGACATCTATTGAGACACATATAAACTTCATGTAGCTATCTATACTAACGATATCTATTGAAGGATATTGAAACTACATATTTAACTCTGTATGCTACAGATTATATGGAATCAGTTGATCATCAAAACACTCCGATAATAATTTTAACGCAAATTCTTCTTAACAATGTTTTTGTAAAATTGTTTTTAAAACTGGGCCTTT
Organism: Limnephilus auricula; assembly: GCA_951813805.1. Classification (NCBI taxonomy): domain Eukaryota; kingdom Metazoa; phylum Arthropoda; class Insecta; order Trichoptera; family Limnephilidae; genus Limnephilus; species Limnephilus auricula. The sequence continues at coordinate 3,720,982 of OX638401.1, forward strand.
AATAAATAAAATTATCCATTTTAAAGCATTACTTACGAGTGATTTGCTATCACAAACGATGTTCTTTGTAAACTTTCATAATAAATATTCTGAAATCTTTTAACCATCTTTTAACCATTTTAAAGGTTATTCTTAAGAGGAAATCTGGTCACCGAGAAATTTGTACCGTAGGCATTTTACCAAACTGTTGCCGTCACTTTTGCTGTTAATCCCCCGAATACTGAGCGATAGGGTCAACTGAACCTCGGGATGATAATACCTAAATAAAATCATCAAAATCGCGTCCTGTATACCCCATTTCACTCCTACAAAACTGGACCAAAAATATGTTTCTTTTACCAACTGTATTAGAAGAAAATACTCTATGATTGTACGTTTTACTTTTTAAAAGTACGTCTAGTTTGTTGATGACTTCCACATAGGACAATTTTAACAATTTTTGGACGGTCCTAACTCCTATAAGAAGTAACTTATCAAAAAGGAAAAACGTACCAACACGCTGGCAGTTATCATCTATTTTATATTAAAAACATATTTGCAGTAGTTTCAAAATCCAGAGAGAAAAATTGGGAATTCATTTGTACCGCCAAAACGCCTCCCGGTTACCTCTTAAGTTAATAAAATCACCAAAAATCTCAAGAAAAAAATCATAAAGAAAAGTTTCTTCGCTCGGCTTGCTGAGCCGATAGGATTATCCTTGCAACAGCAGAAGGTGATTACCGAAAATATCAAAGGAAATTGAGAAGGAATTATCCGGCTTTGCCCTTCTGATAAATATATTTCACAATCATCTTAATTGAGGAGAAAAGGAAGCTTTCTAAAAATCGCGTAATTTTCTTTGATATTGGAACGTTTTATGATGTTCTTTCGTCAAAAAGAAATTCAAGAGAAAAAATGGAGTGAGTGACATGGCGTGTTCGAAATGAAATTATTTTCCTTAAATCACGCCCAGCCATTTTTAATTATTTGATGTACTTTGATTTTAAGAGAAGACTATTTATTGAAATTTTTTATTATATAATATATAATTATGTATTTTTTTGTACAATAAATATCAGTGATACATTAGTAAAATCATAATGGCTTTTCCTCACTATGAAGAGACAAGGTTCATGTGTTTGGTGAGATAATTCAATCCATCCACCCATCAACCTATCCATCCATCCATCCATACATCCATCCATCCACCCATTTATCCATCCATCCATCCATCCATCCATCCATCCATCCATCCATCCATCCATCCATCCATCCATCCATCCATCCATCATCCATCCATCCATCCATCCATCCATCCATCCATCCATCCATCCATCCATCCATCCATCCATCCATCCATCCATCCATCCATCCATCCATCCATCCATCCATCCATCCATCCATCCATCCATCCATCCATCCATCCATCCACCTATTTATCCATCCATCCATCCATCCATTCATCCATCCATCCATCCATCCATCCATCCATTCATCCATCCATCCATCCATCCGTCCGTAGAAATTTTGCTCTTGATGTAATAAATAAGAGCTACATAGAAACATACTTTATGGACGCGAGGTTCATAGAACTACCAATATTGTTAATTACTTACTTACAAATAATTCTATCCAGGAGGGTTCGCTCCGCCCATCCGTCCATCCGTCTGTCAGTCCATCCGTCCATCCATCTATCTATCCATCCTTCCGTCCGTCCGTCCATCCATCTATCTATCCATCCTTCCGTCCGTCCGTCCATTAATCCATCCATCCATCCATCCATCCATCCATACATCGATCCATCCATCCATCCATCCATCCATCCATCCGTCCGTCCGTCCGTCCGTCCGTCCATCCATCCACCCACCCACCTACCCACCCACCCATCCATCCATCCATCCATCCATCCATCCATCCATCCATCCATCCATCCATCCATCCATCCATCCATCCATCCATCCATCCATCCATCCATCCATCCATCCATCCTTCCATCCATCTATCCTTTCTGCCATCCATCTATCCATCCATCCTGCCGTCCATCCATCCATCCCGCCATCCATCGATCCGTCCGTCGCAATTTTGCTCTTTATGTAATAAATAATAGATACATAGACACATACTTTATGGACGCGGACTATCAATATTGTTAATTACTTTAAAATAATTCTATCCAGAGGCCCTAGCACGCTTGCTCTATAACGATCGGTTGGATAACTATCGGTAACTTCTCATCGTTCCCTACGACAACTGCAGATCGCAAACGAATATGTGACAGTTCACAATGACTAAGTGTCCATATAACATATTCGATATCAACTGTCGTTTATACGTTTGAGATCTGCATTTGTCCTAGGGAACGATTAGAAGTTACCGACAATCGGTCGGTAACTTCATATCGAGCGACCGTGCTAGCACACCAGGTGGGTTCGCTCAACCCATCTACCCTAAGAATAACACTGTTTTATACATATCTGTAGGTTCCTACCATCTACATTTTTTTATTTATTTCAATGATGGCTTCTAATGCTTGCTATTAAAATTCTATTGATGTTGTTCTAGCATATTTACAGCGAATTAAAAAACACAAATAAACTAGATGGTTCCAGAAAAATTAAGTGTTTGACTAATTAAACAGTACCTTATTAGCCTGTGCATTCGTAAATAAGTGACTCCCACAGCCTGAAGGTTTAAACACAACGTCAAATGAGTTCAGATGATTAAAAATAGTCATTCCGTCTAGCCAAAAAACAGCTGAAAACAATATTTAGACTTATTACAAATGCGTAAATTCTAGGATTGGGAGTTATGGTTCAGAGGTAACTTTTCTGGGAGAAAAAACAAAATATAAAAATGATTTTTCTGTTTCTGATGAATTCGTGGATGGATTCCATTGCAATAAAGTGTATATACATCTTTGCGAGTTTTCAAATTAATTTAAGTCAGCCAATTTTCAGGTTGTTTTTACATTCTAAGATTGGTAAATGAAACATTTTGGGTAGTATTTACAGTGGTACTTTATCAAATGATTAAAATTAGCGGAATCGCTCTAATAGAATTGTCGCTCTTTGTATTTGTAAGTGAAATGTTTTTTAGGAAAAACAATTCAATAAAAAATATTTTTAACAACAACAAAAATAACCTCTGATGGGAAAGAAGAAGAACAAAACTTTAGTAGGTAAAAAGTATTTCATTTTGGACTGTGCCTAAAACGTTGGACGATCACTGTCAATTATTTTGAGAAAAAACCGACGACCCCGTGAAAATAGATGTATAAAACTCGTAAAAATACCTCCATTAATAATTCTTTTAAAGTCTTCTAGTCGTTTACTCATATTTTTGCCTAAAACTTGCGGTTAAGAGGTAATATCCAGCAATCCATTATTCCGTTTTTGTTAATAGTGCTGCGCGCGGATGTTTTTACAACCATGAAGCTAAACAGTATTAGTTTTAAATTTAAAGCAAAATGTAGTCATTATGAGCGTCGCGAACACAGGACCTCGCCCGGCCGCATCTCAGCGGCTAATGAATCGGAGAACTTATGTCTTGAACTGCCATAAAAATGATCAAACGGGACATGTAAATGAATGAAAATTATATACTTCTTAAAATTAATTTTTGATCAAAATAATTTATAATTTTTCAATAATGTCTTAACAAAATTAGTGTGAAAAAAAAATCAGAAATATTTTAGTTTATAAAACCTTAAATAAATAGAAAAACTGAGGTATTTTTGTCACAAAACACGTTCTCGGATTTATTTTTTAATGATGTTAATTGTCTAAAATTTTAATTTTGAAAATTGTGTTGACTAGATTATATATTGATTTATTTTGTTGTATGATTTTATGATTTGAAATTTGAGTTGTTTAATAGAATCTATCGTTTGAAAATTGAATAAAACTTGCCATTAGAACCTTGGTATATTATAAATACACTTAGTTTTTCAAAATTTTAAAACTGCGTGCACCAGATAAAATAACAATCTTTCAAAATTAATTTATGTTTTTTTTTGTAAAAAAGAGTCGATACGTCTAGAATTTCATTTAAAAATGACTAATTTCCGGTATTCTCTAGTAAAACACTCTTAACGCTTGCTTTATTTTTGAGAACTGTGAATACCGTTGTGAAAGATTTAAAGTTTATTTTTCTGATTCTAAAAATCGTACTAAAATGGGTAAATTTAATATTTTCATTTTCATTTGATTAAAAAAAACCGCACATTGAGCTCCACAAATGGTTACAACTGGCTACAACATCATTATGATTTAGAAAACACCACCGTCTGATGAGATGGCTGTCACGTCAACGCCGACAAATCTACGAATAAAAACTAATGTTATTTTGGCGGCTGATCGAAAATGGCACATTTTAAATCGTTACAGATAATTTTATCGCTAACATGAAATAAAAATACAATTTAAAATATATTTTTTGAAGTAAGACATCTTTAGGGGCACAACGACGGGTAACTCAAATCTTTTTTGGAAGGAAGTAACATTAACATAACAAAACGTCAAAGCAAACTCAAACGTCAGACGTCACCCGTTTATTTTTGTTTACTAAATTTCTCAAATTAACCTGCACCATATTATTATTTTTATGCTTCGACTAAGTATAATCACATGGTCAATGTTTTTAAGCCATCTGCAATTTTAAAACTGGTTTCTGTTAATTTTTTTTATTTTTTCTCTTTTCTTATAATATAACATTATTTCCACTAAAATTTACCTTTATTGTTTTACCTTTATAATTACAAACGAAAAAATAGCAACCTAATCATGTACCGCCATCTAAACAATGTAAGATTTAATTTAGTTTTTAGTTTTTAGTCAAAGAAGTTTTACTTAGGTTAGACGCAATCAATATTTTTTCTTCATTTTCTTTCTTTAAATTAGAAAAAAAAGCATTAGACCTCTAAAGTACCAACGATATCTAAAGTGCTAAATTATCAAATAACCATGACCCATTAAGGCATCGTTAGTTTTATGTATTACCAACAAGAGCTTAATAAATATTTTAAACGATCGATGGAATATTTATTTATGACGAATACAAACGAACGCGACTATGTAGATTAAATATTATTTAAACAACGCTGTGGTCGGAAAATCTACTGCGGGAATATGAAAACATTATTGTATATTTCGAATTTAATTTTTTAGGCAAATACGTTTTACTAGAAAGCAGCAAATATTTATGTAGGTGACTATAAAACTCAAAAAGCCCAGGTAGTTAAAATGTTGTGTGAAAATTGCACAGCTATTTCGTTTGAGAATTTTTAGGCCAACTCATTTTTTACAAAGTAATTTCCATCAAGAGCTTTGAAAATTATATGAATTGTTTTGATCCATTTTTATCGAAAATTCAACAAAAAACAGTATTTAAATTCTCAAGAATCAGGAATCCGGTTAGTAGTGACAGATTGGAATTTCGGTATCGGCCGCGGTTTCGGTTTCGGTTTCGGTCGATAATTAGTCGAATCCTAGGTTCATCCGAAATCTCCATTTGTGATGTGTCGGTTCACGTTTGGCTTTATTTGAGTGCGTGTGCATTGAGTTTGGCTCTAGAGTCCAGAATAAATTTAATAATATTTAAATAATAATAAATAATATTAAATAATTTTAAATAATATTAAATAAATATTATTTAATATTATAAATAATATTGAATAATAATAAATAATATTAAATATAATATTAAATAATAATAAATAATATTAAATAATATTAAATAATATTGAATAATATTACATAATATTGAATAATATTAAATGATATTAAATAATATTACATAATATTAAATAATAATAAATAATATTAAATAATATTACATAATATTAAATAATAATAAATAATATTAAATAATATTAAATAATATTGAAAAATATTAAATATTATTTAATATTTTTCAATATTATTTAATATTATTTATTATTATTATATATATTGAAAAATATTAAATAATACAATATTAAATAATATATATTCACCAAAGTTTGGTAATTAAACATAACTTGATTGACTGTCATAATATTTTTTTTATTTTTTATTATTTATTAACCAAAAAATACATGTTATGTACATTCTTTTAGGTATATGCCACCTCACTAGGCTGAGCCTGTTCCGAGGTGGCAGTAATTTAGTAGTTTTTATATCATTTTCAAAAGAAAGAATAAAATAAATTATTAATTAATAAATAGAATTTTGAAAAATAAACATAAAATGAAAATTAATAAGAGAAATAGAAAAGAAAAGAAAAAATGGAGAAGAGATGATATAAAAAACTTAAATTATTTGAAAAAAAAAAAAGATAAAATTTTTATAGTACAGATTATAGTACCATATTATGAATACGAACCAAATTCATTTTTAGAAAATAATTTCTTTAAAATTTACTATGATAAAACTATACTAACAGACAGACCAATTGGTCATAATAGACCTGATATTGTTTTACATGACAAAATTAAAAAAATAACTTATATATTATTGATGTAGCTATTCCAAATTCCTGTAATATTCAAAAATCTGTTTCTGAAAAAATAAGAAAGTATACAGATTTAGGAAATGAAATTAAAAGAATTTGGCATTCTCAGACTATAAAAATATTACCTTTTGTTATTTCGGCTACTGGCATTACACCTAGCTCTCTTATTAAAAATTTAGGCATATTAGATTTGTCAAAGAATTTGTATATAAAAATGCAAAAATCAGTCATTTTAAATACATGTAGAATTACGAAAGATTTTTTAAATATTTATATTGAGGGATAAGTAGGATTTATCGGTCCTATGGGAAAAACTAAACCCGTTCCTGTAAATCTGGTGAATAAAAATAATATTAATAGTTTCGGTGCTTAACTAAAACGAACAAAAATGGACACCTGCCTTCTCATTAGTTCTACCTCCATGCAAATATCAAAAGAATGTGTAAAGTGGGCGGAACATATTTGTAAGTAAGAAAATGCCATTGCCCTTTCATTAAAACACTAATTAGTGAGGTAAGGTAGTTAGCCTTACTCTACGCTACCGTAGGAATATAAATAATCATAATTATTTATGCTTATTTCTGGATCTTAATGGGCTGGGCTCAGTTATTTCAGTTTTCTAATATTGTGGCTTTTTTTCGACTTAGCATACCTATTTTAGAATTCGTAAAATTAGATTTAAAGTTGAGCCCAGGACAATAACGTCCAAGGATAAAGAAACTATCAATAAAAGTTGTAAAGATAAAATAAAAGTATTTTTCAGCTAATGATCTAGAGTCATCCATAATCATACGCTCTAAGGGGAATGATAATAGAAAGCCCACCTCCTTGCTAAGGAAACTCTAATTTTGAGGCTGCCGTTTCAAGGATTTAAAGGTTATCTCGACGTATGATCTAATCTCCGATATGAGTAAAATATTGTGAAAACAAATATAAAAATAAAATTAGAATAAACATTTCTCGATTACAATTTGAATATTTGCTTTAATTTTTATTTTTAACTAGCTGACCCGGCAAACTTCGTACCGCCTCAGAATCAATAAATGTTGTGTTTAGTTTATTAGCTGAAATAAATTAAGTTCTTATTAAGTTAAAATAAATACTCTAAGTTCAAAAAATGAAATTGAGCTGTTGACTAAGCACAAAATGTTCGGCACACTACACCACTGACAGTTCGAATTGATTCAAATTATGTCGACCAACGCACATTATTTGAAAAGCCGTTCCATACAAAATATATGAAAAAAATTATTTTCTTCATAATTATTTTTCCCGTGATTTTTTCCGACGTTTTAATAGTTATTCTGTTAATGGGAACGGAGACAAATCCAACGAATCAAAGATCATAAAAATCGGTTCAGCCGTTCTTGAGTTATAAATGGTGTAACTAACCAGACTTAGATTTATATATTAAGATTTAAGCATACATTCTACAACATAAAGAACTCACCCGCTTTTCATCAAACCTGAGTTGCGTGGTACCTAAAACTTGATCCACATTAGCTTGTTAGTTAATTAATTGTTGAACATATTTTGCTCAAAAATTCTGGTTCATCGATCCTAAAATATACAATGCATTGAGTACTGTTGTAAAATTTAAAAAATCTATATCCCTTTTTACTACTCGTGAGAACTATTGGCTAGTTGAAAGTAGCGAGCTTTTTTAAAGTTTGCGTGAAATGGAAATCACGATTCACATATTTCATATAAATATATATACACGATTTACTCTTCTTTTGTATTGGTCGGTATTTCTTGGAAGCTCTTCACCGCTCTTTACAGTTGTAATGAGTTCTGTGATTTTCAAGTCTTTCAAAAGGGAGGTCATATAATACACTTTTGCGTAATTTTTTTGCTAGCTTTTAAATATTATTTGATTACTTAACTTTTGTATTCTTTAGAATGTATGTTTTATTATTCAGTTTCATTTTGGTTATGATTTTTAATATGGTTGTTATATCTTTTTTGTATTCCAAAAATTGTTTTTATTTTTCTGTCTTCATTTTAAATTCTTATTTTTACATTGTAATATAGCCTATATACTCGTACGATTACCACGATCAGGGCAAGAGCCTATAGAATTGTAGTAATGATAATGCTAATTTTTTAATCTTCGTCAATTATTCAATTGTTGTTCTTTTTGTCTATGCTTGTTTGTTTCTTTTGTTATTTTTATTCTAGTTATTATCCTGATGAAAAAACCATCGGTTTTGAAACATGTGGATATTATAACATGTGATTATAGTGGTTTACACAATGTCATTTATTTCATTTAATAATTCTAATGAATAAAAAATTGTAACATTTATATGAAATAATAAAAAAATGTTTCTATTTCATAGAGCAATATATCTAGAATAGACGTCATCAAATTTTCATTTCCGGAGTTTCAAGATTTTTACATGTATTTTTTTAGATGGTAAATTAATTTCCCTTATATGTTTTATGGATAAACAAAATATTCTTATATTTTTCATAAAATAAAACCAGATGCCACACGCTACATTATTTAAAAAAATATTTTTTAGGTATCCACAAGATTTTTGTTTATTTGACCATTTTGTATTTTGTCAGTGTTTTATAAATATGTTTATAAACTCGGTAGAAGTAAAAATATTTAAAATAGAAGGACTTGAGTTTAGGCATACCTCTAGAGAAATTCTAACCTCATCTGGCGGTTATAAAAAAAGATATTAAACGAATACCAAGGGCTTCCGACTACTCAATATTTCAACACCCGCATCAAAACGTCCGGAAAAAACTGGCTAAAGGCAGGTAGTTGCTTTTATGGGTTGCGAAAGATATGGTTAAAAATAAAAGTCCATTAAAAGTATACTATACATTGGGAGGTACAAAATATTACCTGTTACGCCTATTGGAGGCTTTAGTACAGGAAGTTGGTAGTTTAAAAGGTTTTTACACTTAAATATTAACAACTTTTTATTCGGAAGAAATTTTATGAACGACGTATATGAAAAAGGCATTTAGTATATAATCTTTAAATGTTTTCTTTCTTTGAAAGGTGGTTGAAATATTTAATCCATTTTTATAATGTGTTGTGTTTTTAATTTTTATTTTATTTATTAACTATCAAATTACGTATGCACATCGTAGGTATTTTTTATGCATGTTTATAATATGATGACATGACTACAAAATTACTACTTGCAGCGTATCTTTTAGGCAAGCAGAATTTGGGAAAGATGATAGATACATTTTGCAAAAAGACCGACGATTCATAATTACTGACTTAACGTAGCAAAGTCGCGTTTCGACTCGACCACTTTGCATTTATGTGTCTGAAAAATATATATGTTTTTTTTTTTTTTTTTTTTTATAGAGTACACCTCACAAGAGTCCCAACTGCTCCCGTCTGGAGCCAGTGAGACTATGGCTTCCCCAATTGGGGTATGTTGTGAGGCTGAAGGAAAGTGGGGAAGGGAAGGAGATGGGGAAGAGGAGGGTAGGAAAGTACCTGGCTATTCAGATCTAGTCACTAAACACGGCTAGAGCCATTATTAAGCAACGTTTCAATTCTGAATGGTGGTCTTACACCAGGGCGATACTGAGAGTATCTTCCACTCTGTATTCTGTATTATGTATTCCGTGTCCAGCCAATCCTGCCCAGATTGAAGCAAGAGCGTAAGAGAGTTGCGACTGTTGCAAGCTGTCAAAGCGCAGAAATCAAAATTCCGCGAAGTTCACAGAACTACTAAGTTGTAGAAACATCTAGGATCGGTTGTTTCCAAATTTCAAAGTTAAATTTAAAGTTCCGTTATTATTTCAGTTCAGTGAAATAACCCAAAATGTGATAAAAATCAATATGTAAATGTATGTTATTTGAAAGATGAGAAATATTACATAACAAAAATTATTAATGAGTCTAGTGAATGAAAAAAATTGTTTAATTTCATATCTAAAAATTATTAAAGTGAGAATAGGGAGAGGGTAGAATAGGGGGGAGGGGTATCAGTCTAGTTGTGTATAGTTCAAATACTAATAATAATAATAATTACAGCGGTAGGGCGTTGGACTGCTATTCCGAAGGTCGCGGGTTCGAACCCGGCGCGCGTGCGCAAATAAATTTTATTTAATTGATTTGTGTTATTTCACAATTAATTATTAAAAACATTATATAGTATCGCCCTGGTGTAAGACCACTATTCAGAATTGAAACGTTGCTTGAAATGGCTTAAGCCGTGTTTAGTGACCAGATCTGAATAGCCAGGTACTTCCCCACCTTCCTCTTCCTTCTCTCCTCCCCTTTCCCACTTACCTTCAGTCTCATAACACACCCCAATTGGGGATGCCGTAGTCTCACTGGCTCCAGACGGGAGCAGTTGGGACTCTTGTGAGGTATTCACTATAAAAAATAATAATAATTTGCATAACAAGAAAAGGAAATTAATAGAATTGTAGTAGCATTTAATAAGTATCTATAGTTGTTATAAAGTATCGAGAGATCTCTGATCTGACTTGAAGGAGTGTGGTGCAGAGTTAAAAATGTCAAATTGTGTTTAGTATGTATTGAAAGTGTGCGGTACAAGAATTTTTGTTACTATGTTGGACTAGGAGAATTCTTGTTAAATTTTCACAGCCACAAATTTTCCTTCAACAAAAACAAAAAGCATACCCAAAAATTACATAGGCCTTGAGGGAAATAATTTTCAGTAAAGCCTACTAACTGATGGAGTTCACAAGCAAAAAAATGTTTTACAGCTTTTTAATTGTATTTTTAAAACGATGAATATTACATATTATCTAATTTGGAGCTATATTATTATAGTATAATGAATATTAATGACTGTTTACTTTGTTACGTTTTAAAAACAATATTTCCCACACACAACCAAAGCATTATCAGCGCCTTAAGGCTGTAGGATGGTTTGCTCATTATTGTTGATTCTGTTTATTAATAATTCCCGCTATAAATAATCCGGACCCTTAAAGCCTCCGCTTAATAACTCCAGACAAAGGATGAAAGAAGAGAAGGAAGAATAAACTGGGAAGCTTTATCTAGTGAAACTATTTCTCCGGTTAAACGTGTTTTAGATGATACAGGATATTTTTTAGATTCCTTCAGATTTCAGGTTAGTCAAATAATTTGGAGAATTACAGTGAAAATGAATATAATGAAATTAATACGTATGAATAACTTATATTCAGTGTATAAGACAGATATCTTTACGTTATTCTGAGAAAGCAAAACTGTCAAATGGTGATGCATTTTTATTGCTTACTTTGATGTAGGTATATATTAAAGCAAATTTTAAATGAAATAAAGTCAATATTGAGTTATTAGTTAAACTTTTCGGTACGGAGAATAATCAATCTCATCAAAACCGCCATGTAACTTCACGGGCCTTAACATCTTTTTCTTTCAATGCAATCAATAATTGTTCGCATCTTATGTAATATGGCAGACCGGAATAATTGTATATCCTCCTGTCCCTGTTGGATTAATAACATAAAAAAAAAAATAAAACAAGCAAATAAAATAATCAGATATTGGTCACAATATCTATAGATAAATTAGTTGTTCTCACAAAAACTTCGCTACTGAAATAATAAAATCAATATTTTGTTATCTGTTTGTAATTGAGGTTTTTTTTGTTACTCAAAATGTTGGTGAATATTTTTGCGACAATTATTCTAATATGCCTGATAATATGTCTGTAAAACTTCGTAGTTAAAGTTATTTTTATGCCATAAAAAATTTAATGAATTTAGAGAACCCGTTTGATTAAACGTGTCATTACAGGAGACCATGTTTGTCCCAGCTCACATAATCTCACGAAATCGTTGTCATAGTGAGAATAATTATTTTGAGAATTGAGTGAGAAGTATTATCTAAACGGAATTAGAAAGATAATACAACACGCTTTATATTCAAATCTAAAAGTTAACTTCAAAAAATTTAAAATGTACATCTTTATGAAACCAAAGTTTCTGATCGCAATTTGAAAATAAATTATGATACTTTGTGAATTTTTTAATATTTTTTTTACATGAAACGACAAAAAAGTGAGGTGACAGTAACGTTCATAATTCATTTGTCTAATGAAATATGTGTGTGTTTTTTTTTCAGTATCAGTAATTTTAGTTTGTAAAAACGTATAAAAAAAATTTAAGTTTTCATCCCAAATTTTTATATTAAAAAAATTACATGATTATTTCTAATAATAAAATTTGAAATCTTATTTCATCACCTTTCCAAAACAGTTTCTCGTTTTCGGATACGTTTACAAATATTCCATTTATTTATATTTTATTGCAAAGCGGAAATATTTTTAACCTCTAAAAAAAACCGTCAAATTTTTGAAGGGTTAATCCAACAATGTTAGATCAAAGAAATTATGTGCGTCGACATGCCCAAATATTTTCGTATTAATTTTATTTCACCAAATTTTGCCAGATACGTCTGACTTTATTAAGCAGGAATCACATTAACCTATGACTACTCATAGAACGTGAATATTACAGTTAGTTCATAAGTATGAGCTTTATAAACAATGTAGACGAAGCGTATGAGTAGAGATAACAAGGAACGTAAATTATATAGAGACCCACTAAATTCCTCATAATAAAAGCTCTATGATATAAAACAGTACTGTTAAACCATGACCCGCTGGTGGCGTACGAGAGCGGCTTTAAATTTTCACGTGAAAAAAATTATTGATATGGAATTAAACATTATTTTTATAACTAATCGATATTCTGATTAAGTTATGTTTTTTTAATATGTGCAGTGCGATTTGATCCCTCATGTTGGAAATGAAATGAAAATGCAAAAAAGCAATTAAGACGTTCATACCCATTTTGAGTATATGCGAGATTGAAAGAACTGGGAAAGGGAATGAGATTAAGAAATAAAGGAAGGTTAAAATTCAGATCAGATCTGGTAACTAAAAATGACTAATATCACTTAAGGTAACGTTTTGGTTCTGAATGGTGGTCTTTCGTTAGGGAAATACTGAGAATCTATATATCTAAATATCTACTACTCTGAAACGTGGTGGCGCAAATGTAAAAAAAATATTTAAAAACATCTACTACTTTGGCATGAATTTCTTATAACAAATTTGATTTAATGATAGTTAATCTCCCGATGGTTGTCCTCTCCCCCCCCCCCCCGGCATACTTATTTATATTGAATAAGTAGTCAGTCATCAACGCCCTAATGAGTTTTTAAATAATTATACAGTATTTTATGATTTAGTGTAAACAGATCCAGAAAAGATTAAGGTAACACAAATAAATAAAAAAAAGGTGTTTAACAAGAGGTAGGTGTAGAGGTGCAATTAAATATATGTTTTGATAATATAAATAAAAGAGAAAGAATAAAAAGAAACAGTTTTTGAACCGCAGATAGCATAAAATATAACATATAATAATAATAATATGATGTGAGTTCTTAGTACATAATTTACAAATATAAAATACATAACAAAGTAAAGATAAAAACATTAACAAAAATAACTGCTTTACATGGCTATAAAATTAATATTCATCATAAAACAATTGCATGATCGTAAGAACTTCATTTAGTTTTCACCGGTAGCCACCGGAGGGCAAACAGCCATTGAGAGGGAACATAATTTGGTTAGATGTTAAATGTTAGAAAGATAATTTTAATGCAGAAAAATGAAGAAAAAATGTGACACATACGTAAAATTGAAAGTAAAAGAGTCCGTAGACGGAAATGAAGTAGTATATATTTAAATATAAAATTAAGTTAAATATTGCAAATATAATATTATGACATAATAACCAACACACACGATCTTACTGTTACTCGATACTCCGACCATTCTTTTAAATAGCTAACTAACTAACTAAACAACACGCCCTTTGCTGGCAGGGGTAGACAGAGAGGACGGACCGCCAAACAACTCGATCTTGGCACACACTCTTTGCCTTGTCCACATTCATACATCATCACATACATACTCTAATATTAATCTTACTCTTGACATGGCCCGACTCAAGTATCTAATTCACTTGATCGTGCCATGTTTTTCACGGGCGTCCCTAACTTCTTCTACCATTCATATTTGTGTCTTATATTCTCCTAACACTCCGTTCTTCGTTCATTTGCTCTACATGCCCGAACCAACTGAGGGTCTCTTTCTTAATCTTACTCATTACACTTACAACAGTCTTGTATTCCACATTTCTCACACGATCATACTCGGTTTTACCACACCTCAGGGATCTCATTTCAACAGCATTCAGTCTACTTTCATCCTTCCTCTGCCAGTTCCATGCCTCACTGACTAAATCCACTGTGGACTGCTAGTTTCGCTTCTTTGGACAGATTTTTGTTTGCGCCAATAGTATTCAGTCCTCCATTAATGGGGTTACCTGCATTTACCCTTCTTTCAATATCTCTATCAGCCTTTCCATCTCTCTTCTAAACATACCACCCAGATACACAAACTCATCCACCTGCTCCAATTATTCATTGTTCACAACAATATGGCACACTGTTTTCGTAATCTCTCTTTCAAACACAATGACTTTAGATTCGCTTACATTCATCATTTAACTCATTATTAATACATACTTCATACATCCTAGATACGAGAGACTGTAGATCTTCCATAGATAATAATTAATACCTACGGTTGGAAAACCCTGCTTGACACAATGAAAAATCCCACCCTAGGTAAAGCTATATTTTGTAGCGCACTGTAACTACCCCGTTCATCTTAATTTAAAAGTGTCTTGTTCATGACCTTTGAACTTTGATTATTAATTAAGTATTAATGAAGTTGCCTGGAGACAGTGCCTGGTGTTTGGTGAAACATTTCGTGTCGGCGGGGATCTAGTTTCCTAAGGAAGAAAAAGCTACTTGTCTCCCTACCCCGAGGGACCTGGATCATGTATTTCATTATGTATCAAGAATCTAAGCAATTATTTTCGTACCAATATCACAATTTGTACCCAGGAGATCAATCTTAAGGAATATCACAGCAAGATGATTAAACTTCAAATTGTTGTAAATGTTTTGAACTTAATAATTTGTTTGATTTTCTCTGTTCTAACCTTTCTAAGTACTTCTCCGACAGCTTATTAGTTTTACTTATATTTAAGATTTTCTCATCACTTAAGCGAATACACAATTGAGCAAAAAATAGTGATAGTTTGGAATAAAATTTGGTTTGAAAAATGTATCGTATCAGTGTCAATATTTTTGGTTAGTACTTGAGGTAATTATATTTGTTTTGTACAACTTCCTAGAACATAGAATTAAAAAAAATGTATTTTACCATCTAACTATATATACAATAACAATATATAACCTAGATATTGTCATCAAGTAAATTACATTGGGTTATACGCGAGTTTATTGATTATTCTAATGAGCTCGATTGGCTTCGCTAATTAATAATTGTTTGCCTTTAAAAAGTTATATTTAAACGAATGCGAAGGTATTTCTGCGCAATATGAACTTAATTTACTATAGTAATTAAATTACCTTAATTAATATATGCATAGCATATAGGGACTCCGAGTTCAGATGACTCAAAGGAGGAACCCGTATAAGCGGTAACCTGTGAATTAATATTTAATTAAATAATGTAATAATGAAATATGGTGTTCATTTTTAAGTGGTTAAAACATCACAATAAATAAGATTATGTATTATGAAGTATGAAACATATTTACCGTGTTAATATTAACTGACCGACCGAAATCTTAAAAAAAAAACCTTATTAATGTCAGGTGGTCGTAGTATTCTAAATGATAAATTTGAATTATTTCATATTGAATTAATTCGCTATTTTGAATTAGTAAGGCCGGTAGATAAAGCAAATAAATGTCAAAAATAATTGCAGATTAAAGTAAATACCTAAGCTTTAATATCCACGTTGAAAACTTTCTGATTTTTAAATAGAGAAAACAGGAATAGGGTAGTAACTCCGTCAATGATACAGGTGTAAATGAGAAATGTTAGATAGCGTGATACATGTCTCAACTTTGCGCGAATGGCCAGGCTATTAGGTTGCGTTCACAAAATAAATTCTTGTGGTTCATTTTGAATTGGTTTTAGGAGAACTTTAAAAAAAGAAATTTATGATTAATTTGGAGACAATGCTCTTTCCTATTTTTGGCGCCGTAGTTCCCTTTGATCGTCCTTGGGTGTGACGTAGCACTGACGAGCTGGACTGATACGCAGCGCGTATCAAATTACCTGGTACTAGTGTTATTCATCCATTCACCTACATATTATATTACCATTTGCACAGATTCTAGCCTAAGGCATTAAATCCTTAAAACTTAGAACTTATTTACACATTATATTAACAAATAAACCACGGTCTTTATACCCGTAGATATGTTATTTTCAACATGGTAAGTAAGTAACCATTTATGTTATTTTAAGACTTTTATGTGTCTTAAAAACAAAAATTAAAAAATGTTCCTTTTTTAACAGAAGATTACTTTTTATATGAATACCGCACAAGAGTCCCAACTGCTCCCGCCTGGAACCAGTGAGACTACGGCATCCCTATGGTATGTTGTGAGTTATGTTGTGAGGCTGAAGGTAGTGGGGAGGGGAAGGAGATGCAGAAAAGGAAGGTGGGGAAGTACCTGGCAATTTAGATCTGGTCACCAAACACGGCTAAAGCCATTTAAAAAAAAATATATATATATATATTAACTCAATACAGGAGGCCCTGAGGAAAATAACTTCCCTCGGGGCCTATGTCATCTTTGAAGATGCTGCGTGGAGGGTCTTTTTGAGGAGAGGAAGGAGTGAACATGGGTCTTGAAGAGAGGCCGGCAAATCGTTCCACAGCCCAGCTGTTGAACGATTTGCCGGCAAGAAAGAGTCGTAAAAACGAACCAGTTCTCATGTAATAAATGTTAATTTAGTACATATGTTGGGCGAGCGTTTGGCGTGTTTCCCGACTATGCACCGGTGCCGAGGGGATCAGTAACGCTCAACGTCAAGGGTGTTTTTCAGGTACTTTGGGGCTTCAGACCAGAGGTGGCTGCCAAATTCAACCGTGGGGCGCACTTGCTATTTGCACAGGGTTAGCAGTAGTGTACTATTAAAGTATCTGCGGGCCCTGTACAGTACACACAGTTTCTGAGAGGCGAACATAACTCTGGCCTCGATGAAGCCGCCACATCTGAGCCCCATGAAATGACACTAGTCTCCCCAAGGAGACTAGATTGTCATTTCGATCCCTTTTAGACGTAATCAGACATGATTGGATCTTTGAAATATTGAATTCGACGAGATTATTCTTACCCCAAGAGAAAACACTCTCGAGGTAAGCGTCCATTCTTTGCTTCAAAGCCCTCCGAGCCATTAGAATTTGTGCACCCTTTGGGGGCTTGTCAAACAAAAAGCTATCATTGACTGTACTGTCATCCATGTAACAATGAATTGGTGCACATGTCAAAAGGTCATTGATGAGCAACAAAAACAAAGTCAGAGACAGAACCGATCCCTGTGGGACGCCAGCGTTTATCGAATGTGAGGAAGAGGTGAAACCGTCAGCAATCGTCTGAATCGACCTCTCCCTCAAAAAGTCGGCAATCCACCTGCACAGGGAGATACGGGAAGTCCGTAAGAATGCAGTTTGTTGACAGGTCCTCGGTGCCAAACCCGGTTAAAGGCCTTGAAAATGTCCAGTGCAACCGTTTGGGTCTCACCGAAACGTTCCAGGCACCGACCCCAAACATGCGTCACATACGCGAGAAGATCACCGCACGAGCGGTTCCGTCGGAATCCGTATTGACGGTCGTTAATAATTTTGTTGTTCTCGAGGTATGTGAGCAGTTTGTCGTTGATCACACATTCCATCACCTTGGATAGAACTGATGTGTTCGATATGGGGCGATAGTTGGTCGGGTTGGAGCGGTCATTTCAAGTAACTTTTCGATTCTGAATGGTGGCCTTATACCAGGGCGATAATGAGAGTATTTTCATAATCCAATAAAATTTATTTGCGCACGTGAACCGGGAGTCCAGAGCTTTACCCAGGACGACGCCAGCCGTCATGTATATAAGTAATATTTTATGTTATTCTAGGTTATTGAACATATTTGTAAAATTTCCTCTTTCATTCCATGATAAAATTCTTTTAACATAAGATTACTGGTAAAATGTGTTTACTTTTATTTTGTTTTCTTATGAAAACCGCACACGGTTCCAATCGCTCCCAACCGTCCGGAGCCAATGAAACTATGGCATCCCTGGTTAGGGTATATTGTGAGGTAGTAGGTAGAGGAATGGGTAATTTTTTACAAAACCGCGACACGCTTAATATGCACTTAAAAAAATGTAGAAGATACATAATCGTTATTAGTTAGTAATTCAGCAACCGGAATTGAAAAATAATGCATTTTAATTGTTATTTTTTAACTTTAAAAACACAAAACGTCACTTTCACCGACCGCCATGTTACGAGTTATGACGGTAAATACGAATTTTTTAAAGAAAAAACACTTTTTATCAGTTAGATAATAATAAAAAGTACGTATTTCAACTTTCGGAAATGAAAAATAATGCATATTTATCATTATTTTGCTCGATAACAAACACGTAAACTCATCAATCCTCATAATTGGTCTGTGCAAGTACCGACAAAGTGAAAAAAGCATGCCAACAGATAGTTTCTTGTGTTATTATTTTATTTTTACCGTGTATGCCAATTATTTTATATTCATATATTATGTATAAAAAAATATAATAATCTAACAAAACAAAATTACATTTTTTCGGGTTTAATACATATTTGAGTTAGGTTAGGTTAAAGGGAGTGGGTGGGGGGCGGGAATGGTAGGTTAGGTTAGTTTAGGTTAGGTTAGGTTAGGTTTGGTTAGGTTAGGAAAGGGGGGGGAATGGAAGGGTAGGTTAGGTTAGTTTAGGTTCGGATCGGTTAGGTTAGGTTATGTTAAGGGGTGGGGGGGGGGGGATGGAAGGGTAAGTTAGGTTTGGCATGATCGACGATGTGTCGGATCTGCCGGATCTGCCCTGATGATGGACACTGAAACGCTGTCCGAAACGTCGGCTAAAGAAGGAGGTAGCGCAACACGGCATAACACCCCAAAAACAAACATCGAAAAAAAACCTTAAAACCAATCAATTTATACAAATATGTATGAATATTAAAAAAAAATTCATCACAACTCTCTCTATTACTTTAAACATTTTGCAAATTCCAAAAATTAATATCCGCAATGTTATGACGCACGTTAGCCTGAGATACGAGGAGGTCCCAGTTCAGACCCGCGGCATGTTTTGGTAATTCAATAACCTTATTTGTGTAAGGAAATGCGAGCCTATACCGTGTGCGTCTAAGTGTTATGTATAATACTGGCAATAGGAGGGGGACGAATAAACAAACAACGTTATGTTAAGTATGGGGAACTTTCAGTAAAGTTGGAGTTAGTAAAGAAAATAATAACAAGGAAAGATCAAGTTTTAAAAATGTGATGAAAATATAAAATTATGCTGTAATAACAATAATGTTTTATTCCAAGATGTGCGGAGTGCATATAGTAATTCATATATTTAAGGCATTATGAGAATAAAGTAAATTTTTAGTAAAGAAACGATTTGGGAGGCGGGTATGGATATGCCGTCCCAGGAACCATCTATTGGACAACGCCTCTGCGATAGGTATACTACGTTTGGCGACTTAGCACGGGTTACCGGATTCATTGGGTGAAGTTTGTCCGGATCTTGGCCATTGATGAATCTGCCCACCCCAGCTGCGTAGATGAGGGAGACCTTTTGACGTCTCTAGCAGGTATCTCTCGGAACCGATCATCTTACAATGCAGAGGGAGGGATGGATTCATACATCCATCATTCCTGGAGATACAGACAACCGAATTCATACCACACCTCATACCCTTTTCCTTCCCAGAACTGCCTCTCTTTACATTCCCCAAAAGAATCTCGAAACAGCATCACCAAAGAAACTCAGGTTCGGAAGGGAATAATTTTCCCCAGGGTTTTTTTATAGTGGAGCTAAAGAAAGTAAAATAGAAAGACCTGTTTTTAATTACAATCATTCTTCCACATTCTTAACTAAAATAGATTTTATTATATTATTTGTGTTTTCTTTTATTTTATTTTAATCATAAATTACTCTGTTTTATTTTAATTTAATAATAATCAACTCTCCGAGGCTAAAAGAATCATGGCAAAGGAATCATATAATTTTCCACAAACGCATTTACTTTTGTATTGCTCCTACTCTAGAATTGAATCCAGGGGATGTTTTGAAACAACCAAACAATACCTACCCCGTATAAGAATTACACATTAAGTCCATAAATTAATAATTAATAAAGTTCTTCTATTATGATGACCTTTATAGTGCAAACTTACCTGTTCGAGCAATTTGTCTCTGTGGCTAAATAGTGGCGGGCACTGCCATTATTTATTCTCTCTCGATTCCCACAGAACGACTAGTGTACGAGAATTTTCCCGCACATTCCATATATTCGTTATGTTCTGTGTAACCACACAGTTCAGAGAGACCAAATTGAAATGTCAACTCATATAATCGTTGGAGTAGGGATGGCCTTTCTGAATCGATACTTTTTGAATATCGGGTTTCGAAACCTGCCAAGAAAATAATAAACAATAATCAATCATCTTTTTAATACTTGCGAAACAAATTGCTGAGAGAATAATTGTGAAACATATTTCTCGATGAGTTATCAATTATTTATTTTTTTATTCATATTTTGAGATGGGTTGAGTGTGCTCTTAAAGGATGTTAGATGTAATTAATATTAAGTCTGTAATAGAAATTGATATTTATTTTATTTATTTAACGTCCGGAGGGCTTTTATATGTTGGCACAAGTTTGTTACATTTTGTTGGCAGGAAAAAATAAACACACGTCATAAAAATTCAAGAACAAAAACTGAAAAATACAGCGATTAATAGGTTTAGAAAAATACAAGATTTGTTTAGGAATAGTGTTGGAATAAATATTTTACATGATCCACAAAACTCACCAAGTTGATATTAAGTATGTCAAAATCACATGTATTGATTTTCCATAGTGTAAAATCATTGTATCCGAGAGTGGGAAATGTAGTTACGCTTATGAATGCTGCAGTAGAATAGTGTATTTTGGCGTGTTGGTATTATGGGTAAAAGTAATTTTATGAGTTGCAGGAGTTTGCAACAGTCGAATTTAGAGTAAAATATTATATTGAATAAAAAGGTTTCGTCGTTTATTGTACGTCTGTCTTCTAATGTAAGTATCTTCAGAATATTGTACGTTGTACGTATTGTATTATTGTACGTCTGTCTTCTAATGTATGTATCTTCAGAATATTTAATAATAATAATCGGATGATTTGAAATCATGTCAAGGGCTCTATAAGAAATTATATTTTAAGTCTTGTAGTGGGATATTTCGTTAAAAATTTATGAAACGCAGAATTTTTAAACTACATATTTGTTTCTTTTAATTTATAAATTGATCTATTGTCAAGGAATAGCAGTTGTCAAGGAAAGGTAACAAAGCGTTCTTTCGAAATTATTTTTAAATTGTTTCGATATTTTGTAGATAAGTGTTTTCTGCAGCCCTGCAATAATTTTAGGGTCGCAGTGGGACCCTTTATCAATGTGTCATTTTCAGGTTATCCCGCGTAAAGTTGTGTGGAATGAAAGCCTTAGCGCGAGGATGAGGATTCAGTAATGGTCTACCCTGAAATGTCCTTACATCGCCGGATACGACTGGAAACCACATGAAACCGCCCACCTAAGGGTCGTTAGGCTGTGTCTCACCGGAAATCGGAGTTTAATAAACGAAGGTCTGGAAGTAGGCATTTTTTTAAAATTCGCTGATTTAAAGAGTACAATGGTGTATTGAAACTATTTTCTAAGCTTCTTAACAATATAACCATTAGGGGAGGGTGGGGCGTGTTGTGATGGGGGCAGGTAATGACATCTTGTTTAAAATCTTTGCTATTTGACTTGGCAACTTGCGGATTGCGCCACTTTCGCGTGAATCCCGTATCAGCAGTTTATATTAAAACAATAGTGCCGTGCGATTATTTTAATAAAAGTTATACGATAAAATGTGGTTTTGAGGTGCTAGCTAAACGAACCTTTCCTTCAAGTTTTCTAAGTGATCTGCCAGCCTGCTAAAACTCGGTAAGTTCTCGTATATTTTTTCTCCAAATACTGTCTTTAGAATGTGTTATCAATGATAAATGAAATTCAAATAAATTTAATTGCGTTGCCATTTTTATGAAAAATAATGGTGTGGGGCGGGTTGTGACATTAAATCGGGGGCCGATTATGACAGTCACAACTCGCCCCACAGAATTAAATTTTTATATAAAAACAATGTTTATTATGTGGAAGGGTATACTTTTTAACTACCTTCTTTCCATTTTCTGTGGGTATTGTAGCAATTTTTTTATTCTAAATTTAATATATTTATTTTATTTCAGGCGTGCGAAATGGTCCAAAATTACAAAAAAAGACAAAGAGGAGGGAAATTCCAGAAAGTGCAATACATTTTGGACCCACAACTATCTAATAGTGGAACAATAAAATTAGTGTGTCAGAAAACACCAGAAAAAGTCTAGCCTTTAACTAAAGCTCCACCAAGAAAGAACTTTCCAAATAGGAATAAACTTAAAGGCGCAATTTTAACTTATAACCCAATAAAGAGTCAGTTGGAATCGGAAGATAAACTGAGAAAGAAAAGGAAAGGCAAAAATTATATAAAAAATAAAGTAAATACAAAACTAACTAAAAAAAACCAGCACCCAATGAAACAAAAGCGGTAACAAAGACAGAACTTTGTAAGAAGAATAATTTATAGATGAAAAAATGAATTTTGGTGCCCTCATCATCTAGTAAAGAGGAGGCAACACTTATGGAAACTAACGACAGATAAACAATGTAAATATTGTAGTAGGGGTTACTACAATATATACATCTTAATAAAGTTTCTGGTAAGCTCCAGATAGGAGGAAAATAATTTCTATCAAGGCATATGTCATCTTAGGGAGTGGAGGTTATTTTTAAGTAAAAATGTATGAGAGGTGGGTAGGAATCCGGGGGTGAGTGTGTTCAGAGGAGTGTCGGACGTATGTGTCCATCCCTACAATTGCGGTGCAATGCGATTGATCGGGAGGGTCCCGCCAGAGAGGTCATAAGGCCATCGGCTGTGCGGCCGGTTTCATACAAAACGTAGTTTTGGATTTGAAACCAAAACCAAACTGAAAAATTATTTCGACTCAGAGGAATGTTTTTTATAGGTTTTTTAAATTAATTTATTTATTTATTGTATATTTCATAATATTCACAAAAAGTTGGCGAAGATTATTTTAGAATTAATCTGCAGTTGTTATTATCCATGTTGTATTAGTTACAAACTAATGAGATTTTTATTTCGTAATTTTGGTAGTTTATCAATAGTGATTAGTTTGATAACCTAAATAATATATTGTTCTGTGATTGAGCGGTTATTAAAAAGTACTAAAATATTTATCTAAAACAACCCTTAATTATAAAGCGGTTATAAAAAAAGAAAAAATCCATGGAACCTCTTCGAAATGACTACATTCTCAAGTTTCGCAGTAAAAAAAGTTTCTGTTCGTATGAAGCAGTTACTTTGTGATGTGACATTATAATTTAAAATAAAAGTGGTGTATACAAAGTTATTGTTTAATTTTTAAAATATATATAATATATCATGTGTTTTAGTAGCTTAATACATACATAAATAAATTGCTAACGACAACAACTTATTCTCACATCTTCCCGCCAATAAACATAGAAACACTTGTAATTTGTTCGTATTAACTTCAGTCCCGTTTTTAACTGTTTTTACGAATAAAATTATCGTATTTTAGAATAACACTTTTCTCCGTGCAATTTTAATCAGTATCACTTAAACGAGATAATTATTTTTGCGGGTTAATATGAACTGTGATAACATTAAAACCCTTGACAATGGTCTAATTTTGCCTTGCACAACAAGTTTCACTTTAATTCAGTGGTTCTGAAACAAAAGAACAATTATTATCTTGATGTTATATTAATCGAAATTACTCAAGAAAATGTAGATATTCATATTATTACTCTAAGATAGTTTAATAAATGTTGTAGCGGAAGTACATACATTAAGGAAACAATAAAAGCGTTTAAGAAATAAATTAAATTTACCAGGTCTTAAATTTCAAAACAGTTGGGGAAGTCGACAAGTTAGTTTGGTGTTAAATGTATTTACCGAGCGTACATCGTCTGCATTTAGCAACTCTTCCTTCTGATTATTTCTTGGAGAAGCTTTGTTCGGGAGCTTTAATGATTAAACACCGCGTGAACCGTAGAGAGGCTCAGGCGGTGCCGCCACATATTACCTAAGGTCAACATTTTTGAAATTATTTTGGAAAAGTCGGTAATAAATTGTGATGTTGGGTTAAAGGTTGCTTTATATTTATCTTTTGGCCACAATCAAAATCATTAAGAAACCCAGAAACTTTTCATATTAATTTCTAAAGAATTTACTAAACCTTCTCTCAACCCCTTTTGCTAATGTGTCAAATATTTATAAAGTCTTGTTTTTTTTATTTTAACATAATGAATAAAGCCTCAAATTCTAATATTTATTTACTGAAGTACATATTAGCGTCTCTCAAAATTTAAAACAGAAAAATCATAAAAAAGATACCATCGCATCTAGAAATTGAACGCAGGAGTTCAAGAACCTTGCAATCATACATAAAGATAACAGCCAAAAAAAGTGCGTTAAGAAAATTAAGATAATTTTGATAGTTCTTAGTTGAAGTAGGGAAGTTAGGTGGTAGAGCAGCGCCCCGGCAAGGCTTGAGTTCAATTCCTATATGCTACCGTTTTCTTTCTGATTTTGTTGTTTCAATATTTTGATTGAGAGACGCTAATATAATACGTCTTCAGTGATTATACTCGTATATTTATCATTGTATAACGACTTTTTCACAAGTTGATTGATCTTCTACGTCTTTATTTATACTAGAAACTGGAGGGGCGAGCCTACATACTACATACTAGAGACATCTCTTGGAAAACTTCACAAACTCTACGTGCTCCTTACACCAGAGCCATCTATGCTACATAGCCCGAACTATCATAGTTTCGATTTGTAATTAGCGATCTTCCATCTATGTATCTACCATCTGGAAAAACTTAAAATTTGTGTATTCCAGAAAATTCCAGTTCCCGACAGTCAACTCTTAGGTCAGCGGCGTCATTAGCTATCGGAAAATTGAATGAGCCAAAGCGCACACCAGATACTAAGTACGGTGAGCGTGCTTTCGGAGTGTCTGGACCTAAAGCCTGGAATTTAGAGCTATACTTAAAACTCACATTTTTAGACAGTCGTATCCATAAAGCAAAAAAAACCTTTACCTTCACCCTCACATCCCGCGACATTGTATAAAAATGTAAGCAAATTCATATTGGTAAGTTTAGTAAAAGTAATTTCGTACAAATTCTCCAGTCCTAAAGAGTCCTAAATTCTCTAGTCTTTAAAAGTAAATATTAACTCTTTTTTGCCACTAATCTTCTTATCAATGTAATATAAACAGCGGTAGGGGAAGCAAATGTAAAATCATGCAATGTCCAGTGTTTTAAACGTATTTTCCTCCGCGTGCAAAGTAGTATTTCCACCAAGCATAAACTTTCTAATTAAAGTGTGTTTATCGGAAGTGACCTGCCAGGTAAGTATGTTTTCTGTATCTATTTGTAAATAATAAAACTAGGCTTACGAATTCATTATAAATTGTACAGCGCCCTTGAGGTGATTTCTCATAAAAACGGCGCTCTACAAATTGTCCAATTATTATTATTATTAAAGGGTACCCACCCGAGAACTCACGCCAGGCTCAAAACTATTTTGGTATTGTTAAGTTGGCGGATTAGCTGTGTTTTAACTTGGCTATAACATGTGACCTATGTGTATAGATACTCGAAATTAATTAAGTACATACAAAGACCATCGACCCAGACGAAGCATTAGCTTGTATGGTTAAAGCAGTCTATTTATGGCTGGGTATGTTCGCTGGACGCATGTGTAAATTATGCTTTTGTTGCTCCAAGTTATATTGAGCGATACGGCAAATATAGTTTAACAGCCTTACTAAAAAAAAAACACTCCGCGGCCGTTAAACGGTGTTTATGTAGCACGTTGTGTAAAGTCTGTACATTTCGTTTTTCAAATTCTTACTAAACAAAATATATGGTTTTGATCTGACAACGTCGCCATTTTACCAGCCTTACTAATAAACTTTCTGAAAAATTTGTACAATGGTCAAACAACCATGTATGAAGAATCCTTACTAATTAAGAACTGACAAAAAATTGTTCATGGAAAGATATGTACATTGCTTACACGGCCAAGGAGGGTAGTTTATCTGTTGTATATATTTGTTCCATTTGCAATTTTCAACGAATTTCGAATTTTTTTTTTTAATGTCCTATATATTTATTATTTTTTGAGATATCGTAAAAACAAATATCATTTTAGAACCAAAATTTAATTACCTTTAAGATT
The DNA here is from genome assembly GCA_951813805.1 of Limnephilus auricula. NCBI lineage: Eukaryota > Metazoa > Arthropoda > Insecta > Trichoptera > Limnephilidae > Limnephilus > Limnephilus auricula. Next base: position 3,747,992 of record OX638401.1, read on the forward strand.
TTCATATCTATAATATACTTAAATGTTTAAAAACTGTAGTATTTTAAGATTCAAACATCAAGTTGAAAAAAAAAACTCACTTACCCCAAACACTTCAAAATTCAAAAAAAACAGTCCTTTTATTTAATGATTTTAAAATAAATCTGTCACCTCACTTTTTACTCCTTCAAACAATAAAAAAATATAAAAAAATCTTGAAATTCGCTTTTCAATTCCAAAAATTTACAATAAAAAAACTCACGTTTGAATACATTGCTTGCACATCTTAAGGCATTAATTTCTTTGATACGTTTACTAAAATATGTATTAGACATTTTAGTCACCAAAAAACATCACTTTCAAGAATTTATAATAAAATAAAGATCTTAAAATGCAAATCATTTCTGAACATAACCTATGAACCATTTTCTGACAGCTTAATTTAGAACACACGATTTTAGTGCCACAATTTGACTTAAACTAACAAAAAACAACACAAATTAATAGCAAATATATTGAATACATGAATATAAGTGCGAATTAGTCATAAAGATTGAAATGATTAACTAAAAGATCATATTAATCAGACAAACAAGCGCGACCGACTTTTTTCCGTATAGTTAGCGTACGCGGTTATATTTTCGGCAATGCGCAGGCGCATCAATCACACCACCTAGCGGATTATTATGAAAACTCCAATTTACAAGTAAAATTTCCAGCGTTGCCACATGTAAAGATTCACAAAAACACCGTTTAACGGCCGCGGAGTGTTTTTTTTTTAGTAAGGCCGTTAGTGTAGCAACACAGTACAAATATGAATCTCCATTGATTTCTGCCATACATGACGCCTTCCGGATTATATTCGAGGCAAAGCAGGAAGAACTTTTGGATTCAATGGTCACTTTTTTAAAACCAGACAAAGCCAAATTATTCTTCTTCTTTTCTTCAAAGGCTTTCCTCATTTTTTTTTCAGATAAGCAGGTCCTTGGCGACGAAAAGTCTGCTTTTAGTAATAGTTAGGTATAATCTAATTTAATGTAACTAATTACTGTAAGCAACCGTTGTTTATTACTAACCTTTATGTAAAAAAATAGTAACCATTTAATTTAACCAACGTGAAATTCACGAAGGAATATAAAAGAGTAAATGCAAAAAAAAATTATTAGATCAACTCTCTATTATAACTTTTGAAGGTTATTCCCATAAAAAAATAGTCGAAGATAATAATGTGAATTCTGAAATTATAAATATGAGATTGACAAAAATGGGGATTAAATAATTGGTGGCAGTTGCCTGATTGAAATGGCGTTTGTCCCGGTAAGGCGTGAGGTTCTGGGTTCGAGTCCCAGTTGCGATTGTTATCTTTAATATTTCAATGTCTTCTTTTTTATATTTTTATTTAGATTATTAGTGTTATCTTCTTCTTCAATAAAAAAACAGTTTAAATGCAGATTACTTGTGTTTCATTTCAGAATGGAAGATATTTTCAAAATTTCATTCTCTTATGCTCTCAAAATCTTTCTCTGTTGGTAGAATCCAAACTGCTAGCTCACCTTACTTCTGAACTAGAGGGGCAAACCTGTATACTAGAGACATCTATCGGAAAACTATATAAACTCTACATACTACTAGCACCAGATCCATATATGCTACTTAGCTCTAAGTCACGATGTCTCATTCTTTCTCTACCCCTTCTCTTTTCCTTCACTTCTTATTATCTACTGAACTGGGGGTATCATAGTTTCCACTGCTTTTGAGAATATAACTAGTCCACTTAAGATTTGAGTTTTTATATGAAAGGGGTTGCTAAAATCATGAGGTTTCTTTAAAATATATAAATATATATTTTAATGCTTATTTTCAGGTGAGAGGGATTCGAGTGAGCGAAAAATTGAACGCATTCGGTGCGCGATACGTTTTCGTTCAAGGTCATGTCAAATGGTTTGTCGCGTGTTTTTACGTCACAAATTAATGGCTTTTTCTAACTGAATTAGGTAACAACACATCGTAAATAGACCTCGCCATGGATCTGGCAAAGAGGCGTTAAATTAGTGCCAACGAAACGCCTTCATAAGTACTAAAAAACTACATTAAATACAATAAAAACTGCTCACATTACAACCCTTTACACGAGTACTTCATCTTTTATGGAAATAATTTATGCTACAGTTAAAACTGTGGTGTAAATAGTAGCATAAAAGGGACCCACGACTTTTCATTTAGCTGTTTATTAAGGACCAAACCAGTACATTAGTTCTCGCGCAATTTCAGGCGACATTACGAACTCAATTTTAAATACACTAGAAGCGGGTAAACGCCTGTAAATGCGATGTAAAAAAAGAAATATTTTTAATGGGGAGGTTTGATGGTGGATTGTGTTTACATTATGTTTTATGGGGACTTAATGGCTTGGCACTGATTGGGTACTTCAAGATTTTTCTAAAAATAGGATGATGGGGTAATTGAAAGCACATCATAAAAATGACATCAATTTAATAGATTTGTTGAAGAAAATGAGAGGTTGTGTACTATCAGAGAGAGAAAGTATTCATATCTCAATTCCTTACCAATAAGATGAGAATATTTTACCTTGAAAACAATGAAAATGTTTTTTTTTACTTGTGATTTAACATTTCTTGGTTCAGATATTTAAATCAATGGTTCTGTATTGAGGATTATCTATTATTAACTTATACTTAAATTTCGCTGTAATTTAAATATCTATATTTATTCATTTTGTAACTCTTAAGCAGAAATTTTGAAACAGAAAAATCCGTCGAATTTAGGAATAGAACCCGGGAACTTACATAGCCTTTCCGGGGATCCGCTCTAGCACTGAACTAATTCTATTTTTATTGGGGATAATGTACTGTCTCGTGCCTGGACTAAGAACTACCAAAATTACCTTCATTTTCTAAAAAAATATTTTTTTGGATGCTATCTTTACGAATGATTGCAAAATTCTACTCAAACTAAATGCAATCTACGTAGTGTCTTGGATATTTTTTTAATATTTTAATTTTAATGTGCGATGTCTATTGACTTTCTACAAGTCTACTAGAAAGATATTTTATTTTGTACAGCCTTTAAAAATATGCCCTACAAAAATTAATTGCATTCCATTTTTTGGTATAAACCACTTCACCAGTCAGAGCATGTTCGGGGGTGGGATAAATTTATTATGATTTTAATCTGATATATAAAAGTAGTTACTTCAATTGAATTGTATAATTTTAATATCTATGTATCATTTTATATGTTACGACTTTATGTCCGGGTAAAATCTTCCCCACAGGAAAAACCCTTCCACACACTTTTCCATAAATGATCATCTATTCAATCCATTCTATGCAATTGTACCATTTAAGTATAAAAATACAAAACAATACAAGAACAACACGTCAACCCACCAGAGACCAAATGGGAAAATAATACACCGACTCCAGATGTTTTCATATCAGAGGGTTCGGCTCGGTAGAATTCCTAACTGGACCGATAAATCGTACTGATCCCTCAATATAAATATTTAAAAAAATCTTGCGTAATCCTACATAATGTATTTAAAATGACTGATTTTTGCATTTTTATGTATAAATTCTTTGACAAATCTGTACATTTATTTTTATTTTTACAGAAATAGATTTTTCAATATTACAGGAATTTGGAATAGCTACATCAATATATATTTTTTTAATTTTTTCATGTAAAACTGTATCGGGTCTATTGTGACTAATTGTTATCTCTGTTAGTATAGTTTATCATAATATATTTTATAAAATTTATTTTCAAAAAATGATTTTGGTTCGTATTCATATTTATTTATACTGGGTTGTACAGATGTTCTCACTTGCGTGAGAAAAATCCAGTTATAAAACTCAGTTAATATACAATAACAGAAATCTATAATTACATACAATTAACTACATCGTTTCATACATATTCTATTTTTCTGACTCTTGACATGGCCCGACTCAAGTATCTAATTCACTTGATCGTGCAACGGCTTCCTCGGGCGTCCCCTACTTCTTATACCATTCACAAGTGCGTCATATATTTTCCTTATGCTTCTTTCTTCGTTCATTCGCTCTACATGCCAAAACCACTTAAGGTTCCCTTTATTAATTTTAATCATTACGCTTACATCAGCCTTGCCTCTGATTGATCTCCACATTTCTTCATCACACAATCATACATAGTTTTACTACACACTTGCCTCAGGGATCTCATTTCAACAGCATTCAGTCTCTTTTCATCCTTTCTCTGCCAATTCCATGCCTCAATGACATACATAATAATAATTTTAATATCTTAAACGAAATGAGAAGAAAAAGAGGACATTATTATTTTGATAAATTATAAATTTAAAAAATAAATAAACGGAGTTATAGAATTAAAACATGCCTAATAAAAAACAATAAATACATAATAGTTCCCCTCCAGACGTGAAGAAATTAAAGATAATGAAATGACTACTAATATTTTTGTAACAAACATTCACCGTAAAACTCGCAAAATTGCACTCATCGTAGACATTTTCACACGCTTGTTGGATTTATCAATAGCGTGTTTTTATGCTACAAATAATTGTCTTTTTGACACGGACACTGACGAAGAAACGTTAAATTAGACCTTAGAAACGTTATTATATTAAAAAACTAAAAAATATTATCCCTCTAACTCTTTGCTCCATCGCTCCTTAACCCCCCAAGCCTCGGGCCTATTTTGCAGGAAGCTCAAAATACATTTCCGCTTTGCAATAAAATCCAAATAAATGGAATATTTCTGAGCGTATCTGAAAAGTAACAACTACTTTTGAAATGTGTTGAAATACAATTCCAATTTTATAAATCGAAATAAACACATTAAATAAAAATAATATATATACTATTTTCCGGCACGTTCCATAGTGGAATCACCCTGGTGTAAAACCACCATTAAATATTGAAACGTTGCTTGAAATTGCTTTAGCCGTGTTTAGTGACTCTGAATAGCAGGTACTTCCCTACCTTCCTCTTCCCCATATCCTTCCCTTTCCCGCTTACCTCCAGCCTCACAACATACCCTAATTTATCATCTCACTTGCTTCAGACGGGAGCAGTTGGGACTCTTGACTATAAAAAAATAATATATAGAATTTTTTAAATATAAAAATTATGAATGCAAACGTAAAAAAGTTTAAAAAATGTATAATAACTTAAATAACGAAAAAATAAAAACACATACTAATTATTTTAGGTAAAAATATATTATAAACATTATCGTCAACTCACTTTTGTCGTTTGATGTGAAAATAATTATTAAAGAACCACTTACAAACAGAACGAAATTCTATGCTTAAGAGGAATATAAACGCCAGAAATTTGACTTCTTACGCCTTTAGAACTCCGCGTATTTTTGTTTTTATCTGCGCGAGGAAAGTAACGCAAACGTTGTTTTTATTTTTTTTAATAATATTACAAGAAATAAAAAAAGTTAATAAATAAATCGAGTCGAAAATAATCTTAGCCATAAAGGGATATTTAAAAAAAGTTGTTTCTTATAATAACTTCATATTTATCTAATTAAATAACTAATTTTTTAGTATTTTTGCGCATATATTTCTTTTAAAGTCATTAAAATTTTTATTTTTATTCCATTAAAATGGAAAGGTAGGAAAAGCTTCAATGTATCCATAACATATTTTTCATATTCATAATGTAAACCGATTCGTAGTAAAGATAAATCTAAATCGTGATTTGACTTATCGCTTCATCTTAAATTCAAAACATATTTTTATCGGTGCAGGCCTTATTATGGTTCAAAATATTGTTTCAGTATATATCTGACTCTGAATATAAGTAGAAAGTGGAACATGAATATAATACTAGGTTCACAAAGAATGCAGTAATGATTGTTCCAAAATTTAACAATAACTGCGGTTAGCGAAATTTGGAATATAATGTGCCCAAAGTATTTAACATGTTATCGAGTGATATAAAAAGTTGCGATTCACCAAATATATTGAGATATATGCTGAAAAATGGTTACTAAATATAGATGCTTTATACTACGTCATGTGTGTTAGTTGTTACAATATGTGTAGTTATAATATTATACTGTATGTATGTTTAAATTTTAATTGAACATTAAAATCCTTTGGCAAACTGCTTAATTGGGACCAACGGCTGAGAATAAACGTTTAAAAATGCTGTCAACTGTACAGGAAGGTTCAAATGAGAGAGATCGATTATTCCCCGTATCAAATTTTTAAATTAAAAATTTAATATCGATTTATTTCATTCAAAACTTGCTTCAATATATACCTACATTCAAGTAAACAATAAAAATACCCAAAACGCACGATGATAAATTATTAAATATCGTGCACTTCTTGTAAGCATTTTTTGATCATAAGTATTTATGATTTTTCAATAATGTATAAACAAAGTAATGTGTAAAAAAATTTGAAATATTTTAGTTTGTAAGACCTTAAATAAATAGAAAAACTGAGGTATTTTTATCACACAACACCTTCATTGAATTTATTTTTTAATGATTTTAATTTAACGAAAATTAAAATTATGAAAATTGTGTTTACTAGATTATGTATTGATTTATTTTGTTGTAATTTTGTTAATGATTTTATATTTGTGTTGTTTAATAGAATCTATCTTTTTAAAATTGAACAAATCTGCCAACGACCAACGGTATAACCTTAGTATATTAAAAATACACTAAGGTTTTCAATATTTTATTTTGTAAAAAAAGAGTCAATACGTCTAGAATTTTATAAAAATGACTAATTTCCGGTATTCTCTGGTAATACCCTCTAAACGGGATTGTACCTTGATAACCAATAAAAAAAATTATAAAAGTTCCCAAGGTTTCTTTTTTTTTTTTAAATGCAGTCGGAAATTTTGGTTTAAAAAAAATAATATTTTAAATTAAATTAAAACAAATAACTTTGTTAAAACCACTAATATAATCACAATTACCTACATGTTTCAAAACCGATGGTTTCTTCGTCAGGGTAGTACTGACATTTATAACAAAATAAACAAACAAGTATAGACTAAAAAGAACAGATTAAAAAGAACTACCAATGGACAAAAATATTATAGAGAGAGGTGATTAATTAACTAAAAAATATCGTAAAAAACAATTATTTAAAAATAATTTGTTTTAATTTAATTCAAAATGACGCAACAAAGTGATTTTGCGAAGTTTGAAGAAATAAAATATATTTTAATTATTTTGTGGTTAACTTTTAGATTTTAATAAAAAGCATGGTGTTTTATATTTCTAAAACTGTTTAGTTATTTTTGTTTTGAAGAATTTTAATTTTCAATGTACTTTCTTTAGTTAAATTTTAATTTTTTTGCTATGGGTTTCGACACATTTGTGCCATTCACTAGCAAATTTAAAACTAAACTTAAAATTTAAACAAGAACAGAAATGAATTAGATATTATGAGGTGGGGATAGTGGTAGGGGTGATTTTGGCGGAGGGGGAGAACGGTGGGAGGAGTTAATATTACATGAGATTCAATATTAATGCCCAAGAAATACAAAAAACTGTTTAGATCATATTTATAACCATGATATTAAGGAAGACACAACGATTTCTATAAGATCTGTACGAGATGTTTGAAAGCAAACAAATTTGCCTTAGGGGGTTATAATTATTAATTTGAGAGCTACAACAATGGAATAAAAATTATGGGTACGAAATTTGGATATTGTCGAAGGATCGAAACGTTACGAAGTTCATAAACCCTGGATTACCTATAAATATGGATTACCTATAAATGTATGTGTTTATTTGTCTGTAGAATATATTATATGGATAATAAAGGAGTATTCCTTTATGGTAGACACTTGATAAACCATTGTTTGACTTAGGTTTACCAATAAATAATTCTCTTTGACGATATAAGCTTCGTTACGTTAACTCTAATGCAAGAGTATCTACGGACGAATCAAAAATCATTATTAACTAAGGCATTACGTTCTAAGTTTATGTAAATTTATTATTATAGTTTTGAAAGGTGAATTTCAAATTTCAAACTAGAAACAATATTTGTTTTCTGTTTAACGGTTTAATCCAAAAATGATAACGTTTCCAGGAAATTTAAGGTTTGTAAATTATGCGAACGCTAAAATTTAAACGTTCCTCAATTCTTTGTGTTTTCGTTTTTAGTAAAATTAAAAAGTCTAGTACTATAAAACCCATGACGTTAATATGTCTTGAGTGTCTTGATGGAGGCACTGACACGTAGAAACCGGTTAGTGTATACATATAATACATTATTTGTGTTTAATTCAACAATGCTTTTTTAGCAATATAGCCAAAATTAAAAATATTTTACTAAACATTAACGGCCTTACTAAAAAAAAACACTCCGCGGCCGTTAAACGGTGTTTCTGTAGCACGTTGTGTAAAGTCTGTACATTTCGTTTTTCAAATTCTTACTAAACAAAATATATGGTTTTGATCTGACAACGTCGCCATTTTACCAGCCTTACTAATAAACTTTCTGAAAAATTAGTACAATGGTCAAACAACCATGTATGAAGAATCCTTACTAATTAAGAACTGACAAAAAATTGTTCATGGAAAGATATGTACATTGCTTACACGGCCAAGGAGGGTAGTTTATCTGTTGTATATATTTGTTCCATTTGTAATTTTCAACGAATTTCGAATTTTTTTTTTAATGTCCTATATATTTATTATTTTTTGAGATGTTGTAAAAACAAATACCATTTTAGAACCAAAATTTAATTACCTTTAAGATTTTCATATCTAAAATATACTTAAATGTTTAAAAACTGTAGTATTTTAAGATTCAAACATCAAGTTGGAAAAAAAAACTCACTTACCCCAAACACTTTCTATTAAAACATTGAAATATTTGGAAAAATTCAAAATTCAAAAAACACAGTCTTTTTATTTAATGATTTTAAAATAAATCTGTCACCTCACTTTTTACTCCTTCAAACAATAAAAAAATGTAAAAAAATCTTGAAATTCGCTTTTCATATCCAAAAATTTACAATAAAAAAACACACGTTTGAATACATTGCTTGCACATCTTAAGGCATTAATTTCTTTGATACGTTTACTAAAATATGTATTAGACATTTTAGTCACCAAAAAACATCACTTTCAAGAATTTATAATAAAATAAAGATCTTAAAATGCAAATTATTTCTGAACATAACCTATGAACCATTTTCTGACAGCTTAATTTAGAACACGCGATTTTAGTGCCACAATTTGACTTAAACTAACGAAAAACAACACAAATTAATAGTAAATATATTGATTACATGAATATAAGTGCGAATTAGTCATAAATATTCAAATCATTACGAAAACATCATATTAATCACATACAAAATCGCGACCGATTAACTTCTGCATTCGCGGCTATTTTTTTCAGCGGTAAAGCAATGCGCAGGCGCATCAATCACACCACCTAGCGGATTATTATGAAAACTCCAATTTACAAGTAAAATTTCCAGCGTTGCCACATTTAAAACACCGTTTAACGGCCGCGGAGTGTTTTTTTTTTAGTAAGGCCGTTAGTAACGAAAAACTAAAATTGAATGAAAATATTTTATTCAGATAATATGGAAAAAAACTTTTTGTATCCTTCAAACGGAGAGGATGTAAATAAAATAATTCACTTTTTAATGAAGAAGATAACAATAATAATATTCTAAATTAAAATATGAAAAAGAAGTTACAGAAAAATAATAAAAGATAATGATCGCAACTGGGACTCGAACCCAGATCTCTCGTCTTACCGGGAAGTGCGCTCTACCAATTCAGCCATTCCTATTATAAAACCGCCGTAATTGTCAAAGTAATGTTTCAAAACTGATGTTTTTTTCCATATTATTATCGGCAGCTACCTTTTTAAATTGTCCTAGATGTCCCAGATGAGTCCCAGGTGCGACCATTATCTTTTATTATTTTTCTGTTTCTTGTTCATTTTCATACCATAACTTAGATTATTATTGTTATCTTCTTAATGATATTTTACATTGATGGGAATAACCTTGAAAAGTTAAAAAGAGAGTTTTTCTTATACAAAATTGAAAATTGATTTATTAATGAGTATTGAGTAAGAAACATAAAGAACTTATAATTTAGTTTTCATGGATTGTTCATATTAATTTACTAGCGGAAATTCGATCGAGTGAACTCCTCGTCAATGTTGAGAGGGTAATTTCAACTGTCAAGTAAACGGAGATAAAGACGGCACCGTGAAGAACATTTTCATTAAACCAAGCTTACAGATTTACAAAGATATTTCGCAAACAATATTTCAAGATGATTTTCCAAAATTTCTGAAAGTAACACCGTTCTGCCAGCTGTCTGTCAAGTGGTTGAACTGCCTGGAAAATATCAATATTAAGAGGAACGCCTGCGCGGCCTTTTCGATACAAAATTTATATTTAGAATTGAAGCCAAAATACCCAACCACACTGAATAATTACTTTTTATTTTTATTTTTACCTAAATGAGTAATTATATGGAACAAATTGTGTAAACCGCTATATAATCACAATTATCTACATGTTTCAAAACCGATGATTTCTTCGTCAGGATATAACACGAATAAAAATAACAAAAGAAACCAACAAGTAGTGACAAATAAGAACTACAGACAAAAATATTATAGGGAGCGGTGATTTATTACCGACTTAAAAACTATCATAAAAAATAAATGAAGAATAAAAATAATTTTAGAATATGTAAACATTACACAATATATTTAAAAAAAAAAATAACAAAAGATAATTAGGTTGTTTAACGCCGTTCTTCCATGGAGCTACGTTCAAGCGACGCGATCGCCGCTCGTCTGTATTTTCAATACTATTATTAGCGTTTGAAATCGCCGCTAGGCGCTGCACTAGCAAAATTGTATGACAGGTAGCGGTTGCGTCGCTTGTAAATAGCTACGTGAACGATGGGCGTTAGGCGCTCCGCTGACGAGGCAACTGAAAACCAACTAAAACCGGCTGTTTTCTCTGTCTTGATTGGTCAAAAAGCTTGTTTAACTATAGACGAAGAACAATCAGCTGACAGCGGCAACTAGCAACGGCCGGCCAAGGCAATCAGCAGTGCAAGTCGCAAGTCACCGCTTGCGTTACCATTGACAACGGGTGTTTGAGTGATTGTGTAGTGTGCGGGCCATCACATTGTCATGCAAAGACAGTTGGCAGTTGAGAGTTTTCAGTTGCCTCAGTGGGCGGAGGCGCTAAGGTGAATTTCAAAAGAATTCGTATTCTACGCTTTCGTAGATGGCACGCGTATAGTATTTTTTTAAACTTATATACGCATTTTACAAGTTATGCTTTGAAATATTAAGAAAAAATATTGTTCGTGAAAGTAAACAAGCAATATCAATATTATCAATTAGTTTTTTAATAAAAAAAAACTTTAATCTTTCAATAAAGGCTAATAAGTATATTATTGGATTAAATCACCTATGAAATAATTTTATTTGTTGCGCCATCTACGAAAGCGTAGAATATGAATGCTTTTGACAAACAAATAAATTATTATAAATATAAGTACATATTAATATAAAAATCAATTGTTTCTTTTGTAATTTTTAGTTAATTGTGATTATATACATAGTGGTTTACATAAAGTTATTTGTTTCATTCAATTAAAAATGACGCCTCAAAGTGATTTTGCAAAGATTGAACGAGTAAATGCGTAATACCTAAAATTGTAATATTTTATTTAAATGAAGACAATATTAGCGATACTCAATCAAAAATCTCAAAACAGAAAACTCAGAAAAATATACATACGGTCACATCTAGGACTCGAACCCAGGAACTAGCCTTGCAGTGGCACAGTTCTACCAACTGAGCTAATGAGTGTCCTTATGCGATTCGGCCATATTTAACTGACCAAGAACTACCAACATTATATTCATTTTTTGAACGCATAGTCTTAGTGGTTGCTATCTTTATGTATGATTGCAAGATTCAAACCCGAACTAAACGCTACCTTGATAGTGTCTTGGATAAATTTGATCCTTTTTTATTTTTGTCTTCATTTAATTAAAATGAATAATGAATATTTATTTTGGTTTTAACCAATGAGAAAAACTTCAAATTGTAGCATTTATTTACTGAATACAATATTAGCGACTCCCACTCGAAGTTATGAAACAGAAAACGCAGTAAAAATACGGTCACGTAAAAATTTTAATTTATTTACAAAAAAATTGTGTATTTTGAATTTACGCAAAATCAAATGATTTTTTTCATCATTGCAATATTTCATTATTTTATGTGTAGTCACTCTTTTATTTTTTTTTTTATAATTTTTTTTTTAATAATTTTTATTAAATCTTGAACAATTGCCTTTATTTTATAATAAAAAATACAAGTAAATAAAGAAACACATATTCGTACTACATATTTGCTGGATATACTCGTACTAGATGTGTGATCGGTATTTTGGACTAATTTTCAAGTTTTGTATGAAAAATGCTATGTAGGCGTTAAAGGTCAGAACATTATATAATATTTGAGTGATTGGTTTGTGATATTTTCCGATACTTTATTTACGGCTACGACAAATGGATACTTTTTAATTAACTTTAATCGGATTTTTCCAATCATAAGTTTCAAGTCAGAAACACTCTTTGTGGGTGGGCCATTTTATGATCCTGAAATCGATTTTCTTCGATTCCAGTTGATTGGGTACTTTATTTTTCAAATTAATACAAAAATTTATTTATCTTCTAAACAAACAAACTGGTGACCTGACCAATTATAACGATTATAAAATTGTAATTTTTTGCATATTCACCAATTTAAAATCTAAAATCGACTAGAAAAATACATTTTAAAATATGTAGTTAGTTGGTATGTATATAAAACGAACTTAAACTGTCTAGGAATTAAATCTGAGAGATCTTATTTTAATCTATTTTAGTTGTTGTGTCTATTTTCTGACAGTACGGCAATTGTATTGTCAGTGTCGAGCGGTATTGATGAGTTCTAATTATATGTATATATGTATATAGTTTTTATTTTATTATAATTTTGTGTTTCTGTATGCTACAATATTAACTGTTTTCAAATTATGCTCTTGACAATATCTTCTTACGCGTTAAAAAACCAATATATTATTTATTATACCCAGAATATGTAATTCTCTGATTATATTCTGAATTGATTATATTTTATTTGAATTGATTTGATTATTAAGATTAGCCTTTGAATTCCAATTTATTTTTTTATTCACCAGATTTACAGGAACGGGTTTAGTTTTTCCCATAGGAAAAACTAAACCCTTTCATACATTTTTCCATATAAATGATCATCTAGTAAATCCACGTTATGCAAGTGTATTATATACGTATAATTAATACAAAACAATACAAGAACAACACGTTAATCTACCAAACTATTAAATGGGAATATAATTCACCGTCTCCAGATATTTTCATATCAGAGGGTTCAGCTCTGTGGAATTCCTAATTTGACCGATAAATCCTACTGATCCCTCAATATAAATATTTAAAAAATCTTTCGTAATTCTACATGTATTTAAAATGACTGATTTTTGCATTTTTATATACAAATTCTTTGACAAATCTAATATGCCTAAATTTTTAATAAGAGAGCTAGGTATAATGCCAGTAGCCGAAATAACAAAAGGTAATATTTTTATAGTCTGAGAATGCCAAATTCTTTTAATTTCATTTCCTAAATCTGTATACTTTCTTATTTTTTCAGAAACAGATTTTTGAATATTACAGGAATTTGGAATAGCTACATCAATGATATAAGTTATTTTTTTAATTTTGTCATGTAAAACTATATCAGGTATATTATGACCAATTGGTCTGTCTGTAAGTATAGTTTTATCATAGTAAATTTTAAAGAAATTATTTTCTAAAAATGAATTTGGTTCGTATTCATAATATGGTACTATATTATGACAGTCAATCAAGTTATGTTTAATTACCAGACTTTGGTGAATTATTTTTAAAACCTGATTGTGCCTAATACTCAGATCCAGACGGCGCTAATATAGAACATCCTGATATAATGTGTTCTATAGTTTCCGGAAAAGCCATACATTTTCTACATAAATCATCAATTTGATTTGGATCTTTGATAATATGCTTCCTATAATTTTTGGTATTAATGACTCTAATATATAATATAATATATTTATAAATATAATATAATATAATATATTCATATATTTTTATATATAATATGATCTTTGATAATATGCTTCCTATAATTTTTGGTATTAATGACTCTAATATATAATATAATATATTTATAAATATAATATAATATAATATATTAATATATTTTTATTTGTATTTCTTTTTCCATTATTTCTATTGTATTATATTATGTGTGTTGAATTTGAGATTTGGTTTGATTATTTTTATGTAATTTAATTTAAATGTATTAATTTATCTTAATTAAATTTTTTTATTTTATTTTCTGTCTTTTATTGAAGGCACTGCTGAAAACCAGCTGCATTCTAGGAGAAATCCTGTATTACAGCTGAGCAATGACCTTTTCGTCAATAGAACCAATGAGTAATCTAAAAACTGTACCTGAATTGTGAAAAAAAAAACTATTGATGTATAAACGATTTTATTATTATTATTATTATTATCTAGATCTCAGATTCAATTCCTAGACAGTTATAGCCGGTCATTAGACCCAGAACATATTATATTGTAAACACGTAATTGTTAATAAACCAGTGTTGTACAAGAAAATATTATTTTTGAAGAGCCCAGCACAATTACTAATGTCTGCCTGTGGATAAGGCAAACACTACAATAACTCATTAGGATTGCCCTAGAAATAAGTCATTAGGATTGCCCTAGAAATAAGTCATTAGGATTGCCCTAGAAATAAGTCATTAGGATTGCCCTAGAAATAAGTCATTAGGATTGCCCTAGAAATAAGTCATTAGGAATGCCCTAGAAATAAGTCATTAGGATTGCCCTAGAAATAAGTCATTAGGAATGCCCTAGAAATAAGTCATTAGGATTGCCCTAGAAATAAGTCATTAGGATTGCCCTAGAAATAAGTCATTAGGATTGCCCTAGAAATAAGTCATTAGGATTGCCCTAGAAATAAGTCAAAACAATATACACATTTTTTTAATTCGCTCTTATCGTATGAGTAAAAATTCAACCTAAGGACAAATAGTAAAATACAATTTTTAATGATTTTTTTTACAGCAACTAAAAATTTAAAAGCTATAATTAACCGTTGACAGTTATTTACATTTTCTGTCGAATGATAGTTACAGACATTAAACAGATTTTCCGAGACCACAGTGAGAAAATCTAATTGTCAAGATTGCACCATTAAAATTCCCACAATGCCTATTCGTAGTCATAACGCGCAATAGTGCAGGACCATTTGGCCTGTGATACTGAATGCGGATAGATTGCTCTTAGCGCTTGAAAGGGTTTCAGGAAGTATGCGGGGGCGGCCTATTTGCCTACAAAGAGTTCGGTGTACCGAACACTGGCTCTGATTTTACCACAAAGAGAAGTACTATTTGAAATTTTTAGATGTGAGGTCACCATTATTATTTGACGAGAATTTTTTAATAAAATTTTGTAAATTTCATTTATTGAGTTTTCACAATGAATGAACTGTGACAAATGTGAACATATTATATTAATAAAATCAATAATTAAATTTGTAATATGTATGTACCTGAGTTGCAGAAAAAAGAAAAAAACAAATGTTGGCTTACTATCATCATATAACTAAAGACATTTTTTTAACCATGGTGGAGATAATATTATAAAATTACAAACGATTTTTTACACAAACATTTTTTTAATATGTAGTACCTGTTATTTCTTCTCTGTTTAATGTTTCGTTTAGATTTATTAGAATATCTTCTTAAGAATTTTTTTTTTCATTTTTTCTTCAATCCTTGCAAATTCACTTTGTGGCATCATTTTATTTAAATAAAACATATTACTTTTGTGTAAACCACTAGGTACAATCAATGTTATAATATCGACATGTTTCTAAACCGATGGTTTCTTCGTCAGGATCATAACATGAATAATAATATTATTATATAAAAATGCAAAACTAAAAATTTTAAATATATGTAGCATCACGAAAGATTTTTTAAATATTTATGTTGAGGAATCAGTAGGATTTATCGGTCCAATTAGGAGTTCCACCGAGCCGAACCCTCTGATATGAAAATATCTGGAGTCGGTGAATTATTTTCCCATTTGATACTCTGGTAGGTTAACATGTTGTTCTTGTATTGTTTTGTATTAATTATACTTATATAATACACTTGCAGAGCGTGGATTTACTAGATGATAATTTGTGGAAAAGTGTGTGAAAGGGTTTGGTTTTCCCTGAGGGGAAAATTTAATCCCGACATAAAGTCTTGTGATAAGAAAAAAAATCATGTTATCCTGAAGAAGAAACCATCGGGTTTGAAACTTGTAGATATTATAACATTGATTATAGTGGTTTACACAAACGTAATTTGTTTCATTTAAATATTTTTTTAGCCTATGAACGTCTTCCACATTTCAAATATCAACAACAATTTTCCCGTTGAATTGCATGGGGCTGTAAAAATAGCCTATTTCCATTTACTTTTGTATCTCATTACGATTACTCTAAGCGAAGGCAAAAAACATTATTCACGTTTCTTTTAAGGTGCGTGTTGATGTAATTTCTAAGTATAATGACGATCATGTTACGATCATGTGCTCACTAATTAGATGGTATTATAATATAGTATAAGGACCGCATAAAAGAAAACAGGTCACGATCGACTCTGTGAGTATGTGGGTAATGCATGGAGGTATTGTGTGACTGAATTTTACCGTGAACTTTCCATACGAGCTCTGGGAATAGCCGCGAATATGTTACGCCACTATTTCCAAGAAGGGGAGAAAATAATTATTATGTAAATCTACCTGCTGTAGCCTTTTCCCGTTCCCAGGTATTGGGCCGCTAATGAGAAATATCTGCATAGGGTAGGGTGATTTTTGAATTTGTGAAAATGTATATTGCTTGATAATATAATATATCTTTAATATAAAAAATATTGTTTGTTTATTTGTTGGTTTGTTCATACCTTTTAGCCATGCCGTTCATCCGATTGCGATAAAACTTTGGGAATATGATGTGCGCATACCCGGGATGGTTATTAAATAGTGAGCTCTGGCGTAATGAAATTATTTCCTATACCATTCATATGATTGCCATTAAAATTCCACCGATTGCTATTCATTTTTTTTAATTGTTGTATACATGCCCGTGAATAATTCTATATATATATACTTGTGACCTCTGGCATTATTACCAATTTGCATTAAAAAAATAGGTCATGCGAGTTGTTGGAATAACAACTGTATTTTATGGAGTTAAGCGGCAGGGAAAAAAGGCTGGGGGGAGGGGTTTGCAGGAGGGTCGGTTGGGGAATTAAGGAGGGGGGCTTCGCGGGAGGGGGGTTGGAGAAGAGGGGAAGAGTGGAAGGCTAAGAAAGTGGAAGCGGAATGCGTGAGGGGGGTTGGTCTCGCGAGAAAGGGAGAGGGGAGGCGAACGCGTGAAGGGGAAAAGGGAACGCAGGAGGGGAAGGAGACGCGGGAGGGGAAGAAGAAGAGGAGTCGGAAGGGGAACGGGGACGAATGGGAAATGGCACGAAGGGAGAAACAATTTTTTTATTTAATTGCATTGCAATACATGCCGGGTATCAGCTAGTTACAGATAAATAATGATACTTCACGCTCTTAAATAAAATAAGAACCCTGTAGCGTTACTTTCAAGCAAGTTTACAAAAAAAACATTAAAAAAACCCTCATTAAACGTATTTAAAATTTTACACGACTGATGTACAGCAACGTTTGAATGGTAAATGGTTGTTTAACCGGTGGATTTGCATCCATTGTTTTAGCCATAGGTTTTTTATATTTGTCTAGTGTGTAGTTAGAAGTAAGATTGTAGAAATTATTGAATATTGTATTTGTATCACCCTTGAGGTGATTTTTCACAAAAACGGCGCTATACAAGTCATCCAATTATTATTATTATTATTATTATGTGTTGTGGGTTTGTGAGTCACGTGTATTTTATACTGGTTTTACGTGTTACGTGTATATTTTATTATTTTATTTTATGAAATTTTGGTAAAATTGTCTTTTTTGTTCTTTAAATCCATTTTATAATTTTGTGTCTGAATTTATTTTTGTTTTCCTCAATTTTATTTTCTAGTGTTAGACTGGTGAATGCTCTTATAACATGATATTGATTGTATTTGTCCAAAGCTTGTTCTTACCGTCGGAGTTTTTAAGTTTTCTTTGTATGCTTGTCTGACTGGTCTGTTAGTGATATTTTGTGTTTGTTGAAATTAGTTTTTTTTGGTCAAACACGTAGTTTAGTAGTGTTTTGACGTATAATTGGCGTATATCTAGTAGAGTCACGTTCGGTAACCGTACGCAATTTTTACATTGTAATTTTTTTAGGTGTTTTACTCAAATTTTTCATGATTATTATTATTAATATGAATGATTATTAAGGCATCTCAAACAAACATTAACATCTCATACGGTTCATAAATCAAAAATGTATATAAAAAACTTTACATGCATGTGGATTGCGTACACTTACCCCAATGGGCAGGGTAAGTATTCGCATTCCATAAGAGTTCGCGTGTAGTGTAAGTGTTCGCACAAACAGTTAACCCCCATTGCAATTATCACACTTAAATTTCCCCTTTAGTCTGTGCAGTTCTTATGCTACCATGAGCATAGTATCTACACTGATCCCAATAATATCTGCAGCAGCCCGCTGACTCTTCCCCTCTTTCATAAGCCTTTCTGCAGTTTCTATCTGCTCTTGGGAGACCTGACCACTGACCTCTCCGGGAACTTTCTCACGTACACACGCGGCATATTTCATTGTAAAAAAAAACGAGAGTTGAAATATTTTTCTACAAAATTAATTGTATGTAGAGAGGTAAGTGTTTGCACTCATCCAACTGCGTACGCTTACACCAGCACACTTACCCCATTTTACCAAAATTCAACAAATTAAAAAAAATTAGATGAGTTGTTATCTTTATTAGAATTACCACTTTGCACCCGTGTATCTAACAATATTTCACCAAAAAATATCATAGACCACATCGCTCTGACACAGTTGGTTACACAATAACACACATTGGTAACGGAAATGAAAAATTAAAAAAAAACACCCAAAAAAAGTCATTTACCTTCCCATTTTTTTTTTCAAATTAGGATTTACTGCGCACATCTCCTGCTTCAATGCGACCAAAACGCTACTGAATTAAGTAACGCGTAATCTTGTCGGAAAAATCACTGCGAACACTTACACGGTTACCCCACGTACGGTTACCCCACGTACGGTAACCCCACGTACGGTTACCCCACGTACGGTTACCCCACGTACGGTTACCCCACGTACGGTTACCCCACGTACGGTTACCCCACGTACGGTTACCCCACGTACGGTTACCCCACGTACGGTTACCCCACGTACGGTTACCCCACGTACGGTTACCCCACGTACGGTTACCCCACGTACGGTAACCCCACGTACGGTAACCCCACGTACGGTAACCCCACGTACGGTTACCCCACGTACGGTTACCCCACGTACGGTTACCCCACGTACGGTAACCCCACGTACGGTTACCCCACGTCACAACCGTTGAAAATTTGGTCTGTATCAGTCAGACTATGTTTTTTTAAGTTTTATCTTCAAAATAGTTTTGTGCACGATTTCTATGTGTTCAAGATCTATATCATAAATATAAAACCTTGCTAGCTTGACATAAAAGTGCATCGAGTACTTTTGCAGTTTCACTTTATTTATTGCGGTAAAATTTGTAATATCAACCCACACCATCATTCATTACATTTCATAAAAATAATTAAATGGAACCGAAATTGCATGGTAGAATATTAATCAAAAAATTTCAAGGATTTACAGTATTTATTTTTGGGACGGTATTGTGATGTGAAATTATTCATTATCCACCATCCCACAAAAATGTTAATTCGATTCGAAAAATAATTGGTTTTCGACTTAATCCGGAAAAAAAATTACTTTAGATTTGCTATTGTGTCGCACACTCAAAGATATATTTTAAATAATGGCGGCGTTTTCGTATCCAAATACTGTCGAATCGGAATCGTCGAATACTGCCTCATTGCCGATTAGAGCAGGAGGCTTGGGCAGTTTCAAGGTGTCAAGTGATCAAGTAATAATAGATTTAAAAGATAATAAATTTCGAAGAATTGTCGCAACGTGCGTGTGATTAGGATTTTTAATAAGTTAATATGATCATTTGTACAACAGATTATTTTTAATTAGTTAATATTATCATTTGTATAACGGATTATTTTTTATTAGTTAATCTGATAATTTGTATAACAAATTATATTTGTGTAAACCACTGTAATCAATATTACAATATCTACATGTTTTAAAACCGATGGTTTGTTCGTCAGGATAATAACATGAACAATATATAATAATAATAATTTCATGTTATTATTCTGACGAAGAAACCATCGGCTTTGAAACATGAAGATATTATAACATTGATTACAGTGGTTTTCACAAATATTATTTATTTCATGTAAATCAAATGATGCCACAAAGTGAGTTTGCAAAGATTGAAAAAAAAATGTATAGCAGATTATTTTTAATAATTTAATACCTCTGATAGTTTGTATAACAGATTATTTTTAGTTAGTTAATATAATAATTTGTATAACAGAATATTTTTAATTAGTTAATCTGTTAATTTGTATAACCCATTATAAATATCTACATGTTTCAAAACCATTATATTTAAAAATATTATATTTAATTAGTTATTATGATCATTTGTATAAAAAAATATTTTTAATTAGTTAATATGATCATTTATTTGTAAAACAGATTATTATCTACTTTTATCTTACACTCGGAAATAAGTATGTAATACAAATAATATTATTCCGTTATCATCATGAAAGTTTGAGAAGTGTACAATTTAACTAATTAACACTCAAGTAGAAATATGTTGAAATAATTTGATTCCTAATAATTTTATCAGACTGCCCCGAGGAAAAGAAAACCCTCAAGAACCTCCGACATCTTTAGGGATGCTGTTTAGTGGGTATTTTTCGGGAAAAGAAGGCGAGGAAGTTCTGGGAAGGAAAACGGTAAGAGGGGTGGATAGGAATCTAAGGGTCAATGTGTCCAGTAGTGATGGACGTGTGAATTAATCCCCCCCCACCGCGTCGCAAGGCGATAGGTGGAGAGTATCCGGCTGGAGTTGTCTAGGTTAAATCTTCCTCATCGCATTCACCGAGGAAACCTAGACAAATCTCACCCCACGAACCCGGGCATCCCTGTTAAGTTATCAAACGTAGCAAACCACTTGGGCTGACTTGTGGCGGTCATGGTTACCAATATTTTTCTTAAAATTAAAAGATAAATTGAGGACAAATTTCTTTTGCTTGTTTCAATGCGCTTTATTTAAATATTTTATTGAGGATTCTATATATACCATAACTATATCGCTCAATAAAAAATCTTCTTGACTGTATTCTCCTTCAACGTGACATTGACTGCGTCTTAAACTGGGCCAAAATAAATGGCTTGAACTTTAGTACACCCAAGTGCAATATCGTCTCGTATACAAGATCAAAGAAACCGCATGTATTTGAATATACAATTAATGAAATTATTCTCCAACACCTAAACCAAATCAAAGATCTAGGAGTTATTTACGACAGCAAACTAACTTTTCACCTTCACATCGATGATTTAATAAGCAGAGCATACAGGCTTCTCGGCTTCGTAATTAGAAACTCATATCCGTTTCGTAACACAAAAACACTGACGTTATTATATAACACACTAGTCCTGAGTGTATTTGAGTCAAATTCGATCATCTGGGCCCCACACGAATTAACATACACTTTACGCATTGAAAGAGTCCATACGAAATTTTTATGGTTTTTATTCTCGCGGCTCTATGGACTTTACCCTTGGCTTTACCCATCGATTTATATATGAGGCATGACCAATTACCACTCTCTAGAGACACGTAGAGGTATTGCTTTACTTAAATATTTTTTTCAACTAATAAACGGTCACTTATGTAATATTGAGATACTGGCCCAATTAAATTTTTTTGTACCAGTCTCACTCTCGAGGACGTCGTCACAATCTTCTATATAGTAGAGCAAGCCGCACTAATTTATTTATGAACTCACCTGTGGGGAGAGCTACGTGCTTTTTAAATGCGGTGGATAAAAAAATTGATTTATTTTTTGTGTCCTATAGCGCATTTGTGAGATTTTTGGCATTGCATATACACTGCATAAATGGTACAATTATAACGTCTTAGGCTATATTTTAATTTTTTTTTTATTTCTTTTATATATTCAATAATACTATTATTCAATGTATAAAAACAGTTTATTATAAAAAAGTTCTGCTTCGTATTTATTATTAAGCGTTACAGCTGTTTCGCCCTCTGAAGGCATTATCAAACTGGTGTCAGAACCACTTACAGACGATGAATTTATACTAAATCTAGATCAATATTTACGATGACTAATTTATAATTTCTTAGTAAAATGACTGAAGCTATTAATGGTTATTATTTCCCTAATTGTAAATTCCCAAATTGCATTGTTAAAATTCAACTGAAGGTCGCTATGCACTCTAATTATGTTGTTAGTCATTTGCAAATGATGACTCATGGTTTTTTTTTAATTTTTTTTTACATATTATCCAGCATAATTAAGTATTTAAAATTGGTTTGAACATATCTAAAAGCGGTGAGTATATTATATTTTTTTGTTCATTTATTAAAATGGCTCTAGGATTATTATTATGTTTATTAATTTCCAACTGCTCTAAAAGATTAAGTTTTCTTCCTTTATTTTCTACGTGTAAAGGTGTTGGTTTATTATCATCGCTAAGTGAGTGATTCTCATCTAGGAGATGTTTGGCAAATTGTGATTGTAATTTATTATTATTTTTAAACGATCGTACGTGTTCTTTGAATCTAGTATTAAAGGACCTGCCAGTTTGCCCAACATAAACAGCGTTGCATTCATCACACTGGAGTTTATAAATGCCGCTATTTTTTAGTTTGGGTATTTTACTTTTTGAGTTTTTAAGAGATGATCCTAAATTATTATTTGTGCGGAAGGCAATACCTAAGCCACAATTTTTGAGAACTTTAGCTATTTTATTAGATGTCGGTCCGACAAATTCCAAACATCCAAATTTATTATTAGTTTTATTATTAATCGCTGGGTAAATTAAGTTAAGGTTATTTTTGTGTTTTTTATGACTAATTATTTTATCAATGTCTCTACTCTTGAAGCCATTATTTTTAGCAATAGTTAAAATAGTATTTCTTTCCTTCTCGTAAGCTTTATTGTCGAGCGGGATATTAGTAAGCCTATGTATCATTGAGTGGTAAGCGGATAATTTATGTGACCATGGGTGCAAAGATTTATAATTAATGGTCGTGTCTGTAAACGTAGGCTTACGGAAAATTTCAAAAGTATGTTTATTATTTTCTCTACCGATTGTTAAGTCTAGAAAATTAATTTTCTTATTACACTCTCTTTCAACCGTAAAGCAGATTTTACGGTTGATGGAGTTAGCTAAAGTAACAAAAAGATCTAATTGTCGGTTGGTACCTTTCCAACAGATCAGAATATCATCAACATAACGAACATAGTAAATTATGTATTTGCTAAAGACTGAATTTAAAATTTGTTTTTCAATATAGTCCATGAATATTTCTGCAAGTAGTGGACTAAGTGGCGACCCCATTGGCAAGCCATCGTTTTGTTGGTAGAATTTATCGTTAAATATAAAGTAGTTGGTTTCCACACATATTTTAAAGAGATCTAATAAGTCTTTTTTTATAACTGGATTTATGTTGGATTTATCTAGTATATCTTCAATGATTTTAAGGCACTCTTGGATAGGGACATTGCTAAAAAGGCTAACTACGTCTAAAGATAAAAATTGGCAGTTGTGCGGGAGATCTAAGTTTTGTATTTTATTTATAAGTTCTAGAGAATTTTTGACGCTATGTTTTGGAGAGAATTTGGTATATTGTTTAAAGAGAAAATTAAGTTTTTTGGCAAGTATTGTCGTTGGGGCATTAATAAAGGAAACGACTGGCCGGATGGGAATATTTTCTTTATGAATTTTAGGTTGCCCGTATAGTGCAGGTGCCCTTGGATTCATTACCATTGCACTTCTTCTAGCGTATTTATTTAAGAAAATTGATTTACAATTATTTATTAGGTTGCGTACGTTTATTGAAATTTTGTCAGTTGGGTCCTTTTTTAAGATTTCAAAGTCTTCTGGCTTTAGGAATGCTTCTACTTTATTTATGTAATCATCTTTTTTTAATATAACTATTGAATTACCCTTGTCCGCCTTAGTTATTGTGAGGTCGCAATCTTTAATTTTAGTTTTAATTTCATTTAAAATTTCAGTTTCTTTATTATTGTATTTATTTTTAGTGGTCATTTTCAACGTTTTTCTCAGAATTTCCGCGGTTATTTGTTTCGGTAAACCGTTATTTTTAACTTTAGACAAAGAAATTTCTGAATCAATAGCCAAACTTTCAATTTGTTTTTTAGTGATGTCTGAATTTATTTTATATTTAAAGCCTTTATCTAATAAATTTATTTCTTGTTTTTATACATTGAATAATAGTATTATTGAATATATAAAAGAAATAAAAAAAAATTTAAAATGGAGTTCTACAAAATAAACTTAATAACAATAAATTAGGCTATATTGCCTGTAATTGTTATAAATAAATGTACAAATTATATAAATAAATAAATAAATAGATAGGAGAAGCAAATTCAAGATGACTGCGAACATAAGAAAAATACAACATTTTAGGTGTTTGAGTAATATTGAAATATTTTCCAATACGGAATAAGAATCCTAACATTCTATAGTCTTTCTTCACAATCATATCAAAATGCACCTCGAATGTTTACTGTCATGTGGTACACCTAGGACACGAATTTGTGTTACTTTTTTGAGTAAATAGCTGACTGTGTAGTTATTATAATCAAATTTTATTTTTTTCATGTGAAGTTAACACAACATTTAGAGATGTTTTTTTTTTAATGTACATCTATACGGGCATTTACAAAACAAGTGATATACATAATAGTGAAACAGCAATCATGATATAAATTATACTAACCAATGAGAGCTTAAACCATGTAGAACACTCGCAGAAGATGCTAACATTGATTTAATGAGGTATGTTATTATGAACATGTTGATATGATTGATGACATAACTGTCATTAAGTCTACATCATGTCATTGAGTCTACTTATATCTTCCTGTGATTTATAGCAGTTAGTAATAGAATTAATGGGAAAGAATATTTTCCGTATTGTATCGGCGGCGAAGGTTATTCACATGCAAAAATTATTAATTTAATTTATAATTAACATTTTCTATTTAAAAAATAAAAATTGTATGAAAATTGGACACGTGATTTGATTGATTGTTTGTGTCAAAATTCACGTAGCCTTAGTAGTCCAGTCAGTGGGGGATAAAAAAGGCCTCTACCTTGCAAAAAGTCAAGTAGTAGCGATTTTGATATATGTTGTTTTGATTGGGAGTCTAACGAAAAAAAAGGTGTTTGAAGATTCCTTTCATGGCATTGAGTCTTGTGTTTTTCTGCACAAGCGAACAAAATTTTGTTTTTCCTTGGTTGAAGAAGGACGATGTTGTAACGCAGCCGCTAAAGGCACGGAGAAACAGAATATGTATTTCACATAATTCGCGGAGTACCTACAGTACTTCAAAAGTTTTGCCTCTGAAGATATATACTGCTTTCAGGTGGTGCTAATTCTGTCTAATGCAGCAGAACTAGGAGATCGATGTCGTTGCGTATAACGAAAACAACGTCAAATGATGAACACACGGAAATCGCAGTATTGACAATCAACTCATCAGCATCTTCTTCAGCCTGCTTAACTGTAAAATCAGCCTTTACCTATAAATTGCTTTGTAAGCATCAAAATCAGACGGACTTTGTTATTTTCATTGGCTAAAAATCGTTCTTGTGAAACTTGAACTGGCATTGTTTCATACAAAATAACATCTGCTAACATATTATGCTTCTTCGATTTGCGAAGTCTTTTTGCGGTTTTCGTATTTTTTTACCATCATCAAGCTGATACCCATCGAAAACAATAACTACATCTGATCCGTAGTGATTTCTTACGTAGTGAACGTACTTCTCGCAAATTGACACAAAATATAAATTTTGCTACCTTCAAGTTGCACGCCTTCTGGAAGTTGTTTGAAAACACCATAAAATGATGATTTTGTGCCTTTGCGCATTCCTTCTTCAGAGAAAAGTGACAAAGGAAGTAAGGCGACTTCGAATTTAAGGTAATATTTTAATTCGTCGTCGGATTTCTTCACAATACACATTCTCTGGAACAACATTAGCGGGTTGATGGAAATAGTTTCTTCGCCGACTTTGATGCTGCTGTTGACTGCTACTAATTGAATAATTTTGTCTTATGAATTTGAATTTAATAGATTCGAGAATGGTGAGAAAACCAATCCTACAGCATTTTCAAGACTTGATCGTCTCGAGTGATACGAGAAGTTCTTATTTCGACATGTTGCTCGGATGTATCTAGATGTATGGGTATTGGAATTTTGAAAAAAGTTATATAACTTTTTTTCTTATACTATCATGTAGATCACCTCCCGAATTTCATGAACTTTCCCCCGGGACAGCCAGTATAGTATGTTTAAAATATGTGGAAAATAGTAATGATTTTTAAAATCCTCAAACTGCTTCGATTCGCCACAATAACTTATTTCTACAATACCTGTTTGTACCTATGCCCACAGAGTTTTATTAAGTGTTTGGTTTTAACGTTATCACTGACAACCCTAGCAAAACTAAAAAAAGTATTTTTAATGTAAGTAAGTACCTACCTATGTAAGTTGTAAATTTCTAACTTTAAGTCATTGTTGTAAATATGTCGATCGTCCTTATAAATATAAATATAAATCTCAGTTATAAGCCAATTACATTAATTTTATTATATATTTATTCGTACAGCACCAACAAAAAAAACGGCGCTATATAAATTAGCCAAGAATGAAGATTAATACCAGGAGTTTATTTCATGCAAGTCACCCATGGAATAATAATATTATTCTCCTGCAAACACCTCGTGTCGTACAAATTTACACTTGACGGCTTCTAAACACTATAATGTGTTTATGTGTGCATCTGGTTTAGTTGACTCGTCTCATAATTTAGTTTGCTGATGGTATATTTATAGCCAAATATGAAACGGTGACTGCATGCATAATTGCACGTGTAGGCGGTCGTTGGTGTGTTTTGTGAATGGTGACCAGAATGTTCGGTGGAAACTTTTTAAGTGTATGAATATTGAGTACAAACTTTTCCGTTAATTCCTATGATATGTTTCATATTTATATATATATACCGTTTCATATATATGTAAATACGAAACGGTGACTACATGCATAATTGCACGTGTAGGCGGTCGTTGGTGTGTTTCGTGAATGGTGACCAGAATGTTCAGTGGAAACTTTTTAAGTGTATGAATATTGAGTACAAACTTTTCATGACAATTCATCGTGTCTCGAAGCGTCGAAAACTGACAATTGGGGTTTTCAACCTTAGTTTAGGATAGGTTAAGTTAGGTTAGGTTAGGTTAGGTTAGGTTAATGTGAGTTATGATGTGATGATTTATCATGTGAGGAAGTATCATGTGTGCATAAATTTACTATGGGAATTCAGACGCTGAGATCTCATAGTCCAATTAGACATGGAACCTTTGTGAATAAGTATTTTATTTTGGTTGTTTCCTTATCACATCATTTATTTACTTATTTATTACATGCCCTAACGGGCTTTTACATTGAGTTTTATATTTAAAAATTAAAATAATAAAGAAAATAAAATATATCATTGAAGGAGAAGATAACACTAATAATCAAAACGAAAGCATGAAAAAGAGCGAGACACAGAAAAATAAAAGTTGGTTTTAACCTTATTAAAACGCCATAATTATCAATGTTATATTTAAAATTTTAGAATAAACAAAATTATCTTCGACAATTTTTTTTTTCCATATTATTGGCAGCTAGCTTTTTTCATTGGAAACAAGAATTCTTTGAACTGGTTTGTAACCTAGATAGTGTCTCGGTTAAATATATCCTATTTTATTTATATGGAAAACCAATTGACCTTTTTTTTAAAAAGTCAACATGAATATTCAATTTTTATTAGAACCACTCAGCTTTATAACTTTTGAAGGTTATTCCCATAAACCACATTATTTTTATTCCCATAAACCAGAATTCTTGTTCCGATGAAAAAGGTGTCTGCCAATAATATGCCGAAAAAAAGATTGTCCAAGATAATATTGTTTCTTCTAAAATTTGAAATGTGCAAATGACAAATATGACGTTTTATTAATAGGTCTTAGTGGCCGAATTGGTAATTGCCCCGGTAAGGTGAGAGGTTCTGGGTTAGAGTTCCAGTTGCGACCATTATCTTGTATTTTTCGGGTTCTTGTTATTTTTCATATTTTAGTTTAGATTATTAGTGTTATCCTCTTCTTTAACGATAAATTAGATTATGAGAATAAACTTTAAAAGTTATAAAAATAGAGTTGTTCTAAAAAAAATTAAAATAATATAATACAATGAAAAAATGTAACAACAAAAGTATGAAATAAAATACAAAGGTAAAAATATGATACTAAGATAAAAACAGATACTAAGAATCCTCACATAAATAAATATTCAGTATAGCAAAAATAGCAGGAAGAATATATTTATTTCTATTTGTGTCTAGATAAATATAAGTATTGGAATAAGCTACATTTATATTTATTATTTTTGATGAAATATATCTCCCAAATAAGAATTTTTATTTCCGAGACTTTGCGAATTTTGATAAGCCACAATTTTGGGTCCTGGCCCCCTAGCACACTCGATCGATAAGGATTGATAGGATTGCTTTCGGTAACTTCTCATCGTTCCCTAGCAATCACCAGCGAATAAGTGACAGTTCACAATGACTAAGTGACCTTAATATATTCGACATCAATTGTTGTTTGGACATTAGCGATCTGCAGTTGTCCTAGGGAACGATGGGAAGTTACCGAAAATTATCATGTCAATCCTTATCGATCGAGTGTGCTAGGGGGCTTGGTGTTATTATATTTTTTTTTTTCATTTGGCTCGCCAACAGAATATATTACATAATTTTTACAGTAGTTTACATTTATACATGGTTATAATGATATTTCTAATTATAGGAGAGCACAACATTTACGAGTATCTCAATATTCTACGTGTAATAGTGTTGCTCAATATTTTTCTTTGTGTAATAGTGTTGCTAAATATTCTTTGTGTAATAGTGTTGCTCAATATTCTTTGTGTAATAGTGTTGCTCAATATTCTTTGTGTAATATTGTTGCTCAATATTCTTTGTGTAATTGTGTTGCTCAATATTCTTTGTGTAATAGTGTTGCTCAATATTCTTTGTGTAATAGTGTTGCTCAATATTATTTGCGTAATAGTGTTGCTCAATATTCTTTGTGTAATAGTTTTTCTCAATATTATTATTTGTGGCGAATGAACGAAGAAAGGAGTGTCAAGAGAATATATGATACTAATGTGAATGGTAGAAGAAGTCGAGGACGCCCGAGGAAGACATGGCACGATCAAGTGAATCAGATACTTGAGTCGGGCCATGTCAAGAGTCAGAATAATAGAAGAGCATGTATGATAAGATGTATGAATGTGAATGAGGCGAGGAGTGTATGCCAAGACCGAGTTGTTTGGCGGTCCGTCCTCTCTGCCTACCCCTGCGGGGAAACGGCATGATGGTTAGTTAGTTAGTTAGTTAGTTAGTGTAATAGTGTTGCTCAATATTCTTTGTGTAATAGTGTTTCTCAATATTATTCTTTGTGTAATAGTGTTGCTCAATATTATTCTTTGTGTAATTGTGTTGCTCAATATTATTTGTGTAATAGTGGTTGGTTAATAGTGTAATGGTGTAATAGTGTTGTTAGTAAAAGGGTAACAATGTGTCAGACAGATAGTTTGGTTGTATGGTTGTTGATAATTTAGGAAGTTGAGTCCATTTATTTTTTTTTTATCAATGTTCACGTGCAAACTTAAATACTGACATATTTTAAAGTTCGTTTTCATAAATAAATTAATTCTACAAGTTAAAATTTTATTAAGCCCTCCAAAATGGCCGGTAATAGACGGGAGTGTGTGTGACGTCAATTGTGCCTTGTTTGTATGAAAAATAACGGTAAATATTTACAAAACTCACACGTTTAATATGGACTAAAAAAATAATAAATAAAAAATTTTTAGTAGTTCGACATTAAATAGTACTAATTAATTCAGTTACTGAAATTTCAAAAAAGTGCCTTCTAAGGCCACGCTACCCCGATCAAAAATAAGAAGATGGAGAGACACGACAATACGAATGTGGGAGCAAGCACGCTAACATTAAAAACCATAAAACTCATGCGAAAATTGTGAAAATGTTTAATAAAAGACGACTCGTTTGAAAAAGAGCAAAACTCTCGTGGGGGCTGTGTCAAGTTGCATTTAAAGAAACATTGTGGATTTTTTCATACACATAACTTGTAAAATAACAGAAACAAACGTGGTAATAATAATTACTTTAGCATACTTTGCGATTTATTTCTATCGAGGGAATTTCAAATAATTACCGCTTCGGCGTGGGGAATTTTTTAAATTTAAAAACACGAAATGTCATTTTTCACTGACCGCCGTGTTACGAACTATGAATAGTTGATAAAAAATTACATTTAGTGCGTTTTAATTTTAAAAAATAACCAATAAAATGCACAATTTTGTAATTCCGGTAACTGAATTAATTGGTACTAGTTAAGATCTAACTACTACAATTGATTTTATTTATTTGTTTAATCCGTATTGCGTGAGCCGGTTTTGTAAATATTTACCGTTATTTTTCATACGAATCAGAGTAAAGATGACGTCAGAATTCTTTCGAAATATCATGAAGCGTTTTGAGTTTATAGCTTTTTTAACATTTTTTTAAGAACGCTTAATTAATTCTAAGAATAATAATAAAGAAATATATTTATACATTTAGAATCGATATTTTTTGATCTACATAAACATATTTTTCAATTAACTTTTTTATTGAAGGAATTCAGGACAGTCAATTTTGTAATGCAGTATTTTATGTAAGAGTATAAAATCTGTATTTATTCTTCTTTCTGAAGGTTTAATAAGGATACGCAATTTAGAGTTTATATACTTTATTATGTGGGCTTTAATTTGTGTACTTATGAAGAAAGCTAGTTCTGAAAAATCCCCAGGCTCCACATGACCTTATCTACCAGATAGGTAAATCTGCTTGGTCTGCGTAATAAGGGTTGGCAACAAAAAAATTATAATGAACTGTTGGTCTCACTTTGTTTAATTGTACCCTTCCATCAGTGTTTAAAACTGAATAAACTCAATATATTAATGTATGGTTTAAAATCTACAATTCAACCAAAAGATTCTTCTTCTTCAATTTCCATGGTGGACAAGGCCTTCCTCGCGGTTCTGCGTTGCTCGGAGAGCTGCGGACACCGACGCACCGGACGCTAGTGATACTTGGCCACTCCAGCGCATTGTTCACCTTCCTCTGCTTCTTTTGCCAAACTATTTGACAGTGACTATGAGTTTCACCAAGTTGGAGTCAAAGTATCTTAAGATACGTTGTAGGCAGATGGGCGAAAGCGTATTGTAGATGCCTAACTCTTCCAGAATTAACACATTTATGCGTCTGGCTTTCCATGAAATCCGGAATATTTTTCTCCAGTATACTATATAGACGGCCGGCGTATTCCAGCGGTAGGGCGTTGGACTGCCATTCCGAAGGTCGCGGGTTCGAACCGGCGTGCGGAAATAAATTTTATTTAATTGATTTGTGTTATTTCACAATTAATTATTTAAAATAATATATAGTACATTTGCGGCACGTTCCAGAGTGGAAGATACTCTTAGTATCGCCCTAGTGTAAGACCACCATTCAGAATTGAAAAGTTGCTTGAAATGGCTTTAGCCGTGTTTAGTGACTAGATATGAATAGCCAGGTACTTCCCCACCTTCCTATTCCTCGTCTCCTTCCCTTTACCGCTTACCTTCAGCCCCATAACATACCCCAATTGGGGATGCCATAGTCCCACTGGCTCCAGACGGGAGCAGTTGGGACTCTTGTGAGTTATTCACTATAAAAAAAAAAAACTCTGCAGAAATATCTCAAGTATACTCTTGAAAGAAGTGTATTTTGACACGTTCCAGAGTGAAAGATACTCTCAGTATCGTCCTGGTGTAAGACCACCAATCAGAATTTAAACGCTGCTTGAAATGACTTTAGCCGTGTTTAGTGACTAGATCTGACTAGCCAGGGACTTCCCCACCTTCCTCTCCCCCATCTCCTTCCCTTCCTCACTTACCTTTAGCATCACAACATACCCCATTCGGGGATGCTATAGTCTCACTGGCTCCAGACGGGAGCA
Organism: Limnephilus auricula; assembly: GCA_951813805.1. Lineage (NCBI taxonomy): Eukaryota > Metazoa > Arthropoda > Insecta > Trichoptera > Limnephilidae > Limnephilus > Limnephilus auricula. The sequence continues at coordinate 3,780,650 of OX638401.1, forward strand.
GTTGGGACTCTTGTGAGGCTCAATAAAAAAATTTAAAAAAAATTTTCGACGTGACCGCTTTTTTCATCAATTACCACTTGTTTTCGCTCTCCTGTAAAATTCACTTTTTTGACTACGACCTTCTACAACAGGATGTGTGATATATAAATTATTTAAATTTTATTTAAAAATGCCTTAAAATTATCATTTTCATCATGCATTAAAAATTATAAAAATATTGGATTGGGAATGAATTTTTTAATGTCCATGATGGTTTTATCAGTTATTGAAGTTTTGCGGCGCCCCGACATGCCATAAAAGTATAACGGCCCCGGGTAGGAAGTTCCTCGCATCCCCTACCGTACTGGCATGCGGCAACATAATTAAGTGGTCATTGTAAGAAGGGCAATCCCCCGCAAGATTGCCAGGTAATAAGGAGATACGGACCTGTGCCGGGGGCGCACAGGGGCGCCACAACCCTCTACCCACCTGCCCACCTACCCACCTACCAGCACACTATTCTGCCGGCGCACAGTGATGTCAGCAAAACTAGTCGTTGATAATACTGACAAACTCATTTGAAAATCATATTATGTTTTATTTATGGAAAGTACAATTTTAAGGTAAATTTCAGATAAACAAACTTGATAAAAAACTTAAAATTCGATAAAAACGAAAGACCCTGTGCCAAAATAACAAAGTTTTGGTTAATAAGAAATGAACAATGTATATATTTTTAAAGGTGATCCGACACTTCATCCGGCGACACCTCATCCTCCGACAATTCATCCGGCGACACCTCACCCCCCGGACATTTCATCCGGCGGACAGTTCATCCGGCGGACAGTTGATACCTCAGACATTTCATCCCCTCAAGTATTATTTAAAGGGGTTATTAATTTATTCAAATGAGTATGCAAAGAGGATAGTATGTCAAAATACTTTTCGAGTAATTTGCAATAATATCCGATGCAGTTTCCAACCAGTTTTAGTTAGGTTTCGTTTTATCCACGAGCGGGGGGAATAATAATATTCATGTAATTTCTATGTTTGGTCAATAAATAAAAAAAAACTGTTTAATAAATTATAAATATCCCAAAAACTACATAAAAACACCCGTGAGTCCAAAAATCATTATATAAAAAAATTATTAATCTTATTCCATCTCGCAAAAATTATAATATTATGAACATCACTGTACAACGTAGATTCGTAGCGCCGTAGAGTCATATCGTCGTAGCGTAGTAGCTTCTGTGAGGCGCGCGGCGTAGAGCCATCGCGTGGGCGGCTGGCGGCAGCGCTGTGCAGCGATGAATAACGTAGAAATAAGCTGAACCCAGGGGCTGTGAAAAACAGACTTTCCATATATTTGCCTACTTTTTATTTATTTTCTCAACGTTTTAATTAAACCTTGATATTTTTTATTAACTTAGGAGAACCTTCTTTGCGGGTCTTATAATTTTCGTTTCTTAATTAAGAATGTTTTACTGACATAAAAAAAGATCTCTTCAGTTTTTTCTCTTTGGGAAAACAACAGTTGAATTTTTTTGTTTTTATCCAAGAATTTAACCTTAGATTTCCTCCTTGCGATAAGAAATGAACAGAAGTATATGTAATCTAGCAGACTTTTCTTCTGGGATATTAGCAGATATTTCTTTTGGGATAATTGATGATAGGAAATCTGAAAAAAAATGTTTGGCATGTCGGTCGGAAAATTCTACGGGAAATTGTGTAACAGTTATTGAAACAGAGAAATTTAAAGATTTATTAATTTCCTAAATCGAGTTTTTTTTATATTTTATGCTTTAAACGTTTTTTTAATAAAAGAGGGACCACTTCCGATTACAGCAATCCAAATTGTACAGTCATTAAGAAAATAATACTTGCCGGTAAAAAAAAATGTGGTAGAGAAGAAAAAATAATAAGCCGGGATGAATTGAAGTTTATAGCTTGAGGAGACAAGATTTTTTCTTAGATTTCTTCTTAATTGTTTAGAGTGTAGAGAACAGTTTTTATCCATAGTCTTGCATTAATTGCAAAAAAATAATGATTAATTATGTACAAAAATTAATGAATATAGTGGAAATGTAGTTATTCTTGTGTATCCACTGGAGCGACAAAGCAATTTAAAACTTTTTTCTCGGATTGCCAAAGGAAATTTTTACGTCCACATTAAAAAAATCTTACCTCCGAATTTGAATACGGAGACATACAAACTGATTAAGTATATGAATTCACCAATTTTTTTTTTATTGTCACATTTTTGTGGGATTTATAAAAAAATATTATTAAATGGTTAACTTTAAAACATTTTAAAGAATCTAGAGAATATTTAATTTGTTATAATTTGAATGGGTAATATATATTATATAGTCGCATTAATAAAAAAATTAAAAATTTGACACATTTTGGCAATAAAGCAATCCCTGGTTTTGGAAATAGTGCCATAATGGGGCAAAAAGCGCTCGAGTGGATAAATATGGTGTAAATTTATTGTAAAATAAGCAGGTCTTTTGATAATGAGATATAAAGTTTTACAGCAAAATTAATTTATTTAAAACAAAAATACGATAAGGTCATTTCGTCTTAAATTCATATTTCTTTTAACATTACACAAATGCTCATGTGCATTTAAACTTCTTGGAGCCAGGATTCAATTTAGATGTCCGGTTTGTGTACTGCTGCCTCGGCAACCATTTATTGGACAACCAACACCTCTGCCATAGGTCTCCCAACTGGTTCTTGGTTTTTGACGACTTGAGTGTGAGGGGCGGTTTATCAGTGAGTGCTGGCAACGGTTGCACCAACCACCAGCTGATAAATAGGAAGAGGTGTTTACCTCTCCAACAGGTCTGCCTCTATCCATTGTCTTGCATCGTAGCGGAAGGGATTGATTCACACGTCACTCCTGGACACACGCACCCTTAGATTTCTACCCACCTCTTATAACATTTTCCTTTCCAGATCTTCCTATATTTCCTTTCTCTTAAAAGACTTTCCACACAGCATCACCAAAGATGACATACGCCCTGAGATAAATTTATTGTATGTATTGTTTTAATTTAAATAAGGTTGTATTTTTTATAACAATATCTCGTAACCAATTTCTGAAATAAACCAAACAGATGCTTTTCTTTAATATATATACACGAATAACTAAATTCAATAATCTATGTACATTATTAATTATTATTTTTTTTTACAATTAATGCAAGCCTATGGATAAAAACTGCCCTCTAAACTCTAAACAATTAAGACAAATCTAATGAAAACTTGTTATTAACCTAATGAAATTACTTGAGAAAGCAATAATAGTTAAATTCACGAGTCGCCCCTGTGTCATATTCCTCAACCAAAATGTTTGTGGAACACTAGGAGAAATCCATGGATTTTCTGGGTCACCGCCACAAATTACGTCTCTTGAAAATGTCCCTTATTTTCCGGAGACTCGGTCTATAATAATTAATGGCTACTCGTTATAGCCAGCATTGGATTTCCAATATCATGTAGGAGTATGAAATTTGAAGAGTTTGTTTGCGAAACAAGTGTGGGAGGAAAAATATACTCGTATATGATGATGTGTTTTGGTCGTACTCCCTACGGACATTTCCCATCAGCCCAAATCTCGATAACTGAGAATCTAAGAAGTAATATTTGGATTAATTATGTTGGTTCCATGACGATCCCCTGAAAGTTGCCCCTCCTGGCATACTTAAATATAAATATGCAGTCGGTTTAGGGAAAAAATGGTATATACCTACTTACACAAAATATAACTAAAAATCCCTGAAGGGCTGTGCACAGAGGATGGAATAACAAAATCATAAAACATATATAAATTCAAATGGATCAAGGAAAAAGCTCTGTATGTATGTACCTGGGTGTAAGTACAATCTATATCCTGTACACACCAGCGTGTAAGTACAAAAAAATCGACACTGCAAATAAATGCGTTTCATGTTCATACCAACTTAATATTCAAAGTATTTTTCAAATTATTATTGTTATTATATTACTAGCTTATACCCGGCATGAGTTGCATTTCCAATTAAATAAATACATTATTTCTCCCTACGTGTCATTTCCCATTCGTCCGCGTTCAACTTCCGCCACCTCTTCCTCATCCCCTCCCGCGAACCCTTTTCACCTTCCCTGACATCCCCTCCCCTCTCCCGCCCTCCTCTCTCCCACTTACCTCTTTTGCGCGAACCCCCTTTACGCATTCAGCTTCCATCTTCTTCGCCTTCCCCTCTCCCTCTTCCCCCCTCCCGCTAAACGGCCTCCCAAATTCCCCATCCGACCCTCCCGCATACCCCTCCCTCAAAAACTTATAAATTCAGAAATTTTAATAGGTATCGAATAATATTTTAATCGCAATCGTATAAATAGTATAGGAAAATTTTTCATAACGCCAGAGCTCACTATGCTATTACCATCCCGGGTATGCCCACATCATATTATCAAAGGTTTCATCGCGATCGGATGAACGGTATGTACACAACGGTATATATATACATGTATGTACCTCTATGTCGGTCTCGACACAGGTAATATCCTAGTGAGACAGACATAAAAAAATTGCATACTTTTTTATAGATAAAGTAAATGATATTAAATAATAAATATATTTAAAAAAAATAAATTCTCAAATCTGGATGATCTTGCTGAAACAAATAAATAATATTTACTACGTATTATTTGTATTTGTTGAATAAAATTAAATCTGATTTGTTCTTCTGTAATTTTATGTTACTACTTTTATATTTTTACCTCTTTATTAACCCCTCGAAGAAAGAAATACTTCTATGATAATTAAAAATAATAAAATACTTTACTTTGTTTTATGTGCTAAATTGTAAAATTTCATAGATAACATATGTTACTGACAAAGTCTTACAAAATTTTACTCATGATTATGTTACTGCAAATGAATTTTTGATTTATAAAAGAAACAAGTTTTCTTCTAATAATTTATTATTAAACTTTGTGTAAACAATATAACATCAAAGAAGACGATAATACTAACAAATTTAAGCGAAATAAAAAAGAAACCATGCCACAGAAAAATAAAAAAGCTAACGGTCGCAACTGGGACTCGAACCCAGGATTTCTCATCTTACCTGGATGAAGGACTTAACTAATTCGGCCACTGAGACATGTTATTGTTAAGTCATTTTCATTTATCTTATATTTCAAATTTTGAAATATCAATGGTATCTTCTATTAAATTTTTGGCAGTTACCTTTTTTAAATGGAAACAATTGTTTGAAGAAGTTTTTGTAACCTAGATAGTGTTTCGGATAAACGTGGAACACCTATTAACCTTTTTCTGAAAATCTAAATGATTGTTCTGTCAAATCTAACGTACCTAATTATTATTTTGATATCTATTTTACATCTTATTTTCCTACATTTGTAAGATCACAATCTTTATAGAGTAACCCACACTTTCAACTACCTTTATTTTAATTTTTAATTGATTTACACATAGCACATAAATTTCTTAAACATTGGTTTATAAATTAAAAATAATCAATATATATATTTTTTTTTTTCATTGTTTTTATTTCTTGCTAGAGCAATCCCGATGAGTTACAAAACTCATTTTAGGACAGGAGGAACTTACAATTCATAGGTAGGAGGTAGTAGTTACAATTTTACAAAGGTATTTGGATATCATAATATAAGTTTTACATTCAGTACAGCATAAAAATAAAAATAAAGACAGGTTAAGTAGAACAAACAACAATAGAAAACAAGTAAAGATGAGTTAAAGTATTTTCACCAAAAAATGTACACATAATATGTCTCAACGCCACCTAGTGGGAAAGTTAGCACTTACAATGCCTTTCTCATATAAACATAAAGTTGGTTGTTTTGCAGGTGAAAAAATGTCATAAGCGGCAATTGTTGAATGAAACACTAGTATTTATTGAATCATTTGGCGGGTAAGAGATTAGCCGCCGTACTTTAGTGGATAGAGCTCCTGACCGGAAATCTGAGAGGCGCGGGTTCGAGTTCACTCGGCGGCATAAATCTTTTCTTGAGAGGTTTTTTCAATATGGATGAGTTTTTCAGGCTAATAATTATATTGCTTATAATAATTGTTACCTTTCTTTTTGATTATAATGAAGTTAAAATGTATTTTATCTTAATATTCATGTAACTATGTTTGAATACATTTTGTACCTCTACGTCTGCCTCGTCACAGGTATATCCTAGTAAGATAGGCATAAAAAATCGCATATAATTAAACACTATATATAGATAAATACTCAAAATATCGACCCCTTGGAATAACAAGGTTCCATCTGTTGCTTTAACGTCATGCGATAATGAACTCTAAGGTAGCTTAAAATAGATCCCATAACCGCGTGACGTGTCTGCAACACATGGAACCTTGTTATTCCAAGGGGTCGATATAATAAAAAAATATTAGATATATTTTATTAGTAACTTTTGAAGGGTATTCCCGTCAATTTAATTATAAGAAGAAGATAAAAAAGAAAAATTAAAATTCTTCTTTCTCGTATGTAGTTTTTAAACTACGTAAACTATGGATCTTTTTCATACTTCGTTTAATTTGTTAGTTTTATGTTCTTCTTCAATGGTATATTACTTTGATGGGAATAACCTTCATAGGTTATTATAAAAACGAGAATTATTCTAATTAAAAATCAAATTATAAAACATCAGAGAAAAATGTTTTTTATGGACAAGACCAGTAGTCAAGAACATACGGCCCGCGGGCCGGACCCGGCCCGCCAAAGATTTTCATCCGGCCCTCCGAAAATTCCTGATTTCTGCATATAAATAATTCATAAACGATATATTAATTTGATAGAATTATTTGGTTGTGAATTCATGGCAGCGAATTTCAATTCATCAATCGGAATTTGATTAGGTAGGACCCAAAGCAAAAAAAGTTAGGTGTTTGAGTTTTTGCTGTTTTCGGCGAATTCGGTATTGAAGGCGACTAGATGTTCGTTACTCAAAAATTCCCCGGACACTATAAATTTTTGTTAAAATTCTAAGAACGTAGTGAAGGCAAGATTAAAAAGGGCATTTCAGGCAAAATAGAAGCCGAATCGAAAATATTTAGTATACACACACATACATGTGAAGAAACATTTTCTAAATTAATATATATAAAATCAAACAATCGATCACGCCTAACCAATCTCCAATCTTACTTCCAAATTTGCACCACAGAATTAAAACCGAATTTAATAGAAATAATTTTGTCAAAAAAGGAGCAAAAATTGCACTTACCACAATTTGCAGGTGATAGTATCAAATTTATGATTTTTGTTTAGACAATGTCAGTTCACGTCATACGATATGTAAAACTAGAAAGACCATGTGTAGAAATAAATTCAATACTTGGAATACCTTTATATATTACTCTCTTCCTTTTAAATATGTGAGTGGTTTAATATGTAGGTAAGTATTTATTTTATTTTGTTTTTTTTTGTAAATTAATAGATAAAATAATATTCATAAAATATGTAAAATTGTAAAACTACGCACAGAAATAAATTTAATAATTTGAAGGCCTTATTATCAATTTATTCCTTTTCTTATTAGCTGTAAATATTTATTTCATATTCCCTCATTAAAGTAAATATTTTACTATTGTAAAATAAGCACATATAAATTATTATTATAATTGGATTCTAATCGGAATAAAAAAATATTTTTCAACCGGCCCCCCGGGTTTTCAAAAAAGTCAATCCGGCCCTTTCCTCAAAAAAGTTGGTGACCACTGGACTAGACTATATTCAGCAGACTGATATGTACATTGTACATTCAACTATTAATAAAATATAAAACAGACTCACATCCCAAGTTTCCATCCGTCTGTAGTCTTGAATTCTGTAAAACTTCCCCCCTATCGGTTCATCTCAAAGGAGGTAAGTCGCTTTGACTGGCAATTGAGTTCCCTAGGAAAGCATCCTGGGATTTTCTTTCAAAAGTTGGTTTACATCCAACGAAATTGGATCTGCGTTTCTTCTACCATAAACGCGGGTATACCTTAAAAATTATAAGGTAGTAAGTGGTTAAGTTTTGTCTGGGCGTGACAAGAAATAAATTATTTGATATATTTTAATTAATTTATTTATTTTGATAAAAGTTTATCAACGCATTCTCAATAAGAAATTCTATAATTTTTTTAAACTTATGATCTGTACGTATATATTGTATAAAATTATTATTTTTATTCACAGACATTAGATATAAAAATTATATATAAAAATCATTGTTTCTTTGTTTGTCCTGTATGCTCTCCTGTACCATTCATCCAATTGCGATGAAACTTTGGTGATTTATTGTACGCCCGCGAAGGTTTCTATGTGTAATGGTGAGCTCTGACATTATAAAATGGAGGGGAGGTAGGAAAGAGGCCGAGGTTGGAATTGTAAATGAGACATAGTAGCGGTAGGGGATAGCAGGGAGTAAATTTTCAAAATCCATGCTCCCCATACGGACAACCGTATGTGTCCTGCTCACGTACTTATATAAAAACCTTCTGATTTATTTGTGTACGCCCCAGACGGAAAAACAAAACAAAAAATTAAAATTTGGAAGAAAACTTCTTCGGAAAGTTTTCCCTTTGTGGTGGCATTATTTATGTTAATGAAAATACAATGTCTATTCATTAAAATAAAAAATAAAAATAAATATATTGTATATCCAAAGAATAAACCGAATTAAAACCAAACACTTTCTTTCTTATGATGGCGTTAAACGCATGCCTGGTACTCGCTTACTATAAATACAATTAAAAAAAAACTATGGAATGAAAATCAGAGAGAAGTAAATGATCAGCATTTTTATGATCATGCATTTCCTGTTATAAATTAGTTCACAAGCTTTTATTGGGTTTGGTAACATGTACATTTTAAATGTGATTGATTACATCTATCATGATACATCTATCGTGCGTGTAAGTAACTATAGAAAACAGAATGTTCAGAAGTTTTTTTTTTAAATCCAAATTGATATTGTCTTTTAAAAAATAAATAGGTTCAGTGAACATTAACTAATTGTAAATCACTGATATAATTATTTGTCCAAATTTGTGAAAAAAACGGCTTCTGCTAGTAGATATAATTTTGCTGTTCACTAAGGCATAGTTAGCTATTGCGAAAGCTTTTAGGTTTCAAAATCCAATTTCTGTATTATTATTGCAGCCCTAAAGACGTTATATTTTGACCGAAACTAGATTTTAAAACACAATCAAACCTACTAGTAATAAAGCTACTCTGAAACAAACACAGTTTTGGTGGGAAAAAATACTGCGCCAGATGATGGAAATTTTATAAAAAAGTTGTTAAAAGTCAATATAAAAAGCCATCAAAAAACTAAATACATGTTACATAGATAAAAAAGAAACTGACCTTTAGTCCCAATCAGTGTAATAAGTCTAAATTTTCAGACTGTTTCTCTTTTTACATTCCTCGCATAATTCCTTGTTGCCGTTTGGCTGCTTGTTAGAGGAACAAAACAAAACGTTTGATAAAAATATATTTCAGAAAGGTCAGCGATTCAACGATGAAATATAAATATTAAATGGTCATATTTATGGCTTTTCAAATCGAATGTTAACGAGAACATATTTATTTATTTATTGTTTTATGTTAACCATTATTACATTAATGATATTGCCATTAGAATGTGCACATTTGTATATTAACATGCCAATTAAAAATGTTCACAGCATGCGTAATCAAATTTTACTTGTTACAAGGCAGATATTCTAGTACTGAAAATACAGAAATAATAGTAATCAAAATGAAATATAAAACATGAGATAAAACATAGAACACATTATATCAGGATGTTCTATATTAGCGCCGTCTGAGTATACATTTAGGCACAATCAGGTTTTAAAAATAATTCACCAAAGTTTGGTAATTAAAGATATCTTGATTGACTGTCATAATATAGTACCATATTATGAATACGAACCAAATTCATTTTTAGAAAATAATTTCTTTAAAATTTACTATGATAAAACTATACTAACAGACAGACCAATTGGCCATAATAGACCGGATATAGTTTTACATGACAAAATTAAAAAAATAACTTATATTATTGATGTAGCTATTCCAAATTCCTGTAATATTCAAAAATCTGTTTCTGAAAAAGTAAGAAAGTATACAGATTTAGGAAATGAAATTAAAAGAATTTGGCATTCTCAGACTATAAAAATATTACCTTTTGTTATTTCGGCTACTGGCATTATACCTAGCTCTCTTATTAAAAATTTAGGCATATTAGATTTGTCAAAGAATTTGTATATAAAAATGCAAAAATCATTCATTTTAAATACATGTAGAATTACGAAAGATTTTTTAAATATTTATATTGAGGGATCAGTAGGATTTATCGGTCAAATTAGGAATTCCACAGAGCCAAACCCTCTGATATGAAAATATCTGGAGACGGTGAATTATATTCCCATTTAATAGTTTGGTAGATTAACGTGTTGTTCTTGTATTGTTTTGTATTAATTATACTTATTGTTACGGGGTTTCTCTGGTCGCCAATTGTCAGCTCCAATAGCCGACAACTGTGCCAGGTCCAGCTAGCCCAAAACAAGCCCCAAAGCCAGCTCAAACGGGAGCAAAGGGCACCCTCTATCTCAGGCGTGGGTTGCAATTGAATGCTTCCAGAACTCCTTCCTCCTCGGTCACCTGGGGAATCAATACTCTACGAGATTCTCCTGCCGGAGCAGATTGACAACAAGATATGTTTAAATAGATTCATGTATTGACAATTCAGAACACAGTATACAGGTTATTTCAGTACAGGGCTATACAAGAATGCACGTTACACAAACCTAGCTAAAGTGTTTATACCTCGTGGTCTCTGCATCGAAACTCTCTGAGTCATGGTTTTACGCGGGACCCTATCGTATTTTTACGGACACATTGAAAAAATGGGAAATCTGGTGATCAGCTTACATGTGTGGGGGTGAAGGTCTCCGCTTCCGGCACGTTCGGCACTCTTCCTGGGGTCCGCGAACCATTATAACACCGATATTTGGCATAACCGATTCTACATTCCAATGCGGACTAGTAGTAACATTGCGGCTTATAAATCAATTCGGCTCATTTTGCGGGAGCCCGAAACAAAGCGTGGTTCTCGACCGTGTGTGCGTGCGTCCGAGGCAGGGATCAACTTTCGACTCCCCGGCGGCCGGAATGCCGTGGGGAGTAGAAGAGGGGAAGTGGGGGATGCAGGAAACGGTGGGGGACGGGACCGCTGTGGCAAGTTCCAACCGGACGCGGCGACTGTTGCTAGGTATGATTCCACCAGCTATAGGGCGTTCCATAACACTTCCCCCCGCGCTTGGAAAAAAAAGCGACGTGGCAATGGAGCTGTAGGGAAAAAAAATCCTCTTATGCTTCCATCGGGGATTTGAGAGGTTCGTTGCTTGAGAGTTGCCTAGCTAGAACATACAGTTTAGGTCACAATGTTTGTAGGGAAAGGGTAGGGGTACATACAATGTTTGGAAAAGACAACTTTGGGAAAAGTACATGGTGTAGAATAACATACAAGGATATGCAATTGAAAAACAACAATACATGGTTATGCAATTGAAGAACAACAATACATTTGTACAAGAGCAGAGAAAAAAATGTGACTCTAAGGTTTCATTGGTCTGGGAGCTAAGTTTGCGAAGCGTGGATTTGTTTGGTTTCGGAGAATTTCGAAGAAAAGGACGTGATTTCACAGATTCTAAGGATTACATTATCACTGCAATCAGACCCATTTGAGATGACACTCAGGAGTACACTTAGGCCTTAGAAAACACTTGATTTTGTCGAAGACGTTGAAGTTCACGAAATGGAGACTGTGGTTGCTGTGTCGCGACTATGGTTACAGAGGTCATTGAAGAGAAGAGTCCAGTATCTGCAGGCATGCCAGTACGAATCCTAAGTGTTATTATGGTACACACGGATCGTATATAATAGTTATTGAAGCATAATGTAGCTCAAGATAACTTGTATTGGTACGCATTCAGCGAATACTGGAGGGTCAAGGTAATAATGGTTTACACAAGACGATATTTGCGTCACTGCATGACAGGCAAGAGACGACAAAGTTGGCATTGATAGCAAGAGTAAGAACAAACCTAGGAGCTAGCGTGCCCAAAAGGTAGTTCAGAGTGTCATAATGTATAGTGGGACAACTCAGCTTGCTGTGGCATGACAAAACAACATACATATGGGCGGTATGGTTTGTGCTTTCAAAAACAAATGCGTAGAAAATGGCAGCAGGAGGGACCTTGTAACCACAGCGCGTGCTGTCAGGAAGTGAAGCTCAGCTTGGCTGTTGGTGATGACATCCGCCTGGGCTTCTTTTTAAATCCGGGTGAAATTATTATTAGAGCAAAATTCTTGAAGTTTACCTGCCTAGGGACCAATGAAGAAAAGGTTTGGAGAGAAACAAAATGTGTCCAAATAAAGAAATAAACGAGGTTTTAACCAACCGACCCAGAGAGTAACGAAGAGAGAGATTCCTAACTAAATTGTGATTACATGAACATTATCCTTTACCAGGATGGCTTGGCGTTTGCCGAGTGACAATATGTCTTGGTTAAAAAACAACCGGCCCTCTATGGCCTATGTTAACATGAGATGGTAACATTTTCGTAGGATTTCAAAGAACAAGACAAGGAATCGTGAACTAGTCACGGCAAAGGGAAACCAATTCATGAATAAGGGTTGTCAAAAGGAGACAGACGGTACGCCAAGTGCATATCGTACATATCCAACATTCATGAATGTGTTTCGTAGAATTGAGAAGAGAGAAAAACAAAAAAATGGTGAGACGTATGCAGAGATTGAGGGGGAAAACCTGTAGATAACCGGACAATTACCTATTCGAACTCCAAGTGAGGGCGAAATATGGTCAACGACAGATTTTTCACTTCATAACATAAGTCTGAGAACATGGGGGATGGGAGGGAGGAGTGGAGAAAGGAGACGAGTTACGAAATTTGCTAGAGACTGGACTAATTTCCAATTCAAACTCTATGTGAGGATGAAACATAATCAACCAGCAGTTTTCCTGACTCTTTACATTTTAAAAAAAAGATGAGGAGAAATTTGAATACACCTTATATCAAAGAGGCTAATCTTTCGCGTGTATTGGGCAAAAGATTAGGAGTCATTTTAAAAACTTCTACATGATTGTGAGAAAAGACAGACCCTCGCTCCAATTTCACAAACCTGGGGGTTTTCTTATTCGTTCCCCAGACAACGAGTTAGGTGGTTTTGTGCTCAATCGATTAACTCCCACAGCACTATGCCCCATAGTTAGCAGTGAAGCTACTAACTAGTCCTTTTGGGATAGTAGATATTCCTGGTCTTCTTTCCTTTTGCAAAGAAGTAAAAAAAAACAGGAAGTACACGGGCATTGGCGTTGAATAACAACAAAGGGTTGTGGACTACATCTCGTAGATCGCACACAAAGGGTTTGATATTATTTCGTTCGCACGACTCATGGTAAGTATTTTGACGTCTCCACGTATAGTGTACAAAATATGCAAATACATGCAAGATATAACTCAATTATAGACAGAAGTCAAAGAGTTTATACAATGCCTCTTAAAGAAGATGGCAAAGCCGATATTATGTCGTTCGCACGAATCGCGGTAAGTATTTTAACGTCTCCACGTCTCGTGTGCAAGGGTTGTACACAATTATACATAAAAGCGGTACTCATGACAAATAAATGACACACGACCAAAACAGGGTGGTACTCATGACAAATGAATGACACACGACCAAAACGGATTATACAAAACGGTACTCATGACAAATATGTCACACGACCAACTCAATAACATTTAGCTATGAGCAAAAGTGATTATGACGAACTTCTCGTATCGCGGCAGGTATTTTAAGGATCCCTCCTATAATGGTGGATGTTCTAAGGATCTCTCCTATAATGTAACAGGGTTACGTTTAAATACAACACAATAAACGTTAACAATGGTCGTTTTGACACAATTTATAAAGATTTGTTAGATTAACTAACTCCGTAGCCCAAGAGCGTACGATAGAATAACAAGGAGGTAAGCAATTTATGTTACTTCATATGTTATAAGGGCGGGGTGATGACAGGGTACATTCCTGTTTACACCATGTGACAACAACGAGAACGGACTTATAGTTTTACACACTCTTCGTTGTGGCAACCTACAGTGAGGAAGACCAAGGAAAGGGACCAAATATGGTTTTACATACCCTTTGTGCAGTTACAAACCTACCAGGTTATGGCGGAACTGGAGATGAATGCCAATGTTTGTAAAACGATGATCAAACAAAACATTGATGATTTACGTTAAACTGCAGTTATTTATGTACGGAAATCAAGGTTGCCGTTATTAACCTTTTCCGAAGGGGTTGAAGCATGTAATACAAGACATACATGTTATAATAGTAGAGAAAAGACAAATCGAGGACTTCTTATAACAACAAAAGACCGAGTATTTGGTTTTACGTACTTTAGTTGAAATGAGCCCATGAGGATTTGCATAAGGGTGGAAAGACCAATTTAAAGGTTTTTCCTTTATTTATATACATATGATTTCAAAATGGACGTGTCAAAATCCAATTTGTTAGCAAAGAGCTCGGGTAGGACGCCATCAATTTTTTAAGAAAAATTGAAAACTACTATACACAAGGAATGTGATTATGTGAGTAACCACTTATCTTTACCATGATAGGTAAAAATATGGAGCGTGTTAAAATGGTTAACTAGTCCTGGTTCGTGATTTAACACTTTGGAGTTTACCAAATCCGATTTTAGAACGACGCTCCAGTACTTGCAGAACATAATTTTCATGGAAAAGGAAAAAATTGAAGAGATTCCTTCCGATATGATGAAAAACAACAAACAAAAATGGTGAAAATTACAATATTGCATGACATAGCAAAGCGTGCCATGGCATGAACGTTGCGTAGTGTGAGGGGTTGAGAGGCAATGATTGGGTTCATGACTTCCCAAACATTGTGACTCGAAGGGTGTCTCTGCTCTAAAGTGATCAATTTTAGAACAGGTGAGAAAAGAGAAAAAAATAAAAGGACGTGTGAAACAAAATTACGGTGGTTGCCAATTCAAGAACATGAACGGGAGCAAACTACACCGTGGAGTGTACATAAATTTACAAAAGTGATTTTTTAAACAATATTCGTTTTATCAACGAAAGGGTGGACATGTAATTGACACTTTACACGCCAGCCATTGCAAGACTTGATGTGCTTACAAAAGGTTGTGGTGATACACACTGGATCGTTTTAAGTTTGCTGAGATGGTGGGGGCAGTTTT
Organism: Limnephilus auricula; assembly: GCA_951813805.1. Classification (NCBI taxonomy): domain Eukaryota; kingdom Metazoa; phylum Arthropoda; class Insecta; order Trichoptera; family Limnephilidae; genus Limnephilus; species Limnephilus auricula. The sequence continues at coordinate 3,795,980 of OX638401.1, forward strand.
ACTTGACTCCTCACTTCCAGACTTTACAATATCCTTAATATGGTAATTACCAATGTGTTTACCAGACGAGTCAGACAGGGAGTACACTAGATCTGATATTTTTCTTAGAACTTTGGCCTTCACGAAACGTGGTGCCAGCTTGGCAGAGAAATACATGGCTCCTTGGGAAAGTGTGTTGTTCTGTTTTATCAATACTTGCGGCATAGGTTCTTTGTTAGGGGCAAGATTATCCAACATTTGCGTAGCTGAACGCGAATTATTTTCGCTTGAGGGAGCGAGGTTTACTCTCCTAATGTACTTTTTGTTGAATAAAAGTGCATATGCTTTTAATGTAGATTTGGATTTGCTTGATGGCGAGAGTCCTCTATCCTTTAAAGCAGTTTGTAGGAGTGCCTTGGATAAGCTGTGCACGTTGGGAATTATGCCCAGGTTGGATGACGCAATAGCTTGGTTATTATCCATTGTGAGTTTCCCGGGTGGTGAAAAAAATTTGGCCAGGGGTTTCCTTTAGAAAACGCAAAATTAATTTTTGTGAGGCACTTTTCACTTGGTAATCACTAATTGGCACTTCCAAAATAGTTATAGAAAACTGTGTTTCACACTACAATTTAGTATACATGACACCAAAATCCTTGTCCAAGGAAAGAGGAAGTGAAAAAAATTTTGCGTGGAAAGACCTTAGTAGTAAAGGTTTTTTCGTTTCACTGACCACTTTTGGGAAAATTGTGGAATTCACAAGTATTTATTTATTTTTTTTGAAAATTTGGCCAGGACTGACCCTTAGAAAATGGGTTTTTTATTTTCCACAAATCATTTTGAACTGAGAAAGGCACTAAAATTCACAAAAGGCACTAAAATTCATAAAAGGCACTTTTCTGGCAAATAGGGGATAAACTTCCGGAAGAAAATAACTGAATATGGAATTTGATACGTTAACCATATTAAAATTATTTTATTTATTCATGGGACCAATCATGGGTTTTATTATTATTTTACTTTTCACTTATGTAAGGAAAAAACACAATTCACTTTTCACTTATGTTGAAAAAAAAATTTACGGTACCTACAACATAGAATGGGAAAGAAAATCATTATTTTGTCCATTTGGTGGGATATAAACTGTACCAGTTTGACAGACAAGTGGGCCTATTGGTGTATTGTGCAGAAAAAACGTAGGTGTGAGATTTCTAATCAAAGGATTCACAAAATGATTGTAGTTCCAGAATCAAGTTAATAAAAATCATTTTCATTGCCAAATTCGATTTGGTTATAAGAAGCGTTTTGGTTATAAAAAACGCATAGCAACAAGTAATTGTTTTGTTCGACGGGTTTTTTCCGTTGGGTTTTAGCGCGAAGTTGACCGTAGCTCGGTAAACAAAGGGGTTACGCATGCGCAGTCAATTTCGCGGTCAAAACGGTTGATGCTTTTTTGGGCGTTCAAGATGGCCGTTATTCCAACTGCGATGTATGGATCCGACTTACACATAGATTTCTGTGGTTTTTTCACAGAATTCACTGTTCACTGGGTGCAGAGTAACAAAAGCATAATTAATGTTTACAAAACAATTCCTATGCGGGGAGGATTTCGACAAGTTTTCATTCCGCATAGCGACCGGGGTAGAAAAAAAATTCGGAGCCCCACGTTATGGTGCCAATTGTTACGGGGTTTCTCTGGTCGCCAATTGTCAGCTCCAATAGCCGACAACTGTGCCAGGTCCAGCTAGCCCAAAACAAGCCCCAAAGCCAGCTCAAACGGGAGCAAAGGGCACCCTCTATCTCAGGCGTGGGTTGCAATTGAATGCTTCCAGAACTCCTTCCTCCTCGGTCACCTGGGGAATCAATACTCTACGAGATTCTCCTGCCGGAGCAGATTGACAACAAGATATGTTTAAATAGATTCATGTATTGACAATTCAGAACACAGTATACAGGTTATTTCAGTACAGGGCTATACAAGAATGCATGTTACACAAACCTAGCTAAAGTGTTTATACCTCGTGGTCTCTGCATCGAAACTCTCTGAGTCATGGTTTTACGCGGGACCCTATCGTATTTTTACGGACACATTGAAAAAATGGGAAATCTGGTGATCAGCTTACATGTGTGGGGGTGAAGGTCTCCGCTTCCGGCACGTTCGGCACTCTTCCTGGGGTCCGCGAACCATTATAACACCGATATTTGGCATAACCGATTCTACATTCCAATGCGGACTAGTAGTAACATTGCGGCTTATAAATCAATTCGGCTCATTTTGCGGGAGCCCGAAACAAAGCGTGGTTCTCGACCGTGTGTGCGTGCGTCCGAGGCAGGGATCAACTTTCGACTCCCCGGCGGCCGGAATGCCGTGGGGAGTAGAAGAGGGGAAGTGGGGGGTGCAGGAAACGGTGGGGGACGGGACCGCTGTGGCAAGTTCCAACCGGACGCGGCGACTGTTGCTAGGTATGATTCCACCAGCTATAGGGCGTTCCATAACATTATATAATACACTTGCATAACGTGGATTTACTAGATGATCATTTATATGGAAAAGTGTATGAAAGGGTTTAGTTTTTCCTATGGGAAAAACTAAACCCGTTCCTGAAAATCTGGTGAATAAAAAAAACGTGTTAAGTGTACATTACCTACAGAGAAAGATAAGAAAGATAGAAAAATAAACATAATAATAAAGCAATACATAATTATTGTTCTCCATGACATAATGGTAGAAGATTGTTAATTTGTTTTTTAAAGTATGCCAGTTTATCTGCGAAGATATCTATATAGTAACACTCCATAGTATTATATATTTTTAGAGGGAAATAATTTATTATGATTCTTTAAGAGGGTATAAACCAGAGAATACAGGAAATTTGTCATTTTGAAACCAAATTCTTGCGTATTGACTCTTAAAAAAAACATATAAAATATCTCGAATGATTGTTATTTTATCTGGTAAAGTTATGTTTTAAATTTTGAAAAATCAATTTATTTTTTAATGTAGTAAGAGGTATTGGCAGATTTGTTAAATTTTCAATCGAAATATTGAATTATACAACACATATTTCAAATCATTAAAAAACAGTAAAATAAATTATAATTTAGTGAAGACACTTTTCAGAATTTTTATTTTAGTTCAATTAAAATCATTCAAAAATAAATCCGAGAACGTGTTTTGTGACGAAAATGCCTCAGTTTGTCTATTTATTTAAGGTCTAAGTAACTAAAATATTTCAAATTTTTTTAGACTCTTCTTTTGCATAGACATTATTGAAAAATCATAAATATTTATGATTATATTTATATATATTTATGATTTATGAAAACACTTCCAAGAAGTACACGATATTTAAAAATGTATCATCACCCGTTTGAGCATTTTTATTGCTTACTTGATTGTAGATATATATTAAAGCAAATTTTGAATAAAATAAAGTCGATAATAAATTATTAGTTAAACTTTTGGGTACGGAGAATAATCAATATTTCTCATCGGACCATCCTGTACAGTTGCAAGGGCCTGGAAATTTGAATTCTCACTTGAATTCGCAAGTTGAAATTTGAATTGAGCACTTTACTTGTAATATAAATATTGCTCTAACAAATAGTGGTTATGAATCATAATATAATGTATAAATTTGTATAAACATATTAAATCAGTCAATTTTCTTCTTTTTGACATGGTTTACAGGGTTAGAAAATTAAGAGTCATTCCTCATTAGATTGGAGAAAGACCTTTAGGTACACCAAGTTTGAATGATAACAGTCTAAGGATTTTTTTTTGTACACATTCAATCGTTTTTGAATATTTTAAATAGTACGGGTTATTAAAAATTATTAAAATAAGTATGGTGACAAGTTCATGAATTTTTATTTTATATAACTACTTCTGAATGGGACAAGTCAGTGGACTTTGTAGGAGCAGTACGAATATAGTCAATTACACAACGTGGTACTTTTACTGAACACTATCGTATAAGGAATGACTGCTTGTACCAGTCACTTCACTATTCCAAATTGTACATTAAATTTCCCACATGTTTTCAATATGGGTAATTATCTTAATAAGTGTGTTCATCCTTATCTACTCACGAAGTTGAACAAAGGACGTTATTTTTAAATGTCTGATAAGGCTGGTAATTCATTAATATTAATTGCATCAGTATCAATTTTGTGGTAGTGTGAAATTATAGTATTATTTATTACAGCGCATAGATAAAAAAGTACTTAAAAAAAAAAAATATGTCGTAAAAATTTAAGATCCTGTAATTTCTTAATTACACAACAGGCATATTTGACCCAGCACGTCCGATGATTCTACTGATTAATAAATGCCTAGTAAAAGAGATTGTAGGACTAGAGGTAGTCGCTTGTCTGAAATTGAAGATTCTATTTTCTCATAAACATGTTTCAATTAAATAAATATGTACGCACAAGGAAGTCAAGTTGCTTAATTATCGTCAGATGGATTTATTCTAATATTAACGAATATAATTTAAATTAGTTGTCAGAGCCCGGCGTTTCTCTTGATCCAGAAAATACGAACGTGGACTTTTTTCAGAAATATTACAAAAAACTGCGTGGTGCTGAAATTTTTCGAGAATGATTTTAAATGCTGCAAATGGTGAACATAGTTCGCAGTGCTTGACAGTTGAGAGTAAAGTTGTTGGTTTCCTAAAAAAATTTTTAAAGGATAAACCCATAAAAAAGAGGGTTTTTAAAATTCAGGTTCGACGAAGGTGAAGTTTATGTTGGTTTTAGTTATTTTACTGAGAAAAGAGTTGGAAAGAATGACATATGTGAATTATTTAGCTCATGGCGTTGTAGTATACGAATGGGTTGAATCTTTTCAAAATGAAGATCAAAGTTTAAAAAAAAGAAAAGAAGGATAGAAATATTTCAACATTTGGGTAAAATGACACTTTGCCTTGATTTAAAAAAGTAAAGCCGACAATGGTGAAATTATTTTATTTATTTATTACGCATCTTGATGAATTTTATTACAAACGTGATGTGCTATGCCCACTGAGTTAAACAATTAGAGGAACAAATCCCATTACCGCGCGTCAAAAATTATGTAAAAATAGTCTAACCACTATAATACCGCGACGACGAAGCTTTGAATCCACTAAACATTTAAAAGTAAACATATATCTGTCTCACTTACACAAGTTGCAAGACTAATACCACTGCCAAGATTAGACAAAGACAGATACACAAGCCTGATTTGACCGGACATTTTATTGGACACCATCCTGAAACGGAAACGGAACATACAGACAAATTTACAGGTGGAATTCGTTACACTCAAGTAAAGTATGTGTTATATTATGTAGGTCGTATACATTGTGTTACATAACCCTTTCGTCATTTACCCACAATAATTCAAAAGTGGTGTGCATACTTGCAGAGAAGTTTTCTCAGAAGCCAGCGAGAATTCTTACGTGATTAAGTTCCCAGGAATATGTCAAAGTTGATGTTTCGTAATGAACTTACAGGAGGCTGTGGGACGAAGCTATATCATGTGACAAAGCGAAATCTAAGCGAATTAATTACTACCTAGTCATTTACTAAATACTTACGAAAATTCGGTCTCATTTAATGAGGCGTCTGGAAATCATTCTCCAGAGAAAAGTGGTATGATTAAAAGTTTTGACGTCACGGTAACTTTTTTAAATATCTATTTTTTTATAAATTTTACTTTTTTTTATTAATATAATGTGTCCTAACAGGGGTACCCCGTTCTAAGATTGGTTGTGTTTGAAATAAAGTAAGTACATGTGTTAAACAAAAAAAAAACAATACAAGATTTAGTATTTGTTGGGTTGCAAAATTATATCTATATTTTCTCCCTTCCCTTGTCCATAATCCATTTTTTAATGCTTCTTTTAAAGGCAGTTATTTTTTTGTGTTTTTTTTTTATTGCAGTTTATAAAGGCATATTATTTGTCCAAAAGTCGTTTTAGTTGTAGGTTGGTGTAACGTATGTTGTAAAGTGCATCTTGTGAGTCGGTCTGAGTTTGCTGTTATCCTGGTTTTTTTATTTGGAAATTATTAGAATATCTTTTGTATTTAATTGCTGTAGGCATTAAAAAATATTGTCAGTGGGAGTTCTGACAGGGACTTTAAGTACATTTTTTAATATGTATCATTTATATTGTTGTATATTGTTTTGATTGTTCACTAGCGAGTACCAGGCTTGCATTAGGTAATATTGTATGTAATACTGAAATGAAAAGTGAAAGTTTGCAAGGAATTTAAAGGAGTAGTGTTTCAACCTCTAAATCATTTAGTTATAATTTTAATATTTTTCTGCAAACTTCACCTACTTTGTATGTCACTTTACTTTAGGATTGACAAACATCATTTGGGAGAACTTTTTCCAATTTAGTAAGAGATTGACCTTTGCATGGTCTCTCGCGGTATTAGTTTCTGAATAGGCGATCGGTTAATTAAAGTGTAAAAGTATTCGTAGTTCTCAAATAATAAAATGTTAAATAAGGTTAATTAATTTCTGTCGTCAAAATCAGTGTTACTGTTTTTTCACCTTTTACAGTTTTGTTCGTAGATAATACAATACATATTATGTGTGATTTAAATATATTCCAAGGAGGTATAATTAATTTTTCGAAACTCTCTGGGTTAATCAATTAATCATAGTATCGTATTTAAAAATCCTAAATCGTTGCTTGAATAGCCAGGTACTTCCCCACTTTCCTCTTTTCTTTCTCTATATTCCTCGTTTCCCTCCACATTACCTTCAATCTCACTACATACCTGATTGTGGAAGCCATAATCGCACCGACTCATTTCACTATTTTTTTATGACAATGTTGAAATTAGATACTTTTCGATATCGACATCGCATTATTCTTTCGTTGAGTTTTTTTCTATTTTGCAACCTACATCTGCAGTTTTACAGGTTTCATCAGAAACATTGCAGTTTTTATACAGGATGTTAAGCATCGTACTTGAGTTACTCTAACGAGTTGATTCCTGACATTATTTGGAGTAAAAAATGTAAAATGAAATTTTGGTCTCCGGTGACTTTTTTGATAAATTTTTTTTTTTTCAAAAACTTTTTCTTCAAAATCAAAGAAAGAAAAATTCTTTCACGTGTCGTCACTGGTCTCTGAGCCAAGTAACCAACCAACTCCTTACCAAAACTTACTGATTTTTATGTTTTTGTAGAAAAAAAAAACTTCAAAAATGTCACCGGAGACAAACATTTTATTTACATTTTTTACTTAAAATAATGTCAGGAATCACTGGTTAAAGTAAGTCAAGTACGATGCTTAACACCCTGTATAGAAAATAATTTTTTTGTTTTTGATATATTTTTAACTACACTATTACTTGAACTAAAGACTAATGCGCTTAGGACAGGCCTTACTTATATTTAACCTTTATACAGAGTGTTAAGAGACGTACCTGACTTACTTTAACCGATAATTCCTGAAATTATTTGGAGTGGAAAATGTATATAACGATTCGGGCTAGGTGAGTTTTACAAGAATTTTTTTAACTGAATGCAAAAAATCGTGGGGTTGGACGCAGGGGCGTATCTAAGGCACAGCAAACCCAAGCAAGTGGCCCTTAAGGGCTGGGAGAGGGAGAGGGTTAAAAGTCTGTTTTGAATGTGATTTGTTTCTTTAATTTTATAGAAGGGGTTCAAGCGAGGCAATTTTACGACACCTAATCGTGATTGGAGATGTATTTATATAAACACCGGTCAGTGGTTGAGTGGGCATCGCGTTTGGGTCCCACCCGTCGTCCATCCCACCCCTCCAGGCATCCCGTGTTCGATTCCTCGGCTGGCTAAGTCCTCCATCACAACACAAGCAACATCTTCCGCTTAGTGTGGTAGTAGTAAGAGATTTTCAAATGTTGTTAGGTTATTCGTAACCCGATAATGTTTGTCTTTCTTTATAATAAAACGTTAATAATTATTTTAAAAATTCAAAATTGTACACAAGAAATGTATTTGTATGTCCAAGTGTAAGTACATGTATGCATATACATATATATGAGTACGGTGTGCACATATATGCATATTATATATGATTATGTGTGTATATTTGTGTGTGTGTTAGTGTGGAGCACGGATGTATGAAAAAAAATTTGTTTAAGATTCAGAATTCTAAGAGGGGGGGATTTGTGCCTTATGTTAAAGTAAAAATACGTGGGATTTTTCATTTCATTTGATTAAGATCTTCAGCCTCCGCAGTGACCCCAAAAATTGAAAATTAGGGTAAAAAAGTTTAATGTTTATAAGGCGATACATTGTGATTAATTTAGTGGTAAGTAGGTGTTAAATGATAAACAATATATAATTAAGATATTTATTAAGGCATCGCTGTAAAAAAATGAAATTCGAAATAAACTTATACATTTATTATTTAGGTTTAAAATCCTTTTTAGTTTCAAATTTAGGCATTTTGTATCGCGATTCCAGCTTGACATTTATTGCACCTAATCGCGACTTTCTTGTGCACTGAGAAATGGAAGCCTCTGCTGTATTCTTTACAGCTCTTTCAACAGCTTGAGTATGGCAGAGAAGCCTTATAAACAATAGTTCGCTTTCACCACCAGATTCCACAATATTCTGAATTTCCTGGTCCGATAAGTTTTTAAAAATCGATGGTTTGGTTAAGTTTTCCTGCCAATTTATTAAATCAATATATGTAGAAGCATTGAAATCTATCAATATTTAGTAACAACTTTCTAACATGTTTTTTATCATCTGTTATCATCGCAAGAAGAATCCCTTCAGGATGCGCAAAGTAGCCGTTTCTTTGGATACTAGGATCTATAATTTTTTTTAGAGTTTCTGAGACCTTAATAATATTGAACAGATGACGCGTACCATCTTTGCATGATGGTTGAGAACCAAGACGGTGCGTATAGCCAGAGTTTTCAAATTTTCAGATGGTTCTTCAGTTGATGCATACAAACGTAGTAGTCGGTTGGCACGCGTGATCCAACGGGCGTGTGATAGATAGCAATTTTATACAAGTACTGTTGGTCTGAACTCAGATCTTTGGCCATTTCGGTGGAGCGATATAAGATTTAGGTCCCGAAGTACACCCATTGAGATGAAGAAACAGATGTTTCAAAGGCAGTTCGTTCATGTGGAGCAAACAAATTATTTACTGGAGTGGTTTTTGTAGCCTTTTCTCAAGCAGTTTTATAATTCTAGCATACTTTTCAGTATTAACATTCGTACCATCACAACCAATTGCCATAATTCTATTTGGAAAATTTCTTTATAATCCTGTTATCGCGGTTTCTATTCCTTTTGCTGAACCAACATCAGGTACCACGTATCCCATGTAAATGGATCTCGGCTTTTGAATCAGTGAGATATGTTCCTCCACAACCATAGTCCTGTAGCATTTAACGCCCTTTTTAACAATTTTCAAAGTTTTGTCTTTTTTCCCGTCAAAGTATAAAACCAAGGGCTCTGTAATTGTTGCATTTTCCATTATTTTTTCTCTGGTTTTAGTTCTCTCTCTTCATAACTTGTGCCGATCGATGCCCTCAAAATCAGACCCAATGTCGAACGAAACAGATGATGCTGTTGCTGTTGCTGCTCTATCAGACACTCCATACCTATCACATGTCTTCGATAATGTAGGAAAATTAAGTGTCGATTTTTTTTTATTTTCTTTTCAATAACGCCTTTGAACATGGAGCATTCTGATTTTTCTGACTCTAATGATGTCGCTGAAGAAATACTAACATTTAAATCAGCAAACGTTGAAGTGTTTAAGGATGTGTTTCGGCGATTCTCTAGTTCATAATTCATTTTTAGGAACCTTTTTATCCTTAGGACATAAATATTGAGCGAATGCTTTGCGCTTGCATACTGAAATATCAAAAAGTATCTTACTGCTTTGCTGAAAACTATTTAACTTGTCCGGGGAGAGCCTCTTGATAGATTTGAGTAGATGTTTGCATTTTAAATTATATACTTTCAACGTTTGAACGATCATTGTTCGCGTCACTGTAGGAATAGATGCAGTTTGCCATACATTTTCAATTCTCGACATTACTATATCTGCTATCTCGCCAAAAATTGGTTCTTTTGCAGTTTCTGATTGCAATTTCAGTTGATGTCTCGTCCACTCATAGTATTTCTCTACATCTTCGTAAGTAGGTAGAACGTTCTCTTTCATCTCAAAAACATCACCAAATAGAGGACATTTGATAACACTCGGAGTTATTTGCATAGTTGCCACGAAAGAATATCGAACGTATTTTTAATGACAAACGAGCGTGCGACTGATCCGAGCCACGAACAAGAGCACAATGCGACAAGTGCAAGCAGTGCAAGCAAGCTAATTATCACCTCCCGACGTTCCTCTCTTTCCTTATTTAAATTACAAAACACAAATTCGAACTTCTTTTTATTTTGTGTCGAATCTATTTTATACCAGGTAAACTTTCTTGATAAAAATTAGTATGTTTATCCAAAAATATCGAACATAAACATGACTTCCAATTAGAGTGTAAAATCGACTATTTTCATAAATTCAATGCAGTTGCGGAGGCAGTTACCCTAAACAAAATTGAATAATATTTTACATGGCTTAAATTAAACCTAAAAGGCACCAAATTTTGACTATAACATTACCGTCAGGTGAAAAAAAAAATTTCACTCCACCCTAGTGTGTATGTATGTATATATGAGTGTGTGTATATATGTATGTATATTATATTTATAAGTATGTATGTATTTTTCTTCCTAATAACTGATTTCGATCCTCCTTATTTTTATATCCATATTTGATAAATAAAATTTATCACTATTGTAATTAACCAATCATTATTACATAACGAATATTGAGATGAATGTTGTGCTCACCTTTAATTAGAAACATCATTACAATTATGTGTAAATGTAAATTACTGTAAAAATTATGTGATGTATTATGTTGGCAAGCCAATAAATAAATAAAAAAATAAAAAATAGCGCTTTGCCGAAATGCTGACAGTTCGATCGATCTACATAGCACGGTTTCCTGGTTGAGTGACAAGTGAAAACACGTGAAAGAAAAAAAATAACTACAAGTGTCACCGTAGAGCAAAATTTCAATTTCAGTTTTTCCTTCAAATATTTTCAGAAATCAGTGGTTAGAGTTAGCCAGGTTCGTCTCTATATAGTCTGCAGTTAATGTCTATATTATAAAATAATCCAATTAAACGGGAAACGGGCTTCCTAACCAATTTACTCGTAGAGTAAATAGTGTACGACCTTTAGAACTTTTCTGAATCAATGTAACACAAATAAATGAAAAATAACTTCGTTAGTAGGGTCGATCTCGTATATATTGGTCTTTAAAAATTCTAATTGATTTACGATTATTTACACACCTTGTTACTACGGTTAAATATTTATCAGAATACTTACTTCCAAAATTTAATCTAATCTGAAAAGATAATAATGGTATCTTTACGTTAAGTATACTAATAAGCGTATTTAACTGGTGAATAAGTTTTTTTAACTTAATTTTTAGATATTTTGTAGGAAACGAAGCATAGTATATCAAACAACTTGTTAAATATGATAAAATCTAAAGAATTAGCATAATATTACGAACTAAAGTGTTTAACAAATAATAAATAGGCATTATGGCTACAATAATAAGTCTTGGTTGTAATATCAAAGTATTTCCCTTTTTTATTCCGTGTTAGTTTTTATCGTCTCTTTTTTTAAAGACCATCATATATCCTTAACTCATCCTAGAGCGAAATATGGAGTAATGAGTTACCGAACTACTCAACAAAGTGGCACTTCATCACTGCTTTGAAAAGTTATTAAAAGTGATAAACGAAAAAACTTATTTAAATAGGTTAAGTTAGATAAGGGGATTTTTCATCGCTTTTAATGACTTTTCAAAAAGTTGTTGAAATACAACTTTGTTGGGTTGTCACGGAACCGGGATTAGATGCGAAATTTAACGGAGAAATACCCCGAAAATAAATAATTTTATTACTTTTGGCCCTGAAAATCTCAAATCATGGTATGAAGTATATTTGCAGCACGTTCCAGAGTGGAAGATACTCTTAGTATCGCCCACCATTCAGAAATGAAACGTTGTTTGAAATGATAACACAAATGATGCGTGGAATAGCTTCATTGATATAATCCAACATACCATATTGACCAATACCAAAAAAACTGTAAAAAAAATTTCACATAAAAATATACACATTAAGCCTTGGATCTCACAAAATATTATAAACTGTATACGAAAAAGAGACGAACTACATCAAAAAGTTAAACATAATCCTTATGATATGCACATGCTACGATACTACAAAAGATATAGAAACATTTGCAAAAACATCATTAACACTACAAAAGAATCCTACTATAAACATAAAATAGAAGCATGTAACGATAATCCCAGAAAAATGTGGCAAATTATAAATGAAGTGACCAATTCAATATCCACCAGTAATACAACAAAAATCGATGAACTGAACATAAACAAGGTTCCCACTCTATTTGCCGAAAACCCTGACAAAATTCTTGATCATGTTAATCATTTTTTTACAAACATCGGATCAAAATTAGCAAAACAAATTACACTATGTGTTAATGATGCAGTTGAACCAAATGAAGCTTGCAATCTGGAAAGGGAACTAAATTTCAAACAGATAACCGTTGACGAAATCAAAAACATAATTACTTCCTTAAAACCAAATGTATCGTCAGGGGATGAACTAATCTCAACCAATGCAATAAAACATCTCAGTGAAGAAATTACCCTCCCACCTTATCAATCTGTCTATAACTAAAAGCATATTTCCCACGTCCCTTAAAGAAGCAACTGTCATACCCATATATAAACAAGGATGTAAAAATGATATTAATAACTATCGACCGATAAGTCTTCTAAGTACTTTTTCGAAAATATTGGAAAAAGTACTAAAAAAACAACTTATGAAGTACCTAGAAGATAATAACCTATTATCGAAATCTCAGTATGGTTTTAGACAAAACTTGAGTACTGCCGACGCCATAAACGATATCATAAATACGATCACGAAAAGCTTAGATGGGGGAAATAAATCCTTGGCAATTTTTATAGACCTACAAAAGGCATTTGATACGATAGACCATAAAATCCTGTTCAAGAAACTTAAAACAATTGGAATGTCAAACACAACTTTAAATCTGCTAATAAGTTATATGTCAGAACGTTCACAGTGTGTTAAAATTGAAAAGCGTAAAAGTAAACCTCTCCCAATCAAATACGGTGTACCCCAAGGAAGTGTCATAGGACCTTTATTATTTTTGATATATATAAATGATATCTGCAACTTACATATCAAAGGAAAAATCATTAGTTTTGCCGACGACACTGTTATTTTATTTAATGATAGTGATTGGGTAACCACTTACAAAGAAGCTGAACACGGACTTGTACTTCTACAAAAATGGCTCAAGCAAAACTCACTTACACTTAATGTCAACAAAACTAAATATTTAACGTTTTCAATAACAGCCAGAGGACAACCAGCCGAGGATTATGCTCTCAAATTACATGATTGTCAAGGAAAAAATTTAACACAATCATGTCACTGCCCCACCATAACACACTCTAGAAACATAAAATATCTTGGCATTGAAATCGATGAAAATTTTCGATGGGATTCTCACATAAATAGCATTACAAAGAAACTCACAAAGCTCATGTACTATTTTAGAAACATACGCAATATACTAAATAAAAATGATCTATATAAAGTCTACTATGCTCTTTGCCAATCACGCATAGAATATGGGATTATTGGATGGGGATCTGCCTCAAACATTCACATGAAGCAGCTTGTTAAAACACAAAAAGCAATAATAAAAATAATCCTGAAAGTCCCCATAAGAACTCCATCAAAAGAAGTTTTCAAAAAATTTAATGTGTTCAGCATTATAAAACTGTACTCAAAAAATGCACTACTCAAATTTAAAGAAAATTATGCATACCTTGCTGACCAACACACCTATACTACAAGGACAAAATCTTCAAATCTACTAAACATTCCAAAATTAAATACAGCTTTCGGCCAGAAAAACCATTATTTCCATGCTACAAAATTATATAATGCCCTTCCGATTGAAATAAAAAATACCATGAATATACAAAAGTTTAAAAAGGACATCAAATTATGGCTAACTAAACATGAAGATGAGAAACAATACACAACTAAAAATTCCTGTATGCGAATTATGTACATGAATGCTAGAAGCATCAGAAATAAAATTGACGAAATCGAAGAAACTCTCAAAAACATTACAGAAACAGTTCACATTCTCGTGATTACGGAAACCTGGTTACGTAAAGGAGAGGAAACCTTTTTCAATATTGCTGACTATTCTGGAATCTTCGCTTCCCGTGAGATGGACCGAGGAGGAGGGGTCGCTATCTACACGCACAATACACTCACCAATAAGAAGATCGAAAAATCCTGCAGCGAAAATACCTTTCTAGGAATTACAATCACGTCAAAAAATATTAAACCTCTAAATTTGTATGTTTTTTACCGTAAGCCGAACTCAAATATAACAGATTTCTTTGAATCTTTAGAAATAATATTAAATAATAACAAACAAGACACATTACTTTTTGGAGATTTCAATATTGATATCTCAAAAGACACTGATATTGCACGAAGATATATTCATACTTTGAAATCGTACAACTTTTATGTATGTAACACAATGTTTCCCACAAGGGTAACTAATAACACCAGCTCGTTGATAGATCACATCATTACAAATAGGACAAATGTTTCTGGCACAATCTCAAACATTGATGATCCCCTTAGTGACCACAATATACTTATATTCGATTATGAAAATTCCTTGAAAAACCTTTCCAATAACAGATCCGCAGTAAACCTCTCAAATGCTTACAAAATAAATTATCAAAAATTGAATACTACACTTAAAACTACTAAATTTGCCCATTCGTCTGACGATGTAAACAGAAATTATAATAATTTTGCTGACTATCTCGAAAATGCTATAAATTCATGCAAAACAAAGGTAAAAACTAATATAGGGGACAAAAGACTGAACAATACTCCATGGTTTGATGCCGAACTTGATACACTTATTAAAAAACGAAATAGCGTATTTAAACTTTGGAAACAAAATCAAGGAAGTATTCCTTTGACAATAGAAAAAAATAAAGCTCGTAATGCTGTCACAAATTATAGAAGATACATCAAAACAAAATATTATACGAAATTGATTAATGAAAACATGAATAAGCCACAACGAACATGGAAAACAATCAATTCCATTCTATCAAATAGCTCGCGAAACCCAACAATAGTTTGTAAATCTCTAGTCATAAATGACGAAGAAGTAAAGAGACCAAAGGAGATAGCAACTGCGTTTAACACATTTTTTCTCTCAGTTGGAGAAAGTTTAGCATCAGTCATAAAAACCTCAAAAACTGATATAAATACGATCTACACGGAACCTCAAGCAAAACAATCTTTTAACATGATCAGGACTAATAAAAAGGAAATCTTACGGGTTATATCTAACCTTAAATCTAAAGCGGCAGCTGGTTCCGATGGTGTAACCTCTCTCCTTCTCAAAAACTGCAAGGAAGAACTGGTGGATGACCTCGTATTCTTAATAAATCTCTCTCTATCAAAGGGTACCTTTCCCGATAAACTAAAAATTGCGAAAATTATTCCTGTACATAAAGACGAATGTAAAAAAAATGTCCAAAATTATCGTCCAATCTCTATACTTCCAGCTATCTCTAAAATTTTTGAATGTGTCATTAAAGAAAGACTACTGAAATACCTTGAACACAACAAAATTCTCACGTCAAAACAATATGGTTTCAGACGACGTTCTAACACTAAATGTGCAGCCTTCGATTTTATATCAAATCTGCAGAAACATATAGATCACGGTGATTTTACGGCGGCAATATTTATTGATCTAAAAAAGGCGTTTGACACGGTGGATCATAACGTATTGATCGAAAAACTGAAACATTTGGGAATTGTTGGTACACCTCTGGAACTTTTCCGATCTTACCTATCAAATCGCTTTTCGGCAGTAGAACTAGGGGGAGAAACGAGTGAATTAGGTAAAATATCTTGTGGAGTACCACAGGGATCAATTCTTGGACCGTTGCTCTTTCTAATCTACGTAAATGACATAACAAAGTGGGGTATTAAAGGAACTATACAACTTTATGCGGATGATACGGTAATTTTTTATACTAAACCGAACCTAGCGGAGCTTGAAACGGAAATGAATGCTGATATTTCCCATCTCACAAGTTGGTTGAGAATAAACAAACTAACCCTTAACGTAAGAAAAACCCACTATATACTTTTCGGTAACAAAAAAAATTTCAGCCTCGATATCAAAATTGGAGACAACTCCCTCGAAAAGAAAATGAGCACAAAATATCTGGGTCTGATCATAGATTCCCAACTCTCGTGGGATCTCCACGTAAATCATGTAAAGGAGAAAATTACACCCATAACTGGTGTACTATATAGGCTTCAAGGATTACTACCCATCCCTTTATTAACTTCAGTCTACAATGCCATGGTACACTCTCACCTGTCCTATCTCTGCTGTATCTGGGGCTTTGCCTCAAAGAAATTGATAGCCGACCTGCAGGTAGTTCAAAACCGAGCTCTCAGAAATGTTCATGGACTTCCATGGGACACTCATATCAGGGACATCTATTCAGTTTCCGGTATCCTTCCAATCACAATCCTTCCTAAACATGAAATCACAAGCACCATCCTACAAATTATCCAACAATCAACTCATACTAACACCAAGCCAATTTACAATCAAGACATCCACAACCACAATACTCGAAATAACAATAAAATCCGCATTCCTCAAACACACACTACAAAATATGGGATAAAATCTCTGAACTATATTGCCTATACACTATATAATTCGCTTCCAGATATGTACAAAAACATCCAGCATAATAAAAAATTGCAAAGCAATGCTTTAAAAGAATATTTTTTAACTACATTTAAAAATGATAATATGTAATCGTCTTGTCTTTTTTTTGTTCTATCTTATATACTCGTATCAGTTTTTTTCCGTCTCTTTACTTGTTTTCTCTTGTTGTTTGTTCTACTTAACATGTCCTTATTTTATATTTTTATTTTTATGCTGTACTGAATGTAAAACTTATATTATGATATCCAAATACCTTTGTAAAATTGTAACTACTACCTCCTACCTATGAATTGTAAGTTCCTCCTGTCCTAAAATGAGTTTTGTAACTCATCGGGATTGCTCTAGCAAGAAATAAAAACAATGAAAAAAACTAATTAAAATTATTAAGTAACCCCAACGCAACCTACAGATAATAAACATAAACACTTTTTAAAACAACCCAAAATAATAAACATAAACACCTTTTGCTTTATTTATTTATATTTCGTGGAAACCAACAAAAACCAACAACAATGATGGGAAATCATGATCAACACCGTACAACAACCTGCAGTCCACCTCGGAACAGGAATACCTAGTGAGGAGGACTGAGGACAAAATACTTAACTTTGTATTCTTAATTTACTTTATATTGTATTTTCATTTTAATTTGTATTGTCATTAAATTTTTAAAAAAAGCCGTGTTTTGTGACCAGATATGAATAGCCAGTTACTCCTTACCTTCCTCTATTCCCTTCCCACGACCTTCAGCCTCACAACACACCTCAATAAATTGTGCATGTCTGCACCCAACCTTCTGGCTCCAGATGGTGGGGAGCAGTTAGGACTCTGCTACAGTATCACGTTAAAAAAAAAACTCAATTCAAATATGATATTATCATGATTTGTGGCGATATACTCGTATACAGTTAGTCATACAGTCCAATGATAATGTTTTCAAAAAGTCAGATCAACACAAAATATCCAATTTTATGCGTTTTAGAAGACTATTTTTTTTTATAATATTTTTTTTCAAAACATATTATTTAAATAATTAATTTATAAATATTCAGAAAATTACATACCCATGGGTATAATCATATCTAAATATTACAGTAGGTAAAAATTAACCTGCTGTAATATTGGTAAAAATTTAATCACGCTATAAATAGAATATTTCAGTGAGTATAACCAGAGATTACCGGAAATTTATCCTTTTTAAATCAAATTCTTGACGTATTGACTCTTTTTTATAAAAAAACATAAAATGATTTCGAAAGATTGTTATTTTATTTGTTAAAGGTATGTTTTAAATTTTGAAAAACCAAGTTTATTTTTAATATTGTAAGGTTACACCGTTGGTCGTTGGCAGATTTGTTGAATTTTCAAACGAAATATTGTTTTACAAATTTCAAATCATATGACAGTATAATAAATCAATACATTATCTAGTAAATTCACTTTTCAGACTTTCAATTTTACTTCAATTAAAATAATTAAAAAATAAATCCGATAATGTGTTTTGTGACGGAAATACCTTAATTTGTCTATTTATTTAAGGGCTTACAGATTAAAATATTTAAAAATTTTTTACATGCTATTTTGCTTACACATTATTGAAAAATCAAAAAATACTAACAAGAAGTAAACGATATTAAAAAATGTATCATCACGCGTTTGAGCATTTTTTTTGCTTACTTGAATGGAGGTATACATTAAAGCAAATTTTAAATGAAATAAAGTCGATATTGAGTTATAAATTAAACTTTTGGGTACGGAGAATAATCAATATTTCTCATCGGAACCGCTCTGTACAGTTGCAAGGGCACGATCGCAAGTTGAAATTTCAATTCTTGGCCGCTGGTTGAAGGGGCCATGTAATATTTGTACACGAAGAGCAAAACTCGAGAAGAAGCCAGAAGAGCTTCATATTTTGTGGAAACTGTTTTTTTAAGAAAACAATTTTAACTTTTCGTAAAAAACTCGAGCAATAATATGAAGGGTTTCTGGCTATAGGTGGAATTACTTCCTTGTTTTGATCACCAACATATCATCTCATAAATAAGAATAAATGTCGTTTATAAGTATGTAGGTGGTTATTTAAGTACCTACTTACAAATCTTACAGAAAATTAGGGTTTTGATTTTTAAAATACTAGCAAGTACCCAGCATGTGTTGAAATGTATTATAATTTATGTATTTTTTTAAATTTATGCACTTACGTTGTAAAGTTATTAAGGAAAAATAAAGAGAAAAAAAACTACATGAAGAAAGAAAATGTTCATCATTAAGTTCTGCTTATTGAAGTTCTTCTGGATACACAATATGTTTTGTTTTTCTACTTTTCACAGAACTACTTGTTCATAACATAATATCTGCTATGTCAATATGTATATTGTATATTCATATCAACATATATTAATATGTATATTTCAAGATTTTTACAGATTCGTTACAAAGCTAAGATCTCTGCTCGAGTTCGTTATATTCATTATGTATACTTGTATAGTGCCGATTGACATTGACGTGGACTGTAAAACGCTTAACAAACAAAAAACATTCGTTTGGGTTTTTTATCACTATTGCACAAGAATAACGGGATAAAGCCTAACCTTTAAATGTTTTGTAGTTTTCTTCCTTTATCCACTGGTCACTTAAAGGCACAGTTCGCTCGGTTTATTAACATTCAAAATATCATATAAAACGTATATGAAGGCAATTTTGCGAGAGAGGCGATGTATGAATGTGAATGAGGCAAGGAGTGTATGTAGAGACCAAGTTGTTTGGCGGTCCTGCCTCTCGGCCTACCCCGGGAAATGGCATGATGGTTAGTTAGTTAGTTAGTTAATTTTTCAATAATTGGTGTGGTCAAGATCGCGACAATATTTGATTTGACAGATGTGGATACTTCAAATTATTATTATAACTTTTTTTATTACAGAAAAAAGGATGTTTATTATGTTAACATTATACCTGCAAAGCTACTGCAAGTAGCTTGTCTGCAGGAAAACAGTGTGAATAAAACATTGTACAATTAAAATGTCTCATGTATTGTGAGATAGGATTCACCTTGACTTCCGTAGTAGTTGACAGAGACGGAAGATGAAGAGAGACAGTGTGTCTATATAAGCCTTGAACTGATTATTAACGCCCTCTGTTCCCAGCTAGCAGTTTAGACTCAATATACTGTACATACTCGTTGTTACAATAAACCAACATTATAAATCACCGTGTACCATCATTACAAATAACTATAATCATCCTAAAGATTAACAGTGGCGCAGCCGGTACAGGTTATAATTAATCAAATTATAAAAAAGAATCACGCGGATTCACGGTACAAAAAAGTAAAAACGCGAGTCACGAATTACAGTGTCCAATACTATTGTTGCAAGTAGTATTTTGTCGGGTCGGTCACGGGCCGATAGAAGTAGTATCTCCACGGGAAGGCGTGAGGGCTCTACGAACCGGAGTCACGGAGGCAGCAGCACCACGGATCAAGGATCGGTGTTCCAGATCACAGGCGTGGTCTGGGGGATCAGCAGCAGAGACATCACGGGTCATAGGATCTAGGATCGGTGTGCCAGATCACAGGCGTGGTCTGAGGGGCAACCAGCAGCAACACCACGGGTCAAGGTCGAGGATCGGTGTCCAGGTCACAGGCGTGATCTAAAAGGGGAGTCATCAGCATCACCACTAGCCGAGGACCGGAGTCCTAGGCACAGGAGCGGTTCTTCAAGGAGAACTTCAAGGGTCAAAGGAGAGGAGTCTGGACCAGAAGATTAACTCAGGGAAGTCCTATTTTTTTTCTTATCTTTTCTTCTCTTTTCTTTTAATTTGATCACTGTGAGAGGGAAACATGGAGTCCAGGGGTTTGGGATCCTTCAGTTTGCGTGACGGTAACTGGGAGAATTTCAAAGTCCGTCTCGAACAGTACCTCCTAGTGCATGATGACAAATTTACGACAGATATAAAGAAAAGGGCTATTTTTCTGAATGCTTTAGAGGACGATAGTTTCTCACTGTTAGTAAATTTATGTATACTCAAGAAAGTAACTGAGGTAAAATTGGAAGAGTTAATTTCTAAATTGAGCGATTATTGTGGTATGGCTAAATGTTTTTTCGAAGAGAGGTCGAAGTTTTATTCAGCAAAACAATCGGTCAACGAATCAATCAAAGATTTTGCAGTTCGTTTAAAAGCATTATCAATTAATTGTAAATTTGGGAATAATTTATCAGAGAAATTGCGAGATTTCTTCGTTCTCGGATGTAGACCGGGTAAAATAAGAGAGAAATTATTTTTGGAAGGTGAATTACACACTTTCGAAAAATGCGTTCAAGTAGCAGAGTGCATTGAACTTGTAGTTTCAAATCAAGTTCAAGGTCTTAGTGATAATATAGTAGCCGCGTATGGCAGAGTAAATAGTAACGCCACACGAGTGTCAAGTAAAACGTATAGGCGGGATAGAGACAGCTATAGAGCAAATAATAGCAATCCTAGAAATAATAGCAAGTCTCCAAAGAGAGTTTCGCCAGAGCGAGAATGCTTCACTTGTGGTAGCAATAAGCATACATCGGTAGATTGTGAGTTTAAGAATTATGTTTGTAATACATGCAACTCGAAAGGTCATCTAGCAAAACAATGTAAACGAGGTTCAGGTCGTAATAACGTTTATACTTTATTGTCAAAAACGGGCGTATATTCAGACGATATTAATAGTGTGGAACCATTTTATGTAAATATTTTATTAAATGGAATGAATTTTAGGTTCATGTTAGACACTGGGGCATCATGTTCAGTATTATGCCAGGAATCGTACTTAAGTAAATTTAGAAACATAAAACTGACGCGGGAAAAAATCAGCTTACGGGGTTTCAACAATACTCTCATAAAAGTGGTAGGTACTTTCACTTCTACTGTTGAATTTAACAATAAGCGTCGGGATTTAAAGATTGTTGTAGTCGAAAATACATATTTATCAGTGCTAGGACGTGATTTTATGGATATTTTTGATTTAGGAATTTCAGGAATCGTGAATTGTGTTAGTGAGAATACATTAAAGGATCGATTATAGTGAAATTTCCAGAAATATTTACGGATACGTTTGGCAAGTAAGTTGAATTAAAATTAAAACAAGTTGAAAAATAAGGTAGTGTAAAGTATCAGTGTAAATCCTTTTTATTAATAAACCTAGGGTTGTGGATGTGAAATTTTCAGTTAATTCAGTTAAAGAGGTTCAGGGTAAACTAGATTGAAATCGAATGTGAGTTTTCGGGAAGGCGAATTCCAGGCATTCAATATCGGAAGGGGTATAGGATTTCAGATCTGGGGATTTGCAGGAAGGTGTAAATCTCAGAACGATTAAAACACAAAGAAGTACAGAGTGGTGTATTTGTTTTTAGAACTGAAAATTGTCGCAGGCAGCACGGGACAACTTGTAGTGCAATTATTTTTGTAATTTAGTTATAATATAATTCATAATAATAATAATAATTTATCAACTTATTTTATCAAATAACTAATAATATAATTTATCAAGTAACCAACCGTTAGTGAGAATTTTTGGTAGGGACAAGAAGGTTCCTATAATTGCAGCATCAAGATTGCAACTTTATGCAGTGATGTTGGGTTCATTCAATTTTTAGATTGAGAATGTAAAAATTTTCTTAAAAAAATTTGTGGGCAAAATAAATTTCCAGTAGATTACAAAGTAAAATTGGATAATTTTTTAACAGATTACAGGAACACGGTTCAGGCAACAACGGGTTTCGAACCATCTGTATTATTATTGGGAAGAAAAATTAGAACGGTATTTGACTCTTTAATTCCAAAGAAATTGGGGGAAGGAAATAATAATTCCGGTTCTGCTCAACAGAAGAAAATTCTACAAAATGTTAAACAGAGTCAAGTCAATCAGAAAAAAAATTATAAAGGTAGAAATAAATTGAGTTTTGTAATAGGTCAGAAAGTAATGACCAGAGACTTTAGGTCTCAAGGGAAAAGGTTATGGGTCCCTGGCAAAATTGTTGATAAAAAGGGCAACAAGATATATTTCGTTAAGATTAATAATTCTGATATGGTTTGGAAAAGACACTTAGACCAGTTAAAGAAATTGCATATCTCTTGGCAGGAGGAAGAAAGCCCGAGCTTCTGCGCGTCTGACACAGGTGCACTATCAGCGGACGAGCTAAACCTCTCAGGGATGTTACGTAATAGAAGTGTCTCTAATTCTCTTTCTCCATGTTTCAGGTCCAACCCATGGCAAGGACGTTTGCGTCCAAGGTGATCGGTCCTCCACAGATCCGGAAGGGGAGAGAGGAGGGGAGAAGAGAAGAAGGAAAAAGAAAGGACATAAGAAAAAGAAAAATAGTGATTTTTTATATTGTGTTTTTTATATTGTGCTCTTATATTGTGTTCTTATTTATAATTAATTTTATATAATGAAATATATAGCTAGGGGAGGCTTTAAGTTAAGTAGGGGAGGATGTGAGATAGGATTCACCTTGACTTCCGTAGTAGTTGACAGAGACGGAAGATGAAGAGAGACAGTGTGTCTATATAAGCCTTGAACTGATTATTAACGCCCTCTGTTCCCAGCTAGCAGTTTAGACTCAATATACTGTACATACTCGTTGTTACAATAAACCAACATTATAAATCACCGTGTACCATCATTACAAATAACTATAATCATCCTAAAGATTAACATGTATAATACAATTGAAAAAAAATTGCAATTTAATAAAAACATAAATAAGTGTAAAAAATAATAGAATACGTCTAAAAAATTTGAAAGTGCACTAGGTACAGTCAGTCAATATAGAAAATCTGATTCCAATATTTTTAACAATAGCGCAAATTTAGGTGTCGAGTAACATTTTTTCAAATCATATGGCAGCATATTCAATATAAGTGGTACAATGTATTAAAAAGTTCTCTGGCCATGTTTATTAGAAAATCTAGGTACTATCATGATTGATTGTACAAATAATATTTTGATCTGGCATCTGTAGGTAGGATTTAGTCATCTTCTTCATTCTTCTGATTCCCAAGTCAGGTTTTGTAAGTATAGGTGTTTGCCTTATCCGCAGGCAGATATTGTGTTGGGCTTCTTCAATAATAATTATAGGTCGTTGCACAATACTGTTTTATTAATAGTAGATACTATATATGAATTGAATCTGCTAAGCAGGGCTTTCTTTGATCTCCTATAATTCTCCGACCTCTGTCGGTAACCGGCGTAAGTTTTAAGCCTACCGACATCTATCAAACTATATACCATTCAAGCTACAGTAAGGAAGAAGAGGAAAAAGAGGAGGAAATTTCGAACAGGACCTTGGGGTATATGGAGTCGTCTCAATATTCTATACAATACTCATACAACATAGTTCATTGGTAAAAGTAAGTAGGTTGATTTTTTACGAGAGATAATTTTTTTATCCGTTGAATATATAATTCCAAAGCTCATTTTAAAACTCTCCTTTGACAAAACTCTAAGGTATCTATCTATATTGAATATAGAGAATTTCGAAATTGTCTCGGTCTTTGAAAGCGTATACGGTATATTTTCCTTGCAAAGCTCAATCCAATTATTTAAATAGACGGGACTCGAGGTAAGCAATATATATTTTTCTCCTTTGCATATCTACTTCACTACTTTAAGCATAGCAGATCAGGAGTTCTCAAAGTTTGAAGTTCACCGAACAGTATTTTATTGGAATGATATGGTTTCCATGAAACTAACCTAAAAAAAGATGATTTCTAAAGACAAACCAATAAAACGAAAAAAATACCATCTTTAATGGTCTGGCAAATAAAAAAACATGTTTAGAAAAGAAAATATCACCAACGCACAAAGTTTCGAAAAAAAAAATGGAGAGAAATGACATTCACAGGAATTTCACAGTGATAAAAGTGCACCCATTTGTGTCCCGTTTTCCCAAACATTATTATTGAAAATGAACACACCAATTTTCATAAAACTTTTAATTTCGCAACAAATGCACCTATTTAATGAATTGCCAATTTGGTTCATAGCTTTTATCAGGTTATTTCAAAACAGATTATTCAAGTTATTAAGTTCACAAATTTAGAACATTTGCGGAATATGTATTTCAAATTGGATAGATTGTTGAAATAAAAATTTGTCACCAAAGTATCATCGACAGGATGTCAAATAAATACATACCTATATCAATTTGGCAGGCTAGTATGGGTGCCGCTGACCCAGGAATCATTTATTGGATGACAAAAAACTCTACCATAGGCCATCTTCAAGTGGTTCGCTACGTTTGGCGACTTAGCAGGGGTGCCCGGGATCATGGAATGAGGGTTTTCTAAGTCTTGGCGGTGGATTCATCTGCCCACCAACTGCCTGACAGGCCAGATATAGAGAGCCTGGTCAAGGGAGATCTTTCGACCTCACCAGCTAGACTCTTTCCGAACATCGCCTTGTACTGCAGTGTGAGATATGGGTTCTTACATTCGTCACTCCTGGAGACATTGACCCTCAGATTCCTACCCATACCCATTCCTCTCATACCCTTTTCTTTCCCTGAATTTTTCCTTCTCTGTTATCTAAAAAAAAACGAGTGTGCTTTAGACCACACGACTGAAGTAAAACTTCTAGAGAGGAAGAAAACGTGCGCGCGCACTGCTCACTCTCGCTCCAACAGAATTTATAAAATTGTTCAAGAACGAAATGAAATTACGAATAATCCTCATGCACTGGCTATGAGAGGAAGAGATAAAGAAAATGTGCACGCGCACTGCTCTCTCTTACTCCTACAGTGTGATACGCCCGTTCGGCTCGCCCGACTACACTTTTCGTAACGCTCTCATCACCCATTCGTCAGCTTACCCCCCAAGTCAAGTGCGCGTAAAGACGTTTCACTTCAAAAAGACTCTCCACACCGCATTCCCAAAGATGATTTGATAAAGAATTATTTTTCTCTGTAGAGCTAAATAATAAAAAAAATGTTAATATTATATAATATATATTAAACTCTGTTTATGTTCTAACTATTAAAAATATATAGCTTTTTTCTGAAATTGGTGAAATCAACTCAACTGAAATGGTTTTCTCTATGACTTCGGGCGAAAAACAATTGTAATCTTTAAAATAATTGATAAAAATTGAATGAAATGTTTTTCCTAGGCTTTGGTTAGTGTTCGCCGAGTAAGTAAAACAGAGCAATTGACTTAGAGGTAGCACACGACCTTACAAGATCCGTGGCAGTTTAGTACTACAATTAAAAAATCGAAAACACTACAATTGACTTACTTTTGGCTTGCCACTTTGAGGTTTCTGCAGCGCGTCTACATATTAAATTGTCATATCACCCAGTATAGTGTAAAATGTTAGACTTAATTATTTTCTGAGCATTGATTTCTATAACTGTTATTAGCGAGCCTGAAAAAGTGCGTTAATAGTATTATTTTTTTCTATTTCGAATTAATTTTGGTGGTACAACTTTATTAGGTGTCTTCTATCTTGTAGATTACCTTACCGTCGAGAAACAACGCAAGGGATTGCCCTTCGAGGTTCCCAAAAAGACAGTTGAAAAGCTCATGTTTTATTTTCGAAAAACATCATGAATTAACCAGTATCAAAAAGAGAAAATTATGAGAAATCATAACCTATTCAAGTATTATTTTAGCATGCATAAAATAAATAAAAAATAGTTATTTAATGATATTTTTTCATACAACAGTCTGTGCAAGGGATTTTTTTAAATATAAAACATTCCCAGGTTTGAAATAACTTAACAATATATAAAAATCTTAAACTACCACCACAAAACACACAGGCTTGTCTAGTGAGGTTAAACATTGTATTGTAAACTGTTATACCTAAAATGTGAAGAAGAAACAATAAAAACAATAAACAATTAGCGGAAAATGTTATTCGTGTCTTGAGATGGAGGACTTAGCCAGCGGAGGAATTGAACACACGACGCCTTGTTGTGACACAAATGCGATGCCAGAACAGCCACTGACCGTACACTTACGTCACTCATCTATAGAGTATTGACGAGTTATTTAGTTATAAGCTGTTATTAGAGTTATTTACCAATCGTTTTATTCAGATTTTAGAATTTTAGAACGTGATGAATGAACGACCTGCTGAAGTAATCCAAAGAGACATTTAGAAAATCGATTAAAAACTAACAGGGGTAGGCAGAGAGGACGGACCGCCAAACACCTCGGTCTTGGCACACACTATTTGCCTCATTCGCATTCATACATCGTCTCATACATACTCTTCTATTTTTCTGACTCTTAACATGGCCCGACTCAAGTATCTGATTCACTTGATCGTGCCATGTCTTTCTCGGACGTCCCCTACTTCTTATACCATTCACACTTGCATCATATATTCTCTTTACGCTTCTTTCTTCGTTCATTCGCTCTACATGCCCAAACCATGTGAGGGTTCCTTTCTTAATTTTACTCATTACGCTTACATCAGCCTTGCATCCTTTTCGTATCTCCACATTTCTCACACGATCATACATGGTTTTACCACACATACGTCTCAGGGATCTCATTTCAACAGCATTCAGTCTAATTTCATCCTTCCTCTGCCAGTTCCATGCCTCACTGCCATACATCAGGTTAGGTACAAGCACTCCATTGTGGACTGCTAGCTTCGCTTCTTTGGACAGCTTTAAAAAATTCACTGAAAGTATTTTTAATACTAAAAACTAATTCATCTCGCTATCCATCACATCGCCGACCCTTGGGTAGCGCAAAGAGGAGGACGGAACGCGAACAATGTCGAATTGGTACGTGGAATATCAGAGGAGGGATGGAAAGAAAGATGAATGAATTGTGTGATACCATGAAAAGCAAATGTTTGGACGTACTTTGTGTGACAGAAAGTATGAAAAAAGAGAGCGGTACAATGCAGCATGATGATAGGTTCGTCATCTGGTCTGGGAGACCAGATACGGAGAGGGCCTGCCAGGGTGTTGCAGCGCTACTGTCTCCCAGAATGGTTGAATGTATGTTACAGTATGAATGTGTAAGTCCTAGAATAATGTGGATCAGATTCAAAATTGGTTTGACAAGGGTGTTTCTAGTTATTTGCTATGCCCCTGTTAATTCTGAAAGCGACGAAGTGAAAGATGATTTTTGGACTGGAGTGAATGATGTAATGAGACAAAAAAAAAGTAATGAAAGGATTATAATGGCGGGCGATTTGAATGGATGGGTGGGAGTCAGACGTGACGGATTTGATTCAGCCTTAGGTATGTTTGGGGATAAAAGAACGAATGACAATGGGAACAGAATACTTGAAGTATGTTTAGAGTGGAACCTGTTTGTGTCGAATACTTTCTTCGATCATAAAGGTATCCACCAATATACGTGGGAAAGAGGAAATGATAGATCTATAATTGACTTTGTAGTAATTGACTCTAGGTTGAGAACCGTTACCGAGGACACAAGAGCTTTCAGAGGGGCTGAGGTTGAAACTGACCACTTTCTAGTAGTGTCGAGAGTAAACCTCTTCCGTGGCTGGCAAATAATAAGGGTAAACGGTGGTTTTACGGGGTGGTTTGACATCATAAAAGGTGTTAAGCAAGGTTGCGTAATGTCACCGTGGTTATTCAATCTATACATGGACAATTGTATGCAAGAATTGAAAGAGGCGGGATTGGGCGCGAAATTGCATAATCTGATAGTATGTTGCCTGTTGTATGCTGATGATGCGGTGCTGATTGCCAACAGTATAGAAGATCTGCAGTCTCTCGTGTCTAGCATGAACGAAGTATGTATGAAGAATGAATTAATGATGAATGTAAGTAAGTCTAAAGTCATGGTGTTTGAAAAAGAGAGTCAGAAAACGGTGTGCAATATAGTTGTGAATGATGAATACTTGGAGCAGGTGGATGAGTTTGTATATTTGGGAAGTATGTTTACGAGAGATGGGAAGGCTGATAGGGATATCGAAAGAAGGGTGAATGCAGGTAACTCCATTAATGGAGGATTGAACGCCGTTGGAGCCAACAAAAAGTTGTCCACAGAAGCGAAGCTAGCAGTCCACAATGGAGTACTGGTACCTACCCTGATGTATGGAAGTGAAGCGTGGAAATGGCAGAGAAAGGATGAAAGTAGACTGAATGCTGTAGAAATGAGATCCCTGAGGCGTATGTGTGGTAAAACCATGTATGATCGTGTGAGGAATGTGGAGATCCGGAAAGAATGCAAGGCTGATGTGAGCGTAGTAAGTAAGATTAAGAAAGGGACGCTTAGATGGTTTGGGCATGTTGAGCGAATGAATGAAGAAAGGAGTGTAAAGAGAATTTATGACGCGAATGTGAACGGTAGAAGAAGCCGAGGACGCCCAAGGAAGACGTGGCACGATCAAGTAAATCAGATACTTGAGTCGGGCCATGTCAAGAGTCAGAATAATAGAAGAGTATGTATGAGAAGATGTATGAATGTGAATGAGGCAAGGAGCGTGTGCCAAGACCGAGTTGTTTGGCGGTCCGTCCTCTCTGCCTACCCCTGCGGGGAAACGGCGTGATGGTTAGTTAGTTAGTTAGTTAGTTAAAAACTAATTCCATAAAATTACTTTCAGGTTATTTCTAAAAACCGTAGATGAGATTACTCAACCCACAAATCTTTCGTAATTATAAACAGAATTGCAATATTTTTTTTATCAAAATGTTGACAAACAAATAATAGGCGGTTACTCGGTTGAGTAACTTGTAATGAGATGTGGAATTTTTTTTGTTAAGTTTTGAAGAAAAAAAAAATAGAAATTTTGTCCTGTGTAAATAAAAAAAAAATTGAAAATGCTATCTTTTATTGAATAAAATATTTATTAAATATTTCAGGCGGTCGTAGATATGTAAAACGGACTCATATTTTATAATTTTAGATGAAAGATTTATTTATTTATTTATTGTTTCTTTACAATTCCATTATCGATTGTGCTAATGTGAGGTATATATTTATAATATCATATATGTTTAGAATATTTGTCACGTTTTTGAAAAAGTAAATAAACTTGTTTAGTTTTCCTATTACCGAATCTAAATGTCTATCCCATTTTAATTAGCCCTTATTTTATTGAAGTCATAAAAAAGTAAATATAATAACATACAGGGCTACCCTAGAATGTTGTATATTGATGGTAGGTACCTACCAATTAGACTTTAATAGTGATTAATATTAATAACGCCTTAGGGAGTGCCTACGGGGATGATGTAGAATTGGGCCTCCATGGAAACTACCCTTTGACGTCAGACACGTTTCGGGGATAAAGCAGTTCACTGAAAGGATGGTCACCCCCATATAATCATTGAGACATAAATGTAGAGGATAAGTTGCAACGTAAGACCTATAGTTACATACATATTTTATTTATATTATACATAAATGTATGTATAATGTTGAAATATCCTATGTACTATCCCTAAGTAGTAGGTTATCCAACTATATTATTCCAGTAACAAAAACCACAATGGGCCCAGCCACAGTTAACAGTTCTTGCCTCAAAAATCTTCATAACATAAGACGTTTAGTTACATACATATTATATTATACATACATATTAAAGTAAAGGAATAAGAGTACCTACCTAGAAATGTCTAGGATTCCTTTATATTTATTTACCTACCTACCTAGTATTTAAGTACCTACCTAAAAATGTCTAAGATTCCTTTATATTTGAATTATAAATTTAATTTTATTCTATTGTTGTTTCAAATGTCGTTGCTTTGGTTACACATTATGTTATGTGTAACCAAATAAACAACCTGACAAATAAACTTTAATTATCATTTCTTTATACTCCAGAGCAACACATTGTTTTATTTGCCATTAAAAACTTAAAGACAACAAACAGTCTCATATATATATTATACATATATGTATAATGTTGAAATATCGGACATACTATTCCTAAGTAGGTTTTCCAACAATATTATTCCAGTAACAAAAACCTCAATGGGCAAAGTCACAGTTTAACTGTCTTGCATAAAAAATATTCAATAATTGAACAATTGAAATAAAGTCAGTAGTCAAAAACCACAGTTTCAGGAAGAGGCTTGGAAACGTTTTGTTGAGTGAATGTGATATTGTTGGTAGCCTCTTTCTTGTATAACAATTTAGTACAATTTAACTTAACCAAAGAGATATAATACCAATAAAGATATTTGATTTCAAAGTTGCCAGTATGGCAAAACGCCAATTAAATATGTAAGGACCTAATATTTAATCCATATGTTTACACTAGACTTCCTTCAAAGTAACTATATTCCGTTGGTCACCATGAATCAGGCAGTCTAGCAGTTAATGTATCGTCTTAATCTCAAGTCCTTTACGAATAAAACAAAAATAAATAAATGTATATATAACTTGCAATATAAAGTAGCTGGGCCATTTGGAATCCTAGTGAGTTGAGATGTTTCCCATGTTGGAGATGGTTTATAAAAAGTTTTAAAGATTTCTCTACATGATGGATCGCAGCTACTATCTGTGGCAATATCCAACAAAATGTCATTTCCCTACAACTCATAAGAGAACGGTACGCCTCTACCCACGTTTTAAGACTCCTGCGGAACTTTGTAGAGATTTTAGCAATTTTGGAACGCGTAGGTCTCCATGTTCCTGATGACTATCTAAGAGACCATCATCATGGATTATATTATATCTTTATGACTGTAGGACCAACTTGCCAATGGTTCTCCCGATGGGGACGAGTATATTGTTCCTGCACAATGTTTCTTCATTTAAATGTATATTTTGCGACAACGAGGAGACATTCAAAATAAATTTAAAAAGTATTCACCATACACCATACATCTGGGGTACCGGGTGCGAGAAATGTGGAGATCCGTAAAGCTAAGGCAGGTAAATGCTAGGCTGATGTAAGCGTAATGAGTAAGATTAAGTAAAAAAAACCCTCAAATGGTTTGGGCATGTAGAGCGAATGAACGAAAAAATGAGTGTAACGAAATTACATCTCCTCAATTCGCCAATACATGACACATGTGAATGGTATAACAGTCGGGAAGACATCGCACGATTAATTGAATCAGATAGGTACCATTAATGTAATCAGATACCACCTCAAGAGTCAGAATAATAGAAGAGTATTTAGACAATGTATGAATGTGGATGAAGTAAAGAGTGTGTGCCAAAACCGAGTTATTTGGCGGTCTATTCTCTCTGTCTACTTTTGCGGAGAAATGGTCCGATGGTTAGTTACTCAGTTAGTTAGAGATCAATGATACAATTTTCTCCAAGCATCTTTCATAATATTGGAATAATAAAAAAATACTTTCTGACGCTGCCTATCCAAATGATTTTTCATGCAAAATATTGTAAAGTGAATAAATCTGTTATTTTGAAAAACCTCTTAAATTGCGAAACCTAGTTCTAAAATTTATGTTATTTATGGGCTTGCCATGGCCCGCCTCGACAGCGATCCCCAATAATATACCTAGCACAGCGACATCTCTGGTTTCAGGTGTGAAATACTGCCACCGAGAGTGTGCGCAGGAGACAGTTAAATGACATCTGTCACATTAGCTGGTGGTTTGACGGAACCATTGTGCGGCCTGTACGGAACACTATACAACAGGCTGGTTCTAAAAGTAAATGTTCATCTTTTTTATCGGGGCAAATTTATTTATTTATTTCCACATATTTAAACATATTTAGAGTTACAATATTTACAACATAATATAGATAAAACATTTGAATCACTCTCGTAATAAAGCAGTTGCTTGTGTTTAGGAGAGGACAACTATATATTTTTACATCTATTTAAATTACAAAATTATTATAAAAAAAGAACTATTAGTAATTTTATAAGAAAATTCATCAAAACTAATAAAAACATAGGTAAGTTATAAAATGATACAAAAACAAGAAAATACAATAAAAGTAATAAAAAGGTAAGTTATAAATGATACAAGGAAATAATAAGCAAAACATAATATCAAACAATAAGAAAAGTTATGAGGTGGTATTAGAGAATTTTAATTTTTTTTTCATAGTTTTCCTCTGTTCTTATATCTAGAGGTAATTTGTTAAATAATTTTATACCCTTAAATATAAAGTGATGCTGTGCTGTTGAAGTTCGTACTAGTTCCACACAACATGTGCCGTATATGTAAAAATAAATAAATTAATAATAGCCATTAACATAATTGACATAACATATAAATAGTACAACCACATGAAGAATAACAGTATAAATGTAAGTTAAATATAAAAAAAATGGTAAAAAGTAATCAGTTGTGAGGTAATAAGTAGTAGGTAAAATTAAAATATAAATATAAAGAGAAAATTATGGTATTAAGTTTAAGTATAAAGTATAGTATAAGCAAAAATAGAAAAGTAAAAACTGGGAAAGAAATATAGAAAAAATAAAAAAGTTAGATGTAGAAATATAAGATATCATTAAAAGGTACAAAGATTTAAATAAATTACAAAAGGTAAGAAATCCTCATAAGAGCTAAGAAAAATATATATATATAAAAAAATAACAAGTATCATTGAAGAAGAAGATAACAATAAGAATCTAATTTTTTAAAATATGAAAATAAACAAGACACAGAAAAATAATAAACGATAACGGTCGCAACTGGGATTCGAACCCAGAACCTTACGTCTTACCGGTAATAAGTAGGTATTTTGGATATATATCAACCGATACAATACACTTTTTAAGTACCCATGATTTCTAATGATTTGATAATTTTAGAGTGCAAGTACTAGTAAGTTTATATGAAGTACATAATTATTATGTTTACATGGTACTAGAAGACAAAATTTGTTTGATGCGTCTTTTGTGGGAGGCCAGATTACTGGCGTGATCGACATTAGCATATTTATTGCCTAAAGCATGCAAGCGATTTATTATTGAATTTTGTTCTGCGGTGGTCCCAGAATTATTAAAATAAAAAGGTGTTTGGAGTCGAGTTGGTCTACGAGGTACATGATAATGAACTAAGGAAACTAATTCAGGGGAGTCAAACCAGTTATTGAATTTTTTAAATAAAAAAATAAGATCATTAAATATTCTTCTATCTTTTAACGATAAGAGAGTAAAATATAATATATATTTAATGCTTTTAATAGCCAAAAATAAATAGTTTTTTTTTATTTTTTCACCACTTATATAATCACAATTACCGACGGGTTTCGAAAATGAAGGTTTCTTCGTTAGGATAATAAGAACATGAATCAAACATTCATATTTGAAATCAAACATTTATCTTGACGAAGAAACCTTCGGCTTCGAAACGTGTCGGTAATTGTGATTGTATAAGAGGTGTGCACAAAGTTTTTATTTCATTTAATTAAAAATGATTTTGCGAAGATTAAAGAAGTTTATTTTTTTATTTAAATACATTTTAGGGATCGCTACCATTTTTTTTTTTTTTATAAAGAAAGACAAACATTCCCGGGTTACGAATAACCCAACAACATTTGAAAATCTCCTACTACCACCACACTAAGCGGAAGATGTTGCTTGTGTTGTGGTGGAGGACTTAGCCAGCCGAGGAATCGAACACGGAACGCCTGGGTGGGACCCAAACGCGATGCCCACTGAACCACTGACCGGTCTAAAATACCAAAGTTTCTAAAATACGCGATGTTTAGGGCAATGATTGCAACTCTTCAGACTAAATATGTCATTGCATGCAGAATTAAATAAGTCGCCGTATTGTAAACAATAAGAAGCTTTTTCGTTTTTTGTTTTTGGGGTGTTATGCCGTGTTGCGCTACCTCCTTCTTTAACCGACATTTCGGACAGCGTTGCAGTGTCCATCATCAGGGCAGATCCGGCAGATCCGACGATGTGTAAAAGCAAACCCCAACGAAAATGCTTTTGGCCGTGAAAATCTAAAAACGTATCTGAATGAGAAGCTTGTTCGTTATTTATTTTTGGGGTGTTACGCCGTATTGCGCTACTTCTTTCTTTAGTCAATGTATCGGACAGCGTTACAGTCGTTACAGCCTTACACATCTGCCCTGATGATGGACACTATAATGCTGCAAAAAAAATAACAAAAGTACTTTTGGCGTGAAAATCTGAAATCATATCTATCCAATAGGAAGCACGTTTAAAAGTGTTATCACAATTAGAGTCTTTGAGTAATAATATACTTTTCGTACTTAGAATGAATTTATAATCGTGACATAAAATGGCGCCTACAAGCGTACGTGTGACATATAATAATTTCATTAATTTTAACCTCGTGGTAAACTACATTTAGTGAAAATTTTCTCAAAATAAATATTCAGTTTAAATACCAAATACTTTTTAGTTAAATTCTTATATTTTCACATCTAGTAGCGACCCCTAAAATCCGATTAAAAAATCTTTTAAAAAAACTGTGTAATTTTGTAGACATTTGGAAACGGTGGTGGTGACTAATGTGATGACTAAACGCCTTTGGTGCCCCTTAGAAAATTTAAAAAAAAAATTATATTTCATACGTTTTTAAAGCACCCTACTGTACAAAGTTCGTGTAAAGGTCATAGCCTCAAATCTTAGCATCGCGAGCTTAATGTAAGTAAAATTAATAGCTTTCTCCGCGAGAAAGACATTCGAGTTCTCTCGTCACATTTTTCCATTTGGAAAAAGAAATACGTGCATGACCGAAAGAGAACTCACATAAATTTTATAAATTTGCTTGCTAAACGAAACCCTATTTATTTTTTTATAAGGATATACACAGTACACTATGAAACAAGTATAAGGTATTTTAAATTAAATTACGTAGTTATAGTACCTATTACGTATGTCCTCATAATGTCATTAGGTAATTTCGCCTAAGGTTTGAGAGGGTTTAAAAATTTAATTGATGAATTAATATAATAATTAAAAGAAAGAATTTAGGTGGAGACAAGAAAACATTTAAAAATCAGGAATTATTTGCTAACTAATTGTTAATTTTAAATTGACTGATAAATAATGAAAAGTTAAATGTAAACAAAATAAAAATAATTTATTGAATCACAACTGTATTGCATATTGTTTTGACAGTTGGAATTAGAATTTTGAAAATTAAGGGACAGGAATAGTTTTGTAATATCTCTATCATTCTAATTTCCCTGCGTCCGGGTATGGCTTTGTGAGAGATCACCAATAAGAATTGATAAGTTACGTGATGTGGTTATATATGATTTTAGAGTGAATAAAACTTTAAAAGTGTCTTCTTCTCCTAATTTTTCTCTTCCCCTTTTTCTTCAAACTCGCAGCATTCTCTGTAAAACAAGAGCCTTAGATATATATACATCTAAACAGACAGTTCACCTGTGCGTCATAACATATTTAAAAATAAATTAACGAGGATATAACATTCACCATAAGGTACCGTGAGGATTAAAATATTTTTTAGTATGAAAATGAACAAAATATTATCATTGAAGAAAATGGATGGAGGCCGAACAACCAGCGCAAGACAGGGGCGTAATAATCTAAATTGACTGTAATAAATCGGCAATAATAATCTAAATTAAAATATGAATAATAACAAGACACAGAAAAATAATAAAACATAATGGTCGCAACTGGGACTCGAACCCAGATCTCACGTCTTACCGATACGGCGCTCTACCAATTCAGCCATTGCGATCTATTACGAGAGTGTCGTATTTGTCAACTTCATATTTCAAATTTCAGAATTATCAATATTATCTTCGACTAATGTTTTTTTCGACGAATGTTTTTTCCATATTATTGGCAGCTACCCTTTTCCATTGGAAACAAGTATTCAAAGAATGTATTTTTACCTAGATAGTGTCTCGGATAAATATATCCGATTTTATTTTATTTTTGCGACCATTATGTTTTATTATTTTTCTGTGTCTTGTTCATATCCATATTTTAATTTAGATTATTATTGTTGTCTTCTTCTTCAATGATGTTACATTGATGGGGATAACCTTCAAAGGTTAAAAAGAAAGTTTTTCTTATAAAAAATGAACAAAAAAATCTTTTGGAATTAATATCGATATATTTATTACCCGTAGTTCATATTCTCGTTTCAATACGTTTTTTCTAAGAATTGAAAGTGTTAAATATTGCCCCAGGGGATGCTCGTAATTCATCTCAGGGGAGCCATAAGTCTTCTAAATACCAGCTTATTAAACTCAAACACAATGTTCTGCCTCCTGTTCCCTCTTCCCTCAACCCTCTTCCCTATATGAACATAGTAATAATCACATGAGGGAAAATTACGGAATTTCTTAAAGGAAATACGAAATATGTGACATGTTTGAAACTTAAAGTTAACCACTTCTCAAGAATTAAATACTAAATAATTAAAAGGTAATATAAACATTGATTTCTTTTTTGTTTGTTGTTTAAAACTAACCAAGTATACATCTTTCTTTTGCACTATGGCAATGTGCCCAATGTGCAGATATGTAGTAATAATTATTTATTTATTTATAATTTGACTGACTTTAGGCCATAGTTAGATAATGCTTTCACAAACCGATATAAGACTAAATATAAATATAAATATTTCAACAAAATGTTAGAAGTGCCACAATATTTTCATTAAGTTCCACATTAAAATAAAAATAATAAAACACAAACGCAAATACTATTAGACAAAAATATATACGTTTCTATTATTGGAAAAACGTACTTTTAGTGGAAAAACTTTAATTTTTCTAATTAAGCTACAAAACACATTTTAAGAAAAAAGGTTTAAAAAAATATCCCTTAAAACGAATGAAAAGCCTCTTTGAATGCCTTAATTTTTCATGCCTTCCATTGATATGCTTGATGTAACTCTAGTGACCAGCTCAGGCACGGGGCCCCATCGGAGCCAGTCAAGTTAGCCTCTCCGAAACTGGGCCCACTATACAGGCCCCCCAGATAAGTAAATAGTACACAACTGCAAGTGCGAACCACTGTTGAATTTGGCAGCCACCGCTGGTCTGGAGCCCCAAAATTCCTGATAAAAACCTTTTGCTCTGTTATCCATTTGATGGATTCCCCTATCGGATTGCAAATTTATAGCACAGACGTCAGGTAGGTATGCTGTCCTTGTTCTACCGATATTATATCGGAAAATGCACCAAAGAACTAGCGTCATTGATCTCTTTTGGTTCCTTCTTATTGCATAGATGATGATCCATTCGGCACCTTCCGGTGCACAATCGGGAACCACGCCAAACGCGACGTATGTACACAGTTCACATTTATTCACATGAGAATGGGTCGCATTACGACTCATTCTTGAGTCCAACAGCTCGGCTATGGAACGATTTGAGAGCCTAGGGTTTCGTTACTCCTACAACGTGGGTCTCTTCAAGACCCATGTTCCCTCCCTCCTCTCCCCAAAAAGACTGTACACACAGAATCTTCAAAGATGACATAGTTCATGAGGGAAATTATTTTCCTTGGTATGGAGTTAATGTAAAAAAAAAACTTATATTGGCTGCTTATCAAAATATATACCCCATAAGAAAAACAATCAATTAGAATAGAACACGCAATGCTTGGGATAGTACAATATCATCCTATAAAGTGTAAATGGCTCAATCTGACACAGTACCATTCTCAAAAGTGTTAATTAATAATTTCTTAAAATAGATATCGTGAATACGATTAACACAAAACCAGAATACTTTTTTAACAAGCTTTTTCTGTAGCTCTGTCTGTTTCTGCTTGGGCCAAGCTATAAGATGGGTTAGAAGGGTGGTGCCAATTCATCCCCCGCGACCACAAGCAAGCCTTAACCCGTTAGGAATTTTAATTCTGATTAGAAACCGTTGTCTCCCTTACGATCATAGTAAGAAATATGATAAAAATGGAATACCCAAATTATATTCAAATTTAAAAATTAACCAGTCAATAAGTTAAATATAGACCATTGTGAAACCAATGTTTCGGATCGAAATTGGAAAAAAAAAATTATGGAACTTTGGAAATTTTTCATTAATTATTTTTTATTATTTAAATGACAAAAAAGTTACGCGACAAAAACGTTTATGAAACATTTGTCTAATCAATATTTTTTTATGTGAATACCTCAGAAGGGTCCCGACTGCTTCCGTCTGGAGCCAGTGAAACTATGGCATCCCCAATTGGGGTAAGGCTGAAGGTAAGTGGGGAGGGGAAGGATATGGGGAAAGAGGAAGGTGAGGAAGTACCTGGCTATTCAGATCTAGTCACTAAACACGGCTAAAGCCATATCAAGCAACGTTCTGCACAACGCACCAACAATTGTGAGTGGCGGTCTTACACCAGGGAAATACTGAAATCTGGAACGTGCCTCAAATATTTCTTCTCAAAAGATCCTACGGATCTCTAGTCAGAAGCCTTGCCCCTCAATCACGGCGGCCGTCGATGTGTTTCTATTTTTTACGTATGTGTTTCTATTTTTTTTCGTTATCAATAATTTTAGTTAGAAAAACTAACTCTCTCTAACATCGAAATTTTCTCAGAATTACTGCCCAAATTGAAAAGGAGCAGCATGTCAATAATATTAACTG
Organism: Limnephilus auricula; assembly: GCA_951813805.1. Classification (NCBI taxonomy): domain Eukaryota; kingdom Metazoa; phylum Arthropoda; class Insecta; order Trichoptera; family Limnephilidae; genus Limnephilus; species Limnephilus auricula. The sequence goes on from OX638401.1 coordinate 3,835,395, forward strand.
CACGATGCAAACATACATCACACATACATCCACAAATAAGACATTACAAAGAAACTTATCATAGATGCCCACTATGAAATAATGTTACTTTTTTACCAATGTACTGTTTGTTTCTATAATATAAAATTAAAAAAATTAAAATAAAGTCGTAATGTGAGCCATTTTAAAAACTTTTTTATGTTTGCATTCAAAATTATTATGCTTCAAAAATCATATTATGTATTTTTGAATATGAAAGCATATCCACCTTTCAAAAAAGTTTTTAGTTTTTAGAAATTTTGCATTTATTTGGATTTGTTGTAAAATGGACACATTTTTACCCTCTCACAAAATATGATCGAGGCCTGAGGGGTTAAAGCAGCCAGAATGGGGACTGAGCAGAGCAGAGCATTGCGTAGGATCGCGTCATCAAAATAGAAAAACTAGATTTCAGTTTGGGGCGCCAACTTACCCACGCGTTTTGACTAAGTGATCTTATCCAATACTACGCGATAAAGCCAGATTCACAGATTTATCCTGTCCATTTTATAATATAATTTTTCCAATTTTCAGTAAGTTTATTTACTAAATCCTTAAGTTTAGCAAGGTATTGGCAAATCATTTAGTGAATTATTAAATGTTTTTATAAACGTGCAATGTGGCGGTTGACAACACGAACTCTGGTTCGGACCACAGCTACAAATTATTCCTAGCCACGCCCCCACCCCTACCACAACACCTACTGATAAATTGTACCCACACACTATTTTGTAAATTGTCATCATTATATGTTTGCCCTGAAGAAGGAACGGTTGTTCCGAAACCGGTCGGCGTGTAACTAAATAAATCAGTGGTTGTAACTAAGATATATTGTTTCATTTAATTATAAAATGGATAACCACAAAGTGATAGCTAATTTCAAAAGTACAAATTATTCCGTTTCGAACTTCCTGGCTGTCTGTTTCGCACTTACAAAATATAATTTTTGCCACCTCATTGTGTTTTCAACACTTTAAAATAAAATGATTCTTCGTTAATAATTAATGCATCTTCTCATTTAGCTCCCGTGACACATATAGAAGTGACCATAAGAAGTGACTTGAATTATATTCAGAAAGTGCGAAAGTGATTAGCAAAACAAGTGACAGCCAGGAAGTTCGAAACGGAATAATTTGTAGTTGGGTTCCTAACCAGAATTCTGTTGTGGTTGACGTTGTCAACCGCCACATTGCCAGTGTATATAATTATTAAAACTTCACTTAATGGCTTGCCAGTACCTTGCTCCACACTAGACTTAATTTAAATACTCAATTGGTCACCATGCAACAGGCAGCCGTCTAATATGGTGATTTAATGTAAATACTGTATGTAAATATATTAATTAAATATCATGTATTTTATAAATAAATAAATAAAACAGATGTACAAAAAGACTATAGCTTTTTAAATACATTTTTTAATATATTATGAACTCCACACAGAAGGCCCTGAGGTAAGTATTAAGAAATTTACCTCAGGGCCAATGTAATTTTTGGGGACATTGTGCGGAGACTCTTTTTGAGAGGAGGAAGGAGTGAGCATTCAAAAACCATGTTGCAGTAGAAGACGGCAATTTTTTTCCACAGCCAAGCCATTGATCTCGAGAACGAGTCGACAATCCATGTACACAAGGATGCGGGAAGCCTGTAAGAAGGCAGATTGTTGACGAGTTCTCGGTGCCAAGCCCGGACGAAGTCCTTGGAAATATACATCACAGTTACAATTTTTCATATTAATCAGTTAATCTAACATCAAAAATACTCATTCCGGTTGTTACTCGGTTCCATGGATTCAAGAATGTTTGCTTTAAATTACAGAGTCATTTTCAAAATTGAAAGTGTTTGTTTCGAGAACTCGGACAAGTGATTTGACGAGAATTCAACCTTATAAAATTAAGTTACATCTTTAAATATCGAAGTGAACCTATGGATGTACCTTTTGAAATGACAAATAAATCTATTACTCCTTAAGACACGCTAAACTGTTTACAATTACAATTCTCATTGAAATGTCTGGTATTATTTTCGAGTGTGAAGCTGAAATGACAAATAAATGTATTACTCCTTAAAACACGCTAAACTGTTTACAATTACAATTCTAATTGAAATGTCTGGTATTATTTTCGAGTGTGAAGCTGGCTTTACTGTCGGCATGTTTATCGCTTATTGATAATGTCTGCAAAAATAACAATCGCCATTCTTGAATCCTCTATACTCTAATACTGACGTAGTAAAAGCAGAATCCCCCCCACCACCCCTTATACCACCCACACCCGCCAAGTCGATCGATCTCTAAGTAAGAGTACCACAACTCCCGTACTATTCAAGTGGACTTCCGGCTTTGCACGGGAGAAAAATTATTATTTATATATTATGAGCATGTACTAAGAATGTCTGATGACCGAATTCCGAGTACGATACTGAGGGAAATTCCAGAGGGTAGACGTCCAGTGGGCCGCCCCAGACACAGCTGGGCGAGGCAACTTCTGAAACTGTGTGAGGAGAGAATTGGTCTGCCATGAACGGAGGTCGAACAATCAGGGCAAGACAGGGACGTATGGAGGAGCGTTGACGATGCAGTGGGTCCCCAACCCGAATAGGACAAGGAGAAGAAGATGATGGTGATATATTATATTTTTATAAATTTTGAAATCATTAATACACGAAATAATTCTATTATAACATTATTTACAGGTGCAGCTCGAGAGTCCCAACTGCTAACAACTGTCTGTAACCAGTGAGACTGTGTGTTCCCTAATTGGAATAAGTTACGAGGCTGAAGTTAGTGGGGAGGTAAAGATAGTTGAAGCCGTTCTAAGAAATTTTCGTAATCCGGACATCGGTCTTTCACAAGAGCGATAATAAGAGTATCTTCCACCATGAAAAATTATTTAAAAAAATAATTAGTTAAAAAAAAAACTTAAAAAAAACCATATTATTTTTACAATAAAATATTATTTTTAATTCATTAATTTTTAAACAGCACAAATATATTAAAAAAATATTGGTGCCTCCTCCGGATTGCTGGTCATTCATAGATAGACACTTATCTACTACTCTACCACTGAGGCCATCAAACTTATGGCTATGTATAGCTTTATAACATTTTAAAACTATGACCATTATTTTATGACCGTACCGATTTGGCATTTTTTACTTTATTTATTTTAATTTTTCGTAGAAAACTTCTTCGAAAAGGTTTTCACTTTGTGATGGCATTATATATTTTAATAAAAAAACACATTATCAGGATTAAATGAATTTCGTGAACGATGTTTACATCATCATTTAAGAGGCTAGACTTTGAACGGCACGCGGAACACCCGCGTGTGTCATTCTGTCCCGCTCACAATAAGCTCACGCACACTTACAATATATGCGAATGCGAAATGTGCGAATGAGACAACGCTCAAATTTACCTACAGAAATCGCTCGAAAAGGGGTTTATGGAGAATACACTTTTCTACACCGAAACTTTCACGAAATTGAAATTTTAAAAAATATATATTTTTTAGAAAGAAGAAGCTACGTCGGTAGCTTTTTATAATTTTATAATTCTTTATGAGAGTTGAGTTAGCAGCACTTTTTCCTTAAATAATATTTTTTGATAAATCGTACATGTTTGACAGTGAATGTTTACGTTAATACGAAACGCATCGAAAATTCAAAAACATACCGACATAGTTTTTACCCTTTAGAAGGCAGTATAAAAAAATATATTCATTTTGTGCAATTTTCGATGTAGAAAAGTGTTTTTTCCCAAGCGTCCTTTTTGTATGGGCCGAAAAGCGAAGTCTATCGTCTTAATCCTGATGATGAGAACATCGTTCACGAAATATGTTGATTGTGTATGAATAAAAGTGATGTAAACAAAGTTATTTGGCTTTTTATTAAAATCATTTTATATTATTGGAATACTTACAAAGTATTATTGACTGTCCATTTGTACAAGTGGGAATTTCCGTTTTAGGACCGTCAAATTTACAATAATAATTTATACACACAATCATCATAATACCAAAAATAGTTAATAATCAATCAAAGTGATTGTGATTGGTGAGTGATGATTAATGGTCTTACAAAGTTACCACAAGTAAGTGCATTAATAAATTAAGTGGAAGAAAGGAACAAAGGTGTTTTAATCCATAAAAAACATCACAGTAATAATCTTTAGCTCATTTTCGGATCTATTTATAGGTAACATAGAGTTGAGTGAATAGAATATTTTAGATATTTTCGGCAAATAATGATAATACTTTGGTTTAGTGACAGTAACCACCCCGACAGTCCGCCCCTAGAAATAATGATTATGATAATTTTTTTTGTGCATTATTTACCAATTTTAAACCTGAAATCGACTTCAAAAATACCTTTAATAATGAGTTGATATGGATATGAAACAATTTTTTTCAACCATTTTGAATAGCCAGGAACTTTCACGCCTTTCTTTCCGGCAGTTAATCTTCTATGTCTAAACGGTAAATAGAGTGCAGTTGGGATTCTTGTGCGGTATTCACATATTATAAAGAAAACCCAAATGTATGAGCAAAAAAATTAACAAAAACTGCTTAGCCCGTTGGTGATGAGATCAATTTCTTGGAAATGAATTCTGTGGAAAGACGGAAATAACGCGACATCACTTTATAAATACGCTATTTTTATTGCGTGGGTTACGAAATGCAGCGGTTCTGCGGTATTCGAATTTCACGACTACCCACGAAATTTTTAAATTGTGTTTTGGATAAAACTGTGGCAATATTTTACTGGGTATTGAGGTGTTTGCGTTTTGTTATTCGTCTCTTTGTGAAAAATTTTCGTCATATTTCAGGCAGATTGAATTCAGATACAAATCTACGTGAATTATAAAATGTGTCGGAAATTTATTTTATTGCTCGTGAATTGAATTGTTATTTCAAATTAACTTTTCAAATGGTGTTTAGTGATTTAAAATAACTGGAATTTCGTCTAGCTTGTGATTGAAGGTTTGAAGGGTTTGATATTTGATTTTCAATGCATTAAATGTCTCGAGTTACATTGAATAAAATAATTGAAATATAGAATAAACCGACGATTTGCCCAAAAATGTATTTGCCGAAGTAAAATGGTAACTGATATATTACATTGCGGTATAGTATCAGTTTATTTTTGAAATACTAATTTATGAAGTATTTTATACTATACGACGGCATTAGGTCCAAGATTTGATTTCCACAAATAATATGTGAAAGGAAACACATAAGAATGAACATATTTATACGGTAAGTATAAAGTGTTAATTTCCTTAGTTTACAAAGTGCTAACATAAACAATTTTATTACATACATTCGTTAATAGCAATGCTGGCTGTGTAATAAATTTAACATGAAAAAAGGAAATTTTAAAAAAATCACAAGGCAGTATAATTATAACACTAATACAACTAAAACAGCCCGCCTCGGCACAGAAACAGGATGAGGGCTGTAGATATAAATAACTTAATAATTGAAGAAAAGAAAGATAATAATAAAAACAAAAAAAACTTAAAACAGAACAAGAAGCACAAATAAAAAAAAAATAATGTGTTAAAATCAATAACTAACTACTACTGCCATCTGTTGCGTGCAGCAATTGGCTGGAATATAAAACATATAATAAGTTCAGCACTTGGCTGTGCCCTGGAATTATTTCTAGAAACTAATTATCAGACGGTAAAACAGATATCTTCCCAGCTGGTCGCGTCCAGTTGGCAGTTCGCTGCCCTAGTGCTTGTATGTTCAATAGACCATTTGCAAATTTTACAGGGGACGTTTGTTTTTGTTTTTTTACAGGCAAATTATGAATAATTCTCGACTTTAGTCATTTCGTTTTATACCGTATTCAATAGACATGTATAAAACGAAATGACTAAAGTCGAGAATTATTTAGAATTTGCATGTAAAATACAAAAACAAACGTCCCCTGTAAAATTTGCAAATGGTCTATTGAACATACAAGCACTAGGGCAGCGAGTTGCATTATTTTTATTTTTTTTTTCAATTCAATTTATTTCACCTTTTACACACAACAATTTTACAATTTTAATCATTGTTTAACAATAGAATAAACAAAATAAAAACAAAAATATAACGAAAAGGTATAACAAAAAAGGTGAAAACATTTTTTTTTTGTTTCTACACCAATTAAGAGAACTGGCTGTTGAGCTTGGCGTAGGAGTTATGTAAGAATATACAATTTTTTAATTAATATAATATCTTAAATACTAGATTAAGGAAAACATTATACATTATTTTATGGTTTGATTAAGGTTAAAGGATTTTAGGATTAAGGTTAAAGGATTTTATTGCGTACAGTTTTTTAAGAATAGTTTGATCTTTTTCTGGAATAATGCTAAATCGGTTATTTTTTTACTTCTTCTGTTATTGTTATTGTTAGTTTATCTATCATTGGGTTAGTTTTCATGGTTTTTTATACAAAAGCAATGTAGGGCTTAAACTCTTCCTCTTCTACTCGAATAAGCCAAACTAAGAAGTGTCTTAGACCCCAGGGACCAAGCCGTTGAGGATCAAATTCATCATAATGTTAAAATAGTGCAAATCATGTTAAGGTATTTAATTGATAGGTTTAATTGTAAGTTCCTTTGGGCAACTAGATTTCTACTAGAAATTATAGCGTCAAAGTTTGTTTTCTTATTTTCTGTACATCGCGTGATTTTTTAACAGTTTTCTGGGGGCCGCAAGTTAGTTGAAACGCCACTGTCAATCTTGAACCTGTGAACTGAAAAAAAACACGAGCCAGCAATTGTATCATAAAACTGCCACCGCGACGATTTTCTTACATTTTCACCTTGTTTTTTCGCTCTTAATCGGCTAGATAAATTTATTGAACGACTCTCATATCTTGCAAAAGCTCGGCGACAAACAATCCAAGTATCCACCTTTGTGCGTTTACTTACGATAACAATACACATCATTTGTGGGTGTTTATGTGAAAACTTGGGAGATTGTAATCGTCCCGGCAAATGTCCTTTCATTGTGCCGTTGTCTCGATCTAATGAAGCACATAATTCACACACATAGTCCTCGCATGAAGATAATAATGACAACAGTGATAAGTAGAGCTCCTTATGAAGAGAATAAACTTTTTGGTTCATATAACATATTCAATAAAAAACAGTTTTTTCCTTTGACTCGATGGCGTCGTGCTTTTTTAATGGTTTGTACTGAGTATTATAGATACAAAAAATATACGTAAAATTACAAAATTCTACTCAGCCAAAGGATAAAAAGAAATTCGAAATGATTTAGAAGTCAATTATGTGAAAAATAATTGAAAGCGAGGCAAGTGACACAAGAGATACAAGAGACGGAAGAATCACAGACGGGAGAAGTTAAGACTCGTGAGTAATTCACGAAACATAACTGTCTTACCCTAGACCACGGAGGCTACCAAATTCGATGCTATGCTAGCAGACAGTGGCGGTTTTCTCTAAAGTGCGTTTGTGCGGTGAACCCCCATTAAAAAGATGAGAAAATAAAACAAACTTGTTGTATAATAATATAAGTAGGTACATTATACATAGCTCGACATTAAAATTCCGCCTTTAAAACTGGCGCCACCGAAAAATACGATACCTATTCCCATTTTGTGCGCGATTTAATCCGCACATAATAGTCCATACAAAAAAATCATAGGCGATACAAATCCCTGTGACGGTGAAACGAACAAAACCAAGCAATATTAACCCAGCTCGGTGCGGCGCTCGATCGCGAGTCAAGATGTCACGTGACTTCCGAACATTGACGAGTCCCGCGCGCAGATGCGATGTCCGAGTTTGACGGTTGACCTTTGCACCATATGGATGCAAGTTAAATGTTATATGTTATATATTATGATATTTAACTTTGTAGTCATTTTGGTACATTTATTATTTTCTTGTTTCTGCATTTCAATGGCATTTGTAAATCTACTGTTGAAGTATACCGATTTTGACTTCTGTTTTTGTATAAATTTTTTTTTAGATAAGTTTTTATATCCCTTAGTTACGAGTACCTACATTTACTAAAGTTTCGGCAAACGTCGCTAGTTATGAATGTCGCCAATATTCTGTCGCAATTTTTTTTTCACAATAACGGAATATAGTGTTAAGTGAAGTTTGGAAATTAAAGAAGTTACAGTGAAGTTTGGAAATTTAAAAAAAATTTGTATAAGTGCATTATGGATTTTTGTATAAGTCAAAGAAGATAATTTTATTTCGTGCCGCCTTTATTTGTGTTTTTTATGTTATAAAATACCAATTATATTATTCTACATTCTACGTTATTTTTCTTATTGAAAAAAAACAATAATAATGAGCAACGTACATTGAGTGCTGTAAAGACCATTAAACAATTTAATTCCTCTAAAACTTTTCTGGTTATCTAATTATTGTGTCGCAGAGTGTCAAGTTATTTAAAAACAATAGTATATAGGTACTAGGTACCCCTCCCAGTAACTTTATTTAAGTTGTGTGACAACAATAATTAAATTTTGATTAGATTTATCTTCTCTTGAATTTCTGAACCCCCCGTTAAAAAGATCACGAACCGCCAGAATATATATTTTAAAATAAGAAACAAAAATAAAAAGTACCATATATCTAACTGTATATATCTGTACTAAATATTTGCTATGTCTCTTGATTAAAAATATTATTTTTCAATTCGGTTAAGTATTTTGGTCTTAAACCAAATTTTTAGTTTTGTACAATAACGGCCGCATAGCCCTTTCCCTTCGGGTAATGACTTATTCTAAAACATTATGAATTTGACGAGTAACGGATATAACTATAAAATGTGTCTGGTTCAATCATACGGAACACGGATCACCAGTATATATTTTTAGATTTAAGGAGTAATTCGTTAAGCGTGGAGTTCGTCATTCTCCGCTTTCCGATACTATAAAAAAATTCGTAATTTTCCGGTGAAATGAAAATTCCGTCATTTTCCGAAAGAATAAAAATTCCGGCATTTTCCGATATTTCCCAGTATAAGTGAGAGAACACTTGGCTAGTACTGAAACAGCAGTTTCCCAGTGGTTCCCCGCCGCCACTTATTTTCGCAGTAACTACATACTGTCTACCACGTAACACCGAAATGTACGCTTTAGAAAATCGCAAAGTATTTTTGTCTCCCTGAAAAATGGGTTGCAAACTGAATGTGACAACCATAGAACATCGGCAGTTCTAGAAGTACCGCATTTCGCAGCTTATAAAAACAGTTCGCTTGAAAAGTAAAAGAGTACATCTCTACAATAATGGAAAGTTCTTCAATACCTATACATACGTTACTTTGTTGAAGAACTGTAACGGATTCGGTAATGTCATAAATTTCACACAATTTAGTTCGCAGTCCTAATACTCTTCAACGTCTATCATTCATTATTCCAAATTGCAACAGCAGCCAGTTGCTTGCTTTCATATGCTTTTTATATGTGAAGATTTCATGAGAGTCCCAACTGACCAGTGCGACTATGGCATCCCAAATTGGGGTAGGTGGTGAGTCTGGTAGTAGTAGAAAGGGTAAAGTGATGGGGAAGAGGAACTCAGGAAAGTAGCTATTAAGTGGCTATTAAGATCTGGCCACCAAATGTTGCTAAATCCATTTGAAGCACCGTTTCAATTCTGAATGGTGGTCTTACACAAAGGGCGATGCTGAGAGTATAATCCACTGGTACAGAAAGACTATGGCATTTTCAATTGGGATATTCTGTGAGGCTGAAGGTAGTAGGGTATTTGCGAGATGGGGAGGGTGTTTGCGAGACCAACTTGAAACAGAACTGTTTTATCTACATTTGCTTAAATTCATTGAAGTAAAATTATTAAATTATTTGAACTTTGCTTAAGGCCATTGGGTGCGCGGGAAGTTAGATATTTTAGGCCAAAATACACAACCAAACTGAAAAATTATTTTTGTAATCAAAAGAAATGTCAAATGTTTGATCTCGCATAGGAGCTAGTTTATTTATTTTTGCTTTAATTTTTAAAATATAGGCTATTAATGATTTTAATATTTTATGATTTTAGAGACAACTTAGACAATTATTTGAGAGTAAATGTAAAATTTAAAAAAATAATTTTTGCTATGTTTTATTTTAAAATATGATGAAATAAAAAATTTATTATATTGTTTTTTTTTTTAGAAACAATTTTTATGGGTGTAAATTTAAATTTCAAATTGCCTTTTTACATCGGAACAAAAACTTGTCGTTTATATCTTAAAATAACTATCCAAAGAAACGCATTTTTAACATTTTTTATATTATTTTCCATTATTTTAGAATCAAGGATTAGGCAGACTTTTTTTAATAATTATAAATAACTCACAAAAAAATTCCAAAGTTGCTTCCAAAATGAACAAAAACGGATTTCTTTAATTACCTATACGTCATCATTTAAAAGCAAAAAAAAGTTGCTCCTATCCGAGTTCGACATTGAACCTACTTTTTTATTTCAAAAATAATTTATCGGTTTGGTTGGGTATTGTTGCCTCAAATACAAAACAACGTTTTGTACAAAAGTGGCCGCGCAGCCGTTCCTCTTAACATTAATAGGATCACTCAATTTATCTTCCCATGTACCACCGTTTTCGTCCCTATTTCCTTGTCTTATATTCCACTTCAGCCTCCTCACCACCCATATATATTTTGTAACATAAAATTTATCTCTCATTGACACAATTTTTGCAATTATATCCTTATAGCAGAGGAATTGGAAGTTTATAATTTACTAATTTTATTAGTGTAGAGTGTAGACCGGGGCTATTCGTATCAGGCGGGATAATCGCATCATGTTAAAAAAAATGTTGTATCTCGGCTATTGTTACGAAATGTAACGTATACACTAGCTACACAAGTCATTATTACACCACCTTAAAATAATTGTATTTGGTATAATGGACAAGTTAGTGGAGCCCGCACAAATACTATAAATTTAATAGGGCACCGGCACACGTGGATTCCTTGATCCCTGAGTTGTTCAGGTAGTGTGCAGCTCGTAAAAGCAGCAAGAGCTTTGTAGGGACAGTAGAAATATAGTCAATAAAACAACGTATTCCTTTTCCCGAATATTATGGGAAGAGGAAAGCCTGTTTATACCAGTCATTTTTCTATTTATTGGGAAAAAGTATATATCAAATTTTCCGCATATGTTTAATAGAGATAATTATTTTTTCTTCTCATGGAGTTTAACCTAGGAAAGTTTTTTTAAATACCTTAAAATGACGATGATTTTTTAGATGACGTCAAAATTAATTTTATTTGATTTCATTGAGTTTGAAACTGAGTGATAAGGATTTATAACCTGATAACCAGTATACAGATTTGATAAGGATTTATCAAAGAATATTTTTCATCGTAAAAATCCTAGAACTTGTTATCTCTTAATGATACGAAAAACATTTAGTAGTCGAAGGGTCCGCCCTTGACAGTTTTAAAAAGTGTAGTTCCACCGACTTATTCCGGGTACCAGAGTGTGGGTTAATTTATTTATTAACGCCCTTTTTGGGGGCTTTTACGAATGGGTAATAAAATATACATTATTTATTGTACATATACCTGAACTGCTTTAGTAACAACGTTTTGTATTTGTTTAGTGACAAATTGAAGATTTCCACTCAATTGGTATAATTATTTCCCTCCATTAGTCTTCTGTGCAAAGAGGAATACATATGGTAGTTAGTCCCACAATTTCTACACTGAAATAAATCCCGACGTCTAGTATTACGTAGTGGAATCAGAAATCTAATCAATGCAAGCAATTCAGGACTATCAAATACATTATTTAATATTTTATATAAAAATACCAAGTCGGTGAAAATTCTTCTGTCTGATAATTTAAGCGCATTCATATCCTTTAGGAGAGTGTTGTAGTTTAATATAGTTGATTTAATTCCCATTTTTTAATTTATTTAACCTAAGAATTTATTGTGTAATCTTTCAATAGATTTGTACATGAATATGCTGGTTCCAAACGGGAGGATTGTATTCAATTTGACTTCTAACAAAGGCAAGATTTAAAAGCTTAATACATTCACTATTGTTGAAACTTCTAGTTATACATCCCAATATTTTATTTATTTATTGTTAATATGTTTATATTATAGTATATTGTCATCCACACTAGGAGTTCACCTGTGTTGTAGAGCACATTTTTGTAAGCCCTTTTTAGAGATTTCCATTATGTGGTTAAAAAATAAAAGATTGGACTGAAAAGTGATGCCTAAGTCTTTAATTTGTAATAATGTCTCAAGAGCATTGTTATCAATGTTGTAATTTTTTATTGATCACTAGATTTTTTTTTTCGGAATAATCTGATTAATTGACATTTTGAAATATTTAAGTGAAGTCTAAAATGATTTTCTTTGCAACAAAATAACAATTTGTTAATATTCTCTTGAAGCATTTCACAATAAAAAATATTATGAATAATTCTGAAAAATTTTAGTTCATCAGCAAAAAGTAAGATAGATACATCATGTCATTTATAAACAAAAAAGATTGAACCAAGGTATAATTATTGTTATTCTGTTGATACTCAACCTCTAATTTAAAATATCATATTTTATAAGATCGTCATAACAGTCCATATTTGCTTAAGGGAGCAGTAACAGAGGTTAGGTTACGTTTTTGGTTTCATGCATTTTTCTATTCTATTGTCGACAATGATTTGAGAGGACTAAAACCATACCTACATTTTTTGTTAAATAATGACTGTGACTAGAAAAATTACACATTCCAATGAACGGTTTTAAAAAAATGAAATTTTATTCTGTGGTGATAACTCTGCTCGTGTAAATCACGGAAATATTAAAATTTGCAACAAATTCGCTTGGTTTTTTAGAAAAGTTATAAATAATGCGCGGCGAACATTTGTTTTCATTAGGAGAAGCGTTGTTTACGACGGGGGAAGAGAGAATTGAAAATTCAATGGAAAACTTTTAAAGTGAAACGGCGAACTGCGAGGTAGCGGGATGCAAAAACAAAGTTAAATAGACTGACGGAAATATGTCTTAAGTATACTTATTATAATGAGTCTAGTTTTTTAACTGTTAATTCATAGTGGAATTCCATTGTATTAGATATGAAATTAAACAATTTTTTTTCCACTTTGTTCCACTTGTTTATTTACACCAGGACCGGTTTCGTCCTACTACGGACATTTTCAGACTGGTAGTTGAAATTCTTATGCTACGGAATTTATACAAACTTAGGCAGGGGCGCACAACATTGTCTCTATATGATGAATGTTTCTATTTTGTTAATTTAAGGTATTATCAGTTATTTTGTTAAGTTAAGATACATATAGATAATTATAAAGTTTATTATTAAAATTATGAATGATGATACATAGTAAAAGGTTATTTTTAATTGACATGAATCTATATGAATTTATATAATTGAAAAGGTCTGTGATCACTGATATTTTATTTTGGTAATGTTGGGATATTCCCTCCTTGTTGCTTAGGGCTATCAATATTTGTTAATTAAGCCCTAAGCAACAAGGAGGGAATATCCCAACATTACCAAAATAAAATATCAGTGATCACAGACCTTTTCAATTATATAAATTCATATAGATTCATGTCAATTAAAAATAACCTTTTACTATGTATCATCATTCATAATTTTAATAATAAACTTTATAATTATCTATATGTATCTTAACTTAACAAAATAACTGATAATACCTTAAATTAACAAAATAGAAACATTCATCATATAGAGACAATGTTGTGCGCCCCTGCCTAAGTTTGTATAAATTCCGTAGCATAAGAATTTCAACTACCAGTCTGAAAATGTCCGTAGTAGGACGAAACCGGTCCTGGTGTAAATAAACAAGTGGAACAAAGTGGAAAAAAATTGTTTAATTTCATATCTAATACTTATTATAGGTGCTATGCCCGAAGTATGGATCTAGGAAGCGAAATCGTGACACATATTGCATTTTTTTCGTAATTTTTTCCTTAAATATTTACACGATTGTTTATTACAGCAAAATTTATACAAATCAAAAGTGTGTTATGAGGTTTATAAGGACATTAAAAGAAGGGGTGAATGAAGGTAACTTAATAATGAAGTACTGGATGCGGTAGTGGTGAGTAAAAATGTACCAAAAGACGCAAATGTAGCAGGGTTGATGTCGACAATGGCGTGTCGATATCAACCCTGCTGTATGGCAGTGAGTCACAAAAGAAGGGTGAAATTAGACTTATTGCTGTAGAAATCAGATCTCACAGGTGTATGTTTTTTTTATGTGAGTCCCAACTGCTCCCAACCATCCAGAGTCACTGAATATAGTATCTCCAATATAGTATAATTTAGTATCTCCAATATAGTATAATATAGTATCTCCAATATAGTATCTCCAATATAGTATAATATAGTATCTCCAATATAGTATAATATAGTATCTCCAACTGGGGTAGGTTGAGAGGCTGAGAGTTGCGGGGTAGGGAAGACTACAGGAAAGAGGAAGGTGGGGAAGTACCTGGATTTTTATATCTGTTCACTAAACACGGCTAAAGCCATTTCATGCAATTTCAATTCTTTTCTGAATGGTGGTCTTACACCAGGCCCCCTAGCACACTCGGTCGATAAGGATTGATAGGATAACTTTCGGTAATTTATTATCGTTCCCTAGGACAACTGCAGATCGCTAACATACAAACAACAGTTGATGTCGAATGTATTAAGGACACTAAGTCATTGTGAACTGTCACTTATTCATTTGCGATCTGCAGTCATGCTGGGAACAATGAGAAGTGACCAAAAGCTATCCTGTCAATCCTTATCGATCTAGTATGCTATGCCTGGGCTAAACTGAGAGTATCTTCCACGCTGAAACTGCCCAAAATTTTTTTTTAAAATGAATAATATGTGAAATAACACAACTTAATGAAATAAAATTTTAATAAAAAGACAAATAACTTGGGTTACATCACTTTATTTATTTATTCACAATTTACATATTACATGAACAATGTTCGCATTATCAGGAGTGTACGTACGTCTTGGCACCAAATGCGCCCATTAACCTACTGCATGGCGGGCCGGATCATAATCTAGACCTCTCCAGCCAGACTTTCTTGACACACCGTCTTGCACCGCAATGGATTCATACGACCGTCACTCCTGGCAACTTTGACCCCAGATTCCTACCCTTCTTACTTTTTCAAGAAAATTTTTCTCATTTTTTTTCCTAAAAATACCCTTCACACAGCATCTCCAGAGATATAGGTTTTATTCCATTAGGGCCTCATGTGTAAAGCTGACGTAAAAAAAACTCCACAATAAAAGTTTCCAATCGTACAGTTACCTATTAAACATTGAATAAATTTGAGTGAAGAGATGAATACCAAGACTGAAATGTGTGGGGTTTCATCCCCCCTGCATGCCCCCACAAGGATACGGCGGGGATGGCTAGTTACAGTTAGTTAATTAGGTGACATGTTTGGTTAATTAGTTAACACCACTATCGACTGTGTAAATTATATCGGTCTATTCAAGCTGCTAATCGCAATTAGTGGTCAAATATAGATACAAGTAATTTGTCGACAAAGATCTATGTAATATTATATATGGATTTGGTTGAACAAATTTGTTATTTCATATTTCGACAATTATTTTCAGGCAGCTCTCAAACAAATATTGAAATCTTCATGTTTCAGCATGAAATAGGTTTGACGCATTTGCAATATGCTCTTTATGCGGGTGGATATTATAGGTTATTTCTTCTTCTTCTTTGTGTGCCCTATCAGGTCCCCCCGACGTTGGCGATCACTCTGAATATATCCCTATCTTCTAATACTGGTCCACTCTCGTTCATTTCGCAGCCAAGACATTTGTCTCCTACCAGGCCCACAGCGATCCTCTATCTTGCCTTTTTAATTGGAGGAAGTGATATTTCTCCCCTCGAAGTATGTGACCCAGATATGAAATTTTCCTGACTTTTACTAATGTGAGCAGTTCTCTATCTACTCTAGCCCGCCTGAGAATTTCTGTGTTGGTGATTATGTCGGTCCATGGGACTTTGAGCATTCTCCGGTGAAGCCACATTTCAAAAGCCTCTAACCTGTTCATGGCATTTACTTTCAAAGTCCATGTCTCACATCCGTACAGCAAGACCGACCACACATAGCATTTTAACATTCTCTGCCTTAGTTTTAAATTGATATTGTGATTGCAGAAGAGGCATTTCATTTTACAGAATGCAGTTCTTGCTGCTTCAATTCTGCACTTAATTTCTACATCTGGGTCAAGAGTCTCCGTAAGAATGCTGCCGAGGTATCTAAATCTTTCCACCTTTTCAACATTGCAACCATTTAACTGTATCACTGATCCAGAGTGATCTAGTCGTCTAAATGTCATCCATTTAGTTTTATTGACGTAGATTGTCAGGCCCAATTGCTCACCAGCATTATTAACTAGATTTGGAGGTCATCGATACTGTCAGCTAGTAACACAGTATCATCTGCATACCTTATGTTATTAATGACAACTCTGTTAATCTTCAGACCCTTCTCGGTGTTACTTGAGACTCTTTTAAAGACATAGTTGGAATAAAGATTCAACAATAATGGCGACAGGATACAGCCTTGTCGTACTCTACGCAGAATGACGATTGCATTAGATCTCTCATTGTCACATGTTATTTAACGGATGTAAACAAAACATTGGTTTTTGAAAAATGTACCAAATCGGCTGGACTAATTTTAATGATCTTTGATTTGTTGGATTTTCCTCCGTCCCGAATATCAGAATAACAAGCTCTGAGGTTATGAAATTTGCATAAAAATATTGGAGAGGAATTAAGGAGGGGGGTTCGCGGGAGGGGAATACGTGAGGGTAATAATCGTTATGTTCACTATAATTCACGCGAAAGTTAAATAAAAGGTTTTTGAAACACGAGGTTAGTACTGAAGTAAGATAATATATGATTTATCTATTTCAATTTATCTATTCGATGTCATAATTTTATCGGAATGCTGGTAATAATAGATTTTAATTTTAATATGTTATTGGTACACTGTTCGCTATTCCAGATATATCTAACATCTAATTATGTTTGAGTTACCCTGTGATATTGGTAACCATTCAGGTATTTTCTGTAACATGAATATTATTGATGATTTGAATAAAATAAAAAACTATAATTGGGGCTCTTACAGTCTAAGAATCATCCATCAGAACATAAGGAGCATATCAAAACTTGACGATTTCCTAATATTTCTAGATCAATTTAATAACTCCTTCGATGTCATAATTTTATCGGAATGCAGGTTAAATAAAGAATACACCTCAAAAGTAATTCACAATTACTCAGAACACCACACTAACATAAATTTAAATAAATCCAGTGGAATTGTAATTTACACTAGAGACGGTCTGCAAGCACAAGTTGAAGAAATTTTACTACCACAAGCAAACTGTATGAAAATTGTATTGAACAATAACTTATGCATATTCGCAATATACAGATCACCCTCTTTCCAAAATATTGACACTTTTTTGAATTCCCTACAATCAATCATCAATAGTTCAAAACAATTCGAACGGCAAATAATTTTAGGCGATTTAAATATTAATACGATTCCTGAGTACCACCGTCAATCCGAAGATTATCTATGTCTGCTTACTGAAAATGGGTTCATTCAGACAATTAACAGTCCCACTCGAGAACAGGGGACGAGTAAATCGTGTATAGACCACATCAACGTTAAAAAAATTAAACATATTGACTCATTTGTTTTCCACACCACAATTACTGACCACTACACTACAGCTCTCTGCCTCAAGAATAAGCCTCCCACCGCAGCAAAAATCAAATACATACCTCGAATAAATTACCTCAATTTACTTGATGACTTAAGTTCAGAAAAATGGGAAAACGTACTAGACCAAAGGGAGACTGATTTAGCAATGACGGAATTCATCACTAAGTTACGTGATTATATATCTAAACACACTAGTAACAAACTCATATCTAATAAACAATTGAAACTTACGCCATGGATCACCCCTGGCCTTGTCAAATCAATTCACAGAAGGAACCAACTCCACAAAAAAGCGAAAAAGAGCCCAGAGAATATTATATTACAAACTCGCTATAAAAAGTATAGTAACCTGTGTAAAAATTTAATCAAATCAACTAAAGAAAACTATTTTAAAACAATTATTTACGAAAATAACTATTCACCAAAAAAGCTATGGGAAGCATTTCGTAATATAACAAAAACCAAAATTAATAAATCATCTGAAATTAAATCACTGTACATTGATAATACTAACACGTCAGATCCAAAAAGATGGTAAACTTTGCAAATAATCATTTCACGTCAGTGGGTATCTCACTGGCAAAAAATATTCTCGATAAAATCAACGCAACTGAAACTGATCTAGCTAAGATACCTGTCTGTAATCTCGGTTATTCAATTGATAACATTCAAACTACATCACAAGAAGTGATGAAAATAATTGACGAGCTAAAATCATCCAATGCGTGCGGACCTGATAAGATCTCATCTAAGCTGTTAAAAATTATTAAACCAGCCATAGCATCACCGATAACGTTCATTTGTAATTTAAGTTTTAACTCTGGAAAATTCCCCAATCATTTAAAACAATCTATTGTTATTCTACTACACAAACACGGAGATAAATCACAGATTAACAACTACCGACCGGTTTCTTTGATCAACTCTGTATCTAAAATTATTGAGAAAATTGTTAAGAATCGACTCAACCTATATCTAGAAAACAATAACTTCTTTTCCAATAATCAATTCGGTTTCCGTCCAGGTTTAGGCACTGAAAATGCCATTGCCAACTTAACAAAAATTATCTCTAATAACATCGATAGAGGAACAAAATGCATTGCGCTCTTCCTGGATCTAGCAAAAGCATTCGACACCATATCTCACAAAATTCTGTTGAATAAACTTCAGCGCATTGGTATACAAGGTCAGCTATTCGAATGGTTGTGTAGCTATTTAGAAAACAGAAGCCAAAGAGTGCTTATTAACGACACTATAAGCAACCCAGCTAATATTAAATTCGGTGTTCCCCAAGGAAGTACGCTAGGACCACTTTTATTCAATATATATATAAATGAGCTATGTAACAGTTCCTTTGCCGACCACATAATCACCTTTGCCGACGACACAGTTTTATTATATGAAGACAAAAGCTGGAATGTTGTTCACAGTAAAGCAGAAGTAGGTTTAAACAAGGTCAAACAATGGCTAGATAACAATCTCCTCACTCTCAACTTACATAAAACCAAATTCATCCGTTTCAGTGCAACACAAGCAGGAAAACCAAAAGAAATACACAACATCATTATACACCACTGTAACGACCGAACCACTTGTAAATGTATAACCTTAGAATGTGTCGATAGTATAAAATATCTTGGAGTAATCATAGACAAATCTCTGAGATGGGGTGAACATATAGACTGGACTTCCACAAAGATCAGAAAACTTACTCATCTATTCATGTCTGTTAGAAATATTATTTGCATAAAAGATCTGAAACAAATGTACCATGCCTTGTGTAACTCATTGCTAGAATATGCATCCTTGGGATGGGGAGGCTGTTCCAAAACATTACTTGATCCCTTAGTAAAAGCACAAAAATCACTTCTAAGGGTCATCCTTAAGAAACCATTTAGGTATCCCAGTGATCTATTATTTAAAGAGATACGAGTTCTTGATGTACGGCAACTGTATATAAGAAAAATTATTTTACATACACAAAAACATCGACAGCACTATTCATCCATTTATCATCTCCACAACACCCGTCATGCAAGAAGGAATCCAGTAGTTCCACCCACTACAAACACATCACATGCCCAAAGACAATACTCCTACTTAGGGCCTAAAGTGTTCAACCTCATTCCCGATACATGGAAATTGAAAAGTGCTAGCACTTTGCGTAAATGGATTAGCAATTGGCTTCTGGACATGGGGAGAGTCGAGAACGAACATATGCTAACATAATGTCACATACCTAATATGTACTAAATAAGTGTATGTTAATGCAAAAAAAAAAAAAAATATTTTTATCTTTTAGCAATTGTTTAAAAAGTTAGTAAAAAAAATTATACCATTGATAATATTATGTTAATTCTTATTATATTATCTTCCAAAGGGTTATTTACACTTAAGAGAGATAAGGATCGAAAAGTTACTTTTTATATCAATTTATATATACAATAATTTATAAAATATGTACTAAAACACAATTTGGCTGTCCTGAAACGGGAATCCTTCCCAGTTGGACAGACAAAGGATCATCATGTATTGTATGTTTGTATTATTATATAAATAAATAAATAAATAAATAAATAAATCTAGCACGATGCTTACTGGGTGATTTTTAAACACGAATGTCGTTGAAAAAACTGCAATGTCAATAGTGAGTTTATGACTCTGCGCAGCAAAGTATGCTCATGAGAGTTTGCCAGTATTAAAAATCATGGATCATAGTTCCTACACTATTATTTTCGGGTATAGAAGATATAGTAAGCAAATATACATATATAAATATATAATATAATTATTGGCCCGGATTGCCAGAGGTCCTGGGTTCGAGTCCCAGATGTATCCGTATCTTTTTCTAATTTTTCTGTTTCGGATTTTCGATTGACTTTCGCTAATATTATTTTCATTAATTAAAATATTATATAATATAAATATAAAATACAGTTACTGTATTAACAGTAAATACGAGTATGTGAAACACGTGATTTTATTAATTGAACATATATGAAATGTAAACTTTTCTTACATCCACAAGCAAATGCTTTTATTGGAAGACCAGTATGAATGAACATGTACCATTCTTAAGTTAATTAAAAAAATATATATATATATTATCTTTTTTTTTCAATCCTATATTTATTCAATTCAATCCTTTATTTATTTACAATTATTGAACACCTTAATTAATTCTAATTAACTAACCTACGTTCCTATTAAGATTACATCAGGGTCGAGTGAATTGAATACTAGACTAAGACTTGAGATATATTATCATTTCACTAGACATTAAAAAGGTAAAATTACTTGTTAGTATGTATGTTTTTTCTTACATTAGCTCCACTCAGTAAGCCCTAAGGATAGTAATTCCCTTCAGGGCATTTCATCTTTGGGGATACTGTGTGTAAGGTCTTTTTAGTAAAGACACAAGAGGACGTTCTGGGAAGGAAAAAGAGGTAATTTTTGGATAATGCTGGCATCGGTTAATACGTACTTTTTATTGAATTTTTTTTATTCACCTTAATTACATTAAAAGACATTGCATTGGGGGAAGTGGAAAATATTTCATCCTAAATTTCATTGACGTAAAATTAAAATTAGCATAATTATATCCATTTGCTCTTTTGCTATCACTTTGATATGTTGGTATTCCTGATACATTTTTATGTATAACGAACGGTTAAAAGATTTTTAAGATATCACGAAATCTGGGAGTACTAGGTAAACACTACTACTTTACCAGTGTTTTCTATCTAATGTGTCCAGAAGTAACAGACGTATGAAAACATTCTTCCCCCTGCAATACAGTGCGATGTTCCAAGAGAGAGAGCTTAAAACCATTTTCCCCCGATCTATTCTGCTATGCAGCTGGTAGGCAGACGCATCCGCTGTCAAGGAACAGACCAATCTCACCCCGTGAGCCCAGGTTTCAAATGTAGCGAACCACTTGGGGTGGCCTGTGGAAAAGGTGTTGGCCATCCAATAAATGGTTCCTGGAACTATGGTACCCATACCAGCCTCCCAAATTGTATGAGATGATTTACAAAAAAATTGGATAAAATAAGGAGTTTGGGTTACCAGTCAGAATTGTGGTGCGTACCATTATCTATGTCTTTCCCTGGAGTTTTGCAAGCTAGTGAGAATCAATAAGAATTTTATAAACAATCTAACATTTTATGCACAATCTAATATTCACAATCTAGCCAACTTATCGAATTAACTTTGAGTAACAATATATGAAAAAAAATCGTTTTTATTGGCACAATAAAAGCGACTACCTAATTTAAACAAAAAAATCAAGGCAGACCCTAAAAATTGTATTAGATTTTCTATCTTCGAACGCTAAAAGCCAATAAAATATTCTTAGATCAAAAAAGGCAATAAACGACGAAAAGGAAAACCTTAAATATATCGAAAGAGAAAAGGTCTAGGTTGAATATTGTACATTTTCCTCCTCTAAAAGCATCGAAGGGTGTTAAATATTCTGTACCCTAAAGGATAAACCACGGAAGTTCACTTTTTAATTGAGTATGCAGAAAAATTCTCTCTATTTCGTTACATTATTGGATGATGCATACCATAAATAGTATATTAACTGATTTAAATAAAAACATAACCACTGAAGTCAAATGTACTTTAGAGAATACACTAAAATATATTCCTAAATTGACATATTTGTCTGAACTATAATAAAAAACTTATGAAATTACAAAACATACCCTTGACAGATCTTAATTATTTAAGTTAATAAAAAAGTTATAGACCTTCAAACATTCAGTTCACCAACACATAAATCGCTTTCCTGAACAAAAGTCCAAAGTGGACTCCCGTGGCTTATCCTCTAAGGTACAGTATTTTGTACTTGATGTATTATTTTTCGTAAATCCGATCAAAATATGTCAATATATTTTTTTCAAAGGTAAATAATAAAACAATATGGGTGACGGTAAATCAAAACTGAGATCGAATTTCGAAAAATGATTTTGATTTCGAAATGTCAGAATAAAGGTTTGATAATTTGGGTGACGCGTGTGAACATTTATCCTTGACAACGGTTTTGTTGAATTGAATAGGAAAAGGAAAATTTTCGGAACGGAATAATAGGATACAGAAGAGAATTATTTAACTATCTACATGGCGCATTGGTTTTTGAGAGCTCGCAGGTTATGTTTGTTTAAAAAATAAATCATTTAAAAAATATCCCACTAGAAAAATAAAGTAATTTAATTTTTTAAATTATTATTTTTATTATTTATTGAGTTATGTTTATTCTATGTTAGAATATAAACTAATATGTACAAAGAAACAGTTAATTTTATAAATATAAATATTTTGACAGTGAGCATTACATTTCTTTTTAAATACATAGATTCTTCAGACTTTCAGACATTTAATCCCACATATTTCGTCCTCTATAGATAAGGCGGTTCTGTTTTTATGATTTTTTCATATGTCGCAATGTAACTCCAATTTCTCATATCTGACTTATGTATATCTCTAAACCACTGGAGCGACGACGGAAATAGATTTCCAGACGATTATTTTTTCAATTTTTCGCAAACAGTAAAAAAATCATACCTTCGAATTTTAACATTAAAAAATATTATAAAAACTTAATGTAGTGCTACATAGCCAATAAATTAAAATGTATTTTACCGTCCATTTCATATATGTAGGGTTCATAATTTTTTAGTTTTAAATCCTAAAACTTATAACCGCACGAATCCTGTTTGTTTGTTACTTTGTAACTGCTGTGAGAACTACTTATTCAAGTCAACATATTAATATTTTGGATTTCTGTAAGTTGTCTGTGGTACACTTGATAATGAAAGGTACTTATATATGGAAAAAGAATTTAGTGCTTCCGCTCACGGACATCTGAAAAAAATCAGTTTGCAGCTCAATTCGCTTTCCTGTGTATGTAAATATGATGGTCCGTACACTACACAACTTCTCAAAAACCCGTTTTTAATGGCAACGCAAACGGCGACGCGCCAGTTCCTGGTTGCCACGGATAATCCAGTTTTGTTGTCAGTTTTCGTTTTTTCGTCACCATCGCCAATGTGACAGCTGAAGTGTTCCTTGTCTATGGTTAAACAAACTGATCAATTGAAAGCAATCGGAGACATTCAAAATATCGCCAATATAATATATGGCAAAAATCGCCCCAGTGGAAAACCATTTCATCCTTAAAGTATTTTGGCAATTTTTCATAACTTTATGCACAAAAATTAACCCATCAAATAGCAGTCTCTTTTTTATTTGAATAAAATTTAGCTCCTCTCTCATTTGATTAACTTGCAATTTCGCAATATACATATCCATAGCTGTGTTCTGTACAACTTCTAGCGTCTTCAAATTTTCTTCATTGGCAAATTACAACACCACAGAGCGTAAAAATACAAATAAGCTCTGAAGTGTTCCCATTTCGTTTATTTCTTAGTCTTATAAGAAAATTTACTTTTTTGATACTTCTATCTCTCTTACCTGACAATCTACCTGATATCCTGTTGTTAAACCGCACTTCTTTATGGCTTCATATTTATTCTAGACGACTGAAAAGTATTTAAAAGTGTTTTGTCCTGATTATATTACAAGTGACACTCAAAACATATATGGTCACCTTTTGACTTGAATTATTTTTTTGGCTTACCAAATAGAAAACTTATTTTATATATGACCTTACATAGACAACAAAAGACCTTGAATCTGTTATTCCAACTATTTTTAGAAATCAAGTTGTAAAAAAATTAAGATTCCTCTTAGAATAATATGGTCTTTTAGCGGTACGAAAATAACCACAGCATTTTATTTCTACTCACAAACAATTCGTAACTTCGGATCGATGAAGAAAACACTGGAATTACAAATAAAAAGTTATTGACTTTGTGAATCATCGTCGTTTAACATTGCTTACTCTAAGAAAAGTGGTATGGCAAATAATATTGCTAATTTTTAACTTGAGTCATCCAATATAACTAAATCTTAGGTTAGGTACAACTATGTGTGCAGACTTACACGAAACCATTGATATTTAACCAAATAATAAATCATTGAAGAAGAAGATAACAATAATAATCAATTTTTTTTTTTTAAATATGAAAATGAACAAGACACAGCAAAATAATAAAAGTTAACGGTCGCAACTGGGACTCGAACCCAGAACCTTACTCTTACCGGGACATACACCTCTACCAATTGGGCTACTGCGATCTATTATGAGACTTTTTTCGTTGTTAGTTTTTGAGGTGTTATGCCGTGTTGCGTGACCTCCTTCTTTAGCCGACGTTTCGGACAGCATTGCAGTGTCCATCATCAGGGCAGATCGGGCAGATCCGACGAAACGAAAATGCTTTTGGCCGTGAAAATCTAAAAACGTATCTATTATGAGACTGTCGTAATTGTCAACTTCATATTTCAAATTTCAGAATTAACAATATTGTCTTCGACTAATGTTTTTTTCTCATATTATTGGCAGCCACCTTATCTTTTATTATTTTTCTGTTTCTTGTTCATTTTCATATTTAAAAAAATAGATAATTATTGTTATCTTCTTCTTCAATGATATATTACATTGATGGGAATAACCATCAAAAGTTAAAAAGAGAGTTTTTCTTATAAAAATACAAATAATAAATCTTTGATTATTGAAGACAATATAAGTAACCCTCAAATGAAAGTTTGAAACAAAAAAGTCAGAAAAAAATAGAAATTGAACCCAGGACCTTAGTCATGCCGGGGCTGTGCTATAACTTCTAATTTAATGAGCTTATCGAGCATGTATAATTTAAAATAAAACTACCTCAATTTTTATATTTATTTAAGGTCTTAAAAACTAAAATATTTCAAATTTTTTTTACACGCTTATTTTGTTTTGTTATTATTAAAAAATCATAAATACTTATGATAAAAAAAATACTTACAAAAAGTACACTATATTTAATAACTTATAATCGTGCGTTTCGAGCATTTTTATTGCTTACTTGAATGAAGGTATATATTAAAGCAAGTTTTGAATGAAATAAATCGATATTAAATATTTAATTTAAAAATTTTGATACGCAGAATAATCTTATTGGAACCTTCCTGTACAGTTGCAAGCATTTTTAAACTTTTATTCTCAGCTGCTGGTCAATCGCTCTTAAGTTATTCCAAAAATAACAAATCGTTGAGAAATTAAAAAATAACATAACGTATCAGCGTAAAACCATTAAAATAAAGGAACTTGACACAATTCCAATTTAGAAAATGACAATGAAAAATATTTTTTAATTTAAAATATTATATGATAGGAAGGTAATTTATCGTTTGCCTGACTTCTTGACACAATAATATCAAATTTTGAAAACGACACTTAAATTCAAAACAGATGAGAATTACAATCACTCACAGAGTGACAGACCCACAAACGTAATTAGTGTTTGGATTAATAAACAACAATTTTACACGCATAATAAAATCTTTCTTGGACAACCAAACAACCTTGTCACAACTTATACATATCGTTCATGATAAAGTTTTCAGAAAAATAATTTAAATTATTTCATCATTTTACGATGCCGTAACCACTCCATGGAATAAGAATGATGAATTTAATTGATTCCTGAAACTTAGTTCACGTCATGACGATTATTTGGAATAAACGATGAGTTTAACAGAACATCGATCGAGTGCAAGTAGGTAATCATGATTTTTTAAACTCACAATTGAACCCATGAAAAATTGGTCCTAACCTAATATAAATTCTATGTCTGTTTTAATCACTGTATTATTTATGTTGTTGATCATTTCTGAGGTAACTAAATGCCCCTTTCATCAAACCACCAGGAGTGTTCTGAATGTGGCTAATAACATGAGTATCAACACATTGACATACTCAAAAAATTAATTGCGATCAGTATGTCTGAAATTATTAATCATGTACACGAATATTAATTTGGCGGATATCATCTTGGGCCAATTTTCCAGGGAATAATTTATTATTGGCCTAGGGGTAGTTTATTTTCAGATTGATATAAGCATAGACATATGAATATTACAGGCCAGGGGATAAAAATCAACCGTAGCGGGACGCGGAGTGGTGAGTTGACTGTGATTCGTCAATAAATCAATCTGACAGTATATAGTCATCTTGCATTATAATATCACCATTTAGTTCTTAAAAGTAAAATCTGCTTTTGAATGAATAGACCTTTTTACATGGGAGTGCAAATTGCTCGCCACGTTTGATACGAACTCGGGAAGTCCAAATATGGCAAAGTAAAGTTCGTAGCCATTTTCAAAGTCGAACATTTTGTTGCTGTATTTAGTTAAGACACTTTTACAAATGTTTCATAATTTACTTACCCCAGTAAACAACGACGAGCACACTCTAGATGTGTCTTGCCAGATATATCGCGATATCGTATATATTTATATGTTATGAAACTGATCATATGATCTGAATAAGCTTAAAATGTTGTAAAATAATGCTTACCCATGGAATGTAATACGACAATTGGGTTTATTCTCTTTTTCTTTGCTATTTTTATAAATAGCACAAGCCACCATTTTTGCCGTGTTATTTCGTAAAATGTACCGATGAGAGCTCGACGCTAGTTCGCAATAGAATGATGACGTCAGATTTTCTAGATTCACATGAAGCCGTACGCGAGTGCAACCGGCTCCAAATGGAACCGGTATGGAGAGGGGGAAATAATACGCTTTTGTGACTTAGGGCAGGTCTAGTAATATTAAGTTACAATCAAACTGATTGATCAGTTTCGTAAGATTTGTAAAATAAAATATTGTAAAATTAAAACTGAATAAACATATTTAAAAAAAAAAAAAAAAGTCTATGGATACAAGGGATATTAATGAGTTATGTGTATTTAAATCAAATAAACATTGCTTGTACTGACAGGTTTATTATTCAATAATTCAGCACCGTAACCAATATTTTATCGTAGCAAGCACGAAGCAATTCGCGAGCTGTTCGATCGGCGGCAATCGGAAACAGAATGAATCTTCTTTATGCATCTTCCCCCTGGAACATGCCGCAAATATAACGTATGTATATTATTAAGTGATTAAATTGTGAAATACCAATCAAATAACATTTAATTTTTTAATCTTTTTTTCATCTCTCCAATTGTAAAATAATATTGTCATTTATATATTTGATATGTTAAAGTCATTAAAATTACTGAGAAATAGTTTGGATGCAGGTGAGTTCTCTAGATTTTGTTTTTATGAATTATGAATTGACATCTGTATCTGTATTTTTTCCTTAATAAATTTTAAAAAAATAAGCAACAAAAGAACTTAATGAACCCGCCACCTCCGGATCGCTAGTCGATAACCTTACCCCTCGACCACGAAGGCCGTCATGTAAATGCAGAAGAAAATTACGATTGTTTTGCATGCCAAAATATGAAATAAACTTCTGTTTTACGAAGCAAAAGTTAATAATTCGCTTTTAACTGCGAATAAAGCAGCAGAAATTTCTGAATGAGTTGCAAATACGCTTGTATATTGTTTAGCATACTAAAATACGTAAGCACCATCCTACGTAGCTACTGACATAAGTAAGGTTGTGGCAAATGGCCAAAAGATTTAGAGTATTGTTTTTCAGAGAAAAGTGTAGGTGGTATTATGTTTTCCATGGTTCCGTTCACTTTATAATTCAGCATAACCTTGAGATTGACCCTGTCATAAATGTTGTGAATAATGTAAAAAAGAATTAAGTTACGCATCGGCACGTGCGAGACGTAATATATTTTTGTTTTTATTTAACATACTTTTTTATATAATTCAACATGAAGTCCCGTTAAACTGATTTGTATCAGTTTGTCAACGGGTTCTTTTAACAATTACTTTAAAATTGAAACAGGTACATAAAATATACACATATATTTTTCTATGGTCGAATCCATCCTTAGATATGGAATTCGAACCTGGGGACAGGCAAGCACTATTTACATTAAATATATTCAAAATTTACAAACTGCCATAATTGAAAAATTGTTACACCAAATATTTACAGAGAGAGAAATAACTTAAAACTATTATATGGCTCAGAGAGCATACTTACAACAAAAGGTCTCCTTTGGTTCATTACTATTATGGATAACGCGGGGGAAAGCTCTTATAAACACCCAACGGTACACAAACATACCACAAGATTTAAAGAAGGAAAGGGCCTAAAAACTCCTAGAATATTAAATAAATTTGGAAGTCGTACTCTTGAATGCCAAATACCAGTGATTTTCAATAAAATAAATAAAAACTTAAAATTTGAGAAAAAATGACTGATTGTGCCCTGAAAAATGTGGTTAATCAACGAAAACTCCATGTATCTTTAAATATGTTGAATGATTATCTTAATGTAGCTGCCTATATATCTTATTATTAGGCATGTACATTGAAATATCTTATAGATGTAATTCAAATAATCTAATATTATTATGTGATCTATCCTAATGTTTCATAAACCATTTTAATATGTTTTAACAAATATTTCCTTATGTATAATATTAAGAGTGATAAATTGTGGAACCTACAGACAAGCTGCCATATGACAGCTTTGTGGGACTACCCTTATTTTGTACAAATGTATTTTTGATAAATAAACAAATAAAAAAAAATAAAAAAATATTACATTATATATACATTCATCCACATATTTTTACATATATGAAATAAAGAGCAGAGGAAAAACGAAAGAAAGAAAAAGAAAAAAAAGATTGTAATGGAAAAAACATTAAAAACGAAATTTAGAAAAACGGAGGTTAGTACAAAAAAATTATTTTACATGACCATTTTTTTAGCATATATTTTCTTTTAAAAGTCAATTCACAGCATTTTATTGAATTGGGTAACATGTTGTAAATTATTGGTACGAGGTATTCTAGAGTTCTTTGACCGTATTTATTTAGGTATCTGGGAATAACAAGTCCATCGTTTGACGTTAGTCTTGTATTATGAACATGTACCACTATTTTATTATATTCAGATTATAGATAACCATAGATAACCATAATATAGCACGAACAGATAATAAATTTACAGAGTTATATAGTAATCATTTTGATACATAATGTCTTTGTTTGTATTCAGCTTTGTTTAATAATAATTTAAATATAAGCGTCATATTCTTGTTTTGTTCCTGTCGCAGGTTGAATAACTTCGTGAATTGCTAAATCCTTGATATTACAGACTGTAGTTGAGATATTACACTCCGATCGACACGCTCTTGGAGTTCCTCCAGTAATGAGGTTAGTATTCCGCAAACACTTTTATTTGACTGCGTTATTTTGGCGTTATCTTAATTACAAATTTAATGAAGTCATTAAATTTTAAATATTATAATCATAAATTTTATTTGATTAATTTGTGTTATTTCACAATTAATTAATAAAAATAATATATGTTAAAATTGCGGCACGTTTCAGAGTGGAAGATACTCTCAGTATCGCCCTGGTGTAAGACCACCATTCAGAATTGAAACGTTGCTTTAAAATGGCTTTAGCCGTGTTTAGTGACTAGATCTGAAGGGCCAGGTACTTTCCCACCTTCCTCTTCCTATCTCCTTCCCTTCCCCACTTACCTTCAGCCTCACAACATACTCCAATTGGTCCATAGTCTCACTGGCTTCAGAAGGGAGCAGTTGGGACTCAAGTGAGGTGTCTCTATAAAAGAAAAAATAATAAAGCACATTTTTACAAAAATGCATTTTACTGACATTCAATATCATATAATTAATCTCTTCGATGAGATGCTTCAAATAAAAATTCAACCCCCAACAAAAACTTTTATTTTATTTATATTCACCCCTTACAGAAGGTTCTAAGGAAACTAATATCCCTCAGGGTATACGTCGTCTTTGGAGATGCTGTGTGAAGGGTCTTTTTGAGGAAAGGAAGGAGAGAATGTTCTGGGAAGGAAAAAGGCATGAGAGTAGGGTAGGAATTTAATGGTCAGTGTGTTCAGGAGCCAGTGAATACATTCCCCCCGCTGCGTTGCAATACGATAAGTCGAGAGAGACCACCTGGGGAGGTCAAATCGGCCTCTCCCGATCTGCAGCCAGAGGGCATGTGCATTCGCCGCGAAGCCTGAACACTCCCCACCTGATGAACCCGTGCATCCCTGCTAGGTCAACAAACATAGCCAACTACTTGTTGTGACCTTTGACACTTATGGCTGATATGGAAGTTGGTTATCCAATGAATGGCTCCCGGGGCGGCGGTTTTCGAACCGCCACCCAAATTGAAATGTGCGGAAGATAAAAAGTATAATTTTTCATTCACAATTATTGGTTTTAAAACGATCTTAAGCTGCTCTTTCCGAAACTTTTTCAGCTGGCTACAATGTCATTAAGACGCTGAAAATGCTATTGACTCGTAAGACGGCTGTCACCGACGTTAGCTGGTGTGGCGTCAACAAAGCCATATTCATGAACAAAAACGAATATGTGGTTTTGATGGTAAGTCTAAAATTGGCACTTTTTAAATCATTATGTTTAATTTATTCGAATAAAATAAAACAACATTGCCCCCATACACACAAGCCCTGCTTATTTATGGAGGTACATCAAATACATATATTATGCAATTAACCACTGTAAAAAAATATATTTGTAATTTATGTATCCTTTTGTAACCAATAAAAAAAGAAAAACAAAAAAAAGGAGCATAATTGGATACGTTTTTAGATTTTCACGGCCAAAAGCATTTTCGTTGTTTGTTTTGGGGGTGTTATGCCGTGTTGCCCTTCCTGATTTTTTAGCTGATGTTTCGGACAGCGTTGCAGTACCCATCATCAGGGCAGATCTGGCAGACATCGTCGGATCTTCCCTGGTGATGGACACTGCAACGCTGTCCGAAACGTCGGCTAAAGAAGGAGGCAGCGCAACACGGCATAACACCCCAAAACAAACAACGAAAATGATCATAATTGTTCGCTTATTATTTTTCGCGAATAAAAAAAAATGAAAATACCCAATTTAATACCATTGTTTTACTTTTTCAATATTTGCAAAATCTCTTTTTAATTAAATGAAAATAAATATCTTTATTTACACCAATATTTAATAATAGACATGTTCCAAAAACAATGTTTTCTTTGTCAGGATAAATATACATTTAAAAAGTGGTGTAAACAAAGATAATTTATTTTCATTAAATTATTTATTTAACTGGCTGGCAAAAAATTATTTTGCAAATTCGAAATATCCCAGACAAAATATAACAAAAGAGTCTGCTAAAATTATTAATATTTTAGACATTTTTGTAAGGCATTTTTGGAAACTCGCTAGATGGCAGCACTGATTACAACGCAATAGTTTTAAACTCCATTCGAACTTTAGTGGATCTATTTTATCAATGAGCTGTTTTTCATCAATGCCATGGGCTAAAAAGCAAACATTTTCAAGAAAAAATCTTACTTAGCTATCAAATCTAAATTTATGATCTCGTGGAGTCTAAAATATAGGGAGAAGGGCGCTTAAAAATAATGAGCGGTTTTATATTCTTAAAGCTTTCAGATCGAGGTTTATCTTGGCGAAAATATGAAATTTTTATAAAACCGTGGAAAGAGTGAACAATCTTGAATACGAAATTTCCCTTAATGTAAAATTATGACAACGTTCCAATGAATGGTGTAAATATTCAAATCTTCGATCTTAAGAATCGTGACCTTTTAGGATAGCACGGCGATAAAAGAGATATTATACAATATATACATCCCAGGGTCCTAATTCCCGAAGCAAGTTAGTAAAATATAAGTATCTATGCACTGCGGAGTAAAGAAACCCTATGAAATCATCTTCGAGGGAAATTTTATTAGGATATATCATCTTATCTTAATATATAAAACAATGTAGGGTTAGTTACACTCGCCCTCGTCCCTCTTCCCGCCAACCCCCCCCTCCATAATTCCCCACATTCCTCCCCCAAGCCCTTTTTCCCTGCCGCCTAACGCCATAAAATACACCGATTTTTCCAACAACTCGCGAGACCTATTTAATTTTGTAAAGCAAATTTCATAATGCCAGAGCTCACCAGTATAGATATAAAAGTATTCGCGGGTATGTTCACAGCAATTAAAAAAAAAATAGCAATCGGATGAAATTTTAATCGCAATCGTATGAATAGTATAGGAAATAATTTCATAACGCCAAAGCTCACTATCCTATAACCATCCCGGGTATGCGCACATCATACTCCAAAAGTTTCATCGCAATTGGATGAACGGTATGGCTGCGCATAAGATACGAACAAACAAACATTAATTTTTATAATATAGATGACGCCATTAAGTGATTTTGCGAAGCTTGAAGAAGTATTTTTATATTAGCTCGAAACTGAGGTCCTGAGGAAAATAATTTATTTCGTGACCTATATCATCTGTTGGGATGCTGTAAAGACAATATTTTTAAGGAAACGAGTCAGAGAGAATTCTGAGAAGGAAAAATGTGTGAGGGGAGGGTAAGAATCTGGATATCAGTGTGTCCAGAAGTGAAGAGCGTATGAATATATATTCCTACAAGGCGATAGGTTGAGATATTCCAGCTGGAGCGGTCAAATGTCTCCCTCAACCAGTCTCTCGCGATCTTGGCCGCAAAGCAGTCGGTAGACAAACCTCACCTTTGAACCCTGGCACCACTTCTAAGTCACCAAAAGTAGTGAAACACTAAACTTTGGGTGACATATTATGATAGAGGTGATTGTTATCCAATAAATGGTTCCCAAGCCGGCGGTTTCCATACCAGCCTCCCAAATTGGTTACTGTGTTGTGAAAATAGCAGTTTTTAGATTAAGGGCGATGTCCTGACTGCATTTTGCTTTTTTTTCAATCCGTATTTACTAAGAGTCATAAATTAAAAAAAAAAAACAATGAGTCACCGTTGGACAACCCGAAGAAAATATTATTATTCTATGGTATGTTATGGTTAAAATATTAATAAAAAACAAATGTACAGTCAGTAAACGAACAAGTAATCGAATTTGTGTGCAAAGCAGCAGTAACAACATACGAATGGTTCTGAAAACGCTGGCATTGAATTTTAGTATGGAGGTGACGCATAAATAGTTCGATAACTGGTAGCGTGGGCCGTGTTTGCCGTTTGGCAAAATAACAGGAAAGTAGAAGCCACCCACGTTATTCTGGAATTGTCGTCCAGACAAATTTTTCTACGACCAAAACTTCTTGTCGTATTCATCATCTTTATCTTTGCTCCGTCCACATAAGTCTCTTTAAAACTCGTAAACTTGCCTAATCGATGGCGAAATTTTCACAAACCTGGATAAGTACCTACCAGCTCTATACGTGGAAAATAGAGATCTACTATTAAAATGTATAAGTCTTAATATATAAAGTTATCAATCGATCTGTTTTTTTTTACAATTTTACAATTTAGAAGGAGGGTACGGATACCGCCGTACCGGGAACCAGTTATTGGAAAACACCCCTTCCTAAGTACCTACCAACTGTGTATTTGGAAAATAGATATCTACTATTCAAATTTACGATTTTCTTAATATATAAAGACATCAATCCATCTGCTTTTTACAATTTGGAATGCGGGTAAGGGTACAGCCGCACATTTATTGGATAACCAACATCCCTGTCATAGGTCACCCCATCAAGTGGTTCGATACGTTTGTCCTGGTCTTGGCATGTATCTGCCCACCAACTGCATGGCAGGCCGGTTGGTTAGAGACTGGTTGAGGGAGACATTTTAACTTCTCCAGCAGGACTCTCTCGGAACATTGTCCTGCACCGCAGTGGTGTAATAAATTCGTTCGTCTATTACTCCTGGACAAATCGTCCCCAGATACGTTTGCACAAGGCTTAGAGCTATAGTGAGCAAACTTTATAGACTGAAGTTTTTTATTCCACTGAATACCCTTAGAATAATATATCTATCATTGTCAGAATCCCTAATAAGATATGGAATAACTACATGGGGACATTCAACAAAAACAAATCTTCTTTCAGTGCAAAATTTACAATATTCCTTAGTAAAATTATTATTAAACAAAGCTGAATACGAACAAAGACATGATGTATCAAAATCATTACTATATAACTCTGTAAATTTATTATCTGTTCGTGCTATATTGTGGTTCAAAATTGCGAATCAGCATACATCTCAATCTGAGTATAATAAAATAGTGGTACATGTTCATAACACAAGACTAACTGCAAACGATGGACTTGTTATTCCCAGATACCTAAATAAATACGGTCAAAGAACTCTAGAATACCTCGTACCAATAATTTACAACATGTTACCCAATTCAATAAAAAACTGTGAATTGACTTTCAGAAGAAAATGTATGCTAAAAAAATGGTTATGTGAAAGAATTTTTTTGTACTAACGTCCGTATTTCTAATTTTCGTTTTTAATGTTTTTTCCATTTTTATAATCTTTTTTCTTCTTCTTTCTTTCGTTTTTCCTCTGCTCTTTATTTTATATATGTAAAAATATGTGGATGTATGTATATATAATGTATATTTTATAAATTCTCTAAAAATTATTTGTAAAAGAACCCGTTGACAAACTGATATAAATCAGTTTAACGGGACTTAATGTTGAAATATGTAAAAAAAAGAATGTTAAATAAATAAAAAATAAAAAATAAATAAATAAAACATAACCTTTTCATTCAAACCCTTTCTTTCGCAGAACTTCCTCTCCTCTTAAAGGTCCTCCACGCAGCATTCTCAAGGATGACATGGACCCTCTGGGGAATTATTTTCTTCCGAGCCTCCTGTGTGGAGCTAATACAAAAAAAGATAAAGTAACATCGTTTTTCGTCGATGAGACCCCGGACACCGATACAAGCATGTATTAAATAATAATTTAAAAAAATTACAACAAAAAGTCATATATTATGCAGAATATAAATACTGCAAAAAATAAGTCATTCCACCATCATTCAATCAATGAAACATTTTGGTAATAAAAATCTTTGTAATAAATCGTCAAATCTCACCGTGTAAAGAGTCAATGAACGAAAAATTCCAGGAAGAAAAAAATTGTAGCACTGCGTACAGTTTCATACTATTTGTGAGTACCAATCGTTCACCTTAGTAGAATTATACATTATTTACACCAAGACCTAAAGGAGATTGTGCATAGAGAAGTCGAGATCAATGGCATGATGTCTGACGGGATCAGGTACGTAGGTTCATTGTATTAATCATGCATCACTAGTAGCGGAGGGTAGTGCCAATCAGACTGTTTGCAAAGCCAAGCCATCTGGTGCCAGACATACAGGCAATATACATACCAAGACTGGACTTCCAACGTGCTGGCCGACTACAAGGAGATAAGAATTATTGGATTAGCAATCTATTTCGCTCAGTAAATTGGGCGAAATCGCACGCTCCGTTCAGATGGCGATGATGTTCAAATGTCGCATGCTTTGATGTCATGATTTTTATGTCAAAATGCATATTTTATTATATTTTGTGAAATTCACGCACAAATTCAAATGAATTTTCCACATCAAAAACAATAATTACGGCTGTGGGTTTGTCTGTGAGTGATTTTAACTCTGTTTTAATGAGCTCGGATTTATTCTGAATTTAAGTATCATTTTCAAAGTTTTAACTGATTGGGTCAAGATTTCAGTAAAACGATAAAGTACCTACATTTACGAAAAAACATACTTGATTTAGGATTATTTTGTGTTGGAACTATCGGAAGTGAGTGCCTACTTACAAGTACTAATGCACCTACTTAGATGAACACCATATATATTAATTATTATTATGCAAATTATGGAGTTTAAATTAACACAACATTCTTAACCTTTACGCGGTTGAAGTAAAACTTCTTTTTCGTTGTTTGTATGTGTTCACACATTGTCGGATCTGCCGGATCTGCCCTGATGATGGACACTGCAATGCTGTCCGAAACGTCGGCTAAAGAAGGAGGTAGCGCAACACGGCATAACACCCCAA
The DNA here is from genome assembly GCA_951813805.1 of Limnephilus auricula. Taxonomy (NCBI): domain Eukaryota; kingdom Metazoa; phylum Arthropoda; class Insecta; order Trichoptera; family Limnephilidae; genus Limnephilus; species Limnephilus auricula. The sequence continues at coordinate 3,872,140 of OX638401.1, forward strand.
AAACAAACAACGAAAATGCTTTTGGCCTTAAAAAAACCTAAAAACGTATCTAAAACTTCTTTCATGTTCGTAATAAGCATTAACTTTTTTTTTTATGGAATAGGCAATTCACCCTAAGAAGAGTGCCTTGTGAAGCATTAACTTTGTGGCTCGCCATAATTTACAATAAAATATATAAATTTGTTTTAGACCACTTTAATTTTAATTACACTCTACCGGTTTCGGAAGAACTAATTTAAAACAAATTTATATATTTTATTGTAAAACTTCTTTGACTAAAAACTAAAAACTTACATTTTTTAGGCGGTGAAGATGATAAGGTTGTTGATTTTTTCGATTATAATTATTTATTAATTTTCCCATGATTCAGCCAATTTAATTCTGAACAACAGTATTTTTATTGTCACACTACTGCCACTTTTTGCTCCAATAGCTAGAATTCACAAGAATCAAATAAAAAAAGGGTTACATAAAATAAATTAAATTAAAAATAAATAAAATAAATATTCATCGTAAGCAATAATACAAATCTAAAGGTTCAAATAAAATCTTTAGTCAAATCATGTAATAATCAACAAAATACATTCAAAACCTATTGAACTTACTTTCTTCATTAGTAAACAAAAATAAACTGGTGATGTCTGACGTTTGAGTTTGCTTTGAGGTTTTGTTATTCGTTGTTAGGCTTCACACTCACTCTTGCCATACTTACGATGTTAATATGATAAAATATAGATCGTTCGCCATTTCGGATTTAAAATGTTACTTCCGTTCAAAAAAGATTTGAGTTACTTGTCGTAATGCCCCTAAAGAAGTCTTACTTCAAAAAGTACATGTATTTTCTTAGTATAAATACGTATAAGTACCTTATGATAAATCAATATTGAATTCTCATTTGCCAAAGTAACTTTTAAATTAGTATTATTTGACTTGTTATTTAACTTGTCACCTTACTGGCCTGAGATGGTTGGATTAACTTGAGCTGTTGTACGGTATTCAAATATAAAAGTTAAAAATATATAAATAACATTACTTGAATTACAATGTAAAATAGAAAGAAAAACAAATGTTCTCATGGATTTTATAACACTAATAATGCGATCACGCCAACGAAGTTCCAGTGAAAGGAACACAAGTTTGCCAAAGACAGTTTCTTGTTTTGTTCGGGATGGTATTTATTTCGAAGTTATTCCCAACTATACGTCTTTGTATTATGTCTTTACCCTTCCAGCTGTGGCCTATGCTTACATACAAATACATGCCGTGTGCTCTGTTTACAAATGTATTCTATTTCTGTCTTCATTTGATCGTGTCTTTATTTGTATCGTTTGTGCTTGGGACAATGGGACATTGATATAGATTTCACAAAAAGTTTGCCTAACAAATATTATCTAAAATATTGAATAGTTTGGTAAGAATTTTTATATTTTAAGATCACATATATCAATAATTTAATTTTGATATCTCTGTTTTATTCTCTCTAGAGATTATAGTAATACGGTGCATACTGGGACATGTATTATCCAGTTCTTATAAATGGTTGCAAATATGGTAATGAATACTGTAACATAACATTATCAGTCAATGATCAGTTCTAACATTGTTTTATATTGTCTTCGGGTCACATGGTGTCAGTTAGGACTTGTGCTGATAGGCAGAGTCATTATTTTGGGAGAGCTCTCCAGACAAAAACTAGCTTCCCAGTTATAAGGATATGTATCCTCTTAAAATTTACCTGTAAAGTACGAAACAACAATAAACAGTAATTTTGATCGCAAATAACTTTTACTCTTTTTAAGTCTTTTTACTCTATTCAGAATAGTACTGAGATACTGGTCCAGTACTAATAAAACATCACATGCCTTTGGCTATTTCCGTAATTGTGCGAGCATTAGACACGAACGACGACAAATGATACTCAGAACAGTTACTTTAGAAAAAGTACTACTTAACTGACATCTGTTGAGACATCTAAAAACTACATATAACTTACAATACTAACGCCATCTGTTGAAGGATGTTGAAACTACGTGTCTAATCCTAATAAAGTAACCTCGGATTACAGTATTACGTAGGAAATTATATCTATTTTATAATTTCAACAACGAATCGCTCTAACCCGAGCCAATTTTAAATTCACCGTTTCCGTACTGGTTTAACGTCTTACCTTATTTTCTCTCCATTAAATTCATCCGTCAAAACAATTGCTTTCCTTTTGTTTAGTAGGTAGGTACAATCTAAAAACGGAAAGAATTCAAATACGAGTTTAAAATCTTACAAGAAAATATTTACCCCAATTTCTTTTTAATAAAATGAAACCGGGAAACCCATAAAGACAACTCAAAAATGGAACAAATTCAAATTTGAAATGAAATCTAAGAATAAAGTTGGTAGTAGCTTCCTAACATGAAAGGAAAGACTCGACAAGCGATACGGATGTCGCGGATTCGAATCCCGATGTGCGGAGATCTTTTTTATTTGATTGATTTGTGTTTTCACAATTAAATAAATCATTTGAAAAAATAAAAGGAATATTTTATAATAAAAGGTTTGAAATGGCTTTAGTCATGTTTTGTGAGTAGATCTACACGGCCAGGTCGTTCCCAACCTTCCTCCTCTTCATCTCTTTCCCTCCCCACTTATCTTCAGCCTGATTAGGGATGTCATAGTCTCACTGGGAGCAATAGGGACTCCTGTTAGGTATTCACATAAAAAATGTGAGGTTAGATTACTGGTCAGGTGGGGATCGATTAGGTTAGGATATGATACGTTTTTAGATTTTCACGGCCAAAGGCATTTTCGTTGTTTGTTTTAGGGGTGTTATGCCGTGTTGTGATACCTCCTTCTTTAGCCGACGGATCTGTCGGATCTGCCCTGATGATGGACACTGCAACGCTGTCCGAAACGTCGGCTAAAGAAGGAGGTAGCACAACACGGCATAACACCCCAAAAACAAAAACAACGAAAAAGGTTAGGATATGTTTAGTTAGTAAGTTTGATTAGTATTATAACAATAAAAAAATACCTTTACTGATTGTATGCAATGAATAGATTATGAATGCGTTGTATTGTTTTTGTAAAAATTCAAAATTATAGAATATACTAATCAAAAAAAATTAACGGAACTACATTAAGTCTACATCGAAGAATTTAGTTTTCACTGGTGACGGCACCATCGACTGCAAAGTTATCCATGCCAATTTTTTAAAGTTTTGATCAATTTCCGGTCATTATTTGGGAATAGTTTACATAACGACCAACGATAACTAACCACCTTTAGTCAAATTTTAACAATGCGGTAATTTGGGAAACATAAAAAAGAATTAATAATTCAAATTAATTAATTCTTCACTGCCTTAGTTAGAAGTAATTTAGAATACAATTCCACTATTTGGTCCCCATATTATAAAGCACATCAAATAAAAATTGATAGAGTTCAACATAAATTTTACACATTCCATACCCATTGAACGAATCAATTATGATTAATTAATGAAAGGACTTAATTTAACTGACTTATATTGTAGAAGAACCAAAAGCGATCTGGTACTTTTATTCAAATTAGTTAATGGTACAGGTGACCACCGGACTTACCACCAACAAAAATAATAACATTCCGAGTACCAAATCTTAGCACGAGGCTTCCAGAGCTGTTCTTTGTTTATCCGTCGAAAACGAACTATATCATTAACACCTCAATCCAAAGATCTCATATTCATTACCAAAATTTCAAAAATTCTGTTTCCCGTCTACTAATGTAAAGGTAGAAAAACAACGATATAACATAATTTGTTTAATATTATTGTTTCTTTTTCTATTATTTTTGTATTATTGCTGTTGTAAAAGCCCTAAGGGCGTAAATAAATAAATTAATAATTTCCAACATTTTACTCGGAAATCAATAAGGGCATAAGTAATAAAAATAAAAGTATTTATTGAAAGAATATAAATTAATCGTCTGCAAATGGGCTACGCACAGTTTGATAATGCCTTCAGAAGGCGAAACAGCTATCCCGTGTTAAAGTAATTATACATCAGAACTTATTTTTTAAAATTAAATGATAATATTAGTAAATATAATAATAAAATAAATAAAAAATAATGGAATTCTACAAACCCGTTCAATCACAGGAGACCATATTTGTCTGAGATCAGGATTTTATTGCAAAGCGGAAATATTTTTATCTGATGACAAAATACGCATAATTTTAAAAGGGTTTTAAAATTGATAACAATAAAAATAAATTCTGTGGCGTACAGTTCACCTAGTCTACTCTTTGTCTCATGCGTGTTACATATTTTTTTAGTCCTTCCATACAAAGTCATCGAAACTTGATGTTATAAAATTTTATGTCGCTGAAGGCTTTTAGAGAATAAAGGGAACACTCCAAAAGATGGATAATTTAATCAAAACAGAACCTTCTCTCTCTAACTCAACAGATTCAGTATATTTTTTTCTTCTCTTTGGCATGCAGAAAGGCTTTTTTCTTGTGAAAGGATTTTCAAAGCTCGTATTTAAAATAGAAATCTCTTGAGTTAGGTATCTAGTAAAATAAAATAAAGATATATCGTATTAATAATGTTCTTTAGACGTAAAGTAACTACACGATGTATTTACAGTAGAATATTATTAGCTTAAAAGAAAATGTGTAATTCATTTACTTATGAAAAGCTCGATATTTCTTTAGCATATAATATTTAGAGATTTCTTTTTTATATTAGCTTCACATGTGGCTCTGAGGAAAGAAATCCTCAAGCCTTGTTCTGACTGGGAGAGTATTTTAGTCGAGTAGCTAATATATTAGTAACTTGTAACTTCGGCGGCCGTCCGTGGTTGAATGGTAAGACTCTTGACTTCCAATCGCAAGGTCGCTGGCGTGCGCAAATAAATTTTATTTGATTAATTTGTGGTATTTCACAATTAATTATTAAAAATAATGTATACTATATTTGCGGCATGTTCCAAGTGGAAGATACTCTCAGTATCGCCATTCAAAATTGAAACGTTGCTTAATAATGTCTTTAGCCGTGTTTAGTGACTAGATCTGAATAGTCAGGTACTTTCCCACCTTCCTCTTCCCATCTCCTTCACTTCCCCACTTACCTTAAGCCTCACAACGTACCTCAATTGGGGGTGCCATAGTCTCACTGGCTCCATACGGGAGCAGTTCGGACTCTTCTGAGGTATTCTTTATAAAAAATATTAAAAAAACTCAACGTGTCCGAACACCACAATTTTAGTAGAGTAGTATAGTCAGCTCTTTAGTAGATTGAATCAATTTTGTTCTAATTTTTCGGCGAGTAGAGTCCCACTCCATGTGTCCCTGCGCACTGACATGCGCAGTTCATTCCCACCCGCAATATGTCGTCCCGTTTAGTCCCGTTGGAGCGAAAACTATACTCTAAAATTCTTTATTTTTGCGGCTATTAAACTATTTTCGTGGCCTTAGTTTATTTATTTTCATCTCACTAATTTGTTCTTCCACTTCTTTTAAAATAATCATTACAATCAGCTTAATTAGCATATTTACTTTATTGCGTTGCAGTCCGTCATGTCGCGACGCGTAGCTTACTAATGAACTCTACTTAACAGCAGTGCGAACACTTTTTGGTGAGTCAAATAGCGAGTTACTCGCCACTCAGTCACTTGTCAGGTCAGAACAAGGCATCAGGGCGTATGTCATCTTTGGGGATGCTATATGGATAGTCTTTTTAGGAACAGGAAGGTGTGGAATTTCTGGGAAAGAAAAAGGTATGAAGGATAGGTAGGTATCCAGGAGCGACGGAGTTATGAATCCTTCCCTCCGACTTAGGTGCAAGGCGATGCAACTAGTGTCTCTCGATCCGGCCCGCCACAAACTTAGACAAACCTCCTCCCACGAACCCGGGCACACTGATAAAAACCACTCGGGCTGATGGGAGTGGGGTTTTGGTTATCCAAAAATGGTTCCTGGGGCGGCGGTACCCATACCCTCTGATCCCTCCCAAACTGTATTTTTAGACGTTTATTTCTGGCATTGTTGGATAGGAACCTCTTAAAGTTTAAGAAATGAATTTTTATGGAGGCTAAACCCGTTGAACATTTTATTATTATCATTTGAATCCTTTTATTGAATCCGACGCGTAATTCTTTGGGTTTAAGGCAAAGGCTTTGATTCCATAAGGTGCGATAAACTGTAGATTTATTTCTGAGAAAATATTAAACTCTTAGCATCGTTATATATTATCTCCACTCTTTCAAAGGATCGTATAATATGGAAGACCTTACGGATTTATTACAAAATATATATATATATATATATTAATGCTCGTAACCACCAGATTTTAAGACAATCGCAGTCTCGCGAAAAACGACCACTCTGCCCCTCAAGTTTAACCGACCTCAAAGCTGATTTTCGCGAGAAAGCGACCGTGGATAAAAATACATACGATTTTTTCAGACCTGATTTGTATGGGAAAAATTCAGCCAGAATTTTACCAATTGCAAATTTTCATATAAAAAAACTGATGCAAAAAAAATAAACTGCTAAAAAAACTGATGTATTAAAACCTAGCGGCGAAAACTAGAAGCGCTCATTATTCGACGATGAAATTCAAAGTTATATTGCCAGCCGCCAGGTTCGCCCCTCAAAAAAGGAATAATTTATCGTCAGACCTTCACGAAAAATTTCTGAAAGAGCCTCCAAAGAGTACTAAAATCGTAAAGTGTATATTTTTTAAATATATGGCGTCTCACCTCAAAATTTTACATTTCGACGAGCCTCGAGGTAAATCAAAATTGCGACTTAAAAAAGATACCTGGCTTAGATGTTTTTGTATTATTTCGACTACGACAGGTTTCGGAACATTAAAAATATATTATATTTATGACTTTTCATGGAAATTTTGTCAGGATTCGTTTTCAAACGTCGGTAATTTCTGACGTTTACGAAAAAAATTCCGAGTTAAAAACTGTTAAAATGTTCGTAGCCAGTAAAAAAAATGCTTTATTACGTATAAAATAAGTTTCACTTGCCAAATAATTCGAGTTCATTTGTTTTTTCTAGGTTGTGTAATGTCATTTATTGATTTTGTCGACACCCAGCTCGAAAATACGAAATGGCTTTAAAAATATCGATCTGGGCTTTCAAAATTTAGTAAAACCTTTTCGACAAGAGTTTTACGAATGTAAATCGACAGTCATATTGACAATGTTTCTTGAAAAAACGTCCGTTATTTTAATTTCCAATCTGACATTTGAAAAAAAAAACATCTCAAAGGCGCATTCGGAAACCGGTATAAAATAATGGTTGACACGATTTACCTGCTCCACTGGCGGCAAGATTTAGTACCACTCTAATTTGCTAAGAAACATTTCAACATCGGTCGAAATTCAAATTATTCCCAAAGAAACTGGAGTGTTGAAAATGTTACTACATTTTAATCATAGCTTCAAATATCGAATGTCGAATGCATTGCGGTGAAAAATTTCCTTTCTGATAAATATGAATTATTTTTTTAATTATTATTAACGATTTTTTTTCTTATTTTTTTTTTTAAAGAAAAAAGAGTCGTTCGGTCGCGACTAACGCTGGTGTGTCATAGAAATATTTCTCCAATTAAGGTTCTTAGATTTTTTTTATTTTTCAGTACAATTATCGTTAAGAATAATTATTTATTACTAAAATAGTATGTTTGTTGATGAATTCAAAAACTGGACACTCGAGCGATGTCATTTCCAGAAAAATATTTTAAGAAAAACAAAAACAAAAAAATTCTTCTGAAAATGCACAATTTTTAAATCAATTTATTTGGATTGAAAATCGGGAAAGAAATTATTCTGGATCATGTACTATCAGGGAATTCAGTAGAGATGGCCTATTTTGTTGTGTTCAAATAGTGATGTTAAACTGCATAAGTACTTACCCGCTAACTTGAAATATTTTCTATGCAATTTTTAGGCGATAACGAGTAGGTACCTATCCGGACAATAAATTATTGGTTTGATGTGATTATTTTTGATTTAAAATTTTCAAATAAATAATATTGGGCCATTTCTGTGCAAAAACTTAAGTAAAAAAATTATCAAAGATGGTGGCAAATATTTGCCAAAATTCGTATTGTTAGTTTGTTTTTCAATAAATAATTTTTTTTTAACAGGTTTGTGAAAGATTTTTTCTGAAAATTTTTTATTGCAATTAAGTTTAGTTTCATATAATATTTTTTTACCAAGTAGTAAACATTTGTAAAGCGCCGTTTTTGTATTTTGCGTGTTTATAGTAACTTTCAAGGTGAGTTGTGTGCATTGGTACCGCCGCCCCGGGAATAATTTAATGGATGACTTAATTAATGGGGTACTTAACTCGAGTATTTTTATAAAATGTTCGGAAAATCTACCGGGAGTAGAGAACATTTTTATTTACAATCGCTTCATACAGGAGGCCCGAATAGTATTAATAATTCCTCTTAGGGCCTATGTCATTTTTGGGAATGCTGTGTGGAGGATTTCTTTTTGTAAAACGCCGTTTCTGTATGTTGCATGTTTATATTATCATACAATGTGAGTGGTGTGCATTGGTACCGCCGCCCCGGGAATTATTTAATGGATTACATTCTAAACGGGGTACTTAACTCGAGTATTTTTGTACAATATTCGGAAAAATCTACAGGGAGTAGTTTTTACAATAGCGCGATACTGGAGGCCAGGAAGAAAATAATTCCCCTCGGGGCCTACGTCGTCTTTGGGAATGCTGTGTGGAGGGCTATTTTTAGGAAAGGAAGGAGAGGATATTCTGAGAAGGAAAAAGGTATGAGGGGTGGGTAGGAATCTGGGGATCAGTGTATGGAGTGACGGACGAATGGTTGTATCCCTCCCACTGCGGTGCAAGGTGATGTTCCGAGAGAGCTCTGCTGGAGAAGCCAAAAAGTCTCCCTAAACCAGTCTCTTCCGATCTGGTCTGCCACGCAATTGGTGGGCTTTAGCCTTTAAAAAGTTGAGCTTTGTGCGTATTTGAGAATCCTTCATTTGCAACCGAGATTGCCTCGAAATGACGGCCTCTGGCGTAGATGTTTTTTGATATATTCAATGGCAAAAGGTTTCGAAAACTTATTCAATCGTGTTTTTAGTGGCATTCCATTGAAAATATTCCACAATATCCTGATAAAAATTTGACATTTAACAAAAAATCCAAGAAAAATCCGCTAACAAATTCCACAAGTTTTAAAATATTACTGACCAGGTGAATTCGTATTAAATAAATAACTGGGTAGGTACCTACTTTGCTCCATCGAATTACAAATAAATGGTTTGAAATTAAAATAAGTCACCAAAGATGGTAAGGTACTGTTTCTCCTGAAAAATATGCCGATTGCAGTTTGTCGGTCTTATAATTCAAATGCAGAAACAGGGCGGTAAAAAAAAATCAGCTCGAAATATACGGATTAATTTTTTTATTAAAACTCATGATTTTTTTCTTAATTTTCTTTTGTTCAGAAAATATTGTCGGGCGTTTGCGACCAACGTTTTGCGGCGCATTAAAATTTATCTAAATAAGAAGCAAAGTTTTTTTTTTTAATTTTCTATACATTCATCGTTATTAATAATTATTTATTACGAAAAGAGTTATGGCGTACGTGAAATCAAAAGGTGGACACTTGAGAGATGTCATTTCCATAAAAAAATATTAAAGAGTCGATTGAAAAAAAAAGAGTATTTTTTTTAATCGATTGGTTTTTGTAATAATGAGTGAGGAAATTTTGCCGGACCCTGTAGTTCATTTTGACTGACCAATCAGGGAGGCACTACACATGGTATTCCATTGAATTCAAATATCGATTTTTACTGTAAGTAAGAAATTCTTTCCTTTTAATCACAAAAAATTTATGATGTAAAATTAAAAAAGTTACCAAAGATGGATATTTGCAAAAATATGTAGGTAAAAACGGGGGTAGGTAGATATGCAGGTAGGTAGGAACTAAGTACTAAACAGGTAATTTGGGTAGGTAGGTATGTAGGAAGCTACTTTTTATAAATTAGGTGGGTTCAATTTGGTTCAATGCAGTACTACAGATTGTTCGTATGCATATAAATCGAAAAAAAAATAGGTCAGGATTCGTTCGTTTACTTAGGACATTATTAAATTTAAAAATAAAAATAATTATACATGTGCACGGGTACCCGCATATTGTGAAAGAATTTCTTTGTGTAATTTTTTTCTGCAGTTAAATTGAGTATGATAATATTGTTTTTTTGGTAAATAATAAAATTAAAACGTTTTTGTTTTCTTAGAAATTACGTAATTAAATGAACAAATATTATTTGTTTGAGTGAGGGTTACGTAGGTTTTACATTATGTTTTTTATACAAAAAGATTAATGAAATACCAATGTGTTTGATGGAATAATTTTTATTTTAAATAGTTTATATTTTTTATAGCGCCAAAATTTCTCAAGAAATTCCAAATTAAAAAAAATATTAAAATTAAAAAAATTATATTTAAAAAAAGATTTTAAGGGTATCCCAAATGGTCCGCTACCCGAGGATTATAAAATATATATAAAGGACCAAAGAGCATTAAATTTACATAGCGCAGTTTTTGTATTTTGCAAGTTAATAATATCATTCAACGTGATTGGTGTGCATTAGTACCGCCGCCCCGGGAATCTTTTATTGGATGACCAAATCCTATACAACGGTTTAACCTGAGTCAATAATCATTGATTTTAGAATCTCTAGAAGTGTGATATATACAGATTGGCAAAAATATTTTTCTCAGTAACGTTTTACATCAACCGATATATGCACCAATCCTAATAGCGTGTTTTTCCGTGTGAATGTTGATGCATTTTTTAAAGTCAAACTATAGGGGTACTTACTCGACAATTTAAATACAATATTCGGAAAATTTACCGGGAATGGAGAAGTTTTTTAATTTTTTTATAATAGCTCCACACAGGAGGCCCTGAAGAAAATAATTCCCCTCAGGGCCTACGTCATCTCTGGGGACGCTGTGTGAAGGGTTCTTTTTAGGAAAGGAAGGAGATGATATTCTGGGAAGGAAAAGGGTATAAGGGGTGGGTAGGAATCTAAGGATCAGTGTGTGGAGTGACGGACGAATGGATTTATCCCTACCACTGCGGTGCAAGGTGATGTTCACAGAGAGCCTTGCTGGAGAAGCCAAAAAGTATCCCTAAACCAGTCTCTCCCGATCTGGTCTGCCACGCAATTGGTAGGCAGACGCATCCACCGCCAAGACCGGGAAAAATCTCACCCTATGAACCCGGGCATCCCTGCTAAATCACCAAACATAGCGAACCACTTGAAATTACCTATTGCAGGTGTGTTGGTTCCCGAGGCGGCGGTACCCATACCCACCTACCAAATTTAGGTTTTTTGCATTTCTTGCTTCATCCACATTCAAAAATCTTATTTGTATTAAAGAATTTTTTAAGTGTCATATCATGTGACATATCGTTTTTCGCAAAAAAAGGAAGGGATTTCATTTTAGTCAACATTTTGGTAGCCGTTTTGTTTTTTAAGACTTTTCTAAGGTTAGTCATGTGACATATCGTTTTTATAAAAAAAAGGTGGGGGATTTCATATTAGTCAACATTTTGGTAGCCATTTTGTTTTTTAAGACTTTTCTAAGGTTAGTCATGTGACATATCTTCATTTTGGTGGTCATTTTGTTTTTTAAGACTTTTCTACGGTTTGTCATGTGACATATCGTTTTTCGCAAAAAAAGGTGGGGATTTCATATTAGTCAACATTTGGTTTTTTAAGACTTTTCTACGGTTAGTCAGTCATGTGACATATCGTTTTTCGCAAAAAAAGGTGGGGATTTCATATTAGGTAAATTCAGATCGCTATTTTGTTTTTTAAGACTTTTCTAAGGTTAGTCATGTGACATATCGTTTTTCGCAAAAAAAGATGGGGATTTCATATTAGGTAAATTCAGATCGCTACTTTGTTTTTTAAGACTTTTCTAAGGTTAGTCATGTGAGATATCGTTTTTCGCAAAAAAAGGTGGGGGATTTCATATTATTCAAAAGTTTGGTCGCCAGCAGGTTTACAAAATTGAGCGATTAACTCACAGGACCCTTTGAGAAATTCTCACAATCCTTGCTTCATCCACTTTCAAACATCTTTTTTTTCTTTAAATATTTTTTTTTTTTTAAATGTAGACACACACTTCTTGCATCATCCACGTTCAAACGTCAAATCGCTTAGTGCTTTAACTAATTAGTTGCGTTGCAACGGGCAAAAGCTAGTTAATATTAATGCTCTTGACCACCAGATTTTAAGACAATCGCAGTCTCGCGAAAAACGACCACTCTGCCCCTCGAGTTTAACCGACCTCAGAGCTGATTTTCGCGAGACAGCGACCGTGGATGACCGATTAAGTGTTTTGCAGTCTTGCGAAAAACGACCATTCTGCCCCTCAATTTTAACCGACCTCAAAGCTGATTTTCGCGAGACAGCGACCGTGGATGAAAATACATACGATTTTTTCAGACCTGATTTGTATGGGAAAAATTCAGCCAGAATTTTACCAATTGCAAATTTTCATATAAAAAAACTGATGCAAAAAAAAAAACTACTAATGAAACTGATGTATTAAAACCTAGCGGCGAAAACTAGAAGCGCTCATTATTCGAAGAAGAAATTCAAAGTTATATTGCCAGCCGCCAGGTTCGCCCATCAAAAAAGGAAAAATTTATCTTCAGACCTTCACGACAAATTTGAGTACAAAACAGTATCTTGAGGTGTGTTTTTTAAATTTTCTTAGGCGACTCGCTTGAAAATTTTACATATGAGAGGGTTCCACGGCATTCGAGATTGGGTCGTAAAAAATCATTCTGGTGGCAATGTTTTTGAATAGGATCGTAGACGAGAGGATTGGCCATCTTATTCAGGCAAAACATCTAACCCTCTTCATTATAAATTTGCCGCTAAACTTTGCCAAACTTTTGACATCTAGCGAAAAAATTGTGTAAAAAACGTTTCGTCATGAATGAAAATTTTTTGCGGCCAGTAGAAGTCCGAAAACACTAGCCACCGGGTAGGTACTTTATTGCTTGCGACTAACTTCACGACTGATCACAGCGAGTATAGTGACCTAGCCTGTATCAAAACCTCCGCAACATTATCCGTGTAGGTTTTGTATGAAAATGTTTTTAAAAAGATGGCGGAATTCGATTTTCAGGCTTTTATTGAAGGAGGTTATGCTAATTTTTATGGTTCAGTCTTGCCCTTATAAAAAATATGTAGAACATTATAACTGGGTAGGTACTGTATGTATGAACTGAAGATAAAACTTTTTCCACCGTATTTCAAATTAATGATTTGAAATAAAAAAAGGCACCAAAGATGGTAGGTACTTTTATCCATCGTATTACAAATTAATGAAATGATTTTTTTCTTTAAATTACCAAAGATGGTAGATAATTGTTGGTTTTTCTATAGACATTTATTTTTTTAACAGGTTTTTGAAAGATTTTTTCGCTTATTTTTTTATTGCAATGAAATATAGTATGATATAATATTTTTTGCTCAGTAATAAAAAATTGTAGAGCGCCGTTTCTGATGCCCGTCATCGATGCTCGGCATGGTTTCTAAATATGATAGTGAGAACTGGTGTTATGAAATTATTTGATATACTATTCATCCGATTGAGATAAAACATTGGGAATTTGATGTGTGCATACTCAGGATGGGTTCTATATATACCTAATAGAAAGCTCTGGCGTAATGAAATTATTTCCAATACTATTCATCCGATTGAGATAAAACTTTGGGGATTTTATGCATGGCTTTTCTATATAATAATAAGCTCTGGCGTACTGAAATTATTTCCTATACTATTCATCCGATTGCGATGAAACTTTGGGAATTTGATGTGTGCATGCCCGGGGTGGTTTCTACGCATAATAGTAAGATCTGGCATTATGAAATTATTTCATCTACTATCCATCCGATTGCGATGAAACTTAGGTCTGTCATGTGATATATCGATTCTGATAAAGCGAGGGTGGGGATTTTATATTAGTCAAAATTACGGTCGCCATTTTGTTTTTTAAGACTTTACTTAGGTTAATCATGTGACATATCGATTCTGACAAAGCGAGGATGGGGATATCATATTAGTCAAAATTACGGTCGCCATTTTGTTTTTTAAGACTTTTCTTAGGTAAGTCATGTGACATATCGATTCAGACAAAGCTAGGATGGGGATTTCATATTAGTTAAAATTACAATCGCCATTTTGTTTTTTAAGACTTTACTTAGGTTAATCATGTGACATATCGATTCTGACAAAGCGAGGATGGGGATTTCATATTAGTTAAAATTACGGTCGCCATTTTGTTTTTTAAGAATTTACTTAGGTTAATCATGTGACATATCGATTCTGACAAAGCGGGGATGGGGATTTCATATTAGTTAAAATTACGGTCGCCATTTTGTTTTTTAAGACTTTACTTAGGTTAATCATGTGACATATCGATTCTGACAAAGCGACGATGGGGACATCATATTAGTCAAAATTACGGTCGCCATTTTGTTTTTTAAGACTTTTCTTAGGTAAGTCATGTGACATATCGATTCAGACAAAGCTAGGATGGGGATTTCATATTAGTTAAAATTACAATCGCCATTTTGTTTTTTAAGACTTTACTTAGGTTAATCATGTGACATATCGATTCTGACAAAGCGAGGATGGGGATTTCATATTAGTCAAAATTACGGTCGCCATTTTGTTTTTTAAGACTTTACTTAGGTTAATCATGTGACATATCGATTCTGACAAAGCGAGGATGGGGATATCATATTAGTCAAAATTACCGTCGCCATTTTGTTTTTTAAGACTTTTCTTAGGTAAGTCATGTGACATATCGATTCAGACAAAGCGAGGATGGGGATTTCATATTAGTTAAAATTACGGTCGCCATTTTGTTTTTTAAGACTTTACTTAGGTTAATCATGTGACATATCGATTCTGACAAAGCGAGGATGGGGATTTCATATTAGTTAAAATTACGGTCGCCATTTTGTTTTTTAAGACTTTACTTAGGTTAATCATGTGACATATCGATTCTGACAAAGCGAGGATGGGGATATCATATTAGTCAAAATTACCGTCGCCATTTTGTTTTTTAAGACTTTTCTTAGGTAAGTCATGTGACATATCGATTCAGACAAAGCGAGGATGGGGATTTCATATTAGTTAAAATTACGGTCGCCATTTTGTTTTTTAAGACTTTACTTAGGTTAGTCATGTGACATATCGATTCTGACAAAGAGAGGATGGGAATTTCATACTATACTATTCATCCGATTGCGATAAAACTTTGGGGATTTCATGTGTGCATGCCCGGGGTGGTTTCTACGCATAACAGTAAGTAAGCTCTGGCGTTATGAAATTATTTCATCTACTATCCATCCGATTGCGATGAAACTTAGGTTTGTCATATCGATTCTGACAAAGCGAGGATGGGGATTTCATATTAGTCAAAATTACGGTCGCCATTTTGTTTTTTAAGACTTTACTTAGGTTAATCATGTGACATATCGATTCTGACAAAGCGAGGATGGGGATATCATATTAGTCAAAATTACGGTCGCCATTTTGTTTTTTAAGACTTTTCTTAGGTAAGTCATGTGACATATCGATTCAGACAAAGCTAGGATGGGGATTTCATATTAGTTAAAATTACGGTCGCCATTTTGTTTTTTAAGACTTTACTTAGGTTAATCATGTGACATATCGATTCTGACAAAGCGAGGATGGGGATATCATATTAGTCAAAATTACCGTCGCCATTTTGTTTTTTAAGACTTTTCTTAGGTAAGTCATGTGACATATCGATTCAGACAAAGCGAGGATGGGGATTTCATATTAGTTAAAATTACGGTCGCCATTTTGTTTTTTAAGACTTTACTTAGGTTAGTCATGTGACATATCGATTCTGACAAAGAGAGGATGGGAATTTCATACTATACTATTCATCCGATTGCGATAAAACTTTGGGGATTTCATGTGTGCATGCCCGGGGTGGTTTCTACGCATAACAGTAAGTAAGCTCTGGCGTTATGAAATTATTTCATCCACTATCCATCCGATTGCGATGAAACTTAGGTTTGTCATATCGATTCTGACAAAGCGAGGATGGGGATTTCATATTAGTCAAAATTACGGTCGCCATTTTGTTTTTTAAGACTTTTCTTAGGTAAGTCATGTGACATATCGATTCAGACAAAGCGAGGATGGGGATTTCATATTAATTAAAATTAAGGTCGCCATTTTGTTTTTTAAGACTTTACTTAGGTTAGTCATGTGACATATCGATTCTGACAAAGAGAGGATGGGGATTTCATACTATACTATTCATCCGATTGCGATGAAACTTTGGGGATTTCATGTGTGCATGCCCGGGGTGGTTTCTACGCATAACATTAAGTAAGCTCTGGCGTTATGAAATTATTTCATCTACTATCCATCCGATTGCGATGAAACTTAGGTTTGTCATATCGATTCAGACAAAGCGAGAATAAGGATTTCATATTAGTTAAAATCACGGGCGCCATTTTGTATTTGAAGACTTTACTTAGGTTAGTCATGTGACATATCGATTCTGACAAACCGAGGATGGGGATTTCATATTAGTCAAAATTTCGGTCGCCATGTTGTTTTTTAAGACTTTTCTTAGGTTAGTCATGTGACATATCGATTCTGACAAAGCGAGGAAGGGGATTTTATTTTAGTTAAATTTATGGTTACCATGTAGATTTTAAAAAACCCAAAATTTCTAAATATTCAAATTTCAAAATTCTTTAATTTTAAAAATACTTCATATTTTAAAAATATTCAATTTGCACAAACCCTGTGAAGGCTCACAAGCCTTGCTTCATCCACATTCATACATAGTTTTTTTTTCTCCAAATATTTAATATGAAAAAAAATGTACGCACACACTTTTTATTTCATCCACCTTCAAACGTCAAATCGCGTAGCGCTTTAACCAATTAGTTGCGTTGCAACGGGCAAAAGCTAGTTATATATTAATGCTCGTAACCACCAGATTTTAAGTCAATCGCAGTCTCGCGAAAAACGACCACTCTGCCCCTCAAGTTTAACCGACCTCAAAGCTGATTTTCGCGAGACATCGACCGTGGATAAAAATACATACGATTTTTTCAGACCTGATTTGTATGGGAAAAATTCAGCCAGAATTTTACCAATTGCAAATTTTCATATAAAAAAACTGATGCAAAAAAATAAACTGCTAATAAAACTGATGTATGAAAACCTAGCGGCGAAAACTAGAAGCGCTCATTATTCGACGAAGAAATTCAAAGTTGTATTTCCAGCCGCCAGGTTCGCCCATCAAAAAAGGAAAAATTTATCGTCAGACCTTCACGAAAAATTTGTGAAAGAGCCTCAGTACTAAAATCGTAAAGTGTATATTTTTTTAAATATAAGGCGTCTCACCTCAAAACTTTACATTCCGACGAGCCTCGAGGTAAATCAAAATTGCGACTTAAAAAAGATACCTGGCTTAGATGTTTTTGTATTATTTCGACTACGACAGGTTTTGGAACATAAATAATATATTATATTTATGACTTTTCATGGAAATTTTGTCAGGATTCGTTTTCAAACGTCGGTAATTTCTGACGTTTACGAAAAAAATTCCGAGTTAAAAACTGTTAAAATGTTCGTAGCCAGTAAAAAAATGCTTTATTAAGGAAAAAATTATCGTCAGACCTTCAAAGTACTGAAATGTTGGGGCATTTTTGAAAATTATTCTATGGCGTCTCGCATGTTAATTTGACATTTCGACGAGTCTCATGTGTATCAATATTACGTCAAAAATAGCATATGTGGATAAGATGTTTTTCTATAATTTTGAAAACCATAGATTTCCGAACTCCAATAATACATTACATTTACCACATTTCATGTAAATTATTTCAGGATACATCTTCAAAAGTTGAAAAAATTCTGACGTTTATGAAGAAATGCAAAATAAAAACAGGTTAAACGTTACCGGCCAGCTACATAACGTTGATTTTAATTGCTGGGTTGGTACTTTTGTAAAGACAAATAAAATTCGAACGGTTCAGGCTGCCGAGATCATAGAAAATAATTTACCAGTGGGTAGGTACCTACTTGGGTGGGAACGTTATTTTTCAAATATTGAGAATTTAACATGATGAATAAAACTGTTTAAATAACTCAGGATAATCCATTTTTTTTGCCTAATGGTGTAGGTACTTCTTTAAATAGTGCACAATAGTGTTATTATAATATCATTCGGCGTGGGTGGTGTGCATTGGTACTGCCACCCCGTGAATCATTTGTTGGATGACCAAACCCTTTATAACCGGTTAATCTGAGTCGATTTAAGAATATCTAAATATATTCAGGTTGGCAAAAAGATGTATCTCAGTGACGTTTTGCATCGTTATATGCACCAATACACACAATCCTAAGGGCGGGCTTTTTCGTGTGAATGTTTATGCATAAACTATGGATCTTACTCGACTAATTTAAAACAAAATTAGGAAAATCTACCGGGAAAAGAGAAGTTTATTTAATTTTTATAATAGCTCTACACAGGAGGCCTTGAAGAAAATAATTCCTCTCAGGGCCTATGTCATCTTTGGGGATGCTGTGTGAAGGGTTATTTTTAGGAAAGTAAGGAGATGATGTTCTGGTAAGGAAAAAGTTATGAGGGGTGGGTAGGAATCTGGGGATCAGTGTGTGGAGTGACGGACGAAAATAATTCCTCTCAGGGCCTATGTCATCTTTGGGGATGCTGTGTGAAGGGTTCTTTTTAGGAAGGTAAGGAGATGATGTTCTGGTAAGGAAAAAGTTATGAGGGGTGGGTAGGAATCTGGGGATCAGTGTGTGGAGTGACGGACGAATGATTTTATCCCTCCCACTGCGGTGCAAGGTGATGTTCCGAGAGAGCTTTGCTGAAGAACCCAAAAAGTCTCCCTAAACCAGTCTCTTCCGATCTGGTCTGCCACGAAATTGGTGGGCAGACGAATCCACCGCCAAGACCAGAACAAACCTCATGAACCCAGGCACCACTTCTAAATCAACAAACATAGCGAACCACTTGAAATGACCTATTGCAGAGGCGTTGGCCTACCCACCCAGCGAATTTTTTTAGCGTAAGATCCTCACGGCTTTTGCGGTAGGTCAGAGGCCCTAGCACGCTCGCTCTATAACGATCGATAGGATAACTATCGGTAACTTCTCATCGTTCCCTAGCATGACTACAGATCGCCAACGAATAAGTGACAGTTCACAATGACTAAGTGTCCTTAACATATTCGACATCAACTGTTGTTTGTTCGTTAGCGATGTGCAGTTGTCCTAGGGAACGATGAGAAGTTACCGATAGTTATCCTACCGATCGTTATAGAGCAAGCGTGCTAGGGCCTGAACAAAAAATTAGACTTTAGCCTTTAAAAAAATTGAGCTTTGGCGTATTTGAGAATCCTTCATTTGCAAACGAAATTGCGTCAAAATGACGGCCTCTGGCGTAAATGTTTTTTGATATATTCAATGGCAAAAGGTTTCGAAAACTTATTCAACCGTTTTTTTAGTGGCATTCCATTGAAAATATTCCACAATATCGAGCTAAAAATTTGACATTTTACAAAAAAATCCATGAAAAATCCGCTAACAAATTATACAAGATTTAAAAATATTACTGGTCAGGTGGATTGGTATAATAATAATCACTGGGTAGGTACCTACTTTGCTCCATCGAATTACAAATAAATGGTTTGAAATTAAGAGAAATCACCAAAGATGGTAGGTACTAAATGCGTTTCTTCTGGAAAAATGCCGATTGCAGTTTGTCGGTCTTTTAATTCAAATTCAGAAACAGGGTGGTAAAAAAAATTCCGCTCGAAATATACTGATTAATTTTTTTATTAAAACTCATGATTTTTTCCTTAATTTTTTTTGTTTAGAAAATATTGTCTTGCGTTTGCGACCAACGTTTTTGCGGCGCATTAAAATTTATCTAAATAAGATGCAAAGTTTTTTTTCTAATTTTCTATACATTTATCGTTATTAATAATTATTGATTACGAAAAGAGTTATGGCGTCCGTGACATCAAAAGGTGGATACTTGAAAGATGTCATTTCCATAAAAAAATATTAAAGAGTCGATTTAAAAAAAAAAACATTTTTTTAATCGATTGGTTTTTGTAATAATGAGTGAGGAAATTTTGCCGGACCCTGTCGTTCATTTCGACTGTCCAATCAGGGAGTTCAGTAGGCATGCGGATTGCATTGAATTCAAATATCGATATTTACTCTAAGTAAGAACTTCTTTCCTTTAAATCACAAAAAAAATATGATATAAAATAAAAAAAAGTAACCAAAGATGGATATTTCCAAAAAAATGTAGGTGTACACGGGGGTAGGTAGATATGCAGGTAGGTAGGAACTAAGTACTGAACAGGTACTCTGGGTAGGTAGGTATGTATGAAGGTACTTTTTATAAATTAGGTGGGTTCGATGCAGTGCTACAGATTTTTTATATGCATATAAATCGAAAAATAGATCGGTCAGGATTCGTTCGTTTACTTTGGACATTATTCAATTTTAAAATAAAAATAATTATACGTGTGCACGGGTAGCCGGATATTGTTAAAGAATTTCTTTGTGTAATTTTTTTGCTGCAGTAAAATTGAGTTTGATAAGATGGTTTTTTGTTGAACAAATATTTTTTGTTTGAGGGTTAGGTAGGTTTTTTTTCCAATACTATTCATCTGATGGCGACAAAACTTTTGGGATTTGATGTGTGCATGCCCGGGTTGGTTTCTACGCATAATAGTAAGCTCTGGCTTTATGAAATTATTTTATATACTATTCACCCGATCGAGATGAAACTTTGGAAATTTGATGTGTGCATGCCTGGGATGGTTTTTATGCATAAAAGTAAGCTCTGGCGTTATGAAAATATTTCCTTTAATTTTCATCCGATTGAGATGAAACTTTGGGAATTCGATGTTGACATGCTCGGGATGGTTTCTATGTAAAAGAGTAAGCTCTGGCGTTATGAAATTTTTTCCAATACTATTCATTTGATTGCGACAAAACTTTTGAGCTTTGATGTGTGCATGCCCGGGTTGGTTTCTACGCATAATAGTAAGCTCTGGAATTATGAAATTATTTACGCATAATGGTAAGATCTGGCGTTATGAAATTATTTCCTATACTTTCCATCCGATTGAGATGAAACTTTGGGAATTTGATGTTGGATACTCGGGATGGTTTGAACATAAAAGAGTAAGCTCTGGCGTTATGATTTTTTTTCCAATACTTTTCATCTGATTGCGACAAAACTTTTGGTATTTGATGTGTGCATGCCCGGGTTGGTTTCTACGCATAATAGTAAGCTCTGGCTCTATGAAATTATTTCCTATACTATTCATCTGATTGCGATGAAACTTTGGGGATTTGATGTGTGCATGTCCGGGATGGTTTCTATGCGTAATAATAAGCTCTGGCGTTATCAAATTATTTCATATACTATTCACCCGATTGAGATGAAACTTTGGAGATTTGATGTGTGCATGCCTGGGATGGTTTTTATGCATAAAAGTAAGCTCTGGCGTAATGAAATTATTTCCTTTACTTTTCATCCGATTGAGATGAAACTTTGGGAATTCGATGTTGGCATGCTAGGGATGGTTTCTATATATAAGAATAAGCTCTGGCATTATGAAATTATTTCCAATACTATTCATCCGATTGCGATGAAACTTTGGGGATATGATGTGTGCATGCTCGAAATGGTTTTAAAATATAATAATGAGCTCTAGCGTAATGAAATTATCTACAATAATATTCATCCGATTGCGATGAAACTTTGGTGAGTTATTGTGCGCAAGCCCGCGAAGTTTTCTTTATATAATGCAGAGATTTGGCGTTATCAAATTCATACAAAAAATTTAAATAGGTGTAACGGGAGTTATTAGAAAAGTGAGTGCATATCATATAATTTAGAAACAATTTATTAGTGAAAAAATTGAGCCGTAAACTTCTAGGCCCCTTTTTGCGAGAAAAGGCCCATACTGAACGCCTTAACCAGGGCGACCAAAGTGGCTAAGTAGCGGGTGTACAAAATTGAGCGATTAACTCACAGGACCCTTTGAGTAGTTCTCACAATCCTTGCTTCATCCACATTCAAACATCGATTTTTTTTTTTCAAATATTTAATTTTTAAAAAATGTAGACACACACACTTCTTGCTTCATCCACATTCAAACGTCAAATCGCTTAGTGCTTTAACCAATTAGTTGCCTTGCAACGGGCAAAAGCTAGTTATATATTAATGCTCGTAACCACCAGATTTTAAGTCAATCGCAGTCTTGCGAAAAACGACCACTCTGCCCCTCAAGTTTAACCGACCTCAAAGCTGATTTTCGCGAGACATCGACCGTGGATAAAAATACATACGATTTTTTCAGACCTGATTTGTATGGGAAAAATTCAGCCAGAATTTTACCAATTGCAAATTTTCATATAAAAAAACTGATGCAAAAAAAATAAACTGCTAATAAAACTGATGTATGAAAACCTAGCGGCGAAAACTAGAAGCGCTCATTATTCGACGAAGAAATTCAAAGTTGTATTTCCAGCCGCCAGGTTCGCCCATCAAAAAAGGAAAAATTTATCGTCAGACCTTCACGAAAAATTTGTGAAAGAGCCTCAGTACTAAAATCGTAAAGTGTATATTTTTTTAAATATAAGGCGTCTCACCTCAAAACTTTACATTCCGACGAGCCTCGAGGTAAATCAAAATTGCGACTTAAAAAAGATACCTGGCTTAGATGTTTTTGTATTATTTCGACTACGACAGGTTTTGGAACATAAATAATATATTATATTTATGACTTTTCATGGAAATTTTGTCAGGATTCGTTTTCAAACGTCGGTAATTTCTGACGTTTACGAAAAAAATTCCGAGTTAAAAACTGTTAAAATGTTCGTAGCCAGTAAAAAAATGCTTTATTAAGGAAAAAATTATCGTCAGACCTTCAAAGTACTGAAATGTTGGGGCATTTTTGAAAATTATTCTATGGCGTCTCGCATGTTAATTTGACATTTCGACGAGTCTCATGTGTATCAATATTACGTCAAAAATAGCATATGTGGATAAGATGTTTTTCTATAATTTTGAAAACCATAGATTTCCGAACTCCAATAATACATTACATTTACCACATTTCATGTAAATTATTTCAGGATACATCTTCAAAAGTTGAAAAAATTCTGACGTTTATGAAGAAATGCAAAATAAAAACAGGTTAAACGTTACCGGCCAGCTACATAACGTTGATTTTAATTGCTGGGTTGGTACTTTTGTAAAGACAAATAAAATTCGAACGGTTCAGGCTGCCGAGATCATAGAAAATAATTTACCAGTGGGTAGGTACCTACTTGGGTGGGAACGTTATTTTTCAAATATTGAGAATTTAACATGATGAATAAAACTGTTTAAATAACTCAGGATAATCCATTTTTTTTGCCTAATGGTGTAGGTACTTCTTTAAATAGTGCACAATAGTGTTATTATAATATCATTCGGCGTGGGTGGTGTGCATTGGTACTGCCACCCCGTGAATCATTTGTTGGATGACCAAACCCTTTATAACCGGTTAATCTGAGTCGATTTAAGAATATCTAAATATATTCAGGTTGGCAAAAAGATGTATCTCAGTGACGTTTTGCATCGTTATATGCACCAATACACACAATCCTAAGGGCGGGCTTTTTCGTGTGAATGTTTATGCATAAACTATGGATCTTACTCGACTAATTTAAAACAAAATTAGGAAAATCTACCGGGAAAAGAGAAGTTTATTTAATTTTTATAATAGCTCTACACAGGAGGCCTTGAAGAAAATAATTCCTCTCAGGGCCTATGTCATCTTTGGGGATGCTGTGTGAAGGGTTATTTTTAGGAAAGTAAGGAGATGATGTTCTGGTAAGGAAAAAGTTATGAGGGGTGGGTAGGAATCTGGGGATCAGTGTGTGGAGTGACGGACGAAAATAATTCCTCTCAGGGCCTATGTCATCTTTGGGGATGCTGTGTGAAGGGTTCTTTTTAGGAAGGTAAGGAGATGATGTTCTGGTAAGGAAAAAGTTATGAGGGGTGGGTAGGAATCTGGGGATCAGTGTGTGGAGTGACGGACGAATGATTTTATCCCTCCCACTGCGGTGCAAGGTGATGTTCCGAGAGAGCTTTGCTGAAGAACCCAAAAAGTCTCCCTAAACCAGTCTCTTCCGATCTGGTCTGCCACGAAATTGGTGGGCAGACGAATCCACCGCCAAGACCAGAACAAACCTCATGAACCCAGGCACCACTTCTAAATCAACAAACATAGCGAACCACTTGAAATGACCTATTGCAGAGGCGTTGGCCTACCCACCCAGCGAATTTTTTTAGCGTAAGATCCTCACGGCTTTTGCGGTAGGTCAGAGGCCCTAGCACGCTCGCTCTATAACGATCGATAGGATAACTATCGGTAACTTCTCATCGTTCCCTAGCATGACTACAGATCGCCAACGAATAAGTGACAGTTCACAATGACTAAGTGTCCTTAACATATTCGACATCAACTGTTGTTTGTTCGTTAGCGATGTGCAGTTGTCCTAGGGAACGATGAGAAGTTACCGATAGTTATCCTACCGATCGTTATAGAGCAAGCGTGCTAGGGCCTGAACAAAAAATTAGACTTTAGCCTTTAAAAAAATTGAGCTTTGGCGTATTTGAGAATCCTTCATTTGCAAACGAAATTGCGTCAAAATGACGGCCTCTGGCGTAAATGTTTTTTGATATATTCAATGGCAAAAGGTTTCGAAAACTTATTCAACCGTTTTTTTAGTGGCATTCCATTGAAAATATTCCACAATATCGAGCTAAAAATTTGACATTTTACAAAAAAATCCATGAAAAATCCGCTAACAAATTATACAAGATTTAAAAATATTACTGGTCAGGTGGATTGGTATAATAATAATCACTGGGTAGGTACCTACTTTGCTCCATCGAATTACAAATAAATGGTTTGAAATTAAGAGAAATCACCAAAGATGGTAGGTACTAAATGCGTTTCTTCTGGAAAAATGCCGATTGCAGTTTGTCGGTCTTTTAATTCAAATTCAGAAACAGGGTGGTAAAAAAAATTCCGCTCGAAATATACTGATTAATTTTTTTATTAAAACTCATGATTTTTTCCTTAATTTTTTTTGTTTAGAAAATATTGTCTTGCGTTTGCGACCAACGTTTTTGCGGCGCATTAAAATTTATCTAAATAAGATGCAAAGTTTTTTTTCTAATTTTCTATACATTTATCGTTATTAATAATTATTGATTACGAAAAGAGTTATGGCGTCCGTGACATCAAAAGGTGGATACTTGAAAGATGTCATTTCCATAAAAAAATATTAAAGAGTCGATTTAAAAAAAAAAACATTTTTTTAATCGATTGGTTTTTGTAATAATGAGTGAGGAAATTTTGCCGGACCCTGTCGTTCATTTCGACTGTCCAATCAGGGAGTTCAGTAGGCATGCGGATTGCATTGAATTCAAATATCGATATTTACTCTAAGTAAGAACTTCTTTCCTTTAAATCACAAAAAAAATATGATATAAAATAAAAAAAAGTAACCAAAGATGGATATTTCCAAAAAAATGTAGGTGTACACGGGGGTAGGTAGATATGCAGGTAGGTAGGAACTAAGTACTGAACAGGTACTCTGGGTAGGTAGGTATGTATGAAGGTACTTTTTATAAATTAGGTGGGTTCGATGCAGTGCTACAGATTTTTTATATGCATATAAATCGAAAAATAGATCGGTCAGGATTCGTTCGTTTACTTTGGACATTATTCAATTTTAAAATAAAAATAATTATACGTGTGCACGGGTAGCCGGATATTGTTAAAGAATTTCTTTGTGTAATTTTTTTGCTGCAGTAAAATTGAGTTTGATAAGATGGTTTTTTGTTGAACAAATATTTTTTGTTTGAGGGTTAGGTAGGTTTTTTTTCCAATACTATTCATCTGATGGCGACAAAACTTTTGGGATTTGATGTGTGCATGCCCGGGTTGGTTTCTACGCATAATAGTAAGCTCTGGCTTTATGAAATTATTTTATATACTATTCACCCGATCGAGATGAAACTTTGGAAATTTGATGTGTGCATGCCTGGGATGGTTTTTATGCATAAAAGTAAGCTCTGGCGTTATGAAAATATTTCCTTTAATTTTCATCCGATTGAGATGAAACTTTGGGAATTCGATGTTGACATGCTCGGGATGGTTTCTATGTAAAAGAGTAAGCTCTGGCGTTATGAAATTTTTTCCAATACTATTCATTTGATTGCGACAAAACTTTTGAGCTTTGATGTGTGCATGCCCGGGTTGGTTTCTACGCATAATAGTAAGCTCTGGAATTATGAAATTATTTACGCATAATGGTAAGATCTGGCGTTATGAAATTATTTCCTATACTTTCCATCCGATTGAGATGAAACTTTGGGAATTTGATGTTGGATACTCGGGATGGTTTGAACATAAAAGAGTAAGCTCTGGCGTTATGATTTTTTTTCCAATACTTTTCATCTGATTGCGACAAAACTTTTGGTATTTGATGTGTGCATGCCCGGGTTGGTTTCTACGCATAATAGTAAGCTCTGGCTCTATGAAATTATTTCCTATACTATTCATCTGATTGCGATGAAACTTTGGGGATTTGATGTGTGCATGTCCGGGATGGTTTCTATGCGTAATAATAAGCTCTGGCGTTATCAAATTATTTCATATACTATTCACCCGATTGAGATGAAACTTTGGAGATTTGATGTGTGCATGCCTGGGATGGTTTTTATGCATAAAAGTAAGCTCTGGCGTAATGAAATTATTTCCTTTACTTTTCATCCGATTGAGATGAAACTTTGGGAATTCGATGTTGGCATGCTAGGGATGGTTTCTATATATAAGAATAAGCTCTGGCATTATGAAATTATTTCCAATACTATTCATCCGATTGCGATGAAACTTTGGGGATATGATGTGTGCATGCTCGAAATGGTTTTAAAATATAATAATGAGCTCTAGCGTAATGAAATTATCTACAATAATATTCATCCGATTGCGATGAAACTTTGGTGAGTTATTGTGCGCAAGCCCGCGAAGTTTTCTTTATATAATGCAGAGATTTGGCGTTATCAAATTCATACAAAAAATTTAAATAGGTGTAACGGGAGTTATTAGAAAAGTGAGTGCATATCATATAATTTAGAAACAATTTATTAGTGAAAAAATTGAGCCGTAAACTTCTAGGCCCCTTTTTGCGAGAAAAGGCCCATACTGAACGCCTTAACCAGGGCGACCAAAGTGGCTAAGTAGCGGGTGTACAAAATTGAGCGATTAACTCACAGGACCCTTTGAGTAGTTCTCACAATCCTTGCTTCATCCACATTCAAACATCGATTTTTTTTTTTCAAATATTTAATTTTTAAAAAATGTAGACACACACACTTCTTGCTTCATCCACATTCAAACGTCAAATCGCTTAGTGCTTTAACCAATTAGTTGCCTTGCAACGGGCAAAAGCTAGTTATATATTAATGCTCGTAACCACCAGATTTTAAGTCAATCGCAGTCTTGCGAAAAACGACCACTCTGCCCCTCAAGTTTAACCGACCTCAAAGCTGATTTTCGCGAGACATCGACCGTGGATAAAAATACATACGATTTTTTCAGACCTGATTTGTATGGGAAAAATTCAGCCAGAATTTTACCAATTGCAAATTTTCATATAAAAAAACTGATGCAAAAAAAATAAACTGCTAATAAAACTGATGTATGAAAACCTAGCGGCGAAAACTAGAAGCGCTCATTATTCGACGAAGAAATTCAAAGTTGTATTTCCAGCCGCCAGGTTCGCCCATCAAAAAAGGAAAAATTTATCGTCAGACCTTCACGAAAAATTTGTGAAAGAGCCTCAGTACTAAAATCGTAAAGTGTATATTTTTTTAAATATAAGGCGTCTCACCTCAAAACTTTACATTCCGACGAGCCTCGAGGTAAATCAAAATTGCGACTTAAAAAAGATACCTGGCTTAGATGTTTTTGTATTATTTCGACTACGACAGGTTTTGGAACATAAATAATATATTATATTTATGACTTTTCATGGAAATTTTGTCAGGATTCGTTTTCAAACGTCGGTAATTTCTGACGTTTACGAAAAAAATTCCGAGTTAAAAACTGTTAAAATGTTCGTAGCCAGTAAAAAAATGCTTTATTAAGGAAAAAATTATCGTCAGACCTTCAAAGTACTGAAATGTTGGGGCATTTTTGAAAATTATTCTATGGCGTCTCGCATGTTAATTTGACATTTCGACGAGTCTCATGTGTATCAATATTACGTCAAAAATAGCATATGTGGATAAGATGTTTTTCTATAATTTTGAAAACCATAGATTTCCGAACTCCAATAATACATTACATTTACCACATTTCATGTAAATTATTTCAGGATACATCTTCAAAAGTTGAAAAAATTCTGACGTTTATGAAGAAATGCAAAATAAAAACAGGTTAAACGTTACCGGCCAGCTACATAACGTTGATTTTAATTGCTGGGTTGGTACTTTTGTAAAGACAAATAAAATTCGAACGGTTCAGGCTGCCGAGATCATAGAAAATAATTTACCAGTGGGTAGGTACCTACTTGGGTGGGAACGTTATTTTTCAAATATTGAGAATTTAACATGATGAATAAAACTGTTTAAATAACTCAGGATAATCCATTTTTTTTGCCTAATGGTGTAGGTACTTCTTTAAATAGTGCACAATAGTGTTATTATAATATCATTCGGCGTGGGTGGTGTGCATTGGTACTGCCACCCCGTGAATCATTTGTTGGATGACCAAACCCTTTATAACCGGTTAATCTGAGTCGATTTAAGAATATCTAAATATATTCAGGTTGGCAAAAAGATGTATCTCAGTGACGTTTTGCATCGTTATATGCACCAATACACACAATCCTAAGGGCGGGCTTTTTCGTGTGAATGTTTATGCATAAACTATGGATCTTACTCGACTAATTTAAAACAAAATTAGGAAAATCTACCGGGAAAAGAGAAGTTTATTTAATTTTTATAATAGCTCTACACAGGAGGCCTTGAAGAAAATAATTCCTCTCAGGGCCTATGTCATCTTTGGGGATGCTGTGTGAAGGGTTATTTTTAGGAAAGTAAGGAGATGATGTTCTGGTAAGGAAAAAGTTATGAGGGGTGGGTAGGAATCTGGGGATCAGTGTGTGGAGTGACGGACGAAAATAATTCCTCTCAGGGCCTATGTCATCTTTGGGGATGCTGTGTGAAGGGTTCTTTTTAGGAAGGTAAGGAGATGATGTTCTGGTAAGGAAAAAGTTATGAGGGGTGGGTAGGAATCTGGGGATCAGTGTGTGGAGTGACGGACGAATGATTTTATCCCTCCCACTGCGGTGCAAGGTGATGTTCCGAGAGAGCTTTGCTGAAGAACTCAAAAAGTCTCCCTAAACCAGTCTCTTCCGATCTGGTCTGCCACGAAATTGGTGGGCAGACGAATCCACCGCCAAGACCAGAACAAACCTCATGAACCCAGGCACCACTTCTAAATCAACAAACATAGCGAACCACTTGAAATGACCTATTGCAGAGGCGTTGGCCTACCCACCCAGCGAATTTTTTTAGCGTAAGATCCTCACGGCTTTTGCGGTAGGTCAGAGGCCCTAGCACGCTCGCTCTATACCGATCGATAGGATAACTATCGGTAACTTCTCATCGTTCCCTAGCATGACTACAGATCGCCAACGAATAAGTGACAGTTCACAATGACTAAGTGTCCTTAACATATTCGACATCAACTGTTGTTTGTTCGTTAGCGATGTGCAGTTGTCCTAGGGAACGATGAGAAGTTACCGATAGTTATCCTACCGATCGTTATAGAGCAAGCGTGCTAGGGCCTGAACAAAAAATTAGACTTTAGCCTTTAAAAAAATTGAGCTTTGGCGTATTTGAGAATCCTTCATTTGCAAACGAAATTGCGTCAAAATGACGGCCTCTGGCGTAAATGTTTTTTGATATATTCAATGGCAAAAGGTTTCGAAAACTTATTCAACCGTTTTTTTAGTGGCATTCCATTGAAAATATTCCACAATATCGAGCTAAAAATTTGACATTTTACAAAAAAATCCATGAAAAATCCGCTAACAAATTATACAAGATTTAAAAATATTACTGGTCAGGTGGATTGGTATAATAATAATCACTGGGTAGGTACCTACTTTGCTCCATCGAATTACAAATAAATGGTTTGAAATTAAGAGAAATCACCAAAGATGGTAGGTACTAAATGCGTTTCTTCTGGAAAAATGCCGATTGCAGTTTGTCGGTCTTTTAATTCAAATTCAGAAACAGGGTGGTAAAAAAAATTCCGCTCGAAATATACTGATTAATTTTTTTATTAAAACTCATGATTTTTTCCTTAATTTTTTTTGTTTAGAAAATATTGTCTTGCGTTTGCGACCAACGTTTTTGCGGCGCATTAAAATTTATCTAAATAAGATGCAAAGTTTTTTTTCTAATTTTCAATACATTTATCGTTATTAATAATTATTGATTACGAAAAGAGTTATGGCGTCCGTGACATCAAAAGGTGGATACTTAAAAGATGTCATTTCCATAAAAAAATATTAAAGAGTCGATTTAAAAAAAAAATCATTTTTTTAATCGATTGGTTTTTGTAATAATGAGTGAGGAAATTTTGCCGGACCCTGTCGTTCATTTCGACTGTCCAATCAGGGAGTTCAGTAGGCATGCGGATTGCATTGAATTCAAATATCGATATTTACTCTAAGTAAGAACTTCTTTCCTTTAAATCACAAAAAAAATATGATATAAAATAAAAAAAGTAACCAAAGATGGATATTTCCAAAAAAATGTAGGTGTACACGGGGGTAGGTAGATATGCAGGTAGGTAGGAACTAAGTACTGAACAGGTACTCTGGGTAGGTAGGTATGTATGAAGGTACTTTTTATAAATTAGGTGGGTTCGATGCAGTGCTACAGATTTTTTATATGCATATAAATCGAAAAATAGATCGGTCAGGATTCGTTCGTTTACTTTGGACATTATTCAATTTTAAAATAAAAATAATTATACGTGTGCACGGGTAGCCGGATATTGTTAAAGAATTTCTTTGTGTAATTTTTTTGCTGCAGTAAAATTGAGTTTGATAAGATGGTTTTTTGTTGAACAAATATTTTTTGTTTGAGGGTTAGGTAGGTTTTTTTTCCAATACTATTCATCTGATGGCGACAAAACTTTTGGGATTTGATGTGTGCATGCCCGGGTTGGTTTCTACGCATAATAGTAAGCTCTGGCCTTATGAAATTATTTTATATACTATTCACCCGATCGAGATGAAACTTTGGAAATTTGATGTGTGCATGCCTGGGATGGTTTTTATGCATAAAAGTAAGCTCTGGCGTTATGAAAATATTTTCTTTAATTTTCATCCGATTGAGATGAAACTTTGGGAATTCGATGTTGACATGCTCGGGATGGTTTCTATGTAAAAGAGTAAGCTCTGGCGTTATGAAATTTTTTCCAATACTATTCATTTGATTGCGACAAAACTTTTGAGCTTTGATGTGTGCATGCCCGGGTTGGTTTCTACGCATAATAGTAAGCTGTGGAATTATGAAATTATTTACGCATAATGGTAAGATCTGGCGTTATGAAATTATTTCCTATACTTTCCATCCGATTGAGATGAAACTTTGGGAATTTGATGTTGGATACTCGGGATGGTTTGAACATAAAAGAGTAAGCTCTGGCGTTATGATTTTTTTTCCAATACTTTTCATCTGATTGCTACAAAACTTTTGGTATTTGATGTGTGCATGCCCGGGTTGGTTTCTACGCATAATAGTAAGCTCTGGCTCTATGAAATTATTTCCTATACTATTCATCTGATTGCGATGAAACTTTGGGGATTTGATGTGTGCATGTCCGGGATGGTTTCTATGCGTAATAATAAGCTCTGGCGTTATCAAATTATTTCATATACTATTCACCCGATTGAGATGAAACTTTGGAGATTTGATGTGTGCATGCCTGGGATGGTTTTTATGCATAAAAGTAAGCTCTGGCGTAATGAAATTATTTCCTTTACTTTTCATCCGATTGAGATGAAACTTTGGGAATTTGCACGTATAATGGTAAGCTCTGGCGTCATGAAATTATTTCCAATGCTATTCATCTGATTGCGACAAAACTTTTGGGATTTGATGTGTCCATGCCCGGGATAATTGTTATGCATAATAGTAAGCTTAGGAATTTTGAAATTATTTCCTATACTTTTCATCCGATTGAGATGAAACTTTGGGAATTCGATGTTGGCATGCTCGGGATGGTTTCTATATAAAAGAGTAAGCTCTGGCATTATGAAATTATTTCCAATACTATTCATCCGATTGCGATGAATTTTGGGGATATGATGTGTGCATGATCGAAATGGTTTTTAAATATAATAATAAGCTCTAGCGTAATGAAATTATTTACAATAATATTCATCCGATTGCGATGAAACTTTGGTGAGTTATTGTGCGCACGCCCGTGAATTTTTCTTTATATAATGGAGAGCTTTGGCGTTATCAAATTTTTACAAAAATTTTCAATAGGTGTAACGGGCGTTATTAGAAAAGTGAGTGTTTATCATATAATTTAGAAACAATTTATTAGTGAAAAAATTGAGCGGTAAAATTCTAGGCCCCTTTTTGCGAGAAAAGGCCCATACTGAACGCCTTAACCAGGGCGACCAAAGTGGCTAAGTAGCGGGTGTACAAAATAGAGCGATTAAATTACAGTACTCTTTTAGTAGTTCTCACAATCCTTGCTTCATCCACATTCAAACATCGATTATTTATCTTCAAATATTTAATTTTTCAAAAAATGTAGACACACACTTCTTGCTTCATCCACATTCAAACGTCAAATCGCTTAGTGCTTTAACCAATTAGTTGCCTTGCAACGGGCAAAAGCTAGTTATATATTAATGCTCGTAACCACCAGATTTTAAGTCAATCGCAGTCTCGCGAAAAACGACCACTCTGCCCCTCAAGTTTAACCGACCTCAAAGCTGATTTTCGCGAGACATCGACCGTGGATAAAAATACATACGATTTTTTCAGACCTGATTTGTATGGGAAAAATTCAGCCAGAATTTTACCAATTGCAAATTTTCATATAAAAAAACTGATGCAAAAAAAATAAACTGCTAATAAAACTGATGTATGAAAACCTAGCGGCGAAAACTAGAAGCGCTCATTATTCGACGAAGAAATTCAAAGTTGTATTTCCAGCCGCCAGGTTCGCCCATCAAAAAAGGAAAAATTTATCGTCAGACCTTCACGAAAAATTTGTGAAAGAGCCTCAGTACTAAAATCGTAAAGTGTATATTTTTTTAAATATAAGGCGTCTCACCTCAAAACTTTACATTCCGACGAGCCTCGAGGTAAATCAAAATTGCGACTTAAAAAAGATACCTGGCTTAGATGTTTTTGTATTATTTCGACTACGACAGGTTTTGGAACATAAATAATATATTATATTTATGACTTTTCATGGAAATTTTGTCAGGATTCGTTTTCAAACGTCGGTAATTTCTGACGTTTACGAAAAAAATTCCGAGTTAAAAACTGTTAAAATGTTCGTAGCCAGTAAAAAAATGCTTTATTAAGGAAAAAATTATCGTCAGACCTTCAAAGTACTGAAATGTTGGGGCATTTTTGAAAATTATTCTATGGCGTCTCGCATGTTAATTTGACATTTCGACGAGTCTCATGTGTATCAATATTACGTCAAAAATAGCATATGTGGATAAGATGTTTTTCTATAATTTTGAAAACCATAGATTTCCGAACTCCAATAATACATTACATTTACCACATTTCATGTAAATTATTTCAGGATACATCTTCAAAAGTTGAAAAAATTCTGACGTTTATGAAGAAATGCAAAATAAAAACAGGTTAAACGTTACCGGCCAGCTACATAACGTTGATTTTAATTGCTGGGTTGGTACTTTTGTAAAGACAAATAAAATTCGAACGGTTCAGGCTGCCGAGATCATAGAAAATAATTTACCAGTGGGTAGGTACCTACTTGGGTGGGAACGTTATTTTTCAAATATTGAGAATTTAACATGATGAATAAAACTGTTTAACCCTTCAAAAAATAAAATTTGTAAATCGAAAAACTTTTCGCCATTTTGTTTGGCGTGCAAAATTCCCGATTCTTCCCGTGGATTTTAAATGTATCTTTATATTGATTATTTTTTATCTCTTCGCAAAAACAAAAACTGCTTTAAAATCTAGATAAAATAAACTTTCCTATGTGTATGTTAGAAATTAACATTTTTGTTTGTAAATATTAAAATTTTTACTTTGAAAATGCAAATTCGTTCAAAAAATACTCACCTGAGGATATTCGCGTAAAATGTATCAAAAATATTTGAAACTTTAAATTTTAAATACACATTCTTTTTTTTTAATAATATTGTAACAAAACTGTCACTTCACATTTTATCACATTCATACAAACTTATTTTTTAAATAAATGTTAAACTTTGTCGTTTGTTTTGAGCCTATCAATCTTTCTAAAAAAACTGTTTAAATTTTTTATTAGTTTTCTTCGCAATTTACGATGAATTTCCGAAAAACTTTACTATCCACGTATGCCTAAGGCATTTATCTAATGAATTATTATCACTTTTGTTAATTTATAGCCCAATTTAATGTAGTTTTTTACAATTTTTGACACCTCAGGAAATAATAACCTCAAAACATCACTTCACTAAACTTCAAATAACCTCGTAATTTTGCAATAAACACAACGGTAAATACGTAAATCCTATAGTTTATGGAACATAATAGGTCATTTTGTTAAAAAAAGCTGAGTAACTATTATAAATTCATTAATACAGTATTAAGTTTCGCAGCTTTATTTGTGCGTTCTCCGCTAAAAACTGTTTAAAAGTAAACAAACATGGCCGCCCGTTAGAGATGTGCAAGTCGCGTTTCGAAACATGACTCGATGCTTTGGCGAAAGCGGGGTTGGTTGAAGATATTTTGAATAAAATTTATAAACTGATTTTAAATGGAGTTCTTCAAATTAAACCCGATAAATATAAATATGTACGTAAGATAAATAAAATAAAATGGAATTTAATCCATGCATTATTCAGTGTAGATCATACCTTTTTTAAATAATGAAATAAAACAATAACTTTTTTTTTTTTAAATGATGATTATTATTTTTGACCCATTTAAAAAAATAGAAAAATATACATGAAGCTAATGAACAATAAACAACAATCAATCAATGAAAGAAAATATTTTCCACAAAGAGAATTCAAAATTATTTATTAAGTATTTTATATTATATATCGTGACGAATTCCCATAACGAATAACCTGACAATATTTGAAAAACTCCTACTACCACCACAGTAAGCGGAATATGTTGCTTGTGGTGTGATGGAGGACTTAGCCAGCCGAGGAATCGAACACGCGACGCCCGGGTGGGACCGAAACGCAATGCCCACTCAGCCACTGACCGGTCGAAAAAAAGTATATATATAAACAGGGTGTTAAGGATCGTACTTGACTTATTTTCACCAGTGATTGCTGACATTGTTTGAAGTAAAAAATGTTTATGAAATTTTGGTCTCCGGTGACATTTTTTATTCTGCAAAACCATTAAAATTCTGTGGGTGTTGGGAAGTTAGGGGCGGAATGAGGGGTTGTTTGGTTACTTGGCTTATTGACCAGTGGCGACATGAAGATTATTTTTTTTTAGATATTAAAGAAGAAGTTTTTGAAAAAAATAAGACATCTAAAAAGTCACCGGAGACCAAAATTTCGTTTACTATTTTTGCTCCAAATAATGTCAGGTATCACTGGTTTAAGTAAGTCAAAGATCATACTTGTTTAATTTACATTATTTGGAGTAAAAAATGCAAATGAAATTTTGGTCTCCGGTGACTTTTTAGATATGTTTTTTTTTTCTTCAAAATCAAATATAAAAAAATTTCTTCCACATGTCGTCACTGGTCACTTAGCCAAGTAACCAGCCAACCCGTCAACCCACCCCTATCTTCCCAATATCTACTGATTTTTTATGTTTTTGTAGAAAAAAAAAGTCGTCAATTTCAAAAAAAAACTTTGTTAATGATTTTTACTACAAAAAAATTTCAGGAATTACTGGGTAAAGTAAGTCAAGTACGATCTTTAACCTCCTGTATATATGCAGGTGTTAAGGGACATACTTCTTGGCTTACTTTAACCAATGATTCTTGACATTATTTGGAGTAAAAAGTGTAAATTAAATTTTATACATTTTGAAGTGCTCTGTCCGAATTTCAACTTTGCCACCTCATATCTTTGCAATTAGGCGCCATATTGGAAAAATGGCGCCTAATAGCAGTTTTTTGACAATATCTCATTTCTGACTCATTTTACGATAAAAACAAAATTAAACTAGAGAAAATTTCCTACAATTTATGTAATAACAACTTTTTTTGTAACATCGATACTTTGAGCGTACGAGCGCCGCAGAGTATACTTCAATATACGTTTTGGCCAAAAAATTAATTTCCACTAACCCCCTTGAGGTAGAGTAAGCGGCGCGTTTTTTTATCGTGGTGTAGACCTAATCCACATTTAATGTACAATTTCTAAATTTAGCGCAATCTTCTTTGCTTTGCCGTTCCTGATGGACCAGGCGTTGCGAGTTCGTCTTTGGTATCGTCGAAACGTCACAGACCGAAATTTCATCCGCATCATCTGCGATGGGATTATCAGACTTATCACAATCCTCTTCGTTTTCGATTGCATCGTGTATATACATACATATATCTGTTTTTATTATATCTGCAACAATAGTAAAATATTTTATAAAAACACCTGGTGGTTTAGATGAATAATAGTTTGCGGCGCTCGTACGCCAAAACTATTGATTTTACAAAAAAAAATATTCATACATATATTGTAGAAAATTTTCTGTTGTTTAATTTTGTGTTATATATTTTTTATCGTAAAATTAGTCAGAAAGGAGATATTGTCAAAAAACAGCTTTTAGGCGCCGTTTTTCCAATATGGTGGCGCGAGCGCCAAAGATAGGTGGCTAAGTTGAAATTCGGAAAGAGCACATCGAAATCTATAAAATTACAAATTTTCAAAACTCCCGGAAACCTTTCTAGGTAACCTCCTTTTGTCGAACCAAATGACTGTACTATACTTAAAAAATGGGAAATAGTCCGGAAACACGCCAAACGCCAAGAGTTGTACTTAAAATATTCCTTATATAAGTATAACAATAATGAGTTTTATATTGTATCGCTGAATTTTGGTAGCAAAAAACCTCTTTACAAATAGATTTTTATTCTTCATAAAATTCAAGATATGTATATTTTGAAATTAAATATTATTACGCATTTATTATACAAAAAAATTGATAACATTCATCATAAAAATAACATTCAAATTTACTTCTATAAAATAAACTCTAAAAATAAATACTTATAATAATTCGAATTTTGCACAAATTAATGTCAATTTAAATTTTGATGATCCCATCTCTATCGAATTTCAAATCAGCACTTTTGACATGTCGATAAATTCAGACGTCCGACTTGATAAAATCAAAGAAATCTTTACAAATATGTTATAACAGCACTATTGTTTTTCATAAATATTGAATAGAAATATATTCTCCTACGATATGCATAAAAATATTCATCAAATACAGGAAATTCAATTAGGAATGATCAATTTAAAAAAGGGTTTACAGTGATTTTAACGATTAGTAGTTTTCTATATGAGATTATTGCATTATTATGTAACCAAAATGAATTAAATTTGACATAAACACATAGGCAATATATTAATTAACAAATAAAAGTTAGCTTTCCGGGACATTTCGAGTTATTTTTTATTAAAAACGGTTTTTTGTTGCATGGAACCGTGCTGTCAAAATCAGCGGTACGTCACAAATTGGCGCGAAATAAAACCGTCACTTATGTTCGGATTTCTCAATATCTGAGCAAAATAGCTCGTACACTTGAAAGGCAATTAGAAACATTGATTCTTTCTCTTTCTAACATAAATTAAATCACGAATGTTCGCATTACAGGAAGGGAGATATCTATCTTTTAATGATGCACTGTCGCTCTGGGACAATTTGGGTCTCCTGTTATCATAACGGCATATGATGTTTTGGGACAATATGGGTCTCCTGTAATTTGACTGGTTAAATAACTCAGGATAATCCATTTTTTTTTGCCTAATGGTGTAGGTACTTCTTTAAATAGTGCACAATAGTGTTATTATAATATCATTCGGCGTGGGTGGTGTGCATTGGTACTGCCACCCCGTGAATCATTTGTTGGATGACCAAACCCTTTATAACCGGTTAATCTGAGTCGATTTAAGAATATCTAAATATATTCAGGTTGGCAAAAAGATGTATCTCAGTGACGTTTTGCATCGTTATATGCACCAATACACACAATCCTAAGGGCGGGCTTTTTCGTGTGAATGTTTATGCATAAACTATGGATCTTACTCGACTAATTTAAAACAAAATTAGGAAAATCTACCGGGAAAAGAGAAGTTTATTTAATTTTTATAATAGCTCTACACAGGAGGCCTTGAAGAAAATAATTCCTCTCAGGGCCTATGTCATCTTTGGGGATGCTGTGTGAAGGGTTATTTTTAGGAAAGTAAGGAGATGATGTTCTGGTAAGGAAAAAGTTATGAGGGGTGGGTAGGAATCTGGGGATCAGTGTGTGGAGTGACGGACGAAAATAATTCCTCTCAGGGCCTATGTCATCTTTGGGGATGCTGTGTGAAGGGTTCTTTTTAGGAAGGTAAGGAGATGATGTTCTGGTAAGGAAAAAGTTATGAGGGGTGGGTAGGAATCTGGGGATCAGTGTGTGGAGTGACGGACGAATGATTTTATCCCTCCCACTGCGGTGCAAGGTGATGTTCCGAGAGAGCTTTGCTGAAGAACCCAAAAAGTCTCCCTAAACCAGTCTCTTCCGATCTGGTCTGCCACGAAATTGGTGGGCAGACGAATCCACCGCCAAGACCAGAACAAACCTCATGAACCCAGGCACCACTTCTAAATCAACAAACATAGCGAACCACTTGAAATGACCTATTGCAGAGGCGTTGGCCTACCCACCCAGCGAATTTTTTTAGCGTAAGATCCTCACGGCTTTTGCGGTAGGTCAGAGGCCCTAGCACGCTCGCTCTATAACGATCGATAGGATAACTATCGGTAACTTCTCATCGTTCCCTAGCATGACTACAGATCGCCAACGAATAAGTGACAGTTCACAATGACTAAGTGTCCTTAACATATTCGACATCAACTGTTGTTTGTTCGTTAGCGATGTGCAGTTGTCCTAGGGAACGATGAGAAGTTACCGATAGTTATCCTACCGATCGTTATAGAGCAAGCGTGCTAGGGCCTGAACAAAAAATTAGACTTTAGCCTTTAAAAAAATTGAGCTTTGGCGTATTTGAGAATCCTTCATTTGCAAACGAAATTGCGTCAAAATGACGGCCTCTGGCGTAAATGTTTTTTGATATATTCAATGGCAAAAGGTTTCGAAAACTTATTCAACCGTTTTTTTAGTGGCATTCCATTGAAAATATTCCACAATATCGAGCTAAAAATTTGACATTTTACAAAAAAATCCATGAAAAATCCGCTAACAAATTATACAAGATTTAAAAATATTACTGGTCAGGTGGATTGGTATAATAATAATCACTGGGTAGGTACCTACTTTGCTCCATCGAATTACAAATAAATGGTTTGAAATTAAGAGAAATCACCAAAGATGGTAGGTACTAAATGCGTTTCTTCTGGAAAAATGCCGATTGCAGTTTGTCGGTCTTTTAATTCAAATTCAGAAACAGGATGGTAAAAAAAATTCCGCTCGAAATATACTGATTAATTTTTTTATTAAAACTCATGATTTTTTTCTTAATTTTTTTTGTTTAGAAAATATTGTCTTGCGTTTGCGACCAACGTTTTTGCGGCGCATTAAAATTTATCTAAATAAGATGCAAAGTTTTTTTTCTAATTTTCTATACATTAATCGTTATTAATAATTATTGATTACGAAAAGAGTTATGGCGTCCGTGACATCAAAAGGTGGATACTTGAAAGATGTCATTTCCATAAAAAAATATTAAAGAGTCGATTTAAAAAAAAAATCATTTTTTTAATCGATTGGTTTTTGTAATAATGAGTGAGGAAATTTTGCCGGACCCTGTCGTTCATTTCGACTGTCCAATCAGGGAGTTCAGTAGGCATGCGGATTGCATTGAATTCAAATATCGATATTTACTCTAAGTAAGAACTTCTTTCCTTTAAATCACAAAAAAAATATGATATAAAATAAAAAAAAGTAACCAAAGATGGATATTTCCAAAAAAATGTAGGTGTACACGGGGGTAGGTAGATATGCAGGTAGGTAGGAACTAAGTACTGAACAGGTACTCTGGGTAGGTAGGTATGTATGAAGGTACTTTTTATAAATTAGGTGGGTTCGATGCAGTGCTACAGATTTTTTATATGCATATAAATCGAAAAATAGATCGGTCAGGATTCGTTCGTTTACTTTGGACATTATTCAATTTTAAAATAAAAATAATTATACGTGTGCACGGGTAGCCGGATATTGTTAAAGAATTTCTTTGTGTAATTTTTTTGCTGCAGTAAAATTGAGTTTGATAAGATGGTTTTTTGTTGAACAAATATTTTTTGTTTGAGGGTTAGGTAGGTTTTTTTTCCAATACTATTCATCTGATGGCGACAAAACTTTTGGGATTTGATGTGTGCATGCCCGGGTTGGTTTCTACGCATAATAGTAAGCTCTGGCCTTATGAAATTATTTTATATACTATTCACCCGATCGAGATGAAACTTTGGAAATTTGATGTGTGCATGCCTGGGATGGTTTTTATGCATAAAAGTAAGCTCTGGCGTTATGAAAATATTTCCTTTAATTTTCATCCGATTGAGATGAAACTTTGGGAATTCGATGTTGACATGCTCGGGATGGTTTCTATGTTAAAGAGTAAGCTCTGGCGTTATGAAATTTTTTCCAATACTATTCATTTGATTGCGACAAAACTTTTGAGCTTTGATGTGTGCATGCCCGGGTTGGTTTCTACGCATAATAGTAAGCTCTGGAATTATGAAATTATTTACGCATAATGGTAAGATCTGGCGTTATGAAATTATTTCCTATACTTTCCATCCGATTGAGATGAAACTTTGGGAATTTGATGTTGGATACTCGGGATGGTTTGAACATAAAAGAGTAAGCTCTGGCGTTATGATTTTTTTTCCAATACTTTTCATCTGATTGCGACAAAACTTTTGGTATTTGATGTGTGCATGCCCGGGTTGGTTTCTACGCATAATAGTAAGCTCTGGCTCTATGAAATTATTTCCTATACTATTCATCTGATTGCGATGAAACTTTGGGGATTTGATGTGTGCATGTCCGGGATGGTTTCTATGCGTAATAATAAGCTCTGGCGTTATCAAATTATTTCATATACTATTCACCCGATTGAGATGAAACTTTGGAGATTTGATGTGTGCATGCCTGGGATGGTTTTTATGCATAAAAGTAAGCTCTGGCGTAATGAAATTATTTCCTTTACTTTTCATCCGATTGAGATGAAACTTTGGGAATTCGATGTTGGCATGCTAGGGATGGTTTCTATATATAAGAATAAGCTCTGGCATTATGAAATTATTTCCAATACTATTCATCCGATTGCGATGAAACTTTGGGGATATGATGTGTGCATGCTCAAAATGGTTTTAAAATATAATAATGAGCTCTAGCGTAAT
Source organism: Limnephilus auricula (assembly GCA_951813805.1). Classification (NCBI taxonomy): domain Eukaryota; kingdom Metazoa; phylum Arthropoda; class Insecta; order Trichoptera; family Limnephilidae; genus Limnephilus; species Limnephilus auricula. The sequence continues at coordinate 3,914,161 of OX638401.1, forward strand.
GAAATTATCTACAATAATATTCATCCGATTGCGATGAAACTTTGGTGAGTTATTGTGCGCAAGCCCGCGAAGTTTTCTTTATATAATGCAGAGATTTGGCGTTATCAAATTCATACAAAAAATTTAAATAGGTGTAACGGGAGTTATTAGAAAAGTGAGTGCATATCATATAATTTAGAAACAATTTATTAGTGAAAAAATTGAGCCGTAAACTTCTAGGCCCCTTTTTGCGAGAAAAGGCCCATACTGAACGCCTTAACCAGGGCGACCAAAGTGGCTAAGTAGCGGGTGTACAAAATTGAGCGATTAACTCACAGGACCCTTTGAGTAGTTCTCACAATCCTTGCTTCATCCACATTCAAACATCGATTTTTTTTTTCAAATATTTAATTTTTAAAAAATGTAGACACACACACTTCTTGCTTCATCCACATTCAAACGTCAAATCGCTTAGTGCTTTAACCAATTAGTTGCCTTGCAACGGGCAAAAGCTAGTATATATATTAATGCTCTAAACGACCATATTTTAAGACAAGCCCTGCAGGCGAAAAACGACCACTCTCCCCCTTAAGTTTAACCGACCCGAAAGCTGATTATCGCGAGACAGGGACCGTGGATGAAATCACATACGATTTTTTCAGACCTGATTTGTATGGGAAAAATTCAGCCAGAAGTTTTACCAATTGCAAATTTTCATATAAAAAAACGGATACAAAAAAAAAAACTGCTAATAAAACTGATGTATGAAAACCTAGCGGCGAAAACTAGAAGCGCTCATTATTCGACGAAGAAATTCAAAGTTATATTGCCAGCCGCCAGGTTCGCCAGTCAAAAAAGGAAAAATTTATCGTCAGACCTTCACGAAAAATTTGTGAAAGAGCCTCAGTACTGAAATCGTATAGTGTATTTTTTTTAAATATATGGCGTCTCACCTCAAAATTTTACATTTCGACGAGCCTCGAGGTAAATCAAAATTGCGACTTAAAAAAGATACCTGGCTTAGATGTTTTTGTATTATTTCGACTACGACAGGTTTCGGAACATTAAAAATATATTATATTTATGACTTTTCATGGAAATTTTGTCAGGATTTGTTTTCAAACGTCGGTAATTTCTGACGTTTACGAAAAAATTTCCGAGATCAAAACTGTTAAAATGTTTGCAGCCAGTAAAATAAAATGCTTTATTACGTATAAAATAAGTTTCACTTGCCAAATAATTCGAGTTCATTTGTTTTTTCTCGGTTGTGTAATGTCATTTTTATTGATTTTGTCGACAGCCAGCTCGAAAATACGAAATGGCTTTAAAAATATCGATCTCGGCTTTCAAAATTTAGTAAAACCTTTTCGACAAGAGTTTTACGAATGTAAATCGACGGTCATATTGACAACATTTCTTGAAAAAACGTCTGTTATTTTGATATCCAATCTGACATTTGAAAAAAAAACCACCTCAAAGGCGCATTCGGAAACCGCTATAAAAAAATAATGGTTGACACGATTTACCTGCTCCACTGGCGGCAAGATTGAGTACCACTCTAATTTGCTAAGAAACATTTCAATATCGGTCGAAATTCAAATTATTCCCAAAGAAACTGGAGTGTTGAAAATGTTACTACATTTTAATCATAGCTTCAAATATCGAATGTCGAATGCATTGCGGTGAAAAATTTCCTTTCTGATAAATATGAATTATTTTTTTAATTATTATTAACGATTTTTTTTCTTACTTTTTTTTTTTAAAGAAAAAAGAGTCGTTCGGTCGCGACTAACGCTGGTGTGTCATAGAAATATTTCTCCAATTAAGGTTCTTAGATTTTGTATTTTTCAGTACAATTATCGTTATGAATAATTATTTATTACTAAAATAGTATGTTTGTTGATGAATTCAAAAACTGGACACTCGACCAATGTAATTTCCAGAAAAATATTTTAAGAAAAACAAAAACAAAAAAATTCTTCTGAAAATGCACAATTTTTAAATCAATTTATTTGGATTGAAAATCGGGAAAGAAATTATTCTGGATCATGTACTATCAGGGAATTCAGTAGAGATGGCCTATTTTGTTGTGTTCAAATAGTGATGTTAAACTGCATAAGTACTTACCCGCTAACTTGAAATATTTTCTATGCAATTTTTAGGCGATAACGAGTAGGTACCTATCCGGACAATAAATTATTGGTTTGATGTGATTATTTTTGATTTAAAAATTTCAAATAAATAATATTGGGCCATTTCTGTGCAAAAACTTAAGTAAAAAAATTATCAAAGATGGTGGCAAATATTTGCCAAAATTCGTATTGTTAGTTTGTTTTTCAATAAATAATTTTTTTTTAACAGGTTTGTGAAAGATTTTTTCTGAAAATTTTTCTATTGCAATTAAGTTTAGTTTCATATAATATTTTATTAATTATTAGTTTCATATAATATTAAGTAGTACAAATTTGTAAAGCGCCGTTTTTGTATTTTGCGTGTTTATAGTAACTTTCAAGGTGAGTTGTGTGCATTGGTACCGCCGCCCCGGGAATAATTTAATGGATGACTTAATTAATGGGGTACTTAACTCGAGTATTTTTATTAAATGTTCGGAAAATCTATTGGAAGCTGTTTTTACAATAGCTCCATACAGGAGGACCTAAAGAAAATAATTCCGCTCGGGGCCTATGTGGTCTTTCGGAATGCTGTGTGGAGGGTAATTTTTAGGAAGGGAAGGAGAGGATGTTCTGAGAAGGAAAAGGGTATGAGGGGTGGGTAGGAATCTGTGGATCAGGGCGTCCCCTCAACCAGTCTCTCCCGATCTGGCCTGCCACGCAATTGGTGGGCAGACGCATCCACCGCCAAGACTCGGACAAACCTCACTCTGTGAACCCGGGCACCACTGCTAAATCACCAAACATAGCGAACCACTTGGAGTGACCTATTGCCAAGGTGTTGGTTATCCAATAAATGGTTCCCGGGCGGCTGCACTTCTTGCTTCATCCACATTCAAACACATCCACATTCAAACATCATATTTGCATTTAAGAATTGTTTTTGAAGACTTTTCTTAGGTTAGTCATGCGACATATCGATTCTGACCGAACCGACCTGAAAGTTGATTTTCGCAAGACAGGGACCGTGGATGAAATTACATACGAAATTTTCAGACCAAATTTGTATGGGAAAAATTCAGTGCGGATAATTTTACCAATTGCAAATTTTCATATAAAAAAACTGATGCAAAAAAAAACTGATACACCTTCACCCAAGCGGCGAAATCTAGAAGCACTCATTATTCGACGAACAAATTCACTAAAAGTTATATTTCCAGCCGACAGATTCGCCCGTCAAAAAGAAAATATTTAGCGTAAAACCTTCACGACAAATTTCACTACAAAACAGTAGCAGTACTGAAATCGTAAGGTGTATATTTTTTTTAATATAAGGCATCTCACTTCAAAATTTTGCATTTCGACGAGCCTCATGTAAATCGAAATTGCGGCTTAAAAAAGATTGTTGGCTTACATGTTTTTGTATTATTTCGACTACGACAGGTTTCGGAACATTGATAATATATTATATTTTTGACTTTCCATGGAAATTATCTCAGGATACGTTATTAAACTTCGGTAAATTTTGACGTTTATGAAAAATTGCCAAAAATAAAACGTTTAAAATATTGGCAGCCAGCTAGCTACCTAACGGTGATTTTAAATACTGGGTAGGTACTTTATAACTTGCGGCTAACTTCACGGCTAAACACAGCGAGCATAGTAACACGGCCGATATCAACAACCTTTGATATAACGATATCAACAGCATTTTCCTTATAGGTTTTGTATGAAAATGTTTTTTAAAAGATGGCGGATTTCGATTTTCGGGCTTTGATTGAAGGGGTTTGTGCTAATGTTTGTGTTCAGTCTTGCCATTATAAAAAAAATATGGAGAAGCTTATCACTGGGTAGGTACTGTATGTATGTACTGTAAGTAAAACTTTTTTTCACGTATTTCAAATTAATGATATGAAATAAAAAAGGCACCAAAGATGGTAGGTACTTTCTTCCATCGTATTACAAATTAATGATATGAAATTTTCAAAAATTACCAAAGATGGTAGCATATTTTGCCAATACATAATTGTTGGTTTTTTTATAGACATTTATTTTTTTAACCGGTTTTTAAAAGTTTTTTTATTTTCATATAATATTTTTTGTTCAGTAATAAAAATTTGTAGAGTGCCGTTTCTGTGTAAAATCATCGATACCAGGGATGGTTTCTACATATGATATTGAGATCTGGAATTATTTGATATACTATTCATCCGATTGAGATGAAACTTTGGTAATTTGCACGTATAATGGTAAGCTCTGGCGTCATGAAATTATTTCCAATGCTATTCATCTGATTGCGACAAAACTTTTGGGATTTGATGTGTCCATGCCCGGGATAATTGTTTTGCATAATAGTAAGCTTAGGCATTATGAAATTATTTCCTATACTTTTCATCCGATTGAGATGAAACTTTGGGAATTCAATGTTGGCATGCTCGGGATGGTTTCTATATAAAAGAGTAAGCTCTGGCATTATGAAATTATTTCCAATACTATTCATCCGATTGCGATGAATTTTGGGGATATGATGTGTGCATGTTCGAAATGGTTTTTAAATATAATAATAAGCTCTAGCGTAATGAAATTATTTACAATAATATTCATCCGATTGCGATGAAACTTTGGTGAGTTATTGTGCGCACGCCCGTGAATTTTTCTTTATATAATGGAGAGCTTTGGCGTTATCAAATTTTTACATAAATTTTCAATAGGTGTAACGGGCGTTATTAGAAAAGTGAGTGTATATCATATAATTTAGAAACAATTTATTAGTGAAAAAATTGAGCGGTAAAATTCTAGGCCCCTTTTTGCGAGAAAAGGCCCATACTGAACGCCTTAACCAGGGCGACCAAAGTGGCTAAGTAGCGGGTGTACAAAATAGAGCGATTAACTTACAGTACTCTTTTAGTAGTTCTCACAATCCTTGCTTCATCCACATTCAAACATCGATTATTTATCTTCAAATATTTAATTTTTCAAAAAATGTAGACACACACTTCTTGCTTCATCCACATTCAAACGTCAAATCGCTTAGTGCTTTAACCAATTAGTTGCCTTGCAACGGGCAAAAGCTAGTATATATTATTTATTTAACGCTCAGAGCGCTTTTACATATTAATTCAGTACACTTGTTACATTTTATTAGTAGTAAAAATTACACAATTAAAATAAAAGAAAAAAAAAACTAAAAAATACAGCGATTAGATAAGTTCACTTTAGGTTTTTGTTTAGGAATATTGTTGGAATAAATATTTTACGTGATCCACAAAAATCGCCAAGTTGATATTACATATATGTCAACATCACCTAAGTATTGATTTCCCATAGTGTGAAATCGTTGTATCGGAGAGTGGGCAATGTAGTTACGCTTATGAATGCTGCAGTACAATAGTGTATTTTGTCGTGTTGTTACTGTGGGTACTCGTAAGTTTATGAGTTGCGCAACAGTCGAATTTAGAGTTTAGGATTTTGAATAAAAAGGTTAAGTCATTTATTTTACGTCTGTCATCTAATGTGATCTATTTTTATCATATAACTAGTATTTATAACCGGGTTAAGTCCAAGTTTCTATAAAACTATAATAATATTCCAATTTTATATATTATGTAAAGTTGGAACAAAATATTATTGGCCCTTTTTGCTTATTTTTGAGAGATTAGAAAAATATAGTTCCATGAGAGTTAGATACCTATTTATTTATTTATTTTTTATTTATTTTAGTAATTTGTACATTTAAGTTTACAAATTGCTAATTATTTACATATTGCATTCTATATTAAATTTTTTTCAGTTTAATATAGCTCCTACAATACATCTTGAACTTTCCAATCGGTGCTGACTTTAAAGTTTCTGGTAGCGTGTTATAACACTTCATCCCTTTGTAAAGCTATCTAATCTGTGTGTTCGCTTTATCCTTTTTTTGAAGCCTGATTTCCTTGCACGTCCTTGTGTTATATCTGTGTATGTCCTTGTAAATAATTTTATTTGTAAAATATTTCGGTAATAGGTTGTTAACTATTTTATGAATAAATTAATGTACAATATGCAGTCCGTTTAGGAAAAATATAGTAAACCTACTTACACAAAATATAACTAAGTGTCCCCGAAGGGGTGTGCAGAGTGGATGTATAGCCGAATAACAAAAGTAAAACATATATTGTCATTTAAATGCATCGTATAAGTACAAAAAATCGACACTGTAAATAAATTCGTTTGATATCCATATCAACTTATTATTGGAAGTATTTTTACGTTGCGTAGTTCAATGGATATTTCAAAGCTCCATTGGACTTGACGATTATGACGTTATTTTTTTCATTGGCATTACGCATCCACTGAAAATGTTTTGCAAATGTTTACCATTCACTTTTACTTGTTCAAATCCTGCATTTTTTCGATCGATTAGTCTTTTCACAATTAATTCTTGTAAAAAAATAACGTATATTTGTGGCACGTTCCAGAGTGGAAGACATTCTCAATAACGTCCGGGTGTAAGATCACCAATCAGGATTGAAACTTTGCTTTACATGTCTTTGGCCGTGTTTGGTGACTAGATCAGAATAGCCAGGTACTTCCCCACCATCCTCTTTCCCATCTCCTTCCCTTCTCGACCTACTTTCAGCCTTACAACATTCGGGATGCCAGGCGGCAGCAGTTGGGACATTAGTGTATGGTAAATTGTTGTTTATCAGTTGAGTACAATTAAAAACAAGTTTATTAGTAAAAGGGCGTGCATATAATTTAAACAATTTTTTTGCGGAAATTTAAATATATAGCATACACGCAGGTCGATATAGTTTTCTTAAATTAACGATTCTCACATGTAAAAATAACCTCATATTTATTACCATTATAAGTGGGTCATCGGAAGGTCAAGTCGTTCAGTCTAAAATAAACAAGCTCACCTTAATTGTGTAGTAAGGTAAAATATTATGACTATAGTAGGTTTTATAATGGGGTGTTAAGTATTAAAAGTATCCTCACAATAAACACCATTTGCGATTAAAAATAAATATTGTGAAATGAAGCTTTTTTGAACCCTGAACGTTCGCTGTCCAAAATTTGACCAATTTGAAAAGATGTGTTTAAACATTTATTGGAATTTTTTAAAAAGTTCCCCCGCACTGTATACTTCGATTTATAAAAAACTTAACTTTGTGTATTCACTTTATAACAAGAGAGGTCTCGCGCCTTTTTTGAATTATTTGTTAACCAAATCGTTTGCGAACCGAACAAATGTTAGAATAAAAAAAAGCATGTTAGAATTTAAATTTATGTATGATATCAACTAGGCTACATAAAGTTATTGAATTCATAATATTTAATATTCTATATCATCAGGATACTTTCTTTTATTAGACTAATAGTGTTTTAAAGTGTAAAACGTGCCATGTCATGTTTCTTGAATTGTGAATAAAAACTTGTGAATAGAATCTTCACCAAACGTTGGCTATATAGATCCTTCACACCTACACAAATAGCTAATTATTAGGTCTTTCACTCAAAAACATTAAAAACAAAAATGACGGCATCGTAATTTACTGAAAAAAACATCTACATTCAACAATAACGGAGCTAGATAATCCAGACTCAAAAGGCAATCGTAAATAATGACATATGTGTTTTAGCTATGTACCGATGACCTGGACATATTTCCCTTTCTGAGGTTCTAGACAGTCATCTTATAAAAATTGTAAAAACAAAAAATATCTGTTTAATAGGAGATATGCATATAAACGTTTTAGGAAATTAAAAGCATCCTCAAAGTAATAACTACTTAAACCTTTTCTTGTTTCATGGATTCATTAGCACCATACATATAAAAAAAGCACCATATATATAAAAAAATTAAATATTATAATTTTCATTATCCTACACATTTTAAAAATATATGTTGAATTGTTTTTCGCTGCTCCACCTTTTTTACACGAGCATTGCTCAAAAAAAAGGTGAAACACGATATTTAAAAAAATGTATTAAAAAAATATATATATACAATGTATAATAACTGTATTTGTAAAAAAAAAAAAAAATAAAAAAAAAAAAAAATAAAAAAAAAAAAAAAAAATAAAAAAATCTACGAGAGTCAACTTCAATCAAATCTACCTATTATATATCCAAACATGTATTGACCACATTATGTTTATAACAAAAAGATCGTACCAATCCATAATCCATCACAACAATCACATCCTAAAAATAAACACTACAAATAATTCACAAGTAAAACATTCCAATACCACAAATATCTACAATCAAACAGTTTTTTTAAAAGTAAATGTAATAGTAGTAGTAAAAAATGGGAAAAACTTGTAGAAAATTATACAATTAATGAAACATGGTCTCTTTGTATACAATGTATTCAAGATGAATTTAATAATAATACACCGAAAAATGTTCTCCAACTAAACTTAAATTACTAAAACCGTGGATATCGAAAGGACTTGTAACAAGTTTCAATAAAAGAGACACACTTTACGAACAATGTAAATCGAACGAGACAACGTGACAACTATCTCATAAACGATATCGAAACTTATGCACACGGCTTGCACGTATATACTATAAACATAAATTAGATCAATGCAACAAGCAAAAAATATGGCAAATTCTAAAATGAATATCCCTCACAACTTTAAAGAAAAGCTATTCCATAATCGAGATTAAAATAGATAAGGAAATTTTTAAAATATCAACAACCAGAAAAGTATGCCATTTTCTTAATAATTATTTCGCTAATGTAGGCAAGGTTTTAGCAAATAAAATCACTACAAATGACGATACCCCAGAATCCGCTATCCACCATACACACACTGGTGTTTCTCCCTTTAAAATATTATGAATTACCCAAAAAGAAACACTTAAAATTATAAACGACCTAAAAAATACAAAGTCACAGAGTAGTGACAAAATATCTCCAATAACACTAAAAATATTATAATCGGCACTTCATATCCCGCTAAATATTCTTATTAATCGGTCCGTCAAAGAACACATTTTCCCAACAATTTTAAAAACAGACAAAGTGATTAAAAATTCACAAAAATTGAAACAAGAAATAAATAACTGCAGACCAGTTACAACTCTGAACACACTTTCAAAAATTCTCGAGAAACATATCAAAAACTACCTTTAAACTTTTCTCAACAAAAATAATATACTATCACCCAATCAATTTGGATTCATGGAAAATATGAGCACCTCACATGTCATAGCCTCTACCTAACCTAACTAACCTAACCCACATCCCATGCGATTGCTCCCCAATTACACAAACGGAAAATATTAATTATCTTGGTATATACGAGTACTTCGACCGTTATATAAAATGGAATAGACATTTAGATTAGGTTAGATAAAACTAAACAATTTGATTTACTTTTTCAAAACATGAGAGATATTCTAAACATATTTAAAAAATATATACCTCGCGTAAGCATAATCGGTAAAGGAATACGGCATTATTACGCAAAACAAATACTACATTTCCTTTACAGGAACTTTAATCCATTTAACACTTCACAAAATTCTCGCAATACTAGAAACAGAAATTCACACCAACTACAAATACCAAAAACAAACATATCCTTTGGACAAAAACACTTTTCTATTTTTTTATATGAATATCTCCCAAGAGTCCCAACTGCTCTCGTCTGGAGCCAGTGAGACTATGGCATCCCCAATTGGGGTATGTTGGGAGGCTGAAGGTAAGTGGGGAGGGGAAGGAAAAATGGGGAAAGAGGATGGTGGGGAAGTACCTGGCTATTCAGATCTAGTCACTAAACACGGCTAAAGCCGTTTCAAGCAACGTTTCAATTCTGAATGGTGGTCTTACACCAGGGCGATACTGAAAGTATCTTCCACTCTAGAACGTGCCGCAAACATTCATTATATTATTTTAAATGATTAATTTGTGAAAACGCAAATCTATCAAAAATCTAATCAAATTTAGCTGCGTACGCCGGGTTTTGATCCCGCGACCTCCGGATCTCTAGTCAGAAGCCTTGCCCCTGGACCACGGCGGCCGTCAAACTACATATACCAAGCTATAAAACTATACAATTCTCATAAAACACAATATAAAGCATCTGTGGCGAAGCGAATGAATTTCAGAGTTCCTATTGATCATCGCCACCAATAGCGAAGCATCAATTTTAATCTAGTCATCGTCCCAATACGAAACAAAATTCATATCATTCTGATCTAGATTGCCGGGCTGACGACACAGTACAATTCATACGCTTACCACTCGAAATTATCTTATTCTTACAATATTTAAATATGGGACGGGAGTTTATCGGATGTAAATTTGTGTCAAAATAAACTTGTGAGAAAAGTGAATTACTTATTCGATTTACGTTACAATCCTTCATACAATACACTACCGTAATACACACAGCATTGGTAACAAAAGTGTACCCAAGCATCTTATCTTACAGAATACAAAAAACACATATGAAACTGGCTACAATTCTTATAAATCTGAATTAATAATTTTGTTACCACACTCAAAACTAACAAGACACATCTTTTTTGTTGAAATCATCTAGAAATCGATTTTATATTTTATTGTTTGTCTTTTTATATACTGTATTTAGCACACTGATTACAAAGTACAAATTATAATTTACAATTAAAAAATGTCCTCTACAACACAGGTGTGGAGGACAATATACTTTACCTTTGTAATATAAATATTATAAGCAATAATTATTAGCTTGAAACACTCAACCATATTTTAAAAAAAATCCCGATAAAAGATACATGTCGCCGACGGGACTCGAACCCGCACCTCTCTGATTGCCGGTCAGGAGCTCTACCATTAAGATGATGGACTTCGCTTTTCGGCCCATACAAAAAGGACGCCCGGGAAAAAACACTTTTCTACATCGAAAATTGCTCAAAATGAATATATTTTTTTTATACTGCCTTCTAGAGAGAGAAAACTATGTCGGTATGTTTTCGAATTTTCGATGTGTTTCGTATTAACGTAAACATTCACTGTCAAACATGTACGATTTATCAAAAAATATTATTTAAGGAAAAAGTGCTGCAAACTCAACTCTCATAAAGAATTATAAAAAGCTACCGACGTAGCTTCTTTTTTCTAGAAAATATATATTTTTTAAAATTTCAATTTCGTGAAAGTTTCGGTGTGGAAAAGTGTATTCTCCATAAACCCCTTTTCGAGCGATTTCTGTAGGTAAATTTGAGCGTTGTCTCATTCGCACATTTCGCATTCGCATGTATTGTAAGTGTTCGTGAGCTTATTGTGAGCGGGACAGAACGACAGACGCGGGTGTTCCGCGTGTGGTTTAAAGTCTAGCCTCTTAAGCTACGGCGGGTTACCTCCTACCCGCCAAATGATTCAATATATACCTAGTGTTTCATTCAACAATTACCGCAAACAACCAACTTTATTTGTAATTGTAAAATAAATATATTAAGAATAAATAAATAAAATAAAATCAGTTAATCGTTCTAGTCGAGTGTTTATTTAAAAAGGACCCGTTCAAATCTTAACATCCCGAAGATATAGAATATTAAATATTGATGAATCCTAAAAATATCGAATAAAATTGTGGGATTCTCAAAAACTATTTTAAGTATTTTATAAGTCTCCGTATTAAAAATCGCAGGTATGTTTCTTTAATGAGGGCGTCGATTTTCCAAATCGAACGCTCAAAAATACCGGACGCTGGACGCGTATTTCAATTACTAACGCGATCGCTCAAGCTAATATAACAATTATCAAAGTACAATTATCAAAGAACAAAGTACAACTAATCAGTATAAATGTTGTACATTCTATCCCTATTATTCTTCTAGACACAAATAGGCCTAGGTACACGTATTACTTCTACGATTCTAATATTTAGTTTTTTTAAATCTTTTAAATTCAATTATATGCGTGAGGATTCTTAGTTTCTGTTCACATTTTTATCCATGTATTTTGCTCTATGTTTTTGTTGCAACCTTTTTTTTTACATTTATCTTTATTGTTATAATTTTTAAGTATATATTTACTTTGATACAAAGAGCTTGTGAGCCCACTGGAGCGTGTAATAAATAAGTAAATAAAAAACTTTGAAAAGTTAAACAAACTAGACAATTACGTAGTTAATGTCGTAATACGTTGCTAATCAAATTTCAAACGATATCTAAAAGGGTAGGTTGTTGTTTTTTTGGTACCTAAACAAGGTTTCACATGTTTAATCTAAATATTGCTGTTATGTGACAAAAATAATACTCGGATATATTCATTTCGCTGTTCTCTCCCTTCTACACAATAACAAAATAAATCACATCCCACAAATAAGAATAAAGTCCATTACACTTCGAACGTCTCTATTCGTGTACTACGCGCACACACATACACTAATGAGTAAATACTTACACCTAGATACTGTATTCATACAACATATATAATAAACTGTAAGATATAGATATATTAGAATAATGTATTCTACATGTATATAGGCACGTCCACCAAGTTTTCCACGCACACGCGTATCTTACTTATACCAGGATATCTTTCGTCCGTACGTACACTAAGATATATTCTTATAGCCTTGTACGGAACATGAATGGAAGACTGTGGCAACTGACGTCATCACTGGCTCAGCTGTGGGGTGGCGACATTTGGGGTGACACAAGCGCCATTTCTAAAGGGATGTTTTCAAAATGAACTATTTCAACATTCAAAACAGGGCGTATATTTAGTTGGTTTTTGAACAACTTTAAAAATATCGACCAAAAAACATGGACCGTTTCGATCCTTGGACAAACTTAATTCTCTAGTACAACTAGCTAACCATCACGCCATTTACCCCCAAGGGTAGGACCGACCGCCAAACATTTCGGTCTTGGCACACACTACTTGCCTCATTCACGTTCATACATCGTCTCGTACATACTCTTCAATTATTCTGACTCTTGACATGGACCGATTCAAGTTTCTGATTCATTCTATCGTGCCATGTTTTTCTCGGGTGTTTCGACTTTTTCTACCATTTACGTTTGTGTCTAAATTACACTACTTTCTTCGTGCAATCGCTCTACACGCTAAAACCATTTCAGCGTCCCTTTCTTAATCTTACTCATTTCATTTAGCCTTGCATTCTTTGCGAATCTCCACATTTCTCACACGATCATACGTGGTTCTGCCGCATGTACGCTTCAGGGATTTTATATATACAGCATTCAGTCTACTTCCATCCTTTCTCTGCCAGTTCCATGTCTCACTGCCACACATCAGGGTAGGTACTAGCACTCCGTTATGGTATGATTTATTATTATATACCTAAGGTGTAATTATTGAAGATGTTCAAATTCGAAAAACTATTTGTACATATAAAAATTGGCTATTCATAAAACTAATGCTATTGGATTACATAACAAACAGGACGTCTTCTCTTAAAATCTTCCCTAAAAACAGTCCCAACTACTCCCAACCATCTGGAGCCAGTGAGACTATAGCATCCCCAATTGGGGTATGTTGTGAAACTGAAAGTAGTGGGTGGAAAAGAGATGGGGAAGTACATGGCTATTCAGATTCGGTTACCAAATACGGCTAAAGTCATTTCAAGCGAAGTTTCATTTCTGAATGTCGGTCTTACACCAGAGCGATACTGAAATCTTCCACTCTGGAACGTGCTGCAAATACATTATTGTATGCGTATTATTTTTAATTGATTAATTGTGAAATGACACAAATTGATCAAATAAAATTTATTTGCCCACTCCGGGATTTGAACTCGTGACCTTCGGATAGACCCCTTAACCTCAACAAAAAAAAAATAAACAATATAAAAAATAACTAATATGAAATACAGTGTCGAGTAGTTTTTTAAAGTAAGGTTTCTTTTTCATAGTTGTTAATATTTTCTGCCAATTTCAATCTGGGCAAATAATGTAATAGCACTAAAAGAGGGACTTCACCAACAACTAAACATAACTGGTTTCAGTGTTAATAATTTTAACAGGTTTCCTTTGAACTTTTTCAGCAAAATTCAATAAACAGAAAAAATATAATAATTACATATACAACCGTGTTACAGCCCGCATATATCAGTCTCCTTCGCAGCGCCGAGCCTTCTCGTCCAAGGGATGGCGTGGGGCCTTATTTAGGGGGATCGGGCAGCTCGGAGTGGGTTGGCAAAAGGGGTGAGAAGGGGTAAGGAAAGGAGTGAAGTTTCATTTTTATATCCCCTGGCCCTTGCGCCACGCTTTATGAATGAAATGTAGATCGCAAAAATTGTGACCTTCGGCAAATTTCTATTATATCCAAAATCAAGCGTCTTTTTGGTGTTTTAATAGGATTATCTGGAATAACAAGAGAGATTATTCGTATTGTGTAGATTTTGACGAACTTGATCTTTAGTTTTTTTTTTTATTTGCAGTAATCTTTTTGTTAGAGTAAAAAGATTTCCTTTAAATAATAATATTGTGTTCGATGACCGTTATGTAAATTGTTAAGCTTTTTATTGAATCGTAATACATTTTTATCATATTTACTTGTGTAGTCGCAGATAGATTAACTGCGAACCAATTGGACTGTCAACAATTTAATTGTGGCGACCTGCCTGTATCTACCTTCGAACTGCATGTGCTAGTTACTTGTGTAGCCACTCGCAATGCTTAGTACTGCGCGCCTACCTTTTACCGCGCTACGCCGTATTATTGACCACCTTCTCAAAAGGTCTGGAATATGCAATACGCGAAGCACAGCGCTGCGCCGAAATTTTGGAAATGCTCCAGCGTGAGCGCATTTCGCCTACGGTTCACGTACCTGCCAGGCCCGGGTTATATAAGCGGACTGCAGCTAGCCAAGTTAGTCTTTAAGTCTTCAGTCTTCAAGACTTTCAGTCGGTCTACGTCTACAGTCGCGAGTCGCATTCATTCGGTAACGGGCACCGGCCGCCTAACAGGCCGCGCATATCAACGTTTTTATCTGCAGTTCTCAGAATGATCTTACTACGTTTGTAAATACTGAGCACAAAGTAAATAATCAACTGTAAATACATCATTATCACGACAAACCAATATCTCTCTTCTCAAGTGGAGGCCCAAAATATCCTCCTTATCTCACGAGGCCCGAAATGAACCACCAAAAAATTATGGGTTTCAAAAATGACACAACTATGGGAAAAGCTTGGTGAACTGTGGATACTGGGAATGAATCTGACTTTACCTTAATTTCCAACATCACAATATTTTGAGGTTCAATATTTTTCTTTCCAGTTCTTTGGACATCATCCCACTATTAATGGTATGCATGAAAATAAATACATTCAAGTATTTTCTTCATGGTCATAAAATGTAGCTCCTTTTATTCGTATTGCTTTATTTTGCAATAATTGCACAAGATATAGAATAATCGTAGTGTTTTCGTATACAAAACTTTATTTTTTATGTATAGCACACGTACAAATCCCACAAAAATTATCAAGACTTGTGGCTTCCTTTAAGGCCTTTGGTAGGTTATTATTAAACTCTTGTCCTTGCTGGGGAGGACTAAACGTCAAAACCAAGAATCATTTGTCAACATTTAGTTCATCACGCCATATTGATCCTACTCAGGGTATACCATTATTGCCCAGCCAGTTCTCCTTTGAAACCACCTGTCAATAGGGGCAGCACAATGGGGGGAGGTGGGAACTGGAACTAGAAGTGGGTAGGCCTGGCAGGCTTTATACTTCATTCAATAATGCCCAATATCATACGTGAAAAGCTAGCGATTGAATCTAGTGTAGGGAAAGGACTTGTGTTGACATTTTCAATGGCTTTTCCAGAAATAATTGACCTCCGTTTTAGGTGAGAATGGACAAATTTGATTGGGGCCTAAAATTTCCAATCGTGGCGTAGGACGTAGACGAAGTAGTGTAGCAGGTTTAATCCAGAAATAATTAAACAGAAATGTTTATTCACGATTAATTCTTTTAAAATAATTCATGATACATTTGCGGCATGTTCTAAAGTGGTATATACTTTTACTGTCGCCCTGGTAAAAGACAATTAAATATTCAGTATCGAAACTTTGCTTGTAATTCTTAGCTTCAGGTGTCTTGTTTGGTTTTGTGATCAGATCTAATTCGTACTTTCCTACCTTCCTCTTCTCAATCTGCTTCCCCTTCTACTATCTCTAACTTCACAACATACACCAATTAGGAATGACACAGTCTCAACTAAATTAACTTTCACTTTTAAATGTGCATTAAGATGCATTAAATGTCTCAATGCTCATGCGATCTTTTAAAAAATATAGTAAAATACAACATACAATTTGCCAAACATCTCTTAGATAAAAATCACTCACTTAGTAATCATAATTAACCAACTCCGTCACACGTACAAAATAAAGGCCGTAAACTAAATATTTTAGAGCAGTTGGAAATTATCAAAAATTCTAATAATCCAAAAGCTGTTTTGATAAATGAACAAACAAATATAATTCGTTCTCCCCTATTAGATGTGTTCAAGCCTAGTGCAAATATGAGTGCATTAAGAAATACTTAATTATATGTTATTAAAATAATCCCCTGAGTCATCCTTTGAGGATTACTAACATAACGATATTAAATCAAATTTAAACAATAAATGAGGGCCGTACTAAAATTGCCTCCTAATACTGCTGAGATCATGTTTTCAAGCGAACCTAAATGACATCTATTCGGAAAATCAAATTATTTTCCAATTGGAATTTTAGTTGCTTAAATAGTATTATGCCAGTTTGACTGTATGGTATTTTAACGGAAATTAGCAAAACTTTTGAATTTTTTCAGCAAGTTAGCGTTTGAACGGCGAGTATAATTCCTATTGGAAAACACTATTCCTTTAATGTAAATAATAGTTCCTGTAAGTAATCTAAATAGATATTTCGTTTGTCCTTTATTATCAATGCTCAAAATAACAAGTTTTTCGAAATTTTTTAATAAATCATGATAACCGCCATTTAAACCGCAGTTCTTGTAACCGTGTCGAGAACCCTTTTAATCAATTTTATTGCTTGAAGTGTTGCTTGAAGTGTTGCCTGAAGTATTGTTTGAAGTGTTGCTGGAAGTATTGCTTGAAACAAAGCTTGAAATGTAGTTTGAAATATTGCTTGGAACGTTGCTTAAAATATTGCTTGAAATATTTCTTGAAGTGTTGCTTGAAGAATTGCTTGAAGTGTTGCTTGAAGTATTGCTTGAAGTGTTGCTTGAAGTATTGCTTGAAACAAAGATTCAAATGTAGTTTGAAATATTGCTTGGAACGTTGCTTAAAATATTGCTTGAAATATTGCTAAAATTCATTTAAGGTTTTCTTGTAAATATTGCTAGAAATGGCTTTATCTTCTTCTAGTAACAAGCTATGAATAACAAATGATATTATGTTTTATTAAAAAACAAAGTTTTACCCAAAAAAAATTGTTTATAGTTCGTATTGAAGTTTCGGCTATACCCTAACCCAAACATCCCCTTTATTTTCCCCTACCAAATTTGATTATTTTACAACATTCCCCAATATTCAGGCTGCCACAGTCCTCTTTCCATTAAAAAAGCATTCAAAGTTTGACAAAAACCATTGAAAGAGGGAATTGATGGGAGTCAAAAAAGTTTAAAAAATATTTTGAACTCCATTTAATTGACTTTCCTTTCAAACCGGCGCGTTTGTTTTTTTGTCACCGATGAAGAGTAAAATAAATTTGATTAAGAGCGAACCTTTATTTTAAAATTAAACCCTTCTAGTGCCCAGTTGGGGTAAACAGTTTCTGCGGTTTGGCAAATTAAACATCGACAGTAAAGGGTTTGATTCTATAGATTAAAGTATAGAAGGCGACCCCAACTCTAGGCAAATGACGATACGGCATTTTGAGATTTACTCTGTACGGCCCACACGTTGGCTAAGTTTGTATACAGTAGGGGTGTCTAACCATTTTTCTATTAGAAGATAAAAATGCCTTCATGGTTCCGTAATTGGATACGTTCATATTTTATTTATTATGTTGACAACTGACAAAAGGTTAATATATAAACAAATAGATTCCAAAAAACCCTCCACTAAAGAAATAGCTTCAACAAAACGTAAAAAAACTATATTTATGTAAAACAATAACAAACTTAGAGACAATATTGTTTAGGCCACTTGAAGTCAAGTGACAGCCGGAGATTATAAATCTTTTTTTATTTGTTTGGAGTTTACGGCACAAGGGCCACTTAGAAAAAGAAAAATAATATACATAAGTATCAAATTAATAATAGCAGTTAAGAGGAAACAGAATCAAAAACAAAAAAAGCGAGTGTGTTTTAGACCACACGACTGAAGTAAAACTTCCAGAGAGAAAGATAATGTGCGCGCGCACTGCTCTCTCGTGCTCCTACAGTATTTATAAAATTGTTCAAGAACGAAATGAAATTACGAATAATCTTCATGCACTGGCTATGAGAGGAAGAAAGAAAGAAAATGTTCGCACGCAGTGCTCTCTCTTGCTCCTACAGTGTAATACAGTCCATTCGCCTCGTCCGCCTACACTTTTCGTAACGCTCTCGTCACGCATTCGCCAACTTACCCCATAAGTCAAGCGTGCGTAAAGAAGTTTTACTTCAAAAACCTTGCAGGGACTTCATTAAAATATGTACTGCTAAAATGTTTAATTAGTACAGCTTTCTACTTCAGTAGAGGCATATTAAGAATATCAGTGACATTGGCATAAAATTTACCAATGGTGTGTTAAAATTACCAAATTTGTGATATAATTGTATCCTGAGACCGTAAGTATAATAATTTTTACAATAATACTATTGGTAGGAACATCATTGTTCGTCATTCATCATTGTTCGCTGATCGAACAGGGATAAAATGGCCGTGTGGTGGACCACTCTTTACGAGAGCAGTGCCTTCGGATGTCGGTAGACCTAAGCGGGCACTGGAGTGTCTTATTCGTAGAACTGTATGCACTATGCACTCGTTATAAGGTTAAACTTAACGTTATTCACTTGAACTTGAGGTTATTCACAACTGCTATACTTTCGATGCGAGTCGGGGTAATTGTCACGATAATAAAGGCGATAATTAACCCAGACTTGCGTAGCGAACGTTACGTTACAAGAACCACTTCCCTACTGAATTCCGGAACCCCGTGGTTTCAGTACACATGTGTGAATTTAAACTGGTGTTTAAAATCTCGCCCTACGATTGGTAAAACACCCAACGGAACTGTCGAAACCAAAGCGGCGTTACGGAACAATCAATTAATATATCAGGGCTTTCCAACTCATAATTTACAATTTTCTATAAAAATAGAAGATCAAATTTTTTTTCTTCTCTCACTTCAACAATTTCTAAGAATGTAATAAAAAAATTATAATATACCTACTGATGCTAAAGGAATTCCAAGGCAAAAAATGAATACACCTCACAATTTTGCGTTGGACTCTTTCAATGATAGTAATGTGATTATTAAAGGAATGTGACCAAACTGTAGAAGTATATTCTAGAATGCTTCTAAGGAGAGATATGAATAAATCGTTGGAAATCCTTACTACAAAACCCTGCATTTTCGTAACCCTGTTAGCGATAGAAGTTATATAATATACAAGGCAAAATTTCTGGTCAAAAATGATGCCTAGCTCAAATATTCCGATTACAGAGATTAAGGCAACATTTCACAGAGAATATTTATACAATATTGGATGTTTAATTTTGTGACACCTCATAACTTGGCATTTGTATTCATACATTTAGTTGTTTTTTTAAGTTTATTACCTGAACACCATTTGAAAAAGTTATTAAAGTTCTATCGTAATATTATGCAATTGTAAAAATCATTAGGGCCAGTAGTACCCGCCCAAAAAGAAGAAGAAGGGGAGATACGACAATACAAATGTCGGAGGGAGCGCGCTAATATTAAAAATGATAAAATTCAAGCGAAAATTGGGAAAATGTTTAATAAAACACGACTCATTTACAGTTGAACAAAAATCTCTCTTCAACGCCTTAAGTAGCATTTAATTTTTTTCTATCAAAGAATTTTATGTAATTAACGTTTCGGCTCTACAAATCTTCAGATATTATCTTAAAATATAATATATATATATATTTTTTTTAAGAACTTGATGTGTTCAAGGGACATATGTTATAAATCGGTAGAAACACGAAATTCCGGTCCTTAATGACCTTAAACAACTTCTTATTATCGGCAAAGAGTAAAGAAAATGCTGGTAACGTCATTGATGAATAGGATAAATAATAAAGGTCCCAGGTGTGAACCTTGTGGTACGTCGCTGGTATCAATAAATTCACAAGATAGATAGTCATTAATATGTACAAAGATTAATCGATCAGATAAGTAACTGATTAACTATGTGAAAAAACCACTTATCCTAATTTTCCGAGTTTTTAGTATTTTTTGGCAGACCTTAACGAAAGCCTTTAAAAAATCCATATAGACATAGTCTTCCTGTTTCCTTTTAGTGAATGTTGTGTTTATATAGTTTTTTATATACTGTAAGGTTTGAAGGAGTAGATCTAGAAGAGTCTAATTAGAGGTCTAGAGTCGAGTTAAGTTAGATGATATAATATGAATTATATAAAATAAATAGCTGCACTGCCCTCTTTAGCTGATTTTTCTCGAAAACGGTGCTATATAAATAGTGCAGCCAAATAGTATTATAATTTTAAAAAAAGACACAAGCGCATATTTTTAGTCAGTAAATCACAAGCAGTAAAAACTCCTACAATAATTGAAATTATTCATTGCGTGCTCCAGATTGTCCACTCCTGCCTATAGTATTTGGCGAAGTCCACTTGTTCCGCTGAGTTATAACGCGACCAAATGATTCTAAGAATGTGTGGGAGTAAACTGCACAACTTGCACGCTTAAACCACGGTGAAGTTAGGTGCATTAAAAGTACGAGTCTAAAATTTTCTGACTCTCGACTCCAATTTCACTGTTATTATACCACTACTTGCTCTTCGAATCCGCGATTCAGTTCATTCGTGCTTTTTAAAAAGCATTTATTTTAATAATAGTCCTATTTGACTCCTACGAGCTTTCTTTAACGATCTTAATGCATGCTTTAAGTTTGACTATTAGGAGCTGTGTGTTATACCAAAACCACGCAGATCATTTTGGTTATAGATACAAACGTCACAGAAACTGTAATATACTATTACACAACTGTAGACCCGTAAATACGATATGCCTCTCTGTTAATTTTGGTAGTTATTTACTTATTTATTTTATTTTAGGGAAATCAACAGTTTACAACGTGATCCATTTATACATGTGTAATTCATCTAACTGAGAAACCAGCTATAGATTTTCTCTATATACTACTTACGTATCTAAAAAAATAAACACTCTACTTACAACAAATAAAAAATATTACTATAACAAGAAAGAGATTATTATAACAGGAGATATATCTATACTATGTAATATATCATTAAATTTTATGCAGTTTGGTACACATTTAAATCATTTTTAATAGAGTTTTTATATTTATTTTCCTTACAATTGAAGATATCTACATCAGGTTGGATGTTATTAAATGTTAAACATATTCTTATAAGACAAGCATTTACATTTGAATTTGTTTCAAAAATATTACACGAATGTGTATTGTGTACGCCGTGAACTTACTAATACTTTCAAATCAATTCTGTCCAGGACAGTCAATAATGTAGTTTATGATTTTATATAGCAACATGGCATCTGAAACCTGTCTGCATACACTAAATGTATTTATTATATTTGAAAAAAATTGTTGCATCCAGATAATTATCAAATCGATTATGTGATTTGTTAGAAATGTATTTTATAATTTATTCTCTGAATCGATTCATTTTTAAAAATATATATAATGCATAAAATGGAGACCAGACAGTTGACACAAATTCTAGACGGCTTCGTACATACGCGAAGTATAGTTGTTTGATAATTACAATGTTTTTTAATTATTTTGTATTTCTTATGACGAGACCAAGTTTTCATCACTGGATTTAATTCTGGCTTTCCTGCTAAGTCACTAACCGTAGCGAAGCACTTGGATGAAAGTTATATGACAGAGGTAAAAGTTATACAATAAATGGTTCCCGGAGAGGTCTGTCCGTGTTTCCTTTATCCTATAATAAAATTATCTTCGTTATCCAGTTTACTCCGTCTCTTAAAAAAAACTTTTTTTCTAGAAATCCTCAAATATGACACAGGCTAGGAGTTACGGAGAGAAATACTACAGGTAACACAAACTTGCATGCATAATGCATTTGTATATACGTGCAGTAAGTGTCGCTTCATGAATAGATCATTTGTGATCCCACCACATATGTTCACACAACATACCACAATGTCAACCAATGGACACCTCATTCCACGACAGCAATTCATGCCACAACTCATCACGTCAAGATAATATAAGCTTTATAAGTACCAATAGAATTTTGGAATTTGAAACTGTAAGATGAATTTCAATGTCTTTATCTACTGTATTCATCTTGCATTATGTAATATTACGTTTTTTTATTTTTATTTAAGTGCACGTTTAGATGTTGTGTATCTTAAAAATATATATACAGAATGTTGAGGTTAGTACTTAACTTACTGTAACCAGTGGTTCTTGACTTCATTTGGAGTAATATTATCAGTGAAATTTTGCTCTCCGGTTACATTTTTAATGTTTTTTTCTCAACTAAAATATTAAAAATCAATAGGTATTAGACAGTTAGGGACGGGGTGAGGGTTGAGGCGGCTACTCAGCTGATTGACCAGTGACGATATGTGGATTTTTTTTAAAAATTAGTGTCATAAACATTAGTTTTACATAAATAAATTTCCCTCAGGGCCTTGTCATATTTTTAAAACAGTGGAGGGCGTGGAGTCTTTTTAGAGAAAGGAAGGAGAGAACGTTCTGGGAAGGAGAAAGTAAGGGGTGGGTAGAATCTGGGCTCAATGTGCCCAGGGGTGATGGATGTATGAAACCATCTCTCCCACTACAATTCAAGGCAATGGGTGGAGAGAGTCCGGCTGGAGAGATCAAAAGGTCTATCTCAACCAGTCTCTTCCAATCCGGCACGCCAGACAGTAGATGGGCAAACGCATCCATCGCCAAGACATATAGACAAACCTCACCCCATGAACCCTATACTTCTGGTATACAAATAAATCTTGTCTATAGGGTAATAATATCTTTACTAATTTCAAATCTACTATAATATGAAATTAATATTTTTTGGAGCCATTTATTGGTTAATCATTCATCGTGGTTCGTTACGTTTGCCATTCATCGTTTTTCGTTACATTTGCCCGAATACATTGGGTAAGGTTTACATATGCATTGGCGGCGAATGCGTATGCCCGCCTACTGTGTGGCAAGCCGGATTGGGAGAGGCTGGTCGAAGAAGACCTTTGTCACCATAGTGACCCCTAGATTTCTACCCACCCCTCTTACATTTTCCTTCCCCGAACTTCCTCTCCTTCCTTTCCTTGAAAAAAGCCTCGCACAGGATACCCAAAGATGATAAAGGCCCTGATAATTTTCACTACCTCAGAGTCACCTGCGAGGAGATAATGAAAAAAACAAATAATTTGCATTGTATAGTATTTTGTTTTAAAGTGGTTGTAAGCTTTGTTAATGCTTTATAAATATAAGAATATATACATCTGAAAGCCTAGCTGGGTGTAAAAAATTACATAAATAACTATATCGCATTTCACCACACAAACATAAACCACGCTACATCGGTTTCATGACAAATTAGAACACTTTTGAAAAGCGATATAAAAGTCAAGTGATGAGAAAAAAACCTTAAGGGGCATAATTTTACGTGAGCGAAAAATGAAGGGGAGAAGTTCAGTAAATTCTCAGCAAATCTCATCAAACCGAGGGGGGGGGGTGTCAATAAAAATCTCACGTCAACTTTAAAAGAATATATAATAAAAAAAATATATTGTTTCACTTCTTTTGAATCGTCCCATTTTGCATGCTGAAAAAATAGGTATTACAAAAAACATTTATTTCAAGAGTTAGAAAAAAATCTCACTTGAGGGGGGGGGAGGGGTTCCACCAAATCTCACCCAATCTCAATAAGGGGGAAAGGATTTTAAAATTGAAAAAAAAAACATCTTACGTAATTAATGTACGTCCCCTTAGCTAACCTAACCTAGTTAACATTTTTTAATCTCTTTTCATGATGAACCATTACATCATATCAAAACACCCCAAGTTTCAATACATACCTGCTACATTTCACCACTTTAACATGCGCCTGAATACTCACATGACAATTGGGGCCACGTGTTTGTCAGATTGTCACATTTGACAAATTGACGATCATCGCCATCTTCGTTTAATCGTCGTTAACGTTGTGTCAAATTTCATGTTGTGTTGTTTAATCAAATGAATATGGATTAAGCCATCAAGCATAACAGTCATCAATGATTAACCACATGCTGACACATTATGGTAAACTGGCGGCTCGTCAAATTTAAAAATAATTCTAAATAGCTTAATCGTCGAATTGTGACGATGTCAAATATGAATGCCAGTTCAACAATCTCAGCAAGGCCAATTATTGTATTTAATGACGCGTCTTATCACTTTCAAAAGTAGGTTAATCAATCAATAAATTTGCAAATAATATTCTGGTTCATCTTCTCAAAAAAGACCAAATCAAATTTCTCACGTAATCATAAAACCAGAGCAAAACAATTAGACAAGCTAAAGATTATATTAAACTTTTAGTGTAATACTACCTCCTGCCAAAGAATCTCAGATTTTTTAACTGTGAAGTTATACTAGTAACCATCGCCCAGTATCAAACAAATTAAATCAATTAATCACTATTTTAAGTCCACCAAACCTTGACTTTTTTTTACAATAGCTCTACACGGAAGGCCCTGAAGAAAATAATTCCGATGTGGGCCTATCTCATCTTTGGGGATGCGGTGTGGAAAGTTATTTTTAGAAAAGGAGGAGTGGGATGTTCTGGGAATAAAAAATGTATGAGGGGCTGGTAGGAATCTGGGGGATCAGTGTGTCCAAGAGTGACGGATGAATAATTCCATCCCTCCCACTGAAAACCCTCCGGAAAAACCTCACCCCATGAACCCGTCACCAAAGTCACCAAAAAAGTCACCAAACCTAGCGGACCACTTGGGGTGGCCTATGGCAGAGGTGTTGGTTATCCAATAAATGGTTCCCGGGGCAACGGTACCCATACCTGCCTACGAAATTATTGAATTGAACTATCAGAAAAAGAACTTATAGTATTTTTAAAAACAACATCGCTTAGAAGTTATTGAAAATATACTACCCTTGAAGTTGAAACCACAGAAGTCGCTGTTCCATAAAATGTAAAAATTATGCAATAATTATCAACAAAATAATAAAGTCATTTTTAGATCTAATATATTTTAGCAAACGCATGAAAATCGTAATAAGTTAACATAAATTAATTCATCAATATGTACCGGACTATGGAAAAATAACGCAGGTAATTGATATTTTTGATATGTAAAGTCGAGTTACCCACAAAAGTTAACTATTTAAATTACTCTCCAATAATAAAACGAAACCAAAAAAACTTTTTTTTTATTGATTTCGTTTTAAATCTGTTCAATCTATAATCGAAATAAATTTATAAATTGGAGAGAAAACTTAAATGGGGTTTTGGTTTTCCTGTTTCAACGATTGCTCTAACTTGTTTTTTTTTTTGAGTTATTAACTATCCTTATCATCTTCTTATTATGTAAAAATGAATACTTCTTTACACATCATTCATCCGATTACGATGAAACTTTGATGATTCAATGTGCGCATGCCCGCGATGATTTATATATAGAGATATAAATAATATTTATATAATAGAGCTCTGGTGTTATGTAATTATTTCCTATACTGTTCATCCTATTGCAATGAGACATTGGTGAGTTGATGTGTGAAAGCCTGCGAAGGTTTTTTTTATATAGGGGGTTCGCGTTACGGTGGGAAGCGAGAGGGGGAAGGCGGTGCAGGAAGAAAGGAACGCCGAAGGAAGGGGACGCATGGGAAAGGACATGTGGGGGAGGGGTGACGGAGGAATTGCAAAGGAGACATAGTAGCGGTAGGGGAGAGCTAGGGGTAAAATGCTTCTCACACGGACAGCTGTATGTGGCCTGATTACTTGTCGGAAAATAACAAAAAAAATAACACCGCGAATAGAAAAAATTTAGGAAAAATTAATATGACACGGATCAGAAAATAAATCTTGTCCCTTTAATATTAGCATATCCATAAACCTGCTGTTTTATTTACTTTCATATGGCTGCGAGGTATTTTTCATAGAGCACTTCATTTCGGATTTGAGGCCAAAATTCTTTATGAAACTGATTACATTTTAAAATCAAAAGAAATAGCCAATATATAATACGGGTGTGAGTTATTTTCCATTCCGTTTACGTATTGGCCAAGGTAGGACGCAGGTGCTTTATGGCATAAATATAAAAGCCCGTAAGGACTTCATACAACGTAAACAAAGTAATTATTTATATTATTAAAGTTATCTTTATCTTCTATCTGTCCTTGTTTTCTAAATAAAGCCCTTTCTGATTACAAGTGCTGTTGTAAAATTCACGATAACAAATTAAGAAGAAAAAAGTTTACTGAAAATTTAAGGGATTGCCTCGTGCAAACGCCCAAATAAATCTGCATATTTTATATCGTCTCGTAAAGGTAAAATCTTTATTTATTAATAAGACGTATATTTCATTGCGGTTATGTCACATCGAAAAATAGTAATTTTCATAAACGCTTTGTGTATATTTATACTAAAATTTTTCGTGTGGTTTATTATTGTAGTTGTCCTTGAACGACAAATAGTTTCAGTTGTTTTTGATATAAGTCGATAGGCTTAAGAGCTATTGACCAGCAGCTGAGAATAAAAGTTTAAAAATGCTTGCAACTGTACGGGAGGATCCAATGAGAAAGATCGATTATTCCCCGTATCAAATTTTTTAAATAAAAAATTTAAAATCGATTTATTTCATTAAAAACTTGATTTAATATATACCTACTTTCAAGTAAGCAATAAAAATGCTCAAAACGCACGATGATAAATTATTAAATATTAAGTATATTTTGATCATAAGTATTTATGATTTTTCAATAATGTCTAAACAAAATAAGTGTGTAAAATTTTTATTAAATATTTTAGTTTGTAAGACCTTAAATAAATAGAAAAACTGAGGTATTTTTGTCACAAATCACGTACTCGGATTTATATTTTAATGATTTTAATTTAACTAAAATTTAAAACTTTGAAACTGTTTTGACTAGATTATGTATTGATTTATTTTGTTGTATGATTATATATTTTGAAATTTGTTTTGTTTAATAGAATCTATCGTTTAAAAATTGAACAAATCTGCCAATGACGAACGGTATAGCCTTAGGAGCAGTTGTTTCAAATAATGAAAATATTCTTTTAATTCACTTCAAACTAGATTGGCAATCACGTCTTCCATCATTTCAAATACCAAATGGGTTGTTTCAACTCCGATCACACTCCAATCCACGTTGAAAATTTCAGTGAGTGTTCCCCGCCGAATTAGGCATTTATTCCGCAGAATTATTTATTTCGAAGACCGAGATATTTTTATGATGGCAACACTTATAAAATTTCTATGGATGCGCATGCGCACGCCGACCACGGCCGTCAGAATTTTACCGCTATTTTGTTTTGTTGCGGTCAGTAATATTTTTCTACGATATAAAACGTAAATGATTGAGAATGAGTGTTGTTTTTATTCGTATTCAGTCAATTACATACATAGTAAAGTTAATATGGTAACTTTCAATCGTATTATTTGTATATTATTTAATTTTAGACCGATTTTCCGGAATGTGACCACTTCAGAGATGTAACCTGAAAGCAAGGTGGGAAAAGTGCTAAAGAAAACATAAAAATATATGGAAAATGAATTCAACGTGCCCATATTTACAGCTACGTTTAACAACATAAAACGTCGTACATTAGAGGTTACTTGTATTATTAATAATGAGTATTTTTTAAGTCCGAATTCCGATAATTACGTATCTACTAAAGTTTATTTGGTATCCTACAATCGTATAACTATATTTGCAACTAACATTATTAACAATGAATGACGGACATCTCATTTATTGTTATTATTTGATATAATATTAAGTTTGTCTGTTTTACTTATCAGGTACCAACGGATGAAGTAAAATATGTTATAATATTGATACTTGTTTTAGCGGCATTGCAGTATGGGAGAGAAATATATAATGGAGGATTGCAACTGAAATTATGACAAGTCTGTGTTTTGGATAAAGGCTATCTCCAAACAGAAACCAACTTATCTCATGCGAAAGATATGGGTACAAAGGAGCAATAATCACGAAAAGATAATTTTAACATTGTTCTTAAGTCGCCAATTAAACATACAAGTGAAATGAATAAACAGTTTTTTTTACCCACATACAACTGTGTACAAATACTGACTTATATATACGTGTACTTATTCTTATAACTTATATGACGAGGAAGTTTTACGTGTATAAATAAATATTGGAATAAAGATATATATTGAGCACAAAAGGATTTTTATTATAAAATACTATTAATTTCGTATCTTGTACGAAATCGGGAGTTCCTCAGTTGTATCCATGTACATGAACCTATAGCTCCATGCAGCTCCGTGGTTTCAAGGTAAATAATCAGTAAAATAATTTGACGGGGATATGTCAATCATAAAAAAGAGGTTTCTTATATATTGTAGATTCATAATGTAAGTATTACAGTTGACAATTATTGTGATACCATCGGTCAATAAGAGAAAACTTTTATTTTGTTCAATGTTTTCGCCAGTTTTTACGTCATTTTCAATCTCTGAAACTGACGATTTTCGACAACTATATACTTTGAGAGGATATCTAACTTCTTATACAGAATTACTTTGAGAGGATATCTAACTTCTGAAGTTTTAACCATTGTGCATTCTTTACGTTATGTACAAAAATTGTCCAGCCATATTTAGTTAAAAATATTACAGACATTCCCGCCACGACCTGTCAGATCACAATATTGACGTCTGCGCATGCGCCATTCAAGCTTAATGGTTCGAACTCGGCTGATCACATTAAGGTGATGTCCAATCACATTTGTATGGAATTTTCGTTGAAATTTCGTCTGACGGAGGTTGAAACAACCCAATTTTGCGGTGATTGACGATTTGAAGGAAAATCTAACGTCAAATTTTCCGAAACAACTGGTCCTTAGTATATTAAAAAGACACTTAGTTTTTAAAATTTTAATACTGCGTGTACCAGATAAAATAATAATTTTTAAAAATCAATTTCTGTTTTTTTTTTTGTAAAAAAGAGTCAATACGTTAGCCGTTTTTTAATTAACAAATCTATTTTTTAATATTCATATTGCTTGTGCATTTTCGCGAGCGATAAAATTTTCTTAATGTTTCAAAGCATAACTTGTAAATAGCGTTTTTAAGTAAAAATACTACACGCGTGCCATCTACGAAAGCGTAGAATATGAATTCTTTTGATATGAGTTAAAGCATTATGATGAATGGGGGTTCGCGGGAGAGGGGACGAGAAAGCGGGGAAAGGCGGAGAAGGTGGAACGGGAATGCGTAGGGGACGTGGAAGAGGAAAGGGACGCGGGAGGGGAAGAGGACGTGGAAAGGGAACGGGGACGAATGGAAAAGGATAAGAAAAGACAGGAAAAAAACATATTTAAGTGGCATTGCAACGAATGCCGGATATCAGCTAGTTCAATACAAAAACAATAGTGAAAATAATATGGGCGACTTTGTTTATCGCGGATATTACCTGCATAAGTCTCACTGTTACTCAGAAGTTACACTCTTTTTTTACTAATTTATTTTCGGACAACGTAGACACAAAGACGCTTGAAAATAAGTGTCAAATAGTTGGTTTCTAGTTATATTCAAACATATTGGCGGTTGAATTGTGAAGCTGTTTTTTTAGATATTTTCAGATGGATAAAAATGTTAATATATTTTATCAGGATGTAAAATAAAACTTTTAAATTTCGAATTTGAATATAGAATAATTAAATTACATTTCAGATGTAAGGACACACCTTAAAGAAATACTGGTGTGTCAAGTATTTATATAATATATTTTCTCGAGATAATAGCTATTTCATATTAATGCTCGTTTTTTTTCTGTTTTCCACTCTAATGGAAAAATACAAAAAAAATCTCTCCACCTGAAGATTACGATGACATTAAGTTCCTTGCAGAGTCTAAAATCCTTTTGGCTTTGCAGCGTATCAAAGAGATGCCATATTTATGTAGATATACCAAATTAAATCTGCTTCCTCCAGTCGGAATATCAGGTACTACTGTCACAAAGAAGTTCCCAAAAAAGATTTTCTCACATTCATGAAATCAAATATTTTATCAAAGTCGTATATTGGTTGTCGTTTGAAATAATACACTGAAATATCCAACTCTAATAACGTCGTCGACTTTAATTATAGATAATTTGATATATCTCGTAAAACGAACAAATACTGTAAAGGTTGCGGATATGCGGTTATCTACAAGTCAACAAGATGTTATAACATAATTACATTGGAATTTGAATCTTGTACATTTGCTAGAAACAAAGTAAGTGATCCATGAGATAATCATGTTACAGATTTTATGTGATTATTACAATTCAGGTATTCCACTCTACATCCACGTGTAACTTAATCTACAGATTAAATGTCTGCTTTTAGATTTTCTTGTTACTGTGTTAACGTACGATGTTTTAACCTTTCCGTTACCAAAGGGTACCCAAAATCCTAAAATATATATGTTTGTTTTTTTTTTTCGTTGTTCGTTTTTGGGGTGTTATGCCGTGTTGCGCTACCTCCTTCTTTAGCCGACATTTCGGACAGCGTTGAAGTGTCCATCATCAGGGCAGATCCGGAAGATCCGACGATGTGATTATATATGTTGTTGTTGTTGTTCACTTTAGTTGTAGGTATGATATGAATTTTGTACATTTATTATTATTTGTGTATTGTTATTATTGCTGTGTAGTGAAGATAAAGTTTATAATACATTATGTTTTGAAATTTTGCTGGTTATTAGTATATTAGTTACATTAAAATTGTTATTTATTTGTGTTCTTACATCTTGTATTATTTTTATCCAATATTTACAATTTTTTTTTGTAAACATGTCAGCCCATGGGTACAGGACCCTTAGTTTTTTTTAATGATATTATTATTATTATTACAATGTTAAGTTATGTGAAAATGAAATGAAAATGAAAATCTGTAATTGGATTTCATTTTTATTATTAAGTTATTTGTAATAGGAGTAAATAATCTGTTGATTTTCCCAAATAAATAAATAAAATAAATATATATATATATATTTATTTTGTTTTATAGGAAGACAAACATTTCAGGGTTACGAATAACCTGACAATATTTGAAAATCTCCTACTACCACCACAGTAAGCGAAAAATATTGCTTGTGTAGTGACGGAGGGAGTTAGCCAGCCGAGGAATTGACCTACACGCGATGCCAACTCAGCCACTGACTGGCGATCAAACTGTAAATAAAAAATATGACGAAATTTCCTACATGCACAAAATTTTTAATTGAGACGTGAAACATATAAACACAATCTGCCATAAAAATATAAACTAAAGTATTTAATTTAAATAGCTTCGTGGATGAGAGGATAAAATAACGCGGTAAGTCAGTTCAACCCCAGTCATTCGCAGGAAGCTGCGTTCTGGAGGAATGAAGAGGATTTTTTAAAATTATAAATAAAATAAGTGCAACCCACAACCAACAATACTTGAAAGCGGAAAAACAGCATTAAAATGATATTTCATCATGGGGTAACAATATCACCCCAAATGACAGACCAAGTTTTGTTTTTCATCTTGGCATGCCGAGGGTTAAATATACAATATATTTCATAATCAGTATTATTATAAATAAAGTTTTTTTTAATTTTTTTTTTATTTAAAGAAATATTAACAGAATGCATATATCACATTGTTTACAATTTTTTATGTATTATTTTATTTTATTTATAATGGTAAATATATGTATAAGATGTTTCTTGATCTAAATTAATACCTTCCTAGTTGAGAAAACTCGTGTTTAGGGAGGGAATTTTCTTCATGATTTAAATATTTTCTGTAATTATACTTATAATTAACACTATAGATATTCAAATTGATTAACTTATATATGCACTGAAAAACAGATAAATAAATGGATTTAAAAACAGACATTTAAAAAAAAAAAATATTGGTAATATATATAATGCCCTTTACGAGAGTTTAAAAGTTTGAAAAGGAAGTAAACAAGTATGTGATTATAATTAGTTAATTTATTTATGATATTATTGTTTAATTTATTTTTTAAATGTATTTTAATCAGATTCTAATCTAAGCTCTGCCTCTAGTTGATTAAACCACACCACTTCATTGTACGTGTAATAGTGTTATCCAAAACTGGTACCTACGCATTAATGGCGTGCATAAGCGACCCACTGTGTTTTGTCTATTGCTCTCAACACGTACTATGGCATGGTGTGACTTTTTATAATGTTCTTTGTGTATTTGAAGCAGCGTATTTTTTACATTTGTGTTTTTTAGAGGTGGAACTTAAGTTGGGAGGTTGAATAATCTCCCCCCCCCCCCCCCCCCCATGCAACCATACCATATTGTATTATTGAATGGGCTAGAGCGTAGTATATATTTTGAAGAATTTTTAGTTTAATATATTGTTTAAGTTAATATATATGTATATAAGTTTTCTTAATCTATTAATAATATTGGTAATTTGAGTTTTCCACTTAAGGTTATTATCTATTATAACACTTAAGACATATAACAACAAGATAAATTAGAATAATCAAACAATTGTGCCATAATCAAATCAAACAATTATGCAGTAATCAAATCAAACAATTGTGCAGTAATGAAATCAAACAATTGTGCAGTAATGAAATCAAACAATTGTGCAGTAATCAAATCAAACAATTTTCCAGTAATCAAATCAATCAATTGTGCGGTAAGTAATATTGAAACCCTGGCAGATTATAAACCAGCTGCCGCTGTTTTTTGGCTGCCATAGGCTGCTTTGGTTTAGCTTTGCCCAGTGAATGTGGGAGGGGTTTTTGTCATTAGCTGTTTACCCCTTTGTACGTACAAACGTAAAACTAGGAAGGCTTGTAAAAATACCGGTTTGACCGGTCAGTGGTAGAGTGGATATCGCGTTTGGCTCCCACCCAGGCGTTCCGTGTTCGATTCCACGGCTGGCCTCCAGTCCTCCAAGACCTCCATCATAACACAAGCAACATCTTCCGCTTAGTGTGGTGGTAGTAGGAGATTTTCAAATGTTGTTGGGTTATTCGTAACCCGGGAATATTTGTCTTTCATTTTAATAAAATAAATACAGAAACATGTAATAATCACGATAATCATTTTTCGAATAATATAAAACCAAAAACATCAGCACGGGTAATCCACCCAATAAGGCCAACATTACTGGATTATAACACACAATTAAAAAATATTGTACCAAAAAAAAAAAAATGAAAATACGTAGTTTCTGTAAAACTAAGTTTTGGATAATCCATTTTGTTTCATGAAATCTCGTTTAGATTAACGAACTCTCATTTATTGCAATGCCCAGTTTTAACCCTCTCAGCGGAATTTTATTTCGATGTAGCTAGAAATGGTAAGAAACAAAATTAAAACTACCGAAATCGTGGTGGGAGTAAGGTATTTCCAAAAATTAGGGACACCATTAAAATATGTGAAAGATTTTAAGTTTATTTTTCTCTTTTATCGCCGTGTCAAAAGTCTAATCATTCTTGATTTTCTAAGAAGCTTAATATAATATTAAATAGGGACTCCATGGAAGCCTGAGTCAAGTTCGACTCTCAGAAGCTGGGCAAACTAAGCAAAATACTTGAAAACCCCTTGACTTCGTGCGTAAACGGGATGTCCGTTTGATATATTCCCTTATCTTAACAAACAGGTTACAATCTTTAGCAATTATTATAAGCAATAATAATTATTAGCCTTAAACAATCATTCATATTGAAAATACCTCCCGAGATAAGATACATGCCTCAGACGGGACTCGATTGCCGGTCAGGAGCTCTATCTATAACTAAGCTACGGTGGCTTATCTCTTACTCGCCAAATGATTCAATATGCACTAGTGTTTCATTCAACAATTACCGCTTATTACATTTTTTCACCTGCAAATAACTCCCGTCGGCGGCATGTATCTATTCTCGGGAGGTGTTTTCAATATGGATGAGTGTTTCAGGCTAATAATTATTGCTCATAATAATTATTACCCTTTGTGCTATGCATAAAATGTCTTGTCTTAAACATTAGTTTATCAATTTAAAAAAAAATTGCAATTTACAATCATTAGATTCAATTACCAGCAGTCAGATGGGAATGTGGCCCTGTTATACCGGTACATCAATGGAAGATGCTTCGAGGAACTAGCGTCATTGATCCATCGGCTCGCTAACTCGACGAAAAACCTTCGGATTTATAGTTTACACACCGGACGAAAAAAAATAATTATCCAAATGCTCTTTCTTTGAGTGTCATTGCAAAGCATGCCAGCACTTGCTAGAAAATAATAATAAATAAAAAAAATAGACGTAAAGATAATAATACTCTTGGATAGATGATGTAATTTAGAAGTTTCCGTTTACTGAAATTAATAACAACTTTCTGTTCCTCAGTTCCAAAGCTTTGTCATCAAGTTCTGTTGGAACTTTCCATACAGATAGTGTGGAAATGTGGAATAACAGTTTCAAGGAAGGTATCTGACAATAATAACTCATGCGATGCTCCTGGAAATGTCACTGCAGTCCCATTTCTGTCGAAAATTAAATAAATTGCATTAGATTTAAGTTCTCCAATAAATTTGATAAAATACTTCTTTCAAAATATTAACATGTAATGAAACCAAATTTATTTTGCTACCATAGTATTTGTAATTGGGTATCTAAATACCTACCTACTTAACATTAAACCATAATTTTGTATTCATTCAAATAGGGAGGCGGGTATAGGTACCCCCTCCCCGGGAACCATTTATTGGATTACCCACACCTCTACCGTAGGTCACTCTAAGTGGTTCGCTACGTCTGGTGGCTTAGCAGGGGTGCCCGGGTTCACGGGGCGAGATTTGTCTAGGTCTTGGCGACGGAAATTGACGGAAAAAAGACGGAATGTGTTTGACCACCTAATGCACCACCTAGTCAGGATCAGAAGAGACTGGTTGAGGGAGAGCTTTTGACCTCTCCAGCCGCAGCAGGTATATAATAACCAAAAAATGAATAAGAAAGTTCAAATAAACACGCGACACCACATTTGAAAATACAATCATTAAAATGGTTACAATTTTGAAACAGAAACGGAACGTACAAACAAAATTACAGACAGACGAAATGGAAAACGTTGGAGTTAAAACGATGCTTAGACAATCAAATTCAGGTTGGGTGGTAGCCCAACGTTTTGGCCCACTCGCTAACTAATAACCGCTCTAACTACTAACCATGTGTATTGTAAGTAAGTACTGTATTACATTTCCTTTGAAGTCCGATAGGTTCTGATTCCATAAAAATATATGGATGCTGTGCCCATGTGTATGGAGTATAGATAATTAATAGTGTAAATTAATCGGACAATGTGCATCCTGCACTAGTCCCCCGGGTAAAACCAACATCCAATATCCCCTTGTTATAACGGTAAAATATAGCTGTGGATCATAAATGGCGAAATTTTAATGCCACCATACACAATAACATACATCCCAAAACTAGATTTAGAGTCCTTATATTTAAATTTTGGGATAAAATACTGAATTTCTAAATACAGAATATAATACCTAATAATAATAATAAAAAATAATAATATATATAGAATAATAGTTACCCAGATAATCTGCATACTTCACCCGCCATAACACAGGGACATCCCTAGCATGGCGGGCGAAATAACACAATATGTACACTATGTATAAAATTCTTTAATAAATAAATAAATAAATACAGAATGTAAATATTGAATAATTATAGCGAAAAGCATTGAACTTACTAAGAGGGATTATTTATTAACCACTCGCTTGCCCGGGACCACAATACTGGCCTTCCACTTAAATACTCGTCACTCTTTGGACTAACATTTTTAGTAAGAATCTAAAATTTCAGTTGGTTTGCCGCCATAAAGCATGAGGACACGGCCCTCAAACTTTGATCCTAAAGCCTTACATTTTACCCCTAAGGATGATGAATTCAGCCCGTTCTGCGCCGTAGAAACCTGAGAAAACGGCACTCAAAGTTCGACCCCAGGCCTTGCATTTTACCTCGTAAGGTTGATAATTTCAGTCCATTCAGCGCCATACAACCCGAGAAAACGGTGCTCAAAGCCACGTTAGAATGATGATTTGACCACAAATGCAACTTTTTGCAGATTTTGACAATAATTCCTTTTCAAACCATACATTAATTAGCAAGAATCTAAAATTGCAGTCGATTCGTGCCATAGAGCCTGAGAAAGAGGCTTTCAAAGTTCGAACCCAAGCCTTGCAATTCGCCCCGTAAGAATGATATTTTTAATAATTTAAATAGGTACTGCTTTATACACATTCGGTCATGAAATATCCATCGATAAATTATTGTGTTCCATCATTATTTTTCTTTTTTTAAATCTCGCTTTAAGGCGCTCCGCTGACGAGGCAACTGAAACCAAACGCACGGCAATCAGCAGTGCGATTCGCGAGTCACCGCTTGCGTTACCATTGACAACGGGTTTTTGAGTGATTATGTAGTGTGCGGGTCATCACATTGTCATACAAAAACAGTTGCCAGTCGAGAGTTTTCAGTTGCCTCACTGAGCGGATCGCTTTACAGTTAATATAAAATTATCTACAATAACATGTATATAATTATCTACATTAACGTTTGCCAACGTTTTTCTTATTCTTTATTCCCTATCTTTATTATAAACATTTAGTAAATCAACGTGATTTAGATTTTGTCCTGTCACAAATCCAGGACTAGAAAGTATTTACCCAATTGATTTAGAAACTGGTGGAATACGTGGTAGAGGAAAACACCTTACCTCGTGACTTGAAACTTGCGTGACTAAAAATGCAGTTCTGGGATTTAGTATTCAGGAGAATGTGTCCTGACTTACCCCTACTTGGAGTGAATAATATACCAAAAGAATACCTTGCACAAATATATAGTAAAAATGGTTCTTTTTAAGGGGAACGGCTGCGCGGCCGTTTTCATACAAAACTTCTTTTTGGAATTGAGGCAAAATTATCCAACCACAAACATGCCTAAAAATATCATAAAAAACAATTATTAATTAATTTTTCGAAGAAAATTTCTTCGGAAAGGTTTCCACTTTGTGATGTCATTATTTATTTTAATTAAAAGATAAAATAACTTTGTTTACATCACTTTTATTTATACACAATCTACATGTTTCGTGAACGATGTTCACACCATCAGGAACATTTGTATTTGAATTTGTATTTTTATTTGAAGTATACATTTGTATTTGTATTTGAAGTATACATTTGTTCCTGATGATGTGAACATCGTTCACGAAACATGTAGATTGTGTATAAATAAAAGTGATGTAAACAAAGTTATTTTATCTTTTAATTTAAAAAAAATATTAATTCTAATCTCTAAAATTTCTAAATTTGCTAATTGTAAATCTGTAAAAATTTTAAACCTTTATTTACATCAAAATAATGATTTGTTTCTAAAATGTGGTTGGCAAATTCAGAATAATTATTATCATTCAAATACCTTAGGTGTTAGATACGTTTTTAGATTTTCACGGCCAAAAGCATTTTCGTTGTTTGTTTTTGGGGTGTTATGCCGTGTTGTGCTCGACGGATCTGCCGGATCTGCCCTGATGATGGACACTGCAACGCTGTCCGAAACGTCGGCTAAAGAAGGAGGTAGCACAACACGGCATAACACCCCAAAAACAAACAACGCAAAAAAAAAAAAAAAAAAAAAAAAAAAAAAAAAAAAAAAAAAAAAAAAAAAAAAAAAAAAAAAAAAAAAAAAAAAAAAACAACAACAACGAAAAAACCTTAGGTGTTCCTTTACCCTAATATTAAAGTTTCTAGAAGTTTTTAAAAAATCTGTAAAAAAGTGTTACAATCGTTACAAATTAATTTATAAACCCAGATGTATTAAAAAATCACCTTTTTCCTTTTTATTTGTTACATAATTTTTAAATTTGTTATTTGTGTAAACAGCTGGATGGATATTATCTAGTAAGTTTATTATTATTTTTGTCAATTATGTGTGGATAAATGTAAGAGTCAATAAACTTTTACTTGCACTTTTTGTTTAACATATTGTCTATTAATTTTGTACTATAACAGTTATTGATTGCAATTTGTTTGATAATATTTTATTCAATGTTAAAATTGTTTACCGTTTAACACAAGCCGCTAGTATTCACGAAAAAAAATCGCCCAAAACTTCAGGAACAAATATTTAAATGTTTTACAATCATTTTCTAAAGAATTTAATTTTTCTCAGTTTACAATAAAACCATATCTAAGAAAGCGTTCGTAAGTAGGAGATTGAGTAGGAGATAATGCAGTTTTTATAGGCCAGATACTTTTATAAGCCTGTGCTTATAAAAAGGCTAATCAAATAAATATTTCAAATGCAAATACATACCTACATATATGTGTTCTATTCGCAGTATTTAATTAAAGAATCTAAAATATTTCTAGGGGAACTAATTTTAATACCAAAGTGACATGATTTTGCATTACTTGGTAGTGTATCACCATTAGGTATTAAAATGCCATTGGAGAATGAAACTATTGTAACATAACAAAGCATAAACTTTTAATAAATATAAAAAAAAATGCTTTAAGAAGTGGTATGCAAACAACTTTCCATTTTTATAAGACATACATAGTTGATAAGAATACACAATTGGGTTGTGTTTTTAAATATTTTTCATATTATTTGCACCAAAACGACAACCTTTTTTCCTAGTTGTAGCTTAAACGAGTTGCAACAAACGTGTCACAACTGCATACATTTTTGATACAGCTCCATCTCTCGCCAGTCTACTAGTAACAAACACGAATGTATTTTCATTTCCCGCCCTAACAAATGCTTTATTTCTTTTCCTTTCCCGCCCTAACAATGCTACATTTCTTTTTATTTCCCGCCCTGTTCAAATGCACTGTTCCTTTTCTCTTCCCTGCCAAGCCTTCCAGAGGAGACTGGGATGAATCCACAACCTTTCACCTTTCGCGAGTCCGGGCGCCGGAGAGCCGAGCGGTAGGGGGGCGGGGGGGTGGTTGGGTGGCGGTGGGGGTTTGGTGGACGAGGGCGGGGGCGGGGGGCGTGGGCGGAGCGAGGGCGCAGGCCCGGTGAGAGGGGGCGCCGCCGCTACAGCCTTCAGTCCGTCAGGAAACGCCGCGGCGGCAACACAACCCCAGAAAACAGAAAACCTTAACTAAAACTTACCGACTTGAATGAAATGTGATTTGAAAAAAAAAATCATAATAATAAAAAAATTATAACGTTTAAATTAACAGGATTTTTATTTTATTTTGTTCAGTTAATACTGTTATAAATCTTCCCTTCGCATTATTATTGACTTTTCCCGAACGCAATCGCTGTTTAGTGACAGAAACGTTTGTTCGTGTGTTGCGTTGACCATTATAGGACTGGCACGAGCAGTTATGGGGTGAGTTTTTTTGTCTTGACACCTGTTGACGGTAATTACCGTCAATTATTTTAATGTGGCATTTTAACATGGAAATTATATTTTAATGGGAAATGTAAAGATATGTCATTATATTTTGAAAAATAAAAATGTTTTTTTTTTATTTAAAAAATATATATTATCGGAAAATGGGCTTTTTCATACCGACATATTATTTGTTTTTATTAAACTTTAAAAAGTGAACTTTTTCCCATTTTCACAAATAATGTTTACCCATGCCAAAAAAGCCACAAAAAATGGCCACTAAAAATATTACTTAAATTTATTTGTGTTTAATCAATTGATTATTATAATTTTTTTTTTATTATTTTAATTATTTTTTTAGCTTTAATTTATTTGTGTTTAATCAACTGATTACAATGATTTATTTTTTAAAATTATTTTAACATTTCAATAAGTTTTTGCAATTCAATTTATTAGTGCGTAATTTTTTAAAAGGCATATAAATTCATTAAGAATAAATATGCGATACGCTAAGTTGGATTCTTTGCGCTTTATTTCGTTTTTCTTCGTAAAAGTATTTTGCAAAAGCTTTATCATCTTCCCAAAAAATAATCTACTACTGAAAATTTCACTCTAAAAATATGAATACCAAAAATTTCATCGGTGCATAAAAGGAGGATTTCTCGCTTCATCACCCCTTTATAGAAACTAAAAAAGGAGTTGTCTTCACACAGAAATTTACATAACAAGAGACACGATTTATTCACGGTTAGATTACCCTCCAAGTTTAGTTCCAGAAATACCCGGCATGCTCAGCGCCGCGACGCCTCTAGGGAAGAGACGCACTTCCAACAAACTTTTGGTTGCGCTGAAACCTGAACATTTTAGCAGCGACTTTTTATCGCTTACTCAAAACAATATTCAAAATCTTGTCAGAATATTTTATTTCAAAGACAACAGCTCAAGGATTTAAAAAATTATAAAACGGAATAAAAATACCTTCATAGTTTTATATCAGAAAAAAAGCACTGAGTCCGACATATTATATCAATAATGTTTTAAAAATCACCTGTAGGTAGGAATCGATTCCAACGTAAAGCAAATTATCTTACTTC
The DNA here is from genome assembly GCA_951813805.1 of Limnephilus auricula. NCBI lineage: Eukaryota > Metazoa > Arthropoda > Insecta > Trichoptera > Limnephilidae > Limnephilus > Limnephilus auricula. The sequence continues at coordinate 3,955,118 of OX638401.1, forward strand.
TTCCGTATTTGCAAATTCACTGTGTGGCATCATTTTTATTATCTAATTGACAAATTGACCAATCACTTCTTTAATCAAAATTAGCAACACGTTTCAAAACTCATGATTTTTTCGTCAGAATTAAATTAAAACTATCAAAAATAACAAAAGACAAACAAGTATAGACAAATAGCTCCTAGAGACCGAAAATATAATATTTGAATATAATATCAAAGACAGCAAACTCGTGCGTTCATCTAGAAGAGAAATGTATATCACCATCTTCTTCTTCCCCTTGTCCTATTCGGGTCGGGGACCCAATGCATCGACAAGGCTCCTCCATACGTCCCTGTCTTGCGCTGATTGTTCGGCCTCCGTCCATACGTTAGACACGCTAGGATCCTGGAAAAAAGATGTCGAAGAGAAACGTAGATATAAATAAAAATTCCGTTAATAAAATAAATTCCTTAACCTTAGCTACAACAATCGGAATCGAGATTTGGTTTTCAATTCCTGTACCTCTGTTAATTTCAGTCATTTTTTTATTTAACAACAAGAGAACAACAACAACTAGAGGGGTAATTAGAAAAGAAAAATGTAAAGGTGGTTATCATAATAAGAGAGAATTGAATCGCAGTTGGAGGAGAAAACTGACGCATGTCTACTACTACTACTAATAAATTAAATACACAGATGCAATTATAATAGTAAAAAGTGCCTATGTCAAATTTCTGAATGGCCCAGGGATGAAGATTGTTTATCAATTTCTTGGCGTAAAAAACGCTGAGTCAATATTTTTACTTCTACATTTGATAGGTTACAATTCCGTAAAACTAGATCATCTAATACAGGTATTCATAAAATTCAAATAGCGGAGGTTTTAAAGTACTTTCTGGTACCTAAATCATAATAAAAAAAACTGACATAGGTACTTCTAGTTATTACCCCCAGAAATAAATATTAGAAAATAAAATTGGTCTGACCTGTGTTCTTCCTAAACCTGTCTACAGTACTTCAAATAAATGCTGTGGTAACATAATCCAAGTATTTTTTTTTTACAGACAGTACCTATTTACAAACATAATGATACCAAAAGCATGCAAATGGGAACGTTAAAGAAAAAAATCAAAATTTATAATCAGTTTCAAAAATAAAAATATTAAATATTATGTCATTTAAAATCTTCTCTTATTTAACATACCTACTTGGTATGCTTAGACTCATTAAAGTAGTCAACAGTGTAGAACGATTAATGATTCACATTGCTATTATATTTTTTAGTGCAAGATAAAGAACAAGTGTTTATTGAACACCTGTTAGAAAATTAATAAATCAACATAAAGCTGCGGCCACCCGGGGAAAATTAAAACCTCTCAGGTTTTAAAATACCAACACTAATAACGAATTATTTTGTGAATGATTTTTAAAGAACCGCTCGTAATTAGCGCATTTATCAACTTTTTATAATTTTCATTCAAAATATACCAAATGGAACTTTAAAAATTTATTACGTATGGGTTCGTTCTCCTTAAAACAACGTGTAAAATAAAATATGACGTAAAATATTTTAAACCTAACAACTTTTTAATTAATGAAATAAATATCATAAATACGAATTTAGGTTTTTCTTGGAATTAGTAATCGCAAGCTAATCATCTCTAGGCATTAAAAGTAGCTTGTTTTGGAATAGGTACTAAAAAGTGAAAAAAAATCCCAAAAGAAATGTGCATATTTTTTTTTTCTTTATGTATGCTTAGGAGGAAGCCACAAGTTAAAAATGTGTATATTCTTAGTGCGCCTTATATCGCCACGAATATAGGTAATAGGTATAAAAATCGCTTGCTAAACGGAGTCTTTAAAAGCTCGATTTCACGCGCTAAAGTGGTTTTTATTTATTTTATAAAAAAAATTATAAAAAAAAGAAAGAAAAAGTAATTGTTACAGATAATTTTAGCCAAAATATTACATTTGTGTAGTTTTTTTTAAAATATAAATGATCTTATTTCAATAGAAATATTCCATAGTCTCACTGGCTCTAGCAATTGGGAACAGTTGGGACTCTTGTATTCACTTAATAAACGTATCAGCTATCCTAAAGCCAAACGTTAAAAAAAAGTATAGATTTCTTGATCATCGTAAAAAGACCGTAATTTAAAATTGATCTCATTAGAATTGATCGAGTGTTGCTCCCCGACGAAGGTCCATTAACATACTTTAAATCACCCCCTTCGATCAGCTCAAGTGCCTTCGGAGGTCCGTAAAACCTGGGAACAGCCTCCCTCGAAGGCTCGGGATACTTTACAGGCAAAAAATCAGCAGTCATCAACCACTACTGCTGACCCCTCAAATTACAAGTTCTTTGGGGGACTGAGGGTGGAGCTTTCTGACCCGAGTTTTATAACCCGACTACGTTTATAATATATGCTAACACTGAATGATTTTGTACCCCCGGTTAAGGGTGGAAGATTACGCTAGATTTTTTTCGCTGTTCGTCTGGCAAACGTTTATTTTGTTAAATAAACGTTTGCAATTTCTAGAGAATGAACTTAGTTAATTTGTGTAATGTCAGTGACTCAACTTTTTGTATTTCGTCAAAGTTGAAGGACAAACCCTTAGATCAATTTAGCCCGCGTTTCAATACGCATTGTGCATCTTCAGATGTGGATAATTCAATTTCGGGCGGGCGAAAGCAACCGAGGAAATTTATATTTTAAACCGATGTATCTTTCAAAATAATAAGTACATTTCGATGATTTTTTTTTATGTAGTACTCACCACACCCAAACTATAAATGTATTGTCCAAAAGTATAGCCTACTTTGAAATAGGATTCCATCAACTGAAGTTAAAGTCAGTGATGGGCCATTCATTAACGTTTTATGTGTAAAAAAGTACATTTTTAGTAACCAACAAATTGGTTTTCACTTCGGTAAAAATCATCTCAATAAAAATAAAATTTAGCGCATCTCCAGCGTCTAGGAGATAAAAAGATGGGGAAAACTTGTATCACATCCATATATTTATATTATCTATATGTTTCATACATATACATATTGGGACCCTTACAAAGAGATTGTTGTATAATCTTCACATAAAAATATTTTACAGCAATGCTTTTCCAGGTATTCAAATAGGTCTGGTGTAAGATAGAGAACTACCCTAAGGGAGAACTAACTAAGGGAGTAAATGGCTGCGTGAAAAATTATTTATAGATCTGCAACTAGTGTTTGCAATGTAATGTGTGGTGAAAACTATGTTGTTTTTCATATTTTTTAACATATTATTTTCAAATTTAACTAAATAGGCAGAGAGGATGGACCACAAACAACTCGGTCTTGGCACACACTCATTACTTCTTTCACTTCTATCTTTCAATTGTTTGTTCATGTGTTTGTAAAAATAAAGCATTAAATGGCTGTAGATCTTTTAACATTGAGAAAATTTTAAATTTAATTTAAAGCTTTTTAATTCAGTATACATCAATTTACCCTCTCGACAGACAACTCAGCTTTGCAGTTGTGTCTTGCAAAGGTGAGTTGTGTCTTCACAAAATTGTTGTTACCGGCATAATAACAAAGAACAAGCCAGTGCTGATTACAGCGCTAGCCCTAGAAATATGCATGAATAATAAATCTATTCCATTTCTTCAAACTTCGTAAAATCACTTTGTGGCGTCATTTTTAATTAAATTAAACAAATGATTATGATTTTTTGAACAAATCTGGAGTTTATAAATTAATTTGTAACGATTGTAACTTTTTATGTAGGAAAGACTTCTAGAAATTTTAATATTAGAGTTAACGAACATCTAATGTGTTCGAATAATAATAATTATTCTGAATTTGCGAACCACATTTTAGAAACAAATCATTCTTTTGATATGAATAAAGGGTTAATAATTTTACACACAAACACAACAGATTTACAATTAGCAAACTTATAAATTTTAGAAATTAGAAAAAGTGTTAATAGTAAATTAAATGGCCATCTCTTAAATTTATTTTCTTATTAATACTTATATTTAAAATAATTTTTTTGTTGTTGTTTAAACATCTTTATTATGATACGTTTTTAGATTTTCACGGCCAAAGGCATTTTCGTTGTTTGTTTTTGGGGTGTTATGCCATGTTGTGCTACCTCCCATCCGACGGATCTGCCGGATCTGCCCTGATGATGGACAATGCAACGCTGTCCGAAACGTCGGCTAAAGAAGGAGGTAGCACAACATGGCATAACACCTCAAAAACAAACAACGAAAATCTTTATGATGTTTTGATAATTTATTTTTTTCATATTCTAAAACAATATTTGGATTTAATTTTAAATAATTGTTTTTTACGATATTTCTTAATTAATTAATCACCTTTCTCCATAATATTTTTGTCCATAGTTCTTTTTAGTCTATACTTATTTGTTTCTTTTGTTATTGTCATTACTACCCTGACGAAGAAACCATCAGTTTCGAAACATGTAGGTAATCGTATTTATATAATAGTGGTTGATACAAAGTTATTTTTTAAATTTAATTAAATCTATTTCAGTCTCAGTACCATAGTTAATTATTATTGAATTTGATAATTAATTGCAATATCTACTTGAAATTCAATTAATATCGGGTACCCAATACCATAATTTGATTACGTAATATTATCAGAAATAATAACTGAACGCAAATAATACGTGTACATTCAGTTAAAATCATGGATTATCTCTAACATTTTTCAATCAATACAATTTTACGAAAATATTTTCAATTCACCACGTTATTTTGATCTACTGAAAAAGATGTGTTTTTGGGCAATTTGGGTTTTTGTAAATGGTCGTATCTATTTAATATTATTATATAAGTTCTCCTCTCCTAAGCACACCAGCGTCTGCTTTATCAGGATAATGTATGTAGTATAATATAAATCGATGTTATTATTTTATGAGAAAATTTATGGAGAATTAAAAATAAATAATTATATGTATATATTTTTTCAAAATCAAAGAAAAAAAACTTCTTCCACAACTGGTCTCTAAGCCAAGTAACCAACCAACCTCTCACCCCGCCCCTAACTTCCCAATACCTACTGATTTTTATGTTTTTGAAGAAAAAAAATAAATGTCACCGGAGGCCAAAATTTTATTTGCATTTTTATCTTAAAATAATGTCAGGAATCACTGGTTAAAGTGAGTCAAGTACGATGCTTAACATCCTGTATGTTATTTTTAGTATGTAATTAGTATTCATGAAAATAATTAAGGATATTCCACCAAATTCGAAACAATTCCTCTCAAAAGTTGTGCCTTGTTCTCTGAAACCCTATTACCAATGCTCTAAGCCAGATTGAATAACTTTTAATTGATTATTTCCTGCTCGAGATGATTGAACTTGCTTCTTATACATCACGATGACAATACTTTGAGACGCGACCACCAACTGAGTTGGCAAAGGGAAGGAACGGAAGGGCGGAAGCAAGGGCGGGGGTAAAGGCGGGGGCGGCTGTCACTCGTTAGCTTAGACACTCGTTAAGTTTTCTTTTTTACCTACATGACTTTCACTAACGACCTTATAATATTTTTAATGGCGATGGTAGATGTAAGCCTTAAAATAGAAAGAAATTACCTACCAACTTGGAATTTTCTACTCTAGATAATAAAAAACATATAATATAATAATGTTTATTTGTCATTTTTTTTTACAAATTTATACGTCTTGTTTATTTAAAATTGATTCTAGCGACAAATAGATCACTCAGCTAAACATTCAGGATTTCTCCCGGAATGCTGCCAGTTTTCAGCCGTGCCTCTAATAAAATACACATAATATAATTAATATATTCTATTATAAAAGAAAGTCCAAAAAACGTGCGGACCGCAAAAACTCAGAAACGAATCCCGGTGCGATTAAGGGAGTTATACGTATGGTGTGGTAGATCTCTATCCCCCCTCCAGGAATAGGGTTCCCGTTTTTACCTAAAGGACGTGCCTTTAAAGATATAAGGGCTGGAAGTTTGGCCTTCTAGAAATTTTAAGAACAGTCGTCCGGAAAGTTCTAGGAGGTTCGATAAAACTCTAGAAAAATTTGGAAGGGGTGACGGAATCGCATCCCGGAATATTCTGGAATGTTGTGGAATGTTCGGGAATAGGAAACATTCTAGAACACTCTCAAATGTTGTCTTGAACGAAGCCGGGTACCCTAGCTAGTAATTACATATAATTAAATCATACAAATCAAAATTCAAATTAAATCAAATAATACGAAAATTCAAAGTAAATAATATAATCGCAAACAAGTTGTTATTTCATTGTTTGTAAATTCCATCAATTAAGATGTTGTACGGTTGATTGTTCAGTCAGCAACCATTCACCGCGGAGTTTCTAAAAAGTACTACAATTCGACTTTCGAATAGACAGTGGTATTTCATTTCAAAGTTTTGATAATGAATAGCTGAAACTAGATTTTTTAATTTTTTAACGAAAACATCTGCAAGCTCATCATCAATCAACCATTAATCTGTGAGATCATCGTGTATTGTAGAATATTCTTCATCGTATCTTTTTACTACCGGTCACGCAATGTTGGACACTGTGTCCTACTGCTATATTGTGCAAGTTTATTCTTGAATACTTGATTAATGTTTCTTACTTGGAAATGTACGTGACCGATATAGACACAAATTACATTCCCCTAGGGAACTTAATCCGAACCCAACCTTCCCGACACTTACGTAGGAAAATAATTTTGCCGAACTAAACCAAGAACTTTGACGGATACAAGGGACACCTTAACGCACCTAACCCTGCCTAAACTAACCCTAAGATAGCAAATCTTCCTCCCAACGCCTTACTTAATCTTAACTAATTTCTAACATAAAATATGTACCTAGCTTATGAAATTTACCGTCTTTTTGATTAACAATTCAAAATTTGTAAATAATTGACACGAATAATAAACTTTTTTTTTAACTTGATGAGTAAAACTGGTTTCTGGTTTTTCTGTTTCTGATTTTTGATTGAGTTCCGCTAATATTTTTTTCATTAATTCGAATAATAAACATTCAGAGTTCAATAAATTACAGTACAGAATTGCAGACATTGTACATAAATACTGCTTTATTTTAAAAGAAAATTTTTAATGTATATTGTTCTAATTATTCAAGTGCTTTTCAAGTAAAACTTTTCTGACCATTCTGCAATACGATTCATAAAAGTTGAGATGTAACAATAGCGTTTCACGAGAAAATGGAGTGTAGTTGAAAAGAACCATTGTTTTAAAATTTGTTATTTGTGAGCTGTCATCTTTACAAATGAATGTTTCAATCAATCGCCACTTCTTTATCAACAAAATAAGTTCTACAACTACGTAATAAAGGTCAGTAACCTATTATTATGATCATTAATCTTTTACGATAGTTGAAAACGCATATTACGAATATTTGTTTAAATACCATTTCGTTTAATATTATAAAATATAAATATTTACATCGGGAAAAATGTTAAAAGACGCATTAAAGTCTGTCTATAATTGTAGCGATGGAATTATATTAAAAGAAACAGGTGTTATGTTGAAAAACGGATCCACTTTATTAATCACATAGATTCACAAACGAGATTTTATCAGACAAGGCTTGAAACACTGGGGTTAACACTGCCACACCGGATCGGGGTTACACATCTACACTAACTAGAGTTTTACCCTGTATCTGAGTGGGTTTTTACACCACATACTCAATAATTTAGGTAATCTTAGAAAAACTATTCAGTTATCGGCATGCATTTAAAAAATGTAAATAACATTACTATTTTTTAATAAATTATATTGAATTCTGGCGAAATATATAATTCCATCGCCCCACCTTCAATTGTGATATCGCCTGAAATTTCCCCGTCCGTATCCCCACCATATACCGGACTTTATGTAACTAAACCCCGCTTATAGCCGATTGGTAAATAATGAATTTTAATCGAAAGGGCTGTGTCGTAATAAGTGAGTCACGCTATCTTCCTTATTATCGCTTTTACCAGTATGCGCATCAAACTAGCCGCGTTCGCAGACGCTGTAATCGCAAATCGCTAGTCGAGATTTAGAAACAAGGAGTGATGCTCGCTATCAGCCCCCCTTCTCTGTTTTCTATGAAAAAATATGCGTTATGGTCTATATTCATTAGAATATTAATGATGACTTTATTTATATATATATATATATATATAATCGTTATATATTATATTATATAACGCTTTACATAACGATCACTAGAATGTGTTGAATATACTTTTCTTTGATTATTACGAAAAAAAAAACATAAAATTTTGTTATTAACACCCATTAATAATCAAAACCAATTGGGGGACCCGAGTGACCCCCCTTCGAACCATGTGTGATTTTGTTCTTTCTGGTACGAAAAGGTTAAAATAGTATGTAGAAACTACGAATTTATTGTAAGCGATATTTGAAGCGGTTGGTTTTACACCGCTCCATTTTAAATTACTTGTAGTTCCCATAAAAAGTATCAAAATGTCTTGCGTTTTCACATTTCAACAAAGATTATTTTTTCTTATTTAATATATTCGTAAAACTTTTCTAGTTACTTATGATTGAAATGATATGTGGTAACATAAAGGTTTGACATAATATTTTGATAAGACATCAGTGTTTTGATACATAGATTTCCGATGTACCATACAGTTTGTTTACCGCAGAATGAAAAAAGCAACATTACATACATAAACACTAAATTAAAAGAGTGGCTTATCTTATTGTTAGCAAATTTACCAGGAATTCGAACGGGTTAAAGTAAAACGTCGATTTAACATTACTGATCAATTCCGCTGACACCGAAAATTTTATTTTTTCAATGCGTGATGGTTTACATATCAGGATTGACAGCTTCAAGCTTCAGAGATTACCCGCACCAAATAATATTTGAGAGATCGAGATGAAATAAATAGAGACCAGGTGTGAATTTTGCTCTGTCATTCACTAGGAATGGAGACGGATCGAGATAAACCATCGTTAGAGTAAAAATCTCTGTGTATAGCAGATTTCCTTCAATAATAACAAATCACTGTCCACATTTCATGAATGAGAAACGATCAAAGTCTTCTTTTACAATGTGACTTTTGTTTTTTTTTTATATTGTGTCATAGTAAAATCATGTCACATTATTTAAGTTTATTACCTTCATTTATGATAACATAAGACCCTAAAAACTTACGTGTTTTTGTCTTGTGAATTTCTCTTAACTCGCTATCGCAGTTTCAAAAGAGTGGCAGATATAAGCTTGTTGTTTAATGTTAAAGTAAATAAAAATATTGGACCACCAGTAATAGAGCGCTCTCCGTTAAGCAAATCGCAGCTTGCCGACTTTACTTGATTACGGAAATAATTATAAGTGGATGGTTGCCCTGGTAATTAGTAGTAATTATATTTAAAATAGGTTTGAAGGCAGATAAAACGTCTCTTCACAAATATTGAACGTATTATTATGTGACATAGCTACCTACATATATCATTATGGTACTTGTACAAATTCTACAATAGGTGGTTCGTTACGTTTAATGTACCCCAAGTGGTTCGCTACGTTTGGTGACTTAGAAAGGGTGCCCGGATTCATGGGGTAAGGTTTGTCTGAGTTTGGGAGGCGGGAATGGGTACCGCCGCCCCGGGAACCATTTTTTAGATAACCAACACATCTGCCATAGGTCACCCCAAGTAGTTCGCTACGTTTGGTGACTTAGCAGGGGTGCCCGGGTTCATGGGGTGAGGTTTGTCTAGGTCTTGGCGGCGGATGATCTAGATACACTGAAACCCAGATTCCTAGCCAATCCTCATACCTTTTTCCTTCCCAGAACTTCCTCTCCTTCCTTTCTTTAAAATACCCTCCACACAGCATCCCCAAAGACGACATAGGCCCTGAGGTAAATTATTTTCCTCAGGGCCTCCTGTGTGGACCTTATGTAAAAAAAAATATATATATATATTATAATCATGTCAGCGAACTGAAATTTCTTGCTATAAGTGTTGGGGTTTTCGGTTATTTTTAACAGTGGAATTATAAATTTTCCCAAGGGTTCAAACAGTAAAAGATTTTACACAATACTGCATTGTATGAATTCTCGTCACGTGTAGTTGCTATAATATAAATAGGTGTAGCAGCTGCGTTACCGCTGCTTACACCTTCTAGGATACCGACCCGAAATTCATAAATTAGACGGCACGAGTAAGAAGGCGAAGAAAGCTGAATCAACAATCAGACTACAATTTATTACGAAATTATATAATTGAAATATCGACCATTGACACCGTTATACGAAAACTGCTGATAAGACGAACTAAAGGAATGCAGGATGATGCAAAACATTCATACAATGAACCGAGTAGACGGGATACCCTACTCGTGCAGTTATAATAACTATCGTCAGCGATCCTGAATCGAAGTCCAGACGCTCCCACCCGTGGAAGACGAGAACAAAGGAATCATCACCTATATAAACGGAGGAGGATCTGCTCACATCATCCACCCGCTTCAACAAGTCCGACGCGTCACGGCGTACTCCACCTCGATGGAAAACCCCGTACCTAATTATCTTTGACGTCATTATTGTATCGTTATGATGTGTATTTATTGTCGATATTATATATACTATTTGTACAATAAAACCAACAACCCATGGTATACGAATACCAACAGTGGTGACCCCGACGTGATGCACTGTTGATCTTTCAGATGAACAATACAACTTTGATGATCGGGAGTTTCAATAATACCTCAGTTCGTCTAGATTGCGAGTCACATTTATGAATGTTTAACTGGATTTAACATCCGTTCTAAAGGACGCTGATTGTTAATCTGGAGCAGAGAAAATGGTCCCTGAATCTGCCCACCGGTAGATCGGACGTGATCGGGTAACTTCGTTATAGTAATGTGCAGTATTTCTTACTTACCTCTATTGAGACACATTAAAACTACATTTATAACTACTTTTACTAACGACATCTGTTGAGAGATATTCAAATTAAATACATATTCACATAGAATAGTACAATTTTTTACAACAATATTAATTTATGGAGAATAGAGAAAAAATATTTTGGGAAAGGACAGAAAATCAATTTATGTTAAATGATTCGTGTGGAATTATCTTAAATTTATCGTCGTTGAAAATAAAATCCTTATGATTAAAAAGTTGGAACAAATTGATGATAAGCCTGTTCAAATATTTTTGTATCCGGAAAATTTTATTTTAATTAGAACGTCATTAATTTTTTTAAATTTCAAAACGACAATATTATTAAGGAAAAACGTTTAAATTATCAATTTGCAACTAGTTCATCATATTAAAGGTAACTACCCCAGGATTGAGGGAGACGTCAATCTACTTAATCACTTAACCTGGTGACGTTTCGATATCGATCAGGGCAAGACGAGGGATTGATGTCAGGGGCGGATATTGTCTTCACTGTGACGTCTTTTCTCTAACAACTTTGTAACTCAACACGTTTTGGATAAACAAGCAACATTCCTTATAATAATGAAGATGAAAGGATGAAAACAGACTGAATGCCGCAGATATAAGAAGTCTGAGGCGTATATGTGGTAAAACAATTTATGATCGTGTGAAAAATATGAAGATTCGCAAAGAATGCAAGGCTGATGTAACCGCAATGAGTAAATTTAGGAAAAAAAACGCTTCAATGGGTTAACATGTAAAGGTCCTTCACATAACTTTAGAAAATCCATCACTCATTAACACCAAATAAAATAGTTTTTAGAGAATCAATAAAAAGTATTTTTTTTTACTAACGTCTATTTTTATTTTTCCATTTCCAATCGCTATCTCTTATGCCGGCTGGTAGCCAATTTCAAAGATTTTTTTTTGGTTTGAATGTGGATTGAACCTTTTTTTTCCAGGAACTGGCTAAAATGAGCAAACACTCCTAACAACTAAGTTAAATCCCAATTGAACGGTACCCACGATTACTTTGTATATTTACTGCAGTGTGATGTCACCCATTTTCAGAACAATGCATGTGTGTGCGCGTGTATGTATGTAAAGGGCATTAAAATTTTATCCAAAACGAGCCTATCTGCCGAGTTTCAGTTAGATCGGATGTCAGAAAGTGGGTTAATTTCCACTTAACATCGAACACAAAATTATTGATGAAAATTAGTATAATAAAACATGACAAAATATTGTACTTGAATAATGAGTGTGATGCAACATGACACTTTATTATAGTTGACCAATGAGTGTGATCCAATACTACACGTTATTTTGACGAAATGACAATTTATGTGATCACAGCATGTATAAATATAATATCCTCGCCCTACAAAGCTTTAACACCTTAAAATAATAGGTTGAGTGTAAATACAATAATTATTATTTAGTCCGAAATATTTCAGGGGTTGTTTGCAAGAGTTTCTGAATTCGGCTTTCTATTGTTCAGGTTTCTAAGAATATCCCAAGCATCGCCTCGCTGGGAGGGTAGGTACTCGAAATACCCTTAAATAAGTTTGTTTCAAGGGTTTGCTTTACCTTAAATATTTCATGGCAAAATTGACTATACAAGCACTTCTAGACTTTTACAAACTTTTTTTCTTAAAAGGTACCTTAAATTATAGATTTGAGTGAACGTTACCTTTTTCAGGTCCGTGTAAAAATACCACACGAAGGTTATGTTTTTTTATTTGAATACCGCACTCTTTTGCGGTATTACCCAGTTAATTTTAAATCTGGGTGGCGATTTTGGATACCGTCGCTCCGGAAACTATTTATTGGATGACCAAATAAATTTTGTTTTCCAAAAACAAAATTTGACCGGTCAGTGGTTGTGTGGGCATCGCGTTTGGCTCCCACCCAGGCGTTCCGTGTTCGATCCCTCGGCTGGCTAAGTCCTCCATCACAACACAAGCAATATCTTCCGCTTAGTGTGGTGGTAGTAGAAGATTTTCAAATGTTGTTGGGTTATTCGTAACCCGGGAATGTTTGTCTTTCTTTTTAAAAAAAAAAAAAAAAAATACCTCTGCCATAAAGTTCGGTAACTTAACGTTCATTATTTTCCTCTGACCTCCTGTGAGGAGCTTATAAAAATATTTTTAAAAAACTGTCTGGAATCCTCGTGCCTCGTGAAGCTGAAACAAAGAAGATGAAAATGAGCAAGGTTGTGAAGTAGCTGACTATTCTTATCTGGTCACCACTCACAGCTAAAGCCTTTACAAACAACATTTCGATTCATGGCGTTCATTGAGGTGACATTAAGGCCCAGTTGCTTCGCAGAAATACAAATGAAACAGTGTTATCAGATGGCCATTTACAATACAAAGAATTATAAAATCTTTTCTTCAAACTTCGCAAAATCACTTTGTGGCGTCATTTTGAATTAAATTAAACAAATAACTTTGTATCAACCACACACAGACTAAAAAGAACTATGGACAAAAATATTACAGAGAGAGGTGATTAATTAATTAAAAAATATCGTAAAAATACAATTATTTAAAATTAAATATAAAAATTATTTTAGAATATGAAAAATTACATTACAAAAATTATCAAAACATAATAAAGATGTTTTAACAACAAAAATAAATTATTTGAAATATAAGTATTAATAAGAAAATAAATTTAAGAGGTGGCTATTTTAAAAAAAAATATTTGGTTATTTTTTTTTCTTTTCTTTTTAGTCTATACTTGTTGGTTTCTTTTGTTATTTAATGTCATTCGCTAACCCTGACGAAGAAACCATCGGTTTTGAAACATGTAGGTAATTGTGATTATATAATAGTGGTTGATGCAAAGTTATTCGTTTAATTTAATTATAAAATCTATTACGATGCATGCACACGCTTACCTTTAAACACGGATTCTAAAACAATAAAATAATAGAACTTCGTCAAATATACTTACATAATTATCATTTTAATATATATTTCTATCCATTTATTCCATTTGCATTTATTCCATTTATTCATTTGGAAGATCACATTCTTTACAGAACTAATTCACACTTCCAATTACCCTCCTTTTATTGTAATTAACTTAAAATGTAATTAACCTTTATATTCAATTAACCTTGTTTGTGTTCAATTTATGTACCTCTACATCTGTGCTCTTGACGCAGATATTTTATAGTGAGACAAGAATTGAAAAAAACCACATGTAATTGTAATATAGATTAAATGATAAAAAATAGAAATAAATAAATCAAAGTGCATTTCCGCTTTGTATCAAATTATAATACGCTAACAAGGTTAAAAACATGAAAGTCATCGTCTTCTGCTGCTCACAATTTTTACAAAAGCTGAAACGGACTTAGAGGACTGAAATCGGGGTTTGACGGGGGACTTTTCGATGACTTTATCACATGATATTCTGCGAAACAACTGGGCCTGGTGAATATTCCATTCTGGAAGATTCTGTGATGAAAATGAAACCCGTATTTTTACGAAATTAAAAGCACCACCCTTCTCTCACATTAATAATTATGTTGCTATAAATTAACCCTTTTAATTAAAAAGATATTTTTCTTCCCCTTTCTGAAGAAAAATTCAGAATCCTGAAATAATATACACCCACATCATGTTTCGTTTGTTCTATAGTCAAAAGACCAAGCTTTCTTTTCAAGTTTATAAAATTATCGCATTTTTTTAAATAAAATTTTCAATTAAATTCTATTGTCTTAAATTTTAATTTATAAAAGTCTTCGTTATGAAATAAATATAATTTGATGAGAATTTTAATTTTTATACTAATAACTTATTAATCACCGCCTATTGTTATATTATTGTCTTTAAGTATTTATTTTCCATTCTTATATATAATATTGTTCAGTATCCTGATGAAGAAACCATTGGTATGAAAAAATTTTGTTATTTTCATTTGATTATCATTTTCACTAAAAAAATATCCTCTCTATTTCCATTGCGATAACAACGTGACTTGTTTCCTTTTACTGTGTCATGCTTTCCCTTAAACGAAATATAGTTTAGTTTAATTTATTCAAATATTTCGCATAATGGGGAAAAGTATTTAATTTCTCTATCAACTATAAATCTGGCTACTTGAAATAACTTAATAATTGGTTGTAAACTAGCTTTGAAGGCAGAAAATGCAAAAATATTTTGCACAATTGATTGGTAAACCGTATTATGCAAGGCAAGAAAGATATGCTTTTTTGATTATTGTGGCGATGACAACATTATTTTATTTTATTTATTTTTTAATTATCAACGCCTGGTGGTCTTTTACATCCCGGAATAAGGTTTATTTGACTACTAATGTAGCTTACACTATTCGGCATGTTTAATTATATATTACAGATATCTGAAATTAATTTATTGATTCGACCCAAACACAGGTGATAAGACCAACGTTTCGATTCTGATTGGTGATCTTTGACAACGGTGATACTGATGTGGGTATGAACGTGTGTGAAGCAAGACAAGCGTGCCAAGGCATAGTTCCCCACCTTCCTCTTGCCAACCTCCTTCCCCTCCCCACTTACCTTCAGCTTCATAAAATCACAAAAAAAAAAGTTTCATAAAATAACAAAAAAAACAAATATCGCGCCGTTTCACCACAGTGGCAGGCAGTGAGGACAGAACGCAAAAGAAGTCGGTGTCTTAGCACACTCCGGTTGACTCTTTCATCGTCATTACATACTCTTCTTAAGTAATCCTTAAGTATTTGGTTCATTTGATCGTTCCATGTCTTCGTCGGGCGTCCACAACTTCTTCTACCATTAATATTTGCCTCATTTAGTCACAGTCCTCGTTGATTCACTCTAACTGAAGGTATTATATATTATGTTCATTATAGTGTTAGCATCAGATATACATCAAAATTACAAAAAAAAAACAGTTGGGAAGAAAAAACACACCAATTGCCCATTAGGAGTGGTCAGAAAACCCAAAAAACATTAGCAACTATTATACCAAATAAAAATTATAAAAATGAAAACTATAAAATAGAAAATAAGCTTTTTTATTATTTTTATATGTTTAATATTGTGATGTCATCTAAGCATGGCTAAGATAAAAATAAACCAAATCTTTCTTAGAGACCGTATTTAAAAAAAATATTCACGAAAAACTCGCAGTTTTTCCTTCATTTTGGAGGTAAATATTTATTACGTCTACGGAATTCAAAACAACCCAGAAACATGAATAATTCTAATGATGTCAAATGATTTGTTGAAACTTTTTTTAAGTTGTGTTCGTCAATAATCAAAAAATACATATTTTTTAACTTAAATCTGAAACGGGAAATACAATCGTCTTTTAACCACATGCCTAAAAATGTACTCATCTTCTTTTAATTTTATAAACTTTATATATTTTTTTAATTTTTCTCCTTCACATATTTATCTAAATCAGACTGTATAGAAAATGAATGGTGGTATCTATTTTTTTTTTTTTTAATAAAAGTGTAAAAATTATATTTCAATGACAACCAATTTATCACCCTTCAATTGCATTAGCAACGCGCTGGAAAATAAAATCCAAAGGTCTACATTATAATGTTAGAAATTGAAAATTTATAACGAAAAAAATTACTTTTAAAATTTATAGTAAACCAAACTGAATAAAGTCTTCAAATATCCAATCTCCTAACCATCCCCATTCCTTTCTCCGCGCAACAATTGAAGGTAACTACGTGGTACATATCTACTACATATGCGCTCAAACCAATTTTGCGTGAATATAACTGTATTTATATTTAAAATAGTTTTGAACCTTGACCTTGTGGATTTAGTCTTACCTCGTTAGCTGGTCCCTACATTATTAATTTATTATTGGACATAGAGTTCGACTCTAAACGTTTATGCGGTAAAGTGGGTTAAGACTCGAATAGAATTTGAAAATAGGCTTTTCTTAAGTCTGTTTTTAAAGTGTTTGATTTATAGTGGCTTCGCGATTAGTGCTAAATACTTTGATGGTTAAATCAAAGCATAAGTGAGGACAAAAATATGTCACGCTCGCAATAAACGAATACAATTATTTATATCGTTGTTCTTTTAAAGTCTTCAAAAACAAATTTTCTAAAATAGTTATCATTCGTTTTAGCGGGATAGCAATATAATTTTAAAGAATTTTATTTATTTATCTAACAACATAATATGAATTTTAAAAGAGGCATTAGAAATTCATGCAATTGGGCTTACAAATTAAAAATACTAGCTGAAGTCCATGGAGTTGCCCGAGTTTTAAACAGAAATTTTCGAAATCGGATGTGTACCGTAATTGTCCTCTTTTTTACATTAGCTTCACACAGGATGCCCTAAACAAAATAATTCCCCTTATGGCCTATGTCATATTTGGGGATGCTGTATGGATAGTATTTTTATGAAAGGAAGGATAGTAAATTCTGTGACGGAAAATGTACCAGGGTTGGGTAGGAATCTTCATCCCAAATGGCGGCTATGGTTGACCCTTTTATTTTCAACTTCGATTTGATCTAACTCAATCCTGTAGGTGGAAAAATATTTCAACAAGTAAATGGCAATTTTTTCAACCATCATGCCAAACCATAATGAGTTTCCTAACTATGAAAATAAATTATTTTTTCCAACTAATACATCGACCAAAGAAGGACTAGACAGGGCGTACCATACAAACTTGCTTATTAAAAATAACACCACCTAAGAGTGATTTCACAATTCAACTCCTGTTACAATTCCGCCGCCTCGCTTAGTAAACCTAGATAATATAAACGCACCTTCCAAAACAGAGCACAAAGTTAGCCTTCGATCCATGATGTAGTTTTTTCGTCTATCGACCAATGAGACAGCATAAAACATCATACGTCACAATTTATTGAGATGAATTTAACAATCCGACTTATTGTAAAGTTGTCGTACGAGTTTATAAAGTCGTATGCGAAACCGAAATTACAAAATATAAACCCACACAAACAATATTTTTTTCTAGAAAAGAAATTAAAAACTGAAATTGAAAATGAAAATACGTTATTAACGCAGTAACTGATACGTTTTGTTTGTGTTTATTAACATCATAGAATTTTACATTGAAATTTGAGTGCTTTAGTTTTATATTTTTAGAACTTGTTCAAGTAAAACAATTATTTTTAGGTCATAAAACGGTATCAAATGTCCACGGTGAAATACTTTCGTTCATCCGTTTGTGCCATTAACAGGAAATAAACAATATTGTACTTATGGTAAAAAAAAACTCGCACCTCCTATCGATAAGTCTAGTTAACATAAAAACCGAACTTGTCCTTGTTCACGCGTGGTCTTCCATTCAACGACTAAAGGGGCTAAAGAAAAACATCTTGTAACAAATTGACGATTACTTCATTATTTAAAATAATAATCTTACTAGATTTTGACTTCGTGGTACTAAGACTTTTGAGTAGCGATATGAAGGTCACGGGTTCAAATCGGTTGAAGATTGAATTTAATAATTTACAATAATATACGTTATATTTGCGGCATGTTAGGGAGTAAAGGATACTCTTAGTATCGCCCTGGGGTAAGACCACAATTCAGAATTGAAACATTGTATCAAATGGCTTTAACCGTATTTGGTGACCAGATCTGAATAACCAGGAAGTTCTCCACCTTTATCCCCCCATCTCCATCCCCTTAGCACTATATACAGCCTCACAACATGATGGCGATGCCATAGTCTCACTGGCTACAAGCGGTTTGGAGTAGATGATACTCTTGTGCAGTATTCACATTAAAAAAAAAACACGAAATAAGTACTAACTTCCCTTACTAATAAAAGAGTTTTAAATTTTAAACAACTAATAAACAACCATTTATGTTTGATGAACAGTTGTTTATCAGTTGTTTACATTTCAGAAAAAGGCAATTTGTAAAAACATGACACAAACATTATTTATTAAAATCTATTCATATAGTAAAGGAATAACGGACATTATTCCTTGTTATTGCTCGAAGTATCTAAGATGTTTCCTAAGAACATTAGAGTATTTTTCAGTGTCTTTTCTAAAGAACATAAGAGTTTTCTCTAAAGAACATTAGAGTATTTTCCATAAAACATTAGAGTCTTTTCTAAAGATCATTAGAGTATTTTCCAGAGAACATTAGAGTATTTTATAAAGAACATTAGAGTACTATCCACCTTATTTTCCACTATAGTGACTTCACCAAAGTTTTGCAATGCCTTTAGAAGTTGAAAAACGAATGTATGCTGATAAACTAAAATGGCTTAACTAGAAAGAATTGTGAAAAATACAATTTAAATGAATTATTAAAAAAATTATATATAAATAAAAGTATTAAGAAGTTCTGGAATGCATACATACAATAAAAATAGTAAAGATTTACCCCACTGCCAATGGATGTTTTGTAAAATCTGTTTGTTTGCTTACATTTTATATTAAAGGCACACCTACTACTGTTTATCGAACTGGTTGGAGAGTAATAAATGGTAGGAATATATATTATATGTAGGGTTTATGTTGTTTGTCGGGAGTTTTTCACACTTTTGTGAGGGTTGAACGAATTTTTTTTTCATTTAACAACCCCAATAAAGAACAAGTTTATTTAGCACTTGGCGGCAATTAATAGAGTTTTATGTAAACACGGAGAAACCACCTCGGAACCCTTGAAAACACCATAAAAATTATTCAAATGGCAGTTAATTATTTTAAAGCCAAAAATAAAACATCGAAATGTTAAGCAATCGATTTTTGCGTATCGCTCGAGATGTTTTGAAACAAAACAATCTTTTAAAAATAAGTTTTAATACAAAATAATTCTTAACGTACCAAATAAGGGGTACAGAACATGGCCCACGGATACTTTAATAGTTAAAACTGTTAAACCTGTACAAATCGCAGGTGCGTCCCACGGTTGAATTTGGCAGCTAACTCTGGTCTGGAGCCCCAAAGTACCTGAAAAACACCCTCTGCTCTGTGCAGAAACGGGCGGTACGTTTGATAGATTCTCCCTTCTTAACAAACTGATTTTAATCTTTAGAGCACAGACTTCGGGTGGGAATGCTATCCTTGTTCTACCTTGTTGGTATTTCAATGGAAAATACTCCGAGGAACTAGCGTCATTGATCCCCTCGGCAGCGGTGCATGGTAGGGAAACACGACAAACGCGCGTCCGACATATGTACACGGTTGAAATTTGTCACATGAGAACAACAGTTTTGAGGTCAACAGTTCGGCTGTGGAACGATTTGCCGGCCTCTGTGTTTCCTCCTTCCTACAACTTGAGTCTCTTCAAGACCCGTGTTCACTCCTTCCTCTCCTCAAAAAGGCCCTCCACGCACGAAATTATTTTCCTTAGGTGCAGAGTTATTGTAAAAAAAAAACCTTTACAGTAATAAAATCTCAAATACATAAGCTTCTTAAATCTCGTAAATGGCGTTGTTCACACTTCACTTGCAGATATATTTATCCTATTGAAAATAGCACGATTTATAGAAAACATCAATCAATTGTTACAGAATTATAAAAAGGCCTCGGAAAACGCGTTGAAAATAGAGACACATATTAGTCTGCTATTCGATTCCACGGCCATTATTTTCTCTTTGGTATTAAATGTGAAACCAGACAATCGTATCGATTTTTACGTAAATATTTGATCAACGGAAGCGAACCGTGTTGCTTGGTACACAGTGTTTCGTGAAATAATATCGTTTTATAAAAAAACACTCCAATTAAATGTTTCCATTGGCAGCAGGTTGCATGATCCGACAGACGATAATGTTTGGCCTTTATATCAAACGAAAAGAATTTAAATCTGTAGCATTATCATAAATTTTATGATATAACGAATTAGAACATTATTTATTGCCATGAATAAAGAATTGAGTTTTATTAAAATTGCCACGAAATATAAAAAAAGCAAATTAACTATCGGAAATCTGAATTTGGCTACACACTATTTAAATTTTATTGGAATAATTTTTTTTTATATCTTTTGAAGCTTATACACATCAATGTAAAATTTCCGTGAAGAAAAATATAATACTAATAATATTAAGCGAAACATAAAAGAGACCAGATATTAAAAAAATAATAAAAGGTAACGGTAGAAGTTGGTTCAGGCGTTGTCCCGGTAAGAATGAAATCCTGGATTCGATTCCTAGTTGCGATCTAACCATTTTATTTTTCTGTGTCTTGTTCTGTTTAATATTTCGTTTATATTTATAAGTATTTTCTTCTTCTTCAATGATGTACACTTCACCTGGAAAAAAATATTTCGCAAAAATTATGTTAAATTACAGAAAAAATTTCAAGTAAAATTATACAAACCGTTTAATTTTATTTTAAGACTATATTTTTATTAGTTGTTTCCATGGAAACGATTGTACATGATGTAAGTATAAACCACAATATAATATAAGAAAAAGGTTCATGTCATTTTTGGGGTTGTAGTATCTAGATTCTTTTTAGGAAAAGGAAGGAGAGGAAACTCTTGAAAGGAAAAAGGTAAAACCATAGACACACTTCAACCCATAAACCCGGGCACCCCTAAGTCACGAAACGTAGCGAACTACTTGGGGTGACCTACAAGAGGGGATTCCAGGGTCTGTGGTACCCATATGCACCTCTTAAATTATATGGTAATGTTTTCACTTTATGTATTTTTTAAAATAATAGTTATGTTACCGGATCTCGTTACCGGATTATAACCACTCGAACTCTTTTTTCCACAATAAGGTACTATTTCCAAAACCACGTAATGCTTTGTTGCCAAAATATGGCAAATATTCTCTAGATTCTTGAAAATGTTTTAAAGTTAACGATTTAATAATATTTTTTTTATAAATTCTACAAATATGTCATAATAGACAAAAGATGGGTGAATTCATTGGCTATATATAACTATAATCAGTTTTTTATGTCTCCATTTTCAAATTCGGAGGAATGATTTTTTTAATGTGGGCGGAAAAATTTCCTTTAGCAATCCAAGAAAAAAATTTAATTTGCTCGTGTGGTCGCTCTAGTGGTTAATAACATCTCTAAAGTATCGTAATATATATACAAAGGTGTATTTATATATATATATATATAATTTTCCCACATTTAAAAAAAAATCGAATACATAATATATTATTTAAACGAGGAAACACTTTCGTATCGTGATATAACAAAATTAGGATTCTATTTCGGTACGTTTCCATGTAAAGAGGTATACACGCAGTGGATCAATTTCTTGAAAAATACCTCCCAGGATCTGAAGAATGCATCACCGACACCGATTATTAATCTCGATAGAGTTCTTAAGAGGATTATGTAGATCAAAATGAATACATATATGTCCTAAAACGGGATTCCTCCTAGTTGGGCAGTCAAAACATTTTATAAACAATGCACAACATATGTATAATCTTTTAATAATTTAAAAAATAATATTAAATTTATTATGTAATTTTAAAATTTCAGTTTACGAATATATTTCTCGACCTTCTCCGTGAAAAAAATATTCATAAACCCAATGTTTTTCTTACTTTATATCTTTATTTGTAGTGGTTATTGGAAGCGAACATTATAGTGAAAAGGACTAATTATAAATTTATATAGAACGAGCGGAAGATTTTCTTTAAACTATCTACTGGTTTTGTCAAAGAGACGTAAGGAGGATTTTTCTAACGGCGGCAATTTGGGGGGTGGATATGGGTACCGCCGCCCCTAGAACCATTTATTGAATAACGAACACCCCTGCCATAAGTCACCCTAAGTGGTTTGCTATGTTTGGTAACTTAGCAGGGATCATGGGGTGAGGTTTGTCTAGGACTCAGTGGCGGATGCGCCTGCCCATCTACTCTGTGACGGGCCTGATTTAGTGCAACTGGTTTAGGGATATTTTTGACCTATCCAGGCGGATTCTCTCGACCGATCCGATGGGAGTCATGGATTCATACGTCTGTCACTCCCGGACACACTAACCCCCTCTTCTTCCTTTCCCTAAAAATACTCTCCACACAGCAAACCCAAAGATGACATAAGCCCTGAGGAAAAAGAACCTTGTTGAAAAAAGTAAAAAAAAATGATAATCTACGAAGTAATTTATTCATCGCTAGCTAAATTATAAACATGAAAGATGCAGATGAGAGGATTATCGTATCAAATACTTGAATCTGTAATATCAATAGTGTAACTAAAAGACAAAGGGTAGATATGAATTTATGAGAATAGCTTGCGGAGATTAAGATTTGATCTGTTGCATTTTTTTTAGCTTTAAACATTTCAATTCTTCTGTTTATCTCTTGTGAAAAGTTAGTTTTCTTTAAAAAAAAATTGTGATCGTTTAAGCTTTTTGATAACATTTTTTTAAAAATTCACTCCCTACATAAAACAAAACATTGGTCCTGACCTCCTAGGTTCACAATGCTATCTCACACACATACATTATGTGTTGAAAGCATTCAATTAGTATATAATTCGACAGATTATAACCATTTAGATTCCCGGTAAAACAATTTTAAACACACACGGATAGTTTGAATTCCCCGTAAAAATAATTATCATTATTTTTAATTATGTTCTAGTAGCGAGCCGCTGCCATCTTGCTAGAATATTTGTCACTGGTCGTTTCCGGGAAATGCGGATTATTTGTCGGGAAATGAAAAAGGGAAAATAAGGTGCGGCTTGTGGATGTTCATACGTTTCCATTAGAACAATTCCTAATTACCGAGGTACATGAGAACTACTAACAGAGTGTTACGCGGTGTGGAATTTAAAAACCTATTTTCCATAGCTACGAGTATTTTGAGTGTGCCTTCACGTACTACGTGACCATCACGCAGTATTCTGGAAATACGTCATCGCCGATATTGCGCAACAGTTATGGGAAGTAGGCAATATTATTTTTGTTAACGGCATTCACGTGAGCATGGTAGGAATTTTTTGTAATAAAATCTCATTATTTAACCTTGATTTACCCATTTGTGGATATTAGCCTCCTTCACGTTTTTCCAATTTGTTTCTATTTTAGGCAGTTTTGAATTCCATTGTTCCGCTGTCTCTGGGTACTTGAAACTCTGAGCAATGTAAACACAAGAAAGGCCAATGATTTTTCAACGCAACATTTTAAGTCCTCACATCATCTTTCATTATAGCCTTTTCTTCTTTTGGTGTCCAGTTCAGTTTTGCTGAACTGCAGTTCTAGAGAAATACAATGTTCAGTAGTATAAAACAACTACATCAATTTTAATAGTTCGGAATTAATCCGATTGCTTTGCCCAAATCGATTTCTCCAAATTAAATATCCCCACATTACTACATAATACAACCAGCAGATTTTTAATGCAATATTAATATTCGCTTAATGAATTATTATTCTTGATCGATTTGGGTACCGAACAATACCCAGAGGGCAAATTTCCATGAAAACCAAAATCCCAACAGCCAATTCCCAAGTGACAAACTTCAAGGAAAATAAATTTTAATAAATATTACTTATAATTTTCAAGCGTAGCGCAAATGAGATTGAAAAAAGTGACGGATTTCAACAAGAATTCAACAACTCAGTAGCTAAAGTGGTTGAGACACCAATCCCAAATAAACTAGAAGTTTTCAGTTAAAGTTAAAAATCTTTGAAATTAATGACTAAACAACAAGACAGAATAATTTTAAGCTACATTATTTCCTTGCCCAGCGAATAAAATTTATTTTAGTATGCTAACTAAAAAAAACTCTTTTTAAGGTTCAAAATAAAATAAAATCGAAGTACGGTGAGCTCCTAACAAATCGGTTACGGATTACTTAAAATATTTCAGATGGTTACCAATTGAGTCAATAGATGTCGCACATTAAAATAAAAATGGATTTATTATGGCAAGACACTATCTAGATTGCATTTAGTTCAGGAAGAATCCTGCAATCATAGATAAAGATAATAGATAAAACAATAAAAATATGCGTTAATATGAGGATAATAATTGGTAGTTCAATAAAATTATGATGCAGTTAAATATGAAAGAAGGGGATTTGGTTTTATTAGGTCAATGGTTAGAGCAAAGCCCTGGCAAGGCTAAATTCTGGGTTGAAATCCTGAAGCGACTGATCTCTTTTCTGTTTCAAATTTTCGTTTCAGACTCGCTAATATTATCTTCACTGACTAAATATTTTGAAGTTTTATTCATAAAGAACCCAAAAAAAATGTTCCAAAGATAATAAGTATTTTAAAACCACAAATAATATACCTACAAACAATTGTCTATATAGCTGTACATCGTTTACGATCTAATTTAAAATTCTAAAAATGTGTTACTTTTATAAGTGGTACTTTAGGTTTATCTATCATCAAACCTTCCAAGAACAAGGGGAGAATCAATTTCCAAATTCAAATTCATTTCTTTTGTTCTAAAATTAAAAATAATACACAGCTTAACTTTAATAGGTGCCACGAAAACGAGACCGCCCTTCATTTAAAATATTTAAGATTCAAGGATTCTATTAATACAAGCAGGTCATCAATCATTTCCTTTCTGAATTGAGTCCTTTGTTAAATAATCTGTTTACACCAAGGATCTCTTGTTTCTACATCTTGCTAACATAATAGTGCCATCTATTTAAGTGATAAATGGATCTAGAATGCTCGCGTAGCTCAAACAATGAAACTTCTAGGTTGGGACATTAATAAACCACACTTCTAAGAATCTAGTTACTGATCCCTTAATGATTATCATTTTATTTATACAGGTTTTACTGCTGTACGTTCTGAAAGATAAAATATCACCGATGATATAAAAAAAAAATTTTTTTTTTCAAAAAATATTTGTTTTCTATCTTTAAAAATAAAGTTCTATTTTGGTAGAAAGTAGTATTTTTTGTTTGTTTAACACCAGCATCATCAGTGCTAATCAGCGGTAATACAAGCATCAGTGCATCACCGGTGCTAATATTCTGCACAAAAATGGTCAGGGCAACAGATTTAATAACTTAGAAGCACTATAAGGGCATATTTTGAGGATACAATTACAATTACAATTACATTTACATTTGCAATTACAATTACAATTTAAAATTTTATTTACGCACCAGACTTTTAGTTCCGGGTTTAGTTTTCCCCATAGGAAAAACTAAGCCCTTTCACACACTTTTCCATAAAAATGATCATCTAATGTAAATCCACGCTATGCAAGTGCATTTACAATTACAATTACAATTACAATTACATTTACAATTAAAATTACAATTAAAATTACAATTACAATTACAATTACAATCACAATTACAATTACGATTACGATTACAACTACAATTACAATTTTTTTTACGCACCAGATTTTCAGGTCTGGGTTTAGTTTTTCCCATAGGAAAAACTAAACCCTTTCATACACTTTTCCATATAAATGATCATCTAGTAAATCCACGTTATGCAAGTGTATTATATAAGTAAAATTAATACAAAACATTACAAGAACAACATGTTAATCTACCAAACTATTAAATGGGAAAATAATTCACCGACTCCAGATATTTTCATATCAGAGGGTTCGGCTCTGTGGAATTCCTAATTTGACCGATAAATCCTACTGATCCCTCAATATAAATATTTAAAAAATCTTTCGTAATTCTACATGTATTTAAA
This sequence comes from Limnephilus auricula, assembly GCA_951813805.1. Lineage (NCBI taxonomy): Eukaryota > Metazoa > Arthropoda > Insecta > Trichoptera > Limnephilidae > Limnephilus > Limnephilus auricula. Next base: position 3,981,632 of record OX638401.1, read on the forward strand.
ATGACTGATTTTTGCATTTTTATATACAAATTCTTTGACAAATCTAATATGCCTAAATTTTTAATGAGAGATCTAGGTACAATGCCAGTAGCCGAAATAACAAATGGTAATATTTTTATAGTCTGAGAATGCCAAATTCTTTTAATTTCATTTCCTAAATCTGTATATTTTACATAGCAATTATTACAATTACAATTACAATTACAATTACAATTACAATTACAATTACATTTACAATTACAATTACAATTACAATTACAATTACAATTACAATTACAATAACCATATCAATTACAATGACCATATCAATTACACTAAATATTACATGGAGAAAGAAAAATATATTACATGATTGACCAGATGGGTACTTTGAGACTGGATTTGTAAGATAGTTAAAACCATAAATAAATCATTAACCATCAATAAATAAATAAAGAAACCAAGTGAGTATTAAAAACATCTTGGGTGCCACATTGTTTTTAGCAAATGGAACTTGTGTAAAATCTACTTATTCATATAAGGAAAAGGATGATAAAATATTACGCCAATATAATATGAAATAACAGTAGGTATATGTCCTGTACTTTAAAAAATCCCATTTCCCCCTAAATCACCCGTTCATGGGACCAATACTCTCTTTAGAAATACATTTTATTGGTAACCCATTATATACACAATTGTCTCTTTCTCTCTGTTAAGAGGATATTACCAGAGAAAATGGTAAATTAGTCCCTTTTAAATTAATTCTAGACGTATTGACTCTTTTTTTACAAAAAAACATACATTGATTTTGAAAGATTGTTATTTTATCTGGTAAACGCATTTTTTAAATTTTGAAAACTAAGTTTATTTTTAATATACTAAAGTTATAGCAGATTTGTTCAAATTATTTAAAACAAATTTCAAATTATACAATCATCCAACAAAATAACTCAATACATAATCTAGTAAACACTTTTAAATGAAGTACACGATATTAAAATAATTTATCATCGTGCGTTTTGAGCATTTTTATTGCTTACTTGAATGTAGGTATATTTTAAAGCAAGTTTTGAATGAAATAAATCGATATAAAATTTTTCATTTAAAAAATTTGGTACGGGGTATGATCGATCTTTCTCATCGGAACCTCCCTGTAGAGCTGCAAGCATTTTTAAACTTTTATTCTCAGCTATTGGTCATTGGTTCTTGATACGTTAAATTGAAAATTATGCTATTTCACTGTTTCTTTAATCTATATTATGTTTTGTCTCAAAATACACGTTGAATTTTTGATTAGTTAAATTTTATGCCCTAATTTAACTAATCAATTGATTGCGTTAAGCAAAACCGGTCTCTTCGTAATAAATTAATTCAATTTCGTGTTTCAAAAAGTAATTGTTGTAATTCATTAAATTCAGTCCGTTATTTGTGCTGACGTCGCAACCAATACATTTCTGTTATTTTACTTTTTTAAACTGTACAGAACAGAGAAACAATGTCAAATATCCTCATTATGCATTCAATTTTGCGGTTTCATCTGAACAACAGACGTATTATTTGACTTTCGAATACTGAGAGCACATCCTACCTTTCAAGGTGACCCCAGTTTGTTGGACCTCTTCGTAATGTAATCGTTTGTATATCCAGAAAATGTTTCAAACACGTGTTTGGTGGACAGTCGATCATTTTGTTTTTTTTGTTTTTGTTTTGTTTATTTAGATGTATGCACATTTTTTTCATACATCTAGTAAGAAAATACAATAATACAATTTAATTAATACAGTTTAAAAAATACAAATTAAAAAATACAAATAAAAAAATGCAAATTAAAAAATACAAATTAAAAAATACAATTTAAGAGATTAATTTAAGATTATTAATTTTTTTTTTATAATCTAATCAATGATTGTTTTTAATATATATAGCACATGTCCTACGAAAAGTGCTAAGGTTTGAGGCTTCCTTAACGGCATTCGGTAGTTTATTATACAGTTTTTGTCCTTTATAAAACACGCTATTTTGGGTGCACGAAAGCTTAGTTTTGGGAAGCCTAAAATCTCTGCATCTTCTCGTAGGATAATTATGAACATTTTCGTGATACATAATATTACTATTCAGATAACTTGGCAGCATATTATTTTTGAGTTTGTACAACATTGTTAAGGTATTATATATTATATGTTGAGATTCAAATAAATGAATAGATACTTTAATAGTACACAACTGCTAACCCTGAAATTGCAAGTCCGCCCCACGGTTGAATTTGACAGCCACCTCGGGTCTGGAGCCCCAAAATACATGAAAAACCGTTTAGTAGATTATCCCGTCTTAACAAACGGATTGCAATTGTCATTTTTCACACGAGAACGGGTCGCTTCTACGACTCGTTCTTAAGTTCGACAGCTCGGTTGTGGAAAGACTGTTATTATTATTCTATGTGTTCCTTTTTCCCACAACACGGGTCTCTTCAAGACATTCGTGATTCCTCAGTATTGGGACCGATATTATCCCGTACCAGAATGTGATTTTTAAAAGACTTAAAAGATTCGTGAGATCACAGTGACTGTTTATTGACGCATCATAATTTATAAATATAGTTTAGGAGGACTAACATCCTTACTAATTGGAAAGCTTTGTCTAGCGGGTTCTCGCATTATAATGAGAGAGCACACCTACCTTTGGTTACTTTCGGCACTAGTATCATCTAGTAAACGAGACCATGTGACCCGAATAGCCCAATGACAACCAAAGCAATATGAGAACTAATCATAGACTAAAATTATGATGCATTAAAGATATTGTTGGAATTCCTTCCTTTGTAAATGTTTGATGTAACGAACATCTTTCAATCGTCGTTAGACTTGTACAAATTGTTTTTTTATTATTATTATAGTTGTTTCTGTAGAGTATCAGCAAACTTCTGATCCGTTGCTTTTTGCTGCTTGTTATTGGTCTTCATTAAAGTACTGTTCTCGTTCAGTGTCCTAGAATCTACTACAATCTCATACCTACCTAAAAATGGTTCAGAACGTACCAGAAATAGTAAAAATTCATTATGAAATTTTTCATGTTCATCGTAAAATTAGATACATATTTTCAAGCATTCAACCAACTTTTCAAGTAACTGGTATTCAAGGTAAAATCAAGAATAATAACACAAAATAAATTCTATCTCAATATTTATTATGTTATTTTCAGAATGGACCTAGTGATATCTCAAATAACTCAAATCTATTTTAAATTCAGATCTCTTCCTATCATTTTAGTCCTGCGCCTGTACCCTTAAGCATTGTCAAAACCCTTTCTTCCATCACTTCCTTGCTGCCCCTTTTCTTGACCACGTTCGCGATTTTCTTGGCCCCTCTCCCGTCCTTGCTGCCCTTTATCTTGTCCCCCTTCTCCCTGGCCGCTGATAGCTCTAGAGTTGTCCTGGTAGCCGAGGCCTCCTTCGAACCCAGTGCCAGGCATGCCCTCGAAGCTAGGGACCTGACGAACTTTCCTGGCCTCCAACTGGGCAGCCTGAATCTCTACCGTTTGCCTGGTCAGACTCCTGGTATTGACGATGCATTGATGGCCAGTGCAATCCAACACCTGAGGGAATAGATAAATCAAATCCAATATCATTTAAAGTCTTTATTAATGAAGTCTATCAGCTTGTAGTACGTTGAAGTATCTAAGATGAGTAGCAAAATTAGATTCGAGTCATTTTTACGATGGCTGTAAGGTTATTCTTGTAATATCCATCAAATTTTAAAATCAATTATCACATTACATAGACAAGAGACTGACAGCACACATAGATAACTGCATTTTTTCTGCGCTCATAATAGCTGCTTTGATCTGAACTATCCTAACCCAGAAACCAGAAAAAACTTTTGTCTTTATTTATTTTTGCATAACTTAATGCGCCTTAACCTCAAATTGTTATATTTAATCACTGAAGACAATATGAGCGACTCTCAATCGAAAATTTTAAACAGATGACTCAGAAAAATACTTACCGGGGTTCTGCTCTAAGCACCGGGCTAATTCAACCCTTTCGCCTTCCTACATTTAAAAATGAATATATTTAACCAAGACACTACCCAGATTGTATTTAGTTTGGGAAGATTCTTGCAATCATACATAAAGAAAGCAGGTAGTAAAAATATGCGTTTAGAAGTCGAAATATGACATAGTTATATGCCTAAAGGGTTGATTTAATTCAGTAGTTAGAGCAAATCCTGGTAGGGCTAAGGTCCTGGGTTCATTTTCTAGATGCAACAATATCTCATTTTGATTTTTCTTTTTAAAATTTTCGTTTGAAAATCGCTAATGTGGTCTTCAATGATTAAAAACGAAGATAATGTGAAATCAATTGACTTTAGAAATAGTCATTTGTGAAATGAAGTTCATGGTTCTTGTAGGTGTGTGCCACTGAATTAACTGTAACAACAAGTTGATTAAAATTCATTTAACAATGTATATATTTATCTTTATATTTTATGTATAAGCTGTCTGTCTCTTACCAATAAATAAATAAATAAATAAAAAACTAAAAAAAAAAAATATATATATATATATATATATATATATATATATAGACTCCAAGTATTTTATAAATATTTTCAACTGATTTATTTGAAAAACGATAAAAACCATTTTTTAAGTACTTACCTGCACTGCGATGACGCTGTACACACAAAACACAATACAAAATAGAATTGCTGATTTCATCATGAATTTCTTATGTAATTTGACTCTTCTGAACCACTTGTCAACGAATGATAGTTTATGAATAAGAGTGCTGATATTTATACATTTTCAAAGTAATTAACAGTCCTACCAATAAAAACTTATGCTTTTCATGACAATAACTCATAAAAAGGTTAATCATATTACTCATATTATTCGTGTTGTAGGTAATGATGCTAGAAAATAATTTATAATAGATTTCAATTATTTTTTTTTATATTCTACTATTTATTGATTATCGTAAATAATACCCTTTTTGAAGAGGAGAAAAAAAATCAATTTTTGTGTTTTTATGCGAACATATTTTTAACCTTCCCGATGCCAACAGGGTAGACACAATCTCTAAAAAAAAATTTTTTTTATTTCTGTTCTGGAACATGCAGTTTAGTGATGTTTACAGTTTACATAGATAATAAATACCGTCGTATAAAAAATATTGATAATCGTGAACTGTAAATGTAAATGGGTTATTAGAAGTATTTTGTGCACACCTCACTAAGATAACCTATGTTGAGGTGTTCGAATGTTTAGATAAAGTGTTATAAGTCATAAATAAAAACACAGCATCGTCCTTGAGACTCTCTAGAAGGATTCTGTGGTTCCACCCATGGCAGCAATATTGTATATTAGGTAAGTAGCAGTTAAAGTACATCTTAATGTTATGTCGACACAAGTTAGTAACAGTGTAGCGAAACGAAACTAAGTACTTTCCCCGTGTGTAATTTTAAATAAGGACTATATGGTTTTGATATTTTTTTAAATCTTACAACACTATCTACCATTAAAAAAATAAACGAAAGAGCTAGATTAAAATAGAAAAATATAGTTTTATGCGAAACTTCTTTGGGCGCATCTATAGGAGGAAAACCGAAGTCGTACCGTGGCTGGATGGTACGACGTTATTGCGCGGAACGACGTGTCTTTGATGATGAACTCATACGTCAGTCACCCCTAAATTCCTTCCATTTCATACCTCTTTCCTTCCCTGAACTTCCTCTCCATCCTCTCCTTAAACAGACACTCCACACAGCATCATCAAAGATGAGATAAGTCCGATGAAAAATTATTTTCCTCAGGTCCTTCTGTGTGGGGTTAGTGTAAAAAATATATATACAAATATAAAATTTAATCTAGGCATCATTTTTTCCTTCGTACATTGTTGGTATTAGAGCTCTGCTAATTCATATCGAAAGTGATGTTTATTCATTGTTTTATTGAAATACTTGAAAATAAATAACCCGTATTTTCTCTAATTTTTCTTGAAATTATTTTTTTTCTAAGATTCATAAAAAGATTTATAAACAGCTAAAAGTTAAAATTATCTACTCACAAAATCATTGATCACCTTACTTCTTACTATCATGAATCTTCAGAAAAACATAAAATATTTAATACATTCAATGCGAGAATAAATAAAACATCTCCTTTTTGGTAACAGTGAAAAAAATGTCCCTTTTCTTTGAAGAATGTACAACGTGATGTTTATTTTGATTAAATTTATTGTTAAGGTGTGATTTAGACACAATGAAACACCAATTCCCCGTTATCTCATCCTTTTCGTCACAATGTTCTATTTTCAGCCCCTAAGCCGGGGTGTAAAAAATAAAAGAAGAAGACGTCGAGCTTTATCAGGTACTTTTCATAACGTTTCATTTATTCGCTGAATGTAAAGTACATTCGTCTCTTTCCCTCGCGCAATGTTCAATGTGGGATGAAACGGTGTGTTCTTTACATACGATGCGTCAGGCAAGCTTTATCGTCAAAAGTAAAGGAATAAAACAGAGAGGCGGTACGCAAACTTTTACCCGGGAAACATGACATTTCAAACTAAGTAAAAATTTGGAAAAAAAAGTTTTGATTAAAAATCTTCTAATCTTTAGGGTTTATTCTGTGTGAGCTCTGGCATCATGCAAATTGCGCAGCTTCATCTGCTAGAATATATCGACATTCAGTTCATATCCTCAATTCCTTCAGCTAGGAGGTTTGAATGTTTCAGAGCTATTAAAAGTCACATCGATTCTATTCTTCTGCAGAATGATCTTAATTCTCTTGTCAAATTGTCGGAACTAAACATCTTACCCTTCAGCATCCAGAAATGCAGAGACGTCACATTCACAAGATCCAAAGATGCATTCCTGTTCCTCTACAACATTATTAAAAATATATTAACACGCAAAAATGAGATTCGATACAAATCTCTTTAAAATGCCAAATATCTGACATTGTCCACGCAAAAAAAGGCTTGAATTTGTTCTTTGAGGATCAATACAATATCTGTAATGTTAGATTATTTACTAATGGAATCTCAATACGGAGAACTTAATATGAAGCATTTGTTCGCAGCAACCTGGAATATTACTCCATAATTTGGGCCCCTTGTGAATAAAACCAGAACCTAGAAATAAAAAGAGTACACAAGAAGTTTATGCATTTCCTGTATATGAGGAAATATACATACTATCCTTTTCTTAACAAAAATGCTCGATTTCAACATCTTAGAAGCCCGCCGAAAAAATAGTTTAAGGTAAACGTTTTTTTTATGTAAATCTCTGGAACTGTACTCAACCCAGCTTGGTTGAAAGAGGTTAACTTATAAAGGTTCCCATAATAAGTATTCTCGTTGGAGATCCGACGCACTTTTCTATGCTCCGAAAACGAGGACCTGCCTACCAAAACGCGCCAATAAACTGAGCGATTTAACTGCTAAATGATTCTGCATTGACTTTTTAATATCACTTACGGTACAGGAACATAAAAAAAAATTCCAACTTCAAAGTCAAAAGAAAAATAATCGTACTACAAATAAATAATCATATTGTATTGCGATATATTATGTATTATTGCTTATTTCTAATATAAAATTATCGTATTATAATTTAGACAGTTTAAGATGATAGGAGATCCTCTGCTGATCCTGTTAAAACTGTCCTTTCATTTAATACTATTCATTGCCGTTCGTCTTCGGCTGGCCTCTATTCCCTCTAACCACATAATTTTGTTGATCAAGTTAATAAAACCCTGTAAAAGATTTAAGATTACTTAGTCATCTTTAGTTGGTAGTTACCTCCTGTGGGCGAGCACCATTTGATAGATAAACAATGAAAAGGTTTGCAATATCTGATTCCTGGGCGCCTTTGTTGAATTCAAAGGGTCTATTTTGGGCCCAGGGGTTAAGAAAATAAGAAAAGAACCACCCTCTTTTTTATCCAAGAGTGATTTATATTGTACAGAATAAGTGATTCGGAATTGTTGCATTTGACTATACAAAAATACGAAAATAAAAACAACGTAATGAGAATAACGTCTTGTACGCTGTACAAAAACATTCGCTAAGAAAATTTGTACAAAATGATAAAACGGGAAATAGTAAATGGATTCAATGAAATAAATTCGTATGTGAAGGGCTGAGGATAAAGAATTATTGGTGATTGCTCATATTACTACCATCGTATATAATACTTTATTATTATGTACAGTTTTAAGTAAAATAATAAATAAATAGAATAAAGGAACTTAGTTTGAATACATTGTATATATATATACTTATTATATAAAATTAACCGGTTTCAGTTCAACCTGAATTTTCATTGGGGTCATATAAAACATTTAAACTTAATTACAGAGTTACAGTGTATTTACAGGTAACATAGAAGAGGGAGAGAGAGCATCAACCGTGAAAGTTAATTAAGAGAGAGGGAGGTTAAAATTATATATAGGGAATGGGAATTGTTTAAAATTGTTATTGTGATTGCTATTTGATAAATCTAAATGTTTATTTAAACAAAATTAACGATTTAAATTTAAATGATTATTTTTTAAAAAATTACGGTTTCAAGATTATTCAGACGTAGACGTGTTTTGCAAATACTAAAAAACCTGCACTGTTTACGCCTAAGCAGGTGGTATGTCATCTATATCCTATCCTCCTCTAATTTACCTATAAATACACTATAACTTTGTAATTAAATTAACATCCTTTTACATATACGCTCCGTCAAGCTAAATTAATATGTTAGAAGATGTTATTTGGATTGACAAAATCAAACACTTTACTTCTAATAATACCTGTAACATCAGAAATTAGGTAATATATTAATTTACAGAAAAACTTTGTGGAAAATTGCATTGTCAGAACTTGGGAAAGGATAGTTGATGTGTTTTCTCTTGTTCTACGGGTCCTATTTGAATGAAACTTCATTCTCGAAGTTATGATTAGTTATTTGAATGCGATTTAGAAATCCACTGGAAAGTTTGAGGTTAATGCTATAAATTGAGCACACATCAAAATTCGTTTCACAAGTAAACTAAAAGTTACTAGCTAAAACGATTTTCATTTAAAATTTCAGTTTTCAGCGTTGCATTTCAAAATTCTTCCACAACGAATTTCAGTAAAGTCTGTTAAAAATGTATTTATAACTTGCTTTTCACAGAATTTGTTATGTTGCTGCAAAAATGTTTTTGGGAAAATTAATTAATTTTAGAATCCGAATTAACATTTCGGTTTTACGGCTAATATTTTTTCGAAATTCTATGATGTTTTTAATCCAATTTTCACGAGATTTCAATAATTTGGATAGACCCTCAAAACCATGTCTGTAGGCGTTGGGTTGTTGTGAAGTATATTCTGCGCATAAATTATGCTTTGAACAACATAGTTCGCTTATCCATTTCTTTGGTAGGTATTTTTTTTTTTGCATTCGCTACTGAAAACATGTTGTGAAAACTTGATATCTTTTGAAATGGCTTCATGTTTTAAAATTGTGTTTTTAGACTTTTAATGGAGTAGGAAAAAAATACGAATATTTGGCATTTACAAAATATTTTTAACTTATTTAGAAAATATATATATATTATCCAAGCTAAAAATATAAAGCATATTGTATTATCTAAAAACGTCTCGAAAGTGGGCAATACCTATACGTAAAACAGATCAACATATTTCTAGAAAAAAAAAACTGAAAATATTATTTCCTTTTCCAATTTCACTTCGATATTGAAAACCGCCACAAAAAGCATTCGGGATATGTAAAAACGATTGCTTTTACAAATTTCATAGGAAAATACTGCCTAAACAATTTTTTAAACATCATTGAGTTCACCCGAGCAAGAAATGCTCATCGCTTGATCCAACTCTACAAAGTAGTTTAGTGGCGTTATTTGAAATCAAGTCAGCGCCGCGCGAGTTAAATGTCACAACCCTGTTAAAATTGTTTCAATTTCTATTCCGACAGCACAAATTAGTATTTAAGCAAATATAATAGCTTGTATTAGTTTTGATTTATTTTGTCAAAGTGGTTTAAAGGTCACATAAAATTTGATATATCAATGGTGGAGGTTAAAGTGAGTTTATTCAGTCATCAGGAGTCACTTGGTTCAGCATGGACGTGCGTCTTGGAACGAATAAAGGAAACATTCAAATACGATGTGTTCTGTTGTTAGAATATGTTCGCATTCACAGAATCTTACTCCTTTAGGCCCCATTTATGCATTGTATATGCGCAATATCTGTGATTGCAACGAATACGGTGTAGTGAGATTTACGCCTTACGATCGAGAGAAAACTCTGGCAGTTTCATAATATATCTACATCAAAGTGCTTGTTTTTAAGTAAGAGAGATCTTCACGGCTCTTGAGGGGACTGTCGTGATAGGTTATATTAGGTAAGGTTATCATAAGTTAGGTTAGGTTAGGTAGGTTAAGCAGAGTTTCGTTTTTTAATCCCAAAGGCCTGGCAGAAGGTTTGCAAGTGAAATACTGATATTCACAGCCTTTTGTATTCCCTGTGGATTGCTGTATCTTGTCTTATAGTGGATTATTTGAGATTGTTGCAATATTCGAGAGGACATGGAGCCTTTGTAGTTTGTTAGGTGTTTGTTTAAAGTGTTCCACTCACCATGCGCATAGCTATGTCTAGAAGCACGTCGATTATATATGGATGCACTTTTAGCCTACACTGGAGCACAATATTAATTTACCGAGTAGACCAAAAGAATTCTAGCGGTCCGTTTAGTATTTGCATCTCAATTACAGCTAGTTTCCTTACGAACTGCATATTTGTCTCGTTCTTCTTCCAAACACTTTCCAGGTGGGATCGATTTACACATTAGATTTTTTTGATTGCGGAGAATATTAAATATTTGAAAATAACATTAAGTGTAATAAAGTCCCTTTTAAACACTTTGGCTCATGTAGGATCAAAATCAGTGTGTTATTTGATTTCTATATCTTTTAGAAGCAATTGAAATTTACAAAAATCCTATTAATATTAATAAAGTCGACGGGGCTAAAATTAAAAGTTCTTGGTGTCCAGGAATTTACGGCCACACCAAAACTTAATGTCGAAAACCTTTTTAAATTAACTAATTACACTGAAATACCAGCTTTTAGAGGATTGGAGTATTCATCGATGGCATCCACATACATAAACACATACTTCACCACAATCGTCGATTACATATCTGCCCTGATGATAGATACTTTGACGCTGCTTGGATGTAAAAGGAGGTAGAGCAAAACGACATAATACCCAAAAATAAATCACGATAATTATTTTGACATTGAGAACAACAAATCAAACCGATGTCAGAATGTTTCTATGGTAAATAGTTCTAAAGATATTTACGTGTACTTTATGTGTTTTCTTAAGAGGTGAATGCGCTAAAAACAAGAAAGTTTGATACGAAAAGCCAAGGAATCCGGAAATAGGAACAAGAAGGTTTAGTTAAATAAAGATTAACTAACAACAATTACGGAGACACTTCCCGGAAAGTTGATACTTTTTGAGTTAAAACTTAAGTAATTTAAGTTTAAATGTGAATATTCTGCAAAAGGTGTCGAGAAGGATTATGAACTACTGAACTATGAAATATTTATTACCCTTAACGTTCTCCGTGGTCGAGGGGTGAGACTCTCGACTAGCAATCCGGAGGTGGCGAGTTCAAATCCCGACAAGCGAAAGTAGATTTTATTTTTACTATCTGTCGTTTCACAATGAATTAAATAAAAAATAACATGTAGCAGTTGTTCGGCACGATCAAGAGTGGATGCTACTCTATCTAGTGAATGATCACAATTCAGAAATTAAACCTTGCTTGAAATGGATTTTGACGTGTTTGGTGAATATATCTGAATAGCCAGGTACTTCACAACCTTTCCTTTCTTAGTCTTATTCCCCTCATCACTACATTCAGCCTCTCAACATACCCCATTGAGAAGGCCATAGAGATACTGGCTTGAGATTGTTAGGAGCAGTTGAGACTCTTGGGCAGTATTCACATTTAAAAAATACCGTAGCATAACGATGGGTTTTTAGTTTGTATTTGTAACATCTACTGTAAAATGGATTAATGTGGCCCAGTCACATTTTACAATTTTTTCTCAGGACTTTCATAATTCGACGCGCGCTTGTTGCGAAGGGATAAAATATTTGTTTTTACTTTTGAATGTATATAAGTGGTTCTAATAAAGTCATATTGTTTATTTTAAAATATAAGCAGTTCTAAACGCTTCACTTAAATTTATTTATTTTCAACTATATGCAATATGCATACAGAGACACAATGTTTAAATAAACAGATAAAAACTCAAAGAAATTAACATTATTCGTTGCAGGTATAAAGGTGCATTTAAGTGAAAATTATATATATTATAAGAAAAGGGAAATCGGATTTTAAATTGCAGATGGCATAAAAATAATAATTTAGTGCGGCCTAATAATAAAAAATTAAAAGATTAATAATATACGACAAAGTGCGTGATACAAAAAAGAAAAGAGAGGAATTCATTTTAACATTGTAGATAAATAGAAATAATATAAAAATATTTGCAATATCTCCTATGCAATTGTCCTTAATTATAAAATTTTTATTATGAAATTATTATGCGAGTTATTGGAAGTGCCTACATCTAATTGAAATACCACTAGATCAAAGACAGCGTCCCCACCGATCAAAAGTTTTCTAAATGTCATCCCCACTGTCAAATTCAAATGTACTGTCTTGATCATTCAAAGGAAACATGTTGTTAATCGGAGATAATACCCAGCTCAGTTTGTAGTTAAATATACAATTACCTTGAGGATATTTAACAGAACTTAAGGAGAACCGCTGCGCGGCCCGTTTCATGCGCATCTTAATTTTGGATTTGAGGCTAAAATATATAACCAAACTAAAAATATTTTTTTTCAACAAACAGTATTTCAAATATCTAGTACGGATATGTGCTACGTTATTTATACGTATTTTAAATTATAAAATATAGGACATTAAAGATTTAATTTTTTAAATAATTTTAGAGTCAAATTGAGGAATTATTAAATGTTAAAAAAATTGATGAAACATAAAATAAAAATGATCAAAATAAGCATTTTGGTGGGAATAAATTCAAATTACAAATTCTTTAGAAATACAAATTTACCATGTTTTAATTTTCATTATTTCAACACAATAGATAAGGTAAGACATTTTTTAAATAATATAAATATATTTTAAAAAAAATGTTTTTTTTTCCTCAAAAACCAAGCAAAATTTAAATATTAAATAAATGAAATATCTATTATCTGGTGTAGATATATCAACAATATATTTTTTTAATAATAATATTCAAGTTTTGTTGGGTATTTTGGGATCAAATCCAAAATTGTTTTATATGAAAAAGCTCGCGCATCCGTTCCTCTTGACGTGAACCACCGTTCTACCGTGTAGTCAAAATCGCTTCTCACAATTTAAATGTGCAGTAGCGTCTTAAACTCCTTCAGGCAAAGTTTGTAGTCAATTCCCTCGTGAACTTACCAGCTAGTAGGGGCTGTCTCCTAACAAAGGTGACACTATTTTTCTGCTTCGTACGAGTTTCTGCAATAAAACCAGACTGTATTCTGTTCAACTGAAACGGAGGAAAACCAATGTACGTTCCACTAGAATAATCTGCGCGAGACACAAAAATGCTTTCAGCAATGTTTTCTCAACACGTACAAGCACAAATTTTTGTTTGTTTTTCAACATAAAAAAGCGAGTCCTAATTACCTAACATTTTAATTCGAAATAATGATATTTTTGTATTTTTTATATTATCTCCACAAAGAAGACCTTGAGGAAAATGATTTCTCTCAGGGTCCACGTCATCTTTGGGGATGCTGTGTAGAGGGTCTTTTTGTGGAAAGGAAGGAGTGAACCTTGGTCTTGAAGAAACACATCCAGAGAAAACACAGATGCCGGCAAATCGTTCCCCTACCCAGCTGTTGAACACGTAAAAAGTCGTAGAAACGACCCGATCATATGTGACAAATGTTAACTGTTAACAAACGTTTAGCGTGTTTCTCGGCTCTGCACCAGTGCCGAAGGAATCAATGACAACCCGGGCTCCTTATACAGATGGCGATAAGGTTTAAATTCCTGCTTAACACTAGCCGTTTGTTTTCAATTACGTAACACAAAAACATCGACAAAAAGTGTGTTTTAAACATTTTACCATAATTTTCTAAAGAACTGAATTTGCCATACTATACAATAAAACCACATCGGTAATGGGGTTCGTAAGTAAGACATTTTGAACATTGAAGCAGTTTTTACAGGCCCCGAATTTCTGTCAAAGGCCAAGATGTGTTCTACCCTCAAAATTTAATTAAAACATCTAAAATAATTCTAAGCGATAAAATTTTCATATCAAACACACTTGATTTTGAATTACTTTGTAGTTTTTTGCCAATGCAGATATTCTTTTAAATTATACTAGACACACATTGGAGGTGTGAGGTACATTTAAGTCTTTGGTTTGGACAGAATTAAAAAAAAATATATATATATATATTTAATATATAAAAAATGTGAGTAAAATAACGAAATCCCGCCCCACGCTTGATCACTTAAAAAGAAAGGGTTGTTTATAAATGTATTTGATATAAAACAATCTGTTTGTTTACAGGTATTAATAATTGAGAGCTATTTTGCACCAGTCCGACAAAACAGCTGTTTGCGGAGACAAGTTCAATGGTGCATGGCGTTAGTTAGTAACACACGTGTTGAATTGTTTGTTCGCTTTGTCTGGCATTGAATAATGTGTTCGCAGTATGGCTTCCTGTCCAAGCAAAACAGACTAAATACAAGCACTATAAACTCAAATACACTTTGGCTATCTGATAATCTAATCTGAGTACAGCATATTATTGGATTCTAGTAGAGTAAACTTATAAAAATGTCTACATTTGCTCCAATACTATGCTCCTAAATAATAGTAAAATTATTCTACTTTAAAATATAACTCAATCATCTCTAAAATACTGGTAAACTTTCAGTAAATAATATAGGTAAATTGTTTTCCAAACGTGTGTAGATGAGAAATAGGTGCATATAACTGTAGTTTGTCCCGGAAATATTAATTCAGAATTATAATATTGTTTGCCGAGTAGCTCTGTTTAGTACGATAAGATGCAGGAGTTTACAAGAGTCTTGTTCGGAGTGAACATTTTTAATAAGTATTTTTCTCTCTATTTTCTAGGCATTAGAATCTAGGTTATGTAGGCATTTAAAAGGTTATTACTAAGAATGAATTGTTTATATATTATGTTGAATAGGTATGTGCAGTTTGAAGTTAATTAGTCGAACAATATCGAATTAGACAGTGTGGGGACCACACTATTGAATTGTATTCTAATATGCTGCGTACTAACGACAAGTACACGATTTTTACTCCCAACGAATTAAAGTCCTTGACGGTTCAGTTTATTAATCTCAGTGGAATATTATTGCTAAATCATTGTGGTGTGATTTAAAAAAAAAAAAATTAATTATGTACTTTTTAATTTTTTAGACGAAAAACAAACAAAAAATGGCCTAAAAATATGGACGTCTAGATGCTAGAATTTAGGAATCAATCCTTTTTTAATAGTTTCATTTTTGTTCATTTATGTTTACTATAAACTAATTTAAAACTTATGGAATTCGTACACAAAATTGGTACTGAATATCAAATCTGGGTTCACGAAATTTTGCTTTTATTTGAGACTTTTCAATCTTAGTTTCATCATGTGGTGACATTCATCTAAGGTTTAACCGAAGGGTCAGGACCCTTGTACTTTAAATAAAATAAAATACAACTTTACCGTAGAGCACTTAACAAGAGTTCATCTAAATTGGAGCCAGAGAAGAGATTTTAGTTTTAAATGCAGCATTTTAATAGTGAGAAGCGTAAAACGATAATAGTGAAGGTTTCTTGGTTTTATGCAAATCCTGAAAAAAAAACGTCCTAACGGAGTAAATTGAATCCACCACCGCTATAAAATTTCATAAATATTCCAGGATTAACGCTTTTTTATTAGAATAAATTAAGCTCTCGTATGCTTTTGCACACTGAAAAACTTTCCTGGTAGGTTATTAAAAAATAGATTAAATAAAACACCATAAAGTCGAAAAGCTCGCAAAAGCCACGTAACTTTCAATTTTTAAATTCGTCGCCAGGCTGTGACTATGTTTGCAACAATAATAATGGAGTTGCGCTACCAGGAATGTATACTGGAAAAGAGAAAACAGATGTTTGTAGGATTTGCTGGCGAATCTATATACCCGGATAATACTTGCAGAAAGATCTGGCTTTAATCCAAAGTCGAGCTTAAACGAGTATCATGCTCACAGGCAGTTGCGAAACCACAGACGGAATACAGATGGAATTGCATTCAAATTCAGGGACCAAATTGAAATACAAAATTCAATTTAATTCAGAACTCGTGCTAAAATGAGAATGATAAGGAAATAATCAGCGAGTTAATACCTCCACGTGATGTAAAATGTTTGGTTTTGTTTGTTCATTGCGCGTTGTAGAAAAAGCGGCTTAAATTTTGTGTGTGCTATTCTGTTTGTAGGCTTAGAGGCTAAAGGGATATTTCACCATCCTCTTGATATCTTATCCATTGGATAACGTATATTTTCAATTTCCTTATTGGTAAAGTGCGAATTTAGGTACCAATTGGTACCCGTAAGTGAGAATAATGGCAATATGCAGGTTGAGTTAGCAGAGTTTTAACCTATTACGAGTATTTATTTATTAATTTACGTTACGCACGGATAAGTTATCAAGAGAACGGTGAAATATCCCCTTTTATGCGTGGACACCGTATTGTATAACTAACGGCATATATAAGAAGGTACCGACTGACAAAACATGTTTCGACCGTAACTTAATTAATTAATTACGTTATGTGCAAAATAGCAAAAACAATAATTTCTAGAGTAAAATATTTATCTACTTACTAAAGTTGTGTAAAAGACGCGTTGGTATGTTTATGTAAGTTCCCAGACAAGGGAAGAATTTGTAGTTTTCTTTTATATATTTTTTTCGGTGACCAGTCTACTCAGAATTGTGGTTTAACTTTTTAAGTGTATGGATATTGAGTACAAACTTCTCATCGGATGTTAATTCCTCACATGATAATTCATCATGACTCGAAGCGTCGAAAACTGATAATTGGGGTTTTTAACCTTATGTTAGGTTGGGTTAGATTAGGTTAGGTTAGGTTAGGTTAAGTTGATGTGATTTTAGGTGATGTTAGGTGAGGGGGTGAGGGGGGGAGGGGGAAAATGGAAGGGTAGGTTAATGTGAGTTATTATGTGATGAACTATCATGTGAGGAAGTATCGTGTCTGAATAAATTTACTATGGGAATTCAAATGCTGAGATCTCATTGTTCGATTAGACATGGAACCATTATTTTCTTACAAGATTCTAAAGACTTAGGACGGGTTGTTTCACAGAATTCGAACAATTCAACAAATTTAAAGGTTATGATTCAAGATCTGTGAAAGTTCTATTCAAGTTCTGTTACTATTCAAGTACTGTGAAACAAACTTAATCACTTCAGCGCACTGGTGACCTTCCCCTGCTTCTTTTGCTTTCCACCAATGTGAGATAGAATAGAGAGACCAAGTATCACTGGCGTCCGGTGCATCGGTGTTGGCTCTCCGCGCAGCGCGGAATCACGAGGAGTGAAGGAGCCTTGTCCATCATTGAAATTAGAACAGGGGTCACCATCCTCAGCAATGAGGAATTGACTTAAGAAGAAAAACAACTGGCCAATGATGAAATAACAACCAAACTTTAAAACAACCATCACATAACTTGTGTTTTAACTTTGAAATTTGAAGAATTGTTCAAATTCTGTGAATACTTCGTTAAAAGAAAACTATGGAGTAGAATGCATTTAATTTAATGAAAGCATGGTTTTAATTGCTCATAATTCGTATGGTAGCGAAACACAAAGTAAGCAAGACAACCAATGATGTTTGGTCAATTTTTCTAAATTCTCAATCAGCATTTTTTATAATCTTCTGGTATTGAAATAACTACTTCTGTAATGTAGTGGATTTAATTACACATTAAGCTTACTTTATTGCCTTTTGTGCCCATTATTAAACCCTTTGTTGTTTAGTGCTCACCTTCCTTCGAAAGCAATAAGGACTAACATCTTTTTGGTTAACGAACAAAATTTATTGATCTCATTTCACTGACTTGGCAAATAACCTGAACAAACCTTTTTTCTGTAAAATGGTCGACAACACAGATCTAAGAAAGCAAACAGAAATTACTATAAACCAAAATGTTCAATGTTCTGTTTAGCACTAATAGTGTGTAGTACTAATTATGATTCCCTTTTGAAGAATTTGCTTAAAAAACTGCCAGGATTAAAGGTTTATCTTTTTCGGGACACAATTACTCAACTTTGCAGTAAATTACCGTTAGCCTCAAGGGATGTTGGTTACAATTCTTTCGTAACTAACCCAATTAAGCGAAAATACTGTTATTTTCGGATGTTACCACAAAATTCAGTAATAGAACAGTTTCTAAGCAGAAGGTTTAAGAGTGATCCCTTATTTAATTTCTCCTTCATAACACATGCCAGTAAATACATGTAAAATTTGTATTTTTTAAATTTAAAATCGCTTCAAAGAAAACACTGAAACTCGCGAATAAAATTAAAAACTTGCGGTTTGAACTTTAGCTCAACGTCTTTGATGTTTCCAATTAAAAAAAAAAAATACTTTAGAATTCAAATGATTTACAACTGACTCATATTTAGAATATATATATATATATAAATATCTTACAATTTGGGAGGTGGGTATGGGTCCCGCCGCCCCGGGAACATTTTATTGGATAACCAACACCCCTATCATTTGTCGCCTAAGAAGTTCTCCACGTGACTTAACGGGGGTACCCGGGTTATGGGGAGAGGTTTGATTGGGAGATTCTGGTTGAGGGAGATAATTAGGCCACCCCAGCAGGAGTCTCTTGAACTACCACCTTTCACCGCGGTTGGGGGGATGGATCTCACTCTTAGACCCACTACCCACAAATTGCGTGGCAGGCCGGATCTGGAGAGACTGATTGAGCTAGACCTTTTGATCTCTCAAGCAGGACTTTCTCGGAACATCACCTTGCACCTCAGCGGTATGGTTGGATTCACATCCTTTCCTATAAACGACCTTCCACACAGCATCCACAAACATAGCCCCTGAGAGAAATTGTTTTCCTCTGTGTCTCCTGTGTTGAGCTATTATAAAAATAAAAACATTTTAAAGTTTGAAATAAAAATCTATGATTGAAAAGAGAATAATTTGATATTTCTGAAAAAAGAGTATATCAAAAAGCATTTAGGTGTGTAAGTTCTCAATGTGACAGGAATTATGGTAGATTCAGACTGGGTCGACGTACGTGCCCATCGCTACGCCTAAAAATATCTGGACTGCTTAGCAACCATAGATTTTCAATGAAAGTTTATGTTTTAGAATCACATTGGCCACACGCATCGCGACGTGTGATGTCTGTGGCAATTTTCATAGAAAATGTATGGGTTTCTAAGCATTGTTTGAGTAGCGATGCGTACGTACGTCGTCCAGTCTGAACCTACCATTATAGATTTGGTTAACACTTCTCTCGTGGTCACTTTAAAGGCATCAAATTGTCAATTTTTTTTAATTCAAAAAATTTCAAAATGTCTGCAGTTTTTTTTTTATCTCCTAAAAATTGTCAGCGCTGAAGTATTGATGGAATAATATAACTAGGAAAAAACTCGGTACGAGGTTTAGTCACTGATAAAAGTCTGGATTTGTTCCCTCAATATCTGATTTTCCCACGATTATCAGACACAATGTGAGTCACAGGTTGTAGATACAGTAGTCCATATTCCATCACCATATTACACGACACTCACATTTATCCTACATATGAGTATCAGTATTACTTAGCACGTGTACCAATAATTATGTCTGTATGTTGATTCATCACGGTTCATATTATATTTGTAATTCTCAATTAGAGCTACTGAACCTCCCTTTCACAAGAGGTGAGCAAAAATATAGTTAACAATTATTATAAGCAATAATTATTAGCCTGAAACACTCATCCATATTGAAAGAATCTTCCGAGAAAAGATACATATCGCCGACAGGACTCGAACCCGCACCGTTTTGATTGCCGGTCAAGTGCTCCACCATTAAGCTACGGCGGGATACCTCCTACCCGCCAAATGATTCAATATATACCTAGTGTTTCATTCAACAATTACTGCTTATTACACTTTTTCACCTGCAAACAACCAACTTTATTTTTATATGGGAAAGGCATGTTAGTGCTAACTATCCAACTAGATGGCGTCTACTAGATCCCAGGTATATATTGAATCATTTGGCGGGTAGGAGGTATCCCGCCGTAGCTTAATGGTAGAGCACTTGACCGGCAATCAAAAGGGTGCGGGTTCAAGTCCCGTCGGCGATATGTATCTTTTCCCAGAAGATTCTTTCAATATGGATGAGTGTTTCAGGCTAATAATTATTGCTTATAATAATTGTTACCCTTTGTGGTATGCATAAAAAATCTTGTCTTAAACATTAGTTTATCAATTAAAAAATAATAATTTAATCTAAATCAATATTCCTAAATCCCATTTTCATAACACCTTTCCAAAAGATTTTGAAGAAAATTGAAAAGATCTGGAAAAGATTATATATCTGTCACAAACGCCATGATAAATGGTCTCATCAAAAACGAATTGAAACACATTGGTTCAAAATATTCAATTGCATTGGGACAACTTACTGAAGCTTATACATATTTTATTGTGATATCATTATATTATCATTCAATTCAGTTGGTAGAGTACCAACCGCGGTAAGACTAAAAGATTTGGGTTCATGTCCCAGTTGTATCTGTTACCTTTCTGTGTTTGTCTGTTTCAAATTTTCCTTGAGAGTTGTTGATATTATCTTCATCAATGATTACATACCTACTAAAAAGTTAATCACCAGGAAAAACTATATATACTTATCAGCACATGACCTTTCTGAGAAAACTAACACTCACGCCTAGGTTAAAAAACTAAGAAGACTTATAATAACTTAAAACAATGCACAAATGTGCAAGCCCCACGAGGAAACTTCTGTCGAATCAGCCAACAAATAGTGACAAGTATTCGTTCTGGATAACTTGATATATCACTGTAATGTATGAGTGGATAGGGAATACCCGAGAGACGACGGTGACAAATTATGCAACTAAAAATAGTCAAACTCATGCGAGACTGGGAATCGAGTGGCAATATTGTCAAATAGGAAAAATTTGATCCACAATTTGTCAACTGGATCTGGATTATAGCACGGTATTGTTATAGTTTTCATGTATGTTTGCGTTTTCCGAACAGTTTTTATTTTTCATTTTGATGAAGATTGATTTTAAAGTTAAAAAGCTGAGATGCGATTCCCTTATTTCTTCTTTAACCAACGTTTATGACACGGTTGCAGCGTTCATCATCAAGGCAGTTGGCGGTGATGCGCTGCTTTCTCATTTAGTCAATATTTCGTGTTTTCGTTGTTTGTTTTTGGGATGTTATGCCGTGTTGTGCTACCTCCTTCTTTAGCCGACGTTTCGGACAGCTTTGCAGTGTCCATCATCAGGGCAGATCCGTCGATGTGAAATTGTTGTGTTAAGTGTGTGCTTATTTACTTGGAAGCGATACCGTGCCGTCAGCTTCAATTTACTACGAGCTGGTAGGTATGTCAGAAGAAAGTGAACTACTTTGAAAGGGAAATTTTGTGAAAGTGCAGTATTTACGTTAGCCTGGGGCCCGTCCACGGAGAAATGTAACAAAATGTCCAACGAAAGTAGCGTCATCTTGTGGCGAATTCTAGAATTAGAAACGTCGGCTAAAGAAGGAGGTAGCACAACACGGCATAACACCCTAAAAACAAACAACGAAAATGCTTTTGGCCGTGAAAATCTAAAAAACGTATCCAATATTTCGTGTGTCTATCATCCAAACACATGTGATGGACACTATAAGAAGGAGGAATGTGATTTTTTGTGTGAAATGACTAGCAACCTAATCACTACTATAAAAAATAAAAATTATAGGTTTTTAAATTATTTTAAAGGTTATTCAACAGGTTCAAAAGTAAAGAGAACAGAACGCAAGTTTCTGCATGATTGATTCAATTTAACAAAAGTTTGACAAAGCTTTATGATTTTACTTATCTTTCAAACAAAAGAATTCACTTCGTGTTAATTAAGGTGAATGATAAATAATTCATATTCTACGCTTTCGTAGATGGCACGCGTATTGTATTTTTTACTTATAAACTCTTTTTACAAGTTATGCTTTGAAATATATTAATAACCTTAAGGGTAAAGTTCGCAAGTGAAATATGAATATACATCAACGTGTTTATATTATGTGTCGATAACTGTTAATCCTAATAATACACATTTCGGTTAATGATATTATTAAATTGATTAGTACCTATTCAATCGAATAGCATACTCAATATTGATATTTGGCCGTATAATGGATACCATACCATATTTCACTAAATAATATTAATTAACTATCAATATTTACATTTGATTAGTTTACTTTATACAAATTCTGTGTATCGTTTAAATCGGCGAACGACTGAATCCAGTGGTCTCAGATTTGAATCCCGGCGAGCGCAAGTAAATTTTATTTGATTCCATCATTATAAAATAAATATCCACAATTGCGCAATTTCACATTCAATACGTATGCATTGATAATTGTATTGTTAAGTTTCGTTCAATATACTTTGGAGTGGTACATAGGTACCTACTCTCAGTATCGCCCTGGTGTAAGACCACCATTCAGAATTGAAACGTTGCTTGCATTGGCTGTAGCTCTGAATTCTTAAGCATATCCAGGTACTTCCCAATCTTAATTTCCGCCCCCCCCCCCCCACGACTACTAGCTTCACACATACAAAAATTGGGGAAGCCTTAACCTCATTGGCTCCAGAAGGTTGGGAGCCGACTTTTGTTTGGTATTCGATGACCAGATAACTCAACAATGTACAACTTCATCACTCCTATGAAAAGTCGTTAAAATTATGAAAAAAAAAAAAAACTTGGTTATATAAGTTACGTTATGTTAGGTTACGTGCTATTTAAAAAAAAATCATCACTTTTAATGACTTTTCAAAGGGGTGTTGAAATGCATGTTTGTTGAATTGTCATGGAACTATGATGCACATTTAAAAAATTATCCAATGATCTTCATCATCTTATTTCTATGTATTTATCAAAACAAATTATGAAATTAAGTTTTTGGTTTGGTTTCTAATTATTTATCTGGGCAGAAATTATTGAGGTATTTCAACGAATTTTTTTGTCTGACGAACTTAATTAATATAATGAAGCCCTATGAGTCAGTCTCTGATATCGCCCCTCTCCATAGTGACTATTAAATGGTATGAGTAATTAATATTCTGTGTCGCTAATGATTTTCACCGCACATTTTCAAGGAATTTTGAACTCTCACGCAGTTTTTACGATACTGTAATTAACTCCCCGATGCTTAAATACAAGTCAAACACACGAATTAATTTAGTGTTCGGGTTTGATTCGGAAAGATTTATACAAATATGGCTGGAAGAAGTGGTGATGATCGTTTGAAACACATTAGTGCTATTTGTTTGTTTAGTAATTAAGTGTTTTAGAAATTGATTAAGGTTCCGAAAAATGGAAACAATAGTTTTATTTATAAATTTCTGCAGTGAACTAAAGTTTAGCAGGTGATTGATAAAAGTGAATTTTCGATATTCTTGATACGTATGTAAAACAAATATTTTTTATCTGAAATGTACCTATTTGTTATACTTTTTCTATTGTGAGCATAAATTAATAACCATTTAAAATAACAAACAAGGTGACATATTTACTTCCATTTTTCGATCTTGAAATCCAAAAGAAACGTTGTTGTATTTCTCATATTTTGGGCAAAGTATCTGAAGATTATTTATTGATTTTTAAAAAATCAAATGTAAATCGCGTTTTGTATTTTTAAATATTAATATTAAATGTGTTATAAATGCAAAGAAATATTTATTTTTTATTGGAATAACTCTAATTAACATGAATTAACAGTTAAAAAAGTAGACTCATTGGAATAACTCTTGTTATAGCTTATAGCTTTTGAAGGTTACACCAACAAGAATATTATATTTGAAGGTTACACCAACAAGGTTATTATATTCATTAAGATTTTTAGAAACAGCTAAATAGGTATCCCATATAAATAAAATCAATGTAAAATAATAACATATATATTAATCCGAGACATCATCTAGGTTACAAACCAATTCTTTGAAACTTTTTAATCGTTTAAAAAAGTTAGCAGCTAAAAATGTGGGAAAAATTAGACGAAAATAATATAGTTAATTCTGAATTTGATTGATGTGATCGTGACTTTAAATAAGTTGTCCGAATGGCCGAATTGGTTAAGGCGTTGTCCCAGTGAGACAAGAGATCCCGGGTTCGAGTCCCAGTTGCGACCGTTACCTTTATATTTTTCTGGGTGTTGTTTCTATTCATATTTTCGTTTGGATTTTTTAGTATTATCTTTTTCTATGATATATTTCATTGATGGGTATATCCTTCCAAAGTTATTATGACAAGGGTTTTTTTTACCATCCTCCTAATAGCTTATCCATACTATAATGAATGTTCAATATATAGCCAGTATTTATAGGTTGGAGTACCGAATAATAAACTCCAACTTAATTAGTAAATAAATCGTAAATCTAAAATAAGCTTTAGAGTAAGGATAAGCTATTAGGAGGATGGTGAAAAAACCCCTAGAGTTATTTTAATACTAATAATCATTTAGACTTTTAGAAAAAGGTTGATAGATGTCCCACCTAAATAAATTTATTTGTCCGAGACACTATCAAAGTTACAAACCAATTCTTTACAACTTTACAAAGACTTATATTTAACAATGACTTTGAAATGAGATAATAAACAGACGTGGTCTTTTTACATAACAAGTTGAGTAAATTCACAGATATTTCTGAAAATCAACAGAGCTTCTAACACCTTCACAGCTTCTTAAATAAACACGTCATTAATTTTCAAGTAGGTAGTTAGCTCTTAAAACGAAGCTTCATAGCATAGTAAACATTTTTCTGTTTTTCTCGCAGTTTGACAGGATAAACACGATACTGTATCTCTAGTTACTTGTCTGTGATACTTTTCAAAGCTCCGAGCACGAGTTTGAAAGCTCGTTGTTTTTCAACGAATGTCTGCTGTCAATCGTAAAAGCTCCTATCAAATATCAAAAAGGTTTAAAGCCACCGTTCAACGACCGAAAACGTTGTTTGTTGATTCAGTCAGAATGTCAAAACAGTCTTTCGTGAAATTATTGACTATTCAATGGTCCGACATTTTGATTGGGGAGATACTAATTCATTTAACGAATTAATCGTATTCACATTGAGTGATCACACTAAAAACACGTTAGTGATCACACAATCAACACGTTAATTTTTAAATTGATTCATCAAGGCCATCTACTGCGTCTATGGCAGAGCGAGTAGCTTATTTGCTCTTACCAGAAGGTCGTCTTTGAGATAAAAAACTAATAAACTAAGTTTATTTGCACATAGTTCCAAACGAAATTTCCAAAAAATCACCTATCAAAAAAAAATTCTCATGAAATTCTTGCTTGCTTGAGAGCTAGTCGCTTTCCAGTAACTACCGAGCTATTTCAAGTTAACCTCGGTCAGGCTAACCCGAGAGAGAAAATCCTTTTTGAAACCCTTATGATAAAACTAAGGGTTAAAGGTACAATTGGGTTTCCTTTGGGAAGACCAGCAAAGGTGTAACCATTTTTTCAGTAAATCCATATAGTCAGGCCTTACAACCTCAGTCAGGCTAACCCGAGGGAGAAAATACTTGTTGAAACCCTTATGATAAAACTAAGGGTTAAGGGTACAATTGGGTATCCTTTGGGGAGACCACCAAAGGTGTAACCATTTTTTCAGTAAATCCATATAGTCAGGCCTCAGAACCTGTCAGGCTAACCCGAGGGAGAAAATACTTGTTGAAACCCTTATGATAAAACTAAGGGTTAAGGGTACAATTGGGTATCCTTTGGGAAGACCACCAAAGGTGTAACCATTTTTTCAGTAAATCCATATAGTCAGGCCTCAGAACCTCAGTCAGGCTAACCCGAGGGAGAAAATACTTGTTGAAACCCTTATAATAAAACTAAGGGTAAAAGGTTTAAATTGGGTATCCTTTGGGAAGACCACCAAAGGTGTAACCATTTTTTCATTAAATCCATATAGTTATTGTTAAAGTTTATTACATTACTTTACCATTGTTAAACTCCCAAAGATACTTTTTATACTTGCACATAAATTGCATTAATTGTCTAATTGTATTCAACGTTAAAAATGAGCATTTATTTAATAATCCGGTTGTAATGGTATTATTTTGACTAATACGCATTTTTCATTACTGTGGGTTCACATTCATGTCAATAGTTATTTTATTTATGTAATTCAGATGAATATCTACGTGGCTTGATTATTGTTAAGCACTTTATTGATTTTGTATGTTTTAACTGTAATTTGTAGAACCATCACCACATTTTTGTTATCATTGGCAACGGTTACATGACAACTCTACAAAGAGGTATTCCAACTCCCCTTTGAAAAGTCATTAAATGTGATGAAAATAAATATCCCATAACCTAACCTAACTTAACTTATCTAACTCCTAGGGGTCGAACTTTAAAATCCATTTTCTCAGGCTCTATGGGGCCGTAACAAATGAAATGTTGGATTCTTTTTTAATATTTTATTTTCGAGTATCTCACTGGAAAGTGCACAATTGAGTGCTGGTACCTACCCTGATATATGGAACTGGCAGAGAAAGGGTGAAAGTAGACAGAATGCGATAGAAACGAGATCCCCGAGGAACACGCGTGGTAAGACCATGTATGATCGTTTGAGAAATGTGGAGATCCGAAAAGAATGAAGGGCTGATGTGAGCGTTATAAGTAAGATTAAGAAAGGGAGGCTTCGATGGTTTGGGCATGTAAAGCGAATGAATTAATGAATGAAGAAAGAAGTGCAAAGAAAAATAAGACGCAAATGTGAATGGTAGAAGAAGTCGAGGACGTACGAGGAAGATATAGCACAATCAAGTGAATCAGATACTTAAGTCAGTTAAAGTATGTCAAGAGTCAGAATAATAGAAGAATGTATATGAGAAGATCTATGAATATGAATGAGGCAAGGAGTGTATGCCAAGACCATGTAGTTTGGCGGTCCATCCTCTCTGCCTATCCCTGCGGAGAAAGGGCGTGATGGTTAGTTAGTTAGTTTAGAAATTTATGGAAAAATCGTCATTCTTACGGAGCGAAATGCAAGGTTTGGGTTCGAATTGGAAAGGCGTTTTCTTAAGCTGTGTTTCGCCAAAACGAATGAAATTTTGGATTCTTACTACAAAATATAGTGCATTTTCTTTAGTTATCCGTTAACGTGAAGAAGTGAACGAGCATGAAAGAAGGAAGATTTAAGCGTACCGCAATTAACAGAAAGGAATTCAGATATCTGGTTGTTCGATTCTTTAAAAGAGTAATATTTATAATAATACCTCAAAGCTAATAAATTTAAATATTCAAGAAGATAAAAATACTACCAAATCTAAACTAAAGGTGAAACAGAACAAGACACAGAAAAATTAAGTTTTAGGGATTTAAAAAAAATAATTAAGCACAAAACCACCACTTGAAAAGGGTTCAGGAACTGCTTTTAGTGAAATACTCTTCTAAATATAAATAAAAATAGTATGTTGTATACCGGATCAAATTCACACAATGCATGAATGAACCTTCCTCGTGCGAAGCCTACTTGAAATGCGCGAAGGTTGATTGCCATTTCCTGTGACGAGTAATATAATATAGGAAAGCTTCGAAGGGTTGTGTTGAAAGCTTCATTGAAAACTGAAGTGCCTTTCATATTCAACAAAGCGCACGCGTTCAGGCATTCTTGATGTTCTATATCCGGGTATAGAATTAAAATTTAACACCACCTGATGTGAAGTCCATTGCTTTATATTTTTTCCAAATAGATTTTTTTTTAATACGCAAATTTTACACAAGAATGCCAACTGTTCCCAACCGCCCGGAACCAGTGAGACTATGACATTTAATTTTATTATTATTACAACGATGACCTCTGTGGTGAAGGGAAAAGCTCTCGACTAAAAATCCGAAGGTCACGGGTTTGATTCCGGCATTAGCAAGTTAATTTTATTGATTGATTATTATTAGTTCACAATTTAATCATTTTAATTTATCTATAATATATTTGCTGCACGTTCCAGAGTGGAAGATACTATCAGTACCGCCCTGTTGTAAGACCATCATTCTGTTAAACGTTGCTTCAAATGGCTTAAGTCGTGTTTAGTGACCAGATCTGAATAGCCAGGTGCTTCCCCACCATCCTCTCACCCAACTCTTTCCCCTCCTCCCTACCTTCAACCTCACAAAATACCCCAGTATTGGTTCGCATTTCTTATCACTAACTAAAAAACATAAATGTGGAAAAATATTAAACGCTATATTTTTTTTTATGAATACTAAGGCAAAAGATGAACAAATTAACAAATCAGAAATTACATAATTACTAAATTAACCTAGTTACTTATTTGAAACTGATTTACCAAAATAGTTTAACAATTACAAATTGATTCGCGGTACCAAAATGATTATTATTTCGATTAATTTGGTCAGTATTCAGTACGCACAGAACTGCTGCGTTAGCAATTTTCATCGATAATTTATATATGTTGTCAATAAGCTACCAACCTATCAAGAAAATACATATTTTTTGATAAATACTATCTTAATATTACCTTAAAATGCAACCTCTTTACAAAATGTTTTATATTTCATTTTACGTAGCCCGCACCACATAGATTTAATAAACTTTTAAGAAGATTTAAGTGAAAATTTTGTATACAGGGTTGGAAAAAGCCAATGGAGTTGTTTTAGTTTTGTAGGAGTGTCGACAAGAACAAAATAATACATCTGTCGCTTGTTACATTTGGCACGCAAGTTCTTTTGGCAAGAATGTGTTGTGGAAAAAAAAAACAAATTTCAACAGCTAGTTTTGTCTTTGATCTACTAACTCACATTTTCTGGAGTAAAATAAAGGCTTGCATAATGCATACAAAATTTTACTATATAGTAATCTATACTAGTAGAGCACGTACGAATGTACTTGAAAATGTAGACTTGACAAAATATAATTTTTCCATGTTTCACAACTTATATTTTGTAAAAATCGCTACGACAATTTTGACGAGCATCGCTAAAAGATGGAGAGCTCAAAAATAAAACCTTTGGATGATGCATCTGGATTTGAATATTGGATGAATCCCCTGTACTACGTACCTATTTTGTATCTATTTAAGAGCCGGTAGTACCAGCCCAAAAATAATAAGAAGGAGAGATACGACAATACGAATGTTGGAGCGAGCTCGCTAATATTAAAAAGGTAATAATTCGAGCGAAAATTGGGAAAATTTTTAATAAAACACGACTCGTTTTCAATAGAGCAAAAAATCTCTCTTCAACATCTTAAGTAGCATTTAAAGAAACCCTGTGATTTTTTTTTCATACATGTAACTTGTAAAATAAAAGAAGAAAATGTATAAATAATAATTTTTTTAGCATACCTTGCGATTTTTTTCTACCAAGGGAATTTTATGTAATTAACGTTTTGGCTCTACAAATCTTCAGATATTGTGTTAAAAAATAACATATATATTTTTAAGAATTTAGAAACTTAAAGTGTTCAAGGGACATCTTACTTTAATATTATAAACGCGAAAGTTTGTATGGATGTATGTGTGTTTGTTACTCTTTCACTCAAAAACTACTGAATGGATATTAATGAACTAACTAACTAAACTAACTAACCATCACGCCGTTTCCCCGCAGGGGTAGGCAGAGAGGACGGACCGCCAAACAACTCGGTCTTGGCATACACTCCTCGCCTCATTCACATTCATACATCTTATCATACATGCTCTTCTATTATTCTGACTCTTGACATGGCCCGACTCAAGTATCTGATTCACTTGATCGTGCCATGTCTTCCTCGGGCGTCCTCGACTTCTTCTACCATTCACATTAGTATCATATACCTCATACGTCAGAATAACATATAGGCTTTATGAAGTTAGCCATTTTCAAAATATTATAAATAATAATTATTGTTTAATAGAAAATGTCAAAATATGAGAATGACATTTTGCAAAACAATCAGATTTCATTTAAATCTAAATTCTATTTTAGAAAATTAGTGAATTTATTTGAAGTACTCGCCTAAAACTTTGAATCGAATCAGGAATTATAGATATTTTAAATAAATAGGTTAAGAATTTCGGTGTAAACATAGATGGGACCTAGGAAAAGAAAATAGGCTAATTGAAGTACTAAAGACGCGGGCAGAAGCTTGTATGTTATAAATCGGTAGAAAATCAGAATTCCATCCCTTAATGGAAATTTCAAATAGTTTTATGCCATATTAAGGGGAAAAGGAGAGTGTCTTCATCAAATAGTTCCATTAAAAATTCCGCAACGACCCTTACAAGTTTAATAATTCTTTATTCAATTCAATTATTTATTCCGAAGTTATATATATAGTTTTTCATAAAGCAATGCTCTTGTCGTAATGAATACAACTAAAAATCCAAAATAAGCGAAGCAGCTTCAAGTCCCGGTAAGACGAGATGTTCTGGGTTCGAGTTCCAGTTGCGACCGTTATCTTTTATTATTTTTCTGTATCTTCTTCATTTTCATATTTTAATATAAATTATTAGTGTTATTGTTATATTCTTCTTTAATGATAATTTAAAAAAAATATATTTCTGCTACTAATATAATTCATCTTTAAAAGTCGTTAGAATTTTAATATGCCTGATTTTGAAATTTTAATTCATCCATGCCAAAGCGCGCGGTGTAGAAAATATAATTTGTAATATTTCTGCGAGTATGTCTTTTGAAGCTTTTAGCAGACATTTCTTGATTAGAAATTTGCATAAAATTTCTCAGGAACTTTGCGAATATCAAAGTTTGCAACGAAAACATCATTATAAGTTGAAACCGACTTGATCAATTTACTTAAACCATCCTAGAAACTGTCTACCTTCCTTCCGCCAAAATCGTTTCGAATTTGAAATAATCATATTATGACAAACAATGTTACTTCAGCAAGTTGAAATAGCAAAGGATTAAAGTTTCCATATGAAGACATCTTCACCATTGACCTTGTATTCAAACACTAAAAATTCAAAATTTTATTCCATATTTTGTAAATCTGTGCTTAAAACAAACAAACAAAAAAACTTTATTAGGATTTCTTCTTTGTGAGTTGAACGGACGGTATTATAAATTATTAAATTATTTGAGATTTTTATTATAATAATTTTTAAGATATGGTACGTATTTAGTATGATAAAGCAATTATCAATTCTTATTTACATAAAAAAATGATTTTAGAACATAAACGTAAGGGATATATTTTTTTTTTTCAAATGTGTAAATATTTCCTTTGTAAAAATTCACACTTCAAATTGACTTTTCTTATCATTGTGTTTAACATTTAATCGAATGTGCATTTAAAGATTAAAAAAAAATATTTTCTCCTAGTAATTATTATCATGAAACTTACTGTCTCACGAAAAAACTGTAAACTTAAACTCTCTTTGTGAAAACGCTCCTAAAATATTATTTGTTCAAGTTTGATCGGTAGTCGAATTGTCATGTTTATTAATTAAACAGATAGGTATTTAAGAACCCACTTGTGAAAATTATAATTTTAAAAGAAATTTTGGGTTTTATTTATTAAATAAGAGAGAATGTAAGAAACATACATTTGTGGACGCTAGGTCTACAAACTGTTTACAGATCTACTAGTTAATGCTCGGCCCCATACACGAGTCGCTTCGCCCCAGAGACAGTTAGAACAATAATATGAAGAATCCAACTGTTCATATATCTGATTACAGAACATAACAACACAACACAAAGTTGTTTATTTTTATTCCATATAAACTACATATTATGAACCAACAACCACAAGGACCTAAGGTATCAACTATAGAGAATGTTACATTCTAAACATTTCAGAAATAATGTACTGAAATTTTGAGTTATACTTCCTCCTTCTTTACCAATGATTCGGACAGCGTAACAGTGTCCACATGGAGAGATATGTAGTAGATTAAGGTGAAGTGTATATGTTTATATTCGCAGAAGTTAAAACGTGTTGCAAGCGTTAATCCTCTTAATGAGGTTTTCTGCGTTTAGTTTTCGTGTAACCGTCTAGTACCGAATACCAAGAACCATTAAACTAGGCCCTTCATCCCTATTAATTTTCAATTGGTTAATGTGGATATTAATTACCTTCGTAATTAAACACGCTCGGTGCATTTTGGGCCATCCAAGCACCCTAGGTACACATCCAAAGTAATGGCCAATGGTATTTTTTTTTCATACTTTTCGATTTACCAATTTATTACATTTTTTTTATTTATATACATATGTAATATTTATATATATGTACCGATATAGATACTAAATTATTGTCACGCCAAATTCGAATTGACAAAAACCATCACGTTTATTTACAGTGAACCATCGCATTGATGTGCCTGGGATCGTGTGGTGAGGTTCAGTGATTTTCAGGTCTTAGCGGCGAATGCATCTGTCCTCCTACTGCGGACAAATGTAGCGGGCTAAATTTAGAGAGACTGGTTGAGGAAGTCCGGCTAGAGAGGTCAAAGGGTATGATGGATTCATACGTCCTTCTCTCCTGGACACTCTGAACCCAGATTCCTACCTACCCTTCATTATTCTTCCATCCTAGAACTTCCTTTCCTTAAAAATACCCTCCACACAGCATCCCCAAAGATGATCTAGGCCTTAAGTGGGGGTAGCAAATTTTTTTCTTCTCTTTTTAATATAAAAAGTTTATCGTATTAATTCTAAGGATCAAAGAAACAAATTTTCTAATCAGACTCTTAGGCTTCTAGAAGTAGGAGGACTTTGATAACTATTATTCAATCATTCCAAAAACAAAGTAAAAACTAAACATAGAAGTATTTACAACTGAATCTATCTCTACGGCAGCAAATATTCTATTTCCCAGTATTTAGTTATGGAATCTTGAGAGCACGGCTATAATGGTTAAGGTAATTTTCAGAATTCGGCCATAATGAGATTATTCCGGTAGCGTCCGTTAAATTTACCTTTGAGTCAGTTCCGTTAGTAAACCTAAGATTTTGGGCTAAATCCTGTGAATACTGATTAACCAGTGAGTATTTCAGAAATAGGCTGTGGTTCCAAGCTTGGCCTAAAAACCTTCATTACGGTTCTGAAAGCGAGTAAATTTAGATTTCGGATTCATAAATAACAGTTATAAATTAATGGTTTTGAAAACCACGTTTTTCGGTGGGTGTTGTATTAAATTGGGATGCAACTGCCGTACTTTTGTACTACTAAAAATATTACGGTAAAAGGACTATTACTCCAATCTTAGAAGGTTTAAGGGCTCGCTACGCCGCTCAAAAAGAAGAAGGTGGAGAGATACGACAATACGAACGTGAGAGCGAGCGCGCTAACATTAAAAACCATAATATTCATGCAAAAATTGTGAAAATGTTTAATAAAAGACGACTCGTTTGAAAAAGAGCAAAAATCTCGTGGGGGATGTGTCAAGTAGCATTTAAAGAAACATTATGAATTTTTTCATACATATAACTTGTAAAATAACAGAAACAAACGTGTTAATAATAATTTTTGGAGCATACTTTGCGATTTATTTCTATCTAGGGAATTTCAAATAATTACCGTTTTGGCATCGGGAATGTAGAGATACTATCTTAAAGAATATCATATATTTTTTTAAGAGCTTAAAAACTTCAAACGTTTAAGGAATCGGTAGAAATTGGCAGAGTGGCCCGTTAAGGACTTGGGATTCCACAGTGAATTCAACCAAAACCTTTTTTTAAAGAAGTTTTTTTTTTAACCAAGATAATGTAGTTTGTACAAATACTTTTTTTTATTAGCCACTTCACTAAGTTAAGCCTGTTCCGAGGTGGCAGGAATATAATCTAATTTTAATATCTTAAGCACACGAGAAATTTAAATACGTACAGAAATAAAAATAAAAAAAAACGATTAAATAAAGGAATAAAAATAAATAAGAAAAAGTGAAAAAAGAGATAAAATACAGACGTGGAAAGTATTGTTATAATATTGTAGAAGTTATCTGTCCGCAGTTTACAGTATACAATGCCTTTGTTGACTATCCATGTGTGAATTTTGTATTTTAAATTAATATTTTTTGTCAAGCCTTTAATTCCTTTTTAATAACTCAGGTAGGGGACATACGTCATTCCTATGTCTACCTACGTTAAATTATCGTGAAAACAAGCTTATGTGTCCAAGCGGTTAAAATGAATTTTAATAATTTCGAAGTCAAATTATAGTAATGTCTTTATATATAGGTGGTATTTGTCTTCGGAGGCATGTGTTGATGTCTCTGACCTGTATCGTAATTGTGTTGTGCCAGTATGATGCTAAAGTTTGTCTTTTTGGTAATGAAAAGATATAATTTTGGTGTATAGTTGATGTATGTTCAATACAGCGAATTTTTTAAATGAGTGTATTGTCGAGAATCTAAAAGATTTGTTTGTTTAACTTAAATTAAGGCTTTTTGCGCTTTTTCGAGAGGTCCATATTAGTTTTTGCAGCACCACCCCAACCAATCATACATAATTGATTTGAAATTCTTCATTTTCATAAATTAACGTATTTGTTGATTTATTTTTTTTATTACAGAAACAAATAATACATTGGTTACAGTGATAAAACAAATTTACAACAATTGAGTAATATTTCATGGTGGGTACCTACGACATGTTTATTTGTAATGTCTTATTTGTGATATGTATATTTAGTAATTACCGGATGATGTTCTGAGTATGTAGGGGTATGTGTATCTGTGAGTGTGTTGATAGATGTGAGAAGTGGTGATCTGTGAAGGGATATCTTCAACAGTTTATATAACTGACATGATGCTTAAATTTCGGCAGTGAATCCGAGAATATTTCAATTTTATAGTTTAGGCAAATATTATTAAATCTATGAAGAGCTAAACTTACATCGTCATGTGAGAATATGTATATTTTTAAACTTAAGAAATGTTATTACCATGTTACCTAAATCTGTGTTTATGTAAACCTAGAGTTCGTAAGCAAAAGGTTTCATTCTTTTATAAAATAATAAGACTGGACTGGAAGTGTGATAAAAGTCACGAAGTATTTGTATCCTTCTGCGAGTTTGCTTAATATAATAATTAGGGTGTTGAAAGCACTCCACTGTATAGTCAAAGATTATTATTTAATCTAGAATGTGATAGAAGCCAATTTCCCTTAATTTGTGTCGAAGGAAATCCGTCAAACCTCCTTACACACAAAGCTCGCGTGCTACGGATTATCAAGATCGTTAGCATTATAAATTATTCAAACAAAATAAACATCTACTGACCTGTTTTCAATTATTTTAAAGCCACGGATTCTTAAAATAGATAATTGCTTTTCATATATGTTTCCCCACAAAATAAACTACTACAAAGAAAGTGAAAAAATATGTCTACCTGTAATTTAAAACCAGATTAAAATTCTAAGAAACTTGTATTCAAGTACCTAACTGTCAATATGTCTTGAATAAAGTATTATAGTGGCATTAGAAACATCGTCTTGTAATAACAAAATCTTGTTATTACAAAATTTTAACTTTACTTTACTTTGCCTACGAACCGAATGTGGAGTGTGCATCAGTCATCTGAGTTTATTTTTTTTTAAATTGCACATTCAAATTCAAAGGCGAAACAGCCATCACGCTTAATAATAATAACACACCAGAGCTTCTTTTAAAAAAATACATATTGTTCTTTATTTTTTTTTTTTTTCAACTATGTGATCTTTGGGGATGCTGTGTGGAAAGTCTTTTTAGGAAAGGAAGTACTGGAAGTTCTGGGAAGGAAAAAGGTGCAAAACTATCCTTCCCTTGAGGTGCAAGGCGATGTTTGGAGCTAATGTATAAAAAAATATTATTAATAAATTATTTGGTAAGTCGCGATTGAAGATTTTCATTTTCTTTGAAGAACGTTGTATATCAACGAACACATTTTATGTACAAATTATTCCAAGAAAAAATAAAATTCAGTAAATAGTTTATATTATAGTTCGCGTTTCTCCCCTAAGACTTAATTCTTAAGTTCTTGAAAATTCACAAAAAATGACTAAAAGCGTAGACAAGGAAAATAAATATTTTATTCACTGTACACGAGAATAACACTTACGTTTTGACATTTAGTAATTCACATGTTTGAAAGCCACAACATTCACATGATCAAATATTTATAGAAGGCTTTTCGTATCCTGTAGAACTCTAGAGTAGTTATAGAACTTTTGCTGTGATTTTAGTGCTGAAACCTCTTTTAAAATTCAAACAAAAAGCACGTGTTCGTATCACCAATTTCCACATAAAACAAGGCACGTTTTTAAAACAAACGGATTCTAAAATTGTTAAGAATAACACAGAATAAAATATTTCCTTTCGGAAAAAATGTTCACCCATATCTACGTTATTTTTTTTTTCTTATTATAAACAATCTTTATATTTAAAGATTATTGTTTCTTTTTTTGTTCCGTGTGCATTCCTATACCATTCATTCGATTGCGATAAAACTTTAGTGATTTGTTGTGCGCACGCCCGCGAAGTCTTCTATATTTACCAGTGAGTTCTAGTGTTCAGAAATTTTAACAAATATTTTACGATAGTTAAGGCGCGATTTGTTTGAAAAATTTGTGCATTTCATATAATTTTGCGGCAGGAAGGAATGGCGGGAAGAGGTGGAGAACACGGAGACATGTTAGCGGTAGGGGATAGTAAGTGGTAATTTTTGAACAATCATGCTTCTCACAACGACCTCTGTATGTGGCCTTCCCGCAAGTCGGAAAAAACCTTCTGATTTGTTCGTGAACGCACTAGATGGAAAAACTTTTTTTTATTATCTTAAAGCATACCAATGAAAAGAATTAAAACACAAACACTTTCTTTCTTTGAGTGCCATTTCAACGCATGCCGGGTACTCACCAGTACTTTAATAAAAATACTCCCCTTTTCCAACTTTTGCACAGTTTAAACCGAGGCCAAAAATAACATGTTATGGTTAAACTCAAAAACAATCATAACATCAAATTAAAGTTAAATACTTAAACTTTTTCTAAGAGATTTAAAAATAAAAGAAATTAAACCAATTTAGCTAAAACCATTTGAATTAAATTAAAAGTTCTTTTTATAAATGTATTTCTTGTACCAAGAATTTTGTTCGTGATAAAGGTTTGAATTAAGGTTTAGTTCATGTTTTCAGCTTAAATTCCAGATTTGTATATTGTAAAAGGAAACGATAGTCTTTATCTTGACAGGAATCTTTTGTACGCAGTCTACTTGTGGAAAAGTCCGAATCTAGCCAAGATTAGGAGTGATACATTCGCTCTAAAACGCACTAAATTTAGTTAATTTAGAACAACGTTGGGTAATTTATGATGCTTGATTAAAAATTATATTTAAACGTTGTATTTTTGGAGAGTTTGGACTAGATTACGAATGATTAGGTTATTTTATTCTGTTCACAGTTCTTAAATAGTTTTTATTCATTAAATGAGTGACTCGTGACTTTATTCCAAATAGAAGTAAGCAGAATTAACTCTACGTTTTAAATTTGGTAAATATTTTAGCATTACTTATAAATTTAAATTTAAAAAAATATAATTCTGGAAGAAAGTTGTAAAAGTGTCCATAAAAAGTATTATAAAAAAACAGTTGTTTGTTTAAAATATTCCAAAGGTCTTCTTTTTTACTTTAACGAAGTTCTTATAACATTTTTTTTACATTAGCTCCGCACAGAAGGCCCTGAGGAAAATAAATCCTCTCGGGACATATTTCATCTTTGGGGATGCTGTGTGGAGGGTCGAACAAACAAAACTCACACATGAACATAGGCACCGCTGCTAAGTCACCAAACTTATTAAACCGCATGGGGTGACATATGGCAAAGGTGTGGTTAATCCAATAAATTGTTCCCGGGGCGACGGTACCCATACCCGCCTTGCAAATTATGATATTTTTCAAGCTTTCAACAGCGTTTTTTAGCTGGTGTTTCACAAAAATCGTTTCTTATTTATAAATAAATAAATATATAAATGTGTTCGATTGTGCTATTTTAATCTAGAAAATCTCCTAATTTGCTATTTTATTATTATTTTGTGATAATATATTACGAAATTATTACTATAACATTTATAATACTTTATTCGCAATTAGTTTAATACAACTCATTCTTGACAATAATTGCTTCACTTGCTCCGTGAAAAATAAACAAAATCACGAAAGTAGATATTGTTATTTTCTAAAAATAACAGGAAAATCAAGTAATTACACAAAAACCAGGTTCCAATCAACACATAAATATAATAAAACCAGACTTTAACATTAAACACATCATAAATAAAATTCTTTTCATTATTCCGTATTATCTCGTTTATAATATTTTAATAAGCGTATAATAATAAAATAGAATTATGTCTTAAAGCTCGAATAAATACAGCATTTCTGCTAAAAGCTTCGACGGGGAAAAATTGCGAGAAGACAGACAAAAGCTCGCGTCGGAAAAAGCCCAGGAAAGCTTCGTCGAGTTTCGTGGTGGTTCGATACTTAGGTTAAGTGGAATGGTTTGGGCGACGGCTAAAAATAGCTTGTTTAGTTTAGCTAACCTAAGCTTAGTCGGACTCAACAAGTGGAGACACCTGCCGCCTACAGAGCCACAGGGAAACGCCTTTACAGTTTGGGCTTTGCGTTCAAAGCAGTCATAGCAGTACACCGCAGCACGCGAATATCATTTAAGTAATTGCTTTATTTATGAGCGAGATAAAATCACAATGATGGTTATTTGTAGATATACGTGTACAGGTAACTCATTTTAAAGAGATCCTTGCTTGTGTAGTGGTGTATTGGACGGATGAAACATCGATGTTTTTTGTTTTTGTTAAGAAGCTGAAGATATAACAAAAAACATAAAACTGCGTGATCATATTAAGGCTCCGTCGTAAGGGTTCAAAAAGAAGAAGGTAGTGTTTGGAAGGGGAGATACGTAAATAAATATGTTAAAGGGAGCGCGCTTATACTAAAAAAATATTATAATTGAGCAAAAATCGTGAAATATTTAATAAAACATGAGTCATTTAAAAAAGAGAAAAATGTTTAAAGCAGCATTTAAACATTTTTTCTTATCTGTGGTGTGTTAAAAAACAGAATAAATTGTGTTTTTAATAATCTTAGGAGCGTCTTTACAATTTTTTAATGGAAAGATTTTCGTATAATTAACGTTTATGCTCGGTAAATTTATAAATGTAAAATCAAATGTAAAAATAATATATATTTTTTAAAAACTTAAAATCTCAAAGCATTCCACGAAAATACGCTAGAAATTCGGAATGCAAAAATTTTAAACAGAATTGAGATGGTCAGTGGCTGATTGGGCATCGTGTTTGGGTCACACCCGGGTGTCGCGTGTTCGATTCCTCGGCTGGCTAAGGCCTCCATCACAACAGAAGCAACATCTTTCGCTTACTGTGGTGGTAGTAGAAGATTTTCAAATATTGTCAGGTTATTCGTAACATGGGAATTTTTGTCTTTCGTTAAAAAAACAAAAAAAAAACAAAAAATGTCGAATGCAGGCTTGTGTTAAACTGTCAAATCACCAAAAGTGTGCACAATTACATTCATGCGTGTCCTCTTTAAAATGATATTAAATTCATGTGAATGTTGGGGCCATCATTTTAATATAATCTTACAGTTAAAATTATTTGGGAATTTTCCACTACTGTTGATGAATTTTAGTATAGTTTGTATGTAGCGATACTTAGGTAATGAAGTTGGTAATAGTAAACCATTAGATACATTACGAAATAATAAAAATAATCGGTAATAATGACCACCCGAGTAAATCAAAATGAAATATATATACTTGTCAATTTTTACTGTGAATGTGAAATGAAATATATATACTTGTCAATTTTTACTGCTAATTCAGTGTAATAAAACATTTTTTAAATAATTTATATTCTTTTATATGGCCTTGGTGAGCGATATAAGCATTCAGATGTACTTAGATATTATGTTTATTAAATAGATTCGTGCACTATTGTAACACGAAAACCTGCATTGCATTTCTGTTACTATCCATTTTCCACTACACATTTACTTATTACCGAAGAAATGGCAAGATTTATACATAAAGTAAGTAAAAGCATAAAATAGAATAAATTCAAATCTTTCACAGTCTTCCTTCTATGGTTGGCTGTTTTTAGGCGGCCTGAAGCTTTTGTATTTTTGTATTTATTTTATAGTTATTCATAACTTTATAAATTGATTTTCACTCTGTTCTTTCAGCCGTGTTTTTACTTTTGTTTTGAATATATTCATTTCAGTTATCTTTTTGTATGACTTTCTAAAATATTATAAACTAGTTTCGTAGCTTGAAATTTAATATTATTTTCCCGAAAGATGGATCTAATAAAACCGAGAATAACCAGAATATTTTGGCTTATAACCCTTTTTGCGTATTTATGTTGGTCAGTGAAGAATTCAGATAATCAGACATTTATGTTGATAATGTTATGTTGGCAGGTTTTTTAAATTATATTTGATTCAATATGTTTATCTATATTGTTTGAACGACAAATAATTTTACGACCGCCCAGTATTAAGCTACCTTCATTACGTGGGTTGGTAAAAGCGCTTGTCGCGAGACGTTATTTATTCACCCAATTCTACGATAAGATGTAGACACAACGTACACGTACACGTATAGCACACATCACATAAGCTTACGTAGTTTAGCCTTACACCTATCAAGCGTTATTTTAGAAGCCTACTTCTAAAACAAAAATTTTCTTTACTGCCTGCCTTTTTTTCCACCGTTATAACGCACGTAATACCGCCCGGAAAATACAAAGACATTTATTAGATTGTTTAACGCAGAAACATCTATCTTAGATATTAAATAAAAAAAGCTTGCGGGATGTTGAAACAACATTAATAAACAAAATAATCAGGATATACAATCCTGAGAAATGTTTCATTTGAATGAGGCAACTGTAAACAAGTATTTACCATAAAAAGTATAAACTTAAATGGTAGATACTTATGTATTTTAAGCGCATTTAATATCTTTTAGCTTTTCTATCGCTTTTGAATGATATTTTACAAAAATGTTCAGGTATAAAATAAAGTAGTCAATCTGAAATTAAAAACGATACTTTTAATCAATTTTGTCTCTCTCTCTTTAAATCTCGGCGTGCGCAAATAAATTTAATTCTTTAATTTATATTATTTCACAATTTAATCAATTAAAAATAATATAAGGTATATTTGCGTCACGTTCCAGAGTGGAAGATACTTCCAGGATCGCTCCGGTGAAAGACCACCATTCAGAATTAGTTTTAACCGTGTTTGGTGACTAAATCTGAATAACCAGGTACTTCATCACCTTCCGCTATTCTCCATCTTCTTCTCCTTCCCACTACCTTTAGCCTAACATTATAATTTATTCATTTTTAAAACGTTACAAAATTGTTATTTCAAAGTGTTTTAAAGTACAGATTTCAATTTGTTTTAAAATACAGATATGGAAAACAATATGAATATAAAAGATAAATATGCTACAAACCCTACACAACTGAATTCAACCATTAAGCGCCTGTCGATCTTATCGATCGTACAAAATCCAAAACACACCGATCAGCAAGGAATAAACGTATAAAAGCATATTTATACTAACAGCAACAAAACTTGCCGTCTAAATTTATTTATGTTAAACAACATTCTGTTTAATAATTATATAACAAATAAATATTAAAATAAACAATTAACAACAAGACTAAGCACGTTAGTTTTGCAAGCCGGGAGATAAAATAGTCTATGTTTTCGGTGATGGAGATAACCATTGGGAACATAGAAACTAATTCTCTCCACGATAGTCGAGTTTTCGAACCATCCACGAGTCAGTCAGAAGAAGTGTAATAGAACGTGCACAGATCTTTTAACCCGTAGATAGTTCATTCCGAGCATGCCTAAGAGAAAGACCACTGTAGTAGCCATACTGCCCCAGGTAGAGAAATCTCAGAAATTATTAGATGCCATGGTCTCACTAGCTCCAGGCGCCTGGAAAAAAATTTGAGTGTGAATTAAAATAAAAATTTTAAATTTATCAGAAATTCGGAGTCTTCTACTAATATGAAATTATTAAATTGATATAATACACTGAGACATAGAGACATCCTATGGACGTAATATGAATGTTTTCGTGTTGTCAAATTTTAACTAAATGTTTTCCCACAGAAATAAGTTAATGTATCTAAGGTCGATACTAATCACTTTTGATTTAATAATAAATTTATTCATGGAAATGTAAGCACTTGGAGTTTATTGAGGTACTCTATAAATAAAACTGTGTAAAATAAAAGGATATTAGGCTCAAAATATTTTTAGGATTGTCATTAGATTGAACGACAACAAATATGCTCAAACATTATTTGGAAATACAAAATGTCAAATTTATTCCTAAAAATCGAAAAAATTATGAATAACTGGTTTCATCAACAATGTCGAGTAGTTAGTAACCTACTCGACATTCGTTT
Organism: Limnephilus auricula; assembly: GCA_951813805.1. Lineage (NCBI taxonomy): Eukaryota > Metazoa > Arthropoda > Insecta > Trichoptera > Limnephilidae > Limnephilus > Limnephilus auricula. The sequence continues at coordinate 4,024,468 of OX638401.1, forward strand.
TTCGGGATGCTGTGTGGGGGATCTTTTTAGGGTAAGAAAAGAGAGGAAGTTCTGTGAAGGAAAATTAGATGAGTGGAGTGTAGGAATCTGGGGGCAGTGCGTCCAGGAATGACGGACGTATGAAATCATTCCTCCCACTGCGCGGTGCAAGGCGATGGGTCAAGAGAGTCCGGGTGGAGAGGTCAAAAGGGCTCTCCCATCCAGGCTCTCCCTATCCGGCCCGCCACGCAGTAGGTGGGCAAACGCATTCGCTGCCAAGACCTAGAAAAACCTCAACCTGTAAACAGGGCACCCTGCTAAGTCACCAAAAATATCGATCACTTGTGTGACCTACGGCGGGGAGTTGGTGAGCAATAATAGATTGATAATTGAGTTGACAGAAGAAACTGTGAAATCTTACGTTGCCCGAACTCAATATTCGAGAATTTAAGCTTCTTATAAAACTTATTTCTGTTTATGCAAGATCTTCAAATTAATATTCGTACCATTTCCTCGAATATTTCAGTAAAAGAAATATAGCTAAATAGTGTAATTTATTGGAAACATTTCATATAAAGCTTTCGGAATAACTCAACCACCAAACAAAATTGCGTAAATATTATATTATGTTTCTATTTTGGAACGACGATTTTTTCCCATGAAAAAAATACGTAGCCAATTCATCAAGAAATAGGGCAAAAAGCGTAATACCTTAAACGCTAAGCACCATACCACTAAGTTAGTGACGGGCATAATCGAAAGGCTTTAATAATCGAAATATTCGATTTCCAAGTTTTGATCATTTAGCAGAAAGTCTTTGTTTGTTGTTTTGTTTAGAACCGGCGGGCAACTTATCAAACATTACGTTAATTTATTTATTTATTGGTTAACGCCCTGAATACTTCTACATATGTATATACATTATTATAAGTTAGTTGTTAGGATTATGAAGGATATAAGCAGGTAAAATACAAGTATGTATGTCGTTTGATTATTATGATTATTATTTAATTTTATACACATGAATTCACTAAAAAAAGCGTAGACATCGACTACTTTAACTTTTTTAAATCAATGCAATAGTTTTTGCAAAATCCATTGAACTGCTTTTAATAAATATTTTTTTTTTTACTTTTATATTGAAGAAGTAGGCAAAAGGGAAATTATTTACCTTTACATCAAAATAACCCCAAGCGCATGAAAACGGCACTATATAATTTATCCACACATTATCATTATTCAACGGACAAGATATTTCAAATCACAATTTATCGACAGCCTTAATCGGAACTTTAAATCGGAAATTGACAAATCGGAATTCTTTTATTCATTAATGTGTTTTGAAATGTTTATTCTTTTTTTATTTTTAAAAATTAAATTCCGTGCGTCAATTACCTATGCATTTAATTAAAACCAATAATGGGTCCAGTCAGTCAACGAAAAGCGTTGGGATTGTTTTGTTTATACTAAGGTATCAAAATGTTAAAATTATGTCAATTTTCGATAATTTCGTAATGCAGATTTCGATTATTGCCAACACTGAATTTAATGAACTTGGACCGAAATGAACTTGGTTATAATTTATTCCGTATGAAAAATGGCGGAGTTGTGCGGAGAATATTTGGCGTATTTAGATGTATTTTTAAGTAATTTCACCCGCATTCACCTCATTTTTAGCCTACGTCACTGAGCTGCCGTTTGTGTATTATTAAACTAACTAATGTCCACTCGTAAATCCGACGTTAATCTTCGTAAATATGATTCCGCAGCGAGTTCAAAGCTTTAATATAGCGGCATAGCTTAAAACAAAGTCTTACTAGGCGTGGAAATAGGTAGCACCACTTTGGTTCAATCAATCTCCCGTTGATTCAGCCTGATTTGATTCCATGGCTTGTATATCAATCTTGAAGAACATTTGGTTTGAAGATATATATAGAAACGTTTAGACATATTTGCAGCTGACGTGTTATTTTGATTAAAGCATCTGGTATGACTTCACTAATTATTAATAAGGTTTCGTACTCGAAACCGTCAGTGATCGGCCTTATAATTAAAAATTAAGTTCGTATAAACATTCATGATAAATATACAATGATTAAAGAATATTTTGCTTCTCCGACCCTTTCGATTTATTTTAACCAAATTACAGTTAAATAAATCAAGAAAACATTAAATAAGGAAAGAAAAAAATCCCTCATTCAGTTATACATGATTTTCAATGCTTTCAAATGTACCCAATTCATTTTTAACATATCTATTTATGGTTGACACAAAACGAGCACAAGACACATAACGTTATATAACGTCATAGAAAAATCATGTTAAATCAAATCGTCAATCTAGAAATTAGTCTGTCAGTAAGTTTTCACTCGATGGAAAAGATATAAATACGCAATACAACACATCCAATGCGATTATTTATCAATAAAGAATAACGTATAGGATATTGTGTGAAATACTTCATCGATCGCCACCCAAATTGATGAGATGTTATTCGTGGAGCGACGCTTCAATAGAAAAAGAAGTTGGGGCAAAAAAATACTTACAGTTTTACTAATAACGTGGTGAAATTTTATTAATTTAATAAATAACCATGGATGTGAAAATCTTACTAATGTAAACTGATATAAAATAGTTCATGGAAAGTTATAAACGTTGTTTATCCGGCCAAAAAGGGATGTTGTTTATTTGTTGCAAAAACTTGACGTTTCTCATCGATTCTCAGAATATTTCCACAGTATGATAAATATTATTATGTGTCGTCTTTTTGAAGATGTCACATAAATAAATAGTTTTTTATTGCCATTTTGATTTCTGTATTTTTTTAAATATATAAACTTTAATCTTTATAAAATGGTATAATTTAATTTCAAATACGAAAAAGTTGAAAAAAAAGCCAAAAGACATTTTTTATCGCCGAAAATTGTAAAAAATACGATATTTAGAAAACATATTATTTTTTTTAAAATAAAACAATAACATTGTATACGCCACTTTTATTTTTTTTAATACTTTATGCCGACCGGGTTTCGCTTCTTCAGGGCAGAGGCTACGGTTGTAGCGAAACCCGGTCGGCATAAAGTATTTAGGAAAATGCAAGAAAACTGTCACTTCACTTTTTCGTCTCCTTTAAATATCTAATAAAAAAAATAGTTCTTAGAGATTACAAAAATAAAATTGGCATTTTGCATTAATTTTTGTACAAAGTAAACGTTGATTTTCAGGATTTATATTTAATTTTTCGAAGAAAACTTCTTCGGAAAGGTTTTCACTTTGTGATGTCATTATTTATTTTAATGAAAAGATTATATATATATATATATAGATTATATATTATATTAAGGCCGGTCAGTGGTTCAGTGGGCATCGCGTTTGGGTCTCACCCAGGCGTTCCGTGTTCGATTCCTCGGCTGGCTAAGTCCTCCACCACAACACAAGCAACATCTTCCGCTTAGTGTGGTGGTAGTAGGAGATTTTCAAATGTTGTTGGGTTATTCGTAACCCGGGAATGTTTGTCTTTCTTTTAAAAAAAAAAAAAATAACTTTGTTTACATCACTTTTAAAACACTTTTTTAAAAGAGATGTAAACAAAGTTATTTAGTCTTTTCATTAAAATGTATATTTGACTTTAAACGCCAAAACATTAATGTATTTAAAAAATCATAAACATTTTGATCACACGGTAATAATAAATTTAAAAAATAATATGTCCGAAATAAACTCACTTTTTCAAGAGAGGAATTTTACGTGCCAGTCTGCCGAAATGCAAGGTTGCCGGTTCTTGTGACGAATAGATAAAGTTATTTATTTATTAGCACAAGATCAAATCTGAACTTGCACAGGTTTTATCCAATGTACAACTAAATCAGTTTTTAACAAAAGTGCGTTTTTTTATTAGTAAGGATATTAGTGATTTGGAATAAATCATTGGCCCAGCGAATAAAGCACTAGACGTAGTGGACGTTGCTAAAAATAGCCCCAGCCTTACCTTTCCCGCCCATCGGACCTACATTTAGGTGTACGTGTACACGTATTAGGTAGGTGCTTGGCCGGGGTTGTTTCTTACAACCAACTTCGGCAGGGTTGGCATTACAGTGGGGCTGATTAAAAATATTATCAGAGTAGATCTGTTCATTTGCTGAAATAAAATACTCAAACAATATTAATTTGATTAACATTATCAACGTGATAATTGTCGTGGATAATGTACACTTTGTTTGAATTGCGGAGAAATAAAAAGATTTATATAAAAAGATCCACTTTCATATTAAAACTTTTAAACATTTTGTTCTGCCTGCATGTTTCAGTTTTATAACATACACATAGTGTGGGCTTTTAGTATTCTCATATTTATGGAAAAAGGGAATAAACATTTGTTCCTTATCACAATAATGGTTCAGTTTTTTCTTAGACATTAAATTGTGGCGAGACAAAAAGTATGTACGTCTGGTTCCTCCAAAGGAATTAAAGAAGTACTTTGAAGAAAAAGGACATGCGTATTTTGTGTCTCTCATCTTTTGTTTCACCATAATTTAATATGTAAGAGAAGCATTATTGTGATAAGGAACGTACGTTTATTGCCTTTTTGTGCCTTATGAAAGTTATTTAATATGATTCACTAATTGTCAACCTGCGTAAATTAGATAAAAATGTGTAAATTGAAAGTTTATACTAATATGGCTTTAAACTGAAAAAAAAAATTGTGAATAAAAAAAAATTATGCTTTTGTAGAGATTTTGATACGACATAACGAAATATTTCCGATACACGTCAAATAGTTATAGAATAAAAAACAATGACCAAATTAAGACCATTCCTACCTAAAATTTCAATAATAAGTCTTTTTTTATATAAGAAAAACTCTCTTTTTAACTTTTAAATGTTTTTTTCATCAATGCAATATATCATTCAAGGAGAAGATAACAAAAATGATCTAAATTTAAATAAGAAAATAAACAAGACACAGAAAAATAATAAAACATAATGGTCGCAATTGGGAATCGAACCCAGATCTCAAGTCTTACTCAATTCTATATTATCTCAGTTCAGCCTTGCGTCCGATTATAAAATCGCTGTAATTGTCAAAATCATATTTAAAATTTCAGAATTAACAATATTATATCTTCGTAATAAGCATTAACTTTGTGGCTCGCCATAATTTACAATAAACTATATAAATTTGTTTAAGACCACTTTAATTTTAATTACACTCTACCGGTTTCGGAAGAACCCTTCCTTCGTCAGGAGAATATTAAAACTAACCTATGATACAAAATATTGATAGATATATATATATATATTACATCTTCGTAATAATCATTAACTTTGTGGCTCGTAATATCGGCGAGTACGGCCTACAAAGCAAAATTATATAAAAACTTTTCTATTAAATATAGAATGTTGAGTTTGGATATATATTTCTGGATGTATAAAGTTTAAAGTGTTTCCTAATTATATTGATTTCCCGCAACTACCCCCCTCCTCCTTTGACCTCCCACTCCAGCACCTAAATGTTTGGTATATATCTATCAATATTTTGTATCATAGGTCAGTTTTAATATTCTCCTGACGAAGGAAGGGTTCTTCCGAAAGCGGTAGAGTGTAATTAAAATTAAAGTGGTCTTAAACAAATTTATATAGTTTATTGTAACAATATTATCTTCGACTAATGTTTTTATTTTTCCATAAAATCGTCAGCTACCTTTTTCATTGGTAACAAGTGTTCAAAGAACGTATTTGTTACCTAGATAGTATCTCAGAATCCGTTTTTTATTTTATGGACTTTTTATAAAAGTCTAAATGAATATTCATTTTTTTATAAGAAAAACTCTCTTTTTAACTATTGAAGGTTATTCCCATCAATGTAATATCGACCTTTTGGAATAACAAGGTTCCATCTGTTGCTATGACGTCATGCGATAATGAGCTTTAAGGTAGCTTACCATAGATCCTATAACCGCGTGACGTTTCCGTAACAGAACCTTGTTCCAAAGGGTCGATATATCATTGAAGAAGAAGATAACAATAATAATAATAAGTATTTTTTCACCGATGTAAATTATTGCAGACTTGAACAGTTTTACTTACCATTGACTGGCCAAGTGGAGTTTTCCAACCATCAGAAATTATTATGTTTCTTTCGTGCGCTCCTCCCTGAACAACGACGACATAAATAAAACTGTTGAAGTTTCAGTATGGAGGGCGTGTCCAGACTTTACAGCAGTACTGCTAAACCATGGAACACCAATGGTCTCCCAACTATAAATAATATTTTTTTTTTTCATTTTATACATATATCATTTTTCACGTTAAAGTTTTATTAGGTGGCTTCACACGAAATATCTACATTACTTCATCATTGTTTTTCTTAAAAAACAAAGAAAAAGACATGGAAATATTATTTTTTTAATTTGAAGGTTAATTAAGTAGTAAGCGCTCATAAAAAGGAATGGGTGCATTTAAAATCCTCACGGCAACGGCACGGCGACGACAATGGCTGCTTTTATAATTCCCATGGAAACGGCATGGCGATGGCAAAGACAGTCGGCATCTCATTTCTGTAATTGCGATTGAGGGATGTATAAGAAAATGATAGTTTTTTTTTTATTTGGAGTGAGCAGACAAACATGCGTATGCCGTTTATCTCACTATTGTTTAGTGTGTAAGAAAGAGATGCAGCATTATTAGGATAAAAAACGTACGTTTTACGCTTTTTTGTGCCGTAAAAGTGAGATTTATAAAATAGCACAGTGGTTATGGTGCATCATTAATTTAATGCGTGTTAGGAAGATGACGATGACAACATTCATTTTTCCTTTGGGGAAGCAAATACACATATCCATCGTAAACTAATTTTAAACAGCTCTTTCTTACACTATTATATGCAGCATTATTTTGATAAAAAACGTATTATTTATTTTGTTTTATTTATGCCTTTGTCATGCCGTAATCGTAGGAACTGTAAAAGCGCCTAATGATGTTTCAACCTGAAAATAGTTGATTCATCACAGTAAATATAAACAGAAAATTTTCACTTCCATAATAACCGAGATTAAAAGTTCTTACTGATTCAAGAAACAGATTTTCTATTTTTCAATTCAGAATTTCGCTGTTTGCTATTTCGTTCGCAATCTTTTTAAAAAGTCTGAAGCATCAACATAACCAGTCCAGTTCATAAATATTTTTTTGTTGTTTTATACTTGTTCTTCTTATTACACGTTGTTATATTCGGTACCTCACAATAAGCTTAATTGAATACTAATGCCTTGTTTTCATTTTAAGTTTAATTTATTTAATAATCAACCTAAAATTTACCTATTTCCAACATGGAAATAAAATATTTTGAAGCCTAGAAAAAAAGCTCTTTTGACTGTGTTTAAATAATTTCTTAGTCAATATTCCAACAAAACAATGCAGTGAAATTCTATGAAACAACTTGGACATCTCTGTACAAAGGTTGTATTCGTAGGCCGGTCACGGAATGGCGGTGAAAATATAATGTGAAATGGCAAAGTACGCATCTCCCGTGAATAAGGCTCAGGTTACTTCAGTGGGCAATTTCACCCGTGCGCGTAGCTCAAAGAAAAAAAATACTTGAATATTCTGAACTTCATAATTAAGTTTTTTTACCTACCCTTGGGTACTCGGGGTAGGTTTGGCTGCATTCTTTGACAACTGCCAGTGTAACAAAAACCGCTGTAAGACAGGGAGAACATGCCTTATGGCGCGCTGTTACGGCTAAACCTGTTTTTCATTATCAGAATAATCAAATTATAAATTAAAACTAAACTTCGCAACACTCAGTCGATAATGATAAAAATTTAATGAGTCTAGTTTTTTAACTGTTAATTCATGGTGGAATTCCATTGTATTAGATACGAAATTAAACCATTTTTTCACTTTGTTCCACTTGTTTATTTACACCAGGACTGGTTTCGTCCTACTACGGACATTTTCAGACTGGTAGTTGAAATTCTTATGCTACGGAATTTATACAAACGTAGGCAGGGGCACACCACATTGTCTCTATATGATGAATGTTTCTATTTTGTTAATTTAAGGTATTATCAGTTATTTTGTTAAGTTAAGGTACATAAAGATAATTATAAAGTTTAATAATAAACTAAAAGAAAAAATTGTTTAATTTCGTATATAATGATAAAAATTTACATATGGTAATCACATTAGAATTAAAATCAAAAATAAAAACATATAAAATCTTATGATTCCTTTCTGTAAAAAATTATAATGGCTTATTTTACTACATTATCCAAAACCTCTTAAAAAGATATGATAATATTATATACTGTATGTTTTCTTAGTGTGTCTTATATCGCCACGAATACAGGTAATAGGAATACGAATCGCTTGGCAAACTTTGTCTACATAGAGGTCAGCCGGCGCAGTCCAAGGGCCCGGCTTTGGACTCCCATTCCGAAGGTTGCAGGTTCGAACCCGGCGTGTGCAAATAAATTTTATTTGATTAATTTGTGTCATTTCACAATTAATTAATTAAAAATAATATATACTATACTTGCGGCACGTTCCAGAATGGAAGATACTCTCAGTACTATCAGGTACTTTCCTACATTCTTCTTCCACACGTCCTTCCCTTCCCCGCTTACCTTCAGCCTCACAACATATCCCAATTGGAGATGCCATAGTTTCACTGGCTCCAGACGGGACCAGTTGGGACTCTTTATTCTCTATAAAAAAAGGTCACGATTTCACGAAAGTGGTATTTATTCATTGTATGAATAATTTTACAAAAAGAAAAAAGTTAATCAACGGAAACTATCACACATAATTGTAGTCAAAAATTAACATTTATAAAAAGTCGTTTTTTATTTGTTGGTCCTTCGAGCCGGATGCGTGGTTTGTGTTATTTTGTAAACGAAGGACCTTGAAATGTGTATGTTTTGACCAGTGCACAAGTAGAAATAAGCACACAAGGAAAGGAGAGAATTACTCACTGCGGGATTTGTAGCGCTTTCTTCTTTTGGCCGGTTTTAACTTTGCACTGGGTTAATATTTCTTCTTAGAGCGGTGGGTAGCTGAAGAGCGGATGCGGATGCGAAATTAAAAGGCAGAGGTGTTTGCGGTAAGAGGTTCGAATATTGACTGATGTGGGTAACACGAAAAAGTGAAAGGTTTATAGGGAAGGGTAGGAAGGAAATGTGACAATACTAGCTACAAGTACAGCAGTTCATGTATGTGTATAGGTTTGTATCTAAGAGTATGGATATTAGAGAGACGGCATGTGAAGTGTGCCCGCGCGCTCCAAGTGTGCCTTTTCAAGAATTTTACCCAAACGGCTTACGTTGGCTGCTGGTTTTTGGACGTTTAATACGTTCCGACAGCAGCCATTTTACATGGTGACAGCCAATGTCAGCCACGTGGGTAGAATTCTCGAAAAGGCACACTTGGAGCGCGCGGGCACACTTCACATGCCGTCTCTCTAATATCCATACTCTTAGGTTTGTATAGATGTATGTATGTAAGTGTAGCTGTGTAAATGCCCAACCATTTGTGTTCATTCACTTCTAATGAAAAAATATGTTTTTTGGTGGATTAACTTTGTATTTTTTATAAAGTATTTAACACTTTTATTTTAATTCTACTAGATGAAAACATAAGAAAATACTTAAATTTAAATAAAGTTTATTTTTTTTGTATATATAATGTAAACCGATTCGTAGTAAAGATTAATATAAAATAGTGATATAGCATTAAGCTTCACTACGATTCCACAACCAAATAAAATACAAACTTACGCTGAATTGTCTTCGGACACAAGTAGTTGGCAAACAATAACCAACAATTCCTCCAGTTTGTTTCTCGGCTATTGAGTTTATACAACTGACTTGTCGCATTCAGCTCTACCACGTACATTACATTAAACCTCCCAACTTTACCCACATACAAATATTTGCCTGGGATGGACATTCTGAAGTTAAGAGCAAGATTATACTTCATGTACTGTCTTCTGCATATTATGTACAAAATACATGTCTGAAAAGTAATACAATGGTAAACGTTAGTCCAAAGTTTCAGATTATACATTCATATTTTTAACAACTATATACATATCATTATTATCGAACATGTATGTCGAGCAAGTCGCACAAATCTGTACCCGGATTCGCCCGTGGGAAGAAAGACCTGGTTGGCGTAAAATTCAATGAATTCTTCGAAACCTTCAACAAACCTTGACGGCCGGCGAAGTCGAGGGGTAAGGCTCTCGACTCCCAATCCGAAGGTGACGGGTTCGAACCCGGCATGCACAAGTAAATTTAAATTGATTAATTTGTGTTATTTCACAATTAATTATTAAAAAATAATGAATAGTATATTTGCGGCACGTTACAGAGTGGAAGAAACTTTCAGTTTCACCCTGATGTAAGACAACCATTCAGAATTGAAACGTTGCTTGAAATGGCTTTAGCCGTGTTTAGTGACCAGATCTGAATAGCCAGGTTAATTTTTTTTTGTAAATTTTTTTTTAAAAAGAAAGACAAACATTCCCGGGTTACGAATAACCCAACAACATTTGAAAATCTCCTACTACCACCACACTAAGCGGAAGATGTGGCTTGTGTTGTGGTGGAGGACTTAGCCAGCCGAGGAATCGAACACGGAACGCCTGGGTGAGACCCAAACGCGATGCCCACTGAACCACTGACCGGTCCTTCCCCACCTTCCTCTTCCTCATTTATTTCCCCTCCCACTACCTTTAGCTTCACAACACACCCACTTGGGGATGCCATAATAATAATTGGATAATTTGCAGAGCGCCGTTTTGAATTAGACAAAATATATATAATATTGTAATTATTGTGCCGGGTTTTCTGCTATAATATAACGATACAATGTTTAATCCATGGCCAACGGAAAATAAAAATGTTACAGTCTCGATCGAATGTTTTTGTTTTTATCCGATGTTTTGATCGCTGGAGACCCGACTTTACGTACACAAATAATTTAAAAAATCTACATTATTTGTGCATAGATAAGTAAGTAAATAATGTGAAATATTCCTGCGTAATGTGTAACATTATTTAATTTCAGTGCACATTTAATTTTTCAAAATTGGAAAACATTGAATGGATACAGGATGACTTTACAATTTGTTCGATTCCCAATCCAATAATATCTAACAATTACGAGCAAATGCAACATAATAAAGGGAAAATAGTGATAAAGAGAGGCAAAGAAATAAAAGTCAGCAAACGAGTCAATTTTATTGCCGATGACGGCAGTGACGCAGTCATCAACCGGACGGCGTCAATTTTGCTGAATATTAGTGCTGCAATAAGTGAGGTCAAATGGAAATAGACATTTAGTAATGCATTTTTAAGCACTTCGACTAATACAGCTCAATTTGTGTGCTTTCGAATACTGCAGGTCACCATTTCAAATAAAAATAGTAAGGGACGGCTTGTTCCACAGAATTTTAACAATTCATCAAAGTTAAAAATACAAGTTCTTTGGAAGTTTTATTCAAGTTCTGTAATTATATCATCATGGGGTAGTTATTTATCTGAATTCAAATAAAGTTCGAATACCTCGTTTGGTCTGGTTGTTTCACGGAATTGGAATTCATCAAGTTTAATTTAAAGTTCAAATCCAAGTTCTTGTGAAAATTTTATTCAAGTTCTGTTATTATTTCATAATGGGCCGGTTTCTTCACGGTACTTGGACAAAAACAGAACTTAGACAGAATAGGACGTTTTCGAAAGTTGAAAATTAACTTAGAAATTTGATGAATTGTTCAAATTCTTTGAAACAACTGGGATAAATGATTCGTCTCGAAGTTGCAAATATTTAAAGAATTGCCATAAATACTGATCAACGATCATCTTCGCTAAGGTGGCTTAGATGGTGGAATGCCTTATTAATGACTTCCTGGCGCACACATTCCTAGCTTATTATATACGGAATCCAAAAACTCACAGATTTTTTCTTAACCTTTTTTCAACTCGAACTCGAATCTTGCAATCATATATAAAGATAGCAGCCAATAAAAATATGCGTTAAGAAAAAATAAAAAATAATGATGGTGGTTCTCAGTCGAAGTATGATACAGTTAAAAATTCCCGAATCGGATAGGGATACGTTGGCGCAGTGGATAGCGCGTTGGTCCGGATTGCCAGAGGTCCTGGGTTCGAGTCCCATCCGTATCTTTTTCTGATTTTTCTGTTTCGAATTTTCGATTGACTTTCGCCAATATTATCTTCATTAATTAAAATAAAACGTACATTGAAATTGATAATTGGCGTGAGAACAGGAAAAATCATAAAGAAGAGAACAGATCGATACCTATGTTATAAACGGTCATCAAAATATTCTTTTAACTTAATTGACAGCATAATGCATACTTCTGACGGTAGCAAGTGGAGGGTTTGTACTAACAAAGCTGAAGGACGTGGATACTTCACTCTGCCACGATAATCAGTACTCGCGAAGGTACTCCCGGTAATTACCATGTATACTCCACAGTCTAGGAACTGTCAACATACGGTGATGTATCACGTAATTACAGTGGCAAGGGGTACCGCACATTTGTACCGAAATTCAATCCAGTAATTTTAAATTAAATTAAAACAAAACTTTTTTTAAACCACTAATATAATCACAATCACCTACCTGTTTCAAAACCGATGGTTTCTTCGTCAGGGTAGTAATGACTTTAATTTAATTAATTTTAACTTAAGTATCTTAACAAAATTATTAATTTTAAGTATTTTTAACTAAGACACAAGAGAGTATACATCTATTTTTATACATTTATAAAAAAATTCTTCTAAAAAGAAACTGTCGTAGATGATTTTAGACAAAAAATTGTATTTTTAAAAAGCTGTTCTTATAAAATACATACATTTTCATACAATTTCTGATACAATTTTTTTTGTAGTAATTTTGTAGTAATTTTTTTAAAAAGTATTTAGCAAATTTATTTTAATTCCACTCGAGGGAAACGATAGGAAAGGAATAAATTTATCGAAAATTATATTTTTGGTATTCGTAATGTACGCCGTTTCGTAAAAAAGATCGAATATAGTAATTTAGCGTTAAGCTTCGCTTTTACCAAAGCTTTTCTGACGCTTTAGAGAACAAGCTAAAATGTGTTTATCGGCTTTTCGAACATTTTTATTGATTGTTGACCGTGCTCGCAAATCGAGCTGGACCATAAATGACGGATTCTGTCAACATGTATTGATAGCAGGTTTTATCGATGTACCGTGATAGATACCCTGATATTCAGATACATCCATTAGCAATAGATAAATATTAATATACTAACATATATTCCGACTCCATAATAAAATCGATAATACAAGCTATATCAATGGCAAGGTTGCATAGTTAGCATTCAAAAATAAGAAGAAGGGAGATTTGCAAATATATGTGTTAGAGAGAGCGCGCTAACAGTTAAAAAAACGATAATAATTAAGCGAAAATTGTGTGAATATTTAATTTAATACTACTCGTTTAAAATTGATCCAAAATCTCTTGACAAATGGCTAAGATGCATTTAACGGTACATTGTGATTTTTTCGGTGACCGGATAACTCAGAATAAATTCAACTCAAAATCTCCTTTGAAAAGTCATTAAAAGTTATGAAAAAAAAAATACAAAAAAATTGTTGAATAGATTATGTTAGGTAAGGGTAAGGGCTATTTTAAAATGTTTTTTTCTTAGCTTTTAACAATTTTTTAACCCTCCCTTGCCTGCGATATGTATCTACTACACATTGCTTCTTGCACCTTTAATATCTCCGTTAATATGGAAAATTCTATGTTCATATTTTAGGTAATCCTCCGTTATACATTTACTCATTAAATAAAATAAAAAAATAATAATAATCAGTACCTTTCGGGCACATAAGAGGTATTTTGTGAGAATCGAAAACAAATTCACCAATACAATCAAAAGTCTGGCGTATGATCAGTGCTGCGGGTGAGATATACAAATGCGTGAAGCGTGAGGCTAATGCGACACTATGCACGTCTCACTCTCACCTACTTCGATATAAGTGAGCGCGAGAAAGAGAACCGTGTGGTTACTGGTCAGTCGTCAATCGTGTTTGTTCCTTCGGTTTCCCCCGCGGACGGCGCCGCCAGTCGCCGCCCGGCATTTATTCGGAGTGGTCTCTACGCATGTTGTATGACCATCGTTTCTTTGAGCTACCGATGTTTTTTCCATGTTTTCAGCAATTAAATATCAATTATTATCATTTTTGACCTCAACTATAATGAAATATAGCGATTTGTTATGAATATTCATTTTTTTCGGCTTTTAAATCGACCATTTCTGCTTGTGTAGTGATTACACAGCACCGGAACGCGCTGATTTTTTCAGCACAGTGAGGGAAAGGTTGAGTTGTTGAATTGAGTTAATTCTGAGTTGACATGGAACCGATTTTTTCATACCCGTAACATCTTTTCGGAGCATAATTTGTGATTTTTTTCAATCGAGGGAATTTCATATATGTTCATGTATTTCAGAATGGATATTATCTTCAAAATAATACATATTTTTATAAGGAACATGAAAACTTAAAGTGTTCAAGAGAAATATATTTTAAATTGATAAATATTCGGAATGCGGGGGTTTAGGAGAATAATGTCCTTAGGGAAATGATTTGAGTCTGCTTTAGAAGGTAGTCTATTAAAGGGAGTACTACCCCTCTACGGAAGCATTTTACCCCTACGTGGATAAATATAAAAATAAGTAGCTGCCATTGGTAATGTTAAGGGTTTGATAATCTCCGGTTTTGCCTGGACCGCTGCATCCGATATCCGGCAGGAAGGATCTCATTTATCTCTACTTGTTGAGAACTTGGAATCCTGCCACAGCGTTATTTTTATCCCGCAAGTCTTGTTGGCTCCTTACTTATTTCACTGACCATCTTGACCTCTAGATAAACTCACTTTCGCATTTAATGGTGTTCTGTTTGTTTTATTTTCTGAAAGAGTATTTCTTTTTCTGTGGTCGTATCATTATTTGTTTATTTATTATTTGAAACATTTTAATAATTATTACATTAATGATTTTGCCATTGGAATTGGCACAGATATTGACACTTCATTTAAAAATGTTCACAGCGTGCGTAATCAAGTTTTAGTTGTTATTTTTTTTATAATTTTTTTTTTAACAATATGCTTTACATGATACATTTCAATAATTTTACATATCTCAGAGTTATTTACTACTCTTACATTGGAAGCATTTGCTTGTGTATGTATGTATTATTAGATTCTGATATTGAAAAAATATAAATAATAATAATTAAAATGAAATATTAAACAATGGATATAAAACATAGTAAGTGTACATTACCTATATACAGAGAAAAATTACAAAGAAAAAAAAAACAATTACACAACTGTTCTCCATGGCATCATGGTAAAATAATGTTGATATGGTTCTTAAAGTATGCGAGATTATTTGCGAAGATATTTACGGTCGCATTTAATAGTATTGTTTAGACGACACCTTCGAGACAGAATTAAGGCCCATTGTTTTATTTTATAAACTTATTTATTATTGGGGAGGTATTTAATGCGTAATGGGTATGTATCAAATAAGCGTTGATCTGTACTTACAGGTTTATTCAACAATAATTGTAAGGTGAATGTCAAAAGAATTCATATTCTACGCTTTCGCAGATGGCGCGCGTATAGAATTTTTACTTATAAAGGCTTTTTACAAGTTATGCTTTGAAATATTAAGAAAAATTTATGGTTCGCGAAAGTACACAAGCCATATGAATATTAACAAATAGTTTTGTTAATTAAAAAACTTTAATCTTTCAAGAAAGGCTAACAAATACAATATTTCATCGGTGATTCAATTCAATGTTGTATTTGTTAGCCTTTAAGATTAAAGTTTTTTCTAATTAACAAAACTATTTGTTAATATTCATATTGCTTGTATACTTTGGCAAACCATAAATTTTTCTTAATATTTTAAAGCATAACTTGTAAAAACCGTTTGTAAGTAAAAATACTATACGCGCCTTATCTTCGAAAACGTAGAATATGAATTCTTTTGACATTCACCTTAACACCATAATTAACATTTTGTACAAGATTATTTATCGAGATGTGGAGAACGAATATGAAACAATTCGCTAGTTGTAATATGAAACAATTCGGCGGCAATCGGAAACGGTTGAATCTTCTTTTGTAGCGCGACACCCTTCGCTGGGTGCTGAAGAAGATTGTGGCGTTGTCCACTGGCCATAAAGGCTTTTGTTTTAATTGTATGTCAAAGTGTAATTTTATTATCTACCCTAAGACACTTAAAGTAAGAAGAAGACATATTGTTTTGATGTTAATCTTTAATTACTTCTGGTGAATGGTAGAGTAAATTTGACTGAACGTTTATCTTTGAATCCACAACTCGTAAAACAGATATTAAGAACAATGTTGTCAACAGACTTATTACGTTAGTGGTAAATAGGTCAAATATTTACAATTTATACGCTTCCATCTACTTAGTTGCTTTTATGTGTGTCTGCCTCAGATTATATTTGGGAGGCGGGTATGGTACCGCCGTCCCAGGAACCATTTATTGAATAACCAACACCTCCGACTTGACTATCAATCCGAAGAAGGCGAGTTCAAATCCGGCTTGCACAAGTAAATTTTATTTTATCGAATAGTGTTATTTCACAATTTAATTAATTAAATGAATTTAAGTTCAGAGTTCTGAATAGCCAGGTGCTTCCTTACATTTGCCTTCCCAATCTCCTTCCCCTTTCCTTTACCTTCAGCCTCACAACATCCCCCAATCGGGTTGCCATTGTCTCACTGGCTCCAGGCGGTTGGGAGCAGTTGGTACTCTTAAATTCACTTACAAGACTCAGCAGAGGTGGCCGGATTCGTGCAGTTATGATTGTATATGTCTTGACGGTGGATGCATCTGCCCAACTAGTGTGTAGCAAGCCAGATTTGGAGAGACTGGTTGAAAGTGAGCTTTTTCACCTATACAGCAATACTCTCTCGACCCATCGCCTTGCACCGCAGTGGGAGGGATGGGTTCATACGTTCATCATTCCTGGACAGGAAATTACCCCTTCACATTGCATCCCCAAATATGATATAGGCCCTGAAAAGAAAATCCCCAAAGCCTCCTATGTGGAGATAATGTAAAAAAATATGTTTTTGCTAATGACGTATTTGTCCCCTGATATCTGAAATATTTGATTCCAAAATTTCCATAGGTTTAACGAGTTTTTTATTTTTATTTGCAGGCATCAAGATATTCGGTCCCCGCCAGCAGAAGACAGAACATAACTCCCACTGCGAAGATTAATAAATAGCACATCTAAAAATATACCTAAAGTTTGGTAATATAATTTCTCGAAAGCTAATAAAGCGTTACCCCGGAATACAATAGTGATCGTAAAAATACACTAAAGGCTCTATAATAAGCTCGCAGGTAATTAGAGATATAATACCTCCCTGTTCGTACATCTTTCGGAGGGTATAAAATTTCACATTAAAACTTTACATTAAAGTTAGATCTTTTACTAAGAGGGAAGTGACGTCTATTGCTTAACTTTTCCTTTAACTCTGAACATGGATTTTTGGTCGTGGAGGATTTAGAATTTACGACTGGTGTTTGTGTAGTTTAAGAGCATTGTGAAGTTTTTATTTCCGTTTTATCAACTTTCTTCCGGTTAACGTGGTTCTTAGAAGAAATCCCTAAGAAGGGCAACATGATCGCATTCAACGGTACTTAACGTAAGACCCGGATCATGAGAAGGCATGTCGCTTCGTGCGGTAAACACGCGTAGAGCTATGAATCCACGTCCCTGTCACCAGTAGTTCCAGTCACCCGACAAACTTGACAGTACCAGTTTGTTAACACTTCCCATTTTACAGTTTACACAGCCTGTAAACATTGACATTTAATACGATGATGTGGAGTAGAATAGAAGTGAAGACGGCGGCAGTGTTGAGCCTGTTGCTGGCGGTGGCCAAACCCGGAGCGGGCGAAGCTGGTCATCTTGCAAGAGACGCGCACCGGAGGCCTGGGGCTGACCGCTGGCTGCTCTACGAAGGCTCGCCTATGTCCTTGGAGCCTGTACCCCCACCGGCCCCCTTCTCCCACTTCCGAGACGACAAGTACAATCACTTCAGCTTCCACGTGGACGACCTCCCAACCCACGACACGGGATACGCCAACGATCGTATCCAAGACATAGGCCTCCAAAGCCTTTTCGGTCCTCCAAACCCTGACGAGAACATCTCAAAGCTAGACGAACTGACAACCAAAAAGCGCTACACAAAGAAGAGCAACGCTAAAAACACCGAAAAAACCAACGCGAACAAGGGAAGAAGCGACAAGAGAAGCGACGGAACAACGAACGAGATTCCTTGGAAGAAGAGTTTAGGGGAGTCGATATCGCGCGATTATCCGTGGAACAGAAGCGGAGACTCTTGGGGCGGCAAGGGCGGCGGTATCACCAAGCTGCGGAGGGCGGGGGCGTTGGGCGGGACGGGTGGGGGCGGGGGCGGGGGTTGGAGCAAGCGAGGGGGAGGGCCGCCTCAGCTGCCCGCCGGCTTAGCCAGCCAGCTCATGCTTCGCAGCGTCAGGGGGAACCGGCAGTACGACGTGCCGCAAATAGGTGAGTGATCATAACTTCACATGTTCTTATACTACTAATATTTTTCATAGGGATACCTAATCATCAAATGGCCATTAAGCGCAATTTGGATTTTTGGTATTTGAAAGATTACCGTTAAATGCCAGTTCTAGTTGTAAATATCTGCGAAATATCTGTGCCTTAGTATTCATTCAAAATGTTCTATTGCCATAAAATTTAATCATTTAAGTGGACCTTATTCTAACTTGAACTACGTATTATTATTTCTATTAACGTACCACATTTAATTTCCTTATTTCACCAGAAAACTGGAAACGGTCAACAACAAAGCGAACGAACAGCAGCCCTTAAATATTATATGGAACGGATATTTCCATACAAAACCAATAAGTTTATTCCCATTGTACTTTGGGTTGAAGTTTTTGTTGATCTATTATTATTCCTCGTGTGTCGCACTTAGACACATTGGTAATATCCCACAAGATTGTGCCTCTTTTACGGACAATATTTTTTCCTCCAACGGGGTTTTCTGGAATTGTCTCTTGGGATAGAGTTGGGATTTCCAAAGAAAAATTAATATTGTGTTTTATTCGTGGGATTCTGTAACTTTTTCACAGTGGTTTTATATTTTTTTTACATGTTATTTCATACACAGCGTTATTCGTAATTTGCGATGCGGGTATGGGTACCGCTCCCCGGGAACCATTTATTGGATTACCAACGCTTCTGCTACAAGGGTGCCCGGGTTCATGGGGTGAGGTTTACCCGGATATTGCGTCTGCCCATCAACTGCGTAGCAAGCTGGATCCGGAAAGACTGGTTGAGGGAGACTTTTTGACTTCTCCAGTACGACTCTCTCTGAATATCGGCTTGCACTGCATAGGGAACGATTGATTCGTATGTCCGTCACATCCTTCATTCATGTTTCCTTTGCAGAACTTTCCTTCCTTCATTTCCCTAAAAACAACATCAAATATAACATTGGTCCTGAGGGGAATTATTTTCCTCAGGGCCTCCTGTGTGTAATTAAAAAAGTAATTTCAAAAATATATTATCTGCACGTCTCTAGATTTTCTAACATATTTGACCGAGCGCCTAGCGAAGTTTGTTCAGTTCGACCATTCGGCATTCATTTGTCTGTAAATTTGTTTGTCTGTACCTACAAACGTTTCGGTTCAGGTTTCATATGGTGGCCTTGTAGTATACTATATTTTTAATCTGCCAGAGTTCACGCGGTCATAGGTTCTACAATAATCTGTCAAATGGGAATAATACATATTATTAATGCCGGCACGAAGAAAGTTTGAAAAAATAATTTTAACTCAGTGACATTTCTTTGGAAAAATTATATAATTCCTTACATGATTTTTTTAAAAATGTTACGTTAAACATTTATTTTTTTTAAATTAAGAAGGCAGAAATTTAGATACCTACTTACAAATCATATAATTATATATATCGTATATGCTGAAAATAAGGTTACTAAATAGAGATGCTTTATACTAAGTAATTAATGTACGTTAATTGTGACAATCTGTATGGTTATATTATTAAATTTATACGAAATTTGGGAAAATGTACATTATAAGAAAAAAGAATGGTATAAGAAAGCAAATACAAAACAGAAATAAACATAATAAAATAGAACTGACAAGTCAAGTTAGGACTTGGCTAGAATTCAAAATAGTTATAAAATATCTTTAATTGTTTAGTGACCTACAAAAATTGTTTAGGCTTAAACCAGAAAAAATCAAGGTCTTGACTTTTTATTCTAGATATTTTGGACAGTAGTGAACTATATCCATAATTAGTCAAATATTGATTGAGGAAGAGTAGTTCATTATTTTAGAGTTTACAGGAAGGTTATCGAATAAAATGAATTGTAGTAATGTAGATGAATCAATAATATAGTTGATAATTTTGAAGAAAAAAAAAATAGTTTTTTCAGACTCTAAAGGAAAATGTTTTAAAGTTAGGGCAATTTTATCATACGAGTAATGGCCTCGTTCTAATCCTAGCCTTCTGGCAATCCCTTTTTTGGTAGGTAGATTAAAGAAAAACAGTTTTTACAATTATTTTGAATATAAGTAATTTTATTATGTAAGTGTTCCAAGAATAGATAGTTGTGATTGACAGAAAACCGTTAATATAGAAAGAAAATAGAAGGACGCCTTTCTTTAAGTTAAAAATAACTATTGACGTTAAGCATCGAATATTAATAAAATAAACGGGAAATAATGGCGATCAACTGACATTCTTCATAGCGTTCATCACGCGAACCCTTTGTTGTGCCACAGAATTATATGACTAAAATAAAGGCAACATCCACTAATGGTTAGAAAAATAAATCGTAACTAGAAAAATAATTTGAAAGACCGAGATATCTTACTTTTTAAAAAATTCGCAATTTTAGACATTAGACAATTATACGTTAAGACAATTCTCATACACGTAAGGAAAAATGATTTAACACTCAAAACTCAACAAAATATTTGCACCCGATATTCATCACACCAAAAATGCAAAATTCCTTTAACCAAAACAGCTTTCGCACAACGACAGTTCTCTTACATCGCGCCTAAAATGTTCAACTTACTGAGTATTGATATTAATACATCGAAAACTGATGATCTTTATGCCATTAGTGTACAGAACTGGTTATTTGCTTAGGAAAGGAAATATTATAAATAATACCTTACATCTTAAAAACTGTTTTTATTTTCTCATATTTCTCGAGTAAAAAATCTTATCTCTAAATCAATTTTCAACCAAAACTTTATATTTCGCTATTTTATGTATATATTATATATATATTATATATTTAATATATTATAATATATTTAAGAATTATACAGACACAAACAGACACACACATAGACACAAACAGAATCACGTAAAACACACTTCATACGAAGTTGATGGCCTCAAAACCAAAGATTGCGTGTCCAAAATTTTATATCTTTATTTGTTTTTTTTTCACAATTAATTAATTAAAAATAAAATGTGATTTATTTGTGGCACGTTTTGAAGTGGAAGATACTCTCCTTATTGCACTGTTAAAAGACCATCATTCATAATTGAAACGTTACATGAAATAGCCGTGTTAGGTGATCAGAAATGTATAGCCAAATACTTCACCATCTTTATATACTCCCCTATGATCTTCCTTGATCTCTCTACTACCTTCAACTTCAGAACATATCCCGTTTAGGGTTTCTATCCGCTCACTGGCTCCAGACTGGTTGGGAGCAGTTGGGATTTGAACAATACTTTGAAAATTACAGAGAAACTACTTTTAAAAAAACCAAGACCATTTTATGTTATTTTAGTTTAACCTTTAATTTTTATTAGATTAACTAGTGGTTTAAAAGATATAAAGAAGTTGTTTAACACATATCGCTGAAATAAATCTTCTCAGAAGATCTTTGCCTAGTATTGATCCGATTCCTAGTCACCTTGATCCAACGAAGTTACTTTTTCACAATCTCCATTCTTCGAGTTCCGCCGTTCCATGGTATCGGCCTAGATAAAGGTTTGTCATTGTCAATATAATGCCGCACTATGTTATACAAAATCCTTGAAATATTTCCACCGGACTGAAATAAAACAATCATTGTGAGTTGCTAAAAGGATTAAAAAAATTGGGAAATGGGAGAAAAACAACTGTTCGGTGAATTACCTGTTGCCTTGATAATAATGTTTGAAGAAATTGCCAAAACATTAGATTACGCAGCCATTTATATTGTACCCGTTAATGGAATAAAAATTCAAACAATGACGGGAAGGATATTTGATCTTATTGTAGTTTTTTCAAGAATGTTGAAGTTTATGATATTTTTGCTAAAATTTGCTGGAGCGATTTAAGTCCAAATTTGGACCGCCTTTATTTTTTGGTCCAAAATTGGACCACATTTTCATACCATTCGTAAAACATTTATTGTAATTATTTGAAACAATTTCATGGCCAGCAATTTATTCTATCAAATAGTTGATAAAATAGACTTTATGTCTACACGTCTACAGCCTTATCGATTGTCTTTGAATTCTTTTAGAATGATTTTTTGCAGTTGGAAGCTTTAGTTCTACAAAAGAACTTCAAAATAATTTTCAGACAAAATTTTTTATTTGATGAACACATAAAAAAATGGTTTTCTAATATATATTTTCATCTGTGATTATCTAACAGGCCATAGAGAACATAAAAACGCAGAACAATATTCAATATAGATATTCAAAATATGTTCAATTTCAAATCTTCAAATCACAATAAAGCACAAATTTCGCGCATTTAAAAAGTAAAAGATTTTTTAATAATATTTCTATCAATTTTAAAAATATAGGATAATAAGTTAAATATAAGTGAATTTGTTGGCTGTAATTTGTTTACATGTTTACATACACAAATGTAGAGTAATGATTTTTTTAATGTGGGCTGGTAATTTTCAAAAGTAGCGAGCACTATATACATGTTTGACAGTGAAGGTTTACGTTAATACGAAAGGTTTCGAAATTTAAAAACATACTGACATAGCTTTCACTTTCTAGAAAGCAATATAAAAAAAATATTCCTTTCGTGCAATTTTCGATGTAGAAAAGTATTTTTTTTTTCTACGCGTCCTTTTTGTATGGGCCGAAAAGCGAAGTCTATCTTAAATGTCTTTATGTCTTAAATGAACGAAGGAACAATATTTCACCTTGAAGCCTCAGGGGACATTAAGCCACCTTTCTTCGGAGATCTTTTTTATAAGATCGTCGGATATTTAGGATGATCCCTCTTTCGAAATTCTTAGCGCTTTTGTAAGGTAGTTACAAAAAATATATAAATTGTTTTGTACCCGTTTGCATAACTAAGGGAAACGTAAAAAAATAACATTTGAAAAAACGACGTTTCGTTATTTTAAATTATTATTTTGAAAAAAATATTCAGATACAAATGGTACCCATACTTCAAAGAGCACCATTTACTGATAAAATCACCTCATTTAATCAAACTACCTCATATGTCTATTAATACTTTTCTAGTGTTTCGACGTTGAAGTATGAAGATCTGATCACTTTTTTTACAAACATGTTTATTCTCATATTTTATTATTTAAGTAAATATAAAAAAATGAACAACATCTCTATTTATATCGACCCTTTGGAATAACAAGGTTCCATCTGTTGCTTTAACGTCATGCGATAACACACACACACAACGTTACAGTGTCCATCAACACTTCTCCCCAGATCATGGACACTGTAACGTTGTCCGAAAAGTTTGGCTAAAGAAAAAGGTGGAGTAACACGGCATAATATCCCAAAAGTAAATAACAAAATCAAAAACTTTATTATTATTATTTTTTTAATATTATGGTACTTGCATTCCTATAGAAAATTTTAATACTTCATTATTTGGAATTTTAAAAATGTAACATAAAATAAGTGGTTAATAATTAAGAACATTGTATTAAATTACTTACTTATATCTTACGATCTCAGAAAAATTGTTTAATTTATTAAACAAGAATAATTAGAAACATTGTTTTTTGTTTACAGAACTACTCTTTGTGTAACAGTTTTAATATGAATCAAAAATCCGATTAGATTCAAACAATATTACCTGAGAATAGAAACGTACCAGTCTAACTAAAATTACTCTTTCGTCATTTCAAAAATACATGCTGTTGTTAAAATCTATTTTTTCACGAATTATCTTTTCTGTCATGAAACCTATGCCCATCTTCGTATAAATAACGCTCATAAATGTATCAAATTCATACGAGAAGAGATTGAAAATCATTGATTATTTACTCTCTTCTACTCTGTATCTGCAGTACACGCGTTCCTGAAACAGTAACCCAAACTTTCCAATAAGTATTTTCAGCTTTTGGATAGCAGATACTCCGACGAGCACAACACAAGAGAAGGCAGTGTAAATTGGAGTATTCGTTTCGATTAAGTTGACCGTCGTCGCCATGTAAACACATCGCGAGACCAAAATAGATATTCCTGATCCGGCAACCCATAAAATAAAGCCTTAAGCCTCCCCTGGGTGGGGAAGGGGGAGGATGTGCCGACGAGGTATTCAATTTGTAATAAAAATACCTCAGACAAAACAAGGACGACCTATTTGAGCAAAGCGACGAATTGGCTACAATAAGATCTTCCGGCGATTTTTATGTTGTTGCTTAGTTTTTCTTATATTATTTGCGGTGTGATTGGTGTTCTTTCCTGGACATTATTCCTACTTGTTCTGTAGTCATTTTATAATACAGAGTTGTACCGTCGACTCCATTATACATTTGTAATAATGTAATGCCCTAAATATAAGTATTTTCGATAGTTAATATTTCTACTAATACATGATAAAAATTAAACTCAACAATAATAAATACTTAGTTCTGATAATAAAATATTCCAACAGGGGCTTTCTGAGTTCTGGGGCTTGCTTTGGGGCCTTATAGGAAATGCTGTGGAGAGGATCTTTTCAAGGAAAGGTAGTTGTAAACGTGAGCATTGCGCTGAGCTGCTGATAAAAAAGAAGACGTAAAAATATCACGTTCCGTTGGCAAATATTATCAAAGTTGTACAAGTTCTAGACATATTTTTGGTATCAATTAGTTTTCACGTTGAAAGTTTTATTATTTCCTGAGAATCTTTTTCATATATTTGACAGCTTAAAAATACTTTTTCGGCTTGTGTAAGCAGTTCCAAGTTTACCGATATTAATACACGCCATTGTAAAGTCTCAGTACCGATAGAATCTCTAGAATTCAAGTGTGATCGCAAACAGTTTACCTCCGATTCCAATTGACGTCTATTTTTATCTCAGTACACAAATACTTACCTTTGAAAGTCGTGTCTGCTGCGAATGCTCGAGATTTTTCACCTGTCCCGCTCTGCTTATCGCTTCCCCTAGCTTTCCAGAACTACCCCTTCTGCTTCCCCAACCCTGTAGAGTTCCTCATTCATTCCCATAAAGCCCCCTGTCTCCCTCGCCCCCTTCCACCACCCTTTACACCCCCAGCAGCTTTCAGATTACGCCCACCTTCCCCAACCCCTTTAACTGAACTTGCACGAGGCCGATTTGATTGGGCGTATAGTCCCTTCAACTTTACTTAAAATACTCATTATTTATTTACATGTATCAGAAATATGTTTCCTCCGAAGAAATATATTTATTAAATATTTTTCTACCCGGCTTTGACCAAGTTTCAACACTTTTTCTACACTTCTTTCGTGATGTCTATTAAAATCTTTATTTTCCTATTATTCGGATTTGGAAACACATGTACGAAATGAATCTTTGGGTTCCAAAACACTCCCTAACGGATTTTCATACTTTTGAGTAAATCAAGAAAAATGTGGATTTTCATGAGACCATTTTTTTTGTTTTTTTGAGTAATTAATGGAATAAACGAGACAAAAATCAACCAAACGACCAAAATTTGTATGGAAAAAAACTGGTGACCATTTTGAATTTGTTTAAATTCATGTAAATTACGGAAAACTTTTGGAACTTAGGTTGATATTTAAACACGATTTATAAATAAACTAGTAGGAATTTGGAAATAATAACGATAGTAATGTACTAAATACTAGCCCACAGTTACCTCATGTATCAACGGCTAGCAATTAAAGACCCATTTCGCATCCAATACAATAAACATTAAAAAAATATTACATCTTCTCATCAAATT
This sequence comes from Limnephilus auricula, assembly GCA_951813805.1. Lineage (NCBI taxonomy): Eukaryota > Metazoa > Arthropoda > Insecta > Trichoptera > Limnephilidae > Limnephilus > Limnephilus auricula. The sequence continues at coordinate 4,050,749 of OX638401.1, forward strand.
TTCTAAATTATGCTAGTTTTCTAAATTAAGTTAAAATTATTTATTTTAATAAACTTACCTTTACCTCTCCGTGAAAAGGTTCTATTGTAACCGGCTGGCGGCACAGTCTGAAACAGTTTCACTGAACTCAGCGGCAGAACATCCCCACCCCCCATCCCCACCACAAGCGCTATCCTCCCTTTTCCGTCTCGTCTTTCTGTCCCCAAAACAACTGTAAGGTAGCTGTTGATATTCCTGAGTTATAGTTTTGTTTTTCGACCGAACAACGTGAAGTTTCGGTTGTTATTCCGCCAGGGCTGCGGCGTCCTATCGATGATCGCCTGATTTTAATGGCGATTGAACAGCGCATACAGCCATTGGAGGACTTGATCACGTCATCACAGGAAATTGTGATCACCGCAGGTTTGAGACACGAACACGTAATATATACTACAATCTGGAGGTTTAATGACTTGGGAAGAATAGCTAAAAATACGCAATATATATAATATACTCGTATCCTGTTTGGGGTGACCCAAGTATAAATAGAAATACGTCGGAGATACGAGATGTGAACGTGTCTTTTGGATTGTATCATGAAAGACTCACGTGTGTTTTTATTTGTTTTTGATTTGTCCTTTGCGGAATTTATGAAGAAAAGCTTTTAAATAACAAAGTTTTCTATTCACTTAAAAATGGTACAATACAGTTTTTAGAGTGCTAGTACTAGTTGAAATGTTTTTACGTTTTTAGCTTTACGTGATCAGCCAAGTACTAAAATATCTGTTTAATGATTATCGCCTTGAAATTTGTACAGCGCCCTTGAGGTGATTTTTCACAAAAACGGCGCTATACAAGTCATCCAAATATTATTATAATTGATCGCCGAATTGGCTATTTTATCATAATAAAAACTAAAATACTTTTTATTAAGAATTCCTTTTTATTGTTATCAAGTTTATTTTTTGGATTTAAATTTCATTTTAATTTAATGTTTGCAAAAAAATTAATAGAAATGGTTTTAAGTCACTTTTTTTATATTTTCACTGTCTACCAGTTTCAGTATCCCCGTACCATCATCACGACTGTTATTAAAATAATGCTTTCAAATACAGAAAAACATATATATACATATTAGCTGACCCGCCCACGCGTTGCTGTGGCTAACACATTGCCATCTACTGAATGGTTACCTAACCTAGATAACCAAGTGTTGGGCCGCCATCTGTCAGAAACTTACGGGACTTACAAATAATTTCAAATCATTGACGCATAACAAACATTTAATTAACATTTAATTCGCAATAATAAATATTGTGGTTATTATTGAGATAAAAAACTATCCTATTTTTTAAGTAGGACCAAATTAAACACAGTAAGCCAAATTTCATCAAAATGGGTTAAGTATTTTCGGAGTTTACCTCGGACGAACATTGTGACGCAAGATTTTTATATATAGAGATTTCAAGAAAGAAAGGGACAGTATAGTAGAGTGGGACAGTGCGTGCATTGAATTTTGTTTTCAAAGTTTATTCACGGATAAGTTATTAAATTATTGAATAAAAAAAAGAATTAAAAAAAAAATAAAACATGGAGTCATCGTTTAATGGAATCAAATAAAAAAATATTTTATTTTTACACTTTATGGCTTGAATTCTTTTTAAATTGCGCACTTTTCCTGGAACGAAGTTTAACGACTGACTCGAACAATTGCGACAGGTATTGAATTCCTTCTTGGAATCCTACAATAAAGATATTCTCTTCCTTATTTCTGTTTGATCCAATATTTCCCCAATATGAAACACATTTTATTGATTTCGAATCGATTACCGTTGAATGGTGGACTTCTTTCTTTTGTGTTTAAATATTTTCATTGATAAGAACATCTTTACAATGAAACAATTCATTGAACAACGGAAAACTAAACTCCTACGAAATGAATTCAGGCTTTCTTGAGTCTTTCGTAGAATAAAAGATAGCACGATCTTACCCTTACAAAAAAAAACAACTATTGCAAAAATACTTATTTTTCTTCTATTATTATGTACGAAAAAGGCTAGGAAGCTATGACGTATCATGAATTTCATAGAACTATGATTTATTTATTTATTTTATTAATCATTAACGCCGTTGTGGGCTTTTGCATATTTTTTTATGTTAATATTATTACTTAAGAGATAATGAAGTATTTCATTTCCATTTAAAATACAAAGGTTATTTTGCTTATCTTAATTAATCTTAAGCGATTCGCTTAGCTAAAACTCGGTTCGCTTAATTTGATCCATGAAAGCGGCGCTATTTAAAAATGTCCTACAAAAGGTAATCCACAAACAAAAGAAATTTTATCTTAATATAAAAAAGGCAGAATTTTTTCCTTAAATTCCAGGAAGTAACGAGATCAACGTAAATCAAAATCATTGATCTTTCGGGAATTTTACCTCTCTCAAACAGTATCACAAGGAAAAATTTAACGTTTTTCTTAGAAATGCTACAATAATTCTTAATCGATTAAATGGTGGATATTTAGGAGGTTAAATCTCTTGGGAACATTCCCTGGAAATGGTCTTTGATGTTCCGGGAACTATTAGGATCATTAATGATAAAAACAGTAATTTACCTTGGTGGTGCTTGGTCAGTGACGAAAGTATGTTAAAGCCAAATAAATGTTAGGGAAGGTTATTAGCACGTAAGTAATTAAACTCGCAATTAATAGCGTCTCGAATATTGGACCAACATGGACGAAGATGTATTAAGGTTTTCTTTAATTAATTTTGTTTTAGTAGTGTATATCAAATTTTACAAATTAATAATTAATTAGGTACAACATATAAATTATATTTTCTCCTGCTTAAGATGGCTACAACTATACAACTTGAACTTACAAATTGGTGCAGACTTTGAGGTTTCCAATATTTCCCTTTGTATATTAATTATTTTGTTAGCCTGATTTCATTGCACTTCCTTGTGACTGTCCTTCTTGTATACAATTTTATTTGAAAAGTAATTTGGTGGACGGTTATTTATTATTGTATGTATAAAAATCATTGTGTTCCATGTCAGCATCTGTTTCACTGTTAGCCAATTTAGTTCTTTTAACATTTTATTTACTTTTGAACTTACATAAGCTACTGTAAATAATGGTTTATTTGCCAAATGAGAATATGTTGTTTTTGTACAAAGCGGTAGAATGCACCCGTTTCTTCTCATCAAGAACGTTGAGGAAAAAGGAGCATTATCCTAATGGTCATGCAAGGTATCCTTGCGAGGAAGGAAGAGTAATGAGTAGATTAGAAGGTAGACAATGGGTACCGACATTAGACATTACTGTCTCAATCTCCGAGTTCAAGTGGTACCATGCTTTGTACATGAACGAATCCCTCTGTCACAAGATAATGATATTTTATTATTATGTTTTACTTTTGTTCTGTGTGCTTTTGTTTTGTATATTTCCCCAGTACGTACCGGTGCTAAAGAGATCATATTTCAATATTTTAATTAATGAAGATAATATTAGCGAAAGTCAATCGAAAATCCGAAACACTAAAATAGAAAAAGATACGGATGCATCTGGGACACGAACCCAGGGCCTCTGGCAATCCGGGCCAATTCTGGGTTCGTGTCCCAGATGTATCCGTGTCTTTTTCTGATTTTTCTGTTTCGGATTTTCGATTGACTTTCGCTAATATTGTCTTCATTAATTAAAATATTATAATATGAGGTTTAACTCTTTAAGTTAAAAAGTTAAAAATAAAAATAGATCATATTTCATTGTTATATCGGTAGAAAAATGTTCTAAAGAGAAAATAGAGAATCATCAAGCAGACTGAACGTTTCTGCAAAGAGTCTAGGGTTTTTCAGGAATTTTGGAGCTCCAGTTCAGAGGTAGCTACCAAATTCAGCAGTGGGCCACACTTGCGATTTGTACAGGATCAGCAGTTGTTTACTAATAAAGTACCTAAGGGCCCTGTATAGTACGTCAGCTTCTGAGAGGCTAATTTGACTCTGGCTTCGATGGAGCCCCTGTGCCTGAGCTGGTCACTAAGTGTTATTTGTTGAGAAAAAGGAGCAGACCTATAACGTATTTGATATAACGACCCTTTGGAATAACAAGGTTCCATCTGTTGCCGTGACGTTAGGCGATAATGAAATCCTAAGTAGCTAACTATAAATCCCAGTATCGCACGCTGCCGCCACAGATGGAACCATGATATTCCAAAGGGTCGATAATGAGATGAGCTGAGGATTTCAGAACTGATGCCGGCATCAGATTTGTGAGAGCTACCAAGTACCTACTGTCAAAACTTGACGTGGAATCCATGGAAGTCTTACTCCTCATAAATTAGCTTTCAGCTGGTCGCTACGTATCAATTATCTGAACTCGTTTACATCAATAAATGTAATCCATAAAATGCGCACATTATATGATTATTCCTGTAAAACAAGTTACATCGATAAATTACGAAATTTGCAAATTGAAATAGTCTTCTGTAAGTATTTATAATAAAATGAAGTAAATGATTTTCTGCGAGTATCATCTAATATCAGATATGTAATATACTAATTTCGGTTGAGCGTGTTCCCGGTGGAATTCTGAAACTTGGATTCACTTTAAATTTAAGTGTTATTTTCAAAATTAGGACTGATTATGTGAAAAAATCAGACAAGCGATAAAGTACCTACATGTAATATAATGCGTAATTGAAAATGATTTGTCAAGAATTCATACTCCGTACCAGTTTATCTTCTTCTACTTCCTTGCACTGTCCCAACTCATTGCCTAGGTGGGCTGTTGGGGTCGGCTCTCCTCGTTCTCAGGTTGTAGCTTCTTCGGTTCTGGGTATCGCTTTCTTCCAGGCCGTTTCTACTTAGGATTTTGGAGCATTGAATCATCCAGGAGTTCTTTGGTCTTTCTCTAGATGACTATCGATGAAGCTTCATAGACATTGCCTGCTTCACTGTGTGGTCTGGTGCTATCCGTTTTATGTGACCATACCATCTCAACTGTCGTTCCTCTAGCTTATTGTTAATGTCCGTGACACCCAGGCTACCACGAATGCGTGAACTTTTAATTATATCTTTTAGTGGCACTCCTGCCGACCATCTAAACATTCGCATTTCTGCTGATTCAAGTTGCCTGGTGTAGGAGTTGTACATGGTCCAGCTTTCGGAGCCATACATTATCGCGGGTCTACCAGTCAGGTCCGTACCAGTTTATAATAAAATTAAATGTTCCACGAGTGTTTATAATAAAAAAATAAATATATTCAGGCTCCACAAATGTTTCATTTATAAAGAGAGTAGAATATTTATTCTGAAATAATCAAACGAAAAGCTTCCCATATTGGGGTAAGCTACGTTCGACCCAACTCCCTCAATAATGCAATCAATTCTAGCTCTTTTTGAGTTAGCATGTCACGTACAGCTTACTAAAACGTTTGCAGAATGATAATGGCATGAATCGGAAACGAAAATAACTTCTCCAAGTCGGCAAATTATTTCCCGCTACTCTCCAGAACTCAGTGGACATGTTACTAATTAGATCATTGGTGCTTCATCTTCAGTTGTTACTAAATGTATATAGGGTACATAGAAACTATAAACCCTTAGTTAATTAATGAGTTTAGTTTTTTAACTGTTAATTCATGGTGGAATTCCATTGTATTAGATATGAAATTAAACAATTTTTTTCACTTTGTTCCACTTGTTTATTTACACCAGGACCGGTTTCGTCCTACTACGGACATTTTCAGACTGGTCCAGTCCAGACTTGACCAGTCTGAAAATGTCCGTAGTAGAACGAAACCGGTCCTGGTGTAAATAAACAAGTGGAACAAAGTGAAAAAAATTGTTTAATTTCATATCAAATACCTTAGTTAATTATTAATAAGGCAACTAAGGAACTACGCTAATTATTCAATTAAACATTATTTGCAATAATGTAACAATACATCTGGAACTGCTATTGTTTCACAAAATTAACATGAAATGTGGCAAGTAATAAACACTATTGTTTCCAGTAAATTTTTAATTATTCAAATTATTCATGATAGGCATACAAAGAATACATTTGTAAAAACGAAATAGATATAGAACCGACCGATGTTTTTTTATATTTAAATGACCAATTTAAAATCAAACTTGTCTAAGACGACCTACCGGCGATAGATTTTCCTTCTTATACTTATGTAGTGCTACGTTCGCTATCTCGCTTTCTCTAATGGCGCTTAAAATCGAAATAATTTTAAAAAGGAATTTGCGTGATATTTATGAATTCCTTGGAATGAAAATACTTTGTCTTCACATATTTTGGCACTCATTTACGGAATTTCGATAGAGACAGCACAAGAACATACGCGACGCGTTACAGTTTAATACTAAAACTTCTTTAATCTTCGCAAGAAATAAAATAAATTTAATAAATAATTTAATGTTAAAACTACTAAATCGGAAGTACGAGAATTATTATTGCATTTTTTGCTTGCCACTTTAAAAATTTCTACAGCATGCCTACTAATAATTTGTAATGTGATTAATAATTCGTATCAAACTACTTGACCTTACAGTTAGTATTTAAAAAAATGAACTAAATAAAGAAAATTTAGGTTGTTAACAATTACGTAACAATAGCTGTCGTAAGAAAAGGCGAAATAAGCTAGCAATAGTACCTCAGGGGCTCAACAGCAAATATTTATGTAATAAATAATGAATCAAAAGAGAAGACTTTTCCGACCGCCTTTTGCTGTTCGACTGTGGAAAAAAAGATAAACAGTTCTCAAAGAAGGCATTATCTTATTAAAATTTACCAGATTTATTATGTATTTATATATTTATAGAAAAAATATATACATTTAGAGAAACGTTTTTTTCTCGCTATAAAAATATATTAATATTGGCTTCTTCGTGAATAAAAATATGTTACCCGTATAGGTGTAAAATATGTTACCTCTTTCCAAAAAAAAAACAATGTGGTTTGGAATGTCCGATTAGAATGATTATTTATTCTTTTAGACTCACAACACTTATTATTTTTTTTCACAATATTACAAAAATAATATAATCAATAAATTGGGCCCTCATTGTAAAAGTACATTTACCCCTCTTAATCAAATGAGAAAGACGGAAAATTTGAATCCCGTTATTTACTGTGAATTTCATTGAAATAAAATTGTGGAGATTTCTATCTATGAGTATCTAAAGAACCTTTTTCTTATAAATGATTTATCCTAAATTCCTAATCCTTCCTTTATTTTCTCACACTTAACTACCTTTAGGCTTCTATCGCTGCGAGTCACGGCGCTCGGAAGCTTTAAGCTCCTCTGTATTTATTTGTTTTCGATGCTTAGTAAGAAGATAAGAACTTAGTGCTAAAAATAGGAAGATTTTTTGTTTTGTCTGCTTACGAACCTTTATTTGTCACGACACGAAAATTATATCAAATTATTTACCTTTATTTTGTTTTGAAAAGTTTTTTCGTATTCATTCGTAAAATTAGTGTCAAATAATTGGACATTATTAAAAACAACAAAACATCAAGGAACGGTTTAAGGAAAATCAAATTTGATGGAAAATATTTTTTAAAAAATCACTATAATTAATAAAATGAAAGAAAAAAGGCTTGAACAAAAATATTAAGTTTATTTTGAAGTATGCATTAGAAGTAACATTATAAGCTTCGCACCTTTTCGCCGAAAACATGCATGGGAGGGGTGACGGAGGTGTGGGGGGTGAGGGAAGAGTGGAGGGAGGAATTAAAAAGGAGACTTAGTAGCGGTAGGGGATAACAGGGGGTAATTTTGGAAAACCCGTGCTTCTCACACCGACAACTATTTGTGACCTGCTCGCACGTCGGAAAACCTGATTTATTTATATACGCACCAGACGGAAAAACAAAAAGTATGGTTTATCCTAAAAAAACTTCAATAATCATAATTAAAACACAAACACTTTCTTTCTTTGAGTTGCATTGCAACGTGTGCTATGTACTCGATAGTATTTTATAACGTGAGAACGTCAACCAGAATATATTTAGGTAAAGTCAAAATCTACATTTGGAGTGTAATCAATAATATATTTCTGAACTGTGACTGTAGTTGAATCAACAAACAAGAAACAGTCACGCTACAGGACCATCAAAAGAATGTAGATTGAGATGAATGGCATCAAGTTCATTTAAAATTCCCTGTTTATCTCTTATTAATTTCACTGAATTGTTATTGTGAAACGTCTTACACAAAACTAAATATTATGATAAAAGTTATCGTATTTACTACAAATTCATTAGCAAAAGTGACAACGGCTGTTTATCTTGTAGGGACGGAACAGTTTTTAATTCTTTCAAGGTCACTTGATATTTATTTGCTTCGTAAAGTTACAGAAGTTACTTTCAAAGAAAATATTTCGAAGAACTACAGAGAAACCTAATAAAACCTAATAAACCTAAACCATTTAAACGAAAATAATACCCAAACAATAAAAAAAACTCGTGTTTCCTTTGTGCTCGATTTGGAAATTTCCCGTCTACATTTAAAAAAATCATTCTACCAAATTTGAATCAATATAAAGTGATTGAATGGCTATATATCCAATATATCCACCTACTAAACCTTCTCCGTTTATCTCATAATTTTAGACCAAATAAAAAGGTTTTTTTTGCGGTTTACAAAACGATCATATAAAGACACTTTTACAATAAGTATTATTTCTCCGCCCTCGGTCGGCTGTTCTATAAATAACGTAGATATTGAATATAAACTCTATAATTTGGTTATCTTTTAAATGATAGGTGTTTCTACATGTTATTGAAGCTACGCTTACGCTATTATAATAAAACAAATTTAAAACTTTTTCCACTTTAATTTAATGACCGTAACCGGTTTCAGCTTGTCAAAGCCATCTTCATACGCTTACGCTAACTAGACAATTTTAAAAAAACTTGTTGTTTAACATTCACCCCACTAAAGATTCACAGTATGAGCTTTCAACACAATGTAGATATTTCGTTTTTTAACCCGTAAATGTAATCTTAAAGAATTTATATCAAAAACGATTTAATAAATGTCAAAAATAAACCTTAAATTTATATGCGCCAAGAACCAAAGCTCTTGCACAGAGACACTCTAGGAGCTGTTCCTTAAAAATGCCGAATTTTTATGATATTCGCGTGGTTAGTAAGCCGTTAACATAACAAGCCAATGTCTCTTTACAGCCATTGCAAACAGTATTTAGTAAAACGCCTTTATTGAGATGACCTATTCAAAAATACCAAATTTAAATCTGTGTTTACCTTTCGTCTTTGTTTGCGGAGCTATTAGCAATCAAACACTGCCAATAGGTTGGAAAAAAACATTTTATGATTGAAGATAGATAATGGATTGAAAGTCCATCACGAGATTATAAATAATTAGTGCTCAATTTGAAACCGTTGAAAGGGCAATTTTTCGTAGTGAATTTATTTCAATCTTTCAAAATCATTATTTGCTTGATTTATTAGTCTTTTTTATGTGAATACCTCACAAAAGTTCGAACTACTCCCGTCTGGAACCAGTGAGCCTATGGCATTCCCAATTGGGGTATTGTGTGAGGCTGAAGTTAGTTTGGGGGGAAGGAGATGGGGTAGAGGTAGGTAGAAAGTAACTGGCCATTCAAATGTGGTATTAAGCACCGCTAAACTATTTAAAGCAACGTTTCACTTCTGAATGGTGGTCTTACAACAGGGCGACTTTTTTTTTTCAATTTTTATTGGGTACAAAATACATAATATATGTATTTGATGTACCTCCATAAATAAGCAGGGCTTGTGTGTATAGGGGGGTGTTATTTCGTTTTGATATGCAGAGTATCTTTCGCTTTGGAACGTTCCGCAAATATGATACGTATTATTTTTAATGAATGAAATTGTGAAATTTCAAAAGATTTAGTTAGTTAGTGCTTTTGAATGAGACGTACTTTCAGTTTTTTCGATATGTTAGACGTCGTTAATCTGAAAGCTTATATCAAGTTCCGACAGATGTCCAGCAGTTAGAGTTGATACACCCAAGCAGTACACCTGGTCTACGAAAGCTCAAGTTCTCAGATTCAATTTCTAGACATAATCGGTCGTGAGACCCAGAAAAATATATTGTAAAAATCAAAACGTAAAAATTATTAATAAACCAGTTTGTAACAGGGACTTATTAGTCTTGAAGAGCTCCATTACAGTTACTAATAACTGACTGTGGATAACAGTTAGGATTTATACTTTTAAGCTAAAAGTATAGCAAAATACACTTACTAACGGTACCTACTTACTTACTTGAAGAAATGTATCATATTTTCTGACTATTTTAACCTGTCTGCATTTAAAATAAACCTACAGAAAAGCAAAATAATTGCTCTTGACAAATAATGGTTTTCTAAGTAAAAAAAGGGAGAAAAACCAGTGAGGAAACAGTGAGATGTTAAGTCGGTCTGAGATTGGTTGGTGGTTAGAGTAATATATTATGGAAATGATGGAATGAGTGTAATTTGAGGATAATAAACAGGAGAAGAAGAGAATACGTGGAATTGTTATTTTAATCAAAAGAGCTGCGTGGAGGAAACACGCAACCAAAGCATTATCATTAAATATGTAAAACGATGTGAAAATAAGTGAGTTTTACTGGTCTATTATTACTAGAGTGTCTTCCGTTGGCAATCTACTTAAAATAGGCAACAATCCATATTTTTGACACAACAATGAGACTCAAATGCGTAAGTACCTAATATCTGTCGTTCCATATTTAGACATCCAATTAATATAATGATGTTTGTTTATCAATCGATATTCTCCTAGCAAAATATTATGAGCTTGAGGGAACTATTGTCGCAGTTGTGTAGTTTATTTGGTTATATCAATAATAATACAGGGACATCCCTATCATGGCGGATGAAATAACATAAAATCTATACAATGTACAAAATCTTATAATAGATAAATAAATAAATATCAAAGCAAAAAAAAAACTAAATTACCAGTGAAAATGTTACTATGTTATCCACAATAATTATTAGAAGACTTTGAGGATGCATTTTAAATGAATGCAAAAACTAACATCAAACCTTATTTTTTTTTATTGTAGATTAAAAATCAATCTACTTCGATCTAGAACAATGGTTACATTTTGTTTACCTTCGTGCAACTGTATAATTATAGATATTTTTATAGTTTTATTTTTACGATTTTTATAGTTTGACGAAGCGAGTCCATTCTAATCACTTAAAGTGATTAAAGACCGAGAAAGAAAATTGATAATTTCCTGGTGCTGCAGCTTTAAACTTCTATTTCCGTTTATTGCATTTCCACCTTGCTTTGGTTCGACGGGTGTTCAAGGTTCATATCACCGGTAAATTTACCACCAATAATTATTATTTCCATCACAGCACGAGTTCGAAATAGTCAATTAAAATTAATTGGATTTTGAAATAATTTTAATCGGCTTAATTCAAATAATAATTCTGGATATCTAGCCATACATAGAGCTTGGCATTTATTCAAATCGTGCCTCGAATTTGGATATATAAATTTGTGAACTGAAAATTTTCTGTAAGCAACTTTATTTTATCTATTTATTAACGTTCAAACCTACCAAACAACTTAAGTCGTTTGTCAGCAGGTACATAATGACAACATTTTATGAAATAACATGCTACATTTTCAAATAATGTACATTACGTGTAATAATGATCATAAATTAACAATAACTTCGATTGGTTAAATTAACAGATTAGTTTTATTTTTTTATTTTTTTTTTAACAATTTGGGAGGCGGGAATGGGTACCGCCGCCCCGGGAACCATTTATTGGATAACCAACACCTCTGCCATAGGTCACCCCAAGTGGTTCGCTACGTTTGGTGACTTAGCAGGGGTGCCCGGGTTCATGGGGTTCATTGTCTAGGTCTAGACACATTGAACCCCAGATTCCTACGCAACCCTCATACCTTTTTCCTTCCCAGAACTTCCTCTCCTTCCTTTCCTTAAAAATACCCTCCACACAGCATCCCCAAAGGTGACATAGGCCCTGAGGGAAATTATTTTCCTCAGGGCCTCCTGTGTGGACCTAATGTAAAAAAAAAAAAAAAAAAAGTTTAAATGAACGGTCAGTGGTTGAGTGGGCATCGCGTTTGGGTCCCACCCAGGCGTTCCGTGTTCGATTCCTCGGCCGGCTAAGTCCTCCATCACAACACAAGCAACATCTTCCGCTTAGTGTGGTGGTAGTAGGAGGTTTTATTCGTAACCCGGGAATGTTTGTCTTTCTTTTAAAAAACATATATATAATTATATAAATATGTAAATGGCTGTAGTAAGCCTTAGATAATAAACAAGTACAAATGAATGCAATAAGAACAAATGAATATAAGCAACAAGTACTTAATTTTTTTATGTATTTAGGTGGTTAGGTACAAGAGGTATTACAAAATTATAATGATTTTCCGTTTCCTTAGAATGTGAATTCCAATTAGGAATACAAAGGCTCAGTAGGGCATCAATATAAATAATCAGTAACTAATAACCGTTTCCTTAAATTATATTTGACTTTAGCTGTATAAATGTTATCAATTTTAATTGTCATTTGTAGTTTATTGAAAATTTTAGGTACAATTCTAGTTTACGGTTCTTTCGCCGAATTTATTGGTATATTTCGAGTGAATCTTGTATTATTTTAATGGTAAACTCTTTCCCTATACAAGGAATCAGACAATATAACACGTTGATTTACAATATTATAAGACAATAATCCTCTGACAGGGTGAAAAATTAAGAAAATTATTAACAGTTAATTCATTGTAGAAGTGAAAAAGATTCTCAGTTCCAGGCAGAACGACTTGTGTGGTTATTTTAAATAATGTTTTCCCGCTAGGAAAATCGATATAGATTATCGTGCGTAGATTAACCAACTTGTGTTGAAACTTTTCCAACTGGAAAGATACCAACATTCAGATCGGGTTTACCAGATTACGATAATAGAACAACATAAATTTAATTGGCTTTGTCCACATTTCTACTTTCCTGATTCAACTTTCTGTTATTATTTTATACCTACATTTCAATAATTTGACATTTCCTACGGATTCTTCATGTCAACATTCGATACCTTACTTATTATATACTCACTGGTCTTATATATTTACTTATGACATACTTTCGTCATATATCTGCGCTGTCCTTTTTCAAACTAAACTATACTCCGTCACTTACTGAACTGCTTTATTTATTTATTTATTTTTTTATTATTTAATAAATTTTTACAAGTTACAGTTTTTGACATTTTTTTAAACTACCATACTAGGCTACTGCCCGTGTTGTGGTAGTCATACATAATGAATATATGAACTAAAAATACTTTTTTACATAAGCAGATAATAAAAACTAGGTAATAAATAATGAGAAATAAGAATGCAGAAAAGAAAAAAAAAGATATTTAAAGATAAATAAAAGTAAATACAAATATTAAAATAATAGTGAGCTGAAAAATAAAGAGAGATAAATATTTTATGCTTGCTTTAGTTCTTCCGACAAATTTTACTATCGACTTATTAATTAAAAAATAAAAATCTTTTATTGTCAATAGTACTGAATCGCAAAAATCTATTGATTATAAACATCATTGAATAAAGTTATAAATATTTGATACCTACCTCTGAATACTACAATAGTAAGGGAAGTATATATATATAGTTATGACGTAAATATAATATCCAAATTCCATTATTTTCTACTCAACAAATGTAAAATAATTATGTATACAAAGGGATAACTTACTTCAATAGCCTTCCCGAAGAAGTAAAAAAATAAGAGATTTAGCATTATTCCAGAAAAAGATCAAACTATTCTTAAAAAACTGTATGCAATAAAACCATGTAACCTTAATACTGTAAATCAAACCATCAAATATTGTATAATTTCTTCCTTAATCTAGTCCTTAAGATATTATATTAATTATGGACTAAAAATTGTATATTCTTACATAACTCCTACACCAAGCTCAAGAGCCAGTTCTCTTAATTGGTGTAGAAACCAAAAAAATGATGTTTTCACCTTTTTGTTATACCTTTTTATTATATTTTTGTTTTTATTTAGTTATTCTATTGTTAAACAATGATTAAAATTTGTAAAATTGTTGTGTGTAAGAGGTGAAATAAATTAAAATAAATAAAAAAAAAAATAAAAAAAAATATATATATAAAATGTATTCAATTGTGAGTATTAAATATAACATACCAACAAGGAACAAAAACATTTAATTATAAAGCAATAGTCAGAATAGTGGCTCCCTTATCAGGCACAAGAGCTCCTCTTTTCTATGGTATACAGGTATACATGACCAATCATAACCTTAAACATCACGTCGTGTAGGTTTTTGGTCTTAATGAACCTTTGAGACTGATAAAAATGTTGTGTTATTTCCGTTTTTTCAATTAAAGCCAAATAAATGAAATATTTCTGAACATAGCCGAATACTAAAAACGGTCTTTGAAAGGTAATGATATACACTTTCAAATTATATTATTACTGACCGGTCAGTGGTTGAGTGGGCATCGCGTTTGGGTCCCACCCAGGCGTTCCGTGTTCGATTCCTCGGCTGGCTAAGTCCTCCATCACAACACAAGCAACATCTTCCGCTTAGTGTGGTGGTAGTAGGAGATTTTCAAATGTTGTTGTTGAATGTTTGTCTTTCTCTTTAAAGAAAAAAAAAAAAGAAATATTAAAATTTATAAATATTAAAATTTAGAGTGCAAACATAAAAAAATGCAAAAATGACATACCTGTGATCTTTTTATATATGTAGAAAAGGTACTAAAATCACGGATATCGTGAAATAACACTCCCTTTTTTATACAAATGTATAATAAACCATTCTATCACCTTACTATTTTACCATTTCATACTAAAATATTTAATAAAAATTAACTAAGTCTAAACAAAAGTCAAGCGATTTGTCAGGTGAAACTGTCTCTACAAAATAAGTAATTTTCATCTATTTCTATGGAAAACTTTGTACAGAAATGTGATTGAAATGAAATTGTAGATACTTTCCTTTTGATTTTAAAATTGTATCAAAACAACAACTGAGTTCTAATGATTTCTGTGGGAACACATGCATTAGCTTGAAAACAAGCTTATTGGACTTGACTGCTCGTATATTGTCGTGAAAATGTAGTTAATAACTCAGACCCCTATTATTATATTTTGCCCATTATTTACCCCTATTATTATATATTACATTTTGTAAAATATATATTAAAAAAATGTATATTAAAAATATATATTAAAAATATATATTAAAAAAATGTATATTAAAAATATATATTAAAAAAATGTATATTATAAATGTATATTAAAAAAATGTATATTAAAAATATATATTAAAAAACCCATACGTATTATCTTGCAACAACAAAAACATATTGGCTGAACGTATCGAAGTCCTGTTTTATATCGTTTTGCATTATTTCGCCTATTTGTAAATGTGTTTATACGTCCGGAAAAATATACTAATATTAGCGGAAAGATTTAAATACCCACACTTTTTTTTTTAAATGTTGATTGCGGTTTTGAGGTTGAATTTGTTTATTGGGTTTGAATTTTGGTTGCATTAGAACGCGTTGATAAAACCCCGCTTTATATTCCTTCTTGCTGGTTGAGGGGTCGCTAATGAAAAACGAACAAACCCTTCCAACGCGGTTTGTTAGGCACGGGTGAAAATAAGCCAATCGCAAGCGCTTTGTTTTTCAAGTTAGCTGCACTCCGCAGGCGTCAAAGGCAATTTGTATTGGGAAAAAGCTTAGTTAGCTTTGCTTTTACATGGGATTCAATTGAACAAAAGCTCTCACTGGTCGGTGAGTCGTGTTTGATACCACCCTACACGATTTTTACGGTTATAGTGTCGATACCATACATTTTTGTGGTGTCTATTTGCTATTGGGATTTTAATTGGTATTTCGTTGACGTGTGACGTTCTTTCATAATTGGGAACCTATTTTTACAAGCTCAGTTTAAAATACTTTACAATTGTCTTTTGCTAAAAATAAATATTTAGTTTTTTAGAATTTTATTTCTGGCTTTTTTTATTTTACAATAGAAGTCTCTTCACGCTAGTGTGTTTATCGGAGGTGACCTGCCAGGTAAGTATGTTTTCTATTATCTAATTGTAAATGATAAATTTAGATAGAGCCTACGAATGCATAATAAATTGTACAGCGCCCCTTTTTTCACTAAAACGGCGTTCTACAAATTATCCAATTATTTTAATTTATTTTACGACTCTTTTTTTCACTTTCTTTCCACAGGAACAACTAAACCCTTCCACACTGAACAACTGAACAACTTTTCCACAAATGATCATCTAGTCAATCCATGCAATTCAATTGTACTCTTTAAGTATAATAAATACCATACAATTATAATATCATAAAACAATACAACCATGTCACCCACCCGAGACCGAATGGGAAAATAATTCACCGACTCCAGATATTTTTCATATCAGAGGGTTCGGCTCGGTAGAAATCCTAACTGGATCGATAAATCCTACTGATCCCTTAATATAAATATTTAAAAAAATCTTTCGTAATTCTACATGTATTTAAAATGACTGATTTTTGCATTTTTATGAATTCTTTGACAAATCTAATACGCCTAAATTTTGAATGAGAGAGCTAGGTATAATGCCAGTAGCCGAAATAAAAAATGGTAATATTTTTATAGTCTGAGAATGCCATTTTCTTTTAATCTCATTTCCTAAATCTGTATATTTTCTTTTTTTTTTTCCTTATTTTTTTATTACTACCACTGGAACACTGCCATCTCAGGAGACACTTGCAGTTGTTGGATGTAAAACATCATTAGATGCAGGAAATTTAAAGATGATTTACATACTCCAATTCACCTATGGTGCCAATCTCCCTGGGCTACGTTGGAAATACTTGGAAAGACATATTGTGAAACCAGAAGACATAGCGACATATATCCAATGACAACCCTGGTGAATTTCATCAAAGGGATGAGTTACTGTTAAAGGAATAAGGTAAAATAGGAGATAGCACAATTATTGGCCTTTGGCCTAAGTATTCACGTGAACTATTCGTAAACCGTATCCGCTTTATTATAAATATAATAAAAAATAAATACTAAATATTTCATTGATGAAAATAAAACATTATATAATTTGCCTCAAACTTAACTTACTTGAAATAAATATTAGTGCTAATTTGTTCGCTTTCAGGAACAACTCAAATACGACTCATAGAAATTATTGTGGCTCCCTTAACCACTCGAGCGCTTTTTGCAACATTATGACACTATTTCCAAAACCTTGGATTGCTTTGTTGCCAAAATGTGGCAAATTTTCAATTTTTTTTTCTTTAATTAAAACGACTAAATAATATATTGTACATTCAAAATATAACACAATAAATATTCGCTAGATTCTTTAAAATGTTTTAAGGTTAAAGATTTTTTTATATTTTTTTTATAAATCCTACAAATATGTGATAATAATCAAAAGATAGGGGAATTCATTGGCTACATATAACTATAATCAATTTGTATGTCTCCGTATTCAAATGCGGAGGTATGATTTTTTTAATGTGGGCCGAAAAATTTCCTTTAGCAATCCGAAAAAAATATTTTAATTGCTCTGTCGTTCCAGTGGTTAATACAGTAAAAATACAATAACAGTGAGAAATGTCATCTAAACGGTGTTATGATGAGAAAACACCACGCTTTATATTCAAATCTAAAAGTTAACCACAAAATAATTAAAATGTACACCTTATGAAACAAAGTTTCCTACGGCAATCTGAAAAAGATTTATGAAATATTGTGAATTTTTTATTCATTAAGAAACGACATAAAGTGAGATGATGAAATCGTCAATAATACATTTGTGTAATAAAATATGTGTTCGTTTTAATAATAAATTAACATAAAACGGCTAAACTGTGTTTGTTTAAGTTTGACTAATGGAATTCTAAAAATACTGCAATAAGCTTTTGATGCAAACCAAATTTAAAGTAGATTTTTCGAATAGGAAAACCAACACAGAATGAAAAGCGAAATAGGATAGATAATAGTATGGTCTTTGGAATCCATCGGGAATGTGGGAAGGAATGATCTGCTGGATTTTACATTCAGAATTGATGAATGAATTATTCATGCGCTGCTTCTATATTCTTACATTATTCTACTTTATATAAATTACGGTCGGTATTTGGTTAGTTTCTTTCTCTCTGGTATTGAATCCACATAAGGTCTCTGTGATGTTGACCCTGTGATAATCCGCTACTTTTTATGCGGAACCTTTTTTCGGCTTTTTTTTTTTTTTTTTTACATTAGGTCCACACAGGAGGCCCTGAGGAAAATAATTTCCCTCAGGGCCTATGTCACCTTTGGGGATGCTGTGTGGAGGGTATTTTTAAGGAAAGGAAGGAGAGGAAGTTCTGGGAAGGAAAAAGGTATGAGAGTTGGGTAGGAATCTGGGGTTCAATGTGTCTAGATCATCCGCCGGCAAGACCTAGACAATGAACCCCATGAACCCGGGCACCCCTGCTAAGTCACCAAACGTAGCGAACCACTTGGGGTGACCTATGGCAGAGGTGTTGGTTATCCAATAAATGGTTCCCGGGGCGGCGGTACCCATTCCCGAATACCCATACCCTTTCCCGGCTTAAAGCTCTGTTAACAATGCAATCTTTTTTAAGTTCCGCGTACTATATTATATTAGTAATACTATATTACAGTAGATTTCAAATCAATTTAATAAACAAGGATTTATTTATTTATTGTAGTGACAGGGGTACCTGGGTTCATGGGGTGAGGTTTGTCTAGGTCTTGGCGGCGGATGCATCTGCCCACGTACTACTTGGCGGGCCGGATCGGGAGAGACTGGTTGAGGAAGATATTTTGACCTCTCGGAACATCGTCTTGCACCGCAGCGGGAGTAATGAATCCATACGTCCGTCATATCAGGACACGCTGGCCTAAGATTCCTACCCAAGCCACACAATTTTTTTTTTTGCAGAAATTCCTCCCCTTTCTTTCCCTAAAAAATCCTCCACGCAGTCCTCAAAGATGACATAGGCCCCAAGGAAATTGTTTTTGCCCAAAGCCTCCTATGTGGAGCCAATGCAAAAAAATAAATTGCCAAAATTTTGACCTTCTGACAAAATATGTCCGTGGCCTGAGCGGTTAAGACAAATTTTGGAATGATTCTATTCTCGTATCATCTAGAATTCTAGAAGATTCCACATCCGTTGACTGAGAGCAAACACGGAGATCTCATGCTACTTGTACGTCACGAAGTAAAGTTAAAACTCCTTAATTCCATTACTCGGCTAACTTATCCTTACTTACCCCGTCTCCTGAAGAAGTCGACTTCTTCGCTTAATTGGAAACTTGATCCTGTAAAAGGATCCACTTACTGCCGAGGAAAGATCCCTGCAGTTAGTTAGTACTGTGATCTGGCTACTCGCTGGGTAAACATTGTATTTACACGAACCGCGAAGAAGATGAACTCGTATTACAAACATCGCTAAATGTCAAAAATATCATATTATTTTTTAGTTAGAAACGGCGTGCGCTGAAAAATAATAAATTATTTGATTTGCAAAGATGTTTTAGGTGGGGAAGACATAACACGTGAAAAATTTCACAATATAAACTTTCAAAGCTTTGACAGAATCTTTATCATTTTTTTTATGTGAATACCGCACAAAAGTCCTAATTGCTCCCGTCTGGATCTAGTGAAGGTGCATGGGGTGGAAGATGGGAAGAAGGCGGGGAAGTTCCTAGCTAGTCACCAAACACGGTTAAAGCCATTTTAAGTTATGTTTTAATTCTGAGCGGTGGTCTTAGACCAGGGCAATATTGAGAGAATCTTCCACTCTGGAACGTGCCGCAAATATACTACACATTATTTTAAATCATTAAATAGGACATTTCAATCAAAATAATTATACTTATAAACGCCGCGATTTGAACCCGCGATGTTCGGATTGCTTGTCGAGATCATTACCCCTCGACCACGGAGGCCGTCTAGTGTAAAAACATTAGCGTTAAACCCAAATAATGCTGTTGAGTGTTTTTTAAATCGGTAAATCGATAATTTGTAGTACTTTGCGTAATACGGAATAATTTTTAAATCCTAACCTAACCGTAATTTTTCCAAATTAATCCGGCACAAATTTTGGGGCCAAAAATAACTTTAGAATTTTTTTTAATTAAAATAACGGTCTGAACAATTTTTTAAACATATTTCAGATATTATGTCTCTTTTACAATATTTTTTTGTTTAAAAAAATTACCGTAAATGCGAAGAACAAAAGGCAGGCTTTAATGCCAAAAACTCATTTACAGTTTTATAACTAAATTCCTTAGCCGCTAGAGAAATGATTTCGGTGTGAATTATGCAAAAATAAATGAATTTCTAAATAAAGATCTTCGCGACGCGACGTGAATAATCTACCAAAACGGCTAATTAGCAATTTATATGTCCCTCGGGTCGGACAATGTTTCCTTGAGAGTTTGGATTTTTCATCGCTGGCTGCTATATCAGGCATAATTTATTAGTCAGTTCATCAAGGGATGGACAATCTTCAGAAGCGACTTTTCCCATGAAAAGTGTCACCTACTTTCAGTCTAGGGTAACTTTTTCTAGCTAATCTCCCTCAAGTAAATCCCTACTAACACGCCTTAATTAACTGTGACCACAAATTTGCTGTGTATATTTTAAGAGGTCATTCTCATTTCACCTCGGCAGCATGGGAACAAACTAATGAAGACTATGTATAGCATATACGATTTCCTTCAATTCTAAGAGCATCGTTAGTTAGGCTCTATTCATTAATAAGCCAGTTATAAAAAAACTTGTATATATCGATCGCTTATCTGACACTTCGGAGGTCGCGCTAAAAAAATTCAATCGTCAGCGATCCTGACAACCTCTTGTCAGTTGTAATTTTCCAAGCCTCTTTGCGATCAAATCCCTTTGCACTGTCCCTTCTTTAGCGTCTTTCCTAACGTCACCCTATCAGCAGGTGGTGTAATATTTCCCTGATTTAGAAATGTACAGTTAGGAAATCTCATAATACATAGATGTCACATTAAAAAAATGTCAATTGTGAAAATCATTGAAATATACGATAATGCCCGATAGGTCATAGAAATTTACGCATAGATAGTTTCTCTGAAGGGGTAGGCAGAGAGGAGGGACCGCCAAACTACTCGGTCTTGGCATACACTCCTCGCCTCATTCACATTCATACATCTTATCATACATGCTCTTCTATTATTCTCACTCTTGACATAGCCCGACTCAAGTATCTGATTCACTGGATCGTGCCATGTCTTCCTCGGGCGTCCTCGACTTCTTCTACCATTCACATTTGCGTCATATATTCTCTTGACACTCCTTTCTTCATTCATTCGCTCTACATGTCCAAACCATCTAATCGTCCCATTCTTAATCTTACTTATGATGCTCACATCGGCCTTGCATTCTTTTCGGACTCCACATTCGTCACACGATCATACATGGTTTTACCACACATACGCCTCAGGGATCTCATTTCTACAGCATTCAGTCTACTTTCATTCTTTCTCTGCCAGTTCCATGCTTCACTGCCATACATCAGGGTAGGTACCAGCACTCCATTGTGAACTGCTAGCTTCGCTTCTTTGGACAGCTTTTTGTTGGCGCCAACAGCATTCAGTCCACCATTAACGGAGTTACTTGCATTTACCCTTCTTTCAATATCCCCATCAGCCTTCCCATCTCTCGTAAACATACTTCGCGCTTGATTATGTTCAATATATTCCTTTGAGCAGCTTTACAATAATTATAGAAAATTAAATAGGAGTGAAGATTTTGAATGCTAAATACGTACTTGGAAACGACCTCAGAATGTTACCAACATATTTTTAATTGTAATAATCGAATATTTTCTATACTTGTCTGTACCGCGGATCATTAGTAAATCAAAACACCTTTGGAAAAAACAAATTATTCCCTCTGGATTAACACAAAATTCTTCTAAAGATTTTACTAAAATCCAGATTTGATTTGTTCTTAGAATTTTCAGGCTAGGTCAGATAAACTTTATTGCACACTTCTTCTTGGCACCTTAATTCCCAGAAGAAAAAGTATTCCACGAAGCGTTTGGACATTGTGTGAAAAAGTAAGGGTTTTTCGATAAATTTTCAAATGGGCATTTCGGGAAAGGAAGGCAATTTTACGCTCCGAAAAAATCACCCCTAATACGAAAAAAAACGCTTCATCGAATCTTTTATTTTATACTGAATCTAAATCGTAGACGAGCGGATCCTACGATTGAGTTTTGATTAACTGCGAAAAGCCCTTATTTACAGATCTATTGAGATAAACTGCATTTTATTTTATGCCGGTTGTAAATTGCCTCACGACAGTTTTGTTCTAGAGAAATATGCAGTTGTTAGTTTATTGTATTAAGTTTTTATGTTGGAATTCTTATTAAGTATGATGTGAATAAAATGGCTTGCAATTCTCTGGTGTAATAGCAAAGATGTACTGCAAAAGAATTTATTTACGCCGGTTGTAAATTGCCTCACGACAGTTTTGTTTCTAGAGAAATGTGCAATTGTGAGTTTATTGTATTTAGTTTATATGTTGAAAGTCTCATTAAGTATAAAATGAATAAAATGGCTTGCAATTTACTGGTGTAATAGCAAAGATGTACTGCATAAGAATTTATTTAAGCAGGTTGTAAATTGCCTCACGACAGTTTTGTTTCTAGAGAAATGTGCAATTGTTAGTTTATTATATTAAGTTTATATGCTGGAATTCTTATTAAGTATGAAGTGAGTAAAATGGCTTGCAATTCTCTGGTATAATTGCAAAGATGTACCGCATTAGAATTTATTTATGCCGGTTGTAAATTGCCTCACGAGAGTTTTGTTTCTAGAGAAATATGCAATTGTTAGTTTATTTTATTAAGTTTTTATGTTGGAAGTCTTATTAAGTATGATGTAAATAAAATGGCTTGCAATTCTCTGGTGTAATTGCAAAGATGTACTGCATAAGGAGTTTCTGTTTGAACATGGCCAAAATTCTTTTAGAGCGATAATAAATACTGAATCACTATTTTCGATACTATGGAATCTGTTTACATCATAAATACAAAGATGCGCTTTGGATAAATTGAAAGTTTTCTTACCGTTTTCATTGAGTAAAATTAAACATTATTAATTAGTTTATAAAAAATAAAAGCGTTTACTGCTAAAAAACATAGTTTTTCATTAGAAACGTAAGAAAAAATGTAAGAAATAACTTTTTTAAGTAAGTATATTTATGGCTAAATTGTTTAATTAATTTTTTTTCTTCTTATAAAACTATTCACAAAATAAATAAAAACCACTTTTGCGCTTGAAATCGTGACCTCTGGACTCCGTTTTCCAATCGATGTTTATGCCTATTCATGGCGATCACGGAGAAAAATGTTATTCTCAAATACGATTATTTTATTCGTAAAAACGGTTAAAAATGAGACTGAAGTTCTTACGTCAAATTAACAGTGTTTAAATGTTTATTGGCGGAAAAATGTAACAATAATTTGTTGGTATACGTACGAAATTACGCATACCGAAAAATTATTCTAACATGTTCCTGCCAATAAACATTGGAACCCTGTTAATTTGTTCGTAAGAACTTCAGTCCCGTTTTTAACCGTTTTTACGAATAAAACGATCGTATTTTAGAATAAAATTTTTCTACGTAGGCACACTAAGAATACATGCGTTTTTGGATTGTGGCTTCCTCTTAAGAACTGTGGTGAATCACATCAGTTCCGGTGTAATGGACGTGTTATCAACGACAAAATTTGCAGGTACCTCAAACATAACAAAATAATACCAAGAAGATCGTCTTGCGATTCTTATATTTGGGGTGAGTCTGGTAACATTCAAAAAGCAACAATTGACACCACAATGAATTTAGGACTAGTTCTTATGCTGTGAAATACCTTGCCGATGTACAATGTATTTCTTCCCTCATCAAATCTTTCAATATCTTAAAAATACCCTTTGCACGGCGCATAATCAATAATGACTTTTATCATTGAACACAAATTCAACGAGTTTACATCCTTTCTAATTATACTGAAAAATAATAGACACTGGTCTTCCAAATTAAATCTGCGCCGTACTTAGCCTACAATGAACCAGTTTATAAATACAATTGCCAAGGTTCCCAATAGCAGAGTAACGATTCGATAAACTAACATCGGGCACTTTTATCCCTTTAGTTCGTCAAATGTCAATCTCGTGTAAGGGAAAGGTGTAAATGTAACGAGGAGATACTCTGTTCTAGGGGCATTGTTGCCTTTGTTAGGCTGGAAAGGAGGCTCCATTGTTTGGTAATATCATCCCGTAGTGGGCTTTTCAGCCCTCTACGGCTCATTCCATTGTATTGTTAATTGCTATAATTCATACGATTCTATTTAAACGTGACCTTGTCTTTATTTTACGCTACATTAAATTTCCATAGCCAATGAATAATAAACATCAGAGGTTAAATCATCAAAGGGGAAAGAATTTATTTTGAAATTAAAAAAAAAATACATATAAATTATTAGAATTTACTTTTTGAAGTTTAAACTTCATTGTAATATTATCTAAACATTTAAAAAAAAGATAACAGTCGTAATGATAACTCGAACACGTACATTTAGTATTTCCGGGACTAACCACTCCAAATATTATTGAACCACTACACTTAATTATATTCTGTTGTTTTTATCGACCAAATATTTAAATTTAAGAAATACTACCATTGCCCTCACTTATTTTTTCCACGATTTTTATCGGGATATATCTTTTTAATGATTGCAAAGTTTTTACCAGAATATAATATATTTACAAACTAGATAGTGTCAGATATGATTTTAGATTTTCACGGACAAAAGTATAATAGTGATTTATTTTTAGATTATTATGCCGTATTGCGCTACCCTTATTTTTGAGCCAGCGTTTCGGACAGCCTTACACTTTCCATCATCAGATTTCACATTTTCACACATCTGCCCTAATGATGGACACTGTAACGCTGTCCGAAACGTTGGCTACAGAATTAGGTAGCGTAACAAGGCATAATAACCCAAAAATAAATTACTACAGAAAGTGTTGGTCCCGGTAAGATTTTGGTTTCCAGTTGCGACCGTTATATTTTAATGTTCAGTGTCTTTTTCTATTTTTATAATTTGAATGAGTTTTTAATAATATTTTCTATGATTAAAATCTGTTCAATTAAGGAATCATTTCCCACCCAGCATCTTCAAAGACGACATAGGCCCTGAAGGAAATTATTTTCCTCGGGGCTTCCTGTGAGGAGTTAATATAAAAATAAAAATAAACACTACATGTTAGAGAAACTATTAACATGTGAATTAGGCTATTAACATTTCAATAAGGCGAATAAAATCTTTTGTATCGGTGATCTACACCACTTAAAAAAAAAATAATATAGTTTTTCGTTTGGTGTTCTCTATTCTACCGAACGAAAATATATACAAATACGAAAACTAGGACCTTTAACCAAGCACTGACATTGTAGATGAAACCTTGTTTTAACAACAGCAATTCTAGTGGAAAACCTCAAAAATTAAGATATCAGAATTAGAATTCAAGGTATGATAACATTGACTTCACAAATTTTCCAGAATTCGTTTCTAAATTTCTAAATAGTATTCTCTAACAAATTTGTGTACTTAGGTGTAAATAATATAAACTTATTATTTTATAAACTCAAACTTCTGCTCTAGTAAATATTTTCTGATAAATTTCATTAAATATTTTCTTGAAAAATATTGAAGGGATCTTAAGTTTTCTTCAATTTTGTGATTATAGAAAAATCGTTTTTTTCTAAAGCGTCGGGTGAGTTAACGAGTATTATTATAATATTACCCTGAGTTTAAAAATCTTGTAAATGTTTAGTTATCGAATAAGAAAAGATATTTAAAATAAATATGATGCCAAGAAATTAGTATTTTGATAAAACGAATATTTTCTTAAAATCTGACTAAAAAGAGAAATAGTAAGATTTTGGTTATTTTGTGTTCTAACAACCCCCATCGTTCAATGAGATATAGTTATTTAAAAAATGTCGTTTGAAGTCTACAGAGTGACAAAATAAATAGATTGACGTATCGATATTTTCGTTTACTTATTTTATAGAATTAAATGTGGTAGTGCTCTGTTTTTTTACTTGTAAATTTTGACGGTAATTTGAAAAACACGAACCATTAGAAGCCAAAAGAATTATCGTGAATAGTTTTTGAGATATTCTTTAGTCAATGTTTAAGATAGCGTTATAGTGTGTAACATCATATCAGATGTGTAGATTGTGGTTAAAAGTGTGTTACGAGTAGAAGTGATGATGTTTTGCGGTCAATCCTCTTGGCGTAGGTATTTCCGTATATTTGTGTGGTTTTCGGAGACATTTTTGGTGTAGTCGTCATTATTAATTAATATTAAATACATACAATAATTTTTAATAAGAATAAAGTTTAAACTGGTAGGTTTCATCATTTTATCTTAACTTTATGGGTATTGTCATTAATTTTCATTTGCAAATATTATGCTAACTGGTGTAAGCACTTGATTTCCTTAAATGAAACTGATGAATGATTTCTATGGTAAAAACGGTATTCTTGTGAAATTAGCAGGGTTATCCACACTAAAATATTATTTCAAAATGAGTGAACTCATTGTAGTTTTGTATATAAAATCATTACGTTTGGATACTTTCAAGTTTGGAAAAAATAAAATAGATATCTAATCACTGAAGATTATAAAAGCGACCCTCAAACGTTTCGACCTAATCATTTTCTGTTTCAAATTTTCATTTGAGAGTCACCAACATTATCTTCAATGATTAAATATTACAAATTAGAATTATTATAATAGATTACGCACATTAATAAAAATGGATATTTTTGTTATTTATTTTTGGGGTGTTATACTGTGTTGCGCTACCTCCTTCTTTAGCCAACGTTTCGGACAGCGTTGCAGTGCACATCAGGGTAGATGTGACAAATAATAAAAATACTCTTGGCCGTGAAAATCTAAAATCATATAAAAAATGGATATACCTACGAGTTTCTGACGATATTGCATTTAGTTCGGAAAGAATCTTGCAATCATACATAACAATAGAAGCCAATGAAATTATGCTTCAAGAAAATGAAGATTATGTTGGTAGTTTTGAGTCGAAGTATGGTACAGTATAAATATGACCAAGGGGGGACAGGTACGAATTAGCTCAGAGCAGAGGCCCGACAAGACTAAGGTCATGGATTAATTTCCTGGAGGCGACTGAATCTCTTTTTAATTTTTCTGTTTCAAAATTTCATTTGAGATTTGCTAATATTGTCTTCAATAAATAAATATTATGATTTGAGGTTTTAAACATTAAGCTCTTCCAAATGATTAAAAAAATGACAAATAAATCGTTTCTTTCAGCCTAATTACCTCCTGTGGAAAATACTTTGTTTTTACTAAAAGGGGTAGCAAACCTACATTTTTTAAATTGAGTAAACTGATAGTGTATTTAAGGCTATAATATATGTGTAATGTCACGACTCTCATGCCATCGCTCTCAAAGTGGTCCCAAACTATTTCAGAGCTCATCCATCAGGCGGGTAATCAGTTAGGTTGTGGGGGACGCCAGACTACCAGTAATTAGTTGAAATTATTTACAGAGGGGATAAGTGAGGCTAGTGTGACAGGGTTTAACTCAAAACGATCTATTTGTTTTCTAGTTTTTATCTGAAATGATTTTTTTTAAAAACATACACTGAAAATTCTGGAGCAATTCCATAAACGTTTCAGAGTTAGTTAGATATCTTAAGAGCCATTAACCAGTGGCTCAGAATAAAAGTTTAAAAATGCTTGCAACTGTACAGGGAGGTTCCAATGAGAAAGATAGTTTATTCCCCGTTTCAAATTTTGTGAATTAAAAATTTATTATCGATTTAATTAATTCGAAACTTACTTTGATATATATATACCTAATTCAAGTGAGCAATAAAAATGCTCAAAACGCACAATGATAAATTATTAAATATCGTGTACTTCTTATAAGTATTATGTTTTTTCAATAATGTCTAAACAAAATAAGTGTGTAAAAAAATCTGGAATATTTTAGTTTGTGAGACCTTGAATAAATAGAAAAACTGAAATTCTCGGATTAATTTTTAAATGATTTTAATTGAACTAAAATTAAAATTCTGAAAACTGTGTTTAGTGGATTATGTATTGATTTATTTTGCTGTATTATTATATGTTTTGAAATTGACGGATATATGAACCTATCCCACTGCGGTGCAAGCCTCATTTATTATGAGGCTGAAGGTAGTGAGGAGGGGAAGAAGATGGTAAAGAGGAAAGTGAATACCGGACCAGTCGCCAAACACGGCAAAAGCCATTTTCAATTCGCAATGGTAGCCTTACAGCATGGCGATACCGGTATCTTCCTCCCTTGAACGTTACGCAAATATTCCTTATATATTTTTTAAATTATTAAATTGTGATTTTTTTTTTACATTAGCTCCACACAGGAGGCCCTGAGTAAAATAATCTCCCTCAGGGCCTATGACATCTTTGGGGATGCTGTGTGGAGGGTGTTTTTAAGGACAGGAAGGAGAGGAAGTTCTGGAAAAGAAAATGGTATAAGGGTTGGGTAGGAATCTGGGGATCAGTGTGTCCGGATCATCCGCCGCCAAGACCTAGACAAACCTCACCCCATAAACCCGGGCCCCCCTGCTGAGTCACAAAACGTAGCGAACCACTTGGGGTGACCTATGGCAGAGGTGTTGGTTATCCAATAAGTGGTTCCGGAGCGGCGGTACCCATTCCCGCCTCCCAATTTGCTTTGAAAAACTGTGAACCAATGATAAAAACTGCATTATAATTTTTTTTGCTTAAATTTTTTCGTTTATTTTAAAGCAATAGGTAAGCAATATTGTTATAATTTTTTTTTCATGGGTACTTTATGCATACTTTTAATTAAAATTTGGGTTTCAGACTCCCGACATCAAAAACATACGCCACGCACAGCATTTCAAATAACTACATGCTCCACCAAAGGTTTAATCAAATTGAATTCGTCCTGTGAAATTAGCATGGTTTAGAGATAGTGGTGTACGTGAAGTCATGTGATTACCCACAGGTACTTAACAATGAACTAACGAGTGGCGTATGAATTTCACCCTTACCAATTACCTCTGAACCTGGAGTGGCGATATGTGTCGCATGTTAACTGGCCATATTTGCAAATTAATTTAGATACATACACAGTGTTTGGACAGAGCAAATTTTTAATACTAGGTAAATTAAACACACAAATTTAATGATAATTTATGAAATATAGTCATATGAGTGACTTTTTGCAAAGTTCTGGATATTAATGAAGTATGGTTTATTGGAGTTTAATTACTGTAATTCATGCAAACCCTGGAAAATATTACCTTACAGTATATATATGTTTATAAAAAACGTATAAGGGTTGCTAAATATTCTTGCGAATAAAAAAAAATATTGTGGCCGAGTTGGTTAAGACTTATATTGTGCTTATTCGTTCTTCAAACATATGTGTATTTTTAAATTGACGAAGCAGGATATTTGTGAATAAATTTTTTTCAAATTAGGAATATTTAATAAACTAAAAATAAATCAGTACTCGTCCTCGACGGGACTTTGAGGATAACCTTCAGAATTAGTTTTTGAATCTTTTCTTAAGGCTCCAGGTAAGTATTTGTGGCACTACCCCAACTATTATATTAATTATATATAATACTAGCTGACCTGGCAAACTTCGTACCTCAGAATCGATAAATGTTGTGTTTAATTTATTAGCTGAAATAAATTAAGTTTTTATTAAGTTAAAATAAATAGATGCCTACTCTAAGTTCAAAAAATGAAATTGAGCTGTTGACTAAGCACGAAATGTTCGGCACACTACACCATTGACAGTTAGAATTGATTCAAATTATGTCGACCAACGCACATTATTTGAAAAGCCGTTCCATACAAAATATATGGAAAAATTAATTATCTTCATAACTATTTTTCCCGTGATTTTTTCCGATGTTTTCATAGTTATTCTGTTAATCGGGACGGAGACAAATCCAACAAATCAAAGATCATAAAAATCGGTTTAGCCGTTCTTGAGTTATAAATGGTGTAACTAATCCGACTTTGTTTTATATATTAAGATGATTTTTCCGATGTTTTAATAGTTATTCTGGTAATCGGGACGGAGACAAATCCAACAAATCAAAGATCATAAAAATCGCTCTAGCCGTTCTTGAGTTATAAATGGTGTAACTAACCCGACTTTGTTTTATATATTAAGATATGTATAACATATTACTCCGTTTTGATACGCTCGAAGTAATAGCAGAATAGGTTAATTTACATTTCAATTTAACCAAATATCTAAGTGATCCTTTATCTTGGTGTATAGTTACATACAGCTTTACTTACCGTCCTATATTTGAGATATCTCTTGTTCTGTTCTCTATGATATGATTAAGCTCTTTCTTACAATATATACGTACTCGTGTACTATTATAATTCGATAATGATATATTATGACGTTTGATATGCGAGCTCACTTTAGGCTACTTATTCTTGATTATAGACTCAAAGATAATCATTTACATGACTATTATAGATTGCTGAATATTATAGATTGCTGACCCGGATAAGTTGTCAAACACGTACATTGATTTCAGATGAATTGCTCTCATTTTCAAGTATTTACTTCAAGTTAAACAACAAGTTCAACAACGGATTAAGTTAAACAACGGATCAAATTCTTAAGCCGTAATATTTAAAAGGTTAGGAATATATATATTATCAACGTGATTCATATTTCAAAGGATATATGTATATACTTCAATATAATGTGAATAGTTGACATTTTTAATATGCCCATAGATAAGCCTTAATAAGAAAGTTATGTGTGTTTTTTTTAATTTTAATATTCTTTAGAAATAACACATTTGAACTAAAGTCTTATATAAATACTGGTTTAGATATGATTTTAGATTTTCACGATCAAAATAATTTATAATTTTATTTTTGGGGTGTTATGATTTCCTTCTTTAGCCAACGTTTCGGACAGCGTTAGAGTGTTCATCATCATGACAGATGTGTAAGAAGGAGGTAGCGCAACACGGCATAAAACCCCAAAAATAAATACTGATTTAGTTCATATTATCTACTAATGAAGTTGACGCTCACTCCTTTAATTCTATATGCTTTATTACGTCGCTTTCTTTAAAAAATATGTTTCCAAGGCATTTCTTAATATAGTCGATAAATTTTTGTTGTTCTTAATCCTGTTACAAGCAGTTTTAGACCTTTTATCGGATTTAAAAAAAAATTGCTCCACTCAGGAGGCCCCGAGAAAAAAAAACCTTCGGGGCCGATGTCATTTTAGGGGATCCTGTTAAGAGAGTATTTTAAGGAAATTAAAGGGAAAAAGTTGTGGGAAGGAGTACGGTATGAAGAGTGGGTAGGAATCTGGGGGTCAATAAGTTCAGAAGAGAAGGATGCATGAATCCATCATTCAACTGCCATGCAAAGAGAAGTATCGACGCGTCCGGCTAGAGAGGTCAAAATGCCTAACTCATTCTGTCTCTCTTGATAGAGACCGCTCCGCTTTCTACGTAGACGCATCCACTGCCAAGACCTAGACAAACCTCACCCCATGAAGCCGAGCATCTCTGCTTAAATGTAGCGAACCACTTGGAGTGATATCTGGCAGAGGTGTTGGTTATCCAAAACCAGTACTCGCCTCCCAAATTGAAAATTGTGGCATCGTTAGATGGTTCAAAAATCTGAAGATATCCGTAAGGTAAAACCGGTTGACATAGTGTATTATGATTGAATTACATCACAAATTTTCAATTTCAAAATAGATATTGGTTGAGAGCAATACATCAAGTTATAAAAAACATTATCGTTGTAAAAAAAATCTTTTAATTACAACACCAATAAACTTTGATAGAAAAATTAAACAACTTTTTTCCACATGAATATAACATCAGCAAATACATGAAATAATTCAAATAATTTGTTTTTTTGACCTTACTTTGAACTTTTGCTTAGCGCTGAAATTTAAATTAATTTTGTAATTTGTCTAAAAAGGTCATCAGCCGTCTAAAACTTGCTTACCGAAAAAACAAAATTTTAAATTATAACTTAAACAATATTTGTTGCTTTTCTTGTTAGTTATAAAACAAGGGGGTTATGATAAACTTATTTTCACGTCTGGGTCTCAGAACCTTTCTCACAATCTAACTATTTGATGAAGTCGCAAAAAAACTCACTGCATATTTCACAATCATAAAACCATTTTATCCACGATGGCTGAATATTTTATTTGTTCCTTTAGCATTGAATTTTCACTAGGTTTTATTGCATTCAAAAAGTGTTTACGCGAATAGGAAAAACCCAGCGAGCCGTGTCTTCTCGCTCGCGCGGGGTAGACGGGATAATAGCGAGTTGGAAAGAGGTGGGCTATAAAGATCTTCGAATGGTTGTATAACTTGGTCCAAATGGCTGATGGGGCATTTCATGGCGCGTTGTTACGCGTCCGCCATTATTCCGTGCAATGAGACAGCCTTAAACTTTATGCATAGTTTGCATTTAAAGTTATATGTGCAATGAACGCAGCGAGTTAGAATCGTTGAGTTCATTTCTCACAAAACGGCGCTCTACAAATTGTAGTATTAAATTATATTTAATAATTTTAAAATTATTCTTACGACTTTATTTCCGGATCAAATCTTCCCATAAATACATAACAATACAAGAACAACACGTCAACCCACCAGAGACCAAATGGGAAAATAATTCACCGACTAAATATATTTTTATATCAGAGGGTTCTGCTCGGTAGAACTCCTAACTGGACCGATTATCGACCTACTGATCCCTCAATATAAATATTTTAAAATGTATTTAAAATGACTGATTTTTGCAATTTTATATATTAATTCTTTAACAAATCTAATACCCCTATTTAATCTTTATTAATATTATTATTGTTCAAAATTGATATTGTTCAAATAAATTTTGAGTTTTGCTCATTTATCCGGTTTATGCGTGAGAGGAAAATTCAAACAAAATCGTATGATGTTTTCGTTGGAAAAGGAAACGGAGGTTTTTCACAAATGTTTGTGTGACTTGAAAGTGAGACATCATCGGCGAGCTGCAAATGATCGGCAAAACAGGTTTTTTTTAAATAATTGAATATATATATAAAATAGTAAATCTAATTGAAACATGAAAACAGACACTACAGAAAATAAAAGAGAAACGACTGCAAGAGAGTCCGGCTGGAGAGATCAAAAAGTATCCCTCAACGGACTCTCCCGATCCAGCCTGCTACGTTGTAAGTAGGCAAACACATCCACCGCCAATACGAAGACAAATCTCACCCCTTGAATCCGGGCACACCTGCTAAGTCACTAAATGTAGTTAACAACTTGCGTTGACCTATGGCAGGGATGTTAGTTATCCAATAACTGGTTACTGCGGCGGCGGTACCTATATCTGCCTCCCAAATTAAAATATAATTTCTCGTTTGAAATGTAAAAAATGTTTCTTAAAATATTTACGGTTTATAAACATAAAAATGTTTTAGAGTAGATGGTATTTAAGTTCGTAATAAGAAAATTTGGAATGATTTATTAAATTATACAAAATAAGAAACATACTTTTTTGGACGCGTAGGCAACTTTACACAGAACTACAAGTCCTATGTCGATCTGATTTCTTTTTTCATTTACTTAAATATTTCTTCTTATTTTGAATTAATTCATATCAACTTTAGGAAGTTGAACAGATAAAAAATGATAAAACATCCAACATTTAAAAATTATATTTTGTTGTTTTTGTACCGTTGGGATATTGGTATGTACTTTTCTTTGTAAGTTACCGCAAAAATTTAAAATACAGGTCGAATTTCGGCTATAAGAGGTGCTAAATTTGGCATTTCGCTTTAATCACAAAGTGATTGTCGGTGGAAAAAAAACAGTCCCGTCATTCGCAGCTTACCTGATGACTCCAAACAAAAATAGGAGCACTTCTCCGAACCAAGCGATCAGTCGAAATTAACCTTTGCCTCAAAACTTCCTCATTTGGGTCGACCGGAACTTGGACACAATAATATACTCCGAGGGTTAATCGCTGAATGGTGAAATAAAGAGAAAAAACTTAAGAGGAACAACTTTGCAGCCTTTTTCATACAAAACTTAATTTTGGATTTGAGGCCAAAATACCCCACCTAACTAAATAATTTTTTTTCAATAAAAAGGTATTGCAAATATCTAATAAGGATATGTGCTGCTTTATGTGTTTTTTTTTTAAATATGATATTATCAGTCATTAAAAATTTAATTTTGCTTGATTTTTGAGACAATTTTGACATTTTTTGTGAATTAATTATAATTATTAAAATAACAATTTTGACCTGCCTAATGTTTTAAAATAATGAAAAAATAAATATGTAATAAACATCGTTAAAAGGGCATTCATTTGAGTAGAAATTTTAATTTGTATAAGACAAATTAAAATTGACAATATAATAACACTTTGTTTTATAATACGAGTATTATAAAACAAAGTGTTATTGACAGTTGAGCTTATCAAAGCCATCTTCAGACTGGTACAAATTATTCTTAAACTATGGATTATATGCACAACATATTAGGGAGAGGGGTGGTTTAAAAGGATTTTATTTAATTATATGGGGTTTATTACATTTATTGCTTAGTGGTCATTGACTCTCCAACTTCCAATAAATTAAAGTGGAAAAGTTTTAAATTTGTTTTATTATATTATTATAATGGAATTCCACTACGAATTAATAATCAGTTTCAAAAATATAAATATTACAATCTGTCTGATTACGTCTAAAAGGGATCGAAATGACAATCTAGTCTCCTTCAACGGTAGCATTCTTCCAAACAGGTCCTCCATTGATATGCTCGGTGTAACTCTAAGTGACCAGCTCAGGTACGGGGGCTCCATCGAGGCCAGAGTTAAGTTGGCCTCTCAAAAACTGGGCGTACTGTACAGGGCCCGCAGATACTTTAATTGTACACAACTGCTAACCCTGTACAAATCGCAAGTGCGCCCCACTGTTGAATTTGGCAGCCATCTCTGGTCTGGAGCCCCGATGTACCTGAAAAACACCCTCGACTCTGTGCAGAAACGGGCGGTCCGCTTGATAGATTCTCCTGTCTTAACAAACGGATTGCAATCTTTAGAGCACAGGCGTCGGGTGGGAATGCTATCCTTGTTCTACCGGTATTTCAATGGAAGATGCTCCGAGGAGCTAGCGTCATTGATCCCCTCGGCACCGGTGCATAGTCGGGAAACACGCCAAACGCGCGCCCAACATATGTACACAGTTGACATTTGTCACATGAGAACGGGACGCTTCTACGACTCGTTCTTGTGTTCAACAGCTCGGCTGTGGAACGATTTGCCGGCCTCTGTGTTTCCTCCCTCCTATAACATGGGTTTCTTCAAGACCCACGTTCACTCCTTCCTCTCCTCAAAAAGACCCTCCTCACAGCATCTTCAAAGATGACATAGGCCCTGAGGGAAATTATTTTCCTCAGGGCCTCCTGTGTGGAGTTAATGTAAAAAAAAAAAAATCATTCGTTTGTAATTTGAATTTACGCACATCAAAATGATTTTTTTTAACCTAATACATTAAAACAAATATAATGTATTAAGGCATAAATTATATTTGATTAAACAGGGCATATTCATCTTCAGACTGGTACAAATTATTATTTACGGTTTACAAACGTAACATACGGGGGAGGGGGAGAAGGTATTTTATTAATTTATATGGGTTTTCTAACATTTGTTATTAAGTCATCTTTGACTGTTGACTTTGACATATTTTAACTATTTCATTTATTTACATCTGCATACTTGCATAGGAAATAGATTTTTTTATACGATTAACAAAATAATGAAAATGGAATTCTTTAACCCCTCTGGCTAATTTGTTCTGTTTTCGATACTACTCATACAGGTCTTATAAAAATCGTCTTAATCTCATTACTATCGTGGTTCGAAATATGATCTAAACGGTGTTAAATAAAAAAGTAAAATAACATAAACAAAATGTACACCTTTATGAATGTAAAGTTTCCGAAAAAAATTATGAAGTTTTGATAATTTTTAATTAATTATATTTACATGAAACTACAAAAAAGTGAGTTGACGATAACATTTATAACACATTTCCCTAATAAAATATGTGTGTGTTTTTATTTATTTTTGTTGTCATAATTTTAGTTAAAAAACGTAATGTTAGACATTTTAAAAACTTTGTTATATATTAAAAAAAATTATGTTTATTTAAAAAAAACATTCTATAAAATTTTAATGCGTATTTCATCACCTTTCAAAAACAGTTTTTAGTTTTGGGATAAGATTAGAAATTTTCCATTTATATGAGTTAAATTGAAAAGCGGAAATATGTTGACCTTCCGGAAAAATAGGCTTGAGTCCTGACGGGTTAATGGCATTTTTTTATAATTTAAAACCAAAATAATGAAATTAGCACATATCAGTACTATATTTGCAATACTTGAAAAAATGAGGTATGTTGGTTTCAAATCAAGAATAATTTTTTGTATGAAAAGGACTGCGTAGCCGCTCCCCTTAATATTGCTGAATAAATCTACGGAATAGGTGCTATTTCTGTGTTGGTAGAGATTAGGATCTCATTAGCGGTGTTTAAGTAATTTCGTTGGTGCTTTATCAGAATTTGGTACTTTTGATACGTTGCCTCAATAATTCATTTCTAAAAATAGCCATTTGTGTATGGAAACTTTAAAGTTTGACGTACGTTAATAATTACAACAGCCATTTGAGGCATTACTCCTCCCCTCTCCCTCACCCTCCGTGTCTATAGTTTCCTGCTAAATTTAGAGCAAGTATTTCGCCTTGCTTTTCGCAAAGTCACTATTAACGACGCTTATACAATCATTCATGACGAAAATACAATTTTTAATTCATAAAGCCACGACTCTTTTGGAGCAAGGCCTAAATCTAAGATGGTTATAAAGCATATACAATTCGCGCGTGGCAGTTTTTTTTAATTAAAAAATACAAATATTGGTACTTA
This sequence comes from Limnephilus auricula, assembly GCA_951813805.1. Lineage (NCBI taxonomy): Eukaryota > Metazoa > Arthropoda > Insecta > Trichoptera > Limnephilidae > Limnephilus > Limnephilus auricula. The sequence continues at coordinate 4,087,940 of OX638401.1, forward strand.
AAATTTTTTTTTATCTTGGTAACATTTATAACAATGATTTTTGATATGTCTGCTTCTCTGATATACGCTTCGGTCTCAATATAGTTCCTGTATCGGGAAAACAAATTTCGTATTTTTTAAAACAGAAAAAAATTGGAAAAAATGGTTTTAATAAATTAATTTTATGAAATTGCAAATTCCAAATTTGAAATAAACTATTTTTAAGGGGGGATAAGATTTAGGATTTTCACGATAAAAAGTATTATTGTGAATTTTTTTGGGTATTATGTCTATAATGCTGCCTCCTTCGTTAGCCAATGTGTCCATCATCAGGGCAGATGTATAAACGATGATAGTGGTGAAGTGCGTGCTAAAATTTGAGTTAGTGTAACAAGGCCAAATACCCAGAAAATAAATTATATATAAATATTCCAGAAGTACGTATTATAATAATAAATTAAATTGAAATTCCAAAAGTAAAAGGTTATCTTAAGAACTAGAACTTCAAACGAATAATTTTTAGTGAGTGAAACTATGGCATCCCCAATTGGGGTATGTTGTGACGATGAAGGTAGTAAGACGGGGAATGAGATGGGGAAGAGGAAGGTGGGGAAGTACCTTGCTATTCAGATCTGGTCACCAAACATGGCTAAAGCCATTTCAAGCAACGTTTCAATACTGAATGGTGGTCTTACATCAGGCGATACTGAGAGTATCTTCCACTCTGGAACGTGTCGCAAATATACTATACATTATTTTATATTAATTAATTGTGAAATAACACAAATTATTGAAATTTTTTAAGTCAATAGATGTCTCATATTAATAAAAAGTGATAAAATTTATCCTGACACTATCTTGATCGCATTTAGTTCGAGTTGAATCTTACAATCATACATAAAGATAGCAGCCAATAAAAGTGTGCGTTAAGAAAATGATAATAATGTTGGTGGTTCTCAGTCGAAGTATGATACAGTCAAAAAAGACCGAATCGGATAGGGATACGTTGGCGCAGTAGATAGCGCGTTGGCCCGGATTGCCAGAGGTCCTGGGTTCGAGTCCCAGATGTATCCGTATCTTTTTCTGATTATCTGTTTCAGATTTTCGATTGACTTTCGCCAATATTATCTTAATTATTTAAAATATTACAAATTATTGAGATAAAATTAATTGCGCACGCCGGGTTCAAACCCGTGACCTTCGGACTGGGAGTCGAGAGCCTTACCTCTCGAATACGCGGTGGTTTATAACAAAGTGAAACGAAAAATTAAAATAGTCATAAATTTTGCTTTGAAACATTCAAATTTTCTTTTATAATCAACTCCTTTAAACATCTCAACAAAATATCTAAATAAATCTTGTTATAAATCAATAAATACTCCATTGAATATGATTTCCCACACTTTTAAAAGCTTATAAAAATCTAGTTTTATATTTGAATATTTTCGGCCCATAATAATTTCATTTGTAAGTTATCACGCTCCGAGCAGAACTGGCGTTTAAAATTAACGTAGGAATTATCTCGAATTGAGGGAGGCGGTGAGAACGCGCTAACTTCAAAATGTTGATACATGCAATGCTCATTACCGCTGACGTCATCGGCTTTCGTGTATGGGCGCCTTATCAAGGCAGAATCTTAAGTTTTTGCCTTTCGGTTTATTTTTGGAAGACGTTTTTAGAAGTTTATGTCAATTATTATAACGGGATATTTTAATTTATCTTTGTAATAAACAAAGTTTTTGCACGGGTGTGCTATTGTAGGAATGGTTATTAGAGATTTTTAAATAACAGCTTTGGAATAATGGCAAATTTGATAAAATTTGATTCTTCAACAAATGTAAAAGTATTTACTTTGCGGCCCCATTTTTAATTAAATAATGATGAATTTTAATTAAAAAATAATTATTTACAGTGAATTCTGATGAAGAAACCATTGGTTTAGAAACATTTTGATAAATTGGGTGTTAAAACTAAGTAGTTCCACACAACAGGCCCTAAGGAAAAAAAAACAGTAAAAGGGCTTATTTCATCTTTGGGAATGCTGTTTGAAGGATTTTTTTAGGAAAAGGAAGGAGAGGAAGTTCTAGGAAGGTAAAAGATGCGAGGAGTGGGTAGTTATCTGGTATTAAAGCAAAGTTCCGATTGCAAATGTTATAGCCGTTGTTCCCAACTTTTCGATTGATTAATCTGAGTCTCCGATCAGCTAAGTGATTTGTTTATTAACGCTTGATTTACCGTATAGGTAATGCGTATATTTGTGTATTTGAGTAGTCTTGAGCCAAATTTTCGGCTCAACAGTTTGCGCGAGTTTTGTAAGTACTTTCGATTGCTATTAATCAGAGTAATTCAAATAGCCTTTAATGCTTCCATTCCCTTTCCTTGGTTTTTGCCCAGAGACTTTCAGAGAATTGAGCACTTCGAAAACAAATGAAGTCCGTTTCGTTCCACACGCCGAAAAGTCGCAATATGCAATACTGTTATTCGCACCTCAAACATTTTTGCTTGTTATTTGATTATATTTGATAATAATCAAATTATCCGCTGCAACCCGTCGTATTTTGTTGTACCCCGCAAAGCACATGTTTCTATTTAACCGCACTGCCAGCAAATTGCTTTTTTTGTAAATCTAACACATTTCTGGTGTTATATGTTGGTCGTGTTTTTCGCTGCGTGATTGCCTTACACGCATTATTTTCCGCCGACACATCGAGTGTTATTAATTTTTTTTTTTTTTTTTTTTTTTAACTTTAAAAGAAAGACAAACATTCCCGGGTTACGAATAACCCAACAACATTTGAAAATCTCCTACTACCACCACACTAAGCGGAAGATGTTGCTTGTGTTGTGATGGAGGACTTAGCCAGCCGAGGATTCGAACACGGAACGCCTGGGTGGGACCCAAGCGCAATGCCCACTCAACCACTGACCGGTCAATAAAAGAGTGAAGTACTGAAGTTTTGAACCGCCGATCGATATATTTTGTGGTTGTGTCATTAATAATAATAGAACTATTGTGTTTTATATGTAAAAGAAATGAGAAGAAAAACCAGCGGCTATTGAAGTGACATTTGCAGTGGATTATTGAACGGACATTTGCAGTGGATTAGATAAATCTTTGGGCTCCCCACCTTTCCTATGCATTTAAGGCAAATGTATTTTAATTCATTTATTTGTAATTTACATCACTGCGATCGAAGTAATTGTAAAACCAGCGCCACCATCATTGGTCCTTCGAGCATGGATATTTATTAAATTGAACCAACAGTTGATCAGTAGGATTGGGTACAAGGGGCCGTTAGTATTTCATTGAGTTAAAAAATTTTGAAATAAATAGTTATAATATTTTATTCACTTCAGGGTAAGATTTGCATTGATCATTAAATCGGTGAAATATTTATGAATTATTATTTACGATTTTTTTAGTAATCCTCTTCAATTTTTACCATTTAAGAACTCAAATTGACTCGACGTTTCTTGGCAATATGTTAATTTCAAAGCTCTTTCTGTTTGAAATGTCGAGGTTAGTGCAACAATTTTCAAGCTTTTTTGTTACCTCAGAATTGGGTAAACGTTTAAATGTTACATTGCATAATCCGCAACGTGTCGAATCAAAGTTTAAATGATCTTCAGGGACCGCAGATCAAATAAAATTTCCACAATTGAAACAAAAAACCTTTTTTCGTCTTCGGCCTACTTTCCGGATGAAAACATAATATTATGTCATGGAATTGTTTTTACGTTTCAGCGTATTTTTACAACTGTCATTAATAAGAAAGTGGATTTTCAACATCTCCCCAAAATAACAATCAAACCGTGACCCGATTATGCCAACGAGAATTCTTTGAACCGGTTTTGTAAGAGAATTATGAGATAAACTAATCTTTAGAATTCTGCGTTGTCACTGTAATATTTATGATACTCTGATTGTCTGATTAATTCTCTTACTGGCTCGGTGCTCGAAAGTTTTAAAAATGTTATCTCTTTCAATGATTTAATGGATAGTAAAATCGTTTGGAAACTTGGTTATTTGTTAGTACAGTATACAGTATATACTTATTTTATACATGTTCATTGTTAATTCACCTTTATCCACTGGAGCGACAGAGCAATTAACATATTTTTTCTCGGATTGCTAAAGGAAATTTTTCCGCCAACGTAAAAATCATACCTCCGAATTTGAATATGGAGACATACAAACTGATTTTACAAGTTCTATGTAGCCTATGAATTCCTTTTGTTTATTATCACATATTTCTAGGATTTATAAAAAAAATATAATTAAATCTTTAACCTTAAAACATTTTAAAGAATCTAGAGAATATTTATTTTGTTATATTTTGAATGTACAATATATTATATAGTCGTTTTAATAAAAAAAAAAATTGAAAATTTGCCACATTTTGGAAACAAAGCAATCAGAGGTTTTGGAAATAGTGCCATAATGTGACAAAAAGCGCTCGATTGGTTATCGTCTTAGTGGATGCTGTATGATGCGTCTTTTTCAAAGAAGGTAAAGATTAAACCTGAATTTTGTACAGAGGCCCACGTTGAAACAGAAGGCAAATGAAAAATCTGGAAAATAATAAGTGGATTATAATAAAATTCATGCTAAAGGGCTAAAATTGTTAATGTTGACTTAATTATTATTTCATGAAAATGAAACGCGGTTGTTTCGTTCTAATAAATGATAATTATTCACAATGTGTTGTGAGAAGTGGTGTTGAATGCCATTTCTAAGATAATATATATTCTTTTTCTTCTTCTTGTGCCCTGACGGACGTTGGATATCATGTTGGCTATGCGGACTTTGTTTACTGCGGCTCTGAACAGCTCTACAGTTGACTGGCCAAAATACTGTCTCAAGTTTTTCAGCCACGATGTCCTTCTTATTCCAGGGCCCCGTCTTCCGGAAATCTTTCCCTGCATTATGAGATGCAAGATCACGTACTTCTGCGGATGTCTCATCACGTGTCCTAGATATTGAAGTGTTCAGATTTTTATTGTTTTAATAACTTCTTTTTCTTTATTTATCCGAAACATAACATCTTCATTCGTAACTCTGTTCATCCAGCTTATTTTAAGTATTCCTTTGAAGATCCACATCTTGAATGCCTCAAGTCGCCTTATCAGTTCTTCAGTAAGTGTCCATGCTTCCATTCCATAAAATAATGCCAAAAACGCGTAGCATCTGACCATTCGCATTTGTAATCCAAGGTTGAGATCATGACTGCAGAACATCTTTTTTATGCGGATAAAGGTTGCACGAGCTTGCTCAATGCAGCATTTGTTTTCAACCGAAGGATCCCATCTTTCATTTAAATTGCAGCCCAAGTATACATATAATATATATATCATATATATCTTTAATTAAATTAAATAACTATAATTAAATAACTATAAATATTTATCTTTAATAGAATTAAATAACTTTGTAAACACCACTATTCAATTAAAATAATAATAATCCTGTTTTTATTTCCTGGAGTTTTAAATATTTCCTAGACCACTCCAGCCGGACTCTCTCGACCCATCGCCATGCACTAATGGTAGTGGGAGGGATGGATTCATACTTTCGCCACTTCTGGATATTGACCACAGATTACTACCCACCCCTCATACCCGTATCCTTCCCAGAACTTCCTCTCCTTTCTTTCCCTAAAAAGACCCTTCAAACAGCAACCCCAAAGATGACATAGGCCCTGAGGGAATTTTTTTTCTTCGGGCCTCCTGGGGCTAATGTTAAAAAAATAACCATAACAATTTTTTGAATACCAATCTTGAACCGTAAATGAAATCTGTGGTAAAATAATTTATAAATGAAAAAAAAAAAAAAAAATCATCGAAAATAATTCTATTATTTTACAAAATAGCTTTATTCACTTCTTCTTCTCAAACTTAATAATATTATAGCCTGAAACCCTTAATGTAATTTTATCAGAGCGATTTATCAGGAAAATACTCAAAGAGTTGACGTAGAGTTTTATCTTTATAAGCAAAGGACACAACCCACACAGTAAATTTCCCCTAATCAATCAGTTGATATAAATAAAAACCTTCAATCACTTGTTATAATCTTCTATCCTAGCTTTATTCTTCTTTATTGATCTTCTTTATCTACATCTGTTTTCGTGTAGTCCCTCACTAGGCTAGATAAAATGATATTAAAATAAATAAATGTTATATTCTCAGGTAAATGTCACAAAAAATAATTTGTGAGCGCGCATTGGTACTGAGGGGAGGAATATTATTTATGTTTCGAATATATTACGAGTTGAAAATGCTTTTAGAAAACATGGACAATTTGAAGAAAAATGCCGAACGTCGCTTAGAAAAACATAATATTATATTATACAGGATGTTAAGGGAATATACCTGACAAACTTCAACCATCGATTCCGAATATATTTAGAGTAAAAAGGCACATTTGATAAAATTCATCTCGTGATTACTTCAAGATTGATACACTTAAAACTACAAGGCAATTGACTGACCTAATATGTTAACATAAAATTATTCACGGCCATCTTGATACTACATTATGTCTTAGAATATTGAAATTAATGTCCCTAATTCCCAGTGTTTAAGACACCATAACATTTTTCACCTGAATATATTTATAAATAATATCGCCTACTTTAGCCCTCTGACCCAAATGCGTCGACTATATAACAAGATAAAGTGTGCTGAAGTGGTTATGTTCGTCGATAGTTTGTACGGATTCAGAAAAAGAATTCTGGCGCTGTTAAAAAATATTAACTAAACATATTGTGTCAATTATCTCTCTATAAATGCCTCTCGTGTTTTTGTGCCTCTTGCCACTCATTGTTATATGTTACTTGAGTGAGATTTTATATAATTCTGTATTTTTATTTGTGATGTTTTGGTTTTTCTAATTGTATGTATCTTTGTTTAATTGGATGAAATTGTAGATTTTTGTAACTGTTTAATAACTGACTTGGATTGTTCTCACGTATGTGAGAACATCTGTAAAACTCAGTACAAATAAATAAATCTCAAGGGCGCTAAACAATTTATTCTGAGTTCTTGGGTTCTATTTAATTTTATTATTTACAAATAGATACAGAAAACATACTTACCTGGCAGGTCACTTCTGATCAACACACTTTTATTAGAAATTTTATGCTTGGAACAAATACTTTGAACGCAGAGGACTCTTTATTCAAAACTTTACATTTACCACCCTCTATCACTGTTGATATTACATATATGAGAAGATTGGTGGAAAAATTAGAGTTGCTATTTATTTGGAAAGACTGGAAAATTTAGGAGTCTTTATAGAAAGACCTGACTACGACGATTGTGCAGGCCTTGGCACGCGACTGATTATCACATTGGCAGTGCCATCGAGCAACTTGCAAATGGAGGCGATTGCTGTTGATACTCGTTTTTACTGCTGATTTGTGTATTTTATGGCTAGAATATTATATCAACAAAGTAAATAGAATATTTTAAACAGTGAGTATTACTTAGCAAAAGCATTGTCTGCCTTATCATACATTTCAATGGAATTTTTTGTGAAATATTTTCTTTATTTTACGTTAAATTATAGAAAAGAAAATTAAAATAATATATATTAGGTAATTATTGCATTATTCCTCATAGATATATGAATATTAGGCTTGTATTCACAGTTATAAGCCCCGCCGCTCGCACTTTGTGTTTGTATAATTATTTGCCGCCATTTTCCGAAAGCAATGTCAATGCTACACTAGCGCCTCTAGCGGCCAGCGTTGGGAAAATACTGCCAATATTTTACGGGAGTTGGGCGTCATATCATTATTCTGGGGTATTTGCTAATACCTTCTGATTTTTTAAAAAATTTTTGGATGAAAATATGAAAATTAAAGCCAACGGGGACCAAAATGCCATTAAATTTTTTTTATTACAAATGGAACGGAATTACTGGTAAACTAATACGGATTATTCTCTTAACATCCTGTATAAATATGGGCTACTTCTAGCTCCGTTTTGATATGGGTTAGAATTACTCACAAATGTATGTAGATGATTTATGTTGTTTTTCAAACCATATATGAATATATTTTCATACGTACGACCGACCGTTGTCAATACAAATCTGACATTTATTGTTTGTTGGTTTTACTTCGTAATTTTTTATTGCTTCATTGGCCCTAAGTTTTAGTGATAATTGTAATGTATTTATTATTCATGTATATTGTACCTTACATCACTAGATGTCGTTTGCATAGTTAGTAATACGATGTTCTTCTATATCCCAATAGATGGCAGTTGAGTATAATATCAGAAGAGTACCATCTATCGTCGTTCTTGTGTTAGGTATGAACGATTACGATGATGGCCGGATGAAGGCATCGACAAGACTGCAGCGGCTAATTAGTGCCTAGTCTAATAAGGACGTCAGCCCAGTTTAGTAACATACAAAGCATAAAGTTTGTTTGTTCGGCCCAGAGGCCCTAGCACGCATGCTCTGTAACGATCGGTAGGATAACTATCGGTAACTTCTCATCGTTCCCTAGGACAACTGAACATCGCTAACGTACAAATAACAGTTGATGTCGAATATGTTAAGGACACTTAGTCATTGTGAACTGTCACCTATTCGTTTGCGATCTGCAGTTGTCCTAGGGAACGATGAGAAGTTACCGACAGTCGGTCGGTAACTTCATATCGAGCGACCGTGCTAGCACACCAGCTATACTTTGAGCTCTGCCGCCAAGAAATTTATTCTGTAATTCTTAAACCTGACAATTTTTGAAAAACTCCTGCTGCCATCATACTTGGCGGAAATGTTGCTTGACTTGTGGCTTAATATAACAAAAAAAAAACATACATTTTATTAGAAAAATGTAAAATAACCTTTATCGTCTCCTCACTTTTTTGACGTTTCGTATAAAAATAAATAATCAAGAAATTTCGTCATTTTTTTCCCAAATTGCGATTGGATTCGTTGGTTTCGTAGAGGTTGACATTTTAATTATTCTGTGGTTTACTTCAGATTTGAATAATAATATACGTTTATATTATAAACGTTGCATTTTCTCCATCTAACTCCGTTTAGATCATATTTCTCACCATAACGGTAAAGGAGACACAATGATGAGGCCAACAGACCTAGCTATAAAAGCTTAAGCGTTTTTTGGCTTGGCCTACTTCAGCATATCGCTCGTCAAATATTCCCATTGGGAATGTACGGCAACCGATATGCCGAAATACGCCAAACCAAATAACGCTTGAACTTTTATAGCTAGGACTGTTGGCCCCATGACTTACATGATACTATATGAACTGTTACCAAAATCAAACAAATTAGTCTGAGGAAAAAGGTCTGAGATCTTTTATCTAATCTGTTAACTCGTAAGATGATTATTTTTAAATTCATAAAGTAAATATAAAATAAAATCAAACAAATCTCGTCATCGTATTATAAAAAAGAGTGCTGATTCTAAGAGTTTTTTTCTCTTTTAAAATATTAGACTGGTTTGACTCCTCATCAAATATTATGTCAAGGACACCCATTAATGAAATTGAAAACCATATTGATTGCCCTGAGGCCGATCGGGGATCGTTCGTATGACAGCTTCCAATAATATCTGTTTTAGACTCTTGACTCTCTGGACCAGGGCTGATTTTGAGAAAAACGCTTTATTTATTTTATTTTTATGTCTTCAACTTATCTGACATCTATTTGCGTAAATCCATATATTCTATCAAAAAATAGCGATTTTATTAAAACCTATTTAGGTATTAGTCTATATTCACAATGGTACGACCCTGATTGTCTTTTATTTAAAATAAAATATTTAAGTTGTTATTTTTTATTTCTGCGTAAACTGTTTATTTTAAGCTGTACCTGTCTGTCTCACTAGGAATACAACGTAGTTTAAATAATAAAGATGAAAAAATAAATATAAATTTAAAAAATTATAATTTGCATGAATTACATTACGTGTTTATCCTATTGCTGAGGTTCCTTCAAGATCCTGAAGGAAATGAATGAAGGCTCGGAATGAGCTTTATTTAGTGTTGGTATGATCTACTACGGTAGGGGACTTTACACTTCATATAGTCACACGTAGATCATACCAAATGAATCCAGGCTGTGTTATATTCTCTCTCAATGTGACCAAAGCACTGAAGGCAATTTCTCAAATAAATCGTAGAGAGCTTGTCGACAATTTTCACGAAAGAATAGCGAGCTGTCTACTAATTCTTTTGAGGATATTTCAAAAATCACACTTCAAAAGACTCTTTTATGTCGTTTCATCTTAATTTTACCTTGAAAGAATTGTGTTTCGACAAAGAAAAAATATTTTCTTTTATGGAAGAAAACGAACAAATCTCTCCACTTGCACACTTCTAGACAATTTTCCAAAGTATCTATCTATTCCCCTAACAATACTTTTGATTCCCGAACACTTCAATTACACTCAATACAATTCAAGAGCCACCCAAATAGCTAAGGATATAACTGCGTAATGTCACCAAATTTAACGCTGCCTTTCAAAACCCTTCAAGTATGACTCTGTCGTACAAGCAAATACACACCCTAACCCAACCGAATGCAGAGCACTTTCTCGCATAGTCGTTGGGGCGAATAAACGTCTTAATGGTTAATACCACACTATCTCAAGGCAGGGAATGCTCGAATTTGTGAATCTATGCATTCAAGTAGGGAGGAATTCTATGGGTTTTATATGAATATACCATACTCGTATTTCCAGATTCGACAGTAAGCAATAACACTCTTGTCTTAGGGTTGCCATTACTTAGATTGGCGCTTATGTAAATGCAATGCAGAGATATCCAAATGCTTGTACATTATACGAAAAACCATTTCATTTGATAAGTGTTACATACAACTGGAATGAACATAACAACTTTATGAGAAATAACGGCAATTAACAAATCGATGTATTTTGGAAAGCGAAAACTCTTTCTTGCATTCGAATTGGTTTTTTCCATCCTTTCACATAACCGATCTTTATCCTAAAACTTATTTTTATACCTGTAGTATAAGAAAATATTATGATCATTTATTGTAGCACATCTACTCCTTTTTTGTGACATTGTGAATAATTAATGCCTTCATAAAGTCAGGTGGCTTGGTTAGTGTTGATGAATTGTAAGAAAAAGGCTAAAACCCTCCACGTGTTCCCTATTCTTCTCCACGGAGACAAATAGTATCTACTAGGTAAAGGTTTAGCAGCAGATAAAATTCAAAACATACGATGGGTATGTTAGTACATTGAGCAATGAAGGGGCGAAAGATGCAAGAAGAGTCAAGGCGAACCAAAAAGAGGCAAGAAGAGCGAATAAGAGGCAAGAAGAGACAAACCCGGCCAAAAAGAGGCACGAGAATCAATTAGAGACAAGGCGAGCCAAGAAGAAGCGAGAAGAGCCAATAAGAGCCAAAAAAGAGCCACTAAGAGATAAGAAGAGAAAATGCGAGCCAATAAGAGACAAGAAGAGTCAAGGTGGCAAAAAGAGGCAAGAAGAGCATATTAGAGAAAAAAAAGTGACAAGGCGAGCCAAGAAGAGGCAAAAAGAGACAAAAATAGAAAAATGAATCAAGAAGAGACGAATCAAAATAGCCTAAAAAGATGTAAGAAAAATAAGGACATGAAGAACAAAAAAAAACGCTCAAACATTTTCTTTATTCCTGCACATTATACATTCCAATATTAGCTTATTAGTTTGCCATGTACCGGTCGATTAAACTCCAACTTCCTTTGCATTCTTGCACATGTTCCAATTCCTAACAAACCAGTGCTTCCTGGTGTATCGGTCTCACCGGATCACTCATGACTGGAGTGGTAAAATCGTATCGTGTAGTGGGTACCTCCAAGCAAACAAGAGTCAGTGACGTTACTAAATTAGTTTTAAACAAACCTATTTGAGCAGTCTTTTACTGCAGCATTCTAGAACACTTTCCATCAAGCTAAAAATAAATCTTCTTGAATGAAATGTACGCGCGATGTGTTTGAGTTTGTTAAGCTCGGCGCAGAAAGCAGAAAGTAGGAAAGTGGACACCCGATAGCAGATACGCGACTAGAATTGCCATTTCTAAAGAATCGAGTCTCCTGAAAGTTTAAGTCTCGCCCGCCCCCTACCCACCCCTACCCAAACCCTACCCACCCTTTACCCACCCCCTGTTATTATTTATACCGAGCACAATGCCAAGCGGCGGGTATTTTTAGCCAGTGATTCATCTGCCGATATCTGAAAACTTCTATTCCCCATTTTATCTGCAGGGTCATCGGAGAGAAACAGATTTTTGAATTTATTTAACAATTCATCTTTTTTCATTGTATCCAGGAGGGAAGGACATCTGAATCTATCCTTCCACTGCAATGCAAGGCGATGTTCCGAGAGTCACTATCTCAGTAAATCGAATTTTAGTTATGAAAGGCAATAAGTCATTGGTATTCTGTGGTTACTAGTCGATGCGTGAACATTGGCGATCCTGCATTGAAGGAAAAATCAAGAGGAGTATGCTAAAAAGCTGGGCCTTGATTATTTCAAATGAAACTAAATTGGTTGAAATTGAAATTGTATAAATTGAAACTGTATAATAAAGTGGATTGGTTGTATCGATGGAAGCACAAATAAAAAGTGTTTGTTCACTCCCTTGCAAAATATTTTTTAAGAGTATAAATATTTTTCTGTTCTAATTTTTTTTTAATATTTCGTAAAGTTTAAAAATATATTCGAGAGTACTCGAATAACTGTAATAAGTAGTTAAAATAACTCAGGTACGCGGGCATACGTCATTCCTATGTCTACCTACGTTAAATTATCGTGAAAAAAAGCTTATGTGTCCAAGCGGTTAATAACTGTAATATAAAAAAAAAATCCTTCCATAAACTTCGCTTATTTGGGACAGCCGCTTGGTCCGATGTGTTCCAATCAAGCGGAATCGATTGCATATAGATATAATTTATATTAAATTTCGCTAGCCAATATATTCGTGCTTACGTCATCTACTGCCATCGGTATATGAATTATAAATTTAATACGTGCATTCGATACACCGACACTTTAGAATGATCAAGTCAATTCCCCTTTCCATCAGGCTTCATTAATGTTGATGCGATGAATAATTTTATTGCAAGATGGGATTAGAACCAATCACTGTTGAATCAATTATATTAATGTTAATGGTTCGAGTGACCTCTGGGATGATTTGATGAGAGCCAGTGGAGGAATTTGGATAAGACTGAACCCTGGCAATATTCGGGAGTCTTGTAATTATTTATTGTTCATAGATACAGCACTATTTTGTAAAGTAATAAAAATTGTTAATAAGACGTAAAAAATAGTATTGATAAGTGCTACCTGAGACTTTCTAAGAACACTTATAGAATCGGTACACAAAATTACATAGAAAATTACTGCATTGGAAAATATGATTTATCGTCTTTTAATTGTCTCCTGATGTACACTACACAGAATTGTAATGAAGAGTCGAAGTCCTATTCACTCGTCAATAAAATTCTGTGTATTACAATACGATAAATCATATTTTCCAATGATCACGTTGTTTGAAATACAATAATTGTGAATATGTGCTTTAAACTGTACTGAACTTCTATCCTTAATTAATTTTCATATACCTGTAAGACGTACACGCCATACAGCACTATTCCACACTCTAAATTACAAAGCAAATGCAGCAACTAATTCGCCGATTTACCGTGCTCTTCATACATTCAATAATGTTTGCCTAAACTCTTATATTGACATTTTCTCAGATTCGCTGCCCAAATTTAAAAGGAGCATCATGTCAATGATATTACTGTTTAATGCGCATATATATCCCTTCACAGATCACCACTTTTCACACATACACACACACTCACACACTACGCACATCACCCGGTAGTTACTAATTATACATTCCACTCAAGACATTACAAAGAAACATATCAAAGGTACCCACCATGAAATATTACTTAATATCTGTAAACTCTGTCATCACACTGTAATCAATGTACTGTTTGTTTCTATAAAATAAATAAATAAGCGGGAAAACGGTGTGATTCTTAGTTAGTTAAATATCTACTTTCTTAAGAAAGAAATATTATATGGTGTTGTCTTCCAAACACATAATGTAGCTGTATTTACGACAATTTCGGTTAAATTTTATTAATTCAATTTAACCAATTCAAAATGACATTAACTCAATTCTCGGATTGGGGAACACTACTAAAAAGTCAGTTTACCTAATTATTGTCAACCAAAACTATGTAATACCCAAAAAGGGCTTAAATAAAGCATACCCTTAAAATTTTTCGGATTAAAGTGAGTATTCTTGTTTTCATATTTTTTACATGCGGAGATGAAAAATTTGAAAACATATTGATTGTACCAGCAAAACAAAGGTTTACTCGATTCTTTTCTGCGAAAACACGGCATTTATTAAAAGCTTTACCGATGATGATTTTTTTTTTGATTTGTCTAGCGTCATTTGTGTGAAATTTCACCTCAAGGGTGCTGTACAAATATATAACATATTTCTAGAATGATCTATCTCATTACTAACTACAGACTAGATAAACTATTATAATAACTTATGGCTGACAGCTTACATCCACCGGTTCGTCGATTACCAATGCAAAATATAATATGTACAACGTATTTCACCGATAAACATTGTTGCGTTAAAATGAACAAATATATGATTTATTTATATTTTGTACTGGCAGATAGTATACAAGACCATATTCTCTATATAATATGACACTGTCTATTAATAATGTTTGTTAGAAAATTTAAATGCACTTCACACGCAGATAGTATAATATAATTAGGATAGCATAATTAGGACCACAGGTTTTTGGAAAGGCTGGAAGTGCACTTATGTGGTGAAAACGCAAATACTAATACAATAATTGTAGGAGCTACTCGTAATTTGATTTTTAATACTTGCAATATTCATTTTGTTACCACACTGAAAGGCATGTCCGTTAAACAGCACTTCTGAACTGTGTAATTCGATTATAATATGTGAGACTGGGGCGTGTAAATAGTCCCAGATCTCTCTGGGCGTAATACTTAAAAATATGTAATTGTTAATTTATTTGTGCGAACAATAATATGTATATCACAGAAGAATGGCTATCTGTACAATTTCTATTGAAAAAACAGAAACACTAACCTTTGATTGTCGTTCTCTGCAAGTACAAGAGGCCTCCCTTTTTATTCAAAAATTGAGGTACAGAATATCAGCACAATTCTTGATATTATTGATCCACAAATGTTCCGAAGTCAACCTTTACCCTTCGGAAATATAATTCACAATCCAAAAAGCATGTGTGCTCAAAATCCAGCAATGATGAAGATAGTGTTTTTTTCATAATAACAATTTCCATGACGACAGTTTCCAAGAGAGAATTTCCATGACTACAATACACTATATTTGTGTTTCTATAATCAACAAAGACTGTCAAACAAACATTTATGTAACATAAAAATATTTTAATTATTTTTTCGAATAAACAAAACAAAACACATTATAATGCCTAACCAGTAATTAATATCAAATCACGCGTAGTCCCTACGCAGTAATAAAATTAATACCAAATTATTTATCGCTCCAACATAATTTAACCAAAAATCATCAGTTAATCCCGTCAGTCGGACTGCAAATATTTTCACTTTGATGTATTGAACCACCAACACCTTTGATGAAATGTTAAATCCATTACATTCAAAGAAAACCGCCAACCACCGCCGTTTGTTTGGGTGTTAAAGTGGTTGCAGTGGTCGACGGTCAATGGTCGATGGTCAGTGAAACACGACCAGAACCCTAGCGCACGGATCAAACGCTTTAGAGTTTAGAGCTTACGAGTACTTTGTCGACACTAAAGCTCCCTAAATAAAAGTCAGTCATTTTTAGGTATTCAAAAATGTATTTTGGTGGGCATGTTCATAATTTTCAGATGTTTTCTAAATCTTATTTGAAACCGGGAAGGTAAATTTCGGAAATACACTAAATCTGATGAAAAAACCCTATTAGTATTTTTAGAGTCGACGAGCTTCGGGGATAAGCTTATTAAGTATTGATAACCATTACCTACACCAAAACTAATCGCCAAAGACCATTGTATTTTAAATAATTATTATGCTGAAATACAAGCCCTAAGAGCATTATGTTCTACACATTTTTCAATTTGGGATGCGTGCGCGGGAATATTGGATAACCAACACATACGCCTTAGGTCACTCCAAGTGGTTTGCTACGTTTAGTGACTTAACAGGAGTTCCCGGATTCATGGGGTGAGGTTTTTCCGGATCTTGGCAGCGGATGCGCCAGGCCACTAACTACGTGGTAAGCCAGATCGGAAGAGACTGTTTGAGGGACACCTTTTGACCTATCCAGCAACACTTTCTCGAAACATCGCTTTTGCACCTCAGTGAGTGGGATAGATTCATACGTCCGTCCATACTGGACACACTGACACTCAGATCCCATACGAGCCCTTATACTTTTTTCCCAGAAATTCCTCTCCTTCCTTTCTTTCATCCCCAAAGATGACATAGATCCTAAGGGCAAATATTTTCCTAGGAGCCTCAAAAAATAAATAAACATCTTTTGTGATGATGGACTATGTACCGCTGTCCGAAACGTTGGCTAAATAAGGAGGAAGCGCAGCACGGCGTATTCCATGTTATTATGACCCCAAAAATATTTGAACTCACATTTTATACTGGTGCATCAAAACTTTTATTCCAAAATTGCACAATTCCAATTGTTTGGGACCAATTATTGCTTTTAGATTATTCTCCATGATTGTAATACCGTCTAGTTATTTTAGGTGTTACCTTTACAATGTACACCTGTAATAATTAGTAACCTGAAGTAATCAATGGTACTACTTTAAATAGTGAAACCTGTTATTTAAGATAAAAAATACAATAATTTTTTTTTTCTTATTATTTGTATTAAAAAAAAATAAAAAAAGTTACCTCATTTTCAGAAATATTTTAATATACGAGATACTAAAGCTAGGCTTGTGTGTATGGGTGGTGTGTAAATGTGTTCGTTATTTCTTTATTTTTATGTAAAAGTAGTAAGTTTTTGTTTTCACAAAATGCATTAATTAACTTTACTGATGGATCATTTGATTTGTCCTATTGATTTTTTTTACATTTTGGAGTTGAGAGTTTTATATTATTTTAAAAGTTCAGTTTTATTTAGAATATTAACTTTGTAAATTATAATGTTGCATGGTAGAAGAATAATGTATTTAGTTTTCTGACTTTAAATTCTTTAAATAAAAATTCTGATGAATTTCTATGGTTGAAGTAGAATTGTTTTTAATATTAATTTTTTTGTGCTATGTAAATCGGTGGTGTATTTTTTTTTTGTAAGTTTCACCCCATCCTATAATGCCATATTGTATTATTGATTAACAGAAAGCAAAGTACATCAATTTGAGCAAATCTTTATTTGGGATAAGTCTTAGATATCTAAAGATTTTAGTTTTCTCAGTCAGTTTTTGAGGAAAAAAAATTTTTTACGAGAGGTTAATAAATAGCTGTCTAGTAGATATAAAAAAAACTATGTGTGTGGGTTATTTTTATATCCCCTGATGACTGCGAGCAATTGAATGCGGCAGTATTTTATAGCATTTTGCATCACCAGTTTTGAGGTCAGCGGTGTAAAAATAATGCAATATTTGTTGATGAGGGGATCCCGATCGATTTTCGATCACTCATCTGCGGCGGATGTTTGCCCTGGGGAGGTTTCCCCCAAGCTAAATAAACATCCAACTCCAATAACATTATGGCACTGATGTTAAAAAATGTTCGAGCACACTGTCCAATAACATCGTTAATTGTTTTTGGGGTATTATGCCGTTTTGCGCTTCATCCCCTTTGAGGTAACGTTTCAGACAGTGTTAGTGCATTTTTCATATTTAACTTGAATTTGGATTCGAGGCCCAATTACTCAAACAAATTGAAAAATTATATTATAAACAAAAGGGTGTATGCAGATATACTACTTTATTTAATTGTGATTTAAATATATAAAAATCATTACAGGAATCTACTTTCATAATTTAAGAGGTAAGTTTAGCAAGTATTTGTGAGTTAACGATATATTTTAGTTGTATAAATATAATAATATTTAAAATGCTAAATATAATTTTTAAGCTTATTTGATGGCCTTATTTTTAAATAAAAATTACAGATTTGTTTTCGATAAAAAAATTATGATTAATTTAATTTTAAAATTCACAAAAAATTGTCAAAGTTGTCTCTAAAATCATTAAAAATTGGTTCCTTAAATGGCCTATGTTTTATAATTTAAAGCTACTAGCGTACTAGCTATTTCCTACGACTTTTAAATAAAAAAATAATTTTTCACGTGGTTAAGTATTTTGGCCTCAAATTCAAATTACAATTTTGTGTGAAAAACGCCTCGCAACCGTTCCTCTTAAAATGACCAGTAAGATACATATAATTAAACAGTTTAAATAATTGTAAATATGTCCATAAGCTACGGTGATTTTGGAGCTTTTTAGAAGGCCTAAACACATTTAATAATTGGGGTTTTATTCAGAGTAAAATAATAGGCATGGTCAGGGGAATATTACTTGTCTTAATAAGAGGTTAATAAATAAAACGTGTATGTCATAATCAAGCTGTTATTTTCTCTCTCAAAAATATTCCCTAGATACAGATTTTTACACTTGGCCAAGGTTACAGCTGCGGTCAAAAAATGAAAATTAGCCTTCCCCAATTTGAATCTCGTGAGCTTTGTGATTAAAAAATGGTATTTTTAGATTTTCCTTAACCAAAATAGAAAGTGTTTACATTCTGTTTTTATATCGAATCACCATTTTTGAGACTGTAATTAATGTCTACTTTAAATATAGAATGTCTTACTGTAATTACTTTTAGTCCAAACATTAAAAACACATATTATTCTTTCTAAAGTTCATTTAAAATTCTACGCAAACTATTTGGTGAAATACTTTTTCGTTCGGCCGGTTCTTTCCTTATCTAAATAGCCGATAGTTCAAGGATTCGTTAATAATTTACATGCTCAATAAATTGAATTTTATATCTTCGAGTTAACTTACCGAAATACGGTATAAATTATGTATGGGTTATTCAAACATTATTCAGATGTCAAAGAAACTCCCAAGGATAAATCTTTTGATCGAGGTTTTATATGATTCTTTGCTGGGGATTGTTTGATTTCTTTTCGCCCACTCGCTTCGTCCTCAAAGCTAACTGAATTATGTACCAGCCACTCGCTACCACTCTTCAATTCATCTCCTTAAAAGTCCTACTTCGTGACACTGTGAGATGCTCTTAGATCCCACGCTCTCCACTTTCACGAAAATAAAATGCAAGTAAAACCGTCGCTGACTGATGTGGAAAGTCCAGAGAGGTGTTTATTTAAGACTTATCAAAACTATGAAATATAAATGGAGGATTATGAAGGATGTACGTTTGGTTTGACTTAAGAATTCAAGGTCATATTGAGAAAAATAAAGGACTGGCTGAAGAATAATGCCTCCCCGAAAAACCTTATTTATTGAAATGGGCAGACTCTAGCCCTGAACAAGAAATATGGGAAAGGCAGTACAGATTAAGATCAACAATGCATAGATTGATGGAAGGAAAAAGGAAAAGAAACACTTTTATGTCCATTTTGGAAAACGTCGAGATGAAAATGCATACTATAGTTGTAACATAATATTGAGATAATAGTTTTTTTTTTCAATTAAATATAAGTAAGAATGGGTATCTACGGTTCACGGCGAATTCAACGAAAACGAGTTCAACCAAATCTAACCTAACCTAACCTCTCGTTGTCGATGAATTTGCTTTCGATGAATTGATTTTCGATAAACTCGTCGGTTACCGGTATCTACTATTACGAATGCATACTAGTTTGTTGCTGTTGACTTGGGACTTGATATTGCGTTTAATTATTTGGAGTTGCTATTTCATTGGCATTAAAAAGCTACCAGTAAATTTTATGAAGAAAGTGAGCTATAGCGCTTTTAAGTCAATTAAAAAATATCATACTCTAAGTGCTCTGAAATTACTCTCTAGGGAGTAAAGCTTTCACAAAGTGGCTGGCGCCGAAGTGAAAAAAAAAATCATTTTGGAAATATCAAACAATTTGCTTGGTAAAAATGTATCGATGCTTAAACGATGATAATTATAATACAAAATGAGTTGAATACCTGTGTATTTTTAATACATATTTTTTTAAAGGAAATACAAACCTTCCCGCGTTACGAATAACCTGATGATATTTGAAAATCTCTTACTACCATCACAGCACGCGGAAAATGTTGCTTATGTCGTGATGGACGGATTTGGCCAGCCGACAATTTGAACTCAAGATGCCTAGGTTGGAAATAGACGCGATGTCACTTGTAGTCGAATTGTATTATAGTATATGTATCTTTCAACCAATTTTTTATCAGTAATTACATTTACACATTTTAAATAATCATTTGGCATATTAAGTCAAAAAAATTCTTAAAAGACATCAATTGAGTAAAATTCTCAGTGAATTATTTAAAACTTATTTTTTCTTTTCATCAATTTCTTCAGTAAAGTAAGTCAATTTCATCGACAATTACATTACAAAATGATTCTCCGCGTCAATTGAACGAAAAAATGTAAAGTGTCATAAATTCTTAAAATAGAATCCCTTTTAAAAGTTTAAATTTAGGGCGTCATTTTTAAAACGGCAGGTATTTTTCCGCTGAATTTTACTATAAATCGAAATGGTTTCACCATTTTAATTAATTTGACAATCGAGTTACGGGACCCAATACACTTAGCCTCAACCGTACGAGTTATAGTTGGAAGGGGTGAACATATTTAATACCCCAAACTGCTCTCTCGACCCACGATGAGAGATGAAAGATGGTAAACCGTTATGTAAAACAGGGTTGGTTTTAACTATTTTTCACCGATTTATACGATAAATACTACATTTTATACTTTTTAATGCAGCTATAACTTCGTGGTTATCCATTATAATTAAATGAAACAATATTACTTTGTTAGAATCACTTATATATTTTATTAACGCCGACCGGTTTCGGAACGACCTTCCTTTCTCAGGGCAAACATTTAATCACTTGAAAATTACAAATTAATGGGAGAGTACAATGTATTACTATGTGTTGTGGTAGGGGTGGGCGCGTAGCTAGGGATTAATGAAGAGTGGGGGGAGGAAACAGAACGGACATTGAAAGGGAACATATCTAAGATAGTCCTTTTTTTTATGAATACCTCACAAGAGTCCCAGCTTCTCCCGTCTGGAGCCAGAGAGACTATGGCATCCCCAATTAGGGTATGTGATGAGGCTAAAGGTAAGTGGGGAAGGGAAGGAGACGAGGAATAGGAAAGTGGAGAAGTACCTGGCTATTCAGATCTAGTCACTAAACACGGCTAAAGCAATTTTAAGCAACTTTTCAATTCTGAATGGTGGTCTTACACCAGGGCGATACTAAGAGTATCTTCCACTCTGGAACGTGCCGCAAATATACTTATTATATACTTATATATAAAAAAATATATATATAAGTGGGACCAAAACGCGATGCCAACTCGGCCACTTACCGGTCAAAACGACTTCAAGTATAAATCTAATATTCAGAGACCAGATTTAAGACCAGAGGGAGGAAACACAGAGGCTGGCAAATCGTTCCACAGACGAGCTGTTGAACTCAAGAACGAGTCGTAGAAACGACACCTATCTACTTCCCTCCCCATCACTTAATTTATTCTGGCATCTGGGGATGCCATAGAATCCTGGCTGTAGGCAGTTGCAACTTTTGTACGACGTCACATAAAAATAACAACAATTTAATGCGTAAAGAAATATTTAAATTAAAATTATTTTATGCATAGGTCAAAACACGCTATCGGGGAAATTCATTATTTTGCTCACGACATCATTCTTTATAAATGAAATTCTCAAAATTATTAGCTTTTGACGTTTTATCAAGTATAAATAGGTTGACGGAACGACGCTAGTGCAAATACTGAATTACTGAAAACTTCGAAACTACTGACCGTCTGGGCTGAAGGCGTCGATGCTGGTCTGGGAGACGCGGCGCCACCTATACAGCCTCCACAATCCACAAGCTACCCCTCCCATCCCCAAACAAACCCACCCCAACATACTAACCCGCGTCTTCTTCCAGCTAGCTAGTATTTATTTATTTTCTGTGAAATCCAAACAGAGCGTTTGTAGAGCACGCTTAAATATACATATATTGAATAGATGTTAGTAATGTTCGTTGTTTGTTTTTGGGGTGTTATGCCGTGTGGCGCTACCTCCTTCTTTGGCTGACGTTTCGGACAGCGTTGCAGTGTCGATCATGATATATATAATAGTAGTCGATGTGTAATATATATAATAGTATAACACTAACAATTACACATCGTCCGATCTGCCGGATATGCCCTGATCCGATAGATCCGACGATGTGTGATATATATAATAGTATAACAATAACAATTACACGTCGTCTGATCTGCCGGATCTGCCTTGATGATGGACACTGCAACGCTGTCCGAAATGTCGGATAAAGAAGGAGGTAGCGCAACATGGCATAACACCCCAAAAACAAACAACGAAAATGCTTTTGGCCGTAAAAATCTAAAAACGGATGTTAGTAATGTATAAAATAGTATGCTGTACCATAGCATGTGTATTATATTACACACATATAACATAAGCCAGCGCACCTTGGTCTACTGTTATTACAATGGAAGTCGCTCTGAGGAAATAGAGTCATTGATCCCTTCGGTACCTCTATCCTTTAATGTGCGCCTAACATATGTAGTTTACATTTATTAGATAAAGACTCAATCTTGAGTTCAACAGCTCGGCTGTCGATCAATTTGCCAGTTCTCTGTTTGCTCCTTCTCTCTCTTCAAGACCCAAGTTCACTTTTTCCTTTTCAAAAAAATACCCGTTACACAGCATCCCCAAAGATGACATAGGCCCTAGGGAAAATTATTTTTATCAGGTTTTATCAGGATAATGTAAAATGACATAACAATAGATGAAAATAAAATGCCTGAATAATAAAGATTTTTTCCCTATTTTACACAATTTATAAACAATAATTAATGTATGGTAAATGGTTGTTTTTTAGTGGTGAAGAATTTAAAATGCGTTTATTTGTAAAGTAGTTACTTTATTAATACACTACTTGAGCCATGAGTAACAATATTCAGTGAGGCAACCGACGCTGATTCTACGTGAGCTAATTTTATCTATACGTGGATTCACAGCATTTTGTCTGTGAATACTATATGAAGATAACTCGGGAAATGCGAGCACCATTGAGAGATTTAAGAGGATGTTGGGTGAACTGAGACTATAACCGGATGACTTGTAAGATACGTTATTATTTCTTATGACTGATTTTTAAATATCTAAGTACGACTCTCTGGTGAAAACATTTAAGGAAGCCTTAATAATTTCCACTTTTTGCTTCTACGTGCAGCTGTCGGTTTTCAAACTGATACTTTTTAATGCAATTTATATCAACGTGTACCGGAAACGTGTCAAAATCATATCATTAAATTTGTAAAAAAAGAATTTTTTATTTTTTTTTGTATTTCTTGGGCATTAACTACCCCCTTACCCCTCCCACTACCCCACCTAATAACATCTAATTCATTTCTGTACTTGTTTTAAATTTTTTAAGTTTAGTTTTAAGTTAGCTAGTGAATGGCACGAATGTGTCGAAACCGGTAGCAGAAAAATTAAAATTTAAGTAACGATCGTACATTGAAAATTAAATCTCTTCAAAACAAAAAGAATTTTAAAATATAAATACAAATTTTATTTCCATTTGTAAACAGGGTTTTCAAAATTGTACAACAAGTTACCTTTAAATAAGAATATAAAATATTATTTAATGGGGATTTTGTCAAACCTTTGCCAGTCTAGACAGCAAAAAAAATCTTAATTTTATATTTTTTTTAAGCCGATAGACTTAGGTCTAAGAATTTTTAAGAATGAAAGCTTTTCGTAAAGATTGTTTTTTGTCCAATGGAATGCTTTTTAGGCTTGTAAATCGGCTTTTAAACAAAGTATTATTATGTTTTCTCTCCCTTATCTAATGCTCTGTATAAACAGGTAGGTATTACTGCAAGTCGAGCCAAGAATTATGAGAAAGGAACGACGCAACCAAGTGGCGTTTCGCGATCGAGAACACCGGTTTTATATAAATATTGCAGCATGGTCTAAAAATGCATGAAATATGAAGAACACAGTCGGTAATAACTTGTAAGGTACTTTTAAGGGCTCCTTAATATACAGGTTGTCCGGGAGTAAAGTGCACAAATTTAGGGAGGTTATTCTACATATTGGTAGAAGTAAAAAAGATAAATAGCTCTTTTCGAAATTCAAATGTTTTTTACCGTACAAAAATATTTTCCCATAGAAGAATATTATTTTTTTCCATAAAAACAATTTAACTTTTTTACCCGAAAACTATCATAAAACTTTGGAATTTCGAAAAAAATCATACATCTTTTTTACTTGTAGAATCACCTACCGAAGTTTGTACACTTTCCCCCGGACTCCTTGTATTAATTTTTTGTGTATTTATTACAGGCCCTAGTGGGCTTTTCTTATAAAAATTTACAAGCTATTTATAACAAAGTAAATACTTAACAATTAAAACAATAAAGAAAAAAGTAAAGATAATGACAAAAAAGATTGCAACAAAACACAGAAAAAAAACATGGATACACAGATAAAATAGAAACAGAAAATTAGAATCCTCACGCGCATAATTAAATTTAAAAGATTCTACAAAACAAAATAGTAGGAGCGTAGAAGTATTATGTTTCTTTGTAAAGCAGCTAAGTAACAATTTCCTGCATAATTTATTTGGTGCAAATACCTCCAAGGTGCCTGCTGGTATAAATTATTTAATCGTCCATTATGATGACTAAGAAAGAAGAGAGCAAGAGAGCAACGGCTTTAATCTCTGGTATATCATTGTTTGATTGAAATACGCATACATAGATAGATACATCAAAAAATAATGTTCAAATTATAGTTATTTGGGCATAGAGTCAGGTAGGAGGTTATGCACAAGGATTGTAATACACAGGGTGTTAAAGGACGTACTTGACTTTAACCAGTGATTCGTGACATTATTTGTAAAAAATGTAAATGAAAATTTGGTCTCCGGTGACTTTTTCAATGACTTTATTTTTCTATTTTTTTTTTACATGTTATCAGTGGTTACTCAGCCGAGTAAACGCCCAACATCTTACCCCGCTCCAAACTATCCAACTATTTTTTTTAAATTTTTAAGAAAAAAAAAAAACTTTAAAAATGTCACCATTTTATTTACATTTTTACAACAAGTAATGTCAGGAATCACTGGTTAAAGTAAGTCAAGTACGTCCGTTTAACATCCTGTATAAAATATGTTGGTGGTTTGGCCGTACAACGAAGCATTACTATTCCAGAGCGTTTTTTCATCAACATATATGCTATTACCCCCGATAAATTAAAATGGACGTAGCAGGTCATCAATTTTAATGGTCGAAGAAAGAAATATATCTGAGTCACGAAATGCTATCTTCGAGGAACATAATGATGCATAAATAATTTTGAAACAAAGTCCAATGACTAAGAAATCTAAGTGACGTTAGAGGTACATGAAAATCATTCAGATTGTTGATAAAAATGATTGAATTTCTAAGGTGGTTAGTAATATTTTTCCAGGAAAACGTTACACGTGTCAGTCATTCATGAAAAATTGCAGTGAAATACGGCGATTAGTCACTTTATGGGTGATGTTATTATTTCCTATCAAGTCATGATGACTTTGCATTTTTCACGAAAAATAATCATTTAGCTTGAAAACAAAAACAATCCATTTGAAAAATATTTGATCAACTTGGCAGGTAAATGATATGGTTGACATACGTGTTCTTTAGTTTAATCGACTTTGAGTGGGAGTCCCATACATTGCGCAATCATTATTTTTGTAATTCTTACGAAGTTTTTCTAGAAACATCTCTCATAAATACGTGTTATATAAACTGCAATAAAAGTTAATTTGATCTAACTTATGATATTTTTGTGTTATTAAGTATTCTT
The DNA here is from genome assembly GCA_951813805.1 of Limnephilus auricula. Classification (NCBI taxonomy): domain Eukaryota; kingdom Metazoa; phylum Arthropoda; class Insecta; order Trichoptera; family Limnephilidae; genus Limnephilus; species Limnephilus auricula. The sequence goes on from OX638401.1 coordinate 4,114,053, forward strand.
TCGAAAATCATAACTTCCCTGCAATTACTGCAATTGATTTAATTTCATGTTCCTAATGGACTCACACGAACTAAAATATATATTTCCCTGCAATAATCTTGTTGTTTGCGAACACCAAATTCATTTATGAACTCCCTTATACCACGCATACACAGCTTAGGTAACAAATATGCATAAGAAGCCGAAATTTTTATTAGCACCTTACTAATGAAAGAACCTTCAAAAAGCATTTGACATACTTTTTTTAAATAGTTATTAGTTAACATTATGTTTCAAAAATTGTAAATGTTAGTGCATTTAAATCATACTTTTACACTGTATAATTGTTTTATGATCCACATTTTAACAATTTAATACCAACGTTATGAATGAAACCAGAAAGAGTTAAATATTTCCGTAAATTTGTGAATTTATACAAAGTGATGTTAACGATTTCCAACGTTTCATGAAAACAAGTATTTTTTCGAATTGTCTTTTTCATTTTCAAATGGCCCTTAACGTCGAAACAGCTCTCACAATAATAATAAAAAAAACTAAAATACTTGCAAAACTTATTAATGAAATTACTAAATTATATTTAAATTAATTTAAAAAAATGTAAATGGAGTTCTACTAATTAAACACAAAAACAATTAATAAGTAAAAAATATTGATCAAACCATAAACCGAACACATTTTGCAGTCGACACTTTAATTTATTCCATTATAACGTTACTCAAATTTAATACATATATGCAAATGCGGTAAACAGAAGCACTCTTGCTAATAGGAATAGTGTTTCGTTATTATTCGCATCAATTTGGAATTAAAACGAACGTTCCGGCAATAGAGGATGGGAGACCATCAAATAGCCAGCTGATGGCATTTAGCACGCAGTTGCCTCGTCAGGAGAGTGATACTTCTTAATAGGCTATTCGTGAAAAACGAAAAGTTTTCACATATTCATCTATATCTTCTAATTAAAAGCTTCCTATTAATTTCTCAAAAAAACTTGTTTATCGGAAAATTTTGTGATGTCGTTAAAATTATTAAAAGAAATTATCTAAAATTTGAACTAAATTTTAAACCTATGAAATTCAGGAAAAAATTAAAAATCAACGAATAAATTATTGTGATTTATCTTCTGTGTATTTAGCCAACGTTTCGGACAGCATTGCAGTATCGATCATAAGGGCAGATGTACAATTGTTTGATGTGTTGATATGTAAATCATTTGCAATCTACTTCGATTAAGTAAACTGTAATGCTGTCCCGAACGTTGGATAAAGAAGGAGATAGCGTAACATGGCATAATACCCCAAAAGTAAATCACGATGATGCGTTTGGCCGTGAAAATCTCAAATCATACCAAAAGTGAATAAATGGAACAAAATATAGCACCTGTAAAATCACCTTAGTTAATCATGTTTCCTTAGAAAAGAGTTAACCTCGGTCTCTAAGGATATAAATTTATGTCATTGAGCACTATCGTGTTTTTTCTCTTTTCTTTGAATAAAATAGCTTATATATGGTTAAGACAAAAAAAATAATAAATAAATAAACTACCCCCACTTTTTTATATGTGTGTCACCTGCAGGTGACACTGAGAAATGTGCAGTTAAGACTCTAAAGAGACACAGCATTTTTATTATTATAACGGTAGGAATAAAATATCAGTTTTATAATAATATTTATTTATGTAAAGTTTTATAATAATATTTATGTATATATAAAAACAGAGCAAAAAGAATTAATTTGACAAACAATGGCATGTGGCTAGAGCCAGAAAAAGTTTTGCCAGAAAAAAATAACGAATATAGTTACTACATGCCATTGCTAGAGTAGTAGTAGGTTTTAAAATTAAAATTTCGATGTGGTAACAAAATATATATATACATGTGGTAACAAAATATATATATACCTACAGGTGACACTGGGAATTGAAGAGTTAATAGATGCAAAAACTGCAGAAACAAATCCTTTGACTGTAGTTATAACTCGGATTGTTTTAAATGTAATTAAGAGATAAAACAATGATCGAATATTCAGTTAACTGAATTTTCCGTAACATACATAAACAATTAAAACATATTCGCTTTGCGGCAAACTTCATTTACAGAACAATTGTTCAGCGGTTCAATTTGACACTTGCAAATAATGAAATGCTTCACTTCATTTTAGTTGGAAACCGGAAATATTTATTGTGATATTACTTTGCTTTGCTTTCAATGAAATGTTATTTTGTAATAAAAAAAAAAATATATATATATATATATACATATTTTTTAAATAATTTTTTTTATAAATAAACAGTTTAAAATAAGCACTAATTTAAAAAATAAATAAAGAAGAAAATTTTTACTACAACACATAAATACTTGTCACACTTAAACATAACCACGTAAACACCTCAGCACAGGTTCTCTTAGTGAGGTGTTCACGAAACAAACAACATTACCCAACCACAGTTTCACAGTCACTAACCTACCTTACACACAACACAACAAAAAGTTCATAAATTATGTTATTAGCTATTATGTATAAATATTAATAACTTTATGTGAACGCTGTAATATTATATAGAAAAAAAAAAATATATTTTCATAGGTCTTTTGCTGTAAAATAATCCAGTTTTTTCACTCGAAAAAGATCTGACAAACAACCCCATTCTTTCAAAACTCTGCTTCTAAAATTCTTGTACAACCAAAATGAAATCTGTGCAAATGATTACTTAAAAATTATCATCTCTTGTCATTTTTTCCCTAACTAAACGCTGGTTTTTCCATTCAAGAGACACTTCTCATAGCTTTTATTTACGCAATTTAAAAGGCTAAAAGGTCATTGAAAAGCTCGGCAAGCTTCACGGCGCTTTGAATTCTCGGAAAAGAGGCATATTTATTAGTTTCTTGTTTTTTTTACTGAGCTATCAGCACGTCCTCAGCATTCCATCATGTCGTAGCGTTGATTCTGGTAAAGTATTTGTCAGCGGTACGGTGGAGGAATTCTCAGGCGCTGATTTCATTTGGAATTCTTGCATGCGAACCATAGTAGTGCAATAATTCAATAAGTAGGGTAATAAATTAGGTGAACTTTTGGAGAATTTATACAACAATCGCCGAAATTAATTCTCTCCCAACCACTATGGGATGGTTGACCAAGAATTTGAAATTTGTTTTATTTAGGAGACATTATTAGATGTTCAATTAAGTGGCAGTCTTATAAGTAATCATTTTATTAAATTTAAAAAATATATATACTATTATGTCTCCAATAAGTCACTAAAAACTTTTTTTGAAAGGTGATAGAACATGCTTTCAAATGTTATTACTAAACATATAAGTTCTGAAATACTAATTTTTTTAACGAATAATACAGAGTTTTAAAAATTGCTCACCTTACGTTTTTTCTATCATAAACTATTCTATGATTAACGTAAAAAAATAATATTAAACATATTTTTATCAGGCAAATGTATTAAAAAGGTTATTATCACCCCAGGTTTTTGTCGTTTTATAAAAAAAATATTAATTAAAAATTCTCTAAATTTTATAGATTGTTCTCAAGTTCATATCGGAAACTTTGGTTTCACAAAGGTGCACATTTACATTTTTCTATGGTTAAATTATAGATTTTAATATAAAGCATGAATTTTTTTCTTTCTAACACCGTTAAGATCATATTTCTCCCCATGATTGTGAGGGAGTTACGACTATTTATGTGAGAACTATGTGAGCTTGGTCTCCTTCTAATAAAATATTAATATTTTGCCTACTATAAAAATAAGATTAAAAAATTATGATGTGAGCTTGGTCTCCTTCTAATAAAATATTAATATTTTGCCTACTTAGAAAGATTATTTAAAAAATATCAAATATTTAAATTTCAGACTATCACAAAATTAGTTTATATAAAAACAACTGTATTTTTTACATAAATTCATACTTATAAAGAAACTTATCTATTTTTATAAAGAACTTCTTTACATTTTTATGGTCTTGCTGAAATTATTTTCCAAGAAAATCTTAGATTTAGATATCCAATTCAGCTGAATAATAGTCCTAGTTTGATACAAGTAAAGGTATATTTAAATAGCTTTTATCTTATTTTCCGAATTTGATAACTACCTACCTTAAAAATGAAATCTCCTTGCTCGTTTCGTGCTCCATTTTCCCAAAACTGGATTTATATTCTGTCCTTTGAACTATAAAATGTTTCCAATTTTCTAGAAAAATAAAATAATTCGAAATTAAGTTTTTTAAGCGACTCAAATATTCAAAACATTTCCCGCACAAATAAAAATGATAATGTTCATGAATTAGTAAATAGAGAAATAATACCAATTAAATTGTAGGGACGGAAGAAAAATAACGAGATTTTTTCGTTCTGGTATGAAAATACGAAGCAATTTTAATGAAAATGTTCATAAAAGCTTTTCATTGGTAAAAAATTGACGATAAAATAGAATGATAATTTTGTTGTTTTGGATGTAGAAGTATTTTTACGCTGTATGGACGATATTTTATTTTTATTTTTGTAAGGAAAACTATTTTTTTACAACTTTTTGAAGGTTATTCCCATTAGTGTAATATATCCTTGATAAAAAGATAACACTAAAAATAACAAAAAAAAAAATTGTTAATTTTGAAATTTGAGATATGAGTTTGACAAATATGACGGTTTTATAACAGGTGGCAATAGCCGAATTGGTAAAAGCGCCCGTCCCGGTAAGACGAAAGATTCTGGGTTCGGGTCCCAATTGTGACCGCTATCTTTTATTTTTCTATGTCTTGTTCATTTCCATATTTTAATTTAGTTAATTAGTGTTATCTTCTTCTCTTCTAGAAAAACGAACTATGAATGAAAAATAAAACATGAACGAAAAATGAATGAAAAACGAACTATGAATGAAAAACACAACACGAATGAAAAATAAGCTATAAATAAAAAACGAAATAAAAACAAATGAGAAACGATCAATGAATGTAAAATAAACTATGAATGAAAAAATAAAGAAAACAATTGTAAAACGAACTTGAATGAAAAACAAGTGGAAAACTAATGAGGAAAAAAAACAAATGAAAATCTAACTATATATGAAAAATAAACGTTTAATGAAAAACAAGGTAAAAACTAAAGAGAAAAAAACAAATAAAAACGAACTATGAATGAAAAAAATCTATGAATGAAAAATTAACTATGAATTAAAAACAAACTGTGAATGAAAAATAACTACAAATGTAAAACGAGTGAAATACAAATCAAAATTATTGAAAAATGAACTCTGAGTGAAAAACAAATCAAAAATTAACTACGAATGAAAAAAAAAAAACTATGAATGAAAAAGGAACTCTGAGTGAAAAACAAATCAAAAATATGAATGAAAACGAATGAAAACAAATAAAAAATGATTAAAAAAAATTTTTTATTTAAAAACGAACTACGAATGGAAAATCAACTACGAGTGAAAAGCAAATCAAAAATGAGCTATGAATGAAAAATAAATAAATAAATAACCTTTGAATGATATACAAATGAAAATTAATGAAAAATGAATAAAAATTGAATTTTAATTTAAAAAACGAACTCCGAATGAAAAATGAACTATTAGTGAAAAACTAATCATACATAAACTGTGAATAAAATCCAAATGAAAAACCAATACAAACCAATGAACTGAAATACGAATAAATATGTATGAAACACTATTGAAAAATGAACTATATATAACTAACTTTAAATGAGAAATGAACTACGAGTGAAAAATAAAGGAAAACTAAGCTTTCAATGAAAAATAAATGAAAAACGAACGCGCCCATAACACACTCCTATCGGTTGATCTCCCCACTGGCAATGGCAGTTGCGAGAATGCTCCTTCCAGAAGAGGGTGAGATTAGAATATGACTAATGATCATGAATTATTCAGAGGTTTATTGACGTGCCAAAGGTCGAATAACTCAACGGATACATTTATCCTCCATGGTTGGAATATCGATTCGTCAGCGCCTCGGATTTATTGAATCAGTTTCACTGATTACTTTCATAATTATTTACTTAACTAAATTCCCGTATTACCCCATATATACCTTTCTGAAACACGCCATTCTGAAGTTAGGTTGTCATTTTCCCTACATTTAAAATAAGATAAATTAGCTTTTACGTGATCACAACAAAAAAAGCACTGAATGTTAATCGTACTTGGAGAAAAAAATATGTAATGATTGTGGTGAGAAAAAAATAATTTGAAATAAATAATTATCGAAAAGGCGATCCGCTCACTGAGGCAACTGAAAACTGTCAACTGGAAACTGTCTTTGTATGACAATGTGTGAGGCCCTCACACTATACAATCACTCAAAAACCCGTTGTCAATGGTAACGCAAGCGGTGACTCGCAACTCGCACTGCTGATTGCCGTGGCCGGCTGATGCTAGATGCCAGCTGTCAGCTGATTGTGCTTCGTCTATGGTTAAACAAGCTTTTTGACCTATCAATACATAGAAACCAGCCGATTTTAGTATGATTTCAGTTGCGTCGTCAACGGAGCGCCTTACTTAAAATAAATAAATACTGTACGAGTATTTAATATGCGTCGCTTGTAATCCAGCTTCGTATAGAAACTGTAAAATGCCAGATCAAATAAAAATAAAATAGAACCGTACCATTACAGTCGATAAGTATTTACATATCTGATTTGAATTTGATGTTGGTATATATTTACGATATTTAATCTTGGTTTTTAAAATATGTTATATTCTCTCATAATTTATTTATAATACCATACCGGGAACCATTTATTGGATAGCCAACACTGGCGTAGCAGGCCGGATCGGGAGAGACTATGAGACCTGGTTATGGGAGACATATTTCCAGCCGGACTATCTCTACCCATCGCACCGCAGTGAAAGGGATGGATTCAAACGGATGTCACTCCTGGACACATTGACCCCAAGAAAATTTATCTTTTTCCTTCTCCCAAAAAGACCCTCCACACAGCATCCCCAAAGATGATACGAGCCCTGAGGAAATTTTATTTTCCAAATGGCCTCTTGTGTGAATCTATAGTTAAAAAATATGATATATAAACTATTTGAGCCAATAAGTACATACCTACCTGATTTGAATTTGATGTACGAATTTATAAAATTTAAGCGTGGTTTTTAAAAGTGAACTAATTTGCAATAAAATATATACTTTTGTTTTAGACTACTTTAAATTTTAATTACACTCTACCGGTTTCGGAAGAACCCTTCCTATTTTATATCCTATCAATATTTTGTATCATAGGTTAGTTTTAATATTCTCCTGACGAAGGAAGGGTTCTTCCGAAACCGGTAGAGTGTAATTAAAATTTAAAGTGGTCTAAAACAAATTTATATATTTTATTGTAAATTATGGCGAGCAACAAAGTTAATGCTTATTACCTTATTACGAACATGTAAAATAATTTCGCTCATAATTAGTTCACAATTTTCAACTTTAAACAAATATTGTTACAAGACAAATAATAATTTTGAAACCTTATACTTATTAGGAGTAATACCATCGTTTTCATGGAAATATTTTTTTTATAACTTTATAATGGTTGGTTATAAATTCAGATTTAAAAAGTATGATATTTGACTGTCGGAGGAAGTAGGTAGGTGATTTGCACAACCACTTTTGAAGTCACTACAGCATTATGTCCTACTCTGAAGAAACCAACCCTTTGGAATGAACACATGAGGGAATGTTTAGAGGGTACTTGAGTTCTGTCAAACGTGCCTATTGAACTCCGTCCTCATTATTTTCTAGGACGTTAGTGCGATTTTATTGCTGAATATCGGTCGTGAAAAAAATTAATTTTTAGTTATCCGTTAAAAATGGAAAAAATATTGAAATTACATAATCTGACTGATACAAAAAAAAAAAATTAAAAAAGGAATAATGTCGAATCTCAAATTGAAAGCGAAAGTACACACAAAATACTCGATTCTTAAAACAGTCCAGAGTGGAAGATGCTCTCAGTATCGCACTTATGTAAGACCACCATTCAGAAATGAAATGTTGCTTTAAAGGGCTTTTGCCGTGCTTGGTGACCAGATGTGAATATCCAGGATCTTCCCCACCTTCCTTTTTTCCCATCTCCTTTCCCTCCTTACTACCTTCATCCTCCAACATACCCCAATTGGGTATGACACAATCTCACTGGCTCCACATAGTCGGAAGAAGTTGAAACTCTGGTGTCAATCGAAATGTATTCAAATATCGTTCAATTCTTAAAATAGTGGAATGAAACACATTTGATTAGATTTGATACCTAAATAAATCGAATTTTTTGTTGATTTTTTAGAAATAACAAAAATCTACCATTAATCGAACATTTTTCTTCATATAGTTTGACTTTCATTTGTTTGACCAAATTCTAATTTGTGTGAGATAATAGGCGCTGTTAGTAAACCCGCGGAATTGTAACGGTGACGTGAAATGGCTCGCGCCATCTTATTTCTTTGATGCGAGTGAAGGGAGAGGCAAGAAAATTATTACTTTTTTGCATCTTCCTCACTCTTATTAGATAAATGAGATGTCGAGAACCGTTACCTTCACCGTCCCGTTTCCACGAAAATTATAAAAGCAGCCAATGACACGGTTTTTTTACATTGCTAGCATATCGTATATACATGGAACTCATACCTACCCAAGATATGAAAAAACATGCCTAGATTCTGACCGCATAATGTGAAAGAAATCATTTTTAATAAATGTAGTGTCCTTGAATGACACTTAGTTTCAGATGATTTTGATAGATGCCCTTAGGCTTAGAGCTTATGTAAAGTTCCGACAGATGTCCAACAGTTAGAGTAGATAGACAGTTATATAGTCGGTCGTGATACCCAGAAGTATAATATATTGTAAACACGTAATTATCATTAATAAACCAGTTTGTAAAAAGGACCTATTATGCTCAAAGAGCCCAACACAATTACTAATGTCTCTATGTGGAGAAGGCAAACATAACAATAAATATGCAACTAACACGTATGTTCTTTAGTTTTCTCTGATGAACAATATATCTCTGATGATCGAGAGTTTCAATAATACTTCGGCTCGTCAGGTTACGAGTCTTATTAACGTGTTATTTACAATGAATTATTCATAGGGCCTAACGTCCGTTCTAATAGATGATCTGTGTTAGTCTGCGGCAGGGGAAATGATCACTAAAGGTGCCCACTTGTCAATCGGATATCATCGGTTATCTTCGTAACCGTTCAAGTACTAAATGGGCGACAGTTATCATATAGTACAACATTACTGACCTCTGTTGAGACGTATTAAAACTACATATAACTACCTACACGAAATATTTTGAGAGTCATTGAAAATACATACATATACACTATAACGCAAGGCTTGATTTCTTGTTATTTCACCGTTCAATTAAAATTTGAAATAGCTTTTGCGTGGATTTTCAAGGTCACTATTCATTAATAATGATATATCAGCGTCATTTCCACCATGAGCTACGTAGGTTGAAAATTTTGCAAAATTACAAATGATTTAAGAATGATTTTCTTTTTATTTGAAGAACATAATGTTGCACTCTGCTGAGAGCATTAAAATATTTCTTGAAGGTATTAAAGTCAATTATCTATATTATATGGATAATAACAACTGTGTACGAGAATAGAAAGGGGATGAGTTATATTACACTCTAACGATATGAGTACACTCAACCCTTTGTCCTTATCGTGTTCTTCAAATACTAAATGGTATCATATTACGTCCTCTGCTTCAACAAAGTTCAACAATTTCAGTTTAAGTTCATTTTCGCCTGTAAGATAGGTTTCTAAGGTGTGACTTTGCATACTTAATTCAAAAATCGATTACTTTTAAACCCTTCTTCTTTTTGCAGGCAAAAATATGAAGTGAATGACATAACGTACTTACTTACTATAATACTGATCAACGTAAAATAATTCCTCCTCGCCTACCCTTAAAAATTAAAAAGAACGAAGATTGAAAGAAATCCTTATCAGGAAAAATATCTTGGGCTGTGCATTGATAAGCATTTAACATTTAAACGGTATATTCAAGATATTATAGATAAAATCACCCAATTAATTCACATATTCCTATTTAAGTTATTTAATTGAAACCAGTTGAGGTTATTTAACGCTATATATGACACAGGAAATACACCCTAAGATTAACTAAAACCCACCTTGGTGACATTGCCTAAAAACAATACCCTAAGAAGTGCAATGTCTATCGATTAATGAGCCTGCTGAGCCATGTCCTTAAATTATTCCTTAAAATAATAAATGCCAGGATACGCAATAGGTGCGAACAGGTCTTGGTTGACACTCAGTTTGGCTTCAGAAAGGCTTTTGGGACACATGAAGCATTATTGTATATCGACGTACTTTTGCAAAAGTGTCGTGAACAAAAAAAGGTTTGCCTGTTTTATTGACTACGAAAAGGCATTCGACAAGATAAAACATGCTGACCTAATGAAAATGCTTGTGGATTATAACATTAACACCAAAAATCAGAATTTCAATAAAAACCTGTATTGGTTCCAAACAGCAGAAATAAGACATGGGAATGAGAGATCTAATGCAATCGCTATTCAGCGTGGAGTACGACAAGGTTGTATCCTGTCGCCACTATTGTTAATCTCTATTATAACTATGTCTTTAAAAGAGCCCTAAAAACACCGAGAAGGGTCTAAAGATCAACGGAGTTGTGATTAATAACATAAGATACGCAGACGATACTATATTACTAGCTGACAGTATCGATGACCCCCAAAACCTATTAAATCTTGTTAATAATGCTGATGAGCAACTGGGCCTAACAGTTGCAATGTCAAAAAGGTGGAAAGATTTAGATACCTCGGCAGCATTCTTACGGAGACTCTTGACACAGATGTAGAGATTAAGTGCAGAATTGAAGCAGGAATAACGTCATTCTGTAAAATGAAATCCCTCTTCCGCAATGACAAAATCAATTTAAAACTAAGGCAGAGAATGTTAAAATATTATGTGTGATCGGTCTTGCTGTATGGATGTGAGACATGGACTTTGAAAGTAAATACCATTAATCCGTTAAAGGCTTTTTAAATTTGGCTTCACCGGAGAATGCTCAAAGATCACCAACACAGAAATTCTCAGGCGGGCTAGAGCAGATAAAGAACTGCTCACATTATACTATAAAAAGAAACACAATTGCAAAAACTCGTGTAGCGTTCAATCCAGCCAAGAATTTTCAATGTTGGTTGACAATTGCAATAATGTCAACAAATTTACAATTAAAATAGTGACTGTTTTTCATCAACTGCTCTACATTAATTAATTAATATAGATCCATGTGAGCGTAGATCAAACACGCTGATTAATTAGTAGAAGTCTCCCGAGGATTCCCGAATCAATAAATGTATCACGTAGGTATACAGTTCCCTTCAGTATAAATTTACTTATAGATAATGTATGCTGATTTGGATAGAATAGTTAAACATTTGAATGTTTACTTAGTAGATACGATTTTCAGAATTACTTGACGCGCATCTTACGTTGTTACAAAAATGGGTTCAATTTAAAAAAGTTAACTTAATAGGAATTTAGGACTTTAGTTTTACTAACTAACTAACTAACTAACCAACCATCACGCCGTTTTCCGCAGGGGTAGGCAGAGAGGACGGACCGCCAAACAACTCGGTCATGGCACACACTCCTCGCCTCATTCACATTCATACATCTTCTCATACATACTCTTCTATTATTCTGACTCTTGACATGGCCCGAATCAAGTATCTGATTCACTTGATCGTGCCACGTCTTCCTTGGGCGTCCTCGGTTTCTTCTACCATTCACATTCGCGTCATAAATTCTCTTCACACTTCTTTCGTCATTCTTTTCGGATCTCCACATTCCTCAAACGATCATACATGGTTTTACCACACATACTTTAATTTAGACTTTAATTTTAAATTGGTATTAAATCTAAATGAAGACACGAGTGAAATGTGTCGTTAAGAGATCAAAGATTATGATATTTTCGAATATCTTGTGAAATATAATACAAAATATAAAGAAGGAACTCCAGTGCATTTTTTTTTTGGTTTAATGAATGGGGAGGTCATTCCTATTAAATAACTTCATATTTATGTTTATTTTTATAGTGAGTTCTAATACTTAAAATAATTGTCATTTTTTTTTAATTTTTCAAGAACCTCTGAAAACCACCGTACCATTGGTGAAACGTGTGACGTCATCACTCAAGGCGTTTTTTTTTCCAGATTAACTACTTTTAATATAGAAAAACATTAGGTAAAATGTCAACGCTACTGTTATTGTATATAAATACATTATATTATTCATTGTAAATACAAATGACATCGTAAGCCAGGGTTCTAAGTTTGTGTTCAGGCGTGTCTTTTGCTCTAAATCCCCTTAATCTAATCTAATAACTTGTATAAAAAGCCCGTGATACTAAAACCAATTCAAAATCTTGATAAAAAACCAAAACAAAATGTCAAATATGACACGACCATAACCTCAAAAATATCAAAAATATTTTTTTACAGCTAACTACGATTTTCAAAACCAGTAATTAGATGATTTACTTACTTAGTAGTTTTTTTTCCACGAAATTCTGCACTTACATAGTCCGTATTATATTTGAAAAATTGGTCATCATTTCGGTATCAACTGCTGGCAAATGATCAGATTGTCCGCAAATATATCCCTTTTCCGTCATCATTTTAATTGTTCAGGGCCTAAATAATGTTTCAATTAACACAACAACTCTTATATGTATAAATTTCTATAAACAGTATGTCAACAAACCAATAACATTAAATAATGTTGACCATTTTACTATAACTTCAATATGCTATCACTAGGTGAATGGAGAGCAGTGACGTCAGTACTAAAAATTCAATCATACTTGACAGTGTGCTTTAATGACACGATTTAAGATGGACTTCTTAATCATTTTTTTAAAATCCTACGTTTAATATTACAAACTTTTGTTTGCATTATTTTGTAAATGATAATATAGTTCTAACGAAATTCTTTGTGACATTTGTCTCGGATAAACATATCCAATTTTATATATAATACATAGAACACCTATTGACGTTTTATAAAAGTTTAAGGGCCAGTTATTTCACAGAATTTGACTAATAATCAAATTTCAAAGTTAATTTCCAAGTTTTGTGAATGTTCTTTTCGAGTGCTGTTATTATATCAGTTCAAAAAAGCGTTCACAGAACTGGAAAATTAACTTTGAAATTTGATGAATTGTAAAATTCTGTGAAACAATCGAACCTAATTGAATATTAAATTTTATTTAAATAACTTTTGAAGTTTAACAAAGGTATCTCTTTACTTTCGTAATTATTAGAACATGTTCCCAAATTAATCAAACCTTCTGAGAAAATCTTCTAACTTCGCACGAGTAATCTTTATTCATACCGTAATATTATGTTTCTTACCAGGAATATGTGGGTAACTTTCAGTAATTTTATGCAACAGTATTTAATGAAGTCAAATAAAATAAATTTAAATTGGGTTAGTTATAAATATAATTTTACCCAATACGCGAAGCCTCAAAATACAAATTATTAAACTAAATCTACCTTCAATCTTTTTTATTGATTTATTTATTTATTTGTTATAATAACAATACATTTACTTTTTTTGTACATTTTGACTGTCCAACTAGGTAGGTCTCTCGTTCTAGGACAGTAAAATTGATTAAGGTATCATACATTTAGGTAGGTAGGTAGGTACATGATTAAATAAAGTTAAGATTCACAATTTCCAATTAATTCATGTAAGTGTTAAATAAAGTTAAGATTCACAATTTCCAATTAATTCATGTAAGTATTAAATAAAGTTAAGATTCACAATTTCCAATCAATTCTTTTAAGTATTAAATAAAGTTAAGATTCACAATTTCCAATCTATTCATGTAAAGTCAAGATTCACAATTTACAATCAAATCAATTTAGTATATAATATACAAGAAAAAGTGTATTTGAAGTATATATATATATATGTAAGTATATATGTATCTTCCATCTATCTATCTATAATATAGTTTCTCTTTTAATGCCAATACTTTATATACGAGTCGCATATATAAGAATTGTGTCTGTGGCACGCTGGCTTTTTTAAAAATTCAAATCTATAGTTTTATTTTGAGATTGGTGAAATTTTGCACACTTGCCTTCAACGCAAGAGGATGGTGACTGTCTACAAGAGATATCGATGAACCAACCCACGCCCTTTCCTCTTAAATATAATTATTGTACTTCTTGATAATGTTTTTCACACTTGTACTTTTTTAAACTAAACTGTAGTAAATATGTATTTTTATATTAATAACTCAGGTGCGGGGCATATGTCATTCCTATGTCTACCTACGTTATATTGTCGTATAGCGATTATAGCGAATTGAACAGCGAATGGCGAAGCTAGCAATCGACAATGGAGTGCTGGTACCTACCCCGATGTATGGTAGTTAGACATTGGCAGAGGAAGCTTAATAGAAGTCAGAATGCCTTAGATATGAGATCCCTGAGGGGTATGTGTGGTAAAACGATGTTTGATTGTGTGAGAAATGCGGAGATTCGCAAATAATGGAAGGCCGATAGATGTAAGCGTAATGAGTAAGATTAAGAAAGGGTACTTTAGGTGGTTTGGGCATGTAGAGCGAATGTACAAAAAAAAGAGTGTAAAGAGAAAATATAACGCAAATGTGAATAATAGAAGAGTATGTATGAGGCGATGTATGAATGTGAATGAGGCAAAGAGTGTATGCTTAGACCGAGATGTTTGGGGGTCCGTCCTCTCTGCCTGCCAAAGGCATAATGGTTCGATAGTTAGTTAGTTAATAAATTAAGCTTCATATTTGTTTTTATTGTTATAGGATATTTCAAGTTACTTTATCAAACATTTGTGAAAAAGTGTAAAATTGTTCTGTGTATGAAAAGTGATCTCTCTTTGGATGCCAGTTTGAAGTAGCTTTGAAAATTGAAATCCATTTTCCAATATTGACGGAGAATTTCCCACTCGTTGGTTCCCATCGGGAAAGCGTTTTGTTTTTATGGTTTGGATATGTGAAACGTGCAGCAAAAATGTAGGTTCACTGTGCAATGTAAACTCGTGACATCACTCTGCTAAGTATTACTACCACTAAGTCAATTTTTATTCCGTTTTTTAAAGCGGAATAAAATAAAATTCAAACTGTTCGAAGCTTGGAAATGTTTTTTAAGAATTTTTAAAACTAATACCGATTTGTTCATTTTATTTCAATCGGTGGAACAGTACTGGTAAAATTATAATTTAAAAAAAAAAAAACACATTAAAGTAACAAATGCACGTGTGAAATAAAACTCTTCAAAGTATAATGTCTAAAATATTTACATTGTAAATACCTAAGAACTAAAAAGTAACAAAAGTAAATTAATGGTAAGTTTCTATCACAGACTTCAAAGAGATTAAGAGCAAAAAAGAATCCAATTCAGTCGATAAAACATCATTGTGTTCCTAAAAAATGGATACAGTACTTTTCTCTACTTGTACCACTGCGCTCAAAGTTGAAACAAAGCACAATTTATGAATACCATTGAACTCATGTGTAGCATTACACACTGGTTGTTAGCCACCAATATGTCTATTGTTTGGCATGTGCATCTTTTGGCACTTGAACTCGACTGATGTGTTCTCGAGCAGATGCAGTAGGGGTGCGACCGCGGGGTCGGGGCCAGAATTGCATAAAGGGGCCTTTGAGCTCTGAGAAATGGTACCATAATGCCTTTAATTGCTTGAGTTGCTTTGGGTCTTTGTTTTTTATGTGAATCCGCAATAGAGTTCCAACTGTTCCCAACCGTCTGGAGCCAGTAAGATTGCTGCATCTCCAATTAGCATCTCCTGTTGTGAGGACGAAGGAAGTGGGAAGGCGAGGGAGATAGAAATGAAAGTACCTGGCTATTCTATTCTATCTGATTTATAGCAACGTTTCAATTCTGAGTGATGGTCTTTCGCAAGGCCAAAACTGAAGGTATCTGCCATTGTAGATGTACTTTTATAAAAGACAATGATGTTTGATTGTTAAAAAGATTAATACTAATGCATGTAAATTAGTAAAGTTTGACAAGTAAAGTATTTTTATTGTACATTTGAAAAATTAAATCGTTACCGTATTAAGCCAATTGAGGCATTCGTGGATTTTTCAATGGAAATGCATAATGATAGTTATATGTACAATGTACGTCGAGGATAATCTAGAGTACATCAGGCATGCATAGATTATGTCCCAGTCAGCATTAGTTACTAGGAACTAACTATGACATAAATTCGTGTTAAAAAACCTACATATTTATTACATCTTAATTGAAATGATAAAAGCATTCTTAATTAGTTACGTTTGCAGTTATGCGAATTCCCATCGCGACACAAATTAATAGCAGCTGCAATCAACCTGCATTTCATTATTTCTGGAACGATTTGTTGTGTAACCGTTAGCACGCCTTAATAAAATACCTCAAATACCACAATATAAATGAACCAGAGAACAATTAACCATTTCTCTTCTATTCTATACTGAAGGTCGTAAATCAATGTGACCTGTACGACACAACATGATTTAATGAACTAGAATTAGATGTTCTCCAAGCTTACCTGTGTACAATTACATGGCGATTAACGATTAGGAATCCATAATAGCGACCATTCTGGAATCATCTCTGTGTTTGTTTGTTTACTCTCATTTGCTGTATTTGTTATAAAAAAGTTTGTTTCCTTGAACAAGGTTCTAAAACCTAAACCATTACATAATATAGAAAGGAAGAGTCTTAGATTAAATTTACTTGAGCAATTATAAATCTATAAACGAATGGCCCTGATATAACACTAATTATTAAAGTAAAGAATAAAATATTCCCCCTTCTTAGTTTATTTACAAAACCTAAACAATATAACACATCCAAATAATGTATAGCAGTAACGTCATTATTAAACGAGAAAGAACACGTTAACATTTAATGAGGGGAAAATAAAGTTCAAAGTACCTACTTAATAGAGAATTTATTGTTACAATTATTTTCTCAGTAAATTGGTTTAACCGGTAATACATTAATGTAAAAACCTTCACAAACTCAAAGTGGCACAATTACAGTTTGAAAATGTCATTTTAAGCCGAAACACCCGTACAGTAATAAAAAAACTAAAATACTTGCATAACTTATTAATAACATTATTAAATTCAATTTATATTAAATTTAAATAATATTATATGGAGTTCTACTAATTAAATACAAAAACTATTCGTATTTATTTTTAATCTCGTACTTGCAGATTATAGATGTTTACAGTTTACGTGTGTAATATTACAAGTACTTACAGTAATATAAAAAAAGAATTAATACTCAGAAACTGTATGTAAATGGGTGAGTAGAAGTACTTTGTGAACACCTCACTAGGAGACGCTGTGCAGAGGTGTTCGTGTGTTTTAGATAAAGCGTTATTTTACCGTCACAAGTAATATCACAGCATTGTCTTTGAGACTCCATTCTATATAAGGTTAGAAGCAGTTAAAGTACATCACGTAACCGTAGTTTTGTTTTAAAAATTGTTACTAATTTTAAGGACAATCTCCCAATACTTTTATTACCAAGAACATTTTAAATATCGACCAAATTAACGTACAAATTTTGCGAAATCAACGCTATCAATGGTCATAAATAGAAATTTCAGATCTGCGTGCCGTAATATAACACATATTTCTATCGTTTATCGTTCTATCTTTTTTAATACATTCTAATTCCTAATTCATATTTGCCAAACTCCATAATGACCCTGTTAAAGTTTACTTGGATCGTTAGTGTAAAAGGCTCTAACAATTATGTGAAACTTTTCTTGTAAGCCACAATAGCGGTCACAACTTTGACAGAAATTGCAGTTTAAAAGTTACAAAATCAAAAACTGCAGCAGCTTTAAGAGGCCCTTTCACAGACATTCACGTTTGTTGGAAAGTCATTATAATATGAAGTTAGTTATATTGCTAAAAGCTTTACTAACGGTTTCCTTCAAATTAATACTATTTTGTCATTTTTTTTTCTTTTAGATCGAATTAAAAGTTTTAAAAAAACAGCAATATTTTGGCGTCCTGCCTTTTATTTTTAAAAAAATGGCTGTGTTAAAGTTCGGTGTGTTATTTTTGTCGTAAGCATTGTAATTTGTCATTGACGTAAGTGGCAAGCAATGTTACCTACAAAAATGTGCATTTGAATATTATATAATATATCCAGCTTGTTCGCTTTCTCTGGGTCGTTGTACCGAATATTTTTAACCGCGCAACACTATAAAAAAATGACTAATTAAACAAATTTATTTAAAATTAATCATCCGATTAAAGAAGTGTGGCAATATTTACGTTCGTTTACTAACCGTCATGCTGTTTCTCCACAGGTGTAGGTAGAGGAGACGAACCTGCAAACAATTCGGTCTTGGCATACACTGCTTGCCTCTTTCACATTCATACATCGTCTCATATATACTCTTCTATTATTCATACATCGTCTCATATATACTCTTCTATTATTCTGGCTCTCGACGTGGCTCTACTCAAGTATCTGGTACATTGTGCAATGTACATTCTACCATTTACATTTACATCATATATTCTCCTTACATTCGTTTCTTCGTTCATTCGCTCTACATGCCCAAGCCATCTGCGATCGTTTTATTAATCTTACTCGTTACGCTTACATCAGCCTTGAATTATTTTCGAAACTCCCCATTTCTCACACGATTGCACATGGTTTTACCACATACAGGCATCATAGTCTACTTCTATCATTCCTCTGTCAGTGCCATGCCTCACTGCCGTACATCAGGGTAGGTGTAAGCACTCTATTAAGGACTGCGAACATCGCTTCTTTAGACAATTCTTTGTTAGCGCCAACTGCATTCAGTCCTCCATTCGTGGAGTTACCTGCATTTACCCTTCTTCCAATATCTCCATTATCCTTTCCATCTACTATTATATTATGATATGTTATATCATATTATTACAAATTATTGACAATATTAATGTTGGAAACACAAAGTGTGAAACTTTGGTAGTTCCCTTTAGTTTATTACCGGTTCCTCGAATTACGTATTACTTGCAAAATATGTCTTTAAAACTAATTTCTCCTTAGTGCACCATAACTTTATGAGAAACTTCAAACTCAAACTAAGGAGTTGAACAACTGAGTGTTGATATTCAGATCTTCAAAGTAACAAAGCTTTACTAAGAACTTCTTAAGTCTCAAATTGTTCTATAATATCACACTGGCTTATTCAGTTCTAAATTGTCAAAAAATCCGTCTTGAAAGAAAGTCTAACTTTACCTATGTGCGAAGAATATTAATTCACACCTTATTTATTCGGCACTTTTAATTATCAAAGATCTTTTCTGCGTACAAAAACGAAAGAATAAGGTAGCATTTGATTAAATTTGCATGATTATCAGACATGAAAAATCTCCAACGTAAATTATTTCTCGAATATTTCGCAACGGATTTCTTTTTTCTGCCTATCAAAATTGAATTATTTTACATTTTTTTCAATTTTCTGGGTGAACATGAAATTTTTAGGTGCGCAGAACGATTGAGTACGGTTTTTAAAAAATAAGCAGCAGTGAATAATATCTTTATTTCTTAAGGGAAATGTTCAAATGTAATTTACCTACTATATATTTCAGGAAAAAATAAGCATTTCTCTTTATCTTACGAAACACTGTTTTATTTTAAAATAATGTACCTTGTTTTTATGATATACTAGTACTACATTTGTAATACTTTATCGCGTGATTGTTAATGCCTTATTAAAGCAATATTACACACAAATAAAGTTTTGACCTACAGAAGGCAAAACAGCTGTCACCCGTGAAAAATATTTACAAAAGCATGAAATATTTACAAAAGTCTGAAATATTTACAAAAGTATGAAATATTTACAAAAGTATGAAATATTTACAAAAGTAAGAAATATTTACAAAAGTATGACATATTTACAAAAGTATGAAATTTTTACAAAAGTATGAAATATTTACAAAAGTATGAAATATTTACAAAGGTATGAAATATTTACAAATGTATGAAAGTCTAAATTGTAGTTTTCTTGCAAAAAGGGCAAAAAAATTTTAGGATGACAACCAGCTGTAAGAAATCTTTGGTATATAAAATATACCTAGCACAGTGATAGATCAACCCGAGGGCTTCATGACGTTTAGTAACTAAACAGAGGTGCCCGGGTTTATTGGGTGAGGTGTGTCTAGGTCTTGGCGGCGGATGCGTCCGCCTACCAACTGAATGGCAAGCCAGATCGCGATTGACTGATTGAGAGAAACCTTTCAACCTCTCCAGCAGGACTCTTTCGGAACATCGCAGTGGGAAATTGGATTTATACGTCCTTCACTGCTCGACACACTGACCCCCAAATGCATGCCCTTTTTCCTTCTCAGAACGTATTCTCCTTTATTCCCTAACAAGATCCTCATCAGAGCATTATTTTCCTCAGGTCCTTCTGTGCATGTGGGTAAACAAAGAATATATTTTTTCAAAAGATTTGGAGAACATAAAGTACCTATACCCGATTGTTATTATAGGTAAATCACAGTTTATAATTTTATGCTAAGCAATATATCGACTTTATAAAAACATAAATTAATGTAACAGAAGTTAAATGTATCTATGCTTCATATTTAAAAACAACCATTCAGTGCAGTCTAAAACACCTTGAAATAATGCCAAAACAAACAGTCAGTAGCGAATTGCTAGCAAAACGGGTCATCCGCAAGAAAGCTCGCGCAACATTGAGATGAATAGATCTGAATATCCAGCTCTACCTAAACTGACTAGACCGGAAGCTGTAGCGCAGTCTGTGGTGCTTGCTGTTGTGATATTATTATTATAAATGGCGTCCCATTTGTCCGGATAAACCGCGGTATTTGCATCATCTCTAGGGAAACGGGCGGAAAGCAAAACTAACATAATATGGCGAAACCAAATAATAGCGAATCAAGCTTTAATCTTGTTAAATTTAAATAATTATGATAACAACACGTAAATTGTATTTTAAGGATGTTTCAAAGCATGTGGAATCGTTTCTTAAAGCGCAACCTATAAATAATAATATACGATTACTTCGGTCATCAATGTTGTAGGTAGGTACTTGTTATGTATAATTTGCCCTACAGTAATGTTAACTTAATAGGTATGTACGTTTTTAAATAAAGCTATGATTTGGGAGGCGGGTACGGGTATCGCCGCCCGGGAACCATTTAGTGGAACACCTACGGGACTTGGCAAGGGTGCCCCGGTTCATGGGCTGAGGTTTGTTCGTAACATATGCCCTGAGGGGAATTATTTTCATCAGGGCCTCCTGTCTTTAGCTCTTGTAGAAATACATATATATAATAAACAATAAAAGTCAGCGAAATTTATTCATTTTGGAAAATATAGAACTGCTATTTATTTATTTTTTTAAGAAAACTCTCTTTTTAATGTTTGAAGGTTATTCCCATCAATGTAATATTTCATTGAAGAAGAAGATAAAAATAATAATCAATTTTTTATTAAATATGAAAATGAACAAGACACAGAAAAATAATAAAAGATAATGGTCGCAACTGGGACACGAACCCAGAACCATACGTCTTACCGGGACATATGTATTATGAGACTGTCGTAATTGTCAACTTCATATTTCAAATTTCAGAATTAACAATATTATCTTCGACTTATGTTTTTTTTCTCCATATTATTGGCAGCTACCTTTATTATTGGAAACAAGTATTCAAAGAATGTATTTGTTACCTAGATAGTGTCTCGGATAAAAATATCCGATTTTATTTTTATGGAACACCTAATGACTTTTTATAAAAGTCTAAATGAATATTCATTTTTTTTATAAGAAAAGCTCTTATATAAATAATAAAAGATAATGGTCCCAGTTACGACCATTATCTTTTATTATTTTTTCTGTGTCTTGTTCATTTTCATATTTTATAAAATTAGATTAGTATTGTTATCTTCTTCTTCAATGCTATTTATTTATTTGTCAATGAACATAATTATGCTAAACAAAGTTATTTGGCTTTTCATTAAAATAATTATGCTTTGATCATGGATAAATACAAATAATTGTAATGCGAAGGCGCAAAAAAATCGTATTGTTGAAAACTGCAATTTATTTCGTGAACCTTTTACAACTTTATTTCTAAATCTAATAAATACTTTCTTTTTTTCCACAGGTAAGCAACAGACATCTACTTATCTTCACTAGTTCTGTTTTAAGGCATCCTGGCTCTATTAAGGTAAGTTTATGAATAATTATTTTTAGAAATTTTCCACTGAACCCATCCAATCCATCGGATTTTTTATTAATGTTTTATCTCGGATTGTTTCACGTAATTTGCCACAAAATACCTTTGAACTTTATCTAGTTGCAATAAAATTACTACTTTGAGTGCCGATTAAAATAATTGACTTTCGATGAATTATTACATACCAAACACTAAATAAAATAGAATGGATACGAAATAAAAAAGATAGACTATATACGAAATAAATTACATTGGCAGTGTAAAAACAGTGTAAAATATGGGAAACCTACTAAATACCTTCATACTAAATTAAGAACTGTATCATTGATAATTCATTTACCTTTCTATTAGAAAATTATTGTCATTCGTTGCCCCGAACATCAGATCGAATGGTTTATATCACAATATTAGAGGTCTAAGGCGCTCCGCTGACGAGGCAACTGAAAACAAACTAAAACCAGCTGGTTTCTATGTCTTGATTGGTCAAAAAGCTTGTTTAACCGTAGACGAATAACAATCAGCTAACAGCTAGCAACTAGCAACGGCCAGCCACGGCAACCAGCAGTGCGAGTAGCGAGTCACCGCTTGCCTTACCATTGACAACGGGTTTTTGTGTGATTGTGAAGTGTGCGGGCCATCACATTGTCATACAAAGACAGTTTCCAGTTGGCAGTTTTCAGTTGCCTCAGCGAACGGATCGCCCAAGTATGCCCAAAACATTCAATACTCAATTTTTAAACATTTTCAACTATATCCTGAAAGCATACAAAATCAAACCGGCTGAATCTATCTCTTGATGCAAAATTCATGCCGCCTCGGGATCATTTATCAGAAAACCAACACCCCTGCCGTAGGTTACCCCAAGAGGTTTGTCACGTTAGGTGACATAGCAGGGGTGCCCGGGTTCATGGGCTGAGGTTTGTCTAGGTCTTGGTAGCACATGCATTTGCCCACGTACTGCGTGGCGGGCCGGATCGGATACTGGTTGATGGAGACATTTTACTTCCCTTGCCGGACTCCTGTACCACAGTGAAATCGACGGATTCACACGTCCGTCACACGGATTTACACTCCTGGACACATTAACCCTAAGATTCCTACCCTCTCCTCCTTTTTCTAAAAAGACCAGAATCTCCAAAGATGATACAGGCCCCAAGAGAAATTGTTTTCCTGAAGGCCACCTGTGTGGAGCCATTTTTTTTTTTTTTTTAAACATACACTTCGACCAAATACCGATGAGTGCGTGTAATAATAATTATTTGTTGGTATATTTCAATAATTAATGGAACTTATTTGATTTTTCTTATAATATGTTTATTTGAAAAATATATCTGTTTGATTCCTAAGTTCTGAAATCGCAAATGCAATCATTGCATTTTTTATCGTAACTCGATAGGTGGAATTTAAAAATAAATCTTATAAAATGTATAAAATACCTCAACATTTCTATTTTAAGCCCAAGAAGAAAGTCAGACGATAAAAATAAATTTCGATTCCAATCGTATTTACCAGCGTTTTCGATTACCAACATCGTTAAGGCAACTTCCCCGTCAGAGTTGCCCCGCGAAAACATACGATTTGCATCACAGTTCTACATTGCCCCGATGAATGAACGAACGAACTTCGCTCACAAATCGATTCTGTAACTTCGCTAGTTATTTGTAGCCAATTTGTTTTATTGGAAATTACACTGCACATTTGTACGATTTATTGGTTTCTCCTCTATGTGCTTAAAAATAAATTTGTTCGTTGGAATAATTTCATAAAAATTTTTTTTTGTACATATTAGCTCTACACAGGAGGAAAATAATTCCTCTCAAGGCCTACGTCTTCTTTTTGGGCGATGTGTGGTGGGTCTTTTGAGGAATCTGATAGGAATAAGAGGAAGTTTTAGGAAAGAAAAGGGTATGAAGTCAGTGTCTCCATCCATCCCTCCCACTGCGGTGCAAGGCGATGTTCAGGAAAAATCCTGCTGAAGAGGTCAAAAGTTCTCCCTCAACCAGTCTCTCCCGATTAATCTGCCACGCAGCTGGTGGGCAAATGAATTTCAGATGATGACCAGGATTAACCTCACCCCGTGAACCTGGGCACCTCTTCTTATAGTCGCTAAACGTAGCGAACCACTTCAATTAAAGCTAGGAAATGATTATTTTTTCGTCGTCAAGTAGTTGGTACATATTGAGTTTCGATAATTCTTATATTTTTTTTATGTACATACTTATTTGTAAAAAACAAACAACTTTTTAAATATAAATAATAATAATAATTGGATAACTTTTATAGTGCCGTTTTTGTGAGTCATCACTTCAAGGGAGGTGTACATTTTATTATGACTGCTTAGGCTCTACCTAAAACCACTATTTACTTACCTGGCAGGTCACTTCCGATATACACACTTTAATTAGAAAGTTTATGCTTGGAGATGATACGACTTTGCACGCGGAGGACACTATATTTAAAACATTGGACATTGCATAATTTTCCATTTGCTACACCATCACTTTTCGTATTACATTTTCACAAGAATATTACTGCATAAAAATGGAGTTAATAAATTGAAGTTATTTAGAACGACTTAACAATTTAGGACTTATTAGAAAAATAAACATAGAAAGTTAAACAAGGTTAAGTTGAAATTGTTTCCTTTGCAAATGTTTGTAAGAGTTAGAATTTTCCGTATTGTTTCAATCTGGGTGGCAGACCGAATGGCACAGAAATTCAGATATTATGTATTTTAATAATTGTATAAACAAAGAAACATTATTTATAACTCACAATGATAAAAAATAAGATATTTAAGTTATATTACACATTATTACGTTGAAGAAAAAATCATTTATATGCTTTTGTCGGTTTGTAAATTAAACAATACAATAACAACTTCAACAAAATAAAAAATAAAAACAACGAACGTAGCAGGGTTTTTGTAAGTACGACATATTGTTTTTCAATACGGCACTAGAAAAAGTAAAACTGATATTTAGGTAAGCTGTTGCCCAGCTAGTGGAAGGTTCAAAGTTAATATCCCGGTTTCAACATAAACTCATTTCGGGTGATTTTCTAAATAGCAATTTCAACATAGTTTTCTGCAAGTTTTCATCCCATATATCACACGGGAAAGCCTTGCAGGTAGACTGCATGTCTTGTTAGTAGCGTACAGAGTTTTCAATCCCGCAATCTCGCGGGATTTCATTAATATTTGACCCTTTGGATTGGTGGGATCGTGGGAGTGCGGGATTCAAAAAGTACTAAATTTACATCGAAAATCTTCGATTCTTCAAAAATGGAATTGATTCTGAAGAAAGAGATTTTAGATTGGAAGTATCAGAGGAAGATATATTCTGTTATTAAGCACCTTCTTGATGACGGACCCATCATCTAGTGTGGAAGTAGAGACAAAGTTTTCCGCTGCTGAACTCCAGTGCACAAATTTCCATTCACATATGGGTGAGAGCATTCTTCATAGTCTTTGTTTTCACGATCATATTTTTTTATCAAAGACTTCTTCAAATACTCACTGTATCTTCTGGACGCTCAAGCCATGCCAGTGAAATAGACTGAATACTGCCGGCTTCTTCTTGAGGGTACTTTTGGAAAGGATTTACAAATGTAACACGAATTTTCGGACAACTGACTGATTGGGCTAGTTGCTTCCCTAATCATTGGATTAAAAGTGTACAGTGGTTTATACGTTTTAATGGGGTTAGTTATTCTTATCCAAATAAGTTAGTTATTTATATAATGCCGCTTAATAAAAATCAATCCCACAATTCCGCGGGGTTTATAAAATTCATTCCGCAATCCCGCAAAATTTCTAAAACCCATCCCGCAATCCCGCTAGATTTCAAAAAGCTGCGGGATTTATTAACCTTATTATTTACCGTACAAGCATCGACTGATTATATCTTTAGCGATATTTAATTAACATATTCTCTTGAGTGGAATGCTACCGCTTTAATCACTTAATAGCAAGTGCTTCACTAATCTGCTGTCTACTTGATAGTGCCGTTTAATATGCAAATAACATTGCGGGCCACTTAACATAAAAGTAACTGCAGTGAATTAAAAATTAGTAGCAAGTTTATATTTCGCTAATAAGAGCAGTCGCCTATTTTGTCGGCCGAAGTAAACGGGGTCAGAATGACAAATAGTTTAATTAGAATATGAATGCAATATTAATTAAAAATTCAAATAACTTTAAAGCAGTTGTTGAAGTTTGTGATTTAAGGATGTTCTTGTGTTTGTACCTACATTTCAAAAATGAGCTCTAATTGTAAAACCTCTCCTTTTGCCTATTTCTATAACCAAAATAATTTTCAGTCCTGTGTTTACCTACTTGTATGACGAAGTTCTAACATCAAGTTTTTAAAACTTCCACTTATTTTACGAGATTCTGCATTTGAACCTTTTGCATTTGCCATTTTGATTGTATCTGACAATTGATCGCTTTTACGAGGCGCAAAGTTCATTACATTAGTTGGATAGAATTTTAATTTCGCTTTACCATGTTTTGATGTTCTGAGGTTTCAAAATTTGCAAAGACGAAATCTTTGCATCTATTTTACAATTTCTGATAGTGCGTTTTAGTATTGTGAACTTTTTTTATTTTTACTTATTTTAAAAGAAAACATTTAATTAGGACGTGATATTATAACAAAATGCATTTGGACATTTACGAACCGGAACCGGAATCCGGAACCACAACCTAAAATATTGTGGCGTTGACAAGATTACGTCCTATTGGCTGCTTGCACTCTAATAGGGGATATGAACCTTCTTCAGCACACAGCGAAGGGTGCCGCACTAAAATGGAATCATTCTGTTTCCGATTGCCGGTGACCTAAACACCTCGCGAATCGCTTCGTGTTCGATCCCCACTTCTCGATAACTAATCTTGTATAAATGTTAATTATGGTGGTGAAATATTGTTTAATAAACCTGTAAGTGAAGAATCTTGCTTATTTGATTTACATACACAATACGCGTTAATAATATCCACATTTTTAATGAATTCTGAAAATTCTAGTGAAAGCTTTATTAAAAAATCTCACAAAGTAAGCTAGTTTGTGTGTTAATCTACTTACTTGTATAGCTGTCAAAATAAGATCGTTCAGATAAAGTATTGCATAAATAGTATGCCATTTATTAATAAATTCATTTCTCAGCCGGTATTAACTAAGAGCTGAGCAATTGAATTCTGTTACTGGAAGTGGAAATACTTATAAATATTTCATAGAGCAAGCACTAAGGCAAACTTCAACTCATTACGGTCTTGTTGGTGCACCTCTTAGAAAATCTTGGTTTTTATTTTCCTTCGGTGGCTATAGAAAACTTTCTGATATTTTCTACTTTAAAGTGTCCGCAGTGAACTTTTTCATGCAAATCTGCCAGGACAAATAGCGCGGGATGAGCCGCGGTTGACTTTGTTGATTAAGGGAAACTAACTTTTACAATCAAAAGTAATTTTAACATTGGTATGAGTGCTTTTCCGCCTCGGGTTGGTAATATGCAATTTTCACTTCCGGGTGAAAATAGAAATAGCGGCGATAATAAACATGGTGCAAACTTTAACCAGAAATGTTATTTTATGAGCGTTTCCCTGCTGTACCACACGGCGGTCAATTAAAAATGTGAGTTAATAATTTAAAAAAATCATTACGTTTTATTTATTGATTGTGGAATTAGTTTATTTCAAAGCTCATGGTGGAAAAATAAACAGCTGTGTAACGCCAGAGCTCACCGTTTGAGAGATTTCTACATAATATTATATATTTTTGTATATTATATATATTCTTTCATGGAATGATGCACATAAAGCGTTCAGGTAAAATAATATTTAAATTTTTCTCGTGAAAACACTTGTTTTTTTTTTAAATTTAGAACCAATTTTCATTTTGCAAGGCAGGTAAGGGTACCACCGCCACGGGAACCATTGTTTCGATAACAAAGACCGCTGCCATGGGTCCCCTCAAATGGTTCGATACGTTTGGTGATTTAACAGGAGTGCCCGGTTTCATGGGGTGAGGTTTATCTAGGTCTTGGCGGTGGATTCGTTGCTTACCTGCTGCGTGGAGAGACCTTTTGAACTCTCTCGCCGGACTCTCTCGACCCATCGCTTTGCACTGCAGTGAGAGGTATGAATTCATACTTCCATCACTCCCGGACACATTGAATTGCAGATTTCTACCCACCCTTCATTTTTCATTTTTCGTTCTCAGAACTTCCTCTCCTTCCTTTCCCTATAAGAGAGCCGTCACACAGCATCTCTAAAAAAGTCATAAGCCCTGAGGGAAGTTATTCCTCAAGGTATTTCATGTGGAGCTTTTGTAAAAAAGGGTTATAAGAAATAACATGTTTGTAATTTTTGTTCAAATAATGTTCAGGAAAATGTATAGTTATTAAACGTCATCATCAAATAATAAAACAAGTTTTCTTTTTCTATCAAAAGACATAATGCATGAAAAATGACATAATATTATTGAAAACACACCGGAATAAAATTTCAATCCGTCTTCATAAAAACGAAAACACTCCATCGATGGTACCTGCTTCCGATCAATATTTCAGTTTTAGGGGTTGATACCCTTAGGTATATTTGGTTCGTAACTTCGACAAGCGGAACTGACTCGCTTTGTTGCAAAACAAAACCTATTCCCTGAAAGTCATATTAATTCGTTTTCGGTGAATAAACAAAATCAACACTTTTATTTCATTCAACGTTGTTTTTCATCTACTAAACTCAAACTACCTACCTGAACTACGTGTTGGAGTGTAAAGTTTTGAAATTAATATATCTTTTTGGAGAAATGGCAATAATCAGGTAGATATTCATGCCTTCTTCATTAATCGCAATTTCAGTTAGTCGCATCATTTTAATTTAATGATCATAAGTAACTTTATATACACCACTATTTGATCAGAATAATCGACTTGTTTCAAAACCAGTGGTTTCTTCATCAGGATAAACGCAAATAATAATTAACAAAATAAGAATAGACCACCAAGTGCAGACAAATAATTACCTACGGACCAAAACATTACATTGAGCTGTAATTAATTAGTTATTAGGTATCATAAAAAAGTAATATATAAAATTATTACAAAATAGATAATTCAATCATTTTTTTTTTTTTAATTTATACAAAATAATCAAGGAGTTTTAAGAAATTTAACATATTAGCTATTAACACTTTTTATTTCTAAAATGTGAAAAAATATCAAGTTCCAAAATTATACAATATATTAATCATATTAAAAATGCATTAACCCGATCAACACATTAGATCAGTTGTATCTAATTGTAACGCTCCCAGCTACAGTTTAGTTAGCATCTACAATCAACAAGTTAACTCTGAAAAACATTCTACAAATACACAATTGAGAATTCCCTAAAAAAATGAAATCCTTGGATATCTGTAATAATTCATTATTAATATCATCTGAAGTTATTGACTTATTTAAAAGTGTTCCTCTTCATTAAAGTAACTACAAAAAATGCTTCATTTTTTGAAAGAATGCAAACATATCCAAAAACTTATCACAGGATTTATATAGACTTATTAATGTAGTTCTTAAACCAAACTATTTTAACTTTGAAAATATTATAATATAATAAAACCGTAACCAAAACATCAATAACCAATCAAAAGATGTAGACCAGTCTGAAGAGGGCTTTAACAAGCTGAAACCGGTTACGGTCAATAAATTAAAGTGGAAATAAGTTGTTGTTTTATTATATTATTATAATGGAATTCCATCACGAATTATCAGTTTAAAAAATAGACGTACTGATAATATTACTTATAAACAAAATTTTCCAAAATGTCCCATTCATAGCAGATATATTTTTATTTTTGATTTAGTAGACAAGATTTTTAATACATGTGCATTATTATTCAAATATATTTAATCTCGGTTATCGCGCTGGGGCAGCGGTATCTATACCCGCTTCCCAAACTAGCTAAATTTTTTTATAAGATATTAGAGAAATTTTTGTTCTGTGCAACGTAATGGTTAGTAATGAATACTTGTAGCAAATGGGTGAGTTTGTTTACTAGGTGGAAGTAAGTTGGTGAGAGATGGGAAGGGTGATAGGGACATTGACAGATCGGTGAGTGCGGTCGTTTTGTTAGCGGGATAGCGGAAGGACCTGAAGGCGTTTTACAAAGCCTATACCATTTAGGGGAGCTTTTCTGTGTAAACCTAATCTAACCTAACAAATTTGACTTTGCTATCATTATGTATTTATAGTCTTACACATATAAAGTATATTTTATAGTCAAAATCGCTACAAAGCAACTAGTCAAATTGTATGTAAAACACACAATGATACCTTAAAGGAAAAATGACAATAAAAAATATTTATTAATTGTTAAGAAGTGGTACCTAATAACAAATATTAGAAGTAAATACGTCACATTTAACCAACAACTAAAACGACTTTTGGATAAAGAAGTAGGCAGTATTACGCACGGGAAGGAAGAATAACAGATACAATGTCGTAACCTAGTCACATTCTTTTCGACTTTTGTAAAAAATAATAAAAAAAATAATTACGAAATAAATTTGGAGTTGTAAAAACGATACGAAATAAAGATGCAAGAGCTGACATTATTGTGATATGCCATGTTACATTTGCACAATTAGAAGAGGTTGATATGAAATAGAGCAAAGTAGACGTTAGTGTAAAAGGCTCTTAGGGGCAGTTTTACTATTTAAGACTTAATATAATAAGATTAAATATCGAAAGGTAGCTGAACTGTCTGTAAGTAACATTAAAAGTTTCAATGGACAATGCAGATAGTCTTTATCTTCCTATATATTTGATAATAGATTTAAATAGGTAAATGATTTTGCTTAATCAAAAGCTATTCTATTACCATCGCCATACCGGGACTAAAATGGTAATGGCTTTGCAAAAACGCCTTTGTAAAGTATAATTGTAGGTAATGCTTTTTACACTGAAAATACTGAGAACCAATCCAGAAGAAAGCCGTTCGGTTTGCCACCCCGGGAGATGTTGGGAAAAGAAACTCCAGAGGTTGTTGCGACAGGGTCACCGGGGGGCACCTCGTCGAGGCGAGAAGGTTAAACGACATTTAAAATTGTTTCAATATTTAAAAAAATCGTGACTGTAAAATAACCAATAACTGTATCTTAAGAGGAACGGCTGCGCTACCGGTTACATACAAAACGTAGTTTTGGATTGGAGGCCAAAATGCCCAACCAATGTGAAAAATATTTTTGTAATAAAAAGTTATTTCAAAAATCTAGCTCGGATACTAAATAAATTACTCTTTTTTGATTTTAAATGATGAAGTGTAGGTAATGAAAGAAATCAGTTTTACTTAATTTTGGAAGGAACTTTGGAATTTTTTGTGTGTTATTTATAAATTTAAAAAAAAAACTGCCTAATCCTACTGTAAAGATTATTACCAAATTTAATATAATGAAAAATAAAATTTTAAAAAAGGTTAAAAATGCATTTCTGTGGTAGTAATTTTAATATATAAACGACCAGTTTTTATTCCGATGTAAATAGGTAATTTATAATTTAAATTTACAACCATCATAATTGTTTCTAAAAAAAATATATAATTTAAAATATTTTTTTATAAAATTGTGTATTTTTTTTATGTTTACATTTACTCGCAAATAATTGTCCAAGTTTCCTCTAAAATATTAAAATGTTTAATAGCCTATATTTTATAATTTAAAGCAAAAATAAATATAGTAGCTCCTGTCCGAGATAGGCATTTGACATACCTTTTGATTACAAATTGGCCTCAAATCCAAAATTACGTTTTGAATGAAACCGGCCGCACAGCCAATAGCCTAGTAAGACAGAGCTCAACTATTTCTCTGCATATTCTGCTGAGAAATGGTTGATGGTTAGTAAATACCCTTATTTCTGGGGTCTGTAACTCACGTACTGTGTGGGATGCAATTCAGGGTCTAATAAGATTTAAAACTTGCAAGTTCTTCTCCTTACAGTAGAATTTAAATGCTTTGCTCTGGAGTTAAAAATAGAATGTAGCCAGGGTACAGGAGTAGCTCAGGATAAAGCAAAAACCGGGTAGAAAGGCAGAGGGTGGAATTGATGGAAAGTGGGGGTTGGTAGAAGGAAGAGTGTTGAACAAGGGAAGATTGGTTGAGCTCTATTAGGTTGTCGGGGGTAATGGGCCACGATGGAAACTGGGTTGTTATAGGGCAGGGATTGTCAACAAATGCTTGCTACTGATCAAATTTGCAAGAAATACATTGCAAGAGGTCCTGGGGTTTGCGAGCTCTCAAGATTATAAAGATGTTGGGTTGATATGTGGAGGGTTTTAGATTTTTTTAAATTGGTATTGACGATACCCGTATGTAGGGAAAGCACAGACAATACAAAAGATTGTACCACGAAACGAGTCGTAAAAATAAACCATTATCATGTGACAAATATGAACTATGTAGCAAAATTGATCATGCGTTTGGCGAAAATATAACATAATATTCTTCTCTCCTGAGCTACTTATTGTGGGGATATTATTAATTTATTTATATTAATAATTATACGCCTACTCGGGCATTTACAAAACATGTGATGTATATAATAGTGGAAATGTAATCATGAGATAAATCATGTAAATTAAATTATGTCTGTTGGTAACTATATTCCATGCAGATGATCACATCTGATACTTCTGGAAAACATTTCCAAACTTCTCGCAATCTAGGAACAAGCTAGTATCTCAGCTACTCAGTCCTGATATTGTTATTGCCATTAAAAATAATTTAGATCGGGTTGTTCTTGTTGGAATATTGAATAAAAAGCTTAATAAATCAGGACTGTGTAAAATACTATACGTGAATCTCGTTAAAACGATAGAAAAGTCAATATAGAAATAAAGATGGCAATCTCCAACTATTTTTATTTTGAATAATACACAAAAAATGTCTTTTTAGTTCTTTTGCCGTGCTTGAACAAAGAACACATTTTTTGTCATTAATTGTTTCCATTAAGTCCGGACTCAGCTTCAACAAAACTAAAACAAAACGCCTTCAATATGTCGAGAACATTTTTTTTTATTCCAATTGTCGTCTCCTGCGTTTGTATGTACATTGGAGCGCGGTACCTAAACACAGATTTCAACAAACACCGCTGTGAACGTGGCTACAAAACATGACGCCTCATAGGTACCGTCATATTTTTACAGAGCTCGAAATAATTCCGTTTTGCAATAAAATCCAAATAAATGGAATATTTCTGAATGTTTCCGAAATCTAAAAACTGTTTTGGAAAGGTGGCAAAATATGCTTATAAATTTTATGATTTAAAATAAACATATAATATTTGAAATATAAAAACTTTACGTGCAAACATAATTTATTTTTTTTAATGACTAAACTTACGTTTTTTCTAACTAAAATGACTGTTAATGAAAAAAAACACATAAGTGTATATTTTATTAGGAAAATGTATTATAAACGTTATTCTCATCTCACTTTTGATGTAAAAATAATTCATAAAAAATTCTCAAAGATTCATAATTGATTTTCAAATTGCGCTCAGAAACTTTGGATTCAAAAATGTGTATATGTTAACTTACTTTGCGGTTAACTTTTAAATTTCAAAATTAAGCGTGATATTTTTTCTTTCTAACACCGCTTACATCACACTTCTAACCGTGATAGTAAGTGAGACTTAATAAATATGCTCATTGTACATAACCTCAAAAATTCATGTCATTCATTCACCAAAGTCAAAAGTGCACCGCGTGGCTTTTATCATATAATGAACAATTCCCCTCCCTTTCCTTCCCCTCCATTCCCCGCTTCAACCGGGTGTTGTAGTGTTTTCCATTGACCACGGAAAACAAAAACATTAAATCTGTGTTAAACATTAAACATTAATTCCTTGTTATATGTATTACCTGTAAACATCATTATCATCAATTAATATATTATATGTAAATTTTATTATCATAAATTCATTGCTGCATTAACTGTAAACCTCATTATCTGTAAATGTATATATAATCAGTAAATGTACTTCATTACCCATATAATCTGCATACTTCACCCGCCATAACACAGGGACATCCCTAGCATGGCGGGCGAAATAACACAATATGTACACTATGTATAAAATTCTTTAATAAATAAATAAATAAATAAATAAATAAGGTTACGCCCTATTGACGATGTTGTAAGTCATTTGTTGTAAGATTGTTGTCACAGGAGAAGATAATACTGAAGGAAGAGACCCAGCTTTAGTTATACTCTGCTTATATTTTATTGCGATTAAATGGTAAATTATTTAGTTAACTTCATTTAAGAGATGGAGTTAACCGCTTTTTTCTGTCTCTATAAATGGCCCAAAGGCCTTCTGCAGTTATCGTTCCGTACCCTGCATTTTTTAATGGAGATTGCCGTTATCGTCGCAGAACTAAATACATTTATTCAAACATGTATGGGTTTCTGTCATTTATGGTCCAAACCACAAACCCTTTGTAAATGTCAATAGTATTTTTTGTTTCTCTATCATCGCTATATCTTACTTATTTTAGATCAATGGTGCAGATTGCCATATTTGTTTCAGCACGCTTTATTTAAATCTATTGATAAGTATGCGTAAGCGTGAGCACTTGAAAATTTAATCGCGATCGACAAAAAAATAATTTGCTAACAACCAGTATACCGTATTCGACCTGTTTGCCATCCCTGCTTTTGACTTTCTGCGGTAGGAGAGGCGAGACAAACCGTGTTGTTAAAGGCCAGTTTCAGGGTAAGATGCGGAAAAGCTGGATGTTATTAAGGCAATGCTACCGTTTTCCAAGAAAACGTGGACCACTGTGGGCGATTGCACATGCTCCGAGGAGCGGACACGACTACGGTAAACATTTACGATCGTCTCTAATTTTTAAAGTAGATTTCAATTGTGATGTTGTCTTTACTGCAAATAACTTAATTTAACATGTATTTTCAAAATTAAATTCAGTTCACTAGTTTGGAAAATGGATTAAATCTGAAAATACGCTTTCTTAAAGGGCTTCAGTATTTTTTTAGAATGTATCTATATGTACATTTAGATCTACAAAAAAATATTGGCTCTTGAATGTATTGCAAATATTATGAATTTTCATTTTATATTTTCCTACAAGGAAAAATTAGATTGGTGTCAGATTTTTTGTATTTTTTAAGTGAATACCGCCCAAGAGCCCTAACTGCTCCGGTCTTAAGCCAGTGAGACTATGGTATCCTCAATTGAAGTAAGTTGTGAGGCTGAAGGTAGCTAAGGGGGGTGGTAAGAAGAATGGGAGAAGGAAGGTAGAGTAGTACCTAACCATTCAGATCTGGTCACCAAACATGGTTAGTCATTTCAAGCAATGTTTCAATTTTGAATGGTGGTCTTACACCAACGCGATACTAAGAATATCTTCAATTCTGGAACGTGCTGCAAATATGCTTTATATTATTTTTAATAAAATAATAATTGTAAAACAAAATTAATCAAATTAAATTCATTCGCATTTGGATCCGTGATCTTCGAATTGCTAGTCGAGACTGTCAGTGTATAAGGTTAGAAATAAAAGGATCTACATCAAATATCTCTCTCTTTCATACATGCTTCTGAAATTCTATAACAAGTTAGATTGCGGAATGTTAAAGGAAATATTTATTTATCACTTTTGTGGAAATTGATATTTGTTTTATTTTCAGGGAATTATGCCGTGTTGCGCTACCTCCTCCTTGAGCCAATATTTCAGACAGCTTTATAGTGTCCATCATCAAGGCAGATGTGTAATCCTTGTTACATACAGTACATATCGTGGTTAATTTTTGGTTTATCATAGAGGCACATCAACAACCAACAATAATTTTGCGACAACAACCAAAAATATAATCACGAAAAGAGAACTCAGGTGCTTTCAAAAAATACGTTAAGCCCCCGCATACCTAATTTCTACCGTTTTGTAACCTTTTCTCTTGAATAAAGTTTTTCAGTTTCTAAAAAATATACGATATTTGTTTTAGATAATATCCATCATGAAATTCCGTCCATAAAAAATATTGCAAGTATGCTCCGAAAATTACTTATTTATTTTACAAATTGATATTTTTTCTTTAAAATGCTATTTAAGAGGGTATTACCATAGAATACCGGAAGTTAGTCATTTTTAAATCAAATTCTAGTCGTTTGACTCTTTTTTACAAAAAAACATAAATTGATTTCGAAAGATTGTTATTTTATCTGGTAAACGCATTTTTAAATTTTGAAAAATAAGTTTATTTTTAATATACTAAGGTTATACTGTTGGTCGTTGGCAGATTTGTTCAATTTTCAAACGACATATTGTATAATACAACACAAATTTCAAATTATATAATCATACAACAAAATAAATCTATACATAATCTAGTAAACACATTTTTCAGAATTTTAATTTTAGTTAAATTAAAATCATCAAAAAATAAATACGTATTTTGTGACGAAAATACCTAAGTTTTTCTATTTATTTAAGAATAAAAACTTGACAAACTAAAACATTTCAGATTTTTTTACGCACTTGTTTTGTTTAGACATTATTTAAAAATCATAAATACCTACTTTTGATCAAAAAATACTTACAAGAAGTACAGGATATTTAATAATTTATCATCGTGCGTTTTGAGCATTTTTATTGCTTACTTGAATGTAGGTATATATGAAAGCAAGTTTTGGATGAAATAAATCCATATAAAATTTTTAATTTAAAACATTTGATACGGGGAATAATCGATCTTTCTTATCGGAACCTCCCTGTAAAGTTGCAAGCATTTTAAACTTTTATTCTCAGCCACTGGTCAATGGCTCTTAAGATATTAATTACCCACCAATTTTCTTCTCTTTTTTAAACGAGTCGTGTTTTATTAAACATTTTCACAATTTTCGCTTAATCGTTAACATTTTTAATATATTAGCACGCTCCCTCTAACATTCTTATTTACATATTCTTTCTTCTTATTTTTGAGCGCTTACTACCGGGCCTTAAAAGCAATAAATAAAATATCATCCACGCAACTTAAACTAAGTCCTGACAATGTTGAATGACATCACATCCGAACCAGTAATTTGGGTTAGCAGGGGTGCAATGGGGTGCACTTAGAGGGGTGGGTTCGGGTCCAGGGGTGCATTACTTAGATCGGGTGCCCAGTGCACAGAGCACAGGGGTGCAGCCGCTCACACCGGCGGGCGCCTGACTGTCTGGCGCCGTTCCGGAGCTCCATCCACCCTAGGGGGAGGGGGTGGCAGCTTCCCAGGGGTGACCAGATATTTTTTGTAAATAGGTTAATTCAAATCAATCAAAAATTAGATTCAAAATAACTGTATAACATATACAAACTAGACTACCTTCCAGTTTCTTTAAAAATATTAATTTTACCAAACCTTTTGAAATACATTTCCGAATCTGACTATTTACGCAAAAAAAATTTAAGGGGAACGGTTGCGAGGCATTTTTTAAACAAAACTTAAATTTGGATTTTATGCCAATATTATTCATATATATTTAATACTTCATTTTTTTTGGTAAATATTCATAAACCACTTTTTTTAATAACTTAATTATTAAAACCTCAAATTGTAATATTTAATCATTGAAGTCTAATTGACGATTCTCAAACAAAGTACTAAGAATAATAACAGAAAATACATAAATAAATTCATTTTTATTTTATTTTAATCCTCGAAGTAAAACCTCGAATTGTATTATGTAATCAGTAATTTCAATTATTATAAGAAATAATCATCAGCCTGAAACACTCATCCACATTGAAACAATCTTCCGAGAAAAGATACATGCCGCCGACGGGACTCGAATCTCGAACTCGAACATCAGAAGGGCGCGGGTTCGAGTCCCGTCCCGTCGAGTGTTTCAGGCTGATAATTATTGCTTATAATAATTGTTAACCTTCGTGCTATGCATAAAATCTTGTCGTAAACATTAGTTTATCAATTAAAAAACTAATTTCAATAATAGGGACTATCAATCAAAAATTTTAAACAGAAAAATTAGAAAAACATACGGTCGTATCTAGAAATCGAACCCAGGCCGGTTTAGTCATATTTTAGTCAAATTATGATAAACTTAAATATAGCTCAGTGGTAGAGCAGCGCCCCACCAAGGCTAAGGTCCTGGGTTCAAATATTATATGCGACGTATCTTTTTCTGTTTTTTACAATTTTTAATTGAGAGTCTCTAATATTGTATTCAATGTTCAAGAAGAAGATACAGTCAAATCTAGGAATTTAACTCAGGAAGCTCAGTTGTAAGAGCACCTTCCGGCAATTCTTTCTTGAATTCAATATCTAGATACGACTGAATATTTGTCTCACTTTTCAGTTTCATGCATTTCGTTTGAGAGTCACCAATATTGTCTTTAACGATGTAACAATTTATTTTAGGTTTGATGTATCAGTTTTATAATAATATTGTTACTTTTCAAAATACTGAAAAACGCACGAGGACTAGAGGAAAAAAATCCCTCCGAGCTTAGCTAATCTTTAGGGAGGCTGTATAGACAGTCTTTTTATTGAAAGGATAGATTAAAAGTTCTGGGAAGGAAAGGGTTATGAGGGGTGGGTAGAAATCTTTTTTTTTTTTAATTTAAAAAGGAAGACAAACATTCCCGGGTTACGAATAACCCAACAATCTCCTACTACCACCACACTAAGCGAAAGATGTTGCTTGTGTTGCGGTGGAGGACTTAGCCAGCCGAGGAATCGAACATGGAACGCCTGGGGGGGACCCAGACGGGATGCCC
Source organism: Limnephilus auricula (assembly GCA_951813805.1). Lineage (NCBI taxonomy): Eukaryota > Metazoa > Arthropoda > Insecta > Trichoptera > Limnephilidae > Limnephilus > Limnephilus auricula. The sequence goes on from OX638401.1 coordinate 4,153,178, forward strand.
ACTGAACCACTGACCGGTCTGGTGGTCTATGTGTATAAGAATGACGGACATTAGAATCCATCCCTCCTAGTGCGGTGCAAGGCGATGGATCTCTCTCAATCAATCTAATCCCGATCTGGCCCGCCATACAGTAGGTGTACAAACGCACTTTCCGTCAAGACTTAAACAAACCTCACCCTATCAACCCGGGCACCCTGCTAAATCAACAAACCTAGCGAACCACTTAGGGCGACCTATAGCAGGGGTGATGGTTATCCAATAAATGGTTCCCGAGGCGGCGGTACCCATAACCGCCTATAAAAATGTAAAACTTCTCGTAAAAATCGTCGTTTAGTGGGTTTACCTCCTGTTACCAAAAATGTTAATTTTCAAAGCAGATAAAAAAAAACGATTCTAGTTAAATATGTGTGCAAAATTTGGTCACCCCGATACACTCCACTCCCGCCAAACCACACCCACCAATCTTCGCACACACCTTCGAGACTTGGCAATTGATTTCCGATCCCAGTATTGGAAAACGGTCCCATGGTGAAACGTTTAGTCGCCCTGTAATCTGTCTGCGATATCAATATGGCTCCTAAATATGATGGTAAACAATGTGATGCATTTTAATTATTAGTAAAAATTTTGATGCATATGTGCCGTAAGATAAAACTGGATTCTAAACAGATCCCTGAGGCGTATGTGTGGTAAAACCATGTATGATCGTGTGAGAAATGTGGAGATTCGAAAATAATGCAAGGCTGATGTAAGCGTAATGAGTAAAATTAAGAAAGGAACCCTCAGATGATTTGGGCATGTAGAGCGAATGAACAAAGACAGGTGCACAAGGAGAATATATGATGCAAGTGTGAATGGTATAAGAAGTAGGGGACGTCCGAGGAAGACATGGCACGATCAAGTGAATCAGATACTTGAGTCGGGCCATGTCAAGAGTCATAAAAATAGAAGAGTATGTATGAGACGATGTATGAATGTGAATGAGGCAAAGAGTGTGTGCCAAGACCGACGTGTTTGGCGGTCCGTCCTCTCTGCCTACCCCTGCCGCGAAACGGCGTGATGGTTAGATAGTTAGTTAGTTAGTTATTCTATACAGTAATCTCTAAAAGCTTGTCGAGAAATTACAGTTATCAGGGCAGCGTTAATATATGAAAAACCGAATATTTCGACAGGTTATTAAAGATTCAGTTTCAGTGCTCTATACGCTCTCCTGTCTTATTGTAATTTGAGGGGCGGTGATACCCATATCCGCGAAAATCATTTATTGGATAACCAACACCTCCTTTATCACCACAAGTAGCTCCTAACGTTTGGCTTAGTTTTCGAGTTTTGGCGGCAAATACGTCTGACCACCAGCTACGTGGCAGGCCGGATCCGGAGAGACTGATTTAGGGAGACTTTTGACCTCTCCAGCAGGGCTCTTTAGAAACATCGCTTTCACTACAGTGAGAGAGATGGATTCATACGTCCATCACTCCTGGACACACTGACCCTCAGATTCCTAACCACTTCTCATACATTTTTCCTTCCCAGAACTTAATTTCCCAAAAAAAAACCTCCACACAGGATTCCCGAAGATGACACACGTTCTGAGGGGAATTATTTTCTTCAGGGCCTCCTGTGTGAAGCTAATGTAAAAAAAATAATAAACAATGACTGCGCTGGTATTCTAATACTTTAAAATAATCATATAGCTTTTAACACATTTTGGCAAAATGCTAAAGAAAATAACGCAATTCGTGTTTTAGTTTTAAAGCGAACAAACAAATTGAAACGAACCAGATATATATTTTTAGATCCCACATTTCCTTTAACGTGTTTGACCCCATTTAGAAAGATGTTATAAAAGAACAAAATAGCACAACAAAAAGGCGATGCAATGATGCCGACCAAAATATTTATTCAAATTTTGTTTGCTTTATCAGTGGATTTACGTTTGAAATTAATTGGCATCCGTCTGAGTTGTCAATTATATAATGTAAACAGCAATATTCCAAGACATTTTCCAAGTCAGTGAGTTTGATTTGAAAATAATAGTCGTAATTTGGAGACGAAATAATCATTCAACGATAACTTTATGTTAGCGATTCAATTCTTCCAGTGAACAAACCTCTCACTCAGCAACTATTGCTAACGAGTTTGCTTAAACCATCGAAATAGCCCATAACTTCATCATAGCTGAATATAATGCTTGACTAGTGACAAATGAATTTAAATGATTCGTTACTTTTTAACGATTCCTTCTAAATTTCCATTCTGAATCATGGATTGAAACAATTCACTGATTCATTTTTATGAGAAATGTTGATTTGAGATGTGACTGTTGTTGTTAACAGTGACAAACTTTTAACGTCAATTCCTGACGGTATTTAGAGTAAAATTGTAGTCATCGGTGAATCATTTGTTATTTTTTTTTTCAATATTCAAAATAAAATATATTTTATTTTAACTTAATAGCTAAAACTTCAAAATGTAAATATAAATCACTGAAGGTGACTCTCAATCAAAAATTTTAAACAGAAAAGGATGCCATTACTAGATGCGACCGTATCCTTTCTGATAGTTCTGTTTCATACTTTCGATTGAGAGTCGCTAATATTGTCTTTCACGTGTCGTCATTGGTACATACCCTGACAACAACTATCCAAAATCTAGCGTTTTTTAGTATATTAATCACTGGATACCAATATGAAATCAACATTTTTTACCCAAATAAGTCGGGTTCGTCTCTTATCTTATGTATATGAGGTCTACAGATATAAAAGAGAGAAATATTTGTTTGTTTTTTTTTTTTTTTTTTAATTTTTCGAAGAAAACTTTTTTGGAAAGGTTTTTACTTTGTGATGTCATTATTTATTTTAATTAAAAGGCAAAATAACTTTGTTTTCATCACTTTATATTTATACACAATCTACATGTTTCGTGAACGATGTAGATTGTGTATAAATATAAAGTGATGAAAACAAAGTTATTTTTTCTTTTAATTAAAATATTAAATATTTATGGTGTCACCTTGTAGAAATAGAATACATTGCCAAACACCATCTCTTGAAACACAAAAAAAATGGCCGGCAGTCGAAGGAAAATAAAAAAAAAATAATAAATAATAATAATATTTAAAAAAAGTGAAATTGTCATAAATCACCTGATTGGTTACAAGAACTACGCAGACCTATTGCAAATACAAAAAAATTGAATTTGTTGCTTTTTTAAATATTTTCGAATTTAAATGATTCGTTACATTTTAACGATTCTTCGTAAAATTCCATCCCAATCATGGATTTTAACGATTCATTCATTATTTTTTTATAATTTTATATCAATCGAAAAGTGAGTCGATTTCTATTGAGTGATGTAAATTGTTCGTCTTTATTTGTCTATAAAAATACTAAAATCTTTTTTACCATACTTTCAAGGGAAGACTGTGGGAATAATATAAATGTACAGACTTTTATGTACCATTATACGACTTCAATCAAACCACATTGAACGAATTATTTTAAAGAATCGAATGTAAAACCACTATTTCTTGCCCATTTCTCGTCGATTCAATAAACCTTCCCCAAATAGTTGACTAAACAAGACTATTTGTTATTATTGTAGTTACTCGTAACGTAATCACAAGCTTCAGATTTTGTTTGTCAAGTTGGCCTTCCTGAATTATTAAACACATTTCATAGTATTAGATAAATATGTACCTTCCCAGAAATGTTCTATGGAAATTTCAGCTATTTCAGTATAGCAGTTACTTATGTATACGAATAATTTCATGAATTAATATTTATGAAAAACGCCAATTCCAATATTGGACTGTTGGAATTGTAAGGGTTCTATTTAGCTACGTAAGTAAATTATAGAGTTTTTTGCTTTTTCTGCTTAGAGATATGAATGAATTAGGTTTTATTCATTAAATCAAGTTACGTAAGGGAAATATTCTGTTGAAAATAAACATATCTTAAAGAAAATATTTGATTAAATTAATCGTTTTTTTTTGTTAAAAAACATTAATTTAAAAGGTTAATAACGTTTTGCGTGTCCGGGGGTAAAGTGCAGTTACTTCGGGAGGTGATTCTACATGATAATATTAGTAAAAAAAAAGATAAATGACTTTTTTCAAAATTCCAACTTTTTAGGGGTTTTCTTTAGGTAAAACGATAAAATCAGTCCGTCGTATTATTCCGGTACTATTTTACGCTGTTACGATACGAGTGACTCACAACAATCCAACGTCGCGGGCGGGCGCACAGCAAATTTATCGGTTAGTTTGTACCTTACACTGAGGATTTTTAACAGTTACATCTTTTTGTATGGGAAAAAAGTTGGAATTGGAAAAAAGTCATATATATTTTTTACTTATATTATCATATAGAATCACCTCCCGAAGTTACTGTACTTTATCCCCGGACAGCCTGTTCAAAAAGGTTCCACAACAGTTGATACCCCGATAATTGCCCCTCCGGCATACTTAATACTGTACGAAGTCGGTTTAGGGGTAATACGGTATACCTACTTACACAAAATATAATTAAATGTCCCCGAAGGGGTGTTTAGATAACAATAGTAAAAAACATATTTTCTTTAAAATGTATTAAGGGTAAAACTACTTGTCTATACGCTGTATATACCAGCGTACCTATGATTACAAAAAATCTACATTCTAAATCATTTCGTTTGATACCCATAACAACTATTGTTAAAAGGAATTTTTAAGTCGTTTTTAGGTATGAAGGCAGCAGCAGCAGAAATAATGCCGCAAAAATTTGTCAGAGGAACAACAGTTTGATCACCATTTTCCATTTCGTTTAATAACCTAGTTATGTTTGGGATCTTATTTATCTTATTTATTATACCTAAGCATCAGCAATTCTATATAGGTATTCTATCTATCGATTAATGACTATCCTAGTACTTCTTCTTGTTTATTCTGAATCAAAACAAGGCTTTTTATAAATAAATTGTTTCCCTTTCGCAAACATGTATTTTCAACGTAAGTAAAGGAAAACGTCTAACTGTATTAAATATGCAGCACGTAGGTGGACGTAATAAATATTAAAACTCGTAAAACTTCCAATAAAGCTTGACTAAAATATGCCTTGCCCCCAACGGCAGACATTATTTTCTATAAATTTTCTTCATTCGAGTTAAGCCAATTTCTTTTTATGAAAATCTTTTTACTGAAACAAGCGTAGCACGTAGTGAAGCGTATTCCTGGAAGTGACTTTACTTTTATTTCGAATAGATTTGGGTTTCAGGGCTATAAAGGAAACCGCAACACAAATGGAGCAAAGAAATAATAACACCGATCAAAAGTATTTTGGGGACGTTTGTCTTGATCCCAGGAAGAAGGAAAAAGAGGCAATACTTTAACGTATTGAGTGAGGGATGAAATGGGGTTGATTGGCTAAGTTTTATTTGATATCTCCGTTTATCTTCTTCCGGCAATAGGCTCCACAATAAGAGATATAATACATAGTATGATATAGTCAATTTATTTATTATTATTTTTTTTCTTTTACATTAGATTTACGACCAGTCGTTTCACAGATTTTTTTAACGTTAATTTTTTGTTGTTGTTACTTATGTTTACAGACTTTTGCAATGGGCTTATTAGAACAATTCATCAAATTTCTGTTATTAGTCGATTAACTGGAATAAATACATAACATGAACATTAACCACGACGATACTACAAATATCTTCCGTTTTAAAATAAGGTGCTAACAGGCGTAATATGCTTTATGGCCAGACCAAATTACACACGGACCAAGTAACGCTTGGACCAAATTAAAAATGGACCAAATTATACATAGACCAAATTAAATATGGATCAAATTACACCTGGACCAAGTTACACATGTCAAAAAACCTTAACACACTTAACTTAAGAAGGTATTACTAGATAATACCGGAAATTAGTACTTTTTAAATCAAATTCTAGACGCATTCTTTTTTACAAAAAAAAACGAAATTTATTTTGAAAGATTGTTATTTTATCTGGTAAACGCACTTTTTAAATTTTGAAAATCTAAGTTTATTTTTAATATACTAAGGTTATACCGTTGGTCGTTGGTAGATTTGTTTAATTTCCAAACGACATATTGTAGTAATATTCAACACAAAATTCAAATCATATAATCATACAACAAAATAAATTAATATATAATCTAGTAAACACATATTTCAGAATTTTAATTTTAGTTCAATTATATTCATAAAAATTAAATCCGAGAACGTGTTTTGTGACGAAAATACCTCAGTTTTTTCTATTTATTTAAGGTTAAAATATTTCAGATTTTTTTACACACTTATTTTAATAATAAATTATTAAAAAATCATAAATACTTATCATCAAAAAATACTTACAAGAAGTACACGATATTTAATAATTTATTTTCTTGCGTTTTGAGCATTTTTATTGCTTACTCGATGTGGGTATATATTAAAGCAAATTTTGAGTGAAATAAATCGATATAAATTTTTTTATTTAAAAAATTTGATACGGGGAATAATCGATCTTTCTCATCGGAACCTTCCTGTACAGTTGCAAGCATTTTAAAACTTTCATTCTCAGCCGCTGGTCAATGGCTCTTAACCCAACTTTTGTTTTTTTTTATCAAATGTGACTTTCATTTAGCGCTTAAAATTCAAATCTATTCAAAATCTGATTTTTTGAGGTTTGTAATAAATTTCAGAAGTTGTGTCCTTGCTAAACTCCTTCCATGTGTAATTCTTGCAATGTTATTTTGGTATGTAAAATTCACGCTTGTGTAATTTCGTCCTGACCCCAGAGAGCAAAATGGGAAAGAAGTGAAAACTTATAATGTTTCTTGATTAAAGTTGATTCATTATTTACAGCTCTTAATGGAACCTTGTCCGGGAAAACATTCCTGCAATTCATAAATAAAAAAATGCATCTTTTATAACTCACGGGTAATATAATCCACTAGTACTTACGTTATAGTATGTATTTAGATGCTTCTAAGTTTTTGCGATAACTGGTAATGCTTATATGTAATAGTTTACCTTATGTTGATAAAATAACCAAATAACTGCAATCTTTATACCGTAGACGTCTGACAGATATGCCTGTGTATATTCTACGGGCATTCCGATAGAAGGTACTCCGATGGGTTGTCGTTACTGATACCTTCAAAACCGATGCACCGATGGGTTACACAAAGAACGTCTGTATATGTCTAATTTCGCTCAAGGTTCTTCAACTTCCACAAGAAAATCTCTGTTTACGTTCGGTATTTGTACTTGATAAATAATAATATTAATTAATAAATAAACAAATAAATTAAAAATTCAGCGCTATAAATTACAGAACTTTGTCTTAAGAGGAATATAAACGCCTGAAATTTTTGGCTTTTTACCCCTTCAGAACTCCGCGTATTTTTAGCGCCAAAGTTTTTAATTATTTTGTTTATGAATAATTTTACAAGAACGAAAAAAAGTTAGTCAATCAATCGAGTCAAAAATAATCTTAGCCATAAAGGGGTATTTTTAAAAAGTTGTTTCTTATTTAACTTCATTTATGTCTAACGAAAAAACAAATTATTTAGTACTTTGCGTTTATATTTTTTGTAACGTAATTAATAAATTTACATGTTCGTAATAAGCATTAACTTTATGGCTCGCCATAATTTACAATAAAATATATACATTTATTTTAGACCACTTTAAATTTTTATTACACTCTACCGGTTTCGGAAGAACCCTTCCTTCGTCAGTTATAATTTTATTTTGATTTCATTAAATTGAAAAGGTAGGAAAAGCTTCAATATATCCATAACATATTTTTTCATGTTCATAATGTAAACCGATTCGTAGTAAAGATAAATTTTAATTTTAATTTGGTATATAACTTTATCATAATGACAAATTTGACTATGTTGTTGGAGATAACACGACGTTTTCCGTCAAGAGCTTTTCAAAAATTCCAATAATTTACTGAGCGTTACGTAGTCCTGTATTCAATTGGCCGAATATTTATTTGTAAGTTCCGTGTCCAGTCAATCCAAGATGGTAGCCGTGTTGGCTAGTACCTTTTTCCTCCACCAAAGTTCGCACGAGCGTTACACGCTGCCAAACCGGAATAATCACACAACTACTCATTTCATTTAAGATGATTATGTACGACACGTTTTGTTTAATGTGTTATTTTGATTCAATCCGATTGTAGTATTTGCGTGCTCATAAACAGCGTGTGTTTACTATTAGCTTATTATAAAATACGTACATTAGATTATCGAGAATTCAGTTTGATAGGTCATATCGAATCTAGGCGATATTCCAACAGTTGGAATTATAAATGCTTAATCCATGGAACGTGGAGATAGCCCGCTTAACTAGCGTCATAATGCCGGTATACACCGTTATAACGCCCTGGGATTAAAACCTGATCCAAACGAGGTATTATTGCACCGGTTTGGCTATTCTGTCTCATTAGCATATCATATAAAGCAGGATGTTTACTGATATTGTATTGACAAGTAACTGTACGTGATACTGGTGAAGTTTATCATGATCAAACGCAAACTGCGCCAACAGAGTGTTAATAATATAATGGCGGCCGTTCCGTATTTATTGTTTTATTTACGTTTGTTTATTAAGTTAAGCATGAGTTTCAACTACATTTTATAACACATATAATACATAGTTAAATGGATACTTGAATAGAATCAGGTTTAAAAATTAAAAATAGATAATTTTCTTGGTGATTCCCAACACAAAAATTTATGAAAATCACAAGGCGCCAGAGCTCACTATTTTAGGTGTTGATTACTTCAAAAGCAGAAGTATGCTTGTAGGTATATTATGTCTTGAAGAACTGTATCAACCCAAACGTTATTTGTTATTATGGTTAATAACAAATAACGTACAATACACAATACCTCTCTAATTGAGAAAATCTCATGTTTGACATTTAAATAACTTTTAGGATATATTTTAAATATAATTATCAAGTACATATAAAGTTTATTTTAACTGTAACATAAAGAGTAAAATCTCAAAATGTTATATTTAAGCACTAAAAACAATATTGACGATTCTTAATCAAAAATTTGAAACAGAAAAATTGCGCTAATGGGACCCTATCCCCTTTATTCATATTTAACTTTATCATATTTCGACTAAGAACTACCAACATTAAAAATTTATATTAACCGAAGTATGATGCAGGTAAATATGCTCGAAGAGGATAGGGTCCTTTTTGCACAGTAGTAGAGCAGCGCCCCGGCAAGGCTAAGGTCCTGGTTTCAATTCCTAAATTTGATCGTACACGGAGAAAAATGATATTCTAAAATTCGATCATTTTATTCGTAAAAACGGTTAAAAATGGGACAGAAGTTATTACGAACAAATTAACAGGGTTTCAATGTTTATTGGCTGGAACATGTAAGAATAATTTGTTGGTATACATAATTTCGTACGTGTACCAATAAATTATTCTTATATTTTCCCGCCAATAAACATTGAAACACTGTTAATTTGTTCGTAAGAAGTTCAGTCCCGTTTTTAACCCATTTTACGAATAAAATGATCGTATTTTAGAATAACATTTTTCTCCGTGTATCTTTTTCTAATTTTTCTGTTTCAAATTTTCAATGGAGAGTCGTTAATATTGTCTTAAGTGATTACATATAAAGAGCCAATAATTCGCTTTTAAAGGTAAAAAAAATGTAATTCAACCATTCATTGTTAAACCATTGATCCATTATTCTTAGATTAGAAAATTTAAAAAGAGTGTACTATGTAATTGTTCAATCTATATTACAATATGGTATTATTGGTTGGGGAGGAACTTATAATAATATTTTAAATCCACTCAAAATTGTTCAAAGATTGATAATTAAAGTAATTTTGAAAAAACCATCCAAATTTTCTACTGAAATTCTCTTTTCAATATTCAATGTACCTACAATAGACAAAATATATAAAAAATATTCAATTCTACAAATTTACAAAGAAGTACAGTTAAATAACTTACCATTCCATTCATCAGCGAGATATCAGAATACTATCAAAATCCCTAAATTTAGTACAAAGCACACACAAAATACTTATCTCTATGTAGGTATAACATATTATAACAAACTACCATTATATCTGAAAGTTATCAAAAATATTCAGGAATTTCAGCAAAAATTTAAAAAATACCTAAAACAACTATAAGAGTCTATATCTCACTATTATTATTATTTCTGATAAATCTTGCAATTTCTTAATTATGCCTTGTTTTTTGCCATAATGTATTATGTATTTACTTTCACACATGATATTGTATAATTGAAATATAATTGAACTAAAATTCCCTCACCAAACACAAGAGGCTTGTCTCTTTATGGTGAGGAAAAGCTATTTTTATCCACTATTTTACCACTGTATAAAATGTAAAAATTGTGTATTTTATTGTAATAAAAACCTTTAAATATTAAATAAAAAAAAAATATAAAAAAAAAATAAAAGGATAAAAAAATTCCATTACTCAAAATTAGCCACCACTCTATCACGTAATTAAAAACCACTGAGATTATGTAAATCCACTTAATTACAAATTTGCAACAGCGGCGTGGGATTATAAATTTGAATTTTTGTATTTACGCCCCGATGAGTATCCGTTTCGAAAATGTAAAAATAATTTGGTTAACAAGTATCTGATGCTTCCTCCCTAACAAGATGTGTCACGATAAGTGATTTCTGACTTTACAAACAACGCTCGTTCATTCATCACTGTTCGGGACGTGGCCGGAGATGGGGGTTGTTGGGGGAGGGAGTATTCGGGGGAGGATGTAGTTGTGGGGAGGGGCTCGCGCCAAAGGGGATGTTCGTTTGCCCGTGGGAGGTTATAGGTTTGGGGTCACCACTTTCATATTATCCATGGTGTAATTTTGTTTGTTTGTTGAACTTTGCTCAAAAAATTGTAACGAATTCGGGTTCATGCAAATTGACCAGAACAAATTTAACATTTACGTACGCGAATTTCGATATCCATAAAATTTGAAAAAGTCGCTTCATAGTTGTACAATAATGGCAAGATTATTATTATACAGGGTCATTATTGTACACTTTACATTTATAACTTAATTTTAATGAAACAAAAAACTCCTTAAGAGCGATTGACCAGCAGCTGAGAATTAAAGTTTAAAAATGCATGCAACTGTACAGGGAGGTTCCAATAAGAAAGATCGATTATTTCCCGCATCAAAATTTTTAAAATAAAAGTTTTATATTGATTTATTTCTTTAAAAACTTGCTTTAATATATACTTACATTCAAGTAAGCAATAAAAATGCTCAAAACGCACCATGATAAATTATTAAATATCTTGTACTTCTTGTAAGTATTTTTTGATCATAGATATTTAAAATTTTTCAAAAATGTCTAAAAAAAATAAGAGTGTAAAAAATTTTTTGAAATATATCATTTGTAAGACTTTAAATAAACAGAAAACCTGAGGTTTTTTTGTCATAAAACACGTTCTCGGATTTATTTTTTAATGATTTTAATTTAACTTAAATTAAAATTCTTAAAACTGTGTTGACAAAATTATGTATTAAATTGTTTTGTTGTATGATTATATGATTTTAAATTTGTGTTGTAGAATATTTCGTTTGAAAATTGAAGAAATCTGCCAACGACCAACGGTATAACCTTAGTATATTAAAAATAAACTTAGTTTTTCAAAATTTGAAAACTGCGTGTACCAGATAAAATACAAGCTTTCAAAATCAATTTATATTTTTTTGTAAAAAAGAGTCAATACGTCTAGAATTTCATTTAAAAATAACTAATTTCCGGTATTCTCTGGTAAAATACCCTCTCAAAGTGACATTTTGTTTTACTCAACAACTCTACTTTGGAATGACTTGAAATCTTCGACACCCTCACAAATTGTATTCTACACAAGAAATTCCCGTAGAGTGTGAAGTTATTTTTAATAATCTAGCATTTCCATTTTCAATCACTTCACAATATGTTGATAAGTTATTCCAACATTTCGATCTTTGCTTAAAATACGTTAACGAACGTTAGACTAATAATTATTCTGGCTCTCGAAATATGTAGTGAAAGATCGATGTCTGAAGACCCTTGAAAAACTATAAGGAAAAATGAAGATTTTACAAATTTAAAACATTATTCCTTATTTATTTACCAGATCGGACCGTTTTCAAACAATTACGTTCACATTCAGACAACAATCTGAAGATAAAGGTATTTTTTTTATTATTCTTTATTGAGACGGTCTGTACTATATTAGTATATTTAACTAGTTTGCATGTATTTAACATGCAAATATACATGCACATTCATTCTTCAGACTTGTAAGCATATCATCATGTATAGTTGTCTTTACATCAAGCAGTTCTGTAACTCCGATTTTCTCATATGTGGCAATCTAACACTTTTTATAGTTCTACTTTCACAATTATGTATATCTGTTTTAAAAAAAATTGCATCCTTAAAGTATTTTGGCATTTGGTTTTTCATAACTTTATGAATAAAAGTTATCACATTAAAAGGCAGCATCTTTTTTATTGGAATCCAATTTAGCTCCTCTCATTTGATTACATTTTTACATACTTACCTTTCCCAGTAAATATCTCATAGTTCTGTTCTGCATAAAAAACTTCTAGCTTGATCAAGTTTCCTCAATAGGCCAAATATAACATCGTAGAGCAGGAATCTAAATGTGGAACAAATTGTTTGAAATCGGCCCGGTCTGATTTTAGTTTTAAATTGGTTTCATTGTGTTATAAAAATTATTCCATTATTGGTAAAAAAATTAAAAATTACGGTGTATTTATTGTATTTCAAATAAATAACTATTCAGTAATAAAATAATTTTGGTACTTTCTTTATCGCTTTTCTGTTATATGATTTAACCAGATCTAATGTTGATAATTAAAAGTTCATTGATCATGAATAATTTTACGAATCACACAGAAATATTTTACATCACTTCACGTAAGCACCAAAAAATTTGTATGTTTAGGAAAAAATAGTGTATGATTAATTATTATCAGCAATTGATGACATTTTGTAGAGAAAAAAGCTTTTAGAGTGCAATGAAATTTATTTAAAATTCTTTCGTATACGGCGTGATATTATAAGCTAGATATTAAAGTTGTAACGAAACCAGAATAAAAACAAAAACACAAAACTTTAGCATCTTAGAATAATATTATGGTGAAGAATCATATACCTTCCCAACACTGCAACTTTCAAGAGAATGCATTAACTTTTTCATATTATTTCTTAGCTCTTTATTTATACAAAACAGAAGGTATACGTAAGTATCCCCTCAACTACCCTATTAACTATAAAGGGGGAAGTTTTTTAATAAAGCCAACACACAATGGGAAAACTGAGAGAACACTGGACCATTAATGCGATCCCACAAAAAGTTTTGCATTTGTACGCCTAGGGAAACTCATAAAAATGCAATGACCCTATAAATAAGACATGTTTAAGACTTTGCTTCCTTTGTATCCTCTTAAAGGTCTCTAGGTTAGTATGTTAGTCGACCTTTTATGATTAAAAACATTTTGTAACTTTTCTATTCGCTTATTTTATGAGCCCAAGTTTCACTCAGATAAGGGATTTTTTTGCTGGTACGTTTTTAACTAGTTCGAATATCTTGTATAATAATTGGGTCAGAAGTGGAAACTACAAATTCGTTATTTATTTAACAAGTTTCTGGTTTCATTGTAACCAATTTGCAATTTACATTTTTTATTAAAAGGAAGTGAATTTCAATAAACGATTCATCGTTTTCCCAAAGAAGATTAACATAATGGTGAAGTAATGAATCTGTGCTCTAATAATGTATATTTTTGCTATTATTTGTATCTCAGGAGATAAAAATGTCTGACTTTTATAGACGAACAATCCGATTAAAAGTTCTAAGATCTTTATTGTAGTTCAGTTTCGATAAATACATTTTCGTTTTTTAAATTTATTTTTTGACTTCCCAAACACATATCCATTTTTTTATACAAATGTTTCGAAAGTTAAAATTTGTTTTTTAAATACGACAAAATTAAAAGTAATTTATTTTTAAATTAGAAAACTAATCAAAATAAAATAAAAGGCACCACTTTTCAGGATAAAAAGTTAATTCAAAATCTTTTTAACAAAGATTTCATTTATTGAAATATAATATTCACTGCTGTTGGAGCTAAACAACAATTGTTGCTTTGTACTCATTCCTTTCCCGGGACCAGAAAATAATCGGTTTAACAAGTTTAGTAATATCATTGGTTTCTAATTCCGAGACCATTAGCTTACCTCGAGTCAAGTCATCAATGCAAAATGTTGGGGTTGATCATCTACCCCTATTTAAAGAGAAACAATTGGGCTATAAATACCCCAATGTAAGGGATTTTGACCCCTGCGTCCATCGCGGTTGATTCATTAATCGTTCGATAACTTGGAAACTGACAAGGGTCAGTAATGGTTACTTAAAATTTCAGTAGTAAAGTTAAATCGAGGGTTGGGTTTTGGTTTGCCTTCAGATTACCAACAGACAGATGAAAGGTGAAAACCTAATTAACGGATAAGGCTCTATTCAACTTTAAGCGACAAGCCATGTTAAGATTTACGTATTTATGAAATATAACCGCTGCTAACGCTTTTCCGAAATTTGGGTTGTAATCATAGTACTCTTTTGTAAATATATCCGATTTTGTTAAAAAAAAAAGATTTCTGAAAATTAATTATATTTTTTTTTTGTTTCTTTGTAATTATCAATATTGTACTTTGAATAATATCAATCATCGTTAGCAATAACTGTATTATATTTCAATTCAAATAAATTTATATTCATATTAACCTTGCTACCACATAGATATATTTTTGGTGCTGACAATTTTGCTAGTTTCAAAAAGCAACTCTCTTCGATTCCATCTTCTGATAATTAACTTTTATTTTTAAAAGAAAAACCTGTCTTTTAGTATTCGATACCTTACGAGTACCTACATCATATCTTTATTTCATTATTTGTAACACACACAAATAGTTGTATCCGTCTTTATCCACATCTTTGCTTTGTTTTATGTCAAGTCAAATCTAAATTGTAAAATTTGTTGTTGTTACAACTATATTACTACTCACCATGTTATACTTAAATTATGTAATATTTTTATGTAATTTTGAATTAAAATAGGGCCACAAAATAAGTTAGCTGTGTTTTAAGATTTTATTATATCTAAGATTATCACTTTGTAAGACAATTGAATTATTTATAATTTTCCTTCATCAGAAGTTCACTGTCAACGTAATGATTAGAATTTAAACGTTAATGGTGTAAAGATTTCAACGAAACCTTAAGCATTTTTTTAAATAATAAGATAATCACACCAGCTGTTTTTCCTAAGCGTACCGAGAACTATTACCCGATTATACTTTGTTAATTTGAGAATTTTTATGGTGTTTTTCTTTGTAATCAAAAACATTTTATCTCTTGTTAAGTATTGTTTTTATTGCATCCTAATTTAGATTTTATATTTTTAGAGTACCAAAAAGATTTTTCAACCATATAATATAAAGTTCGTAACCCTTAGATTCATATTCTGGTATTAGCCATCGCCCAAGCAAAACAATATTTACGTTGGTCAAATTCTGTATTTTCAAAGAAAATAAAATTATTGTTTTTGAGAGTTTTGTTGGTTGAAGGTTGGCTAACTTTGTGAAAACAGCCTATTTCTGTATCGTTTAGAAGAAAAGTATTTTCATACTTTCGTAAAATGGTTACTTCAGTTATTATGTTTATAATACTCTTTCGAAATAATGATCACGTTAAATATGTTATTGAATAAACAATAATTTTATCAATTATCAATCGCGTTTGAGAGGTCTATATAAGAGACTCCGCTGACTGACAAAGTTAAATTTGACCATCTATGCTGGGTGTTAAGGAAGGTACTTCACTTACTTTTTCCAGCAATTCCTGACATTATTTGGAGTAAAAAAATTTATTGAATTCTTGTCTCCGGTGCCTTTTTTTATGTCTTTTTATTTTTTTTTGAATCATTGTTTTTTTTGCTATAATTGATAAAAAAAATTATAGTTTGAAGTGTGAAAATAATAATTATTTTACCCTTCATCAAGTGAAAAGGTTTAACCTAGTGAATCTCAATGTGGGCGATATAGCCCCTCGGGGGCGTTGGTAAGATCGAGGAGGCGGTGGTAGCCTAATGTAGCCTAGTGGTAAGACAAATTGAAGCGTTGAAAGACTAGTAGAGTGAAGGACTGAAATGGGGGTCAGAGGCATTTAAAAAATTACATTTTTTTAATGACTTCAAATAAGTCATATGTATACCATTGAAAAAATCTTGCACATGATCCGTTCAATTAGTTATTTGGTATTATTTTGAAATGAATAGTTTATTCGTTATTTTGATAATAATGTTTTTAAAAAACCTTTTATATATTTAGAAAGCAATGTATACGGGTAACAAATAATCTCAGAATGTTGCAAATCCACACAGTTTCATAATTAAAAGTGAAAAATGTGGTTTGTGCGATGATGGAGGACTAAACTTGTAGAAGGTCAAACCCGCAGCGCCTGGTAGGAACGAATAATTACCGCGCCACCAATTGGTCGTTATATTTCGAAACATGTAATAACTTTTTTTAAAAGAGAAGGAGGGGAGACGTTGGAAAAAAAATCTTTGAAAGTTGGCGGTGGGCTATAAAAGGTCGGAAACCTCTGGTCTTACCTAACCTAACTTAATCTAACACGTTTTTCAATATGTTATTAGTAAGTACTTTATACTGTTTTTTTCTTTGATAAACAATACAAGTCGGATGATCGAGAGTTTCAATGATACTGAACGTTTCAATGTACTGATAGTTGTGTTTATTATCGTCTTATTTACAATGAATATTTAACTGCAATTAACGTCCGTTATATCGGTTCCTAAATATTAAACTGCGGCAGGGAAAATGGTCACTAAATGTGCCCACCTGTCGATCGGATATCATCGACTGTCTAGGTAACCGTTCGGATCTAATACCTCTCATATGGTACAACTGACCTTTGTTATAACACATTAAAACCAAATATACCTATAGTAAAGACATCTAATAAGAGACATTAAAACTACATACATATTCGAAAACACGTACGTGACCAATATATCTATTATATAATATTCATTAAACTTTGAACTACCCGTAACTCTACCTATTTTCATCCTTTGATTTGGAAAAGGGATTCAATTCGATGGTACCATTAAGCGGGCGACAAACGCAAAGATCACATCAAAAGATACTTTACAACACAATAGCGCTAGCCATGCAATCCCGTAAAGACCCGCCACACGTAAAAATATGATGCGTTATAAGCGCGGTTCGGTCCTTCGCTATTCGGCGTTATTCGCCGTAATCGCTCCCGATGCGATATTTGAAAAGTTATGAGACCCCCCACCCCTTCACCGTAAATAGGAGAGGGGGTCATTTCCATGGCAAGGAGCTGTCAGCTGTTAAGTTGACAGATCCAATACAAGTTCACCTGCTGTAGGAAGAAATATTTTATAACGTTGTGTGTGAGTAGAAAAAATATTTTGTTACAAGTATCTTTTGATGTGAACTTGCGTCTGTCCCGTGCATTATACCTATCAGAGAAGCTACATATTGTATCTAAACCAATAAAACAATAATTGATTTCAATGCACGAACAACGCAAAAACTTCAACATTAACTGTCCAAAAATTCATCGGAACCAATTTCATCACTGCAACAAAACAAACCAAACACGAACTATTCCAATTCCGTCGGGCAACGCAAGCCGTATTTCTGTTTGAATAAAGGGAAAATAAATCAACGGACAAATTGTACACTAATGGTCTTGTAATGGCGAATGAGCTACCCTGTAGGAGCTCGAGGGAGTTCCTTTTTGTCCTACAGTTCGCCCAATACAGCCCCTGAGCTGGGAAGGTACTATCCTAGATTAATAAATATTGAAACATGTATTTATTCGACCGAATGTCGGAATATGTTGTAGTAGTTTATTTACGCCTTTGTTTAAGTGACAGGTTCGGTCTACCTGCAACATAACAGTGGTATAATCGATATGTATTGAGGCTACTAATAGTGGTTTGTTTATCTTTAGAAGCGTTGTGTGGAATGGATTAAAGTATTTCCGATTTATATTTTCGTAGGTACTGTGGTACAAAATGTATCACTGTGATATAAGCAATTTCATTACAATGACGCGATTGTTTGCCTTGCGATATTCTTGCGTTATTAAATAGGATACAAATTATAAATATATTTTTAATAAGTATTGGTACAACATTAAATGACAGAAAGGGGTGAAATTTTATGATTAATTAACAATTCTTAACGCAGTGTTGACTTTTACTGACATTTCATTTCCGCTGTCGGTCATTTCTGTTTCGTGTAATTACGTTCCATTATTTTCGTTTGGTGAATCATTTTCTTTTTACATTTACTCCAGACGTAGGCCCCGAGGAAAAAATTTCCTCGGGGCCGTCGTCATCTATGAAGATCCTGTGTTGAAGGTCTTTTCGAGGAGAGGAAAGAGTTAACTTGGGTATTGTGCACAGAGTCAAGGGTTTTTTTAGGTTTTTAAGGGGTTGCAGAACAGAGATGGCTGCTAAATTTAATAGTGGGGCGCACTTGAGATTTTAACTGTGTACCATTAAGATATCTGTGGGGCATGTACAGTATTTCCAACTTCCGAGAGGCCAACTTGACTCTGGCTTCGATGGAATCAACCCTAAGAATGTATAGATAGCCATATAATCGCCGTAAATAATGTATAAAAAATTGAAAATTTTACTACATTTTTGATTAAACAACTGTATGAATATAATAGATAAAGACCTCAAACAATGATACGTTTTTTAGATTTTCACGGCCAAAAGCATTTTCGTTGTTTGTTTTTGGGGTGTTATGCCGTGTTGTGCTACCTCCTTCTTTAGCCGACGTTTCGGACAGCGTTGCAGTGTCCATCATCAGGGCAGATCCGGCATCGACGGATCTGCCGGATCTGCCCTGATGATGGACACTGCAACGCTGTCCGAAACGTCGGCTAAAGAAGGAGGTAGCACAACACGGCATAACACCCCAAAAACAAACAACGAAAAAAAAACCTCAAACAATGATTAAATATTTCGACACTATAATTTTTTCTTGATAAAACATATTTATATAAAAAAAACTCCTTCTTGCAGAATACCAATTTTACTGGCCTATCTGTTAGTTCAGTAGAAATGCTCTCTAGAAAATCACGAGATATTTACTGATCGTACACGTGTACTAACACTGTAAATAAAAATAAATTCAGCACACTGAAATTCAATATCTCGCTGTTGCTCTACCTACTCAAATATTGTGCTTTCTATTTCTCTATTTCTCTAATTCTCTTTCTCCCTCATTATTTTATGTTTACACATAATGTGAATCCTAGATAAGTTTAAAATAAAAGGAGGAAGGATATACGAAATAACTTAAACTTATTGATACAGGGAGGACGGTATGGGTACCGCCGCTCCGGGAACCACTTATTGGATAACCAACACCCCAGCCAAATGGTTTGCTACGTTTGGTGACTTATCAGGGGTACCCGGGTTCATGGGGTAAGGTTTGTCTAGGTCTTAAAGGTGAATGCATTTTTCATCTACTACGTCGTGGGCCGGATCGGGAAAGACTGGTCGAGGGAGTCCTTTTAGTTCTGCAGCTAGACTCGCCTAACCCTTCACCTTGTATCGCAGTGAGAGGGATGGATTCATACGTCCGTCACTCCTGGACACATTGACCCTTAAAACTTTATCCTTATCAGGACTTAATCTCTTTCCTTTCAATAAAAAGATACTCCACACAGCATCCCCAAAGTTGAAACAGGCCCTTTAACCGGTTAAAAAAAACATTTCATTTTACAATGAATACTAGTGTTACCACTAAAAATGTATCTGTTTTTTTTTATCATTCGCTATGGCTAAAGAAAATGGAAAAGAAAAACTGTTACTTTTATCTGAAAACTGAATATTCTCCGATATGTGTGCGTAAGTTATGGTCCGGTAATACGTTTCAATGAAAAACTTGCATATATTTCAGACCGAGGATACAGATTTGTCACTTTCAACAAGTCTGCCGTCTAGTCCCATCCCATTCTAAACTAAAATTCTTCTTATAATATATTACCATGGCAAGTTCCTTGCGGAAAATAAAATTTCTTTACTATATACTCTGTGATACATGCATAAAATATACTACTTTCTATTGAACTCCCGGTTCAGAGTGCGCGATTAACAGTAGGATGAATTGATTTACATATTTTATTACATAAATACCTTTTTTAGATGTAAAGACAGGGAATCTATGTCGCTACCCGGTTTGGCACCATTGTGAGACGGGTAGGGGCTTCGGAAGGTATTTATTAATGCGGGACTAGAAGAGTCCCAAAGATACGATCCGTTCTCATGAAGCCAATGTCAACTATTACACAAATTATTCGAAAAACTTATTGAAGATTGTGAACCTTATTGATTTTTTTTTTTTTTAAGAAAGACAAACATTTCCGGGTTACAAATAACCCAACAACATTTGAAAATCTCCTACTACCACCACACTAAGTGTAATATGTAATCATTCAAAAATGATTTACAAAAGTCAATCAATTTAAATCATTTTATCCGAGACACTATCTATGTAGCTTGCAAATATATTCCGCCAAAAATGTTAGAGTTATTTTGGTAATTATAAAATTGAAATACGATATGGTGACCAGATCTTACTTTTCAAATTTCCTTCCTTTGCTCACTACATTCAGTCTATGAACCTTCAGGGTTGCCGTAGTCTCTCTGACTACAGACGGTTGGGATATGTTTGTATTCTTGCACGGTATTCACATAAAAAGACATGAGAACAATTCGTTTCTCTGTATTTACTTCCTTATTTATTCCAAACCACATAACCTTTTCAACTCGCCTCACAACCTTGTCCAACTGTGTAGCTTCCCCTATTGTACGAGTACATGATTTCCACAAGGGAGCTCTTCAAGGAATGACTTCTCTATTTTCACATTTAGGGATTTTCTCATTCGTAATACAATTAAAGTTCTCATTTCGTTTGACCTCAGGAACTTTCTTAAAAGATCTTGGAGATATTCCTGTTGAGGTTTGCTTGCATTGCTTCGTAACAGACAATTATACCTGAACTGATGCGATAACAATTATTATAATTATAAACGTTTTTTCATAGATTTTTATAAATCTTATTTAAATAATTTTTTATAAATCTTATTTAATATCGATTCTATTGATAATGAGTGGTCACTATCCAGCCATACTTTCAGGATTTCTCCCGGAATGCAGCTGGTTTTCAGCAGTGCCTTGAATATAATATACATAATATTACATATATAATAAATAATTGAAAAGAAAACATTTACATGAAAATTCAAATTAAAGCAAATATGCTAAAGTGAAAAATAAATAAAATAATCATAAAAACACGTAGGAATTCCTTTCATTGTAAACTCCATCAATTAGGATGTTGTACGGTTGACTGTGCAGTCAGCAGTGTAATTTATTCCTTCACTTGGCTTTCCAAAAACTTCACAATCAGTCTTAACTGTTCAAAAAATTATTAGGTACTAAATATGCTGAAATATAGTATTCCCGTTGTAAAAGACCAACATTTAGAATCAGAAAGTTGCTTGAAATGACTTTAGCGTTACTTAGTGAAATGATCCTAATATAAAGTTTTCGTTCCGATGCTTAGTCAGACATATCCGAAAAATCTAAATTTGGGTTGAGTATTCAGTTATATGTAAAAGTGTGCCCTCTATCTAGTACAATTCTCAGATTACTCATAAACACCACCAAATCAATTGTAATGCATATAAACTTGAAGTGAAATAACCAAAAAAAAAATTCTGGGTTAGAAGCTGAAAATTTCAACAATATTTGATTTATGTGAGCATTCTGATATTGATTTCCTTATTATCTTAAACTTAGTATTTGAAGGTACCTATCTGACTTATCAACTGGACGATCGGTATACATCTAAAAAAATAACCAAGAACTTTAAGACCCATTGACCAGCGGCTGAGAATTAAAGTTCCAAAATGCTTGCAACTGCGTAGGGAGGTTCCGATGAGAAAGATCTATCATTTCCCGTATCAATTTTTTTAAACTAAAAATTTAATATGGATTTATTTCGTTGAAAACTTGGTTTAATATATACCTACATTCAAGTGAGCAATAAAAATGCTCAAAACGCATGATGATAAATTATTAAATATCGTGTACTTCTTGTGTGTATTTTTTGATCATAAGTATTTATGATATTTAAAAAATGTCTAAACAAAATAAGTGAGTAAAAAAATCTGAAATATTTTAGTTTGTAAGACCTTAAATAAATAGAAAAACTGAGGTATTTTAGTCACAAAACACGTTCTCGGATTTATTTTTTAATGATTTTAATTGAAATAAAATTAAAATTCTTTAAAGTGTCTTTACTAGATTATGTACTGATTTATTTTGCTGCATGATTATATGATTTGAAATTTGTGTTTTATAATACAATATTTCGTTTGAAAATTTAACATTTCCGCCAACGACTAACGGTATAATCTTAGATTTAAAAAAAACTTAGGTTTTCAAAATTTTTCAAGAGCGTTTACCAGTAAAATATCAATTTTTCAAAATGTATTTATGTTTTTTTTTTTTGTAAAAAAAGAGTCAATACGTCTAGAATTTGATTTAAAAATGACAATTTTTTGGTATTGTCTGGTTATACCCCCTTAAGTGAATTAGTAATAAATTATTATATCAAAAGATTACCATCCCTTAAAAACCACACCTCTTGTTTTCACAAACCGAGTTGGCATTAAAATTACTGCGGATACCGGAATTTCCGCTCCACCCATAAAAAGAGCAAGATTTAAATCTAAGTACTAGCGACCCTAAACTTTCTTGCATCGCAGACAGAACACAAAGCATAAATTCACGCAGGCGGCAAATGAAATCCTAAATAAAGCTGGGATGGTATTCCATGTTCGCGGTATATCCAAGTTACGATGCAACTATTCCGAAAGGGGGATGATTTCTCGTAAACGTCTACGGGAATTCCACTGCTCATAAATACATTACATTAAACATTACCTTCCACAGTCTTTCAGCGAAAAGCAGTTTACCCGGGATAAAAGACGTAAGCTTTCCAGGCTTAGTTAATAACAATTTAGGCCGATTTAGAATAACAATTTAGTCCGATTTTAAACAACAATTTAGGCCGATTTAGAATAACAATCTTAACTTTCCTGTTTAAAAAAATTAATTTTAACCGCTTGGGCACATAAGCTTGTTTTCACGGCAATCTAACGTAGGTAGACATAGGAATGACGTATACCCCGTACCTGAGTTAATAAAGCATTTATGGATATGATGCAAGTGTGTAAAATTAAAAATAAAACGGCGACTCTGTGCAGAAACAGTCGCCCTGTAATTATGATAGATACCCATATAAATAAATGGACTTCAATCTTTAGAGTACAAGTGTCAGGTTTAAATGCTGTCCTTGGTCTACCGGTAATTAAATGGAAGATGCTCCGACACACAAGCATCAATGATCCCGTCGGTAGCGGTGCGTAGTCGGGGAATACGTCAAACGTGCGCCCATCATTTATATACGTTTAAGATTTTTACTTGAGAACGGGTCAACAAATGGGCAATGGAACGATTTGTTCAGCTTCTTTGTTCCCTCCCTCCTACAAAATGGGTCTCTTCAAGACCCATGTTCACTCCCATACGTCCTGAGGGAAATTATTTTCCTCAAGACCTCAAAAAAAATAACATCCCAGAATATACATACAGTCAACAGTCAACAGACCAGACAACAGTCCGTGGTCGATTGGTAAGACACTTGACTCCCAATCGGAAGGTTGCGGGTTCGAACCCGGCGTGCGCAAATAAATTTTATTTGATTAATTTGTGTTATTTCACAATTAATTAATAAAAATAATATATAATATATTTGCGGCACGTTCCAGAGTGGAAGATACTCTCATTATCGCCCTGGTGTAAGACCACCATTCAGAATTGAAACGTTGCTTAATAATGGCTCTAGCCGTGTTTAGTGACTAGATCTGAATAGCCAGGTACTTTCCCACCTTCCTCTTCCCCATCTCCTTCCCTTCCCCAATTACCTTCAGCTTCACAACATACTCCAATTGGGGATGCCATAGTCTCACTGGCTCCAGAAGGGAGCAGTTGGGACTCTTGTGAGGTTTCTCTATAAATAAAAAAAAATACACTACTTTAATGAGAACTAGCTAAATATCTCCTGTGTTTTCTTTCTAAAAATAATACAGCTAAAAGTAGGTACCTATGTTAAGTTAAAATAAATACTATTCTAAAATCTTTTCAATCGAAACAGAATGTGAAATTTCAAGTCAACATTGTATTTATTACTTTGCTGAAGTTTTTAGGATACTAAGTCAATTTACCGGTAGGTTTCATGTGGAAGGTTATTTATTTATCCTTTCCATAACCACAAAATAGTGTGGTGAACCTACCCCTAAACTGAATTCGTGAATTTGCGTTGCTTAAAAATACGTTGGAAGGTAGAAAAGTGAACTGTTTTTTTTAGTAACCAAATAAACCTTATCCAAGTGAAATGGTTGTAAATTGCTTCAGCTTTAAGGTATCAGCGATAAAGATTTGGTCAAAGCTCCGATTTTGTCGTTACTCATTCTTTGTACGTTTTTTCTTAAGGCTTTCTATTTAGTAAACAGAGTTAACGATATTGTTAGAGTGACAAAATTAATACAATTCCTTTTATGACTATCTCAAATGTTCATAGAGTTTTTTTTCTTAGGCAATTGTTTTCAAAACACTTACGAAAATTTCATAATTGTATTATTCAAAACTGATGCATTACTCAGTTTTAATGACGTTTATTGTTTTAAAACCCAACATGTTTAGTAAGCAATGTTTAATTCATCAGGGTTCACTTAAAACTAATTACAGCTATAGACATAGACTTAAAGGTGTCAATGGATAAACGGGAGTGGGAAGGGGGAGAGGGGCATAATTTACAAAGGGAACAAGTTTAATTTCGGGTCATTTTTTGATTATTTATAATATATGAATTTATATATACGCTCTTTCTAATTTCTAAGATT
The DNA here is from genome assembly GCA_951813805.1 of Limnephilus auricula. Lineage (NCBI taxonomy): Eukaryota > Metazoa > Arthropoda > Insecta > Trichoptera > Limnephilidae > Limnephilus > Limnephilus auricula. The sequence goes on from OX638401.1 coordinate 4,178,340, forward strand.
TCTAGATTGTAACTTAATTCCGTCATTAAAATTAAAAGTGTAATCCGTCTCCAATAATGATTTAATTTAACATGTTGGTTTTTTAAACAATAGACGTGGTCAAAACTAAGTAATCTATTAATTTTGAATTAAAATGGTGCCACAAAATAAGTTTTTCTGTATTTGAAGAATTTATTGTTTATTTTAATAAAACGACAAATAACTTTGTTTACATCACTTGTATTTATACACAATCTACATCATTCACGAAACATGTTGATTGAGTATAAATAAAAAAGGTGTAGACAAAATTATTCTCTATTATAGTATTTTTATTAAAATAAATAATGCCATCACAAACTGAAAACCTTTACGAAGAAGTTTACTTCGAAAAATTAATTGTTTTATTGTTATTTCAAATCAATTTTGTAAAATTGATCACAAGCGCATTGTTTTCTTAAAATAATAGTGTATTATGTATCTACGATAAATTATTTATCTAAAACGGTTTGAACGGACTTACCTATCAACACAATTCCAATTTGGGAGGCTCGCGATCAGTCATCTCACGTGGTTCTCTACGTTTGATGACTTAGGTTCGGACATTCCGCTTCGGGACAGACTGGACGAGGAGGCCGTTCGACCTATCTTCCGGACATCGCCTTGCACCACAGTGGGATGGGTTGATTCATATGTCTGTCATTTCTTAACATACTAATCCCAGATTCCTACCCACTCCCCATACCCTTTCCTTCCCAGAACATACTTTCCTAAAAAGATCCTCCACACAGCATCCCTTAATATGACACAGGGGGGATTATTTTCCTCAAGGCCTCCTGAGTGGAGCTAATGTTAAAAGAAAGAGAATATACAATAAAATATTTATTTAAAACGGTTTGAATGTACACAATGGTACGGTAAAAGTTATTTTTATTCTCCCATACTATGATTCAATTTCATATTATTGAATAAACTTCCATCACACACAGAATGCAATATAAAGAAACACGATACGAAAAAGTATTGAGCTATCCCGGGAAAAGAGGAAGTAAGAATACGAAATAGACGATAGAAAATAGAGACGTCGGAGGGTTAAAGGATAGAAATATTCTGAGAAAAGGAAAAGCGGAGAACCAAGCGGAAGGAGGCTTTCATGGTTCCGGGGAGGTTTAGTAGGAAACAGCCGTAGATCGGTAACCGCAAATAAAAACACCCTTATCAAGATTATTTCTACCATGCTATTTTCCGTGAAGTTTGTTAACTTTTTAATGTAAACAAGATGCTTTCCTGAGAATCATTATGGGGAAAAAATATATATATAATACAGAATTCATAACCGCCTCCGTGGCAAAATGGTTTACGCATTTGACTTTGAGTATTTAGTTTTTAGGTTTGATGTCCATCGCGGAGCAATACTCAATTTGTGGGAGGCGGGTATGGGTACCGCCGCCCCGGGAACAATTTTTTAATTTTTCCTGAAGGCATTTACCGAAGTTAAAACATTGTCTATTAAAAAACCTGATCGTTATCACGAAATTTATTTAATTTATTACGACCGACCGTTTGGCTTAACACAAGCACCATCAGGGCACAACATTAGTTTGACATAAAAAATAAAAAAATAAATGTATAATCCTTTCGATTCTTTAAACTTGAATTGTTGAGCTCTTCTATCACATGCTATTGTTTCCATCTCTCTCTTGTTTCAATCCTGGGATTGGTTTGCAGCAATTTTATTCTATCTATTCTTCACTTCCATTCTTCCCTGTTTTGTGCGGCTCTTTTGAAGTCTGCATATGATGAGCAGCGCATGTCCACCAGCAGGTCCTCCAGGTACTCGCGTGGGCGTCCTCTAGAGTTTGTCACCTCGATCATACCCCCCATTAAGGCATGCAAGAGGCCTTCTTGTCGTATTATATAACCGATCCATCTTGCACGTCTTTCGGACAAGGACCTGAGCAGGTGCCTTCCTCCTTTGATTCTTTGGAGAACCTCCTCATTTGAAATGTGGTCTCTCCAGGAAATTGCTAATAGTCTTCTATAGGACCACATCTCAAAAGCCTCTAGTCTCCTTTTATCTCTTTCGGATAGGCACCATGTTTCGCAGCCGTACATCAAGATACTCTATACATGGGTCAAGATATTATAGAAATCAAATCGTTTTTCAGAGATCACATTACTTAAATAGGAAGATCATTAATAATTTTCAATATGAAAATGTAACAATGATGTCTTAAATGTGCTATAAAAATTTCCTAGAATAATTTCAGGAAAAAGTTTCCACAATTAAGTCCTTGTTAAAATCATTTTATAACCATCTGCATAAATTGACAAGAACCTTAAATTAAATAATATTTCTTAACGAACAATTTTGATTGAATCTCCGTGAATGTCTTGCAATAAAAAAATAATTTTTGTGAAATTCTTTTGATTCAGACAATTTTCATAATTGTTGGGCTAGAAATTGCTTTGATAATTTGATGAATTATTTTATTTTAACTGTATTATAAAAGTAACACAAAAAAGTCGATAATTCAAGGCAAAAAGTTCTCGACAAATTTTTTACATTAAACTGCTATATTTACTTACAAATTAACAAACCATCGCGCATTTTCTCCGTGGGGGAAGCTAAAGGGTTACCTTTTATTTATTTATTTATTGTTTCTTTACTTTATTATTTACAATTCAATTTTTTAGCTTCTCTAGGACAAGACTGTATTGAGGTTAATAATTTTATGAACTAGTAAAAATAACTTAGGTATCGAAAGAACAATAGTGTAACATTAAAATTTCCTATAGAAATATGAGCACCTATTAAGCTGAAGGAGGCTAATACATTATAATGTAAATATTTAGGGTGACCATGTGTTGAAAGTTGATTTGAAATAAAATAAGCTCTTAATTTAGCATTAGCAGGACAAACATGAAAAAAAGGTTAATACAATATAGTATGAGATTGAGGACTTGGCCAGCCGAGAAATTGAATAAACGATGTATGGGTGGGACCCAAGCGCGATGCCAACTCATTCACTGACCAGTCCTAGTTACTAGTTTACATTATGTTTACTATAGACTCTTCGTAAATTGGTTAATATAAATCATAATAGTATTCTTACACCAAATAATCGTTTTGTAAAAAACGTTCAAAAAAAGGTATTTTTACTTAATGTGTAAGTAAGGTAGATACAGCGTATTTCCTAAACAGACTCTGTATATAAGTAAGTTGTATTTTGTTATTTGGGCTTACATACTCATCGAATTCTCCTTGGGGGACTTAGAATTATTGTTAGTAAAAATATTTGTATTGCGGATTTCCACACAAGACGCCTATAGATATAAGTTTATAGACTTTTATTATGCCTACAGTCGACTTATATACTATGCAAAGTCAAAATGATAAAGTTCCTCTCGACTGCCGTTCGCCCACCGGTGGCCGCGGGTCGAAATAAAAAAATAAATAAAAAAAAATTTTTTTTGAAGCGATTTGGTTCCTTATGTATAAAGAAGTTGTGTAAAGAACAAGGTCAGAATCGCTTGCGCCGTTCTCGGTCTTGACATAGCAAAAATCCGCATAGCGCCAACCCATCTGAATAATTTATAATAAATATCTATGGTCAACTTGGCGTCACTTTTACAAACGGTTTTCAACTGTCATTTCATTTTCAAACAAGTATTTATGTCATTTCTTCTTGGGAAAACACCTTTGAATTGGTTTTTTTCATGTAGGGTGTCTATTCAGGTTTGTAGAGAAATAAAAAAAAATATCATTTTCGTATGAATATATTTTATTAACATTTTTTTGTCGAATGGGAAATATTTTCACATTTTTTTGTTAAAAATAGCTGTTCTGGGAAAACTTGTAACGATATTATCATGAAATATATATGAATAATAAGGTACATTATCTGGCAAACAGAAAAAAATCACAAAAAAAAACAATTCCTTTGTTTTTATACGATATTTGAGCAAAAGCCGGGAAGATAATTTCGCGCGTTTTTTCCAAAAACACCTGGAATTCAAGAGGTTAAGAGAGCTCACATGACGACCACGCTAATTAAACTATAGGTTTCATATCGTAATGGAAGCGAGAGATACTCGTATTATCTGTAACGGAAATAATTCCGATGTAGTATGTCCGATACCTATCAGCCAACAGCCTGATAAGCTCCCAACTAATTACTGCATCTGATAATGAATAATTCAGATATACTGATTCGAACACGAGCTTTCCGACCGACTCCCACGCCCTCCACGAAAGTGAATAGATTAATTATTAGCTTCCATAATACAGTGAATACGTTATAATTCCATTCCGAAACTTTAATAATGTTATTTTTGATCAATAAGTTCATAAATAATAGTATGAAAATGGTTACATTTACACATCGGATTAATAATCCTGTGAAATTAGTTATATTAGGTTCACTCAAAACAGTATTTACATGAAAATTGTAGTATTTACAATAATTTTACTTCGCTGTAAAAATTTCCATATATACAGAGTGTATCGGCACGAATCCGACAAACTTTAACCAGCGATTCCTGATCATATTTAGAGTAAAAAATGTTATGACTACTTTGCTCTCCGGAAACATTTTTTTTCAATTAAAAACAAAAAAAAATCCACACTCCGTCACTGTCCACATTTTGCGCTACCCTCTCCCCGCTACTTACTCTATCAAGCTTTCTTTTAGTGGTCAGTATTGTTTCGGGAGTTCTCATGTGTGTGAGTGTTCGACCGGGTTGTTTTATATGAACAGTTTTGTTTTATGCATTAAAAAAGGATTGTTTTTAAAACTATACATTCTTTGTATCTACAAATTAGTGGAAATAAAGTTAAGTGTGTCAAGCTGAACGATTCGTTTCGATTTGCATACGAAAAATGTGCATAATTATTATTGTTACATAAATATTTATTTTCTGGTACTGTAGTCACTACAGTGTAGTGTGTAATACGGGCTTCGTTCACTGCGACATAATATGTTTTTATTGAAGCACTTATTCACACAGTGGACGCTTTCAAATTTTGACACAGTGGAGACAAGTGGTGAAAATATGTTCAATTATAATTTTTTTTTAAAACGTTACCGGACAGTAAAGTCGTCATAATATTTTTTCTCGAAATATGCTCACGAATCGCTGGTTAAAGTTATACCCAGTATATATATATATATATATATATATATATATATATATATATTCACATGTTTATGAAGGCATACTTAGGCATTCACTTACGGATAAATAGTACATTAACCACTGGAGTGAGAGAACAATTTAAAACTTTTTCTCGGATTGCTAAAGGAAATTTTTCCGCCCACATTATAAAAATCATAACTCCAAATTTGGATATGGAGGCATACAATCTGATTATAGTTCTATTTATCCAATAAATTCACCCATCTTTTGTCTATTATCACATATTCATGTGATTTATAAAACAAATATTATTTAATCGTTTACTTTTAAACATTTTAAAGAATCTAGAGAATATTTGCAATATTTTGGCAACAAAGCAATCTGAGGTTTTGGAAATAGTGCCATATTGTGGCAAAAAGCGCTCAAATGGTTAACAATATAATAATTACACAAAATAAGAAACTGAGACGACAGTGAAAGGAGAGAGGAGAGCAATGACAATATGTAATATAAAAAGAACTTATAGAAGATAACTACAAGTCAAAGTATGAAGAAGGATTTAAAAATTACAAAGTCATTTCACTCACACCAAAAAACTCAACGCTTTGATAAGTGTCAACATTCGTACAGGCATATCAAAATAAATTAGATATGAAATTAAACAATTTTTTTCACTTTGTTCCACTTGTTTATTTACACCAGGACCGGTTTCGTCCTACTACGGACATTTTCAGACTGGTAGTTGAAATTCTTATGCTACGGAATTTATACAAACTTAGGCAGGGGCGCACAACATTGTCTCTATATGATGAATGTTTCTATTTTGTTAATTTAAGGTATTATCAGTTATTTTGTTAAGTTAAGATACATATAGATAATTATAAAGTTTATTATTAAAATTATGAATGATGATACATAGTAAAAGGTTATTTTTAATTGACATGAATCTATATGAATTTATATAATTGAAAAGGTCTGTGATCACTGATATTTTATTTTGGTAATGTTGGGATATTCCCTCCTTGTTGCTTAGGGCTTAATTAACAAATATTGATAGCCCTATGGTAATTATTGTTATTAGGGTTTTACATATATTTGGGTTTATACATTTTTAATTACATACTTAAATTACACCACTGCTCTCTGAAGTAAAATTATTCTAAGTGAATTATAATGGATATATTAATGGTGATTGAGCATTATGTTCCAACTGTTTATTCATGACATATTTAAGATCATTTAAGATACTATGTATCATCATTCATAATTTTAATAATAAACTTTATAATTATCTATATGTATCTTAACTTAACAAAATAACTGATAATACCTTAAATTAACAAAATAGAAACATTCATCATATAGAGACAATGTTGTGCGCCCCTGCCTAAGTTTGTATAAATTCCGTAGCATAAGAATTTCAACTACCAGTCTGAAAATGTCCGTAGTAGGACGAAACCGGTCCTGGTGTAAATAAACAAGTGGAACAAAATAAATTAGTTTTTCCAGTAGAAGAAAGAATTCAAGTTTTATTAGAATGACTCTCTTTGTAATAACTTTTGAGGGTTATTCCCATCAACGTAATATTTCATTGAAGAAGAAAATGATACTAATAAATCTAGAAGAAAATATGAATACAATAAGACGAAGAAAAAAAATAACAGTCGCAACTGCGCGTTAAGCCTCAACCAACTTTACCTTTGAGATTTCTTGTTTTAAATTTATTTTTGTCAATGTCATATTTCAAATTCAGACTACTTTTTTTTATTTTTCTGTGTCTTATTCTTTTTAATATTTTAGTTTAAATTTATTAATATTATCTTATTCTTCAATGGTAGATAAAATCTTTACAAATCTGACTCCACAAAATCGATTTATTTTTAAAGAGTAAACTTTCAGTAAAACATTTCTGGCAATTTTTATATATGGATATATGTGGCTCAATTTATTTTCATCGTATAAATCAGCTAGATAACATTCCTTGCTTACTTCATTGTCTATATTAAGACATTCAGTAATACGAAGGAGTATATTCCAAATAGTTAAATGGTGTTTATGATTGAGTGTCAATGTAAGTCGCGATATAATTTTTAACCCGGGCAACGTTTTTCTATTTAATTTATTAGAACCGAACAGTCACGCCATCTCGCACTAAAATTTATGTTCCAATTCATGCTGGAGCCTACGTACGTCATAGGCCAAGTACTTGCAAAGGTTTTAGGTCTTATAATTCTTTTTCACATGCCTAAGGGCTAAAAGTTTACATGTAACCGTTAAAATCTGTAATGTATGGACTTCCGAAGCGATTTGAACTAATCTATGATGTTCTCAAGTGAGTAGCACGATCGTGAAAATAATTTCACGTCACGTGAATTTTCTAACCTCCTTATTAAGAGGGTCAAGAACCTATTTCTACTATAAATAAGTCACAGGTATTCCAATTTAATTCAACTTTTTTTTATATGTTTAAGTTTAGACTTACAGAATTCAATACTTCGTTTGTGTGAAAGCACTGTGAAACAATAAAAAGTAAGGTTGTTAATTGGGCTGGATCGACAATGAAAAGTTTATTTTTGATTTGGGACTTTATTCTGGACTCTATTCATTAATAAAAATAATTCCGGACTCTATTTGTTAATAAAAATAGTTTTAAAAAGATTCCAACTTTTTTTATAACGATTCTAGCCCTCCAATCTCCCTGCTAGATTGACTGTTAAAAAAAATTGTTTGTTCACTTACATTAATTTATAGTAATCCAAGATAAATAATTTAGTTTTTAGTACATTTAATGTCCTGATGAAGAGAACATCGTTCTCGAAACATGTTGATTTTTTAAATAAATATTATCGTGGTAAAAAAAAAGTGTTTTTAATTATTTCATTAAAAAAAGGAGCCAAAAGTATTATAGACGTTTACTAGAGATGGCGAAAACTCGTTAGGAGTTGTGAAGGAACTTTATTCTATTAATAAAATAATAGATAGAAAGATACGTTTTTAGATTTTCACGGCCAAAAGCATTTTAGTTGTTTGTTTTTGGGGTGTTATGCCGTGTTGTGCTACCTCCTTCTTTAGCCGACGTTTCGGACAGCGTTGCAGTGTCCATCATCAGGGAAGATCCGGCAGATCCGTCGATGTGATCGTCGATAACACCCCAAAAACAAACAACGAAAATAGATAGAAACTTCATGAAAAATGCTGCATTTTATATATCTTTTTGTTGTATAGTTGTGTTTCAAACGAGTTGGTTCTTTAAATCAAATCTGTAGTGTGTGGAGTAGTTTATTAAAAAAATAAATGTAAAATAATTTTTAACTTTATTATTTTAATTATGAATTTTTTTATTTATTAGAGTTATTTTGATTACTTTACTAGGCTCATACCCGTACCATGGTAAATACATAGATGTACATCGTTTTGCGGTGAAAACAAGCCATCAAAGTGACCTATTCACTGTATTATATAAATAAAAATAAAACGGATGAATTAATCTAATTTTAGAAAAGCAAACACTATCGGCAAAATGACGAACATTCCCATTTCCTAATAACGCGATGTTATAACGTCTGCACAGAATATTTGTATTCCGTCGGGTCTATTTGTGGTTATTCACACAATATAATAAACCGATACGCTAAAAGGACGCCAAGTGACGTCATACAAAGGCAATATTTTTTTAACAAACATCCGTTCGTTCGACCCCTACAAAGTTTTAACCATTTTTATATAACGGCTGGGCGATGTTTATATATCTAACCCCAAAATTGACAGATTTACGTCATAGCATGAGAAAAATGTAAGACATTTATTTTATGTCAAGATTTCGTAAATATAGATATTTTTTACATTAGCACAGAAGGCCCTAAGGAAAAAAATTCCCTCAAGGATGGTGTCATCTTTGGAGATGCTGGGTGGACGGTAATTGTAGAAAAAGGAAAAAGAGGAAGATCTGGGAAGAAATCGGCGGGTGTCCAGGAGTGACGGATGTATGAATCCATCCTTCCCACTTTGGCGCAAGCCGATGCGCGATGGGTTAAAAGAGTCCAGTTGGAGAGATCTACGGTAGGTCTCCCTCAATCAGTCTCTCGATCCGACCGGCAACGCTGTAGGCACCCCTACTCAGTCATCAAACGCAGCCAACCACTTGGAGTGACCTAGGACAGGGGGTTGGTTATCCAATAAATGGTTTCCGGGACGAAGCTACCCAAACCCGCCTCCAAAATGAAAAATGGTCTCTTATTTTAAGTAGATAAGTATCCTTCCAAGAACGAATCAATTTTTGTACCTAAATTTCTAATAGCTTTTAATAACTTCTAAAGTCATTTTAACTGTGATGCTGCTAAAAAAATGTCCTGTGTTGTCGGTCCCTAAGTAATAAAAAGCTGAATATTTGTCTTGTATTCATATAAATAAATTAAAATCGAAATTTTTATGAAAATAAAAATTTAAGAGAACGAATATTCAGAAAACTGAATCAGTTTATCAAACAATTATGTTTGTAATAACATATGGTTTCCATGCTACATTTGATAAATTAATTGAATTTGTAGAAATTTTACTACCGTGATTAAATCAGAATGCATCGATGGCAATCAGTGAAACATTTTACAATCTGTTTTTCATTTGTATAAATTTACATGGAATGTTGCAGGTGTTTTATGTGGATTTAAAATATTAAATTTTGTCTGGCTGTTTTCAGTTCTCAATTTGGAAGGCATGTATGGGTACCATCGCTCAGGGAAACATTTATTGGATAACCAACACCTCTGCCATAGATCACAGCAAGTGGTTCGCTACGTTTGTAGACTTAGCTGGGGTGCACGTGTTCATGGGGTGAAGTTGTCTGTATATTTGCGGGGGATGCCTACTGCCCACCTACTGCGTATCGGGCTGGATCGGGAGACAGTGGATGAGGGAGACTTTTTGATCTCTCCAGCAGGACTCTGTTTACCCATCGCCTTGCACCATAGTGGAACAAATGGATTCATCCGTCTGTCGCTCCTGGACACACTGACCTCCAGATTTCTACCTACCCCTCTCCCTCCTTTCCTTAAAATGACCCCCCACACAGCATCCTGAAAGATTAATATTTTTTTGTGTCTCTTTATTCATTGAACAGTTTTTTACATTAATTGAGGATTTTTCGACCACCATGCTAGGCGCATGCCCGTGTTATGGTGGTCATTATTAGATTATATTGGCCATGAGGAAAATTACTACCCTTAGGGCCTCACGTGTGGAGATAATTTAAAAAAAGATAATAATTTAAAGTAGATTTTTCAGACAACGTGATTTTTGTCTTAAGTGGATAAATGGGATAAAATGATTTGTTTCATTGTTCTCAATCTCAGAAACTGTCGAAATCTTCACACCTCATAAATCATTAAAAATTTAAAATAAAATTCAACTTTAACACGTAAAGCCATATACGATCCTGTAGTCGCAAAGCTGCGATTCTTGAGGAGTGGACTGTATCAAAATAAATGAGGTGGCGTGACACAACTATACGGATGGTAATCAGGACTTCGGGAAGGATCTGACTTACCCTGACTTCCTGGTTCCGTTCTTGGGGAGTTATTGTGTCACTCGTAATCACTTGTACAATTAATTGCGCAAGTATCCCGTTTAATCGATATTATAGCGCCGAGGGATGAATAATCACGCACTGCACAGCACTATAATAGATTCCCATAAAGTCGTTGTTTAGTAATGAGAGGTCCAAGCGACCATTGCACAATACAAAGCAGACGGGTTAATAGTCGATGTTGAGGACGAAGAGGGATGAAGGTACATCGCTGCACATCGCCAAAAACAGACTTCACAAGGTCGATGTTTATTGCATGAAGCACAAAAACAGACTCGTTTGAACACATGTAGATTGTAGTGCTCACACATATTATTGTCCACTGGTGGGTAGTCAGAAGGGATAGGTAGGTGGAAGGAAGGAAGGTAGGTATATACATGCATAGTTGCGCCAACATTCCGCCCACCTAATTTTAGAATAAAATTAATAACCCAAAAACAGTATAACAACAAAAAGTAGCTACGGTACTATGTTATCAATCAAAGAAAATAAAGAAATTATCCTATAATTATATTACTAAATTATCAGATTATCATTGAACGCTAGCACACTGGCTGTCTTCTGTGTAATGATCAATAAAGAAACGAAAAAAAATAATGAAAAGTAAAATTATATTGTATTAAATTACAACACTATTGCACTACACAAAAACACAATATTGCACGACCATAGTATTCAGCGTAATAGGGCAACGATAAGAACATTGCTGAGTATTGAATTCAAATGAGTTATAATATGTATTATAACCTAGCTTGACCGCTGGGCGGACAAGACGTCTTTACTTGTTCTAATTGTTCCGATTTGAACAATATCATTTTTCCCGGGATGAACGGCGAGAGTTCGATCTTGGCCGGGAGGCTTGTAGGCTTTCGGTCCCTTATGTATGTAGCGACATAATTTGTCATCTTATATTACATTAAATTAAAGAAAAAAATAGAAAGATTTGAATATCCCAGTTAGATATTGCTTTGCTGCTACAAAATTATGTCCGCAGTCACGAAGACACCGCAACACAAACCCCGTCGATTTGTGAGTAGGGTTAAGATGCAATAAAAGCATCAATAGAGAGATCTGACATGATCTCAGGGTGCAAGGCCCTGGTAGCCATGCAGACAAAGAGGCATAGAAATGCCTTGGTGGTTTTTGCTTCACGACGTTTATGATATTTTAGCAAAAAATGTCCACCAAAATCGACGCCTACGCGAGAGAAGAGACGATTAGGTCGGACACTAGAGGATAGTAGATCCACTATCATATGTGAATGTTTGATGGCCTTAATCTTGTGGCATGTGAAACAATTTTATAATTGAGATCGAATGACGGTACGGCCGGACATGATCCAATATTGCGTTGAATAAAAATGGGAGAGTACGCGGGCTTACATGAAGATGTGCACGGTGATATTAATTAATTAACAACTCGATTAAATAACTAGGCTTGGGTAGTAAAACGGAATGTTTGCTTTCGAATAGGAGTGCAGAATTTGGTGGCATACCGCCCACCCTGAGAATACCTTGGGAATCAATAAAAGGTTGTAAGTTTTGACGGCCAGAAGTACACATTTTGTTGGAAGTTAAAAGTATAAGATCATTATGAAAATAATCTTCTTGTTCGAGTTTGACCATCTTCATGAGCGCGTTGTCAAGTTCTTGAATAATAAGTATCGCATTACTTAGGCTCTGTTTCGCCGTATTGGAAACGTAAAACAGACATTTGTTTTGCACCTAAGTGTCCTAGAAATAACTATCTTCAATTTCGATGATGGGGAATACTTTACTATAAAAGAAGAGGATTTTATTTCTGCACTAAAAAACTGTAGATTTAAGGGGTTGAATTTCCGGCAATTCACTGATTGGAATGGTTGATGGCCTCACCGAAGGCCAATCCTCGATAGGATTACAGAACTTTGGCAAAACCGAACGCCACGGTGGTTTAGCTGGTTTAATTGGTGGCCTCATCGAAGGCCAATCCTCAACAGGATTACGGAGCCTCGCAAGACTCAAAGCCCACGGCGGCTTTATTGGTGGCCTCACCGAAGGCCAATCCTCGACAGGATCGCGGAGCCTCAGCAGACCCGTCAGCCACGGTGGTTTAGTTGGTGGCCTCACTGAAGGCCAATCCTTGACAGGATTACAGAGCCTCGGCAGACCCGAAGGCCATGGCGGCTTAGTTGGAGGCTTCACAAAGGGCCAATCCTCGACGGGATTACGTAGTCTCGGCAGACTCAAAGCCCATGGCGGCTTAATTGGTGGCCTCGCCGAAGGCCAATCCACGACAGGATTACGGAGCCTTGGCTGACCCAAAGACCATGGCGGCTTAATTGGCGGCCTCACCGAAGACCAATCCTCGATAGGATCACGGAGCCTCGGCAGACCCAAAGGCCATGGTTCATGTTTTATAAAATGAGTAGGAAATGTACATAGGGACCCATAGTCCGCAATGTTATCCTCAAAAATAACATGGTTCCAAATTGCTCTTGGCATGTTGTCAGGGATCTGAACAACACGGTTCGCAACAAAAGTTTTGAATAAAAATAGTGGCTTATGAAGACAAGATAAGACAATTGTCGTGTCAGCGAAGCGGAAAACCTTTTCAATTTGCACGGTAAAAGGTGCTGACGACAATATATTTTTTATATGTTTTGATAACAGCACGGCTGCATACAATTCTTATCTAGGGATTGTTAATGACTTTAAGGATACGACCTTGAATTCGGCCATCAACAACTGGCTAGAGTTATTGTTTCGAACGACTAAATAAATCACTGCTGCATAACCTAGTTGGAATGCATCACAAAATTCTACGAGAATACAATGACTATCTAGGTTCGCATGGTAATATCGTTGAAATCGTAAGGGTTGCAGCGATGGAAGTTGTTTCACAAAGCTGATCCACGTAGATAAGATATGTCGTGGTACTTCAGTGATCCGAAGATTCGAAAATTCCTGGATAATCCTTTTTGTAGTAAGGATCACAGGAAACAACCACCAGATTGACAATATATTCCGCTTTGAATATACTGCCGAATTTGGTATCAAAAGATAATCCACTTTGGGATTCCAAAACACGCGTAACATTTTAACATTCAAAATTTTGTTAAAATTCAATATTGGTTGTAGATATTCAGAATTACATTCGAATAATTCAGAATCTTCCGCTTTGATAATGTCATTGTTAAAATCAGAAGTGACTGACACTTCCTCAATTTTCCAAAATGTTTTCATTATATTGTTTAATGACATATCTGACAAAATGAAACATGACGTTGATGATGAATCAATTAATTTACTTTTCCCGAAATTAATATATCCGAAAACTATATTTAAAACACTTGGGTTACCACAAACGATATGTGATAAGTTGAAAAGTGAATGTACTAATCCATTTAACTGAATCTTATATTTCCTTAAAGATAACACAAGCGTTTTGGTACAGCCCTGAGAAACGTGGCTATGGCTAATTCGTATAAGTACGTACGCACTGTGTTTATTTTGCATGTAAACAATAGCGTTACCCAAAGGTACGGTGCACGCATTGCTTACATTTCCGTTAGAATTTAAAATGACGGTAGTAGTCAACGACGTATAACCACTTTTACATGTAGACAATGATTTACATTCACAAAATATATGTAATCTTAAACAATCAAAACAGCGATTTAATTGTTTTATCCGGTTTTTCCTTTCAGTAGGAGAAATAGTTAGAAAATTTGCACACTTGTATATTGGGTGATTTTCTTTACATAATATAGCACACAAATCTTGAGAAGGATTTGTATTCAATAAGGATTTTCGCGAAACCGATGCCTTTTGTTTATGTATGTTTGTAACAAGCGAGTTTGAGGTTTTGAAAATTCTTGTTTGATTGTGGAGAAATTCAAATAATTCAGATGTCTCGGGTAATTGTGTTCTTGCAAATGACGTTTCGAAATGTCGCCTAGTGTCTTGATCTAGACAATGGAAGATTACATGGGGAACAAATTTACTAAATAAGTTTTCACAATTCATTGCAAATGAATTTTCAATATTGGAAACAAATGGTGTGATTTTATTCGCGGGTAGATCTAAATTGTTGCTATTATTTGTTGATTTTAATTCAATGTCTAAATTCTCATGTTTTCTTTTGGCACATAAAATGTCTGAATATAGGACCTGCATTTGTTCCGAAACTGTGATTATCTCTGAATAATCACCAGCTGTGTTTGATTCTATTAACCGATTTTTAATTTCAATATTCAAGGATTCGATCTCTCCTACCCATTCGGAAATTAAATCACAACGACATAAAAATATTTGCTTTTTCTTTTCATCGGAATTTAAAAAGGGAATTAAATTATGTGTTGTTTGAATTCTTTGTAGAAAACGATAGCGACGCGCTGTCAATACTGCAATTTCTTTATCTGTCATCTTGCTAATTTTAATATGTTTTAGTTTTAGAATATAATAATTATTTCGTACAACATTATTATTTCGCAAGTACAATATTATTTCGTATAATATTATCACACAGAAAACAACCTATGCAGAAGGCTTCAATAATAAGTTAATATGATGAATTTATATCAAATTAAATGAATTTAATGCTAGTCTCATCCGGCTACGATTGGACCAAATAATGTAGTCGCAAAGCTGCGATTCTTGAGGAGTGGACTGTATCAAAATAAATGAGGTGGCGTGACACAACTATACGGATGGTAATCAGGACTTCGGGAAGGATCTGACTTACCCTGACTTCCTGGTTCCGTTCTTGGGGAGTTATTGTGTCACTCGTAATCACTTGTACAATTAATTGCGCAAGTATCCCGTTTAATCGATATTATAGCGCCGAGGGATGAATAATCACGCACTGCACAGCACTATAATAGATTCCCATAAAGTCGTTGTTTAGTAATGAGAGGTCCAAGCGACCATTGCACAATACAAAGCAGACGGGTTAATAGTCGATGTTGAGGACGAAGAGGGATGAAGGTACATCGCTGCACATCGCCAAAAACAGACTTCACAAGGTCGATGTTTATTGCATGAAGCACAAAAACAGACTCGTTTGAACACATGTAGATTGTAGTGCTCACACATATTATTGTCCACTGGTGGGTAGTCAGAAGGGATAGGTAGGTGGAAGGAAGGAAGGTAGGTATATACATGCATAGTTGCGCCAACAGATCCATCTTAATCAGGGATCTTCAATTGAAAATGAAATAAAAGTTATTTTAAACTTTATCGTGATTATTTTTTGGGTTACTATGCCGTGTTGCGCTTCCAATTTATTTAACTAACTTTCCCATCATTAGGGTAAGTGTGCATTTTGTGGCGAAGTATGTGTTTGTGGAAGTGAAACCGTGTTGGGCGCCTTAACTCTCGTATGGATGGTATTTCAGCATAATATTTAGTTGCGTTTATCGTTAAACAAAGCCTTCAAATACCGGACACCAAGAATTGGAGCTAATCTTTGTGGATTTCATTTGCCTATGTAATTAGTTTGCTCGTTGCATTATGGGTCTGCCCAGGTTCTGATACAGAACAAATCTGAAGAATTTTACTGATTTCAAATAAGTGTTCAACAATTTGTTGATTTGTCCGGACTATCCGAGTTTGTTTTGAACGCTCGAAAGTGTTCTGATATCCTTTTGGAGATGTTCCGTTCTGCTACAGCTGAGTTTATAAACTCCATCTGTCTTAAAAGCAAGTTTGTCTATTATTTTACTGTTGTTTAATTGGCGACCCCTCTTTAAAATTTCAACTGCGTCGACATCATTTAACCTTAAACCTTGTTTAGCGATATTATTATGACGAAAGGGTGTTTTTGTATGTCGAGGCTTATTAAATAAATTATCTAATGAAGGTGTTCTCGGTATTTAAGTTAATTATCTCCATCCACACCTGAATTCAAGTATTTACCTAACCTCTAAACTAAACTATGTTAGTTGTTAACTCAATATACGCTAAATAAACTACTGAATAAACCAGTGGTTCTGAAT
Organism: Limnephilus auricula; assembly: GCA_951813805.1. Classification (NCBI taxonomy): domain Eukaryota; kingdom Metazoa; phylum Arthropoda; class Insecta; order Trichoptera; family Limnephilidae; genus Limnephilus; species Limnephilus auricula. The sequence goes on from OX638401.1 coordinate 4,195,016, forward strand.
ATGGGTGGAACCATCTCTCGGGGGCGTCGGGGCATTGGGTCTATGTACCTTTGTGTCTAGGGGTTTTGATAACCTGTCTAATAAAACATTGATTCTGTGATCGATTTTGAACAAACTAATTTTTTTATGAGTCATTTCTTCGAAATTGATCCCACTGTTTTTCTGATTAAACAGGATCATTTTCAATTCAGTTCTATTCTATGTATACTGCCATCGGTCAACCGTTTGATAACTTAGCAGGGGTGCCCGGTTTCAATGGGTGAGGTTTTTCCTGGTCTTAGCGGTGAATGCATCTATCAACTAGCTGCGTGGCAGACCGGATCGGGAGAGACTTATAGATGGACACATTTTTACCTCTCCAGCAGGACTCTTTCAGAAGATCACCTTAAACGGTAGTCACGGAAGGGATAGATTTATACGTCCGTCAATTCTTGACACGCTGACCCCCAGATTTTTAACCACCCCTCATACCTTTTTCCATCCCAGAACTTGCTGTTCTGCCTTTCCTAAAAAGACCCTCCAAGCAGCATCCCTAAAGATGATATAGGCCCTGAGGGGATTTATTTTACTGAGGGCGTCCTGCGTGAAGCTAATGCAAAAAAAAAATTTTTTGTACTTATTATTATGTTGATATCCGAAGATATCGATTAATCAAAATAATGTCGGTTAAAGAACATGTCGGTTACGAGTCATAAGCTACGCATAGTTGCTTGTATCGAATAATTTATCAAACAAGTTTGATCGAAATCTGATAATAATCGTATAATCATGAGCTCCTTCAGTACGCAATAAACGTACTTAATAAACGTAGGTAATGTTTCTATCGAAATTAAGCTAAAACATGCACATTCATCTTAATAAACATAATTTGAAAGATGCCCATTATTAAGCGTTTCATGTGCAAACCTTACCATAATACGGGCATTTGCCTAGCTTGGTAGTCAAAAAGCCATGTAAAATAAACCTGTAACAAACAAAATGAATAAAGAAAAATAAAAAAGGGTACCATCTAGTGGATTCCTTTCGCTCTGACATCGCATAGCGTCCTCCCCGGTCTAACTTACTTCATTCCTCTCCGCCCCGAATATTTATATTAGGCAATTTAAGAAATAATACAAAACAGTTTGATAATCACAGTAGATACAACATCAAGTATTAACCAACTAAAGTGTACAGGGTATTTGCCTCTATTTTAGATCACTAACTAAACAACGCTCCATTTGCATTAGACGGTAGGGAGAAACGGATCACTGCTATACTACTCAGACTTAATATCCAGCCGTACTTCATCCACTTTTCTTCTGTTTCTGTTGTATTCCATCCTCTATCTCTCTCAGTTTTCGGGAATAATGATGTAAAACGTTAGTACAGTAATATCGGCAGATTCATTGTTCACAATTACAGCATCCATCAAAGTGAGACATCTCTTATTTTTTAAACAATTTCAAAGGCTCGTTAATTTTATTTGAACACAGGTCCTTTTCGATTTAAATATAAGCGCGTTTATGATGGATGCGAATAATTCTGACAATAAATCGTAATTGAAATCAAATGATTTATTTAAAACATTCAACGTTTTATGGCGTATTTACATGCACACAGATTAATGGCAATTAATTAAATGATACGTCAAAATATTAAAGAAGAATATTTTTTTTAAATACATCGATTTGAATTTCACTTTTGTTTGTTTGACGCGGAATCTTGAAATTGGATATGTAAATGGAGCTGAAATTCGGCAGATAGACTTGTTGTCAATGACTTTGCATTTTATCAACGTTTGATGTCAATCACGATGAAATTAATGAACTTATTATTCGAAATAAACGACGAATTTAAAAATCGTAATTTTGCAGGGTTGGTAGCTCGGTCGATGCAGATCATTGAAATGAGAGGTTCAAACCTGAGTCAAACCAAAGAAAGGGTGTTAAAAAACATTAGAAAATAAATATATTAAAGTTTTTTTTTATTTACTTTAATAGGGTTTAATTTTTTGATGTATGAGATAAAAGCTCTTTAATAATTTTTGTGGAGTAGGTGCATAAGTTTAAATGGTTTCGTATTTTCGTATAATGTATGTGAGTTCAAGACCTTGTTCTGAAATAGTTCAAAGTGAAAGAGCTCACCTAGCTCTCTAGGCGAACATCCGAGCATAAAAAATAGCTTCAATGTAAAATACAATAATTCCAACAAACTCTATTAATATCTCAACCTAGTAATTACTTTATGTACCTCTGCATAAGTGGAACAATTAGATCACACAATTTTAGAAACCAAATTGTTCCACATGTCAGAGCAATTTCAATATTTTGATATAAATAGAAACAAATAAAGTAATCAATGTAAGAAGGTTAGTAACATAAAGCCTTACACATGGCAATCACTTATTGGCTCTCAGTTCTAGTTTAAGCTTTTTTAACAGATCGGTAACTACAACACTGAAGGTTAAAATATATTAGATACAAGTGCAGTAGTGAAATAAAATTAAAAAAGTAATGCAAAGTGTGATGAAATGATGTAAGTTAAAATGAGAAGCACTACGAAGTAATGTAAAATCGGGTGTTTTCGGTTTGAAAATTTGATCGCTTAGAAATATTTCAGATACTGCGAGTAGAATCAAACATTTTTGTTAATAAGTATTAATAAGCCCAGAAAAAAAAAAAAATATCAGGTCTATAAAAACTGCTTTATAGTTCAAAATCCTCTACTTACTTATCTCTTTTCGGTTACTTTTTTATTGCATAATATGTTAAATTAAATTCTTTATAATATGATATAAGATGATAAGAATATTTATTCACTGAAGACAAAATTTTAAGCAGAAAAATCTTAAAAAAGATACTTTCTAGGAATTGAACCAAGGACTTAAAACTTGCCGGGTGATGCTCTACCAGTGAGCTAATGGAACACTATCCCTGTCGGGTCATATTTAAGTGTATCATACTTTGACTAAGAACTACCAACATGAATATTTTTTCAATTGGCTGATAACATTGTATATGATTGCAAGATTTCTTTTCGAATTAAATGCTATCCAAGTAGTGTCTTGGATAAATTTTGCAATTTTTTTACTTAACGTGGGACATCTATTGACTTTTGTCAATACATTTAAATATTTGTGCCTGAACTTGCAAAATAAAATTAATAATATCGGTATCTCTCAGATGAAAGATCAGCTAAACATTTTGCATATCGCATGTAAATATGCTAATTATCCACACTCAATCACCTTTTTCCATATCCTTCCACATAACAACATTCCCAATTTGTAGTGGACTAGTCCTGTTTGCTGCTTGCCAATGAAACGGTAAAATAATGATCACAAACATAATCAGAACAATCTAAACGACGATAAGTAGTTTCCAACAAATCGTAAACACGATGCAGAGTTTATTTTAAGATTGAAATAATTCGTTTAAAACTCTGTTTAAATCGTTCATCCAACAAGTCACATAAAACAGAGCAAATAAGACAGTGATAAAAGTGATTATCTTATTTCCTAGCGCTGCGTTGAGAAGAGATAAGTTTTCTCGGCTGACTCAAAGAAAAATATTTTTCATTGAGTTTTTCCGCTTTTGTGATATTCACTTTGTTTGAGATAATGAAGTTACCCCATCCTACTCCGCGCTTTTCTTTCTCTTACTCTCCGAGATGCTCGAATGCAAATACAGGGTCTGGTAAAAAACTAATGCCTAATATTTTTTCTACTTAAATAAAGTTAGTTAAATGAAATTTTTGAATTTGGCGCTATTCCTCCAACCTTCTTCTACAATCTACTGCAGTAGTAACTTTCTGAGTCAACAGTTGGCAACACTGCTGTCGCCAGCAAAATAGCCGACATCGATATTCATATTAGACAACGTTCTGAGTTTGAATTCTTGAATGCAGAAGGTGAAACGCCCATTCGCACTCATGCAAGACTGAAACATGTGTACGGTTATGCAACAGTGAATGTCAGATGATGGGGTCGTAGCTGAAGGACAAACGCCGTTGGCTAACGAAAGGCAGAGAGGTAGGCAGTTGACTACAGTGACTCTCAGTGATAACTACAGATGATTTGTGACGCATTCTCTTCCTTAGTAAAGGCAGTGCGATGTGACGCTTATCGTGAGATTCACTTTGAAAATGCGGCGGCCTTTAAAACGTCCGTGCGTCAATGGCTAAGGAAGCAGGACTTTGGTTTTTACCATACTGGGATTCACGCCCTTTTTAAAAGATGGACCAAAACTGTGGAAATGGACGAAGATTATATTGAAAACTGACAAATTAATCGTCAATACTGTGGTTTTTATAATTAAAAGGAGGAAAAAAAGGAGGCATTACTTTTTGACTTACCCTCGTACTTTTCAACGCGAATTAAAGCATCGAAAACAGGGGAGAACAACTGTTCTTGTTTCCAACCGCCAAAAGGCTCGCGGCGTTGATTCTGATGATTTCAATTTAGAGAAAAATGGATTCAAAAGAAAATTTATAACTCAAATCCTACACAGAATATTAAGTTTAAGGTTGTTTAATGTCTTTTACAACGTTCTTTGAACTATAAATGTTAAATTTTGTTAAGAGAACCATCCTATAAACTGAATTACATTTTATTTTATTATTTCAACCTCATGGACAAATTTTTTACATGATATCACGATGATCATTTCGAAATAAACACAATTAGCCACGTGACAAGCAAAAAATATGTTATAATTTAACTGTGTTTTGATATTAAGTAAGTCTTTTTTAAATTAGCTCCACACGGGGGAGGGCCTTGAGAAAAATAATTCCCCTCAGGGGATATGTCATCTTTTGGGATGCTATGTAGAGGATCTTTTGAGGAGAGGAAGGAGATGAAGTTCTGGGAAGGGAAGAGGCATGAGGGAGAGGTTGGAATCTGGAATTCGATGTATCCAAGAATGATGGACGTCTGAATCCATCGAGAGAGTCCGGCTGGAGAGGTCCGATTCGGCCTGCCACCCCATGAAGCCGGGCACTCCTTCTTAGTCAACAAATGAGGTGAACCACTTGGGGTGACCTATGGCAGGGGGTTGGTTATCCAATAAATGGTTCACGAGATGGCGGTACCACTATAGTCTTATTTTTAATTTTGCCATTATTAAACTACAATAAAAATATTCTATTAACCGTTAACATCTAATATTTCGTGGGAAGAATGTATGCAATTGCAAAACCCAAGTAATATTTTTATTTAAAGCATTGAAATTTAATCAATAAATTTTACTGATTTAATGCTGTGCAAATATTAATTTCGCTATACGGTAGACAATTAAATCTGCAATCGTTTCACATTTGTTGGACCAATGAATATAATATTAATAGTACAAATGAAATAACTTAGAGAATAAGTACATTGACGTCACACGTGGAACATTTTATATTATTAATCAATTATTTTAATACAAATGCAATCCATCGGAAAACAGTTCTGGTTTATATTGGCAATGAATATTTTATATATTTTCAGTCATAAAATGACACCGTGTTATTAATACAGCTGTGTCGTTCGCGTAGCGTAAAAACAAATGTTTATTTTGTTCGATAATTGGAGTCCGGAGTCCAATTGCAAATAAAAATAACTCGCACAAACTACAAACTGTGTCGAAATCGACATGGAATAAAGCGAGTAAATCATATAACGGAATTGGCATCGATAAACAACTGCATTCGAGCGCCAACAAAACAATTTTTTTTTTCATAATATTTTCTTGCCACAAAGTGAATTTGCGATTATTGAAGAAGTGTTTTTACACATTGCCACAAAGTGAATATGTGGTTAATGAAGAAGAATTTTTATATTATAAATATTATATAATAAATACTTGCCACAAAGTAAATTTGCGATTATTAATGAAGTTATTTTAATGATATTTACTCACTACAAAGTGAACTTACGATTATTGAAGTAGCTTTATTTTTAATATTTTCTTGCCACAAAGTGAAATTACGACTATTGAAAAAGTATTTTTAATAATATTTACTTATCACAAAGTAAATTTGCAATTATTAAAGATGTTTTTTTGTAGTATATACTCGCGAACCTATTTACATATGATATTGATAATGAATATAAAATTTTTGGAGTATTTATTTATATTTATACATTAACATCATCATTCAATTTACCCTTCCGTAGAAGAATCTGAGCTTCTGTAAGTCACCTCCTTTCTTGTCACTTTGTTCCGTTGAAAAGGTTGTATAGCGGGTCAAGGAAGACCTGTAAAAAAAAGTGTAAATAAATTCATATTGCTATCTTTAGTGCATCCATTATGCTTGTGTTGATTTGTTTCTTTCAGTGTACATGTGTATTAGTGACATTGTATCTATAATTACTGAAATTAGCAGTCATATCAATTCTTCAAAGTAAACTGGTTCAGAACCCCTACATTGTTACCCTTTTACTTATTTTTATACTATTGACATTAATAATTCATAATATTCTCGGAATGGCGGGTGGCGGCCCCGGAACCTGCCCGCTTCCACTAAAGGAAAGTGCATTCTCGCAAAAGGCAACTTGCTACCACCGTCTCCGACTTACTGCGACTTGCCGCGAGAAGTATGAACCGAGATTAAAGGCAGTTTGCTACTTTTTGATATATTCTCCCCATAAAGTGTCGAGTCGATGTTTATGGCAACACAGTCCGCGATGGCGACCCGTCTGAAGCCAGTAGCAAGCACCTCGATACCTCAAAGTAATGTTGTTGTCAAATGGGTACTCTTATATTTTGCACCGTGGAAATGTAGATATTTCTGCTTCGTATTCTTAGATTGTAATATTCCATTGTCAACTTGTTTTTTGCATCACAAACAAACTTGATAAAGCACATTTTTATTTTTCTTGGTGTTCATGAAAAAACCACTTGATTAAATCCAGCTGAAAAGGAATAAAAAAATGAGATGCATTATTTGTTCATTCTAGATTTTGTTCATTCTATCTTTGAGTTGATTTACTTACGAATCTTGTTTCATCTTACACGGGTATAAAATAAGAGTCTTTATTACAAAATATACGAAAAATAGTTAAAAACGGGCAAATTGAAAAAATCAAACTGGTAATCACTTATTTATTGAAAATTAGCTCATCATCATCATGACAATTGGCTCTACAACCCGTGCTGGGTGTTGGCCTCCTCAAGAGTCTTCCTCCACTCATCTCTGTTTTGTACCAGCTCTCTCCAGTTTGGAAGCTCCAAGGTACATAGGTTACATTGAAAATTAGCTACTAGTTTCAAAACCAAAGGTTTCTTCGTCAGGAAAAGTTAAATATTATTAAACTTATTCTGACGAGAAACCTTTGGTTTTTGTAACATGTAGATAATTTTGGTTAAATAAGTGGAAATAAATCAATTTTAATACAATATCTGCTATTCTTCTGCGTAGGTTCTATATATTCTAATTGGGATAATTTATCTCATGATTACGGTTCCACTAATATTCATATCACGTTTTGTAATTTAACCGTTTTTTTTTTCAATTTTTATCAATTAGTGACCAGCTTTTACCAGTATTCAAATTAATTTTCTATATTTATATAAAACATATATATATACATAGTATATTAGATTTAAAATTAACTAAGTACTCATAAAACCTCACCAAGTTGTTGGATAAAAATTATTAAGCGATAAAATCTATTCCATTAAACCACTCAAGTGTGTTAAAGAAATTGCTCTAAATCTGCAATGAACTTCCCAAGTAGAGTTATAAAAAGATTTATGTTTCTCGTATCTCGTTGTATAATTACCGACTTTTAAAGCAAAGAGCAGCGAGTTTTTAATGTTAGTTTTGATTGAATAAAATTAAAACCTCTCAATGATTTTAAATTCCATTAATTTTTTTGCTCTGGTATTTATACAAAGTACTAACCGAGTTTTTGCTTTTGAAGTTGGACTGGTGTTGCACTTGTATTTTTATTTGATTTTTTTTTTGTCATATCACAGCAAAATATTTCTTCGTAATAAACATCGACGTATGACAATGCTCCACAAAAGAGACATACTCTTCCTCGCTTAAAATATCTTCCAAGTATTTATTTAATATGGGTGATTTCTATTTAATATGGTATTTGTTTTGCCTTGTGTGTGTGTTCGTATTTGAAATCATTAATCCCGGATAGAAATCGGTTTACAATCAATACCAAGGTTGTAGAAGGGGCTGCGTGTCAGATGTCTATCACTATTATCAATAAACTTAAACTTATCAATAAAATACTTGGGTAAAACAAGTCAGGTATGTTTGCAGCAATACTAATTTTTACAGAATTAAATGCGTAACGACCAGAGGGAGTAGGTATGTGCTAAGAGTGTTGGAACTGGAATGAAATTCGCAAATCATCTTCGCGTTTCGTTACTCGCTACTGTTATCAGTGATACCAGCGCGGAAAATTTACAAAATAATAGATATTTATGGCTGTTAGCTACAGTTCTATGAAAGCTAATAATGATAACAAGGGATGTTAATACAAAAAACTACTAATATTATTTCATCATTGGTTAAAATGTTTCAATGAGGCGTACCAGGCACACTTCGCTTCTTCTTATGGAAGCCAACCAATGCAACTCATAACTCGCCAATTATTCCCGCGATCACAACACACACTACAAAAAATTACTACACTAAGACATTTTTCATGATTTAATATATCTTATAACGTAAACATCTCAGCACAGGTTCTCTTAGTGAGGTGTTCGCGAGACATACAAAATTACCCACCCACAGTTTCATCTATTCAAATCTACCTCACACACAACATAATAAAAGTTTAAAATACATTATGTATAAATGTTAATAATTAGGTAAATACTATAATATTATAAAATTAAATAAATTAATATCATTATGTACTGTCTATGTATAAATGAACAAGTAATACAAAAAGCTAAATTAGCTTTTTCGCTAAAAATAATGCACGTGAAAAAAGTGCAGTTAGTTTTTTGGCGATTTAAGTCTCCACTTCTATTTACGATTTGTCAAATTCATCGTTTACATGCTCATTTAAATATGTAGCATTTATATCAAAGTATGTGCATGTCATGTATTGCGTGTCCTCATTGTTCCGTAGTTGCCAGCTTCCGTGGTCCTACATATGCGTAAGTTATACTACGAATCCGGAGGTTGTAAGTAAATTTTATTTAATCGAATTTAGTAATTTCACATTTAGTTCACGTAAAATAATATGAGGGCTTTCCGTAAAATAAGGTCTCCAAGGTGCTGCGGTCGTAATGAACGATTATACGCGTAATCCGACAATACAGCTTTGTTCCCCCACGCCAGATCCCCACCACGCTGCACTCTCTGCGACGATTAGTCTTGGCGTGGCAGCCGTTCGCGTTTCCCCATCTTTTTCAATCCCATGTCCTTTACGTGCCCATACTTTTCAGCCTCTTAACATATCCCAATTCGGAGGAATACTGGTTCCGCTTAGCAGGGCGCAGTTGGAACATTTGTATTTTTTCACTTAAAAAGGTGCAGCCTAACAATATAAATAAATCTAGGCATTTTGGCTCCGGCTGAAAATTTCATGAAAATAAGTTGAAGACAGAAAAATTCTTCACACAATACACTCAAGTACCTGCTCTGAACGTACAGTGAGAAATGAAATTATTAAATTTTTCAGTTTCAATCTTTATTCACCTATATTCATTAAAAATCTCATTGCGGTTTAAGCGGTTTTCAATGTTGCAACGGCTCGTATAGCAATGGTGTTGTCCAACCCACTTTAAGGGTGAAACACAAAGAAGCAGACGGTTTTCTGTGTCCATATTGCTACAAAAATAAGTCAATAAATCCTCATTCGATGTAATAATTAAATTGCAGGCAGCATGTGAAAATGCTTAAGTCTTGATCGCATTTAAGTTAGAACCAGTAGGGTATGTAATTGTTTTAAAGTTTACATATGTGTGAAAATGAATGAACACTATCAAACAGACGATATATTATTAACTTCTGTAAGGCGTTGACAAGGTTGGAAATTGAATTCTCAGAAGTTGTAGAGAGTTCTTGGAATCTGGAATTATAATATGGCGTGTTCAGAAAATGATTTTGCACATTAAAGGCTTGCTAATTAAATTATACGCAGTCATTGTACTCGCGTCTTCTCGGAGAGAGATAAATAAAACTTTTAATAATACTGTATCACTTTTTGTAAATTGGATTAAAACTGATGTTAATTGGCAGGATTATTTAATAATCCTGCCAATTAACACCAGTTTTAAGCGACATTTCTCTTAGTCTGATCGGAACTAAATCTTTGGAAGTTTGTATGTTAATTCGCAGCAAAAAACTGCCAAACTGTGTCGGAGTTCGCACCACGAAAATCTGTATAAATACCTGCATAAACAACAACGCAACTATGTTTAAATTGTTAATTCATTTTCTTTTTGAGTTACTGATCTTCAAACAGCCATTATAACTGTGTCTTTCATAATCTATATCAATTGTTTAGTAATTTATAAAAAAAAAGTATATTCCGAAAAGGGATATTGAACCCGATAATACATATAAAATATTAGCAAAACTTTAAAGGCCTATTAACCGAGAATTCGAATTTCAACATGCGATTGTGCCCTTTCAACTGTACAGGGCGGTTGCGATGAGAAAGATTGTTTATTCTCCGTACCCAAAAGTTTAACTAATAACTCAATATCGACATTATTTCATTCAAAATTAGCTTATATACACTCGAGTAAGCAATAAAAATGCTCGAACGCGTGATGATACATTTTTTTAATATCGTGTACTTCTCGTAAGTATTTTTTGATTTTTCAATAATGTGTAAAAAAATTTTAATATTTTCGTTTGCCAAGACCTTAAATAAATAGACAAACTGAGGTATTTTCGTCACAAAACACGGTCTCGGATTATTTTTTAATGATTTTAATTGATTTTTTTTTTAAATAAAACACCCACTTAGTATTTAACCACGTATATTTATTATTTGATATATCGATCGGTTTCGCTCCGACCGAGCTTCATCGGGATATAATAATAACTAATATTATGTAATATTATTGTATTTAATTATTGTATAATTTTTTCTTGTATAATCATTGACGAAGTATAATCCTTGGTCGAAGTGTATAATAGATCCAACTTTCAATATGTCTATGATTACCAGTAACTGTTGTTTATAAATGTAAATGTGATACACATATATTGTTGTCTCCCTTCCACTTATTGATAATCCTTTTTATTTATTTATTTTTATAATTTTTTTTTTATATATATATTTTTTTTTTTATCTCTTTCTAAGAATTTGTCTCTGTCTAATTATGTTTCTTTTGTAATATTCTTTCTCCCTCTCCCACTCAACCTATATATAACCAACAACTCTGTCTTATTATTTAGTTATTATTATATCCTGATGAAGCTCGGTCGGAGCGAAACCGGTCGATATATCAAATAATAAATATACGTGGTTAAATACTAAGTGTTTGTTTTATTTAAAATATAATGCCTAATTAACTAATAATGCTTGCTTCTTACGAAAAAAAAAAAAGATTTTAATTGAATTAAAATTGATATTCTGAAAAGTGTTCTTACTAGAATATGTATTGATTTATTTTACTGAATGATTATATGATTTGAAATGTGTGTTGTATAATACAATATTTCGTTTGAAAATTTAAGAAATCTGCCAACGGCCAACGGTATAACCTTACTATATTCAAAATAAACTTGGTTTTTCAAAATTTAAAGCATAACTTTACCAGATAATTTAACAACCTTTCGAAATCAATTAATGTTTTTTGTATAAAAGAGTCACTACATCAAGAATTTGATTTAAAAGGGACAAAATTTCCGGTATTCCCTGGCCCATATCCCTCTTAAGAAAAGGGATATGGGCATTTAAAAAGGTAATTGTAAACAAAGTTATTTTGTCTTTTAATTAAAATAAATAATGACATCACAAAGTGAAAACCTTTTCGAAGAAGTTTTCTTCGAAAAATTAGGATTAATTGATACTAAAATAACAGTCACGATTTTAATGAGAACCTAAATATTTTAAGGTAAAAACGCCATCTTCATGATTCCGTGCCATTTTATCTAGCTAAAAACATATTCACTTATTATTAAGATTAAAACAATTTAAATTATAATCCTTTGTTTACATTTACTCCACACAGGAGACCCTGAGGAAAATAATTTCCCTCCGGTCCTTTGTCATTTTTGGGGATGCTGTGTAGAGTCTTTTACGGAGAGGAAAGAGAACCATATCTAGGGAGGAAACACAGAGGAGAGCAAATCGTCTGTTGAACGAGAACGAGACAAATTTCAAACGTGTAAATACATAAGCATTTTCCTCGGAGCATTTTCCATTGTAATACCGGTAGAACAAATAAAGCATACCCACCTGACGCCTGGGCTCTAAAGATTGCAATCCGTTTGTTGAGATAGGGGAATATATCAACGGACCGTCCAGTCAGTTCCTGCATAGTCAAGGGCTTTTTTCAGGTATTTTGGGGCTCCAGACCAGAATCGGCTGCCAAATTCAACAATTTGTATGGTATCAGCAGTGGTGTTCTATTAAAGAATCTGCTAAACTTAACTTAGATCTAGCTTTGATTGATAAATTATTCAAATCAAGATTTTTTTTCTTTATTAACATCCTACTGTTGAAACTCTGCGTTATCTTTGTTTTTACAACTTGAAAATTAGAAATAGTAATGTTTACTTTGCAAAGTTATTTTCTTCTAAATTAACTAGATTTTAAAACATTTAGATGTGACCGTATTTTCAAAGGAATCAAACTCAGGACCTTACCACTAAGCTAATGGGACCCTATTCCCTTCGGTCATATTTAACTACATTAGACTTCTTCATTTTCTTAATGCGTATTCTATTGGCTGCTATCTTTATGTCTGATTGGAAGGATCATCTTGAACTAAAACTAGATAGTGTCATGGAAAAATTTTGCCATTTTTATTTAATATGCGCCATCAATTGACTTTTCTGCAAGTCTTCTATTGAGGCTCACTAATTTTGTCATCATTAATTAATTATTACAATTTGAGGTTTTACTCATTAAGTTAAAATAAAAATAAATATAATTTTATAATTTATTTTCCCATGGTGAATTTTGAATCCAGATTTCCAAAGCTTATCACTTCGCTTCCTAATGCGCCACCCAACGAGCTTTCGACCGCATCATTTCCAGGCTTCAACTAATTTCGTAAGTACGCTGTAAAATTGCGTTAATTGGCAACTTGGAAACAATTAAACCTGGGTTAACTTCGTGAGTGTACGTATCTACTTACCTAGTACGGCATAGCCGTAAACAGCCCAATGAGTCGATTGAAATTGGCTGAGGGAGAAGCTCGCAGCTTTCAGTCGGAGGCTTTAAAGCTCTAATTGAACTAATTGTAGGGTTTATAGCACCGCTAGACAAAGGCCACTCACAGACAGAATCACTGGATTGGAATCCCAAATAGGGGGGGAGGGTGTATCGATTGCCTTTAATTGATGTCACATTTTTAACGAGTCATTTGAACTGCAGATTAATGAGAAGGTGGTAAATCCTTTAAAAAAAACGTGTTATTTTTGCTACTATTAGTTCTGTAAATATCCGGAAAAAAAATCTCGTCCGAAAAAAATCTCTATTTATCTCACTGCCGTACATCATGGTAGGCATCCCATTATTGACTGCTAGCTTCGCTTCCTTTGACAATTATTTGTAAGCGCCAACAGCGTTATTACCCTTATTTAAATATCTCTATCAGCCTTCCCCTCACTCCTAAACATACTTCACAAATACACAAACTTATCCACCTGCTCCAAGTGTTCTCATTCACAATTTTTGTACTCTGTCTCTTTCAAATACTTTATACTTACTTAAATTCATCATTAACTCGTTCTTCATACATACTTCGTTCAACCTAGATACGAGAGAATGTAGATTTTCGGTACGGTTAGAAATCTTCACCGCAACACCAGCTTACAACATACTTTCAGATTACTCAAAATAAAAGAATTATTTTTAAAACATTTCCAGCAAATAAATTTTCATAAAATAACATCCACAAAATAAATAACGATAATTATTTTACCCCAAATACGGAAATAAACAAAATATTTTGACCTTTTTTTTTACAGAATAAATTAACCTTTAAATATTGTAATATAAAGAGTTGTTAACATCTACTTCTCTCCATCTCTCCAGAGATTTCAGAATAATAATTAATCCACAGTAGGCGTATGCTATTTCGTGAATAAATTGTAATTTCAGGAAGCCCTTAACCAGGACCACCACCCCCAAATTAATTTACCGCGTTGGTAGAACTTGTAGGTAGGAATGTTCGAATATGAATATAAATCTCAATTTACATTGTACTTTCGGGTTTCTCCTTCACGGAAAACCATACTAATCAAAAAAAGAATTTATTTTTGTACGGCTAACATTAAACTAACAAAACAAAAACATTCATAAAAACTTTCGTTATTTAAAAATTATTTCTGAGAAATTCGATTTTTTTTAATCTCTTATTTTTATTTCTTCAACCTTTGCAAAATTACTTTGTGGCATAATTTTAAATAAATGAAGCAAATTACTTAGTGTAAACCACTATAATCACATGTTATGATATCTACACGTTTCAAAACCGATGGTTTCTTCGTCAGGATAATAACATGAATAAAAATAACAAAATAAACAAACGATTATTTACAAAAAGAACAATAGACAAACATATTACAGAGAGAGGTGATTAATTACCTAAAAATATCATAAAAAAGCAATTATATATTATTATTAAAATCTTATTTTTATATTTGTTTTATAAATATAGTAATATATAAATATAAAACAATAGCAAGTAATAGAATGCCAAACGCTGCTTGTGTGTGGGCAACATGACAAAAAAATTAAGTAGTTTTGGAATAGTCATTAATTTTTAAGTTATGCATATTAGACCGGTCAGCGGCTGAGTTGGCATCGCGTTTGGGTTCCACGCATGCGATCCATGTTCAACTCCTCGGCTGGCTGAGCCCTCTATCAAAAAACAACCAATGTTTGCCGCTTAGTGTGGTAACCCGAGAATATTTGTCTTTCTTTTAAGGAAAAATAAATATATATTAGTTTTAATGTTCATAAAAGTATTAAAAATTATTCTGAATGTATGATTAAGTACTACATTTTTCATCTGGTAAATTATAATTCACCGGTTACACGTTTTGAACTGTAAAAAATTATGTTTTTAAATATAAAAAAAAGAATTAAATTAAAACAAATAACTTTGTTTAAACCACTAATATACATTTTACACACAAACTCAACAGATTTACAATTAGCAAACTTAGAAATTTTAGAAATTAGAAAAAGTGTTAATAGCAAATTAAATATTATTAATAACCAAATATTTTTTAAAAATAGCCATCTCTTAAATTTATTTTCTTATTAATAATTATATTTAAAATAATTTATTTTTGTTGTTTAAACATCTTTATTATGTTTTGATAATTTATATAATGTAATTTTTCATGTTTTTTAAATAATTTTTATATTTAATTTTAAATAATTGTTTTTTACGATATTTTTTATTAATTAATCACCTCTCTCTAAAATATTTTTGTCCATAGTTCTTTTTAGTCTATACTTGTTTGTTTATTTTGTTACTAATGTCATTACTACCCTGACGAAGAAACCATCGGTTTTGAAACATGTAGGTAATTGTGATTATATTAGTGGTTTAAACAAAGTTATTTGTTTTAATTTAATTCAAAATGATGCCACAAAGTGATTTTGCGAAGTTTGAAGAAGAAATAAAAAAAAGAGTTTGATCATCATTTATCCCGTCATTGAATTGCGGTTTCGAAATTTAAATAAATCTATTGACTTATTATACATATGAGACATAAACAGTAAAAATTTAAGGACGCCAGAGCTCACCTTTCCAGAGTTTTGTTGAGACAAAAGATTCCTTACGTTGGTGTTCAACATTTAAAACATTTATTTAAATCGATGAAAGCGCAGAATAGTTAAAACTTAAGTAATTTTAAAAAGCTTATTTTAAACTTATTGGTACGTTTCCCTAAACACAAAACAAATACATTTATTTAGATAACGAAATACATTCCGAAAACAGTATCGGTGAATGATTCATTCCACGATGTGAGCATTACGGTTCTTCTGTTTGTTTGGCAACTCATGCTTACGTAAGTGTCAATACAGTGAAAGAAATCAGCGTAGCAAAATAAGGTTTTATGAACCATTTTCGAGAAGAATATATAATATATATAGACTTGAAAAAATATTTCATATCATGAGAATCAAATCAATATTGGTTGTATATATTAACTGTAAACTAAAACATGTATTGACAAATGTCGATCCGATAACTGACTCCTCTGGCGACATGTAATTTGCACGCATATTGTCTCAAACTTCTACTTCGGTCAATTTTTCTGTGAGTTTTTTGAATTTTTATTACATAAACCCAAACAGGACATAAGCCCATGAGGAAAATAATCTCCCTCATTTGTCATATTTGGGGATGCTGTGTGGAGGGTCTTTTTAAGGAAAGGAAGGAGATGGGATTGTGGGAAATAAAAAGGTACGAGTTATAATATGTGTCATATTTGGGGATGGAGTGTGGACGATCTTTTTAAGGAAAGGGAGTTCTGGAAAGTAAAAAGGTATGAGAGGTGGGTAGGAAACTAGGGATCAGTATATCCAGAAGTGACGGGCATATGAAACCACCCTTCCCGCTGCGGTGCAAGACGATGGGTCGAGAGAGTCCAGCTATTCTGTATTTATTATATATATTATTTACGCATTATTTAAATTGTTTCAATAATTAATATCGTAACAGAGCTCTTGAGTAATTTAACACTATTGTAAAAATGCGTGGCGGAACCGAAAATAATTTCACAACACAAATTGCACTGTCAAACAAGCCGACACGCCAGTTGCCTGAAGTCTCCGGGGAAAAAATGAATTGAGATTGAACAATGAAAATACCCAATTATAAATGTACGTATTGCTGTTTATTTAATTATTAACGTGCATACATCCAATTTACAATAAAATAATAAGAATTTGAAATAATATATTATAAAAGTAAAGGGTGGTATATGAAAGCAAAGACAATATCAGAGATAAATATAAGAAAGTAGATGTTACAAGTCACTTCAAAACTTGGCTAGAATTAAAAATAGTTATAAAATAACTTCAACTGTTGAATCACCGACAAAATCATTTAGACTTATACTAAAAAAATCAAAGTTTTATTATAAAAATTATGTCTCATCTATTGAGTTGACTAATCTACATTTTCTGGCCAATGGAGGAAGAACAGTTAACTATTGCTGAGTCTACTGGAAGATATATTGAAAGATATGAGTTGTAGTTATGTAGGTGAATCAATAATGCAATTGATAATTTTCAAGAAATAAATATGATCATTTTTTTTCCGACGGTCTTCTAAAAGAAAAATGTTTAGAGATCGTTTAATTTTATCAATCTCTTTCTAATCCTACCTTAGATGTTGAACGGATTCAATATGTCGTATATGCACAGCATACAAAGGAGACCAAACAGCACAAGCGCATTCAAGATGAGGGCGAACCAAGGAGCAGTAAAGAGTATTAATATTGACTGATTATTTTGAAAGCTTATAATAATCTTACAGTAATATACCAATAAAGCACAAATTATTTATTATTACCAACCCATTTTATAACCACTTACAAAGTGTCATCATAATAAACATCTACTACGCAACATTCAATGAGAATTATTATTTATTTTCAAACCGTAATGCGTCATCCCAGTTACTAGTGTAGAATTTATTTATATACAAGATTGCTGCCCATAACTGGAAGTTTTTTCTACACATTCAAATGTAACGTTAAAAAATAATCAATCAATCTCTATTTACAAATAGAATTGGCCCTTCAGATTTGTCAATAAACCCGACACGTCAAATGTCAGATGAAAGCTTGTAGATTATTATGATTAACCTTATAAATTGTAATATAAAAAATAATAAAAAAATCTTAAGTCGAATAGCGTAAAGGTAAGACGGTTCCAGCAGGTTACCCTACGCGCAAATTGTAAATAAAGAAAAACATTAGTTTTAAATTAAAATAATAAAAAAATACAAATTTAAGAAAACAAAATATTCGTCTCAGAAAATTCTAGAGGCTTGACAAGGCGGTGTCAGAACTTTTTGAAAGTGCTATAATGAAAACAGTAACACATTTGTAAAACTAATACATGTTTCACACATTTCTTCTAGATTTTTATTAGTACAGAGCTCACCTAGTGAACGTTATTTATTTGGCATAGGTCAATAAAATTACGTCTCATCTATTGGGACGCTGTGTGAGGAGGATATCTCTTCGCTCGAACAAAAGATTTTCGGACTATCGTGCCAAAATATTTATCCTCTCATTCGATATTTTGGCATCTAACACTTTTGAAACAAGTTTTTGAGGGAACTTACTCAAAATGTAATTGTAATTATTAAAGGGGTTTTTTAATGCCAACTGAAATATTATTTTCTCACAATGCTTTTTCTTAGATTTTAGACGAATTCAACAATTTTGTTTTTTAACTTAAAAAATAATCTTAAAGAAAATATTCGCTATTGGCGATAGCAGAGAAAATTCGAAAGTTATGTATTTGAAATAAAGTAATTCTATATAAAATTCCGTAAAATCACAGTATTCCATTCCCTGAAAATTGACTGTTTATAATTCATTACAAAATGTAAATCACTGTCATATTTTATCTTTTGACTGCAGAAAGCACTTTTTTATAATATAGCTCCACAAGGAAACCACGAGGAAAAAATCCCTCAGGGATGGTATATGGGGTGGGGTGCCTTTTTAGGGAAAGAAAAGAGAGGAAGTTCTGGGAATGAAAAATGTATTAGGGGTTGGTAGGAATCTGTGGGTCAATGTATCCAGGAGTAACGGACGTATAAAGCCATCCCTCCAACTGCAGTGCAAGGCGATGGGTCGAGAGAGATCGGCTGTAAAGGCCTAGGCTAGAACTCCCTCAACTGGCCTCTCCCGATCTGCCCCGCCACGCTTTAAGCTGGCAAACGCATTCGCTACCAATACCTAAACAAACCTCACACCATGGACCCTTGTAGCCCTCCTAACGTGGGGAATCTCTTGGGGAAACCTAGGGTGGGGGTTGGTTATCCAAAAAATGTTCCTCGGGTCGGCGGTACCCATACCCGGCTTCCGAATCGCATTTTAAGAAGAATACCATAAGGGAAAAAAGACGTCTATTTAGAGAAATGTTTATGATTTATTTAAAAAAAATTGTAAGTATATGTTAAAACTGTTTGAGAATTGATCCCGAAGGTCTTAACTTAACATCAAAAAAGTTTCCTACAGTACTACAGATGTTCGGAATTTTTTATCTGTAATATATTTCATATATTAACCGTGATTGGTTAAAATGTTTCGTATTTTCGCTGTTGTTTTGTCAGAGCCTAAAGTCTTTTCCATTAGGCTTAAATGATTTTAACAGCAGCCTAATAATATTTCGGATTGCGGAGTGTAGGCATTTTGCATTCCCCGTAAAACACGCCACATAATTTGCTTTGCCCTTCCATCCACAAAACCGATACGCCCCTAAATCATTAACATAATATATCGCATCGCACCTCCAAAGAATAATGAGAGCCGGGATTGCTACGGCCGTGGCTCGTAGCTCCATGCCTCTACCAACGCTACGGCCCTGTGCTACGGCGGTGTTGTCGAGGATTGGTGTAGTATGACGTAGGCCACACTGTAGGTATATACTATGGACTTCGCTGGTGGTCAAACTGTGCGGAGATTTATTTGGTTAATTTTTTGAAACTTTAACCTTACACAGGAGGTTCTGAAGATGACAGTTTCCCTCGGGGACTTTATTCTTCAATTGGTGGAGGAAAGTTGATGAGGTCATGTTAGAATCCTGAGTTTATTCAGCCAGTCGACGGTATCAGAAGTTACTTACCATCGGGAAACTGGAAGAGTTGATATTTTTCTACGATATGTCCACCAGAGTTCAACCACAACCCTTTGAAAATTAACATGTTTTCAGAAATAAGTGCCTTGAAATTTCGTGGTTTTCGATAGATCAATATTTAGTTAACGTTTCAACTTTTCCGCTCAACGAAAGATCTCAGGATAAAAGTCCGGGTCTCTGAAATAATCTTTATTTTAAATAAATAAATAAAAAATCAAATAGGTATTAAGTTGAAAAAAAATCACCCTTATTTAACAAAAAAATTTCACTATATTAGCGCAATTTTACTTCCATTCCATTTCTTTGAAGACTGATGAATTGGCACGTTAATTTCTTTTTAAATGAATTTTAATTTAATCGTTATCTTTTTTATTTTGAACTAACCAGCTTATGTTTCGTGGAAAGCAAACTCTCTGTGTTTTTAAATATAAGTTTTTTACCGTTTCATTTCAGATTTTGTTTTAAATTTAATTTTTCTCATTAACTTCAATTTGAAACTTTTCATGCGATTAAAATTTCAATGAATCTGAAACCATAATAATTCTCAAAATTATATTTATTATATTATATAATGCCCATTATACAAAATGTTGTATTTTATAAGGATAAATATCTGTATATTCTATAGTAGTTTTTCATGTTGAACAGGAGAGAAATATTGAAAAAATACATAGACATATATTATTATGTATAGACCTGCCCTAAGTGATAAAAGCGTATTATTTCCCCCTCCTTAATTCTGGGTTCCATGGAACCGGCCGGGCTGGCGTATAGGTTCGCGTGAATATAGAAAATGTGACGTCATCATTCTTGTGCGGACTAGCGTCGAGCTCTCATCGGTACATTTTACGAAATAACACGGCAAAAATGGTAACTTATGCTATTAAAACGTGTAAAAATAGAAGTAAAAAAGAGTATAAACCTAATTGTCGTATTACCTTCCATAGGTAGGCATTATTTGTCTATATTTTAAGCTTATTCACATCATATAATATGATCAATTTTATCACACCGAGAAAAATGCAGCGTTGGCAACCGAAATTCCCTGTCCCGTCGTGTGCACGTTGCTGTTTACTGGGATAAGTAAATTATGAAACATTTGTAAAAATGTCTTAACTAAACACGGTAACAAAATATTCGACTCTTAAAACAAGCGAACCTTTCTTCCTTTTATATGGATTACACAAGTTTGTTCAAACCGGGCGAACAATTCGCGCTCCCATGTGAAAAGGTCTATTCATTCAAAAGCAGATTTTACTTTTAAGAACTAAATGGTGATATTATAATACGAGATGCATATATACTGTCATATTGAAGTATTTACGAATCACATATGGTTACAGTCAACTCATCCCTCTGCGCCCTGCTACAGTTGGTTTTTTATTAATGTTGAAAATGATACTGATTTATAATAATAGCCTTATTTCGGCAATTTATTTTGAAGAGCATTATTTCACATGTACATTTGATACAAAATTTTTAAAACTGCTTGTGAATGACACGAAAACATGTAGCAGATAAATAAAAATGAAGTAGGTATACATTTAAAATAAAACACATTAGAAATGTCTAGAAATTGTAACATAGTTAATGCACAAGAAATACAAAAAAAACTTATTACGGTTTAAGAATCTCGCTGCTTCAAAAAATATTAATTTCTGCTTTATAGTAGATAGTTATGAAGATACGTGGATACTATACTTCAAAGAGAACGTAAATAATCTTTGATGATCTTCAAGTAATCGGTCAAAAGCATCGTAATATTTAATACATTTCTCGATTTTGCACTCGAGAGTGTCACCACTCATACATACAATGATGACGTTGTGCACTCACAAACAAATAAACCAAGTCACAATAAATTGAAAGCGCAATCGAGGAAAAGTTTGAGAACGTCACCCTACCCGGGCTGGTTCTATAAATAGTCCTAGCGTTTGGTCCGGAGCGCGCGAGTGGATTGTACCGAGTCGTCCTGAGCGAGGCAAGTCTCCCGTGCAGTACGGCAGGGCGCGTAGCAACAGTTCGTAGCGCGTAGCACGGATAATAACTTGTCGTAGCTTGTGGCGGATTGTACCAAAGAGGATCATTTTTAATTGTTATAATATTACAACAAAAATATAAGGTTTTCGTATTAGTTTTTAAGGAAAAGGACTTCTTAAGGAGAAAGGACAATATATACTTGATGTTGTACAATTTTACTCGATTCTACTTGCTAACAAACAAGTCATTTTTATTCTGTTTAAATAAAATGTTCTCTATTATTATAACAAATGATAATGTATTATATCTTAAGAGTACTTATTATTCTTTTTTTTTGTAACACACAATAATTATTGTATCCTGTATTTGCTATCTAATCATACATTCATCATACTTTGTTTTATGTCAGGTCTTAAATAAACCTAACATTTTATTTAACTTTTACGTGAGTACAAATTTCTTTTGTATTTATTTTCAATATTATATCCAGGTACTTCTAATAACAACTGTATAACTTCAGTGATATTATATTTGAATACTCGTACATTCTTATTTTGTTCTTACTACTGTTTCCCTCCTGTGTACCACTGTATACTCATAATCTCATGTATCACTTTAATTCAAATGCATTTTATGGCGTTAAAATAAATAAATATCAAGAAATGGAAAGAATCGAAGGAACTTCTAAGTGAAGGTAAAATTATTGATTATTATTAAATAAATCATCTTGAATAGTTATGTATTTATTAATCCAACCATACGAGTGAATTTCATCGTTGTGATATGAAATGGACAGAATAATTTAAAACAAAACCATAACACAATTAAAAAGACTGATTTCAGTCGCTGGTGCATGAATAAGTAATCCGTTGAAATATACGTGCGTAATGCCTAACATTAACCGAGTTTAACAAACTTTTAATTTTTTAAATTGGAACTATTTACGATATTTATTATTAGACAAGCGATGAATTAGGTAGGTACCAAGTATATTTTACGAATTAAAAATTATTTTTTTAATTGTTAATTTTTTTACTTGTTCAAAGGCTTGACAGCTGCTGCTAAAATTAATTAATAAAGTGAAAATACTTTACTGAGATAATGCGCGTGAGATAACCTCCCTATAGATAACTTTAGCGGCCAGTCAAATAATATATTATTATATTGCACCCCAGTAGGAGAGATGGATTCATACGTCCTGGAGACCCTGAACTCCAGATATCTACCCACCCCTCACACCACTTTCTTTCATATCCTTCCTTTACTCAAAAGACCCCCCACAGAGCATCCCCAAAGATGTCATCAAAATAACGTTTTTATTACGCGAATGGGTGAAAAAAGTCAGAGACGTACCAGGAAAACATGTCATAATCACTTACAGAATCATGTCATGGAAAACATGTCATAATCACTAACAATAATAGAGGCCCTAGCACGCTTGCTCTATAACGATCGATAGGTTAACTATCGGTAACTTCTCATCGTTCCCTAGGACAACTGCACATCGCTAACGTACAAACAACAGTTGATGTCGAATATGTTAAGGACACTTAGTCATTGTGAACTGTCACTTATTCGTTGGCGATCTGTAGTCATGCTAGGGAACGATGAGAAGTTATCGATATTTATCCTATCGACCGTTATAGAGCGAGCGTGCTAGGGCCTCAGAACAGCATTTTTAGTTGACGTACAATATTATTTAAGCAAGAAATGCATTCTACTTTCCATGACGTGAAATATAAAAATTGTCGGTTAGTTTTAACCTCCACGAATAAAAACTGCATAAATAATTCAGCACGTCCTACTATTAGTTAATATAATTAATAACTCGGTATGATTAAAGCCACGGGAGAGTTACGAGTTTTGAGTTATGACCCATCCAAACTCATAAAGCACAACCACACCGCTATATTTTTCCGTTGCATCATTTTAACTGAACAGCGCTGAGAGACGCGATAATTCCGTAGTTTTTAAATATTATTTTAAGAATTTTCCACTTTGTCAGCACGCAACGCAGAAAATTTTAAATTTGGCCATAAAAAACTTATCTCCAGTTGTGATTAAAATTATTAGCGTCATGGAATATTATGTTAAATGTTTGAGCGATGGAAATGTTAGCGAGGTGAGCCCATTTTTCTATCAAATTTTGCTTAAAAGTTGCGCAAGCTAAAATCAAAAGTAACTTAACAGCCTAAAATGCAGTCCCTCTATTCCGTTCACTATGCTATACAAATATCAGTGCACCGCCTCCACTCGCCACAGATGTTGACCGCCCGCAAGCACTGATACGTTACGATGCTTAAGATGATACCCGGTAGTGCAGAAATAGATTTTACTAAAATATTGCTGTCACTGTTGCTCTTACTCCACCGGATATTGAGCGAAAGGGACAATGCACTGACACCTAACTAAAATGGAGGTTTTGTATTCCCCACTTTTCTCCTCCAAAAATGGACTGATTTTCAATTTTTTTTTACCAACTACATAAGAAAAAACTATTCTATGTCTGTACGTTTTGCTTTTTTTAAAAAAACATTGTCTGGTTTGTATACTGAACATCTTTTGACGGCGTTTAAACCAGTCAATTTTATTGATTTTTGGAAGGTCATAACTTCTATAAAAAGTAACTTATCAAAAAAACTAAAAGTACCGACACACTAGTAGTAGTTGATATCTATTTTATGCAAAAACAATATTTTCTCTAGGGTTAAAATCCAGAGAGATAAATAGGGAATATGTTTGTATGGAAAAATCACCGCCGGGTATCCTCTTAATGCTATACTTATACGTAATGTTTATTGTTCGCCCCGCTAAAACACCGTATTATGGTTTCGTTTCGATCCTCTAAATACATATTCAATGATGGTATTGTTTCGCCCCGCAAAAAAGTGTTTTTACCGAAAATTTGAATCGCTGCGGCGCGCCGCAATCAGAACTTCGTGGTTGTGTTATTATAGAATAATTGAATTTTTTTTATATGTTCTCGCATCCAATTTTCTTTACATATATGTATTGTCATCAATTAAAGGTCGGGAGGTCTAAAACGGATGATCGATAAAACTCGATAACAATACGATATTGACCAAAACGGTCACGGTCCGTTATCAATATTTGCAAGCACGTTAAACGACTATTAACAGATATTTCGACCAACGATTGATAAATTTTACCGTTTCGTCCATATTGTCAGATAAGTTTGATAAAGTTGTCAAAAAAAATATATTTATAATTGAAATTATTTGTATATTATGGTTCTTGGATATTTACAAACTTGTTTTTAACAATACTACCTATCTCAGTAGAAAAATCAATGTTTGGTTACAAGCATACCACTCCTGTTTAACGGTGGACGATATTCGTGCAAGGGAATTTAGAATGTATATCGTGATGACATGGAGTTTTATAATCTGTATTTCCCCAAATGTGTTTACCTACAACTTGATGAATTACAAAAGTTTATCACTCTGAAAATATAATTAAAACTAAAATTTATTTTAAGAATTCACAAAGTATTCCATTAACTCCGAAAATTAGTTTTTTTGGGATCGAACAAAATAATTAATTATTTGGATAGGAATCGTAAAGTATGTGATATTTTGTATTATACTAGCGTCAACCTATGAAAAATCAGAGGATAGGTATTATAATTATTTTGGGATTTGTAAGCTGAAAGTATTTATAAAATATTTACTTTATTTTTATTTACTTTCAAAAACAAATATTGTCAAGTTTATTTATATTTTTTGTTGATAAATGATTCGAGATACGAACATAATTATCTTTTGAATGACCGCCATTAATAAACTTTAAAAATGATTAGCGATTTAGATTTAGTTCTGTCAAACGTTGAAACAAAAAAAAGTACACATTACAAATAAAGATATATAATTTATAAAATTATTTCGGCACATACTTAATTGCTTCTCTGACGTCATTTATTTGAGTACTTTTGAAAAAAAAAAGTAACTTCAAATCACGCATGCATCTATGCACAGACCACAAAGTTAGTATTTTTAATATTACGAGAGAGGGGAACAAGAAAAAAGAGAAAGAAGAATCTGAATATCCAGAACATTGCCAAAGCAATTTCATGCATCATTTCGATCAAGTGTCGTATCTCTCACTCAGGATAAGCAATAAAAACATAGCTTCCTATAACCATCCCAATAGGAAGAATCGAATAATGGGCTGATTCGGAAAATATTTTTTTCCATTTCGAACGAAGTGTAAATTCTTGAGATTTTAATTTTATATTATTTAAATTATTTATGTGATAAAGTTATTTTATATATATATTTTTTTTTGCTTTTCGACACAAATGGATAATGATTATTCCGAACTTAATTTATACAAGCAAACCAAAATAATTACTTAATCCTAAACCTTTGAAGGTATTTTGTTACCTTTAATTTTGTTTTATGTTCTCTTTTTACAAGAAGAAGTTTTATAATAATAGTCAACTTGAGATAACACAACATAACTTTGTTTAACATAATAATGCTAATTAAGCAAGTGGAAAGGACAAAAAGAAAAAAAATTATAAAATATATTGGTTGGTAATTGAAAGGTTAAATATCAACAATTTATGAAAATCCAAATCGCATACGATTCAAAACATTCAAACAATTCCAAATATATCCTACAATAAATATTCACAAGAATATTTAATTCACGTATCTGCATTTCAATATACTCAAAAGGTAAAAAAAGGAACTATAAATAAAAAATGTTTAATCCGGCTCTCAAACGAAAAATTTGAAATGGAAATGACAGAAAAAGGTTCAGTCGCATTTATGAATTGAACCCAGGCTCTCTTCCTTCCCGGGAAGTGCTCTGACTATTTTTTATCAATCGATAAACTGAAAACATATCCGAAAAAGTGAATGGTAAAGATTTTTTTCCGATGATCCTAGTGTAATCTCGGATTATAAGTAAGGCGTGGTTGCAAAGAAAATTAAGTATTTAATTTGACAATTGTCCCGGCGGCGCGGCGCTTGGGTGTGCTAACCGACAAGTACTCCCATTTGAAGAGTGTCGCTTGAACCTAATTGGACAGGGCAGAGTTAAGCTTCTCCCCTTAAGTGACTCTATACTCGCTATTTCATTGGAAGCAAAAGAAATTAAACGAATTAAATGATCTTATAAAAGAAACTAGACACGATAACGATTTCCAGTCTAACAAATTCATTTTTTAAAATGATTTTTCTCTTCGGGGTCACTATAAATTTAGGTTGTTCGTTTTTAGAACATGTTTCCAACACTTTTCCTCGTTTTAAACTCAGTGCTGTTTTACCTGTACTATTTAACATTTTTCATATATTTTAAATTTGTTGGTTACGTTCCGGTTCCGGTACAAGATTGTTCAATTTATATTTTTTAAATTAATACATTCTATTGTAGTTAATTATCTTTTATTTATTCAAAACATTTTAATTTTTCCTATTTATATTTTGTTATCACTGAAAGAAAGGTTTTTAAGAAATTTGTTTGTTGCGTTCCGGTTCCGGTTCAAGATGGTGGCTTAAAAAGAAAAAAGAAAAATGTTTGAATAAATAAAGGATAATCACTACATTAGGGGCATTAAAAGCAATAATAAAATTAAAAAGCCATCATCCTAATTTGGAACAACAAAGGTATCAAAAGTATTTACAGACAGACGAAATGATAAATAGAACAGTCAAAACAGAACCATAAACAATGAGTCAGAGTCAAAAATATATTTTAAAAATAATCAGATTCCCTTATTAATTAAAAAAAATTAAATTGAGTCGTGTGTTTTCAAATATATTTTCACTCTTTGCTTCATTTTTAAATGAGTCCTGTTTTAACTCAACTTTTTAGCATTTCACTTTTTTTTTTTATTTGATTTCCTAAGTTCTGGTTCCGGTTCAATTTGGTAGCTTTTTTATCTCACTAGAGATCACATGATTGTGGTTCCTACTAAAAAAATAACAAACAAACAAAAAAATAATAACTACCTAAGAAAGAAAAATAAATTGGCCGTGCACTCCTTAGACATATCGATTAGTTCCCCTGACTTACCCGTTTAACCCTCATCGTGTGACTTGTTGCAGAATGCCCCCCCGCGGCCGACGGCATGGAGCGCTTCGCGTGCCCCACGCCCGACCGCCAGGGACGATATCGCTGCATAGATGACCACGTGCTCTGCGACGGGTTCATCGACTGCCCGGCCGGCGAGGACGAAGATCGCCAGGCCTGCATGTTCTACAAAACCGTAAGTTGATTATTTTATTCTAAACTACCTCAAGTCCCATCTGGCCCCCTAGCACACTCGATCGATAAGGATCGTATCAATAACTTTCGGTAACTAAAACAACTGCAGATCGCTAATGTACAAACAACAATTGATGTCGGGATACGTAGTCATTGTGAACTCTCACTTATCCGTTGGAGGTCTGCAGTCATGCTAGGGTACGATGAGAAGTTATCGTACCGATCGTTATCGATCGAGTGTGCTAGGGGCCCTGGAACCCACATTATAATATTCATGTGCATAGATACACGTGAAAGAGTACAAAATAATTTCTGGCGTAGGCTACGCGTTCAATATTTACCACGATCCAATCCCGATCCGTATCACGATCCATATCACGATCCATATCACGATCCATATGATGATCCATATCACGATCCATATCACGATCCGTATCACGATCCATATTAAGATCCATCTCACGATCCATATCACGATCCATATCATGATCCATATCACGATCCGTATCACAATCCGTATCACGATCCGTATCACGATCCGTATCACGATCCGTATTACGATCCATATCACGATCCGTATCACGATCCGTATCACTATCCTTATCAAGATCCATATCACGATCCATTTGACGATCCATATCACGATCCATATCACGATCCAATTTTCGATCCATATCACGATCCATATCATGATCCATGTGCTACCCTAGACGTTCAATATGACATGTATTGTGGTTCATCAATATTACTGGATTTTTTTCAGATCGATATTAATTATCAATTAAATTAAATATTCTAGATGACGCAGCCCGGTGATATTGTATTTCTAAATATGTTCCTTTAGCCGTGCTACAAGCTCGGGGTATCCAGCACGGTCGATCGATATAGGTGTAATCGATAAAGTCGGTAACTTGTCATCGTTCTCAAGCATGACTGCAGATAGTCAAATAAATTAAGAATACTTTAGTCGTTGTGAACTGTTATTTGTTGGTTGCTAATCTGCAGTCATGCTTGGGAACAATGACAAGTTACTGATATTATCGGTAAATCCTATATCGATAGACCTAAGGCCCTAGCACGCTCGCTCTATAACGATCGATAGGATAACTATCGGTAACTTCTCATCGTTCCCTAGCATGACTACAGATCGCCAACGAATAAGTGACAGTTCACAATGACTAAATGTCCTTAACATATTCGACATCAACTGTTGTTTGTACGTTAGCGATGTGCAGTTGTCCTAGGGAACGATGAGAAGTTACCGATAGTTATCCTATCGATCGTTATAGAGCGAGCGTGCTAGGGCCTCTGCTGGATCGGAGATTGTCACGATAATATCCTGCTACTGTGTTCTTGCTTACAGTAATTCTACCAAAAATCGGATAACTTCCATAGCTATATTTGTGACTGCCAATTTTGGTCACAAACTAAACGAGTTAATTTCAAAACCAAAAAAAAAATACAATAATAATTTTGACAAAATTAAATTAAGTTGTAGAAAAATTGTATTAATTTTGTTAAGCTGTACCAAAGCAACGTAAATTTAATTAGCATAACCTAAAAAGATGTACAAGCGCATACAAGGTCATAGCTAGTAGGCAACCTTCCCCCATCACACCGTTTTCTTAATTAAATTTTCTAATTTCCCACTTAGTTTTAATAATTATTTTGATAAATTTTGCCAATTTGAACTTTCCTTTTCCAAGCTTTTGCTTTGATAAGCATCTTCTAATAAAAAAATACTGTTTTTTATGGCATTTTTTTCATAACCAAGATGCCCTCTCAATAATTATTGTTTTTTTTTTATTACTAGTTCTTTTTAATCCGATTAAAAGCGACTTGAACTGCTAATAAAAAAATAGTACCCGTAATTGATTAAAAACTAAATATTCTTCATTAACAGAATTTTGCTAGTTATTAAAACTTTTAAATTCATCCATTATAAACTAAAAAAAAATCTTAAAATTTGTATGTTTTTACAATTATCCACACAGTAGGCCCGGAAGAAAAAAATTCTTCGGGACCTACGTCATCGTTGGGGATGCTGTGTGGAGGATATTTTTATAAAAATAAGGGAACAGGTTCTGGGATAGGAAAGGGTACGAGAGATGGGTAGAAATTTGGGGTCAATGTGGCCAGGAATGACAGACATATGAATCCACCCTTTCACTGCGGTGCAAGGCGGTGAGTCAGGCTTGAGAAGTCTAGGTTAGATATTTCTCAACCAATCTCTCCCGATCCGGCCCGCCACGGTGTAGGATGGCAAACTCATTGGCCGCCAAAAGGTAGACAATCTTCACCCCATGAACTCGGCCCAAACGCTCGCTCAAACACAGCGAACCACCTGGGGTCTATGGCAGGGGTGTTGGGTGATAAATGGTTTCACGGGGCTGCGGTATCCTTACCCGCCTCCCAAATTAAAAATCTAATTTTGATAGTCAGAATACTCGTTAAATCTCAAAAATAAAATAAAAAATTGATCAGCTATTATTTTCAAAAATAAAATCTGAAAATTAGTAATATTTCAGGGTAAAGATTTTTTTAAAGGAAAGCCAATTCTTTTTTTGTTATTTGTTTTTGGGATATTATGCCGTATTGCGCTACCTCCTTCTTTAGCCAACGTTACTTTACTGTTGGCCGTGAAAATCAAAAATCATATCGAAAGCCTAATCAGTCGAAAAACCTTCTGGATGAGGATGTATTGTAAGCCATGTACTGTTAATTGAAGCTTCTGTCGTGGTTTTTTTAGCCGCATTGTTGAAAATTTGTCGTGGCAGAAAATCCTTTCAAAGTACGAAATCGTGGGCGAAAATTGTAATAAGATCTGTTGAACCGTTACTCAAGTCAGGGCTTTACGCGTTAGGGAAGATTGAACAAATCCTGATTTATTTATCCGCAAAACGAAACATAAATAATATATTGTAAAATATTCTGACGCTTACATCTTCCGAATCGTGTCACCTTTTTTCGATTTTACAAGATTTTTCGATACCGGCGCGAGACGTTTTCTTGGCGTGTAAACGTAAATCTACACTTTACATTTGTGTCGAAAGAGGAGAAAGTAAGCGAAGGATTATTCTGTAGATTAAATTACGGTGAAATCTCAATCGACATTCAATGAAGTTTGAACTAGGTCAATTTTTATTTTGATAATTAACATTTGTTAACAAATAAAGTTATATAATATCTACTTCGTGGTAGTGGGAGTGGTAGATTCAGACTCAGTATCATCCCCAATGGAGAAATGACTAAAATTACGTTAACCTGACGTTATCGATCGTCCATTGATTAGACAGATATCTCTAAAAAATTGAAATTTTTAGATGAGATGACAACTCAGAATCATGCAATTTCAACACCTCTTTGTAACAATTATTATAAGCAATAATTTTTTTTATTTAATAAACTAATGTTTAAGACAAGATTTTTTTAGCATAGCACAAAGGGTAACAATTATTATGAGCAATAATTATTAGCCTGAAACACTCATCCATATTGAAAAAACCTCCCGAGAAAAGATACATTAACACTCATCCATGTTTTAAAAAAGTCACGTGAAAAGATACATGCCACCGACTTTAACCAATTAAGCCATTGCCACCTATTATAAAACATTGATGGCAATTACATTAATGGGAATAACCTTCAAAACTTATGAAAAGAGAGTTTTTCTTATAAAAATTAAAAAAGTTTTGTTTACGGTAAAATCCGTCTGTTTTGGCCGTGAAAATATCATATAAAATTTTCATATAAACATTTTTTCAAATTTTTCATTGCCCGAAAAAACACTGACTCATAAAACAGTCGCGGATTGAAAATTGATTTCTGGGGGTAATTATAAATATTTCGAAAGACTTACAAAGCTTATTTGCTTTACAGAATGAACCATTTCTAAAAATATTTCGAAATAACGAAGCGAACTCATTTTTCCTGAGCTTTCGTAAGCTTTCACGGATAAATCCCGGACTACCTTTGTAATCCAACCGTAGCCAAAACGCAGCCTTACCCGCTAAAGCCAGTCGAACCTTTTTAAACGTGAGCTTTACCTTCATTATATTGAATCAAATATCGCGTAGGTAAATCTGTTCTTACTTTTTGGTATATGAATTTAATACATTGCTAGTCGATTTTATTCGCAAATTTTAAAAAATACAGCTTAAAATTTCAAAACTTTTGTCGAAACCTGCTGTGTACTATTATTTCCTCTAATTAACAATTGCTCGCATTACTTACGTTGCATTGCCAGAATTGCTTGCATTGACAATCTTTCGGATTCCACTACTTAATTCTAGAAGTCGGGATCTATTTCAGTATTGAAAATCTAGGACCAACTACCAAACGTAATCCTCTTTGCCCAGAATAATGATCTTCTTCTTCTTTACACTGTCCCAACTCATTGCCTAGGTAGGCTGTTGGGGTCGGTTCTTCTCGTTTTCAGGTTGTAGCTTCTTCGGTTCTGAGTATCGCTCTCATCCAGGTTTCTCTGTAGAATTTTAGAGCATTGAGTCATCCAGGAGTTCTTTGGTCTGCCTCTGGATGACTGTCGAAGAAGCTCCGTAGACATTGCCTGCTTCACTGTTTGGTTTAGTGGTCTCCGTCTTATGGGCCTATATCATCTCAACTGTCGTTCCTCCAGCTTACTGTTTATGTCCGTGACACCCAGGCTACCACGAATGCGTGAACATTTGATCTTATCTTTTAATGATACTCCTGCCAACCATCTAAGCGTTTAAGAATTTGACCAGAATAATGATGGCGGGAAATAATTATACCAATTCAGTGGACATCTTCAATTTGTCACTAAACAATTACAAAATGTTGTTACTGAAGCAGTTCAGCTGAGTACAATAAATACTGTATAATTTTTATTATTTATAAGTAAAAGACGTAAAAATGGCGTTAATAAATAAAAACATAAACTTTGATGATCGGGAGTTTTCAATAATACTTCGGTTCATTTAGATTACGAGTCTTGCTTATTATCGTATTGTATTTAGAATTAATACCTAACTGGATTTGACGTCCGTTCTAAAGTCTATAAGAATCTACCAGCGAGTAGCCACCTAGTACGTGCTCGCTGTCAATGGGATATCTTCGTAACCCTTAGGATTTTAGACCCTAACCTAAGAAGAATCGTGATTACCTTATCAGGCATAAGAGCTTCTCTTTTCTGATAATCTAAACATGACCAATGTTGATCTAAATATAATACTTTGGGAAAATATATATAAATGTAACACATATTTGTTAAAAAACAATAAAAAATATACATATATTATATTGCATTCCATTCAAGATTTTTCAAACGTTTAGGTAGTTTAATACACTTCTCAGAACAACATGTTTCATGACGTATATCTAAAATATATTCTTACATGTCACATATCTAAAATATATATTTTTTTATTTTATTACTGCATGATTTATCCGTTCAGCTTAACAATATAACTATTATTATAATTTCACGTGACGAAGCATGTCAAGCGGAAGGAACGACTCTATAGCATGCCATATGTATGTTTACCTTACAGCTTGTAGAAAAATACTGCGCGATAATGACGGTTTCGGGTCATACGTAGGTCAAAACTTCAGCGACAGAATAATATATATTCGAATAATATAACAATTGTATAAATCTAACGAAGTAACTAATTAATCAACACTAATGCAGCAAATAATTCACCGATTACTCGTGCAATCACATCTTACACCGAATGCAAAAAATTACACACTTGTACATTTTTCATGATTCCTTGCTAACATATAATTATAGTCCGTCAAAATAGAGTAGAAAACATAGAAGGGCGCCACTGTTCATCAAATGGCAATACTAAAATTATAACAATGGAAATGTAAAGCTGTATAACCTACAATTTAGTAAGAAAACAAAAACATTTTTTCATTGCATATAGATACTCACTAACCTAAAATTTTGAATTTCATAAATGTGTATGTATTCTTTGCAATTTTGTGAAAAATAAAAAGCAGTTTAGAATTTGCTCACATTTATTTAATACTAGCCTGGGCTTTAGATCATCCCCCTAAAAAATGTACCTTATGACGAATAGCACTGTTGTCAAAACTATCTATAGCTGACGGAGTGCGACCCTTTTTTATTTTGCCTGGAGTTTCGAATTTACCCCGATTTATTTCGCTCTCCTTAACAATTCACCTGACGGTACTTCCTGAATTACCTACGAAAAAAAAACGCTATGATAGCTAAAAATATTATATATCTAGGTACGTAAATAAAATAAAATCATACTTAAAACATGTATCCGTGTTGAAAAATGTTTATACAAAACACATTGAAATTGTTATTATTAAAATATAACTGAAAATATGTATTTGATTTTTTTTTAATGTTACTCACAGTGTTTTTCATAAACAGTGTCTTTCGCGCTTTGATTGATCTGTCAAACGGAACGTAAACATAACCTGAATTAAGAAGTCATTAGAAATGTTTTCCAGCAATAGTTCTGAACAAAATATGTTCTTATCATTTCAAAGTGTTATGGAAAAAAAATTACTTCACTAAATACTATTCAACTCAGAAAATCGCATTTAAATGTCCGTTGTATGTAATGTCTAAACGACGTTCAAAAACGTTAAAAAAATTACATACCTAGAGCCACTTTTTATTGTTTTGTTCACATTGATGATAGATTTTAGTTAAAGCTCGAAAATAATGCCAATTTAAATACAATATCACTTGAAAACCAGTGCTCCATCGCTAAACAAAATTCCACGGGAAAATATTTGTCATATTTGACAGCTGCTTGACAGTTAAATTGGTGTTGCTAGCCTACAATTTTTTTTTACTACATATTTTATATTTTCTACTCTATTTTGACAGTGTATGTATAATAATTAAGTTTTTCATTAATTTTCAATTAAAATGGTGGCACAAAAGAAGTTAGCTGTTTTTGAAGATGTGATATAATTCCTGATTTCAAAATTTCGCTTTATCTCTCCACACACTTTCTTCCATTTTATTAGTATTTCTCATACATTCATTAGTCAAGTTTTAAGAACCGTCTACATCTTAGTCGAAATTACCTACCGATGTTCTATTGACGATATTTTTTTTTTCTATATCACTATTATTATTAGTATTTGTTTTTTACTTTTTAATGTTGTGTTACTCAATATGTGTTTTTATTTTATTTCCAGACCAAAGCCCATCTGGATGTGTTGGCGGACGCCCTACTGCGATGGGCGCGGGGTCGCTAATCGCCAGAACCCTCAATCAACCTACCACCAATTAACCAAACAATCCACTAAATAATTATTGCATTCCTCTACAACTTAAAACACCTCACAGGGGTAAACCTTCGTATTATTTTAAAAAACAACTTCAATCATAACCGTAACATGTTACATTTTATTTGCAATATTTCCGTAACCAATAACTATTTACTTACTTTGTTTTGTATAACTCGGTTAATTTAACTACACGTAAACTTTACGTAGAATTAAAATCATTTGCTTAAGAATGATTCGGTTTGTTTTAGTTTGTTGTTACGAGAGCAAAAATATTTGTTTATTTTTACTTTTTTTCTTCCGAAAATAATAATATGATGAGTCAATATAATTGCTTCAACTTGTATAATATTCATTTTCATATAATAAATCCGTCTAGAGATAATAACACTTCTTGAGAAAAAAGTATATATTTTTATATTTCATTTTCAGATATAATTTTGATACAACATTTTGGTTTCTGATATATTTGTATTTTCTATAGATCATCCGTGTAACCTCAGATCCGTCGTACTGTTCTGTTCTGTTGATCTCTGTCATATCCGTTATGGTGTTTAGATAGGTATTTAATATAAACAATTCACTACTAGAATTAATATCCGTACTGCAGAACAATACTGGAGCTTCTCCCCTTGTTCACCTCCAGCGCATTATTTCAATACAACAACAGTGGACGCAGAAAGACTGAAAGATATGATTTCCTTAGCTAGAAATGCAGTGAACGTGGGGGGGTTTCCTTGGATCTAGGTCCACGTGAGGTCTCGGACCCAGGTCCACCAGGAGGTCTGCTAGGACTAGGAAACCTAGACCTAGGTCTACGAGGAGGTCTGGGATTATTTACAGTCTGGGACCTTCGGCTACGTTCTTCACCCTTACGGGCACTGAATTATTTTTGAAGAACTGATCATATATTTTTTAGAAGTTCATTTGAAACGAATCAAACAATTCCTTCGCTTTTCGTGAGACAGTTTGCGCCAACGATTCCTCGGCCTAAGCGCGAGCAAATATATTTTTCAAAAACATATCGCTTTATGAGAAGAGTCGGATGAATATTGGAGAAATGAGAGAAATATAATGTAGAGTCTAAAGCGTGTACGCTGTAAGCTATAAGCTGTGAGCTGGAAGCTGTAAGCTGTAAGCTAGCATTTGTAATCTTTCTATATTGAAGTCTTAACTTGTAACTTCGACTTGGGAGCGTGGAATAATCGCCGTTACTTTTCTACCACTCTATTTTTATATTTCTCGACTGAGAATATCCCATTTTGGAGAGCATATTACATTTTCTACTCTTTACTTTCGTACGAATCTATAGATATTCATTTTTCTCTCAGCCAAAGTGAAGTTAAGTATAGTAAATGATATTTATGTAATAAATTGGGTCTTTGAACCAGATCGGTAAATGATACAAACTCTCTCAGGATTGTGGCAGCTATGTTCAACACTTTATATTAATATTATAACTCTAACGTGTTTAAATAGGTTATAATAAGATGATTGATTTGTAGAGTAATGGGCGGAGACTTGCAAGTAAAGGAAGGAAGCCCAGTGTGGGTTTGTCAGTAAATACCTCAGATTACACGCTTTTTCTTCAAACAAATGTTCATTCCAGTTGTACGCGTGGAGAAACTTGTTTGTCTTTGGTATATCGTTATAACTCTATTGCTTAGAGTTAACTTTACTATGTTGCTTGGTGCAAATAAGTTACTTCCTGATTCACTCATTTCCACCACACATTTCGTTGGTTAAAAATAAATTTATAATGTAAATAAAATATTAAGAACACGAGTGTGAGGTAAATAGAGGATTTTACCATTTACAGCAATTTGTATGATGTCCCTTCCACTGTGTACCATGTATTCTAATTGTGTCTAATATTCTGTAGACAAACTGTACGGAAAGCTTTATAAGAAGCTTGTTTGAATATTACAACAACAGTTGTTTTACGTCAATGTTTATACTTTTTTGTTAAATTCTCAGTAAGTAAGCTCCACAAAATGTAATTATAAATAAATCTAACAAAGATTCCAAAGGTATATGACAAAAGCTGTAAAATTTAAACATGTATTTCAATAAAATTATTCACCTCATAAACTGACTGCGAGTTGTGTAACTCTAATGAAAGTAAAGAATTATTTCTTGGAGTTCGGTAGAACTAATTTTTGAGCCTGTTACGAAATGTATAACTATGAGATCAACCGCATCGGATATCGGGTAATTAGATTCCAGAACTCCCGCGCGGAAATCTTTATTGGAATTTTTCAAGTCTGTTATCTAAATTTGGGAATTTTCAATTTAGTTATTTCGTTTCGGAAATTTGTAATTCATAGCCATATTCGCGGGCGGAAATTGCCCGGAATCATCAATTTGCCAGTCACAAAGGGCGCAGATGTTGAGCTGAGTTAGTCAGCAAAATGAGACATGGGCTCAATTCGCCAGGATTTACAAATTTTCTAGACGGTATAATATTCTCAAAAGCGTGCAAACAGAGACAAAAGCAAAGATTTTTTTGATCGTTTGAAAATTCAAGCAAAGCATCAGCATTCAAAATCGGATCATACTAAATAAGTGCACATTAATTAAAAGTCATTGTAGTTGGTTTTGCCATTTTTATCTGTTTAAGAAAACAACCACAGCAAGTGGAAAATTCTCAGCCGCTATAACAAACACGTCGGAATAACGTAAACCAACGAGAATCGCATGCAACTAAACTCACTGACCTTTTCCGCTGCACTAGTTTCACATAAAAGTGACAATAAAAACACAGCAAAGTCCAATTTACTTGTCACGTAGATGACGTACGTTCTTCGACACGCATTTTTCCTCGAAAGCCTTCGTAATTATAATCATTAATCGTTAGTTTCATGAACTTCGTGAATTTAGGCGAAGCCGGAAACAATTCAACCAGTTTCACTGAGGCTAACTAACTCCTGGAACATTCGGAACTCCTATCACGTCCCACAGCGTGGGAGCATAATATTAAAGCTACAACAAAATCTTATTTTCTTAATAAAGGTCACCTATCAGAAAGACAAAATCATTTTATATCTCGTGGATAACGGCGTCTGTCGGGTAATTGAAAACTGTGAGAAATAATCGTAAAATCACAAATAATTTTGTGCGCATCGATGCGTAGGTAAATAGTTCCAACGACCTTGATCGAATTTCGGGATATTTTCGTATCTATTTGCCGTGTGATTAACTTTAACTTTGTTAAAATCTTTTATCTTACAGAATTGTTAATCATTTTTTTATATCTGTTAATACTGTTAAACTACTTTTAGAACTTAAATCTGGTTGGTTATTCTTAATAAATTGTAGCAAGGTTGTTCGAGTTCATATTCATTTTTTAAACTACCTACTTTTAGAAAGTAATTCTGGTTTTTCCTGTCTGCTATCAATAAATTAATTCGTGTTCGTATTAATTTTTCAAACTTCTTTCAGAAAGTTATTCTGTTTTCTTTTTTCTATAATGAATAATTTAAACCAAGATTGTTCGAGTTCGTATTAATTTTTCCAAACTATTTCTAGAAATTAATTCTGGTTTCTTGTCTGATATTAATAAATTATGCCAAGTTTGTTCGATTTCGTATTCATTTTTTTAAAGTACTTTTAGAAAGTAATTCTGATTTTTCTTTTATGGTTTAAAATAAATTACTCCAGGGTTAGAAAGAGTTTGAAATTTTACAAACTTCTTTTCGGAAATAGATAATTCTTGTTTTACTTGTCTGATATTAATAAATTATACCAAGGTTATTTGAGTTCGTATGAATTTTTCAGTACTCTAGTTAAATGCAACAAAGACGTTTGCTATGGAATAATCGGCAAAGTATAACGTCATTATTTGAGTAAAGAAAATAAAATGTTTCTCCTTGCGTAATTCATAGAAGTAAATTAAAAATTATTGTAATAAGATTAACATTTATTATCAAGATTATGCACTTTATTGTAGTATTTTGCACCTAGTCATTTAATAAATAGAAATCACAAGTTGTATTTTTGGCTTCACATTTTATTGGTAAAAAAATATAAAAAATAGTAAAGAAAAAAAAATTGTTTAAAGAGTGTGAGCACGGAAAAGATATTATATGATTTTCTATCTACTCAGATATTAAAACAAGAAATATTGAACAATACTTTTGCTACAGATGAAAGTTAAATATAAGCTCAGTTGGAAATTAGTAAGTTTAGTAAATGAGATTTAGATTTAGAATAAATGTCTATTTACTAGTAAATTAAAGATAATCTATGAATATTTGTGTATTTTGTGTAATTTTATGTCGAATCAAAGTAGATATTTTCGTACAAGTATAAC
Organism: Limnephilus auricula; assembly: GCA_951813805.1. Taxonomy (NCBI): domain Eukaryota; kingdom Metazoa; phylum Arthropoda; class Insecta; order Trichoptera; family Limnephilidae; genus Limnephilus; species Limnephilus auricula. Next base: position 4,234,771 of record OX638401.1, read on the forward strand.
ATTTCACTTAAAGGAGAAACATTCGTAGCAAATAAGGGCGTCAAATCAGAAGAGATAAAAAGGAATGGAGGTGAAATAATTGAAAATTATAAGATGGAAGATTAATATAAAATTGATTGATAGGAGTTTCGCCTTGAGGCAATCAGGAGGCTGGACTGTGTGATGTCTTCGGCTATTTATGTTTAATTCAAATTCAAACTAATTGTTTTTCTATCAGCTATTTTTATTGGCGGAATTTGCTATTCCACATCTAGAGCAATATCTTACTAGGTTTCATGCAAGAATGCTTTTATCCGATGGTTTTTTGCCAATCTCATATCTGATCAGATATTTACAATGATCAATATCAGATACGTTCTGAGTGACATATTCAGCCACTTGTTCCCTCTCCTTTAGCCGTCGGCTTCTGCCGAATATCTGTTTCGCCTTCCCACATGACAAAATCCCGCCTGGAGACCCCCGGGTGATGACGTCACGGGTATTTTAAAAGAGCCATGACGTCATCCTGAGCCACCGACCGTCCCCACCCGTGATTTTGTTCAAATACTTAATATTTGTTTATCCAAGTGGCACACCTTCGCAAAATACCGCAGTATCGAATTCTATCCATGTTGGAAATACCGTGGCAACGGATTCTATTCAACTACACTTTCAAGAGTATTCTAATTTTGTAATTATTTTTCGTTTACAAAATTGCCGAAGGTTTTACATTGTTCAATGATTTGCCTCGAGGGGATTCGTTCTATCGATTGGAATGTAAAGGTAAGAGAACTTCTTTGGAGATTTTGATTAGAGATCTAATTATTAGATTTAATTGCTTTCGTTGGTTTGTACCAATAACACCTGACAGGTCAATATCAACGACATCATGTCTCCAAAAGATAGTTTTAATGTTAGCTTTTAACAAGAGTACAGGAAGATTTTAGCGAAAAATAACAAAACTACGGTTGAGAAAAATAATATCAGATATCAAAACCTGATAATCAGATTAATAATAAATGGCTAAGACGTAGATACTCGAACGCTGCCAAAACGAAATCAAGTATATGTTTATCTTTGATTAAAATTTTAATCCAATTTCTTTATTCAATATTTAAAAAAAAGTTAGCTACTTAGTTTTGGGGGTAAAAGATTTATAACAAAAAATACTAAATTATTGATTACTTATTTCTTTATAATACAATACAGGTTTGTAATATTCATAAAACATTTCCGAAAAATGATGCTTTGCTTGGTCGAATCAGTAAAATTGCGTACAGTTCATACTTTCAATTAAAGCTAAAATAATAATGTCAAACATATAAAACGTTTAAAACTGGCTCGAAAATAGGTTAATGTCGTAATTTCAGTTATTATTGAAAACTTTTAACAACCCACATATCGTAAACACGAAAACTATTTTCTTCGGAGAGTGTTTCATCCAATGAAAATTTTACAGCTTGTGTTTTATCGATTGAATCTATGTCGAAATAGACAAAATATGTATCCTTGAAAACTACCATCAAGTTCTTTGTATTTTATTTATTTGCAAGACTGTAAATAAAGCAACATTGAATAGAATTATTTATAAAACTAAATATTTATTTAAAACAATATTCAAACCTATGGAAATGATAAGATCACCAAATGTTTAGTTTTAAAAACTATGTATATTTTAATATTAATCTTTATGTATTATTGTTAATGTTTTGCACTGATATGCACCGACACCAATTTATATAAATATATAATATACCCTTAATAATAATAAATGTTGGCAGTTATATCCTTGTTGGTTAATTTCTGCATTGTTCAAATATGTTTAATTTTGTTATTCTAATCATGATAATGTTTTTATCAAGATAATACATACATTGAACACGAATCAAACGATAGACATACATTTCAAACTATTGATTCTAAACGAATAATACATAAATGTATTCTTTTGATAAAAATAATGTTAATGATTTTTTTTATAAATATTGATTTGCTTTTAATGTGTGTCAATGGCCAGGCTCTAAAATAGATTTAAAAGGTCACTTTGTTTGTTTCAACTTCAGCATTAATGATGTGAAGTAAAGATATTGACTTTTTTCTGATTGACTGTCGATAGTTAAACTATACTACTTTATAAAAATAATGTCTACTGTTTATTTGATTGTTAAATTACATTTATTTACGCATTGTCAGCAAGTACCTGTAAATAAAGTGTTATTAAAGTGTATTTATAAGTTATGAAGCACTTAATGCCTGTTTATATGCACTGCAATTAATTGTGATACTAACCTAAAGTAATTTAAAATATTGTTAATATTTAATGTACGTTGAAAAATATGTTCGTTTATAACAGGTCACATAATATGAATCGGGTCTTCTTGGCTTTTCTTCGATTATAAATCAAAAACAGTTTTCACGGCACTAAAATTTGAGAATTGTTTTCTGCTATTTAGAAATTCAAGCCACCTCGTTAAATTTTTACTTTTTAGCACCATTTCAACAAGTGTGGTGTTTTGCTATTTCGGAGGAGTCAATTTGCTGTAAAAGTGTCAGTAACGTGTAGTTTGATTGGCATCTTATCAAACGAGTGAACAATTAAAATCCCATTTTGTGTCATGGGCTAAAATAATATTTCTTCAATGCGTTGATTTCGCTCCTATTAAAAAGATAAACTCCGTGGATTTTAAACTATACTACTTGAATATTTACAAGTTCTTTTATTTTAAAGCTAATTGAGCTGCTTTCTAAGTTTAGTAACTGATCGATTGACTGCGTGTCAACCTTTAAAAAAATCTTTTATTGTTTAAACTATGGTTCAATTAGTATGCATGAAATGCAGTAATTTTATTAATCAAATTGTTATGTTTTCAATCTCTTTCCACAAAACATAAACGAATACATTTTTCAAAAAATTGTACTGGAAAAATCCTGCCACAAAACTGTATCACGAAACACATTGATTCATGCGATTATGAAGTATTATTTAAAATATGATCAACGTTAATTAATTGGGGTCATCAAATTGATAAGAGGGTTTCCTTCAAGTTTTTGATTAAAAATGCAAACAACGCGATACGACGCTTAAAGTAAAAAAAACATACAACAAACATAGCTCACTTTACTTAGCTTACATGCGTAAGCTAAGGTTTTCGGCTTTCCAAGGTGTTTGCTTCATTTGAACAAAAAATGAAATCAGTTGTTTGTTTAGCGTGAAAGAGAAATTTCACATCTCGAAAATGACATGGCTTATTCAGTTTTAATGCTGCCAAGGAAGTCTTTAAATTATGAAGGAAATCCGATGATTTATTTATTGAATACATTTGACACAAGAAAATCATAAGTATGCTTACAGATTTAAGTCAAATAATGTAATCATTATTACATGCAAGCCAAAGTTAAAGTTGACGCTGTTTAAGGGTAAACTTAAAATAATTCATACTCTCTTAATAATTAAATTATTTAAAAAACAACCTTTCTGGAAGTTAGGCCGTAAAATATTAAGATGATTTGTTTGTTTGCGCCCGTATATGAGCAATAGTTTTGTTCGCAAAAACTCATATAAATACAATATTTGCAAGTGATTCTAGGAGGATCAATGCTTCTTCTTCTTCTTATTTTTTCTTCAATGGCGCTACAGCTCATTTCGAGCCTTGGCCTCCTTCAACATGAGCCTCCATCGCCCTCTGTCCTCGCCCGTCGTCTTCCAATCTGCAATATGGAGTAGCCCTCTGGCATCCTTCCTGACATCATCCTCCCATCTTTTTTTACCTCCCGGGTGTCCTAATAGAATCTTCTTCGAACACGAACAATACTATTTATTCATATTCATATTTCAATCTATGACCGCGCAGATTAAGAATTATTTCAAGTTTACCATTAATGGTAAGTATTTAAGTCAGTTTACTAAAACTGAATTACATTCAGAACCTGTACGTTGTTTCACTGATAATTAAGGTGTGCGTGATACAGTGTTTGTTTAATTTAGATATTCTCTTATTGATAGTATATAATATAACTTAATGTCACTGTACCTAAGAGCCGGGGGATCGGTCTATCCTGTAGAGAATCTTATACTCGAACAAATTCACTGGGGTAAGGAATGTTAGCAATAAATACGTTTGTCGACAATGTAGACTTATGTTGTAAAAGCAATCATTGATTTAAACCCATTGGATATTTTACATGTTAGTTGTCGTTTTTAAAAGTTATTTCAATGTACCAAAAAAGTAATCCCTTTCACATTTATAAAACTCAATGAAAGGTTCAATTAACAAGATAACTTATCCTAATAATTAATGCGGTGAGATTTTGTAGAACTTTATTCAGAAAATTGAAATGAATACGATTTGGAATTGGTTCGGGTTTATCTAAAATATTTAAATTATGACTTGACCACCGCCATGCCTAAGAGAAATAGTTTTTTATTTGCGATAAAAATGAAATGTCGATAGTTTTTTCGATTGAGAAGTTTCATACAGAATCGTCGGTCCTAAGTACCTACCTATTTCATAAATTCGATGAATTTTGAAAAGTGATATTAAAAGGATTAATTCATACAAAGTGCTTACTTATGACATGTAAAGATATGACGATAACCCGGTGGCACAATGCACTTCGCACACTTTTATATTGTAATTAGACGTAATGCTAGTCAAGTTCAACTTGCACATTCGGTATGAATGCACATTTATGTAATCTTTGATGTTTTCCATTCCATTCAATATTTTAAAACATTGTGAATTGACATTCCAAATTAATGCATTTGCAAAGTATAATGCATATTTTGATTACTTGATATTTTCACCATCTCTGTAGAAAGCGAGTAAACCGCGTTAAAAATAAAACATTTGTTTAATTTAGAAACTTAAGAATTCACTAATTTGTATTTTTCTCTTTACTCATTGAAGTAGCAAAACTACTCAATATAAAAAAATACAGTGAATACATTAAAATTCAGATAAAAAAATAATTAAAGAAATAAAATTTCATCAAAAAAAATACGCATGAAAAGTGGAAATATTGATTTTTAAATATTAATATTATTATTACATTATACCTTTTAGCTGATAATTTTTAGAAATTTAACATTTGAGTCAGAGTTCTGCATTACCAATGAGTTTCATAACTTAGTTTTCCATCAAATACCCTCACATCACTTGTTACACGGATTAATAATTTCGTATCAAATAATATTTTTTTAAAGCTTGACTTTATAAATAACTTGTCTTTATCAATATAAAAAATATTCGCTTCTTGTTGTATATATTATAATTCGTGATATATTTATAAATTGTATAGAGCAACATTATCAATTATTAAAACATTGTAAGTCCTTGTTTTCTGGTTTCCTGAAACTATTACAGCCATATACCAATGTAACGGTCACGTGTTATTTGTATACACCACGTTTTGTTATAGCTAACTGATTTTGTTTAATATACTGACATATTTGTTTAGCAGAAGATTGTTATAATTTTGATGTAAATACACTGTTATGGTTCTCCAAATGTTGCTAGGATTTGAATTAATTTTAACTTCGTACATTTTTTATCAGAAGTGTGAACATAAAATAATGCTTAAAGTAACGTAAATGTCCATATAATAATCTCTTTATGAAGACAAATCATATTTTATATAGTTTTTATATGTTAAGTTAGTTTCCCACAAGAAATAATTACAAAATTATTTATGTTCTTTTTTTCTATAAGGTTACATTATTTTCTTATTTTAATATGACTGAAATAGTATATACTTATTCAGAATAAATTATTAAGAAATTAAAAGTAATTGAATAAATACATATTATTTTGATTTATTTATTTCATTTGACTATATTTAGTGTATATATATTTGTTAGAAATAAAGTGAGAGGGAGTCCGATGTTGCTATGTTTGGGAAAGTTTAAAAGTATTATGTAGTGATCTGATACTAAGTTACTGAAATGTATTAAATAATTTAATGTAATAACAATTATACATATTACTATTGATAAAGACAACATCAAATATGATAAATATGTAAAATAAATGCCTCAGCCAGAAAATGTAAACCCTGTTTTATTAATTGCCTTCACCTATTTAGTCTTGAGCTTCCAGGGATGAAATTTAAACAATTCCCGGAGGAGGGAAAATGTACACTTGAACTAAAATCCCAAAACACGTAAAAATGAAGTGCTTTAGCGAGACTACTTGTTGGTGGAAAGCTTTTTACTTTTACCTACGGTAAAAATATGGAATTGAGTTTTAACAGCCTTGGTACCTAGAACGAAGAGTTTTTCTTCATACATATCTGTTTTTTTATAAAGTAAAGAACTCGTGTCCTTAGTAAGAAGTAAAAAGTTTTTTCCAATTTGAGAGGCCGGTATGGGTACCGCCGCCCCGTGAACTCATTAATTATTAAATAACTAACACCTCTGCCATATGTCACCCCAGTGGTTTGCTGACTAAGCAGAGGAGTTCATGAGGTGAAGTTTGTCCGGAACTTGTCGGCAGATGCGTCTGCTCACCAGCTGCGTGGCAGGCCGGAGAGACGGAGGTCATTTTGACCTCTCTAGCCGAACTATCTCGACCCATCGCCTTGCTCTGCAGTAGGAGGGATGGATTCATACGTTCGTCATTTCTGAAAGCATTAACCACAGATTCCTATATACCCTTAATAATTTTTCTCTCCCAGAACAAACAAAGATGACAGAGGCCCTTGGGGATTTATTTATTCCTCCTGTGTGGAAATAATGTGAAAAAACTATAAAATGAGAATTGCGTTAGTAATAAAGAGTCCTTATGAGAGTTATGGAAAATGGTAAGAAAGAACAATGAAATCCTCTGTAAGCAATATAATATTAGTATTATTCTTTTTATACACATATAGGGTATTTCAATAAGAACGCTCGATTTTAAAACGTAATTAAAATAAGTTGTGCACGAGATAACAGTTTTTTTTTAGTATATTTTATGGCAATAAGAGTGGGATATACTGTTTGCGGGTTATCGAGGATTACCGTGCGATTTAACGCCTTTATAGGCCTATTTAATTATTTTATTTATCGCCTACTTCTTCTTTTGGGTCAACCTTAAATCGCAGATTTGTGCAAATAAACCAAACAATTGACGCCCTTAAAGTCTACATAGCAAACGCCATCCAGCAAATTCAAAATTGGACCTTCCGAATAAGTGCCACAAAGCTAAGCCGCGGCGGACATTGCCATAAAATATACTTTCCTACCTATTGCCATAAAGTATACAAGCTGGTGCGTGTCTCCTATGTTGAGGCGATTTGTGGGCCTCCAGTTGATTGTGGAGATATCGGTGGGTCGAGATATCTCCGCGTGCTGTAGGTCGGAATAATAAATACGAGAATGATGATGAGATGATGATGATATATTTACAATATTTACAAATGTACAGTATTTACAATGGTAGTAATATTATCCCGACCGAACCGCAGATTGCGAAGTTGGTGTTACTATGCCGCTGGCCTGTCGCCGTGAAGACTGATGAAGAATGACTGACTGATTTGGCTTGCTGCAGCTCTTTTATAGCCAACCCGAAGGTACTCGGAAGGTAGGTCAAACATGCACACGCGAGAAGTTTCTCTATAGCGCTATGTAATGTGTGTCGTAGAACCGAGCTCTTTCCAGAAGGTGGTCAGTAGGCGCGCAGTACTAAACATTGCGAGTGGCTACCTAAGTAGGTAGCGTATGCATCGCTACACTTTCAAATAAAAAAAAATTAAGTGTTTTATTTACTTTTTAAAATCGAGCATCTTTATTGAAAGACCCTACATGTAACTAATTTAAAATTAAGATGAAGCATATAGTAAATCCTTATTGGTAAGTATAAAATAAGTCAAATAGATTTCACGATGAGAATTTAATATTATACTGGTCCGATGCCTATTTTAGGGCCGGTAGTACCCGCCTAAAAAGAATAAAGAGAGATACGACAATACGAAGGTTCGAGCGAGCGCGCTAATATTAAAAACGTAAAAAATCGAGCGAAAATTAAGAAAATGTTTAATAAAACACGAATCGTTTACAATAGAGCGAAAATCTCTCTTAAACACCTTAAGTGGCATTTAAAGAAACGTTGTGAATTTTTTCATACATATAACTCGTAAACAACAGAAACAAACGTGTTAATAATAATTTTTGGAGCTTAACCTGGGATTTTTTTCTATCGGGGGAGTAATAATAAATTATGTAATTAACGTTTCGGCTCTACGAATCTTCAGATATTATCTTAAAAAATAAAATATATTTTTTTAAGAACTTATAAAAGGTATTCAAGGGACGTTAGTTATAAATCGGTAGAAAATCGGAATTCCGGCCCAGAATATCAAGATATTGGTATTAACTCTTGTTTAGGGATATCTTGTTTTGTTTTTTTTTTGTATATATGAATACCACACAAGAGTCCCGACTGCTCCCGTCTGGAGCCAGTGAGACTATAGCATCCCAAATTGGGGTAGTGGGGAGGGTAATGAGATAGGGGAAAGGAAGGTGGGGAAGTACCTGGCTATTCAGATCTAGTCACCAAACACGGCTCAAGCCATTTCAAGCAACGTTTCAATTCTGAATGGTGATCTAACAACAGGGCGATACGGAGAGTATCTTCCACTCTGGAACGTGCCACAATTATACTATAAATTATTTTGAATTACTTCATTGTAAAATAACATAAAATAATCACACGCGGGTTCGAACCCGTGACCTTCAAATTGGGAGTCCAAAGCCTTACCCCTGGGCAAGGCTGGCTAATTGTTTGCTTTAGAAAATCTATTGTTTTTCTTTTACCTTGCTTTACGAAAGTTTTGAGGTGCTGGCTACTTCAAATGCACTTTCGGCAAGAGTAATTACTTATCAAAGGTTTGACAAGTCATTAATTTAGATTGAATTTCATCCTTCACAAGAGGAGTCTAGATTCGAAATCTATTTGAATACATTACAGAAACGTGGGTGATTAATCTTACGCCGTCTTACGATGTATCTAGAGTTCAGGGTGAATAAATGCAATCACTGCTTCAATTCACATTTCTTGTTCCCAAAGGTCATGGGTTCCAAAGCTGGCAGTGTGCAAATCCAGTTTTATGTTTGGATAATTGCATTTGTTAGAACTAACTAACAAGGTACACACCATGCTGTTTCCCTGTATGTGCAGGCAGAGAAGATGGACCTCTATTGAATACTTTAATAATAATAATAATAATTGGATAATTTGTATAGCGCCGTTTTTGTGAGAAATCACCTCAAGGGCGCTGTACAATTTATAATATAATTCTTAGGCTATATTTAAGTTTATTATTTACAATTGCATACAGAAACATACTTACCTGGTCGGTCACTTCCGATAAACACACTTTAATAAGAAAATTTATGCTTGGAGAAGATACCAATTTGCACGCGGAGGACATTATATTGAAAACACTGGACATTGCATGATTTTACATTTACTGCCCCCCATCACTTTTGGTATTCACTTATAAGAAGTATAATGCCAAAGGTGAGTTAAAACTTACTTTGAAAGACTTGAGAATTTAATGATTCTTTACGACTGGAGAATTTTCATCAAGTGACCGTTATAAAAGCTTACAAATAAGAATTAGCTCATATTTTCACAATTAGTTATTTACAATGTCGCGGGCTGTGAATGTGAAAGTGAAAAGGTTTTGACTTTATGGATAAGACAGTCCGAACAGATGAGTTTTAAGTTTAGCTCTAAATTCCGCCGAATCTGTAATCATTCTTAACTCATGTGGCAGCCTATTCCATGCTTTAGGTCCCGACACTCCGAAAGCGCGCTCACCGAACTTAGTGTCTGGTGTGTTTCCTAGTATAGACGATTGTCTTAAATTCACGTTCATGCATTTAACACATCATCGTCTCATAATCGTGCATGCATCGTCCCTTAATTTTAAGGATATGGGTACTTCCACCCCGGGAATCATTTATTGAATAGCCGTTACAGCAGCCATAAGTCACCCCAAGTGGTTTGCTACGTTTGGTGGCTGTAGTATTCTGGTAAATAGGTTCAGTAGTTTATCGATAGGTGGCAGTAGGCATTAAGTCTACTCTAGTTTCCGTCAGATGGCGGAAGGTTAGAGTTGGTCCAAGGAATTGATGTAGTTGGTAAAAAAGTGCTCTGCGGACCAGATTTACCCACGAGTCAGTTGAAGATAGTCCCATTAGCATAGTACCAGTATTATTGTATTCACGTAAATAAACAGTTTTGTATCAAGGACCTGAGCTTATTGATAAGTCCCCAACACACTATATTTGCATGTGAATAAGGCAAATATTACAGTGACTTAGTAAGGGTGCCCAGGATTTTATATCGATGTCCCTATAACAGTTTCACCGTTAACAGCCGAACCGATATGAACGTTGAATAAATAAGAAATCGGTACACGCTGGCAACTCTGGAGGTATTTTCTTTGAATTGACAGTCTGAAATGTCAAACGTAAAAATACGAATAAATTGAAAATGTTGAATTACTTTTTAACACAGGATGAATTAGTAAATGACGTCTTTAGTCATATTTCAAACATTTTTGTTTCTCAAAGATCGAACGAAACAAATTGGTCGCATTTTTGTTGTCTGCAACTTCTTTCAATTCTAAGAGCTTCGTTAGTTAAACTGGGTATATTAATAAGCCAGTAATTTTGAACTACGAATGATATTATCCAAAAAAATGCTTGTATTGAAATTTATCTAATACTATGGAGATCGGGCTAAAATTGATCACTCGTCGGTCGGAATATATTTTATTAATTGTTGACCGTGCTCGCAAATACTGATAACTGACCATAGATGTCTGATTTAGTCAATACCGTATTGATATAACATTTTATCGATAGTCCATGCTAGACCTGACTTACTTATCTTACTCGTTTCATGTTTATTAGGTTAACAGTACCATCGGTAATACAACCAACTAATTCAAGAATGTTTGCCTTAATTAAACGATTGTTAAAATTACGAGAGTTTAATATTTTAAATTCCCATTTTCTCCTTCTAATTGCAATTTTCTTTGTTGCATCCCGCTTCCTTTGTGAGACCGAAACATGAAAAGCATCGGTGCACTCGGTATTGCTGCATTCCTTTGACTGCATAACTGAAGGTTGAGGTTGGTTATATTTATAATACTGTCATAACTGATTTTATTTATGATTTTACAATCATTATATAACATAAATATTGAAAAACTTTCAAAGGATATTGAATAACTGTACTCTAAGACGTGGAATGATATTACTTATTGTTTTATTAACTATTTTTATAGCAAACTAGCTGATACCCAGCATGCGTTGCACTTCCAATTAAATAAATAAATTGTTTCTCCCTTCGTGTCTTTTGCTTTCCCCTTTCTCGCGCAACACCCCCCCCCCCCCCTCCTCCCCTCAGGCATTCCGCTTACACCTTCCCCGCGAAGCCCCTCTCCTTAATTCCTCATCTGACCCTCCCGCATATCCCCCCTCCTGCCTTTTTTCCCTGCCGCTTTACTCCATGAAATACACCAATTTTTCCAGTAACTCGTGTGACCTATTTCATTTTTTATGCAAATTTTATAATGCCAGAGCTCATCAGTATAGGTATATACATATAGAAACATTCACGGGCATGTTCACAACAATTCAAAAAATTCTAATAGCAATCGGATGAAATTTTAATCTCAATCATACGAAGAGTATTGGAAATAATTTCATAACGCCAGAGCTCACTATCATATAACCATCCCAGATGAAACTTTGGGAATACGCACATCGTATTCCCAAAGTTTTATCGCAATCGGATGAATGGTATGGCCCCGCATAACATACGAACGCACAAACAAACAAACAAACAAACATTATTTTTTATATATTAGATAAGTATGTTGTGTCTCTTACATTAACAATATTAATTCAATTTAACGTTCCAAAGTTCCGTGTTAACTCAACCAAATGGCATGACAACTTTCTTTGATACGTAATTAAAGGGGGTGATTTTTTTTAATTAGCACTTAACCTAACCTACCATTACCTATTTAACTCTTTTTTTTTCATCACTTATAATGATTTTTCAAAAGTGTAATATACTGTTGAGTTCTCCGGTCACCTTAATATGTGTCGGATATCTTCCAAATAAGTTTGAAGTTCGTGTGATTACTAGTTGATTTATTAAGTTACCGTAACACTGGACCATGAATAATGCTGAACACACGTCCTTACTAGAAGTATAAGCTGTAAGTACTTCTGCCGTTCCCCTTGGCAAACTGGAGGTGTCAGCCCAACTCGTCGCAGCCTTCGTCAATCATCGTAATCGTCCGTGACTCAGACACGAACGGCGATAGATGATACTCTTCTGATATCATATTTAACTGCCATTTGTAGGGATAATATAGCAAAACTTCGTATTATATACGCTACCGAAATCAAATGTAATAAACTAAAACAACATGAATAATAAATACAATAACTTAATATTAAGATGTTGTACGTGGTAACTGCCATCTGTTGGGATATAGCAAAACTTCGTATTACTTAATATACCATCGACATCTATTGAAAGAAGCTCAAACTACATGAATAACCAATGCACTACAAATTATATTATTTATTTTATCCATGGGGCAATGCCATAGTAATTTAGCATTGGTCAAAGTCTATACAGGGTGTATCGGCACGTACCCGACAAACTTTAACCAGCGATTCCTGGTCATATTTAGAGTAAAAAATGTTATTGCGACTTTGCTCTCCGGTAACGTTAATTTTCAATAAAAAATTAAAAATAAAAATAAATTCACACGCCGCGGTCCTCACTGTCCACATCTCCGCGCTATCCCCACCTCGCCCACCGCCGTGGAGTCGCCATAACATTTTTTACTCTAAATATGATCAGGAATAGCTGGTTAAAGTTTGTCGAGTACGTACCGATACACCCTGTATATCCTGAATATTTGAATGTGTCGTTAAATTTAATGTTGTTTAATTTCCTCTTACATGTTAGGCTTATATGTGTAAAAATACTCCATAAAATATAATAAAGTGAGGGGAATTTAATTCCGCTTGTGATTTAAAACTTGGCATTATCACACGGGTCACACATTTTTTGTTTTATTTTATTTTATTATGCCCAAAAGTGCTGGGGTATTACGTTTGAGTTTGGTAGTGGTGAAAATTGCAGGGGTCAGCGCAGAAGTGTCGAAACTTAAACGAAAAATAATTTATTTAAATAAAAACAAATTTCTTTGTGTAAACCTCTTATATAATCATAAGTATCTACATTTTTCGAAACCGAAGGTTTCTTCATCAGGATAATATGAACATGAATAAAATAACAACATTTTGTGCGATAATCACCTAAAATAATAAAAATGTTTTTTTATTTTATTTTTATATTACATATTTCTAATGAAGGTTTATCCAAATTAACCGATTAAATGTATTTTTTTACTTAAATAAAATAAAATTAACAGAACTTATTTATTATATATATTTACTTTTTGCTTTCTTACACATATCTTTTTAACACATATCTCTTTTAATACATATCAATATTAATACATATTTTTAATGCATGTCTCTTATGATTGATATCCTTTTTAAATATATATATACTTGTTATTTACCCGCCTAGGAACAGACTTTGTCTAGTGAGGCAGGTAAAGGAACTGAAAATTGTAAACCATTTAATTTATATTAAATAAACGCCCGGGTTGCCGGCACTGAAACTGAAAACTATATATTAAACACCTTACAAAGAAATTTGGTCTAAAGACTTAAATAGATTTTTTACACACGGGAGGCCTGGAGGAAAATAATTCTCCGCAGATTTTATGTCATCTTTAGGGATGCTGAGTGGAAGGTCTTTTTAGGAAAATAAGAAGAGGAAGTTATGGGAAGGAAAGGGATATGAGGGAGGTGAAGGATTCTGGGGGTCAATGTGTCCAGGAGTGATGGACTTATCGCTTACTTGAATGTATATATATATAAATCGCTATTTTTTTTTTTTTAATTTGATACGGGGAATAATCGATATTCTCATTGGAACCTCCCTGTACAGTTGCAAGCATTTTGGAACTTTAATTCTCAGCTGCTAATCAATGGGTCTTAAGCGATATTTAACGGAACAGTATGGGCAGCGTGTGAGATGAGAATAATAACAATTTCCGTCCGCTTTGCCGGATGTGACGTAATACTCCATCGGACAGTATGGGCTAACCGTAACTGAGTTACATAACCCGCCACTCGCCACCCACCGCTACTGACCACCTCACAACCCAACCAGTAACCAACCAGCCATTTTATCATATTCACTGCTGTGTGGAGATTGCCCACCAGAGGCTGGCAACCCTTTCAACTTTGAGAGTATTAAAATAAAAAGGTTCCAACAAAGAGGCATTTCATCACCCCAAAATTATTTTTTTTAATAATCCATAATCTAACCTAACGCAACCTAGTGGAAAAGGTTTTTTTTAATCTCTTCTAATGATCCTTTTTAAAGGAGTGTTGAAATTGCGTATTATTAAGTTGTCCGTTCACCGTTCAACCACTTAATTAAATACAACTTAGGAGTTATCTTTTGACCCATACAAAATATTTAAACTTCCCCATGACCTTTTTATTCTTTGCTCTATTTCCATTAAATAACGTTTTTTTCCTAATTGTTTATGTTACCCATTTATTATTGTTTTGTTCTCTAAAATCTCTAACCGTTACTTTTTGATTAATCGAAACACTCTTGGATTCATTATAATTCCTTTTATAATAATAGTTCCAGTAGTACCAACGTAACATAACACATTAATGTCACCTCTTACATGTTTATCGATATTGTTTTAAATCATCAATTATCATGTTTTGTGCTTGTTTTGATCTTATTCCGTCAAATAATTATGTTATCTCCTTAACAAATGACCACAAATTAACAAATAAAAAGTTTTAAAAAACCCTCAGACATATACAGGGTGTTAAGCATCGTACTTGAGTTACTTTAACAAGTGATTCCTGACATTATTTGGAGTAAAAAATGTAAATGAAATTGTGGTCTCCGGTAATTTTTTGATGAGATTTTTTTTTCCAAAAACTTTTTCTTCAAAATCAAATTTTAAAAAATCTTCCACATGTCGTCACTGGTCTCTAAGCCAAGTAACCAACCAACCCCTCACCCCGCCCCGCACTTCCCAATACCTACTGATTTTTATGTTTTTGTAGAACACAAAAAAAAAACAAAAAAAATATCACCGGAGACAAAATTTTATTTACATTTTTTACTTAAAATAATGTCAGGAATCACTGGTTAAAGTAAGTCAAGGACGATGCTTAACATCCTGTATAGATCATCTTTTAAATGCGGATTAAACGCATCACACCAGTTAATCGTTATTAATTAATCGAGGAACGGCTCTAATACTTTATATTTCTTACATTAAAAAAATAGGCAGACAATCGTTGACTTTATATTTTTATTCAAAAATATTCTCAACGAGCTTGAAACCACTCACTGTCTCAGTAATATTTACTTAAATTTTCCTAATAGACACTATTTAAGGAGTCATAAAACATTTCATATTTAGTTATTTAAGTGGGGGTCCGGTATAGCCGAGTCTTTTCTAATGCGTTTTATTTTCATTGACATAATTAATTTTCGTTTACGAAAAATTTGTTACATTTAGAGATACATTTGAACAAGTAAAAATATTATTGATAATTTGACTTGAAAATGTATATATTTATGTAGAATTGGAATATCGGTTCGAATCCTGGAGTCCTTAGAAATTATGTATTTATTTATTTATTACACGCCCTTATGGGCTTTTACATTTTAGTTAAATAGATGAGTATCATTGTTATTTAAAAAAATTCTAAATTAGAACAATAAAGAAAGCATAATACAGTGAAAATAAAAGTAAAACAAAAGCATATACCTACAACAAAATATAACAATAAATGCATATAATAAAATTAGATACATGGGTAAAAAATATAAGAAGTTTCACAAAAAAAAGGTATTTAATTTAGACAAAAATTGCAGAGATTATAGACGTCTATTTATGATAAAATATATGAAAATATTGAAATAAATTGAAATAAACTAAATATATGAAAGAATTGAAATAAACAATGTTTATACTGATTGTTTTTAATGTGAAATATATCTCCCAGATCAGAATATTTATACCGGGAATTTTGATAAGAGAGTGTCCTGGTGTTATTAAAATAAAAGAGTAGGTAAGGTAAATTATCTGAAACATGAAATTCAAAAAAAAAATCCTTATAGTATAGTAAAAAAAATCCTTAGAGTATGAATGCCGCATGCGCATGAACCTCAGTTTGCAAAAAAAAAGTGTATCCCAGAAATGACATTTAAAATCGTATAAATTAGTCGTCTCAATGTGGCACAACCACAGTTTGAAAATGGCCGTGTTAGCCGAAACAGCTGTCACAATAATAAAAAAACTAAAATGCAGAACTTAATAATAACATTATTCAATTTAATAACTCATGTGCGGGGCATACGTCATTCAAATGTCTACCTACGTTAAATTGTCGTTAAAACAAGCTTATGTGCCCAAGCGGTTAATATTTTTTTTTTCAAATTAAATAGATTTCTACGAATTAAACTAAAAATAATTAATAATATAGTAGAGTGTAACAAAAACAAAATAAAAGGATATTACATGAAATAAACATAATGAGCAGTTAAACTAAAAAGATAATAAAACAAAACAAAGGTAAATGATAATTAATACCAGTATTTTACAGCAATATTGAATAAGAACAATAAGTACTGCTGAATGAAAAGTTTGTATAAGAAAGGGTGAAACAATTAAACGGATGATTCTGGTTGACGATCTCCCCCTAAGAATTACATAGCATAGAGATTAGAAGATTATCATACTAACACCGCAGACCCATCGCGTTGTCACGGAATAGTGTAACGCCTCCGCTGGCCGGTCACACTGAACAATGTAGTCATGTAGATAATAACTGTGACATTGTATTGTCACATTCAACGGCACACACTGGAACTGCCCATCTAGTCATCTAGCCATCTAGTGTGGTGTCACCATACGCTGGTACTACGATGAACTGAACAGTGAACGCTGAACGAGCACCATACAAAGGTCTTTTGTTCTTATTTGCATGTTATGACGTCTGAATATGAACCAGATTTTCAATGGACGTGGAGTGGTGTTTTAACCGTGGAATGGTGGTGTTTATTGGTGTTGTGAATGATAGATCAAAATGATTAAATACTTTTACTTAACGAGCTTAATTCTTGTATGATTTTGAGGGAAAACTTATCGATTCTAATAAGATTTTTTTTAAGCGATACCGTTTATGTGATAACTTCCCAGAGAGCGTAAAACATTTGATTTTGGATATTGTGTTGTATTTGGATATTATTGTTTTCTCTGATGAACAATAAAAACCTGATGATCGGGAGTGTCAGTAATACTTCGGCTCATCTAGCTAACGAGTCGTGTTTATCATCGTCTTGTTTACAATGAATATTTAACTGGACATAACGTCCGTTCTAAAAGATGCGTGTTAATCTAGAGCCGGGAAAATGGTCGCAAAAGGTGTCCACATATAAATCGGAAGTACCTGGCTTATCTTGCTTTGGAACATTATTACAATCATCCTTAGTGGTATTAGTTTCTAAATGACGAATAAAAGTAACATTTTACTAATTTTAGAAAACCGCGAAGACATTGCAAGTTTTCACAAACGAAAAAATCAGAAAAATACATAACTAAATTTTGGATTCGAGGTCAAAATACCGAACCAAACGGAATATTTTTTTGTTATTCCAAAGGTACCTATTTATTTTATAATAAACACAATAATACTTTGTTTTAATTTCACTTTATTATTTCTTTATCCAACCGGCATCGGTTCGACCTGAACCTTCCTCAGGGATGAATAAAAATATATTATATATAAATAAAGAGATAAACATGGTATTTAAAAGAAAATTAGAAGAGGGAGAGAGAACATCAACTTACGTGGGGGCGATGGGGGAGGTGGCTAAGAGGGAGGGGTGAAAGCGGGCGGGGGTAACGGAAATTATTTTGAATGGGGCTATTCGACAAGAAGTAAATTTGTTTTATTTATTTTTAATGATTTTTTTTATTTCTACTATTTTATGAGCAATTTTGGAAATAATTAGAGATGAGTGATAATTATTTTTAAATTTCTTAACAATTATGCATATAAATATGATGAAAAAATAAGAAGAGAATTTACTGTAAATAAAAACACATTTTGGAACGACCGGTCAGTGGTTGAGTGGGCATAGCGTTTGGGTTCCACCCAGGAGTTCCGTGTTTGATTCCTCGGCTGGCTAAGTCCTCCATCACAACACAAGCAACACCTTCCGCTTAATGTGGTGGTAGTAGGAGATTTTCAAATGTTGTTGGGTTATTCGTAACCCGGGAATGTTTGTCTTCCTTTTAAAAAAAAAAAAATTACATATGCAGTGTTTCACCGTTAGACCGCCGAAGGTCTCTCTTGGCTCTATCTGAATTTGTATTTACCAATATATATCCGTTAAATAAATTCTTTAAAAAGAAAAATAAATTGACATTAAAGATAATTTTATATCAGTTTCATTCAAATATTTGCCTACCAAAAAACCTAATTTGAACATCATCCTGAAATCTAATACTTTCGAATTCGTTTTTGGTTTCAAATTATTTTTTTTTTCTCTCTAACTGCCTCCGCTCACGAGGCAACTGAAAAAAAACAGTTTACAACTAAACTCGCTATCCTCTGTATGTAAATTTGATGGTCCGCACACTACACAATTTCTCAAAAATCCGTTGTCCATGGCAACGCAGGCACTTAGCGCCTCCGCCCACTCAGGCAACTGAAAACTCTCAACTGCCAACTGTCTATGTATGACAATGTGATGGCCCGCACACTTCACAATCACACAAAACCCCGTTGTCAATGGTAACGCAAGCGGTGACTTGCGACTTGCTTTGCTGGTTGCCCAGGGCGGCCATTGATAGTTGCCAGCTGTCAGCTGATTGTTCTTCATCTATGGTTAACCAAGCTTTTTGACCAATCAAGACAGAGAAAATAGCCGGTTTTAGTTGGTTATCAGTTGCCTCAGTGGGCGGAGCGCCTTACTCGCGACTCCACGTGCCAGTTGCGTGACATGACAGCTGATTGTTCTTCGTCTATGGTTAAACAAGTTGAGATAATATGATTTAAGATTTTCTAGTCCAAAAGTATACGTGTTGTTTATTTTTGGGATGTTATGCCATGTTACGCTAACTCCTTCTTTAGGCGA
Organism: Limnephilus auricula; assembly: GCA_951813805.1. Classification (NCBI taxonomy): domain Eukaryota; kingdom Metazoa; phylum Arthropoda; class Insecta; order Trichoptera; family Limnephilidae; genus Limnephilus; species Limnephilus auricula. Next base: position 4,254,030 of record OX638401.1, read on the forward strand.
CTTTTCGGACAACGTTACAGTGTCCATCATCAGGGCAGATGTGTTTGATGTGTTAGATCATTAACACATCTGCCCTGCCCAACATCCCAAAAATAAACAACAAAAAAGTTGAGATAATTATTGAAATCGTAATATTGAGTAGAAAAAAAACTTTGCTTTCAGTCTCTTCAGTGAACGGATCGCCTACAACAGGTGTTGTAAACATAGGAGATTTCATTTTTTTTTCTACTGAAAACTAGCCACTGTACCCACTACTTAGAACACTTTTATGTCACTGAAAAGATTATCAACAAAATAAAATAAAAAAATACTATAACCAGAAAACTTGCTGATGCTGAAAAAGTCTACAAAGGTTTAAAAACTAGAAACTCTGGGAATATAACAAATCAGAAAAACAAGAGAAATTTATAAAAATTATTATGCACAATTTATTATTTATGTTGCACCAACAGCAATAGGTGTAAAGTCAAATCCTTACTAATTAGTAATGTAATAATGTTACGAGATGAGGAGACAAGGATTGCAAAATCTGCTAAACAATCAGTGGCTAACTTTGTAGCATTTCAATTCAGAACTGGTGGAGATTTGGTAGTTTGTAAAATGTTTTAATTTCAATTTTTTATTAGAATAATTATCTTTTTATAATAACTTTTGAAGGTTATTCCGATCAATGGAAAAATATCACTGAAGAAGAAGATGATAATAAACCAGGCACAGAAAAATAAAAGCTAACAGTCGCAACTGGGTCTCGAACCCAGGACGTCTCTCGTCTTCCGGGATGAACGCCTCTTATTTTTAAATCATTTTTGTTAATCTCATATATCAATTTCAAAATTCTTTGAATAATTTTTTTTTCCATAATTTTGGCAGCTACATGAAATTAAATGTACAAAAATTGTTCGAAGAACTGTTTTGTAACCTAGATAGTGTCTAGAATAAACATATCCGATTTTATTTGATATGGGAAAACTAATGACCTTTTCTAAAAGGCTAGATGAATATTCAATTTATATTGGAATTTTATTGGTATCTTTCATACAGGGTGTCCGGGGGGTAAAGTGCATTAACTTCGGGAGGTGATTCTACATGATAGTTAGTATAAGTAAAAAAGATGTATAACTTTTTTTGAAATCCCAACTTTTAGGGGTACTTTTTTGGTAAAAAGATAAAATTACTCCGGCGTGTACAACCAACACTATTATTTTCCGCTGTTACGATACATAACAATCACAACTACCACGATAGCGCCCGGCTGATTCACAGCAAATTTATCGGGCAAATTTGTACCCTATACTAAGGATTTTTAATAGGTACGGCTTTTTGTATGCGAAAAAAAATTATGGAATTTCGGAAAAAGTTATTTATCTTTTTTATTCCCACTATCATGTAGAATCACCTCCCGAAGTTAATGCACTTTACCCCCAGACACCCTGTATAACTTTCGAAGGTTAAATAAAAAAAGTTTTTAATTAATTTTAATAGATTATTTAGTGCTCTCTAAATTCTTCGAAATTTTCATATATCACATTGCCTTCTTTGAATAAGCCTCAAACTTTAAATCACAACTGTCATGTGCAACGCCACTGCCTCTGCCTTTAAACGAATAAAAAAACATGTAGAGTCATTTCATATCACGCTTCTGCACACACTGTCCTAACACAGTAATTATTTCGCAGTGCCACCCAAAAGTCAGTACTAAGTCACAAGCCCCAGGCAAAGGCTTGTTTTTGACATGTCGTGCGGCAGCGAACCGCGCGCCGTACAGAGTGACGTCACTCGGAAACCTAAACGTAACTAATTTAATTTTGATGACAATTCCGGGCGAGATTAGACTACACCCGACTATGGCCCGTGCGAAATGGCGCTCCCAACTAGTGTTGCCATGTGTATGGTTTTACCATGTTTTCATGGTTTTTTAAAAATAATTTCTACTTCCACGGTTTTTTTTCCAAAAACCATGTCGAACAACACATTGTGTCTTACCGGTCAACAAAATTTGGGATGCTGGTATAGGTATCGCCATTTCAACCCTTTTGAATAACAAGGTACCATCTGTTGCGGTAACGGCATGCGATAATGGACTTTAAAGTAGCTAACTGTAGATCCCATTATTGCGGGACGCTACCGCCACAGTACCTTGTTATTCCCATGGGTCGATTTATTGGATAACCAATACCTACCTCTGCCATACGTCACCCCAAGAGGTTCGCTACGTTTCGTGACTTAATAGTGGTGCTCGGCTTCGTTGGATGAGGTTTGTCTAGGTCTTGGTAAAGCGGATACATTATCCTCACGGGTTAATAAAAATATAACAAAAAACTTGATTTTTTTAACCCTCGAACACGATAAAAAAAAAAAATTTATCCTTAAAAAAAATGTTTTTTTTTATACCTGAAACATGGTAGGTATTTAATTTTTGGGACATGGCAACACTGCTCCCACCTGTGGCAGATTAAAGTTGTCCGCCGCTTTTGTGCGGCGCTGATTACAAAAGCCCCAGGGGTGTATCAGACGGGCTGTGATTGAGTCAAAATTACACATAGCCACAAAGAGCGATGTTTTCAATCTGAGATGTCTAAAGGGTAGAGATTATGGATTATGAGACTTTGCGTTCCGCACGCGGATTAACAAACTTCTACTGTGACTAAATCTGTTCAAGGTAAATTAAATATCTTAAATTGGAAATCATCAACAAATTAATTAAAATATGTTAAGTATTTTTACATTAAGATTATTGGAAAAAATGAGGAAGCGTTTATTCTGTTTACTATTTCATTGGCATTTTTTTATTTTTAGGCGTTGATTAAATTTTGTATAGCGAAGTCCTGACGGTTTTGCATTTCGCTTGCCTGTAAATTTGTTTGTATTTTCCGTTTCCTTTACAAGGTTGTAGCCATTTAAATGGCTCAGTTAAGTTTTTTTAAAAAAATTTTAAAATTATCGTTTTTTAATTTCGAAATCGATTTTCTTTTTCGATTTTTTTCAAAATAATGGTACCTGCTTGCAAAAAGACTGAAAAAATAATTGTCATCGAGATAGTGACATTAATTTGGACAAATTGTATTATCCAATACTTTAATTTTTTTATAATTCTCTTATATAAAATAATTGGTTTATAATAATATGAAGTATCTATCTACCTACGAGTAAATTTTGGTTGTAATTTAGTAAATAAGAGAAAATAAGAAAAATGCTTTTTTGGACACGAGATACATAGAATTTATAGTTCAAAACGAGTTTTAATGTCAAACAAAATACTAGTAGAACTCGTCGGAGTAGTTTTCTGTGACACTTTGGGAGTTCTAGTTTCTTTAAATGTTAGATTCACTAACTTTTTTTTAAAGTTTTATTCCAGCAGGATTGGGAGGATAGTGCAATCCCAGTCTGTAATATTAGATAACAACTATAGTACAGAGTAAATTAAAATAATAAAAGAAAAGAAGAAATAAAATCAGATAACATATTAGGTAGGTACCTAATTAAAACATAAAATGAAAATAAATAGAAAAATAAATAAAATAAGCATAAAATTAAATTAAACAAAATAAAAATATATTATTGGATCGTCCATCAGGGAGGTCGCCTCATCATCTGCATCCAACGCTCATTTAGTGGGGAACTAAGTCAGTTGGATGCTGCCACGACAATGATGTTGGTTGATTTCCGTGTCCTGCTCCAGAAGCTGGCTAGTCGGCGGTGAAGTAAGGCTGGGAATGAGTGCACCTTCCCTTCAGTGAACATCGTGGAGGCACTGCAGAACCTCGGTAGTTGCATACATTGCATGTATGCATTATTGTAACACATTCTCAGTTTATCCCTTTGCGCAGCTGGGTATTGCGTCCACAGTTCAGATGTGTGCAGGGCAGTGCAGTATGTCTTGAATAGTATTTTTTTGATATCGTTGCTGCAGTGGTAGAACCGGCTTGAGAGCATTCCGGCCCTTATGTTAATCGCTCTTCTTTGTCGTTCCATGTCTTGTATGTGCTTCGTGTCTTCGGTTAGGATATGTCCCAGATATTTAACCTGTGCATACACAAGCAGTTCATTTTCTTCTGGATATATTGGAGGAATATTTAATGGCTCGTTGTTGTGCTTGAAAACGACGATGACTGACTTTTTAGAATTGTACAACAAGTTATGAGAGTTTGCGTACTCTTCGCATATTTGCAAAAGTCGTCTCATCGCTTTAATCGAAGGTGCCAGGCAGTACCATGTCATCAGCATAATTAATGTTATTACTGCCTCGTCCGCAAATATGGCAACATATTTTTGTATCGTTCAACTCTTTTAAGAGGTCGTTAATGTATAATTACTAAAATAACCACCTTAAGTCCTTGTTTTCTAAATTATACCAAGTACTATTTAGTTGAAGACAGGGAGAAGTTTGTTTATGAGGTTTATTCTATAGCCCAATAGGCAGAACGCAGGGATAGCTGAAGGTTATTTCGAGCGACCGATTATACACAGGACACTAATTTTTCCATTTTCTCAACAAGGTGTGCTTGGTAAAAATTATTGTAGGTACATTTTTTTTTCGGGTATGTAGCACCTGTTTTTAATAAATATTTTTTCACGGCCACAGCTATTGTGTTTCCAATTATGCTGGGGCCGCATCTGCGCCAATCGTCGCGAAGCTTCGCGTAAACGTATTTTTTTTTTCAAAATTTCCGCATTACTTTGGGACGATAGGCGCAGATGCTGCCCCAGCATTACACAAATGAAATAGGCAGCGTGTAACAAACATTCAAGTTGGAAGTTTTTAATGGACTCGCATAAGTCATGTTTTCTTAAATAATTTGCTGAAATATTATTTTTTTAAATATAATATTATATAATAGTATTATTTCTAAAAAAATCAAATAACCATCACCTCTGCCATAGGTCACCCCAAGTGGTTCGCTACTTGGTGATTTAACAGTAGTGCCCGGGGTGAGGTTTGTCCGGGTCTTCCACACACGGCAGGCCGGATCAAGAGAGACTGAGAAGACTGAATGAGTAATGTAAAAAAGAATCTAGTCGGGTTCAATGATATCTATAACTGGGATTTGATTTGAATCTCAAAATTGAAATTAATTGTTGAAACGATTCAAACAAACGATAAAGTAGGTAAATACCATTTTTTATTTATTTTAATAACTTAATTTTAAATGATGGCAAAAACACTCTTGAAGGGTGAAAGCCAGAAATATTGAAAAAAAAAATTACTCTATTTTTGGAATAAGTATTTCGTTTTTCTAATTTTTTGACAGATGATGTCGTAATTTTTCAAATTTACCTATGGTGATCGTTCAGAGTAAATTTATGACGGTCTTTTGAAAGACAATGATCCTGAGGCAAATATTTTTTTAAAAAATATTTTCAACTTCACTTACCCTACAATTATAATATTCCGTGTTTTGCACGAGACTAAGGAAGTATTCTATATTATTTGGTGTAAATTGTGTCCATCATTTGCTGCAATTTTGGAACACACGCAATAATAATCTTCCAAAACTGGCGATAATTTGTGACCTTTTGTCTGCTCAGTCAGTGTGGGAAGAGTTTCACCATAAATAATGGCAGTACCGATTGATAGGTTCTGACGGTAGGCGGTCAGGCGTGGGTAGGCTACTGACACAAATCAGCTGGTTCGATAGATCATCGGTGGTCATCAATTAGCAGATGGTAGAAGCCAATTTGCATGGCTTGTAAAGGGAGCAGGAATCGTTTGTGAAAGCTGGACCACGCTATTTAATAAGTTTTATTTTTTAAATACTGAAACTGCAAAGTATCTCTGGATGTCCTCTCGACAGATTTTCTTATTTATTAGAACCGGTTCCAGTAACCTCCAGTACTGTAATGGGCTTATTTGAAGACTTTCGATTCCTGAGACCACTGTAACTGTTTATCGACATTGACGATTTGTTATTTACAAATGTAGCTTAGGGGGACTGACGTTTGTACTGACTGGTAGGCAGGTTTTGTCACCTCGTCGCTTCAGTTCGTTTTTATCCAACAGACCAAAAGGTAAATCGGGAGAAATGGCGCTTTAATGTTTTTTTAAACGATAAAAGCACATAAATTTTGGAGGACGTAAGACAAAGTGCGTTTTGAAAACCCCTTAAATAATCTTTCTCAATTTTTTTTTTTTGAACGATTATCGTATAAATAAAGGCTTTTTGAGAACAAATGCATACTAAGTTCACGAAAAATGGTCTGTTAGGAAAAAACGAACTAGAGCGACGACCTGCCTTCGGTTACTTTAGGCACAACTCGTAATCGAGACCATGTTACCTGAATGGCCCATAAACAACTAAAGCAATATGAGATCTGATCATAAAATAATTATGATATATTACCGAAACCAAATATATAAAAAAAAGCTGGGAGGATGCCGTTGGACAGAACACGTAATAATGAAAGAAACTCAACTACTAAAGCGACTCATCTTTGCAAAAGTTCGAGATACGCAGCATAGATGTCTACCATGTTATTAGCTCAAAGAGTTTATAGACTTATCCAAGAGATGTCTATAGTATAAAGGTTCGGCCCTCCAGTTGCTAGCTGTAGCAAGGGAGAGGATTTTGATAGCATAACAGAGAGGGCGTTGGCTGTTCGAGTCACACGGTTTCATTGCAGGGTTGTGCCGAAGGTAGATTTACTAGGTCTAGGTTTTTAGGAGCTCTGCAGATAAAATCAGCCCTCAACCTGGAAAGACGTTTATCCTCAGAAGTATTAATATAATTTCAATCCGACAATAAACAGTGACTGTGTTATTAAGATCCTAAGTCTTTAATCAAGAATCCTATAGTTTATAAGGATAATAAGTACTGGAAAATATAGGTCTCGTATTATTAAGATATTCTCTGGAGAAAATATAAAGGAAATAACAATAAGTATCTATTTTTCGTAAGGCTTGTTAATAAACCTGAAAAATTCAGTTAGTGCGACACATAAACAAATATTCACGACCGTTATTATTTATTAACAAAGAATATTAATTCACCTGTCAGAGGCTTTAGAAGCGCGTGCCGCTAACAGCTAAACCTTCTATCTATTATTTAGAACCTGTTTCGTCCCATCTGCAAATCCTACCGTGCCCTTCCGCCTTCAGGCTTAATTTAATGAACGACTAATTAAGAAAATTGCTATATTTAGAGTATGCTACGACGGATAAGAAGTTAATATATTTTAGCAGAAAGCAATCACTTGGTGGTTTGGCGTTATACATACGCACCTGAAATAAAATCACTTTGTATAATAACACCTAACAAGATATTGATAACCAGTTTATTCACAGGAGACCGTACTTTTCCCAGCTCACTCAGGTCTCATACAAATCGTTGTATCTCCCTTACTGTCAGAAACATCAAACGGTGTTATGAATAAAAAAACTTCAGGCTTCATACTCAAATCTAGTATTAAACCAGAAAAAAAAATATGCACCTCTACGAAACTAAAGTTTCCGATGTAAATTTGAGAAAAAAATCTAAAATTTTGAAAATTTTCAATTCAATAAATTTTTTAAAACGACAAAAACGTGAGATAATAACAATGTTTTTAATACATTTTGCCTAATAAAAATGTGCGTGTTTTTCTTTTTTTATTATTATTAGTAGTTTTAGATATATATGAAGTACGCGCGCGCGCCCGAATGTGGGTAGTCGTGTATCGCCGGATCGCTCCCGCCGGCGATGAAACGTCAAAATAAGTGACGGCGCGTATTCGAGCGAAAACAGTTTGCTTGCCACAAGCTTTTTAGCATGGAGAAAGGCACCATGAACAAACCTAAAGCATCAAAGCTGAGGATCGGCACATGGAAAGACAGGGACGTATGGAGGAGCCTTGTCGATGCAGTGGGTCCCCGACCCGAATAGGACAAGGGGAAGAAGAAGAAGAAGAAGTTTTAGATATAAAAAACCTAAGGTTAGCCATTTTTATGTTTGAATTTTAAAAAAATTAATTTCATAATGTGTATGTTTATTTCTAATAATAAAATTTGAAAGGATATTCTATCATCTTTCAAAAACAGTTATAAGTTTTTGGATACATTCAGAAATATTCTACTTATTTGGGTTTTATTGCAAATCGGAAATTTTCCGACTTTCTGACAGAATATGCCTGAGATCTATGGATTTATTTTAGTTTAATAGAATCCGGACAGTTGCACAAGTGGTGTAATACATAACGAGTAGTGTTATACATAACCTGACCACAAGTCCCATTTTGAACAGGACGGTAAGCATGTACATAAAGAACCCATTCTTATATTTATAATTCACGTCAAAGTTCATGGCTGAATCTGATTGGTTGGAAAAACAGTTCTTCTTCTGGAAGGTCGTTATTCGGGAGTTCGAGAAAAGGGGTTTTTGTGGGGCGAAGGTTTAGGTCACTCGTCTCTCCAAAGAGATACTTGTTCATTTATCTGGACACAGGGGTCAGTTTTGTGTAGATGTCGTGCAGGATTCTTTTGGATGATGTGAGCCGTTTGGATCTCATGACGGGGGTGAAGATCGTTGAAGAGGTCTTTTGTGTCAAGCTGGAAGCACACTTTTGTGTCTGGTGCTCTGGAAATAAAGAGAAAAGTTTTTTCTACTACGTTTCCGACAACGTTGGCTAAAGAAGAAGGTAGCGTAACACGGCATTACATCCCAAAAATAAATAACAAAAATACTGTTGGTCGTGAAAATCTTGAATCGTATCAAATTTTAAAGGCGTTTTAATTACTGAAAATAGTGAATCCATTGTGAACCATTTTATTGTGGAACATTTTTTCTATACTTACTAAAACTGCAAACAGGTGAAATGAGTCTACCATCAAAACATGAATTAATTAGAACATCAGTTTGTTAAATCTTTGATGATCTGTCAGCTCATACGCTTCGTTTATGTGTGTTTAACAAGAATTCAAACATTTTCAGGTTACGAATAACCTGACAACTTTACTAGCCACTCATGGATAAGTACTACCATAAACGGAAAAAGTTGCTTGTGCAATAATGAATAACGGTAAAGGTGAATGCCAATCATCGAACTTTTTCGTTTTTAGAAATACGACATCGAATTATGATCAAAATATTAATAAAGTTCATATTTATCCCTATATGAAAACTTATCCGCGATTGCCGGCAAATTTTACGAAAATACCCACGTGATAAGGAGTTCAAAAAGTATGGAATGTAATAATTAAAAAGTGATTTATTCTAATAAAGATACAGAATAATTCGATGAGTTTTCCCTAATTTAAAATGTTTCAGAAACAATAATCTCGATCACGCGAATTTTCGTATAAGTGATTAAGTACATTTATGTCTTCCTCGCACCAATACCAGGTGTTCTAGCACGGTCGCTCGATACGAAGTTACCGACCGACTGTCGGTAACTTCTCATCGTTCCCTAGGACAACTGCAGATCGCAAACGAATAGGTGACAGTACACAATGACTAAGTGTCCTTAACATATTCGACATCAACTGTTGTTTGTACGTTAGCGATGTGCAGTTGTCCTAGGGAACGATGAGAAGTTACCGATGGTTATCCTACCGATCGATATAGAGCAAGCGTGCTAGGGCCTCTGAACAGCAGAACAGTGTTCTCCCTATTGAACAAGTTATGTATAGCGGAAATAATGCTACTACATGTTTGTGCAATAAAAGCTACCTTAATTACTAAAGCGAAAATTACACATTCAAAATATAGATAAATGTTTTCAGACAAAAAATATGACATGTAAACAAAAAAATGCCACAAAACTTGACACTTGCAAGTTTATACGTATATTTTTTTAATAAAATTTATGATGATAGATTTTTTTTCTAAAATCCTTCCCTAAAAATCACATCAATTTATATGTCTCCATATTAAAATTCGGAGATATCATTTTTTTTAATGATGGGCAGGAAATTTCCAAATCAAACTCTCAAAAATTACGATCACTCCACTCACTTATTAACGCGATCTCTCAAGTGGTTAATTCATGTCGTTCTTGTTAACATGTGGTTCTGTTAAAATATTTAGACTCTGTTTAAAATATCACTGCATTATGTAGGTTAAAAATATTCGACTTTGATGGGAATAGTAACCCAAATGAAAAAAAAATATGCACACAGAAAAAAAATTAACAATACAAATAAATCCTTGGTTCAACACCCTAACAATTCTACGTTAAAACTGCCCATGCAGTAAAATACTGTTTTTTTAATAGTCTATTACTTTTCCTGTCTAGAAGAAACCGCCATTAAAGTTGCTCATATATCTTTGAAAACATTTTTTTCAAACAAATAAATTAAAGGGGAGGACTGACTACCAATAAATTAATTATTCTGTAAAAGCAGCACTACGCTAAAACCATATGACGCAGTTTGTTTAGGGTAAGAAAAAAGAACTCGTGCCAAATTACCAGGGGAACAAAAGTATAAGTGTTCGGTTCAAGGGTTAGGAAGAAGCACATTACCTGTGAAAGGTTTGGATCCCTGGGACCCGAAATGGGTTTTCTATTTTAGGAGAAAAAATACAGTTTAGTTCCACCGATGGCGAAGATTTAAAAGGGTTCTATTATGGTTAAGTTTTGCCAAACATGCAGCTTTTATTTTTATATTTTCGCTCACTATAAATTTTGATGGCGAAGCCAAAGTGGCTTTCCCCATAATATTATTATGGTACCAGTAACTTGATTTTTTTACATTAGCTTCACACAGGAGACCCTGAGGAAAATTATTCCTCTCAGGGCTATGTCGTCTTTGGGGATGCAGTGTGAAGGGTATTTTTAGGAAGGGAAGTTCTGGGAAGGAAAAAGATGTGAGAGATGGGTAGAAATCTGGCGGTCAGTGTGTCCAGAAGTGACGGACTTATGGATCTATTCCGAGAGAGTCCTGCTGGAGAGTTAAAAGGTCTCCTTCAACCAGTCTCTTGACTGATCGATCCGGCATGCCCAGGCAGTTGGTGGGCAGACGATCCAGCCGCCAATATCCGGACATATCTCAACACATGAAACCCAGGCACTACTGCAAAATCATCAAACATAGCGAACCACTTGGGGTGACGAATGGCAGATGTGTTGGTAATCCAATAAATGGTTCCTGGGGCGGCAGTACCCATACTCACCTCCCAAATATAACTCTCAAAAAGAAATCGATTACAAAAACTGATATTTGTTTATCGATCAAAATAATAATAACTATAAAATCAAATCATATAACGCCCTAACTTGCAGGGTCATAGATAATTCAAAATATTTTGACGAAATAATAAGTACGTAATCATGTGATGGCTTCAACACTACGTTCGAAAGAAAAAAAAAAGCATCTTCTTCATGGGAAGAGCTCATACAAATTTTTCCCACCTAAACGAAATTTCAAATCGATTACACTAGGTGACTAGGTAAATCAAGGTGACGAAATAATGAAGAGCTCGAGGTTTCAAATCGATACCACGTTTAAAATTTATCAATATTGAATGTAAGCCGACACTTCAGACGACCATAAATTTAAAATTCCGGAGCGTATAAGAAGAGGGTTTGTTTAATAACAAAAAAACTAACATGGTTTTGAGAAATAAATGGGGTAATTAAGCCAAATTACCACTACAGAATACAGACGGAGTATTGAGAAAACCAATTAAAATTAACGACGTACACAATCTATGCATTAGTGTTACAGATCGAGATTTTTTAAAAGGTAAACAACACACTCAGATTAAAAGTAAATAAGATTTTTGAAAGGGTACACAAAAAATGAAATCAAACAGGTACGTACTAGACTTTAGAGCTATTTGAAACGCATTAAGAAAATGAATTCTGAATTAATAAGGTGATATTAGTTATTACCAGACAAAGTTTTACGAATATTATATCTGATCATGAAAAGGGACGAAGGATAAAAAATAGTTGTAAACATCTGCAAGGAATGTGGTGAATCAAGTAAATGACAGAAACAATTTCATGTCACCATGAGAATTAAGCCGAAATACTGCTGAATTCAATTTTACCTGCCGCAAACGTTAAACAAAGCATCAAAAGGGTGAGTTACACTTATCGGCGGCAAGACAATGAAATAATTAAAACGGACATATTTAATTTTGGAGAGAGAGAATCATGAAAATTATCCAAGTGAAAGCTGAAATTGTCTGAATTTTCAATTATAGAACGCCCTACGGAAGACGAGATGTACGTCCTGAGTCCACACCTGGCGTTTTTTTTTTAAGAAGGAGATATTCGAGACCGTGTACCGGAGGGCTGGGTAGTAAGAGTCGGGGTCGAGGGGTCGATAGACGGCCTATGAAGAGTGATAACCGTTGATAGTGAAGTTTCTGAATATTTTTGTGTATAAATAATTGGTATCGTTCGTATTTAATTAATCAATATTATAAAAACGAGTGCTTTTGTGACTTCGTGAGGGACAATAGTTCGTGTACATAAATTAATTATTCGGCTTGTTAAAATACTCTATTGAAAATTAGCTGCAGTGAACGACTGTGCGCCGCGAGTGGATTAATTAAGTAATAAAATTAATTTGAATTATAAAAACCAAAAATAATACTCAAAGTGAATGAAATACTTAGCTTCAGTGAACAAATAATAACGTAACTTTGTGTTTTAAAAATAGAAGGGAGTGCATCGCGCGAATTTTTATTTGAAATATAAAATTGAGGAACAATAGTTCGTGTACATAAATTAATTATTCGGCTTGTTAAAATACTCTATTGAAAATTAGCTGCAGTGAATGACAGTGCGCCGCGGGTGAATTAATTAAATAATAAAATTAATTTGAATTATCAAAACCAAAATAATAATCAAAGTGAATGAAATACTTAGCTTCAGTGAGTTAATAATAACGTAACTTTGTGTTTTAAAAATAGAAGGGAGTGCATCGCGTGAATTTTGATTTGAAATATAAAATTAGTCTAGTCAATAATAACGTACAAATATCATTTTCAAACTTGTACACACAAAATAATAATATCAAAACAACATCAAAATAAATAACCTACATACAAATGTCACCTTCGATCTTCCGCGAGCATAATAATAATATAAAATAAACTATTGCTTGTTTTTGAATCCCCCAATTTGCAATTGTTCAACGATAATAAACAATACCTACGCGCTTGTAGTTTCTTCAATACATCATATAATCAAGATAATACAAATATTCAAAATAATATCAACAAATACCACATATACCTACGTATGAATGACATCTTCAATAGTATCGAAACAAAAGAAAAAAATGTTAACAAATAACAATTAATAACCTACGTATTTTCTTAAACTCAAATAAAAGTGTGACATAGAGTCATGGGTGCTACTACTTCTGGGAACTAAATTACCGAATCATAGTGACAGGAAGGTTTTTTACTTTTAATATTTTCCCCACATGTACGTAATCAGGCTTCGTTCAGGTGAGTGAAAGAAACATTTTAATTAAATTACAGGTCGTACATGGTCCCGATACCTGAGAGGATCTGCCAATCTACAAAACCAATGATAAAAGAAGTTATGTTCCAGGATATAATTGTGTTTTAAATATCATTCTCAATGTGTAATTACGAGATTTGTCCCAAATTAAATCTATTATCAATGTGGGTTCAACGAACTTATATTTTTTTGCGTGCTAGAAAGGACGAGACGGATGTGTACAAAAAAAAGGGTCTCGGCCATAAATCGTAGTTGGGATGAACATCGTACGGTCATCCAAATTAGTAGGGTTTTTTCTGAGGTATGCCGAACCAAAGTGGAGTGACGGGAACATCCATACCATACTGGATATTAGTTCAAAAATGAACTTTGGAGAATTGAATTTAAACATTATAATTGTTTACTAACAACAATATTATCATGTCAAATTTCTTTCAGGCTTCCTGTCAAAATGAAATCAACATTATTTCGGTAATGTTTTCTCAATCAAACCCTTCCAAAATCCCGTTTGACCTGCGAAACATAGACTTCACGATTGGAGGATGCAATAGCGTCACTGAAATTATATCCCGTCAGATATGAGACAAAGAGGGCTTTTTTCTTGCGCTATCATGCGATAGGGGATGTCAACGTAATTGAGCAATCACGCGGGGTACTGGAAGTTATTCCCTTTCGCGGGGTCATGCAGAGTGGAAAGGCATGGAAGGCAGGATAAAAAGAAAAACGCCACTTGGAATGGTAGGGTATGATTCGCTGTCGGAGGCGTTTCGACCGAAGGTATCCCAAGTTTTGCGAAGTTATGTGGAGGGGACGTCGGCGTGGTATCCCGTGAGAATAAGTCTGTAGCACTATTGCATACTACCAGTAGTGTCGACCTGAAAGCAAACATAGTTTTTACGAGGTAGAAGTTATGTCAGCTCTTGGAGGCGAGGAACGCAAGCCAATGATTATCCTACGAAGGAGACGAAAGGATCATCTCAAACGGCTCCGTACGCACTCAACGCGAGTAGAGTCATGATAAGGGAAGAAATGGACATACCCCTTCTAGAATCAGTCGAGTTAAAATCAAATCTGGAGGATAGGAAGTCGGGATAATACTGGAAGTGACATGAGGACTCTGCGCGCTTTCATCTGGCGTGAAGGGACCCTTTCGTAGCAATGAAGTTCATGCAAGAGAACAAAATCAGGACTTAAGGACCATCCTAGCAAACGTAATGATTGAGTCTTTGTCCGGAATGTTGGTCACCAGTATCTATTTGGTTAGTGGAGGAGCCGACTTATTCAGGAAACAATATTCCCCAGATCCTCCTATCACCCCTCCTCACCTTCCTCTTCCCCAGTACATGTAGTGTATACTAATAACAATAATAACTTGACCATTTAGGTGCAGTACGACGACATTGAGAGCTTCGCAAGGATCCCGACATGTATGTCATAATACACACTGTCCACGTAATGTAAAAATAACAAAATGTAAACCTATAGACAGGAAAAAAAATCGGGTAAGAAAACTACGACTTTGAATTTTATAAACCGGCTGACAATTCACTGTAGAATTAGCGCCAATGACACACTCCGTTCAAGTTGAGAAAAGGCGGGTAATACGGGTAGGCTTGAAAATAAAACAAAACAATCTAAAAACGGGGTTAGTTTATCAAACGAGATTCTTTCACACTTTACTCCGAGAGAATCTGAGGTTACCACACACTACATTATCTCCTCTACATGTGTATGCGTATTAATTTACACATACAAATGTAATTACCGAAACAAAAAATCACACAACGTGGTAAATAGGAATAATGTGCAATAAAATCTTAAATCTTATTTACTGTGAGAAAATCGCAGGGGTTTAAGGAAAAGTTAGGTGTAGCTAGATACAAGGGTATATTGATCGAAGGCCAAAAGATAAGGGTAGCGTAGCCAGTAGACCCCGACAGCTAGTGTTAAAGGGAAAGAATAGAAAAACCAAGGGTAGACGACTACGGATCATTACAACGGGTGCCGGGTAGCCCCACAGGTACATTACAACTGGTCCCGAGACCCATAGAAGTTAGTAAAGGCAGACGAGACGGTTCACCACAATCATGTATAATCAAAACTTGTTTTCCTAGATAAAAGAGCGGAAAATAAACTCGAACATCAAATTAGCATTATTTTATAGGGCAGAATTAATTAATGTAATTTCCATCACGTTGCAAATAAATTATGCTGTATCGGCGGCACAACACAATTCACTTTGCTATTGAACGATTGTAAAAAAGTCAAATTAAATTACTTACCTGACTGCGATGGTCTCTCCCTCAATGATATTCTATTTCTCTTTTGTTTGCCGAGACCAATGCACGGGCATAAATAAAATAAAGTGGTTTTAAACAAAGAGCTTTTTCATTTGTACAATCTCAAGCCACAAAGTGTTGGCTTTCTTCGATAATATATTATTTATAAATCTAAACGAAACATCAAACAGAAGAATTCACTGAAAAATAACAAGGTAACGTAGCAACTGACAATCGACCCCAGGATCTTTGCGCCTCCGCCCACGGAGGCAACTGAAAACTCTCAACTGCCAACTGTCTTTGTATGACAATTTGATGGCCCGCACACTTCACAATCACACAAAACCCTGTTGTCAATGGTAACGCAAGCGTTGACTCGCGACTGTCACTGCTGATTGCCCTGGGCGGCCGTCGCTAGTTGCCAGCTGTCAGCTGATTGTTCTTCGTCTATGGTTAAACAAGCTTTTTGACCAATCAAGACAGAGAAAACAGCCGGTTTTAGTTGGTTTTCAGTTGCCTCGTCAGCGAAGCGCCTTTGTCTTATCGGGAAAACGCCTCAACCAAATGATTCATTGAAATGGTCAACAAAAAGGTCCCAATAGCCGAGTTGGTTACCTGATGCCTTTTATTATTTTTTGCTGTCTTATTCTGTTTTGTGATTTATAGATTTATAGATTTATAGATTTATAGATTTATAGATTTATAGATTTATAGATTTATAGATTTATAGATTTATAGATTTATAGATTTATAGATTTATAGATTTATAGATTTATAGATTTATAGATTTATAGATTTATAGATTTATAGATTTATATATTTATAGATTTATAGATTTATAGATTTATAGATTTATAGATTTATAGATTTATAGATTTATAGATTTATAGATTTATAGATTTATAGATTTATAGATTTATAGATTTATAGATTTATAGATTTATAGATTTATAGATTTATAGATTTATAGATTTATAGATTTATAGATTTATAGATTTATAGATTTATAGATTTATAGATTTATAGATTTATAGATTTATAGATTTATAGATTTATAGATTTATAGATTTATAGATTTATAGATTTATAGATTTCTAGATTTATAGATTTATAGATTTATAGATTTATAGATTTATAGATTTATAGATTTATAGAATTATAGATTTATAGATTTATAGATTTATAGATTTATAGATTTATAGATTTATAGATTTATAGATTTATAGATTTATAGATTTATAGATTTATAGATTTATAGATTTATAGATTTATAGATTTATAGATTTATAGATTTATAGATTTATAGATTTATAGATTTATAGATTTATAGATTTATAGATTTATAGATTTATAGATTTATAGATTTATATATTTATAGATTTATAGATTTATAGATTTATAGATTTATAGATTTATAGATTTATAGATTTATAGATTTATAGATTTATAGATTTATAGATTTATAGATTTATAGATTTATAGATTTATAGATTTATAGATTTATAGATTTATAGATTTATAGATTTATAGATTTATAGATTTATAGATTTATAGATTTATAGATTTATAGATTTATAGATTTATAGATTTCTAGATTTATAGATTTATAGATTTATAGATTTATAGATTTATAGATTTATAGATTTATAGAATTATAGATTTATAGATTTATAGATTTATAGATTTATAGATTTATAGATTTATAGATTTATAGATTTATAGATTTATAGATTTATAGATTTATAGATTTATAGATTTATAGATTTATAGATTTATAGATTTATAGATTTATAGATTTATAAAATTATAGATTTATAGATTTATAGATTTATAGATTTATAGATTTATAGATTTATAGATTTATAGATTTATAGATTTATAGATTTATAGATTTATAGATTTATAGATTTATAGATTTATAGATTTATAGATTTATAGATTTATAGATTTATAGATTTATAGATTTATAGATTTATAGATTTATAGATTTATAGATTTATAGATTTATAGATTTATAGATTTATAGATTTATAGATTTATAGATTTATAGATTTATAGATTTATAGATTTATAGATTTATAGATTTATAGATTTATAGATTTATAGATTAGGTATTAGCTATATATAGATAGATATAAACATATTATTGATTTTTATTATTGATTTTTATGAAAATATAAATGGGACTATATATCAAATATAACTTATTTTACAAATTTCGTTAACATTATACGAGTATTTTTATCACCTTTTTGATGAACATTGGAACAGTGCACCAACGAACAAGTTTTAGACAATCGCTTTTACAACAAACTCAAGTTTACAGCAAACTGTTGCTCAGCTTGCTCGACCGAGGTCTCAAACGAAGCGGACATTGTATGAGCAGTTGCAACGTACTGCTGGGTTTGTCATAAACTCCTGCGAGATATTTATTATTGTCGCAAACAATTAACTAACTTAGAACTCAAATATAGTAAACTTAGTCGAATATTTACATACTAACTTTGCTATTGTATAGAAATAGTATATAAGATTTTTATTGGTAAGCCAAAGGCCTAGAGACAGAGAGATGATGGCCCATCAATTTTGTTGACAACAGGCATAAATATTTCATTTTTTTAGTTATTTATTTATTAACGCCTTTTTTTGGGGCTTTTATATATCAATAGGCTTTGATATTTTACATATCGATAAAACATATAAGTAACACACGAAAGCATTAAAAAACACACATCACTCACAAACACACAACACATAATATAAATATACCGATTTTAACTTCATATAATAATATTGAAGTAAAACTTCTTTACGCACGCTTGACTCGGGGGCTAAGCTGGCGAATGTGTGACGAGAGTGTTACGAAAAGTGTAATCTGGCAAGGCGAACGGGCTGTATCACACTGTAGGAACAAGAGAGAGAAGTGCGCGCGTACATTTTCTTTCTCACTTCCTCTCATAGCCAGTACATGAAGATAATTCGTGAATTCATTTCGTTCTTGAACAATTTTATAAATACTTTAGGAGAAAGGAGAGCACTGCGTGCGCACATTTTCTTTCTCTCTAGAAGTTTTACTTCAGTCGTGTGGTCTAAAGCACACTCGTTTTTTTATTTTATTTTATTTTATTTTACTTTAATTTTAATCTCTTTTTTAACTTAAATTTATCATAATCTTAATGTTTTTTTCTTCACTAACATTACATATATATATATATATTTAAATGTATTATTAACATTTTTTTGTATATAAAATATTAATCTCAGCACGGGTAAATCACACAAATAAAAAAAATAGTAAAAATTATGCACTAGGTTTAGGGATTTATTATTCATATCTGAACTTCCTTAGCAACAACACATTGTATTTTTATAGTGATTAATTGAAGATGTCCACTGACTTGGTATAATTATTTACCCACATTAGTATCCTGGACAGTGAGGAATACATATGGTAGTTAGTCCCAGAATGTATGCACTGAAATAAATCCCGACTTCTTATAGTATTACCTAATGGAATCCGAAAACTTATCAAAGCAAACAATTCTGGACTACATCAAATACATCATATTATCTGATTATTTCGATCACATTACAAAAAAATGTGCATTTTATCTTTTGTGTACCAGTGGGTACTTCATTATTACTTGTACTTTGTATTCTGTTTTCTAATTTTTTTATAGTTTTTACACGCTGTTTCATAGCTGTTTATCCTTTGCTTAGACTTTTTTTATACTGTTTGTTGTTTTATACTCATTCTTTGCATCTACTTTGTTTTTTTTTTAATTTTGAACTTTGTTTCTACGTTTAAATCTCAATGACAATCCCACGCGGTGAGAGGTTCCTTAGCCTTGAAACTGAGTGCTAAAAATAAGCCAGAAGCTAAAATTTCATGTCCCTTAATAGTTAGTTTGTCCCTTTTGTTTTGAAAATGTTGTTTAAAGGGGGAGGAGAAAGTATAAAGTGTAGTTCTTCGCTCAAACTGGGAACCTCCTAGACTATGGGGTCCCAGGTGTAATGGAGCAGTGTGTTCCAGAACTTCTCGCCTCTTGCTATAACACTAACATTATGACAAAGCACCTACTATGTTCATTCTTGTTAGGTAGATAGATATACACGGGTTTCAGTCCAAGATACAGAAGGTATATTGCTACTTGTTTGCGTACCACTTGGATAATACTCATTCTATCCCATTTCCATTACAATTTGTGAAGCAATTATGGGTACAATCGCCCCGATAACCATTCGTTAAACTACACGGAGAAAATTTTTATTCTAAAAATGATCATTTTATTCGTAAAAACGGTTAAAAACAGGACAGAAGTTCTTACGAACAAATTAACAATGTTCCCGCCAATAAACATTGAAACCCTGTTTGTTTGTTTTTTTGTTCGTAAGAACTTCAGTCCCGTTTTTAACAGTTTTCACGAATAAAATGATCGTATTTTAGAATAACATTTTTCTCCGTATACCTATACCCGTGCTATACCATTCATAGTGCAAGGTTTGTCTGGGTCTTGGCTACGGATGCACTTGCCCACCAGCTGCGTGGTGCGCTAGATCGAGAAAGATAGGTGTACGGAGACTCTTTGACCTGTCTAGTTGGTATCTCTAGACTCTCTCTAGACTCCTCGCCTTGCACCGCAGCGTGAGGTATATACTCATACGTCAGTGACTCCTGGACATACTGACCAGATTCCTACCCATCCCTAATACCCTTTTCTTTCCCAAAACTTCCTCTCCTTCCTTCCTTTAAACATATTCTCTGTGACATAGGCCTTGCGGAAATCATTTTCCTTATATATTTTCTCAATTAATCTCGTGTGTGGTGCAAATATACATGTTATGTTTGGAATATTGAAATCTGAAAAAGATTTAACTATTAATGTGATTTATTTTTGGGGTATTGTGCCATTCGCTACTTCCTTCTTTCATCAACTTTTCGGTCAATTTTACAGTGTCCATCAGGACAAATATGTAATTAGATTTAATAATTAATTTTAATAAAATATTTGTTTACAACCCCTGATATCCTCACTCCAAATATTGGTTGATAAAAAATTCTAACAATCTAAAGATGGCCATTATAGGCTTAAACAGCGAGTAAAAGACAGAAATAACACAGTGAAAAAATATTAATTATTACTAATTACTTACCGATGTACTTTTTTATGTAGAAAGTTGTCTACTGCCTTATTAACCCCCAGCCATATTAGAAAAGATTGTATATCGTTGCCCTGAACGCAATACCAGATCGAATACCTTATTTTATACCTATACAACTTCTCAAATCGAAATACGCACTAAACTCTTTGCTCGGACGTATTTGCAAATCTTACAATGCCGCCATTTTCCACAAAGACAAATTAACTTTACAATGTACCTAAATCAAAATTATTACTTCTATATTGTTTATTATTTTCTTTTAAATATTTTTTTCGCTCACACTATTTACTTTTATAAATTTTAATTAACTACTTGCTTCCTAATCAGTAATCATAAAAAAATATTATAAATGGAACTGGTATATTATAATATTGTGTTCACTATTTTATGTTTATGATTTTTTATACAACTGTATGTTTCCTAAATAAACTTTAAAAAAAAAAAAATATATATATATATATATACAGGGTGTTAAGGTACGTACTTGAGTTACTTTAACCAGTGATTCCTGACATTATTTGGAGTAAAAAATGTAAATGAAATTTTTGTCTCCGGTGACATTTTTGATGTTTCTTTTTTTTTCTACAAAAACATAAAAAAATAGTAGGTGTTGGGTAGTTGGGGGCGGGGTAAGTGGTGGGGCGGTAACTTGGCTGAGTGACCAATGAGTTCATGTGAAATAATTTTTTTTTGTTCGAATTTAAAGAAAAAAAAATTTGAAAAAAAAATTTGTCATAAAAAAAGTCACCGGAGACCAAAATTTCATTTACATTTTTTACTCCAAATAATCTCAGGAATCACTGGTTAAAGTAACTCAAGTACGTACCTTAACACCCTGTATATACAGGGTGTTAAGCATCGTACTTGAGTTACTTTAACCAGTGATTCCTGACATTATTTGGAGTAAAAAATGGAAATTAAATTGTGGTCTCCGGTGACTTTTTGAATGAGATTTTTTTTTTTCAAAAACTTTTTCTTCAAAATCAAATTTTAAAAAAATTCTTCCACATGTCGTCACTGGTCTCTAAGCCAAGTAGCCAACCAACCCCTCAACCCGCCCCTAACTTCCCAATACCTACTGATTTTTATGTTTTGGTAGAAAAAAAAAATATCACTGGAGACAAAAATTTTATTTACATTTTTTACTTAAAATAATGTCAGGAATCACTGGTTAAAGTAAGTCAAGTACGATGCTTAACACCCGTAAATATAAATCATCAAACAAATTATTTGTTTTATTTTAGCAATGTGGTATAACCATTAAAGGATGATTTTAACAAAAATATTCACTACTATCAAGTGACCTCCAAGGTAAGCATGGTCC
Organism: Limnephilus auricula; assembly: GCA_951813805.1. NCBI lineage: Eukaryota > Metazoa > Arthropoda > Insecta > Trichoptera > Limnephilidae > Limnephilus > Limnephilus auricula. Next base: position 4,276,188 of record OX638401.1, read on the forward strand.
TGTATGTTTTTGCTTGTATAGAGTATAAATAAAACAATATGATATATACATTTTACGCAGCATCGTGTTTTGTATCAGTGATCAATGAACCGGTAGGTGCAATTTTTTAGCCCCAAGTAGAAATGTATTTTAAATTTATGCATGGTCCTCGAAGTGATTTTTCACTAAAACAGCATTATACAAATCATCCAAATATTGTTATTATTTTTAATAATTCCTTTTCAAATACCATACAACATTATTTGTATGGATAAAACTAGCTTCAACATTAACATTTCTGTATATCACAAAGTATCACATTCCAACGTAGATGTCCTCTATAATCGTAAATGTATTGAGAATGGGTTCTTTGTTTTGTTCAATGATTGGAGATTGCATTCCCTTCGGTAAACAGTACTAAAAAGTTCCTACAGGTAAGCGCTAACGTATTTTTATCGATCGAGTTTCCTTTAGTGACTTTTCTTTTATTTTTACATCGGGAACAAACAGAGTTAAGTTTAACGTTTGCGTCTTTCTGGAAATAAATTAAATGGCTTATTAATTTATACAAATTTCCAACGGATTCTTTCTCATGTTAGGAAGTTTTTCCATAAAAGATAAGTAGATTCATCACTCCCTCCTTTGCCGACCAAATTGCTTCCCTTTGAAGACAAAACGACGTGGGCAGACGCCAAGATTGGCTTTTTTCGCACCCACAGCCAAAAAAAACTTTTTTTATATCTGGAACGGTGGAAAACAAATAGGAAATGCTATCTAATTACTTATCAACACGACAATGTTACCGCAGGCGTTACAATATAAAATGTAGGTATATTTGCAATTGCAATAAATTAATTGCAATCAAGCATGTTCTGTTCTTAGTTCAACTTCCAAAATTAAATATCTTGGTGTATATAAAGATCAACATATTAAGTGGGAAACATATATGTGAACTTGTCAAAAGTATTAGGAAATGTAAATATAAATTTATAAGATTTAGAAATATACTGAGACTAGAAAATTTTAAATGATTGTACTATGCAGTTGTTCAAACTATACAATATTGTAGAATTATTGTCTGAGAAAGAACGTATAATAATAATATTTGGATGACTTGTATAGCACCGTTATTGTAAAAAATCAATTCAAGGGCGCTGTACAAATTTCAATACATTTCTACAATCTTACTTCTAACTACAGACTAGACAAACATTATAAAAACTTATGGCTAAAATATTGCACATTTATAAATGAACCACACTGTAAACTGTTGATTTCCCTAAAATAAAATAAATAAATATAATGTGTGCCTTGTGATTGAAAGAAAAAAAGAGAATTTTTTAAAGGGGATTAGATCAGTGAAGTGCAAAGGAGTTTAAGGAGAACTTATTCCTATACCCATATTGTTCTAAGAGCGAATTTATTCAGTTACATGAACTTCTATTTTCGTTGAAAAAATAACTTCTAGAGCAGGTTAAGTCGCGTGTGGAATCGATAACTTTTATTTTATTGTTGTTAAGTATATGTATTTTTACGATACGTTCGAGTGTGTAAGATACCCTCAGTATCTCCGCCATTCAGAATTGAAACATAGCTTGAGATGGGTTTAGCCGTGTACGGTGATCAGATCTGAATAATCAAGAGCCTCCCCACCTTACTTTGCCCCATCTCCTTTCCTTCCCTACACCTTTAGCCTCACCCTAATTGGGGATGCTGGCACACTGGCTACAGGTGTTTAGGAGCATTTGGAACGCTTTTGCTTTATTCAGATTGTTGGGGGATTGTTAATCAGGAATGCTGACTTACCCGGATGTTCTTACTTCGTTTGTCTACTTCCGATGGATCTCACATTCACCATTGAACTCGCGAGATCCATAGATACTTATATATTTCGACACGGTCGAACAAAAGCTCCGTATTCAACGCTGACGGTATGTGTTGACAGGACGATATAATTTTCAACTAAATACATGATTGAAATCTAGTTATCTAGGCGGCATAAAGCGGGCATGAAAAAAAGGAATTTTTGGGTAAGAATTATAATTTGGGGAAAAGGTACGAGGAATGCTAGGCACCAACACACATAAACATAGTTTCTTCAGGTCATCGCTATAGTAAATCCAAAAAATATTATCATGTGTTTGTGCTGTATTTTGTAGGTAAATCGGATCTCGGGAGACTTAAAATGTACTACAAACTATTGAGGTCATAAATTTCAGCAACAAAGCTTGTCCGTACACGAGGCAGAATGCTGTTCTTCTGAAGCATATTTGATAAGGCTTATTTCGGCACAGCATTTAGTGTGTGTCGGATTCGTCACGGTGAGAGCTAATCCAACATGCCAGGCTTAACAAGCAACCCCCACAACCTACAGGGCTGGCCAATTAAGTTAATTAATTACAATTTAATTTACAAAATTGTTTATTCTACAAAGGGATGATGTATTATAATGATCATGCCGGGAACCAAAAAACTACACCGATGATTAAATTCCACATTGATTGTGAGAACCACATTAAGCATGATAAAATGTGAGTTAAATATATTAAGTAATTTAAAATTTAATAATTTATTTTATTTTATTTAAATAATAATAATTTATAATTAGTAATTTGAGAAACTTAAAAGTTTAAAAAAATTATCCCGGCCATAGAAAATAAAACAATGATCCCCATACTTACGAGAGTGCAAAATTCTTTTTATTAAATAATAAAAAAAATACTTTTTTATTTTAGGGAAAACAACAGTTAACAATGTGGTTCATTTATACATGTGTAATTTACTTAACTGAGAAACCAATTATAGATTTCCTCAATGGATATCAAGTGTATTTTCATATCTGCCCGCAACTCGGGTTCGATGAATTCTTAAAGGCTTGCTTTTAATTTAAGTGTCATAACTTTATTTAGTATCTTTATTTAGTATCTTTATTTAGTATCTTTATTTAGTATAACTTTATTAGTTGTTTTGTAGGTCAAGTTTGCGAAATTTTTTCAATCTGAATAAAACTGTAGATTTTTATAAAAATCAAATCTATGTAGCTAACGTGCAACAGACACTCTTATTTATATAATATGATGTAACAGTACGTAAAAGAAGGATTTTAACCAGCGATTCCTGAGCTTATTAGGAGTACAAATAGTAGATGTCGTTTTGCTATCCGAGTTTTTTTTCCATTGAAAAAATTATGTCTATTTTTTAATCACACGTCGAAACTAATCATCCTCCTATATGTTGCGACGGGACAACGTGATACGAACTCTTTTTCGTGTGTTGCCGTGCTAATAGAACGAGACGCAGTATTTATCACATGACCCCCTAGGGGGTCGACTCCTCAGTTCCGACGAGCTATAGAAAAACATTTTATTGTAAAAGTCTTTCGGGTATAAATGGATTGGATGTGTTTAGTAAATGGTTGTGGTTGAGTGGGCATAGCGTTTGGGTTCCCCACCCAGGCGTTCCGCGTTCGATTCCTCGGCTGGCTAAGTCCTCCACCACAACACAAGCAACATCTTCCGCTTAGTGTGGTGGTAGTAGGAGATTTTCAAATGTTGTTGGGTTATTCGTAACCCGGAAATGTTTGTCTTTCTTTAAAAAAAAAAAAAAAAATGGAGACAAGCCTTGCTCCTTTTTTGATTTTGTTAAAAATCCTATAATATTAAGGTTTTTATAAAAATAAAACAAAATTTTCGAAAAAAGCGTAACCACTATAAAACAGCGAAGACGGAGCTTTGAACCCACTAAACATTTTAAAGTAAATATATTTGACTCTCTTACACAAGTCGCAAAACCAATAAGCAATAAAATATAGTGTTTTTAACGTTAGTTTATATGAAATAAACTAATTAAAATTATTTCAAATGTGTTATGTTATTTTTCATTATATAAATAAAAGTTAGCGTAACCAATGAAAGAAATAAGACATTTATTGTACCAATAAATCAAACTCCGCTTTGAAGCATTACTTTTGTATACAATTTTCTTTTGGATTCCTTTTTGTAAGTTTGTATGAATAATCTGTTTTCGCGATACAATATTATTTTTAGGTATTTATAAATAATGGCATTAAATTAAAAAAAAGGGAATGATCCACTTGTATAATATTTTCTCAGCAATCGAATTATTTCCACCCACTTCTCACGGCGTGCTACATCTTTAGGTACCCTGCAAAATTATTAATATTAACTACGTAAAAAAAATTATTACTAGATTATTCATTAATAAATTACTAAAATGAGAGTTACGATTTCTTTTGTACGAAGATTAAAACGTTATTTTTATTAATATTTACAAAATATATAAAATCAGACGTAACTTCCATGGTAACTTATTCCATAAATTATGTATTCTCCCATTAATGTGGGTAAACCAAAACGTCTTTTTAGTGGCAACACTGAACCTATAATATAGTATTCAATATTTTATTTTTACGTTTTTTAGTTTAATATGAATATGTTAACAATAAACTTGATTTGTTATGTATTCCTGACCTTGAATCGCATTCTTTCACAACGCATTTACGTATTTTGGGGATCGTTTTGATCGCGTGTCGTTCGGTCCATCTCGGTTGACGTCACCTTGAGCACTGAACTGACATTTGGCGGGAAGGCGACTGTGGTCGAATGTGCAGTGGCAATGCTTTGGTGCGGAAATTATCAATCTATAAGTATATATCAATGCCCCGAACACCATCGGTGGACAGAGGCCCTAGCACGCTCGCTCTATAACGATCGATAGGATAACTATCGGTAACTTCTCATCGTTCCCTAGCATGACAAAAGACCGCCAACGAATAAGTGACAGTTCACAATGACTAAGTGTCCTTAACATATTCGACATCAACTGTTGTTTGTACGTTAGCGATGGGCAGTTGTCCTAGGGAACGATGAGAAGTTACCAATAGTTATCCTATCGATCGTTATAGAGCGAGCGTGCTAGGGCCTCTGTACCTACTTCTAGCTCGTGCCGAGATTGATTCTCCGCAGCCAGCGTTACGGGTGGATTATTCCGTAATCTGGCTGATATCATTAAGTTTAATATTTGTACTAAAACACTGCACACAATAACATCATTAATAACCGATATATTTATATATAAAATAATCGGCTTTTTTAAATATATCCCAGTGTATCAATTATGTCAAATTACCAATGCATTTTCTTCCGGCAAACCCACGCTGAAGGTATACGGCCTGAATTCCCAGCGCTATTTCCACCCGAGGAGAATCAAATCCCACAACGGTACCCGAGACCTGATGAATGCAGCCGATCAGTTAGTGGAGAGGAAACGTGAGACATATTCGTCGTCATCGGAGATCGAAGGGAAGTTGAGGCGCTTTAGAGGTGAACGTGTCTCCGTGATTTATTTTGTTGAGTGTATAGATATGCAAAAACAAACATAGCTCAGGTACGGGACATACGTCATTCCTATGTCTACCTACGTTAAATTATCGTGAAAACAAGCTTATGTGCCCAAGCGGTTAAGAGTCTTAAAATGCTTGCAACTGTATAGGGAGGTTCCATTGAGAAAGATCGATTATTCACGGTATCAACATTTTAAAATTAAAAAATTAATATGGAGTTGCATCATTCAAAACTTGCTTTAATATACACCTATATTCAAGTGAGCAATAAAAATGCTCAAAACGCATGATGGTAAATTTTTAAATATAGTGTACTTCTTGTAAGTATTTTTTGATCATAAGTATGTATAATTTTTTAATAATGTCTAAAGAAAATAAGTGCAAAAATTTTTTTTTAAATATTATAGTTTGTAAGACCTTAAATAAATAGAAAAACTGAGGTATTTTTGTCACAAAACACGTTCTCGAATTTATTTTTTAATGATTTTAATTTAACTAAAATATAAATTTTGAAATCTGTGTGACTAGATTATGTATTGATTTATTTTGTTTTAAGATTATATGATTTGAAATTTTGTTTTTTAATAGAATCTATCGTTTGAAAATTTAACAAATCTGCCAACGACCAACGGTATAACCTTAGTATATTTAAAATACACTTAGTTTTTCAATATTTTAAAACTGCGTGTACCAGATAAAGAAACAATCTTTCAAAATCAATTTATGGTTTTTTGTAAAAAAGAGTAAATACGTCTAGAATTTGATTTAAAATGGACTAATTTCCGGTATTCCCTCTTAATGCAAAATGAATTATACTTCTTGAATGCCATAATACTATAGAATGTGACGATATAAACATATTTATAAAAAACTCCTTTTGTATTTTAAAAAACATTAGCTACTACCGAGTACCTGGCATAAAAATAAACTATTTGTTTTAATGCTGTTAAGTGTTGTTGGATACACAATAATTATAGTTTTTCCGACTAAATCAGAAGGTTTTCCTATGCCTGAGCAGACCGCATACAGCTTTGGGTGTTAGAAGCATGAATTTTCAAAAATGTACTCACTTTTATCCCCTACCGCTATTGTGTCTCCTTTGCAATCAATCCATCTCCCCTTGTACGTCCTTCACCCCTCCTCACCCTGCCGCTAAAATGTATGAAACATTTTTCAAATAATTCTCGCGCCAACTATTGTATTTTTTTAATACAAATTTCATAACGTCAGGGGTTTACCATTATATGTAGTAACCTTGGCGGGCGTGCGCACAACAACTGACCAAAGTTTCATCGCAATCGGATGAATAGTAAAGGAAATAATTTCATAACGCTAGACCTCACTATTATTGTATGGAAACAATCGCTACCGTGTGCCCAAAAAGTCACCAAATTTTCATCGCAATCGGATGAATAGTAAAGGAAATAATTTCATAACGCTAGACCTCACCATTATTGTATAGAAACAATCGCTACCGTGCGCCCAAAAAGTCACCAAAGTTTCATCGCAATCGGATGAATAGTAAAGGAAATAATTTCATAACGCTAGACCTCACCATTATTGTATAGAAACAATCGCTACCGTGCGCCCAAAAAGTCACCAAAGTTTCATCGCAATCGGATGAATGGTTTTGGAATGCATAATGAAAAATCAAAGAAATTTTTTATTTTATATATTAAAATTAGCTTATCAGTCATGACAGATTTGAACTAAAAATGTATTTAATTACTTTTTTATTGCTTTATTTACCTTACTTTCTTTCTTCATTTTCTCCTTAAAGTGTACTTCGTATGTTTTATATATTACATGGCTTATTATTATTTCTGTTATTTTACGAGTAGCACATCCAGCTAAAAACAATTAAATTTTGATGTACAATATAAAATGTTGCTTGAAAAAAAAAATAACGGTATTAAAATCATGTTCAATTTGTATACTTAAGGCCAAAAGCAGGAAGACTAATAACCTCCCGTGGGGTCCAGGAGAGCGGCCTTGAGGTATACTGTTTTACATTCTAATAGCCATGCCCTCTGCTGACTCTTCAAGTGGTATTTTTAATAGGAATAAGCTGCGGTAACAAGAAAGGCTTATTAAAATCAAGGCCTCTTTGGTTGTTAAATCCCAATAAGCAATAAGTAGGTCTTCCACCACTCATTTTAAAGGATAATGAATTTTTAAAAATATATTTTTTTTTTATTAACATATCTTTTATTAGGAACTTGATTAGTGATTGAAGCGTGATTAAATATCGATATGAAAGTCACACATTAAAAAGGTCATTTAAAAAACGTGATTTATTTATATTTAAATTAAACAAATTACTTTTTGTAAACCATTAATCACATGTTATAATATCTACATGTATCAAAATTTAAAACTGATGGTTTCTTCGTGTGTAACATGTATAAAAATAACAAAAGAAACGAACTAGTATAGACAAAAAGAACAATAGACAAAATATTATTTATTTACCCAAAGTAATTTGTTTCGTTTAATTAAAATGATGCCACAAAATAATTTTGCAAAGATTGAAGAAATGATTTACATTTGTTTAAAAAGCAATAGGCTTGAAAATTAATTACCATTGCCCTCTGCAGAGCTAAAAATTCAAAGATATTTGATTCACATACTTTTTTTCTTTTTTTTATACTGACTACCTCACAAGAGTCCCAACCGCTCCCGTCTGGAGCCAGTAAGACTATGACATCCCCAATTGGGGTATTTTGTGAGAAGGTAAGTGGGGAGGGGAAGGAGATGGGGAAAGAGGAAGGTAGGGAAGTACCTGGCTATTCAGATCTAGTCACTAAACACGGCTAAAGCCATTTCAAGCAACGTTTCAATTCTGAATGGTGATCTTACACAATGGTCTAGGCCGATACTGAAGGTATCTTCCACTCTGAAACGTGTTGCATATATCTCTTATATTATTTTGAATGATTAATTTGTGAAAACACAAATCAATAATATAAAATCTGCGCACGTCGGGATTTGATCCTGCGACCTCCGGATCTCTAGTCAGAAGCCTTGCCCCTGGATCAAAGCGACTGTCTAGGTAGCCCAGGTAGAATACAAAGTGAAAAATAGTCATTTAAAAGTGTTATTTTAAAATAAATTCAGAATACTGGTCTAAACGGATATTAGTGTTTTTTACCGAATAAATGACCCGACATCTACACAATACCAATTTGAACTTTCGATTCCTTTTTTCCCGATTTTTCTTACATTAGCTCCACATAGGAGGCCTTGCGGAAAACAATTTCCCTCAGAGCCTATGTCATCTTTGGGGATGCTGTGTAAAGGGTATTTTTTAAGGAAAGGAATTAGAGGAAATTCTAGGAAGGAAAAGGGTATGAGGGGTGAGTAGTAACCTGGGGTTCAGGGTGTCCAGATCATCCGCCGCCAAGGTCACCAAAGGTCACCCCTGCTAAGTCACCAAAAGTAGCGAACCACTTTTGGTGACCTGCGTCAGACGTGTTGGTTTTCCAATAAATTCCCGCTTCCCAAATATACGTACAAGAAAGAATTTCATCGTAAGTAAAAACTATAAAGTCCTACTTACGTTCACAATACAAATACTTCTATGGGTTTCTCTATTAAATGAAAGAACCCATTATTAATTGGGGCCAAGACGATAAAGTATTCATAGCATTCCAATCATTCCAGATTCAACTCCATCATGGTTGCATGAATGAAAATTCCAAAAGTGGCGCAGTCAGATAATACCGAAATAGTTACATTTGGTTTCTCGACCCCAATACCGGCTATCTCGCCGGCGAATCGCATCGGTAGGGAAGAAAGAATTTCACTTGATTAAATAACACAAAACTAGTTTCTTTAAAAATACTTTAACGTTTTAAATCATGACGTAATACCGGCGGAATGAACCACAGACACGCCACAGACCCATTTCCGCGGATCGATGACATGCTGACAATCACAAACATGACCCTATTAGCAATTTACTAATTTTAGATCTAATTTTACAAGCGCCGATACTTTAGAATTAAGTTTTTGCTATTGTATTCAGTTTTACTATTCGCGTTGCGTATAGTTACTTCTATATTATTGGGCTAAAAAGGTTAAATACTTTTAGATTATTTTTTCTTCAAACTTCGCAAAATCACTTTGTGGCGTCATTTTGAATTAAATTAAAACAAATAACTTTGTTTATCCGGCAGATCCGTCGATCCGGATCTGCCCTGATGATGGACACTGCAACGCTGTCCGAAACGTCGGCTAAAAAAGGAGGTAGCACAACACGGCATAACACCCCAAAAACATATATTTTTTACGATATTTTTTAATTAATTAATCACCTCTCTCTATAATATTTTTGTCCATAGTTCTTTATAATCTGTTCTTTTTAGTCTATACTTGTTTGTTTATTTTGTTATTACTACCCTGACGAAGAAACCATCGGTTTTGAAACATGTAGGTAATTGAAATTATATTAGTGGTTTAAACAAAGTTATTTGTTTTAATTTACTTTTAGATTACATTATATTATTCTAACTATTTTTAGACCCGCGATAATATATGGCTCCGAATGCTGGACTATGAACAAATCCTATTCTAGGCGCCTCGAAATAACAGAACCATGAATGCTTGGATGGTCGGCAGGAAGATACTAAAAGATAAGATTAAAAGTTTACGCATTAGTGGTAGCCTGGGTGTCACGGACATAAACAGTTTGCTGGAGGAACGACAGTTGAGATGGAACGGGCACATAAGACCACCAGACCATACAGTGAAGCAGACAATGTCTGTGGAGTTTCATCGACAGTCATCCAGAGGAAGACCAAAGAACTCCTGGATTACTCAATGCTCCAAAATACAATAGAAAAACGGCCTGGATGAAAGCGATACTTATAATCTAAGAAGTTATAATCTGACAACGAGAAGAGCCGACCCCAACAGCCTACCTAGGCAATTTATTTATTTATTTAATTTCAACGGTATAAACATACCATAAACAATATTTACATTTCACATTAAAAACCAAAAGCATATATTAGGAATAATTAAAAACAAAAAAGAGAATGACAATTGATTGTGGCATTTGATTGTGAAATGACATACGAGATATGAGCAAGAGATACAAGTACAAAAAAATTTTATAGTACAAATAAGGTAAACTTAGATTAAATTAATATTGGTTGAAAATATACGATAGCATAGCCCTCTTGTACCTACTTTCCGTGCAGTTAAATATATCCGCCACATCTGCGTATCTATTACTAACTGCATGCAACCTAGGTACAAGTGAGTTTTTGGAATACTCAGTCCTGGTGTTGTTGCATTTAAACAGAACTTTGGAACGAGTTGCTCTCGTAGGTATATGAAATTCAATGAGGTTAGTTAAATCGGAACTGTCTATACTACCATTTACAATTTTGAACATAAATATTAAGTCGGATATAATTCTTCGATCTGAGAGTTTTAATAAATTTAGTCTTTTCATCAAATAATTATAGTTAATATTTTCAATGGGAATACCGAGTTTAAAATTAATGTGTCTTAGGAATTTATGTTGAATTCTTTCGATTGAATCTGAATGTAATTTATAATGGGGGGACCAGATCGAGGAGTTATATTCGACTTGACTACGAATTAGGGATGTATATAAAAATTTTAATGTTGAAATATTCCTAAAACCTCTAGAATTTCGAAGAATGAAGCCAAGCATTTTCATTCCTTTATTATTGATTGTGTTTATATGGGATATAAAGTTTAATTTGGAGTCGAACGTTATGCCCAGATCATTAATTTCTAGGTAAGGGTTGAGTTGTTAAGTTCATATGGATGAATAATTGGTTGACTAATTCTGTAAAATCTGATTGAATGACACTTATTTATGTTCAGATAAAGTTTGTTAAGAGAACACCAATTAATTAATCTGTTTAGGTTATTTTGTTGACAGATACAATCTTCAGTGCTTTTTATTATTTTAAATATTTTTAAGTCGTCAGCAAAAAGGAGTACATTTATGTCTTTATCAAATATATTAACAATATCGTTTATAAACAGTAAAAATAATATTGGACCTAAATGAGACCCTTGTGGTACACCACTGGTAGCTATAAATTGATTGGAAATGAACAAATTGATTTTTACAAATAGAACTCTATCAGACAGATAGCTAGCAAACCATTCTAAAAGTTTTCCATCTATACCGAGCTTGCGTAGTTTAACCAGGAGAATTTTATGGCATACTTTGTCAAAGGCCTTGATAAAGTCCGTATATATGGAATCGACTTGAGTTCTGTTAGCTAATGCGTCCGATATATAGTTTTCATATAACGAGAGATTTGTCAGAGTTGATCTGCCTGACAGAAATCCGTGTTGATTCGGAACAATGATATGGTTAATACACGGTGAAATTTTATCAAGTAATAGTTTTTCAAAAAGTTTCGGAATTACAGATAGCTTACATATTGGTCTATAGTTAGTAATATCACTTTTATTACCCTTTTTGAATACAGGTGTTAGATAACAACGTTTCCAAATGTCAGGGAAGCAACCTGTGTCAAGGGATTGATTAAACAATAAACAAATCGGCTCAGCCAGTGAAGCAACGCAATTTATCAGGATATTAGGATGTACATTATCAGGACCGGCCTTTTTGTTTTTGTCTAGAGATTTGATTTTAAATTTCACGTCGTCTATTTTGATGTGTACGGCAGGGATATGTATGCTCTCGTTTAGGGACGGAGGTGGTATATAATTATCTGGGATATCTTCGTCATAGACACTTTTGAAATAATCAGCAAAATAGTTAACTTTCACTTTCATATCAGTACTACTATTTTCTTTGAAGTGCATTGAGATGGGTAAACCTTGTTTGTTTTTTATAAGAGAGTTAATATGAGTGAAAAAGTTTTGTATGTTAGAAGGTATAGAATTTTCGATTCCATTTATATAATTAAAGTACGATTTTTTTGACAGTTTTTTACATTGAGTTCTGTAGTTATGAAATATCTTGTAGTCGTTAAGGGAGTTCGATTCTTTAAAGTTTTTGTGTGCAATTTTTTTACAGATAACTAGGTTAATTAGCTCGCCGCTGAACCATTTCGGGAACTTAGCTTCCTTGAAGTGTGATAGTGGTACATACTTTTCAATGGCCCTATTAATAATTGTGTAAAATAATTCAAGATTATAGTTTATATTATTGTTGTGGTGAAGAAATGACCAGTCTTCATTTGCAAGATATTGATTCATGTTGGAATAGTCAGCTTTGGAAAAATTGTAAGTAAGGTTAGGAAGAACAGTTGTGTCGTCTGGTGAGTTATTAGTCATGATGGTTATGCTTAGGGCGGGGTGGTGGGATTCTAGGGGGAGGAGCTCATCAACGGATTTAACAATATGAACTGAGGGATCACTGCAGAATACTAAATCCAGCAGTCGATTATTGGTATTGTAGACTTGATTGACTTGTTGTAGGGAGAGTAAGTTCGTCATATCTATTATTTCACGAGCATTTTCTGGAAGGCTTAAGTTGTTATTAGAGTTCTTATTCATCCAATCAATGCTAGGGGTATTATAGTCACCAAATAAAATTATTCTGGCATCATGGTATTTATTTTTAAAGGTTTCGAGGTCATCTATGTGGTTTCTGTATGTGATGTTGGATCCAGGAGGAATGTAGACACATCCCAGTAGAATTTTGCCTGATTTAGTTTTTAGTAAAATGAATACCTGTTCCACGTCCAGATGTTTACAAATTAAACGAGTGGATGGCAGTGATTTTTTAACGGATATGAGAACTCCTCCTCCTCTGGTTTTAGTACTAGTGGCTGGATTTCTGTCTAGGCGGTAGGTGTTGTAAGATGAAAATCCAAGTTCCTCAGTGTGAATATCAGGATCAAGCCAGGTTTCGGTAAGAAGAAATACATCAATGTGTTGTAGTAGTGGAATAGTAGTTTGCAGCTCTATAAGTTTGGTGCGGCAGCCTCGGATGCAATGAGTTGGGTTAGTGTAAGAAAGAAGATTTATTGTGTTTATACAAAAATTTTCACATGAAGCTTGAAACTATTCATTGTCTAAGTAATATTTACAGAGACAGACAGATTTACAGACGTTATTTTAGGAGTCATAAAATGCACTGCCTATTTCAATCCAATGTCTCAAATGTGTAGATTGAATAACACAATAAAATGCGACCACATAGACATCAGTATAAACAGCCTCTTATTTATTAAAAAAAAAATATATATATATATATATATATATATTTTTTTTTTAAACTAGTGCTGATATTATTAACTGTAAGCAATAGAATTGACATAATTAGACATCATTGCAATAGAAGTATTTGAATTAAAAATTATGTTTGAAGACAATATAAGAAAAATTGGATCGAAAATATGAGTTTGGCTAATTTTGTCTTCATAGCAGAACTTTTTTATAAATAGGTTTTTTTGTAAATTAAATAATAATATTAACAAATAATTAAAATACAGTTCTACAAATTAAGTATTTTCTTTCTTTCTTGTCTTTCTCTATACTATATACTTCCTATGTTTTATTATTTTTTTCTGTTATTTCACTAGTAGCATCTCCACTTAGTAACAACTGAACCTTGATTTACGCATGCTATGAACATTTTAAATTTGAGTGTTAATTAATTATTGGTGCACATTGCCTGTTAATGTTCAACCCCTTAATAAATAGAAAAACTGAGGTATTTTGACACAAAACACGTTCTCGAATTTATTTTTTAATGATTTCAATTTAATAAAAATTAAAATTCTGAAAACTGTGTTGACTAGATTACGTATTGATTTATTTTGTTGTATGATTTACACGATTTGAAATTTGTGTTGTTTAATAGTTGTTATCGTTTGAAAATTGAACAAATCTGCCAACCACCAACGGTATAACCTTAATATATTAAAAATTCACTTAGTTTTTCAAAATTTTAAAACTGCGTGTACCAGATAAAATAACGATCTTTCCAAAGTCAATACGTCTAGAATTTAATTTAAAAGGGATTAATTTCCGGTATTCTCTGGTAAAACCCTCTTAATGGAACTTGATTTTTCATGTATTGATTTTACAATATTGTAACTGTTGGATTCCTAAACAATATTGAAATAAAATATTATCACATTTGTTCGTAACAGAGGTAGATGTCTTTTTTATTTGGAATTGACTTCCAAATAAAGAAGTAATTTAATAAATTATTTAGGACGAAATTTAAAATAAACGTTTTTCTTCGCGTGTTTTGCCAAAAGACGAGAAAATTATATTTCTTAGCGCAGAGGTATCAAAAGAGGAAGGCTAATAAATTGATTGCAGTGGAAATACGGCGATTTCACTAAACTGAGTGCGAAATGGAGAGTACAAAAATAACACGTGAATAGAGAAAAATTTTATAATTATGCAAATTCATGGTAAAAGAATATTTGCTCTTTTCACTGTAATTTCTCTTACTTTTTATTTTTTCCTTTTTTTTATTTAAAAAGGTAAGTACATAATATACATGATTTACATTATTTTTTATTATGATTACTTATTTTAATACTACTTTTCCATAAAAGCATTAACTTGTGGCTGGAATTTATATTATTTATTAGTATTGTAATATTAGTATTATAAAAAAATTATTAACATAAACAGATTAATGGTTTTGCTCTTTTTATTCACTGGATAAGCCGTTAAATAATATTGTACCGAGATAAAAAAAATATATGAAGGTATCCTGACGAGACAATTTCCCAATTTAGGAGGCGGGTATAATATGGTTTGCTTATTTTGGTGACTTAGCTGGAGTGCCCAAGTTCATTGGGTGAGTTTTGTCTAGGTCTTGGCTGCGAATGCGTTTGTCCGCCTACTGCGTGGCAGGCTGGATCAGGAGAGACTTGTTGAGGAAGGCCTATTGACTTTTCCTTTTTCGGGACTCTCTTGCATTTTTCTCCACAAAGGAGGCCGTGCGAAAAATAGTTTACTTCTGGGCCTATGTTATCTTAGGGGATGCTGTGTGGAGGAATTTTAAGGGTTTGAAGGAAAGGAAGGAGAGTAAGTTGTAAGTGATAGATCAGGTTTCTAATGATTTCTAATTTCCTATTGTTTGAACTCTACACAAAAATATCAACAAACATTATCGTCAAAAACAATGGTAGCTAATTACAGTGTAATTTTTCATTCAGTCTTAAAATACCAAATCATCATTAAAATTATTTTACGTTTTTTAAGTAATAAAAATAATCTTCCTAACAATTATACTCAATATTCGTGAAGTATTGATTTTAAGGACTTTCTCTACCGCGATACAAGGAACAGAGGAGTATAAGGAAAAGGATGCTTTAGAGCCAGATAATCCGAAACACGTCACAGAATAAGGTAACATTTCCAGGTCAGGATCGGGTCTGGGGCCGCGGGGTGGCCCGGAACCGGTGACCTCGACCTTGACCCGGAAACGAACCCTCACTGCGCATGCACTCCGCTATTAATTCTTATCTGAAACATTGTACGTACAAATTAAATATTTAGATTTAGTACTGTGATTAATAGAATTATAATTTAAGGTACTAGTAAGTTGTCACCCGTGAAAAATCAAGGAATGTAATTTGACTAACATAGTTTGATTTATTTAAAAAATTTAAAACATAGTGTCACTTTTATAAAAGACCTGCAAGCGTGAACCGTGAATTTAACGTGAAACGTGAGGAAAAAATCAAAATAATTGTCTACTAAATTATATTTTTACTAGCACAGATCCGTGAAAAATCATAAGATATTATATTTGTACGACTTATGAAGTTGAATGTTTTTATAAACTATTTGCTTCGGGATCATATTTGCTTTTCAAAAACAAATATTATTGTCAATTTTCTTTGAAATATGATTATGTATTTTTGTTGATCAATAAGAGAGACGATCAGCAATCTATTTTCGAATAAAATTAGTAAACTTGAAAAACACGAAATCTGTCGAACATTTTATTAAAAGAAATACACACTTAAAAACATCTGATTCAATAAAAATAATTTCCTGATTATAGGTATGTGCCTACTTTACGACTTAATTCTCAAACAATCAGTTCTAATTACAATAATAAAAATATAGTTCAAAGCATATATAGGTGTCCGGGGGTGGAGGTGATTCTACATGATTGTACAAGTAAAAAATACAGATAAATTTCAATTTTTAGGGGTACTTTTTTGGTAAAAACATAAAATTAGTTCGGCGTGTGCGGCCATCGCTATTATTCCTACGCTGTTGCGACACGCTTTGCGACATTACAATCATCCAACGTCGCCACAATCGCGTCCGACTGACTCACAGCAAATTTATCGGGTAAATTTGTAACTTACAGTAAAGATTTTTAATAGATACGTCTTTTTGTATGGAAAAAAAGGTTGGATTTATTGGAAAAAGTTGTTAATCTTTTTTACTCCTACTCATATAGAATCACCCCCGAAGTACATGCACTTTATTCCGGACACCTGTATAATACGTCATATGTATTTAGAGTTTAAAATATGATATTTGTAATCAAATGAAGATAATATTAGCGAAAGTCAATCGAAAATCCGAAACAGAAAAATCAGAAAAAGATACGGATACATCTGGGACACGAACCCAGGACCTCTGGCAATCCGGGCCAACGAGCCATCCACTGCGCCAACGTATCCCTGTCCGTTTCGGTCACTAACTGTATCATACTTCGACTGAAAACCACCAACATTATTTTCATTTTTCTTAATGCATATTTTTATTGGCTGCTATCTTTATGTATGATTGTCCCAGATGTATCCGTATCTTTTTCTGATTTTTCTGTTGACTTTCGCCAATATTATCTTCATTAAATAAAAATATTAAAAATTTGAGGTTTAACTCTTTAAGTTAAAAAGTTAAAAATAAAAATTAACAATATGAATAAATGAGAATTTCGTAAGTAAACAAGAGTCCTTAAGAGCGTGTAAAGCAACAGAGGATAGTAAATAGAAGTTAAGAACATGCGAAAATTAGAAAACAATCATTGAGATTATTAAATTGTTAATTTTATTTTTGTTATTTTTATTTTTTCACAATTGAAGATACTCCAATTTCAGAATCGAATGCTTACAATGATAAACTACTTTACTTTGTATTTCTAAATAGTTAGTAATAAAAAAATTAAAAAAGCTACCATAGTCTTACTGGCTCCGGACAGGTTGAAATCTAATGCGGTATTCACATAAAAATAAAAATAAATTTAAAATTACGGCTTTCAATTTGTAAATGTTAAAATATTGCAAATTATTACTTAATTTATCAACAATTAAACGATAGGTTTATAACAATGCTGCAGTATTTTTCTTCTTGAAAATTTTTATTTTATTTTAATCGCCTAAAACTCAAAACACATACCAACGTTTTATTTCTTTCACAATGTCAAAATTTGGTAAGTCAATTTTCGGTCCTTTATCGTCGGTTCCCTGTTCCCTGTTCCGTGTTTCTTGAGAAAACGAAGAAAGAAAAGAATGAATTATTAAATTGAATGGAAAAGTGGATTTAGAGGATTTCGTATGTTCTTTTGATACTATTAACGTTATATTTCATTCTTTCGGGGACCTTTTACTGTTATAATTTCAGTGAAATATTTCATTATCTCGGCTTGTTCATTGGAAAATAAATTAATTATATTAGGTAATCTATTAACCTAAGCTGTCCAAAGAAGCGAAGCTAGCAGTCCACAATGGAGTGCTTGTACCTACCCTGATGTATGGCAGTGAGGCATGGAACTGGCAGAGGAAGGATGAAAGTAGACTGAATGCTATTGAAATGAGATCCCTGAGACGTAAGTGTGGTAAAACCATGTATGATCATGTAAAAAATGTGGAGATTCGAAAAGAATGCAAGGCTGAAGTAAGCGTAATGAGTAAAATTAAGAAAGGAACCCTCAGATGGTTTGGGCATGTAGAGCGAATGAACGAAGAAAGGAGCGTAAGGAGAATATATGATGCAAGTGTGAATGGTATAAGAAGTAGGGGACGTCCGAGGAAGACATGGCATGATCAAGTGAATCATTTGAGTCGTGCCATGTCAAGAGTCAGAAAAATAGAAGAGTATGTATGACTGAAAAGGCAAAGAGTGTGTGCCAAGACCGAGATGTTTAGCGGTCAGTCCTCTCTGCCTACCCCTGCAGTGAAACGGCGTGATGGTTAGTTAGTTAGTTTATTAACCTAATGCAATCGGGCGAAAAATTTTCAACTTTTATTTAACCAAAGGAAATTTTTCCGCCCACATTAAAAAATCATACCTCCAAATTTGAATATGGAGACACACAAACTGATTATAGATTTTTATTTTTATTTTTAACTTTTTAACTTAAAGAGTTAAACCTCAAATTATAATATTTTAATTAATGAAGATAATATTAGCGAAAGTCAATCGAAAATCCGAAATAGAAAAATCAGAAAAAGATACGGATACATCTGGGACTCGAACCCAAGACCTCTGGCAATCCGGGCCAACGCGCTATCCACAGCGCCAACGTATCCCTATCCGATTCGGTCATTTTTAACTGTATCATACTTCGACTGAGAACCATCAACATTATTTTCATTTTTTCTTAACGCATATTTTTATTGGCTGCTATCTTTAGGTATAGGATCAAGATTCAACTCGAACTAAATGCCCTCTAGATAGTGTCAGGATAAATTTTATCACTTTTTTATTAATATGCGACATCTATTGACTTTATCTGCAATATCTAAAATTTGAGAAAGTTCAACATAAATTTTTAAGATTCATTAATTTCAAACTCTCTATACCCATTGAACAAATCAATTATGATATATTAATGAAACGACTTAATTTAACTGACTTATCTTGTAGAAGAACCAAGAGCGACATGGTACTTTTATTTAAATTAGTAAATGGCACAATTGACGCACCTGACTTCACTAAACTAATAACATTCAGAGTACCAAATCGTAACACGAGGCTGCCAGAGCTGTTCTTTGTTTATCCTTCGAAAACTAATTATTTCATTAACTCCCCAATAGGCTTGGAAATAAATTTAGTTCAGTTGATATTTTCGTTTATTCCTTATCAAAATTTATTTCTGAAATTTCAAAAAATTAAACAATGATGTAACATAATTTGTATATTATTGTTTATTTTTCTATTATTTTTGTATTATGATTGTTGTAAAAGCTCTAAGGGCGTGAATAAATAAATAAATAAATAAATAAATAAATAATGAAAAATCGTGAGGGTTTCTAAATCACGAAGTGCGTTGTCTTGGACTAGGATTTTTTCTTATTTGTTGTTGTATGTTAGAAAATACTAGGAGAACCGTGCTGAGGTATGCACATATTTTCGTAGGTATCTAGTACTCATACATTGATTAATTAATGTTTTAATTAATCAAAAATCGAACTCAATCAAAAATCTGAAACAGAAAAATATTCCGTCACATCTGGGACTCGAACCCAGGACCTTCGCCTTGCTTGGGAGCAGCTCCCCAGATGTGACCGTATCTTTTTCTGATTTTTCTGTTTAAGATTTTTGATTGAGTTTCGCTAATATTGTCTTAATTAATTAAAATATTACAGTTTTAGGTTTTACTCATTAACTTACATTGATTATATTATTAGGTTAAAGAATATTATTAGATAAGCATAATATATAAGACACAAAAATCTATTTTATTGGAATAAGGTTTGAAGGTTATACTCAAATTTTTCAATGAAAAAGAAGGTAAATAATGAATTCCATCGATGGGTATAAGCTTCAAAAGTTGCTTCCAATAGAAATGAATATTCATTTGGATTTTTAGAAAAAGTTAATAGGTTTTCCATATAAATAAAATCGGATATATTTATCCTAGACACCATATCTAAGATACAAATAAATCCGTTATAACTTTGAGATGATTTAAAAATCATGGGAACAATCAGTTGGATAATAGTGTTAATTCTTAATTTGAAATATGAGATCGGCAAAAATGACTTTAAATTAATAGGTACCAATGGCCGAGTTGGTTAAATTTTAATTAAAGTTGGTTTGATTCTAAATCTATCACTGAATTATTCAGGTGATTTTGCGCCAACTAGGGTTACCACAAAATCCATTTCATATTTTATTATCATTTATATTTCAAATTAGAAATAGATACGAATCTAAAAATATTTCATTGAAGAAGAAGATAATAATAAAAATCTAAATTAAAGTATGAAAATGAACAAGACACAGAAAAATAAAAAAAAACATAATAGTCGCAACTGGGACTCGAACCCAGATCTCACGTCTTACCGGAACGGCGCTCTACCGATTCAGCCATTGCGTCCGATTATAACACTGCCATAATTGTCAAAGTCATATTTCAGAATTAACCAAATTATCTTCGACAAATGTTTTAATTTTTCCACATAATCGGTAGCTACTTTTTCATTGGAAGATGGTAGCTGCCGAAATATGATAAACCATATCTATAGCATCGATGATACGGGGCTAGTTTACAAGCTACTAGCCGGCGAATTCACTATCTGCTAGTAAACTTCGTATTGTTCACAATCTTTAGCTAGGTTAGCTAGAAAATATTATTACATTATTAGTGTATTCGCCGGCTGGTAGCTTGTTAACTAGCCCCGTGTCATCGATGCTTAAGACGTGAGATCTGGGTTCGATTCCCAGTTGCGACAATATGTTTTATTATTTGTCTGTGTCTTGTTCATTTTCATATTTTAATTTAGATTATTATTGTTATCTTCTTCTTCAGTGATATATTACACTGATAGGAATAACCTTCAAAAGTTAAAAAGAGAATTTTTCTTATAAACAAAAATAAAAAATAATATATATTTGTTTGACAGATGTCAAAAATAAAACTAACATCAAAGATCTATGAAATTATGCAATTATTTAATTCGTTTTCTTTTTATATATTTTTACGATCGGATAAAACACGTTTTTTGCTGTTTAAAAAATCACCTTGTTTTTATAATTCACCAGAAATGTTTTCCCTGTTAACCACGGGTCTCATTATTTTTCAAAGAAGTTAGGATTGATCAAATTCCCCAGAATTTGTACCTTTCTCGTATTCGGTCCCACCTCATCATTTAATTTGTTGATTAAATTTTCATCTCTTTGCATTCATATAAGAACCTTGGGATTCTAAGTGGTTCCTCGTTTAAATTATATCGCATTTGAGGAATTGGGTTCATATCATTGTTTTGTGATGAACTAGAAGGCACTAGAGAATTTCTAAATTTACTGCGAGTTGAAACAACTACATATTATATACCACATATCTCCCTTCCTCCAGCCTACTTATTATCCGTACCATCCTTATCTGACAGTTTGTGGCCAATTAACCTACGTGTTATATTTGCAACCATGAATCATAAAACACAGTCCAATAAAGGAACCCCCGCAATGATCAACTCCTACCGATCTCTCAGTGAATTTATTATCGACTTTTTGGCAGTGACCAGCTGGTACTTCCTCGGTGGTATAAGAAATCTCTTAAGTGTGATTGTTTAGTGAATCACTATCCTTCAAGGCTCTAAAATATTATTTAAAACAATTTGATTATCAGAATGTATTTTATGTATATATATTAATTTTTTTTTTTAAATATGACTTTCAACTACCAGACTACGCACATGCCCTATAATGGTAAGTAAGTAGCTGGTGAAATGTATCCATTTCATTCATTTTCGCTCTATTTCTCAATCCTTTTAAATGTATACATCGAACAAGAGTCCTAACTGCCCGGAGCCGGTGGCACTACGGCATATTCAGTTGGGGAATGTTATAAGTAAAAAGGTTTTAGTAAGATTTTTTTTTACAATAATTCCACATAGTCATGTGCCTATGTCATCTTTGGGGATTTTGGAAAAAGGGAAGTCTTTTTAGGGAAAGAAAGGAGATAAAGTTCTGGGAAGGAAAAGGGTATGGGTGAGTAGGAATCGGGGGTTAATTTATCCAGGAATTACGGATGTATGGAGGTAAGAATCCATTCATCCAACTGCGGTGCAAGGGGATAAGGTCAAGAGTACTCACCTGTAGAGGTCAAATGGCCTTCCTCAACCAGTCTCCCTCGATCAGCCACCACGCAGAAGGTAGGGAGACACATCCGCAGCCAAGACCAAGACAAACCTCACACCATGCATAAAACGTAGCGAAACCTATGGCAGAGGTGTTGGTTATGCAATAAATGTTTAAGATTGAAGAAGAAGATAACAATAATAATCTAATTTTTTTAGGCGTATGAGGAGGTGTATGTCCCGGTAAGACGTAAGGTTCTGGGTTCGAGTCCCAGTTGCGACCGTTATCTTTTATAATTTTTCTCTGTCTTGTTTATTTTCATATTTTAAAAAATTAGATTATTATTGTTATCTTATTCTTCAATGATATATTACATTGATGAGAATAACTTTCAAAAGTTAAAAAGAGAGTTTTTCTAATAAAAAATATAAATGTTTAAGACAATAAATAAGCTTCGGAATAGAGAACGAGCATCAGGCTGAAATCGGTTCACAACATACCAACATGATTGTTTATAAAAATAGACAGATTTATTCCAAGGGACCTTTTTTACAGATACAACAAAAACAACAATGTACAATACAGGGCAATTCTGTAAGATTTTATATCATTGGTTTTGTATTTTACACGTTCTCCGAACCTAACATTGTTTCGGTTAACCATCTCTCCATTTTCTCCTTCAATTATCTGATTTTTTGTTACCGAAATAGATCCTTCAGCAGTTAGATATAATTTCATCGGATTGTCAGAGTCTGAAGAAAAATATCCTTCAGGATGTCCTTTTTGTAACTAGAATAAGGTGGCGTGGAATTATTAATAGTATCATAAATACATATCATTTTCCAGTTTCATGGTCGTCCTAATATTTCTTTTAAAACAAGAAGAATTCACGGTCATTCAAGGGTCGCACAAGGCTGTAATAAAATAGATTTTGGTGGGAAATTTTTGATATTGGAAGATTTTTAAATTCGATTCCGGTACTTTTCTTTGGACATATTGCACAATAATTTTTTTAGGTATAATTTTCCGAAACATAACAAATAACTTTTAAGCACAACTAATTACAAGTATTTTTTTTGTTTCATGTAAATCAAATCTAATAATGTTTTTATTAAGTTTTGCAAAGATTTTAATTTTTTTATTATATGGCTGTTATTATTATCATAGCTGTTTTGGCGTTCAGGGCTATTTTCAAACTGTGGTTAGGTTAGGTTAGTTTAGTTTAGTTTAGGTTAGGTTAGGTTAGGTTAGGTTAGGTTGGGTTAGGTTAGGTTAGGTTAGGTTAGGTTAGGTTAGATTAGGCTAGGTTAGGTTGGGTTAGGTTAGGTTAGGTTAGGTTAGGTTAGGTTAAGTTAGGTTAGGTTAGGTTACGTTGAGAAGACTTATTTAAGATTCTACGGTGATCGGAGAACTCAGAATGAATTCAACTCAACACCTCCTTTGAAAAATCATTAATGATGAAAAAAATATACGCAATTTTTTATTTATTTTATAGGTTATGGGCTATTTTACATTAAAAAAATCGTAGCTTTTAATGACTTTTCAATGAGTTGAGTTGATTTTTTATAGTTGAGTTGATTTTGAGTTATGATGGAACCAATTCTACTAATCCCTTCCCAATTTTAATTTTTAGGGTCCCTTAAATGATTAAAATGGTGCTCAAAACAATTCATTTTAGGCACCATAAAAGTAAAAATTGGGTGAGCTGTATGTAATCATATTAACATGTTGCTCTAACCACAGTTTTAAAATCGACTTTAAAGCCTAAACAGCTGTCACTATTATAAAAACTAAAATACTTGCCGAACTTAATAATAACATTATTAAATTGGGTCTTCCTCTCCTTCCCCAAAGACGACATAGGCCCTGAGGGAAATTATTTTTCTCAGGGCTTCTTGGGTGGAAAAAATATTTAAAAAAAACTGCTTATCTGACAATGCTATATTTCCTCTTACTAATATCATTATTCTTTACATAAACTTTTCTTCGGGAAACGATAGAGTACTTGGCTAGCAGAGGATTTGGCTGCCATATCAATTCACAATAATTCCACGAAATTAAATCATTTTTTATGTGAATACCGCACAAGAGTCCCAACTGCTCCCTACAGAGCCAACTATGGCACCCCCAATTGGGGTATGTTGTGAGGCCAAAAACAGTGAGGAGGGGAAGGAGATGGGGATAGGAAGATAGGAAAGTACCTGGCTATTCAGATCTAGTCACCAAACAAGGCTAGAACCATTTCAAGTATCGTTTCAATTCTGAAATCTTCCACTCTGGAACGTGCCGCTAATATACCTTATATTATTTTAAATGATCTAATTGGGAAATAACGTAAATCAAGCGCGTTAAATATTGCTTGCGCACGCAGGGTTTAAAATCGCCACCACCAATAGTTGAGAGCCTTGTCCCTCGACCACGGAGACCGTAAATTATTATTGCGTTAGTGATAATACAACAATCCTCCCTATACGACGCCTCGTACGTGGTGGACATATAATTCCACAGCTCCATGATATCATCGATATAATTACATCTTGTATTTCGATTGCCCCCTTTAAATTAAACGACGAAACAACACTTCCTAGTAATAATATCGTTTATTATTGTCAGTGTATCTGCCTACCCCGCGCCCCTTCGGTGGTGGACACATAATTCTACATTTCCATGACGTCACCGTACAGCGTACAGCGCGTACATTGTGATTTACCTCCTCTGAGAGATTTATCACAATAAGGCTGTAAGGGGGTTGTTCGCCATTTAGGGTTACCACCCCCAGGAATACCGAATCGTTTAACCAACGAATCAAAGCTACATTAAAAACAGGAAAAACCTTTTTAAATATTTCTAATGCCTGATTAGATGACCTCTATTGATAAGCAATTTAATGATATGAATGAGGTTGCTTCCTAATTTTTTTTTTTATTTTGATAAAAATTTACCAAATTTAAAAAGGTTAAAAACGATTAAGAACTAAAAAATTAGCATGCTGGCAACACCAATTTTACTGTCAAAATGACAATGACACTGTTAACGTAGAATACTGTAAGTAACATTTTAAAAACGTTTTCTTAAATACAAATATTTTCAGTTTTATTATTTATTTTAATTATAACAATTTCAATGCGCTTTGTATAAATATTTTCAAACACAGATATATGTTTTAAGTATGATTTTATTTTATTTACGTAGATATACAATATTGTTAGCTATCACAGTTATAATTTTTTCACAGTTAATTCAGAAAGTAGCATCAGGCAAATTGTCAAGGAAAGCGAAACAAAAGGAGGGTAAATTCGATACTACAGGCAAAATAAAAAAGGGTCGCACTCCGCAAGCTATATATAGTTTTGACATCAGTACTATTCGTCATAAGGTACATTTTTAGGGGGATGATGTAAAGCCCAGGCAACGCTGGGTACTTAAGCTAGTAATAAAATGAGCAAATTCTAAACTGCTTTTTATTTTACTAAAACATCGTTATTCATCATTGTGTCAACACAAAATTGAAAAGGGATAATGTACCTATACACAACTCTAATTTTGAGATCAATGGATCTATATTGCAATTAAAAAAAAATGTCACTTTTATGTGTTTTTGTTTTTACAAAATTGTAGGTTACAAAGCTTTACATTTCCATCGTGTGTTATAATTTTAGTATTGCCATTTGAAGAATAATGGCGCTCTCCTTAGTTTTCTACTATTATTTGATATACAATAGTTTATGATTTAGTTCTTACTTTACTGTAGTAGTCTATAGACTCTTCGGGTCACATGATCTAATTGCTGAGTTGTGGCAAAGGTGACCGAAGGTAAAAATACGAAGTCATGAGGTTTCAGGAGCTCGGTCGATCATAACTAGCTGGAAAGAACGTTTGCCCTCAAGAAGTATTATTATATTTACAATACGTCAATAAATAGGCACTATGTTATAAATAACCTAAGGCTTTCAAAAAGCACCCGTGTATAAGTACTGGAGAATAGAGGCCCTAGCCTAATAGTTTGTCCTCAAGAAGTATTATTATATTTACAATACGTCAATAAATAGGCACTATGTTATAAATAACCTAAGGCTTTCAAAAAGCATCCGTGTATAAGTACTGGAGAATAGAGGCCCTAGCACACTCGCTCTATAACGATCGATAGGATAACTATCGGTAACTTCTCATCGTTCCCTACGGCAACTGCAGATCGCAAACGAATAGGTGACAGTTCACAATGACTAAGTGTCCTTAATTTATTCGATATCAACTGTCGTTTGTACGTTTGAGATCTGCAGTTGTCCTAGGGAACGATGAGAAGTTACCGACAATCGGTCGGTAACTTCATATCGAGCGACCGTGCTAGCACACCAGAGGCCCTAGCACGCTTGCTCTATATCGATCGGTAGGATAACTATCGGTAACTTCTCATCGTTCCCTAGCATGACTACAGATCGCCAACGAATAAGTGACAGTTCACAATGTCTAGGTGTCCTAAACATATTCGACATCAACTGTTGTTTGTACGTTAGCGATGTGCAGTTGTCGTAGGGAACGATGAGAAGTTACCGATAGTTATCCTACCGATCGATATAGAGCAAGCGTGCTAGGGCCTCAGGTCCCAAAACCATATTACAATATTGTCAGGATAGAATAAAAAGGAGACATTACAGAAATTACAATTTTATTAGTTATTTCTACAAAATTATGAGCTTTCAAAGTGAAATTGAATAAAACGTTACAATCGGGTCGCGTGAGGTCACACGAGACACAATTCAGTACAATTGATTGCTTTAATTGTACCGTGACAACACATCATTATCGGCCAGCCGCAGATATCAGTATTTTAACGGCTTATATCTTCGGTGGTATTCGGTATTTTCCCAAAGTTCTAAATGTTTTAATAATCAGGAATTAGGAATACCTACATAAATGATATAAAAATAAATTATATCACTGATCTATTCTAAATTCCTGTAATATTGAAAAATCTGTCTCTGAAAAAAATAAGAAAATATACAGGTTTATGAAATGAGATTAAAATAATTTGGCATTCTCAGACTATAAAAATATTACTATTTGTTATTTCGGCTACTGACGTTATACCTAGCTCTCTCATTCAAAATTTAGGCTTATTAGTTTTTCAAAGAATTTACATATAAAAATGAAAAAATCAATCATTTAAAATTCATGTAGGATTACGAAAGATTTTTTAAATATTTATATTGAGGGATCAGTCGGATTTATAGGTCCAATTAGGAGTTCTACTGAACCGAACTCTCTGATCTGAAAATATCTGGAGCCGGTGAATTATTTTCCCATTTGGTTATCTGGAAGGTTAGCATGTTTTTATTGTATTGTTTTGTATTTATTTATATAGTACAATTGCATAGCGTGGATTGACTAGATAATCATTTGTGGGAAAGTGAGTGAAAGGGTTTAGTTTTTCCTGGTGGGAAGATTTAACCCGGACCTAACACATATATTTGGATGACTTGTATAGCGCCGTTTTTGTGAAAGATCACCTCAAGGGCTCTGTACAAATTTTAAAGTATTTCTGCATTCTTACTTCTAACTACAGACTAGACAAGTGGTAACCAATTTTTTTGAGAAAGGGGCCGGATTGTTTTTTTTGAAAACCTTAGGGGCCATATGAAAAATAAAATTTTATTTCGATTAGGAAGTTAACTTATATGTACTTATTTTACAAAAGAAAAATATTTATTATAATGTAGAAATATCTAATTTATATATACAGCTAATTAAAAAGGAATAAAGGTAAAAATGAAGGCCTTTCAATTACGAGTATTAAATTTACATTGATTAATTATGTGTGTAATTGTATGCTATATAATATTATTAATTATTTGTGTAGTTGTATGTTGTATACATTGTATGGATGTTATTTTATCTATTGAGTTACAAATAAAATAATTACGAGAAATACTCACTTACAGATTAAACAACTTACATATTAAAAAGTATTAATAAAGGTACTCAAAGCATTGAAATATTTTTTGTTTTACATATCGTATGATGTGAACAGACAAAATATAAAAATATAAAAAACTATCCTAAAATATATAAACTTGGTACTTTCGCGTGTAAATTGTGATTGGTGCGAAGTTTGCGCCTTTTTTGACCAAATTATTTATCGGTATTTTGGTGGTGCCAATTTGTAAGTAAGATTCGAGATGGGATTCGTTAAGCATGATCGATTTTTTTTTTTGAAAACGTTTATTCACATATATGTATATACTAAATATTTTCGATTCGGCCTGTTTTTTGCCTGAACTACCCTTTTTTATATTGCATGCAATCGCTACGTTCTTAGAAATTCAACAAAAAATGAAAGTGTCCGGAGAATTTTTTGGGTAACAAGTATCTTGTCGCCTTCAGTAATAAGTATCTGGTGTCCGGAGAATTTTTTGGGTAACAAGTATCTGGTCGCCTTCAGTAACAAGTATCTGGTGTCCGGAGAATTTTTTGGGTAACAAGTATCTGGTCGCCTTCAGTAACAAGTATCTGGTCGCCTTTAGTAACAAGTATCTGGTGTCCGGAGAATTTTTTAGGTAACAAGTATCTGGTCGCCTTTAGTAACAAGTATCTGGTGTCCGAAGAATTTTTTTGGTAAAAAGTATCTGGTCGCCTTCAGTAACAAGTATCTGATGTCCAGAGAATTTTTTGGGTAACAAGTATCTAGTCGCCTTCAGTAACAAGTATCTGGTGTCCGGAGAATTTTTTGGGTAACAAGTATCTGGTCGCCTTCAGTAACAAGTATCTGGTGTCCGGAGTACTTTTTGGGTAACAAGTATCTGGTCGCCTTTAGTAACAAGTATCTGGTGTCCGGAGAATTTTTTAGGTAACAAGTATCTGGTCGCCTTTAGTAACAAGTATCTGGTGTCCGAAGATTTTTTTTGGTAAAAAGTATCTGGTCGCCTTCAGTAACAAGTATCTGATGTCCGGAGAATTTTTTGGGTAACAAGTATCTAGTCGCCTTCAGTAACAAGTATCTGGTGTCCGGAGAATTTTTTTGGTAAGAAGTATCTGGTCGCCTTTAGTAACAAGTATCTGGTGTCCGAAGAATTTTTTTGGTAAAAAGTATCTGGTCGCCTTCAGTAACAAGTATCTGGTGTCCGGAGAATTTTTTGGGTAACAAGTATCTGGTCGCCTTCAGTAACAAGTATCTGGTGTCCGGAGAATTTTTTTGGTAACAAGTATCTAGTCGCCTTCAGTAACAAGTATCTGGTGTCCGGAGAATTTTTTTGGTAACAAGTATCTGGTCGCCTTCAGTAACAAGTAGCTGGTGTCCGGAGAATTTTTTGGGTAACAAGTATCTGGTCGCCTTCAACACTGAATTCTCCGAAAAACTTTTTTTATATAAATATATAAGAGGGTACTCGTTTCAGATTTTCAGGCACTCGATATCTCATCATTGAGAGATACCAGCATTGAGTCGAAGAGATTCTTGAAATGGCTATTTCTACATTATTTTCCTAAAGATAAAATGAGGTTTGTGAAGAATTTTATCTTTTAATATATGTCTAATTTTATCATTGCAATAACTCCACACAGGAGACCCCGAGAAAAAAATCCCCTCAGGGCCCATTTCGTCCTTGGGGACGCTATGTGGAGGGTCTTTTGAGGAAAGGAAGGAGATGAAGTTCTGGAAAGGGAAAAGGTATGAGGGTTGGGTAGAAATCTGGAGGTCACTATCTCCAGGAGTGACGGACGTATGAATCCGTCCCTGCCACAACAGTGCAAGGCGATGTTCCGAGAGAGTCCTGTTTTTATAATTTTTTTTTAGTGAATGTCCTGATGGAGAGGACAAAAGGTTTCCCTCGCCTGTCTCTTCCGATCGTTTAACGTACTACAAAAATTAGGCAGTAGCCAAGGTAAGGAAAGGCCAGATTGGTAATATAATATATAAATTGTCCTACAAATATTCCCCTTGAGAATGGCATCAGTCGCACAATTACCGTGATCCGATCTCAATCAATCATCGCCTGACCAAATTCAATCCGCGAAATAAGGCCGCAATAACTAACATTCATTATTTTATTAGAGTTGGGTCGATTGATCATTTTATGCGACCCGGGTCGTTCACGACGCGACGCTCTGGCGAAGTGATCGGGTCGAGAGTACCTACCCGCTTTTTGATCGGGTAATTTTACAAACAGAAAAAATGCTACAGCAGATAAGAAAGAGAAGAGAGACCTGAGTACCCGTCGCCCATGAACTAAAGCCATAACGAACCTTTTTTTAAGATAGATGCGTATTTCTGGGATAAGAATAACCTGACAACATTTGAAAATCTCCTACTACCACCACACTAAGCTGAAAATGTTGCTTCAGTCGTGATGGAGGACTTAGCCAGCCGAAGAATTGAACACCTGGTCGGACTCAAACGCGATGCCAATTGAGCCACTTACCGGTCGTATGGATATATTTGGATGGGTTAAAGACGTATTATAAATATGACAAGAATATCTCCGACAGAAATGGTTTTATAAAAAAGTCATATGGCACACGTAAAAAAATTCAATTTCATTAGGGAAAGATTAATGAAACTTATAAACCTCAGGATAAAATTTAATCATTAACGAAAAAAAATATCAATTTACGTTGTGAACTGTTGATTTCCCTAAAATATATATTTTTTAAATTATATAATATTATGTTATTATAATATCAGTCCCGCTAAGACTGAGGGTCGGGGCTCTAGTCTGAATTGCGACCATTATTTTTTTTTTCTGAATCTGTGTGTTTCATATTTCCAATGAGAGATGTTGATATATCTTTGTCAATGATTAAATCATTTTAACTGATATACCTTATCTGGAAGACAATAAAGGGGTATATTAATGATGTAACAGTTAAGTGAGGTTAAATTAGTTTGATTCAGTGGCGGCCCGTGACTTTTGGGTGTGATGGAATACTAATATTAGAAAAAATGGCATTACTGATATTGTAGCCGAAAAAGATTTTTTTTTCGAAAATCTTCGTAGAAAATCAAAAAAATAAAATAAAAATTTCACTGCAACAACACCAGTATGCCATTTTTTTTTAATATTAGCTCCCTTGCACTATTCCACTATTTAATACAAACTGTCACTATTTAATACAAACTGTTACTATTTAATACAAACTGTCACTATTTAATACAAAATGTCACTATTTAATACAAACTGTCACTATTTAATACAAACTGTCCTTAGCTCCATAGTCCATTCAAATATTTTATTTCACCTAATATTATGTCCGGTCAACTTTCCACGGTTTGCGTTGAACATTCTGCGGTGAACTATGTGCGGTGAATGCTTTACAACCATTTCACTACAATAGATGACGCCATAATGGATGGAGTAACATTAGCTAACTGTGACACATTTAAGTATCTCGGCTCACTCATCCACAAAGATGGAGGATGTGCAGCAGATGTTAACCACAGAATAGGTGTGGGATGGAGTAAATTTAGATCCGTAACAGGAATCCTGTGTGACACAAAAATGCCTATAAAACTAAAAGGAAAGGTATACCAGACTATTGTTAGACCCGCGATAATGTATGGCTCCGAATGCTGGACCATGTACAACTCCAACACCAGGCAACTTGAATCAGCAGAAATGCGAATGCTTAGATGGTCAGCAGGAGTGTCACTAAAAGATAAAATTAAAAGTTCACGCATTCGTGGTAGCCTGGGTGTCACAGACATAAACAATAAGCTAGAGGAACGACAGTTGAGATGGTATGGTCACATAAAACGGAGACCACCAGACCACACAGTGAAGCAGGCAATGTCTATGGAGCTTCATCGACAGTCATCCAGAGGAAGACCAAAGAACTCCTGGATGACTCAATGCTCAAAAATTCTAAGTAGAAACGGCCTGGAAGAGAGCGATACCCAGAACCGAAGAAGCTACAACCTGAGAACGAGGAGAGCCGACCCCAACAGCCTACCTAGGCAATGAGTTGGGACAGTGCAAGGAAGAAGATGACGCCATAATCCTGCATGAGATGACATAAATATTTTGCGAGGTGATATAATTTAATGCTAAACTTTTTTGTACAAATTCGCCTCTCATTGTTTTTATTTTATCCTTGATTACAAATTTTTACGTGTTATTTTAATTTTCATCAATACTAAATAGTACACAGTTCGTACAATGATATTATGTTACACGTACTTCTTTTTAAAAAGCGACTTTACTAATAGATTTTTTTTCTTTTGCTTTTACTGTACAGTTAAATCCTCCTTTTCTAAGTACAAACACTAGAATACCATTAGGACAAATTTAATATTGCACCAAATATTTCGTAGCAATAAATGTAAAATAATTTAAAAATAAATGATCCTACTTTCTATGGTATAACTACATTGTAATTCGTCACTAAAATGTACACTAAAAAACACGCGTTTAAATAATGGACAATGTTTGAATGTTATAACATTTATCGATTTTCTATTTACTCCAAGACTTCCACAAAGGCATGTCTTGTTTATGTAAATGATCGAAAGGTAGACACTTAAAAATCTTCACACATGTTTCCATTTTCCTGAAGCACCTACCGTAACACCTGTAGAATTTAAGCAGCCCTGTTTGAGCAACCCTCTGGGATTTTGTGAATGGATACAAGAGAATGACGTCACTGCCAGCCCCCGACCCCTCCCTAGACCCACTCCTACCCCTTCCTCCCCTTGCCACCCTAAAGAGGCTCGCTTTGAACCACCTGCCGGTTAAGGGGTGTAACTGGAAGAGCGGGTAAGGTTTCTAAACATCGTTTGAGAAGGTCGATAGTCGGTGGTTAGGAGGTTCCTGGAAATGGCTGGTATTGGATTACCCTACCTGCTCAATACTCTTAAACTGATCCGTGAGATAAAATATCACACTGCGCTTTATTCACTTTTAATAGAGTACTTTTTATTTGTACAACAAACGATAAGACACACATATTTTAGTAAACAATCTATTAAAAATATACCCTTTTTATACATTAAAACAATGAGCTCTCAAGA
Organism: Limnephilus auricula; assembly: GCA_951813805.1. NCBI lineage: Eukaryota > Metazoa > Arthropoda > Insecta > Trichoptera > Limnephilidae > Limnephilus > Limnephilus auricula. The sequence continues at coordinate 4,309,511 of OX638401.1, forward strand.
TTTTCATTTATTTTATACTAGCTGGGATACCTGGCATCGCTCAGGGAGATGATATGATATTGTGTGGAACTCTCTATCTAAAAAAGGTTTTGAATAGTCCACAATGTTCCAGAACATTCAAAAACATTCGAGACTGTTCTGGAATATTCCACAATGATCTGGGATGTTCCGGGATGTTCCAGAGCATTTCAGACTATTTCCGAACATTTCACAACATTCCAGAATGTTCCGGGATGTTCTGGAATGTTATGGAATGCTCTCGAATTCTTTCAAATGTTCTGGACTGTTCTAGAAATTTTTAGAGGGCGACACTTCTAGCCCTTATATCTTCAAAAGCACGCCCTTCAGGTAAAAACGGGAACCTTCTTTATGGATGGGGATAGAGGGCTACCACTCCATATAACTCCATTGATTCCTCGACCCGTTTCTGAGTTTTAGCGGCAAGTACATTGTGCACTTACTAATATATTATATTGATTATAGAAACATACGATATAATTGTCACAATGATAAAACAAATTTACAGATATTGTGTAGTATTTCATGGTGGGTACCTCTGATATGTTTCTTTGTAATCTCTTATTTGTGGTATGTAGGTATATTTAGTAATTACCAGGTAATGTGTGTAGTGAGTAGGTGTGTGTGTTTGTGTGATTATGTTTGTAGGCGTGGGAAGTGGTGATCTGTGGAGAGATGTGTTTACGCATTACAGTTTATATCATTGACATGATGCTCATTTTATTAAAGATATATTTCCGGTACACTATCTATAAAAAATACCATTATTCTTGGTTTTCTTAATGTCGTGAGATCACAAGATTTTATATTATAGAAACAAACGGTACATTGGTTGCAGTGATAAAACAAGTTTACAGATGATATTTAGTAATATTTCATGGCGATACCTGTGATATGTTTCTTTGTAATGACTTATGTATGGTATGTATGTATAGTAATTACCGGGTGATGTGCGTAGTGTGTAGGTTTGTATTTGTGTATGTGTGAATATGTCTGTAGGCGTGAGAATTGGTGATCTGTAAAACTATATGTTTACGCATTACAGTTTATTCTTTTATATTTGGGTAGTGAATCCGAGAAAACGTCGATGTAAGACTTTAGGCAAATATAATTGAATGTATGAAGAGATTTGTTGTATGAAGGTTGTTAGTTGGCAATGTATGAAGAATGTATGAAGAGAGGTTAGTTGGCAAGTTAGTTAGCTGCATTTATTTTGTAATTAAGCGTGTAGAATAGTGCTGAATGGTGGGTACGTTTTAAGGGGGCATTCTAGTCTAGGCACAAATTTCGGGCATTTTTTCGAGCTCTGTAAAAACAAAACGAAGAATATTTTTGGTACACATTTTTTTTATACTTTGAATATTTATATTTTAAAAATACATAAAAAATTAAACAAACAAAAAATATATTCGAAATTCGAAAAGTAATCGGTTGATAAAGTAAGGGATGAAATAAAAAAGCGATGTCCTGACGCGCATGATTGCAACCCTTCTGGCCATCTGAAAAAAAAAAATTACGGATTCTTAATCAATAAATATGTCTCTATTGCCGGGACTTACGGGGAGTAAAAAAAATCACAAAATTGCAGCCGTTTGAAAAAAAACATGTTTTTTAGGTTTTTTTTACAGTTAAAATTTTTTTTATATCTAAAAAATAATTTTTTTCTTCGAGTCTGCTTGGCGCCATAAAAAGATGTGTGGAGAAGTTTCATTCCAAAATTTCAAATAAATCGGTTCAGTAGAACTCTAGATATCATGCACGCCAGCTTGAAAATGGTTGTTTAGAGAAAAACGCGTTTAAAGTTTTGAGTAAAGTTGCAGGCAGCTTTATTCATATAATGGTCCGGTGTACTAAAATTACATTATGTATGCATTATTATATAGGTATAGAATATAAGAAAGGTTTTATGGGGTAATTCATCCGCAGGTAGTCGGGCAACGTCTACCATGTATTGTTTAATTTGTTCCGGCCTGATCGAATCGAATTTCGAAAAATCTTTTTAAAAACATATATTTTTAAAAATCAAAACTTTGAAAATATGTAAAAAAAAATATATTTTTTATCATCGTATTGATTTGACCGTTTTGTATCTACTGTGGTACCGTCTCTGGTTCAAGATGGTTACGATTATTTAAAAGATAATTTTTTCAAATCTGAATTCGCATTTTCTCAACGCATAATCTTTATTATCTGCTATCTTTGTGTATGATTGTAAGATTCATCTCAAACTAAATGCTACATAGACAGTGTCTAGGACAAATTTATCCACTTTTAGCACTGCCCTGGCAAGGTTAAGATCCATGGTTCGATTCCTAGATGCGACAATATCTTTTTCTGAATGTCCTGTTTCAAATTCTCGATTGAGAGTCGCTAATATTGTCTTCATTAATTAAATTACAATTTGAGGTTTACCTTAAGACTAATTGACCAGCGGCTGAAAATTAAAGTTCCAAAATGCTTACAACTGTACAGGGTGGTTCCGATAAGAAAGATTGATTATTCAATGTACCAAATTTTTTAAATTAAAAATTTAATATGATAAAATTTTATTCAAAACTTGCTTTAATTTCAAATAAGCAATAATAGAACATATGATGATAAATTATTAAATATCGTGTACTTCATGTAAGTATTTCTGATTTTTTAATAATGTCTAAACAAAATAAGTGTGTAAAATTTTTTTTAATTATTTTAGTTTGTAAGATCTTATAAATAGAAAAACTGAGGTATTATCGTCACAAAACACGTTATCAGATTTATTTTTCAATGATTTTAATCCGTTTAATCACAGGAGACCATATTTGTCCCAGCTCACATAGGTCTCACAGAAATCGTTGTTTCTCCCTTACTATCATAGTCAGAAATGTGATCTAAACGGTATTGGAAAGAGAATACAACAAACTATATATTCAAATTTAATTTTTTTTTCATTATCAGTAATTTTAGTTAGAAAAAAAAGTAAATTTGGAACACTTTTTTAATTTTCGCAAAAAAAAAAATTATTTAAAAAAAAAACAGAGTAATTTTTAATATAGAAATTTGAAAGCCTATTTCATCACCTTTTGAAAACAGTTTTTAGTTTTCGAATACGTTAACAAATGTTCCATTTATTTGGATTTTATTGCAAAGCGGGAATATTTAAAAAAATAAAATACGCCAATTTTTTTAAGGGTTTTAATATAACTGAAATTAAAATTCTGAAAACTGTGTTGACTAGATTAAGTATTAATTTATTTTGTTGAATGATTATATGATTTGAAAATTGTGTTGTTTAATACAATATTTCGTTTGAAAATTTAACAAATCTGCCAACGACCAACGGTGCTTTAGTATATTAAAAATAAACTTAGTTTTAGAAAATTTAAAAAGGGCGTTTACCAGATAAAAGAACAATCTTTCAAAATCTATTTATATGTTTTTGTAAAAAAGAGTCAGTACGTCTAGAATTTGATTTAAAAGGGACAAATTTCCGATATTATCTGGTTATACCCTCTTAAGTTAAATAAAAAATAGATAAAATAAACTAATAATACATTTCTGAAACTATTTTCAAAAGTTATTAAAGACTTATAAAATTACATTTTTTAATAAACCATTTATAATATGTGTTAATCGCCAATCACAATATTCGTCTGACAAAACCCAAATACGTTCATGTCGCCCCGACTATTTCACTTATTTTGTTCAAAAAATCTTCGCAGCCACCCCAAATAAATACATAAAAAACACACAATCTTTTAACTTTGTTTCCTTTTGGGGAAGAAAAAAACCCACGCGTTATTTCCTGTACTATTTTAATTTTCCATTATGCAAAACTCGACGACTTCTTCAAAGAAAGGAATCACAAACGTGAATTTATTCCTGTATTTCCTAAAGAGATCCCACTTTAACACCCGCTCCGAACCTTAAAATGATTTATTATTTCACACGCTTGTTATTTTAACAAGCAGTTTTTATATATTCAAAACTCGAAGTCGGGAGAACATTGCTTAGCGACTAGCTTTTTATCTTAAAGTAAAGTCAATTGAATAATGATATTATTACTACCTGAAGATTTTACCCGTTTTTAAAGGGTACATATAGGTATGTGTAGGAATTTAATATTTGAATTAATGTATTGCAAAAATAATGTGATTGGTATTTTTTTTTAAATAAAAATAAATAAATTTTAATTATTTTTGTTTTCTAAGGCTGAAGTCGGTAGGAAAATGAGTAGTATATTTTAAATCCATTGCAATTTAAAGGAAACGGCTGCGCCGCCTATCCATACAAAACATAATTTTGTATTTGAGACCAAAATACTAATAATTATTATTTTAATCAAGAGGTGTAGTAAATATATGTAGTACGGGTGTGTGCAACTTTATTTTTTTGTGTTTTGAAATGTAAAATATGGATAATGGAAGAAATCCATTTTTAATGATTTTATGGACAACTTTGGCAATTATTTGTGAGTTAATGATAATTATTTAAAAAAAATATTTTTTCTTATTTACGAGTACAATAGAAATATAAAACTTTAAACAGCATTTTACGTGGCGTAAATTTAAAATACGAATGATCGATTTACGTTGTTTCCCAAATTTTTGGTAAATAAATTATAATTTCTACCCAAAGAAATACTTTTTCTATGATTTTTAATTTTTAAATATAGTTTTCATTTTAATCGAGTAAGTTGGGTCAGATTATTTTTATAATAATTATAATTAGGTAACTCACAAAAAAATGCCAAAATACCCTCTAAAAAGTAAGTTTATTTCTTTATTTTACCTATATATGCATATTATAATTAAAAAAAAAACTGTTTTAAAAAGCACATATCCATATTTCCTCACTATACAGGATTTCCGGGGGTAAAGTGCATAAACTTCGAGAGGTGATTCTAAATTATGGCACGAGTAAAAAAGATTAACATATTTTTCTGAAATTCCAATTTTTTCCCATAAAAAAAGACCCTACCTATTAAAAATCCTTAGTGTAAGGTACAAACTTACCCGATAAATTTGCTGTGCGCCCGCTGGACGCGATTGAGGTGACGTTGGATAGTTGTGATTGTTACTATCGTAAGTGCGGAAAATGAAAGTGTTGCCGCACACGCCGGACTAATTTTGTCTTTTTACCAAAAAAGAACCCCTAAAAGTTGGAATTTCGAAAAATGTTATTTCTCGTTTTTACTCTCACTGCCATGCAGAATCACCTACCGAAGTTAATGCACCTTACCCCCGGACACCCTGTATATTAGCAATACGTTTGTTAATTGATGTGTTTTCACATATTAATATAAAATATATTTGCGTTTCAGACAGATAAACAGCATCGCTCTGGTAAAAAAAACTACGATTCAAAAAAAAAACGTAGATTTTGATTATAATTCGAATCTGCTTAACTTTTTATTTTTTATTTTTATTAATATAAGGAGGTATTACCAGACAATACCGGAAATTAGTCCTTTTTAATTAAAATTCTAGAGGTATTGACTATTTTTTACAAAAAAAAACATCAATTGATTTTGAAAGATTGTTATTTTATCTGGTACACGCATTTTTTAAATTTTGAAAAACTAAGTTTATTTATAATATAATAAGGTTATACCGTTGGTCGTTGGTAGATTTGTTCAATTTTCAAACGAAATACGGTATTATACAACACAAATTTAAAATCATATAATCATACAACAAAATAAATCGATACATAATCTAGTAAACACATTTTTAGAATTTTAATTTTAGTTAAATTTAAATCATTAAAAAATAAATTTGACAACGAGTTTTGTGACGAAAATACCTCAGTTTTTCTAAATATTTAAGGTCTTATAAACTAAAATCTTACAGATTTTTTTACACACTTATTTTGTTTAGACATTATTGAAAAATCATAAATACTTATGATTAAAAAATACTTACAATAAGTACATGATATTAAAAAATAATCATCTTGCGTTTCGAGCATTTTTATTGCTTACTTGAATGTAGGTATATATTAAATTAAGTTATGAATGAAATAAATCGACATTATATTTTTAATTTTAAAAATTTGTTACAGGGAATAATCTATCTTTCTCATCGGAACCTCCCTGTACAGTTGCAAGCATTGTTAAACCTTTATTCTCATGCTATATATTTCTCTTGCTTTTAAGAAATACAAATTAAAGTAATTTAGTCAAAGTCCTCCTTACTAGGGATTCCTGTTCCTAAGCGGACTGTGGGTTGTTGTTTAGGTATTACATCATGATTTACTTTACTTATTTGGTTGACTCTAGGTTGTGTTGGTGTTACTTCTTAAATTAAAATATTTCCTTATATAGTTTGTCTGCAGGTACATATTGATAACATTATAAGTAATAACATGGTACATTTTCAAAAGATGTATATGTATAATGATGATGATGATAAATAAACAAATAGATCAATTGGTTAAATTAACAGAATAATATGAACATTTATGAAAATCCGCTCGACTTTATTTATTTATTAAGAAGAACAAATCGGATATTTTCTAGGTTACAAATAAATGTGATTAATTAGAGAAGGATTCTATTTTTTGTATTTCTTTGGCATTAACTATGTAAACAATTTCTAGACATTTGGTTTTGAAGAATTTTACTTTCCATGTACATTTGTTATTTACATTTTAATTCTCTTAAAATCGAAATTAAAAGTTAATTGACAAATGTACATGGAAAGTAAATCTCTAAAACAAAAAGGATAATATTGTTAATTCTGAATTTAAATTTTGAAAGAGACAAAATGATTAAAAAAAAATACGTCCCAATGGTCGAGTTGAAAAGAAGAGATCCTGACTCCAAGTACCAGTTGCCACTAATAACTATTTATTTGTTTATCTTTTGTTCTTATTTTCTCCTTCTTCAATGAAAAATACATTTATTTTATTTAGATACCTACAGATGCACTTTGAATTTAGTACAGAACGAAGTTAAGATGAACTCACTAGGGACCTAAAGCGATCGTTAATATTGTCATTACCTGAGTAATATATTATGACAGTGTTATTATTGGTCGTTTAAGGCAGTTCGAAATGATATTAAGGCAGTAGTATGTGGTAATGCTGATAGTGATAAGGTAATGACGCGGATTCCAATATTCTGATATCGAAACTTCAGTTTTGATAACCGTTATGTGTCTGTTACGATACTGATGTGTTATTATTTATACAGCAAATTTTGAGTACAACTTGACGTGTTTAACTTCGCAGTCGGTGTCGTTATAGACTTCCAGAGGCCCTAGCACGCTTGCTCTATAACGATCGGTAGGATAACTATCGGTAACTTCGCATCGTTCCCTACGACAACTGCAGATCGCAAACGAATAGGTGACAGTTCACAATGACTAAGTGTCCTTAATATATTCGATATCAACTGTCGTTTGTACGTTTGAGATCTGCAGTTGTCCAAGGGAACGATGAGAAGTTACCGACAATCGGTCTTAGTAATACGGTCTTAGTAATAGTTAATCTTATTTCGTTGTATCAGATAGATAAGATCGTATTCTTATTACTATTATAGATCAGATCTTAATCTTACTATAATATGTAAGATAGATAAGATTGTAATCTTACTAAGATGTGTAAAGACAGACAAGATTGTAATCTTACTAAAATGTGTAAGATAGATAAGATCGTAATAATATTAGGATGTGTAAAATAGAGTAGATCGTAATCTTATTAGGATGTGTAAGATAGATAAGATCGTAATCTTATTATGATGTATAAAATAGAGTAGATCGTAATCTTATTAGGATGTGTATGATAGATAAGATGGTAATATTTTATGATCTGTAAGATAGATAAGATGGTAAACTTATTAGACGTGTCAGATAGATAAAATGGTAATCTTATTATGATGTCTAAGATAGATAAGTTGGTAATTTTATTATGATGTGTAAGATAGATAAGATGGTAATCTTATTATGATAAGATAGATAAGATAATAATCTTATTATGCTGTGTAAGATAGATAAGATCGTAATCTGTTTAGGATGTGTAAGATAGATAAGATGGTAATCTTATAATGGTGAATAGGATCGGGATATTATTATGTATGATGTATTAGATGGATAAGATCGTAATCTTATTATGATGTGTAAGATAGATAAGATCGTAATCCGATTATGATGTTTAAGATAGAGTAGATTGTAATCTTATAAGAAGTGTAAGATACATAAAATTGTAATGTTATTATGATGTGTAAGATAGATAGACTTGTAATCTGATGAAACCTTTTCTCTACCAATGAATTTGCTGATATTAGAAAACCAGCCATCAAATACACGAATTCCGCATAAAAAACCTGTATAAAGCCATTCTCTCCCATGTTTTCTCACAAAATTTCCACCGACATTCCTTTTCTAATCAACTTAAAATAATAGTTCTCCTAATATCGCATCGCGTGCATTAAACACCTTCCACGACGAAGTTAATGTTCCCTGGCCGTGCACTTCCAACACCGGTCCTACCCCCTACCCCTGCCCCATTCTGAACTCCTGGCATTAAAACAGTGTGAACATTTTCTTCCTCGGGATTATTATTTTCAAAATTGTGGAAACTTCATGGATCCCCGCTTAGAACTTTCATACGGTTTCGTGATATGAAACTGTAAACCGTAGATCGGCGAAATGGTGTTTTAAAAACTAAACAGTTTCTCTTATAGTCTTTGGATATACTATAGCATAGAGCAAAGAAAAAAAAAGGTTTTTTGGATTAAGGTGAAACACAAAAAGCAAAATCATATATTTTCGGTTGATATTATGACCAATTAAATTAAAACAAATCACCTTATAAACACGTACAATCAAAATTGTCAACCTGTTTCAAAACCAATGATTTCTTCGCCAGGATAAAATAAAAAAATTAATTTAATCCTGACTTGAAATATGTTGATAATTTTGATTAAAATTGTGTTCAGGTGTATACATTATGCATGATTTGTTTTCAATTAATTAAAATGACACCCCTTTAAAAACAGGCACACTTGGTAAATCCCCAAGGCTTCAGGCAACGTGCCATGTACTTTTTTTTTAAATAGAGTCATGCAAAAACTTCAGTCGTAACTAACATTGGTAGCTACTCGTAAAGCCCGATTATGCAAAAATAAAATCGACCCGTTCAAAGACATACTGAAGTATTTACGATATTCCGTAAAGATATGTAGCTCGGTAGTTTATTTGATGGGTTAGTATACGGCTCAATAAATTTTAAAATAATTAGTGTTATGGAGCCGGGAAACCACTAATAAAAAACAACATAACTCGTGAACTTTACGAATTGAAAAAGAGCTACCGAGATGTATAATGGAAAGCCGTAAAAACGGTAATCGTAATATGTATTATTATAAAAAAACTTGAACGAAGTAAACACCAATAGCGGTTGTTACAGTGAAAAATGTGGGGAGAATTTTTTTACGTGTTTTGGACGTTTTATAAATATTTATGAGTTAAAATTCAATTACGGTAATGTAGCACTTAATATTTTATGGCATTTCTTTCAATTCGTGAAGATATAAAGTTATATCAAAAGCGACTTTTAGTGCGAACTCTTTGATATATGGAACCGTGGTGATATTTCTATTCCGCCCCCGGACCAACCGTGTTCAATGATTCGAATCGATTTCAATTTATGATATTAATAACGGAATGTTGTTAACTTTAGGATATTCTAGTAAAATAATAATAGATTAGTATCTAAATAATTCTAATTCATTTATTCAATCTTCGCAAAATTACTTTGTGGCATCATTTTAATTAAATTAAACCAATTACTGTGTGTAAACCACGATAATCACATCTTTTAATATCTACATGTTTCAAAACCGATGGTTTCTTCATCAGGATAATAACATGAATAAAAATAACAAATAAACAAACAAGTTTAGACAAAAAGAACAATACACAAAAATATTAAAGAGAAAAGTGATTAATTACCTAAAAATATCATTTAAAAAAAATTTATATAAACTGAAATATAAAAATTATTTTAGATTATGTAAATACTATACTATATGTAAAAAAAAATTAAAAACTAACAAAATATAATCAGTTTGTTTAAACAAGAAAAACTAATTATTATAAATATAAGTATTAATATAAAAATAAATTTAATAGATGGCTGTTTAAAAAAAATGGTTATTATTAATATTCAATTTACTATAAACACTTTTTCTAATTTCTTATTTTGCTAATTTTAAGTGTTTGAACAATCAATGGATTGGAAAAAAGGTTATAATACATGTATATAGGTAATAGGAAAGCATCAATGGTTAAAACTGCTCAATATCCCTGACTATCCACAGACTATCGACATTAGTATTTTTGATAATGATAATATGAATAAAATAAAATGTTAATTATTTCGAGCCACAAAGTTAATGCTTATTAACGAATTAGGAATAAAAAAAATATATATATGGCCATTACTCGAATTTGGGCCAAAATATTATTTCTTTATTCGTCTCAAAAAAATTTTTTTTTATGCTCCCATCTCTAGGGACCAATAATATTCCTTATTTGTTAAGGCGCTTCAGTTAATAAATACTTCACAGGTCCGCCACTACTGTTTGCTATATTGTTTTCAATTTTTCCTTTGAGAATCAAATCACTGGAGATTTTTAAACGATTTCGGTGATTTTTCGAATTGAATTTCTCAGAGTTTTGTATACGAAACAAGAATTTACAGGTTCGAATACATCATAAGATTTTCAACTTTATTCATGAGTGCTTGTTTTCTTAAAATACGGATTTTAAAACGCTGACTTTTAAGTCAAATCTATTTTTCCGCAGATTCATTCCGTTTAATTTTTTTTCTTTATCAATTTATTTTTGTATAATTTACTAAGATTTATTTTGGAAAAACTTTGTTATCACAATGAGGATTCGAGATTCAGTCACTAACGGCCGTTGTTCCCAATCCTACTGATCAACTGTTGAGCCGAAATTTTGGGTCAACACTCCTCAAATTCACAAATAAAGCTCTTCTCAACGCAACTCTCCGACCAATAGGCGAAACGACCGTTACTGAACAAATCACTTAGCGGATCGGAGACAACGGCCGTACGTCTCTGTAAAACTTATCGTAAGAAATCGTGAAAATGTTCGGCCCCTCATGGGGTGGTAATTTAAAAAAAATCGAGACAATCACAATGTAATAAAAATTTAACACTTATGATCCTTAACTAAATAACTTAATACCAAAATAAATCATTTTTTCAATAACTTGGTCTCTACCGACGCATTTTTCAGTTCTCTGTTCAATTTGTGACTACACAAAAACCGACTCACTATCTCAACTTCTGTCGTCTAAAATAAATCAATGTAAAATAGTATTTGATGGAATTTATTATTTCACATCTATTCAGAACGATTGAGCAGCGGCTGAGAACTGTTCAGGGAGGTTCCAATGAGAAAGATCGATTATTCTTTAATATATACCTACGTTGAAGTAAGCAATAAAAATGCTCAAAACGCACGATGACAAATTATTAAATATCGTGTACTTCTTGTAAGTATTTTTTGATCATAAGTATCTATATATGATTTTTTTTTAAATGTCAAAACAAAATAAGTGTGTAAATAAAATGTGAAATATTTTAATTTGTAAGACCTTAAATAAATTTAAAAAAAACTGAGGTATTTTTGTCACAAAACACGTTCTCGGATTTATTTTTTAATGATTTTAATTATCTAAAATTAAAATTCTGAAACTGCGTTTACTAGATTATGTATTGATTTATTTTCTTGTATGATTATATGATTTGAAATTTGTGTTGTTTAATAGAATCTATCGTTTGAAAATTTAACTAATCTGCCAACGACCAACGGTATATAACCTTAGTATATTAAAAATAAACTTAGTTTTTTAAGATTTTAAAACTGCGTGTACCAGATAAAATAATAATCTTCCAAAATCAATTAATGTTTTTTTGCAAAAAAGAATCAATATATCTAGAATTTGATTTTAAACCGACTAATTTCCAGTATTCTATGGTAATACCCTCTTCAGGGACAATATATGTATCTTGCATTAAGCCAATGAAGTAAACCTTTACAGCTCTAGAATTTTGAGTTTGTGTAACCCTGATAGCGTTTTATCCACCTACAAACTAAAGTAAATATATAAACTTTTTCAGTTTGTATGCCTTTTGAGATTTTGGATATTCGGTAGTTCTGTCCTTGGAGATTTTTCTGATTCCGAAAATGTTTGCAATTCAGCCTTCGACATATTTCCCGGCATCCATTTAAAAATACATATAAATATTAGATCACTTTTCTCAGGGACGTTCTAAAAAAGTTTTCATTGTTCATTATAAAAGTTTTTACTGCTTTGAGCGTAAAATTGATTACAAGTATTGTCCGGAACTATTTTTACAATATTTTTTAAATTGTCAGGAAAAGATAAACGAATAGATACAACCGTTTTTAATGCTAACAAACGATACTAATACTAAGATTACTATTTTATTTACTCTAAATAGCAATAGTAAAAGTTATGAATTTTACTTTGTAACTGTCGTGTTTCAATTAAGTAATGCTACAAACATACATAGTAGAGTTGTGTATGCCAGTTATATGTAAAAGTACATCGTCTATCTTTTACAATACTCAGATTACTTGTAATCACCACTTAATCAATTATAACTTTTAAAAACTTGTAGTGTATTAAACTAAATTATGATGTTGTAGATTGCACTGAACAACCAAAAATATTTATAACTTACAACACTGGATAAGTAACATAGCGACAGCCGATATAACAAAAGACTACGATCGGAACGCCGTTCTGTTGTGCGCGTCTCCTTGGTTGGTTGTGTTTTATTATCTACTCATTTATCCTTCTGAATAGTTCCTGATAATTAACTTGATTATCAAATGTAAAAATATCATTTAAATAAAAAAGTGAATCCAATGATGTCGTATCATTAAAATGTTTTCCATGTTACTAGTAGGAAATTTAATAATGTTATACTAATGTACCTGACCGTTATGCTTCCCGGAGTTATTTTGTAGCAGAATAATATGTAAAACATAGATCCTTGTAAATAGTATTAGATTTATGGAGAGCATTCGAATATTGCTTACCTCATAACTTAGTATTTGGAGAAGTCTGACTTATCGATCGATGTTTGTAAAAATAAGTTGATTAACTTTCTTGTTGATTTTAATTGGTTCCCAATTATTGAAAAGTATAATATAACTAGGAAGTTTATGGTGACCAGACAACTCAAAAAAGTGGCATTCAACACTCATTTTCTTTAAAAGTGTTGAGAAAACAGTTTAAATAGGTCACGTAAGATTAGGTTATGGGATACTTTTTTTCATCACTTTTAATGACTTTTCAAAGGGGTGTTGAAGCGCCACTTTGTTGAGTTGTCATTAAACCGAAGTTTACTTAGATAATAACATAATTTTATATGTATGTACGTATTATTTAAATAATTTTTCACCTTTTCTACCCCGTGAATTAGTTATTTATGAAATATTTTATTAATGTGTGAAAGTGCTTAGACAGTGGCCAGGGCTGCAATCGACTCAGCGTTCAGAGGAATACGAAAAGATAACAATACCGCACAAGAGTCTGAAACCAGTTAGACTATGATATATCTAATTGGGGTAAGGTATTTTCAATCAAATGAGACTGTAAATAGAGTGATGGAGGACGAATTAAGGGGAAGGAAGGTAGGAAAGTTTCTGGCTCTTCTGATCTGGTCACCAAACACGGCTAAACCCATTTGAACCCGGCCAAAACATTAGTGTTTCAGTTCTGAATGGTAATCTTTCACCAGGGCTATACTATACAAGCATAATAATGAAAAGAGTTAGGTAGTTTTTTTTTCTTCATATAAACTTCATGAGTAAAACCTCAAATTGTAAAATTAAATTAATGAAGACAATATTAGCAAATATTAAAAATAGAAAATTTTAAACAGAAAACTGAACGTCGTTTTACTAAAAATGAGTATATTATCATAATGTATTTATAATGTCTAATACACTCGTGCATATTTAAATAGCCTTCTTAATAAATTCTCTTTCAAAAGCAGTTACAGAATAATGTATTAAATAAATAACTTTTAATTAATGAAGTTAATATAAGCGACGATACTGAAACAGAAAAATCAGAAAAAAATACGGTCACATTTAGGAATCAAGCCCAGGATCTAAGCCTCGCCGGGGCGGTGTACGGCGGTCTCGGAACGAAATGCTACCTACACAGTGTCTCGGATAATAAAGTTGGATGAGTTTAGTATCCAAGACACTAGATAGAATTTATTTCGAGATGAAACTTGCAATCATACATAAAGATGGCAGTAAATAAAAATTCGTTGTAAATGATGACAATGTTGGCAGTTCTTAGTTGAAGAATACAGTTAAATGAGACCGAAGCGGTTAGTGTCCCATTAGCCTAGCGGTAGAGCACCGCCTCAGCAAGGCTGAGGTCATGGGTTTTATTCCTAAATGTGACCCTATCTTTTTCTGATTTTTCTGTTTCAGTATCGTCGCTTATATTAGGTCATTACATATGAAATTGGTGTTTTGCCGTACTGGCAACTTTGATCTCAAATATCTTCTCTTTCGTAAGGAATTCCAAATTCAAATTTATGCAGCTATTTACTCATGTATTTATGTTTCGAAAATTATAATTCATTAGTTTTTCCTTGATTGTTTTTTTCTTTGCGTCACCAAACACTCACAAGTAACTTTTTTGGAGTCAATTTTCGCTTGGGGCATGGTTTTGCTGGTTCGGCAGGGTTCAGCCATTGCGATCAGCGCTTCCGATTATCATACATGATCCACTTTTCATCACAGGTAATGAGTAATGCAACGCAGCAGTCAACGCGCGTTTGTTGATTTGCTTCACTCAATTCGTGAGGTTTCTACCTTTCAAGCTTTTTCACCTTCCCAATTTGTTTCAAGTGGATTTAAAACAGTTTTATCACTAACACCGCAACCTGCAGCTAACTCGGACGTGGTTTGCGATGGATCCGCTTCCACAATATCCTTCAATTCTTCATTATCAACTTTGGTCTCCGGCCGTCCACGGGGCTTGTTCTGCAGACCGAAATTTCCAGAACGCAAACGTTGGAACCAAAAACGCACTGTGTTTTCTTTTGCGGCACCGTCGCCATAAACATCATTAATCCTTCGAGCCATTTCTGCAGCACTGGTGCCACGGTGGAACTCGTACTCGTAAATAACGCGATATTTCAAGTTTTCCATTTTGTAAACTAAGTGACGCAAAGAAAAAAAACGATTAAGGAAAAAACTAATGAATTATAATTTTCGAAACATAAATACATGAGTAAATAGCTGTATAAATTTGAATTTGGAATTCTTTACCAAAGAGAAGATATTTGAGATCAAAGTTGCCAGTACGGCAAAACACCAATTTCATATGTAATGACCTAATTATTATCTTCATTAATTAAAAGTTATTTATTTAATACATTATTCTGCAAACTGCTTTTTAAAAAGTATTTATTAAGAAGGTTTTTTAAATATGCACGAGTGTATTAGACGTTATGAATACATTTATGATAATATACTCATTTTTAGTAAAACGACGTTCATTTTGCTTTCCTCAGGCGATGTGGAATTAAAACGCGTCGGATGTTCCCTCAAATAAGTGGGTAGTTTATCATCTTCCCTTAAATAATATATACGGGATGAAATATGCTTCCAGGGGATGCAAATATTTCAAAATGCCCGCGAGAAGATGCTGCCATGGTTATAATAAAAATTATAATTGGCTTACTCGTACTCGTACCGAGCGGTACTTTTTAAATATATCCGCAAATCTGTACTGTACAGAGTACAAAAATAAATAAAGAATTAATATTGAAGAAACTATCTAAGTAAATTTAAAATATTCGACATCGGACTAAATCGGTTAATTAATTAGAGAACGAGTTTATTAAATTTCATATTCTTAAAAATTAGTTAAAAGGAAAATGCAAAGAATCTTCGTAATCATGCATTATGAGGCGAGGTTTCTCTAGTTGTACTGCGTGGAGGGTCGGATCGGGAGAGAGTTGTCGAGGGAGACCTGACCTAGTCCTTTCCAGCCGGACTCTCTGGACCTATCACCTTGCACCGCAATGGGAGGAATGAATTCTTACGTCCGTCACTCCTGGAAACATTTTCTCCCAGATTTCTATCTACTCCTCATTCCTTTTTCCTTCTCAGAACTTCCTCTTGTTCCTTTCCATAAAAAATATCCTCCTCAAAGCATCCCCAAAGCTTACATAAGTCCTGGGATTTTTTTCGCCTGTATCGAACTAACGTAAAAAAATCCTTGCGACGGTAAGTAACGATGAGAATATTATTTTTCACAGACGAAATTAACGACTCTCTTTCGAATATTTTAACAGAAAAATCAGAAAAAAATAACGTCACATCTAATAACCTAGAACCTTAGCTTTGCTGGGGCGCTGCTCTACCACTGAGCTAATGGGTCCCTATCTCCTTCGGTCATATTCAATATTACTTCGACTAAGATCTACCAACAATATCTTTATTTTATTAACGCATAATTTATTGGCTGCTAAATGATTGCACGATTCTTCTCGAACTAAATGTTATCTAGTCAGTGACTTAGATGAATCTAGATGTGGCCGTATCTTTTTCTGATTTTTCAAATTTACGAATGAGAGCCGCTAATATTATCTTCGGTAATAAAATATTACAATTTGCGGTTTTACTTATCGAGTTTGAACAAAAATAAATACAGGTGTCCGGGGGTAAAGTGCATTAACTTTGGGAAGTGATTCTACATAGTGTTAGGAGTAAAAAAGATAAATACCTTTTTTCCCATACAAAAAAAAGTACCTACTAAAAACCCTTAGTTTGAGGTATACTTAAATTCAACGTGGCAACGTTGCATATTTCTGATTGGAACTTATCCTTCGAAACCGAGTGTAAACAATAACAGGCCGAGATTTTGACAATCACATCGCTACCATTTTTGTTTTAAATAAAATTCAAAAAGTTAACTGCACCAAACAACAAAATGAAGTTACACTTATAACAATAAACTTATTAAACATTTTTAACCAATGTCATCATTGCTTTTGACTAATTAAAGACATTTTCAAAATGTCCACTTTTGCTTGTAGGCAAGCACGAAAACGAATATTATTAGTACAGGAAGGTCGTTAATCAAGAAATGCAGTTGGTGTTATCACATGTGATCCTATTGTTTGGGTGATGCCTTACGGAGCATGGGTTTAACAAAATCGCATAAAAGAAACACAATGTTATCAGTAAGGTTGGTTTACAACTAAATAGACAAGAACCATGACGACGTATTGAAACGTCATTGGCAACAATAAACTAAAGACGCACTGAAAAAAACATTTATTTTAAGTACTCGTAAGTCTTACTAAATACACACTAGTTTAAAAAAACTAAATTAATGAGGTTTGATCATATTAACAGAGTTTTTAAATTCTAATACTGCAGGGTACATTAAATTACCTACTTTACTAATAAACAGTAAAATGAAAGTTGCACTCAAAATCAACACTGATTGTGTAGTGAGTGATAAGCCTCAAATACACTACTCGCGAAGTTGATCGAAGTTAATGAAGAAGTGAGCTGAGTAGTGTAGTCAGACGCTTCGTGTTCGAACTTCGGAATGCTTCGAATCCTTTGACTCGGCGCAAAACCCGACAACAATCGGAAGTCGGACGAAACGAGGCGAAGTTGCACGAAGCGAAGTGAAGTTCGTTTCTACACTGTCGTATTCGATTACCTTCGATCAACTTTGCGAGTAGTGTGGCTGACGCTATAGATTTGGCAATAATGCAAAATAATTAAGCCGGCCTTACACGTTGGGCTAATTTTACCTTTTTTCTAAAAAAGTACCCCTAAAAGTTGGAATTTCGAAAAAAGTTATTCAACTTTTATATTCCTAGCATCATGTAGAATAACCTCCTGAAGTTAATGCACTTTACTCCCGAACAACCTGTATATTCTTTCTTTGTCGGGTATTCTAATTCCTTATTACTTACGTTAGTACAGCTTACAACCATGTATGCTCGTTTAAACAATGTGGCTGGATTCACTCTACGTGCATATGCATGTTGCACATGTGCATACCTGCACGTCGAGATAATCAAGTTATGCTAACTCTGAGTGTGACAGTACCATTTGGCACTTCGTAGGTACATATAAGTCCCACGTGGTAGATTGTGGGTGGATAACTGATACGTGTTCCCAGTTGCACGTGCAAATATATAACCATCACATACTATGTAGCTATACGAGCGGACGTGTGGCATACGTGTCAGAGAAGATATTAAACTACTTTGTTATTATTAAGTGAGCTTTCTACCGGTTGGTTCATCACGGGAAAAGTTTACTTAAACTGTATTCTCAACTGTCTTTTTTGGACAAAGTTTGCTGTGGAAAATGGTTTTATATGCCTGATTAGTTTGCTGTAGTTGAAAATATGCACAAGGAAGTATAGAACCCACAATATATTCACACTACGTAGGTACTTTTGATAAATGAAATAAAGAAATCACCGTGATTTTGATTTCTGTAGGCATAAATCCAATCAAGAGTCAGGGGGGCTATGGCATCCATACTTAAGGTACTTTATGAAGGTGACAGGAGTGTTGGAATGAAAGCGGACGGGGAAGAGAAAGATAAGAAATTAAGAATTCACGAAATTAAGAAGTCACCGTGATTTTGTTTTCTTTAGGGTCACGAATACCGCACAAAAACCCAATCAAGAGTCAGGGGGGCTATGGCATCCATACTTAAGGTACTTTATGAAGGTGACAGGACTGTTGGAATGAAAGTGGGCAAGGAAGAGAAAGATTAGAAATTAAGAATTCACAAAATTAAGAAATCACCGTGATTTTGTTTTCTTTAGGTACACGAATACCGCACAAAAACCCAATTAAGCGCCAGGGTCAGGGGGGGCTGTGGCATCCATACTTAAGGTACTTTATGAAGGTGATAGGAGTGTTGGCATGAAAGTGGGCCAGAAAGAGAAAGATTGGAGATTAAGAAATCACGAAATTAAGAAATCACCGTGATTTTGTTTTCTTTAGGTACACGAATACCTCACAAAAACCCAATCAAGAGTCAGGGGGGCTATGGCATCCATACTTAAGGTACTTTATGAAGGTGACAGGAGTGTTGGAATGAAAGTGGGCGAGGAAGAGAAAGATTAGAATTTAAGAATTCACGAAATTAAGAAATCACAGTGATTTTGTTTTCTTTAGGTACACGAATACCGCACAAAAACCCAATTAAGCGTCAGGGTCAGGGGGGCTGTGGCATCCATACTTAAGGTACTTTATGAAGGTGACTTGAGTGTTGGAATGAAAGTGGGCGAGGAAGAGAAAGATTAGAAATTAGGAAATCACGAAATTAAGAAATCACCGTGATTTCGTTTTCTTTAGGTACACGAATACCGCACAAAAACCCAATCAATAGTCAGGGGGGGCTGTGGCATCAATACTTAAGGTACTTTATGAAGGTGACAGGAGTGTTGGAATGAAAGTGGGCGAGGAAGAGAAAGATTGGAAATTAAGAAATCACGAAATTAACTGGTTTAAATGGTTTTATATGCCTGATTAGTTTGCTGTAGTTGAAAATATGCACGAGGAAGGATAGAACCCATCTCTTCACACTACGTAGGTACAATTGATAAATTAAATAAATATGTCACCGTTATTTTGTTTTCTTTAGGTACACGAATACCGCACAAAAACCCATTGGGGCTGTGACGTCCATACTTAAGGTACTTTATGAAGGTGAAGGAGTGTGGGAATTAAAGGGGGCGAGGAAGAGAATAATTGGAAATTACTTAATTATTCAGATCTGGTCACCAAGCACGGCTAATGCCATTTTAAGCTACATTTCCATTTCGATTGGCGACCCTTCACAATGCAATTCTGAGAGTTTTTTCTTGAATTAAAATGCATTATGAAAAATGATTATTCGTAACCCGGGAATGTTTGTCTTTCTTTTTTAAATTTAAAAAAAAAAAATTTTTTTTGAAATATGAGATCGACAAAAATGACGTAAATAAATTAGGTTTTTTTTATATTAACCCCACACAGGGGGCCCTGAGGAAAATAATTTCCCTCAGGGCCTATGTCATCTTTGAGGATGCTGAGTCTTCACCCAGCATCTTCAAAGATGACAGACCCTTCGTCTTTTTGAGGAGAGAAAGGACATGGGTCATGAAGAGACTTGAAGATATCCATGCTGTAGGACGAAGGAAACACAGAGGCCGGTAAATTGTTCCCCAGCAGAGGTGTTGAACCCGAGAACGAGTCGTAGAAGCGATCCGTTCTCATGTGACAAATGTCAACCGTGTACATATGTTGGGCGCGCGTTTGGCGTGTTTCCCGATAATGCACCAGTGCCGAGGGGATCAATGACGCTAGTTTCTCGGAGCTTCTTCCATTGAAATACCGGTATAACAAGGATAGCATTCCCACCCGACGCCTGTGCACTAAATTTAGCCGAGTTTTTTAAAGGTTTTTATTTAACTTTATGCGTCTTGTCCTGTTTCATGTATTTCACTGTATTCCGATGGAACTGGCGTCGTTGATTCCTTCGGCACATTTATACGCAGTTGAACATTTGTGACTCGTTGAGTTCAACATCTCGGCTATTGATCGATTTGCCAGCCTCTGTGTTACCTCCTTCTTACAACATGGATCTGTTCAAGACCAGGGTCAGAATCAGAACACGCCTTCCCTTCCACAAAATGATCCTTTACACAGCATCCCCAAAAATGACTTAGGCCCTGACACAAATATATTCGTAAAAGCCTCCTGCGTGGAGTTAATGTAAAAAAAATGTTTCTTTTAGATGTATTATTAGTATGATTAATCTTCAATGATTAATATTGCAGTGATGGTTAGGTACAACCTTCAAGTTATTCCAATAAAATTGAATAAATCATTATGTTTTGGTTGTATAAATAATCAATATATACAGTTTTTATGGAATCTAATAAGCAAATAAATTTATATTATGTTCGTATCATCTCACTTTAATAGTATCATTACCATAATTATTATAATTTTTCTCATGAAGAATGACTAAGAAAACGAAATTATTTTGGTTGCTATTTTATGGTCAAATTATGCAATCGTATAAATGAACTATTAATAATTATATTGATTTGCTAGGTACTTTTTTGTGTATAAGGCAATTCACCCTAAGATGCTAGGTACTTAATATAAAGCTAAATGTAAAGAACGCCTGCACTAAGTTTATAAATATATCAGGATGCCTACAAGGCGTTGCGGTGATTAGTTCGCACCCGTGCATATACATAGGTACCAATTAATTATTAGATGTCCTAATTAATTAATTAACATTACCCATATATGTATGTAAGTGTCGACTCGTGACTTTTAGGTGTGCTAGAGTTTAATATTTAAAAAATTGTTATGAAGCGATTTTATTTTATTATTTTATTTCATATTTTATTTATCGAGTAGTTAGGTACTATCGTTATTTATTGTTAGTCGTATCATGTTGGCGGCACTTGTAGATTTTATTCGGCGCGAGCGTGGGCAGCCTGGGGGCGTTTTCCGTTTCCTCACTCTGGTTTTGGGAGCGACATTGTGCGACTCGCTTCGAAAACAACAGTCAATTCTTTCTAAGTTTTAAAATGGCATAATTGAAATCCTGAGGTTGGATTGATATCATACGGGCGTAGAATCATGTCAAAGTTATTAATTAAAAGTTTCTTAGTAAACATCCGCGCGTAAAGCGAGATTTTGATGTTATTGTAGCCGAAAAGGCTTTTTTCGAAAATCGTTTTTTCGTGTAAAGATTTTATTTATTAAACGCCCTTATTTTAGTTAAATAGATGAGTATAACAGTTATTTAAAAAAATTCTAAATTAAAACAATAAAGAAAGCATAATACGGTAAAAATAAAAGTAAAACAAAAGCATATACCTACAACAAAATATAACAATAAATGCATATAATAAAATTAGATACATAGGTAAAAAATATAAGAAGTTTCACAAATAAAAGATATTCAATATAGACAAAAATTGTAGAGATTATAGACGTCTATTTATGTCTAAATATAAGAAAGAATTGAAATAAAAAATATTTATACTGATTGTTTTTAATGTGAAATATATCTCCCATATCAGAATATTTATTCCCGAGACTGTGAAGTCTCGGTATCGGTTTATTTTTTTTTTTTTTTATAAATTGGTAAGAGAGTGTCCTGGTGTTATTAAAATAAAAGGGTAGTAAATTTCAATAAGATCTTTTAGGTATGTGGATATTTATTAATTGAAGCAATTCAAGACAGTCAATTTTGTAATGCAGTATTTTATGTAATAGTATTAAATCTGTGATTATTCTTCTTTCTGAAAGTTCTAATAGGAACATTTTATCTAGTAGGTAGTTATAATCAATGTTTTCTACAGGAATATGCAATTTATAGTTTATATATCTCATGTGTATGTTGGCGGAATGAATATTGTAAAAGGGAGACCATATCGTAGAGTTATACTCTAATTGGCATCTAACAAGGGTTTTGTACAACATGATAAACGTGCCTAAATTATTGAAGTCTAAATTCAGGAAATTTCAGCCTGGCAGTGCACTGAACACAGATTTCCATAACCATAGGTACTTAATAGATGTCTAACGAATTGCATCTTTGGAAATTGCGAAAAAAAAACGAAGATTGCACGTTTTAATTTTTTTTATCTAAACTCCAACAGGAAGTCATGAGAAAAATTACTTCCACTTGGAGCCTGTCATTTATAGAGATGTTGTGTGGAGTTTTTGGGAAAAGAAAGGAGAGGAAAATCTGGTAAGGACAAAGAAATAAGGGATGGATATGAATTTGAGGGTCAGTACGTCCAGGAGTTACGGAAGTCTTCTACCGCGGTACAAGGCGATGGGTTGAGAGTCCTGCTCGAAAAGGTCTCTCTCAAACGGCCTCTCCCGATTCGGCCCGCCACACAGTAGATTGACTGACGCAAGATCTGGACAAAACCTTCACTCAAGAACACGAGTACCCCTGCTAAGTCAAAACTCCAAACATAGCGAACCACTTTGAACCACACCGCTGCGCCGTGCAATAGGTGGGCAGACGCATTTGTTGCCAAGATCTCGGACAAACTTCACCCTATGGACCCCCCCCCCCTCCCACTGCTAAGTCGTCAAACGTATCGAACCACTTGGGGTGACCCATGGCAGGGGTTTGGTTTCGGAAGCGGCGATACCCATACCCGCCTTCCAAATTAGTACTTACCTGACTATCAACCCAAATAGAAGGTCACTGTCTTTGTGAGATTTTGAAAAATATCTCCATTCCCTTTTCCAATCCGTTTAGGCAGAAATTTGATAATTTTTCACACTTGACGTTCAAAATAAGATGAAAATTATCGTCATCATCTGATTGCGAGAGACTTAAGAGAAGACGGAAAGCCCTGGAGTGCAGCTAGTTAAACATAATAATAAGCCGATTATAAGTATGCAATTCGCTTATGACAGGTGTTAGCGGTTAACGGCGGCTGGTTCGCTAAAGGATACGACTAACAGGACACAGGACCCGCAAGCCATAATTCCATTAGCAATATTAGCTACGTGACTCACATGCCCTAGCAGAGTGTAATGTCCCATCCATGTTCGCCTATCCGACTACCCGCCTACCCGCCTACCCGCCTACCAACCTACCCGCAGAAGCAGTGTGGGCGATTGAACTCCAAATCACTTAGAGAGAGATATCCAGCCTTTTTTGATAAAAACTTTTAGCCATTGATAATTTATTTTACGAATATGCCCATTTTTAAACTTTTATGATCAATTTTTTTATGTGGGAATTTTTTAATATGTAAGTTTTTTTAATATCTTAGGTTAAGTATACATATTTTATATACGTACAGGAAAAGGATAATTATATCTCTTAAGGCCGCGCTACCCCGCTCAAAAAGAAGAAGATTGAGAGACGCGCCAACATTAAAAACCATAAAATTCAAACAAATTAAATACAAAAATTTTGAAAATGTTTAATAAAAGACGACTCCTTTGCGAAAGAGCAAAAATCTCGTGGGGGTTGTGTCAAGCAGCATTTAAAGAAACATTGTGAATTTTTTTCATATATATAACTTGTAAAATAACAGAAACAAACGTGTAAATAATAGTTTTCGGGCATATATTTTGCGATTTATTTCTATCGAGGGAATTTCAAATCATTACCGTTTCGGCGTGGGGAATGTATAGATACTATCTTAAAAAATAACATTTCTTTTTAAGAACTTAACTATTTCAAACGTTTATGCGTACATATACTGTACAAAAAACTTTTTTTGACATCAGAAACATTGTCCCAAGAGCCGTGTACAGCATTTGAGGTATTTTATAAATCAAAATGAATAAAATAAACTATATTTCATTTTAATTATTTTTAGTCGTTCCCCATTAGTGGTAGTTAATAGGATTATATTATATTGTGTTGATTCAATATCCTTCAACAGATGTCGTAGGTTAGACAGTTATGTGTAGTTTTGAGATGTCCCAATAGATATCAGTAAAGTAGTGCGTTAGGAGATTGGTAACTATTGACGCTTGTGTCTAATAACCGAACGGTTACAGAAATAGCCGAAGAATATATGGAAGATCTGCAGTCGCTCGTGTCTAGAATGAACGAAGTATGTATGAAGAATGAGTTAATGATGAATAAAAATGTATTGTAAGTAAGTCTAAAGTCATGGTGTTTGAAAGAGAGAGTCCGAAAACGGTGTGCAATATAGTTGTGAATAATGAATACTTGGAGCAGGTGGATGAGTTTGTGTATTTGGGTAGTATGTTTACGAGAGATGGGAAGGTTGATAGAGA
Organism: Limnephilus auricula; assembly: GCA_951813805.1. NCBI lineage: Eukaryota > Metazoa > Arthropoda > Insecta > Trichoptera > Limnephilidae > Limnephilus > Limnephilus auricula. The sequence continues at coordinate 4,334,385 of OX638401.1, forward strand.
CATTGATGGGAGGGTAAATGCAGGTAACTCCATTAATGGAGGACTGAATGCCGTTGGCGCTAACAAAAAGCTGTCCAAAGAAGCGAAGTTAGCAGTCCACAATGGTGTGCTTGTACCTACCCAGATGTATGGCAGTGAGGCATGGAACTGGCAGAGGAAGGATGAAAGTAGACTGAATGCTGTTGAAATGAGATCCCTGAGGCGTATGTGTGGTAGAACCATGTATGATCGTGTGAGAAATGTGGAGATTCGAAAAGAATGCAAGGCTGATGTAAGCATAATGAGTAAAATTAAGAAAGGAACCCTCATATGGTTTGGGCATGTAGAGCAAATGAACAAAGAAAGGAGCGTAAGGATATATGATGCAAGTGTGAATGGTATAAGAAGTAGGGGACGTCCGAGAAAGACATGGCACGATCAAGTGAATCAGATACTTGAGTCGGGCCATGTCAAGAGTCAGAAAAATAGAAGAGTATGTATGAATGTGAATGAGGCAAAGAGTGCGTGTCAAGACCGAGGTGTTTGGCGGTCCGTCCTCTCTGCCTATCCCTGCGGGGAAACGGCCTGATGGTTAGTTAGTTAGTTATCCTATACAGCTGGGCACATTCAGTATCAAGTTCCCGTGTATCCATTAGAGCGGACATTTGGTCCAGTTAAATATTCATTGTAAACCACACGATAACGTAAATAAAGAAACTTTATTAAGGATTCCCGAACATTAATACATACATACATAACAAATAATCCCAATCATTGGGACTGAAGAACTTTTCAAAAGTCAATATTTACAAAAAAGTTTACGTATAACTGACACAGGAGTTAATAAATATATCTTATGAACCTTTTGAAGGTTGGCCACCGCTGCACTAAACTCTACCCCATTCTGCTTAGTAAATGGTAACCACATCAGCTGTACAAATCCTTTACATCAAAGTGACTCCCAAACCACATCAACTCTAGAAATCCTTTGCATCAAAGTGACTTGATTAGAACCACTCATTCAATATATCGTTGGTACCCCAACAGCGTCACTTAGTCAATTGGTTAACGTGGGTTTAGGAAGCAATTACATTTCGACGATTAAACGCTATGAAATAATTAAACAGTATTAGTTAGTTTTTTTTTTTTGTTAAGTTAGTTAATTTTAATATATTAATAAAATTTATTACCATATTTTTTTTGTTATTTTGACAGCTGTTTCGACTTATATGGCCATTTTCAAGTTGTGTTTAGACCACTATGAGACGACTTATTTATAAGATTCTATTTACCCCCATCCGATTTCAATTCTTAAGATCCATGATTTTCAACGAACGTATGATCCTGATATAACATTAATTATAAAGGAAAATTATTTTTTCCCCACTTCTCAGTATGTTTATAAGACCTAAACAATAATATTCTTTTAAATAAGTCAATAGCGGTCACGTCATTATTAAACAATTAAAAAAACATTAACATTTAATGTATGGAAAACAGATTTTAAAGTACCCCACAAAATACAGAATCTATTATTATAATTATTTTCTCGGTAAATCGGTTTAACCGGTAATACATCCTTTTAGGCACCTTCAAATTGAAGTTGGGCAGGATTAAATGCAATTATATGAAAAGCGGTATAACCACAGTTTGAAAATGGCCTTATACGCCGAAACAAATGTCACAAAATTGTTTTTTAAAATACTAACAGAAGTTATTAATAACATTAAACAAAAATATAATTCGATTAAAAATTAAATAACGTTCGTTTCTGGAATTTATTATTCAGTTTTAGAGGCATTTTAGAAATTTGCATTCTATTCTCAGTGTTTACCAACTCGTTAGATTCCTGTGTAAATTCTATTTTATTACGTTGAATCGCATTTCCTGATTTTCACTTCTCAGCTCAGTTTCCAGGAATCCTGGAATTCAATTTTGCAGCGAAGAATAAACCTAATAGAAATATTATTGTGAAAGCTTTGAAACGTTAAACATTTGTGGTGATGGAATAAGCAATGAACTTTTGAATATACCTACCTTATTAATATACACGCGGTGTCCAGAAACTCATTATACAAGCTGGAAACCAGTGAATCGGATTTGACGACGATTTTGCTGTATAAATTTTTCTAATTTGGGCTTTCGTTTTCGAGTAAATCGCGCGCGATGATGGATTTTTTGTCAATTTTTTTTAAATTGGTATGAAGAGGGTATATAGGTAGTATGCAGTTATATGTAAAAGTGTTCCATATTTCTGGTACAATACTCCGATTACTCATAAACACCACCAAATCAATTATAATACTGAAAAACTTGTAGTGAATTAAACAAAATGATGATGTTTGCTGGGTCAATAGTAAGACATTTCAAAATGTCATACTAATGTACCATACTTTTGTGCCTCCGGTATTATTTTATATTCCGTATTTCTACCGGTTTATTTTGAGATTTTATGCTTCCCAAAACTAAGCTTTCGTGCACCCAAAATAGCGTGTTTTATAAAGGACAAAAACTGTATAATAACCTACCGAATGCCGTTAAGGAAGCCTCAAACCTTAGCACTTTTCGTAGGACATGTGCTATATATGTTAAAAACAATCTTTGATTAGATTACAAATATTATACTGTATTTCTTAAATTGTTGTTAACTGTATTTCTTAAATTAATCTCTTAAATTGTATTTCTTAAACTGTATTAATTAAATTGTATTATCGTATTTTCTTACTAGATGTATGAAAAAGGTGCATACATCTAAATAAACATAACAAAAACAAAAACAAAAAAAATATGTCTCTTGAACACTTTCAGTTTAAGTTCCTGAAAAAATATGTGTCTTTACAAAAAGTCTACATTGTCGAGCCGAAACGGTAATTATATGGAATTATATCCTCTGAAAAATATTAAAAACAGTTTTTGTACTGATAACATGTCATAGATATTTTTAAAAAATCAACATATATCTTTAAATGCAACTTAAGCAATTTTCGAAGGATTTTTGCTTTTAAACGAGTCGTGTTTTGGAGATGTCTGATGAATTAATTGGACGATCGATATCAGTATTTCATTTTTTCTAAAATGCATTGAAGCCCAGACCCGGCTCAAAAGGTTATATTAACGCTTTGTTTGCCAGAAATTGGGAAAGAAAAATCGAAATGATCAGATCAAAAACAAAACAACAACAAAAATGGATCTCCATGTTATATGTAGATTCTCTGCTTAGACTATGAGTTTACAGACACGGTGGATGAAGGAACCAGCTGTGTGTTCACATGGTAATTAATATTTTCAAAATTCAGTTATTAAATATTTACAAATCAAAACCAGGTAATTTTTTTATCGAAATTTTTAATTTAATTATCGAAAGTAGATTTGGCTAAATTGAATGTGTGTATTGATTCTTCGTGTAGCTTCAGGTTCCTTCTATAGATTTTTATTTATTCATTTATTTATTCTTAATATATTTGTATTACAGAGGTATAGTATGTTGTCCTCCAAGCTTGGAGTTCACCTGTGTTGTAGAAGACGTTTTTTAATTGTAAATTATAATTTGTATACAAAAACAGTGTAAACAACTTAAACAGTGGTCTATGTTACAGTATATAAAAGAGAAACAATAAAAGTTAAAATGTAAAATCGATTTCTACATAGTTTCAACAAAATAGATGTGTATTGTTAGTTATGAGTGTGGAAACAAAATTATAAATTCAGAGTTATAAGGATTTTAGCCAGTTGAATGTGTGTTTTATTGTATTCTGTAAGATTAGATTTTTTATATTGTGTTGGAAGTGAATTGTATAGTTTTATAGCCTGGTATCTGTGGTGTTTTTGTCCAAATGATGTGTTTGTTTTTGGTATCTGTATTTGGTGTGCATGTCTTGTTCTAGTATTGGAGAATTTTGTGAAGTGTTAAATGTGTGTAAGTTCTGGTAAAGGAAAATTAGTATTTGTTTTGAATATAATTTTAGAATTTTCAGCACTGGGAATTTTTTGAATATGATTGATGTAAGTGGTAGTATTGGTAATTTAAGTATTACTTTTATTAAAGTTTTCTGAGCTTTAAACAGTGTGTTGTTGGCGTTGTTGTTACTGGCGCAGCCCCAGGCAACAATTCCGTATTCCATTATCGATTTTTTTTTATATCATATATGTTTAAAATATTTCTCACGTTTTTGAAAAATTAAATCAACTTGTTTAGTTTATCTATTACCGAATCTACGTGTCTATCCCATTTTATATAACGATCGAAGTATAAACCAAGATATTTAATATTTTCCATTTGAGTAATCGGGGGACAATAGCATGGGGTGTGAGCTGGTTGACAGGAATGTATTTTAAGGTATATGTTATTGGGGGGTTGGCCTTTCGAGTTTACGCTGAAAGTTATGAATTTAGTTTTATTTATATTTAGAGTTAATAAGTTAGAGTCAAGCCACTTTTTAGTAATATTTAAGCCAAGTTCTGCTTTTGTGGTTGGTGTTTTCCAGTCATTGGCCTTAAAGAGTAACACCGTTATCACCTGCAAAACTTTTGTTTTCTTCGTCTATTTGAAGGTGACCCAGATCATTAATATATTTATGTAAGGAATAGGATTGGACCAAGCACGCTGCCTTGTGGTACTCCGTAAGATACTTGTTCCTTGTCACTAGACGTATTTTCTATTGGGTGCGATTTCCCATATAGCTTTCAATAAATTTGAGTTCTATTCCCGTGATTCCGATATTTTATAGTTTATTAAACAGGTTTTGATGGTGAAATGTGTTAAAGGCTTTTGCCAGATCTAGCAATATTCCAAGGCATTTTTAGCCTGATCTATATTTGTTTTGAGATGTCTGCTATATCCCAGCAAATGGCAGTTGAATATGATATTAGAAGAGTACCATCTATGTTCGTGTCTTAGATTCGATTCGGTTAGGATAATAGATATCGGCGAGATTGGGCGGGCTTCCATAGGGCCCGGCAGCGGCAGAATTGCTTATAGCGTAGTCTATTAAGGACGTGGATAACTAAGTAAATCAACTAGTAATTACTCGAATCTATAATTTATTTGTAAGACACCCAACATATCTTAAGAGGGATGTTTTGCGCGGCCCGTTTCAGCCTGTTTCTTTCTAAACTTAAGTAATTTGCAATTTAAATTTTCAACCATCAAAATGGTTTCTTTTATTAATTTCTATAATAAATGTAGTTAAATTATTATAAACAAACTCCCAAATAATTACACAAATTCCCTCTAAAATCATAAAATATTTAAAAAATTTATAGCCTATATTGTATGATTGAAAGCAAAAATAAATAAAGTAGCTTATATCTATTATATATATTTGATATATCTTTTGATTACAAAAATAATTTTTCAGATTGGTTGGGTATTTTGGCCTCAAATCCAAAATTAAATTTTGTATGAAACGGGCCGAAATGGAAAATTTAAAAAAAAACGTTAAAAAATGGAAATTCAGAAATATAACAATAAAAAAATGGGTATTAAAAATATAACTTTCTCCGAGGGTTAAAAAAACCTACCACCTTTACAAAGAAATAGAGGCCTTTAATTTAGGTGCTGCAATTTTTGTAATTCTTGCAGATGTTTACATTTCTTGGAATATTTATTTCATTTTTGTCCTCAGCTTTATTTTAATGTAATAGGTTTTGCCATTACGCTCATGGCGACAAGCAGCTTGAATGCTTAGCCGGTTGATTTTTTGTAACATTTAAAAAAAAAAATACTTTTTAGAATACATATATTTTTAAATGGGCTAAATCCCATCCCACCAGGTAAGACCATTCTGCGGTGGTAGGTATTAAAAAATAAAATCTTGTTTATCCGACAAATGATAGAAACAAATTAAAAGCTTTCTTGGTAATATTATAAATAATATTGTAGAAGGCGAATTGAAACAGTTTCAAACAAATAAAATTACGTTTCTTGGAATTATATAATCGCTGAGAGGTTAAAAGAGACGGTTTGTTTATTATATTTTGCAGTATTTTCCTTTGTCCCGTGGCGTTCAATTCACGGAAAACGTCAAGGATTTTGCGATTTTAACCTTTGATAGGTAAGCTGGATCGGAAGGATACCTCAATAGGATTTTATTTAAATAAAGTGAAAAGGGTGAATGGATCTGTTATATTGTTGATTTTAAGATTTTTAAAGTTAAATAACTGCCCCAAGTTAATAAAGGCCAAATTACAATTTCTACTGGATTTAATATTTGCTGCTTTCTGCCACGGGCATGTTTTAGTATTCGATATACGACAATTCAAGTATTGACGGTCTCCGTGATAGAGGGGTATAACTCTCGACTGGCAATTCCGGTTCGTAGTATCTTTTTCTATTAAACTTAAAAACTTAAACTTGCAGATAAAGTCAATAGATGTCGAGTATTAAATAAAATGGATAAATTTATCCAAGACACTATCTAGATAGCATTTAGTTTGAGTTGAACCTTGCAATCATACATAAAGATAGAGCAACCAATGATGATAATGTTGGTAATTCTCAGTCGAACTATGATACATAATAACACATTAGCTCAGTTGGTACAGTAGAAGGTCCTGCCATTTCAAGTAATTTCAATTCTGAATAGTGGTCTTACACCAGGGAGATACTGAGAGTATCTTCCACTCTGGAAAGTGTCGGAAATATACTTTATATTATTTTTAGATTATTAATTGTTAAATAACACAATTTAATTAAATTAAATTTATTTGCGACCCGCGACCTTCGGATTGGAAGTCGAGAGTCTTGCCCCTCGACCACGCCGGCCATCAAGAGGAAGAAATATATATATATAGTTAGCTGTTACTTTTATCGTAATCAAAATAATAGACAAATATACTAGCAACTTTTGATTAACCTGTAGCCTAAAGAAGTCTTTCAAGTTTTTAGCAAAAACTGTACCAACATAATAGTTGAGAGAATCAAGGATCCTTCTCAGAAGCCTGTGTAACGTGGGCTGACCAATCTATGAGCCTTTTGAAGGAATATAATTTTATAAAGATTATATTATTTTAACCTCAATAAAATTTATTACATCTAAAGTAAACTTTAATTTGGCTGGTATTCTTTAATGTGAGGTTCTCCGAGATATGTTTTAATTTTGAATTGAAATTAAATTATTAATAACTCTTTATTCATAAATAAATTATAATTATAGCTGTGTAACTAACCAGTGCCTCATTTCTCCGAATTGGTATGTTTTAGTAATTGGGTACTTACCAGGAAGAAGAATTATGTATTTTATCATAGTCGTCTCGTGATTTTTGAAGTAAGTCTTTAGGGGCATTGCTAAGAATAGCCCAGATCTTTTTTGGACGGAAATAGCGTTTGAGACCGTAAATAACGTTCGATTTATATTTCATCATATTAACGTAGTAGATATGGCTACAGTGAGTGTGACACCTAGCAAAATAACGAATAACAAATTAAAACTCAAACGTCAGACGTCATCCGTTTATCTTGTTTAAACAGGTTTTTGTTATGTATTGTTGATTATTATATGATTAAACTAAATATTTTAGATGAACATATTGGTTTGTCTTATTTATCTCTATGATTCTAGCTATCAGTGGCGGTTTTCTCTAAAGTGCGGTTGTGCGGTGAACCCCCATTAAAAAGATGAAAAAATAAAACAATCTTGTTGTATAGTAATATAAGCGCATCACAGATAGCTCGACAATAAAATTCCATCTTTAAAACTCGCGCCACCGAAAATTACGGTATCTATTCCCATTTTGTGCGCGTTGCGATCCGCACACATTTCTCCATACGAAAAAATCATAGCCGATACGAATCGCTGTGCCGGTAGAATGGACAAAACTACGCAGCTTGGTGCGCCGATCACGAGTCAAGATCTCTCGTGACCTCCGAACTTTGACGAGTCTCGCCGAAACGAAGCCCGAGATTGTCGCAGGATGACCGGCTGACGGTCGACTTTTGCACCGACGGATGCAAGTTAAATGTTATATATTATGGTATTTAACTTTGTAGTCATTTTTGTACATTTTTATTTTCTTGTTTCTGCATTTCTCCAACCGTTTACTAATGGCATTTGTAAATCTACTATTGAAGTGGACCGATTTTAACTTCTGTTTTCGTATTTGTTTTTTAGATCAGTCGTTACATCCCGTAGTTTTTTTTTTTTTTTTTTTTTATAGATAATACCTCACAAGAGTCCCAACTGCTCCCGTCTGGAGCCAGTGAGACTATGGCATCCCCGATTGGGGTATGTTGTGAGGCTGAAGGAAAGTGGGGAAGGGAAGGAGATGGGGAAGAGGAAGGTAGGAAAGTAGGAAAGTACCTGGCTATTCAGATCTAGTCACTAAACACGGCTAACTAAAGCCATTATTAAGCAGCGTCTCAATCCTGAATGGTGGTCTTACACCAGGGCGATACTGACAGTATCTTCCACTCTGGAACGTGCCGCAAATGTACGTAGTTACGAGTACATTTACTTAACTTTCGGCTAACAACGTCGCTAGTTATGCAATTTTGTGTTGAGCTTTCCCCGTATTGTTTCGGCTTTCAAATTGAAAGTGGTTGCATTTATCGGTTGTCGCGAATATTCTGTCCTAATTTTTTCACACAATGACGGAATACAGTGTTATACACAAAAAATAACGCTAATGCTTATGAAAAAAGTTTGGAAATTAAATATAATTATTTTTTGTATACGTGTATAATGGATTTTTTGTATAAATGAAAAAAAGCTCATTTTATTTCGTGCCACCTTTATTTGTGATTCTTGTTTTTTTTTATGTTTTAAAATATCAATTATATTACATTCAACATTCTACGCAATTTTTCTTATTGAAAAAAACAATCAAAATTAGCAACGTACATTGAGTATTGTAAAAACCATTAAACAATTTAAATCCTCTAAAACTTTTTTTGGTCGTTTAATAATTGTGTCGAGGAGTGTCAAGTTATTTAAAAACAATAGTATTTATTTAGGTACCCCTCCACTAACTTTATTTAATTTGTATGACAAGAGTAAATTTTGATTAGACAATATATCTTCTCTTGAATTTCTGAACCCCCCGTTAAAAAGACCACGAACCGCCACTGCTAGCTATTGAAGTAAAAAGTGGCAGAAGTGTGACAGTAAAAATAGTTTTCTTTATAATTTAAATGGCTGAACTGCAGGAAAATTTTATAAATTCATCTATAAATAATTATAATCAACCTAATCATCTTCCCCCGCCTAAAAAATGTAAGTTTTTAATTTAGTTTTTAGTCAAAGAAGTTTTACTCCAACTGCGCGTAAAGGTTAGAATTCAATCTAACCTTTTAAGGTTCAATCTCTAAAATCCCTAGTTAAAAATATTACCTTCCCTTCTTCTTTGTAAATGCTATGTGCGAAAGGTAATATCTCAATGACATCCGCTCTTCAATTCTACTTCAGATAATACTAACGCTTACTTACCAGAAATAATATAAATAGTTCTTCTCATTCTACGGAAGAGTGCTTCAACAGGAAAGTAAAAAGATTAAATTCTTCGCTATTATAGCCATTCTTCCAGTACGATTCTTGCTTTAGACAACATTAAGGCGTTTAAAAAAATATCGACAGATTGATTACTTTACATTTTTTTTCTATCACTTGTCTGCTTTCGGAGGCTGGCTACGAGGTTCGTAACGGTCGCCGGCCTCTTCAGTTTCCAGCTTTCAAATAAAGAGATGTCTGCCACCTTCGGATAGAATTCGAGTATTGCTCTGCAAAGCAATTTGAATGTTTTGTTAATTAAATGTAGTTAAAGTGATTCAGATATTAAAAGATTTAAAATCACTATCGCCGTGCGCTTCTTGTTTTCACCTTTAGGGGGGACGGTCACGCCTGGAGAGCCAGTCTGATCGCCTCCTTTGCAACACGTGTTTCCATAGAATCGAACTTTGTTAAATGGATCAGAGGCCCTAGCACGCTTGCTCTATAACGATCGATAGGATAACTATCGGTAACTTCTCATCGTTCCCTACGACAACTGCAGATCGCAAACGAATACGTGACAGTTCACAATCACTAAGTGTCTTTAATATATTCGATATCAACTGTCGTTTGTACGTTTGAGATCTGCAGTTGTCCTAGGGAACGATGAGAAGTTACCGACAATCGGTCGGTAACTTCATATCGAGCGACCGTGCTAGCACACCAGGAATAAACTCAGTGATACGTTTCGCCTCCAAGATGGGAATCTACCAATTGAATGGGGTAATGAACAATAATATTCGTTATATGTTTTGTCCTAACTTTTAATTGGTAATTTAAAATCCGTCTTTAATGTTTCCGCAAAGAGATTATTAAGCTCTCTCTAGAAGCGTAGAATCATTTGCTAAAATACGATTTAATACATTTGAATAGCAAAAGAGATCGTTTTATTTAAATAACCCTATCTTTATCATAGCTACCATGAATTCTTAAAACTGGAATGATATTTATCTCAAATCTCCCCATCTATCGAATTCCCAACAAAAGAATCCTTGACTGAGCTAGACTGTGGCATATGCAAGTATTTTTGTGATTTTAATGTGTATGTATTAAAAATTTAAAGTAAAAAATGTTCTACCAAAACGGTTCGAAACCGGCAGCTACCTATCCGTGGGCAGGAATCTGGGGTCAGTATGTCCAGGAGTCACAAACGTAAAACGTATTGCGGTGCAAGGCGATGGGTTGAGAGAATCCCTATGGTAGCCGTTTCGTTCCGGCACGCAACATCAAAGATCCAGACAATCCTTACCCCACAGTGTGTGGGGGGAGGCAAATATCGGGCATCAGTGCTGATGGGATCTTAATGTGTAAATGAGAATGAAGAAGAAATGTGGCCAGGTGAGCGAAGTGGGCGACTCTCCCACAAGTTTTCTCATTCAATTTCGTGCAGCAAAAAAAAATTGGAAATTAAACAGGTAGTTACTAATTTAAATATAAACACATAAAAAATTCCAATATTGATTTTACAGGACGATCAAAATTTATTGAACTTATATTATTGTATATTTCTAACTAGTTTCCTCTTCAAATTATAGGGGCCTGACCTTTGTAATGTATACTTGCTAACCACAAATTAGTGTTAATATTTATTTTTCATCTCTTGTTATTCAGCGAAACAGCGAAGACAAAATATAAGATTTCTACAAAACACGTTTTATTAAATTCCCAAAGAAAACATACTTAAAAAAAACATTCCCTTCAAATAACATTTTCTCGTGTGCTGAGATATAAATGATTATTTCAACTTTATTCTATTCTTTTTGGTGGAAAATTATCTACATATTTACTTACGTGAAAATGGAAAAAAAATATTTTATTTAAATATATATCAGTAATGTAATGTGTCCCATTTTTTCGTGGGCATAAAATTTGAAAATAATATCAACTATGTTGAGTCACTGACCTTTGAGGTAAATAATATGCCACTTAAGTTAATTAAGACGCTCTTGTTAATGAACTTTAATCAGATTACATTACAAATCGTATGTAAATAGATTAGCATATTTTTTGATAATCTATTTAAGTCTATAATCGATGTAGGTAAATGGTAATGAAACGCAAAAGGGTATATACGTCATAAACAATTACTTATGTATAAACTTTACGAACCCTGGCAATATATAGAAGATCTCCTACTACCATGACATTAACTCAACTCAGCCACTGACCGGTCAAATATTTAACATATTAATGTATGATGATATATATTTTTCAGTTTTCTAGTTGTATAGACCAGTATAATAGTCTCCGCATTAAAAAATACATTTGTATAAAAAAAATTAAAAGGTAAAATAAAAATATAATTTTAATAGTGAAATTGAAAGAATAATAAAACGTTTAAAAAATCAGATTTTGTATATATTCAAACTAATAAGATAAAAATGAAGGAAGATAAACCATATAAAATAAAATATAAATCATAAAATATTATTAATAATATGATGAAAGAAAAACAATCTGAACACAGCAGGTACTATTGGTGAATGAAAATGCTTTACTTTTCTTCAGGTTAAGTAATAATTGGTTATTCCCACAATAGATTCCAACAATATTTTGATATTTTGATTGAACTATGGGATGTCATTAATATTTGTAACTTTTTTGTAAATTTTACTGTAATTAGCAAAAATTTGGAAGAGATTTTGAAACGTCTGCTTATAAGGTGGAAAAACAAAAAAAAATACGAGTGTGCTTTAGATCACACGACGGAAGTAAATACTTCTTTAGTAATCTAATCTAATTTTCTTCCTGGCATCGAATAAAACCATTTCAATCATCAGTGTAAGAATCTAAATTGAAGATTCGTTTGGAATGTTTGTTACCAATCATTGTAACAAATCAGTCGTTTCGATGCACGCACACTCTAAACTAAAATTTGATTAATTTTATTATGGGAACTACGCTTAGAATGGGATTGTTGATTTAATTCTTACAAAGTTTAAAATAAAACTTTTTTGATGCGGATTCTAGTTAGAGAGCGACGTTTATGCACATTTGCAGCAGGAAATTCAAAAAATTCCAATCGAAAAAGTGCTAGTTATTAGTTAGATTTTTAACGTTTAGAGTGTGAAAAACAAACATAACTATTGTCAGCATAAATGCCAGCGACCATTCCAAACGTCATTACTATCGGTTTGAGCACTGTTGTTACAATTAGATTGTGAGGAATGAACCTCAAAATTAATTTTAATTTATTATCGTTCGCCTCCGTAACGTTCGTAACGCCCGTAACGTTCGGATACAACGCCTCTCGTAACGCTCTCGCCAGTTTACCCCCAAGTCAAGCGTGCGTAAAGAAGTATTTACTTCAAAAACAATAATGGTTCAAGATGTAGTCCATGTCGAATTCCGAGTATCATAAAAACGCTGGGAGAAACCTTTAACTCCAATTGATTAGATCCATAGTACGGAAATGAGGGTGCCGGTCGAAAATTAATACAATTATGCTCTATAATAATTAATTATGTAGCTTTTTAAAAGAAAAACTGTAGCACACCGTTTTTACGCTTGCCACTACACCATCTCTTTCCCCCGTACAGCGCCCTCCTGCTCACCCAAACCTAGGCTAACCAGGCTGGGCAGGCATTTCCTACCCTCGACTCGCCCCATAAACCACGCCCCGCCACAAGGAATGGCCTATATAAAGAGCTGCGCGCCCTAATTCAACCAGTTCGTCTGCAGCTCGCCCTTGGCTAGTACACTCTCTTAGTTGCGCCTCGTCCTTTGGCACGACCCTCTAAGGAGTATTCTACTTCCATAAGCAAAGCACCAACCAGACCCCGACTGCTGCCTTAGTTGCGCTTCGTCCTATGGTACGACCCTCTAAGCAGAACACAGTCGCCGCCGCCCGTTACCATAACGGCACGAGTCAGTTTTGTTGTTCCCAAGGACTAATCAGCAAGGTTCCCTCCGATCCCTTGCTCAGTTAATTATTATGGTGATTTGATACATTGTGACTATTTTTACTATATTTAAGCTGTGAACTTACCTTCAATAAATAACATTTTACCAACAAATGTGTTACAAAACAAAAATAAATTCTTAAGCTTTAATGTAAATACTGAAAAAATCTTAAAGCACATAAAACTGGATTAATAATTTTGTTACTTCTAGACATTTTGAAGTCTCATCATTAATCCTGTATTTGCAAACTCATTTTGCGTGAGAACGGAATATTAATTAAAGGTCTCATCTACGGTGGATCATCCTTAAGCCGTATTCTGTTCTTGTCACCACAAGTCATCGCTCCACGTTAATATAATTTCCTGCCTCCCATCACATTAATACGTAAATTAATGCTATTTACGGCTCAAGGTGTGAAACAACCGCACAGTTTCTAAGATCACTGTTAATCCTAAACGAAGCTAATACTGAATTTGTTTATGACCCACACAATTTAAAAAAATTCAAATTTCATTTAAAATAAGTAACTTAATTTACATACATCATAGATCTCATGCTTTTTTTAAAGCATTAAATTTATCTTTTTTGTTTTTGTTTTAACAGATTTTATTTTCACTTATTTTCTAATTATTAAATACATTTTTATTTCACTTTTGTTTTCTTTTTTTAATTGCATCTATGAATGAAGTGGATTCTTGGGGAATTTATCCCAGTTCCCGACATCTGATCAAGCTGAAACTCGGCTATCAACTTGCGCAGAATGGCCTTTCGATAACAATGTTACATTGGAATTTTTGCGAAATAACTGGGCTAATAGTGGTCAAATATTGAATCCGATGACGTGCATAGTTGTTCTATCTATTTATCTATCTGATCTATTTCTACAACCTGTGTAGTTTGTGTGACGTCTGAGCCAATCGGAAGGGTTTGAATACATTGTTTTTTTCGATAAAAATTATTTTTTCTGAATTGACATCATATATTTGTGAGTAGATATGTTTTGAAGACATAAAACTTTTCATTGTATTCATTTACTTAATTAGAACTTACTTTTGTTTACGTATCCGAAAACTAAAAACGGTTTTCTAAAAATGGTGAAATAGGCTTTCAAATTTTATTGTTAGAAATAATAGTGTAATTTTTTTAATATATTTTTTTTATGAACTAAAATTACTGATAATGAAAAAAATAAAAACACACACATATTTCATTAGACAGATGAATTATAAACGTTACTGTCACCTCACTCTTTTGTCATTTCATGTAAAAATAATTCTTAAAAAATTCACAAAATTTCATAATTTTTTTTCAAATTATGATTGGAAACTTTGGTTTCATAAAGGTGTACATGGTGTTTTTTTAGATTTGAATGCATAGCGTGTTGTGTTCTCTTTCCAACACCATTTAGATTATACTTCTCACTATTATAGTAAGGGAGACACAACGATTTCTATGAGACCTATGTGAGCTGGGACAAATGTGGTCTCCTGTGATTAAACGGGTTAAGAAATTTTTATTACAATATGATTTATATTAAAATTTATGAATATCGTTACCGTGTTGTATTTATTAACAAAAAATGTGTTTACTAGCAATATCTATGTTTGAATACTGTGTGGACTTTGTCATACTGTGAAATATCGTATTATAATATAATATTATAAACATGTCGGTTCACGTAGCTGGTTGTGAAAGGGTTATGTAAATTCGTAAACGAAATTAACATGCAACTTGTGAATTTCATATTTACACATCGATCTCAACTGAAGCCGTGTTAGTAATTAATACAAATAACTTAATTAACAAGTTCTATTTTGATCATGTTAAATTTAGTCCACGATTTAATAAAGTGGGTGATATTCGCGTTTCTATGGATTCTTGTTCAAGTTCGATATCAAATGTATGAACATTGCTGCAAATTTATCCAGAAATTAAATAAAATGGTACGTAAATTTTTCATTTATTGGATAAGGCAATAACAACGGCGATATCTATGACAATAACAACGTCAATTTTGGAAGCGGAATGAGTACCGTCACCCAGGAACCGTTTATTGGATAACCAACACTTCTGACACTTTAACCAACGTGTTGGACAGCGTACTCCTGCCGTAACGCTGTCCGAAACGTTGGCTAAAGAAGCAGTTAGTGTAACAAGGCATAATACCCCAAAAAATAGATCACGCCCAAACTTTTGGCCATGAAAATCTAAAATCGTGTTGTAACTTCTGTTGCTGCATTCTGTAAGCGCAACATATACACACGGATAAGAGACATGTTGAAAGAACTGAATATTTTCACGGTGAAGGAAACTGTGTATTTGAATATACTTATTTTTTATACATAAAATTAACATAGGGATGATGCCTAAAGAACTGAAAAGAAAAATAAATTACGATAACGAGATACACGGACACGGGACGAGAAATTCAAAACAAATTAAATTGCCAACAAGAAAAAAATCAAGCACCCAAAAATCTAGGCCGTCCAACTTTACAACAAAATCCCGAATGAAAGTGCTGAGATAGAAGATTTTAAAAAGTTTAAAAATGAATTAAGAAAGTATGTCTACCTCAAATATTAATGTTTTTATTTATCTGTGACTGTATATATGCTAATATTTAAAGAAATATTATGTTTGCCAAACAATGTAAATGTTTACATGTTCAAAACTATTAGCACACACGAAGATGTGAACTAACTTAAGATTATTAAAAAATAAAATAAAAATTTACAACTGTCAAGTAATAATTTAAAAAAATGTATGACTTATTGTATTATGGGTTTTCGTTATTTTCCCTCGCAGTTCGTTTCCTTGCCTGGCTTCCGGTATCCGGTTCGATCTTTCAAATCATATTAATATATCCAGCTACCTGGGGCGGAAATCCCTGCCGAATTATCTTTTCAATTTTCCATTCGTACGCACAGACGTTTTCCCCGTAATACCCTATATTAAAAATAAAGGAATAGACTTTAAGAGGAACGCTCGCGAGACTGGTCTCATACAAAACGTATTTTTGGATTTGAAGCCAATATACCCAACTAAACTGAAAAATTATTTTTCTAATAAAAGGGTATGTCATATATCTAGCTCGAACTGGAGCTACTTTTTTGCTTTTAAATGATGACTTATAGGTTATTAAAGAAATTAGTTTTGGTTCATTTCGGAAGCAACTTTGGAATTGTTTATTTATTTGTAATTTCATATAATGAAAAATAAAATAGAAAAAAAAATGGTTAAAAATGCGTTCCTTTGGGTAGCAATTTTAATATATGAAAGATAATTTTTAATATAATGGTAGAAGAAGCCGAGGACGCCCAAGAAAGACGTGGCTCGATTGAGTGAATCAGATAGTAGGTATGTATGAGAAGGTGTATGAATGTGAATGAGGCAAAGAGTGTGTGCCAAGACCGAGTTATTTAACGGTCCATCCTCTCTGCCCACCCCTGCGGAGAATCTGTGTGATGGTTAGTTAGTTAAGTAGTTTTTTAGTTTAATTTTTGTTCGGATGTAAATAGATAATTTGTGGTTTAAAGATACAGCCATCAAAGTTGTTTCTGCAAAGAAATATTTTATATTTTTATTTTTATTTTTAACTTTTTAACTTAAAGAGTTAAACCTCAAATTATAATATTTTAATTAATGAAGATAATATTAGCGAAAGTCAATCGAAAATCTGAAACAGAAAAATCAGAAAAAGATACGGATACATCTGGGACTCGAACCCAGGTCCTCCGGCAATCCGGGCCGGAATAGCGCGTCGGCCCGGATTGCCGTATTTAATTAATTGAAATATAAAATATTTCAATTAAATGTTTACATTTACACGCAAATAATTGTACAAGTTGCGTCTAAAATCATAAAATATTAAAATATTTAATGGCCTATATATTATAATTTAAAGCAAAAATAAATAAAGTAGTAATCCGAGCTGGATATTTGACATACCTTTTACAAAAATAATTTTTTGTTTGGTTTGGTATTTTGACATTAGCAAACTGTGACTCGTTTAGGTATCTCGGCTCACTCATTCGCAGATACGGAGGATGTGCAGCGGACGTCAACCATAAAATAGGTGTGGGATGGTTTAAATTTAGATCCTTAACAAGAATCTTTTGGGACACGAAAATGCCAATAAAACTTAAGGAAAGATATATCAGACTATTGTTAGACCCGCTATAATGTATGGCTCCGAATGCTGGACTATGTACAACTCCTACTCTAGGCAACTCGAATCAGCAGAAATGCGAATGCTTAAATATGGTTGGCAGGAGTATCACTAAAAGATAAGGTTAAAAATTGACGCATTCGTGGTAGCCTAAGTGTCACGGAGATGGTATGGGCACATAAGGCAGATGCCACCAGACCACGCAGTGAAGCAGGCAATGTCTATGGAGCTTCTTCGGCAGTCATCCAAAGGTAGACCAAAGAACTCCTGGATAACTCAATGCTCCAAAATTCTACAAAGAAACAGCCTGGATGAAAGCGATACTCAGAACCGAAGAAGCTACAACCTGAGAACGAGAAGAGCCGACCCCAACAGCCTGCCTAGGCAATGAGTTGGGACAGTGCTAGAAAGAAGAAAGAGTTTGGTTGGGTATTTTAGTCTCAAAACCAAAACTACGTTTTGTATGAAACCGGCCGCACAGCCATTCCTCTTAACAATGTTAAATTAATAAGTGCTCTATAAATATATTTCCAAATATTACAAAACTCCCAATAATTCAAAATCTAATCTAATTTAGTACCTAACATGAAAATGGTAATTCGACTAACCGCATTACTTGCTTTAAAAAATATATTCAATTTTTTAATAGCTTCTTGAGTAAAACCTTAATATTTAATATATTTAATCATTGGAGACAATATTAGCGATATCAAATGAGAATTTGAAACAGAAAAATTAGAAAACGATAGTGTCACATCTAGGAATTTAACTCAGGACCTTAACCTTGACGATTCCATCCCACCCCTTTGCTCGTATTTAACTCTATCCTACATACTTCGAATAATAACTGCCAGCGCATATTTTTATTGGCAGCTATCTTTTGATGGCCTACATGGTCGAGAAATTAGGTAAGATATGGTTAGAGGAAGGTGGGGAATTGCATGTCGTCTTTGAGCTGTGTTTGGTGCCTAGATCTGAATAGCCAGGTATTTCCCCACCTTTCCTTTCAACATCTCTTTTCCTCCCCACAACCCTTAGCCTCCCAACATAGCCGGAATAGGGATGCCATAGTTTCACTGGCTCCAGGCGGTTGGGAGCAGTTGAGAATCTCGTGTGACATCACATTAAAAAGGGTGCTTTTAGTTAAAATATTCGATAGTTAGGGGTAGGGAAATGTGAATGAAAATGAAAAACCAATCGAAAATCAACTTTAGAAACAATTTTAGATCAACCACAAGTAACATCGCCGCATTTCCATAAAAAAATTTCAAATATAAAGACAAGCGCCGCTAAAATACTTATTCGGTGAATTCGTTTTGTCGCAGGGTTTTTGATCGACGAATTTACTCTACGCGAATAAAATATTATATTCCAACATAATATTTAAATATTATGGGAACCTCAAAACCTGATTACATGCGAGAGATTTGAGGCAAATGTCAAAGGTTGCCGGAGAACGTACAAGAAGATTAATTTGAAAAGGGCGAACGGAATCATCGCATTAATACATGTACCACTTCCGGCCTTGCTCGGGAAAGAAACGATTCCATTTGGAAATAAAAAATTATAAATTTGAATAAATTAAAAAAACACACTAGCATACCTCTTCAAACACAAACAAAACTGCTTTTGAAAATGTCCAAACTGGTCGAGATACTATGTAGAACCAAAAGGCAGTAAGATAAATCCTACAAATCAATTTCGCTGGAACCACTTTTGGCCCAAGAAATTTTAGATAAATGATGCCATAAAGTGAATTTGCCAAGATTGAAGAAAAAATTTAAGATGCTTTACCTGAAATTCGTTTCTTTCGTCTTTATACAATACTAACGGACTCTTATCCAATTCTATTAAATATATCATACGAAATAAGAAAAATCAAAGAAAAGTAACAGTGAATACATAATAATATAACAACTATTGGCAATTTTTTTAGATACACTGCATTAAAGCTATACAATGCACTTGCACTGGCCACTAGACAAAACACAACTCATTTTAAATATAAATCAGACACACTTCTTGGATCATGAGCAGGACAGATCTTACAGAGAGATTTTATCAAAATTAATTAATCAGTTGGCATTTTCAATGGTACATTACTAATTGAATTTTATATTATTTATATGTTGTGTTGTTATTTATATTTTTGGTGTAAACTGATTATCTCATAAACTGAGCCAATAAGTGTTTTTTTTTTTTTTTAACTTAATGAGTCAAATCTCCAATTATAATATTTTAATTAATGAAGATAATGTTGGCGAAACTCAATCGAAAATCTGAAACAGAAAAAGATACGGATACATCTGGTAAACAGCATTGTGTTGTTATTTGTATTTTTGTTAAACGTAACATTGTGTTGTTATTTGTATTTTTGTTATAAACTGCTTATGTTATACATGCTGATTGTCTTTTATTTTAAACGTAACAGTGTGATGTTATGTGTATTTTTGTTTTAAATTGCTTATGTTATAAACTGAACCACACTTGTAAGTATACTTTCCAATGGTACAATGCTAATTGTCTTTTATTTTAAACGTAACATTTTGTTGTTATTTGTATTTTAGTAATAAACTGATTATGTTATAAACTGAGCCAACACTTAAAAGTATACTTTTCCAATGGTACAATGCTGATTGTCTTTTATTTTAAACGTAACATTGTTGTTGTTTGTATTTTTTTTGTTATAAACATCTTATGTCATAAACTGCGCCTGCTTTGAACACAAAAGTTCGTATGAAATAGGAATAGCACATCAGCAATTGCAATAGGCTTCTTAAAAATTAATAATAATAAACCAAAATAACAATTAATTAAAGCTCAGTGTGATGATTAGATGCAGCCAGGCAGTTCAATCCCCTCCTAGCTAAGTTCTCAAACACTGTACATTGTATAAGCTTCACAAGCAGTTATATTGGTTAATTACATTTTGCTACCAGTTTTCCTATTCTCCCAGCCTCTTCAGATCGGTGCCGATAATCTTAACTTGTACCAGACGGTCACATTAGTTGCACAAGGTTCTAACTGGTATTTTTTTCAATAATAACTACATCGGACGTGCTGGGTTGTCGTCACTAACATAAGAACCTAATGTTTATGATGACAATAATATTATTTGATAAAACTCTTATTTCAACTATATAACAATAATCTAAAATACTTTACACGAGATTCAACCTAAAAATCAGAGATCGCGAAATAGATTATGAGAAATCATCTTTGCAAACTATGACATCTCATGCTCACCAGGAGATTCAACAAGTGCAGCCCTCCGGTGAAGAAGCAACTATTCAAGAAACACTGTATGAGCTTTTACACTAGCGGGCTATGGACGAGATACACACAAGGCGAATGAACACACTCCGAGTACAGTGTAACCACGCATACAGAGCCCTGTTTGGCCTCCCCTGGCAATGCAGCGCCTCGCAGATGTTCACAGAAGGAAGGGCGCATGGGTTCGCTGCTTTGATGCGCCACATAGTAGCAGGGACGAGTCATCGCTACCGGAGATCGGAAAACACTCTTGTCCAGGCTGTCGTCCAGAGGCAGGGAGCGCCCCTACATCATTGATTGAGATTTTTTCTCAAGCCTAGTTAAAGTCCTAATGTGTTCACCATTTTATTTTTAGATTGAATTTCGCATTACGTATTTTTTTAGATGTATACTTTTATATGGCAGGCAGAGTATTGCACACACCGCTCTGTTCAGCTGAAATAAACAAATTATTATCATTATATCTAAGAACAAGGTAAAGCGAAGTTAGAACCCTGTCCGACCAAAGTGATGAGATGGCTGGCTTCCTACAATGTTGAATAGCTTTGTACTCCCCCGCATGCTAGTCGACCGGCTCTGGTGCATCTGGTATGAAGAGCAAATGAACCAAATAATGTCTCTCAGGGCTGCTTGTGTATCTCCACGTTTAATCTGCAATACATTTATTATTTTTATTTTAAGTATGTATTACACTAATATAAACGAAGGTAAATTTTAACATTTTAATTTACACTTCTAATACTTATTTAACAATGTATAATTTTTACATTTTTCTTTAATTTCGCAATCTGGGTTCAACTAAGCTATCCAAACATCTGGATTCATTTATACAGTAAGCATTTCTGTATTTTATTTTGTTCATTTTTTTAAAATGTGATGTTCTCATCTTATCTTTTTTATTGTATGTGGAAGTCCTTATTTTAGTTTGCTTCTAACTTAGGGTATCAGAAAATTAATATTAACTTGTAGATAAAAATTATAACGTTATGAAAAAACCTTTGTCTTACACTCATTCCAACTAATTCCTAAAGCATTTTCTGAATTGATTTTTAATTCACATTTCAAAGTCTGTCGCATTGCCCTGTACTGGATTAATTTTAGGGTTTTAAAGCTACTTATGTATACGAGGGAAAAGTGCACTATCTTTATTTATTTTATTTATTTATATATAGATACAAAAGAAAGTACAAGTTACACATTAGGAAGCTTTGCCTGTCCAACTAGGAAAGTTTCCCGTTCCAGGACAGACAAATTGACAGGTTTAGTTCATATAAGTACATAATTGCAAACAAAAATAAAAACAAAGATAAAAACAAGAAAATTCATTTTAGTTGAAATTGAGTTGTGTTATGAAAAAAAATATAAAAAACATACATACATTTTTTTTGTGACTATGCAAAAAAGTAATCTGTTAGGATATGTGCTATTCGGATTTACCGAATTAACCTGGTAACAAATAATATATTCAGAATTACAGAGTATGGGATAAGTAGGTAAGTTGGGAGTGTTGAAAAGTGTAAACAAGGTATCTGATAACAAGATAGAGGAATAACAATAAGATTTACAATATAAAGATATAGAAATGTGTTGAGAAGTGTGAACTTATAATACATATAGATATGAGCATGATTATTTTCACTAATTTAAAACATGTTTTCAGTACAAAATATATTATACGACAATACGAGTATACATCGCGCTCATGTCTTGAACAACTCATGCTGAAATATAAAAACAATAACTATAAATATAGAATATAAACAGAAACTATGAATACAAATAAATAGTACCTGATTTAGAGCTACTTTGGTAACGATATTGTGAAATTGTTGCATTGCTTCGTACGTCATACATGCTGTGTTATGTATTGTTTATTTATTATAAATAATCATCGCTGTAAGGTACCAAGTTTCACACAGCTAGTCTAGTGTGTGCGTGCATGATACGACGCAGTGATTTACCTACTCTGTGCAACAGTATGAAGGGGCGCACAACCATAAAATCCTAGGTATAAAAACATCAAAAAGGATGACGGAACATTGCGAAGCAATATCGGACTCAATGAAGTGTGGTAGGAATTTTGGTATAGTTATCTGGAAAGTTAGGTGATTTTGTTTATCTTCGGGAGGTGATTCTATATGATGGTATAAGTAAACAAGATTAATAACTTTTTTCGAAATTCAAACTTTTAAACGTAAAAAAATAAAATTGGTACGGCGTGTGCGGCCAGCACTATTATTTTACGCTGTTTCGATATGGGTGAATCACAATCATCCAACGTCACTAAAATCGCGCCGGCTGACTCACAGCAAATTTACACTGAGGATTTTTAATACGTGCGTCTTTTTGTATGGGAAATTATAATTGTATTTTTTTACTCCTACCATCATGTAGAATCGCCTTCCGAAGTTAATGCACTTTACCCCCGGACACCCTGTATAACTAAGATAGACAACACTCGAATGTATAGTGTGAGGGTTAAACAAATGAGAGAGCAGCTAAATAGAATTCCATGGAATCAAAAAGCCCTCCTAATTCTCTTATACCTGTGAATAGTTGCCAATACAATAATCGTGTATGATTTTTAGTAAAACTTATTTGTTTACATTTGTTATAACTGAGGTAATTTTTTTTTTCATTGCAAAAAAAAATTTTCATTTAAAAACTGAAACCCAACCCCATAACTTTAAAAAACAATTATCTCTATGGATCGTCACACTTAGGAACTATGATATATAATCTTTTTTTTTACTTAAATTAATTTGTATAACTCTAATATCTATCAATATTATAATTAACCTATTATTATAAATTATTATTATCAAAATATTTAGAAACCTCGATGTATATTATTTGTAATTTAATTTGTATAATTTAGTAAATTATAATTCAATTTATCAACCATCATACTATGTAACTTATAAATAAATTATTATTTATCTGTAACCCACATTTCCATAAATTCATTGTCATATTATCCGTAAACTACACTATCATCAATTATTGTATTATCTGTAACTTCGTTAACATAAATTCAATGTTATATTATCTGTAAATTTCATCTATCAATTATTATTTTATCTGTAAATTTCATTGTCATAAATTCCTTGTTATATTTATTACCTGTAAACATCATTATCATCAAGTACTATATTATATGTAAATTTCATTATCATAAATTCATTGCTGCATTAACTGTAAACCTCATTATCATAATTATTATATTATCAGCAAACATACTTCATTACCCATATAATCTGCATACTTCACCCGCCGTAACACAGGGACATCCCTAGCATGGCGGGCAAAATAACACAATATGTTCACTATGTATAAAATTCTTTAATAAATAAATAAAATGCTTCGAACCTTACTAAGTCGCTTTGGATAAGTAGACAATCATTTAAATTCCTAACAATGGCAAATATTTTTATGTCATCAGCGTACAAAAGAAATGAACAATGCATGAAACATTTAGTAACAGTGTTGATAAAATGTATAAATAACAGCGGACCCAGGATCGACCCCTGTGGCACGCCAGAAGTAACTGGTTCCCATGTAGAAGTGTATCCTCGTAATGATACAGATTGTTGTCTTTTGGTTAAATATGAGACAAACCAACTTAGTAAATTTCCCCTAATTCCGTTGTACATAATTTGTTCACAGAGATTGCTATTTTTTTCTGTTAACTTTATATTAAACCTAACTCCAAGCTAACGTACATAAATGGTGCAAATACATCAACAAGCGCACAGACAAACTCACAAATTTAAAAAAAAAACACACATAATATTTGTTATGCAAGAAAATGGACGAAGAACATATGAAGGTACACATGGGATTATAGGATTATTAAGAATATGAACAAATTAAATCATCCCACAAAGAGCTTATAATCTTGTACAAATCATCCACTAATACACGTTACAAGGGGAGAATCAAATTACATGGAACTTTAAGAATATAAGGGTAGATTATATTACATAACTTGCAGCTCGGAAGAAAGATTTCATAAATTTACTACTTTAGACTGTAAAATGTGCTCTTCTTCTTCCTTGCACTGTCCCAACTCATTGCCTAGGTAGGCTGTTGGGGTCGGCTCTCCTCGTTCTCAGGTTGTAGCTTCTTCGGTTGTGGGTATCGCTCTCTTCCAGGCCATTTCTTCTTAGGATTTTAGAGCATTGAGTCATCCAGGAGTTCTTTGGTCTTCCTCTAGATGACTGTCGATGAAGCTCCATAGACATTGCCTGCTTCACTGTGTGGTCTGGTGGTCTCCGTTTTATGTGTCCATACCATCTCAACTGTCGTTCCTCTAGCTTATTGTTTATGTCCGTGACACCCAGGCTACCACGAATGAGTGAACTTTGAATTTTATCTTTTAGTGACACTCCTGCCGACCATCTAAGCATTCGCATTTCTGCGGATTCAAGTTGTCTGGTGTAGGAGTTGTACATGGTCCAGCATTCGGAGCCATACATTATCGCGGGTCTAACAATAGTCTGGTATACTTTTCCTTTTAGTTTTATAGGCATTTTTGTGTCACACAAGATTCCTGTTACGGATCTAAATTTACTCCATCCCACACTTATTCTGTGATTAACATCTGCTGCACATCCTCCATCTTTGTGGATGAGTGAGCCGAGATACTTAAATGTGTCACAGTTGGCTAATATTACTCCATCCAGTTTCATCGAAGGAGTTACAGCATTTGTGTTTTCAAATGGCAAGTACAAATATTCAGTCTTTTTCCTGCTAATTTTTGGGCCATTATCCTCTAGGATTTTTCTCCACCTTTCCAGGCTATTTTGTAAGTCACAATGATTATCTGCTATATTAGTACTACATCATCTGCAAAAGCATAGTCTTGAGAATATTGTTGTTCATTTCTTGAATTGTTAGGTAATTCATGACCATTATGAATAGCAGTGGGCTGAGGACAGATCCTTGGTGTACCCCCACTTTGGAAATGTTGGTGATGTCCCTGTTGTGCATCTTACTTGTGTTTCTACGTTTGTATACATATCTTGTATGGAGAGCACATAACTTTCTGGTACGTTATGAGATCTCAATGCCGCCCATATCAGGCTTCGGGGTACCCTGTCAAATGATTTTTCCAAGTCTATAAATACCATGTGTAAGTCTTTTTTTGCATCTCGATATTTTTCAACTATGATTCTGACTGTTTGAATAGCATCTATTGTTGATTTCCCTGATACAAAGACGCATTGATCGTCGTGTATTTTTATAATATTCTTGATTCGTGTGTTTATAATCCTCTCATAAATTTTCATGGTGTGAGACATAAGCTTTATCCCTCTATAATTGTCGCACTTCCTAGAGTCTCCCTTATTTTTGTAAAATGGAAGAAGATAACTCTGTAAAACAAGACTGTAAAATGTGCTCTGTATCTCATATTACCAGAAACAATTGTATTTATTCTAGCCCAATTGCGTTACAAAATGTGTATGTTTTATATTTGTGTGAATCAAAGGAAGACTAATAAGGAAAAATTATGAAAAAATCAACAAAATTTTCAAAATACAACCGGTGACTGTTTAAGGCGAAGCTTTGCCAAATCACTATTTTAGATTAATCTTTGCTACGAATCGACTTTTTTTATAGTGAATAACTCACAAGAGTCCCAACTGCTCCCGTCTGGAGCCAGTGAGATTATGGCATCCCCAATTGGCGTATGTTATGAGGCTGAAGGTAAGTGGGAAAGGGAAGAAGACGAGGAAGAGGAAGGTGGCTGGACCTGGCTATTCATATCTAGCCACTAAACACGTCTAAAGCCATTTCAAGCAATGTTTCAATTCTGAATGGTGGTCTTACACCAGGACGATACTAAGAGTGTCTTACACTCTAGAACGTGCCGCAAAAATACTATTTGTTATTTTTAAGGATTAATTGTGAAACAACACAAATCAATTAAATAAAATTTATTTGCGCACGCCGGATTCGAACCCGCGACCTTCGGAGTGGCAGCGCTGGACTACGCCAGCCGCCGGCCGGCCGGCTACATTACCTATAAATATAAAAAAAATTCAATTCTTCTACCGTTCCCATTGAGTAAAATTAAAAGAAAATTGTTAATTACTTTATAAAATATATAAGTGTAACTTACTAAAAAAAAATCTAAAATATGAGAACCCTTGTAAAAAAAAATTTTTTTTTTAAATACAATTTTATGGCTAAAATTATCTCACATTTTCCATTGGCTTGTGTCTTCATCTAAAAAGTAGTTTTGTCAAAAAAAATCTCAGTGAGTAAAATGTGTTACATCGTTAACACCAAACTAAAAATTGACGTCACCGTCAGCCTTTTCGATAAACATAATATTATTATATTTGATTACATATCGCCGTGTCAATATGGCACAACTTTATCGCGTACGAACAGCATTTGCACAAGAAAACTAGAAATGGACTCGTCGACTCAATATACTAAAAGTCGTAATTTTTTTCGGTTGCCTATTGGCAGGTATCGCTAATGAGTATTAAATACAATATAAATTTACAAGATTCCTTTGAGTCCAAGATAAGTTTTTTTTACATTATTTCCACACAGGAAAATATGCCTTTGATAAAAAAAAATTCCCCTCAGGTCCTACGTCATCTTTGGAGATGCTTTAGAGAGGAAATCAGGGTGTCCAGGAGTGACGGGCGTAAGAATATATCCCTCCCACTGCGGTGAAAACGGATGTTCTGAGAGAATCCTGCTGAAGAGGTCAAATGCTCTCCCTCAACCGGTGTCTTCTGATCGATAGTAGATCAGCATCACTTTATATTTAAGGGTATAAAATTATTTAACAAATTACTTCTAGATATAAGCACGGAGGAAAACTATGAGAATTACAAAAAAAAATTAAATTAAAATTCTCTAATACCACCTCATAATTTTTCTTATTGCTTGATATTATGTTTTGCTAATTATTTCCTTGTATCATTTATAACTTACCTTTTTATTACTTTTACTGTATTTTCTTGTTTTGTATCATTTTATCACCTATGTTTTTTTTAGTTTCGATGAATTTTCTTATAAAATTACTAATAGTTTTTTATAATAATTTTGTAATTTAAATAGATGTAAAACATATATTTGTCCTCTCCTAAACACAAGCAACTGCTTAATTAGGAGAGTGACTCTAGTGTTATATTTATATTAAGTTGTAAATATTGTAACTCTAAATATGTTTAAATAAAATAAAAAAATAAAAATAAATAAATAAAAGATGACAACCTGCATACATCTGCTAAGTCACCAAACGTAGCGAATCACTTAAGTGATCTATGGCAGAGGTGTTTTTGTTACCCAATAAATGGTTCCCGAGTTGGCGGTACCCATTCCCGCCTTCCAAATTAATTCCTAACATTATCATTTAATTTAATATATTTCAGATTTTTTGATACCTTGGATAATTAAATATAACAATTATTAATTAATCAATTATAACTGTGGCATGTTACTCGAATTCGAAGTTTGATTATATGAACTACGGGATTTAGCTGAAATGTTGTTCCGTGAACTCTTCGCAACCTCCATGGTAGAATTCTAAACTTCGAGTATAAAAGTTTCCACGGCAAATTCGAACACCGGCCGTGGGCGGATCAATTTCCTATCGGAAGAGTCCGGCGTTGCCCCAACGACGGAATATTAAATCAAAAGTTTCGCGACTTAATTTAACTTCGTCTTCGGGTTTTGACATGTTTGCTCTAAACCTACGCAGTGTATTGCGCAGTTTTCTCACTTTGATTAACATTATTTTTGCTACACAACTCGAGTTCCACTGGCCGTAAGCAATGTTCTTGGTGAAATAACATTTTTTTTTAAAATCTTATTCCATCATAAAAGCGGCTGTATCACATATTATGTGAGATTTTAACCCGTTTAATCACAGGAGTCCATCTTTGTCCCAGCTTACATATATCTCACAGAAATCGTTGTGAAATCTCCCTTACTATCATAATGACTAAACTGTATTTAAAATAAAATATAACATGCTATATATTCAAATCTAAAAATTAACCACAAAATAATTAAAATGTACACCTTTATCAAATCTTCTTTGAAGTCTCCGACCGCAATTTGAAAAAAGAATTGAAATTTCATGATTTTTTAAGAATTATTTTTATTTGAAACGACAAAAAAGTGAGGTGACAATAACGTTTATAATTGTTTGCCTAATAAAATATGTGTGTGTGTTTTTAAACTTTTTAAAATTTGCATTAAAAAAAATTATATTTAAAAATTTACATAGATATTTCTTACAAAAAAAAATTTAAAGCATATTTCATCGCCTGACGAAAACAGTTTTTAGTTTCTTGATACGTTCAAAAATATTCCATTTATTTGGATTTTATTGCAAAGTAGAAATATTTTTACCTTCTGACAAAATACGCCCAATTTTTTAAGGAAATTGTGCCCAATACGGAACTGTCACAAATCATAACCCATGAAGTTGTATATTATGGCTGAAGTCTTTTGATAATTGTAGTGTATAATATGTACGTAGTTTCAATGTCCTTTAACAGATGTCGTTAGTATATTTAGTTATGCGAAGTTTCGAGGTTTCTCAATAGGTGTCAGTATGGATTTTATAGGAGAGTGTCAGTCGAATTAAATATTCATTGTAAACCACACGATAACGTAAATAAGCAAGACATATAGTCTCAATGAACCACGAGCTTTATTGAAGATTCCCGAACATATATCAAGTAATCCTAATCGCTGGGACTGAAAAAAATTCCAATAACTTTACCTAATCTAAAATGCAAGAGGTCCCATTGAAACCATTGTTACATTTTTGAGTGCTGTTTCGTTGAGTTTTCGCAGGTTGCAATCTGCAAGAAGAATCCTGTTAATAATCAACCTCCGACAGGAGAAGATATACATTATACACCGATGCCAATTGGAGCCTAGGAGCATTTTTCTGTGTAATACCGTTAGAATGACATGTGTAACTGACGCCTGTGCCCTAAAGATTGCAATCCATATTATCCGAGTTTATTCAGGTATTTTGGGGCTCCAGACCAGAGGTTGCTGCCAATATATTAGTGGGGCCAACAGACCTAGCTATAAAAGCTCTAGCGTTATTTGGCTTGGCCTACTTCAGCTATCGCCCGACATACTTTTCCACTGGGAATGTACGGCAACCGATATGCCGAAATACGCCAAACCAAATAACGCTTGAGCTTTTATAGCTAGGCTGTTGGTTCCATAATGTGTCTATAATAAAATGAATTATTTTATCCCTCCCACAACTTTGGACTAATTCCTTCCTTCCTTAGAAAAGACCCCTCGCACAACATCTCCAAAGATGAAATACGAGGAAAAGGAAACTTAACCGCCACGAAAAGTTAACATAACTAAAATAACAACAACAAAAAACAACCAATTTTTCTAGATATCAATAAATCAACGTCGTCTACGGTTTCCCCAAAAATAATATTCTCTTGCAGGTTCCCATCATTAGGTATAAAAATAGAATAAAGCATCGATTTTTCTCACAAAATGTCCACCGCCGAAATTGTTCTGAGGAATTTATAAATTATTATGCAAAGATTATCAAAGAACTTTTGACGCTATTCCACAATGGAAATGTTTTATCCTTCGTGTTTATAATATATGCATCGTGTTCCACGCCCATACCGCGAAACTTTGGAGGACAGTTATTTATTTATTTTGAACTATTAAGTTCCCGGCGTGCGTTGTAATGCCTCTAAAATAAAGAAATTGTTTCTCACTGCGTGTTCTTTCCCTCCGACCTTCCCTCCGTTCAAATTGCAAAGTTGTATTCATATTTCAGAACGCCAGAGCTCACCAGTATATATATAGAGAGAGAGAAAATTAGAAGAAAGGAGCGTAAGGAGAATATATGATGCATGTGTGAATGAAGAATTAGGGGACGTCCGAGGAAGACATGGCACGATCAAGTGAATCAGATGCTTGAGTCGGGCCATGTCAAGAGTCAGAAAAATAGACGAGTATGTATGAAACGATGTATGAATGTGAATGAGGCAAAGAGTGTGTGCCAAGACCGAGGTGTTTGGCGGTCCTTCCTCTCTGCCTACCCCTGCGGGGAAACGGCGTGATGGTTAGTTAGTTAGTTAGAGAAAAACTTTCATGGGAGCGTGCGCACAACAACTCGCCAAAGTTTCTTCACAATCGGATGAATAGTATGAGAAATAATTTCATAACGCCAGAGCTCAGTATTATATATAGATAACATTGCGGACATGCGCACATCAAATCCCCAAAGTTTCACCGCAATATCATAAAAGATTTAGGAGCGCATAAGAGACAAACAAAGAAACATTAATTTTATGTAATAAAATTAATTTTTTATTAATAAAATTTTATGTAATAAAATTAATGGAACAAGAATCAACTTTTGTGAGTTCTAGTACAATATAGAAAAAAAAGAAAAAAATTATACTATGTACCTGTATGGATAAGTTCACAAAATAAAAGAAAAAACAACATTTTTTTACATTCTCCAAACAGGAGGCCCTGTGGAAAATAATTTCCCTCAGAGCCTATCCCATTGCTGTGAGAAAGGTCGATTTGTGAAAAGGAGGGAGTGAACCTGGGTCTTGAAGAGACCCATATTGTAGGACGGATGAAACAAAGAGGCCGGCAAATCATTCCACAGCCGAGCTGTTGACTCAAAACTAGACATAGAAACGACCCGTTCTCGTGTACCTACATATATACAAATGCAGTACGAAGTTTATGAAAGCAGAAAAGAAGAAACAAAAACAATGCAGTGATCTCTTTAAAATATGTAACTATCTACTGCATTTTTTTTAATTAACACAGCTTTATACTTCAGTTGAGGCATGTCAAAAAACATCGGCTACACATAAAAGTTACCAATGGGATCGTAGTGTAATAATTGTTACAATAAGGCAATTTTGATCTAATGGTAGGAACATGAAAATGAATCAAAACGAATGTATCACAGCTATCCAACTGATAATTTACAAGTTTATATAAAATATATCTTGATGTACGGCTGCGAAACATGGTGCCTATCCGAAAGAGATAAACGGAGACTAGAGGCTTTTGAGATGTGGTCCTATAGTAGACTATTAGGAATTTCCTGGAGAGACCACATTACAAATGAGGAGGTTCTCCAAAGAATCGAAGTAGGAAGGCACCTGCTCAGGACCTCGTCCGAAAGGCGTGCAAGATGGATCGGCCATATAATACGACAAGAAGGCCTCTTGCATGCCATAATGGAGGGTATGACCGAGGGGACAAACTCTAGGGGACGCCCACGCCGAGAGTACCTGGAGGACCTGCTGGTGGACATGCGCTGCTCATCATATGCAGACTTCAAAAGAGCCGCACAAGATAGGGAAGAATGGAAGAAAAAAATAAAGGAAATTGCTGCAAACCAATCCCAGGATTGAAACCACAGAGAGAGAGATAAAAATATAACATAAAAACATTTTCTTCTGTCACTTAACTTCAAATGCATAATACATTGGTAATTAACATAATTAATATAATTATTCTATAATTATTGAGCGAATGAATGAAGAAAGGAGTGTAAAGAAAATTTATGACGCGAATGTGAATGGTAGAAGAAGCCGAGGACGCCCAAGGAAGACGTGGCATGATCAAGTGAATCTGATACATGAGTCGGGCCATTTCATGAGTAATAATGAGTATGTATGAGAAGATATATAAATGTGAATGAGGCAATGAGTGTGTGCCAAGTTTGGCGGTCCGTCCTCTCTGCCTAACCCTGCGAGGAAACGGGGTGATGGTTAGTTACTTAGTTTAGTTAGTTCTATTATGAATTACTCAATTATGAATTATTCATGATAATCTAAGAAAAATAAATTCTAAAAGTTTTTTTAAACAGAACCTTGTTACAAAAAAAATAAATTTTCTAGTCTTAACGTAGTTTTATTATCGCGACTAAGCGCCTCCGCCCACTGAGGCAACTGAAAACTCTCAACTGCCAACTGTCTTTGTATGACAATGTGATGGCCCGCACACTTCACAATCACACAAAACCCCGTTGTCAATGGTAACGCAAGCGTTGATTCGCGACTGTCACTAGTTGCCAGCTGTCAGCTGATTGTTCTTCGTCTATGGTTAAACAAGCTTTTTGACCAATCGAGACAGAGAAAACAGCCGGTTTTAGTTGGTTTTCAGTTGCCTCAGTGGGCGGAGGCGCTAATTCACATGATCGGATAACCAAATGGCCACCTTCACATTTCAAATCTTTAATTGAACAGGTGACCGAGTGAAAGAAATAATTATTATAAAGGTGTGTATACACGAATTATTGTAAAGGTGTATTATACACCACATAAAAATAAGAAATTCAAACACCTATTTTTAATTTGGGCACTACTGAAAAAAAAAATCCACATTTCATGATTATGGAACTCGTGCAGATCTCTCAAGTAGAAAATTTCTTTCGTAATAAAATCATGTATTTTAGCGCTTGTGTTCAAAAAAATTGTGGAATAAAAAATGATGAAAAAAATTTTTTTTTTTTTTTTTAAGTCTTTTTCAATTTGAAGTCGATATAAAACATTTTTTTGCGCATTTTGCCAAAATATTTTTTGTGGATCACGGATCTCTTATTAAAGTGTGAATCTAACAACATCTGAAAACAAATGGAATCTCATAAGTTATTGTTTACGAAATGATTTAATATCGACATAAACGAGATTTCATTTTATTACTTAATAAATATTTTTCAAAATATTTCAGCGGAACTACGACAATTAGTAACAGTGTCCATCATTAGTGCAGATGTGAAATAACACATCTGCCCTGATGAACACTAAAAGATATAGTACAAAATGGCATATAAAATAAGAATTAAATAATTAATGTATAGATAAAAATGAAATTTTCTTAAATTACTTCTACTTGAAATACATCCATCAAAAAACCTAACTTAAAACTATTGAAATTTACTACAAAGTTAAACAAATTTTAACCCTCTAAAAATTCAATTTTTTCGATGTCTGTAATTCCTTAATATAATTAATCATTCTCAAATGAATATTTAAAATAGGAAAATCCAAAAAAAAAGATCCGGTCGCATCTACAAATTGAAACCTGGACCTCAGCCTTCCCAAGGCTCGGTTATAAACACTGATATAATTCGACTCCTTCGGTCATTTTTAACTGTATTATACTTCGACTAAGAAGTACTAACGTTAATATCATTTTTTTAAAGCTATTTTTATCGGCTGCTATCTTTATGTATAATTACAAGATTCTTCCCGAACTAAATGCAATCTGGAGAGTGTCTTGAATAAATACTCGTATATTATTTTTTTATTTTAATGTGTGACATCTATTGACTTTACAGCAAGTCTAGGATGACTACTTTTTTATTCTGCAAGTAAAATTCATGCCTGTGTAATTTTAACAGCTTTTGAAATGTCGAGCTGCAGAGTATTCAAGAGAATTTTTGTGGTGTTAGGAGAGGATACAAATAAAGTATTTTGAAACGTTTTTAACTAAAATAAAGTACAGATTTTATATTTTATTTTTTTTAATATACTCTTATACATGGGCTATTAAAAAAAAGGATGTCTTTTTGTTTTTCTCGATAAATATTTATTTATTCAACAATGTCTATTTTGTCCCCTTCAAAGTAATCCTAATTCCTAACATATACTTGTGCTAGCACTTTTTCTAACCCTGGAAGCACTTCTGATGAGCGCTTTTCGGTATGGCCTTGAGCTCTTCCGGCGATGCGGTCTTTATCTCCTCAATCGTGGCAAAACTCCGTTCTTTCATGGGTTTTTTCAGTTTTGGGAACAGGAAAAAGTCACAGGGGGCCTAGTCTAGTGAATTTGGTGGTTGATTACGGTGTTGTTTTTGGCCAAAAAATCACGAACCAGCAACGATGTATGAGCAGGTACATTATTGATGCAAAAGCCATGATTTTTTTTCCACAAATCCGGGCGTTTCTTTCGTATTTCTTCAAAAAAGTTGATTGCATAAGCCAACCGATATGCTGACATCCTCAGCAACATCTCTAATAGTAATTTGACGATTGTCCGTAACAATTTTCTTCACTGCTTCAACGTTTTCATTGGCTGTTGTCGTGCTGGGACGTCCAGGGCGGGCAATCTTCTAGGCCTTCTGTGAATAGCTTGTACCACTCAAAAACTTAATTTTTTTGCTCAAAGTAGACTCGCCAAATGCCACAGTCACCATTTTAAAGGAGTTGGAGCACTTAATTTTATTTTTCACTCAAAATTCTATTACCTATTTTTTTCGGTAGCAAAAAATACAAGCATAAAACACGTCTAATTTTTATATCTGTAAAAAACAAACTACACAGGCAAAATGACTGACAGTATCAATATATGTTGGGGACATGTGTACCAACGTAAGATTTTTTTTTCGAAAATCTAATGTATGTAGTCCGAGAAAAGTTAAAATTCATCATATTTTTTTAACAAACCTTGTATGTGTTTTTAATACTTTCACGTAAGGTGCTGTGTTTGAATGCAAATTAACTTAATATAATAAATTATAAATATAATGCTGGGACGGTAATCCAGACGAGAAACTATTTATGACAAACTAAAGACATAAAGATACTGCAAGATTTTCTTTTCCATGTCGTTTGCAAAAAACTTTAGCGCTTTAAGAAACCGTTGCTTTTGTTTATTTTTTTCGGAAGTGCTCTGCTACTGTTCTTAGCCACGACTTTCTAAAGTTTATTTTCAAGTTTTTTCCTCCGGACTGTCTGAAGAATTAACTGCATGGTTAGGCAATTTCAATGTTCGACCATAAACGCCTTGGAACGGGATGGTTAGTCGTACTTTTTCTTTGTTTAATTTATTTATAGACACTTTGCTTTTACGAGCTTACCCACCACACTCAGCTCCGCCTGACATTCGACACAATTTTCACGAAAAATGATTTTGAATTTAAATTATGATATATTTTCGTAGACATCCAAATTGATAGACTTGCCCTGACATGAAATCTAGGTATCGATCTGGGGACGATATGGAGGCAAACTACATGACTACATTTTTGGCACCAGGTGGATTTGAAAATGCTTTGAATGAATTACGACATCAGCCCGTACACTGACCGTCGAAGAGCGTACGTTGAAATAACCAAAGCCTGCGCAGAAAAGTAAAGTGCACTATAGGAAGACAAAAGGTTTCCAGGGATTTTCGTTTGGCGTATTGACGTTATAAATGAGTGACGTCCGTAAATTATTTCACATTTGTAAAAGTGTCTAACTAAATAGTGTTAAATATATACATTTTTGGAAAAAATCACGAACTTTTGTTTACCCATTGTCGAATTTGTTGTTAATTTTTACGTTTCCAGAAACGTACACGCCATTGTAAAAGGACTAGTAATTCATAAGCAGATTTTATTTTCGAGTACTGAATAGTGATAATATAATTTCAGATTAATTTATTGAGATCATAGAAAAGGAAACGGTCACTCTGCCTACAGCACTCCGCGAAACTTGGTTTGTTCTCCTTTCTCTCTCTGATTGGCTGTTCTATTCATTTGAATGCCTGTGCAAATTTACGTTTTTGGCCAATGGAATGACTGTATTGTCGGATGGTCTCCTTAATTGGGAAAGAGAAACAGAGGTTTACCGCAGATGAGATGATTTAAAGAGGAATGCAGGATTCAGATGGATGAGCACCAAGAATCGGTAATACTGTGCAAAGGTGTTTAGAAAAAGAAGATGCTCATATTTATAAGATAAATCCATCATTGCTCTGACCAAGTGCAAATAGTTTCATTTATTCCGTGGTATAGGAGTATTACATAGGAGTTTTAACTAGTCCATTTGGCATTCTATCGGTATGTAAAAAAATTTGCTACGTTCCGGTTCCGGTTAAAGATGGTGTTATCTTATCGTTACTACCTTTCTATCACACTGGAATTCGCATGATCTTGGTTCCTATCTACGAGCTGTCAAATCGGAGTAATCAACATAAAGGTACCTACATATCGGTCTGAATATTTTTTTTAAAAAAGAATTGTCATTGAGATGGTCAAATTTCTTTGGAAAAAAGGTATCTCCTTATTTGAAATATTAAAAAAATGTTACATAAAAAATGCATGATTTATATTTAAGTGGGTAAGTATTTAAGTACCTACTTGAATTATTATTATTATTATCCAATTACTATCCAATTATTATTATTATTGAAAATCTTCCAATACAGGGAAAATTACTAGCAATTTATTTGTCATTTTTCAATGCCCAAGCTTTAAAGCCGATGTTTTCAACTGTGAAATAAAGGTGAACGAGATGAAAATTTGAATGAATATGATTTCAATAGGGTTTGTCAGTTAATGCCATTCT
Source organism: Limnephilus auricula (assembly GCA_951813805.1). Classification (NCBI taxonomy): domain Eukaryota; kingdom Metazoa; phylum Arthropoda; class Insecta; order Trichoptera; family Limnephilidae; genus Limnephilus; species Limnephilus auricula. The sequence goes on from OX638401.1 coordinate 4,371,529, forward strand.
CAAGCAGCGAGTCGATACAACCAATAAAATTGAAAGACTAAAGTGAGTCGTCATTTCAAACAGAGAATTTATTCATGTGATTTGGCGTTGGTAGACAAAAACCTTAAATTTGAAGAAAGTTCTTTAAATACAGGGTGGGGCAGATGGGTGATTTCAAATGAAAATCTTTTTTTTTTCCAAATATATTGTCACATTTATTGTATTAATTCCGCACAAGAGTTCCAACGGTTCCCAACCACCTGAAGCCATTAAGTCTACGGCATCCTCAATTAGGGCATGTTATGAGAGTGAAGATAGTGGGGAGGGGAAGAGAAAGGTGGGGAAGTAACTGGCTATTCAGATCTGGTCTCTGAATAAGTCTAAAGCAATTTCAAGCAACGTTTTGATTCTGAATGGCGGGCATACATCAGGGCGATACTGAGAGTATTTTTCATTCCAGAACGTGCCGCAAATTTAATATATATTATTTTAAATGAATACATTGCGAAATAACACAAAGCAATCAAGTAAAATTTACTTTCGCACACTGGGTTCGAATCCGTGACATTCGGATTACTAATTGAGAGCCTTACCCCTTGACCACGGAAGCCGAATAAAAAATCTCTTTTTGAAAGTAAGTTTTCATAATTTAATTTTTGAGAATCGCAGCTGATATTTGACGATATAACGCAAGTATTATTTTATGTGGTTTTTGAAGTTCATCATCACATTTCGCAACATTTGAAAGTTTCTTGCATGGTAGATCAATAAAAGTTTGTATATTTATAGATAATTTCGGTTACATGTCATCGTTGCACGACTGCAGATCGCTAACGACCAAAGAAGAGTTCGCAACGACTAAATCTCTTTAATTTATTCGACGTGTACTGTTGTATTTATGTTAACAACCTGTAATCGTGCTGAGGAACTATGACTGATATCGATATAATCGATAAATCCTTTATCGATCGACCATGCTAGGTAACCAAATCGATTTGATCTTTATCTCGAATCCAGGGATTTAAGGCCAATAGTTTTCAAGGATGCTCTTGGATGACTATGAAAATGGAGAGGAATGGATGCACCTTTGAAGCTTTTATTTTTATTATTTCAGTACACTGAATTTATTTATTTGTACACGCCCAAATATGGCTTTCACATATGATAAAATTAAAAGTACATTTGATATAATCAGAGAAAATAAAAGAGCAAGTATAAGATTTTAACTTATAAACAACAAACAGAGTAAAATATAGGATGCACATTCATATAAATTTCGATGCATATTGAATAAACGGTAACCGGATAAGTCAGAAAAGTCACAACTCAGAACACTTTTGAAAAGAGATGTATATAAAGTTATGAAAAGTGGATGAAAATAACACCATGTTAATTAAATTAATTAGGCTAGGTTAGATTTAAAATAAATTATTTTTTATTTGCTGTTGTGTAAATAAATTTGGAAAATAGAGTACCATTTTTACAATCATTTCAATATCACATTGTTTATTTTAGGGATAGTATGCCGTCTTTCACTACCTCTTTTCTTTAGTCCACGTTTCGAACAGCATCACAGTGTCCAGATGTGTATAAACATCTCCATACACATCTGACCTAATGATGGACATTGTAACGCTATCCGAATCGTTGGCTAAAGAAGGAGAAGGGGTAGCGCTAACTAACTAACTAACTAACCATCATGCCGTTTTCCCGCAGGGGTACGCAGAGAGGACGGGCCGTCAAACAACTCGGTCTTGGCACACACTTGCCTCATTCACATTCATACATACTCTTTTATTATTCTGACTCCTGACCATGTTACTACTATTATTCATGTCCCGACTTAAGTATCTGATTCACTTGATCCTGTCAAGTCTTCCTTAGGCGTACTTGATTCGAGGTAGCACAACACGGCATAATACCCCAAAAATAAATCACTATAATACTTTTGGTCGTCAAAATCTAAAATCGTATCCATTGGTATGTTGCTCGTTATTCCGTCCAACCTTAAAGCCAGGGACAGACACAGCGTTAAAAGCGCCGGCGTTATTTGGCTTGGCCTACTTCACCATATCGCTCGCCATACATTTGCGATTGGAATGCATGGCGAGGAATATGCTGAAATAGGCCAAACCAAATAACGCTAGCGCTTATAACGCCGTGTGTGTCCCTGGCCTTATACAGAATTAACTCGCGTTGGTACTCTTACATTTGGAGCATATAAAAATGGTAATTAATTCATTACAATAAGAAAATATTTAAGTGTTTTGAAAAGCCTGTTTTTCAATCCTAAAAATACAAATTTTAATTGCTTCCTTCCACGGGCATGACTTTGTTATTTTATATAAATTCTTAGAAAATATTATCCCCTTAGGCTAATTTGTTCGCTTTTGGGAACAACTATAGGTCTCATAGAAATCATTGTGTCTCCCTTACTATCATGATTAGAAATATGATCTAAACATTGTTAGAAAGAAAAAAATACTACGCTTTATATTCAAATCTAAAAGTAAACTACAAAATTATTACAATACACCTTGATGAAACAAATGTTTCCGACCGCAATTTAATTAATTAATTTTACAAGAAACTACACAAAAGTGAGTTAATAATATCCCTTTTATTACATTAACCTAATAAAATAAGTACAGCCTATTATAAAACTTTTTTTATATTTGTATTAAAAAAATTGTATATTTGTAATATTATATGTTTATTTAGAATTTTAAATTGTTGAAGCTTATTTCATCTCCTTTCTTTTGTTTTTTAGTTTTCGGATACGTTCAGAAATATTCCATTTATTTAATTTTATTGCAAAGCCGACATATTGTGGCCTTCTGACAAAATACGCCCGAAGCCTGAGGGGTTAAGAATTGCCTTTATGAAGAATCTTCCATAAAGAGTTTTTCCTTTTCACAACTCCCACTTAATATTTTAATTGCAAAGCGAACTTCAAGTTGTTGGAAAAGGTACAACTTTCGCAGAGGCGTAGTCAGCCGGGATAATTAGTATCATCTGTAACTTAAACATCAAAACTTTACACAGAATGAAACTGGAGAAGTAAAGGACAAAGATTTATAGAAGTAAGACATCGCCATGAATAAGGCCAGAAAAAACATTTCCAGAATTGAGAAAGGAAGAGTTTGTTTTCATGGCGTGGCATTTTCTGTAAAAAGGAGTGTGGGTGTTTAACCCTTGATTTACCCGGTGACTACATACATACACAATTTACCTGGTGGAGTCTCCAGGACTCCCATAAATAAAATCGTAAATTTAAGAAGGTGATGAAATAAACACTTTTTTATATGAAGTTATATTTATTTATTATATATTTGGTTTTACAATGGCATAGGTTTTTACTTAAAATTAAAGAATCACAATCTTTTATTAAGCAACTTCTAGAATATGGCACTTTTTAACAAAATTACGAGACCTAACTTCTAGTCTCAACATTTACAAAACAAAACAATTTTTAAACAAATATAACAAAACTTACATTGTTATAAAAAGAACATGGGTCGAACAAAAAAAACGTGCTAAAGAACGTGGAGTCCCAAGGACTCCACTAGCGTGATTACTTACCAATCGGAGCCGTGCCCATCGACGTCCGCTCTCCCCCGGGTTTAGCTCATCACTGAATCCGTGAAGGTACTGGAACTTAACAATTTGTATTTCCAAAAACTAACGGTTTTATGAGCGCTGAAAGTTTTCAATGGAGTCCCAGGGACCTACCGTGTAAATTAAGGGTTAAGAATCTCCTTCTGAAAGTTGTGTTTGTAATAATGGTTTTATAGCTATAGTTTTAAAAACTTTGCTCAAGGTTAGGTTAGTTTATTTCCACGCTGTAGCGGCAAGTAATGCGCAAATGCCATTGAAGTAAAGACATCAAATTTTAAAATATTATTTATTTGAATTTTATGTATAGATCTTTACGTTTACGGATTTAATTTATTTTTTATAAGTAAATGTGAAATAACTTTGTGCCACTATTTTAATTAAATAACAATAAATTACTTTGTAAAATTGTTCATCAGGTAAATTATTAATGAACTGATTGGTTCTGCAACATGATGACATTTATCGTTAATATATTGCGAGGGTTAGCTTTCAATTTTTTGTGTCTTGTTTTTTTTCATATTTTCGTTGAGATTTATTACCTTATTTTTCAATGATACATTTCACTGATGGGAATAACCTTAAAAAATTATTATAAAAGAGAGTTATCCTAGTACAGCACCCAAATAGTTAACTTGACACCCCCCATACATACGAGCCCTGCTTATTTATGGGGGTACATCAAAAACATCTATTATGTAAATAATATGTAACCTTTTGTGAGCAATAATTTTTTTTTTTAAATACTTATTATGTTATTTACCCTCGAAACAGACTTTGTCTAGTGAGGCAGGTAAAGGAACTGAAAATTGTAAACAATCCAATTTATATTAAATAAACGCCCGGGTTGCCGGCACTGAAACTGAATACTCCATAACACGTTTATATATGTTTTTGTAAACAGATTGCTAAAATACAAGATAAACTCTTTAAGGATTCAGGAGACGGATAAAAACAAAAACATACAAAAAAAACAAAAACAATCCACACAAGGCGCATTTAAAGTCCTGCAAACAAACCCCCTAACACCCTCTCGGCGCAGCTGAATGCTATTCCTCTACCAATACTGGGATTTAACCCTCTCAATGAAAAACGTTTTATCTCTCACGTAATCCCTTCAACTTCTTGTTTTCACAGTGAATTCCAGGCTAGGTCAGCAAGAAGTTACCGAAAGAATGAATAGTGTAAAAGTTTATTTACCGATTTGATTATTTACAACTATTCTGTCTTTTTACCGGTACTTGTGCACAAGCTTTCTACAAAAACACTACACATAAATGCCAGGCAATAAAAGCATTCAACAATATTTCGATATGAAAAATGAGGTAAAAAAACATTTTAGATGTACAAAATTAAGCAATAATACAAAAAAATTACAACGTAAAAGAATAAATCATAAATAAATATAATTTAAAAATGCTAAATCGAACATTTAGGCAAAATATATTATTCTGCAACAACAATTCTGGAACAAACTACATCATACATATGTACCTGATCCACCCTTTCACACACTTCGAATATCGACATATTTAATATAAGTTTGCCAGTTTTTAACAGATGAATAATATTTTTCGTAATCTTTTCAATCAGCATCGCATACATATATTTTTATATTCTTTCTATTTATCTACAATGTAAATGCTTGTTTCTCTCTTTTCTTTTTATGTATCATGCACTCTGTAATGTATTTTACACTATTTTCTTATGAATTATTTTCACTTTGTACCTGCCATATATGTGTTCATTTCAAGAAGTTTTTATTTTTAACTAAACATTGTGTCTCTGTATCATACACCACGTCATTTAAAATCCCAGCAGGGCGTTGAAAATTAATAAATAAAAAATAAAAATAATAATACCATCACACATTATGAGGTTCAAACGTACCGCATTAAATAGTAAAATGGGGCTACAGCACGGGCAAAGTTCCCAATGAGAAGCACATTATCCTATAATGATTAAACTTAACTCATATTTAGTTACTCTGCAGATAAAATATAATTAACATATTAATTTAGTAACATCGTCCGAAAGAAACTGCCCCTTTCAAAAGTGCATTCAAAAGATAAAACAAATTTATTTGCTAAAAAAATACTGCATTCCAAAAATTACAAAAAAAGACATGATTAAATCCTGGGATATATTAACTATAATAACGTTTACATATATATTTCACCGTTGATAATAAATTTATAACCCTGGTAAAGTTTACGCAAGAGTAAATCGGCAAATACTATTCGAATATTTTTTTATATTTTCTACTGAGATGTTCTTTTATTTCACTGACAATATATCGAATATGGCTCGTATTAAATCTCTTTTACATAAATAGCATTGTATTCCTTAGTGTATATTACGCAAATAACATTAAAATAGCTTTTAGCTCCAATTTCAAGTAATTTAAAAAATATGTTTTCCTGTTATAAAACCTAATTTGAAAGTTCCAGATTTCGATTTAGAAGATTTTCCAGGAATCAGAAAAGATTATTTCACGTAAAAATATATATTTCATATTTAATTAAATAACCAAGTTGTACAAAAAATACTGTGAAATGTTGTATAATTAACCGTTAGATATGGGTTTAATGAACTTCAGAAACTAGGAAGTTTACCACTAAAGGTCAAACTAATTTTCAAAATTCAATGAACTCATTTCCCGGAACCCGGAAACTCAAATACGACTACATTTTGTCAAAGTTGTTAGTGTTGATTGTTGTTTCGTCCCATTTGCAATAATCACAATTACAATTTGGATGGAGTTTGCCATGCCAATGTCCAACCAAACACTGACCGTGGTAGGGTGGGCATGGTTTTACTATAAATTTATTAATTGAACTTTCAAATAAGGATACGACGCTCTGCCAATCTGATTCATTAAGATTATTTTTTTTTTAAATTGATAAACTAATGTTTAAGACAAGATGTTTTATGCATAGCACAAAGGGTAACAATTATTATAAGCAATAATTATTAGCCTGAAACACTCATCAATATTGAAACCTCTCCCGAGAAAAGATATATGTCGCCGACGGGACTCGAACCCGCTTCCCTCTGTTTGCCGGACAGGAGCTCTACTATTAAGCTACGGCGGGATACCTACTACCCGCCAAATGATTCAATATATACCTAGTGTTTCATTCAACAATTATCGCTTATTATATTTTTTCTCACCTGCAAACAACCAACTTTATTTTTATATGAGAAAGGCATGTAAGTGCTAACTCTCTCACTAGGTGGCGTCGAGACATTACATCTACATTTTTTGGTGAAAATACTTTAACTCGTCAAATATTGATTTTTTTTTTTTAAATTGATAAACTAATGTTTAAGACAAGATTTTTTATGCATAGCACAAAGGGTAACAATTATTATAAGCAATAATTATTAGCCTGAGACACTCATCAATATTGAAACCTCTCCCGAGAAAAGATATATGTCGTCGACGGGACTCGAACCCGCACCCCTCTGTTTGCCGGACAGGAGCTCTACCATTAAGCTACGGCGGGATACCACCTACCCGCCAAATGATTCTATTTTTTCTCACCTGCAAACAGAGGGGTGCGGGTTTCTGTCCGGCAAACAGAGGGGTGCGGGTTCGAGTCCCGTCGGCGACATATTACATTCTCGGGAGAGGTTTCAATATTGATGAGTGTTTCAGGCTAATAATTATTGCTTATAATAATTGATTCATTAAGCTTCGTTACTTGCCGCGATTTATTCTGCCGATTGATTTGCTCTCTCAACACGTTTGTACCGTACAATTCTGCCACACGCATTGTTGAGGTTTGTTTTCTTTTTGCGGCATTTTATCGAAATTTATAATTGCACAAATAAAAATAATTGAATACAAATATTTTTATTAACATAAAAATGAGAAGCAAGCAAGAAATACTTACAGGTTTTTGAATTTATCGTGACGTTTTTTTTTTGTTATATTTAAAGTGACATGAAAATCAATTTTCTATGAACATAATAACATACGAACGATAGACAACAATATATTATAATTATAACACAATACACAGCATAATTATACAAATGATAATACACGAAAAATTCAAGAATTCAATTCAAGAGCGTGAAATGTCTGACGTGATCTGAAAATCGAAACACAAAGCCATTACTAAGGTAACAAAAAAAGCACTTTAACTCATACCGCCATCTGTCAGACACTTATGGAACTTACAAATAATTTCAAATAATTGTCCCATAAAAAACATTTAATTGGCAATAATAAATATTGAGGTCAATAATCAAGATAAAAACTATCCTATCTTTTAAGTTGGACCAAATTGCACACATTGAGCAAAATTTCATCAAAATTGGTTAAGTATTTTCGGAATTTACCTCGGATTGTGACACGAGATTTTTATATATAAAGATTAACTAATATACAAGTAATTTAACACAAGTGTACAACCCCATTGTTTTGAAAAAAGAAAGAAGTCAACATTGGAGCTCGATTTACAACCGACTCCAGAACTCCAGGGACCTTCAAGACCTTGCAGATGGAACTGTGAAATCTGTTGAACAAATCGGCAGCGTCAGGTGAAGTCAATGAATGTGTTTGTTCTAAGCTTGCAATGAAACGTGTAAAACTTTACATTGTTGCAGAAAAACTTATCGTTTTGTTATTGAGATTACAATATTTATGTTAGTGTACTTACACTCTGTTCATACAAAGCAATCGTAATATCGACCCTTTAGAATAACAAGGTCCCATCTTCTGCGGTAACGTCATCTGATAATGGGATCTACTTATCTACTAATCTACTAAGTAAGCTACTTATCGCATGACATTGCTGCGATAGATGGAACCTCGTAATTCCAAAGGGTCGATATTATAAATGCCTAATTAACTAACTAACTAACCATCATGTCGTTTTCCCGCACGGGTAGGCAGAGAGGACGGACCACCAAACAACTCGGTCTTGGCACACACTGCTTGCCTCATTCACATTCGTACTTCTTCTCATACATACTCTTCTATTATTCTGACTCTTGACAAGGCCCGACTGAAGTATCTGATAGCCTCCTAGTCCTCGGCTTATTCTACCAATCACATTCGCGTCATAAATTCTCTTTACACTCCTTTCTTCATTCATTCGCTTAACATGCCCAAACCATCTAAGCGTCCCTTTCTTAATCTTATAACTTATTACGCTCACATCAGCTTTGCATTCTTTTTGGATCTCCACATTCCTTACACGATCTACATGGTTTTACCACGCGTACCCCTCAGGGATCTCATCTCTACAGCATTCAGTCTACTTTCATCCTTTCTCTGCCAGTTCCATGCTTCACTGCCATACATCAAGGTAGGTACCAGTACCTACTCCATTGTGGACTGCTAGCTTCAGTGAATACGTGCCGGTTTTGATAGGGATTTTCATTTTCATTGTTTGTATTATTTCCACGCAGGAAGCCCTGAGGAAAACAATCCTCAGGGCCTGTGTAATCTTTGGGGATACTGTGTTGACGGTATTTTTAGGGAAAGAAATTAGAGGAAACACTGTAAAGGAAAATGTAAGCGGTTTGGATAGCAATCTGGGCGTCAATGTGTTCATCAGTGGCGGACGTGTGAATCCATCCCTCCCATTGCGGTGCAAGGCGATGGTTCGAGAGGTCAAAAGGTCTCCCTCAACCATTCTCTCCCGATCCGGTCTGCAAATCAGTTAGTGGATAAAAGCATACGCTGCCAAAACCTAGACAAACCTCACACCAATAACCCGGGCACCCCTGCTAATTCACCAAATGAATCGAACCAATTGAGGTGACCTTTGGCATGTTAGTTATCCAATAAATGGTTCCCGCGACGGCGGTGCCTCTACATGTATACCATATGTCTCGATTTAAGATATTTTCCTAGTATACTAAATTAAATTTTATTCGATAGGCAAGGATATAAGTTATCTTAATATATTTCTGTCACAAGATTGATTTTTTTCTATGATAAAGCTTGTCTCAAATTAGGTATTAAGTGTCATATTTTTTCATTTACAAAAGTCATAGTAATGTATTTATTTAATGGAAAGCCTCACATGATTTATTTATTTTTTTAAAATGCTTATTTATCTGAAAATATTGCAAAAAAAAATTCAATTATTTCAAAAGTAAAATGTGTGTTCTATTCACAATATTTAATGAAAGCATCTAAAATATTTCTTAGCGATCTAATTTTCAAACAAAAAAACACGATATTGCACTAATAGTAGTGCACTTTAAGAACGGCAACGGCCGTTGTATTTCAGGGCAAGGCTTTGAACTCGCAAATAAACTTTATTTAATTAATTTGTGTTATTTCACAATCAATTAATTAAAAATAATATATACCATATTTGCGGCACGTTCCAGAGTGAAAGATACTCTCAGTATCGCTCTGGTGTAAGACCGCCATTCAGAATTGAAACGTTGCTTGAAATGGCTTTAGCCGTGTTTAGTGACTAGATCTGAATAGCCAGGTACTTCCCCACCTTCCTCTTCCCCATCTCCTCCGCTTCACCGGTTACCTTCAGCCTCACAACATACCCAACTTGGGGATGCCACTGGCTTCAGACAAGAGCCGTTGTGAGGTGTTCACTAAAAAAAAGGTTTATCTAAATTTTGAGCTGTGAACGGATCAAGTACGGATAGATACATAATAATCTTCATCGCTACTATTTGACGATATCATTTGTTCCGAGAAGCCATGTAGATTTTAGATAAAGTGTAATAACTTCACCTTACTCTGAAAAACAGTAGTTTTGAAATAATCTAATACTAAGGATGTCGTTTATGAATACAAATTTCTAGACATTTGCACTCTCTTCTTTTATAATGGTAAAAAGGATTAGGTTCCGGCACTTCTCCCACAGTCGTCTCCTTAAAGATCACTTTACACGAGCTAGTAAATTGGCCAGAACTTTATCACGAAAAAATAACAAAAAATTGTTCAATGAATGTCGAACATAAGACGGGTTGTTCACAGAAATTCGAATTAAGTCCGTTTCAGCTTTTGAACAAATTGTGATAAGCATAAGAAGATAACTAACATGTTGTTTAGCTTGTTACAGCCAGCTTATTACAATTTGATAGAAAGCCGAAACACACCTAGAATCAGAGTTTAAAGCCACAGCTTTAAAATACAGAAAATACTTCATTTAAACATACATATTGATGCATATTTTAGGTCCGTCTTAGAATTTTTAGAAATTAACGAAAAATATATAAAATTAATATGGTTTGTACGGGAAGTGTAATAGTTATAAATAACAATCTATTTTTAAAATGTATTTTAAATCAAATAATAACAACTTTTTAAAAAAGAAAAACTTTTTTTATAATTTATTTTAAATCAAATGTAATATTAATTTATTATTAAATTCTGACAGCAGATCACTTAAACACTTAAAATAGTTTATATGTCACTGGCAGAATCTATTATATGATATGGAATAACAATATGGGGAAATACTACTTTCACCAATCTGAAACAAATCCAATTGTACAAAACTTATTAAATCTTGCATTTTCTTAATTATCCCTTGTTTTTGCCATATTGTATTATTTACTTTCACACATGACAATATAATATATAATTGAACAAAAATTCCCTCACCGAACACAAGAGCCTCGTCTCTTTATGGTGAGGAAAAGCTATTCTTATTTACTATTTTAACACTGTATAAAATGTAAAAATTGTGTATTTTTTGTAAATAAAATAAAAATAATAAAATAAAAAAATTATTAGTAATCCCTAAGATTTTCAAATAGAGACATAATACAGCGTTGCTGTTTCAGAGTGCCAAAATTTTACATGTTAAAAAAATACTATGGCACAAAATTATAATTCAGCTTATATTTACCCTGCAGCATAAAGAGAAATTAGAACATAAATACAGCACTAGATTCACGCGCAACGACGAGTTAATAGTTCCGAAATTTAATAATAAGTACGGACAGAGAGCGATTGAAAACAACGTACCGAAGATATTTAATTTATTACCTGACACTATAAAGCAATGTAATTCTATGAATAAGGTTAAATATATGGTGAAAATTTGGATATCGGAAAAAAAATATTTACATATTGATATGTATGAAAAAATATTGAATCTGTAGATATAAGATGTTAATTTAAAAAATGTATATATATCTATAATATAATCACCTGTTGACAAGCCAATTGAATTGGTTTAGCAAGACTTGTTTGTTGATATTATGTATTAATTATTCTTTCAATAAAAAATTAAAAAAACAATTAAATGCCAAAATATTTTAAGGATGAAATTGCTTTTAATAGAGATGTACATAATTACGAAAGCAGAAGTGTAAATAGAATTACATTGCCACATATAAAGAAATCCAAATCATAGAACTGCCTAATGTACAAAGGACTAAAGATGTATTATGAAATGCTTGAAAGACTGAAGACTGAATGTATTTAAAAAGAAATGTTATGTTTATTGTAAAAATATTTAAAGTTACAAAATGAAATATTATCTTGTTTATATTAGTTTATATTCATGTTGTATAAACTAAAACCATAAATAATAAAATAAATAAATAAAATCCCTTGAAAACCAGCGAAAATTAGTGAAAACTTGCCCAAAGAAAGTAGTTAGTAGGTGGTTAAGTTTTTTTAATGAATCCGTTGTTTTCCCTTCTACCCTGATCCCAAACTCTGTAAATCACCTTTGCTAACCATTTGTCCTTATTTTGATTCATTCTGACTCTCTCTACTTCAAATCTCCTCTCCCACCACCTTAAAATTATTTCTGTACTTTTATAATCCATTTTATGACTATTATGACAGTGTTCAGATGGTCCATGTGTGGTGGACCTAAGACTTAAGTTGTATTTATTCCATATTTCGTCGTTATCCCTTTTTCAGAGTCACTATTCTGTAATGGCCTATTAAAGGAATCTCGGAAGACGGTTCGGGTAATGGGAGTTGGGATGGAGACATTTTACTAAGAAAGTAATACTTAAAGAGGGGACATGGTATTTTTTTATTTATATAGTTTTTTAATACCGTCGGCATAAGCTTTTCAAAATGCAGACCGCGCGGTTTAATATGAAATATCCCGGCAGAACGTACGGTTTAATGTAAAATATCCTGGCAGACCGCACGGTTTAGAATTAAATATCCAGGCAGACCGTGAGCTATCGCACCATAGCACCCCCTTTACAAATCCATCAAAAGCGACCGAATCCTAGTACAAATATATATATACGACCGATCAGTGTCAGTCAATGACAGTGCGATGTCGTGAGTGGGCATCGCGTTTGGGTACCACCCAGGCGTCCCGTGTTCGATTCCTCGGCTGGCTAAGTCCTCCATCACAACACAAGCAACATCTTCCGCTTAGTTTGGTGGTAGTAGGAGATTTTCAAATATTGTCAGGCTATTCGTAACACGGCAATGTTTGTCTTTCTTTAAAAAATAAAAAAATCTTTGAATGCTGAACTCTGAACATGCTAGCTTCTATCTATATCCTTTTATTTCTGTGAGCAAATAACGCTATGGGACATTTCACTACAGGTGTGTGTATTAACTCTATAAAAAGATCACGCCCTTTTATTATATTGTGAGTGTCAGGTGTCACACGTGAATTTGAAAAAGGTTTTACCATGAAAAGTATATTTATACGTGTGTCTGCCCTAATAGATACCTTTCTCAGTGACGCGTCGCGAGATCACGCTCGGAAAATGGAGAAAATTTACTCTTTTCCTGTTATTCCGTTCGAACAATATATTTTTACAGTGCTTTTGTTATTTACGCCATCAATAAACATTGTTATGTCGGGAGGTGCTGAAAATTAGATGACACTCTTTTGGTTGTGAAATATATCATGTTTGAGGTAACAGGGGTTGCTTTTGACGTATAAAAATAGATGATAATTTATTAATTATCAAAAATACTTATGGTTGTGTGCATTTACTCGTAGCTCTGGTTCAATATAATTTTTAATTTAACAATAAACTCAATTCCAAACTACTTTCTCTTCACAAAAGCCAATTACTAGAATCCAATGAATTACAAATAAAACTACGAAGTACTTGATGTTATTTTTAAAGATATTTCTATATTAAGCATAAGTATAAAGTATTTATTTATCAAAAAGAACAGGAATACGTTATTATACAAACTATTACATATTTATTTCATCAAAAAAATAACATGAATATATAATATAATATCATATTATTACATAGTCGTATTGGTTACTTTTTATATTTTCCTTTTTACCTTTTATTTTACACAGTAAAGTTAAAAATATATTTTAGTGACATTAACATTCAATTAAAAAGTTAATAACATATTCATTAGTCAGTTAATAACTATAAGTTAATAACAATAACATTGTTATAGGAATAATGTTATAATAATTGATGTCACTAGAGCAGTATCTAATAGGAGAAAAAAACAAATATGTACATAAGAACGGTTATATAGAAATAGAACAATAGAGCAATACATTATATTAGTTACGTTATTCATATTCACAATACATATTATATACATGTACACAATATAAAAACAGCAAGATAATTATTACAATAACTGTCAATGACAAGGCGTTTGGGTGAGGGCACCAGTAAAGGCTCGATCATTAGAACATATCCAAATTTTAACACTTTTTTTTAATTCTTTCAGTGTTATATTATATTACTTATATTATATTAATTCAGCGAACTTTATTGTGCTCAATATAATACTGTTTCACTCCTTTATACCACTGTAAACTTTAAAACCCATGTTCACCTTATTGTAAACGCCTTAATTAAGTTTAAATAAATAAATATATAAATCCTTTGGAATCAATTAAATCGGAACTGACTGTGTGACTTCTTCTTCTCCCAGTCTAGGGCCTCAGCGGGCATTCGTTGACCACATGTTCGGTGGTCTGCACCGTCCCCATCCACACATCGCCGACTATCTATGCAAAGGTATTGCGCTTTTTTGAAGCTCATTGTTATTATCCCTCATTGCGTGACTTCAGATTAGCTGATAATTGATAAACTAGATGTAGGTAATCTGGGTGGAAAGTTTAGCTGATCTGAATCTAGATATTCTAGGTGTAACTATATATTCGAGTAATATTTATTGTCATTTACAACGTTTCAAATTTCAGCTATCGATATATGTATTTCACCCATTTGTAAAATAAATTTAAACAACCATGCATATTATAATACTTTAAAAGTACATGTTATGTCAAAAAAAGTAAACGTAGCAATTAATTAAAAATCTTTTAATATTAAGAGTATTTTTATTCAGCCCTGTCCACAAACCGACCATCCCATATAACCGAGAAGTCTTTTAATTTAAAATAAACACAATAGTTTTCTTGGCAATTTTCTTAGAATTTTTTCACATTTATTTGTCTACCTCTTACTTAAATACCGACGCATTTATACAAAGGGTATTGCCCTTTGGAACTGTTATTGGTTCCCTCGGGGCCATTTAATATTTTTTTGACGTCAAAAAGAAAAATGTTTTTTTACCACTTGCTCTTTTTTATATCGCCGCTGTTATTTTAGAATTTATTTTTTCTCAAATTGTTTTCTTTTAGAGGTTTATAGATACAACGCAATTCCGGTTGATTCTTGTGAAAATGTAATAATATATTACCGGTTAATCGAAAATAAACAACTCTTCCAAGTGGTTCGCTATGCTTAGTAACTAATCAGGGGTGCCCGGGTTCATGAGGTGAGTTTTGTCCGGGTCTTTTGACCATTCCAACAGGACTCTCTCAGAATACCGCTTTGCACCGCAGTGGGAGGGATTGATTCATAGTCCGTCACTCCTGGAGACACTGACCCCCAAATTCCTACCCAACTCTCATACCTTATTCCTTCCCAGAACTTCAATTCATGTAGTTTCCATAAAAACACCCTACACACAGCAACCTCCAAGATGACATAGACCCCGTGAAAAAATGTCTTCCTCAGTGGCTCCTGTGTGGAGCTATTGTAAAAAAATACACAATGGGAGTTTTTTCAAGCAACGCACGGTTTTATTTTAAACAACATTTCTTTCAAATTTGTCATTATCTTAAAATGTGCGAATGTGAATTAAAATGTGTTCAAGCAACGCACGGTTCTATTTTAAACAACATTTATTTCAAATGTTTCGTTATCTTAAAATGTGCGAATGTAAATTAAAATGTGTTCAAGCAACGTACGGTTCTATTTTAAACAACATTTATTCCAAATGTTTCATTATCTTAAAATGTGCGAATGTGAATTAAAATGTGTTCAAGCAACGCACGGTTCTATTTTAATGAACATTTATTTCAAATGTTTCATTATCTTAAAATGTGCGAATTTTTTCAATGCGCATGTTTGGAGGAGAATACATAATATATGCAAAATAAAACATCGTCATTTCGGTTGCGTGCGTGATGTGAAATATTCCTGCGTAATGGTTATCAAATTGAAACTGGTCAATTCAGACACGTTTTATTTTAATAATAATTCTACAATTTTAACATATTATATAACAAAATTTTAACATATTTAAATCTGATTCACTA
The DNA here is from genome assembly GCA_951813805.1 of Limnephilus auricula. Taxonomy (NCBI): domain Eukaryota; kingdom Metazoa; phylum Arthropoda; class Insecta; order Trichoptera; family Limnephilidae; genus Limnephilus; species Limnephilus auricula. The sequence continues at coordinate 4,387,647 of OX638401.1, forward strand.
ATGATTTTTAATTGTAATAAACACAATAATACTTTGATTTATTTCCACTTTATTATTTCTTTATCCAACCGGTTTCGGTTCAACTTTAACCTTCCTCAGGGATGAATAAAAAAATGCTGAACATAATACAGTTATACATGGTATTTAAAAGAAAATTAGAAGAGGGAGAGAGATCATCAACTTAGGTGGGGGCGATGGGGGTGGTGGTTAAGAGGGAAGGGTGAAAGTGGGCGGGGCTAACGGGAATATTTAAAAAATGGGGCTATTTGACAAATCTAATTGTTTATTGAGTAAATTTGTTTTATTTATTTTTAATAACTTTTTATTTCAAGGGCTTCAAGATTATTAAATCGTAGATCTATCCCATTTCTATGTAATGCATCTATCCCGGAAGATTTATTAAATAGGGGATCTTTATCTATTAGGTGGGTGGCAAATTCTGAGAAATCTACACTGTTTAGATATCTCAAGTGTTCGACCACCCTTGTTTGAACATTTCTAGCCGTTTAACCTATGTAAAATGCTGGACAATTATTACATTTAAGTATATAGATGCCAGAATGGCTTAAGTTATTTTCTTTATCTTTAGAATTTATTTAAAGTTTACCTAGTTTGTTATTAGTATAGAAAGCAGCTTTAATTTCTTTAGGGAATTTAGAAACACATGAGGATGAAAAATTATTTATGAATAAAATTGTGGTTTTACGTTTAATGATTTTTAAAGTTTACAGGTGATTTATACCATCTCTCTAATTATTTGTCAACAAAAGAATATAATTATATTACAAAAAATATTGACATTATTTTTTAGGCAATGATTTTGAGGCAAATATTTTATCCACTGGAGCGACATAGAAATTAAAATATTTTTTCTCGGATTGCTAAAGGAAATTTTTCCGCCCACATTAAAAAAATCATACCTCCGAATTTGAATATGGAGACAAACAAACTGATTATAGTTCTATGTAGCCAATGAATTTCCCTATCTTTTGTTTATTATCACATATTTGTAGGATTTATAAAAAATATATAATTAAATCTTTAACCTTAAAACATTTTAAAGAATCTAGAGAATATTTATTTTGTTATATTTTGAATGTACAATAAATTATATAGTGGTTTTAATAAATAAAAGAATTGAAACTTTGCCACATTTTGGCAACAAAGCAATCCGAGGTTTTGGAAATAGTGCCATAATGTGGCAAAAAGCGCTCGAGTGGTTATAATTACTATCAGCTTCAAATTTCTACCATTAACGTCGCGAGATTCTAAAACGTCTTTGTAACCAGATCTAGAGATCTTTCTGCTTATTTATAAAACTATCGTTGCTCCACATTTGGACTACTGCTCTACGATGTTATATTTGGCCAATGAAAGTAATTTGAACAAACTAGAAGTTATACAAAACAAAGCCATGAGATGTATACTGGGGAAAGGCAAATACGCAAGGATTAATCAAATGAGAGAGGAACTAAATTGGATTCCAATAAAAAAGAGACTATTATTTAATGTATTAATTTTTGTGCATAAAATTATGAAAAACCAAATCCCAAAATACTTTAAGGATGAAATTGTTTTTAATAGAGACGTTCATAACTATGAAACAAGAAATATAAACAGAATTCGATTGCCACAAATGAAGAAATCAAAATCATAGAACTGCATAATGTACAGAGGACTAAAGATGTATGATGAAATGCCTGAAACTATGAAGAATGAAGAAAGAATGAATGTATTTAAAAAGAAATGTTATGATTACTGTAAAAATATTTAAATTTATCAAATGAAATGTTACATTGTGCTTTTTAGTTTATATTCATGTAGTATAAACTAACTCAATAATAATAAAAATAAAAAAAATCACCGAGCTCGAATACTCTAAAATATACTCAGAATCATAACGACGTAAGCGAATAAGGCTTATATATGCGATTGCGACCTCGTTGTACTGGACGGACCTACTGTCTTCAAGCCGTTTTATGTAAACTATTTTAATGGTAAGGTACTGTAATCTTAAATATAAATAACTTATATCCGTGGGTATCGGTTTGAAAAAAGTTATTATAATTAAGAATTATTCGAAATTAATTAAAATGTGAGCCTTGAAGCACACTCTTATTTTTAGGGTATTGTGGCACCTTAAACAAAGATCTTACTGTAGGAAGCTTATGTATAAAAGACACTTATTTTTTTGTCCCCAATTTATTTTTATTATTTATAAAAGAAAACGCAAATACCCCTAGGCATTTGGCAAGTTATTGTAATTCTTTCCGAAAATTAGATACGCATTTCAACAACTGGATTATTATCTCTTCGACAAGAAAAATAAATTGAGGTAAAAATGCTGTAATGTAACCTTTTCAAAAGGTTTGTTTTCAGAAATTATTTGCATTATAAATCTATTTTCAAACTTATAATTAACGTGTGACCAGGTAGAGGTACTAACGTCATCAAGTAGCATTTGAATTGAAAGCACGTCCTAACTCACTTTTTATAATACTTATATGTCACAATAAATTATCATTCTTCTATAATTGAACGGACCTTTACAATATATATATTAATAAATTAATATCAATTAGTATCTACCTATGTTAATGTATAATATTTTATTTGTATGCATACAATTATAAATTTGTGGAATCGAAATAAAAATGATATACATATGTACCCACATTTACCCACTTATTAATAACAAAACTTATTAATAAAACCTCAACCGATAAAAAACCATCAATGTAGTGTCAATGGTTGTAAATGAATCATGTTAAATTTTAAAAAAATTTGTGTAAATGGTTGTATATGAATCGTGTTAAATTTAAAACAATTTATTGTAAATGGTTGTATACGAATCCTGTTAAATTATAAACAATTTAGTGTAAATGGTTGTATATGAATCGTGTCAAATTTAAAACAATTTAGCGTAAATGGTTGTATATGAATCGTGTCAAATTTAAAACAATTTGGTGTACATGGTAGTATATGAATCGTGTTAAATGAAAAATAATTTATTGTACTCAGCTCGGCTGTGGAACGAGTTGCCGGCATCTGTATTTCCTCCCTTCTACAACATAGGTCTCTTCAAGACCCATGTTCACTACTTCATCTCCTGAAAAAGACCCTCCACACAGCATCTTCACAGATGACATAGGCCTACTGAGTGGAGTCAATGTAAATAAAAAAAAATTAAATGGTTGTGCATGAATCGTGTTAAATTTTTTAAAAAAAGTATAAATAGTTATACGAATTATAAATCGTGTTAAATTTTAAACAGTTTAATAATAAAGTAAGGATGTAAATATATACACATATTTAATTTTAAAATCAGGTACATTATTCAACAATATTTCAAACTCTTCAACTTTGGGCTAATATATGTTATGTCACAATAAATTAATAAAAAATAATATATTTATATATATTTGCGGCACATTCCAGAGTGGAATATACTCTCAGTATCGCCCTGGTGTAATACCACCATTCAAAATTGAAATATTGCTTGAAATGGCTTTAGCCGAGTTTGGTGACCAGATCTGAATAGCCAGGTACTTCCCTCCTTCCTGCTCCCCATCTCCTTCCCCTAACCACTACCTTCAGCTCCACAACATGCCCAATTATGTATGCCGTAGTCTTACTTGCTCCAGACGGGAGCAGTTGAGATTCTTGTGCGGTATTCATGTAAAAAAAAGTTTTATTTTTTAATTTCTGTTGGGACTTAATTGTATAACCCATATTTTAAACAAGCTATGTCTGTGTTTATGGTGCTTTTCACATTTCACTTTTTCACTTCGTGATGGTCGATAAAAGTGTGTGCGTGTTTTTTTTTTAATATAAATCTTCTAGAAATGTGAGGAAGGTGTTTTTAAGTGCTTTCGTCCTTTTTGTTTTATAAAATTTGTAAAATGAAAAAAAAACTCTAAAAACCACCATGAATATTTTCCAACTTTATTCTAGATATAAAAGTAAGGTGAGAAGCTTCCGTAGCTAAACTTAAACATTTATGTGGGAAGGTAATTAAAACCTTATATAATATTTAAGTACCTACTCTTAAAACTAATAACTACATGGCAAAATTCTACCGTGAACCGTTTTAACCTAACATATTAACGTACATTGTATATATTATACTGTTCACGAAAATTACAAAACAACCTGCAAAACCGTACAATATTTTTTTCTATTTCAAACCGATGTGCGAAAAGGCTGTAAAATTTGTTTTAATAAACTTAGCACTAGCCTGATAGTATTTATTTATTTATTTATTCACGCCTTAATGGGCCTTTACGTGAGAATTTTTTTATATTGGTTACAGTAATTATGTATAAAAATGCTGTTGTAATAATTGTAAAAAAACAACACATATTAATGTAACAAAATTTAGTGCAGATTAGCTAAATACTAGAAAGTTGGTTCTATATAAGATAAGCATGAAATAATTAGTGGAAAGAGATTTAAAAAATAAAATAATATGGATAAGAATGTATCTACACATGTAAGAATAATAATAAAAAAATTGTATGTATTGTGATGTAAAATAGGCTATTTTTGAAGGTTATACTTAATGACATCCTAAAAAATATAAGGAATGTCATTCTAGTGGTTCAAGTTCAAAAAAATATGAATATATATATATATGTTTTATTTTTGAATATTTCCACACAGGAGGCCCTTAGAAAATAATTCCCCTCAGGGCCTATGTCATCTTTGGTCTTTTTACAAAAGGAAGAGGAGGAAGTTCTTGGAAGGAAAAAGGTAAGATGGGGTGGTAAGAATCCAGTGGTCAGTGTGTTCAAAAGTGGCGGATGTATGAATCCTTCCCTCCAACTGCTGTGCAAGGCGATGTTCCGAAAGAATCCTGCTAAAGACAAAAAGTCTTCCTCAACTATACTCTCCTTATCCGGCCCACCACACAGTAAGTGAGAAGGTGCAACTGACGCCAAAACCCGGACAAACCTCACCCTATGAACCCGAACACCCCTGCTAAGTCATCAAGCTTAGCGAACAACTTGGGGTGACTTATGGCAGAGGTGTTGGTTATCCAATAAATGGATCCCAGGACGGTAGTATCCATACATATAATACAAATTGTTTTTTTGTTATTTTGGTGAAATCTAGTTTAAAATCTCAAAATTTTCTTAGTATCAAAGATTTTCATCATTGCTAAGATAATAATAGTTCACTGTTGCTACAGTTACGTTTTTTATTTTCTGTGTCTTAATCTGTTTCGTATATATTTTTGAGAGTTCTTGAAATTACCTATTTCTAAGTTTAAATTTATTACGAAATTGGTTGTCTTTAAAAAAGAAATTTCAAAATTATTCATTAAAATTTATTTTTGTTGATCAGTTTCAAAAATAGTAGTAGATGAAAAAATTCGGTTCACTTCGGACTCACAGACACGTCCGCAACACACTTCCAAGGGCTTACCTCATGATCCATTTTAATCAATATTATTCACTGGAATACTTTTCAAAAACTCAATATGATATATTTATTTTATTGCTTGTTTTCATCCCATCTTTAGGAACATTAGAGTCCCAGTAATTACCGATGGAAAAAATAATGTTTTTTTCAAGTTTATTTTTGGCCTCACGACATGATTTTTCTTCTGAAACTATAAACTGAAAGAAGATATGTCGTGCCCGAAAAGGTCAATTATCCTTACTTCTTAAGAAATTATGACTGGTAAAAAAGAAATATTCTTCAAAACGATTTACCATTGCGTTCATTTAATCCTTCTTATTTCTAATTTTCTAACGCGTTGAACATTCCTTCAGAAAAGCAGGAGAACCGAGCCGGTGTCTTACTGAGTAGAAACAAAAATTGCATAACCATCATGTAAACGTGTTTTTGTAAAATAAACTTAGAATACTAAACGAAGCGTGTTTTTTACTTAATGTGAATCTGAAAACCTAACATTTGGTCCTTCGAGCCGGCTTCGTAATTCAGGCCACGAGAATGCAAATCGTCACAGAAGAATTCATAAGAAGAGATTTCATAAGAAGAAATTTCGGAATATAAGTATTCGCCAATCTCCAAATCACCATGTATCCATCACAGTCCTTACATAATCATTATGTAAACGTGTTTTTGTAAAATAAACTTAGAAAACTTGTCTAAACGGAGCGGTTTTTTTACTTAATGTGACCTGAAACCCTAACAATTGGTTCTTCGAGCCGGGGTCGTAATTCAGGCAACGAGAATGCAGACCGTCACAGAAGAATTCATAAGAAGAGCTTTCATTTTCGGAATATAAGTATTCGCCAATCTCCAAACACCGCGTTTCCTTCACAGTCCTTGAACATAAAACATTCGCTTAGTCATCATATCCATATAATCCGTACAAATCGGTTCCTACGAGGAATGGCTTTGGGATGAGACTTGAAAGAGGCGAGTACTAATATGATGAAAATGAACAAACTTTAAACATTTCTTCTTTAGAAAAACGTAGAGAGGACCATGATCTAATTTGCATATTCAAAATTATCAATAGTATTCCTGACACATCTGCTTTGTTACAACTCATCCAGTTCGACATTCCTTCCCGTAGACTCCGAAATAATGAATTGTTGTTCCTCAATCAGCATTCTACTAATTATGCATACCATTCTCCTTTGTCCAGAATGTCGAGACTTGTCAACGCAAGTCAAAGCATTTAAATTTTTGGTGTAAGCCTGAATGACGGCAGTCGATACACAATACGTTATTTTTTAAGCCTACTAAATCCTTATTTATTGCCTTGACTTGTAGTTATCTTCTACGTGTACTTTTATGTTATATAATGTTATTGCTCTTCATTTATATGTGCTCTCCTTTCACTTTCATCTGTTTCTTATTGGTGTTATTACTATATTGTTAATGGACTATTGTCCGTAAATAAATACATATGCAAAACACTAAAAAATTCTCCAATGACAAAATCGTATTGTTGAAAACCGTAAATATTTCCAGAACAAATAATCAAATCCAGTGTTTCGGGTCTGTTTTGGTCTAGGAGTCTAGGGGTCTTGTGAAAATTAGCGACATCAGTTTTCTTTTAAACTTGGGATTATCTATTCAGTTTCTGGAAAGAACCTTTTACGGTCACCACGCTAGGGGAAAACATTATTTTATTAGCGACGAGACATTGAATTCTGCGGGGAGTTGCTTACCTTTAAAATATAAATAAGTAGGTACCTACTGATGCAGAGATTGCCTTTATGGAAAGTGTATCTTATTTTACCCTAAAATATGTGGTTTCGTCCAAAGTTTATCGTATGAAGTTGTGGTAAAGCAGCTTATTTTAGGAAAGGAGGGTGTTTAGATTTGGGAGGTGGCTATGGTTACCCCTAAGTTTCACAGGAAAACCAAAAGCTCTGCCATAGGTCAATCCAAGTGATCCGCTACATTTGGTAACTTACCAGGGTATCCGGATTCATAGGATGAGGACGGACCGGATCTAGAGAGGCATTTTTCACCGCCAGCTGGGTTTCGTCACGACGCCTTGCACTGCAGGAGAAATGGATTCATACGTTCGTCACTCCTGGACATACTGACCCCCGTTTATTACTACCCCTCATACCCTTTTCCTTCCCAGAACATCCTCACCATCCTTTCATTAAATTAGATCCTCCAAACATCAATCCGAAGGTGGTTTAAGTCCTAAGAAAATGATATCTTATATATGTTTTATTTTTGAATATTTCCACACAGGAGGCCCTTAGAAAATAATTCCCCTCAGGGCCTATGTCATCTTTGGTCTTTTTACAAAAGGAAGAGGAGGAAGTTCTTGGAAGGAAAAAGGTAAGATGGGGTGGTAAGAATCCAGTGGTCAGTGTGTTCAAAAGTGGCGGATGTATGAATCCTTCCCTCCAACTGCTGTGCAAGGCGATGTTCCGAAAGAATCCTGCTAAAGACAAAAAGTCTTCCTCAACTATACTCTCCTTATCCGGCCCACCACACAGTAAGTGAGAAGGTGCAACTGACGCCAAAACCCGGACAAACCTCACCCTATGAACCCGAACACCCCTGCTAAGTCATCAAGCTTAGCGAACAACTTGGGGTGACTTATGGCAGAGGTGTTGGTTATCCAATAAATGGATCCCAGGACGGTAGTATCCATACATATAATACAAATTGTTTTTTTGTTATTTTGGTGAAATCTAGTTTAAAATCTCAAAATTTTCTTAGTATCAAAGATTTTCATCATTGCTAAGATAATAATAGTTCACTGTTGCTACAGTTACGTTTTTTATTTTCTGTGTCTTAATCTGTTTCGTATATATTTTTGAGAGTTCTTGAAATTACCTATTTCTAAGTTTAAATTTATTACGAAATTGGTTGTCTTTAAAAAAGAAATTTCAAAATTATTCATTAAAATTTATTTTTGTTGATCAGTTTCAAAAATAGTAGTAGATGAAAAAATTCGGTTCACTTCGGACTCACAGACACGTCCGCAACACACTTCCAAGGGAAAGTGTATCTTATTTTACCCTAAAATATGTGGTTTCGTCCAAAGTTTATCGTATGAAGTTGTGGTAAAGCAGCTTATTTTAGGAAAGGAGGGTGTTTAGATTTGGGAGGTGGCTATGGTTACCCCTAAGTTTCACAGGAAAACCAAAAGCTCTGCCATAGGTCAATCCAAGTGATCCGCTACATTTGGTAACTTACCAGGGTATCCGGATTCATAGGATGAGGACGGACCGGATCTAGAGAGGCATTTTTCACCGCCAGCTGGGTTTCGTCACGACGCCTTGCACTGCAGGAGAAATGGATTCATACGTTCGTCACTCCTGGACATACTGACCCCCGTTTATTACTACCCCTCATACCCTTTTCCTTCCCAGAACATCCTCACCATCCTTTCATTAAATTAGATCCTCCAAACATCAATCCGAAGGTGGTTTAAGTCCTAAGAAAATGATATCTTCCCATGGTTAAGGGTTAATTATTTATTTTAATGAAAATACTAAATAAGTTTGTTTACATCACTTTTATTAATACACTATCTACATGTTTCATGAACAATGTTCACATCTACAGGATCAAATGTATACTATGATGCTGAAGATGTGAACATTGTTCATGAAACATGTAGATTGTTTATTAATAAAAGTGATGTAAACAAACTTATTTAGTATTTTCATTAAAATAAATAATGACATCACAAAGTAAAAACCTTTCCGAAGATGTTTTCTTCAATATAAAAAAAAAATATATTATTTTGTCTGATTTTAAGGATCAGTCGGCTTTTGGCTGAAGGTTTTGTTTTTATACATTGGTTCCACACAGGTCAATGTCATCTTTAAGGATGCAGTGTAGAGGATCTTTTAAGGGAAAATAAGAAAGGAGTTTAAGATCTGGAAAGGAAAAAAGTAGGAGAGGCGGGAAGGAATCTGGGATTTAATCCATCCAGGAGTGACGGGCGTATGAATCCATCCCTCCCATTGCCATGCAAGGTCGAGAGAGTCCTGCAGGAGAGGGTCAAAAGTTCTCCCTCAACCAATCTCTCCCGATACGGCCCTTCACACAGTAAGTAGGCAAATGCATTCGCCGACCACAAACCCTACACTTAACTTTACGCAGAAAAAAGGTTTCTTTCTTTCTGAAGCAGCAAAACTCCGATTGGTGAACTTTGCAATCACGTATTTTTCTCTGAACTATCTCGTTCAATTTACATTAGCCAACTACTCAAAATTTGCAAAGAATTTAAATAATTTATTCAAGCATCGCAACGAAGTTACCCCCGTGTAATAGATATTGATGTTGAAAGAGATTTCCGTGGAAGTACGTTTCCGTGTTCCGACGTTACGTGCTACCTACGTGCCGCATCCTCCGGTGCATCTTGCGCTGAGGTGGAACCTTTACGACACCCACCTACCCTAAACATCTCTTCATAATGCATATAACTCCCCTTTGTTAGACTCTTTTATGACCCATTAAAACTTTATAATTCCTTTTATGACACCCATAGACCACAATTTAATATAGTGCATCTTTTCTTTAAGAAAATTACACCTAAAGGATTTATGACAATGTGCAACCTACATGTATATATGGATCATCCAGTTTATTAGTCAGACATCTCAGCTGTAGAGGAAAGCAATATTCAGATCTGAATAGTCAGCCAATTCCCCTATCCTCTTCCCACATCCTTCCCCTCCAAACTACCTTCAGCCTCACAACCTACCCAATTGGAGATGACATAATCCCACTGGTTCCAGATGGTAGCAGCACATAAAAAACGCACTTGAGGTTATTAGTGAATATCTCAAAAGAGTGTCAACTGCTCCCATCTGGTGCCAGTGAGACTATGGGTCTGAGTAAAGAGGGAAATGAGATGGGAAGAGGAAGGCGTGGAAGTACCTGGCTACTCAGATCTAGTCACCAAACACGCCTAAAGCCATTTCAAGCGACGTTTCAATTCTGAATTTATTTATTTATTTTGTTATAACAAAAATACATTCATATTGTATTGATATTTTGACTGTCCAACTAGGTAGATCTTCCGTTCTGGGACAGTCAAATTTACAGGTATCGTATTTTTGGATACAAGAAAAACAGTATACAAGAAAAACAGTAAAAGAATAAGAAAATAAAAGATAACAAAAATTTTGGATCAAAAGAAATATCAAAAGAAATATTTAAGGAGCTGGTAGTACATAATTATAAGATGTCTTTTTAATAGTGTTTCTGGCCTAATGATGGTCCACTTTGGAACGTGCCGCAAATATATCAAAAAAGTCACTATACAAATCATCCCAATATTACCTATATTATTAATACGCTAGCAACTGTACGGTTGAAATTTAAGAACCCGACTTTGAGTACATCTCTGACACCGTGCCTTATGCAAATCCATCTGCGAGCGTGAATTTTGTTGTAAAGCTACTGTCGTGTCGCCTGCCGCTGTTTTGACTATTATGAGACTGACGCCATAATTCGTGCACGAAATTTAACGACTTTGATGTTACAAAAAAATATAACTCTTAATTACAATACCCACTACACAAAACCTAAAATATCTCATTCAATTTCAAAATCCCCGTAAAATGGAACCGAATGAGATTCTTTTATGACAAAAATAATCTTGTTACTATAATAATAACATCAACATTGTCGTCCCGAGCATTCGTTTCTGATTAAAGAATAATTCCCTATTGTGAATGAAATTCACTTTCCGCGGCAAAATAAAAACTTCATCGGTACAAAATTTGTTTCTTGTGGAACATCTCCCCGCTATTCCCGTCAAAGTACGTACTTGGCAAGTGTAATTTAGTAAGATGAAAATATTTTTCGGTATGGTTTTATCACAGGGCAACACAATATGTAGATACCTACCACACATTTCTAATTTGGAATTTTTGTAGTTTCACTGAACATAATTTTTAGTGTAATTTTAACTGGTATCGCGGATAAAAATTGAAAAAGTTTAAAATATTTCCATACATCATAATAATGTAATTCCACCACTATTCGTCCTGTTTTAACTCGACCATTTCGCATTTCATCGGTGTGTCAATTTGTTTTTTTTCGTTTCGGTTTCGGTGTTGAAATGGTGGCCGTTTAAATAGTTCAGAACAGATTATTTATTCAAATGTAAAATGGTATAGTATATTAATTGAGCAGGTATGTGTTTATTACCTACTTATAACTCTTACGATTTCAGAGGAAATTTTGTGTTGGATTTATTAAATAAGGAAAAATAGAAACACACTTTTTTGGACGCTAGGTCTGCCGTTCATAGTAAATTCTGTTTCTGCTTTATTAGTACCTACGCCCGCTATTCAACGTGTTCTGACATCAGGGACGCGGCGCGAGCCTCGCTTTCATTACCATTATTGGGTGTCCTGGTGGCTTGTAGGAAACGCCTCCACTTCTGCCGGTCTCAAAGTATCCCCAGGGGTCCGAGGGGCTGAGGCCATGTTTTTTGTAGGTATCTACTGGACTTTTTGTAGGTATCTACTGGACTTTTAAAGTTTTTTTACTAGTTGTGGCTGCCAGCCTAATACCCAAGGTTATTCAGCTACAAGGCCTAACATATCCTTACAGGTGTTCCCTATTTTCCTAGTTTAGGACCGAATTCAACTGGACAAGCTTAAGTGCACTTGAAGTGAAAATAACACTGCACTATTTAATTTAAATTTTATTTTTTATTTTACATTATAGTAACAAACAGTAAATTTACTGATGTTGAGTAATATTTTTTTTTGTTTATTTATTAAATTATAAGTTTACATGGAAAACAATGTTGATAACAATAAATTACAAAATAAGTTTCACAGATTTTTTTTTTATTTTTGTGTTTCTCATCTATAGAAGCGGACGTCAGAATGAAAAATATTTTGTATCTATAATTAATTATGATCTAGAGAATTTCGAACTTTAAAATAAGTCGATAAATAGACGGTTAGATATGTTAATTGTGAAGATAAGTTTATCAATTATTTGTTTTAAAATTGAATTGCTCTTTAATCGCTTTCATTAGACATTTATCGTCTACAATTTTTCTTATCTTTTCAGGTAAACTGTTGAAGTATTTTTTTTCCTAGGTATATGTTATGATGTTGTTCAAACAAGGCGTTATATTTTTGTGTTGGAACTATATGTTTTTGACGAGTACGACTTTCAGTTAAAAAGCTCTGATTTTATTTTCCTTTTATTAATTGAATTATTACATTTTTTCGGACTAGATTATTAATTATTTAAATACTTTAAATTCTTCAAAAATAAGTTGTGTTGGATAATCTCTTGTTTTTTTAACATTATTTTTATAATTAGATGATTTAGAATATAATTAGAATATTTCATGATGGGTACCTATGATATGTTTCTTTGTAATGGATTAACGGCCCAAATTTAAAAGGAGCATCATTTCAATGACATAAACTGTTGCTCATACATATCCCTCAACAGATCACCACTTCTCACACCTATAAACATACTCATAGATACACACACCTACACACTACGAACATCACCAGGTAATTAACAAATATATATATACCACAAGTAAGACATTACAAAGAAACATATCATAGGTACCCACCATGAAATATCTGTAAATTTTAATTAATTTAATTTATTTCTATTTATGTGCATAAATTTAACAAATTAATAATTACAGTTGTTACATAGTAGTACAAAAAATAGTATAAAAGGGTGTTCTTCTGTCGACATAAGTAAAAACACATTACCCTCCATATATTGTCGACCAGCGGTAGTATCGTAGACAAATAATAATGTGTAGCAGTTAAATTTAGATGAATAATTGTCTTCAAAAGCCGGTAGGTATATTTTTGTATTTGGACCATTCGCTATTGGTATAAATTAAGGTTATTTTTTTTGTCCAGAAACAAAATTTAAATTTTTTAATTTTTTGGGTTGGTTATGTTTAATTAGGTGTTATACGTTTTGAGTAAATTGAATACCTTATTTTTTTTATCCAGTCTGTGATATGTTTTTTGTGAATAATTGTAGATATATATGTAGTAATGTAATGTTTAGTTATAGAATAATCGTAGATATATTTTTAGTTATTTAATGTTTGTTTCTATAATATAAAATAAATAAATAATATAAGAAAATTAAAAAAAAAAAAAACTAACTCGAGAATGTATCGTTTACCAGAAATTATCTTAAATATAAATATATTTCATTACGATATTTTAACATTTTTATTTGTGCACTCGTATGTTGCCCTTTAAATGCGTTCCACTTGGCTAGCAATCATTTCCGCAGATTACTGTGATATTTTTCATAATACTAATTTGTTCTTAGCTAACCTTTCACTAAAGCATTTTCGAACATCGCGACTATTAATCTAATCTGTCAGGAATGTTCCCGACCAACGACGAAAAATCATAGAGAATGTGTTTTAAATATAAAAAATGTAAATAAATTATCACAGCCAATAAATGCATTACAGATATGTAACCATTATGCTCGATAGATTTTATTTTATTTTTTTGTTTATAGAATTCATGAAAATACATTAAGATATTTTAAAACATATGATACATTAGATCACCACACTAGGCGACTGCCTGTTTCATGGTGACCAATGGAATATAGTTAATATGTGTGGTCTAGTGTTAATATATGAATTAAGTATTTATACATGTTAAAAGTATGAAAGATTATGGTAAAAAAATTATAATGGAAATTGAAAATATAAAAATAGAAAACAGAAAACCGAAAAAATAAAAATAAAAAAGATTAAAGAAGAATAAAAAGAATCAAGAAGAATAAGACATGCTATTATGCGGGAAAAGATCATATACGAGTACATAACTCTTTTTTCTAGTAGTGTAAGCGTACATGCATGCATGAGCGGTTAAATACGAGCATACACACATACATCCATACAGATGATCACAAATTATAACCTGAAAGCTAAAAAGGGCAAAAACCAGCTTTTAATGGTCAACATACAAAAAAATATCAAACAACTAGCACAGTCGATCGATAAGGATTGATAGGATAATTTTCGGTAACTTCTCATCGTTCCCTAGCATGACTGCAGATAGCCAACGATTAAGTAACAGTTCACAATGAGTAAGTATTCTTAATATATTCGACATCAACTGTTGTTTGCACGTTAGCGATCTGCAGTTGTCCTAGTGAACGATGAGAAGCTGCCGAAAATTATCCTATCAATCCTTTTCGGTCGACAGTGCTAGGGGGCCGGATCGTCGAATTACTGACAAAGTTTATTCACTATTTCGATGTATCTTTACTGACAAAAGGTTTACATTATAAATACAAAAACAAAAAGAATATCAACATACAAACATTATTTAATTAAAGCTGTTTGCTAGCGCTTCTGAGTTCATTTATAATCAAATATACTTTGAATATTTATATTCTTAAAAAAAAGACAGTTTATTTCCATTATTTTAATTTTTAATATTTTATTTTTTTACGAGGTAATTTTCTTACTTTCAATTATTTTTTAAGCACTTTTCAAAATATCATGTAATATTTACCCGTGACTCCCATTGCCAATGAGGAGAATTAAAATAAATTTGTTAATCTTAGTATCTACACAAAAATGAATGTATCGTTGTTTTTCCCTTATGCGGTACCTTAAACCATTCTTTCGATTGCAATGAAACATTGGAGATTTTTCGTGGACATGCCCGCGAAGGTTTATAAGTATATGGGTGAGCTCTAGCGTTATGAAACTATTTCCTATACCATTTATCGTATTCCTTTAATGTATTTAAACCCTCGAACAGCGATTAAATTCTGGATGGCAACAACCTGTGTATCTTCCATACCCCTGCGATCTACGCAAACTATCATCTAAATATAGGTAGCCACACGTCGCTTCACAGTATCGTGCTGTGTGTTGTGTTGACGTCGGAACGCAGGGGGCAGTATACGCGTTGGGTCAGCTAAAAATACCTTCAAACGCCTATGGGCTGTGCCAAAAACTGCATGTTAGCTGTGTCAACTTCATGTCTGCAGAACCAGTGGGAAAATATAAGTCATTTTAATTTTACTACAAAAACGAAGCATACATAATTGTGTTGATATCGGGACACAGGGGCCGGTAGACGGGTCAGCTAAAAATACCTTCAAAATCTGCATGTTAGCTATCTTAACTTCATGTCTGCAGAATCAGTAAAAAAATAATTTTAATTTTATTTTTTTGATTTTATTACAAAAACGAAGTTTGTGTTGAGATCTGGCCAAAGTAGCCAAAGTAGGTAGGCGGGTCAGCTAAAAATATGGCTCTGCCTAAAACTGCATGTTAGCTTTCTCAACTTCATGTCTGCAGAACGAATAGGAATACGCATGTAATTTTATTATTTACCTACAAACCTTAAGATTATTCATAGTAAAGACCTGTCCACTAAGCGTAACTTAAGTTGAAAGAGAAGTCGGTTTGTTATTGTAAAGTGCCCAAATTTATTCTTCGTATTTGTTTTTTTTATTTATATTAACCCCACATAGAAGGCCCTGAGGGGAAAAAATCTCTACGTCATCTTAGAACAGTGGTTCTTAACCTGGTTGGAAGTTTGAACCTCACCAAGCGGGGCGGGTCATCCGATCCGCCGAACCCGCGAGACTGACGGGGTTCGATCTACCCCAGGTTAAGAACTACTGTCTTAGAAGATGCTGTGTGGGGAGTATTTTTAAGAAAAGAAATAGTGGAAGGTCTGGAAAGGAAAAAGGTATTAGGAGTGGGTACGAATCTAGCGGTCATATCCAGCAGTGACGGACATATAAATCCATCCCTCCCGCTGCGGTGTAAGACGATGGGTTGAGAGGTAAAAGAATCTTCCAAAATCAGCCGCTCCTAATCTGGAAAAGGCGCATCCAAGATCTGGAAAAACGACACCCAATGAACCCTGTCACCCTTGCTAAGTCACCAAAAGTAGCGAACCACTTGGAGTGAGTTTTGGAAGAGGTGTTGGTTATCCATTAAATGGCTCCCAGAGCGGCAGTACCCAAACCCACCTCCCAAATTATATCAGGTCATGACGTAAAACCTAAATATCACAATATATGTGTGATGGTGTAAAATTATTCATTAAATTGATAGCGATTAAATTGATGTGATAGTTAAAAAAAACTACGAAATTACACTTGAAAGAAAGGTTTTCCGCCTCTGTTCTTTGGCTTTTTTAATTAAACTAACTTCTAAAAAATAAAAAATTATAATATGTTTTTCAAGAAAACTTCCAGCCGAATTAATTTTTTACAGTTTTTTTCTGTTCTCCGTTGGCTTTTTTTCTAGCTGCGATATTTTTTCACCTGTTATTTTTTCCATCTTCTTTCAGAAGTGATCGTGAGCCGCCGGTTGACGAGCGGCACCTCTGGTGAACCAATCACTTGATGTTAGCAGTACATCACGGCTGTCAGGTGGTTATTTTAAGTCAAGCAGCGTTCCTATTCCTATCCTTTACATAATATATTACATATTCAGAACATTCTCGATATTAATATACGTTGTCTGCCAACGAGAAATAATGGAAAGGGATTAACTCCCCACCTGATATTTATAAGATATTGAATAAATCAATTTAAAATAGTTTTTATTTCATGAAGACAGAAATCACATATTTTTGTATTTATTTTTCCTGTCTCTTTAAATAAAATAGAAAGTGGTTTTTTTATTTCTTACATTTTTTTATTGTTTCTTTACATGGTAGGTATTATTGTTTACAATTCAATTTTACCTCATTAGGACAAGCATGTGTTGAAGTTAATGAGTAAATGATGTAATAAAAATAACACTAAATAATATAGACACAATAAAATATATAAATTTGTTTTAGACCACTTTAATTGTAATTACACTCTACCGGTTTCGGAAGAACCCTTCCTTCGTCAGGAGAATATTAAAACTAACCTATGATACAAAATATTGATAGATATATACCAAACATTTAGGTGCTGGAGTGGGATGTCAAAGGGGGAGGGGGGTAGTTGCGGGAAATCCAGCAATAACAGAGCGGTTTATTGGAAACATATCTAGGATGGGACTAAACGATAAATTAATTTGGTTATTCAATATATTAGCGTTATTATTTAGAGATTTTTTAATTTCAAGTGCTTCCAGGTTATCTAACTTTTTGCTTTTATTATTATTACGGTAAAGAATTTAGAATTTAGAAAAATTAAGATAACCTAACAATTGCGTTTCTTAAAGATAATAGTGTATTATAAAATAAATAAGATAATTTTTGATTAGGAAATAATAAAACAAATAAATACAAACAAAACCTGAAGTTCATCGGTTCAATCTGGTTCAATCTTTATACTGCTCTATACTAAAGGTAGCGACAGACTCGCAGCTCACATCAAAAAGTTATTTATAACACAATAGCGCTCGCCATACAATCCCATGAGACCCGCCAGACGTAAAAAGATGATGCGCTGTGATCGCTGTTTGAATCTTCGCTAATCAGAATTATTTTTCGTATTCTCTACAGTGGCGATATCAGAAAAGTTATGCGACCCCCTCTCTACCGTAAACAGGAGAGGGGGTCATTTTTAATACACGGAGCATGCAAGGAGCTGTCAAGTTAACATATCCAGTACAAAGAAATGATATTCTCTCGACCGCTTCCGATTTCAACTGACCCCTTCTCCTGACGTAGGAAGGAATATTTTTTAACGTAGTGTGTCGGTAGAAAAGATACTTATAACGCAATATCTTTTTGATGTGAACTTCGCGTTTGTCACCCGCTTAAACAAGATTCAAATGTGTACATTGTGAACTGGTTTACAGATTCAGTCATACCAACCAAACATGGTGTTTTAATGTGGTGGTGTTTCATTAATTTTTAAATGACGATTTATAAATTCTGTGAATAATAATGTATAATATAACTTTTTTATTCAGAATTATCGTTTATTATATGAATACATATTTTTAATACATAATATTTTTATTAAATGAAACAAATTAATTTGTGTAAAACACTATAATCACATGTTATAATATCTAAATGTTTCAAAACATTAATGTTATTATCCTGACGAAGAAACTATCGGTTTTGAAACATGTAGATATTATACATGTGATTATAGTGGTTTACACAAAGTAATTTGCTTCATTTAATTAAAATGATGCCACAAAGTAATTTTGCAAAGATATAATATTTTTTAATAAACTTCATTATTGTTTAAAGACATGTGTTTTTTTTACAAAAAAAATCATCATTAATAATGTTTAATTTTCTAGACAATATTTTTCGGGATTTTACGCTAAAAACTTTAAGTCCCTTACCATAATTAATTCCGTCTGGATTTTTAGCAGCCTTAAAATTAGTACGATCTCCGTAATTATATTTTTAGATGAAAACTAATTAATTAAGAAAGGTTTTCTTTTCAACCGAAGGGCTTTTGTAATAACAAAATTAAATGAAAAATTATGAAATATTTTGATCGTTCGATTTAATCGAATCCTCGGATGAGTAATCATTTATCTAGTTCAGTTACTTTCATTAATTTGAAGTAATGAACTTATAATTAATCAAGATATGGATCCATCGCTGTATTTGCCTTCAATTATTAAAGAGTAGCGTTGAGAAGGTAAAAATAACACAAAAAAATTAATAATATTCAATTTAAGGTGGATGTGGGTACCGCCTCTCGGAAATATTTATTGGATAACCAACGCCCCTGTCGTAGGTCACCCAAAGTTGTTCGCTACGTTTGGTGACTTAGAAAAGGTGCCCGGATTCATGGGATGATGTGTTTTACCTACCTAGATGGCGGACTAGACCGGGAGAGACTGGTTGAGGAAGACCTAACCTAGACCCCTACAGCTGGACTTACTCGACCCTTCACCTTGTACCGCAGTGGGAGGGATGGATGGACCTCGATTTCAATTTGTATTGATTGTGCCCAACGCTAATTGAATTGCAGTTCTAGTTCTGTGTGGGCGCACTTGGAGCAGTCCAAAGCCCCAAGGAGCCAAGCGCTAGTAATACTAAATACCTAACAGAGCCCTTGAGGTTTTGACTAGCCCCTGAAGGTCTAGCACGGACTGTCGATAAAACCCTATATTAATAAATCTGTCAATTTTTATTATAATCAACATTTGCGAGCACGGTCAACAATTATTGATGGATTGTTAAATTTTAGCCCGGCCTCCATATATCAGATAAGTTTCAGTTTACGATTTGATTTAAAAAGAGATCACTACTCCATATTTAAGATTGTTAATACGAACATCTGCATTCACACCTCTTTTACTGTGAGTTTCATATATTTTAAACGTATAACAAAAAAATTATTATTTATACCTTCAAAAGTAAATTTTTACGCAATTTAAAAATTTATATTATAAACAAATATTTTTTTTTACATTAACTACCCACAGGAGGCCCTGAGGATTTTAATTCCCCTCAGGGCCTATTTCATCTTTGGGGAGGCTGTGTGGGTGATCTTTTTAGGGAAAGGAAGTTCTGGGAAGGTACGAGGGGTGGGAAGGAATCGGGGGTCAGTGTGTCTATTCCTCGTACTGTGGTCCAAGACGATGTTCCGAGAGAGTCCTTCTCTGGAGATCAAAAGGTATCCTTCAACGAGTCTCTCCGAATCCGGCCTGCCAAACAGTTATCCAGTAAATGTTTACCGGGGCCCCAGTACCCATACCCGCCTCCCAAAAACTTACCACAACAAAAATCTTTCCTCTTGCATTAAACCGGGAAAAATATGTTTGTAAATCTTACGGAATAATGCTTTATGGGGCAGTTTCCAAACTTTACGTAGAAATTTACCTGAGCATATTTTCTGCATTTTTCATCGTTCCAATGGACGCAACCAATTGGCCGTGAACTGTACAGGTAAGTAGGTAGCTACCAAATCAATTTTCTTTCAACCGCGGTCAGTGATCCGAATTTTCAAATGCGACAGTCGAACATCTGTCAAACGGAATAACTCTGTTGAATGACGCTTTAGAAATTCACTTTACAGAAAAGCTTTCAAAATCTCGTAGAAATCCAAAATTTACGCTCAAAATCACTCCACTCCACTCGTATTAAAATTTGAATGAAAATGGTATTTCGTTTCAATTTATTATCAATTTGCATGTTTTTGAGATTGTCTGACAAACTTTGATAATTCAAGATACTTAGATTCTTGGTGGGTTGGAGGAATGACAATGAATTATTAATTTTTAGAACCTGATAAAGAGATTAATTTATATCTTTAAATACTAATTATTATTTTATGTAAGATCCGGTATTTTGTTTTAAAATTTTCACTTCGCTAAATTTTGCAAATATATTAAGTTTGGATTAAAGTAACTACTTCCTTCAAAATACATAATTATTATTTTTTGTATTTTGGTTCATAGATTGTTAATAATTTTTAAATATCTCATTTTCAATAGTTCTGAAGTGTAAAATTCATTTAATTTAAATAAAATCTTAAATTACTGATAGTGGAAAAATAACTCAGGTACGGGACTTACGTCATTCCTATGTCTACCTACGTTAAATTATCGTGAAAACAAGCTTATGTGTCCAAGCGGTTAAATGAATTACCATTTTCTTTCTTGAGAAAACAGCGTTGCATCTAAGGTTATTTGAAACGCTTTTTTGAAAGGAAACAGATAAATTAATGATGTGATTTTAGATTTCCGAAGCTAAATGTATTTTAGTTATTTATTTTTGGGGTACCTGCCAACGTTTCGGATGGCGTTGTAGTATCCATCATCAGGGTGGATGTGTAACCAGGGCAGACACCTTGATGGTGGTGGACACTGTAACGCTGTCCAAAACGTTGGCTAAAGACAGAGGTAGCGTAACACGGCATAACACCCGAAAAATAAATAACGAAAAAAAAGATAATTTAAACTTTGATTAATAAAGGTGTCAATTTTCTGTAAAATTATTAATTAAATGTAGTAAATTTCCAACTAAAGGAGTAAATAACAATTGCCGTAGGACAAACAATGATTTACATACTTCGTTGTCTCTAAATTTTAATTTACATATAACATGATACAAGATAATGTAACATATTTTTTATTGGCCCAAGAACTTCTAAACGCGCCTACATAATCAGTAGTAATCAGTAGCAGTGACGTACACGTCATTTTGCGACATACTTTCTATCAACAAAAGATGTAAGCAAAAGACGCATCCATTTTAGAAAACATATACGGAGATATAATATATTATCGAGTTCAAAGTACTTGTATTTTTGACGTACTGTATTTTTGTGATTCGTCTTTAATTCGTGCATCTTTCGGCTAACAGAAAATAATATTTATTCTGCACGAATTGAAAATCACATGGGAACGGACCGTAACACGTGAAATCAAATTATGTGTGAAATAGAATGAATAAGTGAAACTATCAAAATTAGAACTCTCGGCACACATTCCACCCACGACTGTGGATAATTTAATTTCTGAATTACTTCAAAGTACACAGAAAATTAAAAGCAATCATGATAGTACGAATAAACTTATTATGTCAAAGGACGTGTCCCTAAGAAGTGATGTCAACCAAATAATAGTAAATATCTAACAGACCAGTAGTAACATATCAATAGATATTTTCTAGAATTTGTTTATTTATTTATTTTACCTTATGGGTCATTTTATATAATAACAAATAAACAAAATATTATTATTATTATTAACCTGTGATTCGTGATATTATTTGGAGAGAATGTTTTTTTTTTTTTATTCACCAGATTTACAGGAACGGGTTTAGTTTTTCCCATAGGAAAAACTAAACCCTTTCATACACTTTTCCATATAAATGATCATCTAGTAAATCCACGTTATGCAAGTGTATTATATAAGTATAATTAATACAAAACAATACAAGAACAACACGTTAATCTACCAAACTATTAAATGGGAATATAATTCACCGTCTCCAGATATTTTCATATCAGAGGGTTCGGCTCTGTGGAATTCCTAATTTGACCGATAAATCCTACTGATCCCTCAATATAAATATTTAAAAAATCTTTCGTAATTCTACATGTATTTAAAATGACTGATTTTTGCATTTTTATATACAAATTCTTTGACAAATCTAATATGCCTAAATTTTTAATAAGAGAGCTAGGTATAATGCCAGTAGCCGAAATAACAAAAGGTAATATTTTTATAGTCTGAGAATGCCAAATTCTTTTAATTTCATTTCCTAAATCTGTATACTTTCTTATTTTTTCAGAAACAGATTTTTGAATATTACAGGAATTTGGAATAGCTACATCAATAATATAAGTTATTTTTTTAATTTTGTCATGTAAAACTATATCAGGTCTATTATGACCAATTGGTCTGTCTGTTAGTATAGTTTTATCATAGTAAATTTTAAAGAAATTATTTTCTAAAAATGAATTTGGTTCGTATTCATAATATGGTACTATATTATGACAGTCAATCAAGTTATGTTTAATTACCAAACTTTGGTGAATTATTTTTAAAACCTGATTGTGCCTAAAAGTATACTCAGACGGCGCTAATATAGAACATCCTGATATAATGTGTTCTATAGTTTCCGGAAAAGCCATACATTTTCTACATAAAATTAATTTTTAATTTCATTATTATTAACGATGACGGTATTTTTGTTTATTTGTTAATTTAATTTTCAATTTTTATAAACAAACATATAAGAAATATTATTTCACGTGTCGTCACTTGTCGTGCTATCTATAAAACATAAGTATACCTACACAATACACATATATAATGTCCACATAACATCTGAAGAAGTACATACATAAAACCTATATATCATCTCATTGGTTCCTTAGAACAGGCAATCTGCCTAGCTAGGAACTAATATCGACCTAAAACAACGTAATAACACTTGTATTCATTTTAAATATATTCTCTTATTATGTAATATTATTTGTTATTTTGGCTTTAAATGTATCAAATGTAAATAAATAAATAAAATAAAATAAATCTCAATGTTTAAAAATTTAATATCTGTACAAGATCTAAATATATACTTTTATAATGTCTTTATATAATATCTAAGTATAATCTACATATATATAACACCCCTGTTTGTAAATATATAATCCTAGCGTGTACCCGGCATGCGATGCCACTTAAAGAGATAAGGTTTTAATTTTGTTTATTGAAGTGGTTTTGATGAACAATATATTTTGTTTTTACGTCTGGTACTTACACTAATATATCAGAAGATTTTCATATGTTGAGCTACAAATCTGTCCGTTTTAAAAGCATTTTACAAATGTACACCCTGCTATCCCACTATATGTAGCCTTGCCTTCCTGCCGCTAAATTATATGAAATACACAATTTTTTGCTGTTATTTTTTTAATATGAATTGCATAACGCCAGAGCTCACCATTATATAAAGAAAACTTTGTGGGTGTGCGCACAACAAATCACCAAGGGTTTCATCACAATGGGGTGAATGGTAAAGAAAATAAATTCATAACGCCAGAGCTCACCATTACATACAGAAACCAGAGCCCACCGTTATACCCATACCCACAATAAATCACCAAAGTTTAGGAACGCTTAAGGGACAAACAAAGAAACATTCACTTTTATATATTAAGATTTATAAAATACTAATTAGACCAATGCGATACTAAGTTACTGCTCAGAGGGCTGTGCGCAACCAATGGAAGGTTTTGGTTTAATTTTTTCATCAATTTGCTGCATCGCACTGTTTTACAATGTGAGAAATTGGTTAAAAATAGCGCAAAGTGTCTTCAAATGAGTTATTAACGTTCCAAATAAATCTGGTCAATGGCCAAGAAAATTATTTAGAAGTACTCATTAAATATGCACGTGGTTTATTTTTAGTGTAAATTAATAGTTGGAATTATATTGTCCGTGTTGATTAATATTCCTAAGTATAGTCCTGCTGATACGAGCTCTGTTGGAACCTCCCCACGTAATGATTCCTTATAGACGAGGTATTATTAATAGTAATTTTATAGAAATATACTTAGGTTACAACGGAGCACTGAATAGTCAGATCTAGGATTATTCAATGTGAACGAAGTATTTATAATTATGTTTCAAAAATCAATCTCCAAAAACGCCATACAACATAAATTCTATAGAAATAAATCAAACTGCATATTTTAAAAAAGAATCACAGAAGAACTCCACTGCGAAATTGAATTAATGTTTATTCTAAGCATTTATATTTTATGTGTTTTAGTAAGTAGGTACCTATTTTTAAACATTTTAATTCAGTTATCGTGTCTTGGCATATTACATAATACATGTCGAGTCTAAAAGCCTTTTGAGCAAAAAAATTGCTTTTTTAATATCAATATGCCTCCAGCGATATATTATTTCAAAAGAAATTATCGAGTATACCGTGCTATTTTATGGAACAATTCTGTGCGGCATTATTAAATTATTTTTTTTCTTTTTTTTCTCTTTATTTTTTTCCATTATTTACAAGTAATTTTACATAATTTATAAATACAGTAAATTGTAAAACGTAAGGTACAGGGTACAGGTAATGTAAATGTTATCAATATGATTAATTATAAAATAGACAAAAGTAGGTAAAGGGAACCCACTAAGGCATTGCCTGTGTGTGGGTAAAATAAACAAAAATGATATATAACATCAATAAGTAGATACAAGTAAAAAAATTATTTTTTAAGAGAAGGTTTAGAAATATAGTTATCTGTGAAAATATTGTAGCAAAACAGTGAAACATAGAAATAAATTTAAGTAAATTTTTAAGTTAAGATTCAGAAATACAGGTATCTATGAAAATATTGTAGTAAAACAGAGCAACATAAAATTTTGTTGATTATTTTGTTATAGTTTCAAGAAAGTAAATAAATTTAGTCTTGAAGTTACCAAAGAGTTCATACCATTTTGTGTAAACCACTACAATCACATGTTATAATATCTACATGTTTAAAGCCGATGGTTTCTTCGTAAGTATAATAACATGAATAAAAATTACAAAAGAAACAAACAAGTATAGACAAAAAGAACACAAGACAAAATATTATTAAAGAGAGAGGTGATTAATTTTCTTAAAATATGATAAAAAACAATTATATACAATTAAATATAAAAATTATTTTAGAATACGTTTACATTACATTATAAATTGAAAGATATTTTAAAATTAACAAAATATAATATATATGTGATTATAGCGGTTTACACAAAGTAATTGTTTCATTTAATAAATATATTTGTTTACCTAAATGATCACTTTACGAAAATAAGATAGATAATAAACAATATCAGACAGTCCGGTCAGTGATTGAGTTGGCATCGCGTTTGGGTCCCACCCAGCCGTTCCGTGTTCGATTCCTCGGTTGGTTAAGTCCTCCATCACAACACTAGCAACATCTTCTGCTTAGTGTTGTGGTAGTAGGAGATTTTCAAATGTTGTTATTCGTAACCCGGGAATGTGTGTCTTTCTTTTTAAAAAAAATTATATATTTGTTTACCTAAATGACCATTTTACGAAAATAAGATAGATAATAAACAATAACAGTCCCAGGAAATATGATGCAGTTAAACTTGACCGTAGGAGTTAAGGTCGAATTAGCTCAGTGATAAAGCGAAACCCCGGCAAATCTGAGGTCCTGGGTTCATTTCCTGGAAGCGACGGAATCTTTTTCTGAAATTTCTGTTTCAAATTTTGGTTTGATAATTGCTAATATTGTCTTCAATGATTGAGCATCTTACTCGTGGTTGATTTAACTAAATTCATTATTTCTAATGTATCTATGTTAGCCAAAACAGGTCTGTTCGCGGCAGAAATTCGTTGGTCCACTGTGTCACTATATATAAAAACATGAAAATGGCTGTGAAAAGTTGATAGAATAAAAGTGTTAAAGAGTACAACGGTCATATTAAGGGGCAACTCTACAAGCAGATAAAGAGGAATAATAAGCGAAAAATTTGTACATTCCAAGTGTGTCTTATATTACCTCAAACATAGGTAATAGGCATGAAATTCGCATAGCATAAAAGTTTAGAAATGGTTGATTTAAGCGCATAAGTGGTTTTAATTTTTTTGGGGAACAATTTTATAAGAAAGAATGAAATTAATCAACGGAAAATTTTACAGATAATCTTAGCCATACAATCGAAATTTTTACAAGCTGTTTCTTTTATGCCCTCATAATTTTCTAATGATAAAATAAATTATTTAGTAGTTTACTAATTAACAATTTTATTTTAATTCTCCTTAAGCAAAACAATGGGGAAAGCTACAATTTATCTACGGCATATTTTATAATATCTATAATATAAACCTATTGGAAGTAAAGATTAATCAAAAATGGTGATTTCATAATAAACTTCGCCATGTCTTATTAGTGAAATTATCGGGAAAGAATAATAATGTTCATCCTCTCCCAGGTGTAATATTTTTTCGAAGACCAACTTCTTATAAATTGGTGAAAAATATCCAAATACATAAAGTGATGAAATAATATAGAAATCGTAAAGGTGCATCGTAAAAAAGGCTAGGTTTCATTGCCATTTTCGTCAACAGTCAAATATCCAAGCTATAAAAGTATGTATCATATGAGTAACCACTTCACCCTAGGTGTAACACGGAATAGCCTTGCAAGTGTTTTTTTCTTTTAGATATTAATAAAATCTTTCTTCAAACTTCGCAAAATCACTTTGTGGCGTCATTTTTAATTAAATTAAAACAAATAACTTTGTTTAAACCACTAATATAATCACAATTACCTACATGTTTCAATAACTCTACGATATGGTCTCCCTTTTACAATATTCATTCCGCCAACATTGAAATGATTCAACATAAGTTCTTGAGATATATAAACTATAAATTGCATATTCCTGTAGAAAACATTGATTATAACTACCTACTAGATAAAATGTTCCTATTAGAACTTTCAGAAAGAAGAATAATCACAGATTTAATACTATTACATAAAATACTGCATTACAAAATTGACTGTCCTGAATTGCTTCAATTAATCAATATCCACATACCTAAAAGATCTTGCCGAAATTTACTACCCTTTTATTTTAATAACACCAGGACACTCTCTTATCAAAATTCCCCGATACCGAGACTTCACAGTCTCGGAAATAAATATTCTGATCTGGGAGATATATTTCACATTAAAAACAATCAGTATAAACATTGTTTATTTCAATTCTTTTTTATATTTAGACATAAATAGACGTCTATAATCTCTACAATTTTTGTCTATATTGAATATCTTTTTTTTTTGTGAAACTTCTTATATTTTTTACCTATGTATCTAATTTTATTATATGCATTTATTGTTATATTTTGTTGTAGATATATGCTTTTGTTTTACTTTTATGTTCACTGTATTATGCTTTCTTTGTTGTTTTAATTTAGATTTTTTCGAAATCACTGTTATACTCATCTATTTAACTAAAATGTAAAAGCCCATAAGGGCGTTTAATAAATAAATAAATAAATAAAACCGATGGTTTCTTCGTCAGGGTAGTAATGACATTCATTTTTGTTAATTTAATTAGTAAAATCCTTCCCCTTCCCACAACTTTTAGCCTCATAACATACCGTAATTTCAGATAGCTTCAGAAGCTCCAGACGGGGGCAGTTGAGACTCTTTTGCATAAAAACATAAACATACACATAAAAAAAACTATATTTAATAATAAGTTTTGCGGTATGAGCGCAGAACACGGTGTATAACTATTGATTAATAATTTCGAAATTTTGCAACACAGAGGAAAAAAGTTAGTTGCAAGTTGCAAAAAGAGATAAAAACATATTTTTTTTACATTAGCTCCACATTGGAGGCCATGATGGAAAGATTCCCTCAGAGCCGTCTTGAAGATGCTGTGTGGAGGGTTTTTTAACCGCTTGGGCACATAAGCTTATTTTCATGACAATTTAACGTAGGTAGACATAGCAATGACGTATGCCCTGCACCTGAGTTATTAAGGAAAAGGAAGGAGAGGAAGTCCTGGGAAGGAAAAAGGTTTAAGGGATGGGTAGGAATCTGGGATTAAATATGTCCAGGGGTGATGGACGTGTGAAGCCATCCCTCCCACTGCGGTGCAAGCCAATGGTCGAGAGGGTCGGGCTGGAGAGATCAAAAGGTTTCCCTCAACCAGTCTCTCCCGATGCAGGCGGTCCCTGCCACGCAGACGGTCGGCAGATTCATCCACCTCCAAGTCCCGGACAAACCTAACCCCGTGAACCCGGGCACCCCTGCTAAATCACCAAACGTAGCGAACCACTTGAGGTGACCTGTGGCAGAGGTGTTGGTCGTCCAATAATTATCCTCCCAAATTATCCCATTGATTGTGTACAATGTTCATAAATCACAGTTTAAACCCGCGACATTTTTACGAGTACAAACTATAAACTGTTTACTCCAAAAGCACTCTTGCTGCTGGAGAGCTGATGCATCATATTTTGAAGCACGCCACCAAATAGCTTTATTGCTTTATCTATATAATATCAAACAAAGGCTTCAACAGTGTAAATGTTTTTGAAGTACCTCACCATTATCATTTTCGGTCATGCTCCATGTACGTTTACCTTAGCCCTTGTATCCTAAATATAGAACCATTGTGCGGTAAACCGTACACCTTAAATGTGTTTGGAAGATTCTGAGAACATGTTTTTCAGTCAATTGGTTTACTTTGTAATTTCAACCAAACGATTACCTATTTTAATTAATTTAAATTAGTTAATTTTGTTTTGAATTTAACAACTTCGTGATCCAACGTATTTTTTTAATAAATAAAAGAGTTCCATGATTTATCCTAATTTATTTTTGAGGTATTATGCCTTATTGCGCTATTTCCTTCTTTTGTAAATGTGTAATAAAACTACTGATTCAGATGTGTAATTCGATGTGTAATCAGATGTGCAATCAAATATTTAAAATGATGTGTTATCGTCATCAGATTTGTTAACAGATGTATGATCAGATTGGTTATCAAGTGTGAAATCAAATATGTAAGCAGATGTATTATCAGAAGTATAGGTAATCAGGTTTGTAATTCGATGTGTAATTAAACGTGTAAGCAAATATGTAATTCGACGAGAAATCACTTATGCGATTCGATGTGTAATCAAATGAGTAATCGGATGTGTAATCAGATGAGTAATCACAAGTTTAATCAACTGCGTAATCTGATGTGTAATAAGGCGTGTGAACAGATGTGTAATCAGATGTGTAATTATTGTAAATATATTATTGTAAATATATATATTATGTGTAAATATATTATCCATCAAGCATCTGCCTTGATAATGGACAGTGTAACGCAGTCCAAAGCGTTGGCTAAAAAAGTAGGTGAAGCTGCTAACTAACTGACTAACTAAATATCACGCCGTTTCCCGGCAGGGGTGGGCAAAGAGGACGGACCACCAAACAAGTCGGTCTTGGCACACACTCCTTGCCTCATTCACATTCATACAACTTCTCATACATGCTCTTCTAATATTCCGACTCCTGACATGGCCCGACTCAAGTATCTGGTTCACTTGATCTTGGAATGTCTTCCTCGGGCGTCCACAACTTCTTCCATTCACTTTTGCGTCATATATCCTCCTTACACTCCTTTCTTCGTTCATTCGCTCTACATGTCCAAACCATCTGAGGGTCCCTTTCTTAATCTTACTCATTACGCTTACATCAGTCTGGCATTCTTTACGGATATCCACATTTCTCTCACGATCATACATGGTTTTACCACACATACTCGCCTCAGGGATCTCATTTCTACAGCATTCAGTCTACTTTCATCCTTCCTCTGTCAGTTCCATGCTTCACTACCATACATAGGAGGAGGTACCAGCACTCCATTGTGGACTGCCAGCTTCGCTTCTTTGGACAGCTTTTTGGCGTTCAGTCCAACATTATGGGAGTTCCTTCCCACATCTCGTAAACATACTTCCCAAATACACAAACTCAACCTCCTGTCCCAGTATTCACCATTCACAACTATATTGCACTCTGTTTTCGTACTCTCTCTTTCAAACACCATGACTTTAGACTTACTTACATTCATCATTAACTATTCATGCATAGATCTTCCATACTGTCAGCACCGCATGATCAGGCAACATACTTTCAGACTACTCAATTTCGCGCCCTACACGGCAGAATACCCCAAAAATAAATCACTATTATACTTTTAGCCGTGAAAATCTGAAATCATATCGGGTTACGTGATGTACCCACATTTGGGGTATGTTACACTTGCTTAAATTAATTTCTGAAAGCGACAAAATATTAAATTAATAATTACAGTTGTTAAGGAAGTGTATATTTTCCCTCGGACATCTTCTGAAAAAATAATTTAGAAATTCGTGTAATTTTCAAACTAGGGACTAGTTTTCCACAAGTAATTTGAAAGTTCTACAACCCATCATAATGATTTCCTGGCCGTAGGCTTTTAAACTAAGAAACGGCTAAATCCAGTTATAAAATCCTCCCACGCATTATTCTATCACTAAGACAATTCCGATTATTTTCCGGGTCGAAACTTAATCGTAACTAATGATTATTTAAATTTATTTAATATTATTTTTGACTCAATTTCGTGTAAATTAAATTTCTATATTTCTGACGTGGGAGAATCCATCCTTATTTATTTATTTTTTTATTTTTATTTATTTTATATTACGAAACAAACAGTACATTGGTTACAGTGATGAGACAGTTTACGGATATTAAATGATATTTCATGGTGGGTACCCATGATATGTTTCTTTGAATGTCTTATTTGTGATTACCGGGTGATGTGCGTAGTTTATATGTACGTGAGTGTGTGTGTGTGAGAAGTGTATGCGCATTGAATAGTTTATATCATTGACATGTTTATATCATTGACATGATGCTCTTTTTAAATTTGGGCAGTGAATCGGAGAAAATGTCAATGTTAGAATTTAGGCAAATATTATTGAATGTATGAAGAGCACGGTTAATTGGCGAATTAGTTGCTGCACTTGTTTTGCAATTAAGCGTGTGGAACATTGCAGTATGTCATGTACGTCTTAAAGGTATATTGAAATTAATTAAGGATAGTAGTTCGGTACAGTCAATATTATTACTTAAAATTCTGTGTATAAATGTTAAATCAGCTAGTGCCCGCCTTTGTTGCAAAGTTTGAAATGTAAATTCAAAGTTATTGTTGAATTTGAAGGTAAGATATTTTATAAATCTGTTTTGAATGTGTTCGATGCTATCAGTGTATACTTTATACTGCGGATTCCATATTGGCGACGCGTATTCTAGTGTACTTCTGACTAATGCAAAGTATAGCATTACTATTGTACGTGGGTTACCAAAAACTTTACTTATACGAAGATAAAAGCCAAGCATTTTCTATGACCTATGAACGATTGAGTCTATGTGCTTATTAAATATAATTTTGCTATCAAGGTAAACGCCAAGATCTTTACAATTCGTTTTAGAGATGACAGTTTATTTTAGAGTGAATAAGAGTACTTAATTATGTGTTTATTCCTGGTGAATGTCATAGTATGACATTTCGAAACATGTCTATCTAAACAGTTAACTTTACAATACTCGCAAAGCCTATCTAAGTCACTTTGTAACGCTTCGCAGTCAGAAAGAGAATGCACAACTTTGAAAATTTTCATGTCGTCAGCGTACAGCTTATATTCGGAGTTTTGAAAGCATGATCCAATGTCGTTTATATAAATATTGAACAAGAGCGGACCTAGGTGAGAACCTTGCGGGACACCAGATAATACCTCTAAAGACTTTGAGAAGACGCCATTGATTAAGATTACCTGATTACGATTGCTAATATAGGACTTAATCCATCTAAACAGGTCACCATGTATACCAAGTTGGGTGAGTTTTTTCAAAAGAATTGAGTGAATTACGCGGTCAAATAAGTTTACGTCATTTTAGTCGATCCCATATTATTTCAAATTCACAATTTTAAATATATAAACTCAATTAATTTCCCTATATTTTTGGCTACTATCTTCTTGAATGATTAAAAAGTTCTAACGAATATATTTGTAACATAAATCGACTCTCAGGTAATCATATTAGATTTTCATTTAAACAATGTGTCCGGGTTAAACTTCGATTCGAAGGAAGGTGATTCTTCATGACAGTACAAGTAAAAAAGATTAACAACTTTTTTGGAAATTCCAATGTTTTTGGGGTTAAAGAGTTGAATTGCTTGAATGTAAAAAATTTATATATTTCCTTTTTTTATATATTCATTTTAGAATATTATTATTCAATTTATAAAAAAAGTTTATTTTTAAACAAGTGTAATTACTATTATGCGTGACAGCTGTTTCGCCACAGTTTGATAATGTCTTCAGAAGGCGAAACAGCTGTCTCGCGTAGTAATAATTACATAGCAGAACTTGTTTAAATTTATTATTAAATATATTTAAAAATATCTTAATAATATTATTAAATAAATTGAATAATAATATTAAATAATATTATTATTTAATATTCAAAAATCTGTTTCTGAAAAAATAAGAAAGTATACAGATTTAGGAAATGAAATTAAAAGAATTTGGCATTCTCAGACTATAAAAATATTACCTTTTGTTATTTCGGCTACTGGCATTATACCTAGCTCTCTTATTAAAAATTTAGGCATATTAGATTTGTCAAAGAATTTGTATATAAAAATGCAAAAATCAGTCATTTTAAATACATGTAGAATTACGAAAGATTTTTTAAATATTTATATTGAGGGATCGGTAGGATTTATCGGTCAAATTAGGAATTCCACAGAGCCGAACCCTCTGATATGAAAATATCTGGAGACGGTGAATTATATTCCCATTTAATAGTTTGGTAGATTAACGTGTTGTTCTTGTATTGTTTTGTATTAATTATACTTATATAATACACTTGCATAACGTGGATTTACTAGATGATCATTTATATGGAAAAGTGTATGAAAGGGTTTAGTTTTTCCTACGGGAAAAACTAAACCCGTTCCTGTAAATCTGGTGAAATAAAAATATAAAAAATGGAATAATAATATTATTAAATACACAAAAAAAATTAAAATTTAAATTGAGTTCTACAAATTAAACTTGATAAAAATAAATAATAAAAATATATTTTTACATTGGAAAAAAAAAATTGGAATTTCGAAAAAAGTTATTTATCATGTAGAATCACCTTCCGAAGTTTGTGCACCCTCAGACACCCTGTACAGGACACCTATTGACTTTTTCCCTAAAGTCTAAATGAATATTCCTTTTTAATGGAATAACTTTTTTAATAAGTTTTTTGAAGATTATACCAATCCATGTAATATATAAGAGAAGATTATTTTAAACTAAACATGAAACAGAACAATTCACAGAAAAATAAAAAGGTTAACAGGCGCGGCTGGGAATCGAACCCTGGTTCTCTGTCTTACTAATTCTTATCGATCGTTATCTTATTATTTTTATGTGTCTTGTTCTATGACATGTTTCGTTTAGATTTATTGGTATTATCTTAATCTTCAATGAAAGCATATAATATTAAATTAGTACAGTATATTATATAGTTAAGTATATTTTCTTAAATATGTGCTAATAATTTCAGCCACTAACCTCGTCCCAGTCAATCTAAATTAAATGTGCATGCTCATTCGCTGGAATGGTCATCCATGGATATTATTTGAACTAGATTGGATCTTACGGTATAATAAAGTACCCTTTCCCGAAAAATCTGACTAAATAGCTTAGAACGGGAACAGAAAATCTCTCAACACCAATTGGGAAGCATTTCTTACAGTTTGTTAGTTAACCTCACTCTTTCAATTGTTATATTTTTTTTAAAGAAAGTCAAACTTTCTCGGGTTACGTATAACCTGACAATATTATAAAATCTCCTACTACCATAACAGTAAGCGGAATTTTTTGCTTGTTTTGTGATGGCGGACTTAGCCAGCCTAGGAATTGAATACGCGACGCCCGGGTGGGACCCAAATGCGATGTCAACTCAGCCACTGACCGGTAATTATTTATTTTTTTTATAAGAAAAACTCTTTTTAACTTTTGAAGGTTATTCCCATCAATGTAATATATCATTGAAGAAGAAGATAACAATAATAATCTTTTTTTTTTTAAATATGTAAATGAACAAGACACAGAAAAATAATAAAAGATAATGGATGTCATCTATGGGGATGCCGTGCCGGAGGGTTTTTTAATGTTAAGGAATGGGAGGAGTTCTGGGAAGGAAAGGGGTATAAGGGGTGGGTTGGAATTTAGGTGTCGGTGTGTGCAGGATTAACGTTTAAATGCATCCTTGGCATAAAACTAGGTTAAAAATTAATAAAATACTTAGTTTTAACCACTTTTATTGTTTAAAAAACCAACATGTTTCGTATGCAATGCTAATTTCATCGGGGTTTGCTTAAAACTATTTACAACAATAGTAATTTTTCATAATTATTAATAGAATTTCAAAATTATACATCAAATTTAAAAAAAAAACAAATAACCACTTTTGTAGAATCTTCAAGATTTTTATCTAATTTTACAAATTTGTAAATACATATTCGTTTTTATCGTCTAATGTACAATTTACATTTTCTGGCTTGAAGGGTTTAACGGAAGAAGATATGGAGGAAGAAAAACAGACTTACTACTTATAATTATAACTGTTACACATGATTTATTTGCAGTGGCTGTTCTAATCTAATCTGCCTTATTCCAATGAGATGAATCCTGGACCAGATTGATAGATTGACCACATTTAGCTGGCGCCTCATGCAGTAGACCAATCATTGATCTCTGGTATATTTAGACTTCCCCGATTCTAAAAGCGAGTCATTCAAATTATACACTTCCAACCGCTGACGCTGGACTATTCGGTCGACTGTACTATACTATATAACAGGGCAAAGTGACCGTTTAATTCTGTACCATAAAGGCTAAACCACGGAAGTCCACTTTTTAGCAGTTTTGGAATGAATATGCAGAAAAAATATTACTTTTTTGGATGAAACAATGAAATCCATAAACAGTATATTATCTGATTCAACTAATTAAAAAACTACTGGAGTCCAATTTACTTTAGAGGATAAGGCGGGCGACAAACGCCAAGTTCACATCAAAAAGATACTTATACAGTAGTGCTCGCCATACAATCCCATACAGACCCGCCAGACGTAAAAATATGATGTGCTGTGATCGCGGTTTGAATCTTCGCTAATTAGCGTTATTTTTCGTGAACGCTACGATCGCGATATCAGAAAAGTTATGCCACCCCGCCTTCGCCGTAAACAGGAGAGGGGGTCATTTTTAATACACGGAGCTGTCAAGTTGATATATCCAGTACAAAGAAATTATATTCTCTCGACCGCTTCCGATTTCAACTGACCCCTTCTCCTGCCGTAGGAACTAATATTTTATAACGTAGTGTGTCGGTAGAAAAGATACTTAAAACGCGGTATGTTTTTGATGTGAGCTGCGAGTCTGTCGCTACCTTAAACCAAAATATATTTATAAATTGATATATTTGTCTTAACTATGGCCAAAAATGAATGAAATTATGAAATACACTGTTCACAGATCTTAATTATTGCTGTAAGTAAAAAGGTTATAGACCTTCAAACATTCAGTTCACAAACTCAAAAATCGCTTTACTGAACCAAAGTTCAAAAGGGACTCCCGTGGTTTATCCATTAAGGTACAGGTCCATTAGGGGATCTAGCACAAAGAAATCGTTAACTTTACAATATCGGATCGATAGGCGTAACTTTCGATGATTTTATATCAATATACCGTTGTATGTACCCTTTCACCGTTGACATTCGAACCGATATTGACGAGGAATAAATAAGAAATCGATATAAGGTGGCACCACTGGAGGTGTTTTGTATGAATTAACATCCAGAAACTTCAAATGCCAATCAATTACGTAAACAATATTAATAAATTGGCATTGTTGAATTGAAATACTTTACGTAAATATTATCCATTTTTAATTTTTTTATTTTTCTTTATTCATTTTGTTTGTTACAGGTTTGTTTTACATGGCTTTTTGACTACTAAGCTAGGCAAATGCCCGTATTATGGTATTGATGTCCGCATTTACTTTTAGACACTAATTGAGGTCTTAAGTCATATTTCAACATTTCTCATTTCTCAAAGATCGGTCGGAATAAATTTATCTCCTGATTTATATAAGTCTATAGATCGCGTAAACGATTTTTTTCAATTCTAAGAGCTTAATTAGTTCACTTCCATTCAAGCCAGTTATTTTTCATAATGTTATTCATTTTTTTGTATATTGACAGTTTACCTGACAATCAGGCGACTGCGCTAAAGTTTGTCAATTATGGGTCGGAATATCTTATAACAATTGTTGACCATGCTCGCAGATATTGATAATTGACTATAGATGATGGATTTAGTCAATTAAGTATTAATATAAGATTTTATCGATCATCCGTGCTATTAGACAGTCTCAACTGCTTCCAACTTTCAGGAGTCAGTGGAACTATGGCATCCCCAATAATTAGGGAATGTCGTTAGGCTGAAGGCAGTGGGGAAGGACTGGCTATTAAGTTCTGGTCACCAAACACGGCTAATACCATTTCCATCAACGTTTCAATTGTGAATGGTGGTCTTTCACCGTGGAAATACTTAGGTCCGATTACTTTATAGAACATTAAAGACTAAATTTTAAAGATAATATTCAAGTTCTGTAATTATTTTTTCAAATTTTGATATTATTAAAGTTATGTGAAACAACTGACCCATAATGGAATAATAACTAAACTTAATAGAACTTCCACATAACTTGAATATTAATCTGATGGCCTCCGTGGACGACGGGCAAGGCTCTCGACTAGGATTCTGGGGGTCGTGTGTTATTTCACAATTTAGTAATCTACAAAATAATATAAACTATATTTGCAACACGTCCCAGAGTGGAATATACTAGTATCGCCCTGGTGTAAGAACACCATCCAGAATTGTACGATGCTTTAAATGTCTTTAGCCGTGTTTGGTGACAAGATCTGAATAGCCTTATACTTTCCCTCCTTCCTCTTCCCCATCACCTTCCCCTCCCCACTTCATTAAGCCTCACAACATACCCCAATTCGGGATACCATAGTCTCACCGGTTCCAGAAGGGAGCAGTTAGAAATCTTTTGTGGTATTCGCATTAAAAATAAAAATTACGTAGGATTAATAAAAAGTGAGATAGCATTTTTACTGTCTTCCCCTCGGTAAAAGAAATGAACGAATTATATAATTTTTTGTCTAACAAGGAAAATAATTAAGAAAAATGTTATTCCATTTCTAATGTTTATGTTTTTTCTTTACAGTCACGACAATGGTTAAATATTTTAACAAGTTTTCGTGCCCGGCTTTCTCGGTTATATCTTAAGAGCCGTTGACCAGCGGATGAGAATAAAAGTTTAAAAATGCTTGCAACTGTAAAGGGAGGTTCCGATGAGAAAGATTGATTATTCCCCTATCAAAGTATTATTTTTTTTAAATTTAATATCGATTTATTTCATTAAAAACTTGCTTTAATATATACCTGCATTCAAGTAAGCAATATAAATGCTCGAAACGCACGATGACAAATTATTAAATATCGTGTACTTCTTGTAAGTATTTTTGGATCACAAGGATTTATATTTTTTTAATAATGTCTAAACAAAATAAGAGTGTAAAAAAATCCAAAATATTTTAATTTTTAAGGCCTAAAATAAATAGAAAAATTGTTGTATTTTCGTCACAAAACACGTTCTCGGATATATTTTTTAATGATTTTAATTTAATTAAAATAAAAATTCCGAAAACTACCTTTACTAGATTATGTATTGATTTATTTTTCTGTATAATTATATGATTTTAAATTTGTGTTTTGTAATACAATATTTCATTTGAAAATTGAACAAATCTGCCAACTACCAACGGTATAATCTTATTGTATTAAAAAATAACTTAATTTTTCAAAATTTAAAAAGTGAGTATACCAGATAAAATAACAATCTTTCTAAATCAATTTATATTTTTTTGTAAAAAAGAGTCATTACGTCTATAATTTGATTAAAAAGGGACTAATTTCCGGTGTTCTCTGGTAATACCCGCTTAACCTTCACCGTAAACAATCTTTTCTGATATTTTTTTTATCTTCCAGTACACATATAAGTATCAAGCCAGGGACACACACAGCGTTAAAAGCGCCAGAGTTATTTGGCTTGGCCTATTTCACCATATCGCTTGCCATACATTTGCAATGGGAATGTATGGCGAGGGATATGCTGAAATAGGCCAAACCAAATAAAGCTAGCGCTTTTAACGCTGTGTGTGTCACTGGCTTTAATCATACCGCTCATGGCATTGCTATATAAAATTAACTGTAAAATAATCCATTTCTCTCAGATTTATTTATTTTAATTAATTTTAGCCTGTTCAGGCTTTTACAAACTTATGATATACATGTATAATAATTTTATGAAACAGTAATCACGAAATAAAATTATACAGAACTCTAGCAGAACAATAGTAGATACTATGTTAACACTGATTGTTATTATTAACGTATGTTATTTTAGCCTTTTCGTAACTACACTCCCTGCAGTTGAACACATCTACTACATCTGAGAAAGTATTGCCAAATACGTGCAATCTAGGTACAAATAAGTATCTAAATGAATTGACAACCCATGGACAAACTACTTAAAAGTAGTTTATTGGGACTTTTTCTCTGTTTTTGTATTATGTTTTATTTGATATGTATGTATTATTCTTTGTTTTAAATATTTCTTTAAAAAAAAAAAAAAAAATCATTCCTGATATTCTTGTTGCAATTAAAAAGAATTTTGGATCGAGTAGTTCTTGTTGGTATCTATATGAAAAGTAAGGAAGCTTAATAAATCGGGACATATTATAATTTAGACATATTGGATATTCAGGTTCGTAGAATTGTTTTGTTATTCAAGCTTTTTCTAGAACCCATACAACATCTGCAATGAAAATGGCAAATGCATCGAGTTGATTTTAAACGAAACTTCAAAGGATATATATAGCTAAAACGATAACGTCTCAGTGAACTAAACGAATTGTTCTAGATTCTAGAGAATCATAATGGAACGAGAAAAATAAGACAAATCTCAAATTGATTTAATTTGAAAGATCTTCTGTTCTTTTTCATAAATTGTTTTATATCTGGAATAAATGTTTGTATAGTCTAATAAACCATGTGTTACTTGTTTATTATTTTTAATTGTGTTTCTTTTATAATTCAAACTAAATCACACACCTACTCCCTCACAAAAATCGTACACAAATTCAGTTCGGATTCGTTAAACATTTTCCCAAAATACACCTTTCTCAAAACATTCAAGTGCCCATAAAAAATTAATAACAACTGAAAAATAGAGTTTTGAATGGCAAAAAAATTTTCATTTTTTCAGAATTCTAATTGCAGATTTATCCACTAGAGCGATTTTTGGCTTATATATGTGCCATTTAATTGTCTACGATTGCTTTTCAGATAAAAAAAGCCAATTATCTCTTGATTCGGCAAAAATATATATGTAGATGGATAGCTGTTTACGGTTTAAATTAAGTCATTTTTCCAAAGATATGTACCTTTCATTATCAAGAATAACACGGACAATATACAGAAATCGAAAATATTCTTTGTTTACTCGAATAAGTACCTCTGACGGCAGTTTCAAAGTATCAAACACGCAGGATCCGCGCGGTTTTACGATTACGATTTTTTAAATATTTTTTTTATAAATCCTACAAATATGAGATAAACGGTGAAATGCAGGTTAACTCATTGGCTATATTGCACTTTAATAAGTTTTTATGTCTCCATGTTAAAATTCTAAGGTATGTTTTTTTTAATGTTAGCGAAAAATTTTAAAAAGTGAACGTCTGGTAACCTCGAGCAATCGAGGCACATTTATTTATTTCACGTGGTCGCTCCAGTGGATAAGATCTCGTCGAATTTAATGTTTCAAAGACCCAATCATGTCTGACCACGTCTGAAAGGGATCGAAATGACAATCTGGTCTCCTTCAACGGTAGCATTCTTCCGAACAGCCCCTCCATTGATATGCTCGGTGTAACTTTAGCTCAGGTGCTTGAATTTGGCAGCCACCTCTGGTCAGGTACCCCAAAATACCTGAAAAAAAAACCTCGACTCAGACGCAGAAACGGGCGGTTGTTTGATAGATTCTCCGGACTTAACAAACGGATTATAATCTTAAGAGCACAGGCGTCGGATAGGAATGCTATCCTTGTTCTACCGGTATTTCAATGGAAGATGCTCCGAGGAACTAGCGATATTATTCGACACCGTTGAAAACAACGCCCAATGTACACAATTGTCACAAGTGAGAACGGGTAGCTTCTACGTCTCGTTCTTGAGTTCAACAGCTTGGCTGTGGAAAGATTTGCACGCCTCTGTGTTTCCCTCTTCCTACAACATGGGTCTCTTCAAGTCTCTTCAAGACCCATGTTCACTCCTTCCTCTCCTCAAAAAGGCCCTCCCCACAGTATCTTCAAAGATGACATAGGCCCTGAGGGAAATTATTTTCCTCAAGGCCTCCTACGTAAAGTTAATGTAAAAAAAAAAAATAATAATTTCATTTTATTTTTGTTTTGAGCTTCCAACGACCGTCTTGGCTACTCGAATTTATTGGGTGAACTAAAAAATCTAAGAAGTGAAAAGACGAATTTGCATGACAAAAGACGCTACGGGTAAATGAAAAAGATATGGAGTGACAGAGGCGTAACGAAGACCATTAAGATGAGACTTGTCCGGGCGTTGATTTTCCCAATTTTTCTGTACGATATGGAAACATGGACGAAAGAAAGCGGTTAGACGCCCTCGGAATGTGGTGCTGAAGAAAAAATCTCAGGATTCTATGGACAGCCAGACGTACAAATGAGTCCATTCTATAAGAGCTAGGCATCCGCAATTAAAGTTACCATTTAGAAAATTAAAAAGTACTGGCAAAAAGCCTGACACTCCAAAAAAAGTCCGGAAATTTTAATCACATAAATCAGGTACGCTCTTCGTACTTCTGCCTGTTGTTATCGATTATGTAAAACTATTAGATGAAATAACAGCCGTCAATTCATTCATATCCTAACAAAACGATGCATTTTTAGTATGATGGTCCATAAAATGTGGGTTACCATTTTTACAAACTTCACAATCGCCAGATTGCCCATTCTATTGAGTATTTGCGAGTTCATTTTTGCTATCCAAGCTCAAAACGCAAGTGTAGAAAGAGTGTTTTCTCTAATTGGAGCATAGTGGACAAAGTAGCGTAATACATTATCTGTCCCCTCGGTCAGATCGTTGTTGATGATTCAATAAAACCTCAAAACTATGAGCTGCGAAGAATTATATATAAAAAAACTTTAAATGAACGGGAGCTGATCCGTCAAGTATCTGGCGCTGAAAAATATTATTGTTAAAGAAGATTTATATTTTGTTTTTAGATGAGTGGTAAATTAATAAAGATTAAATACTTATTTGATATTACTTATATAAGTTTAATTACTCATTATTACACTTGTAAACCAAAAAATCCGGACAAATGAAAGAGCCGGACAGAGTCCGGACAAAAGGCTAGAAGTCCGGACATGCCCGGATTAATCCGAACGGATGGTAACCCTATCCGCAATAGACTCTCTACAATCTGCCTACAACATGTTTTGAGATTCTTTTGACACTTTGCTCGCCAAACAGAGGATTCCAACTTGAAGAAACTAATACTCAATGTCGAAGAAGTGCAGAAGAAGCAGAGGAAGGTCACCAAGTATCAGGGGCGCCCGGTACGCCGGTGTCATCAGTACCCAGGGATGGTATGCCCAAAAAAATTATTTCCCTAGATTTCGAGGCAAAATTTCCCCAGAATTTCCCCAGATTTCGTAGGTACTACCTTGGCTAATCAAAACCCACGTCCGGGGGGGGGGGTTGTCGTATGTTATTTCATTGTGCCTTTCCAAATAAAACACTTTTTGCTAATTAGAAACGGAATTTCCTTATGAAAATCACTTTGTAAAATGAAAATCAACCGCAATCAACGAAACTGAAAAAGTTAAAAAAAAAACGTAACTTGAATCCTAAATTTTATTTATTTTTTTGGTAATTTCCGTTTTATTTTTCTAGATACCTAATATCATTTTGAGTTGTCAGTGTTAAGAACATCATTGTTTGATTAATGTAAGTACATACATCAAAAGATTTATGGGAATTTCAAAAATAATAATTAACGACAAGCAATATCAGTAATATTATCATATTTTAAAAAAAATATTCAGATTTCAAAATTTCCCCAGATTTTGTGCTAATTTCCCTTTTCCCTAAAAAGTATTTTTCTCCCCTAGATGTAGGGAAATTTCCCCAGACATACCATCACTGTCAGTACCCCACGGAGAGCACTAACTGCGAGTAGGAATGGGGTCAAGATCCTCAGCAATAAGGAACCGACTTATCGTCTTGGTTATCCAATAAACATTGAATGTGATAGAAGCCACGTCAAATATGTTTGCACAAACTCCACCACATGAGGGCCCTTAGATTCTAAAATCTTCTAGACGTTACTCCAGTTAGTATATTATATTTGGCACGTATTCAATGTGCGCCTCGGGCACAACACAATCCTTATTAGAGACATTACTTTCAAACATCTTCGTTCTGCCAAACAAAATAGCTCTTTGCTACATTATTTAGTATGTAAATGCGAACGTTTATAAATCCGGCATGAGCGCTTTTCTTTGTCCGATAATAATTAATGTGGCTTAATGAAGAGAAGATGAAAATCAATTATGCAACAGCACTCTTAAAACAGCGACTAATAATTTATTACACGAACCCGACTTCAATTTCTATTGATTTTTGGGTGATATTTGTTATAACGAGTAATAACTTCGACTTAAATAGTATGATGGCCCATAAAACACTTCTTGTGAATTTTTGGTGGTTAATGTTATGAATTTTGTTTGGTTCGTAATGTTTTAAT
Organism: Limnephilus auricula; assembly: GCA_951813805.1. Classification (NCBI taxonomy): domain Eukaryota; kingdom Metazoa; phylum Arthropoda; class Insecta; order Trichoptera; family Limnephilidae; genus Limnephilus; species Limnephilus auricula. The sequence continues at coordinate 4,431,060 of OX638401.1, forward strand.
GAAGAAAATTCCTGAAATCACATTTTAAGTATGTAAGTTATGAGATTAAAAATATACAAAAATAACTGTCGGCTTGCAAAATTAATATTGGTATACTGAAAAACATCCTACGCAATATTGTTAGTGCCACACTTAAGAGGTAATATCCAGCTATCTATTATTCCGTTTTTATTAACAGCGCTGCAAGCGGATGTTTTTACAACCATTAAGCTAAACGGAATTGGTTTTAAATGTATTGCAAAAATGTTGTCAAAATGAGCAGCGCGAACAGACGGCCTTGCACGGCCGCGTCTCGGCGGCTAAGCTAATGAATCGCGAGAATTTGTATCTTGAACTGCCATAAAAATTATCAAACGGGAGATTGTAAATGAATGAAAATTATGTACTTCTTAAAATTATTTTTTGATCAAAATAATTTATAATTTTTCAATAATGTCTAAACAAAATAAGTATGTAAAAAAAATCTGAAATATTTTAGTTTTTAAGTCCTTAAATAAATAGAAAAACTGAGGTATTTGTATCACAAAACACGTCCTCGGATTTATTTTTTAATGGTTTTAATTTGTCTAAAATTAAAATTTTGAAAACTGTGTTGACTAGATTACATATTGATTTATTTTGTTATATGATTCTATGATTTGAAATTTGTGCTGTTTAATAGAATCTGTCGTTTGAAAATTGAACAAATCTGCCAACGACCAACGGTATAACCTTAGTATATTATAAATACACTTAGGTTTTCAAAATTTTAAAACTACGTGTACCAGATAAAATAACAATCTTTCAAAATCAATTTATGTTTTTTTGTAAAAAAGAGAGTGGTAAAACATTTTAGACCATATGAGAATATGATCAGGATTCTCGACTTATAAAATTCCCAAGCAAGAGTAACGAGCACACAAAATAGTTCAAACTGGTTAACTCTAAAGGGTTTCAAATATTCAACAGTTAACTGACGTGAGAATCAAAGATACCTTTCATAGAGTTCATATATTATTAAAATAACCAATTCCCTTTAGAATTAGTATTTTTATTAAACAAAAATGATTCTTTGTTTGTCCCTTATAAGTTCCTACAATATTCGTAGGATTGCAATGAAACTTTGGTGAGTTGATGTGCGCTGTCCTAAAGTTTTCTGTATAAAATTGTGAGCTCTCGCGTTATGAAATTTGTATACAAATATTACATTGTCGCGTGCGAGTTGTTTAAAAATGTGTGCATTTCATATAGTTTAGCGGCAGGGATGGAAGGAGTGGGATGGGAAACTGAGAGGCGGGATGGGAACTGATGGGGAGTGAGGGGGAAGGTGGGATCGGTGGAAGGGGAACGCGGAAACGTGGGAGGGGAGAACCAAAAAATATTGTGTATCCAAAATCACTTCAATAAACAGAATTAAAACACCAACACTTTCTTTCTTCGAGTGGTAATAAGATAGTTATTATAAAAAATAATTATTATTACAATCACAATAGTGATTCGTTCTTAGCTGTCAATGACAGTTTGTCTACCGGTTCAAAATATTTTTTTTTTATAAGAAAAAGATTTTACATTACAAGTGATTACATTATTCAAAGTTATACAATGATCCACTATTATTCTACTACTCCATAAGTTGAGCTCTATGAGCTCGTGTTTATGGGAGGAGTATTTACATGCAAAAAATATGTCCTAATTAAATATGTAAACAATAATCAAAGACTTACGAGATAAATACAAATATTATTTAACGTAGGTAAACAATTTAGAAAAAAATTGTTATTGAAAGACAAAATCAATATAAATAAATATATTTTACATTGAATAGTAAAAATTAAGTAAGCGTAAACTAAGTGTAAATTAAGGTTACAATATATCATTATCTAATTTCAGGGACTTAATTTGTTTTTTGAATTGTTCATATTTCAATGTTTCGGTTATACTAATTTTGTTTTTGGACAATAATATATTGTACCATTTCACACCTAAATACAGGTAGTGATGCTGAGCCGTGGTGGTTCTAAGCATAGGGATGGTTATTAAGCCTTTAGTTTTGAATCTATGTTATCCGAGGGGTGAATTTTTTTGGATAAAATATTCTTTATAAGTTTGATATAAGGCGTTTCTTTTATACAATTCTGTGATGGATGGTACAATAAATTCCCGAAATATTTCTAAACTAGGAAAGTCGTATGGTTTTCTCAGGATGATTTTTATAATTATTCTTTGAATTGTAATTATGGGCTGTAGGAAGCCTTAAAGGCCCCTCCCCAACCAATAATGCCGTACTGTAATAAGGACTGAAATAATGCATAATATACAATTTTGATCGTTTTCTTATTTAAGATGTTTCGTATGTTATAGAAAACATAGATAAGTTTTCTTATTCTTTCCACTGTGAGATTGATGTGATCTTTCCATTTAACATTTTTATCTATTAAGATTCCAAGATATTTTACATTAGATTTATGATTTAGCTTAGCACAATCCGTATCATATGTACCGTCAATTGCACAATTTTTGGAATGAATTGTTATGTTAATTAAGTTATTTGGCACTTCTTCTTGTAGAGAGAATGGAATATAATATGTTTTTTTATAAAATATTAGTGGATTATAATATGCGAGTCTGGGACGTGTAAATAATCCCAGATCTCTCTGAGTGCAACACTCAAAATATATGATTGTGAATTTAATTTTCGCGAACAATAATGTCATAGAATATGGCTGCCTACAATTCCTATTAAAAGAACAGAAACACTAACCTTTATTGTAGTTCTCTGCTAGTGTAGGAGGCCTCCCTTTTTATCCCAAAATTGAGGCACAGGACATCAGCCCAATTCTTGATATTAATTGTTCAGCAAATGATCCGAAATCAATAATTACATTTCGGAAATAAATCCACAATCCAAAAGGTGTGTATGCTCCAATCCAGCAAAAAAATTAAGAGAGTTTTTTCATAATAACATTCGACAGTTTCCAAGACGACAGTTTCCAAAAATACATACAATACACTATATTAGTGTTTCTATTATTAACAGGAACTGTCAAACAACCATTAATGTAAAAATAAAAATAATTTAATTAATTAATTTATGATTTAGCTTAGCACAGTCCGTATCATATGTACCGTCATTTGCACAATTTTTGGAATGAATTGTTAAAATTGTGAAAATAAAACAAACATATTATAATGCCTAACCAAATAGTAAAGTTTACAAAATTGTGAGAAAGCACAGATTGACGAACTTCAATCTCTGCTTTCAGGCGGTCAAAAGAGGAACTGTCGAACCAAAAACTAAATATTTCCTGAATACATAAAGAGATTATATAGTATATAGAGATATATAGTACAGATAATAGTTTATTCACAGTCCTCCTCACTGGAGATTCCTGTTCTGGGGCGGACTTTAGGTTATTGTGGGGGTGTTACATCATGATATCCTCATCTTCATGTTTGTTTATTTTCTCATCTACATGAATACAAAATGCAAACCTAATGAATTCATAAACTTTTCTTAGTAAAAGATCTCTCTTCTTTATCACATCCATAGAAATTTAATAATTTCGGTCTTTTTTCGATCGTATCCAGAGAAATTTTTTTAATTTCGGTCTTCTTTCAATCGTATCCAGAGAAAATTATTAATTTCGGTCTTCTTTCAATCGTATCCAGGGAAAATTATTAATTTCGGTCTTCTTTCAATTGTATCCAGAGAAATTTATTAATTTCGGTCTTCTTTCAATTGTATCCAGAGAAATTTACTAATTTCGGTCTTCTTTCAATCGTATGTACAGAAATTTATTAATTTCGGTCTTCTTTCAATCGTATCTACAGAAATGTATTAATTTTGGTCTTCTTTCAATTGTATCCAGAGAAATTTATTAATTTCGGTCTTCTTTTAATCGTATCTACAGAAATGTATCAATTTCGGTCTTCTTTCAATTGTATCCAGATAAATTTATTAATTTCGGTCTTCTTTCAATCGTATCCAGAGAAATTTATTAATTTCGGTCTTCTTTCAATCGTTTTCACGGACATTTATTAATTTCGGTATCAGTTGTCTGTTATGAAATAATAGCAAAGAAACATACAAACACGTGCCCTAACTCCGATCCGCGAAGCAAGCCATACTGTACATGTGGGAGGTTAATTTACTTGTTCACATTAAGAGCTTTGTATCTTGGATTAGAGTTAGAAGCCAAGTTTGCCTGAGGCCTCTCTCTTACAAAGGAAATTATTAAAACTTTTCATAAGGGGGTCTCATTTTAATAGATACTTTCATCTCTTTCATGGGGGATGTTCCATAAAAGTTATGTGGGTTACTCACGTAATAATGTTTGAATTTAGATGTATTTTGGTAGATACATATTTGCTTTAGAGGTTCGACGTGATTTCAACAAAGACCTTTTACGATGTGTAGTCTCTGCCAATGCAAAGAAAAGCTGAGGAATTAATTTTTAATTTAAGGTATTATTAGAAATTTAAAATTATTTGATAATGATAAAAGAGATTAGACCACGTATGTTCTTACAGTCGTCAGTGGGTGAGATAAATTTCATTGCTGGCAATCCGGGCATTTATTGACACTTAATATATTTTATGTTCGCGATTTTATAGAAATAATTTAACCATTATTTTTTCAGATACATATATATATACATATGGCGAATGACACGGATGTGTCGAAACCGGTAGTAAACAAAATTAAGATTAAAAAATAAAATATATATTTGTAAAAATTAAGTAACAAAACTCTTCAAAACTAAATGTCTAATAATTGTAATGTAATGTAAAATGCACCAAACTTTTAATATCTATTTGAATACCATTAAGTCTAGTTTGTAAATTTACTTGTGATTACGTAATATATATTGTTGTCTCCTTTCCACGTATTGATTATCCATTGTATCTCTTTCAAACAATTTGTCTCTGTCTAATAGGGTATTTCCACATTTTTTTTATTGCTTAAAAAATTAAGCAATAATTACGATTATTATGACATTTTTATTTTATTTTTATGTTGATGAATAAGTTTTCTACGGCAAAACAGCATTAAGACGTCATAAGAAGCTTGTTCTTAAAAAAATTCCGACAGTTCTAGGTACTTTGTTTGTTTGATGACGTGGGTAGAAAGCATCGTTGGCAATCACGGGCGGTTTTGGTTTCGTTGGTTTTAAAGCGTTTTTAAAATGAATAAATTAGAATGAAAACGCAAAAAACAAACATTTTTAGTACGATGATTAAAATCAGAAAAATGACCTTTAAATAATCAATATATTTTCGACAGAATCCCTCTTCTGTGAAAATACCCTATTATGTTATTTTGTAATATTTTTTCTCCCTCTGACTCTCAACCTATATATGACCAACAACTCTGTATTAGTATTCTATTATTATAATATCCTGATGAAGCTTGGTCGAAGCGCAACCGGTGGATGTAAAAAATAATAAATATTCGTGGTTAAATACTGTTAGTTTTATTTTTTTAAATCCAAAAATTGTTAGGTGCAAACATAGTTAATGCCCAAGAAATGCAAAAAATCAAACTACTCATTTATAAGGCGACCTGAAAGGCATGCTGCTGATAGATCGATTGCATCCCCTTTTCATAAACCACCCATGTAAAAGAAAGATATGTCACAATGAAGGTGTCATGAGAGTAGAAAAAATCGGTGGTTAGACTACAACTCTCGAAATACACAATGACTGTAAACCCCTGCAAAATAAAGCCATCTGACGTGCGTTGTGTGCACTAAAGCTCATCACATCACTTATCAGGGTTAACACTTCACAAATACCAAAACATTACCTACATATTACTTTTATGCCGTCTACAATTGAAAAACTGGTTTCAGTTTATAACAATCTCGGCATTATTATTAGCCGGAGTTTCAATAAGAAGTCATTTGTACATAAATTTGTACTTACCATTATAACTTTACGTGCACATATAAAATATAGTCATTGTAATAATCCGTTGCTATTTGCCCACTCTACAGTGCTAATTTTGCTTTTATGTATAATTAATATTTCATCCTCTTTATAGTTTTACATCTACTATACTTTTTATACTCTTTCATCTCTGCTGTATTCTTCCAAACACTCTTTTATTATTTTTTTTTTTTCATTTACATTCCTTCATATGCTTTGATTATGTTTCATTTTGTATTATAATATAGTTCTTCTTACTTTCCTTTACATTATTTTATGTTCTTTTATATTCTATATCCACTGTTTAAAAAATTGGCCACCATAACACGGGCATGTGCCTAGTATGGCGGCCATAAATTCCACAATTGTTATATATTTACTATTCAAAGAATAAAGAAACATTAAAAAAAAAAAAAAAAGTTTTGTTTTTTTTTCTCTTCTTTTTTCCTATAATTATTATTTTCACTAAAATTTACCATTAATATAATATTAATTTTTTAGAGTGTCTTTTTTTATCTAAACATTGTGTCTCTGTAGCATACACTTACCATGTAAAAGCCCATAAGGGCATTGAAAAAAGTAAAAAGTTACTGAAAAAATGGAGTGCATTATTTAACATTCTGCAAAACTCAATGCTGACTTATCTGGCCATGAAAATCTCACACTAATCTATCTGGTCATAAAAATCCCAAGCTAACCCATCTGGTCATGAAAATCGAATTCTATTCTATCCGGTCATGAAAATCCCATGCTAACCTGTCCGGTCATTAAAATCGAATTCTAACCTCGCCGGTCATGAAAATCCAAATCAAAACAAGTACTCTGGATGAATAAAATCATTTCAAAATTATTTTACTTAAACATTATAACAGAAATAAATCTTAAACACATAAATTCGATAAGTACATATTTATGAAAAGCACGAGTCTTGTTGCTAGGCTGCTCTGTATGATAATTTTCTAAAAAAGTGTAAAAGAACCCAACAATTGAATTAGTCTGAAGATAATCCATTGGGTTATTAGAGCTGAGGCAGGGCCGATCCGGTGTAGGCGCAATTGTAGTACTCGGCTCAAGGCGCCGAGTTGCCAAGGCGCCGAGTTACCAAGGTGCCAAGGTGCCAAGGTGCCAAGGTGCCAAGGTGCCAAGGTGCCAAGGTGCCAAGGTGCCAAGGTGCCAAGGTGCCAAAGAGCTAAGGCGCTGATAATAATACCTAACACAGTGGCGTTGAGGTTTTTACTAGCGCCAGGCGCCGTATTATGGCTCAGGGCCGGCCCTGAATAAAGGAACGTAAACAAGAACAGTTCCGGAGCGCTGAAATCTGAATACAATTTAGACCAAGGAAAAAACCCCAACGAAACGGGTGTTTTAAATCCTCCAAATATGTAAAGCCAGGGGACAATAAAAGGTTCCGGAACTCTGTACATAAATAACATCCAAAACCAAGTAGAGGGTAGCTATGTAGTTCCATTAGATGCACTATAGTACTGTAAAAAAAGACCCCAAGGTCATTTTTTTATAAAATGCTGGTGAAAATTCGAGGTCATTCCTACAGATTTATAATCTAGTCTGTAATCTAGTCTGGCGGCTAAAAAAGGAACTAACAGGTGTAATTTTTTTGCACTGGCAACCTTGTAACCCCAACATCAATAGTACCTAAAAATCCCGCTGAATATACAGCCAAGTTTATGTACCTAAATGCAGTACCTACATATTTCATTAAATTTTATCTTTATTTGAAGCATTTACCTACTTTCTCACACTACAAGTTTCCTGCAAGGGGGGGGGGGGGTAGTTCTGTAAACAGTGGCAGATCTCGCGTCCAAAAAAGTATGTTTCTAATTTTCTCTTATTTAATAAATTAACCCCAATTTTTCGTTAAAAATCATAAAATTTGTAAGTAAGTTTTTACTAAAATTCCTACATACTTAATCTTACATGGAAATTTGAAACACTGTAAATCAAAATGTGTTAATTGTTCAGGAGAACGAAAAGAAATTTGTTTTTCGAAAAATCATTTATCCTTATCCTTATTTTTGTAGTCCTATAATTATTAGTTTTTATTATAAAATAAAGACATTAAATAGATCTTTCAGAATACTTAACAGTTTTTGTAAATTTCTTCAATAACAGAATTTAAAGTATTTTTAAATTTTCATTAAAAAATCCGATTTTTTTTTTTTAATTTTTCTTTATTTATTATCCGAATTAAAGTGCATGTCGTAAAGATACTTAGTTTCCTATAAATATTTTGAGGGCACAGATCGAAAGAGAAACATACGGAGAAAAGTGACATATTTAATTCATTTTTGGATTTTATTGTCCTTTATGGTACCTATTTTCAATTTCCACAATCGATATGTTTTATGTAACTTTTTAAAATTTCAAATAAGGAATTATACAATTTTTCCAGAGAAATTTACCATCTCAATGACAATTTTATTTTTCAAACTTGTCTCAGTTAGCGCCTCCGCCCACTCAGGCAACTAAAACCTCTCAACTGCCAACTGTCTTTGTATGACAATGTGATGGCCCGCACATACACTATCACACAAAACCCCGTTGTCAATGGTAACGCAAGCGGTGACTTGCGACTTGCTCTACTGGTTGCCCTGGGCGGCCATTGATAGTTGCCAACTGTCAGCTGATTGTTCTTCTTCTATGGTTAACCAAGCTTTTTGACCAATCAAGACAGAGAAACAGACGGTTTTAGTTGGTTTTCAGTTGCCTCAGTGCGCGGAGCGCCTTATATAGGTTTTTTTTTTTTTTTTTTTAATGTTAGTAGGAAAGTTCAAATACATTTGTACACACGACGATTCCACATTTTTTATTCAACCTTTATCGATTCTTTATTCAACCTTTAAAATGGCCACCATCTTGAAAACGAAACGTACAAACAAATTCACAGACAGACGCAATGAAAAACGGTCAAGTTAAAAAAGGGCTTCGCTAATCTCAGTCAATTATTTATTCACGATGCTTCCGGCTATCGAAAGCTACAAATTGGAGGTGGTATTACAAATTATGTAGGGATAAGTTCATGAAAGTGATTTTGTTTTAAAATAACATTGGTCTAGGGGAAGTATGCAGGATAAACCATTTTTCTAAGCATATGTAAGCCAAGACCCAACCCAATTTGGGGTTTTTTCTCGTCCGCTGTAATGCCAGTCTAGCTTAGACCACATCCCATATAATATGCAATTTTATTTTATATTATGATTCTATAGAGAATAACTTAAACCTACTCCGTGTTTAACGCTCATTTACATAGCTACACACTTAGGAAAATAATCCCTCTCAGGGCCTATGTCATCTTTGGGGATTCTATATGGAGGGTATTTTTAGGAAAGGAAGGAGAGGAAGTTCTTGGAAGGAAAGGGTTTTACGGGTGGGTGGGAATGTGGGAGTCAGTGTGTCTAGGAGAGACGGACATATGAATCCATTCCTGGAGGCTGAATCTCTCGGAATATCCGTCATGCTGGAGAGGTCAAGAGGTCTCCCTCAACCAGTCTCTCCCTATTCAGCCTGACCCGCAGTTGGTGGCCTCGAAAAACCTCACCCCATGAACCCGGGCACCCCTGCTAAGTCATCAAACGGAGCGAACCACTTGGGGTGGCTACCTATGGCAGGGGTGTTGGTTATCGAATAAATGGTTCCCTCACGGAGAAAAAGTTTATTCTAAAATACGATAATTTTATTCGTAAAAACGGTTAAAAACGGGACTGAAGTTTTTACGAACAAATTAACAGTGTTTCGATGTTTATTGGCGGGAAAATGTAAGAATAATTTGTTGGTATACGTACGAAATTACGTATATGAAACAAATTATTCTTACATTTTCCCGCCAATAAACATTGAAACCCCGTTAATTTGTTCGTAAGAACTTCAGTCCCGTTTTTAAGAATAAAATGATAAGTAGGAACTTCATGTAAAAGATTTAGAATTTTCCGAAAGTTTGAATAGCCATAAATGTTACTCAAATTTTTAATTCCATGTTGGCAACACTGCCTGGTTTGCGTTTCAGCATTTTTGGGCTATTTCGTGGTAAATAATAATACGGGCTTAATCGTGTCGGTAGGTACCGCATTTTCCGAGGGTAAACTATTATTTATCTATTTATATCCCGCCGGGATGTACATTTAATCATGTTCGCACCGTTCCCCGGTCAGACACGGCCATGTTGTGTGAGTTTATCCCGCGATTGAATGCCGGGCTTATTCAAAATGGAAATGTACCTACTTAAATATAAGCTTAGTTGCTAGAAGAACTAATTAGGGACCGAACAGAAACCACGAGAATATGTTACAAGAAGCATGTACCTACCCGCATTTAAAACATTAAACCAGAAGGTAAATTTAGATGGGAGGTATAACTACTCGTTGGCCTTCCAAATATGTATGTGTTCTTGCGGCCAACGGGTAAACAAAATTACTTTTAGCAGTGCTTGGTAATTTTGTACCTATAAGTAGGTATAATTATTTTGTGAATTCGACTAATTGACAATTCAACACCAGACCTGTTGTTATCGCAAAATTGTGATGAATACGGAAAGGCTGCAATTTTGTATGGATGACATAGAAGCCAACTTTATGGTGAGGGGAAATGACCTGGGGTGCTAGCATAGTCCATCGATAAGGATCGGTAGGATAATTGTCGGTAACTTCTCATCGTTCCCTAGGACAACTGCAGATCGCTAACGTACAAACAACAGTTGATATCGAATATATTAGGGACACTTAGTCATTGTGAACTGTCACCTATTCGTTTGCGATCTGCAGTTGTTCTAGGGAACGATGAGAAGTTACCGACAATTATCCTACCGATCCTTATCGATGGACTGTGCTAGCACCCCTGGTAGTCATCTATTCTTGTATGATAAACTTTTGAAACGATTTGTGGTATAAAATAAGTTATTTCAATGTTTGGGGGTATTACCAGAGAATACCGGAAATTAGTCATTTTTAAATCAAATTCTAGACGTATTTACTCTTTTTTACAGAAAAACATAAATTGATTTTGAAAGATTGTTATTTTATCTTATTTTATGTTATTTTATCAGTTTTAAAATTTTGAAAAACTAAGTGAATTTTTAAGATAATTAGGATATACGTTGGTCGTTGGCAGATTTGTTCAATTTTCAAACGATAGATTCTATTAAACAACACAAATTTCAAATATGTATACAACAAAATAAATCAATACATAATCTAGTCAACACAGTTTTAATTTTTTTAATTTTAGTAAATTAAAATCATTAAAAAATAAATCCGAGAACGTGTTTTGTGACAAAAATACCTCAGTTTTTCTATTTATTTAAGGTCTTACAAACTAATTTTTTTTTTTTAAATTACACACTTATTTTGTTTAGACGTTATTAAAAAATGATAAATACTTATGATTAAAAAAAAATACTTACAAAAAGTACACGATTTTTAATAATTTATCGACGTACGTTTTGAGCATTTTTATTGCTTACTTAAATGTAGGTATATATTAAGGCAAGTTTTGAATGAAATAATTCGATATTAATTTTTTTTATTTAAAAAATATGATACAAGGAATAATCGATCTTTCTCATTGGAACCTCCCTGTGCAGTTGCAAGTATTTTTAAACTTTTATTCTCTGCCGCTGGTCAATCATAGGGGTTTCTCACCATCCTTCCAATAGCTTATCTACCCAAATAACGAATATTATTAAAAATAAAAATAAAATACTCGCAGTGATTAGAAAACCCGACCAACTTATCCCAATATATAGACACTATTCATAGGTTCGAGTACCGAATTATAAACTCCAACATAATATATAAATAAACCGTAAATCGTAAATCTAAAATATTCGTTATTAGTATAGATAAGCTATTGGGAGGATGGTGAGAAACCCCCTTAATGCAATTTTTGGTGGTAATGGTTACGAATGCGAAATGTAATTAAAAAAAAATTAAGTAGGTTAAGGCATTTTTCACACATTTTCCCCCTCAACCTAACCTCACCTAACCTAACCATACCATAAACAAATACATTAACACAATAAACAAATAACATTTAATATTTTTTACCTGTTATATATTATTTACACCAATATTAATAATATAATTTATTTTACCTTGTGCGCCGCCGTCTACGTTTTAAATTGCCATGTTTATTTAGTTTTAGTATTTGCCTATAATTGTGCGAAGTGATTTCGAGTCAACTGCAACTTTACTGACTGTCAACCACTAAGGCCGTTTTTTTTATAATCTATTAGGTACCACAACACAGAAGGACATTTTTTAGGGGTAAGATATTTTAAATCTGCAAAAATAAGAATGCGCCATAATAATACGGCCGCCAGATTTCATGCATTCGGCACTGCGCTCCGCTGACGAGGCAACTGAAAACCAACTAAAACCGGCTGTTTTCTCTGTCTTGATTGGTCAAAAAGCTTGTTTAACCATAGACGAAGAACAATCAGCTGACAGCTGGCAACTAGCAACGGCCGCCCAGGGCAATCAGCAGTGACAGTCGCGAGTCACCGCTTGCGTTACCATTGTGTGATTGTGAAGGGTTTTGTGTGATTGTGAAGTGTGCGGGCCATCACATTGTCATACAAAGACAGTTGGCAGTTGAGAGTTTTCTTAGACTCCCCGATCAGCCATGATCTTTGTCAAGTCGGATTCTGACGAAAATCTCATAATTAATTCATATTATTAGAACCCATCTAATTAACTGAAATAATAATTATTATAAACTTTCATAAGTTATTTCTCGGGAAAATTTCTATTAAATATAACTTGAGACTACTGCCATCTGTGAATCAGAAAGTAAAGTACAAGACGACCGACAATGAATTAGGTACCTAAACATAAGTTAGTTGAAATAGTTTCCGGGAAAAGTTCACAGATGTCAATACCCATATGTTCCTATTTTTTTACCAAAAAATATATTTTTGTATACAAATACAAATCGCAGAGGACTTTGCACAAAAAAGTCGATGCAATAAAAAAAAAACATATTTTTCAATATAAAATATTTACTTAGTAGATTGGGCAAGATTATTTTATTAAAACCATTAACTCACAAATCATTGCCAAAAGTTCGTGAAAATTAAATTTCTTTAGGGGGTTTCTCACCAACCTCCCAATAGCTTATCTACCCTAATAACAAATATTATGAATTATGAGTAACTAACTTTGCTCCAAGGTACATACGGTTTAAAAAGCCCGTTATTCACGATAAAGCATTTGGTTTTCTATTGAAATTAGTATTTGCCGGATTTTCATCTACGAGTTTTGCGGGATTAAAGAAATACTCAATTTACACCAAGAACTTGCTGAATAGATTTGCACGCACGGACTGGGGATGGTTGAAACTCGTCAACATTGAAACATTTCAATTTTCTATTGATGACTTCTACAAAAAATTACACATCATTTAAGAAAGACGATGTTTTTGATCAGTCCGCAATTTACAACTACAACTATTACAACTGGACATATGAGATCTTGTAATATGACATGTACGAGTCATACCACCGAAGAAATTTTATTTAGGAACTAGAGAGATTATAATTGATCTAGTAAGTATAAAAGTATAAATATCTTATCTGTAAATATAAAGATACTCCACTACACACAATTAAAGCAATATTGTTTCAACCGTCCCCGATCTACCTTACTTTCGAGTTGTACTGTGTTATATATGAATGATACGTACGTATGGATGACAGGATTAAAGGAAGTAAAAGTAAAGTAAGGGAGTAAAGCGTATTGTGTAAACAGCAAGCGGTATAACAAAAGGTCTATTTAACCAACGCGACCTAGATAGTTTTAAATAGAACTTTCACAGAATTTTAAAATTTACATTAAAATTTGTAAATTGTTTAAATTTTGTGAAACAATTTGCCCTTAGGCTTGTAAAAAAATCTTTATTTGATACCTTCTATAATTTAAGGACCATTATATTGTATTAGAAATGTTGCATTGTTGACAAAGGAAATTATTGATTTTTTACTAAGAAATTTTGTTTTATTTTTTTACCCGTCAATACGATTTCCCCAATGTGCCATGTACCTGTTTTTGTGCACTTAAGTGTGTATTTTGTATGATATTATCTCTTCTAGCTCACACTGTTTTGCCATAATTGGCAACTAACTAGATTTATTAATCCATGCTCATCAGCCTTCAGCGGCGGCCATCTTGATTCAGTGTCCTGGCCTTGATTCTAGGACGTGTTGATTTAAATCCAACAAGCGCACCTTAGGCCCTTGTTACCCGGCCGGTCCTTTTTTATAATTCATTCAATCTCTTCGGGCGTTGTATTGATTTACTATATTCAAAAATCCACCAGTCTTCTATCCTTTTTAAACTCACGCGTTACATTTTTGAGATAAACTCTTTTTTTGCAAGTATGTTTTGGTTGGGTAACAAAATTTTGCTGTATAAAACACCTGCGCGAGTTTTTGCAAAAGTTTTTTATACGTGTTAGTTTTGCGACAAAATTATATGTTTCTATGCCGTTTCCTAAGATTTGAGCTATATGTACAAAAAAAATTTGCACAAATTAATACATCTTATGTATTTGCGCAAACCAATCATTCATCTCCCATAACAATACTTAACTCACTCTCGAAAGTAGTTGAAAAAATAATCAACAAACAACTGAAAACATTTTTGGAAAGCGAGCAGCTACTCTCCGAAAATCAATTTGGTTTTCGGTCAAATAAGAGCACTGCCGATGCCATTATTGCTGTTACAGACTTTCTTGTTTCAAATTTAGATAAGGGTAAAAAATGCATTTCTATCTTCCTAGACCTCTCAAAAGCTTTTGATACCATCTCCTTTGACATCCTTATTAATAAACTAAATACCATTGGTATAAGAGGGAAAGACCTAGAATTTCTTCAAAGTTACTTAACTAATCGAACTCAAAGTGTCAAAATCGAAAACAAATTCAGCGAACCCCTCCCTATAACCTACGGAGTTCCCCAAGGAAGCGTCTTAGGCCCTACTTTGTTTCTCATATACATAAACGATCTTTGTAACCTAATGATAGATGGAAAAATTGTAAGTTTTGCTGACGATACTGTGCTACTCATTCAATCAGACACTTGGTTAGACGCATACAAAATGGCTGAGAAATCAATTAACTCTGTTAAAAAATGGCTAGATATTAATTCTCTTGCACTAAACACTACCAAAACAAAATACATTCCTTTTAGTATGAATATCGTTGGCCAACCTAATCAAGATGCTGAAATAAAAGTACATGAATGTTCTTGTATTCACGATACATTCTGTCAATGTCCTTGCCTAGATCGAACGGACCATATCAAATACCTTGGTCTTACATTTGATCAATATCTTAAGTGGAATACACATTGCCTACTTATCACGAATAAGCTTAGAAAACATGTTTATTTTTTCAAAAACATTAGAAACATACTAGATTCCAAATCTATGAAAATTGTTTATTACTCTCTTTGTCAATCAATCATTGAATATGGAATAATCGCATGGGGAGGTGCAACACTATCAGCTATAGATTCATTATCGAAGGCACAAAAATTAATTATGAAAGTTATTCTTAAAGTTCCCATAATAACAAGTACTGTAGATATATTCAACAAATTCAATGTATTAGATATTCGACAAATATACACAAAAACTATCTTAACTCATCTGTTTAAAAATAAAACACATACATTTTATAAAAATACCCAAAATATTGTAAACACGCGGCACAAAACCAAAGAACTCATACAAATACCTAAAACAAACACAACATTTGGTCAAAGAAATTTCAAATACATTGCGTCTAAAATATACAATAACCTACCTGACAAAACAAGACAATCGAATAATATTAAAAAATACAAAATCCTGATCAAACAATGGATCATCGAAAAAGGTCGTGCAATAATTAGTCACCTCACCCAAATATAATCGTATATCTCATTATTGTTACCACTACCTACCAACCTGAAAATTTTGTCAAATATTTTTGCTTTATTGAAAAATGTACTTCATATTATAATTAGAAAATATTTGTAAACTAGTCTGTCTCGACACAGGAGTTCCTAGTGAGACAGGCAAGGCCAAAAAAAAAATGTAAACCTTATTATATAGATTCAATAAATAAATAAAATAAAAAAAATCTCAATATTAAAAAGCATAACGTGTTGAAAGCGGTTTATCGGACAGTGTTGAAAATAACGCTCGGCGTGAAATTTCTAAAGATATTTTAAGAATACCCTTAACACGATAACAAATTTTGTGTTCAAATTGATAAATCAACCACATCTCGTTCAGATAATTCTGGGAGGCCTATACGTGGGTGGACAAGCGCTTGTCGGAAATTTAAACTTAAAATTACTAAAATATATGATAATAATAATAAAGCAAGTAAGACTAATGATAATGACATCTCCACGATTTTACGTGGAGAATATAAATTTATTGAGAATTATAAAAAAAAAACACTATGAGAGGTGGTTCATTATTTTTAACGAAAAACAACTTTTGTTTAAGTTGTTTCCATAGAAGCGATAAGTAACTATGTCGATATTTATGAATTTTACACGCTGAAAAGGTTAATTCCAACGCTTAAAAAACTCCAGGTTTTTCGTTGAAAAAATATAAATCACAAGTAAAAAATATATGAGTTGTCAGTAACCATGTAATACGGACTCCTCTAGATTCTCCGAAGTCCGAAGAATACATGGCGAAGTAGAAGAATAAGCGGGGCCATTTTAAAAAAGGACGCCCTTGTTACCAGGCCGGCGCTTTTTATAAATCATTAAATCTTCCCGAGCGATGACTTAATATACTGAATTCAACAATCCATTTATCATCCGTCTCTTTTGGACTTGTCTGTTTTACCGTTGAAACTTTGAAATGCACTGTTTTTACAGATGCCTTTTGGTTTGGTAATAAAATTTTTCAGTGGCAAATTTCTTTTGTATGTGTTGGTTTTACAAAAAAATTATTGTTTTTCTGCCGTTCTCTAAAATTATAAAAGTATAGGTACGAAAAATAATTTATACAGATAAACATATTTTATGTACACTCGCGAACCAATAATTTATCTCAGTATTAAAAAGCATAAAGCGTTTTCGACAATATTGAAAATTACGCCATCTATCGGTGAAAAGTTTCTAAATAAATTTTAAGAATGCCCTTAAATACGAAAAGTGTAATAATGACGACAGATTATGAAACTATTAAATTTTCAATAAAACACTACCGGAGAAACATGAAAGAAATTTAGAAAAAATATGAAATATTTCATTTTTTAATTGCTTATTTATTTTTATTTTTATGTATAAATCCTCATCTAGTTAAAAACATTTAAAACTTTAAAGTGTTGATATCTCGAAAACGTTGCGAGATATCGAAAAAATTTAATCTTCGTTTTTGACTTATTTTGGGTTGATTTATCGAAATCCAAATCAAATGGCGGCGCCACGGAAACCGTACCCTGCCTGAATTATGAATAGTTTTCCAACTATCTCCGCAACTAGTCTCTTGTCTGCGGGCGTAATCATTAGAAATTATTTATAATACTCCTTTCTTGAGTTCCGTGAAACGGTTCTTTCATTTCAGTGCTGCCATAATAATAATTATACAATGCCGCTTTGCGAAAATGTCGGGCCTCTCACCTTGATTGGTTGATTTATAATGCCTATTTCTAGTGTATAGACTATAGACGAGTTTCTATTGGCGGAAATGTGGTCGATATGCTACATTGACTACTAAGGAAACATTCCGAGAAGCTCCTTTTAGTTTCGTACGTTATGGAGTCGACATATTACTGGCGGTAGAAATGAGAACTAACAAACTATATATTTGAATGGTTCCTAATCCTGCCATAATAATTGTTGGTTAATCTGTTTTATTCCGTAATATTATTTAAGCGAATTCTCTTGCATGCGCAATCAAACATTATAGTGAGATAAAAGATAACGACAACTATTATTGATTTTCTCTCCTCTTTTTATTTCCGTGTGGGCAGGCGTCGTTATATATTTTTTTGCCTGGTAATTATTGTAGTTCTTCGCCACGTCGCTAGGATCGCTACTTTATGGCAGTTTTAATATTGCGCAATATGCTCCGATGCTTTCTTTCATAGTATTTACTAAACTCGTTCATGTGACCTTTGGCATGACGTATATTGTATGTATATTTAATATTTACCACATCTACAGTGTTTACTTCTGGCAGATTCGTTAGTTCGTGTTCTGTGGTTTCGAGTCAAGATTTTTCTCCAGAATCGTGAAAATTAGTCATTGGCATGTAACCCATCGATTTTTCGATAAACATATTTCAATCTAATATGAAACTCAGTGTGCTACATACTGCCGCCGTGTATATATTGACAACTTTAATATTGAAAGTCACGATCGCGCGATTTTCGCCATACTGATTGTTTTTGTCTCGTGTTTACACTTTGCGAATATGGACTATATGGAGGATTAGACATATCATTTGTTATTCTATACAGTCAACACACATTGAAGTGTTTACGTCACAGCGGAACGTGTAGTGACGATCGATAGATCTCGTAATTGAGCGAACAGAAGTGTGCCCCACAATAATAATCACATGGGACATAGTCGCCATTGTTTATGTTTTGGTCTGGTGTAACATTGTGTTGTTATTACTTCACGTGGGTGTATTTACATTCGTCGCGAGGTAAACTAAGCGCTCGATAATTAAATGAACGATCGTGTTCTGCGCTAAAGTGTTGGAAAAGCGTGTCCGGATCCGAAAAATGTGATAATAGCCCGCAGTGAGAAAAATACCGTTCAAGGTCATTGTTGTTTTGCTATTTTGTTATTGTTATGATTGTCTGGTTTGTATTTTTATAAAAAATGGCAGACCCTACATATGGAAGTGACTATTTCTTAGATACTGAAGTGAAACAAGAACAAATGTTGGACGGGAGTAATACGTATAGTGTATCGGTGCCTATTCCAGCGAGAAGGCCCACAGAACTATCGGATCTGCGGGACTTCAACCTGGAGTTTGAGCTTTGTGGTCAGGAAGGTATGTCTTCTATATACCAGACAATTTCTCATCCCTCGATATATAACAAGTTCAACATAGACATGGATTCAAATTCCAAATGTGAATCGTTCAAGATGGACGATGACGATATATTCCAAGTGGACAAGGCGGACCTGATACAGGGTCCGACGTTAGCCGAATTGAACGCGAATGACAACACATTACTAGAAGACTTAAATTTCGACGATCTCTTGCTGCCTGAAGAGAACAGCTATTACTTGCACATAGGTGGTTCTATGATGCAGGCTTTAAAAGGTTCTACTCCTGCGTTGGAAGTTCACGCTCCCGTTACTCCCCAGCCTTCTCCGATAAGCTACAACTACCAAGGGAGCTACAGGGACACTGATACGTGTAGCCCCCTCGAGGGGTATGGCAGAGGACACACGGGGGCCGTCTCTCCTGCTAGTGGACACAGCAGCAGTGTGCACAGCAGTCAGCATGGGAGTCCCTGCCTGGGGCTGCAGGAGCTGTTGAGCAGCCCTAACCTGCCCCCCACCCAATTGCCCCCGCAACATCGCTCGCTGGCTGCTGCAAGACTGTCTTCCTCTGCACCAACGCATCTCAGCTTGGAACAGGTAAATTATTATCTAATAATAGAGCAATCATTTTTTTATATCTAACCTTACCTAATGATTCCTGAAGGTAAGTAAGTACCGACTTTCCAACCACCATTATTATTTTCATATGCCTAGTTTGGTGGTCATAAAGTCGAAGACGTAGAAAACCTAATTCTTTATTGGATTAATTACATAATTACTTATAATACATACTTCTAAAATTTGATCTAAATAACACACTGAAGAATCAAAACAATGAATTTGGCAATTTCCAAGACTGGATTGTTCGTTATTTGTCTGTAGATAATTAGTAATGAGTAATGAGTTAGAATCTGATAGTGTAAATAAGTACTAATTCTGTATTTTTCTATTATTGCTCATTGGCTTTTTCGCATGTGGAAAAAATCTATGGAAAATTGTGAGTGTGGGCTAATTTTTTTTATTTGTATTTCTAAACATTGTGCAATCGTGACTAAGTGAATGATGCATATGTCTGGTCTGCGCTCTGTTGGGATTTAATGTTTCTTTTCTGTTGCCAAACTAAACCAGGGAGTCATAACAATCCAGAATACGCTAAAACAATCCGTTCTTGGAATTCTAAAACCTCTTCGGTATTTTGGCTTTGTCTAATTTATATAGCGGAAATTTCTTTGTAGGAAAATTTTTAAAAGTAAACTATGGTTTGGGGTGCAAATATCATTTGAAAAACGAATTGATTTGTTTCGTAAACATTTTTTTATTTATATAATATTTTTTATGTTTTTAACAATAAATATATACTTACCTATAATTTTTACATCTTATACAGTGCTATAAGGAAAAAAAGAATAGCCTTTCCTCACCATAGAGAGACTGTGTTTGGTGACGGAATTCTAGCTCAATTTTATAAAATCGTGTAAGTAAATAATAAAATATTACATACATAATAATATCGACGCCGGAAAGGAAAAATGGCTAAAGCACCATTCAGCTGGATAGGAAAAATGACTAAAGCAACATACAGTTGAAACAGGAAAATGGCTAAAGCGCCATTCAGCTGGAGAGGAAAAATGGCTTAAGCGCCATACAGTTGAATCAGGAAAATGGCTAAAGCGCCATTCAGCTGGAGAGGAAAAATGGCTAAAGCGCCATACAGTTGAAACAGGAAAATGGTTAAAGCGCCATTCAGCTGGAGAGGAAAAATAACTAAAGCGCCATACAGTTGAAACAGGAAAATAGCTAAAGCTCCATTCAGCTGGAGAGAAAAAATGACTAAAGCGCCATACAGTTGAAACAGGAAAATGGTTAAAGCGCCATTCAGCTGGAGAGGAAAAATGGCTAAAGCGCCATACAGTTGAATCAGGAAAATAGCTAAAGCGCCATTCAGCTGGAGAGGAAAAATGGCTAAAGCGCCATATAGCTGTATGGCATCTTAGACATTTTTCCTTTCCTGCTCTACGGGGCTTTCGCATTTTTTCCTTCCCAGCATCAATAATATCTACCTAAGTTAACTTTTTTATAAAAAAAAATTTTGTGATGCCTCACAAGAGCGCCCCTGTCTGTACAGTGTATAGACGGGAGAACTATAATGCCACCTTGCCCGAGATTTGGATTGAAAGTTATGGAATAATATGTCAAGTCTTATTTTATCTGCAGTTGAGTGGATATTTCAAAACTCCACAGCTCATGTTGGAAATTACATTGTGTGCTAGAAATAATTGTAGTTATCTATAAATTCCACCTATAAAAAAAATTGTTTATATTTCATGTCGCCAGTGCTCAATGTTAAAATATTTTACTGATAAGAACAGTTTTTTTCTGCTTTATAGTCAAGATAACATAACAAAAACCTCTATAATAAAATAAGTAGACGTGACCTTCCAATGGTTTTGGCCATTGCACTGTGAAATTATTTGTACTTATCTAATAAAAAAAATATATGGCTTGATTGTTTCTCTTGTGATGTAGCATTAGTATTAACTTCTCCGTGGAATAGTAAATATCAAGACAAAAATTTCGGAAATAACACCAAATACAATTTGCTCAAAATTCTCCAACATTAATTATTATTAGGTGGTTGACCTTACTGATAGATACCAAAACATTCAGTTTTGCTGGCTAGAACATAATGCTAATCAGATACACACTGAATAATGATTCATTTATATTATATTATTTAGCTGGTAGGTTTTGATACGGTGTTGGCTGTAATCAAATTATCACTATATTGTAGACCTTGAGTAATATTGTAAAAGATAGATAACTGACACAACAATGAAATATTCTTACCAAAGTAATAATAACATGGAGCGTTTTTGGCCAAATTTTGTCCAATTTGCAAACATCCTTGAGCTTTTTCTTGCCAAAATGTGACCGATTTGAAGAGTTATTTAAAAACATTTATTGCAATTATCTCAAAAGTTGCCGTGCGTTGTGTACTTAGATTAATCACAAATATTACTTATTATTTTCACTTTTCGACAAGAGATGTCTCGCGTCTCTTTTGAATTATTTAAATATTAAAATATTTTTTCTTACAGATCATTCATTGATCATTTGTTTGTTACGTATTAAAAAAAGCATGTTCGAATTAAAATTTATATCTGTGATTATCAACTACCTATTATGTACGCTAATTTTAAAGTAAGTAATATGCAGAATTTATGCTTTTATAAATTTAATGATTTTTATAATGTTTTTTATGAATCCTAAAAATATAGGATAACTGGTTAACCGCTTGGACACAAAAGCTTGTTTTCACGATAATTTAACGTAGGTAGACATAGGAATGACGCATGCCGCGTACCTGAGTTATTAAATATATTCATTACCAGAAAAAATTTGAAAGATGAATACTAACATAAAAGAATTTAAAACTCACCTTAAAAATTATACTGAAAACTTGAACTGAATCATGTCAAATAAAACCAATGTAATAACACCCCCCATACACACAAGCCCTGCTTTTTTATAGGGGTGCATCAAATACATATATTATGTAAATAATCACTGTAAAAAAAAAAAATGTATTTTATGTATCTTTTTGTAACTAATAATTTTTTTTTTTTTAATATATACTTACTATATATAGGTGCATTCAATGGCTCTTGAACACTATGGGTAGTTTATATGTCTCCATATTACAATATGGAGGTAAATGAGGGCGGAAATTGCCAAATCGGACTCTCAGAAATCCCAAACGCTAGAGATGTATTTCAATTATTAACCCAAAAGCTTGAGTGGATATAGATGTTTTCTATTCATATTTGAAATTTTACATTGATATAGTTTCATCCTAAAAATAGTTATGAGTTATAATAAATAACTTACTTTTTTGTTAATAACTGTCGGACAGTGGTCATTTCTTGTGTGTGAGACAGTCATCATAAGTTTAAAGGTTTTGGCAACATTGTATACATTCTGACTGTTATCGTACGCATAATAGGAAACCTAATAAATGAAGATAATAATATACATAAATAGATTTTTGTGTGTAAGAAATAACTGAACAATATTTTGAATTCAGTAAAAACTAATTAAATTATTCAAAATGGATCTTTCACGTGAAATTTATTCTGGTACATGTATATTTATTATTGGATCATCAATCTTCGATTTTGATAGAAAACCACATTTTGTGGAGTGCAACAAGATTAAGCATTTTATTAATTTTATAGTGTAAATTTATCTATATTTGAGATCCCATATTGACCCTATAATCACAGAGACAGAGGTTCGAAATAAGTACTTACTGTAATTCATTTACTTCCGTAGTATTTTATTTTTATCACCAAAACAATAATGTTAAGAAAACAGGTTTGTGCTTCTTTTAATGATATTTGGTGTGGAATTGAAATTTAATATAATATATACATATCACACCATGAATACTTTACAATGTGTATTTAAAAAAAAAACGTGCGCAATATGTTTTATTTGATTAATTTGTGTTTTTTTTTTAACAATTATTTAATTAAAAATAATATACAGCATATTTGCGGCAGGTTCCAGAATGGAAGATACTCTCAGTATCGCCCTGGTGTAAGACAACATTTAGAATTAAAACGTTGTATGAAATGGCTTTAGCCTTGTTTTGTGACCAGATATGAATAGCCAGATACCATCTTCCCATCTCCTTCCCCTCCCCACCACCTTCAGCCTTACAACAGACCTTAATTGCGATGCCATAGTCTCACTGGCTCCAGAAGGGAGCAGTTGGAACTCTTATGCGGTATTCATACAAATTTTAAAAAACTGAAGTGGGTAACTCAATTACAACGCATTTCAAATGTTATTCGGTTTTAAAGCAATAAATAAAACAAAGAATACTGCGTAAAACTGCATTATTAACTAAAAAATGAGCTCATGTTGCAATATTATTAATATTCCACTCTTCATATTTACATCTTGCTGTACTACTTTCAGCACACTTTCAATATACAGTTAGCAGACTAATAATTTGTAACTCAACTCAAGGTGATACTGTTTTTTACATTCACCTAACATTTCATTTGTTATTGCTTTTTTTTGTTTTCATTCTGCAGTTTTAGAATCAAATAGCATTGATACAAAAAGTTGTTTTGTACACGTCAAAATAAGCTTAATAAATCATTTTCAATAATATTATACATATGTGATTTAAATTCAATTTACAAAGAACAGCTGCTGTACATTGGTTAGGTACTTTTTAAAAATTTATTTATTTAGATAATGCCCCTTTATATACAGCTGAAACAACATTTCCAATACCCTCAATGAAAATCCAATGCCATTTTTTGTTCATTACCGCAATGTAATAAAATCAAGTGGAATTTTCAATTATAATCTTTTCTCCAACCTCTTAATTAAAATATTTTAAATGTTTAAAATTATTTATAACTGTGATAAAAGATTGCACAGTATTTCATCATCACTCGAGAGTAGAAAATTTCTTTTTCATATTTGGAACAAAAACCAAATAGAGAAACTAATTTTTGTTTACTTTGGGTTATTTTTGTTATCTGAAACCTTTAATTGAGACAAATTCCCATCTGAAGTCAACGCAAAACTTGTCTCAGTAAACGAATTTTAGGTAAGAGGAACACTTGCGTGGACCGTTTCATACAGATCTAAATTTTGGATTTAAGCTCAAAATACCAATCAAACTGAAAAATTATTTTTGTAATCAAAGGGTATATTAAATATTTAACTAGGACAGGCGCTACTTTCTTTATTTTTGCTTCTAAATATTGTCAAATAGGTAATTAAAGAAATCAGTTTTGGTTCATTTTTGAAACACCTTTCTATTTTTTTTTTTGTGATGTATTTATAAATATTACTTAAATAATAGTTGATGAATTTAAGAAAGAGAAGAATTTCATCATTTAGCTAACATTGCATCTATTATACTCTTATGTTTAGTTCAATAAAAATTATTATAAAAAATGTTTATTTTTAAATTGTCTTTTCAAATAACCTACATAAAATATTACATTATGTATGTCCTGAAGTCACGCTGTAATATACCCACGCATATAACCGTAGTATTATTGGTTCAGTGCAGGGAACAAAAAAACAAATATCCTATTTTTATGACGACTGGTGTTTTCCTACATTCCCTGTTAAAAACTGAATCATGCTTTTGGCCATTTTCCAACAGTCACTTCTTCTTTGTCTATTATGTACATATATTAGTCTTCCATTCTTTGTGACACTATCCTGTATGAAATACTTGTATTTCAACTAAGTTGTTGACTTGCTTATTTTAAAAATCATTATTATTATTATTTTGTACCTGGTTTATTGACTGATAGTGTAGACACTCTTTTTGATTTAAAGCCCTGTTCAGACACAGCTATAAACTATAAAAGATCATAGCACGCTAAATATCGCTCTCTATACAATCCCTTCAGACCGTTCACACCTAAGCGCTTTATGCGCAGATCAACCATAGACAATGCACATCTTACGCCGTAACCGCTCCTGAGGCAATATACGAACAGATAAGCACCCCCTATCCCGCCGAGAATAGGAGAGGGGGTCATTTTTATTGAAACACGCGAATGTTAGCTGTCAAAATTCTCAGATCTAGTACAAAATCTACAAAGAAATGGTATCTCGCGGCAGTTATCTGACCCCCTCTCCTAACATAGGAAGAAATATTTGATAGCATCAAGTGAATGGTACAAAATATAAAGGCTCGCGGTTCAATAGATATCTGCTCGCGGTTTATAGCTGTGTCTGAACAGGCTTTAAGACTTTGTAATCTTATCTGAAATTAAATTTGTTATCAAAAAGGTTGGAACCCTTTGATTACGAGTAACATTTAGAGATTACAGCGCCCTTGATATCACATATAAAATAGCACTTTACAAGTTATCCTATTATTATTATTACTAGCACAGACTTGTGAAAAATCATGGGATATTATAATTGTAGGATTTGTGAAGCTGAAAGTATTTAAAAAAAAATATTTGCCTCGGTATCATTGCCTTTCAAAAGAAGAAATTTACCTATTGAATGTTATGAAACTTAAAAAATTACAGCGTCTATCCAATGACATTATAAAAATA
This sequence comes from Limnephilus auricula, assembly GCA_951813805.1. NCBI lineage: Eukaryota > Metazoa > Arthropoda > Insecta > Trichoptera > Limnephilidae > Limnephilus > Limnephilus auricula. Next base: position 4,457,097 of record OX638401.1, read on the forward strand.
CTAGACACGTTATATGCGCCGCTTATGAAACGGATAGCCATTCAAAAAATATGTATGTATACGAACAGACTGCTAAAGTAAGTCTACTTGGCCTAGTTCAAGCGCCAAGCGTGTTTTCTCAGTAATGTATCTTCACTTTATTAATTCATCTTAACATTGTCAAGCATTTTAACATAAGAAATACACATTATTAATTCATAAAATAATTTTTGTACCTTCTCTTACACCTATGATAAGTAGTTCTAATTCTCGACTAGCAATTCGGAGGACTTGGGTTCAAATCCCGGTGTGTGCAAATAAATTCTATTTGATTAATAATTACAAATAATATATGGTATATTATTTTTAATGAATTTACGTTAATATGGTTTTGCATGTAAAGTGAATGAACAAAGGAGTGTTAAGAAAATACATGACTCAAGAGTGAATGGTAGAAGAATTCGAATAAGCACAAAGAAGACATGGCACGATCGAGAGAATCAGATACTTGAGTCGGGCCATGTTAAGAGTCAGAATAATAAAAGAGTATATATAAGACGATGTATGAATTTGAATGATGCAGTGCGTGTGCCAAGGCCAAGTTGTTTGGTGGTCCGACCTCTCTGCCTACCTCTGCGGAGAAACGGTACGATGGTTAGTTAGTTTAACATATTTGTGGCACGCTCCAGAGTGAATGATGCTATCAGTTTCGCCCTGGAGTAGAACCACCATTCAGAATTGAAATTTTGTTTGAAATGGCTTTAGCCGTGTTTGGTAAGCAGATCAGAATAGCCAGGTACTTCCCCACCTTCCTCTTCCCCATCTACTTCCCCTCCCCACTACCTTCAGCCTCATAAAATAACCCAATTGGGGATTCCATAGTCTAACCGGCTCCAGACGAGAGCAGTTGGAAATAAAAACATTTTCATGTTGTCGTTAAATAGATGGATTAAAACTAATTCCCATCCAAAGTAAGAATTAAAGTTGAATGTGTTATATAAAATTGTGTTGTTGCTTTTAAATTGAGCATTAACTGTAATTATTTGGTAGAGTACAGTATTGAGTCACGCTCTTTGAGTTTTTCGGATATTTACAGTTACTTGCTTCTCAGTATCACAGTAACAATGAAATTTTACTGCTACTCTGTTGACTTTATAACCACTGGAGTGACAGAGCAATTTAAATCTTTTTTCTCGGATTGCTAAAGGAATTTTTTCCGCCCGCATTAAAAAAAAAAATCCTCCGAATTTGAATATGGAGACCTACAAACTGATGCTATCTTTGGTCTATTATCACATTTTCAGCATTTATAAAAAAATATTATTAAATCTTTAACCTTAAAACATTTTAAAGAATCTAGAGAATATTTATTTTGTTATATTTTGAATGTACAATGTATTATATAGTCATTTAATAAAAAATAAAAAAATTGCAACATTTTGGCAACAAAGCAATCCGTGGTTTTGGAAATAGTGTCATAATGTGGCAAAAAGTGCTTGAGTAAATAATGTAATATTTTATAATGTTGACTTTGGTATTGTATATCCTACTTATTTACTTACCTATAATAATTTTATAATTTATTTTATTTACAAACTTTCTTCCACAGATCTATTTTCTATTGTATAAAATCGTTAAAAGTACGCATGTTATTTACTATGTTGAGATACTACCTCAACCTAAATTTAACTACCTATGATGAATAATCATGAACATGATATGTATTGGTTATTCACGGCGGGTCTTTATCTTAGATCCGTCTTCCGGATATCAGAAGAGCCTAATATAAATATATATATTTCTAATATATATATATATAATGGTTTATATATAATATTCCTAATATATATATATAATGGTTTATATATAATATTCCTAATATATATATAATGGTTTTTTATAATTTTGGATAAAACAAAGGGGTAATTGTGTTTCTCTGTAAAAACCAAAGAAACAACATTTTAAGCCCTTATTTCAGGTTTCTTTATAATATAAGATATTCTATTCAGGAATGTTTAATGAAATAATGCTGACAGTTTACTTTCATATCTCACTTGATTTCGCTAACGTCACAGCTGTCAGCAGTGACATCTAGTGAGCCACCAACTAATTTGTCGGTAACGCGGCAAATACAAACTTAATAACTCAGGTACGGGGCATACGTCATTCCTATGTCTACCTACGTTAAATTATCGTGAAAACAAGCTTATGTGTCCTAGCGGTTAAGGAAAGCGGTCTTAAGTGGTTTTCTTTACATATATAACTATCTTCTAAATCTATCTTGAGATTCAAAATAACAATGGAGTATGTATTAACTTAATTGAAGCAAAGACTCAGGGCCGAGACTGATGTGTGGTGTTCCATCCTCTGACTGTCTCGGCAGAGAATTGGCGTGTTTTTTAATTGATTTCTAGTATGATTTTCTACATTATGAAAATGTTTTGCTCAATATTTGATTATATTGCAAGTTATTTTAATATATTTTTTTCAAAGAAATAATTTCAGAGTCAGCAAAATACATTTCACATTTAATTTAATTTCAAATGGTGATAAAATATCTTGCATAGCCATAGAATTAAGAAGAACACAAGAAATGCTACGTGGGCGTATTTCGTGATTCAAAAATCTGATCATTCTTTGCTTACATTTCATATGCAGCCATCATTATGAAATTTAGACGAGATGGCGATATCCGATTCAGGCAAAAGTAAGAGAAGCAGAGCATTTACTATATTGGCTAGGACCAAAAAGTACTAGATCAGTGGTGACATTCGTTTCTATTCAAATCTACATGGAAGACATTTCTAGTGTGTAATATCTATGCAGTGTGTAAAGCATTTCTTTCATTTTGCACAGCACACTAAATATGCAATAAATTCCACAGCGATTTGTCAATATTTTCTGTCGACACATTTCTCTTCAAAAATACATTTTTGTATTTCTAGAAAGGTGGGTTTTTTGCCTTGTGGAAATTTCTTCCAACCAACACAGATTTAATGAATGAATAAGTTTTTTGTTGTTGTTAATATTGGCCAAGTTTCTTGGAAAACATCAGGTATCAAATATGGAGATTATATCTATTAGCAATATTGAATATTGTATTATTTATATACCTCCAAGAAATCCCACTGAACCTTTTAAGCACGGTACAGACTCGAAGCTCACATACAAAGATACTGTGTTATAAAGTATCTTTTCTACTGACACACTACGTTATAAAATATTTCTTCCTACGACAGGAGAAGGGGTCTGTTGAAATCGGAAGCAGTCAAGAGAATATCATCGCTTTGTACTGGATATGTCAACTTGACTGCTGCGTGCATGCTCCGTGTATTCAAAATGACCCCCTCTCCTGTTTACGGCGAAGGGAAGGTCGCATAACTTTTCTGATATCGAGATCGTAGCGGTCACGAAAAAAAACGCCGATTAGCGAAGATTCAAACCACGCTTATAACACATGATCTTTTTACGTCTGGCGGGTCTCATGGGATTGTATGGCGAGCGCTATTGCGTTATAAGTATCTTTTTGATGTGAACTTTGCGTTTGTCGCCCGCTTTAATGTGTTTTTGTTCAATCAATACAATACCTCATGCAAATTTATGGATAGTAACCATCATTATTCAATGATAATTTATTAAATCAAATAGCAAATATCAAATGTTGAATTGTATAATTTTTTTTTAATTTAGCTTCACCAGAGATGAGATTCGGATTCGTAAATAAATATTATATTCATTTCATATTCTCTTATCCACTTGAGCGATGGGGATTTCTGGGTATTCAGTTTTCGATTTAGTAAATGTCCTACCTCCAAATACTAACACGGTAACTGATGAACTGCTTACCGCAGTTTAAACTCAATAAATGTTCCTAGATTTCAGCATTTATCCCATATTTTAAGATTTAAAAAAAAAATTTAATCTTTAAGTATATAATTTATTTTAATTTTTTAAAATCATCTACCTAAATTTGAGTAGCCATCATTCAAATGGTAATGTTATTTTTTTTATTTTTTTTTATTACTTAGTATGACCTATTTTATTATTGGGTAAATGGACTTTTTCAAAGCTCCATAGCTGATGATGCTGCATTACAAGTTTAAAAATAGTTAATCTTGACGACTTCGGTGGCTGGCTGTAAATCTTGTTTGATTTTTACACATATTTTTTTTTAATGATATTGATTATTTTTATAAATGTTTGCAGTGTCCATATTTTTTCACATTGGATAATTAGAAATACTAGTATTGCTTCCTCTCCACCCCTTTCTCCTAATGAAACTTTTTATGAACATTTTGAATAATTGCTCCACTTTTCAACATTTCCACCGACATTTGCTGATGTGTGTGACAAGCTGTCAAATGATATTTCTAATTGATTTATGATAAATTAATACACGTGTTAGCCATTGGAATTTCCCATACAAAATAATGCGGCTTTAGATGTTATGTAAATTATTTATCTACTTATTTGTGTCGTTCGTTAGCTCTGTATGTTTATAGCATTTTCAGTTTCCAAGACAATTGTACTTTTGAATGAATTGTTTATATTTAATTTTTGCTTATTTATCTTTTTTTTTGTATTTACAACAAACCCACAACCAAGCTGCAATGTATTTTATTAGTATAATTTTTTTTAGTTCAAAGAAACTGCTGCAATGCCTTATGTTGAAAGAGATGTGTCGATATATTTCTTTAAATACTGACTAAATTGAAAACTCAGAAGGCTTCTTTATGTGAAAAATAAATAAATTAGGCATTTTCATTGCTTCAGTGCTTGGAGAGTCTTGGCCGTCTCTAGAAAATACCTTCTCCCCTTCTGATCTACCATTTCCTTTCAGTTCCTTATGCCTAAGGTCATCCATTCGCCTAAATTAAGGACTCCTAACAATCCTTATGCTGCAGGTATATTCTAAGGAAGCAGATTTGGTAATTGGCTTTCTTCCATCCTTGCTATGGAGATGTCTCATTTATCGATTGCTCTTCATATGATTGGTATTGCATAACTCTCTTTGGGCTTAGTTCGATGGAATAACCTGACTAATTTGGTGTTGTGTTTCAGATCTGGGCTCGTCGCGAGCCACGTAAGCATCTGCTGTCCACTGGCTCCCTGGCAGAGGCTGGCTCCACATCCTCACTGTCCACCGGAGGCGTGCTCAGCCCACAGGCGCCTGATGATCTCAGCCAGGACGAGGACTCCGAGGAAGATGATAGCGACCGGTATGAGGACTTCTCCAGCGATGCTGGTAAGATACATGACCGATTGTTAAATTAATGCAAATTAGAGCATAAAAAGCCTATACATTTCGAGTAGATTATTCTTACATTCGTACAATTATTCGGAATTCACGGTGAAGATCGTACGTTTTGGATAGATTCTCAGGGAAGCTAATATATTTGGGATGGAATCTCAGAACGGCTCATACATTTGGGATAGATTATCAGGAAAGCTTGTACATTTGGGATAGATTCTCAGGTTTAGACATGTTCAGCCGAAAATTCTGAGAATATCCAAGTAGATCTTTCCCATAACTGAGAACACACATTTTTCATTGGTGTTATCGGGTGTAGTTATTAGTACAGCGCGCAGTCCGTAACATGTAAGTTGGTAAGTTCCTGAAAGGAAATCCATAATAGATAATAGTTGCCATGTTTGTTTACCGACTGCCCTTTGTTCACCTTTGGTAAAGGATTATCACATTAAGAGGCTGAAAATAGAAACTTTTTCTGTCTGACCACTGAGATTTTACCACAATACATAAGTTGACGACCTCCATGGCAAAGCGGTAAGCAACTTGGCTTTGGACCCAGGGATTAAAAACCCAGCGAAGTCAAAAAATTTATTCATATGGGATATTTCACCTACAGAATTTAATTTAAGTTTTTTTTTTTTATATATTTGAATGTATTCTATTTGCGTGATGTTCCAGAATCTTGCTGTAAATTACTGGAGAGAGTGAAATGTTTCTAAAAATAGTTTTAGTTGTGTTTAGTGACTATATCTGAATATCCGTCCAGCCCAACTATCCTGCTCCCCTCCTTAGCTTCTTTTAGCCTTACAATATTGTCATAGTTCCAGTGACTCCGGCTTGTTGCAACTCTTCAACACAAGAAATGCCAAGTGGGCGTTTTTTATGATTGGGCCTTAATTTTCCTATAAAAACTGTATTTCTCCATCATTATGATATTCAAATGGGATGGCAATATGCAATGTCAAGCAAGTATGAGAGAGGAAGAGTGCATTTTAAACAGGCAAGAACCAAAAGATATTAAGTCCATTGTGACAATGGTTTCCATTTAAATCTACATGGAAGGCATTTCTACTGTGTATTATCGATTCAGTGGGTGTCGCATTAATAAATATATGTAAGTTATGAAATATTTGACATTTCTTTACATAACGCTTAAAAATTTCACTTTTATATGTAGTATGATTTATTACGTTAGTTTTTTTATCCAAATATTCAAGAATTTCCCTCTGATAAGCTGGCGATATGATCACAAAATAATGAACACAGTAACCGGCGCTCAACGGTATTCATAGTAATCTCATCTTGATTATATTGAAAACAGAATTCTGAAATAACAAAAATATTATTGTTATTTTTTCTAACTCTTGTGACAACGTAGGCTTAGCAGGCCCCTGACCAGATTACTTTTTATCTCTATACTATGTGTTTAGTTGACTTCAAATGATAAACATTAAGGTGTGAGTCATTTAATGTATCCAACACTTCAAAATTTTCCATATTTTGGCCTCAAAAACAACCTTGGTGATAGGAAAATTTTCAGACAATATCAAACTTTTTGTGTTGCAGTCTGCATATTTAGGAACTTTACAGCCAGAAGCTGGAGCATGGAATACTTTAGCAATTAGCAATGGAAATTTTGGCCATTGCTTTTTTTTTTATTAAATAAATAAATTGTTTGTCCCTGCGTGTCCTTTCCTATTCATCCCCGTTCCCTTTCCACCTCCCGCATCCCTCCTTGCCTTTCCCTGCTCTTTAAATCTTGTTAACAGATGTTTTAAAGGTGGCCAATTATGTCATTGTCAAATTAATGGAATGGTTTTTATATGTCTCGTTAAAATGACAGCATATTCTCGACAAAGCTTGGTTGGATATTTTTTTAATATTTAGAGTAATAAAATTTACAAGTCGTGAACTGATTCTAGGAATATTGAACCCTTTTTTATGAAGTATGAAAGGGCAGTTTATTAAACCATTAACAATTTTGAAAAAAAAGTTTAATTAATATTTTGTCTTCTCCGTTCATGTGTGATTTATTTGAAACAATTTTTAAATGAATAAAAATTCACCCTTAGTTTGACAATCTCTGATATTTTAGTATATCCTATTCAAATGGTATTCAATAATTATGATACAACTGGTAATGAGGAAGTATTCAATTTCTTAAACAATTTTCTTAAATCTTGTCAAGTGCATTGTAATAATTCTGTAAAAGAGACATTTTTTCACTTTATGATGTAAACATAATTAATACAATCCGTTTTATGACATCACCACTCGGAGCACATTTTTTTAAATGCTTAAAAAACTGATTCCGCCCGGAGCCAGTGAGTCTATGGCATCCCCAATTGGGGTATGTTGTGTGGCTGAAGTTAGTGGGGAGGGGAAAGATATGGGAAAGAGGGAGATGGGTAAGTACCTGGCTATTCAGATCTGGTCACCAAGCCATTTCAAGCAACGTTTCAATTCTGAATGGTGGTCTTACACCAGGGCGATACTGAAAGTATCTTCCACTCTAAAACGTGCCACAAATATACTATATATATATTATTTTTAATGAACTAATTGCGAAATAACACAACACATGCTAAACAAATGGAGTTCACATCTCATTTTATAGATAAAACCATTGGCAAACCAAAATATGTTAGTCGACCTACTTTGCACTCTGATTAAAAATCATTCTAGTAGAAATTAATTTCATCTTTGACTAAGCAAATTATTATATTAGTAAATAGTTTTCTAATCAATTAGATTTTGTTGAAGACCTTCATCCAACATTAGATTTCATTTGATAAAGATAAAAATATTAAATCTTTATTTAATCATCAACATGTTTTTCAGATCTTTGTTAATTCAACCAAAAAGTTTTGTCTTACAGAATTATTTTTGTTATTTCATCATCTCTCGCCAAACACTGAATTGAGGTACGAAGAAAGATTTTTATGGGATTCCGTCATCTCTGCATACCCCTGTGGAGAAATTGCGTGCTTATTTAGTTAGAGTTTTGTTTCAACTTACAAATACTTTACATACTCAAGACTCCAACTTGGATGGACAACCTCTTTACCGTTGTCTAATATTGTCTCTGCATTTTAAAAAATGTCACAACATGAGGAACCGAAGTTTGCAAGATCTCACAGTCTGGAAAAAGTGCATTTTTAGCACTTCAGTTCCAGATTCAATTCAATTCCAGTCCCCAACCTATGCTACTTACCCAGCCTTAAATATCATCACACACTTTCACACAAATGATACGGTACTCCAATATTTGAATAACCTCACCATTTACGATAATGAATAGGTTTTCCAGCCATACCAGGGTTGAATCAGTGTACATAATGTTTAACCATATTGCGTTTACCATCATTAAGTAATCGGTCTTATGATTATCTTAATTAGATTGATAATCAAATTTGTTATATAATAAAGTTTATACTAATGTGATTAATTGTAGATATGATAAACAAAAGTGCATACAGATATATGGAGAGTAATCTGAATAATATAAATTATTCAAATTTGAACACTATCAAAATGTATTGTTTTATATTGCTTTGTTTACATGTTATATTAACCCTCCAGCACTGGAGTGGGGTATTACAAATCTCCCAAATGAGAGTTTTGTGCGACATCCAAGTTGTTTTTTTGCAATATATTATACTCTATAATTTAGGTAATCCTTGAAAAACTTTTACATAATCGATCTGTATTCAAAAAAATTTGCTTCCGTTACATTTTTTAAAGATATTAAATAATAATATCTCTCCAATTCCGTTAAAACTACTTTCTCCTCCCTCCAGATCCCCCTTCTAGTGTTGAAACGGCTACATTAATTATGTATTTGAGTTAATCTTCACCAGATTTTGTATCTCTTTTATCTTAGCATTTGACCACTGGACGAAAGTGGGGATGTCCGGTTAAAACGGTAGATATAAAGAAATAGTAACTAATATCTGGTTTTCTGGGTTTTATTGGAAAGGGCAAAAGGCATATTAATATACTCGGTTGCTCCGTGATATATGGGGGACCCCAATGACCCCCCTTCGGTTGGTATGTGATTTTTACCTTCAGGTATGTAAAAGTTAATAAACAAACAAAAAAAAAATAATTACCTTCAAATCCAACACAGATCAAGCATTTATTTGACTGGACTTGCTGGATGAAAGTGGAGATGTCCGGTTAAGACAGTAGATATAAAAAATAGTAACTAATATTTGGTTTTTTTGAGTCCTATTGGAAAGGGTAAAAGGCAAATTAAGATACTCGGTTGCTCCGTGATGTATGGGGGACCGCAATGACCCCCCTTTGGTTGGTATGTGATTTTTATCTTCAGGTATGTAAAAGTTAATAAACAAACAAAACAATACAAAAAAAAATAATTACCTTCAAATTCAACACAGATCCAAACTAAGTTTCTGAATAAACACCATCATGGATCTAGTTAATAAACTGGACCCTTACCCCTTTGTATAGAATGCAACGGTTGATTTTACTTATTGGTATTAACAAATCACTTTGTTATTTATTTTTAAAAACATAAATTATGTAAATTTAATTGTCACACCCTGCATATATGGCATGGCTTACACGTGCAAAGTGACGTTTTTATTTCCTTATTTTCCATAAGTGCAGCTTATCTATATTTCGACTCGTGTAATGCGGTGAAATTGTACGGCGTGTATTTTCAATAACGAATATGGTGTGCCATTTATAATAGCAGATATTATTCCCTCAAATATTATTTACATGTAATGTTTTTGACCTCGGGATTACTCATACTATTGAATAAAATTTTTTCTTTTTCGTATTATTGATAGTTTTCCCATGTGTAGTAATCATTTGAATGAAAATGAGTTTTACAAATAATGTTTAAACGTTTGAGTAGCTTTCTATAAAATTACAATATATATATATATATATACATACATATTATTCTATGATGTAAATTATTTTGCTTTTCTTATTTCAATTAAAAGATTTTATTATTTTTAAAAAACTCTAAATCATGATATTTTTATTTTAAGATAACAATTTTAATTAACTGGTGGTCACTGATACTGAGGAATCAAATTCAAACTTGGACATTATTTTCAAATCATATTTATCAGGCCATGTCAAGAGTCAGAATAATAGATGAGTATGTATGAAAAGATGCAAGAATGTGAATGAAGCAAGGAGTGTGTGTCAATAGAGAGTTGTATGGCAGTCCATCCTCTCGTGGAAAATTTTCCATTGTTATTTTGTGAAGGGATGAGTATCGAATTTCACTCTAAATTCTTTTTTTTATCCATCTCCAACCTGGACAGATGTCCTCAGAGCACTTGTCATAAGTCCCAACAAATCAGTGCCCCCTGGTTTACCGGGACAGAAGGACCCCTGGCTGCGGAGGTACAATCATATCGTATCGTATCTCCAAGGCGAGGTTTCTGAACTAGGTATCTGGACTGCGCTTTGGTCACTTCAAAGTATGATAATTATGATTCTAATGTTATGGAATGCCTTTAGGTCATTGTGTATTCACCCAGTTATCAGTGTCATAATTTATAATCTTCTAGTGCTAAACTGGATTAATCGGGTTTTCACATTTGTTTAACCAGTTTGTGTAACACACTTCTTGGATATAGACGGCCAGTAAAACATTATCGTGAACTGTCTAATCACTTCTTTGACCCCGCATCATTATATCAAAATGTGTCTTCACGCAAATTAGATGGAAACCATTGCCCTCTGTCTTCTAGGGGTAAGCAGGGACGATAGAGCTCCACATATTACTGACCTGATGCAACCTTTTTGTTTCTTACAAATGCATTGAACTTTCTAACAAAATCCAAGAATTGTAAATTGTAAAACTGTTGTTTCATAGAATTTGAACAATTCATCAAATTTCAAAGTTCATGTTCAGATTCTGTGAAAGTTGTTTGGAGAAACAACTAGTTTGTAATGAAATAATAATAGAACTTTAATTGAAAATTAGCTTTGTAATTTGATCAATTATTTGTGAAACTAAGATTACCCTATGTTTTACAACTTAGTATTTTTAAAAATTATCATTTTGATTTAGTTCCAACCAGCGAAATCAGTCATTGCAAGTAAAAATGTCTGATTGGTTGTCTTTTCATCAAGGGTATCTTTTTTTATGGAATAGGCAATTCACCCTAAGAAGAGTGCTTTGTGAAGGGTTAAATATATGGACTTTAAAGTATAAAAAAAAATTATATAGTTTATTTGCACATCTTTGAAGAGCAGAAGGGTATCTTCTGCTCTTCAAAGATGTGCAAATAAACTATATAATTTTTTTTTATACTTTAAAGTCCATATATTTTAATTATTTTTTAAAATTCTACGTTTATATTTGTCAAATTGCTTTTATTTTATAGGATTAAATTCTTAATATTTTTTATTTATTAAACTTAATAAGAAGATATTTGCGTTTTGAATGTTAGTAAACTTGAAAAATTACAACATCTATCCAATGACACTGTAAAAATAAAAAACATGTACAATTTTTTATAATAATCACTTATAAAAAGGATAGTCATTCAAAGAATACGTAATATGAATGGGCCGCTAAAGTATGTCCACTAGACCCTAGTTCAGTGATCAAGCACGCGTTGTCTCAGTAATGTATCTTCACTCTATTAATGCAACTAAACATCTGTTAATCATTTGAACAAAACAAATATGCATTTGCAATAAAGAATTATTATTTATTGTTATCAACCTTAATTTGTATAACCCCAATTAATTTAATTTTTTTTATAATAATATTATTATTTCATTTATAAAAATGGTTTATTTTCAAACAAGTTCTGCTATGTAATTATTATTACGCGTGACAGCTATTTCGCCTTCTGAAGGCATTATCAAACTGTGGCTAGTCCACGTACAGACGATACATTTTTACTATTTCTAGATAGGTATTTTTATTTCAATTACTAATAAATACCCTTATTGATTTCTGAGTAATATATTAGAAATTATTAATGGTTTTAATCCAAGTAAAGTTTCCCCAATTACTGTATTGTTTAAATTTGACTGTAGGTCGTTATTTGAGTTATTCCCAAATTATGACTCGGGGGGGGGGGGGGGGGGGGGTTTATTTTAATAGCACATAATAATAAATAAATAATTAAATTACGTAAATATGTGATTGATATTTTGTAAATGTATTACTTTAATTATGTATATATATAAGGATTGTATTAGGACATAGGTAACTATGTACCTACTTAAAATGCCTCAATAAACAATAATTAAGATTTCTTAATGCACATATAATTGCACTGGGCTTTAACATATATAATAGGGGCGAACATATTATATATGTTTGTTCATTTATCAAAATAGCTTTCGGATTATTAGAATTTTTGTTAATTTTCAACTGTTCTAAAAGATTTAATTTAAGGCCTTTATTTTGTACGTTTAACGGAGTTGGTTTATTATTATCACTATCTGATTTTTATCTGGGAGATGTTTAGCAAATTGTGATTGTATTTTATTATTATTTTTAAAAGAATTATTAATTCAAAAAAATTATTTTGGTACCTACTTTCTCACTTCTCTGTTATGATAAGTACTTCCAATTTTGAAAATTAATAGTTCATTAAACTTATTACAGAAAGAAATATTTCACATTACTTCAGAGTATGTATAATTTATAAGAATGTGAAACCTCTATGAAGCAACATAAGAGCAAACTGGTCTTCAGTTTTGGACTAAAATGAATTGCTTTGTGTTTTTAATGATTCAAATATAGTAAACATTCATTGTTCCTCTTGCAGTAGTAATACATGAATTGCATAATATTATGCAATTGTTTTCCGAGTAAAAAATCGTCACGGTCTAGGATTTGTGCTATCATAACAGCTCAGAGTTGTGACAAATGGATATTTCAACAAAAAGGCAGTCCCGGAAAATGAGTTGTTTACTTCTAGAAATAGAAATGAAGATGAAAAATATAAAAAAGTTCTTCTGTTTTAGTCCATACTTTAAATTAAAAATAAATACATACATTCATTGCTCATGATACTTTTCCTGTTATTGATTGTGCCGTAAACTTTCAGTGATATTCAATAGGCTATAAAATCTATAAATTATTTGCTAGTTTTTAGAAAAAGAAGAAATGTCAGGAGTACAATACATATTTGCATATCTCATAGAAAAGTGTCGTAAGTCAAAATTTTCTATTTTACGTTTTATCTCTGAATAGTAAAGTGATTGTGATTATCTATGCCCCATGAAAACCGTATTTAAATTAGATCACTCCATCTCCGCAAGATGTCGCTAATATCTCTTTGACGGGACCGTTTCGTTTGTTTTGTTCAAATTCATTTGTTTTCACTCTTCTGTATTTTTTTTTACTTACTACACTTTTCTATGAGATGTGCGATAAATGACCCTCAAGTCGATGAAACAGGAAGTCGGGAACACTCCTGGAAGACATGAGTTGATCAAATATATCAATTTCTGGTCCGGTCTTTGTCAATTTGTGGAGACGTCATAAGACGATGAATGAAGTAAGAAGAGTGTAGTGTGTTCCAAAACAGAAATATATGACGTGCCATGCTCTCTGCCGACAGCTGAGGAGAAATAGCATCGTTTTTAGTTATGCTTCGTTACATTTTTGAAATGATACTTTTAAAGATTTGTAAATAAAAATGCATGTAAACATTTTTATACAGCATCAAATAGCTAACAGGCTTCACTATCTTAAATCTATCCAGAAGGTATGAGCTTGACTGGGACTCTATCCCAAATATACCACCTTCATTGCACTGCAATTTGGGAGGCGGGAAGAGGTGCCACCATTTATTGGATAAACAACTCCCCTGCCATAGGTCACCCCTAGAAGTTCACTACATTTGGTGACTTAATAGGGGACCCTGGGTTCATAGGGTGAGGTTTGGCGGAGGATGCGTCTGCCCATTCACTGTGTGGTAGGCCGAACTAGGAGAGACTGGCTGAGGGAAGCCTTTTGACCTCTTCAGCCGGACTTTCTCAATCTATTGCCCTTCACCGCAGTGAGGGGAATGAATTCATGCGTATGTCACTCCTAGTTACATTGACCCCGGATTCATACCCACTCCTCACCTTTTTCCTTCCCAGAACTTCCTCTCCTTTCTTTCCCTAAAGAGACCCTCCATATAGCATCATCCATACAACTCCTGTGTGGAGCTAATGTGGAAAAAGGAGCATCATCATAATTACTCTTTAACCTCAATTAGTTCCAAAAACTAATGATCGATTTTGCTTTCCACAGACGACGGTGACGACGACCCTGACGGCAAGACTGGCAGCAAGGTGCGTCGCATGAGCAAGAAGGAGCGCTTCTTCTGGCAGTACAACGTGCAGGCCAAGGGGCCCAAGGGACAGAGGCTCGTGCTCAAAACCAAGCTGGAAGACCCCCACGTGCTTAATGAGGTCACTGACCCCGTGTTCAGTCCCAGTTGTAGTGTGCGTGGGATCAAACACAGGTATTCATTGTTGTACAATAATGTCACCCATCATAATTAACACTACAATCCTTTGAGATATATCCATAATTGGTACTACAATCCTTGGAGATATATCCATAATTGGGACTACAATCCTTGGAGATATATCCATAATTGGCACTACAATCCTTGGAGATATATCCATAATTGGCACTACAATCCTTGGAGATATATCCTTAATTGGCGCTACAATCCTTGGAGATATTTCCATAATTGTCACTACAATCTTTGGAGATATGTATATCCATAATTATGTCTACATTCCTTGAAGATATATCCATAACTGGTGCTACAATCCTTGGAGGTATATCCATAATTATCTCTACATTCCTGGGAGATATATCCATAATTATCTCTACATTTCTTGGAGATATATCCATAATTGACACCACAATGTTCTCCACAATCTCCATCCACCTCGTTTAGGTCTTCCGTTACTCATTCGTCGTGCGGGCTTATTGTAAAGAAGTCTTTTTGAAGGTTGGTTTTTAGTGAATCTGTTCCGGTTTTATAGATCTTGTCATTGACGACTCTCAGAACAGCTATGACTGTACCTTTACACTGCTATCTTTTATGGATCCAATTAGGATTTTCGTTTCAAATAAACCCTGATGAAGTAAAGCATTGCTTAAAAACATGTTGGTTTTTTGCGGTGCCCCAAAATAAATTTGTTGTGTTAGAAGAAAAAAATTGAAAAACCCTTGCCGGCAAGAAATTGTCATAAAAAGTTGCTAGTTTATCAGACCTTAAGATTTGAACGATTTGAATAATTCCAGTGGAAAGGCGCGCAAAGGCGACGGCAACGACCTGACCCCCAACCCCAAGAAGCTGTTCATGATCGGCAAGGAGTTGGACGGCCTGGGTCGGGTCATCAACGATATGACCCCCGTGTCGGAGCTGCCCTTTAACGTGCGTCCCAAGACCCGCAAGGAGAAGAACAAGCTGGCATCGCGAGCGTGCCGGCTCAAGAAGAAGGCTCAGCACGAGGCGAACAAACTGAAGCTCTACGGTTTGGAGCATGAACACAGTGAGTTGATGTTTTCTTTAACCACTCGAATGTTTTTTTACCACAATACGGCACTATTTCCAAAACCACAGATTGCTTTGCTGCTACAATACAGCAAATATTCTCTAGATTCTTTTAAAAAGTATGTACAACTGGGTTTTTACATTTACAAAATATTTATGAAATGATTGTAAACTTATATAAGAATGTCTGTGGTGGAAGAGCAGACACTGGACAGGCTGTGTGGATTTGATTTTTATACAAATTTACAGTTTTATTCCGAGATTGATGAAATTTAACACACTTGTCTACATTAGATTTTAAGCAACGTTTTATATCAGTTCAATACTAAGAGTATCTTCCACTTTACATTACATTTCAAAAAACTCTGCCTGAAGCCCGAGCGATACCATGGACTTCAGCTAGTATTAACATAAAAATAAACTAATTTAGCTATTTGTATATTGTAGTCATAATTACGAAATTAAAAAAATAAATTAGAATAGGCATTAACTGGAAGTAATATATACAAGGTGCAGATAATCATCATACATATTATATGTGTACGTATGTATATGTACAATCACATTGTATGATAACTTCGGTGACCGGACAATTCAACAATGTACAACTTCGAAAAGTAATAAAAAGTGATGAAGGTAATAAAAAAACTTGGGTTAAATAGCTTAGGTTATGGGTTATTTTAAAAATTTTTTTTTAATCACTTTTAATTACTTTTCGAAGTGGTGTTGAAATGCCACTTAGTTGAGTTGTCATGGAACCTATAACTTCAAACTGTAATAATATTATTATTGGAGAAAGTGCATAATATTATATTTATGTTATTTGTTGTTGTGAAGTTATTTTTCAACAACAACAACTTTCTCTTTCCTCACCCGACAATGTCTGGAAATAAAATAATGGTGGGTTTGAGAAGACATTTGAATCAATGGATGCCTGCCAGAATAGAAACATGTGTCGTGTAATCCTTTGGAGAAACTGCGTGATGGTTATTTAGGTTAATTTGATTAATTATAATTTGTTAATTTTTAATTCTCAGGCTAATTTGTTCACTTTTGGGAACAGCTCACACAGGTCTTTTAGAAATCATTGTATCTCTCTTACTGTCGTCGTCACGTTGAGAAATATGATCTAAACGGTGTTAGAAAGAGAAAACACCACGCTTTATAGTCAAATCTATAAGTTAACCACAGAAAAAATAAAATGTTCACCTCCTTGAAACCAAAGTTTCCGACTACAATTTGGGAAAAGTTTTATGAAATTTTTTGAATTTTTTATTAATTATTTTTTTATGAAACAACAAAAAAAGTTGGCGACCATAATTTTTATTATGCATTTGTCTAATAAAATATTTGCATGTTTTTTTTTTTTGTTATAATTAATTTTATTTAGAAAAAAATGAGCCATTTTTAACATTCAAAATTTTAATATTAACCGTTTTAGTGCTAAGCAATTTTGGCAAAAATAAATGAAAATTGCTATACACATATTGATTAATTTAGATGAAAAAATAATGGTGTCAAATAAAACACTCTAACTTAGACAAATATCAATCAATTTTATTAATTATTTTTGCATTATAAAGATAAAATGTTTATTGTTTATTAATGTTTATTAAACATAAAGTGATATCAATATTATTGTATTTTATTTCTTTTAGAAAAAAAAAAATAAAAAAAAAATAGCTCAACAATTATGTTTTGCCGCACAAATAGCGTGTAGGCCTTTCCTACAGCGTACGCAAATAAGGCGGGATCGCTTTATCCCACTCCCTCTGTTGCTACACACCTCGCACTGGCGTAAGTTACGTCCCGGTAATTTTTCCAGCGCAAATTTTTTCTTTGATGAAGATGGTTGTGTTGACACGCTATTTTTATGATTCATCCACTCCTTTTCGAGATCCTCAATAATTTTCGATGTGAATTGGAGCCGGGTCATTTTTTTTTCGGTAGTGTTGGAAACATACAAAATATAAGAGTTGAGTACCATTCTTCCAAAAATGTTGAATACTACTTTTTTCCAATATTTTAGGGTTCTTCGCTCGTCCAAATACACGTACAACATTTTGTCAGATTCGTCCACACCTCCCATGTATTTGTTGTAGTCATCAATCATGCTTGGTTTCACTTTTTCGTATTCAAAATTCCCTTTCTTTTTCTTGATCGTCACACTATTAGTATCTGCATTAGATGAAATCAATATGACTGGCTTTGGTTTGGACTTTTTGTCTCTGAATGAACACATCAAAACATTTTCATGTGCTAGGTATTTGGCTTCTCCTACGATTGCTTTCTTAGCTTCTGGAGGAATCTCTTTTCTGTTACGTCTTATTGTTCCAGTTATATATGTATTTTGTTCCAAAAGGGCTTTGGCCAATCGTAAGCTTGTGTAAAAATTTTCTGTAAACAAATGATAACCTTTGTTCAGGTAATTTCCAATTGAAAGCAATTTTTGCACTACCGTAAATCCAAGACCATATTTTTCTACCGAATCTCTGTCATCTGTATTTTTAGCTCCTTTGTAGCAGAAAAAACCCAAGCAATATTTGGAAACCGAGTCGCACAGCATCCAAAATTTGATTCCCCATTTATGGTGTTTTTTGTTTGGAATATATTGTTTTATCGAAGAATGGCAGTGAGTACCAACTAACGACTCGTCGATGGATAGTTGTTGATTTGGTACATAATGCTGATGAAATACGGTATTTGCATGTTTGACAAGCACATCAAACCTGCCACATGGGTCATAATTCGGATGGCCTGGTTCAAATAATAATCTGTTATCAACCAAGTGAAAAAAAAAAAAAAAAAAGCACCGAAAACACACTGAAACTCGCAGCGCTTTTGCGCTGCGCCGCAATTTTCGATACAAATGATCGCAGCGCTTTTGCGCCGCGTAGCATTCTAACGGTTAAAACAACACTATTTTTTTATTTCTAATAATAACATTTGATAACAATTTTTAATTTTCGGTTCTACTCTCTTGAATCATTCCGTTTATTTGGATTTTATTGCAGAGCGGAATTTTATGACTTTCTGACAGAATATGTCCGAGGCCTAAGGGGTTAAGAATATGTAAATGAAATGAAGATTCATATCTTAAAAAAATGATATATCTACTTATAAAAAACACTTAGTAAATTGCTTTTAGCTAGCATTTCATCACCTCAAAAACTAACGATTAGTGCTACTCATCCATTATAATACTTATACAATTATATTATGTATACAGTTATGCTACTGTATCAATATGTAATATATTATTATCTGTTTCACCACCGCTTAGTAACGCTACCCATCAAGTAAACATATGTTTTTACCACCATGTAAATACTTTAATTAAAGTTACTTAACTGGTAGTTATTCAACAGTTTACTCGGAGGTGGTGAAATATCTTCTTATCCTGTGATTGGTATTTTTATTGCAGAGAGACTCATCAATGGCATCTCTCACCTGAAGGGCGTCATCACGAGGAAGGTGACAAACCCCAAGAAGGCGCAGGACTATGAAACTCACATTGAAAAAATTGTCAAATCAGCTACAAGTAAGTCCACCACCAATCAATTAATAAACTGGCAACATCAGTTTTCTTTCAAATCGGCATAGATTATTACACTTCTAACACTTATTAATTTTTCTATGATTTTTAGACTACATAATAGGTATATTTATTTACTTTACTAAAAATTATAGTTCAGTAAAATAAACATTTCTTCTAATTCTGTTAAGTATATTGAAACAATTCTGTCGAAAAACTTTTAAGGTACTATTAACGTTTTTGGGCTTGGCAAGTATTTGGGCTAATGAATGTATGGCGAAATCAATATAGGGTGTTAAGAGGCTAGACTTTGAAACACACGCGGAACACCCGCGTCTGTCATTCTGTCCCGCTCACGCACACTTACAATACATGCGAATGCGAAATGTGCGAATGAGACAACGCTCAAATTTACCTACAGAAATCGCTCGAAAAGGGGTTTAAGGAGAATACACTTTTCTACACCGAAACTTTCACGAAATTGAAATATACAAAAAAAATATTTTTTAGAAAGAAGAAGCTACGTCGGTAGCTTTTTATAATTTTATAAAGAAATTGTATGAAGAACAAGGTCAGAATCGCTTGGGCCATTCTCGTTCTTGACATTACGAATTACTGGATAGCATTTAGCCACTCCGAATAATTCATATTAATTGCTAAAGACACGCCGGGCACCAAAGATGGCGGACAAAATGGCTGCCGCTTGATAATATGATAGCTGTCACATTCGAGGTCTATATTTATTCATTGTTTTGATATAAATCCATCATAGATTTGAGTGAATATTAGGAAGTTCGTTTTATCTACATCATTTTGATGTAATTTTTGTAATATATCACAAAAGAAATGTTATAAAAATTGAATTAGTAAGAAAGGTGAGAACTGTCAAATATTTTAAGTTGTATTGAAAAATTATATTTTTTGTATGCTGGCCTTCGACAAGTTAAGGGGTACTTAAAATAATTCATAATCGGTTCTTTCATAGATAACACTAATTTAATTATTTTAGGTAAAAACACTTTGTAAGTTATGCTTTAAAACAAGGATGGAAATTAACAGAAATAAAATGGCAAAAGCTAAATAATTCTTATATAGCCGCCACCCCCCCTCAGGATGGAAGGTATTCTGACCATTGATCTGTTAATCTGGTAACCCTATCAGTGGCCCGCCTGTGATTTTGCTGTGTCAATTTGTTAAAAATGTTGGGCAGCCTTGCTTTAAAATGTTAAGATGAATAATTTTTTGTGCCCATTATTGATCCAACTATTTGTTTGTTAATAATAATAATAATAATAATAATATGAATAAATAATTTTGTCCATATAAAAACTCAAATCCTTCTAGAAAGGCATCAAATTCAATTGGATCGAATCATAATTAATTAATTGTATGCCTAATTAATTAAATAATAGTAAATCATTCAACTCAACTTTTGTATACAGTTTTGTATCAGTGATTGACGAACCGGTAGTCGCAATCTGTTAGTCATAAATTGTTACAATAGTTTGTCATAAGACGAAGCATTATAGAAATATAATATGTATTTTTACAGCGCCCTTGATTTGATTTTTAGTTTTTTTTACTATCATCCAAATATTATAATTATTAAATTAAATTTTGCAAATTTATTATAAACAGTGCATTTTTATTATAAATGTTTTTGTTTTTCTTTTTTCAGAAGTGAAAATAGCTGGACACTCTTCTGAATTTGTGAACCGAGTCCTTGAAAAGGTTAAAGTCGGAGTGCCGGATGGGGGTCTCAATGATTTTTGAAGACATTTCATCACATTCGAAAATGGCTCAAAAGGATGTGATTGAAAAGGTTTGATATTTAATTTTTTTTAAATTTTATTATTTTTAAAACTTTTTTCCCAGTTTTATAGTGTATTGGCAATAAAAAATTTCTCTTTAATAATATTTGTGGGCAAATTTATTGATTTATTTATTACGCTCCCTATTGGGCTTTTCTTATAAAATTTTACAAGCTATTTGTATCAAAGTAAATTCTTGGTTTGTCATACATAATTAATTTGTTTATTATTTGTAAGATACCTTTTTTTTAGATTGATAAACTAATGTTTAAGACAAGATTTTTTTTGCATAGCACAAAGGGTAACAATTATTATAAGCAATAATTATTAGCCTGAAACACTTATCCATATTGAAAAAAATCTCCCGAGAAAAGATACATGTCGCTGACGCGACCCGCACCCCTCTGATTGCCGGTTAGAAGCTACCATTAAGCAGGTTCGAGTCCCGTCGGCGACATGTATCTTTTCTCAGGAGATTTTTTCAATATGGATGAGTGTTTCAGGCTAATAATTATTGCTTATAATATTTGTAAGATAAATTAAATTAAAACAAATAACTTTGTTTAAACCTACACGTTTACCTACCTACATGTTTCAAAACCGATGGTTTCTTCGTCAGGGTTGTAATGACATTACTACATTATTACATGTCATTACTACCCTGACGAAGAAACCATCGGTTTTGAAACATGTAGGTAATTGTGATTATATTAGTGGTTTAAACAAAGTTATTTGTTTTAATTTAATTAAAAATGACGCCACAAAGTGATTTTGCGAAGTTTGAAGAAATTTTTTTTAAGAAACCTCATCATGATTCATTCAACTTTGATGCTTTTCCGTTAATTAACACTAATTTTTTCTTTTCAGAATGGAGTGTGAACATCAAAGAAATCTCAAGACTATTTTTATGCTGAATTTTTAACCTCTTTTCAATAATTATTATTGATCATTGGTGGAAAACCTTTTGCAATTGAAACATGATGTAAATTTAATTCACCGTACTCAGTAGGATTTTAAGGAAATGTTATTAAAAATAATTATGTATCTTTTTTATGTTTTCTGGTAAGCAGATTTTTTGTTCGCAATAAATACTTTTATGTTTTCTATTTTAAACCTCCGAAATAATAATGTTTATCTTAAAATTTTAAGAAAATTAATATTGTTAATTTTATTTAATGTTACTAAGCTTGTACAAATAAGTTAAAGTTAATTCTTTTGAATAATTATTATTCTTACCTACTCTTTTTGTGTTGTGTTTGGAAAGCTTATGTATTTAACATATTATATGATATTTTTAAGGTTTCTATGTAAGACGCATTTGTATATAAGTTAATAGTATTTTGATAGCTATGCACGGCTGAAGTAATCTATTATAAAAAGTATATTGAGTCACAGGCTTTATTATTGAACTTTCATAATTTAAAAAATGAAAGTATCCTTACTTCTCCATTCCAAAGTAATATAATATTATTGAAATATATATATATATATATATATACTTTTTTCTTATTCTGTAAATTTTCTGCTATTAGGTACCATTATATTAAATACAAAATTATGGAAACACTGAAGCTTTAAAATTGTAGATACATGTACCTATGTACAAAATATCTCTAAGGGTTTATAAAATTAGTGATAAAAACTATAATGGGTGTCATTAAAAATCAATTTAGATTTTTTAATATTTTTGAAGTTTGGGTTCAAATTTTATGAAGTTATTACTTTTTTTTAAATTGTAATTATGCTTAAAAAGCGTGTACATATTTGCTTTTCCATTGAAAATAATCTGAATATTTTTTTTCTTTATGCCCAAAATATTAGAGGGCGTACTTTTTATAATTCTGTTATTATATCCGTACCAAATTTAGACATTCATTAAATGAATCTGTTGTTATTTTTGTTTTTGGAAGTTTATTTTATTAGTGTAAGTTGGATACCGGTTCTGTCATTTTTGTTATTTATTATAAATAATTTTTTTAGGTTTAACCTAATCATGATAATTTACTTAGGTTTATAACGGATAACCTCAAAAAAGAATTGTACATTATTGTAAAAAAAAATTGTTATTTTCCATCATTATTTTTTTATATCAAAAGCTATAGCACATCCTGTAGAAAATTGTTGTAAGTCAAAAAAGTGCATTTTCCAGGAGAGTGAAAACAAATTAATGAATGATGAATAAGCAGGCCCGTCGAAAAGAGATACTAGCGACATCTTTCGGAGAAGGAGTGATCTAACTTAAATATGGTTTTCGTGGGGCATCACTTTACTTTAAAATGGAAAATTTTGACTTAAGACACTTTTCTATGGGATGTGCGATATATCTAGGGTAATTTAAGGTAGTTATAGTGGCAGTGTGAACGGACCAGTAAGCATGCCAGTTATCTTGGTTGAAATGCTTTTATAAATTCACACGAAATGAATTAAATATTAAAGCTGTCGCCCTGCAGCGTTAGAATCTTGATTTATTTAACACTTTGGCTTGGGACGCAAATGTTTGTAACAGCGGGAAACAGTGAAGATTATATTACACACGTGTACCAAGGATGATTCATCATGGATTATAAATCTTACAATATTAAATATGATGATAGAATATTATATTGGCTATGATAATATTTATCATCGAAGCTAAAATACAGTGGAAACATTGATGAAATATCTTGCTTCCAACAATATGTCTTATGATTTTTTTAAATTTTTGGCATATAAAGCTTCTTCAGGAAATTGTTTATGGTTTTTGAATCTATCATTCAACTAGGCCTAATTTTGTACATTCTCTATTTATTTTTTATCTGATTGAGTTGATGAATAAGGTGAAATTAAAGATGAACCTATACAATAAGCTGTATTGTTTGTTTATGTTATGTTCATCAAATCAATTGCGTAGGCTCTTCTTTAATGTCACGCTTGTATGGCGCTTTAGCCATTGTTCCTTTCCAGCGTCGATGTAGTGTTTTATTATTAAAATAATTCTGTTCCCTGATTTCATGTTAAAGAACTTCCACTGTAGTAACATTTAGGTTTCAGGGATGGTTACAACCGTGCCATTACTGTATTATGTATCAAATGTGATACATATGTGTCAAAAATTATTTTATATCATTTAAAAGCTGGTATTTTAAACATAACTTAAAAACCGTGAGCTTGAGCCAAAGTGTATTGAAATAAAGTAATGTTTGAATCTCTATTCCTATGTGGCCGAATAAGAAGTATTCAAAGTAATATTTACAGATTTCTGACTAGAGATGCACGGACTGAGATATTTGGCATATTTGTGACTAGTCTTTCTTGTATTATAAAATTGTACTAATAATTTTTTTAATAACTAGCCTTAAAAATAATAAATAATTATATAATAATAAACGATTACTGTAGAGCACACGATAAAGAAGATTACTTCTATGTTTGAATACATTAAATTAGTTTTCATATAAATATATAATACGCAACTTTGTAAGGTAGTAAGCTAGGATAAGTATTAAATTTAATGCCGTAAATGTGATGTTAATGTACCTTTCAACTAACCATAAAACATATATATATATATTTATTACGCTGGTCTCTAGGTTTTATGTAGTCTTGTGTTAGTGATTAGTGGTTTTTTTTATTATTTTGTATTCAAGACTTATATCCTTACCATTTTTTTATTCATACTACCTCACAATTAAAATGTTAGAACTTTCGTAGTGATGCTTCAACATGAACCAAACAAACTTCAAAGATTTTAGTAAAATCGTTCCTAGCTTACAAAAGTGTTGATGTTTTAGACGTGAAGGCTTTTGGTAGTTAAGATGTATTGTCAATGTGTGCAACCATTTTGTTTAAAGCAAGTTATTTCAGTATTGGATATTTAGCTTACAGCTAGTTAATATTTTCATCATTCAGGATTCTTTAAAAAAAATAGTTTTTTTTTTTAATAAATAATATATAGTGGAAATGTGATACAGGTTATATAATATAATTTAAGCGTTATTTTAATTTTGTTAAGTATCAGCTAATTGCATTAATCATTATTATAAATTCATATTTTAAGTATTAATTTAATCTTTATAAATGTTTTATTTTCTATTTATAAATGCAGTTTTGTATATATTTATCAATAGGTTCAAAAATAATAAATTATTGAAATTTATTAATCAAGTCCTTGATGTTAGATTGGGAGTACAATTTTGTAGATGAGCCAGTTTTTTAGTAACTACACAAATTGATTCTGTTTTTTTTTTCTGATCATATTCAAATAACCGATTGTTTTCTATTGATTTTCCATTGCCCAAACAGACTTCTAACTTGACAACATGGACTGTATGTACCTATATTATAATCAAATGCTGAATGTTCCTAACTTTGTAACAATTCTTAAAAATCTCTTTTCGTATGCATACTTTGTAAATGTTTTTCTTTACCCTGAGAAAATTGAAGGATAATTAAAATATCTAGCCATATAGAATTTTAAGGTAAAATTATTTGTACACAATAGTGTTTTGCAAAAAAAAATCTTATTATACATACTCTACTATGAATTTAAGATATTTTTTCATTGTAACCACATTTATAATATTAATGTGCTGACCTCTGGTCCGGGTAACCGGTTTTAAGGGAGCCACTCAAAGTAACTTAAAACACTTTTTCTTCTCTCTTTTGGTAAAATCAATAGCGGGATTGTAGTCAAATTAGGGTAATGGTGATTAATACATAATATTATAAAATACGCCATTATCTGCACGTGCCTATGCTAGACTACTATATCTGGCACTATCATTATAAGTTATAAAGACAAGATTTTGAATGCACAGCATTAGGTGATATTACAAATAAATTAATGTAAACACCGACGTTAAATAGATTTTCATTTGCCATTTATCAAAAGTCAACGAGTGATTAAGTTAACAACGTTTGGTGTTTAATCATTGCCGATGATAATATCGCCCATACAATAGAAAAGTGTTGCAAGTAAAAAAAAAAGTTAATTTGGACAGGAGAGCAAAAACAAATGATGAATGTTGAACAAGCAGTCCTGTTGAAAAGAGACACTAGCTACATCTCGCAGAGAAGGAGTGATCTAACTTAAATACGGTTTTCATGGGGCATAGCTAATTAAAATCACTTTATTGTTCAGAGATAAAATGTAAAATAGAAAATTTTTACTTACAACCTTTTTCTATGGGATGTGCGATGAAAACAACTCGCAATGAAATTGTGTATCAGGGCATAGGAAATAAAAAAAGCTATGAAAAGGTTGCAACTGGGAATGTTTTTTTTTTAAATTGAATTGGTGATATTATCTTTGTCAATGATTAAATATTACAGTGTTGTTTAAAAGCTTCAATAAGTTTGAATTTGGTGTGTTTAAATCTATGGTTTTTCTCTATTTTTTTATTCTCTTAGTATATGCCTTATCTACTATAAAAGCTAAAAGCATTTCAGTAGGTTGTTTGAAATGTTCTTTCGATTACCCCCATTTGAATTTTCTATCTTTAAAATACAACAAACGACCCGGAAAAGGCAATTAAATTTATATGACAAAAAATTGAGAATTCTTCACCAAAATTATAAACTATAATAATCCTTACAATTAAATTTTTGCTGTATATTTCTGATTAGCAATTGCACTTGTTTAATAAAATATATATTCTTTGATAAGATACACTGTAATGTTGTATGTATAAAGTTTTACAATATATATTTACGTAATGAAATAAAATAATTTTCTATTTATCTAAGATAAAAATTACGTTACTTACGGCAATTTCTTTCACAATTTGTTCCAACATAATCAGTTATATATATCACTACAAGTACTTTGTATTTTTAAATATTATGTGTATAACATATATTTGCTAAAAGTAAAAAAAATTCCTTTCCAAACCCATGACAAATTTGTTTGTGTCTTAAGCCATTGTAAGGGCATTAATTTTAATGGTGTATGTGAAATGTGAGACATTTTTAAATTATTGTATTATTGTTGAAATATGTACATTCTGTCTGACCACAAAGTGTATGGCAGCCGTATTGTGGACATACTGCAGAAAAGCACTAAGTCAAAATTTGTCTGATTTGACTTGATGTTGAGGGACACTTTATAATCTCACACTTTTCATTGCCTAAAATAAATGGCAGGATTATTTTCTCTAATGGGACAGTAAAAACATATATATGGTCTTTCAATAAGGGTTCTTGATTTTTAACTGTAAATAAAACAAATTGTGTGTGAGATGTCCACCCATTTTTTTTATTTATTTCAAGGTATATTTTATGGCAATAAGTATGGAATATAATTCTTTCAAATCTCCGCCACGGCCTTGCTTGGTGTGAAGTACCTGGCTATTCAGATATGGTCCTCAAACACAGCTAGAGCCATTTGGAGCAACATTTCAATTCTGAAAGTCTCACACTATGGCGATACTCAGAGTATCTTCTCCTCTGTAACATGCCGCAAATATACCAAATATTATTTTAAATGAATAAATTGTGAAATAACACAAATCAAACAAATAAAATTTACTTGAGCACGTTGGGATTCGAACCCACGACCTTCAGATTGCTGGTAGAGAGCCTATAGGATATATTCATAACTTTGATATAAATATGAAATTCTGATGATTTTTGGACAATGCTACATCTCAGTATGCCCACAATATCCCAAATATTGACAGGTGTAATAAAGACAATATTAACAAGCAAAGTTTACAAGAAAATAATAATAATTCTACGATTTTGGAATGTCAGCATCTCAAAATAGAGGGAAATGTTTTTGTTTATAAATTCACCCTATTTACACATATTATGTTCTTCTGAACTTCCCAGTCAGCTGTACATAAATGAACATAGAATACATGTGTACATATATATATTTAATAATAATTCTAAGTATATATAATAAGGTCATATTTAGTAGGTATTGCTGGTCAATAAATAATATTCTTAAAACTCAAAACTTATAGTGTTTCGAGTTTATTAACGTTATCACCATTTGGATAACTTGTTTTTCCTCATACATATTTTTGTAAACATTGCTTTTCTTATACTTTATATAAATGTAGATTTTCAAGTATTTTTTTATCTGAACTAAATATATAGGCATATGGTTAATCGGTCATATTCTTGCCAATTAGGCTCACTTATTTTTGCATCCCAGCTTAGCAATAGGGTTACATATTTATATAAAAATTATATTACGTAAAGGTGTTAAATGTATCGTTAAGCACTTTAATGTTGAATAAATGCAATTATTCATTAATTTCAACTAGATTGGCTATTTGTAATTCGAAAAGCCCATTATTAATCAGTCAGTTGTTATCAACTCATAAATCTGATATCAAGCAAAAGGGATTGTTATCTTGTTCTTTCTATTTGTCAAGAAAACAATTTAGTGGGCCCAATTATTTTATTAGTTTATAATATGGATGGGCTCATCTAGCATATTTTATATCACTGTTTAAATTTAATAATATGAATGCAATACAATGGCAGTTCAAATTGAAATCACTTAAGGGTAAGAAAGTACAATTAAATTTTAAAAATCGTATTTTTAGATTGACTTTTTCTTTGTATTCTTCAGTTGAAATTTGTTGAAAAATTATGAATTGTATAGTGTTGGGTATTGTTAAAAAAAAGACATAGAGATCTTCAATTAGTTTTTATAATTTATTCAAAATTGGTTAGCTTCACTTCTATCAGAATTGTTCAACTTCACAGAAAATTATCGCTAGTCTTAAAATGTTTTGTAGTTATTATGACAGGATAAAATAACAATTGTTGTTTTTTAAGACCAGCAAACAGAACTTAAAATTTTCACAATTTTTATATTGGCTGCTTGTTTATAGTAATTTAAAGTAGAATCATTATTAGCTGTTGTGCGGTGTCGCATTTTAACATCAATTCCTTACTTGATAGACGTGAATCTAAAAAGCACCAACATAACTCTTTTTGATTAATTGATCTGTTTTTATTTTGGTTTTGAAATTTAAAAAAAAAAAACACTTTTTGTGTGGAATTTTGCATGTTGGCTTTTCTAGCTGATTATTCTAGCTTAAATTCAATTGATTGAATATTTTGTTTTATGAAGTTTATTAAAAAAAAAACGATTAGTTTATGCCGCTATTTAAAAAAATAGTTACTACATGGATTTACCTTTTAAAAGTTGTTGTAAATAATAAATTCTCAGAAATTTATATTAAATTTGATTAAAACTGTAACCCTATTTTGCTTTTACCTACCAAATTGACAGCAGAACTGTTGGCTAACATAATCATTAAATTAATTTCTTCATTCAGCCATTAAAATGTTAACGAATTCTTTTAATGGCTCCCTATTTATATTTATGTGAAACAGAATAATTTATAACATTTTAGAAGGCAGTGCGATTCAAGAATTTTGATTACAGAACTAAAAGTTATGGGCAGGTTAAAGTAAATTAAATTACTGGTTACCTATAAAATATACATACATAAATGTCACTTATTTATGATTTAATTTTGTCAAAAATGTGCAAAATATTGCTTTTATGAAAAATTTGAAAAGATTTATTTTTATTTTCTCTTGATTAATTTTGATTTGCTTTTAAAACACATGTGATAATTATATACCTCCATGATATAAAATATTGGATATGGTGTACCTACCTATAAAATATACATACATGAATGTCATTTATTTATTATTTAGTTTCATACAAAATATGCAAAATATTGCTTATATAAAAAACATACATTGGGAAGATTTATTTTTTTCTTGATAAAATTTGATTTGTTTTAAAACGAGTGTGATAAGAATATACCTCCATGATATCAAATATTGGATAAATAAACAAAGTATCGTATTACATGAATCTATAATGATCTTATATATTTATTTATTTTGCATAAATAAAAAAGACGATTCAATTTTAATAGATTTTAAATTTATTGATGTTTGAAATCTATTATTGTCTTTACATTTCGAAGTTAAAAATGAATATTT
This sequence comes from Limnephilus auricula, assembly GCA_951813805.1. Taxonomy (NCBI): domain Eukaryota; kingdom Metazoa; phylum Arthropoda; class Insecta; order Trichoptera; family Limnephilidae; genus Limnephilus; species Limnephilus auricula. Next base: position 4,487,157 of record OX638401.1, read on the forward strand.
GAAAATGTGTATCATGTAGAATTTGATGTTTTCATAAATAAAATGTCAATTTTGTGCATCGTGTTTCCAATGTACTTGCAAATATTGTGTTTTAATAATTCAATCTTCCAAAAAGATTCCATTCAATGTTTGATGAATGTCTAACCTAAAAGTGTAGACATGATCGTCAATTGTTTGTCTATTGTTTTATATCTAACAAACCATTCTACGGTGACCTCAGGCTGTGTGATTAATTATATTCTACGAAAGTCATATGCATAAAATGTTTATTGTATCTTTATAATATTATTATTGGAAATATAATATATGTATATTTTATGGTAAACTTGTCTTTTATTACCACCCTGAGAAATACTGTTTATTTACAGAATAGTGAGTGGTCCTTTCCATGTTCCTCCTGTTTATTAGCCTCAAATCGAACCTCCGTTTATATTATATTATTATTATGCTATAAAAAGAAATGTGTTGGAGATTAATGGAAGAGGAGCATGAGACCATATGGTTTTAACTGTTTAAATTCTTATCTCGGGGTGGACCTTATGCAGGCGGCTGTGGCTACCTGGTGTGAGCAGGGGCAGTGTCGAATTTATACATTTCATAAGTATATGCCACTTCATTTACGCTGCCCCTTCCTTCTTCTTAGAAGTTACCACTTATCGTAATCACTTACCAAAGCGAGAGAGCGCCGCCCCCTGAAGTCTGCCGCTCCAAGGCCGCGGCCTACACGGCCTGTTGACAAATCCGGGACTGAGCAGGGGTTATAATAAATTAAACAATAGAGTGCTTTTACATTGAAATTTGTCTATTTAGAATTAAGCAGATAGGTACACAAAAAAACATGATGAATTTAACGAGGGCTAAACTAATTAATGAAATAACTTTAGGACATTAATCCATTATACCCATGTTCCTTACCAAATATTCCTTCCTTGTGATTCCCTTCCTTTCACATCAAGGCCCTTACCCAAGAAGCAAAGAAGATGATTTAAAACACTTGAAAAAAGAACACTTTTGCACTTCCTTTTTTTTGAATAAAAACATTCAGTTGTTCTTGAAAATTCGACCAAGCTTGTACAAGCATTTCGCAAATCTCGCAAATAACAATAATATAAATATATTATAATTGTCGTGAAGACCATCGGGTCATCATCATTGGAAAGTGATCGTAAAGAAGAGCTGGGAACTGTCACCTCATCATCAAGGTAAGGGCCATTCCTATCGTTTCCTTCCTCCCTTGTCGATTTAAAAACACAATCTTATACACTCGTAATTTCGCCACATAATTTAGTTTTACAGTCCACACGGTGTCATCGGACACTTAACATTTTGATCCTTGTAGCCGGATATAAATCACATTCCCGCTAAATTACATATTGTTGTTTTTTTTAGCAAAAAATTCGCCAAATTGAATATCGTTTCAATTCAAATGATTGTGTTTTTAAACTCGCATCCCTTTAATTCCATTCCTGTCGTAAAGCTATTTCAACAATAATTCATTATTACGCATAAAGATTAATAATTAATTAGGTAATCATATTGAAATGATTTGTTTGTAATTTCAGGCGTTTGTAGGCATCAGTTTGAGAGCGGTTACACGCGTCGCGTCGGTAACGTAGAGCCCTGTTAATTATAAATAAACCAATCGTCGGTAACGTAGAGCACTGTTAATGGTAACCATACATAAACCAATCGTCGGTAACGTAGAGCCCTGTTAATGGTAACTGATGGTAACGTAGAGCTCTGCTTCCATAGATGCGCAGTGAAGTTTGTTTATGATTTCGTTGTCAAGGTGCTGTAAAAAGTGACAGTTTTTTTACGCAGTTTTGTTATTGTTTTTTTATTTGGTTTGAATATTTTTTGGTTTTAAATATTCAAAAATGGCATCCAATTCAATTAAATATAGATTGTCAGTGCTGGATATGGAGAGTATTCGTGCGTCTGCTTTGAAAGCAATTCAAACAACGAATTTGTTTGACAAAGACGCTTTTAAAATACGTTACACAGATCTCGTAACTGTACGAGAAAACTTTATTCAGGCTCATATATCTCTGGAAGCTACAAAAAAGGATGAGGCTGATGTAACGGTATTACAATCGAAATATTCGGAGATACAAAATATGTATTACGAAATACAATCATATTTTAACCAACTGTTTCCTGAAAAGTCAACAGTTGCAATCGACAATAAAACAATGAACTATAATTTGAGTAATGTTTCGTTACCTAAGTTGAATTTGATAGTCTTTTCTGGAATTTCAACAGAATGGATGAATTTTATTAACACTTTTGACTCGTTAATTCATTCAAATAATTCATTAAATTCCGTTCAAAAAATGCAATATTTATTAACTAGTCTCACTGGTGAGGCATTAATATGCGTGAAACATTTGCCGATTTCGGAAGGAAATTACTTTATTGCTTATCATATTCTAAAGACGAGGTATGATAATGTACGCCTAATGGCTGATATACACGTGGAGGTAATTTTGTCATCCCAGCCCGTAAAGGCTCATGACAATTTGAGGCAATTTATTTCAATGCTGAAAGAAAACATTGCCGCTTTGGAAGTTTTAAATTTTCCGGTACGTGAATGGAGTTTCATATTGTTACATATTGTTCTACGCAAATTACCAAAAGAATTGCGTATTGATTTTGAGTTACAACACAAGTCGGAAAAAATTCCTTCATTCGATCTACTATTGCAGTTTTTGGAGGGACAATGCTTAGCTAAGGAAATGGCGTCAGGTATTATTCCGGAACATATGACACAAAAGGAAAATGTTAATAAAGTTCCATCAAAGGCCTATAATTTTAAAAGTCGTTCGAGCAATAATAGTAATGTTAATTCGTTTGTATCGAATATTGAAATCAAGTGTCTTGCTTGCCAATCGCCACATGCTCTTCATAAATGTGACAAATTTTTAAACCTTTCTGCAAAGGATAGATACTCATTCGTAAAAGAACATAATCTATGCCTTAATTGTTTGGTCCAAGGGAGACATAATGCGAAAAATTGTCAATCTCGCTTTTCTTGCAAGCATTGTCAAGCAAGACATCATACCCTGTTGCATTTTCCAAAGAAAATGTTGGAAAATCCAGAACCTCAAGAAAATTCGTCGGAACCAATTGCTTTGACAACGGTGTACAATAAAACTAACACATCGGTGTTATTATCTACAGCCTATGTTGAAATATTGGACAAAAATGGCGTTTTCAAAAAGGCTAGAGTTTTGCTCGATAGCGCCAGTCAGGCTAATTTCATTTCGGAGAATTGCGTCAAACGCTTAGGTTTGCCTCGTCAAAAGAAGCAGTCACTTGCAGTGCTAGGTATTGGCAACATTCCTACAATTAATTCCAACGGATTAATAAAAACACAATTTCGTCCCGTCGCCTCGAAGGAATCTGGTATTACGACAGATTTTCTTATTTTGAATAACATTTGTTCAAATATGCCGTCATCTCGTATCGTCGAGCATGAGTGGTCACACATCGCAGGACTCCAATTGGGAGACCCTACATTCTACATACCTTCAGAAATTGATATCCTATTCGGAAGTGATATCTTTGCGTCGTTATTGTGCTCAGGTAAATTAATTGGCAATCAAAATGAACCTGTAGCCATTGAAACCAAATTAGGTTGGGTTTTGATGGGAAGTGTCAAACCATCAAATCATTCTATTAACTCATTTTTCACTTCAATGGAGGAATCAATAGATGAAAAACTTAAATGTTTCTGGGAAATCGAAAACGTTCCTCTTTTGAAGAAAATTCAATCGCCTGATGAACTTCGTTGTGAACAATTATATGTTGAAAATACCTACCGTAACAAAGATGGGAGGTACGTTGTATCTTTACCATTTAAGAGAACCCCGGAGAAATTGGGAAAATCATATGACACAGCATTGTCACGTCTCACGCATTTAGAAAGGAGACTGGATCGAAATCCTGATTTCAAATCCCAATATATTTCGTTCATGAGAGAATACTTATCGTTAGGAAACATGATGGAAATACCATCTCAATCGCCAATTGTTGGTAATTACTTCATACCTCATCATGGAATAATAAAGGAGACGAGTTCTACCACTCGCCTAAGGGTTGTTTTTGATGCAAGTGCTAAAACGTCATCGGGTATGTCATTGAACGACATACTTTTGGTCGGTCCCAAATTACAAAAGGACATCGTCGAATTGATGTGTAATTTTCGAATACACAAAATCGTTTTTACCGCTGACATACGTCAAATGTATCGACAAATACTCATGGATAAGAACTCTCGCCGTTTCCAAAGTATTTTGTGGCGAGAATCGCCTAGTCATCCTTTAACATTTTACATAACAGAACTTCCATCCCTCGCCAATCTAAGAATTGATCGCTATGTCACAACATGTCTACAAAGTCGTTGTATACTTGTTGGATTTTCAGATGCCTCTGAAAGAGGATATTGTAGAATTGTATATTTAGTTGTAATTAACAACAAAGAAATATCGAGCCATATTTTGTTGGCTAAGTCAAGGGTTGCACCCATCAAAGTGACATCTATCCCACGATTGGAGTTGCTTGGAGCAGTTTTATTGGCAAATTTGTTGACTTATTGTAAAGAAGTATACAAAGATAGACTTCAAATAGAAAGAATCATCGTTTTCACGGATTCGACCATTGTATTGGCATGGTTGAAGACACCTTCGTTTCTTTTGCAAACTTTTATAGCAAATCGTGTTGAAGCTATAATTGAAAATATACCGTATGAACATTGGTATCATATTTCCTCGCAAGATAATCCCGTGGATTTGGGAACACGAGGAGTTTTTCCAAATGAAATCGCTGAAGCATCATTATGGTGGTACGGACCTAACTTTCTATCATCACCTTTGGAAGAATGGTTACTAGTTAAACCTCAAACTATTCCCGCAGAACAACTACCAGAATACAAATCGAAAAACTTGATCTCATTCGTAACGAATGTGTCAACTTGTGACCAAGAGTTTCTACTGAAATTTTCTTCATTATCGAAATTATTACGTGTTATATATTGGTGTCGTCGATGTATTAATAAATTACGTTCGAAATCAATTGGCACTTTCAACGTATTTTCCCCACTCTCTTTAAAAGAAAATAATTTATCTTTGGCTTGTTGCATTAAGCTCGCTCAAACTATTTATTTTCAACAAGATATATACATTCGCATCATGTTTGTTCGACACAACTTCAAAAACTCTCTCCATTTATCGATGAAAATGGAATTTTAAGAGTCGGTGGTCGTATTCGTTATGCACAGGTCTCGGAAAATGCTCGACATCCTATTATTTTACCGAAGCAATGTCATTTGACAACTTTAATAATAGACCATTACCATCGTATGTACTTACATCCAGGTCCTCGTGCATTGCAATCCATAATATCATTAAAATATTGGATAATTTCGGCTCGTAACGAAATTCGACATCGTCTTGTGTATGCAACTGTCACTCGTTCAATTACCTGGCACTTTAATCCTCCCTCCGCACATCATTTCAACGGATTGTCGGAGGCTGGAATTAAGTCAACCAAACCCCATTTGAAACGGGTTGTGGGAGATCAAATCCTCACCTTTGAAGAACTAACCACAGTTCTGACTCGCGTCGAAGCAATTTTAAATTCGCGACCCATTGGAGCGCTATCGCCGGATCCATCTGAAATGGACCCGTTAACTCCTGCCCATTTTTTGATTGGGGCTCCCCTCGTTTCTGTTCTTGAAGAAGATTTTGTGGATGTACCAATGAATCGTTTATCGCGTTGGCAACTATTGAAACAAATGTCTCAACATTTTTGGAATCGTTGGCGGAAGGAATATCTACACACTCTTCAACAACGAAACAAGTGGGCTACGACAAACCCTAATTTGAAAGTTGACGACCTAGTTATGATTGATGATTCGCAATCAGCCCCCATGCGATGGCCTGTCGGACGAGTCGTTGAACTATTTCCCGGCGCTGATGGAATTATCCGTGTCGTTTCGGTATGTACTCCCCAGGGTGTTTTTAAACGTCCCGTGGTAAAACTGTATCGACTACCTATCGATTAAATATCTGTTTTGCTTAGTTTATAATTTTAATTTCGTTATTAATTCTACCATTTAATTTTGTTTGTTGTCGTTTTCTTTTTTGCTTTCTTTTTCTTTCGTGTCGTTGATGCACAATTATTGAGAAAATTATCACATTTTCTCAAGGCTGGCGGAATGTTTAGTGTTGAAATAACTTTAGGACATTAATCCATTATACCCATGTTCCTTACCAAATATTCCTTCCTTGTGATTCCCTTCCTTTCACATCAAGGCCCTTACCCAAGAAGCAAAGAAGATGATTTAAAACACTTGAAAAAAGAACACTTTTGCACTTCCTTTTTTTTGAATAAAAACATTCAGTTGTTCTTGAAAATTCGACCAAGCTTGTACAAGCATTTCGCAAATCTCGCAAATAACAATAATATAAATATATTATAATTGTCGTGAAGACCATCGGGTCATCATCATTGGAAAGTGATCGTAAAGAAGAGCTGGGAACTGTCACCTCATCATCAAGGTAAGGGCCATTCCTATCGTTTCCTTCCTCCCTTGTCGATTTAAAAACACAATCTTATACACTCGTAATTTCGCCACATAATTTAGTTTTACAGTCCACACGGTGTCATCGGACACTTAACAGATAGGTACACAAAAAAACATGATGAATTTAACGAGGGCTAAACTAATTAATTGGGCATTAAAATATGGAGCGGTAGAACCAGGTTAAATTGTGGATGTGGAGTTGAAGACCACGTGTGGGCAATCCAAATTGCCTTGGCTGCTGATGAATGCTGTAACGGCGGGCTAGAGCAGCTGTCAGGGCTCCAGCCCCGCGGTTCCTGGCGATGTCCAGTCCCAGGGCGGTTGTCAGCCAGCCGACTTCAAGCTCACGGCGAAGCCAGAAGGTGTTGTGAAGTCTTCAAATGATGGATGTCCATCTCCATCAGAAATAGGGGTCTCCCATAGTATACCAAAGCCACTCCAGGATTTTGATAATTGTGGTAAAATTCTTCATCATCTGATGAAACTGATGTTGGTCGATTTCAAATGCAAACTTGGAAGTATAACGAAAATGGCGAGGTGATGCTTCGACCAGCCACAGGGACGGTGGCCGGAGTCACAATTCAAAATATCTATAATTGTTTATTCGATTCAAAGTATTAGGCGAGTACTTCAAATGAATTCACTAAATTAAATATTTTCTAAAATAGAATTTTGATTTTACAATTATGGTTTTGCAGAATGTCATTATCTTTTTTTTTTTTAATACACCAGACTTCATGTCCGGGTTAAATTTTCCCCACAGGAAAAACTTAACCCCTTCCCACACTTACTATTAAAATCTTAAATTTTGACATTTTCTATTAAACAATAATTATTATTTTTAATATAAGGAAAAGTGCTAGCTTTATAAATTATAGCCTATATGTTATTCTGATGTATGAGCTATATTATTGTAAAGTTTCATTAAAATCCATTCAGTAGTTTTTGCGTCAAAGAGTAACAAACACACATACATCCATACAAATTTTCGCATTTATAATATTAGTAAGATTTACTTTCCCCCTAAAGCAATGACACTACAATATGTACAATGTGTTAAGGGACATTCTTGACTTACTTTACCAGTGATTCCTGGCATTATTTGGAGAATATTTAAATAAAATTTTGATCTCCAGTGACTTTTTTTTCACCTAAAAACACAAAAAATCAGGACGTATTAGACAGTTACGCCTTTCGTTCACGCAGCTACTTAAAAGCTACTCAATCGCCGCTACCTGCTACCTGTCATACTATTTTTCTAGGGCAGCGCATAGCGGCGTTTACAAACACTAATAATAGTATGGAAGGTACAGACGAGCGGCGATCGCGTCGCTTGAAAGTAGCTCCATGGAAGAACGGCATTAGGGGTGGGGTGAGGGGTTGGTCGGATACTCGGCTGAGTGACAAAACGTGGAAGATTTTTTTTGTTGTTTGATTTTGAAGAAAAAATTATGCTAGTAGTTCTGTGAACAGTAGATGTTGTCCAAAAAATTATGTTTCTCTTATTTTAAACCAAAACCAAAATTTCCTCTGAAATCCTAATATTTGTAAGTAGATATTTAAATATAATGACGTTTCACATTTGAAAAAAAATCTTTACTGAACCTTTAAAACAGCCACCATCTTGAACTGGAACCGAAATGTTATTAACAAATGTACAGAGAGATAAAATGCCAAAAGGTTGAGTTACAAAAGGACTTCACTATGCTGATGCTATTCCCTGATGGCCTTTGTCATCTTTGGTAATGAATGCTGTGTGGAGATTCATTAGGGGAAAGATAGGAGTTAACATGTGTCTTGAAGAGACTCATATTGTAGGAGGGAGGAAACACAGAGGCTTTGGTGTGTTACACTTGAAAATTGTAACAAATTAAAATATTGAGAAAACCTACTAAGTACAAACAGTCATCTTTGGGGATGCGTTGTGTGAGGAGTCAGTGTTGGTCTTCGAGGACCCGTCTTTTAGGAGGGAGGAAACATGACAAGACGAAGCTGACCAGTCATTTCACAGCCGAGGTGTTAATTTTGGGATATTAGTTTTTCAAAAGAAAAAAACAAAAGTAATGCAAAATCATTTATTTAGCAATATATTAACATAAAAATAAATCTACACTCATGACTAGAAACAAGCATCTTCTAAGATATTTCACAATGCGTAATATGTAAATTACAAAATTTCTCCTAAAATTCATAATTTTAATTACAATGCCAAAAGAATACATCAAAACCATTTGGTTAGCAATATGTACCCTCCATCTAATAATTTATTTGTTATTAGCAAGGAAAAGTTCAAATTCATTGATTTCAAAACTAACAAATATCTTGTTTTCTATATATTTTACAACAAATCGGTTCAAAAATGAACCAGAAGCAATCACCGGAATTCATTTTAGTACTGCTGTTTCAAATATTATAATAATGTTTATCAAAGTGATTTAATTCCCAATAGAAGTGAGGTATAATTTACATTCATTAAAAAATATAATCTTCAATCGGTTTAAAGCAGGTAAGAGATTTTTTTACCAAATTACAACATAAGAACATTTCAAAATAAATTAATTAATTTCCTACTGAATTTGGCTGAGGCGTAAATTTTACATGCTGCAAAGAAGCAGCAAATTATCTTTATTTTACAACCTAACAATAAATAATAAACAAAGAGATGCTTTACATTGTGTTCAACTTACAGTCTATCTTTTATTAGCAAACTTCTCTACCTACAAGCTGACAGTTGACATATTGTAGAGAGATTTATTTTGGATGAAAAACTACAAAGCCTTTAAAAAACATACAAAGCGTATCCACAAATAATTCATAAGTATCATAGCTTATAATATTTATAAAAATATGGATTGAGGTGCCTTTTTAACTAATTCGTGTGGAGATAGAAAGAAGCATTGCCACAATACTAATTTTGATTTTAAGACGCAGAATACAATTTTATTTCAAACTTGAGTTCAGCACAGTTTGATCAAAAGTCGAGAATCAACATTTAACGGGGACTGTTCAAATTTTAAAAACTCAAAGTGGCGCTGATCATCATTTTAACGGTCATAATTTATATGTGATGGAATTTGAAACAACTCGTTGCTATAAAGCAGGTAGGAAGTCTCATGAAATTCGATAAGGTCAGTCCGGGAAGTGCAGCGTATAAATTAATGAGTTGGATTCAATTACCGTATTTAGTAGCGAATTGAGTGTGCTTTAGAAAAATAAATGGATAAGAAATGTACAAACCAAAAGTTTATTAATAGCCTTAGCGTGGGAACTATAACCACTGTAGTGATAGCTATCCAAATTTATGTAGGTGATTTTTATGATTTAAAATTAATTATAAATATAACAATTTTTTTTAAATGTATTTATAAACTTTAAAATATGGGATAAACGGTGAAATCTAGATGGATTCATTGGCTTTAAACCGCAGTAAGCAGTTTTATATGTTTCCATATAAATATTTGGAGGTATGATATTAACCCCTACTGTGTAGCTGGCTTCATTTGCAGTCCAGTGTAATTTTTACTGCCTTGAGGTGCACTGCAGTGTGCAGTGTGAAGAGCGAAGTTTTAGAAATTTTAACGCATTTCATCATTGTCCATAAAAATTCCAAAGTAAAAAAGTTGATTTCGAAGCATTCCTATTATTTCAATCTAATTTTCAATATCAAATTTGGCTTTGAGATATTTACAAAATTTTGCCGGTCTCGTAAGGGTTAATCGATATCGCTTGAGTGGAGTAAAAAGTAATATAATCATTTTAGTAAAAGCTGTCACCTAAATATACTTTTTTACAGAAATTTATTAATATACTGAAAAATGGTATATGACAGCTTCTGTTTCATGATATAATTAAAAACACGTAAATAAGTAGTTTTTTACTATTTCTTTGAGTAAAAATTACTAAACAAAGGGTTTAGTATATAGTACGTTCCTAGATGTCACAAATTGCTTAGTTTTCTCATACCTGATAGATGAACTTACCTCAACTGACCTTGTAACTGTAAAATTAATGAAACTAGATAGGTCCTTGCTTATTAACTTCATGACTTTACTATAGACATGGTTTAGGAGAGAATTTAGAGTAAAAATAAAAAAGGGCCACTGTTTACATATTACATTATTTTTTAACAAAATGTTTTATATTATTATGTCATTGAGTTCATTTTATCTAACTTCTTAGCACATAAGCAAATCAAAAACAATAATTGAGAAAGAACATACAAGTTCCTTGAGAAAAATATTGTAATAATTTATTTAATATGACTACCTAATGTTATAAAGATGCTTGCATTTTTTCTAAAAATTTCATGATGGCTCTAATACAGTTGTTAGATTGACTTTTAAAGGCTAACATATTTTATAAACACGCAAATTATTTAAAAATTAAACCAGCCTGTAAACCTTTTAACCGTACTACTGATGTTTATAGGATAACAGTTTGTAGGGGGCACTTTTTATGACATTCATACATTTTCAATGAAATTAACGCACGGGCACGGTTTATCCACGCACATATGTTATGTGACCATAGTGGCGAAAGGTTAAGACAACTTAATAAAAAATGCAACTCATGTAGTGGTACATATTTGTTTTCAATCAGGAGCCATATAAATGAAATACAAATTTAATAGATTCCTTGCATAACTTAATTTATGTATACATAATAATATATTTATTTCATATGTCAGCTAGTCTGTAGGAGAAGCATTGCATTGAAAATGTGCATTGGCTTGACTAATAAAATTAAACACTAGTTGATCTATACTCGATACAAGTAGAAACAACAGTTTGATTGATATTCCTAAGCTTCAAATAAATTATTATTGGCACACCTATGTAATCATGTATGTATAAAATTTAATTGATGAGGATGGCAACCCATTTGAGCTAATTAAAACAAAAACAAGCATTATTATATCTTGCTAGCAGCTGAGATCTCTAGCCATGATAGGGGTATAATTTCATTAAAAAAATTATTTATATAATTTTTTTTTTTTGATACAATTTCATGTTAACATAGTCAATAATATTATTCACAATCAAAGTACATACAAAATATAAATAAAAAGTTCTAATAAAGTTGTTGGAGCTGTGATATTTCATATCATTTAAATTGGTATGTCAATAGAACACTTGTGACAATGTTGTAAATTGTCAAAAAATTGCACAAATAATACATATTATAAAACAATGGTAACACAAGTAATACGTAATATACAACTCAATACATATTTAGGATTAATACACATGCCGCCTTTCCGAGGTTAAAAATAACTATCACAGAAGCAGTATAATTAATGATTGTGAATCTAACATAGCTTTATATTGCACTGGATATGATTTAACAATATGGCGTGACATACTATTCTGTTATTTAGTATGGCATGTATTATGAGTGTATTTCATTATTATCAGATGCGATGCTTTGGTAAAGGGTGATTAAATGAAGTATAAAATATAATTAAGAAATAAATGAATGTACAATCAATATTATTTATGCATTCACTTATCAATGAAAGTTCTCAAAAATAATCTAATAATCTCAAAGTGAAAAGCAAATACAACAATGTGCCGCACAAAAAGAAACTCAAATTTAAAAATTTAAAAAAATATATTTTATAGTTATAAATTTCAATTTTTTAGAAGAATTTATCAATAATATTGTAAGGCGCTCCGCTCACGGGAGAAACTGAAACCAAACTAAAACTGGCTGGTCGCTATGGTTTCCAACCAAACTTCTATCACGACGCTACTCAATTTTATGATTTCAGTAATTATCTCAGCTTGTTTAACCATAGATGAAGAACAATCTTTTTTTTCAAGTTTCGAGTCGAGTGCGTTGCCATTGGCATCGGTTTTTTGAGAAGTTGTGTAGTGTGCGGACCATCACATTGACATATACAGGATAGCGAGTTTAGTTGCAAATTGGCTTTTTTTCAGTTGCCTGGTGAGCGGAGGCAATTCTTTCTTCAGATAGATTACTTTAATTAGGGCAACACTGATATTGATTTCATGCGTATGAAATAATAATGCAAATTCTAACTAGTAATAATATTGCAGCAAATTTGGGTAGGTACCTACTTTAAACATTATCATAGATATTTTAATTCATTAATTTTTAATTGCAAAGAATTTGGTTGGGAAATAGTGAATTTAAGGAGCAAAAGAATAATATGTAAGTTAAATTATTGTTGAAATTGTATATTGTTGCTGGGAACCGATGTTATTGTAAAAAAATCATTGTAATAATCATACCTACAGTAGTTTGAAATAGTTTTCATTGGCTCACAGCTCAGATAAAATTTTCTGCCTAAGATATCATATTCAATCTTTATGAATCAAAATTTACACTCTACTTTATCTATGATTTAAAAATTATTCAAATTGTTCTTTGAAAAGTCTCAGTCACAATTAATTTTATTATACATACATACATTGATAAGCAATCTTGCAAATACAACAGCGGACCTTGAACAGTGAATGTAGATTGCAAAATTATTTGAGAACTTTCATAATAATGTGTTTATAATAAATATATTATAATGGAACTACAACTAAATAATACTAGCTTATTTTAGGGTCTTTTAACTTAGCTATTATTTTGAAACATTTTTCATCAAATGCCTAAAAAATGGCAACAAAAAACATTTTAATATCATAAAAAAATAATTGTAGAAAGTCTTCATGTATGGTGGAATAAAAAACATTTTTTTTACCCACGGGGTTGTATAGAACGATATGATACATAAAAAAAAATGAAACAAGAAGGAAAAAACAAATATTTTCATTGCACAAACAAACAGCTAAAAAACAAAGCTGTCATTCACAAAAAAATACAAACACTGTTGAATGGAGTATGTATATAAAAATGATAATAAATAACAACAAAAAAACACATCACAAATTTTTAATAATACATACTATCATCATTGAAACTAAAAAAAGGGTCTTTCTTTTATTTTTAAATACTGAGGGAGGCTTTTCTATAGACGAAGGACTTATTTCTTGTTAACTTAACTGTAAAAATATTTTATCTGGCTTAATTATTGTACTGGCTATGATATTTGATACAAAATGCACTGGTGAAAAGCTAAATCACTGTAGATTTAGTAAAAAAAAAAAAAATACTTAAATGCGCTTAAAATTTAACAAAAAATCTCCTAGTTTCAACAACGATATATAATTATTATAAAATATGTTCAAAATACAAACAATTAGGATAATTGAGGAAAAAACACTCATGGGGACTGATCAGTTCATAACACAAAAATTGATAAACCTCTTTTGGATCTTATTCCCCTGCACATATTTGAGACCACTTTCTCATTCATTTTTAACATCAACGATTTTCAATTAGTTTCGACTGAGCTTTATCAAAGCTAACTGCCAATCAGCAGAAGATCAGCTTTGTTTAGAAGAACTACAATAGGGATATCTATGTAAACTTTGTCAAAGCAATGGGCTCCCTACTGATTTTCTACAGGTGTGAAAATAAAGCATTATGTAATCCTTAGACTGACTCAAGTCGCCTTTAATGAATTTATTTTCCCTTTCAATGTATTAATTGACAATAGTCCTTGGTCTTTAGAAAACATTAGCGATGAAAATGTAAATTTTCTGCCACAACATTCAAGCAAATCACCTAACGCCTCAGACACACTAATGATTTGTAAATGCGCTTTTTATTGTATAAGTGAGGTGACACAAAAGAAAAAGAACTTTTTTTCCAAAAGGTTTAGCAATTTAACAGCCACACTTTTTCCCCTAGAGCATTTGTACCTCAACATTGAGTCTATAATATCATCTAAGTCAGCGACATCCCTTGTATCCAGGAGCTGAGGTCGCTTGCATCACAGTCCAGGACTATCTCCTCCCTCTCATCGGGGACCAGGACTTGCTGGGCGGCTGTTCTGCCGGTCAGGTAGGCACCATGAACTGTGGAGTAGAAGTTGCTGTGGGTATGTTCACCGGCAAACAGGAGAGTAGGCTGGAAAAAAAGGTACCATTTTATTCAGTTGGCAACATTGCTTGTGGATAAATAATTACATATCTTCCTTTCAAGTGCATCTATGGAAAAAATTTCATGAAATATAGTGGCACCACCTCTAATTGGCCGCAGTCCCCCCGGCGGATCCGGATTTTTTAAGCGATTTTGCCCCTTATGAATAAAGAAATTGTATGAAGAACAAGGTCAGAATCGCTTGGGCCATTTTTGTTCTTGACATAATACGAAATACTGGATAGCATTTAGCCACTCCGAATAATTCAAATTAATTGCCAATTACGCGCCGGGTACCAAAGATGGCGGACAAAATGGCTGCCGCTTGATAATATAAACGCTGTCATATTCAAAGTCTATATTTATTCATTGTTTTTTTATATAAATCCATTGTGGAAAGCATAGATTTGAGTTGTTATTAGGAAGTTCGTTTTATCTACATTATTTTTATGTAATTTTTGTAATATATCACCAAAAGAAATGTTATAAAAATTGTATTCGTAAGAAAAGTGAGAACTGTCAAATATTTTACATCGTATTGAAAAAATATATTTTTTCTATGCTGGCCTTCAAAAGGTTAAATCAGAAACTGCAGACATAAAACATTTTTTAGTATTAAAATAATTGATGTTTCAGGTTTCATTACATGTTAATAAGCAAATTAAATTATGGAATTAAAATATACAGCTTTTTATTCAGTTGGTAATCTTGTCAGGAGAGAAAGAAATCTCTTTCTTTTGTGTGCATCTATGGAACATTTTTCATGAAATAAGCGAACGAGGTGATGTATACTCAATTAATAAACAAAACTGAGCAAACACGAAACACTTACTGAAAGACATGCTGATAGTTTGTAGCTAAATAACAAATGTAATTAAAGTAAATATTTACATCATGGATGATCTATTTATATGTAAGCAAATAACAAAGCACTTTGTATTATTAGGTTGCATAGGGGCTTGTTTACTAAGTAATAAAAAAAATTAAGATATTTATGTTGTCACAAATTAAAAAGGTAAGGTAAGCACTTAAACAAATTAACAGATACAGGGCGTTTCTCACTATCCTCCTAATAGCTTATCCATACTATAAAGTTTATTTTCGATTTATGATTACAGTTTATTTATTTATTAAGTCGGAGTTTATTATTCGTTACTCGAACCTATGAATAGTGGCTATATTTTGGATAAGTTGGCCGAGTTTTCTAACTATTGCAAGAATTTTATTTTTAATAATATTCGTTATAGTATGGATAATATCAGGAGGATGGTGAGAAACCCCCACATTTATTTAAGGGTAAACATATATGTATATATGATGAAAACGATTGGAAAGAAATAATTTATGACAATAACTATTTATTATAAAATTCATTATTTTATAAGATAATAATTGATATGTTCTACAATTTGAAGGAATTTCAAATTGACACCCACAGCCCATTCGTATTGGCGCATTTGCCAAGTGTTAGTCAAATTAGCAGTAGATGGTGCTAATCAAAGTGTATAAATAATTTTAACATTGAATAAAACTGGTTGTGAAGTGTAACAAATAATGAAATAAACAAATAATTTATTTATAAAATAATATTTTGCAAGCAAAGCGAGGTTAAACTATGTAATAAAAATGTGTTTTAATGTTCACTTTATTTGTTTATGTAATTATGAAGAGAGGCATCTAGCAGAATTGACCTCTCATTTGGCGCCCACCGGCGGGTAACAGATGTGAGGTTAAAAAATAAAATGTGATTTTAACCCTTACGTATAAAGAAATTGTACAAGGACAAGGTCAGAATCGCTTGCGCCAATATCAATCCAGACATTGCTTTTTATTTCAGTACTCTGAAATAAAAAGCTTTGATATTGATTTTCTATGGAATACGGCCATATGTGGGCAAATTTCATCCGACATTCAAGAGGTTAAAAGAAAAAATGAAATCCGCATGGCATATGACCCTTCAGAATGACAATGTTCCATCTCGTCGCCTTAGTTTTTAATTGTCCAAATGACCATTTTAGTTTTTGTTCATATATATATCATTTTACTAAGAATTATTTAAATTAATCAGACCTTTACCCTTACGGAACTACCTTCGTCTTAAACACCTTTCATAATGTTTCATTGAAATAATGAAAGAAAACCTTCTGTAAAATTTGCTAATTCATGATCGTTTAGACAATTGAGAACTAAGGCGACGATTTGACAAGCCAATGCTATGCGATTGTGAGCTCAAAAGTAACTTTCTTCAAAGCCCATTAACACATTACATGCGTACTGTACAGGGCCCGCAGATACTTTAATTGTACACAACTGCTAACCCTGTACAAATCGCAAGTGCGCCCCACTATTGAATTTGGCAGCCATCTCTGGTCTGGAGCCCCGATGTACCTGAAAAACACCCTCGACTCTGTGCAGAAACGGGCGGTCCGCTTGATAGATTCTCCTGTCTTAACAAACGGATTGCAATCTTTAGAGCACAGGCGTTGGGTGGGAATGCTATCCTTGTTCTTCCGGTATTTCAATGGAAGATGCTCCGAGGAGCTAGCGTCATTGATCCCCTCGGCACCGGTGCATAGTCGGGAAACACGCCAAACGCGCGCCCAACATATGTTAACAGTTGACATTTGTCACATGAGAACGGGACGTTTCTACGACTCGTTCTTGTGTTCAACAGCTCGGCTGTGGAACGATTTGCCGGCCTCTGTGTTTCCTCCTTCCTATAACATGGGTCTCTTCAAGACCCACGTTCACTCCTTCCTCTTCTCAAAAAGACCCTCCTCACAGCATCTTCAAAGATGACATAGGCCCTGAGGGAAATTATTTTCCTCAGGGCCTCCTGTGTGGAGTTAATGTAAAAAAAAATAAAAAAATTCATGAATCTTTTTCTTCAAAGGAGTCTGTTTTTCTTCAAACAAGTGGCAGAAACAGAAGCGATTTATTATTAAAAAACAACAATAAAAATGCTTTCATGTGAAAAGTAATGCCATCCCTAATACATATTTAACTTTCTTCCTGGATGGTTTTTACAAAATTTAACAGTGCATTTCATCGTTTAACCTCTCGTAGGCCGCAGTCCCCCCGGCGGGTCCGGATGTTTAAAGCGATTTTGCCCCTTATGTATAAAGAAATTGTATGAAGAACAAGGTCAGAATCGCTTGGGCCATTCTCGTTCATGACATTATGAATTACTGGATAGCATTTAGCCACTCTGAATAATTCATATTAATTGCTAAAGACACGCCGGGCACCAAAGATGGCCGACAAAATGGCTGCCGCTTGATAATATGATAGCTGTCACATTCGAAGTCTATATTTATTCATTGTTTTTTATATAAATCCATTGTGGAAAGCATAGATTTGAGTGATTATTAGGAAGTTCGTTTCATCTACATTATTTTGATGTAATTTTTGTAATATATCACAAAAGAAATGTTATAAAAATTGAATTCGTAAGAAAGGTGAGTGAGAACTGTCAAATATTTTACGTCGTATTGAAAAAATATATTTTTTGTATGCTGGCCTTCAACAAGTTAAAGGTAACTAACGCACGAATACAGCTTATGAACGAACAGTCTTTTCACACCGAGCGGTGAAATCATAATGGCTTGGTAAGCCACGCCCAATTGTACCCAGTTGAGTTTGTTTGATGTATTGTGCACAGTTACTGCCATCTCCTCTACCTTCTTTCCTCCATGGTCTAGCAAATCCCAAAAAAAAAAGGTTTTACCTTGGGTTGATGAGGATCGGTGAAGCACGGTCTGGATATCATTTCTATATCCAGTTGGGATGCGCCAACGCCTATCGCAGTATAGGATCCTTTACTATAGTCCTGCTTGTGCCAGCTTGTACTGTAAAAGAGATGCATTTTTAAAAAAAAAATTATTTCAATCTAAATATTTAAATTGCATCAAATAAGATTAAAGAAGATATAATAAACTTAGAAAACCGTTGGTACATAATCATTTTCACAGATCTACACAGTAATAGAGGTATAATATATAAATTATATTTATTTCTCTTCTTGCCTCAAATCAAAGAGATTTATATTTTAAATATATAAATATCATAATAAATATGTTATGTACATTAGGGTGCTTCAAAGATGTATAATTTTTTTTTCTTTTGAATTTCCTATGGGCCATCCGTTTATATGTTTCCAAATGTCTAAAAACTTCCAAAATTTTTTTTTATTTATGGGGTTTTAGGGATGAAAATGTAGAAGTTTAACCTAAAAGTATAAGAAGGTGGTATTTAAACTGAGGAAGTATTTATTTTAAGTATTTTTTGTACTTTTAAGTATTTTTAAGCTTGTAGGAGTCATCATTATATGGCTCGATTGTAAATTCAGTCCAAGAACAAAAGTATGTTATTACTCTAAGAATCTAATTGAGATACTAACAGTTTAAACACGCTTCCTGCTTGTTTACAATACTGCGGGGTTCAGGAAAGGGGTGTGTTTAACATATCTGTGGCTTATTTAATTTTGCATGAAGTGACATGTTTAATCTGAAGCGTTGCAATCATTGCCCCAAATGTTATATATTTTCGAAAATTTGATCAATGGTAGCGACCCCTAAAATTTATTAAAATGAAAAATAAAAAAAATATGAATATGTTTTGGGCTAATGAAATCATATAAAAGGGCGCCCTGATAAAAAAGTCAAACTTTTACATTTTGAAGCAGCCTAATGTACATATATATACGAGTTTACTATCTTTATCTTTGA
The DNA here is from genome assembly GCA_951813805.1 of Limnephilus auricula. Taxonomy (NCBI): domain Eukaryota; kingdom Metazoa; phylum Arthropoda; class Insecta; order Trichoptera; family Limnephilidae; genus Limnephilus; species Limnephilus auricula. The sequence continues at coordinate 4,506,468 of OX638401.1, forward strand.
TAATAAATTCCATTTGTCATTCATCAAAAATCTGTAAAACACATTCTAGTATGGAATCACATGACCTGTGATTTGAAATTTGAGCCTCTTGAGAACTAGATCTCTGTGTTACTAAATATTTTAAAATTATATGTAATTTAAGTGTAATAATTAAACATAAATAAAGTTTATGACATAGATCGAAAATTTTAAGTAAGACCTCTTATGCCTGTTTGAGAAAAACGTTGAGAACAAATTTAAAAAAAAAACTATTTTGTAAAAAAAAGAAAAAAAGTTTTTTGTTAAAACTAAGTATTTGACAGAATGCTAACTTTTGCTTTTTTATCTTTTTCAAATAGATAGGTACCCAAGGTTTGACAAAATTCTTCAATCAGATAAGGTGACATTATAAATGGTTACTTACCAAACACACTTCTGAGGTTCTGGAACAAAAGGATCATTTAAGAACTTCCGGAGAATCTCCGTACACTTGGCTGCTACCAACTCCATTGGCAAAGTCTCCATGTATTCCGCTTCCTTGCCTGAGATCCAGCCAAGCAGCAGAGTTTCCGACACTTTAGAAAATGAATAAATCTTTCTAAACCAATTCTTCTGTACATCAGCTTCATCGTCGACGGCCTCCCATAAGAGCATTACTTCTGATATGGTGGGGTTGAGAAATGGTCGATCGTAATGAAGAAAGATCTTATCAACAGTTCCAAATAGCAATCGATTGATGGCTTCTATCTTTTCACTAGGTAAATTAGGAGAAAACATTGAAGAGGCAGAGTCTTTTAAAACCCCTAAAGGAATTGTGCAAATTATGTGATCAGCGTAAAACTTTTTACCATTCTCACATTCAACTTCCACCATCTGTTTACTGGTTGCTGCCTTTTCTGGAATCTCTTTAAATAACTCTTTTCTCTTCGCCGTGGGGGAAGCGTTTGGAGAGTCATCTATCACAGTTTGATCCGAATCATCCGATTCATTCCCCGGATCGTCTATTCCGGAGTCTCCCCCTGGACTCCTCATGGCAGCAGGATTCACGGCGTTACACCATCTGATCACCTTCACAGGATGGTGCGTGAGGATATGACTTGCGGGAATATGTTTGGACAGAGGCTGGAGAATTGAACTATAACCAGTTGGTAAAACTATGTTCCCTCCTTGCAGCTCCGTGTAACTTCCAAGTTCTAGTAAATCTATCTCGTCCATAGAGTGACAGCCACTGATGCATGTTTCTCTTTTCAAGAGGCATTCAAAGATAAGTCGTCTCATTATTTTCTCCTCTGATTCAGGGATATTGTTTAAGTATATGGAAGCTTCTAAGTTGATGTGTTCGCCGACACTGTTGACATCGTCTGGGGGCAAGTACTGGCAATAAAAATACTCCTCGCATCTTCTGAGGAAGCATACGTACGCTTCGTAGATTTCTTGAAGAATGCCGAAGGGTACTTGCTTACCTTGCTCCGTAGCAGCGATGACCTTGTGTGGTTTGGGAACGTTTATAATGTCTATGAGTCCATTGGCGATGGCGAGTTCGAACATGGGATTGCCCAGCACTCCGTGTATCCAGTTGGCCCCCAGTTCTACCCGCTGGGGACCGATGGGTATCGATATAACTCTTCCGCCGATACGTCCTCTGGCTTCGAGGATTCGGAAGTCTGTGCAACCATTCTTTACTAAATGATTAGCTGCCGATAGACCCGCGACGCCAGCACCAATTATTAAAATTTTACATTTATTTGATAGTAGATTGGATTCCTCGACCTTTTTCTCCAGTTTAGGATCGTCTCCCATTCTGATTCATTTGTGTTTGGTTATTTTTCTTCAGCTGTTAACTGTCAGCTTATAATATTATAGAAAGACTTTGGCGTTTGACATCATAGATAAATGTTTAATGTTTATGAATTTATGGCTTCGAATTTTTTTAGGGCGCATTTTTAACAACACAAAACTTTAAAATGCTCAAAAATCATACAAAATATTTGAATAGGATTTCTTAGGGTTAATTGTTTTTCTAAAAGGAATACAGAAGTAGTTTTTTATGGTACAAATTGTAGCGAAAGTCGCTCTCTCAAACTTGGGCAATGTGAAACAAATACGTGCATTACAAAAACGATATGGCAACACCTCATCTGCGTCATTAAAAAGCAGGCCGCCAACTGTCTGGGGACAAATTTTACAGAAAAATAACACGGCCAAACACGGGATTTCTTCCGCTGCTTGGCAGCTTCTGTAAAATAAAATTTGTCTAGGTCTTATATTATATCTTTACGCGGGTTAAGTGCGTCAAGAGAATATATTTAGTTTCCCTAATAACTGTGCAGTTGTATAACGCAGGTCTAAAGGTCGTATGTGTGTTCAATTCAAAAATCGATATGTGCTAAAATCAAAACAGATCTTCGGTCGTCTATTATTATGGCGAATTCTGGACACTATGACGACGCTCTCCAGGACGAGGAGGTGTTCATCAACGAGGCTGACGGCCTGCCCAACGTGCACCCTAACCTCACGCAGTTAGACTACGACAATGACGATCCGTCGGCCGACCCGCTCGACGACTTGCCGAAGTCTATCATCGTCACGAACATTCAGAGTGAGATATTCAACGACGAGCAGTTGAAGACGGACATGGAGAACCTGTTCAGAGCTTTCTCCGACGAAGTCACGTTTCAGTGGCTGCGGAGTTTTAGGCGTTTGCGGGTGAACTACGAGCGGCCAGCCGCGGCGGCGCAGGCGAGGATTCAGCTGCACCAGTTCCCCTTCCTGCAGTCTTGCATCTCGTGCTACTTCGCGCAGCCCGTGACGCCCGTGTCCGTGAAGAATCTGGAGCCCCCCGCGCCCTTCAAGCAGTTCTTGATCTCCCCACCCTCGAGCCCCCCCCTGGGCTGGGAGCCGCGGCCCGAGATGGAGCCGTTGGTGAACCACGACCTGCTGGCCGCCTTGGCCGCGCTGGCCCCCGGGGAGTGTCACGAGGTGCTCCCGCCCCGGGGGCAGCAGCCTGCCATCGTGGTCCACACCAGCCCCAACACGCATATCAAACCTTAGTGCGCTCAATTCAAATATATTATTATTATTATTGCTGATTGTCAAGAAGATCACTTTATTATGTGATATGTTTTATACTTAACACTCCTGCGTTTCTCTCGCTAATACCAATTTATATGCGTCTGTATATTACCTAGAATCTTGTGTTAGCAAATTTCTTACCTAGACATCGGATTATGTGCACTAACAACAAGAAAAAGTGAACATTCAAATTAAGTATAAACAAAATATGAAACCAGTTTTATGACGAGAGAACCAAAAACAACAATATATTTGCCGTAAAATAAATAGTGAATATGTTTTTTGAAGTGTAAATTTGGATCGTATTAAACCATAGTGAACTAACTCACTTTTTGGAATTTCTGAGTTAGAGCTTGAAATGAGGGCTCCAAATCATAATCTAGCTCTGCAAGAGAGAACCAATCAGAGAAATACTGTATTGAACAATCAAAGACGCTATTTCTCTGATTATGATTTGGAGCCCTCATTTCAAGCTCTAACTCAGAAATTCCAAAAAGTAAGTTAGTTCACTATGGTTTCAGACGATCCATTTATAGCGATTCTTCTCCAATACAAGATTGTACACCAAAAATCATACAAATCAACTACTGTCTTGTTGTGTCCCAGACGATTATATGCTTCTTGCTTTAGTAAATCGTGCAATGTAATGCAACGATGATTCAACAGATGATTCAATTTGGTTGAGCGATTGTTAGCAATCTGGTTGAGTTGAACGTAAAATTGAACCATGTGAAAGTTTCTATTTCACTGTGATCCCAATTGCCAGAAATTAAAATTTGTAAAGGGATTTAAATGCACAAAATCCGTTGTCTAGTAATGTAATTTCTTGTAAATATTTAAAACTATTATTACTAAACTGAAAAAAACTGTTAAAACTATCAATAAGATCGGGAACTTTGAAGACGTTTTTCATTTGGCAGATTGTACCAAGATTCTAAGTAATATACCGGCCCTTAGTCTATCCAACGTTGTTTAGATCTCACCCTGTTGTTATTAATAATAGCTTTTAGTGAATCTCAACAATCATTCTTTGTTACCATCTAGAAACAATTTTATCCATGATGTATGAAATTGCAAATGGTTGATTGCATGATTCTCATTGCCACGAGTATTGATTGTTTTACTATTAATAAGTAGTTGTGCTTCTCCACAACGCGGTCTGTATTACCTACGAGTTTTTGTATGTTTTTTATGCCTCACCAGGGAAATTAATTTGACATGTATTACTTTTATTGGCGTAATAACACATTGTTTATGAAATTTATTTCATAGAACTTAGTCAATGTCTTCCCAATTACAATCCGGCCAACACAACGTTTGAATGTATTATATTATAACACAATGGAAAATTACTGAAATTGTCCACTAGAAAATGGTTATAATATATATTATGTATGTATTTATTAGACTGTTAGAGCCAATGAGAAAAAAGTAACTTGTTGCACTAGTAATATCTTTTGAAGAATGAGCGTAAAACGATACATTGTTTGGTTTTTTAAATAAGAAAATCTCGAGGAAGAATGAGGTTAGTAATATTTTTCATGTGGCTGATCACTTCATTTGCTAATCCGCGGTAAATTGTATACTAGCCACCATACCTCAGTGTTCAAAAGATTTTAGTAGTTCAATGACGTAGTATAAGTACTGTATGAACTATTTGTACGCAACTGCGAAGCGTGTATTTTTCAGCTTGTCTTATTATAATTGAAGGTATGTTTCTGGCAAACGGTCCTCTTCTTGACAATTGATAATATTTTTATCAACAGAGTTTATTTTTGTGTAAAGAGGTTATATCGCAAATAATGTTGTATTGCATTACACAATTTAAGTTACGTTAAATATGAAAAGGCTGTTAATTTACTTTTAGTATTGGGAAAAGCTGAATTTGCCTCGGAGCGGTGCGGGCGCGTGTTACAACACTGTCCCGGCCCCGCGCGGGCCTCCCGGTACCCCGTTGGTGCCCCCATGTGATTACCCGCACTTTGTGCCGGAAAGTTTATACATTTAGAATATAGATTTGTTACCATTTTAGTACATAATTTCTTTCTCAATCGTTGAATGCTTTCCTTTGTTTAACTAGAGGACGAGTTGTGTTGATGGCCTGAGAGTCGGCTAGGTAGACTAGCCGGTTCTTGCCAAGGGGAAGGGGAGTTGTATTTTTGCATACTAACACAGCATATTGGTAGATTAGGTGTAAATAAATAACCACATTTTTCATGTAACTTTATGAAAGTGTTATATTAATGAAATATTTATAATGATTACATCGAGAAATGATAACTTAAATTCTATTTTGTCGTGAATGTAAATTATGAATGTTTGATGTAAATATAAGTACCGCAAATACATTAGATATGTTCAAACCTGAGTCTTATTTATAAAATGCTTTTGTGCAAACGCAATGTACTACCGCTTCATGTTGTCTAGCGGAATCATCACTTCGGGGGTGGCTTCCGGGATGGAGTGCGTCTTGTTCTTCTTCCCCAGGCAGCTGGTGAAGCAAGTGTCTCCCACTCCGAAGCGTTCTCCGTCTTGCAGAGATTGCGGCATGGGCTCTCCCATTGTTTCCGGGAGCAAGAGAGTCAAGAAACCAGACAGTAGAGAGATAACTCCGAAGATGACGGCGGGGATGGTCGGGTTCAGAGAGTCTAAGAGTGTTATCATCGGAGTCAGAGCACCAGATAACCTGGCACTCATGGAACCGAGACCCAGAGCAGAGTTCCGAACCACTGTGGGGAACAGTTCTGCGGAATAGTTGTAAATAATGGCAAAGGATCCGGCGATGAAGAGTTTTCCCAGCATGACAACACTTGTGGCAGCTGCCGTTCCCTGAGTGAGATAGGCCGCAATGATACAACACAGTCCTCCGGCCAACATCAAAGAACTGATGAGAGATCTTCTGCCAAGTCGGTCCAGGAAGTAAATCACAGCAGCGTAGCTGGGGAATTCTACAAGACCCATGATGAAGAGAATCAGGAATGGGTTTCCTGCGAGCTTGCCGGCATTCAGAGAAAGTCCATAGTATACCAAGGAGTTAGCAAACCAGCAAAAGCACACATTCAGGGTCTTCTTTCTCAAGTTGGGGGTCTTGAAGAGATCCGAGGCTCCGGCTGAAGGAGTATTGCGGCTGGCAACTGCTTTTCCCCTGGAGACAAAATGTGCCGTGTCGACACCATAACCCCTGTTGTTCATTTTCAATCCTTTCTGAACGATAAGCACAGCTTCTCTGGCTTTACCTTGAGACCACAGCCAGCGAGGAGATTCATCCATGATCCACCAGTGAGGAATGAGAATAAGTCCGTGCAGTCCATAGATCACTTGTAGCAAAGTCCTGTCATTGATCGCTGCTCCCCATCCCGCGACCAGCATGATACCGCCTGCAAAAGCAGCCTGGAAAGCGATACCACAAGCTGTTCTCTTGCTCGCTCCGACGATTTCCATAGTGAGCACGAATCCAGTTATATACGATCCGGCTGATCCGAAGATTCCGTACATGAATCTCACAACTAAGACTGACCAGTATTCGGGAACGAAGGCAACAATTACACCAAGTATTAACTGCAATAATCCTGACCAGCAGAAAACTGTTTTTCTTCCGATTTTATCCGCCAGCCCTCCGAGTACAACAGCGCCAGTAAACACGCCCAGCATGTAGGCACATTGGATTAGGGCCCCCATCCATCTTCGGTCACAAACCAAGTCCCATTCAATGGTTCTGGAGGAAACGTAGTACGTTGGATCGTATATGTATGATTCACAACTGACAATATCGCTTCCATTAAACATGGAGCAGGATTGGATATCTCCATTTTCCTTTTTGGGGATGGCTGCTAGAATTTCTGTAGAGTTCCAAAGGGTGAATGTTCCATTTCCATCCAGTCCAGGGATGGCGCACCTGAAATTAAAATAGAAAACATATTAGTATTTTAAATAAAAGAATTGTAACTAACCATTTTCCGCAGGGATAGAAAATGTTATAACGATCTTTACATAATCTGACTCGAGTAATTGTTTCACTTGTGCGCCATTTCAGACTTTTGATTCTATTCAGATCTCCGCTTTTGCAATACGGGTGTACATAGTTTTGCCTCACAAATGCCACAGGGACTTTGTAGTGCATACCCTAGCGGAATTGCTATAATTGCATGTCTCAATAACTATATACTTTAGAGTTGGTATCAGAACTCCATTGCAGACTGCTAGCCTCACTTCTTTTGACAACTTTTAATTAGTAATTGCTGTATTCAGTGCTCTGGTCTGCCATCCCATCTCACAAACAGGATTCTCAAATACACAAAAACATTTCCATACTAAACTTTCCTGAATAAACCGTTCACGACTACTATAGTAAAAGTGTTTTTGCAGCTTCAAAAACGTTACATACGTGATGAACAGCGGAAACAGCACGACGTTAATGGCGCGCGCCATATTTTTTTAATACAAGTAACTTACAAATAACTTCTACGATCTAACAACACACTAAACGCCTGTATTTTAGTCTTGTCCTCACAATTATTTATTTCTGTCATCTTTTTTTCTATTTTCTTTTCTTTTTATTGCTTTGATTCTAATTATCTTTTTAAATTTATGTACATAATTTAATTTATTTCATCTTCCAAGATTAAAATATCAAAATTAGCTTAAATTTCTGCCACCTCGGAACAAGCTCAGTTTAGTGAGGTGGTATGTACAAAAAAAAAATTAGTATAATATTACTTGGTAATAAATAATGATAATTTTTTTTTAAAAGTGAGGGAGAGGCAAGAAAAGTAATCATTTTCTTGCCTCACCCTCACTCGTATTAAAGAAATGAGATGGCGCGAGCCATTACCGTCGCCTTGCTGTTTCCTCGGGTCATCACGGTAATAATAAAAGTGCTCTATGACTTTTTTTTTTATTTCAGTCCCTATAATAAGCAAGTATAATTTTTATTACCTAATAACAAATTATAAGGAAAAAAGATAATTATTTATAATGTTTTTCTTAGTCCTCCTCACTAAGTTGAGTGAACTAAGTTCCTGTGTTGAGGTGGATTAGGTTTTATTTTAAAACGGTTTCAGGTACTATGATGTTTTTAAAAATAATTTTCATTATACTTTTTTTACAATAGCTCCACACGGGAGGCCCCGAGGAAAATAATTCCCCTCAGGGGATTTCCCCTATGTCAACTTTAGGGATGTGTGGAGAGTTTTTTAGGAAAGGAAGGAGAGGAAGTTCTGGGAAGGAAGAAGGTATCAGGGATGAGAAGGAATCTGGGGGAGTCCAGGAGTAAAGGATGTATTAATCTATCCCTCCAACTGCTGTGCAAGGCGATGTTCCTAGAGAGTCCTGCCAGAGAGGTCAAACGGTTACCCTCTACCTTGACACAAATGGGCATTTGCTTTATTTGATATTTGCAGATGCTTCAGAAGCGTCCACTGCCAAGATCCGGACAAACCTCACCACATTAAATCGGGTACCCCTGCTAAGTCACCAAACGAAGCTATCCACTGTGTTGGTAATCTAATAAATAATTACTGTGGCAGTATTACCAAATTTTATTTCCCGGCTCCCAAAAGTTTGCTTTTTTGTTGTTGGGAATGAATTTTATAACTACTAATCAAGTAAAAGGATGAAATGGATAAAGTTTTTTACCGGTGATCGGGTACGGCAGCGACAGTGGTGAGTGACATCATGTGCATGCCGGCTGTCACTGCTGCCAATATATGCAAGATGAACTGCCAACATTGGTATTTGCCAAACTCTCCTGAAATTTAAAAAATTACAATCGTTTATTATTATGTCAATCAGTTCAATGACAATCTGGTAATGCATAATAATAGATTCCAAAGCTAAAACTTTTTAATATTACCACATGTTAATCTAAATATGGTTTGAATTGCCAGCAAACACAATTACTTTTTTGTAAAAGACAGAAATAACTCCTACATTATCATCTTTGTGGATGCTGTGTGGAGGTAGAGGAGGGGAAGGAGTGAATATGGGTCTTGGAGAGACCCATGTTTTAGGGGGAATGAAACGCAGAGGCCGGCAAATAGATCCACAGTCAATTTCTGGACTTCAAGAATGAGTCGTAGAAACGACTCGTTCTCAAGTGACAAATGCCAACCGTGTACATATGTTAGGCGCGCATTTGGCATGTTTCCCGACTATGCACCGTTGTCGAGAGGATCAACAATGCTAGTTCCTCGGAGTATCTTCCATTGAAATACCGGTACAACAAGGACAGTTAATTAATGTTGTCTATTCTCTAAGGATTGCAATCCGTTTGTTAAGATAGGAGAATCTATCAAACGGACCGCCCGTTTCTGCACAGAATCGAGGATTTTTTCAGATATTTTGGAGTTCCAGACCAGAGGCCCTAGCACGATTGGTAGGATAACTATGGGTAACTTCTCATCTTTCCCTACGACAACTGCAGATCGCAAACGAATAGGTGACAGTTCACAATGACTAAGTGTCCTCAATATATTCGATATCAACTGTCGTTTGTACGTTTGAGATCTGCAGTTGTCCTAGGGAACGATGAGAAGTTACCGACAATCGGTCGGTAACTTCATATCGAGCGACCATGCTAGCACACCTGAGGCGCAGCCAAATTCAACCGTTGGGCGCACTAATTGTGTTCTAATTAATACACAGTTGTGTACTAATTGAGTATCTGCAGGTCCTGTACAGTACGCCCAGTTTCTTAGAGGCTAACTTAACTCTGGCTTCGATGGAGCCCCCGTACCTGAGCTGGTCACTTAGACTTACACCAAGCGTACTGATGGAGAGCCTATTCGGAAGTTTGTTTCCTTTGAAGGAGACTAAATTTTCATTTCACTAGATAGAACAGTCTGGAGACAATTGTCCATTGTCTTAGGCTCTTCGAATCTCTCCCTTCTCGAAATCTCATAGCTCCCCTTATCTTTACCTTTCGGTTACCAACCATGGAGGGGTGAGCCTATATCGACAGGCTAGTTGGTTAGGCAGACAACTCCAAATACAATGTTTTGAGATAATCGGAAAAGCAATATTTGAATGCTCGCCATAAATCAAATATTATTATTGGAAAATAATACCCCTCAGTGCCTATGTCGTCTTTGGAGATGCTGTGTGAAGGGTATTTTTAGGTTAAACACCAGACAAACCTCACCTCATAAACCTGGGCATCCCTGCTAAGTGAGGATTTAAACTATGTAAATATTATTTTTTTCATTCTTTTATATATTTCAAATATTATGGAAGCGTTTGCCCACCAGTAGTAGTAGCGTGGCGGGCCGCATCGAGAGAAACTGGTTGAGGCAGACCTAACCTAGACCTCTCCAGAAGGACTCTCTCGACCCATCGCCTTGCACCGCAGTGGGAGGGATGGATTCATACATCAGGCACTCCTGCCCCCCTAGCACACTCGATCGATAAGGATTGATAGGATAATTTTCGGTAAATTCTCATCGTTCCTTAGGACAACTGCAGATCGCTAACGTACAAATAATAGTTGATGTCGAATATATTAAGGACACTAAGTCATTGTGAACTGTCACTTATTCGTTGGCGATCTGCATTCATGCTAGGGAACAGTGTGAAGTTACCGAAAGTTATCCTATCAATCCTTATCGATCGAGTGTGCTAGGAGCTGGGAGCCTGGACACATTGACCCCTAGACTCATACCTTTTTCCTTCCCATAACTTTCTCTACTTCCTCTCCTTCCTTTCCCTAAAAAGACCCTCCACACAGATGTCATAAGCCCTGTGGAATGTGTTTTCCTTGGGACCTCCTGTGTGGAGCTAATGAAAAAAAAAATAGCTGATGGAAAGACTATTCAGAATCGAAACGTTACTTGAAATGGCTTTAGCTATGTTTGGTGACCATTTCTAAATAGTACCTACTACCGAAGTGATAGGTAAAATAAAGAAATAAAGAAATCAATCAAAAAGGATTCTGAAAGGAAAAACTATTATACACGTTGTTTTGCCATTCAATAATACAGAATTCAGCGGGAAAACCAAGAATGTTTTTCTAGCACATAATTTTTCCTCATAGTATTTAAATTAATATTAGAATTATTTACAGAAAAGACCGTACGTAATTATTATAACTTCTCTTTAGCTGTGAGTGAATTATTAATGATCCAGTCTTAACATAACAGCAATAAAACAAAGACATAATGAAATGATCATGCATAGAATATTTTATATTAATGTGCATAGTTGAGTCTAAGAGGAAGAAGCTTAACAATCATAATTAATGGCTATTTGATGTGTCGTTATTGAACTGTAATAAAGACTCTTTGATCTTAATAATATTCACTGTTCAATAAGATAATATTGATATATGGCAGTATGACACACATGGACACATGTAACTTCAAATGGTTAATGTGTTTACTAGACTTTAGCATTGAACACTTTGAACAGAATCACTGAATAATATTGTGTTGTCTCCGAGAAATTCTCCATGGGGACAACAATAAATCATCATATTATCTCCCCTCCATTCAATATCTCAACTTTTCTAAGTCTGAACTCGACTCCAATCTTCACTATTAATTTTGAATTTTGCCCGTTTAAACTAAATTATTTAATTTCACCTTTCATTTCTCAATGATGGCCAAGGCCTAGAATACCCAACACCCTTGAAGGGTGAAGGCCAGGAATGATTTTTTTTTAAACATTAGTAGCATCAGATGATAGGTACCTATTTTGCCGTTGAGCTTTGAAGTGAAAGAAATATTATAATAAAATGAGTATGTACCTACATATTTTTGATTAAACTAAAAGTTTCTGTCACCGGAGGCAAAAATAACTACGCATTTTTTGTACATTTGGTACATTTTTTACTCCAAATCACGTCTCCAAATAATCTCAGTCGGTTGGTTACCGTTTAGACTCTTTAGAGAAATGTACCTTAAAGTAAAATTTTGATAATTTCAATTTTTTTCAATTATGTTTGAAATACTAAATATTACGGAGGTACATTGATAGGTAGGTAGCACACGCGATTTTTTTTTAATTTTCCGCTCTGCGATAGTGATGGCCATAATCGAGATATCCATTTAAAATGGATTGATTATTTATTTTGCTCTTTGCATCATTTTTCAATTTGCGATTCGGGTACGAGTACCGCCACCCCGGGAACCATTTATTGGATAACCAACACCTCTGCCATAGGTTACCCCAGTTGGTACGCTACGTTTGGTGACCTAGCTGGGGTGCCCGGGTTCATGGAGTGAGGTTTGTCCGGGTCTTGTTCAGAGCTCTCTCGGAACATCGCCTTGCACCACAGTTGGGGTTTGGTTGGATTCATACATCCGTTACTCCTGGAAACACTGACCCCCAGATTCCTACCCGCCCCTCATACCCCTTTCTTTCCCAGAACTTCCTCTCCTTTCTTTCCTAAAAAGACCCTCCACACAGCATCCCTAAAGATGCTATATATCCTGAGGGAAATTATTTTCCTCAGGGCCTCCTGCGTGTATATCTAATCTTTAAAAAAATAACTACCCGACACCAAATTAACCAAGATTGTTTTCGATTTTTTTCCTTCGTACCCTTTTCGTGCCATCTTATTGTTTCATTCGAATCCTTTTTAATCGATTACTTGAATAGTAGATATTATTAAATACCTATTCAAGTAATCGATTAAAAATGATTCGAATGAAACAATAAGATGGCACGAAAAGGGTACGAAGGAAAAAAATCGAAAACATTCTTAGTTAATTTGGTGTCGGTGTTCTGCGTAATTTTAAATGCTTAAATACGAGTAGTTGGGGGTAGGTTCTTCAAAAATCTGAAACTATAAGTATCCAGAAATAACAATCTACCAATTTAAAGAGTTGAACGAACTCATTTGATTTCCAATAAAAATGATCATAGAAAGGTGATTGATTGTCAATAAAAAAATCGTTATTTTTGTCATTAGATAATAGATTCTAGATACGTAGATACCTACATCAAATTGTTGCCTGCTCTTAATAAAGATTAAATGGGAAATGACAATGGGTACGTACATCTTCCAATTATCACCGTCTAAAGTCGCCGACAAATAATTACCTAATCTACCTACGACTAATTTCAGCGAGAATTTTTATTGCAGTTCCCGCCCAGAAAGGATGCTGTGATGAACTCTAATTACACCTCTAGGAATAATACAAGAGTGGAATTGCACAGGAAAGATTAGTGTGGGTAAGAGAACATGGATCGGCTGGGTTACGCCATCTTGGTTTTCCAATAAGTTACATAAATGGGAAATATTTGTTTTCAACTTTTTTAGAAACACGGAAACTCAATTTAAATGGACTGGACAGTTAACGGTTTACAGACACAATATTTTAGAGTGGTACCTAGTCTTAGTACCGCCCTGGTACAACAATTTATAATTAAAACTTTGCAGAAAATTACTCTCGCCGTGTTTAGTGACCAGAACTGAATATCCAAGTACTTTCCCATCTCATACCTCCACCTCCTTTCCTACCCCCTTCTTTTAACCTTACAGGGGATGCCCCACTGGCTCCGGACAGTCGGGACTCTTGTGTGGAAGGTGCCTATCAAAGATATAATACCATAGTGAAATGTTTCCATCGTTGTGCACATAATTATGTATAAAAAAGTAGGTACCTACCTACCTAAACCCTTTGAAAAACGCAATACAAAGCATTTTTTTTATTCAATACCCAGCATCCGGTACTTTCTCCGATAGCATCGGGTAGGTACCTATTTATGGAAGTACCAACCTTATTATATTATTATTAAGTTGGTACCTAACTACTTCTCTCGGTACCTCTAACCATTCGATATAAAGGCGTCATGCACCAGAAACTTTCTACAATTATCACTTCTGCGTAAAAGCGACTTGTTGTTGTTTTTCCCCGCTTTGTTACATTTTTATTTTGAATCAGATAATATTTAACGGTCGGATTCCGATTCGATTCTAAATGGAAACGAATGGGTAATTGAGTGAAAACTTTATGTGCAAATGAGAAAATATAAAGGGAAAGATAGGTACCTATCTACTTATTTATTGTTTCCATTTTCAACAATGCTAATTAGAGTGCACAGAAAGGAACATTCGTTCTCGCGGGAAATTGAATAATTTACCGACATACCTAATTTTGCTTTTAATTACAATAATACATACCTACAATGTCCCGTTAAACTTTCGCAGAACGAACCTATCTATATATTTCTAGTCACTTGGGAGTTTTTTGGCATTACATTAATATAATTGGCAATACATTTCAGTTCAGACGCTTTTGTGGTTTTCTGTCGGGGGTTCGGGCTATCCTTCCCATAGTCATTTTGCAGAAATAATAGCGCAAGCACGATCTCCAAAAGTCTGTCTTTAAAGCCAAATTTCAAAATGCATATTCGCAATAATTTTATGACACTAAATATTTGGTATAAATTGCACAATTTTAGTATCGCGCAACCTTGAGCATCACAGCAACCATGGCACCATCAACATCAAAGCTCTATTCTGCAATGCACAATGTTTTTGTACCTACACAAATCTCACACAGGAACGCACACGTCCGCTCAGCTGAAATGGTTTCGCGACACTAGTTGCATCATGTTTTTACACTACGCAATTAGTTGCATACCACTAGTGGTACCTTAATTTCGCTCTAGCGCGATACTAATTTTGCGGCATACCTACAACTAATGCATGCATGATGAAACTATGTTTATGCATCTACATGCGAAACTAGCAGTAGAACTAATGTCATAAAACAACTTAAATTGTAAATTCGACTTGAGCCCCCAAATTCCGAATTTCTACCGTTTTATAACATATTTCTCTTTAACACTTTAAATTTATTTAAAAAAATCTATGTTATTTTTAAAGATAATACGAGTATCTATACTATGTTTGAAGAGCCGAAACGGTAATTATACGAAATTCCCTCGATAGAAAAAAATCGCAAAGTAAGCTCCGAAAATTATGAAAATCATATTTTGTGTGTTATTTAACATGTTATAGATGTGAAAAACTCACATTGTATCTTTATTTGCGCATTTGTCGAGAGATGTTTGCTCTATTTTAAACGAGTCGTGTTTTATTAAATATTTGCACAATTTTAGCTTCATTAATATCGTTTTTAATATTAGTGCGCTCACTCTAACATTCGTATTTAGGTATATACATATCTCGCATTCAAGCCATATTCTTCTTCTTACCACGGGGCCTTAAAGGAAATATAAAAGTTTTTGAAGAATGCATACCTATTTAAAGAACTAAAAATTATATAAGCCACAACCCAGCACTATTTAAATCCATCAACGGATTGACAGCTAATAACGATGGTGATGATTTAGTGACATCGCTAGGTTGTCAAGAAAGATATGTTAGGAGTATGGCCGTGGGAATTTCGGCTTGTCAATCTTGTATTCATTAAAATGGCCCTATCAATTAAGTTTTATCACGATGAAGTGTATTATTTCGCTGAACTAGTCACTTGTACTAATAGCTGCTAGTGCTAGGGTTGTTAACAACTCACATTAACCCGTCGCGTCAGGCTTATGATATTATTAATACTTGAGTCGGGCCATGACTACCGTCCGTGGTCGAGTGGTAAGACACTTGACTCCCATTCGGAAGGTCGCGGGTTCGAACCCGGCGTGCGCTAATAACTTTTATTTGATTAATTTGTGTTATTTCACAATTAATTAATAAAAATAATATATGTTATATTTGCGGCACGTTCCAGAGTAAAATATAGTCTCAGTATCGCCCTGGTGTAAGACCACCATTCAGAATTGAAACGTTGCTTAATATTGGCTTTAGCCGTGTTTAGTGACTAGATCTGAATAGCCAGGTACTTTCCCACCTTCCTCTTCCCCATCTCCTTCCCTTCCCTACTTACCTTCAGCCTCACAACATACTCCAATTGGAGATGCCATAGTCTCACTGGCTCCAGAAGGGAGCAGTTGGGGCTCTTGTGAGGTATCTCTATTAAAAAAAAAAATGTCAAGAGTCAGAATAATATAAGAGTGTGTATGAGAAGATGAATGAATGTGAATGAGGAAGGAGTGAGTGCCAAGACCGAGTTATTTGGCGGTCCGTCCTCTCTGCCTACCCCTTCGGGGAAACGGCGTGATGGTTAGTTAGTTAGTTAGTTAGTCAGGATAATTTGTTCGCTTTTAGTAGGTCTCATAGAAATCGTTTTGTCTCTCTTACTATCATAGTAAGAAATGTGATATAAACGATGTTAGAAAGAAAAAACACCAGGTTTTATATTCAAATATAAACCTTAACCACAAAAAGAGTAAAATGTAGAACTTTATAAAACCAAAGATTCGGTTCAGAATTTGAAAAAAAAAAAATAAAACTCTGGGAATTTGTTATGAATTATTTTTAAATGGAACGACAAAAAAGTGAGGTTACAATAATGTTTATAATATATTTGTCTAATAAAATATATATTTGTTATAAATAATTTTAGTTAGAAAAAATGTAAGGTGAGCAATGTTTGCATGCAAAAATTTTATATTTAAAATATTAAAGGTTTATTTTCATTTGTAAAATTTAAAAGCGTATTTTATCACCTTTCAAAAACAGTTTTTAGTTTTCGGATACGTTTAAAAAGAGTCCATTTATTTGGATTTTACTGTAAAACGGAAATATTTTGACCCACTGACAAAATATGATCGAGGCCTGAGGGTTAAGATGATTATAGACCATGCTAATTATCATTATTCGCTATAATTGATAATATGCATCAATTTAGCTGCATTACTGAGGCGTTGTATAAGGAATGCTGTAATTGTAACGCCAGTAACTGGATCTATACGAGTATTAATAGGTACAAGCAATCATTGTAAATAAGTAGGTAATTCTAGTTTGTTATCCTTTCGTAGTTTAGCTAAGCAGCTGGAGGAGTATAATGATTAAAAATAATTATTTCGATGGTGCGTCTCTGTGTAACTCCGGTTCAATGACCTATAGAAGTGGGATTTATTTAAATTTGTAACTTTATTTGTGGTTCAGACAAGCGATAAAGTAGGCACCAATATTATTTTTATTAAATTTTAAATGTGTATTTCAGTTGTTAAAATTTTAGACAGATATCGTAATTTTTCAAACGGTCGTTCTAAATGTAATTTCTGGTCGTCCTTTGAAAGGCTTACTCAATGATCTTGAGGTAAATATCCTTTTATAATAAATAATTTATTTCATACTTCCTAAATCCTACGATTAAAATATTCCGTGATTTTTCAAGGGACTACAGAATTGTACATCTCTTCCAGGTTCAGCATACATGGTTCATGGAGGAAATGTATTCTTCTTGAAGATATAACTATCATGGTTAATTTATTATATATTATTTAATAAAATATTAATAAATTTTCATTCTGCACAAGGATGGGCGTAATCGAATGAGTAATCGAGTACTTGATAATTGAATTATGCGATTTCGAAACAATCGTATGAATAATAACTCACACATATACGACTAGGCCGATTGTTTAGCCTCTGCCGAATATATTCGTTGTAAGTGGGCAATATAAACATCATTAATTACTATTTATAGGGAGGTACTCTATGCAAGAAAGTCAGCGTGAATTTAAAACATCATTTCGTTACGATGTATTTATTCATAAATAAAAAAGTCACATTTCATTACAATGTATGTAAGTAGGGTAGGTATCACTCAAATAACTGACATAACGATAGTTTACTGAGCAAATTTGGGTTCAAAACCAGACCCTGGAACCTTGTCGGCTGACTATTGGGCCGTTAATAGGCACGCTTTTACACTCAGCAAACAAGAAAATAAATAGATATAATTATTACATGTAAATGATGCAACATGACATTTTTTGTTAAAAAATAACCTAACTACCCACTAGCGATGAGTATTAACAAAAATCTATTAATTTCAAAATTATTTAAGACATGATGATGATGGTGAATGAACGACAACGTCCTCAAAGACCTGTGTACCTTGGAGATTCCAAACTGGAGAGAAATAGTACAAAACAGAGATGAGTGGAGGAAGACTCTCGAGGAGGCCAAGACCCACCACGGGTTGTAGGGCCAATTGTGAAGAAAGAATAAAGTTTTTCGAATGAATTAGTTATTTTAAATGCGGTGCTTTAAATGATGTTTATTACATTTTAATTCACGCAAATTTTTAGCGGCTTCTAGCCTTGATACCCCCCTATAGACGATATTTTAGTGCAAAATATCGTCTATAGGGGGAGTTAACATTTTCCCGCCTTCGTTCGGCGTGGTAACAATGAGCCACTCGAAACTTCATTCGATTATTAAAATATAGTTTACCCATCACTAGTGGGTAGAAGGTACCTGCTCAAAAATGATTATTCTGACAGAACATTAATACCTATAAGCCAATCACTTAGAAGTCGAGATTTTTCAGATTAGCTAATAAATTGATAGTAATTAAATAATATAGGTGCGATTATGGACAAGCAGGTACAGCTCGTCCATCAAATGTAATATTATTTCAATTTATTTGATGTTATCAATAAAAATAAATTAATTAACTTTTAAAGTAAGTATATATTAACCTCAATATTTACCACTCATAAGATCGAATATTAAGAGGCTAGACTTTGAACGACACGCGGAACACCCGCGTCTGTCATTCTGTCCCACTCACAATAAGCTCAGGCACATGCGAATGCGAAATGTGCGAATGAGACAACGCTCAAATTTACCTACAGAAATCGCTCGAAAAGGGGTTTATGGAGAATACACTTTTCTACACCGAAACTTTCACAAAATTGAAATTTTAAAAAATATATATTTTTTAGAAAGAAGAAGCTACGTCAATAGCTTTTTATAATTTTATAATTCTTGATGAGAGTTGAGTTAGCAGCACTTTTTCTTTTAATAATATTTTTTGATAAATCGTATATGTTTGACAGTGAATGTTTACGTTAATACGAAACGCATCGAAAATTCGAAAACATACCGACATAGTTTTCACCCTCTAAAAGGCAGTATAAAAAAAATATATTCATTTTGTGCAATTTTCGATGTAGAAAAGTGTTTTTTCCCGGGCGTCCTTTTTGTATGGGCCGAAAAGCGAAGTCTATCGTCTTAATAACGTTTGATTAATTTACCTACTTGAGTAGATTTTTTTTAAAGTATGTTTTCCAAATTTAAAAAAATACTCATCATTTCAATTAGAAGGTACTTACTTTGCATTTTTATCTTCAAATACCTGGAAGTTGTCTGTAAGAAGTATTAATAAGTTGTTCGTTCATTGGAAATAATTAACATAAATATGCAATATTGTGTTCACGACGTAAAACAGTAAAAGTAAATGTTTACGTACCTATGTGTATACCTATACTATAAGGGCAAAATTCACAGACGGATATGCTCGGCGGATCTGTCCGTCGAGCTTGTTCGAATTCGAACGAATTTTTTGAGCAGATACATACACGGATTGATTCGGTCGTTCGAGCGATGAGCACCTAATTCAGTGATAGTCTAGATAAATTTCCCTACATTTAGGGAAATAAAAATTGGAGAAGGTCAGAACCACAAAATCTAGGGAAATTTTCAAATTACAGCATTGTAGTCAAAATTCTCAAGCCAATCCAGGGATTTAGTCTTTTTTCATAGTTTTGAATCTGGATAGAACAAAACTAACCTTCGCAGCCCAGGGTTTTTCTAGTTTAAAATGCATCAAAAGTTTTCTTGATTATATTTTGTTTAACTTTCCGAAAAGTTGATATAAATCAACAGTTGCTCAAAGTCGCAAATATATATTTTTTAATAAGTTATTTAAATTTCAGAATGATAAAAATGACCCCATTTATTGGTTTGGCCTTGCATGGCAAAAAACAAAAAAAATAAAAAATCGGAAGTGGGAAGGTATAAGTAGGTACTTATCAAAAAGAGTGACTTGGTAGACCTTTGACATAACGGAATACATAATGCACAATTATTCACATTGGTGCAATGTGAATAATTTGCATGTTATATTAACCACGAGGAATACTTTTAAAGTTTACTAACCTAGGCTATTTGCAACCAGATGTTGCATAACCCGGGAGGAGTCAAATTAACAAGGAAACATGGTAAACAAAGGTGACTTACAAGGTGTATTTTGAAATATTTTTTGTTTATTTCTAAGGTTTCTAAGGCGCACGAATTAAAATATGTATTAATATTTTAACGTTTAAACTTAGTTTTTTCTTTATGGCTATGGCCTGTGTCTAATAAATGATTAGCAAACTCGTAATAGTTGATTTTTAAATTAGTTTTAAGACCGTCACGAAGCCTTAGATTTTATGAATGTCAGTCTATAAGAAAAATCAGTTGAGTGATTATATTATACATTTTACTGGGCGGGGTTAGTACCTACACGTTATTGAATGATTTGAGGTAAAAATAAAGATAAATGATATATTTATTAAAAAATGTATGTGCTATATATAAGTATCTGTATGTGAACATGTAGGTACCTACTTGGATACACCTATACGTTTGAATGTAGTGGAGCGTTGTGGGGAAATCGGGAAATTGGTCAGTTTAAGTAGGAACTAGACAACTAGAAACTAAATACGATTTCCCCTTGTACCGAGATCAGATAAGCTTGGCTTTTTGAGATGTTGAAGAACAAGACTGGCCTTAGAAAATACTACCAGACAGGAACAAAACAAATTCAAACTTTAGCTGGAATAAACGATCGGTAGTTTGTGCGTCGAATGATAATATATTTTATTTATAATATTTTGACTGGCAAATGCGTCAGCAAGATAAACTTTTTGAACCCGGCTGAGCAAAACCGATTATTATTTTATCACGCAGATATGTAGGTACGTTTATTAGTCCAAGTTCTTCTGTACTTAATAAAAATAATACTAAATGTGTAAAAAAACACAACGTAAATTCATGTAGTTGATAAAAATAAAACCATTCACAATATCGCAGACAAAACTCAGAGTAGGAAGTGAAAATATTACTTCGTCACTGAATTGTAATGAAGTAAGTGTTTTCTAGTAATCGAACGATATCGAATCGATGCGGTCTGAATTTTGCATCAGCCATACTTACCCTGCCAAGGCTTTATTATTAGTTTCTTGTGGTTTGGCATTATTAAGAAGAAGATACAAGTAGTTGTGTTTTCATAAAAGGCTAAGAGCCTATGTGGAAATTTATGGACACTATAATAGTTGATAAGTTATACTTAAGGGCCATTAACCAGCGGCTGAGAATAAAAGTTTAAAAATGCTTGCAACTGTACAGGGAGGTTCCGATTTTTCCCCGTATGAAATTTTTTAAATTAAAAATTTAATATCGAATTATTTAATTTAAAACTTGCTTTTATACCTACATTCAAGTAAGTAAAAATGCTCAAAATGCACGATGATAAATTATTAAATATCGTGTACTTCTTCTAAGTATTTTTTGATCATAAGTATTTACGATTTTTCAATATTGTCTAAAATAAATGTAGGTGCAAAAAAATCTGAAATATTTCAGTTTGTAAGACTTTAAATAAATAGAAAAACTGAGGTATTTTCGTGACAAAACACGTTCTCGGATTTATTTTTTAATGATTTTAATTGAACTAAAATTAAAATTCTGAAAAGTGTGTTTACTAGATTTATTTTGCTGTATGATTATATGATTTGAAATTTTTGTTGTATAATACAATATTTCGTTTAAAAATTGAATAAATCTGCCAACGGCCAACAATATAACCTTACTATAAAAAAACTTAATTTTTAAAAATTTAAAAAATGCGTTTACCAGATAAAAATATTTCAAAATAAATTAATGTTTTTTTGTAAAAAAGAGTAAATACGTCTAGAATTTGATTTAAATAATTTCCGGTATTCTCTGGTAATACCCTCTTAAGAGGAGCGGCTACGCATTCGTTTTCATACAAAACGTAGTTTTGAGATTTTAGATTTTAAATATTAAAATCCCTTCGCGAGGACTCAACAATCTGATCGGTACATGTATTCCATTATCGAAAATTTTTCTTTGTAAATATTTTTTTTCGTAATAATAATTGATAGAGTCTTGCCGAAACCCACGTGAAAAGTCATTCTCCATAAAAATGTAGTAAAATAAATTAAGAATATCAAGTTAAAAATCAACGGCAAGTCAGGAAATCAGTTCTTTTTAAATCGACATGATTATATGCCACTGGATTATCGGGGTCAATATTCCGAGCAAGCCCGGAACTTTGGCGCAGTTCTAACAAAGTAAAGATTTCCGTGAAATTTAACGAATTATTGATATCTGATTCGAACGAATCCGGAATGAACTAGTTTTTTATGGGCACGCTAACGCTGTTACGTAATGAATGGAAACTCGTCCATAGTATATATTAATGATATGGCAGTCGTAAACTTCATCCGGAAAAACGCAACTGATTGTTTGTTTTATATCTTTATCTTCAAACTCAAGCACTTGAAAAATTTACGATGTACCTACAGTAGAATGTTTTCATAATCATTCAAATAAAACACATTCATTACAACCACACGCTTCTGGTGCAGACTCTTGACTTTATCTACAGTCATATTTTTGTAAGGCTGGAATCAGACGGTTCACTCGAGTGAGGGTTAACTCTATGGTTACTCGATCGAATGTTCTAATCTTCGTTTCACTTTTGTTTCATTTCATGTTCAGACCTGTCATTCCGAGTAAAATAGGCCGAATGAAATACAGAAATGAACGATTATTGAACTGTCTGATTCCGCCTTAATGTGTTTTCTTCCGTGCGAGCTTTTCAACTTCACTAGGTCTTTTGACGTCAATAATTAAAAGGAATATAGTGAAGGAATATAGGGGAAGTGGGAAGGAGACGAATATAGTGAAGCTGGGGATATAGTGAATAATATAGTGAAGCTGGGGAAATTGGAAGGTGACGATTGGAAGGAAGGTTGATGCGAAGTTGGCCATTAGACAGAACACAACTTATTTTAAATATAAATCAGATAGTAAGTCCAGGATCATTACCAAAGACCTATCATCAAAGATTTTTTTAAAACCAATTTATAAATCATGCATTTCCAATGGTACTTTGCTGATTGTCTTTTTTTTAAACGTAACATTGTGTTGTTATTTGTATTTTTGTTATAAAATGATGTTATTACAAAGTGCGCCTGCTCTCAAGACAGTGGTTCCTATCTCACTATAGTGAGACAGGTACACATCACATCTCCAATATTTTATAAAATTAATAAAGATGAATAATAAATTTGTAAATTAAGTATCAGGCCGGTAAATTCCGGCCGGTTTAACTTTATTACGAGGGATTTTTTCTTGTTGGTCCGTATATAAAGAGGGTTGCACGTTTCTACCGAAAATGGCTATAGGAATTGAAGTTCCGGGAAGGAAAAAGGTATGAGGGGTGATAGGAATCATCAGTGTCTCCAGGAGAGTTGGAAGAATGAATCCATCCCGCCCACTGGTCTCTGATGGGCTAAGTCACTAAACGTAGCGATGCACTTGAGGTGACCTATGGCAGAGGTCCCGCCTCCCAAATTGAAAAGCTGTTTATTTTTAGTTATGCTATTCCTCTCACTCTTTTTGCTATTCTGATGAAATTCTCAACTCCGAAACCTTATGGGTTACTTTAGCTTTTGCTATTCTGATGAAATTCTCAACTCTGAAACCTTATGGGTTACTTTAGCTATTCTGATGAAATTCTCAACTCTGAAACCTTATGGGTTACTTTAGCTTTTACTATTCTGATGAAATTCTCAACTCTGAAACCTTATGGGTTACTTTAGCTTTTACTATTCTGATGAAATTCTCAACTCTTGAAACCTTATGGGTTACTTTAGCTTTTACTATTCTGATGAAATTCTCTACTCTGAAACCTTACGGGTTACTTTAACTTTTGCGATGTGAAAAGAATTTATACTATAGTTAATTAAAGACTTATTTTTTTATGAGTCTTTCGACGTTGGCGTTGGTGCTCACACCTTAGCAACAGGTTTATCACTTCTTTATCGCAAGATTATATTATTTATGGACCTTTCTATTTCTGACCTACATCATTATATTGCAGAATGCATTTATTAGATATTAACACAAGTAGCAGATACTGCAGACAGCTGAGAGCGTTTGTCAGATTCGTATTGCTTAATAATCCAACAGATAAGAAATATAAAGTGTAACCTAAATAAACCTTTTGAAAATGTTAAATCGCAATCAGAGAAGCAGTTTGTTTCACTAATAATTACTTATCGAAGTTATCAACGTCTTCAGGTTTCAGAGGAATACAGTTTTCGAAATCTAAAGTTTCAAAGTCTAAAATTGCGGCAGTTGTGGAATATTTACCAAAATCAATATACGCTACAATATATGTTAGTTTGTACAGTATTTTACTTTTTTTTTACTCTTTTATTGTTTGATTTAAGAAACCATTTTACATTTTCAATATAGGTATTTTGAATTTGAAATGCTTTTCTAAAAACCATTTTCAAATGGAAAAGCTTTGACCGATTTCCATTTTGCATTTCAAATGGTTTTGGGCACCGATTTTGCACATCTCTGGTAAGCAGTAAAAGTATACTTTTTAAGTTTTTGCCTAAATGCGTTCAAAAGATGACCAAGCCCCGAAGAAAATTGTTTTCCGTTGCATTTCAATGATTTTTTTTGGTCCTTTATGTTTATATTTTTTATAAATAAACTAGCGATTATCCGGCACGGATGACATTGCAACGACACTCAAAGAAAGAAAGAAAGTGTTTGTGTTTTAACTCTGTTTTTTTTAAGTGCTTTTGGATGCACACACAACATTTTTGGTGCGTACTCGAAAAAATGAGAAGGTTACACGCCACATACATCCTATCCATGTGAGAAGCATGCATTTTCCAAATTTACCCCATGCTATCCCTTAACGCTATTTTGTCTCCCCGGCGTGTTCTTTCCCATGTATCTCAGTTCTCTCCCCGTTCCCATCCCGTGTCTCCTTCCCCTTCCGCCTTCTCCGCCTTCCCACCCAACCGCCCACTCTCTGCCCTCCCGAATTCGCCTCCCCTTCCTTAGCTCCCCTTCCACCTTCCTGGAGCGGCGGCGTCGGTACCGTTACCCATTACTTAGGTATACTCGTACATATGCATTACGAAGATATTCATAACATTACTAGTGTGATGCGTTGTCACGATTCACGATTAGATTGTATTATTTTAATGTTCTCTCTAAGGTCACCACTTGACTTCGCGTTACAGTTACAAGCCGTCATTACAATATCCAACGCACTTCCAGATAACATTATTATCAGCTTAATTGCGGGATATTTGTGCCAAAATTTCGCCCCAAAATAGAAAACCTATAAATTAGGTTATAAAGTAGATCTAGTTATGTATTTATGTGCGGTAAATGGGGCCTTTTATCTTATGAGTTTGCGGTGTTTACATCCTGGTTGCCCTTTCTCACTCTCCTCTGGCCTCATCCCCTTAATGGTTAAAATATACAGATATACAAGCTTATCAGTATAATCGCGATACGGTTACTGTGATAATAATTTTAGCTGCGAAAAAGCGTTTTTTTTTTGCTGCCTGCACCAGATACATACTCGTACGTATGTACTCGTAATTGTGGCACTAACCCGTTAATACAATACCGAAAGTGTTCCGTTTTGTCCTAAGGTTCGTAGACATTTCTAAGAGGTTATCTACTATCTTAAAATTAAGTAAAATAATCTAAGATTCATTTACTTACAGATTCCGAGGTCTGCGACAGATTGCAAAACCGCAGCGCCCAGACCGCAGAGCAAGAAAAAGACCGCGCAGCGGTTCTCTTCCCGAAGGTGACCGTGCGTTGATTTTCCCCTTATTTCTATTATGGAAAAAATGGACACTTAAAACCTGAAACACTAATTTGTCCATTCTGAAAGATCCAAGCGTCCACAATAGATTTTTTAACTATCTGCTATTACCTTACTGCGGACTCCAACCTGGAGAAACTCAAAGTCGCTGGCAAAGTGTTTGGCAGAAAAAGCAGAGGAAGACGCCGGAGTGACCAAGTATCACTGGCGTCCGGTATTAGTAATCGTACGAGCGATCCCGTCGAAAACAAAAGAATGAAATTAAAGTAAAACTATTAAAATACCTATATTTCATATGTTGGAAGGAAGGTACTTTACCACATGTTTACAAGTTTACTACATAAGAACAACATGAGATAAAATTATGTGGGTACAAAAGGTGTAGAGTTGAGGTGTGTCAGTTTTCCGTCAGCCAAGCCGCCCACTCTTCTTCCTATTGTGTTTCACACCACACATTAGCGAGTGGAATGAGGTGTTATATAAATATCTAGGTCAAAAACTAAAATACATCAAGTGCATAAACAAGCTTCCTGAGAAAATTGAAAATCACATAGAGTTTTTACATTAATTTGTATTTGGCAGGGCAGAAACAAGCGTACGGTCACACTTTGCACTTTTGATGGCGTTTAAACCAGTCAATTTTATTGATTTTTGGAAGGTCATTATTTAAAAAAAAGTAACTTATCAAAAAAACAAAAAATACCAACACGCTAGTAGTTGATATCAATTTTATGTAAAAACAATATTTTATCTCTACGATGTTATATTTGGCCAATGAAAGTAATTTGAACAAACTAGAAGTTATACAAAACAAAGCCATGAGATGTATACTGGGGAAAGGCAAATACGCAAGGATTAATCAAATGAGAGAGGAACTAAATTGGATTCCAATAAAAAAGAGACTATTATTTAATGTATTAATTTTTGTGCATAAAATTATGAAAAACCAAATGCCAAAATACTTTAAGGATGAAATTGTTTTTAATAGAGACGTTCATAACTATGAAACAAGAAATATAAACAGAATTCGATTGCCACAAATGAAGAAATCAAAATCACAGAACTGCATAATGTACAGAGGACTAAAGATGTATGATGAAATGCCTGAAACTATGAAGAATGAAGAAAGAATGAATGTATTTAAAAAGAAATGTTATGATTACTGTAAAAATATTTAAATTTATCAAATGAAATGTTACATTGTGCTTATTAGTTTATATTCATGTAGTATAAACTAACTCAATAATAATAAAAAAAAAAAAAAAAAATCTAGGGTTAAAATACAGAGAGATAAATAGAGAATACTATGCCGGGTATCCCCTTAAGGTATAGCTCACATGACTGTATCGAAACTTTTTGGTATTTTGTGAACATATTTTTTTTTGCTGGGTGTCAAAATATATACTCTCGGCTATAGAATTTACGACCACCTGTCGACCTGTCCATCAAATTATGATAACATTTTTTCTATCTTGAATGGCTGATTAGTATCTAGTCACTTGGTGATGATATGACGGATTGTAAAATATCTAGATATAAAAAAATTTATCTAGTTAGAACTTAATCTCTAAACTAACTAACTTAAGGGGCCGCTCTCCCAATTTATACCGATTTTTGACACGTTTTCTTTAAACGTTTGATGTTTTTAAGCTCTTAAAAAAATATACATATTATTCTTTAACATAGTATCTACACATTCCCACTTAGAAATCCCTCGATAGAAATAAATCGCAAAATATGCTCTAAAAATTATTATTAACACGTTTGTTTCTGTTATTTTACAAGTTATATGTATGAAAAAGTTCATAATGTTTCTTTAAATGCTACTTGACACATCCCCACGAGATTTTTGCTCTTTTTCAAACGAGTCGTTATTAAACATTTTCACAATTTTCCATGAATTTTATGGTTTTTTTGGTCGTATCTCTCCATCTTCTTCTTTTTGAGCGGGTTAGCGCGGCCTTAACCTTCACCCCATTTTGACAGGGGTAGGCAGAGAGGATGGACCGCCAAACTACTCGGTATCGGCACATATTTCTTGTTTTATTCACTTTCCTAAACCGTCTTAAACATACCCATCCGTTATTCTGACAGGGTTCGACTTAATTATTTGGTTTACTACTAGTGATGGGAATACGTGTGAGCTATACCTTCAGGACATTATTCAATTTTTTAAACTAAACCCTTTCATACACTTTTCCATATAAAGAATCATCTAGTAAATCCACGCTATGCAAGCGTATTATATAAGTATAATTAATACAAAACAATACAAGAACAACATGTTAATCTACCAAACTATTAAATGGGAATATAATTCACCGACTCCAGATATTTTCATATCAGAGGGTTCGGCTCGGTGGAATTCCTAATTTGACCGATAAATCCTACAGATCCCTCAATATAAATATTTAAAAAATCTTTCGTAATCCTACATGTATTTAAAATGACTGATTTTTGCATTTTTATATACAAATTTTTTGACAAATCTAACATGCCTAAATTTTTAATGAAAGAGCTAGGTATAATGCCAGTAGCCAAAATAACAAATGGTAATATTTTTATAGTCTGAGAATGCCAAATTTTTTTAATTTCATTTCCTAAATCTGTATATTTTCTTATTTTTTCAGAAACAGATTTTTGAATATTACAGGAATTTGGAATAGATACATCAATGATATAAGTTATTTTTTAAATTTTGTCATGTAAAACTATATCGGGTCTATTGTAACTAATTGGTCTGTCTGTTAGTATAGTTTTATCATAGTAAAAATTTGGTGCATTCAATGGAGGCTCGATATAGTCGTAAGTGCAAGAAACACCTTGTTGTGCGTACCAATCAATTTTGCTCTTTTGAAAACCAGTTTTTGCACTGAAGCATTCGTCATGTCCCCTAGTTAATATTCGACCTACACCACCCAGTCCCAGACGGCATATATTTAAAAAAACAAAAACTGGCTTACCTACTAGTGATGGGCATTATGGGCAAAATCGAAACATCGCGCTTCCAAAATATTGTAATAATCGAATGATGTTTCGAATTATTATTATTGTAATTTTTTTTACATTAACACCACACGGGAGGCCCTGAAGAAAATATGCTAAATGCTGTGTTGAGGGTCTTCTTGAGGAGAGGAAGGAAGAAGGTCTTGAAGAGACCCATATTGTAGGAGGGAGGAAACACAGAGGCCAGCAAATCGTTCCACGGCCGAGCTGTTGAACTCAAGAACGAGTCGTAGAAATGACCCGTTCTCATGTGAAAATGACAACCTTGTACACGCGTTTGGCGTGTTTCCCGACTATGCACCGGTGCTGAGGGGATCAATGATGCTAGTTCTTCGGAGCACCTTCCATTAAAATACCGGTAGAACAAGGACAGCATTCCCACCCGACGCCTGCGCTCTAAAGATTGCAATCCTTTTCATCTATCAAACGGTCCGCCCATTTCTGCACAGAATCGAGGGTTTTCTTCAAGTATATTTCTCCAGATCGAAGGTGGCTGCCAAATTCAACCGTGGGGCGCACTTGCGATTTGTACAGGGTTAGCAGTTGTATACTATTAAAGTATCTTCTGCGCCTGTACAGTATGCCCAGTTTTTGAGAAGCTAGCACGCACAAGCAAGCACATCAATGGAGGGCCTGTTCGGAAGATTCCTTCCGTTGAAGGAGACTAGATTTTCATTTCGACCCCTTTTAGTCGTAATCAGACATGGTCGGGGTCTTTGAAATATAGAATTCGGCAAGGTTATTCTTACCCCAAGAGAAAATATTCTTAAGATAACCGTCCATTCTTTGACTCAAAGCCCTCCGAGCCATTAAAATTTGAGCACCCTTTGGATGCTTATCAAACAAAAAGCTATCATGGACTGTACTATCATCCGCGTAACAATGAATTGGTGCACATGTCAAAAGGTCATTGATATGCAACAAAAATATAGTCGGAGACAGAACCGATCCCTGTGGGACGCCAGCGTTTATCGAATGCGAGAAAGAGGTGAAACCGTCTGAATCGACCTCTCCCTCAAAAAGTCGGCAATCCACGTACACAAGGATGCGGGAAGTCCGCAAGAAGGCAGTTTGTTGACAAGTCCAAGTTTGGGTCTCACCGAAACATTCCAGGCACCCCCTTAAACATACGCGAGATTTTTGAGACCCGAGCGATTTATTTTGTTCAATCGATGAAGAATTGGGAAGAACTAATCCTATATGTTCAGGGTTTGGGCATTTTGACGATGCCGTATATATTCACAATCTCGATTATGTTCATGGATTTTTATTCGAATGGAAAGCAAAATCATAAGCGATATTAATGAGACCCAAATAAAAAATATGGGTACTTATTATATTTGATTTAGTATATAGTATGGATCACACATATAATTAAATTAAAACACAATACCTTTGGATAAATACATCACCAGTTTCAGCTTTAGCTTTTTTAAGCAAATCCCGATTGAAATTACTGATAATATTTTTTAATTTAAAAAGAAAGTATGTCCACCTCAAATTTTGACATTTTGTTAGTGATTGAACACAATTATATTAAAAATATTTAAAGTTATAATATGTTTGCCAAAAATTGTACTAAAGATTAATAAATAAATCTATTGGTGTATTTTTCGAGACTACTGCTATAACAAGCAAAAATCAAAAAAATAGGTACAACTCTGTTGTTTTTAATGTCGTATATTTTTATTGATATTATATTTAACCAGGCGAGGAGTATTGATGCTAGTAGGCATATACATAAAATAGGTTAAAAAAAAGTCACTTGCAAAAAGTACAAGTATTTTTTTTACCTTCAAAAGTTTCGTCACAAAGTTTCTACATTTCAAAGAGAATATTTTTATTTAATTACTTATATTATTAAGATTGAGAACGTGTAAACGAAATCAATTTCTTCAGAATGATTCTGCGTATTAAGTGTAGATTGTATCACTTGAGGCCAATCTAATTTATTAAAAGGAATGTATGGCTACATCTGATTTGCCAATAATAGTAAAGCGTGGTGAACTATTTAATTCAATTCTCGGACTTCGGACGCCATGGCGTGGCGCGGCGTGCTGGAACTGATATTGCTGGTCTTTGGTATATAATATCTAGTAAGTGTGATAATGTAAATTAAAAAGTATACCTACATTAAAAAAAACGAATGAACTGACTCAAATTTGAGTCAAAATTCTTACCAATACATACAAAAAACACTTTTATGAAATATTCGGTTTGTAAGCCAATTACAAACGTGTGCGTGCCCGCCATTACTGGATGAATACCTTATTTTTAAATTTTCATTAACAAACTCGTAATTTGTCTTTATTTTTTAAGACCCCACGTGCAAAATTCTATCTAAATATAATATGTACTTCCAATTGTTTGTTTTTGTAGTGAATACCTCACAAGAGTCCCAACTGCTCCCGTCTGGAGCCAGTGAGACTATGGCATCCCCAATTGGGGTATGTTATGAGGCTGAAGGTAAGTGGGAAAGGGAAGGAGACGAGGAAGAGGAAGGTGGGGAAGTACCTGGCTATTCAGTTCTAGTCACTAAACATGGCTAAAGCCATTTCAAGCAACGTTTCAATTCTGAATGGTGGTCTAACACCAGGGTGATACTAAGAGTATCTTCCACTCTGGAACGTGCCGGAAATATACTATATATTAGTTTAAATAATTGATAGTGAAATAAAAATAATTAATCTAATAAAAATTATTTGCGCACGCTGGGTTCGAACCCGCGACCTTCGGAATGTGAGTCCAACGCCCTACCGCTGGACCACGCCGGCCGTCAAATTTGAAAATTTGAAATTGAATTGAAATTGAAATTATTGAAAACCTTAAAAAATATATGTTATTTTAAGAAAATAATTATACATTTATCGAGTTGAAAAAGTAAATTAAAAAATCGCAAAGTACAATGCTCCAAAAAGTATGAAAACACAACTGATTTTGTTATTTTTAACATAGGTACTAACTACACCTTGGTGGAAGGTACTACAGTTATGAAGAAAAATCACGTTGTTTTTTTAAGTCAAACATTTCTCGAGAGATTTTTGTTCAGTTTAAAAAAAGTCATGCTTTATTAGAGATTTTCGTTTACGCCTATTAATTTTAAAATTAGCGGGCTCCCTCTGACATTTGTATTTACATAATTCCCTTTCAAATCAACTTCCTCTTCTTTAAATTACAAATATGGAATGAACAAAACGGAATTGTAATCGTTTTTTGCAGTAATTGGAAATTACGCTGTGAGCTGGAAGCAGATACCTTTAAAAATCCACAGGGAAAACGTCTTGCAAATTTAATAACGCCAGAACTCGCCGTTTGAGTGAAATTAAACAGATTTTTGTTTTATTCCTAAGGTAAAATCATAATAGGGACGACCATACGATCGATTAATGGCATTTCTTCTCTTAAAAAAAGAACTTCAAATATTCAATTTCTTGTGCAGCAAAAATATTCTTTAAATGTTTATTTACATACTGACTTCCCATTTTCTTAAACGAACAAAGACTAACTTGTCCGATCATAGAAATGAGTAGGTGATATTGTTTAGTAATGCAATGCATTCATCGCTAATAAAAGATAATTATTGAAGTTTATAGATCAAATAATAAGACCCACGCACGACTGTACTGAATACTTAAACATAACTGGGTCACAGTCGGCAGGAAAAAATCGAACGCATGATTTATTGTCGATAAAAAAACTGTGGATTTTAGGTAAATATGTCTGCTACTGAGGCCCTAGCACGCTCGCTCTATAACGATCGATAGGATAACTATCGGTAACTTCTTATCGTTCCCTAGGACAACTGCACATCGCTAACGTACAAACAACAGTTGATGTCGAATATGTTAAGGACACTTAGTCATTGTGCACTGTCACTTATTCGTTGGCGATCTGTAGTCATCAAAGAGTATGGATAGTCATGCTAGGGAACGATGAGAAGTTACCGATAGTTATCCTATCGATCGTTATAGAGCGAGCGTGCTAGAGCCTCTGGTGTGCTAGCATGGTCGATCGATATGAAGTTACCGACCGATTGCAAACTGCAGATCGCTAACGTACAAACGACAGTTGATATCGAATATTTAGTCATTGTGAATTGTCACCTATTCGTTTGCGATCTGCAGTTGTCCTAGGGAACGGTGAGAAGTTACCGACAATCGGTCGGTAACTTCATATTGATTGACCATGCTAGCACCCCTGGTGTTAAATAATTCAGAGTTTTTATTTTATTTATAGTCAAGGAGTGCAGTGCTAATAAAAATACTTATTTATTGTTTATTTCGAGCGTATTTTATGATAATATTGCAATGTGTTGTGACGTGTGTCTATCCGTAATTCCGGTTCAATGAACTATAGAACTTTAATTTTCTTTGAATTTTAATATCATTAAAAAAAAAGTTTTTTTTAACATTATTTGTGGGGATGCTGCGTGGAGGGTCTTTTTAGTGAAGGGGAGGAGGGGAAGTTCTGGGAAGGAAAAAGTATGAGGGGTGGGTAGAAATCTAAGGGTCAATGTGTCGAGGAATGACGAACGTGTGAATCCATTCCTCTCACTGCGGTGCAAACCGATGGGTCGAGAGATTCCAACTAGAGAGAAGCCTAGTTAGGTCTCCCTATCTATCCTGATCCGGCCCGCCACGCAGTAGTAGGGCAAACGCGTTTCAATATTTATGCATTACTAAACAACACAGTTACAATAAAAATAACAATACCACAATATGGAGAAACTCCATCATTGTGTTGTCACGGTTTACTAAAATTAAATAAAAAATAATTAACATAAAAATAAATATTTATACCTACTTAGGCACCTGGGCAATAATAAGTAGGTTTACACAAGTGATAATATATAATGATATATTATTAGTATAGGGGTTAGTATATTAAACCAAGTTATTAAATCAATTGTTTACTGTGAATATCATATAGGTATTCCATTAGAACAGATATGTATCTTATCTTTGTAGAAAGTGTTATATATTTTGTATGCAAGTAATCTGTCAACAAACAATTATTATTAAAGTAAAAAGTATAAAGTCATGTCACTTTATTTTCAGTGAAAATTGAAATGGAAAATTGACGCATCACGTGAGATATTTCTTTGAAATGTAGGTACATTAAATTGGCGTGTGTAACATTTTGTTTCTGTCGATAATAAAGCAAGAGAAATGTACATAATCTCCCAGAAAATGAATGCAATAATGTGCATTTGAAGGCCGGTCTCTTGCGACCAATTTCACAAACAATACCTCAAACAAGACCATAAAAATGAGGCAGGGCCACAACGTTTGTTGTTTTCCATGGGCCACGGAAAATAAAAACATTGTGTCCCCGACTTAACTATCCACAAAGTGTGTAAACATTTTCGTCGGAGGAGACGCCGCTTCAGAGTACATCATCCATATATTTTCTCGACTTGGCAGTTCTGTATTTAAAGCGAATATTAATGTTAAATCACTATTTTAGATTGATCTTTACTATGAATCAGGTAATATTGTAAGTACAAAACAATATGCTTTGGATAAATTTATGCTTTTCCTAGCGTTTCCCGTTGAGTAAAATTAAAATAATTTTTCTTTATTATTTTATAAAAAAATATAAGCGAAAACTACTAAAAATGTGATTTTCATTGGAAATGTACGGTCACATAAAACAACAACAATTTTTCAAATATTTCAATTTTGTGTGGCTAAAATTATCTATGACAGTTTCCATTGATTAGCTTCTTTCTTTCTTATAAAAATAATTCACAAAATAAATAAATAAATAATGCGCTTGAAATCGTAATCTTTAGAATCCGTTTGCCAAGTGATTTTTATGAATATTGCCTGTATTTGTGGCGATATAAGGCACACTAAGATTGCCAACATTTTTGGCTTGTGACTTCCACGCTTTATAAAATAAATGAGATATGTGCAATAATTCTGCCTGAAGAATAATAATAAATTTGGCAAACTTGTTAACAGCTGTTTTAGTCAAACATAATTAAATTCAAGGGCGTTTTACAAAAAGCTGGCGACGTATTTAAGACGATAGACTTCGCTTTTCGGCCCATACAAAAAGGACGCCCGGGAAAAACACTTTTCTACATCGAAAATTGCACAAAATGAATATATTTTTTTATACTGCCTTCTAGAGGGTGAAAACTATGTCGGTATGTTTTCGAATTTTCGATGCGTTTCGTTTTAACGTAAACATTCACTGTCAAACATGTACGATTTATCAAAAAATGTTATTTAAGGAAAAAGTGCTGCTAACTCAACTCTCATAAAGAATTATAAAATTATAAAAAGCTGCCGACGTAGCTTCTTCTTTCTAAAAAATATATATTTTTTAAAATTTCAATTTCGTCAAATTTTCGGTGTAGAAAAGTGTATTCTCCATAAACCCCTTTTCGAGCGATTTCTGTAGGTAAATTTGAGCGTTGTCTCATTCGCACATTTCGTATGCGCATGTATTGTAAGTGAGCGTGAGCTTATTGTGAGCGGGACAGAATGACAGACGCGGGTGTTACGCGTATCGTTCAAAGTCTAGCCTCTTAACTGCGTCCAATTTCTGACTGTAAAACATTCTGCCAATGTGAACCAAGAATGTAACAATTTCTACAAAAATAATGGCATAACGCTAGGAATTTCGTTTTAATGACCGAATCAGTGTAAATAAAAAAAAACAACCGTCAAAACTCCAACCAAGCCATTTGTACCAACGGCGTAAGAACAAATAGCCAGCTCCCAGGCAAATCCGTTACCAGGGGCATTTTCTTTAAAACGAATATGGATACATATACTTGATGAGTTTTATAGGAAGCTAGTAATTTAAAAAACTCATCTTGTAGGTGTACCTGTCTACTATAATATTATGAGAACAATAGAAAATAATGCCCATATTATATGTATACCTCTATTTCTTTGGGTAATAATCAAGGGCCTATGTAAGGAGGGATTTAGGTTCGAACCCCCACCAAAACTCTTTCTGTTACTGACCTTACTTACTCCCCCGGATACGGAGCGAAAGGGACAACTGCACCTCAAGCTGATACATAAATAAAATCATCAAAATCGAGGTTTTGTATTCCCCATTTATCTCCTCCAAAACTGGACCGACTTTAAAGTTTTTTTTCAACTGTATTAGAAGAAAATACTCTGTGTCTGTATTTTTTTTTTTACAGTGAATACCTCACAAGAGTTCCAACTGCTCCCGTCTGGAGCCAGTGAGACTATGGCATCCCCAAATTGGGGTATGTTATGAGGCTGAAAGTAAGTGGGGAAGGGAAGGAGATGAGGAGGAGGAAGGTGGGGAAGTACCTGGCTATTCAGATCTAGTCACTAAACACGGCTAAAATTCTGAATGGTGGTCTTACACCAGGGCGATACTAAGAGTATCTTCCACTCTGGAACGTGCCGCAAATATACTATATATTATTTTAAATAGTTAATTGTGAAATAACACAAATCAATTAAATAAAATTTATTTGCGCACGCCGGGTTCGAACCCGCGACCTTCGGAATGGAAGTCCAACGCCCTACCGCTGGACTACGCCGGTCGTCATTGCATTTTAAAAAATACATCCAGATTGTTTTTTTTTTTTTTTTTTTTTTTATTTAATTTTTTTTTACAAATACAGTTGTTATACATTGTATATATATATTTTTAATACATTTTTTAAATATCGTGATTCACCTTTTTTTTTAACAATGCTCGTGTATGTCTGCTGATGGCATTAAAACCAGGCATTTTTTGGAGGGTCCTTACTCCTTTCCTATAATAAATAACTTATCTAAAAAAGGTAAAACGTACCGACACGCTAGTGGTCGATATCTATTGGGGCGTTCTGACGTTTCGATTTTTGTTGACCCACTTTTATTTTACGAAAAAAGTTGAGCAACATTTTGTTCACACGTTTCAATTTAAGTTGAACCGATTTTGACATTCAAAATGGCGTCAACTGAAATTGTTAGTGCGTGCGTCTATCTAATTTATGATGTTCTGTGAGAGGAGCTGGAGATTATGAAAAAACATAAAAAACGTCGTACTTGGGTGAGAAAATGGATCATGAGAAGGAGTGAATTAGGCGCATCCAACACAATTTTTTTCAAAATAATATTATTTACATTTCAAAAATAATATTCTATTTTTGTATACTTCTTGTTTTTGATCCGAAAGACAGGGATGGCTTTGGTACAGATCCATAAATCTGAACATTAAATCGTCCACCATCAGATATTTTTTGGTTGAAACGGATTCCATGACGGTAGGAACTAGTACCGAATAAATGAAACGCCTGACGTTTAATTTTTCCCGCGAGTAACTAAAAATGATAAGCGACTTGAAACATGTGTTCAGACGCGACGATTCGATGTAAAACTCGAACGATTAGTAAAACCAAAATGGCAATAGTCATACTTGAACGACAAAAGTAGACGGGCTATCAACTTTCGCTAGCAACAAAAAAAGTTGATAACTTTGTTGACAAAGTGTTCACACGTGTCAATTAGCTTTCAAGTGTCGAGTTGACCGACAAAAATCGCCCCGTGTGAACCGGCTATATATTGTATTAAAAATATATTTGCAGTAGTGTCAACACCCAGAGAGGAACTTCGGGAATATGTTTGTATGGACAAAACGCCGCCCGATTTTCTCTTCATAAATTCAATCTATTGAGAATTCATTATAAATCTCACCTCATCTAATAATATAAATATTAACTTGTCAAAGAAAATATTATACTGCAAAAAAAATATTTTCCGTGACTTTTTGGGGGATATTTTGGCGAAGACCCTTTCGGGATCCTTTCAGTATCCTTTTGGCGTTTTCGCGATCCTTTCGTCAGAATGGGCGTTTGCTACGCCACTTTTAACGACAACCAAAAACACGTGCGCTCAATCTAGATTATTTGTTTTATTTTTAACATTCACACGCTGTAATATAATCTGACGCTTTGGGCCCACGACAACACATCTGTGTCAGTACAAATGGCAGAATTAAGTAATATTGTTATTTGTACAGTGTACAGATCTGATGTGTGGAAGATAATGTTCACTGCCAGATTCAAGTCAGTATTTTAGTGTTGTCATTTATTTAAATGACATTTATTATTAAAATAAATCAAATTCAACGAGAATAAGAAATACAGCGCTTTTGCAATTTTGCAATAATAATATAATCAAGGGCATTGAACAAAGTAAGCTATTTCATGTATATAATATTTCCGCCAAACTAAAATTGATATTTACAGAGGTTTGGGCTGTTTTTTGTTCATTTGTAAGAAAAATATTAAAATGTTCAAAAGGCACAGAAGATCAACATTAGCGTATGAGGTCAAAATATTCTCGAATTTAGGTACCTACCTATATTGCGATCCGTGACTTTAAAGTGAGGGTGGTAAA
Source organism: Limnephilus auricula (assembly GCA_951813805.1). Lineage (NCBI taxonomy): Eukaryota > Metazoa > Arthropoda > Insecta > Trichoptera > Limnephilidae > Limnephilus > Limnephilus auricula. Next base: position 4,544,668 of record OX638401.1, read on the forward strand.
ATGGAAAAATACCACTTTATTAGTGATGTTGAATCTTAAAAAAAAATTTTGTATCAAGTTTTTTCAGTTTTCGGATGCTGCCATTCTCCAAACTAAAAAGAATCCAGAATAATTTCATACAAATATTTAATTTTGAAAAAAAAAATAAAACAATTTTAGCCATAATAATATTTGTTTAAATAATTCCAATCTTACCACTCTAGCTCACTTAACCCGATTAATCACAGGAGACCATATTTGTCTCAGCTCACATAGGTCTCATAGAAATCTCCCCTACTACTTACTATCATAGTGAGAAGTATGATCTAAAATCTAAATGGTATTGGAAAGAGAATAAAACACGCTTTATATTAAAATCTAAAAGTTGACCACAAAAAAAAATTTAAATGTACACCATTATCCATTATGAAACCAAAGTTTTCGAACGCCATTTGAAAAAAAATTATGAAAGTTTGTGAATTTTTTAACATTTTTTTTTACATAAAACGACAAAAAGTGAGGTGACAGTAACGTTTATAATTCATTAGTCTAGTGAAATATGTATGTGTTTTTTTTTCATTATCAGTAATTTTAGTTAGAAAAAACATAAGCTGAGACATTTTTAAAAGTTAATAGTTTTCATCCAAAAATTTTATATTAAAAAAATTACACAGTTATTATTAATAATAAAATTAGAAAGTCTACTTTATCACCTTTCGAAAATAGGTTTCAGATACGTTAGCAAATATTCCATTTATTTGGATTTTATTGCAAAGCGGGAACATTTTTGGTCTCTGACAAAATATGCCAAATTTTTGAAGGGTAATTAGTCGTGGACCGCCACTAATTATATCATAATAATTATTATAATTTGTAGAGCGCCGATTTTGTGAAAAATCACCTCAAGGGCGCTGCTATATACCTACTTTTAATAAGCTCTGAAATTAGTGTGAACAACGCGAATAATTTATTACCTACAAACCTAATGAATAAATCGTCAAATATTATCATGAAATAATTTAAGACAAATATTATTTATTAAAGTTTGAAAGATAGATATAAATTCAACAGATTTGTGTCGCGATTTTATTATGTTTTTCGCGATAATTGAGACAAATACGTTTTCTGTTGTTTTTCTGATTGCAAAAAAGGTTTTATTTTTTCGAAGAATTTTTTATGGAAATTGCATGGATATTGCCACTTTGTGTTGCTCTTTAAAGTGTATATATCGCCACAACACTAATTTTCACATATTGTATATTGTATATTGTACAGTTTTGATACAATATCATTATACTAAAACAATTGTTGTTTTTAAACAAAGGGTCAATGATTTTATGTAGCCATGTTTGTTAATTAACGTCATCCGAAACAGAGACAATGCATACATTATATTATATTACAATATTATTTATTACCAAGGTCATATTTTCGTGTTGTGAAAAGGGGTAACCGGACAACTCTACAATGTACAACTTAATCATCACGCCTTTGAAAAGTCATTAAAAGTGATGAATTTAAAATAAAAATGGTTGAGGGGAACGCAAGTGCAGCCAGTTTCGAACCGTTTCATACACAATTTTAATTTTGGGTTTGAGGTTAATATACCCAACCAAACTGAATAATATTTCATTCAAGAAGAAGATAACAATAATAATCTAATTTAAAAAAAAAAAACATTAGTCGAAGATAATATTGTTAATTCTGAAATTTGAAATATGAAGTTGACAATTACGACAGTCTCATAATAGATCGCAGTGGCCCAATTGGTAGAGGTGTATGTCCCGGTTAGACGTCAGGTTCTGGGTTCGAGTCCCAGTTGCGACCGTTATCTTTTATTATTTGTCTGTGTCTTGTTCATTTTCATATTTAAATAAATTAGATTATTATTGTTATCTTCTTCTTCAATGATAAAAAAAATTCTTCCATATCTCAGACGAGTGACGGCAAATACGCCTGGCACGCGCGACAGGTTAAAATCAAACTAGGAATTTCGTAAATACAAACAAACAACGCTCTTTGGTAAAATTACCATGTTTTGTTTTAACCCATAGGGGCTAGCAAGAAACTACAATAAAAATATTTTTTTGTTAAAGTCAACACGTAGACAATAACCACACTTGATAAAGCGACTTTTTTTTTGGGTAAGTAACTTATCGGTAATATCCTAAGGCAAAATGAATACTTAACCCGTCAGGTCTATTTGTCGGTTTTTGGAACAACTCACATATTATGTAGGTCTCATAGAAATCAATGTCTCCCTTACTATCATATAGTTAGAAATATGTCAGCAGAACAAGACTAACAGAAACACATGCGACAATTTATTAAATTGTGAAATTATTAACCCTGATACAGGCGAACCCTAGTAGGGTTAATAATTAATGCTAAACAATGTATTTTAATTCTAAAGAAATAATAAATAACATTGATGGGAATAACCTTAAAAAGTTAAAAAGAAAGTTTTTTTATAAAAATATTAATAATATTTTTTTAATAAAAAACTACTTGAATTATCTAGTACGGATATGAGTTATTTTTTGTATTTTGTTTTTGTTTTACATAATGATAATATGTAAAAAAATCTATTTTTTATAAAAATAATATGTAAAATTTACAAAAATTTTCGCATTACGGTTTGCAGAATTTGTGGAGTATCAAAAAAAACATTAAAAATAAAACAATCACAGGATATTTTAGCGCTTTTTAGAATCACTGGATCGATTTAGGTCCAAATTTGGACCACTTTTATTTTTCTGCGATTTTTTTTTTTTTTTTAGTTTTTTTTATTCCAGAAAAAAAGAAAATAACATTTTCACTTACTTAACTAGAATTTGCATAACATTATATTATCATACAACATATTATCATACAATATATTACAATACTATTCATTCACTTTCAATATTATTCATTTTCACTACATTGTCTTTTGTAAATAAAAATGAATCATTTTTTTTTAAATTTACAGACACTTTTTTCGTTTTTAATATCAACTGGAAGGCAATTATATAAATTGCCCCCCTCATAACTGATAGATTGCTTACCGTAGTTAGTATGAATAGTGTTTAAATGTATGTTATCGTGTTGTCGTGTAAAATGTTTGTGTACTTGGGACGTTTTAATGAATTCTGTGTTTGTATGAATGAGTTTATTATTTATTTTGTATATAAGGAGACATATATTGTATTCATATAGTTTTCTTAATGTTAACAGTTTGGTTTTCAAATATAGTTTTTTTGTGGATGTTTTGGATTCGTAGTGAAATAGTTTTTTGATTAGTTTATTTTGAATTATCTGTAATTCATTAATGTTGATTGATATCTGGACCACATTTTCCTACCATTCGTAAAACATTTATTGTATATTTATTTGAAACATTTTCAGGGCAAGCAATTTATTCTATCAAATTGTTGATAAAAAAGACTTTATATCTATGGCCTTTTCGATTGTCTTTGAATTCTTCTAGAATAAATTTTGGCGGTTGGAAAGCTTCAGTTCTACAAATGAACTTAAAATAATTTTTAAAACCAAATTTTGATTTGATGTACACATATAAAAATATGTTTTTTTAGTATATATTTTCAACTGTGATTATCAAAAGGGCCATAGAGAACATAAAAACGTAGAACAATATTCAATATAGATATTAAAATTATCCACTAGCGGCAATTTCAAATCATCAAATCACTAAAGCACAAATTTCGCGCATTTATAAAGTTAAAGATTTTAAAATTATTTTTCTACCAATTAAAAAAAATATAGGATAATTAGTAAACAATGTGAATTAATTGGCTGTTATACAGCCACTACAATTTGTTTATACGTTTACGTACACAAATGTGGAGTAATGATTTTTTTAATGTGGACGGAAATTTTCAAAAACGGCGAGCACTCAATGCGATTTTTTATAATTCTCTGTATTGCTCTAGTGGTTAGAAGAGTATGAATGTAACTACTAAATAATTTGATCGCGAAGAGATGGAAAGTCTATGTTTCTCTATTGGCACGCCCCCCTTGCTTCATTCGCATTCATAGATATTATGTACCAACTATTTCGTTATAAGTTACAACTGAGATGACCTGACGTAGGTATTTGATTGATTGAGGGTTTTTTCACACTTTTAAAATAATATGTCAACTGGTTTTCTCGTGGAAAGTAAAAATAAATGGCTTACGATAATAGCGCAATCACTGTCGATGAGCGCGATATATATTTATTTTTAAATATGTAGAACTTTAATGCGATATCTCCTTATCACAATGGAATATATTCTTATCAGACGATTATGTATTTTTTTATTGATTCAGTTAGCAGTTACCATGTGGCGGTGACTGTGGTGTAGGATTGGAGTATACATTGTTTACACACGATGCAGTGATAAGTCCACCGCAGTTAAGTAGTGTACTATTTTAGTATCACCGAAAGCGTAGCAGGAAATATACAAATACATTTCTAGTCATGAAGAAATATTGAAACGTTCAAAACGGTAAACTTTCGAGATGACTGAAATGTAGGTTTAATACCACTATTTACATTCGGCACGATGGTACACTTGTCCCTTATTACCGCATATCCCCTTGCAAATATTTTTTAACAAACTCTAAATATATCATTTTTTCTACAACCAATAATATCAAATGATAATAAACTCATTATGGAAGAGAAAGAGGCCTTTTTGACCCGGAGCTCTTAGATGGAAAATTCTGCAATCAAAATTTCTATTCAAAATGTCATAGAATGCGGACATAAATTATTATAAAAAGGCTCAGCTGTCATCCCCTATGTGAAAACAAAGTTTCATTTTACGTGATTGAAAATTTAAAAGCATTATTTTTCGTCGCCCCGAATGCAAATGGTTATTTTATAGTAATTAAGGTGAAACAAAAGGCTTTTCCAGAAAGTTTACCATTTAAACTTTATAATCTTTAATTAATAAAAAATATTTTTGCGATGATTGAAGAAAAAATATTTTGTTTATTTTTAATAAATAAAATATTGTTTGTTGCCTATTAATTATCAAATAAAACAATAAGTAGATAGGTAGGTATCTACCACAATTTGTACAATTTTTAACATAATTTATTTGATTTTTTTTGTTATTTTTGCGACAGCTGCTGAGGCTGAAGGCTGACTAGAGGGTAGTATAATGACCAACCGGTTTCGACCGTATTTCGAAAATGTTTTGTCAAAAACATTTTATTATTAAACAATGAATGTAGAAATTTTCTCGAAAGCTTTGCTGCTTTTCACAACACATTTCATGCTTTAAAATACTTAATTATTTAGTGATGTTTAACATCTTCCTTGCGCGGTTAGTTTAGTTTCAAATTATTTATATAGCAAAAAAACATGCAGATATGCCTAATTTTATCGTGCGAACATTGAAGGACAGATGATAGGAAGGGGCAATTTAATATAGATTATCGGTCTGCCAGTTCAAAACTGGACTTATTATTAGAAAAAATACACAAAAACCGGTGAATTTTCCAATGACGATACAGTTTCGCGTTGGCATAAATATACCTACATAGATGTTCTTTTAAACGTCACAACCGCGTGGCTCAAAACGAATATGCAGTGTGCGTGTACTTTTTCTTGTTTCATGCAACAAACAATCTTTGATGTAAAAAGTCATGCACGAAAAGTTTCATAAAGTATGCAAATTTGTCCACTCATCATCACGATACGAGTAGGAGAGAAGGTATACAAAAAATATTACTTTCACTTTGTAACTCAAACAAAACAAAGTAAGTACCCACAATATTGGTGAAATCACCGAATTCGTGACATAAAAACAATGTTTCACAGATTTTAAATTAAATGTTTTTACTAACCTAGCTTTCCCATCAATTCTTCGAGCGCATGGTCCGAATCCATCTTTTATTTTTGAGATTCTTGTTTGTTTCGGAACTATTGTATAAACTTCACTTCAAAAAATAACGGTAAACTTTCGGTACGGCAAAATAGAGCCTTCGCAGTGAACACGACCGGCCGGGCCGCAAAGCGCGGCAAGAATAGCCTCGAGAAGTGATAATCATTCACTGACTTCACTGGTCTATAGAAAAGTATATTCTGCTCCACATTTCGGTAGAATACTTTCAAAATTCGAACACGAAAGTTCGAAAATAGCCTCGTATCGGGTATTTGTAAAAAGTAAAATCATACATCTATCTGATAAAATTTAAAAAAATAAATCAAATTCGAACAAGAGAGTTCCAAATAGACGCAAATAGTAGGTACCTATGTAAAATTTATACTTTTTCTAACCAATTCCACTACTTTCAAAATTCGAATACGAATGTTTGAATATAGAAATAAAAACTCATTCTTGTCTTTATGTCCGTTATAAAATAATTACTTATCCTTTCTGATGTTCTGCATTCAAAATTCGAACACGAATTAATTATTCGATGGTATTTGATACTCGATTTGGGAGGAGAATGTTGGTACCGCCGTCCCGCGAACCATTTATTGGATAACCAAAACCTCCGCCGGAGGTTACCCCATACGTTACGTTTGGTGACTGAGCAGGAGTGCCCGGGTTCATGGGGGGTGAGGTTTGTCTAGGTCCTAGCGGCTGATGAGTGTATCCACCTAATGCGTGGTGGGCCAGATCCGTTTGAGGGAGACTTTTTGACCTCTCCAGTAGGACTCTCTCGGAACATCACCTTGCTGCTGAACAAAACTTCCCTCTCCTTACTTTCCAAAAAGACCCTCCACACAGCATCCTCAAAGATAATATTTCTATATATGTAGTATGTATATATATAGGTCATATGTGCCCTGAAGGGACTTTATTTCCTCTGAGCCTTCTGTGTGGAGCTAATTTAAAAAGTAAATATATACAGTGATACACGTAAATATTTTAAATTCTTTTTTCCTCTACATACATTGCGGATAAATCTACTACATTTAAAATTCTTCTTCTACTACATTCTACTTACATTCAAAATTCTGGATAGCTTTACACTTGTAAGTTTTTTCGTAAATTTACGACTTCTGGCCAATGGGCATAATGCATTTTGAAAATCGAAGGTCGTAAACTTACGAAAAAACTTACAAGTCAGTGTAAAGCTAGGCTAACACTAAAATTAAAAAAAATATTCTCATACATAACTCTAAAAATTTTAAATCTACTTTCTGCTCCGCGACAAAAATAATTGTCTGAAAAGGCACTTAGATATATATTTCTATGCATTCTCTTTGGCAAAATATCAGTTTTTGCAATATTAAGTAGGTAAGAATTATTTAAGCCGTGTATTAAATATTAAGCTCTCAGGTCCTATGATTTGTTCATCTTTATTCCAAAATAACAACAAAGCAAAATGAGCAATGCTTCTTAACACCAGGGACTAAAGTAGTTTCCAAAAATATTAATTTAGAACTCGAAAGTTCAAAAGTAGTCCAAAATTATATTATTCTTCAAAAATAAGTCTTTTGTAAAATCATTCTGTTTTATGATACTTTTGTAAATCAAATATTTTTATAATTAGATTACGAATTTAAAAAATTGGCTCATTATTAATTCATTTATTTATTTCGGTACAATAATTAAGTTTTTAGATTTTATTTGGTTAAAAATGGACTTACTAAGTGGCTTTCCCGTGCTGAGGTCGCCATTTTATACGAAAATTATGGTAATAAGTAAAATAATTCATTTTAATAAAATATATATATATATATATTTTTTTTTTATTTTTTTATTTTTTTTTATTGTTTTTTTTATTTTTTTAAAGAAAGACAAACATTCCCGGGTTACGAATAACCCAACAACATTTGAAAATCTCCTACTACCACCACACTAAGCGGAAGATGTTGCTTGTGTTGTGATGGAGGACTTAGCCAGTCGAGGAATCGAACACGGAACGCCTGGGTGGGACCCAAACGCGATGCCCACACAACTACTGACCGGTCATAATGTTGATGTATGTAATTATTGAGTGTTAAAGGAATATGTTTAATTTTTTATGTTTTATAAAATTTATAATATTGGTTTGTTATTCTTTAATCCATCTTTTAATTTTGTATTTGAATTTATTTTTGTTTTCCTCATTTTTTGTGTCAAGTGAATTGTGATTGTTGAATATTTTTATTGCCTGGTATTGTTAAATTACTGTTTTTCGATCAACATTTCTGTAAAATCTACTACCTACTTACATTATAAATTCTCAAAACTCGAAAGTTCAGAAATAGACTCACCTCGTGTCTTTGAATTCCTGTTATATGACGATGCTATCTGGAAGATATATTAATTTTCGTATGGTCCACGTGCGCGGGAAAGCTTGCATAGTAGTTGTTGCACAGATCTGGTTATTTTGCTACAACGTATATTTTAGCCATAAATCTATTTTGAATTTGAATGAGGGTTCTAAAGTTCTAAGTTCTAAAAGCGATAACCTTCTGCAAACAATAAACGCTGTACCGCTTATTTGTTTGGATCGTAAAACAAAGATTTATTCTCTGGTCTAACAACTGTAACTCAGTTCCTACAACTGTTAAAACTCTTGTAATTTGTAAGTAATGTTTTCTAAAAACTATCAAATTATCTTTGATTATAGACATTTATATTATAATCAAAGCAAATTATATAAGAAATAATATTAACTATATTTGATAGACTTACAAATACACAGGCGGCCATTTGCCGCCAAATATTTGAATTTGGTTCATGGATCGATTGTCGATGGATATGAGGGATTGTACTAACCTCCCCACATTCCGGAATAAATAATACATTAAAATTTCATCAATGTTTTCCTCGACATACTTTCTCTGGCTAAGGAAATAGAATCTTATAAGAAATGTAATAGAATGGAAAATAGTCTTTTATTTTTCTAAGGGATATTTATTGCAGATTATTTTTATCAAATGTTATGGGTTATGACTGTTATGAGAATATTAAATTAAATCGTTGTTTTGTTCCATTTTTAAAGTACCTTACAAAGTTGGAATAAAACTGTTTCGAAATATTTTTTTTCAGAAAACTATTTTACTCTTATTTTGGTAAATGGGAACGGTATCACCGCACCAGGATATTTCTTTATTGGATAACCAACACCCCTGTACTAGGTCATCCCAAGCGGTTTGCTACATTTGGTGAATTAGCAAAGGGTGAGATTTTCCAGTTTTTAATGTCGAATGCTTTCGCTCACCTACTACGTGGCAGGCCGGATTGGGAGAAACTGGTTGAGGGAGACCCTTCGACCTCGCCAGGCGGACGCTCTCGACCCATCACATCGCCTTGCACCGCAGTGTAGGTTTTTTACAATTAATACCCAAGTTTTACAAGTTATACAGTGTTAAAATGGCAAATAAGAACAGCTTTTCCTCACCATAAAGAGACGAGGCTCTTCGGTTTGGTGAGGGAATTTTAGCTCAATTATATAATATCATGTTTGAAAGTAAATAATAAAATATTGCGAAAACAAGGGATAATTAAGAAAATGCAAAATTCATCAATAACGGATTTCAAGATTTGAAAGAAATAATAATAATAGTAAGATATGGACTCAGTAATTTCAATTTCAACAAAAATTTACAAATTACCTATAAATTACTCTACTACTTAGATAGAGATAATTATTTTGTGTGTGCTTTGAACTAAATTTAGGGATTTTGATATTATTCTGATATCTTGCTGATGAATGGAATTATAAGTTATTTATCTGTATTTCTTTGTAACTTTGTAGTATTGAATATTTTTTATATATTTTGTCTATATTGTAGGTACATTGAATATTGAAAAGAGAATTTCAGTAGAAATTTTGGATGGTTTTTTCAATCATTTTACTTTAATAATCAATCTTTGAACAATTTTCAGTGGATTTAAAATATTATATGTTCCTCCCCAACCAATAATACCATATTGTAATATAGATTGAACAATTGCTTGGGAGTAAGTGTTTAGGCGGTGGGGGGGATGGATTTCGTCGCTCCCGAACACATTGATTCTAAGATTCCTACACAGCTCCATACCCTTTTCCTACCCAGATCTTCCTCACCTTTCCCTAAAAAAGACCCTCCACACACACGACCTCCAAATATGACGTAGTCCCTGAGATTGTAAAAAAACCACAAAACAATAATAGTTATCGTAATTATTAAAGATTTGTGTGTAGTTGTAATAATTATTGTAACTCTTCCAGTTGGTCGCCGTCTCCCAAGATTATTATTTCCAATGCCGCATGATAACCTATCAACATTGGATAAAATATGTTGTTATTTCGAGCGTGATCTTCGAATTTTCACAAATTAGCAGACATTAGCGGAGTAGTGTGGCTGTATCAATGCTATTTGTTTGTTTATACTTAGTACCTACTTGGTGCATGCATGCATCGCCCGGGAGATACTTGCAGTTTGTAGGTTGTGTAGGTACTCACCCAAGTACCTAACTACTCACCAGTGTAAAATAAGTAATCATTGAGTTTCCAAAACAACTCAACAAAGTGTAATTTCAACAACCCTTGAAAAGTCATCAAGTTAAGTTTTTTTTTTGCAAAATAGCCGTTAACCTAACCTAAAGTAAACAATTTTTTTCCATTACTTTTAATGAATTTTTCAAAAGTTGCATGTTTCCGAGTTGTCTGGTCATTCATTATTGTACCTGTAGAGTTTTAATTTTTAAGATTTTTTCAGGGTTGTGCTGAAAATTTGAAAAAAAATTCGTTTTAAAAAACGTCGTATTTGTCAATCTTAGCACTCACTGACAAGCCACGGACTGCCATTGAGGTTTAGTGGTAATATTTTAAAGAATCTAACTTAACCCAAATAAATATAATATTGTCGTATAGTAAAAGTTAGGTAGGTATTCTTCGAACTGCCCTAATGAGAAATCACAATCAGAATCGAAAAAAAAACTTGAAATAGTTTTAAGTTAATATTTTTACTGTATTTAGAGACTAGATATGAATAGCCAGACACTTACCAATAATAATAATAATCATTTTTTATTGATTTCTTACACAATTACAAATTAAAATTTATTACATGTAAGAAATAATGTCATATAAATATATTACAAAACATAGTTTATATGTAAAAGAAAATTCAAAGAATGTAGCAATTTCAAAAAATAAAAAATGGCAGGCAGTGGTGATGATTTCGTCAATGTGGAGAGACTCTTTCAAGAATCGAAAGAATTTCTCTTCTGAATCTCTCCTTACCGACGCCAAATACATATATCAATCTCAAAGAGATTAGGTTCAGGAGCAATATACTTCTCCCTGCCGGGAGAACCATTGGCAGGTTTGTTCTACAGGCAGGAAGGTAGAATAATCTATGATGACGCTGTCTAAGATAGTCATCTGGAACATAGAGATCTTTATACGAAAAATCTACTTGGTATCAACTATTTATTTATTTATTGGTAAGAGACAAACAGCTTATACATAAAATATAAAGATAAATATATACATTGTTAAATGAAGTCAAGCCAAAAAAGTCTCCTATGTTAAAGTTCAATGGAGATGGAGTTTTATTACATATAATTAGTTTTGGGTGAGAAGGAGAGGAAGAGGAATATAGGATGAGGATAGGAGATGCTCCGAATACATTCCACACTCTTGTATTAATTTTCGATCGTACGTGTTACTTCTAATCGATATTTGTGAAGTGTATTGTTAAATATGTCAATATTTTGAAATTTTGTGTTATATTGTGCACATATACGGGGAATTGGTGAATTTTTTCTAAAGTTAGTTCTATGTGTAGGCAAATGAAACAAATGGGATTGCCGTGTTGATCTTGTCGGAATATGAATATTTATTAAGTTGGTTAGTTCTGGCGAGTCCAGGCCATTATTAAGAATTTTAAATAATAAGATTTGGTCAAAAATTAAACGTCGTGTATGAAGGGAGTCGAAGTTATGGTAATTAATAGATTCGGTGTAATTTGAGATTTTTTTTTTTTTTTTATAATTTATGTGTTTAAAATTTTTTTTTTTTTTTCTTCAAACTTCGCAAAATCACTTTGTGGCGTCATTTTGAATTAAATTAAAACAAATAACTTTGTTTAAACCACTAATATAATCACAATTACCTACATGTTTCAAAACCGATGGTTTCTTCGTCAGGGTAGTAATGACATTAATAACAAAATAAACAAACAAGTATAGACTAAAAAGAACTATGGACAAAAATATTTTAGAGAGAGGTGATTAATAATATTTTTAATTAATTAATCACCTCTCTCTAAAATATTTTTGTCCATAGTTCTTTTTAGTCTATACTTGTTTGTTTATTTTGTTATTAATGTCATTACTACCCTGACGAAGAAACCATCGGTTTTGAAACATGTAGGTAATTGTGATTATATTAGTGGTTTAAACAAAGTTATTTGTTTTAATTTAATTTAAATTTTTTTTTTTGAATTCTTTCGATTCTTTCAATGTGAGCTTGGTAAAAAGGAGTACAAATCCAAACTATCTAGGGACTTAGCAATGTAGTCCGTGAAAACCATTAGATTGGTTTCAGTGGATCTTCCTTTCCTGAAACCATGCTGTTCGGGGATAATGTATGCGTCTATCTGAGGCATAAGGAATTTATAAATTAATTTTTCAAATAGTTTTGCAGGAGCCGATAATATGGCAAATGGTCTATAATTTTTGATTAACTTTTTTGAACCTTTCTTAAAAATATGACATATTTTAGAAGTTTTCCATACTTCAGGAAAAGTGGAAGTGCTAATAGCTAAGTTAAAGATAAGACATAATGGTGTTTTTAGGAACTCGGCACACCCTTTAATAAAAAATACAGGAACAAAGTCTGGTCCGATGGAGTGTGAGTTCTTCATGAGACTTATGGCACTCATAATGTCAGATTCAGTAAATATATATAAATCGACGTTTGAAGCTCCTCTGGTAATATAAGAAGCCACATTATTTATGTCTAGAAATGGAGGGTCTTTATTATAGACCGATTGAAAAAATCGACTTTTAATTTTCATATTTCCCTTCTCCTTTCTTTTCTTTACGACCTTCTTCTTTGTATCCTACCCCTAATGGAGATGCCAAAAATTCAGCGGCTCTGGGAAGTTGAGATTCTTTTCACATTGTTTGTTGTGTAAAAAAATGTAATTGAAAAATAAAAACATAAAGATATTTTCGATTATTTTAATATAATAAAAATCAGTATAAAAATTGCTTAACACAAAATTGTGATTACAATAATAATAAAATTAAAGATAACAACACAGTGACCAAAAATTACAACATTTTTGAGAAGGTGTAAAAAGGCCTTCAATACGAAAAACCAATTTCCATATTTTTTTATTAACTTTTCTTTGTCCTAAAATGAAGCTCGACTTCAAACATATATTTTGGTTACAGTTTTTAGATATAGAGAGTTGGAAGTTGGAAGCAATAATAAATTAATTATTGAATGTACTTGTGCATCCGTATACGCTTCCACTGGAACAGCATTTTGTCTTGCTTATGCCTACTTATTGTCACTAGCGGAAGAGGGACAACAAGTGTATACGATGCTCGTAAAATAATATTTTTATGAAGCTTACAGCGTGTCCTACACATATCGGTTCCAGTTCGATCGATGCATGTTGTCACAAGTGGAATAATTTGGTTTTCATTATTTTACATTCGCATCGTTATTAATAGATATTCTTGTCAGTTTTTCTACCACAATTTATTTATTTTACTTTTCAGATAATTTTTCATTTGATTACGTAAGTTACTAAAAAATGTAGGATATGGACAATGGCTGATGTTGATAATACATGTACAATACACATAATTCAGCCCTGAAGATTATCACATTCAGATAACCAATTTTAATAACCGACACATGCTTTGACTTCGAATTATGAATTGTGAAATAATCATTAATTGTTTTTATTTTTATCAAAGTCTAAACAAAACACGCTGTATGTAAGTTATGCGTCTGTGCGAGTACTGTGATGAAGTCAACTAAGGACGATAGACCTATAGCAATTTGAGATCAGAATGTTTAGAGTTTTTCTTAAAAATAATTTTTTTAATTGGTGTTTTACGTAATGTGAAGCCATTTATCGGATAACCAACACCTCTACCGTAGGACTCCCAAAGTGGTTCGCGACATATGGTGACTTAGCAGAGGTGCTCAGTTTCATGTTGTGAAGTTTGTCCAACCACAAAGGGTTGCGTGGCGGGATGGATCGGCAGATTCCGGTTGAGGGAGACCCTTTGACCTCTCCAGCCGGATTCTCTCTAAACATTGCCTTGCATCACAGTAGGAGGGATGGATTGACAAGTCACCCCTGGTCAAAAGGACCCCCAGACTCCTACCCTTCCCTCATACCTTTTTCCTACCCAGAACTTCCTCTTCATCCTTTGCTTTAACCCTTCAAGCATCATCCCCAAAGATGTCTTAGGCCCTAAGAGAAATTCTTTTCCTTAATGTAAAAAAGGCAAGTCAATATGTGCATATAGCCATTACAGGGTTGCTAGATTGGCAGTCAATATGACACACGAAATGTAATTAAAAAAATAAGACAATACATTAATTCTTAAGATTAAACAAGAGTATATTTGTAAGAATATAATATTATATCACTGTATCACCAATTTAGTACAATAAATGAAAATTTTTAATAATTTTGTAAAATTTAACTATTTACAAAGAAAAATCACAGAAAGTAGGGATCGAATTAAGTTTTAAATTAATATTTTTTTGGATATTTTTGAAGTAAAAAGATTTTTCATCAATGTATCTTTTCTGGATGCCATTGAAATTAGTTAAACCATATTGAACAATCGTCTTCGGTTTATTGACTTAAATTTATAAAACCTGGAAAATAAGAAGTATAGGAATAATAATATGTATTTACTAACTAAATATTTTCAGTCTTATAACTAGGAATACATTAACTAAATGATTACACCATAATTACAAATACAAAACTATTTTATGAAAAGTGGATGCACAAGTTCGAATTGTTTTTGGTTTAAAAAATACTGTTGCAAATTTTTTTCTTACATTGTCATTTTCATGTAGTTTGTATATATGTAGAACTATTTTGTTGAAATTGTCTTAATTTTATCAATTTGCGTAGAGTTTATGTTCATTAGAAAATTAAATTTTTTATAATTTTTTTTTTGTGTTTTGAGTTACGCAAAATTCATAACACAAATCTAAACATTAAAAAATAAGTTCTTCAGTAGAAAGATTAACTTCATAATGTGTACATAATGATATATACATATATGTAACAAAAACATATATACATACGGTCAACATCACAGACTCAAACAAAGTGTTGTCATAGTTATACAACAGTTAACTGGGCTAGAAATTTTTTAATCTTTTGTCAGAACAGGGACAATAATAACAGTGTATGTGAAAGTGAATTGTTTCTCATTGCTGAGGATAGTGACCCCTCAATCCAATTTCTATGGTGGACAAGTCCACTCCCTGCGTTTCTGCGCTGCTTAGACAGCCAAGGACACCAACGTACCGGACGCCAGTGATACTTGGTCACTCCAGCGCATAGGTGACCTTCCTCTGCTTCTTCTGCCTTCCAACATCCCAGTGTCTACGAGTTTTTTTAGGATGGAGTCCTCAATTTGGCGAGCAACGTGTCCAAAGTATCTTAAAATATGTTGTAGGCAGATAGTTGAAAGCCTATTGTGGATGCCTAACTCCTCCAGAATGGACACATTTGTGCATGTGGCTATCCTGCTGGAGACATGAACATTTTTTTCCAGCACCACATTTCGAGAGTCAATCCGCTTCCTTTCTTTGGCTCTAAGTGTTCATGTTTCTATACCGTACAGAAACATAGGGAAAATCGGACGAGTTTCCTCTTGGTGATTTTCATTACTCTTTTGTCATGAAAATCCTTCTTTTTAAGATCTGTTTCACAGCCACCTTCATCACTTATAGACGAGCCTAGGTAAATGAAGTCGTTCACCGTTTGTTAGTCTGTGAGAGCGTTATTCGGTCTTACAAAGGTCTTACACTGTCAATCACCATTAGTTATATTTTGGCCTTGCTGATCTAGATTACGGCTTTCTTTTTATTGATTTTAGAGCAATTCAAAGTTAATTTCTTTTATTGATTTTAGAGCAATTCACAGTTAATTTCTTTTATTGATTTTAGAGCAATTCACAGTTAATTTCTTTTATTGATTTTAGAGCAATTCAAAGTTAATTTCTTTTATTGATTTTAGAGCAATTCACAGTTAATTTCTTTTATTGATTTTAGAGCAATTCAAAGTAAATTTCTTTTATTGATTTTAGAGCAATTCAAAGTTAATTTCTTTTATTGATTTTAGAGCAATTCACAGTTAATTTCTTTTATTGATTTTAGAGCAATTCAAAGTTAATTTCTTTTATTGATTTTAGAGCAATTCACAGTTAATTTCTTTTATTGATTTTAGAGCAATTCACAGTTAATTTCTTTTATTGATTTTAGAGCAATTCACAGTTAATTTATTTTATTGATTTTAGAGCAATTCACAGTTAATTTCGTTTATTGATTTTAGAGCAATTCACAGTTAATTTCTTTTATTGATTTTAGAGCAATTCAAAGTTAATTTTTTTTATTGATTTTAGAGCAATTCACAGTTAATTTCTTTTATTGATTTTAGAGCAATTCACAGTTAATTTCTTTTATTGATTTTAGAGCAATTCACAGTTAATTTCTTTTATTGATTTTAGAGCAATTCAAAGTTAATTTCTTTTATTGATTTTAGAGATTCAAATCTTATTCAGAAGAGGCGATAAAGGTAGTGTCATCTGCATATGGGAGATTTTTTGGCCACCAATGTTTATTTATTGTATCCATGTTATGCGTTATGTTTTCACAATATCTGTACCTTAAAGGATAAACCAAGGGAGTCCACTTTGTTCAGCAAAGCGATTTTTGTGTTTGTGAACTAAATGTTTGAAGGTCTATAACTTTTTACTTACTGCAATAATTAAGATCTGTGAATGGTGTATTTCATAATTTAGGTAGTTAAAACAAATATGTCAATAAAATTTATGAATATATTTTGATTTATCTTCAAAAGTAAATTTGACACCGGTGGTTTTGTAATTAGTTAAATCAGTTAATATACTGTTTACGGATTTCATCGTTTCATCCAATAATGAAATACGGAATTTTTTTCTGCATATTCAACTCAAAACCTTTAAGGTACAGGTATATTATATTAAATAACATTAATAAAAGGATGCACCCTTGAAGTAGCACTTTAAATGTGTCCAATTTTTGGGTGTCAATCTTGAGACATGCATGTCCTTTAGTGTACATTATGTGTCAATACAATACAGTGTATTTTATAAAATAGTTTGGCACTTAAGAGTGCAATAGTTTAACAAATAAATGCAGGATAGTACAAATAGTAAAGATAAGATAAAAGCGTGAGTAGATAAAAATAAAGCTGTGCAAATAAATACAATTTTTTTAAATGCAATGCAACTAAAAAACAAATCACAGATAAGAAAGAAAAAAAACATAACATGTAAATTAACACAAATTTTCGATTAATATTCTTAAATTATGAGTTATGGAAAACTCAGAAAAAAATTATTTCTAGTACAATTAAATTATTTAACTGTAAAAAAATTTGCTATATCATAGAGGACCTACATAAACCCGCTGTGCTAGTAGTCATGGAAACCTGAGGTGTCTAACCCCTTGGCCACAAGGCATTATTAAAATTAATCAAGTCCAAATATAAACACAATAATCAGAACACCTTTTCTAATACAAAGATTAACATATTAAAACAAATGCATTAACATAAAAAAATACATGAGGAATAATTATTATTACTTCCTACAATAATTAGTTTACATTTTCAAGATACAAAACAAAAGCAATATTTTTTATTATCAGTATTATATCACTACACGTACACTATATTATTATTAAACATATATATTTTGATTTAACTTAATTTACTAACTAAATTAAATTTTAACATTTTGAACATCAATGTTTCATTTTATTGCAATTCTGTTTCCTAAAGCTAAATATGAATTTTAGTTTGTCACAATTTTTTGTTAGCTGAATAAGGTGTTTTCATTAATTCAACTATATTTTCTAATCAGTCAAATTTTTTTTATTATTATTGACGGAGAGTAAATGATGCTTTTCGGTAAAATATCTAATTTTTTTAAAATCTGACAGAGAACGCCATCTAGATTATTTTTCAAAATGGCTTCCATGTCAGACAAAAAGTTCAAAAAAATTATTGGTATTTAGTTAGTACTGTGTATATCCATTTCACCAAAATGCAGCATTTGCTTTTTAATAAAAATGCACAACCATTACTTTGAATTTTTTAGTTTCTATTTGACCAAATTTCCAACGAGAGGAATTCTTATAATATGTGTAAAATGCTCACTATCAATATGTAGTTTTTTTTTTCTTATAAAATGAACACCGATTGGGTTGAATCATTTGTAGTTTTTTACAAAGCTGCCTTACAAATATCAGTTCAAAACAAAAGTTAATAAATAACTATAAAAACCATCGCAATTTATTTATTAATGAGAGACAACACCATGATTTTTTGTTAAAACCTAAATTATGTGTAAAACCTAATTATTAAAAAAAAAAAAATAAACAATGAACAGAAAAGTATGTGGGTTGTTCTTATATAATCATTAGAAGGGTGAATCTGAATCTTTTGTGTAATGTAAACGTTATGAGAAAATTAAAACAAAAAGGCAAAATCCGTTGGATATCAGTTGGCGTCCGTCATGCGTTATCGGCTGTCAAATTTGTGTTATTTTCTATGGCTTTCAATGGCATGTCTACGCCTGTCGGGTGTTGATGTCATCATTATCTACTTATAAACGAGAATTATTAGTTATTATAACTACTTATCTGAAAGCATAATAGGCGTTCATAAATGACTATTCGTTTGTCATATTATTTTGGTGTTTGTTTGCAATGACATTCGATTCACGAATTTTTTTCCGACCGACATCTCTTAATAAGGATTATGCGGCATACACTCCATCATCTCTGGCGTTAAGGAAACTACTTTTAAGAGTTGGTGTCTTAACACAAGCACAGTATTTAGCGCGATACGGATTACCGCATTTAAAAAAACTCTCAAAATGTCTCTTCTACGGCCGATTTAACATACACTATGTTGCAAAAGATTCAGAATTACCGTTCAGATTGTGTTTAACTTACTTTTTTTAATTAGAGAGATGTAAAAAATATCTAATCTGTAGCTGCAAGACATAGTTCTATAATATGATTTTAATATTACTTTGCCCAAATTTTGCGATTGAGATTAGGTTAAATAATACATAATACAAACAACTTAAAAGAGCGAGGTTAAGTCAAATGATCTATTAGTTCTTGATCTTCAGTGACTACAGAACAGTGATGGGTGAATTGAGAGAGTGAGGTTATGTTAAGCAATTACTTCTTGTTCTTCAGCGCCTCTAGCACAGCGCTGGGCACCAGTCCCACGCCGATGGGAATGTGCAGGGGAATGGGCAGAACGCAGGCCCCCGCGCGCCCAATGTTCAAGGGGGCCAGTGGGGCCCACTCGTTGCTGTGGATGTCGTACTGCTCCACGATCCAGGAGTATTGCACGCCATCATAGCCACCTGAGAAAATAAAAATAATTGATAAAACAAATATACAATAAAGATCGCTCCTCAAAAAGAAAACATTATGAGCTCACGGTTTTGTGAAACAAAAAAATTACCCCAAGTTTTACCAATTATGCATATATATTATTGTGATTGAGTCAAAGAAAATACTAACAGAAAAACTCTGCAACACATAAAATGGCCAATGAAATTTAAAAATCAGAGCACACCTTCGTTCGTCAGTTGAGTATTTTTTGTGTCTTGGACTTTGATAGTGACGAGGTTCAACACTGTTTATATCTAACTTTAGATGACTAAATGGAAATTTCAAAGTTCTTGATAGGAATGATCTCGGGAGCTGAAAATAATTGCGTTAATCTACAAATTCGAGACAGAAAAAGCCCTACACTTGCATAATGCCTGACCATTTAGATTTTAGTTTGGAGATGTTTTGCTTTCAACTTCAATGTTTCGTCACATTGCTATTTCAATAACTTTGCTTTACAAAATTTTAACGCAATTATTAACTACGTAGTATATTATTGTTGTTAAAAGGGAAATAATGTATAATAAGTAATGGCTTATTGTTGAAGTATTAATCCTAATACTGACCGACTGCAATCAGCTTATCGCCCAGCAGGCAGGATCCTATGGCATCTCTGCCTCGACTCAGGCTGGCGATGGTGGTCCAGGTATCGGTGGGGGGATGGTAACGCTCCACACATGAAAAGCGACCCGACTCGTTCTTGGCCGGCGCGTCATGGCCGCCTAACGCGTACAGATAGCCGTCCATTACTGCCACCTGTGGAATTTACATTACATTACAATAAGTTATTCAAATGATTGATATGATTTAAGATTTTCACGGCCAAAAGGATTTTTGTTGTTTATTTTTGGGGTGTTATGCCGTGTTGCGCTACCTCCATCTTTAGCCAATGTTTCGGACAGAGTTACAGTGTCCATCATCACTACACATCTGCCCTGATATTGGAATCCCAAATTGCAAATCGCAGACAAGTACGAAAATTACAGTTTTTCATAAAAATTTAATAGTACAGTACATATTCTGTACTATGTCCTTAGAAAAGTGACAATAGATATTATATTAAATTGTCTATATAACTTACGCTCACTCCGCCCCTCCTCTTGGCCATGGGCGCGCACTGCTGCCACCGGTTGGTGTGCGGACAATAAGCTTCCACGGTGCGTAGACACGTGCTGCCGTCGCGTCCCCCCACGGCGTACAGCTTGCCGCCTACCACGCCCACGCCGAACATGCCGCGCGGGCCCAGCATGGGGGCCACGTAGGACCAGCTGCGGGATATGGGGTCCCACCTGGGGGTAAACCAGTTTAAGTAGGGAAAGCAGTACGAGAAGAATGAATGCAATGTTTTGTACCTATTTGTTACATTGTCTATATATTAATTAGTTGTCTATTCACAATGTCTCTTGTCTATGCTGCACATGTAGTAAAAGTCAATGATTCCTATCTTGTACTTCCGGCTTCTTCCTCATAGAACGACAGCCAGCATAACAACATGTCAATATTACTCTAAAAAGTAACAAACTATATCTCAAACTTCAACTCATCTATAATTATTACTAAACCAGTAAGTCCAGTAAAATACTATTAACCCTTGCCACACCATTATTTTTAAATATTTTTTGTCAGCCAACTCTAATTTAATAATGCAAAAATATTAATTTATTGATACGCAGTTACAAAAAAAAATCGTTAAAAATTCATTTGTAATGATTTATTCTTCAAATCAAAAACAGTTTACAGAAAACATTATGGACTACTTATATTTTTGCATAGTGTGGTACTTTTTAAAATATTCTCCAGGATGGTGTCCAGGTTTTCTGGAACAGGTCTAACAAAACCACACTGTTTCGCGTCTTCCCCCTGAAATCTTTATCATTGTTATTTTCTGTGCTGTTAACACTATCATCTTCAGGATCTTCAAAATCTCACTGTCACTTTCATAAGATTCATCTTCCGAAAACACTTGGTATTCAGATGCCATATCACGCGAAGTTCCGGCCATTTTAGGTTATGTGAATTTGCAAAGGTTATTTTATAGTAAAATAAAAACGGAAAACAGTCAAAATCTTATTAAAACGTAAGATTAAATGTTTTTTTATTGAATAATCACAAGAAGCAACGTCACGTGTCAAGTTTAAACTTATTACGCACGTCTTATCTTGTCGGCCGTCAGCTGACAACTGAGTTGCAGCGTACAAATAGTGATGTAGACTGGCACCCGTCAAATGAGTGGTAACGGTTAATGTAAACTAAATGCAAAGTTACACTAAAAATGTTTAGTACAAAGGAATTACCCATGAACCCAATGGCTCCGAATTGTTAAGCTAAAAAATGGCCCTTACATCCGAATTGATTTTCTACAAAAATTTATTAACCTCTCGACTGCCGTTCGCCCACCGGTGGCCGCGGGTCGAAATTAAAAAAAAAAATTTTTTTGAAGCGATTTTGTTCCTTATGTATAAAGAAGTTGTATGAAGAACAAGGTCAGAATCGCTTGCGCCGTTCTCGGTCTTGACATAGCAAAAATCCGCATAGCGCCAACCCATCTGAATAATTTATAACAAATATCTATGGTCAACTTGGCGTCACTTTTACAAACGGTTTTCAACTGTCATTTCATTTTCAAACAAGTATTTATGTCATTACTTCTTCGAAAACACCTTTGAATTGGTTTTTTTCATGTAGGGTGTCTATTCAGGTTTGTAGAGAAATAAAAAAAAAATTTCATTTTCGTATGAATATATTTTATTTACATTTTTTTGTCGAATGGGAAATATTTTCACATTTTTTTGTTAAAAATAGCTATTCTGGGAAAACTTGTAACGATATTATCATGAAATATATATGAATAATAAGGTACATTATCTGGCAAACAGAAAACAATCACAAAAAAAACAATTCCTTTGTTTTTATACGATATTTGAGCAAAAGCCGGGAAGATAATTTCGCGCAATTTTTCCAAAAACACCTGGCATTCAAGAGGAGTTCATTCATTCTTCAGTGGCGTACGATATATAATATAACTTTTAAAACATATGCATAAATGTAACAGTTTTTTTTTTACCCGTCAGGCTAATTTGTTTGCTTTTCGGAACAACACGTACAGATCTCATAGAAATTGTTGTCTCCCTTACTATCATAGAAAGAAACATGATATAAATGGTGTTAGAGAGAGAAAATATCCCGCTTTATATTCCAATCTAAAAGTTAAGAACAAAATAATTAAAACATACACCTTTATGAAACCAAATTTTCCGACCGCAAATTGAAAAACGAAACTTTGGGAATTTTTTATCATATGAAACGACAAAAAACTAATGCGACGATAATGCTTATAAAACATTTGTCATACAAAACTAAAACTGTTTTCGAAAGCTGATGAAATATGCTTTCAAATTTTAGTATAAAAAAAATATATAATTTTTGAAATTTTAAAATTTTGAAATTGGTAAAAACAATTCATAAAGTTTCATATTTTTTTGTAGACGAGAATGAGCTGTATGTACATATGAATTTTTCTGTGGTATACTTTTACTTTTGAATATAAAGCGTGGTGTTTTCTCTTTCTAACACCGTTTACATCATATTTCTCACAGTGACAGTAATGCCCTGTTCTGACCTGACAAGTAGTAAGTCGAGTGGCGAGTAACTCGCTACTTGACTCACCAAAAAGTGTTCGCATTGCTGTCAAGTAGAGTTCATTAGTAAAAGACGCGTCGCGATATAACGGGCTGCAATGCAATAAAGTAAATACGTTAATTAAGCTGATTGTAATGCTTATTTTAGAAGAAGTGGAAGAACAAATTAGTGAGATGAAAATAAATAAACTATGGTCACGAAAATAGATTAATAGCTGCAAAAATAAAGAATTATAGAGTAGCATTTTTGCTCCAACAGGACGACATATTGCGCGTGTCTGCGTCTACAAATGAACTGCGCGTGTCATGACGCGTGGAGGGGGAGACTACTCGCCGAAAAAATAGAACCAAATGGATTCAATCTACTAAAATTGTGGTGTTCGGACATGTTTAGTTGCTAATATATTTGCTAATTGACTAAAATACTCTCGCAGTCAGAAAAAGGCATAAGGGAGATACAACAATTTCTATAAGTCCAATATGAGCTGTTCCCAAAATCAAACAACTTGGCCTGAGGGGTTAAATAATTTGGACATTATTAACGATGTCCCATAATTCTGGATATATATTTTCCATTTCTGCTTCAAGATTAGTCTGTAATATGTATATATACCTCTCTACAGTGCCTGTATATGTCCATCCATCATGTCCTCCGAGGGCGTAGACCGGTGCGTTGGGTCCCTCCCCCAGCACGGCTACTCCCAGTCCGTGGCGATGCGTCACCATGGGGGGCTGCAGGGAGAAAGTCAGGGTCTTGAGGTCCACACACTCCACCTTGAGAAAGGCAAAAAAAATACAAATATTTATTGAAAACGCATCGGGAATATTAATTATTTTGTGCCCACGCTGATAAGGAATTAACCCCTCAGGTCTCGACCGTATTTTGTCAGAGGGTCAAAATATTGCTGTTTTGCAATAAAATCCAAATAAATGGAATAATTCTGAATGCATCCGAAAACTAAAAACTGTTTTAGAAAGGTGATCAAATACGATTACAACTTTTTGAAATTTTATAATTTGAAATAAACATATATTGCACGAAATATAAAATTTTTGCATGCAAACATAAAAAAGTTTTAAAAATGGATGACCTTACGTTTATTCTAACTATTATTAATCATAATGAAAAAATAAAATAAAAAGACATAATTTATTAGACAAATGTATTTATACATTATTGTCACCTTACTTCATAAAGGTGTACAATTTAATTATTTTGCGGTTATCTTTTATATTTGAATGTAAATAGTGGTCTCCTTCTAACACAGTTTAGATCATATTTCTAACCATAATTATAAGGGAGACACAAAGAATTCTATGAGACAAACCCAACAAATAGACCTGACGGGTAAATTAAAACTTTGCCAAGTCAGTCTCCACAAGACGAAAAATTTTTGGACCATATTGTAATCCTTTTAAACTGAGATAAAGAAAAAAGTGTGCATAAAGAAGTTGATTTTGTAAAGCAGCCCATTGGCCACACCAGCTGCAAAGAAAAACACTGTATTTTTGAGACTGTACATGTAGATATTGTGATATATTTTTGGGGTGTTATACAGTAGTTTTACTCACAGTATTCAGTGTTTTCAGTCCATCCCTTCCTCCAACCAACAGCAGTTTGTCTCCTATCATGGCAACCCCGAATTGCAGCTTTTTAAGTTTTATTTTTTTAATTTGTGACCAAGAATTTTTCCTCGGGTCGTAAGTCTCAATAGTTGTGGCTCCCTGTAAACAAACATAAAAAACATATATAATATTGATATAATAATAACTGGAAAAAAAAAAGAATTTACAGTTCTAAATTTTTGGGATATTTTGCCGTGCTGTGCTACCTCCTTATTTAGCCAACGATTCGGACAGTGTTACAGTGTCCATCATCATGGCAGATGTGTAATCGATAGTGGTGTTTTTGTAGGTAGATGGCTGGAATTAAAGGATGATTTAAAAATGGTTTTCCACATTCAGTTTTCGTGAAGCCGTCCATTATAGGATACCAAGAACTATTGTGCTGAATCCCGTTTTTCTAAATATTAAAGGAATTTTTGTGAATTGCCTCTGTAATTAGGCGTGCTCTGTGCGTTTTGGATCTTCCCAGGGCTTCAGGAACAAATCCAAAGTAATGGCCGGTTTCAGTTAAATGCTCGCAATTACCGATTTGTCAGGTGGCCAAGATTAATTTAATATACAGTTCATTACGAAGAGTCAATATTTTTACTACAGAAATGTTCTTCTGGATTATTGGAATCACATATTCATTAAAATTCGTCTGGTGTGTAATTGTGTGCGCAATTAGATATTTGAATTTGTAATATTTTGGCATTAATTTATTATAATAAATAAATTCAGGGAAAGAGGGAAAATACACAATTATTTCTCAAATTAGACAAGTTCTCCTATCTGCCAGTTAATAAAAAGAAAATTCCATAATTTTTTACTGGTGGCCATAAAGTTTACAATAAAGTAATCGTTTTCTTCTTCTTTCTCTTCCATCAGAAGTTGACTATCATGAGGGCAATCTTTACCCTGCTGACTGCAGCCTGCAACAACTCTGCAGAACTGTGCCTATACCAGTCACATATAGTACAAAGTCATGAAGTGCGGCATCTTCCTCTGCTATATCTTCTCAAAACTGATAAGTATTATTTTGAAAACTTACACTAGCATCAGTACCACCAACAGCCAACAGTTTCCCAACAGTAGACTTGCGGGGGCTGGTCCGGTGCGAAGAGAACTGGGGCCTGCACTCAGGCAGGAGGTGCCACTTCAGGGCCTCCATGATCAGGGACTGGCAAGGGGGCACGTCTCCGCACGAGGCTTCCACATGGTCAAAAATGAACTGAAAAAAACAAGAGATAAAAAACTACTTTTATTTTATTATTGTGTCACGCCTTCCGACCTTTCAAAAAAATAAAATAAAAAGCATTATTTCAAAGTTCGCTTGCAATATCTTTTGATAAACCCAAAAAATTTGACATATGTAATAATATGTAAGTACATATTACGAACATTTTAATTTTTCTATTCTTGATAGTTCATTCCATAATTCTAAACCTTTTCAATTTTGAATTTGAGATATCTACAAAATTTACCCAACAGAAAATCCAGGGGAAGAATAGTGGTAACATGATAATGGAAGTAGCTGCACCTCATTGGCCTTGAAACTTGTGCAGATCTACTGAGTTCTTTTCATGGGAGACAAACTCTTACGGGAGAGGACAATCAATCAGAGGAAGGAAAGGTTGAAAAGTGATTTACATATTAGAGACAATGTCTTGAAATTAAATTGAACAAAATTAACTTTTTTTTTCAAATAATGTTTATAAAATCAAGAAAAATTATAGAACCTGCAGACAAGCTGCCATTTGACAGCTTTGCAAGAATACTTTTTGTTTAAGTTTACTACAGTTTTAACGTATTTTATTTCTTTGTGCAGCACCTCGGAGGTGATATTATTTTACAAGTTAAAAATATACATACAGTCCCAATGAAGGAGAAACCGGTAGACGATAGTGAATAATAAGTACCTACTCAAAAAAAATTACTTCCTACAAAAACTGATTTCTATCTAAGAAAAATAAAAAGATGACATACAGACGGCGATAGTAGAGGTAGTTTAACAAACTCCAGTAGCGAAGGTAAGAATTTCTCTCGGCTGGGCGGGTCGTGTTTAATCCAGGTCATGACGCTCTCAAACACACACTCCTCAGAGATCACATTCAGGTCGTCGGAGCTGAGCAGCTTGCCCAGCTGCTTGTGGTCCAGAGATAGAAACTCTTGGTTTCGGAATACCTGCAAAAAGGCAAATAAAATAATGATTGATAAAACACATTATCCACTCGAGGGATAGCTACCCAAATTTGGGTGGCACAACTAATGCTCTTGAGTGATAACTACCCATATTTGGGTAGCATGTAGATAGATGATTTTTATGAGTTAAAATGAATTTATTGTGAACTTTCCACAATCGTCTATTGTATTTAGTAGTCACTAGCTTGATTAAGCTTCTGTCGAATACCAAAAGATGTCACTAATGTTCCTCTAATGGAATATTTCAGATTATTTATTGTACCATGTACTTTGCATGTAGATGCCATTTTCTAAAAATTTAATAATCTGTTCAGATGTTAAATTTTTAATGTCTGTGATTATAGACAATTCCAGCAGACAATAGGCTCTCTTCAAGAATTTAAGTAATACAGATACAACACAAACTAATACATAATCGAGTGACAATTTGTAAACATTTCTCTCTTCTTATGTCAACTATGGGTAGAGGTGCATTAATGAGCATCTATTCTACCCGGTAAGCGGGCTGCCTATTGTTACTCTAGGGCTTTGCAAACAGACCTGCATAAAGTTCTCGCAGGTATAATCGGTGGCGTGCTTCTCGAGGGAGTTGCAGGACTGCTGCTCCGCAAACATGGCGATCCCGAGGCAGTTGGACGGGTGCAGCTGCTTCTTCAGGAAGTTGCAGCAGGCGGAGGCCACTCCCGTCAGCTGCAGCAGGCAAGAGGTGGACAGCAACAGCTCCACCGTCTCTTCCCGAAGTCCTGACAAGGGAAATATTTATTGATAGATGTACAATCATTCTTGGGTAGGCAGCGTGGACAGAACTTTTATAAAAACAGAATTGTGTATATTTTCTAAGAAAATATGCTTAACCGCTTGGGCACATAAGCTTGTTTTCACGGTAATTTAATGTAGGTAGACATAGGAATGACGTATGCCCCGCACCTGAGTTATTAAAGGTTATCCCTAAAATATACTACACCAGTACAATTGCTGACTAATCGTATACATTCTCCGTCATGTGAATAATGTATATCAGTCTTTCTCAAAGTTGGTGATAACGCCCCCTTGTGG
This sequence comes from Limnephilus auricula, assembly GCA_951813805.1. Lineage (NCBI taxonomy): Eukaryota > Metazoa > Arthropoda > Insecta > Trichoptera > Limnephilidae > Limnephilus > Limnephilus auricula. The sequence goes on from OX638401.1 coordinate 4,572,750, forward strand.
GGGCTGGAGTTTTTCAGGTGGGCAGTAGAAATCTAAAAGAAAATTAGGGGGTGTTAAGGAAATCTAGAGGGGCGACGGCAGATGAATTCTATCTATAAAAATCTGACAGAATCTAGACTGATACTGGCATTATGAAATTTGCATTAAAAATGAAATAGGTGACGCGAGTTGTTGGAAAAATAGGTGTATTTTATGGAGTTAAGCGGCATGGAAAAAAGGCTGGTGGGAAGAGTATGCGGGATGGTCGGATGGGGAATTAAGGAGGGGGGCTTCGCGGGAGGGGGGACGAGGGAGAGGGGAAGGCGAAGAAGGTGGAAGCGGCATCCATGAGGAGGGTTCTAAGATTCATGAAGTTTCCATACTTGACCATTAAAACAAGAGAAAAGTCACTGTTCATTTGAGAATGCGACATTACCCATAACAATTTTAATCACAAGAATTTCTCGTTTTAAAATCTGCACAAAATATTATCCCACATTTTCACAAACCAGGTCCTTCTATCAGGATTAAAATAGTATAGTTTGGCCCTAGTATTGTATAGAGACATTTCCTTGAAATTAAAAAATTATGAAACACTAAATATTTATTAGCGTTTGCCGCGAGGCCCTAATTTTACATTTTATGATCGCAGAAGTTGCCAATATTTTATTAGTTTTTTGTAAAGTGTTTTGTCCTTAGTATTTGTACATTTAGGATAGCTTGCGAGCGGGGGTTATTGTAGGCTTTTATGACATGACGGAATCTTTCTAACAATAAAATTTACAAGGATGCTTCAGTATTAACCCATCGCAGGCCGCAGTCCCCCCGGCGGGTCCGGATTTTTGGAGCGATTTTGTCCCTTATGTATAAAGAAATTGTACGAAGAACAAGGTCAGAATCGCTTTGTCCATTCTTGTTCTTGACATAACGAAATACTGGATAGCATTTAGCCACTCCGAAAGATTCAAATTAATTGCCAATGACGCGCCGGGCACAAAATATGGCGGACAAAATGGCTGCCGCGTGATAATAAGAACGCTGTCATATTCGAAGTCTATATTTATTCATTGTTTTTTATATAAATCCATTGTGGAATGTATAGATTTGAGTGATTATTAGGAAGTTCGTTTTATCTACATTATTTTGATGTAATTTTTGTAATATATCACAAAAGAAATGTTATAAAAATTGAATTCATAAGAAAGGTGAGAACTATCAAATATTTTACGTCGTATTGAAAAAATATATTTTTCCTATGCTGGCTTTCAACAAGTTAATAGTGACCCACTGATTATAAAATATTTTGTTTGGGTCACGTCCCTGGTTATGATGCATATTTTTGCTGACTGGTTTTATTGTTTTATTTTTCTGTATGTTTAGGTAAACTGTGGGAGCTGTTGAAAATGCTTCTTCTCACAGTGACCAAATAGACTAAGTTTTATTGTATGTTCTTGCTATAAAAATAGATACTTGTAATAATGTAAGTTAGTGTGTTTAAGAACTCTAACTGAGAGGTACATGAGTACCTATGGCAGTTGGGTGAGTCATGTTGTAGAATTCGAATTGATAGGTACATGAGTACCTATTGCAGTTGGAGGAGTTACATTTGAGAGTTGGAACTGTGTACATGTGGTTCCTAAAGTTGCGCTTTCAGTACTGAGAGAGATTAGGGGAACTTAGACCCCTTTTGCTCTTATCAGTTTGGGGATTGTGTGAATCACCACCAAATGGAAACTAGACCCTCTGGATTAATATTTACTGTTAAAATAAATTGTGTTAAAAGTAACAGAAATGTTTGTTATCCCGCTGGTAGATCCATCTGCTGCCTTGTGTTCTCGAACCAAGTTAGTCAGAACAGTCACTGTCTACATGAGATTAATGAAAAACCCCTCCCTCCCCCTTTCCCACCCCTTAAATCAGAATAAATCCTGGGCAACGAAGGGTGCTTCGGCTGGCACAAAATAAAATTGGATTTAATATTTGACTTATAAAAAACAAACCAATAGTTCCGGTGTAGCAAAAGTTGATCAGTTGCTGGAGGGCGTCTGCATCAACATTCTCCAGGGTGATCTCGTGCTGCTGCGCCTCCCTCAGGGCTCCGGCGAACATGGCGGAGAAGTACTCACTTGCCGCTGAGAGCACCAGTCTGTGGGCTGAAAACCTACACACAACAAGATATGGCATAAGTCAGCTGTTTATTGTGACTTAATGTCACAACAAAAGGCGCAGAAGGTAGAAATGTCAGTGAAAGTAAAACTAATTTACTATGAAAACATTGCATCATAGTACATTAAGAGGAACGGCAGCGTGGCCTTTTTTATACAAAACTTAAATTTGAATTCGAGGCCAAAATAATTAAGCAAAGTGAAAAATTATATTTTTAATCAAAAAGTATTTAGTATAAATATCTAGTATGGGTAATGGATAATATGTGCTATAAAACAATGTTTCCTACAGCGAATTTCCTGCATTAAAAAAAATTTATATATAAAAATTATATGTTTATTTTGACATAGTACTCTTCTTAGGGTGAATTGCCTTATATTATGTTTATTTTGAAATATAAAATTTGAAAGCATATTTCATCACCTTTCAAAAACGGTTTTTAGTTTTCAGATACCTTCAGAAATATTCTGTTTATTTGGATTTTATTGCAAAGTGTAAATATTTTGACCTTTTGACAAAATATGCCCAAGGCCTCAGAGGTTAACATCAGAAGACTGTTCTACAAGTATTATAGATTTGTATTTTCATTACAGCTGTTTCGGCTTACAAGTCCATTTTCAAACTCTTGGCCAGTTTGAAAATGGCATTGTAAGCCGAAACAGCTGTAACGAAAATACAAATCTATAATACTTGCAGAACTTAATAATAACTTTATTAAATTTAATTTTTTTTAAATTAAATGGAGTTCTACAAATAAAAAACAATAAAAAAAATAATAAAAAAAATAAAAAATCAGAAGACTGGGTATGACAAATTTTCAGATTGTAGAACAATCATTGTTGAGCCGTAGAAAGAAAAGTTCATTTTTAATGAAATTTATTTCCATTATGATTTTATTTGTATTCTGTACTGTAATTTTTCCCCAAGACCCCTTAGCCCCTTACATCAATCCAGGAAATTTCCCCATCGCGGACAGTGCAAGAAATAATAATAAATTTGGCAATACTCCAAGTTAAAGTGATCTGGCCATTTGGGTATTTGTTATGAGTGCTCTGCTTTTTCTAATGCACAACAAAAATGTTTGATGTAGCAACAAATCAATAAATTTAATGCAGATTAAAATTAAAAATACATAAAACGGAAACCAAAATATTAAAAAAAAGAGTACAAATGATAAAGTAATTTGTTTTATATATTGTTTTATATATATATATATATATATATATTATAGTTAACCACTCGAACGCTTTTTGCCACATTATGATGGCACTATTTCCAAAGCCTCGGATTGCTTTGCTGTTACAATGTGGCAAGTATTCTCTAGATTCTTTAAAATCTTTTAAAGTTAACAATTTTTTTTATAAATCCTACAAATGTGTGATAATAGACAAAAGATAGGTGAATTCATTGGCTATATAGAACTATAATCAATTTGTATGTCTCCATATTCAAATTCGGAGGTATGATTTTTTTAATTTGGGTGGAAAAATTTCCTTTAGCAATCAGAGGAAAAAGTTTTAAATTGCTCTGTCGCTCCAGTGGATAGAAATAAACAGTACATTGGTTACAGTGATAAAACAAATTTACAGATTTTAAGTAATATTTCTTGGGTACCACCTTTAAAAGGTTTCTTTGTAATGTCTTACTTGTGGTATGTATATTTGGTAATTAGCGGGTGATGTGCGAAGGGTGAAGGTGTTTGTGTGAATATGTTTGTAGGTGTGAGAAGTGGTGATCTGTAAAGGGATATTGTATGCGCATTAAATAGTTTATTTTATTGACATGATGCTCCTTTTAAATTTGGGCAGTGAATGTTAAGAGTTTAGGCAAATATTTTTGAATGTGTGAAGAGCACGACTAATTGGCTAATTAGTTGCTGCATTTGTTTTGTAATTAAGCATGTGGAATAGTGCTGTATGGCATGTACGTCTTAAAGGTACATTGAAATTAATTAAGGATAGAAGTTCGGTACAGTCGATTTTATAATTTAAAATTCTGTATGTAAATGTTAAATCAGCTAGCGCCCGCCTTTGTTGCAAAGTTTGAAATGTAAATTCAAAGTTATCGTTGAATTTGAAGGTAAGATATTTTATAAATTTGTTATGCCATCGAATACAATAATATATTATGATGAATTGCAGAAATAAAACCACTGTACAGGAATATACTTATAGTATCAAGGGAAATACAATGGGATGTTTACATAAATAAAATAAAGGTACATTTTCAGGATGACTGGGCAAGCTTAACCGCTTGGGCACATAAGCTTGTTTTCACGACAATTTAACGTAGGTAGACATAGGAATGACGTATGCTCCGTACCTGAGTTATTAATATGAATACTTTTAATTTTTTTTTTATTCAACCCAATTAGATATTATAAAAGACAAGTAATTGAATTTCTTGCGATGGAAAATACTGCATTTAAAATTTCAGCAAAAAATGTCATAGAATATGACCATAAATTATTGTAAATGGCTGGCATAATATGATGAAAGCCCATTTTCGTTTTACTTATTAGAAATTTTAAATGCATTATTTTCCATCGCCCCGGATGTAAATACTTAGTTGTCTTTTACAGTAATAGAGGTGAATAAAAAGGTTTTTCTAAAACATATTCGCATTGCGTGTCCAGTCATCTCTAAAGTTTACCATTATAAAAATAGAAGGCTATACAGTTTGGGATACAGTTTCTGGGATAGTTGGAAATGTTGAGCGAGTCATACAAAATGCCCAGATTTAGACTGGCATTTGAGTCATCCATAGTGTTGGTACAAACATATCCATCCCTTTGTTAGGAATTAGTAATCCATGCTCACCAAATTTCAGCTTCTTTGTTTTCATGGACAAAAAAATGAATTAGGGTTTGCTTTCCTTTTTCGCCTACTCTTTATTCCTTTCACCATATAAAAAAATCTACAATATTGGGGTGTAATAAAATTGTAGATCTGGCAAAGGGGAGTTTTGCTAGAAGTAACGTTGGACGTGTCAATAAATTCGTAACACAAAATAGGTACCTGCGTCCTGCAGCGATAAGCACCACGTCACAGAGTTGGCCCGCTTGAAGATATCCATACATGCGTTGAAGGCTCCCTTCTGCATGGTCCACACATCTAAAAGATTCATCGTGGCTGTTGCTGGAAGATAGGCTCGTCTGGCTTAAATCTCTCGGCAAACCCTCGTCGATTGAGCAATTGGACATCGCATCCTGTTTAGATTCCTTCGATGGACTTCCTAATGCCGACATTGTGTTAAATCCCGAAGCACTTAAGTCAAACACTAAAACCACGCACTGGACCTATACCCCGGGCTCAAGAGTCGGAATCATTCATTTAGAAACTGTCATCACCGGTCCAAAACGAAACAAAGCCGAATTTATAAACAAAGAATGACAGATTGACAAAGACGGCTGACTACCAACAGCACGACTAATTTAGACTATAAACTCTCCAAACTTTATTTGCATTGGCATGCAAAACTAGACCTTGGCTAAAGCAGCATACGGATGGTTTTACTATAGCAATTATTTTTAAATTGTGCGGGTAAGAACCAAAAACAGATGACAGAAGTGTCAAATCTTATCGACAACATTCTCAGTGCTGGCATCACTGGTCAGGTCATTTCCATTTTACGTTTTCGGCAGGGCGATTATAAAATTAAACGAAAATGTCTTCTTTTAAGTGTGCAGCTCTGGTAATTTCATAAAATGAACTGTTTATTATGTTACGTTGAACATTTTTGTGCACTTTAATATCGATATTGATTCATGTTTGAGTGATTTGACGTTCAGGATTGATAAGTAAGGTTAGGTTATGTAATGTTCAATATTTCAATGTAAAAACAATATTTTCAGGCCCGCTCCTTTAGCAGTACTATTGGAAGTACCGGTAAGATGATCAGGCCCCCGGTGCAGGTGTTCGGCCTGGATGGCCGTTACGCCACCGCCCTGTACTCCGCCGCCTCCAAGATGAAGCAGTTGGACGCTGTTGAGAAGGAGCTGGTGAACTTCCAGAATCAGATGAAGTCCGACCCCAAACTGAAGGAGTTTGTAGTTAACCCAACGATTAAGCGATCCCTTAAGGCTGGAGCCTTCAAGCATTTGGCTACCAAGGTGAGATTAGTATTTACATGGATACTTGCGTAAGTCATAATTTTTGTACAAATGCGTAATATTGTGACCTGTCGTATGAGTTTTCTTTGCAACAAAGGTTTTTCTTAAATGTATGAGCTGAGTTAAGATTTGGATAATATTTTGTGTTCTCACTAAATCCATTGCTATTGACTCTAAGGCGCTCCGCCCACTCAGGCAACTGAAAACTCTCAACTGCCAACTGTCTTTGTATGACAATGTGATGGTCCGCACACTTCACAATCACACAAAACCCCGTTGTCAATGGTAACGCAAGCTGTGACTTGCGACCATCTTGCGACTGTCACGGCCGATTGCTCTGGGCAGCCGTTTTTAGTTGCGATCTGTCAGCTGATTGTTCTTCATCTATGGTTAAACAAGCTTTTTGACCAATCAAGACAGAGAAAACAGCCGGTTTTAGTTGGTTTACAGTTGCCTCAGTGGGCGGAGCGCCTTAATGGGGCTTACAATAGTGCCTTGGGCAGAGGCGTGCATTCCATATAGGCATATAAACACTACGTGCCCTACTGTTCTTACTTAAAAACATAAAAAATAATAAGATTTATAAAATTATTGCAAAAATCTACTATAAAGTGTCAAAATCAGGAGCTAAGTATTTAAAATGATGCACATGTCAGATTCAAATGGTGATTGTATTCTACACAGAAATTACATGTAAAGCGCATTCAAGGGAAGACTCGTTTGTGTTAGATCATTCGTACACGGAGATACTTTCAAGCAACTCAATTTTTGTGCGCATAACTCCCGTAGCACACGCGCGGGTTGGGTTTGCTTCTACTACTCGTTTGACAGTAATGACGTCGAAACATGATGAATGTTAAATTTGTTCTGGAGGTTGGAAAATATCAATGTTTATATAACTATAATTTACTGGAATACGCTAGAAAGGATTTAGCAGAGAAGGCATGGTTTGGGGTTGGAAAAAAAGTCAATTTGACATCATTCTCATGTAGTTCCTTGGCAGCGATGAATGCCCCTACAATTATTAATATTTATTTCGTTGTATGGGTGAACCCAAAACCTTCTTTTAGATCTTTTTTTATGCTTGTAAAGATAAAAAAGAAAAATATTATTGTCTTTGTCGTTAGAGTCACTTGACTTCGTAATAATTCCAAGACTGCAATTGAAAAAATTATCAAGTTTAGTATTATTCGGGTAGTGCCGTGTACGGAAACCAGCTTTAAAGAATAGCATATCGGTGGCGACTTGTGGTTGTATCACAGTCACATATCTTGCAAGTATCTCTGTGTACAAAGGCCCTTAGTGTTGAAAAAGGCAGTGCTTTAGGTACAAATCACAAATGTAGCAATTAGTGCCATCTATTGGTACCTCTATTAATTAGTACCTATAACTTTACTAATGAAATGAAAATCAAATTATGTTGGTTTTCTTTCATGTAATTGTGTCTTCCAAAAAAAAAAATTTTTTAGAGCAGGTAATCATGTCAGCCATTATTCTTATGCAATGAATAAGTTTTTTTTACAAAAGTTTAATAATAATAGATAGATCCTTCACACCCATACAAATACCTAATTATAAGGTATTTCACTCCAAAAACATTAAAAATCAAAATGACAGCATAGTAATAATAATAATAATCACAGCCCTTGTCGGTCTCAGCTACTTCAGCTTGCTCGGCATGGTGAATTGCAGCCAACATCGCTGGTAAATCAGCCATTGTAATATGACTTTATAAAAATAGACGACGTCTTTGGGGGTGTGAAAACAACGATACCAGCCATTATTGGCGGCCGCTGCCCTGAAAATAATGTGGTTGACTGACAATCCGTACCTACTTATGAGAAAAACATTATTAAGCAACATTAGTTAAATTTACTGCAAAAAATATCTACATTCAACAGTAACGGAGCTAGACATCACAGACTCAAACGGCATAGAAATAATCGTAAATAATGATATATATAGCTATATACCGATTTCTTAACTTTAACGGCACAAATCACTATTTTTAGGGTGAATTGCATGTTTCGACAAAAAAATTTCAAAGATTGCACATACTCTAACGCTTGAATAATCAATGTGTGATTACAATCTCCCTACTCTGATTCCATGAAATGTGAACTTCCCTGTTGGGACACTTTCTTTGTTATAATTACCAATCATTTGTGTATTATATTTCAGATTTCCCTATCCCCGGCCACCAGCAATATGCTGGAGCTGATGGCAGAGAACGGTCGTCTGAAGAGGCTGGACCACGTCATCAACGCCTTTAAGATCATGATGTCCGCCCACCGTGGCGAAGTCATCTGCGAGGTCACCACCGCCAAACCCCTGGACGATGCTCAGCGCAAGGCTCTGGAGGCATCCCTCAAGGTACCACTATTGAACCCAATTTATTTAGTTATATGTAGTTTTTTCTTTGTATTATAAAATCTCTTCAAAGTTAATGCTTAAACACCCAATCATGTCGGATTACTTCTAAAAGGGATTAAAATGACAATCTAGCCTCCTTCAATGGTAGCATTCTTCCGATAATTAATACATAATTATAATAATATAATTATAATACTACTATGTAATTCCTCCATTGATATGCTTGGTGTAACTCTAAGTGATCAGCTCAGATACGGGGGCTCCGTTGAGGCCAGAGTTAAGTTAGCCTCTCAGAAACTGGGCGTACTGTACAGGGTCCGCAGATTCTTTAATAGTACACAACTGCTAACCCTGTACAAATCGCAAGTGCGCCCCATTTTTGGAATTTGGCAGCCACCTCTGGTCTGGAGCCCTAAAATACCTGAAAAACACCCCCGACTCTGTGCAGAAACGGGCGGTCTGTTTGATAGATTCTCCCATCTTAACAAATGGATTGCAATCTTTGGAGCACAGGCGTCGGGTGGAAAAGCTACCCTTGTTCTACCGATATTTCAATGGAAGATGCTCCCAGGAACTAGCATAATTAATCACCTTAGCACCGGTGCATAGTCGGGAAACACGCCAAATGCATGCCCAACATATGTACACGGTTGACATTTGTCACATGAGAACGGGTTGCTTCTACGACTCGTTTTTGAGTTTAACAGCTCGGCTGTTGAACAATTTTGCCGGCCTCTGTGTTTCCTCCTTCCTACAACATGGTTCTCTTCAAGACCCATGTTAACTCCTTCCTCTCCTCAAAAAGACCCTCCACCCAGCATCTTCAAAGATGACACATGCCCTGAGGGAAATTATTTTCACAGAGTGTGTAGAGTTAACATAAAAAATAAAAAAATCTTCTCCTCTGATTGGTTAAATTAAAGAAACAATGGTCTGAAAGAACAGAATAGTGCAAAAATATAACCAGAATTCACTTGGGAAAGAGATGCAGGTGAGGTGTGCTGATGATTTGAAGACTACTACAGACTTCGTATGTGTGAGAGTTATCAAGGATCGGCAAATCTGGAAAAATTTTAGGGGCTTAAGTTGAAAGATGGATGCCAGAAGGTTTATGAAGAAAAAGATTTTGTTTTAAAAAATCATGCTAACCTCTCCGTTAGTGAATTTTGGCAAACTTTTCTGTACATGGGGGCGAGTTCTTTTTTGATTAATTTTTTCTTCCTCTGACGACCGCTGAATGACGCAACATGAATTTTGAAATTAAAATTATGAAGTCGTAGGTAAGTGTCCCAAAATTTTGACAAAAACTACGCGCAGATGTTCATAGATGCCACTAAAAGTCAAACATTTTCATTAAATATGACGGCGTTTGAATTGGTGACCAGATAACTCAGAATGAATTCAACTCAACACCTTCTTTGAAAAGTCATTAAAAGTTATGAAAAAAATTGGTTAAAGAGGTTATATTAGGTTAGGGAACGTACCCATATTTACATGACTTCCTTTTTTGCAATTTTTAACCCCCCCCTCCCCCCTCGGTGACCACGTGTGTTATATTCCAAGACCCCTACAGTTTTCACGTAGTAATTCATATTACATCTCTATAATTACAAGCGGAAAAAATATTATCAAGATAAAACTTGTCAAAATATATTGTAACCAGAACTTTGATATTGACTACGTTACAAAAACCTAGCCCCTCATTGTGCCCGATAAGCCCCTCATTGTGACCAAGCGTGGTATTTTGAAGATCCCCCCCCCCCCTGAACGGGTTACGTAGTATGGGTATGTTCCCTTAGTAATGCACCCCATTTGGAATTAATTTAATAAGAATAGAGTTCTGATTACCCCTGCTGTCGATTATCCAAACGGGGATTATGAGAATGTTGGATCGTCTTTTGAAAAACTTTATCTCAAAAATAGCAATATGTTGATAATTGAATATTCCTCATGACAACTTTGAGCTCTGGAGCGATTTTCCAAGCGATACATTAGCCTCTTTGTGACATCATTTTAATATGCGATTTTTTTCAGAAATTCACCAAGGCCAATGAGACCATCTTCCTGACAGCCAAGGTCGACCCCGCTCTTCTCGGAGGCATGGTCGTCTCTATCGCCGACAAGTACGTGGATATGAGCGTCGCCAGCAAGGTCAAGCGTTACACAGAGGTCATCTCTGCTCCTGCCTAAATATTACGAATCTTTGGCTAAAATGGTAAATCATCATCTCGTTATATTTAACGAACTTTTTGCACCGTTGTCATCTGGTCTGTTTGTTATGGAAGTTAGTATAAAATAAATATATGTAAATAAACCGGTGTTTTCATCTTGGCGGTATATCCCAGGGTGGAATTTGCCCTCCACAAATGCTCTTCACTTGTTCCGATCCTCATTTCCTGTCCTCCTTCAATTCTCTTTTACGCAGTCAATACATCACTTTACAGATATCCAAAATGATAAGACTAGCCCATCAGGGAAAGGGGAACAAACCAAGTTGCGCAGAGCGGAGAGGCGGAGTGACCATCTGTGACTATTTAGTAAGCGAAAATTCAATCTGCTTACGAATTACTAGTCCTTTTTACAATGATGCGCAAATTGCTGACAATAAGATTTGTAAGTAGGTACTTAAATACTTACCTACATTATAAATCATAATATTTTACACAATATTTGAAAAAAATTAAATAAGGAATTTTACTATACAATACGATTTCGCATTTGAAAAAAGAATCTTTACTGAACCATTAAAACGGCCATCATTTTGAAATAGAACAAACAAATTTAGAGACAGACCAAACGCAAAACGATTGAGTTAAAACAAGACTTCGCTATTCTCAGTCAGTAAACGTAGAGATTTTACAAAATTTAATTCAATGTTTCTGAGTTTGGTAATGAATTCACATCATTGAGGTTTTCTACTGAGATTGTGGTGACTGGACAATTCAACAAAGTGACACTTCATCACTCCTTTGAAGTTATGTGTTTTTTTTTAATACTTTTCAAAGGGGTGTTGAAATGCCACTTTGTTGAGTTGTTATCATGTAACCGAAATTGTAAATCCGATTATACAATAACTTTTGATCAAATGAATTAAAACAAAATTCAAGCTAAATAAAACAATTTAGATTCAATTATTGATACAATATATTTTATATTTTTTTACAGTGGTATTTTTTTTTTTTATAAAAAAAAATATGAATAGAAACAACAGGTGATGAAAATTTATTAAGCAAATAAATACAAAATTCAAGTCTTATTGTGTTAGATTTCAGTGTTTTCATTTAGGAACCAGTGTCTAATTTCATTATTTTATTTTTAAAATACGTAATAATAATATATTGGTGTATGATTTATGTCATTATATTGATATTAATTAACCCAATTGAACTTAACCTTCATTCCCATGGGAATAAAATTTTCGGTGCTGCGATTTTTGTTTTCTTCAAATTTGAGATTAATTTTTAATTATTTATCGTGGGTTTTTGATATGATCTAATTACGTATTTTACTGTTGGTAATCAACCATTTTAAATCATCAGGCCGTTTTTCATTCTTTGAACCTCACTGAGCAACCTTGCAACAGCTGCCCCTTCTTTCTGATACACTCTAGGTCAGTACCATACTTTCTAGACTTGTTACCGGGTATACTTAAAAGTGAAAAAGAAACAAAGCGGCACATAGAATGACTTGCCCAAAGAATTTATTATAAAATGATTTTTTCGATAGAATAAAGACGAACACTAGAAACACTTTCCTTATAGGTTTTAACGAAAACCAATGTTGTCATTGACTCCCATTTAGTACCTAGTCTGTCGGTCTTAAGGAGCGTAGGCTCCTGCACACAAAACGTTTTGTTTTTTAAAACAATTACACAAAACATTGAGGTGTGGCCGTACAAAATGCGTATGTACATACAATGTTTTTGTGGCCTATGGAAAACATTTTCCGTTAACAATAAACATTTACACTTCTGCATATGAAATTTAAGAATGGTCAGATTTGGATCACGAAAAATGCGCACATGGGATTTCTTGTGATCTTGTTTATTCTATGATTTGTTCACTTTCAAATGTAAACCCTGTGAAAAATATGAACCTTATCAAAGACGAAATTTGATTAGGTAATGATAATTTTTAGCGACAAGTTCGTCCATAGCAGATTCAGTATCTGGGTAGTTGGATTAAAACTCCCATATATGAAATGCTATCCGATTCCATACAAAAAAACAGCACTTCCGGAATGAGGTTTTACAAAGAAAAAAAAAATAAGAGTCTATTACTATGTTATAAATTTGTATTTATAAATTGCAGCGAGTTGATGTTAAGGCAAGAAGTGAATGATAATATTCTTTTCCTCTTTCTTCACACTTCCCAAACTGATAATTTGATAGTCAACCTAACACATTTTATATTATCAAAGGCTCTGAAGGAATGTGGTTCACTTTCAATATTTTTATTAAATCCAGGATAAGGATACAGTCCAGCTTACAACAGAAAATAAATTTAAACTAATGGCATACAACTTTAACACAAACCAAAGAAAAGTCGACAATATGAGGTATTTTTTTTTACATAAATTGATAAAATTGCTTATGTTTCTAATAGGTACCTTATCAAATCAATCGACCAAATAAACAAAAACAAAAAAGTTCCTATGGGTGCTTCTAAAATTCCCACAGTGCCGGCATATCTTGGATACGAGTGAGGGAGATGCATGATAATGATTGCATTTTGCCTTTGGGGGAAGTAGACAGTACAGTACATCGTTTGTCTCACTATCATTTAGTGTGCAAGAAAGAGCTGCAGTGTATATATAGTAATAGCCTTCGTGAACTTTTTTTAAGCTCTAGGCAGCCATGTGAAAAACTATCACTCTGCCCCTTTGTAACTGACAATAAGGATCATTTTCAACCACAGGAGCTTTTTAAAAATTTGTTCCCGATTTCATATGAAAAATTAAGTCATTTCTGACACGATTTCATACTAAAAAACTGAGACAAAATTTACGCATCACTCTGGGTGCGAAAACTGGAACCACTCATTATTCTGAAGAAATTCTGCCGCAGTTATATTTCCTGCTGAGACAGATCTAGTTCACCCGTCACAAAAGTCAGTCTTCGAACGGTTAGTGTTTCCGTACTAATAAAAACTGTACAGTTTGGGGGTGCATTATGTAATACAAGATTGCGTTGGAAAAACAAAGTCTGCAGACAATTTTTTTGGAAGGTATAGAAGATAAGAGGTTTTAGAACTTTAATAAGTCGTTGCGTATGTCAATTTTCATAAAAAATTTCCTACAATCCTTTATCAAACTTTTGACATTTCACTAAAAATTCCTGTGAAAATTGAGTACAAAAGATCCTTGGAGATTTAAACCTAGCCAGTTGAAGTCAAATCATGGTAATTACGTTTTATGCTTTTTTGTGCTGTTGCTGTGAGAATTTTAAAAGCCACTAATTAATTTTGAGATGCAAAAAAAAGAACGATAACTTTTGTCTATTATCTTCTTCTGTCGACATTAAAACTCGGATTAATTTTTGTGCAAAGTTCTAGGTTTGGTATAAACGAAACCAATTAGTTTTACAAAATCAGGAAATTCAATTGGTAAATATTTGTTATTCAGATCGGTACCAGATACATGTATTTTTACACCAAAATAAAACATACATGCATAAATTATTGATAATACATATTTAAAAAAAAAATATGTTGCTTAAATGGCATCAGCACGTTTACAATAATTTCTTTTTACACAAATCATTAATTTGATCTTTTTTCCATTGATTACTTTAGTCCATCTCAATGGTACCCTTAAAGTTACATAATATGTAATGTATAATAGCTAGGTATGGGTTGCATTATTACAAAATTTATATTTACCATTCATAATGCCAGTCTTTTCAATAAATCTAACTTGTATCATCATCAACCTTTGTTAATTCATTCCCAGATGATGACCTCTTCAAAACCACTCATATATTCGAGTACCGATGGTACATATTCCAAAAATATATATTTCAACAATCCTTATTTTATGGGCTAGACTACGTTTATAGATATTTTAGTTTTGCATGTCTGAATATTAACCGTTGTTCAAAAGCTGAAGGGACGACCTCAGTCCTGCACAAAGTTTTCTAGAGTTGTTAACTGCTGAACCCCTCAGGCTAATTTGTTTGCTTTTGGGAACAGCTCACATAGGTCTCTTAGAAATCATTGTACCTCCGTTACTCATAGTGAGAATTGTGATCTAAACGGTGGTAGAAAGAGAAAATACCATGCTTTATATTCAAATCTAGAAGTTAACCACAGAAAAATTAAAATGTGCACTCTTTGAAACAAAGTTTCCGACCGCAATTTGAGAAAAAAATATATTGAAATTTTTATAAAGACTGATAATATATGTTTGTGTAATCCTTTTTTTTCGAAGTCAGTAATTTTAGTTAGAAAAACGTAAGGTGAGCAATTTGTTAAACTTTTTTATGTTTGCATTAAAAATTTTAACATTTCAAAAATTATGTTAATTTCTAATAACATTTGAAAGCGAAATTGATCACATTTCAAAAACAGTTTTAGTTTTCAGATACATTCAGAAATATTACAATTATTTGGTTTTATTGCAAAGTGGAAATTTTCAGACCTTCTGGCGGAATCCTTCGGAACCTTCAAGGCCTGAGGGGCATGAATAAGTCTCCATAAGAAATGCTGTTTCAAGTATTTAATATTCACACACTTCATTTTTGTTTCAAATAACTTCCATTTTAAATAGAGCAAAGGTGGCACTATTTTTAAGGTAATTTTTTGATTTAAAACTAAACGTAAACCGTGCAGCACTGAGAAACAGATTATATGCATTTAAAGGCTATGTGATGAGGATGTATCAATGTACATACATGTGTGCGAGGTTCTAGTTAGTTGTATTATGGAATAATTGAAAAAAAAAAATATTGAAACATCTATCAGATTTTTGTTGACTTGGTTTAATATATGTCATATGACATATTATTCATAGACTAGAGAATCAGGGAGAGGGGTAATAACCATCTGTAGCGGGGCAGAGAGGGATGAGTTTACGGTAATGATGTGTGATTCGTTAATCCTTCAATATGACAGTATATAGGCATCACGCATTATAATATCACCATTTAGCTCTTAAAAGTAAAATCTGCTTTTGAATGAATAGACCTTTTTACATGGGAGCGCGAATTGTTCGCCCGGTTTGAACAAACTTGTGTAATCCATATAAAATGAAGAAAGGTTCGCTTGTTTTGAGTGTCGAATATTTTGTTACCGTGTTTAGTTAAGACACTTTTACAAATGTTTCATAATTTACTTATCACAGTAAACTGCAATGTGCACACGACGGGACCGGGAATTTCGATTGCTTCCGCTTCATGTCTAAAACTGATCATATTATATGCTGTGAATAAGCTTAAAATAATGACAAATAATGCCTGCATATGGAAGGTAATACGACAATTGGGTTTATACTCTTTTTCACTTCTATTTTTACATGTTTTAATAGCACAAGTTAGCATTTTTGCCGTGTTATTTCGCAAAATGTACCGATAAGAGCTTGACGCTAGTCCGCACAAGAATGATGACGTCACATTTTCTAGATTCACGCGAACCTATACGCCAGCCCGGCCGGTTCCATGGAACCCAGAATTAAGGAGGGGGAAATAATACGCTTTTATCACTTAGGGCAGGTCTATACATATTCATATGTCTATGGTTTAACCCGTTTAATCACAGGAGACCATATTTGTCCCAGCTCACATAGGTCTCACAGAAATCGTTGTTTTTCCCTTACTATCATAGTCAGAAATGTGATCTAAACGGTATTGGAAAGAGAATACAACAAACCATATATTCAAATCTAAAAGAAAACAAAAAAAAATTAAAATTTACCCCTTTCTGAAACCAAAGTTTCCGATAGCAATTTGAAAAAAAAATTATGGAACTTTGTGAATTTTTTAAGATTTTTTTTTACATGAAACGAAAAAAAGTGAGGTGACAGTAAGGTTTATAATTCATTTATCTAATGAAAGAAGTATGTGTTTTATGTTTTTTCATTATCAGTAATTTTAGTTAGAAAAAAAAGTAAAGTGAGCCATTTTTAAAACTTTTTAAAGTTTTCGCAAAAGAATTTTATATTTAAAAAAATACATAGTAATTTTTAGTATAGAAATTTCAAAGCCTATTTCATCACCTTTCGAAAACAGTTTTTAGTTTTCGAATACGTTAACAAATGTTCCATTTATTTGGATTTTATTGCAAAGCGGGAATATTTTTAGCCTCTGCCAAAATACGCCAATTTTTTTAGGGGTTAATAATATTTCACAGTATGGGATAGGTCCTGCATTGACTGAGGTCATTCCCTCCAGACAGGGTTGTAGATGAGGCATATTATTCATCGCCCACAACACAAAAAGACGTATCTCATTTTTGGAAATTATGTAGTTAAAAAAATTGTAATAATAAGTTGAGTCCTTTTTTATATTATCAATGTTCACATGCAAACTTAAATACTAGTATTTTTTTTATTTATAAAAGTTTGTTTTCATAATTAAATGAAACTTGCAATAGATCCTACATAGCGGTCGGTGAAAAATTACATTTCGTGTTTTTAAATTTAAAAAATAACCACTCAGATCCGGGGCATACGTCATTCCTATGTCTACCTAAGTTAAATTGTTGTGAAAACAAGCTTATGTGCCCAAGCGGTTAAAATGCACTTTTTTTCGAAATTCCGATAACGGAATTGATTACTACTAGTTAATATCTAACTACTACAACTTTTAAAATTTATTTTTTTAGTCCGTATTAAGCGTGTCCCGGTTTTGTAAATATTTACCCTTATATTTCATACAAAAGGGGACCAGATGACGTGAGACGACCTCACACACTCTCCCGCGACTTAATTGGGCATTATGTCGGGTTTTAATAAAATTCAAACTTGTAGAATTAATTTCATTATGAAAACGAACTTAAAAAAAAAATAAAAATCCTGGTATTTAAGTTTGCATGTCATCTACATAAACATATTTTTTATAAGTCAAAATATTTTTCACTCAACTTCCTTATTGAATTAAACCCATTAGCGAAACGTATAAGTAGTTTGGTATTTTTTGTTTGCATTGCGGGTGATGTATTAAATACGCTTGTGGTGAAGACAGAGATCTTATTTTATACTTTTCCAGTTAATTATTTTATTCTATACATTCAGAGGCTTGTAAGCAATCGATGACTAGAATCTCATTAGTAAACTATACAAGTTACATCTAAAATTATTATCATCCTGTTTTATAGGCTTTTTGGAGATCAATAATATTTTGTTTCGAGTCCCAAATGCTTGGGTGCAAAAATTGAATTATAAATATCCCAATATTAGCATATTATGAGACAAAATGAAATGGTAGGAGAAATGATGAGAGAACACCTGTCTGTTTGGAAGTCACTAAACACAGCTATTTCAAGCAAGGTTTCAACTTTTAATGGTGGTCTCTCAAAAGCGTGCTACTGAAATGACAGCTTGACGAACATTGTTGAATTTTGCCGTACCCGCTGCTGTCCATTTATAGTTTATTTAAATTCCGCAAATAAAATTGATTAATAATATACTAGATGACTTTCTCAATCATATTAAAAGTGAAAAACTACTGGAATTTTTTTACTCCCAGCCAAATGAAAATCAGCTTTACATCATCAGCACTGCAGCTAATTCGGTAAGCATTAGTTTTGACCTCTAGTTGGCCGATTGATCACCGGTTATTAAAAGCGATTTTGTCCCTTATGTATAAAGAAATTGTATGAAGAACGAGGTCAGAATCGCTTGGGCCATTCTCGTTCTTGACATAACGAAATACTGGATAGCGTTTAGCCACTCCGAATAATTCACAATGACGCGCCGAGCATCAAAGATGGCGAACAAAATGGCCGCCACTTGATATGGTCATATTCGAAGTCAAATTTAAAAAAAAATTGTTTTTGATATAAATCCATTGTGGAAAGCATAGATTTGAGTGATTATTAGGAAGTTCGTTTTATCAACATTATTTTGATATAATTTTTGTAATATATCACAAAAGAAATGTTACAAAAATTGAATTCGTAAGAAAGGTGAGAAATGTAAAATTTTTTACGTCGTAATGAATAATTATATTATATTATATATTTTCAGCATTATTTGTTTACGAGTTTCTATTACAAAATAATATTATTAGTAACAACAGTTGTATAAACTACCAAAATCTGAAACAATTGTTACTGTAAACTTATAAAATGCGACACAAAAAAATTCAAGTAATGTTTTGACGTTTGATTCTTTTTTAAAAAAACCTAGCCCTCCAGAGGTTAACCTCTTGAATGTCGGATGACAGTTAGAGGTTAAGGACGTATTTCATAGAAAATTAATATCAGAGCATTCCGTAGCTAAAGTGTTCTAATAAAAAGCAAAGTCTGGAATGATATTGGCGCAAGCAATTCAGACCTTGTCATTGTACAGTTTCTGTATACATAAGGGTTAAAATCGCATTTTATTTTTTAACCTCTCAGCTGTCACCCTCCCGCCGGCGGGCTTAGGACAGATGACTCGTTAACTGATCAATATACTCCATGCGGCAGACAAGTGTTAGAAAACCCGTCTTTCTAATCAAACAAAATGTGTTGGCAATGAACTTTATCCTTATATTTCCGAATTTTATGTACATACAAAAAGGGGTGACAAGGAAATTTGATAAATAACAGAATTTTTTTCACAACTTTCAGGTCTTTTACTAACAAAATAATAAATGCAGGCAAAAAAAAAATAAAGTTTGGGATAAGGTAATATGCCAAACTACGCCATTATTACTTACACGTCTCTGAACGAGATCAATAACTAATCATAATTTTGTCATAACAAAACAGCTTAATATTAATTCCGCTAATGGTAGAAACAAACAAAAACTCATCAGTAAACAATAATTAATGTTAGGGGGCATACATTAATTGCGTGAGCAAAAAATAGACGAGGAGGGTCCAGTAAAATCTCATTATAACGAGGGGGGGGGGGGGCAATAAAATTCTCACATCAAATTTAAAAGAGTAAATATTAATAAAGAGATAATAAATTTTTTAAAAATTGTTTCACTTCTTTTGAAATGTCCCATTTTGCCCGCTGAAAAACTATTATGAAAAACTTAATTCAGGGAGAAAGAAAAGAATCTCACGTGAGGGGGGAGTCCCGTTGAATCTCATTAGGGAGTGGGGGAGGGGTTTAACTTTTTTTTAACTGCTCACGTAATTAATGTATGTCCCCTTATGGAAAAAAAATGCTGCGTGAATTGTGATGAAATAACAAGAGTATTCAATTTTTGGATATGAAATTTGTAAATTTAAAAAACTAACAACCTGTCCCTAATTCAAAATGGAAAGTTTCAAATTTTGAGCAAGACAAAGTATTAAGTAATTTACAAAATAATTTTGAAAAAAAAATGCTTGAAGACAAAATGAAATTAGTATGTATGTATATTTATACGATTCATAAATATCAGAGGAAAATCCTTCATTAACTGTCTAATGAGGTATTAAACAGGTTGTAACAATGAAAATTCAACACAATAAACTATTAGTGATCAATTTGGTAAAAAAAAAAATTCAATAAAGGATTTTGTAACCGCTGAATTTAACTCGAATCAGTCTCTACAATGTGTGTATATCATTTGCAAAGTTACGCTCGGTATAATACAACAATATTCTACATCTAATCTTACTTTGTATACATAGGAAACAGGTCTCTCTGAAAAAATGTTTCAATGACATCTTTAGCATATAATTCTGCGTAGTATGCATCTGCAAACATTAACAATATGTATATGCTCCTTACATACAACGCTAATTATTAATATGTAATTTGAATATACTGACCAAATGCTTCAGCCTTTAAATTAGTATAGATTGAGGATATCGTGATAACGTAGGAATCAAAGAGTTACCATCACTATTTTTCCTGCCGTTCACACAACAATTTTTATCGTTCCAAATTATTGAAACTTGTTAAAAAGAAAAAAAACATTGCAATCATTGAAAAAACAAATAAAAAAAAAAAATTAAAAAAACTGTACTATTCATTCCATATATAAATAGTTAAGATGGTTTGTTAGAGCTTCAATGCCTTCTCCGTAGTGAACATTGCTATGACTAAATAGAGAATGAATTTGAAAAACTGTACAATCCATTCCGTATTTAAATAGTTTAGTTGTTTCGTTAGAACTTCAATGCCTTCTTCATAGTGAACATTGCAACGATTGAATAAAGAATAAATTTGAAAAAAAAATTTAATTTGTTCCGTATTTAAATAGTTTATTAGTTGGTTCGTTAGAGCTTCAGTGCCTTTTCCGTAGCGAACACTGCAATGACTGAAAAAAGAACAACTTTGATTTGAATTTGATTCATAAACCGTTTAATTTGTTCCGTATTTAAATACTTTAGTTGGTTGGGTAGAGCTTTAGTGCCTTCTCCGTAGTGAAGCGGTGCAGCTAATCAGTTGGGGGAATGATGATAACTCTATGACTGGGATAATACATGTTGAGTTGATATATTTGTTTGATAGAGTTGACAGCGGGGGTGGGGTGGTTTGGTTGAAGTCCTCCAGGTGCTCGCTGCTAGTTTCAGCTGTCCGCCTCTAGAGATATATTTGTTTGTTCGCGTTCCTGCCTGAGCCATTCCACAAATTCGTCTAACATCACAGGCCCTGGAAAGACAAAATACACAAATAAGTAAAATACAGTGGGGGGAATAAAAAACATTTGACATGAGAAAAAGAAAAAAATTGTCAAACATTACAAAAAAATGTAAAGATGTTACGTTTACAGTTCTACAAATGAATAATTATTACAGTGAAACCCTCTTAACCTGTAATGTGCCAGGCTTATTTGGAAAAACCGCGCGGAAATTACCTTCCTGACTTTTGGTCAAATATCCGTTTAATAACTCAGGTACGGGGCATACGTCATTCCTATGTCTACCTACGTTAAATTGTCGTGAAAACAAGCTTATGTGCCCAAGCGGTTAAAAATAAACAAATTGTTTTCTGTTTATCAGATAATGTATCTTAGTATTCACATATATAACATGATAATATCGTTACAAGTTTTCCTAACATAGATAACTTTAACAAAAAAAAAAAAAAATTTCCCATTCGGCAAACAAATGTAAAAAAAATATATTCCTATGAAAATGAACAGATTTTTTTTATTTCTATACAAACCTGAATAGACACCCCACAAAAAAACAATCCAAAGGTGTTTTCGAAGAAGTAATGACATTGATACTTCTTAGAAAATGTAAAATATTTATATGCACGGACTTTGACAGTTTGAAAGGGACGCTACCATGTCATAGATATTTTATTACGAATCATTCCGAGTAGTTAGGGCTCATGCCGGTATTAGCTACATAAAGAACGAGAATGGCCCAAGCAATTCTGACCTTGTTCTTCATACAGTTTCTTTATAAATAAGGGTTAAAATAGCATTAAAAAAAAATTATATGTAATTGAAAATTTGTACTGCTTGTGCCGGCACGCTTACGGCACAGGAGAAGTTAAGAAATTCCCTCTTAAGAAGTTTGGTTTCTTCGGTCCCTTGAAGACTGAATGGCCCAATTTTTCCCACTTATAAGGTTTTCTCGCCTAAGAAGTTTTTTTAAAATTTAGATTATTATTGTGAAAATTAAATATATATATATTTTTTAATGCAAACCTTTATTTCCCTAACTAAAATGAATGATATAATTTAAAAAAAAAATACACAAAGACATTTTATTAGATTCTCTTTATAACACCTTTTGGAACATATTTGTTACCATGATAGTTAAGGAGACACAACAATTTCCATGAGACCTATACAAGTTGTTCCCAAATGCGAACAAATTAGAACTTTCTTCAAGGTATAAGGCGCTCATAAACTAGGAGAAGTAACAAATCCCACTTACACGCTCCGTCGGCATCGTAATTGTCCAGCTCAAGGTGAACGGTGCGACTGAACTCGAGAATGTTGCACCACTGGTCGCGGTTGATGACTCGATAGCGGGAGTTCTCCAGGAAGGTGGAGAAGCGGCTGAGCAGCGGCCACGAGGATCCGAGGAGCAGCTGCAGCATGGCCCGTCCCGTCACGGCTTCCAGGCTGCGCTGGTCTTTGTCCTAAACAAATAAATAACAAATGCTTTCTTGGCCAGTCCAATCATAATACATAATATTTCAGTTATAAAAATTCTGATGTTATACATAACCATAAATTTGATAAATGAAAATTGTCTGAATGTATAGATTTATTTAAGGAATTGTAAACTCATAGAATATAAGTGATTTGTGTGTATTTAAAATTGGAAAGAAACTCCATTGGATTTTTTTTTTTTGCTTGAAAATGATTTCTGCACTCCTCAAAAGCACAGGAAGGCAGTAAATCACAAGAATGGCCACTAGACCTAGTTCAGTGTATACTTTAAGAATTTAACCATGTACTATAATTTAATATACCTTATCACTTGTGTTATAATATACTGTCTAAGTCTAAATAAAATCTGATGGGAAAAGACTCATTCATAGTATATTTAACCAGCTTTGACAAGAGAGACATAAAGGGAAACAAAAGTATGAAAATGAAGAATGCAGTGTTCAATAATATATTTTCCACAATAAACAAGTAGGAACCTAGAGTGTATAAATTTCACTAGAAAAATAACTCTCTAGGGCCAATAAAAATATATATTACTTACTCTGGCAAAGTCATAGGCGTATCTGTAGATTCCTTTAAACTGGTGCGGGTCATTTAATGTATTCCGGAGGTGGTCCAATTTGTTTTGTATTTTACTAATGCTGTCACACTGCATCTCCGCCAGCCCCTGAAGCCACTCCTCCTGTGTGAAGTAACCCATCTGCTTGGCGCCCATCTTGTACGCCACCACCAGCATCACCACGTTCTCTGGTTCCACGGCGATGTCCTCGCAAAACTTCTCCATTCCTTCTGGGCCTGGAAATACAATAGAATTCGGATATAACGACTTCGCTTATAACGGCTTACTATTAGGCACTAGGAAAACATATCTGTTTAGTATGACTTCGTTTTAAGCGACCAACTGCTAAAACCTACGCACCAATACCTCACCGCTCCACGCCTCGCCTACTCCTCGCGCCCGGTAACTCCCACACCTATTCTTATTAGCATGCGTAAATCACACTAAGTGTTTATCATCTGTTGTGACAACCGCTCCACACAATGAGTTCCGTGAAGCCAAAATGTTTTTCAATTGAAGAAAAAAGTGCTCTATTACACATTTTTTTATGAACACTACGATGTCGCATATTCACAATGCTGTGCGAAGTTCTTAATATCGAATTATAATGATATATTATTAGCCAAAAACAAACACAAATTACAGACTTTCTACTTTAGTAACTACATATTTACTTGCATAGAATGTAAGTACATTGTATATTTTTGGATTACAGTACATTATGTATGTTTGAATTGTGAAATGTTTAAGTACCATTAAAGTTATAATTTGTAATAAATGTTGTATTTACCTAAAGAGAAATTTATCTATCTATACCAGTGGTGCCCAACTGGTATTGCTCCAAGGGCTATTTTGAAAATCCCGATACGCCACGCGGGCACCGCAGAGTTAATAAAAAAAAAAACACAAGTGATATAAAGGAAATTACATTATACAATTACTCCACTTTTTATTTATTATGTTGACACATACTACACTTCAAACAGAATAGACCGGAACAGCAAAAAACTAATGCGATACTTGGCTGTCCATATTTTCAGAAAGCTTCATAAAGTCTGTTTGGTAATCTTCTGTGCGACCCAAAAATACAATTTTTGACGGGTTCGTTAGTCAACATACTTCTGTATTTGGTTTTAATTACTTTTAGTTGAGAAAAAGTTAGTTCACATAGATAGGTTGACCCAAAAAATGAGATCACAAATGATGAGAGCACAGTTACGTGTTTTTGTATTTAACAGGGTCCATGAGCTTGAAAACTTCGTCGCTTTTAAGGATATATCACTGCGAAGTGTAATAATTTCTAATTCAGCTTTCGCTTTATTAACGAAGCAATGGGTCTCCATCAAAAAAGTTAGTTGTGAAACATCGCTTTCGATAAATGGATTTTTGACCTCTCGCTCGTATTCACGCTGTGGCCTACCTATTCATTTCATGCGTACCTACTAACGACTCAGACCATACACTGTATTATATGAGCCGTATGGCATACAGCTTAATTATTTAGTAATTGATTATTTAATTTATTTTACCAATATTGTTTGCCGGGGCGCGGGCGCCTAGAAATAGTTTGCGAGCTACCAGGTGCCCGCGAGCTACAGGTTGGGCACCACTAATATATACTATTGCATATTTCATAACAATAACATATTAATTAAAATAAAAACAAGCTTAAATTATCCAGCCGTTTTTTGCATCGTCCGGTTAGTACGACAAAGTATCGCCGGTCCCTTGAGGGTCGTTATATCCGGATTCTACTGTATTAAAAAAAAAAGATTTATTTGAACAAGAAACCTTTAGCACAGCCATGTGTGTAGACTATCACGCTACAGAGGCCAAAGAATTTGAAAGGAGTTTTAAAATAAGATTAAAAAAGCCAAGAAAAGGCCACCAATTTGGTTTTGCATATTTACTTATTCTGGTCATCATGAATGAAGAAAAAAGATTAATTACATTCAGACTACAAAATGTCAACCTAGCTTGGTAATTTCTAAAAGTTCCACAATTAATATACCAGCAAAATTATAAGAGCTGTAAGCAATATGTTATTATTTTATAGTTGTTGTAAGATTGTTTTTTCAATTTGTAAGGCGGGTACGGTATGGGTACTGGCCCCCCGGGAACCATTTATTGGATAACCATCAACCCTGTCATAATGTTACCCGAGTTCGTAGGGTGAAGTTTATCAAGGTCTTGGCGATGGATGCTTTTGAGACCAGATGAGAAAGATCTTTTCACTTCTCCAGCCGGACTCTCTCAACCCATCGCCTTGCACCCTAGAGGGAGGGATGGATCCATACGTTTTTCACTCCTGAATACATTGACCTCCAAACTCGTTCTCACTCCTCGATACCTTTATCCTTCCCAGAACTTCCTATTTCCCTACTCTTCCTTTTCCTAAAAAGACTCTCCACAGAGTATTCCCAAAGACGATACAGGCCCTGAGGAAATTTTTTTCCCCATGGCCTCTTGTGTGGAGCTAATGTAAGAAAAAAATGTTGAAAAAAAAGGGGGAAGATGTTCCTTATTCCATGTGTCATGTTGTCACAGAAGACTTTTTCTCCAGAAGAATTATGTAAGCACTTGAAGAAAGGCCAACTTCAACTATTCTTTCTACAGTTTTGATGCTCCCTTTTCGATTGATTAGAAGTCATTTTCATAGAGTTTTAGTACAGTGATAATGTTGGATGATTGGGCAAGATTCTGGATGTGAAATGAATCATATCTGCGAACCTTCCGTAAAATCATATTCAATAACAAAGTAATAAAGGAGGTGTAGTTTACCGAGGATATCAGGCTCATCAGGAGTAGTGTATTCCCGGAACCAAGCCAGGCATCTCTTCACGCTGAAGGTTGTGTCTTCTGATCTGGAGCATCGTCTATTGCTGGAAACAATTAACACACATCTTCAGATCAGACAAATCAAATGTAAGACTGCGTACAAGCGAGCCGAAGTAAGAAAGAAGAGTTTTCCCATCGGAAGTACTTCTATTTTTGGATTCGATTCCCTGAAAACCTCAGGAGGTGGTCTCAGCTCTCCTCTCTACTCCTAGGTTCCCCGAAGACCCTTCGGTAGGGAAGATATTACTGAGGTGGCCTTAGTTGTCCTCTCCACACCCCCAGGTACCCCAAGTCCTCTAGTTTTTTGGTGCTCATCAGATGCAGTCCGTTCATACTTGCTATGGTTGCTTAGCATCCCTCGTGTTCATGAGTCAATAATAAGTTATGTATTCCAAATAAAAAGCTTTGGACTTATTTTTTCTACTACAGCAATGAAAGCGTTGAATCCTCAGAAACCCAAACAATGACAAGGCAACGTGGAGTGGATTCTTTTATCCCGTAACAAAGCTCAAAGTAGTCAGTCCCGCCTGCCTAGGTCTTTAAATGCTAAATACATATTTAACAACAGCATTCAACGTAAAAAAAACTACTTTTATGCTTATGGATATAATGTACAGAATAGCATAGGTATACCCTTTCACATTTTTTTTAAAACAAAGGAACCATTTATTGGATAACCAACACCTCTGCCATAGGTCACCCCAAGTGGTTCGCTACGTTTGGTGACTTAGCAGGGGTGCCCGGGTTCATGGAGTAAGGTTTATCTAGGTCTTGGCTGCGGATGATCTAGACACACTGAACCCCAGATTCCTACCCAACCCTCATACCTTTTTCCTTCCCAGAACTTCATCTCCTTCCTTTCCTTAAAAATACCCTCCACACAGCATCACCAAAGATGACATAGGCCCTGAGGGAAATTATTTTCCTCAGGGCCTCCTGTGTGGACCAAATGATAAAAAAAAAAAAATTATAAATATTTTTGACAGTTTGGCCTGAAGCCGAGTTATTGAAACATTGCAAAAACAATCAATTACGTATTTAATTTTGATTCAATTAATTAGGCAATCAAAGGATAAATTAATGTTGACAGTAAATGATTTTTGTTTTTGAATAATTGCATCTTGTTCGTGGGCTAGTGTACAGATTTTTATATTTTATACTACGTAGGTGGGTTTACTTATAGTACCAATCATAGATTCTACAAAAAGTCACCGACACCACCACTGGTGCATATAAATATATCCATAAATAAATAATTACCTGATCTAAATAGTACAGGATGTAATTATAAAAAGCAGCCAAAGTGACAAGAAAATCTAACCACAATCATTTACGTAAACAAAGACAATACAAGCACACTTACTTATCTTCGTCCATACAACCGCAACAGAAACTCGACCTAATACAATTAATGATAATAACAAAACCAATAACGGTTCACTCAGAAAATCACAATTACTTATCTCACTCACTAAGAAACAAACAACATTTTTGGCATAGCTAAATCACAAATATCATTGACAATTCAAGGTTGAATTTCTAGAAATAATATCGTATGACTCTCTGATAAAGAAACTTGTATTAGAATTTGTAGCGATTTAGAAAGTACACCCCTACCGCTACTGATATGCACATCACTACTATCCACCACGTGATCGCCAGAACCGGGAGAGGCGAGCGGCACAAGCAATTATGAATCAGTTTGAATTTGGCATCCTGAAAGAGACACACCTACGAGCACTGGGAATGAGAACGGAAGCCGGCGCTATGGAGACTTCTGACTTCAGACTTCAGACTTCAGACTTCAGACTTCGCACATCGCACTTCGCACTTCGCACTGCGCACTTCGCAATTTCGTAACGTAGATTTAGCTTCATTTTAATTATGGTTTAATTCCTTTTAAATTAACTTAAATAATGTTTTCTTGTTCATTCAAAGACAAGATGGCGCTCAACTTAAATTTCTTTAACTTAGTTTCTTGATTTTGACCTCTTAAATTCAGTAGATGTAAATTCATAATTTATGTGACATTATTCAGAATATGACCATCATTTGTCTTCTTCGAGCAAATGCCACGCCCTGTAGATTAATTAATTCCTTAATTTAACATTCCTTGATATTTATAAAATAATAAATTTATATTGATGTTAATCTTAACCTTCTTTTATTCAATAGTTGTCTCTTTGCTCTGCCTATATTTTGGAACTCATACATAATAAATGCACACAGGCATTACCATTGACTTTACATAAAATTGCCATTAAACTACTATATAATAGTTATAAAAATCAAACAATTACATTGGCGCACAACGTGGTAGTACACGTGTTTATTCTGTTTAGTGTCACAAAATTCTTTTGTAGGTAGAGTTATTTTTGTGTTTCAAGTTTTATTGAGGTTTGCGAGGTTTCCATAGTGTCCGTTCTGATTTCGACTGGTCGTTGGTGAGTCTATTTTAAATTATTGTATTGTACGTAATTAATTTTATTATTTCTCACACAAAATTCGCACTTTCAGAGATCCAAATTCAAATTCATTTCATTGTATTTAGATAATCTGTTACCGTTTATATTAATTGCCATTTAATTTCAGAATGTACTTTTAAATGCGATATCATTAATATGGTTGTGTATTTTGGCTGTCTTTTGGTACAAATTTTACAGGCAAATGTTGAAATTGATATAACATGCTTTCTTCCGCGTCGGTAGATTGTAAATTGTTGCATTGCTGGTACGTGAGGGCAACAATTGTAGTTGTAGGTACCTACCAAGTACACTCCTTAGCGGTCTGATTGCTTGCTACTTGCTACCTACCTCGGCGCACCAAAATGCATCACTCATTTGTAAGTTCCAAATCAAATACGATTTCTATTTACAGTGTCATATTGAATTTAATTACGTTACGTAATTATAAATTCATTTATTATTGCAAGATTTTGAGGATAAAATTTGCGTTCGTTTGATATGCGACACAACCTTTTGAAATGCGGGACAGGGGGGTCTATGTCAATGTTACAACTTTTGTTTCAGATTGTTTGTGTTTTTTTTTAAGTTTTATTGAACTATGCTACTGATATATACTCACTTCATAAAATTTTGGCAATTTTTTCTTTCATTTGTAAAAAACATTTTTAACTTGATCAATTGGGTCTACATTTCGCCTTACACGTTTATTACTGCTAACAATAATTGCACAGAAATCATTTAAAATCTTTATCTGCGAAACTTATTTTCATTTTAACAAGAATAATCCTTGTGTTTCTTTAAAATAAAATTGTTACAATGTGATTTTCAGTGGTCGCTGGTATTCCTTGCGGAACGTTGAATATGTGACGATATACTCAATGGACTTGATGAGGTATCCAGATTATTATGTGACAACATGGATAAAGGTCGTTCCCATTATTTTAATTAATTATTTTTCATGTGCAAAAATTGATTAATTTGACTGGATT
The DNA here is from genome assembly GCA_951813805.1 of Limnephilus auricula. NCBI lineage: Eukaryota > Metazoa > Arthropoda > Insecta > Trichoptera > Limnephilidae > Limnephilus > Limnephilus auricula. The sequence continues at coordinate 4,602,445 of OX638401.1, forward strand.
TATTTACTTCTTGTAAATATTGTATGTCCTTGTAAATTCCACTTGAATTTTTCAATACTTTTCAATATGATTGATATTTGATGGAAGTATTGCATTACTTTTTCCTTGTGGTGATAAAGCTTTTGAATTGTCGTGTGAATTCATTTTATCAGGAGTCTAGGTATTTTGAATTCTTTTGCGGTAATTTTGAAATTTTATCAAAGTAGTTTCTATAGTCTTGCGTTAAAATTTAAATGGATTATTTTATTATTATTATTTTTAGATGGGGATGATAATTTATTTTATATTTGATGATGGTTGTTCAATTTGCAGGGATAATTGAGCAAATCATTATATCTATAAATGAAGATTATCGTACAGTAGATTCATTATATTCTATAAATTCAATTTATATTTTGCTTTAAAATATTTTTTGTGTTTTAATAACACTTTAATCAAATATTATTCTATAGCATAAATTACATAAATTTATATAACGTACAATCTATTGTTTTACAAGCAGTTATTTTGGGTTTACTATTTAATAATTATTTCCTCTCGAATGCTAGAAAATTAAATTCATTAATCGGATATATTTATTTCAATTATCTTTTAAATTTTTTCTGGGATTTTACATAGTTCTTCATTGAATAAAATAATTTGCATCATTTTTTCTTTTGGATAATATTCCTTTAGAGGGTTTTCAAACTTATCTAAAATCTAAGATGAAATACAGTTATTTTATTTCGGTAAATTATTTTATTATATTTAAAATGCATTTCAGTTTTATTTATAATTGCCATTTATGCGAGTTCGATATTACAGTTTTTGGATTTGTGTTTTCGCTATCATTTTTATTAAATACTTATTACAAATAATGCCATCTATGCGGGTGCTGATACACTTGGCTCATTACATAAAATATATCTTTGTTCGTATTTAACGCCATCTGTGCGTCGTCGCGTCATATAAACAATGATCATTATCATAACACAGTTATGCTTCGAAGTTATGCTTACATATTGATTTACTTAGATATTTAAAATAAATTCGGTTTATGTTTAACAACATTTAGTGTTGGTTTGGAGTCACTGTAATGAGATTTAAAAATAAATAAAAATTCTTGAATAACTTATTTTTAATCTTTTCAGTAAATTTACTTTCTTTTAGCACACATGCTTTATTACGGATTGACTGTGGTTGGTCAAGCACGTATTAAGAATTAATTATCAATTGAATGTCTGTTTTCAGAATTTAATTTTTATCACCATCTCGCTCTATTAAAAACAAAAAAAAATAGTACTCTTTTTGATTATCATAGTGTATATATACTCTGGTTCCTTCTTCTTTCTGGATTTTGTCCTCGATTGAAGGATTTAATACATATTTAGAGTTTTGGTTTGAACTAGATCTGTTTATTATGTTAAAAATTTTAACTTAATTTCATTGGTGGTGCGAAGCTATACCTGATTTTTTTTTTCTAAATTATATTTTGGGAGTGGTAGTTTAAAAAATTTTTGGAATTTCTTTCAGATTAATTCGTTTTTTTCGGTGTTTTCGGGTATTAAGTTGTACATTCCTTTGGGGATTTATATGTCAATTTGATGTCTGTTTGTACCGCGAAGATTCCTTATTTTGACAGTTTAGTCATTTCAATTTTTCATCTTAGCTTGGAAATGGTGATTCTTTTTTGTAATAACAATTAACGACATCTATCGTCGCGTCAATTACCTTTTCAATAGAGTTTATTGGGTTGACACATTTAACTTATCCTTTTAATAAAATTTTATTGATATTCGGCAACTTAAGTTTTGCTTTAATTGAACATTCATCAACTGTCATGTTGGATTCATATGGAAGTTTTTTTAACAGCATTGTTTTTCTTGCTAAAATCTTTATACAAATTTTTCTGTTGTTTACAAAATATTTCAGAAGCTATTGAATCATTGCTCTTCGTTATGGCTTTTTTAAAAAAAATTTAATCATATAAGTGACATATTTAGATTCATTTTACGAATTTTTTTTCGGCAACACAACATTTTTCTCCTTGAAGTGATTTATACACAAATCTTTTTTTCACAAATTTTTTTAAAGTAATATTTTCAGAAGTAATTGATCTTATCGCATCCTTAATAGTCATTCATCAATATTTTGTTAAGTAAACATGCTTAACTTCTTTTGGAAAATTATTTCCTTTCTTCGGTAACACAAATATTTGTTATTATCAAACTTTTCATCAACTAATTAGGTTGGATTTATATGGAAGTTGATACGACATTGTGGTTTTCAAAAGTTTTATTCGGATTCTATAAAAATTTTAGATCTGACGTTGGTGTTTGGTTATACATCATGTATTTCGGGATAATTTTATTTTCTCGCTTTAAACTTTATAATATATATATTTTTTTAACGGTTGCAGACTATTTATTATTTGTTTTGTCTTGGGGGAAGGGCGTTTCGCTTTGTCCGGCACTTAGTGGAATGCATTTCTTCTCAAAAAAGAAATACACATTCGACGTTCATAGGTGAACACGAGTATGAACTTCGAATGGGTATTTTATTTTGTTTTGTTATGTTTTGTTTTGTTTTGTCTGTCATGTCATTGCGTCCATCATTTCGTGGGGTAACTTAAATTCGGGCCAACAATTTAAAACTTTCCTTTCGGTGGGAAAAGTTTCCTTATTTTGCGAGCGGTGCGAATAATTACGAGCGTAACATGTTTAGTAACCTCTGCGTGCGTAAGTTTTTAGTAATCGGGTTCTATGTTCTTCAAACCTCTGAGTTCCCATTCGCGATTTTTTTTTTAATTTTTGAAATTGAATCGTTTCGCAGAAATGGTTTTGGGTTTACCCTTTACATTTCAATCGCAGGAAGACAGAGGACCTGTTGCTGTAGATGATTTCCCTACAGAGGCGGGAGGGCTGTTGTCCTTTTGTATAGCAAAATATGAAGTTTTGGGTTATATTATAACGTTTACGTTATCATTGGGTATTTTCCGGATTTTTTCGTGGTTTTCCATCTATAATTTGAAGATTTAAATGGAAATTTTGTTCAAGTTGTAGTTGTTCAACAATCGTTTTGTTCCGAAAACAATACGTATTTTGGGAGTTTTTATATAACATTTACGTTATTTTGGGGATTTAATCAAAAATTTTCGGAGAATCTTCCGATTGTTCCATCTCGTTATGAGGATATTATATGGAATCGTTGTTCAAATATTTTTGTTCAAAAGTTGTCTGTTCAGCATTGTTCTGGTGATTGATTTTCTAATTTAAAATTTAGTTTTATTTTCTTAAAACTTAACATTTGGAATGTTTTTATTCAATGGTTTACTTGACGTCATAATTAATTATATGTACGTTTTTGGGTAATTATCAGAACAGTCTTTGTGTTACATGTTTTCGTGTTCACCTCCTTAAGTACTTCCCTTATTTAAAGGAAATTGCTTGACGAGCTTCATAAAATTTAAAAATAATTTTCTATTTCCGTCAGAAAGAAAATTCATTGATTATTGAAATTAATCAATATTATTATACTGTTGGTATCGTTTTTAGAATCATAAATTTTCGTTTAGAATTTTCTTTAAAAAAAATATATTTATATTTTCAGTGGATTTAACACTTAAATTTTAATGATTGGAAAATTTTCAATTTATTTTGAATTTCATATAAATTTTTGATTATTATTAAATAGTTAAATTTTTTTTCCCTTTTAATTTAACTTTCTGTATTGAAATCTCAGTGGTTTCACCACTCATCTTATATTTTTCTATTTTGAAAATCTCTTGCTGTAAAAAGGTTTTATATACCTAGTACTGATGATAATATCATTCTTTGATTTAAATATATTATATATTAATGCTCGTAACCACCAGATTTTAAGTCAATCGCAGTCTCGCGAAAATCGACCACTCTGCCCTTCAAGTTTAACCGACCTCAAAGCTGATTTTCGCGAGACATCGACCGTGGATAAAAATACATACGATTTTTTCAGACCTGATTTGTATGGGAAAAATTCAGCCAGAATTTTACCAATTGCAAATTTTCATATAAAAAAACTGATGCAAAAAAAATAAACTGCTAAAAAAACTGATGTATTAAAACCTAGCGGCGAAAACTAGAAGCGCTCATTATTCGACGAAGAAATTCAAAGTTGTATTTCCAGCCGCCAGGTTCGCCCCTCAAAAAAGGAATAATTTATCGTCAGACCTTCACGAAAAATTTGTGAAAGAGCCTCAGTACTGAAATCGTAAAGTGTATATTTTTTTAAATATAAGGCGTCTCACCTCAAAATTTAACATTTCGACGAGCCTCGAGGTAAATCAAAATTGCGACTTAAAAAAGATTCCCGGCTTAGATGTTTTTATATTATTGCGACTACGACAGGTTTCGGAACATTAATAATATATTATATTTGTGACTTTTCATGGAAATTTTGTCAGGATTCGTTTTCAAACGTCGGTAATTTCTGACGTTTACGAAAAAAATTCCGAGTTAAAAACTGTTAAAATGTTCGTAGCCAGTAAAAAAATGCTTTATTAAAGAAAAAATTATCGTCAGACCTTCAAAGTACTGAAATGTTGGGGCATTTTTGAAAATTATTCTATGGCGTCTCGCATGTTAATTTGACATTTCGACGAGTCTCATGTGTATCAATATTACGTCAAAAATAGCATATGTGGATAAGATGTTTTTCTATAATTTTGAAAACCATAGATTTCCGAACTCCAATAATACATTACATTTACCACATTTCATGTAAATTATTTCAGGATACATCTTCAAAAGTTGAAAAAATTCTGACGTTTATGAAGAAATGCAAAATAAAAACAGGTTAAACGTTACCGGCCAGCTACATAACGTTGATTTTAATTGCTGTGTAGGTACTTTTGTACAGACAAATAAAATTCGAACGGTTCAGGCTGCTGAGATCATAGAAAATAATTTACCAGTGGGTAGGTACCTAATTGGGTGGGAACGTTATTTTTCAAATATTGAGAATTTAACATGATGAATAAAACTGTTTAAATAACTCAGGATAATCCATTTTTTTTTTGCCAAATGGCGTAGGTACTTTTTTAAATAGTGCACAATAGTGTTATTCTAATATCATTCGGCGTGGGTGGTGTGCATTGGTACTGCCACCCCGTGAATCATTTATTGGATGACCAAACCCTTTATAACCGGTTAATCTGAGTCGATTTAAGAATATCTAAATGTATTCAGGTTGGCAAAAAGATGTATCTCAGTGACGTTTTGCATCGTTATATGCACCAATACACACAATCCTAAGGGCGGGCTTTTTCGTGTGAATGTTTATGCATTTTTTATACACAAACTATGGATCTTACTCGACTAATTTAAAACAAAATTAGGAAAATCTACCGGGAAAAGAGAAGTTTATTTAATTTTTATAATAGCTCTACACAGGAGGCCTTGAAGAAAATAATTCCTCTCAGGGCCTATGTTATCTTTGGGGATGCTGTGTGAAGGGTTCTTTTTAGGAAAGTAAGGAGATGATGTTCTGGTAAGGAAAAAGTTATGAGGGGTGGGTAGGAATCTGGGGATCAGTGTGTGGAGTGACGGACGAAAATAATTCCTCTCAGGGCCTATGTCATCTTTGGGGATGCTGTGTGAAGGGTTCTTTTTAGGAAAGTAAGGAGATGATGTTCTGGTAAGGAAAAAGTTATGAGGGGTGGGTAGGAATCCGGGGATCAGTGTGTGGAGTGACGGACGAATGATTTTATCCCTCCCACTGCGGTGCAAGGTGATGTTCCGAGAGAGCTTTGCTGAAGAAGCCAAAAAGTCTCCCTAAACCAGTCTCTTCCGATCTGGTCTGCCACGAAATTGGTGGGCAGACGAATCCACCGCCAAGACCAGGACAAACCTCATGAACCCAGGCACCACTTCTAAATCAACAAACATAGCGAACCACTTGAAATGACCTATTGCAGAGGCGTTGGCCTACCCACCCAGCGAATTTTTTTAGCGTAAGATCCTCACGGCTTTTGCGGTAGGTCGAGGCCCTAGCACGCTCGCTCTATAACGATCGATAGGATAACTATCGGTAACTTCTCATCGTTCCCTAGCATGACTTCAGATCGCCAACGAATAAGTGACAGTTCACAATGACTAAGTGTCCTTAACATATTCGACATCAACTGTTGTTTGTTCGTTAGCGATGTGCAGTTGTCCTAGGGAACGATGAGAAGTTACCGATAGTTATCCTACCGATCGTTATAGAGCAAGCGTGCTAGGGCCTGAACAAAAAAATTAGACTTTAGCCTTTAAAAAAATTGAGCTTTGGCGTATTTGAGAATCCTTCATTTGCAAACGAAATTGCGTCAAAATGACGGCCTCTGGCGTAAATGTTTTTTGATATATTCAATGGCAAAAGGTTTCGAAAACTTATTCAACCGTTTTTTTAGTGGCATTCCATTGAAAATATTCCACAATATCGAGCTAAAAATTTGATATTTTACAAAAAATTCCATGAAAAATCCGCTAACAAATTTTACAAGATTTAAAAATATTACTGGTCAGGTGGATTGGTATAATAATAATCACTGGGTAGGTACCTACTTTGCTCCATCGAATTACAAATAAATGGTTTGAAATTAAGAGAAATCACCAAAGATGGTAGGTACTAAATGCGTTTCTTCTGGAAAAATGCCGATTGCATTTTGTCGGTCTTTTAATTCAAATTCAGAAACAGGGTGGTAAAAAAAATTCCGCTCGAAATATACTGATTAATTTTTTTATTAAAACTCATGATTTTTTCCTTAATTTTTTTTTGTTTAGAAAATATTGTCGTGCGTTTGCGACCAACGTTTTTGCGGCGCATTAAAATTTATCTAAATAAGATGCAAAGTTTTTTTTCTAATTTTCTATACATTTATCGTTATTAATAATTATTGATTACGAAAAGAGTTATGGCGTCCGTGACATCAAAAGGTGGACACTTGAAAGATGTCATTTCCATAAAAAAATATTAAAGAGTCGATTTAAAAAAAAAGTCATTTTTTTAATCGATTGGTTTTTGTAATAATGAGTGAGGAAATTTTGCCGGACCCTTTCGTTCATTTTGACTGACCAATCAGGGAGGTGGTATTAGGTGGAGGTGGAATACACTAGACATGGTATTCCATATTCCATTGAATCAAATATCGATATTTACTGTAAGTAAGAACTTCTTTCCTTTAAATCACAAAAAAATTATGATATAAAATAAAAATAAGTAACCAAAGATGGATATTTCCAAAGAAATGTAGGTGTACACGGGGGTAGGTAGATATGCAGGTAGGTAGGAACTAAGTACTGAACAGGTACTCTGGGTAGGTAGGTATGTATGAAGGTACTTTTTATAAATTAGGTGGGTTCGATGCAGTGCTACAGATTTTTATATGCATATAAATCGAAAAATAGATCGGACAGGATTCGTTCGTTTACTTTGGACATTATTAAATTTTAAAATAAAAATAATTATACGTGTGCACGGGTACCCGGATATTGTTAAAGAATTTCTTTGTGTAATTTTTTTGCTGCAGTAAAATTGAGTTTGATAAGATGGTTTTTTTGATAAGTAATAAAATTGCAATGTTTTTTTTTTTTAGAAATTACGTAGGTAAATGAACAAATATTTTTTGTTTTAGGGTTAGGTAGGTTTTTTTCCAATACTATTCATCTGATGGCGACAAAACTTTTGGGATTTGATGTGTGCATGCCCGGGTTGGTTTCTACGCATAATAGTAAGCTCTGGCTTTATGAAATTATTTTATATTTTCATTCACCCGATCGAGATGAAACTTTTGGAATTCGATGTTGGCATGCTCGGGATGGTTTCTATGTAAAAGAGTAAGCTCTGGCGTTATGAAATTTTTTCCAATACTATTCATTTGATTGCGACAAAACTTTTGAGCTTTGATGTGTGCATGCCCGGGTTGGTTTCTACGCATAATAGTAAGCTCTGGAATTATGAAATTATTTACGCATAATGGTAAGATCTGGCGTTATGAAATTATTTCCTATACTTTCCATCCGATTGAGATGAAACTTTGGGAATTCGATGTTGGCATGCTCGGGATGGTTTCTATGTAAAAGAGTAAGCTCTGGCGTTATGAAATTTTTTCCAATACTATTCATCTGATTGCGACAAAACTTTTGGGATTTGATGTGTGCATGCCCGGGTTGGTTTCTACGCATAATAGTAAGCTCTGGCTTTTTGAAATTATTTCCTATACTATTCATCCGATTGCGATAAAACTTTGGGGATTTGATGTGTGCATGTCCGGGATGGTTTCTATGCGTAATAGTAAGCTCTGGCGTTATCAAATTATTTCATACACTATTCACCCGATTGAGATGAAACTTTGTAGATTTGATGTGTGCATGCCTGGGATGGTTTTTATGCATAAAAGTAAGCTCTGGCGTAATGAAATTATTTACTTTACTTTTCATCCGATTGAGATGAAACTTTGGGAATTCGATGTTGGCATGCTATGGATGGTTTCTATATATAAGAATAAGCTCTGGCGTTATGAACTTATTTCCAATACTATTCATCCGATTGCGATGAAACTTTGGGGATATGATGTGTGCATGCTCGAAATGGTTTTAAAATATAATAATGAGCTCTAGCGTAATGAAATTATCTACAATAATATTCATCCGATTGCGATGAAACTTTGGTGAGTTATTGTGCGCAAGCCCGCGAAATTTTCTTTATATAATGCAGAGATTTGGCGTTATCAAATTCATACAAAAAATTTAAATAGGTGTAACGGGAGTTATTAGAAAAGTGAGTGCATATCATATAATTTAGAAACAATTTATTAGTGAAAAAATTGAGCCGTAAACTTCTAGGCCCCTTTTTGCGAGAAAAGGCCCATACTGAACGCCTTAACCAGGGCGACCAAAGTGGCTAAGTAGCGGGTGTACAAAATTGAGCGATTAACTCACAGGACCCTTTGAGTAGTTCTCACAATCCTTGCTTCATCCACATTCAAACATCGATTTTTTTTTTCAAATATTTAATTTTTAAAAAATGTAGACACACACACTTCTTGCTTCATCCACATTCAAACGTCAAATCGCTTAGTGCTTTAACCAATTAGTTGCCTTGCAACGGGCAAAAGCTAGTATATATATTAATGCTCGTAACCACCAGATTTTAAGACAATCGCAGTCTCGCGAAAAACGACCACTCTGCCCCTCGAGTTTAACCGACCTCAAAGCTGATTTTCGCGAGAAAGCGACCGTGGATGAAAATACATACGATTTTTTCAGACCTGATTTGTATGGGAAAAATTCAGCCAGAATTTTACCAATTGCAAATTTTCATATAAAAAAACTGATGCAAAAAAAATAAACTGCTAAAAAAACTGATGTATTAAAACCTAGCGGCGAAAACTAGAAGCGCTCATTATTCGACGATGAAATTCAAAGTTATATTGCCAGCCGCCAGGTTCGCCCCTCAAAAAAGGAATAATTTATCGTCAGGCCTTCACGAAAAATTTCTGAAAGAGCCTCAGTACTAAAATCGTAAAGTGTATATTTTTTAAATATATGGCGTCTCACCTCAAAATTTTACATTTCGACGAGCCTCGAGGTAAATCAAAATTGCGACTTAAAAAAGATACCTGGCTTAGATGTTTTTGTATTATTTCGACTACGACAGGTTTCGGAACATTAAAAATATATTATATTTATGACTTTTCATGGAAATTTTGTCAGGATTTGTTTTCAAACGTCGGTAATTTCTGACGTTTACGAAAAAAATTCCGAGTTAAAAACTGTTAAAATGTTCGTAGCCAGTAAAAAAAAATGCTTTATTAAGGAAAAATTTATCGTCAGACCTTCAAAGTACTGAAATGTTGGGGCATTTTTGAAAATTATTCTATGGCGTCTCGCATGTAAATTTGACATTTGGACGAGTCTCATGTATATCAATATTACGTCAAAAATAGCATATGTGGATAAGATGTTTTTCTATAATTTTGAAAACCATAGATTTCCGAACTCCAATAATACATTACATTTACCACATTTCATGTAAATTATTTCAGGATACATCTTCAAAAGTTGAAAAAATTCTGACGTTTATGAAATGCAAAAAAAACTAAAGTTTAAATGTTACCGGCCAGCTATATAAAGTTGATTTTAATTGCTGAGTAGGTACTTTTGTAAAGACAAATAAAATTCGAACGGTTCAGGCTGCCGAGATCATAGAAAATAATTTACCAGTGGGTAGGTACCTACTTGGGTGGGAACGTTATTTTTCAAATATTGAGAATTTAACATGATGAATAAAACTGTTTAAATAACTCAGGATAATCCATTTTTTTTGCCTAATGGTGTAGGTACTTCTTTAAATAGTGCACAATAGTGTTATTATAATATCATTCGGCGTGGGTGGTGTGCATTGGTACTGCCACCCCGTGAATCATTTATTGGATGACCAAACCCTCTATAACCGGTTAATCTGAGTCGATTTAAGAATATCTAAATATATTCAGGTTGGCAAAAAGATGTATCTCAGTGACGTTTTGCATCGTTATATGCACCAATACACACAATCCTAAGGCCGGGCTTTTTCGTGTGAATGTTTATGCATAAACTATGGATCTTACTCGACTAATTTAAAACAAAATTAGGAAAATCTACCGGGAAAAGAGAAGTTTATTTAATTTTTATAATAGCTCTACACAGGAGGCCTTGAAGAAAATAATTCCTCTCAGGGCCTATGTCATCTTTGGGGATGCTGTGTGAAGGGTTATTTTTAGGAAAGTAAGGAGATGATGTTCTGGTAAGGAAAAAGTTATGAGGGGTGGGTAGGAATCTGGGGATCAGTGTGTGGAGTGACGGACGAAAATAATTCCTCTCAGGGCCTATGTCATCTTTGGGGATGCTGTGTGAAGGGTTATTTTTAGGAAATTAAGGAGATGATGTTCTGGTAAGGAAAAAGTTATGAGGGGTGGGTAGGAATCTGGGGATCAGTGTGTGGAGTGAGGGACGAATGATTGTATCCCTACCACTGCGGTGCAAGGTGATGTTCCGAGAGAGCTCTGCTGAAGAAGCCAAAAAGTCTCCCTAAACCAGTCTCTTCCGATCTGGTCTACCACGAAATTGGTGGGCAGACGAATCCACCGCCAAGACCAGGACAAACCTCATGAACCCAGGCACCACTTCTAAATCACCAAACATAGCGAACCTCTTGAAATGACCTATTGCAGAGGCGTTGGCCTACCCGCCCAGCGATTTTTATTTAGCGTAAATCCTCACGGCTTTTGCGGTAGGTCAGGGCCCTAGCACACTCGCTCTACAACGATCGATAGGATAACTATCGGTGACTTCTCATCGTTCCCTAGCATGACTACAGATCGCCAACGAATAAGTGACAGGTCACAATGACTAAGTGTCCTTCGTAACATATTCGACATCAACTGTTGTTTGTACGTTAGCGATGTGCAGTTGTCCTAGGGAACGATGAGAAGTTACCGATAGTCATCCTACCGATCATTAAAGAGCAAGCGTGCTAGGGCCTGAACAAAAAAATTTTAGTTTATCCTTTAAAAAATTGAGCTTTGGCGAATTTGAGAATCCTTCATTTGCAAACGAAATTGCGTCAAAATGACGGCCTCTGGCGTAGATGTTTTTTGATATATTCAATGGCAAAAGGTTTCGAAAACTTATTCAACCGTTTTTTTAGTGGCATTCGCTTGAAAATATTCCTCAATATCGTGCTAAAAATTTGACATTTTACAAAAAAATCCATGAAAAATCCGCTAACAAATTTTACAACATTTAAAAAGATTACTTGCCAGTGGATTCGTATAATATTATCACTGGGTAGGTACCTACTTTGCTCCATCGAATTACAAATAAATGGTTTGAAATTAAGAGAAATCACCAAAGATGGTAGGTACTAAATGCGTTTCTTCTGAAAAATGCCGATTGCAGTTTGTCGGTCTTTTAATTCAAATTCAGAAACAGGGTGGTAAAAAAAATTCCGCCCGAAATATACTGATTAATTTTTTTATTAAAACTCATGATTTTTTCCTTATTTTTTTTTTGTTTAGAAAATATTGTCGGGCGTTTGCGACCAACGTTTTTGCGGCGCATTAAAATTTATCTAAATAAGATGCAAATTTTTTTTCTAATTTTCTATACATTTATCGTTATTAATAATTATTTATTACGAAAAGAGTTATGGCGTCCGTGAAATCAAAAGGTGGACACTTGAAAGATGTCATTTCCATAAAAAAATATTAAAGATTCGCTTAAAAAAAAAAAGTCAATTTTTTAATCGATTGGTTTTTGTAATAATGAGTGACGAAATTTTGCCGGACCCTGTCGTTCATTTCGACTGTCCAATCAGGAGTTCACTAGGCATGCGGATTGCATTGAATTCAAATATCGATATTTACTCTAAGTAAGAACTTCTTTCCTTTAAATCACAAAAAAATTATGATATAAAATAAAAAAAAAGTAACCAAAGATGGATATTTCCAAAAAAATGTAGGTGTACACGGGGGTAGGTAGATATGCATGTAGGTAGGAACTAAGTACTGAACAGGTACTCTGGGTAGGTAGGTATGCATGAAGGTACTTTTTATAAATTAGGTGGGTTCGATGCAGTGCTACAGATTTTTTATATGCATATAAATCGAAAAATAGATCGGTCAGGATTCGTTCGTTTACTTTGGACATTATTAAATTTTAAAATAAAAATAATTATACGTGTGCACGGGTACCCGGATATTGTTAAAGAATTTCTTTGTGTAATTTTTTTGCTGCAGTAAAATTGAGTTTGATAAGATGGTTTTTTTGATAAGTAATAAAATTGCAATGTTTTTTTTTTTTTTAGAAATTACGTAGGTAAATGAACAAATATTTTTAGTTTGAGGGTTACGTAGGTTTTTTTCCAATACTATTCATCTGATGGCGACAAAACTTTTGGGATTTGATGTGTGCATGCCCGGGTTGGTTTCTACGCATAATAGTAAGCTCTGGCTTTATGAAATTATTTTATATACTATTCACCCGATCGAGATGAAACTTTGGAGATTTGATGTGTGCATGCCTGGGATGGTTTTTATGCATAAAAGTAAGCTCTGGCGTTATGAAAATATTTCCTTTAATTTTCATCCGATTGAGATGAAACTTTGGGAATTCGATGTTGGCATGCTCGGGATGGTTTCTATGTAAAAGAGTAAGCTCTGGCGTTATGAAATTTTTTCCAATACTATTCATTTGATTGCGACAAAACTTTTGGGATTTGATGTGTGCATGCCCGGGTTGGTTTCTACGCATAATAGTAAGCTCTGGCTTTATGAAATTATTTCCTATACTATTCATCCGATTGCGATGAAACTTTGGGGATTTGATGTGTGCATGTCCGGGATGGTTTCAATGCGTAATAGTAAGCTCTGGCGTTATCAAATTATTTCATATACTATTCACCCGATTGAGATGAAACTTTGGAGATTTGATGTGTACATGCCTGGGATGGTTTTTATGCATAAAAGTAAGCTCTGGCGTAATGAAATTATTTCCTTTACTTTTCATCCGATTGAGATGAAACTTTGGGAATTCGATGTTGGCATGCTAGGGATGGTTTCTATATATAAGAATAAGCTCTGGCATTATGAAATTATTTCCAATACTATTCATCCGATTGCGATGAAACTTTGGGGATGTGATGTGTGCATGCTCGAAATGGTTTTTAAATATAATAATGAGCTCTAGCGTAATGAAATTATCTACAATAATATTCATCCGATTGCGATGAAACTTTGGTGAGTTATTGTGCGCAAGCCCGCGAAGTTTTCATTATATAATGCAGAGCTTTGGCGTTATCAAATTTGTACAAAAAATTTAAATAGTTGTAACCGGAGTTATTAGAAAAATGAGTGCATATCATATAATTTAGAAACAATTTATTAGTGAAAAAATGGAGCCGTAAACTTCTAGGCCCCTTTTTGCGAGAAAAGGCCCATACTGAACGTCTTAACCAGGGCGACCAAAGTGGCTAAGTAGCGGGTGTACAAAATTGAGCCATTAACTCACAGGACCCTTTGAGTAGTTCTTACAATCCTTGCTTTATCCACATTCAAACATCAATTTTTTTTTTCAAATATTTTTTAAAAATGTAGACACACACACTTCTTGCTTCATCCACATTCAAACGTCAAATCGCTTAGTGCTTTAACCAATTAGTTGCCTTGCAACGGGCAAAAGCTAGTTATTCTTTAAAACTTTTATTCTTATCTTGACATAAGGTCTTTTATACCTTTAAAGTTTTGTAGTTTTCAAACTTTGAATCGTTAGTAATTTTGATATATCATTGCTTAAGTTTAATTGCTTGGTAGCTTTTCACATTTGTTGAGGTCAAATGTTTTATATAGTTTTTCCTGTATTTGGAAACTAGTTCTGATTTTGTTCTTTAAAAGAGTATTTAAATTTTTTTAAATTGTATACTAATAATTTTCTTTGCTTTTGAATGCTTTCATATTCTTGCTAATAAACCATGAGATAGGCAGTTTTAGCTGTAGAGAACATCAAAGAAGATTGGACTAGTCACGCAGCTCTTCAACAATACTGGATGTTCCTCCTCATGTCATATTTTGGCTTTCAACAAAGAAGTTTGGACTCTTTAAGCAGCTCTTTAACTATGCTGGTTGTCCATCATATCATATCTTGGGCTTCTCAACAAAGAAGACATGGAATACCATTGCAACATTGCATCCTTCTTGGACCTTTCAAGTCAAGAATACGGGTTTCCACTACTTGGATCAGCACCCTTTGATGCAACTTTCGGGATGGATACCTCTGGTATATACCCTGGCCTCAAGGGTTGATGATGGCCTTCTCCTCCTGATCTTATGATGAAAGGGATCTTCATCAATATTCCAGTTGCAGTAATAGGCGCCAGGTGGGCCTACATTTCCTACTGGAAATGTTTTCCATGGAAAGGGGGTAATGTAGCGATTTAGAAAGTACACCCCTACCGCTACTGATATGCACATCACTACTATCCACCACGTGATCGCCAGAACCGGGAGAGGCGAGCGGCACAAGCAATTATGAATCAGTTTGAATTTGGCATCCTGAAAGAGACACACCTACGAGCACTGGGAATGAGAACGGAAGCCGGCGCTATGGAGACTTCTGACTTCAGACTTCAGACTTCAGACTTCAGACTTCGCACATCGCACTTCGCACTGCGCACTTCGCAATTTCGTAACGTAGATTTAGCTTCATTTTAATTATGGTTTAATTCCTTTTAAATTAACTTAAATAATGTTTTCTTGTTCATTCAAAGACAAGATGGCGCTCAACTTAAATTTCTTTAACTTAGTTTCTTGATTTTGACCTCTTAAATTCAGTAGATGTAAATTCATAATTTATGTGACATTATTCAGAATATGACCATCATTTGTCTTCTTCGAGCAAATGCCACGCCCTGTAGATTAATTAATTCCTTAATTTAACATTCCTTGATATTTATAAAATAATAAATTTATATTGATGTTAATCTTAACCTTCTTTTATTCAATAGTTGTCTCTTTGCTCTGCCTATATTTTGGAACTCATACATAATAAATGCACACAGGCATTACCATTGACTTTACATAAAATTGCCATTAAATTACTATATAATAGTTATAAAAATCAAACAATTACAAATTGGAGAAACATGTATATTAAATAGGTTACACTGAATTGATGTTATTCTAGAAGTATTTTAATGTGTCTGGCTTGCACAAAATGTTCAGTGAATTAAATAAAGATGCCAAATGGTTCTTGTGGGCTGCAAACTCTCACTAAATCTACAGAGATAAAAATAAACACAGACCGGACAAGTATATTTCAGATTTATCCCAGCACTGAAATATATTTTATTTTAACACCGGTGTCTACCTACTAAGAAATTCCCAGCATTATTTGCCAAATCCATGTAAACTGATTTGCGATTAACCCCCCAGGCCTCGGGCTTATTTTTTTAGGTTAAAATATTTCCGCTTTACACTAAAATCCAAATAAATGGCATATTACTGAATGTATTTAAAAACTAAAAAAGGTTTTTGAAAAATGATGAAACACACTTTAAATAGTTTTTATTCCAAATTGACATATAATTTTTCAAACACAGGGTGTATTTGGAGTAAAAAATGTGAATGAAATTTTGGTCTCCGGTGACTTTTTCGATTATGTTTTTTTTTTTTCAAATTTTTTTCTCCAAATCAAACAAAAAAAAATCTTCCGCATCTCGTAACTAGTCACTCAGCAGTGCAATCGCTTAGTCTCTTAACTTGCTCCCAACTGTTCAACACATACTATTTTTTATGTTTTTGTAGAAAAAAAACATAAAAAATGTCGCCGGAGACCAAAATTTTATTTACATTTTTCACTCCAAATAAAATTAAGTTAAAATCCCTCGGGTACTTCCTGTTAGACCCTGTATAATTTTTTTTAATGCAATTATAAAAGATTTTAAAAATGGCTCACCTTACTTTTTTCTGTCTAAGATTACTCATAATGGGTCCGACAGACACAGCTATAAAAGTGGGAGCGTAATTTGGTTTGGCGTATTTTGGCTTATCGGTAGCCATACATTCCCAATGGGAATGTATGACGTTCGATATGCTGTCATATATAAGTATGCCAAGCCAAATAACGCTAGCGCTTTTACAGCTGTGTCTGTTGGACGCATAAAAAAAAAAAAACAGATATTTTATTAGGCAGAATATTATCAATGTTATCATCACCTCATTTTTTGTCATTTGATGTAAAAAAATTCCCAAAGTTTCATAATTTTGTTTCAAATATCGGTCAGAAGAATCTTTGGTTGTTTCAAAGGTGTACAATTTATTTATTTTGTGATTAACTTTTAGATTTGAATATAAAATGTGACGATTTCTCTTTCTAACAGTATTTATATTATATTTCTCTCAGTAAGGGAGACAAAACAATTTCTACTATTGAGCTGGTTATTGTCATGAAAACCATAATGCAATAAATCCTATGTATTTCACTGATTTGACGACCATTGCACACACAGTAAGTGCACAAATATAATAATAATTACATTTAATTAAGAGATCAATAAATCACGTATTGCCATCATGAATGAACTGTATTTAAAATAAAATTATGTAAACAATACCTTTAATCTTATGAATAAATTCTTGGTATGCCAGTAATAGCAATCAATCTATGTACACACTGTTTAAAATTAAAACATAGTTTCGGGTGGAATATTAAATAAAATTATTGTAGACAAATTAAAGGCATTGTTAGGAAATATTTTTTTTTTCACAATTTCTCCCACACAGGAGGGGTATAAGAAAATAATTTTCCAAAGGACCTATGTCATCTTTGGGGATGCTATGTGGAGGGTCTTTTAAAAGAAAGGAAGTTCTGAGAAGGAAAAATGTATGAGGGGTGGTTAGGAATCTAGGGGTCTAGAATGACAGACGTATGAATCAAGTGCAAGGTGCAAGGCAATGGATCGAGAGAGTCCTGTTGGAAAGGGCAAATGATTTCCCTCAACCAGTCTCTCACCTCTCATTCTCTCGACCCATTGCCTTGCACCGGAGGGATGGATTCATACATATGTCACTCCTGGACACACTAACCCCCAGATACCTACTCATGCTTCATACCTTTTTCTTACCAGAACTTCCTGTTCTTCCTTTCCTTAAAAGTATCCTCCACATAGCAATCCCTTAGGAGAAATAGGCCCTGAAGGAAATTATTTTCCTCAGGACCTCCTGCGTGGAGTTAATGTAAACAAAAACAAAATATTGATTTTATTTTCTAATTAATAAAGTTACCGTTAAAATTTAGTTAAAGTTAGGTTTTCACGATAATTTAACGTAGGTAGACATAGGAATGACGTATGCCCCGTACCTGAGTTATTAAGAAAGATTTTTTATGCATAACACAAAGGGTAACAATTATTATAAGCAATAATTATTAGCCTGAAACACACATCCATATTGAAAAAATCTCCAGAGAAAAGATACATATCGCTGATGGGACTTTAACCCGCACCCCACTGATTGCCAGTCAGGGGCCCTACCATTAAGCTACGTTGGGTTATCTCCTACCCGCCAAATGATTCAATATATACCTAGTGTTTCATTCAACAATTATCGCTTATTACATTTTTTCATGTATGTATCTTTTCCCGGGAGATTTTTTCAATATGGATGAGTGTTTCAGGCTAATAATTATTGCCTATAATAATTAAAAAAGAAATAGATTCGTAAGTATTAGTACACAGAGAGCGTCCCTCACCTATTGTGTCTGGTCCTCTTGGTGTGGTGTTGGGGTTCCAGCTGGTGCAGGGGCGGCGGGGGGGCGGAAGCGGGTGCGGGGGCCGGGGGGCCGCTCCGCTGCCGCTTGCTGCAGCGCGGCATCGCTCCCGCGCACGCCACCTGCCCCTGACAAACACAACAAACAGACCCCACCGTCAGAATACTCTTTCTTTGGTATGTATCTGTAATCTGTTTAAGAAAGAATATC
This sequence comes from Limnephilus auricula, assembly GCA_951813805.1. Lineage (NCBI taxonomy): Eukaryota > Metazoa > Arthropoda > Insecta > Trichoptera > Limnephilidae > Limnephilus > Limnephilus auricula. The sequence continues at coordinate 4,620,954 of OX638401.1, forward strand.
GATGTTTGATCAATTTTGCACGAAGTAAGATAAAATTGACCTGACTTCGGGCACACTTCTATCCATAGACATTCAAATTTATAGACTTGCCTTAACATGAAGTCTGGGCAACATTTTGACAAACTGGGTGCCAACCACTTGACCATATTTTTGGCACCAGGAGGGTTGGAGAATGCTTTGAAAACTAAGACACCAGTCATATGTTGACTCCCGAAGAGAGCACATTGAAATAACCCAACCCTGTTCGCTAAAGCAAGGTTTGTAGCAGTCCAATGTGGGACTTTTCTGGTCAGGATCTGAATTTTGTTTTTAACTGAACCACCTTCAAATTGGGTTCCGTAGCGATGCTGAAAATGAGTGACGTGGGAACACTAAACGAATTTGGGAGGCGGGTATGGATACCGCTGCCCCGGGAACCATTTATTGGACAACCAACACCTCTGCCACAGGTCACCCCAAGTGGTTTGCTACATTTGGTGACTTAGCAGGAGTGCCCGGGTTCATGGGGTTAGGTTTGTCCGGGACTTTAGGGGGATGCGTCTGAAGACCATCTGCGTGGCAGGCCGGATCGGGAGCGACTGGTTGAGGGAGACCTTTTGATCTTGCTATCCAGACCCTCTCGACCCATCGCCTTGCACCGCAGTGGGAAGGATGGCTTCACACGTCCATCACTCCTGGACATATTTATCCCCAGATTCCTTCCCACCCCTCAAGTCTTTTTCCTTCCTCTCATTTCTTTCCCTTCAAAAACCCTCTACACAGAATCTTCAAAGATGACATAGGCCTCCCGTGTGGAGCCAATGTAAAAAAAATTCAATTTTGGAAAAAAGCTTGAAATTTTGTTTACTAGAATGGGATTTGTTAAGTTTTTAAGCAACCAGAAATTTGCATGCCATTGTAAAATGGACTATTAATTCGTGAGCAGATATTACAATGCTAGTTCCCTGTTCACTGCCAGATTAATTTATTGACAAATTACAAAAAGGGAGACGGTCTCGTCCCCTCTCCGCACCACGCAACTTGGTTTCTTCCTCTTTTCCCGATGGGCTAGTCCAGGGGTCTCCAAACCTTCCAGCCTTGGGGCCATACTGATTACTCCAGTATGTTCCGAGGCTGGATTGATGACACTGGCGGGTAGGATTTGGCCTGGCTAGTTTGGAGACCCTTGGGCTAGTCTATTAATTTGAATGTCTATGCTTCTATCGATTAAAAAAGTGGCCGTTTGTGACTTTTCAGTGAGCTAGAATGCTAAGATTGAAAAATACGACATTGTTGCTATTGTAGCTGAAAATTAATTTTAATAATTTTTTGTATGAAGATTTAATATTTTGAGGAGGCTGTGTTTCTCTAAATAGAAACATTTTTGTACAAAATTACAAATTAAAAAAAAAAAACGATTTTTCAGCTACAACATCAATAATGTCGCATTTTTCAATCTTGGCACTCTAGCTCACGAAAAACATCCACTGTCATACATCGACAGTCCCGAAGAACAATAAAACTGTAAAATAAAACGAAAGATTTGCTAAAAATTTAATATCCGCTTATTTTAATTTTCTTTTGATGATTTAAGTCTGTATTTTCCGAGTTAAATGAAAGGCAAAATATTACAACAGAAAAATGCAGAAATGAAACTTTAAACAACTACACAATCGCACATCCGACATTGTTCTTTGGGACATTCAATATATATCTTTTTGGTAATAGCATAATTATAAGACTTCAAAGGGTAGTTTTTCAAACAATGTTCCATTACTTTTTATTAGCGGCTAAGTTAAATCAAATTAATTACACTATTACCAACACAATTGTTTATAATAATATAGTCTGAGTCGTTAGTTAATCTTACTGTTTATAATAATGATTCATCCATCGCCCACATCATTTTCTATTATTATTGATGAATTGGTTAGTTGCTAATTGTTATATTTGTTATAGGTACGTTTTTATCAGTTTTGAATTGGTGTAGTATTGAATAAAATGTAAAAAGTAAGGTGAATGTCAAATGAATTCATATTCTACGCTTTAGTAGATGGCCGCGTATAGTATTTATACTTAAAAACGTTTTTACAAGTATAAGGATTTATTACCCGAAGGATTTTAAACAGCATGACAATATTTGGAGTAAAAAATGTAGATTTTGCTGTCTGATGATAAGAAAATTACAAAGAATTCCGAGAAGCTACATTACTAATATTAAAAGCAACATCTGGAATGATACTGGCGCAAGCGATTCTGATCTTGTCCATGTACAGTTTATTTATACACAAGCTTCTGCCCGCGACTTCGTCTGCGTAGGATTAGTACTTCGAATAATCTATTTTCTTTTCCTAGGTCCCATCTACATTTATACCAAAATTCTTAACCTATTTATTTAAAATATGTATAATTCTTGACTCGATAAGTATTAGGCGAGTACTTTAAATAAATTCAGTAGTTTAAATATTTTCCAAAATAGAATTTGATTTAACAACTATTGTTTTGCAAAATGTCATTCTCAAATTTTGACGTTTTCTATTAAACAATAATTATTATTTTCAATATATTGAAAATAAATAGCTAGCTTTATAAATTATAGCCTATATGTTATTCTGATGTATGAGCTATATTATTGTAAAGTTTCGTTAAAATCCATTCATTAAATTTTGATTTATAGAGGAACAAACATTCATACATCCATACAAACTTTCACATTTATAATATATCAGATGCCGGCATCCGAGCGACAGATGACAGGTTAAAAACAAAAAAATGTATTTTCCATCACAAGCCGCAACTTAGTAATCTGGTTCATCCCGCACGTGTCACGTGATACGCACTCCGTCTCGTTTTATCAGGACGGAGACAAAGGAGAGAGAGCGCATATCACATTATCCCATCACTAAGTGTAACAGTGTGATCAGTGGTGACGTGTGAAAGAAAATAATTTTTTTTTAATGGCAAACATTTAGAATCAGACGGCAAAAAGACATACGTTTACTCCAAATATGCTCAGGAATCGCTGGTCAAAATCTTTCAGGTACGTGCTGTTACACCTGTACATTAATTTATATAGAATATGTGCATGTGAAGCCATGCAAAACCCTTTTTTTGTTGTTATCATGGTTATTGCTGTGGTGGTTATTGCAGTGGTTTTGTGGTGGTCATTGTTGTAGTAGTTGTTGTGGTGGTTGCTGTGGTGGTTGTTGTGGTTTTAATCACCCCATCGGGTGCAACGAGCAAAACTCTAGTTATTGTTACTAATCTAATTTTCATACTATTAGGCTTTGATTAGTATTTTCCTTGAAATCATATTGACAACACACATCCAAACTTATAATTAATTACTGGCAGAATGATTTTTTTCTACTTTATTAGATCGACAGTTTGCTATAAGCTTTCAAAACATGCTTTATATTTATCGTAAGGAATCATTTTAAATTAAAGATATTTCCAAATAACAAAAAATGTTAAAAGATATCACGAAGATAAAGCTTTCGTATCAGCTCGCCAGAAAATTTAAAAAAAGAAATCAATAAATGGTACAGCTAAAATAGTAATTGAAACATGTATAATGCAAGGATTTATAAAAGCATTTTGACGATTGATGTAAATGAATGAAATGAGATATTATGTATCATTTTCATGACAAATTGTTGGATGATTGGATAGCAATAGCAAACTATGAGAAATTATTTATATAATTGTATTTTCTGCAGCTGTCAAATAACAACATATAGGCCTAAAATAAAAATATGTTGGAGTTGTTGATAAATAATTGTATCCTTGGAAAGGCAATTTTTGGCTTATTGACCATCAGCATGGTTTGAATTATGCAGAGCACTTGTCCAAAGTGTAACAGCAATGACTAATTTGTCAAAACTAAATGATAACATGGTACATGAAAAGAAATAATGTAAGTTGTCAAAATGAAACAGTATCCTTGAGAATGGAAAAATCCTTGGGGTACTTACGACTGGAGGCAGATTTGAAATTAAATTGGAGAAAACGAAGCGATTTTGGTCGCCTATCGTGGAGCCGTTGAGGGAATAATTGTGATAATTGTGCAAATCCAGGGTTTCGACGTTTAGGACGGTCGACCGTGAAGAAATATAACCTGAAATGTTAAGACATCGGTAACAAGACGGAATCACCTTCAATACCACAAAAATAACGTGTAATTGTATAAAAGCGCTAAATTATGAAAACATTTGAGGGTTTGCACATTTTCAAGTTCGCATTTGCAAAAAATGGGGATGAGAAGGGGTGAATTTTGGCGAGCAAAGCTTTGTAACTTACCGTTTTGCGAGGGGTTTTAGGTCGGGATGTGCCGGAATGGTAATGTTTTTCAGGGTTTTTTAGCCCGTTGGGGCTTTTAGAGTTTTACCGACGCCCAGCTGTGAAAAAGTCCAATGTGTGCGAGCGTATATATGATTGGTCCCCAGTACACCTACATATACGAATTACGAACACTACGGACAGGCAATAAGCAACTCAAAACCGAATTGAATTTCCACGCAACGCTCGTCCAACGATAAGTTTGTAAAGCGAGCGGGCGCGCCTCGCGACTCTGTCGCTAGATGGCTCTATATCGAACAGATGTTTTGCAAATTAGTTTCATTTGATACTCATAGATGTCTAGTGTGTTTACATAATAAATAAAAACTTGTACAAAAATATAATGACAGTACCTAAATAGCACATACTAATATAATATTATGCCCGCAAATAATTATTTAATTTCGATGGCAACAACCCTAGCTCAATTTTACACAGGTAGCGACTATATCGCACTTGATTATTTCAGCCAACTTACGGGTTCGATTCCCACCACGGTGTAGCGCAAGAATGAATGATATGAATTTTGTATTCCATTAATAATTTGAATGTTGCCTTGTGATTTGTCATTTTTTGTAGAGTCAAGATTGAAATCAATGATCAACCTTGATGTTGAGTGAAGGAACATGCATATATTAACTGCAATACCGCTAACACCAGATGTATCTAACATGTACTAAAAACAAGTACATATAGGTAGGCGCTATTGAATAATAGGTACCTACCAATCCACAGTTTTCCAAATTTCCAACCACAGCGCAAGTTGACTGTAGTAAATAAGTTCCATATTCCATGCGCCTTTGGGGATGGTGTGAAAATGATACACATTGTGGACACATGATTCGTAAAATAATTCATCAAATTTTCTATACGGCTCCAACGGCACTTTTGCTAATAATTTTTAGAATGCTGTGCCAACACCAGTGTTCCGCAGAGCCTCAGTAGGGATTCCGCGACAATTTGTCGGAAGAATTTAATTTAATATAATATACACATTTTCATATTATATCGTAGTTACAACGCTTAGGAAAAAAAATCATATATATTATTGCATACATAAATTATATCTAATATTGTAAATTTTAATGTACTATGTATTATAAGCTCACACTTCTAAACCCGTAACCTAAAATAACTTCATATTTTTATGCTGTAAAATGTTTATAATTCCTACATCTTGTTATCACGTACCTGGTTTATACTTTTCAATACAGAGTTTTACAAGTTTATACAATTGGTTTCAGAGAAAAATATTTTTTTTTTTTGTTTTTTATGGTTTTCAGTTTTTTTGTTATGTAATTATGTACATTTCTTAAGGACTAATAATATGAACTAAAACCTGTCAATTTGTCTGTCCTAGAACGGGAAACTTTCCTAGTTGGACAGGCAAAGCTTTCGTATATGTAAAATGTACTTTTCTTGTATCCTTCTATAATAAATAAAATAAATAAATAAAATAAAAATATTTAAAAACAACTGATATTATTAATGAGAAATTATTATTTGTATAAATATTTCTCAATAGTTCTTAATTTAGGTACTAGACCCTTCCAGGTAGAAGGATTAAGCTGTATGCAAGTCGAAAGCGCTGTTTATGCTGTTATCGAAGTTAATCTTAATTTTACATAATAAATAAATGTCTGAATTTTATTACTGTGCTGTTTAATACTATGATAAGGATCAATAATATGAACACATGTTCGATGTGGAAACAATAACAACGGAATAACGGATCTGCATGCGTCAGAGGAAAAGCACCATTAAGACTTTATGAACTTCGGAGTGAGTCTTCTTGAAGGCACAAAATAATTCAGGACAAAATTTTGTTGAAGTTTTATCTAATCCTTCATGGCTGATGAAACTTGCATATCTAGCAGATATTTTTACAAAGTGCAATGAACTTAACTTAACATTACAAGGAAAAGGTATTACAATTTTTAATATGAGAGAAAAAATTGCTTCTTTTGATGAAAAATACAGTTTGGGATTTCATCAGTTCAATCTAATCATTTTGGTTGTTTTCCTGCCTTGCATGTATTTTTGAATGAATTAAATTTTAAAGTAGATGAAGAGGTTACAAACATTTTTTAGAACATCTTCATAACTTGTAAACAACTCTTTTGCAATATTTTCTGAAAACTACGCGGGAAAAATGTTATTTTAAAATACGACCGTTTTATTTTATAACAAATTAACAGTGTTTCAATGTTTATTGGCAGGAAAATTTAAGAATAATTTGTTTGTATACGTACGAAATTACGTATACCAACAAAGTTCAACAAATTGTTCGTAAGAACTTCAGTCCCGTTTTTACGAATAAAATTATCGTATTTTAGAATAACATTTTTCTCCGTGTAGTAAGAACGATTGGGTTCGGAATCCATTTTTCGTGACAGCTAAACCAGTATGCTTGAGCGCAAGAGGGTATGAAAATCTTATTGATTTAATTATGTATATTTTTTTTAAACCACAAAAGTATATATTATTTGTTATTTTTCTATTATTGATGTTTTTTATTTTTATTTTAAAATGGTTTTAACTAATGCCCCAGTAAAAAATTGATCTTTGATCAAACAAAATATTATTATGTTCTTAAGGGAGTTTCTCACCATCCTCCAAATACCTTATCTACACTAATAACGTAAATTATTAAAAATAAAAATAAAATACTCGCAGTGGTTAGAAAACTCGGCCAACTTATCCAATATATGGCCACAATTCATCATTCATATGTTAGAGTACCGAATTATAAACTTAATAAATAAATAAACCGTAAATCGTAAATCGAAAATATTCGTTATTAGTGTAGATAAGCTATTGGGAGGATGGTGACAAAACCCCTAATTCTTCTTTTCTACAAATTTCATACAAAAAATCATTGTTATTTTTAAATTTGCTGTTATGTGTGTTACTTTTATTAAATTGTAAAATTATTAACCCCGATACAGGCGAACCCTAGTGGGATTAATAATTAATGCTAAACAATGTATTTAAATTCTAAAGAAATAATAAATAAATTAGTGACTCTGACTCGAAACAAAAGATCAGCCTTTACATGATTTCTGGGCGAGTTTGTCAGAAGAGTAACCCGATTTATCAAAACAAGCTATTATTGTTTTACTTCCGTTTTCAACAACCTATTTATGCGAAGCGGTATTTTCTAATTATGCTGCAACGAAGTCAAAGTGTTGACGTCACAGGCTCGAGGCCACACCAGATATTAGAATCCAACTTACCAATATTGTGCCTGATATCAATTCCCGGATTCAAAATCATCAAAGTCATTAGGTACTTTATTCGATCTATTTTTTTTAGTTTGTGTTCCATTTTTTGTTAATATTCCATTATTGGGTTCATATTATACGTATTGCAGTTTAAATTTTATATTGTTTGAATACTTAATAAATAATGTTTTTAATAAAAAATATATTTTTACTTTTAACCAAGTGTCCCGCGAATATTTACGGGTTTGAAAAGTGTTCTGTTGGAGAAAAAGTTTGGGGAACCCTGCTCTAGCGAGATGAGCGGCTAATGAGTGTAAAGTGTTATACTTTTTTTATAGTAAATAAACACGTCGATAGTCTAGTTTCTAGTTGATTAGTCACACAACTCCAAATACTGAAGTTTCGAGATAATGAGGAAAGCAATATTCGAATGCTAACCGTAAATCTATTATTATTTTCACATGATTGATATTGAATAAGCTATACAATAATACCGGAGGCACAACGGCCCGATAGAGATTTTGAAATATCCTAACAGTGACCCTTGTGAGTTATTCTGCATTATATTATAGTGTTTATTGTATCTGCGCTGAGTATTTTGTACCAGGTACACGGAGAAAAATGTTATTTGAAAAAAAACGATCATTTTAATAGTAGGTAAAAACGGTTAAAAACGGGACTGAACTTCTTACGAACAAATTAACAGTGTTTCAATGTTTATTTGCAAGAAAATGTAAGAATAATTTGTTGGTAAACGTACGAAATTACGTATACAAACAAATTATTCTTACATGTTCCCGCCAATAAACATTGAAACCCTGTTAATTTGTTCGTAAGAACTTCAGTCCCGTTTTTACTATTAAAATGATCGTTTTTTCGAATAACATTTTTCTCCGTGAAGAGGGTACACTTTTACATATATAACTGCATACTCAACCAAATTTTTGATTTTTAATAGAAGTCTGAACGGTGACCAGAATGTCAGTGGAAACTTTTTGTATGAATATCGAGTACAAACTTTCATCGGATATTAATTACTCACATGATAATTCATCATGTCTCGAAGAGTCGAAAATTGATAATTGGGGTTTTTAACACAGACTTATGAATATTGGGTTTTTAACCTTAGGTTAGGTGTTAGGTTAGGTTAGGTTAGGTTAGGTTTGGTTAGGTTAGGTTAGGTTAGGTTAGGTAAGGTTAGGTTAATCTTAGTTATGATGTGATGAATTATCATGTGAGGAAGTATCGTGTCTGAATAAATTTACTATGAGAATTCAGACGCTGAGATTTCATAGTTCGATTAAACATGGAACCGTCTGAACAACCAACTCGATAATCGACATATACAGATAGGTACACTTTATAAAGAAAACAACATTATTATTAATTGCAAAAAATTACAAAGTTTTTTGGATTAAAATACATAGGAAGGTACTTTCGCGAAGGTAGGTAGGTACTTGACGTGTAAATTTAATGCATAGTAATTTATTAGGGTGCGCACAATTCGGTATTAAATTGTTAAATTTCGTTCTAAGAAATAAGGGAATTTTAGCACACCAGAATTCTGAGAATATACTATTGGAACTTGGAGCGTAGGTTGAAGGTTGTGGGTGGGTCGGCTATATGGAGCCAGGTGAGGTGTAAGAATTCTCGGATTTTACTCATAGCAGCTCATTATTTAAAATAACCGTTCATTCGGGGCGTCGCTGCTACAGATACAATAAAAATGTGGATTTAAAAAATTCTTATAAATTAATTAAAAAACTCTTATCTCATTTTTCCGCCTTCACAGATAAGTTAGTCATAACATGTTATAGTAGTCCTAGAGAGAGGTCGTGCTTTCTTCATCAATGATCGTCCTCTTCCTTCGCATACACGTCTCGTATGAAAACGAAAAATAGAGACAATACTAAAACGATGGCGTCACTTATGACCTCTCTCTGGGACTACTAGGCCGTCATAATCAAAAAGGCAGCTTGAAATTTTTGATGAACACATTCAGATGTAACTTTTTATGAACAAAGGTTGATAAATAAATAAACATACATTGGTCTCGTATATCAGAATGTAGCAATGATTGATAACTAAATTTCCCTAATGCCATTCATTCCAAGCTAAGGCAACGTTCTAAAAACGCCGTTCTTCCATGGAGCTACGTTCAAGCGACGCGATCGCTGCTCGTCCGTGTTTTCCATACTTTTACTAGTGTTCGAAAACGCCGCTAGGCGATACACTAGCAACATAGTATGACAGGTAGCGGCAGCGTCGCTTGTAAGTAGCTACGTGGAAGAACGGCGTTACATATTTTCTTTAAAAATATGTTAAATTACAATACTTAACACAAGATTGAGCATCAAAATCTGAAACTGTTAAATGGATTATAAGAATTCGCCTTTGCCAATTTTCAGACCTCAGAATATGGTAAGGCGAGATATGATTTTAGATTTCCACGGCCAAAAGTATTTTTGTTATTTATTTTTGGGGTGTTATTTATTTTTGGGATGGACAGTGTAACGTTGTCCGAAACGTTGGTTAAATAAGGAGATAGCGTAACACGGGATAACACCTCAAAAATAAATAACAAAAATGGTAAGGCGAAGTTAGAACCCCGTCCAACTAAAGTACGAACTACGAACTATGAATACTGCGCCTCGTAAAAACCATTACAAGTCAGATACAAACAAAATGGTAATTGCAAAAGTTTCAAAGTGAAGTTAGAACCATGCAAAATAAATAAAAACTATAAAAACTTGATGTTAGAACTTAGCTGTACAAGTTACCTAGAGAAATACTACACACATGGGCATGAACATTATGTTGGTTACAGAAATGAGTAAAAAAAACGGTTTTGAATTCAAAATCATTTTTGAAAAAAAGTCAATTCGAACCATGTCCAACTATGGCGACGATGGTAAGTAGGTACTTAATATATTTTATTTCATGGCACCCATATAATGCAACGGCAACATTATTTCGGATTGAATTAAGGTTGAATTCCTCGGATGATTTCCAAAATATTTTTTTAATAATTTCCTTGATCATGACTCGTACATACGTAAAACGTATCTTTGCAGGCAAAGAGTCGCCAGTATAGATATTGATGATACAAAAAAGGTAGTTTGAAAAATGATTGCTTGATTTGTTAGTTATTTTTTGGTGGTCTGATGGGTTCGGGAAGAATCTTGCAATCATATATAAAGATAGCAGCCAATAAAAATATGTTTTTAGATTTTCACGGCCAAAAGCATTTTCGTTGTTTGTTTTTGGGGTGTTATGCCGTGTTGTGCTACCTCCTTCTTTAGCCGACGTTTCGGACAACGTTGCAGTGTCCATCATCAGGGCAGATCCGGCAGACGGATCTGCCGGATCTGCCCTGATGATGGACACTGCAACGTTGTCCGAAACGTCGGCTAAAGAAGGAGGTAGCACAACACGGCATAACACCCCAAAAACAAACAACGAAAATAAAAATATGCGTTAAGAAAATGTAGAAAATATTGGTAGTTCTTAGTCAGGGTATGATACTGTTAAATATGACCGAATGGGGTAGGGTCGAATCAGTTCAATGGTTAGAGCAGAGCCCCGGTATGGCTAAGGTCCTGGGTTGAATTCCTAGATGCGACCTATTTTTTCTGATTGTTGAAAATCCATATTTTTATTTATTTCATATTTTTTTATTTCTTCTGGTCCACTATCCAATCGAAGGTTGTCTAACATCGTTGGAGGGGATCCCAGAGGAAACTAATTGTTTAACCTCCTTAGTTGCAGACGGTGGACTCTTTTTTTTTTTTGTAAAAAGACAGCTACATTTATTTTTAAAATGATTCTAGATCCTCCAGTTTCCTTGCATGAATGCTGTTAGTATGAAAGAAAAATATACCCATATTTACATCTTCAAAATAAAGACACATCAAAGACATGTTTTCGTCTAATGACCCATTGACCAGCGGCTGAGAATTAAAGTTCTAAAATGCTTGCAACTGTACAGGGGGGTTCCGAAGAGAAAGATTGATTATTCCCCGTATCTAATTTTTTAAACAAACAATTTAATATCGATTTATTTCATTTAAACTTGCTTTACTATATACCTTACCTTAATTTGTGTAATACCTTATGCTTAAAATGCAAGATGATAAATTATTTAATATCGTGTACTTCTCGTAAGTATTTTTTGATCATAAGTATTTATGATTTTTCAATAATGTCTAAACAAAGTAATAACAGGGTGTAAAATAAAATTGGAAATATTTTAGTTTGTGTGTTAGGTCTTAACCTTAAATAAATAAATAAAAAAACTGAGGTATTTTAAAGGTATGTAAAATAATAGAAAAACGTAATAGAAAAACGTATTAGAGGTATTTTCGTCAAAAAACACGTTCGTGGATTTATTTTTTAATGATTTTAATTGGCTAAAATTAAAATTCTGAAAAATGCCTTTATTAGTGTATGTATTGATTTATTTTGCTGTATGGTTATGTGATTTGAAATTTGAGTTGCATAATAGAAAATTGAACATATCTGCCAACGACCAACGGTATAACCTTAGTAGGTATATTATAGGAGAGAAAGGAGTGAACGTGGGTCTTGAAGAGACCCATATTGTAGGAAGGATGAAACACAGAGGCCGGCAAATCGTTCCACAGCCGAGCTGTTGAACACAAGAACAAAATAAAATAGCGAAATAATAATAGGTAAATAAAAAAAATAATACTAAATATACCCTACAGGGAAAGCGAAGACGTAAAAAGAGAAAAGACACAAAAATAAAGCACATTTAAGCAATTACATAATTTAAAATACCTATATTTATAATATATATATCATATAAGCTCACATCATAAAGTTAGTACACAAGGAGTAAATATGATTAAAACAAAAGAAAATATAAACACCGGATATCGAGGCAGGGCCGGCCCTTAACCATAAGGTGCCTGGCGCTAGTAAAAACCTCAAGGGCGCTATATTATGTGTTAGGTATTATCAGCTCCTTAGCTCCTTAGCGCCTTGGCAAGCTGGCGTCCGGAGCGGACTGCCGGAGCGCCTACACAAGGCCGGCCCTTTATCGAGGGAAGTTTAATCGCATAGGCGTCCTAGTTTTCTGTCTAGTTCAACTAGTCTAACATCAGTTAAATATTCCAGAAATAACCAGATGGATCTGAACTCGTACCAGCCAAGTATCTAAGTTTCACCTCCAGCCTCCAGTGTGAGGAGTGTAACAAACTTCTACTGGTTTAAAAAAAATAAAATTATGTGAACACGACTGCTCCCAACCGTGAGACTATGGCATCTCCAATTGAGGTATGTTGTGAGGCTGAAGGTAGTGGGGAGGGTAAGGAAGGATGGAAAGTCCCTGGCTATTCAGATCTGGGGGTCTGGCAGAACAGTCTAGTGAAATCGACAAGTTTACAATATCGGATCGATAGGCGATTTAAACCGATTTCCATTTTGACATCCAGATAATCCAATAAATAAGAAATCGGTATACGCTGGCAACACTGGCGGAGTTAGTCAATTTATTAGTCTTATTTAAATTTGAAAACTTTTTTTCTTCAAGCTCAATAAATTACTATCAATAGATCGTGTCTTAGATAGGATAATTATGTACATATATGGATTGCTTATACGATATCTTTCAATTTTAAGAACTTCGTTAGTTCATCTCCGTTCAGTATCAAGCCAGTTATTTTGCATAACGAGCGACATTATTAAAAAAAGTTGTGTATATTGGCACCTTGTCTGACACTTAGGAGGCCATGCTGAAAACGGCGGATTTTGTCAACCTACTGCCGGAATCATATGTTGACCGTGCTCAAATATAACGCTAATTGACCATAGATGATGAATTCAGGCAATATCATATTGACATTGTGTTTTATCCATCAACCGTGCTAAATCTCCTGGCCATTATCTATGCCCAATACTTTTACAAGCAATGTTTCAATTCCACTAGCGGTTTTCTCTAAAGTGCGTTTGTGCGGCGAACCCCCATTAAAAATGAGAAAATAAAACAATCTTGTGGTATAGTAATATAAGCGCATCATAGATAGCTCGACATTAAAATTTCGCCTTTAAAACTCGCGCCACCGATAAATACGGTATCTATTCCCATTTTGTGCGCGTTGCGATCCGCACACATTTGTCCTTACGAAAAAATCATTGCCGATACAAATCACTGTGACGGTGGAATTGACAAAAAACTACGCAGAATTAACCCAGCTTGGTGCGCCGATCACGAGTCAAGATGTCACATGACCTCCGAACTTTGACAAGTCTCGCCGATGCGAAGCCCGAGATTGTCGCAGGATGACAGGCTGACGGTCGACTTTTGCACAATATGGATGCAAGTTAAATGTTATATATATATTTTTTTAAATATATATATAACATTTAACATATTAACGCTAATGCTTATGAAAAAAGTTTGGAAACTAAAAATATATAATTTTTTGTATACGTGTATAATGGATTTTATAATGGAATTACGTGTATAAGTGAAAAAAGCTAATTTTATTTCGTGCCACCTTTATTTGTGTTTCTTGTTTTTTTTTTATGTTTAAACTATCAATTATATTATATTCTACATTCTACGCAATTTTCTGGTTATCTAATAATTGTGTCGAGGAGTATCTAGTTATTTAAAAACAATAGTACCTATTTAGGTACCCCTCCACTAACTTTATTTAATTTGTGTGACAAGAGTAAATATTGATTAGACAATATATCTTCTCTTGAATTTCTGAGCCCCCACGTTAAAAGTCCACGAACCGCCACTGTTCACAATTCTGAATGGTGGTCTTTCAATAGGGCGACATTGAGAGTATCTTCCAGAAAATGCTATTAATTATTTTTAGTCAATTAAATACTACTAATCAAATTAAATTTACTTGTGTATGTCGGGATATGAACCAGTCACCTACAAATTCGAAGTCACCAGCCGTACCCCTCGACATTCTTATTTTTATGTCTAGTATAATTTCTCAAATTTTAAACCATTGGCTAAACTACCCTACCATACAACCCCTGATTATTCAGGAAATTTTGAGGAAGCGACCACTGATCTATATTTGAAAGCATCTGTTTGCGTGTCAATGCTCCATTTCGTGTGCAAGTTTCGATGTCACATAGAAGAATAAAGATTACGTGATTACTAATCATTCTGATTCTTATATTTAGTTTAAGGTCACGGTTACAATTGACAAAATAATTTAATAACATTTTGATTTATTTTAAGGTAAAATGTAATTTATTGTTTATTAGGAAAGTTTAATCCTTTCAGACCTGAACTAAAACTAGCAGTGGTAAAACGTATTTGAAGCTTGATAACGATTGACAGAGTTATTTGAATATTTATGTTTTTTTTTTTTAGTTATTGCTTATTTCATTTCAAGTAAATTAGTAGTAAGTAAACAAATATATAACACAAAGGGTAACAATTATTGTAAGCAATAATTATTAGCCTGAAACACTCATCCACATTGAAAAACCTCCCGAGAAAAGATACATGTCGCCGACGGGACTCGAACCCGGACCCCTTCGATTGCCGGTCGAGAGCTCTACCATTAAGCTACGGCGCCTTATCTGTTACCTGCCAAATTATTCAATATATACTAGTGTTTCATTCAACAATTACCTCTTATTACATTTTTCGCAATCGAAAGGGTGCGGTTTCGAGTCCTGTCGGCGACATGTTTTTTTTCCCGGGAGGTTTTTTCAATATGGATGAGAGTTTCAGGCTAATAATTATTGCTTATAATAATTGTTACCCTTTGTGCTATGTATAAAAAAATCTTATCTTAAACATTAGTTTATCAATTAAAAATAATAAATATATAACATTTTATTCAGTAGAAATGAAAGATGGAAAAAATTCCACCAATACTTACAATACTTACAAACATTAAAAAAAAGAAAAAAAAATGAACACTAAAATTACATTTTATAAAAAATCGCTACCGCCTTAAAAAATAGCTCGCAAAGCCAGTTTATCATACAAGAAATTGAAAAATGATAACAGTCAACGTTTATTCACCCTAGATAGTGAGGAAAATCCTTAAATAAATATATAATTTATTTTTAGATACGTTTTTAGATTTTCACGGCCAAAAGCATTTTCGTTGTTTGTCTGCCCTGATGATGGACACTGCAACGCTGTCCGAAACGTCGGCTGAAGAAGGAGGTAGCACAACACGGCATAACACCCATAAACAAACAACGAAAACTTTATTTTTAGTTTATTAATTATCTACGCCCTAATGGGCTTTTACATATTTATACAGTTTTTATGATTCAGTATGAACAGATCAAATAATATAAACTAATAAACGAACTATATTATACATATTGCTAAAGTAACGTCCATTTAAAAAATGTTCTCATCATGTGTTGAATATTGGATAGAAATATAAATAATATACATTTAATTAAAATTATGCCACAAAGTAATTTTGCAAAAATTGAAGAAATAAATTTTATTTTAGCTTCCAGGTGTCGCGAGTTCTATTCCAAGTGAGTGAAGGCCTCCAACATCATGAGCTGTAACAAAACAACTTTTAGTAATAAACATAGGCAGATTTTAAATAATGTCACGACCGTAAACAAATTAAGTAAAGACTAAATATGGACATAAAATATTTTTTTTATTTTTATATTAATATTATACATATTTTAATATCTTAATATATAAAACAAAGTCGGATTAGTTGCACCATTTATAACTCAAGAACGGCTGAACCGATTTTTACGATCTTTGATTTGTTGGATTTGTCTCCGTCCCGATTAACAGAATAACTATTAAAACATCGGAAAAAATCACGGAAAAAATAATTATGAAGAAAATTATTTTTTTCATATATTTTGTATGGAACGGCTTTTCAAATAATGTACGTTGGTCGACATAATTTGTATCAATACGAACTGTCTATGGAGTGTGCCGAATATTTCGAGCTTAGTCAACAGCTCAATTTCATTTTTTGAACTTAGAGTACCTATTTATTTTAACTTAATAAAAACTTAATTATTTTCAGCTAATAAATTAAACACAACATTTATTGATCTGAGATGGTACGAAGTTTGCCGGGTCCGCTAGTATTAATATAAAAACAAGGGGAAATAAAATATTTTATGTCCATATTTACCCTTCTTATTTTTTATCCTTGATTTTGAGCTAATTAATATTATTTTTCTTTTGTTGTCACCCTTTAATTAAATGAAACAAATTAACAACATGTTATGTTATTATCCTGACGAAGAAACCGTCGGTTTTGAAACATGTAGATATTATAACATGTGGTTTACACAAAGTAATTTGTTTAATTTAAACAAAAATAAAATTTGTTGTGATTCGGAAATTTATTGTGCAAGCGGCCAAGACTCTAACGATAGATTGTTTTTTCACAACAGAGACGATCCGAACGATTTCAGAAAAGTGCAAGTGACTGAGAACACAGGAAATACAATTTCTACGTAGATCCACTCGAAGACTTCACCCTTAAAACAGTAAAAACTAATAAACTTTGATTTTATGAGTCTTGGCATTTGAAACCGTCAAAACCCAAATTGAAGTCAAGGTTTAACTTCCTTGGCAAGCGTTCACTCCAAGAAATATAAAAGCTTCGACTTTATAAAATATTTTTGTGAATTATGTGATTCGGACGCATCCAAAACTCTTGTACATAACTCGGAAAGCTTGGCAAACTATGCTTGAACGGGAGGTTCTATGTCGGAGCGTAGGTTGTATGGAGTACTTGCTACGCGGCGTAGAACGGACTTTCAGGTTTTAGCTTTCAGTGGTGATCGGGCGTTCATACGCGACAGTCGCTGCTACGGAATTTCTACCGTGCTACGCCGATGCAGCGCCGGTAGAACAATTCAAACATTGCCTTGCAAATTGATGATATAAACATTAAATTCGATGAAAAGTGACAAAATACCATAAGAAATTACAAGGACTTCAACAGTGGATAACGCCAAACGTTTAATCGTTAAAAACATTAAAATTATTATTTTCGTTGAACATATTTGCAAACAGTTTAATTTAAAGTTTATTTTAAAGTTTATGAAAGCAAATGTAATAGTTTATAGTTGAATAATTGGTCTTCTTAAATGTATAAACTTTCTGCTAAAGTATAGTCTAAATTGGTTTAAATATACTATGAAACATTTCATAGTGAAAACATTTGCATGGATTCGATGGAAGTCGGATCGAAGTACAGGTGAGTTTTTTATTGTTGTTAAAAAATGATCGTTTAAACCTATTTTAAAGCACATTTTACAACAGTGTTGAATAACAAGTTATAAAATACTGGGTATTGTTTAATGTTGTTTTTAGGCAATGTTGTTTATTATCTAATCTTTATTTTTCCAGCATAAATGTGAATATTGTAAAACAGTTAACTAGAACCTTGTTTAAAAGCGTTAAGAAGTTATAGATTTTGTTAGAAAATACGCGAAAAAGAAACAAATATCGTGTACATACGAGGATAAGCTTTTTGACAACAAAAAACATGTCACAAGTCACCTGACAAGAATGATGAGAAGATTGAGAAGAAATATGTCGCACCTTCCGGTTTTACTACATACTTGGTGTAAGTGCAGTTCAGATTATTTGATTTGCCATGATGATAACCAATCTGCAATCGAATCAAAAGAAAACTATTAATTTTTTTATTTATTCATTTTCGTGAAATCTACAATTTAAATGTTATCGTATCGTAGTTAGAATAGCCAAAATAAAACCAATTATAGATTTCCTCATTGTGAATTTACCTCTAATAAGAGAATCAAATAACAAGAAAGAAATATTTAAACATTTATTTATTATATGGCGCTTATTCTGGTGTAGTTGAAGATGTCATATTAGGATAAGATATCATATTATAATACAAAGCAGACAGGATACAATATGGATTTAGTTCAATACCGAATTACATATATAAAAAAAAACAACAAAAACTCACTCATGATATTCATATATTTATACTAATTCCATGTTTAAACTAGACTTCATATTTCATACAATGTAACTATACTATATTGGTCACCATGATACAGGCAGCCGCCTAGTATGGTGATTTAATATATCAACTTTATGTAAATGTCACAATTATGTAACATGTATTAAATAAATAAATAAATAAATAAATAGTATTCAGAATTTTTTTTTTTCAATGACGTACCAATAATTACGATTTTCATTTATGGGTAACTATAAATGGCTTAGTCATCATCCGATTTGCAGAACAGCTTGCAGGAGTGCATGCAGAGTATCCGCAGGTCAGACTGTTTGTAGTCAAAACCGGCAGCCGAATTATTTTTATTTTTATTTTTAACTTTTTAACTTAAAGAGTTAAACCTCAAATTATAATATTTTTATGAAGATAATTGGCCCGGATTGCCAGAGGTCCTGGGTTCGAGTCCCAGATGTATCCGTATCTTTTTCTGATTTTTCTGTTTTGAATTATTATTATTCTCATTGTTGGGCCGTCGGAATATTAATAATTCGATTAGCGGCTCAACGTGCTGTCCTGCAAGCAGTTCTGCAAATCGGATGGTGAGTAGACCCTAATAAGAATATAGGATGTACATAAAACAAATTCAATTCATAACAGAATTACAAATACATATGTTATTTATAAACATTTGAAAAAAAGATAGTATTATTAAATCTTAACGAAACAAGACAAAGAAAGTAAAAGGTAACTGTCGTAACTGGGGATATAACCCGTGACATCTAACTTACAGGAACGACGCTTTAATATCTAAGCTATTGATGCGTGATTTAAGAAATAAACAATAATAAATAATCAAATACTAATCTCGTCAATTTAAGAAATACAAACATATTTCTCAATAATTAATTCCCATATTTGGGTCTCAATAGCTTATTTTCTGTGTCTTGCTCTGTTTCATGTTACATTTAATTTTTTTTTAAATATTTTCTCCTTTCTAAATGAAAACATTACATTAATGCGCATCAACTTCAAAAGATATTCCAGTAAATAGTATATTTTTCAATAATTATTGCACTGAACGCAAATATATATTTCAGATTTTTTCACTAAACATTTGAGTATAATATGTTGAAAAGGGAGTAAGTAAGTTACCTGTTATATATAATAGTACTGAACTCTTCCCGTCCTACTGCTAGCTGAGTAACCTACCCACTTAGAGCTATAGACTACCTACACGGAGAAAAGTGTTATTCTAAAATACGATCATTTTATTCGTAAAAACGGTTAAAAATGGGATTGAAGTTCTTACGAACAAATTAACAGGGTTTCAATGTTTATTGACGGGAACGTAATTTCATACGTATACCAACAAATTATTCTTAATAAAAATAAAACACTTTTTTGTTTTAAAACCACGATATTTATTAATTTACTTTACCGACCTGTTTCGCTTTACTCAAGCACCTTCAGGGCACAAATTAATACTGTAATATAAAATTATTCTTACATCAATAATTATTGCACTTAATAATAACAATCAATGATAATAGCTTTCTCAATAATCCTGGGAACCATTTATTGGAAAACCAACACTCCTGCCATATGTCACTCCAAGTGGTTTGCTACGTTTGGTGACTTAGCAGGGGTGCCCGAATTCATGGGGTGAGGTTTGTCTTTGCGGTGGATGTGTTTGTCCACCTAATGCATGGCGGGCTCCCCAAAGACAAAGGAAATTGTTCGTCAGGGGTTCCTGTGTGGAGCTAATGTAAAAAAAATCATCAAAATTATTTTTCCAATATCTGTAGCTCATTAAACGATGTGCTGAAAACACTTCAAAATCGTTTTCAAAATGCCAAAGCTGTCCTGCAAATATGAACCGATTATATTTGTATTTGGTCAATACGTCGAGTGATGTTTGGATGTTTCCCGTGGTTATTTCGGAGTTATTGAGAAATATCTTCAACGAATTTCCCAGCAGTCAACTGGCCATAAAAATAATAGGGTTTGTGTTTGTACATCAAACAAGTTACTCCTGCGAGCCAATTCGATATCGACGCCACCCGAAGGTCGAAGTGCGTCGTGGATGGAATGGACGTTATTGTTATGAGTGTTGACATTCTTATACACTTTAAATTGACATTTGATAATACTATGACATCATCTGCAGAATTTTTGAAATGGACTCAACCGTTTTTCAAACATCATATCGTTTCGTACAGCACATATTTGAATGTTTTTACGAACCAGCTTTTTTTTTACATGATTCGAGATTTTCCCGTGTTTGGTGATGTGATGGCTTCAACACTACGTTCGAAAGAAAAAAAAAAAGCATCTTCTTTATCGGAAGAGCTCATACAAAATTTTTCCCACCTAAACGAAATTTCAAATCGACTACACTAGCGACCGCTATTGAAAAGGACAGAAAAATCACAATCTGAGAAGGGCTGAGGTAGATAAAGGTGATGACATAATGGAGAGCTCGAAGTTTTCAAATCGATACCACGTTTAAAATTTATCAATATTGAATGTAAGCCGACACTTCAGACCAACCATAAATTTAAAATCCTAGAGCGTGTCGAAGAGAGTTTGTTTAGTAACAAAAAAAACTTACATGGTTTTGAGGAATAAATGGGGTAATTAAGCCCAAATTACCACTACAGAATACAGACGGAGTATTGATAAAACCAATTAAAATTAACGACGTACACAATCTATGAATTAGTGCTATAGATCGAGATTTTTTGAAAGGTAAACAACACACTCAGATTAAAAGTAAATAAGATTTTTACTTTTGGGTACACAAAAAAATGAAGTCAAACAGGTACGTACTAGACCATAGAGCTATTTGGAACGCATTAAGAAAATGAATTCTGAATTAATAAGGTGATATTAGTTATTACCAGACAAAGTTTTACGAATATTATATCTGATCATGAAAAGGGACGAAAGATAAAAAAAAATAGTTGTAAACATCTACGGACGCGGAAAATGAATTATTTGCACGAAACTGCAAGGAATGTGGTGAATCAAGTAAATGACAGAAACAATTTCATGTCACCATGAGAATTAAGCCGAAATACTACTGAATTCAATTTTACCTGCCGCAAATTTTAAACAAAAATAAATGGGAGAGTGCGAGAGTGATAATTATTTCAGATGTAAAGTCACAATTAGCCGAGATAATTTACCGATTATTAAGGAAAGACCGATTGCAGAATTCTAGAAAAAGTTTAAAGCAAAATCGCATCAAAAGGGCGAGTTACACTTATCGGCGGCCAGACAAAGAAATAATTAAAATGGACATATTTAATTTTGGAGAGAGAGAGTCATGAAAAATAACATATCAATGAAAGTTGAAATAGTCTGAACTCTCAATTATAAAACGCCCTAACGAAAGACGAGATGTACGTCCTGAGTCCACGCCTGGCACCTTTTTTTGGACAAGATATTCGAAGGGCTGGATACCATGTGGCGGTAGGCAGGAAGAGTCGAGTAAGAGTCGAGGGTCGAGGATCGAAGGAAGACGAGGCTATAGAGTGCTAGCAGTGATAAGATCGTTCGTATTTAACAAAACAATTGATCAAATATTATAAAAACGAGTGATAAGACATAATCCACCGAAGAATAAAAAAGGTCGTGATAAACAGTGACAAGTGTTTGTTAATGTTGGGAGAAAATATCCATCGTAATATTAAAGAATTTTTAAGGTTGTGACTTCGTGAGAAGCAATAGTTCGTGTACATAAATTAATTATTCGGCTTGTTAAAATACTCTATTGAAAATTAGCTGCAGTGAATGACAGTGCGCCGCGGGTGAATTAATTAAATAATAAAATTAATTTGAATTATCAAAACCAAAATAATAACCAAAGTGAATGAAATACTTAGCTTCTGTGAGTTAATAATAACCTAACTTTGTGTTTTAAAAATAGAAGGGAGTGCATCGCGTGAATTTTGATTCGAAATATAAAATTAGTCTAGTCAATAATAACGTACAAATATCATTTTCAAACTTGTACACACAAAATAATAATATCAAAACAACATCAAAATAAATAACCTACATACAAATGTCACCTTCGATCTTCCGCGAGCATAATAATAATATAAAATAAACTATTGCTTGTTTTGAATCCCCCAATTTGAAATTGTTCAACGATAATAAACAATACCTACGCGCTTGTAGTTTCTTCAATATATCATATAATCAAGATAATACAAATATTCAAAATAATATCAGCAAATACCTACGTATAAATGTCATCTTCGAAAATATTGTTAACAAATAATAATTAATAACCTACGTATTTTCTTAAACTCAAATAAAAGTGTGACATAGAGTCATGGGTGTTACTACTTCTGAGGACTAAATTACCGAATCATAGTGACAGGAAGGTTCTTTCCTTATTATTTTTCCTCCACAGGTATTTAGTGCACTTAATCAGGCTTCGTTCAGGTGAGTGAAAGAAACATTTTAATTAAATTACAGGTCGTACATGGTCCCGATACCTGAGAGGATCTGCCAATCTACAAAACCAATGATAAAAGAAGTTATGTTCCAGGATATAATTGTGTTTTAAATATTATTCTCAATGTGTAATTACGAGATTTGTCCCAAATTAAATCTATTATCAATGTGGGTTCAACGAACTTATATTTTTTGCGTGCTAGAAAGGACGAGACGAATGCGTATAAAAAAGGATCCCGGCCATAAATCGTAGCCACGTTGAACATCGTACGGTCATCCAAATTAGTAGGGGTTTTTTTTGTTCTAAGGTATGCCAAACCAAAGTGAGAATGACGGCAACATCCATGCCATACTGGATATTAGTTCAAAAATGAAATTTGGAGAATTGAATTTAAACATTATAATTGTTTACTAACAACAATATTATCATGTCAAATTTCTTTCAGGCTTCCTTACAAAATATGAAATCAACATTATTTCGGTAATGTTTTCTCAATCAGACCCTTCCAAAATCCCGCTTGACCTGCGAAATATAGACTTCACGATTGGGGAATGCAATAGCGTTCACTGAAATTATATCCCCACAAGATATGAGACAAAGAGGGCTTTTTTTCTTACGCTATCATGCGATAGGGGATGTCAACGTAAACTTAGCATTCACGCGGGGTACTGAAAGTTAATCCCTTTCGCGGGGTCATGCAGAGTGAAAAGGCATGAAAGACAGAATAAAAAGAAAATGCCACTTGGAATGGTAGGGTATGATTCGCTGACGGAGGCGTTTCGACCGAAGGTATCCCAAGTTTTGCGAAGTTATGTGGAGGGGACGTCGGCGTGGTATTCCGTGAGAATAAGTCTGTAGCACTATTGCATACTACCAGTAGTGTCGACCTGAAAGCAAACATAGTTTTTACAAGGTAGAAGTTATGTCAGCTCTTGGAGGCGAGGAACGCAAGCCAATGATTATCCTCGTAGGAGACGAAAGGATCATCTCAAACGGCTCCGTACGCACTCAACGCGAGTAGAATCATGATAAGGGAAGAAATGGACATACCCCTTCTAGAATCAGTCGAGTTAAAATCAAATCTGGAGGATAGGAAGTCGGAATAATACTGGAAGTGACATGAGGACTCTGCGCGCTTTCATCTGGCGTGAAGGGACCCTTTCGTAGCAATGAAGTTCATGCAAGAGAACAAAATCAGGACTTAAGGACCATCCTAGCAAACGTAATGATTGAGTCTTTGTCCGGAATGTTGGTCACCAGTATCTATTTGGTTAGAGGAGGAGCCGACTTATTCAGGAAACAACATTTCCCAGATCCTCCTATCACCCCTCCTCACCTTCCTCTTCCCCAGTACATGTAGTGTATACTAATAACAATAATAACTTGACCATTTAGGTGCAGTACGACGACATTGAGAGCTTCGCAAGGAATCCTGGTATGTATGTCATAATTCACACTGTCCATGTCATGTTAATATAATACAATGTAAACCCATAGACAGGAAAAAATCGGGTAAGAAAACTACGACTTTGAATTTTATAAACCGGGTGACAATTCACTGTAGGATTAGCGTCAATGACACTCCGTTCAAGTTGAGAAAAGGCGGGTAATACGAGTATAGGTTTGAAAATAAAATAAAACAATCTAAAAAACGGGGTCAGTTTATCAAACGAGATTCTTTCACACTTTACTCCAAAAGAATTTGAGGTTACCACACACACTACATTATTTCCTCTACATGTGTATGTGTATTAATTTACACATTCAAATGTAATTACCGAATCAAAAAATCACACAACGTGGTGAATAGGAATAATGTACAATAAAATCTTAAATCTTATTTACTGTGAGAAAATCGCAGGGGTTTAAGGAAAAGTTAGGTGTAGCTAGATACAAGGGTATATTGATCGAAGGCCAAAAGATAAGGGTAGCGTAGCCAGTAGATCCCGACAGCTAATGTTAAAGGGAAAGAATAGAAAAACCAAGGATAGACGACTACGGATCAGTACAACGGGTGCCGGGTAGCCCCACAGGTACATTACAGGAGGTCCCGAGACCCATAGAAGTTAGTAAGGCCAGGGGTAGGTTCACTACAACTGGTGCCGGGTAGCCCAGGAGGGTGGATCGTCACAAATTAGTATCCGCGGCGGGTAGGGTGTCGAGACGGATCACTACAACTGGTGCCGTGACCAGGAGAAAGTTTTACAAGTGGAAGATTTTCGAAATTAATAATAAATTGGAAATAATAAGCTTTTCGAAATTAAAAATAAATTGGAAAAAATAAATAACTTGAACTAAAATTGAAAAACCGAACCTAAAATGAATAGAGGAATTTGTCCCGCGTGTTCCGAGCGTATTTTAAACATTTCGGTCGGGGAATAAATAAACATGGAATACGGGTCGACTCTATGCACAAAAAATAGGGTAGCTAACGATAAGATTTATGACTCTTGCGTTTAGGGTAGGTCGGAGACAAAAAAATATGGGTCCTTGCCGTTAAAATTACTTGAACAAATGACTAGACGAAAGAAAATAAATTATCAAATAGTCACTCAGAATAATAATAATGATAAAATTAATACATAAAAAATAAAAATAAAATAAAAACATAACTAATTAACCACCGCGCGTTTCCTCGCAGGGGTGGGCAGAGACGACAGATCTTGGCACACACTCTTTGCCTCATTCACATTCATACATCTTCTAATACACACATATTATTCCGACAAAATAAAAATAGATAAACAAAAAAAAATCAAAACCATAATAATAAATAAGCTAAACTGATTTGGGCGATTTGTATAGCGTCGGGTTTTGCAAAAAAAAATCAATACGGTACGAAAAAAAAAAAAAAAAACATATCTGAAATCTGACTTTTAACTACAGTCTAGACATAACATTATAAACGAGTTAGTCAAAAAAAAAATAAATGAGTAGAGACATTGTGCTATCCAACTTCCGATAAGATTGAAGAATAAAAATAAAAATGAAGGAGAACATTTTAGAGATCATCGTACGCGATAAATCTTATACATTTAAACATTGCTAAATGTTAAAAAACGTAAATAATAAAAATATAAAACTAGGAAAAAATTAATTAGTAAATTAAAGACAATTAAATCTAAAATCATACATGAAGTAATTACGCGTAAAATGTATTGCGTTCTCAAGTACACACCTAAAAATTAAAAATAGAGCATTCGGGGTAACCATCCATCATTGACGTTCAGTCTTGTTTAGAAACAGGTACCTAGTCAAGTAGATGAATGAATCCAACAAAAAATGTAGGAGGACAGGGGCGAATTGGATATAAATAAAAAAAAGAAAAAAACAAAAAAATAAATAAATAAAAAAAACCGACATACAAGAGAAGAGGGAGTAAAATCTTAGGGGGGGGGAATATAATCTTAGGGGGGAGGGAATACAATCTTAGGGGGGAGTAGGACAGCAAGGGAGAGAGAAAGATTTGTACAAGTAGGAACGTACGAATAGTTCGCCGACGGAAAATGGAACTAGTTTCAACAAATAACACATGAAGTAAATGGGACGGAACCCTGCAAGATTTAATAGAAAGGATCAGGGGTACAGAACATCAATAGAAAATAGAAGGAATTAAATGACCTATGGTGAGTTCTAATCCCATCGACTAACACTAGGAGGCGTGTTTACCGCTGGATTTAAAACTCTAGGGGGGCTGTGATGGCTTCAACACTACGTTCGAAAGAAAAAAAAAAAGCATCTTCTTTATCGGAAGAGCTCATACAAAATTTTTCCCACCTAAACGAAATTTCAAATCGACTACACTAGCGACCGCTATTGAAAAGGACAGAAAAATCACAATCTGAGAAGGGCTGAGGTAGATAAAGGTGATGACATAATGGAGAGCTCGAAGTTTTCAAATCGATACCACGTTTAAAATTTATCAATATTGAATGTAAGCCGACACTTCAGACCAACCATAAATTTAAAATCCTAGAGCGTGTCGAAGAGAGTTTGTTTAGTAACAAAAAAAACTTACATGGTTTTGAGGAATAAATGGGGTAATTAAGCCCAAATTACCACTACAGAATACAGACGGAGTATTGATAAAACCAATTAAAATTAACGACGTACACAATCTATGAATTAGTGCTATAGATCGAGATTTTTTGAAAGGTAAACAACACACTCAGATTAAAAGTAAATAAGATTTTTACTTTTGGGTACACAAAAAAATGAAGTCAAACAGGTACGTACTAGACCATAGAGCTATTTGGAACGCATTAAGAAAATGAATTCTGAATTAATAAGGTGATATTAGTTATTACCAGACAAAGTTTTACGAATATTATATCTGATCATGAAAAGGGACGAAAGATAAAAAAAAATAGTTGTAAACATCTACGGACGCGGAAAATGAATTATTTGCACGAAACTGCAAGGAATGTGGTGAATCAAGTAAATGACAGAAACAATTTCATGTCACCATGAGAATTAAGCCGAAATACTACTGAATTCAATTTTACCTGCCGCAAATTTTAAACAAAAATAAATGGGAGAGTGCGAGAGTGATAATTATTTCAGATGTAAAGTCACAATTAGCCGAGATAATTTACCGATTATTAAGGAAAGACCGATTGCAGAATTCTAGAAAAAGTTTAAAGCAAAATCGCATCAAAAGGGCGAGTTACACTTATCGGCGGCCAGACAAAGAAATAATTAAAATGGACATATTTAATTTTGGAGAGAGAGAGTCATGAAAAATAACATATCAATGAAAGTTGAAATAGTCTGAACTCTCAATTATAAAACGCCCTAACGAAAGACGAGATGTACGTCCTGAGTCCACGCCTGGCACCTTTTTTTGGACAAGATATTCGAAGGGCTGGATACCATGTGGCGGTAGGCAGGAAGAGTCGAGTAAGAGTCGAGGGTCGAGGATCGAAGGAAGACGAGGCTATAGAGTGCTAGCAGTGATAAGATCGTTCGTATTTAACAAAACAATTGATCAAATATTATAAAAACGAGTGATAAGACATAATCCACCGAAGAATAAAAAAGGTCGTGATAAACAGTGACAAGTGTTTGTTAATGTTGGGAGAAAATATCCATCGTAATATTAAAGAATTTTTAAGGTTGTGACTTCGTGAGAAGCAATAGTTCGTGTACATAAATTAATTATTCGGCTTGTTAAAATACTCTATTGAAAATTAGCTGCAGTGAATGACAGTGCGCCGCGGGTGAATTAATTAAATAATAAAATTAATTTGAATTATCAAAACCAAAATAATAACCAAAGTGAATGAAATACTTAGCTTCTGTGAGTTAATAATAACCTAACTTTGTGTTTTAAAAATAGAAGGGAGTGCATCGCGTGAATTTTGATTCGAAATATAAAATTAGTCTAGTCAATAATAACGTACAAATATCATTTTCAAACTTGTACACACAAAATAATAATATCAAAACAACATCAAAATAAATAACCTACATACAAATGTCACCTTCGATCTTCCGCGAGCATAATAATAATATAAAATAAACTATTGCTTGTTTTGAATCCCCCAATTTGAAATTGTTCAACGATAATAAACAATACCTACGCGCTTGTAGTTTCTTCAATATATCATATAATCAAGATAATACAAATATTCAAAATAATATCAGCAAATACCTACGTATAAATGTCATCTTCGAAAATATTGTTAACAAATAATAATTAATAACCTACGTATTTTCTTAAACTCAAATAAAAGTGTGACATAGAGTCATGGGTGTTACTACTTCTGAGGACTAAATTACCGAATCATAGTGACAGGAAGGTTCTTTCCTTATTATTTTTCCTCCACAGGTATTTAGTGCACTTAATCAGGCTTCGTTCAGGTGAGTGAAAGAAACATTTTAATTAAATTACAGGTCGTACATGGTCCCGATACCTGAGAGGATCTGCCAATCTACAAAACCAATGATAAAAGAAGTTATGTTCCAGGATATAATTGTGTTTTAAATATTATTCTCAATGTGTAATTACGAGATTTGTCCCAAATTAAATCTATTATCAATGTGGGTTCAACGAACTTATATTTTTTGCGTGCTAGAAAGGACGAGACGAATGCGTATAAAAAAGGATCCCGGCCATAAATCGTAGCCACGTTGAACATCGTACGGTCATCCAAATTAGTAGGGGTTTTTTTTGTTCTAAGGTATGCCAAACCAAAGTGAGAATGACGGCAACATCCATGCCATACTGGATATTAGTTCAAAAATGAAATTTGGAGAATTGAATTTAAACATTATAATTGTTTACTAACAACAATATTATCATGTCAAATTTCTTTCAGGCTTCCTTACAAAATATGAAATCAACATTATTTCGGTAATGTTTTCTCAATCAGACCCTTCCAAAATCCCGCTTGACCTGCGAAATATAGACTTCACGATTGGGGAATGCAATAGCGTTCACTGAAATTATATCCCCACAAGATATGAGACAAAGAGGGCTTTTTTTCTTACGCTATCATGCGATAGGGGATGTCAACGTAAACTTAGCATTCACGCGGGGTACTGAAAGTTAATCCCTTTCGCGGGGTCATGCAGAGTGAAAAGGCATGAAAGACAGAATAAAAAGAAAATGCCACTTGGAATGGTAGGGTATGATTCGCTGACGGAGGCGTTTCGACCGAAGGTATCCCAAGTTTTGCGAAGTTATGTGGAGGGGACGTCGGCGTGGTATTCCGTGAGAATAAGTCTGTAGCACTATTGCATACTACCAGTAGTGTCGACCTGAAAGCAAACATAGTTTTTACAAGGTAGAAGTTATGTCAGCTCTTGGAGGCGAGGAACGCAAGCCAATGATTATCCTCGTAGGAGACGAAAGGATCATCTCAAACGGCTCCGTACGCACT
Source organism: Limnephilus auricula (assembly GCA_951813805.1). Lineage (NCBI taxonomy): Eukaryota > Metazoa > Arthropoda > Insecta > Trichoptera > Limnephilidae > Limnephilus > Limnephilus auricula. The sequence goes on from OX638401.1 coordinate 4,650,796, forward strand.
CAACGCGAGTAGAATCATGATAAGGGAAGAAATGGACATACCCCTTCTAGAATCAGTCGAGTTAAAATCAAATCTGGAGGATAGGAAGTCGGAATAATACTGGAAGTGACATGAGGACTCTGCGCGCTTTCATCTGGCGTGAAGGGACCCTTTCGTAGCAATGAAGTTCATGCAAGAGAACAAAATCAGGACTTAAGGACCATCCTAGCAAACGTAATGATTGAGTCTTTGTCCGGAATGTTGGTCACCAGTATCTATTTGGTTAGAGGAGGAGCCGACTTATTCAGGAAACAACATTTCCCAGATCCTCCTATCACCCCTCCTCACCTTCCTCTTCCCCAGTACATGTAGTGTATACTAATAACAATAATAACTTGACCATTTAGGTGCAGTACGACGACATTGAGAGCTTCGCAAGGAATCCTGGTATGTATGTCATAATTCACACTGTCCATGTCATGTTAATATAATACAATGTAAACCCATAGACAGGAAAAAATCGGGTAAGAAAACTACGACTTTGAATTTTATAAACCGGGTGACAATTCACTGTAGGATTAGCGTCAATGACACTCCGTTCAAGTTGAGAAAAGGCGGGTAATACGAGTATAGGTTTGAAAATAAAATAAAACAATCTAAAAAACGGGGTCAGTTTATCAAACGAGATTCTTTCACACTTTACTCCAAAAGAATTTGAGGTTACCACACACACTACATTATTTCCTCTACATGTGTATGTGTATTAATTTACACATTCAAATGTAATTACCGAATCAAAAAATCACACAACGTGGTGAATAGGAATAATGTACAATAAAATCTTAAATCTTATTTACTGTGAGAAAATCGCAGGGGTTTAAGGAAAAGTTAGGTGTAGCTAGATACAAGGGTATATTGATCGAAGGCCAAAAGATAAGGGTAGCGTAGCCAGTAGATCCCGACAGCTAATGTTAAAGGGAAAGAATAGAAAAACCAAGGATAGACGACTACGGATCAGTACAACGGGTGCCGGGTAGCCCCACAGGTACATTACAGGAGGTCCCGAGACCCATAGAAGTTAGTAAGGCCAGGGGTAGGTTCACTACAACTGGTGCCGGGTAGCCCAGGAGGGTGGATCGTCACAAATTAGTATCCGCGGCGGGTAGGGTGTCGAGACGGATCACTACAGTGACCAGATCTGAATGGCCAGGTACTTCCCAACCTTCCTACTCCCAATCTTCTTCTCCTTTCCACAGCTTCACAACATACTTCATTTGCGGATGCAATGACTCACTGAAAGCAGATGGGACTTTTGTGCGGTACTCTAATAAAAAAATATCCCCATTCATTTTTGGGTTATTATGCCGTTATTTACATTAGAAGTCCCTAAGGAAAAAAAAACCCTCAGGGCATATGCCATCTTTGGGGATGTATGGAGGGTCTTTTTAAGGAAAAGAATGAGAGGAAGTTTTGGAAAATGGTTGGGTGGGAATCTGGCGGTCAATGTATCTGGAAGTGATGGACGGATGAATCCATCCCTCGCATTGCGGTGTGAGGCGATGGGTCGAGAGTGTCGGACTGGAGAGGTTTAGTTAGGTTTCCTCGACTAGTCTCCCCCGATCTTTTCCGGTTTTCTGTGTTCTCCCCGGATCGATAACTGAAGTTATTGCTCTTCCCCATACAATGATTCCATATGCAATTATGGATTGACAAAGTGAAAAATATATTGTTTTAGTTTATATACGACGACTGGCGTAGTCCAGAGGTAAGGCTTTGGACTCCCATTCCGAAGGTCGCGGGTTCGAACCCGGCGTGCGCAAATAAATTTTGTTATTTCACAATTAATTAATTAAAAATAATATATAGTATACTAGCGGCACGTTACAGAGTGGAAGATACTCTCAGTATAGCCCTGGTGTAAGATCACCATTCAGGATTAAAACGTTAATTAATAATGACTTTAGCCGTGTTGAGTGACTAGATTTAAATAGCCAGGTACTTCCCCACCTTCCACTTCTAAATCTCCTTACCCTCCCCACTTACCTTCAGCTTCACAACATACCCCAATTGGAAATGCCATAGTCTCACTGGCTCCAGAAGGGAGCAGTTGGGACTTTTGTAAGGTATTCACATAAAAAAAATACGCATATGTTTCTTATGTTTAGAAAAAATGTATAGTGTTTTAATTAAAAAATCATCCTTCGTAAATTCAATTGCTAGCCATGATAGATATTATAATTAAAAATAATATATTTTTATGAAACCGAAAAATCAATATTACTAAACTTTACTGTAGTTGATAATACCGATATTCAATCTAGATGAGGTTGCCATTCTGTGCTTTAATCTGCGATCTCTGATCCGGGCGCATAAAAAAAAGAGGGTATAATTTTTCTTTTTCGCTGAATCGTAATTTTCAATGAGCGCTTACGCTTCAATTACGAAGTCAATCAGATGTTTCGATGCAGGGGTCGCGGCAGCCCTCTCTAGGGAATCCTTTCAACTCTAAACCTCTTCTCAGCATCTCTCTTCCCTGATTCCGAAGATTGTGCGTGTTTTACCCGGATATTTAGGCGTTACCAAAGTTCCGCAAGATAGAATTTTTTATATTTTGCGCACAAAGAATCTTAATTTTTTTTGAAGTGCTTGATACTTGAAACTTCTCACGCATTTTTTAAAACACTCAGACGTAGGATTTTAGCGTAGGTTTAAGAATCTCTTACATAACATCTAATACATTATATATCTATTACCTATATACATATTCCTGATCAAGGGAATACTTGACTTACTTTAATAAGTGATTCCTGAAATTATTCGGAGTAAAATTTAAACGAAATTTTGGTCTCCGGTGACATATAAAAACATAAAAAATCAGTAGGATTTGGACAGTCACGGTCGTGGTAAGAGGTTGGGCGGAAACTCAGCCGAGTGACATACAAGTGATTTTTTTTGTTGTTGTTTGTATTTAAAAAAAGTTTATGTGAAAAATACATCGAAAATGTAAAAAAAAAAAAAAATGGATAACCAACACCTCTGCCATAGTCACCCCAGTTCACATCTGGTGACTTAGCAGGGGTGCCCAAAAATGCGTGGTAGGCCGGATCGATAGAGACTGGTCGAGGAAAACCTTTTTATTATTATTTATAACACATGTATTACTATAAAAGACCTAGATAATCTAATATGCAAGTATTTTTATATATGAAGTCAATTGTTAATTATCGACTTCCAAACATTATTCTACATGAAATTTTGTTTTATTTTATCTAGCTCATTGCGTAAAACCGTGCGTAAAAAGTTTCATAACCGTGTTTATTTTCTAACGCACAGAAAATCAGGTTCTGATTGAATATTGGATTTGCTGACGAAATTGGATTTGATTTAGAAGATATCAAAGTGTGCGATGATAATTTCGACGCTTTTCGAAAGGTATTCAAATAAAAAAATCTCTTTATCAATATTCATAGTAAATCATTTACACAGGAATTTTTCGAGTCTTTCACATCTGAAATTTTTTTTTTCTTTTATAAAATAATCTAAACTCATAAACGTTTTTATGAGGTATCCCATAAAAAACGAGAGAGTGTGCTTTAGACCAAACGACAGAAGTAAAACTTGTGCACGCGCACTGCTCTCTCTTGCTCCTACAGTTTGATACAGACCTCAGGCCTGCACTGTGTCTTAGGTACACGAAACGTAACTGGCTATGAGAGAAAGAGAGAAAGAAAATGTGTGCTCGCACCTCTCTCTCTTACCCCTACAGTAATATACGAAACGTAACTCTCTCTCTTTCTATCTTCACTAACTTATATCTCCCTCTCAACTTCCGTTCGCCTCGCCCGATCACACTTTTTGTAACGCTCTCGTCACGCATTAGCCAGCTCAAGTCAAGTTTGCGTAAAGAAGTTTTACTTCAAAAAGCAGATAAAATCCTCAGAGAAGGTAAGATGTCATTTTGTTCGAGCCGTTACTACTTTTTATGAGATACTGTGTGCTGAAATCTACTGAGAGAGATACATAAATTCCTGGGCGAAGCCGGCTAGTAATGCAAGTAATTTATAAAAGGCTTCTCACCATTATGTCGATTTTAATCCAACATTCCGCTCATCCGCATTATCATTTGACGTACAGATGTACAAATGTTTCTGTGCAGCCTACATTCCCCCTAACTTGCCACAAAGGTCGATACTTAAGATATTATAGACAATATCGATATTAGTCGACTAGTCAGAGATCTCCGTGAAATCGAAATTTGAGTTGAGTATGCAGTTATAATATGTAAAAGTGTACTCTCATATCTTGTACATTCCTCAGATTACACAATAACACCACCAAACCAATTATAATCCAGAAAAACTAGTAGTTAATCAAACAAAATATTTTTACATGTTCGTAATAAGCATTAACTTTGTGGCTCGCCATAATTTACAATAAAATATATAAATTTGTTTAAGACCACTTTAAATTTTAATTACACTCTACCGGTTTCGGAAGAACCCTTCCTTCGTCAGGAGAATATTAAAACTAACCTATGATACAAAATATTGATAGATATATACAATACATATAGGTGCTGGAGTGGGAGGTCAAAGGGGGAGGGGGATTACGGGAATTCCAGCAATAACAGAGCGGTTTATTGGAAACATATCTAGAATGGGACTAAACGATAAATTAATTTGGTTATTCAATATATTAGCGTTATTATTTAGGGATTCTTTAATTTCAAATGCTTCCAAGTTATCTAATTTTTTGCTTTTATTATTACGGTGAAACATTTTAACCCCTATGTCCTTATTAAAAGTATGATTGGTGGAAGTAAGGTGGAAATAATTTGCCAATCATCTTATTTCCACCAATCATACTTTTAATAAGGACACAGGGGTTAAAATTCTTCACCGCAATAATAAAAGCAAAAAATTAGACATCTTGGAAGCACTTGAAATTAAAAAATCCCTAAATAACAACGCTAATATATTGAATAACCAAATTAATTTATCGTTTAGTCCCATTCTAGATATGTTTCCAATAAACCGTTCTGTTATTGCTAGAATTCCAGTAATTACCCCCCCTCCCCCTTTGACCTCCTACTCCATCACCTATATGTATGGTATATATCTATCAATATTTTGTATCATAGGTTAGTTTTAATATTCTCCTGACGAAGGAAGGGTTCTTCCGAAACCGGTAGAGTGTAATTAAAATTTAAAGTGGTCTAAAACAAATTTATATATTTTATTGTAAAATATTTTTAAGTTTCATGGGTCACAAGTAGGATATTTCAAAATTTCATACTAATGTACCGGACCATTATGCCTCCCAGTGTAATTTTATAGAATATTTAATACGTAAAACACAGATATGTGGAAATAAAATTTGATTTATGGTGAGCATGCGAATATTGCTATCCTTATTATCTTTAAACTTTGGGTTTGGAGATGTCTGCTAATCTATTGGACGCTCTATATATCTATACTTACTTCTCGCTTAGCCGCCTGCAAAGGTAAATAACCACACGTTATTCCTTTTTTTAAATGAGACAACATAAGTGGCGTGTGATAATATTGATTGTGTCAGGGCGGAGGGTAAATGGCAAATGGAATCCATAAATTGGCCTAGATATTCATGTCTCTATCCGTATAATGTATCAGTACCTTCACATGAAAAAATATCTGCTTCAATATTTTATCGGTAGTAAGTAGGTACCCTATAAAATAGTTTTTTTTTGAATTAAAACTGATTGTCAACATAAATTTATAATAATTTTGAAAGATTGATCGTGTCGGTTAAGTGTTGTGTCAATAAAATAACTCACACCGCCACCTGTCAGAAACTTGTGGAACTTACAAATAATTGTCCCATAAAACATTTATTTTGCAATAATAAATATTGAGGTCAATAATCGAGATAAAAACTATCCTATCTCTTAAGGGGATACCCGGCGGTGATTTTTCAATACAAACGTATTCCCTATTTATCTCTCTGAATTTTAACCCGAGAGAAAATATTGTTTGTACATAAAATAGATATCAACTACTAGCGTGTCGGTACTTTTTGTTTTTTTTTTGATAAGTAACTTTTTATAGAAGTTATGACCTTCCAAAAATCAATAAAATTGACTGGTTTGAACGCCGTCAAAAGACGTTCAGTATACAAACTAGACAATGTTTTTAAAAAACTTTTTTGTGTTGGTAAAAAAAAATTGAAAATCAGTCCACTTTTGGAGGAGAAAAGTGGGGAATACAAAACCTCGATTTTAGTTAGGTATTAGTAGCCCGAGGTGCATTGTCCCTTTCGCTCAATATCCGATGGAGTAAGAGCAACAGTGACAACAACAATTTAATAAAATCTATTTTTCAAATTTCTCCACCACCCGGGTATCATCTTATGTTGGACCAAATTAATAATTAATTAATACCCAGTAAACCAAATTTCATCAAAAACGGTTCAGTGGTTTCGGAGTTTACTTCGGACGAACATTGTGACGCGAGATTTTTATATATAAAGATAATAAAGCACTGGAGACATAACGGTCTAGGATATTAGCATGACATTTTGAAATACCCCACTAGTGACCAAGAAAATTTCAACATTTTGTTTTTCTGCATTATAATTGATTTGGTGGTGTTTATGAGTAATCTGAGTATTGTTCCAGATAAAGGGTAAGATTAGTTTTCATTTTCATATATATCTTACTAATCTTACTAATATTATAAACACGAAAGTTTGTATGGATGTATGTATGTTTGTTACTCTTTAAATCGAAATTTAATGAATGGATTTTAATGAAACTTTACAATAATATAACTCATACATCAGAATAACATATAGGCTATAATTTATAAAGCTAGCTATTTATTTTCAATATATTGAAAATAATAGATAATTATTGTTTAATAGAAAACGTCAAAATTTAAGAATGACATTTTGCAAAACAATGATTGATAAATCAAAATTCTATTTTGGAAAATTATTTAAATTAGTGAATTTATTTGAAGTACTCGCCCAATACTTTGAATCTAATCAATAATTATACAGATACGTTTTTAGATTTTCACGGCCAAAAGCATTTTCGTTGTTTGTTTTTGGGGTGTTATGCCGTGTTGTGCTACCTCCTTCTTTAGCCGACGTTTCGGACAGCGTTGCAGTGTCCATCATCAGGGCAGATCCGGCAGATTTGGTTTATAGACTCATTTGAGTGCTCCCCTCCACGGAAATCTTTAGTAAAAGGCGAAAGATTTATTCGTTATTGAAGGGAAACCAGAGTGGCCGGATCTGCCCTGATGATGGACACTGCAACGCTGTCCGAAACGTCGGCTAAAGAAGGAGGTAGCACAACACGGCATAACACCCCAAAAACAAACAACGAAAATAATTATACACATTTTAAATAAATAGGTTAAGAATTTTTGTATAATAAACGTAGATGGGACCTAAGAAAAGAAAATAGATTACTCCAAGTACTAATCCTACGCAGATGAAGTCGCGGGCAGAAGCTTGTCCTACATATTCTATGTGAACCGTGTTGTAACGATAACAGGGCGATTTGGTTGTGTATTAGAAGTGTGTTTGCGGGTGTATTGGCCCGCCGCGCCATCACAGAACTGTCAAATGTTATATTAATGTATTTGTTTTTATGAATGTGCAAATGTGAATGCTACAAACGTCTAAAGTGAACCCTACATATATATTGACGTATTTATTATATGTAGCGTATTGAAGGATCACAATATTTGTTCGCGGATGTCTAGATTAGTGAATTCCGCATTGTGAACCCACGGTAAATATGATAAATCTCATCTCACCTCATGATAAATATTGATGCGTTGGTGATATGGATCGTGATATGGATCGTGATATGGATCATGATATGGTTCGTGGTTTGGTTCGAGCTATGGATATGATAGGGATCGTGATATGGATGATGATATGGATCGTGGTATGGTTCGAGATATGGATCATGATATAGATCGTGGTATGGATCGAGATATGGATGATGCTATGGATCGTGATATGGATGATGATTGGATCGTGATATGGATCGTGATATGGATCGTGATATGGGTCGTGATATGGATCGTGATATGGATCGTGATATGGATCGTGATATGGATGATGATATGGATGATGATATGGATCGTGATATGGGTGATGATTGGATCGTGATATGGATCGTGATATGGATCGTGATATGGGTCGTGATATGGATCGTGATATGGATCATGATATGGTTCGTGGTTTGGTTCGAGCTATGGATATGATAGGGATCGTGATATGGATGATGATATGGATCGTGGTATGGTTCGAGATATGGATCATGATATGGATCGTGATATGGATGATGATATGGATCGTGATATGGGTGATGATTGGATCGTAATATGGATCGTGACATGGATCGTGATATGGATCGTGATATGGATCGTGATATGGATCGTGATATGGATCGTGATTGAACGTGTAGCCTACCCCTAAGGACATTTATATTTGAATACTAATATTCAAACAGTAACCTGAGTTTCATTACATAGTGGCCTGCGATATTCAAATGCAGTACAAGCCTTTATTATGATTGTGACCTTTGGTGACAAGAGTTACATTCATACCTACATAAATATTGTATTCAATGTAACCGCGGCTTTTCTCAGTAGTGGTATATTACCTATATTTGTGGTTAGGTCGGCGACATGAGATACAAAGTGACCTACATTCAAAGCATCATCCGACCTTTACTCAGTGAACGACTCTTATTTTTGTTCTTAGGTCATTGACATGAATTACACAGTGACTTACAAATATTTAATGAACTATTGACCTTTATTCAGTCAAAGTATGTTATGTTTGTGGTCATGTCTGGGACTTGACATGGGGACCACTTTGAAAATCATTACCCGAACTCAATTCGGTATAATTAAAGAAACCGGCCCCTAGCACACTCGATCGATAGATTGATAGGATAACTTTCGGTAATTTCTCATCGTTCCCTAGCATGACTGCAGATCGGCAACGAGTAAGTAACAGTTCACAATGACTAAGTGATCTTAATATATTCGACATCAACTATTGTTTGTACGTTAGCGATGTGTAGTTGTCCTTGGGAAAGATGAGTAGTTAGCGAAAATTTGTCACATATAATACATAATTTGACATATCCCATTCCCTGTCTCATCAAATACCCAAAAATATCGTAAGCCATTGTAATTGCATTAACAAAATAAAACAAAATAGTTCATTATACAGGGTGTAACAGTACGTACCAATGTACCCCAATGATTTTACCTAGCAAGTCCTGAGCATATTTGGAGCTAAAAAGTAGGCGTAATTTTGATAAAAACAATTTCTTTGACCAAAAGAAGATTTAGTTTGAATTCCCACAAAGTTCAGACCAGACCCTATACTAGTCGAATGAATTTGATGTGTTCTTTCTGAAATATAATGTTATTAAAAAAATGTATATACTTTCACAAAAATCGAGGAAACGATCAAAACGAACGGAATCGAAAATGATCTTTTAAATCAAGGCTGCCCAACCTTGTAACAGTCGGGCCAAATTGACGCAACAAAATCACAGGCGGGGCACTGACAGGGTTACGGATCATCGGGGGGGGGGGGGGGGGTCTAGAGAATTTCACTATATGAATTATTTAGTTTTTGCCAATTCCGTCAGGAAGTCCGTCATCCTGTTATTTTCGTTACACGTGTTATAGTTGTAATTGATTATGTCAGTCTCAAACTGATTGCAAAAGGATTTACAAAAGGCAGAATGCCAGTAATCTGAACTTTTCGGTCAACGAAAAACGCGAATTATATTTTAGCTAAACAAGTTTTCGTGTATTAGATCGTTAACCGTTATTTTAATGCGATATATAATACACGAATGAAGCTATCAATTTAAAACTCTGGAAATACAATGTTTTGTAGGTAATCTGAAAATAATCATTTTATATGAAAAGTTGGTCCCTTAAGGGGCTTTCTTGATATTGGATGACCTCTCTTTCGATTAAAAATACTATTTTTAAATACAAACCTTTTTTCGAATTCAGGAGACCATCGTTTGTAGCTAGACTTATTTATCGATTTAACTTAAATTCCCCTTTGTACAATATTTTTACAGTACATAAAAGAGACTGGTTAGGTAAAATTAGATAGCTAAAGCATTCAGCTAAACACACAGTGCAACCAACACGCTAAAGCTTGGTTGAGTTATTTTTCCAGAAGACAACTAATGACACTTGGCTTCTTGAACTACGGTTGGAATATACAGGGTTTTAAAGGACGTAATTGACTTACTTTAACCAGTGATTAATCACATTATTTGGAGTAAAAAATGTACTTAAATCATTTTTTTTTTAAATCCGCCAACAAATATTCTTCGACAAGTCATCACTGGTCAGAATGTCTAGCAATCGTCCAACCTCTCACCCTGACCCTAACTGTCCAATACCAATGATTTTTTAATGTTTTAACTTTTGAAAAAAAATCAAATGTATTATCCGAAATAATTAAGTTTAACTCTAGTGTTTTCATCTGTACGGGTCTCCAATCATTTAAGCCAAAAATCGCATTTCAAGAGTTTCGGATAGGGATGGGATTGCCGCGATCGACTGAAATTTTTTGTATGAAAAAAAATATGAGGGTTCAAAATTTCGTTTACATATTTAACTCCAAATAATGTCAGGATTCATGAAGTAAGTCAATTAAGTTCTTCAACACCTTGTAGGTGTGAAATGAAAGGGTTGGGTGTGACAATCTGCTGGAAACATTGCAAGCTAATTGGCCAACATCCTGCCATAAGTAAATGTGGTAAATGCTAATGAATATTCTAGAGAAGGTAAAAAATTAATGGGATGTCTAACTATCTATAAATATATTATACGTATAAATATATATATTTTTTTATTATTTAAGGAAAGACGGATACAGACTGTAATTAACAAGACAATTTTGAAGAATTCCCCTGCCTCCTAACTATTTCTCACAAATAAACTTAAACAGCAGATAAATAAACTGTTTTAAATGAAAAACCCACTTTGTAATACACCACAATAAAAAATATATATATTTAATGGCCAACCGGGTTTCGCTTAGTTCAAGCTTCGTCAGGGCTTATTATATCAACTAAAGATAATTACATGCAGACACATACACATAAGAAAATAAAATAATGAGAAAATAATGTAGAAATAGAAGAGAAGACACTACGAGTATATTGGTGCATTGACACTCAATGTTTATAAATTAATTACTTTTAAATCTTACAAGTCCATTTTGAAAAAAAGTTTACAGATAAACAAAATCAAATCAAAATAGCATCACATATCAGATAGATACTCACATAAAATACGAGTACACAGGATTAGTAGTTTATTATAACTCTTCACCCACTTTGTTTTTATAGATATATTATTTTATTCTTCGTAGTTCAAAAGGTTCATAAATTATTGTAATTTGTAAAACCAGAGGAACTAATTTGTCAGCTAATCGGGTTGACACAACAGTCAGATATTGTGCGGTGGTCTAAAACGGAACGATGAAGAAAATATTTTCAACAATATTCTGTTCCAAAACAAACCGTTTCACACAATAACTACTACCAGGAGAATGTGTGGCTTTGGGTGGAAAAAGGCTTTATTGGCGCAGCACTGTTTATTCCGTTATTAGCTCAAACGACAGTACGTTCCCTGTTTTACCATCTGACAAAACTTATGACAATATGAGATACATAGTTGTCTTTGTGCGTATTTAAATAGACTTAGCGTCGTAATCTGTTCCTTCTGGTATACTGTCAAATTACTGCACAGTTAAATTGTCATCTCTTGCCATCTTCCAAAATTGAGTAGTTTTATTCACAGGCTAACAAATTTGTCCCAGCCCACATAGGTCTCATATTAATTATTATGTCTCCTTTACTGTCATGGTGAGAAATATGATTTAAACGATATTATAAGGAGAAAACTCAGCGATTTATGTTCATATCTAAATTTTAACCATATAAGAATTTAAATGTGCATCTCTAAGGAACCGAAGTTTCCGATAGCAATTTGAGGAAAATGTATAAAATTCCGAGATTTTTTATTAATTATTTTTATATGAAACGATAAAAACGCGAGGTGATAATGTTACGTTTATAGTATTGACTAATAAAATATGTGTGTGTTTTTATTTTATTTCATTACATTTTAGGTAGAAAAAAGTAAGGTTAAACAAACTTTTTTATGTTTGTAGTAATTTTTCCATATTTCAGAAATTATAAGTTTACTAGCTGATACCCAGCATACGTTGCAATGCCAGTTAAATAAGTTTTAAATACTTGTTGCACCCTGCGTGTCTTTTCCCATTTATCCCGATTCCCCTTCCGCTACCCCTTCCTCACCTTCATCCCCTTCCCCTCCCACGTTACCACCTTCCCCGACTTCCCCTCTCCCTCGCCCCCCGCTCCGACGAACCACCCCTCCTTCATTCCCCTCCACCCCTTCCGGATTCCCCTTTCCCTCCCGCATTTTTTCCCTGCCACTAAACTCTATAAAATACACTAATTTTTCAAACAACTCGCGAGCGCCCTATTGCAATTTTTTTTGCAAATTTTATAACCACAGAACTCACCAATATAGAAATATTGCTATTTAGAAATCTTCACGGGCATGTCCACAACAACTGAATAGAATAGGAAATATCTCTAAATATATCAAACGCGCGAACTGTCAAACGTACGAAATAAAATATTCGGTAAGTTTTCTGAAATTATCCAATTTTCTGCGCAATCTTCTTAACTTTTCTTTCCGTAAGAACCTTCTACAAAGTATTAGAAAACTTTAAAAAAAAGATGAATGAAATAGGTAAAGTCGTTCACAGGGACACAGGGATTCATTTTTATATATAGATTTGTAATAAAATTTGAGAGCATATTCCATCACCTTTCAAAAACTATTTTTAGTTTTCGAATACATATAGAAAAATTCCATTTATATGGATTTTATTGCAATTATTGCAAAGCGGTAATTTTCGAACCTTCTGACAAAATATGCAATACATATATAAAAAAACCTTTCGATCTTGCATATAAGTAATGGCTGACATGATATCCAACTACACCAGCACCAACCGTCTGATTCCAGCGTTTCAGATTACCTGCCCTTATCTGTGAGAACATGCATGCTGCGAATGTACTCTGAACGGGTGTTCCATTCTTGTCCGCTGAGTTTCTCGATAATGCACCTGTGCACAGGGGATCAATATTGATATTTCCTCCAAGCAGGCTCTATTGTATTGCATGCAAGACAGTAGACTGAACATAGCGAGCATGCCTACTACATACCAAACGATCCGTTAAATCAGACTTATTGTCTTCCCCTGATTAGAGTTACGAAGGTGAATCGAGTATCTTGGGATTCGAGCTCTAATATGACTACCAAATTCAACGTCGGACGTACGTACTAGAAATCTGTACCTACAAGGTCAGCAGCAGATCAAAAATGATTGAACAATCTGCTAGCCGTAAACATAATTCTGCATCATACATGGTAATATATGTGAATACTGTTTGAAAATGGTTTTTCCTATATAATATTCAAAGCTTAGCTTAGCCTAGCTTAGCTTAACTTAGCCAGGAATGTCAAGAGCTTTTCCCTTGAGGCCATACTTGTAAGCCTTTTCGGATTAAGTTTATAATATTATCTTCTATGTTAGCTCTGGTATGGAACCTCAAAATTGTGATAAATCTACTTTTTTTTTGCATTGGCTCCAAACAGGAGAACCCGAGGAAAATAATTCGCCTATGTCATCTTTTGGGGAAGCTATATGGAGGGTCTTTTGAGGAAAGAAGGGAGATGACTTTCTGGGAAGGAAAAAGGTGTTGGTTATTCAATAAATGGTTCCCGGCCGGCGGTACTCATATCGCCCTCCCAAATTGAATTTATGCAAAGGATACTTGATTCTGTGCAAAGTCCGTCTGATAGAAAATCAGACCGATAAAATTAATCTTTTATGCTTAGAAGGAATTTAGGAATGCTGAATTTGTTCTAAACGTACTTCAATTGTGCATCCATGTTGCTAACTGTGCACGGCAAACTCGACACGAGCAGAACACCCGTTCGCAATAATGTTGGTTTAATTTGAACGGGTCGTTTCTTCGACTCATTTTTAGTGTAAGTATGTGTGCACTTTAATTGAAATTAAATGTTACGTTATCAATATTATTATCGAACTACCGGCTTTTTTTTATACTCTTTCATATTATAATCTACTAAATCTCACCCCACAGCCCCACCTCATAATACTCCCCTGTCTTTACCCTGTACAGACGTGAGCTCTTACAAAAATAAATGAATATAACGGTAAATAAAACGGTTAGGTACGCTACGTTTTACGTGGGCGAAGTCCCCAATAAAATGAATAAAACAAGTTAATGTATACTACATTTATATGGGCCCAGAAAGAAAAACATTTAGGTATTCGTACACTATTACAATGTAGTTTTTTACGGCTACAGCCATAGCATAAAGAATAACACAAGAAATGCCTTGTGGTTGTGTTTCATTATCCCAATATTTGCCTAATCGAGGCTTAATTTTCCAATACAAAAAAGGGTTTATGAAATTCAAATGCATGGGATTGAGATCTACGATGTCAGGCGAGTGAGAATGAGACAAGATGCTGGACTATTGGGCTAAATGGAACATCTGTCAGGCGAGTAAGAGTGAGACAAGATGCTGGACTATTGGGCTAAATGGAACACCTGTTTCTGTTCAAATTTGCATGGAAGACCTCTAGATGTCTTCTTTATTATATTATGGCTACAACCAATTGAATTCTGAATACTGGTATTTCACCAGGGGGATACTGATAGTAGGTATCTATTACTCGACTTGATTTAAAGGTTAGGTTTTTCATAACACAGCGAAAATACGTCAACGATGCATTATTATTTTAAAGTTTAGTTTTAAGACTTAGTTACCATTTTTTTCTTGATCATGACGAAGGCGTTTCTAGTCATTTCAATGCGAACCCTAATATTTCTGAAGATTTATTATTTATTTATTTATTAAAATAATTTTATACATAGTGTAGATATTGTGTTATTTTGCCCGCTATGCTAGGGATGTCCCTGTGTTATGGCGGGTGAAGTATGCAGATTATATAATTTAAGGTATTGAAGTACGTTTACTGATAATATAATAATTATGATAATGAGGTTTACAGTTAAGACGATAGACTTCGCTTTTCGGCCCATACAAAAAGGACGCCCGGGAAAAAACACTTTTCTATATCGAAAATTGCACAAAATGAATATATATTTTTATAATGCCTTCCAGAGGGTGAAAACTATGTCGGTATGTTTTCGAATTTTCGATGCGTTTCGTATTAACGTAAACATTCACTGTCAAACATGTACGATTTATCAAAAAATATTATTTAAGGAAAAAGTGCTGCTAACTCAATTCTCATAAAGAATTATAAAATTATAAAAAGCTACCGACGTAGCTTCTTCTTTCTAAAAAATATATATTTTAAAAAATTTCAATTTCGTGAAAGTTTCGGTGTAGAAAAGTGTATTCTCCATAAACCCATTTTCGAGCGATTTCTGTAGGTAAATTTGAGCGTTGTCTCATTCACACATTTCGCATTCGCATGTATTGTAAGTGTGCGTAAGCTTATTGTGAGCGGGACAGAATGACAGTCGCGGGTGTTCCGGGTGTCGTTCAAAGTCTAGCCTCTTAATGCAGCGATGAATTTATGATAATGAAATTTACATATAATATAGTAATTGATGATAATGATGTTTACAGGTAATAAATATAACAAGGAATTTATGACAATGAAATTTACAGATAAAATAATAATTGATAGATGAAATTTACAGATAATATAACATTGAATTTATGTTAACGAAGTTACAGATAATATAATAATTGATGATAGTGTAGTTTACGGATAATATGACAATGAATTTATGGAAATGTGGGTTACAGATAAATAATAATTTATTTATAAGTTACATAGTATGATGGTTGATAAATTGAATTATAATTTACTAAATTATACAAATTAAATTAAATTACAAATAATATAGGTACATCGAGGTTTCTAAATATTTTGATAATAATAAATTATAATAGGTACATCGAGGTTTCTAAATATTTTGATAATAATAAATTATAATAGGCACATCGAGGTTTCTAAATATTTTGATAATAATAAATTATAATAATAGGTTAATTATAATATTGATAGATATTAGAGTTATTCAAATTAATTTAAGTAAAAAAAAAGATTATATATCATAGTTCCTAAGTGTGACGATCCATAGAGATGATTGTTTTTTAAAGTTATGGGGTTGGGTTTCAGTTTTTAAGTTGTCGGGGATGGGATTTTTAAGATGGATCTCATTTGTCGCTAACCCACCAAGTTCCTACTATATTAAGAGACAATATGTTGAATTTGTACATTGTCTATTATAGGCGACTGGAATATTTGTTTGGGAAACAATTTCTTATATGTTTTATGTATTATAATTTCTTATGTAAACCCTCAAATTGTAAAATGGTAATATGCTCTAATAAAATTAAGGAATTGTACCCAGGACCTTAGCCTTGCCGGGGCTCTGCTATGACCACTGAACTGTTTCGACCCCATTTTCTTCGCTTCGAGTAAGAACTACCAATATTATCTTCATTTCTTAACGCATATTTTTATCGGCTGCTATCTTTATGTATGATTGCAAGATTATTTCCGAACTAAATGCAATCTAGATAGAGTCTTGGATAAATAGCGTCAATTATGAAAGAGCAGAACATGAATTCTATATCTATAAGTATCACCTTAACTTCTTTAATTCACAAGTACCTACCCATCTGGTGGATAAGACCCTTAACAAGCATTCGTAGTGTGCGTGTTCAAATCCCCAGATTAGGCAGTGACTCAATCTATCTTCAAAATAAGCTGATTGTTAGAGATTAGGAAGCGACCAAATCTTTATTGCTGAGTTTATTATCCAGGAAAAGGATTATTGAAAAAGTTAATATTCCTGCAAAACTTTTTTATAGAAATACGTTTCGTGCTACTAATAATTTTTAAGGTTAGAAAATAAAACAATACTCAATCAATGCAAAAATCAATGCGCACTAATGAACACAATTATACAACTTCACACACACACACACACACACACACACACACACACACACACACACACACACACACACACACACACACACACACGCACACACACGCACACACACACACACACACGCACACACACACACACACACACACACGCACACACACACACACACACACACACACACACACACACTAATGAACACAATTATACAACTTCATACACACACACACACACACACACACACACACACACACACACACACACACACACACACACACACACACACACACACACACACACACACACACACACGCACACACACGCACACACACACACACACACACACACACACACACACACACACACACACACACACACACACACACACACACACACACACACACACATACACTTATACGACACATTTTATCGTTAATCTTATAAATCATTTCTTATCATGTATGAACTAACTATAAAAGGATCAAGCCAGGGACATACACAGCGTTAAAAGCGCCGGCGTTATTTGGCTTGGCCTACTTCACCATATCGCTCGCCATACATTTGCGATTGGAATGCATCGCGAGGAATATGCTGAAATAGGCCAAGCCAAATAACGCTAGCGCTTATAACGCCGTGTGTGTCCCTGGCTTTACACTTTACAGGATAACCACTTTACATTATTTCTATAAATGTATTATTTTGCATGACGTTAGTATAAATATACCAATTTTAAACATTTTTAGTAATACCTATTATTGTTGATTTGGAGGATGTTGGCAGGCTATCTATTTTAATTTTATTTATATTCTGTACTACCTACATTTTGTCAACTCATATTTTATCTAACCTATTTTATGTGTCTTAATATTTTCTGTTACTTACCTGTATTTTATTCACTTCTAACTCCTCACTGTAATTAATCAAAACATATATTGCTTTATGTATGTAAAAGCCCTATGGGCGTTTAAATAAAAATAAATAAATAAATAAAACATCCGTAAAGCTAAATTAAGTTCTTAAGTTTAATCACGTTGTTTTATAATAATTATTAATTTAGTTTTATAATGATTATTAATTTTAGGGCTGTGTAAAGCGGTTATGTGTGTTAATGTTATTATTTTAACTTTTTTATGTAAATTATGTAATAAACTCACATCATATTATTATTATATGATAAATATCATGCTATCTGCAGTTCCAAATCGGTTACTTTTTAATTTTTTTCTTTCTCTTTTATTTATATACCTTTCTCTTTTTATACACATTTTTGTATTTTTTTCTTTTACCTAAATCTTTTCTAGATCTGTTTTACACTTAAAACCTGTTATTGGCCGTACTTACTCCGGTGTACCATAGATTTTGGAAGCGATTTTGTCCCTTATGTATAAGAAATTGTATCAAGAACAAGGTCAGAATCGCTTGGGTCATTCTCGTTCTGGACGTAACAAAATACTGCGTAGCGTCTAGCATCTCGGAATAATTAAAATTAATTCACGATGACGCGCCGGTCATCAAAAATGGCCGCCGCGTAATAATATTAACTATATTTTTTCATTGTTTTTTTTTTTTTTTATATAAATCCATTGCGGAAAGCATACATTCGAGTGATTATTAGGAAGATCGTTTTATCTACATTATTTTGATGTAATTTTTGTAATATATCACCAAAGAAGTTTTATAAAAATTGAGTTCTTAAGAAAGGTGAGAAATGTAAAATATTTTACGTCGTATTGAAAAAATGTATTTTTCCTACGCTGGCTTTCAAAGGTTAATCATAAAAACTGTATAAATATGTAAAAGCCCATTAGGGCGTTGGTGATTAATAAAATAAATAAAAAGGAGATGATCACTCCAGATGTTTCATAGAGGAATCACGTTTTTCAAAAAACTTTGAAAACTGTTTACCACTCATTTTATCGATGTTCTGTTTGTTTCAATAAATGTAATATAATGACGCGAAAGTGAAAATTATGAGGAATTCGAGGAAATGGTACGACCAAACCAATAAAATATTTGTGGGGATATGGCAGTTTGAGAAAAACTATAAATTATGACGCTCTACCACGTAATACTAGAAGTCAGTCAAGTTCAGTTCAGAAATTCTGGAACTAAATACCATGCGTGTACCTCTTCGCCCAGAATACTAATGAAGGAAAATAATTATACCTAGTAAATGGACATCTTCAATTTATCGCTAAAAAATACAAGGAGCATATCAGTTATAAATGATAAATACTGTATAATTTTTACCGTTCATAATATTGAAAAGCCCCAAAAACGAGCGTAATAAATAAAAATAAGTCGATTTACTCATATTTTAAGCGTGTTTCTAATTTATCTATCATGACGACCGTCCGTGGTCGAGTGGAAAGACACTTGACTGCCAATCGGAAGGTCGCGGGTTCGAACCCGGCGTGCGCAAATAAATTTTATTTGATTAATTTGTGTTATTTCACAATTAATTAATAAAAATAATATATACTATATTTGCGGCACGTTCCAGAGTGGAAGATACTGTCAGTATCGCCCTGGTGTAAGACCACCATTCAGAGTTGAAACGTTGCTTAATAATGGCATTAGCCGTGTTTAGTGACTAGATCTGAATAGCCAGGTACTTTTCTACCTTCCTCTCCCCATCTCCTTCCCTTCCCCACTTTCCTTCAGCCTCACAACATACCCCAATTGGGGATGCCATAGTCTCACTGGCTCCAGACGGGAGCAGTTGGAACTCTTGAGAGGTATTCTCTATAAAAAAAAAAAAAATAAATTGGCAAGACTGAGGCAAAAAAATGTAAAAATAACAAAACTAACAGAGAAAATCCATAGACTGCTAAAAGCTATCAACAGCTTCAAGCAGTAACTGCAAAATATAGCAAATGCAAGTACATAATGGATATCTGCTCGAAACTGTCGATATTGACTCCTTAAAGATGTTCATACTTACCATACTACCCAGCTTTACGAAATAGATCATATTTTGCTGTCGGTTTGATTTTCATTTTGTCAAAATGTTTTTAGATGCACAACATCAATTTGACGCAAACATTTTTATTTGCTTACAGTAAGAAATGCAGACATAAGTGATCTTATAGAAATATTATGTCTTTTGCTTGTTTTGTATTCAGCAAGCATAAAATATTCGATTGTTATTCAGACAACACACAGACTTTTTATTGAAAAACGCAAATAAATTCAAGTTAAGTGAATGGATGATCATTTCCCAGGCCATTTGTTTTTACGTGTATACATATATATTATTCCGGTTGAAAACCCTTTAATAGCGACGGGAAATCTTATTTTACTGAAGTTTCTGCCAAAATATCATCTTGAAATGTTTATTACCAAATTGTGTATTTTTCGAAATAAAATAGATGATCATCAATGTTATCAACTCCGTTAGCTACGTTTGGTGACTTTGAAGGGGTGCCTGGGTTTATGGGATGAGGTTTGTCTAGATCTTGGCGGCTGATGATCTGGACACACCGAACTCCAGATTCCTATCCACAACTCATCGTTTTTCCAACCCAGAACTTCCTTCTCTTCCTTTCCAGAAACAGACCCCCCACACAGCATCCTCAAAGATGACTCAAGCCCTTGTAATAGGCTTTTCCTTTTTTATGACTCTTTCTTTACAGAAATAATTAAATGTTCATTTTTTCAAATAATAATAAAATAAAAGCTTGTTTGTACCCGAAAAAAAGTAATATTAATTTGAAAAAAAGTTTGAAAGACAAAATATACTTGAAAGTATATACAACAACGTCTTAATTTTTTGAACTTCAATATTTAATAAATATTTACCTAATCATTTGATAGATATTATTAAAAAGAGAATGATTTTTTAATCACAAATAAAATAATTAACTCTATAAATACATAGAGAATATTAAATACTCCACCATTATAACAAATTTTTATTAAAATATAGACATTTTTCTGAAAATTATGAACAGGCAAATCATTTTAAAGAAAATGTTTAAATATAATTGTGGGCACCGATAGTTTTTCAAACTAGTTTGGAACACGCACCTGCGCGCCGTCCCCTCTTACCTGCAAATAGATATAGGGAGCGTAGCGGCGTTTATCAATCCGGTTTAAATTTAGATTCTTTTTATGGTTATCTTAACAAAAACAAATTTTTTATTTATTTATTTTATTTAATTATTTATTTTATAGAAACAAACATTTAGTTTACAGATATTAAGTAATATTTCATGGTGGGTACCTTTGATATGTTTCTTTGTAATGTCTTGAGTGGAATGTATAATAAGTAATAAGTAACTACCGGGTGATGTGCGTAGTGTGTGAGTGTGTGTGTATGTGTGAGAAGTGGTGATCTGTGAAGGGATATGTATGCGTATTAAACAGTTGTATCATTGACATGATGCTCCTTTTAAATTTGGGCAGCGAATCTGAGAAAATGTCAATATTAGAGTTTAGGCAAACATTATTGAATGTATGAAGAGCACGGTTAATCGGCGAATTAGTTGCTGCATTTGTTTTGTAATTTTGAGTGTGGAATAGTGCTGTATGGCGTGTACGTCTTACAGATTTAAAATTCTGTGTATAAATGTTAAATCAGCTAGTGCCCGCCTTTGTTGCAAAGTTCGAAATGTAAATTCAAAGTTATTGTTGAATTTGAAAGTAAGATATTTTATAAATTTGTTTTGAATATGTTCTATGCTATCTATGTATATTTTATACTGTGGGTTCCATATTGGCGATGCGTATTCCAGTGTACTTCTGACTAATGAAAAATATAGCATTATTATTGTCTGCGGGTTACTGAAAACTTTACTTATACGAAGAACAAAGCCAAGCATTTTATATGATCTATGAATGATTGAGTCTATATGCTTATTAAATATAAGTTTGCTATCAAGATAAACGCCAAGATCTTTACAATCCGTTTTAGAGATGACAGGTTCGTTGTGAAGTGAATAAGAGTACTTAATTATATGTTTGTTTCTGGTGAAAGTCATAGTGTGACATTTAGAAACATTGATGTCTAAACAGTTAACTTTACAATATTTGCAAAGCCTTTCTAGGTCACTTTGTAAAGCTTCACAGTCAGAGAGAGAATGCACAACTTTGAATATTTTCATGTCGTCAGCCTACAGCTTATATTCGGAATTTTGAAAGCATGAACCAATGTCGTTTATATAAATGTTGAACAAGAGCGGACCTAGGTGGGAACCTTGCGGGACACCAGATATTACCTCTAAAGACTTTGAGAAGACGCCGTTGATTAAGATTACCTGATTGCGATTACTAATGTAGGACTTAATCCATCTAAACAGGTCGCCATGTATACCAAGTAGAATGAGTTTTTTCAAAAGAATTGAGTATATCACGCGGTCAAAGGCCTTAGAGAAGTCTGTGTACATAACATCAACCTGCTCCTTATCGTCCATCTTGCTATGCAAGAAGTTCATGAAAAGGGTGAGGTTGGATGTTTATTTATTTATTTACATTTGATACATTTAAAGCCAAAATAACAAATAATATTACATAATAAGAGAATATATTTAAAATGAATACAAGTGTTATTACGTTGTTTTAGGTCGATATTAGTTCCTAGCTAGGCAGATTGCCTGTTCTAAGGAACCAAAGTGTGTAAAGTGCCAAATGCAATTTTAATTATTATTATTTTTTTAAATTAATACCTATGTACTAAGTTTTTACTAAATGTGCCATTCATAGGTAACCATGTATCGTTTTAAGTCAAATTATATAATAGTTTTTCAGACTCCTCCCTACCCAAGCCAATCAACCATTTAGTTATTATTGAACCAATGCAGGACATTTTGCAATTTTTAATATTTAAGTCTGGGGGGATTTTATTGTATAATTTCGGTCCCAGATACGCATACGTCTTTTGATACTTTGCCGTATTACCCCCTGGGACGAAGAGATCCTTTCTGTTGTGACTTCTTGTATTGTATTTGTGATCAATTTTATTAAAATTTTCTATATTTTTATGTACATGGATAATAATCTTTTTTATGAAGGTTTGACGAACATCAAGAACGTTAATTTTTTTGTTGAGTTTGTCGCTTGAGAACCTGTAGGGTTTACGCATAATGACTCTAATTATGGATTTCTGGGCCTTTACAAGCGGATCTAAAATCGTTCTTCCTGACGCTCCCCAGCCAATACAACCATACGTTAAGATGGGGTTGCACAGTCCGAAATATATTTTTCTTAGGTCTTTTTGTTTAATTATGTTCCGCAATGCAAAGAAAATGTATATCAATTTTCTTACCCTACTTGAAAGATTGTCGATGTGATATGTTGAAGACCTATGAAGAAGACTATGACTTTCATAAATCCGTGCTGATTCAATGTAATCGATGTGGAAATAACCGAGTATAATTGATCAAAGACGATTTTTTCAAGAACTTTGCTTAGAATAGGAAGTTGGGAAATTGGACGGTAGTTTTTAACATCATGTTTATCACCAGTCTTGAAGATTGGTGTAATGACGGCTGATTTCCATTTGAGAGGAAACGATCCTTCTGTTAGTGATTTTTTACAGATTGCACAAACTGGAACACAGATATATTTACTTATATATTATTAAAATAAATTATATATATATTAAAATAAATTATTTTATTATCCATCCAATAAACCGCTGAATAAGCGAGGGACTTTTTAAAATGATTTACCTATATTTTATTTTTATTTTATTTTATTTGTACCTGCCTGTCCTTGTTATAATTATAATTTAAATCTTGCAACTCTATCTATGTTAGTTGTTTTGACTAACATTTTACTCTTCTCTCGGCTGTGACTTATTCACTCGCGGTCTCACTCTAACTATTATACAACTTAATTAGCAATCTTCTTGAGAATTTCCACGCGACATCTCAAAAGTCATTAGCGTAAGAATTCAACCATTACAAATAAAATTGCCCTTATTCACAGTAAATCTCTCTAGTGTAATATACTCGTAGGAAAAAATCGAAGGCTTTTTTAAACATATTAGTCAATAGAATTCCTTATTTTTTCAAAGATGTCTGCTTTCTGACTACGAGATGATAAATGAATCAAATAATTTTATTCCGGCTCATGATAATGAACAAAAAAGCCACCGCAGAAAAACAGAAAGACGAACACACACATAATGCTTAGAGGCGGACTGGATGCGGGGTCGAAATATTCAACTGTATCGAAATGATACATTAAAATAAAATATACAGATTGCAGTAAAAACATAATACAAAATATTGAGTAAAAATCTTAAGAAATTTAATTTTTTTCTTGAAAAGCTTAGAAACGTGAAACTATTGTATGAAAAGCTTAAGAGAGTGAAACCGTTGAGTGAATATCTTAGGAAAGTGAAATTATTGAGTGAAAAGCTTAGGAAAGTGAAACTATTGAGTGAAAATCCTAAAAGTGATTTTATTATGTGAAAACCGTAGGAATGTGAAAATATTCAATAAAAATGTTTAGAAAGTGAAACCATTGAAAAAAGAGTTAGGAAACTATTGAGTGAAAAGCTTATGAAGTGAAACTATTGAGTAAAAATTAAACGTGAAATTATTATGTGAAAAGCTTAGGAAAGTAAAATTTTACTATTGAGTAAAAAGGTTGGGCAGGGAAACTTTTAAATGAACAGCTTAAAAAACTATTGAGTGAAAAGCTTACAAAAGCTCAACTATCGAGTGAAAGCTTAGGAAAGTGAAACTATTAAGTGTAAGCTTAGGAAAGTGAAACTATTAAGTGAAAATCTTAAAAGTGAAATTATTATCTGAAAAGCTTAGGAAAATGAAATTATTGAATAAAAAGTTTAAAAAACCCTTGAGTGAAAAGGTTACAAAAGCGTAACTACTGAGTGAAAGCTTAGGAAAGTGAAACTATTCAGTGTAAGCCTAGGAAATTCAAATTATTGAGTAAAAAGCTTAGGAAAGAGAAGCTTGCATTGTGTAAAAATGTAGAGAGGATAGATGGATAAAAGAGAGTCAGGAGATTTTCGATAAGCAAAGTGGATGGAAAAGGAAGTCGAAATGCTTCAAAGGAAGCAATGATTCCATAAAGCAAATCATAAAGCCATAAAACAGAGTTGAATTTTTTATTGGAATAACTTTTTAATATCTTTGAAGGTTATACCCATCAAGGCAATATATAATTGAAAAAAATAATACTAATAAATCTAAACGAATCATGAAACAGAAAAATATTAAGTTAACGTGCAACTGGGACTCGAACCCAGGACCTCTTGAAATAACTCAAAACAAGATAGCTGCAAAAATTGGGAAAATTGTTTGAAAATAACGTTGTTAATTCTGAATTTGAAATATTAGATAGAAAAATATTAGTCCAATGGCCGAGTTGGTTAAGGTACTGTGTTCCGGTAAGACAAGGGATCCTGGGTTCGAGTCCCAGTTACGACTGTCATAATTTTATTTTTCTGTGTTTTCGTGATTCGTTTAGATTTTTTGTATTATTTTCAAATAAGTTCGAGTTATACCTACCAATTCACTAGTCAAGTAGCAAGGATTGTTTGCCAAATGATTAAAATCACAGTTATGTTATGTTAATTTATAAAAAAAAAAATATGTATACGAGGGGGGACCCAAAAGTAACGAGAATTGTGCTGTGGTGGAGAGAAAGATTGGGGGAAACTATTGATCGACCAAG
The DNA here is from genome assembly GCA_951813805.1 of Limnephilus auricula. NCBI lineage: Eukaryota > Metazoa > Arthropoda > Insecta > Trichoptera > Limnephilidae > Limnephilus > Limnephilus auricula. The sequence continues at coordinate 4,676,540 of OX638401.1, forward strand.
TGTCCGTTAGGGTCACTCCTCTTGTGTGCCAAGTTTTGTCGCTGTGAGTGCATCGGTTCGCCCGTGAGAATTTTTTTAGTAAAACAACTTTTTCCGTTTCAGCGAAAACTATATTATAAAACTATATATATAATATAACTGCGATAGCAGATTAACGAAAGCAACGCGCGGTTGTGAAATTTTGTTTCCTGTTAAGGAAATCGGCTTCGGAAACTTTAGGAAGATTATGTTATTTTGGACGTACTTTAGGAATATAAATACTTTCGTTAATAATGAATTATTGTGATAAAATATGTGTAACCAAAGAATTATGTCTTCCAAGCACGCAAATCCAGCCATAATGTCTTCCAATATAACTAGAAGTTTTAATAAAAACAATATTTATTATTGTTATAAAAATATATTAATTAGGATAACATAGGTGCATTCCTGTAAAATCGTGTAAATATTGCTATCAGTAGTCAAGTGGAATGATTGCGATGAGAAGAAATATTATAAATAAAAATATTATACATATTACTTTAATAAGGATACACAGTTAGCAACTACTAATGAATGAATAATTTATTTACTAGAATAATTTTCTATACATAATTCCCTTTGCCATTAAAATGCTTCATTTTATTTATTATTCGCAAAGAGTTAATAACTCTGGAATTAATATTATGTTTTAATATTTGGTGATTAGAGTGTTAACAAAATACATAGTTATGATTAAATAAAAATTATAGTAATTGTAATCTTGATTTGTATTGGTCCGATTTCGTCGGTCCAATGCCAAAGTTACGAATCCATATTTTTGTCAGTTTTGAGTCAAATGTAACAAAGTTTTGAGTCAAATATAACAAACTATTTTAATGCTTAAGACTGCTTATGGGAATGCTGCCATAAGTAAAACCAGAGTCTACGAGTAGTTTTATATATGTATAAAAGTAATATTTACCTATTAATTTTAATTACACGTTTATCCCTACGAAGAAACCATTGGGGTTCAGTAATTTTTTCTTATCACCAAAGAGAAATAGAGTTTTGTTAATTAATAACTTGAAATAGATGCAATAACTGACTTTTTTCAAAATATTAATAATAATCTTTTGGTACGCCAGCTCTCCCTGATAAGGCCCACATCTCCACCATAATTTAATAAGCAGACAAAGAGTCTTTGGCGTTCGGCATACATGTGGTAATACATACACATTCTAGTTAGTACCCACAAGGAATACACTACATTATAGTATTATTAGTCGAGCGCTTTTCGCATGGAGTGTAAAGTAAGGGATTTATCCCATCAAAGTACCAACATTACATTTTGACAGGGTGCTATATACTTTATCTTGTTTGTTTTTGGGGTGTTATGCCGTGTTGTGCTACCTCCTTCTTTAGCCGACGTTTCGGACAGCGTTGCAGTGTCCATCATCAGGGCAGATCCGGCAGATCCGTCGGATCCGGGATAACACCCCAAAAACAAACAACGAAAATGCTTTTGGCCGTGAAAATCTAAAAACGTATCTGCTATATACTTGTTTGTACGAGTATATTATATAATAATATTATTAGGCTTGTATGTATATAAAGCCAAATTAGGGAGCGTCAGTTATGAATGAAAAAAGTTTGAATTAATTACTTGACAAATTTTATAAATAAGAGTCACCGGAACCAGTGAGATGTGAGGCTGAAGAGGCGGAAGAATTGTAATCAATATGGTCAAAAGTAGCGGTACGATCATACTAGACAGATTTTAATTAATTTGTTTGGTTAATTAGATCTGAATTGTTTAAGAAATCTCCTCGCCCCGGGAACCACTTTTTGGATAACCAACACCCCTTCTATAGATCACCCCAATTTCTTCAGGTTTGGTGACTGCGCAGGGGTTCGCAGGTTTGTTCAGGACTTGGCGGCGGATGTGCCCGCTCACGGTTTTGGGAGACCTTTAAATCTCTCCAGTTGATCTACCTTGATCCAACGTCTACCACCACAGCGTGAGGTATGGATTCAAATGTTCGTCACTACTGGATACACTGAACCCTAGATTCTTAACCACCTCTCATGCCTTTTTCCTTCCCAGGACTTCTTTTCCATCCTTTCTTTAAAAATGGCCCTCACGCAGCACCTCCTTATATTACATAGGCCCTGACAAAAGTTATTTTTAAAATAAAAGAAAACAATAAGTTACCTTTTATAACAGAGCAATTTGATTTTAAATAAATGCTTCGAAACCTAAATGATACGAGTGTAGTTTCACTGAATTGTAATGTAATATTATATTGGGTAGAAATGCAAGCTGAAGATTATTCTGATGATAGCCAACCTCAAAAATGAAAATAAAACGAAATATATCAGCAGTCAGGTGGGCATTATTTCCAAAACTTTAAAAATATTCTCACCCTCATCCATAATTTTGGATTACTTTACGAATATCTTGTATATATTAATATATTATTTTCTACCTGTAGAAATCATTATGAAACCAGGTACCTAGGTGGACCTTCAAATAGACTCGTCTCGCTCTTGTTCAGTAATTGCTCAGCGATGTGTGGCGTCATCCGGGACAACATACGGCGAATTTGAATATATAATGAATATCTGATGAAAAGGAAAATACCGGATTTTTTAAAAATAATGTACTCAGCCCGTTCCCAAAACAGCACAACCTTTACGTAACTTTATAACATAACGTGGCCTTCTATCTAAGAAAGTCTATGTACTAATTCTATGTAATTCTACGTAATTAAGGGGAAACTGACATACAGGTAAGTCATTTTACTACAAAAGTTTTGGTAAAAAAAACGAATTTGTTTTTGAAAGCTTTATTGAGTTCATACTGCATGTTTATTGACGTTTTTTAAGATTTGACTTTCGTTGTACACTCATTGTCTTACAGAATTATGAGTGTCTTGTATGCCCGTCTTGTTTAAATGGAGTATAAGTTCTGGATTCTTTCGGCTGATGGAAAATAATATTCGTTCTTTAAGGATTGCAAATCACTTTGACGTCGTCGTCGTCCATCTTTGACGTACTGTGTGATACGTTGATACCTAAATGGAGTTTGCATAGATGTTTAGGTTATACGTAGGAATGTATAGATTGATGGTACTCTATTCAGATCGTCAAATCGTTTATGAGCTTTGAAATAAACTGTATATGAAAAAAGAGAGGTTGCAATTTTTTTGTTGAACCATGTTGAATAAAACTGTTTATATTTTGGGCAAAGCCGTCTAGGTAGCAAATTACTTAAATTAGAATAATGATGAAAAAAGAACAAAATCACAACATTATGGTGAAATTACAATAAATCAACAATCGTCACTCTAAATCTCTCCTTTCGATAAAACTATAATCCAGTTTGATAGTTTTAATTAAAAAAGAGTTGATTTTTCACAATGGTATCTGAAGGTATTTCCCGGGCAACGTCGGGAAGCTAGCAATTACAATAACAATATTGCGGCAACACTAATGGGACCCAAAATGAAAACTACTCCAAGTGGAAAGAGTGCACTGGAGCAAAATCTACTTTGTCTGATTTCAAGGATATAACAACTCAGGAGGATGTAGTATCAAAATAAAAGTCATTCGACATGGAGGTTGATAGTTATCTACGTATAATTGTGTAAAAATCTCTCTAAAAACTTAAACTCTTTTAAAACCTGGGGAAATTAAGGTCATAATTACTCGTTTAATCCATGTTACGTGTTTAATCCTGTACAGGTTTCCTTATCATTTTTGCAAATACAATCTCGATTAGTTTCGAAATTAAAGAGTCTTCTAATGAAAACGGTGTAAAATGTGTCGAAATCTATTATAATCTTTGAGGAAACCATATGTTTTCCACAACAAATCTCTCCGAGCCATTGTATTTTTCAAACGAAAACATGTCATGGACTATTTCAAATTAACATTACATAAATTGATAATTCAATGAATTTAACAAATCTATTGTAAAGTGAGTTCTGGATATCGCGTCCATAAAAGTATGTTCATAATTTTCTTACTAAATCAAAACCACATTTCTTCTGAATGCATAAGATTTGTAAGCAGGTAATTACAGTAAGTAGGTGAATTATGAACAATTATTAACATTTTTTAAATTTCAAATAAGGAAATTTGAAATTTGCTCAAAGAATTAAAATTTATTTTTTATTTTTTTAAATTAAATATTTATAGGTTTTTTTTTTTACAATAAATACATAATTTTGACATTTTATACGGTGTTAAAATAGTAGATAAGAATAGCTTTTCCTCACCGTAAAGAGACAAGGCTCTTGTGTTTGGTGAGGGAATTTTAGTTCAATTATATAATATCATGTGTAATAAAAGTAAATAATACAATATGGCAAAAACAATGGATAATTAAGAAAATGCAAGATTAATCAATAGAGGATTTGAAAGAAATAATGATAATAGTGAGTTATGGACTCTTATATAGTAGTTTTAGGTATTTTTAAAATTTAATCCTGAATATTTTCGATTATTTTCAGATACAATCGTAGTTTGTTATAATATGTTATACCTAGACAGAGATAAGTATTTTGTGTGTGCTTTGTACTAAATTTAGGGATTTTGATAGTATTCTGATATCTTGCTGATGAATGGAATGGTAAGTTATTTAACTGTACTTCTGTGTAAATTTGTAGTATTGAATATTTATTATATATTTTGTCTGTTGTAGGTACATTGAATATTCAAAAGAGAATTTCAGTAGAAAATTTGGATGGTTTTTTCAATATTATCATTAATTATCAATCTTTGAACAATTTTGAGTGGATTTAAAATATTATTATAAGTTCCTCCCCAACCAATAAACTTCACTATTTCAATTATAATTCCTTTTTCAAACTTTCCTCAAACAGGATGGTATCATAATATTGAAAAATGCGATTTAGCGCCTCCGCCCACTCAGGCAACTGAAAACTCTCAACTGCCAACTGTCTTTGTATGACAATGTGATGGCCCGCGCACTACACAATCACACAAAACCCCGTTGTCAATGGTAACGCAAGCGGTGACTTGCGACTGTCACTGCTGATTTCCCTGGGCGGCCATTGATAATTGCCAACTGTCAGCTGATTGTTCGTCATCTATGGTTAACCAAGCTTTTTGACCAATCAAGACAGAGAAAACAGCCGGTTTTAGTTGGTTTTCAGTTGCCTCAGTGGGCGGAGCGCCTTAGTCCAATAAAAACACAACGATTTAAAAAGATCACATTTTAAAAATGTTAAATCGAGAGAATCTTTACTGAAGTTAAAGTTAGCTACCCAATCAAAGTTAGCCATCCAAACAAAGTACCCAAGGCTTGCTTGAAAAATGAAGTGTATGAAGCAGATTTTTTAAAAAGGAAACGAAACACAAAAACAAACTTACAGACAGATGAAATCTTAAACGGTTAAAACAGGACTTCGCTTTGCTTAGTCAATAAAAAGATTCAATTCTTTATATATCCGATATACTTCAATCACTAAGTTTGGTGACTTAGCAGGGGTGCCCGGGTTCATGGGGTTCATTGTCTAGGTCTTGGCGGCGGATGATCTAGACACATTGAACCCCAGATTCCTACCCAACCCTCATACCTTTTTCCTTCCCAGAACTTCCTCTCCTTCCTTTCCTTAAAAATACCCTCCACACAGCATCCCCAAAGGTGACATAGGCCCTGAGGGAAATTATTTTCCTCAGGGCCTCCTGTGTGGACCTAATGTAAAAAAAAAAAAAAAAAATCAAATAAATGTATAGACTAATTGGTTACTGGGTGGATAGACATATTCACGATACTATTATTTCTGAAGGGCTTCGTTAGCTAATAATAATAATTGAAGTGGGTTATTTTTTTTTATTTACGCTGATATTTTCTGCAGAACATCGAGTAATATCATTGTTATTCGAACTCTAAGAGTGCTATGCAAGAATGGTTCAGAATTCATCGGTCAGGTACATTGAAATAATCGTTCACTTTTTATCTACCATCTATCAGGAATTTGAAACCCATTTTAGTTCAGATTAATTTTCAAATTTTCACGGACAAAAGTTTTTTTTGTTATTTACTAATTCTACTTTAGGTGTTAAAATCAAGTGCTTGAATTTCAATATGTAAGTTCTTATAAGGATCATTATTTTTAAAACGTGAAAACCCAAGATTAGTGATCCGTTAGGGGCGAACATTTTTTATAATAGTTCATGTCAATCTTTTTTTCGATCCGTGAAGAGATTTATTTTTTCTTCAATGATCACAAATTCACTTTGTAGAGTTATTTTAATTAAATAAAAATTAAAAGAGATTTCCATTTTTTAATTATATTTCTTGCCACCATTAAAACTTGTTAACGAGTCCGTGTTTGCAGAACCTATCCTAGGAGTTATTTTGAGTATTATTTGTTTTTCAAAACGTATACTTAAATACCAAACGCACGTAACATGTGATTAACGTAGAAACGCAAGCTCCCAACCATCCTAACTTAATATTGTAAACGCGAAAGTGTGTTTGTTTATTGGTCCTTCTTTTACGTCGCAATGGAGCTACTTATGTATTTACGCCTACAAAATATATATACGTCGACTTTAAGTTTTATAAAAATATCTGTGAACGTAAATGCACCTATTTTCAGCTTGCAATTTAAATCTAGTATCAACATGACTTCCAAAAAAGGTTAAGGTCTTTATCAAAAAGCAACATTTCATCTTACATTGATAGTAGTAGGAGATTTTCAAACATTATAAGAAAAATATTTATTCTGACGATCAAAAAAATATTAAGTATAAATATTAAACCTAAAAATCATATAAACGCTTAAAGACATGTTCGTTTTTTTGTGAATACCTCACAAGACTCCCAACTGCTTCCGTCTGAAGCCAGTGAGACTACGGGATCCCTTATTGGGATATGTTGTAGGAGAGGAGAAGGAGGAATGTGGAGAAGTACCTGTACAATGCTGGATAGTGGTTTTGCACCAAGGCGATACTAAGAGTATCTTCAACTTTGGAGCGTGCCGTAAATATACCTTAAATTTTTTTAAAAATATTAATCAAATAAATTTTTTTTTACGCACGCCAGTAGTTGAACTTGCGACCTCTGGATCGCTAGTCGAGAACGCTGTCCCTCGACCACGGAGGGTATCACGTTCGATACCACGTAATCAGAAATAACAAAATTAAGTAAAATTAAAATACATTCATGTCGCATCAAAATTCTTGCTTCGTTGACTGTTGAATGTAACAACACGACTGATAACGAAACCGGGCGAAGACGGGTACGAAAGCTGGCTTTAAGTAAACATAACGTAGTTATCTACCGCTAACAACCTATTAGAAAGCCTAAAATATTACCACCAGCAAACCGCTAATGAGTATTGATACGCGCCGGATTGTCATGTCTCATGCCTTATTTGACATGGGAGCAAAGGGGATCGGGAGGGAAGGGAATATAATAGTAATAATTATTATTGTGAATGTCAAAGTGCTAACCCAGCCACGCTTCACTTGTAATTACACCACATTCTAGTGCTAGAAGTTTCGAAGTAATATCAGGCTTGAATATTTAAGGGAGCGTAAATGATACATACCTATGTAGTATACGCTTAAGTATTATGAGAAAGGATCTTCATTTGGGGTATGTATTTGTCTTATTGAATACAGGGTGTACCAGCACGTATCCGAAGGATTTTAACTGGCGATCCTGAGCGTACATTGAGTTAACGTCATTTTGATGTCAGTTGATATAATTTTTCCATTAAAAACAAAATAAAATTCCGTAACACGCCGCTACTGGGTGATATGGATCAAGTGATATGCACTACGTCTTTTATTTATTTTTATTTTACAGAAACAAACAGTACATTGGTTACAGTGATGAGACAGTTTAAATATATTAAGGGGGTTTCTCACCATCCTCCCAATAGCTTATCTACACTAATAACGAATATCTTTGATTTACGATTTACGGTTTATTTATTTATTAAGTTAGAGTTTCTAATTCGGTACTCGAACCTATGAATAGTGGCTATATATTGGATAAGTTGGCAGAGTTTTCTAACCACTGCGAGTATTTTATTTTTATTTTTAATAATATTCGTTATTAGGGTAGATAAGCTATTGGGAGGATGGTGAGAAACCCCCTAAATGATATTTCATGGTGGGTACCTATGATATGTTTCTTTGAATGTCTTATTTGTAATTACCGGGAGATGTGCGTAGTGTATATGTGCGTGAGTGTATGTGTGAGTATGTTGGTAGGTGTGAGAAGTGTATGCGCATTGAATAGTTTATATCATTGGCATGATGCTCTTTTTAAATTTGGGCAGTGAATCGAAGAAAATGTCAATGTTAGAATTTAGGCAAATATTATTGAATGTATGAAGAGCACGGTTAATTGTCGAATTAGTTGCTGCATTTGTTTTGCAATTAAGCGTGTGAAACAGTGCAGTATGTCGTGTACGTCTTAAAGGTATATTGAAATTAATTAAGGATAGTAGTTCGGTACAGTCGATATTATTATTTAAAATTCTGTGTATAAATGTTAACTTTCCGGCATCAGAGTATACACGAGACAGAATATCACGTGATCCGTTGCGATGTGTAAGCAAAATGAAATATAAATTATTTACTGCAATTATTCCCAGGAATCGCTGGTTAAAATTCTTTGGATACGCGCTAATACACCATATATACTTATTGAGATATATTTACTAAACTTTTTTGGGGCTGACAGACTTAGCAATAATAGCGACAGCGTTATTTGCATATATACCTATTGGGAATGTGTGGCGATATGCCGAAATACGCTACGTCAAATAATGCTGGCGCGTATATTTGTATAGCTGAGTCTGCCACTAGCATAATACATAATGTAAATTGCTAATTTTAAAATGGAAGATACTCTCAGTATCGTCATAGTGAAAGACCGCCATTCAGAATTGAAACGTTGCTTGAAATGTGTTTTGTAGCCTGATCTGAAATGACAGGTATTTGACAAAACTTGCGCTTCCCCATCTCCTTCCCCTCATTACAGTACTTAATATCTTAGGCCTCATAACCATCCTCCGTGCTCACAACACAACCCCAATTGCGGATGCCATAGTCACTTCGGCTCCAGTCGGTTAGAGGCAATTGTGTCATATTCATCCAAAGAAAGGAAGGAAAAGCCTGTGCCATAGTCTCTTTCACTGCTGGCTTCATCATACGAGTACAAATCCGAGCGTGGTATTGCTTCAACAAACTAAAAACAAATCGAAATAAACCTTAGCAACGAAGAATGATAATATAATATAGTTCATAAAAACAAAAAAATTAAACCCTGGATCAATGAAAACTTAGTTAAATGTTTGCATAAGCGAGATAAACTGCACAAACAGTCTTCAAACTTACCAAATAATATTAAGCTCCAAAATTATTACAAAAAATATAGGAATATCTGCCGATCAATTGTGAAACAAACAAAAGAAGAATACTACAGACGAAAAATTGAAAAAAACAAAGATGACCCGAAAGTATTATGGAACGCAGTAAAGGAAATTAACAATGTAAATAAGAAGCCAGCATCCAAATTCCAACAAATAGAAGTTAAGGATACAGTAATAACTGATCAGACTGATATTGCCAACACATTAAATAATTACTTTGCAGACATTGGACAAACACTAGCCCAAACACTACTAAATAAAACGAACACTGACGAAGATACACTTGCTGATAAATATACTAATAATGCACACGATAACAATACATTTAGAGTAAAAACTTTCCAAACTAAAGACATAATACATCACATAAATAAACTGAGAAATGATTGTGCGACTGGACCCGACGAACTTGACACTAAACTAATAAAAGAAATAAAACACCAAATAGCCCTTCCCTTCACCTACATCTGTAATCTGAGTACTGCTAGAGGTATATTTCCCAGCCATTTTAAAAGTGCAAACATAGTACCTATTTACAAATCCGGAGATAAAAAGAATCCCTCTAACTATAGGCCTATATCACTTTTAAATGTTCTCACAAAAGTACTCGAAAATCTAACGAAAATCCAACTGGTAGACTACTTAGACAAACATAAAATTTTATCAGAAAATCAGTATGGTTTTCGAAAAAATATGGGAGTACAGGATGCAATATTAAAAGTGACCGAAACTATTATAAATAATGTTGACCAAAAAAAAGCTGCATTGCGGTTTTTCTTGATCTAAGTAAAGCTTTTGATACAGTGTCCCATAAAATCCTCATTAAAAAATTAGAGAACATAGGTATTAAAAATTCTGCATATAACTGGTTCAAATCATATATAACTGAACGCAGTCATGCACTAAAATTAGGCAACGTAACAAGCCAAAACAGATACATAACCTACGGAGTTCCCCAAGGAAGTACATTAGGACCCATCCTGTTTTTACTTTATATAAATTGCCTGTGTCAGTTAGACATTAGCGGTGAAGTTATTTGCTTTGCGGATGATACTGTTCTTGTTTTCACTTCTGAATCCTGGACAAATGTATATAAAAAAGCTGCTGAAGTAATCAACCGGATTAAAAATTGGCTAGACAATAACCTGCTAACACTAAATATAGACAAAACAAAGTACATGACATTTAGTATAGATCCCAGACGACAACCAAGACTCGATGAAAACTTAACCATACACGACTGCACATCTAAAAAAAACTGCCAATGCAACCCACTAGCGCGGACTCAGACAATCAAATACTTAGGCATTTACATTGACAACTATTTCAGGTGGACAGAACAAATAAATAAAACAGCGGGTAAAGTCAGAAAACTTATATATCTTTTTAAAAACATTCGAAACATAATGCCAATGAAGACTTTAAAAACTATATACTACGCGTTAGGCCAATCGGTTATCACCCACGGTATGATTGGTTGGGGTGGTGCTGCTAAGACTATCATGGACCCTCTCGTCAAAGCGCAAAAAGCCTTAATTAAAGTTATCACAAAAAACCTTATAGATTCTCTACAATACAGTTATTTAAGGACTTCGCAGTACTGAACATACAGCAACTGTACATCAAAATTATATCTATACATTACCAAAAAGATAAGCTAAACCAACATACTGTACAACACAACTACTGTACAAGACATAGACATCAACACATGACTCCGAAGATAAATACCACCTATGGACAAAGACATTACCGTAATCTGGCTCCAAAACTTTCAAATTTAATTGAAAAAGACATTAAAGACATTCACCTGATAAAAAGCGTAAATCTAAAACACAAAATACATACATGGATTGTAAACAAGGGCATTATATACTGCGGACAAATGATAACTTCTTCAATATAATAGCTACCTGTATTAAATTTTATCTCTCTTTTTTTTCAAATAATTTAAGTTCTTTATATCATCTCTTCTCCATTTTTTCTTTTATTTTCTATTTCTCTTATTAATTTTCATTTTATGTTTATTTTTCAAAATTGTATTTATTAATTAATAATTTGTTTTATTCTTTCTTTTGAAAATTATATAAAAAATATTAAATTACTGCCACCTCGGAACAGGCTCAGCCTAGTGAGGTGGCATATACCTAAAAGAATGTACATAACATGTATTTTTTGGTTAATAAATAATAAAAAAAAAATATATAATATAGTATCAAAATTTCTCTTTATTCCACATTAGAATATTTTTTTTAAATTTTTTTTTTTATAATTTTTATTTGTTTTACAAGATACATTTTAATAATTTTACATCTCAGAGTTATTTACTACTTTTACATTGGAAGCATTTGCTTGGGAATGGAAGAGGAGTGTACATTGTACATTGTACATAAATTCAGTTATTAGTTAGTACTTAGATAATTCATTTTACTCGTATATATGTGTGTTGTCGCAAGTACATAATATTATGTGATGAAAAATAATAAAGATGTTCAATAAATTTAATGTAGTAGTAAAGTGACATTTATATTTAGTGTGTTATGACTAAGAAAATATTAATAAAAAATAATATACATGTTATGTTTATATTTCGAAAAAAGAAAGAATGTTATGGAAAATATAGGATATTTGTAAGAATTAATTTAGGTCGCTGAAGTTTTTTTCTTAAGAATGTCTTTAAAATGTTTTTTGACAGAGTGCAGTATTTGGGCTTTATCATTAATTTTTCAGATTTTTTTCGGTAGTCGATTGAAAAAATTTCTTCCCTGGTAAGTATAATGGTGTTGTGCAAAAGTAGTATTTAATTAATTTTATAGAAAATAATTTTTAAGACGAGTTCAGTTTTCAGTTAGAAATCGACATTTGTCTTTTTCTTTTATAATTTGAATTAATGTTTTTTAGATGTTTTAATTTCACTTGATTCCAAGAGACATTCTTAAATCGATCGCATGGTCAAAATGATTATTAGGAGAAAGGTTCATGTTAAACACATTCCATATTGTGTTGAGTACCTTTAACCTCGGTTAAAAGCGCTTTACGTACCTTAACGTTGTGATCAAACGTGATAGAATCCGACGTGATAAACGACGTCGCGACGGTGCGACGTGATAAACCGCGACGTGATATCATGCGACTAGACACGACCTGCCGATAAGATGAGACCTACCGATAAGACGAGACCTGCCGATAAGTATGCAGTTTCTCAAATAATAATATGCATCACATCATATTGCATATTAGAATTCGCTCCAGCAATTCTTAGAAATGCTTTTAGCATAATTGCTACGGAGAATATTGATTTTAAAATATAATGACACGCGAAATAAAACTATCCACGTAAGCCCGAGACGCCAAAGAATAATTATTTCCTCTAACAATACCAATACCAATACCAAACAAAACTGAAAAATGTTTAAAATAATAATTTTTAGTTTTAATACTTTTCTTAGGTTAGTCATGTGACATATCGTTTTTGACTCAACCGAGGATGGGGATTTCATATTAGTCAAAATTTTGGTCGCCATGTTGTTTTTTAAGACTTTTCTTAGGTTAGTCATGTGACATATCGTTTTTGACTAAACCGAGGATGGGGATTTCATATTAGTCAAAATTTTGGTTGCCATGTTGTGACAAATCGTTTTTGACTAAACCAAGGATGGGGATTTCATATTAGTACGGAATAATAATCTAGTACGGATGTTTGCTACATAATTTATTTATCTTTGAAATTATAAAATGTATGTACCTAATTAAAGAAATTAATTTATCATAATTTTAGGGGCAACTTTAACAATATTTGTGAATTAATGGTAATTAAAAAAAAATCCTTTGAGTACTACAGAAATATGATATTAACAAAAAAAATCTTCCATTTCTTCCGCATCGCTTCATTTCTTCTCCTCATCATCGCATGATTTCTTCTCCTCATCATCGCATGATTTCTTCTCCTCTCCACTATCTTCAACCTCACAACATACCCCAATGGATGCCACAGTCTCCCTGGCTCCAGACCGGAGGAGTTGGGACTCTTGAGAGATATCCACATAAAAAAAATACTCGTTAAAAAGTGCAAATTACAGAAATTTCATCATTGATGCAGGTAACCGCTTAATCGGTGTAAGATTCTAGTTTCGTAGGAGAAAAAAAACCATTTACACTAACTAACTATCACGCCGTTTCCCCGCAGGGGTAGGCAGAGAGGACGGACCGCCAAAGAACTTTGTCTTGGCACACACTCCTTGCCTCATTCACATTCATACATCTTCTCATATATACTCTTCTATTATTCTGACTCTTGACATGGCCCGACTCAAGTATCTGATTCACTTGATCGTGTCACGTCTTTGTTGGGCGTCCTCGGCTTCTTCTACCATTCACATTCGCGTCATAAATTCTCTTTAAACTCCTTTCTTCATTCATTCGCTCAATATGCCCAAACCATCTAAGCGTCCTTTTCTTAATCTTACTTATTATGCTTACATCAGCCTTGCATTCTTTTCGGATCTCCACATTCCTCACACGATCATACATGGTTTTATCACACATACGCTTCAGGGATCTCATTTCTACAGCATTCATTCTAATTTAATCCTTTCTCTACCAGTTCCATGCTTCACTGCCATACACCAGGGTAGATACAAGTACTCCATTGTGGACTGCTAGCTTCGCTTCTGTGGACAACTTTTTGTTGGCTCCAACGGCGTTCAATCCTCCATTATTGGAGTTACTTGCATTCACCCTTCTTTCAATATCCCTATCAGCCTTCCCATCTCTCGTAAACGTACTTCCCAAATATACAAACTCATCCACCTGCTCCAAGTACTCATCATTCACAACTGTATTGCACACTGTTTTCTTACTCTCTCTTTCAAACACCATGACTTTAGACTTACTCACATTATTTATCATTAATTCAATCTTCATACATACTTCATTCATCCTAGATACGAGAGACTGCAGATCTTCTATACTGTTAGCAATCAGCACCGCATCATCAGCATACAACAGGCAACATACTATCAGAGTATTCAATTTCGCACCCAATCGCGCCTCTTTCATTCTTGCATACAATCAACCATTTACAGATTATGGAAATTACAAATATTATTTCATGTAAGATTTTTCCAATTGGACAAAGTTATTTTGTAAGTTAAAGATTATTTTAAAATGCCCCTGAATGAACCACTGGGACCTACACAATAGTAACATTGTATGCTTCGTTACAACGGATACTGGTGAATGCCACTGGAAATTTAATTTCTTTTTACTTATTGTATTGCCGCTGTGCTTCTTGAAACTAAATGCTGCCCGGTGCAAGTTTCTACGGTGCGCTTTGTAGGAATAAAATGCAACAGAAAATCAAAACCGAATCAATAACACAAATAAATAATCTAAAAAGAGTCTAAAGAGAAATCTAAAGAGAAGTCTAAAAAGAAATCTAAACGGTCTAAAGAGAAATCACCATGCTTTATATTCAAATCTAAAAGTTAACTATAAAACAATGAAAACGTACGCCTTCATGAAACCAAAGTTTCCGACAGCAATTTGACAATAATTACGAATGTTTGGGAATTTTTCATTAATTGTTTTTACATGAAATGACAAAAAAATGAGGTGACAATAATTTTTATAATACACGTGTCTAATACATTATATGTATGTTTTTTTCGGTAACCAGGTATCAGTAAATTTAGTTAGAAAAACTAAAGGTGAGCCATTTTAAAAACTTTTTTATTAAAAAGTTACTCTTTAATAAAAATGAACCTGAAAAAAGAAAGCTTTAATTGAATAGTTAGAATGTTTGTATAGGGAGAAACGGCGAGACGTAAAATTTATAATTTATTCATTAAAAAATTACTTTTCGTGGAAGAATTCATTTATTATAATTAAAATCTAGAAAATACAAACAAAATCCAGCATTTCTCAAAGAAAACCTTATTTTTCTTTGTTAATCTGTCACGAAAAGCTTCGAGAGTACTCAAGAATTTCCATTCACCTTACAAAGTCCACCAAACGAATTTCATTTATAAGGTTGACAAAATTTAAATCCTTTAACATAACGTATTTGTGTAGAGTGTGTACCTCCCTTTCTCAGCCTACACAGAATACATACAATCTACAATTGTGTTCCAAAGCATTGAGTTTTTCAGGTTTTTACGACAAAACACATAAATATGTATTATGTAGTACAAATACAAAGGGGTACGTTTTTAGCAATGATATAACACAAACCAACTGGGCTTTGTAGTACAAAAACGGACATCATAAAAAACACACACGTTAGTGTTTTTTCGTGATAATTCCAAAATATTTTTTATGTATTGATGGCGCATGAAGAATAAATACAAATAAAATGAAAGGTTTTAATTTTGTGATACAATTAACCAAGGTTGGAGGAAAACAAGTTATACCATATTCTTTTTAGTTTCAGTACCTAATCTATATGAGATGGTATAGTAGGTAGGTATATTTTAAGCTTTACCTTTAGAATTTATTACATTATTGAAAACAAATTGATAATTGTATCACGCACTGTATTTCGAAAACATCTCTTCAGATCTCTTCTGCCGGATAACTTGAAAAATTTCTAGTAAAGTACATAGAATCTATGTTACGAAGTATACATGGAATCATTTGAAGTATTTGTTACCTTTAAAATTGCAAAATAAAGACATTTTTACGTTCGGTTAGGTTAAGTTAGGTTAGGTTGGGTGAGGTTAGGTTATCAATCAATGAGAAAGGGTCGCTTCTACGACTCGTTATTGAGTTCAACAGCTCGGCGATTATTCCACGTATATCTTCAGCCGGAGCGGTTCTATGCTTTATCTTTAAACTGATCGAAATGAAAAGAAAATTTTTATTATTTAATTTTTGAAAAGAAGCAATGAATAAGGGACTCCGATTAAGTGATCTTTCGATCGCAGATGGTTCTCTAAGTATCTTTGCGCCTATGGATTCTAATTCCTATGTACCGAGACCATACCATCAGCCCTAGAGAGATGAAGAGTTGGAAAAAATGTAAATAAAACTATTTTCAATTTCAAAACTCTCCTTGGTCCTGTATTCTAATATAAACAGGGTCTTTCCATGCCTGACATCCTGCAGCAGTGTAAATATGGGAGAGAAAATAATATATTTTCCGATTCTACAGTTGAGGCAAATACCTACACCCAAATCAGAGACAAATCTTTGTTTGCTATCGAATAAATCGGCTTACATTTTTCACCTAAAAGTATATTTTAAGTAGGCGGCACTAAAGGTGGGCAATAAACCGAATAATACACAATGTACACATTGAAATATGCGATAGTTAGAGTGGAAACGTCAATAAAAAGATTTTATAACGAAATATTATTTTTATAAAACCCTTTTCTGTGAACTACCACAATAAGGCTGATATACAAACTTTAGATTCTTCTTCTTCTTGTGCTCTGACCATTCAACGGACGTTGGCTATGCGGAATTTTGTTTACTGCGGCCCGGAACAGCTCTACAGTAGACTGGTCAAACCACTGTTTCAGGTTTTCAGCCACGATGTCCTCCTTCTTCCAGGGCCCCGTCTTCCAGCAATCTTTCCCTGTATTATGAGGTGCAAGATCTCGTACTTCTCCGGATGTCTCATGACGTGTCCTAGACATTGAAGTTTTCGGATTTTTATTGTTTTAATATATTTTTTCTATATTCCTCGTTTAGAGCTTACTAACAGTTAGATGATATTAACAACAATATTAAACCTCCCCCCCTCGTGCATTCCTCTTCCACATTCTCCGCCTTCGCCCCCTCCCCCACCACCCGCGAACCCATACCTTAATTCCCCACCATCCTTTCAGGATTCCCATCCCCCTCCCGCCTTTTCCCGGCTGCTAAACTCCATAAAATACATCCGTTTTACAAACACTCGCTTGTGACCTATATTTTTTTGCTTATTTCATAACGCCAGAGCTCACAATATATAAATATCGAAATATAGAAACCTTCGTGGGCATGTCCACAATAACTGACAAATTTTTCATCGCAATCGAATGAATAGTATAGGAAATAATTTCATCACGCCAGAGCTCACTATCCTGTAACTATTTCGGGCATGCGCACATCAAATCCCCAAAGTTTCATCGCAATTGCTCAAGTCGTTCTGAAGTTATGGCGTGACCAAGGGAAACAGGTTTTATATACATATATATATATATATATATACAGGGTGTTAAGCATCGTACTTGAGTTGCTTTAACCAGTGATTCCTGACATTATTTGAAGTAAAAAATTTAAATAAAATTTTGGTCTCCGGTGACATTTTTTTTTTTTTTTTCCTACAAAAACATAGAAATCAGTAGGTATTGGGAAGTTACGGGCGGGGTGAGGGGTTGGTTGGTTACTTGGTTTAGAGACCAGTGACGACATGTGGAAGATTTTTTTTTTCTTTGATTTTGAAGAAAAAGTTTTTGAAAAAAAAAAGACACTAAAAAAGTCACCGGAGACCAAAATTTTATTTACATTTGTTACTCCAAATAATGTCACGAATCACTGGTTAAAGTAACTCAAGTACGATGCTTAACATCCTGTATATAGGTTAACGCTATTATGTTCCATGATTCTTATTAGCTTCGCGTTCATTACAATAATTTATTCCAGATCTGACAATTATGCAGTAAAGTTGAGCTAGCACAGAAACACCTATCACCATTCTTACCATATTTTGAAGTTATGACTGGATAAATTAGAGACTGCATTCTGCAAAATTGGTAAGTTCTGGTAAGTTTCCAAACCTAAAAAATTGATTTTTTTAGAAACACAATTTTTTCGCACAAACTGTAGGACTATGGTATCCACAATTGTATTATGTTGTGGGTTGAAGGTAGTTTGAAAGGAAATGGGGCAAGAAATAGGAAGGTTAGGAAGTATTAGGCTATTCTGATCTTATCATCAAACACGGTAAAAAAATTATATTGCTTGGTTATTCAAAACTTGATGTGTCAAAAAACAATGATTTTTAGAACAATAGTTTTTTAACAAAAGTTTAAAATAAGTTTAACAAAAATGCGGTTTGGTGGGTGAAATTTGCAAAATAAGTATTTTTTATCTATGTGTATGGACAACTGTGAATAGTAATGTAAAGCGTGGTTTATTCTAGATATTCTCCTTTTTATTTTAGGGTTGTAACTAGAACAGCAACGGAGTTATAATGATTTCTGTGGAAACACAAGCGTTAGCTCGAAAACAAGCTTATTGGACTTGACTGCAATCATTATATTGTCGTGAAAACAAGCTTAGGGGTCTGAGTGGAGAAGATAAAATATATACCTCCCAGGATAAAATAAATATATACTTTACCAATAACATGTGTTCCCAATTATGTCCTCTGCGTGCAAGTTGAATCTAAAACACTCAAAATAAACAATAAACAGTGTTAATCTTAAGTGACCTACCGGGTAAGTTAGGTCTTGTATATTTTCTGCCCGTACAGATTATAAAAAAAAACAATTGATTGTTCAATTGCATTTTAGAAACATTAGAAACATACGCAATATACTAAATAAAAATGATCTATATAAAGTCTACTATGCTCTTTGCCAATCACGCATAGAATATGGGATTATTGGATGGGGATCTGCCTCAAACATTCACATGAAGCAGCTTGTTAAAACACAAAAAGTAATAATAAAAATAATCCTGAAAGTCCCCATAAGAACTCCATCAAAAGAAGTTTAAAAAAAATTTAATGTGTTCAGCATTATAAAACTGTACTAAAAAAATGCACTACTCAAATTTAAAGAAAATTATGCATACCTTGCTGACCAACACACCTATACTACAAGGACAAAATCTTCAAATCTACTAAACATTCCAAAATTAAATACAGCTTTCGGCCAGAAAAACCATTATTTCCATGCTACAAAATTATATAATGCCCTTCCGATAGAAATAAAAAATACCATGAATATACAAAAGTTTAAAAAGAACATCAAATTATGGCTAACATGAAGATGAGGAACTAATTAAAAATTTTAAGTAACCCCAACGCAACCTACAGATAATTAACATAAACACCTTTTGCTTTATTTATTTATATTTCGTGGAAACCAACAAAAACCAACAACAATGATGGGAAATCATGATCAACACCGTACAACAACCTGCAGTCTACCTCGGAACAGGAATACCTAGTGAGGAGGACTGAAGACAAAATACTTAACTTTGTATTCTTAATTTACTTTATATTGTATTTTAATTTTAATTTGTATTGTCATTAAATAAAAAAATAAAAATTTTACATACCGTTTTGTATCAGTGATCGACGAACCGGTAGTGGATAATGTTTGTAGATTGTATAAATATATCATATATATTTACAGCACCCTTGAGGTTATTTCTCACAAAAACGGCGCTCCAAAAATTATCCAATTGTTATTATAATCATAAATTTGTGCAACACCCTTGAAGTGGTATAATATTGGTATTATTATTGTTGCGCAGATGCGCAGTTTGACAGCTTAATTAATGTATTATTAGTACCAATTAAAAAGAATTTCTTCTAGCAATCATTTTCCGACACTATCATTAATAATTACTTAGAATCGCAACGAGCATTTGACAGCCGCAGCGGGCGGTGGAAAGAAGAGCCCCCTAAACAATATTACTGCAAAGAAATACTCCTAGAATCCTCTCCCCGGGGATTGAGTATTAATTTGTGGCAAAGAATGATGGCCAGCGACGTTAAGTACCCACTTAAAGCAAAGTCCCCTAACTACGTCCTCTTGTGTCTTTCCACAAAATGGCAGCCGGTAAGTCGTTGCCTGGGATGCTGAAAGGAAGAGAATTACCTCTGGTCTTATAAGATACAAAACACAATAGATAAGCCCTCGTTTCGTATTTAATTTGGCAAGGTTTGCAGGTATATTTTATGAACAAAATTTCATAGCTAACAACAAATTTGTTTCCTGTTACAAAATTAGTAGATCTATTCTAACACTACTATAATATTATTCTATACATTCTAAAATTTGGACTTCACAACATTCAGACATAACCAACGAAAAACTGTTTTAGCTTCCTTTACATTTACAGGAAGTTCATTGAACATTTAAAAATCTTTATAACAAAATTTAATTTTGTGTTCCCGATAAATTTGTTTTAGGAAACCTAAAATCGTTAAAGTTTCTCTTAGGATAGCAATCCACTGTACTATAAATACTATACAATTTTTTATTATTTTTTAATAATAATGAAAGATAAACATTCCCATTTTAGTAATAACCTGACAATATATGAAAATCTCCTACTACCATAACAGTAAGCGAAAGATATTGCTTGTGTTGTGATGGAGGACTTAGCCAGCCGAGGAACACGCGATGACCACTCAGCCACTGACCGGTATAATTTGGTAACATTTTTTTTAAACATATAAATAAGTACTAGGTATTATAGATTGATCGTTATCGTCGGCGGTGAATGGTTTTTATCCTAATATATCTCCCACAGCACAATATAGATCTCGTTCCTCTGTTCTGAATTATTTCCTCTATTTTAACTCTTGTTTTTATTTTATTTTTTATTTATTGTTTCTTGAAATATATATACAATTTTCAACCTCATTAGGACAAGCATGTGTTGAGGTTAACAATTATTCAAAGTAACAAAAATAACACAAAATAATATAGGTAAAACAAAAATAATTATTGAAAGAACAATATTGTCACATTAAAATTTCTTGTAATGGGTACCCATTTAAAGGCGCCTAGGGCATTAGAATGTAAACAATGTGGGGTGACCATAGTGGATTTGAATAAAAAATGCTATTAATTTAAAAAGGACAAAATGAAAGAATAAATATACTCGTATGTATGTAATATATTATACTGTTAATTTAGCAGGACAATGAGGAAGAAATGATTTGGACAATAAAATATACATGCTATTAATTTATAAAGGTCAAAGATAGAATAATTGGTAATCTTCGGCTAACACAAATAATTTAAGATTATTTTTAAAAGTGTACAAGGAATTATATGACTACATGTTCTGGAAGGTTATTAAAAATATGGAGCCTGATAAAAACCATTTATTTGAACAAAAGAAGATTTGGATACGTTTTTAGATTTTCACGGCCAAAAGCATTTTCGTTGTTTGTTTTTGGGGTGTTATGCCGTGTTGTGCTACCTCCTTCTTTAGCCGACGTTTCGGACAGCGTTGCAGTGTCCATCATCAGGGCAGATCTGCCCAACACGGCATAACACCCCAAAAACAAACAACGAAAAAGAAGATTTGGTTTGAATTGCCATAAAGTTCAGACCAGAGCCAATTCTCGTAGATTGGTCTGATGCAGTAATGCAGGTGGGATGCTATAGTGGTGTTGTTGACCAATTTCCTTGTTTTAAGTTCTAATTTTCCCTTTATTTTGTTTGTTTTTCTTCTTTCTTCCCCCTACAACTAATACTGCCAAGGGTCCTACGATTCTGACGACGGATGTTCGAGGGACTTCCAACTGTATATTTTGAAAAATCTAAAAATCAATGTTCATGGTAACGCTTGTACCTCTAAAATAATGAAAAAAATGTTATTTGTGTTTATGTTTTAGATTTTTAAGTCATATAGATTTCCTCAAACACTAATCTCTTCGATACTATCTCTGTCCATTAGGATTATAATGTTTTAATCCCACAAAATAATCATTGTCTTCTCGTTTCTCAACAGTTATGTATTTCCGGCAAACTGGTGTACCTGTATTAATTGAACAGGTTTGGGATATTATTATCAATACCAGACATTCTAAAGGCTAAAATAGGATTGTATGTTCGGGATAATTGGTGATAATTGATAATGGTGAATAGAGGTATTAGTGCTAGGGTTATTGATACATTTAAAAGTATCTTTAAATGGTATTAGTTACTATTATTTATCGATTATCAAATTTTTTAAATAAAAAATTTATTGTCGAATTATTTCATTCGAAACTTGCTTTAATATATACCTACATTCAAGTGAGCTATAAAAATGCGCAAAAAGCACAATGATAAATTATTAAATATCGTGTACTTCTTGTAAGTATTTTTTGATCACAAGTATTTATGATTTTTCAATAATGTCTAAACAAAATAAGCGTGTAAAAAAAAAAACGAAATATATAATTTTGTGAGACCTTAAATAAATAGAAAAACTGAGGTATTTTGTCACAAAACACGTACTTGGATTTATTTTTTAATGATTTTGAACCGAAATTACATTTCTGAAACCTGCGTTTACTAGATTATATATTGATTTATTTTGTTGTATAATTATATGATTTAAAATTTGTGTAGTTTAATAGAATCTATCGTTTGAAAACTGAACAAATCTGCCAACGAACAACGGTATTACCTTAGTATATTAAAAATCAACTTAGTTTTTCCAAAATTTAAAACTGCGTGCACCAGATAAAATAACAATCTTTCAAAATCAATATATGATTTTTGTATAAAAGAGTCAATACGTCTAGAATTTGATTTAAAAAGGACTAATTTCCGGTATTCTCTGGTAATTAAATTAATTTTGCACTATGTGCTCTAACAATGCAGCGAATTTCGAAATAATAATAGCAACAAACGCAAGCTTTTCAAATAAGACTCAAACCGCAGTAGCTTTTTTATTAATTCGGTTCACAATTTTTGCTTAATCAATTTTTATTCGTTTTCACTATGACATTGAAGAGCTTAGAATATTCCTGTGATCAAAGTCGTTATCTATTCTATAATGGTAACTATAATACGATATATCGAATTTTGTCGGAGCGTTGCAACCATATTGAAACTGGGTTAAAAATAAACTTTACTAATCAGAAATACGCCAAGAACCAATCAATTGATTTTTTCAATCTGCCTTGATTCTGAAATGTTTTTTGAATTTATGATTTCGTAGGCGTTGTCTGTGAACTGATTTTAGATTGAATTTTCAAGTTTTCGATTCGAAATGGCATGCGGTGACCTTTCTTCAGATTTAAGAAATTTTGATTTACGAAAACTTTTAAGGAAATTAGTGACCTTGTGGTGGAAAATTATTAAGCAAAACACGGTAACTTTGTGTACGTCATTTAATATAATAAACACGCCAAACTGCAGGTTTTTTATACATAGTTTTTAAAAATTATTAGTAAGTTGTACGCATAAGCAGAAGTCAATGTGGTGCGAAAATAAGTTAAAATTTAGCGTAGAAATCTTTTTCAGACCTCCGCCACAAAGCCGGTTAAATAGTTTGGGTTCACGGAAGTGAGCTCATGGCAGCACCGATCGGGGTACGAAGCTGAATGTGGAAGGGTGGAGAAGGAGATTGGAAAGAGGAAGGTGGGCAGGTACCTGGCTATTCAGATCTTGTCAACAAACAAAGCTAAAAGATATTTCAAGCAAAGTTCCATTCCGATTGTGGTCTTACACCAGGGCGATACTGAGAATATCTTCCACTCTAGTGTGTACGTGCCGGAAGTATGCCTTATATTATTTTAAATGATAAAATTGTGAAATGACACAATTCGATTAGATAAAATTTATACGCACGCCGGATTTGAACCCGTGACCTTCGGATTGCTAGTCGATAGCCCTACCACTCGACCACGGAGGCCGTCATTTAACTATATATCTCTTTGCATTTTATTATATATAACAGGAATTTAATATTAATTTAATTACATATTATCTCACTACATGGAATGCTATATTGCCGTGCCAAAACGCCTATCTGACATTGAAAAGCCTAAATGAAGACCAACCTCTAATTGGCCGTATGATCACCAATGATCACCGGTTTTTGGAAACGATTTTCTCCCTTATGTATAAAGAAATTGTATCAAGAACAAGGTCAGAATCCCTCGGGCCGATTCGACGTAACGAAATACTGCATAGCGTCTGGCCTCTCGGAATAATTAAAAAAAAATGTCGATGACGCGGCGGGCAAGAAAGATGGCCGACAAAATGGCCGCCGCGTCAAAATATGGACGGAGTTGGTTTAGAAACTCTATATTCTTTCACTGTTTTTGATATAACTTCATTGTGGAAAGAATAGATTTCAGGTATTATCAGAAATATTGTTTTATCTAGATTATTTTCATGTAATTTTTGTAATATATCACAAAAGAAATGTTATAAATATTGGATTCGTATGAAATGTCAAATTTCTTACGTCATAATGAAAAAATATAATTTTCCTATGTTGGCCTTCAAAAGGAAAGGAAATTAGTGTTTTATATAATTTGGCAAAGTCTTTTTTAAAGGTTATAAAAATAACAAATGTTTTTTAGTTTACTGTAAAATCTATTTTATTGTCTCTTAAACATGTAGATAGGCAATTGTGCACGACACGAAGATACTATAGATAGATAGAGTAAACTTAAATGTACATGGACATGGGTTATTATTAAATGTATGGAAGCTAACAGGAAAGATTAATAAACAAATGTAAAAAAGATAACTGAAAATCAGTAATAAAATATTGGGAAAAACATGATAAATTTCACAGAATTTAAGAGCTGAAATATTAATTTACATGAGAGTATTTCTGGATCACGGTTTATTTTTAGCTTCAAGCCTTTTAACGGAACCCATAGTGACGTAGCTGCTATCCTGTTAGTGTAAGGTTATTTCAGAAAATAGATTATACTACAATACGGAGTTTGTAATTAAACAAAAAAATTTTATATTTTAAAACTTGAAAATGGTGTAACTCACTTACCAAGAAAGAGATTTACCGTTTAATGACCAGAATACGGGTACTCACATCAAGAAAACCATTTAAAATCTAAACGTTGCTTGAAATTACTTTGACCGTGTTCAGTTACCAGATCTGAATAGCTGGGTATTTTTCAACCATCCTCCTTCACATCTCCTCGCACTCCCCTCACCTTTTGTCATCACTAAATGCCCCAATCGATGCCATGGTCTCACTGGCTTTAAACAGCTATGAGCTGTTGGAAATCTTTTTTTTTTACAATAACTCCACACAGGAGGCTCTGAGGAAAATAATTTCCCTCAGGGCCTATGTCATCTTTGAAGATGCTGTGAGGAGGGTCTTTTTGAGGAGAGGAAGGAGGAACGTGGGTCTTGAAGAGACCCATGTTATAGGAAGGAGGAAACACAGAGGCCGGCAAATCGTTCCACAGCCGAGCTGTTGAACACAAGAACGAGTCGTAGAAGCGTCCCGTTCTCATGTGACAAATGTCAACCGTGTACATATGTTGGGCGCGCGTTTGGCGTGTTTCCCGACTCTTGTGCAGGTTATTATATTTATTCACATAAATAAGATATTTATATTTAATTAATGAAGACAATATTAGTGAAACTCCATCAAAAATCTGAAAACAGAAAAATCAGTATAAATATACGGTAACATCTAGGATTCGAACCCAGGACCTACGCCTTGCCGGGCTGTGCTCTACCAACTGAACTAATTAATGTGTTCAGATCCGGTTCGGAAATATTTAACTGTATCATATTTCGGTTAAGAACTCACAAAATTACCTTCATTTTCTTAACAGATTTGCAAGATTCAATCTGAACTAAATGCTATCTAGATAGTGTCTTGGATGAATTTATCCATTTTTTTTTTAACATGCGACATCTTTTGACTTTTAGGTCAAAAGTAAAAAATCTAGGATAAATATTAATTATTATTTTTAACTTTATTATTTAATTAATTGATACAATATTGGTAGAGCACCGCCCCGGCAAGGCATACATAGGTCCTGGGTTTGAGTTCTAGATGTAACCGTATCTTTTTCTGATATTTCTGTTTTCAGATTTTCGATTGAGTTTACAAATATAGCATCCATTAATTTAATATTACAATTTGAGGTTTTACTCATTGTGTTAAAAATAAAAAGATACATAATTATAAAGTTTTAAGTTTTTTTTTTATCTCTTTTAAACCCTATCTAAAATATTACGTAACTTCTCCGTAAGTTCGCAAATAGATAATGTTTCTGCAAAAGTTGTACTTAGAATACTTTATTCATATATATTAGAACAACAATGTTCCATTCGATTTTTAAGAGCAACTTGTTGCCATTTCAAAAATTTTTTTTTTTTTTTTGAACAAGGTTCTGTATTAAAATTTTACGGACAACTTCTATCCCTGGAGGAATAAATATTATTTCCGAAAGGTTCTATTTGCCACAGATTTTGGAGTAACATGGTAACTATTTGAGTCGTACTTCAATTGTTCGTTCGCTCGGGACCACAAGGTTCCATCTGCATATTGCGTGAATCTGAGAAAAGGAAAACGACACTCGTGAAAAAGTGAATAAGCAGACCGTAATGTAATTGAATATTCTTTAGAATTAATATTATTCTACGATAAAATATGGTTTTTAGCCAAAAAAAAAAAATCTATTGAAATTTGGAACTACCAAACCGCTACAATACAAAAAAAAGTGAAATATGTCAACTGAATTTTTAATGTGTAATTCTAGTGCCTTTTGGGAGCATGGTAGTGGGTACCGCCGCCCCTGGAATCAATAATAGGATAACCGACACCTCTGTCATAGGATACCCTAAAAGATTCGCTATGTTGGAAATTCATGGGGGTGAGGTTCGTAAAGGTCTTGGAGGCGGATGCCTCTGATAGGGGTCAGATCGGGATAGGCATGTTGAGGGACACATTTTGACCTCTCCAGCCGGACACTCTCAACCCATCACCTTTCATCTCAGTGGGAGGGAAGGATTTATGCGTCCGTTACTCCTGAATACACTGACCCTCTGATTCCTACCTGAAAGACCTAATACCTTTTTTCATCTCTTCC
The DNA here is from genome assembly GCA_951813805.1 of Limnephilus auricula. NCBI lineage: Eukaryota > Metazoa > Arthropoda > Insecta > Trichoptera > Limnephilidae > Limnephilus > Limnephilus auricula. The sequence continues at coordinate 4,703,678 of OX638401.1, forward strand.
TGTATAGAACATTCCATTATTACTTAAAAAGACCCTCCACATAGCATCACCAAAGACGACGTAGACACTGAGGGAAATTATTTTTCCTCCTGTACGGAAATAATTTAAAGAAAAGTTGAGTTTGTAGAATTTTTTAAGAAAATTTCATAGGATCATTATCGTGTAGCTCGGTTTACAAGAGGACTGCGAGCTTTAGCTTTAGCTGTAAAAAATAAAAAAAATTCAAAACAATTTCATATTGGTAAAGTGCTCCTCTTATTTTGTGAACGTTGTTTGTGGAGTTGACAAATATACGAACATAAGACTTAGATGCTAAAGATTTAAGCCATAAAGCGATTTCTTTATACGAAAAATTTATCTAATATACTGCGAGATAAAAATACGCTTCTTAGAAGTAAGGAATTCTGGAGTAAGTAAATACTCATTATATTTGATGCCACTTATGTTCAGTCATGTCTAATGCACACTGAAAGAGACGTAATCTGAACTAATTTTCCGTCTCATCTGAGCCGCAAATTGCCATAAATGTCAGGAATCCAATTATAACCTTAGTGATCACTGACATAGATTATATGACCATAGACAAAGTCAAACGAGATAGATACTCAGTCGAGATAAACGAGCTGTAATTAATCTTAAATGACGTTTAAACCAGCAGTCTTCAAACTAAGGCTCGCGAAAGCAGATAAAGTATTATGTTTGAGAGGTGTTAAGGGTACCGTGCGTCGCACCGTTAACAAGTAATTGGATAGTCAACGCCTCTGCCATAGGATATCCCAAGTGGTTCGCTTAGTTTGGTGATTAACAAGGATGCCCGAGTGCAAGGGGTGAGGTTTGTACAAATGTACAAGTCATTAGCTGCATGGCGGGACGAATGAGGAGATGCCGGTTGCGGGGGGACTTTTTGACATCTCCAGCAGGACTCTCTCGAGGTCAGTCACTCCTGCACACACTGATTCATTCGTACCCCTCATACATTTATTACTTCGCAGAACTTTATTTTATTTCTTGATTTAAAAATACCCCCCACACAGTCTTCCAAAATATGACATAAGCTCTAAGGAAAATTATATTAATGTGCACATTTTAACTAAAGTGGCGGATGTCTTCTCTCATTATCGCCCTAGTGAAAGAACATCATTCAGAATCGAAACGTTACCTAGACAGTGCCTCGTGGACCGCGAGTTGATTGCCACTGCTTTAGGGCCTGTTCACAGGTGGGAGACATTCTAAATCCGATTACTATCTTTGAATTATAAATTGAAAAATTCACTACACGAGAACAGGTAATTTTTACTAGCCGTTCTTTTATTATAAAAAAATGAGCATATACGTAGTCAATTAAATTAGAAAATCTGTTAAAATCGTTAGGACGGAACTGAAAAATAAATAAAATGAAGAGGAATACTTAATATCATTAAAGATCCTTTCCAAGTTTTTTTATGAGAAAATTCAATAACCATATTCTTTATTGAAGGAAATGAAATTTAAAATTTATTTCCCATTTCCCGATGCGCTCCAGAAAACTCTTTAATTGAATTTCTGTTACCTGTATTAAATCTTTATTTGCGAAAATGCGTAATTTCTCAGATCCACTTAAAACTCGCGAAAGATTTTAATCAACTGTAATGTATATTCGGGAATATTCAACGAATAATTTATTTAATTTTTATAAGATGATTATTTTAAAACCAAAACTTCTCCTCTATCCCATCATCAGAAGAACATTTTTTTTCTTAAAAAATATTTAACAATAATTTTCACATTACAAACCGGTTTCATTAGTGACTTAATGCACTTTTTAGGATTTTATTTTCTTATGAAACAAAAATAAGACGGCGCACATACTGATTCGACGGATCTGCCGGATCTGCCGGATCTGCCCTGATGATGGACAGTGCAACGCTGTCCGAAACGTCGGCTAAAGAAGGAGGTAGCACAACACGGCATAACACCCCAAAAACAAACAACGAAAAGGCGCACATACTGTTTTTAAAACAATATAAACCTTCTCTAAAACCTCTAAACATCTTCCATTTACAAGCAAATGCTTCTATAGAATAGTAGTATTAATCCTTCAAATCACCCCTGGAATAATAAGGTTCCATCTGCCTTGGTAACGTCGTGCGATAATGTGATCTATAATAAGATACTTTAGAGTTCATTATCGCATGACGTTACCGCAACAGATGGAACCTTGTTATTCCATAGGGTCGAAACGTAAAATTCTAATTTAAAACCTAAATTACATATAAAAAATATATAGGTACCTACTAGGTGATTACTTTAATTTTATTTTTATGTGTTAATTAGGTACCTACCTAATATTTAATCTGTCTTTATTTCTTCTTTTTTTTAAAATTTATACTTAATATGTCTTATAGTTGTTTACGTAATCAGGCTGGAATAAAAACTTTAATAAAAAATAAAAAATTAAATAGTTGAAGATTTTTATTTTATTTATTAATCTTCTCACACATTAGGAATATTATTTTTTTTACATAGAAATTAACCTCACCAGGACTATAATAGCCTGTATTGAGGTTAACTTTAATACATTTAAGCGAAGAAGCAAAAGTTAAATACAACAAAAAAAAAACAAAATTTACACACATAAGTTAACTTCAAAAAAATATTATATTGGTAATTTTGAATTTGACATATGAAATTGACAAAAATGACTTAAAAATAAGAGGTCTCAAATGCCGAGTTGGTTTAGGCGCTTTTCACGGTAAGACAAGAGATCCTGGGTGAGAGTCCCAGTTGCTGGCGTTCTTTTTTATTTTTATGTGTCATGTTCTTTTTCTTATTTTCGTTTCGATTTATTAGTATTATCTTCTTCTTCATTGATACGTACATAAATATTTATTGTTTACACTTTAATAAAAAAAATTTAAAGCTTCATTGCTCTAGCGATTTCAAAGTAACACTGGATATAGAATTTGTAGAAATAAAAGTTGTGCAAATTGCATGATGCAGAACACCCCGTTCACGTGTTTTCGTCCCTAAAGGTTGTCAACGCCATTTGAAAAACATGTGTTAGTAGACAAGCCATGAATTTTTATCGGTTGATTCTATTTTAGCTTAAAAATTATAACAGCACAGAAGCTCACCACCTATAAATCGATAAAGGATTAATTTACAGCGAAACTAAATTTCCCTGTTTCCTGGAATTTTCCATAATTATGTTTTAATTACAAGTATATAACATGATATGAATTTATACACTGAGTTTTACTTTTAACAAACTTTGTAATTAATCTTAAAATTTTCCGCCTATTAACTCCGTAATAAAAGGAAATTCTTTTAAAAGCGACGCGCATACATTCTGGGTGTTTATTTGAGCGGTTGAAAGCATGCTGTAATCAAAATAATTTGGCAAAATAATATCGTTTGGATTTTTTATTTTATTATAGTAACAACGTTGACGGCCTCCGTGGACGAAGGGTAAGGCTCTCAATCCCGGCGTGTGTAAATAAAGTTTATTTGATTAGTTTGTTATTTCTCAATTAATTAAATAAAAATAATATATATAGTATACTTGCGGCACGTTCCAAAGTGGATAATACTCTCAGTATTGCTCTGGTCTAAAAACACCACTCAGAATTGAAACCTTGCTTGAAGTGGCTTTAGCCGTGTTTGATGGCCATATCTGAAGAGCCAGGTATTTCTCTCTCTTCCTCTTATCTATCTACTTCTCCACATTTAGAAAAATACAATTACCTCATTGTAATTGTACTTTTCTAAACTATCTAACTAACTGAGCATCACGCCGTTTCTCGTAGAAGTAGGCAGAGAGGACCGACCGCCAAACAACTTGGTCTTGCTTACACATCTTGCCTCATTCACATTCATAGATCGTCTTATACATACTCTTCTATAATTCTGACTCTTGACATAGCCCGACTTAAGTACCTGATGCACTCTATTATGCAATGTCTTCCTCAGGCGTCCCAGACTCCTTCTACCATTCACATTTGCGTCAACAAATAATCTTTACATTTGTACTTTGCCTTTCTTTAAATACCCGCTTGCTGTGAATGGCACAAGTTTTTTCATAAAAAACTTATTTTATTGCAAATTAGAATTTTTTGTAAGTTTTTTATTTTTCCACGATGGTATATATTATGTAGAAGTCGTTATACGTTCAAATTCATTAAACCATGTAAATACTTTGTTCATAACACAAAACATCGGAAAATTCTGAAGAAAAACGTAGGTACTGTATTTCTTTAGGAAAGGGATGATTGAAGTACTATGGTAAAAAAATAGAAATAATAAATAGAGACTTGGATGGAAGGTAAAATATAGGGGAAGGGAAATAAACAAAAAATGTATAAGACGGATAGTTTGACGGAAGACCGAGCTCGTGGGAGTTTGCTTAGAATTAATGAAGGAATCTGTCCTAAGTAATATTAATGCGATGGGTATCTCATTTATATTGATTGATATAATACACCAGGATTTCAGGGTGTGACGACAGGAATAGGATAAACCGGGTTTACCGATAAAAAAAAGATCATGGTGAATGGATACGAAATACAAATAAATAAATGTAACTTAATGTTGATGCGAATTAGAGAGAAAATAGTACATTTAATAATTTTTGGTTTATTATGCCGTGTTGCTCTTCTTCCTTCACCAACATTTCGGTCGTCAAGGCAGGTGTGTAGATTGTAGTGAAGTGTGTGTTTAAGAGGTTAGACTTTAAACCACACGCGTAACAACCGCGTCTGTCATTCTGTCCCGCTCACATTAAGCTTACGCACACTTACAATACATGCGAATGCGAAATGTGCGAATGAGACAACGCTCAAATTTACCTACAGAAATCGCTCAAAAAGGGGTTTATGGAGAATACACTTTTCTACACCGAAACTTTCATAAAATTGAAATTTTAAAAAATATCTATTTTGTAGAAAGAAGAAGCTACGTCGGTAGCTTTTTATAATTTTATAATTCTTTATGAGAGTTGAGTTAGAAGCACTTTTTCCTTAAATAATATTTTTTGATAAATCGTACATGTTTGACAGTGAATGTTTACGTTAAAACGAAACGCATCGAAAATTCGAAAACATACCGACATAGTTTTCACCCTCCTGAAGGCAGTATAAAAAAAATATATTCATTTTGTGCAATTTTCGATGTAGAAAAGTGTTTTTTCCCGGGCGTCCTTTTTGTATGGGCCGAAAAGCGAAGTCTATCATCTTAAGTATGTCAGTGAAACCGTGTTTCCTCCTAGGGCCGGTGTTTCTGTCAAATATGTGGTTTTCCGCAATTAATTTTGGTGTAGCCGTCAAGTACCGAACTCCGAGAAATATTAATCTTAGCCCCGTCGTATAATTTATATTATTATCGATTTCAATTGCCTTCACAATTAGGCGTGGCCAATGCATTGGGTCTTCCCAGGACTTCAGGAACAATTTAAAAATAATGGCCTGTTTCAATGAATCAGTAATCAATTCATTGTGCTCTGAAATTGCCGAATTTTGTCAGGACAGCACTGACACACTGTCCGAAATGTTGATGAAGGAGGAATTTAGAAGGAAAAGCAACAATGCATAGTACCCCAAAAAAACATGACAATACTGTTGGTATTGAAAATCTTAAATCATATCCAAATAGGAGATGATTGAAAAGTGAAATAAGTTTGGTTATTTCAATTGCAAATTTAATTTATTCATTCCGCAGTACGCGTTTGGAATAATGTTCAGAACATTTCCAAGGTTTTGTGAAGTGTGCATTGCGTGCATTGTACAACCCACCATATATAAATTTGACCCTGTTTGATAAAAGCCTTTGAGGAAACATTTTGCTCATTTTTTATTCAGTCACACTGTATAGATTAACACAAATTTTAATTACATCTGCAAAGTTTTTACGACATAAACATTCAAAAGCCTTTGCCAGTCTTATTTATCTTTACATATATTGAAAAATGAATATTTATTTGTTTGTCTGTTGTGCGTTCCTAAATTATCATACATCCGGTTGCGATGAAAGTTTGATGATTTGTTGTATGCATGCCCGTAAAGGTTTCTGCAAATAATGTTGAGATTTGGCGTTATGAAAGGTAGCGCGCGGGTTGTTGAAAATATGTGGGTATTTCGTATAGTTTAATGGCAGGATGGGAAAGGGTCACGAGGTAGGGGAAGAGGGAAGAGGGAAGGGGAACCCGAGAGGGGAACGGGGGTGTGAACGAGGACGCGTGAGAAAGGACGAGGGAGGGGCAGAAAGAGGTATTGCAAAGGACGCGTGAGAAAGGGGACGAGGGAGGGGCAGAAAGAGGTATTGCAAAGGAGACATAATAGCGGTAGGAGATAGCAGGTTTTAAATTTGGAAAATCCACGCTTCTCAGACAGACAGCTGTACGCGACCTGCTAATGCACCGGAAAACCTTCTGATTAATCCAAATAAGCACAGGCGAAGAAAATAAATTGTGAATCCAAGCGCACTTCGATAAACAAAATAAAAACACAATTACATTCTTTCTTTAAGCGGTATTGCAACGCATTTTTTTATAGAGAAACCTCACAAGAGTCCCAACTGCTCCCTTCTGGAGCCAGTGAGACTATGGAATCCCCAATTGGAGTATGTTGTGAGGCTGAAGGTAAGTGGGGAAGGGAAGGAGATGGGGAAGAGGAAGGTGAGAAAGTACCTGGCTATTCAGATCTAGTCACTAAACACGGCTAAAGCCATTATCAAGCAACGTTTCAATTCAGAATGGTGGTCTTACACCAGGGCGATACTGAGAGTATCTTCCACTCTGGAACGTGCTGCAAATATAATATATATTATTTTTATTAATTAATTGTGAAATAACACAAGGTTCGAACCCGCGACCTTCCGAATGGGAGTTAAGTGTCTTACCACTCAACCACGGACGGTCGTCAATGCCAGGTACTTGCTAGTACTTTATAAAAAAATATAAAATTCTGGTTTCAAATATAAAAATTCTCTGCTATTATTCTACTTTTAGTTCAGAATCAAATTACCTTGGTAATGTACATAAGTTAAAATTGTTTAAACAAGAAGGCAGCGAAATAAGGTCCCGATTGAATTGAATTAATGATTAATCATTTTAGATTCCATGTCTAGTCTAGGTTCTCTGAGCTCATTAATTAATTTCACTTAGGTAACACAGTTTTATCTAGTTACTGAAATAATCGCCTATTGTTTTACAATAACTTTACACAGGAGGCCTTGAAGTAAATATTTTACGTCACGGTTTATGTTCTTTTTGGGGATGCTGTTCGAAGGGTCTTTTAAAGGGAAGAAAGGAGAGAAAGTTCTAGAAAGGAACAATGTATAGCAATGGTAGGAATCTTAGGGTTAGTGAGTCTAGAAGTGAATGAATCCTTCCCAATGCGACGCAAGGTGTTGGGGTTGAGAGAGTCTGTCAGGGCATCCATCAGGTCCTTGAATGCTGTGTGGAAGGTCTTTTTAGGGAATGGAAAGAGAGGAAGTTCTGTAAAGGAAAAATGTATGAGGGGTGGGTAGGAATCTGGGAGTTCAATGTGTCTAGGAGTGCCAGACGTATGAATCCATCCCTCCCACTGAGTTTTAAGAATGTAATGGGTCGAGGGTCTGGCTGTGGAGGTCCACAATAGGTCTCTCTTATCCAACCAGTCCCGATCCGGCATTCTACACAGTAGGAAAGCTCGAGCAAACCAGAAATAATGTAAAAATAATTTATTTTCGCCCTCAAAGTTATGCGAGAAAAGTACAATCTTTTTAACTTTACGTATCGCTGTACTGTGGGTTGTATATTATGTAGATTTTTTAAATCTGTAGTTTGCAGATAACAACATAGCATAAGAAACTTGGATGAAAAATCTACGAAGGCGTGTGGTTTATTTGAAAAATAACTCAATTAAGGAGCACAGATGTGTCGGGTATCAAACCAGGTTAACTTCTGCTAACCCATTTTAAGGGAGGGTCGGATTTATTTTGCTCAGATTTTTCATTCAGGAACAAAATAATTCTAACGAAATTCGAATTGAAAATCATATAAAATGAATAATTGAATAATGTATTTTAATGAGTCTAGTTTTTTAACTGTTAATTCATGGTGGAATTCCATTGTATTAGATATGAAATTAAACAATTTTTTTCACTTTGTTCCACTTGTTTATTTACACCAGGACCGGTTTCGTCCTACTACGGACATTTTCAGACTGGTAGTTGAAATTCTTATGCTACGGAATTTATACAAACTTAGGCAGGGGCGCACAACATTGTCTCTATATGATGAATGATTCTATTTTGTTAATTTAAGGTATTATCAGTTATTTTGTTAAGTTAAGATACATATAGATAATTATAAAGTTTATTATTAAAATTATGAATGATGATACATAGTAAAAGGTTATTTTTAATTGACATGAATCTATATGAATTTATATAATTGAAAAGGTCTGTGATCACTGATATTTTATTTTGGTAATGTTGGGATATTCCCTCCTTGTTGCTTAGGGCTTAATTAACAAATATTAATAGCCCTATGGTAATTATTGTTATTAGGGTTTTACATATATTTGGGTTTATACATTTTTAATTACATACTTAAATTACACCACTGCTCTCTGAAGTAAAATTATTCTAAGTGAATTATAATGGATATATTAATGGTGATGAAGAAAATTGATCTTAAATATGTCATGAATAAACAGTTGGAACATAATGCTCAATCACTTAATCCACTGTGCTAATTTATTTATAATTGTAAGTTTCACAAATTTCGTCTCAATGGTAGATTAAAAACAATATTAAAAGATTCATTACAATGAAAAAAAAATACGCTCCTAAAATAAAGCAAGAGATATAAACATATTATTAAATGCGAGAATTCATTTATTTACTTAGTAATGCCTCAGTGCAAATGGCTTGAGTCACATAATATGATATGAAGGTTATTAGGAAACTTTTAGATTATTATTCTCACATCTGTTATGTTTTTCTTTGTGACACGTGTCCTTACGTCCTACGCCGGTTAAATATAAAACCTGTACCTTAATAACCTTAATATCTAATTGGTGAAATCATTATTATATTTCAAGCAAGCTCTTGCCTAGCGAGAACTTTTATGGTAGAAGGGTAAATCCTTAGCTCCGGACTCAGAGGTCGAATATTCTAAGTTCAGCGACAATCAAACATGTTGATTTTTTAATCATTTAAATCGATCAGTTTAGCTGATTGTGATTTTATACGTAATATTATAAGAGAAACCTCCCGGAGAAGACACGACGCGATCGAATGATTATAATATTTAGATGATCAGCGGATGAACTTGGAATGGAGCGCTAATATATGGATGAAGAAAGGAAGATAATGTACGTTCAAATGGACCAAATTTCACGTCATGAACCGGTGTAAAGGAAAAGCATATATGAGAGTTTTTTTTTAAGTTAGCACCATACAGGAGGCCCTTTTAAATATGAATACCGCACAAGAGTCGCAACTGCTCCCGTCTGGAGCCAGAGGTCTTTTTAGGGAAAGGAAGGAAAGGTTGTTTTGGGTAGGAAAATGTATTATCACAGGTACCTTGTACATACTTGGTTTACAATAGAACATTATTACTGCCGACTATACACGTACAGCCCAAAGTAATAATTAATGTTTGAATAACAGTATTCAGTGCTTCTTTGTAGGTTTATTTTTATGATCGTATGTGTTTAAGTTTTTTTATGTATATTTTGTTTAAATTCCATATTTCGCTGCCCTAGTGCTTGTATGTTCAATAGACCATTTTGCAAATTTTACAGGGGACGTTTTTTTTGTTCTTTACAGGCAAATTCTAAATAATTCTCGACTTTAGTCATTTCGTTTTATACCGTATTCAATAGACATGTATAAAACGAAATGACTAAAATCGAGTATTATTTAGAATTTGCCTGTAAAAAACAAAAAAAACGTCCCCTGTAAAATTTTCAAAATGGTCTATTGAACATACAAACACTAGGGCAGCGATTTGTAAAGCTGCACATCTCGATACAGGAATGCCCTAGTGAGATGTGCAGTTTTTTTTATGTTTTACACTATTTTTGGATAAATATGTTATAATATTTTCATCAAACTTCTCCCCTGCGAAGGTCTAATATAATGTTTTCTCCAAAGTGTTGAAGTATTTAAGGGATGCTGCGCGCCTGGACCTGTGAGATTTATGTCTTATGAGTGGAGCGCAATGATAATAAAGCATCTCCTTTATCACCCAGCGAGGGGGATAGAAACAAATGTGGTATTTACGGGTATTCATGGGGCATATTTTAGCAATGGAGGCTATGTTTTCTTTCGGAAATCTATATTTAATTGATTTGGGGAGCAATAAAAGCAGAAATCTTTTAGGAAGATTAATTCATAGACATATTTATTTTATTCATGACAAGGTTTCGGTTATTACTTATTTATTTGTCTTTTTTGTGGATGGAAAAGATTTAACTGTGTAACTAATTTAAAAAAGTTTGTTTTATCAGAAATTTATTGGGTTTTAGATGTCCATTGACTTTTTAAAAATTTGTTTATTAATTGGCTCGCCAACTGAATAAATCACATATTTATTATGCTGGGCCGCATCTGCGCATATCGTCCCGAAGTAATGCATGCCGATACTTCGTACGTTTGAAAATTTGAAAAAAAGTATATTCGCGACGAGAGCCGATAATGGCCGGTCACATTTGCGCGTATCGTGTCATAACCCTGCAACACGAAGCTTCGTGACGATACACGCAGGTGCGGCCCCAGCATTACAGTAATCAACTTTTTTAGTATGGTGATAGCGATGATTCCAATTATAGGATTAATTGATTTAACAATAAGTTATAATAAATTCAATTACAAGTACATTAAACCAAGAGGATCAAAATAACGTACACACACATTTGCGCGTATCGTGTCATAACTCATAACACGAAGCTTCGTGACGATACACGCAGGTGCGGCCCCAGCATTACAGTAATCAACTTTTTTAGTATGGTGATAGCGATGATTCCAATTATAGGATTAATTGATTTAACAATAAGTTATAATAAATTCAATTACAAGTACATTAAACCAAGAGGAGCCCTTGAGGTGATTTTTCACAAAAACGGCGCTATACAAGTCATCCAATTATTATTATTATTATCAAAATAACGTACACAAACATTTGCGCGTATCGTGTCATAACTCATAACACGAAGCTTCGTGACGATACACGCAGGTGCGGCCCCAGCATTACAGTAATCAACTTTTTTAGTATGGTGATAGCGATGATTCCAATTATAGGATTAATTGATTTAACAATAAGTTATAATAAATTCAATTACAAGTACATTAAACCAAGAGGATCAAAATAACGTACACACACATTTGCGCGTATCGTGTCATAACTCTAACACGAAGCTTCGTGACGATACACGCAGGTGCGGCCCCAGCATTACAGTAATCAACTTTTTCAGTATAGTGATAGCGACGATTCTTCATTCTCGTATATATATACAATATACACTTACACACATTTCGATCGTCCAGATGATTAGGCAGACATCTCCAAATACTAAGTTTTTAGATAATGAGTAAAAAAATATTCTAATGCTCACCATATATGTATCGATCCAAAAGGTTTCAGGGTTGCTTGTAAATTTCGGCCGTATATATTAATTAAATTTTCTCATAAACAAACTTCATAAGGGTTGTTTAATATTCAGTTTTACTCACCCAATTAAATTTATACGAAACTTAGGAGTAGCGCACCTGAAATGAAGTGGATATATTTTTTTGTAATTTATATATTACAACTAATAAACCATTAAGCAATGTGAGTTGGGCGCAACGATGAAGTGAAGTCAAATGAAATCAAATTAAATGAAATCAAAACAAAAAATATTTATTGTACAAATAATGGGTAGACCCCATTTCTTCCAGCTAACCACAATAATAATATAAAAAATACAAATATACTAATAAAAACACAAAAATAGGTGTTTCATTTATGTCAGGTATTCACTTAAGGTGTAATGACATTTGTTAACAAGGAAAGTGTTTAGTGACGGTTTGAATTTGTGTGTATCTTGTATTTGTTTAATGTTATATGGAAGGTCGTTACTTTAATGGCCATGTAGTATGGTCCTTTTTGGAATATTGTTTTGTTTGCTTTTGGTATTAATAAGTTTTCTGTGAACCTTGTAGCCCTTTCATTCAAATTCATAAGTCGTTTCTCATAATATACCTACGTCTTGTGGACTCGACACATGACCCAACAGAATTTTTTTATTACGTTATTAATCGCGCAGTGAAGTCCTGTTTTAACTCGACCATTTGGCTTTTATCTGTCTTTATTTTTTTTGTTACGTTCCGGTTCAGTGTCAATTTTTTTTGTGTTTAATGTGAATCCCTCACAAGAGTCCGAACTGCTCCCAACCGCCTGGAGTCAGTGAGTATGGCATCCTCAATTAAGGTACGTCGTGAAGCTGAAGGTAAGTGAGGAGAGGAAGAAGATGGGGACGATAAAGGGGGGGAAAGTACCTGGCTATCTGCTAAGATCTGGTCTTAAACCATCTCACGTAAAATCTTTCAATTCTAAATGGTGGTCTCATGCCAGGGTGTTACTGAGAGCCATTTAATTCAACTATTTGGAATTTCACCTGTCTGTAAATATGTTTTTTACGTTCTGGTTCAGGTTCAAGATGGTAGCTTTGTTGGACACATAGTTTGCATGAGCGTGGTCCCTACAACGAGCAAATCAGATAAATCAATATTACGGTACTTACCGACCAGTTGAAAACTTGGAAAACGTATTGTCATTGAGATGGTTAAATTTCTTTCGAAAAATTGAAGAATTCTTTTTTTGAAAAAAAAAATGCCACTTGCAATATCTGTGGTGTACAATTATGTAGATGTATACAAGTACCTACTCGATGATTTCAGAGGAAATTTTGGTTTTAATTGAAGAACGAGGAAATTGAAAAAAAAAATAGTTAGCAACGAAACTCGCTATCCTGTGTATGTCAATGTGATGGCCCGCACACTACACAATTTCTCGAAAACCATTTGTAAGCGCCTCCGCCCACTGAGGCAACTGAAAACTCTTAACTGCTAACTGTCTTTGTATGACAATGTGATGGCCCGCACACTACACAATCACTCAAACACCAGTTGTCAATGGTAACGTAAGCAGTGACTCGCGACTTGCACTGCTGATTGCCTTGGCCGGCCATTGCTAGTTGCCAGCTGTCAGCTGATTGTTCTTCGTCTATGGTTAAACAAGCTTTTTGACCAATCAAGACATAGAAACCAGCTGGTTTTAGTTTGTTTTCAGTTGGGCAACTTAATGGCAACGCAAGCAGTGACTCGCCCTTGCCGTGGCTGGCCGTTGCCAGTTTGCTCGCTTGACATGGTTGCGCCAGTTTTTTGTCAGTTTTCTAGTTTATTCTTGTTTTTTCAATTTTACAGCGACAGATGCCTATGATGACAGCTCATTGTTCTTCTCTCTATGGTTAAAAGAGATATTTACAGAAATCGTAAAATTGAGTAGGCTCTCATAGAAGTTTGATGAAAGTTTGGTTGGAATCCATAGCAACCAGCCGTCTTTGTTTGGTTTCAGTTGCCTCGTCAGCGGAGGCACTACTGTTCGCAGAACTATTACTTATTACACTGGCCATATTAGCCCACATACGTCTAGTTTGATATATAAACGCTATTAATTTGGTACCTATATTAAACTATTTAATAATAAGTTGCACCCGTCATTTAAACAATTTTAGAAGGTAACCCCTCTATATTAAGTCAAATTACTGCTGTAACTTTCTCAAAGTATCTCCATTGTTCAGTACATACGTTATTATTCTAATTAAATTAATAACTGTACCAGAGTTGGCGTTTAACGGCCATCAACATAGAAACGAGAAGGTTGACCTTTCAGGCCTCGGGAATATTTTGTCAGAAAATCACAGTAGATATTTCCACTTTGCAATAAAATCCAAATAAATGGAGTATTTGTGAACATATCCAAAACAATTATTGTAAGCAATAATTATTAGCCTGAAACACTCATCTACATTGAAAAAATCTCCCGAGAAAAGAAACATGATACATGATATGTACTATAAACGTTATTGTGACCTCAATTTTTTTCAATTTCATGAAAAAATAATTATTGAAAATTAAAAAAGGTTCACAAATTTTTCTCAAATTGCACTCGGAAACTTTGGTTTCATATATAAGTAGATCGATCTGTTGATTATTCAGACATTTTCAAATACCAAGTTTTGAGATAATTAGGAAAGCAATATTCGAATGCTCACCACAAATAAATTGTTATTAACACATCTATGTATTTTATATACTAAATATGTCATAAAATAACAACAGGAGGCATAACTCTCCAGTATATCACTATGAAATTTTGAAATATCCTATTAGTGAACCGGAAAACAGAAACATTTCGTTTAATTCACTACAAGTTTTTGTGCATTATAAAAGATTTAGTGGTGTTTATGAGTAATCTGCTATTATAATTCTTTAGAGGAGGCCTTCACCTTCACCTGAGAGAAGGGTTCTTGCTTGTGAATAATTTAAGATACCTATATAACATTTTCAACAAGATTGTAAATAACATTAATTATACTTTTTGATTACCTTTTTTTTTTTTTTATAACTATTGCAAGAAATAAAAGGCTTTTTATTTTTATTTTATTATTATTATATGAGTAATCTGAGAAGAAATTGTAGCAGGTAGAGGAGGGTACACATTTACATATAACTGCATACACATACATACGCATACACTCAAATTTTGAATTTTCGTCGATATTGTGTTCCTACAAAGACCCTGTTCAGAAGGAGCGTGAAATGCCCGAGCATTTTGGGATTCAGTCCTGGAAGATGGACTGGATGAAGTGGTCGTTTTGTGGCTGGCTGGTCACTCCATTGCACTCGATAAGTCCGCTCTCTCTGCAATTCGCGCTTAAACTGGACGCAAGATTGGAGTCTGGCGTACTAGGCGCGAGTTACGCGCGTACTCGCGATGCTTCTGGACTGTATTGGCGCCTAGTACCTCGTCTACGCGTATGCTTACGCACGAAACAATTCGCGGCGAATTCGCTCCTTCTGAATAAAGGCTACGTCAAACAGAAATCGTACATACCGCGCATCAAGGCGTCAGCGTAAAGGCTCCTTCAAACAGGCATCAAAACGCCGTAACGTCGCGTACTTTCTATTTGAATGGCCTCGACGTGTTCACTACAACACAACGTAGCGTTATACGTCCGGGACATTTTAACGCCTTGACGCGCGTAAGTACGCCTTCGGTTTGACGGAGCCTTAAGGTCTATGCTGGTGCCGCACCTGCGTGTATCGTCACGAAGCTTCGTGCTATGACACCGGCCAATGTGACCGGCCATTATCGGCTATCGTCACGAACATTCGCAATTCAACACATATGTTTTCTCAATTTTTTTTTAATATTTCTATTTTTGAAACTGATAATTCGTGGTGGAATTCCATTATAACAGTATAATAAAACAAATTTAAAACTTTTTCCACTTTTAATTTAATGACCGTAACCGGTTTCAGCTTGTCAAAGCCATCTTCAGACTGGTGAAAAATATTCTTAACCTAGGGATTTTATACAAAACATATTAGGGAGGGGGAGGAGGGGGCGGGGGAGGGAGGGGTGGTCTACAGGGATTTTATTCAATTATGGATTTTATTACATTTGTTGTTAAGTGGTCTTGAGTGTCCAACTATCTAATTATTTTTTTGGTTATTCCCAGTAGGCTAATTACATAGGGTTGGTAGCTTACATACTTTAGTATTGTTTGGGAAATACCTTACAAGTAATGTGAATTATTAGCACCTAATTTTATTGTTGTCAAGTCTATTATTAATTACAATCTTTATTATATTTATGATGTTATGGAATTTTTTGATTAAACAATTGATTTTATAAAGGGGGATACGTTGGAGTAGGATTATTCTTATAATGGACCTAATACAAATAAAGAACATATTTTACTTGGAACATATATGATAGAAAATTACAATGGATACAATAGTGGAGATTTTGCAAATGATTCTAATTTCTTATTCATTACAAATATAGGGTCTACTTTTTTTGTTAGGCGGGTTATTTCTAATGATTCTAGTTTATCAAGTTTATGACCCTTATTACAAGTGTGGAGGACTTTAATATCTCTGTCTTTATCAAACGAATGTTGGTTTTCTAATAGGTGTGACGCTACATTCGACAATTCACCTTTATCATTCACCCAATTTGTGAAATGTTCTTTTATACGGGTTTTGAATGATCTTCCCGTTTGGCCTATATAATATGACGGGCAATTAGAGCAGTTCACTTGGTAAACGCCTGAGTTTTCCAGTTTTTCTCTCTTATCTTTATTATTAATTAAAATTCTCCCTAGAGAATTTACATTATAAAATGCTGTTCTACATTTATCGTTATTAGTTAGTCGAGATATTTTTGTGGATATTTCGCCAATATAAGGAATTTTAACCCATTGTTTTGTGATTTCATTTTTATTTACGAGGCCTTGTGACATGATTGCTAATGTAATTTTTTTATTCTTTTTCTTTAATAAACTATCAATAGTTTCGCTTTTGTATCCATTGTTCTTTGCTATTGTTTTTATAATATTTAATTCATTTGTATAATTTATATAATTCAAGGGCACATGTAAAAGTCTGTGAATGAGGGAATAGAATACTGATAATTTATGTGAAATGTGGTGTCTAGATGTGTTGTGTATGATGTTATTTTTTTTTGTTTAGTGTCAAAATGTAAGAAGTATCGGCACGCATACTGATAATTTATGTGAAATGTGGTGTCTAGATGTGTTGTGTATGATGTTATTTTTTTTTGTTTAGTGTCAAAATGTAAGAAGTATCGGCACGCATTACTTAGTGACGGGTAAGTTCGGACGGAGTTAAGACGGACAATTAAAAAAAAAATCTTTTTTGGACGCGAGGTCCGACCTGTTCCTAAAAGCGAACAATTTAGCCTTAGGGGTTACATATTTCCCCTAAGGTCTCGAAGCATTAACTCATTAGTGGCTATATTTCCTGTTGATAGACGGTTGTAATCAGGACTGAGGCCAGGGCGATATTTCCGTCGATTTGATTGATGAAGGTTGAAGACCCTTGGGCGTAATATGCTGCCAAATTAAGATACTACTGTCGCTAGTTTTTCTAGGGGAAGATTAGCGAGGAGTGTTATTGGGGGTTGAAATTGATGGACGAGTGTCTGTAATAAAATAAAAAGATTCGTTTTAACAAAGTCGGTGATTGCGTGCGTTAAATTAATCGTATTTTTTCGGTAGATAGAGAGAAATAAAACAGCAATTGTCGGCCTTGATGTAAGATCGTTATAATTAATACGTATATAAAGTTTTCGTGGTAGCTTTATTTTTAATGTGAATTCCCCACTAAATCCCAACTGCTCCCTGTCTGAAGCCAATGAAACAAAGACACAACCAATAAGGGTACCTATGCTGTGAGGCTGAAGAAAGGTGAGGAAGTGCCAGGCTATTCACATCTTGTCTTCAAATACGATTAAAGCCATTTCAAGTAACGTTTTAAATCTGAATCCTGGTCTTATAAATACTCAGAGTATCTTCCACTCTGGAACGTGCCGCCAATTCACTATATATTATTTTTAAAATAATTATTTATAACAATAAGTAAAATTTATTTGCGCACGCAGGGATTTGAGAGCCTTACCCCTCGACCACGGAGACCCCCGTAATTAGAATTTAGTTAAGATGTGCAAATAAATTAACTTATGTATTGTAAACGAAGAATAAACATCATTGTACATACAATATGTAAACAATGAAAAAATATAAAAAAAATTGACCGGTCAGTGGTTGTGTGGGCATCGCGTTTGGGTCCCACCCAGGCGTTCCGCGTTCGATTCCTCGGCTGGCTAAGTCCTCCATCACAACACAAGCAACATCTTCCGCTTAGTGTGGTGGTAGTAGGATATTTTCAAATGTTGTTGGGTTATTCGTAACCCGGGAATGTTTGTCTTTCTTAAAAAAAATTAAAAAATAATGTATAAAAAACTACAAACACAGTAAAAAGTGCAAACTAAGTATAAACAAAGTACCTACAAACAAAGTTGAGAAACACACTCAAAACAAAAACAAAACATAATCAAAGTATGTACGATTAAAGTTCAAACATGGTACAAATATATTAAAAAAAGATATAAATAATGTAAAAACAAAGGGTGAACACGTGTATAATACAATAAACAACGTATAAAACAGTGTGTTTAATCTACAAATAGCGCCATGAAACCTACAACGCACCGTCTCGACTCGGCGACTGGAAAAATTAAAGATCGCTGGAATTCTAGAACAACTTTTTATCTCGACGAGCAAAACAAATTCATAATATAAAAATTATGTTTGTTTGTTTGTGCGTTCGTACCTTAATTAATATTTCATTCGATTGCTATTATTTTTTTTCGATATGTTGTGAACATGCCCGTGAATATTTCTATATATACCTAATGGTGGGCTGTGGCATTATGAAATTTGCATTTAAAAAATAAATAGGTCACGCGAGTTGTTGGAAAAATGGGTGTATTTTATGGAGTTAGGCGGCAGGGAAAAAAGGCTGGGGGGAGGGCTTCGCGGGATGGGGGATGAGAGAGAGGGGAAGGCGAAGAAGGTGGAAGCAGAATAAATGTGGGGGAATGGAAGTGGGGGGGGGGGAGATTCGTGAGAAAGGGAGAGCTGGAGAGAAGAGGGGGAAATGACACGAAGGGAGAAACAATTTATTTATTTAATTGGCATTCAACGCATGCCGGGTATCAGATAGTATAAAATATAAAAAAACTTAGCAAATAAATGTGCGATTTATTTTAAAATAAATTGGTACTAAAATCATTTAAAATATCTCAAAACACCTCCCAAACGAATTACTGACAGATTATTCTCACTTTATAATTAATATTGTTTATTAATAAACGTTAAATGAATATTTATGTGAATTACAACAAATGTTACAGTCAGGCAGCTGTGATGAATGAGATACATTTAATTGAAATGAATAAATAACGTTATCAATGAAAGGTTTTTAATTAAACGTCAATAAATGTAGTTATATCTTCGTCGTTGGAAAAAATTAAATCCTTTTTTGAAGGATTTTAAAAATCCTTACTAATCCTTAATGAGACGCTTTAATACTTTCTCAAGAATCCTGAGTAATTAACAATTTTTTATTATTATTGTTTTCTTTAAAAATAACACCTCCATTATATTATTACATAAGTTTAACAATTTACATTATACAGTAATAAAGATTCTATCCATAAAATAAGTTTTTTCAACGCCACTAAAGCGGAAGGCTTTGAATATTAAGTTATTTTGACGTCTGATGGCATGAACAAGATAAAATATTGACATTCTTGGCATGTTATTGTTTTTGTGCTTTATGTATTTATCTGTATTATTATCGATTCGATGGGTACAGAAATCTGTTCTTATAAATTGTACTGTTTTATCTATAATCGAATGTATCTGTTTTATGTTACTGTAAAAAATAGCTAAGACGGTCCATTGCATTTATTTTTAAATATTAGTTAACATAACATTTTGAGGATTTAAAATAATTTTCTGTTAATCAAATAACTGTCCTGATGATGGACTGGTTCGCCGTTCGAAACGTTGGCTAAAAATGTAGCGCAATACGGCATACTACCCTTAAAAATAAATCACGATAATACTTTGGGTTGACAAATCTCAAAACACAACCAAATAATTATTTTTAATAAGTTTTGGTACCTACTGTACAGTGTACACATATTTACCATCTCATTTTCGTGACAGCAGTTTCGGCATTCGAAATCGATGACAAAATGTGATCAAAATACCCACGTCCACGTACAGTTGCACGGAGAAAAATGTTATTCTAAAATACGATCATTTTATTCGTAAAAACGGGACTGAAGTTCTTACGAACAAATTAACAGTGTTTCAATGTTTATTGGCGGGAAAATGAAAGAATAATTTGTTGCTAAACGTACGAAATTACGTATACCAACAAATTATTCTTATTATTGGTATATTCTTGGTGTACGTAATTTCGTACGTTTAGCAACAAATTATTCTTTCATTTTCCCGCCAATAAACATTGAAACACTGTTAATTTGTTCGTAAGAACTTCAGTCCCGTTTTTAACCATTTTTACGAATAAAATGATCGTATTTTAGAATGACATTTTTCTCCGTATGGCTAATACTTAGAATATACTCGTGTGTACCTTTAAATATAATACTTAATTTTTACGTAATCGTTAGTAAAATATTATTTTTATATCAATTTCCGTATGTACTGAAAGTCTACTTTTTTTTAGAGCGATCGATGAAGGAAAATATTCCTATCAATTAGAACATAAATGAAGTCTGACATCTCGATTTTACCATCGATTTTCTGTCTAGAGACCAGAATGGTGCGGTTGACAACATTCTAATTTCAAATGTCAAAATAAAAAAAGGGTATAAAAAAATTTATAAATCTGAGATAGATATGGGTGTGGAAATGAGAATGCCATAAAGTAATACTTTAATACGATGAGCAGTTGAGAAATTTCTTCTAAAATTTTAATTAAAAAATCCATGGAACAAACAAATAATTCGCCTTACTTAAATCATGTCTAGTTTCCAAGAAAAATGCTAATAATTGTCGCAGTCAGATAAGCGCATAAAGAAATATACAGATAATAAGATTAAACTTAGAGGTAGGAAGTTTCACATGAAATAATTATTATCTATTTTAATTGTAAATCTGTTCATTTATTGTTTTTGTGTTTAACCACTCGAGCGTATGGTGTTCAGTTTTTGATTTGGCCATTCTATTTAATATCATTCCTAAAAATATTTATACAGAAACATATAAACTGTTCTCTACGGTTTAAAGCTAATGGATCCACCTAGATTTCATCACATTTATCCCATATTTGTAGGTTCTTTAAGCATAGCAAGCAATGGCAGAAGAGTAAAAGTGGTCCAAATTTGGACCGAAATCGCTCCAGTGGTTAATTCGTAGAACTCCATTTAATTTTTTTTTTACATTAACTCCGCACACGAGGTCCCGAGGAAAATAATTTACCTCAGGGCCTATGTCATCTTTGATGCTGGTGGAGTGTATTTTTGAGGAGAGGAAGGAGTGAACGTGGGTCTTGAAGAGACCCATGTTGTAGGAAGGAGGAAACACAGAGTCCGGCAAATCGTTCCACAGCCGAACAGTTGAACACAAGAACGAGTCGGCGAAGCGACCCGTTCTCATGTGACAAATGTCAACCGTGTAAATATGTTGGCGCACGTTTCGCGTGTTTCTCGACTATGCACCGGTGCCGAGGGGATCAATGACGCTAGTTTCTTGGAGCATCTTCCATTGAAATACCGGTAGAACAAGGATAACATTCCCACCAGACGCGAATTGTGCTCCAAAGATTGCAATTTAATAATAGTTATAGTTTTTTTTATTATTGTGACACCTGTTTCGGCTTACAAGACCATTTTCAAACTTTTCAAACACTCGCAGAACTTAATAATAACATTATTAAATTTAATTTAATTTAAATGATTAAAAAAAGTAAACCAGTTTGGCGTCTACGTAGGTAATAATAAGATATCTCTATTGCAAAAATTTAGAACAAAATCTAAAAATACACATTTGTTTATAATGTACATAGGATTATGATTATAAATAAATAGAGAATAATATGTAAACACCAAGTGCTAAGTTACTGAGGTGTAAAGAATAGAAATACAAGAGTTATAAGTTGTGGTTTCTCATAACCCGCCTCACTACGCTAGCCTGTGTCGATGCAGTAAATTTGCAAGTTAATTAATACCAATGAATATATACGAAAATATGTTCTCTGTGAAGTTTGGTTAAATCGATAACTTTAAATTAAGGTGCATGCGCCGGTAAAGTCCCTTTCATTACTGTTGTTCCTAATTTTTAAGTTATTTAAAAAAAAGTGAAACATGTTTATTATCTGGAAGAATGTTGTAAAGTCTTGTTTCAAATTCATATGTATGAATGTCATTCGTCATTCCTATGTCTACCTACGTTAAATTATCGTGAAAACACGCTTATGTGTCCAAGCGGTTAGCTGTAAACCTCATTATCAATAATTATTATATTATCACTAAACGTACTTCATAACACAAGGACATCCCTAGCATGGCGGGCGAAATAACACAATATCTACACTATGTATAAAATTCTTTTAATAAATAAATAAACGAAAATTCTAAAGTTTCTTTGACCAAAAATAGAATAAGTTATAGGAAAGTATTTAATTCTCTTTTCGTAGCATTTATTTATGACTGTAAAGCGAACCGCTCACTGAAAAGACTGAAACCAAACTAAAACTGGCTTGTAGCTATGGTTTCCAACCAAACTTACTACTCAATTTTACGATTTCAATAATTATCTCAACTTGTTTAACCATGGATGAAGGACAATCAGCTGTCATGTCACGCAACTGGCATGTCGAGTCGCGAGTTACTTCCCGCGTTGCCATGGACAACGGGTTTTTGAGAAGTTGTGTAGTGTGCGGACCATCATATTTACATACAGAAGATAGCGAGTTTAGTTGTGAACTGGTTTTTTTTTCAGTTTTCTCGTGAGCGGAGGCAATTAAAGACATTCATTAGAGGTAGCCTAAGGATTGTTTTTTAGATACATAATTCTATAGTATATTGAGGAATTCCATAATCGGTTTCTCAGTTAGGTAAATTACATATGTATAAATGAACCACATTATAAACTGTTAATTTCCCGAAAATAAAATAAAAAAATAAAAAAATAATAGTTTCCCGTGTCTTTGTGATTGGGTCTAGTGCAGATGCAGTACCACCTCCCCATGCTATGATACCATATTCAATAAAATTTAGACAGACGGAAAAATATATCATTTACAAGTGTTGGAAGTTGAGAAAGTTTCGTATTCTGAAAAGAGTAAATAAAACGAACCGAAACTCTAAACGTCGATATTGCATAAACAAATATTTGCACTTGTTTCAAAATCCAGACAGGAAATTGGGGAATGCGTTTGTTTGGACAAACCATCACCCGGTTTTCTCCAATCTACGTCTATCAATTACTCTATTTTTTCCCGCTTTGGAAATTTACACAAAGGAATAAGTTTTGACTGTTGAGTAAGATATCAAAGTATTCTTATAGCAACCGAAGTTTTTGAAATTGCTGTATAATTGTAACTAACACAGTGATACCATTATCTTCGATTAAAACAATATAACTGAGAGTCATAATACTGAGTAAGAAACCATTAGTTAATTTGAATTAATCAAAGTAATTGATTTGTGCTGACAGCCGGTAAATCAAGGCAGGACCCTGAAAATACCCACTTTGGGTCTAGGGTCACAGCAGTCCACTCTCATTGTCCTAGAGCGGAGATTTAGGTCTTAAGGGCTGAATCACACTTACGAAGTTTAGGTCAACATTTACATAATACGCTCTAATGATTCAAATTCTTCTAGTCAACAAGAGGTTCCCAATCTGTGTCTCGCTAGTCAAATTCAATTTAGGCAAAAAAGGAGGGATGCGAAGGATCCATTTGATTTCTTTTGGAAATTTTTTTGAAGTTCTTGTATTATCTGTTAAATTGACAAATATAAAAAATGCATGGAATTCTTAATGACACATGACAATTAAACTAGTGTTCTAATTTTAAAATTAGATAATTTTGAATAAATCAAAACCAACATTTATACTGCAATTTCTATTTTAGTAATAACTTACTTGTTATTTCTAATGTAATATATTTTAAATTGTGCCGTCTTACCAGATAATGTATTTACATATTTTTTTAAAAGTAATTAACAATCTACTATAAATATTTTCCCCAGAATAGCTACTTATACGGAAAGAAATGATTTTTTGATCGTGCCTATCAAATACTGCGGCGCCCGACTTGTTAAAATGGCCACCATACGTAAACGGAACCGGTACGTAATAAACAAATTTACAGAAATAAGAAATGGATAACACTGGAGTAACTCGAGATAAAACAGGACTTTGCTGTGCTCAGTCAATTAGCGAACAGATTATATTTGTGACGTTTTATGTGAAATTAGCACGATTTTGAGCATTTTAAATATTCCTCTGTGTATACTCCTATTAGCGTAGTAGAGTAGATTAAAACATGTATATTTTTTACTAGTATAATAAAATTAACTAACACTTCCGAGTAACGGCTGCGCGGCCATATAAAATTTAAATTTGGATTGAGGTCAAATTACCTAACCAAACTGAATAATATTTTTTTGAATCAAACGGTGTATTAAATTTCTAGCAATAATTTTTGCTACTTTATTTATTTGCGTTGTTAATTAACAAATACCATGAACATGCTGTACTTTGCGTATGTACGCAGTTTTCTGGAGTAAGCCTCTCAAATCTGGAATCCCAAGTATAAATAACACGTAGAAAGGATTGAGAACATTTTCGGAGCTATCGTTCTCATCTTAGTCACGAGGATTTAGCTGCATTTTTCAGGATGTCGTCATTGGATTTTAATTTCCTACTATTAAGACCTACTATTTAAAATAAAATAGCTACTACTGTGATAGATTTCCAGGAATTACTCGAAAGAATTCAACTAAAGTGCCAATCTGACAAAACAGACAAAACCATACATTAACATCCCTGAATGCAACACTTAAAACAAAATACCTTCATTCACAGTGATTCACACATGTGTAACATTTCATATGGTGAATTCGACTTATTTAACATAATACCTAACACTTTCAAACCTAAAATTAATAAATAACACTTTCACATACATGTTACAAATTACACAAAATAGATCCACCCCTTTCCCCTCCCTTCCACTATCCCATCCCCATCGGCTTATTTCATTAAATTCACTAAATAATTAAGTTACTTCAGTGAAAACCTATTAGTGCTTAAATAATTTATACTTATTTTATCATGCATAATAAAATATTATAACTGTTGGTTTTCCAAATAAAAAAAATTAAAATAAAATATCGGCCATTAAAGATAACTCTAAAAACTTTATAATTATTTTAACCAACATACAATAATATAATGTTATTTACTATTTATTTATTAAAATGACATTTTATTATATTATAAGGATGCAGCCGTTCTGCTTAAGACAAGAACATCGGTTCTTACCATTTCATGTTAAAAGCCATTGACTAGCGGCTGAGAATAAAAGTTTAAAAATGCTTGTAAGTAGATCGTTTATTCCCCGTATCAAATTTTTTAAATAAAAAATTTAATATCGATTTATTTCATTAAAAACATGCTTTAATGTATACGTTCATTTAATATACACGATGAAAAATTATTAAATATCGGGTACTTCTTGTAAGTATATATATAGTATATTTTTCAATAATGTCTAAACAAAATAAGTGTGTAAAAAAAAGTGAAATATTTTAGTTTGTAAGACCACAAATAAAAAGAAAAACTTAGATATTTTCGTCGTAAACCACGTTCTCGGATTTATTTTTTAATGATTTTACCTGATAAAATAACAATCTTGTTAATATTGTTATTAAAATAAAATCAATTTATGTTTATTTTAAATAGAGTCAATACGTCTAGAATTTGATTAAAAAAGGACTAATTGCCGGTATTTTCTGGTAAAACACAAGAATTAAGAAATAACGCGCCAATCTGTGAAATACAATATTATAAAATACGCTTCAATGTAAAGTTATGAAAAATCACCTACGACGCTGATCTATTTTCGTTTCTGAATCAAGAAAGAAAAAATAACAGGTTTCAATGAAATGGTAAGGAGTTGGGATGTTTAAAATAATATTTGTCTATTGGGTCACACCATATATTTCCGAAATGCGGGTTGTTTAAGAATAAAGTTTGGGAACCTCTGTTGTCAGCAGTGTTGTAGGATTTGAACTCTAGGGCCTGATATATAATTCAATTACTCAATAAGGGTCAAAAGCCCTAAGAGACCAACTTATTCACCTTGTCTCGGGTGGCGAAGGACTGATTGGCACTCACTGAATTAACAGGAATGGATTCCTAGCCCAGAAAATTGGTCTATCCTTGGCTGGAAGTTTTCTCGATACCTAAAATAATGTTTTTTTTTCGAAGTAATACTTTTAACTCGGTCCTAGAATATTGCAAACAAAAGAAAACGAAAGTGATATATGATTGACGCCGAAGGATTAATTTTGTTTATTTTTATTGAAATTATAAGGCAAAGGCACAAAATAATAATATGTTACTACTCTTAATCAACTCTTATGTATAATTAATTACCTAGTTAGTTGAGAAGTATTGTTGGAAATAATCCTTTCTTCACAATTTGCTAGGTGGGTATTATGGGTACCGCCACCCAGGGAACCTTTTTTGGTTTATCAGATAAAAATGCAGGTCAGCAGATGGGTTCGGTCTATGGGCAAATTTCAATGAATTACCGACCAATACATATAATAATTATAATACAGAAAAACTTGTAGTGAATTAAACAAAATGTCGATGTTTTCTTCCTTATTTAAAAATGTCATACCAATGTACGGGACCGTTGTGCTTCCCGGTGATATTTTATAGCATAATACGTTAAACACGGACACGTGTAAATAATATTTGATTTATTGTGAGCATTCGAATATTGCTTTCCTCATTATCTCAAAACTTGTATGAGCGCATATAAGAAATAACTTTTTAACCACTCGAGCGCTTTTTGCCACAATACGGCACTATTTTTACAACCACGGATTGCTTTGTTGCCAAAATGTACTTAATTAATATATTGTACATTCAAATATAATAAAATAAACATTTTCTAGATTCTTTTAAAGTTAGCGATTGAATAATATTTTTTTTATAAATCCTACGAATATGTGATAACAGACAAATGATAGGTGAATTCATTGGCTATATATAACTACAATCAGTTTGTATGTCTCCATATTCAAATTCGGAGGTATGATTTTTTTAATGTGGGCGGAAAATTTTTCTTTAGCAATCCAAGGAAAAAGTTTTAAATTGCTTTGTCGCTCCAGTGCAGTGGTTAAAACTATAATTTAATGGCTAAAATAATCTGTTACAGTTTTCAATGATTAACTTTTTATCTATTTTATAAAATTATTCAGAAAATCAATAAAAACCCCCTTTGAGATTGAAATCGCGACATTTAAACTCCGTTTACCTAGATGTTACCTATGTTTATGATGGCATACTTATGGCTCAATAAGAATACATACATTTTTGGCTTGTTGCTTCATATTTAGCCATTTACGCGTATCGTTTAGATTTTAATTGGTCGTCTTTTACTAGGGCGATACTTAGAGTATCACTACATACAATAAAGAAGAAAAATACTAAAGGCACCAAATTTTCAGCTGCCGCAACGAAAAATACACAATTTGGTTTTAAAAATATAAAGTGCGATTTTCCCAGCTACAATTTCCAAATTGGCAAATTCAACGGAAAATTTGAAATGGAAAACTCTGGAGAAATGAATTCCTAATAAGCGCTCTCTTGTTGGATACATATTCGTATTCCTATTGGCGTAGTATTAATTGGGTGCAGGTACTCGTACAAGAGGCGGCTAAACGAAAACGGAATGCTTGCTAATTAAGCGAGTATGAAAAAATCTCTTCGGATTTTAACTGCCTACAAAATTGTTCAGGACGAAGAAGGTAAAATGAAGGTAGTGATAATCCTGCCTTGAAGTTTTTGTGATACAAAGTATATTAATTTTAGTAGCATTTTGAGTGAGTGGCTGGAATAATATCCCCAATTTAAAAAAAATCCCGTTTATTAAGGGAATTTATTTTGTGCCTTTCTCACTATTATGAACTTAAAGGATATTTATCGTGATTTATTTTTGGGGTACTATACCGTGTTGCTCTACCGTCTTCTTTAGCCATTACAGTGTAATATTTCGGACAGCATTACAGTGTTCATTATAATACTTTGGCCGTAAAATTTTAAAATCATATTATAACCACTGGAGCGACAGAGCAATTTAAAACTTTTTTCTCGAATTGCTAAAGGAAATTTTTCCGCCCACATTAAAAAAATTATACCTCAAAATTTGAATATGGACATGTACAAACTGATTATAGTTCTATATAGCCAATTAATTCATATATCTTTTGTCTATTATCACATATTCGTAGGATTTATTACAAAAATATTACAAAACAGTTAACTTTAAAATTTTAAAGAATCTCGAGAATATTTGCCACATTGTGGCAGCAAAGCAATCCGAGGCTTTGGAAATAGTGCCATAATGTGACAAAAAGCGTTCGATTTGTTAAAGGATATTCTTGCATTTTTTAAAAACATTATTAATTTGGGAGGTGGTACAAGTAATGCCTACTCGGGAACCAATTATTGGATAACCAACAATTTTGCTTTAGGTCACTCAAAGTGGTTCGCTACGGTTTTCGGGTTCATCGGGTGAAGTGTGTTTAGGTTTCCCACCAGATGCGTTGCGGGCCGGATCAGGAGAGGCCGACTTAGGGAGACCCTTTTATCTCTCCAGCTGGTCTCTCCCGACCCATCACGGACTCATATATCCGTTACTTCTGGACACATTTTCCCCTAGATACCTCGTAGATATTTCCGTCCCAGAACGTCATCCCCTTTCTTTCACTAAAAAAAACATTGGCTTTTTGAGACTTCTGATGTCATTATTTCTGATATCATGAAATTATTTTTACTATTGTTGTTAACTGAATCATTACAAAAAATACGGGTAATTAAGTTAGAACGTGATTAGTAAAAAAAACAAATGGTTAGTTCATTATTATTGTAAAAAAATGTTTACGAATTTCATAATACAACGTAGAACAACATAGTTTTTTGTAAATTTTAAAGAAAAATCGACGTTTAAGGTAGATTCAGACTGGACGACGTACGTACGCATCGCTACGCCAAACAATGCTTAGCAACCCATACATTTTCTATGAAAATGGCCACAGACATCGCACGTCACGATGCATGTGGCCAATGTGATTCTAAAACATAAATTTTCATTGAAAATCTATGGTTGCTAAGTAGCCCAGATATTGTTAGGCGTAGCGATACATACGTACGTCGACCCAGTCTGAATCTACCATTAATCGTATGCAGTGTTCATTGTTTGTAAGTACATTCTTGATTTAATAATAATAATAATATTTGGATGACTTGTACAGCGCCGTTTTTAGGAAAAATTACCTCAAGGGCGCTGTACAAATTTCAATACATTTCTACAATCTTACTTCTAACTACACACTAGACAAACATAAAAACCTACGGCTAAAACATTGCATCCATCGGTTCTTCGATCAGCGATACAACAATATGTGTACAACGCATCTGACGTCTGTACACCAATTAACGCGATGCTGCCTAAAAATGTACATGTAAATGTATTTATTTTTATTTTTTATTGCTTTATTATTTTTTTTATTATTTATCTATTTTTATATATTTATTTATAAATTTGTTTATCGGGGAAAACAGCCGACCAAAACAGCTTTTACTTATCTATCTGTATGATAAATAGATAATAGGAATGAACGTTGTATTATGCAGGTTCATCGGAAAATTCCTGGAACCGGAAGGTCGGCAGTCCCGGGAAAAGGGTGATGTGAATGACTAAGACACGCTTGTCGTGAATTACGGAAATAAGCGCCAGAGTAAATGATTTATTTGGGCAGAGCGTGTATAAATATACCCGCATTACACGATTATCTTGTAACCCAGCGGTCAGCAACCTTTTTGGAGCTGCGATCTCAAAATTAAAAGTTTTTTTTCAGCGTTCCAGAAGAAAACAAAATCGCAAATTTACTGGAAACAGGAGATTTGTTCAGATAGATGTAAGGTAACAAACAGGCGGTTAAAGTTTTTTTTCATTATTTTCATAAAATTTAACATTTTTTTGTAACTTCTAAAAAGGATTGAAACGAACATCTAGTCTCCTTCAATGGAATCTACCTTTCCGACAGGCCTTGCACTGATATGATTGGTGTTACGGTAAGTGATCAACTCAGGTATCTTATCTTAATAAAACGGACAGAAATCTCTAGAGCCCCTAGCTCACTCGATCGATAAGGATTGACAGGATAACTTTCGGTGACTTCTCATCGTTCCCTAGCATGACTGCAGATCGCTAAAGAGTAATGACACTTCACAATGATTAAGTATTATTAATATATTCGATATCCACTGTTGTTTGTACGTTAGCGATATGCAGTTGTCCTTGGGAAAGATGAGAAGTTACCGAAAGTTATCGATACAATCCTTATCGGTCGAGTGCGCTATGGGGCCAGACGTCGCATCGGGTGGGAATAGTGTCCCTGTCTTCGACCAAGATTATACTTGGTCGAAGGTTCCTGTTCTACTTATTATCGGCATTTCGATGGAAGATACTCCGAGGAACTAGCGTGATTTTTTTTTTCGGCACATGTGAACAGTTTGGAACACATTTGCACACGGTTGAGATATGTCACATGAGAACGGGTCACTTCTGCGACGCGTTCTTGAGTTTACTCTGTGTTTCCTCCCTGCCACAAAATGAGTCTTCTGCAAAATGGGTCTCTAACGCCCATCGTTCACGTAGCTACTTGCAAGCGACGCTACCGCTACCTGTCGTACGATTTTGCTAGTGCAGCCCCTAGCGGCGATTTCAAACACTAATAATAGTATACAAAATACAGACGAGCTCCATGGAAGAACGGCGTATAACACACATTTTCACTCCTAGAAAAATGATTTTTTTCAGGGCTTCCTGTGTGGAGTTAATATAAAAAAGCATTGAATAAAATGAGCAATTAATTTAATATTTTCTTCAATAAACTAAATTAGTGAAAACGGTGTGAACCATAAGCGGCGTCTTCTCCGACGAAAATGTGTACACATCATGTGAATTGTTAGGTCCGGGCCACTATGTTTTTGTTTTCTGTGACCGATAGAAATAAAAAATCGTTGTGGCCCTGCCCTAGTGTTTTAGTTTTTGTCGGATGTTTTTTTAAACATTTTGTCGCAGAAGACGCCGCTTTATGCCTGCACAGTTTGAGTAAAAACATTGATTATTGGTGATATATTAGAAACTAGGTTTTGCCATAAATATTGGCGGTGGATGCGTTAGCTCACCTACTGCATGGCAGGCAGGATCTGGAAAGAGGGTGATGGAATTTCATAGAATTTTAATTGAAATAATTCTCCAGTAACAAAATTCGAAGAATGTATTCCATCGGCGAGTTTTTAACAGAACAAACAATAAACAAGCTAAAATACAAACATTTGATTTATTTTGTAGAATACAATCTTAGAGTTGAGTGAAAAATATTTACATATAAATGACATGCAAACTTAAATACCAGTATTTTTTTTAAAGTTCGTTTTCATAATTAAATTAATTCTACAAGTTTCAATTTTATTAAAGCCCGCGAAAATGCCCTGTAAGAGAATGGAGAGTGTGTGACGTCGTCTCACGTCATCTGGTCCCTTATTGTGTGAAATATCAGGCTAAATATTTACAAAACCGAAAAAAAGAAGAAAAAAATTAATTTAAAAAGTTGTAGTAGTTAGATAGCAATCAATTAGTACTAATCAATTCAGTTGCCGGAATTTCGAAAAAAGTACATTTTAATGGTTATTTTTTCAATTTAAAAACATGAAATGTCATTTTGCACCGATTGCCATGTTAAGAACTATTTCGTGCTTTTAAATTGAAAAAATAACCATTAAAATGTACTTTTTTCGAAATTTCGGTAACTGAATTGATTAGTACTAGTTAATATCTAACTATTACAACTTTTAAATTTATTTTTTTCGTCCATATTAAGCGTGTCGCGGTTTTGTAAATATTTTCCCTTATATTTCACACAAACAAGGGACCAGATGACGTCACACACTCTCCCGTAAGGTGTCGGGTGTTTTCGCGGGCTTAATAATATTCAAACTTGTAGAATTAATTAAATTATGAAAACGAACTTAAAAAAAAATATACTGGTATTTAAGTTTGCATGTCAACATTGATAAAAAAATTTAAAAAAGACTAAACTATTATTTCACAACCGACTAGGCATTCAAATACAAACACTCTCGGAGAGTAGCCAAGATAACGTCCATTGGAAAGAATATAACCCAAAAAATATTAATAAAAGTAAAGTGGACCAACCTATTACCTTTTAAATATATTATTATATAAATGAGTAATAGGCGTGACTTGGGCCGATCAAATAATGTTTTATTGAAGGGGAAAATGGCCCAGCAATAAATTGATATGTTCGACTTTGGGTCATTTCGATAACGGATTGGGTTTGTTTGTTCGGCGGAGAACAAAGTGCGCACCTTTGTAAACAAACGATAAGTTTTATTATTGCTAGGAAAATAATACTACAGCTATAGAGATAAAACGACGTAGGAGGTCAGAGTGACTATTATGATCCATAAATAATCCAGGAGAGCTGGGTATTATTCTGAAAAGGTACAGTATTTAAAAAAAAAAAAAATATTATTTGATACAATAACTTTTATTAAAACATTATTTTATAATGTGAACCTCACTGGTTGCGTTGTTACCCGTGATGAAGCCCCCATTTACAGTTAATAAAATTGATTAAAAAAATTCTAATAAAATAAAATAAAACTAAGACAATGAAAGTATTTTGAGGTACGGTTGTAAAACATTAATATGTTTTATTCTTTATTTAACATTAATATGTTTTATTCTTTATTCTTTAACGTTATGAAACACTGGATTTTTGTTCGTTAATCCATCTTTTAATTATTTTGTTATCCTCATTTTTGGATGAAGATTGTTCAATGCTTATATTGTCTGGTATTAGTGGTTGTCCTCATCGAAAACTTGTGTTTACCGTTGGAGTTTTAATGTTTTTTTTTAATGCTCGACTAACTGGCTTGTTAAAGGTAGTGTTTGTGGAAATTTGTTTTTTGATCAAATATAAACTGCACTAGTGTTTTTGCATTGTTTAATATATATGTTTATTTATTTTATTTATTTATTTATTTATTCATATTTAAACGCCTATGGGGCTTTTACATACATAAAGCAATACATGTTTCGATTAATTACAGTGAAGAGTTAGAAGTGAATAAAATACAGGTAAGTAACAGAAAATATAAAGACACATAATATAGGTTAGATAAAATATGATTTGACAAAATGTAGGTAATACAGAATATAAATAAAGTAAAAATGGATAGCCTGACAATATCCTCCAAATCAATAATAATAGGTATTAAGTAAAAATAGTTCGCACATCCGGCGTTTAAAGTTTGCCAAATTCAAATTATTGTCAAATACATCAATATTGTTTAAATATTGGTTACCAAGACTATGTAATCGTTGTATTGGGGAATGCAATTTATAGTTAGGATGGTGTGTATATATGTATATATATGTGTGTATATAAAATGTTAATGTTTGTCTAGTAGTTCGTGTAGGTACATGTAGATTAATTAAATGCAAGAGTTCACAGCAATCAAATTTAGAGTTTAATAATTTTAATAAAAAGGTTAGGTCAGTTATTTTTCGTCTGTTTTCTAAAGTTGGAATATTTAAAATATTCATTAATGATAAGTAATTTATGTGCTCTAAAGGGATGTTAAGTTTAAAATTTACAAATCTTAGAAATTTAATCAAATGTTGACGTATATGTAGGTTTACTTGGTTGCATCAACCAGTGAAGTTTCTGTTAGTAATTTAAATATGTCTTTTCGTTTCATTTAATTTTTTAAATGTATTTATGAAAGGCATTTACTAGGTTTTCGGCACGGTTTAAACAGTACAATTTTATCGACTTAGACCCTAATTTGCTATGTTATAAAAATAAAATTACAAATTAAATAAATTAGACGGCTTCCGTGGTGGAGGAGCATGGCTGAAAATTAGCAATCCGGGGACGCGGCTTCAAACCCGGGCTTGCCCAAATAAAATTTATTTGATTAATATGTGATACCACGCAATTTTAATAATTAAAAATAATATGTCGCATATTTGCGGCACATTCCAGAGAGGAAGATACTCTCAGTATCGCTTTAGTATAAGACCGCCGTATTTGGTGACAATATCTAAATAGGGAATGCCAAGAATTTCCCTTCCTTCCTCTTCCCCATCTCCTTCCACCCCCATTAAAAAAAAATTATAGTGAATAAATACCTCACAAGAGTCCCAACTACTCCCGTCTGGAGCCAGTGAGACTATGGCATCCCCAATTGGGGTATGTTATGAGGCTGAAGGTAAGTGGGGAAGGGAAGGAGACGAGGAAGAGGAAGGTGGGGAAGTACCTGGCTATTCAGATCTAGTCACTAAACACGGCTAAAGCCATTTCAAGCAACGTTTCAATTCTGAATGGTGGTCTTACACCAGGGCGATACTAAGAGTGTCTTCCACCCTGGAACGTGCCGCAAATATACTATATATTATTTTAACCCGTTTAATCACAGGATACCATATTTGTCCCAGCTCACATAGGTCTCACAGAAATCGTTGTTGTTTCTCCCTTACTATCATAGTCAGAATTGTGGTCTAAACGGTATTGGAAAGAGAATACAACAAACTATATTATATTCAAATCTAAAAGAAAACCACAAAAAAAAATTAATTTACCCCTTACTAAAACCAAAGTTTCCGATAGCAATTTGAAAAAAAATTATGGAACTTTGTGAATTTTTTAAGATTTTTTTACATGAAACGAAAAAAGTGAGGTGACAGTAAGGTTTATAATTCATTTATCTAATGAAATAAGTATATGTTTTATTTTTTTTTATTATCAGTTATTTTAGTTAGAAAAAAAAGTAAAGTAAGCCATTTCGAACACTTTTTTAAGTTTTCGCAAAAAAAAAAATTATTAAAAAAAATACATAGTAATACATTTTAATAAAGAAATTTGAAAGTCAATTTCACCACCCTTCGAAAACAGTTTTTAGTTTTCAAATACGTTAACAAATGTTCCATTTATTTGGATTTTATTGACAAAATTTTAGTTTTATATTTTGACAAATATTTTTAGCCTCTGACAAAATACGCCAATTTTTTTAAGGGTTAAATAATTAATTGTGAAATAACACAAAGCAATTAAATAAAATTTATTTGCGCACGCCGGGTTGGGAGACAAATTCTTACCTTCAGCTCACAACTTACACCAATTGCGGATGCCATGGTCTTACTTCCCCAGACGGGAGCAGATTGGGTCTCGTGTGAGGTGATCACGTAAAAAACCAAATTATCGTAATATTAAAATTAATTTCAAGCTATAGCAAAATATCACAAATCGTTTTCAATGTGTAAAAAATCTAATATCATCCACGCAATGATGTACTGCGGTACTGTCGTGTAGCGCAATGAAATAAAAAAAATCGTACCCTGCTGTTTACTTTTCACTATAAAAGTCCTTTTTTCCAAATGTAATTACTGCGAACACATCCAGAGCTCGTTTCCTTAAAACTACTTGACATATTTTTTAATGAGAGTCCGTACCAAACCCACGCCACTCTGTTACGAATTAATTTACGTAATTATTTTAGAAAGAATCGACACGAAGCATTAATTGAGTGGTTCGCTTTAAAAACATTTTGGCATCGTACAAAAGCGTATTCGAAATGAAGTTGAAATTATTGTGAATTGTGAAAGCTTTTGGAAATGACATTTTATTTCAATGGCCGCTTTATTCACACCCAGGCAAATTCCCTATGACAATGGGAAATAATGTTTTTAAATGCGTAGTCGGCGGTAATATTTTCATTTTGAAATTGAATTGAAGTGGTAATGAAACATGCGTAATTCGCTCGCGCAAGTCCCAGGATATTTTGTTGAATGGGCCAAAATGCGAATGTCGTAATTGAAATGAAAAGAAGAGATGGCCTATTAAATTTGTACCTACAAAAGAGCGAGGAAAAATACACGGAAGTTTCTGAATTTAAAATGTACCTGCCAACGAGGTGGTATTATTGTAATTCCTTGGAAATTTATTCTGCATTGTAATGTCACAAATGTTTAGAAATGATCCAACATTTGAATGAAAAGTAGCTAGGCGCAAATTAATATGTAAGTTACATAGTGTATTTGCCTTATCCACAGGCAGACATTATTAATTGTATTGGGCTTTTTAAAAATAATAGGTCCTTGTTTCTGGTTTATTATTGATATTTACGTGTTTACAATACATCATACTTCTGGGTCTTGCGACCGACTAAAACTGTCTAGGGATTGAATCTGAGAGCACGAGCTCTTATTTACCGGCAGTACCGGCCGGGTGAATCTACTCTAACTATTTGATATCTCTTGGATTCTGACATAAGCTTTAAGCCTACCGACATCTATCAAAAACAACTGAAACTACGTGTCATATACTTCACATAGTGTATTTAATTTAATGTTTAATCGGTAAACCACATAACGTGACATAAAATGAATTGAAAAGATGTGTGCTAGGGATATCAGTGAAAAACAAACAATAAATAAAATCGAACTGAACAATATTTCTTAATGAAAACAACTGAAGAAGACAAGAGTTCCTGTTTCCTTTTTATTTTTCCGTGTCATGTTCTATTTCATGTTCCAGATAGATTTATAATTATTATCTTTTACTTCAATGATATATTACAGCGATGGATATAACCTTCATAAGTTTATAACAAGTTATTCCAATAAAAATTGAACATTCATTCAGACCTTTCCTCCTTACGCTCCTTTCTTTGTTCATTCGCTCTACATGCCCAAACCATATGAGGGTTCCTTTCTTAATTTTACTCATTAGTAACTTACTCATTACTCATTAGTAACTAACAATAGTTTGCAAAAAATAATTTCTAACACAAAAATTAAATAAAATTATAAAATTTGACATTCACAATAATAAATTGAAATTATCAGAAATTATAAGTTGACGTTAAAAAAGATTTAAGTATGTTTTAAACATAGAAATGGTTACATTAAAAATGTCGATATCATTTGTATATTTGTTTGCTAAACTATGCAAGCGAGGAATCGAGGAGTTTGCTACATGCTTCGTTTGTGGATGGTGACATTGAAATAGGTCCTTATGCCTAGTGATTCGATTTGATAATCTTAAATTGATTACACTCAAGAGTTCACAACTTAAAATCATAGGTCCTTATTCTTCGCCGATCCTTAAGTGTATGAATTTTTAAGGCATTTAATAAAAACTGTAGTTCATTTTTTCTAAGTGGATATTGAACATCAAATTAATATATCGTACAAACTTTCACTCAATTATTTAGATTTTTTACATATGATTTTTATGGTTAGGTCACCAAATAAATTATACTCTGATTGGCTAATAACTTTCGAGACACAAAAATCTTTCATGAACGGAAGTGAATTGAAAGTTTAAAACAATAAAAATCGTAATGATTTCATACTATTGTTTGTAATGTGATTTATGTTGTGTACAAAATCAAGTTTTCAATCAAATAAAACTCCGTATTACTTAAATACCACCCGAGCAGAAACATCCGAAGAGAAGTAGATACAACCAACACGTGCCATTAATATGTTTTTGTTTTCTTGTGGATATTTTCCTAGTATAACCGATAGCGAAGGAGCAGAAAACATTGAAATTATAACCTCTGGAAACATTGTGAAAAATATTAAGTGACATTCGCGGAAAATTTTCCAGTCAACAAATTCTCGGACGATAAATTTTATGTGATAATTGAGAATTCATACAGCGCTTTTTTGTTATTATTTTCCTGTGGTATTCGACACATTATTTATTTTTAGAAGATACTTACATGTGAGATATTGCATAGTTTCCGTTGTGAAGTAAAGAGTTTTCCCGCCGAAATTGCCTGTAAAACTTTTTCTTGTCTTTTCATTATTTTTTCATGGAAAGAGAACTGGAGAATTTTTTTTTCATATGCCCTAACTTTTCAGTGTTCACTGAATTACTATCACATATTTTTGTACATACGATATTCATGTAATAAAAAACAACAACTTTGTTTTAACCACTGTTCTTTTATGGCTTGACATGTTTCGGTCTCTTCTTTAGTATACAATACTAACAGTCTTACTAAAAAACGTCCTGAATATTTTTTACAAATTATAGACAAAAAATATTCATGGTAAGATATACACACTGTCTGTATATCTATCAGCAAATACTGCGCAGGGCACTAGGCGCACAGTAAAAAAATCAGAATTCCGCTATTGCGCAGGCGTGGAATGCAAAATGCGGTGTTGCCGGATTTGAAAAATAGAGATACAGATTTTTTCATTAGTACCAGTCGAATCTATAATTGTACGGTCTTTAAACAACGGCTGGGAAGTGATTTTTTTATTAGTGAGGCTATAAAAGTATAGACAAAAATAAAATGGTAAAAATAAGTTGTGGTACAGGATTGAAGGCATCGGGTTTATTATTATAATAATCCTGTTCTATCTCACAAAAATCGATCATCTTATTTCGATCAACCGAGTCTATTAAATCTTCTCATCCATTCACTCCACACTGTCGAGAAAATGCATCGATTGGGAGTAAGCATATTTTAGAGGAATCGATTAGGTACCTAAATGAGTTCATCATCATCATCATCACATCATCATCATTAAACATCAGCTGGCTAAAATATCAAATGGCTAACGAGAGAGTGCATTCCGGGGTTAGGATATTCAAACAGATATATTTTAGAAACGAACCTAGGGGTAATATCACTATGGAATCGGGAGAGTAGCTAAAATCTGTTTGTATTACGGTGAGAGATATGATTTAAGCAGTGTTAAAAATATATACTATCACGCTTTGTACAGGTTGGCGCAAAAGATGTCATCATGTCATGTCAGATGACGACCGTCCGTGGTCGAGTGGTAAGACACTTGACTCCCAATCGGAAGTTCGCGGGTTCGAAACCCGGCGTGCGCAAATAAATTTTATTTGATTAATTTGTGTTGTTTAGCAATTAATTAATAAAAAAAAAAATATTTACTATATTTGCGGCACGTTCCAGAGTGGAAGATACTGTCAGTATCACCCTGGTGTAAGACCACCATTCAGAATTGAAACGTTGCTTAATAATGGCTTTAGCCGTGTTTAGTGACTAGATCTGAATAGCCAGGTACTTTCCTACCTTCCTCTTCCTCATCTCCTTCCCTTCCCCACTTTCCTTCAGCCTCACAACATACCCTAATTGGGGATGCCATAGTCTCACTGGCTCCAGAAGGGAGCAGTTGGGACTCTTGTGAGGTCTCTCTATAAAAAAAAAAAAAATCTGATTTTCTTTAGCTGTAATTTTTTTCATGAATGAAAAATGTTGGTTCTCCTTTTGGATTGTGTTTATTTGATGTCTTAATTTTTTTTTCATCAAGACAAAAAAATGATATCAATTTATATGCGGCAATATATATATCATTTTTTTGACTTAATGGAAAAAAATTTATTCGGCAATATATTGATATCATTTTTTTGATTCTCGCATTCTTAACGGATATTCTCTTTGAGAGCTTTAAGATCCTGAGACTTGTTCAAATAGACTCGTGACTTCAAGAAATACCAAAAAAAAGTTTGGAATGGTTGAATCGGGCGATTTTGCCGGCCAGAAAATGAGAGATTGAGAGGCGACCTAGAAATGCGTTTTCCATAAATATTCTGCGTTCTTGAGAATTATAGCGATTTATGTCTTATTGACGTGTATTTTGCACGGAGAAAAGTGTTATTCTATTCGTAAAAACGGGACTGAAGTTCTTACGAACAAATTAACAGTGTTTCAATGTTAATTGGCGGGAAAATGTAAGAATAAATATTGAACCCCTGTTAATTTGTTCTTAAGAACTTCAGTCCCGTTTTTAACCGTTTTTACGAATAAAATGATCGTATTTCAGAATAACATTTTTCTTCGTGTGTATCTGTTAACTTTTTTTTTTTTTTTTTTTTTTTTATAGAGAATACCTCACAAGAGTCCCAACTGCTCCCGTCTGGAGCCAGTGAGACTATGGCATCCCCAATTGGGGTATGTTGTGAGGCTGAAGGAAAGTGGGGAAGGGAAGGAGATGGGGAAGAGGAAGGTAGGAAAGTACCTGGCTATTCAGATCTAGTCACTAAACACGGCTAAAGCCATTATTAAGCAACGTCTCAATTCTGAATGGTGGTCTTACACCAGGGCGATACTGACAGTATCTTCCACTCTGGAACGTGCCGCAAATGTAGTATATATTATTTTTATTAATTAATTGTGAAATAACACAAATTAATCAAATAAAATTTATTTGCGCACGCCGGGTTCGAACCCGCAACCTTCCGATTGGGAGTCAAGTGTTGTTACCACTCGACCACGGACGGTCGTCAAATTATCAAAGTAAAACTGACATTTGCCGCCATTTGCTAAAAATGTGGCGTCTTTTAATGTATTTTTACTTTTGCGGTATCCTGTATTTGCATCTAAAAGCTTAACCGTAAAGGTACTTTCAAAAGTTTTAATAATATTCATATTCCAATATACAAATACACAAATATATACATTTAAATATTCCTAAAAAAAAAAGATATCAAGTTTTAAAATAATTGTTTTACCGGATCTATGAGTTGAAAAATATAACAGCTTTCAAAAGTCATTATTCTATTACCTGTATTCAAATGACTACGGTTTTACTACTCTGAACGTGTTCAGTAAGTAAAGTCAATATTGAATATGCCATTCATAATTACGACATTTCCCATGTAAGCTTAGTACACAATTGAGCTTAAAAAACGTGATGAATTCACATAAATTAATTAGGACGAGAAACGGTTAATAACTCACTTCCTAATTTGATTACGTAAAACATAATTTTACTTTTACGCGTTGAAGGAAAGTTTAAATTACCTACCCTTAACTTTTTAGTAATATATTAGCACGCAACTTTGCTGGGGGGTAAATTGACCTCTGTCTGACCTTTTAGCATCCCCTTCTGTAACCCGCCTCTCAGGTTAGTGACAGCAGTTTCACATTTCACATCATATTGGTTAGAGACAGGATAATTAAATGCCAACATCTTCCGGATTGATTGCACGAAATTAATACGATTGATTAGCAGGTATAATCATTGTTAGGCTCTGGTTTCTGTTGGATATGGATGTGTTCTGCAGGATAATATCCCATAAACTATTGGAAAGCATTTTGTCAGAGGGTAAAAATATTTCCGCTTTCCAATATAATCCAAATAAATAGAATATTTCTGAACATATCCGAAAACTCAAAACTGTTTTTGAAAGGTGATGAATACGTTTACAAATAATGTTTATTATTATAATATATATATTTTTAAATATACATTTTTTTTAATACAAACAAAAAGTTTTAAAAATGGCTCACCTTACGTTTTTCTATATAAAATTCCACCCATTGGAATAACAAGGTTACATCTGTCGTGGTGTGTCATGCGATACTAAACTCTAAAGTAGCTTACTATAGATCCCATTATCGCATGACGTTACCGCGACAGATCGAACTTTGTTATTCCAAAGGGTCGAATTCACGATCACAAAAAAAAAAACACACACAAATTTTATTAGGCAAATGTATTATAAATGTTACCATTACAAACAAATTATGAATAACATTTTTTCGAAATTATATAAATTTTTCTCAATTTGCTATCGGAAACTTAATTCTGTAGAGAATCTCATTAAAATTTTT
Source organism: Limnephilus auricula (assembly GCA_951813805.1). Classification (NCBI taxonomy): domain Eukaryota; kingdom Metazoa; phylum Arthropoda; class Insecta; order Trichoptera; family Limnephilidae; genus Limnephilus; species Limnephilus auricula. The sequence continues at coordinate 4,745,317 of OX638401.1, forward strand.
CTATGGTTTAATTCTAGATTTGAATATAAATCGTGGAGTTTTTTCTTTCTAACACCGTTAAGATCATATTTCTCATGACAGGGAGATACAACGATTTATATAAGACCTATGTGAGCTGGGAAAAATATGGTCTCTTGTGATTAAACGGGTTGTTCAATACCATCTTGATATAAAATTTCAACACAATTTTAAAAACGTAACCTTTCAAATCTACGTGATATACACATAATGATAATGCTAACCTCTGCTAGAGCCTTTGTCTAAAGCTCTGACATAACACAATCATGTTTCTATGCTGATATCTAGGCTAAAGCTGGAGTTAAGCTTATGATGTTACGTACAGGATAAAGTGAAGTCTGTGTGGTTACGTTAAGTCGGAACAAAGTAAATATTGAAGCTAGCTTGAATGGGAAATTATTATGAAAGAGTTAAGATGAGAATATAACTACGCCAATATTATGAATAACTAAGGTAAACCTTTATAGTTTCTATCATCTTTTAACAAGTATAGATTATAGCAAATATAATAAGCTTTAGGTACATTTTTTTATCTTATTCTAGAACAACCAACTGTTTAATACATGCTTAGATTATTATTTCAATTAGTGAGGTGGGTATTGGTACTATTTATTGGATAACCAATACCTATGCACCCCAATATAAGTCAACCTAAGTGGTTCTTTTGGTGACTTAGTATGGGTACCTGGGTTCATCGGGCGAGGCGCATTTAGATGTTGGAGAGGTGGATTCATACGTCCGTCATTGCTGAACACACTGACCTCAGATTCCAACCCATTCCTCATATTTTTTCATTCCCCACTCCTTCCTTTTCTTAAATTGAGCCTCCACATAGAATCCCTTAAGATTACATATGCCCTGGGGGAAATTACTTTCCTCAGGGCCTCCTGTGTGGATGTACCTAATGAAAAATTAAAAAAAAAATCATTTGCAATTTACGTAACTGAGAATTCACAGAAAGTTATATAAGTTCATTGTGTACACAGCAAAAAAGTTTTGTTAATCTATTGTGCAAGCTAGAATACTGATCAAGTAACAAACATAAAAATGGGCAAACCACTACAATTAAACTTTAAATATCAACAAATTAATTATGACATTGATGGCGATGCGAAATATAACGGTTGAGCAAACAACTTACCCAGGATTACATATTTTGTCACCAGATTTTATGTCCGGGTTAAATCTTCCCCACAGGAAAAACTAAAACCTTCCACACACTTTTCCACAAAATGATCATCTAGTAAATCCACGTTATGCAAGTGTACTATATAAGTATAATTAATCCAAAACAATACAAGAACAACACGTTAACCAACCAGAGAACCAAATGGGAAAATAATTCACCGACTCCAGATATTTTCATATCAGAAGGTTCGGCTCGGTAGAACTCCTAACTGGACCGACAAATTCTACTGATCCCTCAATATAAATATTTAAAAAATCTTGTAAATATCCTTCACGTCTTCAAAACGACTGTTTTTTGCATTTTTATATATAAATTCTTTGACAAATCTAATAAGCCTAAATTTCTAATGAGAGATCTAGGTATAATGCCAGTAGCCGAAATAACAAATTATAATATTTTTATAGTCTGAGAATGCCAAATTCTTTTAATCTCATTTCCTAAATCTGTGTATTTTCCACTATTATTATTACTTTATAATAGTCTTTTCCAAGTAACCCAATCTTTTTAAACTCCGTGTCATTAGCGTAGGCAGATTTTTTTTTATTTCTTCCGATGGGAGAAAGTACTATCTAAACTTCGAGCACAACAAATGCCCACTAAATCTATCGCCTGACTGAAACAAGGCAAATTTCACGAACTTTGTTATTAAATCTTCGGTAGAACTTTACCGGGCGCACTTTGAATACCGAGGAAACTTGCGAAGTTTCAGTTACGTAATACAACAGCCGGCTAATATAAAATAACTCCGCCGATATATTTGAGTTTTCCCAATAATCCCAAGAACAAAGCGAACAAAAAACCGCACACCTCGAAATGATGCAGTTTTAAAATGGTTTTCGTGATACTACCAGCGATAGTTTAATATAAACGGGTCGTTAAAATGTATTAATTGGATGTGCCTTTATACAATACACGCTTATACAATAAACGCGAAAGTTTGTATGGATGTATGTGTGTTTGTTACTCTTTCACGCAAAAAACTAATGAATGGATTTTAATGAAACTTTACAATAATATAGCTCATACGTCAGAATAACATATAGGCTAGCTATTTTCAATATATTATTAATAATAATTATTGTTTAATAGAAAATGTCAATGGCATTTTGCAAAACAATCAAATTTCATTTAAATCAAAATTCTATTTTAGAAAATTAGTGAATTTATTTAAAGTACTCGCCTGATACTTTGAATCGAATCAAGAATTATACATATTTTAAATAAATAGGTTAAGATTTTGGTATATAAACTTAGATGGGACCTAGGAAAAGAAAATAGGCTAATAGAAGTACTAATCCTCCGCCCGGGTTCATGGGGTGAAGTTCGTCCAGGTCTTGACGGTAGAAGAGTCTGCCTGGCGGGCCGGATCGAGTGATACTGGTGGAGGGAGACCATTTGACCTCTCTAGCCGGACTCTCTCGATCCATGCATCGTCTTGCACCACAGTGGGAGGGATGAATTCATACGTCCGTCCCTCCTGAACACAGTGCCCTGATTCCTATCCACCCATCGTATATTTTCCTTCCCAGAAATTCATCTCCTTATTTACCTTAAAAACACCCTTCACATAGCAACCCCAAGGGAAATTATAAATCAGGTTGCCCAGTGTGGAGTTAATTAAAAAAATCTCAAGAACAAAAAAAATAAGTATTAATTCTCTTTTTGTATTTTATGATCAGATATCACAATACAAGATTTTAACGTTACACCGTTTTTTATAAAACATGTTCGTTGTAAAATGTGTAATATTCATAAACCCAGTAATTCCACGTTTGGTCTGAATTTTAGTGCAATTTTTTTTTAACATTAACTTCAGGCCCTGAGAAAAATAATTTCCCTCAGGGCTTATGCCATCTTTGGGGATGCTGTGTGGAGGGTCCTCTGATAAGGTAGGAAGATAGATAGGAAGGAGATGAAGTTTTGGGGGTCAGTGTCTCTTGGAGTGACGTACGTATGAATCCACCTATCCCTTTACGGTGGAAGGCTATGTTTAGAAAGAGTCCTGCTGGAGAGGTCAAAACGTCTCCCCAAACAGTCTCTCCCGATCCGGCTTGCCACGCAGCCAGAGGGCAGATGCAACCACGTTAACCTATGAGTACCAACTCTAATTTAATCATAGGTAGGTAATTAGATTGATACAAAATATATATGTACATAATAGGTACATACGTGCAGACAAAATTTCCTATCCCTTTGAGATTCATCAATCTCCAAACACAGAGAGTTTCTGAAATTTCGCTGTACATTAAATGTAGCTTGTTTAACCGTAGCTAGGTATTTTAACGTTTGGTTGCCTTTGAAACACGCGTGCGGTGGGTGGATTTGGAATTCATAGATATATGATAATCTAACCACAACACCAGTAATCAGGAGCATTTTCCAATCAGTGAAAACCTACAATTTCTCTACTCCGATATTACGTGGCTTAGGTACGCACCGGAATTACGCTTGGATCGATTTATTGCCTGTCAGAAATCTAAAGCACTCTCTTTTTTTAGTTTGCAGCTTTGTAATCTGCGAAAAAATACTTTTTGAGTTTGGATTTTGCACCAGCCTACTGGAATAAAAACTTTTTTTTTTAATGAATAAACCAACATTTTTTTAATGAATATTGTGCACAAATAGAGATGATTTTTTTTTATAATACGTTTATTCAGTTTTTAATTGTACAATATTTTATTTTACTTAAATTTTACAAAACTGATCAATCAGTTTGATTATAAGAAATCTCTCATTTTTCCTGTCTATTTGCTTACAATAATATAATTAAGAGGGTATCACCAGAGAATACCGAAAATTAGTCCTTTTAAAATCAAATTCTAGACGTATTGACTCTTTTTTTCAAAAAAATATAATTGATTATGAAAGATTGTTATTTTATCTGGTACACGCAGTTTAAAAATTTTGAAAAACTAAGTTTATTTTTAATATACCAAGGTTATACCGTTGGTCGTTGGCAGATTTGTTCAATTTTCAAACGATAGATTCTATTAAACAACACAAATTTCAAATCATATAATCATATAACAAAATAAATCAATACATAATCTAGTCAACACAGTTTTCAGAGTTTTCATTTTAGTTATATTGAAATCATTAAAAAATAAATCCGAAAACGTGTTTTGTGACAAAAATACCTGAGTTTTTATATTTATTTAAGGTCTTACAATCTAAATTTTTAATTTTTTTTTACACACTTATTAAATTATTACATTATTAAAAAATCATAAATACTTATGATCAAAAAATACTTACAAGTAGTACACTATATTTAATAATTTATCATCGTGTATTTTGAGCATTTTTATTGCTTGCTTGAATGTAGGTATATATTAAAGCAAGTTTTTAATGAAATAAATCAATATTAAATTTTTAATTTTAAAAATTTGATAGGGGAATAATCGATCTTTTTCATTGGAACCTCCCTGTGCAGTTGCAAGCATTTTTAAACTTTTATTCTCAGCTGCTGGTCAATCGCTCTTAAATTCTTGGTATTTTGGTGCGTCATACATAATAAAAACTTATTACTATAATACTTAATTATTGTAATGCTTATGATCATAATGTACGAGAGTAATTGTTTTATTTTTAACAATTGTTAAAAGATCTAGGTATTCGTTCACAATATTATTTGTTTTCATAATTTTTTTTTTCACAGATCTAAGTATTGGTCCACAATATTATATGATTTCACGTTGTACGGAGGTAGATGATCTAACTTTTGTTTAGATTTTTGAATAAGATATCTCATTTTTAATGTTTTCAGGTATTGCGTTAAATACTTTTGCAATTTTATACCTTTTTGTTCTATCACCGTATACATTTTGAGATATATTAATAATACATATTTTTGCTTCTCTATGCCTAGTAGGGTAGTTGTGGTTTTAATTTTTTTTAATTTTGTCTTCCAGAATTCATCTAGTATTAATTGCTAATCTACCCTATTATGTATAGAGAGCACGCTACTCAAGAAGAACATTTTTTTATTATCGGCTTCACATAAATGAACTTTCTTTGCCTGGATTCAATTTTAGGAAACGGCTTGATATTGTTCTATTTTATTTAAGTACGTTTTGTAGGTTAATCTGTAACTATTTCCTCCGTATCCTATAATTGATTCCAATAATGCTACTGCATTCCGCTATACATATATAGAATAACATATTGATACTAACAAAGTTTTTAGGTGGTAAAATTTCCCTAATGTAGATCCTAATCTATTACACACACTTTCAATATGATTTGACCAGTTATAATTGGCATCTATTGTAAAACCAAGGTATGTATATTGTTACATTTTTTCTATGTTTGGGTAATTACACTGTAGAGATTGTTTTTTTTTGTGTGTAAACAATCATATGAATGACTTTTGAAATGCAATTCTTTATCCTGACAACTTGCATATGGTGAGTGTATAAGCAATTGTTTGGCGTTAATAATGATGCCTTTGTCGTGGGACCATTTAATTATGTTATTTAGACATATTTGTAAAATTTCCTAAATTTTTGTGGATTTCTATCAGCACATATAATGCAAGTATCGTCTGCAAACATGTAACATTTACAATGTTTTATTTTGTTTGGTAAACTGTTTACTTTCATTATATAACATGTAGGTCCCGATATCGACCCTATTGCTACCCCAGTGTTTGCTAACATTTCATCACTTAAAAGTCAGCCAATTTTAACATAAATTTTTCTATTTAACAGATAATTTTTAAATAAATTGTTTAAAAAAATATAGTACGAGATATGACACCTTAAATTTTATTTTCTAGGCTTATAAAATACTCTAATATGAGTAATCTGAGTATTTTACCAGATAGAGGGTACAGTTTTACGGTGACCGGAGAACTCAGAATTATGCAATTTGAACACTGTGAAAAGTCATCATTAAAAGTGATGAAAAGAAAGAAATTATAAAAAAAATCTTTAAGTAGGTTACTTTAGGTTAGGTTATTAACTATTTTTAATTTTTTTTTCATAACTTTTAAAGACTTTTCAAACAGGGTCTTGAAATTGCATGATTCTGACATGAAACCCACTTTTACTTATAACTGCGTACTAAACTCAAATTTAGATATTTAAATTTTTTTTATTGTTTTTGTGTTTAATTCGTAGAACTCTCCATTAATATAAAAAAAATTAAATTAAATTTAATAATGTTATTATTAAGTTCTGCAAGTATTATAGATTTGTATTTTTGTTACAGCTGTTTGAAAATGGCCTTGTAAGCCGAAACAGCTGTAACAAAAATACAAATCTATAATGCTTGCAGAACTTAATAACATTATTAAAATAAAAATTAAAAAAATCAAATTTTGATCTTTCGGAGGTGTCTGACTAATCAACTGAACGGTCTATGTGTTGTTCTACTCGCAGTATTTAGTTAAAGCATTTATAGTATTTCTAAGTGATACAATTTTAAGACCAATACCATATGAATTTTCATGATTTTGCATTACTTCGCACTGCATAGCTTGAGTTAAAAACCCTAAATTAAAGCTTTTGACACTATTTGTAATCAATATCATGTTGAAGTATCAAATAAGTATTGTGAAACTTATATTTATTATACTTACACATGCTTTAAAATACAGAATGAATTTTCGTTTTTTTTTTTTAATACTCGATAAATCACACGATTGGCATTTTCCTTGAGGTGATACGCCCGAGAGTTTTGAAATCACCGCAAAGGCTTTCAGTAAGAGCTGAGAGTGGGTTCCTTTTCTTAATGACTTTTATTTCCGTTTGAAGAAAACCTGCTTTCCTTTTACGATCTGTACAAGTGATAGATTTTATCCAAAAACCCACAGAAGTTTGCCCATTGGTTACGTTGGGAAAATATCGGAATGAAAATAAGTCACGCGAGTTGACTTTGACACAGAAATATGTAATAAACTACATCTATTATTACGTGTAAAATACTGGTAAGCAGTTTAATACAAAATTTATAAAACTTGGAAGACTTAATATGCAGGGAATGCCGCAAGGATCGAATGTAGTCCGCCGCGTCTAATTATAAGGTATCAAGATTATTATTGTGGTAAGACTAAACTTAGGAGCTGTGATATTTATCTAAAAAGAAACAAGCATCTTGCTTAATGCATCATTTATAGTTTGAATTCGTCCGATATGCTACGATAAGAAGATTGTCACGAATAGAGACCATCCAATGTAATTCTAAAATATAAACAGGTTTAGGAACAGGTAGGCCGTAATGAAAGTTAGATTTTGAGATGTTGTAAAACAATTTTGAACTGAAAACTAGAAGCAAAAAAGACAGTAGGTAAATTGTAGCAGAGATAGATCTTTGATATGACAAAGAACTGTAGGGGTTAAATGGTAGGTTCTGCTTTAAAACAGCAAGCATTGAAGATACGAGAAAGAGATCTGTACCACGTAATGGGTAAAAATACGAAGAAGATTATGATGAAATATTCTCCAAGCTGTAAGAGAGAAGCCAGAAGTTAACAATAAATAAAGTAATATAATATGACATTATGAAAACATCATAACCTTTCTTTATAAATATTATTTAAATAAGTAATAAACCCCTTAAGTCCTTTTACTCTGGAATTTATTTTAAAAAGCGTAGTTTCACCTTCTTTGGTCATGGCGAATAAAATCATTTAATATATTTTCATGTTTATTGGGTGACTTTAGTGTCAGAAACTTATGGCCGGCATATAAAATCCCTCCCCAAAACTTTTGATTTAAATTACAAGAAAATCATTTTGAAAACGCAATAATTTAAACACCACCCGAAAATAATTGAATTTTTTAAACCTACCTACTAAATTATTGTAAAGAATCTTAGAGACAAAGACGCTGTGATGAAATATGGATCTTGCTGTTACAAATTTCAATGTAAACACGTTTTTCAAGGCGCTTTACTACCGAATTTTCCCACTAGCTCTTCGTGGTTTATGTTCACGATATTTCACAGGCCTAACACACATTATGTTAAACGTTTCATATTGTTTTAACATTTTCTTCCTGCCGTAACCACGTTTCGTGATAGGTTAGAGGTTCAGAAACTAATGCCTGTCGGGTAGAACAATTTGAGGTAATTTACGGGCCCTTTTTCATACACCGGTGTTATGAAGGCGATAAATTTGTTAGTGATGTTTCAGAAGTGATGGTCTCTAGCACTAAGTGCGTTGCAGACTAAGAACAACATAATTTTCTATGGACTTGGTACTTAAATATTATATTATTATAGCGCATAAAATAAAATGCTTTCAATGTTACGAGTGTGAGTTTGTGAAGCATAATACAATAGCCTCTCGATAATTTGAGCTAAAATAAGCAAAATACTGAAAATTGCGGTTAGCTGTTAAATATAACAACTGTGTGGCGAAAAATTCAAACTACCAAAACAAACGTGTATAAAATAAAAATAGTATTGAGATTGACTTTATAAATCATGTAAAATAAATCCAACATATAAATATTTTTCTGCCTTTCCTGTTTTCGTGGAAAATGTAAAAAAGGTTCGGTTTTAAGTTCGCCTTGGATTATTTTTCTAATGAACTCATTAATAAAGTGAAGGATATTTTCAAAATAAAATTAAAGCCAGCCAGTAATTAAAATTTTGCATTAAATACGAAATGCAAGGGGTAGACGTTTAAAATCTTAAACCCTTTTTCTATTTCCATTATAAAAGAAATTACGATTTCTTTCAGCAAACCACATTTTCTCTAACGAAAGATTTGTAAAGGTCTGAGCGAGATAGGGCATGCTTTACAAGCATTAATAACATTTTGTGTAATAGTAATTGACATTTCTGGTGAAGGACCGACTCAACTCTTGGAACATGTAACGACTACTAAATGGGTGACCAATTAATACTGTATATTGATAATTATTATTGTAGGGCAATACGAATCAGTATTTAAAAATTTTATTGTACCTAATTGCTGACCTTAAAGCTTTATCCCGAACAATTGAAATGAATAATAATAAAAACTTTGACTTTTAATGGAAGGAAGCAAATGCTTTGTGGTGTGACATTATATATTAAATGAAAAAACACATTTTGTAAAACACCACTTTTATTATAAATTAATATTGTTGAAAGCCAGCAAAAAATATACTTTTTCAATACGACGTAAAATATTTGACAGTTCTCACCTTTCTTACGAACTCAATTTTTATAACATTTCTTTTGTGATATAATACAAAAATTACATCAAAATAATGTAGATAAAACGAACTTCCTAAAAATCACACAAATCTATGCTTTCCATAATGGATTTGTATAAAAAACAATGAATAAATATAGACTTCGAATATGACAGCGTTCATATTATCAAGCGGCAGCCATTTTGTCCGCCATCTTTGGTGCTCAGCGTGTCATTAACAATTAATATGAATTATTCGGAGTGGCTAAATGCTATCCAGTAATTCGTAATGTCAAGAACGAGAATGGCCCAAGCGATTCTGACCTTGTTCTTCATACAATTTCTTTATACATAAGGGGCAAAATCGCTTCAAACATTTGGACCCGCCGCGCCGGGGGGAACTGCGGCCTACAAGAGCTTCAGCCAACCAGGTTTCGCTTAGCTCAAGCATCATCAGGGCTTATTATATCAACTAAAGATAATTACATAACACATATATCAAAGAAAATAAAATAATACGATAAAGAGATACAAATACTAGAAACTAACCACTAATTTGATAAAATCTCTGGGATGAAAATATTACATAAAAATGGAATTAAAATTAGGTTAAACAATTCAAAAACCCTCGAAATCAAAAACTGCCGTTAATAATAAATCAAATATATATTAAATAATCAAATTAATTTAACCGATACTACCATATTTAATTTTAATAAATTTAAACTTCTGCTGAAACTGTTTTCTCCTTCCCCCCTCCCCCTTACCTACCCATCTTCGATAGATTTTGCTGCTTCAGATATCAATCACAATAATTTTTCACATTTGGTCATTTAAAATGCAGACGATGTACTACTAAGTAATGCAAAATCCTGTGTCATTGGTTTGAAAATTAGATCACATTGAAATGTTTTAGATTCTTTAATTATATAGGTACACGTATGATGACATCGCGTTTGTCTGTGTCTTCCCTAAAAAATAATCGACTTTTTTTTTATTAGTCTTTTTATATAAGCCCCGAAAAAATAAAGCGTCATGCCTGAACAAACCGCTTAAAAGTTAAAAATTTCATACTTGCGAACCCATTTTTGTTTGTGTTTTTATTGTATAATGTGAAAAACCAAATACTTTAGTAAATGTGTGTAAAATGTTTAATATTTATCTCTATCTGCATAAGAAGTGTTTGAGAAACGTTTCTGAATGTGTAATTTATTTCAAGGGTAATTTTCTCCCTTTAATTTTATCCTTCATCTATGGTAAGATTAAATAATGTTTAACTAATTGGAAGTATTTGTTTTCACAAGAACAAAACCTTTTTTTTATTAAAAAAAAATTGTAAGAAAGTCAAACATTTACGGGTTACGAATAATCTGACATCTTCTACTACTATCACAGTAAGCGGAAAATGTTGCTTATGTCTAGATGGAGGGTAGAATTCAGTAAGGTACTCGTAGTTAATTATTCCGTGCATTTGAGTTTACAGGACAACATATATCCTAGTTTTAATATCTCATTTATGCGAAAGCCATAAAAATGGATGAACGAAACTACTGTCCATCTTTATCCAAATTTCTGTCTGTTAATTAAGTGAAATGCTTTCCTGGGGCTTTCTACTGAAATATGATAAGTTTCAAATAATTATTGCACAAACGAAATTAAAAGAAAGCCATACAAATGCATTCTAGAATAATTGATTATTAACAAAAACTACAATGGTCACTCGTGGCTCGAGTGGTTAATTGTCCAAACGAGCTTAGCAGATTTTACAGGAGGAGGAGGTTTTCTTTCATTATTTCAATGGAAAATTATGATGGTTGTTTAAGATTAAGCTATTTCCTAAAAGTGTCTTATTAGTTTAAATAATTGTTAGTAAAGTGAATAATTATCGTTTTTGATACTTTATATTTAACTAGCTGACCCGGCAAACTTCGTACCGCCTCAGAATCAATAAATGTTGTCTTTAATTTATTAGCTGAAATAAATTAAGTTTTTATTAAGTTAAAATAAATAGGTACTCTAAGTTCAAAAAATGAAATTGAGATGTTCACTAAGCACGAAATGTTCGGCACACTACACCATCGACAGTTCGAATTGATTCAAATTATGTCGACCAACGCACATTATTTGAAAAGCCGTTCCATACAAAATATATGAAAAAATTAATTTTCTTAGTAATAACTTTTTCCCGTGATTTTTTCCGATGTTTTAATAGTTATTCTGTTAATCGGGACGGAGACAAATCCAACAAATAAAAGATTATAAAAATCGGTTTAGCCGTTCTTGAGTTATAAATGGTGTAACTAACCCGACTTTGTTTTATATATTAAGATTTTATAATGGAGATTGAACAAAACTCAAATGGTCGTTTGGACAGTTAAGCACTCCGGCGACGTAAAATTCAGCCACAATACAAAATAGTGATTCATTCAACAAAGATGAGAAGCAAGTAATAGTGCTCCTGTAAGGTGTTAAGGGACGTACTTAACTTACTTTAATCGGTGATTCCTGACATTATTTAGAGTTAAAAATGTGAATGAAATTTTGGTCTACGGTGTTGATGTTTTTTTGTCTTCAAAATTAAATAAAAAATAATTCTTCTACATGTAATCTATGATGACATATAGAAGAATCGCCCTACCCCTCACCCGACCCTAACTGTAAACTAAATACATGCTGATTTTTTATAAATTATGTTGACTAAAAAAACATCAAAATAATCACCGGAAAAAAAAAAAAAATTCTTTTTTTTTTCCTCCAAATAATATCAGGAATCACTGGTTTAAATAAGTCAAATACGACCCTTAACACACTGAAAATATTATGTATTTGATATTCGTTCAAAGATACTGTCACGATGGTAAGGATCAAATGATTGAAACGTCATATCAAAGTTGAATCAAAAGTGTCAGTCGAAGAACGAAGGGTGAAGGACGAACAAAGGGGAAAGAGATAATATTAACCACGGAGGGGTAGGTAAACTATATTTAGCCAACTTTTCACTAGATTAAGCCTCCACGTCACCTGCTGGTACGAAGGCTCTATATTTATATTTCATACGGAGCCTTGGAGAAGGGGTAAAAATAATAAGGGTTGGTAATTATCTGTCAACCTTCATGACATCATTGTTCTTAGTTTATGGTTGGCTTACCCGGCGTGGCTGGAGATATTTCAGGTGTTTTAAGAGCGATAAGGACATCGTCCTTATTAAAAAGGTAAACTTCAAACCATTTTTTGAACAATGATTTAATTAGATGGCAACATTATTTTGATAAACCCATGTTTGTATATACTCATTTAACAACAAAATCCATTATTTTAAATCATGCTTTAAGGATATTACTGGTAGATAGCATCTAATTAATTAACAAGAAATATTCCGACACGCATACTCCATGCATACTGAGGATAAAGCGCCACCAAACTGAGGCTTAGTCAAAACTCCTTGCTTCATTTGCTTATATTTTCTCCTGTTGTACTTACCGACTTTTGAAATCGCCCCACTCAAATATTTATTTCACTTGAACGTGTCATAACTTCCTCTGGCGTCCCAGGCTTCTTTTTCCATTCACTTTTGCGGAAAATATTCTCCTGGCCTTCTTTTTATCGTATTTTTGTTTGTATTTACTGTTCCATTTTCAAGATGGTGGCCGTTTTAATGGTTCAGTAAAGATTATAAAAAAATGAAAGCATTGAGTAATTTAATTATATTTTTTAATAGTTTTAAAATAGTTCATTTTTTTGTTAGTTTTTCAATAGTTAATTTTTTCAGTACCTGAACCCACCCGTTTGATTGTTTCAAAAAATAATTGTCATGGAGATAAATAAAAAAGTGTTTCCTGAAACATACGTTTAGTTATTGAAGTAGATACCTACTTACAAATCTTATGATTTTTGAGGAAATTTTGCCTTTGATTTATTAAATAAAAGAAAAAATAGAAACATACTTCTTTGGACGTGAGGTTTTCTGTTCGTAGTGGTAACTTTATACAATATTATGACAGATCAATTTGTTTTCTTTTTTATTTACTTTTATTTTTAACTAAATTAATAAAACCTTAAATTGTAATATTTTTTTAATAAGAAAAACTCCTCTTTTAACTTTCGAAGGTTATTCCCATTAATGTAATATATCACCGAAGAAAAAGATAACAATAATGATTTAATTTTTTATAATATGAAGTTGAACAAGATACAGAAAAATAATAAAATAAAAAATAATATTAATTATTTTTCTGTGTCTTGTTCATTTTCATAGTTTAAAAAATTAGATTATTATTGTTATCTTCTTCTTGAATGATATATTACATTGATTGGAATAACCTTCAAAAGTTAAAAAGAGAGTTTTTCTTATTTAAAAAAATAATATTCATTTAGACTTTTACGAAAAGTCAATAGGTGTTCCATAAAAATAAAAACAGATATATTTATTCGAGACACTATCTAGATAACAAATACATTCTTTGAATACTTGTTTCCAATGAAAACGGTAGCTGCCAATAATTTGGAAAAAAATGTTAGTCGAAGATAATATTGTCAATTCTAAAATTTGAAATATGAAGTTGACAAATACGACAGTCTCATAATAGGGCGCAATCACAAAATTGGTTAATGCGTACGTCCCGGTTAGACGTGAGGTTCTGGGATCGAGTCCCAGTTGCAGCCAATATATTTTATTATTTTCTGTGTCTTGTTCATTTTCATATTTAATTTTTTAAAAATTATTATTGTTATCTTCTTCTTCAATGATGCAATATTTTAATAAATGAAGACAATATTAGCAAAACTCAATCGAAAATCAGAAAAAGATACGGTCACATCTGGGACTCGAACCCAGGACCTTCGCCTTACCGAAGCGCAGTTCTACCAATTGTCTTCATTAATTCAAATACTTTTTCGTTTATTGAAAGTATTACCGTAGGTGTTCACAATCCTACTGATCAATTGTTGAACCGTAATTTTGGCTCATTACTCAAAATTCAAATGCGCAACTCTCTGACCAACAGGCAAATCGAGCTTTACTAAACAAATCACTTAGCTGATCGGAGACTCAGATTGATAGATCGAAACTTTGGGAACAACGAACGAAGACTGTTAACGAAATCATAATTATTAGATGTTTTATAATGTTAAACAATGTTAATGTTAAACTTTTAAATGGGCGAGTAAATTGTGCACTCTTACAGATCTTAACTATCGAAATTAAGTTTGAGAATTTATTAAAAATTAACAATTTCTAAACTCATTGATGTTCATGGAGTATGAAGAAAAAAAAATCATGTTTTCAGATATTTCGCAATGTAATTTCTAATTAAGTTTTTTTTTAAATTATTTCAACTTGCTCCTTCAAAGCCTTTGACAGTTTAGAATCAATGATACTTTTAATTAAGGAAAAGTAATTATCGAAAACGTCAAAAGTTTTTTCAACGTCGGAAATTATGGTTTGGAAAAGAAAATTCTTGGAGCTCGTTTTTTCCTTTTATCAACCCGGAATGGTTTGCCATTTTCCATATACCGACCACTGGTTCAACGCGTCAATCAAGTTAAAAGAAAAAACCCTTTGTTCTTTGAATAAAATCAACTTCGTTAACGTGTAATATAACGTCAAGTGGCAGTAAAATCGATAAAACTGTAATATTGAAGAGACTTTGAAGTTATTTTTCACTATTGGCTGCTTAATTTAAAGCAAAACTTTTTTGCTTTTTTTAAAAATTTACCTATGTAGCCAGTACTTGGGTTTTATCATACTGTGGGTCAATTTGATATACCATGCTTATTAAACTTAGAAATTTTTGTCGGTGCATTGGCTTGATTTGATTTGAATTAAAGTAAGAATAAATAAAATAAATATAAACATTATTAATTAATAAAAAATCCTTATTTCAAATTATATTTGAAATAAGAAAATTATTACGCCCAAATGGGATTTTTACATGAAAATTTTAAATATATTAATTTACAAAATATGATACAATTAATATTAAGTCTTTCAAAATATTTCAATATTCCGATTCCGATAAAGTGGTCCAACAGCAGTTTGAAAAAGGCCTAGTAAGCCGAAGGGACTGTAACAATAATAAAAAACTAGAATACTTGCAGAAATTAATAGTAAAATCTGTACATTTAATTTAAATATTTTTTTTTTAAATTTAACCTTTTAACCTAAACCCCAAAATTTTTGCATTACGTGAAGTGCATCATCTTAAGATATTTATTTATTTATTGAAAAATTTACAGAGCATTAACAAGTATTACATTAATGATATTGCCGTTGGGATGTGCACATATTAACACTCCAAATAAAAATGTTCACAGCATGCGTAATCAAGTTTTAGTTGTTATTAGATTCTAGTGGTGAAACAATATAAATAATAATAAACAAAATGATATTTAGAACATGAGATATAAAACATAGTAAGTGTACATTACCTGAGAATGAAGAAAGAAGGAAAGAAAAACATAATTATAAAACAATCACATAACTGTTCTCCATGACATCATAGTAGAAGATAGTAAATTTGGTTTTTAACCGCTTGGACATATAAGCGTGTTTTCACGATAATTTAACGTAGGTAGACATAGGAATGACGTATGTCCCGTACCTGATTTATTATAGTATGCGAGTTTATGTTTTTTTTTTTTACATTAGGTCCACACAGGAGGCTCTGAGGGAAATAATTTCCCTCAGGTCCTATGTCATCTTTGGGGATGCTGTGTGGAGGGTATTTTTAAGGAAAGGAAGTTCTGGGAAGGAAAAAGGTATAAAGGTTGGGCAGGTACCTGGGGTTCAGTGTGTCCAGATCATCCGCCGCCAAGACCTAGATAAACCTAACCCCATGAACCCGGGCACCCCTGCTAAGTCATAAAACGTAGCGAACCACTTGGGGTGACCTATGGCAGAGGTGTTGGTTATCCAATAAATAGTTCCTGGGCGGCGGTACCCATTCCCGTCTCCCAAATTGACATTCCCGCCTCCCAAATGTGAAGATAGTTTGTGAAGATAAGTTGTGAAGATAGTTTGCGAAGATATCTATAATGTCACATTCAATAGTATTGTATAGACGACACATTCGAGACAGTGCCAGTAGAGTAAGTATTTTAAAAATAATAATATATTACAAGGCCCCGTTCATCCGTGAGCGAGGTTTGTTTGAAGCAGTTTTAACTAAAATAAAGGAACTGATGAAGGTATACGATTCCTTTATCAGGAAACCGGATACAATCTTTAATGGCAACACTGAACTTAAACCTACCAGGATTATAAATGAAGTTTTCTATGGTTTTAACATTCTTCGAACCCAGGTTTTTATTTCTACCGAGTTCAGTTTACTTCCGTCCATCTTATCTTATTTTTCTTCTTTCTTTTCTCGATATCTTCTTCTATGAAACTTTATCAAAGTTTCACCGTTGCAGTAAAAAAAAAACTCTGGCTTGGCGGTGACTGATTTATAGGAAAACGAATAAAAACATCAATAAATGTTGTACAATTCCAGAATAAGTATAAAGACTTGTATGAAAGGATATGGGTACCGCCGCCCCGGGACCCATTTATTGGACAACCAACACCTCTGCCACAGGTCACTCCAAGTGGTTCGCTACGTTTGGTGACTTAGCAGGGGTGCCCGGGTTAATGGGGTTAGGTTTATCTAGGTCTTGGCGGCGGATGATCTAGACACACTGAACCCCAGATTCCCACCCAAATTTTATACATTTTTCCTTCCCAGAACTTCCTCTCCTTCCTTTCCTTAAAAATACCCTCCACACAGCATCCCCAAAGGGACTTGGTAATGGATGCGTCTGCCCACCAACTAGATCTAGAGATACTGGTTGTAGGAGACCTTTAGATCTCTACAGCCGGACCCTCTCGACCCATCGCCTTACCCGGCAGTGGGAGGGATGGCTTAACTCGTCCATCACTCCTAGACATATTGATCCCCAGATTCCTACCCACCCCTCAAACCCATTTCCTTCCCAGGACTCTCTTTCCTTCATTTACCTTAAAAGACCCTCCACACAGCATCTTTAAAGATGATATAGGCCCTGAGGGAATTTTTTTCCTCATGGCCTCCTGTGTTGAGCTAAAGTAAAAAAAAATACTTTAAAAAAAGTATCACGGTTATAATTTTATCCGAATGGATTGAACTTGAAAATATTACAACAACCAAATCCAGAGAAAACTTTTACGGCTTTAAAAAAATATATATTCATCAGATCAATAAACGCAGAATTTAAAAATCACCATCACATTTAAAACATACCGTCAGGTTGGAATCGGAATCTGCTGATTCTGATGCCATGAGTTTCAGACCGGTACAAGGTCGATCGATATCGTATATAACGATAATGTCAGTAACGTGACATCCTTCTCGAGCATGACTGCAGAGAGCTAACGACAAACAACAGTTCACAACGACTAAGTATTCGAACTGTTATTTGTTCGTTGGTGAACTGCAGTCGTCCTCGGAAACGATGACAAGTTATTGACATTATCTATAAATCCCATATCGATAGACCGTGCTAGGTACCCACAAGTCAAAATTTAAGGTGGTTTTGTAGGAATTTTGAGCAGAAACTCTGGTTTTGTTTGTTTTTGTTGGGCCCTTTAACGGAAATCGGCTACACTAGGATAATTTCCCTAGCTGATGAGGAGATAATTATTTTATTCTAGTTTCCTGACTAGGTATGAAAGTGCAGAAGTTCGAAAAAAAAGCTTCTAAGTTAGAACAACATATTATTAGGTACTTCTGTAAAGTCATACTTTGCTGCAAAAATCACATTGTTAATTATGTAGGTACTTTAAGTTTCAGACTGTTCGAGGTTATGATCATGTCATATTTAAAATTTTCTTAGCAATAATATCTAATATCGATTATATTTTTAAATTAGTTATAGCAACAAAGGATTTTAATATATATATTATTATAATCGTAACGACCAGTGAACTGTAATTACCGGCATCTTGTTTAGACTTAAATGAAGATCAGGTGAATGTCAAAATAATTCATATTCTACGCTTTCGTAGATGGCGCTCGTATAGTATTTTTTTTTACTTATAAACGCTTTTTAGAAGTTATGCTTTGAAATATTAAGAAAATTTTATTGTTCGCGAAACTTACATTTATAACTAGACCTGACTAGCCAGATACTCTTTCCTCATCCCTTTACTTCTATTCCCTCCCTTCTCATATTTATGTTGAAATCTTGCAAACGAGAAAAATAGGAAACGAGGAAAATAAATATTGAAAATCCACAAGGTTTTGCCCTTTGTCTTGGGATGGGAACCGCCACAACCGGGCGCTTAAAAATACATTAGTATTGGGAAACGGCCTTAGCAAGAAGCTTGGTGCTCAGGAAACCGGGTCAACCTTAAATACAAGGAACTCGCATACTGCATCACACACTCTGTTACACGTGGTGCAGTTTTTGAGAATATTCTATGGTTTCTAAATATTATTGATACTTATTGTAATAGTCGATTCTTAGTTATTAGAAGGTATAAGTAATTAAAGTTAGCGGAGGAATGTGTCGAGAGAAATCGGTGCTTACATAAAGGTAGAGTTTAGGTATAAAAGTAAATCGTTTAAGAATAGGTGCTTTTAGTATTCTTACATTACAAATCACGACGTCACGATACAAAAATGGAATAAACGTACGTTTATTAACACAAAACTGCTGCAGCCTTTTCTTACACATTAAATAATTGTGCAGACAAAAGATGAGACAAACAATGTACGTTCGTCTGCTTCCTCCAAAGTACTAATTTTTTCTTTGGAGGAAACAAAGATGTGATGCCAACTCAGCCACTGAGCGGACATTGCTTGTCCATCATAGACATAATTCAATAGTAGCTACAGGGTAGATTTTGTACCGTACCAACAGATATGGATTGTTGAAACTAGGACAAAGTCGGGTAGAAGTTGTACTTGTAAATTATAAAAAAATAATATTTGTTCCATTTTGTCAAACTTTAAAGTTTTTCCTTCTAAAATCTCGAAGAGGCGCGAAAGTTTTATTTTCCCGGTTAATCCACAGTTTAAAACAAGCAAAAGCAAAGTTTTATCTGTTCTTTGATGCACGGAAATTCCATCATAGAGATAAGGCTATCATTGTACACTCCTTCCCACCAGCTTTAGCAGTTAAAAGACCGTGGTAAACATAATTTTATTGTGATGCAAGTGGCGCATTTTCGAGGGATACGGTCTAGCAAACTGCAGAATGTAAGTTAGTATTGGAAAATTGTCTAGAAAGACAATCTGCCGGAGTTGTATGTAGATATTTTTGAGCTCCGGATATTTAGTTCCGCTTCGTGCTTTTGTTTTCTCTCAAGTGATATATTGTTATTGGATCTTACGTTACTTGAGATAAAAATAACTTGTTTGTTTGTTGAATTTCTTTACGTATTGACCATTACTTTATATGAAAATAAAAAGTTTATTTAAGAATTACGGGAGTACAAATTGATGATAAAAAAAATTGCAAATAATATTAAATTGTACTTTCTTGATTATTTTACAATTATTAATTTGAGGAGCGTTTCCACAAAGAGAAACGTCTACCCAAAACTTTTTTTGTTCTTTTTTGTATAAGTCTTTAAAATGGATAAATCAATATATTTATCTGTTTTATGTGCAATGGAAAATTATAAATAAATGACAGAGTGAAACATCTATATTCCTTTATGTGAATACCTCACAAGAGTCCCAAATGCTCCCGTCCGTAACCAATGCTACTATGGCATCCCCAATTACGGTATGTTACCATTAAATTTATGAAATAAAACCAATAATTAGAAAATCAACTAATACAAAGAAGAACAAATCACTTTGTAATACCCATACAACAAACTACAGTCCGCCCCGGAACAGAAATCTCTATTGAGGACTGCGAATAAACTACATTACTTTGTATTTTTTAAATGGTCACTAATAACAAAATAAAAAAAACCCCAATGGAACTTTGAATGTTATTTCGAGTATTGTGGTTGCGGATGTTTTGATTGTAAAGTGGCTTGATGGTGTGGGTTGATTTTGAGTAATTTGAAGGATGGTGCTTGTTATTTCATGTTTGGGAAGGATTTTAACAGGAACTTCGTTTTAGTGATTGAATCACCAAGCTTGCAAAAGTAATGCCGATCTATTGAACAAATGTCACTGGGTATTGTGATAGCTCAGTGGTAAGAGCATTCCCCGGATGGCTGATGTTTGTAATTTTCATAATGTAATCACGGTTAAAATCATTTTTCTGGTTGATACCCATATAATAAAATGATTTTTTATACAAGTGGTTCGCTACGCCTGGTGTCTTAGGAGAGGTGCTCAGGTTCATGGGGTGATGTTTGTCTACGTCTTGGCGATGGATGCTTCTACCCACCTGCGTAGGTGTTAATAAAAATATATTATACTGTATATACAACGCATTAGCAGAATCAATTATTGGATACGGAATAAATAGTTACGGATTAACCTACAAGACATACTTAAATAAAATAGAACAATTACAAATCCGTTTCCTAAAATTGATATCAGGCAAAAAAAAGTCCAGTTATGTGAAGGTGATTATAAAAAAATGTTCTCCTTGTGTAATGTCCTCTCTATACACAGTAAGGTAAATTACCAACTAATGCTAGATGAATTCTGGGGTACAGAATTCAAAAAACCTGTAAACCACAACTACCCTACTAGGCATAGAGAAGCACAAATGTTTATTATCAATAAATCTCAAAATGTATATGGAGATAGAACAAAAAGGCATAAAATTCCGGAAATATTTAACGCATTATCTGAAAATATCAAAAATGAGACATCTTATTCAAAAATCAAAACAAAAGTTAAATCTTTCTACCTCCGAAGAACATGAAATCTAATAATATAGTTCCATTAAAAAAAAAATTCTCACCTTATTTTTGTACTGTGTAAAATATTTTTACTAAAACGCAATTCATAAACATTATAAAAATTTGTTGGTCGTAATACCTAATTAGTATTTTAATATTAAGTATTATATTTAGCATTTACTATGTTAAACTGAAAATTATACTGTATTAAATAATTAGAAAAAAATTAGAGATTTCTTACAATCAAACTGATTGATCAGTTTCGTATGATTTGTAAAATAAAATATTGTAAAATTAAAACTGAATAAATACATTAAAAAAAAAAAAATTATATGTCGAAATGATTCATACGTCCGCCATGGACACACTGACCCCAATATTTCACCTACCCACCCCTCTTACACTTTTCTATCCAAGAATTGCCTTTCCTTCCCTTTGTTTAAAATACCCTCAAAATAGCCTTCCCAAAGATATAATAAAAAAATTGAGTTCAACAAATTATGAACATTATTCGTTTACATTTCGATTGTATTGTTTACACATTTTAACATATCTTTTTAATACATATAACATAGTTTTGTAAATAAAACTACATAGAACTACATCAACAAAATAATCAATCACATTGTCACGGTTAAGATATGTTCTAAATTTTTTTTATTTCTGAACAAAATCTTTTCGACGGTGCAAAGGTGTGGTTGGGAACTAGTTTATCACACAGTATCAACATAATATTTCTAAGAGCTAAAACTCATTGGGAATTGAATAAGCAATAAATTATTTGATTTGAAACTGATCTCAACACAAGACTAATTAATTAGAGTCCCTGAATGAAGCATTGCCATTTTGACTAATTAATCACATGTATTCAATTCCTTTCAAACAGAGCTGAATTACATTATGCCCAAGATATACAGCGCCCCTTGAATAGCTTCAAAAATTTTACGACTGTAGAAGCGTAGTGATTCACGCATTTGACGTATATTATAGTTTGAAATTACCATTCGTAATGAAACATGAAACATTGTATATAACAGTTTGAAATTACCATGAGGAATGAAACATAGAACACTGTATATAACAGTTTGAAATTACCACGAGTAATGAAACATGAAATACTGTATATAACAGTTTGAAATTACCACGAGTAATGAAACATGAAACACTGTATATAACAGTTTGAAATTACCATGAGGAATGAAACATGAAACACTGTATATAACAGTTTAAAATTACTATGAGGAATGAAACATGATACACTGTTTATAACAGTTTGAAATTACCACGAGTAGTGAAACATGAAACACTCTATATAACAGTTTGAAATTACCATGAGAAATGAAACATGAAACACTGTATATAACAGTTTAAAATTACTATGAGGAATGAAACATGAAACACTATATATAACAGTTTGAAATTACCACGAGTAATGAAACATGAAATACTGTATATAACAGTTTAAAATTACTATGAGGAATGAAACATGAAACACTGTTTATAACAGTTTGAAATTACCATGAGGAATGAAACATGAAACACTGTATATAACAGTTTAAAATTACTATGAGGAATGAAACATGAAACACTGTTTATAACAGTTTGAAATTACCACGAGTAGTGAAACATGAAACACTGTATATAACAGTTTGAAATTACCATGAGGAATGAAACATGAAACACTGTATATAACAGATTAAAATTACTATGAGGAATGAAACATGAAACACTATATATAACAGTTTGAAATTACCACGAGTAATGAAACATGAAACACTGTATATAACAGTTTGAAATTACCACGAGTAATGAAACATGAAACACTGTATATAACAGTTTGAAATTACCACGAGTAATGAAACATGAAACAGTGTATATAACAGTTTGAAATTACCACGAATAATGAAACATGAAACACTGTATATAACAGTTTGAAATTACCACGAGTAATGAAACATGAAACACTGTATATAACAGTTTTAAATTACAATGAGGAATGAAACATGAAATACTGTATATAGCAGTTTGAAATTACAATGAGGAATGAAACATCTATCACGAATAGTCATTATACGAATGTGACAGAACCTAATAAAACTAAAATATTTGTGATGAAAAATATAACTCTGATGTTTCAATTTCAAAAATTGCTTCAATACAACTCAATAATAATACTTCGGTTCTTTTAGATCACTAGTCTTGTTTATTATCGTCTTATTTACACTGCTCATCTAATTGGACTTAACGTCCGTTCTAACTGATGCGCTGTGTTAATCTGGAGCAGAGAAAATGGTCACTGAAGTTGCCCTACTGTAGATCGGATATGATCGGCTATCTTCGTAACCGTAGACCCGAACGGGCGACAGTTGTTTCTTTCATATAGTACAATTACTGACATCTGTTAAGACACCTTAAAACTACATATAACTGCTTATACTAATACCAACTGTCGAGAGACTTTGAAACCACGTACATAATCATACACTACAAATATATACTTTTTTTTCATTCTTTTCCTACACCATTCCTTGTTGGAAATTAATAGAACCTGTACAAATGAAAATAATTATTTAGTTTAGTGCCAAACTGTCGAGCGATCTTTTGTTAGAACCGATTTGTGTTGTGTTGGAATAATACTTTACTGTAGTTTAAAGGTAGATTATTAATTATTTCTCTATTTGTTTCAGCACATACTGATGCGCCGTAGTCATCGGGATTGCTGTCGACAATCTTTGTAAGTATTTTTTAAAACTTCCAATTTACGTCGTGTTCGTTGATGCTTTCCAATTCCCCGCGAGAATTCTGATACAAATGTTAATATTTCTTCAAATCCATCTATGATTTAATATTTTCTAGATTATTCTTTCATCTCCCATCTTTATGTTTAATTCAAGTTGGCAACTGTTACTCCAATTTGTGTTGCATTTGTCTTCAAAGCTTCTCAAAATCATTTCAGCATTTGAAACAAATTTAATAAATGGTTGAGACAATATTCCGCGGACAAATTAATCAAGGCGTTGTTTAATTAGTGATTTATTTAATAAGAACAGTTCTATTGATTAATTAAATCAATACCGTCTGCAATATTATCGTAGATAAAGTTACCTGTTGGAAAAACAAATAAAAGGTTTCTTGCAATGATGTTTACTGATTATTAAGGTTAATCCATTTTCAACACAATCATCATTTCGATTATGAACGATGGTCTCAAAACGAAGTGAAAATCAACGAAATATTTTAATATTTATTTTCCATTAAGTGTTCTTGTAAAAAGTCCTCCAATTTTATAAATTCATCTCAAGGTCCAGAGATAATTGTTTATTTATTTATTGTTTATTATTGTTTATTGAGGCTTTTTAAGTAGGTACATAGTTATCTATGTCCTAATAAAATCCTTATATATATACATAATCAAAGTAATACATTTACAAAATATCAATCACATATTTACGTAATTTAATTTTAAATGTTTTTATGATTTATTCTAATTTTATTTCTTCTGGTAATTCTCCAAATATCTTCAACGCTCCGTACATCAACGAATTTTGACTCTGTTTTTTTTCCTGAAGGGGAGTCTCAGTTCATTTCTTTTCCTCGTTTCATATCTGTGTTTATTCATAATGAGCTTACAAAGAGCAGAAAATGTATTAAAACTTTGCTCAAGTTTTTACCCGGTCAAAATAAAACCTTCACTTCTTATAAAAACATTCACTTAATTTAACTGTGCTGAATACATAGCTTTCCGAACGACAAAGAGGTATGATATTCTATTACAAGTTGGCATTATATATTTTTAGAGACATTCGGCCTTACTAAAAAAAAACACTCCGCGGCCGTTAAACGGTGTTTCTGTAGCACGTTGTGTAAAGTCTGTACATTTCGTTTTTCAAATTCTTACTAAACAAAATATATGGTTTTGATCTGACAACGTCGCCATTTTACCAGCCTTACTAATAAACTTTCTGAAAAATTTGTACAATGGTCAAACAACCATGTATGAAGAATCCTTACTAATTAAGAACTGACAAAAAATTGTTCATGGAAAGATATGTACATTGCTTACACGGCCAAGGAGGGTAGTTTATCTGTTGTATATATTTGTTCCATTTGTAATTTTCAACGAATTTTGAATTTTTTTTTTAATGTCCTATATATTTATTATTTTCTGAGATGTTGTAAAAACAAATACCATTTTAGAACCAAAATTTCATTACCTTTAAGATTTTCATATCTAAAATATACTTAAATGTTTAAAAACGGTAGTATTTTAAGATTCAAACATCAAGTTGGAAAAAAAAACTCACTTACCCCAAACACTTTCTATTAAAACATTGAAATATTTGGAAAAATTCAAAATTAAAAAAACACAGTCCTTTTATTTAATGATTTTAAAATAAATCTGTCACCTCACTTTTTACTCCTTCAAACAATAAAAAAATGTAAAAAAATCTTGAAATTCGCTTTTCATATCCAAAAATTTACAATAAAAAAACACACGTTTGAATACATTGCTTGCACATCTTAAGGCATTAATTTCTTTGATACGTTTACTAAAATATGTATTAGACATTTTAGTCACCAAAAAACATCACTTTCAAGAATTTATAATAAAATAAAGATCTTAAAATGCAAATTATTTCTGAACATAACCTATGAACCATTTTCTGACATCTTAATTTAGAACACGCGATTTTAGTGCCACAATTTGACTTAAACTAACGAAAAACAACACAAATTAATAGTAAATATATTGATTACATGAATATAAGTGCGAATTAGTCATAAATATTCAAATCATTAACGAAAACATCATATTAATCACATACAAAATCGCGACCGACTAACTTCTGCATTCGCGGCTATTTTTTTCAGCGGTAAAGCAATGCGCAGGCGCATCAATCACACCACCTAGCGGATTTTTATGAAAACTTCAATTTACAAGTAAAATTTCCAGCGTTGCCACATTTAAAACACCGTTTAACGGCCGCGGAGTGTTTTTTTTTAGTAAGGCCGATTATGTTTAAGTTTCTCAGAATTTCTAATAATTTCACCACACGGGACGTTTATTGGTAAAGTTTTCGGGCTTCGGGCTTTTCGCTGAAATTCTGCTCCGTCGTTGAAGAGTCTTGAGCATTCCGGTATCTTTTGTCAAGGTTTTTTCCCATTTTGATACCAAGGAAAGCCTACGAAAAAAAAACTAATTATTACGGTATACAATTCAATGAAATACATACCAAATGTAGGTCAAACAAAAGGGCACATGTTATTTTTTTTTGATACTTACAATTTTTTTGAAGTTTTGTTATTCTGGACTTGTTTAAAATGAGTTTGTACCTTCGACCAAGTATGTTTGTACACTTCGTCAAATAAGAGTAGAAAATATAAAAAAACGGAACTAAAAAATTTATAGGCTGGCAACACCAATTTTACTGTCAAAATGACAATGACACTGTTTATGTAGAATACTGCAAGCAACATTATAGTAAACGTTTTTCTAAATATAAATATTTTCACTATTTCAATATTTTCAAAATAACAATTTTAATGTGCTTTGTAAAAAAAATTTCAAATTCTTAACTGCTTTTAATTATACTACAATATTGTTATTCTTCATTGTGTTAACACAGAATTGTAAAGGGATAATATACATATACGCAATTCTAATTTGGAGATCAGTGAGTATCACGAGTATATTGCAATGAAAACATATTTTTCCCACTTTTATGTGTTTTTGTTTTTTTACAAAATTGTTGGTTACACTGCTTTACATTTCTAAAAAGGTATATTTAATTTATATAAACGCAGACATTTCCGTAAAAACTGTTTTATTATTTTGGCTAGCAGTATTTCGATTAAAAAAAAATAATCCATAGGATCAATACGTACGTACGTTAGTCATCAAATTTATTTAACCAGTTAAATGGTTTCAGAAGAATTCTACCTTTGCCAGTACAAAAAAAAGTTTTCTATTAGGAAAAAATTATGTGCTGTCTTTTGCTTTGAATTTCTTTTTTTCTTAAATAAGGGCATCATTGTGTTTAAATTCAGTGACATAAATAAAATAACAGCGAAAGTGTTACAAAACTGTAATTTTTTATATTCTTATGACAAATAAGACCAGGATCAATCAATAGTAATGCCTCCAATTTTTTTTTCTCCTTTTAATTGTCAAGAAATTAAATACAATTTAAACAGATTGAAACCACACTATTGACGACTAAGTTGTCACTTTTCAATACAATCTCCGTCCATTTTTACGATTTCGGTCCATCTTTTGGCATATTTTCCAGTGCGCTAAAAAGTACAGTCCTACTTCCTATATAAGCCACTTACACAGCCTCCGCATTTTCAAAGTGAATCTCACGATGACCATCACATCACACTGCCTTCACTGAAGGAGAAAATGCATCACAATTCATCTGTAGTAATCCGGCGGTCACCACGAATGATGTCATCGACTCGCTAAATATTGCAGTGAACTGCCTACCGCTACGTTTTTCGTCAGCCAACGGCGTTTGTCCTTCAGCTTCGTTACAGCGACGAACCCATCATCTAACAGTGCTGACATCCACTGTGACATCACCGTAAACATTTTGCAGTCTTACATGATTGCGAATGGGCGTTTCAACTTTTGCATTCAAGAATTCAAGCAACGAACGCTGTCTGATACGAACCTCGATGTCGGCCATTTTGCAAACGACTGCAGTGCTGCCACCTGTTGACGCAGAAAGTTACTGCTGCAGTAGATTGTAGAAGAAGGTTGGAGGAATAGCACCAAATTAAAAAAAAAAAAAAAAAACATTTAACTAACTTTATAAAGTAGAAACAAATAGGAGGCATTACTTTTTGCCTGACCCTCGTATATTTGTAAACATCTTAACATTAAATACATTTATTAAAAAAAAGAAAGTTACGTAGTTTATAGAAAATATATTGAAATGTACACTGTAATAATTTCACATATTGTTAAATTTGAGATGCACCACTATTACACAGGTAGGCTCAATTTTTCATAACCAACAAATGTGCTATAGGTCACTCCAAGTGGTTCGCTACGCCCACCACATTCATCGGTGGATGCATATGCCCACCAGCTATGTGGTAGGCCGGATAGGGGGAGACTGGTTGAGGGAGACCTTTTGATCTCTCCAGCAGGGCTCTCTCGGCCTTGCGCCGCAGTGAGAGGGATGGATTCAAACGTCCCTCACTTATGGGAACACTGACTCCCATATTACTAACCATTCCACGTACTTTTTTCCTTCCCAGAACTTTTCCCTCAAAATAAGCCCCCACACAGCATCCCCAAAGATGATAATGGCCATGAGGGTATTTTTTGGAAAGACCTTTTGACCTCTCCAGCCGAACTCTCTCGACCCATCCCCTTGCACCGCAGTCGGAGGGAGGGATTCAGACGTCCGCCACTCCTGAAGACTCCGAAGGCACCGACCCCCAGATTCCTACCCACCACTCTTATCTTTTTCCATTTCCAGAATTTAATTTTTTCCTTTTTGCAAAAGATCCTACACACAGCATCCCCAAAGTTGACATAAGCCTTGAGGGAAATTATTTTCCCCGGGACCTCTTTTGTCGAGTCATTATAAAATTATATTGTATGCATGGGGGTGTTAAGTATTCAGTTTTTATTTTCAGTGCGTTTTTAAGGTGAAATGTATTGATAAAATAATTCAATTGTGATGAAATTGATAAAATGTTTTTAAATACCTTGCTTCATTCAAATTCATGCTGTTTTTCTACCTTATGTTTCATTCACTATGTATGCGAAAGAAACGAATAACGCAAATGAACAGAGTAAACCCATTCCTACCAAATTATCAGTTAAATCTCCTGCACGTGATTGGCATTTACAACTAGGAGCACTAAAGCTCTGTGTTTATACGCGCAACAAATCACATCAATTAGGATTTCCCGAGACGCTGAGACCGACGCCGATTGCCTCGACTCATTTATTTGCGAACGTGTTTAAAATAGTTGCATCCTTCGGGTGGTGACCTCAAAAGCCCAAAGGTCACTCCTAAAAACCGAATCCCTTAGCAATACTTGTAATTAAGAAAACGGTACACTTATTTTTAATTATAATGAAAGCGAGAGATGCTTTCAGTAGCAATCACCAATCAGAATTGCATACTTATAACTTTAAACATTTCTTGGAAATTAGTAAAGAAAAGTTATTAAATGAATTACAATGTGTTCATTAAAAGTGGTGTAGACAATGATATTGTGCATAAACAGAAAAATATCAATATATTTCGCTTTGCCATTATTTTTCCGTTCAATATTTTATTTATTATTTAGTTTTTACAATATGTAGGATTTTGTGTCTCTTTGGGGAGATGAAGAATTGAACATGTGGTCTCTTCAAGACGCATATTTTAAAAGAGAGTGACACAGAGGCCAGCAAATCGTTCGACAGCAAGCTGAGAATTCAAGAACGAACTCCCAAGTATATTAAAATTAATGAAAATAATAATATTTTATTTTCAGAAATTAATAAATAAGCTTGAAAAGGTTCTTTCAGAAAAATATAACGGAGACGAATCTTAAAATTGATATTGAAGCATCGTCTGTTTACGGGGTGGTTTACAGTGTACCTTATAACGGGGGATATTATTTTTCATTTGGAATGCCTTACCTATTGATTCGAGTTTTACATAATTGAATATTCTAGCAGTCATTCGTGGCGGTCTAAAAATACCATCCCCTTGAGCCGGTGGTAATGGGGAGGGAGGCAGTAGGCCCTATTAAGGGTTGAATCGAGGTTAGTAAGTGTAGCGAGTACTAACCCTTGCGTGACCGTGGGCCTGATTCGAGCGACAAACGGACCTACGGGGATGAAGAAAATAAGGTTTACTTGCGTAATAAAATAGTAAGAAATCAGCAAATTTATTAGGATATTATTATCAAAGTTATGTACGACATTAAGCTGCTATACACAGCAGGCTGCTTGAAAAGGTAAAAGTTTGTTATTTTTATCGGGACATAAAATATGTTTTCAAAAGTCAAAAAATATACATTATTTTATAATTTTCGTTTAAATAAATTTTATGGTGCGCTACTATTGATCAAAGTTTTGAAAATACGCGACGTTAGGGCAATGATTGCAATGCTTCGGACTAAAGAGTCACTGCATGCGGAATATATAAGCCATATAAAAGATAAACACTTCTCTCCCGACCCCCGCAGTATTGTAAATAATAGGAAGCGTTTTGAGGCTCGGAATTTCGGTCACTGTCAAGTCGAAACGGTAATCACATAAAATTTCCTCGATAGAAAAAAATCGCAAAGTGTATACAGGTGTAACAGGACGTACCCGAGAGATTTTACCCGCCGATTCCTCAGCATATTTAAAGTAATAAATGTATTTGGCATTTTGTTGTCCGATGATGTTTTTTTTCTATTAAAATCAAAAAATATTTTTTTCGATCATACGTCGCTACTGATCCCATAGCTATCGGAAATACCGCGTCACGATGGGTTTGAGAGAAACATGCGCGGTTTCGTGCATGCGGCATGCCGCTAGAATGAGACACAACGCTTATCAAGAATATGTACGCGCTTCTCTAAAAACAAACTCAGTTGCGACGCGTGGTGGAAAAATATTTTGAATGTTTTTGTTAGAAAAAAAATGTCATCGGACAGCAAAATGTCAAATACATTTATTACTCAAAATATGCTTAGGAATCGCTGGGTAAGATCTCTTGGGTATGTCTTGTCACATCCTGTATAGGTACTCCAAACATTATAAAAAAACACACACTGTTCTGTTATTTAACACCTCATAGGTTTGAAAAATTCACGGTGTTTCTGTACATGCTTCTTAAGGTTTTGTGGAGAGATTTTTGCTCTACTTCAAACGAGTCTTATTTTATTAAACAATTTCCTATTGTTTGTATGAATTTATCGTTTTTAATTGAAATATAATTGAACTAAAATTTCCTCACCAAACACAAGAGCCTTGTCTCTTTATGGTGAAGAAAAGCTATTCTTATTCACTATTTTACCACTGTATAAAATGTAAAAATTGTGTATTTATTGTAAAAAAAACCTTTAAATATTAAATAAATAAAAAAATTATATATATGTTAGCGCACTCCCCCCCTCTAACATACGCAGTGGCGGCTCGTGACTTTTGGTGAGCTTGAGTGCTAATATTAACAAAAATGGCATTGTTGATGTCGTTGTAGCCGAAAAATATTTTTTATTTTTTTTTCGAAAATTTATTTTTTGTATGAAGATTTTCTGGAAATCTGTGCGGCGCACGGCAAAACTGAAATTTCCTGAAAATTTTCATACAAAAAATAAATTTTCGAAAAAAAAAAAAATATTTTTCGGCTACAACGTCATCAATAATGCCATTTTTGTTAATATTAGCACTCTAGCTCACCAAAAGTCACGAGCCGCCACTGAACATACGTATTATCGAATCTCACCTTTTTCTTCTTTTTGAGCGGGTATTAGAGCCTGAATAATAATGTACTTTTACTGAATTTACAACCGTGATCTAAAATTGCGCCTACAAGCGGATGTGTAACTTATAATATATTTTTTTTAATTTTAACTTTTTAACTTAAAGAGTTAAACCTCAAATTGTAATATTTAATTAATGAAGATAATATTAGCGAAAGTCAATCAAAAAGTATCCCTGCCAAAGGATACGTTGGCGCAGTGGATAGCGCGTTGGCCCAGATTGCCAGAGGTCCTTGGTTCGTGTCCCAGATGTATCCGTATCCTTTTCTGATTTTTCTGTTTCGGATTTTTGATTGACTTTCGTTAATATTATCTTCATTAATTGAAGATAATATTATAATTTCATTGATTTTAATCTTTCGTTAAATTGCATTTTGTTAAAATTGGCTAAAAATAAATACTCAAATTAAATAACAACTTCTTATACTTTTTGGTCAAAAATCTAAATTTTCACAGCTGGTAGCACCCCTAAAACTGCAAAAAAAATATAGAGTAATTTTTTGACATTTGAAAGACTGTCCCATGGAACATTGCAAACAAATTTGTAAACGTTTTTGAAGCACCCTAATATATACTAGCATAAAATGGTTTATTTTATGTTGCTGAAACTGCTAATTCATCGGGTAATTCCGTTTGTAAGAGTTGATTGATAATCCCATTATCTTTATTACTTTTGTCTTTATTACAGAAGCAGTTTCATTCCACTAGTGGTATTTCCAAGCTGGTCCATTTAACCCCTCAGGTCTCCGGCATATTTTTTCAGAAGTTCGAAAAATTTCCATTTTGAAATAAAATCCAATTAAATGGAACATTTCTTAACAAATCCGATAACTAAAAACAGTTTTTGAAAGGTGGTGAAATAAGTTTTCAAATTTTTTTTTTTACAACAGGTCCACACAGGAGGCCCTGAGGAAAATAATTTCCCTCAGGGCCTATGTCACCTTTGGGGTTGCTGTGTGGAGGGTATTTTTAAGGAAAGGAAGGAGAGGAAGTTCTGGGAAGGAAAAATGTATTAGGGTTGGGTAGGAATCTGGGGTTCAATGTGTCTAGATCATCCACCGCCAAGACCTAGACAATGAACCCCATGAACCCGGGCACCCCTGCTAAGTCACCAAACGTAGCGAACCACTTGGGGTGACCTATGGCAGAGGTGTTGGTTATCCAATAAATGGTTCCCGGGGCGGCGATACCCATTCCCGCCTTCTAAATTCAAATATTATTAGACATAAATATATACTTAAATGAACAAAATTACTTTGTATAAACCAATAAATATCTTTAATCTTAATAAAATAGTATCATTTAATATCATTAAATTATGACTTCGAGTTACCCAGAAAGGGATTATTACCTTGGCTTAATTTTACAGAATGTTATGTAGTTAGGACCGATAGTTAAAGTTCAGAAGTTATAATATAAACTGATTGTAGATGTTTAAAATACTTAAGATTATAGAAATAAATATTGCAATTTTTTAATGCAAACATGTAAATAACGAAAAAGAATAAAACACTTTTTTTTTATTATAAAAAAATGTATAGAGTAGAGGTTTATTTTTTGGTTCATTTTAGGATGTTAATATTAAGGTGTTTTTTCTTTCTAACACCGTTTAGATCATATTTGTCACAATGATAGTAAGGAAGACACAACGATTTCTATAAGACCTTTGTGAGTTGTTCCAAAAGTCGAACAAATAAGCTCGAGGGGTTAACATTTTAAACTTCAGAAAATATTTTATTTGTAACATCTGGCAAATGAGAAATAACATTATTTTTTATGTGTACTTTTGAGTACTTAGTAAACAAGTTACAAATTTCATTCTGGGCAGATTTAAAGATAACCATTTTAGTAGTCAAATTATATTTTAAACTTAAGTACTTTATGTAGATGCTGGCTTAATACAGGGCATCATTTTCATAAATAAATTATATTCACCAACCCTTTCCTCAATGTTATTGTGGTGTATTGATTATTCATGTAGTTTCAGCTTCCTTCAATAGATGGCGATAGCTTAGTTAGTAATATGAAGTTCTGCTGCATCCAAACATATGAGTAGCTGAATATCAAAACGTACTTATCTAGACGAACCAAATTTTTGGCAAAAGCAAGAAAACTGTTTGATAGTATTTAAGTACAATAAAGTAAAAAAAAAACGGTAAAATAAAACATTTTATATGCATATTTGAAATATATAAATTTGATAGATAATTAATTAGTTATTTAATATTTAAAAATGGACTTAATACATTTTTATATTGAGCCATGGATTTAGATACATTCTGAAATTTAAATCTTTGGATTTAGTCACATTTTGAAAGTGAAATCTTTGGATTTAGTCACATTTTGAAACTCATAAACTGTGTTTGATAATACTTCTCTGCCAGAGGTGTAGAGAAGAAACTACATCTTATATTTATATATATATATATATTTAAATCATAAATATATAAATTACCGTTAATATCTCACAAATATCACGATCACATCAACTTCATAACCATTTGTTTCTTGTAATGGTGTCCATTGCACATAACGTAGCTCATTGATTGGTTAAAAAACCAGAATGGCTGCCAATTCCATGGCCCTTATTGGTTGTTGGAGTTGAGTACGTTTTGAAAACGAATGATTTTGGATTTAAGTATGTTTTGAAATTGAGGACGATTTTTAACAAGCTATAATTTATTAAGGATTTAACCACGTTTTTTTAACTGTGTTGGCACTGAAATAATATTTTAAGCATATCTATGATTCAAGAGAACGTGTTTGCATTCAAATCTAAAAAAAAATCAAAATGGTGGTTAAGTACCTTTTGATATTCAACTACTCATATGGCAGTTGAGTATGATATCAAAAGATTATCATCTATCGTCGTTCGTGTCTTAGGTAGAAACGGATACGATGATTACCGAAGGCATCGGTGAGTTAGTGAATATCGGTGGTTTTATCATAAAATACCGCACGTATAAACCAGTAAAAATTCTCGAATGACGTAGTAACAAGTCGATGCAATTATTTGAAGCCCACTCTATCATTTCATTAACGATTTAATGAATCTTTGAAATATTTATTTAACAATCACATTAAATGGGTATCGCCTCCCCGGGAACCATTTATTGGATAACGTAGATCACCTCGAGTGGTTCGCTATGCTTGGTGACTTAGCAGCGATGCCAGGGATCATGAAGGGAGGTTTGTTCGGTTCTTGGCGGTGAATACATCTGCCCACCATTTGCATAGCAGGAGGGAGATCTTTTTACCTTTCCAGCAGGACTCTCCCGGAATATCGCCTTTCACAAATTCATACCCACCTCTCATACCTTCGTCATTTGCAGGACTTGATCTTTGTCCTTTCCTCAAAATACCCTTAATATAACATCCCCAAAGACGATACAGGTCCCGAGGGGAATATTTTTCCCCAGGACCTCCTGTATGGAGTAAATGTAACAGAAATAAAATAATTATGTTACATTTTTTTTTAAATAAAACTGTCAATTGTATTACACTGCTTTTATTATTTGGTAGTTACACATTTAAAATTTATTAAAACTTGATTTTAAAGTTTTTAATGTACCCACAAAATTTGGCATTGCACCACAATCTTAAAAGTTCATTAATTTCCAAAATATTTGGCATGCACAATTCTCCATTGGCCTGTTACTCGCCTTCTGCCAGAACGCATGGTTGCGGAATGAGCTAGCTGATTGCATGCCAAGGCGGAAATGTTCTGCAATCTATCCACTCCCACGGTTTGGCAGATAGAGATACGACGTGATTGCGTGTTGGTTTGTTTCGGCACTTAGTACAAAACTACCCCCCGAAGCACAGAGGAAATATACTCAACGTAAGATGGCCAAAATTGCGATTTTTAGGCATTGTAACATTTATTAGCTAACTGCCTCATTCACATTAAAACATCAATCGTCCACTTGATTAATCAGTCATCTTCAAAAATTCAAAATTTTGGGTTGAGTAGGCAGTTATATGTAAAAGTGTACCCTCTATCTGGTACAATACTATCTGGTACAATACTAAGATTACTCATAAACGTCACCAAATAATTTTAATACAGAAAAAAACTTAATCCCGTGGCCCGACTCAAATATCTGATTCACATGATCATTTCATGTCCTCCTCGGGCGTCCCCGATTTTTTCTACCATTAACATCATAAATTCTCTTTACACTTTTGTCTTCGTTCATCCGCTCTACTTGACTAAACCACCTGAGCGTCCCTTTCTTAATAACTCAGGTATGGGACATTCGCCATTCCTATGTCTACCTACGTTAAATTATCGTGAAAACAAGCTTATGTGTCCAAGCGGTTCAGTTGGCACGAGGGATGTTGCAATATTTAATAGTTTTTGCGCGTTTTCGAAGTGGCCTATGTCCATAACTGTACCAAAATAATTTTTTTTACGCATTACGCTTACATCAGGCTTGCATTTTTTGTGGGTCTCCCTATTTCTCACTCGATCATACATGGTTTTATCACACATGCCCCTCAGGGATCTCATTTCTACAGCACTCGGTCTACTTTTTATCTTATTTATTGGGATATCATTTCACAAATATATCAAATCATCACAATAAAACATTAATAAATTTACTTGAGAACTAGAAAATTTCAACGATAAACCCATTAAACTGGTAAATTTTGCCTTTGTCAGAAGTAAACATGAGTACAACTCTCCCGTTTGAAATTGCAATATTCATGTACAAGCTACAAAAATAATATGAAAAAATTCTACGCTTTTGGAGTTCTTAATTGTTTTATTTTTAATTTTTTATCTTTTATTTAGTAACTACATTTTATTTTTTTACATTTATAAAATAATATATATTTATATGTATAATAGATGTTGGTTATATTCGTAGTCCTCCTCACTAGGAGATCCTGTGCTAAGGGGACTAGGTTTTGGATAAGTTTTTAGCGACTTCTATGGTTACAACTAAAACTCTCTTTTAAATTATATATATATATTTTTTTTTTATAGAGAATACCTCACAAGAGTCCCAACTGCTCCCGTCTGGAGCCAGTGAGACTATGGCATCCCCAATTGGGGTATGTTGTGTGGCTGAAGGAAAGTGGGGAAGGGAAGGAGATGGGGAAGAGGAGGGTAGGAAAGTACCTGGCTATTCAGATCTATACTCGATCCGCGTTTAGATCGTCCTGCGGACGTACGAAATTTGGTTTTTAGCGCGCATACCACCCCCCTCGCCACGGCATCTTCGCCGCGCTCTGCTGCTAGAAGGCGGGCCGCTAGCAACTCAGTATCTCGTCGACTTTCGTGCCGTAAGCCCGCGTTGCAAGAAATTAACCCATTCAGACCCTGCGAAAAAATGGATTGTCAACCGAAATGTGCAAATACATTATCACCAATTGCAAAGAACAAAAGAGGACAGGTACCTAATTATTAATTTAAGTTTTATATGTGTAGTTATTAGATTTGCAACATTACATTTTTATAAATCATTGATTATCGTTATTATAGTTGATCAGTTTTATTCATTTTTATAGGTGGTGCATAAACCTCAACGCACGATGATTATAAATATGTACAAAAACATGTTATCTGGAAACCCTGATATATCACAAACGTGTGCCATTCACACAATTTCCGAGCAGACGGGTATTGGGCTACACACCGTAAAATTTACATTATTACGGTATACAAGAACCGGTGAAGTTAAATCGCCAAATAAAAAGAGACAGAGACTGAACTTTTTTTCGAAAATCGATGATTTCGATAAAAACGCAATAAGATCGAAGGTTCACAATTTTTACTTGGAGAAACAATATCCAACAATAAATAAAGTTTTGCAGGCTGTCAATAACGACGATTCATTGCCAAATTTTAAACCTACCACTTTCCATAAGTTAATAAAAGAATTGGGTTTTCAATATAGTAATCGAAAACGTGACAGTTTGTTGACGAAGCGCGAAGACCTAATTCTTTGGCGCAGAGATTACTTGCGAGCTATCGAGAGATACCGTAGGGAAGGTCGTACGATATACTACCTCGATGAAACCTGGATTAATGCAGGTGATGTGTCAAAAAAAATTTGGGTTGATAATACCGTTAAATCGAGACGAGATGCTTTCGCACGCGGCCTTTCCGTGGGACCCTCTAATCCAACCGGTAAGGGCAAACGGTTAATAGTGTTACACATTGGAAGTGCCGCGGGATTTGTTCCGAATGGTCTATTAATTTTTGAATCCAAAAAAAAATTCTGCAGATTATCACGATGAAATGAATGGTGAAACATTATTGGAGTGGTTTAAACATATTTTGCCATCACTGGATGATAATTGTTGTATTGTTATGGATAACGCCCCATATCATTCTGTCAAATTAGACAAGCTTCCAAGAAAACAATGGAAAAAATGTGACATTATAAAGTGGCTTGAAGAGAAAGGAGAAGTGAACATTGACACAACAATGATCAAAGCAGAGTTATTGCGGGTTGCCAGCTCGTACAGGGGGTTATATGACAAGTATGTGGTAGATATCACTGCGAGCGAAGACAGCAAAACTGTGCTCCGATTACCTCCTTATCATTGCGAATTAAACCCGATAGAATTGGTATGGTTAATGGTAAAACAACACGTAAAAGTGAACAATACCTCCTTCAAAATAAATGACGTAAGAACCCTTATGCAAGAAGGCATCGAAAAGGTAACACCAGAGCATTGGAGTAATTTTGTTCGACATATTATTGGTGTTGAACAAAAATTTTGGGATGTCGATAATATTGTTGATGAACTCGAGGACAATGATGATGATTCGTAGGTTTTTGACGTTTCAAGTGAATCATCTGAGGAAAATTAGTTTTTTTGTTTAAATGGCAATGATGATATTTTCAATTTCGGATTAATTTC
This sequence comes from Limnephilus auricula, assembly GCA_951813805.1. Classification (NCBI taxonomy): domain Eukaryota; kingdom Metazoa; phylum Arthropoda; class Insecta; order Trichoptera; family Limnephilidae; genus Limnephilus; species Limnephilus auricula. The sequence continues at coordinate 4,783,843 of OX638401.1, forward strand.
TCAGCCAATTTGATAAATCTGATGCCACACAGAGTACAATATTTATTTTGTAATACTTAACTAATTATTTAAATTATCGTCATTTTCTATTGTCGGTAGGTAAATAAAATAAAATTTAATGAAATAATTTAATTTATTTAAATAGTGGGTCTGAATGGGTTAACGTTCGTCTTAGTGGCAGTGGGGGAAAGGGGCGGAGACATGCGCGTCCACAAGTCGTTCTTAAAATGAATTGAGAATAGTCACTAAACACGGCTAAAGCCATTATTAAGCAACGTCTCAATTCTGAATGGTGGTCTTACACCAGGGCGATACTGACAGTATCTTCCACTCTGGAACGTGCCGCAAATGTAGTATATATTATTTTTTATTAATTAATTGTGAAATAACACAAATTAATCAAATAAAATTTATTTGCGCACGCCGGGTTCGAACCCGCAACCTTCCGATTGGGAGTCAAGTGTTGTTACCACTCGACCACGGACGGTCGTCAATATGAATGAATATGACAGAATAATTGTCACCGACTTGGAATTTCTAAATGATGCATTGGATAGCCAGGATTGCTTGCATTGATTTGAATTCTACTATGTAATACAAGAAGCCGGGATTTATTTCAATGCAGAAATTCTGGAACTAACTACCATGTACATATATATATATATGTTATAATTAAGGTTTTCACGGGTGTAAGATGTAGAATAATTTTCTCGGTTTACCCGCGTAACGCAGTCCTTAGAAGGACTTTTTAACTCCTGACGTTTCGGACAGATCTCACTGTCCATCTTCAGAGGCCTTATGTCTTGAGTTTTGTATTAAACTGACAGCTTGCGCATGTCTGTGCACTTAAGTCTTGACTTCTGAAAAGGACTTCGTTACGCGGGTAAACCGAGAAAATTATTCTACATAGGTATATATTCCCCATTGCCCAGATAATTAATAGTCGTGGGAAACAATTTATGCAGTGGAAATTCTTAATTTACCATTGAATAAATACGGTCACAAAGGCAGTTCAGCTATGTATAAAAATGATTAATCTTTTAAAAGGATTCGTATAAAAAAAAAACCTTAAAAAGAGTTTTTTTTTTCTTTATTAATTTTGTTTGTTAATAGGTTTGTTTTACATGGCTTTTCGACTACCAAGCTAGGCAAATGCCCGTATTATGTTAAAAGATTAATTTTAAAATATCAGTTAGGGATAAAAACTCGTGTAAAATAAAATATCTTGGAGTCATTGAAGTTTAAATAAAAAACGTCCGCCTCAGAAAAAATGTAACATAGGCGTCTAGTAAGCCTCCCTAAAGACATGATCATTGGTTGATTATCCTGTTATAAAAAAAACCTGTGTTGCTTTGCTTCGGTAGAGTTATCATCAGGATTGGAATGGTGCCTATTAAGGAGTATAGTTATCACTTCAAGAGATCCGGCTTTAGAGTTTTATTTCCCAAAACTGATCTTATGCGCTACGGTATCATGTCTCATAAAAAATAAACAGATAGGCATTCCAAGGGTTTCTGAAATGTTGATTCAATGAGTTGAAATCGCCATAAACTCAAAGTTTAATCTTTGTAAAATATCATCAAAGACCGTAAAATATATAATACAATTACTACAATTTGTTAATAGACACATTGCCAAATATCATATATACGTATTTTTTAAGAAAAATATCAGATTGTATAGACAGCACTTCCTACTGCAAACACTCGACTTCATCTAAAAATCTTCGATAGTCCGGCCTTTGATCGCCCATCATGCCGCTCTCAACCGAATGTTTAAATGTTTTATCCGATTTAAGTGGTTGTGTACATTTTCTATGGTAAATGATGAAAAAAATTATCCCATAAAAGCCAAATATTACATTGTCAGAATATCAATTTTTTTCGCTAATATTTTTGGACAGCTAAAATTACTTTTCGAGCCTCTGTGCAACGTCCCGAAATTCCCCAAATTTGATATTATTACGGCTACACCGGCCTTCGGTATTATTGTAGGGAGAAGATAAACAGATTACCAAATATAATAAAATCTCTCTTGCCAACTTTTTCTTGTTCCGCGTGGGTTTGGGGTAAATGGAATAAACGTGGGTACAGATAATAATAATTTTAGTATATTTTTATATCCCGGACGCCTATGCTCGACTTCAAGTGTTACGATATAACTAGAAAAATAACCGAAACCTACGGGTCAAAGCTCGACCCTTAATTCATTTGGGATTTAGTGTCACTTTTTATAGGTTATGTGTAGCCCTCGAAATTCTAGCATGCTCATATAAAACATAAAATGTTTGACTTTTGTCAAACGGAAAATTCGAGCAAATATGGAGAAGAATTTTCGTGTCACATTTTGTTGTGGTTCTAATATATAAAAAAAAAACATTAAAAATATTATCAAAAAGTATCAAAGTAACCACGGTATGCTATAAATTGTGGAAAAATTTAACACCATGTATGACGGTTGGGAGACAGTATTTTCTCTTTATAAAGGAGAAAATATTGATGCATTTGCTTCGTACATACTGATTCGAAGACAAAAATCTTTGTTAATAACAAGAATAATACCCACATACCTACTTATTATAATGTTCGTGTTTTGTTAATTGTAGGTACTTTAAAATATAAACTCCTATAGTTAGTAATAATTAATTTCATATTTATCAGAACTTAGTCTCACAAACTTTCCTTCCCCCCCACCCCACCATCCTCTTCCCTATCTTTTTCCCCTCCCCACTACTTTTAGCCTCATAAAATACCCCAATTGGGGATGGCGTAGTCTCATTGGCTCCAGACGAGTTAAAGCTGCTCCAGACGGGAGCAGCTGGGACTCTTGTGCGGTAATGACATAAAAAAAATAAACTCGGATTCGATTAAAATTTAAGGGTGTTTTTAGAATATAGTACCGACTGTATATGGAAGTCAGATAATTGTTATAGTACCTACCCATTATAATAATATTTTAACAGAAAATTATTCTTATTGCCATTTGGAAATTGGAGATGATTGGTCGAGACATTAGTTAAGAATTCAGACAAGTAGTTCAGACATTGGTCAAGAATTATATAAGTAATTTAGACATTGGTTAAGAATTCAGACAAGCAATTCAGGCATTGGTCAAGATTTCAGATAAGTAAACATTGGTCAAGAATTCAGACAAACAATTCAGACATTGGTCAAGAAATCAGACAAGTAATTCAGACATTGGTCAAGAATTCGGACAAACAATTCAGACATTGGTCAAGAATTCAGACAAGCAATTCAGACATTGGTCGAAAATTCAGATAAGTTATCTGAATTTTCGGGAGATAACCAATTCAGACATTGGTCAAGAATTCAGACAAGCAATTCAGACATTGGTCAAGAATTCATACAAGCCATTAAGACATTGGTCAAGAATTCAGACAAGCAATTCAGACAATGGTCGAGAATTCAGACATTGGTCAAGAATTTAGACAAGCAATTCAGACAGTGGTCAAGAATTCAGACATTGGTCATGAATTCAGATTTCCTAACTATACTACCCATAACATAGTTTTACAAGAAAATTATTATTATATTTTTTTTAAATTCTATATATCTGTACCCGTGAAGCGTACGGATGCAAGTCCAAAAATCCAAATGTTTAGGGGAGCCAAAACCGTTTTTTTTCTGTAATTATGGTCTCATAACTTCTGCAGATATTCATGCTGATTGATGAATTTAAAAAAATATTAAATCAATTAGTTTTGTTTTAAAATTGAGAAAATAAATTGAAATATTTTACATGCAAAGCCTAAAAATAAACGTTTAAAATTAATCACTATGGACTTGAGCCCTTCTGCTTAAAAATGAAATGGATTATTTTTGTTATGACGAGTTATGAATTATTAAAAGATCGATGTTTGAAAATTTAATTTGGAAGTAAAATAATAACAATACATAACAGGTAAAAAAAACATACATTTGACTGTTTATTTCTTTATAAAATTATTACTAATTATTGGTGTTTTCATTATCTTCGTCATCTGACAGAGGATAATCTGGCATTTATGACTTCAAATTTTGTTAAAAAGTGAAGTGGATCTTTTTAAAATTAGCTCCACACAGTAGGCCCTGAGAAAATGTCATCTTTGGGGATGGTGTGTGGAGTGTCTTTAAGAGCAAGGAAAGAAAGGAGGTTCTGGGAAGGAGTTTTATTTTTATATATTTTTTATCCTCCCTGTATAAAGATTACAAATATCACAGGTGTCGTTTGTGGATAGATGAGGTTATTTTGTTTATTTCCATAGAAAACAATAAGAATAGAAGCAGAAGGATGGACTTGAGTCTTTCTGCTTCTAAGAATAACGGTAGTTGCATCCTTATACATTTTTGAAAAACCCTATATTTCTTCAAAATATGACTTCCATCTTTCTACCACTGATGAACATGATCATTTACTAGACATCTTCATCATAAACTCATTTCACTTCATTTTGGACTTGCATCCGTATGCTTCTCAGGTACAGATATATTTCTTTTGTTTACATTTCTTATTGTTAATCTTGACAAATAAAGTCAGTTTTTGTATTTTTTAAAGGGTCTGCGTATTTTCATTTTCAAGAAAGCCTTATTTAGTGAACACATTGAAATCCAGATTCCACCCTTCATACATTTTCATTCCCAGAACTTCCTCGTCATTCTTTCCCTAAAAAGACCTTCCACACAGAATCCTCAAATTTGACTTAAGCCCTGAATGATTTTTTTCCTCAGTACCTCCGGTGTGGAGCTAATGTAAAAAAAAACCAATACAAAAAATAATGGAAACAAAAATAATTCAGATACAAAATTAAAAGATGGATTATAGCACAAAAAGGCAATGTTACAAAAAAATAATATTTTCCACTTTAATTTTATTTAGTTTATTATTTCATATTATATCAAATTGTAAAATAAGAGCCTTAGCACGGGTAAAGCACTCGGTGAGGTTCATATTATCAAATAATGTTTTAAAAGTTTAAGTTATTAGAACAAATTTAAAAAAAAATTCTAGGTATGTAATAAAATTGAAAACTAAATAAAAATATTAATAAAGTAAATTGTATTATTGATCCGATTTTAATTACAGTTCCTATAATTTATTGTCCAAGAATTACACCTGGACTTTGTTTGACTTAATAAGGCAAAGGGAAAAATATTTACCTAGCTTATTTAATTAATTTAGGTAGGATATTTAGGTAATTGAGTGCCGTCTAGACTCCGACTGTTTGTTCTTCGGTACACCACCCCCACACGCGTGTTTACTGTAAACAACCTTTTGTCGTATGCCATTTGCCGAACAACCTTTTATCGTGGATGTCATTCGGCTGTCAAAAACAGTACAGGATGGTTCTTATACTCAGCGATTGGTCGAAGGACACTTCTGAGGTGATGCTTGTTTTGTCAATGTAGTATTTATATCACTTCATGAGGCCCTAGCACGCTTGCTCTATAACGATCGATAGGATAACAGTTCACAATGACTAAGTGTCCTTAATATATTCGATATCAACTGTTGTTTGTACGTTTGAGATCTGCATTTGTCCTAGGGAACGATGAGAAGTTACCGACAATCGGTCGGTTACTTCATATCGAGCGACCGTGCTAGCACACCTGGCCCCCTAGCATGGTCGATTGATAAGGATTGCATCTATATCTTTCGGTAACTTCTCATCATTCCCTAGGATCGCTAATGTACAAACACTCAGTTGACGTCGAATACATTAATAGCCCTTAGACATTGTAAACTGTTTCTTATTCAGATACGTTTTTAGATTTTCACGGCCAAAAGCATTTTCGTTGTTTGTTTTTGGGGTGTTATGCCGCGTTGTGCTACCTCCTTCTTTAGCCGACGTTTCGGACAGCGTTGCAGTGTCCATCATCAGGGCAGATCCGGCAGATCCGTCGATGTATCTGCCGGATCTGCCCTGATGATGGACACTGCAACGCTGTCCGAAACGTCGGCTAAAGAAGGAGGTAGCACAACACGGCATAACACCCCAAAAACAAACAACGAAAATGTTTCTTATTCGTTGGTGATTTGCAATCATGCTAGGGAACGTTGTGAAGTTGCCGAAAGTTATCGATACAATCCAATTAATAAATTTCCCTAGGACAACTGTAGATTGCTCCAGTTGACGAACACTTTAGGAATTGTAAACTGTTATTTATTCGTTGGCTTTCTGCAGACATGCTAGGGGACGAAGAGAAGTTACCGAAGGTTATGGATCGACCTTTTTAGGTTTTCTGGGGGTCAAGGACAAAGAAATCGATAATTTTACAATATCGGACCGATAGGCGTAACATGGTTTTACTGTTGACAGCCGAACCGGGATCGACAGAAAATAAATAAGAAATCGATGAATCGAGGTGTTTTCTATGAATTCATATAGAATTCTGATTTCGAAACGCCTAATGCAAACAATTAAATTTTTTATTAATAAATTGGAAATTTTTAAATAAAATACTAACCTGTATTTTTTTAATTTTTTTTTTTTATTATGTTAAAAGAAATATACATATTTCGCCTTGTTAACTTAATACATTGATACAAATAATATTAATAATGATGGTTTACTACCTAACACCAAGTAACACATTTTTTTAAGTGAGAACATTTTGGTTTTGCTCATTAATTTTGAGAGCAAACAGTTTTTTTTTAAATATATTTATTTTATTTTCGGTTGTCAGGCTATGAGCAAGGAGATTATATATGTTTATACCCTCATAGCCTATGTTTCTTTTGCCACACTCTGTCTTTGTTGAATTTGTGTATAATTTATTACTTCGTCTTGTGTGGTGTTCATGTACTTGTGATGTTTTCATAAATGTAGTATTTGTGTGTATAAAGCCATTTTGAATTTTGTAGATTAATAAACATATGTTGTATTCGTACAGTTTTATGATTTTCATTAAGTTAGTTTCTTTGTATACTCTTTTGGTGGGGGTATCTGGTCTATAGTTAAAAAGTTTTTTTATAACTTTATTCTGAATTATTTGAATTTCGTTTAAGAATGTGATATTTGTGTTTCCCCATAAACCTAAATATGAGTTGGCAGTCTGCTTTTAGTTTTTGACACGAAACGAATGTTAATTAGTTATTGAGGTATTTAGTTATATTTTAACCACTTTCGCAACTTTTCGTAACCTAATTAACAATTTTTGATTTTGAGGTTCAATCTTGGATAAAATATTTTAGTTTATCATATTTTAATTAAAAATATTTCAATTAAACGTAGCCGTAACTTGTTATATAACTATGAAAATGTAATTAGAAACTTTCTCTGCAATGAATTATAATGCCCCAGCTGGTTGTATATAGTTCTATCTGCATGTTTAGGTGTGTTCTAAAATGGTTATTACATATTTTCCCGTAGAATATATTCAATTAAAATACAAGATTCTATCTTAAAATCAGAAATTGGTAAATAGATAATGATAAATCGTCCCTGCAAACTTTGACATCTCATAACAAGGTAGAGGGAAGTTAGAACCCTATTCAAATGGGGCGACAAAATATAAAAGAGTAAAAAAAAAAAAATACAGGTCGCTTAATTTTATTGGTAAAAGCTTTCATTAGAATTACAAGTGGCTTGTGATTATCATTCGTCATTTGACTGAGCTAAGCCCACGACCAAACATGTCGTCATTATTTAAGTTATTTCATGTGGTTTACATTACATTACCCTTATCTTTAATCACAGAATTCTCCACCGAATCAGGTTTTATAATATTCTAATTAACCATAAATTATATGTGTATTTACGTCTGTCGGAGTGGAAAAGGGTATAAGAGAATTCAAGGGATTTTTATTAGATTGATATGAACACGCAAAAAATCATTCAATTATAGCGTACAAGCCCATGTGCTTTAAATAATTCTTTGATCTTAGATGAACAACATTAATAACCCTCTGTTGTCGCAAAGGTGAAAAATTACCCAATAAATAATAGCTTATTTTCCAATAAATATAATGTCCAATAATTCATATTGTACAATAAATAAAAGCTTATCGTCTCATAAATATCTAAAAGTCCAATAATACTTATTGTACAATGAATAATAGCTTAATTGTTTTGTTTTTTGTTTTTAAAAGAAAGACAAACATTCCCGGGTTACGAATAACCCAACAACATTTGGAAATCTCCTACTACCACCACACCAAGCGGAAGATGTTGCTTGTATTGTGATGGAGGACTTAGCCAGCCGAGGAATCGAACACCGGAAAGAAAAAAGAAAGTGGGACCCAAACGCGATGCCCACTCAACCACTGACCGGTAAATTTATTCAAATATTGTTACATATTGTGCAATAAATATCCAAAAGTCCAATAATACTTTTTGTACAATAAATAATAGCTTATTGTCCAAATAAATATCTAATAGTTTAATAATACTTATTTTAGATAAAAAAGCTTATTGTCCAATAAATATTCAAAAGTCCAATAACACTTATTGTACAATAAATAATAGCTTATTGTCCAATAAATATATTTAAAAGTCCAATAACACTTTTTGCACAATAAATGTTAGCTTATTGTCCAATAAATATCCAAAAGTCCAAAAACACTTATTGTACAATAAATTATAGCTTATGTTCCAATAAATATCCAATAGTCGAATTATACTTATTGTCCAATAATACTTGTGAAATCATTCGATAATCAAAACATCACGAGGCAGCAACTATTTTCAGGTCAACTCCATCGCAAGCAATGGAAATTTTAATATATTTATTAGTAAGGGATTTTCTGATTTCAACTTCTTCCCAATTAAAATTAGAATTAGACCAAATTAATTTATCTTTTAGTCCTCTTCTAGATGTATTTCCAATAAATTGCTGTGTTCTTGCCGGAAATCCCGTAATTACCCCTACCCCTTTGTCCACCGCCCACTAAAACACATTTTTCTGTATATATCTTTGGTATCATAGGTTAGTTTCAATATTCTCCTGACAAAGGAAGGGATCTTCCGAAACCAATTTGATTAAAATTAAAGTGGTCTATAACAAAATTATATATTTTTATTGTAAATTATGGTGAGCCACAAAGTTAATGCTTTTTCAAATATATAAAATGATTTGTTTTCATTTAATTAAAATGACCACAAAAAGTGATTTCGTGATTATTGAAAAAATAATATAATAATTTTAAATAAATATTAATATCAAATTTTCTGAATTTATTATAAAGTATATACATATTCTACATAGTTACTTAATTAACAAATTCTTTTTTCTCGAAAATCTGTTTTTATAATAAGAACCAAAAACAATTAAAAGTTTATTTATTGATGTGTTTTACGTACATCTATGGAAATATTAATCTACGTTACAGTAATTGGTAATTACTAATCGGTAAACATGAACAATAATTGATTGTATAATAGGCTCAGGAGAACAAGACGAATGCCACATTTTATATAGAATTCAAGTAGAAATCTTCAGAAAAAAATATTTATTCCATTTTCAATTTGTTCTGTATTCTCTAGCGAGGCATAAAACCAGGACAATTTTCTATGCTCCGAGCAGGCAGGAAATAATACATCGAATTTTGATTGAAATTTCTGGAATTTCCCAAAAGTCCCGAAACAGGGAGGTTCAACGACAAAGGGCCAAAATGCAAAGATAAATATTCTATTTTAGTTTATGAAGTTTGGTTTTACAAAGGAAATGGACTGAAATCGTATTTCCTTTTGGCTCCATCATGAACAAAACTTTAAGTAGGTTATTTACACTGGCAAGATTATTTTTCATTTCTCAGATTCTTTTAGGTTTGGAAGCGAAAAAAATTTGGTTTTATGATTTGCAAAGTTACGATATTTTTTTCTGTGGTGGAAAAACTTTTGATAATTGATAATTTTTTGGTTAGTATGAAGTAACACGCAATAAAAATGTGTAAGAATTTTTCTCAACTTCTGAAGGAGTATTTTATAAATTATTGACAAATAAAGATCAACGATTACCAAAATAATACGAATGTTATGATTAATCAAGTAGCAACTAAACCAGCTCAATACCTAAATGAGTTGAAATTGTGGCTGAGTAATGTAGATATTCAAGCATTATTAATTTAATCTTTACTTCGTTCTATTTTTCTTTTTTGTTTCAGAATTCATTTTGTTTCTGTATATTTTACTTTCTTTTCTTTTACTACATTTTTAGTAGCTTACAATTTTTATTTTTTACTTCGATGTATTTTAAGTATTTACGTCTTGTACAATCTTTAGACAACTTTTAATTATAATCTTACCTCTTTTATTTTTTAGATTTTGATCTTGGTTTATTCTTTAGATGCACTCTGTTATTTTTAAAAATTATAGTGACAGAATTTTCGTGATTTTTAGCGTAATTTAAGCCTACAAAAGCATTACTATCACTAAACACTATGGATCCAAACGTATTTCAAAAATATGTTGTTATACTATTAAAAAATACGGAAACTTTTACTGTATCACACTAGATTGAATCAAAATAACAGAAAAAAATATTCCAAGTTATATAACCACATTAGGTCAAAGAAACTACACACATTTTGCAGCAAAACTCCTCAACAACCTCCCACTAGATATAAAACTAATACTAGAAAAGTTTAACGAGTTAGAAGTTTGGCAAGCCAAGAATTAAAGTCGGACTTTTCAGCTAGTAGGCCACTGGCTTTTGGTCAGTGAAATAACCTTAAAAAAACACTTAATTAAATGAATTTAAATATCTTTAGACTGCCTAACCATAGGATTTCTAATGGGGAGGACTAAGAAAAAATATTTTTCACGTTTTCTAACAATAAAAAACAAGCATGTAGGTATGTTACTGTCAGCCATTTTACCTACAATATTATAAACCTAGATACTGATAGTGCTCCTAGCAGTGGATTCTCCTTCGAATCCATACACGGAAAAAAATGTTATTCTAAAATTCGATCATTTTATTCCTAAAAACGGGACTGAAGTTCTTACGAACAAATTAACAGGGTTTCGATGTTTATTGGCGGAAAAACGTAAGAATAATTTGTTGGTATACGTACGAAATTACGTATACCAAGAAATTATTCTTACACGTTCCCGCCAATACACAATACGAAACTACGTAAACCAAGAAATTATTCTTACATGTTCCCGCCAATACACATTGAAACCCTGTTAATTTGTTCATAAGAGCTTCAGTCCCATTTTTAACCGTTTTTACGAAGAAAATGATCGTATTTTAGAATAACATTTTTCTCCGTGTACCATTGGTTTTCTTTCAAAAAGTTCATGTTTGGTTAATTTATTACAAAGAAAACGAGACATGAGTCAATAAATAACCATCTGCCATGTAGAAAATCATAGTTTTTAACCAGGTCGGAGTCCTTCTTCTAATAGTAATAATAAATATTTGTTGGATTATTTGTATAGGCCCTAGCACGCTTGCTCTATAACGTTCGATAGGATAACTATCGGTAACTTCTCATCGTTCCCTACGACAACTGCAGATCGCAAACGAATAGGTGACAGTTCAGAGTGACTAAGTGTCCTTAATATATTCGATATCAACTATCGTTTGTACGTTTGAGATCTGCAGTTGTCCTAGGGAACGATGAGAAGTTACCGACCGACAATCGGTCGGTAACTTCATATCGAGCGACCGCGCTAGCACACCAGGGCGCAGGCACTTTACAACATATTTATTTAACCTATAACGTATCACTTATAAGTAATAACTTACAGCTAAAATTGATAACCAGTGATTTAAAACTATGATTTATAACTGGTGACTTAAGTTATTAGCACTTAAGACGATAGACATCGCTTTTCGGCCCATACAAAAAGGACGCCCGGGAAAAAACACTTTTCTACATCGAAAATTGCACAAAATGAATACATTTTTTTATACTGCCTTCTAGAGGGTGAAAAATATGTCGTTGTGTTTTCGAATTTTTGATGCTTTTTGTATTAACGTAAACATTCACTGTCAAACATGTACGATTTATCAAAAAATATTATTTAAGGAAAAAGTGCTGCTAACTCAACTCTCATAAAGAATTATAAAAGCTACCGACGTAGCTTCTTCTTTCTAAAAAATATATATTTTTAAAATTTCAATTTCGTGAAAGTTTCGGTGTAGAAAAGTGTATTCTCCATAAACCCCTTTTCGAGCGATTTCTGTAGGTAAATTTGAGCGTTGTCTCATTCGCACATTTCGCATTCGCATGTATTGTAAGTGTGCGTGAGCTTATTGTAAGCGGGACAGAATGACAGACGCGGGTGTTCCGCGTGTCGTTTAAAAGTTTAAAGTCTAGCCTCTTAAGTACTGAGACTTTAACTACTACCGACTTACATCTACTGTGAGACTTATGGCTGTTCCAAGACAATTTACATGACAAGGCTTTGGTTTAACACGAATCTCAATATTGGTAAATGTTAACTACATACCTAACTAATTGATAATTTTCATAATTCTAATAATATCTGTTCTTTACGTAATACATAAATGACGAATAACTTTTTGTTGGCTAAATAAATCATATTTTGATACACCTGAAAGCAATCACAATTTCACTAACCCAATTTTTATTAGAAGACATGAAGAATATAATCAAGTTAACAAAAATTATTTGAAAACCTCAGGAGGGCGCTCTCGGAACGATAAAAATACGGCAAAGGTTTGCAGAATTTCCATCGTTCCAATACAGTTTTCAAATAGATATTTAAAACTTTGAAGTTTTCAGTTATCAATAAACTCAGAAATATATCAGAATGAAAAAAAGAACTTTCAAAATGAATTAAGTTTATTTAGTTAGAAACTCGTACCCACGGGCAAAGTGGAAGGGGGAAGTGGCCGAAAAAGGTCACCAATAAGCTGGAGTTACCAAGAGGCTCTCCACGCAGCGCAGAAACAGTAGATTAGCCTTGTCCACCATAAAAATTAGAATAGACGTCATAATCCTCAGCAATGAGGTACCGATTTAAGAAGAAGAATCTTAGATAAAATCCTAGGACTTCTTCAAATCGTCTTCACCGAAAAACTGGGTTGTTTCAACCTCCGTCAGAAGAAATTTCAGCAAAAATTTCATAGGAATATTTAAAAAAATTAAAAGATTCTTTTTTCATTTAAAATTTGACACGCAATCACGACTTCCTTCATTTCATATATGAATTTTCATTGGTTGCCTCAACTCCAAAATAACTTTGATAAATTTTGAAATTTCACTTAGTGTTCCCCGCCGAATTACAAATTTGACGTCTGCCCATGCCTCCCATTGAACGCTAAACTTGTAAATTCGGCTGAATTGATCACATTAAAAAAATTTCACATCAAATATCTATCGTATTTTCCTTGAAATTTCTTCTGACGGAAGTTGATACAACCCATTTTTTTAATGAATAATGATTTGAAGGAAATTCACACTTGAACTTTTCCGGAACAACTGGTCCTACGAAATTTTCGTTGAAATTTCTTCTGACGGAGGTTGAAACAACCCAATTTTTCGGTGAATGACGGTTTGAAGGAAATTCATACGTGACATTTTCCGAAACAACTGGCACTTAACATACATGCTAGCAATCGGGATGCCGTAGTCCAGCGGGCTCCAGACGGTAGGGAGTAGTGGAAACTCTTAGGCAGTATTCACATTTAAAAAATCATTCGCAATTCAAAACTATGTACTTTTAGTATTCTGCACACTTCGTCTGGGCTCTGTCTCCAAAATTAAGATTCAGCAGGACCTTCCGTCTTCACCCCCTTAATGCTACCTTAGACTTAATGTAATTTGTTTTCAACCCTTTCCCTAACCAACCCATTCACCATTAGAAGATTATATTTAGTAAGATTTAAAAAAATAAAATGTACACCCTAAAAAACCGGAAAAATAATATAATAATACTTTCATTCACCAGACGATAATTCCATAGACATTAAAATATAATAATAAAATTTTGTGAACGTATTTAATCACTTTTCCGAAGCAGTTTTGAGTTTTCAGATATACAAATTGGAGTTCAGAAATATTCCATTTATTTGGATTTTATTACAAAACGGAAATATTTTTATAAGCAATAATTATCAGCCTGAAACATTCACCCACATTGAAAAATCTTTCGAGAAAAGATACATGCCGTAGACGAGACTCGAACCCGTGTCCTTCTGATATCCGGTCAGGTGCTCTGATCCACTGAGCTACGCTGGGTTACGCGTTACCCGCCAAATGATTCAATATTTACTAGTGTTTCATTCAACAACATTAACAACAACTTATTACATTTTTTTCACATGCAAACAACCAACTTTATTTTTATATGAGAAAGGCATTCTAAGTGCTAATTTTCCTACTAGGTGGCGTCGAGACACATCATGTCTACATTTTTTGGTGAAGTACTTTAACTCGTCAAATATTGATTATTTTTAATTGATAAACTAATGTTTATGACAAGATTTTTATGCATCGCACAACGGGTAACAATTATTATTAAAGAATAAAAAAATACACCAACTGTGTTAGAACCGTTTCTTAAAATGAATTTAATTTTTTTTAAGAACGTTTTTTGTCTCTCCTGTAAAGTTACCTATTTGGCCGTTAGCAGGTTTACACTCTAAGCCGACGATAAGCAATAATTATCAGCCTGAAACACTCATCCACATCGAGTCCAGGCTGATCATTATTGGTTATAATATTTGTTATCCTTTGTGCTATGCATAAAAATCATGTCTTAAACATTAGTTTATCTATTAAAAATAAGGAAATATTTTTACCTTCTGACAAATTTTTAAGGGGTTAATAAAATACTTCAAAACCCATCGCCACTGAGGTAAGACCACTCATGTGTTGAACGAAATCCTTTCCCCATGTATTAATCACCTATTTGTGCCATCGGTCCAACTTAGTAAAGTAGTTCATTAGGCACATACCTACCTCGGTAAGTTCAATCGATTAACACATAAATTAATATTATATTGTTACGTTACAAGAAAAACATGGTACGGTTTGATAGGCCACTCGATTCAAATAATGGATTGTATTTTAAACAAATGTTTGCTTATCAGTTAATATTGTTTCACCACGAACGATTCTCCTGATTTATTCAATATTTCCACGCGTTTCGACGCCAGTGGTCGCGTGACTTTGTTTTCCGGTGAATTATCCTCAAATTACACTTATATCATAATTTCCATAATATTTTACTGTAACCTTTAACCAAATCCATACCTCCACATAACCCTATTTCTAACTGTATTTTCCTAACAAAATGTACCTTCATACAATTAAAATTAATTATGCTTGCTAACTAATTTGCTTTTAATAAGTGCCTACCCTTCAAAAAGTCAACACAATCCCATACGATAAATATATAATATCGTTAGATATTTTTTTATAAGCATGCTTTATTTCTTTATCCTATATAAGAATACTAGCTGAAGTTCCCGGCGTTGCCCGGGCTTTAGGCACATTTTTTTCGAAATCAAAAATGTAGACAGTAATTTTCTTCTATTATTTTATTTTTAAACGTCAAGTGCATAAAATGTCTTCAAATAGTTTCAGAATTTTGCTTTAAGAAATCTCATGTAAATAGTGATTTTTCTCTTGTTTTGAAGGTCGAAGCGTGCAAAATTTCATCAAAGAGTTTCAGAATTCTGCTTTCAGGGTGGGAAAAAAGGATGAGAAGATATATGAATGAGGCAAGGAGTGTGTGCCAAGACCGAGTTGTTTAACGGTCCGTCCTCTCTGCCTACCCCTGCGGGGAAACGGCGTGACTGTTAGTTAGTTAGTTTAAAAAAGGATGAGGATGGTTTTTCAAAATTTCACTTCGATAGTGACTTTTCTCTAATGTTGAATGTCAAGTGTGCAAAATTTCATCTATCTCGTAACTAAACTTTAGATTTGTTTTTAACTTAAAATCAAATCCACACTCTTCTGTCTATAGATGATGATGATGATGATTATAAAAAAGTTATTAACTACATAACTATTACCTTCAAACAACAACGTATGTATTTCTTGACCTCTTTTTCTCGCTAATATTCCAAAAATAATACTTATTCTTTGATTATTGCTTCGATGCGATATAGATATATTTTTAATGTAAATGCTGCCCGAGAGTCCCAGCTGCTCCCTTCCACAGCCAGTAACACTATGGCATTTCCAATTGTTTATGGTTTATTTTACCGTAGAAATTAAATAAATAAATAGGGGTATGTTGTGAGGCTGAATGTAGTGTGTATGGAAAGGAGATGGGGGTAAAGGAAGGTGGGAAGGTAACTGGCTATGCAGATCTGGTCACCAAACTAAAACCCCTTCAAGCAAAGCTTAGAGTTTCTAGACTTTCTTCTTTCACCCAAATTTGTGACATTTATTTTCTTGACACTCTTTTCATCGTCCATCCGCTTATCATACCCATTTAAGTGTCCCATCGGCCTTAAATTTCAGATATTCGCATGTTAGTAGCACGTGATTGTTTTACATATGCGTCTATCATATCTACTGCATTCACTAAACCTTTGTCCTTCCTCTGCCAATTCCAAGTTACTCTACAAACAATCAGCGTTGGTATCAGTACTTGATTGTGAAAAAATCTATTGGAACTAATTTCTGCGTCCATTCATCACAAAACAAAAGCAATTCGTAAATAAAGTTCTAATGTACTAACAATGTATTTCACAGTTCCCAAACCAATAACAAATTATTGCAGACACATAGCACTTTTATTTTTGTCGTCGTACAATTAATCTTCCACTAAAACGAATTAAACAAAGACAAACAATATATAAAATTACACAAAAGAATTAAAATGATTTATTTATTGTGAAAAACAGTGTGATCCAATTACATTTCACAAAATTACAGTTTAACATACATATATATAATTACATAGATAAGTACATCAATAATATCAGATGAGATGGAGCCTTACGTTAAAGAATATATTTATTGCGATCTTAAAGTCACTTTTGTTTAAATTGAACATGTCTTTCTCAAAAGAAATGTGGTTTAGGAGGGTAGTAATTCTCTCCAAAGGCATGATCATTGGTAGGTTGGTCCTGCCTCTTGGAACAATAAACAGTTTGTACTGTCTATCTCTGATGAAGTTATCGGGGACATAAAGCGAAATTCGTTCCAGAATATCAGGATTGCAAATATGCCCATTTAGCAGCTTATGTGCCACTAACACCATTGCAATCATTCTCCTAACGTCTAAACTCTAGACGGGGGTTCCCTACATTTTTGCACTCTATAACACATTCTAACATTCTAAAATATCTAACATGATGAAATTTGAAATATAAAGTTGACAAATTCGACAGTCTCGTAATAGATGGCAATGGCTGAATTGGTGTCTTGTTCATTTTCATATTTTAATTTAGATTATTATTGTTGTCTTCTTCTTCAATTAAGATTATTTACTTATGTCTTATGTTTATTTATTACTATATCTTAAAAATAAAATAAATAACATACCAGACTTACAAGATTTCGACCACTCGAAGAATACATAAAGACGCAAAGAAAAATCGCCCATATAAAGAACAGGCCATAAAATAGCAGGTTTATTGACAATAGCTGTCGGACTTGCCGTGTTGCTCCCTAGACCTTGAGTTGCAGTACAAATCGATAATTCTGTATTACACACCAGCAGAAGCAGAAAACCATTGTTAAACCGTGATATAAGATATAACTAACGCTTGCCGACTATGTTTCTTTCGGAAGGTGAAGGCTTTACACGAGATAGATAAATGTTGAGTTTGCTGAATGTATAATAAGGCTTTTGTAACGATGAGCAAATAATAAGGCATAAGGCAAATAGCAAAGCATGAGATAAAGATGAACAAAAAAGAATTAGAACTTATTTTTTGTTGGAACATCAGTTGCATTTCTAAGCACTTTTATTTTTTTTTTAAATTTATTTGATATTTGATTATTTTTCACAATAATTATAAAATAATTATAAATTATACGGTGTTATAAAGGTATAAAAAAATAGCAAAATCTGACGATAAAGAGACAAGGCTCTTGCGTGTTAGTGAGGAAAATCTAGCTCAATTACATAAAATAATGTAAGTAATAAGTAAATATTTTTTTTTTTTTTTTTTTTTTTTAAATTTTTTAACTTAAAGAGTTAAACCTCAAATTATAATATTTTAATTAATGAAGATAATATTAGCGAAAGTCAATCGAAAATCTGAAACAGAAAAATCAGAAAAAGATACGGATACATTGGGACTCGAACCCAGGTCCTCCGGCAATCCGGGCCGACGCGCTAACCAACTGCGCCAACGTATCCCTATCCGATTCGGTCATTTTTAACTGTATAAGTTACGAGTCCCAGATGTATCCGTATCTTTTTCTGATTTTTCTGTTTCAGATTTTCGATTGACTTTCGCTAATATTATCTTCATTAATTAAAATATTATAATAAGTAAATCATAAAATATTTCAATTGATAGCAAAAAGAAAAGGGAGAGAACACCAAACATATCGATAATAGATTTCAAGATTTTAAAAAATACTTCTAGATACGGACTCTTATAGTAAGTTTATGTAATTTTTCAATTTAACTTGAAATTCATGAGAATCTTCGATAGTTTTTAGATACATTGGGAGGTTGTTAAAATAAGTTATTAAATTTGTGAATTTAATATTACTGAATGTAACCTAGTTGATGTATCTACTGAATTTTAAGTTATTTATATGTATTTTTTTTAAATTTAAATATATTTTATACATTTTGTCTATTGTAGGTATATGGAATATAGAAAACTTTTTTTTTTAATCTCATGGTTTTAAATAAGGCTCTTCAGAAACGCACACGACTCACATGGTAATATCAGTGATTTAGCAGGGCTGCTCTGTCTCATAGGGTGAGGTTTGTACAGGCCTTTGCGGCGAATGCATTTGCCTTCCTACTGCGTGACGGGCCGGATTAGGAGAGACTGGTTGCGAGAGACTCTTTGACCTCTCTCCTCTCTCCAGCCAGACTCGTACGTATGTGTGAGTCCAGCTGGAGGGAATTCATTCGTCTGTCATTCCTGGACACACTGAACCCAGATTCCCATCCAATCCTCATACCTTCCATTTCCTCTCAGAACTTCTTCTCCTTCCTAATTATTATTATATTTAGATATCTATTATATTTAGATGAGACAAGAACAACAAAAAGAAATCATACCACTTTTTAAATTAGTAATTTGACCTCCAACGAACGCCCAAAGACCGTAAACTACCTAATCTGATCGTGATAATAGTGGAGCACGTTTCAACGAGATATTTGTATGCAATAGCGCCTCTATTGCTATCCCGTGATTTTTTACGGCTGGGTGGTACTAAAGCCTAAAACATGACAAGTATGACATGAGTTTGGAGGCATTATTCGCATGCCTCTTGAAACTTTTAAGGTTTATGTCGAAAATATCAAGAGACGTGTTGTTTAGCAGCACCAAAGTCCATGACATGCTGAGCCAACACGTCAGATCTACCTTATTGTAATACGCACAGCAGATTGTGGTGCTGTCCCTGGCAGTAGTTGTTAGGTACACACATAGAAAGGATTGAGAAAGTGCAAAACCGTTTTTTACGATATCTCATTTTCGGAGGTTGTGGAGTTTTTCAGGATGTCGTCATTGGAAAATCGTAGAAATTCGGCAGACGTACTGCTTTTTATCCCTATGGAAGATTGCCCGGAATTACTCAAAAGAATTCAACTAAGAGTGCCCATCAGACAAACCAGACAAAACCACACATTAAACATTCATAATGTAACACTGACTCAAAACAAAATACATTCATTCACCGTGCTTACACTACTTAAACATTTCATACAGTGAATTCACCTTATTCAACACAGTACCTAACATATTCAAACCTAAAATTTAAATAACACACATACATGCTACTAATTACACAGAATAGATCCACCCCTTTCCCCTCCCTTCCATCATCCCAATCCCATGGGCTAATGTAACACTTTTTTCTTTGTATTCACTAAATAATTAAAATGTATTAGTGAACACCTACTATTGGTTAAATAATTTACAAATATTTTATCTCGTATTAAAAAATATTAAAACTGTTGGTTATCCAAATGAAATAAAATAAAAATAAATACACTTATAGCATTCCAGGAGGTATGGACTACCTGTCAAATTTTATACGCAATTACTCCTAGAACCCCACTCCTTTTTTACTAAAGACTGGTAGTATGTCTGTCTCAGAGAGCATTCTGAGAGCTTCTTCCAATATGGATAATTTTACCTGGATGTTCAGATGTAGTCACTAAACAGTTTAAATATAGCTATAACCTTGAAGAAGAAGACAACGAAAATAATCTAAATTAAAGTATGAAAATGAACAAGACACAGAAAAATAATAATCCATAATGGTCGCAACTGGGACTCGAACAATAATAATGGGAATAACATTCAAAAGTTAAAAAGAGAGTTCTTCACATATAAAAAAAATTGCTTTACCCATTTGAAACTAGATAAAGAAATAAAGGATGAAATTCCTGCAAATTTTTTTTTTAAATATATTAAGCAAAACTTCAGTCGCCACACTATTTGCTGTTGTAGGACAACGAATGGTAAACACGAAAAACATAATTTTAAAATTAACCCCTAAAACATTTAATTTTTACGAAAACACTTTCCATAAAAAATAAATTCTTTCGAAAAATAAATATATTCAATTCTGTTTGTAAACAATTTCATATGCGTAAAATGTGGAATATTTCACATGTGAATATTAAAATAAAATAAAAGTACTGTCTGGGAAAACACAACATGGAAGGAGTGACAGAAGAAACCGCTTTGGAGAATTGTTCGTACAAAGTTGGTGAGTCACTCGAACGAAGTCAAACACGGTGATGTAATATAATTGTCAACTTGATATTGCGTTGCTTTGAGTCCCGAAAAGAGGAATGGAAGAAGAAAACAAGGTAATAAAAGAGTTATGTGTTTCATGAAATAACAACCATAAAAGATAAGAAAGGATTAGATGGAAATGAATAAATCTTTACCATTTATTGACACACGTTTTGCAAAATCAAAGAAACACAACTTTTAGGTTTTTCATTTTTAAGAAAGGCAGATATTTTTGGGCTACAAAAAACAAGACAACTATTAATTGACATACTACCATAGTATTTTCATAATATATTACCAGGTATAAATAGCTTGTACCAAGAGGATATTAACAAGCGATTCCTGAGCTTAATCGAAGTAAAAAATTTAAACCCATTTCAGCTGTCCAACGATTTTTTTTTATATTTTAAAAACTAAAAAAAAGTGGATCACGTGATACTCGTACGTACTCCATTTCGTTCTAACAGCACGGTAACAGATGAGACAAAACGCGTATCTCGTGATCCCGTCGCGTCGTGAGGTGTGGTAGTAGCCCAGGAATAGCTGGTTAAAATCATTCAGCTGTGTCCTATTACATCTGGTTGAATATGATAATATTAATTTTTTCGCAACTCGGGAGATGTAAGTTGAGGCTGAAACCGTTGCTAGTGCAACGGTGTATTTATCTTATGAAAAATTGAATTCACCATATCTTATTGTGAACACAGATGATTTGGATCTTTTCAGCTTCAAGCGAGTTTTAAAATATTTTTTTTCCATTATAATGCCAGTGAAAACACGGATTAAGAAAGTTTTCCAAAGACAACGAGAGATAAATCATACAAAAAAGGTTTTGATGGTCCAGATAATTCAACAGCTGATTTTTAGTATCGGATTAGTCGCTCCAAAAACTAGTCTGGAAATATTCCGATCAATGGTCCTTCTCATAGGTCGCAGACAAATGCTTCTAACCAAATCATCTAAATATTCCCAAAACTGCTGATTAAAGCCAAACTATTTCTTAGACTTGGCGTCGCCTGACTTAATTATCTTAAATACAAATCTCAATTATGTGTAATAAACGTTTCACATCATTTCTAACTGTTTTTACAACTAGATTGATAAAGCCATACGTAGTTAAATCGTTTCTCTTTGTGAGTTCAGAAAACTCGGAAAAATAACTTTTGCCAAGCTTTCTTTCCAATTATAGCGCTTTCATTCCACACAATGCATAATTAGGCTTTCATGTGTGTTGACTTCGACACAAAAGCCTTTTTATCGTAGATAAAAATATCAAATAATTACACAATGGCACTCGATTAGTTGAATTCGAAAGCACTTTGAATAAAGCCCACTCGTAAAGATAATATAATTTATGATAGCAAGCGTATTTCTCGAAAGGAGGCATAACGATGGATAATTTTACAAAATATCAAACAAGTTAATGGTAATGGAAAAGCGGGTAAGTATATGAATTATGAGAATTCAGTGAAATTACATAGTAGTCGACCGTATTGCAATGGGCTTAGTGTGAGGTACGAGTATACTAAAAACCCTACCTGAGTGACTGCCCAATCAGTGTTTAACAGCCTTATATAGATCTGAACAATTAGTTTATTATGCTGTGGAGGTATTTCACCATCCTCTCGATAGTTTATTCGAAGGTTAAAGCGGGCGACATACGCGAAGCTCACATCAAAATATACTGCGTTATAAAGTACCTTTTCTACCTACACACTACGTTATAAAATATTTCTTCCTACGGCAGGAGAAGGGGTCAGTTGAAATCGGAAGGGGTCGAGAGAATATCATTTCTTTGTACTGGATATGTCAACTTGACAGCTTCGTGCATGCTCCGTGTATTCAAAATGACCCCCTCTCCTGTTTACGGTGAAGGGGGGGGTCGCAAAACTTTTCTGATATCGAGATCGTTGCGGTCACGAAAAATAACGCCGATTAGCGAAGATTCAAACCGCGATCACAGCACATCATCTTTTTACATGTGGCGGGTCTCTATGGGATTGTATGGCGAGCGCTATTGTGTTATAAGTATCTTTTTGACGTGAGCTGCGAGTCTACCGCTACCTTAAGGTATATTAATAAATAAAAAAAAATATTTGAAGGAAGCAAATAATTCGGGGTGTGACATGAAACATTAAATGAGAAAAAAAACACTTCGTAATACACCACTTTTTATTTGAATTGACAAAACATAATAATTAATTTATTTAAGGGCCGTCTGTTTCAAAGCTAGCTACAGTAAAAGTTAAACTGGCTAGCTAGCTTTACACTTTATTTACACAAGTTTTTCGTAAGTTTACGACTTCTGGTCAATTGGCACACTGTATTTTCAAAATCATCTTATTTCATCTATAAAATATTCAATTTATTTCATCTATAAAATAAACCCATGACCTCAGCCTTGTCGGGGTTTTGCTCTACGTCTGAGGTAATTCGGCATTATCCCCTTCGGTCACATTTAACCTCGACTAAGAAACACAAACATTGTCTTAACGCATATTTTATTCGTATCTTTGTGTATGATTACTGGATTCTACCCGAACAACATGTAATCTGAATATTGACTTGGATAAAAATTGGTTAATTTTTATTTTTATTCGCCACCTCTTTTAACTTATCTGCAAGACCAGGATAAATATCTATATATATTTTTAAAATTTAATGAGTAATGAGTATATTTTTGGAATAACTAATGAGTAACGAGAATATATACAGGATGTCCGGGGGCGCACCAACTTTAGGATTGTAGAAGAAAAAAAGATGGCGGGTATGGGTACCGCCGTCCCGGGAACCATTTATTGGATAACCATCACCCCTGCCATAGTGGTTCGCTACGTTTGGTGACTTAGCAGGGGTGCCCGGTTTTGTCAGGGGTGAGGTTTGTCTGGGTCTTGACGGTGAATGCGTTTGCTTGGCGAGCCGGATCGGAAGATAATGGTTTAGGGAGACCTAATTTAGACCTCTCCAGCCGGACTCATTTGACCCATTGATTCACATATTCTTCACTCCTGGACACATTGACCCCCAGATTCCTACCCATTACTCTAACCTTTTTCCTCCCAAAACTTCCACTCCTTCGTTTCCCTTAAAAGACCCTCCACACAACCCTGAGAGACTTTTTTTCCTCAGGGCCTCCTGTGTGGAGCTAACGTAAAAAAATAAAAATTAATTTCGAGTTTACTACTAGCATTAATGCTCTAATTGAGTTTACATCCATAATCTATAGAAAGCGTTCTGCCAACAGTTAATCCGCGATGGATTCAAGTGTAATTTAATACCTTGTCGTATTCAAATCTGTCTCCAACGTTTACCATCCGCTGTTTGTATTGTTATCAGAATACTATTTGCGTTTCCGATTGATCGAGGAATCAATATGAAGTTTAACCCGCTTGATGAACTTGATTGATTCGTGTTGAGAGGCAGAGTGAAGTGCCGGCTAGGGCAGGTATGGTCAACCTGCGGCCTAATTATCCAACATATCTGAATACTCCACTGCCCAACATAAATACTCAACCAGGGCAATAAGCGAAAATATCCTGGTTACTCCCAGTTTGTACACATCTCTTGGACCATAAAAAAGACATAATAAATTCCATGCTGTGAATTTGTTCAATGCTCTACCAAATCAAACCAAAAAATAAAGGAAATGAAAATTTAAAACAAAAGTCAATACATGGCTGAGAGATCAAAGTATTAATCAACTTACAAACATTATGAAGACGATGTAAAGACAATTCAAAACTAAATAAAAATAAAAAAATTCAGGCCGCCTCAGAACAGGAAACCCTAGTGAGGAGGACTGTGAAAAAAGACAAAAAATTTATACTTATATTATACTCTATACCTACATAATGTTCAAACTTTGCTATTGAATCTAATAAAAAAATTTAAAAAAAGATTTTTTGCGGCCCAAAATTAAGTTTTCAGCTTTTTATGTTTTATATTTTGATATTCATACAAAAAATCGAAAATTTATCACATATATATTATATTTTGTGAAATTAGAATTTTTTGATATTAGACCTCAGACTTTCGGTGGGGGATTTGATTTATTGCTTGAAGAGTTCCATTGCGCATAAAAATGCACAAAAAGGAATTTATTTTCGCATTAAAAAATTAATAGTAATATCCACCTTTAACCGCCCAGTATATTTTTTTTTTGCCCACTAAAAGATGTTTTGTTGGGCACCCCTTGGCTAGGGGGTGGGACCTGGAGGGGTTGGGCGGTTAAGAGTGACTGGGCGGGCTAAGGGGGGAAGGGGGTGTTGCGTCGGGGGGTGACGCGTAGGAATTAATTCAAGATACGGGGATTTTGTCTCGTGAATAAGAGAATGAACCTCCATCATGGAATAAGACAGCAATACGTGAATGTTTTAATGTACCTACAAAGTTTTGCAATATTGCGATTGCGTAGGTGTGGCCAGTGCCAATAAATAATATAAGCAACATATATATCAAATACTGATTTCAGTTATAGATGCCAGGGTAAGTAAGTAAAGTGAAATTCCTACGTAAACTGTAACATTATTCAATTTCAATAAACTTTTAATTTTAAAAATTGGAACGACTTATCATAATAACTTTAATTTGGGAGACATAATCAACACCTCTGCCATAGGCCGCCCCAAGTGATTTAGCAGGGTGCCTGGGTTCACGGGGTAAGGTTTGTCTAGGTGTTTGTTGCATATGCGTTTGCCGATCTACTTCGTGGCGAGACCGGTTGAGGGATACCTTTTTAATTTTCTCACCGGACTCTCTTGACCTACTGCCCTGTACCGTAGTCACTCCATACCTTTTTCATTTCCAGAACTTCCTCTCTTTCCATTCCGAAAAAGACCCTCCACAAACAATCCCCAAAGATGTCGTATGCCCGGGGAGTATTATCTTCCTGAAGATCCCTTGTATAGAGTCAAAAAAAAAAAAAAAAAACTAAATAAAAATAATAATATATTTTACGCCGACCGGGTTTCGCTACAACCGTAGCTTCTTCGGGGCAGTATAATACTCTACTAAAGTCTAACAGTTTAGTAACACGTGTTCTAAATAATATATCCTGTTTTCACAGTGGATTGAAAAAAACGGACAGAGCTCACACGAACAAAAATAATTTTCATGTTTCTTCACTAAAAAACAGTTTTATTTTACCAAATATTGATTGATTATCAATTTCAGCGGCCAAAGTATCATAAATGCACAAATTCGTCATTTATTTGATCCATTTTAGTACTATTTTACCTACACCATTTTATCATTTTTTTTTAAAAAGAAAGACAAACATTCCCGGGTTACGAATAACCCAACAACATTTGAAAATCTCCTACTACCACCACACTAAGCGGAAGATGTTGATTGTGTTGTGGTGGAGGACTTAGCCAGCCGAGGAATCGAATACGGAACGCCTGGGTGAGACCCAAACGCGATGCCCACTGAACCACTGACCGGTTTTATTATTTTAATTTATTTAACAATTACTACTCGTGCATTGGCTCCACAATAAATGTATTTTTATGTCCAAGTGTACGTACATGTATACATATGCATATATTATATATGCGTACGATGTGAACATATGTGCATGTTTATGTGTGAATATTTGTGTACGTATGGATGTGTGTGAGTATGTATGTATGTGTATATATATTATATATGTAAGTATGTATGCATTTTTCTTCCTATTAACTGATTTCGATCCTCCTTGTTTTTATATACATATTTGAAAATAAATTTATTACTATTGTAACTAACCAATCATTATTACATAAAGAACCTCACCTATAATTTGAAACATCATTACAACCATGTATATATGTAAATTACTGTAAAAATTATGTGATGTTCTGTTGGCGAGCCAATAAATAAAAAAAAATACTAGCGGCTCAGTTTTTATCCCTTACAGTGTAGTACACTCTTCAGACACTTCCGGCAGTTAGTTAGGAATAAGGCTTTAATTATTAATGATCCAGTCACGAAGTAGCCCCTGGCTGGCCATGCAACGAAATAAGGGTTGCGTATAATGGCTCCAGTTGAGAATATTTCACGGGAAATGGGATTAACAGAATTCTTAAGATTACGCGCTGTGTTATTTCCCAGTAATGGGTATTGGTTTTTCCAACTTCAGGGCTTACCCGTGATAAATGAATGTTTTGTGTGACCGAATTAAGGGCAGTTACAAAGGAAACACTCTCATTTAGCACGTGAAAAGGTTTTTGTGAGAAAATAAGTAGGAACACGCGAAAACTTTGTTGTAACTTTTTAATGTACCTTTTCCGATTTTATTTTATTTCCGCACGTAGCTAGTAGAGCTATGATATTAGTTAATTGTGGATGTTGTTGATAGATGTTTAGTAACAGCGTGTACGAACAAATTAACAGGGTTTCAATGTTTATTGGCGGGAAAATCTGAGAATAATTTATTACAAAATTAAGAAACATTGGAGTAAACGGTAGAGCTCTAGAATGGTTAAAGAGCTACCTTTTCGAACGCCCTCAAGTCGTAAAAATCAACGATGTAGTAAACAAAAAACAACTCACTTCGGCATACCTCAAGGTACAGTCCTAGGACCATTACTGTTTATCATTTATGTAAATGACATATTCATTCGAAGATTAAATGGAAAAATAATATCATATGCTGATAACACTGTCATAATAATTGAAAATTATGATTGGAATACTGTTAATAACTTAGCAAATACTGATATTAATATACTGAAAATTTAATTTTTTTATTTTTTATTTTTTATTATTTAATAGATTTTTACAAGTTACAGTTTTTGACATTTTTTTAACTACCATACTAGGCTACTGCCCGTGTTGTGGTAGTCATACATAATGAATATATGAACTAAAAATACTTTTTTACAGAAGCAGATAATAAAAACTAGGTAATAAATAATGAGAAATAAGAATGCAGAAAAGAAAAAAAAAGATATTTAAAGATAAATAAAAGTAAATACAAATATTAAAATAATAGTGAGCTGAAAAATAAAGAGAGATAAATATTTTAAAGAAAGAAATAGAAATTAAAAATAATAAACATTAAGATTATAAAACAAATAAAATTATATATTATATTGTTTTGAACGCAGGTTAAATTGTGGTAGATATAATCTACAAGACGATTATGTTTATGGTCACATTCAATAATTGGTTTGACAAAAACCTCCTCTCATTTATATTATCTTGCACTTTCTTTTGTCGCCGCCTATTCTTAAGAGGGTATTTATTACTAGAGAATACCGGATATTAGTCATTTTTAAATCAAATTCTAGACGTATTAAGTCTTTTTTACAAAAAAAAACATAAATTGATTTTGAAATTAAATTTAAATCTCGTAAACGCATTTTTTACTTTTGAAAAACTAAGTTCATTTTTGATATTCTCAGGTTATACCGTTGGTCGTTGGCAGATTTGTTCAATTTTCAAACAACATATTGTATTATACAACACATATTTCAAATCATATAACAAAATAAATCAATACATAATCTAGTAAATACATTTTTGAGATTTTTAATTTTAGTTAAAATCCGAGAACGTGTTTTGTGACGAAAATACCTCAGCTTTTCTATTTATTATAGATTTTTTTTACACAATTATTTTTTTTAGACATTATTGAAAAATCTTGAATGCTTATGATCAAAAAATACTTACAAGAAGTACATGATAATTAATAATTTATCATCGTGCGTTTTGAACATTTTTATTGCTTACTTGAATATAGGTATATATTAAAACAAGTTTTTAATTAAATAAATCGACATAAAAATTTTAATTTAAAAAATTTACGATCTTTCTCATCGGAACCTCCCTGTACAGTTGCAAGCATTTTTAACTTTTATTCTCAGCCGCCGGTCAATGGCTCTTAAGCACAATTTTTTATCACTTGCCTATTAATAAATCACATAATTTTTAATATGGGAGGCGGGATTGGGTATCGCCGCCCCGGGAACCATTTATTGGAGAACCAACACCTCTGCCATAGGTCACCTTAAGTGATTCGGTACGTTTGGTGACTTAGCATGGGTGCCCCGGTTCATAGGGTGACGATCTGGACACACTTTACCCCAGATTCCAACCCAACGCTCATATCTTTTTCTTCCCAGAACTTCCTGTCCTTTCTTTCCTTAAACCTCCACACAGTATCCCCATAGATGACATAGGCCCTGAGGGAAATTATGTTCCTTAGGGCCTGCTGTGTGGACCTGACGTAAGAAAACTTAAAAATAATCATATATTTTACTCTAAAAGTACTGTTACAAATGTAGTAAGTATTGCATCCAAAACTGCTAACCAATTACAACTTCATATGACTTTGTAATAGAATGTAAATATAAAAAATAAAGGAAAAGAAATGTTGTTTACTGGAATTGGATGATAATGTGTGTAGGAAAAACAAGGTATCCAAGGAAAAGGGATAACCCATTACTTACCACTGTATCTCTGCGAAAGAGCACAAGACACAACCACGATATGGTTATATAGTTCCACCGCGATGCTTTGAGGTCATTATCGCCAGAATGAAAGGAAGAAGTAGAAAATGATATTATTTACTTCCGAGATGGTTAAATTTCTTTTTTTTTTTTTGCTTAAAAAATAGATATTTAACATGAAAAACACATAAAACTTCCTTCCAAGGTAGTTCCAAATCTTCTTTAATTTTTAAAACAAATGTACTTGATTTTTCATTTATTTTTCTGGCCATTGTACCAAATTTCAGATACTTTTCCAGTAAGGTGATGGTTAGGGAGAGGTCGGCATTGTATAAAATACACCCCGATAGGAGCATATTATAATTTCAAAACCAAGCAGTAAACAATGAAAGCACCGAATAAAAATGTTAATCCATCTGTTATCTGAGAGTTAAGCCAATAGCTGTAATATAAACATAATCGGTCGCAGATACTAAAGTTACGTACAGTAATATCTGCGGCAAATGATATTATCAAATTTGTTCGTAGATATTTACATAATAACCATGCATGAATACTAACTAAATACACACAAAATGTTATGATGCTCAACTTCAGATAGCTTTAGTTTCAGTTAATTAAGAAAATAATAGCTCACTAACAAAAGTCATTGCGTACTTTAAATTGCAATTCACGTGACTGCCACAAACTCTTAAATACAATTAATTAAAGCAAATTCTGCGCACGAAGTAGATAGTTTTAGTGGCAGTGTGGTTTGGCTTGTGCCATAACTTCGTCTCCCATGTCGGAATTATTTAAGCTAACATCCGCCGTAATGACAAGTTGTTATGTCGGACAGCACTATCGGACGCTTACACCACCAGACAATTAATCTTCCCAACACCACTTGTGATCGGACAGACAACGGATCGAAATTTACTCGAACTTTGCAGATATCTATGTATGGGATTTATTGGTGACCTGACAGTTGACCTCCCGATAGCCCCCCGACAATATATTTTTTATAAAATTTTAAACCTAAAATAGAATTCAAAAATATCTTCAATAATAAGTTGTTTTGGATGTCCAACGAATTTATTTAGAGTGTAGATTTTTTGTACTTATAATAGCAGATATTTACAATATATAGACAAATAATTTTATCATTGTATCATTTGAATGAAAGTGTGTTTTATACTCTTGTTATTCGGAAGTACATCATCGCTCACCACTTCGGCGATACGTTATATTTTTTTACGTAGGAATACCTTACCATACTTAGATTTGTTTAAAAAACAAATCCGCAGCGGGACACTCTTATTTATATGTACAGAATGTTAAGTGACGTAGGTACTTGTCTTACTTTATTTAACCAGTGGTTCCTGACATAATTTTGAGTAAAAGGTGTCACCGGAGATCAAAATTTCATTTAAATTTTTAACTCCAAATAAAGTCAGTATTCACTATGTAGTAAAAGTAAGCCAAGTACGTCCCATGACACCTCGTATACATGTATTCACAATTATTTATTTATCTTTTAGGAAATCAACAGTTCAATTTTATAAATTTTTAATTCTTACTAAAAATACAACCAAATACAGATTTTCTTATCGCGTTAAGAAATGAACAGAATTAACAGTACAAAATTATATAAAACAAGGACTATAATTTTATAATCGAGAAGACAAAAAAGATGTACATAAAACAATTTAAATTCACAACAGAATAATATAAACAACTTCAGAAAAGTTACTCACGACGTACCTATTAGAAATATCCTCCTTTTATGGACCTTTTTTATGTATGCCAACTTTTTATACCATGTCATCGTAATTATCCCAACACAGTCCATTTATATCTAGATTAAATACGTAGGTACCTGCTAATAAGCCAAATGATTTATTTATCTTAAAGGTCAAGTGAAATAAAACATTAATTAAAAATAATCAACTACAAAAGATAATTTTTTTATCTACATAATCAAACCTTCACAATGTGAGTTGTATCTAATTTTGATAGATATACACTCCTTTTGAATATTTACGTGAGATTTCATGATTTATGTAATTCGTGAGGGTACTCGTAGTTATGACTAAATGCTTTTACGCAGATTAAACAGTAGCTGTTGTGCATAGCTAGAATTATAGACGTGTAAAAAATAAGTAAAAAATGATGACTTATAAATTAAAAAGGTGTGTTTTGTTGTTTTTTACGTACGCTATTCAAAAGCGTGATGGAGTAGGTACCCACGCAATGGGATAATGAATTACAATTTTGTGTAATGACGGGAATCTGATTATTCAGATCTGAATACAATAAAATTTTTATATACGAAAAAAACAAAAATCTTTATTTCAATCTTCGTCTAAATCTTGATTCTGAGATTGAGATGTGGTCTCTGACTCTGAACTTCCGAAAAAACCACAAATAGTTTAAGTCTATCAATATTTGCATGCGCCACTTTTAATTATTAAGTGAGGCATGGAACTGGCAGAGGAAGGATGAAAGTAGACTGAATGCTGTTGAAATGAGATCTCTGAGGTGTATATGTGATAAAACCATGTATGCTCGCGTGAGAAATGTGGAGATTCGAAAATAATGCAAGGCTGATGTAAGCGTAATGAGTAAAATTAAGAAAAATTAAAAGGAATTTAGAGCGAATGAACAAAGAAAGGAGCGTAAGGAGAATATATGATGCAAGTGTGAATGGTATAAGAAGTAGGGGACGTCCGAGAAAGACATGGCACGATCAAGTGAATCAGATACTTGAGTTGGGCCATGTCAAGAGTCAGAAAAATAGAAGAGTATGTATGAGACGATGTATAAATGTGAATGAGGCAAAGAGTGTGTGCCGAGACCGAGGTGTTTGGCGGTCCGTCCTCTCTGCCTACCCCTGCGGGGAAACGGCGTGATGGTTATTGAGATAGCCACTTTTAAAACTCCGGACATAGGTTTCCAAATTCGAAAAAAACCTCTTAAGGCACATTACGGAATATGTTTGTAGAACTCCATTTAAAAAATTAAATAAAAACTATTTTTTTATTATTTTTATTTGAGTCCCAACTGCTCCAAACCATCTGGGACAAGTGAGACTACGCCATCTCCAATACTTGGGGTATGTCGTGAGGCTGAAGATAGTGGGGAAGGGGAGGACATTGTGAAAAGGAAGGATGGGAAGTTCCTGGTCATTCAAGTCTTGTCAATCCTCAAAAATTCCCACTACCCATAATTCCTTCTCTGCCTTGGCGTTTTGTTTCTTTATTTTGTATAATGTTTTCACATTCTGTTATAATTGAAAATTATTTTTGTCTCACTCACTATTCCATTGTTTTATTTTAAAAGTTATCTCTCTCTTTAACTGCATACTAATACACCCACCATATGAACGTTAGTTCAAAAAAATTATCTGATGTAGGGAAAGGAGTTGGTAAATAAGTTTAAATAAATTGGTGGTTAAAATAAAATGTTTTTTCATTATAGACAAACGTATCTTTTCACGCAGGAAACTGATATTATATTGACTTGTTTATGCGTTCAAATAATCCACTACGAATAATTTCTTCTTGGCTGGCAAATACTCACGGCCTATTTTCATACCCCTATCACGATTTGTATTGTATTGAACTGGAAAAACCCCTAAAGAGCCTTATGAACCGATACAATTAAGGCTGTTGAGGTGTGAAGCCTTTTTAGCTTCAAGCGCTATTTTTGTGTAACCTTTCCTTATACAGATATTGGACCAAATGAAAAAAAAATACTACAAACAAAGAATGGCGAAAAGCTTCCAGAGGTTTTATTATTATTGATTTGATTTGATATTTATTTTTGGTATCTTCAATAGCTAAATGAATGTCTGAAATAGCTTTCATATTATGTACAGGGTATTATCATGAAACATCGAATGTGCTCTGGAAACCTTATCCTACCTCACACACAATATAATTAATAGTCCAAAATTATATTATGTACTAATATTAATAATTAAGTATGGGAACACTGATATATATATATATTGTTGCTATTGACATTTTATCAAATCGATATAATATAATTCAAGTCATTCAGATTGTGTGGGTATGTTAAATTTCTTTTTTTCATGAACTTATTTATTTTATGTCTGCGGTCGCGTCATTTTTGCCCTTTATCTTAGGATTAGAGGTTGTACGAATAATATTGGATTTCTTTTAATTTATTGGATTCTGTTAAACGGGTTGGATATATTGGATTCTGTTAAACTGGGTGTTAAGTCCTCGAAGGTTTCTAACCAGTGATTCTTGAGCGTATTTGGATTGAAAACGTAGATGTCATTTTGAACTCGATAATATTTTTAAAAATTAAGAACTAACAAATAAATATAACTATTACGTCACCACGGCCGGCGACGCCGCGACGGGACCACGTGATATGCGCTCTCTCCTCTATTACCGTGCTGCTAGAATGAGACGGATAGCGCATCATGTGAGGCGTGCAGG
This sequence comes from Limnephilus auricula, assembly GCA_951813805.1. Classification (NCBI taxonomy): domain Eukaryota; kingdom Metazoa; phylum Arthropoda; class Insecta; order Trichoptera; family Limnephilidae; genus Limnephilus; species Limnephilus auricula. The sequence goes on from OX638401.1 coordinate 4,817,542, forward strand.
GGAATTTTTTTGTTTGTTTTTAATTGAAAAAAATATCACCGGACAGCAAAATGGCATCTATCTTTTTTACCCCAAATATGCTCAAAAATCGCTTCGGGTACGTGCTGTTACACCCTGTATAATAAAGTTTGCACTCGTGAGCGTCTAACGGTTACATGACAAATATACTGCCTGAATTACACACCGACCGAACTACACGTGGACGGTATTACATATATGGCGAGGATTACAATATTAACTTTACTTGCATCTACTGGAATTACACGATAATATGTCAAAAAATCTAATCTAACTTTTATTATATATACGGTGAGAATTACAATATTAAATTTACTTACATCTAATGGAATTACACGTGTCAAAAAAGCGAACCTAACTTTTGTTGCGTGTATGGTGAGAATTACAATATTAACTTTACTTACATCTACTTGAATTACAAATGTCAAAAAAGTTAACCTAACTTTTATTGCATACACAGTGAAAATTACAATAGTAGCTTTATTACATCTAGTGGAATTACACATGTCAACATTTTTTAACAAACTCTTATTACATATACGGTGAGAATTAAAATATTAACTTTTCTTACATCTACTGGATTTACATTTTCAAAAAAATTTAAACTAACTTTTATTACACATACGGTGAGAATTAGAATATTAACTTTACTTACATCTACTGGAATTACACATGTCAAAAAAGAAAACCTAACTTTTGTTGCGTGTATGGTGAGAATTACATTAAAGCTAACCTAACTTTTATTACACATGTGGTGAGAATTAAAATATTAACTTTACTCATGTAGCTAACCTACTTTTATTACATATATGGTGAGAATTTTAATATTAACCTTATTTATGTATATGTACTGGAATTACACATGTCAAATAACCTAGCCAAACTTTCATTATTTTTTATAATATGTTATTTATGAAATAAGAGAATATTTTGTTGAATTAAATGGGTTTACTGAAGGAAATTTTGTAATGCATACTTAATGTAATGCACTGTTCGCTTTTTGTAATGCACTGTTCGCTTTTACATAGAGCGTTGAATATTTCCATTTTTATGTCAAGGATCAGAGCTCGGAATGTTTTGAAGCTTGCATCATTAAAATATTGCAGTGGTGCATTTGGTATATATTTCTGTTTGATATTTCAAGAGGGTGAATGCACTGAAATTCTTCGCTATAATTTATGATAAAAACTGTTCAACGAGGAAAGTATCAGTGGCTTGCAGCGAAAGCATGAATAATTTCTTCATATAGTTATTACAGTGCACGAAATCACATTACATACTTAGATGATTACTTAAATGTATTTAAAACACTTTGTTTAATTGCAAAAATTACGACTGATCCATTTGACTTTTTATTTTGTATTCTTGTATGAATGCATGAATGAAATGAAACCTTGGAAGTGTAATTTCACCCACATCCGATCGAGCTGAAACTCGGCAGATAAACTCGTTGTCCAAAATTAATGTTTGAATCTAGGTCAGAACTTAACATAAGATTTTGAATAAATAGTTTGAGAATTAAGATAGATGGCAGGCTCCTTTCATCCCTCCCAACAGAACTGAAATTAATATATTGTTTGTTAAGCTAATTATTCCTCTCTTCTGCATCAAACAACCTAGAAAGAAACACATGTCAGTTCCGTTGGGGGGAAATTAAAGTCTTTGGGTTGTATTATTTCGGTGTCAATAAAATTTTATACTTGTTCGATAAAAAACAAAGTGTATTATTAAAAGAGTCTCCTTTTTAATCTTTGAGTGAATCCTAAAACATTATACTCGTAGTCGACTTTGTTCGCGTTATGATCGATATTTTAAAATGGTTCCATTTTATAGGGATACGCGACGAAAGGTTAGTGAGTACCAACTGAAGAAAACCCAAAATAAATAAATAAATCGACCGATTAATCGTAAGGACTCCACCGAAATAGTAAAAATAAGTATTTTACGAGAAAATTGCAGAAAACCCTGGAAAAGATAATATAAGCAGTGGGTTCACGTTGAGCGAGATAATTATATCCTCTTTTTCTGAAAGAGTCTAATTAACACAACAAAATCGAATGTCGAGTATAAAGTAAATGTTTCCCTAGAAGTCAATTAAAGGAGTTCAAAAGAAGTTTATTACTCTCGATAGAAAGTTGTTATTAGTAAAGTTATCAATACTCTGCGGCGTAGAGGATCAATGTTTTGATGAAGTTCTCAGTTAGTGTTTGGATTCCAAGTATTTGAGTAGATGTGTTTCTGAGCTATTTAATTGATTCGATAGTAAATACGTTGTTGTAGGAATACTGTTTTATAAAAAAATTACGGTCTCTTACAAAAAATCAGGCAGATTTCTGACATGTCCGTTTTAATTATTAATCAGGGAGGTTTTTATGGGTACCACCGCCCAGGAAACCATTTATTGGATAACCAACATCCCTGCGTGGTTCGCTACGTTTGGTGTCTGAGTAGGGGTTCCCGAATTCATGGGGTGCGTTCGTCACTCCTGAACTCATTGATGCCCAGATTCCTACCCAGTCCTCCCACCTTTTTCCTCCCCCTCTACTTCTTCTTCTTCTTCTTCGATGGCGCTACAGCCCATATCGAGTTTTGGCCTCCCTCAACATTCGCCTCCAACTCTTCCTGTCCTCATCGGCTGACTTCCAGTTTGTTACCTGGAGAAGCTGTGCTGCATCCCCTCTTACTTCGTCTTCCCACCTCAGTCTGGGTCTTATCACTTTTCTCTTTCCACCTGGGTGTCCAGTCATAATTATTTTTGGGACGCTTGTATCCGGCATTCTCTGTACATGACCAGCCCATCTCAACCTGAGGAATCTCATATGGGCTGAGATGTTAGGGGTCTGGTATATATTATATAGTTCTTTGTTGTGCCGTATGCGCCACTGTTCCCACTGTTCCCCCTCTTTCACGTGACCGCATATTCTCCTCAAAACACTTTTCTTTCAAAAGTATCCAGCATTTCAGCCATCTTTGTCGCCAGTGTCAGCGCCTCACATCCATATGCCAATACAGTTCTAATAATGGTCTTATATATGGTTACTTTGGTTTTCCTGGTGGACGCTACGGGACTTAAACACTGGCTGCAAAGAGAAGTATGTTTTGTTGGCTGCTGTGATTCTCCTTCTCATTTCTGCTGGAGCCTCATTGTTCTCTGTTAGACTAGAGCCCAGGTAGGTGAATTGATCGACTTTGAATTAGTTGTCTTTAAATTGTGCACTACTTCCTCTTCTATGTGAAGGGTTTCTGCTCTGTATCATCATTTTCGTTTTGTCAACATTAATCCACAGTCATATTTCCCGCGACGCTATTTCTAAAGGGTCTAAGACCTCATTAATAGCTCATACCGTTTTTCTTCCCAGAACTGATGAAATTGGTTCTGAGGGATTTTTCCCCAGGGCCTTGTAAACACAATGTATAAAAATACCTATAATATAGTATTTATTTATGAACAGAAAATTATTTTAATCGTCATTTACAAATTTGATGCTGATGTGTCAACAATTTAAACATCATTTGTTAATTAACACTGATAGAAGATATACCTAATCTTGAAAAATGTTGTTAAACAACATTGTTGCTGTTTAACAACATTTTGCTATAAATATTTTTTCGTTAATGTTTTTTTTTTATCATTCTCAATTCTCCTTGTTCAAAGTTCTTCTTGTATTCTACCTGCGCCTAAACGTGCATCTTCACAAATTCTAAAATGGTTATAATATCCCGTGATTTCTCACGGATCTGCACTGGTTCAATGTAATTATTAATTTTAAAAATAATAATAATATTGTGGGCGGACTGGCGGCAATTCCCACGAATCAAGCGGCACCAATTGAAAAATATCGCCTTTGCAAATATTTGAGGTTGCGATTATTATCGTGTTACCGACACGATACGATTACTGACCCTAAAACGCAAGTCGCCTCACCACTTATATTATTTATAACGTCAGGCCCTTACTTATATATAACGTCAGGCCCTTAGGCCCTTCTATCAGAGGGATAAGTATAATATCCGAGAGGTTGTGTACTTACGTCGTAAACAACTTGTCGCGCATAATCAGTACGTGTCGCCACCAATCATCGTTGAATTCTCCTAACGTTAAAAAGAGAATGGTTTCATAATCGCACTCAAGAAATAGTTGCTGCAGCTAACATTAAGTGCCTCCGCCCACTGAGGCAACTGAAAACTCTCAACTGCCAACTGTCTTTGTATGACAATGTGATGGCCCGCACACTTCACAATCACACAAAACTCCGTTGTCAATAGTAACGCAAGCGGTGACTCGCGACTAACTGCTCATCGCCGTGGGCGGCCGTTGCTAGTTGCCAGCTGTCAGCTGATTGTTCTTCTTCTATGGTTAAACAAGCTTTTTGACCAATCAAGAAAGAGAAAACAGCCGGTTTTAGTTGGTTTTCAGTTGCCGCAGGCGCTAAAACTAACGTCGGTTTTTGATCGCTTGTCTGAATTATTGAAACATCTCTTTCAATTTGTTGCAACCTCTGCGCAAATGTACTTCAGTTGCCAAGATACTTAAATCGTCGATTATCGGATACTTTTGTATCCCCGTGTGAGAAATGCTTTAGTGCACGGCTCACAGGAGTGCAATAAACTGAAGAGGTAGTTAGGAGTCAGGTACCGGTAGCACCCTTCCTCCCACTTGGCGTCGTGTCGCACTCCACGATACGTGTTGCACGCGCCACTTTATCACTTCACGTGCACACGTGTGCACTGTGCAACACGCTTTAAGTGCAGTTAGCGTACTGCAGTTAATTAACTTACTTTGAAGGAATAAGACTTCGAATATTAGATTAATGTTGGTCAGTATGAAAGAGCGTGTTTTCAAGACATTATTACTGCATTAAAATGAGTAATAATTGTTGTAAGATTTCATAGAAATTATGAAAGAAATTATGAACGTTACATGGGAGTCATTTTAAGTTAATTTTTCCATTTTTTAAATTTTAATTTTTAATATGAATATCGCGCTCACGTCTGGAGCCAGTGAGACTGTGGCATCCCCAATTAAGGTTTGTTGTGAGACTCAAGGTAGTGGAGAGAAGAAGGAGTTGGGGAAGAGTGAGGTGAGAAAGTACCTGGCTATTCAGATCTGGTCACCAAATACGGCTAAAGCCATTTCAAGAAACGTTTCAATTATGAATGATGGTCTTATACCACGGCAATGCTGATAGTATCTTTCACTAAGATTTCCAACTGCTCTCGTCTGGAGCCTATCAGTGAGACTATCAGTATATAGCCGTCAGAGAGACTATCGCATCCTTAATTGGGGTGTGTTTTAAGGCTGAGGGTAGTGGGGAGGACAATGAGATGGGGAAGAGGAAGGTGGGGTAGAACCTGGCTATTCAGATCTGGTCACCAAATATGGCTAAAGCCATTTCAAGAAACGTTTCAAATATGAATGGTGGTCTTGCATCCGGGCAATACTGAGAGTATCTTGTTGGCCGCAAATATACACTATATTTTATTTTTTAATTAATTAATTATGAAATTAATTAATTCAAATTAAAAAATCATGAAATGAATGAATACAAATTAATCAAATAAACGTTATTTTCGCAAGCCGGTTTCGAACATGCGACCTTCGGATTGGGACTTGCCTTACCTCTCGACGACGGAGGCCATCCTGCTTTAACTCTCCGTTTTGCAATATGTCTGTCTGTAAATTTATTTGTATTTGTTTATATTGCATGGTGACCGTTTCCATGGTTTACAAAAGAGTAATTTTTAATACGTAAAATCGTCATGTTTATTTTTTTCTTTTTTATTTGCATTTTCTCAATACTATTGTTCTTACTTACCTGATGAAAGTTTGAAGAAAGATCTGTGGTCGAGGGGTAAGGCTTTCGACAATAGATCCTAAGGCCGCAAGTTCAAATCCCGGTGTGCGCAAATACATTTTATGTGTGTCTTCACAATTTAATCATCGTAAATAATATGGAATGAATTAAAAATAATATTGCGGCACGTACCAGGGCGGAAGATACTCTCAGTATCTCCCCGGTGTATGTTCACCATTAAGAATTGATACGTTGTTTGAAATGGCTTTAGCTGTGTTTGGTGACTAGATCTGAATAGCAAGGTACTTTCTATAGCCACCACCTTCCTCTTCCCCATCTCCTTCCCTTCCTCACTTACCTTCAGCCTCACAACATATCCCGATTTGGGGGGAGCAGTTGGGACTCTTGTGCGGTATTCGCATAAAAAATTCCTTACTTGAAATGAAAAAAATATATGGTCAAAATAAAATCATTCTCAGTCATCTCAATTGTATATCCGAAAAATCCGTTAGCTGTGGCGTAATTTTGATTTTTTTTTGGATATTTGGGTCAGCGGGATTATTTTAAATTCACAATACCATTTTCATCGTGAGTTATGGAGCTTAGAAAAGTCCTTAATTCAAAATGATAATAAATCTAGATTCCATATTGTTTGATACATACCTAAATAATTATTTATACTTCTTCAAATTTTGCAAATTCACTTTGTGGCACCATTTTATTAATGAGAAATTAAAACACTTTGGTTTTACCACGAAAATCTAACTGATTTTCGTGGTAAAAACAAAGTGTTTTTATTTGTCATTAATTATTTATACGTTCACAAAAACATCATTTTTCTATTGGGAAAATAAAATTTGACTATCGGGCGAAACCAGGTAGCTGTAATTAGAATTGTATTTTTATTTTGTACTTAATGCTTCTATACAAGGCGTGTAATGTTATCTTGAGGCCTACTTTGCCCTACACATATGAAATAGATTCCTAGTTTCCCATTTGTACTACCAGTTTCCAGACACCATGTATGGTATAAGATATTACTTCGAAGTTTACTGGAAATACGACTGAAACTTATATATATTTATATAGGAAGAGGTAAAAGCAAGCGAGATCTTAATGTGAAAAATTTTCATTAAGTTTCCGAATGAATGTTCATGAAAAATGTAATATTACCTCTCAGTTCTGTACACAAATTAAATTCACCAATGAAAATTTCCAAGCTGAACAATAAGATATAATAAAAAAATATTTTAATAAAATACTTCTACGTTAATATTTCACGAACATTATGCAGGGTGTCTGGTAAATGAGGTAACATGTTAAAATAACTAAAATATATATAGAATGTATATATTATAATATAATATTATTAATATTTAAGTTCTGTAAATTATTTTCATATTATAGTGAGAACTTGTTAATATACATAGTTTGGTTGTGAATTGATTGTGATACTACCTTAAATTATATTATATACGCAATAACAAAAATATACAGATAATAATTATAACTAGAAGTTAAAAACCCGCTCCGCGGGTTTTGCTGATAAGTCCTTGGAACGGTTTTAGTTGCGACTTCGCCCAGTTTAAGTGTTGGTGACCATCTATAAGGCTCCGCCCTTATGCAAAAATAACAAATGTGAACATAAAACTACAAAACACGTAAATGTAGTAGGTAGATATATAATAGTAGACATTCTGTATAGTAAGACCGCGGTCAATGAGAAGAACACCTGAAAAGAATCACCCCAACATAAATCTCGTTCATCCACATTAATGATAAAAATAAAATAAATTTAATAGATTTATCAATATTACAACATTACACATTTCGTTCTTTTATCATTGATTCTATCGAGAAAAGGTCACCGATCAGCTACAATTCAGGATTTATCCAGGAATGCAACTGGTTTTCAGCAATGCCTCCAATATAAAACAGAAGAAAAACATTTAAAAAATAAAATAAAATAAAATAAATACAATTAAATTAAATTAAAAGTAAAATAATTCTCTAATTCAAGACACATACAATATAATGCAATATAAACAAAAATTAAATATAATTAAAAATAAAATCATCAAGTATAAAATATAGTCAAAATAAATAATATAATCAGATCAAATCAAAAACAAAAACACGAATAATAAATAGTATCTTCTTAGAAATGAATGAAAGAGACAAATGTTTCTTATCCCATACCATTTATTGGATAACGAACACCCTTGCCACAGGTTACTCCAAGTGGTTCGCTACATTTGGTGAATTAGCAGGGATGCCCGGGTTCATAGGGTAAGGTTTGTCTAGATTTTGGCGGCACATGCGTTTGCCCATATACTGCGTGGCGGGCCGGGTTGGGAGAGACTGGTTGATGGAGACATTTTACCTCTCCAACCGGACTCTCTCGAGCCATCGTTTTGTAGCCCAATGTGAGAGATGACACACGTCCGTTTCTCCTGGACACATCGACCCAGAGATTCCTACTCACCCTTAGTATTTTTCCTTCCCAGAACTTCCTCTCCTTCCTTTCTCTAAAAAGACCATCCACACAGCATCCCCAAAGATAACATAGGCCCCGAGGGAGAATTGTTTTCCTCAGGGCTTCCTGTGTGTAGCTAATGTTAAAAAAATCCACTGAAATGATTTATTTTTATCTAAATTAAATTGCAAAATTTATATTACAATAATAACATAACATTACATGAAATCTATCTAAAATAAACTCTTACTAAAATACTGTCAAAGTAAATACATTTAAAAAATATATAAAAAGTCTTTTGTTATTAGGAAAATCTACATATTAAGACGATAGACTTCGCTTTTCGGCCCATACAAAAAGGACGCCCGGGAAAAAACACTTTTCTACATCGAAAATTGCACAAAATGAATATATTTTTTTATACTGCCTTCTAGAGGGTGAAAACTATGTCGGTATGTTTTCGAATTTTCGATGCGTTTCGTATTAACGTAAAAATTTACTGTCAAACATGTACGATTTATAAAAAAATATTATTTAAGGAAAAAGTGCTGCTAACTCAACTCTCATAAAGAATTATAAAATTATAAAAAGCTACCGACGTAGCATCTTCTATCTCAAAAATATATATTTTTTTAAATTTCAATTTCGTGAATGTTTCCGTGTAGAAAAGTGTTTTCTCCATAAACCCCTTTTAGAGCGATTTCTGTAGGTAAATTTGAGCATTGTCTCATTCGCACATTTCGCATTCGCATGTATTGTAAGTATGCGTGAGCTTATTGTGAGCGGGACAGAATGACAGTCGCGGGTGTTCCGCGTGTCGTTCAAAGTCTAGCCTCTTAACTAACTTATTTGGTTGAAATAATGTTAAGCTTTTACCAAAAAACAGTTAAAGCAAAAATCTATAGTATATTCAGCGAAAAATAAATCTTAGTCAATCCAGTGACGAAGTAACCGTGACGGGAATATCGACCATCTCTGGCTGTTTGACCATCTCGCTGACAACGACCGCAGCGCGTTTACGGCAGTAACGCAAAGAAAAGTGTATACATACATAAAAACATGTTTGTACACAATTTTCTATTGTACCTAGGAGGTCTTCAATGTTGAACATTATTTGCCACGTGTTCACACTATCTATTTTTTTCCAATATTTTTATGCCTCGTATTATAATTTCGCACCAAGGACCAACCATCCTGTATAGGTTCGGAAAGTACCCACGCACAAGCTATCCCCGGTAGCGTATTTCCAAAACCTATACCGGTTGAGACACTGCGGTGTCTGAAATGGGATAGGGTTTGTTGTGCGAAATCGCCTTACAAAACCTATACCGGTTCAGACAAGGCATTCGTTGCTCTATCTACGCTTCGTGTTTCTGTGACGGCGACGAACGTAATTATAGCGTAGCTTTTGTCGGTGCATTTGCTTTGTCACGTATTTATTTTTTATATTAATTTGTATTATTATATTAATTTATGTTCAATACATAGCGTGCATTATATTCCCAACAGTTAATACAGTAACAGCACATTTTGATTCCTAATTAAATCGCGTACACTAGTCCATATTATACAATTATGATTTCAATCGTGATACCGAACTCTAATACCATCAGGCCGTTTCTCCGCAGAGGTAGTCAGAGAGGATAGACTGCCAAACAACCTGTCACACTGGTTGCTTCAGTCACACTCGCACATCTTATCGTAGACTAGTCTATAGCATATACTTATGATTTCAGTAGTGGTATCGAACTCAATTACCATGAGACCGCTTCTCCGCAGAGGTAGTCAGAGAGGATAGACTGCCAAACAACTCTGTCGCACTGGTTGCTTCAATCACACTCACACATCTTATCGTAAACTAGTCTATAGTATATACTTATGATTTCAGTAGTGGTATCGAACTCTAATACCATGAGACCGCTTCTCCGCAGAGGTAGTCAGAGAGGATACACTGCCAAACAACTCTCTGGTTGCTTCAATCACACTCACACATCTTATCGTAAACTAGTCTATAGTATATACTTATTATTTCAGTAGTGGTATCGAACTCTAATACCATGAGACCGCTTCTCCGCAGAGGTAGTCAGAGAGGATAGACTGCCAAACAACTCTGTCGCACTGGTTTCTTCAATCACACTCACGTATCTTATCGTAAACTAGTCTATAGTATATACTTATTATTTCAGTCGTGGTATCGAACTCTAATAACATGAGGCCTCTTCTCTAGGGAGGTAGACAGAGAGAATATACAGCGAAACATCTCTCACATTGCTGTCCTCAATCAATTCGTACTTACAAGTCTATACCTAATATAATAATATTTTATATAATAGTCTATACCTAATATAATAATATTTGTATACATTTTTTAAATATTTATTCAATCATATTTTTATTTAATTTATAAAAACAGTTTATTTTTAAACAAGTTCTGCTATGTAATTATTATTACTCACGACAGCTGTTTCGCCTTCAGAAGGAGAAACAGTTGTCACGCAAAATAATAATTAAATAGCAGAACTTGTTTAAAAATAAACTGCTTTTATAAATTAAATAATAATATTATTGCGTATATATAAAAATAAAAAATAAAATGGATTTCTACATATTAAAATTAAATAATAAAAAAAAGCCTCATTTACTTTCTAATTTAAGTGTGTTTTAACTCTGAATGCTGGTATTACACCAGGGCCATACTGAGAGTATCTTCTACTCTGGAACGTGGCGCAAATATATAGTATATTATTTTTAATCGTAAATTGTGAAATAACGCAAATTAATCAAATAAAATTTATTACTTAAAATAAAAATAACTGAAAAAAAGTTCTGTTATAGCGGATGATGATTTGAGAAAAGGATTTAGTGATTTGGAAACTTATTACTAGAATGCATTTGACTGGACTTAACTGTCATCAAGTTTCTTATTATTTTATTATATTAGGTATAGACTTGTATGTACGAATTGATTGAGGACAGCAATGTGAGAGATGTTTCGCAGTATATTCTCTCTGTTTACCTCCCTAGAGAAGAGGCCTCATGTTATTAGAGTTCGATACTACCACTGAAATAATAAGTATATACTATAGACTAGTTTACGATAAGATGTGTGAGTGTGATTGAAGCAACCAGAGAGTTTTTTGGCAGTCTATCCTCTCTGACTACCTCTGCGGAGAAGCGGCCTCATGGTATTAAGAGTTCGATACCACTACTGAAATAATAAGTAAATACTATAGATAAGTTTACGATAAGATGTGTGAGTGTGATTGAAGCAACCAGAGAGTTGTTTGGCAGTCTATCCTCTCTGACTACCTCTGCGGAGAAGCGGTCTCATGGTATTAGAGTGCAATTCCACTACTGAAATAATAAGTATATACTATAGACTCGTCTACGATAAGATGTGTTTTTTGGCAGTCTATCCTCTCTGACTTTCTCTGCGGAGAAGCGGTCTCATGGTATAAGAGTTCGATACCACGACTGAAATCATAAGTATATACTATAGACTAGTCTATGATAAGATGTGTGAGTGTGATTGAAGAGTTGTTTGGCAGTCTATCCTCTCTGACTACATCTGCGGAAAAGCGGTCTCATGGTATTAGAGTTCGATACCACCACTGAAATCATAAGTATATACTATAGACTCGTCTACGATAAGATGTGTTTTTTGGCAGTCTATCCTCTCTGACTTTCTCTGCGGAGAAGCGGTCTCATGGTATTAGAGTTCGATACCACGACTGAAATCATAAGTATATACTACAGACTAGTCTACGATAAGATCTGTTTTTGGCAGTCTATCCTCTCTGACTACCTCTGCGGAGAAGCGGTCTCATGGTATTACAGTTCGATACCACTACTGAAATAATAAGTATATACTATAGACTAGTCTACGATAAGATGTGTGAGTGTGATTGAAGCAACCAGAGAGTTGTTTGGCAGTCTATCCTCTCTGACTACCTCTGCGGAGAAGCGGTCTCATGGTATTAAGAGTTCGATACCACGACTGAAATCATAAGTATATACTACAGACTAGTCTACGATAAGATCTGTTTTTTGGCAGTCTATCCTCTCTGACTACCTCTGCGGAGAAGCGGTCTCATGGTATTAGAGTTCGATACCACAACTGAAATAATAAGTATATACTATAGATAAGTTTACGATAAGATGTGTGAGTGTGATTGAAGCAACCAGAGAGTTGTTTGGCAGGCTATCCTCTCTGACTACCTCTGCGGAGAAGTGGTCTCATGGTATTAGAGTTCGATACCACGACTGAAACAATAAGTATATACTATAGACTAGTTTACGATAAGATGTGTGAGTGTGATTGAAGAGTTGTTTGGCAGTCTATCCTCTCTGACTACATCTGCGGAAAAGCGGTCTCATGGTATTAGAGTTCGATACCACCACTGAAATCATAAGTATATACTATAGACTCGTCTACGATAAGATGTGTTTTTTGGCAGTCTATCCTCTCTGACTTTCTCTGCGGAGAAGCGGTCTCATGGTATTAGAGTTCGATACCACGACTGAAATCATAAGTATATACTACAGACTAGTCTACGATAAGATCTGTTTTTGGCAGTCTATCCTCTCTGACTACCTCTGCGGAGAAGCGGTCTCATGGTATTACAGTTCGATACCACTAATGAAATAATAAGTATATACTATAGACTAGTCTACGATAAGATGTGTGAGTGTGATTGAAGCAACCAGAGAGTTGTTTGGCAGTGTATCCTCTCTGACTACCTCTGCGGAGAAGCGGTCTCATGGTATTAGAGTTCGATACCACTACTGAAATCATAAGTATATACTATAGACTAGTCTACGATAAGATGTGTTTTTTGGCAGTCTATCCTCTCTGACTTCCTCTGCGGAGAAGCGGTCTCATGGTATTAGAGTTCGATACCACTACTGAAATCATAAGTATATACTATAGACTAGTCTACGATAAGATGTGTTTTTTGGCAGTCTATCCTCTCTGACTTCCTCTGCGGAGAAGCGGTCTCATGGTATTAGAGTTCGATACCACGACTGAAATCATAAGTATATACTACAGACTAGTCTACGATAAGATGTGTGAGTGTGATTGAAGCAACCAGTGCGACAGAGTTGTTTGGCAGTCTATCCTCTCTGACTACCTCTGCGGAGAAGCGGTCTCATGGTATTAGAGTTCGATACCAATACTGAAATCATAAGTATATACTATAGACCAGTCTACGATAAGATGTGTGAGTGTGATTGAAGCAACCAGTGCGACAGAGTTGTTTGACAGTCTATCCTCTCTGACTCCCTCTGCGGAGAAGCGGTCTCATGGTATAAGAATATACTATAGACTAGTCTACGATAAGATGTGTGAGTGTGATTGAAGCAAGCAGTGTGACAGAGTTGTTTGGCAGTCTATCCTCTCTCTGACTATTTCTGCGGAAAAGACTAGTGTAAAAGCAAGCAGTGTGACATGTTGTTTGGCAGTCTATACTCTCTGACTACCTCTGCGGAGAAGCGGCATTAGAGTTCGGTGAAAACGACTGAAATCATAAGTATATAATACATATAGAATATGGTAGAAGCAAGCAGTGTGACAGGTTGTTTGGCAGTCTATCCTCTCTGACTACCTCTGCGGAGAAACGGCCTGATGGTATTAGAGTTCGGTACCACGACTGAAATCATAATTGTATAATATAGACTAGTGTACGCGATTTAATTAGAAATCAAAATGTGCTGTTACTGTATTAACTGTTGGGAATATAATGCACGCTATGTATTGAACATAAATTAATATAAAAATACAAATTAATATAAAAAAATAAATACGTGACAACGCAAATGCACCGACAAAAGCTACGCTATAATTACGTTCGTCGCCGTCACAGAAACACGAAGCGTAGATAGAGCAACGAATGCCTTGTCTGAACCGGTATAGGTTTTGTAAGGCTATTTCGCACAACAAACCCTATCCCATTTCAGACTCCGCCGTGTCTGAACCGGTATAGGTTTTGGAAATACGCTCCCCGGTATGGCTGGCTTTATATTTTACGGTGTGTGGCTTACTTACTTCTCTGTGCAATGAACAAAGATAAACATGGCTTCATATTATTACCCCTTTCAAAAAATAATACCTGCAATCATTAGCTGCACTTTACCGTGCTAGGGATTTCAGATTAAAAATATAAAAGCAGCAGATAATGCTATCCTTCACAAAGGCCCGTTCTTCACTAGAAGATAAAAAAACTCTTCACTTTTAATCTTAGGATAGATTGTGCCGTGGTAACGTTTACTTTTCCTCTTCAGTTTTCCATTTGCCAACTGCCTGGAACCAATGGAACTATGATGTCCTCCAGTTGGTGAAGGTTACATAGTATGTAATGTAAACGTAAGCAAGTAGAGTCAAAACCACCTTAACCCAAGCAGGTTATCGCAAATATTTATTTTGTTTTAAACCACTCGCGCTTACAACTCCGTGTATTCTTAGTATCACCACATGAACTGACCTAACGTTTTTGGTTGACGAGGTACGCGATTTTCTGGGCCCTAGGTCCCCCACGTGTGTAATTAAGAGTGTGCTCGAAATGCCAAAAAATGTTAATACCTTCTAAACTCCATCGATGTTAAAATTTGTGATAAATGTAAAAAATAATCTAAGGTAATAATATATAGATAAAACAAAATATAAGGTCTGATATTGTAAACAAAACTATTGTGATTTTGTATGTTATTGAAGATATTGAAAAAAAAAGTTTATATATTTTTAGTTATATCCCTCCTAATAAAATCTAATCATTTCTGCACTCAAGTTAGTTCTAAGATTGCCAGTGACACGGATTTGTGGAAACAGATAAATAAAAATTGCGTAACCAAAATGTACTTTTGAAATAAAATACTTATTATTTTTTAATGGGTTTTCACAGATGTTCGCACTTACGTGAGAACAATCCAGTTATACAAACTCAGTTATTGTACAAATAGAGTCATACAATTACAAAAAATCTTCAATTACATACAATTAAATACAGATACACAATATTAGAAAAACTAAGTTTCTAGAAATTATTACATAGTTAATGCACGATAAATACAAAAAAAAAATAATGAACAATTTCCAACTACCATGGGTCTAAATTATGCTGGGAAAATTATGCATTTGCAATGTCTGTGGGATATCTTTGGGATTAAATTTTTTGGCACAAATTTTGATCAAGTCAATAGGTCAATCTACAGGTAAAGCTTCCATCCGGGTATTCTAATTGGTATAAAGGCAGGTATGACACATATTTAATTACTTTACATTATCAAGTTTGTTTTCGGAATTACCTTTAAAAACCAATCCCTAGACGGTATTACTTTTTCGTAACCTAATTTCCTACTTGTTTCCATAAAAAGTATCACCAACTTATAATATAATTTGAGTGTTTTTTTAAAGACAATAAAGTAATCCACATAGACAGCGATTATTATAGGCGCTTAAATTTGTTTTGAGATTATATGAACTACATCATTTGCTGCCCGCACTAAAAATGCTTCTATGAGTTCCATTCTGAAAAATATAGACAAAAATAATTTGAAAATTACATAAAATGTATTAGGTACTTATTTAGGATTTATAAACGTTTTCCTATGACTATCATCATTTCCATTCACCATACCACATGTTTCTTGAGTTCAACAGCTCGGCTGTGGAAAGATTTGCCGGTCTCTGTGTTTCCTCCCTCCTACAATATGGGTCTCTTCAAGACCAATGTTTACTCCTTCCTCACCTCTAAAAGACCCTCCAAACAGCATTCTAGTGATATAGACCCCGAAGGAAATTATTTAAAAATATTATTAGAACTACAGCAGCCTGAAATACGCGTATTTTAACCAAGTTCATCATTCACTAATTTTCCCACGAAAAAAACATCCTTAAACATTATTCTAACGCAATTGAATCCACAAAAAATAAGAACACAGATCCGTATCCAATAACTTTAAAAATGGTAAAATTCGGAAGCATTCGTAGAATAAAACGTCATAAACTACGGTCAATTTGCATGTTGAAATTATAGTATTGCATGGGAAAGCTTACCGAGTGCGTGATTTCTTGTAATAAAAAGCTAAGTAAGGCATTTAACTCCCTCTAAGCATATCGTAGGACCCAAAACACGAAAAGAGATTTAAAAAATTTTATTACTACGCTTTAGATTAGATTATTTATATTCTCTTATAGAATCGCAAGAGCTCTTTTTATTTTTCACACGAAAACATTTTTTTAATACTTACCTGTATATATGGCTGATCATCTACTTTTTAACATGCTAAAACTCTTAAGAGCCATTGACCAGCGGCTAAGAATAAAAGTTTAAAAATGCTTCCAACTGTACAGGGAGTTTCCAATGAGAGAGATCGATTATACCCCGTATCAATTTTTTTAAATTTTTAATTTTAATAACGATTTATTTCATTCAAAACTTGCTTTAATATATAACTACATTCAATTGAGCAATAAAAGTTCTTAAAACGCACGATGATATATTATTAAATATCGTGTACTTCTTGTAAGTATTTTTTGATCATAAGTATTTTTGTTTTTTCAATAATGTCTTAACAAAATAAGTGTGTAAAAAAATCTGGAATATTTTAGTTTGTAAAAATAAATAGAAAAACTTAAATAAATAAAAAAAAACTGAAGAATCTTCATCACAAAACACGTTCTCGGATTTATTTTTTAATGATTTTAATTTAACTAAAATTAAAATTCTGAAAACTGTCTTTACCAGATTACTTATTGATTTATTTTGCTGTATGATTTGAAATTTGTGTTGTATAATACAATATTTCGTTTGATAATTAACTCTGCCAACAACCAAAGTGTATTAAAAAACCTTAATTTTTCAAAATTTTAAAACTGCGTTTACCAGATAGAATAACAAACAACCTTTCAAAATCAATTTACGTTTTTTTTTGTAAAAAAAAGTGTCAATACGTCTAGAATTTGATTTAAAAAGGACTAATTTCCAGTATTCTCTGGTAATACCCTCGTAAGCGGTTAGTTCTAGTGACATGAAATTCACAGAAAAATATTTTCCGGTAGCAGTTTACAGTTTTCCAGTATCGAATTCTGTTTTATAACAGCGATGAAAATAGATTGAATAGATAAAAGACTGTAGAAATGAGATCCTGAGACGTACGTGTGGTAAAAACGTGTATGATCGAGTGAGAAATGTGGAGATTGGCGAAAAATGTCTTGTTAATGTTAGCGTAAAGAATAAGATTAAGAAAGGAACGCTTAAATAGTTTGAACATGTATTTTTTTATATTTATAGTGAATACCTCACAAGAGTCCCAACTGCTCCCATCTGGAGCCTGTGAGACTATGGCATCCCCAATTGGGGTATGTTATGAGGCTGAAGGTAAGTGGGGAAGGGAAGGAGACGAGGAAAAGGAAGGTGGGGAAGTACCTGGCTATTCAGATCTTGTCACTAAACACGGCCAAAGCCATTTCAAGTAACGTTTAATTCTGAATGGTGGTCTTACACCAGGGCGATACTAAGAGTATCTTCCACTCTGGAACGTGCCGCAAATAAACTACATATTTTTTTAATTAATTAATTGTGAAATAACACAAATCAATTAAATAAAATTTATCTGCGCACGCCGTGGTCGAACCCGCGGCCTTCGGAATGGGAGTCTAACGCCCTACCGCTGGACTAGGCGGGCCTATGATAGAATAAAGGAGTATATGATATAATGACGGCCGGCGTAGTCCAGGATAGATATTAGATACGTAGATATTCTCAGTTGCGCCCTGGTGGAAGACCACCATTCAGAATTGAAACGTTGCTTGAAATGGCTTTTGCCGTGTTTAGTGACTAGATCTGAATAGCCAGGTACTTTCACACCTTCCTCTTCCCCACCTCCTTCCCTTCCCCGCTTATCTTCAGCCTCACAATATACCCCAATTGGGGATGCAGTTTGGACTCTTGTGAGGCGTTCAATATAAAAATTAAGGAGTATAAGGCGAATATTTGACGAGAATGCAAATATTAGAAGAAGTTGGGGACACCCGACGCATGGCATGATCAAGTGAATCAAATTATTAAGACGGACCACGTCATGAGTCAGAATAACAGAAAGGTATGTATGAGACGATGTGCGAATGCGAATGAAGCAATTAGTGTGTGTCTTCACAGAGAGGTTTTGCAGGCGGTCCTAGCTCATAAAAAATTCTTTTTTTCTGTCTGTAATTTTACGTCAATGCAAACGTTTTCAGTTTGCAACGTTGTTTCAATTTGCATCTTTGATCTCATGAATTATTCATTTAACCGTACAATAGGAAAATACGGTAAACAAGGATAAAGCAGGGTAGTTAGAATAAATAACAAAAAGCCCCGAAAGCTTCAACGAGCTGCATTTGTTTGTTAAGTTAAACCCTTAGCGGAAAACAGTAACGCTTACACGTGTAAATGGTATTAAATAATATTAATATATTTTCATTGTGCGACGTTATAATTTTTAAAATGTAAAGATAGTTTTTGTTTTATTTTTATTTAAATTTATTTTTATTTTTAAATAGAATACCTCACAAGAGTCCCAACTGCTCCCGTCTGGAGCCAGTAAGACTATGGCATCCCCAATTGGGGTATGTTGTGAGGCGAAGGAAAGTGGGGAAGGGAAGGAGATGGGGAAAAGGAAGGTAGGAAAGTATATGGCTATTCAGATATAGTCACTAAACACGGCTAAAGCCATTATTAAGCAACGTTTCAATTCTGAATGGTGGTCTTACACAAGGGCGATACTGACAGTATTTTCCACTCTGGAACGTGCCGCAAATATAGTATATATTATTTTTTATTCATTTATTGCGAAACAACACAAATTAATCAAATAAAATTTATTTGCGCATGCCGGGTTCGAACCCGCGACCTTCCGATCGGGAATCAAGGGTCTTACCACTCGACCACGGATGGTCGTCATTTTAACTATCAATTTGGGAGGCGGGTGTGGGTACCGCTGCCCCGGGAACCATTTATTGGATAACCTACACCCCTGCTACAGGTCACCCCATATGGTTCGCTACTTTCAGTGAATTAGCAGCGGTGGCCGGGTTCATGGGGTTTGACTACGTCTTGGTGCCACATGCGTTTGCCCCCTGGTTTCTGGCGTGGCGGGACGGATCGGGAGAGACTGGTTGACTTTTTAAACTTTTTACTTCTCCAGCCGGACTCTCTCGACCCATCGCCTTGCACTCCACTGGGAGGGAATTATACTGGTCTTCTGACACCCAGATTACTACGCATCCCTTGTACATTTTTACTTTCATTTTCTTAAAAAAAAAACCTTTACACAGCATCCCCAAAGATGATATAGGTCATGGGCGAAAATATTTTCCTCAGAATCTCGTATGTAGAGCTAATGTAAAAAATGATAATAAAAAAAATACTATTTAAATGTGAAATTTTTCATTAAAAATGCTTTTTAAAAGCAAACCATTTAAAATCCGTCCTACTTCGAAAATAAACTGGTATCATTCGAAAGCTTGCAACCTGAGACCGTCCAACGCTAAGGTTTTAATTTTGAATCGATTTTCTAACACAACTTCACTGCGAATATAGGGTGCCTATATCTATCATAGTTATAAGTGAGCAGACACACAGTGTAGGTAGGCAATGTAGGCATTGGCCCGGTATATCAGCCAGCCGTATCCTTGCTAAGAACGGTATTCCTCGCTCTAATTTAAACTTGCTAACTTACCGCTCAAGCTTCAATGAGAATAGTTCCCTTTTCAGACTCCGAGGCACTAGCAGTCATATGCCAAATTTGACATTTACGTAAATGCCTAATATTTGAATACTTTCTCTTGAAATTTTACAAGTATGGACTATTAAATTCATCGAGCGATGAGGAATGACAAAGTTATTAATTGATAATCGATCAAAAATAGTCTGATAAGGGATTTTAAAAGTTTCAACCTCAAGATAGTTAAATTCATTAATAGTGCACTGCTCTAGCAAAATAAATACTAATTAAAATTAGTGTACTCGCGTATAAACATAATGCTGATAGAAGTGGGGAACTTTATCTAAAATTAACTCGTAAATTAAACCTGCCTAAAACGACCCGTCGTCGTTTTTGAATGATCGCGGTGCAGGGTGACAGTAGAGAGCATAGACAGCAGATCTGTTTTTTAAGGAAAAAAATATATTTCTTTATTGCATTAATAGACAATACTCGTAATACTGGTGACATCTAGGCTTTCGATCTATATCCGGAGGTTATAGGTTCTAAGCCGTGCTAAGTTTGAAATTCCAACCAAGCCGAGCTTAAAATCAACTGATATAACGGGCCATAGGTAGTACACATTGTATAGATCTACATGGCTAGGTAGGCCTACAGAGGGTAGGTCTACACTCTAAAGGTCCCAGAACGTGAAAAGGGAGTCGAATGTCAAATATTTGCGCTTAGGAATCCAAATGGCTTAGACTTTATTTGATCACGTATTAAGCACTATGTTCCAATTTCAAATATAAGTTCAAATAAACTACTCAGCTGCTTTGAGAGCTTATCCAACGAAGTTCATAAACTTTAAGTAAAAACACATGGGTTTCTTTTTTAAATGTAATTTAACGTGTGTGTGTTTTTTTTTTAATTCAGCGCTAAAATAAGGTAATTTGATTTGATCGCTGGATTTGAATTTCGGGACCTGTGTGTCGAGGCGACGACTGCTCTATAAAAAATTGTGCTATCTGGGTAACCTTGATTGACCAGTTGATTGAACTGAAAAATCTATGGTCGGGTTTTTAGAATTGGATTTAACTATGTTTTGCGACCAGATATTAAAAGAAAACGTCAAATTTTCTTTGCCGTCTCACCTTAGAACATTTACAAATGGTTGTAGAAAGTACTTGTGATTTTAAAAACTGGCAATTTTGATTTGATTGCCACACTGTAACGTATGCGCGTTGGACCGCGCTTCTGAATGACAGAGCCAAAAAAACCAACCGTTATTCTGTTTCGAGCGTCGCGCGTCGTTCGTAATAGGTAATAACATAGCAGTTCGTACCAGGGGTGTTATGGTTGTTCGCATCCGCATCCGCAAATGCGAAGTATTCGCATTAACTCAGACATTTTCATCCACATCCGCATCAATTAATGCAGAGCTTTGACGGATACGGATTCATATCTAAGCATATAAAAAAAACTGGAATGTTTCTCAATGTAAATATATGGGCAGAAAATCACTAAGGGAACTAGTAGGACTACTAAAGGGACACTGCCATATCAGGAGACATATGCAGTTGTTGGGAGTGGAAAACACTAATAGACGCAGAAAATGTGAAGAGGATGAAGAGGCTCCAATTCACCTATGATGCCAATGATCCGCACTATTGAGAACAAGGCACGATACCTGGGAAGACACACTATGGAACAAAAAGACATTGCCGTATATACAATGATAACTGTTTCCTAAATAATATCCCTTCCTGACAACTTGTTTCCTAAATAAAACGAAATTAAAAAAAAAAAAAAACTCTGGTGAACTTTATAAAACAGACCTGGTTACTGTCAAAGGAACGAGGTAAAAGGAGATAGCACGATGGGTCTAAGGCCTAAGTACATACGGGAACTAAACATATACCGTCTCCACTTTCAATAAAAAAGATAAACAGGTAACTGATGTAAATTACTTACTAGCGGCTTTTTATTTTCAAAGAAGTAATCCTTACTTCCTTTCTAAAACATTAGACTTTTTTTTACATATTCATAATATTTTTTTGTGGCCTACATAAACTTTAAAATTTCACCTGCTCTATTTATGCATCATTTTGTTACGACATTCGCTTAGGTCACTATAAAAACAAGTTCAAACCAAACGCAAACGTTATAGTTATAATTCTCCAAGGAAATTTACCATATTTGTAAAAAGGCTCTCATTCAATGCGGGGTAAATGCTTTGTTTTAAATGGAAGTTGTTGAGTTTTTGTACTAAAGGTACACGAGCTTTTATGGAAAAAGTTGGTTGATAAGTATTGTGGTGATAAGAAGGAAAACTTTAATACCGATGGAAGATATCTGTGCGAGGTATTTTAGCGACTGCTAAACTTTTGTTAAGTCATCGCCACGTTGCAGCGTTGTTCTCAAACTTCAAGACATTTTTTTTTTCTATACTTATCTAATTAAATAGTATCTACGACTTTTAAAAATATGTAAAGAAAAAAAAATTACGGATATATTTTGTCGTGGGTGATTTAATTTTAATATACAAATCGGTGATTTGGCTAAAGAGTCATTATCCAACAATAACAAAATATAACAAAAATCAATATATACATATATGTATATATATTTTGTTATGGTGCCGTTTTAGTGTGAAAAGAATGCACCAATTAGGAAGTCAAGTTCTCTAGTCTCTAGGACCTATTGAATTGTGTGAATGCGAACTAATATATCAACTATATAACACGTCATAATCTTTTTGATTATTATGTTTTAAACAAAAAATAAATATATTACATTTATTCACATGAAGCACATACTTTGTGATATTGCATTATACTTTAAAAAAAAATAGTATACAGTACTTTTAATTTTTAAATACATAATGCGGACCGGGTTTCGCTTTCTTAGCTTCTTCAGGACAGTGCAATATTCTACAATAGTACAGTAACAAAAATCCAGAACTTTAATAACATATGTTATAAATATATTATGCTTTCTCAGTGGATTGCACAAAAATGGGCTGAGCTCTAGTGGAGAAGGTAGCGGTAGATGGAGGATTGGGAAGAGAGTTCGCTTTATCAAAAGGAAGTGTAGGACTTTTATTTAAGTTTATTTGTTTGTTGGTTACTGTGCTATTAATGTTATTGACTTTCCGTAGGTAACTCTACGGAAGGCCAATAACATACTTCTAAGTTATCCAGTCTGATCCCTATTCCGTTTTTATGTACTAAAGTGACTTTTTTTAAAACTATTTGTAAATATACAATATACATATATTGATGTTAAAACATTTTAAAATCATGAAACATATTGTTTTAGTTAAAATATTTATACCTTGTGACCAAATATTATTATTAAGGAAAGTCTACTTCATCCGAAATCAAATCACTTTATTCTAAACTGTCAGAAATAATTAGTTTTCTACCAACATGTAACAGAACAAGGAATGTTTTCATTGATATTGAATTTCTTGGTACCAACAATTTCCCTGACAAGGATTTTAATAATAATAATACTCGTGTATCATGTACTACCCGAGGGACCATAATAAACTATTCGATTGGGATGTTTGATGTAAAAGACGTGTAATGTTTTACTAGAGCACAAATTTGTACATTCAAAATATATAATATAACTATTAATATAACAGGTATTTATTTAATATAGAGTTCCGTGTTTTGAACTAACCCTCAAATTAACATATCTGTGGTAGACCAATAAATAGCTATTCCATTTTCTTGAATAATTTGTAGTGAAATCTTTGAAGGGACGGACGTCTTATGATGTTAGTTTTTGTTATTTCAAGTAAGTTCCAAAATTGAAAAGGTTTTGGAAACTGAAGATATTTTGGGGGGGAGGGGGGAGCAGGATATTTAAAAAATGAAGGGTTAAGGTTCTCATGCTGTTTTCAAGTATACTACCTCGCACGGTGAGCATTTCATGCATATTTTTTTTCTTCATATATTACAGTTTGCGAGTTCTGATACTGTTGGCAAATAGGTATCTTTGCAAAGTCTTGAAAAATAAAAGTTATGCATTGTGAAAATTGAGGAGCAATTTCACAAAGAGAAATTTCTACAAAAACCTTTTCTTAGTGGAATAGTTTTAAGTGAATAATCACTTGGGGTCAACATTTTATGATAATCTTTAAATGCTAATTCAAATAACAGTTGTATATGATGAATTATAAAAAAAACTCACTTCATTTGTGAAAAGCCATATTTATTCCCAATATAAAAAAAAACGAGTTTGCTTTGGACCACACGACTGAAGTAAATACTTCTTTAGCTCCACCTATATGTTTGTCCATACATATGTTTATATGTATAAAATTTATACATGTACATACATATATTAATTTTATACAAATATTTATTTAAATTTATTATCATTCGCTTCGCCCGGTCAAGCCGTGCGCATCGACGTCCGCTCCCCTCCGCGTTTGGCGCATCACTGGTATTATTTTTCGTCAAAATACTGACAGAAATATTTCATGCACTGGCTATGAGAGGAAGAGAGAAAGAAAATTTGCGCGCGCACTGGTCTCTCTTGGTTCTACTGTGAGCCCGTTCGCTTCGCAATGCATTTCACTTTTCGTTACACATTCGCCAGTTTTCCTCTTAAGTCAAACGTGCGTAAAGAAGTATTTACTTCAAAAACTACCAATTTGAAAAAAAAAATTAACAAAGCGAAATAACCCTTACATTTAATTTTCTAAATATACGTTTATATTGTTAGAAGTTGGCTTTATCGTTATAAGTATCTACCACACCTAAATATTATTATAAATTTTAGCAAATAAATTTTTTAAACATAATGCCGACCGATGAAACGTCCTTACAAAAATACATAAGTCAAGCCCAGTCAAACATACTGGAATTTGACTTACATTAATTTCACAAAGCAAGTTATTATGAGGTTTAATATTACGTCACTGAGAGATCAAGGGATTAAGCCCTGCACACATTTCCTTACTAATCGATAATAAAGTGACCGACATACAATAGGAGGTGATGACAGCACGTTTTACTTCAATATACTGGTGATTGTTCCTTCGAGTTATTGTTTCAACATTGGCACATATTGTGGATACGAGTAATGTTCAGAAAGTAAGTGTACTAGATTTTTATATTTTTTTATAGTATTTAAAATTTTTTAATATATATTGTTGATACACTTGTTGACTATTTTTGTCATACCGTTCAATGCATGTGGTGAGCCGTGGAAAAACATTTTTTAGCCCTCCTCCAAGAAATCTCCCGCCAGCTCTGTCACCCATTTCAGAAGCTCTTTCTGCACCTCCTCGACGATTGAAAATTTAATTCAACCTTTGTGTGCCTTCAGGGAGGTGAAAAGATGATAATCTGAAGGCGCTAAGTCAGGGGAATAATAGGGAGTGGTTCAAAACATCCCAACCAAATGAGTCCAAGAGCGCCCTGAAAGCTAAGGCTGTGTGAGATCAGCGTTGTCGTACAACAAGTATACTTCTCTCATCAGCATCCTCCTCCTTGAATGCTCTTTTTGAGTTTTATTAGGGTCTCAAAATATTACTGTGCATTGATGGTCAGAAGATGGGGGCAGACATTGGACCTAAATGATACTTTTTCTGTCCCAAAACACTGAGGCGATGATTTTTTCCTTAAAAATTGCGGTTTTGAATTTTTGGCAGTTGGAGAATTGGTGTAACGACTGTCTTTTTGTCTCAGGCGTGTAATGAACCACACAAGTGTCGTCTCCAGTCTCATAAAATAGAGCTACATACAACAATAGATCTCATAAAATCCTCACTTTCCAATTCGTTAACTTACTTAAGAAACTCGCAGGAGCAATTGACCTGATTTTTCCTATGCTGAAGTGGTTCTCGCTTGGCGGGAAATCTTACTGACATCCTTCTCGCAACTGGACACTGTAAAGTGAGTTTAAGTACAACCGTGTTCCTACGATGCTTGTTCTGGTCGGGAGACTCTACCATTCAGTGTTGAAAACCCTAAAAAACTAAAAACCACAGCCCCTTATGATCACAGTACACTGACTTTCTGAACATGCTAAGTACATAGTTGCATCAACCATACTTATAGAAAATAACAATAGCTACAAAACAACTGATTTTTCTTTTACTCGTTGTTAACTACCCAGCAAACGGTTTTATCATTATTTTAGGGAAGTGGCTTTAGAGAAATGGCAATCAAAAATATATACCTTCCAGACCGGTGTATTATCTGGGTTTTCATTTCTTCCGGTCTAGTTTTTTAACGTTTTCACCATTTAAAATACAGCTTTGTTTCTGAATACCGCTTTTTCTCATTTTTTTGTTCCTATAAATTACTTTTCCAAAGTTTTAATCGAGATTGTTTTGCGGTCATAAAATTCTCGTTGCCGAGCTAGTTACCTGACGCCTAGCAATCAAACCTTTATCAATAAAATGGATGGTTATATAACCGCCGTTTAAAACTTTAAAATTAAAACTGGAGTTTAGTTTGCATTGAACTGAACAAAATAAAAGTTTAATAGGAAGTTCGTCGGAAAATGCAAATGCCTTATTTTTAAAAATAATAAACATTTAACGTTCATATTTACACACGTTTAAAATAATAGTTAAAACATTTTATATATGAATTTGCAGGCTTTGTTATTGAATGCTTCTAAATTATGCAACAACCTCGTTTAAAAGTTAAAGATAATATTTTAATATGTAATAATGTACTCCGAAATATTATTTATGCATAGAGTGTATAAAAAACATTTGATTATTATTTCTGTAGTTTAAAGTGTTATCTTTTATATAAAACTTTGCGATCGAATAAGGTTAACGACTCCACAGAGCTTAGATTATAAGCATGATTTATTTGCACAATTTTTATTTATTTTGTTTTACGTGCGATCATAAACAAATTGATGGGCAGTAAACCAGTAGGATTTTAGCGTTACTTGAAAACTATGACCCATGAGGGACTATAACTTTTTGAACGTAAGCAAAAACCGAAGGATTTGCAGGAATCAATAAATTCACTTGTAATCATCCACGGACAAAGTAGGTGCGACCAGGTAACTCTGAATTTATTTACGATGAAAATAAAAGTTAAAAAGATAATCAATATTTTATATACTTGGAGGGGCTTATGTATATAAATAAAAAAGGGAATAAAATTCTAAGAACCTTTTGTTTTTGAAGAGCTTTATTTCACATGTACATTTGTTAATTAAATTTTTATTTATCTGCTACCGGTTTCGACACATTCGCTAGCAATCTTAAAACTAACTTAATTTTTTTTTTTTAAATCCAGAAACTGTTACGTGGTCAATGCCCAAGAAATTAAAACAATTCTGCAAAACTTTGGTCTTGCGTAGATTTCATGTGAATTATGTGTTCTGGTGGAGAGAAACCATAAGAATATTGATAAATATGGTGACGTGTTACTTTTTTAAGAAAAAAAATTACTGATAAAGTATGTCCCTGAACACCCTTTATAATAAGTAAAAATGTACGATTTTTTTCCATTATCTCCACACAGGAGGCACTGAGGAAAAAACTCTCAGGGCCTATGTCATTTTTGGGGTTGCTGTGTGGAGGGTTTTGTTAGGAAAAGGAAGAAAAGTAAGTTCTGGGAAGGAAAAATGTGTGAGGTGAATAGTAATCTAAGGGTCGATGTGTTCAGAAGAGACGCACGTATATATCAATTCCTCCCTCTGCGGTGTAACGCTGGAGACTTCCGCTAGAGAGGTCAAAAGGTCTCATCGACCAGTCTCTCCCATTCCGGCCCGCCACGCAGAAGGTGAGCAAATGCAACTGTGGTACCCATATTCACCTCCCATATTGAATTGATTCTGATCAACAACAAGATTGCTCCCCCACCGGCACGATTAAGTGAGTTCTGCAGGTTGGAAAATAAAGCAGTGTATGTTGTCGGTGACAGAGATAACCATCGGAAACATAAAAATGAATACTCTCCACGATAGCTGAGTTTTAAAACCAACCACGGAACACTCTGAAGCAATGGGTAGCTATGTGCGCAACACTTCTGACCCGTAGATGGTTCACTTCAAGCTTACCAAAGAGAAAGCCAAGACATATCCAAGAAAAAATAACAACTTTGACTCACTCTCGAAACTCACTTGACTGGGGCGAGTGCAGTTCCGCTGAATCGTTAAAACTGGAGTGTGCACGAAAACGTAATGAACTTTTTTTAGACTTAGAGTGAATTTTTTTGCAAAAATTGAATAAATTTTCAAATTTAGAAGTTCTGAGGGTTTATTCTATGAATCTAAATAATATTCTATTGCAATCACTTGAAAAGTTAATTTATGTAATTGCTAACTATTATATCGATGGTCGAATTGATTACTCAGACATCTCCAAATCGACCCTATGGAATAACAAGGTTCCAACTGTTGCGGTAGCGTTGTGCGATAATGAACTCTAAAGTAGCTTACTATAGATCCCATTATCGCACGACGTTGCCAAGGCAGAATAACCTTGTTATTCCAAGGGGCCGAAATACTAAGAGATTTTTAGATAATGAGTAAAGCAATATTCGAATGCTCACCATAAGGGCCAAGTCATTCCCTTTACAAGAGCTCATGAGATGAGAATCTAGCTAGCGAGATAGAAGGATTATATTTATTTATTTATACTGGGTTTTTACAGATGTTCGCACTTACGTAAGAACATCCAATTATAAAAATTCAGTTATTTTACAAATAGAGACATACAATTACAAAAAATATACAATTACATACAATGAAATACAGATACATACAATTAGAAAAACAGAAAAATCACCAATAAAAAATAAAAAAAATAAGTAATAAAAATAAAATAAAAAATTCAAAATTTTATACAAGCTCCTCAAGTAACACATATTACAATGCGAGGAAAGAGACAGGAATCACGAGAGGCATGCAAACAGAGACAATTGACACAGTATAATTATAATTAGTTAAAGACGAATGTCCTTTTAAACCGTATTTTTATTTTGTACGTAAAGCAATAAATATCACTGTGTCTTTCAATCTAACTTAGTAGTACTGCGAAAGGGTCCAGTACTAACACAAAAGACGACACTATCTCTGTAAAATAGTTAAAGAGCCAAAGACATTACAGTTATATTGTTTGTTAAACCTCGAAACCACGAAAGAAAATTCACACGAACCCTGCACTTAAAACAAACCGGTAATTCGTTAGACATCCATTCGCTCAGAAAGTAAGTACATCTGCTGTATAAAGCACGTATAATGTACGTCTCCTCAAGTGGCTCAAGGTGTTCACCGGAACGAGGTGTTCCGGGCGTCTGAAAAGAGCATTTTCTTCCTGGAACTAAAGAGCTGGGACATGCAACCACTTCTTTAAACTCCAAGCTGCAGGAATGAGCTATTCAAGAGATGCAGTGCACCGTGCTTGTTTTCAAGACTTGCGAAAGTTTGTTCGACTTTGCTGATTTTGGAATGCTTTCAATTATATTTAATTTCACGCGAACATTGGTTAATATTAAGAACTAGCGCAGACCCGTGAAAAATGACTTACTAATTAAAAATGAAAACTTATTAATTAAAAATATCGCATTGAAGGCACATTCTTTATCGCTTTTATGAATTCTTTACGCGATCAGATCTAATGCTTAAATCAATTTTGAAAATGACACTCAAATCAAAGAAAATTTGATTCATTGAACCAAATTTCACTATAAAAGGATGTGTGGAAAAGGTTCGTACCAAATTTCAAATATTTCGGTTCAGTAGAACTCTAGATATCATTTATGCCAGCTTGAAAGAAGTAGTTTTTTTGGGTAAAATTTCAGACAGTTTTAATCATATAAAGGGTACGGTATTCTTACGTTTACTTACGAGTAGAGTTGCGCTACTAGGACTCTCAGTTAAAAATGAATTATATTTGCATTATATATACATTATATAGGTATATAATACAAGAAAGGTTTTATGGGGTAATCCGTCAGCAGGTAGTCGGGCAACGTCTACCATGTATTGTTCAATTTGTTCTGGCCAGACTGGTTTAGTTAGCTAGTTAAAAAGAGCTATAACTCTCAAGATAATTCGAAATCCGAAAAATCTTTTGAAGGACATATTTTTTAAGATTTAAATATTGAAAATAGGTAAAAAAAATTTTTTTTAGAAATTCTAGACTATAATACCCCCAAGAGTAATTAAATTCCTTTAACTACAGTTTTAGAAATTTAATTAAGCAGCTGTTACGCTATGCGGTGCTAAAACATCTGTTCTGCCGTTTTCTTAAACTGAATAAATCATTAATTGACTGAAGTTTTCAGGCGCGTGTAAGACGTTGCATTAAAATAGGAAAAGACTATCAATAGAATTGCACTAACCTTATTAACAATAAGTATCTATTGCTCGATTTGCATAAAATCTGGTTTCTAGATTAAACCTATTCGTTGCCTCAACTAAGTCCATGTGGTGCATTATTCTTTTATTATGAACAAGAAGAAATAAGAAAGGAAGGAAGCAGGTTACCTGACCTCAACATTTGTCGGAATACTCCTGGCAGGTACGATATATCAGAAAGGTTGCATTGGGTGAATTGAATGGATATTTTGTAAAAGATTGCAGATGCTTCCTTTTCGAGCGTGGGAAGTGAAGTACAGTGAAATATGTTCTCCTTTGAACTAAGTTTTATGTACAGGCTGGAAAACATGCTACTTGTGTCTAACACCTTCCTGTTTGGCTTTATTAAAGGGAATAGATTCTATTGTGGAAACGCATAACAAAATATTTATGTTCTTTAATGGATTGCGCTAGAGCCGGAATTTTTAAATTTTAAACATTTCGAAATTGGCCCGTAGCAAGCTGAAACCGATATATTCAACAATGGTCAAACAATTTAATGGTTTAACATTTAGTTTTATTAATAGGTATTTTTTGTTAAATTATCATGTATTTTTATATACGCAACAATTGCAGATTTTTTGTCGGAAAACTTGGACAAGGGATTACAAAGAAAGCAAGTTTTTAGGTTATATGCAATTACTGAAGGGTCCCCTAAAAGTAGGATATCTAGGGATTTTGCAACCTTTTATTTATATATATAAAGTTATTTACAAAATATTTTTTATCATTGAAGTCAATATTCTTAGACCCATGGCAAATCATTTCTTACTATCTCTCATTCCAAACTATTGAAAAAACTATCAATCATTGGAAAAAAAGGAAGTGAAAAAACCTCATATATTTCAAACTTGCCCGTTGAACAACAACTGCCTAAGCAATCAATCACTAATCAATTTTGGCGTACTTCAAGGAAGCGTTTTGGGTTCCACTTCATTCTTATTTTGTACAAACGATGTGTGTAATCTGCCTTGGATGCCAAAATTGTATGTTTTGTTGATGATACGATTCTCTCCATCAAATCAAATAACTGGAACGATGTTTATTTAACAGCAAACAAGAGCACAACTTTAAATAAGGTTAGACAATAATAGACTGACGATGAATGTGAAAAATGTTTAGCATTAATATTTCCTTAAGTATCCCAGAAGATCTGATTGAAATATGTATTTCCTCTGACAATGCGAATATATACATAAGATTGTCTTTAGATTGGGTGACTAAAATAAAATATTTTAGTATTATTTTTGACACCAATTTAAAGTGGAAAGAACATATTATAATGAACATAGATTGGAGTTATTTTATTTAATATACTTCTCAATAGAGTTGGAATTAATATACGATTCGAACGTAGGAAATAAAAGACGAGTTTGCGTGTCAGAAGTCCTATTTCTCTGTAGACCACCACCAGTAACTTACTTAAGACTGATAATCTCAGAGTCTGTAATTTATAGTTCCGGTACCGAACAAAACTACACATAACTTTGTCGCTGATACATCGTAGTGGAGCAGCTATACAAAACATTGTTATCACTACAGCAAACAAACTTAGAAAATTCACAAACTTCTTCAGACAAACTCGTAACTGTCTTAACTTGAGTACACTTAACCCATTCAGACCCCTTGAGCACAATTATGCACACTAACTTCAAAGCATAATATAAGGAGTAATTTTAAGTATTTTAAATGTTCCGCCTGTTTGTATTAGACTAGCAACATTATTTCTACCTAAAAATTTAACTAGTGGAGTTATCTTACCCGCAAAAGTTATAAATATCGGTTGTTTAAAAAAGTGCGATGAACCGTTTGACAGGAGTGCTGGTAGGTACATTTTGTTTTCATTGTTTTTATTAAAATTTCAAAATCATTTCATAAAAGAAGTACGCAGAAGCAATTCTAAAATGTTAATAACTATTATGTATAAATTTAAAATGTAAATAGTTAAATAAATAAACGTATGGAAGTGTTTGAATTTTGATGTGCAGAATTATGCACAATCAGTCTCTATGACACCTTTACATGATGTATACAAAATGTTGTACTTATTTCTTTGTGATTTGGAAAGCTTATGTTATGTTGTTAATTTTAGGAAAAATGTATAACTCTATTAACAAAGAAGATTTGGAGGTGATTTTAGGATTGTTGGAGAATTATCTGACTCAGACCTTAGTGATGATGATAATTTTGACGTAGAAGCTGAACGTTTGGAGGCGAGTTCTTTGGAACGTGAACCTTCGACTTCTACAAAACAAGTTAGAGAATAGGTGCAGATAAAATTTCTCCAGATGCTATCAGAGGCATTATGAAGATATTGCATTTTAAGAAGATGAACCATTGGATATCAGGGAAAAAAATAATATAAAGGGGCGAAGGAGAATTTTTTTTTTACATATTTTCTAAAAAAAGTTGCATTGCATGTTACTTTTGAAAATGGGGAGGACGACTATATTGGGCCTGCAATGCATTATTTTTTAGGTATATTAATGAAAGTGAACTAGAAAAAATGGCGGAATAAACAGACATTTATGCCCTGCAAATTGGCAAACGTAATTTTAAGCCAACGAAATTAAATCACTTATCAGGCTGCATATACGTATTGGAACCTTAAATTTTCCAAGAGTTCAATTGTATTGGAAAAGGCTCTTGGTGCAAATTTATTTCTGGATACGATGATCTGGGACAGATTTTTTCAACAATGAAACAATTTGAATTTAGTAAATAATTTGGAAATGACACACTCGTTTTCCGATAAACTTGCAAAAGTGCATACAATGCTATCAGTCAGAACACGTTGCCTGGATTTAAAGCCAAGTATTGTGTATCGATGAACAAATGGTGCCTTTCAGAGAAAAGTAGGAAGATGAGCCTTGCAAAACCATTAGTAAAGGCGGGTAAAAATAAAACATTCAAAAGATAGTCCGGACGTCCAAAATATCCAGATATGAGGGAACCTGCACTAAAAGAAAAAAAGTTAGTGAAGAAGTTTGACCTAACGCAGACGTTCAACATGATAAGGTTGGCCATATACCCCATCTTGACCAAAGAAAGCGATGTAAAAAAAACTCTCGCAATCCAAAAACTATTTTTTTTGTCACAAATGCAAAATTCATTTATGTATAAAAAGGAACTAAATTTCATATCATGGAAATACTTAAAATAAACTTCACATATTTAGGTTCGCCACTGTTCATAAGAATTTCTATATTTCATTAATAATCGTTGAAAATTTTCTATTCAAAACCGATGCAACAACATTCTCCTTTCAGTGATCTGTGACCGTTGAGACCTGTTGGGCATAATTATGCACATGTTCAATTTCCTAATAAACAAAACTAAAAAAATATTAAAAAAATATTTTTATGTTATTAAAACCACAATAAAGCCTAATCCACTCTTAAATAATTTTTTTCTCCCTTAACAATAATTCAGGTCTGAATGGGTTAAAACAATTTACTATGCACAATTTGACAATTTACTATGCACAATTTGACAACCGTCCGTGGTCGAGTGGTAACAACACTTGACTCCCAATCGGAAGGTTGCGGGTTCGAACCCGGCGTGCGCAAATAAATTTTATTTGATTAATTTGTGTTATTTCACAATTAATTAATAAAAAATAATATATACTACATTTGCGGCACGTTCCAGAGTGGAAGATACTGTCAGTATCGCCCTGGTGTAAGACCACCATTCAGAATTGAGACGTTGCTTAATAATGGCTTTAGCCGTGTTTAGTGACTAGATCTGAATAGCCAGGTACTTTCCTACCTTCCTCTTCCCCATCTCCTTCCCTTCCCCACTTTCCTTCAGCCTCACAACATACCCCAATTGGGGATGCCATAGTCTCACTGGCTCCAGACGGGAGCAGTTGGGACTCTTGTGAGGTATTCTCTATAAAAAAAAAAAAAAAAAAAAAAAAAAAAAAAAAAAAAAAAAAAAAAATGTCAATCTTTAATCGAGCACGGTATTGTAGCCTGGCTAGGAGCAAACGCTGTTGCCATTGATTCGATCTTCAATGTAAGAAACTAACTATAAAGATTGTTCTAAAATTACCGATCGCAAGTAGTTTTTATTTATTTTTTTGTATTTTATTTTATTTTATTTGGAAAACAAGCAGTTATAATATTTTTAGTTATTTAAGCAATAATAAGTTTTCCCTGATGAATCCTAATTATTTAGGGAATATACAGAAAAATAGTTAAATTAGCCAGTGGGGATGCGATGGTGGAAGGGAGTGGAAAGGATCTATGCTGTGTAATTAGTAACATGTATGTGTGTTGTTTATTTATTTTAGCTTTGAAAATATTAGGTACTGTGTTAAATAAGTCGAATTCACTGTATTAAATGTTAAAGATGTGTGAAGCAATTTTGTTTTGAGTTAGTGTTGCATTGAGGGATGTTTAATGTGGTTTTGTTTTGTCTGGTTTGTCTAATGGCCACTCTTAATTGAATTCTTTCGAGTAATTCCGGGCAATCTATCAAAGGGGTAG
Organism: Limnephilus auricula; assembly: GCA_951813805.1. Classification (NCBI taxonomy): domain Eukaryota; kingdom Metazoa; phylum Arthropoda; class Insecta; order Trichoptera; family Limnephilidae; genus Limnephilus; species Limnephilus auricula. Next base: position 4,852,362 of record OX638401.1, read on the forward strand.
CTTTTTATATATCATTAAAAATACCATCTTTAATCATTGACAATATATAGCAATGGACTGGTTCAGATCTTACCTTAGTGACAGAACACAACAAGTATAAATAGATAAAATATCAAGAAGGGGTAAATAAATCTCATTTGGAATCCCGCAAGGTAGTGTTCTTGGGCCAATATTGTTTATTATTTTTATAAATGATTTGTGTAGTCTGAATATTCCTGGAAATACTTAGTTTTGCAGATGACACTGCCTTAATATGGTAAAACTAGGGATGAAACGTTTGACAAATTAATGGAATACAGGTTTTTTGGTGGTAAATAGATGGTTGAATAATAATATTTTAAATTTTAGTACTTCAAGTAAAAGTTAGCATTCTGCCACTTATAACTTCATTATTAACAATTGTTTGCAAACATCAAGTACCTCGGTGATAAAAAAGATAAATTTTTGAGATGGAACGATCATGTCAATATGTTAGTAAATAATACTAAGAGACTTTAAATCTTTAAAGAACCAAGACATATACTAGATAAAGAAAAATTAAAAACTGTTTATTTTGCAATAATCCATTAAATAAATTATTTTTATCAGTCTCCACTCATATTTAATAGCCTTCCAGAACATATAAAGTCTAATAAATCCTTATACAATTTTAAAAAGAATCTTAAATTATTTGTGTTAGCCGAGGATTACCAAATATTTTATTCATCTTTGTCCTTTATAAATTAATAGTACCTATATTATTTATTATCTAAATCATTTTTTAAATTTCCTGGTCCTGCAAAATTTATAGCAAGTATATTTATTCTTTTGTCTTAGTTCTTTTAATTAATAGTATTCTTTTTTCAAATATAGTACCTTTTAATTTAATAGCATATTTCTTTTTCAAATCAACAATATGTTTTTATTTATTTATTTATTTTATTTCATTATTTTAAATCAGCCCCAAGAAATAGGACAAGAAAAGTAAAAAGTAACAATATTGTCCTTTAAAATAATTTTTTTATTTTTTATTGTAAATTAAAAAGTAAGAATAATAATATTTACATAATATTCATTAACCGTTTTAAATACCCAATTAGTAGAGAAATAATCTCGGATCTAACTGAGGAGCTAGTACATATTTGGAAATAATAAAGTTACAAAATAATACTTATAAATAGGTACCTAGTATACATAGTTACAAAAATAAGTAAAAAAAAAAATGTATTTTTAAATTATTACAAAAATATAAGTCATTTATTTTAAATGTAATATTGTGTTGTTTTTTTAAATATTTTTGTTGTAAACTGTTTTATAAATCGTGTCTGCTCTAAACACAGGATTTTCTAGTGGGGCTGATACAGTAAATCACAAAATTGAATACATAAAAAAATATATATATTTATGTATATACTAGTATACCTTCTGCTCCAATACGAATAGCTATGGATCAAAAAAAGAAGAATTGGAAAACAAAGGTTATATTTTTTGACAATCAGAATAATTAATGTTATTTTCACTAAAAAAACATTTCATTGCCATTTCAAAATGAGTGATACCTTATTTCTTGCCTGAAAAATATATTTCTAATATTAAATTTGACCTTTTAATTTTTTAATCCAATGTCTTTTAACTTTTAAGCTAATGTTGTTTTTATAGGATCCGAAAAGCCCTAGGCTGTTATTTATTTCATTATGACATTAATTCCTTCGGGCAAACTTCTATTCTTTATACTCGTATTTTTAAAAATGCCTTCTTAATTTTTATTCCACACGACCAATTATTTTCCCTAGGTACATTGACTTAAAGGAATAATTATTAATAGATATTTTATAAAAAAAATCTTGAAAATTAAAATGTTAATTTTGTAATCAACATAACAAAAATTATTTGATGAGAAATGTTTAAGGACCGTGAAATTGAAAACATCTTTAATGGAAATAACAAAACGGTATGAAGCACTGCTGGATTAAAATGAAAGTTATAAAAAAGTGATTTAAATTGAATTTTATTAGGTAGCAAACACTTTAGTACTAAAAAATAAAAAATCAATTTTCAATGAAAGTGTAACTATCTTGATATAGATTATTTTTAATTGGTAAACCAATGTTTAAGACAAGATTTTTTTATGCAGAGCAAAAATGGTAACCATTATTATAAGCACTAATTAGTAGCCTGAAACACTCATCCATATTGAAAAAAATCTTCCGAGAAAAGATACATGTCGCCGACGGGACTAGAACCCGCACCCCTTTGATTGCCGGTAAAGAGCTCTACCAATAAGCTACGGCGGCTTATCTTATTCCCGCCAAATGATTCAATATATACCTAGTGTTTCATTCAACATCCGCTTATTACATTTTTTCCAACTTTATTTTTATATGGGAAAGGCATGTAAGTGCTAACAAGCCGCCGCGCCGTAGCTTAATGGTAGAGCTCTTGACCGGCAATCAAAGGGGAGCGGAAGATTTTTTCAATATAAATGAGTGTTCAGGGTAATAATTATTGCTTATATAGTTGTTTAAAATCCAATATCACTGATAATATTATATTATAACGCTAACCAGGTTTATTTTAAACCAGGTGATGTTATTCAACGTTTATCTACTGCAACAGCAAAATGATATACCCATTTTTCACTCCGAATATGCTCAGCAGTCTTGCTGCTATGTTTAGTTTGTATAATAAGAAATTCTTTATGGTAAAATTCAGTTTATTTTCTATATAGTTTTGAGCTTATTTATTTTATTTTTCTGTTTCTATTTAAATATATTCACAGTTTGTCATAAAATAGGGATTGCTTGGGAAAATTAACATGAAACACACCTGTTTTTATGTTTTCATCGAAATCCATCACATTGTGGTTTGAAGTATTATTAAATGAAGCAAAAACTTTGTGTTGAACCACTTATTTATTAAAATTAATTCATCAACAATTTCCTTTTAGTATTTTTTCCCCTGATGGAGTTTGAGCGAATCTAAAACGGTTGGGTAATTAAGTAAATTAATTTAGTGGTTAAAAACAAAGTGTTTGTTTGATTTAACTCCACTTTCAATAACTCAGAATCAAACACCAATAAATTTGTGAAAGGCAGCAACTAAATCCTACGTCATCTAAGAGTTGACATTTCAAAATGACGTACTTGACTTACTTTATTTAACCAGTGACACAGCTAACATTTTTATGTATTTATTTATTATTTTGCTTTTTTATTTTTTCCTTAAACTAATAACATAAAAAATCAAATTGTTATTGGACAATTCTATCAGGGTGAGAGGTTGGTTGGTTACTCTCCTGAGTGACCATTTACGGCATGTGGAAGAATATTTTTTGTTTGTTGTTGAAAAAAAAATTACAAATTAACATTTAAAAAATGCCACCGGAGACCAAAATTTCACATACATTTTTTACTTCAAATTACACCAGTAACTTGTTAATAAATCTAAGGGCGGTTAATTAACGCAAGCCACACAGTAAATCTCAGCGCGACCGATTTATTAATATTAAAAAAATAATAATAATAAAAACGTGATAAAAAATGATAATATCAATTTTTTTTAATAATTTTCATTGAAATTAACGAAAATAATGTGATAAAATGATCACATAATTTAAAAAAATAAAGTGTTTATTTTCGTATCGTATATAAGGCTGACTTTATGTATACGGCCTGAAGGTATGAAATGTCACTTTCAGATTTACGTGACGAAGGATGTACAAAGTAAGCATGACAGGAAATTAACCAACTCCGGAAGAGAGATGGGAAATCTCTATATCCTGGAAGTCGAGAAGGTACCTATATCCCCTTCAACAACAAAGACAGGTACGTCTTTTAGAATAATCTCCATAAAACCAAAACAGGGATTAAAGAAAACAATTTTAGAGTTTGACAATCTTTTAAAGGGTTTTCAGGATGATTGGTACCTACTTAATGCGAAATATGTAGAATGCTACGGTAGAAACGTAATCCTAATGCTAATGAAGAAATTGTTTGAGAATTACCTATTCCCCACGATCCTGTGAATCATTTTCTAGAGTCAGGTCATGACAAGAGGGGAAATAAGAAAGTCAGTATAAAAATAGTAAGAGAAGTGTAGGTAGATATGTATAAAACAATGTACGAATGAGAAGCGAATTTTTTACATTGATTTTGATTGATTGAGATATGACAGCGTTTCAAAGTACGTCATCAGAGCAAATTTGATGATGGATACTGAAAAGCTGTCCGAGATGTTGGCTAAAGAAGGAGGTAGCGCAATACGGCATAAAACCCCAAAAACACGACAGTTCTAAGCCAATGAGCAACCACGGTAATTTACTTCTGCGAATTTACAAAATCTCGTGTTCTCAATTTTTTTCATTGTTCAAGTCCTGTCCGCTAGAAATTTTCAGCTTCAATTTGAGAGGCGGATATGGGTACCGCCGCCCCTTATTAGATACCAAATAACTCGCTTACAGATCAATCAAAAAGGCTACGTTTGGGGACTTGTCTGGTGTGAGGTTTTTCCTGGTCCTGGTGGCGGATGCGTCTGCCCACCAACTGCGTGGAAGGCTGGATTGGGAGAAACTGGTTGAGGGAAACCTTTCGATATTTCCAACTGAAGTATCTCGGAACATCGCCATTTGCCCATCGTTGGACTCACACGTCCGTTACTCCTGAACACATTGACCCTCAGATTCCTAACCACACCACAAACCTTTTCCATACCAGAACTTCATTATCTAGAAAGACCCTTGACAAAGCATCGCCAAAGATTACATAGGCTCCGAGGAGAATTGTTTTCCTCGGGACCTCCTGTATGGAGTAAAAACATTTTTTTTTCGTTAATTTCAATGAAAATTATTAACAAAATTGTGATGTCTATTATCCCTACCGGAATATTTTTATTCAATTTCCTACATTTCTATTTGAAAACTGAATCGCTTAATTCCAGTATTTTCCGCACAAATGTAGACGCCATTTATAAAATACACCAACCTAAAACATTTTTTTTCTTAAAGTGCCTGAACGCCCTTAGAATACAAAAATACTGAAAGGATTTTTACCAGAGCTTTACAGAAACTAACTGAATATAAACAAAAACGAATTTGTAAAGAATTTTTTATAAAAACATACTGAAATTTTCCAATATTTCGCGTAAATTAAAATTTACTGTATTAGAATGCCTATGGGTGTACCTACTATTTATCATTTTAAAATGAAATTTATTATATGAACTTTGGTACTACAAAAGAAACAAGATAAATTATCGTAATAAAGCCAGAGTGCCTACAAATACTTCGCTGTAATGGATAATGAAACCTTTTCGCCAATTTGGGGAGGAAATAATTATTTAAAACATACTTTAATGAGTGTTTGTGAAATTTTGTAGGAAGAAGAACGTATAAGTGTATAAGGTATTTAGGATAAATATTTAAAACATTCCTGACTACCTGTTCAATGTTGTCACAAATTTAACACAAAATAAGAATATTTAAGAAATATTAGTTACATTTCCGGTGAGATTTTGAAATCCGTTCATCCATCCGTCATTGATGTGCGAGCTATAATTTAAAAAATACCTTTGTGGCTTATATAAAAAAAGTATTTGGCATCCAATGGAAGAAGAGGTATCGTATGTGTTGGGATACCTCGGCGCTTTCTCATTGGAATGAATTTCACTCGATGGTAATTACGTTGAAAAGCTTATTTATTGTTTAAGATTTACAATATTAATAACGTATTAAAAATTCTAATGGCTCGCGGACTAAATGAAGTATTATATTATGTTGACGAGTTGAGTTGCGTTGACTGACTATCAACGCAATGAGCTCGCACGGGACTGCAGACTGAATTAGTAGCTAATAAAAAGGCAAGCAAAATACACATGAAAGCCATAGCGAAGTTTGGACGCGGTACTGTCGATTACTGATTGCAGCTCAAGACCTTTCCAGTAGGTGCCGAGATTATTGTTCTTTCGGTTTCTGGTATGGCTACGTAGATACATAGGTGGATATCGAGTGCAGTGCGATATGTGTAAATATATTATGGTTAACGTATTGTCGTATATTTATTTACATACTTGGGTATGTTTAATTGTCTCTATGTGTATAAATGTATCTATCTATAACAAAATCATAATTAAAATACGTTTAAAATAAAAGGAAAACAGTATAATAATATTAAAATATTAATAAGTTTCTTCGGGAATGGTTTATGTTAGGTTTTTTCTAGGTCTTAGCGGCAGATACATCTGAGCCAGATCAAGTGCCTTTGGTTGTGGGAGATATTTTAACCTCTCCACTAGGACTCTATTGACCAGTGGTAACTTTGCACCGTAGTGCAGAGACTGGATTCATTCTTCCGTCAGCCCTGGACTCACCTAACATTCAGATTCTAACCCATTTATCTTACCTTTTCCTTCCCAGGACCTCCTTTTGTTTTAAAAACCTTCCACATAGTAACCTCAAAGATCAGACCCTGATGGAAATAAAATTTATCATGGTCTCCCACCGATTTGTGGCTGAGTTGGTATCGCGTTTGGGTCCCACCCAGTCGTCGTGAGTTCAATTCTAGAACTGACATTTCAACAAACAAATAGTGAACATAATTAAAGCCCCGTACATGTAAATACATTTCAATTAATGTTAAGATGTCATGAGGCCGAACAATCGGCGCAAGACAGGGACGTATGGAGGAGCCTTGTCGATGCAGTAGGTCCCCGACCCGAATAGGACAAGAGGAAGAAGAAGAAAAAGAAGTTAAGATGTCATAACATCTCAGCATAAAGATATTCCAATTTAAAATCCATAAAGACGAAAATTGCCTTTATCACAAACTTTTTCTGGATTTCTTCATTTGAGAGGATATTCCCATTATGTTTGCCCTTAGTATGATTATACCTACAGTCCCTTGAAAAATGCTTCAATTCCCAAATCTAATAAAGATATTTCCATTTAAATCAGGATGTACCGGACGTGTTTTGTGAATAATTAATTAATATTTAATAAATTGAATTACGGGGTCAAGAAGTCCGTACAGAGACAAGAAAGAAGGCTTGACCCCCTCCCCCCCCTCCTTTTGTACGTACCTACAAAACCCCTTTTTCAACTTTGCATAAGGTTTGAATTTGTGCAAAGTAGTCTCTTACAAAAACTCACCTTTGCGCAAATCCCGAACTATGCAAAGCCATTTTTTGCATAAAACTCTTTATCTAAATACCAAATCAATTTATTATATGTTCAATTAAATTGTGCAGAGCAACTTTGCATGAAACCAAATCATGCAAAGTAACTCTGCACAAATTTCATATATCATGTAAAGTGAGTTGCACAAAATCAATTTGTGCAACTCAAATCTAACCAATTGTGCAAACTCATAAAATAAAAACATCAAGGAGCGTAGGGTGTGAGGCAGGGAGAAACGGTACGGCGTTATGCCCGGCGCACCGAACTCCGGTGCATCCTAACTTAATAGTCGGTCCAATTCTAAGAATTTCATCTTAGTTCTTAGAATCGGGCCGACACAAAGGACTGGCAAGGGCTCAAGCCCGCCAGTAGGCCCTTTAAATAGACCCCTAAAAGCCGTACTTCGGCAGAGATCCAGACACCGCCTTCACCGGAACATCTCTCCCTGCTCTGCTCTACCTCCTCTGATCGACTTCACCACTACACTGGACTTTTCATTTCGGCCGACCTGCTCACCTTCCTGAAAAGCATATTGCAATTGTCGATCGCCCTTCTCAGGGCGCAGGTTTCCCCCCTACCTTCCTTCCCCCTTGCCTTCTACCTTTATCCTAACATTTTTCCCAACCTTTCCCTTTCCCCACATTTTACCCCACTTTTCCCTTTCCCCACATTTTACCCCCCTTCCTCCCTTTTCCCTCGTTTTTTCCCACCTTTTCCCTAGGCGTCGAAGCGGCCAGCCGGTCCCTTCCCGCTACATCGTCTGTGCGGCGGTCGGCTACAGCGCCCGTCCCGTACACAGGATATCTTTCACCCTTTATATCCACCCCCTGGAAATCTGATATAATAATATATACAGTTTCAAAATACCCACATATGGTGACATGCGCATCGTTGGGTTGCTAGTGTAGATAATATTGATGCAAAAAAATTATTTGATTATAATTGTTTCCTTATTCGTTTATTTCCCATCACCTAGTTTTTTTAGCATTACATTAGCTCTACGCAGGAGGCCCTGTAGAAAAAAATCCCCCTTAGGGCCTATGTCATCCTTGGGGCTGCTTTTTGGAGGGTTTTTTGTGGAAGAGAAAGAGCGGGAGTTCTGGAAAGGAAAAAGGTGTGATTGGTGGGCAGGAACAGAGATCAGTGACTCCAGGAATAATGGACATATGAATCTACCCCTTCGAATGCGGTGCAAGGCAATGAAGGCAAGTCCTTCCCGCTGGAGAAGTCAAATGGTCTTCCTCAACCAGTATTTTTATTCCTATGAACCCAGGCGTCCCTGCTAAGTAACCAAATATAGCGAACCACTTGGGGTGACCTATGGCAGAAGTGTTGGGTATGGAATAAAAGGTTCCCTTTATAAGTATGTCAATATGTAAGCATTGTGAAAAGTGGGTGAAGTGGCAAGTGGGAATATCTTTAATGGCAATTTGAAGAAGCCGTAACAGGAGCAGACCTAGGGTTGAGCATTCAATGATACTTAGCCGAGCGTCTTCTCAGAGGGGATAAGAAAATTAGTAAAAAACAATGAAAAAAATTGAGAAACTGCATTTCATCTTGTAGTGTCGTGTTGGAAATTATTGGTCAGTTGTAGTGTCATGTTGGAAAAGGCTATTAGACTTAACAGATGTCAGTGACCCCTGGAATGCCAGCGAATTCGTAGGGAATTTGCTAGGAACTCACCGTACTTGTCTTCATTAATTAAAATAAATATTTTAGTTTACCTTTCCCGTGGCCAACGTTTTTCTTTCAATAATTCACGGAAGGTTTTGCGTTAAAATAATATTCGTTTAAGATGATAGACTTCGCTTTTCGGCCCATACAAAAAGGACGCCCGGGAAAAAACACTTTTCTACATCGAAAATTGCACAAAATGAATATATTTTTTTTATACTGCCTTCTAGAGGGTAAAAACTATGTCGGTATGTTTTCGAATTTTCGATGCGTTTCGTATTAACGTAAAAATTCACTGTCAAACATGTACGATTTATCAAAAAATATTATTTAAGGAAAAAGTGCTGCTAACTCAACTCTCATAAAGAATTATAAAATTATAAAAAGCTACCGACGTAGCTTCTTCTTTCTAAAAAATATATATTTTAAAAAATTTCAATTTCGTGAAAGTTTTGGTGTAGAAAAGTGTATTCTCCATAAACCTCTTTTCGAGCGATTTCTGTAGGTAAATTTGAGCGTTGTCTCATTCGCACATTTCGCATTCGCTTATTGTGAGCGGGACAGAATGACAGACGCGGGTGTTCCGCGTCTGTCAAAGTCTAGCCTCTTAAAGGGATGAGCTCTATAAAGGGTGTTAAGGTACGTACTTGAGTTACTTTAACCAGTGATTCCTGACATTATTTGGAGTAAAAAATGTAAATAAAATTTTGGTCTCCGGTGTTTTTTTTATGTAAATTTTTTTTTTTTTCAAAATATTTTTTCTTAAAAATCAAACAAAAAATAAATTCTTTCACATGACCTTATTGGTCACTCAGCCGAGTTACCGCCCCACCACTAACCCCGCCCCCAACTACCCAACACCTACTATTATTTATGTTTTTGTAGAAAAAAAAAAAAAACATCAAAAATGTCACCGGAGACCAAAATTTCATTTACATTTTTTACTCCAACTAATGTCAGGAATCACTGGTTAAAGTAACTCAAGTACGTACCTTAACACCCTGTATATAAATCCATGTGCCTGTATTAAGTTATTTAGTATTGGTAAAATAATAAAATATTTCAAATCGATGTCGTATATTGATATATTTATTAAGGTGGGTCATTTTAAAAAAAGTGTTAATTTCAAATTCTAAGAGCAATAAAAGGGTGCCAAATGGGTTAAAAACGACGTGTTTAAAATTTTTAAATTTTCTGATTCGATCTTCTTCCTCCGGATTCACTTCAAAGTTTTGAAAATTTTAAATTTTAGAGGTTATTTCTAGTGTGTATAAAAGTTACTATGAATCTTTCTAACCATATTTTTTGTAATCTTCCATAGCAAATGTAGTATATATTTACGAAATCATTTACAAAAAGTCCCGGTTTTGATTACTGGAGGCGTGAGGTGAGGGCGGGGGGAGCACCGATTGCACTAATACCGGAGAAAAAATGGAGGAATTCCGCCGCAAAAGTAAAGTGCTGTTTGATATTTCGTCTTGCAAATGCAATGATTTCAGTAAATGTGACTGTCCTAGAGATCAAAAAATACCTGTAAATGAATAGAGTTTCATTACTGACCAACGTACTTCACGAAAAATGATAATAGGAAACGCGAATATCACTTCAACACAAGAAATGAAAACTTTTGAAGCAAAAATCCTTGTGCCCGTCTAAAAAGGAAAGCACAGGTAAGCCAACCACCTCTATACTCGATATTTCCACGTCTTCTGCATCAAATGAATCCGATTGTAAAGATGTTTTCAAACCTAATGTTGTACCTCAAACGCTTCTGAAGCAGGCTGCGGTCATTATTGATCACTCCACACTGTCTAATACTCGTGATAGATATGGAGTGTCGGATAAGGCAGCGGCAGCCATTGCCTCAGCAGTTCTGTATGACATCAAGTCTAATATTCCAGTTATTGAAAAGAGCAAACTTCGCAGAGAACGAAATAAAACAAGAGGAATTAAAAATTAATGGCACAACACGTTTTATAAAAAAACCCAAATATATTTTGATGGCCGGAAAGATAAAACATTTATTTTCAGGGAAAGGGAGGGGACGCAGTTCAGATAATGACGCATTGAAGAGCGTATTTCATTGATAAAAGAACCAGACTCAATATATTTTTAGGTTTTATTGCACCAAACTCTGGCACGTCGAAAGTTATAAACCATTGCAATGGATAATTTGCTTGCTTCACGTGAACGAGTTACCATTTCGGCATTTGTTCACACATCTTGACGGTAAGACATCTGAACCTCAAACATGTTCAGACACAATAGGACTAGCTTTGGAAAACTGTGAAAAAAGGCATATGGTTCATTTTCTGAAAATTGACGGAGAGTTGCATGAATTATTAACTAAAGGCGTGTCAAATCAGTTATATTTGTATAAAATAGTATCTGCAGTTACGGTGGGGGACTTACCTGAAGATTTATGCCACAAATCTCCTGGAAAAATGCCTCATACCAAATAGCTTACGCGTGCTAATCGAATTCTTTGTCTTCATGTTTCAACGGAAGCTCCTTCAGAGAATCTTATTATTTTAGAAACGTACGTTGTTAAAGTGTATGCTCCGACTTGGTTCAGCATTAAAACTCATACCACCTGTAAAGATGGAGCACGTCACGCGGTAGTGAACTAAAAACTATAATTGATCCAGTTATGGAAAGAAACAGTTACTTCGCACACCCCGAAAATGTATTGCTTGCAATTTTGACTGACCCTCACAAGCATATCCAAGAATTAGCTGCGCGTCGTGTTCTAAAAGCACGCAGTAAGAAACTAAGTAGAAACGGGCTGTTCCAACATCCAAACATAAACCTCGATGCATCATATTATTTGGAAGTAAAATGTAACCGAACCCCCAATACTGAAGAATATATCGGATGAAGATCTTCAATTATTTGTAGCTCATGGGGGAGAAGGTAGATTGCATCTTCTGCGTCTGCCATGTCAAGCAGTTGAAAGAAGTGTAACGACTGTTATTGAAGCCTTGACTACTCTACGTACGAAGTCTGCAAGAGAAGGTCTTATTAAGGTGAAGATTGAGTCTCGCAAAATAATGCCGAAATTTGAGAGTAAGAAAGATTTTGCTGGTATTTGAATACATTACCTTGAGATAATTTGAATTATATTCATATATGTTTTTAATAAATAATTCGAAACATGCCCTCTATTTTGCGTTTTATTGAAAAATAGTTCATTTTTACTTGTTTATCTAACATTTTTTAAAGGTTTAACAAGGGTGGGTTTTCCTCTAATATGTGAAATTTTAAAGTCAATCCGGAGGAAGAAGATGACATCCAAATATTACTAAAAAAATTAGGTGATTTTTAATCGTCATTTAGCACCCTTTTATCACTATTAGACAAATCAAAACAAGAAAAAAAAAATTCCCATACATTCGTGACCCACCTTAATATTTATTAAGATTATTCAAGAACAAATAAATTTCTAGGAAACTTTATGAAATTTGTAAGCTTATAATATTATAAAAACTTTTGTTAGTCAATTTCAATTTGGTGGGACTGTAGACTCAGTTTGAATAAAATCGATAATATTGTTTCTAAGTATAGGGTAGTTGCTGTGGAAAGGTAGGTGGTTACCAAGTGAAAATTATAATGCGTGAACATGAATTATTTTGTAAATTTAATTGTGCCTTAATTACAAAAACAGAGTCGTCTCAAATTCGTCTGCTAACTATTTTTTTATTTTTATGTACAGAAGTTGGACTGTAATAGAAAAGTGACAACTTTGGAAATTGCAGGGTGAACATGGGTAGGAATCTGATTTATCTTATGGGGTACGAAGGACATTTGTATGATATGTGTGTTATGTAATTAGTAACCAAGAAATATGACTTACTGCGGTAAACTACTACCTGTAAAATTCTCTTTTCTGGCTGCTTTTCTTAGCTTTAATAGTAGTTAGAGGAATGATGTACTTTTGTATAATCAATAATATGGCACCGAGGGATCACTGCACAAGTTTTCACAATAGCCTGACAGATAAAATTGTTACAAGGTCACTTAAGTATGTATCGTAGGTATTCCAACACTGTCAGAATGGGACAGGTAGTTGGGTAATATTAGGGAATGAGGAAACATATTATGTTAAAGGGAGATGTATGTAGTTGCAACAACAAGCAGGGGTCCAAGATGAGAATTCCCCAAGTTATGTTAGCAAAGACCAACCACAATTATTTAATAGGTAGCCAACATCGACCGAGCACTATCTAGACAGAGCGTGTTATTCTAAAATTTACCGAATCCAAAAATATGGGTTCAAAAAACATTAGCCTGCCTCCGTTATCGAGGGGTAAGGCTTTCGACTAGCAATCTGAAGGTCGCGCGTTCAATTTTATTTCATTTATTAGTGCTATTTTGTAATAAATAAATAAAAAAATATGTTTAGTATATTTGCGGCAGGTTCCAGAGTGGAAGGTACTTTTAGTATCCCTCTGGTGTAAAACCACCATTCAGAATTGAAACGTTGCTTAAAATGGTTTTAGCCATGTTTGGTGCCCAGCTCTGAATACCTAGGTACTTCCCCACCTTCCTCTTTCCCACCTTCCTCTTTCCAACCTTCCTCTTTTCCATCTCCTTCCCCTCCCCACTCCAACGTACTCTAAATGGGGTATGTTTTTATAATCAATCATCCTCAAAGAGAAAATGCAAGATTGCAGTCGAAAGATGGGAAGCAGCATTGCTTTTTACGTTTTGTTGATCAGCACGGAGAAAATTGTCTTTCAGCAAGTTCGTCCTTAGAAGATCGAAGGAGATCATTTTTCACACACGAAATATATGCAGTTAGAAAGGTTTTAGGTAAGAGCCGACGCGGATTTTATCACTAACATTTTAATCAGTTTAAAAATAAACCTGTAGATAGCTTGGACGCGGATTATCGACAAAAGTAACAATTGATACAAATCTTACATTTATTTTAGCAAAACAATTACAAATTATGACAACACGTTTGCCTCAAAATAAACGTTCTTCGTTTTTAAAAGTACAACAAGTTAACATCAGTTGGGTTTTTAAGTTTACCTCTGTATCTTGTGACGCCACGTTTTCAGGCTTATTATTGGCAGAGAAATTAACAAATTATATCATGGGACTTCAGCGATAACTTAGTGCTCCGTTTTACATTATAGGGAACTTGCTATTTTTAACTAAGCTTTCAAAGCGAGGCATTGGAATTCAACGGGGAATTGTGGTATGAAATTACCGTTAAGTGGTTTTATTTTAGATTGAAATTAGGTATAAGAGGGCTAATCTATTGTTATTATAAAACTATGTTAGTCAAAGATGCTATTATTCATTTATTTAAATATTTGGTTTTCAATTACTTTTTTCTATTTTATTAACTTAATCCTCATTAAAAAATATGCTCCGATTTTTAAAAATCTTATTTAAATAATCAAAATCAACCACACTTGGACATAAAAACAAGTGGGAAATAAAATCTAAATGATGGGCTTTGGCATCAATAAAAATTTTAAAGGATTTTTTATTCGTAGTTTTTTTTTATATAATGATTTAAATTTTATTAAATTTATTAATAAAAAAGACGACCAGATAAAATGCATATTACTAAATTCTAAATTTAGGATAAAGCTTTTGAAGAAAAGGGATTTAAATCTAAGGGAATTCTGGTAAAAAAAACTTGTCGGTTATTCTCAGTATCTTATCCTAAAGACACCTCTCAACAATTTCCAAAAACTGACAAATTGTCGCGACAATTTATTATTTTCGACACTTTCACATCAAAGGACATGAAAGTGACAGGAAATATAATACTCTCCATTATTAAAGAGGGGAAGTATTGTAAACAGGGTTTTTGAAGGCAACGAGTTGAAAAAGCTTCTTGAAGATGTTGCCCTATAATAAAACCACGCAGTAAACATGCCAGCCATACAAACACTTATGAAAAAATGTAAAAATAATGATGCAAAGATGAAACGCTTATTTTTTTACAAATTCTTTGAGTTGTTTGACATTCACGTGGAATCGGAAGTTCTGAAATGTATACCTTGTAGGATAGTAGGAAATTATATTATGAGACATATTATATTAAAAAAGGAACAACTGTAATGGTATTACGATTTGTCGAATATGTTTATCTTTTTTAATGAACACCGTTAATATATTATGTATTAAGTGATGTAAAAAATATATGCTAAGTTATCCACTGGAGCGACAGAGCAATTAAAATATTTTTTTTCGGATTGCTAAAGGAAATATTTTTGCCCACATTAAAAAAATCATACCTCCGAATTTAAATATGGAGACATACAAACTGATTACAGTTCTATGTAGCCAATAAATTCCCCTATCTTTTGTCTATTATCACATATTTGTAGAATTTATAAAAAAAATATAATTAAATCTTTAACCCTAAAATATTTTCAAGAATCTAGAGAATATTTATTTTGCTATATTTTGTAGGTACAATATATTACATAGTCGTTTTAATAAAAAAAAATTTGAAAATTTGCCACATTTTGGCAACAAAACAATCCGAGGTTTTGGAAATAGTGCCATAATGTGGCAAAAAGCGCTCGAGTGGTTATCGCACAAAATTTTCGTTTAGGGTAAGTGATTACCCAACTTGTTTGGGTTAATTAGGAAATATTTTTTTCACTATTTTAGATGCAACTGTGTCAATTATTTGTTAGTTAATGATTAACATTTAAATGCATAATTTTGTTTTATTTCCTATATAAATATGGTGAAATATAAAATAAAAATGTTAAAAAACATTTTGATAGGCGTAATATTAAATTACTACTGATTTATATTTTTGATTCAAATATGTCGTACATAAATTAAAATTTCTAGCAAAAAATTTTTTTTTAATATTAATATTGTCTAGTTTCTATTTAGTTTTCATAATATGGACTCGACAAAAATGTTCTTAAAAGTTAGCTATAATCATAAAAAAATAATATCTTTAAATACCTATATTTAACTATTTAAAACAAAAATAAATGAAATAGTACCTACATACATACTAGATTTTTGCAGTACTTTTTGATTAAAATAATATTAATATTTTTTTTTGGGTATTATAAAATTATTTTTTTTATGAAAAAGGCCGCGCAGCCGATAATTGGAATTGCCTTTGCAAAGAAAAACACGAATCAAAAATAAAACAACGACTGAAAAAATAAAAACATTCATCAACCGAAAATTGCATTAGATCGGAAAAATGATTAAGGGAATACAACAACATTTTGATATTATTTTTTCATATTTGATATTATTTTTAGCTGCCATTCGTATTATGTCAGAGAAAAAAATGCCAGTTTTTAAAGGAAAATATTTATGCGAACGAAAATCACTGTAAAAATAATGACCGTCAGACGTCAGAAGATTGATAAGCCTTTCCAATTATCCTAAAACCCTGATGCATTTTTACGCGAGCTCAAAAATGATTGGAAGTCAAAAAGAAAATCTCTAGCTTGGTTTTTTTTCCACCAAATTATTGAAAAATCAACAACAATAAGATATCTCTCAGTAATGTGTTTGAGTATTTAATAAAAGTATTTTAGCAAAATTATGTTTTGTGCTGTTCTTTCGTAACAAATCGGATTTAATATTACATTTTCACGATTAAAACACGAAGAGAAAAAATTTAAAGAAATTTTCTTCTTCTATTTATCACTGAACGGGTTTCACCTTAAAACGAGTATATTCAGACAGGTCGCAAATAAATTTATTTTTTTAATTCTCCGCACACAGGAGGCCCTGAGGAAAAAGTTCCTAAGGGCGTATATCATCTTAAGGAATGCTGTGTGGGGGGGGGGTCTTTTTAGAGAAAGAAAGGAGAGGATGTTCTGGGAAGAAAAAAGCTATGATTGGTTGGTAGTAATCTGGGGGTCAATATGTCTGGAGTGACGGACGTATGAATCCATCCCTCCCACTAAGCTGCAAGGCGATGGGTCTAGAGAATCCGATTGGAGGGGGCAAAAGGTCTCCCCCAACCAGTCTCTCCAGATCCGGCCCGCCACGCAATTGTTAGGCAAAATCATCCGCCACCAAGACGCAGACAAACCTCACCCCGTGAACCCGGGTACCACTGCTAAGTCACCAAACGTATCGAATCACTTGGGGTGACCTATGGCAGGGGTGTTGATTATCCAACAAATGGTTTCCAAATTGGGAGGCGGGTGAAAACTTAAAACCATTGTTTTTTTGCACATAATTTTACACTCCTTGCCTATAAATGCTTATATATTATAAATATTGAGAATTTTTTTCTCATCGTTATTAATTAATTATATTGTCCTTGCTACGGAAAGCCTGATTTGTAGATTTTTTCATTAGCAAAGGAAAATATTATCATTGATATTCTTTAACATGTTGGCGAATCTAGTAAAATCTCTTGCAATGTGTGTGTTCCATTTTTACCAACTTTGTATATTTTAAACTCCCTCGACTGATTGTTCGAATATGCACAACTCCGTATCTGCTATTTCAGATCTTGATTGTGGATGATGGATTTGTATGTGCAATTTCGCTGTGGAAATAGGTTTTGTTTTGAAAGCTGAATTTTACTCATGGTGCATTAGGCAAGCCTTTGTTTTGTCAGGTTAGGTTAGGTTTGTTAGACTATGCTAAGGTGTGTTAACTTATGAAAATTATGCTTAATTTACCTGTTTTAGGTCAAATTATATAATTTATTGGTAAGCCGCTCTGTTTCTTGTTTTCTCCGCATCATATTCTTTATTTTTCTTTCATACCTACAACATTATTTGAGAATAAAATAAATTCTTTCTTTAGGTACATTATCTCCTGATGAAGAACGGTGTTTCAAAACTCCTCACAGGAGACGCAATGAGGAAAATATATTTCCTCAGAATCTGTATCATCTTCGTGTGTGTTGCGTGGAGGATCTTTTTGAGGAGAGGCACGACATCGAGGCCGGAAAAAATTTCCATAGCCGAGTTGCTAAACTCAAGAAAGAGTTATAGAAACGACATATGGGATGCACTTAATTTATTTGTGATATTATTTATTATTTTTCGAAGGCTTTTACGTATAAATAGTAAAAATTATACAATATTTATTACATAACTGAAGTTCCTAAGTAACAACATTTTTTTTTGTTTGGTGATAAATTGAAGATATCTGCTGACGCGGAATAATTACTTCCCTTAAAGAGGACTACATTATTATATGTTGTAAATCCCAGAATTTCTGCACTAAAATAAATTCCGACTTCTGATATTACGCAGTTGAATCCGAAAGTCAAAATCAATAAAAAACAATTGTGGACTAACAACTTTATCTTTTTCAATTTTATATAAAAAAAATCAAGTCAGTGAAAATAATTAGCAGTATTAAACTTGCTAGGCTAGTATCTATCATTCAGTGAAACAATTAATCACGAATTAATTTCTTAAAACCTTTTTGTTATATAAATTTTGAATAAAAATCATGGAAATTTCTTCGATACGTCATGTCACATTCAATAGCAGATCACAATTCGTTCTTCCCGATTCAATTTCTGGTTCCAGACCGGACTCGGAACTCGGAAGACAAAACCAATTTATGGGAGCAGCGAGTTGCGATTGATTGGATTTAAAGAGACCGTCTTAGAGGGAATCCTAACCGTCGCAAATGGGGAAATTCCACGAATCAGTATTCTTTTCATTTTTATGGAAATTTAACATCTCATCAGCATTTTAGGAAATGCGAAGTTTTGAGGGAGAGTTAGCGCTTAATTGTTTTCTTTTTATTCTGACAAATATTGCCTAAAATTTTGGATAATATTGATTTATAATAAAATATAGGTTATATTGGAAAACATTAATGTTTGTGATAAATAGGTCCTTTTGGATGGTAGCGTATAGCTTTTATTGTACGGTATTTATTATTTGTAGTGTTTTTATTGTACGGTATTTACAAGAGGCAGCCATAAGTCAAAAGTGTATATAGTCTTAGTGTGCCTCATATTGCCACAAATATAGGTAAAAAGCTTAAAAATCGAAAATAGAGCGATTATTACTAGATTACTAGAGCAAAAGGAATTCCAGCGCAAAATTGGTTTTAATTTTTTTTAAGAATAATTTAATAAGAAAGAAAAAAGTTAATCGATGGAAACTGTCACAGATAGTTTTAGCAAAAGACAATATTTTGTTAAGACCCATTGACCAGCGGCTGAGAATTAGAGATCCAAAATGCTTGCAACTGTACAGTGAGGATCCGATGAGAAACACCGATTATTCCCCGTATCAATTTTTTTTTACTATTTTTTTTTTTTTTTTTTAAGTTAAAAGAAATATACATATTTTGCTTTGTTAACTTAATACATTGATACAAATAATATTAATAATGATGGTTTACTACCTAATACAGAGTAACACATTTTTTTAAGTGAGAAAATTTTGGTTTTGCTCATTAATTTTGAGAGCAAACCGTTTTTTTTTAAATATACTTATTTTATTTTCGGTTGTTAGGCTATCAGAAAGGAAATTATATATGTTTATACCCTCATAGCCTATGTTTCTTTTGCCACACTCTGTCTTTGTTGAATTTGTGTATAATTTATTACGTTGTCTAGTGTGGTGTTCACGTACTTGTTGTGATGTTTTCATAAATGTAGTATTTGTGTGTATAAAGCTATTTTGAATTTTGTAGATTAATAAGCATAAGTTGTATTCGTACAGTTTTCTGATTTTCATTAAGTTAGTTTCTTTGTATACTCTTTTGGTGGGGGTATCTGGTCGATAGTTAAAAAGTTTTTTTATAACTTTATTCTGAATTATTTGAATTTCGTTTAAGAGTGTGATATTTGTGTTTCCCCATATTTCTATGAGGTAATTAAGATGAGAATGAATTAAACTAAAGTATAATCCCCTCTTTACTTGTATTGGTAGAAGATGGGCTATTCTACCAAATACACCAATTAGTGGGATAATTTTTTCTTTTACTTTTTGTATGTGGTGTTTAAAAGAGAAGTGTTTATCGATATAAAGTCCCAGGTATTTTTCACTATCTGAAATTTGTAGGTTTATTCCTTCTATTTGCGAAGGTTTGTGAGACGGCATTTTTCTTTTTTGTGAACTTAAGATCATGTAATTAGTTTTTTTAGTGTTAATAGTTAATAAATTTTTAATTAGCCAGTCATTTAATTTATAAGATCCAGTTGAGCTTTTTCAAGTAAGTTTTCTAAGTTTTTGCCATAGTAAAATATAGCAGTATCATCTGCGTATAAAAAAATTTCCCCATTTAGGTTTAATTGACAGATATCGTTAAAAATTTACAGATATACTAAAAATTTAATATCGATTTATTTAATTCAAAACTTGTTTGCAGAACTTACTTACAGTTAAGTAAGCAATAAAAGTACCCAAAACGCATGATGATAAATTATTATTAAATATCGTGTACTTCATGTAAGTATTTTTTGATCATAAGTATTTATGATTTTTCAATAATGTCTAAACAAAATAAGTGTTTAAAAAATCTGGAAAATTTTCGTTTGTAAGAAATAAATAGAAAAATTGAGGTATTTTCGTCACAAAACACGTTCTTGGATTTATATTTTAATGATTTAATTGAACTGAAATTAAAATTCTGAAAAATGCCTTTACTAGATTATGTATTGATTTATTTTGCTGTATGATTATATGATTTGAAATTTGTGTTGTATAATTCAATATTTCGTTTGAAAATTGAACAAATCTGCCAACGACCAGCGGTATAACCTTAGTACATTAAATTTTTCTTTTTTAAAATTTAAAAGTGCTTTTACCAGATAAAATAACAATCTTTCAAAATCAATTTTTGTTTTTTTGTAAAAAAGAGTCAATACGTCTAGAATTTGATTTAAAAAGGACAAATACTTGGTATTGTATGGTTACACCCCCTTAAGATGTTTCTTATAATAACATGTGTTCATTCAGACATTAATAATGAAACAATATGTTTTTAGTAGTTCACAATTATATTTACAGTAAAGTAATTAACCAATTTATTTTATTTTTGCTCAATGGAAAGGGTGGAAAAAGCTTTAGTTTATCTAAAGCTTATATTTTAGCTTTTATAATGTAAACCGATTCTTAGTAAAGATTAATTAAAATAGTGAATTAGCATTAAGCTTAGCCTCAAAAAAATGTTATAAAGCAAACAACATGAAATCTGAAAAAGGAGGACCGTGGTATCATTATGTATTTGCACAGCTTTTCCATCATAAATTTAATGGGTCACGTAGTTTTTGTGTTAGCTTTATTCTTGCAATAACTATTGCCAATTACTTTTTATTCTACCACTAACTATGGTTTGTGCGGTTCATTTCAAAGATTTTCAGCTGAAAAAATAAATCAAGCCTACAATATGAAAACAATTAACACAAAAAATTAAACAATTACCCACTTGCAATGAAACATGTTTAACAAGAGAGGTTAACACACCCCGATGGGATTATTATTTTTGCATATTTGACGATTTGTTGAAGAAACAATATTGTGAAACTTTGTTGAAATGAGATGAGATCCTTTTGGAAGATTCCTTCTTGTATTTTTAGCGTTAGGTGCAATATTGTACAGATAGTTTTTTGTGTGTACCATGTTCATTACTTATAAGAATAAATAGCTGAATTATTGAAACTCTTAGGCACGTTGTTTTTGCCTTTTAATTTCAAGAGTTTCTATTTAATTTCAAAAGTTTCTATTTAAACCATGTATGATCGTGAAAGAAATGTGGATATCCGCAGAGAATACAAGGCTGATGTAAGCGTACTGAGTAAGATTAAGAACGGGACCCTCATATGGTTTGGGCATGCAGAAGGAGGATATATGACGCGAAAGTGAATGAAAGAAGAAGTTGTGGACGCCCGAGGAAGACAAAGCACGATCAAGTGAACCAGATACTTGAGTCGGGTTATGTCAGGGAGTCGGAATAATAGAAGAGCATGTATGATAAGATGTATGAATGAGTATGAAACAAGGAGTGTGTGCCAAGATTGAGTTGTTTGGCGGTCCGTCCTCTTTGCCTACCTGTGACTATTAGTTAGTTAGAGTTTCTATTTCAAATTTATGGTCTGTAACTATATCGCTATCCAGTTGCTAGTAGTAAATTCACTCTAAGAAACCGTTGTCTATTTCCTCGTTGGTAATGTAATAAACAAAGTTAAATAGCATCGCCAACAACTGGGTCAGAGGGGCCAACTTAAATAGGTTTCAAAGTCATATCTTAGATCTTCAAATGGGTAGGCAGATTATATCGAACAACTTAAATAACAGACTGTAGTGCCCGAAGAACAAATAAAATGCACCTTATAGCTATTCAACACCCAAGTTTCCGCAAATAATATAATAAAAATGGGGTAATTTGCATAGCGCCGTTTTTGTGAAAACAACCAAAGGGCCTCATATATTATTTCGTAGATATTTCCTAGAAATCATTTTTAATTATATATGTACCTACCGGATTATCAACATTTTAATAAGAAACTAGTGCGTTTTTAATTGTCATCTATATGCAATTTTTTTTTCAGCTTAAATTCGTATTTTTTAAAAAGTAAAAATAATTTTTATTTTATTACGCATCATCTCCTTTGTATTCATTTTCTTATAGTTTGTATGATTTAGGTTGACATTTTTTGTCACATGAGAACAGGTCGCTTCTATGGCTCGTTCTTGAGTTCAACAGCTCGGCTGTGGAACGATTTGCCGGAACTTGTGTTAGCTTCTTCCTACAACATGGGTCTCTTCAAGATCCATGTTCACTCACTCCTCTCCTCAAAAAGACCATCAACACAGCATCTTCAAATATGACATAGGCCCCGAGGAAAATAACTCCTGTTAGGAGTTAATGTAAGAAAAACATACAGGTAACAAAAAGAGTTTTAAAGATTTAGAAAAAATATTAAAAAAAAACAAAAATGGTTGTAAATCGTAGTAGTTTCAGAAGTGCATTTAAATGTAAATTTAATATTATATAATAATGAGAAAGAAAAACAGTTTTTTGAATTGTGTAAATATTATGTAGTTAATATTATGTAATAATGAGAAAGAAAAACAGTTTTTTGAATTGCAGATACCATTGAATATAATATTATGTTGGTTCTTAATTCATATTTTACAAGTGCATAATATATAACAAAGTAAACATACAAACATAAACACACACAACCTCTTTACATAGCAAAAAAATATTATGTTATGTAATAATGAGAAAGAAAAACAGTTTTTTGAATTGCAGATACCATTGAATATAATATTATGTTGGTTCTTAATTCATATTTTACAAGTGCATAATATATAACAAAGTAAACATACAAACATAAACACACACAACCTCTTTACATAGCAAAAAAATTAATATTCAAAACAATAATAATATATGCAGATACGTAAGTAAAAAAAAAATTGAAGAAGGTCGTTTTTGTGAAAATTCTCTAATGTCGCTATAATATTCCGAAGGACAAAATATGAATTTTTAAACTTGAATGAGCTAATTAAGGATAGTAAGTTTCTTATCTTTAATGCTAGGAACAAATATGCCGGCTGTATTAAGCGCACATTAACCTATATTACCCCCAGTAAGTCTACCGGGTCGTAATGGCGTCTTAAATTGCAGTGAGCTTATGTAACCCTCGCGACATTATTGCACCTTAGGGGATGGGGGTGCAATGGAGACACCTATGTTAGGACATCAATTTAACTATTTTTTTACATTGAGGTCACACAGGAGGCCCTGTGGAAAATAATTTCCCTCATGGCTTACGTCCTATGTGCCAAATCTCAATCTAGCTCCGCTTTATTCATTCCTATACTCTAAAAATCATTAGATATCATACTTACAGAATTGCAAAATACGTCATTTTAAAGGTAATTAAATAAAAAAGAGTTTACTGAAATACGCATAATTAAAAAAAATGTTTACGTAGAAATGCTTCAATATTATTACTGAACAAATTAATTCGATTTTTAGTGCGTTGATGTCTCTTTCACAACCTATAAATAATTAACATTTGTAAATAAGATATTATATTTACAACTTTGCATTTTATGTCATTTTGAAGATTATTAAATACAAAAGTATTAAAAAAAATACGTACATAATAAATATAATAAGAATATTATTATTCTTGATGGCTAAGTGATTTAGGCAGACGACGTGTATTTTTCTAATGAAAAAAATCTTTAATATCTTTTATGTGAACATCAAAGTTTGGTGACTAAACGATATAAATAGAAAAACTTTAATAACTTACAATAAAACATATAAATTTGTTTTAGACCACTTTAAATTTTAATTACACTCTACCGGTTTCGGAAGAACCCTTCCTTCGTCAGGAGAATATTAAAACTAACCTATGATAAAAAATATTGATAGATATATGTCATACATTTAGGTGCTGGAGTGGCAGGTCAAAGGGGGAGGGGGGGGGGGGGGGGGGGGTAATTGCAGGAATTTCAGCAATAACAGAGCAATTTATTGGAAACATATCTAGAATGGGACTAAACGATAAATTAATTTGGTTATTTATTTAGTTTTTTTTTCACCAGATTTACAGGAACGGGTTTAGTTTTTCCCTTTAGTTTTTTTTAGGAAAAACTAAACCCTTTCATACACTTTTCCATATAAATGATCATCTAGTAAATCCACGTTATGCAAGTGTATTATATAAGTATAATTAATACAAAACAATACAAGAACAACACGTAAATCTACCAAACTATTAAATGGGAATATAATTCACCGTCTCCAGATATTTTCATATCAGAGGGTTCGGCTCTGTGGAATTCCTAATTTGACCGATAAATCCTACTGATCCCTCAATATAAATATTTAAAAAATCTTTCGTAATTCTACATGTATTTAAAATGACTGATTTTTGCATTTTTATATACAAATTCTTTGACAAATCTAATATGCCTAAATTTTTAATAAGAGAGCTAGGTATAATGCCAGTAGCCGAAATAACAAAAGGTAATATTTTTATAGTCTGAGAATGCCAAATTCTTTTAATTTCATTTCCTAAATCTGTATACTTTCTTATTTTTTCAGAAACAGATTTTTGAATATTACAGGAATTTGGAATAGCTACATCAATAATATAAGTTATTTTTTTAATTTTGTCATGTAAAACTATATCAGGTCTATTATGACCAATTGGTCTGTCTGTTAGTATAGTTTTATCATAGTAAATTTTAAAGAAATTATTTTCTAAAAATGAATTTGGTTCGTATTCATAATATGGTACTATATTATGACAGTCAATCAAGTTATGTTTAATTACCAAACTTTGGTGAATTATTTTTAAAACCTGATTGTGCCTAAATGTATACTCAGACGGCGCTAATATAGAACATCCTGATATAATGTGTTCTATAGTTTCCGGAAAAGCCATACATTTTCTACATAAATCATCAATTTGATTTGGATCTTTGATTATATGCTTCCTATAATTTTTGGTATTAATTACTCTATCTTGAATAGCAAGCATAAAACCTTCTATTTCTGCGCTCAACTCTCCAATACTCAACCATTTGTTTGACGAAAGTTTGTCAACATACGTTTGGTTGAGATAATTGAAGTGTTTTGCGTGAATAATTTTATTTGACCAGGAATCTAATAATTCCTGGTTGGTATTTATAAAAATGTTGGCATTCTCGTCGTATAAATTTAAAGGTGAAATATTTCTGTCTGCCTTGCAAATTATTTTATGCAGCTCTGAGCTATTAGCTTTTCTATGAAAAAAAATTATTAGCGTTATTATTTAGGGATTTTTTAATTTCATTATAACGGTGAAGTGAACTTTAATAACTGTTTAAATGGTAACAGCTCTATGATACAACTGTTCTTAGGTGTAGTTAGTTATGCTAAATTACATCAACGTACAAAGTAGGAATAATTTTGTGACTCCAAGAAACTGTTTCCATTTCAGAAGGGGTGGGAAAATGGATTATGGAAGGTCTGATATCATTAAAAGACCGCAAAGAGGTTTATTGCAAGTTGTAATTGAACTAAATAACCAACTTCTAACGAAGGAATAGATAATGGGATGCTGAGTACGACAAATCTGACTCCTTCGTCTTATTTGATTTTGGTTTTGAAACTTTGTATATATTCTGAATTTTAACTGAAATACACCAACAGCTTTTGATTCTCTTGATAATTCTATGACTTCATCACATTGGAAGCCTCCGTGATCGGGTTTCAAATCCCGGCATGCGTAAATAATTTGTAATTGATTAAATTGTCTTATTTCACCATTAATTTATTAAACAGAAGTGTATTTGAGGCACGCTCTAGAGTAGAAGATACTCTCGGAATCGTCCTGGTGTAAGACCACCATTCACAATTGAAACGGTTTTATTAAACTTGTTTGGTGACCAGATCTGAATAGCCAGGTACTTCCCCTATGAACAGCCTTACAACAAACTCCATTTGAGGATGACATAGTCTCACCGTCTTCAGGCGGGAGCAGTAGGGACTCTTATGCGCTATTCACATAAAAAAATACACCTAGGTGTGTATTTCCAGTAGGCATAAATATATGTAATTCTCTCCAGTGAAATTTCTTCCATTTGTAATTCCGTCCATGGGTAATTCTGGCAGCATAATATTGGTATGTGAAATTCGCGCCTTTAAAATGAAACTATTTAGGTATACATAGGTACAAGCATTGGCATTAAATATTCATGATAGATTTATACTATAACTTTTCATCCAATCTTTTATAATTAATTTTATTTAGCTTTTCGAGGCTTGTCATGAACATATTTGAGGTATTGTGCCTTGTTGTGTTTCGTGCTCCTTTGGCCAACCTTTCGGACATATATTTATAATAGTCGATTCCCGATACTTATATGCACAATAATGCAGTCGGTTTAATAACATATTTTCATTCAAATATTTCAAGGAAAAACTACTTGTCTGTATAATGTGTATACAGAGTATAAATACACAGGTATAAGGAACGACAGTTGAGATGGTATAGTCACATAAAACGGAGACCACCAGACCACACAGTGAAGCAGGCAATGTCTATGGAGCTTCATCGACAGTCATTCAGAGGAAGACCAAAGAACTCTTGGATGACTCAATGCTCCAAAATCTTACGTAGAAACGACCTGGATGAAAGCGATACCCAGAACCGAAGAAACTACAACCTTCGAACGAGGAGAGCCGACCCCAACAGCCTATCTAGGCAATGAGTTGGGACAGTGCAAGGAAGAAGGAGACAGAGTATAAGTACAAAACGTCGACACTGTAAATAAATTCGTTTGAAATACTAACATATTATTATAGGTATTTTTGAGTACGATTTTGGGTTTGAAATATGTAAGAAACGCACATAAACTTTTATTTTTATAATTTTTTGTTCTTGTTACATCGTTGAACACGATTGTAAAATTAAACGCATACATATGTAATAGAACTTTTCTTTGACCTTTTTATTAATAAACGAATTAAAATAAACCATTTTATTTCTAGCCATGACTAGTACAAATGTGTAGGGGTGGGGGGGGGGGGCGTACTGGGCGGGATCAACTCTCAGGACACAATTTGAAATACCCGAAATCTATATCACGATATTGCTTCGTCACGTTATTTAACAGAGTTCTTTTTATTTCATTCAACGCATTTTTTAAAATAAAACGCATACATGATACAACTTTTTTTTGATTTTTTTTATTAATAAACGAATAAAAATTCAATAATTTAATTTCTAGCCATGACATCATCTCTAAAGCCTTTCACGCCCCAAGAATTGAAGAATTAAAACTTATTTCCCTAAACCGACTTCTTCGGCGTTTTTGAAACAATTTCTTTTAGAATAAAAATAATAGAAACGTTATGCCTATGTTTGATAAAATAATTCGGTCGGAGTGAATGAGGTCGCAGTGCTTGCACGCTACATTTTGGCAGGGCCTCCCGATCAATGGGACATTTGGCTGACACCAACACTATCTACCACGTAACAGAATATTATCCTAACCTAACCTAACTATTGCCTCAGTTATAGGTCAACGTTATGCAGATGAGGTTCTGCCGTATTGTGTAAGCCTGCTTAAACTCTGAAGGTGAATATTAATGCTAAATCACATTTTTTTATTTGATTAAACGAATCGGTTTACATAATTGTAATAATGTGTTTCGTTCTCTCCAGAGACATTCGTTATTTGTAAGTTCTGGGATCAGTATTCTCCAGTACCTTGGAATAATTATTGAAAGAATACTGATCGCAGTACTTACATGTAAGTAAGTACTGGGATCCCAGTACTTACTGTAAGTAAGTATTCTCCAGTACCTTGGAATGCTTATTGAAAGAATACTTATCCCAGTACTTACTGTAAGTAAGTATTCTCCAGTACCTTGGAATGCTTATTGAAAGAATACTTATCCGAGTACTTATTGTAAGAAAGTATTCTCCAGTACCTTGTAATGCTTATTGAAAGAATACTTATCCCAGTACTTACTGTAAGTAAGTATTCTCCAGTACCTTGGAATGCTTATTGAAAGAATACTTAACCCAGTACTTACTGTAAGTAAGTATTCTGCAGTATCTTGGAATGCTTATTGAAAGAATACTTATCCGAGTACTTATTGTAAGAAAGTATTCTCCAGTACCTTGTAATGCTTATTGAAAGAATACTTATCCCAGTACTTATTGTAGGTAAGTATTCTCCAGTACCTTGGAATGCTTATTGAAAGAATACTTATCCCAGTACTTACTGTAAGTAAGTATTCTCCAGTACCTTGGAATGCTTATTGAAAGAATACTTATTCCGGTACTTATTGTAAGTAAGTATTCTCCAGTACCTTGGAATGCTTATTGAAAGAATACTTATCCCAGTACTTACTGTAAGTAAGTAATGTAGTACCTTGGAATGCTTATTGAAAGAATACTTATCCCAGTACTTACTGTAAGTAAGTATTCTCCAGTACCTTGGAATTCTCATTGAAAGAATACTTATCCCAGTACTTATTGTAAGTAAGTATTCTCCAGTACCTTGGAATGCTTATTGAAAGACTTGTGATCTTTAAATCACGGTGGTGATTTATTGACGTATCGTAATTTATAATTATACTACAGAGGACAAAGTCTTTCATCGCTGAAAGCTAGGTTTTGTCTGCGGAGGTCTCGAATCATGATGACCCCGCACATATATACCTTCGGCACAACTTTTAACGACACCTTGTGACCCGAAGATCTCATTGACAACAAAATTAAAGTGGGAACTAATCAAATACTAATATGATACATTACATTTATAAATACAAATAATGTTTTTAATAAATTGAAGCTTTTCCTGTCGTTTCCATTAAGAGCCATTGACCAGCGGCTGAGAATAAAAGTTTAAAAATGCTTGCAAATGTACAGGAATGTTCCGATTAGAAAGATCGATTATCACCCGTATCAAATTTTTTAAATTAATTTAATATCGATTTATTTCTTGAATATATAGCTATATTCAAGTAAGCAATAAAAATGCTTAAAACGCACAATGGAAAATTATTAAATATCGTGTAGTTCTTGTTAGTATTTTTTGATCGTAAGTATTTATGATTTTTCAATAATTACTAAAAAAAATTTGAAATATTTTTTAATTTAACTTATATTAAAATTAATGTTTACTATATTATATAGCTTTACTAGATTATGTATTGATTTATTTTACTGTATGATTATATTTTTCGAAATGTGTGTTTTAGAATTCAATATTTCGTTTGAAAATTTGATCAAATCTGCCAAAATGAATTAAGTTTTTCAAAATTTAAAACATAACTTTACCAGATAAAATAAGAAACTTCAATACGTCTAGAATTTTATTTAAAAATAACTAATTTCCGGTATCTCTGGTGATAACCTCTTTAGTATATTTTAAATAAAATAATTTTTAATCACCTTTCGAAAAATGTAAGAAAAAAAAGGAGTATTTTTATTAGAAATGTGAACGCACATAAGAATAAACTCTTTAAAAACAACAATTTATAGCTAAAATTATCTGTGACAGTTTCCACTTATTAATTTATTTATTTTTCTTATAAAATTATTCACAAAATAAATTTAAAAAAACCTTTTTGCGCTTGAAATCGTGACCTCAAGACTCTATTTGCAAATCGATTGTATGCCTATTAACTACACGTATTCATGGCAATATAAGGACGACTACGTATTCATACATTTTTGGCTTGTGGATTGCTCTTAATTTTAACATGGGTGCTAGTTTTCGCATACAATTTTTCAATTAAATCTACATGCATCAAACTAAATGTTCTAATAGAAACTATACTATTTAGAAAAGCAAATTGTATTTGTTGATTTCACAGTTTGTGTGGGATGAATTTATTCGTGAGAGGCATCACATTATGTTGTATGCATCAAATAGTCGAACATGACGATGCATTAATAACTAGATATTGACCATATTTTGGTGTAAATATAAACAGAGTATTGACTATCTGTTGGCATACGTTCAAGAGTACATAACATCAAGCGGTAATAACATAAATCTCTTAACATTAGTCGTACTTCTAGATTAATTATGTTTGACATTAATATACTTCGTTAGTATGTACCTACATATTATTACGCATTTTTTCTTAGTACTGCGATTTGTCGTCGATTTTTTTAACAAATTTTATCTATAATTGTGTCTAATACGTTAACAATCCAGAAATAGTACTTACTGTAAAAGTTGCTTACACAAATATGTGTGAAAATATACCTGATTTTTGGAAAATTATAAAAAATATACGGAAAATTGTTAACATCTTGACAGAGTACCAATATTTCACTAAAACTTTAGTTTTGACCTTTCCGAAATGACTTCGTGAAATGACTTTTGGAAATTCAATTCAAAATTAATAAGTTTTTGGAAATTATAATAAATTTACGGAAAAATGTTAACAATTTGTAAGAATATCGATATTTCTTTGAAATTGTGGGTTTGACCTTATTTTCAATACTAATAACAAAATTACCTTTTAAAGTAAAGTTGGTAATTTTATTTTAATTTAAGAAATTACAAAATCTACATTCACTTCGAAGAAGTCTTTTTAAACCAATATTTGCTAAGATTTGCAACCATTGTGATGTAATTTCGTAATAAAAAATATACCCACAAAGAAAACGAATAATTTCCTATTGTGCGTGTGAAAAAAATATTAAAAATTCAACAACCCTTAACAATGTGTAAATGATTTCAAAATATTAAAAAAGCGATCCTTGTCACTTATTAAATCATTAACTCAAGTTTGCATGTTATAGTGTAACGAGAGTGTTAATATTATGTATTTATGTGTTATGATTATTAAAAAACTACCCTTTAAACATGCAATACTACTGCATTGTTGGATAAAATTTTATCTGCAGTATTTTTTCACAAATTCTTTAAGTACTAACATAAAAAGAAATTTAATGTGGAATTTAATTGGGTTGACCTGTTTTCAGGTCGGGAGGGCACGTGGTATAAATAATGAATTTTGCTAGTTCAGGTGAACGGCAGATAAGGACATTAACAGAAAAATAAATGCAGCATTGGCTAGTAAATCGTTAAACGATGTAAGACTCTTAGGGCCGGTTTTATAAACGACATACCAAATTTCTGTTACGTAACGAACCGTTTTTCGTTAACGGACCGCTATCCGTTCGTTATCTTATTTTGCGTACTATAAAGAAATTTGCATTACTAGCTGTCATCAGTTACGCTTAGTTCGAAAGTTTTTTTTCTAGCAATGTTTTAGGTACATTATAGTCTCTGATACTGTTTTCATCTATGGCATATCGGGTATTTATATGGGATTTAGTCAGCTGTCAAGAGCGCGTTGTTTCTAAAATTGTTGGTTTAAAAGTTTTAAGTTTAAATAACTTTATAAATCTTCAATATACTTCCAAAATAATTAAATTTATATTTATAATACAGTGGGTACGAAAACATATAATGTTGATCAAGATTATTATGTTATTTTTTTTTGTGGGCATAAACTAACCTGCGTATATTAATTAAAGGTTGACGTATTTTTACACTGTCGTGAAGAGGTTTTAATGTAATTATTGCAATTTTTCAGAAATAATCATCGATAATTGTCAATCGCCCATCTTCACTTTCATTGCTCGATGAGAAATCAATTGCACAAACGCAAATTATATAATATTATCTCTTAAAAATAGTGCACGGTTCCAAATAAGCGAGCGCCGGGAAAAACTACCTTCTGATAAATGCCAAAAAACGTCAGCAAACGGATCGTTATCCATTTAACCGACCAAAATCAGTCCGTTAAGCATTAACCGAAACTTAACCTACCGATAATCTAACGAACGTTTATAAAACGGCAAAATCAGGCTGTAGACCAAATATTTATGGCGGTAAACCAAAAATGGTATCAAGTATAACGAACGGACGGTTATAAAACCGGCCCTTAGTCCATAAAGAAGATTTTATTAATTCTGATATTTATGGGAAAATAAGAACTGAAAATGGTAGAGGTGAGAGGAAGGATGAAATTATGCTGAATGCAGTAAAAACACTGGTACCTAGCAGTGGCGGTCGGTGACTTTTTGAAGAAGGGATGCTGGGCTATTAATAAATATGTAGGTAAACTTACCTACACAAGAAGTACAATTCTATAGATTAGCACCTTGAGCAAGATGCAATTCCCGACAAAAATAGTCCAATTGGCTCTATAAATCCTTAGCGCTCCGAAACATCAATTAGATACCTACTACCGAACCTAAATTTCTTATATGTGTCATTGAAAAATAAACAAAAAAGCATTGATGTTTAGAGCTTACATTTACCAATTCGACGCTCCTTCTTTATAAAGTCATAATTTGTTTACATGGTCAAGAAATGTGGTCTTCTCATGTCAGAATTAGTATTTTTTCAATAAATATGATGAAATTATGAATTGAATAGGTAATCGATGGATTAAACATTAATTAAATAACTGTTAATTGTTATTATAATATTCAAGCAAAACTGTAAAAAATGAACCAAGAAAACACGTACTAAACACAATCTATGCGATTCGTTAAAAAGTAATACGCTATTCTGAGCCTTATTCCTATACGCATTCAAGTCGTTTTTTTTTATTCTGGATGCTCCCGGCATACAAACACCTGCCTTTCAAAGAACTCTGCAGGCCATACTGAATACGCATGCGCTGTATCCGAAATCTTCCTAGTATTTGGAATACTGAATACGAACAGCATCCAACAAACAGCCTGTCGGTTCGTTGCGTGTGTTGAAGCTAGTATCTGAGGACGCTGTTGCTGGTATGTGTGTGTTTACGCGTTTTACGTTTTAATAGCATTGAGAATGCATATGTATCTATTTAGGCTCGCTTCATGAGTTGCTCTGTTTCTTTGTGGGTGTTCTCTTTTGTCGCGTCTCAAAAAAATATCGGAAATCACAGACAATTTTATTTAGTTAACTTAACCATGGACTACGTACACGAAGTATAAAGCTTCACCCACATTATAACATACGTAAGCAACTCTAATTTATCCATCTACATGGGACTCCGAGCATTCGAGTAGTAAATCGCATCTCAAGTGGTGTCGTGTCTAGATTCCGTCGTATTTTTACAGATAGAATTCGTCTGCTGTCGCCCCTCTAGATTTCCTTAACGCCCCCTAATATTCTTTGAGACCTCTTTGAGAAAGATCTAGGTGAATATGCGGCAATCTATGTTATGGCGTTCAAACTTATTAACTAGAAAACTTTAACCAAAGTTCATATTATGGTTTGAGCTACAAAAGATTCGTCTTCCATTTTACTTGCCAGAAAAAAATTACTACTTTCATTCTTAAAAAAAAACTAGATTTTTGGTCATCAGCTTAACAACAGCTGAAATTTGAAGAAATGGATGAGACGTCTTTGGAATGCTCTTCCGATTCCAACTAGATGCTGAAATTAAATTAGTTTCTGTTATGATAAAAATCATTAACAACCAAAAAATTTGTGGTTTTTCAAATAGTGTTTTCTCTAACTTCTCTCATAGTTTCTTATTCTTCATTTTTAATTCATTGTTCCATTTATTTCTAAGATTTTTTCGAACAAATTGCATGATTCTATTATTCTCAAAACTTTAAAATAAACTCCAACTACTAAAGTAACGAAAGTTTAACTTTAATCCTTTCTTTCTCATTTCAAAATGCTGTATTTTATGGAATTGCAAACTAGGGCACTTTTCTTTACAAAAGTGAACCCACATTATTTAATTTAATCCGCTTTTGGAAGAGTTAGGCGAGTTAGGCTGACTGGTAGACACTTTGGAACAAAAACTTTAAGTTTTTAGCCTAGATTTAAAACGAAATTTAAATTCCCTTGACACTAAAACAGCTGTCGTAGCCAGTTTGATATGGCAACCACCGGAAATTTTAGGGAAAGTTTTTGAGAATTTTAACATTTCACATAAAATCTGGCAAGAGACAAAGTTCAGTCTTACCCCAAAACAAAAATGTTTGACTCTAGTACGACTGTTCAGTGAGCAATATTATGTATATATGAGTATATTTCCCATGGAATGGTGAATACCTCTACAAAATGAAGAAGGTAAATACGTAATACAAAAACATGCTTGTTTAATACAATTTTAATAAAATCGATGCTAGACTAATAAATTAGTCTATGGTGTGAATCTGATACCGTACTTACTCGTATTTCAGAGAGGAATGAAACTGGATGCAAAAGAAATTTATTTATTTATATACTGTCTGTCATTCTGTCTCGCTCACAATAAGCTCACGCACACTTACAATTCATGCGAATGCGAAATGTGCGATTGAGACAACGCTCAAATTTACCTACGGAAATCGCTCGAAAAAGGGTTTATGGAGAATACACTTTTCTACACCGAAACTTTCACGAAATTGAATTTAAAAAAAAAAATATTTTTTAGAAAGAAGAAGCTACGTCGGTAGCTTTTTATAATTTTATAATTCTTTATGAGAGTTGAGTTAGCAGCACTTTTTCCTTAAATAATATTTTTTGATAAATCGTACATGTTTGTCAGTGAATGTTTACGTTAATACGAAACGCATCAAAAATTCGAAAACATACCGACATAGTTTTTACCCTTTAGAAGGCAGTATAAAAAAAATATTCATTTAGTGCAATTTTCGATATAGAAAAGTGTTTTTTCCCGGGCGTCCTTTTTGTATGGGCTGAAAAGCGAAGTCTATCATCTTAACAATTGGTACAAATTCCACAATAATGAGTGTATCTTCCACTTTGGAACGTGCCGCAAATATATTATATCTTATTTTTTATTCATTATTTACATAATAACACAAATTAATCCACTTTTATCCCTTTCATTTACTACATGCATATAATATTATTTACACGTGTCTATTTTTACATATTAAATATGGTATAAAGTATACCGGAGGGCGCAAACGTCCAATACATCAGTATGAAATTTAGATATATCCTACTACTGACCCAGAAAAGATCAACATTCAATTCACGACAAGTTTAATTAAGCCTTATAATTTATTTGGTAGTGTTTATGAGTAATCTGAGTATTGGACCAGATAGAACGTACTCTTTTAAATATAACTGCATTCCTACTGAACTCAAATTTCGATTTTTCGGAGATGTCTGAGTGTATCCAATTAAAAATGTTCACAGCACGCGAAAATCCAGTTTTAGTTGTTACTAGGTGGAGATACTACTAGTGCGATAACAGAAATGATAATAAGCAAAATAAAAAATAGTAAGGACATCGTACTGAGAAATAGAAGAAAGAAAGAAAGAAAAGACAAAATAAAACTTAATAGAGGAATTACATAATTTTTAGTTCAAATATGTCCATTTGCTATGACATCGTATGAGCTTATAGCAAATAACTTAGCATAAATTAGCAAGGGTTTTTTTTATGTACCAGACTGTTTATGTAGAAATGTAATTCGTCACATTCTATAGCATTATACAATCCACACATTCGAGACATTGGATTCAAATAGGCAATAATTTTAAGATGAAATGTTATGTCTCCTCATATATTTGGAAATAATGTATTAAATCTTATAGGACCGTACTACATAATTGTGTATAATTGATTTGACAAGATTTGACAAGATTAATATATGGATCATTATGATGTGTACAGGTTATTCAGGGTAAAAGCTGAAGTGTATGCGAGATGATGGTGGGAATAATCCAGAAAGACTCTCAAATTCAAAAAACACTTCGGGTTTTTCAACAGTCGAAACAACCGGACTCATCGTATGATACGTGTTGCATTAATCCACATCAAGCAGTGAGAGTTTTTGCATTTTACCCTCTCTACCTACCTCTATTAAATGGCTTATTGTTAATTTTTTTTTTTATTTTAGAAAAGGACGACTCAGTAATGTTTTTCAACTCTATTTTTATGCATGTCTGCAAAGGGCACTAGAATAAACAAGCGATGTCTTTAATGTTCTGTTTGTAAGGCAGCTTTGTGCAAATATTATGCATAACTGAAGTGTAAACAGAGATTTACGGGTCAGTAAACATTAAATAAAATTGTTGAATACAAAGCACAGATTTAAATCGAAATAAGATTTCCCAGAAAAAATGTAAATCAACGATTTTAATATGCATTAGAAAAGTACAAAATAAATCTTAAAAGCAGTTAAGGCAGAAGTTCGCTGGCTGTTTTACATTTAAATTGATTTTCGTGTTTTTCTGCCTAAACGTAATATTTATCCGTCAATAACGAAGCAATCTGCGGTAGTGGAAAAAATGTTTGTGTAATTTTTTTATATTTCGGAATTCTTTTTTTATAATGACAAATTTTATTTATTTATATTTTTTAAATTTACTAAGCAAATATATTTTTATGCTTGACTGGTGTTTGGCCTTGCGAAGGCATTGACACAATTTGATAATACTTGCGGAAGACCTGGTAAATTCATAAGATGTGTTGACCCTTAAAATGAAAAGGCTACACGGAATTTTTCATACGAAACTTAATTTTGGATTTGAGGCCAAAATACCACACTAAACTGAATATAAAATTTTTTTAACCAAAAGATTTTGCCAGTAACTAGCTAGTTGATTTTAGAGGCAACTTGAAATTTTTTTTGAGTAAATTATAATTATTAAAAAAATAACCTTACCCTGAGCTTATATTTAGAAATATAATTTTAAAAAGTTAAAAATCCTAAAAGTGCTTTTCTTTAGGGCGAAAATTTGTTATTTATTTATTTATTTGAGACACAAACAGGATATTTATCGAACATTCATGTTGGTAATATAAAACAAAATTAAATACAAATATAAATAACCCTAGACTAATGTGTCTGCAGTAATCATATTTTCATATCTCTCTCTCTGGTTTCAATCCTGGGATTGGTTTGCAGCAATTTCCTTTATTTTTTCCTTCCATTCTTCCCTGTCTTGTGTGGCTCTTTTGAGGTCTGCATATGATGAGCAGCGCATGTCCACCAGCAGGTCCTCCAGGTACTCTCGGCGTGGGCGTCCCCTAGAGTTTGTCCCCTCGGTCATCCCTCCATTATGGCAAGAGGCCTTCTTGTCGTATTATATGACCGATCCATCTTGCACGCCTTCCGGACAAGGTTCTGAGCAGGTGCCTTCCTCCTTCGATTCTTTGGAGAACCTCCTCATTTGTAATGTGGTCTCTCCAGGAAATTTCTAATATTCTTCTATAGGACCACATCTCAAAAGCCTCTAGTCTCCGTTTATCTCTTTCAGATAGGCACCATGTTTCGCAGCCTTACATCAAGATACTCCATACATAGGTCTTGATGAGGAGTATTCTCAGTTTTAGGTCTATATTATTTGATTCTATTATTTTCGACCTTTTATTGAATGCAAGCCTAGCCTGGTGTATACGGCTGTCGACCTCGCTCATAGACCGACCATCCCATGTTATTTTGCTCCCGAGGTAGACAAACTCCTTGGTGTTCTTTAGTGGAACTCCTGACATCTCTACTCTCATCTGATGTTGCGTTCGGCCTACAGTCAGCAGCTTTGTTTTGTCTTTATTTATCTTCATGTTGTAGTTGTTTTGAAGAATGCTTTGCATGATTGTTAAGGCCTCTTGCAGTTCTTCTTCGCTTGCAGCTCTTTTTGTTCTCTTTCTTCTTCTTTCTTTTCTTATTTTCATATACACAGATGCAAACACAAAAAAAAAAACAATGTCAGTATTTTTAAACTTAACTATAAAAAACTTAATTATAATAATAAAAAAAATCTAACAAAAAGAAAATGTTTATAAAAAAATAATAAAACAACAAACAATCTTTTATTTTTATTTTTTTTAGGTGCACAAATTGTGGAGATACTTCTTGAATTTACAAAAATATCTATGATAGTGTGTGATTTAGCAAGATCATTGTATGATCTAGACATTCTAGAAATAGGATTATTTTATATATTTATATATATATATATATATTTTTTTTTTTTTTAAAGAAAGACAAACATTCCCAGGTTACGAATAACCCAACAACATTTGAAAATCTCCTACTACCACCACACTAAGCGGAAAATGTTGCTTGTGTTGTGATGGAGGACTTAGCCAGCCGAGGAATCGAATACGGAACGCCTGGGTGGGACCCAAACGCGATGCCCACTAAACCACTGACTGATATATTTTTAAAAATTTGTCTTAACAAAGTAAATCGGCCGTTTAAAATTTGCCTTTCCGCATATTAAAATGCTATTTTCTAATTTTTATTTTATATCTCATTATATTTCTGTAGTAAATGAATTTTTATCTTTTCATTTTTATTTTTCAATGTTGCCTGTAATATTCATGAAAAATTAATATATTCAATTACCTTTTTTTTATAAATTAAAACACAAACAATAATAATATCAGCACATACCCGCATTAGATATTTAATACAACTTTTGAATTTAAAAAAATTCATTCGGTTCGGTTGGGTATTTTGGCCTCAAATCCAAAATTGTATGAAAAGGGCTACGCAGCCGTCTCCATTAAGAAAAAATGAGAACGTGTTTTTATCTGTTACAATTCTGGGCAATATGTAAAAAACAGGCATTTTTATCGAAAAAATAATGTTTACTGGATCAAAAATGAATGGCTTTCGGAGAAAAGTTCAAACCGAGCAAAAGGTCAATTAAATGTCAACTGCATTCTTCAAGGAATTAAGTTGAAGGTTGAGAGGGACTTCTTTCTTAAACTTATCTCGATAGCTTTTGATGTCATGCAACATATCAACATGATATCAGAGATGAAAGTAAATTTCTGACACCAAAAAACTTAAAAGTGAACGCATTCAAACGTTATTACATGCATACGTCTGTAGTACCAAATTGTATAATCGAAGAAGAAAAGCCAAAACCTTTTTAATGAGGGTTTCCACGAAAATTCAAGTATTTTGATTAATTAAGATTTTCTGTCTCTCAAAATCTTTTTTATGTTGTTAAATTGTGGTGAACCTTTTTTTTTATTAGTTTCAATAGCAAAGTTTGTACATTATGTAGGTATAACGTATAATTTTTTTGTATTTTTTCACAGTCCTCCTCACTAGGGTTTCCTGTTCTGAGGCGGCCTGTAGTTTTTTTTTTACTTTTGTATTTAGTATTTAATTGTTTTTACATCGTTTTCATAATGTTTGTAAGTTGATTATTACTTTGATCTCTCAGACATGTTTTGAATTTTGTTTTAAATATACTCATTTCCTTAATTTTTTTGGTTTTTTATTTACACTAAATCTGCAGAAAGAATCCAACAAATCCATACCACTAGGATTGGCTTTACTACGAACTTTTTGGCAGTACATACTAAAACCTTTTTAAAGTTTAATGTGTTAAGTAAATCATGAATAGTCAATCCAAAAGATAATGAAATGAAAGAAGGTTGATGAAATAATATAAAATTTATTAATTAGATATTATGATGGTGACATTATCAAATGTTAATTTATACTATTTTGTTTTGAAGAGTGTTCTTTCACAAGTACATTTGTAACTTAATTTTTATTTATCTGCTAACAGTTTCGACACATCCGTGTTATTCACTAGCAATCTTAAAACTAACTTTAAACATTTTAAAGTACAGAAATGGTTCAAGTTTATTAGGTGTGTTATTGGGGGTGGTCACCTTTATTGACAATGTTTCCTTATTATGTTGACTCCTCCAACCATTTATGATATTATATTATGATATAAAATAGTTTATATGTACTGAAATATTATTTATTCTAATCATCAAATATGTGTTATTTCACAATTAATTATTAAAAATAATATATAGAATATTTGCAGCACGTTCCAGAGTGGAAGATACACTTAGTATTGCCCTGGTGTAAGACCACTATTCAGAATTGAAAACTTGCTTGAAATGGCTTTAGCCGTGTTTAGTGACTAGATCTGAATAGACAGGTACTTCCCCACCTTCCTCTTCCTCGTTTCCTTCCCTTCCCCACTTTCCTTCAGCCTCATAACATACCCCGATTGGGGATGCCATAGTCTCACTGATCTCAAAAAAAAATCTCAAATCGATATTAATTATATACATATTTATTATTTATACCCACACATTTATAAAGTATATTAAATGTATTCAAATTGATAAACTAAGACGAAGGAAACTTAAATATAAGAGGTGTTCGTTTACGTGTTCGATAATGCCGCCATGCTTGTCAAGTTCCGGGTGAAACGCAAGTCAACCTCTCTCAAGCTCTTCCCGCCGGGAATTCATCATAGAGGAAAATTTCTCCTGCCATCAAACTGTCGTCGTAGTGATGGCCGCTCGCTGATCGATGTACTGGATTGGATCAATATATTATAATGGGAAACTGAGGTTCGATATTTTAACTCGTTAAAACCAGAGATTGTAAAAATCTTTCTTTTATTCCTGTAATGTATTTTTATATACAAATTAATCAATCTAATTTAACTCTTCTTTGCCATTGTTCATTTATTCCAAAATTATTTTCTGCAAAACCTAATTTTTACAAAAATAAGAGATTTTCCAAATAATTTTTCCTATCCTCGGAGCAAATACATAAATAATGACATTAAACTTTTTAAAATTTAATGGTCACGCGTTTAAAATCAAAATTTACTCTTTCACAAATGGCGCTAGTTAAAATACTGTAGAAAGAAACACTTTTTTTACTAGTTATGCTTTAAAATATTAAGCTAAATTAATTTTTACGCCCGTACACGGGCAATGTGGCCGGCCGTGGTCGAGTGGTAAGACGCTTGACTCCCAATTGGAAGGTCGCGGGTTCGAACCCGGCGTGCGCAAATATATTTGATTTGATGAATTTGTGTTATTTTGCAATTAATTAATAAAAAATAATATATACTATATTTGCGGCATGTTCCAGAGTGGAAGATACTCTCAGTATCGCCCTGGTGTAAGACCGCCATTCAGAATTGAAACGTTGCTTAATAATGGCTTTAGCCGTGTTTGTGAATAGATTAATAGCCAGCTACTTCCCCACCTTCCTCTTTCCCATCTCCTTCCCTTCCCCACTTACCTTCAGCCTCACTCTCCAATTGGGGATGCCATAGTCTCACTGGCTCCAGACTGGAGCAGTTAAGAGTCTTGTGAGGTATTCACTATAAATGTATATATATATGAATAAAGAGTTTTGTCCATATAAACTCAATTCTGTTTTTTAGATTTTCACGGCCAAAAGCATTTTCGTTGTTTGTTTTTGTTCGTGTTGCGCTACCTCCTTCTTTAGCCGACGTTTCGGACAGCGTTGCAGTGTCCATCATCAGGGCAGATCCGGCAGATCCGACGATGTGTAGTTGTTAATGTTAAGTTCACGTAGTTCAGTAGTGTTGTGGATTCACCGCTCTTCAGCTGAAATAAACAAAATATTATTTAAATTTTTATTATTATCAATTAAAAAATAAAACTGCACTGATATGATAAAAAGTAAAGTAACAGTTTTATTCAATAAAATCTTAGCAAAAAGAAAGAGTATTTAAAATTTAAAGTTTCGTATATTTCAGATAGTTTTTAGGTGAATATTTTTTTTAAATATTTTTTTTTTTATATATCCAACAAACAAAAATGTTAATTTATAATACACAAATCAGAAAGCCTATTTTATCTAAATTTAAGAACAGTTTTTGTTTTTGCAAAGGAATAAAAAATAATAAGAAGAAATATTTAAAATCCATGGAAAAAATCAGGAATTTTGCGCGCCCAGCTTAGTTTGGAAAGTGTTCCGATATTAATTTCTTATTTTTGGAAGGGTTAAAGTATTTTCGAGTAGATTTTTAATTGTTTTAAATATCACCTTAAGGGTCAAACTCGGGAGGTGATTTAAAATTCACCTTGAAAAAACATAAAAAGTTCCTAAATCTTCTCCGAATCCAATAAATTGTAGAATGGAAATGTGGAGGACTGTGTTCATTGCAACTTGGCAAAGGGCAAGGTGGAAGATCCATCCCTGATTTATATGCCAGGCGCCTTATTCCAACAGACTGCTCACTGCACCTTGCACAAATGCGCATAGCACATTGTCTCCCGAGCAAGTGAAGTGGCAGCAGGTGCTGTATGCACTATATAGTATATAGACTCTCACGGAATAATGGATGCAGGCACTCAGGGAGAAGAAAGCCAATATGGCCTGTTAAATCGTGATTTGTAGACGAGAGCCGGATGCTATTCGAATATGCAGATTTTTAGTAAAATCGCATGGAAGCTTTGTATTTGTATTTTGATAAATCATTGCATGATCATGACCATGCCATTTTCGAATTCAGAGAAACAATGTATACGTTATGTAATTATAAATTAGTACATTTTCGGGACCGCATTTTCTTGATAATTTTACTGCAATTGTTCTCTACATAAACTTACAGTTTCTCAAATAATTTCCACTTTTCACGAGTCATGAATTATTATAAATATATAAAATCTAACTACAGTAAAATTTAAAGATCTAATTTATTAAATAAAAAATGTAAATGTTAAATAAATTAAAGCCTCTGAATTGAAATGTGAGTAGATTTATATATGCTTTTCATATATTTCAACTTTTAGATATTTATTTATTTATTTGTTATAATAAAAATACATTTTCATTTTATTGACATTTTGACTGTCCAACTAGGTAGGTCTCCCGTTCTAGGACAGTCCAATTGACAGGTATCGTACATATTCGGTAGGTAGGTAAGTACATAATGATTCATATAAGTATTAATCAATTTTCAATCAATTTTTTATATAATATACAAGAAAAAGTGTATTTGAAGTAAAT
Organism: Limnephilus auricula; assembly: GCA_951813805.1. Lineage (NCBI taxonomy): Eukaryota > Metazoa > Arthropoda > Insecta > Trichoptera > Limnephilidae > Limnephilus > Limnephilus auricula. The sequence continues at coordinate 4,895,354 of OX638401.1, forward strand.
ATACAGAACACAGTAAAATAAAACAAAAGAAACATTTTGGTAACAATTGAAATATATAAGGCGCTCGTAATACATAATTTTCAGATACACAGTTTCTGACTCTGTCTTGCCTAAAATAAGTATCCATTTTGTTATTTTTTTTTAATACAAAAAAAAAGTTTACAAGAAAAGTAGTAAAAAAAAAGAAAATAAAAATTTTGGGACAAAAGAAATATATAAGGCGCTATAAAAAAATAAATTAAACCATGTGAATATTTAATTATTTTTACGTAAAACGACAAAAATATTTGTCTAATTTAATGGTACGCGATTTTTTTTCATCACCAGTAATTTTAGTACGCGATTTTTTTTCATCACCAGTTATTTTAATTAGTAGAAAAAACGTAAAGTGAGCCATTTTTAACTCTTTTTTGTTTTTATTTGCAAATCAAAAATTTTGTGATTCAAAATTAATTATTTATTTCTAGATTTAGGCATATTGTAAAGGCATATTTAATTACCTTCCAAAAACAGTTTTTAGTTTTCGAATACGTTCTTAGTATATATAATATTTATTTAGATTTTATTCTGACCATCTTACAGAATATGCTCGAGGCCTGAGCAGCTAAGCTTAAATTAAAAGTTTATTTATAAATCTCAGGTTCTTTCATCCCAGATCCAGGATCCAATAGCTAAAGAAAATGGCGTCATTGGTATTTATTCGGAAGACTTGGTGATTAATTAAACGGACGTCTAAGTCTTTGACGTAATTATAAAGGAAATGAATTATATCTTCAAATTTTTAAGCGTCGAAGCAGGATTACAAACTGCCAAACCCCCGGGCAACGACGCCACTTTTAAAAGACGCCTTCCGGATTGTAATAATCTACGTGAAAACCTTTTAGGCAGATCGGCAAGATTCTTTGCACTGATTAAAGAGGTCATTGGTCCCAGGTAATCCAAATAAAAAAATCCCGCACCTTAATTATATTCTAAACGAAGAAAAATTATCATTATATGAGTGAACCATTTATTGGATAACCAACACCTCTGCCATAGGTCACCCCAAGTGGTACGCTACATTCGGTAACGTAGCAGGGATGCCCGGGTTCATGGGGTAAGGTTTATCTTAGTTTTGTCGGTCCACTTACTGATCGGGAGAGACTGGTTGAGAAAGATTTGGCCTCTCCAGCAGGACTCTTTCGTCCCGTGTCCTCTTGCACCGCGGTTGGAGGGATGGATTCTTACGTCCATCACTCCTGAACCCACTGACCCTCAGATTCCTAACCACCCCTAATACCATTTTCCTTCACATAACTTCCTATCCTTACTTTCCTTTAAAAAACCATCCGCACACCAAAGATGATGTAGACCGTAAGGGAAATTACTTTCCTCAGGGCCTCTTGTGTGGAGCTATTGTGAAAAATGGTAGAATACACATCTTGTAGTTGTGGACCGTAAAGTTATAACTTTAAAAAAACTTCTAGGTTAATTAAATGAGCTTTACGCCTCTAAGTTAATAAGTATGATTAAAACCACGAAGTCCGAGTTCGAAACGATGTTTTTTCATCTTTTTACCAGGTTATCTATTTGCCGGAGAAAATTTAATTAAGTCCAAAAGTTAGACTTTACTTTCCAAATTTTCACAGTACATATATATAATTTATGGCCTCATTGGAACATTTATTTAAGCTGCGTAATACATATCTAATTGATTAAGATGAGAAAAAATATTAATTTCAAAAGTTTTTTTATCTAATCGTTCAAACTCACAAATTATGTTCCTCCATTTATGAAGACGACGAAAAAATTAAATTAAAAAATTCTACTTTTACGTATAGGTACACGGTGTACGGAAACTCGTAGTACAAGGGGGATACTGGTGAATATATTATATCGCATGGAGTACTTACAAAAACATTTTTAGTGCATTTTGAGCATTTAGATTTGTTACATTTTTTTGGCAAACAAGGGATTAAAAAAAACTTTTATGGCTGGTATAATGCTCCGAAGAATTTGTTTTCAAATTTTACCGAAAACATTCGAAATTCTCAAATTTAAAACAATTTCCTCGAAAACGAAAGCTAATCATAAATGTTATTCTAAACTAAGCAATCGAATCTAAATGTGTCGTAGAAACACCAATTTTTCGCTAATTTGTCTCATTTTATTAAGACACACACATTGCATTACCATTAAAATATAGATATATAAAATTAAATCATTAAATGGTTATCATACCTATAATGTAAGTCCGTAGAATATTAGGCAATTTCACCTGAGATGTGAACGGTTCTTAAAACTTAACTAATAGATGTATGAGTAATTGTATTAAGGAAAAAGCGGATGGAAAGATAAAGTGAAATTTTGAAATCAAGAATTATAATATGCTCACGAATTGTAATTGACTTGTTAAAAAGTTTAATCAAAAATGCCGTGAATTTAAGAAATTTAATAAATTTGTTTTGTATGTTAGCAAGGAATCATGAAAAACGCATAAGTGTAGTAATTTTTCGTAGTGGATATAAGTGGTAATTGTAGGTTTAAGTGATTGTGCGAGTAATTGGTGAGTTATGAGGGTCAGTCAAAAACTGATGCCTCCAATTTGATTTTTTTTTAATTTGGCTCTATTACTCAAACCTTCAACAACTTGCAATCTGCAACTGTGTAATAATTGCATTTAAATTTTTTAACAATTACGTGGAAAAAAAATAGTGGCCATTACTTTTTTTAGTTATTTATTTATTGTTTATTTATACTTTTTGACTAACCCTCATATTTGCTGTATTAGTGTTATTGGCTTCTATAGGAAAAAATGAAGTGTGCCTGGACACCATGTATAATTTTTAGGAATGGAAAGTTCAATGTTCTGGTACTTCCATGAATTAGAAACTTGAATCTGATAATTTAGAACTGCGTATAGATTCTTTGGGGATACAGATAATAATATTAAACATCTAATTAAATATGCCTGTCGTGTAAGATCAATTAAATCATCTGTTCTACCATGGCAATCATCATATACACGTAGGTAGATAGATAGACAAGTATCGCAACAATTTTGAGTGTGTCATTCCTTGCATTTAATTAAAATAATTTAATTCTTTGCAAATGTAACTCGTAAAAATATTCTAATATCACCGGCATTTGCTGCTTACTGCTTATAAACATGTTACTTACTTTTTTAATATGAAGTAGTGAATATCCATCGACGCCAGCTCAGAAATTTTCATTAAAATCACAACGAGCTTCAAAGTTATTTCATTTTACAATTTTTCTATTTATTTTTCTTGGGTGATAAAGTTCTTGAAAAGCGTAAAGCACGTAGTCTCAGATATTTTATATTTAGATATCTAGCTATAGAAATATGAAAGCTATGATTGTTATTTGAAATTTTGTAAAATCAATAGCACGATTTCACGAATTAATCAAAGTAATATTGTGTTAAAATTTGAGAATGATTTTCTAGCTGCTTTGTATAGGTACTACTAATGAATACAATATAATTGATCATAAATTGTGTTAAATCTGATAATTTTTTTACATTAAGAGTAAAAGTTCAAAAAGAAGAAGAAGATAGTATAAAAGCAAAAATATTTAACGTGGCATGACTTATTAAATACAAAGAAAAAACTCATAGATAATATAAGTAACATTTAAAGAAAAACTCCTTTTTCACACCTAAAACCTTAAAAATAACGGAGCTGGTTATGATTTAAATAAATTTTGGTTTATACTTTGCGATTTTTCCATCGAGCTAATTTCATATAATTACGCTTTCGGCTCGACAAATGTACAGAGATTATCTTAAAAATTAACAGGTATATATTTTAGCAGCTTTAAAATTTGAAGTTTTTAGTCTAAATCATATGTTCTAAATGTTATAAATCGATAGAAATTCGGAAATAAAAGCCATTTTTCGAGTTTTTTTTTAAGTAAAACTGCGTTAGAATCGAGAAAATTACTTTAACTTTTACAACTTTGCGCATTCTAAGGTGTGTTATTACCAAATACGAAAACCAGACATTTTAAAAATAAATTTTATATTTTTGTACCATGTTCTATAAATTCCGTTCCCACATATTACGTCTAGACTTATCATTAGATTTTAAAATGTTGGGCTAAAAGAAAAGTTTATAGGTGGGAAGTTCAATGCGAACAACAGACTACTAGTCTAAAAAGCATTTTCCATTAAGGTTTTACTTAAGAACGGTGTACAATGTCGTATTTAAGCTTTCTGTGTGAAGACAAAAAGTGAAAAAGGGTCGTTTTATTAGCAAGAAAACCACGTCGGTAATTCTTGTTTCTTTTTTGCATTATCGTTTAAAATCATCCATTAAAATAGAGAGATCAATCTGTCTCCTGCCCGAAAGCAACGTTTCTTTGCGTTAATTAACACCATCGGCAAAATTCTTAATGTATTATCAAATTAATTAAAGAATTCATTGACATTAGAACATATTTGATTCAAATCTTTGAAGATGAGTTGAAAATTAAATAAGTTATGTAGATTTATGAATACTCTACCAAAGAGGATAAATTTATTATGTGAAAATATGTAAAAGTATAGCTCACATTATATTCTTATATTTATTTATTTATTTCATTTTAGGGAAATCATCAGTTTACAATGTGGTTCAAATGAACCAGTTAGATAAATTACAAATGCATAAATAAGCAGGTGTAATTTATCTAACTGAGAAAACAAACATAGATTTCATCAGTATACTATTGAATTATGTAACTTATCACGACTTAAATTTTGACAAAAAAAAAACAATGATTTAAAATCGATGTAAAGGAGAATTCTACAAAGGTGGTATTTTAAAGTAAAGGAAAAATGACAACATAAATTTACTCGACGGGTAGCGTTAATCGGCGATGATGAAAACTATATTATACACTATTCGACTAAACGAATACCACTTTAATAATTGGGCTTGTCCAACTAAAAATTTCGGGATTTTATCGAGAGTCGATATACACAGAGTAAAGGAACGTACTTGACTTACTAACAAGCGATTCCTGAAATTACATGGAATAAAAAAATGTACTTGATTTTTTGATAGATTTTTTTTTTCTAAAACAAACGAAATAAATCTTTCATATGTCGTCACTGGTAATCCAATCGAGTATCCACTTAACCCCCAGACAGACCCTAACTATTTTTCCAATATCACTAAAAACCACCCAAAAACGTCACCGGAGAACGAAATTATAATGTTTTTTTTTCACTCCAAATAATGTCAGGAATAACTGGTTGAAGTAAGTCAGGTCTATTACCTTGTATATATAAGAGATACTTATGAAGAACTGCAGTAAGTGACCTCTTCTAAGGTGATGATCCTTTTGAACTTGAATGTAACCTTCCAACTTTGAACTTGCAGACCATTTATTCACCCGAAACAAATTTGCAAGATACATCGAGAACAAATAGTTCAATTCAAACCACTCGGGTCTCAAGGAAAGATTTACGCTAAGGCTGTTTGTTTTTTTTTACTTTCGCAGCTGGGGTAATTCTTCATATAATATAAACCACTCAGAAGGCTAAAAACATAACTGCTTTGTACTGTTTTCGAATTTGAACAAACAAACAAAACAAAATTCTTACAATGCGAATCGATTATTTGTTAGTGGAGGACTCAGTACATCAACAAACCAAAAAGCATTGCTTCATTCTGCATACTTTCTTCTGCTCGCATATTTTAGATAATTTATTTCCTATTTTGAAAAATCCGTCATCTTTTGATAATATTTAAAAGAGACCCATATTTTTTTCAGTTAGCTCCACACAGGAGGCCCTGAGGAAGAAAATCCCTTAGGGCCAATGTCATATTTTGGAATGCTGTATGGAGAGTCATTTAGGGAAAGGAAGGAGAGGAAGTTACGGGAAGGAAAAGGGTATGAGGGGTGGGTATGAATCTGGTGGTCAATGTGTCCAGGAGTGAATTCATTTCTCCTACTGCGGTGCAGAGACGAGATTATCCGGCTGGAGAAATCTGGGTTATGTCTCCCTTAATCAGTCTCTCCCGATCCAGTCCACCACCACCCCGTGAACCCGGGCACCCCTGCTAAGTCACCAAACGTGGTGAACCTCTTGGAATGACCTGTGGCAGGGGTGTTGGTTATCCAATAAATAGTTCCCGGAGCGGCAGTCCCAAATTGAATTATGATCGTTTTTCTTAACAATTTTTTTAGAACTTACTTTCAATATGTAAACAATTTAATATTTTTTCGCGAGATACATGGGGTGTAATGTAAATGGAATGTGAATGAATGTAAAGTTGTTTCTTAATGTACAATTCAAATCACGGGTGTAATCAAAGTGGGGAAGTACATAAAACGAACAGTTTTTTATTGCCTATTGGAGAGCCGCTGTATAATATCCGCTATATAGCGAAAAGGGATTCAATCCTTTAAACTCTTTTAACAGGTCAGAAATGATAAAAAAAATATGAAACGTAGTAAAACTTTTTGTTACCTTCATTGTACCTAAGTTCTCGATAAATTCATTGAAAAAATTTTCAGATAAATTTTCAAACAGAGATATTATTCGAAACAAACGGGTTTTTCTCAAGGTAGAATGAAAAATAATATTGACTGAACTTCGATTTTTTAATTAATATTCCTCGCTGACTACCAAGTGACGCATATTTTTTCAATAAAAATAAAATAAATTTTTAATTTATTATATCAAATGATAGCTCTGTTTCCATTTAATTTTCAATATTAGTAGATTCCTGTTAACCATTATAACCGTCACCATAGTACTCATTTTTCCTTCATACAACAGAAATATTTCTGTAAATTCCTGTTTTATCATATCCACCATTTTTCCTTTGTTTTATCAAGACTATTTTCTCTCTTTAAAATTTCAAACTCTCTTTCAAAATTGCAATTACTCATGGAACAACAGCATGTGACCGAAGCATACTACTCTTTGTATTATTAAAAAAGGAAGGGACTTAATAAAATGTGAGATTGACACACCAAAACAGTGCCCTTTATGAATATATAACAATTGTAAATTTTTAGTTCCGCACGCAGGCAGAGAAAATTTTCACGATACAAATGCATTTCAGTGAAAATAGATCTGGTTTTTGTAGTTTCTTGATTTCTTTTTCTTTTACGACAACATTTATTCGACTGTATAAACGATAATTCTTTAAAAATGAATACTGTTAATTGGAGTTACAACCAGATAACGAATTTCCTATCTACTCTTTAAAGGTGGCTATAATAGGTAGATATACTTGTGCTTAAAATATTAGTAAAAGATTACTACGCGGTGTCGTCACATTGAGGGGATACCCGGCGGTGATTTTTCCATACAAACGTATTCCCTATTTATCTCTCTGGATTTTAACCCTAGAGAAAATATTGTTTTTACATAAAATAGATATCAACTAGGGATGTTACGAACATTCGCATTCGTATATGCGAATAATTCGCATCATTTTAAACATTCGCATCGACATTCGCATTCACAACACTCGATGCGAATGTTTAGTGAATGCAAATGTGTGCAGATCATGTCGTGACTCGCCCACTGTCCACGTGTCTTTTGTTTTCTGTCTAAGCAGTCTAAGTCTGTCTAAGTAGAGTAACCAGGATGGTAAACGGCATTCAGCTTCAGGTGCTAAAAGGTTGAGGACTTCAACAAGCAACATAAGCCTTCGGCAAGTTCTGTTAAAACTCTTATAAGCAATCTGGCAGGAATCCTAGATTTCTCAAGTGATAGCGAAAACTCCGACGGCGCTGAATCTGGAGACACTATGAGCTGTGACATCAAAGCTCAATTGAAGGCATATCTTAAAAAAATAGCCTCTCTTGATGAAAACCCCTTGGACTGGTGGAAGACTAAATTGAAATACGACAAATTGACAGATCTGGCTCCTAAATATCTGACCGCTCCACCGGCCAGAGTTCCGAGTGAACAATTGCTCAGTGCAGCCGGCCTTATATACGAGCCCCTTAGAAATCGCCTCATGCCTCTGCAAAATTGCTTTTTCTGAAATATAATATGCCTCTTTTGAACTTCGATTATTAAATTGCTTAATTACGATTATACTTACAGTATAAGAATTGATTTATTATTTTTATTTTTTTATTAAAACGGTAATGTTGACTAAAATTCTTTTTATGTGATTGCTTAACATTCGCATTCGCATTCGCGAATGTGAAAAATATCACATTCGTAACATACCTAATATCAACTACTAGCGTGTTGGTAATTTTTGTTTTTTGAGAAATTACTTTTTGTAGAAGTTATGATTTTCCAAAAATCAATAAAATTGACTAGTTTAAACGTCGTCAAAAGACGTTCAGTATACAAACTAGACAATGTTTTTTAAAAAAAGCAAAACATACAGACATAAAATAGTTTGATCGTCGGATCTGCCGGATCTGCCGGATCTACCCTGATGATGGATACTGCAACGCTGTCCGAAACGTCGGCTAAAGAAGAAAGTAGCCCAACACGGCATAACACCCCAAAAACAAACAACGAAAATAATTTACTTTGGTTTAAATGTTTAATTTAACCCGGTCTAATGTTGAATAAGCAATACATATTGTAGCAAATTGTTACCTAATGTGTCACACCATGTTTGGTTGTATGTAACTTCCTTTTAGATCTAACGCTTTGGAATAGAATTCTCAAAGCATAAATATGTACTGCAAACTGCCTCTTGGCGATAGACACTGCAAGGCTATCCAAAAAGCTGGATCATGACGAAGTAGACACATACACCGAAATATAACCACCCCATTAAGTAATCCTGATCTTAAAAACAATCAAATTTATTTTAATTAAGTTGTTTTTAAAGGGATTGATTTTTCAAGTAATAACCAAGGTGACTAATTCTACTTGCACGTACTCAGTTGTAACGTATTCAAAAGTATTTATGGGAAAATTTCTTCTTTTTCAGATGATTCCTGTCCATTGGATCCTAGCGAAAAACGAAAAGTTTAGTAAAAGTGCTAGTGTTAAATAAAAAACATGTTACAACTAAATATGAGTTCTTGAAAGTGGTTTTAGTGAAATATTTTTGCCTCATAGTTTTTCAGCGAGTGCTGATAGTGTAGTGGTATAATGATGTTGCATCGTAGTTCATCGTCGCGGCGCCGGAGGGCGTCTCGCAGCGCCGCGTCCTCCCCACAGGGGCGTCTGGTGAAGCCACCCGGAAACTCCTCGCCCAACCCTTCTTTATCCCCTTCTCGCCGGGCCAGCGTGGCAGTCACCTCAGAAACTGAAAGCCTACAAATTCCAAGAAGCCCTAGACGAAGCCCGAGGCATAGTCTTGCACCAGATCTAGACATCAGCCCAGGCACACCAGACATGGAAGAAGACCACAGGACACTACCAATACCATACTTGGACAGAAGTCCTAGACACAGTCTAGCTCCGGATATACCAAGCTTCAACAAAAGCCCCAGACACAGTCTCGTTCCAGATTACAACAGAAGTCCGAGAAACTCTTTAGCCCCTGAAGGTGCTACTAGATCACACAGAAACTCCATAGTTCCAGATATTTCTGCTTTGAGTCCACGAAACAGCCTTGCTCCAGGTTTGGATAGAAGCTCTAGACAAAGCCTCATACCGGATGCAGCTTACGGATCCAGAATGAGTCTCAATCCTTTAGACTTCAACAGAAGTCCTAGAAACAGTTTGGTACCAGACACAGCAAGGAGTCCGAGAAATAGTTTGATTCCTGATACATCCAACTGGAGTCAGCACAGAAACTCACTAGTTCCAGATATAGGCAGAAGTCCAAGGCATTCACTAACTCCAGGTCAGGCCGATATGAATAGAAGTCCACGTGGAAGTATTGCACCAGAGAGTCCAAGATTGAGCCCACGAGGAAGTTTGGGCGATGGAAATAGGAGTCCGAGGGGAAGTATTGGTGGTGGTCTCATATCAGATGTAGGGAATCGTAGTCCTCGTGGGAGTATAGGGATGATCCCTGAAGTTGGAAGAAGTCCGAGAGGAAGTATTTGTGGGGTGATTCAGGAAGGTCGTAGCCCAAGAGGGAGTATTGGCGGTGATGCGGGAGGGAGGGAAGGTAGGGGAGCTAGAGGAAGCCTGACTTTAACCTTCCAAGAACCTCCCAGTGGAACAAGGAGAGCTAGTGACGATAATGGTGCTGCTGGTAAGTTTTCAATAAAATATTCTACCCTTTTTAATGTAGTCATGGTTTTCAGATGAATCATTTTTAGATTTTTAGATTTAAAGGATAAAATATTTCAGATGAGTACTGTATCTGGAATATTGAGGACAACGCATGGAGTAAGGGTCTAAATGTTTCATTTTGTTGTGATGATATGCAAAGCAACGGTATATTTAAGGAGAGAAAACAAATCACTCAGCAATGAAGATTTTTATCGATTTCCTGAAGAAAAATATGTAATAATTTTTTTTTTTACTTCTATATTAAATAAGTTACAATTTCATCAATTCTCGATGTAATCTGTGTTTTTAATATCACTCCTCACGACCAATAGTGATAATTGTGTACTATTGTATCCTCTGTAAACAACATAACTCTGATGGTCGGGATATTCAGTAATATTTCAGTTCGTTTAGATTACGAGTCGTCGTATTCACAGTGAATATTGAACTGGACTAAACTTCCCTTCTAAAGGATGATCTAGATTAATCTGCAGAAGATGAAATACTTTACTGAAGTTAATTTAAGTTACTGAAGGTGACCACCTGTAGATTAGATATTATCGGCGTTCTTCGCAACCATTCGGGTAGAAGACCCAAACGGGCGACAGTTGTCTCTCTCGTATAGAACGACTTGAAATACATTGAAACTAGATACATATTCACATACACTACAATAATATCGCCCTGACTCTATAAAACCTCAAAAGCCCACTTTAGGGTTTTGATTTAATTTACTTCCTCTTTTCCTCGGGGACCTATAAATAAATGAAACACGGACCCCCGTAGGTAGGCATAGATTCACGCCATCGATGGTTTAAGGTCAACATCACCCATGGGATTGCTATAAGCCATAAAGGGACCACAGCTGATAACCCAGACTGAACGCGAAATTTTGTACGCAACTTTTTTTAATATCGACACTTATTTTTCAAAATTTCGTCAGGTTTAATGAAAATTGTATATCTATTGATAACTATACATTAGTGGTAAATATTGAAATAAAGGATGAGCTGATCTTTGGCAAACAGTACTTCGAGGATGTTCAGGTTCAAGTAAAATTACACTCCTTTCAATTTTAATAAAAAAAATTAATTTATAATTATAAAATATAATTTAAATTTAATTTCAATTGGTGTGGGTATCGCCCCTCCCCGGGAACCATTTATTGCTTAACTAACACCCTTGCCGTAGGTCACCCCAAGGTGTAATTTCTTCAATATTTAAAAATCTAATTCACCCCATGGATCCGTATAAAAAACAAATCCAATTTGGAAGGAAGATATGGTTACCCCAGGAACCATTCATTGGATAACCAACACCTCTGTCATAGGTCATCCCACGTGGACTTAGTGATCAGTTTCACGGGGTGAGGTTTGTCTAGGTCTTGGCGGCGAATGTGTCTGCCCTCCAGCTGCGTGGCAGACGTAGAGATACTGGTTGAGAAAGACCTTTTGACCTCTCCAGAAGGAATCTTTCTGAACATCGCTTCGCACCACAATGGAAGGGTTATTTTCAAAAGTCCGTCACTTCATTCTCAGAACGTTCTTAAAAGTACTCTTCATCTAGCATACACAAAGTTGACATAGATCCGATAGAAATTATTTTCCTCAGGACCTACCTGTATGGAGAGAATGTAAAAAAAAAAATATAAATGCTTTAGAAAAAAAAAAAACTATTTGCATATCTCAGACAAAAAGAAAAGAAAAAGACTTCCGTGTATAAATATTTCAGTTCACATCATAAATAATCAAACTCACAATCTTTAAACCCAAACACAGTAAAGTTTCCACTGTACTAAAGCGAAATCTCCAAGCATAATACCATGATCAGAATTCCATTATCGCGGCTTACCCTTTCAGCGCCTCTGTGAAATACCATACAAAAAACTTTAATATTCGTATCTGTGACACTTATAAAAGGCAAAAGGACATCTTTTACGGCTCGTGGAAGCAGTGTAAGGGGACAAATAAAGGAATGCCTTACACGAAAGTACGGGTTTATAACCCCTTTAGGACAGGCTTTCTTAACCTTTTATGATCTACGAACTCCTTTGCCAATCAGATTAAATTTACGAGCTCCAGACTCATAGAATAAAATTGTGTTAAAATCCAATAACGTTTCAAAATTTTAAAAAATGTTTTAAAATGTGTCTATTTTAGTATCTTGTTTTGATTTTGCGAAATACATTTAGCGACCTACGTCGAATTTGTGCCTGATATGACCTAAATTAAAGAGAAAAACTCACTACATTTATTATCTTGGTAACTATTTTTAAACATTTGAAAAAATAAATGTAATTAATTATACACACATGTTATTTTTTCGCACAACGGTTCAGCATTCCAATATCTACAAGTTTTAACAAAAAAATCTTTGAGGAATATCATCTGTAAAATTACAAGAAAACGATAAATTTAAAATATGAATTATCGATTTTTCAGGCGAAATCGCAAAATTCACGCTCAATTTATAGAAACAGATGGTGAGAGCTTTAAACTTGTGTTTTTTTTTTCTTCCGATAATTCACTTTGTGGCGTCATTTTTAATTAAATGAAAACAAATAATTTTGTGTAGGCACACAACTTATATAATCACAATTATCGACATGTTTCAAAACCAAAGGTTTCTTCGTCAGGATGATATTTATACGGACGAAGAAGCAGCATAAAGTAATCAATACATTCAAAATACTTAATATTAACTCGGAGAAAAAAGAGGATAAAGACAAAACGCACTACGACGCGCAGTCACCATGGACATTTCACTTGCTTATCATATGTTTGATTACACCGCACCGCTCCCGCGCCGTAAAACGCGTTGCACTCTGGCCGACCACTTATCAAAAAGATATTCAGAGCTAGTTCCCACAATTATTTTTCCACTGGTTCAGAACATCTGCTTTGGTATGTTCATGTGAAAACGAGAAATTCGTTTGACTTTTTGCCGGGAGTTTTGTCATGTAAATTTAGGTGATCCATCACGGGGCGGATATTAAAATAGACACAAGTCCCCTTTTCCCTGGGAACATTTTCATCTGAGCCGGATATATTAACGTACGTCAAAGTTGATCGGAATAATATGGAAAAGATTTTCTTGTATGATTTTTTATGCTTAGTTTTTTTGGCGTATCGGAAGAAACATCGGAAGAAACATATTCTAAAAGGAGAATATGAAAATATACGTGAAATTAATGCAGTCAGAAATGTTTTTTCTACTAAAGGTGTATATTTTATACATTCTTGCCGAGAGCCAAAAAGTTTGTAAAATCGCAGCGTTTTTACCAATGAAACTGAGTGATCACCAACTAGTAAAAATTTAATTATTTTCAGTTAACTCGACAGAATGCATTTTCGTTCAGCAACGAATCAATTTAAAATATTTTTATAATAAATTCCACAGTTGAGAGACTTTATAAATTATGTTAATTACAAGGTATGTAATTTTTTAATGAGAATAGATTTTGTTCCCGACCGGCGTGGTCTAGGGGTAAGGCTTTGAATCCGAAGGTCAGGGGTTCGAACCTGGCGTGCGCAAATATATTTTATTTGATTTTATTTTGTTTCACAATTATTTAATTAAAAATAATTTTAGTATATTTGCGGAACGTTCCAGAGTGGAAGATTCTCTCAGTGTCGCTCTGTTGTGAGACCACCATTCAGAATTGAAACATTGCTTGAAATGACTTTAGCCGTGTTTGGCAACCAGATCTGAATAGCCAATTACTTCCCCACCTTCCTCTTCCCCATCTCCTTCCCCTCCCCACTAATCTCAGCCTCACTACATACCCCTATTGGGGATGCCATAGTCTCACTGGCTCCAGACGGGAGCAATTTGGACTCTTGTGCGGTATTTATTTAAACAAAAAAGGCAGGTGATGAAGTTATAAACGTGATGTCATGTAAAAAATGAGCACTTGAGTTGCCAGAAGAAAAACGACTTGGAAAACCACGTTACGTAGGAATTCTTTGCAAATTGTCGAAAAAACTAAGAAGGAAATTAATATTGGCTTAAACGAGACGAATATAGTATCTAACTGAAGATAATGGATACAAAATAAGGAATAACACAAGAAGTGCCCTTTAGGTGTACTGTTTGATATATTGTTTCACCATGATTACGAATTTCAAATGGGATGGCGATATGCAATTTCAGGCAAATGTAAGAGAGACACACCGCGGACTAAATGCTTTGGAATGGGAATGAAAGATATACTTGGGAGGTTATTTCACAGTTGAACTGTTGAGCACAAGAAAGAGGCATGACCTATTTATTCTAATGCAGAATATGTCAATCGTATACAGATGCTCTGAGCAAGCGTTTGTCGAGTCTCCCGGATATGCCCGACGCCAAAGGGATTTATGCTGCCATTTCCATGCGGTACTTTCGATTTAAATGCAGATAAACTCAGAGTTGTCATTTGTCTACATCCAGGAATAGCATATGTCCGTTAGGCTAAGGAAAATACAGATCACAGACGGTCAAAGGAAGATTGCTCGTTTGAAGGAGACAAGATTTTCGTATCAACCTTGGTCGTAATCAGACACGATTGGGTCTTTTAAACGCCGTGGTTTGTTTTACCCCAAGAGGAAACTATCTTTCTCAATGTATCCGAGAAAGTAATTTATTTGCTCCTGCCCTGAACGTAATTTATATTATTAGATTAGAGTATAAATTCATAATTTAAATTACAATAAAGTATAGTCACAGAACAAAGAAGGCGCTTAAATTTTACAACGGTGAAAATAAATTAATGTTGCCAAGTCCAATTTTCATACAAATTAAACTGTATAATTGGTACATTTTGTGATATTCACTGCGGTTTTATTTATTTATTTTATATAGAAAAAAACAGTACATTGTTTACAGCGATTAAACAAATTTACAAATATTAAGCAATATATCATGGTGGACATGGTGGTACGTGTGGTATGTTTCTTTATGATGACTTATTTGTGATATGTATATTTAGTAATTACCGGGTGATGTGCGTAGTGTTTGTGAATATGTGTGTAGGTATGAGAAGTGGTGATCAGTGACGGAATATGTATGCATATACAGTTTATATTATTGACATGACGCTCCTTTAAATTTGGGCAGTAAATCCGTGAATCCGAGAAAATGTCGATGCAAGTTTAAGCAAATACTTTTGAATATATGAAGGGCACAGTTAATTGGTGAATCAATTGCTGCATTTGTTTTGTTTAGAAATGTAAGGCAAGTTTAAGTTGGGGTAACTGTTTAAAATGTTTGAAAAATCACATCACAAATAACCAATTATTATTAAAAAAAAAAACAGAATTCTAGGAATTTCTATGGTTCGAGCTTCTATCGAAGTTACAAACACTAGAATTAATTAATGTCTTCATGCTAATAAAAAAAATCGACCAACGGAAATTAACAATGAATATCTCAGTGTGGTAATTTGAATACTATAATTATTAAAGAATACTATAATTATTAAAGAGTAAACAAGGAGTTAGTACTCACAAAGTGGTGATACATGGACATTTAGCAGGTACCTCCTAAAACATAATACAATTAAAAAATAATAACCGATCAGAATAAATCGGAATTACATTTCACAAAAGACTTTTATACTCCTACACCAAGCTCAAGAGCCAGTTCTCTTAATTGGTGTTGAAACCAAAAAAATGATGTTTTCACCTTTTTGTTATACCTTTTTATTATATTTTTGTTTTTATTTAGTTATTCTATTGTTAAACAATGATTAAAATGTAAAATTGTTGTGTGTAAGAGGTGAAATAAATTAAAACTTCTTCTTCTTTCGTATGGTGGGGGGGTCAGAGGGGGACATCTAGTTCTGCGAGCCAGTCCAGGGCTTCAGGCGTCGCCCTGTGGACCTCATCAATCCCGCCGGGGAATGAATGGAGCGGGCATTCGTTGACTACATGTACGGTAGTCTGCACTGCACCACATTCGCACGTCGCCGACTCTTTAAGGCCCCATCTATGCATCATATGGGCACAACAGCTATGGGAGCACCTTATCCTATTGATGGCGGAGCAGAGTTTGCGAGGCAATGAGAACCCAGGCTGTCTCTCAGTGGGGTCTTGTACGAGATGGGCATTTTCCACGTTGGCCGATTGCCACTCAAGTTTCCACGTCCCTTCTGGGTTGAGGGGTGATTGGAGGAGTCTTTCTCCTTCCGTCCAGAAGGGTTTTCGGGACTTCAAGCGGCATGCCGGGTGGGAGACGACATCATCGTGCAAAGGAATTGCGCTTTTTTGCAGCGCCTTCTTGTATTCCCTCAGTGTTGCAATCTCTCGCCTGATGCTTGGCGGGGTTATATTTGCAAGTACGGGGAGCCAAGGAAGAGGAGTAGATTTTAAGGTAATTTATAATATTTTAATTTTAAATTTTATTTTAATTAAACCTTAAAATCTACTACTTTTATACTAAAAAGAATATGTAATCACAATAAAAAGAATATATTTATTTGAGAATCTTAAGTTAGTTCTGGTAGTCACTGTGTAATCAATAAATTTTATTATGTTCATGTATGACGATTCTTAAAACAAAATATTGTAGCAAGCCACTTACACCGTATAATATTTTATAAACAAGTAAGTTACCCGCCTCACTAGACAATGTCCGTTCTGAGACGGGTAACACTAATATTAATTTGATTTGTATCTTTGATTATACGCTTCCTATAATTTATATTATTAATGACTCTATCTTGAATTGCAAGCATAAATCCTTCTATTTCTGTGCTCAACTCTCCAATACTCAACCATTTGTTTGACGAAAGTTTGTCAATCTTTGTCAATTCCCATTTGGTACTCTAGTAGGTTAACATGTTGTTCTTGTATTGTTGTATAAATTATACTTATATAATACACTTGCACAGCGTGGATTTAAAGATTTAGCCTCAAAAAACCAAATCTTAATAATAATGAGTCCATTATAAATAAACAAAAAATATTATTTTACAGCTCCATCTTGGAAATGTTTCCCCCTCCTCCTCCTCAGCCTACACAGAACCCACCTCAACACTTAGTAATGTGCATATTATGTTCACCCATTGTTTTTTTTTTGCATTAACTCCACATAGCAGGCCCCGAGGAAAATAATTTGGCAAGGGCCTATGTCATCTACGCTGCGTGAAGGGTCTTTTTGAGTGAATATGGATCTTGAAAAGATCCATGTGGTACGAGGGAGGAAACATAGAGGCTGGCAAAATGTGACAATTGTCAACCGTGTACATTTATTTGGCGCTCGTTAGGCATGTTTCCCGAATATACACCGGTGCTTAGGGGATCAACGATGCTGGTTCCTTTGTAATGTCAAGTTAGTATATTTTACCCTGAGAGAGGAACGGTTGTTCCGAAACCGGTTGTAGTTTGTAAAAAATATAGAGGTTCGAACAAAGAAATATTGAATCATTTACATAACTTTTTAATAAAATCCACATTTTATTTATTTGTCTAATTTCTACTATCACTTCACTAAAGCACGTTTCTTCAGGAAACGTTATGCCTGTACAGAGTAATGATATAGCTAATTGTAAAAATGATTAAGCATAAAATTTAAACCAGTTGTCCAATTATTGAACGTTTGTTCACTTGTATTACCTTTTCAAAGTTACTGAGACATCATCAATCAATCCAGTCCGAACTTAGAACTGGTGCCGAAAGTAGATCTGATATCGAGACAAGAATCCTTATGCCATTGACATTTAATTATTCCTAACTTTGGCGCAAGAAGTTGCTCCTCAAATCATCCGTTCCATTGGTTTCCCATCTGTGACGAAAGCTCACCGAATTGCCAGAAGTTCTATTAAGTCTTGAGTTACTTGTCAACAGATCTCTGAAACTACTCATTCGCTACTGAAATTGTGAAACCTGAAATCTCATATTCACTATGAACTAAGTTGTCATCTGATATGATTTGGGATTTTCACGGTCAAAGGTTTTATCCTGATTAAACCGGACGTGCAGATTGAGATATATATTGAATCATTAAAAGATAAAAATTCTCATTTTTTTGACAGCCTTGAGTCCTTGTGAGAGCCTCGAAAAGTAACCTTCTGTTACTTATACCAGAGGCCCTAGCACGTTTGCTCTATAACGATCGTTAGGATAACTATCGGTAACTTCTCATCGTTCCCTACGACAACTGCAGATCGCAAACGAATAGGTGACAGTTCACAATGACTAAGTGTCCTTAATATATTCGATATCAACTGTCGTTTGTACGTTTGAGATCTGCAGTTGTCCTAGGGAACGATGAGAAGTTACCGACAATCGTTCGGTAACCAGAGGCCCTAGCACGCTTGCTCTATAACGGTCGATAGAATAACTATCGGTAACTTCTCATCGTTCCCTACGACAACTGCAGATCGCAAACGAATAGGTGACAGTTCACAATGACTAAGTGTCCTTAATATATTCGACATCAACTGTTGTTTGTACGTTAGCGATGTGCAGTTGTCCTAGGGAACGATGAGAAGTTACCGATAGTTATCCTACCGATCGATATAGAGCAAGCGTGCTAGGGCCTCAGGGCGGGTAAGTGGTGGATAACCTCCAGTGTTCAGTCCAGGTGTCTAGAATCAGGTACAGCAATCTCCACTTTTTTCAACTTGTCAATGCATGAGAATTACCGAAATGAAAAGTCTCTTTTGGTTTTCTCAAAATAAAGCTAGCAGTCTACAATGGAGTGCTGGTACTAACTTTCATGCATGGAACTGCAGAGGAAGGATAAAAGTAGACTGAATGCTGTAGAGATGAGATTCCTAAAGCATATGGGTGGTAAAACTATGAATGATCGTGTGAGAATTGTGGATATCCGCAAAGAATGCAAGGCTGATGTAAGCTTAATGAGTAAGATCAAGAAAGGGACCCTAAGATGGAATGAATGAAGAAAGGAGTGTAAGGAAAATATACGACGCAAATGTGAGTGGAAGAAGAAGTTATGGACGCCCGAGGAAGACATGGCACGATTAAGTGAACCAGATACTTAAGTCGGGCCATGTCAGGAGTCAGCATAATAGAAGAGCATATACGAGAAGATGTATGAGTGTGAATGAAGCAAGGAGTGTATGCCAAGACCGAGTCGTTTGGGGATCCGTCCACTCTGCCTACCCCTTCAGCGAAACGGCGTGATGGTTGCTGCATTTGATTCTTCACACCTCAACTCTATTCTCTATTCTACTTCAAATAAAATGATATAAAGCAACATTTCTTTTTTTATAAAGTGTTTTTTTAAATCGTTCTTTAAATTTAATAATCTTTTGTGTAGGTACTTAGACAAGTTGACATTAATTTTTTAGAACTAAATGAAATAATTATTTTAGACTATAAGTGTTACTAGCGAAAGAAAAAATGTATTCTTATTCATAAGGATTAATAAGAAGTACACTTTGCTTTTAAATTGCAAACGTCACGTCTTTGGTACGAGCTTCATTTCAAACGCCACTTTCAGGATTAAATTAAGGAGGCATGCTTTAATTCCACCAGTCTAGAGCTTTTCCCACCCACCATAAGTCTTTTCCTTTCCAAACTATGCGAAAAAACCGGATATTAATTTTATTCACAGAGTAGATCTGGGCCTAGAAGAGTAGGATGAATTTTTCATCGCGAAAGCCAACTTTAAAAACGTGTTTCTACATTGTGTAGTGAAAATAAAATTAATAAAACGATTTAAATGAAATTCTGGGATTATTCTTTTTCAATTGAAACACACTAACTTCAAACATAACTTTTTAATTAACACGTTAACTAGTTCCGGAAACAACCGCCATGGCAGTAAAACAACTTTTTTAAAACAGTTGTGTTTTTGCCAGCGTGCAATATTTTTCGCTTAAATTGGTTTAGTTTAAAAAAACTGTTCTCAAAAACAATATTGTAATAACTGTGCTACTGACGTCTAGTATGAAAGATGCGGCAAGAGATGTCCAGAAAAAAGGTTTATAAAATAGTTCGAGCGGTTATAAAATGTTCCTTCAACTTCACGTATTACCTGATACAGTACCATTTAATGGAAAACAACCCCCCTGCAATAGGTCCCTTAAAGTGTTTCGCTACGTTGGGTAACTTGCTAGCAGGGGTGCCTGTGATCATGAGGTGAGGCTTGTCAACGTCTTGGCGGCGGATGCGTTGCCCTCCTACTGTGTGATTGGGAGAGATTGGTTGAGGGAGAACTTTTGAACTATCCGATCGGAGTCTCTCGACTCATAGCTCTTCACCGCAGTGGGAGGGTTGGATTCATACGTCCGTCACTCTTGGATACATTGACCCTAGATTCCTACAAGCCCCTCATTCCTTTTTCTTTACCAGAACCTCCTCTTCTATCTTTACATGAAAAAGACTCTTCACACAGCATCCCCAACGATGACATAAGATGAGGGGAATTGTTTTCCTGAACGCCTCTTTTGTGAAACTAATGTTAAAAAAGCCATCCGTTGTCCACTCATCGCCTTGCACTACAGTGAGATAGTTGAATTCATAAGTTCGACACTGCTGGACACATTGACACCACATTCCTACCCACTCATTTTTCCTTCCCAAAACTTCCTCTCCTTCCTTTCCATCCTCCACACAGCATATCCATAGATAACTTAGCTCATTGATGATTCTTTTTCCTCGGGCCTCCTGTGTGGAGCTAATGTTAAAAAATTAGTATTTTAACTATTATTCCGCCATCCTCGATCACAGTATGCAAAATAATGTAAAATACCGACGTGCACGGTTTTTGCAAATATGTTTTACAGAAATATTAAGAATTTTTTTGAAACCAACCATTAATCTTCTAATGTGGTCGAAGGTGCTTGATCCCTGGTCTCTTCTCCGGAGGCCCGAAGTCAATTAATCAACTAATGTGGTTGAAGGTGCTTGATCCCTGGTCTCTTCTCCGGAGGCCTGAAGTCAATTAATCTACTAATGTGGTTGAAGGTGCTTGATCCCTGGTCTCTTCTCCGGAGGCCTGAAGTCAATTAATCTACTAATGTTGTTGAAGGTGCTTGATCCCTGGTCTCTTCTCCGGAGGCCTGAAGTCAATTAATCAACTAATGTGGTTGAAGGTGCTTGATCCCTGGTCTCTTCTCCGGAGGCCTGAAGTCAATTAATCTACTAATGCTGTTGAAGGTGCTTGATCCCTGGTCTCTTCTCCGGAGGCCTGAAGTCAATTAATCTACTAATGTGGTTGAAGGTGCTTGATCCCTGGTCTCTTCTCCGGAGGCCTGAAGTCAATTAATCAACTAATGTGGTTGAAGGTGCTTGATCCCTGGTCTCTTCTCCGGAGGCCTGAAGTCAATTAATCTACTAATGCTGTTGAAGGTGCTTGATCCCTGGTCTCTTCTCCGGAGGCCTGAAGTCAATTAATCAACTAATGTGGTTGAAGGTGCTTGATCCCTGGTCTCTTCTCCGGAGGCCTGAAGTCAATTAATCTACTAATGTGGTTGAAGGTGCTTGATCCCTGGTCTCTTCTCCGGAGGCCTGAAGTCAATTAATCAACTAATGTGGTTGAAGGTGCTTGATCCCTTGAAAGTTTCTTCTCTGGGGGGCTGAAGTTAATTTAAGCCTGGTCTCTTCTCTGGAGGCCTGAACACAATTTTAGGGCGAACTCCTTGCTAACTTCCTCTGTTTCCAAAACCAGGGTTGATCGCACAATACCATATAGGATATGTTTATAATGAAACACTTCTGATCCTGCACTTGTTGTTTTATAAATTGCTTGTAACAGTTTAAATATATATAGATAAAAGGCTTTCAGAAATGTAATGCGTTTAGAAAATAACTTGGTAACAGAGTATCAACAATGAATTGACATATTTTGTTTGTTACAGAAAATAGATTTTTTTTCATGTTAACATTACACCTGCATAGCTAATGCAAGTAGCTTGTGGGCAGGAAAAAAGTGCGGACAAAACATCGTACAATATAAAATGTCTTAAATATAATTCAATAGAAGAAAAAAATATTGTAATTTTATAAAATACAAAATAAGACACGTCTACAAAATTTTAAATTGCAGTAGGAGTCAATTAATACAGAAAATCTGATTCCAATAACCATGTTTTTAACAATAATGAAAGTTTAGGTGTCGAGCAACTTTTTTTCAAATCGTAAGGCAGCATATTAAGCGGATACACCGCGGTGTTTTTTCCATACAAACGTATTCCCTATTTATCTCTCTGGATTTTAACCCTAGAGAAAATATTTTTTTTTCATAAAATAGATATCAACTACTACTAGCTTTTTTGGTCAGTTACTTTTTATAGGAGTTATGACCTTCCGAAAATCAATAAAATTGACTGGTTTAAACGCCGTCAAAATACGTTCAATACAAACAATGTTTTTTTTAAAAAAAGGAAAAAGGTACAAACATATAATAATTTTTGGTAAAATAGTAGTTGGTAAAAAAAAATTGAAAATCAGTCCAAAAAGTGGGGAATACAAAACCTCGATTTTAGTT
The DNA here is from genome assembly GCA_951813805.1 of Limnephilus auricula. Lineage (NCBI taxonomy): Eukaryota > Metazoa > Arthropoda > Insecta > Trichoptera > Limnephilidae > Limnephilus > Limnephilus auricula. Next base: position 4,917,942 of record OX638401.1, read on the forward strand.
AAGTATTAGTAGCCCGAGGTGCATTGTCCCTTTCGCTCAATATCCGGTGGAGTAAGAGCAACAGTGACAGCAACAATTTAGTAAAATCTATTTTTCAAATTTCCCCCCAACCGGGTTTCATCTTAAGTATAAATGGAACAATGTATTCAAAAGTTCGCTGACCATGTTTATTAGAACATCTAGGTACTATCATCCCTTCATTTTATGCGTTAAGAAAATGAAGATTATGTTGGTAGTTCTCAGTCGAAGTATGATGCAGTTCAATATCATCGAATCGGAAAGGGATACATTAGCTGAGTGGTCAGAGCATCTGCCCGGAAAGCCGAAGGTCCTAGGTTCGAGTCCCAGATGTATCCGTATCTTTTTTCTGATTTTTCTGTTTCAGATTTTCGATTGAGTTTCGCTAATAGTATCTTCAATAACTAAAAAGTTAAGTATTTAAACATACGTCGACACAACACCGATCAGACGGTATCATGGTAACTTTAGCTCCATGCAACTCATTTATGAATACATGAAATGTCCCTCTTCGGGAGGATCGTGAAGTATTTTCCTCAATAAATAAACGGTTATAAGGAAACTTGCGGTGTTTGTCTGGAGAGGTAGATGTACAGGGAGCAGCCTGGATATCGTCACGTACAGAAAGTCATTAAAAATTCCCTACTGCCATTGGCTTGCCTGATCTATGCCTTTACAGAAAATTCCTGGACAGCAATTGTACGAACACAGACCGTTTACCACAAGTTCAAATAGTGAGGTTTTCAGAAACGACCAATCGTACGGAGTTTTTTTTTTAAATTTATTTATTTATTACAAAAACATATATTCGCTTATTTATAATTTTTGTTACATTTTTTACACAATCTCTTCACCGGAGGCCCTGAGAAAAAAATTCCGTTCATAGCCTATGTCATATTTTGGGATGCTGTGCGTTGGGTCTTTTTTAGGATATAAAGTATGAGGTTCTGGGAATGCGAGAGGTATGAGAGGTAGATAGGAATCTGAGAATCAGTGTGTCCAGGAATGACAAACGTATTTTTAATTTTTTTTATTTATATCTTTTCGCCATACACATATTATAATTATTTTTTATATCAAAAATAACCTCACTAGGACTATAGCCTGTATTGAGGTTAACATTAATACATTTGAGCGAAGAAGCATAAGTTTAATACAAATAACAAAAATACATAAAAAAACACTAAAATATTACACGGAGAAAGGAAGAAATTAAAATATTACATTAGTTACCAGATGGGTAGAACTTTGAGAATGAAATTGTAACAATATTTAAACCATAAATAAATTATTAATCACTATACCCATTAGGAAGCAAAGTGAAAGTGCAAAACAACTAGGGTGACACTCTGATTTTGACAAATGGAACTTAAATAAAATCTTACTATTTAAAAAAATCTTATTATTTAAAAAAGGACAAGGATGAAAAAATAGTATGCCAATCCTCCATCAACACAAATATATAAACATTCTTTTTAAATTTAGCCAATGTATTGGAAGATCTCCCATTGCGATGCAAGGCGATGTTCAGAGAGAGTTCTTCATCGCCTTCTCTCCTACCTTGCTAGCCCTCCCGAACCCCCTTCGTTCCCCTCCCCCCTCCTGGAATCCCCTTTACCTTCCTCTTTCCATCCCAGCCACTGAACTATTTGAAATACACACAATTTTCAAAAAACTCACGCAAAATATTGTAATTTTTTATACAAATGTCATAACGACAGAGCTCAACGTTATATATAGAAACCTTTGCAGGCGTGCATACAACAAATCACATAAGTTTCACCGCAATCCGATGATTGGTATAGGAAATAACTTCAAAACGCCACGTTCACCATCACATATAGAAACCAAAAATGTTTAGAAACCTTTACAAGTATTTCACTTCAAAACAGTACAGCTTTTACGATAAAATTTTATGGAGGAAGCAGTTATCCATTTCTTTTCACAATTTTGCACATTATTACATAAAGACACTGATTTTATGAACGGTGTCATGGATTTTTATGAATTCCTCGAGTGTTATTTATCTTTGCTGCATTTACGCCCACGTTTGAATGCATTTATCCAGGAATATACAGTCTGTATCGCTGGTGCAGAGTCCTCGTAAACTTCGCTTAACTCGAATTTGATCTTAGTGGCTGTTAACTTCGAATGAAAATAGTTTTATGGTGGTGCGGAACTCTTTTTTATCAATTTTAGTAAAATGTCAAAGTGATCGATTCATATTGGCCGTCAATCGTAAAGTACGAGTCGCAAGTCACCGACATATTGACAGAGGTCGCTTGAGGTAGATATTTTATGAATTATGGTGCCATTTCACGGAATTTACGAAAGTTTTCATACTACCCCTCATGAATTTTAAACGATGTACACGGAACAGAAACTGGTATAAAGTGTCTGTTGCAACAACGGATCGGTTAATAATTTTAGTGAATTTTGTAATGCATGCTAAAGGAAAACTTTTAAACAAATTAATTATTGTGCTTTCATTGTCCGGTTCGTTATTAAAATTTAAGTCGTTTTTCTCCCCGTAAAGAGCATTGTTTGAAAGAGCCACATCTTTTTATTAAATGCTACTTTGCATAACTACTCTACTGCTACTCGAAAACAATCGTCATCATGATTGAAATGGTATAGGCGTTTTAAATGGTTTTGCTTAAACACAGCTACTCTATTACAATTGATACGGTGACTGAAATGGTTCAGGCTTCAAAATGATTTTAAAAAAAAACTGGTACTCTACTACAGTCGTCACCGTGACTATTTTTTATTTTTATTTATTTTTATTTATGTATAAGAATATTTTTTTACATTTCAAGTGATTACATTATACAAAGATACAATTATTCATTATTATTCTACTACTCCATAAGTTGAGCTCTAGGAGCTCGTGTTTATGGGAGGAGTATTTACATGCAAAAAAATGTTCTAAATAAATATGTAAACAATAATCAAAGACTTATGAAATAAATACAAACATTATTCAACATAGGTATACAATTTAAGAAAAAAATATGTTTTTGAATGACAATACCAATATACTAGTATATTTAAACTTTTAACATTGATAATACAGATTAAGCAAGGGTAAACTAAGGGTAAATTAAGGGTACTATATATCATTATCCAATTTCAGGGATTTAATTTGCTTTTTGAATTGTTCATATTTCAAAGTTTCGGTTACACTAATTTTGTTTTTGGACAATAATATATTGTACTATCTCACACCTAAATACAAGGAGTGATGCTGAGCCGTAGTCGTTCTAAGCATAGGGATTGTTATTAAGCCATTAGTTTTGAATCTATTGCTTATGCTATCTGAGGGGTGAATGTTTTGGATAAAATATTCCTTATAAATTTGATATAACGCGTTTCTCTTATACAATTCTGTGACAGATGGTACATTAAATTCCCGAAATATCTCAAAAGTAGAGAAGTCGTATGGTTTCCTAAGGATGATTTTTATAATTATTCTTTGAATTGTAATTATGGGCTGTAATGAAGCCTTAAAGACCCCTCCCCACCCAATAACGCCGTACTGTAAGAGCCATCACCACGAATGAAATGGTTTAGGCTTTGTAAATGATTTTGCACAATTAAAGCTTCGCTATTACTGAAACGGTATAGGCTTTGTCAATTACTTTGCATAAATAAAGCTACTCTATTACAATCGTCACCGTGACAGAAACGGCAAAGGCTTTGAAAATGATTTTTCACAACTACTCTACAGCAACTCTAGTAAAGTCGTCACCATGACTGAAATGATTTAGGCTTTGTAAATGATTTTGCACAAACATCATTGTGACCGAAACAGTATATATATAATATAGATTTTTCAATGATTTTGCATAAACAAAGCTACTCAAGTACAATCTTCACCGTGACTGAAGTGGTATAGGTGTTGTAAATGATTTTGCATAAGCAAAGCTTCTAAATAAAATTTAAAAAATTACGGTCGTATCCATGACTGAAATGGTATAGGCCTTGTAAATAATTTTGTATAATCAAAGCTACTCTATAACGATCGTCACTGTGACTGAAATGATATAAGTTTTGTAAAAACACTCGTACTTCATGGGGCGGCAGAATTCACACCCGCCTATCAAAGAAGCTCGAAGTAATCCACTTCTAGGATTGTCATTATCAATTTATCTATCAAGGTCATTATTTAGTAAATCCATCCACTTTGTCGTAATAAAATAAAAGCACCGTTTTACGTCGGTAAAATACGATCCAAGCAGCGATAAAAAAAAAATACTTAATGGTCGTTCTCTAATAAATTGGACCCTCAGTATTAGAACAAATGAAATACAACGCGTGCCCGTTTTTCGTTTTAGACAATAACAATAAAAATAGGAGAAATCATAAACCCAATGCTGACATATTGATTTATTTAGATTACTGTACGTTTTATTAAAAATCTGTGAGCACTTGCGTTATGAAATTTATACATCGAAAATATTTACGGTCCGCCGTGTATCGTTAGCGAGTTTTTTGTGTGACATGTAACAGATTTTGCTTTATATTTAAGTTGTTATCTATTGTTTTTAATCCGATTCGTTAACTTGGTTCCATTACAATTGATTCCAGTTGGCCCCCGGGCATACTTACATCAATATGCAGTTGGTTTAAGGAAAATATTATATACCTACTTTTTTTTTTACATTAGATCCACACAGGAGGCCCTGAGGGAAAAATTCCCTCAGGGCCTATGTCATCTTTGAAGATGCTGTGTGGAGGGTTTTTTAAGGGAAAAGAAGGAGAGGAAGTCCTGGGACGGAAAAAAGTTTGGGCGGTGGGTAGGAATCTGGGGATAAATATGTCCAGGGGTGATGGATGTGGATGGGTTGAGAGGGTCCGCCTGCAGAGATCAAAAGGTCTCTCTCAACCAGTCTCTTCCGATCCGCCCTGCCACGCAGGTGGTCGGCAGACGCATCCGCCCCCAAATCCCGGACAAACCTAACCCCATGAACCCGGGCAACCCTGCTAAGTCACCAAACGTAGCGAACCACTTAGGATGACCTGTGGCAGAGGTGTTGGTCGTCCAATAAATGGTTCCCGGGGCGGCGGTACCCATAACCGCCTCCCAAATTGTTATAATAAACTTCCACAAAATATAACCAAATGTCCTTGAAGGGGTATGTAGAGAAAATATACCGCCGAATAACGAAATAGTAAAACATTCAAATGCATCAAAGAAAAAACTACTTTTCTGTATACTGTAAATCGAAAAAAAAATCGACACTAAATATATTCGTTTAATATCCTTACCAACTTATTACAAAATAAGGGTTTGAAATTTAGCAAATAAGGCACAAAAAAATATAATTAAATAATTATTGTAATTTCGAGTGGGCTAACTCTCGGGAGATCAACTGTCTTGTCACCGTCAATAAAATGAGATAAAGTACTAAATAGATTGGCATGTCTCTATTGCTTACAAAACAGAGATAATTTATCTGAATTTTTGGTACTGCAGTAGAGAATGTATTTGATAAAAATGCTTTCCACCATTTATCAAACGAAATGGGAAACCAATGGATGTCTCATAACTTTAAGATTTATTGAATAATATGATTCCGATGCTCGTTAATATTCCGTACAGTAAAGTTATAGTCTCAATGGCCCCAGTTTTTTTTATATGGTATTCAAATAAAATATATATTTTATTGGTCTGCAGCGATAAAAAAATAGCACTTCTAAAGAACAATAAAAAATGTAAGACCCATATTTATAACATTGTAATTATTTAAAAAGGTAGAAGCCAAAAATCAGTCAATGGTAACATTGTGAGTTCTGATTTTAATAAGATCGGCAAAAATTACTTATGAGGAAATAAATTATTAAATATGAGGTCCGAATGACCAAGTTGTTTTTTTCTCTAAATAAAACATAAAATAGATAAAGTGGGCCTCAGTAGATGAGGGGTAGGGCTATCGACCAGAAACCGGAAGGTGGTGAGTTCAAATTCCGGTGTGGGCAAGTAAATTTTAGTTGTATGATTCGTGATATTTCACTATTTATCATTTAAAAATAATATAACGTATATTTGCGACACGTTCCAGAGTGGAAGATACTATCAGCATATAAATAATAAAATTAAAATAAAACATATCTTGAAATGGCTTTAATCGTATTTAGTGACCCGATCTGAATAGCTAGGTATTTCCCCACTTCCTCTACCCAATCTCTTCTCTACTTTCATCCTTACAACGTACTTCAATTGGGGATGTCATAGTCTCACTGGCTCCAAGTGGATGGGAACAGTTGGTTCTTACTATTGTGCGGTATTCACATACACATAAAACAAAAAAAGGTGAGAACCCAGCATAATATTATTTAAAATTCACTCTCAAGTAGTTACTTCCAAAAATGCTGACTACCATCCAGCCAAACTTTTCCATAGCTTCCATAACTTGAACACCTGTTCACAATCAAATGAGTAGCGTTTTCACAATAGAAATATTTACAAACAGCTTTACTTTCGTGGGACAGTTCATTGGGGGTCAATATTCATTTAACTCTTAAACGTGATGAATATCGAGAAAACTCAATTCGAATCCAACCTTCATTCAAAAAGAAGGCGAAAATTGCGAATTTCTAAAAAAGAGAATTATAAAAAGTTGAAAAGAAAAAAATTTCACAAATTTAAAAAACATACATAATGTAATCATAATTTGCTGCCCAGAGAACCAATTATTGGATAACCAACACCTCTGCCATAGGTCACCCTAAGTGGTTCGCTACGTTTGGTGACTTAGCAGGGGTACTCGGGTTCATGGTGTGAGGTTTGTCTAGGTCTTGGCGGCGGTTGATCTAGACACACTTAAACCCAGATTCCTATCCAACCCTCATACTTTTTTCTTTCCTAGAACATCCTCTCCTTTCTTTCCCTAAAAATACCCTCCAAACAGCATCCCCAAAGATGACATAGGCCCCGGGAAAAATATATTTCGTCAGGGTCTCCTGTGTGGCGCTATTGTAAAAAAAAATACAGGAATCCTCCAGAAAAAAAAATCCCTCGGTTCCTATTTCATCTTAAAGGGTGCTGTGTGGAGGGTCCATTTTAAGAAAAAAGGAAAGGAAGTTCCAGTGAGGAAAAAGTTATGAGGGGTGGGAAGGAAACTGAGGGTAAGTATGTCCAGGAGTGTTATTTTCATATCTCAAATATAGCTTTTCTGCCTCCATGTATCACTAAATTAAGTAGTATTGCACTACGTATAAAGTAAATCTAGAAAGAGTTAGTTAGAGAAAAAGTTTATCAAATGTGTCTCTTTTCGCGTACGAAATTATGTAAACTATGTCCCCGTAAACCTTAAATCTCTTGATCAACGCCGAGACACCAGAGACCCATTAATGCTCTATAAGATAATTCATAACTATATTGACAGCCCATAACAAAATATTCATTTTAGATGTCCAAAAAGAGTTACTCGATCTATAGATACATTTTATATTCCTAAGAGTAAAACGAATTACCTTGAAAATGTATTTATAAGAAGAAGCTGTAGTACATTTAATAGATTATGCCCAAACATCGATGTGTTTAACAAAATTCACAACATTCATAAAAAATGACATTCCATCGAATGCCATATGTTTAACCAAAAACTTAATTTCATTGATTTTTTTTTTTTTATTAATTCCTCACATTTTCTCTTTTACTTTTAGTAGTTTTTATTTTAATGAAATCTTTTCCTCAAATATATTATTGATATCCTTTAAAATTTAAGTGTATTAGAAATATGTATATCATAAAATACTTTGTAAATTGAAAATGCACTTAATCAGAATTGTTTGTATTAGGTATATTGTTGCATATTTTTTTTATTATGGTCCTGTATCTAAATGTCGTTATTTTATTGGTCAATGACATAAACATACATATTCACTGTCATATATAAATGTATTGACTGTTTATAACGCAAATAAATAAAAACAAAAAAAACACTTCGTAAATTTCATAAACGTTGAAACACATTTACAATATATATTTTTAAAGTCTACTACAGCATAAAGAAGCTTTGCAAATAGGTAGGTGCGTACTTAAATATACGCTTTTATCCTTTAACCTTTCCATAAAAGCATACTGAAACACCTGTAGAAATTTCACTAAAAAGGCTTAACGTCACATTAAACGAGTCTTTAAAAATATAAACGTCGCCTAGAATATGATTTATCATCACGTGGAATTATTATTCCTGGAAAAGTTTTCAGTATTTATCTTGAGTAGTTATTTTCTGCAAAACGGTGCGATTCTTTCTCCAAATACAGTGGCTCCGTCACGTACGCGAAAACACTAGCTGAATAGAATACTCAGCGGTGAGGTAAATTGACTTTTAGTGAGAAGACTGGAGAGATGTAGCCACGGCAGGTGCGCGCGGTGAAAATGTCTACCTTGTTGAATTCGCTGTTCAGGAGACTATGGATAAAAAGATAATTCTGTTCGTTTAAGGTATGCTTTTAAAATTCGTTTACATCGTAATAGTAAGGCAGATAGTCAGATCTATTCCATGCCATTATTAAAAATGTTTTTTCTTCACGTTGAGAATGCACCGGCGCAAACAATCCATTCATCCAAATATTTTAACTTCCAAAAAATATGTTTTCCTAAAATAATTAAACTATGCCATCTGTTAGAAAGCAGATAATAACCTCTTTTAAGCATCCCCATAACTGTTCATGGCTTATTTGAACATGGATTTTTTAGGTAAATGCGACGATTTTTAACTCGCAGTGTAATTTACAATGAATGGATCTTTACGGCCGGCGTAGTCCAGGGGCAAGGTTTTGGATTCCCTTTCCGATTGTCGCGGGTTTTATTAGATTAATTTGTGTTATTTCACAATTAATTAATTAAAAATAATATATAATATATTTGCGGTACGTTCCAGATTGGAAGATACTCTCGGTATCGCCCTGGTGTAAGACAGCCGTTCAGAATTGAAACGTTGCTTGAAATGGCTTTAGCCGTGTTTAGTGACTAGATCTGAATAGCAAGGTACTTTCCCACCTCCCTCTCCCCCACCTCCTTCCCTTGCCCGCTTACTTCAGCCTTACAAAATACCCCAATTGGGGATGTCATAGTCTCACTGGCTCCAGAAAATAAAAATGGCTGGGAAAATAAAAATAAAATCTTTGAAGTTGTCATTCACCGCCAAAGCTATATTTACCGTTTCATCTCTTCAATTATTGAAAAAAACACATATTGTTAAAATTTGAACTAAATTGGGTAGTGTCAACTGCTTATTCAAAAATAAATAAACCGTTGTTAAATCATCATGATATCCCAAAAATCACATTTGTTGCGGTAAATGTACCATTATCTTAGGTGTTGTACGTTGTTTTATTCCTTCTGGTAATATTTTCCCATTATTTGTAGAAATCGAGGGAAACAGAAGAGGAAAGAGGAAATAGAGAAGAACGTGAGTCAGATGGTGCAATGAGAGACGCGATGATTACACGTCAAGAGTGAAATATATTGCTCTTTATCATACGTTTCACGTGGGAGCGTTACACTCATTGTTTTTACGCCAAGCAGTACCAAACACTCTAGACGATTTTATTTCTAAAAATATGGTTTTACTAACGGTAATTACGGTATTGCAAGTATTTAGTACGGATATGTTATTTTTTTTATTATTTTTATTTCATATCACGAAATACATGCAAACAAAGAAATCAATTTGTGAGATATTATTTATAATCTATAATATAAAATTTAATGTACGATTTTTTTTTTTTAATTTTGGGAATATGATGTGCGCATACCCGGGATGGTTATAGGATAGATCTGAACTAGAGGAAAGTTTTTAAAATTCATGTAAAAACATACATTTTATTTTTTTGTAAAAAAAGACATTGCTATCTATTATGCATTTCAGCAAGCACTAAACAGTTTAGTTCATCCTTAAAAAAGTAGAGATTTGAAACAATACTTTAGGTAGGTAAGTAAAAATATATATTTTAATTAATAAACTAAACAAAAATAAATTAATATTGTTGTGCTTAACTAGTTTTTGAGATGGGATATTATTTATTCCCCGAACAAAGTTTGACAGCTCAACAAAAATCTTATTCGAATAAAACTTCTTCATATTATTGATCCCCAGAAATTCGCTATTATTTCCAAACTCATCAATATTATCTAATTCCTGTCAAATTTTGACTTAATTACTATAACGACATTATAATTTATATTGAAGGGCCCAACCTTTAATGTAAAGATTTTTATTTTTTATTTTATTGAAATAACTTGTAACAATAACTTTCGAAGGTTACTCCCATCAATATAATATATCATTGATGGAGAAGATAGTACTAATAAATCCAAATGAAAAATGAAAAAAAATAAGACCCAAAACAATGAAAAAGTAACTGTCGCACTGGGAAACGAACAAAAGATCTGTTTTCTTACCAGGACATTGCCTTAACAAACTCGGCCATTGGGACCCATTCATTTTTCGATTATTTTTGTCGATCTAAAATTTAAATTCAGAATTAAAAATATTAATTAAAACTATTTTTTCAAATATTAATTTATGTATTTAAATATTTGCCTGCATAGTCAACTGGTTTCGCTTTAAAATTCGCTTTAATACGATTTAACTTCGCTGACCGTTTAAAAATCCATGGAGAACATTGTAAGATTCTAAACCAAGGAATCACATACTTGTAAATAATCCAAAGAGTCATTAAAAAGAGAATTAGAAAGAGCCACTAGAAAGAGCCATTTAATGACAACTTTATGGTAAAACAATAACGCTTTATTGTACTAGATAGACTTTGAAATTAAGATTGTTCCACGTATTTAATGCTATTTCTGCCCGTATTTGAAAAATCTAACTAAAATAATAAATTATTTCGAAACCAGTTTTACCACGTCGTGGGTCGTGGCTTGTCCATATCATACATCAGCGTTTTCACGTTCGTTTAGTTAATTTTATTTATAGTAAATTCGACTGCTCGTAAGATTAGAACTGTCAAACAAACTTGTTGTGTTTCGCAGCTAAAAATAATGTGAACATTATTTTAAAACGCAAGCTTAATGATCAAGTAGTTTTGTGAACGGTATGTAGGTATACCTCACCCCCAAAAAAGTTTGTTCCTATTTTTATTTTGTTTAATAAATAAAAGCAAAATTTCCTCTGGAATCATAACATTATTATTTACCTACGTACTTATAAATCACAAAATTTAAAATAATATTTAAAAATTTCATATACCTAAGGATTTACGTATATTATTTGTCCGAAGAAATTTTACTATCACAATTCATTTTCAAACTTTCTTCAGGCCTGCAAGTACCATTATACTGACTATTCCGATTTGGCTCATAGGCTCGTAGTACAAACTGCGATAAAGCGAGCTCTGGTGGGATTAAAATTTAGTATTCAACAAGGCCACCATGTTGACCCGGAACCAGAACGTAACAAAAAAAATTACAAACACCAAATTATGAAACACCAAATGCTCGAGTCAAAACAGTGTGATGATCTCGCCTTTCAGCCAAAGAATTAGTATTTTCAGTATACCTAAAAAAGGAAAGCACATATGGAACTGGGGTAGAGTTCTTCTCAGACGTTGGGACAATTAACATTCCAGAAAAGTCAGTTGAAGCAAAATTTATGACGGCAGCAAACAAAAAAATACGGGCGAAACCTATTCATGAAATAATTAATGGGTCTTAAATTTAATTTTAAGACTAACATCTGAGGCACAAAGGTTGACAGAATCGATTTATTAATGGTCAAAATTGTCACTAAGGCGTTTGCACTAAGTGACATTCCTGGGGTGCTAGCATGGTCCATCGATATAACCCTATATCTATACTACATTGACAAAATCCGTCATCTTTGGTCACTTATCAATATGTGCTAGCACAGTCACCTATTGATAAGACATAATCCAACCGACGATTGACAAAAGCTCGCCAAATCGTATGCGATCTTGGCTGTGACCCTAGCATGGTCCATCGATAAAACCCAAGTATAGATATGAAATTCATTAAATTCGTTGTCTATGGTCAGTTAGCAATAATTGCGAGCACAGTGAAAAGATTATTCCGTTAGTCGGTAGATAAAGGTCACTGATTTTAACGCGGCTTCCGTAGTGTCAGATAAGATATCAATGTGCAGTTTTATTTAAATAATGTCGTTCGTTATGCAAGTTAACTGACTTATTAATTAATGGAGGTTAACCTAAAAACCTCCTAGTATTTAAAGAAATCGTATATGCGATCCATAAACTTACATGCATTCATTTAAGACGAGATCAATGTATTCATTTTGCTTCGAGATACGAACTTTGATAAAATATGTCTTTGGATCGTATCAACTATTTAACTCCCGTCTAATCGCAAAAAGTAAATGCGAAGCGCCGATGTATATTAAAGTTAGTATTTCAATTCGAAATTGTCAATTTATTAGTATTTTTTAATTTTTAAATAGCTCATTTGAAATTTAGTAACGTAAATTCATCAAAAAGGTGCCAGTGTTGCCATCTTATACCGACTTAGTATTTTTTTCCTTCCGATATCGGTTTCTTTAGCAACGGTGAAAGCGTGCTAGGACATTCGATATAAACGTCGGAACGGTATAATACAACGGAAGATGCAAATCACGGGTGTAAATGTTCGAAGGATGATATTTCAAAGATCTAACTGTATATGGGGCTAAATATTACTTCGTAAAATATAATGAACTATTTATTAGCGAGATCACCCAAAAAAGTTGATTATTTATATTGTTAACACTACTCAAAGCAGCATCCAAAAAAGGAATGCATTTTTCTTCGCCCATTTTGTTTCAAAATCCCGCGCTTTTATTGTCGAGTCCACTTTGGTCGAGTCTGTAGAAATGACGCGTTAGCTCATTGTAAGTGGAGTGGTTCTAAAAGTTTATTTTAATGTTTTTGAAATGTGGATTTGTGTTTTTATACCTGAATTGAAAGTTTGCTATTCTATTTTTACATTTAGTTTTGTACGCATGTGTCAGATCCTGCTACTCAAATTGCTGGAGAAAAATTAAATGAAATTCGTGTTCTTGTCAATTACACTGGATAAATTTTTAAGGACTCAGAGGTGCCGTATGAAAATCTATGCTTGACGAGAGCATTATAGAGTTCAAAGGATGTCTTAAGTTTAAGGAGTATATTCCATCCAAACGCCAACGATTTGGAATAAAAATATTTGTTTTGTGCAACGTGCAGACGGATATATTTTAGATGTAATTATTTATTGTGGTGAAGTGACGGATGTTACTGACGAACAATGTCTTGGGGCTTCCGGAGCTATTTTTTTTTTTTTTTTTTATTATTATTGAGTTAGTTTATACTACATGAATATAAACTAATAAGCACAATGTAACATTTCATTTGATAAATTTAAATATTTTTACAGTAATCATAACATTTCTTTTTAAATACATTCATTCTTTCTTCATTCTTCATAGTTTCAGGCATTTCATCATACATCTTTAGTCCTCTGTACATTATGCAGTTCTGTGATTTTGATTTCTTCATTTGTGGCAATCGAATTCTGTTTATATTTCTTGTTTCATAGTTATGAACGTCTCTATTAAAAACAATTTCATCCTTAAAGTATTTTGGCATTTGGTTTTTCATAATTTTATGCACAAAAATTAATACATTAAATAATAGTCTCTTTTTTATTGGAATCCAATTTAGTTCCTCTCTCATTTGATTAATCCTTGCGTATTTGCCTTTCCCCAGTATACATCTCATGGCTTTGTTTTGTATAACTTCTAGTTTGTTCAAATTACTTTCATTGGCCAAATATAACATCGTAGAGCAGTAGTCCAAATGTGGAGCAACGATAGTTTTATAAATGAGCTCCGTAGTGTTTCTATTTAATTTACGTCTTAGTCTTCTAAGAAAATTTACCTTTTTTGATACCTTTTTTAACACATATTCAAAGTTTGCTGTGAAAGTCAGTTTTGAGTCGAGTATTACACCCAGGTATTTGATTTCATTTACTTTTCCAATTTTTTCACCATTAATTGTCAAATTTAACCCTGTGTTACACGTTTTATTGCCTATTTCCAAATATTTTGTTTTGTTTACGTTCAGTTTCAACTTGTTTACTTTCAGCCATTTTGCTATATTTTGTAGGTCTTCGTTTATTTTGTTGATTGCTTCTATGTAATCTTCACACGAAATATAGATTAATTATTATTTATTATTAATTATTGATTATTATTGTCACCACTCTGTTAAAAGACTACGTAGGTAAAGGCCACAAATTGTATGTAGATAATTGGTACACTAATACAATATCATTTAAATTTCGGCATGACCACCAAACCTACGTATGTGGAACAGTTCGAAAAAACCGTAAAAACATATCAGAATTCAATAAATCGAAGAAGGGGTAAATTGCCTCACATTATTCTGGTTCACTGATAGTATTAAAATGGCACGACAAAGGATAAATGCGTATTTTAACAACGCTTCACGATGATACAGTTTCTCCAACAGGGAAAATAAATTTTAGAAGAGGAGAAATAATTTCAAATCCAAATTGTATCGAAGATTATAACAAAAATATGGGCTTAAGAGATAAATCGGATATAACTAGTGTAAATGCCCTACGAAAATCAATTAAGTGGTACAAAAAAGTTTTCTTTCATCCTACATATTAATATTTACCGAATTCATACATAATGCCCAAAACCGTTAGTTCAAAAGATATTAGTTTTCCTGATTATCAATTAAGTATATGTTATAAGACAATTATTAGAAAAATATCATATTTCGTCGCACCCTGAAGTTGGTCCACGTGCGTCACAAGATGTTCCATTACGGTTATCTGCCAAAATGCTGGCTAAACATATGCCGTGACCTATACCCGCAACGGATAAAAAACAAAAAGCTGTAATGTTAGCTCAAACAAAAAACAAGAAAAATGATAAAATATATTTGTGGTGAATATAACCTGCCGTTACGTATTTGTCCATCTCAACGAAATTCCATGAGAAAAAAGAATAATAATTTCAAATCTTTTGTAAATAAAAAAAAAAACTCCAATAAATGTGAAAACAGTTGGAGAATCGTTCGTTGCCTATTGCCCGTTCGTGCTAGCCGATTGTCCGAAATGTAATAATAATGTTGTTTATTATGCTCACTTCAAATATTCTGTGTTTGTTATGTATCTAAATCGATCTTTAAAATATATCAAAACGGAAATTTGATGATTTTCATTTTGTTGTTAATGTATACTAACCGCTAAGGTTTGAATAAAATAATTTGACATTTGACACAATATGTTTGACGTTTTATGTACATAGACAACATAGAAAATCTTTCCAGTGTTGCTAGCGTGTTTTACCAAACCTTTATCTACCCAATGTCAGTCGGTATAATATTATCGGTAGTTGCATATGTCTATTCGATATTGTAAAGTTATCGATTTCATTGTGCTAGCACTCCTGGACCTCGATTTTGACGCAGTTAGAAAAAAACAACAGGATGTTATTTTAACATCCAAAGAACACCTAAAGGCGAGACTACATGTGTGGCAAGAAATAATTCATAAGCTTTTGGGTTTTTTATGACGTAGTTCTGAGTACAGAAGACATGGTTGGTACAGACTCGGACTGGTAGACACGGGTTAGCAGTTTATTGAAACGAAAGTTATAGGCAATTAGGGCCGTATCGTAAATAAAAATGATAAAAGTAAGTAACTTGTTATTTACTATTAAACGTAGTGCTATCTACTGAGTGGTTGATTCACTCCGCCATCAAACAATAATGAACAGTTAATTCACTATAATAAATATTGAGGTCAATATTCGAGATAAAAACTATCCTACCTTAGGTTGGGAAAAATTACGGATAGTGTGCTAAATTTCATCAGAATCGGTTGAGGGGTTTCGGAGGTTTTCTTGAACAAACATCGTGGCGCGAGATTTTATTTATATATTATGTTTGGACTCTTATTGTACATAAATGGGTGCAGGGAACATACTTGCATTGTAGGTCTATTTCCAATAAAGGCACTTTAATAAGAAGGTGCGCTAATTTGTGCGGGCGAAGCATCCCTGGATACGGGCCCGGCCTTGAATGCTTAACAGAGAGGGTCGTTTTCAAATATGAACACGGACAGGCGGTTTCAGGGGGTAGTGGTGGGATGGTCGAGGAAGGATTTTTGAATGACTATCACGGGACAGTCAGTTTCGGGGAGTTATAGAAGACAGTCAGTTTCGGGGAGTTATAGAAGACAGTCAGTTTCGGGGAGTTATAGAAAACGGTCGGTTTCGGAAGGTTATAGAAAGGAGTTATAGAAAAGAATCTTAGAGCTAGTTATGGAGAGGTCGCCCAAATAAGTTTAAATAGGGAAGTGAAATTTTTAATTACGAACACGGATAGTCGGTTTTCGATGGGAGACGGGAAGGTCGCTTAGTAATAAGTTAAAAATAGCGAAGTGCATTTTAATTACTATCACAGATAGTTTTATTTAGAAGCATGCACCAAACTGCATGAAATATATACCGCTTGTGAATGTGAAAAAAAAATGTGACCGGATAACACTGAGATGGTTGGGTAAGTGGATGCTCTATGGACTAATAATAAAATCATTCAATTATTAATCAACACCTTGCAATTTGGGCCTTGAAATTTGAAAATTGAAATGGATTTTGTGCATCTTGAAGCAAACTATTTTCTTCGTAAGTTGACCTATTGAGGAGGCGATAAGCAATATTTAGTTATCCCAAATTATATTTATAAAATAATTGTAACTTTGCAAAGATTTAAATTTTCACATTCAAATTGAAAAATTGATTGTATATTATTTCAGTGAGACGTAAGGTTCTGGGTTCGAGTCCCGGTTGCGACCGTTATCTTTTATTATTTTCTGTGTCTTGTTCCTTTTCATATTTAAGAAAAAATTAGACTATTATTGTTATCTGCTTCTTCAATGTATTAATTTAAACGTAATTACAGTTGCATGTGAATGATAATTATCCCAAATATTTATATATATATATTCCTGCACATAAATATAAAGACCTTTACTACGCGGTATAGTGTTCAAGTTTAATCACAGTGGAACAATTTTGAAAAAACAAATTTCCCTTCTTGCCAGCGCAATCTAAGTTAAGGACATTATCTTCTCGTTTTACATCTCTACCGTTGACGTTAGATTCATAACATTTCATTCAATATCGGTATGTTTTACGCAGCGAGCGTCGGTTTTGCATTGATATTCGACTTATTTGAATACCGTCTAAACAAACTTTACTTCAAAAAAAACAGCAGTGTCAGGTGATTGTCGAGAGAATAACTTCGCTGGGCTTCCCTATCCGGCGATATGGGTTGTTTCCACGTACGTCGCTCATTAGGCGAAATGGACGAAACTCACGCGAGCTTCCCTATCTCTTGATCGGCGGAAACGATGGAAACGATGGAAACGGATCATTGACTCGATTCTGAATATCGGTGACCTTGCGCGGATGGACTTGAACCCTGAACCTAGAAATGGCCCTGTATCAGCTGTGTCGGTGGTTGACCACGAGTCCCACCTAACCCAGGCACTCGACATTGTCCGGAGAACAAAGGACTTGATCCCACTATGTCACTGGTACGGCTTCCGTTTCGACGGTATTAGCGGTGAGAGAACAGACAGGCAGAACATCTGTAATAGGAGTTTGAGGTCATTGACAGCTTTTCTATTTCCGCTAGTCTCCAGACGAAGGGGACAAGATCGTGATGGGCTCCGTTATCTTATGTTGACACGTGAGAGATGACCCTTGTATTCGTTTGGACGAAGGGAACAATGGCTTGTATTGTTTCGATGATTTCCGACGGGTTTTCGTTGTTCCTGAGAAACACTATAGCCGGGGAGTAGGGCCTAGTCTTCCCTCAAATTAACTACCGACATAAATTAGTGGCGTACACATTTGGATATACTAAACACGCACTCTACAGTACGTACCCTTTTATTTAACGGATTTGGCAGGTGTGATTGACGAAAGTCTGGGAGCTGACAGTTTGCTGTAAAGGATGCTGAGGAGGCGGCGAAGAGTTCGGCTCCTGAGCCTGCTAATTTTTAATTCTGGAGACCAGTGGGATGCACGCGGGGATTCCCGACCCCTGACTTATCCGCAAGTATTCACTTCGGTATAATGTTCATGGCTGCGGTTAGCTGGGCGGACCCTTAACCTTCAGCATGCTGGCCATCATCAACATATCATCATCATCATCAGGCTCGGGCCGAAGGGCACGACCTGAACCGGAAGTCATCTGAGCACCTTCTGAGAGCTCTTAGACATACTTCAATCACACTCGGCGGAACGGAGCGTCATTTTTATGTCTAGCGACATGGAATGACCTTTCATCATGAATCTTCAACCTATCATCTTAATCATCATACCATCTTACCTTGCGAAGAATTGGTAGAGATATTCTCCCATTGCCGCGTTGTACTATGGAGATTACAACATATATCATCAACTACAAAAATCACACACATTCCCCTCCCGACAGGGACGAAACATGTCAATTTTCATCAGTTGCGAGGCAACAAATAAATCTTCCTGGAGGCGTTGGGATTGGGGTTAGCTCGACAGGTTTTCCTTCATCGAGCTAATTGGGAATTGGAGGAGACCAATCGTAGCAAGCACATGTTTGTCCCTATTCCTACCCATTATACCTACCTGTAAGTAGATTGCATACAACTAACAACCAATAGGAACTTAGAATAACTGATTGAATTATTGTATGAATGATGTTTTGATATACTCTAACAAAAGGGTTTATAACTCCGAGTTTAGGTAGAACGGCACAGAGAGTTAGGTATATCGTAATTAGACTATTCGTCAATAGCATGGGGAAGGGTATTAGATCAGTAAATAGTAAGATATACTGGGAAGTTAAATGATTAGCCAGTTAGATAGAATATCGTCATTGTTGAAGATCTGACAAATTGCAACACACCACAGCTAAGAACCAAAAGTTACCACAAATCCGTTTAATCTACCTGAATTAGCGCTATAAAGGCGAAACAAAAATAATCACAACGTGTCTAGTTAATTCAAAAGTAATTAAACAACAATTTATCAGTACGTACTTGCCTACGTACTGGCAGCTCCAGCAGTGACTTAAGGTTTTCAAAACTTAAAGTTATACGAAAAAAAAATGATCACCCTTAAATAGGGTTGATTTAAGGCGAGGGGGATCAAAAGGATTAGAAGGAGGAAAGGTGTTAGAACCATTACAACAGGATATTGCTAATCTCAGTCAATAAATGTTAATTTAACCGCTTGGACACATGAGCTTGTTTTCACGATAATTTAACGTAGGTAGACATAGGAATGACGTATGTCCCGTACCTGAGTTATTAAAATAGCATTGACGAGGTAAAAGAAGTAATGTTAATTTTTCCCTACTTGTGAAATCCTCCAATATTTTACACACCATTTGACGCATATGTCTTAAATTTATTAGTGTTTCCCATTTTTAATATGTCTACCATTAAACTTTATTCGCATATTTATTTTAAAAATTGTGAACATATTTCACTCCTTTTGAAGTCGGTTAAAATACACTCAAACCCAGCATTTTCTTCGCGGCAAAGATAACACTGTTTACAATGCGTGACACGTAAAAAAGCCCGCAAGTGTTTAAAAGCCTCTCTTTGAGTGTTATCAAACCACATCGTCAACCCCCGCTCCGGTAATTCTACCCTTTCTTACATGGACGATATTTTAGCAAAGTGAAGGTACTTGTGTTTATACATTATTCTTCTTATATACTTTAAGCACTGACATAAGAAATCCTAGATGAAATTTGGCTGGAAATAATTAGGTTGAAATTAGAAACACTGAACGAATATTTTCAAATAATGGGGCTAACGTCTAGTCTAGGGTGACATGCAGGTAAGATTTAAAAAAATAGAATTAATTATTTGTTTTATTACCATAATTTATTATTTGTTTCATTACCATAAATATTCATTCCTGATATTGTAAGTGAGGGATAGTTCTTTTGCTTTAGATTGATTAAGATAGTAGACTAAAATAAATAAGATTAACTGAAAAAAATGTTCATTATGAAAAAATTTGCGCGAACTTCTGTAGCAGATTCATCAAGATTGTATTCTATTCAGTTCCGAAAAGGGATGTAAATATATACTCACCTTCATCACGGGTCCTGACAAGGGTCCCATTTTGACTATTTTAACATTTGGGACATTTAAAAATCCCATTCATTATAACTCAATTTGGGAGGCGGGAATGGGTACCGCCGCCCCGGGAACCATTTATTGGATAACCAACACCTCTGCCATAGGTCACCCCAAGTGGTTCGCTACGTTTGGTGACTTTGCAGGGGTGCCCGGATTCACGGGGTTCATTGTCTAGGTCTTGGAGGTGGATGATCTAGACACACTGAACCCCAGATTCCCACCCAACCCTCATACGTTTTCCTTCCCAGAACTTCCTCTCCTTCCTTTCCTTAAAAATACCCTCCACACAGCATCCCCAACGATGACATAGGCCTTGAGGGAAATTATTTTTCTCAAGGCCTCCTGTGTGGACCTAATATAAAAAAAATAAAAAAACCCACGTTCAAAACGTCAAAAAGAGTTTCCATGGGTTGAACCAAGAATAAATATCTTTTAATATTTAATGTGTGTTTTGTTAGGTAAAACGAAGCTTTAAAATGTATTGTGGTTTACGTCGGTATTTTTTTTAAATATTTATTCACCAGATTTACAGGAACGGGTTTAGTTTTTCCCATAGGAAAAACTAAACCCTTTCATACACTTTTCCATATAAATGATCGTCTAGTAAATCCACGTTATGCAAGTGTATTATATAAGTATAATTAATACAAAAAATCCTATATATAATAAATTAAATATTTCCATGAAAATTAATATTTTTTACATTACCGTTATATTATACCTAAACACAAAAAAATGATGGTAGTCATAAATAAATATTAAAATTTTTGGACGAAAATAAATACGTAATGTAGTTATAATTTTCATTCATTTACCATCCCCCGTTTGATCATTTTTGTGGCAGTACGAAACATTCTCGCGATTCATTAGCCGCCGAGACGCGGCGTGTGTGGTTGTCTGTTTTTGTATTTTGACAACATTTCGCAATAAATTTAAAACTAATACCGTTTAGCTCCATGGTTGCAAAAACATCCGCGCGCAGCGCTGTAAACAAAAACAAAATAATGGATTGATGGATATTACCTCTTAAGTAAGATTTAATCTTCAAACACATCTCAAAAAATTTCAAAGCAGGCAAGTGATTAGCCGTTATATTGTAAGGGCTAGAATTATTCTTCAATAGTGACAAGCTGCTAATAATAATTAAAATATTGGCTGATTTATATTGAAAAATTACCTTAAGAGGATATTACCAGAGAATACCGGAAATCAGTCATTTTTAAATCAATTTCTAGACGTATTGACTCTTTTTTTACAAAAAAACATAAATTGATACTGAAATTTATTAAATTGTTATTTTATCTGGTACACGCAGTTTTAAAATTTTGAAAAAATAAGTGAATTTTTAATATACTAAGGACCAGTTGTTTCGGAAAATTTCACGTTTGAATTTCCTTCAAATCGACATTCACCGAAAAATTGGGTTGTTTCAACCTCCGTCAGAAGAAATTTCATCGAAAATTCCATAGGAACAGTTGTTTCGGAATTCCCTTCAAATTTGAATTTCCTTCAAATTTGAATTTCCTTCAAATTTGAATTTCCTTCAAATCGTCATTCACCGAAAAATTGGGTTGTTTCAACTTCCGTCAGCAGTAAATAGCAACAAATAACGTTCGATAAATTTGAAAATTTTATTCAAGTGTTCCCCGCCGAATCACAATTTTGACGTCTGCGCATGCGCCTCCCATTATTTCGTTAACCGTCCGGACTCGGCTGATCACATTCACATCACATTTCTATAGTCTTTTCACTGCTGACGGAAGTTGAAACAACCCAATTTTTCGGTGAATGTCGATTTGAGGGAAATTCAAACGTGAAATTTTCCGAAACAACTGGTCCTAAGGTTACACCGTTGGTTGTACGATAAATTCTATTAAACAACACAAATTTCAAATCATATAATCGTACACTAAAATAAATCAATACATAATCTAGTCAACACAGTTTTCAGTATTTTAATTCTAGTTGCCCCGGTGCATCGGTATACATGCGAGAAACTGTTACCGGGTGAAACTCAAGGGACATGAGAGAAACACCCTTTCACAGTTAAAGTTGGGCTCCATTAGAACGGGCCGTTTTTTCTGTAAGTCGGCTCATATGTGGAACGAACTACCTGCTGTAATCCTGGTCTCTTCAGGACCTGCATTTATAAATCCCTTCCCACAGCCCTTACCTTAACCGCCTCACAACTGCCCAACCAGATAGAGACATGATTCCCATATATTAATACAGTGCAGACAGCGGCGCTATTGTGAGGTGTCACAAAAGGTTTAAAGATGTTGAGTTTTCATTATGAGTAAGATAAATGTTTGCCTTTGGTTTTATTCTAAGAGTATTGATATTAGAGAGACGGCATGTGAAGTGTGCCCGCGCGCTCCAAGTGTGCCTTTTCGAGAATTCTACCCACACGGTTGACATTGGCTGTCACCATGTAAAATGGCTGTTGTCGGAACGTATTAAACGACCAAAAACCAGCAGCCAATGTAAGGCGTTTGGGTAAAATTCTCGAAAAGGCACACTTGGAGCGCGCGGACACACTTCACATACCGTCTCTCTAATATCCATACTCTTAGGTTTTATTTCATTCATTATCTCAATTAGATTTTAATATTTTTGATGCTTAAAAATGATTTCAGCAATATCTTTATTGTTGTAAATTTTAGTAGGTTCATTAAAAAATAATAAGATATTCCCAGTAGGTTTGTATGTACTTACGTAATAGTTATAAGTACTTAAATAGTTACGTTTCGATTTATTTGTCTTGTAGGTGAGCGACAAAGCACGTCTTTAAGTA
This sequence comes from Limnephilus auricula, assembly GCA_951813805.1. NCBI lineage: Eukaryota > Metazoa > Arthropoda > Insecta > Trichoptera > Limnephilidae > Limnephilus > Limnephilus auricula. The sequence continues at coordinate 4,940,957 of OX638401.1, forward strand.
CTTACTTTAAACTCGCTTTGAACTAGATAAAACTCAAGGCAAAACATTTATCTTACAACTTTACGCTACTCTAGTTTTACACAATTATAAACAAGAATAGTAATATTACGTGCCTGGTTCGTAAGTCTCAACAATTTGTAACTAATTCGCGTACAATTTTCTAAATTACGCTAGAAATTTGAGAGATCTCAAAGTCCTAATTATTATTTGTAATTCGTTTTCCCAGTGGCACTCTCACGTGGGCCAATCTCAAATTGAATACATTATTCCTCTTTGAGGCGGAATCCGGTTTGCTCCTGGGTAAAATAATTGTATCTTATTCCGGAGACGGCCGATTTTCTTTGTTGGAGCACGTATATTCCTAAATATACCTATGTCATTAGATTTTTCTTTAACCTTGCCCTACCTATTGCCAATGCCTTTTTACTTTCCAACATACGTATTTTCTCTTTACTTCTTTTATTATTATTATTAGTGCCTTTCAAACTTACTTTCTTCTTACAATTTTTTAAACTTTTTTTGTCTCTTTTAAGCTTATATTCTTCTAACTATCTTTCAACTATATTAGTCTTATTGTATTTCCGAAATATTTTCTTGTTAATGTCTTTCCAACTTCTTTTTAAAAAAAATTTAATTTAATTAAGTATCTTTCCAAATTATTTTCTTCTTAATGTCTTTCTAAGTAATTTATTTCCTACTGTCTTTCCAATTTAATTTTTTTTTTTTTTTTTTTCTGATTTTTAGTGCCTTTCAAACTTATTTTGTTCTCACTGTTTTTCCAACTTCATTTCTTCTCAACATCTTTCAAAATTATTTTTTTCTTACTGTTTCCAAATTTATTTTCTTGGTACGGTTTTTTCAACACCTTTTCTGTTTATTTTATGTTTTGGGGAAGAGTGTGTTATTTTAGACCTCCGCTTTTTATTCTTGGGTTTAAGTTACCTTAAAAAAAAAGGTTTTTTAAAGAAGTTTTTTTTTATTTAGTAAAAACATTGCAATTAACACCTAGCGTGTAACCGTTTTTAAACCTTCTATATAAATATAATATTTACTATGTAAACACTAAAATTTGGACTTCACTACATCAAAACCATCAAAAATCGAAAGGTCTTTAGTTTCCTTTACATTTAAAGGAAAATTAATTTTATTTACAAATTTAATAAAAAAAAGGTATCTAGTATTATGACCGAATTTAAAATTATATCGTTTTTGTGAAATTTTGTAAAATGACTAAGACTTAAAAGTCTTAATAATTAATAATTATTATTAATACTAAAATTAAAACTTTGTGTTGTGTAAATTTGTGACAAATTTTTTGATTAAAATTATTCTATGTATTGTTTTAAATATTTACAGAGTTTTAACAATTGTTACATTACTGATACTGTTTTTGGAATATATACATTCCAATTAAAAATGTTCACAGCATGAGCAATCAAGTTTTTTTTTGTTACTAGGCAGAGATACTAGTAGTGAAAAAAAACAGACATAATAATAATCGAAATGAAATATAAAACATGAGATGTAAAACACAGTACATTACCTACAGATAAAGAAAAGAAATAAAAAAGAAACAAAGAACACAGAAAAAACATAATAATTAATAATAAAGTAATGACATAACTGTTCTCTATAACATCATAGTAGAAGATTGTTGATTTGGTTTTTAAAGTATGGGAGATTGTTTGTGAAGATATCTATACGGCTACAATCAAGAATAACAACAATTAAAAATGCTAGTTTTTGGATACTAAAGCCAACAAAAAACAAAAGAAATTTCAGCAAACCAAACATTTATAAGCCCAATAACGATGTAACCTAAAACCAGCACACTTAACTTTAGCCCTTCACATAAATTAGTACGAGGTAGAAACAAACCTTTGTCAAAAAACAAAACCAAACAAAACCGCTAAAAAGTTTATCTTAACATCAATATTTTTTTTTTTTTTTTTTTAAATTATTTATTAACCAAAAAATACATGTTATGTACATTCTTTTAGGTATATGCCACCTCACTAGGCTGAGCCTGTTCCGAGGTGTACTTTTCCGTTCCTGAACCTATCCTAATAACAAATTGATTAGAACCAAGCAAAAACTGAAATGGCTTCCAAATTTTATTTCCGATTTAAGGGAAAATTTATTTAAGCTATCCTAATACTTTAGTACTTTTTATTTTTTATCTTACCGCACAAGTGTCCCAACCGCTCCCAACCCAGACATTTTGTTTCACAACTTAGGCGATTCGTTCACGGTGTTACTTATAAGCGACTCGAGTTTCATACGCGTAGCACCCGTGAGTACCCGCCATACTATTTTGCTGATGTTCGTGCACAATGCTATGCGCATCGTATGGTAAATAGTATGGCGGTTACTCACGAACATCGCGGGTGTTTTCTCGAGTCGCTTATAAGTAGCTCCGTGAACGAATCGCCTTATTGTCTTCTTTCTGTCTAAGGCACATGGAAGGCTTTGAGGAAAATGATTCCTCTCAGGGCCTACTTCATCTTTTTATAGAGATATTTAGTATAAGTTTAGTGTTAAGTGTATTTTTATACTTTTGGGAATAAATTATTTTCTTAAACGTGTAAGCTGTGTTGAGGGATTAGCGTTCTGAAAATAGCGTATTGTTTATTAACGATCTCTACGTTAGTTATAATAAATATGAAAAATACAGAATCCACCAGGATTTAAAAATTGTTTACAGAAAATATATTATGTTTTCTTATAAACTACATAGCTACTACAAAGTCCATATTTTTTAAATGATAAACCTAAGAGTATGGATATTATAGAGATGGCATGTGTAGTGTGCCCGCGCGCTCCAAGTGTGCCTTTTCGAGAATTCTACCCACACGGCTGACATTGGCTGTCACCATGTAAAATGGCTGCTGTCGGAACGTATTAAACGGCCAAAAACCAGCAGCCAATGTAAGCCGTTAGGGTAAAATTCTCGAAAAGGCACACTTGGAGCGCGCGGGCACACTTCACATGCCGTCTCTCCAATATCCATACTTTTAGTGATAAACTATTCCACCTAAAAAAAAAAATTGCACAAGTCTAGAAAATCTCGATCAATCAAGGTAGTACAGCACCATTTGCATAGTAAAATGGATCGCTGGAACGACTTATTTCGAATCCCAGACCAGATGGAATTCACAAGGTTACCGTAATGTAGCAAGTGTCACGACACGTGGACCAAAGCCAAAGTGACGAAGGAAGAAAGGAAAAGAAGTACGCCAAATTGAATTGAAAGGTAAAACCAAAATGAAACTGCCTCTTTTTGGTCATCAAAAGAAACTAATAGAAAAGGTCCCTGAGGTGATTAAATAAAATACATTTTAAATGGAAAACGTAAATATCAGCTGTTCATAAAAGCGAAAAAACGTATTCTGCGAAACGAAAAATCTTTCACGAAAAATATATTTTTTTAAAAGACTTTGAGCGTCGTTAGCTGTTTTTATAAGGTTGTCTTTGATAGTGATATTAATTAGTCGTGTTTAGTTGAACGAAAAATTGATAAATTAAAAATGCTTAGCATTTTAAAATTATCTTTTGAAACCTAGTGTAGAGTGTATAAGATATATATAACCTACCCATTGAAATATGATATCAAATGTGTGTGTTTTTCTAATAAGAGCTGTGATTTCAGAATAATAAATATTATGGTACCTAGTGTCTACCGGCCTGAAGAAAGTTTGAACGACGAACTGTCGAGACAGTGACGTTTCTTTGGAAAAATTATATAATGCATTATTTGAATATAAAAAAAAATTTGGCCTTCAATTATGAATTAATGGTGTTAATTAAGTAAGTGGGTATTTGAGTACTTACATACGAATCTCATGAATTCAGATAATACCCCCCCTTATTATATTTTTTAGTTTTCAATTGTGTGTGTCTGTTGCGTACACGAATAAATCAAAAGGTTTCCCGAGTAGACTACATAGGCTATCCGTGTGAGAAGCACAGCTTTTCAAAATGTACCCCCTGCTAGCCCCTACCGCTACTATGTCGTCCCCACTTCCATCACTGTTACTTCATGTGTCATTTCCCGTGCGTCTCCGTTCCCCACCACCTCGTTCCCCTTCCCTCTCCAGCGTTTTTTTCCAACCTTACCACTCTTGCTTTCTTCTCTCCGCTCTCGGAATCCCCTAACCCTCCCTCCCTCCTTCCATCGCTGCCGCTAAACCAAATGAAATACATACATTTTTCTAAACAACTCGCGAGCCACCTATCCCAAAATGTTTATACAATTTGTCGGTCTCTCAATTATATATAGAAACTTTTGAGGGCGTGTGCACTACAAATCACCAAAGTTTCATCGCAATCGGATAAATAGTGTAGGAAATAAAAAAAATATTAAAAAATAAATTTTATATAAGAAGATAAGGAGAAAGAATCGGTGTAGTTATAATTAATAGTGTAGGATAAATAGTGTAGGAAATAAAAAAAATATTAAAAAAGAAATGTTTTTTAAAATAAATTTTATATAGGAAGATGTGGAGAAAGAATCGGTGTAGTTGAAATTAATTAACAAATAATAAACCTTTTCTATAATACAGAGGTTCCGTGTTTATGAGGGAAAATTATTATATTCATTCAAAATCTAGGAAACTTCCAATTCAACTGCTTTTCCAAAATATTATCATTTATTATATTGAATTTACTTTGGATCTGATAACATTCTAAACATTCAACCATTTTCCACAAAGCGGAGTGAAACTAATTATTTCGGCATAAATCAGAGGGAATTTGATTTAACGAGTAATGAAAGGTTCATCCAGCCGACCTAAGTGTTCAATTTACGACGAAAAAATCGAAAAAATGTAAAAAAAAAATAATACCATTAATTTAACACTGAGAAATCACGTTCCAACATAAATCTTCGAGAATACTCCTACAAAACGGAAATATCGTAAATTCGCTTAACGGCTTTTATTTGGTTTTCATTATAAGACGTTTTATTAGGTTTGACAAAGAGGATTATTGAATTTTTCTTTAGTTGGTAAATTTGATAGGATTTTTATAATTAGAATTATCTTTAAAGCTTATAAATAAATAAACATACTTATAAATGACAGATCTCCTCATAGACAAAGGCATCCTTAAAAACATACCTTAAAAGACCCTCCACACAGCATCTTCAAAGATGACATAGGCTTCGAGGGAATTTTTTTCTTCGGCGCCTCCTGTATGGAGCTAATAATGTAAAAAAAAATGATACATTTAAATATGATCGAATCGGATAAAGACACGCTCAGCAGTGAGCTAGGTAGAGCACTGTCCCAGTAAGGAGTAGGTCCTGGGTTCGAGTCCTAGAGGTGACGTAATCTTTTTCTGATTTTGTTTGTTTTCAGATTTTTGATTGAGTTTCGTGAATACGAGTATTGAATTCATTTAATTAAAAAATATATATTTAAAATGTGTATTTGTTATGTTTAATTTTTCTACAGATTTACACTGCTGGTTAATTCAAATAACAACATTTTTATAAGAATGTTTTATCTAAAAATTATTATAAGTAATAATTATTAACCTGAAACACTCAACCACATTGAAAAAATCTCCTGAAAGAATAATTCAATATATACTAGTGTTTCATTCAACAATTACTGCTTATTACATTTTTACACCTGCAAACAACCAATGTATGTATCTTTTCTCGGGAGATTTTTTTCAATTTGGATAAGTGTTTCAGGTTTATAATTATTGCTACAATAATTAACACCCATTGTGCTATGGATAAAAATATGGTCTTAAACATCAGTTTATTAAATAAAAAATAATAATTACCTACTGTTTAATCTGTTAGGCCCCGGGCACATTCTGTCGGAGGGCCAGAAAATTTATGCTTGGCAATAAAATAAAATCAAAATAAATGGAATATTTCTGAATGTACCCGAAAACATTGAACTGTTATTGTTATTAAAGGCGATGATATATGCTTTAAAATTTTATATTTATAAATAAACATAAATTTATAAATATAAAAAATTTCGGACAAATATAAAAAAAAATTGAAAAATTGCTTACCTTACATTTTTTCTTACTAAAATTACAGAATACGGAAAAAAGAAAAAAAACCCACGTGTTTTATGAGACAAAGGTATTTTAATTTTATTGTCGTTTCATAAAAAAATAAGTATGATAAAAAATTCACGAAGTTTCATAATATTCTCTCAAATTGCGGTCGGAAAATTTGGTTTTATAGAGGTGCACCTATTAATTTTTCTATGGTTAATTTCTGCATTTTAACATAAAGCGTGATGTTTTTTCTTTATAACATTGTGGAGATCATATTTATCACCATGACAGTAAAGGAGATACACCAATTTTTAAGAGGCCTGTGTGAGTTGTTCCCGTAAGTGAAAAAAATAGCCTGAGCGGTTTGGAGAAGATTCGATTTTTAACGCAGAGGACACGATTTTATGCTTATTGTATGATTTACAGTTCCTATTTAATTCTGTATTATTTTTGATATTATTACAAAAACCAAATAATTATACCGTAAAGAACATTGAAATGCAATGAGATTCTTTATTTTTTTGCTCCTATGAGGATTTCTTACTTTTTGTAATTTATATTTAAGTCTGTGTACCTTTTAATGATATCTTATATTTCTACATTTAACTTTTTAATTATTTCATTCTCACTTTAACTTTTTATTTTTGCTTCATTCTTTATACTTAGTACTTTATACTTTACACTTTATACTTATACTTTGTACCATATTTTTCTCTTTATATTTTAATTTTACCTACTACTTATTACCTTACCACTACTTACTTTTTACCATTTTTTTCTTATATTTATTCTTCATGTTGTTGTACTATTTATATGTTATGTCAATTATGTTAATGGCACATGTTGTGCCGTATATGTGGAAATAAATAAATAAAAAACGTTGTATAATTATAATATCCAGTGATTTATCACGGGTCTGCGTTAGTATTACTGCCAATATAAACATGTGAGTTAATAATTGTAAACATGCTACAATTTAAAAAAAAAATCACCGGAGAAGGTTTATTTTTTATTTATTTATACTGGGTTTTACATATCAGAACAATCCAGTTATAAAACTCAGGTGAGGAAAAGCTATTCTTATCCACTATTTTACCACTGTATAAAATGTAAAAAATGTGTATTTATTGTAAAAAAAACCTTTAATTATTAAATAAAAAAAAAAGTTATAAAAATCAGTTAGTAGAAGATGGGTATTATGTCGAGAGGTAAAGGGAGTAGGGAGGAATAAAGATCGGGAAAAGGAAAGTAGACAGATCTGATTACCATACAGCATTTTGATTCTAAAAAATATATATATTTCATTTTTTCTTCATACACCAAGTTTTGTCCAGTAGACTCGTTCGCCCGAAGTTATGGCAAACGAATTTTTCCAGCGAAAAAGATGATAGGTGGTGTAAATGAATATACAGGGTGTTAAGGTACGTACTTGAGTTACTTTAACCAGTGATTGCTGACATTATTTGGAGTAAAAAATGTAAATTAAATTTTGGTCTACGGTGACTTTTTTTATGAATTTTTTTTTTTCAAATTTTTTTTTCTTTAATTTCAAACAAAAAAAAATTCTTTCACACGACCTTATTGGTCACTCAGCCGAGTTACCGCCCCACTACTTACCCCGCCCCCAACTACCAAACACCTACTATTTTTTATGTTTTTGTAAAAAAAAAAAAAACACCAAAAATGTCACCGGAGACCAAAAGTTTATTTACATTTTTTACTCTAAATAATGTCAGGAATCACTGGTTAAAGTAACTCAAGTACGTACCTTAACACCCTGTATATGTATTTTTTATATTTAAATTATAATTTAATAAACAAAGTCAAGTTGTTCCTCTAGTTAACCGTAGGTAATGGAAACACTAAACGTTTGAAATAAATCTTAAAAGTTTTACGACGGTCTCTAACACGTGCTTTGCATAATAAAATGTTCTACTGTTCAGATTTTTTGCTATAGAATCCACGAAAATTGAAAAAACTTAAATCCGTTACTTTAATTTAAAACGAAAATAAAACGCCTTGTTTTTTCTAGAAACAGCCATACAATTTATTCCCTTTCCCAGCTGACACGTTTTAATGTTCAAATTCCACAATTACAAAAATACTATTCAACATTTCGTCCCACCATTTTACCATATGGAGGACGAGTGGTTTTAAAATGAAATATTGTGGCACGCTTTAATTTTTTAGGCAATAAATTTTATTTGATTATAAAGTACATTAAAGTTAAAAAGATTTTTATAACAGAAAAAAAAATATTCCTTCTAACGTTTTTGTTCGACTGAAACACACAATTACAAAAACTACATCTGTGTACGCAAGGACACATTATTATTTTTTTACTATTTATTGAGTTAGTTTATACAACATGAATATAAACCAATGTAAACAAGATAAGTAGTATTTTATTTTATAACATTAAATATTTTTACAAAAAACCACATTATTTCTTTTTAAATATATAATAATTCTTCAGACTTTTTTTTTTAGGCATTTCATCAGACATCTTTAGTCCTCTGTACGTTAGGAAGTTATGTGATTTGGATTTCTTCATATCTAATCTAATTCTATTTACACTTCTGGTTTCGTAATTATGTACGTCTATCTCTATTAAAAACAATTTCACCCATAAAATATTTTGGCATTTGGTTGTTCATGACTTTATGGACAAAAATTAAAATATTAAAAAATAGTCTCTTTTTTATTGGATTACAATTTATCATAACCGTATAGTTATATTGTAAAGAACATTGACAATATTCATTTTTGAAAGGCGATGAGATTCAAAAGTTCTGTAATTATAATATCCTGTGATTTATCACGGGTTTGCGTTAGTATTACTGCCAAAATAAATATCTGAGTTAATTATGATAAACAAGCTAAAATTTAAAAAATAAATAAAATCACCCGACAAGATGGGTATTACGTCGATAGGGTTAAGAGAATGGAGATCGGGAAAAGGAAAGTTTTGATTCTAAAATATATATATATAAATCATTTTTCTTCATACACCAAGATTTGTCCACTAGACTCATTCTTGTCTACTAGACTCAAGTTATGGCAAACGATTTTTTCCAGCGAAATCGTTATAGTCCACCCTCAACCACAACCGGCATGATCGAGGGGTAAGGCTCTTGATTCCCAATTTGAAGGTCGCGGGTTCGAATCCGGCGTGCGCAAATAAATTTTATTTGAATAATTTGTGTTATTTCACAATTAATTAAATAAAAAAAACCCTTTAGTTTTAAATTTGGCCAGTGTAGTTACTGTTGTATCTGTTTAGCTCAATGATTAATACAACTTTAGGTGGGTTGGGAAACTTCCAAATAAGTTGAGGGTCCTGTGAAAACTAATATCATAACCGTTTGAACATAACACATAAATGACTTCTCAAATCATACTTAACTGCCATCTGTTGGGATATAGCAACACTTCATATTACTAACTATACTAACGAAGTAGATTGAAGGCTGCTAAAACAACGTGATTTGCCTAAAGAGAGATAAAACCATTTCAAGCAACCTTTCGTGTCTGAATGGCATTTTTGCTGATCAAATAAAAAAAAAAGTATTAACGTTTTTCAAAAACTGAATGAATATATGCAAAGAAAAACCGTTTTTGAAGTAATATTTTGCACTTCTCAGGGTTAAGATCTTTGAAATTCAGGTTTCAGTGGTAAGTGGTATATTACTTAAGACTTTCCATCTACGTAAACTGTAGTGATTAATGACGAACAAAATTCAGACACACCATTTTTAACACATGCCTACAGAAAGATCACCTTGAAGACAAGGCGTTTGAAATGTTTCTCTAGGTAGACAGTAGTTGTAGGAAAATATTGATTTCTTTCAAACAAAGGTCACGGAGCTTCAGCCTATGCGAGCATGTCCTAGCAAGAGAGTTTACATAATAGATCAATTCTACGAGCTTTAAGGATGAAGCTCATCTTTACTAGCCATTTCTCATATTATACTGTTAAAACGAGGAATTATGTGTCCACCCGTCCGCATTTTATACATTAGTTAAAATCTCAAAATTCTCTAAATCACTCAAATCTGTTTTCGTACGTGATTTAGACATACCAAACCAGAAAACGATAGAATCCTAAAAACGAACGGTAGTATCATTTAAAAACAATTTTTATTAGAACAACTCTCCATGTATAACTTTTGAGGGTTATTCCCACCAATATATCAATATTATATCATTGAAGAAGAAGATATCACTAATAATGTAAACGAAAATATGTAAAATAACATGACAAAGAAAAATAAACGGTCGCATCGAACCCAGAACTTTTCGTCTTACCGAGACAAACGCCATATCAATTAGGCTACTGCCACTCTTATTTAAACGTCATATTTGCCAATCAATTTAAAATTTCAAACAATCAATCATATTTCAAATTTCAGAATTAACATTATTATCATCGACTATTTTTTTCGATAATATTGACAGCTACCTTTTTTATTGGAAACTAGTGTTCTATGAACTGGTTTGTAACCTAGATAGTGTCTCTGATAAATATATCAATTTTTTTAAAAATTGGAACACCTATTGAACCTTTTTACCTTTTTGTAAAATTCTAAAATAATATTCAATATTTATTAGAACAACTCTCTTTTTATTTTATTTTTTTATCGAAGGAAGCAAATACTTTGAGGTATGACATTATATATTTAAATGAAAAAACAAACTTTGTAAAACACCACTTTTATTTTTGAATTAATATTCAACAGCCCTCTCTTCAACAACAGTATCTTATTATTACTTTTGTCTCCATAGAGGTTCTGGGTTCGTGTCCCAGTTGCGACTCTTAGGTATCTTTTATTTAATTTTCTGTGTTATATTCTTCTTCAATCATGTAAAACATTGTAAAATCATGAAAAACAAATTCAATTACTCAGACTTATTAAACCAAAGTTAACTTTTTGCCACTGCTTAAAAAAAACGAAAAAGTGTAGAATCTGGTAATCATGACCGTGCATTTTGCCTTAAAACACAATATTGCGGCAATACAAATTGACGATAGGTTATTTTTGATTGTGGTATTCAAGTAACCACAGTTTTAATAACACATTAAAAAAAGTTACGGGATGAGCCAAGTGTGATGGGAAATAAACTGGCAGACCATATCTGCCAGTACCAAAGCCTCACAGGCCAAATAATTCAAGTTATTCGATTTCGAGTGGTGCCTTTTAAAGTCTACAAATGTAATTTTCCCCTTTGAACCGAGCCTTTGAATAGTTCCAAAATACCTTTAAAGACATATATCTCTTAAGATTGAATTTCTTTGAAAATCAATATTTTTGAGCCCTTTAGCCGTGTAAACCGGGCATACATTGGCACTACAAAGCCTTATTTTACAGTCGTTTGGTGCCTCAAAAGGTGAGTTCTTTACCCGTCCGATGATGGAGCCTCTTCCAAACCTATCAGGGGAGGTTTGGCATTGCCCCAAGGGAGAGTCCGAGAGTATTTTTTGCTTAAGAGGAACAACTGCGCATATCATTAATAATTATGTTAAAAAATCCCCGTCTACGATGTACAATTTAAGATGAAACACAAATTTGTCGTAGATGTGTGATTTAAAATAGCGACCGAAATTTTTTTTTTAGGTTTTTAAATTTAAAATAAAAAAATGTCACCATATTCATGTAGCAGACGTGACAAAGTTGCCTCTAAAATCAGGAAAAATTTATTTTTAAGGAACTATATTATAAAATATAAAAAAAAAAAACATAAATAAAACACTGAGAAGTACCTACTAGACATTTTTGCAGAATTATTGATTAAAATAGATAATTTATTTTGGCTCGGTATTTTGGCCTCAAATCCAAAACTAAGTTTGTCTGAAAAAGGCCGATTATTATCTGACTTATGAAAGTTTTTAACATAAATTCATTTGACAATTCAATAATTATATTTATCACTATAATGCACAAAAAAAATATTAAATAAAAATGGGTAAAACATATATTTTTATAAGTTAAGTAAATAAGTTCTGTTAAAAATATTACACAATGAAACTATTATTACTATTGAAATGCATACACTTACGTTCGTGTTTTGATTTAGGAAAAAACAAATCTCTTTGTAAAGATAATACAAAGGCAATTTAAAAAGAAGACTATTGACGATCCCTGACTAAAGAATGGGATAAAAAACAAGGATGGGACTATTCCTGCAGGAATGGGACGGATGGGACAAATAGGACGAACGGGACGAATTAGCATTCACAGAAAGTCTGCGAACCTTTCTTAAATCGACACATATTGGTTTTTGTTTTCCAAATCATTGGAATGTTTCAAGCCAACATTGTTTTAATAATTTGTGTCTTCGAAAGATAAGTTGAAAAATGTATCGTCGTCTTTTCAAAAATATGGATGAAATAAAAGTGTTTGGACAAAAGATTGTCTAAAAATAGAATTTAATATTTTCCTCGAAATAAAGAAGCTAGGAAGAAAAAATCCTAAGTAGGTAGGTTCTGAAGAATAAATAATACAATTTATTTTGGAAGTTGACATGTTTTTCTTGCAGAGGTCAACTTATAAAAGTAATGCAAAATGTTTTTTTGGTGTATTTATTATTTTAACATCAAAGGAGTTTTTTTAGTAAATCACGCTGGAGAATAAATTGAATTTGTGCTGAAACAAATCGTATTTTAAACTCTCAACTCTTTTTCATGTAGGTAGTAAATCTCTGCAATAAAAAGTATATTTGTAAAACAGAACCAATTTCTGTATTTATTGTTGTTTTTGTAAAGAACATAATTTTCTATGTTTTAATAGATAAGCGATTATTTCCCTGAATTATTTCTCTCCATTCTCTAACTTTTAGTATTATATATATAAATATTTGACAATAAAATCTTAAATCTCACCCAGAAAAAAAAATATATATATATATCGTGCGGTGAAAACTAAAGCCTTGTATTCATGTAAGGACAGCCGAGGACGACGTCAAAGAGTGAGCGACGAGCATTTCTGTAAGCAATTCATCCATCCACTCTTACAGACTTGCTCTTAGCTCCGCCAGTGAAATCATGCTTGCCCGTGAATACTAGACTAATGCCATGAGGGGGTATTCTAATCTAGAGGCACAAATTTAGGGCGTTTTTTCGAGCTCTGTAAAAAATAAACGAAGAATATTTTTAGTATCTTCGTTATCACGATTTTTTTATTTATATTTTAAGAATAAATAAAAAATTAATCGAAAAGAAAGAAATTCAAAACTCGAAAAGTAATCGGCTGGTAAAGTAGGGGATCCAAAAAATAGGACGCCCTGAAGAATTTCGCTATCGTCGGGACCTCGGAGGAGTAAATAATTTTTTTTTAACAAAAACATGTTTTTTACGTTTTTTAACAGTTTAAAGATTTTTAAATAGTAAAAAAAATATTTTTCTCTGATTCTGCTTGGGGCTTTGGTCGGGGTCACCACTTTAGGGGTTATATTTGACGACACTTACCTGGGCCGGTCCCTAACATTGATTCACGGTTTGTAAATAATAAAAGCACTTTATAATTGTTGGTTATTTATTTAAGATTACAGGGTTATTACATTTACAGCGAATTGAATTTACAGAAGGAGAGTTTAATATCAGCTTATAGCTCGATCGTCGAAGCTGGAATTTTCGAGTTGCGTCCCGCGCACTCGGGTCTGCGCAGGAGGGTTGCCAGTGTAGGAAACTGCCGCGAATATTTATATCGCTAAAAAATGCGAATTACAGTTCCTACAGGGCCATAAAGGTAAGTGGGGTAGGGAAGGAGATGGGGAAGAGGAAGGTGGGGAAGTACCTGGCTATTAAGATCTAGTCACTAAACACGGCTAAAGCCATTTCAAGCAACGTTTCAATTCTGAATGGTGGTCTTACACCAGGTCGTTACTGAGAGTATCTTCCACTCTGAAACGTGCCGCAAATATACATTTTATTATCTTTAATTAATTAAATGTCAAATAACACAAATTAAATCAAATAAAATTGATTTGCGCACGCCGGGTTCGAACCCGCGACCTTTGGAATGGGATGCTAAAGCGCTACCACTGGACTTCACCGGCCGCCATAGTCCTAGAATAAGCCCAATACAACGATATCTACACAACATTTTTGAAAATCTAGTCAAATGATTAAGTAAACTTTTGAAAGGTTTGTTCACGAGGTTTTCTTTTGCAAGCCATTACCAAAAGTTGGACTAACGACCTAACCTTTAAATAAGTGAATTAATATTCCTACCTCTCTGATTGCCATCTATCATTTTCGTGTGCCGTTTTGAAGCCCTGTCAAAAGCATTCAATACGAACTGAAAGTAATCAGCGAATTTCTGAAGCATGAAACGGTCCTGAGATTTGAAGATTCAATAACAACTGAATTTTCTGAAAGAAATGTCCCTGAAACCTGGCGAATGCAAAACTTTTGTTATTTTCATCGAAAGTTTTCTGCATGAAATAACTTCGTAACAGCTTAAAGCTCGAATTTAGAAAATTGCTGAAACGTTGCCTGGGTGAACTTTTTCAGTGATTGTTCTTCAAAGGGGAAGTACATTGGTTCTTACGGTTTGTTGGAGAGGAACTTGGATACGAATATAACCTCATTCAGGGTTTGTACGTTATGGTATGTTGTTTAAAGAGAGAAAAAAGTACGTTTTTTAAATTCATGAGGTTTCAAAAGTTGCGTATGATTTGTAGCTATTCGAATGTGAGAATAAATTATATTGGTGTTCGATACTAGCTTGATGTAACAACCAGATTTGAAAAAAAAATCGATTCTGTGGTTTGAATTATTTTTTAAATTTGTAAAAAATATTATTATTACATCACTGCAGTACAAAGAACACAGAAACATATTTCGTTTGAAATATATTTGTTAAAAATGTGAAAGGAAAAAATAACAAGTTTTCTGGATAAAATTAAGATTATTAAACAATAAATAACATTTTTTAATAAAACACAACAAATAAAATATATTGGTTGCAAAAATGTTAATTTTAACATAGTTTAAAGACATTCAATTCTTAAAATGCTGCTTAGAATTATAATTTTTATTATATTTGTGGAATGAAGCTTGGCGCAAAGACCCTTTCGAGAATAATTATTAGCCAGAAATAGAAGAAGATGCCTCTTTTGTCATCTACACACATTGTACCACTGTTTGTGTGTGGCAAGGAAATTTACGGAAACAGAACATTTCATTTTTTTTCAATACTTAATTACGAGAATGAAAACTGTAACAAATTCATTGAATTGAATTGAACGTTTCTTATGAATTTTTATAGTTAATATTGATACCTTATACAAATACCTGTTTTAATAAACTCGAAAATAGTTATTTATTGTTTTTGTATTTAATTCGTAGAACTCTATTTATTTTTTTTTTTAAATAATTTGAATATATTTAATAATGTTATTATTAAGTTCTGCAAATATTATAGATTTGTATTTTCGTTACAGCTGTTTCGGCTTACAGGGCCACTTTCGAAACTGTGGTTGAAACGACGTTTATACGACTTATAAACGATTTGAATGAAAGGGTCTCAGATTAAATCTAGTTGAACAATTAGAAATCGATAAACGAACGAATGACCCTAATTTAACACTAATTAATAAAGTACGGAAAATAATTTATTCTCCACTTCTCAGTATTTTCACAAAACCTAAGCAATATAACGCATTCAAATAATTCATAGCAATAACTAAGGAAAGACATAAACACTAATAGCAAAGTAATTAACAATCAAATAAATTTAAATAAAAGTCCGATAGATAGTTGTTCCCCATTGACAAAGAACATTCACTTCCTAATCCTCAGTCCCTTACTCCAATTACGTCCTGCATCGGCGGAACCCATCCCATTTTTCAATCCCCTGAATATATTATAACACAACATGTTAGATTTTAGTAGAGATTATACTGCGCTAAAGAAGCTACGGTGCTAGCGAAACCCGGTTGGCATAAAGTATAAAAAAATAAAAGTGGTGTAAACAAAGATATTGTTTTATTTTAAATTATAATGTCACACACATCACAAAGTAACTGCTTCATATAAAGAAAAATATTATTAAATTTGATATAGGTTCATGAAATTAAAAAAAAAATCAATTAATGTCGTTATTATTTAGGTTTGCAGAATAGAAAACATAAAATTTCATAGGTTTTCAAAAAATATACATCACTTAACGTCAATTTTTATGCAAATAATTAATTATGCAGAACGAATGATCTACCTATTTTCGTCATCATTTTCCAAAAATAACGACTTTAAAATCAATATGACATGAAATGGAGTCAATTTATGTAATAGTGCGCATAATTAGATTTACTCAGTCATCCTATTCAAATCTGCTCAATATTACAAAATGTAAAAGCACTCAATAGTAAGAGAAAAAATATTATAAATAAATTCATCTTCATCTTTTATTACGATGAAAATCAGTTTAAAAATAAACTTCCTTCGAGTTTAAGCAAAATTATTTTTTTTTATTATAGAAAAGTAGTGAAGGAGTATTACAAGTTTCTAACTCATCATAGTGAACTCGTAAAAGCAATATTGCTATAACAATAAAATATTATATTTAAACATTTAACTCAGGTCCGGGGCATACATCATTCTTATGTCTACCTACGTTAAATTGTGGTGAAAACAAGCTCATGTGCTCGAGCGATTAAGTTGAAAAACCAAATTAAGAATTAAAAAGGGGAATTTTCGACCATCAGTGATAGTAAAATTTCCTAATAACGGCTACATAAAAAGTATTTTCAGCGATAGTGGCAGTTATGGAAGTATCGTCTTCAAGTAAAAAAAACAGGGTGACCCGACAGGTAGTTGGCTCCAGTTATTTTTTGTGTGCTGTTTACCGATAGCAATCCTTTTTTTTTTCTTTTTTTTTTTTTTTAGTCCTAACTGCTTTTGTCTGGAGCCAGTGAGACTATGGCATACTCAAATGGGATATGTTGTGAGGCTGAAGGTAATCGGGGGGGGAGGAGATAAGGAGTAGGAAGGCGGGGTTGAACCTGGCTATTCAGATCTAGTCACTAAACACGGCTAAAGCCATTTCAAGCAATGTTTTAATTCCGAATGGTAGTCATACACCAGGGCGATACTGAGAGTATCTTCAACTCCGGAACGTGCCGCAAATATAGTATATACTATTTTTAATTAATTAATTGTGAAATAACACAAATTAATCAAATAAAATTTATTTGCGCAAACCTTGCCTCTGGACTACGCCGGCCGTCCAATTTATTTACATTGTCGACTTTTTGTACTTGTATGCTGGACATGCTGGTATATACAATATATAGGGATGGAGTTTATTCCTTGATGTACTTGAATGAAAATATGTTTTATTCTTTTGTTATTCGGCGGTACATCCTCTCTGCACACACCTTCAGTGACACTTAGTTATATATAGTGTAAGTAGTGTTTGTAAACATGTATTTGTGTATAGGTATGTAGGGGGGCCAACTGCCGTGGGATTAACTGTCACGGAATCCAAAATGAGTTTAAAGATTTTTTTTTTATAGAATTTATATATAGCCACCATGCCTATTTTTTGTTCAAATACTGTCCTAAAGGAACACTTTTTCTGAAATTAGATGGCCAGAAACTCAAATTAAATATTTTCCAAAAGAAGAACTCAAATGAAGTTAGACATTTTCAACATTAGTGTCAAAGAATTTCATAAACTGTTAACCTCAGACGCGACACCGACGCGCGACGGTCTAATCCGGTAATTCTGGAAGGAATAAGATTTTTTCATCTCGATTCAAAAATCTAAGGCTTAAACCCCATCACTGCGATTTTTCAGAGAACTGTTATTGTAGAAACACATAAAATAATAAAGCTTTTTACTTTTTTCTGAAGCCAGTGGACTCTACCCAAAAGAGCACTGCCAGCTGTCTTCTCCCTTATGGCTTGTTCGCACCTTGGCAATTAGTAAGTCGAGTAGCGAGTAACTTGCTACTTGATTGACTAAAGAGTGTTCGCACTACGGTCAAGTAGAGTACATGAGTAAGCAGCGCATTGCAAGATGAATGGGTTGCAACGCAACAAATTAAATACGCTTATTAAGAGGGTATTACCAGAGAATACCGGAAAATACTCATTTTTAAATCAAATTCTAGACGTATTGACTCTTTTTTACAAAAACACATAAATTGATTTTGAAAGATTGTTATTTTATCTGGTACACGCTGTTTTAAAATTTTGAAAAACTAAGTGTATTTTTAAGATACTAAGGTTATACCGTTGGTCGTTGGCATATTTGTTCAATTTTCAAACGATAGATTCTACTAAACAACACAAATTTTAAATTATATAACCATACATCGAAATAAATCTAAGTCACTAAATAAGTCTAAACAAAATAAGTGTGTAAATTTCAAATATTTTTGTTTGTAAGACCTTAAATAAATAGAAAAACTGAGGTATTTTTGTCACAAAAGACGTTCTCGGATTTAATTTTTAATGATTTTAATTTTAGTAAAAAGTAAAGCCAGGAGTTCAGCAAGTGAAGTCGGATCCACACATTAGTCAAGTAGAAAGATACGAAATTCAACAAGTGAAGTCGGATCCACAAATTGGTCCAGTAGAAAGATACGAAATTACTTAGGACAAAGAAAATGTAAACGAAACACCAAAAAAAAAATTATTAACAATAATTGTGTTCCTGTAGTGAAGGGGTTAAGATCCGATATAGCCTGGATCCACGTAATGGTCCATGAATTTGGTTCAGAGGGAATTTAGAGTGCGGATTGAACCGGTCTCGCCATTATAAAACATAATTGCTGTAAAGTGGTGACAGTTTTGCCTTTATCTGTCAAATTACCCAGTTTAAACAGCATCGTCCTCCAATACAGAGAAAAGAGTAAAACATATAAGCTCTTCTGAAAAATTCTTTCAAGAAGTTCAAATCGAATCACAAAAATTATATATTTGATTTTAGTTGTTCACTGTTATTGAATTTAAATGTCATTTTCAAAATTTTAAGGGAAGAATAATTATTCGGACAAGCGATAAAGTAGGTTGATATATATATATATATATATATATATATATATACTATATACCTACCTGAAATCAGTTTTTATTATCAGTTGACCAAATTTGGGAGGCGGGCATGTGTACCGCCGCCCTGGGTAAAATTTAATGGATAACCACACCTCTGCCTTAGATCACCCCAAGTGGTTTGGTGATTTAGTAGGGGTGCCCAAGTGAGTTGTGTTCAACCCTTGGCGGAAGATTCTGCGTGGCGGACCGGATCGGGCGAGGTCGATTTGCGGAACCCCTTTGACCTCTCCAGCTGGTTTCTCTTAATCCATGGACGGAAGGACGGATGGATTCATATGTCTGTTACTCCTTAACACACGACTGCTAGACTACTACCCACCCCTCCTACCTTTTTCCTTCCTAGAACTTCATCTCCTTCCTTTAAAAAAGCCCTCCACACAGATGACACAAGCCCTAAAAAAAATATTTTCCTACGTCCGTCACTCTGACCTCTAGTTCATACCTACCCCTAATAACTTTTCCATTCCAGAACTTCTTTTCCTTCTTCTCCTTAAAAATACCTTCCATTCAGCATTTTCAACGGTGACATAGCCCCCAAGGGTTATTATTCCTCACGCATGGGATTAACGTGAAATTTTATTTTATTTTTTTATTCGATTCACCGACTTACGTAGCGGCCTATCTAGTACTGCGCGCCTACTGACCACCTTCTGGAAAGAGCTCGGACCTGCCACACATTACACACAGTGCTGCGTAGCCATATCGAGAAACTTCTCGCTTGTGCATGTTTGACCTACCTTCCGAGTACCTTTGGCCCAGCCTATATAAGGGCTCGAGCAAGCCAAATAGAGTAAGTCGATCTTATTCAGTCTTCACTCAACGCAGTGCTCGCGCGGCAAGCGGCCGAGTAACACAACTTCGCAATCTGCGGTTCGGTCGGGATATTATTACTACGATTGTAAATACTGTACATTTGTAAATATTGTAAATATATCGTCATCATCAACAATCATCTCGTATTTATTATTCCGACCTACAGCACGCGGAGATATCACGATCCACCGATATCTCCTCTTCCAACCGGAGGCCCATTCATCTCCTCCTCACCTAGGAGACACGCATACTGCCTCCTAAAAATCGTTATTTATTTGAAATGTGTATTATTTCTCTATAATATTTATTATTGCCACTATACTATCGAATGAAATGTGTTACAATGTTTAGCATTGCCACGACGTGTTTTGTCATATATGATAGACTTTTCGCTTCATTGATACAACGGGCTGACTTACGAGCCACCAAATTTCGAGATTAGTACTTCGTTTGTCCGCCCACCGAGTCACGTTTCCTGCCCTTTGTCAGTTCGCTTTTCCTGAAGGATCGTGTGGGCTAGTTTTGTTTGTTTTATTATCTATTCGTTTCTTTTTTATCTCTTTGAGGATGTTTAGTATGCACCTTTTTATCCCACGCGGCATCTTGTAATTTTTAGTTTACGTGCCTCAAATAATGTCCATTGTTTTCATCTTGTTACCCCATTAGGGACTGCGGATACCATATTATGGTATCTAAAATAGTGTTGTTGTTGATGTTGCATATATTGACTGAGCATCAAATATTCGACTGTAATCAATTAATATAAATTCTTTTCAAGTTGAAGAAGAGATTCTACGGGTAAGATTGATTGACTGGTAAAACAAATGGAGAATCTACTTCTAGGAAGTTAGTCTAGTATTGCATCAAAAATATAGAAGAAGTTAGGTTGACAGCTGTATTTTCATGGTTGCTGCCACGCGTGGTGGAAATTTTCAGAAAGAAATCATTAAACAGTTTTCTTTAAACGAAGCACTCAATTTTCGAGTGAAACGACCAGATTGAATTGTTCAATGTGATTAAAATAATTGGGGAACTGATCTAATGGTCAAAGCTGTATCATATGATCCAATAAGAATGGGTTGAAACAAATGGTATTGGGTCCTTTTTGCGTGGATTTTGGGTGTTACACACGTTTCTGGTATACGGACAAAAAATCACAGTTAAGTGTCAAATCTGTAATTTCAAAGAGAACTGACATTAGTTAATCTAACGCCTTGGTATCTCTTTCCAAAATAAAGACCACGGGAGTTCTTACAGACATATGTTTCGACCAAATTGACCACTTTTTCTTTCCATATAATAGACGCCGATGTGAAATCTTGCAAATTGTTTGGTAAAACGATGTGCAATAAATGTGGGTAAATTATTTATTTCATCCAGTCTCCCACAAAACCATAATAGGTTAGGTTTAAACATTTTGTAAAAATATTGAAAAATAATATGTAGTGAAAAATTTACAACATTAATAAGATAAAGTATTTGCATGTAATTCTAGACTCAAAGATATCTCTTGAGTTTAGAATCATTATGCGGTTCACTCGGACTATTTATTTTTTCAAATGCTCCTTAACAGATTTATACCAAATACGCGTTTCCCCCACTCTTTAATAAAAAAATATCAACGTTTTACATTATCCATACCTATGTACGTACTATGTATACTTTGTATCCTGATGAAGAAACCTTTGGTTTTAAAACATGTTAATAATAATTTGTATTAAAAATAGTGGTGTAAACGAGGTTGGTTATTATTATTAATACAATATGTATTAAATACCTAATATTTATATAATTAAAATATCCATTCCTCACGTGTAGGTGTTCTTTGTTTCAGCATCCAGGGGACGCTCCTCCCCCTACGGGCAGGGGGGCTACCAGTCCGGGGGCTACCAAGGGGGACAGGACGGGGGCTCCCGGCGAGCCAGCAGCAGCGTCAGTCAGGTGAGTCCTACACGAAAACGCAGTCAAATCTAATAAGATTTTTGGAATACTTGCTATATTTAAGCTTTCCTTTTTTTGATACTTGTCAATATATATTTATTTTTATTTTCTATATTTTACATATTTTTATACCATTTTCACAACTTTTATGATTATTTTCACATTTTTAGCCATATTCTGTCATACATTATTGTTTAATATTACGATGGTGATTATTATAATATCTATTTCAAGAAAATATTGCCAAAGAGACAAAAAATTATCAACTTATTATTTTATTATTTTTCAGTTTATTTTAAATTTCTTTGCCACACTAACTATATTTTACGACAATTTTATCGTATTTTTTTAAATGGTAATTTTTTTGATTTTCACCATTTATTTTAACTTGACTATTGGAACTTGAAATACGTTAGATACTTATTTGAAAATAAAAATAGCGTCTTTCTTGTAAAATCCGTTAGATCTGCGTAAATCAGTGTCAAATTTATTATTTAATCCAGGTTTAGCTATTGTCCGATATAACTTATTGCTTTAAATATCACATTTTGAGGAATTGTGTTAATGTTGATTAGCAATAGTTATTGAGGACTCAAAAAGTCTTCAAGTGATTGAAATATAATACAGAAGGTTTGTTAAGTGTCTTTTAAACATTGACTGCCTTAACATTAAAAGCGATTGACCAGCAGCTGAGAATAAAAGTTTAAAAATGCTTGCAACTGTATAGGGAGGTTCCAATGAAAAAGATCGATTATTCCCGGGACCAAATTTTTTAAATGAAAAATTTAATATCGATTTATTTCATTAAAAACTTGCTTTAATATATACCTACATACATATAGATAAATTATTAAATATAGTGTGCTTCTTGTAAGTATTTTGTCTAAACAAGATAGGTCTTACAAACTAAAAAATTTAAATAATTTATTGTGTAAGACCTTAAATAAATTGAAAAACTGAGGTATTTTTGTCTCAAAACACGTTCTTACACATGACTTTATTTTAACTAAAATTAAAAATTTTAAAACTGTGTTGACTAGATTATGTATTGATTTATTTTCTTGTATGATTACATGATTTGAAAGTTGTGTTGTATTGAATCTATCGTTTGAAAATTGAACAAATCTGCCAAGGACCAACGGTATAACGTTAGTATATTAAAAATTCAGTACTTTTTCAAAATTTTAAAACTGCGCGTACCACATATAATAACAATCTTTCAAAATCAATTTATGTTTTTTTGTGAAAAATAGTTAATACGTCTAGAATTTGATTTAAAAAAGACCAATTTCCGGTATTCTCTGGTAATGCCCTCTTAACGGCCGTTGTTCCCAATCCTAATTAAGTGTGAAGCCATAATTTTGGCTCAACACTCCTCAAATGCACAAATACACTCTTCTCAACGCAACTCTCCGACTAACAGGTGAATCGACCGTTGATCGGAGACTCAGATTGATTCATTGAAAAGTTAGGAACAACGCTGCAATTTTCTCACTCTTTCCAGTTATACTAATATCTTCCATAAGGCACAGTAATAGCTCTGGTTGAGTTTAGTATGCCTCTCAGGCTCATAATAGGGTAAAAATAGCCAGTATTATTGCTAGAGAAAATAGTGAACCTGAGCCTTGAAGACGGGTTATTGAGAAAAAGAATGATTCCTATAAACTGTATACAAATTTTGGACACGTCTTTGCCGTATTTCCAAAATGTGTCGACGTGAAATATGACGGTATAAGACTATCATTTAAAATACCAGAAAAAAAACTTGTTGTCCTTAACAATTTTTCCGCTAGGAGAGGGAAAATTAGCAGACAAAATTCTCGTCTTACGCAGTAGCAGTGAGAGGAAAATATATAAATTAACTTCTTATATAGAAACTCGAGACCAGATTTAGTAATAGCCAAAACCAAAATTAGGTCACACTTACTATTCAATGAGTCAACAATTGTTGTGTGCTTGTAATAACAAGGCTCATGATTACAGAGCACATAATACATTTATTGACAAACAAACTTCCCTTACATTAGATACGGATTTGGATGATAATTTATTTATTTATTTATTTGTAAGAGACAGACAGCTTATATACAACAATAAAATAGAGATACATATATACATAGTTAAATTTAGTCAAGCCAAAAAGGTCTCCTATGTTAAATTTACATTGAAGATGGAGTTTTAATATATCTCTTAAAATGTTTTGGTGAGGAGGAGAGGAAGAGGAAAATGGGATAAGGATAGGTGATTCTCCCGATGCATTCCACACTGTTGTATTAATTTTCTATCATACGCTTTACTTCTATTCGGTATTTCTGAAGGGTATTGTTGAAAATGTCTAGATTGTAAAATTTTGTATTGTACTGTGCACATATACGAGGAATTGGGGAATTTTTTCTAATGTTAGTTCGACATGTGGGCAAGTGAAATAAGTTGGATTGTCTAGTTGATCTTGTCGGAATATGGATTTGTATTAAGTTGGTAAGCTCTGGGGAGTCTAGGCCATTATTAAGAATTTTAAATAACATATCAGGTATAATAACATATAATATCATATCAGGTTTACATTTAATCCATCTACCACAAACTGGGTTGCATTATTAAATTGATATCAAAACTCAACACATGGCAAAACAATATACAGTCTTCAGTCTCCTTCCAAACATCGGTTGATGGAGTTCGAAATACACTATGAAGTCTCTAATGTTATGCGTCTGTTTGTATTTGGTTAGTAATGTTAACAATCTGGCGGAAACTAACCAACGTGAAGCGAGAAATGGTAACTTAATTAAAATAACGAAGTTATAATACATTATGGTGATACAGTTAGTAATGTGACCTTACACCGGATAAACCTACATATTACATCATAAAAGGTGCCTATAATAATATTAACTTTTTTATAGGTCTAATATTTAGATCTAAGGTCGACCGGAATACATTTAAATGTGTATACCTATTTGTTTACTCATTTTTGATTGAATGACAATGTATGAATGTAATGAATGTTTACACAAATTTAAAACAATTTTTGGATAATGGAACTGTAAGTATCCCACCAGCAATAAAGAAAATTAATAATGCAAACGAATTAAATTAAAAAAAAACTAATTTAAACCCTGCTTAAAGATTTGCATTTTTACTTTGTGATTGTTATAAAGAATGTAAAAAACAGTGATTTTGATCTCCGGTGACCTTTTTGATATTTCATTTAAAAATTTAAATCATAAATAAATAGTCAGTAGATGTTGTGCAGTTAGAGGTGGTGTGAGGGGTTGAATGTTTACTCGGTAGAGTGACCAGTGATGACCTGCAGATATTTAAAAAAACTCAATGTCAGGATTCATCGGTTAAAGTAAGTTAAGGACGTCCATATTAACCCTGTATCGATTGGAACTTTACACATCTGCCCCGATGGAGGACACTATAATGCTATCTGAAAAGTTGGCTAAAGAAGGAGGTATTGCAACACGGCCCAAAAACACGATAAATATATTTAGCTTGTCTATAAAATCTAATCACTTTTAGTGATCGATTATTGTTGATGAACGATTAAATCTCAAATCAATCCAATTTTTAATATTATGAGTGGTGTTTTGTCACCAGGATGGGAGTAAAAATGCTTTAAAATAAATACATTATTTAAGTAATTGGTGATATGAAATTCAAGTGATTAAAAATAATTTACATCAACATCGGAAATCAATGACCTCTGTTCGTCTTCAGATTATAAACCTTATCAACAGCAAAATCAACAACACTTTCGTTTTACAAGAATTAACCCAATTAAAATCTGAAATTGTCGTATAATCCGGCCGGCGTAGTCCAGCAGTAGGGCGTTGGACTGCCATTCCGAAGGTCGCGGGTTCGAACCCGGCATGCGCAAATAAATTTTATTTAATTGATTTGTGTTATTTCACAATTAATTATTTAAAATAATATATACAGTATATTTGCGGCACTTTCCAGAGTGCAAGATACTCTTAGTATCGCCCTGGTACTTCCCCACCTTCCTCTTCCTCGTCTCATTTCCTTTCCCACTTACCTTCAGACTCATAACATACCCCAATTGGGGATGCCATAGTCTCGCTGGCTCCAGACGGGAGCAGTTGGGACTCTTGTGAGGTATTCACTATAAAAAATAATCAGTGTTGTCTATTGGGTAAACTAATAAATGCAACAATAACTTTTTTCAAAGGTGTATGCAGGTTCGAAGTTTTGATTTATGCAAAATCCTTCTCTTTGTGCAGGTACAGAAAACATGCATATTAGATGCAGGCCAAACATAACTTTGCATAGGAAGTAGTTAATAATTCAAAGAAGGTAATATTTACCCTCAAACTCGAAACAATGCGGTTGAACAAGTTATGTCTATGATAAATGATTTTAAAGTATTACAACTGCTTTGTAAGAGAAATTATTGATAAATGCAAAAAAAAAAAAAAATATTTGACATACGTTGAACGATTTGCAATGCTTTTTTTCGAAATTTTATTATTTATGAAACATTGCAATTTGGGAGGCGGGAATGGGTAACTCCGCCCGGGAACCATTTATTGAGTAACAAACACCTCTGCCATTGGTCACCCCAAGTGGTTCTCTATGTTTGGTGACTTAGCAGGGGTTTCCAGGTTCACGGGGTGAGGTTTGTTTAGGTATTGGCGGCGGATGATCTGAATAAACTGAACCACCGATTCCTCTGATTCGTTTTTTCCTACTCAGAACTTTCTTTCCTTTCCATAAACAGACCCTCCACGCAGCATTTCCAATATGACGTAGGCCCCGAGGGAAATTATTTTCCTCAGGGCCTCCTGTGTGAAGCTAATGTAAAAAAAAAACATTTGAATAATATAAGCACGCAACAACAAAAATATATATAGGTAAAACATACAAAACAAAAAGGTGTTAATGGTCTTTTTTTTTTACACGAATACCGCACAAGAGTCCCAACTGCTCCGGTCTGGAGCCAGTGAGGCTATGGCATCCCCAAAGTGGGGTATGTTGTGAGGCTGAAGATTGTGGGGAGGGAAAGGAGTTCTGAACAGTGGTCATACACCAGGGTGATACCGAGAGTATCTTCCACTCTGGAACGTGTCGCAAATGTACTACATATATATATACTATTTTTAATTAATTAATTGTGGAATAACACAGATTAATCCAATAAAATTTATTTAACAACTGGGTTCGAACCCGCGACCTTCGGTTTGGGAGTCAAGAGGCATTCCGCTCGACCACGCCGGCCATCTGTAGCATCGTTCGAGATTTATGGGGCCAGTAATTTTCTACACCGTTTTTCGATGTTGGAATCTGGATTGATTCCATTACGAAGACATGGAGTAGTATATCTATATCCTATAAGTATAATCCTGTCTAGCGGGTTCTTATGAGGACTACAAAACCAGGAACTAGACCGTCCGTTATTATGTTGGAAGCACTACGGTATCTGGGAAGGCCAAATGTATTGTTGTAGGCATTTTTATACTGCAGGCGAAACTTTTCCATGCTAATACTCTTTTAAAGTTGGCCCAAAGTTTGCATGTGGGAAAGGATATACGGGACGTGAGGAATAATAACCCTTTTACAAGTAGGTTGCAAATCCGAAATCTTCTACTGAGGATGTTCGTGTTTACGTATAGCGCTCGTCTTTACTAATCGATGTCATCGTAGTCCATCAACTCACTGTTGATGATGTGCCCTAAATACTTCGTTTATTATTGATATTATATTTTGTATTGTCTTTTATATTCTCTCCAGAGAATAACTTCGTGTGCTAAGTTCTGGAACTTATATTCTTATCATTCTTATAAACTATAGGATGCTTGATTGAAATACTTAGGTTCTTAATGAGACAGCGATTATTTTTTGACGTATTGAAATTATAATAATGTTTTTGAGGACAAACGTTCTTCCAGGCTGAAGTAAAGACATCGTAAATCTCCGTTCGGTCACTTTCGGCATAATTCGTCAACGAGACTACGTGATCCGAAGAGCCCATAGACTACTATTGTAAAGAATGTACTAGATCGTAGACTATTATGATACATTGCACTTTCTTTAGCTTACCGTTCAGGAAAGTAGGTAGAATGCTTAAATAAAATAATAGACGGCCGGCATGGTCCACGGATAAGGCTCTGACTCCCAACAAATTTTATTTGATTAATCTGTGTTATTTCAAAATTAATTACTAAAAAAATATATATTGTGGATTTCCAGAGTGGAAAATACTCTCAGTATCGCCCTGGTGCAAGGCCACCATTTGGAATCGAAGCGTTGCTTGAGATGGCTTAAGCCGTGTTTGGTGACCAGATCTTCCATAAAATAGCCAGGTACTTCCCCACCTTCCCTTCCCCATCTCCTTCTCCTTCCCAATACCTTCAGCGTCACAACATACCCCGATTGGGGACGCCATACTCATTGTCTCACTGGATGCAGACGGGAGCAGTTGGAACTCTTATGCGGAATTCGTTAAAAAGGAAAAAAATATTCGCTAGTGTAGAGTAGCATTTAAATGAAACTACAGATACAAAATTTTCTCAACTATCACATGAGGACTTAACTAATGTTACGAGTTCTTAAATCAGTTCAGTTCGCTACATTGTTTCAAATCATTTTTGATGAAACATCCAATGGAGTTATTGGATAAAATAAAATAAATGTATCTAATAGCACGTGTACAGGAACATCGATAGCACCCATGGAATTACAGAGAGCTTTTATTTGATTATGGACTTTCGTAAAAGCTTTTACGGATATTGAACATTAATTCCTTTTAAAGGCGTTAATCTCATTTTAAAAGCTCACAAAAAAGGATATGATATAAAGGTAATTGAGAAAGAAAAAGCTTAGGCGTAGAATTTTTTTGAACTTTCGACTGTTCTCGTAAGTAAATAATAATGAAATTCTGTATCTACTTTCTATGACATTATTTTTACAGATCGTTGAAAGAAATTATTACATTTGTTTGTTTGTTGCTGAGGCAGCACAAACTATCGATCATTGGATTCTTTTAATGTTCAACCCCTGAACTGTTGAAAGCAAAAAGATAGTTATTTTGATTTTTACGTCAAAAAATAAGACAAGATGCCACGTTGTCTGTTCCGTAATATTCAAGAAAATAACGTCGAAACTCGGGCAATGTCCAATAGTAAATAGTAAAGTTTCTATTTAAAGAACGGTATTAATTCAAATTATTGAATAAACTCACAGACCTGACCAATGTCAAGTTAAATCCTCTCCACTCCACAATCATTTCTACTGTGACAACCATAACATTGTATTATATTATTCACCGCTAGCGCGATTTCACCGAACTGCCAATATTCATTTACAGAAATTTTCGATATTTTCATAAATTCTCCTGCATCAACTCAATAATTAGTAGTTGTGGTTTTAATTTTTACCTCAAATTATAATAATTTTATTAATGAAGACAATATCAGCGAAACTCAATCGAAAATCTGAAACATCGGGTAAATAAAGGTCAGGTCACATTTGGGACTCGAACCCAGGATCTTTGGCTTTCCGGGCCGGTGTTCTACCAAGTTGGTTGCGCAGTTGGTAGAGCAACGGCCTAAAAAGCCGAAGGTCCTGCTTTCGAGTCCCAGATGCAACCTGATCTTGTTCTAATTTTTCTATTTCAGATTTTCGATTGAGTTTCGCTTATATTATCTTCATTAATTAAAAAATTATAATAGTTGTGAATATAAATAATATGCTTATATATAATCGCACGCAGCATCTTCAAATATGATGAGAAAGAATTATTTTTCTCAGGGCCTCCTGTGTAGAGTTAATATAAATAAAAAAATGCTTGTAGAATGATAAGGATTTATTGAAAAAGATTTTTATAGAGTGATCCATTTTGTTGGTTTCCTTTGAACGGAAAGTTTTCAGTCATATTTAATATTTAACTCTGTGAGCATAAAATTAGAGTGGTTAAAAGCAAGCTAGAGAAGATGGTTTTTTAGAAGAAAAAAAATTCCGCCAGTGTGTTTGCAGGAAACGCAATTTCCCTGGTGGAAATATCTTGTCGGATTTAATAAGGAATTAAATTACCATAATATGACATTAACATATATATCTTCTCTCTGCTTATAAAAACAACATAGTGCTTTATTTTTAGGAGAAAAAAGTTTCATTTTTTTCTATTCAAGAAAGATTATTATTTTTAGTTAAATTTCATATATCGTGCTTAGTTTTTTAATGATAATGCTTCCATACGGCATAATATTTCCATATTTGTGTTGTACACAATTGATCGCTCCGATAAGGGGTAAAATATTTATGATTTTGTTACCCGATGACAAAATATTTTCCATTAAAAATGATAACATCAGTGTGTTGTTCCGTAAAAGACGATAAAATAAATCACAAAAATATCACCGAAATGTTTTTCACAAATTTTTACCTATCCAAGTTTTATTTATTCGAATATCAGTTGTGGATTCTAAATACAATATTTAATGTCTTAAATTTAGGTAGGTATTTACAAAGGTACTTTTCTAGTAAGGTTTCCTCAATTTTTATACGTGTATTTTTGTACATTAGCTCCACATAGGAGGCCCTGAGGAAAACAATTTCCCTCGGGGCCTGTGTCATCTTTTGGAAAGCTGTGTGGAGAGCCTCTTAAGGGAAAGGAAGGAGAGAAATATCTTGGATGGAAAAAGGTATGAGAGGTGGGTAGGAATCTGGAAGTCAGTTATCTGGGAATCGGGGAGGAATAATGGTTATAATATGAACATATCCCTCCTATAGTGCAAGGAGATGGTTCAGGAAATGGTATGAGAGGTGGGTAAGTATCTGGGAATTTGTGTTCAGAGTGACGGACTTATAAATCTATTCCTCCCACTGAGGTACAAGGCGATGCGATGGGTCAAGAGGGTACGGCTGGAGAGGTCAAAAGGTCTGCCTAAACCAGTCTCCCGATCCAGTCTACTACGTAGTATGTGGGCTGGATCGCAAATACATCCGCCACCAAGACCTAGCAAAACTCAACCCATGAGCCCGGCCACCAAAGTCACCAAACGTAGCGAACAAAATGGGGTGACCTTTTGCAGGGGTGTTGGTTATACAATAAATGTTTCCCGGGGCCGCCGTACCCGTAACGCCTCCAAAATTATTAAAACTGATAACCAACAAAATCTGACATCCAATGCAAAATCAATTTTTAATTTTCTATTTCAAACACATACATTACTCCGATAACCGAGCAGCAATAATAGAACAGAGTAAACTTCTGATAATATAATAATACACCCGGCAATGGAAAAGCTCACTTGAGGCGCTGCAGTTCATTCAAGCTTCTGAATAGGTACTACGCCATTGTTGTCTGCGTATTATCTTTCCCTGACATAATAATTGAAGACAGAAATACTATGATTATTCCTTGAAAAACAAACAACTTCTTTGGAAATGGTGAAGGGAACAACAACGACTATTCTAAGAAATAAAACAGCTCTCATAATGGATTTTCTCTTCAAGAACAATGCTTCCACTCAGTCTAATCATGTTCACTGTTGACCAACTTTTTATAACATCTAACCTGACACCATTAAGTGGAGAGAAGCTTCTTTAATTCACCCCCTGGGGTAAGAATGATTGTTCTATCTCGGTACTAGCTTGAGGGGTAGTCATTTGAAAGTTGCTAGTGAGAAATTATCAGGTCATTGGGTATTAAAGAAGGTAAACATGTTTTCTTTCTTACAGTTAGTATTCTTAGATGAAGCGAAAGAAAAACGCTTTTCGAATAATGATCACTGGAATCGTTTAAAATTGTTATCGGAAACGTGCTTTGTAAACCAAAGTTTCGATAATTTCTTTTTTAACGTAGCTTTTAAACTGTGACTACGTGTTATTGAGGTCATGGATTATATGTTGAAATCTTTTAAACTTTCCGATCAATCGGACGCTAATCGGTGAATATAGCCATATTTCTATAAAAGTGATTTAATATTCAGCTATCGGTTAGTTCTCGCAGTGGTTAACAATATAACTTAAACTCAGTCTACGGCAGGTGTGTGTGTGTATGTGATGTATGTGTAACTTTTTTGAAAGATTGGTTTTAATAGTGAAATACTAAGTTACTTTTTAAACTGAAAAAACTTCTAGGTTACAATTCAAAAATCTTGGTTATTTTAACCTTAATGTATGTACTATAACATGGTTACTAAACGGGATTGTATTGTATGTACTTTGACTTTTTTATAAATTTATTTTTATTTTTTATTAATGCTCTATTGGGCTTTTACTTGGAGTATTACATTTAGTTACAGTGTGTAACAGGTAGTAGGTCAAATATTATAGCATAGCAGCGTAATAAAACTTACAAATATTGGCAAAATACTTACACCATTATGATTAATAAATTTGAAAAAATATGACAAAAAGCAGAAAATGAAAGAAAGTACAGGTTCGTACATACATAAAATTATTGTATGTATTGAATCTACAAACCAATAAAAAAAAGAAACAAACGAATAGATACGAAAGATACAAACCAGTAAAATATTTTCACGAGGAATGGAATATTTTAGGCAAAAAAAAATAAAAAAAGGAAGAAATATATATAACTAGCTTCTGCCCGCGACTTCATCTGCGTGGGATAGTACTTCGAGTAAATCTATTTTCTTTTCCCAGGTCCCATCTAAGTTTATAGCAAAATATTTAACCGATTTATTTAAAATACCTACAATTCTTGAAACGATTCAAAGTATTAGGCGAGTACCACAAATAAATTCGCTAATTCAAATATTTTCTAAAATAGAATTTTGATTTAACAATTTTGCAAAATGTCATTTTCAAATTTTGACATTTTCTAATACAATAATTATTCTTTTGAATATATTGAAAATAAATAGTTAGCTTTATAAAGTATTGCCTATATGTTATTCTGATATTATTGTAAAGTTTCGTTAAAATCCATTCAGTAAATTTTGCGTGAAAGAGTAACAAACACACATACATACACACAAACTTTCACGTTTATAATATTAGTAAGATTAATAATTATTGGAAAGTATGATTTAAATTATATGCCTTTTGAAATTTGGAGAATTGTCAGTACCAAATAAAAAGGCAAGTTTATTCGCAAGACATAACACAACAATGGAAGAAAAATTTACGTTTTTATCATTTTCCATGACAGTTATATTTCAAAGCCCCATAGCGCATGACGGAAATGACATGAGCTGAAAATGGTGCAATGACTTATTCATTCTTAAAAACTAGGTAAGCAAATTTACTATAGCCAAAGAGCATCATCAATGTTTTGTGGCCTCGAAAAAAGAATTTCTTATCTGTTATATTCCATTCAAATTAATCAAAACAATTTGCGACTTCTTGTTGTTTACCGTATCTAAATCGAATTTGACTTGTTCCATTTCCAATCCGGATTTCATGGAAATTACGTGTATAGTCTATACATTATTTGCACGAATTTCGGTTGAATTCTAATCGTTGGTCGAATGGGAAAATTTATCCGAAAACATACCTTTAGGCTTTCTTAAGAAAAATAAACGATTCAACGGAGTGCCTAGCACAGTGATCATAAACCTTTTTAGCTGTAGGGACAATTTATTTATCCTTTTTTAATTTGTTTCCGTGGCGCAGGGGTAGGGTACCTACCTATGTAACTATCCTCTGTCATTGTTAAATTTGACGTCAGTGGTGTCGCAAACCTATTTATATTTTTAAAACGAAAATTAACAAAAAAAAAACTGTAGTTAAAGAACGCAGGAAAAAAAGCGCCGCTGGCATAAATTATCAATCTTTAAGACCAAACCTATAAATTCTGTCGATTATCATTCTGATATATTAAAGAACGTATAGCAATTTTGAATTTTATTTAACCGCTGATTTTTCCCGTTATGGAAGTTAAACAAAAATTTTGGTATTTTATAAAACGGAAACCTTTAAAACGCATCTAACAAAGATTTTAACAATAAAGCGTTCGTGAATTTTTTTGTACAATTACTTATTTTTCACAAAATTCTGTATTTTTAAGAATATGTAATAAAAATCTTAATATTTTGAGCAGCTGATCAAAACTTTGAAAAAATACTTTTTTGGATAATACTCTTTTGCAAAACAGAACTGTTGTCGTTGCATATTCTACACTGTCAAATATAAAAAAAAAAAACATTAATAAAATAAACAATTTTGTAAAGTGGGCACACAAATGGGCTCGCGGACCGCGGGTTGCTCATCGCTAGACTAACACTTGATGTATTATATTTTAGGAAGAAATAGGGAAGATACGTACAAGCAAAAAAAGAAAGAACGGTGATCATAGTGGAAATATTTTTGTTGTTGATAGTAGTACCTTCAAAAAATTCAACTTAGATAATATTTTGTAAAGGTATTTTTTTATTAAAACACAATGTAAGTGTATCGGGAAATTATTGAGGAAAACGTTTATTATTATTTATTACAATCACAATATCGCATGATTAAGACAACCGTAACTCGTTTGGATATTTAGTACATTATATGACGCCACCCTCGAAAACGATATTTCCGTAGGAAATCGGGTTAATTTATCTTCTCCAATTACGGACTAAAGTACTTTTTTAAAACTTTTTTTAAAAATAATACTGCACAAGTGTCCTTACTGCTCCTGTATGGAGCCAGTGAGACTATGGCATCCCCAATTAGGGTATGTTGTGAGGTTGAAGGTAGAAGGGAAAGGAAGGAGATAGGGAAGAGGAAGGAGATGTGGAAGAGGAAGGCCGGGAAGTTCCTAGCTATTCAGATCTGGTCACCAAACGCTAAAGCCATTTCAAGAAAAAAATCAATTATGAATGGTAGTCTTACACCAGGGCGATACTGAGAGCATCTTCCACTCTGGAACATGTCGCAAATTGAAGATATGTTATTTTTTAAATTAATTAATTGTGAAATAACACAAATTAATCAAATAAAATTTATTTGTGACCGTGACCTTCGGATTGGGAGTCGAGAGTCTTACTCCTGGACTACGTAGGCCTTCAACTACTATTACTAAAGTACTATAAATTTCACCTATTTCAAATTCCGTTTAAGGTTTAAGAATTTATTCACTATTCACAGGAAATATTTTCCTGTAATGTCCCCTATATTACTTTCCTTAGTAGGTATAATAGAATACGGCATTTAGGTAGCTACCCAGAAATACTCCATTTAAAAGTTATGTAAAAAATCCTTTACTTTATTCTCTGAAGTGTAGAAAACTAAGGCTTTGATCGTGTTTGCGATGCTCGCTTTATTTCCAATACCTGCGTTTTGCGTAAAGTGGTGACTAAGCAATAAAAATAACGGGATAAAGGAATTTTGTAACTCATTTATTTAGGTCTAAAATATATGTTTTTATTTATTTATTCATAATTTATTTTACAAGATACGATGTTTTTTTTACATTAGCTCAACACAGGAGACCCAGAGGAAAAAAAGTCCACCTAAATGTTCCTACGTTTTGTTGGGATATTGGGTGGACGGTCTTTTTAGGGAAATAAAGAAGATTAAGATCTGGGAAGGAAAATAATGTTGCTAGGAATCTGGCCCCATAGCACACTCGATCGGCAAATTACGCGATTCCGCCCTATGATGAAATCGTCGAATTTGTTATTAATTTAATTTTATATTAACTGCACATAAAGCCCTGACGGAAATAATTATGGCGTATGGTATTATTTTTAGAAGGTCTTTTTGAGGAAAGAAAGGAATGAACTTGGATCCTAAGAGACCCGTGTTGTTGAAGGGAGGAATCACAGAGGCCGGAAAATCGTTTCGAATAGAATCAATTTGAGAGGCTGGTAAGGGTACTGCCGCCCCGGGAACCATTTATTGGGTAACCAACACCTCTGCCATAGGTCATCCTACAGAGTTCACTATGTTTGGTAACTTAGCAGGGGTGCCTGGATTAATGGGGTGATGTTTGTATGGGTCTTCACGGAAGATGTGTCTGCCCACCAAATGCGAGGCGGATCGAGAGACACTAGTTGAGGGACACCTTTTAACTTATCCATCTCTCTATCCTCACATCTCTCAGAATATTCACTCCTGGATATAACCCAGCATTCGTATTTTTTTTTCTTTCCAGAACTTCCTCTCCTTCCATTCCAAATATCCCCTTCCCCACAGTATCCCCAAAGATAACAAAGGCCCCGAGGGGAATCATTTTCCTCATAAGAAAATACATCGTAAAAGCAACCCGTTCTCGTTCGGCGAATATACCGAATACAGATGTACTCTGTTTAAGGTAGATAATGTATTTATTATATATAATAATTTAAGGAATGACAATAATCTCACAATGTGAATGATATACCTAACTTGTTTCAAGAAATATCTCCACGATTTGTGCATCTAAAAAATAAAAATAAAAGGTTTTATTATTTTTTCATAATTACCTCATAAATATTTTCTACTTAAGTATTAGCATTAATTATAATTAAGTTTTTAAGTTACGTATAAAAATACTGAAATTGTTTTTCATGTGTTTGCTTCTGTGTATATGCAAATATGATTCCTGCAGACACATTAGTCTAGGGATATTTATATGTGTTTTAATTTGTTTTATATTACCGTAACTTAACTTTTTCTTTAGAATTATTGCAGCATAGAACAATGCTAGTTTTTAAGAACGAAAAAACCACTTTAAACTTTTATTATAGCCAAGTTGTAGAAAGGCATTACCATTAATGGCGTTATTGTAAGTAGGAATAATCCATTAGTAAAATGTAAGGATTGGAGTTAATTTTAGTACCTAATTATACGTACACGTGTATTAAATTGCGTGGATCGGTGAAAATATTAATCATGTGATCATTGATAATTATATAATTATTTTAATTATATAATTATAATTACATAATTATTGTTATTTCATAGTACTATATTATAAAACAAGAAAACAATTATTAGTAAGAATTTTTATTTCTATATCCGTCAGATTAAAAATGTATTTTATTTATTTATTGTTTTAAATATTAACATAAAAAATTAACACCGTAAAGAGCATAAATATTAATAATCAACTTAAAAATAGTCACGGAAAGCACAGTCTAAGATTTGTTTTTCTAGTGAGAGATGTTATCGAAAATTAGAAATTACATGACATAAATAAAACATAAAGAGAAATAAGTAAAATTAAACAAAAATATTAAAATTTGATGTAAAAGGAGATTAAAAAATAGAGTAAATAATAATTATTCACGTTCGAGTTAAAATATTATTTTTTATCTTAATATTCAAAACCTGAAATTATAATAAAAATTTAATTTAATTTTTATTTTTAACTTAATTTATTTATTTAAACGCCATAAAAAGCTTTTACATTCAAGTGATACATAAGTTTACAATGATACACAGGAGAGAAACGTACTATGAAATAATATCGAAATATATCTCAAAAATGAGTTAAACCACAAATTATAATATTATCTTCATTAATTAAAAAAATATATAACTATTCTTCGTCATACGTCATGTAAGTTTATTGCTAATTTGTTTTTTTAAATATTGTTTTCCATAGATTTTATGTGTATAGTCTAATTCAATATTCAACTTACTAAGAGGAATGAGCGAGCACTGGACATTTTTGAAAGGAAAATTTTAAGGCGTATCTTTGGACCGATTCTAGAAAATGGATTTTGGCGTAGACGTTACAACGATGAGCTCTACACTCTGTTTAAGGAACTAAAAGTGACACAATTTATAAAGTTGGGAAGACTTCGGTGGCTGGGTCATGTGGAAAGAATGACGGAGCATCAAGCACCAAAGTCCCTGCTAAAATCTAGACCTGTTGGGCGAAGGAGCCTGGGAAGACCAAAATTAAGATGGAACGACAACGTCCTCAAAGACTTACATACCTTGGAGCTTCCAAACTGGAGAGAACTAGTACAAAACAGAGATGAGTGGAGGAAAACTCTTGAGGAGGCCAAGACCCACCAAGGGTTGTAGAGCCAATTGTGATGATGATAGTATTATACAGTACAGATGACACATATAAGACAGTGGCAGCGCAATTTTTTTTTAAATTCTGAATGATGGTCTTACACCAGGGAAATACTGTGACGACAAATATACAATTATATTATTTTTAATAAATTATTTGGGAAATAACACAAATTGATTAAAAAAAAATATTTTATAAAATTATGATTTTAACCCCCAATTTTCGGATTACTAGTCGAGAGCCTTAGCCCTCGACCACGGAGACCGTTAAACTCTGTAAAAAAATAAACGAGAATCTCTTAATCATACAAAAAAGTTTTTTTAATCAAAGTTAGTAACTATGGCAAATATTATCTGATACTTTTAATTTTTTTGTTTTTGAATTATAAATAATGGGTCATTAGAGAATTTTAGAGGCAACTTTGGAAATTATTGCTTGTGTGTTAATAATACAAAAAAAAAAAATATTTGCTCTACCGGCAGGTACGCATTGTACATATTCGTACATACGACTATCATTATTATGTTTTTATAAAAAAATAACTCTTTATTGCAGGTGTCCGGAGATGAGCAGCGCCGTTTGTGCAGTGGCGGCTCGGTCCACGGTGCCCTGGGCGGCGGGCAGGGCGGCCGCGGCACACCCCCGCCCAGAGCGCTTGTGTCCGCCCTGACCACATACGGGTCAGTGGCGTACCAGCTCAAGGACGCCAACATGGAGGCTACGGGCACTTGCGATTTCGTCTGCAGGGCGATGCGGATTGTTAACAGGACGAGTAAGTTATTAAATGTTTTAAAAAATTATATTTTTTTGTGTATTTGTATAACTTCGGTTCAATGACCTCTTGAACTTGGATTTTCGTTGAATTTCTTTTGGGATGCTGCGTTGAGGGTATTTTTAGAGAAAAGAAGGAGAGAAAGATCTGTGAAGAAAATGGGTATTAGGGATGGGTATCTGGGGGTCAATGTGTCGTGTCAGGAGTGACAGACGAATGAATCCAATTACTCCCAATGCGGTGCAAGGCGGTGGGTCTAGAGAGTCCGGCTGGAGAGATTTAGGTTAGTTATCATCTTTGTGTTTCTACATGGTATAATTATAACGTTAGAAGAAAAATGTATTCAGAATGTTTTTTAAGATGGTTGCTAAAAAAACTTGGTTAAACGTCGTGGTATTTGAGAGGGTCGAAATACACACACATAAAATACTTAATTTAATTGCTGGCAACCCAAGCGTTTATTGATATTTAGATACAAATGAAAGTAAGTTACTTATAAAATATGTAGAGATGAATTCTTGCAGCAATTTGATTGTGTACTTGAGAAGTATGTTCGCGAGAGTTCAGAAAACTGATATGAATGATATACTGAATGGAGAATGCAGGATTTTTTTTATAGCCATAGCATGGCGTGAGACTATGGCATCTCGATTGGGGTATGTTGTGAGGCTGAAGGTAGTAAGGAAGGGAAGGAGATGGGAAAGAGGAATGTGGGGAAGTACCTGGCGTGCCGCGAATATACTTTATATTGTTTTATTTAAATTAATGTAAAATTACACACATTTATCTAATAAAATTTAATTCTTATAAGAAAAACTGTATTTTCATAACTTTTGAAGGTTACTTCCATCAATATAATATATCATTGAAGAAGAAGATAACATTAATAATCTAAATTAAAATATGAAAATGAACACGACACAGAAAAATAATAAAAGATATATATTTTTTTTAAAGTAGTCGAATATGATATTGTTTATTTAATTTAATATAAAATTACACACATTTATCTAATAAAATTTAATTCTTTTAAGAAAAACTGTATTTTCATAACTTTTGAAGGTTACTCCCATCAATATCATATATCATTGAGGAAGAAGATAACATTAATAATCTAAATTAAAATATGAAAATTAACACGACACAGAAAAATAATAAAAGATAATTTTTTTTTTTTTAAATTAGTCGAAGATAATATTGTTAATTCTAAAATTTGAAATATGAATTGACAAATATGACGGTTTAGTAATAGGTGGCAATGGCTGAATTGGATAAAGCGCTGTCCCGGTAAGACATGAGGTCCTGGGTTCGATTCCCAGATGCGACCGTTATCTTTTATTACTTTTCTGTGTAATGTTCATTTTCATATTTTAATTTAGATTATTAGTGTTTTCTTCTTCTTCAAAAAAAAAAATAATTTTTCAC
Organism: Limnephilus auricula; assembly: GCA_951813805.1. Lineage (NCBI taxonomy): Eukaryota > Metazoa > Arthropoda > Insecta > Trichoptera > Limnephilidae > Limnephilus > Limnephilus auricula. Next base: position 4,980,926 of record OX638401.1, read on the forward strand.
ACCGGGTTCAAACCCGCGACCTTCTTTTTGGGAGTCCAGAGCCTTACCCCAGGACCACGATTGCTTAAATTAAAATTGAAAGTATCTGGAAAATATGATTTAGCAAAATGATTTAAAAAGACGATTCAACGGTACCGAGGAGGGGGGGAGAGAACATACCAAAAAGCAACAAAAAAAATTGTAACATTCCTGAAAATCATATCTTAACTTGTTTTAGCAACAAACATATCTTGGAGTGCCAATACAATCAATGTTATATAATGTTATATTTATTACCACAATTCGTTTTGCTGTCAATGAAATGTTTACTTGCTTTATAAGTAAAACAGACGGCGTAGAGGTGTATTTTATCATATTAGTCATGTGTAAGCATAATTTCAACTAAAATATAAAGAGATTAAAGTGTTTTTTTGTTTTGTTTTTTTTTTGACAAAAGTTTTTGATACATACCTACATTTACAGGTAGGTACATATATAATAACGTAAATGAAGAGAGTAACAAAAAAATCCCACAAAGGCGAAACCTGGGCGTGGGCATTATAATATGTGGGTATAAAAACAGTGGAGGTTAAAATAAAAAGATTAAAAATTAAAAATATAGTACATGATATATAGAGTGTTTGTCATAGTTTGTAAATAATACTGTATTATATGCATAATATACTGTTTGCCGCAAACTTAATCATTTGCTAGTTGCGTGAAATATAAACAATTATTTACTTTTTTCTATTTGTTGTTATTGTTGAAAAAAGATTTTTGAAAATGTATACTTTCATCTGGGAGAGTTTAATAAACAATATCACTTCAATAGATCTTTTCCAAGCTGTAAAACAACATAAACAACTTAGTTATTAAAAATTGATCGCGAATTGGGAAAATCGTAATTTTTATTTAAATCTTATCAAGTTCACAGCCTAATATTTTAGTTTTTGGGATCCACAATAATTTGGAGCTTGTGTAACGTACACACTCTTCTTCAAAACAAAACTTGATTCACTCGGATCGAATAATTAGTTTAAGCGATGTGATCTCGTTTATCGACATGTGTCGAATCCGGAAAGTGGAAAATCGTGGGTTCACTTTGTGCGTGCCGAGTTCACGACTCCCAGCTGCCATTGATGTCAAAGTGGCATATCCTTTCATCATTTCTCTTTCAAACAAGACTAAGATGTCGGCGCTATATCTATTTATAGCAGACTGATGTTTGAAAATACTTCGACAGAAACTGTAGATCATTCGGGCGTGATTGCCTCCCACACCTGTCATCGATTTTAAAGACGTTTTGACATCAACATAATATTAAGGCAATCACATAAAATAAACAAGGCGTTATAATGTACTCGAAAAAAATAATTATACACGTCGTGAACTGTAAAAAATAAACCCTTTTACACTTGCGGAACTGACACACATTAATCGTTTGAAAGGAAAATATGATTTTATTTGTATAAAAAGCATATAACAAAGCAATATAATGCAAGGTAGGTACTACAGATTTTCTCCGAACTAAAATAAAAAAATATGAATGCTAGAAATGATTTATTTACGTATGTAAAAACCCTGGAGGTCCGAAAAGAATGCAAGGCTGATGAAGCTTAAGAAACAACGACGCTTAGATGATTTGGGCATGTAGAGCGAATGAATGAAGAAAGGAGTTTAAAGAGAATTTATGACGCGAATGTGAATGGTAGAAGAAGTCGAGGACGCCCGAGGAAGACGAGGCACGATCAAGTGAATCAGATACTTAGTTAGTTAAATATTTTCTAAATATACGAGTTTTATGATTAGAAAATTTTAAATTATGTCATACCTTATAGCATATATTCTGGTACGCATAAAGAATTGGAAAAATATAGCAAAAATTGTTTATTTTGGTATGGTAGGATTGTCAATTAGTAATTAATTGGTTGAACTGTAGTTGTAAATACTGTTTTTTAAAACATATTTGTTCGATGGTTCCTGATTATTCAACGAACTCGGGTTTTATTTGAATTTAATAAAATTCAAAATTGGAACTTATTGTGTTAAGAATTCAAAGAAGCGATACAGTACCTACCAGCATAAAATAATTACTTATTAAGTAATAAAAAAATCTTTTTATTGCCATTTTCAAAAAAGAAAATTTGTAATTTTTCACGGACTAAAATAAAAGAAAAAAAATAATAAGATGTTAAAAATATTTTTTGCACCTAACGAATGAAATAAGAACGAATGAAATTTTTTTATAATTATAATTTTTTAAATTGATAATTTTTCTTTCTATTTTTGATGTCTAGCATCGAGATTAACTTCTAGAAAACTATATTTACTTCCACAAACTTCCTTACAACCATTAAACCATTTCTCGGTCAATTTCAAGAAGGGCACTAATTACGTAAATGGCTGAATTGCAAATTAAAGACAGTCTAACAATGTTAAACAAACCGTAATTACACTCCTTATTTACATCATTAACTCATTAAGTATCAATTCTCCCAAAAACATATCGATTTTACCTGATACTTCTTGTAACCTCTAAAATAATAGATCACCTTCAATTCTTGCCAATGAAAATTTGAAAGATGTTTTTTTTTTTTTTTATTTATTTTATTGACGGACAAATAGTCCATTTACAATACAGTAATAATACGAAAAATACAAACAGAGATTACAGCGAAAGGAGAGTACATATAACTGAAGAGCAATGACAATATATAATATAAAAGTACAAATAAAAGATAACTACAAGAAGAAGAAGGATTTAATCGGCTTTTAAATTATATATCTGTTTCGTATATTCGACAATCTGGAAAAAGGATAATAGTATCCATAATTAGTAGAATGCTGATTGAGGAAAAGCAATTCATTATTTCGGAGTCTACGGGAAGGGATGTTGAACTAGATGAGTGGTAACAAAGCAGATGTGTCAGTAATACTGTTGATTATTTTTAAAATGCAAATTAGATAAAAGTCCTTTCTACGTTTTTCTAAAGAAGAAATGTTCAAAGTTTGTTCTATCATCATACGAGTACCTACGCGCCTCTTTCAAGTCTTAATCTCCAAGCAATTCCTCGTAGAAACCTATGTTGTACGGATTCTATGTGACAAATACCTGTAAATTTCGACAAAAATAAAAAATTTAACTTTTACATAGAAGTTTTCGGAAATTAACCAAGTCAAGTACGCTGAAAAACTTAATTTTTCTAACTGCTTCGGCGTCATGCCATACTGGTCGAGAGGCACGGATATTGACTACAAATCGGTAGGTCACGGGTTCAAATACTGGCTTGCGCAAAAACACATGATTGAATATATTTGTGTTGTTTCGCCATTAATTCATTAATAATAATACATAGTATATTTGCGGCACGTTCCGAAGTGAAAGTGGGAGATACTCTCAGTGCATTGGTCAAAGACCACGTTTCAATTCAATTCAATTCAGAATTGAAACGATGCTTGAAATGGCTTTAGCCATGTTTGGAGATAAGATTTGCATAGGCAGGTTACTTACTACCTCCCTCTTCCCATCTCCAACCCTCCCCACTACCTTTAACAAACAACATACCCCTAATTGAGGATGACATATTCTAATTGGCTGTAAATGGTTGGGAGCAGTAGTGTAGTAATGGTTGGTTTGGGTCCGTGCTAGTTTTTATAATTCGTTGATGTGTGAGGTACGATATTTAAAATAATAATTTGTAGGAACTACTCGCCTCTAAATTACGAGTAGTTCCTACAATTTAATTATTATAAATGACAAAGGTGAAAATTAAAACCATACATTTGGTATTATTTATGACGACCTGGTATGATTTGTACCATTCTCCACCTAACCACCACGAGGCGGCACTGAATCTTCATATCAGTTAAAAGCAGCACATGGCGGATGTTAGTTACAATTTATTGGGCCGTTACCAATGATAACCTACCACATAGTTTAGGTGATTTGAAATATGTTTGGGGTAGAGATTGTTATTTCTACGTCAATGGTATTACCAAAATGGGAAAGGTCATGTAGCTAAAATATGATTAGCACATTAAATAGTATATTAGTCAGAAAAATTAGGAACAACTAGCGCAAACCCGTGAAAAATTACGGGATATAAGTTAAATGTTAGTAAATCTAGTTAGTTAGCTAATAATTGAAAATATAAAAGCGTAAACCCCTAAAAATCAAGAAATTTTACTTCACTTGTCAAGATATTTCATATAGAAATTTAAATACAATAAATAGACAAAATAACTATCCATAGAACAAAAAATATATTTGAATATTTTTGCACTCTGGGTATAAAAGCGTAGTTAGTAAAAAAAACCTATTTTAGGTTTTTTCTCTAAAAAATAAAGTAATTGTGATTATCGGTGCCCCACGAATACGGTGAAGTTAGATTACTCCAGTAGTAGATGTCGCTAGTATCTCTTATCGACAGAACCACTTGTTCATCATTCATTTTTTTTCCGCTGTCCTGTAAAATTAACTTTTTTGACTTACAACACTTTTCTACGGGATGTGCGAATGTGTTTATCGTTTTTCTGAATTCTTATTTTTAAAATTGGTTGGAAATGGCTTGGAACACCCTCCCGCATTATTTAAGTATTTGTCGTAAGATATAGTACACTGCTACATAAGCAATAATCCACTTAAAATGATTCTACTATACACACAATACAATTTCATATGAAGTTCATATGACGACATAAAGAGTTAACTCTACGAACTTATCGTTTTCTGCCTGAACAGTGGCGCTACACAAATTCAGCAGATTAATTAAGTAATTATCCTAAGATATAGTACACCATCCACAAGCAAGAATCCCCTTAAAATGATTCTACTATGCATACAATATAAGTTCGGACATACATAAATATGACGTCATTATCCTTGTTCTGTCAGACAGCGTTAACTCTACGAACTTATCATTTTCTGCCCGAGCAGTGACGCTTCACACATTCAGCAGTTTAATTAGCAGAGTCACAGTCTTGGTTAGAAGTAACACGAATTACATGGGTGTCCTTGACGGCTAAATTTACCGAGTCACAGCCGTATCCCCTCGACGCGATGCCCCGCCAGTCGGGCCCAAATCAGAAATCCTTGTGATAACGCCGCCGAGAAACCTTCAGACAAATCCTCATTAAGATTGTCACGAAATAAGATATGTGCACTGAAATAATAATTTCAAGAAGTGCAGTATTTTTACGTCGCAAACAACTCGTCGCGCACAGTTCGTATACGTCGCTACTTATATCAATAGACCCGCGTCGCCACCACTCATTGTTGAACCCTCCCAAATCGTCAAAACTATTATCACGAACTTGCTAAAAAGATGCGGATATTATATGTGTAATAGGATATATTCAATTAAATCATTAAGGCAGAATAAACATTGATACTGAAAATGTAAATAGAATCATGAAAGTAAGTCGTCTCAATGTGGCCTAACCACAGTTTGAAAATGGCCTTTAACGCTGAAATAGCTGAAAAAAAAAAAAATCTTGTAGTACACAATTATAAAAAGCAATGGTTGTAATTTGATATAAAAAAAGAAAAAAAAAAGAATTCTACTTTAACAATTAATACAATAACTTGCTACCATGACTTTTCGAAGATGAAAGTAAATTATAAAGATATAAAGATATGTTGTGATAAATCTTATTTCAGAGCTAGCGCGTAATGTCAAAATCTATAAAACATATTTATATTGGTGACACTTATGATTTCTTAATGTATTGTTGCCCTAAATCTTCTGCAATATAGTTTCATCATTAAATTATTTAAAGTTATGTAGATGGGTTTTTTCTACAGCTTTGTAAATATATTTCAATGAATTTTTTTATGTCATTCGCTTTACTCTATTTATGTAATTTAGTTATTTATGAAGTGGAAACGTTTTACGAATAGTTTCTGTGAGCACTCAGGCCAAAGGCCCTTGTGCCATCTCCCATTTTAACATATTATTTTTACATATAGATTTTAAACCTTTGATAAAGTTCACCAGGGTTGTTATTGGATATTTAGCCACATCTTCTGGAGCTCCAGGTATTTGTGCCTTGTTCATATAGGTGAATTGGATGAGTCTCTACATCGTCCTCATATTTCCTGCATCTATTGGTGTTTTCCACTACCAACAGCTGCATACGTCTACTGGGGTAGCAGTGTCCCTGAATATTGTCCCTGAATACAGTGTCCATATTGAATGGTTCATCTAGGGTCTGGTCCATTTATGAGTACTTTGACTTGTTTCCTTCCGGGGGCGCTCTCCCATTCCTTCCAGTAATGGAATTTGACCCACCTTTCAATATGTAGTTTAGTGTGGCAAGCTGCCAGTTTTTCTTTTTACCTTACTTATATATTTAAACTTTCCCTGCTAGTTTGTTAGCCCAGTCATTGTCCTTAATACCTTTACGTCGTTAGCAAGTTCTTCAAGAATGGTCCTCCATTCCATCATCAACCTGGAGCAGCATCGTTTACTTTTCAATGTCATTAGCTATCTATTGTCCAGCTGTCAGAAGATGTGTCTACGTCGTTATTCCTGTACCTGATCTAAGAATGGTTAATTATTTTAAGGAATTTTTACGACATTGTTTCAAGCAATTATTTAGCATAGTTAAACGCCCCTGAGGAAACATTTGTCAAAAAACGTCACAATAAAGGTATGATTTTGTTTTATTATTACACAGTAAATCCGCTGCGTGCTTCCAAATAAAAAGCTATTTACATTTTTTCTAAACAAAAGTGCCTACATAAAAAAGGGCATTTTGAAGCAACCCCGTATTTTCGCAAATTCAAGATTTATTATATTACGCTTTACGTCACTCAAAGTATATTCGCGTAAAATGTACACGTAAACACGATTGGTTAGGGCGAACACGGAATGTTAATTCATAAAAAGTTGTTTGTTTACTTAATTCAGCGTTCATATCAAAGTACGTGACGATTTTTTTTCGACCATGGAAAGGTTTTCAACTCGGAAAATAACTTTTGCCTGTCGTAGAACGATGCTAACTTTTGATTGGCTCAAATGGAAATTTATAATCGTACGCAAGAAAATTTATCTCTCAGATTAGGTTGATGAGCAGCTCAAATTAATTTTCATGAAACAGATAATATTTTTAGGACTTTCTTGTTAATCCAACCAAAAAATGATTTGGTAAATTTTTTTTCTTGACAAAATAAAATAACATTTTTTTTTCTACCGGATTCAATTATTTCAATCGGTACATGTTAACCCCTCGGGTCTAAACAAAACGTGTCATGACATCAAATATTCCCGATTGACATAGCATTTCGAACATATTCGCTGTTTTTGAACATATACAAAATCCTTTTCCTTCCGTTTTTTGAAAGCAGATAAAAGACTCTTTCAGGTTTAATATTACAAATGGGCATATTATTTTTCAATGTTAAGAAAAAATAATTGAATGAATATAAAGCTCAAATTTTAGGCCTTGATGCGGATGAAGCTTTTTTTTCAGTTTATAAACCGCACAAGTCCGCACGAGTTCCAACTGCTCCAGTCTGGAGCCATTGAGACTAAGGCCCCAATTGGGTATGTTGTGAAGCTGAAGGTAGTGGGGAGGGGAAGGAGATGGGGAGAGAATGTACCTGGCTATTCAGATCTGGTCACCGAACAAGGCGAAAGCCATTTTAGGCGACGTTTAAATTCTAAATGGTGGTCTTAAACCAGGGCGATACTGAGAGTACTTTTAAGAGTAGTTTAATTAATTAATTGTGAAACAACACAAATTGATCAAATAAAATTTATTTGCGCACGCCTGGTTCGAACCCGCGACCTTCTGATTGGGAGTCGAGAGTCTTGTCCCTCTTCAACGCCGGCCACCAAGTCAAAGCTAGAGATAAGCGAAACCTGGGCCCCTAGCACACTCGATCGATAAGGATTGTATCGATAACTTTCGGTAACTACTCATCGTTCCCTAGCATGACTTTAGATCGTCAAAGAATAAGTGACAGTTCACAAAGATCACGTGTTCTTAATATATTTGACATCAACTGTTGTTTGTACGCTAGCGATCTGCAGTTGTCCTAGGGAACGATGAGAAGTTACCGAAAGTTATTGATACAATCCTTATCGATTGAGTATGCTACGGGGTTGGTTGGCTATCATTCAATAAACGATTTATGTAATTTTGCGTGAAAAATACAATATTAAAAATATACTTTTAATCTGTCTAAACTTAAACTGAAAAGAAAAATGTAATAATATATTTATAAGCATTGGCTATATATAAATATAATTAATTTACATGTCTCCATATTCAAATTCGAAAGGTATGATTTTTTTAATGTGGGCGGAAAAATTTCCTTTGGCAATCCGAGAAAAAAGTTTTAAATTAATCTGTCGCTCCAGTGGTTAGTAATCAATAATAAAGATCATTTATATTATAAGTCAAGAAAGACGTAAGAAGTATGATTGTATTAAAGAAAATTGATTATTTTACGCACAATAAAGTTTGGAATTTTTTTAATTAAATGCATTTTATAATATTTATTAGGTACCTACCTACATACATGAATTAAAATTATTCTTGCAGAGTTCTAAACTAACTCTATCCACATTCTGTTAATGAAAAATACTTTTTCTAATACAAAGGTATTTGAGGTAAATCATACGTCCCTTCAGAAAACGGCAGTGATTACGTCATTTTCTTATCCCCTTCTAACAACCTTCAAGCCATTTGAATCAAAGACAGCTTTTTATAGACTTTAATTACATAGCCATACTTCACACGTGACGTCCCTCTAGCCTGAATTGAAAAGAGCGATTTTTACTTGTCGTCTTTCACTTCGTCTTGCCGTATTTTGTGATGATTTTATCATACATTTTGTCTGTTTTCAGTTGTGGTGACGGTGATGTTAGCCTGCCTGTCTACTCTCCCGGTCGTTATGCTTATCATGGGTAAGTTTGAATTTCCTAATATTACTTACTTTAGTTAATATGTCGACAAACTTTAGGTCCTAAGTTTGCGGTAACCCGAAAATTAATCTCTGAATACATCGATTATTCTAAAATGACTTTAAACCCACGTTTTAGTACAAATTTTAACATGCTTTATAAATTTTATATTCGCCTTATTAAGCTGAAGTAGTTTTACCATGTATTATTATTTAAAACATTACAATAATATTTATATCACTGAAGAATTAATTTAATTTATACTTTATTCTAATTTTCATTTTTGTTTGTGTATTAATTTTATATCGGTTATAATATTTATTTTTTTTACTTCGATGGATATTTAGTATTCACTGATTGTACAATATTTAGAAAAGTTTAAATAATAATCTCATCTTTTTTATTTTTTTAGATTTTAATCTTAGTTTCTTTAAGGGGATTCTTATAGATTCTTATCTTATTTTTAGGTACAAAAATAAAATGTAAACACTTATATCACCCACGCACAGGGTTTCCCATTTTTATTATTATTAGTGAACTGTAATGTCAAATGTAAAAAAAAATGGAAAAAATAAAGGCTAAGAAAATAACACTAATAATCTAAATTAAGACTCAGAAAAATCAAAGAAAGCGGTCGCAACTGAGACTCGAACCCAGAACCTTTCGTAATATTTTCAATTCAGCCATTGCCACCTATTTATTATAAACCCTTCATATTTGTAAACTCACATTTCAAGTTTTAGAATTAAAAATATTATCTTTAGTTTAGTTTTTTTACTCGTGGCATTTTATCATTTTACTGGTACACCCAACTGTGTATGTGAGTTCTTCCTATGTGAAAGAGGCACACATTTATAGGACCGCTTTGCGCTGGAATTTAATGAAGTACTCATGGTTCGTAGAAAATATATTACATTTTCTATGAACCTTTTGAAGTACGTTCTCTTCCCAAACAACGTTTGGTCGCATAGCAACGCTTCGTTAGGAACTACACTGAGAGCAGTATTCTCTATTGCTGTAGTATTATATTTTTATTTTTGAATTCTTTAATCTTTTTACGTGTTTGTAGATACATAATGTGCTAGCTATAAAAAAGTTGACCTATAACCATCTTTACTAAAACAAACATAATTTGATATATTTATTCATTTCAAACAATGAAAGCGAAATAAAACCGCAAATCTCCATGAAAATACAGTTTCTAATTTTCCACGTAATGCATTAAAAGTATTAAACAAAAGAGATTTTTCGTATAATAGCTGAAAGCAAAAAGTCCGTGGAATGAAAGGTTAAAAAAATTAAAAGCTGTATTATTATTGTATAATATACATAAATTATTTCATTCCTTGGAATTAATTATCACTTCTTATTAATAATAAAATATTTTTAAATATTTGCTTTATATATTCAATTAATTCTATTTTTGTCCGAAAAACGTTTATCGTATCTTTTTTTTCTGTGCTTTGTCAATGGAATAATTTAAGATTTACAATTCAAAAATCTCAATCATTATTTCAATTCTAAACGAAATTTTAACATAAATCATTAAATCGTCTCTAAACGGAATTCGAATATAAAATCCAAAAAAAATAGTTTTCCAAAGAAACACGACTAAACAATTATCATACTCGTATATCTCTATTGTACTTGAAAACCGAGAGATTAAATCGGAAATTGGTAAACGGGTTTTCAAGATTAAATTTTAGATATTTGTGACTCGGCATTCTTAGAATGTGTTTTTCTGTATTTTGAGATTAAATTTTTAGTAACGGGAATATCTAAGAAAAAACAATACAAAACTTTAGATTTTTGACATTGAGAGGGCATATTTTAGTATCTTATATACGTATATCATTCTGCGAAATATATATTGCATTGTAGTCCATCGAAGATCGTGGTCAAACCTTTTTTGCACTATTTTCTTGGATTCTATTTTCACCAAAAATTTGGGATGTTATAATCGAATATTAAATAAAGCGATCGATATTAAGGTGACCGGACAACTCAAAAATGTGTAACTTCATCGCTCCTTTGAGATGTCACTAAAAATTAAACTTGGACAAATAGGTTACGTTAGGTTAGGTTATGGGATATTTTTATCACTTTTAATGACTTTTCAAAAGAGTGTTGAAATGCCACTTTGTTGAGTTGTCATGGAATCGATAATATATTTTTATCAGATATAAAACGGAAAACGAGAAATATAAATTATTCTAGGATTAAAGTGACCTCTATTATCCAAGATTTGTGATAACATATTTAACGATTATATTTAAGGGTTTAATATATTTATTCTATTTGATGTAATTGTAATGTTTTACATTATATTTTTTTCTATGTTATTGTCAAATATTATATTGTTTAAAATATTTTACGGTTTTACGCTTACTCTTCAAAAACTACTTGTATATTGCAAAATTTTTCACTTTTATAACTTTTGGTATAAATTCTATATATGTTAATCCTCAATAACTTAAATATTATTTTTTAATCTATATAAAAGCCCTTATGGCGTATAATAACAATAAAAAACACATTTCATAAATTCATGTTTTCCTTCTATTTATATGCTATTTGCTAATGAAGGCCATTAAGTAATTTATTTTGGTTCTAATAATTCGTAAATAATTAATTTTTTCACACTCACAAGCACATGAATCCAAAATTTACTGCACCAAATGACGGTATTATGTACGTATCGAAAAATTTCTCATTCTAAAAATATCATTTCTTTAAATTTGTTTCGTTATCAAAATGTGTTTTAGATCATCCCATCAACTTAACAAACCGTTTTATTTTACCCTAAAAAGCTGACCTATAAACACGCAATATTCCATTAAAACAAATGACTCCCAATAGGCCAAAAGCCTATTTACTTTCACGGCCCATAGAGTTCTGATGGTCAACTGCAAAACATTCAATAATAATGGCAGGACAACGTTTATCGCCAAACTTCAAAACAGCGGCGGGCCGAAAAAGATAAAAAGTAATCTCCTTCCTAAAGGAGAGCTTTTTTCATAAAAAGTTGGAATTTGAAATAAAAAGGATGATATCACAAAAAAAAACTTTCTATAGCTATCTTTCTGGAAAATCATGAAGCTCGGAAAAAAGTTAAAGGACACCACTGTTTGGGATAAAACGATATGTTGGCTATTCGTTCGTTTGGAATCGATAGATTTTTACCACTTTTTCGGTTTGTTTTAACACGTAGCGCAAATTTCTCGGGTTATTTCGACTTTTGTTAGACTATTTCTCGAAGTCAGGGAATTCTAAGGTCACTGTTTGCAAGCTACCCAAAGTTCACGATATCTAGATGGCTGACCGCATAAACACTTTTGTTGGAGGTTTTCCCACGCGAAAACTTTTACAAAAATTCCATGAATTCCTTGCCCCAACGGTGGCTTTAAATAGTCGATATCACTCTTTATCCGAGAAATTTAGCTTCGTTTTATGAGAAGAGAGGATTCTCCTGCATTGTCTTTTAGTACTTTTCCTTTTTCCTGTTTTTTGGAAAAACCATGTCGAGACTTCCCATTCGCGATAAAGAATTATTTTATTCATTTTCTTGGTCCAGAATAAGATCTTTTGTTTTTTTAAAAGCGGGATAAGGTAATATCTTATTTTTACTCGTAGTTTGCACCCGACTATCAAAACCGTACATTCACGGAAGAAGCTTTTTAAAAATTTTATTTTAAAAATTTTCAATTGAGATTTTAAAGTTACACATCTGTAAATAGAAATAAAGTTGTTACGTAAATTATGTAATCAATCATTTTAGACAAAAAAGCTGTGCAAATTTTCGGATGTCAGATTTCATGATTGAATAGTTTTGACCGGTACATTTTCTGTTTTAAAAAAATATATATTTTCTAGATTCTTATTTAATTTAAATTACTGAATTTAAAGCTTGTTTTCTTTATTCAAATATAACGGCATAATGTTTCCTGGCTATTATAGACTAAGGGGCCTTGTATTTTCTTAGTAGGGAAAATACCTAAAAACCAAAACCAAAATTTCATTTAAATTTTTTACTCCAAATAATGTCATTAATCAGTGGTTAAAGGAAGTCAATTACTTCCCTATAAACCATATTTATGATTTAATTGTGAAGCTGGTTTGTTTTAAGTCAAGTAAGTTCCTTAACATCTTGTATATATGAGCATTTGAGTTTAGTTCTTAAATAATGGTTTACCAAAGTTGCCTAACTCCGAAAGATGATTTTGATCAGTATGCCTCTTTGAATCCCAAAACACGAATAAATATTTATTCATATACCTATCTCGATAGTTTACACATGTGCAATAATTATGACGTAACATTTTTCTAGACAAATTATTTTACAAAAAAATATTTTTTTAACAATATAAATACAAAATGAAAGAAAAAATTCTTTGCCTTGTACCACTTCATTTCTATTTATATTCCTCAACCGGTTTCTGTTGAACTCAACCTTCTTCAGGACAATAAACATATAAACTAAATTATAGTACAGATGAAGATTATGAATTATGACGTAAACATAATAGAAATAGAGAGAATATAAGAGATGGAGAGAACATCAGAGACTGGTTGGTAGAGGGTAGGAGGAGGGGCAGGAGGGAGGGGGGATAAAGGAAGGTGGGGGTTTACAGAAAGAAGGGGAACAACATTAAATTTTATTTTGTTTTAAAGTTAATCGGTGACTTTACGGTATGCAATGCTAGCTGTTGGGTAGTAAGGTTTGTAAGAAATACAATGAACATCTTTTCAACGAGGTTACTTTTAAAGGAAGTCAATCATAGAAAAAACAAACAAAAAAACGTCATCTCTTCAAAGCATAAAAATTTATAATAAAAGATAATTATTTTCCTTCCTGCAATTTCTTATCTTCTTGCATAAAACTGTGATTAAATTCAGATCCACTTTGTTATTAGCAGGCGTCAGGTATAATCTCTCCATTAACCTCCCTTAGCTTAAGGGTGGCCTTTAGTGAGCGGGGTAGAGTATGCAGCCTTCAGTTTGAGAGTTTCCGTATAAACTTCGAAATATTATTTATGTATTGTGAAGTAAAGATTGTTAGTATTATTGTTATTTTAAGGAATATAATTAAAATCAACCGGCGAACCACTTTGTTATTAGCAGGCGTCAGGTATAATCTCTCCATTAACCTCCCTTAGCTTAAGGGTGGCCTTTGGTGAGTGGGGTAGAGTATGCAGCCTTCATTTTGAGAGTTTCCGTATAAACTTCGAAATATTATTTATGTAATGTGAAGTAAAGATTGTTAGTATTATTGTTATTTTAAGGAATATAATTAAAATCAACCGGCGAACCACTTTGTTATTAGCAGGCGTCAGGTATAATCTCTCCATTAACCTCCATTAGAGGGTGGCCCTTTATGGTGAGCGGGGTAGAGTACGCAGTCTTCAGTTCGAGGGTTTCCGTATAAACTTCGAAATATTATTTATGTAATGTGATGTAAAGATTGTTATTACTATTGTTTTTTAAGGAATATAATTAAAATCCACCCGCGTACATTTTGCGTAAACAAAGACGTTAGTTATCCTGATTTATTTTTTTAACTATTATACCGTGTTGCACTACTTCCTTCTTTAGCCAACGTTTCGGACAGTATACTATACATTGTCCATCATAAGGGCAGATGTGTAATCGAAGATAGTGAGCACTCCTATTTACGGTAGCAAATGAAATTCATAAAAATCCCAATAATATTAATAAAGGCGACGAGGAAGCTCAAGGATTCTTGTATCCGGTAATTGATGGCTTCATCAAAACTAAATGCTGAAAACTATTTTAAATTATACTGTAATACCGGCTGGTAGAGAAGTACATGGTATCGCATCTACATTCATGAGCACTCACTTGAAAAATTGGAACTATGTGGAGAATTCAGACTGTCTCGTGAATTTTCGTCTGCGTTTGTAAATTATAATAATTAGCACATCACATCTATCGCAATCACGCCATTTTTAATAGGTTTGATTTATAAATTTATTGCTACCTTTGTTTTTCTATAATTCTTACACAATTTGAAGAATTTTATAAGTCGAAATATTTTAAAAATTATTTTATATCGCGCAAATACGAGATTTCCGTTAATTACCCTCATCACGAGCTTTCCTTTACTGGTAGTCCGACTCTAATAGTTAAGCATCAGCACTTAGCTCCCTTGGCTTAGGCACAATGGGGTGTAAATGATCGTCGGTAGGAGTGAGAAATAGTTAAAAGACTTACCGGGTTTAAAAAGGTAAACCATTCAATGAACGATGCCTCATTCAATGGTGTAAATAGAAGTAGTTGTTATTCGATTCACTCTGTTTGTTTTGTTAGAAAAATGGATCTGATATTGCGGAATTCATTAAGTTTGACAAAAAATAAATTTAGCTTTTAAGCTGTCACTGTTTTATTTTTTACATTACTGACATGTTAAAAGCTTTTATTTTTATGTCATGGCGCATACCCGTAAAATTCACGGGATATTTTGATTGCAGTATTTGTGAAGCTGAAAGTATTTATAAAAAAACATTCCTGAGTATCATTGCGTTTCAAAAGAAGAAATTGACACATCGATGTAGTAAACTTGAAAAATTACCATGTCTATCCAATGACAATATAAAAATTCAAGACATGTTGTATTTATTCCAATTGAACACAAAATGTAGTACCGCTTATGAAAAGAACAGCCGTATAAAAAAGCCCGCCTATTTTTAAATTTTTTTTAGTTAAAATTTTTTATAACTTAATCTCTGGAACTATTCTCAATGTATTTATATTGAAAGAGTTTAACTATTATGTCCCTAACAGGTATATTAGGTCATTGGACGGGCTTCTAATTTTACATTACTTTCAATTTGCGTAAAATAAACCCCCTGATTAAACTCCACCCCACAGAATGCGTGTTTCAAGTCTTATAAATCAACGGCATCCCCGAGCACCGGGACAGGAGTGCTCCTGGCTAGCGAAGTACGTTCATATCATAGAAAAAAAAGTAAGTTAAAGCAGACCTGTCTGTCTGTCGACCAAAGTAACGAACTAAAATAAGCATCGTAATAACGGTCAACTGACTTATACGAACAAATTGGCATCTGCAAATGATTCAAAGGGATGTTGTAAAATAAATGGAAGCTTTAAAAACTTGATGTTAGAACTTCGTCATACAATCTAAGGAAATGCAACACAGATGGTTCTGAACATTATTTTTATAATAGAAAGATCATTTTTGAAAAAAAAAAATCAGTTAGAACCTTGTCTAAACAAGATACGAATTGTACTTTAAATGAAAAAAAAATGTTGGTGATTTTTATTTTATTTAATGTATGCAGGTAAGTATTTCTGTTCTTATTCGATTATGAACCAGTTAGGTTACATTTACGTTTATCAGTAATATTTTATATTATATGTTTAATTTGTCAAGCCGATTTGCTTAAAATAATTATTAATAAGATATGTTTTTAAATTATTCACCATAGTATAGCCATGGGTAAGTTTGATTGTTAACGTTTGAATTTAATTCAATAACCAATAAAGCTCAAGTGAGGGTTATAAGTTCTAACAATAAAGACTGTATTCATCAAAAGATTCCGAGATAAATATTTTATTACCAGGTTTAGCCATCAGCATAAATCTAGGAAATGTTTATGAGGCGCTGAAGCGAAGAGAAGTGGAGTTTTCTTCCGGGGGTCGTAACAATAATAAATGCTTTATGGTAGATTCAGACTGGGTCGACGTACGTGCCCATCGCTACGCCTAACAATATCTGGACTGCTTAGCAACTATAGATTTTCAATGAAAATTTATGTTTTAGAATCACATTGGCCACACGCATCGCGACGTCCGATGTCTGTGGCCATTTTCATAGAAAATGTATGGGTTGCTAAGCATTGTTTGAGTAGCGATGCGTACGTACGTCGTCCAGTCTGAACCTACCATTATTCATGCCTGGAAATAAAACTCGAAAGTAAACGCTGAAGATATTATTAAATGTTGAACAAAATAATAAGCAAAATCTAAATAAAATAAAATAAAAAAATAAAAATATCGTAAAATTTTACGCATAACAAAATTGAACAAGAAAGAAATGTTTTAAGCAATTTTGTTTATAAACAAATGAAACTGTAACGGGATAAATTACAATTCTAACGATAAATACAATTAGTGTTCAATTTGTGGGAGTGACACGATTTAATAATAGCAAGACAGTATAAAAAAAACTTTTATAACAACTTTACGAGTTCACCCTTAAAGGAAACTTGATTGTTCCCTTAACCGTTCGTTTTACATTCAACCAAAATAGTTTCAATGAATATATTCACTCTTGGTTAGCTGAAAGCATTCTAGTCCTGTCAAAGGTTTAATTGAAGATATGCAAGACCACCATTCAGAATTGAAACGTTGCTTGAAATGGCTTTAGCCATGTTTAGTGACTAGATCTGAATAGCCAGGTACTTCCCCACCTTCCTCTTTCTCGTCTCGTTTCCTTCCCCACTTACTTTCAGCCTCATAACATACCCCAATTGGGGATGCCATAGTCTTACTGACTTCAGACGGGAGGAGTTGATACTCTTGTGAGGTATTCGCTATAAATTAAAAAAAGAAAAAAGAACCGGGAAGCAACATACTCTCTAGAGTTAACACATGAACGTATACCGGTCGTTACAACTGTGACACGACCAATAGCATATTTCGCCCCTAATTAGTGAGATGAAGCGATGCGGGAATGAGAAAGTATTCATGATCTACTAACTAATCAATATATGCTCGGAAATATGCATAAAAATTAGATGGTTTGTTACAAAACAATACTACCCACAATTTTTTTACTCGAGACCGGTTTTGGAACAATGGTTGTTATCATACAGTCCCATGTAAGACATGTTCCCTTTCACCGATTGTTCTATTTTCTCCCATAACTCTTCACTAATTCTTAGTCACACTTCCATTCCAACTTTAATACTGATTTATATATTTCGTTCACCCATTAATTAATTTATATTATTAAAAAAACACCTTTAGGTTTCACTGTATACTTTTGAAATCTCTTATTTTTGACTGACTACGTATTTCCATACCAATATTCATTCTCGTTAGTTTTGTACATACGTTTTTTGGACATTATTTTCTTAACTTCATAATTTTTCTACGTCTGAGCATCTGTAATGCGTATGGTGATTCTGTTTCACAAAACACATTTCTAACGAGGCCGTTACGTTTCGGCGCTTGTTAGAGCTATTTCGTCCACGGCTCATTGAAGCCATTCATTCTCGAGTGGAGTTGTTCTTTCCCAGTGAAATATTTTCTACAATAATGCTCAAGACGTGCGCAAAAATATGTTCATATTTTATGGCTTACAACTGTCAGAATATGGCGGTTATGCTAAGTTATACTGACGTATTTCATTTGACTTTTAATAGACGTTTCTCGTTAGTTTTTTGAAACCCAGTGAATTAATTATATTATTTTTTTAAATTGATAAACTAATGTTTAAGACAAGATTTTTTATGCATAGCACAAAGGGTAACAATTATTATAAGCAATAATTATTAGCCTGAAACACTCATCAATATTGAAACCTCTCCCGAGAAAAGATATATGTCGCCGACGGGACTCGAACCCGCACCCCTCTGTTTGCCGGAGAGCTCCTGTCCGGCAAACAGAGGGGTGCGGGTTCGAGTCCCGTCGGCGACATATATCTTTTCTCGGGAGAGGTTTCAATATTGTTGAGTGTTTCAGGCTAATAATTATTGCTTATAATAATTAATTATATATTTTTTACAGAGTTCGGAAACTTTGCATATCAGAAGCATGGATTCAAAATTATCTACTAAATTAGTTTAGGCGAATTTTAAAGATAGTTTTGTAAAATAATTGAATCTTAGCGGGCTCGCACTCATACTTTTTTACTTAAAAAGTATGCTAAGTGAGGTGGTCTGTACAATAAATTACTGGGTTCAAAACGAACATTTTTGTTGTTTAATTAAATGAAACAAAATAATATATACTATATTTGCTGCACGTTCCAGAGTGGAAGATACTCGTATCACCCTGGTGTAAGACCACCATTCGGAATTGAAACGTTGCTTGAAATGGCTTTAGTCGTGTTGAGTGACTAGATCTGATTAGCCAGGTACGTCCCCACCTTCCTCTTACCCATCTCCTTCCCTTCCCCGCTTACCTTCAGCCTCACAACTTACCCCGATTGGGAATGCCATAGTCCCACTGGCTCCAGACAAGAGCAGTTGGGACTCTTGTGAGGTGTTCACTTTAAAAAATAAAAATAAAAACAAATAGATAC
The DNA here is from genome assembly GCA_951813805.1 of Limnephilus auricula. Taxonomy (NCBI): domain Eukaryota; kingdom Metazoa; phylum Arthropoda; class Insecta; order Trichoptera; family Limnephilidae; genus Limnephilus; species Limnephilus auricula. The sequence goes on from OX638401.1 coordinate 5,000,105, forward strand.
TGTTTTATTTTTAAGTATTCTTTTTTTCTTAAATCTAATTAAAATACAATAGCTCCACACAGGACCCTGAGATAAGAAAATCTTTTAGTGTCTACGTCATCTTTAGAAATGCTCTTAAGGAGGATTTTTTAGGGGAAAGGAAGGAGAGGACGTTCTGGAAATGAAAAGGTATGAGTGATAAATAGAAATCCGAGGATTAATGTGTCCAGGAGTGATGGAAGTATGAATTCATCTCTTCCGAGAGTCCGGCTGGAGAGGTCTAGGTCTCCCTTAAGGGGCCGCTCTACCAATTTTAACACATGGATACATGGTTTTAAGCTCAACCCGTAAGATAATTCCTCCTCACGTACCCTTAAAAATTGAAAAGAATGATTTGCAAATCTTGATAAAGGAAAAATATCTTGGGCTGTGCATCGATAAGCATCTAACTTTTAAAACCCATATACAAGATGTTAATAATAAAATCACACCCTTAGTTAACGTTTTTAGCCGATTGTCTTATCTATTACCGATTAAATTAAAAAAAAAGTTTATATTATAGTCTTGTACACTCACATTTAAATTACTTAGTTGAAATCTGGGGAAATGCGTATGAAACATACATTAATGAATTACAGATAATTCAAAATAAACTAATCAAAAAACCATTTCACTACGAATCCAAAACATCCTCAAAAAAACTATATTTGGAAACCAAACTGTTAACATTAAGAAAACTATACGAATACAATATATGTCTCCTTATATACAAAATAAATAATAAACTCATACATACAAACACAGAATTTATTAAAACGTCCCAAGTACACAATCATTTTACACGACAACACGATAACATACATTTAAACACTATTCATACTAACTACGGTAAGCAATCCATCAGTTATGAGGGGGGCAATTTATATAATTGCCTTCCAGATGATATTAAAAACGAAAAAAGTATGTGTAAATTTAAAAAAAAATTATTCATTTTTATTCCCAAAAAACAATATAGTGAAAGTGAATAATATTGTATGATAATATATTGTATCATAATATAGTGTAATTTAATCTTCTGTAATATAGTGAAATTTTAATGCAAATTCTAGTTTAGTAAGTGAAAATGTTATTTTCCTTTTTTCTGGAATAAAAAAAAAAAAAAAAAGTCTCCTTTTCCCGATGCGACCCGCCACGAAGTATTCCGCCATTCGCCTCTACGACCAAGACAAACCACACCCCATGAGCTTGGGCACCCCTGCTAAGTCGCCAAACGTAGCGCACCAATTGGGGTGACCGACGGCAAACCCGCTTACCAAATTGTATTTAAAAAATTTTATTAAAACTTCACTTTTTTGATATTTCATTGAAATTGTCGGAATGGGAAAAATATCCTTAAAACTAAGTGCATGTATGCTGCGAGAGTTACTCCGCTCTGAGGACCGTTTTCAGTATTTTATATTTGAATATAGAATTTGCATCATAGCTGGCTAGGAAAATTTATCGTTCAGTTTTCATAGCCGGGTAATCCGCCATAAAATGGATCTGAAGGTGATTTAATAAATTCCTTTATCAGGGGAATTTTTATATCTCTGTGTAGAGTGTTAACCATGATCCACGAAGGAGCATTCAATATTACTCGAAAGACGTTGTTTTTCAGGCTTTGAGAGGGTTTTATATTTGTCTTCGCAGAGTCTCCCCAAATAGGTGTAGCGATGAAAATATGGTTTTAATAGTGGTCTTGGGAAGGAGTATTTTATTGTCTGTGGATATTTTACGTTAAAATGAAAACAATGGAAGTAATGAATTCTGTTATTTTGCGACACCGTGCACTCATAAGTACTCAACCCACAGAAATATTATTTAAGAGACTTCCAGCTAGTTGCAAAGCTATTTCGTTCAAAATATACATGCAGGTTTTTAGTACTTTTAACTAATATAAATGATCATATAAGATATCAGATTCGCTGACACCACAATTACTTTTTTCCAATAATTATTCAAAAATAAATCAAAATTCTTTTTCGTGTCTCCTCACCAATAGTATCTATTTTAGTAAGTATTTGAGTAGGTACGTCATGTGACCCCCTGCACATCGAAGAATTTGGAGTTCACAGGGTATCGAAATATTTTTATAATGTGGTGTAAAGGCTAGTCGCGTAGTTTTAACATTCTGTAATAGATGTCGTTAGTTAGTTAGTTAAGCGTAGTGTTGTGGTATCTCAACAGATGTCAGTTATACATTATTTTAGAAGAGTATCATTTACCGCCGTTCGCACCTAATGTACGGATGGTTACGATAATTGTCGAAGGCATCTGGTAGATGGACAGACGACATTAGTGTCGTGGGTTCGCAGTCTCAGAATAACATAAATAAAGTAGCTTGTAATCTAAACGAACCTCGACCTTATTAATACGAGTAGTCTTAATCATTGGAATTAATTAACATTGAATATAATACGTACGTTGTCGTTTGTCGTGCATACAGTGAAAATCAATGTTTGCACTTCCGTTCTTGTAATAGTAACCTTCCCTTATCAAGCAATCAGCAATTAAGGCTGTTGGCGCTTATCGTGACCACATTTCGTGAAATTCATCTTAGTCTGACTGAATAAAAGGCTATATTAAAGTAACTGTTAAATTCTCAGTGATTAGGTAACAGTACATTTATATATACAGTTGGAGGCGTTTAGAAACTTAAATAGTATACATAGCAACATCAAACAAAATTTCAAAATATAGTCTTGACGTGAGAACTCATAGTAGGACACATCTGGTACTTAAAACAGTTCGGGAAAGTGGCAGATGCTCTTGGCTAAACACGTATTTGAACAGTATGTGACGACTGGATTAAAGAAGGTTAGTTTTAGATTGTGTAGGCGTTACGCTATCCTTGCTGATATACGCATGTTGTAGAAATAAGATCCTGTGGGCGTGAGTACTAAAACGTTTAAAAGTCTTAGAACGAAAAAGGAGATTAAAATTAATGATCGACTGGTAAAACATGACGGTCAAGATATATCGAATCTACGCGAATCTTATTTTTGTAATATGCATATATGTATTTTTTTATATTCTGCACCTACCAGCATAGAAATGTGATATTATGTTAGTAAATCTAGTTAGGTAAATAACGCTTTCCCGAAAGTGGAAAAATGCGCAAAAATTTTGATAAATACGAAACCTGACTTTATTTCTCAAGATTTACTCCAAGATGTAATAAAAGTTTGTGTAATGTTACGTAAATGTAATGATTCTCACAATTTATAATAGTAGTAAGTAGCAGGGGCGGTCCATGAGTTTTCAGTGAGCTAGAGTGCTAACATTGATATATTTTTTAAATATATTTTTTTTTTCAAATTTTAATTTTTTTATGAAGATCTTTCAGTTTATGGATGCGGCGCATCGCCAAACTGAAAGAATCTTTAAGACCGTCATACAAAAAGTAGAAAATTTAAAAAAAATATATTCATCTACAACAATATCACTAACGTCGTTTTTTTCAATCTTAGCACTCTAGCTCCCTGAAAACTCACGGACCACCACTGGTAGGTAGGTACTTTAAGTACGTACTAAAGAAAATTTACAAAAGATTAAATCTGATAAAAAAAACTGATTTATTGGTAGGTAATTTATCGCTTTATTGAAATCAGTTCCAATTTTCAAATTGAAACTAAAATTAAAAGTAAATTCGAGTTCGAAAGTTCTATGATTCAGAGTTACAGACAGACACACTACCGATCTTCGTAATTCGAATTGTTTTTACACCATTTTTTCCGCATCACAATATTATCCCATTTGAAGTGTCTTTCAATTTATTTTTTAAAATAATTAAAAATAACATTGGAAAATTTCAAAAAAATCCACCTTAACGACTTGAACATTTTTATATCTTATTTGTATAGACTCAAATTGACGCACTCCCAGTTTTCTCAGAACTAAGTTTCAGCGGCCAAGTTTAGTGTCGGCTTCGTTCTTCGTTCCGCTCGCGGCCCCACTTCCGTTCTACCTCACCGTGACTAATCGCTTCTGTTCCACCGGATATCCGGTCCGATTCTACCTTTCCCCGCCGCTACCTCCGGCCTGTATAGAGTCAAGTCAAGTGTAATGAACAAAAGTGGATAATGCAGTTACACCATCGCAAAGTGCACGAGCTGCAAGTTGAAGAGAAGCCATTTTTAGTATTTCTTGGGTCCTCGTCGGACGTTGCAAGTGATAGTTGCACTTCAAAATAAGTGTAGAGAAGTCCTGTTTCAACTGGACTGTTTTGAATTTCATATTTATGTAAATTTGTTTGTAAGTACCGTTTCGGGTTAAATATGGTGGATGTTTTAATGGTACCTACGTGCGTGCTTGAAGAAAGTATAAAACATATTTTTGTATAAGGTAGCAACGTTTATTTGTTAAATAAATAAACGTTGAATTTAAAAATTCTATAATTCCTTTTAGTTTTACTAAAAATATATATTTTTATTTTTAACTTTTTTAACTTAAAGAGTTAAACCTCAAATTATAATATTTTAATTAATGAAGATAATATTAGCGAAAGTCAATCGAAAATCTGAAACAGAAAACAGAAAAAGATACGGATACATCTGGGACTCGAACCCAGGTCCTCCGGCAATGGCCCGGATTGCCGGAGGACCTGGGTTCGAGTCCCAGATGTATCCGTATCTTTTTCTGTTTTCTGTTTCAGATTTTCGATTGACTTTCGCTAATATTATCTTCATTAATTAAAATATTAAAAATATATAGTTTATAATTTAGTAAGTAGATTAAAGTACCTACTTACAAATCTTTTGATTTCATAGGAAATGTTTTAATTAATTTATATAATAATATTTAGAATATTAAAAACATTTTTAGGTGCGAGTTCTACTCATGGTTCACAGAACTAAAAACTTTAAATAATTGAAAAAACCATCAAAAATAGAAGGTAAACTAAAATCTTAGGTTAAAAAGCAACAAAAATGATAACAAAACGAACTTCTTAAAACTAAAATAACACCATCTCTCCACATACGCACATAGGTACTTAGCTTTTTATGGGGTATAACTTTAAAGTAAAATATATGCAGATGCAAAAGTATAAAAATATTAAAAGTGGTTGCTACAACACCTATATAATATGATATGACCTGAATAATTCTTAATATGTGTTAATTGATTAAGATGGAAAAAATTACACTCGTATATTATATCGATAACGGAAATTTGAAATTCAGTAAAGAACAAATTTTTATTTGTTTAGAAGGGCGAAAAGAAAGACTTAAATTTTTTCAAAACATAATTTTTTTTTTGTAGACCTGTTAATACGATTTTTTTACTATATCATTTTTGGATAGTTTCTTTAATAACAGCATTTTATTTTTAATTTTTCAGAAAAAAAATCGTTTTCAAATGCACGGCGTATAAGCCGCGGAATTTTTTCTAGAAATATTTCGATGACGCAGATCGAAAGAGAAAAAAACAGCGAAAATTTTGATATTTAACTCATTTTTGGATTTGTTATCCTTCACAGAATTTTTGCTATCGGTGTATTCTGACATGTATATAAACCGACATTGTAATGTGTTTTGTATAATAAAGATATTCTTCCTTTTTTTAAATGGTGTGATTTTACAAGAGCGAAACTGAGAGACAATATATGATTTTTTTTTATTTAGTGTCCTTGAATGACGCGTAGCTTCAGTTATTTGTTTATAAAAGTCGTTACGCTTTGAGCTTATGTCGAGTTCAGACAGTTGTCGAGCTGTTAGTCGTGAGACCCAGTAGTATAATATATTGTACAAACATGACCAATTATTTTAGAAGAGCCCCAACACAATTAATAATGTCTGCCTATGGATAAGGCAAACAACAGGTAATGAAGTCAAATTGGAAAAATATTCATATACATTCTGAAAATAAATCCCCTTGATAACTGAGCAACTCTGTTCTAAATATTATTACGTTGTAAACCCAATTCAAAAGGCAATCAAACACGACGAGCAGCTTGTATCGCATTATCCTATTCACGTGGCCTTTGCTCCCGGGAGGAAAATTCGATTCAAGCTGCAGCCGGTAGCTGTAACTTCCCAGTTCCCACAAAGCCTTAGAAAGCTTATTCTAACCAAACCCATTTACTGACATAGTTCGGCTTTCAGTTTTCAGCCAGTTCGAAAGCTAACAGCTCTGAAAATTAGAATTCATTTCGGGTTTATGCAATTTTCCAGGTGGGGGTGAGGGGGAATCTCTCGTTTCCGGGATCGGTTACCTCAACACTATTGTGCTGGGTTTAATAGTGAAATTTCCTAAAATTATATTAGACACTGCGTTTTCCTGAACAAGGATATTACAAGTTTCTTGGACGTACAATGCACGTATTTTTTTTATGAATTTACGATCTCAGGGCGTTCAGTCTAAAAAATTTTATTTTTTACAGGTTCCAATGACTGTCAATTTTTATGTGTCTTCGGAATACTTCCGAGATATTTGAAACGTGCTATATTTATATTCCTAAATTTTAATATTCGTTATAAAATATAACAATTTATAATCAAACGGATTGATCAGTTTAGTAAGATTTAAGTAATATTAAAAAAATAAAAAATTAAAAACTGAATAAACATAATAAAAAAGGGAAAAAAAATTATCTTAATAATAATACTTTAATACCAAACATTAAAATCTTATCAAAAAAAATTAATTGAACATTTGACTCGAAACTAATAATATAGTTTTGAAGGAATTCCAACTTTGGAAAATACATCCGATTGTGTATTTTTTTATTATTTTTTTTATAGAGAATACCTCACACGAGTCCCAACTGCTCCCGTCTGGAGCCAGTGAGACTATGACACCCTCAATTAGGGAATGTTATGAGGCTGAAGGTAAGTGGGGAAGGGAAGGAGACGAGGAAGAGGAAGGTGAGGAAGTACCTGGCTATTCAGATCTAGTCACTAAACACGGCTTAAGCCATTTCAAGCAACGTTTCAATTCTGAATGGTGGTCTTACACCAGGGCGATACTAAGAGTAACTTCCACTCTGGAACGTGCCGCAAATATACTATATATTATTTTTAATAATTAATTGTGAAATAACACAAATCAATTGAATAAAATGTGTTTGCGCACGCCGGGCTCGAACCCGCGGCCATCGGAATGGGTGTCTAACGCGCTACCGCTGGACTACGCCGGCCGTCTAAATAAAATACTTTTAATAATAAGTAAGTAAGCATATCTAACTAATTTATTTATGGTGTCGATATTTTATCGATATAGGCTGATATATACGGCATATAATAGATAAGTAATTTTATCCTTGATGCACTTTAATGAAAATATGTTTTATACATTTGTTATTCGGCGGTACATATGTACCCTTTGGTAGTTTTTCCAGATTCCTATTAAGATTAATCTAAAAAAGTATTTTATCATTAAATTTTATCTGGACAATTACCTAGTCTACAAATAATATTTTGTGATACTCATTTCAAAATCACCATCATTATCGCCATTAATTCGATCGCATTAAAGTGAGGATTTCTCACTGAACAACGCGAATAGAATTAAAACAGAGCGAGAACCAAATGAGATAACTGCCTACTTGCTGGATAATTCCAACATCCGTAATGACGGAGCGCGGCCGCAAATTGTTCACCGCGATTTTCAATTAGTCCTGCAGCCCATTCCGGACCGAACTCCAATCATTTCCGCATTGTTCCGGTGTAGTGGAAACACTCAATTGAAACTGACGGAGGAATAATCATTGTACTTACTGTTATGCTCTCTGCTATTATTTTTAAGCCCTGTTTATTGATGCTTATTGGATTCATTGGAAATTAATTCCTTTGGATGGAACTAATATTGAACAATGTAACCAACCAGCCAATTGTTATGCAGATTTCTGTAAAAATATTCATTAGTTCTTGATCTGGAATATCTTCTCATTATCGCATCGCTTTGTCTCTTACTATTTAAGGCGAGGATTGGTTAATTTTTACACCGCCGCTCAGGCTTACAGATGTAATCACTGCAAGGGAAGACACAGCATTGATGACTGATATAATGTGTTATGTAGTGGTAGTACTGGTAGTATCCGCCTAAAAAGAATAAGAATGTTAGAGCGAGCGCGCTAATGTTAAAAAGGTAAAAATTCGACCGAAAATTAGGAAAATGTTTAATAAAACACGACTTGGATACGTTTTTAGATTTTCACGGCCAAAAGCATTTTCGTTGTTTGTTTTTGGGGTGTTATGCCGTGTTGCGCTACCTCCTTCTTTAGCCGACGTTTTGGACACTGCAACGCTGTCCGAAACGTCGGCTAAAGAAGGAGGTAGCGCAACACGGCATAACACCCCAAAAACAAACAACGAAAAAACACGACTCGTTTACAATAGAGTAAAAATCTCTTATCAGCACCTTATATAGCATTTAAAGAAACACTTTGAATTTTTTCATACTTGTAAAATAACAGAAACAAACACGTAAATAATAATTTTTGGAGCATACTTAATTTTATATAATTAACGTTTCGGCTCTACAGTTCTACGGATATTATCTTTAAAATTAACACATATTTTTTTACCACTGCCAAATAACAAGACTGTCAAATAATAACACTGCCAAATAACAAGACTGCCAAATAACAAGACTGCCAAATAACAAGACTGCCAAAAATAATGTATCGAGTTCGAAATGTGGTTGTAATCAGATGTATAATGAATCGTTTGCATGCCGCTGACATTATTTTAACTCCACGCAGGAGGCTCTAAGGAAAATAATTACACTTAGGGCCTTAATAATTAATCTTTGGGGATGCTGTGTGCGGGTCTTTTTAGAAACAGAACGAGGGGAAGGAAAAGGGTATGAGGGGTGGGTTTGAATCTGGGGGTTAATGTGTCCACTAATAATGGACGAAAGAATACAACAATTCAGAGAAACGATGCAGTAGGTACCAAATAAGTTTGTCGTAATAATAATTGATCCGGAGGAAAATTTACTTAAATACTTACAGAATCACAAATCCTACAATTATAACATCATCGGGATTTTTCAGAACTCAGCGCCATCTAAACAAAAAATACTTTAATTGTAAATTGAATTCCACAAATTAAATTTGATAAAAATAAATCCTAGCATATTGTTTATTACCTATTTGAATTATCGGTGGGGGCTCTATTGTAATACATTAAATAACTTCTCAATCGAGGTGGCAATTTTGTCAAAGTCATTCTTGGGGCCGTTGTTTCACAAAAATTCAAATGTTGCACTGTCATCAAATGGCATTCACCGCTATTTTCTTTTTAGACATTTGAAGGATCACATTAAACGCCGATTCCAGGTGCTTTTTAGCTTTTTATCAAATTGTAAAAAGAAGACACGATAGTACAAAATACACAATAGTACACAATTTGTACAAAAGGTGATATTATGAACTTACAATCGTCATTTAACGGAACCTTTCGAAAAATGACAGTGACATTAAAGATGAACCTACACAATAAGATTGTTGTTTATGCTCGTGTTCATCAAATCAAGTTTTCTAGCGTTTCCTTGAAAATGTAAGAAACTGTAATTTGATGAATACAAGTACAAACAAACAATATATTAAAATTATTGTGAAAGTGCATCTTTAAGAGGATACCCGGCGGTGATTTTTCCATACAAACGTATTCTCTATTTATCTCTCTGGATTTTAACCCTAGAGAAAATATTGTTTTTGCATAAAATAGATATCAACTACTAGCGTGTCGGTACTTTTTGTTTTTTTTTGATAAGTTACTTTTTATAGAAGTTATGACCTTCCAAAAATCAATAAAATTGACTGGTTTAAACTCCGTCAAAAGATGTTCAGTATACAAACCAGGCAATGTTTTTTTAAAAAAAGCAAAACTTACAGACATAGAATAGTTTTTTCTTATGTAGTTGGTAAAAAAAAATTGAAAATCAGTCCACTTTTGGAGGAGAAAAGTGGGGAATACAAAACCTCCATTTTAGTTAGGTGTCAGTGCATTGTCCCTTTCGCTCAATATCCGGTGGAGTAAGAGCAACAGTGACAGCAATATTTTAGTAAAATTTATTTCTGCACCACCGGGTATCATCTTAAGTCACAGCTGTACGGCGCTTTAGCCATTTTTTCCTTTCCAGCGTCGATATGATTATGACAGAATAAATTAAAGCAAAAAAACCTTCTGAAACAAAAGACTAAATAACTAGTAAACTAGTATTATAGATTCTGTAATGGATTATATACCCAAGTTCTCCCAAGTTTCTACTTATAAACTTCAATCAGTCTGCTGTAAGTGCTGCACTGCAAGTCTTCACTGGATAAAATGTTCTGAAATAATCTAGTTCTAGTTTTGCTGGACTGAATCTAAAGCAATTAATAGGTTGGTCCGCCTTATCCATGCAAATTGTGCAATCCTGAAAATACCAATTCACGATGAACATTAGCTATCGAAAATTCGAGGGACCAAATTGCAGTCTAGAATCAAGTTTGCTATTTTATATAAGGAGTATCATACCTAAATCTTGGATTAAAATTCCATATTATATACTACAAAGGACGATACTCCGAGGAACTAGCGTCATTGACCCCTTCGGCACTAGTGCATAGTCGGGAAACACGCCAAACGCGCGCCTAAAATTTGTACATGGTTGACTATTGGTCACATGAGAACGGGTCGTTTCCACGACTCAATATTGAGTTCAACAGCTCTGCTGTGGAACGATTTTTCGGCCTCTGTGTTTCGTCCCTCCTACAACATTGGTTTCTTGAAAACTTTTTTTTCTTCCTCCCCTCAAAAATACTCTCATCCCGACGATAATAATCGTCACAGATGACGTAGTCCCCAAGGGAAATTATTTTCCCCAGGCCCGCCTGTGTGGAGTAAATTTTATTTATTTATTCATTTATTCAACGCCCAGAGGGCTTTAAAATCAATAAATATAGTGTATTTATTTTTTTATATTTTAAAATAGCCATGGTGATTAAAATATAATAAAAAACAAAACAAGATACCTAAAAAAATCACAACCCCCATATTTCTCTTTAGTAAACAATGTCATCAAAATTGAAAGGGTTTTAGCCCTAATTTCACATCTACAGGTGAGAAAATTATGTACAATGCATATTTTTAATATTTCTTTGTGTTTTTAATTTTTTATTCTTTTGAAACTTTTTCTCATAAAACTGAACCCTTCCATAACCCCCGGCATCTAATTAAATGTAAAAATCAGGTTATGTTTATTTTATTTCAGCTATGTTAAAAATATAAGAAAAGTGCAATATTTCTTTACGAGATTTAACTAAAATCTATTATTTGTTGGATTTGAAAACTGCCCTTGAGCTATTATGACATAATATCATTAAAATATTTAACAAAAAATTAATAATATAATTTTTTTTAAAGTAATTTAGAAATATTTTATAATGAAATAAAATGTTATTTTTTTGTTTTATTTCACAAGCCGTGCAAGGGACGTCCCTAATTTATGTTGGGTGAAGTTAACGGATCAGAGTTGTATATAATATGCTTGAGAATAAAATTAAAAAGGTTATATACAGGATGTTAACGCACGTACTTGACTTACCAGTGATTTCATTTAATTTACATTTTTTACTCCAAATAATGTCAGGAATCACTAGTTAATCCATGGTTTAAGAAATTCAAGTACGTACCTTAACACCTTAATACAGGTTAAGTTTTAAATATTTTATATCGTAATTAAAATAGGAAAATTGGATAGGGAATGTGGGAAATGTGTTGAGGGAGATTTGGTGTAATGTAAAATTGATCGGTATTATGATTGAAATGTATTGCAGAGGTAAAGATCCATAGCATATGTTTGGAAAGTGAGGAGTTGGGATTCGGTTTTTATGTTATCAGGGAAAAGGTTGAAGATTTTAGAAGCTGGGTAATTGTATTAGTCCTGTTGTAGTCTTTGATTGGTTATATTGCTGGTGATGGCCTTGTGTTGTAACTTTAAATTTTATCTCTTGAAAGGTTGACTAACACGATATCTAATGCGCCATTTCGTTGAATAGGTTATTAAATTTGAAAAAATAACGCTGTTAACGCAACCATGTACATCTCCCTTTCTCCTCCCAAATAACCTATCCTCTGACAAAGTATATGGGCAATATTACCGATATGTGACATTCATAACAATTTCTCAAGGAACTTGTTTTTTTCTTTTCTTTTTCTTTATTCGTAACATATTTTTTATACAGTTTTTTTACATGCTTTTCGACTACCACACTAGACACATGTCCGTATTATGGTAGTCGAAATTTAAATATATAATTACATAAATGTAATAACTAGTCAATTGAAATAACCCGTGCATATATCGACTTCTTTATTGATCTCTCAATACTTTAATATCGTCTATGTTAAATAAGCCTATTTGCAACGATCAACTTCATAGCATTAATTAGAGTCAACATAAGAAGCATGTAGAGTGAACATTGAGTTGATGAATTTTAGTTAAAATTTGTGCAGTGATACATCGGTACCATAATACCGATTCCCCATAATACCGTAACAGAACATGAGCCAGTCCTTAACAAATATCCAGTATTTCAACTCCTACACGGTTGTGTCAATGTGAAACATAAAATTTAAAAATCATTGATTACAGTCAATATATCTGCGACTACAAACATTCGGATAATCAAAATTATTAAAACTTGGCCAGAGTCTAGTAGTTTAAGTAATCATTGGTTATCGGAACATTTTGAATCATATGCTAATGAATAATCATCAATAATTAACCCTGTGCAAATTCATGCGTCAATGACAAGGACTGTTGATTGATAAATGTCATTATGTAAATGCGACTCCAATAGGGACATTATCTCGATTGGCATCAATCTAATTGATATCTGATCCCTACAGACTAAAATGGTTTAACCCATTTAAATCCAATGGCTTAAAACGCTGACACAGAGTGCTTTCACTGTTTGATTTTATTCTGGTGTAAATGCAACACTATCTACAGTTGAGTGCAATTAAAAAGATTTGTTATTTCCGCTTTTATGTTCCAGCTTTTGACAGTGACGTACCGGGATTATTCGTGTGACGAGTGGCGGCTTGCCTCTACCGTCAAAGCAACTTTTTATCAGCGTGAATCAATTAAAGTTTTAATCTCTTTGGTAATTTGTCGACAACGTAAAAACATGTATCACCATAATTATACATATACACTGTTTAAAATGTACCATGTTATTGCTTAAATGTTGTCAGTATGTCGATGCTGACAAACTACATAAGAGATGTGTAGAATCAAATACAGCAATCTTCACTTTTTCAAAAGTGAACTAATAATTTATTTATTTATTGACGCCCTATTGGGCTTTTACACATAGAATACAAATTTCTTTTATAACAACAATATAACCTAAATAAAAAAGATTACAAAATATATAAATAAAGCATAAACACAATATAATAAATAAGAATATATCTAATGCTAAATCCACATGCATAACTTTAGAGAACTCGTAGGTACAATTTATGTACCTACGAGCAACAAAAAAAGAAGAAAAAACAGTCTAAGTCTAAACACATTAATTTTTACTTAATTACTCGTTGTTTGCATCTAGAATATATAATATTATAATTTATAAGTAGTTTAGCGGGTTTGATTGCTAATGTTTGTATTTAAAACTATTTTATATGAATATCACACAAGAGTCCCAACTGCTCTCGTCTGGAGCCAGTAAGACTATGTCATCCCCAATCGGGGTATGTTTGGGGGCTGAAGGTAATAGAGAGAGAATTAGGGTGGGTTAGAGGAAAGTATGTTTGCAAAGTTTGCAGTCCATTTGTTCAGTTGATTTGTCAATTCTTCTTGTAAAACATTGCTTTATTCATTGAAGAAGAAGATATCACTAATAATCTAAATTAAATTATGAAAAAAAAATAAGTCACAGAAAAATAAAAGATAGCGGTACCCAGTTGCAACCGCCATCTTTTATTTTTATGTGTCTTGCTCAATTTAATATTTTAATTTTGATCGTAAGTGGTATATTCTTCTTCAATGATTTATTTATTTATTTATTGTGCAAGCGACGAAGAGCTTATACATATAACATAAAGATAAATATATAACATTGATTAGAATAACCTTAAAAAATTATAAAAAGATAGTTTTTCTCAAACAAATTGTTTTATTCCTCTAAACCACATATTCATAGTTCCAAAGGTTTATCGTCTCATTACCTCATATTCTGGTTAAGTGTCCATGTGTTAATATGCTTTGAACTGTTACTATGACTATTTCTAGATCTAAGACTTTACGTATACAGTCTAAAAGCTTTTGAAGTTAATGCTTATCATCTTTAAGTAAGTCAATTTTCCAGTCAATTTTCCACTGAAACAATGTAAACATAAAAAAAAATCACACAGACCCTTCTTGAACCAAAAATAAAATAAATTATTTTTCAAAAATAACCCCACCACAAAATATCAAAACTATATTGATCTGAAGTTACCTTCCAGGTAACGAACAAAGTGACCTTTATTTATCTGTTTGTTAATCATTAGATAGATTCAGGAACTGCATAAGTTGTTCATATTTGTATATTTATTTTTTTAATTTATTTAGTTATTTATTAACGCCCTAATGGGACTTTACATGAAAATTTTATACATTGGTTACAGTAATTAAGTATAAAAATGCAGGTGTTATAATTGTAAAAAAAGCAACACATAAATGTAACAAAATTTAATGCAAATTAGCTAAATACTAGAAAGTTGGTTCTATATAAGAAAAGTATGACATAATTAGTAGAAAGAGATTTAGAAAATAAAAAATAAGAATAAGAATGCATCTACAAATAAAAAATAAAAATTAAATATGATAATAATAATAACACAATTTAGCAAAATATATATGTATATATAGAGAGTTAAATAATAAGACCTGAAATTACAATAACATAAGGATATTTGGATAGCCCTGAACTAGTGAATATAATAAATTATCCAGTAACCAATAATTACAACACTAGACTCCATGCTCCATTTAAGATAGTTGCTTCTCGCACTAATTTTATGTCAGAGATTGCATCGTGTGGGGAATGAAACCTGCTCTGCAGACATATTGTTTTATAAAAACTTCGCTTCATATATATAGAGAGTTAAATAATAAGACCTGAAATTACAATAACATAACAATAACAGCATTAAGGATTGTAGCATATTATTTGCATTCAGAAACACTTTTTAAATGAAGCGAAGTTTTTATAAAACAATATGTCTGCAGAGCAGGTTTCATTCCCCACACGATGCAATCTCTGACATAAAATTAGTGCGAGAAGCAACTATCTTAAATGGAGCATGGAGTCTAGTGTTGTAATTATTGGGTACTGGATAATTTATTATATTCACTAGTTCAGGGCTATCCAAATATCCTTTTATGATTTTAAATAATAATTAATAATAAATAGCGCCCTTTTCACATAAACAAAAAATAATCAATAGTGCAAATAATCCAATTATTGTTATAACCTTAATATATAAAAATAAATGTTTCTTTGTTTGTCCGGTGAGCGGCGTTCCTAAAAACCATTGATTCGACTGCGATGAAACTTTGGTGAGTTGTTGTGCTTTGCCCGCAATAGTTTTTACGTATAATGGTGAGCTACGTCGTCATGAAATTATTTCCCATACCATTCATCCGATAGCGATGAAACTTTGATGTCGTATATGTAATGATGAACTCTGGCGTTATGAAATTTATATAAAAAAATGTGTATAAGTGGCGCGCGAGTTGTTTGAAAAATGGGTGAATTTCATATAGTTATAGGCAGGGAGGATCGGAGCGAGGGCGGGGGGAATCCGGGAAGGGGGAAGGAAACACGCGAGGGAAAGAGACGCGGAAGAGGAACGGGGGCAGGAACAGTAACGTATGGGGATGGATATTGGGGGGGGGGGAAAGGATGGGTTTGCAAAGGAGACTTAGAAGCGGTAGGGAATATCAGGGGGTAAACAAAGGGGATATCAGACGAAAATACAAAATAAATTTTGTATCCAAAAGCACTTCTACATGGAGAAAAATGTTATTCGAAAAAACGATCGTTTTGAGAAAACGAGACTGAAGTTCTTACGAACAAATTGACAGGGTTTCAATGTTTATGGGCGGGAACATGTAAGAATAATTTGTTGGTATACGTAATTTCGTACATATACGAAAAAATTATTCCTACATTTTCCCGCCAATAAACATTGAAACACTGTTAATTTGTTCGTAAGAACTTCAGTCCCGTTTTTACTATTAAAATGATCGTTTTTGAAAAACATTTTTCTACGTGTATGAACAGAATTAAAACAAACACTTTATTTCTTTGAGTGTTGAGTACTATCTAGTTATTTTAAAATTATTTAAAAAAAGGATTGAATTATTTAAAAAAAAGGATTAACGATCCTATAAACAAGAGCAAAAACATGATACATCTGTGAAATTAGAGTAGTTTGTTTACTCGCAACCTTAGACATTTATTCATAGACTACGGTTTTATTCTGATGGCAATTTCCATGAATGAGCGAGTCTCACCGACGCCGACGCTTCAGACGTCACAGCCTTGACTTGAGGGAGTAATTCATCACAGAGCCTTATTGCAGTAGGGAAATACGAATCTTAGGCGGAATTAGAAACCGCGGGGTTCGTGATATTATAACTATGTTCGTGATATATAATACCACTACGCGGGGTTCATGATATTTCTTCCAAAAGTTCCCGCAGGGCGGTAAAATATAATATTATGTAAAATAAATAATTGTGGTTTTCTGGAAGGGGAAGTGCTCAGGGGATTCACAACGCCACCTGTTGGTTGACGTCAAAATTTATTAATGTCATTATGTACAATATTTCTTTTTCCATAATGTTAAAAAGGTTAAATGTTGTTATTTTAGGTAACCAAAAAATTTGTCTATTTATTTTTCATTATAAAGGTTCAGGTTCCAGCATCGAAACTTTTAAGAGCTATGAAGCTTTAATAAAGCGATAAATCGTAATTTTTTTTACATATTTTTCTACTTAAAATGTGTTAGATGGTGAAATATTTTATTCAAAATTCATTTGTGGACGCAACAGAACTTACAATACTAAAAAGCCAATAAAAAAATGTTCTGAAAAATGTTTTTGAAACTGGGTGGAGATTCTACTTCTTCTTATCATGCCCTGCCGTTTAACGGACGTTGGCTTTCGTGTTGTCTATGCGGACTTTGTTTACTGTGGCCCGGAAAAGCTCTTCAGTACACTGGCTAAACCACTCTCTCGATTTTACTTTGTCGATTTTACTGTAGTATTTTATTTAATACTTGATATTCTTCAAATAAATGATTATCTAAAAATTCATAACTTTTTCACAATACTACACAACATTTTAACAAATTTTGATAAAACAAGATGTCAAAGTTACGCATCGTTCAAAAATATGAGCTTTTAATATTTGTTTTATTTTTGATACTGACAGTGGTGGAATTCCATTAATTCACCAAAACAATTGTGAACTTTTTTTCCACTCAATTTTTTATTGACCGTAACCGGTTTCAGCCTATTAAGATATCTACAGACTGGTACAATTATTCCTTAAACTATGGTTTATATTTATATACATATTTATATGTAAATTTAGAATTAAAAAAAAGAAGATGTTTTCACCTTTTTGTTATACCTTTTGTTAAATTTTTATGTTTTATTTTGTTATTCTACTGTCGAACAATGATTAAAATTGTAAAATTGTTGTGTACAAAAGGTGAAATAAATTGAATTAAAAAAATTTAAAAAATTATAAAAACATACAATTTGCGGGAGAGGGTGAACAGGGGTGGTATGCATGGATTTTATTAAAAAAGTGGATTTTTCCATATTTGTTACTATGTCATGTTTATCGACTGAAATTCCAGTTATTTGGTTAGTAGACATAATTACCTCGGGTTTTTAGAATTAAACACGATATTGCAATAAAGATTGGAAAATTCACCTAATTTTAATAAAATTCTTATATACCATTCTTTCCCAAATTTGATGTTAATAAATTATAGTTTAAGGAATAATTATTGTATCAGTCTGAAGATGGCTTATGGTCAGAAATAAACTAAGTGGAAAAAAGTTTGCTTTAGTATAGGTACTTGATGTTGACAATTTTGCTCGTATCTACTTGCAAACAAGTAACCTTTTTTACATATTTCTATTCTGTTTTAATCTTCTCTGTTTTTAAAACATATTATTATTTTCAATATGATCTCCAGACACTTCTAATAACATTATATAATTGTTATTGTGTACTCTTACATTCTTATTTTGTTATTGATACAATACTGATACCCTCGAGTGTACCCTTGTATACTTATAATCTCATATACATCACTTTAATGTCAAAGCCATTAAAATTAAATAAATAAATAAATAAGTAAAATCACGTGTATGTAGGTACAAATTGTGCATTCAAAATTTCGTGAGCGCTTTGACTTGCCAATCTGGCTTGCACGGGTGCCGAAAGTTTGTCAATACGCCATAGATATAAAACAATATTATATTGACGTGGTTGCCAATATGAGAGTGGGAGCATATTTGCCTGCCGACCAAAAGATCGATCAACCAATACACCGATAGGTCAATCCAGGCAATTTGTCATCTCCCTCCATCTGCTTACTCGCGACCTCAATGGAACCGAATACGGTGACTTTGTCATACAATATTCGAGGTTCCCTTTCCAACGAGGCAACAGCTTCTCTGTAATGGCAGGAATTCTGTACGTATCATCCGGGAACAGAGAAAAGGTCGTGTTCTTTAGTTTGAGTAGGGTGACATCTAAAAACGTGTCATCAGGAGACTTTCTGGAAATTGTGTTGACTGTTTTGTCGTGTTTTTATCACTGCTTTAAAAGGAAATTTTAGATTAAATGAAAGAAAATAGCTTTATATACATCAATTATTAAATCAAAATTATTAACAAAATTCGTAACTAATGGTTTCTTCGTCAGGATAAAATGAGTGAAGTTACGATTAATAAAAAACGAATTTTGGACAAAAAATGTTTTACTTATGATTTTTAAAAGTTATCATTGTTTCACCTCTACGATGCATAATTTATTATAAGGTGTCTATTTATAAAACTAATATATTCCCCAGGATTACTGTCTTCTAAAAAGAAATTATTGTCAATTTTCTTTATAATTTTCTTAATTTCTTTGTTGAAATTTAACTTTCAATTGCATATGGAGTTATCCGAAATTGGTCTAAAATGAAAACAAAAGAATTTCACACATCTAATGGAATTATTCATTAATTAATAAAAAAATTAAACAAATTACTTTGTGTAAACCACTATAATCACATGTCGTAATATCTACATGTTTCAAAACTGACGGTTTCTTCGTCAAGATAATAACACGATAATAATTAAAATGATGCCACAAAGTAATTTTGCAAAGATTGAAGAAAAAAATCTATAATAGGTTACTGCATTGGTTGTCTGAATTATTCATCACACAAGCAGTTCCAATTTTCAAAATGACACATACATTCAAAGCAAACTTAAGAGGAGATGTCTAGGTTAGGTATTCTTAAATCAGTCTCTCCTGATCCGGCCCTCCACGAAATAGATGAGTATACGTATTCGCCACTAAGACCTATACAAATCTTACACCATTAACCACTTGGGGTAATCGATCACAGGGGTGTTGGATATTCAATAAATAGTTCTCTAGGAGGCGGTACCCATACCCGCCTCTCAAATTATTGTCATGCACACGTTACAAGAAGGCTTTGTTGTTCCTTCCGGTTTTGATTTTAATGATTGAAACAAATCTGATAAACGGTAAATTTTAACGCTGACATTAAGTTATTTTTCCTTTGTTTATTAATCCTTGACACTGTTTTAATATTAAAGCCACTAAGGACTTAGAAGTACAGGTACTACATAACGCCCACATAGCAGCATAAATACCTTGAGAGTATATTGTTGAAACAGAGTGCTCCATTACTTAAGATAAAGTGCATCCTACAACCATCATCATTTAAGATTTTAACTGATGCATGGGCACTTAATTCTAACCCCATGAAGTCCGATCGCAATACTTAGGTCATAACTTTAGATGTGAATGCTGTGTCGGTTATACCAGTAATTCACTAAGAGGTCTTCGTAAGAATCACAACCATTTTTCCCAAGGACTGGCTTAATATGACAGTTGACATTTGTAATACTAATGCAAAGTTTTTACGATCTTGTTTTTGGGCACAGGGTGAATGTGTTCCTCGGTTTTAGGATGAATTGCTAAACTGCATGCAACTCAATGACTAAACGAAATAAGAGAAAGACGATTCAAATTGGTTTCTAATATCTTTGATTCAAATACATACCGAAGTTTCTGACCAAACGATTATACAAAACAAGCTTCTGCCCGCGACTTCGTCTACGTAGGATTAGTACTTCGAGTAATCTATTTTCTTTTCCATATCCCATCTACGATTATACCAAAATTCTTAACCTATTTATTTAAAATATGTATAATTCTTGATTCGATTCAAAGTATTAGGCGAGTACTTCAAATAAATTCACTAATTTAAATATTTTCCAAAATAGAAATTTGGTTTAACAATCATTGTTTTGCAAAATGTCATTCTCAAATTGTGACATTTTCTATTAAACAATAATTATTATTTTCAATTTTTTTGAAAATAAATACCTAGCTTTATAAATTATAGCCTATATTTTATTCTGATGTATGAGCTGTATCATTGTAAAGTTTCATTAAAATCCATTCATTAGATTTTGATTTAAAGAGTAACAAACATACATACATCCATACAAACTTTCGCGTTTATAATATTAGTAAGCGCCTCCGCCCTCTGAGGCAACTGAAAACTCTCAACTGCCAACTATCTTTGTATGACAATGTGATGGCCCGCACACTACTCAATCACACAAAACCCCGTTGTCAATGGTAACGCAAGCGGTGACTTGCGACCATCTTGCGACTGTCACGGCTGACTGCCCTGGGCGGCCGTTGCTAGTTGCGAGCTGTCAGCTGATTGTTCTTCGTCTATGGTTAAACAAGCTTTTTGACCAATCAAGACAGAGAAAACAGCCGGTTTTAGTTGGTTTTCAGTTGCCTCAGTGGGCGGAGGCGCTAAGATTGGCGTTATATTCAAATGGTTTCCATGGTTATTGTTCAGTTTATATGATAAGTGATAAATATTGGTTCTACCTTGACCACCATTTTTGTATAGATAGAATATGACAGAATGTTTTATTGGTACGTTAAGTCCTCTTTTAGTGTATTTTATTAAGTCATTGATGAAACTACTAAACTAGATAAGATGAACTGAAACATTTTACTACATTAATCAATTCCTACTCTTAAATAGATGTTCCGCACAGCATCCCAATAAACGAGTTAAGGTTATCGCACGCACTGTAACGCACACTAATCAGCTCCGTAACGTCTTCGCCTCGGGACAAGCTATTGAACGGCATGTGGTGCTGATCCGATGCTGAGCTGATATTTGTAGATCATCCACTTGATTAGTCAGACATTTTCAAACACTAAGTTTTGAGGTAATGAAGAAAAATAAAATAAATTAAAATATTATTTACATGTATTTACATAGGTTTTACATATTAAATATGCTATAAAATAATACCGGGAGCATGACCTAAATATTCTACTTGTGACCCAGCAAACAATTTTTTTTTTTTAATTAACAATTTTTGGAGTTTCTGCATCGTATGTGATTTGGCGATGTTGGACGATCGATTTTATGCGTACGGTAACCTTTTTTTACATTACCTCCACATAGGAGGCCCTAAAATTGAAAAGTTAATCTTTTACTATTAAAAATATTTACTCTGTCTGGTATTTAAAAAGCAAAATTGTTCTACATTCATTCCGCGTGCAAATGCAAGCTATTTGACCAAACACAATATTTGGAATTTCAAAATAAATAACCGATTCGGCAAAAATTACGCATTAGATATGTCAAAATACACTACGCTCAGTAGTGTATTTTGGCATACTTATACTTTTTATATTTATTAACAGTGGATCAATTCGGAACATTTATGAATCTCGTTCGTAATATGAATAAATTTAATATAATTGATCCAGTCAGAAACGACAGAATTTCAACTTGCAAATAAGCTAAATCTTCGATGCCGGTTTATAATTTTAGCAACATATTTATTTATTGTTTTAAACATTTACAACTAATGATATTGCCGTTGGAATGTTCACAGCATGCGTATTATTATTAAATTGTAGTAGTAATAAAACAGAAATAATAATAATCGACATGAAATATAGAACATGAGATATAAAACACAGTAAGTTTACCTACCTACATTAAAGATAAGAAAGACAGAAAGAAAGAAAGAAAGAAAGAAAGAAAGAAAGAAAGAAAGAAAGAAAGAAAGAAAGAAAGAAAGAAAGAAAGAAAGAAAGAAAGAAAGAAAGTAAGAACTAAAGAAAGAACTAAAGAAAGAAAGAAAGAAAGAAAGAAAGAAAGAAAGAAAGAAAGAAAGAAAGAAAGAAAGAACTAAAAAAAGAACTAAAGAAAGAAAGAAAGAAAGAAAGAAAGAAAAAAAAAGAAAGAAAGAAAGAAAGAAAGAAAGAAAGAAAGAAAGAAAGAAAGAAAGAAAGAAAGAAAAAAGAAAGAAAGAAAGAAAAACATAATAAAAAAACAATTACACAACTGTTCTCCCTAACATCATGGTAGAAGATTGTTAATTTTGTTTTTAAAGTATGCGAGATTGTTTGCGAAGATATCTATTCGGTCACATTCAATAGTATTGTACGGATGGCACATTCGAGACAGTGGATTGAAGTATGCAATATTGTTATTAAATATTTATAAGAAATATTTCAATAATTTCTTCACTTGCGTTTACAGTGGAGCCATTTCTGTTATTTATAAGAAAGAACTAAAGAAAGAACTAAAGAAAGAAAGAAAGAAAGAAAGAAGGAAAGAAAGAAAGAAAGAAAGAAAAACATAATAAAAAAACAATTAAACAAATGTTCTCCCTAACATCATGGTAGAAGATTGTTAATTTTGTTTTTAAAGTATGCGAGATTGTTTGCGAAGATATCTATTCGGTCACATTCAATAGTATTGTACGGATGGCACATTCGAGACAGTGGATTGAAGTATGCAATATTGTTATTAAATATTTATAAGAAATATTTCAATAATTTCTTCACTTGCGTTTACAGTGGAGCCATTTCTGTTATTTTAATTCTATCGGAAGTCTTTCCACGTCGGCCTCTCCAGAGTTTCCGGAAGTGGTACGCCTTTCGCTGCCGCCATGATGCAATCCTACAAGTCATTTCCGGTACTGAACCCGCCGCAAATTGGCTACGTTTCTCCAAGAAATTCCTCAAAGCTCTAAACTTAATATTGTTGCCGCTTGGTACAAATGCCAGCAACATGTTTTGATTTGTTGCCGGAAAACTTTTAAACGGCTATATATAGATACACTAAAATTGAAGTTTCACACTTAAGTTAAAATATATCTTAAGGTGATTGTTCACAATGGGGTATTTACACAAACCGTTAAAAGTGTGTGGACGATTTAAGTTTATTTTTCTGATTCTGGTCATTGTTCTAAAAATGTGCAATTTTAATATGAGCGACCGAGCGTGTAAGATAGCTAGTAATAGAAAATAGACGTAACGAACGTGTGTAAATAAAAAAATCAAATAGTGAGATCCTGTAAGAATACAATATTGCAATAATTAAATAAATATAAATTATTATTTAATTAAATATATATTCATGTATTTGTAAAATACTATACGTAACTAAGTTCAATGGTACATAATAAGTTATATATGTTTCAAGATGAAAAGATGTCTACATTTTACAAGAAATAAACCTGATTCCCAAGAAAACAATAAAATCTTACTAATATTATAAACGCGAAAGTTTGTATGGATGTATGTTTGTTTGTTACTCTTTCACGCAAAAACTACTAAATGGATTTTAATGAAACCTTACAATAATACAGCTCATACATCAGAATAACATATAGGCTATAATTTATAAAGCTAGCTATTTATTTTCAATATATTGATAATGATAATTATTGTTTAATAGAAAATGTCAAAATTTGAGAATGACATTTTGCAAAACAATGATTGTTAAATCAAAATTTTATTTTAGAAAATATTTAATTTATTGAATTTATTACTCGCCTAATACTTTAAATCGAATCAAGAATTATGGATATTTTAAATACCTAAATAGGTTAAGAATTTTGGTACAGATCTAGATAGGACCTAGGAAAAGAAAATAGATTACTCGAAGTACTAATCCTACGCAGACGAAGTCGCGGGCAGAAGCTAGTTAAGAATATTTGCAATTAACATAGCACGAATAGCCCTCTTTGGGAATGAAAAAGATGCGGGATTTGCAATCCCTTTCTTTGATGTTTTTTTCTGGTCTTGGCCTCTACACGAGAGGTGGGCACAAACCTAACATTATGGCATACTTAGAATATATTAAAAATACGTTGTATAGTATTGTAAGTAGAAAGTACCTGGGGTCTCTTAGCTTTTGAAAAGTTAACTCCAATCTAGCTTTAACAAAGCTTTCGTATCTGAGCTTTTTAAATGAGGTTATAGAGAGTATGTCAATGAAAGGCTTATTGAGAAGTTTGCCTCTGTCGAGGGAAAAGACCCAACTAAAGTGTTGAACTTCTAACGATGGTAGAAGATCTTCAATGTAACTTTGTGCAGAACAAATAATGTTTCAATTGCATAACCGTGCAGGTTTAAAAACTTTGGATAAAGCCGCCAATTCTGTGATGTACGATTAAAATCGGATATTTTAAAAATGTTTTTGCTCTCAAAAAATATAAATATTTGTACAGGAGTGTTGAAAACTACGGGACAATTATGACTTTATTTCATTCGTCTCTTTCCTTTCTTTCAAGCAAATAATTTTTCTTTCACAAGTAGAAATCACTTTTTCGTTGAACATAATTATAATTTCGATACAAAATACTTTTTTAATCCAATTTATTAAGTAAAGAAATAAAATCAAAACACCAACCGGTTTTGGTTTAGCCTTAACTTATGCCCTGTTGGTACCTACAAGCTTATATATTGGCTAGCGTTTTACAGAGGAAGCAAAACAATTAATAGGAGGGTGATGGAATAATGAGGTGCCTAATAAGGTAGGTTTTACAAAATTCAGTTTCAAGATAGTATTTTTCAATTAAATACCGGAAAATCGATGGCCTCCGTGGTCGATGGGAAAGGTACTCGACTAGCGATCCGGAAGTTGCGGGTTTATATCCCGGCGTGCGCAAATAAACTTTATCTGATTAATTTGCATTAATTATAATAATTTATTCTTTCAGAATATTATAAGGTATATTTGAAGCGCGCTCTGGACTAGAAAATACTATAAAATACCTATAAAAACGTTATCTGTTGAAATACATTGAAACTACACAAATATCCCTAAACACTACAAATATATAGAAAATACATATCTCTAAACACTACAAATAGATTTAAACACTATAAAAATCATTTCGGCAAACGGAGCTATAATAGTTGTAGACAGCACGTGCATGGTGGTTCACGTGGTTAACTTCATCCAAGTTGACAATGTAATATACATATTTTGACCGTACATGTGTGCCTGATATTCGATGCATGTTTCTGTTCAAAATCGCCTGGTGTTTTACCCTTTTCCCCTCTCCTGTTATTCTAATATCCACACCCTATTCATACCTTCATAGAAATAGGTTATCTGGGGATATTGTGTTCTAAATGAGAAACATATACACACGAGTCTGTCAGGTGCAGGAATCCTCCAGATTCGAGAATTATTTACTTTGCTGAGTTTTGAGGATGTAATATCGTGTCTATCTCGTACTTTGTTTAATTTTCAGCAGCCCGTCGAGAAGTTAAGCTAAAGTTTTGAGTTGATATATTATTAAATATACGCGAAGGAAATTGCTGTCTCATTGGAAAATGTTGAGAAATCTAATAACTCCCTCTGCAAAGGTAAAACATACAAGTCAAGTAGTCTCGGAAAATGTTTCATGCTGCTTTGAGATCACTTTTATTTCGAAACATTATTAAAAATAAAAACTTTCTCGTTTATGGTAAAATTGAACAATTTCTGAGAAACTTGGCTTTGACGATATAAAAGTATTTATCGATCTTTTGAAGTATAAAAAAAACATAAAACATTTAATACCTTCGAAGAAATAAGCTCCTTATTTTATAGCAACTTTACGTAAAACGATTTTTTACTTAGAAAGAACCATCTATTCGAAGTGTTCATTGATAATATTTTGTACTTCTAGGTATGTTTAATATATCGGTATTTCGGCATTTGTTTATATGTCTGTAATTAAAATGGAATCAAACCCGCGACTTAAGATATTAATGCCGATTCCCACATACGTAAACCTGAAAGATGTTCGCAAGGACTTGATAAAGTATCATGGAGAAGACTTATGGTTATTAGTATTTGTATTTTGTTTTTCTTTACATCAGCTCCACACAAAATGCCCTGAGGATAATAAATGTACTCAAGAGAGGTGGATACGTATTTGGGGTTTGGAGTGACGGACGTATGAATCTATCCCTCTCACTGCAAAGCAAGGCAATGGTCTGGAAGAGTCCTGCTGGAGAGGTCAAAAGGTGTCCCTCAACCTCTCTCTCACTCCCTTTCTTCTCTTCCGGTCCGAACAGTTACGCGGTTGGCGGGCAGACGCATCCGCCACCAAGTTCTGGACAAACGTCGTCTCCGTCGCACGCAACGCGTTCCCACGTTCCTCATCTGATCTGGGGTTGTCCAGATCGGGGTGGGACGTGTGAAATAAATATGGCGGTGGTGGACGTTTCAGGTTACGTTTTTTTTGACGTTTGGCGTTTATTGACATTTATTGCTCGTTTTCTTTTGATGATAAAATGGGAGCTTAACAACTAATAGATTTTATAAGACTGCGAAGTGATTTACATCATGATATCCATTGAATATCGCGATACTATAATTCAAATTACGTTGTGTGCTAAGGACAAGTATGAATGTTAGCCTGGGAAGGTAGTATTGAAAATGTACGTTATTGCGTACGTGGGACCAGTGTGTTTTACCCTTATTGGATCGCCTTAAACCGTAGTGAACTAACTCACTTTTTGGAATTTCTGAGTAACAGCTTAAAATGAAGGCTCAAAATCACAATCTAGCTCTACAAGAGAGAACCAATCAGAGAAATACTGTCTTGACCAATCATATACAATTTTTTCTGTGATTGGTTCTCTCTGGCATGCAGAGATAGATTTTGATTTGGAGCTCCCATTTCAAGCTCTAACTCAGAAATTCCAAAAAGTGTAAAGTTCACTATGGTTTAAGACGATCCAATTGTTACATCTTATTTCTAGTTAGACCCAATTGGCATTCTGGTTTCCACACAGTGGGTCAACAACACTTAAAGAAAATACCAATATTGCAAATACCTACTTTTTATTTTTTTTTTAATAACACTATGATAAATAACAAAAATTCCTGTTTCAATTTCACGAAAGAAAAATAATAAATCAAAATATGATTTTCCGAGCAGCAAATATGTTCAGGCATAGTGAAGTTCCTAGGATCAATATGAAATTGTTTGAACAGCCACTTCAGAAGTTGATAACTGCAAGGAAAGCGAATAATTATCTGTTTGGGTCTGCTTTTGCAATTTTGACGACTGCATTAATAAAGTGCAAATGTGCTTTTATATATTCGGCTGCAAGGATTGTTTGCATATCAAAGTAACATCGGCCTTTTTGGGTTATTGGGTTAAAATCTGAAAAAAAAATAGGTCAAAAGGTAGACTTTTTTTATAGTCAGCTCCAGTTTCCAAATTTACCATCCTTAATTTAATTATTTAACAAGTTGGTCAGTATTTTTAAACACAAATAGATTTTTTCTTCTTTTTACCAGATATTTATTATTATTGGTTTTTGGGGTAGGTAATATGCCGTGTTACCCTTCCTTCTCCTTTAACCAGCGTTTCATACATCTTCAGTATTACATTCCTTGATGATGGACACTGCAAGACTACCTAAAAGGTTGGCTAAAGGAAGAGGAATCACAACACAAAAGTTTAAAATCTACTCCAAAAACATTTCAATTTAGTGGAAATTTCAAAATTAGAAAGCTCATAATTGAACATACATGTAGAGAATAAACTTCTGTAAGTTATAACAACAGAGCTCACTATTCGAAGGTTTTTGCTGCGAACAACAAAATGATCTATTTGAATTTTTAAGATTTTTCATGGACATAAAGTTTTGGCGGTAGATGCGCCTGCTCACCTACTGAGTGGCAGGCTGGATCAGGAGAGACTGGTTGAGAGAGACCTTTTGACCTCTCCGTTTTACTCTCTCGGAACATCGCTTTGCACTGCAGTGGGGGGATGGAGTCGTACGTCCGTCACTCCTGGACATACTGATCCAGGAGTGACTGATTCCAATCCCCATTTCAAGCTACCCCTCCTACCCTTTTCCTTCCCAGACCTTCCTCTCATTCTTTTCCTAAAAAGATCCTCCATAGACATGGGCCCTGAGGGGAATTGTATGCATGAACAGGTCGTAGAATTAATTGCTAAGAACGCAATCTTAAAAAAAGATTCATCCCCAAAAGAAAGGTTGTCAAACTCCTAGACCAAGAGACTTTGCGAGACACCTAACATGCTTTGAATAGTTCGTCACAGAATGTTACTCAGTTGTTTGGCTTTTCAGAATAATATAGATAGCTGTTTGATAGTTAAGCCACGATAGGCATGAAACATTTTTAGCACCTAAAAATTTTATTGAAACTTATCACGTTCGTAGTTCGAGGCACGTTTTAGTACTTTAG
Source organism: Limnephilus auricula (assembly GCA_951813805.1). Classification (NCBI taxonomy): domain Eukaryota; kingdom Metazoa; phylum Arthropoda; class Insecta; order Trichoptera; family Limnephilidae; genus Limnephilus; species Limnephilus auricula. The sequence goes on from OX638401.1 coordinate 5,028,940, forward strand.
CAAGACGACCAAAAATTAAATTATTTTCGCAATCGTGAAACAAATAATTCTCGCCTAATTTTCGTTGTTAAAATTACATAAACATAAAATGCGAAAAAGCGTAACGGTGAAATTCATTTGATATATAAAACAATGTTCAAGATAAAGAATTAAATTCATATAGTACACGACAACTTCTGATCAACAAACACGATCCCCTGGGAATTTGTGCTGCGGAAATTATATACCTAGTTTTCTGCTTAGTGCATGGCTTCTATTTCTGGCTTCTATTGGCGTGGCATTTGACCCCTCTAACAGGAGAATATCGGAACACCGTCTTGCACCGCTCTGGGAGGGATGGATTCGAACGTAAAGTAATATTGTTGATTTGTGCAAATTAAGATTATTAGATCTTGAAGTAGATAAGAGTATGTCGCATTTAATAAACATATCTTTCGTTTCTTGTTTGTATCTCTTTCATAATTTCCAACGTTTAAAATTCCCACAGTCAGAAAATGGAATGTTGTACATAGTGGAAGTAAAACAACTTTTGTTACTCTCGTGAAAGAAATACTTCAATTTCGGATGATGGTATGAGTATTGCCGCCCCGGGATCTATCTATTCGAAAACCAATACTTCTGCCATTTGTCATCTCAAATTGTTAGCTACGTTTAGCAGGGGTGGCCGGGTTCATGGCGTGAGGTTTGGCGTGGCAGGCCGGATTTAGAGAGACTGGTTAAGAGAGATTGACCAGCGGCTGAGAATAAAAGTTAAAAAATGCTTGCAACTGTAGAGGCAGGTTTGAATGAGAAAGATCGATGATTTCCCGTATCAATTTTTTAAAATTAAAAATTTAATATCGATTTATTTTTATTAAAAACTTGCTTTAATATATACCTACATTCAGGTAAGCAACAAAAATGCTAAAAATGCACGATGATAAATTATTAAATGTCGTGTACTTCTTGTAAGTATTTTTTGATCATAAGTATTTATAATTTATCAATAATGTCTAAACAAAATAGTGATACAAAATACCAGATAAAATAACAATCATTCAAAATCAATTTATGTTTTTTTCTAAAAAAAGAGTCAATACGTTTAGAATTTGATTTAAAAATGACTAATTTCCGGTATTCTCTGGTAATACCCTCTTAAGGGAGACCAAATTTAATATTAATTTGACCCCTTCATCAGGAGTAGGTATATCGGAACACCCTCTTGCACCGCTGTGGGAGGGATGGATTCAATCATAAAGTAATATTATTGATTTCTGTAAATTAAGTTTTTTTTTATAAATAACCAGGTTTTTCTCAGTACTAGGCTTGACTTTCTACAGCAAGCGGAGGTTATTTGATAAAAAAATTCACCTACATTCCAAAATTTGGAATCCGCGCTCAGAAGTTGTATTATCAATTTTAAAAAATTAAATGAAAATTATCTTTGCCACCTTCGTTTGACCCCATCTCGCCACTCTAGTTTCTCCGATCACTGCCCAACTGGTTTACCTATTCCTGCTTGTACTATTTATACTTATAAGGGTATAGAATACACGTTTTATTTTAGAATTTTCTCTTCTACGGACAGCCTAACACGGTTAAGCTTTCACGAAGACCTGAGCTGCCTTTTTAAAGATTTTTTATTTCCTGTTACAGCTTTCCAGTCGTTTTGTTTGATTGGTTATTTAACCGAATACTTTAAAAACGAAGATAAATATTTTAAAGTAACAGAAGTAAGGATTTCCGAAAATGGAAAATAATGCATTTAGTTTAAAATTAAAATCAGTTGTTCACCTGGCAGCCATTATTATTGATGTGAAAGTTTTAACGTCAGTTTTTTTCCTCTTTTATTAAGAGCGATTGACCAGCGGCTGAAAATAAAAGTTTAAAAATGCTTGCTTCTGTACAGGGAGGTTCCAATGAGGAATATCAATTATTCCCCGTATCAATTTTTTAAAATTAATAATTTAATATCGATTTATTTCATTCAAAACATTTTTTTTTTTTTTTTTTTTTTATATTAACTCCACACAGGAGGCCCTGAGGAAAATAATTTCCCTCAGGGCCTATGTCATCTTTGAAGATGCTGTGAGGAGGGTCTTTTTGAGGAGAGGAAGGAGTGAACGTGGGTCTTGAAGAGACCCATGTTATAGGAAGGAGGAAACACAGAGGCCGGCAAATCGTTCCACAGCCGAGCTGTTGAACACAAAAACGAGTCGTAGAAGCGTCCCGTTCTCATGTGACAAATGTCAACTGTGTACATATGTTGGGCGCGCGTTTGGCGTGTTTCCCGACTATGCACCGGTGCCGAGGGGATCAATGACGCTAGCTCCTCGGAGCATCTTCCATTGAAATACCGGTAGAACAAGGATAGCATTCCCACCCGACGCCTGTGCTCTAAAGATTGCAATCCGTTTGTTAAGACAGGAGAATCTATCAAGCGGACCGCCCGTTTCTGCACAGAGTCGAGGGTGTTTTTCAGGTACATCGGGGCTCCAGACCAAAGATGGCTGCCAAATTCAACAGTGGGGCGCACTTGCGATTTGTACAGGGTTAGCAGTTGTGTACAATTAAAGTATCTGCGGGCCCTGTACAGTACGCCCAGTTTCTGAGAGGCCAACTTAACTCTGGCCTCGATGGAGCCCCCGTACCTGAGCTGGCCACTTAGAGTTACACCGAGCATATCAATGGAGGACCTGTTTGGAAGAATGCTACCGTTGAAGGAGACTAGATTGTCATTTCGATCCCTTTTAGACGTAATCAGACATGATTGGGTCTTTGAAACATTGAATTCGACGAGATTATTCTTACCCCAAGAGAAAACACTCTCGAGGTAACCGTCCATTCTTTGCTTCAAAGCCCTCCGAGCCGTTGGAATTTGTGCACCCTTTGGGGGCTTGTCAAACAAAAAGCTATCATGGACTGTACTGTCATCCGCGTAGCAATGAATTGGTGCACATGTCAAAAGGTCATTGATGTGCAACAAAAACAAAGTCGGAGACAGAACCGATCCCTGTGGGACGCCAGCATTTATCGAGTGCGAGGAAGAGGTGAAGCCATCAGCAACCGTCTGAATCGACCTCTCCCTCAAAAAGTCGGCAATCCACGTACACAAGGATGCGGGAAGTCCGTAAGAAGGCAGTTTGTTGACAAGTCCTCGGTGCCAGACCCGGTCAAAAGCCTTGGAAATATCCAGTGCGACCGTTTGGGTCTCACCGAAACGTTCCAGGCACCGCCCCCAAACATGCGTCACATACGCGAGAAGATCACCGCACGAGCGGTTCCGCCGGAATCCGTATTGACGGTCGTTAATAATTTTGTTCTTCTCGAGGTATGTGAGCAGTTTGTCGTTGATCACCCGTTCCATCACCTTGGATAGAACTGATGTGATCGCTATGGGGCGGTAGTTGGCCGGGTTGGAGCGGTCACCCTTCTTTGGGATAGGATGGATAACCGCTTTTTTCCAACCAGAGGGTACAGAGCCAGAATTCAGGGACATTTTGAAAAGCTTCGTCAAAATCGGAGCTATTTCTGCAGCGCACCTCCGCAATACCAGGGCGGGGATTCCGTCAGGCCCACTAGCTTTATTAACATCAAGCCCTCGTAAAACTTGGAGCACATCCCGATGCCGGATCCTCAGCTTTTTCATATAGAAACCGCAGTGAGGAACCGACGTCGGGACTGCACCTCGATCATCGAGGGTTGAGTTATCCGCAAACATTTTACCTAATAGGTTTGCCTTTTCGGTGGCGGTGTTTGCTAGTGAGCCGTCAGGTCTGGTAAGAGGTGGCAGACTGGATTTGCAGAAATTGCGACCTATTGAGCCCGCAAGCGACCAGAAGGCTCTGCTGCCATGCGGGCATGCAGCCAGCTTTTTGCTGATCTGCAGGTCGTGCTCGAACTTTGACCTATTTATGATCCTCTTGCATTCCTTTGCCAATTTGTTATATGCTGCTCTGTTTTCGGATGTTCTAGATGTGTTGTAGGCTCGGTAAGCCGCGTTTTTTCGCCGAACTGCTTCGGAGCATTGTCGACTGAACCACGGCTTTGAGCCCACACCAGTTTCCTTGACAGTGGATTGAATGAAGCCATCCATTGCGGATGTGATGACTTCACCAATTTCCTGGGCACATCTTGAGGGATCCGAAGTCCGAAAACAGACAGCTGACCACGGGAAAGCATTGAAATGTGCCCGCAGACCGAACCAATCTGCTGACCTATAGTGCCATACTTTTCTCTTCAGCCTCTCGTTTGGTGGTCTGAAGTTGACGGGGATTGAGGTCGTCACCAGGCAGTGGTCGGACGATCCTAAAGGCGCTGTGACCTCAATCTTGTAACCGTGTGGCACAGTGGTTAGAAATAGGTCTAACAGATTGGAGCGGTGAGTCTGGACATCAGGAACCCTTGTAGGCTCCTGAACCATTTGCTCCAATCCGTGGCAAAGGGCAAAGGATTCCGCCTGTCGGCCAGCCGAGTCTGTTGATCCCGAGAACTTCAACCATGGTTCGTTATGAACATTGAAGTCCCCTAGAACCACAAACTCGGCCGAGGGGTAGCGGGGCAAGAGATCATCAATAGTTTCGCTCAAATGTTTGAAGAGCTCGGACGTGTCTGATTCGCTAAGGTTCGGTGAGCGGTATAGACACGCATAGAACCTTACCGTACTGGCAAGATTGACGCGCACCCACATTACGTCAAATCTGGAGTTTTCCAGATTCAACAGTCGCACACAGTTGACGTCAGATCGACTATAGAGACAGATACCTCCTTTGGGTCTGAACTTGCCGACGAGGGCGTAGCCCGGGCAGTCCAGATAGGAGGCATCTAGACATAAACATGCTTTAATATAATATACCTTCTTTCAAGTAAGCAATAAAAATGCTCAAAAGGCACGATGATAAATTATTAAATATCGTGTACTTCGTGCAAGTATTTTTTGATCATAAGTATTTACGATTTTTCAATAATGTCTAAACAAAATAAATGTGTAAAATTTCTCATAAATAAATAAGAGCTTCGTTAATTCACCCCCATTCTTTGATAAACCAGTTATTTTGCATAACGAACGACATTATTCAAAGGGTTGTGTAGATTAACGGCTTAACTGACACTCAGGATAGCACGCTTTTTTCAACAGACTCTCTGTACCGTAATTTGAGGGTAGTCAATAATATCGTTAACTGACCATAGATGACGAATTTAATCAATATCATATTGACACGATAATATTTTTATCGATTAACCGTTGCGATGAGTATTATTGTTCTCAGTCTAAGATTTTGAATCTATTTTACTACTATGGCATAAAGACATAAATAACAACAAGAATAAGAATTATAAATTAACTAGATCCAGAATTAGTGTTGGAGTTGGGACCACACAACATGATAATTCCAACGACTGATATTTAGTTGAAACTGTGTGGGTTGGATTTCTCAATGGAAAATACACATATTAGTTTTCTCCAAGCTTAAACCACAATTGCTTTAACCCTTCAGAAACAAAAACCGTAAAAAATAACATTACTTTATATGATGCTATTTCAAATGTTACGTCAAGAGTTTGTTGCTCTTAGGAAGTTCACAGAACCACTTTTACGTAGTATTATAAACAGCAGTTAAACCCGTTTTGTAAGGTTAATTAAAATATGAGTATATTGAATAATATTGTACTGGCGAAACCCATCTGTTAGCAGTCCAATATTAATGACTAATTTTATTGTCATTTTATATCCTTTATATGGATAGTCGTAAACGGAAGTGGCACCCTTTGTTATTATTAAATGGCAACTTTAATATTCTACGAGTTAAAACAGTAGAGCTCTTAACCGGCAATCAAAGGGGTGTGGGTTCGAGTCCCGTCAGCGACATGTATCTTTTCTCGGAAGGTTTTTCAATCTGGATGAGTGTTTGAGGCTAATTTATTTTTATTTTTTTTATTGTTTATTCACGATCTCGGGGAGGGTGGTGCAATCCCACGAGCTCCATATTATTTATATATTGTGAGATACTACACACATAGTAAAATAAAACAGAATAAAAATAATACAGAAATAACATGAAACATCAGGAGTTGGCTCCATCGCTTGTAAATAGGACCCTGCCAGAAGTGCAGTGCTGCCATCACAAGACCGTTTTCGCTCGTGGCTAGTCGCGTTCTAAAGCTGGTGATCCGTTTTTTGAGTAGTGCTCGGAATGCAGGAACACGCCCTTCTACAAACATCTCAGTGGCACTGCAGTACCAGGACAATCATTATTGCTTATAATAATTGTTACCTTTTGTGCTATTCATAAAAATATCTTGTCTTAAACATTAGTTTATAATTCGAATTATTCATGAGTATATCACGGGAATAAAATTAATTGCTTCGATATCAATTAATTACTAAAAGTTTTTTTAAACGTAAAAACTTCCTTACTTCAAAAAGCTTTATGGCCTTACTAAAAAAAACACTCCGCGGCCGTTAAACGGTGTTTTTGTGAATCTTTACATTTGGCAACGCTGGATTTTACTTGTTTAAATTGGAGTTTTCATAATAATCCGCTAGGTGGTATGATTGATGCGCCTGCGCATTGCCGAAAATATAGCCGCGTACGCGTACTCTACGAAAAAAAGTCGGTCGCGAATGTGTGTCTGATTAATATGATCTTTTAGTTAATGATTTCAATCTTTATGACTAATTCGCACTTATATTCATGTACTCAATATATTTGCTATTAATTTGTGTTGTTTTTTGTTAGTTTAAGTCAAATTGTGGCACTAAAATCGTGTGTTCTAAATTAAACTGTCAGAAAATAGTTCTATAGGTTATATTCAGAAATAATTTGCATTTTAAGATCTTTATTTTATTATAAATTCTTGAAAGTGATGTTTTTTGGTGACTAAAATGTCTAATACATATTTTAGTAAACGTATCAAAGAAATTAATGTCTTAAGATGTGCAAGCAATGTATTCAAACGTGAGTTTTTTTATTGTAAATTTTTGGGAATGAAAAGCGAATTTCAAGATTTTTTTATATTTTTTTGTTGTTTGAAGGAGTAAAAAGTGAGGTGACAGATTTATTTCAAAATCATTAAATAAAAGGACTGTGTTTTTCGAATTTTGAATTTTTCCAAATATTTCAACGTTTTAATAGAAAGTGTTTGGGGTAAGTGAGTTTTTTTTTCAACTTGATGTTTGAAGCTTAAAATACTACAGTTTTTAAACATTTAAGTATATTTTAGATATGAAAATCTTAAAGGTAATTAAATTTTGGTTCTAAAATGGTATTTGTTTTTACGACATCTCAAAAAATAATAAATATATAGGACATTAAAAAATTCGAAATTCGTTGAAAATTACAAATGGAACAAATATATACAACAGATAAACTAACCTCCTTGGCCGTGTAAGCAATGTACATATCTTTCCATGAACAATTTTTTGTCAGTTCTTAATTAGTAAGGATTCTTCATACATGGTTGTTTGACCATTGTACAAATTTTTCAGAAAGTTTATTAGTAAGGCTGGTAAAATAGCGACGTTGTCAGATCAAAACCATATATTTTTTTTAGTAAGAATTTGAAAAACGAAATGTACAGACTTTACACAACGTGCTACAGAAACACCGTTTAGCGGCCGCGGAGTGTTTTTTTTTAGTAAGGCTGTATGTGTATAGCACATATTTATAATTTATTCATAATTTACTTACCCATTTAGAAAAATAGCATCTTTCATATTTTGTAACATCTTTTGAACTTTCTTACCATGAGACTGCTCTGTCTACCAAACTCCAGAACTCTATAGGCTACAATAATCCTAAATATCCAACCTTATTAATGAAAAGGTGTCCTTTCACAATAAATATTTATAGGCAAATATATTGTAAAGATTTTTGAGTTTAAATTCTACACAGTAAAATTGTATCTCCGGATCCATACCTTAATTTTCCAAGTGCCTGTAAAAATATTAATTTCGGTTGTGGGTTTTTCTGTCTGTGTAAGTCTGTTTCAATGAACTCGGATTTTATTTGATTTAATGTGTAATTTTCATGATCGGAACTGTTACAGAAATCAGACCAGCCATAATATAAAATTATTTTAATAATCATAATTTTTACAATTGGAATTTATGTGTCAAGAATTCAAACAATCCCGTATTTTTCCACGGGTCTCCACTAGTTACTACACAAAAGTGAAGGTTATTTGTGACTAACACCTACATATTTGAAACAAATTTATTTAAAAAGCTTTGGCGTGCATTATCACAGGGTTTTCAGTTGAATGTATTGGTTAATTTCTTAGTTTTAAGAAAAGAACACGAGGTAGTCCGTTATTATGAGGTTGGTACTTTATTTAGAAATGCTATTTCACCGCTTTCCCGTACCACCCCAAGTGGTTCGTTACGTTTGGCGATTTAGCAGGGGTGTCTGGATTCAAGGGTTGAGGTCTATGCGATACGGCCCGGATCGGAAGAAACTGGTTGAGGGAGACTTATCTTAGACCTCTCCAGCCGGACACTCTTGACCCACCGCCTTGCACTGCAGTGGGAGGAATGAATTCACACGTCCGTTACTCCTGGATACATTCACCCCCAGATTCCTACCCACCCTCCATACTTTTTTCCTTCCAGAACTTCCTCTAAGGAGATGACTATATCCCCGTAGATGATAAATGTCTTTTTTTTCTCAGGGCCTTCTCACGTGGAGCTAATGCAAAAAAAGACGACATGAAAGTAATATGATTTTATATTGATTGGGACACCTTTTAACATTATTCTACTTTTTTAACTAAAGGCTCATAATCCCGCAAATGAAAAGTGGAGAAAATTTAAAAAAGTTAGCATGGAATTCCACCATAAATTAATAAAAATTTCATGCGTAAGAAATAAATTAGTAGTATTTTTTGTGTAATTTTGTTAATGATATCTTCATCATCGTAACTAAATACGAAAGCTGTATGTAAGTACTACTCATCATTTGAGGTAGACGAAATAAATTAATGCGCAGACACTAATGATATTTAATGTTGTTGAATTAATATTAGAAAAAAATATTTGGATCGTCACAGAAAAGTTTTTGAATGACCACAAAGTAGTGACTTACTCCGATACAGGCAGTACTGCATATGTGCAAAGATAATTTTTTTTTGCAATAACAGTGCACCTAATTTTTAGCTAAATACAAACACGGAAATAAACGACGATATCGCTTGTATAAACATACAACATCATACTGTAGGTAAATTTTAGGAAACTTATTTAACTAATTCTATTTTTAGTCCCAGTTGCGACCGCTATCTTTGTCTTGTTCATTTTCATATTTTAATTTAGATTATTATTGTTATCTTCTTCTTCAAGGGTTAAACTAAACTACCCAAAGGCTGCGGTTTTACTCTAACTTGAATGCAAAACTATGATAAGACCTGCACTGTCATTTAACTACGTTTTGCAGAGTAGGTAGTGTTTGCATGCTTGGCTGCCAATTTCAGGAGTTTCACAACGGGGAATATACACCACAGCATGTCGATGGCCGGTGGGCTAAGGTTATATTATTTCCTGATAACTAACTAACTAACCAGGTTTCTTGGTGGCCTACGTCATTGGTTTCTGATGGAGATGTTAATCACTAATATGTAAGCCAGAATTTAACAGATGTTCAAATTCGCATCTAGAAGTATTTTATCGTCGCAGTCAAATGTAAAAATACTTTTATTCTGTAACAACCTTGCTAGGTTGCTCAATTCGACGAAATCGCCATGCAGTTCAATATGAAATCTCAAGTTATTAGCCACAGGAGGCCCTGAGGAACAAAAATTCCCTCAGAGCCTGTGTCATTTTTGGGGATGCCGTGTGAAGAGAATTTTTTTAGTTAAAGAAAGGGGAGAAAGTTTTGGCAAAGAAAAGGGTACGACAGATGGGTAGGAATCTGGAGATCAATGTGTTCAGAAGTGAAGGACGTATAATTTTAACCCGCCCATTGCCATTGAGAGAACCCACCTGGAGAAGTCTAGGTTAGGTCTGGTCTGGTTAGGAACCAGAAAGCACACGGAGAATAATGTTATTCTAAAATACGATTATTTTATTCGTAAAAACGGGACTGAAGTTCTTACGAACAAATTAACAGGGTTTCAATGTTTATTGGCGGGAACATGTAAGAATAATTTGTTGGTATATCAACAAATTATTCTTACATGTTGCCGCCAATAAACATTGAAACCCTGTAAATTTGTACGTAAGAACTTCAGTCCCATTTTTAACCGTTTTTACGAATAAAATTATCATATTTTCGAATAACATTTTTGTCCGTGCAGCAGTAAGAGTAGAACAATGTCTAACAGATGACGTAGAAATAAAGAGAGGCGTGCGACAGGGATGTATTCTTTCACCTATGCTGTTCAACATATTCAGAAGAAATATTCAATGAAGCTCTGCAAGAAGCTACCAAGGACTTGTTATAAATGGGAAGTTTCTGAACAACCTGCGTTATGCAGATGATACGGTACTTCTAGCAAGTAATATTGAGGATCTACAACTTCTGCTGCAGTTGTTGACTTGAATGATAATCTTTATATTGCTGGAACGAAACTAGAGAAAGTACAAAGTATTGTATACTTGGGCTGCAATTTAAATGAAAGATGGGATCCTTCGGTTGAAATCAAAGGCCGCATTTTTTTTTATGTGTGCGTGGAGCGTGTACCTGGAGCCAGTGCAACTAAGGGTCATTCGGGGTATATTGTGATGCTGAAAGAAAAGGGGAAGGAAGGAGATTCAGAGGAGGAAGGTGGGGCAGTACCTGGCTATTTAGATCCAGCCATATTAAGGGAAGTTTCAAATCTGAATAGTGGTCTTTCACTAGGGTGACACAGATAGTAGCTTCTACTCTGGATCTTACAGCAAATGCACATCTGTTTTAATTTTAATGAACTACGATTCGTAGTTTAGAGCCATACCCCTTGACCTCGGAGTCCGTTAAAGGCCAGGATTTTTGATAGCTGAAACGCACATTTGTAAGTAAATGAAACAATATAATATCCCCCACACAGTACACACTGTAAAAAAATTGTAAAAAATTTTTCACTAAAGATAGATTAAATTGTTATTATTTTAACTAGCTTTTTTTACAAAAAAAAAATCAATTTTCTTGGAAAATCATCTAAATTGAGCTTTTCAATTTAAACTGTCTAACCTTGAAATGTCACAACATCCCCTAGGGTACATGTATCTCGACTAGCACTTTAAAATATTGATTAAAGTAGGTAGGTTGCTGAAAATATCTAAAAAGAAAAGAACTGAGAGTAATGTATACAACACTTTGAAGAACGTCACATTATGATATATATCATTTCGTACTATACATATGCTCTTAGCCACTTTAGACTTTCTCGAAGTCTACTAAAATTTTCCAACTCTTGTGACCTACAAGATGTCTTTGGTGAAATACTTTGAAATAAGTTGCCGACTCGACAGTTTAGAGTAATTTGAAAATCGCAAAGTTACTCCCCTTTATCTGCAGATGAAAGCCTTATCAGCCAATCTGATCCAAGGATCGAGGAAATGTCTACAATTAGGGGTGAAAGGGAGTGCTTATAACATATACCCGGGTAGGGGAAACCACCTTAACCCAGGACAGGACAATAAATCGTGTTGGCCTCCTATTTATATAAGATCCTCCAATAGATTTTTGGAGGCATGATGAGTGATGTCCTGGATGAGGAGAGAAATGGGCCTCCGGTTGAAAGAGGAAATATCGGTGTGTTGTGATAACTCCAAACGTGCTGGTCGGAACAATAAACGCTGGGATGATGATGATAAGATGATGTATTTATAATATTTACATAATGCACTATTTACAAATGTGAGAGTATTTACAAATTGCGTGAAATTATTCCGGGGACTGCAGATGTACTTCGCGGCGGTCCGTGCGACTGATTAAGAACGACTCCCTGACTTGGTTTGCTCGAGTCCTTATATAGGCCGACCCGAAGGTACTCCGAAGGTAGGTCAAATATGCACACGCGAGAAGTTTCTCGATATTGCGGCGCAGCGCTATTTATTGTGTGTCGTAGATCCGAGCTCTTTCCAGAAGGTGGTCAAAATTATATTGCCTAGCGAGGTAGTAGGTAGAGGCGGCCGTGCAGTAATAATAATATAATAATAATCACCACAGATTTATATCATAACGCATTCTGTGGAGGGTATTGCCTCAGCCAAGCTATTGAACAAAATAACGCCTCCCTTTCTCATGTGGTGGATGTCAACTTTGTAAAAATTTTGGGCGTTTAGTCCAGTCATTTGGGACGAAAAAAAGGGGTTACCTGGAAAGTTTTCCTGGATTGTTGAAAATTGGAATTATTATAGATTTCGACGTGCTCTTTCCGAATTTTGGAAAAATGGCGCCTAATATCACTTTTTGGACAATATCTTCTCTCCAACTTATCTTACGATAAAAATTAGTTCGTACAAAATATACTAGATAAAATGTCCTACAATTTACGATTTACCAACTTTTTTTGTAAAATTTACAGTTATGGCGTACGAACGCCGCAAAGTATACTTCAATATGTGATTTGCCTAAAGAACTCGTTTCCTCACCACCTTGAGGAATAGTAAGCGGCGCGTTTTTTTTTATCGTGGTATCTGTCTCCTATAGGCCTAATCAACATGTGCAACAAAATAATCCTAATGCACAATTTCGAAATTTAGCGCTATCTTCTCGCTTTTGCTGTTCCTGATGGACCAGGCGTTGCAAGTTCGTTTTCGGTATCGATCGAGACGTCACAGACCAAAATATATATTATATAATTATATAAATATTTACATAAGAGGCCAACTTGATGAAGTGTCCTGGCTTGTGTTGAGTTGGTGTTGGGGTAAGTGTGGAAGTGAACATTGTTGGAAGACTGATCCCGGTGCGGGTTCGTCAGCGGTTGGAGCGAAGCCAGACTTGTCTCGAATATTTAGCGGAAGTTTCTCTCAACTTTTGTAGGTGGGCTCTCCTGAGATAATGAAAAGCACTCAAAATGATTAAATTCGTAGGCATTTGGAGAAAGAAGACCCATTTAAATTATTTGATATTCTGAGGATTGAGAGACAAATCTTTTGTATTTGAGTTTATTTTTCAAGGCTGTAAAACCTATAGACAGCAGAAATTTGAAATGCTGATAATAAAACCAAAAAATTAGTTAAATATGTAATTTTTCTACATTTTTTTCTCTTACGATCTATGTCGTCGAAATATTTCTAAAAAAATAAGTGCGTCTTTTACGACGAGAATTTTAAGAGGGGTTTTTTTCTGAGAAATTAAAAATAAATAAAAACTCTTAGAAATTTACAAAACAAAAAAATATTATAGTATTTTGAATGATCTTATTATTAACGTTATTTTAGAATAAAAAATCATAATTAAATATTATAGTATTTTGAATGATCTTATTATTAATGTTATTTTAGAATAAAAAATCATAATTATAGTTCTAAAAAACAGGAAATACAATGTATTGAAAAAAAAATTCTTTTCGCTCTCCTGAACGATTAACATTTTGTCCTTTACAACATTTCAAATTTCCGTGATCGATGTATTACAGCGTCAATTAAAACATTTCCTTGAAAATTCTAATATAACACCACCGAACGTTGTTACTTAAATTTGAAGAGATTTTAACAAGCCCAGTCTGAGATTTTGTCCAGAGAAAAATGTTACACGTTCAATTTTTTTGCTTTTTATTTCACATTTTTTTTGTTGTTTAATTTTAGGAATTGGTTGACTGCAGATGTATATACTATCCAGAATCGAAAGATAAAATATGATTAACGTAATTTCGTAATTCTAATGACTTTCACCAAAATATATTGTTACCTTTTTAATTAATTTTGATTTAATTAATTAAATTTTAATTACATTAATTTTAATTTAATTAATTTTAATTAAATTAATTTTAATTAAATTAATTTTAATTAAATTAATTTTAATTAAATTAATTTTAATTAAATTAATTGTTAATTTAATTCATTTGAATTTAATTAAATAAATTTTTAATTTAATTCATTTTAATTTAATTAAATAATTTTAATGTAATTAATTTTATTTTAATTAGTTTTAATTTAATTAATTTTAATTAATTAATTTACGTATCTAGTATCTGCCTACCTCAAAATAAGGCATTAGATTCGTAGTAATCCTTAATAAAAATAATGTAATTGAAGTTAATAAACAAAAAAACATTTCAGGAAAACTAGCCCTCCACTCTGTCCAGTGAATCAGTTTCTTTTGAAATTTTCCAACAAAGAAAGCATTCAAGCAGGACTTTATTAGTTTTAATTTAATCATTTTCAACTCCTCAACTTTCTACCCCTTTTACATGTATGAGTGAGGACCATAGATTAATTTAAGCTAGAAATCTCAATCCGTTCGATCAGTTCGATTTATTACATTACAAATAATGTGATAGTAATCACGCGAAGAGAAATATAAAATGATATCTAACTTATTTTAAAAATTATAAATAAAAATATGTAATCTTCCCATTTTGCTATTTTTTTAACATTAGCTTTTCACAGGAGGCTCTGAGGAAAATAATTCCCCTCAGGCCTATGTCATCTTTGGGGATGCTGTGTGGAGGGTATTTTGATTAAAGGAAGGAAAGGGAGTTCTGGGAAGGAAAAATTCATGAGAAGTGGGTAGGAATCTGGGGGTCGGTTTCTCTAGGAATAACAAACATAATGAATGCATCCCTCTCACAGCGGTGCAAGGTATTGTTCTGGGAGAGACCGGCTGGAGAGATAAAAAGGTTTCCCCCAACCAGTCTCTCACGATCTGGCCTGCCACGCAATTGGTGGGCAGACGCATCCGCCGTCAAGACCCGGACAAACCTAACCCCATGAACCCGGGCACCCCTGCAAAGTCACCAAACGTAGCGAACCACTTGGGGTGACCTATGGCACAGGTGTTGGTTATCCAATGAATGGTACCCGAGGCGGCGGTACCCATACCCGCCTACCAAAATGAATAATCGTAATCCTCAAAACCAAGAAACCTCAAAACTTTCCATTTATCTTTTCAAAAATCAACTTAACTTTCTCTAGATGTGAATGTGTCGACTATATAGCATTCACTTCTTCAAATTTTGCAAATTCACTTTGTGGCACCATTTTATTAATGAAAAATTAAAACACAAACGGCCTTACTAAAAAAAAAACACTCCGCGGCCGTTAAACGGTGTTTTTGTGAATCTTTAGATTTGACAACGCCGTATTTTCTTGTTCAAATTGGAGTTTTCATAATAATCCGCTAGGTGGTGTGATTGATGCGCCTGCGCATTGCTTTCCCGCTGAATAAAAAAAAGCCGCGGAAATGCAGAAGAAAGTCGGTCGCGGTGTGTGTGTGATTAAGATGATATTTTCGTAAATGATTTCAATCCTGACTAATTCGCACTTATATTCATTTACGCAATATATTTACTATTAATTTGTGTTGTTTTTCGTTAGTTTAAGGCAAATTGTGACACTAAAATCGTGTGTTCTAAATTGATCTGTCAGAAAATGGTTCTTTAGGTTATATTCAGAAATAATTTGCATTTTAGATCTTTATTTTATTATAAATTCTTGAAAGTGATGTTTTTTGGTGACTAAAATGTCTAATACATATTTTAGTAAACGTATCAAAGAAATTAATGTGTTAAGATGTGCAAGCAATGTATTCAAACGTGAGTTTTTTTATTGTAAATTTTTGGGAATGAAAAGCTAATTTCAAGATTTTTTTAAATGTTTTTAATGTGTGAAGGAGTAAATAGTGAGGTGACAGTTTTATTTCAAAATCATTAAATAAAAGGACTGTGTTTTTTGAATTTTGAATTTTTCCAAATATTTCAATGTTTTAATAGAAAGTGTTTGGGGTAAGTGAGTTTTTTTTTTTCAATTTGATGTTTGAAGCTTAAAATACTACAGTTTTTAAACATTTAAGTATATTTTAGATAAGAAAATCTTAAAGGTAATTACATTTTGGTTCTAAAATGGTATTTGCTTTTACCACATCTCAAAAAATAATAAATATATAGGACATTAAAAAAATAAATTCGAAATTCGTTGAAAATTACAAATGGAACAAATATATACAATAGATAAACTACCCTCCTTGGCCGTGTAAGCAATGTACATATCTTTCAATGAACAATTTTTTGTCAGTTCTTAATTAGTAAGGATTCTTCATACATAGTTGTTTGACCACTGTACAAATTTTTCAGAAAGTTTATTAGTAAGGCTGGTAAAATGGCGACGTTGTCAGATCAAAACCATATATTTTGTTTAGTAAGAATTTGAAAAACGAAATGTACAGACTTTACACAACGTGCTACAGAAACACCGTTTAACGGCCGCGGAGCGTTTTTTTTTAGTAAGGCCGTTAATGTGCTTAGTACATTTTATGTCCTTAGGAAGAGAACATCGTTCTCGAAACATGTCGATGTATTAAAATAAAGATTTTCGTGGTAAAAACAAAGTGTTTTAATTTTTCATTAATATAACATTCATTGTTGTGGCAAGATACTGGACATATTTTTATGGGGTGAGGTTTGTCTAGGTCTTGGCGGCACTTGCGTTTGCCCACCTGCTGCGTGGTGGTCCAGATCGGAAAAGACTCGTTGAGGGATACCTTTTTAGCTCTCCTGTCGTACTCTCTCGACCGATCGCCTTGTACCGCAGTGGGAGGGATGGATTAATTATTAATTCCTGGACACATTGATCCTCAGATTCCTACCCACTACTCATAGCTTTTTCCTTTCCCAGAACTTCCTCTCCTTCCTTTCTCTAAAAGGATCCACCACACATACCTAGGCTGAAATAGGTTTTTGGGGGAATTATTTGCCTCTTGTGTGAAGTTTTTTTTTGAAAAAAATATATTTTGCGATAGCTCTCAGAACTTTATAAAATTTCTCTAATCGCTTGTTTTCGATTGACTTCACTTGTTTTTACATTCTAATTGTTTTGTCTTACGTATTGTTGTACAGCTTTATTTGACATTTGTAATAAAATCATTGTTTGTTATTTCATTACATTTTTTTCTAAAATTAACCCTATATCTGTTAATAATATTATAAAATTTAAAAAAATAAAAAGAATTAAAATAGCAGAGAAAATTAATAATTATTTTTGTCAATAATTATAACTTTTAATCTATTTTAAGGATATTGTTAAATTAGTATTCTATAAAAGAACACCATGATTAACACTGGCGTAAGGATGTTTTTTCTTCAAAAATAGCATTTACTAATCAGACTTTGCTAGTTATTTAAAGTTTTCTAAAGAGCCATTCAGACGGTTCACTAATCGTTCATTTCCGTATTTCATTCGGCCTAGTTTACTCGGAATGACACGTCTGAACATGAAATGAAACGAAAGTGCCAAATACTGCCGAATGAAATCTTCAAGTGAACCGATCCAACAATTTTCGTTGTTTGTTTTTGGGGTGTTATGCCGTGTTGTGCTACCTCTTTCTTTAGCCGACGTTTCGGACCGCGTTGCAGTGTCCATCATCAGGGCAGATCCGGCAGATCCGTCGATGTTGCCGGATCTGCCCTGATGATGGACACTGCAACGCTGTCCGAAACGTCGGCTAAAGAAGGAGGTAGCACAACACGGCATAACACCCCAAAAACAAACAACGAAAATGCTTTTGGCCGTGAAAATCAAAAAACGTAACGATCCAACAATGTTGGATATTTTCCTTCGGCATCCTTCACTCGCGTGCGCATGCGCGCGGAAGAGAGCGAAGTCTGAGCACCGAGTGAAATCTCAATCAGTTTCTCTCACGTCCTGTACGGGAAGGACCATGGAAGGACGCTATCACGTCGCACGCAAAACGTCAAAATGGTATTCGTTCGGCTAATTTGTTTGCTTTTGGGAACACCTCTCATATAAATTTTTGGGTCTCCCTTATTATCCATGTATTATATATATTTTTTAATATATGTAAGATTATTAATTTGTAGGAAAATGTTCGTAACAAAAAAAGTAAAATCAAATTGTGTTATTATGTCATAAAAAATAAAAAGGTTTATAAGACGAAACAATACTGTTTTCTTTATTTATTTTTATTTAATTGTGTCAACAAAATTGCGTAAAAATCGATGTATCTGACATGTTTTTCCTTAAAATTCGGGGCCGGACCGCGCTGGAATTCGTTTGCTTGACCTTGTTCGGCGACGCTGTGGTGGGAATGGACGAGTGAACGCTTATTTCTATGGCGCCGTCTGAACATGGAATGAAACGAAGATGGAAGATTAGGCCGAAAAAACATGGCGTAAACCTTCACTCGAGTGAACTGTCTGATTCCAGCTTAACCTAACTTCACCTAACACACGATGACTAAACATGTTTTGTGTGTTGAGAATTTAAACGTTATCAAAGACAAGCAACACATTTCAAGCTAAGATGCTCTTTACAGTCTACTGGTGGGAAATGCTGATACAGAAATCGAATTTCTAACTAGGTACCTAAGCACTATTTCACGAGCGTGGAAATACGTTAATTAATTATCAAATATAATTAGGGATGTAATTAATTAATATTTAACCAAATATATATTGCAGACTATCATTATTAGATAGATCACAGTATTTAGCCCCAGGGCAAGGGTATCAGACCTAGTTTCAAAAGAGCAATTCGATTAACAGAATCAAGAACAGCTGCTGACCTCAAAACAAGCTGTCTATCGATTGGGTATTATTGGACATACAAATACAGTATAATACTGACTGGTGTTAATTTACGGTGACCGGATTTCTCAGAATGAATTCAACTCAACACCTCCTTTGAAAAGTCATTAAGAGTTATAAAAAAATATATAAATAATTGGTTAAATAGGTTATGTTTGGTTAGGGTTTGGCTTATTTTTTAATATATTTTTTATTTATTTCACAGCTTTTAACGACTTTTTAAATAGGTGTTGAGTTGAGTTGAAATTAAACCTAATTTACACTGGGCTTTGACTGCAAAAAATCAAATTAACAGATTTTGAAGATTTCAAATTTAGAATAATTACTCTCCTTTGTCTAAGTGACCAAAAGTTTTTTTACAATTTTTACATTTCTGTTCATGGGCGGTGTTCTCAAATTGGTTCTTCAAGCGATGTTGATAATGGCTTCTTGTACTTTATAATTGGCATTGTATTAACCACGTGATTGTGCATAGTCTTCACACAAAAAAAAAAAAACTGCGATGCTCCATCTATTTTAACCACTCTATCGCCTTTGTGTAGGTTTTTGTTCTTAATGAACCAGTCAGATCGATATTTTTTTTTGTTATTTCCTCTTTGCAATTAAAGCTCAATAAACAAAATATTTCTAAATGTAGCCGAATACTAAAAACTGATTTTTAAAGGCTTTCAAATAAATATTAATTTTTTTAATGCAAACATCAAAAATTGTAAAAATGAAACACCTGCGATGTTTTTATGTGAAAACGGGACTAAAATCATGGATAACGTAAAAAACCACTTATTTTATCTTACACATGTTTTATTAACAATTCTATCACCTCACTTTTTACCACTATAAACAAAAATATTTCATAAAAAAAAATTATTTAACAAAAAGTCATGCCAATTGGCGGGTGAAACTGTATCTACAAAATAAGTATTTTATATCTATTTCTACGGACAACTTTGAACACAAATGTGAAGCGTGGTTTATTTTAGATATTCTCCTTTTTGTTTTCGGGTTGTAACAAAAACAACAATGGAATTATAATGATTTCTGAGGGAACACACCTTGAAAACAAGCTTGTTGGGCTTGAATGCTATCGTTATATTATCGTGAAAATAAGCTTAGGGGTCTAAGTGGTATTAAGGAAGTTATTAATTTATTGTGTGTATTTGTTACAGGAATCCAGTTCTACCGCGACTGTCCTCGCGAGCCGCACATCCCCCTGTACATGGTGGTCGGAGGTGCCATCGGTGGCCTAAAGCTAGCCTGGCTGCTCTACACACAGTTCGCAGTAAGATCTCCTCCTTCCACTGGGCCTCGCCTTGCAGCAATCACCCTCACGATAGTCCTGCTCGGCTGGTTCGCACTGGGCAACTACTGGATCCTTAGAATCAAATGGCCAGACTTCCAACCAACCTTGTTCGAACCAAATCACTGGTGCCATAAAACTCTGTATACTTTTTCTCTGGTTCATCTTTTTATTGTTTATTCCATTCTGATAATCATTTTCTTGGTGGTGATGGTGTTTGCTGGATGCCAGCTGATCGGGTGTCCCTGGCTCGGCACCTCAAGGTTCAAGTAGCATCGTAGGAGCATGGTCTTGGAGATGTGGCACAAGACCGTGAACGACACCTTAGAGAACTCAACCTTGAACGTGAAGGCTCAAACGGACAAATGATTGTCGCTGGACTTCATCGCCCACGGGATGAAGAAGACCACAATTGCAAAGGAAACCACCAAGTGCAAGATCGGGAGCAAAAGTACCCCCCGCTTCAAGTTTGGAAGAGATAATTCCATCAGATGCAAGTATGGGAAGGAAAGTACCAGGATTAGAATTGCAGAAAGAATGAGGTGCAAGATCAGTAAGAAAAAGGTCTGCAGAAAGGGGAAGTGCCTAAAACACGTGCACTTTGATCTTGCTACTGAAAAGATTTTCTATTAATTTGCTCATCAGCTCTGATATAAAAAGATAGATTATTTACATTTTAATATAATATTATTACGTTTTACTGTTTGTTCTTTTGTAATAACGAGTCTTGAACTCTTGATCTATGGTTACTTCTCTTAGTGATACATTTCCACTTTGTAACATTGTTCAGACAACATATACAGTACCCACATACCCGCAAACTTGACCACTATAAATAATATGTAAAATGGCCAAAGCGTAATGCTCACTAGGAAAAGATTTGCCCCTTGGTTCAAAGAAATCCGAAATTGTAATTCAGAGAAACTAGCGTGTAAAACTATGAGCGACAAGTGACTTTTTTTAAGTTCACGTTAAATAATTTAGATTAATTTTATCTCGTCATCGAATAGATAATTAAAACAGACACTTGAATCTGTAAATATTTACCGCTGTACTATTTAATCACTTCTTCAAATTAAGCTTAAAACCGAGTTAATAATAAGGTTGCGTTTCCAAATGTAAAATTAAACGAAACCAAGGCGAATAGTACTTATTTACTTTTGTCAAGCTTCATCCCCTTCCTGTGAATAGAGAGCTTAAAATCTTCCCTAAGTCAACTCTATACTAACGATGGGCAAATACTAAACTCGTTCCTTGTAATTTAATTTGATCCAAAAATTTTGAATAAAACGTGAAATTATTCCTTGTTCATACCAACTTGTTAGTCATAAAATTTTCGAGCACAATTTTATTACTATTGTATGTATTTTTTTCTGAATAACGCCTACGTTTCCGCACCTTGAGATGAAATATTGTAGTTTCTTGAAAGGTTTCCTATGTAAATATTTATTTTCTATTCAATTGTGTACCTACCAAGTTACTGCTCTTTAGAAATCTACCCCAAAAAAACCCAAGCAATGTAAATATTGGGATTCTGTTTTTGACATATATAATTGTATTTTTGTTTGTTTTCTATAAAAAATAAACTAAACAAAGAAATACACAAGTCAATGTTTTCAGAACCACTAATATTTCTGTGGGTTAAGAGAAGTCTTAGTGATTTTAAAAAATGATTAAATCGTCGAATACTAAAATTTGTTTGTTAACATATTATTACGAAAGTGATTTGGAAACAATATCGGTTTGAATCTTGGATAAGTTATTCACAAATTAAAGGATTCAGGGTTTTGAGAGAACACCAGACACAAATTTTTAACCCCTGTTTGTCTACACTAACTGCAAAATTGCTTTGAAAAAATAATAATTAGTGCAGTAATTATTTAAAGTCATCTTTTTATGATTTTACAAAAAAAATAATTAAGATGTGTAGCCCTGTAAAATAAAGACCAAATTACCGCTAAATAAAATTATTTAAAAAATATTTAAAAACTATAAATTTATTTTAAAAAATGTTTATTATTATAATGTTTGGTCCAAAATATAACCCTCTAAGCTTATTGCTATAATTGGGAAGGATATTTATAATTGTTCATGTGAAAAAATTATGATATTTAACAATGTGTATTTTTCTTGTAAATTCTTATTAATAACGTAAGAAAAAATATAAAAGTGTCATTTTCTGAGATGTTCTTATAACCCACGATTTGTAAAGATGTGAAAAAAATAATTTTTGTCCAAAATCATTAATAATTTTAGATCACGGGTTTAACTAAATGACACTTTGTATAAAGTTACGGAAATGCTTGTGGTACAGGCTTTAATAAAAATCATATCAGATCAAATAATAATCTCAATGTGTTAAAAGGATGTTGTTATCTCTATCACACCCCCACATTGTAATGCTTGTATTATATCGCTGTCTTTTTCACACTTTGCACGTCGTCTAAAATGTTGTTTAATCACTGCATAATCGTTTCCGTGTTTCACGCTCTTACCGAGAAATTTCAGTTAGGAAACTAATGAAAATACACGAAAGTCTAAAGTGGACTAGTAGTGAAAAAGTATTTTAAAAAAAAATCATTTTTTCTTATTGACGCATGATGCCTGGATTGAACTGTTCGTTTATAGCAATTTAACAAAAAAAAAATCCTCCTAGAGATATCTTAGGAAAGTGGTTATCTAATGATATCATTTTTATTTTTTGATTTCCGATGAACCAGCATAAGTTTTACTGTTCACAGGCGGACTACTTTTTTCGAGGCGCCTCTGAAGATTTGCTGCCGTCGGCCTAATTATTTATATTTTGTTTTAATAAATTAAAGAAATATCTAACAAAAATCTTAAAAATGGGTATTTTTACGCCGAATTAACTTTACCATCCCCTTAAAGGACACTAATCATGTTCACTCGCAAAAGTCATTAAAATCATGTGTTTTATGAACACATGATTTTAATGACTTTTGCGAGTAACCGTAGTACCCTTTTAATTTTATAACATTAAGGTTTGTTTATTTTCAAAAATTAATTTTGGGTTTTGTAAAATATTAAGACTTTAGTAAACAGAAGTGGATAATTGTTTTTGTAAACGAAGCACTTTTCGAATAGTTGAATCCATCGTTTTATTACTATGCTCTAAATTTACATGCTGACGTAATTTTTATGGTGATAATCACCCACCCAACAGACTAAAGAGTATAAAAAGGCACTTGTCTACTATTCAAGAAATGATCGAGGAAGAGGAGGTTTTAAACCGGAACAGAGTTTTTATAATCTCGTACTCTTTGTTTGTTGTGGTGGTGTAGGAAAAACATAATACAATCTATAATATTGTACATGAATAACAACAACACCAACTCCATCTATGAATTAGATCACTTAACTCGTATTAATCATTCATAATAGGTTTGAAGCAAAAACTGAAACCTCGCTCAATTTTATACAGGTTTCTTTCATTAATTTTTTTTTTCATGTTTTTATATGAATTTCGCACAAGAGTTATCTTGTGAATGGATTCTTAAAATAATATCCACTTCTTTACTCCTGACATCTGTCGGAAAACTTTCTACACTACAGCGATCTAACTACACTGTGCCAGATACCATTCATCTGGAGCTAGTAGGGCTATGGCATCCCAAACTGGGGTATTTTATTAGGCTGACGGGAGTGGGGAAGGGAAGGAGATAGAAAGAAGAAGGTATGGAAGTACCTGGCTATTGAATCTGGTCACAAAATACTGTTTTTGCCCTTTTAAGCAAAGTTTTGTTTCTAAGCGGTGATCTTTCACCAGGGTTGTACTGAATGAATCTATCAATAAATTTTCATTAATAAGAAGCCCCTGAAATTTCGCAGTATTAGCGTGAAAAGCGGTGAAATATTTAGCTTGTTGTACGTGTATCTTAAAAGATTGTGTGGAAATAAAAGAAAAGTATTATGAAAGAACATTATTTAAACACTCTGTAAAATATGTATCAAAGATGTATTAATAGAAGGATAATAATGAACATTACATTCTTTTGTATATTTGAAAGAATGTATTTAGTAGAATAGTATAACCAATGATACATATATATGTAATGGAAGTGAATATACTATGTGTTAAAATATCTTATGATATAAATAAAACTATGTTATTTGCTTTAATATCTGAAAATAAATATTTATCACAGAAAAAATTATAGTATTAAGGAATAAAATTCATTCGTATAATAAAATAATTTAACTAAAGTATGCCATAATTTTTTGGTCCTATAGAGATTTATTTACTGCAAAGTATATTATTGTATGTACTTTGTAATTTAGAAGTTGTAATATATTTTTGAGAGTGATATTTGTATTCGAAAAGATTGCAGAACGATAAAGAAAGAATTTATTTGTAAAATAAGAGGGGTACGACTCCAAATATATGGATTTAAGATTGAGTACGTGTTTTAGAAATCTTACAATATTAAAGTATTTAATTAGTATTTAATGATGCTATACTTTTTTTAACGAATCTTTACATGTCAAATATCTGAAATATTATCAAGATATAATTTAACTCTTTGGGTGGGGTGAAATAATATAACATTTTAATGTACGTAGTATTAAGTACTGATTTAATGATTTAAATTTATAATGTTTCTTTTATAACTGTTAAAATTACAAATTTATGAAACCATTTAAACATAATTGCCAACAAATAAGTTCGATTTTAAGATTCCGGCCTTTTTTGGAAAACTTTGTCCTCTTAGGGGGAACGGCTACGCTGCCCTTTTCATACAAATCTTAAATTAGAATTTGCGGCCAAAATACCAAACCACATTGAAAAACAATTTTTGTCATCAAAAGGTATATCAAATATTAAAGTATATATTTGTAAAAAAGCATTATGTACTTTGTGGCAGGCAATAATTTACAATAAACATACATACATTTGTTTTAGACCAATTTAATTTTAATAAAACTCTACCGGTTTCGGGACAACCCTTAATTGTCAGGAAAATATTAAAAATGTTCCTGACAAAGGAAGGGTTCTTCGGAAACCGTTAGAGTTTGATTAAAATTTATGTTGTCTAAAACAAATTTATACATTTTTATTGTATCTAAAGTATATTTGTTACTTTATTTATTTGTGTTTTAAAATATAAAATATCGTGCAAAGAAATAAGTGTTACATGATTTAACAGGCAACTTGGGCCAAATTTGTGAGTAAATTAATTAATAAAAAAATATTTTTAATCTGAATATTGTAATAATATTACAAAATATGAAATAAATATAAATGTTTCTTTAATCTTGCCAAATTACTTTGTGGCATCATTTTAATTAAATGAAACAAATTACTTTGTGTTAACCACTATAATCACATGTTATAATAACTACATGTTTCAAAACCGATGGTTTCTGCGTCAGGATAATAAGTTATTATCATGTTATTTATTATCCTGACGCAGAAACCATCGGTTTTGAAACATGTAGATATTATAACATGTGATTATAGTGCTTTACACTAGGCCGGGACAGCTAATTAGTGTGTCAGGTGTTTAAACCATTAATTATCCTTTGTTTAACTACAATAGTCATTTACACAAAGTAATTTGTTTCATTTATATAAATATAAATGTTTTAAAAACATTTTGATAAGCGTGAATTGGAATTACAAATGACTGATTTACGTCGGTACACCAAATCGTCGTGGGTAAATTAAAATTACTACCTAAAAATACGCCTTTTTTAAGAAAGTTTAATATTTCATTATATTAACACAGTAGATAAGGCAAGGCATTTTTTTATAATCATAACTAGGAGGCGGCTAAGCGGTGGCAAAACGAAGAATTCCAAGTCACGAATCCGCAAAAACATCATTCGGAGACATTGAAGTTTGAAGTTTAGAATTGATATGTTATTGTAATAACAAATAAATTCTAAACTTCAAACCTCAATATCTCCAAATGATGTTTTTGCGGATTTTCAATTTGGAATTCTTCGTTTTGCCACCGCCTAGCCGCCTACTAATCATAACTCTCAAAATATTTCCAAAGTTGCTTCCAAAATCAAGTAAAGTTGAATAATTCTTTAAAAACCTACAGCATAATTTAAAATAAAATGGCACTACCCGTATTAGATATTTGCCATATCTATATTTATTTAAAAAATATATAATACAGTTCGGTTATTTATTTTGGCCTCAAATCCAAACTTAAGTTTTGTATAAAAAAAGGCTGCGCGCTCTTCGTCTTAGAACTACTCCAAGACTTATAATAATATTTTCAAAGTTTTTCTTACGATATTTCAGTAAAATTAATCAAAAATAATCTTACTTCACAAGAAACTTATTTTATTTCACTCCACCCCAATGTCCAATAATCAATTTAGTGTGATGAATACAATTCTCTCAAAGATTTAAATCGAAGCAATTGATTGCAAAGCGATTGCGCTAAAATGATAAAAGCTTGATTGATTTCGATTTAAACACATTTTCATGGTCGCTTCTGTGCTTCAGTTAATAAATAAAAATCTATTTAGTATTCTGGTTTGATTGCAACTTTATAAATGGTATTTTTTTTATTCAAAACGTTCATTAAATTAAAATGTGAAGAAATGTATTTATGAAGAATTCTTAATGTTATTATAAATACGAATAGTCTTTCTCATCAAATCTACACATAAAGTAATATTAAATACATATTATCTTAGTGTACTCGTGTAATCATAGTATATTATTCTGCGTGGGATTTACACAATCATGTTGTCGTCGTTAGAAATCAGAACACAATAATAATTAAAAATAAGTATAAATAAAATCGTTTGATCAAATCAGCGTGGCTAATTAATAATATCATTTCAAATTCATATTTCTTGTTACCATATACTCCGCAAATTACCTTTAAAACTCATTAATTTCATATGGCTATATTTGTGTTTATTTCATTCAACGATAATGTTTATTCAACATAACATCAATGTAACAGTAGGTTGTATTTACAGTTACATGTTTGTGGAATGTTATATGTGGCCACTTTATATTCATCAAAGTTTTTTGACCTAAAAAACTTGCAACATTGTTGTTTTGGTTATTTCCAAGGAATCGATAATAACTAAATCTGCAATATACTTGTCCTTTAATAATCGGTAAAATTTACAAGGAAAAGGTTACGTTAGATCACTAATTACCAGATGACTTTACATTACCTTACCTGCCCTTGGTTTAGTTGCCTGGCTTTAGCTACATACATGTTCAGTGCTAGGTAAACAGATTTTCTGTTTAGCTACTTAGATATTCAGTTGCCAGTTAAACAGATTGAAGTGCTACACAAATATTCAGTTGCTAGGTAAACAGGTAGTCTGTTTAGCTACATACTTGTTCAGAGACCAGGAAAATATATGGTCTGTTTAGCTACATACTTGTTCATTTTCCAGGTAAACAGATGATCTGTTTAGCTCCATACATGTTCAATTGCTAGGTAAACAGATGGTCGGTTTAGCTACATACTTTTTCAATTGCTAGGTAAAAAGATGGTATGTTTAGCTGCATACATGTACACTGTACAGTTGCTAGGTAAACAGATGGTCTCTACATGTTCATTCGCTAGATAATCATATTGTCTGTTAAACTACATGTTCAATTGCTAGGTAAACAGGCGGTCTGTTAAGCTACATACATGTTCATTTGCTAGATAATCACATTGTTTGTGTAGCCACATACATGTTAAAATACAACTGTTTTTTAAATTTTAACTTTTGCTATAAAAAAGATATCTCTTTAAATAATGTCAATAAAAAATTCGAAAAATTGCATTGATGTTCAAATTTTATGATTCTACACATTTTTGTCCATTTCTCGCTGAACACAATTAAGGCCAATTTGTATCACAGAATTCCAAATGTTACATTGCCATCAAATGGCCACTCAGTCCTATTTTGTGCAAAATCGGTTTAGTAGTTTCAAAATTTATCCTGGACGAACATTGTGACGCGAGATTTTTATATATAAAGATTCACATAGGTAAACAAAAATCCCAAATTTTTGATGTTGATTCAATTCTAATTGCATGGCCTATAATAGGCTTGCGATTTTATAAATCTCTACACTATCCATTGAACTATTGGAATTGAAGTGAAGGCTTTATTTTAAAATATGAATTATTCAAAATAACCAGTGAGTCATTTCGATAAAAGCCGCAATATAAATTGTCTATCGCCAAATAAACCAACTTGATTTCGGTAAAAGCAAATCCATGTTGCGTTGGAGTGATTTCAGTTACTCGATTATTGATCTGAGGTCTTCTTGGAATAAGGTCCTATTTAGCCCTTACATTCACACTCGAATTGTTTTACTCGGAAATGCTAAACCAAGTTTATCTTCCATTCAAATCCATCTGTCAAATAATATAATATGTATATCCCACTCTAATTCATAATAATACCTAAGATTCAATGTTTGTTTTCAATGACATTATCATTTGGTTGTATTGTGTATAAATCAAAGAGGTATTTAATACTGTACTTACAAGTTTATTGCACCAATTTACATTCGAATCATAATGAAATATTTATAAAGAACTAGCTGATACCCGGCATGCGTTGAAATGCTAATTAAATATCCCCTTCCCCTCCCGCGTTCCCTTTTCCCCTTCCCGCTTTCCCCTCCCCTTTCCCGCTCTCCCCTTT
Source organism: Limnephilus auricula (assembly GCA_951813805.1). Lineage (NCBI taxonomy): Eukaryota > Metazoa > Arthropoda > Insecta > Trichoptera > Limnephilidae > Limnephilus > Limnephilus auricula. The sequence goes on from OX638401.1 coordinate 5,057,552, forward strand.
CTCGCGAACCCCCTCCCCCTACCCTTACGCATTCCGCGTCAACCTTCTTCGCCTTCCCCTCTCCCTCGTCCCCCCTCCCACGAAGCTCCCGTCTTTAATTCCCCAACCGACCCTCCCGCATACCCCTCCCCCAGCCTTTTTTTCCTGCCTAACTCCATAAAATACACAAATTTTTCCAACAACTCGCGTGACCTATTTAATTTTTATGCAAATTTCATAATGCCAGAGCTCACCAGTATAGATATAGAAGTATTCACAGGCATTTTCACAACAATTAAAAAAAAATAATAATTTTAATTAATAATGGTTATTACCATTTTTAAAGTTTCCTCAATTACTGCATTGTTTAAATTTGATTGAAGGTTGTTACTCGTTTTGCGAGTTATTCCCAAATGGTGACATAATTATTAAAAATAATAGTACCTATCTAGAAATGATATAAATGTATCGTCTGTAAGTGGTATCTACAACCACACTTTGATAATACTTTGAGAAGGCGAAACAGCTACAAATTAAACTTGATAACAACAAACAAGATTCATAATTCTTCGTTATTCTGAATCCGTGTTTCAGTTAAGATATTGCAGTACATTTACATTACGATTTAGTATTTTTTTTATATGTACAATTTTTCTTGTTTGATGAAACATTGTATTCATTATTGTTAGAAGAAATCACAAAGAATAGTCATATATTTAAAGCACTAAATATAACGCATGAAATTATAAATCAGAATTAATTGTATACGGTGTCTATAAAGTTTCTATTCATTTTTGTTAAAAATATTAAAGATTAAAAACAAGAATGTTAATTTATTTTTGTGTTTAATTCGTAGAACTCCATATAATTTATTTATTTTTAAATTAAATTAAATTTATATTAAAATTTTAATTTAAGTAAAGATATAATTGTAAATTTTCACGGCCAATATATAGTATTATCGTGATTTATTTTTGAATTATTATACCTTCTTCTTTAGTTATCAGGACAGATGTGTAATCAAAAGTTGTATTAAAAATCTAATTGACTGATTTGTTCTTCAAAATTATCAATTGTGTTATTAACTCGTACTTACCCACATTACTACAACTCATTCCATTCAATCTACCTTCCCAGAAATAATGAACTGTTCTTCCTTAATGAATCCTCGACTAATTATGAATATAATTTACCACTGTCCAGAATGTGCAGAATGGTCAACTCAAGTCAAAACCTTGTTTTTTGGTAAAAGTCTAAATGATTTTTATCAATCAGTAAACAAGTCTTAGTGAAGAGATATTACAAATATTTTGACTTTAGGTCTTGACTTGACTTCTATTTTCTTAATGATTATATTTGTTTTTGTCTTTGCTTTCATATAATATCCTCCACTCTTATAATTAACTTTTTTTTTACTTCGTGTCACAATTTTGATAATTGGACGTAAGAACGTTAATAAATAAATAAATATGAAGTAAATCATGTAAGCAAATGTATTGCTTGAATTCAAAGCTACTATAATCTTTATAGTATAATTTATCTTGAAATGTTAAAAAAAAGAACAATTTAGAGAACTTCTACGATTTATGCACCAATTCACTAAGATACAGGACAAGGTGACATATTGTTTGGAAAATAGTAAGTACTAGCGGCCCCTAGGGTCATAAAAACGTATCTCATTTTTCTACAGATCTGTGTATCTGTGATAATGAGATCAGTATCTGTGATTTTCTACAGGTACGTATCGATGTATATGTTTATCCGTTGAACCTCTGGATACGTTTAAGTGTTCATCTAAAACCCCACTTTATCATAAAAATAGATGGAAATTTTATAGACATCTCATATTATATAATAAATAAACTACTCATATTTCCATTCGATGTATAATAAATAAATATAAATATGATGTAATAATTGTATTATTTTAAAGGATTTATATATTAATATTTTGTGTTAGTTTTTTTGTCATTGTGTAGACGCAGCTTTGTGAAATTTTTGTATGAAATATTGTTTAATGTCTAAAAAGACTTATATTAAATAAATAACCTTAAAAATATTAACTTTTTTTATTAATGTGAAACAAAATATTGACTTTTATTGTGTGTAAAAGGTTCATAAAAATATCACGATGATATCTTGAAGGGTCGAAACCTTAAAGTGAATCGAATCTACTACACTACTACTACAAGATCAGAAGATGTATTATTCAACTTAATCCCTAGACCAGTTGATGTTCTTAACCTTTTTGTAGTCAGGATTCTGAGGGGGTGGGAGGTGGGGGAGGGGTGGATTGTAAGCTTTATAAATGAGTTATGTATAAAAAATGCAATAGTATCTGAAAAAGGAGCTAAGAATCCAAACCACACATTTTGAGGGATTACAAGCTTCATTTATGTTTAAAAAAACTACGCATATCTACAAATATAACTTTCTGTACAAATTTAACCATTTTGGGAGGTGTACCGCCATTCTGGAAATCATTTATTTGATAATAAACACCCCTGCCATAAGTCACCTCAAGTGGTTCTTAATGATTAAGGACTTAGCAGAGGTGCCCAGGATTAGGGGGTGAGGTTAGAGTCATGGCGGCGAATGCGTCTGCCCACTTTGTTAGTGGCTGGTCGTATAAAAAATGTATATATGTTTTTTCCTGTAACCTCTTGGTGTGCCGGATCCTGACCAATTTTCGCATTAAGGTCTCCAATAACCATCTTTATATCAAAGAAAGGTACGATGTCATATATCGGTTCCTGTTTTTGATAGATTGTATTCTCAATTACTGCATCTTTGTCTTCTACCTCAGTGTGAAAATTTATGATGGAAATAATAAAAAAATTGATTTTTATGTGGAGTTTGCGTATCCTTTCATTTACCGCCTTAAAACCAATTACTTGATTCTCCAATCTTTGATTAACAATGAAGGCTACTCCGAACACATTGGTATTTTTCGTTGCCACTGTGCATTATTGTATGTGTTCTGGTATCAAATATATCAATGCCTATCCATCTTGTTTCCTGCACTGCTAGTATGTCCATGTTGTACTTTTCCATTTCACCAAGTACTTCTCCGAGGGCCCCATCTCTGCACATCGTTCTTACATTCAATGTTGCCATTCTCTAGTCCATATATGGATTGCCAGGTTGTCTGCCGGGTGTTTTCGCTGTCCGAGGCTTAGTTTCCGGTTTCGTAATAATGTTGTTTTTACAGGCACTCGCCCAACCCCTTATTGGAGGCGAGGGTTTTTCTGTAGGGGTTTTCCTTCCCTTAGCTGAGAGGGTTTTTTTACAATGGTACGATGATGATTTACTTGTATTTTAAAAGTAACATTTTTGTGACAAATATTTTTTTTATAAACTGCGTCTCCACTTGTGAGTATATGCTTTTCCAACGGTATGACGCTGAATATATTGTATTTTAAATGGAATATTGTTTTGCTATTGCTAAAGCAAAACTGCACCTCAAATCCAAAGTTAAGATTTGCACAAAATAAGCCTCGCAGCCGATCCGCTTGTGAAAACCCGGTACTGGTACAGGACACATCCCAGCATTCTCAATTAAGTGCTACAGATCATTTCAATATGAGCATGAAATGTAAGCCTTCTATCTCACGATACCAAGATCCATAGTGGAGACACATTTATAAATTCTAACGAGACACTGCCACCTCAGGATACAAGCAGCTATTGGGAGTAGAAAAAACCAGTAAATGCATGAAATGTGATGAGGATGAAGAGACTACAATTCACCTATTCCTATGGTGCCATGTTCCGTCCTAATGGGAACAGGGCTCAAATACCTGGTAATAAACCACATCGTGGTATCAGGAGGCAGCCGAATATCCACCGACAACACTGGTGAACTTTATCAAAGGGGCGGGTGCTGTCAAAGGAATGAGATAATATGAGGAAGAGCACGATGGGTTAATTGCTCACGGGAACTGTAGTGGGTAGTCCCAGAGAGAGGTCGTACGAGACGTCATCGATGTAATGCATTTTTCGTTTTCATACATGACGTAAAAAAATTAAAGTTGATATATATGTAAACCATCTAAGCTTCATTTAAAAAAATATTATGCGTAACTGGAACAGAATATGCTTTAAATTCTGAAAAATTGAATGCTCAGTGTGTACCTATTATTTAAGCTTGAGGACTCTTACGCAGAATCTTAAGTTCAAAGCTTTTTTGTATTGTGTTGTGTGACGTTCGGTTTGTCCGTCTGGTTGGACAGTAATTTGTCAAATTGGAAATTCTTTTGGCCAACTGGACGTTTGTTTACTGTTCATACTGATTTTAGAACGTAGGAAAGCTAACGTTGCAACATATTTGTCTAAGAGATATCTTATTGATAGACATGTAAAAAATGTATACTTAATAAAAAAAATAAACTCACTAAAAAATAAAAATAAATCCTTTGAAGAAAAATCCCCAGATTCAAAAAGTTGAAGCTTGAATTTGGCTTTTTATTTAAGCTCACCTACAGTGCCTACACCCTTAAAATATGAGATATTATTTCATTAAAAATGATATGTAAGAGAAAAAGTAATTAAGGCTAACTGAGTTAAAAGGAAAAGTGAAATATAAATTCTTAAAAAAAAACTTGAAAGAAATATATTTTTTTCTGTGGTACGAATTTTAATCAAGGTGTTTATAATTATTATTAACCTTACTTTAGACCCGCTAGAAAGCCTCAGGGATTGAAAGACATTATTTGTCGAGTAATAAAAAAAAGCGAAAATTATCTTGAATTAAGTTCTTTTTCGGTTATCTTTATCTTTAGGTACGTATAAAAATAAACGTTTCGTTGTTTGACGCGTTTGCGTTCATATACCATTCTTCCGATTGGGATGAAACTTTGGTGATTTGTTGTGCGCCCGCCCGCGAGGGATTATATAATGATAAGGTCTGGCGTTTTGAAAAATGTATCAAAAGTTTAAATAGGTGGCGCATGAGTTGGTTAATAAATGTGCGTATTTAATATAGTTTAGCGGTAGGTAGGGAAGGCGGAAGGGGGAAGGTAATCCGGTAGGGGAATTAATGAAGGAGAGAGAGAGTTTGTTTAAGGGGATGAGGTAGGGGGAAACGCAGGAGGGGGGAGTCGCAGGAGGGGGGAAAGCAGGGAAGTTAGAAGCGGAACGCGTAAAGGTAAGGGGACGCAGAAGGGGAAAGGAGGCAGGGACGAATGGGAAAGGACAAGCAGAAGAGGGGTGACGGAGGGGTGTTAGATGAGGGAAGGGCAAAAGGAGGGATTGTAAAAGAGACGTAATAGCGGTAGGGGATAGCAGGAACTTCAATTTGGAAAATTCATGCTCCTCACACGGACAGCTGTATGTGGCCTGATCACGCGTCCCGTTCTGGTTTATTCGGCTACACACCAGACGGAAAAACAAAAAATACTGTTTAACCACACGGAGAAAAATGTTATTCGAAAAAGCGATCATTTTAATAGTAAAAACGTTTGAAAAAGGGACTGAAATTCTTACGAACAAATGAACAGGGTTTCAATGTTTATTGGCGGAATCATGTAAGAATAATTTGTTGGTATGCGTAATTTCGTACGTATACCAACCAATTATTCTTACATTTTCCCGCCAATAATATACCAACAAATTATTCTTAAATTTTCCTGCCAATAAACATTGAAACACTGTTAATTTGTTCGTAAGAATTTCAGTCCCGTTTTTAACCGTTTTTATTATTAAAATGATCGTTTTTTCGAATAACATTTTTCTCCGTGCAAAAGCATTTTAATGAACAGAATCAAAACACAAACATATTCTTTCTTTGAGAGAGATTTTATAAAACCTTTTGTCATTGAAATAAAGTTGGTTCTACTTCTTCTGTATTGTTCCTACTCTCGTATCGTAAATATTTGATCCGATACTCTACGGATCGAAGTTCCTGATAGAATCTCCCACCGCATCGGGGCATTATCCGATTACATACGAGAGAGTTTCTTAACAAATTTACAAACAAGTAACTTCAGATTTGTGTTTTCTATCGTGTTAATGAAATCCGTCTCGTGTTCTATGAATATTGGGTTCCCTGATAATGTTTACGAAACTAATTGTGGAAAAAGTTCCGGGAATAAAAACAACTTTGCCTGTGGATTCGTTAAAACATTATGTGGTTGCTGGTTTTGAAAACAAATAATTTTAAAAGGATGTAGGAACTGTTATTTTGTTAGCGAAGCTTATTATTATGCATATAAAGCTTTGTTTTAAAAGTATGAATGGTGGATTCATTAAAACATTTTGTGGTTTCTCGATGGCGAAATTAAATAGGTACTTAAAAATAAAATCAAGTTAGTAATGCCATTGTTTTCTTCGGGGAACATATAATCTTACTGTAGTGTGTAAGAATATGTATGTAGTTTCAAGATTCTTCAACAGTTGTAGTTAGTGTAGGTACTTATATATATATAGTTTTAAGGTGTGTCGATAGATAACAGTGCAGGTTTTTGTAGTGTATCTAAAAGCATCCGGCTTGTAGACATAGATGGCAGTGCTAAGAGCTGTCCTTAGATTCCGCTAGATGGCAGGTAGGTTAGTACCTGTGGGAACGAAGAGAGGGTCAAACAGCTCTGAGAGAGCGTTCACTGGAACACTCGATTAGATTTCATTTAGCCAGCTTCGAGTTAGGTCGATCAACGAGATCTACATTGTAAACCGCGAAGTGTATAATAAACGCAGATAATAACAAAGTATCTATTATTCCAAGAAGTAATATTTAACGATATGGACATATTCTCGTGTAATTTAAGAAACTTTAAAAAATTTGTCATAGCTAACATTAAATAATTTTAAAATTCGTTTTGCAAATTATCATGTTGTTGCTGTGAATCCTTTCCAGTTACTTGTCATCCAATCTATACACATTTTGTTCACTTTAGTTGTAGGTATAATATATATTTTGTACATTTATTATTATTTATGTATTGTTATTATTGCTATTGTGTAATGAAGATAAGTTTATAATACATTATGTTTTGAAATTTAGCTGGTTATTAGTAGATTAGTTACATTTAAATTGTTATTTATTTGTGTTCTTACATCTTCTATTGTATTTTATCTAATATTTACAATATTGTATTTTTTGTAAATATGTCAGCCCACGGGTACAGGACCCTTAGTTTTTTTTTTTTTTTAACTTTTATTATTATTATTACAATGTTAAGTTATGTGAAAAGCTGTAATTGGATTTTATTTTTATTATTAAGTTTTTTGTAATAGATGTAAATAATCTGTTAATTTTCCTAAATAAATAAAAAAATAAAAATAATATTATGGTAGTCTGTCAAAAAAAAAAAAAGTAATCTCCATCCAAAGTATTGGAGAATCTGTTAGTGTCTGTAGTAATAACAGAACGCAACAGTTTTGATATATCGCACGCCGTAAACCATTAACATGAAGTTAATGTATAAATAAAACCTGTTGGTGACATATATTTAATGAATTATTAATCATTCAGACAAAATGAGTGTCTAATGTACCAATGTGAATCCATAATGTAACATGCGGTCCAACTGCATAATACAATTCTGAAGAAAATTATTACTGCGATTGAGAATATTTGTAATTTTAAAAATATATCTACCAAAAACATTAAATAATTAAATACACTTAATGTTATAATATTTTACATATTAAATAATATAAAATATTATAACTACTTTATATTATAATATGATGAAAATATTTCTGCCAAAACTTGATGCAAATGTTAAGGCCAAAATTTAATGATAAATATCCGTTACATAGGTAATTTTGTAAGGAGTGACCTATGGCAGAGGTGTTTTTTTTTATCAATTAATTGATATACCCGCCTCTTAAATTGATTATCTTTGTAAGTTTCAAAAAGTGAGAGAAATTATATTAACTGCCAACACAGAATATAAAGCTTCAAGATAAAAATACGCGGTGCAGACTAGACGTGGGCAAAATTGAATGAATGATTTGAATGAATCAATTCAATCTTGTAACACACTCGATCTGATTCTCATTTTCAGAAGGAATTAAATCTTCATTCCTTACAGATTTTTTAAACGGCACCATATTTTTATTTCTATTTATTTTACATTAAAAAAATATTTTATGTTAACGATTTACATATTTTAATGCTTCGTAGAAATTTTATTTAATATTATTCTGTATGTTTACTGCGCGGTTAAGTTACCTATAAGCGCGCGCCGCGAAGATACCGGAGGTAATGTGCTATATGCATTGTACTACATCTATCACGTATAGTATATCCCGCGCCGAAAACCCATAGGTCAGAGAGTCCCCACACCTCCAGCCCAGGCGACAAAACGTTGCGAGTCGAACGAAGTAGTTCCGAGTTCCGAGCAACGCACCTCTCTTTTACAGTCCCATATGTCCCACTAATTCATTGAATTAATAAATGTATTCCTTATTCAGTTGTGTTGTCATAGTCCTACAAGTCTCTCCGGACCGAAGCGGTCAAACCCAGTCTCTGTGTCACTTCTGTTCCACTAATTCAACGAATGAGCGAATTAGTATGATCGCCTCTTTTCAAATCCCGCTCCCATGATCGAGTATGTACCGCCTCTGTTGAAGTGAGTCGTTAGGTTCGCGGAACGCAAGTAAATTAAGTCACAGCAAGTCAAAAGACACTTGCTAGTCGGAAGTTCCTAATCCAATCCTTAACGACCGCTGCGAATCGGTTCGTCGTTAGTCCCCGCGCAGCGGAACCGTCAATTTAGTTCCCAGTCACAAGTCCCAGGCAAGACACAAGACACTGCTCAAAAGATACAATTCATTCTCAATGCCTGCCGCAAATCCGTTTGGGAGTGCAGTGCGATTTCCCCGTGGGCCGAGCCGTCAATTTAGTTACATCGTAGGTCGAAAACTTCCGATTTCGAGCCCTGCGTAAATTGGGTAGAATGTGTTTTATATTCCATCACGCGAAGCGGAACTATTTTAAGTTTAAAATAAATTTAATAAAATTAGTAAAACTGTTTAATTTGATGATTTATTTGATTTATTATATTCTGGATATAACTACTTATAAAAATACATTTTTCTATCGGTTTTGCTGTCATAACATCACATTAAAAAATTCAAAACCCCGTCGTCGTGGTTTTCGTCGATCAGTGTCTAAATTTTTTTATATAAATATATAATTATTATTTTTTTTTTTTTTGGGAATTATGAATTAAAGGATCGAATGAAAGGAATCAGATCAAAAGGCCGAGGGAATCAGACTGAATCGATTCACTACTGTGAATAAATCTGCCCATGTCTAGTGCAGACTACAAAATAATTGTGGAGCCGAAGGCCGTCAAGTGGAAAAGTTTCTAGAAATTTGTTTATAGGTTTTGAAATCGATTATTAGGAAAATGTTTGGCTTACGAGTATTAAAGGTATACTCTCAAATTACACACCTACCTATTCATGTGAGATTTTATTTTCTTACAAGATTTTCAATCGAAATCTAAGTGAATTTTTCTAATGCAATGCGGTACTTGAAAATGTTTCCAATTTATCAGTGGGTTTCATATAATATTTTCTATTTATTGAAAATTATAGTTTTCCGCTTAAATTCGAAGTAATAATAATAATTTAATTCAGAATTTTGCAGTGTTATTGCAGGCATATATCGAAAAGTAAGAAAAAAAATCCCATTCGATGGTGGAGAAGAATTCTAAATGAGTGCACTAGTCCCTCAGGAACATTTTCGTAGCCCTGGAGTATCTCGGTAGGCGGAATAGGCGATATATAGGAGTATTATTGTAAGCAACTTTTGTATGCCGTTGGGATGAAGTGTACATAATTCTACCTACAATTCTGATAATTCTACCTACGCCTACGTAAATAATTATACCTACAATTCTGATGTATACAGTGATGTACAGAATGCGTTATTTTGACGTCTGTACTCAAAAGTGAAAACACCTTAACGGCGTACCATTTTTAAAGAATATATGTAGGTATATGAATGTATGTGTATGTATGTGTATGTATATATGTGTGTGTACACATATATATGTATGGATAAATAAGTATGCGTGTAATTATGAATTTGTCTGTATGTGTGGATGTATATGTGTATGCGCGTGTTTACGCGCTAATGCATACATGTACACATAATATGTACATATAATAGTTGTACATATATTATATGTACAACTAGAAAAAGGGGGTATGTATGAGATCTAATCCTGCATGGTGGCATGTCTTATTCTTTTTTATTTTCATTTTGCTGTCTTCTATTTTATATTTTCTATTTCCATTATAATATTTCTATTATATTTTTTCCTATTTTCAACACGTTTATATATTTAATCCATATGTTTAATATCATGTCTTATTATTTTTTATTTTCATTTAACTGTTTTCTATTTTATATTTTCATTATATTTTTTTTTATCATTTTACCTATTTTCAACATGTTTATATATTTAATCCATATGTTTACACAAACCTTTACAAAGTAACTATATTCCATTGGTCACCATGAAACAGGCAATCGCCTAGTTTGGTGATCTAATGTATCACGTATATGTAAATGTTATAATGTTTTATCATGTATTTTATTCGGCTTTTCTTTTTCTTTCCATATCCTCGATGTCTTTCAGGTCGTCTGTGATAATGTCCCAGGTATTTTACTTTACGACTAACAACCATTTTGCTTCCGTCTAGCCATACTGATGTTTGCCATACTGTTTTAATTTTTTTATTTGAAGGTTTTTTATATTTGGAGAATGAATTTGAATACATAGGTAACAAAATTAAAATTTAATTGTAACTCAATACATTAAGTGGGTTATTTTCATTCTGAGAACTGTTAAATGTTATGTTCACTTCGGATGCGTGTCTATATTATGTGTTACGCAAAAAATAGAAAAAGGATATCAGATAGCGCTGAACAAAAATTATTGGGAAAATATGTGGGAGTTAGCGCCGATCTGAATACTGAGATACTTCCCAACCTTCCTTTCCCACATCTCCTTTCCCTTACTGCCTTCGGATTCATAGCATTCCCATCTTTTCTTTATTTATAGCAACACAAATTAATTAATGAAACTATAATAAAAATTCCAAAATCAATTTGTGTTTTTTTGTAAAAAAAGTCAGTACGTCTAGAATTTAATTTAAAATTGGCTAATTCCGGTATTCTCTGGTAATACCTCTAAACTCTATTTAATATATTACTAAAGTTCAACTTCGACCATCCTTTGAAGGATTTGCATGGTGACTTGGGTCACGGGAATACGTTCTAGTCTCTGTCTCCTAGAGTCACACACCTCCTTTAATCATGTCACATGGCAGCGGTGACCATTGGTCCTCTTGATACTGAGTTCATGTAAAATATGCCACTGGCGTACTAACCATGAACATAAATAATTAAAAATCGAATTTTATGGTGGAATATCTAGTTGAATAAAACCTGAAATTTTAGTATTTAATCATTGAAGACAATATTAACAACTGTCTATTACACCCACACAGCATCCCCAAAGATGAAAAAGGCCCTGAGGGGGATTATTTTTTTCAGGGCCTTCTGTGTGAAGCTAATGTAAAAAAAAACTAAAGAGCGAATAAAGCAAAACCGCAGCTATTTTTTCAATTTATATTAACTTCAAAGTGATTGCTTTCGACGATGTTTTTCTTCGTTTAAAAGGATAAAAGTTTTTTTTTTTGCTTTGTTCCTATTTTTCGTAAAAATATTAATACACAAACTTGAATTTTTATGGTTTTATTTTTCATTCAATTACTAGATCTCTTTCAGAAAAATATTTTATTATTGTGTTTTTCGTCTATTTAATTTAGAAATATTGAATTTCGCATTACCCACGCACGCCTCTATATATAATAATAAATACCAATAAACTGAACATAAAAGCAAATTTAAAAAAAACTCAGTTTTTTACAAAATTTCTTTATAATAATTGTAATCAATGATTTTGAATAATTTTGTGGTGATTAGAAAACGTACTGATAATTCTTTGCCCGGGCTTAGACCATTTCAGGCAGTAATTTTCCTCTTAAGCCATTCATACATACAATTACATACTTACAAGCGAGTCGAGTTTCGTGCACGTAGCATACGCGTTACTCAAAGTACCCGCTATACTATTTAGCTAGTGTTCGTACACGACGCAACCCGTTGACTATGGGTTTAACGTTGGTTAAGCTGGTAGCGCGCTACGCGAGTTGCATTCGCGAGTTACATTATAACGAAATTGCGGCCGAACATGATTTGAATGTCACATTTTAGTGGACAAGGCGTGAATTGAGATTAATACAAAAAGCAATTTGACATCATTCTATTGTAGTTCCTTGCCCTGCAATTAATATTAAATTCATTCTATGAGTAAAACCTAAATCTTCTTTTAGATCGCTTTTAATGTTTATTAGGATTCAATTTGGGAGGCAAGAATGGGTACCGCCGCACCGGGAACCATTTATTGGACGACCAACACTCTGCCACCGGTCATACCAATTGGTTCGCTACGTTTGGTGACATGGCTTAATAGGGTTAGGTTTGTCCGGGACTTGGGGGCGGATGAGTCTGCCGACTATCTGCGTGGCAGGCCGGATCGGGAGAGACTGGTTGAGGGAGACTTTTGATCTCTCCAGCTGAACCCTCTCGACCCATCGCCATGCACCGCAATGGGATGGATGACTTCACACGTCCATCACTCCTGGACATATTTATCCCCAGATTCCTACCCACCACCCAAACATTTTTCTTTCACAGGACTTCCTATCCCTCCTTTCCATGAAAAAACCCTCCACCCAGCATCTTCAAAGATGACGTAGGCCCTGAGGAAATTTTTTCCTCAGGGCCTCTTGTTTTGAACTAATGTAAAAAAAAACCAAATTACAGTCTTCACCATTATTAAAGTCACTTAACGTTGTATTAAATCCACGACTGCAGGTGAAAAAATAGTGAAGTTCAGTACATATCGGAAAGCGCCCTGTACGGAAACCAGCTAAAAGAGTAGTATATCGGTAGGCTACTTGTGGCTGCGTCACAATCACGTAGCTTGTAAGTCTCTCCTTGTATAAAGGGCCTTATTTTGAACGTCAAATGCGCAAATTTGATCAAGAATTATCAAAATTCTTAAATAGGAAAATGGAGTGGGGGTGATTAATAGAATCTCGTGTAGACAGTGACCTTCCTCTTGTTTTGAAGGTCAAGTGTGCAAAAAATAAATCTCCGAATAAAACTAAAATAGATTTTTAAGAAAAACAGACACACTTCTTCGAATAAGTAGATTTATTATTTTATAAAAGAAAAATTAAATCCACTGCTTTCTCCGTCAATAATGCTATTTAAGATAAAAATGTGTTATCGAATGAAAGATATAGTGCATTAAAATGTGTTTAGAAAAATGATTTTAATATTTTTCAGCATTTATAAATTAGAACCAATATGCAAAATTACCTGAAATTGTGTGGAAATAGTGAGGATAATTTTGCAATAACCTGATATTTTTGTTGTAGATAAAAAAAATATAAAAAAAAAAAATACGCACAAAATTTTTATTTACTTCTTAACAATTTTTTTGTTCACACTATTGTAACTTTTAATTAACTACTGATGATTACTATTCGGCATCATCAGCAATCGGAAGGTTGAAGGAGCCAAAGCGCACACCAAATACTAAGTTCGGTGAGCGTGCTTTCGGAGTGTCGGGACCTAAAGCCTGGAATGGACTGCCACACGACTTAAGAATGATCACAGACTCGGCGAAATTCAGAGCTAAACTTAAAACTCACCTTTTTAGACAGTCGTACCCATAAAGCCAAAAACAAAAAGCTTCACTTTCACCTTCTCAGCCCGCGACATAGTAAATAACTAATTGCATAAAAATGTTAACAAATTCTTAATGGTGAATTATTTGTACATGTAATTTCATTCAAATCCTCCAGTCCTAATGAGTCCTAAATTCACAAGTCTTTCGAAATAACTTCAATTTATTAACTCCATTTTTGGCAGTAATTTTCTTATAAATGTAATATGAAAAATGATGGTGTAGCAAATGTAAAGTTATGCAATGTCCAGTGTTTTAATATAGCGTCCTCCGCGTGCAAAGTCGTATCTCCTCCAAGCATAAACTTTCTAATTAAAGTGTGTTTATCGGAAGTGACCTGCCAGGTAAGTATGTTCTCTGTGTCCATTTGTAAATAATAGTTCTAGGTAGAGCCTAAGAAGTCATAATAAGATGTACAGCGCCCTTGAGGTGATTTCTCACAAAAACGGCGCTCTACAAATTATCCAATTATTATTATTATAACAAAATATTTTAAATAATGGAACTTAACTGCTTTTTTTTATGTTTAATGATTTATTATAAAACTGTATGTTTCCTAAATAAACTTAAATAAAAAATAAACAAACACACAAAAAATACAGCATTAATTACAGTTTTCAAAACTAAGATTTTTTAAGTAAAATTGGAAAAATAATTGTATTTTAGAATAAAAATGCATTTCTAAATGATATAAATATCAAACTTTAAGGCTAAAAGATAAAGAAAATTAAGTATTTAAAAAATATATATTTCTTCGCAAAAACGATATCTCAAATAATTGTATCTCAAATAAGTAGGTACTTTGGACATTACTTGAAACCACATTGAATGTTCTTGAAAGGTTAGTTTTGTTCTTCTCTAAAGTTTGAAACACTGTTTAGGTTCAACAATTTATCATTTTAGTATATACTGTCTTAGTCTTGACAGACAGATTTCATAAGCGACCATTAGCGAACTAATTTTTCATTCAAATTGATGTTTACAAATTATACTCACTCTCTCTAGGGAAATATATTAATAAAAGAAAAATTAAATTAATAATACCTACATAATTAGAAAACATATTTTTTTATCTCACCTCCTAAAAACATTCTGAAGGTTTTCTTGGAAATTATTCAGGAGGCTATATTTAACGTGGTTTTAAATTCATTTTGATTTTTATAAAATTTTCAAAGTGATTGAAGAGTACTTATGACAACTGACGATGGGGATTACGTCTATCTTTAGAGGTCTTTAACTGAAGTGGAGAAAAACATTTTGACAAGAAAAGAGATTATTCTTATAAACTAAGTACCTCACTCCAAATTAGTAATAAAATCATTTCTCTTATCTTACTTACACTAAGATATTTTGAAATAATAAAATATAAAATGTTGTTACTTACGTGTTTTTAGTATACGTTATTAAAATTGCCTCAAACTGTTTTTGTTTTCAACGGGCAAAAGTGTATAAACAATTTGACAGCCAATGTAGGCACTGAAGAAAACTTTATTAATTATTATATTGATATAGGAGGAGAACTATTATGAAATTAAACAGAATATTATTTCGATATCACGTAAGAACAGGAATTCATTAAACACTGAATTATTGAAAAGGAAGAAGGTTAGAACAGTTTTTCGTGAGGCCATTGGTCCTTGATGGGTTTGTTCTGCTTTCCGACAATGGCATAACGCTGTAATGCTCAAATCGTGATTTTACCGACACTCTCCATTAAAAGTACCACAGTTACTCTGTCATGAACCCTAGGCATCGCTGAACACTGAAAAACATTATCAAGCGCCTTGCCCCGTCATAATATTAGGTTATGAAGGTTCGACAATATTATTAAGATGAAACAATGAAACTGTAGGTAAAAATCTTTAAAAAAAATTGGTTGGAAAAGCCAATTTGTAAAAGTTATATTACGAGCGACCTGCAGTTGTCCTAGGAAACAAAGAGAAGTTATCGAAAGTTATCCTATCAATCCTTATCGATCGAGTGAGCTAGGGGGGCAGTATCATTACAAACACCCGCTTTTAGTTAGTTATAAGTTAAATTAGCAATATATACGCAGAAATGGTAGACCTATTTAGCTGCACGTAAAGTAGGTACAAGAATGCTACACTATCATATTGTATTTTCAAGAAATATTAATTAATAAATATTAAATCTATTTATATGTTTTATATGTACCTTTATATCCTTCAAGGGCTTGTATTATTTAAATACTTTCTGATGTCACATTTGAATGACACCTTAAAGCAAAGGCTACACGTTCAATATGGATCGGAGTGCTACCCTGCACGATCAATATTTATTGTTATCCGTTAATATTTATCGTAATATTTATTGAACTTGTAGGCGTGTATTTAACTGTGACATGCAATTAATGTTTATGGTATATTTACTTTTAAATAACATTGATATTAAATAAATTCTTCTTTTGAATCTTAAAAACAAAAGTTAGTGACAGTTCACCTCACCACAAAAAAAAACTATTTAATTTTAAACAAATTACATTTAATAAAAAAATAATGCCATCAAACTGTACAAAAATTTAACGCGTCTACATGATATAAAAACATAAAATTTTGTTATAGTTTATTCTATTTCCTACGTCCATGCGATACAGGAAATTCTAAGAAGCCTTGGCTTATTTAACTTCCGATAAATTTCCCTAAAGTGACAACGCATCCCCTAGGACCTCCGCACGATTGTTAACCTTGTTTAAAACGAACCCCCCACGAATTCTAGACAAGTAAACTTACCCCAAATCCACTCTCCTGACTACCGACTACTGACTATTGGCTCACTGAGGTATTGACTACTCAAGGAAACTCGATAAAATAAATCCCCAACCTTATTCCAATATCAGATTACCATAATAATTTTTTGCAGTAAAAAAAACATTTTGTGGCACACATGGCAAAATATATTATGTTTTATTATAATGGCTTTATCTTCTCAGTAGTTAAAAATAATAATACTCTTATTTGGATGATTTGTATAGCACCGTTTTTGTGAAAAACCACCACTTTATTTACCTAAATACCTACAAATTTATAATATACTTATAGAATCTTACTTCTAACTAAACAGACTAGATAAACCATTATAACAAATTATGGCTAAAATATTGCAACCACCGATTTATCGATCACTACTATGCACCAGTGGCGGCTCGAGCACTAATTTGATGGTGGGGACCGACATTTTTACATATTACCTACTACTTACAGTATTTTAATCTCACTACCCGGAAAATATATAAAAATTTTCGATATATAATAATTCACTATAATGGTTCGTGCGCTGATCGGCTGTCCACTGGTCAGAGTGAGTAGTCGCCGGATCGCTTTAATTTGTTGTATTTTATTTCTGCAAAATGTTAATTGCTGTTATTTTTTAGATTAAGATTTCATTAATTTTGGTGAAGACTGTTATTTCTTTTAGTAGGTTTCGAGTGTAACGGGTGGGGACTGTCCACACAGTCCCCTGGGAAGAACCGCCACTGCTATGCACAATGCATTTGGCCAAAGACCGCGAAGCTGCGTTAAAATGTACACATTATAATATTTTATTAATGCAGAAATTATAAAGGACTATAATGTGTACCTGGAAGGCCACTTGAGAATAACACTGTTTATCGATTATCAGAAAAATTTAGATACAGTTTTCAGAGAATAGATTTAATAAGACTAGAAGTTCCTTTCATACAAATTTCAATGGAAACAATTATGCCACTGACTTACTTAAGAACTTTTAGTTCTAGACCATTTAGCACTCAGGATGTCTCTCTTACACTATCCTGAAATTGTATGTCTTCATCCCATTTGAATTTCGTGATCATTGTGAAACACAATTTTTTATGGAAATATAGGCCGAAATTGGGCCTATATTTGAATCACGAAATGCGCCCAAAAGGCAAATTTTTTTGTTATTCTTTATTTTATTATGTTTTATATTTATGTATATTTTGTACAAATATATCTTCCGCTCTAGAACGGCCCGCAAATATACTTTATATTATTTTAAACAATGATTAAATTAAAATAAACATATTTTTTTTAAAAATTTATTAACATTCTTTTTTTACATATTTCAACATTAAGTCCTGTTAAACTGATTTATATCAGATTGTCAACGGGTTCTTTTATAAATAATTTTTAGAGAATTTAAACAGGTACATAAAATATACACATTATTACATTATATATACATGCATCCACATATTTTTACATATATAAAATAAAGAGCAGAGGAAAAACGAAAGAAAGAAAAAGAAAAAAGATTATAATAATGGAAAAAACATTAATAACGAAAATTAGAAATACGGAGGGGAGGTTAGTACGAAAAAATTCTTTCACATAACCATTTTTTTAGCATACATTTTCTTCTGAAAGTCAATTCACAGTTTTTTATTGAATTGGGTAACATGTTGTAAATTATCGGTACGAGGTATTCTAGAGTTCTTTGACCGTATTTATTTAGGTATCTGGGAATAACAAGTCCATCGTTTGCAGTTAGTCTTGTATTATGAACATGTACCACTATTTTATTATACTCAGATTGAGATGTATGCTGATTCGCAATTTTGAACCACAATATAGCACGAACAGATAATAAATTTACAGAGTTATATAGTAATGATTTTGATACATCATGTCTTTGTTCGTATTCAGCTTTGTTTAATAATAATTTTACTAAGGAATATTGTAAATTTTGCACTGAAAGAATATTTGTTTTTGTTGAATGTCCCCATGTATTTATTAAATTTACTTGTGCAAGCCGGGTTTCAACCCGCGACTTTCCGATTTCTAGTCGAGAGCCTTACGTATTAGTCGTTATCAACTTTTAAAGTATAATACTTTATTATCAACAAAAAATAAGAAGGCGACCTCATTCAAAATATCTGTTTACTACAATGTCTATTTATATATGTCCAGTTAGTAAAATCGTTTTGTCTTTTTAGCTATAGACTTTACCTCAGTACTAAAGTGTAACAAGCATATTTAATTGAAAAGCATTAAAATAAAGAAAACTCTCAGGAAAGTTTTAAAATAAACGTGTGTAAATGTAGACAAACTGTTGGTTTCTGAATATTTTTAAATTGAATCAATCTGCCTAGCTTTATCTAGGCTAGCTTTGTGGTCTTCCTTACTAACTAATTGCACTCAGCGTAATTAGTTTTCTTTGAAAATATATTATTCGAGGTATTAACTGTACTTAGTTCTAATTGAAGTATCCAAAATCTGGGAAGGTTTGATACTCTTTTCATGAACCAACTTGTTTTTAGGAAAGGCCTAAAGAATCGTGACCAATTTACTAAAACATCCCAAGTTTGTGAATTTGTGGCAGGACGATTTACAAAAAGATTTGTTTCTTTTTTAATTGAAGCTCCGAATAGAAATCTTTAATTACTGAGTATCTACCCTTACAATATATATTTTTTTTTATTTAGTAAGGGATTATACATGATATTATATTATACATTAAAGTGTTTTGACTGCCCGACTAGGAGGAATCTCGTTTTAGGGAAGTCAAAATACGATGATATATGAAATATACAGAATATGTTTAGTAATGTATTTATTATTTTAGTAATTATTACTAAGCCTATTATTTCTGGCTGTGTTAATTATGACAATGCCTAAAGTTCATATTGGGTTTACGTGTGCGTAAATAGAGCTATTATATTTGTTTTAGGACCACAAACTGATATTTACTCGTTTTATGGATTATTGAGTTACAATTTATTTCAGATATTTGTAATAACCTTTTGCGAAATCACCAAAAATGTATACTAATTTTGATTATTCGAATCTATCTTTCTCAAATGGATCTGATTGAGTAAAAACAAGCGATATAGAACGTTTCTATAATAAAATATTTAATAATAAATTTATTTTAATAATTTTCTTCAATATTATTGTAATTATTTCATTCAAAATTATTGTCATCGTTATATTCAAAATTAAAACTGATTTGTGAAATATTCCGACTATCTAAGACATATTTTTATTTAAATAAATAATTTCATGAAAAAAAAGCAATTACTTTGTGTGTAACCAAGAAATATATTAATACCGTCCCATTTCGTTTAACACAAGCATCATCACCACGATACAAAATTATAATAAAGTAATTGTTTTATTTCATTAAATATTATTAACCACAAAGTGACTGCTTTCTACCAAAATATTAACAATTTCAATTTAATTTGTAACATCTTTTCCCGGAATCATCAAAAATACTAATTTTGATAGTCCGAATCTACTTTTATCAAAAATTAGAACTGTTTTAATGAAAAATTCAAACAAATACCTACTATTACTTTGAAAAAGAGGTACAAATATATTATTTTTATGTTATAGACCTCACTAGGTTCTTGTTCTGTTCATGTTCTGAGGTCTACATTTTACAATAATTATGGAAAGAACATTTTTTTTTTTTTTTTACATTAACTCCACACAGGAGGCCCTGAGGAAAATAATTTCCCTCAGGGCCTATGTCATCTTTGAAGATGCTGTGAGGAGGGTCTTTCTGAGGAGAGGAAGGAGTGAACGTGGGTCTTGAAGAGACCCATGTTATAGGAAGGAGGAAACACAGAGGCCGGCAAATCGTTCCACAGCCGAGCTGTTGAACACAAGAACGAGTCGTAGAAGCGTCCCGTTCTCATATGACAAATGTCAACCGTGTACATATGTTGGGCGAGCGTTTGGCGTTTGTCTTGATCTGCTCTTTGTTTATTTCCGGTCAGTGGCGAGCTTGGGTCCCACCCGGGCGTCGCGTCCTCCATCACGACTCAAGCAACATCTTTCGCTTACTGTGGTGGTAGTAGAAGATTTTCAAATATTGTCAGGTTATTCGTAACCCAAGAATGTTTGTCTATCTTAAAAAAAAATTCATATTAGAAGTTCAAATCACCGTAAAAAAACAATAATTTATTAAATGGCGGAAGGTCCTGGATTCGAGTCCCAGATGTGACCGTACCCTTTTCCGATTTCTATTTCAGATTTTCGATTAAGTTTCGCTAATATAATCATCATTAAAATAATTATTGTTTTATATTATTCTACGTAAATAAACAAAGAGTATATCGTGTTCCTTCAATCAATACCTAATATTGTTATAGTACCTACATCTGTAACGTCATTGGCTTCTGTTAGTTGTGTTGTGTTTATGGTTCGAGCGTTTTCGAGCATAATAATATTATGTTGTGCTTTATTTTCCGTGTTTTTTTTTTAATGAAATCTGTAGAAATAGTTTTAATTTAGAGTTTTTTTTCTTTTCAGGGAGGAAGGTACCATAATATTGAAAAGCTCAGTCAAAGCTAGCCGCCTAGTCAAAGTTAACCATCTAGACTTGCTGAATGTAGAAACAAATTTATAGACAATCGTTATGCCAAACGATAGACTTAGGCGATCAGCTCACTAAGGCAACTGAAAACTGCCAACTGGCAATTGTCTTTGTATGACAATGTGATGGCCCGCACACTACACAATCACACAAAACCCCGATGTCAATGGTAACTCAAGTTAGTGTTTTACACACAGTTAGTGAAGTTATTATATTTTTTTAAATTGTACATTTTTTATAAAATTAATAATTTTAGTAGCATTTGAATTTACCGGGGTTTTATCATAAAGTATCTAACATTTCTATGATCCTTTATTTAAGAGGACACTAATATTTTTTTCAAAACAAGAACATCTAGAATCTAGATGACTACAAGAGGATCATAACTGTAAAATTTGTTATGGAACGCCCTATAGCTGGTAGAATATACATAACAACAATCGCCGAGTCCGGTTGGAACTTGCGACAGCGGTCCCGTTCCCCACCGTTTCCTGCATCCCCTACTTCCCCTCTCCTACTCCGCCGCGGCGTACCGACCGGCCCCCAGTTGAAAGCTACACCCGGCCTCGGACGGACGCACACCGAGTTGAAAGTTGCTCTCTGGCTGAGACGCACGTAAACACGGTCGAGAATCACGCTCTGTTTCGGGCCCCCGCAGAATGAGCCGAATTGATTTCTAAGCCACGATGTTACTATTAGTCCGCATTGGAATGTAGAAACGGTTTTGTCAAACATCGGTGTTATAATGGTTCGCGGACTCCAGGAAGACTGTCGAACGTGCTGGAAGCGGAGGACTTCGCCCCCACACATGTAAGCTGAACACCAGATTTCCCATTCTTTCAATGTGTCTGTAAAAATACGATAGGGTCCCGCGTAAAAACCATAACTCAGAGAGTTTCGATGCAGAGATCACGAGGTATAAACACTTTAGCTAGGTTTGTGTGACATGCATTCTTGTATAGCCCTGTACTGAAATAGCCTGTATACTGTGTTCTGAATTGTCAATATATGAATCTATTTAAACATATCTTGTTGTCAATCTGCTCCGGCAGGAGAGTCTCGTAGAGTATTGATTTCCCAGGTGATCGAGGAGGATGGAGATCTGTAAGCATTCATTTGCGACCCACGCCTGAGATAGAGGGTGCCCGTTGCTCCCGTTTGAGCTGGCTTTGGGGCTTGTTTGGGGTAGCTGGAGCTGACAATTGGCGACCAGAGAAACCCCGTAACAATTGGCACATAACGTGGGGCTCCAATTTTTTCTATCCCGGTCGCTATGCGGAATGAAAACTTGTCGAGGTCCTCCCCGCATAGGAATTGTTTTGTAAACATTAATTATGCTTTTGTTGCTCAACACCCAGTGAACAGTAATTCTGTGAAAAAAAAACCACAGAAATCTATGTGTAAATCGGATACATACATCGCAGTTGGAATAACGGCCATTTTGAACGCTTAAAAAAAAAACACCAACCGTTTTGACCGCGAGGTTGACTGCACATGCGTAACCCCTTGTTTAACGAGCCACGGTCAACTTCGCGCCAAAACCCAACGGAAAAAAACCCGTCGAACAAAGCAATGACTGGTTGCTATGCGTTTTTTATAACCAAAACGTTTCGCATAACCAAATCAAATTTGGCAATGAAAATGATTTTTATAAACTTGATTCTGGAACTACAATCATTTTGTGAATCCTCTGATTAGAAATCTCAAACCTACGTTTTTTCTGCACAATACACCAATAGGCCCACTTGTCTGTCAAACTGATACAGTTTATACCCCACCAAATGGA
This sequence comes from Limnephilus auricula, assembly GCA_951813805.1. Taxonomy (NCBI): domain Eukaryota; kingdom Metazoa; phylum Arthropoda; class Insecta; order Trichoptera; family Limnephilidae; genus Limnephilus; species Limnephilus auricula. The sequence goes on from OX638401.1 coordinate 5,080,442, forward strand.
CAAAATAATGATTTTTCTTCCCCATTCTATGTTGTAGGCACCGTAAAATTTTTTTTTTCAGCATAAGTGAATTGTGTTTTTTCCTTACATAAGTGAATAGTGAATTGTGTTTTTCCCTTACATAAGTGAATAGTGAATTGTGTTTTTCCCTTACATAAGTGAAAAATGAAATAATAATAAAACCCATGATTGGTCCCATGAATAAATAAAATAATTTTAATATGGTTAACGTATCAAATTCCATATTCAGTTATTCTCTTCCGGAAGGTTATCCCCTATTTGCCAGAAAAGTGCCTTTTGTGAATTTTAGTGCCTTTCTCATTTCAAAGTGATTTGTGGAAAATAAAAAACCCATTTTCTAAGGGTCAGTCCTGGCCAAATTTTCAAAAAATAAATAAATACTTGTGAATTTCACAATTTTCCCAAAAGTGGTCAGTGAAACAAAAAAAACTTTCACCACTAAGGTCTGTCCACGCAAAATTTTTTTTTTCACTTCCTCTTTCCTTGGACAAGAATTTTGGTATCATGTATACTAAATTGTAGTATAACTAGTGATTACCAAGTGAAAAGTGCCTCACAAAAATTAATTTTGCGTTTTCTAAAGGAAACCCCTGGCCAAATTTTTTTTCACCACCCGGGAAACTCACAATGGATAATAACCAAGCTATTGCGTCATCCAACCTGGGCATAATTCCCAACGTGCACAGCTTATCCAAGGCACTCCTACAAACTGCTTTAAAGGATAGAGGACTCTCGCCATCAAGCAAATCCAAATCTACATTAAAAGCATATGCACTTTTATTCAACAAAAAGTACATTAGGAGAGTAAACCTCGCTCCCGCAAGCGAAAATAATTCGTGTTCAGCCACGCAAATGTTGGATAATCTTGCCCCTAACAAAGAACTTATGCCGCAAGTATTGATAAAACAGGACGTCACACCCACCTTGACACAAGATAAAACTTACGATTTATCACCCTGGAAAGTCAAATATAATGGCGTCTCCGATGTGCTGGATTTTATAGACCGTATTGAAGAAACGGCTACAATTAAAAATATCCCATTCGAGATTCTACGGAAAAACTTTATAGAACTCATCTCCCCAGAATTAATACCCTGGCACCGCATTCAAAAAACTAAATGCAAGGACTGGAATAAACTCAGATCTGCCCTAATCTCCAGCTTCGGAAAGACGGAGGCCCAGCACCGGATCAAATTATCTTTACTATCTATCAAACAGCTAGTAAATGAACCCGTGGCATCATTCATAGAAAGGGCTGAATCCATTAACATCAAACTTTCACATCCTGTTTCGGAAGCTGAACTATTACCAGTCATAACTGATGGCCTTTTAAGCAAATACGAGAACATCATTACCTCACAAAAAATTGCATCCCTGGCCCAATTAAACGAAGTCTGTCTCCTTCTGGAATCGTACCAGGACAGAAAAAACATAAAGAATATGCCTAATAATATAGTGGTGCCAAGCCGCTCGTCTGGTTTGAAGCCAGAATTTGACAACAAAAAAGTGTGCTCTTTTTGCAAAAAAGTGGGCCATCTGGCCACTACTTGTTTCAAGCAGGCGAGGCTGTTGGAATCCAAGGAACCCCGAACTTTCAAGAGGCATCACTCTAGGGACCGCTCTCCTCCGCGCGACGAACTGCGCAACATTTTCAAAAAATCAAGGCACTACACTGAAAGGTTACAAAACCCAAGCGATGTTAGACCTCAGGTGGACTTCTCCAAGCCCCCACCAAATTTCTACATGAAGAGGCCAAAAAACTAAATAATAACCTCTCAGGCACCCATTCTGAACCAAGGTCTAAAGAATGGACTGATTGGTTATCACACATTAAATATTTTAACCAGACCTTAAATGTTTCTTCGGTTTGTTGCAAACAAGCTAAAGATGGGAGACCCTATGCTTTTTTCTCTGTTAACAATGTACCCTTTTCCGGTTTACTTGATAGTGGTGCATCTGTCAGCTGCCTGGGCAACAATGCTCACCTGCCGTTTGTTAACAGTGATTTTAGAATTTCGCCCCAATCGACACACCTGACGACTGCGGATAATGTTTCCCAGCAAGTCATCGGTGCCCTTGCCCTACCAATTAATTGTAACGATAAAATAGTTACAATCAATTTTCTAATAGTGCCCTCCATATCCCAGAATTTCATCCTTGGCGTTGACTTCTGGAAGGCTTTTAACGTTGCTCCCCAAGTATTTAATACCTCTGGCGAAACCTCCACTGCTGCTCAAATTAGTGAAATCCGCACAATAATACCTCACGAAAATTTAAGCACGGACCAAGCTCTCCAACTAAAGGAAATGGTCAACAAATTCGAATCAATATCTTTCGAAAAATGTGGATTAGGTTTGACAAATTTGGTTGAACACCATATTAAAACCAATGGCCCACCCATAAAGCAACGTTATTACAACTTAGCCCCCCAAAAACTTAAACTTCTAGAAAATGAACTTGATGAAATGTTAAAAATGGGTGTGGTGGTTCCCAGCAGAAGTGCATGGACCAACCCAACCCTTTTGGTTTCTAAAAAAGACGGCTCTGCACGTTTCTGTCTCGACAGTAGACGTTTAAACTCTTGCACGGAAGCCGACGCGTACCCCTTACCTTACGTCCACGCAACCCTAGACAAGCTGCGTAATGCCAAGTTCATCTCCTCTGTTGATCTAAGCAAAGCTTTTTGGCAAATACCCTTGGACGCAGAATCGTGCGAAAAAACTGCTTTCGTTGTACCCGGTAGGGGAATGTTCCATTTTAAAAGATTACCCTTTGGTCTAAAGAACAGCCCCGCCGAGTTGCAAAGACTGATGGACAAACTTTTCGGTCCTGAAGTCGATAACAGCCTGTTTTGTTACCTTGACGACCTTATCATCGTCAGCGATACCTTTGAAAAACACCTATTAATGCTGGAGAAGGTTTTTCAACAACTCAAGTTCGCTGGTTTAACCATCAACTTGAAGAAGTCAGAATTCTGTAAGTCTCGTCTACGTTATTTGGGATTCATTGTCGACGAAAAAGGTCTAAGAACAGACCCGGCTAAGGTGGAAGCCATGGCAAACTTTCCCCGACCCAAAAACGCGAAGGAAGTCAAAGGTTTCCTTGGACTTGCAGGTTATTACAGGAGATTCATCAAAGACTTTTCCACTATTGCAGCCCCCTTAAATAAAATTACCAGCATCCGTAAAGGTGTCGATTTCGGATTTCGCACTCTCTTTTACCCTCCACACGGATGCCTCCAATGTAGGAATCGGTGGAGTCCTTACTCAAGAGTTCCCTGACGGCGAACACCCCGTAGCGTATTTTTCCCGTACATTAAATAAAAACGAGAAAAACTACGGCATTACCGAAAAAGAGTTATTGGCTGTATTGGATTCTGTTCACCATTTCCGCGGTTACATAGACGGTAGCAAATTTACTGTAGTCACAGACCATAGTAGTTTGAAATGGTTGATCTCGTTAAGCAATCCCTCCGGTAGACTCGCTCGTTGGGCCTCCCGTTTGTCTCAGTACAATTTTGATGTTGTCCACCGTAAAGGCGCGGACAATATTGTCCCTGACGCTCTTTCAAGAATTGAACTGGCCTCATTAAATGTTGACACAATTGCCCCCCCCCCATCTACAAAAGATGAATGGTACTTGAAAATCTTTGAAGGTTGTAAAAATAATCAACAAAAGTTTCCTAATTTTATCATAAAAGAAGGACAACTATACCGTAATTGCAAGGTACCACTATCCATCCTCGAAGATTACTCGTGGAAGCTTGTCGTTCCCCTCGAAGGTAGAGAACAAATAATTATTGACAATCATAGTGCTCCCGACTCCATACACCCAGGAAATTTCAAGACGTATAAAAAGATTTCCTTGAAGTATTACTGGCCTGGTCTCTTTAAGCAAGTTCGCAATTACATCTCTAAATGTGAAATTTGCAAAGCTTATAAACGTAGCACGGCAGCACCTGCCGGCCTAATGGGTAATCCCAAACGTGCCGACAGACCCTTACAGTCATTGTCAATGGACCTCGTCGGACCTTTTCCTCGAAGTTATGCCGGACACATGCACATACTTAGTGTAGTGGATGTTTTCACTAAATTCTGTTGGATCTTCCCTTTAAAAAGAGCCAACGCGTCCGCCATCATCAAACTTCTGGAAAAACACATCTTTATACCTTACGGAACACCCAGGACCGTAATTGTTGATAACGGAAAACAGTTTATTGCCCAGGAATTCAAAGAATTTCTTGCCAAATACGGAATCAAGGACATTTATTATAATACCTTGTACACTCCCCAAAATAACACTGTCGAACGTTATAACCAGACAATCAACACAGCTCTGGCTATTCTAGTTGATAAAGATCAACGTACTTGGTGTAAAAACCTAGATAAAATTCAGGCTGCTATGAACAACACTGTCAATCTGGCCACTGGCTACACACCTTTCTTCTTAAAACACGGCATGGAACAAGTTGTCCATGGCTCTCTACATAGGGACACTAACTTTCCGACGTCAATCGCCACCACAAACAACCCCACCGCGGACTATGCCCACCGTCTGGAAGAACTGTCGGCCATTTACAGTGAAGTCACTGATGCTCTGCTCCTGGCTCATCAAAAGAGTGCGGACAGATATAACCTACGTAGGAAACATGTCACCTTCAATACAGGAGACATAGTTTGGAGAAAGAACAACACACTTTCCCAAGGAGCCATGTATTTCTCTGCCAAGCTGGCACCACGTTTCGTGAAGGCCAAAGTTCTAAGAAAAATATCAGATCTAGTGTACTCCCTGTCTGACTCGTCTGGTAAACACATTGGTAATTACCATATTAAGGATATTGTAAAGTCTGGAAGTGAGGAGTCAAGTAAAACTGCCCCCACCATCTCAGCAAACTTAAAATAATCCAGTGTGTATCACCACAACCTTTTGTAAGCACATCAAGTCTTGCAATGGCTGGCGTGTAAAGTGTCAATTACATGTCCACCCTTTCGTTGATAAAACGAATATTGTTTAAAAAATCACTTTTGTAAATTTATGTACACTCCACGGTGTAGTTTGCTCCCGTTCATGTTCTTGAATTGGCAACCACCGTAATTTTGTTTCACACGTCCTTTTATTTATTTTTTTTCTCTTTTCTCACCTGTTCTAAAATTGATCACTTTAGAGCAGAGACACCCTTCGAGTCACAATGTTTGGGAAGTCATGAACCCAATCATTGCCTCTCAACCCCTCACACTACGCAACGTTCATGCCATGGCACGCTTTGCTATGTCATGCAATATTGTAATTTTCACCATTTTTGTTTGTTGTTTTTCATCATATCGGAAGGAACCTCTTCAACTTTTTCTTTTTCCATGAAAATTATGTTCTGCAAGTACTGGAGCGTCGTTCTAAAATCGGATTTGGTAAACTCCAAAGTGTTAAATCACGAACCAGGACTAGTTAACCATTTTAACACGCTCCATATTTTTACCTATCATGGTAAAGATAAGTGGTTACTCACATAATCACATTCCTTGTGCATAGTAGTTTTCAATTTTTCTTAAAAATTGATGGCGTCCTACCCGAGCTCTTTGCTAACAAATTGGATTTTGACACGTCCATTTTGAAATCATATGTATATAAATAAAGGAAAAACCTTTAAATTGGTCTTTCCACCCTTATGCAAATCCTCATGGGCTCATTTCAACTAAAGTACGTAAAACCAAATACTCGGTCTTTTGTTGTTATAAGAAGTCCTCGATTTGTCTTTTCTCTACTATTATAACATGTATGTCTTGTATTACATGCTTCAACCCCTTCGGAAAAGGTTAATAACGGCAACCTTGATTTCCGTACATAAATAACTACAGTTTAACGTAAATCATCAATGTTTTGTTTGATCATCGTTTTACAAACATCGGCACTCATCTCCAGTTCCGCCATAACCTGGGTTTGCAGCTGCACAAAGGGTATGTAAAACCATATTTGGTCCCTTTCCTTGGTCTTCCTCACTGTAGGTTGCCACAACAAAGAGCGTGTAAAACTATAAGTCCGTTCTCGTTGTTGTCACATGGTGTAAACAGGAATGTACCCTGTCATCACCCCGCCCTTATAACATATGAAGTAACATAAATTGCTTACCTCCTTGTTATTCTATCGTACGCTCTTGAGCTACAGAGTTAGTTAATCTAACAAATCTTTATAAATTGTGTCAAAACGACCATTGTTAACGTTTATTGTGTTGTATTTAAACGTAACCATGTTACATTATAGGAGAGATCCTTAGAACATCCACCATTATAGGAGGGATCCTTAAAATACCTGCCGCGATACGAGAAGTTCGTCATAATCACTTTTGCTCATAGCTAAATGTTATTGAGTTGGTCGTGTGACATATTTGTCATGAGTACCGTTTTGTATAATCTGTGTTGGTCGTGTGACATATTTGTCATGAGTACCGTTTTGTATAATCTGTTTTGGTCGTGTGTCATTCATTTGTCATGAGTACCACCCTGTTTTGGTCGTGTGTCATTCATTTGTCATGAGTACCACCCTGTTTTGGTCGTGTGTCATTTATTTGTCATGAGTACCGCTTTTATGTATAATTGTGTACAACCCTTGCACACGAGACGTGGAGACGTTAAAATACTTACCGCGATTCGTGCGAACGACATAATATCGGCTTTGCCATCTTCTTTAAGAGGCATTGTATAAACTCTTTGACTTCTGTCTATAATTGAGTTATATCTTGCATGTATTTGCATATTTTGTACACTATACGTGGAGACGTCAAAATACTTACCATGAGTCGTGCGAACGAAATAATATCAAACCCTTTGTGTGCGATCTACGAGATGTAGTCCACAACCCTTTGTTGTTATTCAACGCCAATGCCCGTGGACTTCCTGTTTTTTTACTTCTTTGCAAAAAGGAAAGAAGCCCAGGAATATCTACTATCCCAAAAGGACTAGTTAGTAGCTTCACTGCTAACTATGGGGCATAGTGCTGTGGGAGTTAATCGATTGAGCACAAAACCACCTAACTCGTTGTCTGGGGAACGAATAAGAAAACCCCCAGGTTTGTGAAATTGGAGCGAGGGTCTGTCTTTTCTCACAATCATGTAGAAGTTTTTAAAATGACTCCTAATCTATCGCCCAATACACGCGAAAGATTAGCCTCTTTGATATAAGGTGTATTCAAATTTCTCCTCATCCCTTTTTTAAAATGTAAAGAGTCAGGAAATCTGCTGGTTGATTATGTTTCATCCTCACATAGAGTTTGAATTGGAAATTAGTCCAGTCTCTAGCAAATTTCGTAACTCGTCTCCTTTCTCCACTCCTCCCTCCCATCCCCCATGTTCTCAGACTTATGTTATGAAGTGAAAAATCTGTCGTTGACCATATTTCGCCCTCACTTGGAGTTCGAATAGGTAATTGTCCGGTTATCTACAGGTTTTCCCCCTCAATCTCTGCATACGTCTCACCATTTTTTTGTTTTTCTCTCTTCTCAATTCTACGAAACACATTCATGAATGTTGGATATGTACGATATGCACTTGGCGTACCGTCTGTCTCCTTTTGACAACCTTTATTCATGAATTGGTTTCCCTTTGCCGTGACTAGTTCACGATTCCTTGTCTTGTTCTTTGAAATTCTACGAAAATGTTACCATCTCATGTTAACATAGGCCATAGAGGGCCGGTTGTTTTTTTAACCAAGACATATTGTCACCCGGCAAGCGCCAAGCCATCCTGGTAAAGGATAATGTTCATGTAATCACAATTTAGTTAGGAATCTCTCTCTTCGTCACTCTCTGGGTCGGTTGGTTAAAACCTCGTTTATTTCTTTATTTGGACACATTTTGTTTCTCTCCAAACCTTTTCTTCATTGGTCCCTAGGCAGGTAAACTTCAAGAATTTTGCTCTAATAATAATTTCTCCCGGATTTAAAAAGAAGCCCAGGCGGATGTCATCACCAACAGCCAAGCTGAGCTTCACTTCCTGACAGCACGCGCTGTGGTTACAAGGTCCCTCCTGCTGCCATTCTCTACGCATTTGTTTCTGAAAGCACAAACCATACCGCCCATATGTATGTTGTTTTGTCATGCCACAGCAAGCTGAGTTGTCCCACTATACATTATGACACTCTGAACTACCTTTTGGGCACGCTAGCTCCTAGGTTTGTTCTTACTCTTGCTATCAATGCCAACTTTGTCGTCTCTTGCCTGTCATGCAGTGACGCAAATATCGTCTTGTGTAAACCATTATTACCTTGACCCTCCAGTATTCGCTGAATGCGTACCAATACAAGTTACCTTGAGCTACATTATGCTTCAATAACTATTATATACGATCCGTGTGTACCATAATAACACTTAGGATTCGTACTGGCATGCCTGCAGATACTGGACTCTTCTCTTCAATGACCTCTGTAACCATAGTCGCGACACAGCAACCACAGTCTCCATTTCGTGAACTTCAACGTCTTCGACAAAATCAAGTGTTTTCTAAGGCCTAAGTGTACTCCTGAGTGTTATCTCAAATGGGTCTGATTGCAGTGATAATGTAATCCTTAGAATCTGTGAAATCACGTCCTTTTCTTCGAAATTCTCCGAAACCAAACAAATCCACGCTTCACAAACTTAGCTCCCAGACCAATGAAACCTTAGAGTCACATTTTTTTTCTCTGCTCTTGTACAAATGTATTGTTGTTTTTCAATTGCATAACCATGTACTGTTGTTTTTTTCAATTGCATAACCATGTATTGTTGTTTTTCAATTGCATATCCTTGTATGTTGTTCTACACCATGTACTTTTCCCAAAGTTGTCTTTTCCAAACATTGTATGTACCCCTACCCTTTCCCTACAAACATTGTGACCTAAACTGTATGTTCTAGCTAGGCAACTCTCAAGCAACGAACCTCTCAAATCCCCGATGGAAGCATAAGAGGATTTTTTTTTCCCTACAGCTCCATTGCCACGTCGCTTTTTTTCCAAGCGCGGGGGGAAGTGTTATGGAACGCCCTATAGCTGGTAGAATATACATAACAACAATCGCCGAGTCCGGTTGGAACTTGCGACAGCGGTCCCGTTCCCCACCGTTTCCTGCATCCCCTACTTCCCCTCTCCTACTCCGCCGCGGCGTACCGACCGGCCCCCAGTTGAAAGCTACACCCGGCCTCGGACGGACGCACACCGAGTTGAAAGTTGCTCTCTGGCTGAGACGCACGTAAACACGGTCGAGAATCACGCTCTGTTTCGGGCCCCCGCAGAATGAGCCGAATTGATTTCTAAGCCACGATGTTACTATTAGTCCGCATTGGAATGTAGAAACGGTTTTGTCAAACATCGGTGTTATAATGGTTCGCGGACTCCAGGAAGACTGTCGAACGTGCTGGAAGCGGAGGACTTCGCCCCCACACATGTAAGCTGAACACCAGATTTCCCATTCTTTCAATGTGTCTGTAAAAATACGATAGGGTCCCGCGTAAAAACCATAACTCAGAGAGTTTCGATGCAGAGATCACGAGGTATAAACACTTTAGCTAGGTTTGTGTGACATGCATTCTTGTATAGCCCTGTACTGAAATAGCCTGTATACTGTGTTCTGAATTGTCAATATATGAATCTATTTAAACATATCTTGTTGTCAATCTGCTCCGGCAGGAGAGTCTCGTAGAGTATTGATTTCCCAGGTGATCGAGGAGGATGGAGATCTGTAAGCATTCATTTGCGACCCACGCCTGAGATAGAGGGTGCCCGTTGCTCCCGTTTGAGCTGGCTTTGGGGCTTGTTTGGGGTAGCTGGAGCTGACAATTGGCGACCAGAGAAACCCCGTAACAAATTATACGTTTATTTTCTGGATATTAATTACTGAAGAAATAAATTATTGCGTTCGGAGAATGTGTAATAACAGAAGTATTACTTAATAAAATTCACCGGAAATCTCAATTAAAAATATTTCGTTTCCGAGATCGCAAGTATTTCAATTTGCCTGTTCTGATACGCATAATCAAATAAGGGCCCTGAAGTCAGCCGTGCTTAATCATTTCTGTCGAAGTCGAAGATATGATTTCTACTTGAATAAATAAATATATTTGTTGAATCTTAAAATCTTCAAAGTTCGGAAGGGTGGTGTTTTTATTCAAAAGATTACTTTAACATTGTTTTATCAAAGCACTCCCAGTATATATTTCAAACTTATTGTATTCTTCATAGCAAATTATACTGGGTTGCTAAGGGACATACTTGAAAAACGTTATCCAGTAATTCCAAATATTATTTTTTTAAAGTAAAACATGCATATAAAATTTTGGTCTCCGGTGACATTTTTGATGTTTTTTTTTATGTAAAATATGTTTCTTGAAATCAGTAGGACAGTTAGGGTGGGGTAAAGGGTTATTTCGATACTGGGCTGAGTGACCAATAGCGAAATGTAAATTTTTAAAAAATATTGAAAAAAAGACAACAAATTAGTTACCGGAGACCAAAATTTCTTCAACATTTTTATCTTTTAAGTTTTTTTTATCTTTTGAGCAATTAAAACTTTTTTTGCTAAAGGAATTTTTTCCGCCCACATTAAAAAAATCATACCTCCTAATTTGAATATGGAAACATACAAACTGATTTTAGTTTTATATAGCCAATGGATTCGCCTATCTGTTGTCGATTATTACATATTCGTAGAATTTATAAAAAAAATATTATAAAATCGTAAACTTTAAAACTTTTTAAAGAATATTTGCCACGTTTTGGCAGCAAAGCAATCCGTGGTTTTGGAAATACTGCCATATGAAAAAGCATTCGAGTGGATAATATCTCTAATACTCTCACTAGTTTTTTTTATCGTTTTTTTTGAGAAAGACAAACATTATCGGGATACGAATAACCTGACAAAATTTGAATATCTTATACTACTATCACGGTAAGCTGGAAATGTTGCTTGCGTCATAATGGAAGACTTAGTCCAAGAATTGAACTAATGTGGGAACCAGACGCGATGCCAACACAGCCACTGACCGGTTTTTTTATGTGAGTGACGCACAAGAGTCCCAACTGCTCCCAACCGTCTGGAGCAAGTGCGAGACTATGGCTTCCCCAATCGAGGAGCGTTTTTACAAAGAGAGACATCGTTTAAAGAGAGACGTCTTAAGTGAACAATCTCTCATAAGTGAATAATGTTTTATCCATAATCTTTATTGCACATTCTATTATCTATTAGATATGGTGAATAATAGGAAAACTCAATTCATTTGTGAAAAGCCATCTTGGCCGCCGTTATCAAAGGGCAAAGCTCTTGACTACAGATCAGGGGGTCGCGAATTCAAATTCTGGCGTGGGCAGATAAAATTTATTTGACGTATTTGTGTTTTTATAAATTACACATCTAAAATGATGTAAGGAATATTTTCCATAATAATTGTTCCAGAGTGGAAAATACCCCAGTAACGCCCTGGTGCAAGACCGTTGCTTGAAATGGCTTTGACAGTTGGGAATCTTGTGAGGTATTGACAAACCAATACATGATTTTACTTCAATGGCAAGCCAAAAATAATAAAAAAAAGTCGAGAATACAAAACAGGCTCAGCCTAGTGAGGTGGCATATACCTAAAAGAATGTACATAAAATGTATTTTTTGGTTAATAAATAATAAATAAAAAAAAACAAAAACAAAAGATACACTCAGAGTGGAAGATACTCTCAGTATCGCCCTGGTGTAAGACCACCATTCAGAATTGAAACGTTGCTTAATAATGGCTCTAGCCGTGTTTAGTGACTAGATCTGAATAGCCAGGTACTTTCCCACCTTCCTCTTCCCCATCTCCTTCCCTTCCCCACTTACCTTCAGCCTCACAACATACTCCAATTGGGGATGCCATAGTCTCACTGGCTCCAGAAGGGAGCAGTTGGGACTCTTGTGAGGTTTCTCTATAAAAAAAAAAAAATAAATAAATAAATAAAAAAAAAAAAAAAAAAATAAAAAAAAAAAAAAATAAAAAAAAAAATAAAAAAAAAAAAAATTAAAAAAACAAAAAAATTAAAAAAAACACAACAAATGCATAAGCAAAACCTCGGCCAAATTTTTGATAGGGAATCAGAAATAAAGTTTAATTTGTATAACTCGGGGCCGACATCGAAATCAAAAAATAATGACTATTTTCCATTATAAAAATGCCTAAGTATTTAACTTTTATATACAAATTTGTAATTTTCTAATGCACATAAAGCAACTAAATATGTTATTTCTTTAAAATCTGAATTAGCCATTTTATAGAGATAAGAAACGTAGATTGTAAGATTAAGACGATAGACTTCGCTTTTCGGCCCATACAAAAAGGACGCCTGGGAAAAAACACTTTTCTACATCGAAAATTGCACAAAATGAATATATTTTTTTATACTGCCTTCTAGAGGGTGAAAACTATGTCGGTATGTTTTCGAATTTTCGATGCGTTTCGTATTAACGTAAACATTCACTGTCAAACATGTACGATTTATCAAAAAATATTATTTAAGGAAAAAGTGCTGCTAACTCAACTCTTATAAAGAATTATAAAATTATAAAAAGCTACCGACGTAGCTTCTTCTTTCTAAAAAATAAATGTTTTTTAAAATTTCAATTTCGTGAAAGTTTCGGTGTAGAAAAGTGTATTCTCCATAAACCCCTTTTCGAGCCATTTCTGTAGGTAAATTTGAGCGTTGTCTCATTCGCACATTTCGCATTCGCATGTATTGTAGGTGTGCGTGAGCTTATTGTGAGCGGGACAGAATGACAGACGCGGGTGTTCCGCGTGTCGTTCAAAGTCTAGCCTCTTAATAAATAATATAAAAATGTTTGATTGGATTTTCTTTTACCTGCCTCACTGGACAAAGTCTGTTCCGAGGCGGGTAAATAACATATTATATTTATTAGCAAGAGATGTGCATAAAAATATTAAAAAGGTTATATTATAATAATATGCTGTTATGTTAAGTGTTTACAAATATATTGTTTTTATTATGTGTTATATTTCGATAAAAAAAAGATTGCACAAGAAGTAAAAAAGAAATAAAAGAATATAGATAAAGCAGGTACAAGATAATTAATAAAGCAAAGAAGCGGTGCCTTATGTATTTTGTTATATTTTTACCTTATATAATACGTATACTTGTTTTTTTTTTTAAATTAAAAAGTCCCCGAACAGCGCTAACAAAGAAACACACTTAGGGGGTTTCTCACCATCCTCCCAATAGCTTATCTACCCTAATAACGAATATTATTAAAAATAAAAATAAAATACTTGCAGTGGTTAGAAAACTCGGCCAACTTATCCAATATATAGCCATTATTCATAGGTTTGAGTACCGAAATATAAACTCCAACTTATTAAATAAATAAACCGTAAATCGTAAATCGAAAATATTCGGTATTACTTATTACGTTATTAGTGTAGATAAGCTGTTGGGAGGATGGTGAGAAACCCCCATAGCTTATCTACACTAATAACGAATATTTTAGATTTACGATTTACGGTTTATTTATTTATTAAGTTGGAGTTTATAATACGGTACTCAAACCTATGAATAATGGCTATATATTTAATAAGTTGGCCGAGTTTTCTAACCACTGCGAGTATTTTATTTTAATAATAATAATTGGATGACTTGTATAGCGCCGTTTTTGTGAAAAATCACCTCAATTTAATTTTTAATAACTTTCGTTATTAGGGTAGATAAGCTATTGGAAGAATGGTGAGAAACCCCCTTAATTATTTACCATCATGGTCGTTGCCAAGACTCTTGAACAAACTTTTAGTGCACCCCCTATGGGCGCCCTTCTAATCCCTGTTTCAAAATATCGATCCCCTCAAATCGAAGTTCTCCCTCTTCCAAAAATTGGTTTTGCAAAACTTCAACAGATGTAGTACACGTCGGCTTTTTAGTTCTAACTTTAATTCAATTCTAATCTTCAAAATGCATAAATATTGTGATGCTAGAATCAAAACAAGACTAAATTATGTTTCCGTCCAACAAAACAATTTATTAAAATATAACAGATATTGCAAACAGTACTAATGCCACTGCATGATTATGATATCGATCGCATCAGAAATAATAATAGAGTTATTTGATGTATCGAATGGGATAAGCTAAAAAAATGTCTAAAAACTTCTTGCCCTTGAGATGATTTTTCTCATGACGGCGCTAAGTAAATAAATTAAATAATTATTATTTTTAGTTTCTCTTATTGATGGAAACGAAAAAATAATACCTATCATAAATTCGCTAAACATTTTTATTTAATTTTTTTAATTATTGTTTAATAAGTTAATTTAATTTAATAATTTTAACCTTGTTATTTAATTTAATTTAAAAAAATACGATAATCATTATCGTATTTTTTGATGTCGACGGATAAATTTTCCATAACGATTTAAAATGTGCCATTTTTGATTTTCCTCCAAATCATCAAATAATAATTTTATTAAAAGTCAGAACAATTCAAATGAAGTTCTACAAAAACAACAACAATAAAATTTTCATATAAAATTATGTAATAAATTAACCTATTTAAAATTGTGTCTGTTATACCAATGTAAATTCCTCCTTAAAATTTCTTAAATGTATTTTTCGTCGGGATTACACTAGCAAGAAATAAAAAATAAAAAAATCTAAAATTATTTTTCATTCAAAATTTGAAACTGTTAATAATAATTAATTATTAACCATCACACCGTTTCCTCTCAGGGACAGGTATAAAATACGTACCGCCAAAGAACTCAATTTTAAAACACACTCCTTGACCTAATTCACATTCATACATACTCTTCTGGTCTGACTATTGACATGGCCCGACTCAAGTATCCGATTCATTTGATCGTGCCATCTCTTCTCCTACCAGTCACATTTGCGTCACATATTCTCCCAACACTCCTTTCGTAGTTCATTTGCTCTACATCCCCGATCTATCTGAGCGTCCCTTTCTTAATCTTACTCATTTCGCCTGCATTAGTCTTGCAATCTTTTGCAATCTTGCAATCACCCAAGGTTTTACGGCACGCACGCCTCAGGAATTTTATTTCTATAGCATTCATTCAAAACTTTAAATATATTAAAAATTTCAATTGAATGGTTCTCTATTGAAATGACATTTTTTGTCAATAAATAATTCATTATGGCACATATACGTGTGTATTCACGCAGTGATAATACACCCTCCGCCAAAATACCACGAATTTTTCAATTATTCATTCACTGGACTGTTTTGC
Source organism: Limnephilus auricula (assembly GCA_951813805.1). Lineage (NCBI taxonomy): Eukaryota > Metazoa > Arthropoda > Insecta > Trichoptera > Limnephilidae > Limnephilus > Limnephilus auricula. The sequence continues at coordinate 5,095,692 of OX638401.1, forward strand.
TATAAAGGGGTATATTTTTGTGATTTCAAATGTCACAGGCATTTTCATTAAATATTTTCATGGGAATAATGTGATTACAAATACCGTATAAAATTGTAGGACAGAGGCAGCCATGCGTAGGACATATGAAATCCTAGAAATCTGATATGGACGTGTTTGACGCCCTCACATTCTATTCGCGCTGCATTCGGGAATATGATTTACAAATATTTAGAAAATTCCAAGCAGTGGATCACTACGTGCACGAAGAGAATGTTCCAGATAAAAATATGATAATCGCTTGCCATCGGAAAGTGGAAAATATCACGCTCATGTACATAATTTTTTTAATGTGTTACATGTTATTTACTATAATGTAAGACAAAAAATATTGTATTTTTAGATTAAAGAAAGAAAGTATTATGGTGATTTATTTTCAAGGTATTATGCTGTATTGCCCTGCCTCTTTATTTAATCAACATTTAGTGGCAGGGCATATATGATGAAGGAAAATTTAACGCTGTTTAGATTTAACCTCGGGCCTGTTTTGTCGAATGGTCAAAATATTTTCGCTTTGCAATAAAATCTAAATAAACGGTATATTTCTGAACGCATCCGAAAACAAACATCTGTTTTTGAGAGGTGATGAAATACGTTTTTAATTTTTATAACTCGAAATAATCATGTGATTTCTGAAACCTTAAAATTTAAAATGCAAACATAAAAAGTTATAAATATGGCTCACCCTACACATTTACATAGTCTATTAGGTAAAACTTATCGTCAACTCATTTTTTTGTAGAAATAATTAATAAAAAAAAAAATATAAAAAAAAACGTTTCTAATTTTCTGTTATTTAATAAATAAAAACCAAAATATCGAGATTATAAGATTTGAGATATGTGCATCAATACTTACCTAATAATTATAAATAATATAATATATTACGCGACATTTAAAAAAAAATTCAAAGGAGAAAATATACATTTTCTCCATAGAAATGTCCCAATGACAATTCGTTTTCACCCTTTTTTTCTTATACCCTTTTCCTTCGCAGAACTTCCTTTCCTTCTTTTCCATAAAAATATCCCCCCACATAGCATCCCCAAAGATGACGTAGGTACTGAGGATTTTTTTTGTCAGGGCATTTTATGTGGATGTAATGTAAAAAAAAATCGAGATAAAACTTTATTTTAAATGGCAGACAGGACAGACATCAGCAAAATCGTAGGACCGAAAAAAAACTTTTTTTATGAAAAATTTATCTTGCTACCAATGTAAAATTAAATCGATTCTATATATTAAATCGAAAATATTTTATTTTGCACGTAATTCCATGTATAAATTTATCCAGAAGTTCAGAAGCGAGAGAGGGCACAGATTCTCAAACTTATTTTGACCACCGCCCACATTTAGTTTAAAAAAAAATCTAGTGGCCCCATATTTTTTAATTTACCTTCTTACACTCATTGGATAAAAGTAATCCAAATGGGCAAAATAAATGTCCAATTGCGCAAAAAATATTTAAATTGCAAATTTTTTTTTCCAAAGGGTTAAGAAATTTTCTAAATGGACAAAATAAATATTTAAATGGACAAAATGAATGTCCAATTGCACAAAAAGTTCTCCAAATGGTCAAAATGATCGTTCAATTGCACAAAAAAATTTAAAAGCGGACAAAATGATGGTCGAATTGGACAAAATGTTGTCCCCTAGTTTTAATTTTTAATGCCTCTTAATTTTCTTTGTGACTTCTACTCCCCACCTGAAAACCTCGAGACCCACAAGGGGGTGTTATTTGCAACTTTGAGAAAGACTGGTGTAGGGTAAAGAATGAAGGACGAAGGGGTGAATTGTGGGAATGTAAATATCCTGCACGGTTCAGCAGGATGCTTATCTCGCCGCGGGCTGCGGAAACGTTCAAAGTTTAAAAAATGGAAGCGTTGGTCTATGTGTACAGAATGTGAACGGATTAACTATAAGTTGGATGTGGATATTATATTATGTCCTACTAGGAGTACCAACATACTGAAGTACTAGTTAATCTTCGAAATTATTATCATCCTAGACTGTCCCTCGATTCCTGGATGTAAAGTACCACAATTGATTCTCCAATACACGGATCAGTAAGTTGTTGGTATCATCAAAAGAATTAATTTTTGGAATGCTATAGTAAGGACATCGTTTTACGAAATACATATAGTGTGGTATCTTTAATATTTTCTCCAGAGAAAATCTTTATTTGAAAGTACCGGCGGCAGTCCGTGGTCGAGTAGTAAAACTCTTGACTGCCAATCGGAAGGTCGCGGGTTGCGCAAATAAATTTTATTTGATTTATTTGTGTTATATCACAATTAATTAATAAAAATAATATATACTATATTTGCGGCACGTTCCAGAGTAGAAGATACTCTCATTATCGCCCTGGTGTAAGACCACCATTTAGAATTGAAACAAATAATGGCTTTAGCCGTGTTTATTGACTAGATCTGAATAGCCAGGTACTTCCCATCTTCCTCTTCCCCATCTCCTTCCCTTCCCCACTTACCTTCAGCCTTACAACATGCCCCAATTGGGGATGCCATAGTCTCACTGGCTCCAGACGGGAGCAGTTAAGAGTCTTCTGAAGTATTCTCTATAAAAAATTAAAAAATTAAAAAAGGAACCAGTATTCTATACTATTAAAGGATGCTTTTTCATTCTTCTTTAAATCACAGTGACTGTTTATTTATGTATCGTAATTTATAATAATAACTAGAATCAATATGTTTGGTGAGGCACCTTCAGACTTGAGTATTTGGTAAAAAAAAATTCACACGATCACTGTAGATTTAATTGGACAATACCGTGATTTATGAAGATTTTTGGTTTTCATTATATTCTTTATTTTACTATGGTAATTTTAATTTTCCTTAGTTTACTTTGTTCGTTATATGTCCTAAATTAAATATAATAAAAATGCAATAATTTTCATAAAGTTAAATTTATCTTTGCTTTATTATGCCATCGAGTAGGCGAAATTTGATTACCCGGTATCTTCAAATACTCCCTGGTCCTCATGATTCTAACGCAGTTTGTTTTGTAATGTTTTGTAGTGTTTTTTTCCGTCTTTCCGTAGTCGGGGTTTCCTTCTTGTATTGTTTACCCACTTACCATTCGTCCCACCACCCCTAATCCAATTCCCAGCATCCATATTCAGTCGGAAAAGTCAGGGTCTCCCCATTGAGCTGATAAACCGATGTAATCTTATAAATATAAATGAATTTTTCAAGAATAAATATATATGTGGTTTTCATAAATGTTGAACGCACAAAATATACACATTTTCCCTCTGAAGTATCCCTGTTTACCATAAACTATTTTCTTATGCTAACATTTCTGGGAAAAATGTAATACTTTTATTTGGAATGTGTGTTTCTTGTTTTTAAAAATACACGATAAGAAAACGATGACAAGTTCGACCACGCGATCATTGGAAGTCAAATATTTTGGATAATATATTCTAAAACTGTTAAAGGTCGATATTAGTTTAATTAGTTGGGTGCAATTTTTTTGTGCATTTGAAGGATGCATTTACAAAATATTTTTTTAATTTTTCGTAATTAGTTCTACGCAGGAGGTCCTGAGGCAACACATTTATTCTTAGGGACTGTGTTATCTTTAGGGATGCTGTGTGGAAACTCTTTTAAAGGAAAGGGAGGAGGGGAAGTTCTGTGAAGGAAAAGGGTATAAAGGGTGGGTAGGAATCTGGAGTTCAGTGTGTCCAGGTCATCCCCCGCCAAGACCTAGACAAAACTAACCCTACGAACCCGGGCACCCCTGCTATGTCACCAAATAACGTACAATCACACCCAGCTGAGGTGATCTATGGCAGAGGTGTTTTTTATTCAATAAATGGTTCTCGGGGTGGCGGTAGTCATTCCCGCCTCCCAAGTTGACAACGATTCACGACAAGTCACGACGTTAATATTGTAGTCAAGTTTTCCAGCGGTAGGTAGGTACGTGGTGTATTTCCGCCTAGCAGGCTTTATCATTTTACCAGGAATTTATTCCAAACAGAGAAGGGGTTCTGGAGAACAGACGTAAACAACCGCCTCCAATAATTGCGTATTTGAATATTTGTCGGATTGGTAAGTCCTGGTTTGGAAGTTTTTAGAAGGGATAGAGGAAGATTTGTGCACCGAATTCATATTATTGACATATCCAATGTCGTGTTCCGGGTACAGGATCGAACTGAGATGCTTGAATAATTTTGAGGTAGGTGGGTTCATGATCATTGAAAACTCGGATTGCAAAGCAATCATAATTATATCTGTTGACCATGGAAAACATATGAAATATTATGTAGTTATAGAAAAATTTACGTTTGTAAGTGTTGGGGTTTCTGAGTTTATTTTATAGTGGTTACACGTTTACATGATGATTTAGCACTTTTTATTTCTACCTAGCTGGAGTTCTTAGGTTTTAATGGTACTATTGCTTGTTCCTAAAAAAACTAACAAACCAACCGTCAACGTGTTTTACAAATAGCTCACCATAACCCTTTTCATTATCGACTGTGTGAGAACTGCTTGATCACATAGTAAGTAATCGACATAAATAACAGTAGGTTTTAGTCAAGCACCAAACCTAATGAGTTTGATGTTTCATTTTACAGTGGGCAATGTTAATTAGTGTTTAAGCATTTTGCTTTTTTGTATGTTTATATTATCAGTTATGAGCGATTGCGAATTTGAGAAAATTATTTTAATGGTTACCGATTTATGAGGGAGATATTCATTTTATTTTCACCAACATATTTATTATTGTGGTAATTGTTGCTTGATCGATGATGTGTGAGAGATCGTAGGCATGAAAGAGACAGCATGGATGACTATAAGGAGTAAAATGGGTTCCAGAAGGAGAAAATGGGGAATACAAAAACTTGACTTTCAAGATTTTATTTAAATATTATCAGCCTGAGGTGCAGTTGTCCATTCCGCAGTTGTCCATTGCGCTCAGTATTTGGGGGAGTAAGAGAGACAGTGACAGCAACAGTTTGGTAAAGTACCTAATGATCAAATTTCTTTGCGACCTATTTATTGGATATCCAACACCTCTGCCATCGGTCACGCAAAGTAGTTCGCTACGTTTGGTGACTTTGCAGGGGTGCCCAGGATTAAGGTGAGGTTTGTCAAAGTCCAGACTGGTAGAGGGAAGCCTTTTAACCTCTCCAGCCGGACTCTCTCGACCCATCGCAATGCACCTAAGTTAAGGTTTAGATTCACCCATCCGTCTCAGACATTTCTACACACGCCATATTTATTTTTCCCCTCCAGAACCTTATCTCCTTCCTTTCCTTAAAAATATCCTCCACACAGCATCCCCTAATCTGACAAAGCCCCAAGGGAAATTATTTTCCTAATGGCTTCCTGTGTGGAGCTAATGCAAATATATAAAAAAATTACAACAAAGGATTGAAACACGCAAGATACAAGCCTTTACAATAGCATTACATATCAAACATAAATTTTCTTTTTAAGACTTACTCAAGCAAAAAACAAAGATCCTTTATATTATGCCATTGCCAAAACAGTTTTTTAGGTAAATTATCTTTGGCAATAGGATTAACGCTTCGCAGAATGGCAAAGGGATGACATAGAAGATGGTTAGATAGCGTATTCAATATTATTCTAAAGGATTCTGTGTACAATAATGTGTCGTATTGTATCGTTTGTTTGCAGATCGGTCGGAAGATGGCGCAGAGAGCAAATAATGACGTTAAATGTGGGTGACAGGAGATACGATGCAGAGGGAAAAGGGTTATTATTGTTATTATGTTGTTATTGATATTGAAACTGAAAAAACACAAAATAAATAATATCGTAAGAGACTGATCGTGAATTAGTATAAAGGCAATGGGATAACAGGAGAGTTAGGGGGGGTGTAATGCCGGTCGAATGCTGGTGGAAAAAAACTATGGTAATTTATAAAATACGTGTTGTTAGGAAGGGTTATTCCCAATACGAGTTGTTCCCAAAAGCGAACACATTAAAGAGACTAACCGTCGCCTGGGTGCTAAATTGTCCAATCTTGAAATTTTTTCAAATTTTCCCCTTTTCCTTAAAGAAAGGTAAAGTTCCGGACTTGTCAGGAAAACTCATCTCATCCGGTAACCCTACAAGCAGGCGACGTAATGAAGAAGTACTATACTCGAACATTAAAAGGCCAAAATTTGCGAAATTAAAACTTATATAGCTAGTACAAAAGCAGTTCGTATGCAAGAAGAGAAGTGTTGTGATAACCGCGAACCTTTGATATGAATTTTTTTTTTCATAGCAACCCGCTGCGCTGAAAAACAAATCAAAATGCGTTCTTAATCAGACAGGAATTGGACTCATATTCTTTGGACTTTAATTAACTTATATTATAATGTACTGTGTATGTCTTAGTAAACAAATAAACAATCAAACAAATCAAAAGTGTAAAACAACGTTACATTAATTTTCTGCCGAGTTGCATAACAAACAAAATTTTGAAACCACAAACGAGATGTCACGGAATTGTTAAAACGGAAGTTGCAGATGAAGCGGATATGAGGATGCGGAGGCGGATGTGTAAAATGGTAATAGAAATTCGATGATGAGGGGAAAAATAGGGTGTGTTGTGTGTATTTTAATTTCAATATCAAAAAATTAACAATGGTAAGTTTTACGTCCAAAAAATACTTTTGGCGCCTTTGATGTTATTTACTAATCCGAAAAACAAACAAAAAAACGGAACGATGTGGCTGGAGAGATTCTGAAAATGACGCACAAGACTCCCAACTGCCCAAAATCAGACGGACTAAGGAATCCCCGATTGGTGAAAAATGTGAGGTTGACGGAAGTTAGAGAGGAAGTTAGGGATGTAACTGGCTAGTCTGAACTGACCAAACACGACTGAAGTCATTTCAAGCATCGTTTCATTTTGAATGTTGGTATTTCATAAGACACTAAATATATTTTATGTTATACTAGTTTCTGCCCGCGACTCCGTCTGCGTGGGATTAGTACTTCGAGTAATCTATTTTCTTTTCCTAGGTCCCATCTATGTTTATACCAAAATTCTTAACCTATTTTCTTTAAAATATATATAATTCTTGATAGGATTCAAAGCATTAGGCGAGTACTTCAAATAAATTCACTAATTTAAATATTTTCTAATATCGAACTTTTATTTAACAATCTTGTTTTGCGAAATGTTATCCTCAAATTTTGACATTTTGTATTAAACAATAATTATTATTTTCAATATATTGAAAATAAATAGCTAGATTAAAAAATTATAGCCTATGTGTTATTCTGATGTATGAGCTATATTATTGTAAAGTTTCATTAAAATCCATTCAGTAAATTTTGCGTGAAAGAGTAACAAACATACATACATCCATACAAACTTTCGCGTTTATAATATTAGTAAGATAAGATTATTTCTAATATTCTGGGAAGCGGGTATGGGCACTACGGTGACCGGATAACTCAGAATGAATTCACCTCCACACCTCCTTAAAAAATGGTTAAATAGGTTGCATTAGGTTAGTTTATGGGCTATTTTTTATATCTTTTCATAGCTTTTAATAACTTTTGGTGTTGAGTCGACTTGAGTTTTAATGGAACCGGGTATCGCTGCCGCGGGAACAATTTGTTGGATATCCAACACCCCTTCCATAGGACACCGCTCAGTGATTCGTTAACAGTGAAACATGCGTTTGCCACCTACTGCGTGGTGGGCTGGATCGGCAAAAAATGGCTGAGGGAGACTTTTTTACCTCTCCCGACCCATCGCCTTGTACCGCAGGCAGAGGGATGAATTCATGCGCCCGTCACTCCTGGACACGTTGACCAACCCATTCCCGCTAACCCATATTCCCTTTTCCTTCCCAGAACTTGATATCCTTGCTTTCCCTAAAAAGACTCTCAACACAGCCACCCCCAAGATAACAATGGGCCTCCTGTTCTGAGCTAATGTAAAAAAACACTAGGAAAGAACTCATAAAAATTAAATCAAATTTTGTTGTGCACGGCAAAATTTGATCCTTTGACCTTTGGATTGCCAGTGATCTTAAACGTTCGACCACAGAGGTCGTCGAGTGAAGCACAAAGTTCTTTCAATGATACAAAACTATGTAAATACAAAAATTATATTCTCTGTCACAAGATTAGTAACGGGGTTATTTTAAACAAAAGGATACAAGTTTTCAACTCCCCCTCTAATAAAATACAAATATACTTGAAAATGTAAATAATTAGTGACAATACACGCAATATTGTTGAATGATCCCATTACCTATTCAAAATGGCGTAACACAACGACAATGGCAACCACAAGTGGTCCCGCTGGAAACCTTTTTGGCAAGCTGTTTGACGTTTCAGGGGTAGACAGCCATATTGACAATTTAGCAAAATTACTGATTATTTTTATACGTCTTGTATAAAAATGAAGATAAAATGTGACACAGACGTTAAATTGAAAGTAAATGAATCCATAGACGGAAATGAATCAAGATTATTTTAATATAAAATGATAGGTAGAATATGAAGTTAAATATTGCAAATAGGATGACACAGCATTTTTCTTTAAATGAAGACATTATTAGCGAAATTCAATCAAAAATCGGAAAACAAATCAAACAGACAAAATAAACGGTGACATCTAGGACTCGAACCCAGGACCCTTGCCTTGCCCTACCAACTGATGTGTCCCTGCCCGATTGGGTCGTATTTAACTGTATCAAACTTCGACTAAGAACTACCAATACTCTCTTCACTTTCTTAACGCATATTTATATTGGTTGCTATCTTTTTTCTGTATGATTGCAAGATTCAAACCCGAACTAAATGCTATCTTGATAGTGTCTTGGATAAATTTTATCCACTTTCAATATGCGACCTCTATTGACTTTTTTGCAAGTCCACGATGATAATTTTTATTTTTATTTTAATTTTAACCAATAAAACCTCAACCTGTAATATTTTAATTAAATAGAGAGAATAAAAAAACTGAAATATCAGAAAAAGATACGGTTACATTTAAGACTCGAACCTTTATCTCTAATTTTTACAAAAAAGGACGATAATAAAACTTTATTATTATGTTTATTATATTCCTCAAAGAAAACCTACATAAAATAATGACGGACATTTATTTATTTAGATATTAATACAGGATATTACACATTATATATTTGTAAATTATTTTGACTGTCCAACTGTTTTAGGAAAGTCAAATTTGGATTTCACGGTTATTAGTTATTACAAAGAAACAAAAAAAAAAAACAGAAGAAGAGAAATAATAAAAATAGATGTGCCTAGCGTGTGGTCGTAAAATTCTCAATAACTAGCAATTTAATGAATAATAATAAATAAAGATTAAAACATAAAGTTATCTGATGTGTGTGTGTAATACATACGTATATGTAATAATAAAGGCTCACAACTTAAAGGTAGCTCACTGGTGTTTGCATTGCATATTATAGTCCTACAGCAGAGAAAGTGTAAAATAAAATAATAGTTTAAAACAAAGTAAAATTCTGTTTGTTTAGCAACTGCATAATATTATTAAAGTTTTGGAATGGGAGATGCAAGGATAAAGGGTTGTCAAGAGGACTAGAATTAAACCATAAGATAAATTATTGAAACAGTAATTTATTAACCTAGAATATAATTATTTAGTGATTTTGGAAAAGGTTTTGCATCACCTTAGCTATTGTGAAATCCGGTAGCTATGCCGTTCTATTCGAAATAATGAATCGGGAGTCAGCAAACAGCACACTGTGTAATTTGTAGGTGGTGGTAGGAACTAGGAACACAGTTAGAAAGTACTGGTCGTGTGCACACTATAATAAACACTGAATAGATTATCACTAGAATCATAATAATATATATTTTTAAAGATGGTTAAATTTACTTATCAAGCATAATTTATAGTGGTTTGACCCGTTGAAGTTGAAGTTGATATCTTCTGTAAGACCTTTGTAGGTACGGACTAAATTAATACAATTTATAAAAAATATTATTTATAAAATTTATTGACAGTTTGAAAATGGTTTTGTAAGCCGAAACATCTGTAACAATAATACGAATCTAAAATACTTGTAAAACATAAGAACATTATTAAATTAAATTTTAAAACAATTATGTGCACACTTTTCAACTTATTATGTAAGGTATTGTCATCAAGAATAATTGTTTCTTTTCAAATATACATGGAAGATGTATCTAGTGTGAATTATCTTTGATCTACCGTTTTGTAACTAGACACGTACATATATCAACTATGTACCTATTCGTATTCATTATGTATACAAAGTACAAAGGAAGAAAATTTACCTTAAGGGCCTGAATTTTGATTTTCTACCGATTTATAACATAATATGTCCCTTGAACTCCTTAAGTTTCTAAGTCTTAAAAAAAAGTTATTTTTTAAGATTTGTAGAGCCGAAACGTTAATTAAATAAAAATTACCTCTATAGAAAAAATTGCAAGGAATGCTCCAAAAATTATTATTTACACGTTTGTTTCTGTTATTTTATAAGTTTTATGTACGAAAAATTCACAGTGTTTCTTTAAATCTCACTTAAGGTGCTGAAGGGAGATTTTTATCTATTGTAAACGAGTCGTGTTTTATTAAACATTTTCCTAATTTTCGCTCTAATTTTTACGTTTTTAATATTAGCGTGCTCGTTCCAACATTCGTTTTGTTGTATCTCTCCATCTTATTCTTTTTGGTCAGGTACTACCAAATACTAGAATATAAACCATTTAACCACGGAGGCCACCTCTTTTTTTTTGCAAAATAATAAACATATTTTTCTTTGGACTTACAAACCAACTTAATTAACAGCTTTATACTTCAGTAGAGGAATATTAAAAATATTACCAACTTTAGCATAATATTTACCAATGGAGTGTAATCTATTTATAAATTAATTGTAGCCTGAGACCATAGTATAATTATTGTAAGGTGTAAAATTGAAATTTGTTTCATAAATTTGAATAGAAGTAAGGAAAAAATTAGCTCACTTTTGGCAGACGAACTTGACCAAAAAGCCCTTCTCTCGGTTTTTCCCTCCATTGTTAGTACAGGGTGAGCAGAGGGTAGAGGGTAGGTGCATATCCCTATTCAAATAAAAGGAGCCATTCATAACGGGGGTTCAAAATAAACAGGTTAACCGGCGGAATATTCGATTGAATTGAATACAATACTAGTGAGATCCGAAATGGGATTTTGATTTAGCTTGTTGGTTTCCGAATAAAAATAATGTTCATCGAAATAAAATGAAGCTTATTTCGTATGATTATTTATTTCGCTATCCACTCGAGCGTTCGCGTTAATAAATCAAATTTGCGTCCATCGTCTGGGATATCTAAGCGTCCGATTTATAAATCTCCAGCCCTCATGAAAAAAAAATCATTCCTGCAAATTTTAATGTTGACACATAAACTGCTTATACAATCCATTGAATCCGCTTATGTTTAACCGTTTACCACGTATTATTAGGATTTATAAAAAAAAATCCTTAAATTTATAAACGCATGAATTCTGCGTATTAATTTCTTTACTATTGACGTACGTAGTACCTAATTGGAGAATATTAAATATTATGACGTATTTGTGTTGTCTATAGCCTAGTTGAAAATCTCAGGTATAAATTTACATTCGAACAGGCATTTTTTAATACGTCACACATGATCAATGATTTAAAGAAAGAATTTTTTAATAATTTCGGTGCGCGTAATGTCAATAACGAATAATTCAGAAAAATTGCGAGAAATCTTATTGAAAAGTGAATATACTAAATTGTATTTGTGAATATTCGAACGCGGGGGAATTTATAAATAAATTTCAATAGACGTTTTTAAATAAAAAAAAATATTAAAATTGTACCAACTAAAATAAGTAGGTACCTACTTATCATATAATATTTTAACAAAATTTTTTTAATTAATTTCAAAATTGGAATATTATGAATTCTGGCTGTCCCGTGATTCTTCACGAGTCTACATTAGTTTAATTTAAAATGTTACAAACGTTACTCAGAAGCGAATTTTCAAATAACTAATAATAAAATAAATATAATAAAAAATAAATAATAATATCTAATAATGAAATAAAAATTTAGGCATATTAGATTTGTCAAAGAATTTGTACATAAAAATGCAAGAGTCAGTCATTTTAAATTCATGTATGATTACGAAAGATTTTTTAAATATTTATATTGAGGGATCTGTAGGATTTATCGATCAAATTAGGAATTCCACCGAGCCCGAACCCTCTGATATGAAAATATCTGGAGTCGGTGAATTATATTCCCATTTAATAGTTTGGTAGATTAACATGTTGTTCTTGTATTGTTTTGTATTAATTATACTTATATAATACACTTGCATAACGTGGATTTACTAGATGATCATTTATATGGAAACGTGTATGAAAGGGTTTAGTTTTTCCTATGGGAAAAAGTAAATCCGGACCTGAAAAACTAGTGCTTAAAAAAAAAAAAATTATAATAATAAAAATTTTGTTCGGGTGTTTCAAATCTAGCCACATTTTTTAAATAAAATTAGCATCATTATATTATGCAACGCCAATTATTGGTTCTTTTCATCAAATTAATCAATACTATCGAGCATAACTGTCACGTTCTTGTGTTATCAGAACACAAAAAATAATCATCAAACGAATCTAACATTACCGACATTTTCGTATTTATTTCATATTTATATATTTTCAACCACTCTGGCGAACCACCCGCAATGTAATTAATTTTATCAGCATGTAAATGATCTACGGACTGTGAGCAGATTTTCACCATGTCCAAATTGTTTATTGATGCGGATTGATGTATGACATCAGGATGCACGCGATGGCGCGGGCGGCGCGTTCCATTTTCAAACAGAGTGATGCGTTCGCAATTTGAATAGTATCTATAATGATTAGGGAGCGTGCAGGTACTTCACCTAGAAAGTTGCAGAGCTGTGGGTTTAAGGGTTGTGCTTAAATTATAAAAAAAATATTAATGCGGATAACTTTTTGTAATCGTAATAACCTTTGAAATGTGTGTATGATCAAACCAGGTAAAGGAAAGGAAATAAACGGCGCACTGCGGAATACTTTCTTCTGTCGAACTGGTTTATATTACACAGTATTTGTATAATAGTAGCGGTACTTTTTTACACCGACAGAAAGCAAATTGCGGAGTATTGAACTGGAGATTTTTATGCGGTGAGGATCAATTTATGCTTGAATGTGGGTAATGAAAAAATACAGGTCTACAGGAGGAGGGTAGATTAGGAAATATACCAATACTTGTCGACGATCGTCTGTGGTCGAGTGGTAAGACACTTGACTCCCATTCGGAAGGTCGCGGGTTCGAACCCAGCGTGCGCAAATAAATTTTATTTGATTAATTTGTGTTATTTCACAATAAATTAATAAAAATAATATATGTTATATTTGAGGCACGTTCCAGAGTGGAAGATACTCTCAGTATCGCCCTGGTGTAAGACCGCCATTCAGAATTGAAACGTTGCTTAATAATGGCTTAAGCCGTGTTTAGTGACTAGATCTGAATAGCCAGGTACTTTCCCACATACCTCTTCCCCATCTCCTTCCCTTCCCCACTTACCTTCAGCCTCACTACATACTCCAATTGGGGATGCCATAGTCTCACTGGCTCCAGAAGGGTGGAGTTGGGACTATTGTGAGGTTTCTATGTAAAAAAAAAACTACTAAGTCCAGTGGTTCATGATATATAGATGTATAATGTAGGTGAGAGGTGTATTGTGTGGATGACCTAACCAGAGGCCCTAGCACGCTTGCTCTATAACGATCGGTAGGATAACTATCGGTAACTTCTCATAGTTTCCTACGACAACTGCAGATCGCAAACGAATAGGAGACAGTTCACAATGACTAAGTGTCCTTAATATATTCGATATCAACTGTCGTTTGTACGTTTGAGATCTGCAGTTGTCCTAGGGAACGATGAGAAGTTACCGACAATCGGTCGGTAACTTCATATCGAGCGACCGTGCTAGCACACCAGGTAATAACGAAACTATTGTTTAGTAATTCATAATTATACACATGGAGTACCAGATTTCTTATCAATGTCGATATTAAATTAAATTGCAAGAGCTCAATATGTTGTTCATTGCACGTGCTTATAGACTGTACCATAATTTATCGTATAAAAGTCACACACATGGATATTGGATACACACTGTCAGATATGGAGAGGTACTTGGATAATGGATGGTGGAGGATCGAAATATATTAGAGTGTTTATCTGTATGTAACCGAAATACTTTAACCAGTGATTCCTGAGCATATTTGGAGAGAAACATGTAGGTAGGTGTAGGTGTCATTTCAAAACAATAAAAAAAATACTCCACACGTCAAAACTGAATACAATCACATGATACACCCGTACTCCTGCTCATTCCAGCAGCACCGTGATCAGATAGAAAATATTATGTTTTTCTTGTGATGAGGATGCCGCTTTGAGGAAGGAACTTAAAAAGCTTCCGAAATTCTGGATATTTATCAACTTGCTCTTTGGTGATCTTTTTTTAACGTGAATACCGCACAAGGGTTCCAAATGTTCCCAACTGTCCTGAGCCAATGAGACAATATGATATTCCCAATGAAAGAAGCTGCGGAAGGGAAAGATTTTTAATTATATTACTTTTCCTGTCACCAAACACGGTTAAAGCCAATTCAAACAACATTTCGAGTCTGATTAGTGTATTTCTCCAGAGCGATCCTAAGAGCATTTACTACTCTGGAACGAACCAACACAAAGCGATAAAACGTTTCGATTAATCCATTAATAGTTTAATTCTATTAAACTGCTAAATAAAGGATACTGTTTGATATGTTAATCACATAGGGTGGTAAGGCACGTACTTGACTTTCTTTAACCAGTGATTCCTGACATTATTTGGAGTAAAAAGTGTAAATAAAATTTTGGTCTCCGGTGACATTTTTAAATTATTTTTTTTCTACAAAAACATAAAAAATAGTGGGTGTTGGACAGTTGGTGGCGGGGTAAGTGGTGGGGTGGTTACTCGGCTGCGTGACTAGTGACGTCACGCGGAAGATTTTTTTGTTTGATTTAAAAGAAAAAAAAATCATCAAAAAAGTCACCGGAGACCAAAAATTTTATTTACATTTTTTACTCCAAATAATGTTAGGAATCACTGGTTAAAGAAATTTAAGTACGTACCTTAACATCCTGTATTATCCAATGGTTTCCTTTTATAATATTCAAAACAGAATGGCGCTTCGTTCGCAAGCAGTCGATGAGTTCGCAAATTTAAAGAGAAAAAATTCTGTCTCGTAAAAACAAAAGAAAAATGGTTAAAATGATAAAACAGGATCTACATACAAATATCGCTCTTTTAAATGAAGGAAACTGTTTACTATGATAAAACAGGAATCAATACTTGATACTGTTCCAAAGTATAAATAAAGAAAATGGTTTCCATGGTAAAACAGGAAACTTCTAATTTTGATAAATAAATTTAACCACAGAGACATCTCTGTTGACAACATAAATTGTTGGTATTATTAAGCAAAATTCGGGATAATATAATAATTATTTTTTTCAGACCTTAAATTAAACAGAAACCATAAATTTGCAGCCCTAAAAACTTTGTGGATCAAAATCCACGGATTATATCCCTTGAGTCAATACCCAACATATCTCATATTTACTTACTGCACCCCTCATTAGAGTGAGGGGCGGAGAACAGCAAACAGAATCTGCGTGCGTTTGACGAGTACTTTGAAATCCACCAAACTATGATCATTGTGTAATTTGTTATTTCAAATTGATCGTCGGTGTTTGATTTGCCCAATGGTCGAGTGGTTTGAACAGACGATAATAACAACTAGATTCCTCTTAGAAACTCAATAGAGATTCGGTGTAAGCACGGGGGATGGTTGGTTGGTATTTTATCTATGGCTTGTTGAGTTGGCGTATCTGCGTGGGAAATCAAATGAAACAGTAAATAAATACCTTATTAAATAGATACAAACGATTTGATACATTTGAAGTGTACCTATTCGTATGATACTCATAGTCCGTGGATGGGTAAGTTGTCGAAGTCCGCTTTACTTAGCCATGTTCCATGTGTATTCTACATTTCATTGACAATAAAATGTCTATTGTTATTTGCCTGTTAATATATTTATGTTATTTGTATTTTAAAAAATAAATAATGCCATCACAAAAATAAAAATACGACTTACAAATAAATTCTCATTAAAATAAAAATCAAAAATATTTTAGCGTACCTACCTATCTATTTACTAATCAGTGGAAAACATTTAAAAAATATTTTTAATAAAATTAAATGTTTTGTATATATCTATCAATATTTGGTATCTAGGTTAGTTTTAATATTCTCCTGACGAAGGAAGGTTTCTTCCGAAACCGGTAGAGTGTAATTAAAATTTTAAGTGGTCTAAAACAAATGTATGTATTTTATTGTAAAGTATGGTGAGCTACAAAGTTAATGCTTATTTCAAACAAAAAAATGTAATGTGTACATATAATCCAAACTCCTAACCTAATATAACCTAACCTAATCTAATCTAACTAACCTCACCAAAAAACCTGTTTTTTTTTTTCAAAAATCTAACTAAGATAAGAAAATTTCTGTACTCACCGTGAGGCGGACTCCGATAAGTTTATCCGTGGATTTACGAATTAATCTTATTAAAAAAAAATGAATTGTTGAAAATTGAACCTAGAAAACTATTATTAAAGGAGCACTTCCGCTTTTAAAAATTCCGTTTTTATCTCAATTGTTAATTTTTTTTCAATTTTATTATAATTTGTATACATTTCCCATCAGTATTAAAATAAGTATTAATTTTCATTTAGCACGGTTCATTTGGGGGATATTGATACAATGCCATTTATTTTTTGTGGTAAAACTTGTTTAAAATATTATAATCCTTTTACGAAAAGAAGTATTCACGTAAATATAAAAAAAAAATATACACCGTCAGAATTCGTTTTTCTATCCGAATTTACACTCACATTTAAACATAAAATACGGTTAGTTCAGTGTTTCCTACTCTGATTCAATGAACTAGGGTTTGTTTTCAAGTAAGATATCATTACCAAAATTGGTATTTATTGAGTCAAGAATTCAAATAAGCGATAAGTTCCTACTTGATCGAAACTTTTATAAATGTTTTACAGATAATAAAAAAACAGGGTAGGTAATTACAAAGCTATTTAACTTAAATTCTAGATCATCCACCAAAAAACATACTACGAAGCAAAACTGAACGATAGTAAAACTGTATGAAGATACCACGTCTCCTAATATATCAAAATACTATGTTAGGTCATTACATATGAAATTGGCGTTTTGCCGTACTGGCAACTTTGATCTCAAATATCTTCTCTTTGGTTTGGAATTCCTAATTCAAATTTATACATCTATTTACTCATGTATTTGTGTTTCGAAAATTATAATTCACTTATTTTTCCTTAATTGTTTTTTTTCTTTGCGTCACTTAGTTTACAAAATGGAAAACTTGAAATATCGCGTTATTTACGAGTATGAGTTCCACCGTGGCGCCAGTGCTGCATAAACGGCTCGAAGAATTAATGATGTGTATGGCGACGGTGCCGCAAAAGAAAACACGGTGCGTTTTTGGTTCCAACGTTTTCGCTCTGGAAATTTCGACCCGCAGAACAAGCCCCGTGGACGGCCGGAGACCTAAGTTGATAATGAAGAATTGAAGGCTATTATGGAAGCGGATCCATCAAAAACCACGTCCGAGTTAGCTGCAGGCTGCGGTGTTAGTGATAAAACTGTTATAATCCACTTGCAGCAAATTGGGAAGGTGAAAAAGCTTGAAAGGTGGGTACCTCACGAATTTAGTGAAGCAAATCAACAAACGCGCGTTGACTTCTGCGTTGCATTACTCAACCGGCACAATAATGAAGGGATTTTAAATCGAATCATTACCTGTGATGAAAAGTGGATCCTGTACGATAATTGGAAGCGCTCATTGCAATGGCTGAACCCTGCCGAATCAGCCAAACCATGCCCCAAGCGAAAATTGACTCCAAAAAAGTTACTTGTAAACTAAGTGACGCAAAGAAAAAAACAATTAAGGAAAAAAAAATATAATTTTCGAAACACAAATACATAAATAAATAGCTGTATAAATTTGAATTTGGAATTCCTAACCAAAGAGAAGATATTTGAGATCAAAGTTGCCAGTACGGCAAAACGCCATAAAATTTCATATGTAATGACCTAATATATATATACAAATACAGAATTCATTTAAACGTCACAAGTTGACACACTAAGCGACAACACAATAACATACTTTACTTCTTGGGTGGGCAATTTGTTTAATACCTTAATATATAATATTCACCGCTCAAAAGTCCCAACTGCCCGGGAAGGAAATGGGAAAAAGAGAAAGTTTGGGCAGTTCTGAAGGTCCCTTAGTTTCGTCGTATTTTTAATACTAATTTTATATCATCCGGCGTTGGAATGCACACGGAGAAAAATGTTATTCTAAAATACGATCATTTTATTCTTAAAAAGGGCTAAAAACGGGACTGAAGTTTTTACGAACAAATTAACAGTGTTTCAATGTTTATTGGCAGGAAAATGTAAGAATAATTTGTTGGTATACATATGAAATTACGTATACCAACAAATTACTCTTACATGTTCCCGCCAATAAACATTGAAACACTGTTAATTTGTTCGGTCCCGTTTTTAAGAATAAAATAATTGTATTTTAGAATAACTCCGAGAGAATGTTTCTCCGTGCGCACGACACGCACCACGATTAATTTCTGTTAACGGAGGTCACGTGACTGCCCGAGGTCCTGCCCATTGAAAAGTAGGATGGGCAAATGTCATTTGCAGATTTAAAATTTGACAATACAAATAGTATAGTATTCAATTTGGGTATGGGTACCGATGCCCCGGCAACCTTTTATTGGATTACCATCAATAGTGCCATAAGTCACGCCAGATCGGGAGTTACTGATTGAGGGAGACCTTTTGAGATCTCCAGCTGGACTTTCTTCACCTATTGCCTTGCAGCGCAGAGGGGGAGATAGATTCATACGTTCGTCACTCACGAACACATTGAATCCCAGATTCCTTCCCACCCCTCATACCTTTTTCCTTCTCTGAACTTTCTTTCCTTCTTTCCCCCCCACATAGTATCCCCGAAGATGACATAGGCTCTTGGCTATTTTTTTTTCAGGGCTTCCGGTGGGGATAACCAAAAAGAGATTTTAATTAGTTTCGTAAAAAGACAAAAAAAATGTAAAACATATTATCAAAAATAAAAATTTAAAATTTCTAGTGAACATCAAATTAAATCAGTTTCTGATATCTAGATAGGTAGCCCATAACATAATATTTTGATAAGCTCACTTTGTTTTTCGATAATCGCAAATTCACTTTACACACCATTTTTCTTTTCTTTTTTTTTTAAAGAAAGACAAACATTTCTGGATTACGAATAACTCAACAACATTTGAAAATCTCCTACTACCACCACACTAAGCGGAAGATGTTGCTTCTGTTGTGATGGAGGACTTAGCCAGCCGAGGGATCGAACACGGAACACCTGGGTGGTACCCAAACGCGATGCTCACTCAACCACTGACCGGTCTTATTTAATTAAAATCAATCAATTTATTTCGAAACCAAGAAAAACGAAGAAACCATTGGTTTCGAAACATGTTGATAATTTGGATTAAATAAGTGTTGTATAGAAAGTGATCTGTTTTCATACATTTTGTTTTGTTTGACTGCCCCGTGGTTAAAATTTTATTAGATTGATTTAAGTTATTTCATAATTTAATCATTTAAACATAATATTAGGAAATTCGTGGCACGTTCCAGCGTGGAAGATACCTCAGTATCGCTTTGGTGTAAGTACAACATTCAGAATTGAAATGTTGCTTGGAATGGCTTCCGCCGTATTTGGTGACCAGATCTGAATTGCCGGGTACTTCCCCTCATTCTCTTCCCAGCTCATTCCCCTCCCAAATCCCTTAACCGCTTAGACACATAAGCGTGTTTTCACGATAATTTAACGTAGGTAGACATAGGAATGACGTATGGCCCGTACCTGAGTTATTAAGCAACGTTCCCGAATTATGGATATCGTTTGGGACATTTGTGTGATATTTGCATTACAACAAACCAAAAATTGATTTAACTTTTAAAGGTGATTTAAATGAAAAAAACTTGCAGTAAAAATATTAATATTATAAATACACAAAGAATACCTATCTTCTAATAAATGTAATATCAGTAGCAATGGAGGTTAAAATGCAATTGTAAAATCAAGCAATGTCCATTTTTTTAAAATTTCTGACCTCCAATCTTCTCCAAGCTTAAACTTTCTATTATACGCGTATTTATCTAGGTAAATAAGTTTTCAGTGAAGTAATAAGTTTGAAGTAAATCAGATACTTGAGTCGGGCCATGTCAAGAGTCAGAAAAATAGAAGAGTATGTATGAGACGATGTATGAATGTGGATGAGGCAAAGAGTGTGTGCCAAGACCGAGGTGTTTGGCGGTCCGTCCTCTGCCTACCCCTGCGGGGAAAAGGCGTGATGGTTAGTTAGTTAGTTTAATAAGTTTTCTGTATCTGTTTGTATTAATGGAGCTTGTTTTATTAATCGTACTTTTCGTACCCTTTCAAGTGATTTTTACAACAACAAAAAAACGCACTCTTCAAATCATCGAATTTTTATTATTATTCCACAATTTATTTATATTATTGACTGTCTAAATAAATAAACTGAGGAGTGTTTATTTCACGTTTCAGATTAAGTTAACCCAATTCGGAAATGAAATGACGCAAAAAGTATTTTTATCGTGATGAGATTTTTCGGTTTCTTTTGAAACTGAAAGAAAGCTAATAAAGATTAAAGCCGATCATCCTATTCACCCACCAAACATAGAGAAACACTCTGGATTAAGTCAAATATACTCGTATTTACTACTTACCTCATTCAATACTTATACATTCAATTTAATTGATAAACATTTTAAGGGAAAAATTTTACCCCCTGATAAATTATTGTGCAAGATTTTTTTTTTTAATATTTCAATGATTGATTATATTTTCATAGGTTTGGTGCCCGGGTTCATGAGGTGATGGATTATCTAGGTTTTGGTGGTGGAAGCGTCTGCTCACCAACTGCGTGGCGGCCGGATCGTAACAATATAATATGACCTGTGACTTTGTAACAATATAATATATTTATATTATTAACCTAGTTTCAATAAGTATTTACATAAAAAATTCTGATTTTTAATATTTAATTTGTTTCCATACATTAATAAGTTTTTGGAATAAAAATAAACAGACTAGTCAATAAAAGATTTTATTTATTTTTAAGCTCATAATGGAAGTTAATGATGTTGTGACTTTTATCAAACAGCTAGATATCAGGTCGAATTCGGGGCCAGATATGATTCCCTCAATATTACTTAAAAACTGTATTCATGTTCTAGCTCTTCCTATTACTATAATTTTCAATTTATCTTTATCTACAGGTTGTTTTCCTGAAATTTGGAAAAGTAGCTTTATAACACCTATTTTTAAAAAAGGAGAAAAATGTCAAATTGAAAATTATAGACCCATATGTATTATGTCTTCACTGCCTAAACTTTTTGAAAAGGTTATATTAAGTAAAATCATGCATCTAATTAAACCAATTATAACAACATTTCAACATGGTTTTATGGCAGACAGATCTACGTCAACTAACTTATTGCTCTACGAACATTTTATTTCAAATGCACTATCCAAGGGTCTGCAAGTTGATACAATTTATACCGACTTTAGCAAAGCCTTTGATACTGTTTCTCATCGCATTTTAATGGATAAATTAGAATACTTGGGTATAAGCGGCAACTTTCTTGAATGGCTTAGAAGTTACTTGTCATATAGAAAACTATCTGTAAAAATTACCTCCACAACTTCTTACACTTTTTTTGCCTTAAGTGGGGTCCCCCAAGGTTCCCACCTAGGACCAATTCTCTTCCTATTATTTATTAATGATATTTCACAAATTTTCGATAATATTCACTTTCTTCTATTCGCCGACGATCTAAAGATGTTTAAATTGATCGAAAATTCTTCTGATTGTTTAACTCTACAAAGGAACTTAAATAAACTTTGTGAATGGTGCATTGTAAACAAATTACATCTTAATATTAACAAATGCCAAACAATCAGTTTCCATAGATCTAAAACCCCTTTATTATTCGACTACTCAATTAATAATGCCACTTTTAAAAGAGTCTTTGAATTTAATGACCTTGGAGTTATCTTTGACTCCAAATTACGCTTCTTGAATCACATTGTTAGCATCACCAGTAAGGGATTACAAATGCTTGGATTTATTCTCAGAATTGCCAAAGACTTTAATAACATAAAAACTATAAAATTACTTTACACGTCTCTGGTTAGAAGTCAGGTTGAATACAATTCAAGCATTTGGTGTCCTCATTTCAACTCTCATTGTTTACAGATTGAAAAAATTCAAAATAAATTTTTACGTTTTATAAATTTCAAAATTGGTAATCCTATTATTGAAATCAATTATGTCAATTTACGCAGTAAACTTAACTTATCGAAATTATCTGAAAGGCGAAAAATATCTGATCTCCTTTTATTATATAAAATTGTTCATTCAAGGTTGGACTGCCCTGTCGCTATAAATTTGCTATCTATACATATACCTCCAAAATATACCAGACGGAATATTTTATTCTACAACAATAACTTCGCTATAAACTCTGTGATGGAAAGAATACATAGGTTGGGCAATGAACTAACAGATGTCGCTGACATATTTAATTTAAACTTCGACACATTTAAAGCTAAATTAGTTCACCACTTTTTAAATGTTAATAATGAATGAGAAATCATTTTATTTTATTTCGATTTTCTTTTGTTATTTTTAATTGTTCATATTATACAACTGTAAACTGTACAACTTTTTATGTGACTGTTTTTTCTTCTTTTTTTTTGTTGCTCGTAGGTATATGAATTGTACCTACGAGTTCTCTAAAGTTATGCATGTGGATTTAGCATTAGATATATTCTTATTTATTATATTGTGTTTATGCTTTATTTATATATTTTGTAATCTTTTTTATTTAGGTTATATTGTTGTTATAAAATAAATTTGTATCTATGTGTAAAAGCCCAATAGGGCGTCAATAAATAAATAAATAAATAATATTTACGTTCAGTCGAAAATGAATGTCTGACGAAAAAAATTATGATTATATATGAACATAAAATTGTTTCAAAATACAATTTTATTAGTTACATTTTACGATTTCAAAATTAGGTGATCAGTGATCACTTTGCAATTTCGTTAGGTAACAATGAATGCAAAGTGTTACAAATCTAAAAATAAGTCGTCCCGGGCAGTAACTCTATGTGGAAAAATATTTAACGATGAAATGATTCAGAAAAAAAGTTCTGGCGCTGTTAAAAAATATGCTAAACTAATTAAATTGTGTCATTTGTCTCTGTATTGTGATGGCTTCAACACCACGTTCGAAAGAAAAAAAAAAGCATCTTCTTTATCGGAAGAGCTCATACAAAATTTTTCCCACCTAAACGAAATTTCAAATCGACTACACTAGCGACCGCTATTGAAAAGGACAGAAAAATCACAATCTGAGAAGGGCTGGGGTAAATAAAGGTGATGACACAATGAAGGGCTCGAAGTTTTCAAATCGATACCACGTTTAAAATTTATCAATATTGAATGTAAGCCGACACTTCAGACCGGCCATAAATTTAAAATCCTAGAGCTTGTCGAAGAGAGTTTGTTTAGTAACAAAAAAAACTTACATGGTTTTGAGGAATAAATGGGGTAATTAAGCCCAAATTACCACTACAGAATACAAACGAAGTATTGAGAAAACCAATTAAAATTAACGACGTATACAATCTATGAATTAGTGCTATAGATCGAGATTTTTCGAAAGGTAAACAAAACACTCAGATTAAAAGTAAATAAGATTTTACTTTTGAGTACACAAAAAATGAAGTCAAACAGGTACGTACTAGACCATAGAGCTATTTGGAACGCATTAAGAAAATGAATTCTGAATTAATAAGGTGATATTAGTTATTACCAGACAAAGTTTTACGAATATTATATCTGATCATGAAAAGGGACGAAAGATAAAAAAAATAGTTGTAAACATCTACGGACGCGGAAAATGAATTATTTGCACGAAACTGCAAGGAATGTGGTGAATCAAGTAAATGACAGAAACAATTTCATGTCACCATGAGAATTAAGCCGAAATACTACTGAATTCAATTTTACCTGCCGCAAATTTTAAACAAAAATAAATGGGAGAGTGCGAGAGTGATAATTATTTCAGATGTAAAGTCACAATTAGCCGAGATAATTTACCGATTATTAAGGAAAGACCGATTGCAGAATTCTAGTAAAAGTTTAAAGCAAGACTGCATCAAAAGGGTGAGTTACACTTATCGGCCGCCAGACAATGAAATAATTAAACGGACATATTAAGATTGGAGAGAGATAGAGAATCATGAAAAATAACATATCAATGAAAGTTGAAATTGTCTGAACTCTCAATTATAAAGCGCCCTACGGAAGAGCTCGATGTACGTCCTGAGTCCACACCTGGCGTTTTTTTTTGAAGATATTTGAAGGGCTGGGTACCGGCTAAAATAATAATACCATGGGGCAGTGGGAGTCGAGTCGGGGTCGAGGATCGAAGGGACGGCCTAGGAAGAGTGATAACCGTGATAGTTTCTGAATATTTTTTGTGTATAAATAATTGGTATCGTTCGTATTTAATTAATCAATATTATAAAAACGAGTGCTGTGAGTAATAATCCAAGAAAGAATGAACAAAATAGTGTTAAGCAGTGCGGGTGTTTACTAATGTAGGAAGAGTGCGCCGCGAGTGGATTAACTAAGTAATAAAATTAATTTGAATTATCAAAACCAAAAAAATACTCAAAGTGAATGAAATACTTAGCTTCAGTGAACAAATTTTGAAATATAAAATTAGCGGAGTCAAAAAGTTACGTACTAATGTCATCTTCAATCTTACACACACCAAATAATAATATCAAAACAACATTTAAAGATACACCTACGTATTTAAAATTCCTTCAATGTGCGCCGAACAAAAAAAAATAATAATAATACAAAATTTACCTACAAATACCTACGTAATAATGCCTTGCTCAATCTTTCACAAAACCAAAAACAAATAATAATATTAAGTATAATGTATATAAAAATATAAAATACCTATATGGTTATAATTTACCCAATCTTCCGAAACCAAATAATATTATAAAGTAATATTCACAAGTTTATATTTTCTTTAACCTTCCACAAAAAATAATAATATAAAATACCTACATGTTTATAATCTCTCCGACCTTCCGCGAAAATAATAATAATAAACAATACCTACGCGCTTGTAGTTTCTTCAATATATCATATAATCAAAATAATACAAATATTCAAAATAATATCAACATATACCTACGTATGAATGACATCTTCAATAGTATCGAAACAAAAGAAAAATAATGTTAACAAATAATAATTAATAACCTACGTATTTTCTTAAATTCAAATAAAAGTGTGACATAGAGTCATGGGTGCTACTACTTCTGGGGACTAAATTACCGAATCATAGTGACAGGAAGGTTTTTTTTTACTTTTAATATTTTCCCCACATGTACGTAATCAGGCTTCGTTCAGGTGAGTGAAAGAAACATTTTAATTAAATTACAGGTCGTACATGGTCCCGATACCTGAGAGGATCTGCCAATCTACAAAACCAATGATAAAAGAAGTTATGTTCCAGGATATAATTGTGTTTTGAATATTATTCTCAATGTGTAATCACGAGATTTGTTCCAAATTAAATCTATTATCAATGTGGGTTCAACGAACTTATATTTTTTGCGTGTTAGAAAGGACGAGACGAATGCGTATAAAAAAGGGACCCGGCCATAAATCGAATCCGTGATGTACATCGTACGGTCATCCAAATTAGTTTTTTTTCTGAGGTATGCCGAACCAAAGTGGAGTGACGGGAACATCCATACCATACTGGATATTAGTTCAAAAATGAAATTTGGAGAATTGAATTTAAACATTATAATTGCTTACTAACAACAATATTATCATGTCAAATTTCTTTCAGGCTTCCTTACAAAAAACGAAATCAACATTATTTCGGTAATGTTTTCTCAATCAAACCCTTCCAAAATCCCGCTTGACCTGCGAAACATAGACTTCACGACTGGGGAATGCAATAGCGTCACTGAAATTATATCCCGTCAGATATGAGACAAAGAGGGCTTTTTTCTTGCGCTATCATGCGATAGGGGATGTCAACGTAACTGAGCAATCACGCGGGGTACTGGAAGTTAATCCCTTTCGCGGGGTCATGCAGAGTGAAAAGGCATGAAAGACAGAATAAAAAGAAAATGCCACTTGGAATGGTAGGGTATGATTCGCTGTCGGAGGCGTTTCGACCGAAGGTATCCCAAGTTTTGCGAAGTTATGTGGAGGGGACGTCGGCGTGGTATTCCGTGAGAATAAGTCTGTAGCACTATTGCATACTACCAGTAGTGTCGACCTGAAAGCAAACATAGTTTTTACAAGGTAGAAGTTATGTCAGCTCTTGGAGGCGAGGAACGCAAGCCAATGATTATCCTCGTAGGAGACGAAAGGATCATCTCAAACGGCTCCGTACGCACTCAACGCGAGTAGAGTCATGATAAGGGAAGAAATGGACATACCCCTTCTAGAATCAGTCGAGTTAAAATCAAATCTGGAGGATAGGAAGTCGGGATAATACTGGAAGTGACATGAGGACTCTGCGCGCTTTCATCTGGCGTGAAGGGACCCTTTCGTAGCAATGAAGTTCATGCAAGAGAACAAAATCAGGACTTAAGGACCATCCTAGCAAACGTAATGATTGAGTCTTTGTCCGGAATGTTGGTCACCAGTATCTATTTGGTTAGAGGAGGAGCCGACTTATTCAGGAAACAATATTCCCCAGATCCTCCTATCACCCCTCCTCACCTTCCTCTTCCCCAGTACATGTAGTGTATACTAATAACAATAATAACTTGACCATTTAGGTGCAGTACGACGACATCGAGAGCTTCGCAAGGATTCTGGTATGCATGTCATAATTCACACTGTTCACGTAATGTAAATATAACCCAATGTAAACCTATAGACAGAAAAAAATCGGGTAAGAAAACTACGACTTTGAATTTTATAAACCGGCTGACAATTCACTGTAGGATTAGCGTCAATGACACTCCGTTCAAGTTGAGAAAAGGCGGGTAATACGAGTATAGGTTTGAAAATAAAATAAAACAATCTAAAAAACGGGGTCAGTTTATCAAACGAGATTCTTTCACACTTTACTCCGAAAGAACCTGAGGTTACCACACACTACATTATTTCCTCTACATGTGTATGTGTATTAATTTACACATTCAAATGTAATTACCGAATCAAAAAACACACAACGTGGTAAATAGGAATAATGTGCAATAAAATCTTAAATCTTATTTACTGTGAGAAAATCGCAGGGGTTTAAGGAAAAGTTAGGTGTAGCTAGATATATGGGAATATTGATCGAAGGCCAAAAGATAAGGGTAGCGTAGCCAGTAGATCCCGACAGCTAGTGTTAAAGGGAAAGAATAGAAAAACCAAGGGTAGACGACTACGGATCATTACAACGGGTGCCGGGTAGCCCCACAGGTACATTACAGGAGGTCCCGAGACCCATAGAAATTAGTAAGGCTAGAGGGGTAGGTTCACCACAGTATGTATGCCTCTCGTGTTTCATATGTCTCTAGCCTCTCATTGTAATATCTGTTACTTGAGTGAGCTTGTATATAATTTTGTATATTTTTTATTGGTAATGTTTCTGTTTTTCTAATTGTTTGTATCTGTATTAAATTGTATGTAATTGTAGATTTTTTGTAATTGTATGTCCCTATTTGTACAATAACTGAGTTTTTATAACTGGATTGTTCTCATGTAAATGCGAACATCTGTAAAAACCCAGTATAAATAAATAAATTATATTTAATGTCTAATATCTATCTCATAATGTGCGAATTTTATTACCATAATGTGAGTTTCAATAAACCATATATTTTTTTCTTGTTGCATTGCACTTTTTATAACTAGCCATATTGTGATAGTTCTACAATTCGAAAGAAATATACGTTCGCGAAGTATCTACAGGAATGTGATTAAAGACATTCTAGTATCTTCTGTCTTTTTCGCTAGAATATAAGGCGTGTTAGAGTAAAGATTTTTATGATTAGCTTTTAGGACGATCGTCGATGACATGTATACGATCTCCCCCTGGGACAAATATATGTAGGTAGTAGTACCTAGTTGTTAGTTGAGTTACAATCTGGATTAATTGATTTTGACATAAACACATTTCCGCCCATGCTTTTTGTAATAGAAAATATAGGTGAAAGGTTTAAATTCCATTTTTAAAGTTGGTTTTTTAACGTAGTTTTGAAAATTGAATTTCAACCTTTCGTCCTTATTTTCCTTTACGAATTATGTATACGAAATGTTTTGTGAGTAGGCCTCCTTTGTTTCGAGCTTTCGGCTTTGTTCAAATTCTGAATTGGGTCACAACGAGTTTTTTTCGGTTTCATTTATAACTGGTGAAATTATTTAGTTAGAGTTGTGGCTTGTTTTCGCTGACCTCGTTTGCAGAAATGTCCCGCCGTAAAGAACGGTGAAATTTTCACTCTTACTTCAAACTAGGCAACGTTAATTTCACCGAAAAATAAAATAAAAAGGTTTACACTGTTCACTACTTCTCTTCAACCGTTTCCTTCCTAGAAACCTAATTTGGGCTAGAATGTTGGCCAGAGAAATAACTTGGGCTTTGCCGTAAGTTAGTTGGAAAGTTGGGTTTAGGTAAGTTCGTCCATTGAGGCAAGATTCTGTGAATAGGTTTTAATTTAGTATGTTTGGTTTATGAATAACTTTGGTTTGCTACTATATATAATTATTCGTACGATATAGGTACCGCCACCCCGTTATATACTGTATAAGCAACTCTCCTGCATCACTCTAGGTGGTGCACTTAGTTTGGTGACCTTACAAAGTTGCCCGGGATCATGGGGTGAGATTTTTAAAGGTTGCGTTCGGAAGAGAATGGTTGAGGGAGACCAGCTGGACTCTCTCGACCCCTTGATTAACACCGCAGTGGGAGGGATGGATTCATACGACCGTCACTCTTGGACACATTGACTCCACCCATCCCTCATACCTTTTCCCTTTCCAGAACTTCATCTTCATTCTTTCTCTAAAATAACCCTTTACACAGAAACCCCATAGACGAAATACGACCTAAGGATATTTTTTTCTCTTGAGGGCCTCTTGTATAGAAAAAATGTAAAATAAT
Organism: Limnephilus auricula; assembly: GCA_951813805.1. Taxonomy (NCBI): domain Eukaryota; kingdom Metazoa; phylum Arthropoda; class Insecta; order Trichoptera; family Limnephilidae; genus Limnephilus; species Limnephilus auricula. The sequence goes on from OX638401.1 coordinate 5,125,214, forward strand.
AAAAAAATTGACGATTTCCGTAGCCGAGGGATTCGGCTCTCGAATAACTGTCCAAAAGTCATGAAATATATTATTTCACAATTAAATCATTAAAAACATCGTCACCTTAAAGCAATCTTGAAAAATACTGTTCTGAGATAATAGGACTTTTAGGTTTGCGTAAGTTCTAGCAGAATCAAATTAACTAATGTTGCAGATTAATGATATGGTATTAGAGAGGTTAATTATTTAACATCAACACAAAATTGTAGTAATTAATAAATAAATAAAAAAATCCTACCAATTTTGACAAAGTAAACGTAAATCTAGCAATATCTCAATACCGAATTTTGCTTGTAACTCAAGCATTTTTTTTTCAAAATATCCCAGTAACGTGTCTTGTAGAGCTCACAATTTTACATCAAACAGCATACTTTTCTTAAAAGTGGTTTTTTCGAAGATATCTCGGTATTGGTTTAAGGTGACGCATCATAAGGTATATTTGCGACACGTTCTAGAGTGGAAGATACTCTCAATATCGCCCTAATGTATGACCACCACTTGGATTTGAAACGTTGATTTAAATGGCTTTAGCTGTGTTTGGTGACCAGATTTGAATAGCCAGGTATTCCCATCTGAGTCTTCTTGTTGCAACTACCTTCAGCCTCACAACTACCTCAGTTTCACTGTTTCCAGGCAGCGGTTTGTACTCTTGTGCTGTATTCACATAAAAAGAAGATAATTTTTTTTATTCAGTTTATCTAGTAATAACACTCTTGCAACACTCAAATCATTCTATTTATTTTTTATTTTTTATTATTTCTATATAATATTACAGCGTTCACATAAAGTTATTAATATTTATACATAATAGCTAATAACATAATTTATTAACTTTTTGTTGTGTTGTGTGTTAGGGAGGTTAGTGAATGTGAAACTGTGGTTGGGTAATGTTGTTTGTTTTGTGAACCCCTCACTAGGAGAACCTGTACTGAGGTGTTTACGTGGTCATGTTTAAGTGTGACAAGTATTTAGGTGTTGTAGTAGAAATTTTCTTATTTATTTATTTTTTAAGTAAGTGCTTACTTTAAACTGTTTATTTATAAAAAAAAATTATTAAAAAAATATGTAAATATATATATATATATATTAAGTGTGTGTATAGTTGGTATATTCTCGAAAAATGTGTTTAGTTATCTTACACTATTTTATAGTTTGTTTACGTTTGGTTTGGAGTTATTATGTTTTGAATGAAGTTAAAATCTTGATTTTTGATCCAGGGTGAGATAAGTTTTTTGTGAATGTTTGTAGACGTATTTGCAGTTATTAGTTGCTTCAGAGTAATGGGCATACAATTAAAAAGTTTGGTTGCGTAATATTGAAAGTGTCTTTGTCCATGTTGGCAAACATGTTTGCTCGAAGCATAAAGTGATTAGCCAACCGACGTCAACCGCGAGCTTCGTCAGTCCCAAAGCAAATCACAGTCACGTCACCGCCCGCAGCGGAACCGATTCTCACCGTGCTCCCTCAAAATTAGATTCAATTCTTTAACGTGGTTAATGCAGCCGCCCCCTAGTGGTGGTCCTAATCAACTTACAGGCACGTATCAGTGGAAATTGGAAAAAAATCGCATCAGCCCCATGCTTGAAATGACATTATTTCAAAGAATTAATTTACGTTGCCGTTTTTAGCTGGAAAAGTGGGTCACAGTTTTTTGCGGGAAATCGAGCAGCGGAAAATTATTAATTATTTAGGACGGATTGTTTCAAATTTTTTTAGTAATTTATTAAATATTTGCAGTTATTTTTCACGGTCTGTGTAAGTTCTATTCAAATTCTTTTATTATATCATTATAGGCCAGTTGCATAAAAAACTGAAATAATCACAGAACTTTTAAAGAATGTTAAAATTGACTTAAAATATTTCAGATAACTACGTGTAATTTTAAAAAAATTTCACGACCTGAAATCTATATGAACGAACAACCCTAACTTAATAAAGCGAGGAAAATTATGTATTTTCCCATTTCTTAGTATGTTTACTGTGGTGTTTGCAACACTGCCTCTTACTCTATGATATATGGGCGGGCCCTACCGCCGAGCAACGTCCCGAACGTTGACGGAGTTGCGACCCGAAGTGGGTCATTTCAAGGCAGCGCGTTAGTCAGCGCTGCTCCGCGCTTCCATTAATAATCTTACCGCCAGCCAGGCTGGACGTTTAGTTTGTAACCATTTGTATTCAATAAACGACGTTCTCGTATAACGAACCTCTAGTGTATTATTTACACAAACAATCAGTGTGTAGTAATGAGGATAAGATTGAAGACATTATCCCAATCCAATTCCTGAACGCTACATTTACAAAGTCAGTCGTCAGTAGTAGTAATTATTAAACAATTAAAAACACATTAACATTTTATGTGAACTTAACACATTTCAAAATAGAGAATCTATTGTCTCAATTATTTTCTCAATAAATCGGTTTAACCGATAATAAATCAACCTTATAATTGAAATTTAGAATCATATAAATAAGTCATCTCAAAGTGTTCTACCCACGCCCACGGTTTGAAAATGCACTTGTAAGCCGAAACAATAACAATAATAAACTAAATGTTTAATAAACTGTCACAATAATAAACATTTAAGTGCCTCCGCAGAATAGGCAACTGAAAAAAAAAACAGTTTGCAACTAAACTCGCTATCCAGTGTATGCAATGTGATGGCCCGCACACTACACAGTTTCTCAAAACCCCGTTGTCAATGGTAACGCAAGCAGTGACTCGCGACTCGCACTGCTAGTTGCTACGATGACGACTGATCGTTCTTCGTCTATAGTTAAACAATCTGAGATAATTATTGAAATCGTAAAATTGAGTAGGAAGTTTGGTTGGAAATCATAGCAATGAACAAGTTTTAGTTTGGTTTCAGTTTCTTCAGTGAGCGGTTCAATTTAAATACTTGCAGATCTTATTTATAACATTAATAAATTGAATATAAAAAAATGGATAAAGATTATAAATTAACATTTTATTTGCATTTTGTATGAATGAAAATATAGATGTTAATTAATGAAAATATATGTTTTATTTTTGTTATAGAAAAAAAAAATTATTACTTACATAATTTTTTCATTTATTTTTTATGGATAACATTGGTGATAGTTAAGCACCAGAATATATATAGATACGTTTTTAGATTTTCACGGCTAAAAGCATTTTCGTTGTTTGTTTTTGGGGTGTTATGCCGTGTTGTGCTCCATCCGTCGATGTTTTTCACATCGACGGATCTGCCGGATCTGCCCTGATGATGGACACTGCAACGCTGTCCGAAACGTCGGCTAAAGAAGGAGGTAGCACAACACGGCATAACACCCCAAAAACAAACAACGAAAAAAGAATATATATAATTTATTTTGGTTATGCTTATTTTATGAGTTTTAATTGAGTGCCTCAAGATTGTGTTTAATATTTTGTGTATGCCCATGAGTTTTAAATAAATAAATAGGTTTATTATTTCAATTCCATATTTCAATTTTATGCATACACATACAATATTATACATCCGAATCATCGATGTAGGTACTTATTGATACTACGTTATAAATACAGTGTGTATTATATTGTAAAGGTCCGTCAAAAATAGAAGATTGGTTACTGTCACCATCAAGATTTTAAGAATCAAGTTACCACGTACGTTCCTTTCGATTGCTCCCAAGATTGCTCCGTGATGACGTGGATATGAGCACTGCCTGGTTTCGTCGTTTAACGTTAAATTAATTTAATAAAACATGCTGTAATATCAAAATTCTATTAGTCTATGATCAGTTCTATCATTGTTTCCCGTTGTCTGTGCTGTATTCGGGTCACATGGTGTTGGTTACTACGTTTAAGATACTACGCCAAATACCATCACCAGGCAAGTTATTCTGTTGAGAGAGCTCTCCAGAAAAAAATCTAGCTTCTTAGTTAAAAGGACATGTGTCGCATTAAACCTTGTTTGTATTTTAACGAAATAACAATAAACATTCACTGTGTTCTTAAAAAACTATAAGTCTTTTAATCAAATAGATTAGTACTGATATACTGGCAAGTACTAATAATAAAATACAATATTTCTGTAGAGGACTACAGCTGTCTTAGAGATTTTACACCTACCCAGTACGCACACTTATAAGGGCGCTCTTCTACGAATCCAAAGAGGTTTTCCACGAGACTGGTTAATCGGCAATTGGTGTAGTCAGTAATAAATGGGTGAGTGGGCTTTCGTAGACACCCTACACTGGCAATGTTTATCAGAGGATTATATGCACAAAACGTTTATATACTCGAAATATATACTCGACTAATTAATCGTACTTCAGAGAAACCATTCGCCCAGCTGAGTTATACGGAGATTATATATTATATATATATTCTATATATATTATATATTCAGACTCCCACCGTGCATAATACTATGGGGATATGTGTAATGTTTATTATATGTAAATCAAAAAAACATTTATTTTTACTTAAAAGTTTATTAAACAATAATTCAACACCATTAATTTGTATTATATACAAGATTATTTGTCGATAAGTGGGTAGCGAACATGACGCAATTCGCGAGCTGTTGTTCGGCGGCAATCAGAAACAGAATAAATATTTTCGTTCGACTTTTCGTAAAAAGGTCCGTGTCCAGTATTGAAGTACAATATCAATAGGAGGTAATTATTAGCCACAATACCTTACCAACAACAGACCCCTGACAATGTATTATAGCCATCCTCAAAAATCATATTTTTCTACAAGTTTTAATAACGTATATATATATATTTTCAATTATTTACTTACCATCGGAAGCAACCGGCCTTGCACAGGTTTTATGCTAGGTCATGGGTGGTTTTCAAATCTCGTATAAACAGTCACCTTATTAATTAATTATTTTAAAAGTAATTGGTGCAGAATTTCATCAATCTCAGAATAAGACCATGGATTTGTTTAAAAAACAAAGCTACTAACACATAGACACTATTCTTAATGTAGTAGAAGATTTTATTCACCAAAATTTTAAAGAAATATCGTGTGTTCTCAACTGCTTATAAAACAGACAATTTAAATTATAGTGTTGGCAACATTACTAAAAATGATCGGGGATAAAAATAACAAATTACAAAATGGCTGCCAGAATGGCAGCCATTTTCTAATTTTCCTTCTGTTCATATTCTGTCACCGTGGAGGGCATACGTGTTATTTTTATCCCCGATCATTTTACATTTGTAAGGAAAGCAATTATAACAAATAATACCCTATAATATTAGATAACAAATCCTCGAACTTCTAACATTTTCCATATATTCGGATAGCAGTATGCAAAACTACCGCCTCCAAGAGGCGTAAATTGTGCGCCATTATTTTCTTTCGTACATTTTGATGGATTTTATTCAAAAATATAATTTTAATATTAAAATTATGGAAATCGAAAAAAACAATCTCAAGCCTAAAAATAAATTGACTGATCTTTAATGGTTTGTGGTAATGAAATATTAAATAATTTAATTTAATTTCGCATTTGTGTTTATTTTATAAATCTCTTATTATCATTAATTCTATTTATGCCTGCTTTAATAAGGATATTTATATATAAATAATTTATAACAGTTGTTCAAAATATCAATCAAATTTTCATTATTTAAATCTCACATAAATCTAGTTTTAGCTTAAAATAATTTAATAATGACTGTATAATAATAATTTACAGAAATTATTTACAGTCATTATTATTTTCTATAATTGTTTTATTAATGAGATCTGAAATCCTTTTGGCAAAGTCATTTGGAAATATTAATCTTGAAGAATTATCATATTTTAAAAATTCTATTCAAATATTTTCGATGCCAAACTCATTGTGTAAACTCTAAAATACGAACCAAGTTTCTACAATATTTATGTGGCCATCCACTACAAACCCAGTCCATAATCCACTTTTTGTATTATATTACAAGAATAAACGAACTCATCTATATTTCACCAACTCATCTGTCGACGTTTTTTGTCATCTGGAAAAACGACTTGGAGTCATTTTGTTGTTTGTAAATCTGTTATATTATTAATTTTCAGTTATAAGTTGCACACACAGAACCTGCTTTTTGGGTCATTTTTATTTATGTTTTTTTTTTTTTTTTGTCCAACACAGCCACCAAGTACTAAATAAATTCAATTTTCCACCTTTGAAAGGAATGTCAACGACAATATATGGTGGCGGCACTAACAGCCAACCTTTAATAAAAGTAAGAATAATAATTTTTCTATCTATAATGAAAATGGTTACCTTGGTAAAACAGGAAACTTTTAGGATCAAATCGTAAGCTGAGAATCAGTCGGCGTAGTACATGCAGAATGTTCAGGTGCTGATTTTGTAATATTATATGGACTTGTATGTAACTTATGCTGAGAGGCAGACATCGCTTCATACACGTCCATGCATTAAAAATCTGCACCTGCAAAGTTTGCACGTGCTGCGCCGACTGAATCTCAGCATACGCCGACACTTAATGTTGATAAATAAATGGAACCACAGATACATCCGTTGACAATATTTGTTGCAGGTATTATTTAGCAAACATTATTATTTTGGTCAGATAAAAGATTAAACAATAATATATGGTAAATTTAGGCAGATTGCCAGTGCTAGGTATTTTCAGTAGGATTCGATCAGGTGAAAGACCACCATTGACAATCTAGACATTGCGTGAAATGGCTTTAGTCCAATTTAGTGACTAAGTGAATTATTCACCTACATCCCCGTCTTTCTCTTTCCCATCGATTTCCCCTTCCCAATACCTTCAGCCTCACAACATATCTCAATTTGGGGATGCCATAGTCTTACTGGATTTAGACGGTTGGAGCATGTATATATACTTGTATTATAGGTGTTAGTAGGAATGCTTACTCACCTACAAGTTTATTTTACAAATGAACACACATAATTAAGATTGATTAAAGAGATTATGTTTTGTTTAGGAATAAGAGTATGTACTTTCAATGTCCTGCAATATGATGTTATTAGTATAGGTAGTTTTAAATAGTTTGGAGATGTCTCAACAGATGTCAGAAAAGTAATAGTATAGGAGTGTATTAACTATCGCCGTTCGTGTCTAATGTCCGGCCTATAGCGTCGCTGATGATAGAAGGCTAGGGGTGGATGAGTCGCCAATAATAAGTATATATCGTGAAGGCGCTGCATTGTTCGCTTATTACAATATCTTTTAAATACAGGTGCCTTGAACTAGATGATGTTTTTCAATATTTATCACCATCCTGTATGTACCTTAACCTAATTACAACGTTACCGGTAATATCCGTTCGATGGAAACTCAAGAACTACCTGAAATCAGCCCTGCTTGCTGTAAAGTAGTCAGTCTAGTGAAGAGTAGGTAACATGTGTTAGAAATCCATTAACACAATTTACGCCTAGAACGTGAGGCACACGTGTGTGTTCGCACTACCACGTAATCCATCACGTATTGGTGACAATGAGCATCTTGAATTATATTTAATACATTTTTTGGTTCATAGTAAAAATGGGAAAAGTGGGATGCATACATGAAATTATTCAGTCAGTCGATGTTCAGGACTCGGCGATGGATGCACCTGCCCATCTACTGCACGGCAGGCGACGCATTGATCTTTCTAGCTGGTCTCTCTCCACTCATCGCCTTGCACTGCAGTGGGAGAATTGAATTCATACGTTTGTCACTTCTGGATACACTGACTAGTAGATTCCTACCCACCCCTGTAACTGTTTTCGTTCCCAAAACGTCTTCTCCTTCCTCTCCTTAAAAAGACCCCCTCTACACATCATCACAGCCCCCCACCGTAAATTATTTTCTTTAAGGACTCTTATGTGGGGGTAACGTATAATAAAAAAAATACCGTTGAAAATGAAGTGTTTTTTCTGTTAACTTCGACATAGATACGGTACAAAATTTTTTTTTTTTTTTTGATAACATCGATTACCTTCTAAAACACAGCATATTTTTATTATGAGAGTTTTTTTAATATCGATTGAACAGGCATTCATCAGTTCATAAATAGAGGTCAGTTTTTAGACCCGTAATTAGGATGAACGTAATTAGGTATAAAATGTTTTCGCTTTATTTCTAAAGAAAACGTACGTAGTATAAAAAAAATACCATTTCCGTATTCTCAGGTAGGTATAAAAATCTATTCAATTATTTTTTTATTCGCCGTTTAAAATTTCATGCAAGTGGCTCATTTAACGACGCTCCGTCGCAGTCCGTCACGGAATGTAGCCGGTTCGTCAAATACGGTCACCGATCCGTCATGATACGTCGCTGTTCGCCGTGTCAGGCTCGCCGTCAAATCAAATTTGCACGGACCTACGCACAGTAGCGTCAGGTGATAAAATATCGCGTCAGATAGTCGAAGATTTGGGTGACATCATTTCATCAACATTATCTACTTCCTCTTGTATTATTCGGTCGGGAATCCATCGCTTCGACAAAGTTCCTCCAGACGTTTCCGTCCTGCGTTACAAAAATCCTTACCTATCTTCGAACAGCTTTTGGAGTACCTTCTTCAACTTTGTCTGGGACGGCCAATTGAAATTCCACTAATATTATATATACTACTAGCTGACCCGGAAAACGTTGTTCTGCCATATAAACTATTTCTAACGAATATTTTGGTTTTTAAATAGAAAATTAAGAATTTATTTTAAGTTTTTGGGGATGCGATTTATGACAGAAAGAGGAGGTTCCATGTCGTAATATGGAATCTCACCATCTGAATTCTCAGAATAAATTTACTCATAAACGATACTTCCTCACATGATAATTCATCAGCATCATAACTTATCTCGGTAACGATTCAGAACAAACTAACTCGGTTTTAATCAAAATCTTTCTTATTTATACCATAATGAATTATGACAATCTCTAAGGCCGTATTCTTAGATTAACATTACGAAAATTCATATTACTAAAAAGTTGCCACTGAGTAGACCGGTCACCAAAGAGGAATGGAGCGCTTATAGACGTTGGCGTCGATAAAAGCAATATCTGAAAGGAGTAACAGAGTACCGCCGAATAGTCTGTCGTTGTCTTTGGATTTGTTCGTCTGTTTTTTTTGCTCTACTATTTCGCATGTTTGTTGCTTTATTCGTTCGATGGCCCCAATGGGCCCCCTTGCGTCTTGTTCACTTTAATACCCGCATACAAATAAATAAATTAAAATAAAGCGTACAAAATTTTGCACGCAGTGCGTTGTGTACATAACCAATTCCAAATGAAATGTCAAAATGATGCGACGTCTGTCATTAAACAACATACATAATTTCGTTCTATTTAAAATACGAACGACGGTTAAATTTCTTCATATGTAAATACTAAAATCATGATTAAAAAATTTGAGGGTCGCAATTAAAAAATGGGAGAGTGGGGATAGGAGGGTAATAATTTGGGGTTACAGGTATTTTTCGTTTAGAGTCCTCAGGTAGAGTCCATGTAAAAAAAAAAAATTAAAAATTAAAAATTGTCAATTTTTTTAATTTTATTTTGGATAAGGGATACCCTTAATAACCACCCAGTGGTACGAAATATTCTATACGACCTATTCTCATACCTGCCAAATATGTATAAAATATTTCATAAAAATCGATTGATCCGTTTCGGAGGAGTGCGACCACAAACACCGTGACACGAGATTTTTATAAATTAGAAGATAGTATTTGTAAGTAGATTTATCGAATATCCTAAACAGACTGTACACTGTACACATAAGTTTGTCGTATTTTGTTATTCGGCTGTATAGCCTCATCGTATGCTCCTTTGGGGACTGGGATTATTCTCAGGAAAAATATTGGTTCAGCGGATTTCCGTTTAAGACGCCTGCAGATATAAGTATATTGACTTTGTACGGACGTATATTCTCTTTGCATACTTTTTGCATACTTAATGGCCAATTGTTTCACATAAATGAAATATTAATAGAACTTTAATAGATCTTTCACAGAACTTAAAAATGATGTTTGTTGTTTGTTTTTTTTTGTTCAAATTCTGTGAAACAACCCATCCTAAGTCCGTTTTAGAATTTGAACCAATTGTGATCAGCAGAAGAGGACAACTATCGTGTTTATCGCTTGTCAGCTTATTACAATTTGATAGAAAGTTGAAACGCACCTAGAATCGGCGTTTAACGGAGAGACCTTCCTTAGTTTAAAAAAAAAATCCGCTGAATTCCCGGCCTTTTGATGATAATGCCACATTTGAATTTCTGCGAATTTCCCAGTTGGGTCATAGTTTTCCAATTTGGGAAGCGGGCGTTGGTACCGCCGCCCAGGGAATTATTGAATAACCAACACATCTACCACAGGTTACCCCAAGTGGTTCGCTAAGTTTGGTGCGGCAATATTTGTCTGGGTCTTGGCAGCGGATGTGTTTGTCCACCTACTGTGGCGGACTGGATTGGGAGAGTCTGGCTGAGGGAGACTTTCGACCTCTCCAGCCGAACTCTCCTGACTTATCACAGTGGGAGGGATGGATTCATACGTCCGTCACTCCTGGACACGTCGACCCTCAGATTTCTACCCAACTCTCATACATTTTTCCTTTCCAGAACTTCTTATCCTTCTTATATATAAAAATACCCTCAACACAACATCCCCAAAGATGACATAGGCCCTGGAGATTTTTTTACTTCTGTGGGAGGTAATATAAAAAAAACTTTTTTTAATGATACAAATCAAAATATTTCTCTACCAATGGTTCCTAAATCATGAAATAAATTAATAATTATAAAATGAAAAATAATATGGACTTACACAAACTGAATAAAGAGGTGAGGGGAAGGTAATGATGAATGATCAAGCTTCGATAAATACAGATGGTTAGTATTGAAGTTCATCATGATTTTATTGCACAGATCAAATATGAGAAGTATTATTACGATTTTATAATCGTATGAGCCCCAAAGCGGCCATCCACGTGTACAAAGCTTGCAGGCAAATATTACAAATGTAGAATTTATTTATTCCGCATTTTCATTTCCAAGAGAAAGCTGAGATTTTTTAAACTCTAATACCTTCAGATAGATCGTAACAGAAGAGCGCCAATGTCTGTTTTTTACTAAAAAAGGGATACAAGGACAAAACCATATTTTTTCGTATAATTTGAAATGTTATTCTTTCGCAAAAATTCGTCGGAATTCAGACCACCATTCGGTGTTCACTGAGCGATGAAGATATTTATGAAAACCTTATTTCAGCAATGAGAGAATATTTCAGGTGTGACCTCCAAACTTTTGGAGTTTCTAGATAATATTATTTCATGTTACACGAACATGTCATTTGTCCTTGGCATCTTTCAAAAGTAATTTACCAGAGTGAGGCGAAACCTCATATTATTTAAGGAAATGTGTCCATTTCTGTTTAGTCCAAACACATCTATTTTTATTTGTAATTCTCACGTGGGGTTTCCGTAATATTTTACATAAGATATTCTTTATTCGGGGAAGGAATAGGATAAATAACCATGGGTATAATTTCTTTTTTTATTATTTTTTATATTAATTCCACATAGGAGGTCTTGTGGGAAATTATTTCCTTCAGGACAAGTGTCATATTTAGTTCTTTGAGAAAAATAGTAAGTGGATTCTTATCATTTTAACTGATGACTCAATATTATTGCAAAATTTTTTAGAAGACTTTGGTACATACTTACTACATGACTCTTAAGAACTGCAGTATGGCTTCCCAAACTCAAGAAATTTATTTGTATCATCCAATGTCTTTCTAAAGCATTCCCGACTTCATTCGTCTTCTTGGATTCTTGGACATATTTTATTATATATTATAATTCTCCGTTATTCATATATCCATTCCTTAAACCCAGCCTAACCTAATCTAACCCAACCTTATAACCTAACCTATTTTAAAGTTTTTATGGGGTACTCCATCTCAATAATACATCTTTATTCTATAAATTAAAAAAAAAAAAAGTTTCCCACCAAAAATTGTTTAATTATTTTTATATATGTATGTAATACTTTATATATAGATTATTTGATGTAGTCTTTTGTATTTGTACTAAGCCCCTAAATATATGTTGTGATACTGCTACCCGGCTCAGAACAGATATTGTATGGTGCGTCGGGTAGCGCACATGATTTCTAAATAACCATTAATGTCAATAAACGCCCGGGTTACCGAATAACAAAAATAAAAATAAATTGTTGGCATCGTCCTATGGCTTTCTGAAGCATCCCCGACTACTTATTTGGTCTTCTTGGGTTCTTTGGCAACTTAAAGTATATATTATCTTAATAATCTGGATTTCATATCTCCATTCCATCAATAAAAATAATATTAATACTACCATCTCTATGTCTTATTTATAAACATTTCATTACGTTTGTCTTTCATTGTTTGATGATAATCTAATTCATCAATGATTGAATCAGGTTTTAGAATACATTAGTCTCAGAAATATATAATAAAATCATCTTTATTCAGATTAGAATAAAGATGATTTTATTATAAAATAAATATATATATGCTTAGATGGTTTGGACATATAGAGCGAATGAACGAAGAAAGGAGTGTCAAGAGAATATATGATACTAATGTGAATGGTAGAAGAAGTCGAGGACGCCCGAGGAAGACATGGCACGATCAAGTGAATCAGATACTTGAGTTGGGCCTTGTCAAGAGTCAGAATAATAGAAGAGCATGTATGATAAGATGTATGAATGTGAATGAGGCGAGGAGTGTATGCCAAGACCGAGTTGTTTGGCGGTCCGTCCTCTCTGCCTACCCCTGCGGGGAAACGGCGTGATGGTTAGTTAGTTAGTTTGTTAGATAGTTATTCAGTTTTCATTCTCATTTATTTCCATTCCTTACCTTGCTACCTTTACAAACATGGTTCTAGCGACTGCTGCATGCATTCCCCATTCATTAAGTTTCCTGGATTCACCATTCCTTCAATGTCTTTATCAGTCTTCCTGTCTCTCTCAAACATACTTCCCAAGCACACAAACTCAATCACATACTCCAAGACATTGAAAATAAAAGATGCAAAATTCCGAGCGTTGCTTAAGTGATCGATGGGAACACAGCCAGGAAATCAAAAGCGGAGATTACGCGGAGCAAGCAGTCAGGTACATTGAAACTACTGAATAGATAAAAGGATAGGAGCGTTGTGGGAATGTCTAACGTATCCTACATGTCGGAAAAGCCCGGCTCAACAGATCCTTACTTCCGGTGATATTGATCAACTACGTCACGACTTTCTAGCTAATCACCGGTCTACCCCCTCGCTGAGCTAACCTTGCTTAGGTTAAACGAAGCATACATTATAATGCGTTCACAGATAGCGCCAATTAATTTTTTTTAGGAAAAAGCGTTTTTAACAACTTATGCTTTCAAATATTAAGATGAATCTTTTGTTTGCGGCCGTACATAATCAATATGAATGTGAATAAATAGTTTTCTGCGTATACAAATTCAATTCTTCCAAGACAGACATGCAAGTACAATATTGTATCGGTGAACAACCCAATATTGTATTTGTATGCCTTTCTCAAAAAAATTGAGGTTGCGAGCTGCCCGATGCTTTTTTCCCGAATATGGTCTAGGAGTGAGATTTTATTAAAGTTTTCGATATCAGTTTTCTTTTAAATCGGTAGGTATATATTTTTTGTATTATTAATTAACGCTTTAAAATAGGAATAAATATAATTCGGGAGGCGGGTATGGGTACCGCCGCCCTGGAAACCATATATTGGACGACCAACACTTCTGCCACAGGTCACCCGAAGTGGTTCGCTACGTTTGGTGACTTAGCAGGGGTGCCCGGGTCATAAGGTTAGGTTTGTCCGGGACTTGAGGGCGGATTCGTCTGTCGACCATCTGCGTGGCAGGTCAGATCGGGAGAGACTGGTTGAGGGAGACATTTTAATCTCTCCAGACGGACCCTCACGACCCATCGGAGGAAAGCTAACCAACCCCTCAAACCTTTTTCCTTCCCAGGACTTCCTCTCCTTCCTTTCCCTTAAAAAACCCTCCACACAGCATATTCAAAGGTGACATAGGCCCTGAGGGAATATTTCTCTCAGGGCCTCCTGTGTGGAGCTAATGTAAAAAAAATTACATTAATTTAAAATATTTTATTTTTATTTATTTATTCAATCTATATCATAAGGTTTACATTTTTTTTGGCTTGCCTTGCCTGTCTCACTAGGAACTCCTGTGTCGAGACAGACTAGTTTACAAATATTTTTTAATTATTATATAAAGTACATTTTTCAATAAAGCAAAAATATTTATACAGATATGGATACAGAGTATACATAGTTAAGAAAAATATAAGTATAAAAACATAAATAAAAAAGTGTGAAATTCCATGAGAATTAGATGACAAGTTCACATGACAAAAAATTTAAGAAGTAAGTATTGCAGTAACAACACAAAACATACAAAGAGTAATCTATTATAAATACAAGTTTGAAGAAAAAACAAATGAAAATACACCACGGGTACACACGAGTGTATATACAAGATATTTTGAAAAGTACTTTGAAATAACACAATTAACTTTATGAAATATGCAAAAAAAAAAAAATATTATAAAATCCCGCAAGTAAACGGTTTTTTGAAGAATCTAAACGTTCAAAGTATGTTCATCATTATCATCAATTACTATATTATATGTAAATTTCATTATCATAAATTCATTGCTGCATTAACTGTAAACCTCATTATCATAATTATTATATTATCAGTAAACGTACTTCATTACCTTAAATTAATAATCTGCATACTTCACCCGCCATAACACAGGGACATCCCTAGCATGGCGGGCGTAATAACACAATATGTACACTATGTATAAAATTCTTTAATAAATAAATAAATGTTTAATTATAATTGGACTGAGGAGTGCTGACAGCTTTAATTAAATATTGTTTTTCTGTTTGTAATATGCAGTGTGGAGTCGGTAGTAGTACGAATGAAGAGCGAGTAAGTATTATGTACAGGTATTTATTCAGGAGCTGCTTGTAACAAAAGAGACATACTTCTAGCACGCATCGCCTTTTATAGATTCTCGCAAGCATACTGTCTCGCTTGCTCTCATACATATTCACACAGATATCACACTGTTGATATTCTTTCAATATTTATTACCAAGCATAAGCAGAAGATTAATTATGGAATGAATCGTCTGATTGATTATCTTATTGATTGCACTCCTTCAAAAATTCTGTCAGTCTTTAACCTACGAATACCAAGCTTTGTTCAAAAGGTATCAACAACAGTTTGGTTTTCACAATACCAAATGTGATATTTTCAACTAATGGAATAGAAACGTACACCCTAATAAAGATAACAAAAAATACACCATTCGTCGCATGTTGAGAACTCCCTAAACAGACTGAATAACTAATAAGGTCATGAGTCTTGACATAAATGTCTAAATTTTCAACACGATCGAGGAATGCAAACAGTAGTCTTTTGGTAGGACATGATAATGTGAAATAAAACCACTTTAGCTTATAATGCAGGGAAAAATTGCTGCCAAGAAGTAATGGATACTGACGGAAAGCAATCATGTAAACATAAAACAATGGTTTGGCCGTAATATTCCGGGCAGCAGTTTCGCGTGTTCAGGTATTCGTAATACCTTTCAAAACTCTGCTAGACTATGACGAATAATATTGAAATACACCGAAAATTTTATGTTTCCTTACAAACCGGTCCGATGCAACCTTAGGAACACTAATATAGATACGTATTGATCGATTTATTAAGGTTTGATAAATATAGCGTCTCCAAAACCTTCAAAGCTTTGACACAAGCAATCATTTGAATACCTCTCTGAACATGCTGAGAAGTAAATCCTAACTAAAATCTATTTAGCTACATTCTTACTAAAAACTAATTACATGTTCGTAATAAGACTAATAAGCAAAAGCCTCTCGCGTTCTTCCGAAACCGGTAGAGTTTAATTTAAATTAAAGTGGTGTAATACATTTTCGTTGTTTGTTTTTGAGGTGTTATGCCGTGTTGCGCTACCTCCTTCCTTAGCCGAAGTTTCGGACAGCGTTGCAGTGTCCATCATCAGGGCAGATCCGTCTATGTCTCTGCCTATGGTCTGCCCATGTCGAACGGAGCACGCTTTGTGATTTTTTTTCCATCGTAGTAAATTTATATAATTACCGTTTCGGTTCTACAAATGTATAGAAATGAAAAATGTACAGAAAAAAATAATATGTAGAAAAGAACATATATTTTTTTAAATCAAGAGAAACAGGTTATAAATCGGTAGAAATTCCGGTCACAATCCTTTCATAAAATGGATGTTTGAAATACATTTGATCACGCGTTTAAAACCAAGTTCATATTATAATACGATCAGAATGCAGCAAGGCGTTGAGAATGTCGGGATTTGTACAAGGAAATTCCAAGAATATTTCGAACCGTTTACGTAGTTCGTATACTGTAATACTAACGCTTGGTTCGTGGTGTGTATTTCTTAGAGTGGCTCAAACATAATATGGTAACCGAGAGATTTTAACTTGAACCGTGGGTAAGGGGCAGAAGATATTATTTATAAATATACTACAGGTCATTTTTCAGGATCTTCAGATGCTTTCCAGATTATAGTCATCATTCTTCATTTTTGAACTATGAGTCTTGTTTTCGAGTTAGTAAAAACTGTTTTCTTACATTGTGTCAAACAGTGGTTCAGACGTATCAATGTTCAGCGTAGCGCTACGTGTAATGTGTGGCAGGTCCGAGCTCTTTCCAGAAGGTGGTCGAAATTAAATTGCCTAGCGAAGTAGCAGGTAGGTGCGGCGGAGCGCCGGACAGTGCCGCGTAGTGCGGCGTAGATATCGATAGGTAAGCCGCTACAAATGTAACTTGATCAACTCTCTGGTCATTGAAAGTGATGTTTTTTTTCAATAGCTCATAACCTAATCTAACCTTATTTAACCAGTTTTTCTCATTTCAGCTCATTTTTTTTAATAACTTTCAACGACTTCTCAAAGGAGAGATAAAGTTGTACATTATTGAGTTGCCGAGGTCTAGTCACTAGACGCGGCTTGCATCTACTTAAAATGTAACGCATTTTTATTAGATCCATACAGGAGGCTCTGAGGAAAAAAAAATATCTCAGGACCTCCGTCATCTTTGGGAATGATGTGGGGGGGGTCTTTTTAGGGAAAGTAAGGAGAGGAAGTTCGGTGAAGAAAAAAGGTACGAAGGATGGGTAAAAATCTGAGGTTCAATGTGTCCTGGAGTGACGGAGGTATGAATTCATCCCTCCCACTGCGGTGCAAGGCAAAAATTGGTAGAGAGAGTCTGGCTGGAGAGGTCTTGATTAGGTCTCCCTCAACCAGTCTCTCCTAATCCGGCCCATAACGCCATAGGTAGCCAAAGCATTCACCGCCAATACCTGGATAAACCTCACCTCATGAACCCGGGCACCCCTGCTAAGTCACCAAACGAAGCGAAATAATTGGGAATGACAAAGACTTAAGCAGAGGGGTTGCTTATCAAATAAATAGTTCCCGGGGGGCCATACCCATAACTGCCTTCCAGCAAATAACTAGTTTCTCCATTATATAAACAATTGTTTTGAGAGAATGCATAGCTTTAATATTCCTGATACTTTAAGAAGAACACAAATAAAAATTATGGGATTTACACACAAAGCTAAATAGGTACTGTGGTTAATCATCTCACCAAATTGGTGTCAATTTTTCAATACATATATGTAAATACTAAAAAATTGTACCCTAAATTATAGTTATGTACCTTAATACTATTAATTTTCTTAAAAACATGCAATACTGAAGAAATTTTAAAACTTTACTCAATCTAGTACAAAGTCTAAAAACACAAAGAGAAATGAATTAATAGTAAATTGAGTTTTGTATTTCTTTAATAAAAAAGTGCAAGTTATTTAAATTGCAGCTCAAATGTTTTTTTTTTAAACTCGAAGTTTAAATCACGACCTCTAGGCGCAGATAATTTTATAAGACCTTCCTCCTGAAATGCGGGGCTAATCTAAAATTCGGAAGATCCTTGGTAAATTATTTAACCTTTCCCCGATATCGCGCATTTTCCACATAAGCCGTGATAAAATTATATTTCTCCCATTGGAATTTTCCAGGAAAATTCACGTGAAAGAAATTTAACTTTCAATTTAATTATATTTCATTTTGTTTAATTTAAACATTTTAGATATTATACGGCAGGAGAAAATGAATAGAACCTTCATTAGAAAGAAGTTTCATTGTTAAAATTTCGTAAGGAATAATTCTGAAGAAAAAAATTAAGTGATGTGTGACGACATTAGAAAGTAAAATAAATAAATGATAATATTAAAAGACATGTAGGAGCTATATTATTGTAAAATTTCATTAAAGTCCATTCAGTGGTTTTTGCGTGAACAAACATAAATACATCCATACAAACTTTAGCGTTTATAATATTAGTAAGATTCAACAGCAATTTTTTTTGTACTGATATGTTCTTAAAATAAACTTTCAGCTTCAGAAATCCTACAATTTTAATATCCAGTGATTTTTCACGGGTTTACGTTAGGATAAAATAATAAGCTTTATTTCTTCAAACTTCAATAAGTTTTAAGTTGTTTCAGAGAGCAGACTGCAGCGCAAAGAAGTTAATCCTGATTTTATCTATGTGAGAGGGCACCGGAACAAGAAGAATCAAAACACACAAATAAACAAGATCGCATAAAATGCCATTTTTGTACCACTAACTGCAAGCATTACAATACAAATAAACACGTATGAGCGTCCGAAAAGGTCGTAAATATAGAACTCAACCACAGAGTATAATATAATTCCCTTCAGAGCATAAAGACATGCACGACCGCCGCGTCCCTCTCTGTCCCGACATTTCAGCGAACTTTCCTTTAGAAAATATGGGAAACCAACGGCTTCCGGTGAAATAATGTTTTTCAGAAATTGTACACGGACTCATTTTATTTCAGCTTCCTATTTCGCTGTCGGTTTTTGTTTGTGTGATATAATTGGGGATACAACATTATATACAGGGTAGTAAAAGACGTACATGAATTATTTTAACCAGTGCTTTCTTGATGTGACATTCTTTGAACTAAAAGATGTTAATGAAATTTGGTTCTCTGTTGACACTTTTGAGGGTTTTATAAAAAAAAATATATATTTCTATATAGACTTTTCGATGATTGACTCACCTGTATCGAGACAGATATATATACAGGCACATTAATCTATTCTATAGTTACATGAATATTAAGGTTAAATACATTTTAATTTCTATACAATCAAAAAGAACGGTAAATGGAAGGGTGGGTTAATTATACAAAAAAAAATTCCCACCTAAGATTTGACAGAATTCAATTATTTTATTTTATTATATGTCTGTTGTGTTTGTAATAGTGGGCCATTAATAAAGCCACATTCAGACAAAAGTGAAGTGGTGGGCTCTCGAATGAATAATAGGTCCTTGGTTACATGTTGGTAAATTATTTTTTATCGTGTATTTTTACAATATGTTTTTGTCCTGGTCACATGACCAAGCCTGGCTAGGATTTCAGTCTGAAAGCTTCCCCCGGTAGTTAACCGAGGCCCACCCTAATGAAGGCTTTCGGCTAACATCGTAATTTTGTATGACGCTGGGTAACAATAACTGGTTTCAGTAACTGTTAATAGATGTCGTTAGGTTAGAATTTATGCCACATCCCGACAGATGTCTGCTGAAGTGGTAATTGTTACCCAGCGTCATACGTGTCGTGAACACGAACGGTTACGATGTTAGCCGAAAGCCTTCATTTGAGTAGGCCTCGGTTAACTACCGGGGCAAGCTTTCAGACTGAAATCCTAGCCAGGCTATTCAATACACTACAAAACTACACAACTATAAACATTTAAAAAATCAGTAGATAATGGAAAGTTAGGGGCAAAATGAGGGTTTAATCGGTTATTCGGCTGAGTTATCAGTGACGCCATGTGACAAAAAACATCAAAAGGTCACCGGAGACGCCAAAATCATTAACATTTTTCACTCAAAATCATACTTGGAATCACTGATTAAAGTAAGTGAAGTACTTCCCTTAACACCCTGTATATGACTGAGTGAGTTAGCAAAAAAAGTTATACAGTGTGTATCAGCACGTACCCAAAGGATTTTAACCAGCAATTCCTAAGCATATTTGAAGTTAAAAAAGTAGATCTCATCTTACGGTTTTCAAAATACAAAAACATATTTTTAATCAGACGTCTCCACCGTTCACTGTTGCCGGAACGAGAGGGAGTGCTTACCACGTGACCCGCTGGGCTGTACCTGACTACTAAGTTGCGACGTGTTACGGAAAAATATGTTTAACGTTATTAATAGTAAAAAAATCATTTGACCTCAAAATGACATCTACATGTTTTACTGCAAATATTCTGAGGAATCGTGAAGTCAAAAAAATATTATTTTAGAGAAGATGAAGAAATTTCAAAGAAATCATCAATTTTTGTTATGTATAGGTACAACATTCACAAATACAATTTTAGTTTGGAATTCATCCTCTTTCACACAGAAAAATAAACGTAAGTTAGTATGGACATAAATGTAGGTTACCATCGAAAGCTGGTGAAAGTTTACATTTTACATGAACAAAAGCGCGCAGTCCATATTCTTACTATGGTTTGATAAAAACTACCACATCTAAGACGAGAAAAGACATCAAACAGAATTCAGAGCGATACTCAAAACACATCCCTTGATAAAGTCTCGTAAATAAACAAACAATATTGTTGAAATAAGTATTTTAAAGTAAGCTGTTTGCAGAAAAATTGCATAAAATAATTAATGTTATTTTTGCGCTTTTGGGCGTATTTGAATCTTCTTGTCCAAAAAGTTATGAAAAATTAGTCACATTATTTTATATATATTTTTTAACGATCAAACAGCTATATGCCCTATATTTCTAATTTTTACGATTTCTCGTTTTTCTAACTGAAGGCCATTAAAATTACAATTTTGTAACTCAATTCCATAGTTAAAATCGAAAGTGTGATTCTTCTCCAATACATGATTGGCAAACTCCGAGAAACTATTATTATTAATTTTTTTAACCCTGAATGAATTTTGCGTACGAAACAAGTTGTTTTTTTACGATAAACTTGGTGTACTGGACGTTCATGCCAGTAGCAGTAAGGTAAGCAGCGGTAAGGATTTGCAAAATGAATCACAGACTTAACGAATGTCAGAGGGCAAGTAACTGATTGAGCCAGTTGCATATATATATATATATTTATTTAAAAAGTAAACAGTTCAAACACGAGTTAATAGGTGAATTATTTCTTATCCAGAGAGGAATGCACTGTACCGTGGACGAAACAATATAAGCCTTATAGTCCGAAAATTAACTAACAATGTCCCACTGTCTGTCGTGAGAGAAATTCAACCTTGCAAAGACCGACACGTGTACTTAATCAAGAAAAGAGTATTTGTATAAAATCTTATCAAGACAAGTCTTGTAGAAATGGGCGACGGTACATCTGTGGAGGCAAAGTGCGTGGTGTCCTGAGTTGAGAAGATTTTGGCCTCCGGTTGAAATTCGATATTTTGGGCCTCCGGTTGGAAGAGGAGATATCGGTGAGTCTCGATTTCTCCGCGTGCTGCAGTCGGAATAATGAACTCGGGAGATGATGATGATAAATGTATTTACATAATGCACTATTTACAAATGTTAGAGTATTTACAATCGCAGTAATATTATTCCGAGACTGCATGGACATGAGACCGATTAAGACTGCCTGACTTAGCTTGCTGGCGCCCTTATATACCCCGACCTAGCCGGTATGTGAATTGCAGGCGAAATGCTCCCACGCTGTAACATTCCCGAAAATTCGTCGCAGCGCTATGTGTCGCGTATTGCAGATTCCAGACCTTTCGAGATGGTGGTCAAATTGTACGGCCTAGATAGCCGCTCAGTACGAATCGTTAGCGCATGCAGTGCGAAGATACTAGGTAGGCCGCTATACATCCGTCTGCTGTCCGATACACTTGGTTAAAATTAGTATTCTATTAATTTTGATTTAAAATGGTGCCATACAATAAGTTTACTGTGTTTGAAGAAGAAAGAAGAACTTAGTTGGCCGAAGCTTCAATCTTTCAATTATCTTTCCGATGAGTAATTTAAATTATCTCTGGTCGGGTTCGTTGCTGTTTTACTGGGGTTAAATGGTTTTCTGTAGTTTGAAAGCCTAAAAGGTTAGGTATCAAGAGGTTATCAAACAAACTGCTTTTCCCCGGGAAATAGAAAATAGGATATCATCCCAGCTTTCTCAGGTAATTTAATGAAAATTTTACGGTTGATGGGGCTTTTGAGTAGTGTTTCGCTTAACGAAGTTAGTAAGTTTGAATTTCAATATTATAGAATCAAGAAGAGAAATTAAACTATACGATGGACAGTGGTCAATGGGTTAGGATGTCGACTGACAATTCCAAGGTTGCGGATTCAAATCCCATGGTGTGCAAGTCAATTTTATTTGTTTCATTTGTTTTATTTCATAATTAGTTCCTTAAAAATAATGTGTAGTACATATGTTTGTGGCTCTTTCTGGAGTGAAAGGTTTTTTTAAATTTTAGCCCTACACATGTGGCCAATGAGGAAAATAATTACCCTCAGGGCTTATGTTGCATTTGGGAATGCTGTGTGGAAAGTCTTTTCATGGGAAGGAAGAAGAGAAAGTTCTGGGAAGGAAAATGGTACGAGTGGTGGGTAGGAATCTATGGGTTAGTGTGTCCAGGAGTGACGGACGTATGAACCCATCCCTTCTTCTCAGAGGGAAGTAGGTATGTCAAGGGGTCTCACCAACCGTCCCAATCTGGTCCGCCACGCAGCTGGGCAGACGAAACCGTCAACAAACCTGAACACGCTTCACCTGATGAATCCGGGCATCCCTGCTCAGTACCAAACATAGCGAACCACGTGACCTATGGCAGAGGTCCAATAAATGGTACCCATACCGCCTCCAAATTTGTAAGAATTTGTAAGGGTTTCAGATTGATTAATATTTACTCAGACGCCCACGACTTTGATTTAAAGAATTTTACGATCAATGTCAAATATATATTTCCTTAACTTATATCACTAATCATTAGACTTTCAATTAAGCATTGTTGATTTTTTTATAATGCGACTAAACGTAAACAATTTATTTATTGAACACTCTTGAATGATTTTAGAAAGCTCTTATTATTATTTGTCAGCGTATAATTTGTTTGCCACTAAGGGTATATCGGCGATTCAGATGATGGAAAATCGTTTAGCCTTATTCACTAAACTGTCAATGGCAGAGTTATCCTTACACAATATAATATGGATTATAAATTCAACGCTTTTATGAAATCGACAAGTTCGAAAATAAGTGTATAAAAAGAGTTTCTAATTCAACACCCTTTCAATGATTTATGATTAAAAACTTTCATAGAATAATTAATGTGTAATACTTTTGTAAAAGTTAATCCAGTTTTCCATACAAAAGTTTACCGATTTTCTCTAATTATTTATCAATCTTCGGTTATTTTATATCGTAATTGCGTGGTCTAATTTACAAAATTTATATATTTACTGCCTCCATTATTCTAAACACTTTTTAAAATATCTTTTCACAACTATTAACGCCGGAAACCTGGTCGCTTATTGATTTTACGCATTATCGAAAACTGGAGAATCTACAACACATTTTGAGTCGATTTTGTAGCATACATGTTTTTTTTTTTATTTGAGATTTAAAAAATAAAGCGGTCACCAAGTGGTGACAATCAAAAGTGGATTGCTCCAAAATATTTTTAACAATCGTTGTCAAAAAATGATAAAAGTTTAAAAAAATCGAAATGTTTTTTTTGGTTTCTATGTGTTGCAAACTCACCAGTCCCATTTTTAACACTTATTTCCGGACACCTTATACTTATACCACATAACAGATCAGGCATGCCCAACATAATACATGGCATTTTGTGAAATTAGAACTTTCTTACTATTAGACCTCGGACTCGGACCCAGGGTTTTGATTGAAAAGTGAAGTATATACATGTTTGTAACAGGACCTACCCGAGAGATTTTACATTCACATTTTGAGTAATAAATGTGTAAAAACAATTTCAACCAAAAACAATAATAATAATAATATTTGGATGATTTGTTTAGCGAAGTTTCTTTAAAAATCATCTCAAGGGCTCTCTCTACAAGCTTACTTCTAACTACAGACTAGACAAACCATTTTAACGACGTACGGCTAAAACGCATCCACCGTTTTGTCGATCACTGATGGTATCTAAAATATATGTACAAAATGTACATGCATTTGACCAATGAACGCGCCCTGTGTGGCCCTTGGAAAATTTTAGGCCGCCCGTGGTACAATTTGGGTTGGCCAGGCTTGCTGTATAGGCATAAAATATATAGAACAATTTAAAATACCGTCATAATTTGTGCATCCACCCACGGAAGCGTTGATTTCCTACAAAATCAACACTTTATCGCTAAATCCGCCTTGCGATGGAAATACCTATTCCTTGGGTTAACTTTGTTAGTTTATCATCCGTTGAAGGTTGTTTTGTTCGCCTGATAAGTGAAAGTCGCTAGGCGGATACGAAAGATCCTTTTATCTTCTGAAGCAAGTTTCCTGTAAAGTAAAGCACAAGTAGATACTTTTGTGGCGGTTACTAAAGGGGTGGGTGGCGGATTCCATTTCTCGCTTGAGTACAGAAAATGATAATATAAAGATGAACGATTTATAGGTCATTTCATCAAGTCATAATGTCATTAAGTAAAAATTTAACTTGATTCAGATAATTAAATTTTATTAGGGATAATTTACTTGACTCGTTGTAATTAACACTCGTATTCCCTTGAAGTACAAAATATTAACAAGTCTCAACGATTTTTTTTTTTTAGATTATTAATTTAATTATTAATTAATAACCAAATAAATCTAAATAAAATTCCGATACTTAGGTTGTTCTCCATTAACAAAGAACATTCACTTCACAATTCTCCATCTACACTTACTCTCACTGCCTTCACCGGTGGAGCTCAGCCCATTTTTTTTTAATCCACTGGAAAACGAAATATATAATTATAAAAAAACATACTAATAAACTTGACTTTAGTACAGTGTAATACTGTCTTGAAGAAGCTATGTTTGTGGCGGAACTTCGTCGGCATAAAAAGTCACATCACAAAGTATCTTCTTCACACAAAAAAGATTATTCTAGTATACTAGTGGCTCGATTCAATAGTATCATTGAAAGGGTTTTTTAAAAGTGCATTAGACTAAATCCACCTGATTAAAATGTACTATTTTAACGTAGTTACAGCCGGAAAAAGTGTCACGTCGTAAGTATGGGTTTTTCTTTTATTTTATTTAACCTTTCAAGCTTCATATTTAATTTGAAGCTTTTATAAAAGACCACCAAAAAATTAACATCACTTTATACTCAAAGAAATGATTCGTTAACTCTCTGAAAGCAGGATGAAAAAAAATGTCACCACCACTTTGATTTATAAACCAAGTGCTAAATCATAAACCAGTCAAACAAAGAGACAAAACAGTTTGGCATTAAATCTGATTTTACTTCATTGTATCCAGGTAAAAAAAAATCCAAATGAGAAGCTCATTAAAAAGGCGCGAATCAAACCGAAGCGACGTTAATATCAAAAAACGTTTCTCCGTAGCCACTTCATCAAAAGCGTACAAACAAACCTGATTAAAAAAACTTCCACATAGGACAATAAATCACAATTACGTCCGTGACAATGGCACAATCGTACAGAATTAAACCGAAGTTACAAAAACAAATTATTCCAATAAACAAATAAATGTAAAAGAATAGAGTAGCACAATTCGGCCGGTTATTTCAATGTATCCCAACAATGTACATTAAAGAGCCCTTTAGTTAGTTCTAGCCCTCAATTCGTCACACAACGACGACAAATTTGAATTCTTGGGACGATTATTCAAATTGATGTTTTTTTTTTAATTCATTTTTTTCTCGTTGAGTGGCCATTGACAGCAAGAAGGTTCGTATTAAATTCAGGGTTGAACGTGGAACAGTGCTTTAACTGGTATTTTTAACGTACAATTTAAGAGCACGTGCTGTTTCGTCGTAAAGTTTGGCATAGTAAAAGGTTCGCGTTTTAGTTCGTGATACTGAGGGACAGATAAAACATCCAGCAATGTACATAAATAAACAAACGTGTCTTCTTTATCTAGCAGTCGTTATGTCAAAGATTATCTTTTTTTTAGTATTAAATTAGGCTTCACAAATTTTGAATTAAATATTATTATTATTTCATTCATTATAAGTTCAAGTAACTAATGTTGAGATATTAACAATTTAAAGATTTTTTATGATATTGTAAAACGACATTTATACAAAAATTCATAATGTCCCGTAATTCTTCACATACCATATACATGGAGAAGGGGAAAATCAAATATTGTGGCGCTATTTGTAAACCGGGAATGTGTTTATTTCTGAAAAAAGTCGTAAGTAATATTGTCATGTATTTAGTGAGATTTGAGGCATAGGGCAGAACGAAAACGTTGCAATTATATACAAGCAACCATTTTTGACCGTCTAAGTATTTTTTTTATAAATGCAATTTTTGTGTTTATTTAAATTTAAATTTTGTCAGTGCTGAATAAAAGTTTTAACCAATTATAAAATCACTTTGCGAAGCAGAGGTAACCATTTCCACCTCTGCCCGGGTAAGTGCCTCTTCTCCCCCTTCAAAAGTTTTGAAAGGGGTTTAAGTTATTTAAAGGGGTTGTTTTATTGCAAATTTAATGTACTATAATGGCGATGCTGCTTGTTTTTTAATGTCAGAATAGAGATATACGGAGGGGTGGACGGGGATGATTTGGAAACGGTAAAGATGTTTAATTGAACCATATCTCAAACACGTTTATATTATTTGAAAGACTGCCACACTACATAAATATGTTTTTTACAATGTCCACACTACATGAATATGATTTTTACAATGTCCAAATATTACAAACATACACAGAAAACATACTTACTTACCTTGTAGGTCACTTCCGATAAACTCCCTTTATTAGAAAGTTTATGTTTGTGGAAGATACCACTTTGCACGCAGATGACGTTATATAACACTGAACATTGAACGGTGTTACCACTGGAGCGACCTCGCAAAAAAAAAAAATTGCCCCGATTGCTCGAGATTTACAGACGATCATTTTTTTTTTTTTATCAACTTAAAAAAATCATACCTTTGAATTTTAACATGAAGACAAAACTAATTAAAATGCTATATAGCCAATGAATTAACCTGTAATTTACCGTTTACCTCATATTTGTAAGATTTATAAAAAAAATGTAAAAAAATCGTAAATTTTATAACTTCCTGCGTGTTTGATACTTTGAAACTGCCGTCAGTGGTAGGTATTTATTCGAGTCAGCATAGAATATTTCAGATTTCTGTATGTTGTCTGTGGTATATTTGATAATGAAAAGTACATATCTTTGGAAAAAGGACTTCATTTTAACCGTAAACAGCTGATAAAAAATCTGCACGAATTTTTTTTTTTTTTAACATCTCTTTAAAATAGTCTCCGAAGTTCGGATTTGCAACATCTATGGTTATAATAGATAAAGCTTTTCAATAGCTTCGTTTATAGACCAAAATAAACGTGGGAGCTATAAATATTTATTTTAAAAAATTCCGAATCAAGAGATAATTAGCTTTTTTTATCCGAAAAGCAATCGTAAAGATTTAAAATAACGCTCATATAAGCCAAAAATCGCTCCAGCGGAGTTTAACCACAATATCACAAACAAGTTTCAATTATTTGAAAGACTGCCTCACTATATAAATATATTTTTTAATTCTGCTAACAATATCCAAGTATTACAAACAGATACAGAAAACATAATTAGGTACCTGGCAGGACACTTCCGATAAACTTACTTCTATTAGAAAGATAATGCATGGAGAAGAGATATGACTAATAACTTTCAACCATTCAGACCACCATTCAAAATTCAAACGTTCTTTGACATTTCTAAGGCTGCGTTTGATGAGCAGATCTGAATTCTCCGTCTTCCTCTTTCCAAAGTCCTTCTCCTCCCCAATACCTTCAGCCCCACAATTGGGGTTGTTATAGGCTATTTGGCTCCAGGCGGTTGCAAGCAGTAAGGACTGTTATGCGGTACTCACAAAAAAGAGTAATATTTTGATCACAAACAGCACGATCCTAACACAGAATTATGGATGTTGTTTTATTCGTACTACACACGGAAATGCATGCGCCATTTTACACGCCACTCACGGGTTTTGATACTTGCATTATGCGGTAGTGCAAAAGTTGTAACTTTTCCGCTTTAAAAGACGAATGGCTCTATGTACTCAGAGCTCTGGCGTTATGAAATTTGAATATTAATTACCCTCCTAATTTCAATTCTTTCAAACAACAATAATGTACCGTCCAATGCTGCCGATTATATAAAATCTTTACTCTATTGTCTTCCCAATGTCTCCGAAACTGAAAACTAAACAGAATACTTCAGTGAATAGTAGAAGTCTATTCTTTGACAAATCTGAGCTAATTCAAGTACTCAATATACAAGATATTTCAGTCACCGCCATTTCCGAAACTTGGTTAAAACCGTCGTATCAATTTAAGATTCCTGGATAAAATCATTGTATTAGACATGGTAGGTACTTTAAACTATAATATTTAATTTATCCATTATTTTTCTTCTTACTTCGTAGATATTTAAAAAAAGTATTGCCAATTGACTTAATTACTCTTTACATAAGTATCTAATTATAAAACAATCAAGACAAACTTGTCATCAATAAAGGGGAAAAATATTACGGTAAGTGCGTCACTTAATTGATTTTCCAAGTAAATCGGTTTAAACCGAAAATATTAAAGAACCTTTACCATACAAATAAAAATGGGGTAAGGATAAAAAATATTACTTTGGTAAGTCGTCTTAATGTGACTAAACTACAGTTTGAAAGTTGTCACAATAATACTCGCAAAAGTTTAAATACTTGCAGAACTTAATAAAAACATTACTAATTTGACATACTTAAATTTGAAAATACTCTTTTTGTTTTGTGGTTGGATTTTCCCTAGTTTTTCATTGTATTGCCATTAATGGTGACGTAACATACTCGTATTATATGCATAATAATTTTGTTTAGTGATGTAAATAGTTAAAGAAAATCAGGTATAGGAATGGGTTGCATTTATTAAACATGTCAATAATTTTAAAGGGGAGACCAGTATTTCTCAGCACTTTTCAAACACATGTATTTTATCGATAATCATTATTTCCAACGTTTAGAACCCAAACTCTTCAAGATGTGGCAAATAACAGTAACACAAATCGTAATTCCAGGTGATAGATATCTCGTTTCAAAACAGAATATTAATGAGTTGATTAGAAACAAGACAAGGGTTACCGTCAGAACTTCAACATTCAAATAGGATTAAATTGGGCACGCGACACGACTAATGGATGATACGTAAAATAAATTCAAATATCATCTAAAATTGGCTGGGGCAGAAAACAGAAGGCATGCACAGACGAGATGGGCTGCTGCCAAACAGAATTTCTAACTCCAAAAGGGTGATAGCATCTAACAATTAGCAAAAACTATAGACAGTTGTTAAGAGACATATGTTTATAGGTACAAAACTGAATTTTGGATGACTGACAAGGAGATATTCCGCGCTCGGAAACAATTAATTCGTGACGCTGCAACTCGGTAAATCAGAGTCTCTGTATTTAGACCGTGCCATCCAACATTCCCACCATACAATAAATTTCGTAGGTTATTTGCTGCCGCGACGATAGAGTCAGTATAACTGTTATTTTTATGTGATGGTATTTTTTATAATTTATTTTTACGCTCGTCGGTGTTTTATCTTGGGCGTGAAGCATATTTCCCCAGAATGGTTGCACTAAGCGGGATTGTGTGCAGCCTATTTTTTATTTTTATTTATTAACCAAAAAATACATTTAAATGTAATTTATTTAGGTATATGCCTAGGCTGAGTATGTTCCGAGGTGGCAGGAATTTAATATTTTGTTAAAAGAAAGAGTAAAATTAATTATTAATTCATAAACAGAATTTGGAAAAATAAACATAACATGAAAATTGATAAGAGAAATAGAAAAGAAAACATGGAGAAGAGATGATATAAAGAAATATTTAAATTCTGTTTTCAAGAAATTGGGAGTTAATTTTACCCCAACGACGATTAAACTAGAGGTGCAAAATACTCCTTATTGCCAATTACCATATTAATAATAATACGGTAAAATAGGAGTAAGTATATTCATTGGTTAAACATTTGAAAAACAATAGTACAAACATCAAATTAAAGAAATACATTTTTTTATATATAAAAATCTCGCGTCACAATGTTCGTCCAAGATAAACTCCGAAACTACTTAACTGATTTTGATGAACTTTAATGTGTGTAATTTGGTCCAACTTAAAAGAAAGGATAGTTGTTATCTCGGTTATTGACTTCAATATTTATTATTGCGAATTAAATATTCATTAAATCTTTGTTATGGGACAATGATTTGAAATTATTTGTAAGTTCCATAATTTTCTGACTGATGGCGGTGTGAGTTAATTTATTGACACAACCTAACCTTATCTAGGTTGGGTAACCATCCGGTAGATGGCGTTGTATTTCGTTAGCAACAGCAACGAGTGGTCAGCTAGTATTATATAAATTCAGAGCTCGGAACTAAAATAACTGTTTGATGCCTGAACATAACAAAATAAAAATATATAGGCAATTTTTAATACCTAACATGGATCTGTCCATGACCATTTGCGTGGATGCCATTTTGTCAAAATTTACGTTGTTGTAGTCCACATTAGCACTCCAAAGGATAATACTAGAAGTATGCATTTATAAAATACCTACACTTTCGGAGGTGTTGAGGTGTCTTCCTGTATACAAAATTATTTTTCATTGTGTAAAATGTAATGGTACTTCCACACCGCAGCCAACCTTCCAACTCCGAACTTAGTTCGGAGTTGGAAGATTGGCCGATCGTGTGGTTGCTGCAGCCAACCTTCCAACTCCAAACTCCGAATTTCAACATGGCGGATGTCGAACAGCTGATTCGGCGCTTATCTTATCAGTTGCCTACAATTATTACGCAGAAGTATATACACGACATGTTTTCAAACAATTGTTATACCACTCTCCCGTAATAATATTTTCATTTTAATGGTACGCGGAACACGTGTCTTGATCGCCAGCGGTTCGCAGAATGATGTGTGCATAAATAAACCAATCCCGATGTGTGGCTGCGGCAGGCTGGTTCGTGTGAGTTGGCAGTCACGATCGCCTCGGAGGCGATCCCAGGCCAACTCGAACTCCAACCTTCCAACTCGATCTTCCAACGCACGAACTACCCCTCCACACAATCGACCAAACGTTTGAAGTTGGAAGTTGGCCGCAGTCTGGACGTAGCATAATAATCAAACTTCGTTGCCAACTCACTTCACGATATTCTCCGTCTAACAGAAAGATAGTTAATAACATTTACGTACATTATTAGGAGCGCACAGTACATTGACTAAGGCTGCGCGGCGGAGGCTGCCGAGGGAATGACTTCCGGTAGGTATTGCCGGAAGTGATTGATCACGGACCTCCACGTCCGGTACTAAGTGCCCGAGGGAGAAGAACGCCTAACATGATTTGTTACTTCATAGCATGGAAATTGTATTACATCCTTAATTAAGTCAACAGAGAAATTAAACCCATCGATAAAATGATTGGTAGATCGAAATATTGAGTTATTAAAAAGTTGAATTAATATTTTTGAAGTAAAACTTCTTTGCGCACGCTTGACTTGGGGGGTAAGCAGGCGAATGCGTTACGAAAAGTGTTGTCGAGAAAAGCCAACGGGCTGTATCACACTGTAGGAGCAAGAGAGAGCAGTGCGCGTACATTTTCCTTATCTTTTCCTCTCATAGCCAGTGCATGAAGATTTTTCGTAATTTCATTTCGTTCTTGAATAATTTTATAAATACTGTAGGAGCAAGAGAGAGCAGTGCGCGCGCACACTTTCTTTCTCTCTAGAAGTTTTACTTCAGTCATGTGGTCTAAAGCACACTCGTTTTTTTTTCAAAATTAATTGTCAAACTGTATTTGTACCTACAAGTCTTGAATTTTTTGTTGTTGTTTTTTTTAACGTGAACTCAACCCTAGAATCCCACCGTTAGACTATGGCATTACCAACTTTCTTTTGGGTATGCTCGGAACCAAACATCTAAGGGTCAGAATTGATGATTGATCTCCCAGCTTGCAGGACTGGGACCCAAATTGCCTATGATCATGCCGGTTGGGAGAGCTATCTTGCTGTTGAACGGAATTAATTTGGATATCGACTTACTTAGGGTCCGTGAAGATGCTTTAAAAATAGGAGTTCTATAAATGCTGCAATAGTTGGTATACCTGCAGCTTATGTTATATATATATATTTTTATTATTTTTTTTTTATTATTTATTAACCAAAAAATACATGTTATGTATTTTTTGCCACCTCACTAGGCTGAGCCTGTTCCGAGGTGGCAGTAATTTAATATTTTTTATATCATTTTCAAAAGAAAGAATAAAATAAATTATTAATTAATAAATAGAATTTTGAAAAATAAACATAAAATGAAAATTAATAAGAGAAAAGAAGAAATGGAGAAGAGATGATATAAAGAACTTAAATTATTTGAAAAAAAGAGAGATAAAATTTAATACAGGTAGCTATTATATTGAAGAAGTTATCATATGTCCGCAGTATATAATGCCCTTGTTTACAATCCATGTATGTATTTTGTGTTTTAGATTTACGCTTTTTATCAGGTGAATGTCTTTAATGTCTTTTTCAATTAAATTTGAAAGTTTTGGAGCCAGATTACGGTAATGTCTTTGTCCATAGGTGGTATTTATCCTCGGAGTCATGTGTTGATGTCTATGTCTTGTACAGTAGTTGTGTTGTACAGTATGTTGGTTTAGCTTGTCTTTTTGGTAATGTATAGATATAATTTTGATGTACAGTTGCTGTATGTTCAGTACTGCGAAGTCCTTAAATAACTGTATTGTAGAGAATCTATAAGGTTTTTTTGTGAGAACTTTAATTAAGGCTTTTTGCGCTTTGACGAGAGGGTCCATGATAGTCTTAGCAGCACCACCCCAACCAATCATACCGTGGGTGATAACCGATTGGCCTAACGCGTAGTATATAGTTTTTAAAGTCTTCATTGGCATTATGTTTCGAATGTTTTTAAAAAGATATATAAGTTTTCTGACTTTACCCGCTGTTTTATTTATTTGTTCTGTCCACCTGAAATAGTTGTCAATGTAAATGCCTAAGTATTTGATTGTCTGAGTCCGCGCTAGTGGGTTGCATTGGCAGTTTTTTTTAGATGTGCAGTCGTGTATGGTTAAGTTTTCATCGAGTCTTGGTTGTCGTCTGGGATCTATATTAAATGTCATGTACTTTTTTTTGTCTATATTTAGTGTTAGCAGGTTATTGTCTAGCCAATTTTTAATCCGGTTGATTCCTTCAGCAGCTTTTTATATACATTTGTCCAGGAGTCAGAAAACAAGAACAGTATCATCCGCAAAGCAAATAACTTCACCGCTAATGTCTAACTGACACAGGCAATTTATATAAAGTAAAAACAGGATGGGTCCTAATGTACTTCCTTGGGGAACTCCGTAGGTTATGTATCTGTTTTGGCTTGTTACGTTGCCTAATTTTAGTGCATGACTGCGTTCAGTTATATATGATTTGAACCAGTTATATGCAGATTTTTTAATACCTATGTTATCTAATTTTTTAAGGAGGATTTTATGGGACACTGTATCAAAAGCTTTACTTAGATCAAGAAAAACCGCAATGCAGCTTTTTTTTTGGTCAACATTATTTATAATAGTTTCGGTCACTTTTAATATTGCATCCTGTACTCCCATATTCTTTCGAAAACCATACTGATTTTCTGATAAAATTTTATGTTTGTCTAAGTAGTCTACCAGTTGGATTTTCATTAGATTTTCGAGTACTTTTGTGAGAACATTTAAAAGTGATACAGGCCTATAGTTAGAGGGATTCTTTTTATCTCCGGATTTGTAAATAGGTACTATGTTTGCACTTTTAAAATGGCTGGGAAATATACCTCTAACAGTACTCAGATTACAGATGTAGGTGAAGGGAAGGGCTATTTGGTGTTTTATTTCTTTTATTAGTTTAGTGTCAAGTTCGTCGGGTCCAGTCGCACAATCATTTCTCAGTTTATTTATGTGATGTATTATGTCTTTAGTTTGGAAAGTTTTTACTCTAAATGTATTGTTATCGTGTGCATTATTAGTATATTTATCAGCAAGTGTATCTTCGTCAGTGTTCGTTTTATTTAGTAGTGTTTGGGCTAGTGTTTGTCCAATGTCTGCAAAGTAATTATTTAATGTATTATATGTAATATGATTTTACAAATGCATTTAAAAAATACACCAAAATGCTCAATTTTGAAATATATTTAAGATAACAAATAAATTGAATTTAATCTCCAATTGGGGTATGTTGAAAAGGTGAAGGTTGTGCGGAGGGGACTAAGATGTGGCAGAGGACAGTGGGGAAGTACCTGGCTATTCAGATCTGGTATTAAACCGTTTTAAACAACGTTTCACTTCTGAATTGTGGTCTTATTCGAGGGCGATATAAAGAGCATCTTCATCTCTGAAACGGGCCGAAAATATACTTTATAGTAAATTAAAGTAACCAACCACTCGACCGTCCGTGGTCGAGTGGTAAGACACTTGACTCCCGTTCGGAAGGTCGCGGGTTCGAACCCGGCGTATATAATATTATAATTAGTGGTTTAATACAAAGTTATTTGTTTTAATTTAATTCAAAATGACGCCACAAAGTGATTTTGCGAAGTTTGAACAAATAAATTTTATTTGATTATTTTGTGTTATTTCACAATTAATTAATAAAAATAATATATGTTATATTTGCGGCACGTTCCAGAGTGGAAGATACTCTCAGTATCGACCTGGTGTAAGACCACCATTCAGAATTGAAACGTTGCTTAGCCGTGTTTAGTGACTAGATCTAAATAGCCAGGTACTTTCCCACCTTCCTCTTCCTCATCTCCTTCCCTTCCCCCCCTTACCCTTCAGCCTCACAACACACTCCAATTTTGGATGCCATAGTCTCACTGGCTCCAGAAGGGAGCAGTTGGGACTGTTGTGAGGTATATCTATAAAAAAAAAACCACTATTACACAAAAAATATATTGATTTAGAAGTTGTGTTTACCTATAATTAGAAACATCAAATTATGTGGTATATTCTGTTGACGAGCCAAATAAATAAAAAAGGAATAAATTGTGAAATAATACCACTAATTACTTTGCAAAAATATTTAAAATTTCCTCTGTCATTGAAGTGCATCAAAAAAAAACCATAGTACAACCCTTTGTATTAAGTCTGCGTTAAAATCCTTTCCCACTAAAATCCGTAAAATTTATTACGTGTTACACAGTAATTCAAGCATGTATTCTTTTGAAAGCAATGTCACCAACTTGACACTTAAAAGTTCCACCGCAATAGTATGTCATTTCTTTAACAAAAACGTCGCGTTTCGTCCAATTAATGTCACAGTCACTCGAGGCTGTCAGTCAAAAGTTATAGTTAGTGGTTCCCCTCGCCGCACCGTCATTCAGTTAACAGTTAACTGAAGTAGTTAACCACAACTGCGACAATGGCTAAAGTGAAACGTTGGATAAAGAATAACCACCGCCCTTAACAAATGGGTAGGCACTACAAGCTGCTGAGTGTGAAGGTAAACCAGATTGACAAGAACATACGATCGGAGAAAGGTTAAATGTTTTTTTTTTGTTAAAGTGGTGTGTGATATTTATACTTTGTTATTATTTTTGTTGCAAAAACTGAAAAAAAAAATATATATTCATTTATTGAGTTAGTTTATACTATGTTAGACATTGAACTAAAATATAAATTACGAAGAAATAAATAAATATAAAATATGAACTATAAATTTAAATATTTTTTCATTCTTTCGACTTTCAGGTATGTAACCATAGGTCTTTAGTCCTCCACACATTAGGCAGTCCTGTGATTTTGATTTTTCAAATGTGACAATCTAAATCTATTTATATTTCTGATTTCGTAATTATCTATACCCCTATTAAAAACAATTATATCCTTAAGGTAGATACATACTGGGTCGACGTACGTAGTACGTACGCATCACTACGCCTAACCTGTGGTGACTTAGCAGGGATGCGCGGGTTCATGGGGTGAGATTTGTCTAGGTCTTGGCGGTGGATGATGTGGACACACTGAACCCCAGATTCCTACCCATCCCTCATACCTTTTACCATACCAGAACTCTCCTTCCTTTCCTAAAAAAAACCCTCCACACAGCATCCCCAAAGATGACATAGGCCCTGAGAGAAATTATTGTGGAGCTTATGTAAAAAAAATTGTTGTTAAGTAGCCCAGATATTGTTAGGCGTAGCGATGCGTACGTACTACGTACGTCGACCCAGTATATATCTACCTATAAAGTATTTTGGAATTGGGTTTTTCATGACTTTATGCACAAAAATTAACACACTAAATAAGTCCCAGTAAGACGTGAGATCTGGGTTCGAGTCCCAGTTGCGACCATTATATTTTATTATTTTTCTGCGTCTTGTTCATTTTCATATTTTAATTTAGATTATTATTGTTTTCTTCTTCTTCAATGATACATTCAATGGGTCTCTTTTTATTATAAGTCAATAAGGAATTCGATTTAGCTACTATCTTATTTGATTAATTCTTGCATATTTGTCCTTCCCTGTATACATCTCATAGCTCTATTCTGTACAATTTCTATCTTGTTTAAATTTCCTTAATTGGCCAAATATAACATCGTAGAGCAGTAATCTAAATATGGAGCAACTATATTCCATTTTTTTAAATAATTTATTAACGCCTTGAAGGCTTTTACATAATGTATACATTATATAAGAAAGTTGTTCGGAATTATGATAATAAGTATACTTATCGATCGTCTTGTTTATTAATCAGTCATCTACGAAAAAACTAAATTCGAGTTGAGTGTGCAATTACATCTATATAAAAGTGAACCCTCTATCTGGTACCTTTCTCTGATCACCACCAAATCAATTATAATGTATTTTGCATTTTGCATTTCCATTTGAAATGAATTTAATTGAAATAAAGTACATCTCTGAAAGTAACTTAGTTGATATTAAATATTGCAGAACAGATGTTTATTTATTTAATACTAGTCTGATACGAAACGACATTGAGAGAATGTTAATTAATTATATGTACTAGAACTAGATAGACATTACAAGGCTTCAAACTAATTTAATTTCTTTTTTCATGATAGTAAACCGTACTTGCGCAAAATAAGTAAGAATCCGAAAATCTTTTTTCTTTAGCACCATGAAATTTGAACATTTTTTTCTGTTTGAAATTAAAAGGATACAGTTAAATGTTTTTTTTTTACCTATAATTGTGTTTCACATCATACGCCAAGAAGAATTCTAATATACATTTATCTATGAAAAAAAATTAGAGTTCAAGAAAAAACAGTGTTAAAATCAGAGGAAGATACAAACAAGGAGAGTTTATAAAAAAAATTAAACAGGGTTTTATTAATATTTCCCACAAGTGGAATCATAAAGGAAGAAATATAAAAAAAAATTTAACTAAAC
Source organism: Limnephilus auricula (assembly GCA_951813805.1). NCBI lineage: Eukaryota > Metazoa > Arthropoda > Insecta > Trichoptera > Limnephilidae > Limnephilus > Limnephilus auricula. The sequence goes on from OX638401.1 coordinate 5,163,032, forward strand.
TACTAACAGAATACCACTCATTCATAGAGTTATTTTACCAAAGCTGCGGTTTTACACCACTCCACAATTCCACTCTAATAGAAATTCAACAAAATTGGTTTGGCGTTTTTGGTAAATATTTAACACTTTCAACAAAAAAAAACTATAGTACACCCAATCGCAAGAAGCGATCCAACCATGGCCAATAACTTTTTTAAATATTTGTTAATGGTATTGGCTCAATGTTATAGAAGTAAATTAGATAAATGTTTATTGTATCCTGGGACTCATTCACATTTAAAAAAAAAACCCAACTAATTGTAACCTCATATTCGTACAATTCAACAGTCAGAAGTAAATAAGGGGCCAAAACATTCCATCTTCAATTATTCAAAAACTATATTTTCTATTTCAATTCAATGTCGCGGATGTGTAGATTGTAATGTCATAGAATGTGATGATATAGACGACATCTTTATTAAAAGCCTCGTGTTCTAAAAATTATAAGCTTATATGGCTTCTTGGCCATGTATTTGTACCAAAAATCATGTAATTGCTTTATTATAATTTCTTTCATCTATTTCCTAGTGCACTTTGCTTATTATTTTTTTCTATTATTTCACTAGTGGCATCTCCACCTAGTAACAAATAAATCTTGGTTTACGCATCCTGTGAACGTTTTTAAATAGAGTGTTAATATCTTTATACCCAATGGCAATTTCATTAATGTAATAATTTTTAACACTGCTAATTTTTCAAACAATCAATACACCGTAATATATATAGTTAGGTCAAGATGAAAAGATGATTTGATAGAATTTTCCAGAACCTACTACACCAATGATTTGTTACCTGTGAATATACATTTATACATAATTGAACAACACCGGAACAACATTCCAACTGTATTATAGTCCATCTACTCTAATGGCACAGCATTGTGGTTCTGTTCCTGCCTCTCTCGTGTCAATTGTGGTCTCCGCTGCTGTCAGAACTCGCCACTGCCTGACCCGGTTGCGACAACTTTACTCGGTACAATACTTGGAAAGCTCGTTTCAGTGTGTTTGGGAATGGATACAATGAAAACGGACTAATTCTAAATACCATTAATTTAATTTCATTGCCGGCAACCCTGGCGTTGAGTCCTAGTTATTAAGGTAAAATATTATTTTATAACAAGTAAGTTACCCGCCTCACTAGACGTTGTCTGTTCTGAGACGGATAATAATTAGAACATTAAAAAAGATAAAAGGTGTACAGGAAAATAGTCAGAAAATAAACATGAAAATACAAGTTGTATTAATCAAGAATAATAAATCAATAAGAAAAAATAATAAATCTCTATATTTGGAAATAAAACTTGTGTAAATAATGGATGAGAAATTATCGATTAGTAAGAGATTAGATTAATTTGGTGATGCATTCTCTGTTTTTGTGTAGTAACCAAATGTTGCATTGTTTAAATAGCCATTTTAGATTTTTATGAGTGATGGAGTAAGTGGTTTCCTTTAAGAAGGTGTTGAATATTAGAGCTGAGAGGTAGAATTCGTGCTTTTTGGCAAAAGTTGATTTAATTGTAGGCACTTGGAAGTGTGATTTTTGTCTTGTATTTTGTGGGTGAGTTATGTGGCATGGTGAGGATTTTATGCAATTATAATGAATTATCTTTTTAATGTTGAACAAGAACATTGAACAAGAAGATAACAAATTGAAATATGAAAATGAAAATGAACAAGACACAGAAAATAAAATATAGCGGTCGCAACTGGGACTCCAACCCAGAAGATCTCGTCTTACCGGGACGGCGCTTTAACCAATTCAGCCATTTCCACCTATTATAAAACCATCAAACTCATATTTCAGAATTAACCATATTATCTTCGACTATTTTTTTTTCTTATTATCGACAGCTACCTTTTTCATTTGAGAAATTTATCGACCGATATCTTTTATTTGTATGTGTCTTATTCATTTCCATATTTAAATTTAGATTATAAATGTTATCTTATTCTACCCCATCTCCTTCCCTTACCCACTTATTTTCAGCCGCACAACATACCCCAATTGGGGATGCCATAGTGTCACTGGCTCCAGACGGGAGCAGTTGAGACTCTTGTGAGGTATTCTTTAAAAAAATACAAATAAACCTACATATAGATAGTGAAAGATCATCATATATAGATCTTCATGTAAATAAATTACACTGCGAGGTGATAATAATTGTGTTGCTTTAGAAATTCCAGACGATAATATGACAAAAATAAGGATAATATTGGAAATTCGTTTTATGTGAAAACTGCACTAGAGTCTCAACTTCTCCCAACCGCCTAGAACAAGTGAGACTATGGCATTCCCAATTGGGGCATTTTGTGCGGCTGAAGGTAGTGGGGAGGAGAAGGAAACGGGGAAAGAAGAAGGCGGGGAAGTACCCGGCTATCAAGATCTAGTCAACTTCTAAATGGTGGTCTTACGCCAGGGCGGTACTGAGAATATCTTCCAGACTGCACGGAGAAAAATCGATTTTGACCCTCACGATAATTTATCAAGCCATATTTACAAAACATTCGTTTAGAAATGTTTTATCCAATTGCCCTAATAATACAATATGACGATTCAACGAAAAAATACGTTGCACCAACAATGTATACTTACCAAATTTCTTCTAATAATTAATAATAATAATTTATTCTTACATTTTCCCGACAATAAACATTGAAACCTGTTAATTTGTTTGTAAGAACTTTAGTCCCGTTTTTAACCATTTTACAAATAAAATGATCGTATTTTTCTCCGTGTGGAATCATTTTAACCCGCGACCTCCGATTCTCTAATCGAGAGCCTTAAGACTCCATCTCATACAACGGCCTTCTTAAACTTCTATGACGATTTCGTTGTTAATTTGTTTGATGGTGTAAGCTCTATTCTTTTCATAAAGATGACCAATATTAATTATAGTCAATGTATGTATGATGACGTCTCCTGGTCCCATGATAAGGTATTAAATTCCCTTAGAATTTGAGCTTACTGCCACCAATTGGGACATTACCCTTTTAATGAGCTCATATGAAAATTTGCACTGATCAAATGAAACTGATCAAATGTGTTGCTACTTGTCCGAATATGTAATGTCTGTCCAATTCTGATACTAAAACACGTAATTCGAAAGAACAAAATATAACCCGATTTTATAATATTTTTTCGCCAATGTTACAAACTGAACTCGACAAAAAAAACGACGTGGATGTAAACAAAAGTTCATTGTGGTACGGAATTCAAAGTAACCCCATGAATTATCAAATCGAAAAATGTGACTTTTCGAAGTCCATCTTTTCAATTTAAATATTCATCGAGAGGAACTGCTGGAGAAAATTTTATATCCTAAACAGCGATTTTCTTTAACTTTTGGGAATAAAGTTACGAGGTCTCGGGGAATTTTTAAAGTAAGCTATGGATTTTTCGAACAACGGTAGGCGGTAAACCCAATAGAGAAAAATGAACAAAAACTTGTTAACCATTTGCTGAAAAAAACGTGTGGCATCTTTAAACACGCTATCCACCCTTAAAAATATTTGACGGTTTAAGTAGTCGAGGGGTAAGGCGCTCGGCTTCAAATTCGAAAGTCGCGGGTTCGAACTAATAAATAGAATATTTGCGGCACGTTCCAGAGTAGAAGATACGTAAGTTGTAAGACCACAATTCAGAATTAAAACTGTGCTTGAAATGACTTAAGCCGTGTTTGGTGACCAGATCTGATTTTCCAGGTATTTCTCCTCCTTCCCCTCCCCACTACCTTCAGCCTCACAACTCAGCCCAATTGAGGATGCCATAGTCTCACTGGTATTCATATTTAAAAAAATAGTCATAATATGTGATTTTTCTTGCTGGTAGGATGGTATCCATCCTTTCAAAGCAACATTTTGCAAATATTTGATTCTTTCAATGTGGTTTTTGATTTAATTCATTTTATAATAATACCATAGTATTGTGTAGTTAAATTCAACGGATTTACTCTTAGACTACAATCATAAAAAAACTCAAGAAGTAATGTTTAGCGACAAACAAAAATAACTGACTCATTTGCCTGGTTTTATAAACACTCCTCACATAACATAATTTATCATTCCTCATTACGATTGAAAATTTTCTCAATTTGACGTTTACTATTATTAGGGGGAGAATTTAAATTTAAATCTATCTATCTATTGTATCTGACAGTTATTGGAAAGTTTTACCATTTTTATAATAAAAAAATCCAAAGCCTCTTTACCTGTTGGTGTTTGAAGGAACGTTGAATAGCTGGCTAAAAAAATTAAAATGAATATTGATCATTTTGCGAAAAAAAAAAATTCTTTATGAACTCATACTTTAGTGGGACGTACTCGTATTAATCAATTTCATATCTTGATGATTTATATGGAAAACTTGGTTTTAAGCTGTGAATATTTTAACTTGATAACTTGGGCAAATTAAAATGTTGGGAAAATAATTAAGAAAATATATGCTGATAAATATTAAGAAGACGATCTTATATGCAAAAAAAAAACAAATTTATCAACAGATTAAGCGTGGTGCATGAAGTAATTAGATAATAAACTTAAAAACAATACAATAAAAATGTAATTTAATATTAAATAAATAAATATTGAACGGTAATGTTTTCATTAAATAAAAACAATTCAGTTTATTATTTTTTTAATTGATAAACTAATATTTAAAACAAGATTTTTATGCATAGCACGAATAGTAACAATTATTATAAGCAATAATTATTAGCCTCAAACACTTCCGAGTGAAAATAAAATAAAAAATCGAGTCCCGTCGGCGGCATGTATCTTTTCTCGGGAGATTTTTTCAATGTGGATGAGTGTTTCAGGCTAATAATTATTGCTTATAATAATTGTTACAAATCAATTTGTTTACATTACTAATTTAATAAAAATTATCAACGTGTTTGAAACCAATTATGTTTTTAATTTTAAGGAACGAAGAAGAAAATGTTTCTTCGAAGAAGAATATGTTGATAATTTTAATTATATTAGTGGTGTATAATATATAGTTATTAGTTTTCATTTAAATAAAATGATGCCACAAAGTGAATTAGCGAAAATTGAAGAGGTTTTATGTCTTTTACTGATTATATATTATGCGATATAAATTATTGTTTAATATGTATCAACAATAGCTTATAAATATATAGCTTAGTTAAAAGTGTTTTCAACATGTCTGGGATACATGTTGTCAGTGGATGCAGAGTTATATCAAACGATGTAATAATAATGGTCATAAATATACATACTTAGCACACCCTCATTAAATGGATCATTATTACCTCCCAAAAAATTGGTGCATTGTCGTTATTTCACACGTCTCCTTCAGTAGTTTAGTCGCTTTAATCTTCGAACTCAATCCTCGTTAAAAGCTGTCGACACGTCCCGCAAAGCTGCCGACACAAAGCACGAAGGTCTCGGGTTCGAATCTGACAGTGTCATGTTTTGACAACGTGTCATTAGCCCTCGCAACTACTTCCTTCAGTGAGCACAATTGAGTATGGAGAAGGACAGGGGGAGGGATGAAGAAAAGAACGATAAAAATGTAATGTAAAGGTTTCGGGTTACCTTTGATCGTTTGGTGTGGCAGCCAAAATTCAAACGATTGAAACGTTTTGCTATTAGTTTTTTGGTGAACTACAAAAATTAAAAGTTACACGCGTAACGGAAAAAAAATCACGTCTAAATTAGAATTCAAATAAAATTGTTTAAGGTACAAGTTGAAAATAAATTAAAGATACATAAAACAATAAAAAAAACCTGTCAAATAATATTGCCCTAACCAAATTATGTATAACATAACAAACAAGGCGTAAAATGTAATCAGACATCCAAAAAAGGATAACGCAAATTAGCAACTCAGTTTATTAATTACATGAAAGGAGAAAATATACTGCAAAAATGTGCTGCTAACCATACAAGCTACACCAATTAATAAAATCTAAATGGTTTTTTGAGCCAAATTAAGCATACATATAAACGCATTTTAGATACAATTAACAATTGTAAATTGAAATGTAGTAATAATTACAATGAATAATTTGGTATTCCGTTTTCCCAAAAAAGTGTTGTACAAAATTAAATTTATGTAAAATAAATTTTGTAATAGGCTTACAGTAAAATCTTTTAAAAAACTATTTAATTAATCATGGATTTAAGTGCCTACCCTTCAATATTCTCTATATTCTAACTAACTAACCATCACGCCGTTTCCCCGCAGGGATACGCAGAATTTGGTCCTGATAAACACTTTTGCCTCATTCACACTCATACATCGTCATACACATACTCTTCCACTATTCTAACTCTTGAAATGGACCGACTCAAGTAGCTGATTCACTTGATAGTGCCATGTTTTCCTCGGGCGTCCCCGACTTATATTATATCTAATATTATTTCTAAGTATCTTTGACCGGTCAGTGGCAGAGTGGGCAATGCGTTTGGGTCCCACTCGGGAATCGCGTGTTCGATTCGTCGGCCGGCTAAGTCCTCCATCACAACTCAAGCGATATCTTCAGCTAACCGTAGTGGTAGTTGGAGGTTTTCAAATATTGTCAGGTTTTTCGTAGTCTGGGAATTTTTGACTTACTTCAAAAAAAAATAGAAATTCGCATTTTACATGACATTTCAAAAATCTTCACTGTCTCAGATGTCCTGAAATAGTCTTGACATTTAAGTCAATTCGCGGAATGGTTCCTGCTTACTTATCAGATCTTCCCATTTCTTAAAATTCCAGTTCTCGACAGCTAATTCTTAGATCATCGACGTCACCAGTTAAAAGAAGGTTGTAGAAATCAAAGAGCATACCAAATATTAAGATCGTCCTGACTCTCTGGGCTTTCGGAGAGTCAGGACGCGAATGTGAACGGTATAAGAAGCCGAGGACGCCCAAGGAAGACGTGGCACGATCAAGTAAATCAGATACTTGAGTCGGGCCATGTCAAGAGTCAGAATAATAGAAGAGTATGTATGAGAAGATGTATGAATGTGAATGAGGCAAGGAGCGTGTGTCAAGACCGAGTTGTTTGGCGGTCCGTCCTCTCTGCCTACCCCTGCGGGGAAACGGCGTGATGGTTAGTTAGTTAGTTAGGATCTAAGGCATTTAATTACCGCCACACGATCTAAGAAAGATTTAAGTCTCGACAGATTTCAGAGCGTAGCTTAAAACCCATCTCTTCAAATATTCATATCCATAAACGGTACAGATGATAATCTAATTTATAAAGCTAAGCTAGCCGGTTAGGATCTACATAAAGTCATTTTATTTTATGCTCTTAATAGGTACCTACTCGTACGAAAAGATTGTACCCTTTGACATTCATTTTGTAATAACTGTAGGTAAACTTAATTATGTAAATATAAAGCGTAACTGATAATTTGTTAAAGGTTAGCATGGATCTTTTTTATGTGAATACCTCACAAAAATCTAATCGAAACTAGTGATACTATGGCCTCCCCAAGTGGAGTAAGTTTTGAGGCTGAAGGTAAGTGGAGAGGGGAAGGAAATATTGAAGAGAAAGGTGGGGAAGAGAAATGAGGGGAAGTACCTGGCTATTCAGATCTGGTCACCAATCACGGCTAAAGCCATTAAAAGCAACGTTTCAAATCTGAATGGTGATCTTATGGGTGTAAGACCACCATTCAGAGTTGGTATACGTAATTTCGTACGTATACCAACAAATTATTCTTACATTTTCCCGACAAAAAACATTGAAACACTGTTAATTTGTTCTTAAGAACTTCAGTCCCGTTTTTAAGCGTTTTTACGGATAAAATGATCGTATTTTAGAATAACATTTTTCTCCGTGCACCCGTCTCCGTGCATACTGAGAGTATCTTCCTCTCCGGAATGTTTCGCAAATATACCTTACATTATTTTAAATTGTGAAAACACAAATCAATCAAATAAAATTTATTAGCGCATGCCGGGATATGAACCCTCCCATCTGTATTTATTTGAACAAAATAAGATATATCCTAATATTATTTGTATAACGCCCTTGGGATGATTTTCAACAAAAACAGCGCTATACAAACTATCAAATTAATATTTTATTTTTTTATCATGGCACTCAAAATTCGAATTCAATAATAATACTTAGCTGCTATATTGGTAATAAATATGATAAGTAATTTTAAATCAATAAAAAAATAAAGTATAATCTTTAAATATGAGCGAAATTTAGTCGGCATCTTAAATGATTATATAAATTACCTACTACTATACCTATAGATATTTGTTACATTAAAACAATGCTAGGTACCAACATTCTGTATTTAGCGCGTAATAATAATAATAATAATTAATTACCGCTGATTTAAAAAAACGCATTTTTTTAAAAAAGGCACTTTAACGGTGCTACGAGAGCACTTGCGTTCTCAGAGATAAATTAAATAAAAAAAATATATATTTTTTTTCAACCAAGCTTTTTTGTTTTGGAAGGCTTCCGTCCACAGATCGGGTTCATTTTATTGCAATAAAAAGGTATTCAATAGTACTGGGGACAAAAGATACCAAATTACATATATTAGGATTAAATTTAACACCAATTTACCCTATTACCAGCCGTAATCGGGCCCTTACACTTTTACGATAAATATTACTAAAGCTTTTCTTTTGTAAAAAAGCTTATGACAAGAGATCTTGATAAAAAGCTCTTTCAGGCATAATAAAACATTACTAATAAAGAACGTACGTTATAATAAACGTGTTATTATTTCGAAACTATGTTATTATTTCTAGAAAGCTTTTGAATGACGTGAAAGTTGCATACCGTGTTATAATATTAGCTTGAAAGTTATTCGTAATTTTGATACGTAAATTTCGTACCTATTACTCGCAAAAAAACAGTAATAATTAATTATTTTTATATGTAAATACCTCGTAAGAGTTCCAACTGTTCACGACTGAAGTCAGTGACACTATGGAATCCCCAATCGGGGTATGTTATGAGACTATAGGTAGTAGGGAGGGGAAGGAAATGGAAAGAGGAAAAGTATCTGGAAATTCAGATCTTGTCACCAAACACGGCTTCATCCAATTCTGCAAATATACCTACCTATAAATTAACACAAATCAATCAAACATATTTTTCTTGCTCACGCCGATATTAAAATTTGAACTCGCGACCTCTGGATCGCTAGTCGAGAGCTTGACCCCTCGATCAATGAGGCTATCAAACCGCCGAGGCCACCGTCTAATAAAAAAGACCCTCCACACAACATACACAAAGATAGGCCCTGGTAGAAATTAATTTAGAACTCCATTAATTTATTTTTTAATTTAATATAAATTAATTTTAATAATGTTGTTATTAAGTATTTTAGTTTTTTTTTATTATCATGGTGTCAGCTCTTTCGGCTTACAAGGCCATTTTCAAAATGTCTAAGACAGTCGTAATAATAAAAAACTAAAATTATTGAAGAACTTAATAAAAACATTATAAAATTTTATTTATATTATATTTTAAAACCAAATAATTTCCTCGGGACTTCCTGTACGGAGTTAATAGTGTAAATGAAAAAGAAATTAAAAGTTTAAAAAAAATTATATTATAATAAAAATTACAATCAAAATCCACAGTCATGTATTTAAGAACAAAGGTCACTGTTTAAAAAAAAACGAGGACAATGAAAGAAAAAATATCATATAATAATTTTAAAGCCTGAAGGAAGAAAAAAAATCTGTTACGAATAATTTTTTCTCACGCACCCAATTTTTTCTCATAAAAAAACCCTAATAATTTCGAGTAATACAGCGCTAAGTGAAACCTTTGAACTGACGGTATAATAAAAATCAACGCCCAATAGTTACACAAGTGGACTGCTAATTACGAAATAAATTGAAATACAGTAACACAAGTTGAGTGTCGTTTAAACGGTGTAAAAGAAACAAATATTACAAAAACCCTTTCAAGAATACAAGAACAAAGTTGTGTTCCTTTAATAAAATGGTACTTTTTTATTATAAAGGCTTTGTAAGTTTAGTATTGCAATTGTTCGAATTTTGAAAATGCTTTTTTGTTTAATAACAAAACAACCCTGTGTTGTTATTCTGCTAGCGCTTAATAACGAGTCAAGTAAATTTGTGCATTTGACTGTAGAACAAAGGCTTGACTTTTATCAAAGGATTGTTACCGTATTTATTCGTTTTTTCCACATTTATGTAACGAATCGCGAATATTAAGTAAGGGTCAACAATTATTGCTCTTTCGGAATTTTACCCACGATATGAAGTCGGTGGGAAATTTCAAATTTTATTAGAATCAAACTAAGCGTACTACCACCGGACCTCCAAGATGTTTGTAGTAGTGACTAGGTTAATAATTATACCGATTATATAAATATTATGATTGTGAATAATACAACTTATGCTCTTTTATAGGTGATTTAAAACAATGAATGAAGATAATTTTACCTAAGATAATTAAGTTAAAACTGTTGTTACTCTAAGGTCAAAACTCAGCCATTGTATAACATTGCAATGCAATACACAATTTGGGTTCGGAAAAAGTAAAAACAATAATACTCAAAATTTATAATATACTTTGTATGCCTTACATCGAAACCCTTCTCCTTTTCATAGAAATGTCGTAATGGGGAATGTTCTTATGGATGCCTTTAAAAATATATGGAATATTTTATGTTAATTTAAATTTTATAAAATACTTAGTTTTAACCATTTTTATTGTTTAAAAAACCAACATGCTTCGTAAGCAATTCTTACTTCATCAGGGTTTAATTAAAAGTAAGTACTTATTGAAGTTAATCACTGTTTACAAAATATGTTTGTTTTTTAAACATTAAATGTGGTTTAAACTAAGTACTTTATTAATTTTAAATTAATATGCTGCCACAAAATAAGTTTACTGTGATTGAAAAAGTGAAGTTAATTTCTATATTTGTGATCGTAGCTCTAAAACCGTGTAATTTAAATTTAAATTTGTTATTATTGATTTTAAAAACGATTTAAAACTGCACATTCCTACACGGTTTGAACCGGCGACTGTCATAAAAATATAATAAAGAAAAATAAAAAATTTGAAATCGAAAACGCGATTGGCTTCTAAGACGGCTGTCATCTACATTGGTCAGCGTTAAAAATCTTAAGATATACCTAACAATAAGGTTTTTAAATTGTTTAAATATTAACGGTTGACTACTGCTTCACCTTTTTTTGGTATCCCTCAGTAAACAAATATCCACTCTTCTATCAAGCATTATCTAAAACTGCCTCCCCTCCATTCAACATCTCATCTCTCCAAGTCCATATAATTTAGAAATTTGCCCATTTCAATAAAATTAATTATAAATTCACCTTTCCTTTCTATACAATTTTAAAATGATGCTCTAGCTAGAACCCCTTTGAAAGGTGAAAACCAAAAACATTTGAAAGCAAAAAAACTAAAAAAATAGTTCGAGAAAGTTTCTAGTTGATATTCAATATTTGAGTTTTAAAAGCTACTCGAAGCTTCACATAAGTTAGGGAGTACTTCCTCATGAAACTTGTGCTTCATGATTAAATTACGAAAATTCCGGTTCCAACTTAACCCCTTTTTGCGATATATATATATTGTATATTAAACAATGCTTATTCGCTCGCCACAGTATCTCTTCCGTTAGAAAGTAATGATGGTAGTATTCCCATTGGCGTATGTAGTATTGGGGTAGATTTTGAATAAAGCCTTATGCATCTCTAATGGGAGGGACCCTAGGGATCCCATTGATGGTGATGTATCATCCCTATCGTATTATCACGCCCCTAAATATGGTTATTAATTATTTATATTCTGAACATGCATTCTGCCGCCATTTTTGAAGGGGTTGATTGTTACATGTTGAAAATGTAACAGTTAAATTATTTCATAATCCCTATTCAAAAAATTTCAAAATAGTTAAAAACAAAATAAAATACGTACACCTTTTACATACCGATATGTTGTTCGTAGTTTCTTTAATTTGAAAGAAAACAGATGACACCAAAAAATACTTGCTTGACTTACTTTGCCAATGAAGTAAAAAAAATTGAATGAAATATTAGTTTCCGGTGACTTTTTAAATGCCTTTGTCATTTTTTTTCTTAAAAATAAATAGCATTAGATTAATTTAAAACAAGTTACCTTCAGCCTCCCAACATACCCCAATTGGAGATGCACGGAGAAAATGTTATTCTAAAATACGATAATTTTATTCGTAAAAACGGGACTGAAGTTCTTACAAACAAATTAACATTGTTTCAATGTTTATTGGCGGGAAAATGTAAGAATAATTTGTTGGTATACGTACAAAATTACGTATACCAACAAATTATTCTTACATGTTCCCGCCAATAAACATTGAAACTCTGTTAATCTGTTCGTAAGAACTTCAGTTCCGTTTTTAACCGTTTTTACGAATATAATCATCGTATTTTAGAATGAATGAAGAGGAGTGTAAAGAGAATTTATGACGCGAATGTGAACGGTAGAAGAAGCCGAGGACGCCCAAGGAAGACGTGGCACGATCAAGTTAATCAGATACTTGAGTCGGGCCATGTCAAGAGTCAGAATAATAGAAGAGTATGTATGAGAAGATGTATGAATGTGAATGAGGCAAGGAGTGTGTGCCAAGACCGAGTTGTTTGGCGGTCCGTCCTCTCTGCCTACCCCTTCGGGGAAATGGCGTGATGGTTAGTTAATTAGTTAGTTAGTTTATTTTAGAATAACATTTTTCTCCGTGTGCCATAGTCTCATTGGCTACAGACGGGAGTAGTTGGGACTCTTGCGCAGTATACTTTAAAAAAAAATCACTTGTCGTCACAGTATCTGGTCACTAAGCCAAGTAACAACTAATCTCTTACCCTGCCCGTAACTGTTCAATACCATGAAATTTTTTTTTTTTTTTTGAAAATTAAAATATCAAATATGTCACCGGAGACCTAAATTCGTGTATATTTTGTAGCCCAAGTAAGTCACATAGTTCAATTATTTTTTTATATGTGTGAATACCGCATAAGAGTCCTAACTGCTCCCGTCTGAAGCCAGTGAGACTGTGGCACCCCAATAGGGGTTAATTGTCGTGATAGGGGGAGAGGAAGGAGATGGGAAGAAAAGGGGGGAGAAATACCGGGTAATTCAGATCTGTTCACCAAACGCGGTTAAAGCTGTTTCAAGCAACGTTTAAATTCTGAATGGTGATCTTACATTAGGGCGATACTGAGAGAATTTTCTACCCTGGAACGTGCCGCAAATATACTATAGTTGTATTACTTTTAGTTAATTAATTGTGAAATAACATAAATTAATCAATTCGCCGGGATCGAACCCGCCACATTTGGATTGGGAGTAACTTGGAGGGAGGACTTAACACCCTGTATAAGGCATTTCGACTTCTGGGCCCAAGACGGGCTAATATGGCAAATTTGTAATACATTTCAGATCGGAAGATACTCTCAGCATCGCCCTGGCGAAAGACAATCATTCTTAATTGAAATCTTTCATTAACCGTGTTTGGTAACCAGATCTGAGTAGTCAGGTATATACCCACCTCCCTTTTAACCATTTGCTTCCCCTCCCAACTTCTTTCAACTTCACGACATACCAAAATTGGGGATGCTATAGTATCACTGTCTCCAGCCAATTGAGACTCTTACGGTATTCAATAAAAAGTAATATGTTGTAAAAAGTAGTTCGCTACTTGGGGCGACCCGGACGTGCCCGGGTTCATGGATGAGATTTGTCTAGGTCCTGGCGACGGATGCGTTTGACCATCTACTGCGTTGCAGGCATGACCAGAAGAGACTGATTGAGGGAGACCTTTTGAGCTCTCCAGCCGAACTCTCTCAATCCATCATCTTGCACCGCAGAGGGAGGGATGGATTCATACGTCCGACATTCCTGGACACATTGAACTCCAGATTCCTACCCACTCCTCATACCTTATTCCTTCCCAGAACTTCTCTCCTTCCTTTCCAAAAAAAGACTCCACACAACATCCTCAAAGATGACATAGGCCATGCGGGATTTTTTTTTCTCTGGGCCTCCTGTGTGTAGCTAATGTAAAAAAAAAAATGTTTCACTCCATTAAGATAATAATGTTTACACTAATTCAAAAGCAAACCATTCTAACATAAATAGATAAAATTTTTGGAGTAAGCACATCAATAACGTCTATACTCGACGGGTAAATAATTGTATTTTCGGATTCCTGGTAGTTGTTCAATTATTTAGGTATTATGTTTAAGTTGAAATGTTTTTACCGGCTCGTTGAACAGAATAAATCTTTTCTAAATTATTTATGTATCTGACACGCTTTTGTAAGGGTTGAATAAGTTGATTGAAGTCCTTCGGGAAATATTCATTCAGAGAATTCAAAATAATCTAATATGATTTACGATTTTCACGGCCAACGGACTTATCGTGAATAATTTTTGGGTTATTTTGACGTTTTGTACTTTAGCTAACGTTTCGGACTGCTCTATAGTATCTGTAGTCAGAATATATATTATGTACATGATATTTCATTTCGTGTTCCCAATAGTGTCACGAACAAAAATTTTATTTACTGCAACAAAAACGTCAAAACGGATATTTGTCTATAAACTCACTTCTACCACGCATACACAGCTTCGAAAATGCAGAAGTAGCCGATATTACAAAAGAACCTACAAATAGCATTTCAAATATTGTTTTAAAACATTTATTGATTTACATTTTGTTTCCTATAACCAGATTGAAAATGTTATTAGCATTTGTTTTTTCTCTGTATAACTATAATATATGATTCGTAATTATTTTTTTTTTAAATCATTTCTTCTGTTTATTTAAAATTACGTGTATCGCAAAAAAATAAATATAATATCGTATAAAAAAAATACGAGTGTGTTTTAGACCACACGACTGACGTAAATACTTCTTTAGTAATCTAATCTAATTTTCTTCCTGGCATCGAATAAAACCATTCCAATCATCAGTGTATAAGAATCTACATTGAAGATTCGTTTGGAATGTTACCAGTCATCGTGACAAATCAGTTGTTTCGATGCTCTGAGTTCGCACACTATAAACGAATTTGATTAATTTTATTATGGGAATTACGCTTTGAATGGGATTGTTGATTTAATTCTTACAAACTTTAAAATAAAATAAAAAATTATTCGGATTCTAGTTAGAGAGCGACGTTTATTCACATTTGCAGCAGTAAATTTAAAAAAAATCCAATCGAAATAAGTGCTAGTTATTAGTTAGATTTTAACGTTTAGAATGTGAGAAACAACAACACAAATAAAGTCATCATAAATGTCAGCACCTATTCCAAACGTTATTACTATGGATTTGAGCACTGTTGTTACGATTATATAGTGAGGAATGAAACTCAAAATTAATTTTAATTTATTATCGTTCGCCTCCGTAAAGTTCGGATATAACGCCTCTCGAACGCTCTCGCCAGTTTACCCCCAAGTCAAGCGTGCGTAAAGAAGTATTTCCTTCAAAAAAGAAGTGATACTATGTTGCAAGTACTAATCATCACACTTCAGTAAAATTTACACATTATTTGCCCTGACGATGGACACTGTAACGCTGTCTGAAACGTTTGCTAAAGAAAAAGGAAGTATAGTGATAAAAAATACTCGCGCTGGTGCATAAATTAGAACGGAAACCAGTGTCGCAAATTACTTAATACCTTTTTGTTCTAGACCATTTAGCAGGCGATCTGTCTCCCTTACACTTGCCTGAAATTAAATTACAAATTAAAGATTTGTCTGACTTTTGGATCACGAAACGATTATAAAGAAATTATTACTTTTTCTTCTGTATTAACCCCTCAGGCCTCGGACATATTCTGTTAGGAAGTCAGAAAATTTCCACTTTGCAATAAAATCTAAATAAATAGATTATTTCTGAATGTATTCAAAAACTAAAAACTGTTTTTGGAGGGTGATAAAAAAACTTTCAAATTTTATTATTGGAAGATTAAAGTTTATTAAGTTTAAAAGTTTATTATTGAAGTGTAAAGATTTGAATGCAAACATAAAAAAGTTTTAAACAAGCCTCGCCTTACGTTTTTTCTGACTATAACTGATTACGAAAAAAAAATAAAAATTCACCCATATTTTATTAGACAATTTTTTAATGTTATTATACTTTTCTGGTTTTATGTAATAGTATGACCAGCGGCTGAGAATAAAAGTTTAAAAATGCTTGCAACTGTACAGGAAGGTTCCTATGAGAAAGATCGAATATTCCCCGTATTAAATTATTTAAATTAAAAATTGAATATCGATTTATTTCATTCAAAACTAGCTTTATACCTACATTCAAGTAAGCAATAAAATGCTCAAAACGCACGATGATAAATTATTAAATATCGTGTAATTTCCGGTATTCTCTGGTAATAATACCCTCTTTAAAAAAAATCACAAAGTTTTATTAATTTTTCTCAATTTGCATTTGGAAACTTTGGTTTCATAAAAGTGTATATTTTAAATCTTCTATGGTTAACTTTTGGGTTTGAATTTTTATTTCTCTATCTAACACCGTTTAGATCAACCCTAAATTTCTCACCATGCCAGTAAGGGAGACACAACGATTTTTTGGAGACGTATACGAGCTTATTCTAGTTTATCGGTTTGTCAGTGACAAAGCAACATTCAAAAACATTAAGGCTGTTTCAATTATTACAGTTTTCAAGATTCTCTTAACCCATTTGATCTTTATTCTTATTAATCTTCGTCATCTTAAAGTTCATTAATCTCAATGTACTTTGCATGGTACATTCAAACTCGATTTAGGCGTAAAGTTTTCCTTCATCAATGATAAGACCTAAGAAGATAAATGATGATTTTTACGCTTCCGGATCAAGATAAATGAAAACATAGACAACAAAGCTTCCCAAAGTTATACCATAGACAACAGCAATAAAGATTAACGGGACGTTCTTATCTCCTCTTCCTATCTCGCGAAATAAATCTCTTTCTGCATGAAGTTTTTTTTGGAACGCGAAGGTAAATTTAGAATTGTAAAAAAATATGGAGCATTCAGCTTGAAACTTGAATGCTCGACTTTTTAGCTGTCTGAATACTTTTCTCGTCCATTTTAAATGTCGTAATACACAATTACTTAGTCCTAATATCCTGTAACACTACTTTCATTCCTCACTCCTCTACTATCGTCTACGTAAAATGACTCCACATTATGCTAACTTAGTCAGCAAACTAACTTTTATTGGCAAAGCTTCTAAATCACAATTTTATATTAATCTTTACTTCGAATCGGTTTATATTATTAAAATTTGGAATATTTTTTGGATAAAATAACGCTTTTCCTATCGCTTACCTTGAGCAAAATTAAAATAATGTAGTTAATTACTATGTAAAAAACATATAAGCTTAAACTTTTAAAAATATATATTTCATGAGAAATGTAGGAACACGTTTGAGAAATAACCTTTAATAATTATATTTTTTGACAAAGATCGTCTGTGACCGTTTCCCTTGATTAACTTTTTTCTTTTTTATAGAATTATTCACAAAATGGAAGTTTTTAGTGACCAAAAGTAGTGTAAGTTTCAGGAAGATGAAGTACAACTGTTTTAATTTTTCGAGTACAGCAGAGACTTGGAAATTAAATATCTATGGAGATTTTATTTATTTATTTATTTCTATACTTGTATGTAAGAAGGTATGTAAGAAGATTAATAGTAGCATTTTGTGAACATCTCACTGGGAGAACCTGTGCTGAGGTAATCGCATGTTTAGGATTAAGAGATATTCTGCCGACATAAGTAGAAACGCGGTATCCTCCTTGATATTGTCAAGAAGGGCACGGTGGTTCAACCCTTGTCGGCAGTATCGTAGACATAAAATTGGTAGCAGTTAAAGTTATACAAATAATTTTCTTCAAAAGCAGGTAGGAATATTTTAGATTTTGTAAATAATATTAAGGTACAGAGAGTTTTTATTTTTTTTTTCGTAGTAGTTATTTATCGATATACTTACGTGTAAAGATTAATGAGGATTGTTTTTTTTTGCGTTTATTTTCCTAATTAGAGGGGGAACTAAGGATTATTTTAATAAATGTATTCTGCGATTTTATGATTGCATGATTGGTGATAACCTCTCCATCCAAACGTTAAGAGAATTATTTCATTAATTTGATTCCTCTCGTTTTGCGATACAAATACTTTTCTTAAAACAGTAGGCAAATGGGTTGAATTTGTCAACATGAAAATATTTTACGAAGATAATATGAAATCACAATAGAGGTTCCTCTATTCTACCAATACTATTCATTGGGTGTACGTCAGTAAAAAAATGTTTTTTTAAGATTTATTTATCCGTTTACCCTTTCTTCTCCGACATGAAATAAATCCTTACCCGTGGAGATTCTGTTCCGGAATGAGATACCCATCCCAAGTATAGTAGAGACAGGAAGATAAAACAATCTTTGTCGATACTGCCTTTTTGATTCCTTAAGGCTTAAGAGGAGCGGCTGGGCAGACCTTTTCATACAAAACGTAAATGTGGATTTGATGTCAAAATACTAAACCATACTAAAATATTCGTGCTTCAGATAATAAGATATAGATAGGCCACTAAAGAATTCGATTTTTCAAATAGGTAACTTTGGAATTATTTGTGATTAATAGTTATATTTTTAAAAAAATTTCTTGCTCAATCTAATATATATTTTAGTACAAAGAAAAGTAAAATAAAATAAAATATCGTGAAAAAGCTATTTTGGGGAAAAAAAATTATATTTGACAAATTTGTGTTCCACTATTAATCGGTTTATTTTTAGATAAATTTAAGCCCAACAAATGCTTTTTAATTCAATTTTTATTTCATATTTTAAATAGTACGGTCATTTGGTAGTTTTATCTGGAAAGCTTTTCCTTTTCGGGAGTTTTGATAATTGGTAACATTGTAGATTTCGATGTGCTTTTTTTGAATTTCTCTCATTTTACGAAAAAAATATGTAGGTACATACAAAATAAATTTGAAATAATTTACTATAATTTATGTCTAAACAACTTTTTTGTAAAATCAATAGTACGAGCGCCGTAAAGTATACTTCAATATGCGATTTGGCTAAAAAACTCATTTCCCCACCACTTTGTTTTTTTTTTATCATGGTGTCTGTCTCCTGTAAGCTTAATCCACATGAAATGCACACTTTCGAAATTTAGCGCAATCTTCTTCGCTTTGCTGTTCCTGATGGACCAGGCGTTGTGAGTCCGACTTCGGTATCGATCGAGACGTCACAGACCAACATTTCATCCGCATCATCTGCGATGGGATTATCAGACTCGTCACAAGCCTCTTCGCTTTCGTTTCCATCATATTCCATCACACTGGAGCCATGTGGATGGAACTGGACTGATTCCTGTTACGACACCAAAGCCCCCAGCTCCAGAAACCTTGTTAAAACTTGTTTCTTGTAAACGCAAAAAAGCGATGTCAGAAAGCCCGTGGATGCAGAAAAGCTGGATTAAAGTGCTCCGTTATATGCACAAGTTGTAGTGGTGCTCGTAATAGTTTTCAAGTTCCATCACATGATAGCGATGAAGAGGTATATACGGAGTATATTTTCCGACCAAACTTACGATGGACATATACCGTAAAATTGTTTAGACATAAATTGTAGCAATTTTTTTCTAGTTTTTTTTTAAAGTATATTTTGTGTTGTGAATTTTTCCGACTAAAGTATTTTTTAATACATTACGGAAAACTTCTTATTCGGCTTGACTATTGACTGGCAATGCAAAAACATGCATTTATCTTGCTTGTTTACCAGCACCTAGAATATAAGTAAATGCCTAAATAATGTAGCGGCAAACTAAAGACAACTAATTTCAAATGAAAAAGTGTCTTCTCGGGTTAAAAATATCCTTCACTGTTTGTCTTCGAAATCGTTGGAATATGTTAACAGACTTTTTACTTGTTTCTACCTACCAATGAAAAATTTGAATACAGAATATAATTATTATGTTTGTTTCCCGCCAAATTTTATCTAGGAATCATAAACACACTTTTGCTTTAAAATGCGGTACTATTTATCGAAATTTGTTAAGCCCGTGACTCGGCAATACAAAACTTTTATCGGTTCTCTGAAGAAGTTTGGCAAATAAATATAAAAGTTTAAATTTCTTTGGGCAATCGTGGCGTAAACAGATAAGTTATCTTTTTAAAAGATATTTAAGATGACCGTGATGTATAAGATAAGGATATTATTGCTAAAAGAAAACCAAAAAACGATTTATCTATTATTTTTATTGAAGAATATAAAATATGAAATAGTCTCCAAAAAACTATTTACTCCCAGGCCGAAGACTGATTAAATGAAATGGCTTTTCTGCTGAAGTACTTACAGAAAGAATAGGTAGATTATTCCTTACGACAGACGTAAATCGATTTTCTGGTACCTAAACTAACAACGGAAAAATGAAAATTGGTAGCTGCCATACTTGAAATTTATAAATAAAAAGAAAAAATGGCTTCAGGTTTGATGTGATTTGATAATTTTCACGGCTGAAAGTACCATCGTGATTTATTTTTAATTACCTTATTCTTTAGCCAACATTTCGGGAAACATTACAGTGTCCATCATCATGACTGATATACACTCATGTACACTCATGTGTAGAAAGAGTGTGCTTCTGTATGTAGATGCGATACCGTGTTGTCAAATACATAAGCACACACACACAATCTTTTTTACACATTTGCCCTGATGATGGATACTATAATGTATCCGAAACGTTGAGTAAAGATGGAGGTAGCGGAACACGGCATGACACCCCAAAAATAAATCACGATAAAAAATATCAAGTTTATTTATTTTTAACTCGTGCTTCTTATTGTTGAAATTATTCAATTAAACTGTTGTATTAATTTGATAAAAGATACATCCCCTTTTAAAAGAATTACAAATTATCTAAATCAAAACACAATACAAACCTTTTCATCGCCAATGCCCGACTTGCACAAAAGGTGAATGAAACCAACTCGCTACCAGGATACCAGGAGAACAGAGCGAGGAAGGACAATGGGGTAATGCTGTCAATGCGAACCGAAGGGACGAACTGATGGGTCCTTTGTGAATCCACCCACCCTCCCACCCTCCTTCCTAACCCCTTAAACCCTCACCCACTTCACTAATCATTACATTACAGAAATAGGCTGCTCGCTTGCTAAACTTTGGAGAATGTTACATTTTAGCCGAGTACATTCATTCATTACCTTTATATATTGGCTTTTTAAATAATTTAGACAATTCCCCTTTTTTTAAGTGAATACGGCAAAAGAGTTCCAACTAGAGTAGTGGGCCTGGATATCAAGAGTTCCATCTCAACAAATATATCATAACCGGATAAAAAAATTCATCCGATCACTACAATTGATTTGTATGTCTTTTGTTGGGGATTGATGATGGATATGCATTATTCATATTTGTTCATTAACCCAAGTATAATAATTTATTTAGGTATGTAAATTAACAAAGTTATGAGCCGTGTTTTGTTTACCTTAGCTTCCTCCAGTGGAAACTTATGCAGCCATGATTTACGCCGGTTTAAGCCTTATTTATGACCCATACCAGGGGATAACTTATTTCGGTGCTCTGAGGTTTAATAATTATTTATATTATAGACTTGGGATTCCATAAGAAGCAATAGAGTATGATTTTTTTCATTGAATTAATTAAAAAATTTGAGGGTATAGGACAGTAGAAAAAAATATGATCTAATATTTTTAATCAGTTCGATAGACCATAAAAAAATGTTGAGTCACTTTCATGTTTCTACCATTAGATCAAGGTTTCCTAGTAACTATGTTGTGAACTGCGGTATGTACAATTCTCTTATAAATAAATTACAAAGCATCGGTAACATTTGTGCTAATGTTGCTGATATTTTTAATATGTCTCTATTGAAGATTAAAGCTGTACTAATTAAACACTTTAGCAGTACATATTTATCAAGGTCATTGCATAACAGGTTGTTATTTTTTGTTTCTTCTTGATGTACTTATTTATATTATTTAACTTTTGTTTTGTTTACTTATTTATTTATTTATTTAAACTGATGTTTTCAGCCACAGTTAATCTACAAATTGGTACAAACAATTACATATATCTAATCATATAAATTATACATAAGTAAATCTTAAAATCGTTTCTAAATAAAAATTAAATTACAAAATCATAAAGGAAAATTATAAAAATATACAAAACTTCACTCAAATGACAAATAATACAAAGAGATACAAGATACACACGAGACACGAGAGACACAAGAGACACAAGAGACACAAGAGACACAAGAGACACAAGAGACACAAGAGACACAAGAGACACAAGAGACACAAGAGACACAAGAGACACAAGAGACACAAGAGACACAAGAGACACAAGAGACACAAGAGACACAAGAGACACAAGAGACACAAGAGACACACGAGACACAAGAGACACAAGAGACACAAGAGACACAAGAGACACAAGAGACACAAGAGACACAAGAGACACAAGAGACACAAGAGACACAAGAGACACAAGAGACACAAGAGACACAAGAGACACAAGAGACACAAGAGACACAAGAGACACAAGAGACACAAGAGACACAAGAGACACAAGAGACACAAGAGACACAAGAGACACAAGAGACACAAGAGACACAAGAGACACAAGAGACACAAGAGACACAAGAGACACAAGAGACACAAGAGACACAAGAGACACAAGAGACACAAGAGACACAAGAGACACAAGAGACACAAGAGACACAAGAGACACAAGAGACACAAGAGACACAAGAGACACAAGAGACACAAGATACACAAGAGACACAAGAGACACAAGATACACAAGAGACACAAGATACACAAGAGACACAAGAGACACAAGAGACACAAGAGACACAAGAGACACGAGAGACACAAGAGACACAAGAGACACAAGAGACACAAGAGACACAAGAGACACAAGAGACACAAGAGACACAAGAGACACAAGAGACACAAGAGACACAATAATTTGAGATATAAATAATTCAAAATATAATTATAATTACTTATTTAATCTTATACGAGTATATTTCATTTATCTTTTCTTTCTTTATTGTACTATGATGGAACTTTTTGCCGTCAATTCTAAATAAATATTCAAAAAATTCGTACCATAAACCTTAATATAATAAATAATGTCAACGAAACATACACAAAAATACCTCATACTGTTTACTGTTAACACCAGATTATAATAATACTGACGAATATTGATGAGTAGTTAATAATAATATCTTTATCATATTTGCTAATAAACCGAACATTTTCGTGGCATAAACTAAAATATATTAAATTTAATAACATTGTGGCAGGCCACAATTTAACGGCAGTTAATAATTTTTATCAAATTTTTACACGATGATTGACAGGTAAATAAAAGCGTAAAAATAATGCTAGTGATGACTAATTTGGTACCTACATGGAAACAATAATAAATTGGTATGTATGACAGAATTAATTTAAGTTCCTTCCACAGCACACACACAAGATTTAAAGTGGTTGGTAAAGCACCAC
The DNA here is from genome assembly GCA_951813805.1 of Limnephilus auricula. NCBI lineage: Eukaryota > Metazoa > Arthropoda > Insecta > Trichoptera > Limnephilidae > Limnephilus > Limnephilus auricula. Next base: position 5,186,615 of record OX638401.1, read on the forward strand.
AATTAGAATTACGTACGAGTCTTAAATAAGTACCTCTTTGAAATATTGTGTGTCATTCCTATGAGCATTAATAATTTAGGCGCTCCGCCCACTGAGGCAACTGAAAACCAACTAAAACCGTCTGTTTCTCTGTCTTGATTGGTCAAAAAGCTTGGTTAACCATAGAAGAAGAACAATCAGCTGACAGTTGGCAACTATCAATGGCCGCCCAGGGCAACCAGTAGAGCAAGTCGCAAGTCACCGCTTGCGTTACCATTGACAACGGGGTTTTGTGTGATTGTGTATGTGCGGGCCATCACATTGTCATACAAAGACAGTTGGCAGTTGAGAGTTTTCAGTTGCCTGAGTGGGCGGAGGCGCTTACAGTAATCTGGTAGGTACTTAAACAGATGTACGGCAAATAGCATTTATTCTATTTTGGATGTAAAATAATTCAAAAATAGAATTTTTCTCTGCTTTGTTTATCGGTGTTCAATTATTATTTTGTTCATATTATTGAAAAATTGGTATTCTGACTTGATTCAATTCATGAAATGTGCCGCTGTTGGAAGAATTAATCTGCCTGCCCATACTATATGGATAGACGAGTCCTGTACTGTTGCAGAAAGGAATCTCCTTCAGGTCAGTGCACGTTTTCATTATTAGCTTAGGCAATTCTTGACCATAATCTTTGAGGTGTGAACGCCGCATACGTAATTAATTATACCCACCTTTGTTAGGCGCTCCGCCCACTGAGGCAACTGAAAACCAACTAAAACCGGCTTTTTCTCTCTCTTGATTGGTCAAAAAGCTTGTTTAACCATAGACGAACTACGAGACAGCTGACAGCTAGCAACTAGCAACGGCTGCCCAGGGCAATGAGCAGTGACAGTCGCAAGATGGTCGCAAGTCACCGCTTGCGTTACCATTGACAACGGGGTTTTGTGTGATTGTGTAGTGTGCGGGCCATCACATTGTCATACAAAGACAGTTGGCAGTTGAGAGTTTTCAGTTGCCTGAGTGGGCGGAGGCGCTTAGGAATATTTTATGCTCCACTAGTGGTCTTCGTAGTAATGGTTTTATTCATTTGCTTTGAAATTTGAAAAATTTGAAATGGGAGGTTGTGGGTTCGATTATTATTTTTGTAGTAAATGGAGGTTTGCATATCTGGGTATTCTGATTTTGATTGTTACATTAGATTAACTTCACAAAAATGACTATACGGCTTACTTTAAAGCAAATTTTACGTTGGTTTTCAAAATGGTATCTTAATCTATGTACATAGGTTATATTTATCAGTTTGTAATCATTCTTTAGATACGCCATTCAAGTCTTATGCCCACATCCTCGGTGCTTAAAATTTATACCATAAACCCCTAGAAATGTAATCTAGCTTCGGATTGCTAAACGTTGTGCTACTGCTATTCATATCGTCATAGTTCCTAAGGTGTTAATTTATATACAATTTCGAAAAAAAAAATTGGTTTTTAATTGAACGACAAATTATTGTTATTGATATTGATGTTATTAAACCTTGTCTATTTTATGGTAATTCTTTGTTAGTACGCGTACGAAAACCCACAAACTTTATCGAAAAAAAAATCGATGGGTACCTATTTATTCATCTTCTTCAATGGCGCTACACCTCATTTTGGCCTCCTTCAACATGAGTCTCCACCGCCCTTTGTCCTCGGCCATCGTCTTCCAATCTACGACATGGAGTAGTCCTCTGGCATCTTTTCTGACATCATCTTCCCATCTGCTTCCAATCGGTCACGATTTCAAGCGCAAAATTGATTTTTATATAGTTTGTGTATAATTTTACAAAAAGAAAAAAAGTTAGTCAATGGAAACTGTCATAGATAACTTTAGCCATAAAGAAGTATTTTTACAAAGTTGTTTCGCGTTCTAGTTGTTTCGTTTTATGCCTTTATACATTTTTAATGAGAAATCACATTTTTAGTATTTTACTCTTGTATTTTTTGTATAGTATTTAACGAATTTATTTTAATTCCAAACCTAAGAGGCAACGTCTTAACATCATCTCTGTGTTTTATATAAAAACAGTTACTAAATGGTTTGGCCCAAATTTTTAAATCGATTTTATAGAAATCTTTTTAATTAAAAATATGTAACGTAACCTGCCGTCTTGGCATGTGACAGAAATTTCTAATTAATGTCAGAAATATTTTAATAAATATCAGGACACTACATCTGGCTGTTTTTCCGGCTTATGAAAATATGTTTCTGATAAAGAAAAGATAGAGGAAACACATGAAAAGAGGATTGTCACTTAGCACAAGCACATCGATTTGTGAAATAAATTAAAAGTTTGATGTTCAATCACAAGAAATAGAATTTCCCATTTCACAACTGAAAAAATAAATAAAACTAAGGAAAGTAACTATATGTAGGCAGTGGCGGCTCGTGACTTTTGGTGAGCTAGAGTGCTAATATTAACAAAAATGGCATTATTGATGTCGTTGTAGCCGAAAAATATATTTTTTTTTTTTTCGAAAATTTATTTTTTGTATGAAGATTTTCAGGAAATTTCAGTTTTGCCGTGCGCCGCACAGATTTCCTGAAAATCTTCATACAAAAAATAAATTTTCGAAAAAAAAATAAAAAATATTTTTCGGCCACAACGACATCAATAATGCCATTTTTGTTAATATTAGCACTCTAGCTCACCAAAAGTCACGAGCCGCCACTGTATGTAGGTAGTACCAACATAATGCGAGTAATACAAGAACGTAATAATATATTCATGAAACTAAACTCTAGAATAATATACAACAGATTGTTAATTATTATGGTCCAGTCGATGCTAACAATGGAGTAGATTGCTCCTGTTATTATGACCTATGTATACATCCAAGTGCAGAAGCAGCGCAATTGGAGAAGTTGAAGGTATGAAACAACAATATCTTCGGGCAACTCCTGCAACTTCTGAGATATTGCATTGCCTCTGCAATATTCTCCAATCGTATGACATTTATTTACTTACGTTCCAATCGTAAGTCTAAGCTTAATGCTAAATCAAGTCTTTAGATTAATGTTAACTACAAATTGGTTTACTTTATAAATACAAAAATATGCTTTGGATAGATCGAAGCTTTTCGTACCGTTTTCATTAGGAATAATTAAATTAGTTAATTACTTTATAAAAATGTAAGCGTAAACTACTAAAAATGTGATATCTCATTAAAAATGTGTGAACGCATATAAGAAACAACTATGTAAAAATACTTCTTTATGGATAAAATTATTTGTGACAGTTTCCATTGATTTTCTTTTTTATTTCTTATAAAATTATTCAAAAATAAATAAAAACCATTTTAACGCTTTGAATCGTGATCTCTGTACTCCGTTTGCAAGGCGATTTTATGCCTATTAGCTAATTTGTGACAATTTGAGGTAAACTAAGATAACATACATTTTTGGCTTGTGGCATCCTCTTAAATTACTAGCTATGTTTTATACGTAAAACACTGATTATGATTAAAAATCATAGTTGTAAGTCAGTTATGTAATAAAATTAATGTTAATTTTTTGTACATCGCCCTTGAGGTGACATTTGACCAAAAACGTTTCCATATAGTTCAGAGAAATATTATTTTTTTATTTTTTACTTAATAAAACCTCCTCTATTTTAATATGAAGACAATATTAACGAAACTCTAGCAAAAATCTAAAACATAAAAATCAAATAAGGTTAAGGTTCCAGATGTGACCATATTTTTTTCTGATTATTCTGTTTCAGATTTTCGATTGAGTTTCATTAATATTGTCCTCTTCATTGAAATATTATTACTTTACGCATAGGAACCTACCATCACTTATGAATTACATTCCAATAACAAATATACATAACATTTTTAGTAGATATTCGACATCATAAAATTTTTATTCGATATTCGTTATCATAACATTTTTATTAGATATTCTTCATCATAACATTTGTATTAGATATTCGTCATCATAACATTTTTATTAGATATTCGTCATCATAACATTTGTATTAGATATTCGTCATCATAACATTTTTATTAGATATTCGACATCATAAAATTTTTACTGGATATTTGTCATCATAACATTTTTAGTAGATATTCGTCATCATAACGTTTTTATTCGATATTCGTTATCATAACATTTTTATTAGATATTCTTCATCATAACATTTGTATTAGATATTCGTCATCATAACATTTTTATTAGATATTCGTCATCATAACATTTTTATTAGATTTTCGTCATCATAACATTTTTATTAGATATTCGTCATCATAACATTTTTATTAGATATTCGTCATCATAACATTTTTATTAGATATTCGTCATCATAACATTTTTACTAGATATTCGTCATCATAACATTTTTATTAGATATTCGTCATCATAATATTTTTCGTAGATATTCGTCATCATAACTTTTTTATTAGATACAAGTTTCTGCCCACGACTTCGTCTGCGCAGGATTAGTACTTATTTTATACTATTTTCTTTTGTATGTTAAATCCAAAATTCTTAACCTATTTATTTAAAATATCTATAATTCTTGATTTGTTTCAAAGTATTAGGCAAGTACTTCAAATAAATTCACTAATTTTCTAAAATAGAATTTTGATTTGTCATTGAAAATGTCATTCTCAAATTTTGACATTTTCCATTAAACAATAATTATTATTTATAATATATTGGAAATAGCTAGCTTTATAAAGCCTTTATATTGTTCTGACGTATGAGCTATATTATTATAAATTTTCATTAAAATCCATTCAGTAGTTTTTGCGTGAAAGAGTAACAAACATACATACATCCATACAAACTTTCACGTTTATAATATTAAGTAAGAAATAAGATTCGTCATCGTTACATTTTTAGTAGATATTATTAGTAGATATTAACACCACCAAAATAATGCAGAAAAACTTGTGGCGAATTTAACAAAATGATAATGTTTTCTGGGTCACTAGTAGGATATTTCAAGATGTCATACTAATATACTGGACCATTATGCCTCCCGGTTTTCTTTTACGTCTTATTTAACATGAAAAACATAACGCATATAAATAATATTTGATTTATAGCGAGCATTCGAATATTGCTTTCCCCATTATCTCAAAGCTTAGTATTTGAGCAATCAACTGGACAATCGAATACTATCTATACAGCTGTTGTAATAAGCTTCATCATCTTAACTGCATCTCAGTGTATTTATGTATAGATTGTTACTATCTGGTTTCATGGTTGGACATCACAAATGGCGTTAAGCAAGGCTGCGTAATGTCACCGTGGTTGCTCAATATATACACGAGAATTGAAAGAGGTGGGATTGGGCGCGAAATTGAATAATCTGAAAATATGTTGCCTGTTGTATGCTGATGATGCGGTGCTGATTTCTAACAGTATGAAAGATCTACAGTCTCTAATGTCTAGGATGAACGAAGTATGTATGAAGAATGAGTTAATGGAATGTAATTAAGTCTAAAGTCATGGTGTTTGAAAGAGAGAGTACGAAAACAGTGTGCAATATAGTTGTGAATGATGAATACTTGGAGCAAAGATGAGAAGGGCTGATACAAATATTGAAAGAAGGGTGAATGCAGGTAACTCTACTATTAATAGTGGGCTGAACAAAAAGCCGTCCAAAGAAGCGAAGCTAGCAATCCACAATGGAGTGCTGGTATCTACCCGGATGTATGGCAGCGAAGTATGGAACTGGCAGAGAAGGGATGAAAGTAGACTGAATGCTGTAGATATGAGATCCCAGAGGCGTATGTGTGGTAAATCTATGTATGATCGTGTGAGAAATTTGGATATCCGCAAATAATGCAAGGCTGATGTAAGCGTAATGAGTAAGATTAAGAAAGGGACCCTCAGATGGTTTGGACATGTAGAGTGAAGGAACGAAGAAAGGAGTGTAAGGAGAATATATAACGCAAATGTGAATGGAAGAAGAAGTTGTGGACGCCCGAGGAAGACATGGCACAATAAAGTGAACCAGATACTTGAGTCGGGCCATGTCAGGAGTCAGAATAATAGAAGAGCATATACGAGACGATGTATGAATGTGAATGAAGCAATGAGTGTACGCCAAGACCGAGTTGTTTGGCGGTCCGACCTCTCTGCCTACCCCTGCAGGGAATTAGCGTGATGGTTAGTTAGTTCGTTGGTTTCAAATCGAAAATAAATGAACAACAATTAAAAACTGTATAGATAAATTAAATACAAACAACGATTTCACTTTTGAAAATGTAGCCTTTACCTATTGAACCATAAAACGGCCACCTTCTTGAAACAGAAACAGAATAAACAAGGTTTAGTTAAAAAAGGACGCTACGCTCAGTCAGTAATAAAATATTACAAAGTGAAATACCTGCATTATAATTCGTGAACGAAGTTTTGTTTCCATTATATCCCCGCACGAGTCTTTTTTCATCTTACCGCTAGCTTATTACATAATATATGTCAAACGTCCATCAATTCTCTCATAATCATGGGTATTATGTCCCAAGCCGCTATTCAATGGGACGCTGTGCACAATAGACAAATTACGAGACTTTTGGGACAAAAACCGCCCTTTTCGATGAGCAAATAAAAAAAAACACAGAAATATGAAAATCCCTGCCAATTATCGCATTACTATCGAATCAGTAAGGGATTATAGGATTTTTTGGGTTTAAACGCCACGCGCACCATGGATTTTTGTGAAATTATCAAAATATTACCGACTGTATGAGATTGAATTAATTTGCTAACAGGATAATGTCACATTTAATCACTTTATGCGTACCATACTTATGTTTTTTTTTTGTACAATACGTGATCAGCGGAAATTTATCTATTATGTTCAGTTGCCAAAGGATTACGAAATATTCAATTTTTCTGTTTTTTTTACCCAATATAATATTACTTATTTGAAAATACGTATTACTTATTAAAATAAACCTAAATGCAAGTATTTTATCAATGTTGGCATTTTGTTGTAACTAAAGTTAAATATTGAATGAATGATTGTTTCATGCAATTATTCTGCTTATTAAGATTTTATTATTTGATGGAATTATGCTACACATTTATAATTATTGTAGATATAAATTTATAAATTCACTGCACATTTACTGCTCGATAAGTTCAAAACAAAAATAAATACCGTATAAGATGGCCTACCCCAATATTTTTAAGTTACATTGCCAAAAGTTTGATTTATTTCTTGATGAAAATAATATTACAAGTAAAACAATGAATGTATAGTTATTAATGTGCCTAGCTTTCACTCTTCAATGGTGTTCTAGGTCATAATTTCATAAATATTTTTAACCAGTGATCCTGACTTTATTTGGAGTAAAAATGGAAATGAAATTTTGGGGTCCGGTAACGTAACTGTAGTACGTCCTTTATAAAACCTTGTATAGTAAGTAGTCTCAGATAGAGAGGTCGTACCTACGTAGACCATTGACGAAAAATCTTCCTTCAGGTGTGCTAGCACGGTCGCTCGATATGAAGTTACCGACCGATTGTCGGTAACTTCTCATCGTTTCCTAGGACAACTGCAGATCTCAAACGTACAAACGACAGTTGATATCAAATATATAAAGGACACTTAGTCATTGTGAACTGTCACCTACTCGTTTGCGATCTGCAGTTGTCGTAGGGAACGATGAGAAGTTACCGATAATTATCCTATCGATCGTTATAGAGCAAGCGTGCTAGGGCCTCTGGTCTTGGAAAAGACAGAAGATACTAACTGGGACTAAGACGTCACGTACGACCCCTCTCTGGGACTGCTATAATAGGAGTAAATGGATAGTGAGTGATGAAAGCTTACAAAGTTTAACATCTTAAAAAAAAAACATTAGTGATGTTTAAACAATGTTACCTTTGTGTCAAAATATTATTTTATCACACCCCTAAAATATTTGGATCCTATAAACATCGATAATACTATCATTAATATAAATTACTGTGAGGTGTACAGAAAACACGGAATTACATGAAAAAGAGTTAATAAACTAAATTTCCTACTACTCTTAATTTACCCAATTACAATTTATTATGTGTTTGAGCCAAGGCAATGAAGCCAAAAGCCAAGGAAAACGAGAATTTCATTTGAATTTGGAGAGATGTTATTTCTCTCATTAGAAATAAAACAAGATGTATTGTTTAATTTGGCGAGCTGTACTATGTACTAAATTCAATTTTGTTTCAGCCAATTTCAAGAAGAAACTGATTAAATTTGCACAATAAATTAATATCTTCTAACGTTAATGTCGCCAACTTATGAATTAATATCTTCCAATGTTAATTTACCCTAACTTATGAACTAATATTTTCTAACTTTAATGTACGCCAACTTATGAATTAATATCTTCTACGCCAACATATGAATGATATCTTCTAATGTAATTTCTTTTTTTAATATGAATACCGCACGAGTTCTAACTGCTTCAGGCTGGAGCCAGTCAGACTATGCATCCCCAATTGGGGTATGTTGTCATGCTGAAGGTGTGGAGGGTAAGGAGATGGGGATGAGGAAGATGTGAAGTACCTGTCTATTCAGATCCGGTCCCCTAATATGGCTTGAGCCATTTCAAGAGCCGTTTTTTTTTCATTTTTGAGCCGTTGCAATTATAAATGGTGCTCTTACACCAGGGCTTACTGAAAGTAGATACATATTTATTTCAATTAATTAATTATGAAAAAAAAAAAAAAAAATTTATTTGCTCACGCCGGGTTCGAACCCGAGACCCTCGGATAGGGAGGGAGTCGAGAGCCGTACCCTTCGACCACTTTTAATCATCAAATGGATCAAGTTATATACAGTTTTCCACTGAAATGATCGGCGATGCAATCATTGGCATTTCATGGCGATGCATCATTGCAAGTCCTAGCATTTGAGAAAAACTCTGAGTGTGGCAGGTTGGTTGTTTGTTTATTGGGTGATGCATATTGACGTAACGTTTGTGTCATTTCAGATGAGATCACCGGAGGTGGTGTGATTGGGCTTACAAATAAACGCGAAGTACAAGTCGGAGGCGCGCTACATAGACGAAATACCATACTTCGTGGCGCAATGTGATTCGGTGAGGGCCTAATATAAACAGGATATAAGACGTGCTCGGTTCTGTGGACACTGTATGGAAGGGCCGACCATCATTCATTCAAGGTTCATTTTGGAGAGTCAGTAAAACACAATACTGGACCACATCTGGTGGTACGCCATCTGCATAATTCATTCAAGGTTCAACTTGGAGAGTCAGTGGAACACAATACTGGACAACATATGATGGTGCGCGAACTGCATCATTCATTCAAGGTTCAACTTGGAGAGTCAGTGGAACACAATACTGGACAACATATGATGGTGCGCGAACTGCATCATTCATTCAAGGTTCATCTTGGAGAGTCAGTGGAACACAATATTGACGATATCTGGTGGGGCGCGACCTGCGAAAAGCGACTGTTCACATGGTACGCATGGACTGGCGCAAGGGCAGTCCAGCCAGAGCTGTTGAGTTGCGAGGAGAGGGAACTATTTTAATTAATTCTTTTATTTTCATAACGTTATTCTAAAAATAATATATTGTAGATTTGTAATGTTGAAAGGTAGATTATATTAAAATATTTAATTTAATTTGGACGTATTGAAAATTAATGACAAATGACAGTTTCTTGGTTAATGGAATGTAGAAGTTGCTAAGCAATAATAATTTCATCATCTCCAAGTTGTTTTGCAAATTGACACATGTCATTTCCAACCAACGAAGATGAACACGGATGTATTTTATCATCTTTACAGGTGAACATTGATATTCCGAGACCCGACAAAACTAAAGCAGGTGTTCCTTGGCAACGTATGAAATGGACGAGCGATGTCAATATGATCATCGTTCGTTCAAGTTTTTATGTAACTTAACCAGAAACAGATATGTTGTTATATAGGAAAAAATCACATTTACCTTTCTCACAAAATTATCCGGTAGCCCTACTAAACGAACAAAGATTAGCAGACCAAAAACGACTAACTTTCAAAAATATGGTAATTTACAAAAAAATATAATTACATAATAATTATAATTTTGGGGAGCCAACTGTCGGGGAATCATCTGTCGAGTCACCGTTTTATGTCTACATACGAACAGCTTTGACTATAGTGCGGTTGTCATTAAAAACATTACAGTAAGTTCTCGTTGTTTTGACTCGTTCTGCTATTTTCAGCGTTCCACAAATTACTAAAATCAACGGCTAATTATATTAGTATCGACGCAGACACTTTTGCACATGAGATAGATTCAAGTACGAGAGAGAGAGAAAGAGCCTTTAACGTCAATTGACAAACTTTCAAATTCGATGAACAAGCCAAATTCAAACACGCCCTCGGAACATTTGTGCTCGGTTGGAGTGAACTGCAAGTACGGTTAAACAGAAAACAGATTTAAACCTTCTGAACTGTGAACCTTTTACTAGACAGTTACCACTGTGATATTTGCCTCTTCTCTAGGGATAACATTATATTAACATTCTCTCTTATCCTCTGATGTATATATCTTCAATTGCCACGAAAATAAATATACAATCTCTATGAAAAATTGAGTGCGTCTAACCTTTAAGCGCGATTGAAGTAAAACTTATTAGGTAAAACATACATAATTAGGTTGTTAACTTTTTCGTTTATAATTATTTATAGACTAAGGGGTAACATTTTTCTGCGATTCAGCCTTTGAATTCTAAAAAACTCTATTTTTATTGTCACACTCTGTCACTTTTTACTTCAATAGCTAGAATTCACAAGAATCAGAGAGTGAAATGGGTTAATATTCATCGTAAAAAATAATACAAATCAAAAAGTTCAACTAAAATCTTTAGTTGATAATCAACAAAACATAACAAAAACCTGTTTGAACTTACCTTGTACATTAGTAAACAAAAAGAAGCGGGTGACGTCTGACGTTTGAGTTTGCTTTTTGCTTTGACATTTTGTTATTCGTTGCTAGGCTTCGGAGTCATGGTTTCCATAACTTAGACGTTAATATGATGAAATATAAATTGAACGTCATTTCCGTTAATGTTGCTTCCGTCCATAAAAAGATTTGAGTTACCCGTCGTAATGCCTCTAAAGAAGTCTTACTTGAAAAAGTACCTATTCATATACCAATTAAACCAAACTACACAAAATGTAATGATTTATATATTGTATAATAATAAAATCAATCATGGAAATTTGAAATGCTAATTGAAGGACAAAATATTAATTGTTCAGAAGAACACTTAACGTAATTTATATTTTATTATAATAATAATTTTTAATTATTTGAAATTTTCAGAAAAAAACCCTCGAAATGCATGTGGTCAAAGACACACTCATTTTCTTTGAATGTTTCGACGACGATTAAGTGAAAAAAAATGGAGAAAAATAACTCATTTAACTCATTTTTGGTTTATTGTCCTTTACAGCATTTCAAATTTCAACTGACGATATTTATCTCCTATTGTATTCATACGTATTTAATACCCTGTAATTGATAAATATGCTGTTTAATTTTTAAGTACCTACAGTTTTATTAAAAAACATCTGAATATTTTATGCATTTGATAAACTGCCGCATTTTTGAAAACCTTACTGTAAAAACGGTTTCGGCGAAAAACAATGTGACCTGAAAACATGTTACGTAAACCAAACAAAAAGTTATATGTTTCGTTTTCCAGCGGTATTGTCAAACTGACAAAAGTCGGTTCCATGATAATTCGGAATCAAATCTACTCAACACCTCTTTAAAAATTCGTTAAAAGCTACTTAAAATAATATTTGAAAAAATAACCCATAACCTAACATTACGTAACCCATTTAAGCAATGTTTTTTTCGTCATTTTTAATGACTTAAAATGAGGTGTTAAGTTAAATTCATTCTGAGCTATCCATCCAGTTAATCACAGTTTGACAAATTTTTTGTGGTTGTTGAGAAAATGTTTTTTTTTAACTTCTTTTAAATGCTGAAATGTGTTCAATTAAGTCCACCATATAATACGTTTAAGTCAATGGCCTTTATTGGCTGAGGTGGTATGTTTGTAAACCATTTGATATTTAAACCTTTAACGAAAACAATATGGTATATAACTCAATCAAATCAAATGATTCGCCACTTTCTTATAGTTCCAAACTGCAGAAATTTGCATATAGCATAATATACACCATGAGAGCTATAATTTAAACTGTATGTAGTTTTATTGTATTATAGTTGGGGTAGTTCGGGTCATAAGGCTCCAGGGGGTACAATTCAATTTGGCAAAGTGTCGAGTCACAGATCAACCGTCAGGGGAGGTAGGAGCAAAAACCCGGATTCACTGCCAGCCCCAGTGGACTTATGCAGCTTGAGAGATTATTAAATTTTATTGTCAAAGTGAAAAGCAGTATCAAAAGAGGAAAAGCGATACTCGTGGAATAAAGCTTTAATGATATTCATATGCATTTCCCCTTTCAGTGATAAATATATTTTGGTTGTTTGATATAGAAATGTTAAATGTGGTTCCGTAAATATGGCGTCTTTAATAAAAGTAAAGAGTAATGTTTTATTATGATTTCGATTAAGGGTTTTATCTACTGACTGCCAGTGGCACAATAACTTCTCCAGTTCAGGGAATATTGTAGTGCTGAAGAAAGTGGAGAGAGAAAGGAGAAGGGAATTCGAAGGTTGGAGATGACCTTATATTATTATGTTATAAATAAGCAATCATTTTAATAACAAACTACAATCATCCTGTGGATGCTCTGCGAAGGTTTTTTTTAGAAGAATAAAGATTTGAGGGATGGGTAGGAATCTGGAGGTCAGCGTGTCCAGAAGTGAAGCACCTATGAATCCATCATGGATGGATATAGTTGGAGAGGAGGAGAGGTCAAAAGGTCCCCCTCAACTACTCTAACACGATCCCGCCTACCACGCAGATGGGCAAACGCATCCGCCGCTAATACTAGACAAACCTCGTCTCATGAACCCTGGTATCCTTGCTAAGTCACCAAACGTGTTGGTTATCCAATAAATGCTTCTCGAGGCTGCGGTACCCATACCCACCTCCCAAATATTTGAGGCAACAATTCTCTACCGGGTTCGTAGCAACACTTTTAGTATCATTTTTATTCTGAGGCTGTACTGAATGTGAAACTTATATTTTTGATAACAAAATGCCTTTATAAAATTGTACCTACCACCTCCCACCTATGAATTGTAAGTTCCTCACGTTCTAACAATATAAAACCAATAAAAAAACTTTAATTCCTGCACGTGAAAAACCAGATTTAATTTTTGAAAAATTAATTATTTATTTATACTCTGGATTTGAACTCGATACCTTTTTGTATACGAGTATTCAATGTATTGTTTCATAATGCTTTCGCACAAACAATGTATTGAATTACGTAAGTCTTCTAAAAAAATTGGCCATTTTGCCACAGAGGTCATCTCTCAAAGTGAATCGAAGGACATACTAAAAAGTGATCGAATACAATTAACCACTTCAGGCCACGTAGTACTGTATATGTCACTAAATGACTTATTCTCATGTACATAATAAATGACTCCTTCTCATGAAACTTGTTCTATCTCATTTTATGTTTTGATCAGATATACTCGTATTTTATTTTATTTTTTATTTTTTTATTTATATAATACAAACATACAATACAAGATGATCCTTTGTCTGTCCAACTGGGAAGGATTCCCGTTTCAGGACAGCCAAATTGTGTTTTAGTACATATTCTTACAATGGAAAGGAATGGAAAGGAATGGCGATTCTGTCAAGACAAATTTTGAGAACATTAGTAGTTGCATTTGTAGTGACGGGATTGTTTCTTTTTCCTTGAAAGAATCGCCAAGATGTAATTATTTTACCAGGGTCATTTTGGATAACATTAGTAATTTCATACAGAACAGATGAATGGTTTCTTTCGGGAGATAACAAGTCTGAGATTCTTTCCAGGGCATTTTGGAGAACATTTACAATTGCATAGTTAGAATTTCCACATTTATAAGCTAGTATAAAACATAATATTATGAATCCTAAAGTACTATATTTTTTTGAAATTCTTAAGATATAGAAATTATACATTACTAAACCAGAATAAATACTGTATGACGTATGAATTTCCAATTTATTAATACAGAGGATTTCAAAACTTAATTTTTTGAAATGGCTAGACGTTATTTTACAGTAATCGAAAAAAAAACTGCTCAAAAGATACTATATTATATAAACAGATGGGCGGAAAATGCGAATGCTAGTCGTAGCAACTCATTGCTCTCTGTACATAAAACTGGGTTGAAGAAACTACTCTACCATGAGATAAGACATGTATAACCATACGATAGACTTCAATCAGATAAAAGGAATATTGCGGTCGACGGCCTTCTGTGAAAATATATGACTCCCTAGAGTGCACAGAGCCTAGAGTCCTAGAGCATTCAAGGGTTATGAATTATGAAAGAGCCAAATATCAGATACTATAAAAATGGGTCAAAAAGTATTTTATTTACCCTTTAATTTATGATTTTTCTTTCTTTAAAACTCTTTGGGAGGAACTGTGTTGAAATAAAACTGAACCAATCCATTTGTTGAACTTCGCTCCAGTCATAATTTTCCAAATATACACTAGAAATGGATCGATCAAGATACGAGATGCATTTGTCTACATAGAATATCTCTAGCCAGACTGAATAACAACTTCTTAAGGGAGAGTCACTTAAACCATTTGGATTGCTTGAAGAAACACAATAATCATTTTTCTGTTTGCTCTAACAAGAAGGTTTTTATTTAGATTAAAAAACTGTTGGCTTTACAAGACCGTACGCACATGAGTGAACTGAATATACGCATTTGAAATGATATTATTTTACACAATGTCTGATTATAACTGATTGGTCGAATGTTTGAAACATTTTTGAACAAGTTTGATTTTAGAACTTTGGTTGAACATTGGTAAAATTCGCGCTCATAAAATTTGCGCTCATAAATTATACATACATTTCTTAGGCCCGTCTCTTTCAACGCTAGCAACAGTAAAAGTTAAACTAAAACGCTTAACTAAAAGTTAAAAGTTAAAACAAATGCAATATGCATTTTGAAAATCCAATGTGCCAATTGGCCAGAAGTCGTAAACTTACAAGTGTAAAGCTAGCCAGTTTAACTTTTACTGTAGCTAGCGTAGAAACAGATGGCCCTTACCAATTCTTGTAACCGGCAGAGGACGGATGGTTTAAACTTAAACGGATTAGGTTAAGATATTTGGTATGTAGATTTACACTAGTCAGAGGCCGAATTGGCATTGCGTTTTGGCAGGCGTCCCGTGATCAATTCCTCGGCTGGCTAAGTCCATCACGATACAAGCAACATTTTCCGCTTTCTAGCAGGAGAATTTCCAATATTGTCAGGTTATTCGTAACCCAGGAATAAATGTCTTTCTGAAGAAAAAAAAACAAGTTTAATTTCTACCAGCTTCTACTTGATTCATTCAATGTGAACTGAATTGCTAAGATCTTTTGCCGATAAATAAATTTTGTTTGCATCAGTCTTAATGCAGAGGAATGCAAAGACAAGCTGAGAATAGATTAAAGATTAAGCGGAAACTGGAGGTGGGAAGATAAACACAATAGATATATGGAGGAGCTCAGGAGTGTTATATTGATCTTCCAACAAACAGTTCACAAGGTATTTTTAAATCTTTTTATTTTTAACTTAAAGAGTTAAACCTAAAATTATAGTATTTTAATTAGTGAAGATAATATTAGCGAAAGTCAATCGAAAATTCGACCCAGAAAAATCAAAAAAAAAATACGGATACATCTGGGGCTCGAACCCAGGACCTCTGATAACGTGATAAAATTTATCCTGACACTTTCTAGAGGGATTTAGTTCGAGTTGAATCTTGCAATCATACATAAAGATAGCAGCCAATAAAAATATGCGTTAAGAAAAAATGAAAATAATGTTAGTGGTTCTCAGTCGAAGTATGATTCACTTACAAATGACCAAATCGGGTAGGGATACGTTGGCGCAGTAGATAGCGCGTTGGCCCGGATTGCCAGAGGTCCTGGGTTCGAGTCCCAGATGTATCTTTTTCTGATTTGTCTGTTTCGAATTTTCGATTAACTTTCGCTAATATTATCTTCATTAATTAAAATATTATATTTTTAAATGATTTGAAAGAGCGTTGCGTAGTCCTGTTTAAACCCGACCGTTATGGATTTCATCTGTCAGTACTTAAATAATATTTTTTTACCGTTTAAAGGGTTCAGTAAAGACGATTTTTTTTTTTAAAATTGCATTTATATAATTTTTCTTATTCTTATTTTTAAATATTATGGTATCTATCTGCCTGACGAAGGTTTGAAAAAAAAATTCATTGAGTACGTATTAAGTAATTAAATATGAATGTTAAATGAAACAAATTACTTTGTGTAAACCATCATAATCACATATTAGAATGTTTCAAAACCGATGGTTTCTTCGTCAGGATAATAACATGAAACTATCAGTTTTGAAACATGTAGATAATTATTATAACATGTGATTTTAGTGGTTTACACACATTATTTGTATATAATTTGTTTCAGATAACATTCATATTTTTCTTTTCTCATAGGTTTCTTGTAGATATTATAACATATGATTATATAACATGAAGATATTATAACATGTGATTATAGTGGTTTATACAAACAAAGTAATTTGTTTTCTCACAGGTTTCTTCGTCAGGATAATAACATTAAACTGTCGGTTTTGAAACCTGTAGATATTATAACATGTGGCTATAGTGGTTTACAAAAATTTATTTGTTTCATTTTAATTAAAATAAATAGAAAATAAGATTAAATTAAAAACATAAGTTCGGACTAGACGACTCCAAAATGATTCATTTGTGCTGCAAGCGAAAACAACACCTAGAGGCAATAATGAATATAAGTTTGACAGCCTCCGTGGTCGAATGGTAAAGCGCTCTATTAGCAATCCTTGCGTGTGCAAGTAAATTTTATTTGATTGATTTGTGTTATTTCACAATTTTTTCATTATAAAAATATATAATATATTTTCGGCACGTTCCAGAGAGGAATATTCTCTCAATTGGTGAAAGACCACCACTCAGAATTGAAACGTTGTTTGTAAAGCAGAAATCATTTTATGCGGGTGAGAGTTGGGTCATGCAGTTATCACCGCAAAAAAACGAATAATTCGTGTAGCATCATTTATCTTGTCTTCTAACCGATATTTACTTCATTTTTATATTTAAAAAAAAAAACAATTTGAACCAGCCACGCGTTGCTGTGGCTAACTAAATTAATACAAAAAAAAAAAAAACGCTATGACATGGAATAGACTGTTGTGAAATCTAAACCTATGTTACCAACGCCATTACCTAGGTAACCAAAAAATCTAAACCTATGTTACCAAGCCATTACCTAGGTAACCAAAAAATGCAAATTAACTCAAACCGCCACCTGTTGAACTTACAAATAATTCAACTCATTGTCCCATAACAAACGTTTAATAAACATTTAATTCGCAATAATAAATGTTGTGGTCAACAATCGATAAATTACACAGTAAGGCGATCCGCCCACTGAGGCAACTGAAAACTGTCAACTGGCAACTATTTTTGTATGACAAAGTGATGGCCTGCACACTTCACAATCACCCAAAAACCCGTTGTCAATGGTAACGCTAGCGGTGACTCGCGACTCGCACTGCTGATTGCCGTGGCCGGCCGTTGCTAGTTGCCAGCTGTCAGTTGATTGTTCTTCGTCTGTGGTTAAACAAGCTTTTTGACCAAGCAAGACATAGAAACCAGCCGGTTTTAGGTTTCAGTTGCCTCGTAAGCGGAGCGCCTAAGCCAAATTTCATCAAAATCGGTTTAGTAATTTCGGAGTTTATTTTGGAAAAGCATCGTGAAGCGAGATTTTTATACACATTTAAAGATTTATTTCATTAATGTAGGAATATAGCTTTAGTCAAACAACTTTTCACCTGAATACATTTAAAAACAATATAGCCTACTTTAGCCCTCTGACCCAGATGTGTCGACTATATAACAAGATAGAGTGTGCCGAAGTAGATATTTTCGTCGATAATGTGTATGGATTCAGAAAAAAAGTTCTGGCGCTGTTAAAAAATTATGTTTAACTAATTATATTGTATCAATTGTCTCTCTTTGCATGCCTCTCGTGATTCCAATGTGTCTTGTTTCTCATTGTAATATACGTTACTTGAGGAGCTTGTATTTTTTTATTATTTTTTTTTATTATTACTTATTTTTATTTTTATTTTTTTATTTGTGACTTTTCTGTTTTTCTAATTGTATGTATCTGTATTTAATTGTATATATCTGTATTTAATTGTATGTATCTGTATTTAATTGTATGTATCTGTATTTAATTGAATGTAATTGTAGATTGTTTGTAATTGTATGTCTCTATTTGTACAATAACTGAGTTTTTATAATTGGATGTTCTCACGTAAGTGCGAACATCTGTAAAAACCCAGTATAAATAAATAAATAAACTTCTGCCGTTACTTAAACAAGCACAATTTTCTGATAAATAAATTAGATGCAATTTGAAACTTATAGTTTGTTAGTTCGCCTATCAATAAGCATTTCCACGACCCACGCGCCCCGTGAGCTGCAAGTTGCGAGGTGGGAGGAACTAATCATTAGCCGAAGCTTTTATAAGCTCGGAAATCAAAATACAGGGTTTATTGGGCACGCGGCGGAGGTGTGCGCCCTGCCCATTCATTTCCTCTCTTTATGATGCACTAAAGCAGGGATGAATAGTAAATTATTACTGAAATGCAGTTTTGAATGAGGTTTAGTGCAATTTCACGTTATTTGATCTAATTATATATAGTGATAAAGCTTTTAAATAAGATAAAATTGGCTTGACATTTGCGATCTTACATAGATGCTGTACTGATAAATGATAAACTCATTATTTAACATATTCGTAATAAGCATTAATTTGTGGCTCGCCATAATTTACAATATAGTATATACATTTGTTTTAGATCACTTTAAATTTTAATTACATTCTACCGGTTTCGGAAAAACACTTCCCTTGTCAGGTGAATTTTAAAACTAACCTATGATACAAAATATTGACAAATGTATACAAAAAATGTAGGTGTTTGAGTGGGAAGTTAACAAATTGCGGGAATTCCGTAAAATAACAGAGCGGTTTATTGGAAGTATATCTAGAATGGGACTAAAAAAAATTTAATAAAATTTAATAACTAAATTAATTTTATTATTATTATTTTTTTTTTTTTTTCACCAGATTTGCAGGAACGGGTTTAGTGTTTCACATAGGAAAAACTAAACCCTTTCATACACTTTTCCATATAAATGATCGTCTAGTAAATCCACGTTATGCAAGTGTATTATATAGGTATAATTAATACAAAACAATACAAGAACAACACGTTAATCTACCAAACTATTAAATGGGAATATAATTCACCGTCTCCAGATATTTTCATATGAGAGGGTTCGGCTCTGTGGAATTCCTAATTTGACCGATAAATCCTACTGATCCCTCAATATAAATATTTAAAAAATCTTTCGTAATTCTACATGTATTTAAAATGACTGATTTTTGCATTTTTATATACAAATTCTTTGACAAATCTAATATGCCTAAATTTTTAATAAGAGAGCTAGGTATAATGCCAGTAGCCGAAATAACAAAAGGTAATATTTTTATAGTCTGAGAATGCCAAATTCTTTTAATTTCATTTCCTAAATCTGTAAATTTTCTTATTTTTTCAGAAACAGATTTTTGAATATTACAGGAATTTGGAATAGCTACATCAATAATATAAGTTATTTTTTTAATTTTGTCATGTAAAACTATATCAGGTCTATTATAACCAATTGGTCTGTCTGTTAGTATAGTTTTATCATAGTAAATTTTAAAGAAATTATTTTCTAAAAATGAATTTGGTTCGTATTCATAATATGGTACTATATTATGACATTCAATCAAGTTATGTTTAATTACCAAACTTTGGTGAATTATTTTTAAAACCTGATTGTGCCTAAATGTATACTCAGACGGCGCTAATATAGAACATCCTGATATAATGTGTTATATAGTTTCCGGAAAAGCCATACACACTAGAGTTATTATTTAGGTATTTTTTAGTTTCAAGTGCTTCCAAGTTATCTTTTAATTAATTTAGTTAATTTTTTGCTTTTATTATTACGGTGAAGAATGTTAACCCCTGTGTCCTTATTAAAAGTACGATTGGTGGAAGTAAAATGATTATCAAACTCCGAAAAATTATTGTTATTTAGACATCTTAAATGTTCCGTGATTCTAATTTTTACATTTCTGGTTGTCTTACTTGTGTAGAACGATGGACAAGCAGTGCAACATAGTTGGTAAATGTCAGAGTTGCTTAATGATCTCTATCTTTAGTGTCAGCATTATTTTACAATAAAAAACTAATATATTTAAGATTTTTATGCTGATGGAGTAGTCCCAGAGATAGGTCGTAAATGACATCATCGTTCTAGTATTTTCTGTCTTTTTCGCTTTTCTCCCAGACGTTTGGAGTCAGTGAGGCTACGTCATCTGTGTTCAGAGGAAGGAGAGATGTGGAGGAGGCAGATGGAGAAGTACCTGGAAATTCGGATCTGGTCACCAAACACGGCAAAAGCCATTTCGAGCAACGATTTAATTCAGAATAATGGTCTTACACTGACGTGATAATGAGAACTCTGGAACGTGCCAAAAACATATTATATTTTATTTTGAATTAATAAATTTTGATGTAACAAAAATCAATCAAATAAAATTTAACTGCGCTTATCGGAATCAAGACTTTCTGATTCTAGCCGAGAGCCTTGCCCTCGACCATGGAGGCAGAGTGTCAGAAAGAAGAGGCCAATCATAGATGACGCACGTACGACCTCTCTCTGGGACTTCTGACCCTTACCGACTTGATCCATGTACGAAAGTATGTATCATCCAGTTGATTAGTCAGACATCTTAGAAACATTGAAATTTGAGTTCAGAATGCAATTATATGTAAGAGCGTAACCTTCTAACTGGTACAATAGTCAGATTACTTTATATACCCTACCAAATCAATTATGTTACAAATAACTAAATAAAAAGTTTAAAGTTCCCTATATCAAATCGACTTTCGCAATAAAACTTCAATCATACCTTGCACAACACATTTTCAATATCTTCTTAAAGCATCGATTACATTGAGCGAGTTTACAAGCTACTAGCTGGCGAATTCACTAATGTAATCATATTTACTAGCTAACTAGCAGATTGTGAACAATACGAAGTTTACTAACAGATATTGAATTCGCCAGTGAATTCACCGGTTAGTAGCTTTTAAACTAGCCCGGTGTCATCGGTGCTTTACATAAACAAAAACTGACGTCACCCCAAATAATTTGAAATGGCTCTTCAATAGATTTGTAATATAGTTGAATGAAAAGAATAGAACAGACATTCGAAATATTCTAACAGCCTTACTAAAAAAAAAACACTCCGCGGCCGTTAAACGGTGTTTCTGTTGCACGTTGTGTAAAGTCTGTACATATTTTAAAACAAAACGTTACTAATAACAAATCGAAAATAATCGAACAAAATCGAACAAATATATGAATTTTTCGGTTGGTCACCCTGAAAATTAGTCCATTTGCGCATGTGCAGTCCGCCATATTCTTTTCTAACGAGCGCGGCAAATTACAGTTTGACATATGAGGTTTCAAGTGCAATTTGTACAATCTTTTTATGGATAATTTCTAACCCAATCACCAATTCACTATAATAATAGTATTATTCAACACAATTACTATTATTTGTGTTATTTTTGTCAGTTTTGTCCGTTAATAACGTCATGTTCGTAATTTAATTCTGTGAACATAAAAAATATAGGTTATTAATTATAAAATTTTGTTTTTCCGATTGAGTTTAATAAAACTTCCATAAAAGTAATGTTATTTAATAACAAAAATATATGGTGCGTGTGTAAATAAAAACAAATTATAGGAATCAAGGTAAAGTTTTACAAAAATAACTTCAAAATGTCAGGTATTTTCAGTTATTCTTGCGGAATTATTAATTTATTTTTTTATTATTTTTAATTGTATGAACGAGATAAAAAGTGAAGTGATAGTTTTGTTGCAAATTCATTAAATAACAGGACTGTGTTTTTTAATTTCAAATATTCAAAAAAATTTCGACGTTTTAATAGAAAATGTTTGGTGTAATTTTTTTTTCAATTTTTTTCACGTTTGAAGTTTAAAATACTGCAATTTGTAAACACTAAAGTGTATTTTAAAATACAAAAATCTAAAAGGTAATTTTATCTAGTTTCTAAAACGGTATATGGTTTTACAACATTTTGAAAAATAAGAAATATATAGGACATTTAAAATACCTTAGATATATATATGTATAAAATAGATATGTACAACAGTTAAACTACCCTCGTTGGCCGTGTAAGCGATGTACATTAAGGTGGGTCATTTTTAAAAAAGTGTTAATTTCAAACTCTAAGAGCGATAAAAGGGTGCCAAATGGGTTCAAAACGACGTGTTTAAATTTTTTAAATTTTCTGAAACGATCTTCTTCCTCCGGATTCACTTCAAAGTTTTGAAAAATTTGAATTTTAGGGGTTTTTACTAGTGTGTATAAAAGTTACTATGAATCTTTTTAACCATATTTTTTGTGATCTTCCATAGCAAATGTAGTACATATTTACGAAATCATTTACAAAAAGTCCCGGTTTTGATTATTGTGGGCGTGAGGTGAGGGCGGGGGGAGCACCGATTGCACTAATACCGGAGAAAAAATGGAGGAATTCCGTCGCAAAAGTGAAGTGCTGTTTGATATTTCGTCTCGCAAATGCAATGATTTCAGTAAATGTGACTATCCTAGAGATCAACAATTACCTGTTAATGAATAGAGTTTCATTACTGACCAACGTACTACACCAAAAATGATAATAGGAAACGTGGATATCGCTTCAACAAAACAGATGAAAACTATGTTGAAAGGAAAACTTTTAAAGCAAAAATCCTTGTGCCTGTCTAAAAAGCAATGCACAGGTAAGCCAACTACCTCTCTACTCGATATTTCCACGACTTCTGCATCAAATGAATCCGATTGTAAAGATGTTTTCAAACCTAATGTTGTACCTCAAATGCTTCAGAAGCAGGCTGCGGTCAATACTGATCATTCCACACTGTCTAAAACTTGTGATAGATATGGTGTGTCGGATAAGGCAGCGGCAGCTATTGCCTCAGCAGTTCTGTATGACATCAAGTCTAATATTCCAGTTATTGACAAGAGTAAACTTCGCAGAGAAGGAAAGAAAACCAGAGGAAATATTAAGGGTACACCACTTACTTTTATAAAAACCCTTAATATATATTTTGATGGCCGGAAAGATAAAACATTAATAATCTGGAAAGGAAGGGGATGCAATACAGAGAATAACGCATTGAAGAGCATATTTCATTGATAAAAGAGCCAGACTCAATATATTTAGGTTCTATTGCACCAAACTCTGGCACGTCGAAAGTTATAAACCATTGAAATGGATAATTTGCTTGCTTCACATGAACCAGTTACCATTTCGGCATTTGTTCGCACATCTTGGCGGTAAGACATCTGGACCTCAAACATATTCAGGCACAATAGGACTAGCTTTGGAAAACTGTGAAAAAAAGCCGATGATTCATTTTCAGAAAATTGACGGAGAGTTGCATGAATTATTTACTGAAGACGTGGATACAGATCAGTTATATTTGTATAAAATAGTATCTGCAGTTACGGTGGGGGAATTACCTGAAGATTTATGCCTCAAATCTCCTGGAAAAATGTCTCATGCCAAATAGCTTACGCGTGCTAACCTAATTCTCCGTCTTTATGTTTCAACGGAAGCTCCTTCAGATGATCTTATTATTTTAGAAACGTGCGTTGTTAAAGTATATGCTCCGCCTTGGTTCAGCATTAAAACTCATCCCACCTGTAAAGATAGAGCACGTCACCTGTGGTAGTTAACCTTAGCGCCTAGATACTTATCAGCTGAACTAAAAACTATAATTGATCCAGTTATAGAAAGAAACAGTTACTTCGCACACCCCGAAAATTTATTGCTTGCAATGTTGACTGACCCTCACAAGCATGTCCGAGAATTAGCTGCGCGTCGTATTCTAAAAGCACGCAGTAAGAAACTAAGTAAAACAGGGCTGTTCCAACTTCCAAACATAAATGCATCATATTATTTGGAAGCAAAATGTAACCGAATCCCTAATACTGAAGAATACATATTGTATGAAAATCTTCAATTATTTGTGGTTCAAGGGGGAGAAGGTAGATTGCCTCTTCTGCGTCTGCCATGTCATACTCAAGCAGTTGAAAGAGGTGTTACGACTGTTATTGAAGCTTTGACTACTTTAAGTACGAAGTCTGCAAGAGGAGGTCTTATTACGGTGAAGATTGAGTCTCGCAAAATAATGCTGAAATTTGAAAGTAAGAAGGATTTTTCTGGTAATTGAATACACTACCTTGAGATAATTTGAATTATATTCATATATGTTTTTAAGAAATAATTCGAAAAGTTCCCTCTATTTTGCGTTTTATTGAAAAATAGTTCATTTTTACTTGTTTATATAACATTTTTTTAAGATTTAACAAGGGTAGGTTTTTCTCTAATATGTGAAATTTCAAAGTCAATCCGGAGGAATAAGATGATATCCAAATATTATTAAAAAAATTAGATGATTTTTCATCTTCATTTAACACCCTTTTATCACTATTAGACAAATCAAAACAAGAAAAAAAATTCCCCATACATTCGTGACCCACCTTAATGTACATATCTTTCCATGAACAATTTTTTGCCAGTTTTTAATTAGTAAGGTTTTTTATGCACGGTCGTTTAACAATTGTTAAAATTTTTTAGAAAGTTTTTTAGTAAGGCTGTAAATAATTAACACGACTACAAATTATAAAAAAGCACACTTTAAACAATTTCTCACGAAATTATTTAAGGTAAAAATATAACAAAATACATAAGGTACTGCTTCTTTGCTTTATTAACTGTCGTCTACAGGCCCTAGCACGCTTGCTCTATAACGATCGGTAGGATAACTATCGGTAACTTCGCATCGTTCCCTACGACAACTGCAGATCGCAAACGAATAGGTGACAGTTCACAATGACTAAGTGTCCTTAATATATTCGATATCAACTGTCGTTTGTACGTTTGAGATCTGCAGTTGTCCTAGGGAACGATGAGAAGTTACCGACAATCGGTCGGTAACTTCATATCGAGCGACCGTGCTAGCACACCCTAGGACAACTGCAGATCTCAAACGTACAAACGACAGTTGATATCGAATATAGTCATTGTGAACTGTCACCTATTCGTTTGCGATCAGCAGTTGTCGTAAGGAACGATGAGAAGTTACCGATAGTTATCCTACCGATCGTTATAGAGCAAGCGTGCTAGGGCCTCTCTGTATCTATATTCTCTTATTTCCAAGTGTAAACTTGTTTTTACTTAGTATGCCATTTTGTTACGGAAATATAACAAATAATAAAAATGTACAAGTAAATATTTAACAGGGTTATTACCAGAGAACAGAAAATTAGTCCCTTTTAAATCAAATTCTAGACGTATTGACTCTTTTTTTACAAAAAAAACATAAATTGATGTTTAAAGATTGTTATTTTATCTGGTAAATAATTTTTTTTTTAATTTTGAAAAACTCAGTTTATTTTTAATATACTAAGTTTATTCCGTTGGTCGTTGGCAGATTTGTTAAATTTTCAAACGACACATTGTATTATACAACACAGATTTCAAATCATATAATCATACAACAAAATAAATCAATAAATAATCTAGTAAAAACATTTTTCAGAATTCAGGTAAAATTACTCTATATTTTATTATTAGGGACATTTATTGTCATTGATAGATACGGTTTATTTTTAGTTAACTTACGTTCACTGGAAAATAGAACTAACCGAGATAAATTAATATTGAACTCGAAGAAGAATAATTTGGCGTGAAACCAGTGTAATAATCTTAAACTAACAAAGGCTGCATTGTGCCGGGGTCCATGTGGTAATATTCCCAGATGACAGGACATCAAAGATAACGACCCAGAGGGTAACCCAGCGGAAACGTCCTAGAAGCATACTGAGTGAAAATACTGAAGTGGGATGAGAAAGATTGTGGACTGGAGAAAGACGATATGAAATAAACGCGACAGGAAGTGTGGAAGAATACTTGTGGAAGAAACCAATTTCTACCATGGGTTGAAGAATTATTAATACAAATAGTGTATGAATATGCGACGTTCAAGACCCGTACGACAACGATGACGTAGGCCCTGAGGGAAATTAATTTTCTTATTTTAATTTTCTGCCTCCTGTGTGGAATTATTGTAAAAAAAAACGAAGGTTAATCGAATTTTGAATACCAATTTTTTATGTTCACCTAGTGCCAAAATAAAATACCGTGAAAACTAGTCGAATGTGGCTGAGTTGGCATTGCGTTTGGGAACCACCAAGGCGTCGTCTGTTCAATTTCTTGGTTGGCTAAGTCCTTTATCATGACACAATCAACATTTTCCGTTTACTGTGGTGATTATAAGAGATTTTCAAATATTGTGAGGTTATTCGTAACCCGGTAATGTTGTGGTGGATAAACAAAAAACAAAATAAAAAAAAAATAATCAGTGATATTAAAAAATATATTTTATTATGAAACATCAAACCCCTCAGCATATTTACAAAGTATATTTATTTAAAACATAATTTAAAAACAGGAATACATTCGCACGATTTATAATACGTCTATTTCAAAAATAATCATCCCTTGCATCTGACGTCTATTAAACACACAACAATAATAATTTCTCAATATGGCCGCCCATTTAGTGCGTCCGTCCGCCGCCAGGGCCGCGTGCGGCGCACGTGTCGCCTCATTACCGTTATTATTATGTTTGCATTGGTTCGTTTCCCGGCTAGGCTACTGAATGCTCGATATTCTCACCCCCTCTGTTGTTTAGTATTACAGGCAGAATAGTGGATGATTATCCAATTATGTGATTTCGCTTCTTGACTAGCTAAGGGTGCGGAAAAAACAAACAGTCCATTTATACAGGTTAAAATTATAGTTCTTCCGCTGGTAACTGGGTTAACGGGACATGTTTATGTAAATGGCTTCGAGATTATTACTGCGTCAATAAAAATGCAATGTGAACTGCGGAAAGACATGTTTCAGTATGTATTTTTGAATGTTTCCTTGGCAGAGAGATCTCTCCATTTTCCGACATTCTTGAGGTGATAATGACAAAAATTCTTTATTTTATTTGTCAGCTCACAGGTCTTAATTTTCCAGGGCTATAACATTTAATTTGGGAGGCGTTTATGGGTACCGCCGCCCTGAGAACTATTTATTGGGTAATTAAAACCCTAAATATATTCAGGTTAAAATCCTTCGGGTAAGTGCTGTTACATACTGTATATTGTGTTTTAATAGAATACTGACACTAGAACGCATATTGGCCTAAATTCTGACTGTCTTTTTATAAATACATTTTTATTCAAAATCCAACGAAAAATTATCCAAGTCACTCCAAGTAGTTACCTACGTTTTGTGACTTACCAGGGTTCATTGGATAAGGTTTGTCTAGGTCTTGGCGGCACTTGCATGTGTCCACGGACTGTGTGGCAGGCCGGATTGGGAGGGACATTTTTAATCCATTTTCCGCCACCCCCTTTCTTCCTTTGCACCACGATCAAACCCCACCTTCCCTTTAGGGTTGAACTCCCCCAAGTGATTGCTTTAGCTACCACCTTGTACCCGGCTAATCAGTTTTGATTACGAAACGTAGAAATGTGGTTCTACTGTTATTTCAATAATAGATGATCCGAAGAAGCTTCGGCACATACGCACCCAACATTAATTGAACACGTTTAAATATTTTTTAATAAATATTATATTTGCCACTTCGGAATTTGGATTTTATAACTTAGCTATGGACGACACACAAAAGAAAAACAATTTTAATAAATTTTGTGCGAAAACGTAATTTTAATAAATTCAATAAAGACCAGGTTGTCTTTATTGGAGTCGCAGAATATAAAATTCACGTTTTGTTCACAACTGCCGCAAGTTACGAAAAACCTATTTTGAATAATATATTCTCAACGCTATGGAGTCGCGCACTCAAAATGGAGTAAAATATATTATAATAATAAGTACTTACCTACTTACAAAAATGTTTTTCATAGATGGGTTATTTTTAGAGAGCAAATCATGAAATTTTATTTGTATTTTCTGACTTGGACTGAATTTTTTTTATTAATAATTCACTGTGGATAACAACTAAATAAGAATCGTATGACAAGAAACTTCGTTTTACTTCAGTATATTATCATAAGACAAAAATAAACAACCTTTGTCAGACTCAGCTTTGTAAAAAGTTTATATTAATAACCACCCACTGTACAATTTTTTTTTACAAATTCTTTGAGCTCCTCTAAGTTTTTAAATTTTCCCACGATTAACTTCACACGTAAAATTACATGATTAGTCTATATTCCATATGTCAAACTATATCCAAAAATGTCCCTTAGATACCTAGTATTACGGTAAAAATACTTTCAAAACCCTTAAAAACCTGGCTTCAAATTTATTAAGTTTTATGTCTCTGGTATTTTGTACTACGGGTTTTTATGACTACCTTATTTTAAATAAAGTCTGGGTCTTAATAGGATATAATCGATACTATTATATATACGATTTCACCTGCAAACAATTATATCTTAATAGGATATAATTGTTTGCAGATGAAAAAGTGTAATAAGCAGTAATTGTTGAATGAAACACTAGGTATATATTAAATCATTTGGCGGGTAGGAGGTATCCCGCCGTAGCTTAATGGTAGAGCACTTGACCGGCAATCAAAAGGGTGCGGGTTCGAGTACCATCGGCGATATGTATCTTTTCTCGGAAGATTCTTTCAATATGGATGAGTGTTTCAGGCTAATAATTATTGCTTATAATAATAGGATATAATCGTTCAGAAAATATTGAACTCGAGATTCCTGCGCATTGCGAATAGACTAAATTAGTGTCAGTATTGCGTCTAGATTTCAGAATAATTGAAATTTAATGAATTTAACGAAAATAAGAACGCGAAAGATCTCTTTTAATTAAATAGCTAAAATAAAATTAATTGTTTATTTCCTGGAGTTTGTTCTGGTAAGACTGGATTGAACTGGTATGTATGGTAGTTAGATTTTATAAAAATAGATTTAACTTAATTTCTAAATAAAAAATACTACAAGGATGTTTTTAATTCCTTCATATACTTGAAAAGAACTTTAAAAAATATGTAAATACTTGACAATATTGGTTAACAGAATTTTTCATTTTATTTCATTTATGAAAACACATTTATGTCCCCGATAACTTCATCGAGCTAGACAGCACGAACTGTTTGATTTTCCAAGAGGTAGGACCAACCTACCAATGATTATGCCTTTGGGGAGAATGATTACTCATCTAAACCACATTTCTTCTGAGATAGACTTTTTCAATTCTTTAAGATCGCAATAAATATATTCTTTAACATAAGGCTCCATCTCATCTGATATAATTGATATACTTACCTACATAATTAAATGTATGTATTTTAAACTGTAATTCATGACACGTAATTAGATTATACTGTTTTCACAATAAATAAATAAAAATAAAATAAAGACAAAAATTGAAGTTCATAATAATTACATACATTACGCAGATTCTGCCCTTGTTTGTGAGTTACTGTGCCAAATGTTTAGTTTTTTAAATTTTGTTTAATAATTTTATTCTAGTTACTATTTTTACATTTATGTTTACAAATTACTAATTTATTATAACTTACGTATATTTTCTCTTGTTTAATGTGGTTCCTACAATCTATTTTGAATGTAATAATAAATTAATGTAGATTTTATGATTTCCCATGGCGCATTGTAATAGTATGTTATCCCTTTGGCTTGCATATTGGCTTTGTCCCTTTTTGGTGGTCTGATTTCATTTCACGTCTAATATGAAGAAAAAAAAATAGTAACAATTTTTAAAAGCAATAATTATTAGCCTGAAACACTCATCCATATTCAAAAAACCTCCCGAGAAAAGATACATGCCGCCGACGGGACTCGAACCCGAGCCCCTCTAATTGCCGGTCAGGAGCGCTCTCCACTAAGCTACGGCGGCTTATCTGTTACCCGCAAAATGATTCAATATATACTACTGTTTCATTCAACAATTACCTCTTATTACATTTTTTTCTTAAAATCTTGTTAAACATTAGTTTATCAATTAAAAACAAGAAAAAAAAATGTTTTGGGAACTCTACCGTTCAATTCAAGACAGACATTCCCGGGTTACGAATAACCTGAAAATATTTTAAAAATCTCCTAATACCATCAATTAAGCGTAAATTTTTGCTTGTGTCGTGGGGATGGACTTGGAGCCAGTCGAGAAATTAAACTCACGTCAAATAAATTAAACACTCTCCGGTGGAAACCAGGCGCGATGTCACACAGCCACTGACCGATGGCTTCTTTTGATCGGCTAACAAACTCTGTGGGCTGTAAAGGAAAAAATGGATCAGCACTCTACACGTACGTTCCGAACTATTCAAAGAAAGAAATAGAAAAAATAGTCTCATGTAATGTTTTACACCCCATGTTCCCAAAAATTTGATAATGCGCCGACATATTTAAAAAAATATGTATTTTCCGGGTCGATGGGTCGACTTCGTTTTGCATCCTAGTATCCATGCCAAGCTATGAAAACATCGCAACGATCATTCTGAAACGAAAATGATCATGAAACTCAAAATTCAAAATCAAACACGAAACAAATAATAAATCGATATTTCAACATCGAAATACCCCTTTAAAGCGTAAAATACCATGAAAGGTATCTAGTATCAATCTCATTTGTCAAACAAACACTCCTCCGTTAGAATCGTCCCGCCAAAACAACATTTAATTACGATTATCTATGGATTCGAATTTCAAAAGTTTTATTTAATACTGGCAACATTCGTCGCGGGTGTTTATTGTGACATTTCGCTCCGAGAGCGCAGCTGGCTCCCTTTATTAACGTAAACATTCACAATGTAATGATGTCCAATTTGTCGCGCGGATTATTCCGGCTGTCACAGTGACAAGATTTTGAAGCTGGCAACACTTGTGCCGCGTTATCGCGCGGGAGTGAATTGCAATTTTTGCACCTGGAAACATTTTCGCAGAAAATCGTATTATTATTATTTGGGTAAAATATTTACTGTACGGCTTATTAAAAATGTGGTTGCATGAGTTGAAATATTCCTGTGCAAATATTTTGTAAAACATAAACAAGCTTTTTACTGGAAAAATCTGGTGGGTGTGAATTTGATAAATCTCATGGGCTATGTGCGAGTGCAAACTCGTGCATGTTTAATAGCTTTGTTGCAAATCGCTGCGGTTGCTGGCAGAAAAAAAGAATTTTGAATGAAAATCGTCAGAAATTCTATTTTAGACAGACGTGTTCGTTGTATGCAAACACTCCCTTGATGATTACTTTTTGCTTTATGGTATTAAAAAATATATACAATACTATACATGCCTATAAAATATTATCTGCAAAATATCAAAATAATTTAGGCAAGGGCCTCACCGGGTTGTTGACCCGTGCTATGGCCCGTATTAATTTGATATTTGATTAGAAACAAACATGTTATTCAAAAGAAGTTAAGATTTATTTTTTAAATTGGGAAGGAAAATTTTATTATTTAAAATAATAAGGTATGTTAGATTTACATACTAGAGTGGAAGATACTCTCACTATCGCCCCAGTGTAAGACCACCCTACTCAAAATAGCTTTAAAACCTCCATTTCAAAATGGGATGTATTTGGTGACCAGATCTGAATAGCTAGGTTCTTCTACGCCTTGACTTTTCGCATCTCCTTCCCTTCCACTCTACCTTCAGCCTTACAACATGCCCCAATTGGGAATGCCATATTTTCACTGTCTCCAGGCAGTTCTGAGCAGTTGGATCTTTTTCACATAAAGTCCCAACTATAATGTAATCAAATTAAAACAAATAACTTTGTTTAAACCACTAATATAATCACTAATATAATAATAGTTATTAATAATATTTAATAGTAAATTAAATATTATTAATAACCAAATATTTTTTTAAAATAGCCATCTCTTAAATTTATTTTCTTATTAATAATTATATTTAAAATAATTTATTTTTGTTGTTTAAACATCTTTATTATGTTTTGATAATTTATATAATGTAATTTTTCATATTTTTTAAATAATTTTTTTTATATTTAATTTTAAATAATTGTTTTTTACGATATTTTTAATTAATTAATCACCTCTCTCTAAAATATTTTTGTCCATAGTTCTTTTTAGTCTATACTTGTTTGTTTATTTTGTTATTAATGTCATTACTACCCTGACGAAGAAACCATCGGTTTTGAAACATGTAGGTAATTGTGATTATAATAGTGGTTTAAACAAAGTTATTTGTTTTAATTTAATTCAAAATGACGCCACAAAGTGATTTTGCGAAGTTTGAAGAAATAAATATAATGTAATCAATTAATCATAAAAATTGTTTAAATTTTTGTTGATAAATAGTATTTTTTGTAATCCGCAAGAATCCGTGCGTTTCTGTGAATTTCCATAAAACTGATAAATTTCCAAAAATATCCATAAATATATATTTTTTAAATGTATCTGAGCATAAACTTACACGAATTTTCACTAAACTCATAATTTTTTGCTAAAGTATCCCTAAATATACCCATGTATTTATAACATATATATCCTAAATACTCGTATATTTACAAAACTATATACATTGTGGTGTAATGTGAAAAACTTAAAGATTCTTTCGTTCCTCTTTTGGCCACCATTATGGAAAAGTTAAAAGTTAAAACAAAACTAATAAAAATTTACAATTAACTAGATATTTAAAAAGCAAGCATTCATGTTTGCCAGTCTAAATCTCGTTAACATCTAACAAGGTGAGTACTAGGCTGAAATGTTATGATGGCCGTTGAATGATGCGCAGTAAACACGTGCCGTATTAATAATTACTTCATTCATCTTCCTCTAAGCATCGTAACCCTCCATCAACCCTCTATTCATGAAGCACGGATTTTGATTTTACTGCCATAACACGAAGGTTGCCCTAAAGTTAGTACGTATGCATGCATAACGTTGAGTTGCTTTAATTAGCTTCTGGAAATCAACAAGCTCACAATATTCACACGTTAACAATATGCAGATAGCCTGTATTCCCTCACGGACATGTTCGAGGCGAGCATTACGCCATATGAGCAGTTCTGTACATGTGGGTGGAACTGTTGGTAGACATGAATATAAAAATACTCGTCACTCCGTCACCCGGCCTGCGACATCTTGCTCGGCCGAGCCGTCTTTATGAAAATACTATGCTAACATAATGTGTTAAGGGAAGTATTTGACTTTTTTAATCTGTGATTCGTTGCATTTTTTGGAGTAAATAATGTACCTAAATGAACTTTTTGGTTTACGGTGACTTTTTGTTTTTTTTGTTGTTTTATAGTGAATACCTCACAAGAGTCCCAAACGCTCCCGTCTGGAGCCAGTGAGACTATGGCATCCCTAATCGGGGTATGTTATGAGGCTGAATGTAAGTGGGGAAGGGAAGGAGACGAAGAAGAGGAAAGTGGGTAAGTACCTGGCTATTCAGATCTAGTCACTAAACACGGCTAAAGCCATTTCAAGCAACGTTTCAATTCTGAATGGTGGTCTTACACCAGGGCGGTACTAATAGTATCTCCCACTCTGGAACGTGCCGCAAATTTACTACATATTATTTTAATTAATTATTTGTGAAATAACACAAATCAATTAAATAAAATTTATTTGCGCACGCCGGGTTCGAACCCGCGGCCTTCGTAATGGGAGTCTAACGCGCTACCGCTGGACTATGCCGGCCGTCATATATGAAACAAAAAACAAAAAACATTCACATGTTGTCACTGGTCACTCAGCCGACTAACCGCACACCCCTCCTCTAACTGTTCAATACCTAGTGAGTTTTAAGTTTTTAACCCCTCAAACAGCGACCTTGTTTGCACAAGCCCTGCCCCAATATTATAGTTTTTGTCGGATGTTTGGTAAACATTCGACTTTATTTTTTATTTATATCTTTTTTTCATCCACTGACCGGATTATCAAACATGTAGGAAGGTACATTATCTCCGTCTCATAATTTAATTCTCGATGATAAAATGATATCACTTAAAAGCCTCGATAGGGGTACCACGGAGAAAAATGTTATTCTCAAATACGATAATTTTATTCGTAAAACGGTTAAAAACGGGACAGAAGTTCTTACGAACAAATTAACAGGGTTTCAATGTTTATTGTCGGAAAATTTAAGAATAAATTATTATTATTAATTTTATTAGAACAAATTTCGTACGTTTACCAACAAATTATTCTTACATTTTTCCTCCAATAAACATTGAAACCCTTTTGGAAGATGATGATGATGTATATTGGTGGATCCATTGGCGGATCCACACGTGGACTCCAGACACGTTGATGTTACCAAAAGGATGGTCGGTATTTAAATGAATACTATGGTGAACGTTTAATTCTCATTTATTAATTGACTCCACAAACCGACACACGTTAAATTAATATCAGAAGGATTTAACAAAGGTAGCGTACGCAAAGAAGCGACTCGACGATCGATGGCGTGAAACCAGAATGAAAGGCAAGTTTGCAGTCGTATGGCGCGGTGCCTTTTGGTGTTGCCCATGCAGTAAAATATTTAAACGGCTATACAATGCGTACGCTACATTGGAGGTATGTAGCGTACGCATTGTATAGTTACCAGTTTGCAAAACGATAAAAAAAAATTTCAACCCGTTCAATCAGATGTGGACATCAAGAAACATCTGGTTGCACGCGTTTGAAAATTTTTTAAAAAACGAAATATTTTTAACATAATGGAAAACATAGTAAATTTTGAAATTAGGTACATGTAATATTTGTATTTAAGAGTTATATAAAATTTTGTTCGTAAGAACTTCAGTCCCGTTTTTAACCGTTTTACGAATAAAATGATCGTATTTTAGAATAACATTTTTCTCCGTGAAAGATGTAAGCAATAACACTTATTTTGCACGAGGAGTCGCAGGTTCGTTTAGATACAAAGGGATATCGCAGAGTTTTTTTTAAGTAAGGTGTCATCTCTTTAAAATGACACCGATAGAATATCCAATCCAAGGTAAAAGTGCTTGGTACACCAAAAACGTTACGAACTTATGCGTCAGCCCATTAGATTAGAATCACAATTCATAAATCTCTCGGAAAGAGGAAATATATGTTTTCGTTTGACGGAGTTGTTTGAATTTATTCGCAATTTACTAGCGCTTAGCGAAGTAAAGTTTAACACAAGTGCTTACTTATGTATTACATCACGAGCATCTGCTAATTACCAAAATGGATTATATATTATACACCCACCCTTTTCGTGGAAACCGTTCATAATCCGTGTGAAAAGTTACTTTATATAATATATCTGGTAAGGAAATAGTTTTTTTCTTTAAAAGTAAATAGAAAAATTTCATTAATAGTCAAACAAAAATCTAAAAAAAATATCCGTAATCATGCATTTCCATGAATTGCCATAAAATTTACGAATTTCAATAAGTATGTCCGATTCTCCGTGCTATCTAAAAATTTTCATAAAAGTCATTCCATAATTTTGTTGATAGTGGATATAAAAAAATAACTATATAATTATATCGTTCCTCTGTTGGCCACAGGCGCAGATAAGTTAACAAATCCGAGTTCTCTTCTTCAAAAATAAAATAATAATACCATAAACTATGTTGGTAAGGTGGTTACTATGTTGAAATTTTATAATTGCCATTGATTGATGAATTGGTGACGTATTCATAACAATTACCATGGCGATTAATTAAGATAAATTGGTTATGCGCTGAAACCCCGTTATATTTTTTAATCATCGGATATAAATTTTGAGCATAAAATTTTTGTAATTCCACCTGTAATATATTCTCTGTCGTAATTAAATATTTAAATTTTAAAATCTGTTTGCAAACATATTAGAAACAGTTTTAGACCGCATATACTAACTTTTGAAACGTTGGCTCTATAAAATAATAAATAATTATACAAAATGATCAGTATTTTTCTCAAAATACTTCGAAAACTCCGGCCTATGTTAGAAAACTCAATTTTTAAAAAACCATGGACGACACGGGAAATATTTTTTTTGGTGGATTTTGAAGAAAAAAAAATTGAAAAAAAAAAGTCATCGAAAAAGTCACCGGAGACCAAAATTTCGTTTACATTTTTTACTCCAAATAATGTCAGGAATCACTGGTAAAAGTTAGTCAAGTACGTTCCTTAACACTCTGTATATCTCCTACTTCAAAATTTTTTAAAAAAACATTTTCATTTAAATATCACTAGAGATCTGCAATCCAACCTACGCTGAAGAATTTACATGGCATGCGAGAACCTAATAGTTTTATGCTAATGGGCATTGCATCCGATGCAATATAAATAATGCATTTTATTGGCATGCGTTTCCTGCACCCATGAAAGGGATCTAATTATCAGACCAACTTGCATACGAATGAGCCTCTGCCTGCACTTTTAGAATACGGGATGACTTAGCAATGAACATGAATGTATCTACAGATCAAATCAAATGGATAAACCAGATGGCATCATATATGAACATTATTCTCACTTGTGACTAATCAAAATTGACGTATTGATCTATCGGCAGTTGGGTTTTTTTTTCTTTGTATTTGCATAAACGAGGAGTTTTAGAATTGTGCATTGAATATTCAGGAGTGAAATAATCCATCAACTCTTTCCAGAATTGAATTAAGTGATTGTGTATGGATTTCTGAATACTTTACAGGGTAGGTATAATATGCATGCATTGTATAAGAAGTACTCATAGTTTTAAAAAGTATCTATGAATATGAACAATTATCGAAGATTTTCGTTGTTTGTTTTTGGGGTATTATGCCGTGTTGCGATACCTCCTTCTTTAGCCGACGTTTCGGACAGCATTTCAGTGTCCATCACCAGGGCAGATCATCATCTGACACATCGTCGGATCTGCCGGATCTGCCCTGATGATGGACACTGCAACGCTGTCCGAAACGTCGGCTAAAGCAGGAGGTAGCGCAACACGGCATAACACCCCAAAAATGAACAACGAAAATGCTTTTGGCCATGAAAATCTAAAAACGTATCCAATTATTGAAGATATTTGAATTTGCAAATACTATGCGTCTTGAAATTAAGTTTTTTTTTTGTGTTTCTGTCCAATGAAGAGATAATTTAATAGAAGCGAATTGTTGGCGTGTCTGAGTTCCCGAATTAAGGTTTTTTTTTAAATTATAGGTGAAATACTGATCAAACATGTTTAAATATCGAATTTCTTTATCTGTTTAACAGATAAAGATATCTTTCACAAGCAACCCTGAGGCTAGGAGTCGAAGGGTGTTATTTTTTTCTCTCTCTAGCATAGGAGGCCCTAAGGATAGTATTCCTCACTCAGTATTCCTGTCATCTATATAGATGCTGTATGTAAGTTTTTATGTAAAGAGAAGAGAGGAAGTTCTGAAGAAGAAAATGAAGTATGTAAAAGGAGGTCATGGGTCCAGGAGTTATGGACTATGAATCTAACCATCCCACTGCGGTGCAAAGCGATATTCCGAGAGAGTCCTAACTTACTTTTTTTTAAATTATTCATTGAGTTAGTTTATACAACACGAGTGTAAACTAATATAAACAAGATAATATTTCATTTTGTAACTTTAAATATTTTAAAAATAAACATAACTTTTCTTTTTAAATACATTCATTATTCCTTCATTCTTCAGACATTCAGGCATTTCATCATACATCTTTAGTCCTCTGCCGAAAATTACAATGAAACAATTTCCATGTTTATGTTTACACCCGAAATTTACTTTAATTTATGAGTTTCATTTATGTATCTACTATCTACCATCAAACTAATCTCATCCGGAGAATTTTTTCGCTTGAATTTCGATATTATATCGAATTATACTTTAAACGGCGAGCTCTTACATTATCAAAACACAGCGTTTTCTGTATACATTTTTCAGATCTGAAAATTTCACAATGATTTGTTTCTATGGAATGGGCCGCTTGCATGACATTTTTTTCCGGCTAACATTCTAAGACATACTGTATTTTTTTTAATCGAATTTTTAAAATCCTGGCGATTTTTTTGACGAACATTCTTGTTCTTATGCTGGGGCCGCATCTGCGCCTATCGTCACGAAGCTTCGCGAAAACGTATTCTTTTTTTTCAAATTAAAATAATACGTTTACGCGAAGCTTCATGGCGATAGACGCAGAAGCGGCCCCAGCTTAAGAAAATATGTGTGTTTTTTAATTTTTTTTCGTTACCAGTAATTTTAGTTAGAAAAACCTAAGGTGATCTATTTTTAAAACTCTTTAAAGTTTCATTAAAAAAATTTATTTAAAAAAATTACTAGTGTATTTATCTCAGTAAAATTTGAAAGCGTATTTAATCATCATTCGAAAACATTTATTTGGATTTTATTGCAAAGCGGAAGTACTTTGACCCTCTGACAAAATACGCTTTTTTATAAGGGTTAAGTTCGTAAATTCGTCAATAATCAAAATATTGCATATAAAAAAAATGATCAGTGTGGAATATTACAAAATTTATTGTATATTATCGGAGACGGAACATTTCCATGTAGTGTGACGTCACGAGCCCAAAAAACGTTATTATAATTTATTTTATTTATTTATTTATTTAAATTTGATACATTTAAAGCCAAAATAACAGAAATAATATTACATAATAAGATAATATATTTAAAATGAATACAAGTGTATTACGTTGTTTTAGGTCGATATTAGTTCCTAGCTAGGCAGATTGCCTGTTCGCTAGATAATATTATGAATATTTGCATTGCTAATTAAGAAAATTATTTAGTAAAGTTTCTTGCGGGAAGAAACTTGATACATCCGCGAACAAAGAACAATAAACTGTTTTTTTTCCCCAAGGGTGCGTTTTAAAGAAAGATTAGTTAAATTTCTTAATTGTTTTGCCTTTTCACTAAGTCGAGATTAAAACTTAGTGAAGCAGATTTATCTTTTGCTTAGGAATAATTTTAATTAAAAATAACGAAGAAATGACTAAATGAAATTGAGAAAATAAAGTGGATATAAATATATTTTTTAAATTAATATTTTTGAATTTTTATTAAAAAGTCTGCACTGCATGAAGTCTTTGTTTAAAATTATATCTGGACTATATGTTTACTCTCGGTATTCAAGAAATCTTCCCGACCAACACAAATGTAAATATACTCGTACGTGAACTAAAAAATTACCAAAACACCTTTTGCACCCAATTCTAGAAAACTACTAAATGGAACTATTCTAGCCTGTTTAAATGTTTAATCAGTCATGATAACTTGAAATCGATTTTGATAAACCGAAGCTGAAAATGATCGATAATAACTTACCGAACTAAGAACGTACGCTGCGTTTTTGTATTGAATGAAGTAACTACAAAGAAACCAGAAGGAAAATTAATGATCTTTCTGTTGTAAAAAACGTAACTGAAGTTCCTGAGTTATTAAAATTATTAAAATATTTTTTATTTAAATTAATGTTTGCACATTAATTTGAAAATACATCGATTTATATGATATTTATTTTTACATTCGCTCCACACAGGAAGCCCTGAAGAAAACAATTTCCCTCGGGCATGTGCCATCTTTGGAGGGGTCATCTTGTGTAGAGGGGAGAAACTTCTGGGACGGAAAAAGGTACGAGGTGTGTGTAGGAATCCAGGAGTGACAGACGATGAATTAATTCCTCCCAAAGCGGTTCAAGGCAATGGGTCGAGTAAATCCGGCTGAATAGGTCAAAAGGGCTCCCTAAACCGGTCTCTACCGGTCCTGTCCTCCATGGGGTAGCTGAGCAAAGGCCTCCGTCGCCAAGTCCTAGACAAACCTCACACCATGAACCCGAGGACCACTTCTTCGAACCACGTTATACAATGAAAATTTTAAGAAAAATAAGAATATATTGCAAAATATTTAACAGAAAATATAGTAAGTCAATTTTTTTATAAGAAAAGCCCTCTTTTTAACTTTTGAAGGTTATTCCCATCAATGTAATACTTCACTGAAGAAGAAGATAATAATAATAATCTATTTTTTTTTATGTGAAAATGAACAAGACACAGAAAGGTTTTTAGATTTTCACGGCCAAAAGCATTTTCGTTGTTTGTTTTTGGGGTGTTATGCCGTGTTGCGCTATCTGCCGGATCTGCCCTGATGATGAACACCGCAACGCTGTCCGAAACGTCGGCTAAAGAAGGAGGTAGCGCAACACGGCATAACACCCTAAAAACAAAAAACGAAAAAGACACAGAAAAATTATAAAAGATAATGGTCGTAACTGGGACTCGAACCCAGAACCTCACGTCTAACTGAGACATTCGCTTTAACTAATTCAGCCATTCCGTCCTATTATGAGACTGTCGTATTTGTCAAACACCAAAATTGTAAATTAATCAAGTTCTGCGAAAGATCTATTCAAGTTCCGTAATTATTTCATTTCGGGCCGGTTGTTTCACAGTACTTTCTAAATAATAGAACTTGAACAGGGCTTCCTCATAATTTGAATATTAACTTTGAAATTTCATAAATTGTTCCAATTCTGTCAAACAACACGTCCTAAGCCAATTAATATTATCTAGTACATTTGTTATGCGACTAGAACACACTTTGAATAAATTTTGCGAGGAAAATCATTATCTATGAACTTGGTAAGCGGGGATAGTAAGGGGAATGATAACAGATCTGTTGTTATCTTTGCATGGATTTCATTGTGCTATAGCTATGGGCCGATGTTTCGCCTGTATCAATCTGCTTATTTTGTCAGGGTTCCTAGCATATGTTAACGAACGTAAATATCTCGTAGAGTGAGCTTAAAAAGCAATTGATATTCCTGCTCTATGTTGACCGACTTTTACCTGGTTTCAAAATATGTTTTTAAAAGCATTTCCCTTACTGAACAACAACAAAATTTATTACATACTTTATATGTTATGCTATTTCTCTTAATTTTCTAAAACTAAGACGACTTAAGTTGTGTTAGTTATCTTCAAAATAAGTTAGAGGTTCATGTGATTACAAGTGATTTTTAAAGCTGTTGTTAAAGTTATAATGAATATTAAATCCGACAAACTAGACAAGGATACACGTAGTTCTGCCGCTGCTGCGAGCAGACCGCAGGAGCCTACCCAATCTCGCCGATGCCTTCGTCTATCATCGAAAACTGTTCATACCTAATACACGAACGACGATGGATGGTACTCTTCTGATACGATACTCAACTCCCACCTGATGGGATATTTTTTATTTTATTTATAGAGAATACCTCACAAGAGTGCCAACTGCTCCCGTCTGGAGCTTGTGAGACTATGGCATCTCCAATTGGGGTAAGTTGTGAGACTCAAGGTAAGTGGGAAGGGAAGGAGATGGGGAAGAGGAAGGCGGGGAAGTACCTGGCTTTTCAGATCTAGTCACTAAACATGGCTAAAGCCATTTCAAGCAACGTTTCAAGTCTGAATGGTGGTCTTACACCAGGGCGATACTGAGAGTATTTCCCACTCTGGAAAGTCCCGCAAATATAGTTTATATTATATTATTAATTAATTGTGTAATAAAAAAATTATTAAATATAATTTATTAGCATATTAGCATGTAGCAGCTTCGTATTACTAACTTTGCTATTACATATATTGAAGGAAGCTAATACTACATGAATATACCACAATATCGTAAAGCTCCACAGCTCGTGGAAATTCACTAACTTTGCGAAATTCCCGAGAGAAGACGCAAAGGTTAGTTCATAATAATAATAAAATTTGGATGACATGTATAGCGCCGTTTTTGTGAAAAATCACCCCAAAGGGCGCTGTTCATCACGCTAGAGCTCACCGGCTGGGAGCTTTTGTAGCTTTGGAATACAGGTGCTTCACAGTTGTAGAAAATTTGTGGACAGGAATGCTTGAAATGGACTTTAAAATTTAACGACTTTTTATTTACTGATCGTTGAGAACTTTCACTCATCAAATACCTATCTACTTTTCTGAGCTTCAAACAAATAAATAAACCTCGTTTGAGCGGAGAATATTCCTTGATGTACGACAAATAAAAAAATGCAGTTTTTGTTTTTCTTGGTCATTTCAATCACACACTTAGTCGTCACATTTTGTTTTGAAAAGTTTTTTCACAGATCATTTGTAACTTATTTTTTTTATTTATCTGCCACTGGTTTCGACACATCTGTAACAATCAATATCAATCTTAAAATTAACATAAAAATTATACAACTACAGAAAAGATTAGATTTTATTGGACGGTGGGAGGAGTCAACATAACAGCGGAACTATAATGGTGTTTTATAGGATGATTAAATAAAAATGAAGTAACTAAGAAATGCAACCCTGTATTCGACTGTCTTTCACAAAAAAAATATTTTTGCACTAGAAATATTATGTATTCCAAAAGAAAAACTTCAATTACACGTTGTTTATTCCATTGAAGAATTGTATTAAGAGCATTATTATGGTAAGTATTTTGAAGGTGAAAAACACAACGATCAGGTGTTTCTGTTATAGTAATCAGCTTTTTAATTAAAGACAATGTCGGTAATGTTATCTAGTAATAGAAACTTTTGTTCGTTTAGCTTAGCCTGATTGGATGCACCGGGGGCTGACAGCTATTCTCAGAAATTTAATCTGGAAACAAGCGTCACAGTGAGCAGCTCGTTGAATCCTTTGTTGAGAAAACATCGTAATAGTTTTTTTTGGGAGACTAAAATTTTCCTGCAATTCTGTGTTTAATTATCATTTTAGTTCAGACAATTTCTATAACGTCACTAAAATTAAGTAAGTACTAACTTTATTTCTTGTTAGCAGTGTTATTTTATTAACAATGTTTGCCAAATATACATAAAAATATCCCTACTTAACTTTTTGATCTGAAAACCAAGTGTCAACAAACACAAACTAAGATCAATGGACCAGTTAGACGAGACATTAACATAAAAACTCTGACGGTATATTCAAGCTTTGGAAAAAGACACCATAAATACCAGGTAATAAAAGCATTTCAACAATCTTTTACTCGGTACAAAAAAAAACTTCTCGCACAAAATTAAAAGATGGGAACACTTCACTCACAACTTTAAAAGATGGAACATTTAACACACAAAATTAAAAGATGGAATCTACGTATCTACGAGTGTATTGCAATGAAAAAATATTTTTCCCACTTTTATGCATTATTGTTTTTTTACGAAATTGTAGGTTACACAGCTTTACAATTCCACCGTGTGTTATAATTTTAGTGTTGGCATTTGAAGAACAGTGGCACCCTCCTATGTTTTCAACTCTTATTTGACAGACAATAAATTATAATTATATGTATTTATAATGTTGTTGTATCAATAATAAAAAAAATTAATACAATATTGTGAAAAGGAATCGTCAGTCAGTAAACAAATATTTACATAATATCTTTCAGACCAGATACAGCGGTGACTATTATTTTGGAAAGCGAGGATTTTTTAAATACGTTCGTGATTCGTTGTCTTCGAATATTGACTATATTAAAACGGTTTAGAGTATACCAGTGAACCACTTTACCGGTATCGAGTATCTTTGTGTAAGAATACAAATTGTCTCATTGACATTGACATCAATAATGAATATCTAGGTCTGGCTTTATTGGACCTGAATGTCAATGTTATGATCATATTGGCTGACCTCAAACTTGAAGGTCA
Organism: Limnephilus auricula; assembly: GCA_951813805.1. Lineage (NCBI taxonomy): Eukaryota > Metazoa > Arthropoda > Insecta > Trichoptera > Limnephilidae > Limnephilus > Limnephilus auricula. Next base: position 5,230,617 of record OX638401.1, read on the forward strand.
GTCAATATGATCTTGAATAACATTAGAGGGTTGTATTTTGACGTTGTTTTTATGTTGTTTTGTTTGTTTGGTTAGCTTTCGTAAATATCCAAAATACGTTGATACAAATACGACATACATTAAATACGATAAATATGTTAAGTTGATCTTCAATTGGTGATAAATATTGATTTATTTTAAATACCGGCTAACTAATTAATTACCACCGTGTAACTTTTCTCTCATAATTCTACAGATTTACAATGGATAAAGGAAATTTAAGGAATATGTTAAAAAAATCCATCGTGACCAAAGAATAAACTACAGAGTCGACGTGATTACCGGGTGTTCAGATATGAAGGTGTTAAAAATATAAACTGCCTGGTAAAGCGCTAGAAAATCCCTAGAAATTCCCTAAAATGCGAAAAACAGCCTAGATTTTAAACAATCGTGTTTTAATTGTTGAACATGACAATATTTTCCATTCCGTGAGAAAAAAAGAGCAAAATAAACCTTATATATACATAATTTCTCAAATCCGAGTTTTTCGCATTTTTGAGGATTTTTGATAATCGTTGCTCAGAATTTTGTAAATAAATCTTCGCCATTACCGATTTCTCACTAGATCTATTAGTCAAAGACTCTATTTCCGTTCTTGGAGCTCTCCATATCTTCTAAGATTTTAAGAAATCAACCATATGGCAACGTGGGCCATAACTTCATCATAAATATTTCGAAATAATATTTATATAAATATTAAGCCGACTTCGAAATACGAAAAAGATTTCACGATACCATTGCCATGCGATATAATGATGTATAAATATAAAATAATTATTAGAGCATAATCAGCAAGAAAAGAATTTAATAATAGATTTTTAATTACGCCTAAAACTCGATCTCCTTGAATAATTTGGCGACCTCTATGGTCGAGGTGTAAGATTTTCGGCTAACAATCCGGAGTTAGCTGGTTCAAATCCCGGCGTGGGCAAATAAATTTTATTGGTTATTTCGCAATTCATCCATTAAAAATAATATGCAGTATATTTGCGACACATTCCAGATTGGAAGTACCGCCTTGGTGTACATAAGACCACTATTCAGAACTGAAACGTTGCTTGAAATGATTTTAGCCGTTAACCCGATCTGAATAGCTACTTACTTTCCCAGCTTCCTCTTCCCCATCTCCTTCCCATAACCACTACTTTCAGCCTCACAATTGGGGATGCCATAGTCTCAACCGGTGGTTGATAGCGTTTGAGACTATGTGTGTTAATCACATAATATGTTAATAATTTGTTTGATGAAAGAAAAACAAAAACGATGATGAGGTTATTTTTACTTGATTTTAATGATGACGAATAAATTTTCTACGAAGATTTAAAATGTGTCACTTTCGATTTGCCGCCAAGACGACATGTTCGTCTTTAATCGTGAATTAGTAAAAAAAAAAGTTTAAAAATGCTTGCAACTGTACAGGGTGGTTCCAATAAGAAAGATCGATTATTCCCCGTATCAATTTTTTGAAAATAAAAATTTAATGTCGATTTATTTCATTTCAAAATTGCTTTAATTTATACCTACATTCAAGTGAGCAATAAAAATGCTTAAAACGCACGATGATAAATTATTAAATATCGTGTACTACTTGTAAATATTTTTGGATCAAAAAACTTTGTCACAAAACGGGTTCACGGATTTATTTTTTAATTATTTTAATTTAATTTGACTAAAATTAAAATTCTTAAACTATGTTGACCAAATTATGTACTGATTTATTTTCTTCTATGTTTATATGATTTGAAATTTGTGTTGTTTAATAGAATCTATCGTTTGAAAATTGAACAAATCTGCCAACGACCAACGGTATAACCTTAGTACATAAATACACTTAGTTTTTCAAAATTTTAAAACTGCGTGTACCAGATAAAATAACAATCTTTCAAAACCAATTTATGTTTTTTTGTAAAAAAGAGTTAATACGTCTAGAATTTGATTTAAAACGGACTAATTTCCGGTATTCTCTGGTAGGGTATTACCAGAGAATACCGGATGGTATTAATACGGATACTTAACGATGGGCAACGTCGCGACGGTGACAGCCGTCTTACAAGCCAGTGGCGGCTTCTACATATATGTCTACGTCAATGAAACTGAAACCAGTTGGAACCGTTTCATTATGAATGAATTTTTTAAAATTACATACTTTTTGTGCAATTGTCAAAATCAGAAAAATAAACATTCAACTTTCCAACAATTTTAACGGTATTCATAGTTTGTGAAAATATCCCATTCTGCATGCATCATTACTTCAAAAGAAATGATGATTTTTTTATAACCTTTGAAAATAAGGGTTCTGAAATTCCTGACGAATAAAACAATTCCGGTAATGTCGGATGCAAATGGTGGGCTTCGCGTTTTCCAGGTCTGAATCCGAATTTAAATCCCTCCACGAGAAATGAATATTGCATTGGGGGTGCCGGGAGCGCAGCTCACTGGGGAGGTGGCTTTGTGGGAATAAGCCCTAGTCACCGTACTAATAATTGGAGTGCTTTCATATACCAGATGACTGTGTCTGATTTCTTGTTGTTGTTTGATTAGATCTCTTGTATGTCTGAGCTCCCGATTCCTGCAGTTTCGGAATCAACATAATTAATGGTGTTTATATGAGGCTATGCTATTTATTACTGAGTTGTGTTAATACGAGTCAACTATGAAAGAGCGCTTTTAAATAAAAACAGCATTACTATTCAAGACCCATTGACCAGCAACTGAGAATTAATGTTCCAAAATGCTTGCAACTGCACAGGGAGGTTTCGATGAGAAAGATCGATTATTCTCCGTATCAAATTTTTAAAACAAAAAAATTTATATCGATTTATTTCATTAAAAACTTACTTTAATATATACCTACATTCAAGTAAGCAATAAAAATGCTCAAAAGGCATGATGATAAATTATTTAATATCGTGTAAGTATTTTTTTATCATAAGCTTTTGTGATTTTTCAATAGTGTCTAAAGAAATAAGTGTGTAAAAGAAGTTTAGTTTGTAAGACCTTAAAGAAATAGAAAAACTGAGGTATTTTTATTACACGTTTTCGGATTAATTAATTTTAATGATTTTTATTGAACTAAAATTAAAATTATGAAAAGTGTCTTTACTAGATTATGTATTGCTTTATTTTGCTGTATGATTATATGATTTGAAATTTGTGTTGAATAATACAATATTTTGTTTGAACATTTAACACATCTGCCAAAGACTGACGGTATAACCTCAGTATATTAAAAATTAACTTAGTTTTTCAAAATTTAAAAAAGTGAAATATCTCTAAATGGACCAACACTGATTTCAACTTCTGTTTATGGAGTCCTATTACAAAGTAAGCAAAAAAATTTAACTATACTTTTATAATTGGCGTGTGATAAGTATTATATAATATATATTAAAAAAAGATATTTATGTACATATTATTTTCTAATATACGAGGGCTGTCCATAAAATAAGGACTCCAAAGAGCTGTGATTACTGGCATGTAGCCTGGTTCCCTCACGCCAAATCCCAACCATACTGCACTCTCTGCAACACTAAGTCTCAGCGTGGTAACCGTTCGCGATGGAGCTTCCACTCGCCGCACCCGCCAGTTTTTTTTTCCTATGCAGATCGACGGCTGATGGTTCAGTTGTCTGATGGTTCAGCTCTGTGAAATGATCCCTGATGTGATTAAGACCACTATTGACAAGATTTTGATAGAACATTTGGGATACCACAAGGTCTGCGCAAGATGGGTTCCAACAATGCTCACCGAATATCACAAACAACAACAGATTGAAGCTTACGAATTCCTTGAGTTCTACGACATCGATGGCAAGGAATTTTTGGATTCAATTGTGACTGGGAACGAGAACGAGATCTGGGATACAGGAAACCAGAGACAAAGGAACAATCCCGTCAGTAGCGTAGTGGAAGTTTAAAAACGAATTACAGAGCTAATTCACACCTGGCGGGTACGGTGAATGGAAGCTCTATGGCGAACGGCTGCCACGCCAAGACTAAGCGTCGCAGAGAGTGCAGCATGGTTTGTATTTGGCATGGGGGAACCACCAGGCTACATGCCAATGTTGCCAAATTGTGCGTAAAATTGTTCCTCGTGACCACAGCACCTTGGAGACCTTATTTTTCGGACAGCCTACGTATATCGGTTTAAAACAAATTCAATTTTTTCTAGAGGGTTTTATTGTTTTCGCTTGGACATACTCTTGTCCAAGTGGACAAAACTATATCCAAGTCGACGTTCATTTTGTCCAGTTCGACATTCATTTGTCGAATTAGACATTCATTTGTCCAATTGGTCAAAACAATGCCCAATTGATGTTTTTACTTATGTCAAAAGCTGGAAAAAAGGACATGTGATTGGACGAACAACAAACAAAACAAACAAAAAGCTAATAGAAAGGCGGATAAATAAATATAATACTCGAAGGTAGAAAAAATAAATTATGGTTGGATTAGTAGGTCAGATAGGAGCATGGGGAGATTTTATTAAGGATTTTCTTCTAAATATTACATACTAAAAGACGCAAAAAAAATTAAAATGTATACGGGTGTTAAGGTGCGTACTTGAGTTACTTTAACCAGTGATTCCTGACATTATTTGGAGTAAAAAATGTAAATGAAATTTTGGTCTCCGGTGACTTTTTTTATGTCAATTTTTTTTTTTCAAAATATTTTCTCTTCAAAATCAAACAAACAAAAAATTCTTACACATGACCTTATTGGTCACTCAGCCGAGTTACCGCCCCACCACTTACCCCGCCCCCAACTACCCAACACCTACTATTATTTATGTGTTTGTAGAAAAAAAAAGAAAAAAAAACATCAAAAAAAAATTTGAAAATAAAAATTTTTTTCATAAAAAAAGTCACCGGAGACAAAAATTTCATTTACGTTTTTTTACTTCAAATAATGTCAGGAATCACTGGTTAAAGTAACTCAAGTACGTACCTTAACACCCTGTATATTATTTGATCATTGTGTTCTCGGTTTACTTCTGTTTTCAGTTTTTCTTACGCCAATTGTCTAAAAGAGGGTAGGGGAAATCGTATTATGCAAATTCGCCCTCTTTCCGCGTTTTGCTACGAAAATAAACAGTTCCTCGCGGTCACGCAAAAGAGATTTGCGATAATTTGCTGTCTTTGCGAAGGAATCTACGAGAACTTTTTAGAAACATAACGGTTTTTACTCAGGCATAACCGTTAAATTAACTATTGGGGTATATTTGAATATTTATTATTGAGATTTACGAGACTGAGAACAGATTAATGGCACAATTATTAATCTTGTCCTATTATAAGGTAAAAGAGCATAAGCTCTTACAAAAATATAACATGGAACCACAAGCTCTGGATGACGTGTTTAGTGAACATTAATAATTGATAAAAATGGTTAGGGTTATGAAATTTTTATTGACTTAAGTGTTCAACTAGCAGAAGTCCCCGGCGTTGCCCGGGTCAAATGCAAAAAGTTTCGAAGTTTTATGTAGTCAGTGACTTTCCTTGTTTTGAGCAAAATTTCATCAATACCGGAATTACACTACAGATTTGTATAAAAAATCACGCTGCCCGCCGCCAGAGAAACTCTTCTTTATATGAAAATAACAAAAATAATGCGACAAAGAATGCTATTTCAAGCTATTTTATAATAATAAATACAAGGTTTTAAGCAACGTACTTGACTGACTTTAACCAGTGATTCCTGACATTATTTGGTGTAAAAAATGCAAATAAGATTTTGGTCTCTGGTGACTTTTTAGATGTCTTTTTTTTAACTTTTTGTTTAAAAACAAAGTATATATAAATAAAACAATAATTATTCTGTTACAAAATTCCTTCCTTTCTTTAAAAGTACCTCCCACACAATATCCCCAAAGATGGCATAGACCCTGAAAAAAATTATTGACAAAAAACAAAAGACCATTTTAGGGAAGTGTTTTAGATTTAAGATGATCCACTAGTCCTTGACTCATTCGGAATCGGGCGGAGCGAACGATTTATGGGCGTTTACCAATAAAAACCCTAATCTCTAGCAAACAACAGTGTTTTGTTATTCCGCAAGTATATTTTTAAAGATCGAAGCGCCGCGTAGACTAAGACATGTCCGTTTGGCCCGGGCTCTGGGCGTGGAATGAGCGACGGGCTAAAATCCTTCTGTACATGGCATAAGGATGAAATTCGCTCCTACAAATTCGTTGGGTACCGCCTATTTTTATTCACTGAAAAGAAACGTCGCCAAAATGCACGTTTTATTTTATTTTGTGAACTTCAGATACAAATATTAAAATGTTTTCCGATCACTCTATAAGAAACTTAATTAGCTACATTATTCAATAAAACAACACCAGAAAAAGGATTTGTAAGTAGGAGATTTTTCACTTTTAACCATTTTTTATAGGTCAGACGCATAATTTTTTTCTAAGCTTATTAAAAAGCTTATCAAAAAAATACTCGATCACTTCAAAGGCCAAGATGTGTTCTACTCACAGTATTTAATTGAAGCATCTATATTATTTCTAAGCGATCAAATTTTCAAAACTAATACACAAGATTTTATACGATTTTGCATTTTTCCGCATGTCTTCACCTTAACACAAAAGTTTTATACCTTAAGATAACTTGTAACGGCTCATTTTGCTACTGTTGTTTTATTGTATTTTTATTTTATATATTCCTATTCAACCATTTATTTTTTTTTACGTGCAAAATTCAATTGTGTCCTCTCAAATGGGTTTTAAAAATAACCAATAACGTAATGAAAGGTGATGGAATTGGTTAATTAATGTGAAATATCCACACCGCAGTCGCTTTCCAATCATCTGTCTCTATTGGAATTATAATGCGGTATTCGTGATGCACTAGGTAGATTAAAATGACTATAATTCCACGTAGATAATTTGCGGGCTGTAATACCTGCAATATATTGACATGTCGATCATAAAGTGTGTTAGTATTACCAATTAAATAAATTAGTGTGGTCGAGAAAAATTAATATTTTTTCCCGGAAAATCATATTTTTGGTATGGCATTTTAAATGAAACGCAGTTAATTTTAAAACTACGAATTATGATTAATTTTTTAGTACTCTGCTGAATTATTAGGCAATAAAATTTTAATGAAAATTTATGAGATACATAAAAAAAAAAATATTTTTTTTCTAACATATTTACAGGCTTATTAATAAAACAAAACACCTCCCATCCGTTAAACTATATTTTAATTTCACAATTAATAAAGACTGATTTAAATCTGACTGATTTGTTTTGAATTCTTACTATTAAAAAATGTCTTTATCGGCTTCAAACAAATCTTTAAAAAATGGGTTTTTTCAGATTTATTATTTTTTTAATATGAATACCGCACAAGAGTCCCGACTTCTCCCGTCTGGAGCCAGTGAGGCATCCCCAATTGGGGTCTGTTGTGAGGCAGAAGGAGGTGGGAAGAGAAAAGAGATGAGGAAAAGGTGGGGGAGTACCTAGCTAATTATATCTGGTCACCAAACATGCCTAAAGCCTGTTCAATCAACGTTTTAATTCTGAATGGTTGGACCACCATCGGTGGCCTTACAATTGGGCGACATTGAGAGTATCTTCAACTCTGGAACGTGTCCCAAATATAATTTTTTATTATATGTTATGAGACTGAAGGTAAGTAGGGAAGGGAAGGAGACGAGGAAGAGGAAGGTGGGGAAGTACCTGGCTATTCAGATCTAGTCACTAAACACGGCTAAAGCCATTTCAAGAAACGTTTCAATTCTGAATGGTGGTCTTACACCAGGGCGATACTAATAGTATCTCACTCTGGAACGTGTCGCAAATATACTACATATTATTTTAATTAATTAATTGTAAAATAACACAAATCAATTAAATAAAATTTATTTGCGCACGCCGGGTTTGAACCCGCGGCCTTCGAATGGGAGTCTAACGCTCTGCCGTTGGACTACGCCGGCCGTCAATATATTATTTTTAATGAACTAATTGTGAAACACCCCAAATTAATCAAACAAAACTTATTTGCGCACGCTGGCACCTTACCCCTCGAATACGCCGGACGGACAATAAACAGCACATTTAAAATACCTTGGAAATATTCCAAAATTCGATGAGAAATTTTAAGTTTTCAACAAATATATTAAATGTGTTTTGCTTTATGACCCTTAAATATCAATTAAGTCACTATTAATTAATTAGTAAGGTTTTTACACACACAGCTATTTATCAAATAAATAAAATTTAGACCACGTAATAATAATACGGCTGATACGTTTTTAGATTTTCACGGCCAAAAGCATTTTCGTTGTTTGTTTTTGGGGTGTTATGCCGTGTTGTGCTACCTCCTTCTTTAGCCGACGTTTCGGACAGCGTTGCAGTGTCCATCATCAGGGCAGACCCGGCAGATCCGTCGATGTGAATTTGTTGTGTTAAGTGTGTGCTTATTTACTTGGAAGCACACACTTAACACAACAAATTAACATCAACGGATCTGCCAGATCTGCCCTGATAATGGACACTGCAACGCTGTCCGAAACGTCGGCTTAAGAAGGAGGTAGCACAACACGGCATAACACCCCAAAACAAACAACGAAAAATAATACGGCTGTTAAAGTTAAAACGCTCGGCAATACGCGGAGCAAAAATAAAATTACTCAATGCACTTTAAGCACATTCAACATAAAATTCCTACACCGATAAATTACATTTTCTATGAGATCCTCGGAATAACATACAGTTTACCCCTGAACTTGTCCGATGTACCATGTGAAATTCATGAGTAACTTCCGAGATTCCACTCTGTAAGGCCTGTCGTAAATTTTCAGATGAAGGTTCAATCGATGGGATGCTGTGCCGGGTGATTTACGGCATGCTGCTTTTAAGCCCTTTACTCCGATCGAAATTTATTGTACAATATGGAAGATTTCACACAAGAGCTTATTTAATATTAAACCTTAAGTTTGTTGTGATAAGGATGTACGAAGTATAGGATATATGTTGGTTTTTTAGTATTTAATACATTTTTAGAAATACAGTTTTATTGTGTTTTTTTTTTAACTACCATGCACGTATTATGGTAGTCATAAAACTAGAAAATTAACATTATTTGGAAATAAGAAGAAATAAAAAAATAAAGAATGAAAAAAGAAAAAGCGAGTAAAACAAAATACATATCATGATCCATGTGAATAGTCAGACATCTCTGGAAAAGCGAAACCTGAGATGAGTAGGAATGCAATTATATAAGTATGTCGTCTATCACTCGTAAACACCACCAAATCAATTATAAAGCAGAAAACTTGTAGTGAATTAAACAAAATATACTATTAAAAAATTTTAAATTTAAAAATTTTAAATCGGCAAACTTGTTAAAATTAGTTGAGTGGTGTAGCGATAACAAGCTATACCTTAATGTCAATAAATGCATAACTATGAGATTTTTTAAAATAAAAAATCCGATTTATTTCAATTACACAATGAATAACATCATTCTCGAATCTGTTTCCGAAATTAATGACTTAGGTATTACTTTCGACACCAAACTTAATTTCATACCACACATTGAAAATATTGCAAAGAAGGGTTTAAAAATGTTAGGTTTTGTACTAAGAGTGGCTAAAGATTTTACCAACATTAAAACATTAAAACTTCTGTACACATCACTAGTAAGGAGCCAGGTTGAATATAATTCAACTATATGGTCTCCCCACTATAACGTGCATTCACAAACAATAGAAAGAGTACAAAAAAAAATCCTAAGCTTTTTAAATTATAAACTAAAAATACCGAAAGAACAAAAAAACTACCCTTTTCTACTACGATTCTCTAATCTATTAAACTTGAGTGACAGGAGAATTGTTTTTGATCTAATATTTCTATTTAAAATCTTGCATAATATAATTGATAGCCCTGAATTCTTATCGCTCATAAATCTTAATGTGCCAGCCAGAAATACAAGGTCAGTACTACCATTTTATTGTAGTAATACTGCGACCAGGGCCCAATTCAATATAGCACTACAGAGAATTCAAAACTTGGGAAATATGTATTCGCACGTAGATGTATGGAATGTGTCACTGATACAATACAAACATGAAATTATTAAATCATTCATGTCAGAATGTGAAATCAGACGTGTTTAATATTAGTTACTGTTATTTAAAAGATTCCATAATATTTTGATGTAGCATATTCTTATAATGTAGGAGCTGTTGCACATATTTTTGTATTATTTCTATTTATCTATAATGTAAAAACTTGTTACTTACTCTCTTTTGTTTTTCTGTATTGTAAACTTTTTCTTGTATTACACATCTGTAAATTTCTAATATTAACTTACACTATATTTTATTATTTTTATGCCATCTGCAATTTAAAAACTGGTTTCAGTTTAATTTATTTTTACTTTTTCTCTTTTATTATAATATAATATTTCTTACTTACTTTTATACTGTTATATTTTATAATGGTAATTGCTATAAGTTTATATTTCTTATTTAAACATACATATATATCACTGTATAATATACTTATTATGTAAAAGCCCATCAGGGCGTTGAAAATTAATAATAAATAAATAAATAAATAAAAATGTTAATGTTTTCTGGGTCACTAGCAGGACATTTCAAAATGCTATAATAATGTACCGGAACGTTATGTCTCCCGATTTTATTTTATAGCATACGTTAAACTCAATCGAAAATCTGAACCATAAAAATCAGAAAAAAATAAGATCACATCTCGAACTCCAACCCAGGACCTTTGCCTTTCCGGGATGCGGCTATACCGACTGAGCTAATGTGTCCCTATCCTATTCGGTCATATTTAACTTTATTCGACTGAGAACTACCAACATTATCTCAATTTTCTTAACGCATATTTTTTATTGCCTGCTATTTTTAAGTATGATAGCAAGATTCAAACCCGAACTAAATGCTATCTAGATAGATAGCATCTTGAATAAATATATCCATTTTTATTCAATATGCGACGTCTATTGACTTTTCTGCAAGTCTAGAATATTTTATTTTTAACGTAATGAGTAAAACCTCAAATACTAATATTAGTCATTTTAAATACATGTAGAATTACGAAAGATTTTTTTAAATATTTATATTGAGGGATCAGTAGGATTTATCGGTCAAATTAGGAATTCCACAGAGCCGAACCCTCTGATATGAAAATATCTGGAGACGGTGAATTATATTCCCATTTAATAGTTTGGTAGATTAACGTGTTGTTCTTGTATTGTTTTGTATTAATTATACTTATATAATACACTTGCATAACGTGGATTTACTAGATGATCATTTATATGGAAAAGTGTATGAAAGGGTTTAGTTTTTCCCATAGGAAAATCGTTCCTGAAAATCTAATGAATAAAAAAAAAAAAATAAAAAAATAAAAAAATGAAGACAATATTAGCGAAGCTCAATCGAAATTTTATTTATTTATTTTAGCGCTATTTTATTGTAGTCTACAAATTACTTCAATTATTCACTTTCAGCATCTAGTATAGCGTTGTGGATTTATTCCTTAATCGTTAAAATAACATACATCGTGGGTTTAAATTAATAATACTCATTTAATTAGCACGCAACTTGTTTGAGCTTAGATTGATTTGTTGTGGAAGTGATGTAATCAACGTAATTTAAGGATAATTAACAGGAGAGTAAGAAAATACGTAGAAACATTGTTTTTATCACAAGAACCCTATGCTGTTAACACGCAACTGTATTTTCTAGTACAATTATGTAAGGTACCTACAGTATCCACGTTCTTCCACCTCGTTTGAGCAGATTACTGGATTGTAACTAAAGTACAGTATTTTTTTTGGTTCAATAGTACCTACACATTCCCTCAAACAAGCTGCTTCATTTCTTCACAGTGGTATTTTAAGCATTTTAAAATCTCAAAAATTAACATCCATTAAAAAAAATATAAGGTTGTGTAGTGTATACATGAGAGACATAGAGGCAAATAGATATAAAATCGAATTTAAAAAATACTTTGTTTGAGCGACTATTTCCATAAAAATACTTTGTTTTAGCCACTACTTCCGTAAAAATACTTTGTTTGAGCCACTATTTCCATAAAAAGCATACATATTTCATCAGAAAAAAAATAATAGTTCTTTTAAAAGTCGGAATAAAATAATAGTTTTTATAGAAAAAAAACTATTATTAAAGTTAAAACTAGTTACACTGAGGCAAACAGATATAAAATCAAATTTAAAAAATACTTTGTTTGAGCCACTATTTCCATAAAAATACTTTGTTTTAGCCACTATTTCCATAAAAAGCATACATATTTCATTAGGATAAAAGTTCACTGAAAACGAATTCACACGAGAACAGATAAAAAACAATAGACAAAAATATAACCGTAAGCGGTGAGAGTTAATTAGATAAAATTGTAAAAATAATTATTCAAAAGAAGATAATTTAACAAATCTCAATGATTATTTAATAAGCTTCAAAAGTAATTCTAATAATATATTTACAGGGACATACTTGACTCACTTTAACCAGTGAGTCCTGTCATTATTTGACTTAAAAATGAATTTTTGATTTCTGATGACTTTTTTGATATTTGTTTTTCCAACTAAAAACATTTTGAAAATCACTAGGTATTTATTGTACAGGTAGGGGCGGGGAGAGGGATCAAGCGTTTACTCGACTGAGTTACCAAAAAAGTCACCGGAGACCAAAATTTGATTTATATTTATTACTCCAAATAATGTAAGGAATCACTGGTTAAAGTGAGTCAAGTATGTCCCTGTAAATATATTATTAGAATTACTTTTGAAGCTAATTAAATAATCATTGAGATTTGTTAAATTATCTTCTTTTGAATAATTATTTTTACAATTTTATCTAATTAACTCTCACCGCTTACGGTTATATTTTTGTCTATTGTTTTTTATCTGTTCTCGTGTGAATTCATTTTCAGTGAACTTTTATCCTGATGAAATATGTATGCTTTTTTTGGAAATAATGGCTCAAACAAAGTATTTTTATGGAAGTAGTGACTCAAACAAAGTATTTTTATGGAAGTAGTGACTCAAACAAAGTATTTTTATGGAAATAGTGGCTCAAACAAAGTATTTTTTAAATTCGATTTTATATCTATTTGCGTCAGTGTAACTAGTTTTAACTTTCGCATTCATGAAAACTATTATTTTATTGCGTCTCTTAATTATAAAAAGTTCTTGATGCACTTCAGAGTTTTCCTATGGCATCGCGAAATCTTCTTCTTACAAGTGCCAAAAAATTTTCTGAGAATCCTCACTGTCAACACTTCATTCACTACATTTACACTACATTTGCACATTTACACAAAATTTACACATTTACACTACATATACACATTTACATATTTATACAACACTTATATATTCCCCAATCCACTTTTTATTCATGAATCACAAACCAGTATGTATACTGCTAATGGATTTAAAATTTGTACGTTTGAGAATCGAAAAACCAAATAATGTGATGGCAAGGAGAAACGCTAAAAGTAGGTAAATACAAATTTCTTCTTTACTTGGGTTTGCTTGAACAATTCCTGATTGCCCAACTTTTTCACGACGACACGGTAATCTCTCAGGATAGAGCGCAGAGCCATTATACAGTAATTGTTGGCGATTACCTCAACGCCCGCTATCTCTTTCAGTGCTTAGATCTGCCTCGGAGGGCCTCAATTATACATAGCACGTTGCCCTGATTAAACGCCATTGGAATCGTTTGTCTTGGGATTTATTAAGTCTGTGGTTAATGTAAAAGAACAAAAGATCTTTCTAATCGTATTATTGCAGCTATTAAAAGAATAACGCAGATAATTCTTAGTCGTGTTGAAATTCGTGGGCACAATGGGCCTTGTTTAGATATTGTGCAACAGTTTAGTACCCAAGAAACATTTAAAAGTTGTGGGGCGAATTACATTTCTGCAATGTGTCTTATTTTTTGACACCTGAATGGGCATTTCAATGATGTGCAGATCTTAGAATTGCGTAGATATTACAAACACAGAAATCAGTTCAAATATCATATCGCCATAGCTCACGGTTCGAGAATTTTGACTGCCTGACACAGTACAAATTCAGTTTTATAGTTAAGATGATTTTTTATATACCTACACAAAGTTTTTCTAAGTACCCACCATGACTGTATTAAATTACCCATTACTTTAAGCACATCATCAACAAAAAGCTGAGACACGTCGATGACATCGACTGGCAAAGTCGGGAACTTAGCACAATCGAACATGCTCAGAATAAGATTTTTGCTTCGTCTACCGACAACAACTTCTACCGCATGATGTTTGGCCTTTCCAGATGCTGTAGGGCTTCCAATATGCTGACGGGGGGACGAGACATAAGAACCAGGGTAGCAGGATCAAGAGATTGGATACACAACCATCGGAAATGTTCTCATTATGTAATTAGGCCAAACTCCAGATTCCAGCATCGAAGAACACTGGAGAAAATTACTGGCCCCACCAATCTCGAATAATGCTACGGACCATTAACCTTTTTTTGGTCAATATTGTATGTATATATATATATATTTTTTTTTGCTTATATTTTTCACCTGTATATATTTACTTTATGGTATGTGTGGTATCTCACTTGACTCCCCATATTTGTGGTGCCACCAAGCAGACACCAGGTGAGGGACCCTCCATAGAGCGTTATACATTTGGTTTGGTGTCGCCTTTGGTGGAGCCACACTGAAATAGGCCTCTTAAAAAAAGTTTACCATGGACACAATCAGTATTATATAAATATACCTATTCCCATCTTTCTTTTTGGAAACCATCCACTGCTCTACTTATTTAATAATAAGTTTCTATGTTACTACCATCTATACAATGATGTCATGAAAATTTCTACGTAAATATATAAGAAGTTTCTGCTTTGCGACCATCAGTAATTTACTACTTAAGTAAAGATAGTAAGTCAATTCGCGACCATCATTAAATCTCCATTAAATTCTTAATCGGTTTTACAAGACCACTTTAGCAATACTTCGAAAATACTGTACTGTACTTTATCTGTTCACCTATTTGTTTTACTTTACTGTACTTTATCTGTGCACCTATTTGTATTACTTTACTTTTCTCACCATTAGTTCACTATTAGTATTATTTTACTGTACTTTATTTGTTCCCCATTTTTTAAAACTTTATTGTACTTAATATCTTCACCTACTTATCTGTTCATCTATTTGTATTGTTTTACCTTACTTTATCTGTTCACCATTTGTATTACTTTAATTAACTTTATCTGTTCACCTACTTGTATTACCTTACTGTACTTTTTCTGTTCACCTATTTGTAATACTTTACTGTATTTAACATGTTCACATCTTTGTATTACTGTACCATATTTTATCTGTTCACGTACTTATATTACTTTATTATACTTTATCTATTCATCTACTTGTTCCACGTAACTGAAACCAAATGGGCACCACTTGTCCCGAATCCATATTGTCAGTCATGCTGCAAAGTTCATAAAATCAAAATAGATTTTTGATCAGAGGATGGTAAAACAGTTTTATTTTAGTTCGGGAATGTTCAGAACAGAGTTTTGTCTACGGTTTTGTGTAACAGTTCGGCAAAATATATATGTATAAGTTTTATATAGACAGATTGAACGGATCCGACTATTGATTTGTGTTTTACGGTTGATTGATCATATTGGCGTAGCAACAACGGCAAACGTTGGAAATATTTATTTTTTTCCAAATAATGTAATGAGTTTTACCTCAAATATTAATATTTAATAATTGTAGACAAAATTAGCGACACTTAAACGAAAATATGAAGAAAAATCAGAAAATTATGCGGTCGCATCTAGAAATTGAATCCAGTTTTTGTGTTGAATATTCGCATTAATTCGGACATCTGCATCCGCATCAATTAAGGCGGAGATTTTAACGAAATGTTCGGCACACTACACCATTGGCAGTTCGAATTGATTCAAATTATGTCGACCAACGCACATTATTTGAAAAGCCGTTCCATGAAATAATTATTTCTATACATTATATGAAAAAAATCATTTTCTTCATAATTATTTTTCCCGTGATGTTTTCTGATCTTTTAATAGTTATTCTGTTAATCGGGACGGAAACAAATCCCACAAATCAAAGATCATAAAAATCGGTTCAGCCGTTCTTGAGTTATAAATGGTGTAACTAACCCGACTTTGTTTTATATTATTAAGATTATATTATTGTTAAAATCGATGAAAACGCTAGATAGTGAGCTATTGATTAATTAAACACAGGGCTGTTACACAGAGCAGTTAAATAAAACAATGATTAAAATAACTGCCGATAGCACTATTTTCCTAATGAGGACTGCAACTCGATTAGGTTAGCATTTTACTAGCCTTTATTTGACTAGTAATATATAAGTAGATTCACCCTCTAAGGTTAACGGAGTGACCTTTCGTGTAAAGGCTTTGACCACTCTCAGCAGCTCAACTAGCCGAGAGTATGGGAGGATTTAATCTTGTTTTCGAAAATAGACAGAGAGAATTCATCCGAAATTTGCACAGAAAAAAACCATATCACATTATTTCAGATATTCTGATCCAATAATAAACACATAGCACGTTGAAAAACTCACGTAGACAAATCTAACGCCCTCACAACGCGGGGTGTTTTCAGGTTCACATTCCGAAGAAAAGCGAAATCCAAGATCAAAAATTTATTGAATCTATATTGTGTTTTTAACGAAATTGTAAAAATGGTAAAAATAGATCGAATGTCATAAAATCTTTTAAAAGAATGTCGAAACAGATCATAAGACGTTATAAATATCCATTGTTGCAAAATGATACAAAAATGTTCTAATTTAGTTCAAACTAGGTAAAATATTATAAAAAATCGTAAAGTTTCGTCAAAACAAAACTGGTCAACATACTGATATCGCGTCTACATAAATAAGCACACACTTCATCACCATCTTCGATGATACATCTGCCCTGATGATGGACGCTGAAATGCAGCCCGAAATGATGGCTAAAGAAGGAAGTAGTGCAACATGGAGTGTTACAACCCCAAAAGATAAATCAGTATATTAGTTCAAAAGAAGTTAAAAAATCATCAATTTTCCAAAAAAATACAAACATTCTACTTAGATTAAATTTGGTGCAATAAAATTAAATCTGGAAAAATTCCTTCTAAACTGGTCAAAAGATGTTAAATAAACATTCCAAATTAGGTAAAATAAAATTAAAACTTTATGCAAAGATTAAAGAAATCTGGAAAAATATTAATACGAAGAAACGTAGATTTACGAAAAAATTACCTGCATAATCATTTTGAGTGCATTTATAAAAACTTAAAAACCTTTACATTTTTTAGATAACCAACAATACAACATTTTATCGCGATTAATTCTGGATGTATTGTGCCATGTTGCGCTACGTCCTTCTTTATATAGCGTCTCCGACAGCGTTGGAGTACACGGTATAATACCCCAAAAATAAATCACGATAATTCTTTTGGCCGTGAAATCTCTAACCAAACAAAACGACGTTTAATTTGCTTTGAGTTTATATTACTGTAGAAATGATTTATCCTTATCATGGCTGTAACAAACAACATCTTGTTTTCTTTGCTCCGTGATATATCCCTTCTACAAATATGGAGTTTATTCGCTAGCGCGCTCCGAGCAGAAATCATGGTTGCATAATAATATCATGTTTCTTTGTAAAGGAAACCATTTGTAGAGAATGGAAATCTCAGTTGAACGTAGCGAAAGACAAACGAGTCAAACTACGTCTTCTCAGAAACACGTGGCAAACGTATTTTCAACTTCCGGTTAACCCTAGAACCGTACCCATAATAAACTAACAGTAACAGTACCCAGGGGTACTGGAGTATCCTGGTAAATAAAACATCCTTTTTACATAAGAATAAACATTTATTAATAATCAACTTACATAGATTTTTATGGCACTTATTTCAGTCTTGCTTAGTATTAGGCCGAAATAAAAGGAACCCATCTTAACAGTTTTGGAAAATGTTTTTTTGGTGCTCGAAAAATATGAAACTTTTACATTTTTCACATCGAGTGCGTGATTTACGGTCTTTTGACCTGGGACAAAAAAAATCTTCCAGATTTTGTGAAAGAGGGGTTGGAGCATCAGAAGACCGTATTTTTCTTAATATACTGCCAATACTTATTTGGAGATGCATCGGCAAACTTTTGTATAAAAATTGAACCCCAAATAGGTCAAAAGCTAAAGTCTGCAGATAAGTTTGTCTATTCTTGAAAACTTGTTTACCGGTAGCATTAGATGAATGCAATAATATCATAGCATTAATTCCGACCATATTAAAAATTTCGTAGAAGTCACACAGGCTCCAGCGACGAGTTTTTACTAAATCAATAGATTTGTCTTGGTCTGGTTGGAAGTGCATAGTGGAAAGCATAAGCACTTTTTCTTTTGCTTAGCATTGGAGGCATAAATGTTACCAAAGTAAGTTCAATATGAAAAGCAAACATTGATGTGTTATTTCTTTGGTCGGTTATAAAATGTAAAAGAAATCGTAAATGTAAATAAAAACGATTTTTACCCCAGGGTACGGTTCTAGGGTTAAGTTGCATCGACGATACGGGGGGAAACCGCCCCCACATGTGAAGGCTTTTCTAGTTCACACATTTATTCATTATTTATTTATGCCCTAATGGACTTTTACATGAACATTTTACATAATAATAATAATAACTAATATAAATAATAACAGGTTATACAGTACACAAATTATTACAGTAATTAAGTATAACTAGTAATTATTTACCTTATAGGAGAGAATTAAAAATAGAGATGTACCTATAAAATAAAATAAAACTAATACAATTTATCAAAATATCTATATATAGAGTTTTACCTATAAAATAAAATAAAACTAATACAATTTAGCAAAATATATATAAATATATATAGAGAGAGAGAGTTAAATAAAATAAGACCCAAAATACAACAAGGAGTAATGAATAAAAGCTAGTTAGTAGGTAAAAGTATAAAATTATTTGTGTACATTACTTCAAATATAACAAAAAATAAGGATATAATTTACTCGTAAAGTTTAGAATGGAAGATGTTATAAAATAATAAAACTAATAAAATTTAATTATTAGCAGATAGAATTGAAATTAGTTGCCTTTTGAAACTTGCAAGATTGTCAACACTGAATATATTTCTAAGTTCACCATATTTATTCGCCAGGCTATAATATGAATTCTGGGATTATGAATATCTACACACTATTTCGTGAATACAAACACCAGAACAAATATCGAAACAAACTCTTTTAACACTCGCGTATATCCTGAATGTATTCAAAAACTTTAAATCCCTAAATGAAATACCGTACCAATAATACCGTTTTAATAACGGCCATCCACGAGCAACTTTTTAGGGGCATAAAGACGGATATCTCAAATCTTTTTTAAATGGAAGTAACATTAACCGAAATGTCGTTCGATTTATATTTCATCATATAACGTCGTATGCATAGCAACCGTGAGTCCGAAGCCTAGAAACAAATAAAAAAAAACGTCAGAGCAAACTCAAACGTCAGACTTCACCCGTTTATTTTTGTATACCAATAACCGGTCAGTGGTTGAGTGGGCATCGCGTTTGGGTCCCACCCAGGCGTTCCGTGTTCGATTCCTCGGCTGGCTAAGTCCTCCATCACAACACAAGCAACATCTTCCGCTTAGTGTGGATGTAGTAGAAGTTTTTCAAATGTTGTTGGGTTATTCGTAACCCGGGAATGTTTGTATTTCTTTTTAAAAAAAACTGTATAAGGTAAGTTCAAAAGGTTTTTGTTATGTTTTGTTGATTATTATATGATTCCTAAAGATTTTAGATGAACATATTGGTAAAAATCAATAACTCGCACATAATTTGATAACTTACATAACTGATCAAGAAAAATTCACGAAAAATATGAAATTATACGGTAAAAAATTTTTCGTGAATATTTGTTTTATATTTTTCTGTGGCAATTGTCCTTATTCACATTACATAAATTTCAGTTTCAGAAATCCCACATTACATAATATATACCGTGATTTTTCATGGGTCTGCTCTAGTACCTTCATATTTAAAATGAACATCGCTTTAAGATCTAGTGATTTATGTTAGGATATTGCAGTACTGAATTGCGCTTTTCGTTATTTAACGATTTTAGATGTCGATTGAATTTAGGAATTGCAACACTTTTACACAAGTGTTCGCTAGGGTGAAGGCACTATACGAGTTTTGAAATGACTCAGTATTAGAATTTAATATAGTTAAAAAATTCTAAATAACAACACATAACCCAAAGCACACGACGTTCGCTGTTAAAAGACTGAAAATGAACTGAACTTCTAAGATCTCTCTAGTATATTTTTTTTTATGCATATTCCTGTGTTTCGCTTGAGAACAGAACCCGGTACTAGTTCTTTTGTGAACATTTCTGATACCTATTTTATAGTTTTGAATCCCCATATAAAATGACCGTGACATTCATTTTTATTTCGTTCCTAAGCTGACAATAAAAATCCCCTTTGCGAGCGATTTAAATAGGAAACCTATTAATTTGTAACCGTTGAGGCTCGTCAGAACTGTTTATTTGGTAGTCTGACATGAGAGTATATTGTTGGATCAATGGTCACGCTTATTGGGGTAGCATCCAGAAAATAAAATAAAACATTCTATTTATCTTTTTGTAGGTATTTAGGTACCTATGTGTTATTATTATTTTTTACTTATTTTGATGCACAATTAAAAAAAAAAAAACATTAATTTCGGTCAATTATTTACGTACTAATGACATATTTTAATGTGAAACTGCAGAAATTGGATATTCGGAAACAGAAAAATCAGAAAAAGATAGGGATACATCTGGGACTCGAACCCAGGATAATATAAATATGCGTTAAAAAAATGTAGATAATGTTAGTGGTTCTCAGTCTAAGTATGATACAGTTAAATATGATCGAAACGGAAAGGGAATTGGCGCAGTGGTTAGCGCAGTGGCCCGGAAATCCGAAAGTCCTGGGTTCGAGTCCCAGAAGCATCCGTATCTTTTTCCGATTTTTGATTGAGTTACACTAATATTATCTTTATTAATATAATTTGAGGTTTAACTCATTAAGTTAAAAATAAAAATAAATATATAATTTTCGTTAACGCGATAACGTTATTTTTATTTAATAGTTTCTCATAAGCACTTATCCACCTTTACTTCAAGTACCTATGAATATCACAAATTCATCCGCACATCGGTGGGTTCCTAGTACCTACCTACCCCACGTATTTTTCCCCTTAACCACCCCTTAAAAATACATTACTCCAAATTGTTGCGGAACGCGTTACGTGTTACATTAGTGAAAGCTACTTCTGTTATTATTATTGGAGATTTATCGATTCCGTTAGGTGGGTTGTAAAAACTAACAGTGAAAATATAATTCTTACAAAAGCACAAGGAAATAAAATGAAGTGATGAT
This sequence comes from Limnephilus auricula, assembly GCA_951813805.1. NCBI lineage: Eukaryota > Metazoa > Arthropoda > Insecta > Trichoptera > Limnephilidae > Limnephilus > Limnephilus auricula. The sequence goes on from OX638401.1 coordinate 5,252,166, forward strand.
GAACTGGTTGTAAGAAATTTTGGGGTGGTTTCAAAGGTGGTAAGCATTATAATAATTTTGTAAAAGTAAAATATGTTTATGAAAATTTACAGCGATCAATTTATTGACTTCACACTTCTTACGAGCATTTACGGCGTAAAGTTGTGTTTAATAGAAAACTTAAAATTAGATTTAAAATCAAAATACTTCACACTTATTATTTTATGTACCATTGTATCAAAAATTTTTCAAAAAAAAAAAATATATATATATATATATTTAGAACGGATATGCGCCACTTTATTTATTTGTGTCTTAATTTATAAAATATAGTTAATATAGTATAACTTTGGCAATTATTTGTGAATTAATGATAATTATTTTTAAATATATTTTACTCTATTCAATATGTATATACGAAATAAAAAATACATTTATTTATTGTTCTAGTGTTTAATTCTTAGAACTTCATTTAATTTTTTTAAATTTAATTTTTAAAAAAACACACATATTTTTTAAGAAACATTGTAGTTACGAATAATTGAATTAGGTTAGAACACAAATACTTGAATTGAAATTTCTTCGCTAGAAATATTTTAAAAGTGTTTTATTTTATTTTTCATTATTTTAAAACAGTAAAATAAAGCAAATATATTTTTTTAGAAATTATAATCAACCCACAAAAGTTAGCCTCTAAAATCAGGCAAAATTGAATTTTAATGGGCTGTATTTTATAATCTTAAATATAAATAAATAATGTGGCACATATCCGTTACTTGACTAGGTATTAGCTATACATTAATTCGTTTGATTAAGTATTTTGGCTTCATAGCCATTGCTCTGAATTAAATAGACATTAAAATCTACCTTTGACTCATTTTCATTTTTGATTAATTAAAGGAGATGACAAATTATTAATAGTTGACATGAAAATAGGCAAAACCTAGAAGGAAGAATATTGAATGATCTGAACGAACACCCATTTTCTTCTTAAATTGTTAACACGAAGCACAAAATACACTTTGTTTTTAAAATTTAAAATAAAATACCGCTGTATCTTGAACATACCTCATAGGTTTTAAGAAAATTGTTAACACGAAGCACAAAATATAATACATTTTGCAAATTAAAAAAATATACCGCTTTATCTTGAGTATCCCCCTGTAGGTTTGCATTAAATTCCTACCGTTTCGCTCAAATTTCACACTTCATCTTCAGTACCTAAATCGGAACAAGGGCCCAAGGGCATGAGAGACAACTTTCCTCTCTAAGTACTCTTCAGGTAGATAAGTGTACGGGTACCGCCATAAGCATACAATCCTCACTGCCTACTCCGACAGTCCCTTGTTATCCGATAAATAAAAAAATGATAAGTACAAAATTGATATTGTACCATTTTGAAATTACGCAAGTCCGAGGCACGTAACACGTTTTGTCCCAAAATGTGGGATTCTTTGTGGCTCGTAAAACAAGTTTATATATTTTATTGTAAGTTCTGAGAGAATTCTTAGTCTAAATATTTTCTCTTACTTGATTCTCAAAGTTAATCAAAATGTATATTTTCACCTCCAAGAAAATGTGATATCTTTTTCAGGACGTATTCCTATGAATTATCTTATCAGTATTCATTATAATATTGATTTCTAGCACTATTTTAATACTTATGAGAATACTGACTGGTGCAATAGCTAATACTGACTTACTAAAAATATTACTGTTGTCAGTATACATAACACAATCTAAAATATTATAAAAGTAAATTAAATTTATTTATTTGTTTATTTATCAGAAATACATTTGTACAAAATAAGGGTAGTCCCACAAAGCTGTCATATGGCAGCTTGTCTGTAGGTTCTACAATTTATCACTCTTAATATTATACATAAGGAAATATTTGTTAATACATATTATATAGTTTTAAGGAAACATTAGGATAGATCACATAATAATATTAGATTATTTGAATTACATCTATAAGAAATTTCAATGTACATGCCAAATAATAAGATATATAGGCAGCTACATTAAGATAATCATTCAACATATTTAAAGATACATGGAGTTTTCGTTAATTAACCACATTTTTATCATTTTAGGGCATAATCTCTCATTTTTTTCAAATTATAAGTTTTTATTTATTTTATTGAAAATCACTGGTATTTGGTATTCAAGAGTACGGCTTCCATATTTATTTAATATTCGAGGAGTTTTTAGGCCCTTTCCTTCTTTAAATCTTGTGGTATGTTTGTGTACCATTGGGTGTTTATATGAGCTTTCCCTCGCGTTATCCATAATAGTAATGAACCAAAGGAGACCTTTTATTGTAAGTATGCTCTCTGAGCCATATAGTAGTTTTAAGTTATTTCTCTCTCTGTAAATATTTGGTGTAACAATTTTTTTTATTATGGCAGTTTGTAAATTTTGAATATATTTAATGTAAACGACAGGATTACTTATCAAAGAGTTGTTTCTATAAATGTAGGTAAGCTAAGAATAACATTTCTTGTATTTGATTCTAATTATGATTCTCACAATATTATATATTGCGATGGAATCTCATTCAAAACTCAATGTGAAAATTTTTTAATACAAGCTCATAGGAATCGCAATAATAATTTGCTGTAATTCTATTAATTAGTCATTTTAAAAAGAATTACAAAATTAGTTTCCAATCTGTTTTAGAAGGAATTTCCAAAATGTTATTCCATAAATTTTAAAGTCAACATAATTACTGTCAGTTTATTACTAATTTAAGTGTTTCCGAGAATGCTGAATTTCACCAGTTTGAATTCTATTTTCACGATGTTCCGAATAGAATTTATAATGTATTTATTATGTGACACTGGCGAGTACCCAACATGCGTTGAAATGCCAATCATATCTTATGAAACACAACTAGAAAAAAAATTATATGTATGATCTAATCCTGCATAATAGCATGTCTTATTCTTTTTATCCTTTCTAATTTTCATTTTACTGTTTTGTATTTTTAATTTTCTATTTCCATTATAACTTTTTTTATTTTAAACATGTATATACTTAATCCATATGTCTTATTATTTTTTACTTTTTCGTTTTCCTGTTTTCTATTTTATATTTTCTACTTCCGTTATAATTTTTCTTCTATAACTTTCCTATTTTCAACATCTTCATATATTTAGTTCTTATGTTTACACTAGACATCACAACACAACTATTTATAACTATATTCCATTGGTCACCTTGAAACAGGCGGTAGCCTAGTATGGTGATCTAATGTATCACATATATGTAAATGTTTCAACGTGTATAATCATGTATTTTATAAATAAATAAATATTGCGACCCTCTGCCCTCCCGCATTTCCCTTCCACTTACTTGGGATGTGGAAGGGGATCCCCCTCTCGCATCCCCCCGTCCCACAAAAACTCCCCCCTTCAACATTCCACTTCCACCTTCCCCGCCTATAAATTCAAGATTCAGAACACAGCAGAAGATAGCGTTTGTGGGCCCTAGCAGTAATTGACAGCAATTCCTCTGAGATATCCACTTCACGACAGGCGTGCAAGAATCTTCTCTAATATGCATTAATTTAAATAATGAACTAGGTGCGAGACACGTGATGTGATATGAGCAACACCAGAAGAGCTCTCACTCATTATAAGTAAGTAATCGAAAATGTTGGTCTAGTTTGGTAGTTAACAAGGTGTAGGAAAAATTTAAACCTTTCACATCGCGCAACATCTATATTTTTTTTGATTTATTCAGGCTAACTCACTAAAAACGTAAAAGAAAAACAATCATCGCCGGGTTACAAAATACCTATATAACATTTTTAAATCCCCTACTACCAATGCACTAAGTAGAAAATGTTGCTTATGTCATGATGGATGACTTAGCCAGTCGAGGAATTAAACACACGACGACGCCTGTCTGTTTGAATCACATTGGTGTATTGTCCTCAGTAGGTGCTTAGTATCGCCCTTGGTGAAAGACCACTCTTCAGAATTGAATCTTAGGTATTTGAAACAGCTTTGGATGAGTTTCGTGACCAGATCTGAATAGCAAGATACTTCCCCTCCTCGTCTCCTTCTCATCAGCGAAAAAATGACCAGAATTGGGGATGGCATAGTCCCAATTTTTCCAGGCAGATTGGAATCTTTTGCGATATTCACATAAAAAAACGCCGAACGGTTTCGGCACTATCATACTACTGCGAGTACAAGTTTTCATTTGTCCTTATGACATCATCGTACACGGAGAAATTTTTTATTCTAAAATACGATCATTTTATTCGTAAAAACGGTTAGAAACGGGACTGAAGTTCATACGAACAAATTAACAGGGTTTCAATATTTATTCTTACATTTTCCCGCCAATAAACATTGGAACACTGTTAATTTGTTCGTAAGCACTTGAGTCCCGTTTTTAACCGCTTTTACGATTAAATTTATCGTATTTTAGAATAACATTTTTCTTTGTGTAACGGTTTGGAGTTTTGTTATAAATAAATTGGTCCAGCGTGGACATATTATGGTCACGGCCAACGAAGTTTTGACGAAAAAATATTTATGCAACTTTGAATCACAAAAACACCTACCAATATTCAAATCTATGACTTTTCTCATACGAGCGATTTTCTTGTCTATAAAACATCGACGATTTTGTGTAAGTCCAACACTATTATGAAAAAGTTTTTCAATATAAATGCCAAGTGCAAAATTCATGAAAAATAATGGGATACTATTATTGTAAGTCTGACAATTAATTGCGTGTAATTTACAAAGCCCAAACCTTTGAAAAAATACGAAATCTTTTTTAACTCGTTGGTGCTTCCGCTCACAAGACAACTGAAAAAACAGATGACAGCTGATTGATCTTCGTCTATAATTAAACAAACTGAGATTATTACTGAAATAGTAAAAATGAATGGCGCCGTGAGAGAAGTTTGATTGGAAACAGCAACCAGTCAGTTTTAGTTTGGTTTCAGTTGATTAAAGCTACGATTTTATTTGGAATACAGAATCAAAATCAAAAACTTCTGAAAAAAATATTAAATTATATTGGTAGGTATGAATTATTGGAACATCAGTTCAAATGTAGAAAAAACCCATTAAAATAATTTTCTGTAAAAAATAGGATAACAATCAGTTTCAATTTTGATATTAACACTGAAATTCACAGCAAATCCGAGTTCATTGAACCAGAGTTGCCCAGGGCAAATCACAACCGAGATTAGTATTTTTGATCAATAATTAAAAAATATATATTTTAATTTCCCAAATAAATAACAACGTATTATTTCTATTTTTCACTGAAACACGGATGCCGAAAACCTTCAACAATTGTTCACCAGCTTATTACAATAGATTTATTGAACCACGTACAAGGATAAGGCAAACACCCAAAAATAAAATTAATATCTGATAGCGAAAACGTGATCTCGATTGATGAAAACACGGTATCCAATAATCACAAAGAAAAGCACCTGGAGGTATTGTTTGTTTTTTAGTAACTTTCGTATCTAGTCTGTTTTTCTAGATCGAGTCTTGTATTTCACAAAACATTATCGTTCAATAGGCGTTTTTCTTTACCGTACCGTGATGGCATGTGGAAAAACAAGGTATTCAAGGAAAAAGGAATGACCAATACCTCTATATCTCTGCGAAGAGGCACGATCACAATACAGTCGTAAAAAAAGGATGAAAATGTTTCCCTAGCTACTTGAAAAAAAAGTTAATTCAATTGTCATAATTAGAAGCGTAATACACGTGTTACAGGACGTATATTACTTACTTTAACCAGTGATTCCTGAAATAATTTAGAGAGAAAAATGTTGAAAAAATTAAAGTTAGGTGTTCGCTTGTTTTTTAGCTACCCAAAAACATAATTTTTTTTTTAACTTAAACAATTTTATTCTTACTAACTGTTGACGACACGATGTAATTTTTATTTAAAATACCTACTTTTTTATCTGAAGAGAGTGCCAACTGCTCCCGTCTGGAGCCAATGAGACAATGGCATCACCGATTGAGGAGTGTTGTGAGGCTGAAGATAGCAGCTGGAGGGAATAGACGGAGAAGAGGAAGGTGGGGAAGTACCTGGCTATTCAGGTCTGATGTTTAATGTTTCAATTCTGAATGGTGGTCTTACACCAGGGCGATACTGAGAGTATCTTCCACTCTGGATCAGAACTGTGATATTAAAAATGTGTTATAGTACAAGAAGTGTGACATGTTTTTTAATCTATTTCATTTGGGAGGCAGGTATGGGTACCGCCGCACCGGGAACCTTTTATTGTATAACCATCACCTCCGCCATAGGTCACACCAATTAGTTCGCTATTTTTGGTGACTTAGTACGGGTGCTTAGGTTCATGGAGTGAGTTTTATACGGATCTGCTGATCGGTAGAGAATGCTTTAGGGTTTAGGGCGACCTTTTCGGATGGATTCGCACGTCCACCACTTCTGGACACATTAACCCCTAGACTACTACCCCCATTTCATACCTGTTTCATTCCCAAAACTTCCTCTCATTCCTGTCTTTAAAAATCCCCTCCATACAACATCACCAAACTAAAGAAAAAAAAAATATATGCCCTCAAGGATTTTTTCCTCATGGCCTCCTGCTGTGTGGATCTAATGTAAAAAAAAAATTACAACAGAAAACACTAATTTTACACATAAGTACGATTAGAGAAAATTGCATGAATTTCTTCGCCTAATGTTACCCACCGCTGTCACTAAAACTCACTACTTATTGAACTCACCGCAAGCAGGTAAAGTGAACTCATTGTACCAACTCTGAACACTTGAGAGATGTTCTACCTACCGCATACTCGGATCACAATACTATTGACAATTTTCTCCGCATTGTCACACCTATATCACATACCCTACACCGCCAGTATCCCCTACTATCAAATAAATAAATAAAATACACTTTGTACTGTTCTACGCTATCGATTAATGCTAGGGCTGGCACAAATTAAAAAATATGTATACATGTGATAAAATACGTTATAATATAAATAATGATGTTGTAAGGAATTTTGATTTTAATTTGGTAGAAAAATGTATTGAAATATTGAGAACAAAAATGTATCGATTTAAAGTACCTATATTTCGTACTTATATCTATAACATGACTGTTGTTAAATTTTATTATTTATTTTCAGTTTTTAAGGAAGATAGTGCAATCCCAGTCTGCCATATTACATAATTATAACCAGAGTAAAATAAAATTTTAAAAGGTAAGAAGGAATAAAATGAGATAATATATTAGGTAGGTAACTAATTAAAACATAAAATGAAAACTAATAGAAAAAAATAAGCATAAAATTAAATAAAACAAAAATTGACCAAAAATTAAACAAAATTGAAAATAAACAATATTGTAGCATCTTCTGTCAGGAGGAAGACGTTTAACCAATTTTTCGAACGTTACAGTGTCCATCATTAGGACAAATGTGTTTTTTTTTTTTTTTTTGGTTTCAGGTGTGTTTTTTTCTTTTTGTTTCAGACGTGTTGTTTTCTTTTTGTTTCAGATGTGTTGTTTTCTTTTTCTTCATAATATACAATATACATGTTTTTTAATTTTAGGTAACTTTAAAATAGTACTTAAAATTTAATTATTTTGGAAAATTTTGGTGGGTTATGCTTTACACCGGAATACTTTTGTTATGCTTTAAATCGGAATACTTTTGGTCTGTTATGCCATAAATTATTAAGGTGAGTGTCAATCAAGGGTGATTCAATCCAATATTGTATTGTTTCCGCGAACAATATATTTTTTTAATATTTCAAAGCATAACTTGTAAAAAGCGTTTATAAGTAAAAGTACTATACGTGCGCCATCTACAAAAGCGTAGATTATGAATTCTTTTGACATTCACCTTCAGATTAATGTATTGTTTGCATCCGTACGTACGCATATGATTATGAATAAATAGTTTTGTCCATAAGCACACTCGGTAACCGACAAGTTTATCGAAAATCAATTCATCGAAAGCAAATTTACAAAAGCCAATTTACAAAATACACAAAAAAAATTAGGTTAGGTTAGGTGAGGTTAGGTTGGGTTAGGTTGAATTTTAGTTAGTTGAACTCGTTTTCGATTAATTCGCCTTGAACCGCACACTCAAATCATTCAAGAAATTCTTACAAATACAATATTGGATTGAATCACTGATACAAAATAGTATTAGTAAGCCTTTCTTCAAATATTTGAGTTTGTTTATGGACAAAACTATTTATTGGCGCACACATTTAACTCATTTTAATATTTTAAAGTGTAACTTAAAAAAAGTGTTTATTTTTCAAAAATAATTATATGTTCTAGCGCTATCTGTGAATGAGTAGATTTTAAATAGTTTTAAGTATCAGTATCTTTTAAGTATGTAATATAGTAAGAAAAACAACTGCTAAATTTGCTACGATTTGCGATGATCGGTTGTTTAAATGAAAATGTGTTAGATACCTAAATCACTGTATTTACGATCTAATAATCTCTATTTCTAAACTTATTTTCTAAAGTATAAGTTTAGAAATAGAAACTTAGTTTAGAAATAGAAACTTATACTTTAGCAAATATACCTAGAATCGGTATTAGTATTTTTTTAAATCGTCACCCCTATCTGCGAATATTTATGTCTACAACCCCCGTTCGACAATCAACTATTCAACTGGTACTTGGGTACCATTACAGATGTCACCCTATATTAAGGGTCCAATTAGCCACAGCTACCCAGGTGTTGAATTGCGACAACTGCTAAATGTTACCAAGATCCTTCGCTACTTGTTAACTAGTATTGGAATACAGTAGGTACCCACTTTTATTGGATATCCGAATTATCCACGCTGTGTACGGTTTATGGACTGTGTAATATTGCGTTATTTTCTCGAAATAGACAAATTTGGACATCGCTGTAGGTAGCATGTTCTTGAGAATGAAAGGGAGGAACCTAGGAAATGTTTGACTTTAACAATGGGAAATATTCAACAATCACATAATTGTGGAATATATTATATAAAATAGAATACGGTATCTAACCAAGACCTAAATATTCGATTACTTACACTTGAATTCAGTGAATCTACCAATACGTAGGTATTGTGAGTCGATAACTAGAGCAGTGTTCCGCAAGCTTTTTGTGTTCAAGGTACACCTACTATATCAAGAAATTTTAGAGGAAATTTTATCTATGTAGCAAAATCTGGACCTTCGGTCTCTAAAAACGTTTGAGAAAACCGTACTTCTGTATGAAACAGAATTGACTGATGATCTGTTCCCATTTCCTGATACACTGCAATAAATACACGAGAGTTCAGCGGTCGCGACTTAATGTAATTGACGATTTTGACGACTTGTTGTAGGACAGACAACAAATCATCAGGCAGAGACTTAATTATCAGTGCTTCCCTGAGTAAAAAGCAATGTAAATTTTTAATATTAAGGATTTTTCAGAAGCCCTGGTTATAAATCCCCTATTTTTCCCGTCATAGCTGCTACTCTGTCTGTACAAATCCTTATGCAATTATGCCATTCCAAATTATGCTTGAAGTACTGGACTGGTACTATATTTCTTCTCCAGCGGTGTAATCAGGTAGTGGCAGAGAAAATAAAAAGTCCTCTTTTATTTCCTGTCTATCAGTGCACCTAACATTTGAGATGAGATGCCCGTGACCACTGATCTCAGTAGACTCGTCTACTTGTAGCGCAAAACCTCCACTAAGCCTTAATTTTTCAATTAACGGGTCGCTAGAAATATTACAGATGCAGGTGTTTTTTTCGATTTCCTCTTGGCTTCTTAGCTAATCATAATCTTGACAACTTCTTTGCAAACAGGTAAAATTAAAGTTTCAGTTAGGTTCTTCTTGGATTTAACTTGCATATTAGCGATCACTTGCATATGTGCTTTGTTTATGTATGAAAGACGAAATCGTGAGAGTTACCTGTTTCTTAGACTGGTCCTTCTTACGTTCATATAATGGTGACAATGTAACATTGCGTTGAGGTATAACAACCTATTATTAATGACCACGGTTACACCAGTGTGCAGCGGCAAACACTTTACGGAACACTCTGCCTTAGAGGGCTGATAGACAAACCAATGTAGAACTAGAATATCATAATGTGACCTTAAATTAATTTCTTTAAAAAATGGACTCTTTATATCGATTTTTCGAATGCCGTAGGTAGTTACAAAATTCTAAATTATAAGATTCCGTTTAATTACGCACACCTGAATAGCCCTGCTATTGATCACAGACAAAAATAAAACCATCAGTGCCAATACCATTAAAAAATACATTTTTACTTAACTTCGAATCATTATAATGTTTAATAAAATTTAGACATCACACTGACCTGGCATGTTATTAAAAAAAGGTTTTTGGAAATAAAAAAATTACTTATCCGCAAATAAATTAATGATACACAGAGAAAAATGTTATTCTAAAATACGATCATTTTATTCGTAAAAACGGTTAAAAACGGGACGGAACAGGTTATGTAGTACGTATACCAACAAATTATTCTTACATTTTCCCGCCAATAAACATTGAAACCCTGTTAATTTGTTCGTAAGAACTTCAGTCCCGTTTTTTACCGTTTTTACTAATAAAATGATCGTATTTTAGAATAACATTTTTCTCTGTGTATCATTAATTTATTTGCTGTATTTTAAGAAATGAATATTTGAACAATTTGAACACAAGTAATGAAAATGACAAACTCGGGACTAACAAGATCAAGGAATTTATGCAAATCACTGAAATAACTCCATAAAATGTTATTCCATAAAAGTCTTTGATAAGTTTTCAATATCCGCTCCAGGTTCTTAAATTGAATTTCCGCGAAATTATTTGTAAAATGTATTTCTTGCGCTTTATTATTTTCAGATTTCTATCAAGTTTTCCAATCATCGGGAATGTCTAATATCTAAGCAATACTCTACGTTCCAAATTTCTACAGTTTATCGTATCGCACACTTGCATGACATGGCAAAAAATGTCATCAAAGGGACATCAATAGTATAAAAAGGAATTTTTTAGATTATTTTCATTAATATGTAAGTACCTAATTGACTGAAACGTCTTATGTATGATTAGTCGTCAATTAGTCTGATTTACTAACTATTTTTTTTAATTTATTTACACGGTGTCCGGAAATTCGTAATACAAGCGGAAAATTGGTAAATTTACAGCACACGGAGAAACCCAAAAACCTTATTTTTCTCGATTTGAAATTTTGATTTTTATAACTTTTTTTCGGCAACTAAAGGGTTAAGATTGTTTTGAGCTAAGTCTACGCTTCCAAGCATTTTAAAATGAATTAAACAACTGATAGTAACCCTGCAGCGATTTTTTTTTTTTAATTTGACCTAAATTAATTGTAAATAATATTCGGGCACACAATTGTTTTTAATAGAAATTAACTATAGTTCATACTTCGCTGACGTCAAAAATGAACTACCCGTTGAGTCAGATATCACACACCCCAAGTACACTGATGGAACAATCACATCATACCTCTCACCAGACGTTTCAAGATAGCGACAACAAAAGTAACAACACTGCCTCGTATACCATATGAAAGGATTTTTTTTCCACTGGGCCTCCTGTGTAGAGTTGATGAAAAAAATAAGAGAATAAACAACTTATCATTTAAATCGTCCTACTAAATTTGGAGAAAGATAACTTTTTTTCAGTGCTGAATTTGTTGGGAAAGTGCTCGACCGTAAACAACTCACTAATGTCATTGTCACTTTAATGTCTTGGCGATAGTCATCGCCAAGACATTAAAAAAACTTCAAGATAAACCTTCTCGCCTTATCTCCATTTTACACCTTCAGAAAGAAGATGCCTTTTTTGCCTTTATTTAGTCCTACTGACTTAGTTATTCTATGTGATTCTCGATAGTAGGCTACAATATCAATGCCATATTAATCAAATAACAAACAAAGAAACTAAAATGCTTGATTTCATCATAATAAATACAAAAGAATTCACAAACATTGTTATTATCAAACAACTATACTAAGCGTATGTATGAAGCCATATAGAATTTGTGTCGACTGTCTGGTCTCCAATTTAATACGTTATATGTAAACTAAATTTAATCGATTCAGAAAAAAATCATAAAATACATTTCTTATAAATTAAACAATTTATTTGATAATTATCTGGATGTAGCAAATATTTTCAAAATTAACACATCGAGTGTACGCAGAAAATTCTTAGATGCAATGTTGCTATATAAAATCATGAATAACATTACCGACTGTCCTGCAATATTAAACAGAATGATTTGAAGGTCCTAGGAAGGAAGGAATATCCTACACGGCACACACGTTCGTGTAATCTATTTAAAGAAAAACACTGTAAAACAAACTCTAATAAAAATGCTCGTCTTATAAGAATATTTTCATCACACATTTTCTCTGATGTCATCTTCAATTCTAACCAAAATAAATATAAACTTTATCAAAAGTTTATTAAAAATGTATAAAATTATTATACTAGCTGATACCCGGCATGCGTTGCAATGCCACTTAAATAAAGAAATTGTTTCTCCCTGCGTGTCCTTTCCCATTCTTCCCTTTCCCCTTCCGCAGCCTCTTCCCCCTCCGCTCTCCCCTCCTTTTGGCCACCTTCCCTACCGCCTTCCCCCCTCCCTTGTTCCCCCTCCCGCGAATCCACCCCTCCGTAATTCCTCTCCCCCCTCCCGAATTCCCCTCCCCCTCACGACTTTTTTCCCATTTTTTAAGCAAAATTTCATAAAGCCAGAGCTCGCAGTATGAAATATACATTACGACCTATTCTCCTACCTAACAAATACATTTAAAAATATATCATAATAATCGGTCCAGTCCTTTCGGAGGAGTGCGACCACAAACACCGTGACACGAGATTTTTATATTTTAGATTATCTAATGACATAGTACAAGTATCTCCTGTTGTAATAATCTCTCTACTGTTATAATAACGTAATATTTTTTAGTTGTAAGTTTAGTGTAATGTTTTATTTTTAGATAAAATAACAAAAACATAATGGTATAATGAGGAAATCTATAATTGGTTTCTCAGAGAGGTAAATTACACTTATATAAATAAACCACATTGTAAACTGTTGATTTCTCTGAAATAAAATTAATAAAAAAAATTTAAAAAATAGCGTCTTAACTTTTAACATTTAACTAACACTTTTCTAAGAGGCTGTCTTTTACTGAACAATAATTTCTAAGTCATTCATCTACTCTATTTTTCGTTCCTTCTAAGACTTGGGTCTCTTCAAGGCCTAGTTTAAATCCAACCTTTCCTTAAAAATTCCCTTCGCACTGCATCCCCGAATGATGAAATAGGCCAAGAGGTTATTATTTCTTCGTATCCTCCTGAGTGCAATATGGCTCCATATCGCATAATGGAAATTGTGCTGCGAGCTGAAAGCATTTGCGTTAAGCGAAATATTCCAGACAAAAAAAGAAGTGAATATTTCAGGACTACTTGCTCATTTTATAGTAAAATATATTTTGTTTTTAACAGAAAATGTCTCTCTCAAAAAAGACTCTATGAAAACTGATTCTACAGTAAGAGACATTTATGAGGGTATTACCAGAGAATACCGGTAATTGGTCCTTTTTAAATCAAATTCCAGACATAATTACTCTTTTTTACAAAAAAACATAAATTGATTTTGAAAGAATGTTATTTTATCTGGTACACGCAGTTTTAAAGTTTTGAAAAACTAAGTTTATTTTTAATATACTAAGGTTATACCGTTGGTCGTTGGCAGATTTGTTCAATTTTCAAACGATAGGTTCTATTGAACAACACAAATTTCAAATCATATAATTATACAATAAAATAAATCAATACATAATCTAGTCAACACAGTTTTCAAAATTAAAATTTTAGTTCAATTAAAATCAACAAAAAATAAATCCGAAAACGTGTTTTGTGACAAAAGTACCTCAGTTTCTCTATTTATTTAAGGTATTACAAACTAAAATATTTCAAAACATTTTTACACAATTATTTTGTTTAGACATTATTAAATTTCGTAAATAAATACTTATCATCAAAAAAAAACAAACAAGAAGTAGACGATATTTAATCACAATTACCAGATTAATTAATTAATCTTTTTTTGGTAATTGTTATTATATTAGTGGTTTAAACAAAGTTATTTGTTTTAATTTAATTCAAAATGACGCCACAAAGTGATTTTGCGAAGTTTGAAGATATTTAATCATTTATCATTGTGCGTTTTTAACATTTTCAATGCTTACTTGAATGTAGGCATATATTAAAGCAAATTTGAATGAAATAAATCGATATTAAATTTTTAATTTTTAAAATTTGATATAGGGAATAATCGATCTTTCTCATTGGAACCTCCCTGTACAGCTTCAAGCATTTTTAAACTTTTATTATCAGCTGCTGTTCAATCACTCTTAATTTGAAGGCACATTTGTTTTAATAGACAATTAATTCATGTAATAATAATATTATTTATTTACTTACTTCGCAAGGTAAAATACACCCAGAGGTACATTATTTTTATACTTTATTCGTCCATTCCTTCCTACGGATAAGCCCTTTTCACAAAGTACCTTATTTTTAAGCCATTGTTAACCCTGCGAGGGCGCGATCTGATTTATAGTCGTGATTCCGAACCCTTTATCAATTCCACGATAAAAGGCAGATATTGATGAAGACGCGGCTTAACAAAGGAACAAGGAGAACCGCGTGGATTAGGGAATATATTATGTATTTAGATATAATGTAATTGAACTAGATGCTTGCTAGGTGCAGCCTCCGTGGTCGAGAGGTAAGGCTCTCGACTCGTATTGTTTAAATCACGGGTTCAAACCCCGGCGTCGCAAGTACCTAAGTTTTATTTTATTAATTTGTGTTTTTTCACAATTATTCATTCAATATAATCTTACTAATATTATAAATGCGAAAGTTTCTATGGATGTATGTATGTTTGTTACTCTTTAACGCAAAATTTACTGAATGGATTTTAATGAAACTTTACAATAATATAGCTCATACATCAGAAGAACATATAGGGTATAATTTATAAAGCTAGCTATTTATTTTCAATATATTGAAAATAATAATTATTGTTTAATAGAAAATGTCAAAATTTGAGAATTACATTTTGCAAAACAATGATTGTTAAATCAAAATTCTATTTTAGAAAATATTTAAATTAGTGAATTTATTTGAAGTATACGCCTAATGGTAGATTCAGACTGGGTCGACGTACGTGCCCATCGCTACGCCTAACAATATCTGGACTACTTAGCAACCATAGATTTTCAATGAAAATGTATGTTTTAGAATCACATTGGCCACACGCATCGCGACGCGCGATGTCTGTGGCCATTTTCATAGAAACTGTATGGGTTGCTAAGCATTGTTTGAGTAGCGATGCGTACGTACGTCGTCCAGTCTGAACCTACCATAATACTTTGAATCCAATCAAGAATTATATATATGTTTTTAAATAAATAGGTTAAGAATTTTGGCATAAACGTAGGTAAGACCTAGGAAAAGAAAATAGATTACCCGAAGTTGGCTTTAGCTGTATTTGGTGATCAGATCAGTATAGGCAGGTACTCTTCCCCATTTCCTTCCCTTCCAGAATATACCCCAATAGGGGATGTCATAGCCAGTGGCGGCTCGTGGCTTTTGGTGAGCTAGAGTGCTAATATTAACAAAAATGGCATTATAGATATCGTTGTAGCCGAAAAATATATATATTTTTTTTTTTTCGAAAATTTATTTTTTGTATGAAGATTTTCAGGAAATTTCAGTTTTGCCGTGCGCCGCACAGATTCCCTGAAAATCTTCATACAAAAAAAAATTTTTTTAAAAATATATATATATATTTTTCGGCTACAACGACATTAATAATGCCATATTTGTTAATATTAGCACTTTAGCTCACCAAAAGTCACGAACCGCCACTGGTCATAGTGCATACTCGGTGGCTTCAAATAGTTGGGAATAGTCAAGACTCTTGTGCGGTATTCACATAAAAAAGCATTATTAGATAATACCTAATGGTTTTAAATTAAATCATCATTTCATTATTATTTGAAGTATTGTTTAATATTAAAATTGGAAGATTCGAAGGGAAATTATTACTATCTTAACAACTTAGACCTAACTTTTTTGCTTTATTGATTCCTTTAACTGGCGGATATCACGCATTTAAATCGGAATCACTAAAAATGTATTTTGACTAAGGAGTTCATTTGTTCTGGTTTTAACACGATAACATACATTTAAACACTATTCATACTAACTACGGTAAGCAATCTATCAGTTATGAGGGGGGCAATTTATATAATTGCTTTCCAGTTGATATTAAAAACGAAAAAAGTGTGTGTAAATTTAAAAAAAAAATATTATTTTTTATTCACAAAAAACAATGTAGTGAAAGTGAATGTATTTTGAAAGTACATGAATAGTATTGTAATATATTGTATGATAATGTAATGTTATGTAAATTCTAGTTAAGTAAGTGAAAATGTTATTTTCTTTTTTTCTGGAATAAAAAACTTTAAACCAACAGTATAGGACCTGCTTGTTTTTGATCATCTGTCATAGTTAGTTGTTATCCTAAACTAGTAAATTCCCAAAAAAAAAACAAAGATTAAATCGCATTTTAAAAAAAATCCAGCTTTAATTCCAGTACAGAAAATAGTCGCCAGAACGAGTCAACATAATTTAACATGATTATAATTTTGTACTGCGTCAGTAAAGTTATTGCTCGACCAGCGCACTATGGAATGGCCCAGAACAAGATTTCCAGTTTATTCCAGTATCTATTTTTTTTTTTTTTTCATTTTTTTTTTTTTAGAGAATACCTCACAAGAGTCTTAACTGCTCCCGTCTGGAGCCAGTGAGACTATGGCATCCCCAATTGGGGTATGTTGTAAGGCTGAAGGAAAGTGATAGGATAAGTATAGGGAAGGGAAGGAGATAGGGAAGAGGAAGGTAGGAAAGTACCTGGCTATTCAGATCTAGTCACTAAACACGGCTAAAGCCATTATTAAGCAACGTTTCAATTCTGAATTGTGGTCTTACACCAGGGCGATACTGACAGTATCTTCCACTCTGGAAAGTGCCGCAAATATAGTATATATTATTTTTATTAATTAATTGTGAAATAACACAAATTAATCATTCCGATTGGGAGTCAAGTGTCTTACCACTGGACCACGGACGGTCTACTAATTTTACTTTTTCATTATAACATAAATATATCTTCTGTAAGAGGCCTAAGGCCTAACCACCGTTTGATTTGATCTTAGTTTGATTACACTCCAATTTCGTTCAACATGAGTAAGTTTATAGAGTTTTATGTATTTGTGTTTATTGTTTATTGTTTCTTCTTCACATTTTAAGTATAACAGTTTACAATACAATTTTTAACCTCACTAGGACAAGCCTGTGTTGAGGTTAACAATTATTTACTTAAAGTAACAAAATAACACAAAAGGAAAAACAAAAATAATACTTCAAAAAACACAATAATATAGGTAAAAAAATGTGTATATGTAGCTTTCATAGAACATGAAAAGCACTTGTCAATAACTGAAAAATATCTTATGGATCTATTCAATCTGTCTGATTCAAATCCCACACGGGTTGTTCTGCAGATTCAAAATTATGTCCTACCTTAATTTAACGAGCGCTAGAATCCACCGAGGAAGAAAAAAGACATCTTTTTATAGAAAACTTAATCTTACTGTTGGACAGTTATCTGAAGATGCTCAGAAATCCAGAAATAATGACAACAAGATTATCTACACAATGCTCGAAAGTGCTCAAGGTCTGCAAAACAAAATGTGTATTTTCAATCGCCTTAAATCTATTCTCAAAAAATTTATCACACATTTTATTGAATAATACAAATATGAAAATGATATACCTATCTTTTTATACATAAAAATCTCGCATCGCGATGTTAGTCCACGATAAACTCCGAAACTACTTAACCGATTTTGATGAAATTTGGCTTACTGTGTGTAATTTTACGGCCGGCGTGGTCCAGCGGTAGGGCGTTGGACTGCCATTCCGAAGGTCGCGGGTTCGAACCCGGCGGGCGCAAATAAATTTTATTTAATTGATTTGTAATATTTCACAATTAATTATTTAAAAACAATATATAGTATATTTGCGGCACGTTCCAGAATGGAAGATACTCTTAGTATCGCCCTGGTGTAAGACCACCATTCAGAATTGAAACGTTTCTTGAAATGGCTTAAGCCGTGCTTAATGACTAGATCTGAATAGCCAGGTCCTTCCCCACCTTCCTCTCCCTCGTCTCCTTCCCTTTCCCACTTACCTTCAGCCTCATAACATACCCCAATTGGGGATGCCAGAGTCTCACTGGCTCCAGACGGGAGCAGTTGGGACTCTTGTGAGGTATTCACTATATTTTTTTTTTTTTTAAATATAAGTTTATTGCCTTCTCCGAAAAAGAAAGGGAACTATAGGTACGAAATTGTGTTTTTTTGGCAAAAGTAGTTTTTTTTTCATTAACCAGCTCTTTTATGAAGAGATGATTTAGACTTCATAGGGTTGGAAAACATTACTGTCATTACATCCTGAGCAAAATGACAATAATTTAAAATTGAAATCCGCTGACCAAATTCAATAAAGCATAAAGAAGTGGAATCTTTACACAGATCTTGGCCATTTTCGAAGCCTTAAACCCTACTTTTGTGGGTAATGCCAGATTCTCAGACCGTAAAAGTTTAACACCCTGACAACCAATGATGTAAAATATATTATGAACCTCTGATATACTAAAAAGAAATTGGAAGAGCCTAATGTCGAATTTCTTCTAGAAAGGAATTCCAAAGAATAAAATTCAACAACTTCCATATATAATCTATTTGATTTTCTTTTTTGTTTTCTTGATTGAATGAATGTATAAAGTGGAATCTTGGATGTGAAAATTAACAAACTTCCCGACACCCGATCAGGCTGAAGCTCGGTTGATAGAATCATCGCTGATGTCAATGCTTTCTAATAAGAATAATAATATCTTGATATCGCGCAATTCTCTGAAATTCAATGAGATTACAGCACTTATTATTCGAAATAAATATCGGTCTTACCAACCCGGGATTTGGCCCGGTAGGTAGCGCGATTGATTCCAACTATGAGGATGAAGGTATGTGGGGAAGGGAAGGAGACGAGGAAGAGGAAGGAGGAGAAGTACCTGGCTATTCAGATCTAGTCACTAAACACGGCTAAAGCGTGTTCAATCATTCAATCAACGTTTCAATTCTGAATGGTGGTCTTACAACAAGGCGATACTAAGAGTATCTTCCACTGTGGAACGTGTGGCAAATATTGTTATATTTATTTTAAATAATAAATTGTGAAAAAACACAAATCAATTAAATAAATTGTATTTGCGCACGCCGGATTCGAACCCGCGACCTCGCTTGATGATGCAGTACCTGACCAAGCAGACATATTTCATGAGATATATTATTTTACATGAATAACAATAATTATATATACTTCATAAATCAATAAAAATCAATACATTTTTTTTTTTATCTAAACAAGAAAAACAATCTTTCACATGTCGTCATGGTACGGTGTTCATACAGTCGAGTAACTGGCCAAGCCCCCTCCCGATTCTAATTGTCCAATACCTACTGATTGGTTGAAAAAACGAACAATCAAATTTCACATGAGACCAAAATGTCATCTAAATAAATATTTTATTCCAAAAACCTCCGAGGAATCATTGGTTAAAGTACCTAAGTTAGGTAAGTCCCTTAACATTCCATTTTAGAGGGGAGTCTGGTCCAGCCGATCCAAAAATTCTACTTTTTTGCTTAAAAATCTTCCTATACACGTGGTGAATACAATCCTAAAGTTATAGATCAAATTCGCCCTTGAAAAATAGTTATGAACGGTGCTCGCCAAGCAGGTAGAACGAAGCAGCCCTGTTACAAGCAAAAACTTCAAACGCATTTTTCTCAAAACCAGATTTTTAAAATTAGTTGAAATCGAATCCACTCATCGAATTTTCATCCGATTCACTTGATTTGTCGTTTAACTCAAAGAAAATATATTTACATGCGGATGAATCTCCACTTATAAAAAAAAATATTAGTGGAAAATTACTGCAAAATGAAGGCCGATTTTTATCGTAAATTTTCATTTTATGTCCGCCATTTTTGCTACCAACATTTTTTTAGGAAAACTGTGGGTTAAGCGCAGTCTACATTATACTCGTACTGCATCGATTTTTTTTTTAAATTTCATGTTTCAGATAATTTCCAAGGACTCCAGGATTCCAATTAATTTAGTCAGACTTTATTTAAATATGTATATACATTTAGATATTTATATCAAATTTTCAATAGTGTTTTTTCTTTTTCGAATGTACCTTTACATTTAACAAATGTTTCGTGAACGAAAATAAATTTTATATTTGAAAAACAAACTCGGCTTGACCAGACACCCCCTAGCCTACGTAAAAAAAAATTATAATATTTTTATCTACTTTTTCGTGTAAAATATTTCATTAACGCCCCCTTTGGAAAACCAAATATGTACTTTTCATCTACAAATGTGTTAAGTTTTTGTAATAAATTACCCGTGTAATTAGCTAATAAATGTATTAGTCGTTGCAAAAAAAACACAATGAATCAGATTACCGTTTTATTACAATACAAAAATCGCGTGGATAGATTTTTATTCCACTTAATAAAGCGCGTTAAACACCCATAAATTTATTTCTCTCTCCCCGAAAAGCACAAAACGCATTCATCGATGCTCTTATATGGAAACAAAAGTTAAATCTACATGAAAGTACCCAAAAGGACAATCGTCACAAATCCGATTAGTAAATAGAAAAAAAGTGTCATTTTTAGTTATTTTGTGCCTTATTTGGTCCCCACTTTGTGATTAGATTACCAATGACATAGATGGAGAAAGGTTGGATTATGAAAATATTTATTCCAAAATATATGCAGGGATAGTGCTATGCATATTTTAAATAAAATAAGCAAATTAAAAATTGGTAACTGGATAATATAATAAAAACGGAAAAGTTCTGAAAAAATATAAATATGTCGTTATATAAAAAATGCCTTATAGATTGACAATAAATCAAAAAAAGAGTTAATTTTGACATTTTTTTATTTTTTTTGTCTCTTTCAATCTGCGTAGTCAAAATATTTCTTGGGAAATAAGTACGTATTATTTTATAAGTTTATTTTTTATTTTACATATATTTTGTACAATGTCCCGTTAAACTGATAGATATTGTCGACGTGTTTTTTTAACAATTACTATTTTTTTTTTTTTATCACAGGTACATAAAATATTATTAAATACATGATTTTTACTGAAAAATTATAAATAAATTAAATAGTGTTATTAAAGAAATTAACCAAGAATATTGAAATAATCAAAAATTTTGGTAAATTTCTAGAACTTTCAGAAGTATTCTGAAAGATCTACTCAGTGTTATTTTAGAAAAAAAAATCATAATTATATGTCTTCAAAAATAAAAGATAAGATTTTTTTTATTAAGAAAAAAGAATTTTCCTTTTGCTCTCCTGAACAATTAACATTTTGTCCTTTACAGCAATTCAAAATTTCCATTATCGATATAAAAATATAAATTATGGAAAAAGTCGTTTATGCAGGATATTTGGCCATCTCCCGTCGCCACAGAGCCACCAGTGGGACTCCATCCAGGCAGCCATTGCATTATTGGCGTATTCTGCAAGAAAAATTCCATGGCGCTGCAGTATCTCGGTAGGCAACTTATTTAGCGATAAGCTTCAATGCCATTGGGATGCAATGCAATCTACCCACAGTTCTAAGCGTAAAGGCTGCGATGTGCAGAATAAGTTTAACAGTATTCTTTTGACTTTTTTGTTTGAGGTAATAGTCCCGAGAATTTTATGCCACGATGAATTTCCATTTTCTTTTCATCTAGTCATATTGAGAGCGTTTTAATGATTTTTTTTACATTTGAAAACCATAACGATTTTTGTAACTTGTAACCTGTAACTTGTAACCAAAGTAGATATTTTGATTTGTTACAAGTAGTTTTATAATTGTATAAATTTGTAAAAAATGTTAAAATGTGACTTCGTCTTCAACTCCGTTGAATAGTTTAAGTTATAGGCTATTTTTTTCATCACATTTAATGACTTTTCAAAGGCGTGTTAAAATGCCACTTAATTGAGTTGTCATGAAATCATATATTTTATGCTTTATAAAGTTAAGATTGAAGATACCTACAATTTACATATTTATTCATATTTATTTGTTGGGGTCTAAAGTACGAAATGATGTATATTATTATATTATTCCGTTTTATCGGAAGGCTCCTACAGGATATTCTATATCAATGGGCCTTGTTTGTCCCCAAATTTGTGATTTCATATTTCGGGTAAACTGCCATTTTATGGTGTATAATTTTACGGTGATTTAACTTCGAACAGAATTATTATTAAGAGGGGCATCCTTTTGTTGGGGATGTTTTTGCCTGTGAAGTGTGACTATTGTTCGACAAGTTGGGTAAGGTTAGGTTAGGTTTATACGTTTTGCCGCCAGGTGGTGTGACATCGCGCCGGTTTCATATGATTTTGTTGAAAAAATCGCTGTTTTGTATTGTGCTCTAAACCCAAATTAAATGAAAAAAAACGTTTTTTACAAAAAAGGGATAAATTATAGCGCAACGCGTGCTTGTCGCTAATGTCAGTAAATGTCACATTAATTTTAACAATAGAGTAAGTAGGTAAATAAAATTTTTAAAATTGTGGGTTACATTCCTGTAAGTTTACGATATTTTACCCTATTATTTACTAAATGATATAAGGAACTGCTTCATTTTTAATTTTATTGTTAATTGAATGTTTTAAAGCCTAAATCTTTTTCGTTTTTTATTCCTCCTGAGGTTTTTAACTATTAATTCTAAGACTTGATTCTCTTACTGTACTCTAAACAACTTTACTTTTATTTTCGCTCCTGCAGTGTGGAATATAGGAGTAAATGTTTACCTATCTCCTATGGCGTGCCTCAAGGAAGTGTTCTAGGTCCGCTCTTATTCCTCGTATATATATGAACTCCTTTTGAATTTGGAAATTAACAGTAATATAATATCTTTCGCATTTCGAGTCGCATTCAGAATTGAAACCTAGCTTCATAAAGCATTAGCCATGTTTGGTTACGAGATCTGAATAGCCAGGTACTTCACTGCTCGCTCTTCCCAATCTCCTCCCCCTTCCCACTGGACGGTCCTGGCGTGATGGTCTTTCTAGCAGCTTTCTTTGACTTCCTTCGTTTCTCAACACGCTGGGACGCGTTCAAAAGATTGATAGTGGATGTGATTTTAGGTTATATGTCACTCGAAGTAAATACACTTGTGTTTTACACGGATGGAGTTTATTGCGGTAATTATTCAGAAGAATAGAAATTATGATAGTATAGATTTGATACCAAGCCCTTAGACTTCTCAATGTGGAATGAAACGGTAAATTTTTTAGCTAATAATGCGACGATGATTTCATAGAAAAAACATCCAATGGCGTTGTTTTTTGACAATAAAAACCATAGACATAAAGAGATAACTGAAAAGTAACACACAGACGCGAATGTTAATGCAAAGGGCTCTACACATCGAAGTTAGCAAGTGAAGTTAAATTTGAAATAAAAAATGAAAAAAACATTAAATGAAATATTAAATAGAGCAGTACAACACCCAACACCCACAACACACCCCATTTGAAGATACCATAGTTTCTCAGGCTCCAGACGAAAGTATTTTGGTTTTCATATAAGAAAAATAATTTGCAATAAACAGCAGCATTGGTTTCAGACACAACCGCGCCATGAAAAATATATTTTTATTGCAACAAATTTTATATCGATCTACCAAAAGCCTTTTCGTTGCAAGCTTGTAAAACCTTCAACCCGCCTTCAGTGATCGTATTCATAATAGAACCTAAACTTTTTATCAGTTCAGTATTTTATTAATAACTAACTACCGTCTGGTATTATAATTTCTTCCTCAAACATGACTTTCAAAAAGTTGAACGGTGAGAAGGATTAATTCAACATTATAATCCCGAGCAAAATTATTGAAAATGAACCCTTAACTTTCAACCATACGTTGTAAAACATTAATCATTAATCACTGAGCAAGTACCCTGCTCTACTTAAAGCACACGTCTGATGATGTATCTAATTTCCATGATATGATGCAGATTCACCTATATGTAAGGGCCAGACAAACTAATTTAAATAATAACATAATAAATATATTTTATCAGTTTTACTTTGTAAGTTTTTATATATTATTTTTTATTTTTCTTGAGCATGAACTATGTAACAATTTCTAGACATTTTGTTTGTGAAGAGTTTTATTGCCATTTTCCTTTTATTTATCTGCAATCAGTTTCACTATTTTAAGATTGCTAATGAATGACACGAAAACAACTATAAGTGAAATTTGAAGGTACTTCGGCAAAGATAAAATATTTTGTACCAATATATTTATTTATATTTAGTAAGTAGTTATTTCTTATATACATGTTCTGTAAACTCATAATACATAGCACAAGCGTTAATATCCTTCCTTCAACATAAATATTAACCCCCAATGGTCCGATTTTTTTTTTCCAAATTACACAAATCAAAAAGTTGTATCATAAAATCAACTCCAAATATGACGTAAATTCACCAGTTTCCGTTTGTACTACGAATTTCCCTTCACCGTGTTTCTAAAATACAGCGTGTTACAAATCTATTTTACAAATTAATGTTTACAACATTTATTCTGTAAAAGGGTAATTCACTCTCTGTGATTCATTTCAATTTGATTATTTTTAATAAACTAATGTTTAAGAGAAAATTATTATAAGCAATAATTATCAGCCTGAAACACTCATCCACATTGAAAAATCTTCCGAGCAAAGATACATGCCGCCAACGGGACTCGAACCCGTGTCCTTCTGGTGTCCGGTCAGGTGCTCTAATCCACTGAGCTCTTACCCGCCAAATGAATCAATATATACCAGTGTTTCATTCAACAACTACCTAGTTACATTTTTATGGTAACCCGCCGTAGCTCAGTGGATTAGAGCACCTGACCGGACATCAGAAGGACACAAGTTCGAGGCCCGTCAGCGGCATGTAACTTTTCTCGGAAGATTTTTCAATGTGGATGAGTGTTTCAGGCTAATAATTATTGCTTATAATAAATTAAATTTGATTTAATTTTTTTAATCTTATGGTATGTATGGTTATGGTAACCTTCAATATTAAACTTTTGAGACTTGTAACGTTTTACAAGTTTTGAACAATTTCAATTGCTATTTATTCATGTTAGGTAGCATTTAATTTTCTGCACATTAGTGCGCAAGAAATTCCTCTCATGAAGTACAAAAGCCAATCTTAACAAAACGCTCATCACACTAGTGCTAAGATTCGAATCGGAATGCCGAGCAAGAATATTTTCTAAAGAGTACCCACCTATTTGATATTTTTAGGTAAATATATACTAAGAAAAATCTTTGAAGTCATATAATATTATGCCCCATAGTGGTTTCTGGTTAACGTATTACAATACGAGATTAGTAAATTGTTTAAAGAGCATTCGATAACAAATTTGAATAATATGGGACATAGCTTAACAATAGCTTTGGCTGTGCAGGACATGTAGCAAGGATTTTGTATAAAACCTAACCCCGCAAGATGAAGGACTGATCAAATATCGATTTAGATTTTTGAATTTATTTATTTAAAGAGAAAAATAACATAATATAAAAGAAAATAATTAATACGGAAATAGACAAAAGTCCCAACAAGCTATAAATTAAAGGCTTCGATTCCTTCAAAGATATAAACAGTAGTCAAGACAAATATGTCATGGAGCAAAAAATAATCGGACCTAAATGAAAACCTTGAGGCCCCTACTTGAAGCTTCAAATTCATGAAATCATTGTTCGAAATTTTTACGTTCAGATTTCTTTATTTGTGTTAAATAGGTATCGAGCCTATTAGTATTATTAGTAGTATAGTAAATTTCCTGTTGAGAAACTTTTCTTAAGTCCATACGTATACTGCATCCGTTTGCAAGCGCGAATTCAGGATATCTAATATATATTTATTTTTTTCGTAAGTTATCAAATTTATGTATCCATGTTGATCCATCCAAATCCATGTTGGGGAGGTGTATTAATTTTCCGTGCCAATTCAAACAATTTTGGTGTTAATGAATGTATTCCAATAGGTATGTGATTAAAAGCATCCTTTTTTCGACCCTTAAATATTGTACTTGGAAACTGACCTTCGAATTTTGTAGGAAAAGGCCTAACCCGTTTAATCACAGGAGACCATATTTGTCCCAGCTCACATAGGTCTCACAGAAGTCGTTGTTTTTCCCTTCCTATCATAGTCAGAAATGTGATCTAAACGGTATTGGAAAGAGAATACAACAAATTATATATTCAAATCTAAAAGAAAACCACAAAAAAATTAAAGTTTACCCCTTTCTGAAACCAAAGTTTCCGATAGCAATTTGAAAAAAAATTATGGAACTTTGTGAATTTTTTAACATATTTTTTTACATGAAACGAAAAAAAGTGAGGTGACAGTAAGGTTTATAATTCATTTATCTAATGAAATAAGTATGTGTTTTATTTTTTTTCATTATCAGTAATTTTAGTTAGAAAAAAAAGTAAAGTGAGCCATTTTTAAAACTTTTTAAAGTTTTCGCAAAAAAAAATTATATTTAAAAAAATACATAGTAATTTTTAACATAGAAATTTGAAAGCCAATTTTATCACCTTTTGAAAACAGTTTTTAGTTTTCGAATACGTTAACAAATGTTCCATTTATTTGGATTTTATTGCAAAGCGGGAATATTTTTAGCCTCTGACAAAATACGCCAATTTTTTTAGGGGCTAATGCTAAACTAGATTTAAAAATGCAAATAATAAAGTCCAAATAAACAGGACGATTTCACATTTATTTGAAAATTACTAAACTATACTGAATGTTTGCCATTTATTCAATGTAAGGCTTATTAAATAAATGGGAAGCAGAAGATTTTAAAAAACTGAAACGGAACGCACAAACAGACGAAACGCAAAACAACTAACTAAGTTAACCGTTAATTAAGCTTTTGGAGTGAAGAAAAAAAATAATCATTCGGTCATATACACTGATTAAAACATTTTTCTTCAGTAATCATAAATATAACCGTCATAATTTATCATAAATCGTGCTTCTTTTTAATTACACTTTATGGAGTACAAAGCGTGGGCATCAAAAACGCAAAGGAAACTTTAGTTGCAACATAAACATTAATGATTCTAATAAAACTTTATTGAAAGTTCACAAAATGAATACTCTGACATTATTATTTGCAGAAGATACTATTGCGACAAAGAGAATTCTAGTGCCGTGAATTAATGATATGACAGTGAGTCGGAAATTTAAAATCACTTAACCCGACCGGCATTTCCAACATAGGATGTGCTTTGTATCCTTTCTCGGTAATTATTATGGACAAGTCCTTTGAAAGACTATGCAAATCACAAAACCTTACATAATATGATAATAAAATCATTTTAGTTTTTGAATGGTTAAGGGGAACACAAGAGAGTCTCGCTGCCCGGGCCATGTTTTGAGGCGAATTTAGAGGAAGAAGGTATCTCAAATCTCTGAGATACCTAAGCATATAAATGCCTAGATTCCTTTTCTGAAATAGAAAAATATTAACGTTAAAAATTAGTTCTGTTCTCAAGTTGTTTGATATCATATATATTTTTTTTTTTCTGTACATACATTATACATTATTTACAAAATGTTTTGGCTGCCCAACTAGGAAGAATCCCGTTTTAGGGCAGTCAAATTAGGATGATATATGGAACGAGTCTTGTACAAACAAAAATAAATGGATGAAATGAAGAGAAGTGAAAGAATAAAAATAAAAAAGATAAAAAATAAGAATTTAAAAAAAATTGTAATGAAAGAAAATAAAAGTTTTAAATACAATAACTGTTGTTTGTTTAGCACAGATATTGCAGGCAACATTTAGATTCTGACAAACCTACCAAAGAGTAAGTTCTGACATTATAAAAATTGCACAACCTTTTATGTTTGAGAAATGTGGGTTTAGCTCCTACAATCATATTATTCTATACAGATGACGAATTATTGCTACGAGTGCACGTATGTATTCTTATGTAATCAAATAAAGAAACAATTGCAACCATGGTTTATGGAATTTTGAATGATTGTGTAAATTTACTTAAGCTTGACGGCGTCCGTGGTTGAGGGGTAAAACTCTCGACTACGAAATAAAAATTATTTAAGTAATTTGAAATGTTTCACTGATATTAATTCATTTCAGAGTTGCAGAAAATCTCAGTATCGCCCTAGTGAAAGACCATTTTTCATAATTAAAACGTTGCTTGAAATGGCTTACACCATGCTCGGTGAAATACCTGTAAATTCAGATATTTCCTCACCTTCGTGTCCTTCACACTTTCTTCAGCCTCACAATACACCTCAATCAAGGATGACATAGTCTCACTGGCTCCAGACGGTTGGGAGCTTTAGGGATTCTTGTTCGGTATTTGAACTTGTGACATCTGTATCCAGTTCTTGCTCCTTAGCAATAGATGTCGTCGGGTGAAACATTACTGTTAAGGCGATCATATTTCATGGAATATTTTTTGATCGAATGTACTGCCAAGCAAAGTCTTTTTGTCAATAAAATATGTTTGAAGCAGCCTTTTTTGTTTTATCCTAAGCGAGCTTTTCTTTCGAAAGCCTTCGTAGGGTAGTAACGAAAAACAAAACCATTATTTGTCTTCATAAACAAACCCAGAATATTGGAGTACCTACTTCTAGTGAAGTAACTTGTAATATAGGTGTACTTACGCAATACACAGGGATCTTACGAAGCAATCTATCTAAGCGAACTTTATTTATTTCCTTAAAAACAATGCTCCCCACTTACAAGCTTTCCGAAGCAAATTACATTTGAAGCACTTCATCTTTTAACAACAAAGAACTCTTAAAAACAAGTTCCAACAAATTTACCATATTTCCCTTTAAAGAAAAATCGTTGAAACCAAATCAAAGTGTTGTAATGAAGAAACACAATAAAAAGTTATGGAAGTTTTTATTGACCCATTTATCATTTTTATAATATGGGCCTCACCCGAAACTCAACACTGCTTTTTTTAATAATTGAAGTTTTGAAAAATATGTGAAAACACACGCCTTCATTTATACTTATCACATTATTATCAGCGCCTATGCGTTTTTAAATACATACTCGCTTAAAGGATGTGCCCTAATAAATACGGTAAATATGTATTTAAAAAAAAATTATAGTGTAGTTGAACAATTTTTTGGTGTTTAAAAGTTTAATCAAAATATTAAAAGTTTCGGCAGAATATTAAAATTAGATTTCAACCAAATTTACTAGCAAGATTAATCTGAGATTCAAAAGAAACATTTCTTAAAAAATATAAAAAATGAGTAAATTTTTTATTTCGGAGATGTTTCAATCTTTAAGATAGTGTGTGTCTAAAATGACTTAGGTAGCTGAAAATAGTTCTGCTCACCTAGTAAATCCAGATAGAAATAACCTGTGCCCACTTCAGTACCTCAGATCCCTTCGTACAAAACACACAAGGCCCTGAGGAAAATAATTTTCTTTCAGCGCCTACGTCATCTTTAAGGCTGTTGGGTGGAGGGTTTTTTAAGAAAAGAAGGAGAAGAAGATTATTTTTAGGGTGAGTAGGAATCTAAGGGTTAGTGTGTTCAGGAATGACAGACATATGAATCCATCCCTCCAACTGGGTGAGATGGTAGAGATGGTTCTGCTGGAGAGGTATAAAGTTCTGCATCAACCAGTATTTCCAAATCCGGAAGCCACACGATAGATGGGTAGACCAACCCATCGCCAAAACCTTGACAATCATCACCCCATGAACCGGGCTCCCTGATAAGTCACCAAACGTAGCGAACCACTTATGGTGACCAATAACTGAAAAGACTTTTCCCAAATGAAATGCCTTTCACTTCACCTCGATACACGTGCTTCTATAATGACTGGGTGTTAGTTAGATATGTACATGTACAGTAAGGAATGAAGAATATAAAAATGTTGACCCACGAATAGCCAGGTACTTTCACACCAGCGTCTGCTTCCCTATCTGCTTCCCCTCACCAATCTTTTCAGCCTCTCAACGTATCCCAAATGCGGGTGCAGTTGCCCCACTGGCTCCAGTTAGTATGGAGCAATTGGGACTCTTCTGCGGCATTAACATAAAAATGGATATCTGATATTGGAGACGCTTCAGTCCAATAATAGTCGAATTGATTTCAGACAGACGGAACTATTAACACGTGTGAACTTTTACTTACAATATTGCAGTACGACATTAAATTGTATTGAACTAGAAACCTCCTGACCTAAACTCAAATATTATATTAACCACTACATTGTGGAATACAAAGATTTAATTAGCAATGGCATGTGTCACAAGAATACTTCCAAAGTAACATAGATTCTAAAATACTACCTTTCCATACGAAATCTCTGTAGAATAATTGAAACAATTACCAATGTGAATTGTACCGTGATACGTCAGAACCCATTACGCCTGAGAGACGCTCCGAGTCTCAAATTATTTCATCCCTTGATACTCCTCCCTCCCACTGTCATTATTATAATTACAATTTATTGTAACTACCCCGAATATTTACCGTATCTTTTAGCAATGGCAAATAACAATCCTTTGTGAGAGCGGCACTCAATCTGCAGAAATTACTGTAAAACGATTTTTTCATTTCAAACATCGTAATAATCTCTTCTGGGATGTATCACCTTATTTAAAATGATTACATGCTGATAACAGTCCTTCATGAGAGCGGCTCTCATTCCGCAGGAATTACTGATAAAACCACTTATTTTATTGCAATCTTCGTAGTAACCTCAACTAGGTTGCATCACCTTTTTAAAAAATGATACATAGGTGTGAATTTAACGTACCAATTACACAGCATTCTTATTCATGAGAATGCTTAAAACCAGTATGCCACATACGAGAAAATGTATTCTATCGTAGAGCTTACTCAATTCAAGTATGCTCAAATAAGCACAGTATATTTTTTTAATGTTATGTAACTTTGGTACATTACTCTTGTACTTTTTTATTAAATTAGAAATCTTCCTTTTTTACTGTAAACGTCGTCGTTAGTAACGAGAGGAGATAATATTTGTACTATTTCTCTGTTGGCGTTTGATATCGTCGTCATTTCGCTAGCTTCTCAGAATCTTAATATATAAAACCAAGTCGGGTTAGTTACACCATGTATAACTCAAGAACGGCTGAACCGATTTGTATGATCTTTGATTTGTTGGATTTGTCTCCGTCCCGATTAACAGAATAACTATTAAAACATCGGGAAAAATCAAGGAAAAAATAATTATGAAGAAAATACATTTTTTTATATAATTTGTATGGAACGGCTTTTCAAATAATGTACGTTGGTCGACATAATTTGAATCAATTCAACACAACATTTATTGATTCTGAGGCATTACGAAGTTTTCCGGGTCTGCTAGTAAAATATAAAAATACTTTAAAAAATATATATGTGTGGACTCATAATAATTAGGTGTGGCAATACAGGTGCCTTCCCACTTCCCATTTAGCGGGGAGTCATACCAACAGCTGGTGGGCCTTGAGTGCACATTTGAACTTACTAGAGTCACTTGGTGGTCTGAATCAATTGTTAACGATAACCAGTACGTTTTTAGAATGATGGACAACGATTTAAAAGTAGTAGTTTAGAAGATAGCAATGTTAACACAGAAAAAAAAGTATTTTTTCAGACTCGATAGCGTTTTTGGACACAAATAGACATAGTGCAGTGTTACCACATAGATAGCTACTTTATCAGTCTAATTACTTTATGTAAAAAGGTGTATTAAATACAATGGTTCAAAATTAAACTTTATATCTCAATATTTTTTGAAAACAGGTAGGCATCTCTTATAAATCCCAATATGCATTCCTAAAACAGAGTACTTATCTACATTATGGGACCATGAGAAGAGGCGAAACGAAGTTTGGCAAACACCGATCTACAGAGCCTTTGTGGGACGCCGCTATTGAAGTTAAGGTCTCCGGTATTTGATAGACAGGGGAAGTAAATCGCTTTGCTAGATTTTAAAAATTACGATTTTTTTTTTTTTTTCATGTGATTTTTTTCCTTTTTCTGGGACCATCCATTATGGCATCCTCAATTGTTATGTATTGTGAGGCTTAATGTAGTAGCGAGGGGAGAAGATGGGGAAGATGGAGATGGGGAATTCAGGGAATATTCAGATCAGGTCATCAAATTCAGATAAAGCCGTTTCAAGCCAATATTAAATTCTATATTGTATTTATTCATCGTGATATTGGGAGAATCTTCTTGGGATAATGTAATAATGAAATATGAAATGAATTATTTTTTTAATTAATTAAATAAATATACCTGTGGTGTACAATATACAATTATATAGTATGGTTATACAATTCCGGTATATTTACATAGACCTTATTGATTGGTATTTTTCATTAGATTTCTGCTAACCACTTTTGGATATAAGGGTACCTCAATTTCCTCCAGATTGCCGACCATTGGCTGTTTTCAACAATTCCTCTAATTTAATCTCACGTCAATTCACAAATAATAAAAAAATACCTACATGATTTTAATAATAGAATTAGTATTAGGTAGGTAGGTTCAAAGTAATTTTACATGGAATTTTCATTATATATTATTTGTGGGTGATACCTGATCACGGATGCTATTGCATTCTACTTAAACTCTTACGGTGTCTTACAGCCTTAAAATCACAAATACTAAGGTGTTTTTTTTTCTGAAAAAGCAGAGACGATTTTCCATAGTTCCCATGAGCACAACAACAGGCCATGGTCCCATGATGCTATCTCCCATGTCAACTCATTCCTTTATACTTTGATACAGTTCACTTGGGTTCTCATTGGATACTTGGCTACATCGCCTTCAGACTGCACCATTTTGAATTAGAGTCGCTTCATCCTCTTCAATTTTCCAGCATTTATTGGTGTCTTTCGCTCCCATCAGCTACGTATGTCTCCTGAGATGGCAGTGTCACGAGAGTAGTCCTATCAGTTCCTTCAAAAGGTTTCAGTCCATATCGAGTATTTGCAAGTTTAAAAAAGACGGTTACCATAACTTTTGAAATACACATTATATTATTCATCGTATTTTAAAAATCTTTGGCTATCCCTGCAAATGTTACCTTGTCACAATTCATTATCATATCGCTATCATTTTCCGCCGCGACCGGTTTTCCATTGTTGGCATTAACAGATTGTGATTGATGCAAAAGGGTGGAGCAGTTACCTTCATTATCTTCTCAGCATCATGTCGGACTACCGAATCACAATATAATTATACACAATAATATACAGTAATATAACATGGCGGCGTATCCTTTTCTTTTCATAACGGCGTCTATTGTAATCTACTCAAGTAGTTATATTATTTGTATTAACGGTTCGTTTGACTGTGAGTACGCACTTTTTTAATGGGCGTGGATCACTTTAAATTAAATTTGATTACTTTAAAAAATATATTGAATCATATTATTTAAAATAGTACATACTATTAGGAGTATGCAGTGAGTTGTTGACAGGAACGGAGTTCTTCTACATGCTCAACATAATGGCGATTTATTTTTAACAACGATGAGAATTTCATGGACATCAAACAGTAGACATACTTTATAATTTAAAGGTTACCATTGCAAATGTATTGATTTGTTATAATTTAGAATAGCACAGCGCACAACTTTTGATCAATAATGTGAACGCATATCTATATATAACAAGCATCTGAAATTTTTAACTCCTGAATTAAGATGTCGCTTATCGTAGAAATAAAATTCTTGCTATTATTTTTCGAGTGTTGCACATGTCTTGTGTTATCAAATTAGAGACTCTTGTTGAAAATTTTATTAACATAATTGAATGATGAAATTAATTATGCATAAATACATATTTTATATTTTACTATGTACCCACAAGTAATAAAAATTATCATTGCAGATAATATTAATGAATCTCAAATAAAAATTTTAAATAGAAAGATCAGTTAAAGATTCGGTCGCTTCTAGGAATTGAACCTGGAGCTCTGCTCCAACCACTGAACTAATTAGGTGGTTAGAGTAGCTCCCCGGCAAGCCTAAAGTCCTGGGTTCAGATCCTAGATTTTGGATTTTAAATCACAAAAAAAAAATCAAGTTTTAGCCATTAGAAAAAATGATTAGATAGATATCCAACAGTCCGTATAAAACAATGGTGTATCATATACACAATACACGTTGCATACAAAATAAAGGAATGAATGTACCTGTGTTTCAAAACAAAAAGATCGAAGAACCCTTTAATATATTATAGGGTATAACCAGACAAAACCGGAAATTTGTCTTTTTTAAATCAAATTCTAGACGTATTGACTCTTTTATACCAAAAAAACATAAATTGCTTTTGAAAGGTTGTTATTATATCTGTTAAACTAAGTTTATTTTTAATATACTAAGGTTATACCATTGGTCGTTGGCAGATTTGTTCAATTTTCAAACGAAATATTGTATTGTACAACACAAATTTCAAATCAAAAAATCATACAGCAAAATAAATCAATATACAATCTATTAATTTTAATTTTAGTTCAATTAAAATCATTAAAAATAAATCCGAGAACTTAATTTGTGACGAAAATACCTCAGATTTTCTATTTATTTAAGGTATTACAATCTAAAATATTTTAATTATTTTTTACACACGTTTTTTTAGACATTATTGAAAAATCGTAAATACTTATGATCAAAAAATACTTACAAGAAGTACACGATATTTAATAATTTATCATCGTGCGTTTTGAGCATTTTATTGCTTACTTGAATGTAGGTATATAAGCAAGTTTTTAATGAAATAAATCGATATTAAATTTTTAATTTTAAAAAATCGTTACGGGGAATAATCGATCTTTCTCATCAAAACTTCTCTGTACAGTTGAAAACATTTTTAAAACTTTATTCTCAGCCGCTGGTCAGTGGCTCTAATTATTTAACATATTGCCATATGAATTTAAAGAAAATTGCTCTTTAACGAAATTCTCACTGATGTTTAAATCATTTTATTTTCTCTCACCTTCTACTTAATATTGTATTCCATTCTCAACTGTAAACGTAAATAATTATTTTCCTATTTTACACTGTTTTTCAACATAACAATACATAATGTTACTGTACTATTTTCATCTTGAAAGTGTAACACTATGTTTGTAGGTATTTATATATTAATATCTATACTAATGCGTTTATGGTTATTTCATTTATTGTTGTAATATTATTTTCTGTGGAATTAATCTCCTGCTTACAAGCTGCTTTCTTGTCAGCAGGACATTTTTTGACAACTTTATTCTTAAATTATTACGTAGATTTTTTTTTTCTTAAATTATTACATAGCTATATTTCTGTGAAATAAAAGTAAAAAATGAAGAGAAAATAAGACCTTTAATTATTTTGTTTAATAACCGTTATCAAAATAATATAAGGGTGCAATTTCCATGGCATTAATTTGCGATTATAAGGCTCCACTGCCCCTGGCTTTCATCGAGGGGTCCGGTAATATCACCCTTAGCGATAATTATCTACCATTACTCGGGGCTTTGTAAAGAAATGGGGAAATGTATCAAATATTCGTTTCCTAAATACAGGGCTCGCATTTCACTTGATGGATACAAACGGAGTACATTTTTACGTTTGAACATTTCAAGATCAGTAAACTTGTCCAATGTTTACATTACCTGAAGTTACGATCTTCAATAAAATAAGCTTATTTTTATTACTGTTGGAACTTATGTTTATATTATTACAGTTATGTATTTCGAAACACAATATATCCATATTTTTTGTAGTTGAATAATTTATTCAGTAAAATCTCGAATTTTAATATGTATTTAAACTTCGGTTCAATGCGACCGAATTTTTTCTCTGATTTTTTGTCTTAAATTTTTTTCTTTAACAATTTTTATGTTAATATCTCATATGAGTCGCAACTACTGCCAACCTCCTGGAGCCAGTGAGACCATGACTATATTATACTTATATCGTCTATGGGGATGTTGTGAGAAGGGTCTTTGAAGAGAAATAGTGGAGAATATAAAAAATATAAATTGATAAATTTATCCAAGATTCTATCTAGTTTGCAATTGAAGTCCGGTAAAATCATACATAAAAAATGCATGTGTTAAGAAAATGAAAATAATGTTAGTAGTTCTCAGTCAAATTTAAGTATGAATTAAGAGGATAGAGTTAGCTCGTCAGTTTGGAGCCCTGGGTTCATTTTCCGGAAGTGATCAAATATTTTTTTAATTTTTCTTATTCACATTTCTCGATTGGCATCTTCAATGAAGAAATATCGCTTGAAAAATAATAAAATTTACCGACAAAAACTTTTTTTCGTTTTCGATTGTACCTAAACCTAACTATAATGAGGTTTAAATGTTGTGTAATTTTCGCCATTTTATCAAATGCCGACCTTGTAAACAAAGCGTGAGACCAGAAATATTTTTGCAATTATTTCATCATAAATTTGAAAAAAAAAACTATAATTATTTAATATTTGATATTATACAGGGTGTCCGGGGGTGAAGAGCATTAACTTCGGGAGGTTATTCTACATGATAGTGTAAGTAAAAAAGATACATAAGTTTTTTCAAAATTCCAACTTTCAGGGGTGCTTTTTTTGCTAAAAAGATAAACTTAGTACGACGTGTGCGACCTGCACTATTAGGTATTTTCTGCTGTTTCGATAAGCGCCAATCAAAACCAACGTCTCCAAAACGCGCCCGGCTGACTCACAAACTTTATAGGGTAAGTTTGTACCTTAAACTAAGGATTTTTAATAGGTAGGTATTTTTGTATGGGAAATAAAATATTGGAATTTCGAAAAACTTTTTAATCTTTTTTACTCCTACCATCATGTATAATCACAATCCGAAGTTAACACCTTTTACCCCTGGAATCCCTGTATATCTCGGGGCAGCGGTCCCCAGACCCGCCAACCAAATTGAAAATTGTATCCAGAAAAACCAGATTTAATTCCAGTGGGACTGTTCTGTATTAGAAACATCTACACCTTTAGTAAAATATTTTTTACCGCTGTGTTAATTTCCCTTTGCTTTTTCCCCACATATTTCTTGCTCCACTTAACCTGTGAACGTGTTATTTTTGATTGAACATGATGTATCGCGTCAGACAATTGTGTAAGAACGTCAAACGTAATTTCCACAGCGGTGTTTTTACAAAACCACTTTCAGGCTGAGTACCCGCTTTCGTGTACAATAATAATTTAGTAGGTACCTAATGTAAGTATGTTGCCTCCAACAAACAAACTACATACTCGTCCATCATCCCGTACTGTTCTACGGGTCTACCAAGTAATAAATCACTGCATCTGACGCCTTGACTCCATAAGGTCATTAGGCAATGTATTTTCATACGGCGTGGAACTTCTGTTGAATGACAAGAGAATTTAGTTTCTACGTAAACACATTGTTTTTCTATATTTCTATAGTATCGCACAATGTTTGTACTGCCTTCAGCCGGTGGGATTATGTCACAACAAAAAAATTGTCTCACTCAAACGAAAAAATGTTGAAGAAGAAAAAATAGGAAAATCATCAGAGGAGAGTCTGGATATTTGAAACAATATAAATAAGAATGAATCAAGTTACGAAGGTAACTTGATTATATGAAAATTGGTAGCTTTTTCTTGAGAAAGGCCGTGTAATGAGTTCGAATAACATAAAATCCAGTGGAGCCTTCTGCGCGGTATTTAATCGACTGTAATGTTGAGTGCTCGGAAATGTTTATGTCTTCTGTTTGGAAATGTCCAGCCCTCTTTCATAAAATCGTACCTCCGAATTTTAATTAGGTGACATATAAACTGCTTATAGCGGTAGAGAAAAGTTCCATTAATTGCACCTACTACTTAACCGTTCATCCCTTAAAAAATATTTAAAAATTGTTTAATTCATAAACTCTTTAATTCTGCGTATTAATATTTTTTTTATATATTCACTCCATATAGGAGGCCATGAGGAAAATAATTTCCCTCCGGGCCTATGTCATCTTTAAAGATGCTGCGTGGAGGGTCTATTTGAGGAGAGGAAGGAGGAAACACAGAGGCCGACAAATCGTTCCACAGCCGAGCTGTTGTATTCGAGAACGTAAAAACGACCCGTTCTCATGTGACAAATGTCAACCGTGTACATATGTTGGGCGAGCGTTTGGCGTGTTTCCCGAATATGCACCAGTGCCGAGGGGATCAATGACGCTAGTTCCTCGGAGCATCTTCCATTATAATCACGGTAGAACAAGGATAGCATTCCCACACGACGCCTGTGCTCTAAAGATTGCAATCCGTTTGTTAAGACGGGAGAATCTATCAAACGGACCGTCCGTTTCTGCACAGAGTCGAGGGTGTTTTTCAGGTACTTTGGGACTCCGGACCAGAGGTGGCTGCCAATTTCAACGTTGTGTCCTATTAAAGTATCGGTTTATTTGAAATTGCACTAGTACCTATTTGGAGAATATTAATTATTATGATTTCTGAACATTGTCTACAGGCTAGTTGATAATCATAGACATACAAATTTAAATTTGATCGTGCATTTTTTTATACGTTACCACATGATCAATATTATGAATCCGAATTCACGATTAAAAATGAACATGTCGTTTTGGCAGCAATCGAAAATGACACATTTTAAATCGTTAAAGATTTGTTTATTCGTTAACATACAAATATAACAACGATATCTTCATTATCGTAATCTTTTCGAGAATTAAAAAAACAGTGAAAATACCCTAATTAAAAATACCAAATTTAAAAAAATAATGCCCAAGAAATACAAAAAATTAAAAAAATAATTTTACTCCCTAAAATATAATGAAATAACGTGAACGTTCTGTTTAGGAGCAAAATACATATTTTTTTAAATATTTAGTCATAACCACTCGAGCGCTTTTTGCCACAATATGGCACTATTTTCAAAACCACGGATTGCTTTATTGTCAAAAATGGCAATTTTTTATTAAACCGACTGTGTAATATTTTCGTTGTTTGTTTTTGGGGTGTTATGCTGGACACTGCAACAAGTAACTGTAGCACAACACGGCATAACACCCCAAAAACAAACAACGAAAATGCTTTTGGCCGTGAAAATCTAAAAACGTATCTGACTGTTTAATATATTATACATTCAAAATATAACAAAATAAATATTCTCTAGATTCTTTATAATTTTTGAAAGTTAAAGATTTAATAATATTTTTTTATAAATACTAAGAATATGTGATAATAGACAAAAAATAGGTGAATTCATTGGCGATATAGAACTATAATCTGTTTTTATGTCTCCATATTCAAATTCGGATGTATGATTTTGTTGTGGGTGGAAAAATTTCCTTTAGCAATCCAAGAAAAAAGTTTGTAATTTCTCTGTCGCTCCAGTGGATATGAAATAAGACGGTTATTGAAACTCGTGCTAACAATAGTTTATTTTTAAAGTCGAGTAAAATGTTCCATACGAGTTCAATGCGATTTCTTTCAGTGAGTTTTCATTCATTTTCCATTATTGCCAACTTTAAAGCCTTCCCTCACAATTTGTATCATTCCTAGTACATTTGTACTGTTGAATGCATTTCCTCTGTGAAAGGTAAATTGAACTCTGTATAACATATCGTCGAAGTTCTGATATAACCGATAAAATATTGAAAAAGCTCACTTTGGAAATGTTTTGAGATGATATTTTTCTTTATTTTCAACGTAGGAAGTAAACCCGGTTTTGGTTGAAACGAAGTGCTTTTCCTTTAAGTTACTAAAAAAGGAACTGCAAAACTCCTGCTAGATTCCTTTTAATAACGTCTTTAACCTTTTGAATTCCGCATTAACCTGAATGTTTCTAATTAAATAAATAACAAGGTAGTTAAGTGAAAAAAATTGCAGGTGAAATCAGAAAATATGTTTTTAGATTAATTCCATACAGGTATAACTACAATACAAAATAATTTCTCTCAGGGCCTGTCTCATCTTTGGGGATGCTGTACGGGGAGTATTTTTGAGAAAAGGAATGAGTGTAGCTGAGTCTTGAAGAGGCCAATGTTGTATGAAGGATGAAACGCAAAGGCCGGAAAATTTGTCGTGGGAAAAACTCGTTCACATATGCCAAATTAATGCCAACTGTCAAATTATTGTACAAATCTTTTTAAAAGAATTCATATTCTACGCTTTCGTAGGTGGCGCACGTATAGAATTTTTACTTATAAACGCTTTTTACAAGTTATTCTTCGAAATATTAAGAAAAATTGGTTGTTCGCGGAAGTACACAAGCAATATGAATATTAATAAATAGTTTTATCAATTAAAAAAACTCTAATCTTTCAAGAAACGCTAACAAACACAATATTGGATTGAATCACCGATGAAATATTGTATTTTTTGGCCTTTCTTGAAAGATTTGAGTTTTTTAATTGTCAAAACTATTGATTAATATTCATATTGCTTGTGTACTTTCGCGAACCATATTTTTTTCTTAATATTTCGAAGCATAACTTGTACAAAGCGTTTATAAGTAAAAAAAATACTATACGCGCGCCATCTACGAAAGAGTAGAATATGATTTTTTTGATAATCATGCACCACGTGGTGTAACATTCAAAATCGGTTTTCTATCAATAACACTCCTTGGGTAGATACTGAGATTATCTTGCATTATGAAGTGTACCACAAATATAATAAATATTATTTCTAATGAATTAGTTGTGAAACAAAATGCGAGTATATTAATTTTCTTTTTATGTGATTACCGTCATTGCATCCCCATTTGTGTATGTTGTAAAGCTGAAGGTATTGGGAGAGGAAGGATAAGGAGGAGAGGAAGATGGGGAAGTACCTGGCCACCAAATATGCTTAAAGCCATTACAAGCAAAGTTTTAATTCTAAAAGATGGCCTTTTAACAGGGATAGATACCTACCAAGAGTAACCTGCAGTATTAAATGTGTTTAAACTAGTAAGTGGCAGTATTAAATGTGTTTAAACTATTAAGTAGCAGTATTAAATGTGTTTAAACTCAATATTATTTCTAATGAATTAATTGTGGAACAACCAGCAATAATCAAATAAAATTCAAGGCGTAAAGTAAAAAATAAATTATTTTAAAGATTCTGGTTGAGAAGGGGTAAAAAGTTGCCAAAACGAGCTATATTTTTCAATCAGTAAACTGGAAATCAGCCAAAAACGTAATTGCACACTGTCGTTATATTATGAATTTGACATTATTCGCAGTCGCCCACTGCCAATGTGTGTTCAGCCTGTTCTCCGCTAGATACAGCCTGGGAGATGTTTCAAATCGACCGTGAAAGAAAGACCCTTATTTTTTTAAGAAAATCAGAATTTTCGCTATAATATATTATTTTCTGTGGCAAAATTCACATCCTGGTAAAAGAAACTAAGTCAAAAAGCCCTTTCTAAGGTGGCTACAGATATGTTTTAATGTTTTATAATAAAAATGAAATTGAAAATTGGACAATTTGTAGAGCGCCGTTTTTTGTGAAAAATCACTTCAATCGTTATGATATCTTAGGCTCTATCTATTTTATTATTTATAAACCGACACTGAAAACGACATTGCACGCGGAAGACACTATATTTAAAACACAGTACATTGCATGATTTTACATTTGCTACCCCCATTACTGTTGATATTACATTTACGAGAAGATTAGTGGAGAGAGTAGATATTTAAATTGTCTTATCGGAATGGGAAGCTGTTGCGATGTCACTATAAAACCAGTCCTCATAACAAAAAGGCAATTCTAAAAATTATTTAGTCTCCCCATCAGAAATCCTACTGACTATGTTTTTAAAGCCCTGAATTTAATGTCATTAAAACATTCATATTCAAAAGATATTCTAATTTACGCATTCAAAAACAATGGTGAAGACTTGTGAGAATTTTGGGTTAGAACTGAATATAACTAAAACAAAATACATGCTCATAAGCAAAAATAACGCAGTTGACTTGAATGACAATCTTTTTATTGCTGGAACGAAACTAGAGAAGGTACAAAGTATTGTATACTTGGGCTGCAATTTAAATGAAAGATGGGATCCTTTGGTTGAAATGAAATGCCGCATTGAGCAAGCTCGTGCAATCTTTATCCGCATGAAAAATATGTTCTACAGTCATGATCTCAACCTTGGATTATGAGTGCGAATTGTTAGATGCTACGTGTTTTCAGTATTATTTTATGGAATGGAAGCCTGGACACTTACTGAAGAACTGGTAAGGCGACTTGAGGCATTCGAGATGTGGATCTACAAAAGAATACTAAAAATAAGCTGGATGGACAGAGTTACGAATGAAGATGTAATAGTTCGGATGAATAAAGAAAAATAAGTTATTAAAACAATAAAAATCCGAAAACTTCAATATCTAGGACACGTGATGAGACATCCGGAGAAGTAAGAGATCTTGCATCTCATAATGCAGGGAAAGATTGCCGGAAGACGGGGCCCAGGAAGAAGGAGGAC
This sequence comes from Limnephilus auricula, assembly GCA_951813805.1. Classification (NCBI taxonomy): domain Eukaryota; kingdom Metazoa; phylum Arthropoda; class Insecta; order Trichoptera; family Limnephilidae; genus Limnephilus; species Limnephilus auricula. The sequence continues at coordinate 5,294,868 of OX638401.1, forward strand.
ATCGTGGCTGAAAAACTTGAGACAGTGGTTTGGCCAGTCTACTGTAGAGCTGTTCCGGGCCGCAGTAAACAAAGTCCGCATAGCCAACATGATAGCCAACGTCCGTTTAATGGACAGGACACGAGAAGAAGAAGAAGAAGAAAAACAAGGACAACTTTACACAGACAAACTCAGACTGACTTTACAACAATCGGTCCACTTTACATAATACGTTACACCAACCTAAAACGACTTTTGGACAAAGAAATATGCAACATTATTCTATAAAATTATTTAATATTACAAAATAAATCCGAGAACGTGTGTTGTGGTGAAAATACCTTATTTTTTCTATTTATTTAAGGTCTTAAAAACTAAAATATTCAGATTTTTTTTACCCACATTGATTTTGTTTAGACATTAATGAAAAAACATTAATACTTATGATCAAAAAATACTTACAACAAGTACACGATACTTAATAATTTATCATCGTGCGTTTTGAGCATTTTTATAACTTACTTAAATGTAGGTACATATTAAAGCAAGTTTTGAATGAAATAAATCGATATTAAATTTGTAATTTTTAAAATTTGATTCGGAGAATAATCGATCTTTCTCATCGGAACCTCCCTGTGCAGTTGCAAGCATTTGAAACTTTTATTCTCAGCCGCTGGGAAATGGTTCTTAACACCCTGCATGTAAACGAAACCTTGAATGAATTTTATGAACATTGAATAAAAAAACTCTTTTTTGTTAATCCAGCCATCATATAAAAAGAAATAAATATTTTAAAATAGCCCTTAGACAAGTAATATGTAAATGAAAAGTGCTGAAAAATGTCTGCACAAAAGCAACCTTCAGTGAGCGCATTGATAGTCTCCATGGTCGCTCTCTACTAGCAATCCGGAGGTCACGGGTATAAATCCCAACGTGCTCAAGTAAATCCAATTTGGGTTGATTCACAATTTATTAATTTAAAATAACATATTTGCGACAGGTTCCAAAGTAGAAGATAATCTCGGTATAGGTTTGAGAGCACCATTCAGAAATTAAACGTTATTTGAAATGGCTGAAGCCGTGGTTGGTGTCCATATCTGATTATCCAGCTACTTCCCCCACCTTCCTCTTCCCAATTTCTTTCCTCTCCCCACTACATTCAGCCTCGTAACATATTCCTTATTGGGGATGCAATAGTCACATAAAATATAAATGAAACCAGAAATAAAACTTTAAGATTTTTATTATTTTCTTTCTAAAAATGTAAAATGGTTTATTCCCTTTTGCCTCTCCACAGCATAAAAAAAATTCATATAAAACATATTGCAAAAATGTTATATTCCATCAAAAAGGCACGTTCAAATGTCGGTGAAAAGGGTGAAATAAATTTGAAATCGTTCACGGTGGCTTCTCCTAATCAATCCATCCATGAAAAACGCATGCGTCATGTTTTATAGCGTATGACAAAGGATTCACTTCTTCAACTTATGAACACCTGGCATTTTCAAACAATTTTATACAGAATGCGCAATCCACGAACACGGGTTTGACAAATTTCTCCTAAGAAGTTGAAATATATCTATCATGGTCATTTTTCGGTGTTCGCTGGACCGAAGATGATCGTACTGCCAATTGCTTACCGAGTCGCGTGTTGGGAAAACATCTGTTCCTATCCGAGTCCTATATCCGCCATCGATCATGTTATCCTGGTACGCACAAGGAATTCTAAAATGTGGTGAATTTAATATAAAGTTTGAAAAATTTATATCAAAAGGGATTTTTATGTGCTGAATTTTATTCCTGACCTAATAGAGCTTATTTACATATGGGTTTTTATAGAATCTGAAATAATTAATTAATTTATTAACATGCACACACTATTTTTTTTTTTTTTTTTATAATAATAAATGTTAAGGTCGCCCTTGCAAAAGATTTCATTCGTATTTTATAATTTTAAAATTGATATATTATATTCATTTTTCGAGGCGGGTACGGGTGCCGCTGCCCCGGAAACTGTTTGTTGGATAATCAACACTCTTGGCATAGGTCATCCTTCATTGTTTCACTACGTTTGGTGACTTAGTCTAGGTCTTGCCCATCTATTGCGTGACGGGACGGATCGGGAGATACTGGTTAAGGGAGATTCTCTTGACCCATTGCCTTGCACCGCAGTGGGAGGGATAGATTCATACGTCCGTCACTCCTCAATCCCGACCCCCAGATTTCTACCATTTTACTTCCAAGAACTCCCTTCCTCCTCCAAAGATCCTCCAAACAGCATCTTCAAATACCTATATGATTTTTTTTCCGAGGGTTTCCTGTGTGGACTAATGTAAAATAATGTATTTTAGTGCAGTTGTATGATTTCGGTAGTCTGTATTTGGCGATAGTATTTTTTTCAATTTTCCGATATCCTTACGTTTGTATCCAACTTTTTATATTAGTTTTTAAATGATAACTAGGGTTTAAGATGTTTTTTGTCCATAAGTATGTAGTTAGTTTATATCGTAGGTAGTTTCCTGTTGGATATGTTTTAGAGTGAGATATTTTGTTTGGCGAGATTACAAAATAACCGGTCAGTGGTTCAGTGGGCATCGCGTTTGGGTCCCACCCAGGCGTTCCGTGTTCGATTCCTCGGCTGGCTAAGTCCTCCATCACAACACAAGCAACATCTTCCGCTTAGTGTGGTGGTAGTAGGAGATTTTCAAATGTTGTTGGGTTATTCGTAACCCGGGAATGTTTGTCTTTCTTTTAAAAAATTTAAAAAAAATTTTTAAAAAAATGTATTTATATTTTATTTTTAAAGTGATGAAAATGGTTGTATTTTCATAAATTTAGTGTAAGTCACCCATAATCAAAACATTTTTCGTCGATGTATTCTTATGATTTTAGATTCAGATTTCTACAATTCCGCAGCACAAAGTTTGCTTTTTAACTAAAAATAAAGAATGGTAATTAAGGAATTTTTATTCTTGTCGATGTCATTATCGCAAATTTTGCAGTGTTGCAGCATTCTTTGAAATGGTCAAAAATAAAAATAACATCTTATAAATATTTTATTTTTATTTTTGTACCTTTCTCTCTTGGGATGGCAAGATGTAAACCCTCGACACGCGTTTCAAAAATCAGTCATAGCCGCCACTTCAACCGTGTAATATTAACGCAATTTGTCCACGCAAAGCGCCAAATTCAATGGCGTTTTGTCAAGCACGTCAATTCATTATATTTCCCATAGATCCTGCACAATAAACCATGGACCATAGTATCTATTATGTCAGTTTAGTGCCCATCACTTCCCATTCATAAAGCTCTATAGCTTGGAGCCTAAACGACTTGCCGATACCTTATTATTGTGCAAAGTGTTTAGATCTTTAAGCTTAAAATGGTCAGGAGTCGAAATGTATTCAAGTGTAGGCGTACCGCTGATAGCTTCGTTTTAACCTCTCTTTCTATCACATTGACGATGCATGTACTAGAAAAGTACGAACAGAGCTACTACTTTCCGATGAGCACCTATTGGTGGCAATAAATGTATGTAGCGTGTATCCAAAAAATATTATAATAAGAAACTGATTTGTAAAGGTAAAAGGCAATTTTTATTTTGAAATTTAAGAATGAAAGTGTTTGTGATAGTTTGTAAGTGCAATATAAAGAAAGAGCTTTTGGATATTATTGTTATTGAAGCTTTCGGCTCTTGAAGTAACAACAAATCTTGAGTATTATGTAAAAGATTTGATTTCTCTACATTGCATCGTCTACTGTGCTTTTTGTTATATATAATATGTTTGTGTCATATTATGTTTTCAATGGTCATAAACATGCACATACGTGCCGACATTTATGTTATGTGCAAAATTACGTACATAATTTATCCTATAGAATGTAGAAAGGCTTTTATTTAGTAGGTATAATCATTTGAATGGAGTACTTTTATTGAGTTTAGTTTCTTAACTGTTAATTCATTGTGGAATTCCATTGTATTAGATATGAGATTAAACATTTTTTTTCACTTTTTTCCACTTGTTTATTTACACCAAGACCGGTCTTGTCCTACTAAGGACAGGGTTCTTTTAGATAAAGATTTATTAGGTACAAGCAAATTTATTTTTACGAGTGAAAGTTATGACGCCTTCAATATATTATCAGAAAGACGATCTATTTATGGAAAGACCCTCGAAGCGCACTTTTTTTACAGTACAAATAATTAAAATAGCATTTAAGATAAATAAACTGTTTTTTTAGATTAACTCCACACAAGAAACCCTGAGGAAAAGCAAACCTTAGGTCCTAATTCATCTTTGGGGATGCTGTGTGTAGGATCTTTTTAGGAAGGAGAGGAAGTTCTGTGAAGGAAAAAGGTATACGGGATGGGTAGGAATCTAGGGGTCAATGTGCCCAGGGTTGACAGACGTATAAATCCATCCCTTTTACTGCGGTGGAAGGCGATGTGTCTAGAGTGTCCGGCTGGAGAACTTAAAAGGTTTCCCTCAACCAGTCTCTCTCGTGGTCAAACGCATCTCAAGACCTATACAAATCTGACCCCATGAACCTGGGCATCCCTGCTAAGTTTACAAAGTAGCAAACCAGTTGAAGTGACCTATAGCAGGGATATTGGTTATCCAAGACATACCCGCCTTCCAAATTGAGTAATAACTTAAAATAAAATTTGGACAAATATTTCACTTATAAAATGTTATATGCTGATGATAAATTGCTTAAATTTGCGTCAATTATTGTTTCGTATCACAAAGCAAACTTTTTTATGAAAAAACTTTTTTGGAAATCGTTTTTCAGACTGAAGATAATATTTTCAGTTTTTTAATAAATTTTCGTAAAACGAGATAAAAAAACTTTCAGTTCAAGTGAAACATTACAGAAATATTCTCTTCGCCCAAGCTCCTTCAAATACCAATGTAAAATTAAATATGTAATGTGATTTTACCATGTAAATAAGCGCAACAATTGTGCAATACTGAAAACTTAATTAAACTCGAAAAACGCCAATAAATTGTATATCTATAGAATTTAACATCCGGAGTCTTTTTTACATGCTTTGAAGGTTCAAGTCCCAACACGTTCGAAAAAGCGTGATTAATATTGCCCGACTGCCACCAAAACAAAAAAATTATTCACTTGAAATTATTTTTCTTCAAAAAACTAATACTCTCAGCAAGTGTAGCAACTTTCACAAATGTAGCAGACACTTCTACGTAAGTATATATAATTACAATAATTATAATACAATAAAGTAGTTTAAATAGCACTTTATTGTAAATATATTTGATATTTAAAACCAAACGGTTTCGATTCAACCTACACATTCATCAGACTTATATTAAATTAATAAGAGAGTTACAGTCTAATTACGCGATTGATCACAGAAGTCCAAATCCAACTCACATAGGTCTCATATAAATCGTTGTACCTTCCTTACTGCCATAGGGACAAATATGAGCTAAAATCAAATCGATGTTAGAAAGAAAAAACTCCAAGCTTGATATTCAAGTATATCATTTAACCTGAGAATAATTTTACGGGCACCTCTTTAAAACCAAAGTTTTCGATAACAATTTGAGGAAAATGTATAAAATTAAAAAAAAATTATTCATTATTTAATTATGAAACCACAAAATTTTTAAGTTTATTTATTTATTTTATATTGCAGGATCAAACAGTATATTGGTTACAGTGATGAGACAGTTCACAGATATTAAATGATGTTTCATGGTGGGTACCTATGATAAGTTTCTTTGAATGTCTTATTTGTAATTACCGGGTGATGTGCGTAGTGTATATGTGCGTGAGTGTGTATGTCTGAGTGTGTTTGTAGGTGTGAGATTGAATAGTTTATATCATTGATATGATGCTCTTTTCAAAATTGGGCAGTGAATTGGAGAAAATGTCGATGTTGGAATTAATTAAAAGATTATTATAAGCAATAATTATCAGCCTGAAGCAATCATCCATATTGAAAAAACCTTCCGAGAAAAGATACATGCCGCCGACGGAACTCGAACCCGCGCCCCTCTGATTGCCTGTCAGGAGCTCTTTCCACTAAGCTACGGCGGCTTATCTCTTTCTCGACAAATGATTCAATATATACTAGTGTTTCATTCAACAAGTACCGCTTATCACTTTTTTTTTTTCACCTGCAAACAACCAACTTTATTTTTATATGAGAAAGGCATTGTAAGTGCTAAATTTCTCACGAAGTGGCGTCGAGACATATGATGTCTACATTTTTTGGTGAAATACTTTTAACTCGTCAAATATTATTTTTTTCTTTTTTTAAATACCCGGTAATTATAATAAGAAAAACTTGAAAATCAAATAACAGTTATAAGTTACTTGTGTTTGAAATCTATTACGGATCCAAAAACACTAACAAATAACATATCCAGTATTATTTACATAGCGTGGATCCAAATAAACTGCTTACACACATCAACGCTAAATAAATATTTATATTGTGTTGCATCGATCCTCCCCCACATTTCCCCAAATAAATAAATCCCTAAATTATTTTTTATCCCTTCACTCACAACGAAAATAATTTATCGACATAGAAAAAAAGCTAAATATAGCCGGTCGTTTACTGATAATAAATAGCACAAATAAAAAATCTTATACGATCAAAGGCAGCCTACTCCTAATTTCACGTCAATCGAAATTCACTAACAATAAAATGACTACTAGAACGCTAACATATTATAGCGTTGCCAACAAATCCGCATTGTTGGAAGGTTTGTCAACTCGACAATGACAATTTTCGACTTTTCGCGCCTCGGTCCATTGATATTCAGTCAGTGAATGGGTGAATGGAGGAACTGGTCAATGGGAATTACAAGCAGTTTGAGCCTCGATAATTCGTCTCGATCGCTTATATTCCTTTTAAATAGTCGCGAGGGGCGGGTCGACCGCTAAGGGATTCTATTGAATTCTTCGAGACCATTGAAGGGATTTGTAGTTTTTTTTAGAATCTCGTCCTTTTCAGACTTTATGTCGCCTTGCATTGTGGGTGACGGTGTTGAAGTATAAGGTAACAACATACATTGGTTTGTAATTCTCATTACATTTTTAGATTATTAGATACATGTAATTATCAATTTTTCGATTTTTATTATGGACTATAGACTAACTTCAAATATAGTCTGATTATTCATATTCAATTTTTTATAAAAAAAACTTAATTTTTAACTTATGAAGGTTATTGCCAAAAATATAATATATCATTGAAGAAGAGGATACACCGAGAAAAATGTTTTTCTAAAATACGACCATTTTATTCGTAAAAACTGTTAAAAACGGGACTGAATTTCTTACGAACAAATTAACAGTGTTTCAATGTTTATTGGCGGGAAAATGTAAGAGTAATTTGTTGTCCCGTTTTTAACCGTTTTTACGAATAAAAAGATCGTATTTTAAAACAACATTTTTTTCCGTGTAACAATAATAATCTAAATTTAAATATGAAAAACAAAAACAATATATCAAACATTAGTCGAAGATAATATTGTTAATTCTGAAATTTGAAATATGACTTTGACAATTACGGCGGTTTTATAATAGGTGGCAATGGCTGAATTGGCAGAGCGCACTTCCCGGTAAGATGAGAGATCTGGGTTCGTGTCCCAGTTGCGACCATTATCTTTTTTCATTTTTCTATGTCTTGTTCATTTTTGGATTTTAATTTAGATTATTATTGTTATCTTCTTCTTCAATGATTATTCATAGCCTGGGAATTTTGACTTTCTATTTTTAAAGGGGTCTTCCTAATTTTAGTGTACCGTTGTTTTCTCTGATGAACAATACAACTCTAGATGATAGGGAGTTTTAATATTACTTCGTTTCATCTAGATTACGAGGCATTTTTATAATCGTTTTTGTTATTAACTTATTCGAAACGGCAACACTTGTCTCTCTCATATAGTACAACTTGTAATACTATTACTGTTTTTCTATTTTGTCTACATTCGCGCATATTTCCACCAAACATCCAAACTAAACCAGCCCTCTCATGTTGTCCCATTCCTATTTCCTTACTGATATAAATAAGCAAAAATCTCGAACGTTTCTGGTATCATGAACGTCTTATCAATTTGGACTGGTTTCTCTGTATAGAATTTTCTGGCCAACCTAGGTTCATATTTTCTGTTTGAAAAAGTATCGCCATTATAAACAATGGAGTTGTATAACACAGACGCGATTGTTTAGAATATATTTTTGGATTTATCAATTTATCAAAAAATATTTTAAGGAAGGGTAGTAGAGTTTACATTGTAGGTTCCTACAACACGAATAAAAAGCGGATCTTACACAAATAATACCATTTATTTTCTCAGTTTTACCATAGGAACCTCACCTAGCTCCCGCGAATGTCATTGCCTGCATTTAGTCTAAAGTTGTCGTAAAATCTCAAGTGCTGGCTATTGAGACCTTGTTAAGTACTTACAATTGACAATTTCTGAATGATTCTTCTCTTTGAATATAAATTAATTTTAAAATGTAAGCCACATTTAAAAAAAATAATTACAGAAGTCTCTAATGGATACCTCATATAAAACAACTGATTATATATACATAGAATATTTTTCTCGGTTTACCCGCGTAACGTAGTCCTTAGAAGGACTTTTTAAATCCTAACGTTTCGGACAGATCTCACTGTCCATCTTCAGAGGCCTTATGTCTTGAGTTTTGTAATATGATATCGTAAATATTAGCGATTACCGGGATAAGAGGGGACCCCATAGGGGCACCTTGAATTTTTTTATGTATTTGCCCCTCAAACTGAAAGTAGGTATTTTTAAGACAATGTTCCGTCAGAGTGATAAAATCAGCGGGAACGTCTAGTTTTGATTTAATTAACTCTAATGCTTCAGTTATTGGTATTTCTGTGAACAAAGAGACTAACTACATCGAAGCTTACTAAAATGTCATCTTTATTTAAAGATATATTAGAAATTATTGAAGTAAAATCGTCTCTATTAAGAAGTCCGAAAGATCACGTCCACTAGAGTCACATGGTATCTATAAAATACCATGTGGGGCATATGAAAAGGTGTATATCGGACGGTGCAATAGAAAAATATCGTGTAGAATCGCAGAACATAAAAGAGATGTTACTAATAAACGCTTAACTTCTTCCATAGTACAACACGTCCTTAATGAGGGTCATAAAATAGACTTCAATAAAACCACTACAATTGCTAGCATTTATAATGAAACAAAGAGAATTTACCGCGAAGCTATAGAAACTCATTAACATAAAAATAATATGAACACCTGAAATGACTCAATCAGAATTTCCAACACGTGGAAAGTTATATTTGATCAAAATTCCCCCAAAACGGCATTCCCAAAATCCTCAGAAGTACCTCCAATTAGTTCAAAGCCACCCAATCAGGTCTCTACACGCAATCGCCTACCCCCTCCATCTTCAAATCACCTTCTACCTGTGTTCTTCGTTCCCGACATTAGATTTGAAATGCATTCACTTAAGTCTTGACTTCTGGACTGAACAGACATGCGCAAGCTGTCAGTTTAATACAAAACTCAAGGCATAAGGCCTCTGAAGATGGACAGTGAGATCTGTCCGAAACGTCAGGAATTAAAAAGTCCTTACACCCGCGAAAACCTTAATCATAACATATATATTATATATTCTTAAAGGTAATAAAAGGTTATTTATTTAACACCTGTAGGGCTTTTACAAACATAATTCAACTCGAAATTATACATAATCCAGAAATATAATATATATATATATATATATATATGTTACATTATCTCCACGCAGGAGGCACTGAGGAATGAAATTCCCTAAGAACCTATGACATCTATGAGGATGCTGTGTGGATGGTCGTTTCAGGGAAAGGATAAACTGACGAAGTTCTGAAAAGGAAAAAGGAATCCTGTATATGAATCCATCCCTCTCAATGCGTATATGAAGTCCGGCAGGAGAGGTCAAAAGATTTTCCTCAACCGGTCTCTCCCGATCCGTCAAGTCCGCCAAGCAGTAGGTGGGCGAAAGCATCCGCCGACAAGACCTATACAAACCTCACCCAACGAATCCGGTAACCCTTGCTAAGTCATCAAACGTAGCGACCCACTTGGGGTGATCTGTGGCGGAAGTGTTGGTTACCAAATAAATTATTCCCGTGGCCGCGGCACTATAAATACTTTTCGTGTTACTTTTACTACATATATTATCGCAGAATTTTGCACAAAGAAGTTCAACAAGGGCATAACTTTATTAATCTATCTTTTTACTGCCGTTGCATAGACTTTTATTTAGACATTTGCATACTTTATACAATATATTCATATATACGACATAGGGTCTGAGAGACCGCTGCCGAACTTTACATCGATGTAACTTACCTATTTGGAACTGTGCGATGCAACTATCCTTCTCTATGGTGTGGACGCAACTAAAGTCGAAGCTACTGAGCTAATCAGGGGTTGGAACAAAGCAAGCGCGGAGAAGGGGGTGAAATGATGTTTCACTGACGCTGCTCGGCCTGTGAGACCGCTTGTCACTAGTTTTTTTTTTTTTAAAGTATAAAGTATTTATTTATCAAAAAGAACAGGAATACATTATTATATAAACTATTACATATTTATTACATCCAGAAAATAACATGAATATATAATATAATATCATATTATTACATAGCAGTATTTGTTACTTTTTATATTTTTCCTTTTTACCTTTTATTTTCTTACTTTTATTTTACCCAGTAAAGTTAATAATATATTTTAGTGACAATAACATTCAATTAAAAAGTAAATAACATATTCATTAGTCAGTTAATAACTATAAGTTAATAACAATAAGATTTTTATAGGAATAATGTTATAATAATTGATGTCACTAGAGCAGTATCTAATAGGAGAAAAAAATAAATATATACGTAAGAACGGTCATATAGAAATAGAACAATTATAATAAATATATTTGATGTTGTGTGAGTTGTGTTGAACCTGTATTGAGGCAGAATTTTTAGTAAATTGTTTCTCGCATTTTGTCTACAGTTTACTTATAATGTATTCATATAATGTGTGGTTCCTATAGTATAGAGCAATACATTATATTAGTTACGATATTCATATTAAAGGTTAACCCTTAAAAAAATTGGCGTATTTTGTCAGAGATTAAAAATATTCCCGCTTTGCAATAAAATTCAAATAAACGGAACATTTGTTAACGTATTCTAAAACTTAAAACTGTTTTCGAAAGGTGATGAAATAGGCTTTCAAATTTCTATATTAAAAATTACTATGTATTTTTTTAAATAAATTTTTTTTTGCGAAAACTTTAAAAAGTGTTGAAAATGGCTCACTTTACTTTTTTTTCTAACTAAAATTACTGATAATGAAAAAAAAATAAAACACATACTTATTTCATTATTATTATAAACCTTTCTGTCACCTCACTTTTTTTCGTTTCATATAAAAAAAAATCTTAAAAAATTCACAAAGTTCCATAATTTTTTTTCAAATTGCTATCGGAAACTTTGGTTTCAGAAAGGGGTAAATTTTATTTTTTTGTGGTTTTCTTTTAGATTTGAATATATAGTTTGTTGTATTCTCTTTCCAATACCGTTTAGACCACATTTCTGACTATGATAGTAAGGGAGAAACAACGATTTCTGTGAGACCTATGTGAGCTGGGACAAATATGGTCTCCTGTGATTAAACGGGTTTTAAGCAACCCAGAACTTTGAATTATGTGAAAAGTGTTTTTGTCCAAAGGATGTGTTTGTTTTCGATATTTGCGACTTGAGTGCATGTCTTGTTCTAATATAGCGAGTATTTTGTTATGTGTTAAATGTATTTAAATTAGTACATTCCACGCGTGACTCTAAAATAATAGTTTCAGTACTCGGAAAAGAACGTATTATCGGCGCCAGTCAGTCTGTCGTAAAACTATTCAGTGTGTTTCAAGGAGGCCTCCCTTGTTCCTTGTTCCTTTTTTCTTGTTCCCATTGTCTAGCAGTCCCCATTGATCTCAGACAATCGTTCTCAGCCTACAATAGGACGAAACTCCATAGGTCGTACATATATGGCCCATTGAATATTCTGTAGGTAGGTTCTCTCTTACAACTATTATACTTTCTGACCTTAAAATTGGTCACAGGTGTATATTTTGGCCAGGTATACGAGTACAGTGTGTCACAAAAAAAAAATTAACTTTTTTAATAGAATTTTTTTTTTTTTAATATGTGGTTAACAATGAAAAAACAAAATATTTTATTAAAAGCATAATATATATATATTGTGCGCAACTATACTAGAAGACAAGGCTTAATTGAGGATACAATTTAATATACGAAGCAACTGCTTTCGGTTCCGCATAAACCTTCTAGGGTTTCATTAAAATGTACTAAAATAAAAACTTTTTTTGTACGTTTATTTAAATGTTTTCTGCACAATATTACATTTCACAAACTGAGCAATCAGTTTGATTGTAAAAAATCCTTCACTTTTCATTTTTATTTTCACTTACACTTATTATACTACTTATGATCAAAAAATTGTTAAACTTTTATTTTCAGCCGCTGGTCAATGGCTCTTAATATTAGAACACTTAATATTGTCATAATTATCTTATTTTATAATACTTATTATGTTACTTAACCTAATATTGTTAAAATACTTAACATTAAAAATTGTACGTATTTTTAGTACGACATTAAAAGTATTTCACAGAAAGCAAGATGAAACACACTCACCAAAATTGATGTTTTCTTCTCTTTTATGTCGTAATGAGTAAAACCTCAAATTGTTAAATGATATTACAATAACAATAACAATAGCGACACTCTTTCGAAAAACTAAAATAGTAATTTCAGTGAAAGATACGGTCACATCTAGGAATTCCTAGATGTGACGGTTTTTTTCCGATTTTTGTCTTTCTCATTTTTCATTGTTGTCGCTAATATTGTCTTCATTTCAATGTTATTTAATTAAAATTATAATCAGAATACATTTATTTGGCTCACTCTGTATTAGGAACCAACCGAAATGAATGAAGCACGTTTTTCTACGCATTTAGCGGAGTCGTTGGGTCTGCCATTACCATTGTGTAGTTTTGCTAAATATTTTTATTGCTTTAAACGGCGAAATCATTATTTGAAGTGTGAAATTATCAGCATTGAAGCTGTTCATAATCGACCCCAAATTTAAGGAGGTTTTTAATTTACTAACAAAATAAATATAATATTATGTACCGTCATAAAATAGGCACTTCAGTTATTGAGAAAATATAATAATAATAATCTCATAAATGTGATACTGTCTGCACACTGTAAAGAAAGGGGAACTGTATTGCCGACCGGTTGGGCAGCGTTTTTTTTGTTACAGTGAACACCTCACAAGAGTCCCAACTGCTCCCGTCTGAAGCCAGTGAGACTATGGCATCCCTAATTAAGATATGTTGTGAGGCTGAAGGTAAGCGAGGGAGGGAAGGAGGTGGGAAGAGGAAGGTGGGGATGTACCTGGCTATTCATATCTAGTCACTAAACACGGCTAAAGCCATTTCAAGCAACGTTTCAATTCTGAATGGTGGTCTTACATCAAAGCGATACTGAGAGTATCTTCCACTCTGGAACGTGCCATAAATATGGTATATATTATTTTTAATGAATTAATTGTGAAATAACACAAATCAAATTTATTTGCGCACGCCGAGTCCAAAGCCTTGCCTCAGGACTACGCCGGACGTCATGACGTCATTACGCTTCTACATTAACTCACGTCAGCGTTGTGACGTGAGTTAATGTAGGGGCTCTAGGAAGGGATTTATTAATGTGGGTCTTGAAGACGCTCGGTTATATGACGGAGAAAAATTAATTGCTGGCATCGCGTTCCTTTTAAAAAGGTTGGTATTATTTAAAAGAAGGAGAGAATGTGCTGAGAAGGATAAAGGTGTGAGGGGTGGGTAGGAATCTGGGGTCGACGAGTCCAGAAATAACGGTTATATGAATCCATCCCCCCCAATGCGGTGCAAGGTGATGGATAGAGAGAGTCCACCAGGAGAGATACAAAAGGACTCTTTCAACCAGTCGCTTCCGATCCTGTCCGCCACGTAGTAGGTGGGCAAACGCATTTGCCGCCAAGACCTAGACAAACCTCATTCCACGAACCAGGGAACCTGAAATCTGAATCTGAACCTGAAATCACCATTAAACGGTTCCCGGGTGTCAGTACCCATACCCGCCCTACAAATTATTATTAAGTTCTGAGAGAATTTTTTTAGTTTTATTATTGTGATAGTTGACAGCTATGATAATGATTTTTAACGTTAAAACAGAACCGTATAGGTAATTAAGACTAAAATACTTTATAATAAAATGACTTAAATTGATTTATTTTAAATAGTAATTAACGAATTTCTTAGAATTAAACCCAATATTAAAATACACAGATTTTAAAATAATTATATTATAAAGACGGTTCTTATACAATCGAATATAGTTGATGTACTTTTGTATGAATTCTAATAGAGTGGAAACAAAATAGGTTTTCGTTTTAAAAAATACATTTTATTTTGCAAATTTTGGTATACAATGTAGGTTCAAGGAATTCACTGGTTAACGTAGTTTTATTTTTTTTTAATTCGAGCAAACTTGCCGTTACTCTGGCATAACCGTCAAACTGTCTGCCACAGCTAAAATATAAATTCATAAATTGGCTTTAAAAATACAGCTTTATCCCTTGTATAGTAAATTTTAAACATGTATGAATTTAGGGCGCGTATTTTTTGTACCATGTGAGTTTATATTTAAATTATTATTAAATACCTACCATTATTTAGCATATGACTTTCTCTCGACAATTCAGCGTGGTCGAGGGGCAAGGATCTCGTCTCGCAATCCTGAAGTCGTGGGTTCAACCCCGGCGTGCGCAAATCCATTTTATGTGATTAATTTGTGTTATTTCACAATTTATTTATTTAAAAATAAATTGTAGATATTATATTTGCAACCCATTCCGGATTGCAAGATACTATCAGTATCGTCCCGGTGTGAGACCACTATTCAGAATTAAAATTGCTTGAAATAGCTTCAGCAGTTTTTGATGAGCATATGTTAAGAGCCAGATACTCCCTCACCTTTCTCTTCCCCATCTCCTTTCCGGCCCAACTACCTTCAGCCTCATAATTTTCCCTAATTGGGGAAGCCATGGTCTCACTAGCTTTAAACGGTTGGGGGCAGTTGAGACTCTGGTAGGGTAATCACATAATAAAAACAAAAACAAAAAATCAACGGGATGAGTGTATTGCATATCATAAATGCATTTCACTTAAAGGACAAATTTCATTTTTAATTACTTTACATAAAAAAAAATCGTATAAAGAACCAACAATCTATATGTCCAAAGCCGATTAAAAAATAATTAAATAAAATAATAAAATATATATATTTTTTTATTTATTTAAATACATTTTATTGAAAGCTCATACAGTTTATTGTGATATTTCACCCTCCATGCTAGGGATGACCCTGTGTTATAGCGGGTGAATTTTACAGTTTGGGGATATACATTCATTAGTATTGGTTGATAATTTTCATTAATTAATACTGTGCATACAATGTTTCTACAATAAAAAGTTATATGTAGTTAGATAGGATTACAAGAATAAGATGAAGAAGTTAAAGAATTATTGGAAAAGAGAAATTTAAGAAATTATTAGGATATAAATCACAGCAATCAAGGTAGAAAATAAAGATAAATTTTGTTTTGCCTGCTTTTAATACTGTGCATCCAATTCTTCTATAATAATAAAGTTTTAAAAAATGTATAGTTAGATTGGATTACAAGAAGAAGATGAAGAAGTTAGAGAATTACTAAATGATGTCAATTTTATATCCTTAAAATTGACATCATTTAGAAAATCATCATTGAAAAATGGAAGTTCAAAAATATATGTTCTAAGCAATTCTGAAAAAAACGTACAACGTTAGCGTTACAAGTTTGTCAAATATACATTAGTATAATCGAATGTTAACAAATAACACAAATCACACCACTCAATTCATCGTCAATATGTCGGCTTTTAATATGATTAGCAAATAAACATTTATTTATTCACATTTCCATAGTAGCGCAACTTGCCAATGGAGCGAATCATCCGAAAAAGCATATGCAATCCATTAGCTGGTTGTGAAAATACAGAGTACTCTGGGGGAACTTGACAGGGAATTCAATAACATTAAAACCATGACCGTTTCAACAACCCCTCTGTTAATAAGGGTTAGTATTACATCCCCGAAATACTCCGACATTACCTCTTAGAGTTAAACACTAATAGCACGCCATGAATTGCGTGAAAGAAGGACTCGGAATTAAATGTTCCTATATGCAAAATGTAATGAAAGCGTACATATACGATAAATCGTATTATAATGTTTTTTTTTAAATATTTTGTTAATATTCGATGGTTCCTACCAAGTTCAACTTGAAACTATTTGTCTTTGACGTATAATAAATAATTAATATTATACGTGACAATTGTGATTTCGTTCTACTACTTATTTAATAATACAAATCCTCGACACTAAAAAGTTTTAACTTTTTGGATGGCAGTTGTTTCGCTTAATATTAAAATCAAGTTTAGAAAAATTAACAGTAAATGAATATCCGGCATGCTTTGCAATGCCACTTAAAAAAATAAGGATATTTTATTGAAAAGCTTTTGGATACACAATATTTTTGTTTTTCCGTCCTCCCCTTCCGGATTCCCCTCCCCCTGCCACTAAACTGTACGAAATACACATATATTTAAACAACTCGCGCACCACCTATTGTAATTTTTTATACGCCTAAGATCTATTATACGTAGAAACCTTCGCAAGCGTGCTCATAAATAACTCATCAAAGTTTCATCGTAATCTGATGAATAGTTTAGGAACCCATGAGTGACAAACAAAGAATCACAGATTTTTGTATATTAAGAAGATGTGTTAATACATTAAATTAATTAAAAAATTTCAGGAATTTTTCAGATTTACAGATATTTTTTTTGGTGTGATTTATATTGGTACGAAGCCAACAATGAAGATGTTTTTTTTTTTATATATTCATTTTTATTCTTGTACATGCAGATTACAGACGTTTACAGTTTACATAGGTATATAATAATAAGTACCAGTAATAAGAAAAAAAATAGGTATTAATAATTAGTAACTGTATGTAACGGGTTAGTAGAAGTATTTTGTGTAACAAGTCACTAGGAAGTCATAAGTAAAAACACAGCATCATCCATGATACTGTCAAAAAGGACTTTTAGGTTCCACTCATGCACGGAGAAAAATGTTATTCTAAAATACGATCATTTTATTCGTAAAAACCGTTTAAAACGGGACTGAAGTTCTTACGAACAAATTAACAGGGTTTCAATATTTATTGGCGGGAACATGTAAGAATAAAATGATCGTATTTTAGAATAATATTTTTCTCCGTGTGGCCGCAGATTTGTACATTTCTTCTCTAATCGGTTCCATTGGTGAGGATCGTGACCTCCACTCCAATTTCCAAAGTGGACAAGGCTCTTCCACTCCTCGCGCTCCTGCAGCACTTCGTGGAGAGCCAAGGACAACTACGTACCGTAGCCAGAGATAGTTGGTCACTGCAGCTTATAGGTGACCTTTTACTGCTTATTCTGCCATCCATTTTGCCAGTGACTATTATTTTCTCCAATATTCGTGGAGTTGTCAGTTTGGCGAGCAACGTGTCCAAATCTATATGTATCTCTTCTAGAGTGGGCACATGCGTCCAGCTGTCCATGGAATCTTGAGCATTTTTCTCCAGCACCACATTTGGAAGTCATCTATCCACTTTCTTTCGCTGATTCTAAGTGTCCATGTTTCCACGTATCGTACAGAAATGTGGGAAAAATCAACGCCCAGACGATTTTCATTTTGGAATATTAGGTTAGTAGCAATTATAGTACATAATAATTTGATGTAGTAATAGTATAGTATAAAAGAAAGGAACTTACTCGTATATTAAAAAAATTATCCCAATCAATAATTTTATCATAATCATAATATCGTCGGTTAAATAGAAAAGTGGCATTATTCAAAAATAACAAATTTTACAATACATGTTTTATAATATTTTTTTATTTTAAGTTGCATATTAAAATATAAGTGTGATAAATCATTTTAAAGGTATTTACATAAAGATTAAGATGACGTGATTATTTTAATTAATTTATTAAAAAAGGGGGCATTTTTAACAAGAAATGTCATTTTTCTACATAAATAAAAGAATATTGCGACACATTTCTCTTAAAAAATACGTTTTTCTATAAATATTTCTTAACTTTTACAATCGTATCCAAACACTATTTAGAGATGTGCCACTTTTCAAATGCACGGTTGTAAATGGAAGAGCGACGTTTTTCTACAATCAAAATGGCGGCTTATAGAGTAGGAAAGAGAGTACAGAAATGACACTTGCGACATTTCGTGATATTGACGTGTAATTTTATAAGTGTATTTTATCCATATAAAATAATGTTGATGTCTAACTTGTTTTAACAAATAACCTTAATTTCCAAAAAAATTGAACAATGTCAATTTTCCATTTAATCGACGATATATCAAGTGAAAAATTTTATTGCGTGACCTAAATGAAATTAGGTATGTTGGAATTCTAATTATTTGTTAAAAGATGATAAAAATAGACAAATAATTATATTGTAAAGAAGGAAGGTATATTTTTTAATGGACCACACGCCACTGGTATAAATAATATTGTGTTCATATTTTCTGTGAAGAATTTTTTTCATTTAACATTTTTATTTATTTGGGTTGGGTTATGTTTAATTAGCTGTTATAATTGTTTCAATATATTAATTATATAGCTCCACACCGGAGGCCTTGGGGAAAATAATTCCTCTCGAGGCCAGTGTCATCTTTGGGGATGCTGAATAGAGGGATTTTTTAGCAAAGTAAGTTCTGGGAAAAGGGTTTAAGGGGTGGGTAGAAATCTGCAGGTCAGTGTGTCCAGGAGTAACGGACGGGTGAAACCATCCCTCCAACTGCGATGCAAGTCGATGCTCCGAGAAAGTCTTGCTGGAGAGGTCAAAAGACCTCACTCAACCAGTCTGTCGCGATCAATACCTAGACAAATCTCATCCCATGAACCCGGCCACTCCTGCTAAGTCACCAGTCGTAGCGAACCACTTTGGTGATCTATCGTCGCCCGAGTGCTTAATTGTCCAAACGACTATTAGTAAATTTCACAAGAGGAAGAGGTTTCTTTCATTATTTCAATTAAACATTATAACAGGACTTTTAAGATGAAGATATTTCCCTAAAGGTAAAGGTCTCATTGGTTTAAATAATTCCTTTAAAAAAATGTTCTTAGCCACTCGAGCGATCGATGTTCAGTTTTTGATTTGGCTATTCGATTTAATTAATATCATTCCTCAAAATATTAATATGGAAACACATGTGTAAACTGTTAACTGCGGTTTAAAGCTAATGAATCCGCCTAGTTTTCACCGTTATTCCCATATTAGTAGTTTCATTAAATGTGGTCCAATTTTGCATCGATATCAATCACAGAATAATAAAAACGGTCAAATTTGGACCTAAATCGCTTCAGTGGTTAATCGTTAAATATGGTTTTTGATACCTTATTTTTAATTTTAAAATGGAGATTGACCAAAAACTAAAATGGTCGTTTCTATAATTAAGCACTCGAGCGACTGGGATTTTTTCGTGTGCGCGAGATTTTCTAATTTCTAATCAATAGTAAAAATTATAACGACTTACGTCGGGTAAGCTAAAATCAATCAGGAAGCTCATCACAATATAAAATGTATGTTACTTTAATATTTATAATATCGAACTTGATTGGTATTTCCCTTTCTGTGAACACCTACTTGTTAAACGGCACAAGCATATTGGTTTCGCACCCATGTTAAAATAATCGTGATATTTCTGTTTAACTCCTATCAAACATACTGTGTGCCATTTAAATGAAAGTATAGAGTTTGTATCATAAACTAAGGATAACGATTTTGTCAAAGAGAGACTGACAGCAGTATTACGTATCCAAAGTCAAAAGGGCCTTACAAAAACGAATTCACGAGAGATGGGTTTCGGGTCTCAAATTAAAAGAATATCTTTGTCAAATTTGTTTGCCGAAAAACAGGTGTGTTTTTTTGGAATAACTAGATACTTCGTTTACTGATGTTGTCTGATAAAAACTCACGACACGAATTAAAGCAAAATAGTTAAATACTGAGGTTGTTTCTAAAAACAAAACAATCATCAAAAGTTTTATGAAGAAACTGGCCAATAATGATGTTATTTAACAAAACTTGAATAGAACTTACACATAATGTGAAATTTAACTTCAAATAATTGATAAATTGTTTAAATTTTGTCATATAAGCCGTCCTTTACCGCTTTTATTGTTTAAAAATCCAAATTCTTTCGTAAGCAATGCTTACATACTTCGTCAGGGTTTACTTAAAACTAATTATTACAATAATAGACTTAAATATATTAATTGTTTATGCACATCCTTTCTAGAAAGTTGTAAAAGGCAGGCGGTCATATTTTTCATAATAATATTTTAAATTCACATGACAGATTAGAAAGGAATACATTCTTAATAAAATATATATTGGTTTAGAGGTTTATCAGAAAGTAGAAATTCCGTAGCTGTAATTGACTGTACCCACGGTTAAAGTACGTTTTAAATAGTTTGCAATTTGTTCAAGTTTTAATAAATTAAATAAAAAAACTATCATTTTCTTGGAGGATAAAGCACACTTAAAATAAATATACCTACACACACACACACCTAATATAAGATAGTTGCTTCTACACGGAGAAAAATGTTATTCGAAAAACGATCATTTTAATAGTAAAAACGGGACTGAAGTTCTTACGAACAAATTAAAAGTGTTTCAATGTTTATTGGCTGGAAAATTTAAGAATAATTGGTTGGTATACGTACGAAATTACGTATACCAACAAAATATTCTTACATGTTCCCGCCAATAAACATTGAAACACTTTTAATTTGTTCGTAAGAACTTCAGTCCCGTTTTTAACCGTTTTTACTATTAAAATGATCGTTTTTTCGAATAACATTTTTCTCCGTGTATAATCGGAATTTGCTTGAATCGATCGAGAGTTTAATTAAATCTAAGATCACATCCCAAGATTCTAAAAAGGTACAAACACACCAAATGTAATATAGGCAGCTATTTTCAAACGGAATTTGCTTAAAACGTTCGTGAGTGTAAAGTAAATCCAAGATCACACCCACGTGATTTAAAAAAACAATCACAGATATCAAATATAATATAGGTACTTATATTCGATCGGAATTGGCTTGAAATGATCGTGATAATCATGAAAAACTAAGATCACATCCACGAGATTTAAAAAAAACACACACACACACACCAAATATAAGATAGGCATTTTGCTTAAATCGATCGTGAGTTGAATGTAAATCTAAGATCACATCGACGAGTAACAATCACCAACACAACCAAGTATTTCTAAGAACAACACCATGCGGTAAAAAGAAAACTTAACACAGAATTCTTAAATATTTTGAAGCGTTTGAAATAAATAAAAAGTCTTTGATAAAAAACAGAAAATTATAAACTCACGAAGATGTTCATGCTTACCCGTTCGAAACAATACTGACTGCTCGATTTAAAGTTTAAGCAATTATGAACTAACGCACTAACGAGTATGGCTTGGGCGTGGCTATCAGATTAGCGTTAATTACCACTGTAAGGGCCGGTATATCAGTTGGTCTAAAGCTCGGCTTTGACGGAATGTGGAGCTCAGCATGGCTTAGCACACAATCCGTACATCAGTCGTAATCCTAGAGTTGACCAATTTTAAACGTTTAGTCTACTATAATTTTTACTAAATTTTACACACAAACTCAACAGATTTACAATTAGCAAACTTAGAAATTTTAGAAATTAGAAAAAGTGTTAATAGTAAATTAAATATTATTAATAACCAAATATTTTTTAAAAATAGCCATCTCTTAAATTTATTTTCTTATTAATAATTATATTTAAAATAATTTATTTTTGTTGTTTAAACATCTTTATTATGTTTTGATAATTTATATAATGTAATTTTTCATATTTTTTAAATAATTTTTATATTTAATTTTAAATAATTGTTTTTTACGATATTTTTTATTAATTAATCACCTCTCTCTAAAATATTTTTGTCCATAGTTCTTTTTAGTCTATACTTGTTTGTTTATTTTGTTATTAATGCCATTACTACCCTGACGAAGAAACCATCGGTTTTGAAACATGTAGGTAATTGTGATTATATTAGTGGTTTAAACAAAGTTATTTGTTTTAATTTAATTACTATAATTTTATTCATTTCTATGCCGAACCAATCTATTTTTGTAAGTATATATGGACTCTATGGTTATTATCAAACAACCAAACGTCAAACGATGTCTTAAATCGTCATCACTCGAAGAAAGTTCGAATTCCATGTTGATAGGTAAACTTATGCCTCCAATGTAATTTATTGCGTCCGTACGTAGCAGATCGAAACCGAAGCAATGTGAAATCTGACAGATGACAGATGTGTTTTTGCCAATAGCGCTACAGCTAGTAGCAAAGAAACTATTCTGCGGCTTACCACGGCTTAATCGGCCGATTTCGGTGGTTTAAGTTGAGCGAGGAATGTGCTCCTTAGCAAAGTCTGATATACCGGCCCTAAGTAATATTGGTAATATACTAGTCCCAGCAGGAGATCGTTCGTCACGTCATAGGTCTAGTATCTTCTCTATTTTCGTTTTAAAACAATACGCGTGAGAAGGAACAGGACGAACGTCGATGACGTCTGTATGAGCTTTCGCTGGGGCTGGTTTATATCCACGTTATTTGAAATAAAAATGAGTGATTGAGGTAAAACTTTTTCATGGAATTGAATCAAAATTCTTTCTTGATCAGCCATCAAAATGCATAGAAGTTAAATTTTTCTGAAGCTTAGAAGTTAAAAGATCTTTTGTAAATTCGCCACATCTGTTTTCTATTAAATGGGTGTATATAGATCAAGCTTATAGGGTTTATGTATATAGTGGTTTTACCATATAATTAACGATTATATCACGGATAAACCCAGTATGCGGGAATTTAAACCCCGATTGCGAAAAACCAATCAAATTAATAATGTGACTCAACCAAAAATACCTATTAATTGTGACCAATTATTAAAAACCTATTTGGCACTTATGAGTCATTACCTCTAAATATTTTAAATACATAGTTACACAGGGTGTTCAGAGATGAACTTGACCTACTTTAACCAGCGATTCTTGGCGATATTTTGAGTAAAAAATGTAAAAGAATATTTGGTTTCCGTTGACTTTTTAGATGTCTTTTTTGCATTTTTTTCTTCTAAGTCACTCAGTCGAGTAACCAGTTGAACCACCCCTAACTGTCTAATAGATACCATATACATATAATGATTTTTAAAATTTTTTGCTGAAAAAAAACATTATTTACTCCAAATAATGTCACGAATCACTGCTTAAAATAAGGCATCTATGTCCCTAAACACTCTGTATAGCGTATTTTGAGTACCTACCCATCAAAATCAACTTACAAAATCTACCGTCATTACTGTACGCTTAAACTTTCGATAATTACCATAAAACATTTCTCCTGTAAAAATAATTACGAAGATTCCCAAAATCAACCGAAAAGATTCAACAGTCCGTCTAACCCAAGTTCACTACGTAAATTTTATTTGTTCACATTTTGATTTTTGTGGTATGGGTGAATATTTTTCCAACCATGTGACATTTCGTTTTTATTTTCTTTTTTATGCTTTTTAAGCACTTAGTTAACAATAATTATTATAATTTTATTATTTTAGTTACTTTCAGTCATTATAAATAATATTTATTTTTATTTCAACATTAATTATCTCCATTATGTAGGTGAAATGAAAGAGATTTGTGTTCAACTAAATTGACATCAAATATAAGATTCCATCGTAATTTGCTTGAATCGATCGTGAGTTTAATCTAACGATCTAAGATCACATCCAAGCGAAATAAAAAAAAAACACAGAGACCAAATATACGATAAGTATCTATATTGAATCTGATTTTGCTTGAATCGAAAGTTAGTTTAATGTAAATCTAATATCACATCCACAAGATTTAAAAAAACGCACACAACGAATATGAGATAGGTGTCTACAATCAATGGGATTCTGCTTGAATCGGTCGTGAGTTTAACGTAAATCTAAGATCACATCCACGAGATTATTAAAAAAACACACACACACAAATATAACCAAGTATTCTAGGAACCATTTTAGATAAACCACAACTACCTATTAACACCATGTGGTAAAAAGAAAATCTAACACAAAATTCTTATCATTATTGTGAATAAAGAGTTGGATTAATTAAAATGTCTCATATACAAACACACAAAATTAAAAACTCACGAAGATGTTCGTGCTTACCCGTTGGCAACAATACTGAAAGCTCGCTTTAAACTTTAAGAGATTGAGATGGACTAAAGTACTAATGGGTTGGGATTGGGCGTGACCATCGGATTAGCGTTAATTAAAACTGTATGTAATATTGGTAATTTACTAGTCCCAGCAAGAGATCGTTCGTAACGTCAAAGTTCTAATATATGTCATTGAAGAAGAAGATAACAATAATAATCTAATTTTTTTAAATATGAAAATGAACAAGACACAGAAAAATAATAAAAGATAACGGTCGCAACTGGGACTCGAACCCAGAACCTTACGTCTTACCGGGACATACACCTCTACCAATTGGGCTACTGCGATCTATTATATTATTCAATGATATATTACATTGGTGGGAATAACCTTCAAGAGTTAAAAATAGAGTTTTTCTTATAAAAATATTCTAATATATGTTTTGTATTTTTCGTTTTCCAACAAGGGTGAGAAAGAACAGGACGAACATCGATGACGTTTGTACGAGCTCTCGCTGGGACTGGTTTATGTCCAAATTGAAATAAAAATGAATGATTAATTTACAACTTTTTCATAGAATTTACATTATTTTCAAATGCCAAATTTCTTTCTTGAGCAGTCAATTAAAATCATTTACCTCCCTGCTGCCCTAGCACGCTTGCTTTATAACGATCGGTAGGATAACTATCGGTAACTTCGTCGTTTCCTAGGACAACTGCACATCGCTAAAGTACAAACAATAGTTGATGTCGAATATGTTAAGGACACTTAGTCATTGTGAACTGTCACTTATTCGATGGCGATCTGTAGTCATGCTAGGGAACGATGAGAAGTTACCGATAGTTATCCTACCGATCGATGTAGAGCAAGCGTGCTAGGGCCTCTGGTGCCTATTCATTTAAGATCTTGTAGAAATTAGGCGCATGTGTTGTATTTTTTCAAAATGTGTGTATAGATAACACTTATAGGTATTATGTATTTAGTGGTTTTACCATATAATTAACTATCATATCATATTACGGATAAACCATGCGGGTATTAGAACCCCAGCCGCGAAAAATCTATCAAATTAATAATGATTAAAAATATTAATTAATATTAGTAATTAATAATTATCCGTAAATACTTATTAATTGTGACCAATTAATAAGAACCCATTTGGCACTTATGAGTCATCATGACCTATAAATAATTTAAATACACAGTTACACAGAATGTTAGGAGATGAACTGTACTTACTTTAAAGAGCGATTGTTGACGTTATTTTTAGTAAAATATGTTTACGAAAATTTGGTCTCCGTTGACTTTTCAGATGTCTTTTTCGCAGTAGCTCCTGTCCGAGCTAGATATTTGATATATCTACCTTTTTATTACAAGAACAATTTTTCATCCTGGTTGGGTATTTTGGCCACAAATCCCAAACTACGTTTTGTATGAAACCGGAATTTATTTCGAGTACCTACCCATCAAAATCAACTTATAAAATCTACCGTCATTACTGAACACTTAAACTTTCGATAATAACCATAAAATAATTCCTGTAAAATTATGACGAAGATTCCCATAACCGAAAAGTATTAAGGGTCAGTCTGACCCAAGTGCACCATTTAAAATTTATTTGTGAATTTTAAATTTATTTTCAATAGAATAGAAACAACTCTAGACGCCAATAAAAGGAGAAACCCCTTTGAAATTATATTTAAAATACATGAGCAATCAGTATTAAGTTTCTTAGAACTTTTACGCAGATTTGCGAATGTAAATACTTCCCAAATACTTAAGTAAACAAATAATAGATAACCTTAAATGAAATTTAATGTTTGATGGATTTTCTAGGTGAACTATCATTAGGCCTGATGGACAGGCAGTAATTTAAATGACACTTAGGAAAAATCATTGTCAATATGAATCAGATATCTAGTGCCGATAATTGCTTCTGTAAAGCCATTAATATCGGTAATGATATATATACTTGGAAATAGTTTCGATTTATTTATATTGTTTAAGCATCGATATATTTATTATAATAATTGGTAAGGAATTTGGATTTTCTGGTGCTTAGGGTAATCACAACCAATCTTATGTAAGATGTTCTTGTTCGATGAAGTACATTAAATTTGTGTAATTAAATTTCACACGTGCGATGAAAATATAGCGGTAAGCAGGTAAACACTTCAAAATATCGTTGAACACAACATTATAATGTACATAATAAGACCAATTTCACAAACGATACCTCAAACATTACCATAAACATGGGGCAGGGCCACAACGTTTGTTGTTTTCCATGGGCCACGGAAAGTAAAAACATTGTGGCCCCCACTTAAACTATCCACAAAATGTGTAAACATTTTCGTCGGAGGAGACGCCGCTTAATACAATCAGAGTAAATTGAAAAAATACAACATAAATTCTTAAGACACATTCGTTTATAACTCGGTATTCTCATTGAAAGCAAAACTATAATTACTTGAACATAGAATTAAATTTATTAAATCTATCATTTCGAAGAATTATATCAGATTAAATATTTATGTTAACCTTTGGACGGCCAGGTTTAAAAAAAAAAAAAAACGTCACTTTAGATTTTTTTTGTGTCGCATTTTAAAAGTTTACAGTAACAATTCATTCAGATTTTGGTAATTTATACAACTGTTGTTACTTATAATATTATTTTGTAAAAAAACTCGTAAACAAATAATGCTTTTTAAAAATATATGTATATATTTCACCGGTGGCCCACCGGAGGTCAAACGGCCAATTAAAGGAAATATTGTTATTGGTAGTATAGGCTGCCCCGTTTTTGTTCCAAAATCATATTTAAATGTAAAAATGCCAGGACTGAGCATTTCAAACACTCGATTGTTCCTAGATTACGTACTCTTACATTTACATTTTTTTGTATTGAAGTAAGACTTATTTAGGGGCATTACGACCAGTAACTTAAAATTTTAAATCGCAAATAACGTTCGACGTATATTTCTTGATATTAACGTCATAGGTAAGGCAACAATGAGTGCCAAGCGAATAACAAAACGTCAAAGCAAAATGAAACGTCAGACGTCACCCGTTTATTTTTGTTAACTGAAGTATAAGGTAAGTTTAACAAGTTTTTGTTATGTTTTGTTGATTATTTTATGATTTAACTAAAGATTTTAGTTAAACTTTTGATGTGTATTATTTTTTACGGTGAATATTAAATCATTTTTCTCTCTGATTCTTGTGAATTCTAGCTATTGAAGTGAAAAATGGCAGTAGTGCGACAATAAAAATAGTGTTGTTTAGAATTCAAATAGCTGAATCGCAGGAAAATTTAACCCCTTCATCTATAAATTACAAACGATAAAATCAAAAACCTAATCATGTTCCTCCGCCTAAAAAATGTAAGTATTTATTTAGTTTTTAGTCAAAGAAGTTTTACTTCAACCGCGCGTAAATGTTAGATGTACTCAATTTTTTAATGTTCTTGTATTTCCTGCTTTTATATTCTTCAAGAGCAAGTATTCATTTTATAATCAAATGCCACACTCAATTGTTTTTTTTTTCTTTTAAATTATTTGTGGTATTAGCTGAATCTTTTATTTATCTGAGACATGAAATTATTATTCATGGTACACGGAGAAAAATGTTATTCGAAAAAACGATCATTTTAATAGTAAAAACGGTTAAAAACGGGACTGAAGTTCTTACCAACAAATTAACAGTGTTTCAATGTTTAGTGGCGGGAAAATGTAAGAATAATTTGTTGGTATACGTTGGTTTACCAATAATTTATTCTTACATGTTCCCGCCAATAAACATTGCAACCCTGTTAATTTGTTCGTTAGAACCCTTTTTTACTATTAAAATGATCGTTTTTTCGAATAACATTTTTCTCCGTGTATATTTTTACCATGGAGGTTAAATAAATAAATTACTTGAAATGAGAAAATAAGCACAGATTTCAAAATCATAAATGGAACTTTTGGCATACCACGAAGCCTACACGTTTTCAAAATTCTATTTTTTTTTACTTTTGTAGTTGACGGGTTTATTTTAAGGACGGATTTATTTACAGTTGTATAATAAAGAAAAATCTAAGTAAGGGCATATGCTACCTCAAAGTAAAAAAAATGCTAAAGTATATAATACAAATTGACGTAGAAAGAACGTGAAACTGCAACGTTGCAAGTATGTTATTATATGTTTTGCTTAGTTTTCTCTGATTGCTAATCTAACCAGGTCAGTAGAGAACTGTTTTAATGTGAACTGATACCTTCATCTACACGTGGCTGTAAACAGGCACCCGCTCATAAATATACTCTACGGCAAAATAAATATTACCTTATTTTATCACAATATTAGCTTGTCTATAATTATTGGATTACGTTTCAAAAGTTCTTGACAAGGATAAAAGAAATATATCTTATCTAGTTCACACGTTCGATAAGTCTGTTTGTCAAAACATACATATACCTGGTGTCTTAATGAGAAAAGGTTTTGTTGCATTTATTTTTTTTTAATTTTTTTATTTTTATTGAGTTAGTTTATACTACATGAATATAAACTAATAAGCACAATGTAACATTACATTTGATAAATTTAAATATTTTTACAGCAATCATAACATTTATTTTTAAATACATTCATTCTTTCTTCATTCTTCATAGTTTCAGGCATTTCATCATACATCTTTAGTCCTCTGTACATTATGCAGTTCTGTGATTTTTATTATTCCCTACATAACACCTTTTTTTTAAATTTTGTATCTAAAGAACCAAAAAACTCATTAGATACAAGCAAATCATCTTACATTTGATTGTATTTGTGCATTTTGGAATTCATTTATAAAATTTATTCAATTTTTTATAAGAAAAACACTATTTTTAACTTTGAAGGTTATTCTTTTTTTTCTGCCTCTCTTTAATTATCGTATTTTAATTTAGATTACTATTGTTACCTGTTCTTCAATAATATATTACATTGATGGGAATTACCTTCAAAAGTTTAAAAAAAAAAATCTTTAAAAAAAATTGAATTTTCATTTAGATTTAAAAAGTCAATAGGTGTTCCATCTAAATTAAATCGGATATATTTATCCGAGACAATATCTAGTTAACAAATACGTTCTTTGAACACTTGTTTCCAATTGAAAAAAATGTTACTGCCTATAATATGGAAAAAAAAACATTAGTCGAAGATAATATTGTTAATTCTGAAACATGTCTTTGACAATTACTGCGGTTTTAAACTAGGACGCAATGGCTGAAACGGTAGAGCGAACGTCCCCTTAAGACGAGAGATCTTGGTTCGAGTCATTATATTTTATTATTATTATATATTTTCATAAGCATAAAATTTATATATATGAAAATTAATAACCAACGTTACAATGTTGTATTTATAAAATATTTCGGACATACAACTATACAAGATATTTATATATGCCTACTAATTAAGCAACAACTAATGGCTTGAGAAACTATACATTATTATGCACACATTTTAGCTATTAACCCATCAAACACCAATTGAAAGTTTTAAATGACATTTATATTTGAATAATGAGTCCCATATTGTGTGCAAGGTGACACATAAATGTCGTAAGATATTATATTACGTTAATTCTTGTGCTTACTAACAATGAGATTATCTAAATTCTAAGAACCCTTTACCTCACCTAAAACATTAAAGTTATACCTTCATTAACGTTATACCTTAAATAAAGGCCTCGAATGAAATAACCATTGAACGTGAATAGATCTTTCACAGAACGTGAAAATTATCTTAAAAGTTAAGATGAATTGTTCCATATTTTTTAAACAACTGTATTTTTTTAATTTTTTATAGAGAATACCTCACAAGAGTCTTAACTGCTCCCATCTGGAGCCAGTGAGACTATGACATCCCCAATTGGGGTATGTTGTGAGGCTGAAGGTAAGTGGGGAAGGGAAGGAGATGGGAAAGAGGAAGGTGGGGAAGTACCTGGCTATTCAGATCTAGTCACTAAACACGGCTAAAGCCATTATTAAGTAACGTTTCAATTCTGAATGGTGGTCTTACACCAGGGCGATACTGAGAGTATCTTCCACTCTGGAACGTGCCGCAAATATAGTATATATTATTTTTTATTAATTAATTGTGAAATAACACAAATTAATCTAATAAAATTTATTTGCGCATGCCGGGTTCGAATCCGCGACCTTCCGAATGCCAGTCAAGTGTCTTACCACTCGACCACGGACGGCCGTCAATACCTGTAGTAAGTACAAATAATACCTATTTTGAACATTTACACATATATAGAGCTATTATTCAATAAAATATGATATAAGAGAACGTATACGGTCAATAAATTAAAAATGGAAAAGTTTTTAATTTGTTTTATTATACTATATAAGAGAACATTTTTAGTGATGACGAGGCGAAAGGGATTAACGGCAGAAAAATATAATATTTATATAATTACTACTTATTACATACTTAGTAATTATTTAACACCGTGGAACAACTTGCCCTTAGACATAAGAACGAGTTTTTTAATATTTTTGATTATTGTGATGAAAAAAAATTAAACAAATAACCATTAGAAAAAAAACTAAGACTTTTATCTTTTATTACAACTTTCCTTAATTATAGGTTTTAATATAAACTAATTACAGCATGAGAACATAATAATTATACCGATGAAATATTTGTTTATAAATACAGGATGAGTTTGAATCACTTTATGATTACCGATCGCCAATATCCCAAAAGCCCAAATCACAAGGTTCATAGAAAATGTATACATTTTCTACGAACTTTGCCTAAATCCTATCGGATAATAACAAATTAGATCAGGTAAAATCTATTTGAAAGGACGTACCTATAGATAATAAAATCTACTTCCCAGTAATAAAGTATAGCACACGCAATTATATTCCATACAATCACAAGTCTCCTTTCATCAAGTAGTAATCACATTAATAATGTCAGCAGGATCTCACAGAATATCAACACAATTATTATTTAATTTAATTCCCCCAATAAAACTATCTACATCCTTTTAAAGAGTAGTTGCGTGGCCCAGTGGGTACGTTTAAAAAATAGGGGAGATTGGGAAGGGAGGTACCCCACATGGGCCCGGGTAGGGGCGGAGCCCTGGAGAGAAGCAGGCACCCTTATTGGCATTCCTCTCCCATTGCGTAAGTTGGGGGTATTAGCAAATTATTGAATTGTTCAGTATTACGCAGCAAAAATATTGGAAATTCACAACCATTTAAAAAAAATAAAAATTTCGCTTAAATTATGATTTAAGAAACTATAATTTGTGTGAAGTACATCTTCGTTAATGATGAAGACTGTGGATTTATCCGAAGCGTTGGATCAAGAGTGAGGAGATAGGGCAATACAATTTATTATCCCAATTTTCAATGAAAATTATACATCATTTAATCTTAAACAAAATATAAATTTTTTTACGAAATTCATGGACGTTTTTGGCACGAAGATATGTGTACACGAAGAAATCTAGGAAAACTTAAAAAATATGAAAATTTTCACGTTTGGGTTCGGAAATAATTGGGTTGTCAAACAAAGCTGCGTTCAACATACGAAGATAATATTGTAAATTTAAAATAATAGATTTGAATAATAATTTTTCGTTGTTTGTTTTTGGGGTGCTATGTCGTGTTGCGCTACCTTCTTCTTTAGCCGACGTTTCGGACAGCGTTGCAGTGTCCATCATCAGGGCAGATCCGGCAGATCCGACGATCCGCCGGATCTGCCCTGATGATGGACACTGCAACGCTGTCCGAAACGTCGGCTAAAGATGGAGGTCATCATCAGGGCAGATCCGGCAGATCCGACGGTCTGCCAGATCTGCCCTGATGATGGACACTGCAATGCTCTCCGAAACGTCGGCTAAAGAAGGAGGTAGCGCAACCAGGGCAGATCCGGCAGATCCGACGATCTGCTGATGATGGACACTGCAACGCTGTCCGAAACGTCGGCTAAAGAAGGAGGTAGCGCAACACGGCATAACACCCCAAAAATGTTTGCCGTGAAAATCTAAAAACGTGTTTGAATAATAATGATTTTTGGTTGATTTGTGTAGCGCCGTTTTAGTGAAAAATACATAATAAAATTATTAGTAAATAACAACTAGTATATGTATAGTAATAATAACTAGTGACTTACATCTACGACTTATAGCTGTACCTATAGAAGTACCTGGCTATACAGATCTAGTCACTAAACACGGCTAAAGCCATTTCAAGCAACTTTTTAATTCTGAATGGTGGTCTTTCACAAGGGCGATACTGAGAGTATCTTCCACTATTATTAACGTTCACGCAATAAATAAATGTTTATTCATCGCCCTTAAATCGGCCGATGGTTGTCAACCCCACAGACACACGTGTAATAAAGAATGCAAAAAAGTGTGCAAGGGATGCCCCCACCCTCCCCGCGGGGGGTGTGGTCTCTGGCACATTGTTAATTGTGAGCCGGTATTACAAAAACCATATTAACAATACGAAGGGTGCCCCTATATTAGAGGGTTCACTTTTAGCAAGACCTACAGTTAGTTCTGGACGGTCGAAGTAACAACATACCCTACTAAATCTTAACCTCTTGAGTTATTATTAACAATGTGGAAAAGTGATTCATTATAACTATCAGACTATTTCCAGCTATTAGAGTGTCAATGACAGTGTTCAAACAAACAAAACATTTACCTACAAATAAGTGATTGTGAAAGTGAAGCTTAAAAATTTCTCCATGAAATTTCAACAAAATGTCTCGCTCTTTCTTTGTTGATTCGTTAATCAGCAACACTCCGAGAGATTTTTCTACAAAACTTCCTCAAGATACATTTTCTAGAACAGCTCCGATGATGGATACTCGGCCATCACTACCGATCCCTCCATACCACGCCGGATACTTCAGTTCTTATCTCTTCTCACTTCAATCTAGTATTCAACAACACCAACAGCAGCTCTTCAACTCTTCGATGAGGCCTATTCCGAATGTGATCAGACCTCACCCGACTCACAACAGTATGTCTTTACCACAACAAGCGCAGATGATTCCCTTACCTGTTCTTGGAATGAACGAAAGATTGTCACCTCCGCATCATACTACGAAACACTCCCCACCGCAGAGCTGTCAAACATCACCACGTCACATGACATCTCCTAAAAGGCAATTCACCGGTTCTCCACCTTACTATTCAGGACATCACATAGGACACTCTCCAACAAGATTATCTGGAGACGATAGCAGAGGATCTTCTCCTTCCCCTCCTCTAACTGCTGCAGAAGAACGTCTACCAGGGTTCAACAGGGAACGGAAACGCCTCGAAATGAAAGAAGACTCAAGCAAAAGAATTAGAACAGCTTTCACAAGCACTCAGCTTTTAGAACTTGAAAGAGAATTTTCATTGAATATGTACCTCTCTCGATTGAGAAGAATAGAAATCGCGACAAATCTCAGACTTTCCGAGAGGCAAGTCAAAATCTGGTTCCAAAACCGACGAGTCAAATACAAGAAGGTTGACGTACCGACAGTGAACCAAGGAAACCAAATTCCTCAAGGAAAATGCTGTTGTCTAAGGTCCTGTGGATCATCTGACAGAATATCATCCAGATCTGAAACCTCTTGTGATGAGGACCACGGTTTTGTCGACGTCATGAAAACAGATGACGCACATGTCACAAATATCCACTAATCCTGAAATATATCATTCTGTTTAATCTGCTTTAATTAAATGATAAATTAATTACTTCCTAAATCAATTTTGTCACAACCGGATAGTATTAATTACTTGTACATTATGAGTAATCGATCGAGAATTTAGTTCAATTCCATCTGGACATGGTTATATCATTTAACATTATTTAGTAAATCAATTATTATGTCTAGCTGGATCTACATAATAATTAAAACTTGTATTTATTTATTGAAATATTTGTAAATAGTTTTATGTGTTATCGTCGTACCAAAGGAATAATTTTAATTTTTGTGTAAATGAATAGTTTTGTAAGAAAATGTCAATATAATGTATTCTTTTTTATTTAGTTCAATAATATGCTTTGAGACCATGCCTTTGAGAGTATGCATTTATGTAAAAAATTATTCAAAATGTAAAACAATTTTTTTTTTTTAAATAACTTGTACATTTGATGCGAAAAAAAAGTGTTTGAAAGAAAAATGAAATGAATTAATTAAAATATAAGAACATTTATTTTATGATGACTATACTATTGTTGATCAATTTGTACTATTTATATTTTATAACAGAAATAAATAATATTTTCATGAAGAAAAAAATATGTCTTTGAAAAATATGTTTATTCTTCTGAAAATATTTATCGTAGATTATTTTTGTATCAGAGTTAGAGGAAGTGACCTGCCAGGTAAAAGTGTTTTCTATGTCTGTTTGTAAATAATAAAATTACATAGTGCCTAAAAACTGATAATAAATTAAATAACTGCGCTCTACAAATTAACCAATAATTGTTATTATTACATATATATGATTCTTCTGAACGACTCCTTATGATCCCGTATTTGTAGAAAACACCTCGATATATATAATATTGAAGTTCTTTCTTGAAGGAACTCTTGGCAAAGTGGAATCGACTTGTAGAGGTAATTAACCCGGATAGCCCTGAAACTTTTTGTTTTTGTTTTTTTTTAATTTATTTGTTTTGGTTTCATCGTAAAAAAAATTACAATGTATTATAAAAATATATTTTTTTAATATTCATTTGATATTGTGGAAGGGACGGGGTGTTCCAATTTTGGTACGGTGAGGTTATAGGCGTCTAACAAGTTTCTTTAATTATTTTTTTCAGTTGCTTGTCAGTGCTCTAAAAGCTGACTTTTCTGAAAGAAAATGATGACGAATGCGACCTAATAAGCAAAATTTGCATACTACCACAGTCAAGGCCAATTCCTACCTCACTTATCTAAATTCTGGTGATGAAAATGTGATTCGAATTTAAACATTTTTGGGCCACAGTTTCTAAATGAAGAAGAATGAAGGTTAATGATGACGATATTCCATTTTCAAGACTACTCGTCATCATCGAAATATTCCACAAATGCTTCATTTTGAAAATGTGTCGTATCTCATTTTGACCAAAATCTAGACCAGTGAGGTCAGAATTGGCCCCTAGTTGTAGTTTTCGTCATCACTTTCTTCCAGAAAATACAAGTTTTATTGTACTGATAAGTAACAATTTTTTTTTTTAAAGAAAACATATTTGACTCTCATAGCCCTACCGTACCAAAATTTGAACACTAAATTTTCATACAAAAAAGGATTGTTTAATTACGTTACATATGATGTTTGTTACAATATAAAAAACGCAGTTTACATTTTGATACAAAACATATTTTTACATAAACTTTTAAAGTATTGTAAAGCACGTATAATATATATAAAATACATGTTTTTTTTTGTTTTTGTGACTTGCAAACTTCGATTAATTTTTTAATCAAATAACGACAACAAACGTGCTGTTTAATGTTTAAATTGGTAAAACTACAGACGTACATGTACTGTAACACATGCCGTAGAAAAAGTTATTATCTTAAACTTATATGCCTTCTTCTTCTTCTTCGATGGCGCTACGAGCTTTGGCCTCCCGCAACATTCGCCTCCAAGACCTCCTTTCCTCAGCGGCTGACTTCCAGTTTGTTACCTGGAGAAGCTGTGCCGCATCCCCTCTTACCTCGTCTTCCCACCTCAGTCTGGGTCTTCCCACTTTTCTCTTTCCACCTGGGTGTCCAGTCATAATTCTGTCCAGTCGTTATTAAACTTATATGCCTACTTACAATTATTTTTTGTTCTGAACCAAAATTGCTACAGTGGTGTGGGTTAAGATATAAATAGATAATGGGATGAGCTACGAAAATGTAATAGGTAAAAAATTACGAAAATACCATGGAAATGTTGAGAGATTATGTTTATTTATGAATTATTAATAAAAGCTGAGAGAAATGTGTATTTAGAAAATATCACTCAATTAATCAGTCTATTTTTTTGGTTATCCAAACATTAAAAAATCTTCGTTGTATCGTGCAGTAAATCACATAAAATATAAACTTATGATAAAGTCCATCGGGCCGTTTATAACTAACAAATAAAATAAATAATAATATATTACAATATTTTTCTTCACAAATCTTTATGTACGGGTTAAATTTTCCCCACAGGAAAAACTAAACCTTTTCGCAGACTTTTCCACAAATAATCATCTAGTAAATCCATGTTATGCAAGAGTATTATATAAGTATAATTAATACAAAACAATACAAGAACAACATGTAAACCTACCAGATTATCAAATGGGAAAATAATTCACCGACTCCCGATATTTTCTGGTGGAACTCCTAATTGGGCCAATAAATCCTACTGATCCCTCAATATAAATATTTCGTAATCCTACATGTATTTAAAATGACTGAGTTTTGCATTTTTGTGTATAAATTCTTTGACAAATCTAATACGCCAAAATTTTTAATGAGAGAGGTAGGTATAATGCCAGTAGCCGAAATAATAAATGGTAATATTTTTTTAGTCTGAGAATGCCAAGTTCTTTTTATCTCATTTCCTAGATCTGTATATTTTATTACAATATAATAACATTATTATAATTATAGTCATGTTTTTCCTTTACAATAATATGCCATCGTACATCATTTATGATTTCCAAGTTACCTACACTGAGAAAAATGTTATTCGAAAAAACGATCATTTTAATAGTAAAAACGGTTAAAAACGGGACTGAAGTTCTTACAAACAAATTAACAGGGTTTCAATGTTTATTGGCGGGAACATGTAAGAATAATTTGTTGGTATACGTAATTTCGTACGTATACCAACAAATTATTCTTACATTTTCCCGCCAATAAACATTGAAACACTGTTAATTTGTTCGTAAGAACTTCAGTCCCGTTTTTAAATGTTTTTACTATAAAAATGATCGTTTTTTTTTCAGATAACATTTTTCTCCGTGTACCTATGGGTAAAAAAATCTAAAGAATTTCATAAAATAATGCTTCGTGTTATTTTTAAGAAAAAGAAAATCAACAAATATTAATGTACAATTAAATAATCTGATGGTTGTTACAGAACAAAAGAGGAAGAATATAATATTACTTTCCATTGTAC
The DNA here is from genome assembly GCA_951813805.1 of Limnephilus auricula. Classification (NCBI taxonomy): domain Eukaryota; kingdom Metazoa; phylum Arthropoda; class Insecta; order Trichoptera; family Limnephilidae; genus Limnephilus; species Limnephilus auricula. The sequence continues at coordinate 5,332,491 of OX638401.1, forward strand.
TTGTGAGTCTTCACATCTTAATTATAAGATTAAATAATAAAATCTCCTGAACGTTTGATCATTACTTTCCTGCCGATGTCTTAATACTATTTGATTGCTTACAAATCAATTACAAATGAAACCCTTGAAGTGTGTATTGGGTACTTGTCTTTATCCTTCTATTTTCTATACTGCTGGGAATACCTGATATTCCTGCAAAGCAGCGAATCGGATATATTTAATTTGGAAGAAGCCCCGTTCATACAAAGCCAATCGTAAAACAACGCCAATATCATAGGAGAATAAAGGCAATTAAGAAATTGTTTGAGATTTTCGTTTGTTTTTCGTAGAATTGTACGAATGTAGGTAGTGCTTATAGGACTGTAAAATGCTTTTATGACTAATTCATAATCAAAATTGAACTGTGATACCAGATTGGAGCTCTTTATTTTGTCTCGAACGTTTGATCATTTCTTTCCTGCCGATGTCTTCTGGCCGCTGTTCCCAATCCTACTAATCAATTACTAAGCCAACATTTTGATAATTGATTAGTGCACAACTATACTTTTGTAATTGATTACTAATTTTAGTAATTGATTAGTGCACAACTACGCTTTTTCCAACACACAAGTATTGCTCAAGCATTTATCTTAAACTAAGAAAGCCGGACTTTCGGCCGTCTCAGTTTTGGACTTGTTCTTAAAAGTGTCAACAGAGTAGAAAAAATACCGCAAAAAAAATGGTCGATGAAATATCACTTTGACAGATGACACAGTCAGTTTCGCGCGTATTTCAGTTCTGTTGTATTGTGTTCGTCAATTTCCATCGGAGTACATTAATACGGTAATGCCCGTACGGTTCAAATTAAGGAAGACTTCGAGTAAATCTCCACACCACACTGTATGGACACCGTTTTGAGCCGTCTGTGAACGTGCATTTTTCCACGGAGCTACTGCCGTAATATACACACTTAGATCTCGCCAATATGCGTTTTGCAAACAGAAGTGGCGCCATCAGGTAAAATAATTGTGAAGTTTTCATATTATTTTTCCCTTGGAAATAAAATTGATCTCATCATCGGAGTATATTAATACGATAATGCCCGTATTCAATTAAGGAACCCGACTCCAAGTAAATCTCCACGCCACACTGTATGGAAACCGTTCTGAGCCGTCCGTGAACGTGCAATTTTCCACGGAGCTGCTTCCGTAATATACACACTTAGATCTCGTCCATACGCGTTTTGCAAACGGAAGTGGCGCCATCTATAATACTATATTTAAGGAAAAAAAGTATGAAGAAAAGGAAACATTTTTCGCTTTTATTCAATATTAAGAAGATCTATGTTCCTCTCATTATTCACGGTATTAATGTAAGAATGTCTACTATTATATATCTACCTATTAAATATAAGTATTCTGTAGTTTAATGTTAATAATAATAGTTAGTTTTGCAAAAGGGTGATGCTTTATAAATAGTCACCAACACTTCAACTGGGCGAAGCAGAAGGAAAAGCCGCCCGCAGGGTCTAGCAGCAAAAACCCGCGGAGCGTGGATAGAGAAGTTCGGATGTGTGCGGAGCATAGACGAAAAACGGTTAATTTATGCGAAAAACGACACTTTATTTTTAATATAATATTATAAACGTTTGTTTAAAAAATATAAAATGTTAGTTTATGGATAAAAATATTTTAAATAAATTATGTGTATTAATAATAAATACAACAAATAACTCTATAATATTAATTTAACTTCGAAAGCTCTTACTTCGATGTCATTGTATTGTCTTTGCAAGTGGGCGAGGCCAGATAATATAAGATGTTTGGGAACAACATAAATCGAGCGCTACCCTACAAAATGCTTGGCTGATCGCGGCCTTAGATTAATCGATTTAAAAGTTAGGAACAGCGGCCGTTAATACTATTTGATTGCTTAAAAATCAATTACAAATGAAACCCTCGAAGTGTGTATTGGTATTTGACAAGAATAAGTCATTCAAAGGGTTATAAATATGTAGATACCAACTCCAAATAATAGATTTGTCTTTTGATACTCAGTCGATGGTGCAATCAGTGGTTTACGATAATAATTCACTAGTAACGTGCAGTGTTCAGTTCATAAATTCCGAAATACCTGTTATGTTTCTAAACTTCCAATATTGAGATGTTTTGGGTATCTTCCAAATAAGTTAAAGGTTCGAATGATTAATATTTTTTTAATTTAGTTATCGTGAATATTTACAATTAATATTAAACTGACAGACAAACTAGGCTAGTTAGTTATGTAGAGCCCGCCCAATTTCATTGAAGCCTTCGCTCATCATCGTAACCGTTCGTTCCTAAGACACGAACGGCGATAGACGGTACTATTCAGATGTGCAACTCAGCTGCCACCTATTGGAATATCGCACAACATTGAATTACAAACTAAGCTTTCTACATCTATTGCAAGAAGCTGAAACTACATTTATAAGTAAGACCTCTAAATGTGTATAATAAAAAAATAATAGGTTATTACCGAACCTTATTAGTAGCGAACCACTTGGGGAGACCAATGGCAGAGGTGTTGGTTATCAAATAAAACGGTTCCCGGGGTGGCGGTACCCATACCCGCCGTAATTCGTAATTCTCATTAGCCCTGAGACTGATGATGATCAATAATAAATAAGCATTTGAATTACGTAAGAAAATCCCAATTATTAGGCAATTAATACACTAATTAATTATATCACTTAGAGCCACTTTGTAATAATTGTATCATATACCTATTTATGCATTTACTCTATAATACATGAATATATGTATGTGTACAGTGTGCGCACGTATGCATATATGTACATGTATATAATAATGACAAAATACCGTAAATCGATATTAGCCCGTAGTTCGATGTTTTACCGTTATTTTAATAAGATATTTATTTATTCTATCGTTTACCGTCGTTGTATCGCTTAAGATTAGTTCCTAATTATAACATATTTATTATAACTAACGTAAACATCAATCTTATTCGGTTCCGTTGATCAAAATAAATCTTAAAACAACTAGCTTATAAAATGTGTGTGGTGCATTGATTATTCATGTAGTTTCGTAATACGAAGTTTGGTTATATCCCAACAGATGGCAGTAGAGTATGATATCAGAAGAGCACGATCTACCGTAGTTCGTGTCTTAGGTGCGAATGATTACGATGATTGCCGAAGAGCAGCAGAACTACTTAGAATCTAAGCTAGTAAGGACGTCTGTCCAGTTGAATATTTATTTTAAATGTTTACTATAACTTAATAAAGCAACTAGTAATCACTCGAACCTCAAACTTATTTGGAAGATACCACAGTCATCTTAAATTGTGTTAAATGCAGTTAAAGATTTTAAATTTACTAAAAAAATCCAAAATTATAAGTCTTGATCACGTAAAAGGAACGGAAACTAAAAGCTTCCACCGGAAGTATTACTTTTACCAGAAGGCTATGTTTAATTCATAAATCCGATTTCAGCTGCTGAAATTTTCTGAAACTTCTGTGTCTCTAAATTCTATCAGGAGAGACAACTTTATGTATCTGGGTTATAATTCTAGGAAATATTCATATTATCCAGAGATAAGCCCAGTTTTGCTTTGATACCCACTGCTAACGCGAGACGTGCTATTTTGGCCAAAGTTTTCAATGATAAGTCGAGTAAAAATTAAATTTCTGTCTAATGCATATTCTATAAACTTGTTAAACTTAGAAATCACAGTTAAATTCGTCAAAAAAGCACCAAGTTTTAACTAAGAGAAGACGTCAAACAATTAAATTAGATAATTGTATTATTTTAGGTTTAAAATTCCCGCTAAAGTTTAGTTTCTAGTTTATAATCTATTAATTTTAGGCTTCGCAAAATAAATTAAAACAAAATAAATAAATTAAAGTTGGTACGAAATTACGCATAACAACAAATTATTCTTGCATGTTCCCGCCAATAAATATTGAAACCCTGTTAATTTGTTCGTAGTAAATTCAGTCCCGTTTTTAACCGTTTTTACGAAAAAATGATCGTATTTTAGAATAAAATTTTTCTCCGTGGATACAGACCCGCCAAACGTAAAAAGATGTGTTTTAAGCGTGGTTCGAGTCTTCGCTCTTTATTATTATTCTCCGTAACCGCTTGCGGCGCGATATCGATATATATATATCGCATACTTTATATCTAATAAAGTATGCGACCCCCCTCCACCGTAAACAAGAGAGGGTATCATTTTGAATACACGAAGCGAAGTGCTCAAGCCGCTGTCGGCCGTCAAGTTGACATATCCAGTAGGTACAAAGAATTGATATTACCTCTGCCGCTTCCGAATTCAACTGACCCCCTCCCCTGCGTAGGAAGAAATCTTTTATAACGTAGTGTGTCGGTAGAAAAGATACTTTATAACACAGTATCTTTTGGTGCGAACTTCGCGTTTGTCGCCCGCTTTAGGGGTCCAACAGACACAGCTATAAAAGCTCAAGCGTTATTTGGCTTGGCCTACTTCAGCATTGGGAATTCCATTTCCCATTGGGAATGTACGGCAACCGATACGCCAAATACGCCAAACCAAATAACGCTTGAGCTTTTATAGCTGTGTCTGTTGGCCCCATCATACTTGATGTGAAAGAGCGACATCTTGCGCCTCCGTGGATTGGGACCTTCATTCTATTTATAGTAGTGCAACACGGGCATGTGCCTAGCGTGGTGGTCGTAAAATTCTCAAAATATGTAACTAGCAGTTTAATAAATAAAGAAAAAATTTTAAAAAAAAAAGTAGTACTTGTGTGTATCACCCTGCCTGGCACAATATACTTTATCTCACTCACAAATAAACTCGAATGCATATAATAATATTTATATCCATACATTAAACACAAAGCTTCTACCTCCAAGTAATAAGATAAAAGATAATCAAATTAAACAAATTACTTTGTGTTAACCACTATAATCACATGTTATAATAACTACATGTTTCAAAACCGATGGTTTCTTCGTCAGGATAATAACATGAATAAAAATAATAAAAGAAACAAACAAGTATAGACAAAAAGAACAATAGACAAGATATTAAAGAGAGGTGATTAATTACCTAAAAATATCATTAAAAAAAACAATTATATCAAATTTATTTATAATATAGTAACATTACATTTTATATATTAAAATAATATTTTTAAATTTTCAAAATAAAATCAGTTTGATGAAACAACAAAAACAATAAATTATGATAAATATAAGTATTAATATGAAAATAAATTTAAGAGATTAGAGCTATTTAAAAAAAATATTTTGTAATTTATAAATATTATTACAATATTATAACATGTGATTATAGTGGTTCACATAAAGTAATTTGTTTTATTTAATTAAAATGATGCCACAAAGTAATTTTGCAAAGATTGAAGAAATGAAAGATAATTTTATTCATTTAAAAAAAATAAACTTTTTGCTGCATTTTTCATTTCCCTAAAGATCATAAAAGCTTACAGAACACGTAGAAAATACAGAATACCCAGAAGAAGGTTATCCATTATTCGAGAAATAATATAGAAGATATTTGCATTGCTGAAATATTTCTTAGAAATGCAATATCTTGAGAGATTTAAAATGGAATCGTCTATTTGAATATGATGTTATTTCCTGAGAGTCCAGGGATACGAATTAAAAACGAAGTATCCTGCAGGATTCAAATACCTGTATAATAAATCACCTTCTGTCCCAGATAGCGCCGTTCCAACGAGACTTCGATTGTATTGAGACGGTTCTTACTAGATAATATTTAAAAATAAAATTTGATAGAAAAGATACGAAGAATAATGGATGAGATACAATGGAGAACAGGAAAATACTACACAAATAATATCTAGGCACTAACTTTAGAAGGGTATAAACTAGTGATGCAACGAATACTACTTTTACGAATACGAATACAAATATCAAACCTACTATCCGGCGAATACGATTACGAATACAAATAACTTGGCAGAGTAATAAAACACTTATTTATTTAACCTTTTTAAAATGATGCAATGGCTGTACACAGCCGTTGTAAAACCAAGGATCATGCATGCAGCCCTGGTCTGGTGGAGGAGAACAACACTGAAAACAGTGATGGTCACACTCAACCACATACAGGGACTTGCATGTAGAGGAATCACGGGAGCTATGCGAACCACTCCAATACTAGCCATGGGAGTGCTGCTAAACCTTCCCCCACTAAACTTAGAAATAGAGGGGGCGGCGATGGCGGCAGCCTACAGGTTACAGTGTAAAGGTCAATGGAGAGGTGAGCTGCCCAAAAACAGTCATACGGAGATCGGAACAAGACTGAGGGCAATTAGCCCGACAGCTGGAATGAAGCAAGACGGCAAACAAGCCGACTACTTCTTCAGACAGCAGTTCGGGGTGATCTATCCCACAAGGGAGGAATGGGACACGGTTCCAGGTCCAACCTTCAAACAGGAACTAATCTGGTTCACAGATGGGTCCAAGATGGAGGAAGGAACAGGGGCCAGGGTCTGTCTGCAGGGATCCAAGAGGGAACTCAGTATACCTCTAGGAACACACTGTTCTGTGTTTCAAGCTGAGATGAAAGCCATCTTGGCCTGCGCACAGGAGAATATACGCATCGGGTACAGGAATAAGAACATAAGCATATGTTCTGATAGCCAGGCTGCCCTAATGGCACTGGGAAGTAACCGATGCGACTCTAGACTGGTGATGGAATGCAGGACTATTCTCACAGAACTCGCTAACATCAATAAAATAACCCTGATTTGGGTACCAGGACATAAAGGTATTGAGGGCAACGAGCGGGCTGATGAACTAGCAAAGAAAGGGGCGAAAGCACCACTTGTAGGATCCGAGCCGGCCGTAGGAGTAGCAGCTTGCCACACAAAACTACATATCGATAGGTGGGTCAAATCCCAGCACTGCAAAGAATGAGAGAGGGCACCCGGAATGAGACAATCCAAAGTTCTCATAAAAGGACCGGACCCTAGACGAACCAGGAAACTACTCGATATGGACAGAAACTCGCTGAGAGAACTGGTAGGACTATTAACGGGACACTGCCATCTCAGGAAACACATGCAGATATTGGGAGTGGAAAACACTAATATATGCAGAAAATGTGAAGAGGATGAAGAGACTCCAATTCACCTATGGTGCCAATGTCCTGCCCTGGTGGGAACTAGGCTCAGATACCTGGGGAGACATACAGTAGAACCAGAAGACATAGCCACATATCCAATGACAACCCTGGTGAACTTTATTAAAGGGACTGGTTTGTTGTTAAAGGATTGAGGTAAAATGGGAGATAGCACAATGGGCCTATGTCCTAAGTGCTCACGGGAACTGCTTGTAAACCGTCTCCGCCTTAAAAAAAAAAAAATAACCTTTTTCGGTTTGTTTTATTAAACTAATAATTAAAATTTAAACTGTTAAAAATTTATTGAGAAAACACAACATCTGTAGATTCCCTGGTGACAGCCAATTTCTTTTTTTTAGTTTGGATGTTGCCAGCTGTTAAAAAAAGCCTCTCCGAGGCGACTGTAAATGGCTTGTATGAAAAATATTTTTGCGCGAGTTTTTTCAGTCGTAGGAAATGTATATCGTCTAGCGAGCAGAGCAATGGATCAGCAGATGACTATAGCGTTCGGATACTGAGGTGCGTGACATACGGTATAATCAAACGGAAATGCGTACAAAAGTTTTTTTTATAGTATTCGTAAATATTTGCTGAATACAAATATTCGGTAAATGTCTATTATTCGGCGAATACGAATATTCGTATTCGTTGCATCACTAGTACAAACGTTTATATGCTCGAGATTCTGGAAAATAAGAATCATCTAAAGTATGTCATAAATAGAAATAGAAACATTAAAAAAAAAAAAAAACTTTTTTTTTTCATTATGATTGGGTCGTCAGGATACCTACCCTGTAGCAACTTGATCAATTTAAATATATCTTAAGTCAAGCTTAAAAAGCAAATTCAAAACCTGCCCTAAGAAAAAAAAAAATTTCAGATTCAAAACATTGCTTAACCCGGGGTCATAGGGCTGGAAATATGACCCCGGGTCTTGAAGCAGTGTAAAAAAATTCCGAGAAGTGGCTTTTATAACATCTATGTTTGGTATCATGGATTCCAAGGCGTAGGTTCTATGGGGCTTTAGAGGACATTAACTGTATATTTTGACACTTAGAATAGTGAAAACTGATAAAATATGCGGAAAATACCCGCGGTAGTGCTCATTAAAAGTCACAGGATCTGAATATCTAGGTTATCCTAACATTACCCCATTTTTATTTATGTTCTCCGATCATCTGGGTGCCATATATAGGATGTCCAGTTTCGACTCATGTGTGACAAAAATACTAGAGAATAATTTAATAATATAATATCGATATAGATTTGACGGCTTCCTTGTTCGAGGGGCAAGGCTCTCGACTAGCGATCCGGAGGTCGCGATTTCAAATCCCGGCGTGCACAGTTAATTTTTATTTGATTGATTTGCTTCTTCAAAATTCAATCATTTAAAATGTTCCGATGTGGAGGGCACTCTCGCCCTGGTGTAAGACCACCATCCAGAATTGAACCGTTGCTTGAAATGGCCTTAACCGTGTTTGGTGACTAGATAGCAACGAAGACTCAAAAAAGTAGCATTTTAACACCCATTTAAAACAAAAATTGACGTAACCTAACCTAAAGGAACCTATTGAATCATTTTTTTTTCATCACTTTTAATGTATTTTTAAATGAGGTGTTGAAGTTGTATACTCTTGAGTTGTCCGTTCGTCATTCCGCACATACCTCTTCCCCGTCTCCTTCCCCTCCCCACTTACCTTAAGCCTCACAAAATACCCCAATTGGTGATGCCATCGTTTTACTGGCTCCAGGCAGTATGGAGCAGTTGGGACTCTTGTGCGGTACTCGCATTAAAAAAAACAGGAAGATAATATTATGTACCTGCTAAAGTTCAATCACGTGAACTTGTTTCAATGGTACCAAAGAGAAATATGCAATATATATGTACAAGATGTATAACAAATGGATAGAACTTATGATTCCTTTGTTCCTGTCATCGTATTCTATGATCTATGAGCTTTTATTCCAAGCATTTTCACGCTCTAATGAAAATTTTCCAGCGCTAAGGACGGGAAGGACGGGGAATTTGAACAGATACCTTGTGACTTTACTGAAAAGGCTTAGAGATCCTGTTATATCAAATATTCAAACTCCTTCCATATTTACCGCCCACTCTCCCGCCCTTACGTTTCTGCACAAATCTTTAGATTATAAGAAGCAAATAGTCGCAATTTAAATGAAGGTTTAGGATGTAAGGAAATAAGTTCAAATACCGATGAACTTAATCGAAGGGTTCTGTAATAATTGTTAATTAACCTTTCGGAAATGATTACCTTTTTAGTGGAACATACTACAAAGTTAAAAATTTTTGGAATTTGTGAGGAACACGGACGTGAAGAGGAAGAAGTAGGGGCAAATATATAGGTTGGAAAGCACCTGATGAGGCCCTAGCACGCTTGCTCTATAACGATCGGTAGGATAACTATCGGTAACTTCTCATCGTTCCCTACGACAACTGCAGATCGCAAACGAATAGGTGACAGTTCACAATGACTAAGTGTCCTTAATATATTCGATAACAACTGTCGTTTGTACGTTTGAGATCTGCAGTTGTCCTAGGGAACGATGAGAAGTTAACTTTATATCGAGCGACCGTGCTAACACACCAGGGAGGCCCTAGCCTCGCTCTATAACGATCGATAGGATAACTATCGGTAACTTCTCATCGTTCCCTAGCATGACTACAGTTCGCCAACGAATAAGTGACAGTTCACAATGACCAAGTGTCCTTAACATATTCGACAGCAACTGTTGTTTGTACGTTAGCGATGTGCAGTTGTCCTAGGGAACGATGAGAAGTTACCGATAGTTATCCTATCGATCGTTATAGAGCGAGCGTGCTAGGGCCCTGATCCGTTTAGAAAGATGGCTAAACGATATATCGAGTAACTTTTTAATTTAAAGTTAGTATATCGCCATGGCGATACTAAGAGTACAGTCCACTTTGTAACGTATTTTTTATAAAATTTGACACATATTCTGAATGGTAAATTCTTGATCGACTTCGTTGTTGAGTGATTATGAATCCGGAAATCACGGGTTCAAATCCCGAGCGCGCAGATGAATTCTTTTATTTTATTTATTTTTATTATATTAATCATCAACGCCCTAATGAGCTTTTACACATTTTTACTGTTTTTGTGATTTAGTGTAAACAGATCGGGTAAAGTTTTAGATAACAGAAAAAATGCAAAAATGGAAAAAAATAATGCAAATTAAAAAAAATTAAATAAAAAATTAAATAATATTTATTTTTAATTTGTGTTATTTCCCAATTTAATAATTCGAAATTATTATTTGTTTTTTTTTTTAACTGAATGAGTTAAACCTCAATTTATAATATTTTAATTAATGAAGATAATATTAGGGAAACTCAATCGAAAATGCGTTAAGAAAATGAAGATAATGTTGGTAGTTCTCAGTCGAAGTATGATACAGTTAAAAATGACCGGACCGAAAAGGGATGCATTAGCTCAGTGGTCAGAGCATCTGCCCGGAAAGCCGAAGGTCCTGGGTTCGAATCCCAGATGTATCCGTATCTTTTTCTGTTTCAGATTTTCGATTGAGTTTCGCTAATATTATCTGCATTAATTAAATTTGAAATTAGATTATACACTAAATTTGTGATTGAATGATACTTTTAATAACTCCGTGGTAAAACACCACCATTCAAAATCGAAATATAGCTTAAAATTATTGTGGCCGTTTTTGGTGACCAGATCTGAACAGCCAGGTACTTCACAACCTTCCTTTCACTCATCTCCTTCCCATCGCCACTTTATTCAACCTTACTAAAAAAAACACTTAGTGTTATCATAGTCTCACTGGCTCCAGACGCTTGGGAGCAGTTGAGACGCTTGGGCGATACAATATATTTAAAAAAGTGTACAAATCTAGTGGCCATTGGTTTGATTCACGACATGGTAAAAAGAATACCTTTTAAAAAATATTTTATTGACGTAAAGTATTTAAATATTTCCTTAAATTTTGCAACTATCGCCAGAAGTGAAACGATAAATACAATTGTTTTCTTTGAACCTTGAACCTCATTTTTCTTTTAACAGCTTTACAATAATCATTTCTGAATTAATAAAAATACTCTTTATACTCCGTCACACCATATTGCCGTGTTTATATGGAGGAGAGGACATAAAGCCATACGCGAACTCTTCCCTGTTTGCCTAATTTACGTCAGCACGGTCTTATTTAATGTACAAAGCAACTCTAAAAGTGCGTTACGATAAGGGGTCATACAAGGTACAAACCTGGGTAGGTGAAGGTATAAGTGAAGTTTTTTTGGCAGAGCTTTTTCATGTTCGGCCTAACTGTCCCGTCACGGGCCCTACAAGGAGAAAAATGTTATTCTAAAATACGATCATTTTATTCGTAAAAACGGTTTTTTTTTCTTCTTTTTTTATTGAAAGCATAGTAGTATAATAAATAAATCAACAAACAAGTCCTGCTAAGCCAATTGAATTGGCTTGTCAGCAGGTACTTATAATTTAGTAACATATACATAATTTACATCTTATATCTACAGATAACATTTTTTCATACATTTTTCATACACAAAATAAACATTTTTTTTCCGATAATAAATTTTTCACCATACATTTAACCTTATTCATAGAATTACATTGTTTTATAGTATCAGGTAATAAATTAAATATCTTCGGTATGTTGTATTCAAACGTTCTCTGTCCGTACTTATTATTAAATTTCGGAACTATTAACCCGTCGCGCGTGAATCTAGTGATGTATTTATGTTCTAATTTCTCTTTATGCTGCGGGGTAAATATATGCTGAATTATTATTGACCGGTACTGAAGTTCTTACGAACAAATTAACAGGGTTTTAATGATTATTGGCGGGAATATGGAAGAATAATTATCTTTATAATTATTATAATAATTATTAACAATTGGGAAGCTTAAGGTGTATTGTAGGAGCTACATGAAACTGGAGAAAATTTAATACACAATACAACATGTAAATAATTAGCAATTTGTATGTAATTGAATGTACAAATTACTATAATAAAAAAATTAAAAAAATAAAAAAATAAAAAAATTTGATATACGTACTAAATTACGTATACCAACCAATTATTCTTTCATTTTACCGCCAATAAACATTGAAACACTGTTAATTTGTTCGTAAGAACTTCAGTCCCGTTTTTAACCGTTTTTACGAATAAAATGATCGTATTTTAGAATAACATTTTTCTCCGTGTAGTTCGAGACCTCACTTTATTTAAAAAATATATTATTTATTGAGATTTTATTAATGCATCTAGCCTGATTTTTTATTGTAATATTATTAGTATGTGGTCATAATTCACTTCAAAACGTAGTAATCAAAAGTTTTTCAATCTGCTGTACCTACCTAATATTTGCTAAAAAGTCGTAACAAGAATGACTTCACTTCAAATTGATAAAAACTAATAATTTTGGTTGGGGATAAAGTGATATTTCAAATTATTTTTTAGTGAAGAGTAATATTTCTTTAAAATGTAATAAATGTCATAATGTGTAAAGGGTCCACTGCAAGAACGTTGAATGTCACAATTTTTTTGTGTTATAAATATCATTCGAAACCTTTGTTTATATAAGAACTTTGTATGTTTCTAAAATATGATAAAAATACCTTTTCTGAAAGCGAAACATGGCTACAATTCTTAATGTCACAAATTAATGAGTGATTTGATTTTGAAGAGTAACATGGATAATCATCGTTCTTTAATGTGCGTCAATGTGGACAATGATCCTTCTTTAATAGTAAAATGAACAATTATTTTTCTTTTCGCAATGTGTAGAATCATTATTTTGCAATAAACTCTTCGGACTTGCATAAGAATATGTTTTTATTCCATGATGTAATTTTTTTGGTTAAAGAACTAAAATATGTATAACTTTAACTTTTATGTTTGTCCAGTGTGTAGTTAGAAGTAAGATTGTAGAAATGTATTGAAATTTGTACAGCCAGGTGATTTTTCACAAAAACGGCGCTATACAAGACATCCAAATATTATTATTATTACTTTAATGTGACCGAACAATTCCATAATGTGCAACTTCATCACTCCTTTGAAATGTTGTAAAAGTGATGAAAAAAAACCTATTTCTTCAATCTTTGCAAATTCACTCTGTGGCAACATTTTATTTAAATGAAACAAATTACTTTTGTATAAAACACTAAAATCAGTGTTATAATATCTACATGTTTCAAAACCGATAGTTTCTTCGTCAAAAAACATGAATAAAAATAAGAAAGGAAACAAAGAAGTATAGACAAAAAGAACAATGGACAAAAATATTAGGGAGGGATTAATAATGTAAAATTAAATATTAAAATTATTTTAGAATATGTTAACATTACATTGTATATTAAGAGAATTTAAGAAAATAGTAATAATAAAATAAAAAACTTATTTTATGTTAGGTTGGGTTATGGGCTATTTTTTAAAGAAAATAATCACTTTTAATGACTTTTCAAAGGGGTGTTGAAATGCCACTATGTTGAGTTGTCGTGGAACCAATAAAATATGCTTTGTTTATTTTTCAACGCCCGCGTTTTATGCTACAGTTTAAAAATTTAAAATACGAATCTCAAAACCACTTTCCAAACAGTATTGTAGTGGTCCCTTTGTATGTATAATATATTGCAAAATATGCCTTACTCTAAAGTTGATATTTTTCTGATCATTGATTGCTAAAAACGGTTGTAGAACGGAACAGGAGATAAGAGAATTTTAGCGACAGTTTCACTAAAATCGTTCAGACGCTTTAAACTTGTTTAGACTTTAAATCATTTTTAATGCACGCCACAGGTCTAATAACACTCTAGGGCCAGTTTAGACCAGGACACAAAGTTAGCCCTACAGATCACCGTCACAGAACTATATCTTATACAGTCGATCGAACTGTGAATGAACTCCATCCGTGAGGTAATAAACTAGGCCGAATTTCAGGTAGGGAACATTCCTCACGCGCCAATGTTATTACAGTATACGCGGCCGGGGTCTGGGCAAAGGGTATTTTGCACTTATTTTACCTAAAAGTGAAATTCCTTTAAATTTATGAGGTCGCCCGTGACCTCCGAGACTTTTCGCCGTACAACTTTTATTACGTGCGTGTTGAATTTTTCACGTACTACGTAGTGGCGAAAACCAGAAACTCTGTTTACAGCAGAAAATTCGCTAACAAAGGTGAGTTCTGGCGTTCCAAAGTTTGAACTGATTTTTTGTCATAAATAACATTAATATATACCTACATTTTGCAACGTTTTTTTTGTGTGTATTAGTAATTGTATTACAACTTATGTTTTAGAGTAACACTTGTGTTAAAAAGGCGGAGAAACGTGGATAAATAAAATTTTAACATACATTTTTCTGAAAGATTAAGAGAACAAAAAAAATATGACAAGTGCTTTATACGAAATAGAACAGAAATAAGAAATGAAAAAAGTATATCTAATATTGCATTTGAGAAATATTATATTATATTACAAATTTTTATAATTGAGGTGTGTAAAAGCAAAGGCAGCAATTTTCATTTCGACGAAATTGCTATGTTTGCTTTTGAAATGACATGGAGATGGTAATCATTGCTTTTACGTACAATATTACAAACAAATATTGTATACACGTATATTACATACATTACGTAAAAGTAACGATAAGAATCTCCATGTCATTTAAAAAAACATAGCAATCTGGTAGAAATGGAGATTGCTGCTTTTGCTTTTACACCTCAATTGATATACTACTGATATAATCTTGAAATTATAATGTCATTTCGTAAATATTCCATAAAGTTTTGAAGCATCAGAAATGGTTTTACAAGGTTCGTGTGGAATATTGCATTAAAATAGCTTGTTCTATCCGGGTTTTATAAATCAATTAAATTCCTTTTTTATTTGTAGTTCGCTAGATTGTTTCCATCACAAGCTATGGAGCTTTGAAACATTGTTTAAGAAAAAAATGGGCTTTGAAACTCAGGCGAACGCTGGTTGTAAAGAAATCAATCATCATCATCATCACAATTGACTCTAGAACCCGTGGTGGGTCTTGGCCTCCTCAAGAGTCTTCCTCCACTCTCTCTGTTTTGTACCAGCTCTCTCCAGTTCGGAAGCTCCAAGGTACATATGTCTTTGAGAACGTTGTCGCTCCATCTTAATTTGGCCTTCCGAGGCTCCTTCGCCCTACAGGTCTAGATTTTAGCAGGGACTTTGGTGCTTAATGCTCGGTCATTCTCTCCACAAGACTCAGCGACCGAAGTCTTCAAGAAATCAATATTTTATATCCTTATTTTTAATTTTAACTTTAATTTATCAAGTGAATTTTATTTTTATTTCGTGTTATCTTTGGGTACCTTTTTATGTGAATACTGTACAAGAGTCCCAACTGCTTCCAACTGCCTTGAGCCAGTGAGACTTTGGCATCACCAATGGAGGTATGTTGTGAGACTGGAGTTTAATCGGGAGGGGAAGGAGGTGGACAAGAAATAAGTGGGGAAGTACCTGGCTATTCATCAAATACGGCTAAAGCAATTTCAAGCAACGTTTCAATTCTGAATGATGGTCTTGCGTGAGGGCGATACTGAAAATATATTCCACTCTGGAACGTGCCGCTAATATACTCGTACATTATATTTTTTTAAATGATGAAATTGTAAAATAACAAATTACCAGCGGATTGCTAGTCGAGAACCTTACCCCTGGACTGTATCTTTGTTTTGAAATTTCATTTCTATTTTTTATGATTTTTATTTTTCTTTGTGTAATAGTTGTGTATATTTTATCTCGTGTAATATTGCAGACTGAAATTGCACTATCCTCCCAGTAATGCTGGAATAAAACTTAAATAAATAAATAATAATAACATTTTTTTTAAAATACGGTGTTGTGGAACTAATTTTATGGAGATTGTGGGCTAGATTACAGAGTTAGACAAACGTATTGTTACTTGTTAAATTTGATGCATGAAACAATATTGGATTTTTGAGTTGTTGTTCAAAACTAGGATGGCAGCAGCTGTAGCTGAAGTTGAACAAATATTCTGTCCAAGGATCTGCATAATTGCCAAACCTACAGCGTTGGACCTGAAGATATAACGAACCTTATTTTAATTTATTAGGTTTCCTACCAGCCCAACAAAAACGCGGATTGCGTACATTTACAATAGGGTGCTTCAAAAACATATGGAAAATATATTTTGTTGAATTTTCTTTGGGGCACTTTTCTTGTTTTTCCAAAATTTTAAAATTACATTGTTTCTTTAAAGATTTTTTAATGAGGTTTTAGGGGTAAGGGCAGTGGCCCGGAAATCCGAAGGTCCTGGGTTCGAGACCCAGATGCATCCGTATCTTTTTCTGTATTTTCTGTGTCAGTTTTTCGATTGAGTTTCACTAATATTATCTTCATTTATTAATTAAAATATTATAATTTGAGGTTTAACTCATTAAGTTAAAAATTAAAAATTATAAAAAATTATTACATATATGTTACACATTCGCTTGTAGGCGCTATTTTATTTCACGATTGTAAATTTATTCTAAAAACAAAAATTAAGTTATTACTCCAATACTCTAATTGCGTTGTCTAAATAGTTTAAGCATGCTTCTTATAATTTATTTTTTTTATAAAAAAAATTCTCTTTTTAAATTTTGAAGGTTATTCCCATCAATGTAATACATCATTAAAGAAGAAGATAACAATAATAATCAATTTTTTTTAAATATGAACATAAAGACTAAAAATATTAGACGTGAGGTTCTGGGTTCGTGTCCCAGTTGCAGCCATTATATTTTATTATTTTTCTGTGTCTTGTTTATTTTCATATTTAAAAAATTGGATTATTATTGTTATCTTCTTCTTCAATGATATGTTTCTTATTGTTTATCTACGGGAGTCGGGAAAGGGGTATGTTGAGCGTAATGTTTGGCTTATTTAACTCTGTATGCAGTGACATATTAAAATTGGATTATTATTGTTATCTTCTTCTTCAATGATATGTTTCTTATTGTTTATCTACGGGAGTCGGGAAAGGGGTATGTTGAGCGTAATGTTTGGCTTATTTAACTCTGTATGCAGTGACATATTAAAATTGGATTATTATTGTTATCTTCTTCTTCAATGATATGTTTCTTATTGTTTATCTACGGGAGTCGGGAAAGGGGTATGTTGAACCTAATGTTTGGCTTATTTAACTCTGTATGCAGTGACATATTAAGTCTGAACCTTAGCAAGCAATGTCTTAAATGTCGCGTATTTTCGTATATTCGATCAATGTTATCGACTCCTATAATCTATTTAAATGAAAAATGCTTAATTTTTTGGCAATTGAAAGCATTTTCAATGGTGTCCTGATAAAAACGATGAACTTCTACTTTTTAGGCAGCCTACAACTGTACACTGTTCAGCAGATCCTGATAACTTACGCGTCGGGGATAAAACACACAAGAACTTTCATTTATCCTGAAATACTGCACAATAATATTATGTATTCAGTCACTTTGGAGTCCAGCCCTTTAATGGTGGCACCAGGTGCGGCCCGCACCATCCTGGAGATACGTGTATTTTATATCAAAATATTATACATATCGTGAATCTCTTCTCAGTCCAGAATGTCTGAAAATTCTTTAGATATATCTTTTATGTTGCATACCATCCCAGTATTAATTCAGGGGCGGATTGTAAGGAAGTACTCTTTAAACGCCTTTGAGGTGGTTTTTTCTTATAATTATTGTATTATATCGCAATAAAGGGTAAAAATTATTATAAGCAATAATTATTAACCTGAAACACTCATTCACATTGAAAAAAATCTCCTGAGAAAATATACATGACCCCGACGGGACTCGACCCCGTGTCCTTCTGATTTTCGGTCAAATGCTCTACCACTAAGCTACGTCGGCTTTTCAATGTGGATGAGTGTTTCAGGTTAATAATTATTGCTTTTAATAATTGTTAGATACCGTTTGTGCTATGCATAAAAATCTTGTCTTAAACATTAGTTTATCAATAAAAAAATTATAGTTAATATTTGACGAGTTAAAGTAATTCACCCGAAAAAAATGTCGACGTAATATGTCTCAACGCTACCTAGTGGGAGATTTAGCACTTACAATACCTTTCTCATATAAAATAAAGATGGTTGTTTTCAGGTGAAAAAATGTAATAAGCAGTAATTGTTGAATGAAACACTAGTATATTTTGAATTATTTGGCAGGTAAGAGATAAGCCGACGTAGCTCAGTGGTAGAGCATTTGACCGGAAATCAGAAGAACATGGGTTCATGTATCTTTTCTCGGGAGATATTTTCAATGTGGAATGAGTGTTTCAGGTTAATAATTATTACTTATGATAATTAGTTTGTTACGTACTAGATACTACATTGTTTGAGTTGTCCATGTTATATTCGTGCATGTAACATAGACAATTAAATAATACAGAATAGTACTGAGAAACTGGCTAGTACTAATAAAACATAATATCTCCGGTCATATTAAAGAGTCAATATTCTCATTTTAAATCTCTGAAAGGGTCGTTCTTCCAATAAAGTGGACATAGAGAGTATTCTAAAATTTCTAAGTTAACACAGACTAAAGGTATTATGGAAAGCAGAGTTATACTGCTATTTTTACAAACGGCCGGCCGGCGTAGTCCAAGGGTAAGGCTTCGGATTCCGAAGGTCGCGGGTTCGAACCCAGCGTGCGCAAATAAATTGTATTTGATTAATTTGTGTTGTTTCACTATTAATTAATTAAAAATAATATATACTATATTTGCGGCACGTTCCAGAGTGGAAGATGCTCTCACTATCGCCCTGGTGTAAGACCACCATTCAGAATTCAAATGTTGCTTTAAATTGATTTAGCCGTGTTTAGTGACTAGATCTGAATAGCCAGGTACTTCCCCACCTTCCTCTCCATATCTCCTTTCCTTACCCACTTACCTTCATCCTCACAACATACCTTAATTGGGGATGCCGTAGTCTCACTGGCTCTAAACGGGAGCAGTTGGGACTCTTGTCAGGTGTTCATTATAAAAAAATTAAAAAACGTGACACATCATTGTAAAAAAAATTGGTAATGATGTTTCTGTAATGTAAATGTTTGTCCATGTATATTTTTAATGGCGCCAAATGGAAAATTGGGACAGAACATCTTCATCCAGAAGTGTTTTCACTGATAAAATACCCATGGGATTACCTGCTTTACGTCGTTTTGATGAAGTTATTTGTTTATTTAAATAAATATTTTTTTATGCGAGGTGGGCCTTCGTAGGTAAATTCCACCCCTGAATAACATATAAGAAAATGCCAGCTAACAACTATAAATATTAAACATGGGTACCTACAGATTCAAGATTTAAAATTCCCCGGCAACATTCAACAGCAGCCGTTCGAGAAATTTCACTCATTTATAATAAATAGCAGAACATGTAGGAATTCCTTTCAAAGGAGAGGCACAAGGAGCAATAAAACTGCACCCTTTATTCCAAGGAGTCCTTAGATTCTAGAAATGGCGACGCGGAGAGTAGCGGTGAAATAGAGTGACAAAGGTAAAAATGGAGCACAACGTTGGCGCGAAGAATAATGCAAAGAAAACCGCTGGGAAAACAATAACATCGAAAAGGCGGCTCAACTTTGTGTATCTCCGCGTCAGGTGGACTAGGTTATTGTCGCATCAAGTGGGGACCGTTTCTTGAGCCGCCTCATTTGTGTTTGTAGTACTGATTGTTGTTGTCTGTTATTATGGATTTTGGACTTGCAAAATTACTAGTGAATTGAATTAAAACAAGTATGAACCAATTGCGAATGAGGAGACCAAAAATGAACGCAAGACTGGTTAAATTGTAAAGAGTTAGATTAATGTTTGTATTTTAGAAATTCTCCTGCAATATTATGATTAAAATCATTATGACTTTTTTTTATTTATTTATTTGGAACCGGAACGGTTTCGTCCTAGATCTGAAGATACCCGTAGATAACAGTCCCAAAAAATATATCTATAACAAAATTATAACGAAGTTTATTCACAGCGTTGTACCTACAATATAACACTTTACAATATATTTTACGTGAATACCGCACAAGAGTTCTAGCTGTTCCCATCCGTCTGGAGCCAATGAGACTATGTCACAACAGTTAGGATATATTGTGAGGTTAAGGGTAGGCTGAAGGAACTAGATGGGGACGAAGAAGATGTGGAAGTACCTGGCTATTTAGATCTGGACACCAAACACGGCTAAAGCCATTTCAAGCAACGAATCTATGAATGGTGGTCCAGGGCGATACTGAGAGTATCTTTCTATCTGGAAGACATTTAAATTAAAAAAATTAATAAAAATACAAATTAATCAAATAAAAAAGTTTTTGGGATTTGAACGCGCGACCTTCGGAATGCTAGTCGAAAGCCTCATCCCTCGACCACAGAGGCCGTCAAAAAAATATTAACATTTTTTTTCCTAAAAAAATTTTTTTGTTAACATTTATTTATAGGCATTGTGCATTTTAGTAACATGGTTTTGTAATTTTTTCCCTTAAAATAGGTATTTGTGAAAATATTTGTAAATGTTTATTTGTCTGCTGCTAATATTATATAATAATACTAGCGTCAGTAATAGTTCTTTATCGGCAAATTTATTATATCGTCTTGTAACTTACTGTATGTAGCTATATTTCAGCCGAAACGGTAATTAGGTATATGAAATTCCCTCGATAGAAAAAATCGCGAAGGATGTTCCGAAAATTATTAAAAACACATGTTTTTCAGTCACTAGCCGTGTAGTATATAGGTATGAAAAAATTATATCTTTTAATGCTACGTTAAACATTTGTCGCAAGACTTTTTTATCTATTTCAAACGAGTCGTTTTCATAAAATATTTTCACAATTTTAGCTTAGTTATAATCGTTTTTTTTCTCTCTAACATCCGGATTTATACATCTCCCTTTCAAACCATCTTTTTTCTTTTTGAATTATTTCTACGGATCTTAAAATAAAAACAGAAGATAAAAAGAGATAAATGTAAGCGGCAGATAGTTTGTACAAGTAGGTACAGTAGATGGATGAAGAAAGGAGTGTCAAGCATATATTATACGACGCAAATAAAATGTGAATGCAAAAAGGAGTCGAGGTTGTTCCATATAGATTCATGGCATCTAAGTAAATCAAATACTAGTTGGTTTCGTAATCGGAATAATTTTAAAACCATAACACCACCACAAAACATTAATGAATGAAGAATTAAGACAATGACAATTGATAATTCAATTGTCAGGATTAGGATTTGTTTGTTTTTAAATAGGAGATCCACAGTTCCACTGCTCAGAGCTATTCGATATTTAATAGACGAAGGAATTATGTATTAAGTAAAACGAAATAAAATAAAAGCTCTTAAAAGTCATCTTCCAAGATTCATAAATAATTTTCATCATCTTAAAATTCCCGTCCAAATTTCCTTCGTAAAACTTTACTTTCACAAGCTACTAATAAAAGTGGGACTTTCATTGAAAGACACTTAAAAAGTTGTTTTAACATTTTTGAAATAAAATAATATATTTTGGATTTTCCTTCAGATGTTGAATTATTCAAAAGGTGAAAATTAAACCAGGCAATCGCCGGCGTTTCCTAACTGAGTTTTAAAAAGCAAGCAATTTTATTAATTATCTATAAAATTAATATTCTTCACTTCTTCAAACACAGCAAACTTTTTAGATTTTCACGGCCAAAAGCATTTTCGTTGTTTGTTTTTGGGGTGTTATGCCGTGTTGTGCTACCTCCTTCTTTAGCCGACGTTTCGGACAGCGTTTTTTTTTTCGATGTGTGATCGACGGATCTGCCGGATCTGCCCTGATGATGGACACTGCAACGCTGTCCCAAACGTCGGCTAAAAAAGGAAGTAGCACAACACGGCATAACACCCCAAAAACAAACAACGAAAATTAATTTAGGGCACTTTAAATTTTTTTATTGTTTAAAACACCAACATGTTTTGTAAGGAATGCTTAACTTTGTCAGTAGTAGGTATGTATGTAGGTATATATATCTACTGATTTTTAGGTAAATGTAAACCCTGGTAAAGTGAGCATTGCTTACGAAATATATTGGTATTTTGAACAATAAAAGTGATTAAAACTAAGAATTTTATCCATTTTGAAATATTCTTTATCTTAAACATTATGCTCCTATTATGTCTATAGATGTTAATTGAAGTTTTTCGTTTTTCAAACGTTTCCCAATTTGGGAGGCGGGTATGGGTACCGCCACCCCGGGAACCATTTATTGGACGACCAACACCTCTGCCCCATAGGTCACCCCAAGTGGTTCGCTACGTTTGATGACTTAGCAGGGGTGCCCGGGTTCATGGGGTTAGGTTTGTCCGGGACTTGGGGGCAGATGCGTCTGCCGACCATCTGCATGGCAGGCCGGATCGGGAGAGGCTGGTTAAGGGAGACCTTTTGATCTCTCCAGCCGGACCTTCTCGACCCATCGCCTTGCACCGCAGTGGGAGGGATGGCTTCACACGTCCTTCACTCCTGGACATATTTATCCCCAGATTTCTACCCACCCCTCAAACCTTTTTCCTTCCCAAGACTTCCTCTCCTTCCTTTCCTTTCAAAAACCCTCCACACACCATCTTCAAAGATGACATAGGCCTTGAGGGAATCTTTCCCTCAGGGCCTCCTGTGTGGAGGTAATGTAAAAAAAAAAAACGCATGATTACTGACAAAATGCATAATTGACTACTGAAAAATTCTTTGTTTATTGTTTTTATAAATTGTACGGCATAATTTAACTGTTGTTTAAATATTGTTTCTATTTACTGTACTATTTGATATGTTTTTTTTTAATCAATAATGCACTTTTAAAAATAAAATAATAATTTTTGTTTTATTGAAATGACCTTCCTCTAATCTCAGAATTTAATAATTCAGCATAATTCTTGCATTATTTTCTAAACCCTACCATTTTTTGTAGAGTTTAGTTGCATTAAAATGTTTATCATATACAGGGTGTTAAGGGACGTGCTTGACTTACTTTAACCAATGATTCCTCATATTATTTGAAGTAAAAAAATGTAAATGAAATTATGCCACACGAGGTGTGGCACACAAGAACTCGTAAGTAACCTGGAGGTCCCGATCCACGGAGGCGCCAAATGACGCTCCATTTACCACGTGTGGAGGGAGAACGTCATCTGCGTTGCCGGCTGAAGAGCTGGTCAGAGCTGTTCCAGTAGGTAACTGCTTTTAGTTAGCTCCAGTAGTTGCTGTCAAATTGTTTGAATTGAAAAATTTAAAAAACAAAACATCAAAAATAGTCACCATGGAACATAATTTTATTCACACTTATTACTCCAAATAAAGTCTGGAATCACTGGTTAAAGTAAGTAAAGTACGTTCCTTAACACCCTGGATATTTGATTTCTTCGTTATTATTATTATAACCCTTAAGTCATATGTACTATCTCTGCGTATATGTATAGTGCCTATCCTCGCAGAAACTCAGACGTCGATGCAATCCATAATTCTGCTTATTTGTTACCACAGTTAATGTGTTTTTTACCACCAAAGTGTAAGGTATATGAAACCCATTAACTTAACAAACGCAAGTTAACCGCCAATATTCACGGTTCATAAGTTTAACTTATTAGAGGTTACTTTCCTACCCTCGTACGCTCGTACGGGCCATTACGTAAAAGTGCAACTAATTTAGCCGAACGTTTCACCTGCTGCCGAGACTGGAACCCCAAAACTTATTATCGATAATAGTAATATATCGTTTAAGCACTGGCCCAACTCGTCTGCATTAGTTCCGTATCGAAAAACGATTAAAACATCGGCCTGGAATTGAGCTAGTTCTACCTCGTAACGAGTTACCAGTTACGTATGTTAGAACTTTTTAAATTACCTACTCGTGCTTCTGAGTTCCTGGTATACCACAGGTGGTGATGTACGATCATTTTTCGTTTTTAAGTTTTGATAGCTTCCGTGTGGAACTCATTAAAACTCTTCGATTGTGAAATAATTTAAATCGATCCGATTCAATCTCGTATTTCACGTGTTATTTAAATTTCATATACGACCTCAAAACTTTTATAAGTTTTAACTAACTTTTCCAAAATTTGAAAACAAAATAAAGCATCATAACGGAAAAAGTTCTCTGGTTCTTTACTTGATACCTAATTTTCCAAATTGGGAGGCGCGATTGGGTACTGCCGCCCCGAGAACTGTTTATTTTGTAACCAGATCATTCCAGAACTTCCCTTCCTTCATTTCCTTAAAAAAGACTCCCCACACAGCATCCCAGGCTTCAATTGATCAAGATCTTCATTTTTTTCTATGTTGCATCGTTTCACTAAACAAAATTTATGTATCTGCAGTATAAGGAGAAAAATGTTAATCTAAAATACGATCATTTTATTCGTAAAAACGGGACTGAAGTTTTTACGAACCAATTAACAGGGTTTCAATGTTTATTGGCGGGAACATGTAATATTAATTTGTTGGTATACGTAATTTCGTACGTATACCGACAAATTACTCTTACATTTTCCCGCCAATAAACATTGAACCACTGTTGGTTTGTTCGTAAAAACTTCAGTCCTGTTTTTAACCGTTTTACCAATAAAATGATCGTATTTTAGATTAACATTTTTCTCCGTGTATGTTTGTATGTCTAGCATTATCTCTTTAGGGTGTTAGTTTACCTATTTGACTTTTACCTAACTTAAATTCGGGAGATTGTGGAATTTTTTTATTAACGATACGTACATTATGATAAAATTAAATGTATTATATTTAGTTAATTTATTACATGGTTGTACTACCAAAGAATATCAGTAGGTAATTTCTCCTCAAATGTGAACGGTTCGGAAACTTAACTAATGAGTGTATGACTAATACATATGTAATATTAAACATGTAGATATGTATTTACTAATATTCGATTGTGGTCCTCTTCGTATAAATTTTAAGAACTTGTTATTTAAACTTTACGTTTCATAATGAATGTTGTGATAAATGGTTTGCCCTCCAATAATTATAATCATCGCTATTACCTTGAAAATGTTAATTACTTTAATAATTGTGTGATGTTTTCTGTTACGTGAGCCAATAAATAACTAAATAAAACAAAAAGAACAGAGGTGAATTGTAAGGTTTTTGCGTTTAAAAGTGATTAGGGATGCTTTAATGAAGTGAAGACTTCGGGCAATACGGTTGTTATGGAAACCATTCAGCCATAACTTGAGCAAGGGCGTGCTTTGCACCCTCTAGAGGGGCACTTTAGATATTAATCAGATCTAAATGATTGCTGTTTAATTTCAGGAGGGCATTTTACAGCGCATTGTTTGTCGATAGTGTTTAAACAACGATGCCTTTTCGGTTGATTACACGGGGAGATTAGGTGGAAAAAGAAATTATTATATTTACCTGCATACCAACATAAAACCATTAAAAGCATATTTTTTTTATGTATCCATGTGTAGGAAGGTATGAGTTACTTTAAATTATGTGATCTGCGTAAAAACTGTATCTAAATTTCTCAAAAATAACAGTGTTCACCTCAAGTGACTTACCATGAAAGAATGATTCAATATATTTACTGTCTGTAGAGAGTATAAATAAAAATTAAAAGTATTTTTTTACATTTTTACGCATCGTTTTTACATCATTTTTACATCGCGTTCATTGTTTTTTTTATTGTTTAAATTATAACATTGTTATAGCAATAGACATAATAGTATGACTAAAAAAGAATAGTGAATTACACATTTTCAAGGATTCTACGACAATTAAGAGAGCTAGCTCTTGAGCTTGGTGTAGGAGTTATTTCATAATTATATAATAGAGTACACGATAAATTATGTAACGTTAAAAAGTATAATATGGCATGAAATGAAGTTAACATTATTTTTATTGGTAATGTTATGGTTGTTAATTTTTAAGAATAATTTGATCTTTTTCTTAAATGATACAAAATTTGTTTTTTTTTTAATTTTTTTTACTTCTTCGGGAAGATTATTGAAATATTTTATGCTTTTGTAAATATAATTTTTGTGACTTTGTTGTGTTTAAAATAGAGGAATTTGAATGTTATGTTTATGCCTTAATGATGAGTTAAGTTTAAAAAAATTATTACATTTTCTTTGAACATTTGTAATATTGAATCTTTTTTTATAAGGGTCTTCAATTTTTGGTATTTCGAAAACTTTGAACAATGTTGCTGAAGGGAATGTTGGTTGTTTTTTTCTAAATTACTTTAATTATTCGTTTTTATACCAGCTTTACAAGACTTAGATTTTTTCATATGCACCTCTCCATCCAATGATTCCACACTGAATAAACGATTGGACTAGTGCGTAATAGACGTTTTGTATCACTGATCCAAAAACCGATGGATGCAATATTTTAGCCATAAGTTGTTATAATGTGTTGTCTAGTCTGAAGTTAGAAGATTGTAGAAACATATGATAAATTTGTTCAGCATCTATCAGGTGATTTTTTACTAAAACGGCGCTATACAAATCATCCAAATATTATTATCTATATTATTAAAACGCTAACGTCTGTCGTTCACACTCGTGCCACGTACGAGATACAAACGGAAGTGGTGCCATCTGTAATATTTAAAAAGAACTATTGAAGTTTTCGTATCTATTATTATATCAGTGGTGTGCAGTTTACAGAGGCTGAAAAGCTGTGCCTATACCCTATGAAAAACGAACCATAAATAAAATAGACTGGAAAAGTAAATTAAAAACATTTTTTTCATGAATACTCATGGCCTCCGTAATCTAGGGGTATGGATCTCGACTGACAATTCGGAGGTGTCGGGCTTAAATCCCAGCCTGCACAAGTAAATTTTATTTTAACGAGTTGTGTAATTTCACAATATTTGTGGCACGATCCAGAATGGAAGATACCCTCAGTATCGATCTGGTATAAGATCACCATTTCTGTTGGTCAAATAGCTTGTAATTGCTTTAGCCGTGTTTGGTGACTAGATTTGAATAGCCAAGTACTTCTCAACCTCCCTCTTGCCCATCTAATCCCCCCCCTCATTACACTTCTTTCAGCCTCAAAACTTACCGATTGGATATGCCTTAGACACACTGGCTCCAGGCGGTTGGGAGCAGTTTGGACTCTTGTGCGGTATTCACATTTAAAAAAATAGTATAAAAACTTGTTTCACAACAATTCTCTTAAGCTGATAATAAAAATGTACATTTTCGAACTTGAAAATGTGCAAGCAGCCTACCTTTGGTCATAGATCAAAGCAAATGAATACCGCACGGTTTTCCCAACCGCAACTAACCATCTATAGACAGTGAGACTATGCCATCCTCATTTGGAATATATATTGAAAAGCAAAATATAGTGGAAAGGAGGAAAGGTATGAAAGTACCTGGCTATTCAGATCTGGTAATCGAAAACTGCTAAAGTCATTTCAAGTAATATTTAAATTCTCAATTGTGATCTTACACCAGGGTAATGCTGACAGTATATTCCACACTGGAAAAATATACTTTATATTATTTTCAATTATTTAACTGTGAAATAACATAAATTAATCAGATAAAATTAATTAGGTACATTCAATAAACCTGTTCATTTTGACTGTCCTAAAACATGTAAATATCCTAGTTGGACAGCCCAAGTTCATTGGAATGTGTAATACATAATGCATTAAACAAATATATAAAAAAATAAAAAGTAAAATAAATAATTTACTTGCACACGTCGGGATTTGAACTCGCAACCTCCATATTGCTGATCGAAAACCTTACCCTTCGACCATCTAACTAACTTCAATTTGGAAGGCGGGTATTGGTACCGCCACCCCGGGAACGATTTATTGGACGACCAACACCTCTGCCAGAGGTCACCCCAAGTAGTTGGCTACGTTTGGTGACTTAGCAGGGGTGCCCGGGTTCATGGGGTTAGGTTTGTCCGGAACATGGGGGCGGATGCGTCTGCCGACCATCTGCGTGGCTGGCCGGATCGGGAGAGACTGGATGAGGGAGACCTTTTAATCACTCCAGCCGGACTCTCTCAAGCCATCGCAGTGGGAGGGATGGCTTCACACGTCCATCACTCCTGGACATATTTATCCCCAGATTCCTACCCACCCCTCAAACCGTTTTCCTTCCCAATTGTGAACCTTCCTTTCCCTTAAAAAACACTCCACACAGCATCTTCAAAGATGACATAGGCCCTGAAGGAACTTTTCCCTCAGGGCCTCCTGTGTGGAGTTAATGTAAAAAAAAATGTTTATTTAAGAATGTATGGCAAGTTGAAAACTTAAATGTAGGTTACCTAAAGGTGAAATAAATAGATCTAAGTATTCAAAAATTGTTATATTCCAGTATATAAAAACTATAAAATATTTTACTTCCAGCGTCATCGTAAATTAACCAGTTTAACGTTAGTATCATAAAAATCTTCATTACCTTTTAATACCTGGTAATACCGCACAAGATTTACGGTATTTCACCCTACCGAAAAGTAAATTCAATCTTGAAAAGCGTTATTTAAATGCCTTAGATTTATTGAAAATAACAACTCTGCTAAAGAGATAAACCTGAGTGTATTCCATCTCTACATTCACTACATATAAGTACGGACTTTTAAGATTTTGATTTCATCACTTCATTAAAGTACAGACTTTTTAATAATTTACCTTAAAATATATTTATTGAATGATGTAACTTTCTTGGAAGTCTAGCACGGTCAACAAAATCCTGTATACATAGGATATTGACTAAATCCGTCAACTATGGTCAGTTAACGATATTTGCGAGCACGGTCAACATTTATGATTCCGTAGTAGGTTCACAAAATTTGCCGTTTTAAGCGCGGCTTCCTGAGTGTCAGATAAGTTGTCAGTATAGAAACCATTTTGAATAATATCATTTGTTATGCAAAATAACTTTCTTATTAATCAATGCTGGTGAACTAACAATGCTCTTAGAATGAAAAGAAATCGTATACGCGATCCATAGACTTAAGGGCCGGAATTCCGATTTTCTATCGATTTATAACATTTGTCCCTTGAAAACTTTAAGTTTCTAAGTTCTTAAAAAATATATGTTATTTTTTAAGATAATATCTGAAGATTTGTAGAGCCGAAACGTTAATTACATAAAATTCCCTCGGTAGAAAAAACTCCCAAAGTGTGCTCCAAAACTTATTATTTACACGTTTGTTTCTGTTTTTTTACAAGTTATATGTATGAAAAAATTCAATATGCTACTTAAAGTGTTGAAAAGAAATTTTTCCTATATTGTAAACGAGTCGTTTTTTATTAAATATTTTCTCAATTTTCGCTCGAATTTTTTACGTTTTTAATATTAGCGGGCTCTCTCGAACCTTCGTATTGTCGTAACTCTCCTTCTTATTCTTTTTGGTCGGGTACTATCGGTCCTTAAGTAATTCATCTACGAAGCGAATAATGGATTCCGTTCCAGCTTGGAGAAATGAAAGTTGTTAAAATATGACTTAAAACCTCCTTAATCAATTAACTCTCGTTTTGTGTCAAAATGTTCATGCGAAATGCCAAAGTATATTAATATTAGTATTTCAATTCGAAATCATTAGTACCTATTTATTAACGTAAATCCGGTAATTTTGTAATCGGTAGCTCCATACTCAGATCCGTCAGTGTTTTCATCGTATAACGAATTCTTATTTATTCCCTGTTAATATCGGTTCGACTTTCAAAAGCGCAATCGTGCTGCATAAAATCATCGAAAGTTGGGCCAATATTGTTATTTTCATTTTGATCGTGCTAGACCTTCTGGTTATCGTTTTCTATGTAAACTCCAGATCATAATATATCATCACAATAATAAATAAGAAATACGTTGCACAACGATTTGTAAAAGAAAATATCGTCAAAGTTCGTAAGTTTTTAGAGATGATGGACGCTGTAACGCTATCCGAAACATCGACTAAAGGAGTAAGCGCAACGCTGCAATTATTTTAATATTTCTACGACATAAGTACACGGAGAAAAATGTTAATCGAAAAAACGGTTAAAAACGGGACTGAAGTTCTTACTAACAAATTAACAGTGATTCAATGTTTATTCTTACATGTTCCCGCCAATAAACATTGAAACCCTGTTAATTTGTTCGTAAGAACTTCAGTCCCGTTTTTAACCATTTTCACTATTAAAATGATCGTTTTTTCGAATAACATTTTTCTCCGTGTAGTAAATAATGTATTTAAAAACGAATCATGCCTACTTGATGCAAAACTAAAAAATATGCCGTCTGGAAGTCTCGAGTCCATTCAATTCCGTGCGGTATTTTCGGTGTTCGTAATTTTGTATTTGTCGGCAAAATTCAGTCTCTCAATAATGCAACCATCCTCGCTGTGAAATATAGTTCCCAAGCTACTACAATCGAAGTACGTTTTCTTTGGCGACCCAAACAAAACCTCACAATAACAACAAACTTAGACTACATTCACAAGTACCGTGCAATTGTAGGTACCAATGCACGATTGTTGGACGTTTAGATTCCAGGGTTTGAACCCTCGAGTAAGGGATGAAAGTGACATTGATAAAGTGTCTTCAGGTTGACATTCTTCGGCGAACGTATTAAATGCCCCAATACTATTTTAATTCTCCACTTATCGAAAGAAAGGTGTCTTTAATTCTTGTTCTTTATCTTGGAGGGTCCTTGAATGAACACGAATGGTTTAACGAATAAGTG
The DNA here is from genome assembly GCA_951813805.1 of Limnephilus auricula. Classification (NCBI taxonomy): domain Eukaryota; kingdom Metazoa; phylum Arthropoda; class Insecta; order Trichoptera; family Limnephilidae; genus Limnephilus; species Limnephilus auricula. Next base: position 5,363,354 of record OX638401.1, read on the forward strand.
AATGATTTCATACTTTAAAAAATATGCTTTGAAGATTTAATTTATTCATTCATACTTCTGTAAAGGTGAAGTCTGGAGTATTTAATAATTGTATAATGCGAGTTATGAAGTCATATAAGTCATGGAGATATACTTAATTGTTTATCATTTTTTTTTTTTTTTGTAAACTAAATCTCTCAGTTTTTAAACGGATGGAAAAATAAAACAATTAAATACTCATTAAATAGTTTTTTATTATCCTTATGAGAAACAATCGGTTTTGAAACATGTGGATATTATAACATGTGATTATATTTACACAATGTAATTCGTTTCATTTAATTAAAGAGATGCCACAAAGTAATTTTGCAAAGACTGAAGAAAAAATTAAATACTCTTCCAAATGCCATTGTTTTTTAAATACTTATTATACAATAATATTTTTCGAAGATTTTTTGAATTTTTTTTTTTTTTTTCCAAGACAATTAATTAACTTTTTAACCGTCCAAGATCACCCTTAATGGGTAACTTTTCTACTTGTAAGTACTTAACAACCATTTGACCCGACAATTGATCCCCTGACTTTTGAACACCGAAATTACAATTATTACAAAATTATAATTTTTTACATTATTTACCAATTTCAAACCTAAAATCGACTTTAAAAATACTAGTTGGTATGAATATTGACGAATTTATTAACAGTGCCGATTGTTTGGACTTATTCGCAGGTATAAACAATAATAGACAAGTAGGTTTATCCTCGATGCATTTGAATGAATATTATTATAGTGTTATTCGACGTTGCATCCTCTCTGCACACCCCTTCGGTGGGGGCACATAGTTGTATTTTGTGTAAGTAGGTAAACCACACTTTCCCTAAACCGACTGCATATTGAATATATGTAAGAGTGTCGGGGGGCAACTGTCGGGGAACAACCGTCATGGAATAATCGTGTAGAATCACCTCCCGAAATTAGTGCACTTTACCCCCGGACATCTTATGTAACGAATTATAGGTACATACGTCTTTAAAGTAATAAACATTTGTTTCCAATTCGGGAATCCCTAAGTACTTCTTAATAAGTTTACACAGTGAAATGTAATAATTGTTCACCAAGAAAAATATGATGACCATCTCTGATACATCTATCAGAGTTGTAAAAATAGACTTCCAATACCGCCCAAGTAAAAGATCACCATTCAGGATCGAAAAGTAGCTTATAACCACTGGGGCTACAGAGATATTTAAATCTTTTTTCTCGGATTGCTAAAGGAAAATTTTCCGCCCACATTAAAAAAAATCATACCTCCGAATTTGAATATGAGATTATAGTTATATATAGCCAATAAATTCACCTATCCTTTTTATATTATGACATATTCGTAGGATTTATAAAAAAACATTAATAAATCGTTAACTTTAAAACATTTTAAGGAATCTAGAGAATATTTGCCATATTTTGGCAACAAATCAATCCGTGGTTTTGCAAATAGTGCCATATTGTGGCAAAAAGTGCTCGAATGGATAATGGCTTTAGTCGTGTTTGGTGACCAGATCAGAATTGAATTCTTACCAACCAACTCTCCACAATCTCCTTCCATCCCTACTTCATTCAGCCTTCTCATAACCCATTTGGGGATGCTATATTCCTACTGACTCCAACCAGTTGAGACTGTTTTGCAATAGCTATGCAAAAAACATATTTGTGAATGTTTGCGACATCGTTAAAATTTAAATTGCATAGTGCTTTTACTGTGCTGTGGCTCTGTCCATAAAACTGAAAAAATGATTTGGACAGGGTGGTTTTGATTTTTGCGCACATGTACTAATAGTTTACACGCAAACCGCTGATGAAATGTTGACAAACATCATTAATGATTCCATTGTCAAAAAGCCAGCGCAGGAACGGCAGACCGCCCTCAGCGCAACATCACATCGGGCTGCAAATAAAACAATGAAAATCCAATTCCCTGACCTCGACTATTCCAACAATGACTCCGAACTGCAGGCAAACGGGACATTCAGTCGAGTCAACTCTACACCTCGTATTTTCGGTTTTCCAAACAATTATTTGATGAATTCAATTCGAGGAAACCGTTGGTGAAAAATATTAATTTATCTAACTGAAATACTTAAATAAATAGAGATGAAATTGAACGAAATTGTTGGTGAACAAAAGATAGTCAGTACTAAAAAATGGCAGAGAAAAGGGGATTTTAGTTATTTAAAAACCGGATAATAATAAATAAATTGGAACAAGAGAGGCGCCGTTATGTTTACTTAGAATAAGATTTGTGATTTTTTTTCTCATGCGGTTAGTAAACTGGAGATTTTGATTACTAACAGGTAGGTAAGTACACTTCTCAGAAACTTTCCAAAGTAGAGCTGATTTATTTGGAGAAGTCGTTTAACTCTGGGTGAGCAAAAAAATGTTGGTTTGATAGCTGGAGGTTAATTATTATTATTACGTACACCACACAGAAGGTCCTGAGGGAAATAATTTTCTATACTGACTATGTCATATTTGAAAGGAAGGAGTGAACCTGGGCCTTAAAAAGACATATTATATTGTTGGAAGGAGAAAACACAGAAACACAAAGACTATTATTTTTTTTGTTCGTAATTTTAAATACGGGTATTTCAGGCATACTAACTTAATCTTCTGAACTATTAACGAGTATATTGTATTCTAACCTGTATTAATGTTTGCGCAAATGCCTTTTTAACGGGCATAAATAAAATAATATTAAAATGAGTATGTATATTGATAATAAGTATTCAATATTCCTAATACTACTGTATATCTTAATGAATTTGGTACCTACCTACTAGACCAAAACTTTAAAAAAAATGTTAAGGATGGCAGGCAGCGCTAATAACACAAATGCTTAATAAAATGTGAATGATTCTGGTATTGCACTTATAGAAAATTCCACAGAATTTTTAAAGCACCAACTTGCCAGCAATGTTATATGCGTAAATATAATATCACCTTTGGAGTGGAGTACGGATACCGCCGGTGCTACCCCGGGAACCATTAATTGGACAACCAACATCTCTGACTCTGATTTAGTAAAGTGCCCGGGTTCACGGGATGACGTTATCCAGGTTTTAGCGGCGATGTGTCTACCCACCGGCTGCACCGGGCTGGATCTGGGGAGGTCGACTATGGGAGACCCTTTGACCTCTCGTGCAGGACTCTATTGACTCATCGCCTTGCAACGTAGTGGGAGGGATGGATTCATACGTCCGTCATTCCTGGACATACTGACTTTAAGATTCCGACCGAGCCCTCATCCCTTTTCACTTCCCAGAACTTCCCCTCCTTCCTTTTCTTAAAAACACCCTCCACACAACATCCAGCGCAGTGAAGTTAATACAAAACGAATTAAAAACCATCCATTAGTTTGGTTATTTTACAAAACTTTTTTAACCTCGGGAATCTATACGCACGTGAACATCTGATATGAAACTTCTGTTATTGAACATCCACGAAGATACAGCGATAGAGATTGTATTTCTAGTGGAGCTTCAAAGGATTAATTAGTTTACCGTATTAATCTCGTGATTTGGCATCCGTTACTTCCACAATGGGAGAAAATTGAAATTCTCAATCATTTTATTTATCTACAAGTCGAGCTCTCTACTGAATCCACTGAATAGAAAATCCCCAGTAGCATGATACTTACCGATTTCAACGAAAACTAATTTCATTTGTTTCATTTAATTGAAAAGTAATTTCGCCAGATTACATAAAACCTTTCGACCCCTCCCAATCAGTGAAAATAATAATACATTAAAGAATATTTTTATTGATTACACCATAGGTAAGAAAAAATTCAGCTTACTTCTCGGACAAACACGCATATAATATACATTCGATAGAATCGATATATCAATAGAATAAACTCACTTACTACTGTGTAGGACCAACATTTTATTATAATTAAAACAATTAATTAATAAAAAATCTTCGTAATTAAAAAAAACTAGTATAATACACAACATAATTAACAGAAGAAACACACAAATATTTACTCTTTGTTTATTCTTATATTGGGGGTTCAAATCATCTTAGAAGTATAAAGCAAAACAATAATTATCGTAATAAATTTTTTTTCATCTTTCTCCTTTCTAAATTAAAAGCTCAATAATATAATTTGTCTCGTATTTTTGTCTTTTAAACAAATAGCAAAATACAATGCATATATTGTTTTTTCATTAAATATGATTATTTTATTCGTAAAACGGTTAAAAACTGGACGGAAGTTCTAACAGGGTTTCAATATTTATTGGCGGGAAAATGTAATAGTTTGTTAGTATGCGTAATTTCGTACGTATACCAACAAATTATTCTTACATTTTCCCGCCAATACACATATAACTACTGTTAATTTGTTCGTAAGAACTTCAGTCCCATTTTAAACCGTTTTTACGAATAAAATTATCGTATTTTAGAATAACATTTTTCTCCGTGTACCATGTAAAGAAACAATAAATAAAAACATAAGTCGACCTCATGACAGGTTTGACCTTAATAACCTTACAAATTATTTGGAACGCTTTCTTAAAGAATTCAATAAATAAATATTGGTGACTATATTTTAGAAAATAAATCTACCTTTATACTACTACAGACAATATTTAATTAAACGCATACACAAGGGAAAATATTTCTTCTGACATTCTGTTCAATTGATTGAAAGCTTTGTTCCACAGTTCAAATAATTTATTTAAAAGTCTGAACCAAAATCCGACTTGTTTGACTGTTAAAACGGAACCTTAATAAAACCAATAAAATAGTTCGATATGAATAGCAATGAGAACTTCCACTGTGAAGTTTCCTTTTTAATCACGTCTCGGGGCGTTTAGGCCTTAGATTTACAGCTCGGCCTGAAATAATGGGTGATAAATTCAACGTCCGTACATTTCCCGTAAAGCTCTAAATTTTAATTATGAAAAAATGTTTTCCCGAGCCTATTCACAGGAATTCAATTACGAAGTTTTTTAGTGAATTTATTGAGATAATTATTTTCTCAAAATTGTAATTCAAGCCAATTGGCAGAAACAGAAGCCCTTCTTGTAGATACGGTGATAGATGTGTTACCTAATTGAATATTGTGCACTTTAGTGATATGTGCGCTTTACGCTTCTTTTTAAATATATTTTATTACTATTATTCATCTTTATTAATTCCATTATCTACGATTGGCGGTGCTTATAATATAAGCAACTTCTAACAAAATACAAATAACAACTCAACATTAGGTTTTTATTTTTTTATTTTTTTTTTTACCTACACGAACTACTAAACAAACATTAACATTTTATATACACACATCTCATTCTAACTATAAATTGCATTCCCCAATACAATGATTACATAGTCTTGGTAACCAATATTTAAATAATATTGATGTATTTGACAATAATTTGAATTTGGCAATCTTTAAACGCCGTATATATGTGCGAACTATTTCTACTTTATTCAGAAACTATTGTAAATACCAATTGTATATATTTTTATTAATACCTATTATTGTTGATATGGAGAATATTGGCAGGCTATCTATTTTTACTTTATTTATATTCTGTATTACCTACATTTCGTCAACTCATATTTTATCTAACCTATATTATGTGTCTTTATATTTTCTGTTATTTACCTGTATTTTTTCACTTCTACCTCTTCACTGTAATTAATCAAAACATTTATTGCTTTGTGTATGTAAAATCCCTATGGGCGTTTAAATAAAAATAAATAAATAAAAATAAAAGACAATTGGCATCGTACCATTGGAAATGCATACTTATAAACTAGTTTTAATAAAATCATTGATGTAAGATCTCTCTTGGCTTATGATACAAGACTTGATGTCTGCTTTACATTTAAATAATTTTGTTCTATAATGGTTAAACCCATACAAAAAATGATTTATCATTTAATCATATAACTTATTGAGAGATACGCTTAATTTGATCCAACAGTACTGCAATGCTTACGTAAATAATGTTCCTAAACAATTTTTTTTTTTTTTTAAATATTCAAAAAAGATACATAAATTACAAATACATTTTATACACTAATTCATTATATAATATATATGTTTGATGTACCCCCATAAAAAAGCAGGTCTTGTGTAGAATTATATAGAATATGTTTTAGAATATGGACTTAGCCCAATAATTTAACTTAACATTTTAATCAACATTTTTTAAAGTTTATCTCTGGAACTATAATCAATCCACCAACGTTGAAAGAGGTTAACTTATAGGTAGGTACCTGTGTGACAAGTATTCGCGTTTATACAAGTATATCCCATGCACTTTTTACGATCTTAAAGTGAGGACTTCTACCTATCGCCAATAAACAGAACGACTTAAATGCTTAACAATTCTGCATTAACCATCGACATTTTCAATATCACTTACAGAGAATTCAGCAACTATCTTTCGACACATCGACCCTAGGAATAACCAGGTTCCACCTGTTGCGGAAACGTCACGCGGTTATGGGATCTATGGTAAGCTACCTTGGAGTACATTAACGCATGACGTTAAAGCAACAGATGGAACCTTGTTATTCCAAAGGGTCGACATGTCACAAAATAGTATTGCCATCATACCATTTTAATTTGTAATCTGATATATGGGTGTTGTTCACGGAGAAATAAATAAATAAAAAAACCTAAAAACTTAATTTAAAGTGTAAGCAAATACCAAACTAATAGTGTGGTGGTACTTTATAACATAACATTAATATAAATTACCGTGCGCCAACGTTCAACCACAACCTCATACGTCAGCTTTTAAAATCAAATATCCTTTATAGATTTTTTCAACATCCGCTCCATAACTTTCTCATTATTTCCTGATCTTCAAACGCCTTCAATAGCGACAAGTCCTTAGTCCTATGCGATTCCTTTTTAAATGTCCTGCGATGTTCTTTTTCGCACAGCCTTGACCACTTGCGACTATTAAATTCGACTTTTAAAGGCATCCCATTCATGATCCTCAGGTAAGCCAGACACAATGGCAGCACTTGTATCAATGAGCCATTGTTTGCTCGTTTCCTGGGCGGACAAAGTCAATTCAGTTCATTTAAAAGTTTTTACATTGAACGAGACGAATGGGCGAGCCGTTTCACAAACTGCAGAGCCTTTGTCAGGGTCTTTTGACCAGAAACCTACAATAGTCCTAGGGTGGCAACGAACAAGCAAATACTACGCTCTCCAACAATGTATTATCATTATATGTTTGCGGAATTTCTCTTGCTGGGCTACTAATTTCTGGAAAATATTAATAAAGCTTTTAGTGTTGGTTAGGCTTTTGCGCAAATTCGATCCAATCTGATTTCCCGAATTAGAACAGTTTCCTAAAATTAATCAATGGAATTGATTGTATCGCGAATTGGATACTATGGTAATAATGGATTTGGCGGTTAGGCAGTATTGCAAAAGCTTTGATATAATATAAAGCAGGATTTTGGCTTAGCCACACTTAAGTTCGTAGAAAATTGTGACAAACAGCCCAAAATAAGGATGGGAATTATTGTGTATGGGGATGGTAACGTATTTAATTTTTACGTTTTCTTTTTTTTTATTATTACATATGATTGTACAATCCCTTAAGATTATTGTGTCAAAATTTGAAATAAATCCGATGAAAACTAACTATGACATAGAACTTGTACGAACAAAATTTTCATGTTTAGTATTGGATTTTCTGGTATACAAAACTTTAAAGCGATTTTCTGACACTCATTTCATTTTTGAAGCCGGTGAACAGTTTAATTCAAAATCTACTCGACCGATTCTTTTGAAATTTTGTATACTACTTCCTTACATGAATGATCAGGTAACAACGCTGGGAGCTTTTTTTTATTTTCCATAATTATGAATTTTACAATAACAAATACCATAGTTTAGACGAAAATCGGTTTTTTTCTCTTCTAAGTGTCACCAAAATTAAAAAAAAATACTCTTAGCCGTTACCTTAAAAAAGTAGTTATCTAATCATATCATTTTTATTTTTGATTTTCGGTGATCCAGCTATGAGTTATACTGTTCACCGGCGGACAACTTTTTTCGAGGCACCTCTGAAGATATGCTGCCGTCGGCTTAACTATTTATATTTTTTTCTTAAAAATTAAGGAATTTATTTTTTTAATGCTTTTCTATAATGTAACGATTAATTAAATAAACTTTTATTACCTGTAGCGCCTAAAAAAATTCTTTTTTACGACGAATTAACTTTACCATCCCCTTGCAAATTATGAGAAAAACAGCCTTATTTGGTTATTTGCTACGTTTATTTTCAGATATATTTTTTTGTTAATTAATTGAAAATGAATTGCGCTTTTTTTTTACAGCGAATTAATCCATTATGCATTGCATATTGCAGTAAAACTATAACTTTAAATACCGTTATAAGCTCTGAGCAAGAGAAAATAACATATATTAATCCACAAGATGTACACATTCTCAACTATGTACCTACATATCCTACCGAATTGTTGGAAAAAAATAATGTTTTATGTAAAGAGGGTGTTTTAAGAAAAGTGTTGGGTTTCAGAATAACTGTTAAGACCAAAAAAAAATTCTTCATTAAATGAATCATATTTATTTAAAATACTTATTTGATACCATGTTGTTATACAACGATGAAAAAAAAAGTAACTATATTATTACTATCTATAAAAGGTCTCTAGTGAGTAGTGCCCAGGGGTGCTAGCATGGTCGATCGACAAGGATCGGTAGGATAATTGTCGGTAACTTCTCATCGTTCCCTAGGACAACTGCAGATCGCTAACTTACAAACGACAGATGATATCGAATATATTAAGGACACTTAATCATTGTGAACTGTCACCTATTCGGACATGATTTTAGATTTTCACGGCGAAAAGTATTTTTGTTATTTATTTTTGGGATGTTATGCCGTGTTACGCTATCTCCTCTCTTTAGCCAACGTTTCGAACAACGTTACAGTGTCCATCATTAGGGCAGATGTGTGCTTATTCATATTCATGTGTCACCTACTCGTTTGAGATCTGCAGTTGTCCTAGGGAACGATGAGAAGTTACCTACAATTATCCTACCGATCCTTATCGACCGACCATGCTAGCACCCTGGTTGGCTATATCGCAGTAAAACAAGAAATAAAGCAAATGTACGAAAGAATAAATAAGAACTTCAGGGGCAGAGGCATATGGGGCATTTTTTGGAATGTTTTCTTATGTGTTGATCAAATTTTCTTTTGCAATGAAAAATTTTAAAGGTTGTCTGAGCCTAATATTTAACCTCAAAACACGACTGACAGCAAGTAATATAGGTATGGAATAAAAAAAAACCCATTTCAATGTAATTTAAATTTATAGTTGTGATGGGAATGAAATCCGCAACCTCCCTCACCCTGATTGATTCTGAGTGGTTTACCCGTTATCCATTAGTTCTGTTCGGGTTATTTCACCTAAACCACTAAAACTCTCACAGTGCACATCGGTGGCGGTTCGTGCTATGAGGCAGGGAAGGCTGTGCCTCATAAAAATAGAGAAGAAAATGGGAAAAGTTACACGTATGCAGTATCCATATACATCCTAAAAATATAGGAAAAATTTAAGTAAAGTATAAATTTTATAAGTTATAAGTTTTAAAGTTACTTCGATTTACATGTTTTGATTGAATATTTTCATATTTCACAAGGACTGGTAGACTTTATATTACGTAACTCATCTCGTCCAATTTCCACTCGCCCCGCTGAACTACTTATACAACTCAGTAAAATAATACCCTAGTGAGGCAGAGATAGGGCCCGCCTCCGAGAGCCGCTGAAGGTGGTGAGTAGTGGGGAAGTCACGTAGAATCATCTACGCTAGTCGACACGGTCGCGCGTTCTTTAGTTTGAGGCACGCCTCAAAAAACATCATTTGCGATTAGCTCAAGCGCTCTAGTGACAAGTTTTGTGATTGTTTGTGATAGCACGCGGCAGTAGGTACCTACGGCTATGGCTATTTGGAATAATTTTGTAGGGCGAATTTGCAATTCACGGTCTATCTTGTATTATTATTATAGTTTGACGTAGGTAATAAATAATTCTACTTTTTTTTTCTAGGTGTAAGTGTACATAATATTTTCTTAAAAAACGTTTGTGCTTCCCCACTTTTCATCCCTGCAAACCGCCACTGGTGAGTACGTATTACCTACCGTCAAAAAATAGGAACACCCTCATAAATTCAATAAACATAGTGCAAAATTGTGTTCGCCATCGAGGGAAGTAGCGATATTTTTTGTGATTTGAAGTTCTTTTTTCGTCGGATAATCGATATCACAAGTTGCGTTAAAACTGGCTGTCCATAGAGCCAATTTCATTACAGATGATTTTAACTAAAAGTCCAATATCACGTAAAACATTGCGTTGAGTAAATTGTCGTTATAAGTATACCCTTTTATAATAACTATGCTGGCTTTTTACATATTTACCTATTAATTTATACATATAAGTATTTTATTATATTGCACACTCCAAAGAGCATATTCTGCAATCCTCCAGTGATAATGAACGCTGGATTCTTTATAGAAAAAATTGCGTTTACACTAGGAGCGTTTTCACAGAGAGAAAAATATACCCATAATATTTTTTTTTCACATAGGTGTCTACGAAATTAATAATTCAGATTAACAAAAAACAGTACAGGTATTGACCTGCTTTATAAATCAACATTCCGACATCTGTATAAAAGTGAAATAACGATGTAGATTTGTAATTTAAAGAAACTGTATATTTCAATGTATCTGAGGATCCCCCTAGATATAGATATATAAATTATTTCTGATTCCCCACCACATTTCTTGCCTTGGTTGGCATTATGTTTAATATTTTATATTTACGAATATTTATAATATTTTTAGGTGGTAGATTCTTAGAATGATAAAGCATACATTTATTCAGATTTTTATAAAAAAACATCTTTACGGACTAAAACGTAAGGGAGATTTCGCTCAGTGAAAACTGTTATTTCAAATTTATAGAAAATTATCTTACTTATTTTTAATATAAATGGCTTATGATAAATGAATTAAGTTTACTTAGTTATTCATCGTGTTTAACATGTAATTTAATGTAGGTATCATAAAAAATCCGGGTTATTGTTCACTAAAAGGAGATTTTGGGTAGAAAGCTGTGTGGTGTGGAGGCTGACAACAAAAACACAACTTGGCCAACTGAATTATTAATTTTTTTTACATAAACTCCACACAGGAGGCCTTGAGGAAAATAATTTCCCTCAGGGCATATGTCATCTTTGGAAATGCTGTGTGGAGGGTATTTTAAAGGAAAGGAAGTTCTGGAAAGAAAAAGGAAAGAGGGTTGGGTAGGAATCTGGGGTTCAGTGTGTCCAGATAGACAAACGTCACCCCATGAACCCGAGCACCCATGCGAAGTCACCAAACGTAACGAACAACTTGGGTTATCCAATAATGGTTTCCGGGGCGGCGGTACCCATTCCCGCCTCCCAAATTATGAAAGGAGGCAGTAAGAAACTGGAAGGAGTAGCAACGACTCCAGAAGGTAGCCAAGTCTCTCCAAGGGTTGTAGGGCCAATAATGATGTGATGTAAATTTAAAATATTTTGAACTGAGACATAATGTCTCCTCAAAATTGTGACAATGTTCGAGCAAGTATATTAATTTCAATTAAAAGAAAACCGTTATCAAAGACGATTTCTTGTAATTGTAATACGAAATAAAACCCCAAGAGTTATTCGTATATTATATATCAAGGCATGAATAATTTTGCTGTGTCGGGCTGTATTTAACGAGAATATAGTCAGTATTCCCATTTCCCTACACAGATCATACAAAATTTAAACCGAATTATGTTCCGGGGGATGTGGGACAAAGGATTGTGTTCGGCAATATTGTAATGTGCATTTGAAAGCCATTTGCTTTGTGGACCATAGAAATAGTGGAGTTCAGAGCACAGGGAGGTGTTATACAGAGAACGTACTGTACAGTTGTACGTCGCTCGCACAGTCTACCTGTACCAAAGTGCTTTGTATTACCACCTAATACTAGTGCAGCATCATACCTGCAATCACTTCATGGAACAGGTAGTTGATTGTAGGTGGTTGCTTCATTCATCCCCTAGTTTAATGATACCCAAACTTTGGTACGTCTACCCCCTTGGTTCTGTAAATTCAAGTCCATTACCCTCACTCCATTTTACACCTTCAACGTAGATTTTTTAAAAATCATAAGGGTGATTCTGTAACTTTTGCGATAGCCTAAACCATATTAAATCGGCCGTAACGTGTATTTTGACAGCTTTCGTAAATGCGTTTGAATATTGAGTTTGTAAGACACCAACTCTTAAAAAGTAGTTTCTTTAACCCCAGATTTTAGCATAACTACTACGCTAACATCAACATAATACGACAAACGAGCTTTTATGTAAGTAGTTATAAAAAATAGAAATTCGTGTTTTTAAGTAGGTAATTAATGCACAACTGTTGACTGTCAACAATTAACAACTGACATCAATACACGATAGACATAGACAAGCCATTGAAAGCCATAGATAATCGCAGAAGTTTGACAGACGATAACGAACAGCGGACACCTTCCGACATTCGACAGATTTTGCCTCTTTGTCTTAATTGTCTCTTAACGATAACTTAACACAAAATGTACAGAATCATCCTTCTGAAAGTAGAATTACCAGGATATCTGTGCTTAACCACATGCTTACGTAATGTTTCAGCGGTGGTCTAAACGACAAGACTTTTTTACTGCGAACTTCGAACAAGTTTAGTTGCCTATGTAACTTCATCGCAAGATCAGAAAACTTCAACAACCTACCGCCTCTACCTACTATCCTACTTAGTCATCTTTTGTGAGTGTTCGTCACCTGAAATTCTTTCAAAATATCCGTTGAGTTCCTCAACGTTGTTGTGCCCTTTGAGTTTATCGTAAATTTGCATCATATTACATCAATTTATGTTTGTATTTTATAAATGTTATATTAATTTTCTAGCGTAGACATGTAAGGTCTTTAATTTTGATTATTTGTTACTCTGCCATTCTTTTGTTAGTTTGAGAATCGCTGCAAAATAAACCCTTATTCAGAAAGAGAATCTTTTAGCTTGATGATATATTCGCTATCTGATGTAACGAATTTGAGAGAGATATTGATGCCGGGTGGATTTTGCACTGTGGCTAGTAATTGTAAGTGACTATTTTTTCCATTGCCCCAATGGCAAAATATATGTGTGTATTATTTATTTTGCATGGTAAAGAATCTTATGCATACTGGCAGGCTTTCCCAAGGGTGATATTTTAAATACAAATCTTTTATTTCTCTAGCATAAAGTGAGAAATCATCGGCATCAATTTCAAAATCACTTGATTGAGCCTCAATAATAATTACAATGGTAGCATTTTTTCTATTTTTTTTTTGAAGTTGGAGAGAGACCATTTGTATAATTAACGACTACCATTATGTAAAAGTTAAAATGACAAAATTGAAAGAATTCTACGCCTCTAGCAAGATAGCTATTTAGGTCCTGTACTCTTCAGTTCAGTAACGAATTTCTGTATTATATTCTATTTATACCAGACTGTTGAGGGTGGAAGATAGTACAGAGATTTTATGGAATATCAAACAATTTTCAACGGCAGAAAGAACCGAGACAATGAAGTTTTATAAATACTCAATAGCTAATTGTATTTGATAAATCCGAATTTATATTTATAAAAGTTAATTGGCAATTAACGTAACAATATTTAATCAAAACAAAAACATTAGAATAATAGATTTGCATAATGTACCTACAAATAATTAAATTGATGAAGATAAATGGGCATTGTTATTGCATATCCATGGAAAACATCACATTGTTCTGAATATTACAGTAAACACTCTTTGTTTTAACATCTGGCTGTAATTTCCAAAAAACAGGAACCTAGTTTATATGTATGGGATGTGGATAAGCATGTTTTATATCAACCTCCCACATTAATTATTTACTAGTAAATGTGAACAGTGGGTTAGTTCAATTTCTTGGCTAGCGAGTCTTCTATAACGACACTAGTAACATTTTGCTCTTATGCCACTTCCGACTGGGTGAGTATTTTAGTCGAGTAGCGAGTATAATAGTAACTAAACGTGTCCGAACATCACAATCACCACAAGTAAAGTAGGCTAGTCAGCTCTTTAGTAGATTGAATCCATTTGGTTCTATTTTTTCGGCAAGTAGAACCCCCCTCCACGCGTCCCTGCGCACTGACATGCACAGTTCATTTGTAGACATGCGCTGTGTGTCGTCCCGTTGGAGCGAAAATGCTACTCTAAAATTCTTTGTATTTGCGTGTATATCTTCTATCTTCGTGTCCAAAGTTTTTTTTCATCTCACTAATTTATTCTTCCGCCTCTTCTAAAATAAGCATTACAATCAGCTTACTTAATGTATTTACAATCAGCTTACTTAATGTATGTTAGCGATCTGCAGTTGTCCTAGGGAACGATGAGAAGTTACCGATAGTTATCCTATCAATCGTTATTGAGCGAGTGTGCTAGGGCCTCAGGTCCAGGAAAATATTCATTTATATAATGTAATTATTATGATAACGTTAATTAAGTATCTCGGCAATCCTCGATCTTTTATGGAAGTTTCCCAACACATTTCAAGCAGTCTTAATCAATTGAATTGATAGATAATACATTTATATATTATTTACTGTAGTCCATACACTACTACCACAATCCGGTTTACTTCTTGTAATGCCATTGTACGTGGCTATAATTGCATCTGGGTCATTAAACTGTAGAATGTGGTATTGATGAATTGTTGACAAATATGTTTTGTTTAATAACCGCTTCTACGGAAAATAGATTCTTCCAAATTTATTCTACATTTTTCGAATCTTTTTTTGATGTAAACCCTTTAACCTCCAAATACCCAATGCCATCTACCGGATTTTAAAACAGTTATGAATTTTTATGTGAACCAAAGCCGAATGTATAAATCATACGTAAAAGGAAATTTACATGACGGAAAAGGGCTCCCCGCAGGAAAAATTCCCTTGTAAAAATGTAAACGACAACTTTTGTCCATTAACTTCTCAATTAGGCGACGCAGATTGTCCAGGAAATATTCAACATTTTTTACATTGGGAAATGAGCCTTTTCGTATTATCCGAACAGATATTTCAGTACAGAAAATTTTATATTTCAAGCTGAAAGCAATTCACTCGGTTAATGATTCCGTATCGGTAAACAGGGCATTAAGTAATAGTATTATATATATACAGTACGGTTATCATATAATTTATTCATTAACAAAATATAAGTAACATTAAATATAAGAGTTAATAGGGCATAACCATGAGAATACCGAAAATTTGTCTTTTTTAAATCAAATTCTAGGCGTATTAACTTTTAGAGGGCAAGTGTGTGCGTGTCTCCTATGTGAGGGGATTGTGTGGGCCTCAGGTTGATTGAGGTTATTTTGGGCCTCCGGTTGGAAGAGGAGATACCGGTGTGTCATGATATCTCCGCGTGCTCTAGGTCGGAATGAATAAATGCGATGATGATTGTTGATGATGATGATATATTTACATATTTACAGAATGTACAGTATCTTTACAAATGCACCGTATTTACAAATTGCGTAAGTTATATTATCCCGACCGAACCGCAGATTGCGTAGTTAATGTTGCTAGGCCGCCGGCTTGTTGCCGCGTAGACTGAGTGAGAACGACTGACCGATTTCGCTTACTCGAGCTCTTATATAGGCTGGGCCAAAGGTACTCGGAAGGTAGGTCAAACATACACACGCGAGAAGTTTCTCGATATGGCTATCCAGCGCTGTGTGTAATGTGTGGCAGGTCCGAGCTCTTTCCAGAAGGTGGTCGAAATTAAATTGCCTAGCGAAGTAGCAGGTAGGTGCGGCCGTTCAGTAACTAGGTACGCCGCTACGTAAGTACGTGGAACGCTACAAACTCTTTTGTTTTTAATTTTGAAAAACCAAGAGTATTTTTAATATTGTAAGGTTTTACCGTTGGTGGTTGGCAGATTTTTTAAATATTCAAACGAAATATTGTATTCCTTGTTATATTTATTACCTGTAAACATCATTATCATCAATTACTATATTATATGTAAATTTCATTATCATAAATTAATTGCTGCATTAACTGTAAACCTCATTATCATAATTATTATATTAACAGTAAACGTACTTCATTACCTTAAATTATATAATCTGCATACTTCACCCGCCATAACACAGGGACATCCCTGGCATGGCGGGCGAAATAACACAATATCTACACTATGTATAAATTTCTTTTAATAAATAAATAATAAAATACAACACAAATTTCAAATCATATAATAATCATACAGTAAAATAAATTAATACATTATCTAGTAAAGCCACTATTCAGAATTTTAATTTTAGTTCAAATAAAAACATTAAAAAATCAAAGTACGGGTTTTGTGACGAAAATACCAAAGTTTGTCTATTTATTTACGGTCTTACAAACTAAAATATTTCAGATTTTTTTTACACAATTATTTTGTTTAGACATTATTGAAAAATCATTAATACTTATGATCAAAAAATACTTACAAGAAGTAGGTACATGATATTTAATAATTTATCATCGTGCGTTTTGAGCATTTTTATTGCTTACTTGAATCTAGGTATATATTAAAGCAAGTTTTTAATGAAATAAATCGATATTAAATTCTTAATTTTAAAAAATTGATACGGGGAATAATCGATCTTTCTCATCGGGACCTCCCAGTACAAGCATTTTTAAACTTTTATTCTTTGCCGCTGGTCAATGGCTCTTAACAATAATTTATAAAGTAGTTAGAAATAGTTTGCACACACGGCATTTAAGGTTTGAAAAGTTCAAATTATTGCCAAATACTTACATCTATCATATGATTTAAATATTTGTTACCAAAACTATGTAAACGCTGTATTGGGGAATGCAAACTGTAGTTGGAATGAGATGTATGTATTTGAAATCGTAATGTTTGTCTAATTGTTCGTACAGGCACATGTAAGTTATTAATAAAAATGTTAGGTCGTTTAATTATCATCTATTTTCTAAAGCTGTAATATATAAAATGTGAATAACGACAGGTAATTTATGAGCTCTAACGTTTAAAATTTCCGAAGCGTACAAATTTTCTTTGAATTCTTTCGACATAGTAATTTCGTGATAAATATTTTTAGATACTATTATTACTATAGAGGAATTGAAATGTTAGGTGCAATGACCCAGGGGAATCGCCTGTGCCTGTAATATTCAAATGCGTTTTGTTCAGGAAGACAGCGAGGTGCACTTGGGACTATGGAAAGGAAAAGAGATGGAGAAGGGTTGGTAAGAGAAAGAGATAAGTAATGGATGTAGAAGGAATGGAAAAGAGATAGGGAATGAATTGTGAAGTAAGGAGTAAGTAATGGAAGGAATAGGGACAAAGAAAGGATGGGGAAGGAAAAATGAAATAATCAAAATACGAATTTTGCTGGTGGGAAAAGATTTTCTTATTTATATATAATTTTATTATCTTAGTTTTTATGGTTGGAAGTTTTGTTTTAGTTAGGGGAAATATTATAAATTACGTGGAAAAAAATTAAGCTTAAAATGATGCTAGTATTAACGATAAATAGTTATGGTAGATGGTAGGTTCAGACTGGACGACGTACGTACGCATCGCTACTCAAACAATGCTTAGCAACCCATACATTTTCTATGAAAATGGCCACAGACATCGCACGTCGCGATGCGTGTGGCCAATGTGATTCTAAAACATAAATTTTCATTGAAAATCTATGGTTGCTAAGCAGTCCAGATATTGTTAGGCGTAGCGATGGGCACGTACGTCGACCCAGTCTGAATCTATCATTAGTTGATGTATATGCATGGTGGCCCAAATGTCATCACCCTATCTAAATTTCAGTTCTGCTTTAATATTTGTAAAGTAAACAGATACAAAATACAATTAAATAAGACGTGCTAAACCCCTCAAATTTTTGCGGAAATTTGTTTTTTGATTGACACCGGCCAGTGAAAATCACCAAAACCCTCGTTCAGTGAATTGCACTAACCGGCAAGATCACCCGATTTAATCGTTCAAAACTTACTTTTGTGGGGTTTTTGAAGTCACGAGTATATGTCATTAAGCTTTAGACTCTTGAAGCCCTCAAAGAGAATACTCGTTAAGAGTGATTGACCAGCGGCTGAGAATAAAAGTTTAAAAATGCTTGCAACTGTGCAGGGAGGTTCCAATGAGAAAGATCGATTATTCCTCGTATCAATTTTTTAAATTGAAAATTTAATATCGATTTATTTAATTGAAAACTTGCTTATTATATCTACATTCAAGTAAGCAATAAAACTATTAAAAAAGCTCGATGATAAATTATTAAATATTGTGTACTACTTGAAAGTATTTTCTGTTCATAAGTATTTATGATGTTTCAACAATGTATGAACAAAATAAGTGTAAAATTTTTTTGTTATATTTTAGTTTGTAAGACCTTAAATAAATAGAAAAATCGAGGTATTTTTGTCACAAAACACGTTCTTGGATTTATTTTTTTATGATTTTAATTTTACTTAAATTAAAATTCTCAAAACTGTGTTCACTAGATGATGTATTGATTTATTTTCTGGTATAATTATATGATTTGAAATTTGTGTTGTTTAATAGAATCTATCGTTTGAAAATTTAACAAATCTGCCAACGACCAACGGTATAACCTTAGTATCTTAAGAATGCACTAAGTTTTTCAAAATTTTAAAACTGCGTGTACCAGATAAAACAACAATCTTTCAAAATCTATTTATGTTTTTTTTTGTATAAAGGAGCCAATACGTCCAGAATTTGATTTTAAAAAGACTAATTTCCGGTATTCTCTGGTAATCCGAAGAGTGATGGAACATGCCGTAAATCGAACCCATATGTCACAACTGGCGGCAGCCACTTAGCCGTTATTATTATTTCAACTAAATAGAAAAAAATTAAGACATCAAGTAAACACAATCCAAAAGCAGAACCAATTTTTTTTTTTTTTAATTTACAGCCAAAGAACATCGGGTGATAACTTTTACGCCACCTTATGTTTACTAGAAATAAGCATCAATAAAGTTATGTACGTATATATCACGACTCGTTTTTGTGTTATTGTGCCCTGTTGCGCTTCCTACTTATTTATCCAACGTTTCGCCCTGAAGACGGACATTATATCGTTGTCCGAAACGTTGCCTAAGAAGGATAAAGCGTGACAATTTGACTACACATCCGTGATTTCATCTAACTTTAGTTTATTATAGGTACATATAAATAACTCACAATCTACGAGTAGACTCTCGCTTTTGTGGTGATGTACTGTATCGTAAGAGGGTCAGAGGAGACTACTGTGGGTACAAAATAGTTTAAAACAGTTTGACGCGATACTATCGGTGTCCACAAATACAATATGACGTGGGCTCTTTAAAATATTTTGCCTGTACCTACATTTTTCCTACAGTTATAAGGGTATCGTTAATAGAATCAACCGTAGGTCCCAGAGGTACCTTAAACGCCCCCCTCATAAAATTCATTTCATATTTCTATAAACCAAATATTACAATTATCTAGGTACAAAAAGCATTAAAATATGACGTACTTAGGTACTAAACAAACAGCAATTATGATATTGCTTCAGTTTCGTATATCCTCTATACAAGTTATGAAATAAAACTACAATATAATACGATCCCTTGCTCCCATTCATCTCCTATATTTGCCAAGCTATATTTCAGGGATTAAAAATATCAAAGCTAATAAATGTTAATATTTTCTGAGGGCAACTTACCGTTAAATTTTAAACTGAAATGCTTTACAGATGCCCGAGTAGTTAGCGCACTGTTTGCTTAAAGCTTTGTAAACAGAATATGCTGGTTTGGTATATATCTCACTTAGCGGGCGCAATTTAAATGGGCCAGCCAATTTGTAAAGCGTCTTGCACAATTTGTCAAAAGAGGAAACGAATAGTCCACAAAGAATGTTGGTAGATACCGTAAAAACAGAATTTTTTTGTTTTTAGAAAAATCTGAAGAAATTTTGGGGGTATTTCACCATTCTTTTGATAACTTATCCATAGGATTAATAAACCTATAAATATTCGTGGTAGAAAGAAAAATCAGCTGACTTATCCGATATATCGATCGTTCAGTTTATTAGTCCGGATGGATGAAAGATGAAATTATGAGGGATGGATTCATATCTCCGTCATTCTTGAACCCGTTGACCCGCGGAGTCCTACCCGCACCTTGTATATTTTCCTTTCCAGAGCATCCTCTCTTTTCTTTCCTTTAAAATACCCTTCACACAGTATCCCCAAAGATAAACGTATGTGAAGAGGATAAAAATGCACCTGAGTACCTCAGTCGGTCTCGATTAACGTTTATTGTAATGTTAATTAAAACAGAATTCAAGTTCAGGTAATGAACGCAATTCAATAAATTACTATGAATACTGTGGTAATTACTACAATTAGGTAACTCTGAATTCAATATATTACTACGAATATCATCGGGTAATTACTACAATTAGGTAACTCTGAAATCAACTTTGTTAAGAAATTCAATTACGATCTACTAAGTCCAGTTGCCTAACTGAAACACTAGTTTAACCACTGGAGCGATAAAGCAATTAATATATTTCTTCTTGGATTGCTAAAGGATTTTTTTCCGCCCACATTAAAAAAATCATATCTCCGAATTCGAATATGGAGACATACAAACTGATTATAGTTCTATGTAGCCAATGAATTCCCCTATCTTTTGTCTATTATCACATATTTCTAGGATTTATAAAAAATATATAATTAAATCTGTAACCTTAAAACATTTGAAAGAATCTAAAGAATATTTATTTTGTTATATTTTGAATGTACAATATATTATATAGGCGTTTTAATAAAAATAAATAAATTTGCCACATTTTGGCAAGAAAGCAATACGTGATTTTAAAAATAGTGCCATAATGTGGCAAAAAGCGCTCGAGTTATCTAATTATATAATTAAACGATACCGTTTTTCTCAGATACCTACAAAAACATTTCCAAATAACTTGATGATTCCAATGCGTAGTTTACACGTTCAATATTTTTCAAATGTCGTGATATTTATTAAACTGTAGGCTAGCATATTGACGGATCACAGTATATATCGCAGATGTCTAGATTCCTGAATTCCGTTTCGTGAACCCACGGATCGTGATAAATATTGATGCGTGGGCTACTCGTTCAATATTTATCACCATTCATATCCACAATCCGTATTGACGGATCAGGATCCATCAATATGGATTGGAGTGCTACCCTACACGTTCAATATTTATCACGATCCGGAATTCCGAATACAAATCAATTGATATTTGAATCTCGAAATCCTGTGATCCATATTGTGACCCGTCAATACGCTAGCCTTCATATTATTGAAGGATCGTAATAAATATTGAACGTGTAGGGTAATACTCCGATCCATGTTGATGGATCCTGATCCGTCAATATGGATTGTGGATATGGATGGTTAAAAATATTGAACGTGTAGCCTACGCCTTACGATTTTTATATTTGTAGCATTCAGAGACGGGCAGATGGAGTTATGCTTTTAATGTGCAACTTAAAAACGCTGATTTCAGAGTTACCTGGTTGTATTAATTCCCTCAGGATATAATTATTGAATGTCTGCATATTCAGTGAATACGGAACTAAATACAGTAGTCAGAAATGAAGTGAATGCTAGCAGTTCTGATGTATGAATGGCTTTGAGGTTTTCAATTGGCAGACGATGAACCAAAATAAACTGACTGCATTGAATTCAACCCGAGGGATTAGTTAGTTACGAGTGGAAAATCACGTATAACTAAAATACTAATGGAGAGATCCGATATCAATGAAATGAATAATACTAAATGTAATTAATTGGACTAATGGACGTTTTATACGACGTTCGTATAAATATATTTTTTCGTTCAGATTTCATATGGTTCGCATTTCGTATGGTTTTGTAATAAAAAAAATTACGTGTTCTATTTTGGTAACGTTTTTCGTATACCTACAGTTTAATAGGGTATAACCAGACAATACCGGAAATTTGTCCTTTTTAAATCAAATTCTAGACATATTGACTCTTTTTTACAATAAAACATACATTGATTTTGAAAGATTGTTATTTTATCTTTGACAAAATAAGTTTATTTTTAATATACTAAAGTTATACCGTTGGTCGTTGGCAGATTTGTTAAATTTTCAAACGAAATATTGTATTATACAACACAAATTTCAAATCATATAATAAGCATACAGCAAAATAAATCAATAAATACAAAATAAATCCTAGTAAAGACACTTTTCAGAATTTGAATTTTAGTTCAATTACAAACATTAAAAAATAAATCCGAGAACGTGTTGTGTGACGAAAATACCACAGTTTTTTTTATTTATTTAAGGTCTTACAAACTAAAATATTTCAGATTTTTTAGACACTTATTTTTTTTAGACATTATTGAAAAATTATAAATTCTTATGATCAATAAACACTTACAAGAAGTACACGATATTTAATAATTTATCATCATGCGTTTTGAGCATTTCTATTGCTTGCTTGAATGTAGGTATATATTAAAGCAAGTTTTTAATAAAATATTTTTTAAAAAATTTACAATATAATTTTGAATAATCGATCTTTCTGATTTAAAAATACTGTCTTTATTTTTATTTTCTATTTGTAGCTAAATCTTTAGCTCAGTAAACTCAGCAGCGCCCCGGCAAGGTCCTAAGTTCAATACCTAGATGTGAGCGTATCTTTTTGTGTTTTTTCTGTTTGAAATTTTCGATTGATTTGTCCCTAATATTGTCTTTGATGGTTGAATATTACAATTAGATGTTTTAGTCATAGTTAAAATAATAATGATAATATTATTCATCCTAGACTTGCAGAAAAGTCAATAGCTGCCGTATGTATAATAATTAAAAATCCAAGACACTATCTAGATAGCATTTAGTTCGAGATGAATCTTTCAGACATACAGACAATAAAATTATCCGTTAAGAAAATGAAGATAATGTTTGCAGTTCTTAGTTAAAGGATTGAATTAGCTCAGTGGTTAGAGTAGAGCCCAGGCAAGGGAAAGGTCCTGGGCTCAATTCTTAGATGTCAAGATGGATTCAAACATCCGATACTCCTAGACACATTGATCCCAGATTCCTACCCACCCTTCATACCCTTTTCCTTCCCAGAACTTCATATCTTTCCTTTCCCTAAAAATACCTTTCACACAGAATCCCCAAAGATGACGTAGGTCCTGAGGGATTATTTTCCTCAGGGCCTTTTGTGTGGACGTAATGTAAAAAAAACACTCCGTTTTCCTAACAACTACAAAATTATGTTTTAGTCCATTTAGTACACCACTAAACAAGCATGGGTTACTTTAAAATGATTTGCCGCTTTCAAATTATATTTCTATAATGAATCTTTTTTTATATAAATAACACCTCACAAGAATCCCAACTGCTCCCGTCTGGAGCCAGTGAGACTATGACATCCCCAATTCAGGTATGTTATGAGGCTGAAGGTATGTGGGAAAGGGAAGGAGACGAGGAAGAGGAAGGTGGGGAAGAACTTGGCTATTCAGATCTAGTCACTAAACACGGCTGAAGCCATTTCAAGGTACGTTTCAATTCTGAATGGTGGTCTTACACCAGGGCGATACTAAGAGTATCTTCAACTCTAGAACGCGCCGCAAATATACTATATATTTTTTTAAATAATTAATTGTTCGGAATGGAAGTCCAACGTTCCTATTGCTGGAATACGCCAGCCGTCAATAAAAATAAAATTAAATAAAAAAGGAGAACCAAAAAAATGTATCCATATTTCATTTATCTCCCTATCTTTGAATAGATATAGCATTTATAAAATAAATTTACCTTTTTTGTTATAGCTTTATAACGTCCTATTAAAATAGCGAAAGAAAGTTTAAATGAGAAAAAATCATCAATGGTCGGCCAAGATATAAATTATTTCTTAGAACTTTATTGTTTGGCTTACTTAAATATTTTTAGTAAGCAAAGGAGATGACCTACTTTTGAAATCATAAAAAGCTTTGGTAATAAGCCTGAGAAGTTTTAAAAACCTATTTTCCCAGTGTTAAATTCCCAAGTTATTAAATTTATTTTAGAAAAAAAAATCTATTTTTACCTTTATGTGAATGAATATTGTAATTTCTCAACTAAAATAAAATTTGAAAAGTAATTAACTATACAAAAAATAATTTTGTACCATGCATAATCTATCTATGTATTTATTTATAAAGAAGAGTGATTGTGGCGGTGTGGCTTTGTTTTTTATACAAATCTACAGTTTTATTCCAAGAACAATTAAAAGGTGACTTTTTCTCCTTTGCTCTCCTCTTAAAGCCAAATGTTGAAACTTATTGAGGAAATTTTGCACACTTGTCGTTCAAAATAGAGAAGAAAATTACTTTCTATACCTGTCTAAAACATTTTGATGGCTTCTGTGGTCGACGGGTAAGGCTCTCCACGCAATCCGAAGGCCAAATCTCCTAAATTTTACTTGATTGAATTGTGTTAGTTCATAAATTTTAAAGTGTATTTTCGGCAGGTTTTAGAGTTAATGATGCACTCAGTATAACCCTAGTCTAAGACCACTATTCTGAATCAAGAGGTTGCTTGAAATGGCTTTAGATTTGTGTGGTGACCAGATCTGAATTGCCAGGTACTTGCCCACCTTCCTATTTCCCATTTACTTCACCTCCCATACCGAAATAGCCCAAACTCGTTTCATCACAGTTTAATGAAATAATACAATTTATTTAATGCAACATAAAGTATATCGCGAAATAAGCCAAATTTCAGCATGAATAAGTAATTTTTAAAATCAACTCCACACATGAGGCTCCGAGGAAAATAATTTCCTTCCTATTCCACATCTCTACCTTTAGTCTTGCAATATACCCCATACCCACCAAGGTGCCATAGCCTCCGCAGTTGCGACTTTTTGCGGTATTCACATAAAAACAGAAACAAAAAAAAATGTGATTCCAAAAATAACTGCATTAACCCGAGCAACGCCGGAGACTTCAGCTAGTATATGAATATGTAAACACAATTTTACCATGGGTACATAATGGTACCGATTAGGATTAAAAAATATATTTCACATCAAAACCTAGGTCGGTAGCTCAGCAATAAATAATGGATGAAGAAATAACACCACAACGGGTTACAAAATTCGCCATAAAATACAATAACCGCTATAAAATGTGAATCAATTCAGTTAAGATTTATAAGACGGAAGAGTGAGATTACATCGAGAAACCGGCACCAAACAATAGCAGGAAAACAAACAGACATTTTTTTTATTTGCGTTGATTTGCCAGGTTCCCTATAAGGCCTTAAGCCATCCCCGCCATTTAAAACTTTCATATTAAATTTTTCTATTGGCAGATTGAATGGACCTAAGTCAACAGAATCAAGGGTAATAACAAAGTACCTAGCATGGTAGATAATATATCAATGTATTTCGTAACCTTTATATCTTTGGCAACTTTCCTGGGTCTGCGCCTGTGCTAAAGCCCCTGGGGACTCGATATTTTCAAAGTTTTGTAATTTTAGGGTTAGGATAGGTTAACTCGAAAAAGGCCGAAAGATTTTTGTTTACGTTTTTAAATTATTTGCGTGGTAATAGGAAAATATTATTACATTTGTTTTTTAACCTACATTTCTTTTGCGGGTTTCTTTCAGATGATTGGATAGCAATTACATTTTACGATATTCCGATTTTTCAGATAAAAAAGTTTTTAGCATTTTTAAAAAAGAATTATTGATTTATTAAACCTTACAGATCTTAAAAAAGTATTAATATTTTATCGCCCTGATAAGGAATGACTGGTTGTTAGTTGTTACATAGAATTCGTAAAATTCATCAAATTTCAAAGTTAAAATTCAAGTTCTGTGAAAGTCCTATTCAAGTTCCGTTATTATTCAAATACTTAGAATTAACCGACACAAGATTAAATAATAACAGAACTTGAATAGAACGTTCACTCAATTTGAATTTTAACTTTGAAATTTGGTAATTTTTTTAAAATTTGATGTAAATTTCTATGCAACAACCTGTCCCAAGAATTTCAAACGTTGTTTGAAATAACTTTGGCTATGTTAAGGGACAACATCTGATGTTCAAAGTTCTTATAGACACTCCTCCTCACTTTTCCTTCCCTTCCTCAACTATAGGGTCTTTTAATAAGGACGCTCGATTTTAAAATGTAAATAATACAAGTTTTGTGAAAGATATCTACTCAACTTTTTTATATAGATACTTAAAAGGATGTTTTATGGCAATAAGCGTAAAATACAACGTCTTTCAAATGTCCTCCGTGGATTTTGAGCTACTTGAGGGCACGGTTACATCGCGCAGCAGCGACGACGTGAACTGGCCGCCAAGATCGAGCGATTTAAGAGGCTAGAATTTGCACCACACGCGGAACGTTTAGGTATTTCATTGTCTGTCATTCTGTCTCGTTCACAATAAGCTCACACACGCTTACGATACATGCGAATGCGAAACGTGCGAATGGGACAACGGCCGTAATCTCTCATATTTACCTACAGAAATCGCTCGAAAAAGGGTTTCGGGAGAAAACATTTTTCTACACCCAAACTTTCACGAAATTGTTTTCGAAAGAAGAAGGCATGTCGGTATGTTTTTATAACTTTGTAATTCTTTATGAAAATTGAGTTAGCAGCACTTTTTCCTTAAATAATATTTACCGATAAATTATAATATGTTTTGATAAATCGTACATGTTTGACAGTGAATGTTTACGTTAATACGAAACGCATCGAAAATTTAAAACATACCGACATAGCCTTCACCTTCTAAAATGCAATATATAAAAAAAATCATTTCGTGCAATTTTCGATGTAGAAAAGTGTTTTTTCACGGGCGTCCTTTTTGTATGGGCCAAAAAGCGAAGTCTATCGTCTTAATGTCATTGACTTTATCCTTTGGGGCAATTTTAGATCACAGGTCTACGCAAATAAACCGCAAACAATGAACGCCATCAATATAACAAACGCCATCCAGCAAAATCAGCTAGATTTAAGCGACAAAGTCATTGAAAATTGGACCTCCTGAATATGTGCCACCAAGCTAAGCCGCGGCAAACATTTGAAAGATGCTATATTTCACACTAATTGCCATAAAATATACTTTTAAATAAAATAAAAATTGATTAGATACCAAAACCATATACCAAGACAAACATAAATTATTTTATTTACATTTTAAAATTGAGCTCTCTTATTGGAAGACCCTATACTTTAAATCACTCACTGCAGTCCCCAAATGGGATGGCTTAGCTCTACTAACTATAGATAGTCGAAACTTTAAAAACGTAAAAAATGAAGACGTTCGAGTACATACCCAGGTTACAACATCTTGACAGTATTTGAATTCCACCTACTTCCATCATTACAAGCAGAAAAGACATTTGCAGACTTAGACAGCAAACCCGACGCTCGATCCACCAAACGAGCTTACCAGGGTGGCATAAAACCTTTCACAAGTTTCTCATTTTATTTTCTTCTGCTTACAAAAAAGCTAGAATTTAATTAAAATATTTCAGAATAATCACAAACACATTTCATTTTCACAGCTCCAAATGATTTCCGTTTCGTTAAAAATTATAATTTCTAATTAAACGACTTTCGGAAGGCATTTTCCTTTACGAGACATTAATTTCTCTGAGGACTGTTAGTTTGTGTACCAAAATTATAAAGCTAATGAATATTCAAATTTACATTGAAAAACTTATTATGTAGGTACAAACCTACCGATTTATAAGTAAGTGTTTCATTTATATTTTCACTTCACAAACAGCAATTTTAAATACGGCAGAATACATCTGTGTTCTTTTCGAGGAAGATCAGCGAAAAATTAAACCGATAGAATTGCATCTATAACCTCTAATAAGCTCCATTTTGCCTTACTTCTGATGAATTTAATCAAACATTATATCGATATTCTTCCTTAAACCGATAATTTCAATCAATTTAAAAAAATATATATATATATAGATTTAATTCAATTAAAACTTGCTTTAATATTCTACATTCAAGTAAGCAATAAAAATGCGCAAACCGCACGATGAAAAATTATAAAATATCATGTACTTCTCGTAAATATTTTTTGATCATAAGTATTTAGGATTTTTCAATAATGTCTAAACAAAATAAGTGTGTAAAAAAAAATGAAATATTTTACTTTGTAAGACCTTAAATAAATAGAAAAACTGAGGTATTTTTGTCACAAAACACGTTCTGGGATTTATTTTTTAACGATTTTAATTTCACTAAAATTATAATTCTGAAAACTGTGATGACTAGATTATGTATTGATTTATTTTGTTTATATGATTTGAAATTTGTATTGTTTAATAGAATATATCGTTTGAAAATTGAACAAGTCTGCCAACGACCAACAGTATAACCTTAGTATATTAAAAACACACTTAGTTTTTCAAATTTTTAAAACTGCGTGTACCATATAAAATAACAATCTTTAAATAAATTGATGTTTTTTTGTAAAAAAAGAGTCAACCGTCTAGAATTTGATTTAAAAAGGACTAATTTCCCATATTCTCTCGTAATACCCTCTTAAGTTATACTAGAGAGTGAACTGTCGCTCGTTCACGTCTAATACTAGAACGGTTACGGAAATAGCCAATGATATCCGATCGATAGCTGGACACCTTCAATGCCCAGTTCATTTTGCCTCAGATAAATACAAAGCATCATTAGAACGGATGTTTAGTCTAGTTAAATATTCATTGCAGACAAGATAATAATAAACACAACTCCTAACCTGACGAACTTGATTATAATTGAAACTCCCTATCATCCAAGAAGTATTTGTTCGGAAGAAGAAACAAAAGAACATCACAGTTTTCAAAAACATCATAAACGTCTAGGTGTTTTCTGTTTCGTGTTTCAGTGCATAAAAAAGAGACAAAGGTTTTTTCAAATCATTTTATTTTCCCATAATATAAATAAAGCAACATCTTTTTCTAAAAACATAAATAATAATTTATATTAATTTAAACAATTAAATTTTAATTTACAAAACCAAGTACTTACGTTATTATACTTAGTAACAACAAAACATAAAAACATCGAAATTAATATTTTGTTTCGTTATTTTTTTATTTAAATATTTGGTTTTTGACTAGAAACTTATTGACTATGATATCATTTTTGAGATAAACACAAAATATTGCGAGAAAAACTACATAGTTATTAATTAATTAGATACATAAATATTATTACTTACATTTTTTCAGTTTGCTTACTTGCTACATGCTTATGTACAAAATTTTTATTTTTAATGATACAATATTATTTTTTAACTGTGTGGTAAAAGGGTTATACAAAACATCACAAGATAATCATTTTAATATTAAACTTAACCCTTTTACTAACAACATTTTAAAAACAGTGAAAATAATGTTTTTCTGGGCTCGGTCACTGTTTAATTTAATTTTTTTTTTTTAAATTTGGAATAACGTAATGAGTAAAAACGCTGATTGTAATATTTAATCATTGAAGACATTATTATGTAACATAAAGACAGCAACCAACAAAAAAATGCGTTAGATAAAGTTAGTAGCTCTTAGTTGAAACAGA
Source organism: Limnephilus auricula (assembly GCA_951813805.1). NCBI lineage: Eukaryota > Metazoa > Arthropoda > Insecta > Trichoptera > Limnephilidae > Limnephilus > Limnephilus auricula. The sequence continues at coordinate 5,393,113 of OX638401.1, forward strand.
TCCAGATAAATAAGGTCGAAGGGGATAGGGTCGAATTAGCTCAGTGATTAGAGCAGCTAAGGTCCTGGGTTTGATTCCTAGAAGCGACCACATTTTTTGTTTCCAATTTTTCCTTTGAGAGTCGTTACATAATATTGTCCTCAATGATTAAAAAGGATTAACTTTTTACAAAATTCTTGGGATTTTTTGCCATGAATAAATGTCGAATGTTTAACCTACAGATATTTAAAAAAAAACTTGAATATTTTCGTTTTAAAAATAGGTAGTACATAACATATTCATATCTACTATTTAAAAGCATAATGTTGGCGTGTCGTGTGTGTAAAATTTAATGGGATAATGTGTTCATAAAACTTTTTGCGTGATATCACTTCTATAGATTTTCCCTTCAGTGTTCACATCCAAAATTATTCACTAATTGAAATTGAAATTGAACCTATACTTTTGGTGGGATAGTAAAATATTTTCTCGAAAAATGAAAATGTGATTATTTTTTCATTCAAAATATAATATTATAATGTATACAGGGTGTTAAGGGATGTACTTGACTTTCTTTCCATTGATTCCTTACACTATTTGGAGTAAAAAATGTAACTGATTTTTTTGATCTCCGGTGACATTTTTCATGTTTTTTTTCAACTAAAAACATAAATAATCAATTATTATAATCAATAATTATTAACCTGAAACACTCATCCACATTGAAAAAAATCTCCCGAGAAAAGATACATGACGCCGACGGGACTCGGCGGCTTATAATAATAAGTAATAAGCAGTAATTGTTGAAGGAAACAACTTAGTATATATTGAATTATTTGGCGGGTAAGAGATAAGCCGCTGTAGCTCAGTGGTAGAGCATTTGACCGGAAATCAGAAGGACACGGGATCGAGTCCCGTCGGCGTCATGTATCTTTTCTCGGGAATTTTTTTTAATGTGGACGAGTGTTTCAGATTAATAATTATTGCTTACAATAATTGTTACCCTTTGTTCTATGCATAAAAATCTTGTCTTAAACTTTAGTTTATGAATTAAAAAATAATAAATCATAAATAATCACTATATGTTGGAGGCGGGTAATGCGTTGGGTGGTTACTCGGCTGAGTGAACAGTGACAGTTAATTTTGAAAAACAAAGACATCAAAAAGGTCATGGGCGAGTAAGTCCGTGAATGTATACAAATATACCCAAGTCAATATTATCATCTATACCGCTTTTTTTCTTCAAGAATATCAGGAATTGGAGTTATTAGTACATAATATTTTGTGATAATTTCGATTTTGTCACTGCGAGTTAATATTGAAGTATAAGCATTTTTACAAGTTGATGGATTTATTGTTGATTTTTGGAGTGTCAAGTCTTGTTTTACTAATTCTTCTTCCTAGAGACAACGTTTCGGAGAGCCTAACAGTGTCCATTAACAGAGCAGCCACACCCGTTTGACGATGAGATTGCAAGGATTTCCAAAACTTTGGCTCAAGAAGTATGATGCTGAACAAATTTTAATTCTTCTATAAATAACCAACAAAACGTAATTACAGAATAAAATAATACTATCTACTTAATTTTTAGGTATTATTAATGTTAAAAACCTACATTCATTTTTTTACGGTTAAAAGTTAACATCAGCAATAATAATAAATTTGTTTTTATCAATGTAATTGAACATCTGTAAAATATTGCACTTCCCAATTTAAAAAATAATTACTTTTAAAATCGTACAAAGGTTCAATTAAAATTAACTAATTGATTACAAGTTTTGACATCCGAGTTTTACACACGTTTCATTAAAATTATTTGAGTACTTTGTGTAAGTTTTGTTTCAAAAGCTGACGTACTAATTGAAAAATCAGGAGAGTGATATAAAAGTAATGTTTGGATTTAATTTAAAGGATTCTATGATAGGTGATCCCCCCACAGTTTCCCTCTGGAATACGAGTACTTATGTATAATTAGCAGTAGGTTTGGGGAAAATACGTTATATCTACTCACATAAAATATAAGTAAGTGTCCCCGAAGGAATATTCAGAGAGGACGTACCGCGGAATATGTATAAAAATGATTTCAATAAGACTACTTGTTTATAATATACATATCAGCAAAAATTCGACTATATATATATATAAATAAATTCATTTGATATTCATACCACCTTTATTTTTTAAAGTTGTTAAATAATGCACAAAAAATTATAATTTACTAATAATTATAATTTCCGATCACCTATTTAAAGATGGGGACAGATTCCATGCTATAATTTACAAAGGTAGATACATACGAAGCCGTTTAATAATGTTTTAATCTACATATATACATTACGAATATCATTTATTGTGAGTAAAAAATCTCCATGTATGAAGCCAGTGTTGTTATTATAAGAAAATAATTAATAACAATAAACTTCGTTATTACATAGGTCGATACAATAATATGTACCTATTAAGAGAGAAAACAACATTTATGAAAAAAGTACGAAGTTGCAGTCATGTTATATAAATTAGATTATTATTTTACTAATTTATTTTATAATTCTTGTATGTTTTACCCCCTTCGGATAAGCAGTGATGTAGGAACTAATGAACGCACTTCCTTTAGGTAGTAATTGGTGAAATGAAGTGTGTTATTGTTTATTTATGATGAAGTGTTATTTCCACAATCTGTGCCTAAAAGTGCGGCCTTTAGAGGAATAATTACCAAAAATAAATATAAATGATTGTACGAACTGAAAGTAAAACACACAAGAAGACAGATAAATTCAATCCATGCCATATTTACACTGATAATCACGATTGTATCCGTTTCATTCTTCTTCGATAACTTATTTTCAAAATACATAATTTTTATATTAATATTTATATACAGCCATTTCAAAACAGTACAAATCAAATAAAAATGACACCAACGCGATCGAAAATACTAAACTTTTTCGGCACTCTAATAATATAAAATATAACTCCGTACAGATTAAGTAGAAACAACATTATTAGAAGTTTTTCCCACATTTCCCATTACATCTTTGTTTTTCAAGTCGTTTGAACTATCGGAATCCTCGTCGGCAAATTGGATATCAGCATTATCGACGTATTTTTCACTCGGAGACTTTTCGCAAACAGTTTCCTTCTCTTCAGACTGGCGGCGTGATCTGTCGACAGAATCTTGAAACTTATTATCAAAAGAAAACTCCGTCATTGGTATAGAAACCTGCTTTAATGGTTCGCGTCTCGGATTAAACATTTTAGAAATGTCAAAAGATGGCTCTGATTTGACCGGCGCTAAATCAGAAATACTGAAATTCAAAGGATGTACGATATTGTTTTTAGCTAGTAGCAATTTCCTGTCGATCCTTGGTGAGGATTGTGAAGAATTGTCGTCCGGTTTGAGTCTTGGCTTAGCTAAATGAGGATGATCATTGTCTTCTGGAGATTCCGTATTGCTGCCTGTGTTTCCGTGCACCCTCGGCAAAATTTCTTCATATGTGTGGTGGTTAAATTCTTCATTTTCGTCGAGCGGAGGAATCCAAACTAAGAAAGCAGGATCCATTCCGAGGTATGAGCCCGTGGCAGCTTCAGAATTTTTGACGTTATAGTCGTAATAGTCTAATTCTAGGTCTGCGGTTAAGCTAAGGTCGGACACGGGGGCCCTAAGTCTCAGGTTTCTTCTTTCCTTCCGTTCCTTCCCTCCAGTGGCGCGCACTCGGGCACAGCTGGTGGTGCTTAGTGCGGGTGAATAGCATCCCTGAGAAAAAATACTCATTTTAGTATAATTATATAAATTTCCTTACATAAAAATATTACCTACGTATTTTTTTAACTAACAACACTAGGATGCGAATCCATCTCAGCGTTATAAAGCCGATACCGTTTTTTGACAACATTAATTGAGCAAGTTTTTTAGGGTGTACAAATATGCTAATTTGGGTTGTCTGCGCTGTGCTTTAGTCCCCCGTGAAATCTGATAATGAACTCAAGTTTGCTGTAAATTTAAAAGTGGTTATCAAATTTGGAACTAATTATAGAGTGAAGAAATCAGACAAGCGATAAAATTTTTTTTTTTCTATAATTTGGATAATTTTTTGCAATAAAAGATAATCACAAAAGAAAAATATGTTAGTTTTGCAGAAAATTGAAAGATTCCCTATCGGGACAAAATTCTCATTGGAATGACTTTCTTTTTGTTTGAAATAATTTTCAGATCGTAAAACCATTTTCATTGTGAATCTTGGAAAGTAGATATTACTAAAAAAAAAACAAGACACCATATATTTTTTTTACAAATTTCAAAAGTTTTAAATAAGAAAAAAATTATTGAAAAAAACAGCGTTGAAACTCGGGTGAAGCCGGTAAGTAAAAAATTATACTTCAACCACTGTTCACAAAAGATTATCCAACTACAACAATGTTTTAGCCCTGAAAAACAAATTGACATGATATATTTTTTTTTTCATTGTTTTTATTTCTTGCTAGAGCAATCCCGATGAGTTACAAAACTCATTTTAGGACAGGAGGAACTTACAATTCATAGGTAGGAGGTAGTAGTTACAATTTTACAAAGGTAAAGGGTCCGCCAAATATTTTTTTTTTTTTGAAAATGCTATAAAAAAAAAAACTACTGAATATTTTCTCAAATTTCTTTTTTTATTTATAAGTACAATCCTTCCGGTTAATAATGGAAAATAATTTCATTCAAATGGCTGCCTCGGCTGGCCATGCAGTAGCCTACACGATCGGTCCAATTTTTAAGCACATTATCGATTGTGTGCAGCTGTATTTCACCAATGGCTTCACGAATATTGTCCTTTAAAGCGTCAATTGTCTCTGGCTTGTCGGCGTAACATTTATCTTTGAGGGCACCCCACAAATAATAGTCCAACGGTGTCAAATCGCAGCTCCGAGGTGGCCAAACGACATCAGCTCTGCGGCTGATAATGCGATCTTCAAAAACAGGGCGCAAAACATCGAGTGTAGCTTCGGCTGTGTGGCACGTAGCGCCGTCCTGTTGAAACCAAATGTTGCCAATATCCTCCTCTTCAATTTTTGTGAACAAAAATTCGTTCAACATGGCCCGATAACGATCGCCATTGACTGTAACGGCCACTCCTTGCTCATTTTCAAAGAAAAATGGCCCAATTATGCCTCTGGACCAAAATCCGCACCAAACAGTGACTCGTTTTGGGTGTACCGGCTTTTCAATGTATGCGTGCGGGTTTTCTGTGCCCCAAATACGACAATTTTGCTTGTTTACATACCCGCCAAGATCAAAATGAGAATTTGATTTCAATAGAATTTATAATTTAATTTTTTTTTATTTAGAATTTGTCCAAATCAAATTTTCAAAGTAATGTCGCAATATTTCCCAGCGTTGTTCAAGCGTATACACAACCATATTCGCTCAGCGGAAGGATAAAACCATAGATAAAACTAATTATCTGTCAAATCAGACATGAGCTAAGTGTTACCATTCACGAAATAAGCACTAGTTGAAAAAAAAAACTTTAGATGGCGGACCCTTTATTTTGATATCATAATTTAAGTTTTACATTCAGTACAGCATAAAAATAAAAATAAAGACAGGTTAAGTAGAACAAACAACAAGAGAAAACAAGTAAAGAGAGGGAAAAACTGATACGAGTATATAAGATAGAACAAAAATTACAAGACAATTACATATTTTCATTTTTAAATGTAGTTAAAAAATATTCTTTTAAAGCATTGCTTTGCAATTTTTTATTATGCTGGATGTTTTTGTACATATCTGGAAGCGAATTATATAGTGTATAGGCAATATAGTTCAGAGATTTTATCCCATATTTTGTAGTGTGTGTTTGAGGAACGCGGATTTTATTGTTATTTCGAGTATTGTGGTTGTGGATGTCTTGATTGTAAAGTGGCTTGGTGTTAGTATGAGTTGATTGTTGGGTAATTTGTAGGATGGTGCTTGTGATTTCATGTTTAGGAAGGATTGTGATTGGAAGGATACCGGAAACTGAATAGATGTCCCTGACATGAGTGTCCCATGGAAGTCCATAAACATTTCGGAGAGCTCGGTTTTGAACGATATAATATTGATAAATTTCTTTTTTCACCGCTGGCAATCTTCAAGTTATTATACTAGTAACTGACAGAAAACATTAACTGCATACTTAGTATCCTATACAAATAAGTCTAAAAAATAAAATCCAAAAAATACCATTATGGCATTATGTAGTCAATGTTTTAAACCTGATATTTTAGGTTTTTCGCAATAAGTTTTTGTGCAAAAACAATCTAAAACATTATAGAGTAAGTTCAAACAAATTATGTAGATACAAAGAAGACTTATTAGCAGATAGCTGAAGGAATTTTTATCTGTGTTAAAATTCCAGCTTGGCTTTCAACAGTGGACAAATTCATAAAACAAAGTATGATATATTTAATTTTTCGCAACTCTTATGATCAAAGTAAATTAATCATTGGAGTTAAAATTAGTTTTTCTTCTTAAAAGCGCTAGGGTTTTTGAGCGCCACCTACGTCGCTTATATTTTCTACCAAGTAGAATAATCGCTCGAGTGGTTAAGGCTTTTGGTATGTTATTATAATGTTTTTTAATATATATACACCGCGTTTTATAATGTTTTATAAAACGCGGTGTTTTGTGTACACTAAGTTTTATTAAGCCTAAAATCTCGGCAACCTCTCGTAGGATAAAGCGGGTGACATACGCAGTGTTAAAAGCGCTAGCGTTATTGATCGCCACCTACAACGCATTTTCTACCGACACACTACGTTATAAAAGATTTCTTCCTACGGCAGGAGAGGGGGTCAGCTGAATTCGGGAGCAGCCACGGAATATCATTTCTTTGTACTTTGATGGCTGACAGCGGCTTGAACACGGCAGCTACAAATTTAAAATGACCCCCGCTCCTGTTTTCAAATAATGCATCGGCAGCAGTTACGGCGAATAATGGCGAATAGCAAAGACCCAAATGTGCTTATAACGCATCATCTTCTTACATGTGGCGGGTCTGTATGGGAATGTAAGGCGAGCCTTATTATATTATAAAGTATATTTTGATATTAACTTCGCGTCTGTCCCATGCATAAAATTTCAATAAGTATTCATGCATAAATATGCCATATCCCTCATGATCTACCTGTCGGACTCACATTAGTCAGGGTGCTGGCGCTACCGCTGGTGGCCGAGGACATGGTGGACATAGCGGACATGGCCGAGCGGCGCACGGGGGCCCTGCGGGGGTCTGCTGTGCGTCGGGGGTCGTAGGACGCATCCGAGTCTCGCTCGCTAGTGCTCATCTCAAAGGACATTGCGGGGGAGTCTACATCGGAAACCTGGAAGAGAAGAAATGTTGTATTTTGTGTAAATTGACATTTTAATATAAAGGCTTCTTCAGCTTACGGCGCACTTTTCTGTTGGAGATTGATAATGCAAGTCACAAAAGTATCAAAGTCATAATAATTGAATTATATAATTAGCCATAATTTGATTATAAATTAGTCGTTTTGAGTGTTGTGAAAAAGTTATAAACAAGTAAAAATTGTTGTTTTAAGTTTTTGCTGTGCGAGGAGAGGCTGGGTCTAAAGTTTTAAGGGCCGTAGTAAAGCAACGCAGTGACACCTGACGGATTTTTGTTAAGGTAATTGTGACCCGAATAGATCAAGGTATAGTTATTAGTTGTATTTGTTGGTCATAACCACAACACAAGCGGTAAGAATTAAAGTTACAGTTTCAAGCACAGTTACAGAAGCATCAGTGACACTGCGTGAGTATCAATGTGACAGAGCGACATTATTATGCACTATACAAATGTATGGGAGCATATTCGAACATAGCTATACTTATGCAGCATGACTAACACGGGAATGATGCACAGCGGTAGTGACAGATGGGCGTATGACACGCTGCAGTAGTTGCATTTATTTATATTAAAAAAATTATTTACAAAGTTTTTACCAAGAAAGATGAACTTTTTATGAATTTCGTGTTACAACATCCATTGTTGTTTAAGGACAAAAGAATACAAAAACAAAACAACGACAAAAAAGCGTTTGGTGTGATGTTGCAAATCTTTCACAAGAGTTAGAGTTAGATAAAATTTATAGGAGCAAGGACAAGACAAACAGGTTTGGCGATCGCGTAATGACTTTAGTCGTGGCCCTCGGAAGTGACTAGCGCTTTAGTGACGCAGTGTCATTGGTACTATTATAGTCGACTTGCTCAGAAAGCAAGCTTTTACGCACACGAACATGCTCACAATCCACAACATAATATCAATCAATCTCTTCAGTGATCAATAAACAGCGCAGTTATGAACAGCACAATGGAACCAACCTTGACTTTGGTATTCTGGCAAAACAAGCTCCACTTCTGGGACATGATGTAAATATTGGGTAACTGTGTTAAAGTTATTTTTCTTATATATACAGTATCTTCAATGTAATTCAACTCACAATGGATTGGACATTGACTTGACTTCTAGCCGGGGAGCAAGTCCGGGATCTCCGAAGGGGCGAGGACTTGGTGTCGGGGGCAACTTCAGGGTCTGGAGCCGTCACTGGGGCGGGCAGGCTGCCTCCGGACCCCGGACGATTGCTCCCCACTGGCGGAGAGTCTTCCATTGCAGCCAGGGTTATGCTGCTGCCACTCGACCAGCTGGAATTTGAATGTAATAATGTTTTTATAAATTGATATATTTTATGGAATTCATGCTTTTTATCAAATATTTTAATATCATGACCACTTGACCAGTGACCACACCTATTCCAGAATGTTTCATTAATTTTTTTGGTAAAAGATGATACTACAAAAAATATATGTATACCTACAATTAGAAATTTGTTTGGGTGACTATTTTTGACAGTTTTGCATAAATGAAACCCATTGATACAATTAATATCTTTCGAATTTCCTATTTAATTAATTTAATTTAGGAACTGTTAAGCCGTCCGTTCATGGAGCTACTTACATGCCGCTCGTCAGTACCCGCTACACTATTTTGCTAGTGCAGCGCGTAGCGGCGTGTACGAACACTAGCAAAATAGTATAGCGGATACTGACAAGCGGCACTCGAGTCGCTTGTAAGTAGTTCCATGAACGGACGGCTTTATAATTGATGTGAAGTGTTAAGGATTTATGGAGCTAATTTTACAGACTATTTTTGTCTGTAATTGCATCTTTTTCGTGGGCTATCTGTAGATATTTATATTTGATAGGTATCTTCAGCATCCCTCAAACTAAAAGTCACCGACCGCCAGTATAATATGTTTGTCATGTCATTGTGTGTAGTTTATTATTATAATAAAATAAATAAAAATAATGATACCCGCTCTTGATCGAGTTACATTGATATTTTATGTGCAGAAAAGTTGCATTTGATGATTGTCAAAAGTTGTACAAAACCTACAACAAAGTTTTAAAAACAAACATTATCTTACCCGCCAGCCTGAGTATTATTTCCATCCCTCCCTCCGTGACCACCCTCCGCGTCCCCTGTCTCCATCCCCTCCTCAGTGAGATCTCGGGACTCCCTCAGCAGCCGGTGCGTCGGGGGCCCAGCCCTCAGTCTCCGCAGGGACAGGACTTCTGACAGAAGAGTACCCCGTGAGCCCCCCAGGCCTCCTAGGACAGCAGTTGAACCAGCTGCGACTGGAAGATAAAACAATGATTTATTTTTATATTAGCACTATTTTGTAATGCTTTGCTGTAGTTTTAATATTTAGCCAACTGTAACAACAATCAATAATAACATTTTTAGGGGCTGATAAGGGCGACATCTGGACTTACATAGTATACTATATTACAGTGGTGGTTTGCGAGGTTGAAAAGTGCCGAGGCACAAATATATTTTTAAAGTAAGTTTTTTGTATACCTAGAAAAAAGCAATGGAACTATAACATATCAAACTATAATAACAATGTGCAAACACAAGCTAGACTGTCAAATACTGCAAATTCGCCCTACTTAATATATCAAAATATCCGTACTCCGTAGGTACGTACTGCCATATACTATCAAAAATAATCGCAAAGTCCAACAAAAATGACTCTAGTGACAAATCCAATTTGTCACTAGAGCTAATTGTAAATGAATGTGTCTACTTCAGAAGTGTACGTATTTTTGAGGCACGCCTCACAATAAAGAATGCACAACCGTTCATTTCAGTTCGACGTGACTTTCGACGCCTACATGATATTAGCAGCACTCGAAGACGAACCCTATCTCTGCCTCACTAACGTATTATTGCGCTGCATTGTTTAGTAGCATGACAAGTGGCACGCCTGTGGCTGGCGGCATTGCACCGGTGTGATGGGTTACATTAAATAAAGACAACCAGTCCTAGTGAAATACGAAAATATTCATGGGTAATAATAAAATTTAAGTAACTTTAGGGGGGTTTCTCACCATCCTCCCAATCTACACTAATAATGAATATTATTAAAAATAAAATACTCGATGTGGTTAGAAAACTCGGCCAACTTATCCAATATATAGCCACTATTCATAGGTTCGAGTACCGAATTATAAACTCCAACTTAATAAATAAATAGACCGTAAATCGAAAATATTTGTTATTAGTGTAGATAAGCTATTGGGAGGTTGGTGAGAAACCACTTAAGACTTGTACAATTTATACATTGCTTACATTTTAATTAAAGTTTTACAATATGTTGGATGATACGTGAATGTTTTTCCCCTTTTCTTCTCTATTTTTTTGAGGAGACAGCCTACCCTGCCTCGTAGCACGAACCGCCACTGCTATGCTAATACACTAGACTTCAAAATACTACTATACAAAATACTAACTCATGTTTGAAAATATGTAATATTGTTGTATCGATATTTTTTTTACCACAGTAGAATTCGGATATAACGACTTCGCTTATAACGGCTTACCGTTTTTAGCGACGACAATGTAAACTCAAGTTAGGTTTCATAGTTAGATACTAGGAAAACATATCCGTTTAGTACGACTATGTTTTGAGCGACCAACTGCTTAAAGCGACCAATTTTCATTTTCGATGACCTTTTCCAAGAACGACTCGCAGTGTTTTTTTTACAAAATCTACGCACCAATACTACCACCTACTCCCCGCGCCCGGCTACACCCCGCGCGCTAAGCTAAGTCTTCTGGCCAATGGGCACATTGGTTTTTGCTTACCGGAAAAACTTACGTATGTAAAGGTTGTACCTATCCTTATTAGCACGCGTAAATCACAGTCAGTGTTTATCATCTATTGTGACAACCCCTTGACACAATGAGTTCCGTGAAGCAAAAGTCTTTTTCAATTGAAGAAAAAAGTGCTAAATTACAATTATAAAATATCGCCTTGAGTGCTCGCCACTTTCGAAAATTAATTTTGAAAATTTCCCGCCTACATTAAAAAAATCATTACTCCACATTTGTGTTTGTAAACATATAAACAAATTATAGTGCTATACAGCCAATGAATTCACCTACATTTTACTAATTATCCTACATTTTTAAAATTGATAAAATAATTATTAAAAAATCTTTAACTTTATAAATGCGCGAAATTTGTGCTTTAGTGATTTGAAGATTTGAAATTGCCGCCAGTGAATATTTTTAATATCTATATTGAATATTGTTCTACATTTTTATGTTCTCTATGGCCTATTTGATAACCACAAATGCATATTTACTAGAAAACCATTTTTTATATGTGTACATTAAAACAAAAGTTTGGTTTAAAAATTATTTTGAAGTTTCTTTCAAGAACTGAAGCTTTCCAACCGTAAAAATTCATTCTAGAAAGATTCAAAGACAATCGATAAGGCCATAGACATAAAGTCTATTTTATCAACTATTAATTGCTTGCCATGAAAATGTTTTAAATAATTACAATAATGTTTTACGAATGATAGGAAAATGTGGTCCAATTTTGGACCGATATCAATTGCAGAAAAATAAAAGCCGTCCAAATTGGACCTAAATCTCTCCAGTGGATGAAGCAGTTTTGTGATATTTCTTTTTAAGACTTTTTTTACATTTGTAGCTCTACACAGGAGGAACTAAGGAAATTAATAAAAATAATTAACATAGGCTTGAATTAGTTCCAGTGCAACAATAATAATTGCATGTACAATGTACTATGTACTTAAATGATACATAAATACAAAATGAACTGAAGAGAAAATTGAAATAACATACTGTCAGAATCAGCTAAAGAATCACAATCATTAGCCCGCTGATATTTAGAAGTTGCATGTAGCGCCCTGAGGATGATCCAGCACAGGGCAGGGGCGGCCAACAACAGGCCTGCAGCCCCCAGAGCCCCAAACACCAGGGCTCCGCCAAACAGGGGCACCCTACTACTGGTGTGGCCTTCCCCCATTGAGACTGCTACACTGGCGGAGGCGTTTGATGCAATGGGTTCTGAAATTGGATAAAAAGTTTATTTAGCAAATGTTTTGGTTTTGGTTTCATAGATGTCGCTAGTGGTTTCAGTTTAACACGATTTTAATTTTTTTGCAGCTTTGAAAATACCAACGATTTCTGATAATATTGTATGTGCGGACCAGTGTACTTATAATTAATTGATATTTGAGAAACAAAGATGGAGGTGTTAAGACTGTCAAGCACGCAATAAATGAAAAATTAGTTTTAAATTGTCATAAAGGTTTTCAAAATAAAAGCGGGAGTTTTGAAATGGACCAAGCAGAATTTAAGAAATAAATTTTAGCATATTTGAGTTATAACCACTCATAATTTTATTTTATTTTATTATACAAGAAATATCGCAAGTTTTATATTTCAATCAGAAGTAAACACAGCTTGGCAGTTTCAGAAAGTTCGTATCGTATGAAAAACGTAAAGGTAGAGTGTAAAAGTAAAAATTGTTACATCAAACTATCGTAAACTGATATCAATCAAACTACGTTTTGTTGTGAACCAACATTTTATTATTTTGGTTGAAATTAATACCTGTTCTATAATAGCAGGGAGCAGCATTGAAAAAGATAAAGATCCTGAAATATAGCTGATTTGATTACTACGTCGGTCGTTAGACCCAGAAGTATATTATATTGTAAAAACGTAAATATAATTAATAATCCAGTTTGTATCAAGGACCTATTATTCTTGAAAAGACCCAAAACAATGACTAATGTCTGACTGTGGATAAGGCATAACACTAACCAATCTGCGCCGCATTCGCCACAAACCCCCCCGGACAGGCCGGCCCAGCAGCCAGCAGCTCGTCCGAGAAGAACTCCAGCAGCAGGCTGTCCCCGCTGGAGCTCACCGCCCCCTCGTCGCCCCCCGCGGAGCCCTCGGAGCCCCCGTCACCCGGCCACTGCCCCAGCAGAGGGGCGCCAGGGGAGCCGCCGTCCCGCGCCTTCAGCCACTGCGCGCCGCAAGGGAGGCGGTAGCGCTCCACAGTCAGACGGATCACGTGGCCGGGGGCGGCCTAGAAATGTAAAAAAAAAACATAATTAATTACACCTTAAAATACGTAGGTACTTTTGAGGATCGGCGAAGGATAAGCGATAATAAAAATTGTCAATTTGAAGCTCTTCTTTTGCGAACTCAAGAGTATAGTCATTTTAAGTGTACCTACTCGGCGTATATCTACTCTTTTTTTGTCAACCTCTTATATCAAATTCAGAATTAACAATATTATCTTCGATTAATCAATTTCCCATATTTTTGGCAGCTACCTTTTTAAATGATCTCAAATGTTCAACGAACTGGTTGGTAACCCAAGAGAAAAGAGGTCACAATAGCCGATAAAATTGACGCTTGTCCAGGTACCTATTTATTTTTCTGTGACTTGTTTTTTCATAATTTTGTTTAGATTTATTAATATTTTTTCCTTCTTCAATAATATATTACATTAGTTGGAATAAACTTCAAAAATGTATTATTATAAGAAATAGTTATTCTAAGAAGAAAAAAAAATACAATACTTCTTTTAGTTAATAATGAGATAATGAAAGCAAAATAAATTGTGTGTAAAAAAAAAACAGCGATGTGATTATTTCAAATTGTGTCAATGTTTACCTGCAGAAGCCAGAACGTCCTCCCCTGACACTCCTGAGCGCTGGCAGACAGGTGACGTGGCGTAGCCCCCAGCCGAAGGGCGCACCCGCAGGTGCAGGGGTCCCCCGGGGGCCCCTGGGCGCCGGGGGCCCAGGGGCAGGGCTGCCCGTCCAGGATGCAGGGCTCCGACTCTACTGCGGGGCCCTAGAATACCAAAATTCCATTCCGGTTAAAATCACACGACTTAGAAAATAATGAGTCCCTGGGACAACAATATTTCATTTATTTTTAGGAAGTGATGTTTTTTCCTGCGAATACCGTACAAGAATCCCAACTGTTCTATGTTAACTGGAGTCAGTGTGACTTTTTTTTCATTTAGCTCCACACAGGAACAAAGAAGAAAAAAAATTCCCAAGGCATACCTCATTTTTGGGGATGTGTGTGGCGGGTAATTTTAGGAACGGAAGGAGAGGAAGTTCTGGAAAGGAAAAAGGAAAAATGGGGGTGGCTACGTGGGAATCGGGTGACGGACGTATGAATCCACCCCTCCCACTGCGGTGCAAGAAAAGAGAGAGTCCTACCGGAGGGGTCAAAAGATCTTCCTCAACCAGTCTCTCCCGATTCGTCCTGCCACGCAGTTCACTCTATGAACCGTGAGTCACTAAAGGTAGCGAACCACTCGGGGTGACTTATGACAGGGGTGATGGTTTTACTCGTATAACAAATGATTCCCGGGGCGGCTGTACCCATACTATGGACTATAAATGGTATGTTGTGAGGCTTAATGACATGAGGAAGGGAAAGAGATAGGGAGGACTAAGATAGAAAGTAACTGGCCGTACAGAACTGGACACCAAACGCTCCTAAAGAAAGCCAATTCAAACACTTCATAACACTTTTTAATAACCTTTCAAAAACCTTACTGCCTTGGCACTTTTCGTAGAACAAGTGCAGAAAATGTTTTAAAAAAAAAGATTTGTATATCTGTGTGTTTGGCAAGATCATCTTTCTAATATTAATCTCTTTATCTGTATTTCTTAGATTGTATTACTATTTTATTGTGATTTGTATTTTTTTTCTACAAGATGTTTGAATTTGCTTTCATTAATTATTTTTATTATTTCAATATTCCATACAAATAAATTACAGACGTATTGCCAATCTCACTAGGTATTTCATATAAGAACTAAGTACAACAACATTTTTTATAAATGAAATGTGAAATAACACAATAAATTAAATTTAAAAAAAATTACGCACGCTGGGATTCGAACCCGCGACCTCCGGATTCGTAATTGAGGATGTTACTCATCCTTCAACCACGGAGGCCGTCAAATGTGATGTGAGTTTGATGGTCTTTCTTTCCAGACTGCGGCCTGAATGATAAAATTGACCTGATTATAGCCAACCTCCCATAGGAGTAGCCACTAAATGAGAAGAACAAGTCAGGCATGTCTAATTTTCCTCCTCCCACGCCTGTTTTCCTCTCACATAGATACAACTTAACACTTCGAGTAAACTTGGTTGTGTGAAACGATAATTAATTTAGAGTTTCATTGTGACGCAACAAACCCATAATAAATATTTTTTCTTGTTTATTTATTATTAAGCGGACTTTACTGTAATTCACTCATTCTATTTTTTGTACTGCTTATTTCTAAAACAATAAATATATTTAAAAAATAATAAAACAAAACACTTAAACAACTTGATGAAAGAACGAACATATTTTTGCCCCTAATGCCTGAAACAAAAAAATCACCACGAAATTATTACCAGTTAAACAATGGCTACATATATGTACCCACCTATGAGTATATTATAGTAAGCATAGTAAAAAGCATTAGCTGTGGGTATGAAATATGTTTATTTGTTTTGGTTAGTACAAAAATATCTAATTAAAAAATGTACAAAATACGATTGTTTATTCTTCTGGTTTCTCTTCATCGGCTACTTCTTCGGCTGCTTCTTGTTCGGCGGCTTCTTCATGTTCGTCCAATTTTTCTTCCGAAATTTCTTTTTCATCTTCACCAGAAACGTTGCTTGCATCATCACTGCCTTCATCAGATGACTCGTCCGATCCCTTACGAACCCTTGTCTTTCTTTCTTTAAGCGGAACTTCAGCAACCACTTCTTCTACTTCTTCTGATCTAATCGATTCTCCTTCTTCACCCTCTTCTTCTGACTCGTCTGCATCCCCCTCTCCTAAATGCCGGATAACCTCTTCTTGAGATCCAATTGCAGGTATGATCATTTTACTGTAGATCGTCCTGAGGCTTTCACCCTTGTAAATCTGGGTCGATTTGCGTTTTGTCTCTATTGAGTCTGACTTTATTATTGAAGATTGGTAGCTGGAGCAAATTGATGACTTAGATTCATCTTTAGGCACAAATCCTAAATCGCCACGACGGTAAACAGCGGCAGCTGACGGAACAGTGGAAAGGGACCTTGCGCGTACATATCCTGGAACGGACAGTAGATCCAACAGTCGTTTTAAAAGATTACGCCTTGCTGCATCTTTTTCCGCTTCACTGTCATCTAAAGGACAATCTGATATTTTTATGGCTCCTTTAACAGCCAGACTTGCACTCGTGATGACATCTTTAAGTCTGTCAGATTCTCCCTTGGCTTCCAAACAACTCATTTTCAATTCACTCTTCTCACAAAGACTGACATGGAGATTCTGTTCTAATATACGAACCTTCAAACCCATTTTTGAGATTTCGGTAGTCAACTTTTCAATCTGTCTTGCTTGTGTTGCAAAATCGAATTCTGCTTTTCTGATAAGGGTCATTTTATCCTTCATTGCGGTGTGTTCTTTGCTTAATCTTTGTATCAAATTTAACTGCACAAGACTTTTTTCCATGGCAGTATCTCGTTGTTCCTCGGCAAGTTGAAGAGCGAGTCGTGCCGATCTTTCCTTTTCTTTTAAAGAAGTATTTTGATCAGATAAGCTAGCCTGTATTGAGAGCACTTCCCTTAGTTCGTTATTCACAGCTATATTTTCTCTGATGACCCTGTGAGTAGATGAGGCAATTCTTATTTCTGTAGCATCCTGGAAATCCTGTGCTAACTTTAACAGCCTAGATTCGAGTTCTTTCTTTAAATTATCTTTACTCACAATGAATTTCTTTTCTGTTTCGTGCAGAATTTTTTTATAGTGTAATTCCTGGGATTCGTAATTAGCTTCCTGCGCTTCAAATTGTGCCATGAGATTGTCTCTTTGGGCTCGAAATTCTTCCAAGGAATTCAACTTTCCTGAAAGCATTTTAACTTCAGACGTCAATGTTTCCCTCATCACATTGAATTCTTTTTTGAGGTCTTTCATCTGAGTTTGAAATTCTTTGGTTTCAGCTTGTCTCTTCTCTTCTATAGCCTGAACTCTTTCTGTCAGCTCTGCAACCTCGTCCACTTTAATTTGAAGAGTTTTCTTGAGATAAGTGATGACATCGGCTCTGTCTTCATCCAATTTCTTATATTCAGCTTCCAGTTCTTCATTCCTTGTTTCCAACTCTGCATTGTATGTTTTTAAACGCTCTAGTTTTCTGTTCAGATCGGCAATTTCTAGTTCAAAGAAGGCTTTGTCTATTTCGGGCAGTACCTCTTTAGGTTCTGCTTCTGCCTTGCCCTTTTTTCCCTTTTTAGGAGGCATTATTAAATAAAGAGCTCAAAAAACCTCAAGTTAACGGCGTGTGTTGTGTTTTGCTTTGTGCCTGACGTGTCCTAATAGCTTGTTGATTGCCCTGGCAACTTATCGATCTGTCCGCTGTCTGTCTCCATGACAATCAGAGCAACAACAAACAACACAAAGATTGCACATGCATATTTTTATCAAGGTTCAGAGGTTGTTCAACTTATAGGTCATTATAGAGAAAAAAAATCAATACATCAAGCTATCATTGAAAACTGCACGAATTTAAGTAAGAAAAAAACATTGACCAACATAATGCAGACAAATTTATTTTTGGAACACATGTCTTTAACTATTTAAATTTTCATTGGGTTTATCTGAATCGGACACTATTATTTTAATTCTCGAAGCATGTGGAACATTGGCACCCATACATAAACCCATTTTAGCATGAAATAATGGAGAAATCGAGGAAAGCTAACAGTACCTACCTGGCTTCTAAACATTACTTCAATCAGTGTACCGATTCTATTGGTCAGAAACCATGGTAATACCAAAATGTTCCTTGTGTTTGAGAAGTCGAATGGTGTTTCAAATGAATCGCTCAAACGCAAGATATCTTCCACGACAACCTTGGTTTAAATTTTCTAAAAAATTAAGAAAGGCTCCCAAATATTAGCCTGAAATAGGTACGACTTACGACGTTCACTATGTAAAGTCGTAACTTGTTTTTAGATATCACACTGTTTCTCATTGAATAGCTATGCAAACCGTATTTTCAACAATAGTTTGTTAAATAATTTTTAATCGAAAATCTTCCAAATTGGTATTTTAGCATACCTGACAATAGGGGGCTCCGTAGGGCGGCGGGGGCGAGTCGCAGTAGCGGTAGCGGGCGCGCGTGCCCCCGCAGCGCCCCGAACAAGGGGACCAGGGGCTCCAAGCGCCCCAGCCGCCCGAGACTGCGCCCTCTAGAAGAAAGATAAGTGGTACAAGATAAGAACATAATTAAACACTATTGGGGATAATTCTGAACTTCTGAATAAAATATTCTAAATATCAGAAAACTACAAACATCGAATCCGAATATCACTATAATATAATATAACATATAAGTAATATTTATTGTATTTGGTTATTTCTATAAATCATAAATCTATTATGAAAAATGGTTAAAAAGCCAATATATTTAAAAGCCTAATACCATATTTATAACTAATTAATTAAATAGCTAACCATTTCGCCGTTTTCCCGCAGGGGTAGGCAGAGGGGACGGACCGCCAAACATCTCGGTCTTGGCGCACACTCCTTGCCTCATTCACATTCGTACATCTTCTCATACATACTCTTCTATAATTCTGACTCTTGACATGGCCCGACTCAAGTATCTGATTCACTTGATCGTGCCACGTCTTCCTTGGGCGTCCCCTGCCATTCACATTCGCGCTATAAATTCTCTTTACACTCCTTTCTTCATTCATTCGCTCAACATGCCCAAACCATCTAAGCGTCCCTTTCTTAACCTTACTTATTACGCTCACATCAGCCTTGCATTCTTTTCGGATCTCCACATTCCTTAAACGATCATACATGGTTTTACCACACATACGTGTCAGGGATCTCATTTCTACAGCATTCAGTCTACTTTCATCCTTTCTCTGCCAGTTCCATGCTTCACTGCCATACATCAGGGTAGGTACCAGTACTCTATTGTGGACTGCTAGCTTCTTATATTATATAATTCATTATTCCATATTCATTACTGTTCGAATTACCATTGTGGAATAATGGAGAGAATGACAAATTCTAATAATTGTGAAAACTCGAAATACTTCAAATTGTTGTTGCTGTTTCGCTCTTCATATCTGTTGTACCTTTTACGAAATAAATAAATACATTGAGCCCGTTTTCAAGAGGCAAGCAAATTAAAACTAACCGATAAATTAATGAACACTGACATTTGAAAGCGGAATTATTTTTTAATACTAGCAAGTACCTGGCACTCGTTGCCTGCCACTCAAAGACAGTGTATTTTAATTCTGTTATTGAAGTGCTTTGAGATAAACAATATTTTTTGTTTTTCCGTCCAGTGCGTAAACAAATATATCAGACGGTTTTCCGAGAAGTGAGATTTTAGAGTGAGTGATTTTCAAAATTTACCCCCTGCTATCCCCTACCGCTACTGTATTTCCTTTGCAATCCCTCCTCTGCCCCTTCCTAGTCCCCTACCCCTCCTTCAAGCCTCAAATTTTTGAGCGTATGCCTGTTTTATGTAAGTACTGAAATAAAATAAAAAATTGGTTGTTTACCAATTAGTAAGGAGAATCTCATCATTTACGTTCGTGGATCTCATTTTCCAAATATGTTGATTTTTCATTTTGTCTTGATTTTATGACGAAATTTTGACTTATGTAGGAAGTAAGAAAAACTGATAATTTTTTTATATACTTCTAATAAATAGCTAAACCCCTGAAATAATTAAAAATCAGTAGTATCTGTAATGAAGAGTAGTCTTAAAATTAAGTCTTATTACCTACTCACCTTTTTGAATAAATTAAATTTAAAAAAATTGTTTTATTTCAAATTATCTCAAACTGTCATAGATTTTTTTGCCAGAGAGATGTATCGCCGACGTCTCACGGACCGAGGGTATGTAGAAAGAGTTAAAAACAATGAAAAGAGGATATGAACATTTTTAAAGTAAATATTTACATTATTTGGTAAACCAGTGGTGATAATATAGTCCAGTCAAGTTAAACATGAAAAGGGGATCGTGCTTGCAAAAGGTCCGATCTTTCTGAATTTTTTATATGTTGTTAGGACCTAAACAAATATTAAAAAAACAGATTTGCAATTTCCAAAGTGCTGTGCGAGCGGCGGTGTACCCAAAAAACCATTAAATTTTCGGACTTTTTTCAGTTTTTGCTCAATATCTTAGTGAAGGAAGGGTCTGACCGGTATATTTGTTCAACACTATTTTAAAGTAGACTAAATTTTCTACAATTTGAGACCAAAAAAAGTTCTATACAGCAATTGGTTTTTAAGATACAGTTCTTCGAAAATCAACAATTTTTTCCAAAAAATGATTTTTTCTCGAAATGGTCACTTATTTTATGAAATATTTTTTAAAATACGATTCCCACCTCAAATATTATATGAAATGAAGTTGTAGTAAATTTAATTAGCTTTCATTTGAAACCAAATTGCTACCTGTAGGCCCAGCGGTTCTCTCAAAAATTGCAGATAACCAAAGTCAAAGTGGGTTTTGGGGGAAATGCAAATAAACTGACCCCACGTTTTTTTATGGCTTTACTTATCAAACAGTTACAATTTATTTATTTTTGTTATTGTTAACAAATTGTTTGATGGAAAAAGAATAAGATAATTTACCTATCGGGAATTACGTGATCATCAAACATTGTTTTATATACCTACATACTAAAATGCTTGTACAAACATCATGGTACCTACTATAAGGACAAATTAGATTTACTCAAAAAAGAAAACTAATATAAATCATGTAGGATTGTGTTTTGATGGCCAAATCATGCCATTCTTTTTATCTCAGATGGCACGGGCTTGGGCTCGCACGAAGATGGTGTCTCGAAGGCTGTGATGGACGCTGGGAGAGGCGTCCAGTCTGCAGTCGGGTCATCTTTATCGTGTACCATGCACAATTTGCCAGAGGACTGAGCAGTGGAGTCCAGCCTTTCTGCATCTGCACAGCTCCCAGAGCACCCTTTCTTGCATTTACATGAAATTTTTCGCAGAAGTGCAGGACGGTGGTGGGGATGGGGGTGAGTCCCTGAGAAGACAGCTTCCACCCCAATCAGTGGGATTCTAGTTGACACACCTCTACTTCTGCACTTGGAGGAAGCACCTTGCTGCATGGTGGCCTGCGGCATATGACCTGTGGCAACGGGCGAGGTTTATGCTCGTTGAAGTGACAAACGTCTTATATCTCAGGAAATCCAAAGTATCCCTCGCGATGTCACCCCCATATGAAGCCACAAAGCACTTGATGTCGGCTTCTCTCACGGCTTTTGGGGTGGACGAAGGACGACCTCCACTTGCTCAGCAAGTGGTTCACTCTTGCTCAGGAGTGTGGTGATTTTGGTCTTTCCTTGGCCAAACGGTGCTGTGATAGTATCGCACCCGGTAAACGCTTGGGTGAATAGTATATAACGTCCCTGCACCCCTAGCACGGTCGATCGATATAAAGTTACCGACCGATTGTCAGTAACTTCTCATCGTTCCCTAGGACAACTTTAGATCGCAAACGAATAGGTGACAGTTTACAATGACTACCATGCTAGCACCCCCTGGTGGTTGTAGCAGGTCGTAGAGTAGTGACAGCAACCAGCTTCGCCCTTCGTGCTCTTCTGTACGTAGATTTTTGTCTCTTCAGCGCCTAAACCATTGAGAAGAACGAGCAGGTCGGCGTCTTCCCCCACTAAAGCGCCGTTTGTACTTCATTTGATTTGTACTTCACTGCTGGAGGTCACATTTTGAGCAGAAACATAGTTCTGCATACGTGGGATATTTTTGTCTCGCATTACTGCTCTCGGGCGGGTCACTCATATAATGCCTTCCATCTCATGAAATGTGTTATCACCATCTAGGGTGTTAACGTTCACCTCCGTATTGTCAGAGACAAATAGGATAAAATCTTATTTTCCTATTGGTGGTGAGGATTCATCTCGAAAGATCGCCGAAGTTTCAAGCTGCACAGCTATTGAATAAGAACAGGATAACCCCAGCGCAGCGCACATATTTTCGGTAAAAGTAGCTATTAATTCCAATCAGAAGGGAGGAAACAAAAGATCGAGTTCGTACAGCACTATCAGAGCATGAGAAAATAACACACACTTCTTCTTCCATGTTCCAAGGAGGCCACGCATGTTTTTGAGAACAACAGTCTCAAAAAATAGCTGTACTGACTCAGGGGTGACAGAATCAACATTGTTGAAAAAATCCTCCGAGGTGGGATACTGACTGGTTTTATACACTTGTGTGCGGGTATCTTCTACGATGATTTCTGCTGCTGCCTTCACAACTCTCACCGCTCTAGCTGCGCACCGCCTTTTTGTTCCTTGTACCAATCATCATACAAAATTTTATTGCCGGTGTTTATGAAGCAGACGAGTGTCCCTTTGTTGGAGCTAAAACGTTATTGAAGGTAAGTTTTCGCTGTTCTGACATCAGGGATACAATCACCCCTAATTTGCTGCAGAAGGTGTGATAAATAAAAATGGCATTCATCACTGTTTTCCAATAGGTAATCGTACACATACTCCATCGCTTCTTCAGAATTACTGGCTGGACGATACCCTCTCTTATTCCCAGTAGCAGGTGGTAATCTTAATAGGCTCACGTAGCACAATCTGTGGGTTCCGTCTGCAGCAATCAGGTCGCCAATGTCGAGGAGGCACTCCTCCAATCGTCACCTCGGAGTTTAGCTGTATCTAAAATAGTTTGCTTCATTCCCAACTTCTCAACTGTACGGACCACATTCCTTCTTGCCAAGGGCAGTTTGCTTTGTTGCCCGAGAAATTATTCAGTGATAGCATCACCACACAAAATTCAAATCCCTCTCAAGGTAGGAGCCAGTTCACTTGATAATCTTGTCGATAAAGTCTTCGGTTGGGAAGCAGAATCCCTTCCTTCAACGTTACACACAGCTGTATATCTCTTCCTGGTTGAAATTTTAGAGGAAATTTTTATTTTCTGTGAGACCACGTTTTTGACTCACTTCAATTAGTGTTCGAATTCCTCGTTCTTTGATGATTACAACAGGACCTGTATCGAGGTCCTCACGACACACAAAACACACGCTCAGACGGATAGACATTACACAACACTTTGAGAGCTGCCCTGGAAGGGCCGGGTGCGGGTAAGGAGGTCAAGGGAGGGGACAACGAAAACACTTAGGGAAAATCCGTCCGTTATCTGCCATTTTTGAATTTTTGAGTGAACCGCTGGACCCACAGGTACCAATCCGGTATCAAATGAAAGGTGATTAAATTTACTACAACTTCATTTCATATAATATTTGAGGTGGGAATCGTATTTTAGAAAATATTTCATAAAATAAGTGACCATTTCGAGAAAAAATCATTTTTGGAAAAAAATGTTGATTTTCGAAGAACTGTATCTTAAAAACTAATTGCTGTATAGAACTTATTTTGGTCTCAAATTGTAGCAAATTTAGTCTACTTTAAAATAGTGTTGAACAACTATACCCTCTCAGTCCGACCCTTCCTTCACTAAGATATTGAGCAAAAACTGAAAAAAGTCCGAAAATTTAATGGTTTTTTGGGTACACCGCCGCTCGCACAGCACTTTGGAAATTGCAAATCTGTTTTTTTAATATTGGTATAGGTCCTAACAACATATAAAAAATTCAGAAAGATCGGACCTTTTGCAAGCACGGATGTACATCTTGACTGGACTAATAAGGCAGTAATTTCTTTAAAGTTCAAACACTCCGATGGTGAAATGGTGTGGAAATTGGTTTCGCCAATACGTATATTTCTTTTACGAAAGTGACGATTTATATTTTTTTCTCCACAAATAAAATGCTCTTAACGTCTTGTGTAGTAATGTACTGCATATTATAATGTGAGATGTACGGGATTGCACTATATATTATAATGTTGCTATTTTCACTAATAAACTTATTTGCAATTGTAGAAAACAAAGTCCTCAACTTAACAGAAATGCTTTTATAATTTTGGAGGCGGGGGTAAGTACCGCCGCCCCGGGAAACATTTATTTGATAACCAATACCCCTACTAGGTCTCATCAAGTGATTCGCCACCTTTGGTGACTTAGCAGGGGTTCCCGGGTTCATGGGATGAGATTGCCCGTCGTATCGGGAGAGACTGATTGAGGGAGTCCTTTTGATCTCTTCAGCGATCCATCACCTTGCACTGCAGTGGAAGGGATGGATTTATATCACCGAAACTCTCACATTGACCCCAGATTCATACTCACCCCTCATTACTTTTCCTTCAAAGAAAATCTTTGCTTTCCATAAAAAAAACATCCACTCGGCATCCCCAAAGATGACAAAGATCCCAGGGGGTTTTTGCCTTCAGTGTGGAGCAAATGATAATTAAAAAAATATATATCTTGTCAAGTATTAAGACAAAATAAGCAAAAAGTAAAAAATCAAAAAAGATATTTTATATTTTCAAATAGTTTGGAAGGCGTTGTTCACCAATATGTATATGTGAGTTCGATAACGTTTTTTTTCTAGTAATAATATGGTCATTTATCTTGATTGACGTAATACGAAATCGTCGTACATAACAAATCACTCAATTTAAGATAATAAGAAAATCAGCAAATATATTCAACTAGCTTCTGCTTTGTCTGCGCAGGATTAGTACTTCGATTAGCCTATTTTCTTTTCGTGTTTATACCAAAATTCTTAACCTATTTATTTAAAATATCTATAATTGTTGATTCGATTCAAGGGTGAGTACTTCAAATAAATTCACTAATATAAATCGAAAATAGAATTTTGGTTTTCAATCATTTCTTTCAAAATGTCATTCTCAAATTTTGTCATTTTCTACTAAACAATAATTATTATTTTTATTACATGGAAAATAGCAAGCTTTGGGTATAAATTATAGCCTATATGTTATTCTGATGTATGAGCTATATTATTGTAAAGTTTCATTAAAGTCCATTCGGTGGTTTTTGCGTGAAAGAGTAACAAACATACATACATCCATACAAACTTTCGCGTTTATAATATTAGTAAGATAAGATAAGATAAACAATTATCGATATGAGCACCTACGCAATTTCGAATGGACGTTTCCAGCTTCAAAATCAGAAAGCGAAATGCAATAATATCTGGGTTACTTTTAACATTCATTTCATATAACTTCGCTTAAAATTTGTAATTCGATCGCGGCGATAAGTCGAATTAGCTGTTCAATTTTCAATTCCACGACGATTTTGCCTGAAAGGATAATCTCTCGCCTTCGGCACCGTATCGACGGAGGATTCACGCGAATTAGGCAAAAGCCTCGCTTCCGAGCAAATGAGACGAGGAGAAAAAACACCCGAGGAGATTAACATAAATGAATAGAAATTAACCGGAAAACTTTGTCGAATGGAAACAGAAGTTTGAACAATTCGAAAGAAAGCATGGCCGACCGAATACTGAACGGTCTCCACATTTTTGAAGGCTGGTATTATTCATGGTAAATTGCCGAATAATTTCGCCAGCTTTTAAAAATATCGTCTAGACTTTGTCAAAGTTTGAACGAAATATCAATAAATTTGGAAACTGGATAATAAATATTTTTAAGAGCCATTCTCTAACGGCTGAGAATAAAAGTTTAAAAATGCTTGCAACTGTACAGGGAGGTTCCGATGAGAAAGATCGATGATTCCCCGTATAAAATTTATTAAATTAATTTCATTCAAAACTTCCTTTAATATATACCTACATTCAAGTAAGCAATAAAAATGCTCAAAACGCACGATGATAAATTATTAAATATTGTAAACTTCTTTAAGTATTTTTTTATTATAAGTTATTTATGATTTTTCAATAATGTCTAAACAAAATAAGTGTGACAAAAAAATCTGAAATATTTTAGTTCGGACCTCAAATAAATTGAAAAACTGAGGTATTTTCGTCACAAAAGACGTTCTCGGATTTATTTTTTAATGAGTTTAATTTAACTAAAATTAAAATTCTGAAAAATGTGTTTACTAGAATTATTTTTTTGATTTATTTTTGAATGATTATATGATTTGAAATTTGTGTTGTATATCTAATACAATATTTCGTATTATATTGTATTAGATATACATATATGTGTTGTATATCTAATACAATATTTCGTATTATATTATATTATTTATTTATTAATGATTTTTATTTAACTAAAATTAATATTTTGAAATATGTGTTTACTAGATTTATTTTATTGATTTATTTTTCTGTATGATTATATGATTTTAAATTTGTGTTGTATAATATAATATTTCGTTTGAAAATTGAACAAATCTGCCAACGAACAACGGTATAACCTTAGTAGGTACTTTAAAAATAAACTTAGTTTTTCAAAATTTAAAAAATGCGTATAACAGATAAAATAACAATCTTTAAAATCAATTTATGTTTTTTTGTTAAAAAGAGTAAGTACGTCTAGAATTTGATTAAAAAAGGACTAATTTCCGGTATTCTCTGGTAAATGTCGCTTTCAGCAGGTGTTATATAATTAAAACAAAATTTGCCAAAACATCCAATACAAAAATATATATTCATTATAAATTATAATACAAGAATAACAAACAGATTTTAATAAAAGTTTTCTTCGTATTTCTTGTTATGATACAACTACTGAGTAAAGGCTGCACTTCTTTGTTATTTGATTCTCGATCGAGTTTTTGCACTCGTTATTGTGATTAACGACCCATTTTATTTTCTATGTGAATTGCAAACAAGAGTCCCAAATGTTTCTAACCGTCTGGAGCCAATGAGACTGTGGCATCCCCAATTGGATCCCCTATGTTGTGAGGCTTAAGATAGTTTGATAAGGGGTAGGAAAGGGGGAAGAGAAAGGTGAGGAAGCACCTGGCTATTGAGATCTGGTTACCAAACAAGGCTGAAGCCATTTCAAACATTGCTTTTAATTCTGAATGGTTGTCTTAGACCTGAGGCCCTAGCATGCTCGCTTGATAACGATCGGTAGGATAACTATCGCTAACTTCTCATCGTTCCCTAGCATAACTACAGATCCCCAAAACAAAAGTAACAGTTCACAATGACTAAGTACATTCGTATATTCGACATCAACTGTTGTTTGTACGTTAGCGATGAGCAGTTGTCCTAGGGAAAGGTGAGAAGTTACCGATAGTTATCCTATCGATCGTTAAAGAGCGAGTGTGCTAGGGCCTCTGGGGTGCTAGCATGGTCGGTCGATAGGAATTTTCCGACCGATTGTCGGTAACTTCTCATCTTTCCCTAGGACAACTGCAGATCGCAAACGATTCAATTCGATATATTCGATTTCAACTGTCGTTTGTACGTTAGCGATCTGCAGTTGTCCTAGGGAACGATGAGAAGTTACCGACGATCAGTCGGTAACTACATATCGATTAACCATGCTAGCACGCCAGGGCTAGCATGGTTTGAGCCAGGGGGGGGGGGGAGTTGGAGTGGGAATTCATCACATTTTACACATATACATATTTTTTTCTTAAATGTGACCTGCCAGGAAAGTATGTTATCTGTATCTATTTGTAAATAATAGTTCTAGGTAGAGCCTAAAAAGTCATAATAAAATGTACAGCGCCATTCGGGTAATTTCTCACAAAAACGGCGCTCTACAAATTATCTATATTATAATAATTATTAAGTATATTGTTTTATAACACAAAATAAATTTTAACCAAAAAAAAAATGACACTTAGTTTTAACTATTGTTTAAAAAACCTGTTTCATGATTTGATTTTCAAAACCAATTTGATTGGATGATTAGGAAAATGTGTTATTACCCTGAACAATATAAACTAGTAGAATCAGTTGTTTTCAACACAATAATTAATGCAAACTAACTCTTAAAGCATCCTTAAAACTACCTATTTCCTAGGTACCTTTTTACGGAATAGAAGTTACAAAACAACTCTCTACTAAGTTCTTTGTCCTTAAAATTCCTGTACCCTTCCCTTCTCTAATATTATCTCTGTGTATCTGCACACATCCCCTATATATTAACACTCGTATAAATAACACATCTTTGTTTTCAGCAGATTATTAAGTTGAACGATATTTCATATCGCGAAACGATCACACAAAGTTCCACCTACACTCTACTGGTGTTCTACTTATATACTGCAATTTAGAATAAGTGCCTATTTCCCGTAACATGCATGGAGGGGGCAAAATGAATTTATCATTATGGAAATGCTTAATGATATATCTCCCAACGATATTTTTTTTGTACGCTTAGTTCAATAAATATTCCACAATGGAGACGGAGAAATTTACTTATGGTTATAAATAATAATTGAAGAATAAACGTAATAGTAATAAATCTGAAAGAGATAGAACAAACACAGAAAAATAAACAGATAAAGGATTTTTGTGTTACTGGAAAAACTCATCAACTAACTCGGCCATTGGGACCTGATTATTTTACGTTATTGTGTCTTGGATAAACATATCCAATTTTTTATGGTAATTTGTTTTTGGGGCATTGTGCCGTATTGCGCTACCTCCTTTTTTAGACAACATATCGGACAGCCTTACAGTGTCCATCATCAGGAAAGATTTAAAAAAAAAAAATTATATAGAGAATACCTCACAAGAGTCCCAACTGCTCCCGTCTGGAGCCATATATACTATGGCATCCCCAATGGGGTATGTTGTGAGGCTGGGGAAGGGAAGGAGTTTGGGAAGAGGAAGGTAGGAAAGTACCTGGCTATTCAGATATAGTCCCTAAACACGGCTAAAGCCATTATTAAGCAACGCTTCAATTCTGAATGGTGGTCTTACACCAGGGCGATACTGACAGTATCTTTCACTCTGGAACGTGCCGCAAATATAGTAGGTATATATTACTTTTATTAATTAATTGTGAAATAACACAAATTAATCAAATAAAATTTATTTGCGCACGCTGAGTTCGAACCCGCGACCTTCCGATTGGGAGTCAGTGTCTTACCACTTAACACGGACGGTCGTCAAGAAGTATGCAATTTGGAATCGAACCCAGGACCTCAGTCTTACCGGGACAACGCCTCAATTAAATCGGCCATTGGGACCTAAGTATTTTATATCGTAGTGTCTCGGATAAACATATCCGATTTTTTTAACGTGATTTATTGTTGGAGTATCATGCCGTGTTACGCTACTTACCTTCTTATTTATTCAATGTTTCGGACGGTGTAACGATGTACGAAACAATAAAACAAGAAAAAATAATCCACGACAATATTTTCGGCCGTGAAAATCTAAAATCATATATATCCGTATTCTATTTATATGGAAAAAAATTACAAAATTTATTCCAATAAAAATTAATATTATTAGTGTACCGACTCAGTCTTTTACATTGTACCTACATCTCTACAAATATTCCTAAAAAAGTAGATTTCTATCCGAGAATTTTTCTGACTGATAAAATATTTGCCTGTTCCATATCTAAATAAGAATTTAAAAAAGCTAATATCCATTGTTCTTCGTGACGCTCAAAATTAATGTTCGCAAATAAATTAATAACTTCTGAAGATTATCGAAAAAATTCAACTCAATCCATAATCCATTAAAAGATAAGTTTCTCTAAGCGTTAATCCTTTTTTCTTATATTTTTTTGCTCCATTTAACAAACTTATTCCCTTCTAAATGAAGGTTCTTCGAGCGTCCCTCATTAAGGAGATGGAAGCCGTCAATAAGACTTAGAAGAAAGGAGAAAAATCACACTTAAGTGCTAAGAATGATTTTTATAATCCTGGGAAAAATTTAATGGTCTTCGTTTAGGTATATATTTTTTTCTCTGAAATAATTGCGAGGATTGGGGATTTTCTTTAATATAAAGATGGAAAAAAAGAAGGAAGCATTTCATATTGCAAATTATGACCAGTGGTAGGTATAGGGGTAAACTTTTACTCAAGCCCTTAGTAAGTTCTAGGCTATAGTTAAGTAAATTATAAAAAAAATACTTACTTATTTTTTAAATAAAACAAACACTTAGTATTAAACCACGTATATTTATTATTTGATATATCGACCGGTTTTTCTCCGACCGAGCTTCATCAGGATATAATAATAACTATTATATCCGTATATATAAGTTATTATTATATCCTGATGAAGCTCGGTCGGAGAGAAACCGGTCGATATATCAAATAATAAATTTACGTGGTTAAATACTAAGTGTTTGTTTTATTTAAAATATAATGCCTAACCACAAAGTGATTGCTTCTTACGAAATTTTTTTTTACTTATTTACTCGTAAGTGTACATCTTAACGCTCGGTACTAAGCGTTCAAAAAGAAAAAGATTTTGTTTTTTAAATATTTCATAATTTTTTAAGTTACAGTATTTTCACATTTTTAACTACCATACTAGGCTAATGCCCGTTTTGTGGTAGTCACACATAAAATAATTCATAAAAAAACTTATTTTATAAGATATGTAAATTCGAATGTTTTGGAGAGCACGCTAATATAAAAAAAAAACGATAATAATTAAGCGAAAATTTTTAAAATGTTTAATAAAAACGACATGCTTCACGGAGTAAAATGTTATTATAAAATACGATCATTTTATTCGTAAAAACGGTTAAAAACGGGACTGAAGTTCTTACGAACAAATTAACAGGGTTTCAATGTTTATTGGCGGGAAAATGTAACAATCTCACAATTTCCCATTTAACCGGTCTTTCCCTTCAGATGATACTGTAATCCCTAATTCTAATAAACTTCTCCACTCTTCCACCTCCCATTCCTTCTATTCATTCCTCTCCATGTGTGATATATATTTAGTTTTTAACTTTGGTGTAAGAGTTGTAATGAACCTCCCCCTAGCCTTTACTAACTTCTATGGGTCTCGGGACCAGTTGTAATGTACCTGTGGGGCTACCCGGCACCCGTTGGAATGATCCGTAGTCGTCTACCCTTGGTTTTTCTATTCTTTCCCTTTAATACTAGCTGTCGGGGTCTACTGGCTACGCCACCCTCATCTTTTGGCCTTCGATCAATATACCCTTATATCTAGCTACACCTAACTTTTCCTTAAACCCCTGCGATTTTCTCACAGTAAATAAGATTTAAGATTTTATTGCACATTATTCCTATATACTACTTTGTGTAATTTGTTGTTTCAGTATTTACATTTGTATATGTAAATTAATACACATACACATGTAGAGGAAATAATGTAGTGTGTGGTAACCTCAGATTCTTTCGGAGTAAAGTGTGAAAGAATCTCGTTTGATAAACTAACCCCGTTTTTAAATTGTTTTGTTTTATTTTCAAGCCTATCCGTATTACCCGCCTTTTCTCAACTTGGACAAGTATGTCATTGACGCTAACTCTACCGTAAATTGTCACCCGGTTTATAAAATTCAAAGTCGTAGTTTTTCTTACCCGATTTTTTCCTGTCTATAGATTCACATTGGGTTATATTAACATGACATGGACAGTGTGAATTATGACATGCATGCCAGGATCCTTGCGAAGCTCTCAATGTCGTCGTACTGCACCTAAATGGTCAAGTTATTATTGTTATTAGTATACACTACATGTACTGGGGAAGAGGAAGGTGAGGAGGGGTGATAGGAGGATCTGGGGAATGTTGTTTCCTGAATAAATCGGCTCCTCCACTAACCAAATAGATACTGGTGACCAACATTCCGGACAAAGACTCAATCATTACGTTTGCTAGGATGGTCCTTAAGTCCTGATTTTGTTCTCTTGCATGAACTTCATTGCTACGAAAGGGTCCCTTCACGCCAGATGAAAGCGCGCAGAGTCCTCATGTCACTTCCAGTATTATCCCGACTTCCTATCCTCCAGATTTGATTTTAACTCGACTGATTCTAGAAGGGGTATGTCCATTTCTTCCCTTATCATGACTCTACTCGCGTTGAGTGCGTACGGAGCCGTTTGAGATGATCCTTTCGTCTCCTTCGTAGGATAATCATTGGCTTGCGTTCCTCGCCTCCAAGAGCTGACATAACTTCTACCTCGTAAAAACTATGTTTGCTTTCAGGTCGACACTACTGGTAGTATGCAATAGTGCTACAGACTTATTCTCACGGAATACCACGCCGACGTCCCCTCCACATAACTTCGCAAAACTTGGGATACCTTCGGTCGAAACGCCTCCGTCAGCGAATCATACCCTACCATTCCAAGTGGCATTTTCTTTTTATTCTGTCTTTCATGCCTTTTCACTCTGCATGACCCCGCGAAAGGGATTAACTTCCAGTACCCCGCGTGATTGCTCAGTTTACGTTGACATCCCCTATCGCATGATAGCGCAAGAAAAAAAGCCCTCTTTGTCTCATATCTTGTGGGGATATAATTTCAGCGACGCTATTGCATTCCCCAATCGTGAAGTCTATATTTCGCAGGTCAAATTTGGATTTTGGAAGGGTTTGATTGAGAAAACATTACCGAAATAATGTTGATTTCATTTTTTGTAAGGAAGCCTGAAAGAAATTTGACATGATAATATTGTTGTTAGTAAACAATTTTTATGTTTAAATTTAATTCTCCAAATTTCATTTTTGAACTAATATCCAGTATGGTATGGATGTTCCCGTCATTCCACTTTGGTTCGGCATACCTCAGAAAAAAAACCCTACTAATTTGGATGACCGTACGGCTACGATTTATGGCCGGGACCTTTTTTTTGATACGCAAAAAATATAAGTTCGTTGAACCAACATTGATAATAGATTTAATTTGGGACAAATTTCATAATTACACATCGAGAATAATATTTAGAACACAATTAAATCCTGGAACATAAACTTATTTTGTTATTGGTTATTATAGATTTGCTGGAACTCTCAGGCATCGGGACCATGTACGACCTGTAATTAATTTAGATGTTTCTTTCACTCACCTGAACGAGGCCTGATTAAGTGCACTAAATACCTGTGGAGGAAAAATAATAAAGAAAGAACCTTCCTATATTTATGATTCGGTAGTTTAGTCCCCAGAAGTAGTAACACCCATGACTCTATGTCACACTTTTATTTGAGTTTAAGAAAATACGTAGGTTATTAATTATTGAAGATGACATTCATACGTAGGTATATGTTGATATTATTTTGAATATTTGTATTATCTTGATTATATGATATATTGAAGAAACTACAAGCGCGTAGGTATTATTTATTATCGTTGAACAATTTGGTCATCGGACCTTTGACAGCGGTTCGTTTACTCATTTTTGTCTTGTAATGAATTGGTTAAATATATTTTGTCGAAGAATAATTTATTGTCAGAACATCACTGACTTGCGAATGATTGAAGAAAGTATTTAGATGTACGCTGATGTTATTTTACTATTATGTTTGCGAGAAGTTGAAGAAAGTTGGTACATGTAGGTTTTATTTTATATTATTATTATCTTGCGGGAGGTTAAAGGAAATATAAACTTGTGAGTATTACTTTATAATATTATTTGGTTTCGGAAGATTGGATAAATTATAACCATATAGGTTATGTTATATTATATTATATTATATTTTTATATACATTATACTTAATATTATTATTTGTTTTTTTTTGTTTTTGCGAAAGATTGAGCAAGGCATTATTACGTAGGTATTTGTAGGTAATTTTTATATTATTATTATTCTTTTGTTCGGTGGAGACTGAAGAACTTTAAGTACGTAGGTGCATTTTTGATGTTGTTTTGATATTATTATTTGGTGTGTGGAAGATTGAAGATGACATTAGTACGTAGTTATGGACTCCGCTAATTTTATATTTCAAATCAAAATTCGCGCGATGCACTCCCTTCTATTTTTAAAACACAAAGTTACGTTATTATTAACTCACTGAAGCTAAGTATTTCATTCACTTTGATTATTATTTTGGTTTTGATAATTCAAATTAATTTTATTATTTAATTAATCCACTCGCGGCGCACTGTCGTTCACTGCAGCTAATTTTCAATAGAGTATTTTAACAAGCCGAATAATTAATTTATGTACACGAACTATTGTTCCTCAATTTTATATTTCAAATCAAAATTCGCGCGATGCACTCCCTTCTATTTTTAAAACACAAAGTTACGTTATTATTTGTTCACTGAAGCTAAGTATTTCATTCACTTTGAGTATTATTTTTGGTTTTTATAATTCAAATTAACTTTATTTCTTAATTAATCCACTCGCGGCGCACTGTCGTTCACTGCAGCTAATTTTCAATAGGGTATTTTAACAAGCCAAATAATTAATTTATGTACACGAACTATTGTTCCTCACGAAGTCACAAACTTAAAAATTCTTTAATATTACGATGGATATTTTCCCCCAACATTAACAAACACTTGTCACTGTTTATCACGACTTTATTAATTCTTCGGTGGATTATGTCTTATCACTCGTTTTTATAATATTTGATAAATTGTTTTGCTAAATACGAACGATCTTATCACTGCTAGCACTCTATAGCCTCGTCTTCCTTCGTCCGTCGACTCGACTCTTACTGCCCAGCCCTCCGGTACACGGTCTCGAATATCTCCTTCTTAAAAAAAAACGCCAGGTGTGGACTCAGGACGTACATCTCGTCTTCCGTAGGGCGTTTTATAATTGAAAATTCAGACAATTTCAGCTTTCACTTGGATAATTTTCATGATTCTCTCTCTCCAAAATTAAATATGTCCGTTTTAATTATTTCATTGTCTGGCCGCCGATAAGTGTAACTCACCCTTTTGATGCAATTTTGCTTTAAACTTTTCCTAGAATTCTGCAATCGGTCTTTCCTTAATAATCGTTAAATTATCTCGGCTAATAGTGACTTTATATCTATAATAATTATCACTTTCCACTCTTCCATTTATTATTTTGTTTAACGTTTGCGGCAGGTAAAAATTGAATTCAGTAGTATTTCGGCTTAATTCTCATGGTGACATCATAGCATAGTCCATAAACTTGATTCACCACATTCCTTGCAGTTTCGTGCAAATAATTCATTCTCCGCGTCCGTAGATGTTTACAACTATTTTTTATCTTTCGTCCCTTTTCATGATCAGATATAATATTCGTAAAACTTTGTCTGGTAATAACTAATATCACCTTATTAATTCAGAATTCATTTTCTTAATGCGTTTCAAATAGCTCTAAAGTCTAGTACGTACCTGTTTGATTTCATTTTTTGTGTACTCAAAAGTAAAATCTTATTTACTTTTAATCTGAGTGTGTTGTTTACCTTTTGAAAAATCTCGGTCTATAGCACTAATGCATAGATTGTGTACGTCGTTAATTTTAATTGGTTTTCTCAATACTCCGTCTGTATTCTGTAATGGTAATTTGGGCTTAATTACCCCATTTATTTCTCAAAACCATGTTAGTTTTTTTTGTTATTAAACAAACCCTCTTCGTATACGCTCTGGAATTTTAAATTTATGGTCGTCTGAAGTGTCGGCTTACATTCAATATTGATAAATTTTAAACGTGGTATCGATTTGAAAACTTCGAGCTCTTCATTATTTCGTCACCTTGATTTACCTAGTCACCTAGTGTAATCGATTTGAAATTTCGTTTAGGTGGGAAAGATTTGTATGAGCTCTTCCGATGAAGAAGATGCTTTTTTTTTTCTTTCGAACGTAGTGTTGAAGCCATCACAGAGTACATTAGAAAGATTATTATTTTATCTGTTACACGCAGTTTTAAAATTTTGAAAAACTAACGCCCATCGTTCACGTGGCTACTTACAAGCGACGCTACCGCTACCTGTCATACTATTTTGCTAGTGCAGCGCCTAGCGGCGATTTCAAACACTAATAATAGTATGAAAAATACAGACGAGCGGCGATCGCGTCGCTTGAACGTAGCTCCATGGAAGAACTGCGTAAGTGTATTTTTAATATACTTAGGTTATACCGTTGGTCGTTAGCTGATTTATTCAATTTTCAAACGATAGATTCTATTAAACAACACAAATTTCAAATCATATAATCATACAATAAAATAAAATACATAATCTAGTCAACACAGTTGTCAGAATTTTAATTTTAGTAAAATTAAAATCATTCAAAAATAATTCCGAGAACGGGTTTTGTGACAAAAATACCTCAGTTTTTCTATTTATTTAAGGTCTTACAAACTAAAATCTTTCTTTTTTTTTACACCCTTATTTTGTTTAGACATTATTGAAAAATCATAACTGCTTATGATCAAAAAATACTTACAAGAAGTTCACGATATTTAATAATTTATCATCGTGCGTTTTGAGCATTTTCATTGCTTACTTGAATGTAGGTATACATTAAAGCAAGTTTTGAATGAAATAAATTGATTTTTAATTTTTAATTTAAAAAAATTGATACGGGGAATAATCGATCTTTCGCATTGGAACCTCCCTGTACAGTTGCAAGCATTTGAAACTTTTATTCTCAGCCGCTGGTCAATCGCTCATTATATTCCAACATTCCTCCCATATTTGCATGCATGTAGATAATTTACTGCTATTTCTAGAAAATGTATTTAGTTCTGTAAATTTTTATCAGAGATTGGAGACTTAAAAAACAGAGGAAACTACTCCGGAAAGTATTCATTGAATCCTTCACAAAAGTAACCCTCCAATAAAAAATATCAGTTTGAAGTAGGAAAGTCAAACTATCTTTACGAAATTTGAATTTTTATGTTTTTTCCAAGAACGTGAAAACACCCCTGATATTGTAATTATCACGAATCCATTTTTAGTTTCCCTTCTATGAATACATAATAGGAAAACATCCCATTAGTTCATGAATAGTTTCCCGATTATACGTTATCATAATAATTTAAGAGGGTGATTTATATGAGAGTTAGCTCACACTATAAAAAATGTTTTATGAAAATCCCTAAAGTTTACCTTAAAAGCTTTGCATAAAGCCTTTTTCAAATAGGAGTAAAATCTAAGAGTATGGATATTAGAGAGACGGCATGTGAAGTGTGCCCGCGCGCTCCAAGTGTGCCTTTTCGAGAATTCTACCCACATGGCTGACATTGGCTGTCACCATGTAAAATGGCTGCTGTCGGAACGTATTAAACGTCCATAAACCAGCAGCCAATGTAAGCCGTTTGAATAAAATTCTCGAAAAGGCACACTTGGAGCGCGCGGGCACACTTCACATGCCGTCTCTCTAATATCCATACTCTTAGAGTAAAATCATAGGCGTTGAAACTTTTCTATGTGGGAATTTGCGCTTAGCCTTTCGC
Source organism: Limnephilus auricula (assembly GCA_951813805.1). NCBI lineage: Eukaryota > Metazoa > Arthropoda > Insecta > Trichoptera > Limnephilidae > Limnephilus > Limnephilus auricula. The sequence goes on from OX638401.1 coordinate 5,430,657, forward strand.
ATCGATTTCGTTTAGCGTTCTTTTGCTCCAAGCGAGGTCTGTTTCACGTATACTTTATACTATAAAATACAATAGTATTTTATAAATAACTCAGGTCCGGGGCATATGTCATTTCTATGTCTACCTACGTTAAATTGTCGTGAAAACAAACTTATGTGCCCAAGCGGTTAAATCTTTGATGATAACATGCAATTTGGTACCGCCGCCCTGGGAATTGTTTATTGGATAACCAATACCTCTGCCATAGGTCCCCCAAGTGGTTTGCTACGTTTGTTGACTTACAAGGGATGCATGGAATTCACGGGGTAAAGTTTGTCTAGGTCTTGGCGGCGGATGATCTGGATTTACTGAACCCCAGGTTCCTACCCACCCATTATACTATTTTACTTCCCAGAACTTCCTCTCATTTTCCTTAAAAATTCCCTCCACACAGCATCCTCAAAGATGACTTCGACATTGACAATTAGTTTTTCCTCAGGGCCTACTGCGTGGAGCTAATGTAGAACAAATGTTCATTTTTTAGGTTTGTTTCTCTTAAAAGCGACACAATTTTCACCGTTGACCAAATACAGCAATTAAATAAAGTGATTTTTCTCAGAAAATCCTTAATATATCAGGTTCTAATACGACGACAAAAATCGCATCCCAAGATTCCTTCGTGAATGAAGCTTTTCTTCGCCAATTACTTTTAAACTGAGACCTTAATTATATCCGTGAATATATGGCCCATTAGAGTAGATATATTATTACATCATGAATAAAGATATTAATTTCGGTTGGAATATACTGACTTTTAAATGTCAAAACACGCTTCTTGTAAAGTATCAATTTAAAAAAATAACTTTTAATAATGGCTGTTCTACTAAATTGATAGATAAAATACTAAAAAAAAAAAATTCCGGCAGCGCAAGATAGAGTAATATTCACCAGAGTGATCGCCAACGTCGGGATAAGTCCTGATAAGGCACACGAAGAAGAAGTAACGTGTTATAAGTAAGAGCATCAGAGGCCCTAGCACGCTTGCTCTATATCGATCGGTAGGATAACTATCGGTAACTTCTCATCGTTCCCTAGGACAACTGCACATCGCTAACGTACAAACAACAGTTGATGTCGAATATGTTAAGGACACTTAGTCATTGTGAACTCTCACTTATTCGTTGGCGATCTGTAGTCATGCCAGGGAACGATGAGAAGTTACCGATAGTTATCCTACCGATCGATATAGAGCAAGCGTGCTAGGGCCTCGGTGTGCTAGCACGGTCGCTCGATATGAAGTTACGGACCGATTGTCGTTAACTTCTCATCGTTCCCTAGGACAACTGCAGATCTCAAACGTACAAACGACAGTTAATATCGAATATATTAAGGACACTTAGTCATTGTGAACTGTCACCTATTCGTTTGCGACCTGCAGTTGTCGTAGGGAACGATGAGAAGTTACCGATAGTTATCCTACCGATCGATATAGAGCAAGCGTGCTAGGGCCTCAGAAGTAGAAACAAGTTGACTGACTAAAACCTTTTACATCATTTTTCCAAGATTTTGTTTATACAAGTGGTGTTTTCGTGCAATTTCAGTGAGCCCTTATCTATATATTTTTGCCATAAAATAAAATAATATTCCTTTACGAGGATGGCTGATAGAAAAGGTATCCGACCTTCGCCTAATGGGTTGGAAGTAACAATCATCCCCTAGAAAGGCATCAACAGATAGCACACATTGTTCAGTCTTCCGTGAAATATTATATCGTACTTTCTCGCAGCATTGTGTCATCTCTGTCAACTCCCGAGATTTACATTTATATAGGCAATCGAGAGCGAGCTACGGACAATAGGCGGAATGGGATGTAGAAGTGGAAATGTTATAAATTGGTGTAATACATAATGACGTAACGGGATATTTATCTAGAGTTCGTTATTCTTAAGAGCAACGATGTTTATGACGAATATTCACGAAATTATGAGAAAAAAACGTTTATTTGTAGTTTATTTTAGAATGCACATCTTTAACCCTGCTAAGGGCATTAACTTACTGATAGCATACCTATAGATTATTTACAACACTGGAAACCAAGGAGACATCGCCAAATAGCTTATGACAACACTAAATGGACTGGGCTAGTACATATATTTGTAAAATTAACTGAAGACAAATGGCCCGGAGGAGTATATATTCCCTCAGGTCCTAAGTCATCTTTGGGGATGCTGTGTGGAGGGTATTAAACAAAGGAAAGATAGGAGTTTTGGAATAAAAACAGTAAGAGGGGTGGGTAGGAACCAGGGGGTCAGTGTGTCCGAGAGGGACGGACGTATGAATCCATCACTCCCACTGCTGTGCAAGGCGATGGGTCTAGAGTCTAGAGTCTAGAGAATCCGACTGGAGAGGTCAAAGGGTCTCCCTCAACCAGGATCAACCGATTTAATTATTGCTTATGGAATATTTATAACATTGCCATAAAATAAACAAACCATCTAGACATAACTTTATGTCTAATAATACATATCACTTGCATGAATTCTTTCAGTTGTTTTCCATTTTTTTACAACCCATAAGTGAAATGCATAATTTGCGTGGTTACTATTATTTGGTTTTGAACTGAGAATATTTACAGGTCCTACCGGGATGTCATTTTACCCAGTACCTACCTCTCCCTATTCCCTTAGTTGTTAGTGTGTTCATAATCTCGTTTTTATATAAAAGATAGGTTTTTGAGCTTATCGAAAGTAAACAATATCGGTTTACACTTATTTGTGTTGTTGTGGCGATAATTACCATGAGGTATCGCGGTGGAGCTAAAGAAGCTATATTTTTTATTGTGTTGTTTTTGTTGTGAAAGTGAATGGTTATCCTCCTTCCTTGCATCGTTAGTTTTTCCTACACACATATCCAATTCCAGCAAACACCATTTCTTTTCGTTTCATTATAAATATTTAAGTGCACCTGAAGATGTAATTCGTAAACAGTTTCGGATGCAACAGTTATCTTACTAATATTATAAACGCAAAAGTTTGTATGGATGTATGTATGTTTGTTACTCTTTAAATCGAAATTTAATTAATGAATTTTAATAAAACTTTACAATAATATAGCTCATACATCAGAATAAAATATAGGCTATAATTTATAAAGCGAGCTATTTATTTTCAATATATTGAAAATAATAATTATAGTTTAATAGAAAACGTCAAAATTTGACAATGACATTTTGCAAAACAATGATCAAATCAAAATTCTATATTGGAAAATATTTAAATTAGTGAATTTATTTGAAGTACTCGCCTAATATTTATACCGTATCCAGTTACAGGAGTGCGATTTGTCCTTGGGATAAATAAAAAGTTTCTTATCGTGCACTTATGTATGTAGTAATAAGCGGTGAAGTGAATGGGGCCCGGGGGGTGGGGGTAATCTACAGCCCCCGTGTCTCCACACTAAATTAGCCGTTTCCGACCCCCCCCCCTCACCCCCGCAGTGGCAGAGTGGAGCTTCCGGGTACCCTTATCCACCCGATAAGCCTCCGCCACCGGGAATGACGAAATAACTTACAAAAAAATATAAAAGGTTGAATAATTGAGGGAAGCGAAGTCAATGCGAGAGTGATCGGTGATTTTACGAGAAGATTTGGTAGTGAAGAAAACGAATTTGGGGACACAGTGAGAGGGACGTCCCGGATGACGTCAGTCGCTTCTGACTGACTGACTGTTCTGACAGACCCCAGATTCCTATCCGCCCCTCATATCTTCATTCTTCCCAGATCTTTCTCTTCCTTTCCTTAAAAAAAACCTGCAAAAACCACCCCCAAATATGACGTACGCTCTGAGGGAAAATGTTTTTCTCATAGCCTCCTGTATGCAGCTAAATGTTAAAAAATAATAATATTTTAACCGAAAATTATATATTTATTGTATTTTTAAAACTCGAATTATAGTAGGCCGTGATTTTTCACGGGTCAGCGCTAGTAATTTTTGGCTACATATTAATGGATTTTAATTATAATTCAAATACCATTTTTGTTTCACCTCGTTCCAGATTCATAGATTTTTTCAGTTTCACCCAAACGACATAATTTTTTTTTTGTATATAAGGCAATTCACCCTAAGAAGAGCGCTATGTGCCGTTAAAATTAAGGAAGATGGTTATAATTTAATGATAAACATATAAGGGAACAGGAAATCTCAAATATTGAAGTCATCCAAGTCTACGAACTTGTTTGACTGAGAAAACGTGAGAATTGTTGAGAGAAAGCAAATATGGAATACTAATCGGAGATTGGTGGGAACGTTAAAGTTATTGTACAAGTCCTGTAGCGCAAAAACTGTACCCACACAAAAACTGTAAATAATAGGCGCCGGCGCACAGAGACGCCCGACTGTGGCAATGTCTTGAAAGAGATGTTGCGTCGCTTTAACAACTACTGTCGAACTTGTGATGACTCAGGCGTCATCATTAGAGATTAGATATGCGAGGCTCTTGGCAAAGGGGGCTCTGGGCTAGGGATCAAGGCAAGATGGCCAGGAGTTGTGGGTGCAGCGACTTCAAAGGTTTGGTAGACTTTAGCTAGTTCAGTGGTACTGGGCTCAGGCAAGGGGGCTCCGGTGCAGGGAGCCCAGAATCCCAGCCGGGAGCCAGGGTGTTGCTCCCATGAGTGTTTGTTGTAAAAGAGAGCCTTTCTTGCTTGTGCCACTGTATTTATACAATAAGCCGATCCAGTCAATTTTATAACGTTTCAAAACTATTGTGAAATACTTTGTGATGCACAGTTCAGTTTGATTCACGTAATGTTTAGTTTTCCACAAAAACACATGTTTTGAAGGGTTTACGGTCGTATTTCGGTTTCACGGAAGTATCGAGATTTGGAGATTTATCCATCGCGTAATATTCCAATATGGATAATTAAAACCGCCTACTGTCGTAGGTAAATTTCGTGACATTTTGTTATTATATCAAATGCCATGCTTCATCTAGTCTGTCATAAGTTGGATATAGTTATCTCAACCGATCCCCTTTTAATAGCCCAAAAGCTCTCTGCTAACTAGAGCAGGCGAGTCTATGGCATCCCCGTTGGGGTATGTTTTGAGGCTAAAGTTTTCGGGGAGGGAGTGGAGATGGGATAGAGAAAGTTGGGGAAGTAGTTGTGGTATTCACACGGAGAAAAATGTTATTTGAAAAAACGATAATTTTAATAGAAAAAACGATCATTTTGATAGAAAAAACGATCATTTTAATAGAAAAAAAACGGTTAAAACGGGACTGAAGTTTTTACGAACAAATTAACAGGATTTCAATGTTTATTGGCGGGAACATGTAAGAATAATTTGTTGGTATTTCGTACGTGTTTTACCGCCAGTAAACATTGAATCACTGTTAATTTGTTCGTAAGAACTTGAGTCCCGTTTTTAACCGTTTTTACTATTAAAATGATCGTTTTTTCAAATAACATTTTTCTCCGTGCAGATCTGCTCAGGGCGATATTGAGAGTATCTACGATTCTGGTAATAAACAAATAATAAAAATCAGTAAAATATATATTTCCAAAAACAAACTAAAATTTCGGTAAAAATAAAATGGCATTTCCTCCACCTTATATTCTATGATCTTCTTCCCAAGCCCAATTCAGCGGTTAACTGACCATCAATACGTACATTTCTCTACCATTTTCCAGCTCATTTTTTCCACCGAACAAAACCTAATGGAATCCTCCGCCAATATTCATCCCTAAATTGGTACAATTTCCCACCCAAGTGTTTCACGGACACCGTTTCCTTCTCATTTATTTACACCAAATGGATAATTCACATTTCGACTAAACCTTCCTTGCTGATGGATTGGACTTAATTAAAGAAAAAAGATACAGTTATGTTTGCGTAGAATGTTTTTTTTATTTTGGTATCTCGACTTAACACCGTATAAAACATCAAATAGAAAATTTCTTTGGTAAATTATTGGTATATTATCAGTAAACGTACTTCATTACCTTAAATTATATAATCTGCATACTTCAACCGCCGTAACACAGGGACATCCCTAGCATGGCGGGCGAAATAACACAATATGTACACTATGTATAAAATTCTTTTAATAAATAAATAAATGGTCTGTGTCGAAGGTTGCGTTTCAATATAGTATCGTTTAAAACCCCACAGATTTTCTAGAAGTGCTTATTTTTATAATGTCATTGTCCGAAGCCATCACATAGAAAATGTCTTTAGTACTAAAGATGTTTTAAGAATTAATGCTTAAAATTAAGTTTTATCGATATGGTTTGTGATGAAGGTACGTTTGGAAATATTATCGTATAAAACCCCACATATTTTCAACCAGTTTTTGGTTTTGTTTATAGTGTCATTGCCCGGAGCCAGTCAGGATGACACCTCCAGTTGAGGAATTTGAGAATGGAGAAAGGAAGAAAAATGTGACGGGTGGAGGTTAGGGTCATCCTGGTTATGTATGTTTGAAGGTTTTCAGTACCTACACGAATAATAGGTATACCAATCCCTTAAATGCTATTCTAAAAATAAGAAATTTGCAACACAACCCAAAGCGTTTATCTAAAAAAATCATGCCCTTGGAACAAAAAGAATCCATCTGACATTTTGGAAAAAATTGAGTATTTTTGTATCAAAATTCGAACTTGTATTTTTCTATAAAAACATATCTAAAATACTTTTTTTTTAAACTTAGTTTCTGGCTAAATGTTGCATGTTTTGCAAACAATTAAAGTGTTTTAAATTAATACAACTTACTTTATAAAACACGTTTAAATTAAAAATTATTAATTTGAATGTGACGAAGTGAATTGGCGATTATTGAAGAAATAAATGTATTAATTTACTAGCTGATACCCGGCATGCGTTGAATGCTAATTAAATAAACAAATTGTTTCTCCCTTCGTGTCATTTACTATTCGTCCCCGTTCCCCTTCCGACTCCTCTTCCTCTTCCCCTCCCGCGTTCCCTTTTTACGTTCCCACGGAAGAAGTATTCACGGGCATGTTCACAACAATTAATAAATATTAATAGCAATCGGATGATATTTTAATCGCAATCGTATGAATAGTACAGGAAATAATTTCATAACGCCAGAGCTCACTATCCTACAACCATCCCGGGTATGCGCACATCGTATTCCCAAAGTTTCATCGCAATCGGATAAACGGTATGGCCGCGCAGAAGGTACGAACAAACACACATTAATTTTTATATTATATATTTTATTCGGGTTTCAAACTTTAAACCCCAATATTTCAGTTTCATTCAAATGGCAGATGGAACCCTGTTGTCCCGATTGCACGATATCCAGATAGAAAATATATAAATGGAAACTTTTTGTTCTCTTCAAAGGCAAAACATATTTTCGTATTATAACAAGGATCAATTTGGATAATTAGGAATTCCCAAAATATTTGCCATGAATAACAAAACTTAGAAAATACATGACATGTCATTATTCGCCTCGTTTCATTCGAACAGCGTATTATTAAAACGGTAATATTCTTTTCGGTATTTTCGTTCGAAATGTCAAAAGATCAACATGTGAGACATTGTTTCGACAAAACGTAAAAAAGACAATATAACTACAAGTTAAACTACAATAAAATTCAAAAATTCATTTTGTAGCTCAGACCGGTGAAAAACCACGGGATATTTTGGGGTGAAAACTTGAAAAAGTTTGTAAGATAAATATGTACTTAAGAATTCCTAATAAGGAACTCCAGTCGAATTTTTTTACGACCTTAATAACTGCATATTTATTTTTGTAACTGCAATTGTAAAGGTATTAATTTTTCAAGATCCCTTGAAAACCACCGTATCCATGGTGGATCGTGTGACGTCATCACTCTCCAAAAGTTTTATTTATTTTCAACAGGTATTTGTCAATCTGCCAATTTGTATGGAAGAATCAAAGGATGAATGATTTTGAATGTTAGAAGTCGAGGCATTTTTTATTCAAGACTAACTGCTTTTAATATAGAAAACAATTAGGTAAAATGTCAACATCTCATCGCTACTGTTATGGTATTATTATTATTCATTACAAATACAAATGACATCGTAAGCCGGGTAATTGATACAAAACCAAAACAAAATGTCAAATATGACTATAACCTCAAAGAGGCCAAATTTACTGTACATTATAAAAAATATTTTTTACAGCTAACTACGACTTTCAAAAACAAGTAATAAGATAATTTACCTACTAAGTAGCTTTTACTTCATGAAATTCGGCACTTACATAGTCCGTAATATATTTGCAAAATGTCTAAATTTTGTATATAAACAGTATGTAAATAAACTAATAACAAGAATTATTGATCATTTCAATATGCTAGCTTCAAGCGAATGGGGCACAGTGACGTCAGCACTGTCCATTCCAATAATACCAACTTGACACTGTGTTTTTATGACAGGTATAAAAGTGAACTTTTTTTTATAAATATTCTGTTTAATATTATTTATTAAAACTTATATGTTGAGAATCAGCGTTTATTGGTCTATATGTACCTATTTTTTAAAGCCATAATATTTTTCATTGGAGTTCCTTATTTTGAACTCAAAGATGTGAAGTAATATGATAATGACGACTTTACTGCCAACAAATAGCTAAGAAGATGTCTTTCCTTAGAAGAATTAGAAAGAATTTCGAGAAAAAACCAAGTTTATTAAATTTAAAAATAATTATTACACCACACATGTTCTAAAGTTCTCTATTTCTCTCTCTTCTCTATCTAAGTAATTTAGGTAGCGTGAAAAACTTAATTTAATCCATAATAAGCAATAAGACTACTTTAGACGTGTAATAATTTAGTGTAAAGGAGAATTTTTATCTCTAAAGTTTTTAATAATTTACTGCCTGCTTACTGTAGAGACAAACAAGAATTAATTACACACACACCATGTAAGACAGAAAGAAAACTACGGACTTTAAAAATGAACAAAACTAATACACGGAATTTTTAACTTCATAAAGGAATCGAAACATACAGCTCAGTTCCTAGTGAAAAAAATTGACTTAATTAAAAAAATAAATAAAGTAAGACGTAAACTCTCATGTGTGTAACGTAAAAATGTGCTCATATTAGGCCACGTGGAGTGGATCTTTTTTGAGGTGGATCTTTTTTTTCAATATTATAATTGTAAGATTTGTAAAGCTGAAAGTATTTATAAAACAAAACAAAAAATACTTAGGATCATTTCCTTTTAAAAACAGATGTTATTAATTTTAAAGACGATTAGAAATTTACCTGTCGAATGATCATCGTTGGTAAACTTGAAAAATTATTATTCGTCAAAAATACAATGTGGAATTATCAATAAAATTAGTGAACCAATTTTTGTGCCTATTTTACCACTATGTCTGAATTGTTCCCACATTCAGTTCCGATTTTGAAAATCGTAGCAAATACCAGTTCTAGCGTTTATTGAACCCGAATAAGAGATAAAAAGAAATGTTTTTAAAAAGTGGTTTAAACTGTAGAATGATGTAAAAATGATAACAAGTTTCTCTTTAAAATTATTGATTATGCATCATGAATAACGGTTAAAATCATTCTTAAAATATTTTATTCTGAAGTTGCACTTTTTGTGCATAACTTAGTTCACCTCTAAAATTTCTGGAAGCAACCAAAAAGGGCAGATGTGCCCTGATGATGGGCAGTGCAAAAGTTGTCAGAAACATTGGCTAAAGGAGGACGAAGCGCAAGACGGCATAATACCCCAAATTGTAGTCATCAAAAGATTTCCTTTCATCCCAAAAAAATATTTTTTCGTTCAGTTGTAATAGTGATGTTTTGAAAAGACCACAAAATTTGCATGAACGTTAGATAACTCTTTCACGTGTAATTTTTTTTAACATAGGGACAGGCGATTTTGAAATTGCACAAAAACCGTACATTTTTTGTGTCACACTAACAAAGTACGTTTTATTTCAAATATCGGATGAAAGCTTTTAGCCGAAGGGCTTATATTATTATTTTTATTATTATTCACCGTGTTCCACGCTTTTACCGCGAAACATTTGGGGAATGATGAAAAACTTAGCCAAAAATGTTCGTTAGTGCCCAAATAAAAAAAATTAAAACTATCATTTTCTTTCTTTTGTGCGTTTTAAAAGCGTTCGTATAAATACTGCTTTATTATTATGTATCATCCACGCTCGGTCATTTGTTCTATTGTTCTGTTGAAAATATATTACAGAGACGTTGAGTTATCACTTTTATTTATCTTTTAATTTGGGAAGAGGGTATAGGTAGTGCCGCCTCGGGAAGCATTTAGTGGATTTCCAACACCTCTGCTACAGGTCGTCCCAAGTGGTTGGTTACGTTTGGGGACTTAGCAGAGCAGATTATATTTTACATATCCGTATTAATGTTAAAGCTTGCCATTTTGTGTAAAATAACAGTACGCACGGAAAAAAGATTTTCAATGGAATTTCAATCCTTATTTTCTTCAATGTATATAATTTTACTTGAGATATTGACCAGCGGCTGAGAATAAAAGTTTAAAAATGCTTGCAACTTTACAGCGAGGTTCCGGTGAGAAAGATCGATTATTCCTCGTATCAAAGTATATAAATAAAAAAATTAATATCGATTTATTTCTTTCAAAACTTGCTTTAATATATACATAATATATATTTAATATATAATTCAAAACGTGGTCTAATATATACCTACATTCAAGTAAGCAATAAAAATGCTCAAAAAGCACGATGATAAATTATTAATTATCGTGTACTTCTTGTAAGTATTTTTTGATCATAATATTTATGATTTTTCAATAATGTCTAAACAAAATAAGTGTGTTAAAAAATCTGAAATATTTTAGTTTGTAAGACCTTAAATAAATAGAAAAACTGAGGTAATTTCGTTACAAAACACGTTCTCGGATTTATTTTTTAATGATTTTAATTTAACTAAAATTAAAATTCTGAACAATGTGTTTACTAGATTGTGTATTGATTTATTTTGTTGTATGATTATATCATTTGAAATTTATGTTCGGTTTTTCAAAATTTAAAAAATGCGTTTACCAGATAAAATAACAAATTTTCAAAATAAATTTAAGTTTTTTTGTAAAAAAGAGTCAATGCGTCTAGAATTTGATTTAAAAATGACTAATTTCCGGTATTCTCTGGTAATAAACACCCTCTTAAAAAATATTTGGTTGCAATTTTAAGTTAAAAATTTCATACGAATTATGTACGGAATTTTTTTATACATTAACTCCACACAAGACCTCTGAGAAAAAAATTATTTCTCACAGGGAGGTCTTTTTTTGAAGACGAAGGAGTGAACCCACGTTGTAGACGGAAGAAAACACAGAGGCCAGCAAATCGTTGCACAGCCGAGCTGTTGAACTCAAGAACGAGTCGTAGAAGCGACCCATTCTTATGTGACAAATAATGTCAACCGTGTTCAAATTTTGGGCGCGCGTTTGGCCGCGTTAACCTCATGCATGCGTATATTTAATGCTTGCTGAATAAACAATAAATAATGATTTTTTTATTACAAAAACTCGCTTTTTAACTTCGGAAGGTAATTTCCATAATTTTAAATATGAAATTTTGAAATATGACTTTGACAATTACGGCGGTTTTATAATCAGATGCAATGGGTGAATTGGTAGAGCGCCGCCGCGCCGTTCCGATAAAACGTGAGATCTGGGTTCGAGCCCCAGTTGCGATTATTATTTTTTTATTATTTTTCTGTGTCTTGTTCATTTTAATATAGATTTAATATTGTTATCTTCTTCTTCAATAATAAATAATAAGTTTACCTATTTTTTAAATCCAAATTGCCCATTCTTTACGAATTGTTTGCCGCAAAGTTAGAATGACCCCACTGTACATTTCGCTTCATTCCTCATAGATATCATAAATAATATTCCAGTTTGTATACAATATAATATACCTACATAGAGTTTATTCCGTGTCACTTGAGATAATTGGGAATGTATTATACTCCACTATACTATAAGTACCCAGGGTAAGTTGCATGCAGTACCTACTTTGGAGATAGGACAAATAATAGTCATCGCGTGCCTTGCACCAGTTAGGTACTTGCACACAGTGACAGCTGGGACTAGTCAGAAGACGGCCTTAAACGTAGATTGTAGACCGTAGAACCTTTGTTATGCTCCACACATTGTGTTAGTTGTATCGTTTGCACAGAATTTGTGAACAGTATTCACATGAACAATATAATTCGATTCCTTCATAAGCTCTAGCATTTCTGTGAACTGTCTCAGTACTGGATTATCTCGATGTCTGGGATTTGAATTTTGACATGGGAGAATAAAACTTGAATTCGAGGAATATTAATTCTATCTGGAAACGCGTTGGTATAAATTCTAAATAATGTAGTGAATGTATTCATTGCGTAGATTTGCCATATCAAAAATTGGTGTGTGTTGTGTTCAGTAGTCTTACAGTACGGAATTCAGCCAATTGAAAGCCAGCATAAGAAAAATATATTTTTTCATTACGACGTAAGAAATTTGACATTTCTCGCGAATCCAATATTCATAACATTTCTTTTGTGATATATTACAAAAATTAAATGAAATTAAAGTAGATAAAACGGTATTTCTGATAATACCTAAAAACTATTCTCTCCACAATGAATTTATATAAAAAAACAATGAAAGAATGTAGAGTTTCTACACCAACTCCGCCCATATTTTGACGCCGCGGCCATTTTTTCAGCCATATTTCATGCCCGCCGCATCATAGACAATTTATCAAAATTATTCCGAGAGGCTAGACGCTATGCAGTATTTCGTTACGTCAAGAAAGAGAATAGTCCAAGCGATTCTGACCTTGTTCTTGATAGAATTTCTTTATACATAAGGGACAAAATCGCTTCCAAAATCGATGGTACACCGGAATACGTACGGCCAATGAGAGGTTAAGAATTAATTTACAACCGCACAGCCGACAAATGAAAAATACATACGTTTTCTAAAGCAAAATCTTTATCCTATCCCGACCAATAAGCTGGTGAAATAAAAGTTGTGGCATAATAAAAAGTATTATTTCAAACAACTATTCTTCTGTACTATGTTAACGTATGATTGTGCCTATTACAAAGATATGAAATATAAATACCGACTCCAATGATATTTGATTTTTATCAATATGTTTTCAAAAATTTAATTAAAATCAAATTTAATAATGTTATTTTTAAGTACTGTAAGTATTTTTTTGTTATTATTGTCACAGCTGTTTCGGCTTACAAGGCCATTTTCAAACAATGGTAAGATGACTTTGAGACGACTTATTTAAAATATTCTATTTACCCCCAATTTCCATTTTAAGGTGCTTAAAGCGCTTAAACTGATTTACTGAGAAAATAATTGTGTCAATAGAAAATTTATTGTTGTAAATATCACACACGTAGGTGTATTGGCTACACACTGTCATATAGGGACATGTACTTGGATAACAGGTTGGGTGAAGGAATGAGATAACATATGTTAGAGGGAGTTGTATATATATTTATTTATTTATTTATTCAGGCCCTTAAAAATAATAGAAAAAAACGATAATATACAACTTATGTTACATCATTGTTTAGTAAACGGGAAAAAGAATTTTTGAAATTTCAGAAATAAATTTTGGTAAGGAATAAACGAAAATATCAACTGAACTAAATTTATTTCCAAGCCTATGTGGTCTTTGGATTGGGGAGGTAATTAAATAGTTAGTTTTCGAAGGATAAACAAAGAACAGCTCTGGAAGCCTAGTGTTACGATTTGGACCTCTGAATGTTATTAGTTTAGTTAAGTCAGGTGCGTCAATTGTGCCATTTACTAATTTAAATAAAAGTACCATATTGCTCTCGGTTCTTCTACAAGATAAGTCAGTTAAATTAAGTCGTTTCATTAATATATCATAATTGATTTGTTCAGTGGGTATGGAGAGTTTGAAATTAATGAATCTTAAAAAATTATGTTGAACTCTCTCAATTTTTACTTGATGTGCTTTATAGTATGGGGACCAAATAGTGGAATTGTATTATAAATTACTTCTAACTAAGGCAGTGAAGAGTATTTTAAATGAATAAAGTGACGTAAAATCTTAGACTGTTCTTAAAATAAATCCCAAACATTTCATAGCCTTATTAGTAACTTCATTTATTTTTATATTTTTTATACAAATATGCGTCAACACTATGTTTATTGACTACGTCTGAATAGCAAGATGTTTTCCAATCTATCCCTTCCCCTTTCCTTCCACTCCACCACTCTCTTCAGCCTTACAACTTTCATCAAATTACTAAGTCAACGTTTGTCAGGACCCTAGCAGTCCAAACTCTTGTGAATTTAATAAAAAAAAAAAATACTAAATTCCAAAAGCAAAATGGATGTTGAGGCCTTCATGCTATACAAAAAATAATCCATTGGAGGGATTTTACCTCACTGCGTATTATTATCAAAACGTATTCAATTCCGTGAATAAATGTTTACCAGTGATTTTTCACTGTTGCTTCTTTTAAAAGGGCAAGTCATCTTTCTAGTTTACTTGTAGGTATATTTCGTACGCAAGTCCACAGAAAACGTTACCACCTACATAATTAAGATAATGGTTGAAAGTGAACATTAGGTAAGCTATTTCTATTGCGAAATTATACCCTGAAAAGAGACAGAATGTTTATCATTAATGAAAGGTTCGTATTCAATTTTGCAAGTCATTAATGAGAACCAACATTAAAAAGAGCGCGCGTAAGTTATACATACAAGTAAATGTGTACATAGTTTATCAAACATCTTCCCCGCATATCTTTGCCCCTTTGAAGCGACATTAAAAAGATATTCATGAACCGCGAACCTTCAAATGTTATGTTTTATTTTTCCTAAGCGGTGCATTTGAAGAATTTTTCGCAATACATATCTCGTAGCATAACTTATCTCGCAAGCAGAATATTCTCGTAAACATTGTGCACGCGACAAGGGTGATGAGTGATGAAGAAGCAAAAGCATTTTTATTATTTAAAAAAACAATTAGATGCCAATAGCATGCAACATAGCACCAATAAAATGTACTTGATAACTTTCAGTTATGTACGACGTAACTTGTGCTTTATTAAATAAAATCATGATTTTGTATGTACGAGATTATGTTTTTAGATTAATTCATGACATTCATAACATGACACAAGTCATTGTTTCATGTCGAAATTGCTTCAACTAGTCTCAGGCAAAGTTCTTTCTTATTGAGAACTTGCAATCATTATAACAAAAAATGAATCGATGCTGATATCTTGTCATGTACTTTAAGCTCTTTCAAACATATAGTTAATGGAGCTTTATAATAACCAAATTATTACTAAATACTCGTAGATTCATTGTAACCAAACTAAAAAATTGATACCATACTTTTTCATGTATTTTTTTGTATTTGAAATTTAAAAAGAATGTAATACGTATATGTGTACATGCGTACAATATATTTTACATTTTCCTTTTTTTGTGAGTACTATACTTAACTTTTATTTTACTAGGTGCTAAAAAACAAAAAACATAGTTAATAATTAATAATTATTGACTTTTTTATTAATTATTTGGGCATGATGTAAACATTTGTTATTGGGTTGTAACATTATTATTATAATTTATTGTATTCTTTTATGCATGTAATAATAAAATAAAATAAATTAAATAAAAAATAAAATATTTTGTTGATTATATTTGAATAATATCATAGATTTTGCTAAATGTTAGTCCCAAGCAATGTTATTCATTACTTCATTTAGTACAATTCCAGAAATTTTCTGTCATAAATTTAGTAAATTTGGAGGTTTTATAATATAAAAGAAAAATCGAAAGCATATTGTCGTTTGGCAAAAGCCCCTGAATCTACAATCAACCCCTAAATATACTTCTAGTTGACATTTGAAAAAAAAACATTACCAAACACCCAGCTCCGGTTTTATATTTGAAAGGTTAAAAGCTATAAAAATACGATGTCTCACTTAAACTGTGTGGGGGGGAAGATGTAAATATTGTGCCTAAGTACCTACATAGTTTACAACAGAGTTGAATCAGAAATATATTATCGAAATTTAACGGCGTTGAATGTATTTCAAAGTATACAATACCGTCGATTTTCCATACAGAAACGGTAATTATCTTAGTTTTTATTACTTTTTTGAAAAAAAAAATGCAGGGTTTTAAAAAGTATTAAATTAATGAAATTGCCATTGGGAAGCGCACAGATAAAAAAATAAAAATGTTCACAGCATGCTTAAATCAAGATTTAGTTGTTACCATAGTGGGGATAAAAAATAATAATAAAACAGAAATAATAATAAGCAAAACAAATAATACTTCATAAAGAAATAAATAAATTTAAAAATAAAAAAAAATAAAAAATTGTAAATACCAATTTTATTGCTTTTTATTAACACATATTATTGTTGATTTGGAGGATATTGGCAGGCTATCTATTTTTACTTTATTTATATTCTGTATTACCTACATTTTGTCAACTCATATTTTATCTAACCTATTTTCTGTTACTTACCTTATTTTATTCACTTTTAACTCTTCACTGTAATTAATCAAAACATGTATTGCTTTATGTCTGTAAAAGCCCTATGGGCGTTTAAATAAGAATAAAATAAAACATAAAATAAAATACTCTTTCTGATGATCCAAAAATCAGATGTCACTATCTAGTGTAATAATTTCTGAACAAGTTGTTTTTTACTTCATAAATAAAGTGGACACCTGGCTTAACGCAAACTAAATGACACCAAAAAATTTAAAAATATATTATTAAAGGCCTTTTAGAACGTGCGCCCCTAAGTTCTGGCACCTTCAGCTTTTATTAGTCCGCCCCTGTAATGTACAAATTTATGAGCTGCATTTAAAAAAATGTATGCATTTTCTAGGAACTGCAAAGTACAGATACAAAAAGTCGATGGTCGTAATCTGAAGGATCTTCCCCCAAAGAAAATTCCAAAGCCTTTAACGACTACCCTCTGATTCTAGGGGAGGTGTGTCAGGGGGGAGGTAATCTGAAACCCAGCTTGATAAAAAATAATCGATTTCATATCAAACTCGCTACAGGCTTGCGGCGTTATGAGCCTATTTCGATAGCGGCTAATTGTGCAAGTTTGTTGTACAGTATTTATTTTGCTCTTGGTGAAAGAAGTTTCTTGTATTTTTTGGGAAAAGATTATTACAAGGATTTTGGTATTTATTAATAACGTGATATCATGTTATTAAGGGATCTCTACGGGTGATTTCGAATATTTTGGTGCTTTCAGAGTAACTATGAATTACCCGGCTTCACCCGAGTTTCAACTCTCTTTTTAATGATTTTTTCCTTACATTTGATTTTTTTTGTAGTCGAGGGGTAAGGATCTCAACTAGCAATCTGAAAGCCGTGAGTTCAAATCCCGGCGTGCTTAATAATTTATTTTTTTGTATATTTCATAAATTATTAATTTAAAATTATGTATTGTATATTTACAGTACGTTTCAGAGTGGAAGTTACTCTTAGTATTGCTCTGGTGGAAGACCACCATTCAGAATTGAAACATTGCTTGAAATGGCTTTCGCCGAAATTGGTGATCAGATCTGAATAGCCAGATGCTTCCCCACCTTCCTTTTCCCTATTGCCTTCTCCTCCCCACTACCTTCAGCCTCACAACATACTCCAATTTGGGATGCCATAGTCTCACTGGCAGTTAGGAGCAGTTGAGGGTTTTGCGGTTTTCATGGAAAATCAAAATCCAAAGATTTCCTCAATTTGCAGATGATACTCTGTGATATGTACTAATAATCTATTAAATGGTGTTTTTGGCATACATATCATAAGAGTCTAGGGCGGGTTATTTTACAGAATTTGAACAATTCATCAAATTTCAAAGCTAAAATTCAAGTTCTGTTAATATTTCAAACCTATTGGATAGTTTTTTTCACAGTACTTGAATAGTAACAGAAATTGAATAGAATTATTTGCAGTAATCGAATTTAATTTTTTAAATTGAATGAATAGGTCAAATTTCGATTGCTGTTAAGCACTTGCATACTTCTTACTCACAACTAACAACGTATACAGGGACACTGGAGATTCGTTTAAAAATATATGTGGCTTCGTTCAATCAAAAAAATTTGAGTCCTTGCGACCTTTGAGGGAGTAACCATCTGTCACTTACACCAGGGCGCGTAAGTGGTGGATAACCTCCAATGAGTTCAAATTGTAATAACCCGTCCCAATAATCAGAAACGTAGATAGGCAAATTCTCCCTTCAAAGGACAAAACTAAAAATGAAATTTTATAGCAAAAAATCTCAGACTTACCAAGTATCGGCAAAGTAGGCAGGCACTCCTCCCTCACATCAGACACTGCACCATTAACCGCCTGGCTCACATACACGAAGCAGTACTCCGGATAGCGTTCGCTGAACAGCTCGCAAGGGAAGCGCAGCGAGTGCGAGCCCCGCTCGACCCTCAGCTCTGCCACGTAGTCCGGTCGGGCTGATGCTCCCCCGCCAGCCGCGCCTGGCCCGCCTATCGAGGGCCGCGCGAACACCCTCACGCGGTCTGCCCTCTCGAGCACGCAGGACGGGTACTGCAGCAGGACCGGTACCCCGCCCGCGTGCGAGTCGCAGGGCAAGACGCTGCGGGCGTGTACGGTCAGGACGAATTGGTCGGACCAGCTTGCCTGCAAGAAGAAAATACCGATATGATCAGCGAACAATGCAGTGATTACTTCCTCCGTACTTCAATAGCTGACACGAGCCCTTTTAAAGCCAAGTTAAAATGCGATTCATTCCGTTTCCGATTGCCGTCGACTTAACCGTTCGCGAATAGCTCCACTTTCTGATCTTATTCTAATGTAAATTATGGACTTGAATATTGTTCAATAAACTTGTATGTCTTACAAACTCTTGCTTATTTGATTTATGCACAACAAAATACAATCAATCCCCATATTTGCGTCAGTAATCTCCCAAAACAATGGTTACGCCTTCACTGCATTTATTTTATGTTAAGAACAGAACAAGCAGATACCAATATTACAATATGCGTGTTAAAAATATGCAATCGTTTCAATATGGTGTCATCGAAGTCAGGGTCAAGTTAGCCTCTCAGAAACTGGGCTTGCTCTACTGTACAGTAGTGTACGAGATCCGCAGATACATAAATAATAATAATAAAAACTGCCGATCCTGCTAAAAAGTGGTTCTATACGTTTGGTGACTTATTAGGATTTGTCCGGATGTATCTGTCCGTATCTGTATCACTCCTGGACACACTAACCCCCAGCCACCCACCCCGCATACCTTCTTCCTTCCCAGAATTATCCTTCCTATCCTTAAATAGATCCTCCACATGGCATCCCCTAAGATGACACGCCCTGAACAGGCAAGAACATTATATAATAATTTGGTATTTTAATAGAAACGCCTACGTCATGTTATGTTTACGGAACAAAATTATTATTGAATGTCACATGATATTTATACATGACTAGCTGACCAGGCATTCGTTATTCAACGCAATGCAACTTAAATAAATAAACTGTTTCTCCCTGCGTGTCATTTCCCATTGGTCGAGTTTCCCTTCCGCCTGCTCTTCCCCCGCGTCTTCTTTCCCTCCCGCGTTCCACTTTCACCTTCCCCCTTCCCTCTCCCGCTGTCCCCTTCTCGCGACCCCCTTTCACGCATTCCCCTTCCCTCTCCATTGTCCCCCTCCCGGGAACTTCCCAACTTAATTCCCCTCCTCCTCTCCCCCTCCCGTTTTTTTCCCTCTAAACTTTATAAAATACACCCATTTTTCAAAAAACTCGCTTTTGACCTATTTCAAATTTTTAACTCGTTATTCTGCTATTCAGGGCGGAGACAAATCCAACAAATCAAAGATCATAAAAATCTGTCCAGCCGTTCTTGAGTTATAAATTAACCCGACTTTGTTTTGTATATTAAGATACACTTGTGGTTTATTGTTATTTATTAAATAAGCGTCTCCTCATCATAAAATTATTTTTAATGAATAGCTGTCACTTATAAATGTCGCATAAAATTTAAGCGTTCCGGTTAGCACAGAAGTTTAATCAAAGCACTGTTTTCGTACTTCAGTTTCAAGGACCTGTTTTGGGCATTTCGGACAAGCTTTTAACAATAATTTAATAGTCTGTAACTTTGAAGTCCCTAGAACCAATGTCATTATTTCATAATTTATTTCGATGGATGAAGCGTCACATCCGAAATGACTAACCAAGTTAATCGCAAATGCGATTGGATCATAATGAAGTATTCGGTGATAAGTTGTTGTACATTCATTCAGTCCTTTATAATATAAATTTAATGAACGAATAAAAATTTATCATTTTCATCAAGCCGGAATACGTATCAAACAGTTTGTTTATTTTCAACAAGCAAACTGCCAAAGAAATATCATCCTCGAGATATAACTATCTAAAATATAGCAATTTTATTATCGTAACAGTTCAACACTTAGTTGAATATTTCTTTGCATTTACTCAATGCTATATTCTATTTTGTTCCTCGACCCAAAAGTCACAGGTTCAAAACCTAGCGAGAACAATTAAACAAGAAATCAGGTACCTACCTATTGGTCGTCTACAGGTAACGTACAATATTCCTTATTATTTGCCCATTGTTCCATAATCGAAGTTAATCTGGCTGTGGTGAGGTACCTACACTACCTACCACCATTGAGAATCAGCAAGTCAATGGCTTAATATATGTATCTACTTCTAGCTAAGTTTAGAGACTATAAACGAAAGGCGAGGCACTCCGCCTTATCAATTTCATTTTTATCCCACTTGCTTTAGGTCAATAATAACTTAAACCACAACACGGGCATGTGCCTAGCGTGGTGGTCGTAAAATTCTCAAAACATGTAACTAGCATTTTCGTTGTTTGTTTTTGGGGTGTTATGCCGTGTTGTGCTACCTCCTTCTTTAGCCGACGTTTCGGACGGATCTGCCGGATCTGCCCTGATGATGGACACTGCAACGCTGTCCGAAACGTCGGCTAAAGAAGGAGGTAGCACAACACGGCATAACACCCCAAAACAAACAACGAAAATGCTTTTGGCCGTGAAAATCTAAAAACGTATGTAACTAGCAGTTTAATGAATAAAGAAAAAAAAAAAAAAATTAAAAAAAAAATGGAAAAATTACCGGGCGCTGTACAAGTTTATGTTGTAACTGTATAATTTAATTGAAATATATATAATAAGTGTCGGAAAACTTCAGCCACCGTAGTCGTCACGACATTTTCAAGATATCACATAACATGTTCTCGCACAGTACATTATGACAAGATGAAGGTAAATAAAGGGACCATATTTAACCAGCAGTTCACTTGAGATTAACACTGTTTATTAGAGAAATTTAGATACAGTTTGCACGAGGACATAATGTAATGTCACTGATCTAAGTAAGGTATCACATAAAAATCTAAATGTAATGTCACTGATCTAAGTAAGGTATCACATAAAAATCTAAATGTAATGTCACTGATCTAAGTAAGGTATCACATAAAAATCTAAATGTAATGTCACTGATCTAAGTAAGGTATCACATAAAAATCTAAATGTAATGTCACTGATCTAAGTAAGGTATCACATAAAAATCTAAATGTAATGTCACTGATCTAAGTAAGGTATCACATAAAAATCTAAATGTAATGTCACTGATCTAAGTAAGGTATCACATAAAAATCTAAATGTAATGTCACTGATCTAAGTAAGGTATCACATAAAAATCTAAATGTAGTAATGTAATAGTGGAATACGTAAACTATACAATTATATACAAAAAATAAAATTACGAGGTATTCATGACAAAATCGGCATTGTCAGACAGTCTAAAAAAGTCCACACAACTCAGATATAAATAACGCATGACACTAGCACATTAACTTCGCCGAAAGGCTTTTGCACTTGCGTGATGAAACGTGCTCGTAGCATTCCGATTAGACTATAAAAAAACCTGAACAGGTTGGTAATATTCGCAATTGACGTTTTCGACTACATAAATAGAAACACGCGCATTTCTTTTTTTCATGGACACAGCCAACAAATGACCTCTGTGACATGCAACTAACAAACTAACACAACTGGTTCAATAACCCGACAGTATTTATACTGTGTAGGTTAGGTATAATTTTTTACAATGTCCATTTACAATAACATTCCTTACATAACTACGATGATCTCCGTGACATGCAAAATACATTATAAACACATCTGGTTCAATGACCCAGCTATATGTACTTTGTAGGTTCGGTACCTTTTAGTTCAATGTCCATTTTGAATAATATCCCCTAGCCTTATTATGCCACATTAGCTTTTGGACATTAGACAGTATTTATGGTCCCCTTAGCCATCCAGCGGGTATTATCTATGTGACTATCTGGCAAAGGTACAAAAAGGTATTGGGTCACAGAACTTGGAATTTGCGGTTCTTCAATATTTCAGCAAAATTACTCAAAAAATAAAAAATAAATATTTTACTGGATAGGTTACATAATCTGCTATATAATGTTGCCATTATACTTATGTGCTTGGAACTTTCGTACACAATAAAACATACAACTTTACCTATACAATGATTGCATCTGTTCTGGGGCGCTAGCATGGTCGATCGATAAGGATCAGTAGGATAATTGTCGGTAAATTCTCATCGTTCCCTAGGACAACTGCAGATCGCTAACGTACAAACAACGGCTGATATCGAATATATTAAGCACATTTAGTCATTTATATTAAGGACATTTAATATTCATACAAAACGCAGTTTTGTATGAATATGGAAAGGCAAACCAAACTGGAAAATTATTTTTGTAATAAAAAGGTATGTCAAATATCTATCTCGGACAGGAGCTACTTTTTTTTTTGCTTTTAAATGATGACGTATAGGTGATTAAAGAAATCCGCTTTGGTTTATTTTGGATTTAATTTTGGAATTTTTTTGCGAGTTATTTGTAATTATTAAAAAAAAAATCTGCCTAATCCTTGGTTTTAATATACCTAATTAAAAATAAAATAAAAATAAATGTTTAAAAGGCGTATCTTTGGATAGTTATTTTGATACATAAACATACACATACACTAAAGTTGTATGTTTTTGGAAAAACAATTTTTTTTTGGCGTTGTTTTTGGCAAACAACGAAAATGCTTTTGGCCGTGAAAATCTAAAAACGTATCATACGTCCATTAAAATTGATTCTAAAAAAAAATATTTTTTATTTTATATTTCATCATAATTAAAAAACAATACAGTAAAATTCTTTTATTTATGTTAAATGCGTTTACTCGCAAATAATTGTCCAAGTTGCCTCTAAAATAATAAAATGTTAAAATCTTTTATAGCCCATATTATATAATTTAAAGCAAAAATAAATAAATTACTAAGCCCGAGATAGGATTTGACAAACCTTTTGATTACAAAAATAATTTTTCAGTTTGGATGGGTATCTTGGCCTCAAATCCAAAACTACGTTTAGTATGAAACCGGGGAATTTGACGTTTTGTGCACAATTTGTTTTTAAAATATGGTTTCTTTAATTATTTGTATATTCCTTCCCTTTTACAGAAAGATTGGAAAGTATTAAATTGCCCCAACTTTATACTTTGCAGTAACACCACATTGAAAATTTTGTTTATTTTTGGAATTATCTCTATGGTTTAATAATTCAATAGACTACTCTGACGAAATTTAAATAGCGTAATACTTTTAATCAAGGAATTGATTCCACCTCTCCTGAGATTGAAACTTTGAATGAAGTACATTGAATCTCTTATTACTAGATGAGTTTTAGTATTACCTGGAGTTCTGAGTTTATAAAAGCTGAATGGAGTCCGTTCACAGAGCAGAGGAAAAGCCGAGATACGTATTTAATACAATTAGGCTTTATGTTGATGTCCATTGCATTGAGAAATTAATATAATTTGAAATATTGAAAACACCAACTATCAAGGAGTATCTAGAAAGAGGATTTTTATTTTAAGGAAAAATGAACTTATGGTCTGTATTCAATTAGCAGAAGTTAGAAAGCAAAAAAAAAACAAAATACTTGTTAGGTAAGCCATATTTCCAAAGATCTTTCTTGGGGGTATTTTATGTCCTCTACTCGAACTCAAACTATAAAGTCTAAAGGGTCATTATTGGGGACTCCATCTAGACAGCAATTGTAATGATAATATTGGCGTAGTCTTCGCCATAGAAGTGGTGAAATAATTCACTCGTCCTTCAGTCACTGCCGTTAAATAGTCTGCCCGAAATGAAGATGAATAGAGAAATTGCTACAAATATCTGAAGAAATGGTAAACCTATGTATTCAAACTTTAAAATGTTAATTCAAAATGATACATTGTATTTTTTAACGTTAGCTGGACGTGGGAAACCATGAGGAAAATAATTTCCCACAGGGCCATCCTGCAAAGTCGAAAGACACTAAACGCAGCGAACAACTTACGATGACCTACGGCAGGGGTGTTAGTTATCCAATACATTATTCCCGAGGCGGCTGTATACCTATACCAGCCTCCAAAATTGAAAAATTGACTGGAGCAACATATTTAATTGATTTCCAAATGTCCACATGATACAAGTTACAAAAACATTTTATTTTGCTATTAGTAAGGGCCTTGAAAATTGAGAATCTGTGTTTGGCGTATTACCTTTGGATACAAACGGGTTCATAAAGGAACCGACAACATCTGTATTAAAGTCATTTACAATAACCGCGAGGATATTAATTACCTACCTACATAAATATCTATTATATTAACTATGTATTGTACAGGGTAGTTGCTCGGGTAAGCTGCCTAATGAACAATGTCTTCCATTGTACATGTGTTGTGGTTTGCTTTTGTGCCCTGTTCTGTATCAGAAATCACAGGAGTAATAAAGCTAATTAATAGTTATGTGCTCAATGTTTCGTTGATATCATTTAATAACTACATTTTTCAGGGCTTCATGGTAACTGATTTCAATGTGCATGTTCGTAATGACAGAAGTTAAAAATGTCTGCAAGGGACGTACCTGACAAATTTTATCAATCGATTCCTGACTTTTTAATCCCCTACTGGGGTGTGTCGTGAGGCTGAAGGTAGTGGGAAGGGAAAGGCGATGGGGAAGAGGAAGGTGGGAAATTACCCGGCTATTCAGATCTGGTCACCTAACACGGTTAAAGCCATTTCAAGCAGCGTTTCAATTCTGAATAGTGGTCTTACACCAGGCGATACTGAGAGTATCTTCCACTCTGGAATGTACCGCAAATATACCTTATATTATTTTTAATGATTAAATTGTAAAAAAACACAATAAAAAATGTTAATAAAAAAATTAAAAAAAACAAAAAAATAAAATTAACTTTCGCACACCGGAATTTGAAACCGCAACCTTCGGATCATTGTCGAGAGCCTTACCCCTTGACATGGAGACCATCGACCTTACTTGGAGTAAAAAAAGTCAATGAAATTTTGAACTTCGGATGAATTTCGGTGTCGATATGTGGCATGTCACCGGTGACATGTGGCATGTCACCGGTCACAGCTCGATTTTAAAAATTACAACAATTACCATGAGTTTTACTATTTTACTATTATTTTTGACGACCATGAGTTTTATACTAATATTTACTTCGACCAAGTCATCATTTGGTCGAAGACTATTTAACATCTTTTGTCATCATCATAATTTTATCCCCCCTCCCCTTTACTCTTTTCCATGTTAAAACACATGAATTAAACAAGGCACCTCCAGACATCTCTCAGCGCTAAACTCTGCGATTTCGTTGTTATCCAAAAGACATTCAGATAAGCCAATGTTATTTTAATTCCAAAACCGGGTAAAGACCCACTATTAAGTGAAAATCATCGCCCAATAAGCCTCCTTCCTTGCCTAATACTAGAGAAAATAATCGTTGTATGACTAAAATCATTTGTTCACGATGGTAAAATAATACACGATTTCCAACACGGCTTTAGAGCGGGTTGTTCGACCTTACACAAACTCCCCCGCGTGGTTCAACACATCACGGAAGGATTCAATATCAATAAACACACGGTAATCCTTTCGATTGACTTAAGCAAAGCTTTTTAGGAAGTACGGCATAATGACCCACTTTAAAAGATGTTCCTTCTAGGCTTTACAATATCAATTTTCTAAATCGTTTTTAGCTATCTTACCGATCACACCTTTAGGGTACCTATAACTAGACGAAATAGTCCACTAAAATCCGGTGTCTTTCAAGGCGGACAAATACTACCTTAATGTATCAATAGTGACATTCCCAAACCAGTTAACCATAACGTTAAAATTTCTCAATTCACCGACGATACCGATATCATATCAAGTTCGGCTGTTGCGGCCACTGATACATGCCGCGTATACAGATCCAAGGCATTCTTGTCGAAGACTAGAGCAAAACTGGAAAATATCAATAACTCCTATCTAGTGCTGCCACCATCTTTAAAACAAGGAGGTTTAAAAAGCCCCCGAATATAATATTTTTGGAAAAAAAGTGACATGAAAAAAGTAAAATCAGCAAATAGTCGCACTCTACCCCATGCTAGGTAGAAATAGTCAATTATCATCAAACAATAAACTTCTCAACTACAAGACGACCGTAAGGCTGGACTTTACATACGCTGCACCCATTTGGGGATACGAAACCAATACCTACCCATTTAAATAAATTACAAACCCTCCAAAAAAATTCGACTGGCGTTAAACCAACACCTCCTAGATACACCAGACGCCCTAGCACACTCGCTCTTTAACTATCGGTAACTACTCATCGTTCCCTAGGACAATTGCACGTACAAACAACAGTTGATGTCGAATATGTTAAGGACACTTAGTCATTGTGAACTGTCACTTTTGCGTTGGCGATCTGTAGATCATGCTAGAGAATGATGATAAGTTACCGATAGTTATCCTACCGATCGTTATCGAGCGAGTGTGCTAGGGGCTCAGGTATATGTATGTTTTGGTTAAACGCGCCTAGGTGGATCAGTGTTCATACTCTTCACAATGACACAAACATTGCTCTGAAAAGGGAGTTCATTATTACACAAGCCGGATTAGCCGGACAATCCCGCTATAAATTTTCTCGCTGTATACAATGAGAGTGTTATATTTAAATATAAAAAACCTACACAAATCCACAGAAAATAGTGAAATCCTGTCAAAAGTCTTAGGGGGTTTCTCACCATCCTCCCAATAGCTTATCTACCCTAATAACGAATATTTTCGATTTACGATTTACGGTTTATTTATTTATTAAGTTGGAGTTTATAATTCGGTACTCGAACCTACGAATAGTGGCTATATATTGGATAAGTTGGCCGAGTTTTCTAACCACTGCGAGTATTTTATTTTTATTTTTAATAATATTCGTTATTAGGGTAGATAAGTTAACGGGAGGATGGTGAGAAACCCCCTTAGTATAAGTCTCATCTTCCAAAACCCATAATATTAAAAAATAACATTTCGAAGTTAAGTATCACTAGTTACATCCATTTCGCAATTACGTTCGAGTCATTAAACTAATGGTTTTAGGAACTATGAACATAAATAATATCTAAGACTTAGTCCTCTCAGCACTATTCCGGTGGACTTAATCTACTACATTATCCATCCGCACAGTCCACATTCTAAATCTCTACGAGTGTCTGTTTTCCCAGATTTCACTTGGACAACCAACCCAGATGAAGGTATAGTTCGAGGTTTTTTTCATGCCTCTGTGTATAAAGAAGCACTAAAATGTTTTGGTGAAATGCTGAAATGTGTAACAAATGGCATGGCAATGTCCCTTTGGACCAAAATTATAATTTATTGTAATTTCAATTTTTTTGATTTGTTGTGAATTTGACTTCCGTCGGGTCGAGTTCAGATCCCACGTAAATTCCTTCGATCCCTTCAAAAAACGTGAAATGAGACCATTGTTCTGAGACTTGCTAATTGCATGAAATAACCTTTTGGTTTAGGATGCATGCCAGACGACAGCAAACGGCAAACTGAGGAAATTTGAGGTAGGCATGTGTCCAAATCAGGATACCAGGAAGTTCACGAACATGGAGACTCTTTTTGTTTCTGAAGAGTGAATTTACACACTCGGTGGACAGTTGGCGCATCTAGAAAAAACACATTATGAAGGAATGTAAAGTCTTAAAGATCTAGTAATATACTAGACTATAAACTATAAAGTCTCAAACAAGAACACTATATCTCAAATAAACAAGGCAATGAACTCAATGGGAAAATAAATTTTGAAATTAATTGTGACTAGACAAAGAAATGTGTGTTTCTCCAGGAGAAACATCAGAGGAAATGGTACTTTGTTAAATTTGAGTTTCAAATACCTACACTTTAAACAGTCCTCGCGATAAACTTTATTCGGGAAGTCTTGAATGTGTACCCACTTACTTACAAATGACAAGAATTATTATTTTAAACTTCATACTTGCCCAAGACCTTTCAAGCAAAAAGTTTATATTTAGGCCCGAAAATTAATACAGAACAAAGGACGTCCTTAGAAAGTTTGTTATTTAGAATTTTGTTTTTAGATGAGCCTTCAAAATATGACATATATTATCACGTGAAAATTGTTTGAAAAAATCTGTTTTACTCGTTTTAAGTTGTCTTTTTATATTTTTTACAGCTAGAAAATAAATTAAAACCCTTGTATTATCAGCTATCGCGGGATATGGAAAGGTATTATTTTTTTTTAATTAATTTATAGTTTAAATGCCTAAAGGTTGGCCAATTTTACTTTCTGAAGAATTGTGTACCGCTTTTGAATTTCAATTCAAAAGTAAATGTAAGATTTTATTGAAGAAGAAGGTAACACTAATAATCTAAACAAAAATGAAATGAACAAGACACAGAAAAATAAAAGATAACGGTCGCAACTGGGACTCGAACCCAGAACCTCTAGTCTTACCGGGACGAACGCCTCTACCAATTCTTAATAGAAAATAATAAAATAAAATATTTTAATTTTAGATAATCTCGGAAGTTTCTATTTAGGTGGATTCTTAAACATAATTATGTCCAAAGTTATGTTAATATAAATAAATTGTCATGTGTACATACAGTACATGGTTATGATCCAACATGATTGTAAATGTACGTTTTGATTCTCGAATACGATCAGAGCCAACTGCCGAGACATATTTGATCATTCGGAAAAACTCTACCCTTATCAGGCCATGGATCAAAAGATCAAATTCCTACAGGTACCTTTCAGCTCCTCTTCGGAAAAAGGGATTCGTGGAAAGCAAAATAAAAAAGAAATTTAAGAAAAATTGTTTGTCACTCATGCTAAATCCTACGGGAATATGACAAATAGCTAGTTGACATACCATTTGTATAGCGATAAGCTGCAAGCGTCTCGGGGCTTTCTGATCTGATATCCAGCGAGGTGACTGGCTTGCGTTAGCAATATTTTCCTTATAATATAACTAGCAGTTGTTGCCTGGATCCTCCAGTTTGAACACATTTTTTCGATATTTTATCCAAGTGAACAATAAAAAATTTTCAAATCTCCATACCTCATGTTGGAAATTACGTTGAAGACTAAAAACAGTTGGAATGAACATGAAATTTCGTAAACAAATATAAACATTTCATGACTACAGACTACAGAGCTCACAATTCGCAAGTTCTTAGGAAGGCACATAAACACCAGGTTTTGCAGGAATTTTAAGACTATATTTTTTGTTTCTGGTTTATAATAGGTTAATTCTAGTTTAGTTAGGTATGTTGTTTTGACACAGAATTTTGGAAAAATAAAAAAAAACTCTATATTTTAGAACCTTTGAACTCACCATCAATGATTTTTTGCCATTTAAAGATACCTATTAGTCAACAAAGAAACTTAAGTAGGTAAGGCTCCCACAAAATTATAAATTGGGTTAAATAAAAACAAACCACTTTGTATAACCGCTCGACCGCTTTTTGCCACATTATGGCACTATTTCCAAAGCCTCGGATTGCTTTGCTGCCACAATATGGCAAGTATTCTCTAGATTATTTAAAGTGTTTTTTATAAATCTTACGAATTTTTGATAATAAACGAAAGATAGATGAATTCATTGGCTATATTGAACTTTAATCAGTTTGTATGTCTCTATATTCAAATTCGGAGGCATGATTTTTTTTAATGTGGGCGGAAAAATGGCCTTTGGCAATCGGATAAAAAAGTTTTAAATTGCTCTGTCGCTCCAGTGGATAATCAAAATTATCAACATGTTTCGAAACCAATGGTTTACCTCAGGATAAAATTAAGATGACAAAAGTATAGACATGAGTAAGTACCTACAAACAAAAAATACTTTTAACTAATTTATCACCACTCTTTGAAATGTTTTTTTGTCTATAGGAACTTATTTGTTTATAGCTAGTTTTTTTGTCTTTTGTTGCTCTTGTTAGCGCCTCCGCCCACTCAGGCAACTGGAAACTCTCAACTGCCAGCTGTCTTTGTATGACAATGTGATGGCCCGCACACTACACAATCACACAAAACCCCGTTGTCAATGGTAACGCAAGCGGTGACTTGCGACCATCTTGCGACCATCTTGCGACTGTCACGGCTGATTACCCTGGGCGGCCGTTGCTAGGTTGCGAGCTGTCAGCTGATTGTTCTTCATCTATGGTTAAACAAGCTTTTTGACCAATCAAGACAGAGAAAACAGCCGGTTTTAGTTGGTTTTCAGTTGCCTCAGTGGGCGGAGCGCCTTAATTTAAATTTTATCCTGACGAAGAAACTATTGGATTCGAAACATGTAGATTAAATATGTGGTGTATTTATACTGATTTGTTTTCATAATCAAAATGACACCACAAAATAAATTTGCCATTTTCAAAAATGATAAATTGGGTTTCAGAAATTTATCCTACCATTCTGCAGAATACTTTTATCAGAAGATTATTACGTTTAGAGCCCGGAGACCTCACGTCAATACTCCAATAGATAGAAACCCAAATGAAACATGACTATTTTCCTCTTTGATGGGCATTAATTATATTTAAAAAGGCATAAATAACAATTCACATGGGATTTATATGTTTGGATACTGCTTATTTATTTACCATTACTTTGAGCGTATCGTTTACAGAATAACGTATCGCTTTTTCTGTAGGAAAATATTGCGAAATCGTGTTTACTGGCGGTTATAAAAGTGAGAAAACAAAATGCGAAGGAGAGGGGTGTTAATAAATTTACGACGACAGGTGGTAGGGCCTAGAGGGGGCGTTATTTATGGCCCCCGTGCGGGTCTGTCTGACCGGGGGCCATCGACGGGGATCCTGGACCAATCCGGGCCTGCTGTGGATCCCTAAGGATGTGTGACTCGTGGGGAAATACGGAAACGGAGACACTACATACACTAGATGCTGTAGAGTAATACTTTTACGTTTACATACACTTGTACTTGTCTACACTATTGAAGTTAATGCTAACAACTGACGGCTTCCTTGGTCCAGGCGTAAAGGACTCGCAATCCGAAGGTCGCGGGTTCAACCCCCGGCGAGCGCAAATAAATTTTATTTGATGAATTTGTGTTATTTCACAATTTATTTATTTACAATAATATGTAGTATATTTGCGGCACGTTCCAGAATGTAAGATACTTTCAGTATCGCTCTGATGTAAGACCATCATTCAGATTTGAAAGGTTGATTTAGCTATGTTTTATGACCAGTTCTGAATAGCCAGGTACTTCCCCATCTTCCTCTCTCCCTTCTCATTCCCCTTCCTATTACCTTCAGCCTTACAACATATCCAAATTGGGGAAGCCATACTGGCTCCAGACGGGATTTAAATTTAAAAAAAGATTTTAAGTTGTATATCTACTAACATAAATACCTATGCATGCAGATCATTGTTTGTCTTTCTATCTATTTAGGTGTATAATGAAGAAAGTGCAAGAATGGTATATTTTAATAAAAATAGTAATGTTGGCGTAATTACATCGTCACATAAAGTTTTTTGTTCTCTTTCGTTTGAAGTTTCTGACTTTTAAAGAAATCACCTCTAGTTTTGAGATCTGCACAAATGTTCTACCCAACCAAAGAAACCAGTAAAACTGATTATTTTTCCATTAACGGTTTCGAACTTATTTCCTGTGAAACGTCTCTTGCACTTATCGTTATGTTGTCCTAAGACCACAAAACTTTTCTAGCGGAAGAAAAAACTTCGCCACTTATAAATGATTGTTCGATTTACGCCGTTTGTTTGAGTGTCAATAAAGTGAGATAAGTAAAATAATAATGTACCTAGATATATTTGAAAAGAAATATTTATGATGGCTAAAAAAAACATGTTATTATGTATGTGGCAATGTAAATAAGTATTACCTTCAAATAAGCCGTGGTTGTTGTCAAAGTTGGCTGCGGAATCGTCGGCCTCAGAGTGAGTGCGTAAGTCCCAGCTATCCCAAACAGTTCACATCTCAGCATCACTTCTCTCCTTCCAGACAGTCCTCTCACAGCCTCCGAGTACAGAGGAGCCCCAGCCGGACTAGACGAACAGAGAGCTGGTCCCCCGTCCCCACAAAACCAGAGCTCCAACCAGAACTCCGGAAGAAACCCAGCAGTCGGCTCTGCAGGAGCACACATCACTTCTGGAAATTCTACGATGCCAGTCACAGAGTGTTCTGGAAAGGTTTGAATATTCTCTGGAGTAAGGGTTAATTTTGGAGAAGGCCATCTCACATCAAGAACTCCGGAAAGCTTTGAGTCTTGTGTTGATTCGACTTCTGTTAAGTTTTCTCCTGCCCCGTGGAGTCTCAGCAAATACGTTCCACCTTTTACAAAGTATCCGCAAGGGACTGTAAAGAGTATTGAATCTTGTTCTGATTGCGTTTTGGCTTGTAGTTTTTTGTTCCATTCTGCGTTTTGATCAGTGTTATAGTCTTCGTTTTCTCTGTTCCAGTTTTTGTTTGGTTCTTTATTTTTATCTTGGTTTTGATTGATTTTGTCTTGGTCTTGCAGCCAGTTTTGACTTCTGCTGTTCCACGTCTGTTTCTGATCTTGGGTGGTGACGGAGGGGTGTATTCTGACATCTGCGAGGAAGTGGGTGACTCCAGCATCGAGGCGGAGGATGGCGAGTTGTAGGTCTGGTAGGGGTGTCGGGGGGGAGTGCAGTGACACGTGGAGGTCGCCGCTCAGAGCCACGTGGGCGAAAGGTACCTCCAGGTGGGAGTATGGTGGCAGGACACCAACTGTGAAAAAAAAAGAAATTTTCCTTTTATTATTCCTTATTTTTTATATATGTACCTAGTTATTACGAATTTAAAGCAGTGAAAATGCGTTAATCTATCCCATGATAATTTTTCAGTATTAACACTATAAAAAATAAAATTGCAGTATTAGCACTATATTAAAAAAAAAATTAACCAAAAATGTGTTAAAACAAAAAATAAAAAAGGCCACTTCTGGTATTTGAATCCTGAGAAAATTTTTCATAACTTGGATGCTCTCATTTTTTGTAATATTTCTTACATTGGCATAAAACACAAATAATATAATTTTGGATATTTTATCACTCATTTTATCGGAATAACCTTTTAATCTTATCTCTATCAATTTTATATACAATTGAAGAAGAAGATAATGCCATGCAATGAAACGTGAAATAGAACAAGACACAGAAAAACAAAAACAACGGTTTCAGTCTAAAAATACCAAAATTGTTATTATTAGGCAGGACAGATTCGGAAATATTATTTCAAATTTGTACGGGTGCCTAGATGCATCTTTGCTTTTATTTCTTTTCTGTCTAAAATTAAATCTTTTCACCTTTTTGTCTTCTATTCGCCTTTAGGGGGTTTCTCACCATCCTCCCAATAGCTTATCTACATTAAGGGCCTTCCTTACTAGCGATCTCAATCGTTGTATGGAGTATCATGAATTCTCAGATTCAAACGACAATCTAAGTTATTAATCGTCAAAATATCGATAATGTAGCCACGTTAAGCTATCATAAATACATTTTTCTGTCGAAATATATATTTTTATTAACAACTTATTTTCGTTAAATACTATATAATGAACATCTAAGAATTCTCCTACTCATTCGGCTCTCCGAGGTGGCCGCGGATGCACGCTTTTTACGGTCCGTCTTGTCAATCTTTTTTCAAAGTTCGAAATTCCGCGTACGTAATTATTATATTTCCATGTGACGCCGACGTTTCAACAATATTCCACTCTATGCGTTCCGCGTAGGGACTATAATAGTGTGCCGCCTTTTTTATGCTTCAGCTGTGAGTTTCCGTCGAAGCTGTGTAGTGTCAAATAGTATTATTAAGAATTAATTTATTGTTAACATTTTTTCGGGTTTCTAGGTAATAAACAATTTGATATTTTTAAAATATAAAAGTGCGGAAATGGCCAATAAAAAACTTATATCACTGTCAGAAGATACAAAGTATCCCTTAGCATTGAGGAAGATTTTCAAGACGTATTTTACGCCTTAGAACGGCTGTACGTTGTGCCATAAAGTACCGGAAGGCTATGAATTGTAGTCAAGAGGAAAACATAAAACAGCTATATTTGGATATATTGAATGGGCCAAAACATGTATTTGGAGACCACTCACTATGCAAGAAACGGGCATACTTTTGCAAACGGGATACTGGCGACACTAATTACGTACCCAATATGAATTCGAGCTTGATAATGTCCAGAATCATGCAGCACGTTCGACTTTTGGCATCTAATGCTCGAAATTTAATACATGATGTAGGCAGCAATACTGTGGAGTGCTATGTTGTGGCTAAATTTGTTGGTGGGAAGCGTATCAACTAAGCTCTAAAACGGTCCTACAAAGGAAGGTGCGCTGCAGCAGTAGTGGCATTCAACACCAATCTTCCACACTATTCTTTGCATAAATTTGCAACCGGTAATAGTCCCGGAAAACTCATAAAGCATTAAGAATTAAAACTATTGCAGAAAAATAATCAACAAGTATTAAGTAAAAAAAAAAAAAGAAAAAAAAAACCCTGCAGCTCGCTCCAGCAAAAGATCAGCATTATGGTCCCAATGCAGAAAAACCTGATATGGACCAAGCATCGTATGAGGCAGCTAAATATGATTTTTTAGAAAGGTTTTTTACCATAGCCAAAGATAGGCAAGCAATTGAAAGGGTGACAGTACTTCAAGCATCTAGTGGAAAGTGGATCGAGATGCGCCGCAATATGATTACGGCATCGTGGTTTGGAAAAATGTACAAACGGCGGCAAAATATCAGTTGCGCACCATTAGTCAAAAATATACTGCACAAGCAAACCTTATCAAATATTCCTTCAATTCGACACGGACAAAAATATGAATACAATGTCCTGAAGGAGCTTGCAGAACTAGAAAGCATTGCCATAGAAAAGTGTGGTCTTTTCATAGATGAAGAGTATCCGTATATGGGTGCGACCCCAGATGGAATTTCTTCTGAAGAACAAAAATGGAGAAATGCTGGTAAATACATCTCACGATTGGTTTTACCAGGTTCAGGGCCAAAAAGTGTAACATGTAACAAAAAGAGATATTTGTATGTTTGATGTATGGACTGAACTCGGAATAAAAATCGAAAAAAACTTACGGGATGACGAATTTTGGCAGACTAATATGGTTGAACAGCTGAAACGCTTTTACAATTTTTGCATGCTACCCGAATTAATTGATCCTCGACATAATCGCTGCATACCTATTAGAAAAAATGAGTATTTAGAAAAGTGCATAATAGCGAAAAAAAGTAAAGTAAAATTGGTTTTAGCTAAAACCAAAACTCTTTAGAAGGAATTGTTTCGAAGAAATCAATAACATTTTATTTCATTGAAGTGTCTTCAGGAGAAAATTCATTTATATTCCTAATGAATTTAGTTTATATTTTTAGAGATAGGGAAGAGGAGGGTTGGAAAGTTCCTGGCTATTCATATCTAGTCACTAAACATATCTACGCCGTTCTCAAGCAACTTTCAATTCTGAATTATGGTCTCTCACCAGGGCGATACTGAATGTATCTTCCACTTTGAAACGAGAAACAGATTCGTTATATGTACCTATATAAATTTTATTTAAATTTTACAATATGATATACTTATAATAAATTAAATTAAATTTGTTTTGTCCTCGCCGGCTTTTGAACCCGTGACCTCAAATCAAACTAGACAATTTAGTATTAACAGTGCCCCGCCGCACTGCGAAACCAGGCTGGAACAAAGGCCAAGCCTTTTGTCACTCTTTATAATTGTATTACTATATGTATCTTTTTCATCTATGTATGTATCAAAAAAAAATCCAAATAAAAAGTTATATTAAACGATTTAAGTTACTGAGAACCTCCTCCATCAATTAGGCTATCGTTATATTGCATTACATTCTAATATATATTTTAACATAATTTTCATAATCACAATATCTTTAATTAATAATAATTTGTTTTGTTCTGTGCGACTTGATTGTGAATGGAACGCACCGGCCAGCTGCAGGTGCAAGCGGGTTCGATATTCGAATTCGAGCTGGAAACGTTTAATACCGAGGGCCGTTAAAAACGAATATTTTCGATTTACGGTTTATTTATTTATTAAGTTGGAGTTTATAATTCGGAACTTGAACCTATGAATAGTAGCAATATATTGGATAAGTTGGCCGAGTTTTCTAACCACTGCGAGTATTTTATTTTTAATAATATTCGTTATTAGTGTAGATAAGCTATTGGGAGGATGGTAAGAAACCCCCTTGTATATTACCAATACAAAATAAATTAATAAAAGTTAGTTTTGTGTATCACCAATCCAATTAAAAAAAACCTAATTTGATATTACGTACCTACCAAAAAACAAAATTTGTTATCATTATTTTCTTAGAAATCTTTTTTAATAAATAAAAAATTTCAAAAATTAGGTATTATTGGTATTTACAACTGTAATTATATTATTAAGGGGGTTTCTCACCATCCTCCCAACAGCTTATCTACCCTAATAACGAATATTATTAAAAATTAATATAAAATACTAGCAGTGGTTAGAAAACTCGGATAACTTATTCAATATATAGTCACTATTTATAGGTTCGAGTACCGAATTATAAACTCCAACTTAATAAATAAATAAACCGTAAATTGTAAATCGAAAATAATCGTTATTAGGGTAGATAAGCTATTGGGAGGATGGTGAGAAACCCCCTAAAACAAGTATTTTATGTTCATTGTATGCAATGATTTATTTTTTAGTTTCTAAACCACAACTTTAGTTGTTCCTGATTACAGTGATTACGTTGATTAGCGCCGTATATTCACCTCGCGGCAGTTATCTTAACTATCATCATAATTTTCTTTTGTGTTGCTAAAAGAGTAATAAATTGTACATTTAACCACAATGAAGTCGAATTTTGGGTTCCTAATGATATAAATTAATTTATGATAGCAAATAAAATAATTAGTAATTCGTTATCTTTGTACAAAGTTTAATGATAAAAAAATATTTAACGATTTTTTTTTTTTCAATGATAACATATTTATTATTAGCATATTATTTTTATTCATTATAAAAAAAAAATCACATTAGAGAATTTTAAGTGTGTAAACATTTTTAATGTTTATCACCCCTTTGTAAAAATATAGCTCACCTAGCGACTGTTTTTCAAAGCTCAGCACTGAGATTCATACCAAATTCCCTGCACAACGCATGCTCAAACTCGCGAGAGAGCCGGGCGTACAAATATCGCAATATCGTCAACAACCTTCACCGGCCCGGTAGCCGTGATCGTCTAGTGGTTAGGACCCCACGTTGTGGCCGTGGTAACCCAGGTTCGACTCCTGGTCACGGCAACGAGTAAAAATCGTTGTCATGGCGGGCTTTATTTTTATTCAAATTGAAAATATTTTCTTAGAACTTTTTAGAAAAATTAATTTTTACATAAATTTATTAATATTTTTTTTCTTCAATAAATTGTCGATAGGTACATTGTGTGTACCAATCACGGCCCAAAATTAATAATGTATCGATAAATACAAAGTCTTCATTTGTTGATCCTCCGACAGTTGATCCCTAACATACAAAAGGTTTCTCACCATCCTCCTCATAGCTTATCCATACTATAATGTTAATTTTCGATTTACGTTTTATTTAGGAGTTTATTATTCGGTGGATACTCGAACCTATGAATAGTGGCTATTGGACAAGTTGGCCGAGTTTTCTAACTATTTTGCAAGGATTTTATTTTTAATAATATTCTTTATAGTATGGATAAGCTTTTAGGAGGATGGTGAAAAACCCTCTTTTGTCTAACATTTTTAATATTTAAATAAAGATTGATTAAAGTTCGAGTTTCTAATTCGGTTCTCGAACCTATGAATAGTGGCTATATATTGGATAAGTTGGCAGAGATTTCTAA
This sequence comes from Limnephilus auricula, assembly GCA_951813805.1. Lineage (NCBI taxonomy): Eukaryota > Metazoa > Arthropoda > Insecta > Trichoptera > Limnephilidae > Limnephilus > Limnephilus auricula. The sequence continues at coordinate 5,469,045 of OX638401.1, forward strand.
CCACTGCGAGTATTTTTAATAATATTAGTTATTAGGGTAGATAAGCTATTGGGAGGATGGTGAGAAACCCCCTGACATTAAATTTAAAAAAAAAATCTTCGGGCAGGCAAAAATTCGAACTAGAAAGTCTAAGGGGGTTTCTCACCATCCTACCAATAGCTTATCTACCCTAATAACGAATATTTTAAAAAATAAAAATAAAATACTCGCAGTGGTTAGAAAACTCGGCCAACTTATCCAATATATAGCCACTATTCATAGCTTCGAGTACCGAATTATAAACTCCAACTTAATAAATAAATAAACCGTAAATCGAAAATATTCGTTATTAGGGTAGATAAGCTATTGGGAGGATGGTGAGAAACCCCCTAAATTAAAACAGCAATGACAGACAGATGAAATGCAAAACTATTGAGTTAAACTTAATTAATTTTGTAGTAAATTCTACTAATTTTGTAGTTAAAGTTGGTTCTACAAAATAAATAATAATAATATTCTACCTAGACTACCTCTACAACATCATTTAATTTCTCCTGAGAGTGCCATCTATCGGAAAGTTTTCGCACTAATGGAGCTACATTAGCGACAACGGTGATCGCGTGAATTATTAATTTCAGCTAAATTTTCACATCCATAACATCATAACTGAGTGAAATTTGCTTTCCTAAAATAACTTTGAATAATATTAATACAGGAGTGACATGTATTCGCATAATATTAATTCACTCTTGCTACTTCGGGTAAACAAACCAGCCTACCTTCCCGATAATACCTAATCTGATTTAAAACTTAATTATTTCATATCTCCACACACAAAGCTCACCTTTAAATATATATTATAATAGTGTGTAGTAACTTTATAATATTATTTTGAAGTTGTTTTCCGTCGAGCATTTTCATTGCTTTGGGACTGGCTTGTACTGATTAAGCTATTAATTTATTTTAAACCCATGATACATCACTGTAAACTAGCGTAAAATAGTGAAAAATCACCGATAGTCTAAATTCTCGGCAAATCAATTCCAATTTTGCATTACAGCAATTAAAATATTTGTTGTTTTTGAAAATATTATATGTGGGTATTTTATCACTTGTCGGAATTTTGTGGATATTTTACAAACATTTTATGCCATTGAAGAAAAAGATATCACTAATAATCTAAACGAAAATATGAAAATCATATCTTGTTCGTCGAAAATCATATCTCAATCTTGTCTTGTTCACACAGAAAAATAAAAGATAACAGTCGCAACTGGGACTCGAGCCCAGAACCTCTCGTCTTACAGGGACGAACTCTACCAATTTGGCTACTGAAACCTCTTATAAACATCATATTTGTCAATCACATATTTTATAATTTATCTTCGACTATTTTTTTCCACATTATTGGCAGAAGCTATCTTTTTCATTAAGAACTTAAGTTCTATAAACTTAGGTTCTTGTAACATAGAAAGTATAAATGAATATTCAATTTTTATTAGAACAAATCTCTTTTTATAATTTTAGCGTCGCTAAAACAAACATTAAGAACCTGCGCAGGAAAGTCCCACAATGGAAAGGGGTGCAAACGTTTGCCTTACTTTAGCGAACTTTACTTCTCTGCGCATTGTCTATTGTATACGACTTACGTTGTAGTTTATTCACAGCTTTCTAAAACTCTCCTGGTCCAAAAATATGGTCACGTGGTTTGCCTCCAGTTCTTCAAAATGATTCCACGATTTCATGTTAGAGCAAGTCTATCATTTTTGATGTCTATGCTTGAATTTGTTTATTTAGGTTGAACAGAAGCATAATAAAATGAATAATCTTAGTATTAGTAATCTCAGAAATCATGATAATTTTAATATCAAGATTCTCGACCCAACAGATTCCTAAAATTATATAGAATTGATAGATAGATTTTAATAAGTATCGGGTAGTTAAATGAATATCGGTATTGGGCAGTAATATCTTATTTATTGTTTCACTCTTGCTTACTTAGTTAATTTATTATTAATTTATATTCCAGTTTTTTAAATTTTGTAATTCTTTGTGAGAATTGAGTTAGCAGCACTTTTTCCTAAAACAATATTTTCCGATAAATTATACATGTTTGACAGTGAATGTTTACGTTTATACGAAAGTCATCGAAAATTTAAAAACATACCGTCATAGCTTTCACCCTCTAGAAGGCAATATAAAAAAAAAATCATTTCGTGCAATTTCCGAAGTAGAAAGGGGTTTTTTCCAGGGGTGCTAGCATGGTCGATGGATAAGGATCGGTAGGATAATTGTCGGTAACTTCTCATCGTTCCCTAGGACAACTGCAGATCGCAAACCAATACGTGACAGTTCACAATGACTAAGTGTCCTTAATATAATCGATATCAACTGTCATAGGGAACGATGAGAAGTTACCGACAATTATCCTACCGATCCTTTTATCGATCGACCATGCTAGCACCCCAGGGCGTGTTTTTTGTATGAGCCGAACAGCGAAGTCTATCGTTCAGTGATATTAAACGACATTCTTACTTGTTTCGCCTACACAATAATATTCTCAGTATCAAAGTTATAATTAATAATACGAAAATAGCTGACAGTAAAACCGTTTAGAATATTTCTTAGGGGGTTTTTCACCAAAACTCTTAATGGGATGATCACAACTACCGGTAACATAACTTTATTGGAAGGAAGATCCTGGTAATAAGTTCGCGAGCCTTCCACCACAGAAAATATGTTCTCAAGTAGCTACTGGTAGCCTTCATGTTGATACGTCTGGAAACAGAGCTTTTTCGCTGCTAATATCACGCCTGTCAGGCTTTCAAACAAATCACAAACGTCAAACCAACATCCTTGGCAGCGGTCAGTTTATTTTGTAAGGTGAGTTCTGTAGATTTTTGTTATGTTTTGTTGATTATTATGTGATATAACTAAAGATTTTTGTTAAACTTATAGATTTGTCATGTTTTAGGATGAATAAGTGAGATTGATGCCCAATATTCAAATACAAGTGCGAAATCCTGATGAGTATTAATTGTTCACCAGTAAAATGACGCGCGGTGATTTGGAAGAACAAGAAAGGCAGCCTGGAAGTCTGTTGAAGATAAATTCAATTCTTCTGCATCAGGTATTATAATAATAACCCACAAAATCAAGTTTGAGAATGTTCAAAGTCACATAATGTTTTGCTTGGTTGCCATTTTTTTTGTATGTATTTGACATTTGCGAAGTTTTGTTTCAATCTAAATACACATGAATTACTTAATTTACCCAAACTAAGAAGCTAATAACCTATTTTGTGTACGTAAATAGTTGTTTCTTGTATTAATTGTTGAAATAAAGTATAATTTTCATAATCTGTGCCTAAAAGTGTGGCGGCTTGTTCACAAAATAATGCTTTTCTTTCTCTCTGATTCTTGTGAATTCTTGGTATTTTTGTTAGGTGATTTTAGAGCTGTTGAATCTTTATAGCGTTTTTATCATTCATCTGCAGCCTTCGGGTCGCTCAAGACATTGAAAGTGAAATATGAGGGACTGAAGGTGAGGCAAAAGACCGCCCTCATCAGGAGACACCTATACCAGACTGGCATGGGAGCTAGCAATGCTGTTCCCTTGGACGACACAGAGGCGATTATTAAAGACACAATCTCCCTGAGCGCTCGAGGTATTACGAACAGCTCGGATAACGACGCCTGACTAGGTAAACCATTTACATCGCATATTTAAAAATCAATCGTACCTACATAATGTGGGGTAATAACTACAACTAGGTTAGTTATTTTTCCGATAAGCATGATTGAATCATATTGCTGTTTATTATGAGAAGAGTGATTAAATCATAGATTCGTGTATTGGGAACCGTAATACTTATATTTTGGAAATGAGAAAATGGCTTATGATTTTTTTTATGTACATATTTATTTATAAAATTGAATGACTTCCCACACAAAAAGCAACTTAAGCCATTCCACAAATTCTATTGCTACAACTAGCTAATTCTAGTTCCATAATTGAAACAAAACACTTGTGGTAACTAAAGTTATCTAATTATAGAATTAAACGATACCCTTTTTTGAAGATATTCACAAAAAACATATTAAAATAGCTTAATGATTTCACAAATTCTTCTTCCATTCACATTTGCGTCATATATTCTCCTTACACTCCTTTCTTCGTTCATTCGCTCTACATGCCCAAAGCATCTGAGGGTCCCTTCCTTGATCTTACTCATTACGCTTACATCAGCCTTCATTCTTTGCAGATATCTATATTTCTCACACGATCATAAATGGTTTTACCGCACATACGCCTCAGGGATCTCATCTCTTCAAGTTGTTTAATTACCCCACAATATTATATATTACCTATTTTATGTTGTTACTAATTTATTTATTAAGGGGATACCCGGCGGTGATTTTTCAACACAAACGTATTCCCTATTTATCTCTCTGGATTTTAACCCTAGAGAAAATATTGTTTTTTACATAAAATAGATATCAAATACTAGCGTGTCAGTACTTTTTGTTCTTTTTTGATAAGTTACTTTTTATAGAAGTTATGACCTTCCAAAAATCAATAAAATTGACTGGTTTAAACGCCGTCAAAAGACGTTCAGTATACAAACTAGACAATGTTTTTAAAAACAGCAAAACGTACAGACATAGAATAGTTTTTTCTTATGTAGTTGGTAAAAAAAAATTGAAAATCAGTCCACTTTTGGAGAAGAGTGGGGAATACAAAACCTCGATTTTAGTTAGGCATTAGTAGCCCGAGGTGCATTGTCCCTTTCGCTCAATATCCGGTGGAGTAAGAGCAACAGTGACAGCAACAATTTAAATCTATTTTTCAAATTTCTCCACTACCGGGTTTCATCTTAACACCCTTTTTAGGGCCTTTTAGACAGGAAACATTACATATAACTGAACTGCCTCAGTGACAATGCTTGTATTTGTTTAGTGAAAAATTGAAGACTCGGTATAATTATTTCCCACCATTAGTATTCTGAGCAATGAGAAATACATAAACATGGTAGTTAGTCCCAGAATTTGTGCATTGAAATAAGTGTATGTATAATCTATTAGTATTACATCTCTTTTTATTATTATTTCCAGATAATCCGAATGCAATCGAATAGAGGTGCTGTGCGTGCGAGGAAGACTTACTTGGACTGCAGTCACCCCTCTACACCCAGAGCTACTGCTGACATAATGACAAAAGAAAATAATGTATAGCTACTTTATAATCTAGAATATGCATTACTAAGGTGTGTAACGGAGCATATTACCTTGACCCTCTGGAAGGTGGTGCGAGCTGCTCGCTGTGCACCGGCTAATACTATTTTTGAAATAACTTACTTTGTAAAATGATGATTTTGTAAATTGCATCATCTTACTAGATTATGTGTTTATATATTTATGAAAATAGAATAAAATCTACCAAAGTTTTTCCTTAAAAAGAGAAATGTTCTTTCTCTGGCATGTTATAAAAAAATATATAAGAAATACAAAAATATTCTTGGAGTTTTTATTATACTTTCCATAAAGCTAAATAAGTGTTTTTCATACGCATACAATACATACAATCTACTCTTTAGAGCAACAAAACAACTCTGCTGGGTATTTGTTATTCTTTATACAGGTTTTCTGCTGGGGCATTTGTCCGTGCCAGAGGTGTGAACAAACAAGTCTTCTTCGATAGTCACCATCACCCTGCAGAATACTTTTGTTGAAATGGCCAGCCTCTATTAATAAATTATTAAAAATAGTTTTTTGGTGACTGGATCTGAACAACATTGTCTCTTATAATTAAATTGGCATCGCATATTACTTTCACAACATGGAGAAGATGCCGTTTCCATTGCTGTATACTTCGGCATTTTCTCCATCTGAAACAAGAAAAAGTAATTTCAGTACTTGACATTTTCATTTGGGGAAATGGGATTGGTGGTAAATAGTAAGGATAGATCCTTCCTTGTCTATTACAAATTCATTAATAGTCTTTATTTATTACTAATATTTACTATAGTACTACTTAAGTATGATATAGAGGTACTTACTTGGTGACATTCGTGCAGTCGATAAACCCAATGACTTGCCAAATCATAAAAACAGTTTTTTAAGCGAGCCAGGTCCTGAGGGAAGTAAATATATGTAGGATGGAGGTTTCCAATAGCCTCCGAGCACCTTTTTATAAATCTTGCAGTTGCGAAGTAACGCAGCCAATAATAATTGGACGATTGTTGGTACGGCATTATTCCTGAAAACAATGAAATTTATTATATTTTGGTATATCTGTGTCGATGTTGAAAAATGTCGATATTTTAGGTTAGAAACTTATATTGTTATTATTTTTGTTAAAATGTATTGTAAGTGCAACGATTTCGTTATAAATATGTATCAAATAGCATACCAAGTGATCCTTTGAGAGATTTTGTTTTTAAATTGGTCCTCAATTAGATGAACGGCATTTTTCGTGTAAAGAATTCAATCAACACCTCCAATAAAGTTTCGCGACCTCTTAGTACTCCCGGACTCCTCATCCCTGCAGCCCTTTCGTCATTCATGCACTCTCGTGTACTTATGCAACTTCAATTGCATAAATAAACCAACACTTTCAATTGCTTCAATAATTTGAAAATTAAACTGACAAGTGACCAAACAGCTAGTGTTGCCAACAGCGCTTGGCCGAATATCGCCATTTCTCATACATAAAGTAGCCGAATTTCAGTTGCAGTAGTATTTAATTTTTTTTTTATTATACTAGTCCAAACGCCAAAATATCAATAAAATAAAATGTAATTTTTATCAATTTATTCATAACATATTTATAAATAGGCATGTTTAGTGTATCTTAAAAGAAAGTAAAGTAATAGCATTTTAAAACCAAAATTAAATAAACAATGATTAAGATGATTCCGATTCGTCTTCTGCTAGCAATAATAAGGCATCAACTTTCGACTTTCGCCATCGTCAGTAGTATTAGATATCATTTGCGTGAAATATTGTATTGTTTTTCTTAATTATTTACGATTCGGCCGATTTATTTGATTTTTTCGTCGCCGATTCTCGCCCTGAGTAGCCTAAATTTCGAAAAATCGCTTACGTTGGTAACACTGAACAGCTGCTGTCAAATCGTATGGAGATGGTAGAAAATTTAGCTTTTATCCAAATCGCTTGAAAATTTAGCGTGGTTTTGTCCCATTTTGGTAGAAAACTTGGCTATCATCTACCCATTAGTCGCTTATTGGCGGCTCGAAGCATCCAATAGTTTAGACGCATCTTATCTGCATACATAAGCGTTCTTTAAGGATGGTGGAAACGAAAAAGTACTTTATCATGGTACATAGTCCTTCTAACAGCTTATTACAAAAATGGTGAGAAACCCCCTTAATAAAATATTAAAATTTGCAAAGGGTGGTTCGTGTAAAAATAAATCGCTGCACATAACTATTTTTTAAATTTTATATTCCATTTTTTTCCAATTTGGCAAAAATTCTTTCCCTTTATTCTTTGTATTTTTAAAGAAAGTTAAATAAAAACTTTAGATAATGTACCTTGTTTTTTTTTCATTAGCTCTACACTGGAGGCCTTGAGGAAAATAATTCCCCTCAGGGCCAGTGTAAAGCTAACGTAAAAAAGTCATTTTTGGGGATGCTGAATTGAGGGTTTTTAAGTTCTGGGAAAGAGAAAGGTTGGGGGGGGGGGGCGGTTAGGAATCTGGATCAATGTATTCAGGAGTGACGGACGTGTGAATCTATCCATCTTTTTACAGTGCTAGGCGATGTTCCGAGAGAGTCTCTCCCGATGCTAAGTTGGTTGGCAGACGCAACCGCCGCCAAGATCCTGTCAACCTCATCCTGCTAAGTACCAAAGGTAGCCCACAGCGTAATCATGGCAGAGGTGTTAGAATTCCAATAAATGTAGCATAAAATAAATGTATCCATCCTCGCCTCCTAAATTGTTGCCGATTGCCTGCGAAGACAAGTGTGTCAAGCTGTAAGTAGTAATACCGTAACGAGAGCTAGTATTATTTTCTTACTACTTCTTATTTGGGCTTCAAAGAAAACTATCACTGGTGACAACTGAAAACTTCCCAGAATACGGAAAAGTTGATCGAGCGCGGAGCGTACCGAACGGTGAATGTCAAAAGAATTCATATTCTACGCTTTCGTAGATGGCGTTCGTATAGTATTTTTTATTTATGAACGCTTTTTAGAAGTTATGCTTTGAAATATTAAGAACATTTTATTGTTCGCAAAAGTACACAAGCAATATGAATATTAACAAATAGTTTTGTTAATTAAAAACTTTAATCTTTTAAGAAAGGCTAACAAATACAATATTGGATTGAATCACCGATGAAATATTGTATTTGTTAGCCTTTCTTGAAAGATTAAAGTTTTTTAATTAACAAAACTATTTGTTAATAGTTCATATTGCTTGTGTACTTTCGTGAACCATATTTATTTCCTTAATATTTCAAAGCATAACTTGTAAAAAGCGTTTATAAGTAAAAATGCTATACGAGCGCCATCTACGAAAGCGTAGAATATCAATTCTTTTAACGTTCACCTTAAGGCGCTCCGCTGACGAGGCAACTGAAAACAAACTAAAACCAGCTGGTTTCGTCTTGATTGGTCAAAAAGCTTGTTTAACCATAGACGAAGAACAATCAGCTGATAGCTGGCAACTAGCATCGGCCGACCACGGCAATCAGCAGTGCAAGTCGCGAGTCACCGCTTGAGTTACCATTGACATCTGGGTTTTGTGTGATTGTGTAGTGTGCGGGCCATCACATTGTCATACAAAGACTATTGCCAGTTGGCAGTTTTCAGTTGCCTTAGTGAGCTGATCGCCTAAGTCTATCGTTTGGCATAGCGATTGTCTATAAATTTGTTTCTACATTCAGCAAGTCTAGATGGTTAACTTTGACTAGGCGGCTAGCTTTGACTGAGCTTTTCAATATTATGGTACCTACCTTCCTGAAGAAGAAGAAAAAATGAACTCTAAATTAAAACTATTTCTACAGATTTCATTTAAAAAAAACACGGAAAATAAAGCACAACATAATATTATTATGCTCGAAAACGCTCGAAACATAAACACAACATAACTAACAGAAGCCAATGACGTTACAGATGTAGATACTATATCAATATTAGGTATTGATGGAAGGAACACGATCTACTCTTTGTTTATATAAGAAGAAAAATATAAAACAACAATTATTTTAATGAAGATCGAATCGAAAATCTGAAAAAGAAATCGGAAAAGGGTACGGTCACATCTAAGTCTCGAATCCAGGACCTTCCGCCATTTAATAAATTATTGTTTTTTACGGTGACTTGAACTTCTAAAATGGATTTTTTTTAAAGATAGACAAACATTCTTGGGTTACGAATAACCTGACAATATTTGAAAATCTCCTACTACCACCACAGTAAGCGAAAGATGTTGCTTGAGTCGAGATGGCGGACGCGACACCCGGGTGGGACCCAAGCGCGCCACTGACAGGAAATAAACAAAGAGCAGATCATGTTCCTTCCATAATTATTGTAAAATGTAGACCTCAGAACATGAACAGAACAAGAACCTAGTGAGATCTATAACATAAAAATAATATATTTGTACCTCTTTTTCAAAGTAATAAAAATTTAACTAAATTTGAGACAGTCACGTCTCTTTGTACAAATTGTACAATTCCAGATTTGGAATAAAAAAAATGTTCCTTAAAGTATTGTATGGCTTATAATTAAGTAGTAGGTAGCTTATTACCAAGTTTGGGATTTCAGAGGAAATTTTGGTTTTGATTTATTAAATGAGAGAAAACCAGAAATATATATTTTGGACGCCAGATCTATCTACTGATCACAGAACTACGAGTATAAGTATACCGCGATAGTCAGTCCCCAACTTTCTCGCTTAGAAGTAGCCTGAATCAACAGACCATAGAAAAACTGTATTATCTCTTTTCAATCACAGAGCCATTCTTTTGTTAAGGTTTAAAGTCAACATTATTTTCTCCAATATTGACGGAAAGGGTTTGGAAGGTGTTGGAAATAATTCATATTATTATAACCTGATATAAAACTTTGGCAAGGGTTGGATGACGAAGTATGGACTGGGATTCAATGTTAGCCTTTCCAAAACTTGGAGGTGTTTCGGTCCTAAAATAATATGTTGGTTTTTGGTACTGGTCTATCGGTGGTTCGTGGAATTTAATATATGTGTAGGTAAACGGAAATGTATGCAATCCGTCACTGTATTCAATTCCTAGGAAATGTACGTAGTTCCTAAAATCGCCCGGAAATGTGTGAAATAAATTATGTTAGACACATTTCCTAAATAGCAAACGGAAATGTAAAACATTTAATAATAATATAACTATAAAGGGGCACTTTCTATTGTATCACAAATCATGTTACACAAACCTAGCGTGGCCGCTAAACTACTTGAAAACTGGGATGTTTTTCTTGCCTTGACGCGAGCAGACGCTATAAATGGGGCATTTTTTTGTATCACAAACCGTGTTAATTACTTACATAAATAACAGACCGATTACTTAATGAAAAAAAACTTTATAACAAAATAACAAATAAAACAACGTGTTTTATTACAGAAAGCATTCTTTTTACACATTTCTTAATACGATATTGGAATTATATACAATTCCTAGGAAATGTATACATTTCCCAGGATATATATATATATATATTATTAAATAATTTTTAAAACAATATCTTACATATCCTAAATAGCTTCGGAATTGTATACATTTCCTAGGAGTTGTATACAATTCCTAGATTTCATACATTTTAGTTTTGATCCGGCTCCTACGAGACAAGGCGAACAGTTCATGTAATATGTAATGAACTTTAATTCCGGTGATTGAAACATTTTCTTCTAAAAAACTCCACTAAATATCGAGGTTCGTCGAGATTACAAGTTGGTTTATTTACGTTAAAGTATGGTGTACATTGCATATTTAACTGGACTAGACTTCCGTACTATAGGAGGCTCTAAGTTATTCTAAAGCTGGGTGCCGAAACACTGTCGGAAAACAGCGTTCTATCTTGAGATATAGGCTATTTCCGTAACCGTTCGTGCATTAGACACGAACGACGATAGATGATACTACTTAACTGACATCTGTTGAAACACCCAAAACTACATATAACTATCTGTACTAAAGACATCTGTTGAAGGAAGTTGATACTACATGTCTAACTGTACAGAGAGAAAAATGTTATTCTAAAATACGATAATTTTATTCGTAAAAACGGTTAAAAATGGGACTGAAGTTCTTACGAACAAATTAACAGTGTTTTAATGTTTATTGGCGGGAAAATGTAAGAATATTGTTGGTATACGTACGAAATTATTCTTACATGTTCCCGCCAATAAACATTGAAACCCCGTTAATTTGTTCGTAAGAACTTCAGTCCCGTTTTTGACCGTTTTTACGAATAAAATGATCGTATTTTAAGCTAACATTTTTGTCCGTTTATACTACAATACATTACATTTGAATAGTACATAATTGAACGACTAAAATGATACAAAAGTTATTTTAAAAGTCACAGATGATTGTCAAATCATTTCTCAGTCTTTCAGTAATAGAAAAATACTATGTAAGTATGGGTAAATTGTTTTAAATATGATACGTTTTAACGTATTTATGCACACCGTATTTATTTATGTATTGAAAGATTCAAACAAGTTTTTGGAACTAGTTTGGCGTCAGTAGTGCCTTGTAAACAAAGTGTTTCGTGTATAATAAATACACGTGTTGTGTCGAAGTTATTGAATTTGTTTGTTTGTTAACTTTCCTTGTTCAAATAGAACAAGAACAACGTTCAACTATTACACCAGGAGTTCTGAGAGTTATACGGTTGTAGATTGTAGGACTGTGGAGGCAGTTGATTCAGTCTAATTTCTTTCTTGGAAACCTTCTACCATTGAAAGAATATCACGATGGAGTGTCACAACAGTTTCTGCTATTTAAAAAATCTGGTTATTTTTTTTATAAGTTTTTAATCTAGGAAAAAAGAAAATAGCATTTTCACTTACTTAACTAGAATTCTGAATTACATACTTTTACATTACATATTTTTTACATTTCATTACATTACAATATATTTACATTATATTATATTACAATACAATATTATTCACTTTCTCTAATTTGTCGTTTGTGAATAAAAATGATTTGTTTTTTTTTAAATTTTCACTTACTTATTTCGTTTTTGATATCATCTGGACGGCAATTAACTCCTTACTAATGGATTGCTTACAGTAGTTAGTGTGAATGGTGTTTAAATGTATGTTATCGTGTTGTCGTGTAAAATGTTTGTGTATTTGAGACGTTTTAATGAATTCTATATTTGTACGTATGAGTTTATTATTTATTTTGTATATTGGATTCGTAAAGTTTTCTAAATGTTACCAGTTTTGTTTTGATTAATTAATTAATTTGTATTTGGTCAGGTACGGATCGTCAATTAAATGCCTTCCTCCAACTTATAAATTCATTCCACACCCAAATACAATTCACCTTAGAAATAGGTATTAATGCTTCCTTAAATTTTCTTGACTTGACACTCTCTTTAGTAAATAATAGAATTAATTTCAATATATACCGCAAACCAACTTACACAGACATAACTATCCACAATACATCTAATCATCCTAACTCTCATAAACACTCGGCTTTTCATTCAATGATACACAGATTAATTTCCGTACCATTGTCTAACATTAACTTCACAATTGAATTATCTCTTATTAAACAGATTGCGGCAAATAATGGTTATGATCCGGACTTAATTGATAAAATCCTCAATAAAAAACTAAAACATATATCCACAAATAAATTCCTATATAAATTAACCCCGCCAAATAATAATGATATTCAAAATTACCATTGGCGTAGGATCCTATTTATAAATAATTTTTCCAATCTAAGTGTAAGGAACCTTCCTTTAGATATTAAACCGGCTTTTTACACAAACAATAACCTAGGAAAATTTTTAATTAATACCAAAGATAAAGATGACAATTTAAGCCACTCGGGCATTTATAAACTAAACTGCAATGATTGTCCTGCCTTCTATATAGGAAAAACAGCACGTAACGTCAACATTAGGGTAAAAGAACACTTACGATGTTTAAATGGTAAGGGTTTCTCGGAATTTGCCAACCATTTAATCTCAAAAGATCATTCTTTTAATAAAATTTCAGACACGTGCATGTTACATAAAAACAGTATAGGCATTAGATTAGATAACTTAGAAGCGTTAGAAATAAGAAAATCGTTAAATTCAAATAAGTCCGAATACTTACTTAATAACCAAACCAATTTATCAAATCAAAAAAATACACCTTATAGCCCTATCTTCAACTTGTTTCCTGCCATTTTTTCCAACCCATGATATTATATATGTTACATTGTTGTTCTGAGATGTTTGACTAGTAATATGTAATATTATTGTATTTAATTATTGCATAATTTTATCTTGTATAATAGATCCAATTTCCAATATGTCTATGATTACCAGTAACTGTTGTTTATAAATGTAAATGTGATACAGATATATTGTTGTCTCCCTTCCACTTATTGATAATCCTTTTTATCTCTTTCTAAAAATTTGTCTCTTTCTAATTATGTTTCTTTTGTAATATTCTTTCTCCCTCTCCCACTCAACCTATATATAACCAACAACTCTGTCTTAGTATTTAGTTATTATTATATCCTGATGAAGCTCGGTCGGAGCGAAACCGGTCGATATATCAAATAATAAATATACGTGGTTAAATACTAAGTGTTTGTTTTATTTAAAATATAATGCCTAACCACAAAGTGATTGCTTCTTACGAAAAAATTATATCAGCAAGTACAGCTAATAAAGCAACAATGTATAAAAACTATACAACTAAGTGCAGAGTTATGTCTATTAATATATTTTTCTACAAACAATGTTTAAAATTGAAAGTGTTCCCAAACTATTTAAATGGTTATTTCAACCGGGTAAATAGTAAACCATTCTCCAATTCTTCAGTGTTACAAGCTAAACTAGCATGGCTTAAAGAAGATCTTAAAAGTACATATAAAGAACGTAACAACATCAAACTAAAATTACACGTGTTACACACGGAACTAGTTCATGTGCTTCACCCATTGGAATGGGATGTGTTTGATGACAAAGTCAGACACTTTGCATCATTGAAAGTTTTTAAAAAACGTGAAATTTTAATTAAAAAACTAAAAAACCTGTGCCTTGCAGCCAACCTTCACAAAACCATTCCCGAAACAACAAATCACCGGTTCTTTGATCGGGTGCAGAACCTATCATCTACCCAATTTCTTCCAGAAGAAATGGCTCTTTTATCTAAAGGCCTAAAGTATAATCTAAATTATACCAAAACCAGCTTCAACAATGCAATTGAAAACGTTGCTGTCGACATAGAGACCGCCCTACACAACCGCCCAAATCCTTTCTTCTATAAAAGTGCTGAATTACTAAAAAATCTAATACCAAAATGTAAATCCATATCTAATCCGGAAACTCGTAGTATGTTAAATATTCGAAACAAGTTAGAGACTGACAAATTAATTTTAACAAAGGCCGATAAAGGCAATACTGTCATTATAATTCCCAAATGTGATTATCTTTCAAAAATGGAAGATTTCATTAATAATGATAATTTTAAGATCTTATCGCAAGACCCAACAAGTAAATATCTTGAGAGTGTTAAAAACGCCTTAAATGCATGTAAAACCCCAATTTTTATAGATGACTCATATAACAAAGTAAAATTTTTGACAAAAAACCCTAAAGTTTTCATAAAATTTTTTTTAACTCCAAACAATGTCAGGAATCAGTGGTTGAAGTAATTTAAGGTGTCCCTTAATACCCTGTAAAGCTTAAGAGAATTTAATTTATTTTCTGTGTAGTTGTCTGAAAAGATTAATTAACAATTTTTTTTAATAAATTTTATACATTTCAGTAAAAAAACGTCGATTCCTTCCAACATACCTCAATTAATATTTTGATGACTTGTATAGCGCCGTTTTTGTGAAAAATCACCTCAAGGGCGCTGTACAAATTTCAATACATTTCTACAATCTTACTTCTAACTACAGACTAGACAGATATAAAAAAAATCTATGGCTAAAACATTGCATCCATCGGTTCTTCGATCAGTGATGCAAAACTATAAGTACAGTGCATCTGACCAATTAACGCGATGCTGTCTAAAAATGTACTTGTTTCTTACTAACGTATAATATAATGTATAATATAATGTATAATATAATGTATAATATAATGTAATTGTGTCTAACTAACGGTTTATTACTCGTAAAATAAGATAAAAACGAAATTGATTGATTCGTTACAAGCCATGAATCAATCAAACAGGCTATAACTATTGGATATTGTCATCATATTTCCACCTAATGATCAATCAATCCAAAAGACAAATTGAGTATCCGATCACAGACAGATTCCGGCCCAGCATAGCGTACATCCAAAGGTCAGGAGATTTTGCACACCACAGTATCAATTATACAATATTGTCTCCTCCAATCACAATAATATATCAAGTAGGGACCACGCTAGAAAACACACCTCAAGGCATTAGTTCAAGGGTCTCGAGTGTGAACTTCACCCTATGGGAAACGTTGCAGGGTTCACCTGGGTGTGTTTATACGGAGAAGGGTAAAACACCTACGAAAAATGAATCTGACGGCAAGTGATAAGAAAGCAACACTGTCTGTAGATATAGAATAATCTAGAAAAGCCGTCACATTGTTTAAAGAAATTAAGATTTTGTAGCATGTGGAGGAAAATAGAATGAACATAAATTCACGTGATGAGACATCCGGAGAAGTACGAGATCTTGCATCTCATAATACAGGGAAAGATTGCCGGAAGACGGGGCCCTGGAAGAAGGAGGACATCGTGGCTGAAAAACTTGAGACAGTCGTTTGGCCAGTCTAACGGGGTTCTCTTTGCCTGAAGGACATTGTTTTATTATTTCTAAATCAATAATAAATAATAACAACACAACATTTGTATAGTGCAGTTTTGTGCTATTTCACTTCAAGTGTGCTTTCTATAATAGCCTTAAAAATTGTATTCAGTGGTCATGTTCTTAAAATTACTCCCAAGCTCCGTTCATCATATATTTTTATTTATTGTTCATCGAGTTAGTTTTTATTACATATTGTACCAATATGTGCAAGGTTACATTTCATTTTTGATCAAAATTATCCTTATAACACCTTATAAGTATAACATTTTTGTTAAATAAATACTTTAATTCTTCAGACTTTCAGGCATTTCATAATTACGTTTTAGCCCTCTGTACATTAAGCACTTCTGTGACTTTGTTATTCTCACCTGTGGCATATATATTTATATTTACATTTCTGCTTTCAAAACCATGTATTTAAAATAAAAAGTATTTTGGCTTTCGGTTAATCAAAATTTTATGCATAAAATTTAACATGTTACGTAATATGGCAGTCTCTTTTTATAGAAATGCAATTTAGCTCTTCTCTCAATTGATTAATTTTTGTATTTTTGCCGTTCCTTAGTATAAATCTCATAGCTAAGAGATACAACAATAATATATGACGATATAATATTTTTAAGTTTTCAGAAATGCCAATCTCATATATTTTAAACCACAGGTCGACCTAATGCGCGTTTGGGCCTTTCACTTACTTTACATCCGCTTATGTAAATCCATGAAACAATATTGGATGTTTGTTTGTATATTATAAATATGTATTTACATTTTCCCAAACGGTGGGGAATTTTCAGAAGGGTTATTTCGGGCCAAACTGGGAAGGTTAACATTACTGAATATCATCGACTATTCTTGAATCAACCCTTGGCCTTTTAACTGCCCGTAATGCCACAAGTTTATACTTTAATTATTGTTACAAACAAAGGAGTAGAATATAAAGAAAAACATAACACCTTTCATTATATTGATTTTGGACCTTAATAATTTAAAATCTTTATTTGAAATTGGTTTTCGAAAAGGGTTATGTGGATTTCTCACTTTGGAGAAATTTCGTAGCACTGAAAAGCTTAATTCTACATAAAGCCTATTACTGTAAATAGGTATTTGACTAACTAACAGGGGTAGGCAGAGAGGACGGACCGCTAAACAACTCTGTTTTTGCACACACTCCTTGCCTCATTCACATTCGTACATTGTCATTATCTCATAATATGTATAAACTTTTCTGTTATTCTCTTGACATGGTCCGACTTAAGTATTTAGTTATCGTGCTATGCCTATCTCGGGCGTCCATGACTTCTTCTACCATTCAGATATATCATATATACCCCTTTCACTCCTTTATTCGTTCATTCACTGGGTTCTTCGTTCATGCCCAAAGCATCCAGCCTTGCATTCTTTGTGATCATTATCACGATCATGCATGGTTTCACCACACGTACGCATCGGGGATCACATTCCTACAGCATTCAGTCTACTTTTATCATTCCTTACTACCATATATAAGGGTAGGTACCAGTACTCCATTGCGGCCTGCTATCTTCGCTTCTCTAGACTATTTATTTGTATACGCCCAAATGGGCTTTAAATTACAGGAGTGATCTTTATCATAAATATTTTGGTATGGACGCTCTCCATATAAATGATATAGGCCTACGACTTATAAGTAAACAATTATATTTATGGAGTGGCCCACATTAATAAATATATATGTTGGTGTTCCCCTTTTGATTCCCAGCACCCACTTACTTAGCCCCCCCCCCCCCCCCCTTCCCCCTAAGTGGACGTTCCGTCTCTCTGTTTCTTGTTTCCTAATTTTCTGTAATTCTCAATTCATTTAAGATTTCATTTTCACATACCTGGGCCCCTAGCACACTCGATCAATAAAGATTGATAGGATAACTTTCGGTAAATTCACATCGTTCCCTAGCATGACTGCAGACCGCCAACGAATAAGTGACAGTTCACAATGACCAAGTTTCCTTAATATATTCGAGATCAATTGTTGTTTGTACATTAGCGATCTGAAGTTGTCCTAGGGAACGATGAGAAGTTACCGAAAGTTATCGATACAATCCTTATCGATCGAGTGTGCTAGGGGGCCTGTGGAAGGTTCAGGCCGAATTGAAACCCGTTGGTGTTTTATATTTGTTTACGCACTCAATAAAGTGTTTTTCAAACAAATTATGGCTTACAAAAAGTGATTGCTACCTAAGTCTCTTATTTCATTTAGCTTTCTCTTCACTTTGTATTATTAAATATATGTCAGCCCATAGGTACAGGACCGATAGTTTTTTTTTAAATTTTATTATTATTATTATTACAATTTTAAGTTATGTGAAAGTCTGTAATTGGATTTAATTTTTATTGTTAAGTTTTTTGTAATAGAAGTAAACAATCTGTTGATTTTCCTAAATAAATAAATAAATTATGTAATTGATTTACGTGAACAATCTGTAGAAACCTAGGAAAACAAGCTGAAGCCACTTTGCAACATTGTAACGTTTTTCTCATTAACTTAAAAGTAGATGGATTTAACCGCAAAATTAGGACACATTTCTAAGTAGGTGGTAACCGCGCGTCTCACGGTTGAAGGAGCTAGCCCAGACGCAGAAGAGGGGCATAAATCGCATCCGGGAAGCCTCCCGTTTCTTTTTTGCTCGAGCTAATTAAGGGAACTCTGCTCCCAGCAGTTCCGCCTTTCAGATGTTCCCGAACTCCGAGGAAATATGTTTTTTTCCTTACAGGACACAGGTGCGGGGCTAGGCGGACTGCGTTTGGCCCAGTGGGTTAGGCTGAATGTTGTGAGCCTAGTGTGCTAGGCTGAATGAGGTGGGCACAGTATGTCAGGCTGAATTTATGGTGAGCCTAGTATCCTAGGCTGAATTTTTGAGCTCAGTGTGCTAGGCTGAATGTAGCGGGCACAGTATGTCAGGCTAAATATGGTGAGCCTAGTATCCTAGGCTGAACGTGGTGAAACCAGTGTGCTAGGCTGAATGTTGTGAGCCTAGTGTGCTAGGCTGAATGTAGTGGGCACAGTATGTCAGGCTGAATATGGTGAGCCTATTATCCCAGGCTGAATGTGGTGAAACCAATGTGCTAGGCTGAATGCAGTGGGCCACACGGGCTACGCTGAATGTGGCGAGCCCAGTGTGCTAGGCTGAATGCAGTGGGCCAAACGGGCTACGCCGAATACAGAGAGCCCAGTGTGATTGTTGAATGCGTTGGGCCCAGTGTGCTAGGCTGAATGCAGTGGGCCAAACGGGCTATCCTAAATGCGGTGAGCCCAGTGTGATAGGCTGAATGCGATGGGCCCAGCGGGCTAAGATATTGGAAAATCCCTGGTGATCAGATCAACATATTGATGGTTGATAGCCCGATGGAGCGACATGCGTACAGGAAAAGCAGTTATTTGCATTAACAGTATATTACCACTGTAGATACCTGTATTGAGTATTATATATTTAATAACCACGGATTGTAATAATTTTGTATTTTGGTAAGTTTCTCATTCGACCATATGCAAATTTAAGTGTGTGAAACTGTAATGTAGACCCCAAAACATTATTTTAGCATTTTTTCCGGAATAAAGCTAATATTTTCAAGACCCATTTTTAGTGGTAAATTTGTCTCTTGGGAAGTTGACAACCATTTTATAATTTCATTACACGTATTGATATAATTTTGCCTATAATTAATACTTTTTACTAACATGTCAGTGACGGTTAGTAGATTATTTTTTGAAATAAAGAAATTTATGGAAGAAGAAGATAACAATAATAATCTAATTTTTAAAATATGAAAATGAACAAGACACAGAAAAATAATAAAAGATAACGGTCGCAACTGGGACTCGAACCCGGAACCTTACGTCTTACCGGGACATACACCTCTACCAATTGGGCTACTGCGATCTATTATGAGACTGTCATAATTGTCATTTTCATATTTAAAAAAAATAGATTATTATTGTTATCTTCTTCTTCAATTATATATTACATTGATGGGAATAACCTTCAAAAGTTAAAAAGAGAGTTTTTCTTATAAAAATAAGAAATTTATGGAATTCTGTCGAGAATTCTCATTTTCTAAAACCTATTACTTCGTAGTCAATGAATAAATCTTTTGATTGAACTGAACTTTCCCAGTTTTATCGCATATTTTATTACAAGTATAATAATATTATTATGCAAATAAGATATTACTGACTGCATAATTATTAACACTTCTCCTACATAGGTCATCCAAATTGTAATACGAACCGGCATGTGACAAATCCAAAATGAAATACTCGAGGAAAATTCCAAGAAAGGGCCCACCAGAAATATTTGCAAGTCCGCCCCTGGAGAAGGTAGAGAGAGGAAATATGCGTTTTTGCAGCCCGAGACGCAGGTGAAAAGAGAAGCTTCTTTGTGGACTCGCTAAACGAATGTTGGAGAGAAGTTCTCTGTTCTCTCGAGCGGAGAAATGACCTATTTTAAATAAAAATAATAATAGGGGTTCGTTACATTCACAAAGAACTTTTCAAAATATATATATCTAGATACCTTTTTTTTAATTCTGGAAGTTTGTTTGGCTTTCATTCAATAAATATGCATTTTTTTTCATTTTAAAACAACATGAAAGCAGATTGTACCTTAGTCAGCTTTTTAAAATTATTATTTTTTAATTGATAAACTAATGTTTAAGATAAGATTTTATGCATAGCACAAAGGGTAACACTTATTATAAGCAATAATTATCAGCCTGAAACATTCATCCACATTGAAACAATCTTCCGAAAAAAGATACATGCCGCCGATGGGACTCGAACCCGTGTCCTTCTGATGTCCGGTTATAAAAAAAAAATATATAGTATATTTGCGAAATGTTCCCGAGTGGTAGATACTCTCGGTATCGCCCTGGTGTAAGACAACCATTCAGAAATTAAACGTTGCTTGAAATTTCTTTAGCCATATTTGGTGACCAGATCTGATTAGCCAGGTACTTCCCCACCCTCCTCATCCCCATCTCCTTCCCCTCCCCACTACCTTAAGCTACACAACTTACCCCAACTCGGGATGCCGTAGTAACTTTCTCCATACCGAGGCAGTAGGGGCTCTTGTGCAGAAATCACATTAAAAATCCTACAATACATATCCACACCAACTGACATAAACACACGACAAACATAGACAAGCCATTGACAGCCGATCACGCAAGACGGATGCCTTCCGACAGTCGACGGATTTTGCTTTTTTGTCCTAATTGTCTCATAACGCTGACTTAACATAACAATATAAAGATAACACAACAGATTGTTTGGAAGTATGTGGTCGTAAATTCTTCATCCGTGTCTTTAATGTAAATATGTTAGTAATGTAAGAACCGTATTTTAATATGATACATTCTATTCAATGAGAGTAAGTGATATATCGCAGTGATTTAATAAAAGAAAATAGAAACTGGATTCAATGAAGGAAATAAATTGAAAATTTATTTAAATGAGATTACCTGGAACGACGATTCATGGATGATTGGATTTGACGCCATTGCATCTATTTGAACTGAGCTTCGGATTAGCGATTTCTATTTAATATCCACGAAATGGCAGAATTAAAAAAAATTAGAAGATACAGCTTTGATTGAAATTAAAATAATATATAAATAAATTCTTGCTGAAAAACAAACTTAGACTTTATTTTAGTTTGATATCGAGATGAAATCACGTCCATGATGATAAGTAAAAATTAGAATTTAAGTCACGTAAAAAGGCAAAGAAATATTTTTTTCCAAATATAATTTAAGATTTTGAAGGATTTCCAATTTTACTCCAGTAATTTTAACACAAACTTCAATATCTTGAAAACACCTTCGTAAATTTATTTCCAAAACTATCTATCAAATGCATTTAAAAAAAATTGTTATTCACTAATGTAAGTGTAATTTTATTTTTTTAAATTCAGACTAAATTTTCCTTTTTTTTGTTATTACATTAACTCCACACAGGAGTCTATGTCATTTTTGGGCATGCTGTGTGGAGGATCTTTTTGTGGAAAGGAAGGAGTTAACCTGGATCTCAAAGAGACCCATGTTACAGGAGGATAAACACAGAGGCCGGGAAATCTTTCCAAAGCTGAGCATTTGAACTCAAGAACATTGTGACAAATGTCAACAGTGTAATAGGGCGCGCGTTTTGTCAAGTTTCCCGATTGTGCTCCAGTTCCGAAGGAATCAATGAAGCCAGTTTTTCGGATTATCTTCCATTGATATATCTACCTGTAGAACTAGATCATCATTCCCACCTCAAGCCTGTGCTCTAAAGATTGCAACCGCTTGCTAAGATGTTGCAAGAATTTAAAATGCAAGAGTTTAAAAGTCTATGGCACAATGCAACGCGATGCGATGATATGCAACTTATTACGGCCGGCGTAGTCCAGCGGTAGGGCTATTCCGAAGGTCGCGGGTTCAAACCGACGTGCGCAAATAAATTTTATTTAATTGATTTGTCTTATTTCACAATTAATTACTTAAAATAATATATAGTGTATTTGCGGCACGTTCCAGAGTGGAACATACTCTTAGTATCGCCCTGGTGTAAGACCACCATTCAGAATTGAAACGTTGCTTGAAATGGCTTTAGCCGTGTTTAGTGACTAGATCTGAATAGCCAGGTACTTCCCCACCTTCCTCTTCCTCGTCTCCTTCCCTTCCCCACTTACCTTCAGCCTCATAACATACCCCAATTGGGGATGCCATAGTCTCACTGGCTCCAGACGGGAGCAGTTGGGACTCTTGTAAGGTATTAACTATAAAAAATAAAAATAAAATATGGTTTACTTTAGGATTCTAAAACTAGTAGTAATGTAGATTAATCCGATTTGACAGCTCTTAACGCTCATGCGAACTCTGGCGGAGCAAAAATGTACCATCCAGCACGGCTACCACTTTAGCATGATTGACCGGATACAGAACATAAATAAATTTACAGACGGACGAAATTACTACGCCCAGTTTAAAAAGACATAAATAAATTATTATCATAATTGTTGTAAAGGAATTTAAAACAATTATTATTTTTAAAATTTTTTATTTTTAATGAAATGAAAAGACGAGATAAATTTTTTTGAAAATTCTATGAAATACGTAACAATTTTGTGCATTTTCAATCCTTTAAAAATTCTTAGTAAAATACCAAGGCGCGATAAGATGTAAGGGCAATTATTTAAACGGCTCGTCTCACACCCGTAGTTATAGCAAGGAATTCAAGGGATGTGGAGGGAAGGAACGGGGAGAGTTAGGGGTAGATTGCCAGTTGGAATGCATTAAACCTTGTAGGGGTAGGACCGTGGGTCATACAGAAAACGTTCTTATGGGAGGTCGGTTTCAAAAAGACAATTGCTGAATGTTTTACCAAGTCACGATGAATAATTCTTCTGAAATGCCTTAACATTTTTTATTTTACTGCTATTTTCAATGGCATGTGAAGAACTTGCATTTTAAATAGCTTGTGGAATGATTTATGCATTCTTCATCACCTTGTAGTTTCAAAGAAGGTTTTTTGTTTGTTTTATTTACATTAGCTCATCAAAGGAATCCCTGATAAAAATAATTTCCCTTAGGGTCTGTGTCACCTTTGAGGAAAATGTGTGGAAGGCCTTTATGAAGAAAGGAGATAGTGCACGATCAGTGACACTAGTTTATCGGAGCATTTTCCGATGGCAATACGGTGGAAAAAGGACAGAATTGTGCTTCAAAGATTGAAATACGTTTGTTAAGATGATGGAATCTGTGAATTAAGATGACTGAATCAACAAATAACATCATCCAAATATTATGTAAGGGAACCTGTATGTACTAAATTATAAACAGAAATGCGCCTAAGACCTAGAACATGTGTGATTAATATTATTTTTTGTTTCCGCTTAAAACAAATAGCCGTATAGCATTTTGGAGTCATCATTATATTTTTTCGAATTAACCGATACTTCGTGTTAAGCGTAGTCGTCTTAAGAGGGTTTAACAGAGAATACCGAAAATTTGTCATTTTTAAATCAAATTTTAGACGAATTGACTCTTTTTTACAAAAAAACATAAATTGATTTTGAAAGATTGTTATTTTATCTGGTACAAGCAGTTTTAAAATTTTGAAAAACTAAGGGTATTTTTAAGATACTAAGGTTATACCGTTGGTCGTTAGCAGATTTGTTCAATTATTCAAACGATAGATTCTATTAAACAACACATATTTTAAATCATATAATCATACAATAAAATAAATCAATACATAATCTAGACAACACAGATTTCATTTTAAATTTTAGTTAAATTAAAATCTTTAAAAAATAAATCCGAGAACGTGTTTCGTGAAAAAAATACCTCAGTTTTTCTATTTATTTAAGGTGATACAAACTAAAATATTTAAAAAAAAATTTACACGCTTATTTTGTTTAGACATTATTGAAAAATTATAAATACTTATGATCAAAAAATACTTACAAGAAGTACACGATATTTATTAATTTATCATGGTGCGTTTTGATCATTGTTATTGCTTACTTGAATGTAGGTATATATTAATGCAAGTTTTGAATGAAATAAAAAGGTATTTAATTTTTTATTGAAAAATTTGATACGGGGAATAATCGATCTTTCTCATTGGAACCTCCCTGTATAGTTGCAAGCATTTTTAAACTTTTTGTCTCAGCCGCTGGTCAATCACTCTTAAATGATTTACACTGTATACATTCTGAGCACAAACAGACGTGAATGCAGCCATATATTTCTTTTTTTTTCAATTTAAAACTAAAATCGTCTAGCAATGTTTATAATACTACCGGTATTGTGTTTTAAAGGAAAAGACAACGTTAAATTTAGTTAAAGGCAATATCAACGTCTCGGTGTTCACAGGTATTCTCTTCATAAATATTTAAACAGATGTTCAACCCGCTTTCAGTGAAACACTTCTAGATCCGACACTACACACTGCAGGGAGAAGGTAGTTTAATAACACCCCTGGGTCAGCCTTACGGGGTGCAATTCGAGGTGGTATCTATTATGTAAACTGTAGAAAGATGCAAAGCGCTGCAATATACAGGGATTGGTGTTCAAACTCTGATTGACTGTTATGGTTTTGAATTTACGTGAACTCTGAAGATAGACATTTATTTTATTGTCTCTTTTCATTTTTGTCCTTTTTAAATCAATAGCTTAGTATTATATTATATAAAATTACTTATCAACACCTGGTCACCCTGCGTGTTTACTCCTTTACTAATAAAGAGTATTAGTTTCCTTCGGCTTAAACGTCACGCCGGGCAACATTATTTATAAGAAATGTTATGGTAAAGTATTGTCCTCTCAATATTTTTTTGTGTTCTCTTATTATATTATAAAAATATTACCCTCAAACAGGCTTTTCTTGGTGAGTTAAAAATCAAATGCAATTAATAATACCATCTAAAGAAACCATTAAAAATTTTTATAATAGTCACAATTGTTCAGTTCCAATGTTAAATTGTATTTTTAAAGACCTTTCAGACCGTAAATTCCCGGCGAAATCTTTATGTCATAATAAAGATAAGAAAAAAATGTGTGGCGCACTGACGTAAGTTTTACTATGTTAAATATTTTTTTCCATTTTTTTCGGATTAAATGAGAGGTACTATGGGGAGTCGTAGCTAGCCTGACTTTGGGTAGTCGGGACTCTCGTGCGGTATTGCTTAAAATGCAAAAAAATCAAAATGCCAGTGGGACAATATTATCCCCAATAGAGTATATTCACTGTTTTTTATTATGGAAAAAAAATAAGGGAAAAAATAACTATAACGAGCTTTTTTTCTTCTTTTTTTGTTGACGAATGCACTTACTGTGACGATTTAAATTGCGGCATTTATGATTTGCCGCCAAAACGACTTATTCGTTTTTATTCGTGAATTCGGCGGCATTGCAACTTTGGTGACTGCCGTCATACCCGCCAATGGCGGTTTCTATATCATAATGACGTTGGTGCCAGTTGGAACCGTTTAAAAATGTTCAATTTTTAAATCAACGGAAATTATATAATTACACATTTTTAGTACAATGATCAGAATCAAAAAATAAACTTTAAATCTTCCACACATTTTAAACGGTATACATATTTGGTGTAAAGTCTCCGATTTCTTTTCGGATATAAAAGCCAATTTTCTCTTGATTCGCGCAGAATTTCTGATCAGCTACGGTTAAAATTAAGTCCATTTTCCATAGTGCCTTTCATTATCAAGTATACCACAGACAAAATACAGAAATCGGAAATATTATATGATGACTCCAATAAGTACCTCTCACGACAGTTTCAAAGTAACAAACACGCAGGAACCGCGCGGTTATAAACTTAACGATATTTTTTCCAAATCCTACAAATATGAGATTAACGGTAAAATACGGGTTTAATGAAAGAAAGAAATTCATTGGCTATACTTTAATAACTTTTGTGTCTCCATGTTAAAATTCGAAGGTATGATTTTTTTAAATGTTTGCGAAAATTTTTAAAAAATTATCGTCTGGAAATCTTGAGCAATCGAGGCCAATTAAGTTATGTCGCTTGGTCGCTCCAGTGGTTAAAACACTTTATTTTATTACGATTTTACATTTGCTACCCCTATCACTGTTCGTATTACATTTATAAAAAGATTATTGCCCAAAAAAGAGTTAATATTATTTATTGTATGGTTTAGTGATGTGCGATTTTAAATAAAAAAAAAATAATTTGACTTAAATTTTCACTACATATTGTCATTCGTTTTTCTACATCACTGTATTCGGTACTAAAGTATTATTTTTTTATTAAATAGCAATCAATTCCTAGTATTATCTTCATTTCCAATTTAATCAATAGCGCGGAAATAGAATCGCTTGCAGGGCAGAAATAAACCGCTACATAATTACTGCTGCAACCCCCTGGGAAATATAATTTCTATTCGAGTCGTTCGCTTTTCCCTCGAAGCTTTTAGGCTGTATTATAAAACGTCGATAATTATAATTATACATTGCTAAGAACAAGTCGCAATATATTTAATAAATAACTAGTAAGATAGAATTTTAAAAATATATAGGTAAGTACTACGTACGCTGGAAAAGGGGACACAATTGGTAGTTTACACTTTATGGCTAGATCTTTAAACAACTCCCCATCCTACAGTGGTTCTATAGCATCCCCCATAGGGGTGCGCATGTTAAATGCACGGATTATACGGTACCTACCGATTGCTATGATTAAACAAGGTAATTAACAGCCTATATGCTTTCCTCTCTTCCCCCTCAGTGACTTGGCCCAGAGACAAAAATCATCGCCACATGCATTGTTGTTCGTTTGTCGCCTGAACTGCTAGCTACTTGCATTGTGTGAATGTTATTATCGCTAACACTCGTGTTATTCTGTGATATATCCGCAAATGTGTAATCGGAATAATCAAGTTGATCCGCTGCGTCTACCAGTAAATTACAGGTAGTCGCGGCGGATCAACTTGATTATTCCCATTATAGCAGTGTTTTTATGTGAATTTGTTAAACTATTTGTGTTCTATATGATATTAACAAGTGGAGCCAGTGGCTGTGGAGTGGACTTTAAAGACCAGGGTAAGTCTCTTGGCCTACTTCCAACCTTCCTTCAAATCAGTTTTTTATTATATGCATGCTCACAGGCGAACGGAGTATTTGTTATATGTTGAGATGTTTAAGGGAGTAGGGATGGGAAGAAGACAGGGGGAGGAAGGTTGGCTATTCAGATCTGATCACGAAGCGCGTTTCAAGCAACGATTCTGAATGGTGGTTTTTCACTAGGGCGATACTGGGAGTAAAAAGTCAATTCTCGTGTTTAAGATAATATTTTTGGTTACTGATTTCAAACCTAAAAAAAAATATCTTAAAAACACCCTCCACACAGCATCCCCAAAGACGACTTTGCCCCTGATGGAAAAAATTTAAAGACAAGTTCCTTTTTTTATTATTTCATGCCTAACGCAGATACCACAGAAACATTTTTATTTTTTTATTTTTTTAGTGGAATACCCCTCTACGTCCCATTTACGGTTCATTTCCTTTGTAAAAAGGTATGGGGCATTAATGCGGCAGAGTTCGCAATGCGCTATGCAGCCATGCTGGCATTGGCCCCTTTACACTCATACACACGGTGTATGTTAGCAGAGTGCTCCGCAACCTTTCCTTGGTTGATCACAGCGAATCTTTCAATTTAAAAATTATGTATTTGTGGAACTTCCGCACATTTCTTAAGTAAATGTAAGTTTGCAAAAAAAGTGCGTACCCATTTTACAATCAATTTCTGAATGTTTGTGATTTTAATATTGTATACTTTATAGGTACATAACAACGTTCAAATGTTTGTTGAAATAACCACATTTCACAATCATAATAGTACACATTTCACATAATAGTACACATTTCACAATCAATTTCTGAATGCTTGTGATTTTAATATTGTATACTTTATAGGTACACAACAACGTTGACATTTTTATTGAAATATTGAATTATATCCTCCTTAAATAAATGTAAGTTTGCAAAAAAAGTGCGTACCCATTTTACAATCAATTTCTGAATGTTTGTGATTTTAATATTGTATACTTTATAGGTACATAACAACGTTCAAATGTTTGTTGAAATAACCACATTTCACAATCATAATAGTACACATTTCACATAATAGTACACATTTCACATAATAGTACACATTTCACATAATAGTACACATTTCACATAATAGTACACATTTCACAATCAATTTCTGAATGCTTGTGATTTTAATATTGTATACTTTATAGGTACACAACAACGTTGACATTTTTGTTGAAATATTGAATTATATCCTCCAGCAAAATTTTCGAAAGTGAATGATTTGAAACTGTGACAAAAATGCCGTCAGTAAGATGAAATAAATAATGTTTCCACGGTGGTATTTTTTTTCCATAAACGTTTTAGTATTAGTATCTAACACCTACAAAAAAATGATTACAATAAAAATGTTTTGAGGATTAAATAAATCACGAGTATTAGTAAATATTTTATGAAAAAGTTTTAAAGAGGTCGTAAAAATAAATTACTTACCTATTTGTATTATTTTTATTAATGAAGACAATATTAGCGAGACTAAATCGGACAGGAACACATTAGCTCAGTTGGTAGAGCCGCGGCCCGGAAAACTGAAGGTCCGGGGTTCGAGTGCCAGATTTTTCTAATTATCTGTTTCAGATTTTCAATTGAGTTTCGCTAATATTGCCTTCATTAATTAAAATTATGTTTTTATTTAATTGAATATCAATGAAAAAAATAACTTTTAGGGACCCAAAAACGGCCCAATGCTGTTGTGTATTTATGTATGTAACACTTTGTTTTGACCACTTTACTGATTAACAAATCAACCCGTGTGGTGGGCAATGCTTACTTCTTCATAGTTTACGTAAAACCAAATTACGATATAGACTTTAAAATATTAATGGATTGGTGACAGTGGCAAGACAGGAGGGAGTGGGGTAATATGGCCTAATTTATAAAGGGAACAAATTTAACAAACTATTTCATAAGCTTAGAAATTAGAAAGAGTTAAATTAATTGATCAAAAAATCTTTTTTAATAACCCTTTGTTAAATGTATACACATTATAAATTAGGTCCTATGACCCTTCTCCCTCATTCCTTCTACTCTTGTTAATCCATGTTTTTCTTTAAGTCTTTTTTTGGAATTTAGTTTTACGTAAACCCTGAAGAAGTAAATATTGCTTCATTTCATGAAGTCATTGAAATCTGTTTGTTTAATTTTGAATTGTATTGGTGCCACGAAGTAAGTTTGCTGTATACGAAGATGTATATACATTTACTCCTAGAAATGATATTTTCACTTAGAGTGATAAGGAATCTTTGCTTTTATTTTTATGTGAGCAGACGCACTCTAGTGTATGGTAATCCAATAAAAATATTTAATTAAATCACGATAATACTTTTGGCCGTGAAAATCTCAAATCATATCAAAATAAAATTATTGTTTTTTAACTATGAAGATTTTTTAATTTCTACCACTTTTTTCTGATATTTCTAACTAAGGAAGCTTTCTACACTGTATACACAAATATTATTTATTTTTTAAGTAGTGTTCCGCGGTACCTCCTCCAGTATCATCTCGCGACACACAGGTTGCCGAGCCCTGCGTTGGTAGATCAGGTACAGTAGACCGGGCTCATCGGGCATGCGAATCGCACATATTGGATTCATTGCACCATGGCCGAATATTATGCTTTGTAGCTTTGATATTTTAATAATAAAACCTGCATATATAAAATGATAGTTTCATGCGTAAGTTCGCCTAATAATATGTATAAAACAAAAAAATATTAAACCTTTAGGAATCAAAACGTTGGTTGCTTGAAATGGCTTTAATCTTGGTCTAAGTAGAAGTAGTGAGGTACCTACCTACTTCACAACCATCTGTTTTTTATACCATATTTATTTTTATAGCGTTATACCATAGCGGTAGCACTTTATTCGTAGTATTCAAAATGCATTACAAATACCCAATAAAAACGTGTTTCAATCAATATAAAATAAACGCTTGACGGATCTAAACCGTCTTGATTGAATAAATTTTAATGGGATTTCAACCATATTTTCACAATTTGGGAGTACCAGCGGCCCTAACACCATTTATTGGATAACCATCACCTCTGCCGTAGGTCAACTCGAGTGATTCGCTACGTTTGGTGGCTTAGCAGGAATGCCCGGGTTGATATTGGTGAGTTTCACGTGCAGCAGGTGCAGCAGGTCGAATCCGGAGAGAATGGTCGAAGGAGACCTTTTAACCTCACCAGTAGGACTCTCTCAAAACATCGCCTTATACCGCAGAGGGTGGAATGAATTTGGACGTCCGTCACTTCCTGCCCCTCATACCCTTTTCCTTCCCAGAACTTCCTATCCTCCCTTTCCTAAAAAAGACCACATAGCATCCCCAAGATGACATAGGCCACCAGGAGAATTGATTTTCTAGTGGTCTCCCGTGTGAAGCAAATGTAAAATAAAATCAACTCTCTGTAAATTATCGACTTATCAGATGCAAGATTTATTTATAATTATTTCCGGTTAAAATTAATTTTCAAAAAGATTTGCTATTTTTGGATCGTAACTCAAAATGAAATATTATTTTTGAATGTAGGTGACAGATCAGATTTTTGTATTACAAACGGACACAACGCAATGAAATAATTAAATTTTTATGATTTTTCGTTTTAAATAAAAATCATCAAAAAATAATTTTTGAACTTTTACAGATCTTTTACAAACCCGCAAGCAATGGCGGTCGATGAATTTTTTTGTTAGATTACATTATTAATTACTTTAATTTTCATTTTTTTTCTATTAGTTTCTATGGGAAAGTTTGTAAAAAATAAGTATAAGTTTAAAGTTTTCACAGTCATCCTCACTAGAGTTTCCGGTTCCTGTCTGTGCTAAACTTTTAAATGCAAATACAAATCGTGGCGCTTCTCTCTAACAATGCTTAAATAATATATAATAACGCAATAAAAAAGAGATGTAATGAATTTAGTGAGTACGTCTCAATTTGCAAAGGGGCACACAAAAGCTCTATTGCCAGCAAGTTGCTCATAAAATGCACAAAAATACCCGAGGGGTTTCACCTTCAAACATTCACGTATGATTTTATTTCACATAGCTACGTCATCAAACATTCCCTAATACCAGGTACCAGGAATGTATGAGTAGCGAGGTTAATCCTTTATGCATTAGTTGATCTTAAGAGATGCAGAAACCGCATTAATTGTCGCATACCTGTCTGTTTCCTATGCTCCTGGCAGTCTAATCGGAATAGTGGATATTACATGCACATTCAAGATGTGGTCTATCGAAGACAAAACAATATTGTAATGCAAATTAACAATGTATGATATTTTGGACTGGAATTTCAAAACACGAATATTATAATATGTCTTTTTATTAATATGTCTCGACGCCATCTAGTGGGAGAGTTAGCACTTACATGCCTTTCTCATATAAAAATAAAGTTGGTTGTTTGCAGGTGAAAAAATGTAATAAGCGACAATTATTGAATGAAACACTAGGTATATATTGAATCAATTGGCGTGTAGGAGATAACCCACCGTAGCTTAATGGTAGAGCTCTTTACCGGCAATCAAAGGGGTGCGGGTTCGAGTCCCGTCGGCGATATGTATCTTTTCTCGGGAGGTTTTTTCAATATGGATGAGTGTTTCAGGCTAATAATTATCGCTTATAATAATTGTTTTGTTACCCTTTGTGCTATGCAAATTTTTTTTTGTCTTAAAACATTGGTTTATCAATAAAAAAAAAACCAAATATTATATTTATTTATTTATATTCACTGTTTCTGTATTCTCGAAAATGAATTAGAATTCCCATGATACTTTTAATAATTACGGTACTACAAATATTTTTTTATGCCAACTTGTTAAACTGAAACATCCATATTATAGTTATATAAGTAAAAGTAAGAGTTGAAAGCTAGGATAAGGAAGAACCTCCCAGTTTTTGTGTTTCCCCCCTTACAATATGAATCTTCTTTAATAATAATAATATTATTCAATTTTTTTTAGGACAACTCTCTTTTTATAACATTTGAAGGTTATTGTAAAAAAATACTGTAAAGAATAAGACAACACTAATAATCTAAACGAAAACATGAAAAAGTACAGGACACAATTGGTAGAGGTATTCGTCCCGGTAAGACGAGAGGTTTTGGGTTCGACTCCCGGTTGCGACCATTATCTTTTATTTTTCTGTGTCTTGATCTTTTTTTATATTTTCGTTTAGATTATGTGGTGTTTTCTTATTCTTCAATGAATAAATTATTATTTGTATAGCGCCTTTTTTATGAAAGATCACCCCAAGTGCGTAGTAAAAAAATATGACTTCCTAGGCTCTTTCTAATTACGTATCGAATGTAGTTTGGTAAAACTAATTATTAGTAAAACTAATTAAAAACGTTCAAAATTTTAATTGGTTGCATTTTTTGAACACGTTCTTATTATCCTGACGAAGAAATAATAAGAAATAAAAACATTAGTGTTGAAAACACAGCTATTTGTTTAATTTTATAAAAAATTACGCCAAAAAGTGAATATGCAAAGTTTTAAGCTTATATGGAAGAGGTTGGGTATTTGTTTTACAACACTTTGATGTAAGATATTGCAATTCTATTTATATGATGAAAGATATGATGGTTGAGTAATTTCATCTGTGGTTTTTTCGAAATACACAAAAAATGTACACAAAAAGTTGGTTTTTAATATTAAAAATGCTTTAATCAGCAAAGAATTATTTTACTATGGTGTAGTTCGAACATGAAACGAACATGATAAACATGTTCGAACATGAAGGTGTTCTACACGAAACCACTGAAAAGTTACATTCACAAAACAAGATGATATACAAACAGACACAGAAAACATACTTACCTCGGTTACTTTAGATATAAATACTGTTTTAAACTTCGAGAAGATACGATTTTGCACAGAGGACACAATAAAAAAAACATCTCGCAGACTATGAAAGGTTTCCGACTTATCTCGACTGCATGAAATAATGTAGTACGAACCGACTAGCCAAGCTATATTTATTGTATTTTAAATGCTCGTTTATAGTTAACATAACCAATAATAGACATATATTGTATTTTGTTAAATAGTCATAACATTTTTAAATTGTTGAATATCTTTGTCAGGGAACAAGTAATTTAGTAAGATAATCATTTTCCAACAAATGATAGGTTAGTTCTGTATCTCGGCACAACAAAAGTTCTGTGCTCTTGTGAAGTTGTCGGGAACATAAAACTCATATTTTTGTATAATATCGGGAATACAGATATTACCGTTCAGAAGGTTACATGCTGTTGTCAGCAAAGCAGCTTTCGTTCTATCGCCAAGGCTATTAAAACTCTGATTCCGAATAGAAAGGCTGATGGATATAACCCGAAATAATATCCGTGGTCTCCAAGATGAATATCTCAAACTTCTTTTATACTTTCTCTACCATTCGAGAAATAAATATTTGATTTTATGGTTTGAGTGTGCACATTGGAAAATCTATTGATATTAAAACTATAGTTCCTATAGCGACCTATCTAGTACTGTCGCACTAATTAGCACTGCCCGGCGCTGCTGCACCTACCTACTTCGCTACGCCGAATTATTATTTTGACCACTTTCTCGAAAGGTCTCGCTACTTCGACACACAACACATAGCGCTGGGCCGAAATATCGAGAAGTTTCCAGCGAGTGTGCATTTTAGCCTACTGTTCAAGTACCTGCTAGGTCGGGCTATACAAAGGGCTCCAGCAAGCCAAGTCGGTTGCAAATAGTGCACAATGTACATTGTAAATATTCAGCTGTATATACATCATCATCACAATCATCATCTAGAGTGTTACTATTCCGACCAGCACGCGCGGAGATATCACGATTCATCGATATCTCCTCTCTTTCAACCGGAGGCACAATAATCGGAAACAGAAGCCGCGTTGCTCAATAATAACTCGAGCGGCTAATATGTGCATGTCTAAGAAAATTCACGATCTAACGATAACTAAGGAAGTCTTGAATCAAGTACTATCGCTGCTTATTCAAACGAAAATACTCTTCCTCGAATAAACTCTGTATTTACAACTTTGTTCAACGTGCAATATGTGCAGTATTGGACAGCCCCGGTGAAGTTTATAGGACCAGGTATCTTGTATCTTGTCTCGTAGTTCTCCCGATATCTTATTCATTCGACGCGTTGGCGTTGGAAGTAGTTAATTTCACGCTACGTTTATCAAACCCTCCAGTCTAGTGCAATAAAGTGATGAAGAACTTCGCACTATGAGAACTTGTAACTTGTTGAAGATTCAAAGTGATTAAGAACTCTGCATTATCGAACAGATTGTGCACTACGTTATTTTCTGTATTCCATAATGATGGAGACTGTTGGCTTCTATAATTTACGTGATGACATAGGTAGGGCTTCGTGATGTTCGTTGATGCGGTTGCTAATTTGTAACTACATTAATATCACTTACACTTCAATATTTAAATTTTGCAATATTTTAATTTCAATCATGTAAAAAGTTGCGATTGACCAGCAGCCGAGATTAAAATCTTAAAAATGCTGTCAACTGTACAGGGAGGTTCTAATGAGATATACCGATTATTTCCCGTATCAATTTTTTTTTATTAAAAATTTAATATCGATTTATTTCATTCAAAACTTGCTTTAATATATACCTACATTCAAGTAAGCAATTAAAATGCTCAAAACGCACGATGATAAATATTTAATATCGGGTACTTCTTGTAAGTATTTTTTGATCATATGTATTTATGTTTTTTCAATAATGTCTAAACAAAATAAGAGTGTTAAAATAATTTGAAATATTTTAGTTTGTAAGACCTTAAATAAATAGAAAAACTGAGATATTTTTGTCACAAAACATGTTCTCGGATTTTTTTGTTGTTTTTTATTTAACTAAAATTAAAATTATGAAATCTGTGTTGACTAGATTATGTATTGATTTAATTTGTTGTATGATTATATGATTTTAAATTTGTGTTGTTTAATAGAATCAATCGTTTTAAAATTGAAAAAAACCTGCCAACGACCAACGGTATAACCTTAGTATATTAAAAATACACTTAAGTTTTTAAAAATTTTAAAACTGCGTACCAGATAAAATAACAATCTTTCAAAATCAATTTATGTTTTTTTGTAAAAAAGAGTCAGTTACACTTTAAGGTAATGGTGATTAAAATGGTGCTGCCTTAGCAGGATTTTTTATGTTATACGACGGATACTGTAGAATTCTACTGTACATCAGACCTGTCCAATTTTAGTACTGGACAGTAAGACTCGTAAAAAGTTTATGACGTTAGCATTCAGTAATATTGTGTATTTTTATCGATTTTACGTGACTCGATTGCAGAATAGTTCTCTAGGTACATAACAAATATAATATCAGAGTTTAGTGTATTCAATGAATCAGAGAGACGACTTCTGACTACTTACATACCATACAATAGAATTATTATGCTAATGTCTGTACGGTTTGGTATTGTTGTGGATGAAAGTAGCGCCTTCTGTTATTTTTAAAAAGAACCCTTTAATTTGTCATACATTGGTCGAATTCAAATTCCTCGGACATATTCTTACCACCTATTCCGAGACTACCGAAGTAGCTCAGTGGCAGGTTTGGTAAGCTCGAACTGTAAAGTCCCTGGGCCCTTTTTGGCGAGTTGTGGCTCAAATCGTGTTCCTCGACCCTGGCCAACCGAAGTAATTAGTGCGTACAAGATGACCTCAAGAAACCTCAACGATCGAAGTGGCTCAGTGGTAACTATTAAAAGGTGAGCGATGAAATCCTGGAACCTTTTTAGGGTGTTAGGGCTTAAATGCTGCGCAACACAGCATCCCCGATGGGAAAATGTCAAAAATAATACGGAAAAATACAAAACTTACAATTTCAAAGCTTACATTTATCCGATCCATTTTCCATTCAACTTTCGCAGGTAAAATTTTCAAGGTTTCCCGGAAGATCATTTTCAGAAACATAAAATTTTCCGGGATCTACAATTATTGAAAGTATGCATCTATTGATTGATTTTTTTCGTAAAACAAGTGACGTACACGGAGAAAAATGACATTCTAAAATACGATAATTTATTCGTAAAAACGAGACTGAAGTTCTTACGAACAAATTAACAGGGTTTCAATGTTTATTGGCGGGAACATGTAAGAATAATTTGTTGGTATACGTAATTTCGTACGTATACCGACAAATTATTCTTACACTTTCCAGCCAATAAACATTGAAACCCTGTTAATTTGTTCAGAACTTCAGTCCCGTTTTTAATTGTTTTTACGAATAAAATTATCGTAGATACGTTTTTAGATTTTCACGGCCAAAAGCATTTCCGTTGTTTGTTTTTGGGGTGTTATGCCGTGTTGCGCTACCTCCTTCTTTAGCCGACGTTTCGGACAGCGTTGCAATGTCCATCATCAGGGCAGATCCGGCAGATCCGACGATAAAGAAGAAGGTAGCACAACACGGCATAACACCCCAAAAACAAACAACAAAATAAAAATGATCGTATTTTGGAATGACATTTTTTTCCGTGTAAACTCTTGATAACTCTCTACGAACCTCTTGATATTGTATCAAATAATTACTACCACTCTTATCAAACCTGCTTTGGCGAGAAGATTCATGCGTGCTCTTCAAATTAATCTGTTGCTCCTACATAATATTATGCGAGATAAGTTTGTCATTCCGCGCACCCATTCAAAATCCACCCTTTCATGAAAAGTAATTTCTGCGTTGGTAACGATAAGGCCCGCTCCACTCGAAGTGCTTTACACTTTACAAGGTTTATAGGAGACATGATAATATATTACATAGAATTTAATATAACAATATGTTGTTGTAATATTATAGAGTCTAGGTAGATACGTATTCTCTTCCTATAGGAGGACAGATGACAACATAGTAAAAGGGAATAAGCTTCATCATTTTAAAAACAACTTTCTTTGGTTTCCGCTGATGTTTTAAATTGTTTTTTCTTCAAAATCAAACAATAACGAAAATATCTTCCACGGGTCTCGCCACTTAGCCAAAAAACCGTCCAATGCCTCACCCGACCCAACCGTCCAATAAAAAAGCAAGAAAAATGTCAACGAAGATCAAAATTTTATACACATTTTTTATTCCAAATAATGTCAAGAATCACTGGTTAAGAGCGATTGACCAGCGGCTGAGAATAAAAGTTTAAAAATGCTTGCAACTGTAGAAGGAGGTTCCAATGAGAAAGATCAATTATTCCCCTTATCGAATTTTTAAAATTAAAAATTTTAAATCGATTTATTTCATTCAAAACTTGCTTTAATATATACCTACATTCAAGTAAGCAATAAAATTGCTCAAAACGCACGATGATAAATTATTAAATATCGTGTACTTCTTCTAAGTATTTTTTGATCATAAGTATTTATGATTTTTCAATAATGTCTAAACAAAATAAGTGTGTAAAAAAATGAAATATTTTAGTTTGTAAGACCTTAAATAAATAGAAAAACTGAGGTGTTTTTGTCACAAAACACATTCTCAGATATATTTTTTAATGATTTTAATTTAACTAAAATTAAAATTCGTAAAACTGTGTTGACTAGATTATGTATTGATTTATTTTGTTGTATGATTATATGATTTGAAATTTGTGTTGTTTAATAGAATCTATCGTTTGAAAATTGAACAAATCTGCCAACGACCAACGGTATAACCTTAGCATATTAAAAATAAACTTAGTTTTTCAACGTTTATAAACTGCTTGTACCAGATAAAATAACAATCTTTCAAAACCAGTTTATGTTTTTTTTTTTGTAAAAAAGTGTTAATACGTCTAGAATTTGATTTAAAGGGGACTAATTTCCGGTATTCTCTGGTAATACCTTCTTAAAGTATGTCAAGTACGTCTCAACACCGTGAAAAGATAGGATGGATTGCACTCATTTTGATTAATTTTTAAACAAGAACTAATTATCATATATATATATATATAAATGTGTACAACGAAAGCTATGTTATCTGCCGCGAATTAAAAGAAACATGTAGGTACTCACGTCAAACAGAACGTAAGTGTTAAATATATATCTGATAACATACAGGAAAAATAAATACAATAGAATACCATCACTCTTTCCTTTCAATGTAACTTAACATAATAATACACCCAAGCGAAATTTATACCATAACGTTTGATATCTAATTATTCTACAGAATAATTTGTAATGCAATAGTTATAAAAAGAATACTCTGAAATCTGACTGGAACAGTTATAAAAGTAAAAATACAAGGTAGTATATCATTATGTAACATGTTAATTTTAACTCATATAGCAGTATCGTCAGCAAACGAGAAAAATTTACCAGAAATATCAATATAACAAAGGGTCATTTAAATAATATATTTAATACAAAGTGAAGTGGCCCAAGTACAGTCCCTTGTGGGATACCGTGTTTAACAAGACCAACATTGATCAAACATATCAACTAAATCAAGCAGTTTTGTTCTGAGACTAAAAAAAAACTCACGTGTGGGTTATTATCTTATTGTCTTCTCAGTACCTTCTGACAGACGACTCAGGCTTTCTAGTCTTATAAGTTTTGTTCGTTTATTACAGCTCACACAATAAGTTCGCCAACTGAAAATTTACAACTAATTTACAACTGATCGTTACTAGATAGTGGCGCGAGTACTTCAAAATGGCGGTTTACATAGTGTTGTGGTAAGTTGGGTGGTAAAATAACGACACACACATAAAACAATGGAAAGCGTTGTTAAGAATAGTTTACTTAAGTAACTAGAAAGCCTCTAAGTGTATTAATAAATAAACGTACCCATTTCCCATGAATCTGTTTCCTACCGTATTTTTCTTTTGAATTATGAAAAAATATTAATTATGCAAGTTTGTGGATTCAAAAGAGGGTCAAAACCTAGAGTAATAAAGCAACACACATTGTTAGCTCATTTGATATATTTTTTTATGTGAATACTGCACAAGAGTATCAACTGTCCGAAGACTATTTGTCGCATATGAAGGATAGGAAATAGGGGAGAA
This sequence comes from Limnephilus auricula, assembly GCA_951813805.1. Taxonomy (NCBI): domain Eukaryota; kingdom Metazoa; phylum Arthropoda; class Insecta; order Trichoptera; family Limnephilidae; genus Limnephilus; species Limnephilus auricula. The sequence goes on from OX638401.1 coordinate 5,508,717, forward strand.
GAAGTTTAAGAGCTACCTAGCTGTGGAATCCTGCTAATTCCTCTAATTAACAAAACAAATCTGATGATCGGAAATTTTCAATAATACTTCGGTTTGTCAAAGATAACGAGTCTTCCTTATTATCTTGTTGTATTGACAACGATTATCTTAACTAACTGGAAACCGCACACTGAAGTGTACATCGGATATAAGCGCCTAACTTCATAACCGTTCGGGCATTAGACCAAACGTCCGAAAATTGTCTCTATCACAAAATACTACCTATAATACCTATTGACACACGTTAAAACTATATATGTCTACATATACTAACGACATCTGTTGAGGGGAATTAAAACTACATACATATTTACAAACACTACACCGACTATTCAAACCTGTAAAATACTGAAACTTGAATACCCATTTCCACGGTACCGACACCGACAAGGCCAGTTCCTAGTATCCACAAATTCACCAATTCTTGGCTCCTCCAATAATCTGATCAATTTCCAGTTTTGTTACAAACTAACCAAACATTTATACGCTAATGGTATACCAATATATATCGGCTAATTTAGTCCTTGTTATGCCTTTTCGGTCTCCATTGTAACACATGACGATTAGCAGCATTTTGTGGACTGTTAGCATTAATATTTTCAAAGAATATTTTAAATCTTTTGATGCAAATGTTCTCAAGAATGTGTAAGAAATTCTACATTTTTCAAATTTCTAAAATCTTTTCACTAACTTTTCTTCCTTTCAAGTTAAATTTTCCGTTTAAATTCACCGCAGAAAATCACAACAAAATGTATTCGCCTCAATTTGAATTGTCCTGCCTATTTATGCGGAAATTTTTGAGTAAAAAGTTTTGCTTATCTTATTGTCGTCAAAAGTTTCCAGAAAAAAACAAGGACAGAATGCGAAATTTAAGAAGCTTATAGAAATGTTTTACAATTACACTGCGGGGGAAATTATTAAGTTCATGTATTTATTCTGAAACGTTTTGAAGTATATTAATATATATTCTTCAGCCCGTATATCAAAATTTATATTTACTTTTGCAAAGCATTACATTTTAAAGTGCCTACATAACATATTATAATGTTTGAGTTGTAATACGGACTGTTTTAATACATTTTGTAAGCGACTCTTGCAAAAGAATTATATTTATAAAAATACTATTCAAACATTAAAAAATCGAAAATGAAAAAATTAAATCTGTCACACATTCATTTTTACGTACGGCAGAAAACAATATATAAGCTATGTTTAGTGACCACTGACCAGGCCCCTTAGCACACTCGATCGATAAGGATTGATAGGATAACTTTCAGTAACGTCTCATCGTTCCCTAGCGTGACTGCAGATCGCCAACGAATATGAGACAGTTCACAATGACTAAGTGTCCTTAATAAAGTCGACATGAACTGTTGTTTGTTCGTTAGCGATCTGCAGTCATGCTAGGGAACGATGACAAGTTACCTAAAGTTATTCTATCAAACCTTATCGATCGAGTGTGCTAGGGGGCCTGATCTGAGAATCCAATTATCTACTTGAAAGCCTTCAGGTCACACAGGCTCCGAAAAATTGGTATACAATTGCGATATCATATTTATCGATAGCAAATGGATGAAAAATAACTCTAGGACCCTCAAAGAAGGAATGGCATGATAAAGTTATAGTAGTATGAATAGTTTTCAATAGTTAAATAGTATCAATGAATGCGAATGAAGCAAGGAGTGCGTGCCAAGATACAGTTGTGTGGGGTTTCATCCATTAATGGTTGTAGTGGCAGATACATTGACTGCGAAAATCAATGGTCTGTAATCATAAAATTACGGGTTTTCAAAATGACACAACTATTGGAATATGTGAACAGAGGACACTAGAAGGGAATTTGACTCACCTTAATTTCCCACACCACGTTATTGTGAGGTTCAATATTACGGCACCGAGGTCTCACAAGGTTAAGATGATAGACTTCGCTTTTCGGTCCATACAAAAAGAACGCCCGGGAAAAAACACTTTTCTACATCGAAAATTGCACAAAATGAATATATTTTTTTATACTGCCTTTTAGAGGGTGAAAACTATGTCGGTATGTTTTCGAATTTTCGATGCGTTTCGTATTAACGTAAACATTCACTGTCAAACATGTACGATTTATCAAAAAATATTGTTTAAGGAAAAAGTGCTGCTAACTCAACTCTCATAAAGAATTATAAAATTATAAAAAGCTACCGACGTAACTTCTTCTTTCTAAAAAATATATATTTTTTAAAATTTCAATTTCGTGAAAGTTTTGGTGTAGAAAAGTGAATTCTCCATAAACCCCTTTTCGAGCGATTTCTGTAGGTAAATTTGAGCGTTGTCTCATTCGCACATTTCGCATTCGCATGTATTGTAAGTGTGCGTGAGCTTATTTTGAGCGGGACAGAATGACAGACGCGGGTGCTCCGCGTGTGGTTCAAAGTCTAGCCTCTTAAGTACAGCACAAGTTACTACCATACGAACCGATTAAAGTGACCGAGGTATCTCATATGAGGTGATAACTCCACGGATTATCGATCAATAAAATAATGACATTTAAAATTTAAACCTAAAGTATAAAAAAATAAATATACCTCACACAATAATATAAAGATGAAACACCATTAACAGAAAGGCTATACAATTGAAACGTTGCTTAAAATGGCCGTAACCACTGGAGCGATTTAGGTCCAGATTTGGACCGCTTTTATTTTTCTGCGCTTGATATCGGTCCAAAATTGGACCACATTTAACAAACCTACAAATATGGTAAAAACGGTGAAATCTAGGTTGATTCACTAGATTTAAACCGCAGTAAACTGTTTATATGTTTCCTTATTAATATTTTGAGGAATGATATTAATTAAATCGAATGTCCAAATCAAAAACCTGAACACCAATCGCTCGACCGTGTTTGGCATCTGAATAATATATTTTTTTAAATTACAATCAATCCATATGGGTAGCTCTTAGGGTAAAAATTCCTCCAGGGCCTATGTCATCTTTGGGGATGATATGTGCAGGGTCGTTTTTAGGAAAAGCAAGTAGAGGAGGTTCTGGGATGGAAAAGGGTATAAGGGTTGGGAAGGAATTTGGGGTCAATGTGTTCAGGATTGACGAACGTATGAATCCATCCCTCCTACTGCGGTGCAAGGCGATGGGTCGAGAGAGTATGGCTGGAAAGTTGTATATAACCAGATACTTCCCCACCTTCTTCTTTCCCATCTCCTTTCCCTGCCAACTTCCTTGAACCTCACAAAGTACTACTATACGTATCCGACTCTTTTCGTGTTATTTTTTTTAAAAATATGATTGTTATAGTCAGGAATATATTTATATTGTCATCCCTGTTTCCCAACCCTTTTCTCTATTTTCATTTACTCCCTTTGCCCGTGTGATTTTTAATTGATGATTTGTGTTTCCGACGAGAACAATACCCTCCATTGTCACCGCACTTTGCTAGTGATAGAATAAGATGAAAAGAAAGGAAATCATTCATTCTATCCCCTCAACCTACGTCCTACGACCCCTTTAAAATAACCAGGGAATACAACATTGCTGTCTAATTCAAGGGATTGACTGAGTTTTAATGAATAGATTCTTTTAATTATTTTGATTAATTGAAAAGTCACTCCAATTAAGATACGATTCAAAGTTGGTAGACGGCATCTGTTCAACATTTTTTCTAAGTTCATTAATTTTAACGTTATCTTGCTAATATTATAAACGCGAAAGTTTGTATGGATGTATGTGTGTTTGTTACTCCTTCACGCAAAATTAACTGAATGGATTTTAATGAAACTTTACCATAATATAGCTCTTACATAAGAATAATATATAGGCTACAATTTATAAAGCTAGATATTTTTTTGCAATATATTGAAAATAATAATGATTGTTTAATAGGAAATGTCAAATTTTGAGAATGACATTTGCAAAACAATGATTGTTAAATTAAAATTCTATTTTATAAAATATTTAAATTAGTGAATTTATTTGAAGTAACTCGCCTAATGCTTTGAATCGAATCAAGAATTATAGATATTTTAAATAAATAGGTTAAGAATTTTGGTATAAACGTAGATGGGACCTAGGAAAAGAAAATAGATTACCCTAAGTACTAATCCTATACGCAGACGAAGTCGCGGGCAGAAGCTAGTTTTTAATAAACTAAGCCAAACAAAGATTTTGAAGAACACAGTTATTATTTAATTTATTATTCATTGAATGGAAAACACATTAGAAAACTTTACAACGTACTATAAAACAGGTATCAACCTATCGGTATAAATTATTTAATATGTTTAATATGTTTCTGAAGACATTTCTACCAAAAGTTTTATTTTTAGTAGGTACTTACCCACGTAAGGTCTAAATAAAAAAGGTCTAAATAAAAAAGATTTTTGAAAAGTAAAGTACGTATGTAATAAATTATTTTTGGCTGATTTTTTGTGAAAAATCACCCCGAGGGCGCTAATATCTACAATGGTTCATTTGTAAGTGGAAAGTCATAAATCGTCAAAGAAAGTATTACAAAATAAAAGTAGATTTTATAATATTCTGTACCTTTTAACGATGGTTTTTTAAAAAATTTATTCTCATTTAATATATAATAATATGTACCAATCACAGTAAAGTAAAGTAATACAGTAAACAAGGTAAGATATATTTTATATATATATAATTTTTAATTCCAAAATTTGCCTCCAAAATCAAGCTAAAATGATTTTTTTAGTAACCTAAACAATACAGCATATTTATCCTTACTAGATTCTTACTTTACCTTTTTATTAAAAATAATGTTATTTAGTTTGGATAAGTTTTGCATGAAAAAGCTCCCCTTCAGGGTTAAGCCAACGAAATTTTAGTGTGTTTGTGAGTGTGAATACATGTGTCTGTGTTTAATGAACCCCCTGCAGAAGGTAGAAAAGAACGCAATGATGATGTAGTAATAAAGGGTTCCAGCGTCGGAAAACCAATCTCCATTTGTCGTCTATATGGCCCCCCGTGTGGGTGGTTAGCGCCGACTGCGACTGAACCGAGCTGTGAACGCCCTCAGCCTCGCAGACCGGAGGGAACCATGTCACGTTGAACTGTGAGAAATGAAGACACGAATGGTCTACGAATAAACTAAAGTATATTATTTATGTGTCTTGTGAAAATTCAAGTAAATACAAATATAAATTGAAGAACGTTTCAAGTATGAACAATAAGATCCTAGTAGTTTTGTGAACAGTAGAAGGCATCGCATCTAAAAAGTATGTTTCAATTTTTCCTTTATTTTTTTGTGTTTTTATTATTAATCCTTTTTTTTACATTTAGTAAACGCAGTTCAAAACATAAGCAGTTTATTACAAAAATACAAATAACAACCCTCTGGGCCAGTATATCAGTCTTTGCTAAGGAGCACATTCCTCGCTCAACTTAAACCGCCGAAATCGGCCGCTTAAGCCGTGGTAAGCCGCAGAATAGTTCATTTGCTACACGCTGTAGTGCTATTGGCAAAAACACATCTGTCATCGGTCAGATTTCACATTGCTTTGGTTTCGATCCGCTACGTACGGACGCAATAAATTATATTTAAGCAATAAGTTTACCTATCAACACGGAATTCGAACTTTCTTCGAGTGATGAAAATTTAGACATTGTTTGACGTTCGGTTGTTTGATAATAACCATAGAGTCCATAGACACTTACATAAATAGATTGGTTCGGCATAGAAATGACTAAAATTATCATAGACTAAACGTTTAAAATTGGTCAACTCTAGGATTACGACTGATATACGGATTGAGTGCTAAGCCATGCTGAGCTCCAGATTTCGTCAAAGCCGAGCTTTAGACCAACTGATATACCGGCCCATAACTTATTTGATCTATACAATACTGATCTACACAAACTTAGGCGGCTGGACTTTAATCTTCACTTAGGTTCGGGTGTTAAGTGTCCGATGACACCGTGTGGACTGTAAAACTAAATTATGTGTAGCGAAATTCCGAGTGTATAAGATTGTGTTTTTAAATCGACAAGGAGGGATAGAAACGATAGGAATGGCCCTTACCTTGATGATGAGGTGACAGCTCCCAGCTCTTCATCCACGATCACTTTCCAATGATGATGACCCGATGGTCTTCACGACAATTATAATATATTTATATTATTGTTATTTGCGAGATTTGCGAAATGCTTGTACAAGCCCGATCGAGTTTTTTAAGATAACAACTGAATGTTTTTATTCAAAACAAGGAAGTCCAAAAGTGTTATTTTTTCAAGTGTTTTAAATCATCTTCTTTGCTTCTTGGGTAAAGGCCTTGATGTGAAAGGAAGGGAATCACAAGGAAGGAATATTTGGTAAGGAACATGGGTATAATGGATTAATGTCCTAAAGTTATTTCAACACTAAACATCGGGAGATACTTGTAATTAACAACTCGGAATTATTTTTGGTATTGAAATAATTATTACTTTCAGTCAGCTTTTATATCAAAATATTTATGCAACTGCGCTAAGTTTTAACGTCAACATGTTATTGTTTTGATCGCTGCACCTGCAAAAGGTGATTAATTTGGTTACTGTTTTTCCAGCAGGTGTTCAAAATAATATTAGTTTCTAAGCTTTTTACTGAATAACATTTGGCAGGTGTTCACTGAACAGGAATCGTCTTGTACAAACCCAATATTAAGTTATAAATAACAGTAGTCAATATCAAAATCGTACTCGTAGCGTATGAATTAACAATTACAATTACAATCAATACTTCTTTTTTTCATTTTAAGCACTCAACTAAAATGGAGGTGCAGTTCATAACATCTCTCAGTTTATAACAGACATACAAAAAATAACAACACAATGTTAAGTTTAAAGTAAAAGTCAGTCAGCATCGTACCATTGTAAAAATAATAATGTAGGTTTTTCAAGTATTTTTGGACTCCAGTCTAGGGTTTCGCAAATTCAATTGTTGTTGGGGGTACATGATATTTTTACAGGGTTAGCAGCTGGTCACTATTCAAGAATCTGCTAGCCCTATACAAGACAATACAGGTAGCATCACAAGTTACCGTTACAAGAACCTACATACATAAAACTAAAATAATTCGAGTAACAACCAGGCAATACGAGGGTAGAGAGAACAATTTTTTTTATTATATTTTTTATAGTGAATACCTCACAAGAGTCCCAACTGCTCCCGTCTGGAGCCAGTGAGACTATGGCATCCCCAATTGGGGTATGTTATGAGGCTGAAGGTATGTGGGGAAGGGAAGGAGACGAGGAAGAGGAAGGTGGGAAAGTACCTGGCTATTCAGATCTAGTCACTAAACACGGCTGAAGCCATTTCAAACAACGTTTCAATTCTGAATGGTGGTCTTACACCAGGGCGATACTAAGAGTATCTTCCACTCTACATCGTGCCGCAAATATACTATATATTATTAATACCGAATTGTGAAATAACACAAATCAATTAAATAAAATTTATTTTAAAAAAGTCTCGATAATTTCGACTACTAACTTATTATGTAATCGAATGATTTTGAAACTAAGTTGGCAGTCTTCGTAAATTTACAATACAATAGAAACATCGATCCAAAAGTTTTATTAGTCAGTTACTAGTTAGGGCTTTGTGTTAGAATATTACAATTTGAGGTTTTACTCATTAAGTATAAAATATTACAATTTGAGGTTTTACTCATTAAGTATAAAATATTACAATTTGAGGTTTTACTCATTAAGCAAAAAATATTACATTATGAGGTTTTACTCATTGAGCATAAAATATTACAATTCGAGGTTATACTTATTAAGTATAAAATATTATATTTTGGGGTTTTACTCATTAAGCATAAAATATTACATGTTGAGGTTTTACTCATTAAGTATAAAATATTACAATTTAAGGTTTTACTCATTAAGTATAAAATATTACAATTTGAGGTTTTACTCATTAAGCAAAAAATATTACATTATGAGGTTTTACTCATTGAGCATAAAATATTACAATTCGAGGTTATACTTATTAAGTATAAAATATTATATTTTGGGGTTTTATTCATTAAGCATAAAATATTACATGTTGAGGTTTTACTCATTAAGCATAAACTATTACAATTTGAGGTTTTACTCATTAAGCATCAAATATTATTTTAAGCTTATAAATCTACTGAAGAATGAAATAAATGCGACTTCGAAGAAAACACGAATGTAGATAAGTTGGTTTTTGTCTGAAAGAAGATGTTGTTTTCTGTCTGTGAATGAACCCCGGGGGTTTCCAATAAATCCGATCATATCCCCGATACATCCTTTCATTTCGTATTCCTGCACCAATAATAATACCCAATACGCCTTTATACCGGCTCCCCAAACAAAATGCCTGCAGTTTATAACACAGGCGCAGTATGTAAATAACATCTAAGTTCAAAATTGCCTTTTCTTATTCCAGAGAAATTTCAGTGGCGAAAACAAAGAGAAGGAATATGTACTTCTATTGCGGGCGTCGGCGTCGCGATGCAACCTCTTCCGTTTCCGCTTGTTGCCACAGAGGATGGGAGTACAGCCTCTGAAAGAAGTGTTCAGTGTGGAGCCTTCACACCCCTCGGGAACCACTTACTCGGCTGCGGCGAATTGTGGATCCAAAGCGGATCATTTGGCGGGGAATTGGCGATGCACAAATACAATATAGGTACTTTTCTACCTTTGAATTTTAGGGGTGGCTTTTATGGAAAAACTTTAATCTTAAAAGTTTGTTTGATACGTTATTGACATGGTATTACCAGATTAAGGGGTTTCTCACCATCCTCTTAATAGCGTATTCATACCGCGATGAATATTATTAAAAATAATATTCATCATAGTATGAATAGGTACTTTTCAATTCGGCTAACTTATCCAATATACACGGTGTCCAGAAACTCGTACTACAAGCAAGAAACTGGTGAGTCTATATCACATAGGGAACCCTAAAATACTTTATTTTTTCGATCTGAGCATTTTGGAAAATTAATTTTAAAAAAAATCTGAAACTAGAGGGTTAAAAAAACTTTTAAGCAGGATCGAAGCTTTTACACACTTTGAAATACATTAAACAGCTGATGTTAACCCCGTAACAACCATTTTAACCATTCGACATTCAAATTTTACCTCAAAAATTCCAACTTTGGTCTCGATTTATTCGAAAACGAAAGCTCAAATCAAAAAAAGGTGTACCCCAAAATCGACTCAAAATGTGACGCAGTTTCCTGCTTGTACTACGAGTTTCCGGACACCGTGTATAACCACTATTATTAATAGGTCCGAGTACCGAATAATAAACCCCGACTTAAAAAATTAATAAACCGTAAATAGTAAATAAACTTTATATAGTATGGTTAAGCTATTAGGAGGATGGTGAAAAACCCCCTAAGGTATTATAGGTATAGATCTAGGAGTTGAATTCTCATAGATTTAACTATTTAACGAATGTTTTAAAAAAACTTCATATTTATCATTTAATTTTTTTATTTATTATTTATTAATAATTTTTTTGAAAATGTACAATAATTCAATTTTTACAACGGTTTTTTTGTATCTTACGATTTGTGCTATGGAAAAAAATGCACATTTGGAAAATTGTGACCAATTGGTGTTGCTGTCAACCGGTGATGCCGTCACCGTCACTGTCACTGCTACCCCCCCCCCCCCTCCCGGATATTGAGCGAAATACCTAATTAAAATCGTCAAAATCAAGATTTTCTTTTCCCCATTTTAATTAAATCAAGACCAATTGTCCAATTTATAAGAATTTTTTTACCAACTGCATTAGAAGAAAATATTCTCTGCATCTACTTTTTAAACTAAACGTCTATTGATGGCGTTTAAAACAGAAAATCTTAACAATTTTTGGAAGGAGCTAGCTATAAGAAGTACCTAACTTAAAAAAAAAAACGTATCACACGCTAGTGGTCGATATCTATATTATATTTTTTTAAATTTAGACTAGTGTCAAAATCCAGACAAAACGCCGCCAATTTTCCTGTTAATATAATGAAATCACACGGAGAAAAATGTTATTTGATAAAACGATCATTTTAATAGAAAAAACGATCATTTTAATAGTAAAAACGGTTAAAAACGGGACTGAAGTTTTTCCGAACAAATTAACAGGGTTTCAATGTTTATTGGCGGGAATATTAAGAATAATTTGTTGGTATACGTAATTTCGTACGTATTTTACCGCCAATAAACATTGAATCACTGTTAATTTGTTCGTAAGAACTTCAGTCTCGTTTTTAACCGTTCATTTTTCTCCGTGCACCTAATGAAATTCGCATAGTTATCGCTCGAGTGTTTTAAATAGTAACTAAATAAATAAATAATTATTTTTGAATATTGACTGCTTTGATCTTAAGTTTTCAATTGATCAAAAGTTTTATATTGTTCCAACAATTCTCCAACATCTCCCTATCACAAGTCTGTGAAAACATAATAATCTTCACACCTAATAATACCTTTCCAGCTTTTAATTTCAATATTGGCAGTCTACTTACTGGAAATATGAAATACACCTTTGAAAGGAAAGGTAGAACCGAGCAGGTGGGGCTAGACTGGAGGTGATAATGAATGTATGAATCCAGGAGGATGAGAGAAGAACGTGGAGCATGTGTGAAAATGATCCCAGGCTTATAGAAATAATTTACAGTTTATATGAAGTCTGTAAGAAGTGTAGAAAATGCTTTAAACTTGTGACACGAAGTGTTACAAAAGGAACCCTTATTAAAGATTATTAACGAAACGGGATGAAAATTGTATAGAAAGAGTTACACTGAATAACACTTTTTGAAATAATTACGTATAATGTTCAAGAGCAAAATTAGTTTTTAAATCACGGGATATTATAATAGGGTATTTTTACAAACGACGGAATCTGTTGAAAATGTACGGAATATTTAAAGATCATTTTTCTGATTTTAATAATCTTACTAAAAATATGTTTTCAAATTTATTCATTTTAAAAACGATCAAAAACCGACAAAAGGAAAACTCCCGCGGTTGGCAACGACGCTAAATACGCACGTCAACAAATAATAAAGTAGGTACTACTGCCAGAATTTGGTCAAAGACGGGCAACGCTTATACGTCCAACATATCGTTTTGGCGGTATTAGATACAAATTTGAGAAACATAGACTCGCTGTAGAAAATTTATTTGTCAACATAAAAATAAAATAAAAATGCCATAATAATCGTAATTTTTGATAATTTTTTTAACCAATAAAAAAAACGTGGAAATATTCTATAGTAGGATACGTTTTTAGATTTTCACGGCCAAAAGCATTTTCGTTGTTTGTTTTTGGGGTGTTATGCCGTGTTGCGCTACCTCCTTCTTTAGCCGACTTTTCGGACAGCGTTGCAGTGTCCATCATCAGGGCAGATCACACATCGTCGGATCTGCCGGATCTGCTCTGATGATGGACACTGCAACGCTGTCCGAAACGTCGGCTAAAGAAGGAGGTAGTGCAACACGGCATAACACCCCAAAAACAAACAACGAAAAATTCTATAGTAGGGTTATCTAAAAAGTTCGGACCCTTGAAAAACGGTGAAATTCAACTTAAGTTGTCAAAATTAACAAAGTTTTTTTTATTTCAGTTTTATGAAGCGACTGGCCTATAATGATATAATAACGGAACTTGAATGGAACTTACACAGAATGTGCAAATGAACTTAAATATTTGATGAATCTTTCAAATATTTTGAAACAACCCATTCTTAGTATTTTTGATTATCGTTAAATTATAATAAAAAATAAATTTTCGGGTGTAAAAAATGGAACACAATAACTTTACGAAGGATATTAACCAACGAGGTATATTTGGAGTATCAATTATGTACATATTTAATTTTTTAAATACAATAAAAAATGTTTTTTTCCATCACACCTCGCAACTTAGTTCTCAGGTATCCTGTCACGTGAAGGACTCTGTCTCGTACCAACAGCACGGTAACACACGTAATACGATATCTCATCTCGTCGTATAAATAGTGTGATCAGTAGGTAATACAAAATACTTTCAAGTCGTGTATTTGAAATGCAAAATACAGTAGGTATTTAAACCATTTTTATTTAAAATACAAAATACTTTTCAGAACCTTGATTGCAAAATTGCCGTACGTACCCTTATCTAAGAGTGCATTTCCATAAAAGCAAAGCTGAGCAGAATGATGCAGAGAATTACAAAAATTGACTAATCATATTGCTCTAAAGACACGTCTTATCTCCGCTCCACTTCGTAGACTTAGAAAGTTTTGTGGTATAGGACCCAGCTGTTAGGTAATGTAAATGGAAACTAATCCAGCCCAGCCTATTTATCAGTAAATTAAGAATTTCCTTTTAACACTAGATTTTTAAATGCACCATCAGGCAAACGGTTTCTTGTTTGGGAATGAATAAAACCTGCTAAAGAAAATATTCTTTCTACAAGTCCTGATGAGGACAAACTTCTGTTAAATTGAATGAACACTTTTTTTTAATATTTGGATAGCTTTCAAGAATGGTAAGCTCTTTACTTTTATCGTTTAGAAAGCTAACTCTAACTCCATTGTTGATGTCTGTGGTTGATCACAGTACCTGTCCACAAAAACAATAAAATCATCATCTTCTTTACTAGTAAAGACTAGTAAATATCCTGCTACTCTTGCTGCTCTCAGGCATTATTTCATGTATTTTGTAATTTGCCTCCAAGGCGTCAATTGCAAGATTTCGAATTCTATGCCTCTCGTCTAATGCTTTCTGGCAGCCAACGCATTTTGTAACTAGGGTGATAACATGACGCAATTATGGCTCCATTTATTTCAGGCGTTTTGACAGTTTAAAAAACTTATCGTATGTTCTTTCTAAGCACTCTTTTAATTGTGGTACCTACAATAAAGTAGCAAACTTTAATGATTAATATATTTTGCTCTGGATTCTGGTGTTTTTAGTCTATGTATGAGTCAGCTTACTTTTCATAATACCGATACATTTATTTGTGTGAAAATGTATTTTAAAGTATTTGAAATACTAATTACAAAATATTTCAGTATCAGGTATTTGAAATACAAAATACCAATTAAATTTTTAGGAAGTAATTGAAATACAAATACCAAATACTTATTTCAATTACAAGTATTTCAAATTCTGCCCAACCCTGGTCACGCCCTTTATATACGTGTTCACCGTCCTAGTAACTTCTGTATTTATCTTTCAAACAGGACGCCTGAGAAGGAAGAAGACGAACGTCGAAGACGTCCGTAAGAGCGGTAGCTGGGACTAGTTTATCTTACCACCACATTATCAATTATTTGTATGGAGACAATTCTGACAACCTCTGTTGTATCGCTAAGTTATCAGTTCATACAATGTAAAAATAATATCATGAAAACACTATCAGTAGGCAAAAAAAGATAACAAAATAAACCGTACCTATCCAATCTTCATAAATCACTATGAAAATTTCACATTCCGACGTTGCTAACTATTTCGTAGCCCGGTAAGAAGTATAATATTCCAATTTCCATATACAATTTCGCCTAGGAACCCATTTAGCCGGTGTTTAGGTGTTTGCGCCTAGACCGACTAATTGGCTATTGTTCAGCGCGGGTGTTGAGGCGTTTGCAGCAAACGATTTCACAGGCGCTTTTCATATTTAAACGCGGTTCGCTTATATTTTATTTTGTCGTTAGTTTGTCTCGCTTTTCTAGTTGCTTTTGGAATTTACGAATTTACATAATACCTAGGCAAATTGTGAAATTTATCATGCAAATAAAATGGTCAAATTTATCGTACCTTCACGTTAAAAAGATAGATGTTGCTAATCCAATAATTACTACAAAAAATACTGTGCGATTTTTTTAATCCGAGAGTTATGTGAAAACACATAGACGTCGCTAATGAATAAAAAAATAAAAAAACTAAAATCAAGAAATTTAATAATTGCCATCAATCAAGCTAATTTGAGAGCAGTAGATGGTTAAAGTAAAACAATTAGAAATAAAGCTAAAAAACAAATCAAGAATAAAAATCTAATGAAAAAACAGAAACTAAACAACACCATAAAGGACAATAACTTTACTCCGCCTCAGAACAAGACCCCTGGTGAGGACTATCATTACTAAGCTTAATTTCACCATAATATTGAATGTATAATTTTTATAGAACATACAAAAGACGACTAAAAAATCGATTATTCTTTCGTTTATTCACAATTTTATCCTCGGAACACCGCTTGATAAAAGGAAATAATAGTAGGAATTTAGCCAAGACACAAACCTGCCGATATAACCGAGGCGTAGAATAGCAGCTGCACCGAGACTGGTGGCGATCGCATGGCATACGACAGACGCGCATCGCGCTCCTGCGGTGGTCTCGCTCTAACACACGCCGGGGCAGCGCAGAACTCCCATCATAATCCGCTAGAAAGAGACAACAACACAAACATTTAGTAAAGAAGGACGTTTATAGGCTCCGTGGTTATATGTAGCATGTTATGGAAGAAGTTTCGCAAGGCGCCGTGGCTTAGTTGGTTAAAGCGCCTGTCTAGTAAACAGGAGATCACGAGTTCGAATCTCGTCGGGGCCTAGGACGCAAAGAAGTTGCGTTCGATACTTTTTTATATTTTTTTTATTATTCAACATTTTTTTTCAATTACATACACACGGAGGAACATATCTATTTTACATACAGATTTTTATTATTCGATAATTTTTATTACTTCAATTCACAAGAAGAATCTATTTTTTAGCTAATAAGATCGGAAAGAATTATGTAGGTGGGTAGGTACTAAATAATAAATTTTAACGTGTGTGCGAACATCAAAATTACACCATAAAATAGGAAATTTTTGTGTGATTTTTCATGGGAAAAAGTCTCTAGGTCTGCCGGCGAAAAATGTTCGCTGTGGGCCAATGATTCTATTTTCGTCGTAACTTACATGTTTTTATGAAAAATCATGCTTTTGTAAATTTTACCATCTCGACCCTTTGGAATAACAAGGTTCCATCTGTTGCTTTAACATCATGTGATAATGAACTCTAAGGTAGCTTACCATAGATCCCATAACCGCGTGACGTTTCCGCCGCAGATGGAACCTTGTTATTCCAAAGGTCGATCTCACCAGATATTGTGTTTATATATTTATGAAAATAGTATGTAATCTAGCTTGTGTAGTTTTCCCAGAATAGCTACTTATATCCAGAGAAATGATTTTATGATGTATCTTTAAGGTGATCCACTAGTCCTTGACTCATCCGGAATCGGGCGGAGCGAACGATTTTTGGGCGTTTACCAATAAACACCTTAATCTCTAGCAAACAACAGTGTTTTGTTATTCCGCAAGTATATTTTTAAAGATCGAAGCGCCGCGTAGACTAAGGCATGTCCGTTAGCCCCGGGTTCTGGGCGTAGACTGAGAGACGAGCTAAAATCCTTCTGTACATGACAGGGGTGAAATTCGCAGTTACAAATTCGTTGGGTACCGCCTATTTTTATTCACTGAAAAGAAACGTCGCCGAAATGCACGTTTTATTTTATTTTGTGAAGTTCAGATACAAATATTAAAATGTTTTCCGATCGCTTTATAAGAAACTTAATTAGCTACATTATTCAATAAAACAACACCAGAAAAAGGATTTGTAAGTAGGAGATTTTTCACTTTTAACCATTTTTTATAGGTCAGACGCATACTTTTTTTCCAAGCTTATTTAAAAAGCTTATCGAAAAAATACTCGATCACTTCAAAGGCCAAGATATGTTCTACTCACAGTATTTAATTGAAGCATCCATATTATTTCTAAGCGATCAAATTTTCAAGACTAAAACCCAAGATTTTGTACGATTTTGCATTTTTTCGCATGTCCTTAAGGAAATACGGTATTTCAAGTACCTACCTAAAAAAGGAAGGCTATCGACTGATGGTCGATGAGTGAAACACTGGTACCTACGCATGGTAAGAACAGTATAGTCTGTGGTGACCAAAATGGTTTTTATCCCCAATTCATTTTCATCTCACGTAGTATGAAATAAAAATTTCTAATCATATTAAGAGTAGGTACCTAGCATAAAATTTACCATAAATTTTGTTATGGACAAGTATTAATTCTTATACCAAAATTCTAGCAGGAGTAAATTTTAAATTTGCAGAAGTCCATGAACTTGAAAGCACCAAGGGCGTAACGGGGCTTAGTCTGGTCGGGCAAAAAGGGGGGCCATAAAATAAAAGTTGTACGGGCTGGGGCTGGCTCAGGGGCGCAACTGGGGAGGGGCCGAGTGGGCACACGCGATCTCTGCATCAACAGGGGAAGGAGAATTTTACACAAATTATACGTAATTTTGATTTCGTTTTTATTATAATCTATGAAGAATTGGGTAAAATTGTAGGAGAGGGTCCCTGAACAGTCCACGTGGCATGTGTTAAAATAATTAATATTTTTTGTGTTTTCCGTGTTTTTGTCGGCTTTCTAACATGATTGTATATTTTGTTTGTTCCGTTATTGTTTTTTTTTACTGACGCTGATTAGGGGTGTTACGAACACAATGGGGGTGATTATTTTTGTGATGGGTTTTTTTAAAAGACGTACATATTATATTCGAACATATTTTGTAAATCTACTTTTTATAATAATGTAATGACTAATGACTAAAGGTTTGTGAACATTTTAATTACGATGAAAACATAAAATTATTGACATATTCCAAAAAAAAAAATTCTTCTTAAAGATTATTAAGTATTCTCCTTCGAATAATGACGTTTTATTACACGATGCTGTTTTTGTTTCTCTATTTAATCCGGGCCTCTTCATTACCCATATTAAGAAATACCTTCCTACAACCCCTTGCTTAATCTGCCTCACAATGCTGCCCAACCGAGTGGGGACAAAGTTCCCTTGTGTTTACACTGTACACGTACACACAAGAAAACAAAAATTACAACATGATTATTAAACGCTTGTGAATTGTTCGTACACATTTAATATTTTATTGTAATTTGTATTTAAAGTATCTACCTACGTTATTCCAGGAGACAGTATGTATATTTACGAGGTATTTGAATTTACAACTTATAGAGTAGGTACCAAAGATATTAGCATACCGCCGCGGAGAAAGATGGCGACGAAGCAGACAACACTCAACAAACCGAATAAATAATCAAAATTTCACTAAGATCATTAAATTACAGCAACAACTTTGCCAATAAAATAACTTTCCGTGAATAATGAAATCAAAAAAAAAATTACCCGTATGGTAGTAAGACATTTGCTCCAAACATAAATTGCATTGATTTTTAAAAAATTGACGCGTCTTGGAAACAATTTCAACTCGTATATTTTATTAAGCGTAAACATTCGTGATGCGAGTTACCCATCTTTCCCCTATTTTTATTACTACGTAGGTACGAGTAGGTACTTTCCACGTACATTCTGCATGAAGCCCGCTGCGAGCCAAGGGCAGATAGGGGAAGGTGGCCCCAGCGGTCAGTAACCTTTTTATGGACTTTCCCCTCCGACAGAAGGGGAGAGTGGGACGTAATGGGCCAACTTGCAGAGCCTTCGGAAAGGTAGGTAATATTATGTATGAAGGTGCGATGGCGGTTGGAAGCAAAAATAAAAAGTCACTAATTTGGGCCCTTGGCGAAAGATATGATATTTTTTCAGTGTCTTGGTTTTAGTTAATGGTGTCATTAAACATAATAGTTTTTTTTTTCAAACTCGTAACGTGATAATTTTGTTCTGTCACAGACTCTGCAATGCAGAATGGTGGTACTTGACTATGAGTTGATAGTTTGTAGATTAAAAATGTATTTTTAAATTTTAAATGCGTTACCTTCTGAACCCCGTGGGGGTACCCAATTGCGGTATCTTGTGAGGCTGAAGGTAGTGGGGACTGAAGGGGAAGGAAGGTGGGGATTTTATAGGTTATAATTAGATCTGGTCACCATATAAGGCTAAAGCAACACTAACTTATCAATTCTGAATTGCCAGGGAAACTCTGGGAGTATCTTCCAATCTGTTCTTAATGAATAAAAAACATACTTAATTTCTTTTTTGGAATAACTTAATGAGTAAAACCTCAAATTATAATATGTATTCATTGAAGACAATTCAACGACTCTCAAACGAACAATGTGAAAAGAAAACGATTCGCTTGCAACTAGTTTTACGGCTAGAAAATTTGATCAAATCTCTTAAGAGGGTATAACCAGAGAATACCGGAAATTTGTCCTTCTTAAATCAGTTTTGTGACAAAAACACCTAAGTTTTTCTATTTATTTAAGGTGTTACAAACTAAAATATTTCATACTTTTTACACCCTCATTTTGTTTAGACATTATTGAAAAATTATAATTTATTTTGATCAAAAATTAATTTTAAGAAATATATAATTTTCATTAATTTACCATCTCCCGTTTTATCATTTTTATGGCAGTTCGAGACATAGATTCATTAGCCAGTTTTTCTATTTATATAAGGTCTTGCAAACTAAAATATTTGAAAAAATTTTTACACACTTAATTTTTTTTTACATGATTGAAAAATTATAAATACTTATGATCAAAACATACTAACAAGAAGTACAAGATATTTAATAATTAATCATTATGCGTTTTGAGCATTTTTATTGCTTCCTTGAATGTAGGTATATATTAAAGTAAGTTTTGAATGAAATAAATTGATATTATTTTTTTTATTTAAAAAAATTGATACGGGGAATAATCGATCTTTCTCATTTAAATCTCCCTGTACAGTTGCAAGCATTTTTAAACTTTTATTCTCAGCCGCTGGTCAATCGCTCTTAATACTGCCCACGACTCCGCTGGCTTATTATCAAAACATGATAATGAATATTTTATGTAACAGAATTGCCTGAATGAATTAATATTATTGACTAGTTTGCTTGTCCTTGCTTTAAATATTACCGTCATCAAACAGCATCTGTTGCGTGACAAAAACGTTTCGACTTTAGTTTAGTTTTATTTTTTACCTATACAATTAAGCCATTATAAAACTGTCTAAAAACGACTTTATAGGCCTAAATGTTTTTATTTTTATTGAATCCGATGAAAGTTTTATTACACACTCGAAACATTTATTGCCTTCAAAATATCTAAACATGATGTTAAGGGATGTCGTTGACTTACTTTAACCAATGTTTCTTTTTTGAAATTATTTGGAATAAAAAATATAATTGAAATTTTTGTCTCCCGTGACATTTTATTTATTTTTTCTTTTTAACTAAAAACAACAAAAAAGGCACCGGAGACCAAAATTTCATTAACATTTTTTACTCCAAATAATGTCAGAAATCAATGGTTAAAATGAGCCAAGTACGTCTCGTAACACTCTTCATAATATTTGCATCATAAATTATATTTTCAAGACGAGTAACTGCAGTATCTAATTTTATAAAATATCATTCAATATCCCTCTTTCTCTAATTCAATTTCACACAATTCGTTCATATCGAGTTCTCCTTCTTGCTCTCGAACTTTTTAGTTCTACTATTTTGTGATTTTTATCCCCGCAGGTACTATCCGTATCCATTCTTCGCTGCAGGTAAAATGACTTCGTTAGACACTTTTGATATTATTTTAGAAGAACTTCGCTTTTAGTTTCTGTCTCTAAAATGATTTTTACACAAAGCTGCCGGTGAAACTGGAAACCAAAGAACAGTATCGATAATACAATTTGATCATATAACATTGTATTGCATTTTATATCTACTATTTTCAAGAGAGCGGCAAAATTTAAGGTGAACTTTTGAAATCAATGAACACTCTTAATGCAAATATTTTTTAGGAAAAACTATTGATTCACCTCAATTACTGTAAAAGACAAAGGCCGCGAATGGCAGCGATCTCATTCATACTCGTAATTGAAATTTTGAATGCAGTATTTCCCATTGCCACTAATGCAAAAAAATGCCTTTTACAGTAATTTAATATAATATTTTACAGTAAAAAATATTCATATTAAGATGATAGACTTCGCTTTTCGGCCCATACAAAAAGGACGCCCGGGAAAAAACACTTCGAAAATTATCGAAAATTGCACAAAATGAATATATTTTTTTTATACTGCCTTCTAAAGCAATGCGTTTCGTATTAACGTAAACATTCACTGTCAAACATGTACGATTTATCAAAAAATATTATTTAAGGAAAAAGTGCTGCTAACTTAACTCTCATAAAGAATTATAAAATTATAAAGAGCTACCGACGTAGCTTCTTCTTTCTATAAAATATATTTTTTTTTAAATTTCAATTTCGTGAAAGTTTCGGTGTAGAAAAGTATATTCTCCATAAACCCCTTTTCGAGCGATTTCTGTAGGTAAATTTGAGCGTTGTCTCATTCGCACATTTCGCATTCGCATGTATTGTAAGTGTGCGTGAGCTTATTGTGAGCAGGACAGAATGACAGACGCGGGTGTTCCGCGTGTGTTTCAAAGTCTAGCCTCTTAATATTATTAATCCGTCAAGTCGATTTGTTCGGTTTTCTCGTAGAAATCGTTATGTCTCCCTTACTATCATGGTTAGAAATATGGTCTAAACGGTGTTACAAAGAAAAAAATCCACGACTTATATATTCAACTCTAATAATTAACAGCAAAATAATTGAATGTACCCCTTAGGGCCGTCTGTTTCAACGCTAGCTATAGTAAAAGTTAAACTGGCTAGCTTTACACTTGTAAGTTTTGTCGTAAGTTTACGACTTCTGGCCAATTGCTTCATTGGCCAGAAGTCATAAACTTACGACAAAACTTACGAGTTCAAAGTTAGCTATATTAACTTTTACTGTAGCTAGCGTTGAAACAGACGGCCCTTAATGAATCCAAAGCTTCCGACCGCAATTTGAAAAAAAAAAGAATCTTTGAGAATTTTTTATTAATTATTTTGTGAGGTGACTTTATAAAACATTGTCTAAAAAAATATGCATGTGTTTTAATTTTTATTTCATTTTCAGTGACTTTGATTAGAAAAAAAACGTTAGGTGAGCCATTTCTATTTTTTTTATGTTTGCTTGCAAAATTATTAAATTTGAAAGCGTATTTCATCACCTTCCCAAAACAGTTATTAGTTTTCGGATACATTCGAAAGTATTCCATTTATTTGGATTTTATTGTAAAACGGCTAAATAAGAGGCGTGTTCAGTGATTTCGAAAGTTCACCATATTTAAAAATTTAAATCTTAAATTTGGGTTTAAGACCAAAATTCAGAACCAAAGTGTAAAATTATTTTTGAAATCAAAAGGTATGTCAAATCTCCCTCTCGGCAACTTTTTTTTTTTTGCTTTAAATTATAAATTTTAGATATACGTAAACATTTAAAAAAATAATTTGGCTATATGTTTTTTTTAAATATGGTGAAATACAAAAATATTTTTTTTAGAAACAATTTTGATGGGTGTAAATTTAAATTACAAATTACCTATTTACATCGGAACAAAAACTTGTCGTTAATATATCAAAATTACTACCCAGAGGACCCCTTTTTAACATTTTTTAAAAATGTTATTGTTTAGTCGTGATTGGTAATGTTACTTGGTCTGTTAGAAAAAGAAAGTATCAAGTATCTCCCTGGCTATGTGCTCAGAAACTGTGCTTGATTGTTTTAGCTATGTTTATTGTCCTGAGCCGTCATATTGTTTTAATTCAAACACAAAATAATTGCCAAATTATGCGGTGAGTGTTGAATAAATGGGATATTTTAGTATTTCAATACCAGTATTTCAATAAAAAGTGTGCTAACTAATCCCAACCTTCTGAAGGAAATGAGATTACAGCATCCCCAAATGAGGTATGTTGTGAGGTTAGGGAAAGGGAGGAGTTGGGGTAGAGAAGGTGGGGATGTACCTGGCTAATCAGATGTACCATTTCAAGCAGAGCTTTTATTCTGAATGGTGGTTTTATACCAGGGCGATACTAAGAGTATTTTACGCTCTGGAACGTGCTGCAAATATTATTATTTTAAATGAATAAATTGTTAAATAAGACAATTTAAAAAAATAAAATTACTTGCACACGCTGGTGTTCGAACACATACTTCCGGATTGCTAGTTGAAAGCATTACCCCTCGACCACGGAGGCCAGTCATAGCCAGGTACTTTTAAACCTTCTTCCTACTTTCCTCCTCCTCACAATATTTAAAACATTTAGTATGCCAATTAAAGTTCTACTGGCACCGAGTAGTCAAGACTCTTAATGAAATCTGCTGATTCTTAGAAAAAATCCTTCATAAAACTTGTGACCAGAAAAAAAAGCAATCACTTAAAACAACGTTGATGAATTCATACCATTAGTCTGACTAGTGAGGTTTGAGAAGGGATAAGTGCCGAAAATCCAAAGTGCAATTCATAATGAGAATGAGAACATAATTTATTGCAGTCCTTATCATTATGGACCTTCTAGTCCGCTGCAAACAGTG
Source organism: Limnephilus auricula (assembly GCA_951813805.1). Classification (NCBI taxonomy): domain Eukaryota; kingdom Metazoa; phylum Arthropoda; class Insecta; order Trichoptera; family Limnephilidae; genus Limnephilus; species Limnephilus auricula. Next base: position 5,531,156 of record OX638401.1, read on the forward strand.
AGCAACCCCTAGCGATATAAAGCTGTGCCATTTGCTAAATTTTGCCAACTCCGTCGACAAATTGTTGCAAACGTCATTATTTCGTTACTTTCTTTCGTTCAATGTTAATAAAATGATTTGTTCCCTGCATCTTTGGTATTACCGAACATTATAATATCATTTTGAACATGAAAATGTTTGACATGTATTTTAATGTGAAGATATTATTAATTTAATTTTGTACAATCAATAAAACGATAAACAAAACAACTAACTTAAAACTACAATGATTCTGACTACTGCAATATCTAGCGGGATACCGTTGCCGATATTTATTTATTTATTAAATGAATTTTGTACATTGTATAGATAGTTTGTTATTTCATCCGCCATGATAGGCATGTCCCTGTGTTATGGCGGGTGAAGTTTACAGATAATATAACTATGAATTTATGACAATGAAGTTTACAGATAAAATAATATTTGATAGTAATGAGAATACAGAGATAATGAAACAATGAATTTATGATAACGAAGTTTACAGATAATATAATAATTGATGATAATGAAGTTTACGGATAATATAATAATTGATGATAATGAAGTTTACAGTTAATGCAGCAATGAATTTATGATAATGAAGTTTACAGGTAATGCAGCAATGAATTTATGATAATTAAATTTACATATAATATAATGATTTATGAAAATGAAGTTTACAGATAATATAATAAGGAGTGTATGACAAAGAAGTATACAGATAAAATAATAATTGATAGTAATGAAGTTTACAGATAATATAACATTTAATTTATGTTAACCAAATTTACAGATAATATAATAATTGATGAGAGGGAAGTTATGATATATGATATCAACTATGAACTATGTCATTGTGTCATTGAAAACTAAAGGAAAATTTTGAGGCTTATCTTCGGACCGTTTATAAAAAATCAAATATAAAATAAATTAGGAAGACTTCGGTGGCTGGGTACTGAGGAGAGAATGACCGAACATCTATCACTAAAGCCCTGCTGAACTCAAGACTGGTAGGGCGAAGGAGATTGGGAAGGCCAAGATTAAGATGGAGCGACAATGTCCTCAAATTCATATTCAACCTTCGAGCTTCTAAACTGGAGAGAGCTGGCACAAAACCGAGATGAGTGGAGGAAGACTCATGAGGGGGGCCAAGACTCAGTAGTAGAGCCATGAGTGATGATGATGAAGTCATTTGACTATCCTACGAATACCTATAATAAGAGTCTTTTTAGGAAAAGAAAAGAGAGGAAGTTCTAGAAAGGAAAAGAGTATGAGGGGTGGGTAGGAATCTGGGGTCAATGTGTTCAGAGGTGACAGACGTATGCATCCATTCCTTCCACTGCGGTGCATTGCGATAGGTCGAGAGAGTCTGGCTGAAAGACGTCAAAAGGTCTCTCTCAACCAATCTCTCCTGATCCGGCTTATTACCCGCATCCGCGGCCTAAATATACCTCACCCCATGAACCCAAGCACCGCTGCTAAATCACCAAACGTACCGAATAACCCGGGGTGACTTGTGGCAGGGGTGTTGGTTATCCAATAAATGGTTCAAAATTGAAATTATACAAATCTAGCAATTTAAAAAATCGACATGTCAATGGTTAGAATGCGATTTTTAGAAAAAGGTATATTCATTTGTTTCCTACAGATTTTCAATGACAAATTTCCAGACTTTGAATGATTCCATGCTGCTCGAATAAGCCATAATTTGTTTCCATAGGTGTCAAAGAAAATCCGTTTGCATATAAATTGCCTAATACATACACACGACCGAATGATATTCCTCCAGACAAATAATAAACCAGGGATTTTATTTGTTTTGTTGTCGGGTTTGTTTCGGGGCAGAATAATGCTCCGCGGAAATCCCTTTATTAAGGTCAAACACAACCAGTATCCGACCTTAATCAGAGGAAATCCGCTTCCAACTAGTTCTTAGTTTTTCCAAAATGTCACTTTGATGGGGATTGTAGTTTATTCCGCAACATCAAATTATCGGAACAATCGTTGCGAAAAAGAAACAAATGTATTTCGTATTTAAGGCATTCGAGGGTAAACGAAAACGGGTGTTCGAAAAATTAGGTCGTGATTGACACGATTACATTTATGTTGTGTGTAAGAACATAAAGTATGCACTGCACCAACGTATCCCTATCCGATTCGGTCATTTTAACTGTATCATACCCCGGATTGCCGGAGGTCCTGGGTTCGAGTCCCAGATGTGTCCGTATCTTTTTCTGATTTTTCTGTTTCGAATTTTCGATTGACTTTCGCTAATATTATCTTAATTTGTTATAATATTATAATTTGAGGTTTAACTCTCTAAGTTAAAGTGTAAAAAAAATAAATAAATTGTAATAAGCTGATGAGCTTAACAATGCGGTAGTGGTCCTCTCTTAGCTAATCACAATTTGTTCAAAAGCTAAAATGGACTTAGAATCAGCATTTAACAAGAATCTTTTATTTCTCAAAACAAAATGGCGCTAAATAGCCATTTGATGACAATGTTACATTATGAATTCCGTGATCCAACTTATTCTTAGGATGGGTTTGTTTCACAAAATTTAATTTATTCAAATTTCTATCCAAGTCCTGTTACTACCCAAGTTCCATGAAACCACCGGTTCATGACGAAGAGACGTATACCTAACTACTGTAATCAATTGTAAAATTTTCATCTAAAGCCCAGTAGGGCTATAAATAATAAATTAACAAGAAAGCAAAAAAAAATTAAAAATTTATGGCAATTAAACATCGATATTGAAAAAAATAATAACGATTGTTTTTTTTCCACCCTTATCCCTAGTATCCACCCCTACCTAGTGTGACTTAAGGGAGAACTTCCCTAAGCGTCCAGTATTGGCGAGAACCCCGAATCGAGAAACTGTTCCGAGTTCCGAGTTCTGAGTTCTGACAATGCGCCATTTAAGAGTTTGCCTTTTCAACTTTCTATATAATGATGTATTCACCCCTTGGGCGAAATATTTCAAAAGTTCTGACAAATACGTCTTTAGGTAAACAGTGGATAACTTCTCCAACAATAACTTCAAGTCTTAACAATTCACGGCTTCGACAATGTGCTTTTATTATTATTTGTGTTTCCGCAGACTTTTGTGGAAAAAAGCAATGAAATTGAGTTACATAATATTCTACATTGAATGTTATGTAGATTGTGTGTTTAAAACTTTAGTTGATTGTAATAACGATATCGATGGGTATTTTTGCATTATTTATTTTATTGTACGAATAGATATTCCGAAGTGTTCATGTTTTATTTTAATTTTCGTTAAATTTATTTGAGCTCTTTTATAGTCTACTTAAAGATATTTCCAACATTAAATCCATTTATAATTTTCTGAAAGTTTTAAGTTGATCGTAAAGATTTAAGTTGATTGTACGAAAGGACATAACGTAAGAGTGAAAAGGTTCTAACTGATCTAACTAAAGTTTAGAGATGTGTTCAAACTGTAGAATTAATTTATTTTATATTTGGACAAACTTTCTATAAAGTTTGCAATTACTTATTAATGCAATTAATTATTATTAACCAACTAAAACACATAATACTTTGTAAATTACAATTTATTTGTTGTACATGAAATGGCAGATACGTATTTGATGTACAAAACAAAAAAATTATCACTCTTCATATTAAAAGTAAATATTGGTCCTGCAATCATCCCGCCAATACGTCTCGGCGGAGCCAATCTCAAAATCTGTAGCGAAATAAAATATTTGGGGCATGTCTTCACTGATTACCTAAATGCTAAAAATGACATAAAAAGTCAAAGAAGAGTACTGAGCATGTGAGTCTACAAGTTCGCCAGGAGATTCAACAGGTGCAGACCTCCTGTGAAGATGCAACTATTCCAGACATACTGCATGAGCTTTAGCACTAGTGAACTATTGACCAATCATACCAACCCTCATAACTTTTTCCTTCCCAGAACTTCTTTTGTCCTCTCTTTCGCTAAAAAGACCCTCCACACAGCGTCTTCAATGACAAGGTGCCCTGAGGTATTTTTTTATCGGCAGGACCTCCTGTACGGAGCTTACGTAAAAAAAAGAAAAATATGCTGTATTTGTCACTTTTCGCCAGTAAGAAACCAGTGGATGTACCTTTAAACTCATTCAGAAGCTTTTATACATAAGTACATCATTATTTACCGAGTATCATTTTTATTTCATTTTAATTTTTTATATTTCTTTATAGATATTTCGCTTTCCATACCTGTAAATTTAATTTAATCATAAATCATTAAATATTGTATGCTAACCCAGCTGTATTACTTATTTATTTATTTATAGATAGATGCAAAAGAAAGTACAAGTTATATATTAGGAAGCTTTGCATGTCCGAATAGGAAAGTTTCCCGTTCTAGGAGAGACAAATTGACAGGTTTAGTTCATATTATTCCTTAAGTACATAATTGCATAACAAAACAAAAAACCAAAAAAACAAGAAATTTAATTTTTCTCTGAAACTGAGTCGTGTTTTGAAGAAATATATAAAAATATGCACACTTTTAATAATAATAATTCACTATTAAAACATGTTTTCAGTACAAAATATATTATACGACAATACGAGTATACACCGCGCTCCTGTCTTGAACTACTCATACTGAAATATAAAAACAATAACTATAAATATAGAATAAAAATAGAAAATATATCTATCTTTGTAAAAGCCCACTGAGGCGTAAATAAATAAATAAATTATTTTCATAATCTTTTATTCCCATTGATTAGAATAGGCGCCTGCAGGTGTCTGCACTCTTGCTACTTACGTTACATCTTTTGCCTGTTTCTTTGCAGACGTTGTCCAGCGCGTTCCGGTTAATATTTGTTTCGTGTTGAATGGCTGGGAACTGCTGTAAACTCTATTCTCCGGACCTGTGAATATTTGATGTCTTAAATGGCAGCCAAGTGTTTAAAGTGCACATGGAATTGCTTATTTTATAATATATACATACGAGTATATAACAGCTGAGGACTAAAGTAGCCAACCAGTTGGGGCTAAAGACCTTGCTGCTTACTCAAATGTGCTGTTAGTCGGGTGTGTAATTTGCAGAGGGCACTATAAATTATTAAACTCAAAAACACTATCTGTAAAGCGGATTTTATCATATTTAGTTTTATTACCCCGCATTGGGCACTTTGTTTGCACGTAAATTGTTTTTCAAATGATGACGTATCAAACAAAAAGAAAATGGGGTGGGAAAATACTATTTCTGCCTCTACATGTAGAGGCAGAGAGAGTATTTTCTATTTTATAATAAAGTTTTTCAAACAGAAGAATATGTAAGAACTTGGGTATGTTGTGAGGCAGATGGGGCAGAGGAAGGTGGGAAAGTGCCTGGCTATTAAGATCTGTTCACCAAACACGGTTAAAGCCAATTTAAGGAACGTTTCAATTCTGTTTAGTGGTCTTTTACCAGGGCGATACTGAGAGAATACAATATCTTTCACTCTGCGAATATAATACATATAAAGGGTGTTAAGGTACGTACTTGAGTTACTTTAACCAGTGATTCCTGACATTATTTGGGGTAAAAAATGTAAATGAAATTTTGGTCTCCGGTGACTTTTTTCATGACAATTTTTTTTTTTTTCAAAAAATTTTTTTTTTCAAAATCAAAAAAAAATAATTCTTTCACACGACCTTATTGGTCACTCAGCCGAGTTACCGCCCCACCACTTACCCCGCGCCCAACTACCCAACACTTACTTTTTTTTATTTTGTAGAAAAAAAAAAACATCAAAAATGTCACCGGAGACCAAAATTTTATTTAAACATTTTTTACTCCAAATAATGTCAGGAATCACTGGTTAAAGTAACTCAAGTACGTACCTTAACACCCTGTATATTTATCTCTCTAATAATCACTGAATATAGATCTAAAGCTATTTAAAGATTAGTTTCTAGATTGAAATAGTTTTCTTACAAACAGGGCGGTACTTAAAATAGCTACCAATCTGGACAGCATTGCAAATACACTAAATCTACACCAATTTATATTACCACATACTCAAGGATTAAAAATAATAATACGTTTTCAAATTCAGAGCCAAGAATCCATCACTCTGCATAAGATTTAGAGTTGCATAACACGAATAATTACACCCCAGAGTAGAAACTATAAATTTCCTTATTTAACAAATGCTTTTTTAATAAGTGCACATTACATTAATCACAGCCCGTAAAAGCAATGAATTCCTTCCACCCCCGTAACTTAAGGGCGGGTGGTATTACTGGTAGTAGCTTATTTCTATTAAGGCGCCTGCACTGGATTAATAAACTAATTGCGGTCTCATTAATTTAAGTCGGGCAGTAGCGACACCTGCGCTATATCTGTTCACTGAACACTGTACAGAGTCGACGAGAACTTTCTGCATTATCGTAGGTATGTACCTACTGGTGAAACAGATTATGGAGACACGATTTTTCAATGAATTTTAATTAGATCTTGAAAGATGAATGAATATTTTAATTAATGGTCTGTTTATTAAATGACAACTGTATTTGTCGATGCAGGTTTGAAATATCGCAGGTATTTAAAAGAAACTCGTCAATTCGTCAAGAAAAAATATTTCCTGTTTTTTTTTTTTTTTTTGAAAAAGAGGTGACCCTCAACACAACAACATCCAACTTCATCACCTCCTTTGAAAAGTCATAGATTACCTACGTTAGGATAGGTTATGGACAATTTTTCAGTTTTAAAAAATTAATTTTAATGACTTTTTAAAGGGGTGTTGAAATGCCACTTTGTTGAGTTGTCGTGGATCCTAAAAAAAGATAATTATTTAATTTGTAAACACATCAATTCTTAAGCGGTGTGTAAGTAAGAAAGAATATGTCCTGTTTTTATTTTTGAAAAGGAGGTGACCTTCAACTCAACAACATCCAACTTCATCACCTCCTTTGAAAAGTTATAGATTACGTTAGGATAGGTTATGGACAATTTTTCAATTTTAATGACTTTTTAAACGGGTGTTGAAATGCCACTTTGTTGAGTTGTCGTGGAACCAAAAGAGAATATGATTTAATTTGTAAAAATGCACCCATGCTTTTTTATCACCTCAACTGTGGGAGGTTTTTCTAGGTCTTGGCGGCGAATGCGTTTGCCCACGTACTGCGAGGCGAGTAGGATCGGGAGAGACTGATTGAGGTTTGGCTTTCTCTCAACCAGTCTCTCCTGACACATGAGGCGGGTCGGATCGGGAGAGACTGGTTTAGGGTTAGGTTTCTCTCCACCAGTCTCTCCTGATACCTGCCTCGCACCACAGTGAGAAGGATGGATGCATACACCTGTCACTCCGGAAAACATTGGCCCTCAGATTTCTACCCACTCATCAAACCTTTTTTTGTTTCAAGAACTACCTCTACATAAATTATCTAAAAAGACCCTACACACAGCATCCCCAAAGATGACACAGGTCCTGGGGATTTTTTCCTCAGGACTCAGGACATCCTGTATGGAGCTAATATTAAAAAAAATCACAGATTTCTCTGTCTAGGTCTTGGCGGCGGATGCTTTTGCCTACCGCACTTTCTCGACCCATCGCAGCGTAGTGGGAGGGGATGGACCCACCCCTCATACCTTCTTCCTTCCTTTCGAAGTTCCCCTCCTTTTTTTCCCTAAAAAGACTCTCCACATAACATCCCTTAAAATGACATAGGGCCTGTTGGATTTTTTTTCCTCGTGTGTGGAGATAATGTAAAAAAAATAGATACATAAATAGATATAAGGAAGAAAAAAATGCCATTTCCCAGTTACATACGATTGGTAAGTGCAAACATATGCACCAATACACACAATCTTAAGTTTGTACTGTTTTGGGTTTATAAATGCGCGACCTATACGCATAAACTTAAAGGAGTAGGTAATAATAATGATTTTTTTTTTTATCAAGTTTGACGCATTTAATTTCAATCAATTTCAAATTTTAATAATTAAATATTTTCGTATTTTATTTTGTCTAATATTACTTTCATCATTTTCTCAAACATTTTCTCATATTTTGAGCGTACACGTGCGGATGTAATTTTAAATTTTTCCATAAGAAAATGTTGATAGCTATGAAGGTCCCGCTTAATTTTAAATCTAATAAATGAGTTACAAGTACAGCCATTATTTGCCACAAACATTAAGGCTAACCACATTATGGCGTCCTAAAAAATGGCGGAGCTAAAACGATGAAACAACCATAATTTATTTGATAACGTAATAATTACAATGTTTATTTTTGGATATTAATGTGTGTTGAAATCATATTACATAAAGAAAATTTTACTTACCTATTTTGTAGGTTCTTTTAAAGAATTTCACTTAATTTTTTAATGTATTCCATTCATATCGTTGATATTCTGTCCATAACAAATCCAAAGAAGATGTTTTAACGCATGTATTATTGTGTAGTTAGTAGTAAATATTTTTTTTTATGAGAAACTCTTTTTAACTTTTGAAGGTTATTTCCATCAAGCATTGACCAGATATACTTGGTCGAAGCCATCAATGTAATATACCATTGAAGAAGAAGACAACAATAATAATCTAAATTAAAATATGAAAATGAACAAGACATAGAAAAATAATGAAACATAATATTCGCAACTGGGACTTGAACCCAGATCGCACATCTTACCGGGACGGGCGCTCTAACCAATTCAGCCACTGCGATCTATAAGATGTGAGATCTGGGGTCGAGTCCTAGTTGCGACCATTATGTTTTTTAATTTTTCCGTGTCTTGTTCATTTTCATATTTTAATTTAGATTATTATTGTGGTCTTCTTCTTCAATGATAGTAAATAAGCGTTTAGATGGAATATAGCAGGGAATTAGCTTTTTCGAAAAGAATCAGATTGTTTGGTGGTCAGCTATTACGGGTAAATTAACTCGAAATGAGAAAAGAAACGCAATTTTTTCCCTCCATCTTGATATGTTTCGTAATGTTTGTAGTAAAGATGCATCACTTTGCGCATAGCATTGGGCGAGTTATGAGTATCAATGAACGTCTTATAACTATGTCAACTGTCTTATTTGTATTTACAACCCCAGACATATTCATCTTTAACATCATTTTACTTTAATTATCGAAGTTGACATTTCTCGAGCTTTCAAGAAGTTTAGGATTGATTGTTTTAATCGAGAGATAGTGATACCATCTTACCTCCCTCTGTCCCATTTCCTTCCCCTCCCCGTAGCCTAGAGCCTCCCATTATGCCCCAATTGGGGTTGCCGTAGTCTCACTGTAGCCGGTCAGCAGAGAGCAGTTTGGACTCTTGTAAGGTATTAACAAAAAAATGTTTGGACACTGCGTGACATTTGGGGATGATTGCGGGAGGGGATGCTTTTTCCGAAGACGGAAACTACAAATATTTTAACACATCGACCCTATGGAATAACAAGGTTCCACATGTTGCGTTAATGTCATGCGATAATGGGATCTATAGTAAGCCACGTTAGAGTTCATTATCGCATGATGTTTCGGCAACAGATGGAACCTTGTTATTCCAAGGGTAGACATGTTGATTTTTTATATGCAGGCAAGGATTGTTCAAAATTTTAAACTGATATAATTAGGTGCCTACTTAACAAAGAAAATCCATTTACCTACAACCCATGGTCGAGGGGTAAAGCTCTAGATCAACAATATGAAATTCGCAGGTTCAAATCCCGGCGTGCGCATTTAAGTTTTATTTAATTGATTTGTGTTATTTCACAATTTAATCATTCAAAATAATGTAAGGTATGTTAGCGGCACGTTCCAGAGTAGAAGATACTCTTAGTATCGCCCGTGTACGACCATTATTCAGAATTGAAACGTTGCTTGAAATGGCCTTTTTACTATCTTCAGCCTCACAAAATACCTTGATTAGGGGTTCCACGACAATTCAACAAAGTGGCATTTCAACATCCCTTTGTCATTAAGTTATGATTTTTTTTGAAAAATAGCCCATAAATGAATATAGCATCATTTTTATGATTTTTCAAAAGAGATGTTGAAATTGCATATTTCTGAGTTGTCCCGTCATCGAATTAGGGATGCCGTAGTCTCACTGACTACAGATAATACGGAGCAGTCCTTCTGTGCGGTATTCACAAAAAAAACTAACAAATAGTATTTTGAAGAAGTGACTGTTGTTCTTAGCAAAAGGGTTACGATTTCATAACCACAGAATAGGTAATATTCCGTGCAAAAGATGTACTTGTTTTTTAAGCGATGATAAGATCAATAATATAGTATGCCCGATGCGCGACGTGTTGAAGTTAAAATGAATCGAATTAAAATAAATTCGGCAGATAAATGTCCAGTGGCAAGCCACACATCTAGTTATGCAATTACCCCTCAATGTTGTAATTCGGATGACTAGGCAGTATAATCACAAGGTAGAGTAGATTCCGCATACTAAATTACTGCTTTATTGCGCGGTCTGGTAAGCTTAACGATTCGATAATTTTTATCTGACTGGGATATTTTCAAAATGAGGGTTTATTTGGCTTGCTTTTGGCAATTAGTACGCCTGATTGATGTACGTAGTGACTGTGAGTTATGTTTTTTTTTTTAAATATAAATACACGTATTACGAGAATTAAAAGAAGGATATAAATGTAATAATTAATGTTAGAATTATATCTTCTGTGAGAATTCTATAATATAAGCTAGCATATTTTATTTCGTGCTTACCGATAATTTTTTTTCGTTTTAATATTGCTCCACTCATTAAATCTTAAGGCACGTTATATTCCCTATGTCATCCTTAAGGATGCTGTCGAAGTGTGTGCATTTCGGAGAGTGACACATACGCGTCATAACCACTCGAGCGCTTTTTGCCACATTATGGCACTATTTCCAAAACCTCGGATTGCTTTGTTGCCAAAATATGGCAAATTTTCAAAAAAAAAAAAATTTTTAACGATTATATGTAAAATATATTGTACATTCAAAATATAACAAAATAAATATTCTCTAGATTCTTAAAAATGTTTTAAGGTTAAAGATTTAATTATATTTTTTTTTATAAATCCTACAAATATGTAATAATAAACAAAAGATAGGGGAATTCATTGACTACATGGAACTATAATCAGTTTGTATGTCTCCATATTCAAATTCGGAGGTATGATTTTTTTAATGTGGGCGGAATAATTTCCTTTAGCAATCCGAGGAAAAAGATTTGAATTGGTCTGTCGCTCCAGTGGCTATTCAGTAAATTTATTTAACTTCGCGATTTAGTTTTACATCTTACCGTTTCAAAGTCATGTTTGAGTTTTAAAATATGTTTCCAAACTCATTCAAAACATAGTTAGTAAAAATCACACAAAGATTAGGTTGTTTGGAATGAACAGAGGAGACAACAACATCAGTTCAAGTGTGAAGTGATTTACTGTGACGACTGAATGATCAAGGTTATCCTGAGACGGCCGAGACAGCAAAAAATAAGATTTTCCTTTTTAAAATTACATAATACTTGTCACACAAAGATCAAAATTTATTGCTTTCAGATTTGTCGAATTTTGAATATTTATTATAATTGATTTAGGAATAGACACATGCTTTATTCTTATTCAAACCTACAATATTACTTCTTAGTTAAATGCACACTTGAAAAAATTAACAGTTTTGGGTTACAAATCACAACAAAAATAATGGTAAAGATTATTTACGTTAAAATGATGTTCAGAGCACTGAACTCTGATGGCAGTCTCACATCAACAAAAATAAAGCCATCCACAGATAACTATTTATGTAATAATAAAAATTCATAATTATAGGTCTTCGAAAACATAAGATATGATTTTAAAAATACAATATCATTTCGCCCTCCTGAACAATTTACATTTTGTCCTTTAGAGAATTTGAAATTTCAGCTCCTTACCCCTGTATCCATTTAAATTAAGTTATTTTGCAATACTTTGGCTTTAGAACAATGAGACATATTTCTAATTATTCTTTGCCTGATACTGAAATTTATTTTGAAAACATCACGGTATTTCGTAGCACCAAAGGGGAAGGGATGATTATCCAATCCTGTCCAGACCATCCATTTCCGCAACTATAACATTTGACAACTTCAAATTCAACGTTTTTGTAAATTTTTGATTTGTTCACTTTGTCAGCTATCAGATTGTTGAAAAGAAACTCAGTCCAGATACTAAGATTCTGATACCACGACCACGACTCAGAAAATGGACTATGCATTAACTCCAATAAGATCTGAAATTTTATTGTAACCTATTTTTCTTTTGTAAATTTATCAGAGAGGAAGACCGTATTCTCAAATGTCAAAAGAATTTATTTCTTTCCACCGTCCAATTAGAATTTTTTTTGACTAAAATGTAAATATAAAACATTTAAAATCCCTTTTAGTGGAACACCTGCAGGAGGAATGAGATTAATTGGTTCAATTTCCCAAGCGAGGCGCGTGGCTCGAATTACACAATTAATAATTAACCCTTTTAAGAAATCCTGGACCAAAAAGACAAACATTTCCAGCTAAATTACAAGGTGAAAGTTTTTCCTTTGCAGAACTGAAGACAAAAACCCGAAGAAACCGGAACACCGATCATTTGTCACAATTACTGAAAACAGCCCCCGGCTCGGTTCGCCTGCAGGCACTATACTGTATAACTTAAGACTGGTAGAAGGGGGGGTGGAGGTTGCACTTGTTAGCGCGACGGTATAAATCGTTATTTAATTCATTTCCGTTACAATTTATTATTTACTAACAAGTTTCTTTGGAAGGATGCGACATTGCTGGGAGAAATGTCTATTACTGGAAATTATTTTAAATCTCACACTAAGAAAATCAGCAGTTTACTTTCAACTTTAATGAAAATTATTCAAGTATTTTATTTAATATATTTAATTTTATATATCAGCTATGTATATATGAGGTAGCTGATACCCGGCATGCGTTGCGATGCCATATAAATAATTTTAAAAATCTCCATGCGTGTCCTTTCCCATTCTTCACCGTTCCCCTCCTTCCTCTTCCCGTCCCGCGGCCCCTTCCACTCCCACGAACACCCCCTCCATAATTCTCCTCCCCCTACCGCCTTTTTTCACTGCAGCTAAACCACATAAACTACACCCATTTAAAATAAAATTGTGGTTGAAGTATTGGAAATTTTACTACGCCAGAGCTCACCAATATAGAAATATCGCTATATAGAAACTTTCGCGGGCATGTTCACAACAACTCATAATTTCATAACGCCAGAGCTCCCTGTGCTATAACAAACGCGGGTATGCGCACATCAAATCCCCAACGTTTCATCGCAATCGGATGCACGGTATAGCAGAGCATAAAATACGATCAAACAAACAAGCAAATATTAATCTGACGTTATTATTATCCTAATGTCTGTAGGGTTGATATTTAAGAACCCGTCACCGAGTAAATCTCGGACGCCGCACGGTATGGAAACCACTCTCCCATCCGTGTACGTGAAATTTGTCGGAAAACCGCTTCTATTATTAATAATTGGTCTTTCAGACCGAATTTAACGGATTCCATTTTTATTCGAGTTTTGTTGAATTAAATGATACTGGCTAACGGATAAGGCATATTATTTTCTGTATTTTGCCTGGAGCAACCAGGAAAAACATGAACCATAAAACATGATAAAAACGATTCTACTGAAAACGAACAAAATACAACACAATAAAATGTCCAAACCATTGAGACTATGGTATCCCAATTTGGAGTATGTTAATTTTGGCGTAGAATGAAAAATAAACCGCAGCCCCAAGAACCATTAATTGGATTCGATGCATTTGCCCACCTACTTCATGGCGGGCCGGATCGGCAGAGACTTGTTGAGGGAGACCTAACCCAGACCTTTCCAGCAGCACACTTTCCAACAATCGCCTTGCACTACAGTGGGAGGGAGGGATTCATACGTCCGTCGCTACTGGACTCATCAACTCCAGATTCCTACCCAACCATAATATCTGTTTTCTTCCCAGAATATCCTATCGTTTCTTTCCCTAAAGATACCCTCCACACATCATCCCTGAAGATGACATAGGCTCTGGGGGAATTTGTTTTCCTAAAAAAAATATGTAAATATTACTTAGTTGTGTAACATACCGAATTTATTGTAAAAGTTCCGTTGATATATTTAGTATGCAGTGCCAAAAATCTTGTAAACTCACAGTTGTGGTTTCAAAGAATACGTCGAATTTGTCACCTACCGTATTAAGAAAGCAGGTTGCTCTCCCTGTGGGCGAATTCAAATACAGATTTGAACGACTCGCTCGACAATACAACATGGAGTGTTAGACTCCGGCACAAATATGTAGGTTGATTTGTGCCGGAATCTCGTTGTTCGATCAAAACATCTACGCGTTTCTAGTGAATTGTAGTTAGTAATATCTAGAATTAAATCAAATAGTAATATCTAGAATTAAATTAAGTATGGATTCGTTGATAGTATTAATGATATGATATGCATCAGTGATCGAGATCTAGCATGGACGATCGATAAAACCTTATATCGATTCGATTATGAACAAATCCATCATTTACAGTCAGTTATTAATATTTGCGAGCACGGTCAACGATTGTTAACAGATATTTCGACCGACGAATTATAAATTTGATCGGGGCCGTTAGATTAGTTTCGGTTAAATGTCAATACTCATATATGTTTAATAAGGTCATCGGTTATGCAAAGGGACTGGCTTATTTAATAAACGCATTGAACTAACGAAGATCTTACAACAGAAAGAAGTAGTATACGCGATCCATAGGCTTAAATAATGTATCTAAGACCCAATAAATTTATTCCATTCGATATTTGAGAAACGAAAATTGTCGAAATACACTTAAAGACCTGATTGACTAATAATTTTTTTTTAATTTTCTTCATTCATTTTTTTGTTACAGGTTTGTTTTACATGGCTTTTCGACTACCAAGCTAGGCTAATACCCGTATTAGTAATAGTCGAGATTCATAAGATGTTATATTAAGTAGTATAAAATGTTAAATATAATCATCCATATTATGTAATTAATCACTGTAAAAGAATATATTATATTTGTAATTTATGTATCCTTTTGTATCCAATAAAAAATTTTAAAAAATATATATGTAAATGAAAGTGAAAACATATAGCATACATATTTGGGAGAATATTCATATTAATATTAGGTACATGATCACATACAGGAAAGGAGTTAAAGTAGGTGAATCTTGTATAAATAAAAATAAAATAGAATAACAAATAAAGTGCTTTAAAAAATATAAATAAAAATAAGAATAATAGCACTAGCGTAATATAAAGTTTTGGTTGAAAATTGATTTAGAGAGAAGATTTTATACTCGAGAAATATGAGAAAATAAGAACAGTTTTTAAGATGTAATTAACTAATAATTAATAAATAACTTCCGTTTAGTGTCAATAAGTAAATGCGGACTGCAAATACATATTTTGGTTAGTAATTCAATTCAACGTGGCCAATTTATTCATATGTTTACGTAACTGATTGTCATTTGAAGTTTGTGAGTTCTTAGACAGATCCAGCATATATCGACTTCTTATTTATTACCTGTCAATACCGGTTTGGCTGTCACATTGAAACGGTGCTCGGTGTATCGATATAAAATCATTAAAAGTTACGCCTATCGATCCGGTATTGGAAAGTTCTCGATTTCTCTGTTCTTGACCTTCTGAGCCCTGGGCCAAGAATCATTTTTCTGCGAAGGACATTCAAAAATTTTGTAAAAGCTAGGAAATTTATATAATATTAATCCTTTGGTGGTTTAAACTAATACTCAGCTTCATTAAAGTAATAAAGGTTGAAATGAAAACTAGGAAATATTTATTGTTCTAGAAAATGATATTTGAAGGTCCCAAGGGAGAAAACACAGCCTTTAAAGTATAATTGCTAAGTTATTTCGTGCCATTAAAACTTCTGGATATATTTACGGAGGGAAAACACTTTGTGTAAAACGTAGCTGGTGGTGGTTCCATTGCCCATATTTAACGACCCCTGGTGTACATACTATACTACTGTAGGGGTCGAAGTAAAGTTTAAATAAAATTTTCCCTTTCGTTTTAAAAATAAGATTATTCTCGGACAAAATTTTAAATCAATCTAATAGAATATAAAAAACATAATGATTTCGGTTTTAATCTTAAGGGCCGATAGTACCCGCCAAAAAAATAAAAAAAGGAGGAGAGATACGACAATATGAATGTTGGAGCGAACGCGCTAATATTAAAAACGAAAAAATTCGAGCGAATATTGGGAAAATGTTTAATAAAATACGATTCGTTTACAATAGAGCTAAAATCTCTATTCAACACCTTAATTAGCATTTAATGAAACACTGTGAATTTTTTCATACATATAACTTGTAAAATAACAAAAACAAACGTGTAAATAATAATTTTTGGAGCATACTTTGCGATTTTTTTCTATCGAAGGATTTTTTTGTAATTAACGTTTCGGCTCTACAAATCTTCAGATATTATCTTACAAAATAATATTTATTTTTTTAAGAACTTAGAAACTTAAAGTGTTCAAGGGACATATGTTATAAATCGCCAGAAAATCGGAATTCCGGCCCTTAATACATAAAAGGGAATGTTTCTTTATTTGGCCCTCACGCGTCCATTAAATTGGTTGAGATGAAACTTTGGTGATTTGTTGTACGCATGCCCGCAACAGTTTCTATATATAATTGTGAGCTCTGACGTTCTGAAATTATTTCCTACACCATTCATCCGATTGCGATGAAACTTTAGTGAGTTGTTATGCGCTTTTTTTTGCAATTTAATTTAATGTAACAAACAATGCAGTGTCTTATAGTAATTTTACAATTTAAATATATATTACAAGTTAATGTTGACTTCATTAAAAGTGGTCTTCTTCGATTCGTTTTTGTGTAAGTCGGCTAGTAAATGGTTTCTTCCTTTGTATAACAAAGCAACATCAAGATTCTTTTCATACAGTCCCAACCTTAATCTGCCTCACAACGCTGCCCAACCGGGTGACGATGGGTGACGACGTAGTTCCCACGTCTTTACACTGTACCTACATGTGCGCTCTTGTAAAGTGTCACTCTAATTTTTACAATTTAAATGTACGGAATAAACAATACTGCGTCTCAACGAATCTTTGAGACAAGAAATGATTTGATCTTTAATAGCTCTTGATGGAAATTTCGATAAAAAATGGTTTAACCTAGAAATTTTGGACAGAAAAAAAAACTGCTCCCGGCGTTACCCGAACTTTATGCGGAGGTTTTTTAAAATCAGATTTAGACAGCAACCTTCCTTTTATGTTGAAGTGTACGTGTGCAAGTTGAAGTAATTTCTTCAATCTCAAAATAAAACTGTAGATTTGTATAAAAATAAATTTCACACCTCCTGGTTGGTCTGGATTATTTTATGAATTGTTTTTTTAAGCAATTTTTACTTATTTATTTCGGACTTTTACAACAATCATAATACAAAAATAATAGAAGAAGAAACAATTGTATACTAATTATGTTTTATCATTGTTTCTCTTCCTTTACATTATTAGAAGGGAAACAGAAATTTTGAAATTCCAGAAATAAATTTCGGTAATGATTAAACAAAAATATCAACCAAACAAAATTTATTTCCAAGTCTATGTAGTCTTTGGATTGGGGAGTTAATGAAATAGTTAGTTTTCGACAGATAAACAAAGAACAGCTCTGGAAGCGTCGTATTACGATTTGGTACTCGGAATGTTATTAGTTTTTTTAAGTCAGGTGCATCAATTGTGCCATTAACTAATAGAAGTACCAGATCGCTCTTGGTTTTTCTACAAGATAAATCAGTTAAATTAAGTCCTTTTATTAATTTATCATAAATGATTTGTTCGATGGGTATGAGAGTTTGAAATTTATGAACCTTAAAAATTTATGTTTATATATAATTAACATAATGTTTGAACAAATGGACACCCTACATTTGGGCTCATACCAAACGATTCCTGGCACGTTTAATGCATGGGCTTGGCAGGATGAATCGGGTGGGCTTACAGTGGGGCATTAGGCGGTCTTAATCTATCAAGTACTGTGAATCCGACCGTGAATGTTAACCGTGGAGATTACCTACTCACTGCCGGATTCGGAGATAAGTCCCGTCATGCCTTAACCAATCGTCATAATCGGTAAAATCCTGATAATACAGCAAGAGGGGATGTAATAATATTTATAATTTTCGAAATAACAATCAGAAAGCTCGTTTAAATTTATTGTTTAATAATATTATCATTTAATTTAAAAAAAGTTTAGACTGCATTATAATTATTATTACGCGTGATAACTGTTTCAAGGCATTATAAGACTGCAATGAAGGCATTTACAGGCGATCTATTCAAATGTTATTTTAAAGTCGGTGCTTACAATAAAAAAAATTGACAATTAAATTAATAAAGACAAGTAATTTTTTAAATATAATATCATCCAATTTCAGAAAAATGCTTAGTGTGCGAATGTTTGTATGTGAGTGTCACCAAAATAATGAATTATTATCAATAACTACGATATATAATACGAAATATAAGTATATCTGCCGAGTTTCAGCCTGATCTGATGTCGGGAAGTGGCTTAATTTCCACATCAAAGATTCTTTTACGATAACCAAATCGGAATTCAAATTAATGTGTTGTTGATTTCGAATAGATTGCTTGTTGCATTTTTTGGTTTTGTAATGGGATTTTAATAATACGGTTTTGAAATTTTCTGAGAGATAAATAATTCCTCTAATCAAAACTAATACATTAATTATAGTAGATGTTTGATGTACCCCCATAAATAAGCAGGGCTTGTGTGTATTGGGGGAAAGGGGGTTATAATATTGTTATTATTTGACATGATTCAATTCAAGTTTTCAGTATAATTTTTAAGGTGAGTTTTAAATTATTTTATATTATTTTATATTAGTATTCATGTGTTTGATTTTAATACATGTTTTATATATCATCCTAATTTGGCTGTCCTAAAACGGAATATATATTGCAAACCTAGTTTGTAAAACTAGTTATATATACAATAAATTGAAAAAAAAAATTAGTGACACCTCTTAAAACCTCCCCTAACAGTGCAGTATAAATCTATAGGAAACAATGTTTTTACTTGCTTGCCTTATGAACCGAAGACAACAGAAAGCAATAATTGGTAGCTACTATGTAAAAAAACATGCAATTGTTCCATTAACTCTTTCTTTTGTCTTTCACTCAGTTCAGTACACCAAAATTAATCTGACATTTTTTCATTAATCATAATAATGAAATAAGTAGGTGGGTAATCCTTTCATATAACTTGAATGAAGTTGCGTTTTTAACATATGTAATACCTTCTGTGTTTCATTGGGAGAAATTTTTCGTTAACTTTACACAGAAAATAATATCATATCCATTGTTTGGATAAAATAATAGTAGTACATAATACAGCAGTTATAATCCTTAATAACCTATGATATAAAGAATAGTATGTTACTAATACTGTGTTTGTCTTTAATTAGTGATAGTACCAACCATGCCTATTGTAATTGTATTTGTGAGAGCTTTGGTGTTAATCACTGTTAACAAACAATTAAATAAATTAAAAAATAACCTATTTTGTGGTGATGTGATGTGCGTTCTGACGAGATAGGATCATATCCAATCTTCTGATATTTTTCCTTTTCTGCCTTATCCCCCTAATGTTCAACATGAAAACACCAATTTAACACAAATGTTACCCTCTACAAAGCTCTGTTAGATTTCTGTAGAATGTCATTGTCATCTTGACAGGCGATTCGACAATAACATGTTTACGTGATTGACGCCTTTTAGATACTAATTTAGGAAGTTTCGGGAACAGTCAAGTATGTTGATTGAATAATGTTGATTATTCCAATTTGACAGGTCGAAATGCTCATGCGAACTCTGGCAGAGTGGGGGGGCCAGGGGCAATACTTCTGACTATAGAGATCCGTAGGTCGGGGGATCAAATCCCGGCGTGCGAAGATAAATTATATTTGATTGATTTGTCTTTTCACAAATTATCCTTCAACCTCACAACATATCCCAATCGGGGATGCCATAGGCTCCTGACGTCAGGTATTCACATAAAAAGAAAAAAATTAAAAAGTACGTTGCTGTGGACCACACACTATAGTGAAAACGTCGTTAAAGTGTGCATGCTAAAGTTATCATATCCGTAGAGCACAGACTTCAATGTGAAACGTCCAGGAATATTGAAACCTATTACATTATAGATTTTAATGATCCCAGAAAACTCCTCTGTTATAAATAACATCTTGAAACAACGCGGGATAAAAATGTCGGAAAATAATAAAAAGCGATAATAAGTTGAGTGATATATTGTAGCTCTCAGAATAAACGTGTTAGTCTAGTAATACAGGCCGGAAAATTTAGAAGTTCGGTGATATATTTTGGCCAAAAGATATAATATATAAGGTTATTCAGTGATATATACGGCTTTAAATGCTCAAATGTAGACACGTGATATGGGTCCCACGCAGTTTGCCGTTGATGGGAACGAGTTTCATTGTGATGGGGGTTCTTTGAAGAGATAAATATATGTCTATCAAGGAAGAGAAGAAACATACGGAGTGGACCCAGGCCAATTTCTTTTCAAACATTTCTATGCTTTTCCGTTCGCCTGACAACGGACGCGGATAATACCAACGTACGATTGTGTAAATGTAAAAAAGGGTAGTTCTTAAGGATATCGCCAATATTAGGGGTGATTTGTATTATTAAGAATCAGATAAGAATAAAATTCATACCCTACCGAGGGTTTTCTATTGTACAAAGATTTACTTATATTTATTGCCAAAATCCATAACAGTTTTGCTTTCGAGAGACTGTTATCTTTTTGGGGAATATTTAAGAGCATAAAAATATAAAATTACCGTAGAACTATTAAGGTAAAATTCACGAACAATCTTTAAATTATTAACCCTTACTGAGATAGACAGCCAGCGCAGTCCAGGGGCAAGGCTTTGGACTCCCATTCCGAAGGTCGCGGGTTCGAACCCGGCGTGCGCAAATTAATTTTATTTGATTAATTTCTGTTATTTCACAATTAATTTATCAAAATAATATATACTATATTTGCGCCACGTTCCAGAGTGGAAGATACTGTCAGTATCGCCCTGGTTAAGACCACCATTCAGAATTGAAACGTTGCTTGAAATGGCTTTAGGTTTGATCTTTTTTTAGACCTGTGGCAGAAGTGTTGGTCATCCAAATAATGGCTTCCAGGGCGGCGGTACCTATGCCCGCCTCACAAAAGGAGGCCCTGGGGAAAATAATTTTCCTTATCTTTGAAGATGCTGCGTGGAGGGTTTTTTTGAGAAGAACGAGTGAACATGAGGGTCTTAAAGAGGCCTATGTTGTGGGAAGGAGGAAACACAGAGGCCGGCAAATCATTTCACAGCCGAACTGTTGAACTCAAGAACGATTCGTAGAAGCGACCCGTTCTCATGTGACAAATGTCAACCGTATACATATCACTGTCATGCGTTCGGCATGTTACCTGTCTATGCACCGATGACGCTAGTTCCTCGGAGAATCTTCCATTGAAATACAGGTAGAACAAGGATAGCACTCCCACCTGACGCATATGCTCTAAAGATTGCAATCGTTTTTTCGGGAAAATCTATCAAACGGACCGCCTCTTTCTGCACAGAGTCAAAGGTGTTTTTCAGGTACTTTGGGGCTCCAGACCAAAGGTGGCTGCCAAAATCAACCGTTGGGCGCACTTGCGATTTGTACAGGATTAGCAGTTGTGTACTATTAAAGTATCTGCGGACCCTGTACATTAAGCCCATATTCTGATGCCCCGTATCTGAGCTGGTCACTTAGGAAAAATAAATTAATAGAGGTCTATAAAAAACATTGTCGATTTAAATATTTTACCTGTAAATTTCCTGTTCTAAAATCTCGTTAGTTTATTTACACACCCCTCCAGAAAACCGAAGAAATAAATAAGCAAATTAGTGGTCCACCTCTCGTCTACGTTATTTTTACGATGTAAATCATTTTCCTGAAATGTTTTTTTTTATTATATTGGTAAATCAGTAATCTTTTCAATTCAATGGACTGATTTATGCGTAATTTTGTGGAAGGAAATTCCGGAAATACTCGAAATATTATTAGCATTCCACTGAGACGAAACGAATCGAATCGCAATTGCTCGAATGTGTCCCGATTCGAATAAATTCTCGAACCGGTATCGTTTTTCAGGAGATCGTTTAATGGAATTGATGATTAATGTTTACATAAAGTATAATAATGTTTGACACTAGTGATAAAATAATCTCTAAAAACCACGTGAAATAAATTATGTATTTACTCACAGCGCAGACTGAAGCAGACCCGTGAAAAATCGGGATATAGTTTAGTTTAAGGGGATACGCAGCGGTGATTTTTCCATACAAACGTATTTCCTATTTATCTCTGTGGATTTTAACCATAGAGAAAATATTGTTTTTACATAAAATAGATATCAACTACTAGCGTGTCGGTACTTTTTTTTTGATAAGTTAAGTTATGACCTTCTAAAAATCAATAAAATTGACTAGTTTAAACGCCGTCAAAAGACGTTCAGTATACAAACTAGAAAATGTTTTTTTTTTTAAACCAAAACGTACAGACATAAAATAGTTACTTCTTATGTTGTTGGTAAAAAAAAATTAAAAATCAGTCCACTTTTGGAGGAGAAATGTGGGGAATACAAAACCTCGAATTTAGTTAGATATTAGTAGCCCGAGGTGCATTGTCCCTTTCGCTCAATATCCGGTGGAGTAAGAGCAACAGTGACAGCAACAATTTAGAAAAATCAATTTTTCAAATTTCTCCACCACCCGGGTATCATCTTAAGCTTTGCCCGTGCTGAGTGCTGAGGCTTCCGTATTGAAGTTGAAAGTATTTAAAAAATATATTCCTTAGGATCAAAAAATTGACAAAAGTTTTATTTCACAATTTAGGAGGCAGGGGTGGTTACCGGCGCCCCGGGAGCTTTATTATTTGAAAAGCAACACCTCTGCCATAAGTCACCCCAAGTGGATCGCTTCGTTTGATGACTTAGAAGGCAACAACAAGCAGGCCGGACGATCGCCTTACACCAAGATGGATTCATACTTCCGTCACTTAGATTCATATCCACCTCAAACCCTTTTCCTTCCCAAAACATACTCTCCTTCCTTTCCTAAAAAGTCCGTTAATAAACCAGGATCCCAGAGATGATATTTTTTTTACATTAACTCCGAACAGGAGGCCCTGAGGTAAATAATTTCTCTCAGGGTCTAAGTCATCTTTGCGGATGCTGTGGATAGGGTCTTTTTGTGGAAAGGAACGAGTGCACCTGGGTCATGAAGATACCCATGTTAAATGGAGGGAGGAAAAACAGAGGCTGGCAAATCATTCCACAGCCGAGTCGTTGAACTCAAGAACGAGTTGCAGAAGCGACCCGTTCTCATGTAACAAATGTCAACCGTGTACAAATGTTGGGCGCGCGTTTGGCGTATTTCCCGACTATGCACCGGAGCCGAAGGAAGCAATGACACTATTTCTTCAAAGCAATTTCGATTGAAATACTGGAAACATAGTATAATAATTAATAATATTCAGTTTTTAGTTTTTTAATCATAAAATTACTTATTACTTAGTTACTTACATATAATTACTTATTACTTAGTTACTTATTCAATTTGGGAAGCGGGAATAGGTACCGCCGCCCCGGAACCATTTATTGGATAATTAACACCCCTGCCATAGATCACCCCAAGCGGTTCGCTACGTTTGGTGACTTAGCAGGGGTGCCCGGGTTCACGGGGTGAGATTTGTCTGGATCTTGACGGCGAATGCGTTTGCCCACCTACTGCAGTGCGAGCCGGGTCAGGAGAGACTGGTTGAGGGAGACTTGATTTAGACCATTCCAGCCGGACTTATTTGACCCATCACCTTGCATCGCAGTGCGAGGGTTGGATTCGTACATTCGTCTCTCCTAGACTCATTGACCCCCAGATTCCTACCCACCCATCTTACGTTTTTCCTTCCCAGAACTTCCATTCCTTCCTTTCCCTTAAAAGACCCTCCACACAGCATCCCCAAAGATGACATAGGCCCTGAGGGATTTTTTTTCCTTAAGGCCTCCTGTGTGGAGCTTACGTAAAAAAAAATGTTACATGGTTTCTGACCCAATAGAACTGATTACCCAACTCTATAATATATAAAGTTAAGGAGCACTGGTTTTGATAGTAAATTTACTTGTATCTACCTTCCTTGTGCCGTATACCTTTCAGGAAAAGATACCATTCCAAGAAATACTGCATCTTTCCACATGATTGCACGAAAACTTCTGAACCAGTTCAAAGTTCAAATAAAATTTATTTTGGTCCTTTCACAGTTCCCAGATTGTATAATATCATGTAATAGCATCATAACAGTATCCGGTACGACAAAAGTTACTTGTGCAGAAGTTACTTGTTCCCATTGAGAGAGTTCTGATAAAATACACAGGGCTTAACCATCTAAATTTGTATTCAACGCAATTTACATTTAAAAGACGTTTTATTTAACGCACATCCAACAAAATGTACAATAATGTATATTAATACATATCCAACAAAATAGTTCAGCTTTTACTGAATAATTAAAAAAAGAAATCCTGCGTTCAAGACCCATTTTTTTTTTAATATGTTTATTCAGTTTTTTAATTATACAATTCCACTTAAATCTTACTAAACTGATCAATTAGTTTGATTGTAAGAAATCTCTCATTTATTACCTTACAATAATATAATTAAATCTCAACTTGATGTTTTAATGCTTAATACATACTAATTACTTCTGTGACCGTAACTTTATTTTTTTTTTGTATCTTGTTCTTTTTCAAATATCCGTTTAGATATTTTTTTTTATTTTTTTTATAGAGAATACCTCACAAGAGTCCCAACTGCTCCCGTCTGGAGCCAGTGAGACTATGGCATCCCCAATTGGGATATGTTGTAAGGCTGAAGGAAAGTGGGGAAGGGAAGGAGATGGGGAAGAGGAGGGTAGGAAAGTACCTGGCTATTCAGATCTAGTCACTAAACACGGCTAAAGCCATTATTAAGCAACGTCTCAATTCTTAATGGTGGTCTTACACCAGGGCGATACTGACAGTATCTTCCACTCTGGATATATATTGGTATCATCTTGCTCTTCAATAATTAAAAAAAGTTAATAAGTAAACTAAAGTTCAAGCGACGCGATCGCCGCTCGTCTGTATTTTCTATACTATTATTAGTGTTTGAAATCGCCGCTAGGGGCTGCACTAGCAAAATCGTATGACAGGTACGCCGTTCTTCCACGTAGCTACTCACAAGCGACGCTACCTCTACCTGTCATACTGTTTTGCTAGTGTAGAGCCTAGCGGCGTTTTCAAACACTAATAATACTATGGAAAACACAGACGAGTGGCGATCGCGTCGCTTGAACGTAGCTCGTGACGATAGGCGTTACAGGTACAGAAAAGCGGTGATCGGACACAAGTGAAGCAATAGGTTAAATAGGTTACAATAGGTTAGGTGTTTGGATATTTTTGGTAAATTTTAATGGTTTTATTTCAGTTTTCAAGATGTGTTGAAGTGCCACTCTGTTGAGTGGTTGTTGTTTTGTTGAGATTAAAGCTTGTTTTTATTGTCTTTGTTCATTAGACATTTAAATTCCGACTGGCGTTGTTAGTGTCTTTTAGCACAGCTGTAGTACTTATTTTTGTTAGTTAATAAATTATAAAAAGTGTATCAAAATATTTGACGTGTTTTTTAGTTTTTTTACTTTTACACATTTTAAAGCTCAAATGCCGGAAAGGATACCGAAAATAACGTAGCAGGTATCATAAATGATAATGATTCAATTAAATTAAACAAATAACTTTGTATCAACCACTATTATATAATCACAATTACCTACATGTTTCGGAACCGATGGTTTCTTCGTCAGGGTAGTAATGACGAAGAAACCATCGGTTTCGAAACATGTAGGTAATTTTAATTATATAATAGTGGTTGATACAAAGTTATTTGTGTAATTTAATTAAAAATGACGCCACAAAGTGATTTTGCGAAGTTTGAAAAAAAAGATGATGAGTCACTTTATGTAATTTGAACATTAGTATTTTGTTTTAAAGGTCCACTTAAAACTACAAGTGGTTTTGGAAAGGTTCACAAGATTTTCAATTTTTGCGAAAAAATTCATAATATCGACCCTTTGGAATAACAAGGTTCTATCTATTGCTTTGACGTCATGCGATTATGAACTCTAGGGTAGCTTAACATAGATCCCATAACCGTGTGACGTTTCCGCAACAGGTGGAACCTTGTTATTCCTAAGCGTAGATATGTCAAAGACACCAATTTACACACTGTACATTATTTATCACTGCAGCTAAACAGTAGAATTGGTGTAGTTTTCTGAAAATTTGTTCATATCGGTAATTACGGTGGAGATTTTTTAACACCCTAATTTTTATATTTATCTGGCGTAAAATCATCACATAAATGAAACGGTGAATAAAAATTTTCAAATTTAGAAGCGGCTTCCGTTGAATCAAGCGTATTATATATATACGAGTGATGCGAGTTGATCTGCCAGAACCGATCTCAAATCGTTTAAATATTTGTAAGGCAGTTATCTTTGTCCCAAAGCTGTTTACGCACAACCGTTGTGTCTAATTGATCGTTAGGACGCCCTGCCGCCAATAGCGCGGGTTCTGTTTCCCGCCGAGGGAACAGGAGACAAGAGACGAGATGTAATCTGCCCTCTAGTGGGACTTGCTCATCCCGGGCACGGAGGAAACTTTACTTTCGCTCGAGAACTTTGCCGATGGGTAACCCGTGAAACTGTTGAATTTTGAACACGGCGACACATTATGTTCTAGGGATGATTGTTATTGTAATATGTAAAGTTATTGAGTAGTTTTGCAATAAAATTAAGGGACACAGAGCCCTACGGCAACCCCAAATATGACCTAAACCCCAATGGATACTTTAAGATCTGTAATGGGTATGTGTACCTATACAGAATAGAAAAAAAAGTTTTGGTTTCTTTCTCTTTTTGTCCTATCCTGGCAAGTTCCTGGCTTATTCTCTCTCCTGACTTGGCAAAAACTAGAGCGGTTTACATGATGCCATGTTTTAATCCAGTACAATTTCAGTTACTACGGTAACCACTATGCTGCGTACATGGTTGCTTTTTCAATTTTAAATTTTATTTTGAATGTCTTTGAACAGCGGTGATGGTTATAGGAAGGGACCAAACTCAGTGCAACATACTCGCTAATGGGACTCAGCTGAACCAGGTGGACAGGTTCAAATACCTCGGGGTCGAATTCTCCAGCGACGGTCGGCAAGACGGAGAGGTTGATCAAAGAATTAGTGCGGCAAGCAGTGTGCTACGTCCTCTCTACAGCTCAGTGATAAGAAAAGCTGAGCTCAGCATCAAGACAAAGATGGCAGTGTTTAAAACGGTATACCGCCCGACGCTCACTTACGGCCACCAGATATGGATGCTAAACGAACAAACACGCTCTAGAGTCCAAGCTGCCGAAATGAGGTACTTGAGAGGAGTGGCAGGGGTTACGAAATGGGATCATATAAGAAATTCTACGATCCGAGATGATCTAAACATTGAACCACTGCTACTCTTCGTAGAAAAATCGCAACTGAGGTGGCTTGGACATGTACTAAGAATGTCTGATGACCGAATTCCGAAGAAAATACTGAGTGCCATTCCAGAGGGTAGACGTCCAATAGGCCGCCCCAGACACAGTTGGGCGAGGCAAATCCAAAAACTGTGCGAGGAGAGGATGGATCTGCCATGGACGGAGGCCGATCAATCGGCGCAAGACAGGGACGTATGGAGGAGCCTTGTCGATGCAGTGGGTCCCCGACCCGAATAGGACAAGGGGAAGAAGAAGAAGAAGAAGAAGAAGATGTCTTTGGTGGTCATTATTATGCCGATTATCTTTATTTCTTTATTTCGGTACATTTTTTTGTGACGCTCAATTACACATAGACTTGTCTTTAAAAAAATAATACTAGCATTCCGCAGACATTCTTCATCATGATACATTTGTTAAGATTTATTCAAACTATAATTAAATCTTGTTGCTGAGTTGCAATATTCTTAAAATTGTATTGTTTGTCAGAAAAAAACAGAGTGCGTCGTCACCAATTTGACTGGCCAATCATGTACTAGCTTCGGGCGGCCACAAGAAGCTAAACACAAAGCTAGGACCGAAATTTCGGTGGTGGGGGGCGCTACTAGCTTAAATAATATAACCACATCCTATTAAACAATCCTGTCTTGATTCATTACTTTATTAGCTTTCTCTCTAGCTTACTAGGTTAAAAATAAAGTTAATTCTGTCTAAACGTGGCTAAAGTTACTAGCCTACTAGGTAACTAGCAATAGCTTGTTATCCTGGCTCGAAATACTAGCCTTAGGTGCACCGGGCATTAATCGGGCTCTTCCTTTGTTAAATATCTCCTACAGTTAAAAACTCATTAGATAGACGAGCATTGTATAAATATTATATTATTACATATGCACAATTAGCAGGTAATTAAACCAATTAAGTGCATGCTGTAGCTTGTTGGAATATATTGTAGTAATGAATTTAAAATTTGAATTAAATTAAACAAATAACTTTGTATTAAACCACTATTATATAATCACAATTACCGATGGTTTCTTCGTCAGGGTAGTAATGACATTAAATAACAAAATAAACAAACAAGTATAGACTAAAAAGAACAGACTAAAAAGAACTATGGACAAAATATTATAGAGAAAGGTGATTAATTAATTAAAAAATATCGTAAAAACAACTATTTGAAATTAAATATAAAAATTATTTAAGAATATGAAAAATTACATTACAAAAATTATCAAAACATAATAAAGATGTTTAAACAACAAAAATAAATTATTTTAAATATAAGTATTAATAAGAAAACAAATATAAGAGATGGCTATTTTAAAAAAAATATTTGGTTGTTAATAATATTTAATATACTATTAACAGTTTTTCTAATTTCTAAAATTTCTAAGTTTGCTAATTGTATATCTGTTGTGTTTGTGTGTAAAATTTTTAACCCTTTATTTATATCAAAAGAATGATTTGTTTCTAAAATGTGGTTGGCAAATTCAGAATAATTACTATTATTCAATCACCTTAGATGTTCCTTAACTTTAATATTAAAATTTCTAATATAAAAAAGTTACAATCGTTACAAATTAATTTATAAACTCCAGATTGGTTCAAAAAATCACCCTTATCCTTGTTATTTAATATATAATTTTTTAAATTGTTATTTGTGTAAAAAACTGGGTTAATATTATCTGGCATGTTTTTAATTAATAAATTTGAAGTATTATCATTTAAAAATTAATTTAATTTAAGTTTTTCTTTAAAAATAAACTGTGAACATTTTCAGTATTGTTTTCTAGTAGAGAGTCATGTTTCGTGGGTTTCATTAAATTTGAAAAATAACTTTGGCCAAATTTATACAGCTTTACAATATTGGATCAATCGGCGTAACTTCCGATGGTTTTATATCGATAACCGCAATACTGGCGGATCCGTCCACGAATTCACATTCCGAAACGTGAAACGCCAATCAAAACGTAAAAATATTAATAAAATGTCAATGTTTAATTGAAATACTAACCTAAGTATGCATTGGCGGTACGCATTTACTTTTTGACACTAAACGGGAGTAAATTACATAGATAATGAGCGATTGACCAGCAGCTGAGAATAAAAGCATAAAAAATGCTTGCAACTGTACAGGGAAGTTCCAATGAGAAAGATCGATTATTCCCCGTATCAAATTTTTTAAATTAAAAATTAAAATCGATTTATTTCATTCAAAACTTGCTTTAATATATACCTACATTCAAGTAAGCAATAAAAATGCCCAAAACGCACGATGATAAATTATTAAATATAGTGTACTTTTTGCAAGTATTTATAATTTTTTAATAATGTCTAAACAAAATAATTGTGTAAAAAAAATTTTTAATATTTTAGTTTGTAAGACCTTAAAAAAATTGAAAAAACTGAGGTATTTTTGTCACAAAACACGTTCTCCAGTTTATTTTTTAATGACTTTAATTTAACTAAAATTAAAAATTTTAAAACTTTGTTGACAAGATTATGTATTGATTTATTTTCTTGTATGATTATAAGACTTGAAATTTGAGTTGTTTAATAGAATTTATCGATTCAAAATTGAACAAATCTGTCAACGACCAACGGTATAGTCTTAGTATATTAAAAATACACATATTTTTTCAAAATTTTAAAACTGCGTGTACCAGATAAAATACAATATTTCAAAATCAATTCATGTTTTTTTGTAAAAAAGAGTCAATAAGTTAAGAATTTGATTTAAAAAGGACTAATTTCTGGTATTTTTGATTGCGTCTTAGATGCATTATAAAAGTCCATGGATCGCGTACACATTTTTTTTTATTTCTAAGAGCTTTGTTAGTTAAATACTATTATTAAATAAGCCAGTAATTTTGAATAACGAACGACATCATCCAAAGGTATGTTTGTATTGATAGTTATCCTGATACTATGGAGGCCGCGTTAAAATATATCAATCGTTGGTCGTAATATCTGATTACAATCGTATACCATGCTCGCAAATATTGATAACTGACCATAGATGACGGATTTGATCAGTATCGTATTGATAGGATTTTCGTCAGTCCTTCTTAGAATTATATTGTAGGATGCTAAGAGTATATTCTCTTGCCAGGAGCAATGGTAATATCGTCCATTTATGGGTCGCTGGATTCTCGCAAGTGAGCTGCACTGGAAGTTTACTTCGAGGCCAGTACATGGAAGTGAAGTGTCACAGCCTATTATGAAGGTCTTGCGAGAAACTATTCCATGGACTACTAGCTTTTATTCATGACTTCGCCCATTATTTGAATCCTTGTGCAATATGGAAAACATGTATTTCATTCAATTTTACTATACATGAAAAATATTGATGCTTGCAAGATAGAAAAATGTTAAAATATAAAAGAAATCGAGGTATTAGGATATTGAATAAATAATTTTAAATTTAAACTTTCATGATTAGTGGACGTTGAAAAATACTGCAATTAAAATTTCAATAACGTAAAATGAAAATTTGCTTTTGTCGTATGGGATAACAGCTGACAGTCAATTTATAGTTAATAATTTATGTCCGTATGTGACATTTTGTTTTGAAATTTTGAATGCAGTTTTTTTATCGCCACAAATGCAAATATTTGTCAATGGTTTGAATCAAAAAGGTTTTTTCTAAAAAATATTCGTTTAAAGCTTTTCATTCAAAAGGTATTCTGACCGTATCTCTAATTCGTCCACAAAAAATATAATTACAATTTAAAGAAAATTGACTAAATTTTTGCTGACAGCAGACAAGAAACCTGTTGCAAATATTTTAAAAATTAATTCAGATTCACAAATCCTACAATATTTATAATATCCTGTGATTTAAATGGGTCTGGGCTAGTATTTCTCGAATAATTGTCATTATTTGAACAGCTAATCTTTTAGGCTGCTAGCGATTACATTGATTGATTGATTGACGTAAAAATGCACAAGCGAGATTTCACAGTGACGAGACACCATTTAAATTTTCTGCACTATACGCTTAATTTTGTCTAAAAGTTCAACCCTGCTTAAATCGTCAATGCGACTCATATGTACGAATAACTCGCCTTGTATGAATAATAATTAATAATAAATAATAATAATAAATAATAATTAATGTACTCGATCTCTCGCCTTCCTGTATTTGCTGCCCCGTTTGCAATCATATAGGAAACAAACACATCTAAACACCAGTATGTTCCGATGATACAGTAGTTCTTGAAGTCTCTCAGATACGTAGAACCAAAGTGGTGGGTAATTGATTTTCCAGTACACGAAAGTTACATCTCAGTTTAGAATTGGATTCCCCGATATATGGCCCAGTTCGCTAGAAACCACTTAAGCCTGCATTTGAAGCATGGCTTGGGTTTAAGTTAATTATATCTCAGTTATGTTGCGTCCCACAATACTTACATCAATGTTTTAATGTAAAGCCACTAGACAGATCGATGCTTAAAATTGCAAACATGTTTGGATAATTATTTGGTGTACTGATATTAATTACAAGAATGTGCAATCTTACAGTTTTATTTTTTTTTGTAATGCGAAGAATATGGTTTACATTTATACACATATATTTAACAAAATATTTTATTGAACCTTATCAGGAAAGAGGAGCTCTTGTGCCAGATAGGGGAGCCACGATTTTTATTTAGGTTGTATGTTATAATATTCTGTTTTGTAAAAAATATTTATTTTTTTATGAGTTTTTGGAAAAATTATTTAATTTTATTTATTTGTTCTATTTGGTTGACGCAATTCTAAAGAAAGATTAAAGGCTTGATAAATATAATGGTTTTCGCATTTAAGTTTTTTTTAAATTAGGTGCAATTAATTGATTTCCATTTCCCATTACTTTGTAACATTCTTGTTATTCTTTGTTTATTTTTTCAAACAATTTAAAAAGTTTTTTTTTTAATGTTTCTTATTCTTTGAATAGTAGATATAACATTTGTGAATTTTATGGCCACCAAACTAGGCACATGCCCGTGTTTTGGTGGCCGATATTCTATCTAATAAAGTGATTTTGTTGAGAATATGTTACAATTTTTTAAAGTATTACTGATGATTCTTTGCGAAATTTTTACGGAGTTCAGATTTTTTTGTTTGTTATTTCTTAACCTAACAAATACACATTTCCCTATTCTATTTACTAGCTCTGTAATACGGCTATTCCATTTCAGTTTACGATCAATGATAAAACCGAATACTAAATTTCAGAAGAATGGTTAGTTACAGCACAAATAGGATAATGTTGTTATAATAATTCATTTGATTATATTAAAGTATTAATTAAAAAATTAAAGTATTTAATTCATTAAATCTTTTCCAATTTCTATTCTCACGGAATTCTCAAATTACGTATTATACAGTTTTACTGGCTCTTGATCAGTTACTTAGGATTCGGTTTCATTTAAGTAAGAGACATCTTTCAGAAACGAAAGTTCTTTGAAAAGACTTAAGACAGTTATGAATATCGAGGTAAAAAAAAACCTCGGTTTTAATCTAGCCTAACCTAACCAAACCACACTCTTCCTACTTATTCTCTTTCATATTTCATTTCTCCTTTCACAGGGGTTTCCACTCGAGTGACAGGTTATGAAAATTTTGGATGGGGGATTCATTGGCTTTAAACCGCAGTAAGCGGTTGAAAATGAGTACCCAAATTGACACAATTATTTTGTTATTTGAGAATATATAGCGAAAATATGAAATAGAAGTCAGGGACGCCCGAGGAAGACATAGCACGATCAAGTGAATCAAATACTTGAGTCGGGCCATGTCAAGAGTCAGAATAATAGAAGAGTATGTATGAGACGGATCCATGGTAACTCAGAATCAAGTCAACTCAACACCTCTTTGAAAAGTCATTAGACGATATGAAAAAATATATATATACAAAATCCTAATGTAAACCTATTTAAGAAATTAAAAAAAATATTTTTCCTTTACTTTTAGTGACTTTTCAAAGTAGGTGTTATGTTGACTTTATTCTGAGTTATCCGGTCACCGTGTGATACGGTATATGAATGTGAACGAGGCAAAGAGTGTGTGCCAAGTCCGAGATGTTTGGCGGTTCTTCCTCTCTGCCTACTACTGCGGGGAAACGCCGTGATGGTTAAATAGTTGGTTAGGTAGTTAGATGTGTTGTTTGGAGAATTCAACATTAATTGGTGGAGACACAGATCTCGTGATTTCAGTAGCAACTAGCAACACGTATGAACTGTGCGCGATAAGTTGTTTCTATTTGAGTACACAGTAGTATCAAATATAATGATCACAGACTCACCTTTTAGACGGTCGTATCCATAAAGAAAAAAACCAAAACCTTTACTTTAACCCTCTCAGCCCGCGACATAGTAAATAACTAATTGCATAAAAATGTTATCAAATTCTTATTTGTACATCTAATATCATTCAAATTCTCCAGTCCGAATGAGTCCTAAATTCTCAAGTCTTTCGAAATAACTTCAATTTATTAACTCCATTTTTGGCAGTAATCTTCTTTTAAACATAATATGAAAAGTGAGGGTGTAGCAAATGTAAAATTATGCAACGTCCAATGTGTTAAATTTAGTATCCTCCGCGTGCAAAGTCGTATCTCCTCCAAGCATAAACATTCTAATTAGAGTGTGTTTATCGGAAGTGACCTGCCAGGTAAGTATGTTTTCTGTATCTATTTGCAAATAATAGTTCTAGGTAGAGCCTAAGAAGTCATCAGAAGGTGCACAGCGCCCTTGAGGTGATTTCCCACAAAAACGGCGCTCTACAAATTATCCAATTATTATTATTAAATAACTTGCATTTTACTGTGGAAAGAGCGCCCAAGGCTATTCGAAACGTTGACTCTAAAATGAAGAGAAGTGCAACATGGGTTGTTCCCCAAAAGTTATGCAATAGATTACGTTATTTTGTGTCCACCATACCTAAACCCTTCCGGTTACATAAGTATGTGTATGTACAATATGTACATGTACATTCGTCTGTTTAATTTCCAGTAGTTTGGCGAAAAGCCACACATTATATTTAACGAACAAGGACATTCCGAAGCTTACCCTTTGCGCCTCACATTAAATAAGACATTATCCAAGATAAATCCTTCAGACTGCTGCATGGATTAAAACACAATCTACATTCTGAATCCTTTGGAACTAAATATATAAGAGACAGAAATGCCTTTCACATTAATAAGAAAGTCAGAATTGAACAGAATTATTTTTTAGATTAGAACTTTAAGGCCGCGATAACCCGCTCAAAAAGAAGAAGATGGAGAGATACGACAATACGAACGTGGGAGCGAGCGCGCTAACATTAAAAACCATAAAATTCGTGCGAAAATTGTGAAAATGTTTAATAAAAGACGACTTGTTTGAAAAAGAGCAAAAATCTAGAGGGGGGATGTCTCAAGTAGCATTTAAAGAAACATTATGATTTTTTTCATGCATATAACGTAAAATAACAGAATCAAACGTATTAATAATAATTTTTGGAGCATACTTTGCGATTTATTTCTATCGAGGGAATTTCAAATAATTACCATTTCGGCGTGGGGAATGTATAGATACTATCTAAAAGAATAACATATATATTTTCTAAGAGCTTAAAACTTTTAAGGAAAACGTCTCGGAAATCGGTAGAAATTGGGAGAGCGGCCCTTTAAATGTAAGCGATTAAAAAATATACTTAATATACTAATTATTGTTTTCTTATACACATGGTGTTAAGGATCGTGCTTGACTTACTTTAACCAGTGATTTCTGATATATTTTAAAGTAAAAAATAAAATTTTGGTCTCCGGCGACAAATTTGGATGTTTTTTTTTTCTATAAAAATATAAAAAAATAGTAGGTATTGGACAGTTGGGGGGCGGGTTAAGAGGTTAGACGGTTACTCGGCCAAGTGACCAGTGACGACATGTGGAAGAATTTTATTTAGTTTGGTTTTGATAAAAACAAATGTCTTTTATGAAATTTAAAAAAAAAAATTTAAAATTTATTTTGATTTGAAAAAAATTTTGAAAAAAAAATGTCATCAGAGACCAAAATTTCTTTTACATTTTTTACTCCAAATAATGCCAGGAATCACCGGTTAAAGTAAGTCAAGTACGATCCTTAACACCCTGTATCTATACATATTACCCAAAGGTAATAGAAGATACTATTTTATCTTTTGTACTTTATTTGTTTCTTCTGTATTTAATAAAACTCTTTATTGTCTACATTCATTTAAATATCCATATATTTCTGTAAATAAATAACCAACACAACTGCCATAGATCGCTCCAAAGGCTTAGCTGTGTTTAGTGATTTAACGGAAGTTCCTGGGTTCACGGGGTGAGGTTTGTCTAGGTCTTGGCGGCAGATGCGTTTGCCCACCTACTGCGATTCTAAAATGAGTTAGTAATGAGACTCTCATAAATCATGTTCATTCCTATCAAATCCCTATTTTAGATTCAATTTTCATTACCTACAACTCCTATAAGGCAGAACTCTGGAAAAAGTTTTCACTATAAAACAAGCTAGCATAGACAAAGTACGGGAACACTGAACTATTTAGACTCTATAATTCCAATGTGCAATGTTGAAAACTTTCCGCGCAAATTATTTTTAGAAAGAACCCTTTACATTTTTAACACCGGATAAGTTAACTGTAAACTGAACCAGCAATGCATCTGTTGTCGTCTAGGGATCGTTTTTAGTAATTTAAAACCTGAGAAAAACAGTTAAAATGATTTATTAAACTTCTGGACGGCTGCCAACCAATATACTTCTTGAATTTTTCAACCCTAAGCACCCCACAACGGCCAATCATCCCTTAATTAGAAACTGATATTTTATACTTCTTGGCGGTGGTTAAAAATTGAAGTCGTAAATTCTTGTATAATTTTTATAGCTACGATCATAAACAACATCAACGTGGACTTTATGATATTTTTCAATTACAACTCTTCCGGGAAATTTCCTTCGTTGTTGAAAGGTGTAGGTATAATAAAGCGCGTGGTTTAAGGGGGGACAATAAACAGACATTATTGAGGTTAAATCAGTTATTTATGGCTTGTGTATGAGAAGTTTGATGACTTGTTACAGTTATGATTATGATAGCTTACTTTATCAATGATTAAAACCAACTTCTATTCTCTGGCAACCTTTAATTTTCGTAATCATCTAGTTACAAAAACGTTTATAAAATACTAGCTGACCCGGCAAACTTCGTACCGCCTCAGTTTCAATAAATGTTGTGTTTAATTTATTAGCTGAAATAAATTAAGTTAAAATAAATAGGTATCTACTCTAAGTTCAAAAAAATGAAATTGAGCTGTTTACTAAGCACGAAATGTTCGTCACACTACACCATTGATAGTTCGAATTGATTCAAATTATGTCGACCAACGCACATTATTTGAAAAGCCGTTCCATACAAAATATATGAAAAAATTAATTTTCTTCATAATTATTTTCCCCGTGATTTTTTTCGATGTTTTAATAGTTATTCTGTTAATCGGGACGGAGACAAATCCAACAAATCAAAGATTATAAAAATCGGTTCAGCCGTTCTTGAGTTATAAATGGTGTAATGAACCCTACTTTGTTTTATATATTAACATTATAAAAGTGTGGGGCGTAGTTTTCTAATTGAAGGACCTTTGAAATGTGTGTATGACGAAACCACTGCACTTGGAGTAAATATGCATATACAGATAAAGAAAAGGAAAATAATGACTTAAGACGATAGACTTCGCTTTTCGGCCCATACAAAAAGGACGCCCGGGAAAAAACACTTTTCTACATCGAAAATTGCACAAAATGAATATATTTTTTTATACTGCCTTCTAGAGGGTGAAAACTATGTCGGTATGTTTTCGAATTTTCGATGCGTTTCGTATTAACGTAAACATTCACTGTCAAACATGTACGATTTATCAAAAAATATTATTTAAGGAAAAAGTGCTGCTAACTCAACTCTCATAAAGAATTATAAAATTATAAAAAGCTACCGACGTAGCTTCTTCTTTCTAAAAAATATATATTTTTTAAAATTTCAATTTCGTGTAAGTTTCGGTGTAGAAAAGTGTATTCTCCATAAACCCCTTTTCGAGCGATTTCTGTAGGTAAATTTGAGCGTTGTCTCATTCGTACATTTCGCATTCGCATGTATTGTAAGTGTGCGTGAGCTTATTCTGAGCGGGACAGAATGACAGTCGCGGGTGTTCCGCGTGTCGTTCAAAGTCTAGCCTCTTAAGAAGAGCGAAATAGCGGAATATTGATACAAAGATATTTATGCAGCGAGGATCAATTTGTGACAAAATCTGGGTAATAAAAATGACAGATCTACAGGAGAAAGGTAGGTTAGGAAATTTAAAACAATTCTAACTACCAAACACAGCGGTTGATGATTTATAGATGTAGGTGTGTATTGCGTAAAGGCCCAACCACACAGTTTTTCGAAATCAAATATAGCCCCTTACCCCGACCTGTCTCACACTTGGAGTTTGCATCTTTGCCCAGTGCGACTGTTGGTCAAGCGTCGTAGTATCTACTCGTTTAAGTGGGAGGACTCCCATCATAGTACTCGTAGTAAGCGTCGTAGTATCTACTCGTTTAAGTGGGAGGACTCCCATCATAGTACTCGTAGGTATTTGTAGAAATTTTTTTGGCAATGAGTATGATTGTTTCACACACTTCAGAACGCATAATAACAAATAACTATCACGCTTAGATAATCATAAAAAATATATAATCGTTTTATGAATCCGATGAAGATAAAAATTAAACACACCTCATCAGTTTTAATCCATGCAGAGTGTGTGCTGCAAAAAATTTACACACCTAATAAATAATGTTCAAAAAAGAAAACAAAGCAAAAGCTTATGAATATTCCTCGGAATGATCCTCGTTGCGTTTGGTGACAGGGGTCGTAATATGTAAATTTGTCATTATTAAATACGAAGAAATATGAGTTTCCGGTTATGTGGCGTGTTTCGCGCAATGGCCGCTAGATGGAACCTCCTTCGGGACAGGGGGGTGGTCAACCGAAATAGCTATCACTCATTCTAAGGTAAGTGTAGCCAGAAGTGGAAATGGAAATTAACTGCCACGTAAAGGACATTAAATTACGCTGAACATTCTCGAGTCTGCCGATAAAACATGTCGATCTTTTAATCGGAAAGCTGTCAGTTCTTTTTTTTTTAATTTTAGAAAACCAAAAAAGTTTAATTGGAAGAAAATCACTTGCTTCATGCTTTATTTTACTTTTTTCAAATATTTCTCCCTTGTGGGTCGGAGACTTATCGCTTACATAACACCCCCTGACTGGCGTGAACTAAGGGCAAATGAATTCTCCCTTATCGGTCCTCTATACTGGCGAACAAATTTCAGACACAATCGTAGATATATAATATAGAGAGCCTTCTAACATTTACGAAAATGATAACTCGTGTTTCCTCTTTGTATATTTATACTTTTGGATTAGTTTAAGTGCAACATTAGGATATAAAATGCTGTTTTCATAGATAAAACGTAGCCAAAATGCATTCAATAATTTGGTAAAAATGCAGCCTCAATTCAATATTATACTATTCGGTCTATTACTTATTCGTTATTTGTTATTATCAAGTTTAATTTTTCGAACTCCATATTAATTTTAGGTTTTACTTTTGTATATTCGATAATACAATTATTCAATTTACTTTAAAAAACAGCGTATTTATAAATAAGTTCTGCTTGATGAATATGAATCTTTGTACTCCAACTGCGGTGCAAGGCGATGGGTCAAGAGATTCCGACTGGAGAGGTCAAAAGGTCTCCCTCAACCAGTCTCCCCCCATCCAGCCACGCTTAAGGTGGGCTAACGCATCCGCCGCCAAGACCTAGACAAACTCCACCCCTTGAAATCAAAATAGAGCACCATTTCATGATAAGCGTCGAAACACCATTGTACACGGAAAAAAATGTTATTCTAAAATACGATAATGTTAAAAAATTTTATTCTAAAATACGATAATGTTATTCGTAAAAACGGGACTGAAGTTCTTAGGAACAAATTAACATTAATTAGTTAATAATTTGTTTCCGATAACAGCCCCGTTTTTACGAATAAAATGATCGTATTTTAGAACATTTTTATCCGTGTAAACAGCTGGTCTTCCTTCCTTTGACAACTATTTAATTAGTAAACCCAGCATTCATCCCTTAAATACTAAATTAGTATTATCATTGAATAACAATCTTGTAAATGTCCTTTACGCCTTTCTGTCTGCCACAAAAATATTAATTTTTCTACGAAAAACACAAAAGCTATTCTGGTCCTGTCGTTTTTCAAAGCACGACAATTTTCACAGCGCTAACGAATCATTTGTCACCGAAAAACAAATTTTATTATATCAAAGCTAATCGCAATTTCAATCACTGGAGCTTGATATTCTTGCCTAATAAGCTAAACCAGTTAAACCATTCAAGGCAACGATGAATAGGGGTTTCAGTAGTAGTGTATTATGTTATCATTTAAATCATCGTCTACTGGCGACACATTACGACATGGTACGAGTTATTAACAGTAACTAGTAAATGGACTGGTTGACATACTGTCAGTCCTGTCCCTTTAATTAACATTACTTTCACACTAAGGCGCTCCGCTGACGAGGCAACTGAAACCAAACTAAAACCGGCTGGTTTCTATGTCTTGATTGGTTAAAAAGCTTGTTTAACCATAGACGAAGAACAATCGGCTGGCAGCTGGCAACTAGCAACGGCCGGCCACGGCAATTAGCAGTGCGAGTCGCGAGTCACTGCTTGCGTTACCATTGACAACGGGTTTTTGAGTGAGTGTGCGGGCCATCAAATTGTCATACAAAGACAGTTGCCAGTTGACAGTTTTTAGTTGCCTCAGTGAGCGGATCGCCTAAGTGGTCTTTGATTCAAGTATCGCAACCGACGAACACATTTTTTTCAAATTCTTCGACATCGAAATGGAATATTGCAACAAGTAATGTTTTATATTTAGTTATGTTGAGCGAATGAATGAAGAAAGGAGTGTAAAGAGAATTTATGACGCGAATGTGAATGGTTGAAGAAGCCGAGGACGCCCAAGGAAGACGTTGCACGATCAAATAAATCAGATACTTGAGTCGGGCCATGTCAAGAGTCAGAATAATAGAAGAGTATGTATGAGAAGATGTATGAATGTGAATGAGGCAAGGAGTGTGTGCCAAGACCGAGTTGTTTGGCGGTCTGTCCTCTCTGCCTACCCCTGCGGGGAAACGGCGTGATGGTTTGTTAGTTAGTTAGTTAGTTACTTTATTTTATTTATTTATTTATTAAAAAAGGATGCATTATGTAAAAAACATAAGCAGATGTGCAGTTTTACAATGATGGAATTAATGAAAAATATATATATAAACTTAATATCAAACATTAAATATAGTTGGACAGTACGTTTATAAAGTAAATAGAAATTAACAATTATTTAATGGAGAGTAAATAAATATAATTAAATTATGTAGATAATATATAACATAATTAAAGCTCCATGACCCGTGATGGAACTGACGTGAGTCTCTTCAGTCTTTAAAATAACAAGTCCCAACGACACGGTGAAATTCCGGTTCCACGACAACTCAACAAAATATTCAAATTGCTAGGATACTTGCGCGAACAAGAACAACTTGTAAAAAGCGTTTATAAGTAAAAATACTATATGCGCGCCATCTTCGAAAGAGTAAAATACGAATTCTTTTTACTATCACCTTAATAAATTATTTACGAAATTTTCCGAATAATTGCGTCGTTTGTATTTTTATTAATGCTATTGAAAATATAAAAAAAATCTACATTGGAAACCGCCCACCCACACCGAGAATAATATTAATTTTTTCAATTAAAATGAAGTGGGAAGATTTAAAATTTTATCTTGATTCAAGATATTATTTGTTATTATTGGGTTTGAATAATTCTATCGAAATATTCAAATATAAAGAAAATAAGTTAAGGTAACATGTAGACTAATACAGACTTGATAAATATTCATTTGATTCTGAAGAATATAGAAGACGCCGCCAGAAGCGGAGCATAAAGAAGTTTTTTTAGCTAAAATAAAAAATAACTACTTTGCTAAAAAATATATCGTTACCTTAATTATTAATAATTCATTTATTAAGTAAATATAAATTTTTGTTATCACAAAATGAGATATGAAAGCAATCTTTTAACGTGTACGTTTTTAGATTTTCACGGCCAAAAGCATTTTCGTTGTTTGTTTTTGGGGTGTTATGCCGTGTTGTGCTACCTCCTTCTTTAGCCGACGTTTCGGACAGCGTTGCAGTGTCCATCATCAGGGCAGATCCGGCAGATCCGTCGATGTGAATTTGTAGTGTTAAGTGTGTGCTTATTTAGTTGGAAGCGATACCGTGCCGTTAGCCTTATTTCAGAAGAAAGTGAACTACTTTGAAAGGGAAATTTGGTGAAAGCGCAGTATTTACGTTAGCCTGGGGCCCGTCCACGGAGAAATGTAACGAAATTTCCAAACGAAAGTAGTGTCATCTTGTGGCGAATTCTAGAAATAGAAAAAGAAGGAGGTAGCACAACACGGCATAACACCCCAAAAACAAACAACGAAAAAAAAAAAAAAAAAAAAAAAAAAAAAAATCTTTTAACGTGTTTGAGGGGTGGTCACTAGACTAACTATCCGGAGGTCGCGGGTTTGAATCACTGCGTTTGAAAGTAAATTTTATTTGATTAATTTGTGCGGCACATTCTAGAGTTAAAGATATTCTCAGTATGGCACTGCTGCAAGACCACTATATAGAATTGAAAAGTTGGTTGAAAGGCTTTAGCCGTGTTTGGTGACCAGATCTGAATAGCCAGATAATACCCTAACTTTGTTTTCACCATCTCCTTCCCCTCCCACTAACTTCAGCCTAAATTGGGGATAGTCTCACTGGCTTCAGGAGATTGGGAGAAGTAGGAATTCTTGTGCGGTAGTAAATAAAATGTATTTCTTAGAAAGGGTTAAAATTGGAAACAGTTCAAAATGTTAGGGATATATTTTTTTAATTTAACATTAAACTAAAATAATTTTTTTATTTTTTTTTATTTAATTTTTTTTTTTACAAATACAGTTGTTATACATTGTATATATATATTTTTAATACATTTTTTAAATATCGTGATTCACCTTTTTTTTAGCAATGCTCGTGTAAAAAAGGTGGAGCAGCGAAAAACAATTCAACATATATTTTTAAAATGTGTAGTAAGGATAATGAAAATTATAATATTTAATTTTTTTATATATGTAAATCATACATTATACGTGAAAATAAATATTCCACAAATGAATTAAAAAGCGTATTTAAAAAAAATACTAACCCCGTACTATTTATCAAATTTACTGGAAAGCGATAATATGAAGGAAAAAAATAGTAAACTTGCGGTTGTTCAGTTTATTATTTGAGAACGAAGTCCACTAAAAAAACTCCACACTGCATCCCCAAAGATGAAATAGGCCTTTAGGGAAATTATTTTCTTGTGAACCTCCCGTGTGGAGTTAACGTATTAAAAAAACTAAGTAGTTTCAGAATGTTAATTCACAGTTTTTTTCCTTTCCAACTTATTTCTATATTCCATTTGTCTTTTTTGTGTGCCGTTGAAAACTAACAACATTTTTTTATTTAACTAAAGAAGATCTCATGAAATTTTGATTTTGACTTTTGAATTCCAGAGAGAAAAATGGGAGTAAAATTGATGACGCTGGATTTGACCGATCAAAAATTATTCTCTGACGAGTAGATTTTTTTCCGTATGAATAATAATAACCCCGTATCGATGAAAACATTCCGAAATTATTGTTAAAGTAATTTGCAGAATTCAGAAATAATTCTTGGCCTATTTACCCGTCTCCTTCACCCTCCATTATGGAAATTAATGAATTCTCTGAAAACGGAAATAATGTTTCTATTTTACGACTTGAAATTTTCCCTCCGATTCTTGAATAATGATAATCATTATTGAGCCAATTTGAATGGATTATACAGATTCAGTTTTATAATCTCAGCGTCTCTATGAGTGCCATTTGTATTTTAATTGAGTTTAGGCTGAGCCTTATCTCCAATGAAGATAAACTTCACCGTTGCTAAATTAATGATGATTTTCATATTTTTCTGACGGATTTCGATACTAAAATAATATTTCTGTTTTGCTTCGTACAGGGTTGGACTAAAAACATTTAAATTTTATATGGTATTAAGTATTTAAAATTAGTAAAAATTACACAAACCATCACGTAAGTTATACTTCTATATATGTATAAAACTCAGTATTCCTTTAAACTAAAAGCTATTTTCGACAAGATTGGTTGATTTTTGTGATCAAAAATGCGTAAATATGAATGGCTTCAAAGGTTTGACGATTTAATAATGTGGTTAGAATTTTTTTTATTTACGAACATGTGTGTAAACGAAACAATCTACTGGTAATGACAGTGTCATACCGCAGGTACATATGTGTTCCAACTGCTCCCGACTGCGATTGTCTGGAGCCAGTGGGACTATGACACCCCCAAAAATACAATATTGCCGCACGGAGAAAAATGTTATTCTAAAATACGATCATTATATTCGTATATACGGTTAAAAACGGGACTCAAGTTCTTACGAACAAATTAACAGTGTTTCAATGTTTATTGGCGGGAAAATGTAAGAAAAATTTGTTGGTATACGTACGAAATTATATATACCAACAAATTATTCTTACATGTTCCCGTCAATTAACATTGAAACCCTGTTAATTGG
The DNA here is from genome assembly GCA_951813805.1 of Limnephilus auricula. Taxonomy (NCBI): domain Eukaryota; kingdom Metazoa; phylum Arthropoda; class Insecta; order Trichoptera; family Limnephilidae; genus Limnephilus; species Limnephilus auricula. The sequence goes on from OX638401.1 coordinate 5,575,659, forward strand.
TGCGTAAGAACTTCAGTCCCGTTTTAAATCGTTTTTACGAATAAAATAATCGTATTTTAGAATAACATTTTTCTCCGTGAGCCATGGCAGTGGTGGATACATATGGGAGGAGCGGGGGGTGTAGCGGGCGCGCCCCCTCCCCTTGCGGGGCCGCCAGCCCGCACGCTATTCGTTTGTTTCTTTTGTCAGCCGACGAGTCGAGTTATCGAGTAGTTGTACTTTCTTATGAAGCGCGAGCGCGTTCGCCTCATCGTATTTTATAAATTTATGTATGGCATATAGATAAGTAACCGATAAAAGTAAAGGTAGCTTAAAATATATTTAGCGCCCCCCCTTGTGTTCTTTCTGTACCTGCCACTGCGCCATGGGTGGAACTACAAATCCTCCTTGAGAGGACGATGCTATGTTTTTACTTGTGATGGCAAAACACTTTATCTAAAACGTGCGAACACCTCAGTACATGTATTCTTAGTGAGGTGGTCACAAAATGCTTCTACTGGCCCATTTTCATAAAAATGCTGATTATTAATATTGTTTACATTACTGGTACTTTTTGTAATGTAAACATCTGTAAACTGCATGTTCGAGAATAGAAATAAATAAATGTTATGTAGCTGGGAGTAGGAGGGTAAAAAGATGCGAAAGAGATATAATCAGATCTTTTTTTAAAAAAATTATAGAGAAACCTCACAAGAGTCCCAACTGCTCCCTTCCGGAGCCAGTGAGACTATGGCATCCCCAATTGGAGTATGTTGTGAGGCTGAAGGTAAGTGGGGAAGGGAAGAAGATGGGAAAGAGGAAGGTGGGAAAGTACCTGGCTATTCAGATTTAGTCACTAAACACGGCTAAAGCCATTATTAAGCAACGTTTCAATTCTGAATGGTGGTCTTACAATAGGGCGATACTGAGAGTATCTTCCACTCTGGAACGTGCCGCAAATATAACATATCTTATTTTTATTAATTAATTGCGAAATAACACAAATTAATCAAAATAAAATTTGTTTGCGCACGCCGGGTTTGAGCCAGCGACCTTCCAAATAAGTGTCGAGTATCTTACCACTCGACCACGGACTGATTACCAATCCTAGTTAAAACCTTTTCAAGCCAAACTTTCTATTCTGAAGGTGGTCTCTTATGAAAACGATTCTGATAGTTTTATCAGCTGGTAAGTAAAACGGCAATATTTTCCAAAAGCAAAAAAAAACTTTAACCAGGATTTGAAAAATGAGGAGATAATTTTGAATAATAACTCTTTAAATTGTTTCCTTCTATCCAGCCAAAGTAATTTATTTTTATTTTACCTATCTCGCGAAAATATACATTGGCGTTTTGATGCAAGTACAAAGAATCAAGTCTAACGAAGTAAAACTCTAGACTATTATTATTCTTCCCTCAAAGTTTTCACAGGTTAAGGGGGTATTACCAGAGAATACTGGAAATTAGTCCTTTTTAAATCAAATTCTAGATGTATTGACTCTTTTTTACAAAAAAACATAAATTTATTTTATTATTTTATCTGGTACACGCAGTTTTAATTAATATTTTAATACTTTAATAAGTATTTTTAATGTACTAAAGTTATTGGTCGTTGGCAGATTTGTTCAATTTTCAAACGATAGATTTTATTACCCAACACAAATTTCAAATCATATAATACAACAAAATAAATCAACAAATCAAGTAATCTAGTCAGCACAGTTTTCAGAACTTTTATTTTAGTTAAATTAAAAACATTAAAAAATAAATCTGATAACCTGTTTTGTGACAAAAATATCTCAGTTTTCTATTTATTTAAGGTCTTACAAACTAAAATACTTAAATTTTTTTTACACACTTATTTTGTTTAGATTATTGAAAAATCATAATTACTTGTGATCAAAAAATACTTACAATAAGTACACGATATTTAATAATTTACAATCGTGCTTTTTGAACATTTTTATTGCTTGCTTGAATGTAGGTATATATTAAAGCAAGTTTTGAATGAAATAAATAGATATTAATTTTTTTATTAAAAAAATTGATACGGGGAATAATTATTTTTTCTCATCGAAACCTCCCTGTACAGTTGCAAGCATTTTTAAACTTTTATTCTCAGCCGCTGGTCAATCGCTCTTAAGTACGTGACTATATTGTGAAGCTGTTTTAAACTAAAACAAATGTTTTCCCGGCGATAAGAAGATATTAAATTAGATCAGCTCAGTTTGATATCATGAATGTAATGACATTTAAAAGATTAAATAAAACTAACGTTTTGCTATATTATAAGAAGTGTTTTGTGAAAATTTTCACGTTTTTTTTAAACACCAAATAACTTTTATAGTGCACATAATAATAAAATGGTAACAAATACGTTTCGTAGACAGGTACTGTACTGGACGCTCACGCCAGTAGCATTGACTATAAAAATATTTCTATTTTTGAAACAGATAATTCGTGGTGGAATTCCATTATAATAGTATAATAAAACAAATTTAAAACTTTTTCCACTTTTAATTTAATGACCGTAACCGGTTTCAGCTTGTCAAAGCCATCTTCAGACTGGTGAAAAATATTCTTAACCTAGGGATTTTATACAAAACATATTAGGGAGGGGGAGGAGGGGGCGGGGGGAGGGAGGGGTGGTCTACAGGGATTTTATTCAATTATGGATTTTATTACATTTGTTGTTAAGTGGTCTTGAGTGTCCAACTATCTATAGTATAATTTCTAGAAATTAGAATCATTTGCAAAATCTCCACTATTGTATCCATTGTAATTTTCTATCATATATGTTCCAAGTAAAATATGTACTTTGTTTGTATTAGGTCCATTATAAGAATAATCCTACTCCAACGTATCCCCCTTTATAAAATCAATTGTTTAATCAAAAAATTCCATAACATCATAAATATAATAAAGATTGTAATTAATAATAGACTTGACAACAATAAAATTAGGTGCTAATAATTCACATTACTTGTAAGGTATTTCCCAAACAATACTAAAGTATGTAAGCTACCAACCCTATGTAATTAGCCTACTGGGAATAACCAAAAAAAATAATTAGATAGTTGGACACTCAAGACCACTTAACAACAAATGTAATAAAATCCATAATTGAATAAAATCCCTGTAGACCACCCCTCCCTCCCTAATATGTTTTGTATAAAATCCCTAGGTTAAGAATATTTTTCACCAGTCTGAAGATGGCTTTGACAAGCTGAAACCGGTTACGGTCATTAAATTAAAAGTGGAAAAAGTTTTAAATTTGTTTTATTATACGACTATAAAAATGCCGGCTTCCTCTTCAGGGTACCATGGGTAAGGCTTTGCAAAATGAAACACAGACTTCACGAATGTCACAGGACAACTGACTGCTTTCGCCAGTTGTATCTCTATTTATTGGGAGTAAAAGGTAAACAGTCAAGATCATCAAAAAACTTTTCGTTTTGAAACTTGTAATTTAAAACCTGAAACGTTGATATTTTATTTATAAAATGGAGATTTTTGACTAAGTCTATTATTATCGTTCAGTATTTTGGTATAATTATGTAATTGCATTGTAGGTCAAAAATCGCGTTTTACCTATCGTGACATGGAAAGATAAATGAATCTAGAATCAGAACAACCTCATTAGTTGCATGCTTATTAACAGAACCGCCTGTTAAGTAGATTGCGAAGCAGGAGTGAGCGCAATCACACAGGTAAAATACAGAGCAAACGAATTGCGAGTATTTGCGTTCCTTGCTACGAATTTAGTGTACCTATTCTAAGGCAACTGCAATCAAAGTTAATAGTTTCTGTCTGTTTACTGGAAATGTACGTGACTATTCGTTATTTCTATTAATGAAAGACGTTTAACAAAATGCATTTTGGAAAAATCTGAAACTTTGATTGATTTTTTTTATTTTTTATATCAACTCCACACAGGAGGCCCTGAGGAAAATAATTTCCCTCGGGACATATGTCATCTTTGAAGATGCTGCGTGGAGGGTCTTTTTAAGGAGAGGAAGGAGGAAACACAGAGGCCGGAAAATCCTTCCACAGCCGAGATGTTGAACTCAAGAACGAGTCGTAAAAACGACCAGTTCTCATGTGACAAATGTTAACCGTGTACATATGTTAGGCGAGCGTTTGGCATGTTTCCCGACTATGCACCGGTGCCGAGGGGATCAATGAAGCTAGTTCCTCGGAGCATCTTCCATTGAAATACCGGTAGAACAAGGATAACATTCCCACCCGACGCCTGTGCTCTAAAGATTGCAATCCGTTTGTTAAGACGGGAGAATCTCTCAAACGGACCGCTCGTTTCTGCACAGAGTCGAAGGTGTTTTTCAGATACTTTGGGGCTCCAGACCAGAGGTGGCTGCCAAATTTAACCGTGGGGCGCAATTGCGATTTGTACAGGGTTAGCAGTTGTGTACTATTGTAGTATCTGTTAATCGTAATGATAAATACTATTAAAAAAATTATTTTAGCTACTTTATAAAATAAGTGTACATACAAAATATAATGGTGAATTTCAATATAGATGTTGTATTTCTTAGGCCTCTCACTAGTGAGTCCTGTGCCGAGGCGGACTAAAGTTATTTAATTAAAGTTTATTTGTCTTCTATGTAGTTTTTAATGTCTTTATTATGATTTTTTCATTGACCTCTTTCAGCCATAATCTTATTCTTGATTTGTACTCATTAATTTCTTTATTAATTTTTATATCTGGGAAAGGATGCTGTGGAGTTTTGTTACAAAGTAAGTGTAGTTTCTTTGTCCAAATGTGGTTTTAAAGCTTGGAATGTTTTTTTTATGTCATTTTTGTTCGATCTACTGTAATGAATGCACGGTCTAGTAGAGGATTCAGTATTTTTTAATGTGTTTGTAAACTTCCAAATAAGTGCGAGGTTCGTTGTGACTACAAGTTGATTTAGGTTACGTTACGTAAAGTTTACAATGAACATTCTGTACTCTGCTGGCCACCAGACTGATAGCGTCCGCCCTAATGTCAGATGCCTTCGATTATCATCATTAGACACGAACGACGATAGATGGTACTTTTCTAAAATAATACTGAATTGACATCTGTTGAGATATCACAAAACTTCTTATAAATAACTAGAGGTATTAACGAAATCTATTGAAGAATGTTGAAACTACATTATTAACCAATGCATTACTTCACTGATGAATGAATTTAAATAAATGTTATTTATTGGAAAATAATGCAATACTAATAAATCTGAACGCAATATGAAACACAACAAGCCAGAAGACAGAACAGAAAATAAAAAAGGTAGTAACGGTCGTAAAATAAATCGAACCTACGATCTTTCTCTTATCAAGACAAAACTTCAATTCACTCGGCCATTGGGACAAAATTTTTCGATCTCACATTTCTACTTCAGAATTTACAACAATTTGTTTTCCTTATTATCCCCATATTTTTAAATGATTTCAAAGTTCCAACGAATTTATATATTATAAGCTAGATAGTGTTAAGATAAACATTTCCGATTTTTATTTATATTGGAGGCATATTGTCTTTTTCTGCAATTCTAAAAGTATTATTAAATTTTATTGGAATAACTTTCGAAGGTTTTACCTATCAATGTTATTTTATTCATTGAATTTAAATTGTAGGTATATCGAGATTTACTTAGGTAATCCAAGACGAAGTCTCAGTCAAATTAGAAACCAACACTATTTTTTCTTAATTTTAACACTGGAAATAAACCGAATTTAGTATATTGATATACTTATTCAGCCGATTGATGCAAGTGCATACACTCATACTATTTACAGGAACACGTAAAATAAACAAAAAAATTATATTTCGCTGTTATACAGAATGGCGCAGAAGTTGTCACCCCATGTTCTATAGCTGTAATTTTTTTTATCAATGAAATTTTTTTTTTCTGCTTTTGGATTGATATCGGCATAGTGGACGCCGCCAGAATCGTGACCATATTGACCCGTATTATGGCATTTTCCATCACTCTTCCGGCGATAGGTTCTCGCATTCTTGACGGATATTCTTTTTAAGGGCTTCAAGAGTTTGAATCTTGTTGAAATAGACTCGTGATTTCATAGAACCCCACAAAAAGAAGTCTGGAACGGTTAAATCGGGCGATATTGCCAACTAGTGCAACTACCGGTGATTTGCATTGGCCGGTGTCAATCAAAAAAACATTTTTTTGCGTATTCATGTCCTGTTGACGTGTATTTTGTATCTGTTTACTTCACAAATGTAAAAACATAACCGACATTTGCCGCCATTTGCAAAAAATATTTTTTTTATTTTTTATTTATTTTATATTACAGAAACAAACAGTACATTGGTTACAGTGATGAGACAGTTTACATATATTAAATGATATTTCATGGTGGGTACCTATGATATGTTTCTTTGAATGTCTTATTTGTAATTACCGGGTGATGTGCGTAGTGTATATGTGTGTGAGTGTATGTGTGAGTATGTTGGTAGGTGTGAGAAGTGTATGCGCATTGAATAGTTTATATCATTGACATAATGCTCTTTTTAAATTTGGGCAGTGAATCGGAGAAAATGTCAATGTTAGAATTTAGGCAAATATTATTGAATATGACATCTTCCGATAAAGTGATGACTTTTGGGCCACCTTGTATAAACGACCATTGATCCCTCGTTTTCTATTGTGTGTCTATCTCACTGTAGAATCCAATTGGCAATAAAGCTTTTAAATCGTAAACTGGCAGCAGTGGGTATAATTATTGCAGAACATGAACATTACGACTCCATCCCACCCGATCGAATTCACCCCATTTTCCCGGTACCTACCTTAGCAAGAACTTATGTTTTTATTTTTTTTTCTTATTTGATAAATCAGAACCAAAATTTCCTCTGAAATCGTAAGATTTTTAAGTGAGTACTTAAATTTCCACCTCCTAAATTAAAAATCATTTCACTCAACAAAAATCTGTATTGATCCGTTAACCCGTCGTATGCCGAAATTTAATTATCGCAGTGCGCCAGCTGATTCCTTTTTCGAAATAACTTACTTGTTTTTGTAAAATTATGCTTTCGTTAGTTATCTTATCTAATAATCTGTTTATATGTACATAAATAAACATATCTTAAAATATAAATATTATATAATCATTGTATACATAATACAGTGTTCGATTCCTCAGCTGGCTAAGTTCTCCATCACGACACAAGCAACATTTTCCTGTGGTGGTAGTTGGAGATTTTCAAATATAGTCAGGTTTTTCGTAACCCGAGAACGTTTGTAGCTTTTACAAAAAAAAGTATTTTTATTCGCGGTAAAATATTTGTTTTGATCGTGCCTATCGGCTACTGCGGCGCACGATAGGTTAAAATGGCCACCATCCTGAACCGGAACCGGTATTAACAAACAAATTTACAAATATTATTTTACATTAGCTCCACACAGGAGGCCCTGAGGAAAATAATTTCCCCCAGGGCCTATGTCATCTTTAGGGATGGTGTGTGGAGAGTATTTTTAAGGAAAAGAAGGAGAGGAAGTTCTGGGAAGGAAAACGGTATGAGGGTTGGGTAGGAATCTGGGGTTCAGTGTGTCTAGATCAACCGCTGCCAAGACCTAGACAAACCTCACCCTATGAATCGAGGCACCTCTGATAAGTCACCAAACGTAGCGAACTACTTGGGGTGACCTATGGCAGAGGTGTTGGTCATCCAATAATTGATTCCAGGGGCGGCGGTACCCATTCCCGGCTCCCAAATTGAAAATGCCAAAGGGTCAGACTAAAACAAAACTTCAATACGATCAGTAAAAAAATTATTGTTAACAGATTCTGTTAGTAGCCTAGTGGTTCAAAGCGTCGGTTTCACGTTCAATCCGGGTTTAGTCCTTCATTATTCTAAAAGCATTCTTTTCATCTCATAATGATGGCAGTAAAAGAAATTTAATTACTGTTAGATGATTCGTTACCCCGAATGTTTGTTCTGTTATTTATTTCTAATCGATTAATACGCAATATATCATATTATAATAATAATTAATTCAAAATCTTGTCCAACACACTTTTAGAACTTATTGTCATTCATTACTTTCAAGATGTTTTTCTGTATTGAAGATACTAGAAAAATATTTAATAAAAATCCATTCAATGTTTTGTCGACACTCAATATTATAATCTTCATCTACTAGGGTCAGTCAAAAAGTAATGCCTAGTATTTTTCTCTCCTTTTAATTGTCAAGAAATTAAAAAGCACAGTTTTGCTTCTTATATACGCCATTGACCACGGACGTTTTCACGGCCTCCGCATTTTCAAAGTGAATCTCAGCATGAGCTTCACATCACACTGCCTTTACTGAAGGAGATAATTCATCACAATTCATCTATAGTTATCCCGCGATCCCACAAATGATGTCAATATTGCATGGAGTCACTGCAGTGAACTGCCTACCGCTACGCTTTTCGTTCGCCAACGTCCTTCAGTTTTGTTACAGCGACCCATCATCTAACAGAGCTAACACCCACTCTTGCATCACTGTTTTCATTTTTTAGTCTTTCATGATTGCGAATGGGTGTTTCACCTTCTGCATTCAAGAAATCAAGCACAAAACGCTGTCTGATACGAACCTCGATGTCGGCCATTTTGCAAACGACTGCAGTGCTGCCACCTGTTGATGGAGAAAGTTACTATTGCAGTAGATTGTAGAAGAAGGTTTGAGGAATAACGAAAAATAAATAAAATTAAACAACACTTAATTAACTTTATTTAAGCTGAAAAAAAATAGGAGGCGTTATTTTTTAACTGTGAAAATAAATTAAAGAATCTTTCCAAGTAAGTGTTGAGCTTTCTTATAATTTATTTATAATGTCTGATGTGACAAAGCAAATATGGGTTAAAAAATGTACGTAATAATCAATTTACGTAGAAACCAACTCGCTCGATAGAACAACCTTCGCACTGCGGTCTTTACAAATGGGTTCAGACCTCTGTTTAGGGAAGGTTGATTAAACCCTGGGACCTTCGGGGTAATGGATGCATTCAGGGGCAGTGGAGGGAGGCAGAGGGGGTGTCTCTAAGGCTCTACGGCTGTACTGCAAGGCTGGTAGTAAACTACTTGTGTAATAAAGTGTTTTCGTGTTAAACAATAATTTTGGTGCATGGCATCTAGAAAACCCCCTTTGTATACGAGAATAGCGTCGGAAAATGTAATGTCCTGAGGAAATTGGACCTTGTAGATGTATGGCTGGGTGTAACCAAAGTGTTCATAGGAATTCTTGATCATATTTGATAATCTTTCAGTGCAGATAAGACGGGATAGTAAATATGTAAATGGAAATAGCTTATTTACGTTACCCATAAATTAACAATGTTACCTTTCATTCAACGAAATAGAATTATCTGTTGTTTTATCTTATCCTTATGGAAGCATGAGTAACTAAAGTAATAAATAGTAGGCGGCTAGGCGGTGGCAAAACGAAGAATTCCACGTCGCGAATCCGCAAAAACATCATTCGGAGATATAGAGGTTTGAAGTTTAGAATTGATTTGTTATTACAATAATGTATCAATTCTAAACTTCAAACTTCAATATCTCTGACTGATGTTTTTGCGGATTCGTGACTTGGAATTCTTCGTTTTGCCACCGTCTAGCCGCCTACTAGTAATAAATAATAAACAGAATATTTGAGAAATAAATTTAAGAATTTATAAAATCTTGGGGGAATACAAAATTTAAACAAACTACGTAAAAAAGCAATAAAAGATGATTACGATTTAAAAATAAATACATTCCAAAATATATTTTTTCTATTTATTTACGAATGAACAAACTTTTGTAATGAATTGAAAAAAATTTAACACATTGTGTTTTCCTAAATTTTTCTTAAATATTAAACACAGTGGGATGGAGATTTATAATATGAGGCGAGGCGGCATTTTTCACTAATTAATTAATCTATTAACTGCCAAAAAATTTTTGGTCGAAAAATGTAGTTTTAAATCTACTGCTCCCCACTTACCAATTCCTGTAATCGTCCATATTTTGAAATGCATCTATATTGTGAATCTCGACTTTGTTTTTGTGAAGGAATTAATGCAAGTGTTGGAAGTGGAAAGTACCCAACTTCCCGATATTCGATCAAGCTGAAACTCGGCAGATAGACTTGTTATCAATGACAATGCATTCTATCAATGGCATTCACCCACATACAAGCGCGTAAACACACATTTCTCTGAAATTGGATGATATTATGATTTAAAAAATTTCCGCCGTTAATAATAATAATAATAATTGGATAATTTGTAGAGCGCCGTTTTTGTGAGATATCACCTCAAGGGCGCTGTATATGAAAGAAATCTCGGTAATATCAAATTAGGATTTGGCTTAGGTGTTAACGGTGTTCACTTAATGAAGTCAGTCTCTGGGGAAGAAGGTTCAATCCTCTGATATACCAATAAAAAAAATCTATACGGCATTTCAAAAGTTCACAGCAGTTAAGAGCCAGTCCCTGGGGAAGAACATTAAATCCTTAGGTAAACAAAAAAAATCTTTGAATTTGGCTACTAGATGGCCCAAGAGATGGCACAACTTGGTGGAAAATTCAAAATACATGTATTATATACAGGGTGTTAAGGTACGTACTTGAGTTACTTTAACCAGTGATTCCTGACATTATTTGGAGTAAAAAATGTAAATGAAATTTTGGTCTCCGGTGACTTTTTTATGTCAAATTGTTTTTTTTTTCAAAATATTTTTTCTTCAAAATCAAACAAAAAAAAAATTCTTTCACATGACCTTATTGGTCACTCAGCCGAGTTACCGCCCCACCACTTACCCCGCCCCCAACTACCCAACACCTACTATTATTTATGTTTTTGTAGAAAAAAAAAAAAAAAAACATAAAAAATGTCACCGGAGACAAAAATTTCATTTACATTTTATACTCCAAATAATGTCAGGAATCACTGGTTAAAGTAACTCAAGTACGTACCTTAACACCCTGTATAGTAAAAACGCGTTGATTTTTGTATTATTCCTACTTATGTGATCATTTCAAAGTAAACTTTGCTCGAATCTTTCTTTAGTTTCATCAGAAGAAGCTCTCATAAAAAAAACTTATTTTTCCCAAATTATTACTGTTAATTCTTTTCTACTTCTACTTTTAGTAAACAAAAGTCAGGCCTTGGTAATAATAAGACCAGGAACAACAGAGATAAGGTCCAATTTCTTAAAAGGAAAATAAATTCGAACAATAATTGTTGGTATTCTTTCAGTGAGAAAGGGTTTCTCTTGCTAAAATATGTTCTCTCTTACAAGGCATGTGGCGTTATTTCCAGCATTTTATTTACCCAATGTAATGCAGAACTTTTGATTGAAGAAAGAACTCGGTTCACATATATAATTTACACATCGGAGGGTTGTTCTAGCCATAGCCTCTAATATCCCTATAAAACTACCCTTAGCGAAGAGGCGGAGGTGGAGGCTCGCGTGCTGTAGAGGGTGCTTTACAACCATCCCCTAGAAATAAAAGCTCCGGAAGTCAATTTGTCTAGCGGGACCTATCCGAGAGGTCAGTGATCTTTCCTTTGTTTAGATTTATTGTTAACGATGGAATATTTGTTATTATGATGAACAAAGAATTCGCACAGAAAGTTTTTTTTTAAAATTGAACTTTAAATAGACTATCCTCCGTTTTCACAATAACTTCAAAAGTTAGTTATACAAGTAGTTTATACAATTATGTATAGGTAGTGTTTAATTTAAGATATCAATAGATGTCCCTGTGGTTCGTCCCATTGTTTTTTTTTATTATTATAAGGTTTTGAATAAAAATGTGATTGAAACACCAGAATATTGCCTTCTATTTAAAAATTATCTAGCATACCATCGTCACGGTTAAGGACTCTACTTCTATACACTTATTTAAATTTTGTCATTGCAAATACTTTGTTTTTGGTCTTTGACTTCTGTGGCACAGAGTAAGACTTCCTATCCCTTTACTATTATGTTTCTTTTCCCTTACGCTACTTCTTCTTCTTCTTGTGCCCTGTCCGTTCAACGGACGTTGGCTATGCGGACACTGTCTACTGCGGCTCGGAACAGCTCTACAGTAGGCTGGTTAAACCACTGTCTCAAGTTTTTCAGCCACGATTTTCAGGCCTCCTTCTTCCAGGGCCCCGTCTTCCGGCAATATTTCCCTGCATTATGAGATGCAAGATCTCGTACTTCTCCGGATGTCTCATCACGTGTCCTAGATATTGTAGTTTTCGGATTTTGATTGTTTGATTAACTTATTTTTCTTTATTCATCTGAACCATAACATCTTCATTCGTAACTCTGTCCATCCAGCTTATTTTAAGTATTCTTCTGTAGATCCACATCTCGAATGCCTCAAGTCGCCTTATGAGTTTTTAAGTGAGTATCCAAGCTTCCATTCCATAAAATAATACTGAAACACGTAGCATCTGACCATTTGCATTCGTAATCCAAGGTTGAGATCATGACTGCAAAACATCTTTTTCATGCGGATAAAGATTGCACGAGCTTGCTCAATGCGGCATTTGATTTCAAAGACGCTACAAAGACATATGAGTATTCTGTTATCATGAGCTATTCGAAGGAGCCAGTGGGATTATGGTATCCCAAATTGGGGTATGTTGTGAGGCTGAAGGTCCACTTTGCAACGTGCCGCAAATATGCTTTATATTATTTTTAAAAAAAATTGTGAAAAGCACAATTTGATCAAATAAAATTTACCTGGGAACGCCGGGATTTAAACCCGCGACCTTCTGATTTCTAGTCGAGAGCCTTACCTTGCGATCACAGAGGCCGTTTAAATTTGATGAATTGTTCAAAATCTGTGAAACAACCCGTCCTAAGAAGTCATACTGTTATTAATTAAATTATTATAAATTCCATTTGAAATCTGCCACATCAATGGATACTCAAATACTCAATGTGGGTATCGAATATCATTTTGCAAGGATTTTGAATATCAATAAATGTTAATTATTCATTCAGGAAAAGCTGTGTTTGATTAGGACCTTGAATTAATAATGTTTTCGTATCATAATTTTGTAATAAGTATTTCGAATATTCGGAAACAATTGTGATTCTTCTGCATCAGTTAAGAAATTATGAGATATTTGAATGTGAAAAGTATCATAATATTATTATGAGTTAAATCAAAAGAATTGGTACCGAACTAAAATACCATGTCACTAGAATCCTTACGTAATTTACATAACGCGAAAACATTTCGAAATAATTAATATAATAGACCTTTTAAATTATATTACATGATATTTGCAAAACCTTTTTGATAATTCCATTCATAGTACCTATGAATAAATTATTTTTCAGTAAACCTAACATTTAAGATAAAATTTCTTCAAATATACAGTTTTATCAGAACCCATCCGAAAGAATTTAACCAGCGATAACAAATACAAATAGAAAAACTGAAGTATTTTCGTCACAAAAGACGTTCTCGTATTAAATTTAACTAAAATTACAATTCTGAAAAATGTGTTTACTAGATTATCTATTGATTTATTTTGTTGTATGATTTGAAATTTGTGTTGTATAAAACAATATGTCATTTGAAAATTGAACAAATCTTTAATTAAATTGTCAATTGTCAATATTTAAAAAATGCGTTCACCAGATAAAATAACAATCTTTGAAAATAAATTTATGTTTTTTTGTAAAAAAGAGTCAATACGTCTAGAATTTGATTTACAAATGATTAATTTCCGATATTCTCTGGTAATACCCTCTCAAAAAGTACACATAATGAAACCAAAGTTTCTGATAGGAATTTGAGAAAAAAACATATTTGTGATTTTTTTTATGAAATATTTTTATTAAAAATGACAAAAAAATTGGGGTAACAAAGATGTTAAAAATATATATTTCTAAAAATATGTATTTTTTCGCTAACCGTGGTTTAAGTTTAGTGTTTAGACGAAAAAACGTAAGATTAGCCATTATTAAAACTTTTTAATCTCCAAATTCCTTTCAAAAATTAATATTTTAAAAACTAACGGCCTTACTAAAAAAAAACACTCCGCGGCCGTTAAACGGTGTTCTTGTGAATCTTTACATTTGGCAACGCTGGAATTTTACTTGTAAATTGGAGTTTTCATAATAATCCGCTAGGTGGTGTGATTGATGCGCCTGCGCATTGCCGAAAATATAACCGCGTACGCTAACTCTACGGAAAAAAGTCGGTCGCGAAATGTGTGTCTGATTAATATGATCTTTTAGTTAATGATTTCAATCTTTATGACTAATTCGCATTTATATTCACGTATTCAATATATTTGCTATTAATTTGTGTTGTTTTTTGTTAGTTTAAGTCAAATTGTGGCACTAAAATCGTGTGTTCTAAATTAAACTGTCAGAAAATGGTTCATAGGTTATGTTCAGAAATAATTTGCATTTTAAGATCTTTATTTTATTATAAATTCTTGAAAGTGATGTTTTTTGGTGACTAAAATGTCTAATACATATTTTAGTAAACGTATCAAAGAAATTAATGTCTTAAGATGTGCAAGCAATGTATTCAAACGTGAGTTTTTTTATTGTAAATTTTTGGAAATGAAAAGCGAATTTCAAGATTTTTTTATATTTTTTTATTGTTTGAAGGAGTAAAAAGTGAGGTGACAGATTTATTTTAAAATCATTAAATAAAAGGACTGTGTTTTTTGAATTTTGAATTTTTCCAAATATTTCAATGTTTTAATAGAAAGTGTTTGGGGTAAGTGAGTTTTTTTTTCAACTTGATGTTTGAAGCTTAAAATACTACAGTTTTTAAACATTTAAGTATATTTTAGATATGAAAATCTTAAAGGTAATTAAATTTTGGTTCTAAAATGGTATTTGTTTTTACGACATCTCAAAAAATAATAAATTTATAGGACATTAAAAAAAAAAATTCGAAATTCGCTGAAAATTACAAATGAAACAAATATATACAACAGATAAACTACCCTCCTTGGCCGTGTAAGCAATGTACATATCTTTCCATGAACAATTTTTTGTCAGTTCTTAATTAGTAAGGATTCTTCATACATGGTTGTTTGACCATTGTACAAATTTTTCAGAAAGTTTATTAGGAAGGCTGGTAAAATGGCGACGTTGTCAGATCAAAACCATATATTTTGTTTAGTAAGAATTTGAAAAACGAAATGTACAGACTTTACACAACGTGCTACAGAAACACCGTTTAACGGCCGCGGAGTGTTTTTTTTTTAGTAAGGCTGTATATGTTTATTTCTAGTAACAAAATTTGACAGCTTGTTTAATCATCTTTAAAAAAAAGTTTTTAGTTTTCAGATACATTCAGAAATTTTCCACTTATTTGGAATTTATTGGAGAGTAGAAATACAAACAAATTCTCCGGCATCTTTAAGAAATATGACTGAAAATGCCAGAGGCCTCTGAGGGGTGAAAACAACATTAATAAAATTGTATGACACACTAAACCCACTGCTGCATTGCCCAATGATTGCTGATCGCTGAACAATGCTCACCAAACTCTACTCGAATTTGGCAAATGATGATGATAAGGATTTCTAATATCTGTTATTCAAAATGACGTAGCACTCAAAACACATGATGTGTCTATAAATTTGATTTGAAGGTAAATTCATAGTTATGTAAAGGTATACAATGTTCTAACAATAGAACGCAACAGCCTATATTAATAATTAATATTATTTAAATATCTAATACCATTTAAAACCAAGGGTTTATAGATTTGTATGATTTATTCCCACTATCAATGAATTCATTTCGGATAAATGCGGAGGTCTGCCGCTTTTGTGGTTTAATTTAGTGGATAGATCCATCGGAGGTTTTGGATTTCCCGGGGGAATTCCTCGGAATCGTGATGATGCATTTAGGAATAACCACGTGGTCAAAATAGTCAATATTTTTGCGCTTAGCCACCATGCTCAAATTTATGCTTTTGTTTCATGCGAAATTCCGGATAAAAATGCTATGACTATTTTATGCTCATCGTTGGAGAGTTTTTAGTGTTATGTGAAATGCACAATCGGATTCTCTGCAATATTGTCATTCTGTTGTTTCTCTACCTTGCATGGTAGGGTATCCTGCTTTTATCAAACTCGTACTTGATTTTGTTTTTGATTATGTTGTTGATTTTGCTTTTGATTTTGACTTTGATTTTGTTTATGATTTTGTTTTAGATTCAGTTTTATAATTTAATTTTTTGCTTTTGTGTGAAAAAGAGCCAACTAATTTTGTGTGAATTGAATGTAATTTATGATTTAGATGTACTTTGTTAATTTAAACAAAAAACATGTAAAAGCCCAACAGGGCGTGAAATATAAATAAATAAATAAATATAATTGAGATTTTTAAGAATAATATAAATTTAAAAGCATATTTTATTTAATGTGTTAACGCGTTAGAGTATCAACTGCTCTTAACTGTCCGAAGTCAGTCAGACTAATGGCATTCCCAATTATGGCAAGTTGTTAGGCAACACGTAACAATTAAAAAACTAAATTATCTATCTGAACGTTGATGATGATAATATACTGTCCTCTTAAGAAGGTTTTACCAGAGAATATCGAAAATTAGTCCTTTTTAAATCAAATTCTAGACGTATTGTCTCTTTTTTACAAAAACATAAATTGATTTTGAAAGTTTGTTATTTTATCTGGTGAACGCTTTTTAAAAATGTTGAAAAACCAAGTTTATTTTTAATATACTAAGATTATGCCGTTGGTCGTTGGCAGATTTGTTCAATTTTCAAATGACAAATTGTATTATACAACACAAATTTCAAATCATATAATCAATCATACAACAAAATAAATCAATACATAATCTAGTAAACATGTTTTTCAAAATTTTAATTTTATTTAATAAATAAATAAATTAAATACGAGAACATGTTTTGTGACGAAAATACTTCAGTTTTTCTATTTATTTATGGTCTTTCAAACTAAAATATTTCAGATTTTTTTCACACACTTATTTTATTTAGACATTATTGAAAAATCATAAATACTTACAACCAGAAAATACTTTCAAGAAGTACACGATATTTAATAATTTATCATCGTGCGTTTTGAGCAGTTTTATTGCTTAATTGAATGTAGGTATATATTAAAGCAAATTTTGAATAAAATAAATCGATATTAATTTTTTTATTTAAAAAAATTGATACGGGAAATAATCTATCTTTTTCATCGGAACCTCCCTGTACCTGAACCTCCCGGAACCTCCTTGCAAGCATTTCTAAACCTTTATTCTCAGCCGCTGGTCAATGGCTCTTAATATATATGCTTAATTAGTATAGAGGTACTATGTAGCTTTAAAATACACTTTCAGTTTGGGAGGCGGGTATTTATACCGTAATAACCCTTCACACAGCATCCCCAAAGATGACATATGCCATGAGGTGAATTATTTTCCTCCGGGCGCGCGTGTGGAGCTAATATTAAAAAATATATATTATATCATCTTATTTTGTATATTATTCAATGCAGGGTATTTATTTACATAAAGTGCTTTTTGGTGTTGCTGCATTGATTGACGTTCATTGTGATAGGTTCGAGCACACCTACCTCGCAAATATATGGACAAAACGACAACTTCGAGTAAAACGGGCGCACTAGTAAGTACTGAAACTTTTCTCACTAAATCTTGTATGCCTCCCTTATTATTAAAACGCGCGGATACTGAAAAATGTTATATTTATTGGAGACGGGTTAAATCTTTGTGAACGATAAATCTCAAATTTGCAAGAAACATGTTTTTCTACTCATGAAATTAAGTGGCAAAATGTAAACACACCAGAAATTAGCCTGCAAAACAAAAATACGAAACTTTATTAAAGTTATTTATTTTTTGGATTATTGTGCCGTTTTGCACTACCTCCTTTTTTAGCCAACGTTTTGGACAGCATTATTAATCTCCATCATGCGATACCGTGTTGAATTTACAAACATAAGCACACCTTTAATCACAATCTTCGATTCCACTTGTGGCCTGATGATGGACACTGTAATGCTATCCGAAAAGTTGGTTAAAGATGAGGTTGCGCAACACCGCAATACTTTTCTTTACATTTGAAAGACACAAGATGTATATTTCCTTTCATTGCCTATGTCATCTTTGGGGATGCTGTGTGGAGGGTATTTTAAGGAAAGTAAGGAGAGGAAGTTCGATATGAGAGATGGGTAGTTAATGTGTCCAGACTTTTGTGTCGGACGAATCCATCCCTTCCACTGCGGTGCAAGGCGATATTCCAAGAGAGTCGTGCTGGAAAGGACAAATATCTCCCTCAACCAGTCTCTCCTGATTCGGCCTGCCACGCAGTTGGTGGGCAGACGCAACCGTTGCCAAGACCCGGACAAACCATACCTCAATTTTGGCGATGATATCTCACACAATATCTGCTTTATCAAAATTTAGGAAATTTGAAGTGTACAATATTGAGACTTGGCTAGTTCTCAATTAACTTAAAACCCTTAAACAATAGTTTTCCAAACATCAAAATACTCCATTACGCTATCATTCCAATGGGATCTAGTCTAGACCAATAATTTTACATATCAATTATTCAGAAGTGATGCTTTTCACACTTTGGTAAACTTGATTAAGTACCTCTAGTATAATGCTATCTTGTCACTGACGCATGCAAAACTAGGGGTGACGCTACGGTTGATCCACCGACAGTTAGCCACACGAAATTTACAAAATTATAATTTTTTGGGTATTATTTAACAATTTCAATAATAAGTTTTTAAGGATATCAAATGAATTTATTTATTTACTCTGTCGATTTGAATCCATTTTTTTTTTCAATATGTAATACAGATTGATAAATCCTATTTCAATAAACATGACATAACTTTAAATAAATAAATGATTTTTTTTACAAAAATTCATATTTTAGAGTTCTTGCCTAAAATTGCTCTTGAAACTTTCAAGTCCAATGAAGATGTCAATACCTATATTATTTTTTGTTATTTTTATTACTTTTTAAAATTATTAACCTCAACATACTTGACCTACTGAGGTTAAAAATTGAAATGTAAACAATAATACCTACCATGTAAAGAAACAATAAATAAATATGGCCTTTCTGTCTTAAAGTTATCACGAGGACATATTTACCGTGAGTTGTATTTATTCTACCCTGTACGACGTACGTGCTTAATCTATTTCATCTAATAGACCTGTTGGAAACGTCTATAAGCTAGATATGGTTTAAGTTGCTACTTGCTACATCACTTAGATAAACCTCTTTGTACAGGACAAATGGTTTCTTTATGTATAGAAAACATACTTTTAAACACATTTTTTTTTTTATAAGAAAAATTCTCCCTTTAACTTTTGAAGGTTATTCTTTGAATACTTGTTTTCAATGAAAAAAGGTAGCTGCCAATATTATGGAAAAAACATTGGTCGAAGATAATATTGTTAATTCTGATATTTGAAATATGGAGTTGACAAATACGACAGTTTCATGATAAATCGCAATGGCTGAATTGGTAGAGCGCCGACCCGGTAAGACGTGAGATCAGGGGGCCTAGTCTATATCTCTCACAGCGCCCGTAACGCGGGTTTAGCAACGTCACGAATCCGTATTAACCCTCCTCTGACCGTGCTAAAAACTTTCTCGCGCTCCGATGCCGTGCACTCAGTAAATATTAGTGTAATGTATTTATTTAATCCAATACATAAATGTATTGTGGAGGAATACCTATGTTAACTCTATGTTTAGTATATTTACAAAGATATTTCAGTAAATACAAACCGTGACCGCGTAGTTGACAGCACCGTCAAGAAAGACCATCGAGACTAGGCCCCCTGGGTTCGAGTCCCAGTTGCGACCATTATGTTTTATTATGTTTCTGTGTCGTGTTAATTTTCATATTTTAATTTAGATTATTATTGTGGTCTTCTTCTTCAATGACGTTTATATTTATCATTTTATTTTATTCATTGTACCTAATGACTAATGACCATTTAATGACTTAATTATTACGTTAATTATACTCTGAATGAGTAACAGGTTATAAAGATAACATTGGTCGGCTCCTCCATATTTATTTACAAAATTAAGATTTATTTTTATCATATAAATGTTCCAACTATATTATTTAGTGTATGCTTTATGCTTTGAAATTTTTCTTTGAGCTTTGTGTTCAGAGAACCTGTATGTATTTTTTAGACGTGTGAAGTGTATTGATTATCCATCTACTTTCAGCTTCTTACAATAGATGTCGATAGCTTTGTTTGTAATATGAAGTTCTGCTATTTCTCAATAGATGGCAGCTGGGTTGGATATCTGAAGAGTACGGATCTATTGCCATTTGTGTCTTAGGTACAAATTTTAACGATGATGTCCGAATGCTTCAGATATTAGGCGGGCTCCCTCAGTCCGCCGACCGGATCAACAGAAAACTACGTAGAGTCTAGCGTAGTAATCACGTCTGTCCAGTTTAAAATTCCTTGTAAATATTCACGATAGCCAAATAAATTAACTAGTAATCATTCGAATGTAACTTATTTGGATGATACCCAACACATCAAAAGTTGTCTTACTATTGGAAGTTAGGAGACATAACAGCGTGAGATAATTAATATAAACAAATAAATACTTAGATCTTAATCACATTATTTCACAAAATTCACCAGCAACGCCAGCTTGTCATCAAGTGTTCTTGGCCTACATTCTCCACTTTTCTCCAGGTAATATGATAAACAATAAAGGAAGACAAGTAAAACTCACCTAAACACAGTAGCGATGTTTCCTTTCCTCTTTCTGCAACAAATAAAAACACGACATTAGAGATAATACAACTCTAAGATCTTCATCTCTAGAATTTAAAACAACAGCATCTGTTTTTTTACGAAGCAAAAACAAATAGACATTCATCAACGTTGAATATTTAATTAAGCGAAAACGTAATCTCCAGGCAAAAGGGTGGAATTGTGAGCAAGATTTGCTCCGCATTTGAACTGTAGGAACAAAGGGGGTGATTTAGGGCAGAGGGTGTAGAAGATTACATTTTTAAAGCCTTTGAAGTATTTGACAGAAACGCGATGGTCTAAAAGAAAATACTGTTGAAAGAGATCTAATCGTTAAAAATGACAAAACCACCCCCCTCTAGAAATGAAGTGCGGAGATTTTTTAACGACTAAAAGACAAACAGAAAAAACATACATTTTTTTTAACTGTTAAAAATGTTATTTACTTATTTTTCTTTGAATTTGTTTCTTGTTGCTACTTAATAGCAGGTTTAACGCCATCAACACAGGAACAGCACACAAACTAGAAAATGTATATTTATTATTAATAATTTTTATTTGTAGAAAACCATTTTTTTTTAAATGTTCATAAATATTATTATTTAATTTATAAAAACAGTTTATTTATAAACAAGTTCTTCTATGTAATTATTATAACGCATGTTAGATGTGTCGCTTTCTGTCAGTTTGAGAATGTCTTCAGATGCATATAATAATAACGTAGTAGAACTTGTTTAAACTGTTTTTATAAATTATACCATTATATTATTGAATTTATAAAAAAAAATTGAAAACATAGGCATTTTTATAATGTATATAAAAAAGACATAGTAGTTTTCTTCTAATACAGTTCTTAAAAAAAATCTTTAAAATCTGTTCAGTTTCGGATTAAAAAAAATGGGAGTCACAAAACGATTATTATTACAAACGTTTTGAAGATTTTATTTAGATTTTTTGCAGTTGTTCTTTTCCCCCAGTAGGGTGGGGGGGGGGGGTAACAGTGACACTGAGAGCAACCAACAAGTATATATTATTCAAACTTCTCGGCGACCCGGTTTCGTCTTAAGCTATACAACGCTTTCGCGGAAAAAAACGGGGAAAATAATATATTTTGAGGTATTAAGGGGATATTCTAGCTTAGATGCACAAATTTCGGGCTTTTTTCGAGCTCTGTAAAAATTAAACGAAGAATATTTTTAGATAAATAAAAAAATCGAAAGGATTCTTAATAAGCATAGAAGTCGCTATTGCCGGGAACCCGAAAATTTAAAAAAAAATGACAAAATGGCGGCCGTTTGAAAAAAAAAACATGTTTTTTAGTTTTTTTTGCAGCAAATTTTTTTTTATAAGTAGCAAAAGTTTAAATTTTTCTCTGATTTTGTTTGGCGCCATAAAGGGATGTGTTGTAATTTTAAATAAGGCGGTTCAGTAGAACTCTGGATATCATACACGCCAGCTTGAAAAAAAGTAATTTTGAGAAAAACGCGTTTAAAGTTTTAGGTAAAGTTTTAGGCAGTTTTATTCATATAATGGTACAATAATCATACGTTACGTTACTAGGATCATCAGTTAAAAATACATTACATTTGCATAATATGTACATTATGTAGGTATAGAATATAAGAAAGTTTTGATGGATTAATCCATCTGCAGGTAGTCGGGCAACGTTTACATTCTGTTGTTCAATTTTTTCCGGCCAAACCGGTTTAGTTGGGGCCCCACAAAAATAATTCGAACATCGAAAAATCCTTTTAAGGGGGTATTTTTAAAGATCTAGATATTGAACATATGTAAAAAAAAACGAAATTCTAGACTAGAATACCTACCCCCTTAAGCCGTATTGAGCTCCATCAATGTTTCGGTCAGCGTTACGATATCCATCATCAGGGTATGATGATCAGGGCGGGTGTTACACTGTTACGCCATCCGAAACGTTGGCTAAAGAAGGAAATAGCTCAAAACGCCATAAAACCTCAAAATAAATCACAATATCCTTTTGGCTTTGAAAATCTCAAATCATACCTAGGTAGATATATTATTAAATATTTTGCAAAGCAATAAAGCAAGAAGATTCTAGAAATAGATGAAGCAAAATTTAAAATTTTCAAAAAATATGTTAAAACATATTAAAAAAAAAACAACGCACATAACTTTAGATTGAAATCCATAACCAATACTCCATAAATTTTCCTCCCCATAGAGCGGGCAATCGGAAATCCTTTCACACGCGCCAATAAATCAACCCAAATCGAGCGCCATTCTTTGTTTTCGGCAAAGTTATTTGAGTCCCTACCTATTCCATAGATGACACACATTGCTTCTACCTTCCCATTATTTTGTCTATTGTTTGCACGAGGTCGGTTGCTATCAATTTTTGAACTTCGAACACAATAAATGTTTAAAGTTAGAACACATTTTGGATCCCCTAATCTTAGCCCCTTAAATAAACCATCCAATTCTGACGCTTTTCTTTGTTTTCTAATATGTTATTTAAATCACCAACTATTTGTTCCACGCACTTGCCGTTGCTTCTATGAATAGCTTTGCAGTCAGTGGTGTTGTCATTATGGAATTGGGCCCACCAGTGCAAAATATAACCTTTAATGCAAATGTAGGTACCGTAACGAGCTACACACTGCGCTGGTGTTAAGACACCAACTCTTAAAAGTAGTTATGACAGCGCGTTTGCGGCGTAATCCTCGTTAAGAGATGCGAAATTTTGCGAATCGAATGTCATCGCATACTAACTTAAAAATAATACGACAAACGGATATGTAAGTAGTTTAAATAACAAATAAATGGTAATTCGTGCTTTTAAGTAGGTTATCCATTCAACACACCACAGGAATAGACAAGCCATTAAAAGCCATAGAAAATCGCAGAAATTTGATAGCCGATAACGAACGACGGACACCATGCGTATTCGACGGATTTTACACGTTTGTCTTAATTGTCTCATATCGCTCAAAATATACAGAATCACCCTTCAGGTTAGATTCCGGCGCTACCAATAAAAATGATTTTGAAGTTATTTTCATAACAAATTTCGGATTGAAACTCTACACGGAGGAAAATGTTATACTAAAATACGATCATTTTATTCGTAAAACGGTTAAAAACGGGATTGAAGTTCTTACGAAAAAATTAATGTGTATTGGCGGGAAAATGTAAGAATAAATTATTATTATTAATTATTAGAAAAAATTTCGTACTTATACCAACAAATTATTCTTACATTTTCCCGCCAACAGACATTGAAACCCTGTTAATTTGTTCGTAAGAACTTCAGTCCCGTTTTTAACCGTTTTACGAATAAAATTGTCGTATTTTAGAATAAAATTTTTCTTCGTGTATTATGTCACTAACTAAACAAAAAAGCTTTAGTTTAAAGACGCCCGATTTAAATTATTTTGAGTTTATTTATAACAAAAACAAAGCGTTTTTAGTCCCCTTCTTGCTGCCTACAAAGCTGTCTGTATCTATTGATAGTATTTTTTTCTAAGGCTTGCCGTAGGTTGATGGCCATCAATTTTTGAACTTCGACCTTCGAACACGGTTGATTTTTGAAGTTCGAACGTATTTTGAATTCCCTAATCTTAGTCCCTAAACCGATCAAAGGACATCTAACGTCGCTAATTGCCTACGTGTTTTGAATTCGAAACATTATTTGATAGTAAACCCTAAAGTTAGAAGGTTTTTCTTTTAACTGAATTTCTAATTAAATACTAATTTCGAAACCGTTTCGATTTGTTTGGGGTGGGTAATTTGTTATGCATTTGAAATGATGGCACCATCACTAGGGTGGCAAATTAACCAAATTAAGTGATGTTTTGCAGTTAGTTCTTGTTTTCATGAAGGTTATCTACGTGTTTTGAAACCTAAATACAAATTTGTATTAGACATGTAAAATCCCTTATAAAGGGTATTAACAGGCGTTTTAACCGGTGATTCCAGACATTATTTGAAGTAAAAAATATTAACGAAGTTTCCGGTGACGTTGTTGATGTTTGTTTTTTTTTTCAACTTAAAACAGTTCAAATAAAAATCAGCTGGCTTTAGAGATTTAGGGTCGGGTGAGGGGTTGTGCGGTTACTCTGCTGGGTGATTAGTGACGACACACTGGATTTTTTTAAATATATATATATTATATTAAAGTCACCGGACACTAACTGCAACTGGCTCAAGAAGGCTGCACAGATTGGGGACCCGAGGAGTTGCACAAATTACAATGCAATTGTTGCTAGTTTTTTCCGGGGCAATATCGTATACGGTATACGATTTTACCCACCCCTTGGGGCAAATTATTTTTTTCATTTTTTACTACTTTCTGACATGTATCTATTGTGTTTAATTCAATAATAAAAACAATTATTATATACCGAATTTTATTTTAATTTACTAAACTACAGAGCCTCTACCTTAGGTATACAGTTTTGAACAGGCCTCCATCGAGGTAAATGTGATTCTCTTTGTAAAATGTAATGCTCTTTTCAAAGTAGGTAATATTGTAAGGACGTTTTACTACCTCCAAGGATTACCCAACTGAATGTAATCGGTATTATAATAACCTTCCACTCGCATTGAAGTAAACATGTATTACCATTAACAAAATTTTAAAAGGCAGAGTCGGTACCCACCAGTTGAATGCTCTACTACCATTGCATCATATTATTGTCTCTTTTATTTTTATTTCCTTTCATTTACTACAGGCAAGTTTTTTCTTCCAGTCAGTGCATTGAATTCTAATTATTGGGACCAATTGAATTTTTTTACGTATGCAAATCTAGCATCATTATAACGATATCATTACTATGTTCCTGGAGAGATGAGTACACTCTTTCAGAGCATTCAAACACCACAAAGGAAGCTTATGGTGCAGGCTACGAAATCTCAAAGCAATCCAAGAAAATCATCATGACTCCGATAGCTGTCTGGATGGAGTCTCCCTTGATACGGGAGCTGGTTAATTTACTCCATAAACGATTATTTAGCTTGAAACGATCGTTAGACCTCAAAAACTGATTGTAAAAATTATTCTAAAACTACCGCTCACAAGCAATTCGGAAGAAATCTTTAGGAGAATCTGTGATTAGACAATTTTATGCCAAAAACATACTAGTGTACCTCTTCAAACTCAAACTTCAAACTGTTTTCGACAATTTCTAAACTGCTCATGATGCTAGAACCAAAGGGCATAATCACTTACTTCTCCCTTTTTCTAAAACAACTTTTGACCTAAGAACTTTTAGATACTTTCCAACATAGCTGTACACTACAATGAAATTCCACTGGCCATTAGACAGAACACAAATTATTTTAAATATATATCTGACACCAAGTTTTGGATCATCAGCCAAGACTGATCAAAAATTGATTTTATAAAAACCAATTTATAGGTATGTATTTCTAATGGTATTTATTACGCTGATCGTATTTTATTTTGTAAGAAATATTGTTGTTATTTTTTTTTGTAAACTGCTTATATTAAACTTCTAGTAAGTCAGGCACAGCACATCACCATGCAATTAGAATAATAAAATAATAATTTGCAGGGATGTAATTTTTATTTCTTATTTTTTTTATAATTATTATTTCCTATTATTGTTTTTATTAGGTACTATTATTATCAATCGAAAACTACCACAATTACATGTATCTAAGTATTAGATAATATTGATAATTAATAAAATAAGATTTAATGCAAGATAAGGTTTTATATATGTAAATGGCTGGATTGGGTTTCTACCAGTTGATTTTTTATTTCATGAGTCAGCACGATACGCATTGGCATGTTTACAGAACTAACGCAACAAAAACAATCCAACGTAAAGGACATAGAAATATACGTGTCAGAGCCAGGATAAATTAAATATTAGAAATACAAGAGGACATTAGGTATAATATTGGGCCATGCAAACATAGGCTAGGAATTTTTAAACAATAGTGAAGTAATTGGTTACGTAAGTAATAGCCATTTCTACGGACAGGTCACGAATTTATTCAAAAACGAAAGTGGAAATAAACCAAATTACAAAATAAATAATGTAAACAAACCGAATGTGATACACAATACATATGTGTGTGTAAATCAGATTTTAACTGCGTGTTAGAACAGGTGCTGTTAAATATAGGGCTTGTTAATCTATACCTGTATTAGGTACAGATTCACCTCACCTAAGGTGAAGAAGCTTCACGTGAAATCAGTATTTTAGGTTAATCTTTACTACAAATACGTTTACATTATGAACACAAAAATAGATGTGAATAAATTGAAGCTTCTCCTATCGTTTCGCTTAGATATAATTAAAATAAAAATGTTACTTAATTTAAAAAAAAATAAAAGCAAAAACTACAATTTTTATTTTATATTTTCATTAGAAATGTATGAACGCAAATAAGAAAATCTTTAATAAGTACAGTATTATAGCTAGTATTATTTATGACAGTTCCCTTTGATTATTTTTTTTCTTTCGCACAAAATTATTCACGAAATAAATAAAAACCACTTTTGTGCTTGAAATCGAACGTAAAGACACTCCGTTTGCCGAGCGTTTTTATGCCTATTACCTGTGTACATGGCGATATAAGGCATACTGAGAATATATAAATTTATGTGGGTTCCTCATAAACCATATTCATTGTAGGAATCAAATAAGGGTGATAACTAATAAATTATGGTCGACGAAGAATGGGAGAGATTTATGAAACGGATATAGCTAAAATACTCGATACGCATCAGTTGTATAACATCAGGTTGACAATTTTATATAATATCTGAACCTGGAAAATATACAAAATAATCTTTATCGCACTATTTTTTTAAATTACTTAAGCGCTTAGCGATACTATTAAATAACTTAAAAACCCATTTAAGCATAAATATTTAGGTAAACATGCCGAAAACATTAATATTAAGAGATTTAAAGCCTGCAAAATGTCATCACGGTATCAGAAGCAAAGCATAATTTATTTATTTATTTATTGAGGCCCTATTGGGCTATTACATATCGAATACAAATTTCATTTATAACATAAATAAATAAAGCATAAACACAATGTGATAAATTAATAAGTATATATTTAAAGCTAAATCCACATGGATGACTTTAGAATAAAAACAAAGAAAAGAAAAGAAAAGAAACAAAAGAAAATCGAAATAAAATAAAATGATTTCTCATTCATTATTATAATAACCCAAAAATAATCAGCATAAAACATTTGGCCATTAAAATCTAAAATTATATACATTGCTAGATAGTTTGTATTGTACAACCATTCCTTCATCCACCAAAAAAAAGTAATAGATATATTTAGTTTTATTAATTTTGTAATAATTTTATACCTTCGTGAGGGCCTAGTGTAGTATAGTGTATAAAATTAGGTCTATTTAGAATATTTTTATATATATATACTAGCTGACCCCCCCCCCCACGCGTTGCTGTGGCTAACGAAACACAACGCCAACTACTGTATGGTTATCTAACCAAGATAACCAAGTGTTGTGTCAATAAAAAAAAAATAAAAAAAAAATAATAATAATAAAATAAAATAAAAAAACTCACAGCGCTATCTGTCAGAAACTTATGGAAATTACAAATAATTTCAAATAATTGTCCCATAAAAAACATTTGGGTCAAAAATCAAGATAAAAACTGTCCTATCTTTTAAGTTGGTCCAAAGTAAGCACAGTAAGCCAAATTTCATCAAAATGGGTTAAGTAGTTTCGGAGTTTACCTCGGACGAACATTGTGACACGAGATTTTTATATATTAAGATTTAGCAAACGTGAATATGATGAAATATTGAGGAAAACCACGATTCATATTTTCTGGATACGAACCATTGACCCATCGGTAGTCCACGAATGTTATTTAAATGAAGCCACCGTTATAAAATATAATCAAAGAAAACTATTTTTCAACCCTTCAAAATTCTGGCTGTGATTCCAATATTCAGCGTTCCATTCGAAGATGCAAACACAAAATGATTAGTACGAAATGAAAAGTCCGTACACTGACAGTGGAGTGTATTGGATACCCCTGTTGGACTGCATATTACTTGGCTTACACCAAACGCATACTAATGTGTCGTAAACATCGCGGGTATTCCGAGTATAGCCATGGCGTTAGTTGATGTGATATAACTGTGAGGACGAAGGATAAGTATTTAAGGCCGCAAATAAAACACTAATTACTGCCACGCATGATTTTTGTTTACTGATGTAGGGCCAAGCTACTATAATATTACGAACCATACAGCGCTACCTAGAACCTTCGAAACTTCTAATACGGGCAGGGCGCATTACATCTGGAAGCCTCGAGACTTGCAATGAAAGCGCCTGGTCTTCCTGCAATCTTTACGCGCACCTATATAAACACTGCCGCTGCGCTCACAGTTCCGTTTAGTATTCACTCTTCCGCATGGCAACAGTTTATAGTTTAGGGTCTACGGTTCAGTCTGGTATTCACCCACCTCGCCATCTCACACCTCACTGGGGTTTAGGATGATCCACGATCTTCATCACCAAGTCTCCACCCGCCGCACGTCGAGCGCAGTTCCATATCCCGCCGTGGACTGACCTACATGGTATATGTATATATCCCACCGTGATGCATACATAAGTACTACATTAACATCAGAAGCCTTCGCCTTCGCAGCCACATCTCGCCGTGATGTGACCAACGTGTTATGCATCCAATCGTGATGCATACACAATATAAAGACAAGGTGATTACTGAATAATATCTTTCATTGTTTCTACCTACCATTCCATCACTAATATGTTTTTCGACTAACGAAATAAATTTGGCGCCTAATGAATATTATTCAGAATTTTTTTGTCTCTAGTCTGAATCATCAAAAAATCTAGAATGGTGAGTTAATAGTGAATGCGTCATGAAATACTGACACATTATTTAAATTTTATTTTTACAATAGGAAGCCACTTACACGAGGGAAAAAAAGAGTTTTTCGAAATCATATGTAACATGTAATTTTCCTCTTATTTTTGACGCCAAGTGTGCATATTTTATCAAGAAAGTATCAAAAATATAGATGCATATTTTATCAAGAAAGTATCAAAAATCTGCTTTAAAGTGAGGGAAATGGGAATGGATGTTGTTTTTTTATATCTAATGTAACCCACTCATCTTTTGAAGGCCAAGTGGGCAAAGTTTCATCAAAATTTCAATAAAACTGTTGATTTGTATAAAAATTGTTTCCACTTCCCACATAAATTTGTCTTTATATAAATTGAAAAAGTTAAAAACTAACTGAAGGTAATTATAGTAAATGTACAAGTAAAACAGATTTACTCTAAACTCTTTCGTCATTTCTCCATCCTGGGAGTTGTATCGTGCAGGACATTATTCTGGTCAACCCCATCGACTGGACAAACACACAACAACAGCTCTTTGACAGTTATGCAGGAAGTGTTTTGGCATTTATGTAGTAAGGACTACCGGCTGCCTACTGCTATTACAGCAGCAACGGTGCACTGGTCAAATAACCAAATAGACTGGACACGTACCACGATAAAGAGGCAGTTAATTGCCGCACTTCACAATGGCAAGTAATGAACCAAGGATTGCCGTTATGCTGATTTTAGAGGGTTTAACTGAATATTGTAAGTTTTTGACTATTTTAGAATCAAACGTACTAATAATTTCAGTTGTCCGTTTATTAGCCCTGTAGGAAATCTGGTTAGATGAACTCAAATATGCTCATAATTTAAATGTCATTTCCAACAATTAGGACTGATTTTGTGAAGAATTGAGACAAGGGAAAGAGAACATACCTAAAATGTGATATTTTAATATAAAATTATTTTAATTGTCTTTTTCAAAATTGAAAGTATAATATCCCGTGATTTTTCGCGGGAATGTACTAGTTATTATTAAAACACTAGTGTGCATCCATGAAAATTGCGATTTATTATAATTCCAATTTTGAAAAAAATGTAACGTTTTCAGAAGTAAAGGAAATTATTACCCTACTTCAAGCAGTTGGACAAGCCCATAAAAACTTCTGTTGGTTCATCTTTCCGTTATGGACAGCGTCTTTTAATAAAATAAAAACCGTGAAAGAAAGAGGATTTCTGTGTGGAGTATCACAATCAAATGATAATACATATAATATTATTAAATATTTATAGACTTTACAAGGAGAAATATTTTTGATGTATTTTCCATAACAGCCGTTTTTTAAATTGTAAAAAAGACATCATTTAATTTTCTTTCGGTTTCATAGCCAGTGTTAATGAAATAAAAACGTGATCATATTAAATTATATAAGGCATTTTTAGATGGGCCTTAAATTGTTTTCCTATAAATAATATTGACTCTTATATAACGACCCCACAAAGCGGTGTTCTAAAGCCCCAGATAAATTTAATCTGGGTTAATATTTACGTAGTAATGAGTCAATAAATTTTAGCGCCATTTGCTTAACAATGAAGCGAAATTCCACGGCATGAATGTAAATCAAAATTGCCGTCTTCGGCAACCCGAGTCCGAGCACTTAGTATGCTGATCACCCCGATGGCACAACACCGGGCCAATGTCAGGCCGGTCTTATCACCTGAGGAATATCGATGGAACGAAGATACCAAACCATACCCAAAATTTTGTAAGCGATGAGAAATTGATTAGGGTGGGGTGCTCCAGTATGCTTTCATACTGATCACGTGGTGCCAAATATTTGGACTGGTATAAAAACACTACACACACTCGGAAAATCATCAGTCAGATCTTATCGAGCAAATCAACAGATCAACATGAAGGGTATTGCTCTAGTTTGCTTGATGGTGGTGACAGTGGTTTCGGCCGAACTTCCCGGGTATCATAACAGACAGAGAAACAGTGTATTCTCAAGACAAGAGGTAACACCAAATCAAGGCGGTCCATATGCTGCAGCACAGTCAGGACCTTACCCATCGTCTCATTCAGGACCTTACCCTGCATCACAGTCCGGACCTTACCCAGCGTCTCAATCAGGACCTTACCCTGCATCACAATCCGGACCTTACCCAGCGTCTCAATCAGGACCTTATCCTGCATCACAGTCCGGACCCTACCCCCCATCTGGATGGAGGCCTTCAGGACCTGCTTTCACTCTTCCACCAAGGCAAGAAGGCAGTTCTCCAAGCCAGAATTATGGAACACCTTCCCCAACATACGGAGCTCCTACCACGCCCATTCCACCACCACAAGCTCAACCAGAAACTGAAAACGTCGATGAAGACGGAAGTGGCAGTGACCAGAATCAAAAGTTGACTCAAAAGGAACCAAATCAAAAACAAGTTGCTCAAGACACGCCAGTTGCCCCAGTTTCAGATAAAGCACAAGTTGCTCCAGTGATTGTTCTATTGCCGCAAAATCAACTCCAGTACCAGAAGTTGGTGGTAGCTCCACAAGCCCAAGTTCTTCCCCAAGGATTTCAATACTTTGGACAAATACAGTCTCCATCAGGGGCACCATTCGTGTACACTTCGCAATACTTTCAGCTATATTAGAAAGACTGTTCATCATACAATAATTTTAAAACCTTATTCGTAGTTGTATATACAATGGAAAATTTCCGGGAAATGTTTACCTATATACTCTTTATTTGTAACTCTATTTATAAGTAGGTATAACTTTTTGTTTCTTTTTCGTTTTCTTTTTCTTTGATTCTGTGAAACTTTTTCCCTATGTCACCAGTTGGTAACTTATAATTATATGTAAAGCTAGACTTCCAATCATTCAGTGGTGTTGCAAAAAAAACTGAATATTCTATCAAAAGGGATGGTGTAAGATGAACTCTGCCTGCGTTTTCAACCCTTAGTGATTTTCAATATTGCGATATAACTTCAGATAATTTATCTTCTTCTGAAGTTATTAATGATTTTTCTCTGGAAAATATTAATGATTTATTATGGAAAGTTGCCTATCTCTTGACTTCAAAGTTCCCCTGTTATTTAGGACGAATCTCTTTGTAAATATACTTATGTTAGTATGATTCTCCTCTGTTATAAACTTCCAAGAAGTTTGTTTATTTTATGACAATTATTATTATTAACCTCAGTATAAATAAAATAAAGTATGTACGATCATAGCAGAGTATTTTATTGTTCGTGTGTAATCATGAGTAATGCAAATTATAATTACAAATATTTTAAAATTTTCTTAAATAACTTTTATCATTTACTTCCACTCTTAAGTATTTTTAGCCATTTTTACAAAGTGAAAGATTTGAAGGAAACGCAAATGAGTTAGTTTTTGTGAAAAAAATATTTCGAAAAAAAAGACGGCAAAGGCATGTAAGAGATGTAATTAATTTATTATCAAGTGGGGGGAAACTTGAAAGGGTCTTAAAAAAGGGGGATTTATTTGATTCTAGTAAAATAGCAAAATAACATTGGTTCTCGAGTTCCAACGTCTAAGCATAAAATGAAGAAGGGAACGACTTTGATACAAAAAATAAATAAAAATACCAACCATGGTATCTGAGAAATATAAAATATATACGGATTAAGTGTGAGAAAGTTATAAGATACGGTATCAATTTTATAACCAGAGATTTAAAATAAATATCAGAAAGATGTCAGTAAGTTAAGTAAGGAAGTCTGAACGAATGCTTTCGAAATACTATAACAAAAATATCAATTTAAAAGGATTAGAATATTGCAATAGAAAAATATTATATGTTTATTGTTAAAGGGGAATTTCAAAAGACGTAAAAACAACATCTTTAAGGAAAAATAATCAGTCTAGTAAAATCAGTCGTGCAGAAGAGTTCTAAAACCTAGGAACTCTGCGCAGCTTTGCGGATGCCACTCTCTGGGGAGCAATTTGGATTCTCTGGAGAGCGGATGCAGGTATGATGACGTAGGAAGCTGACCTCGGGCGAGCTGATATCAGGCGACCATTCTGATCTACAGCCACAGCCTCTGCTTCAGGATTATCTGCTAGGGGCTCCTCAGCTGCAGGCTCGTCAGCTGGAGCGGCTGGCAAATACTGCGAATCCGGAGGTCCATATTCATTAGCAGGAGGTCCGTATTCTGCTACAGGAGTCTCGGTCTGTTCTGTAGGCAGTTCCAGGGTCTCTCCCTCTGGCTGCCAGCCGCTAGGAGGGTAGGGTCCAGCAGCTGGAGCCGGCGCAGGGTCTGCAGCGGGGGCTACTTCCTGTCGGGAGAGCACCCTGGACCTCAGCCTGCTGGACCTGAACCTGGGGGGCTCAGCGCAGCACACAGCCACCAGTCCACACAACACTACACACAGGAATACCTTCATCTTTTACTTTACTCAGGAACGACACTTGAGTGACTGATGCTCTTAGATTTCGGCAAGCTTCTTTTATACTGTGTTTAATTGATCAATATTGTTTTTAATGTGTTTTTGACCATCGATGTTTCGGTGCGTGTTAATTGTCGGATCATTTGATAAGTGTTCAGTACCTCTACTAACCCTGACACGAATTAGATGGCCGCACAAATTCGTCCTCTACCATAACGTTTTATAAAACAGTCCTTTTTTGGAATTTTGTGTATTGGCAAAACAGGATTGGTTTAGGTGACTGAAATAATTATTTTTGCAGGAGCAACCGACAAAAGTCAATAATTTTTGTTTCTACTTGTAAAAGATAACATATAATATCTTGTGGACATAATGCTTATGAATGCAGGAGAACAATTTATTACTTACGACGTACTTCCATGGCTTTTCAAATACATCGTCATTTTCGAATAAATATAAAAATGAGATATCAAAATGCAATATAATTGACTAATTAACATTTTTGTAACTTTTTCGAAATCTCGTTTTTACAAGACATGATGTTTTCTGTACGTATTCTCGCAAGTTTTCAAAACCTTCTTGACAAATAATGTATTTAACCAAAGCATTTAGGGAATAAGAATAATTTAAAAAATAATAATTTTAATTTAATTAAAAATTTTCTATCAAGTTCTGCAAGTGTTATATATAAAATAACATTATTAAATTTAATTTAAATTATTTTTTTTTAATTAAATGGATTTCTACGAATTAAACACAAATACAATAAATAAAAATATAATAAGAATAATATTAGAATGGCTGTGTTCTGTTTCATATTACATTTTATTCAACTCAGAATCTTCCTTCTTCTGTGATTTGAATTTTTATGGGTTCAGCGAACCTTGATTTCTGGATTCACCTGAAATGAATTATTAATCTCTCTAAAGTTGATGGATTAACAAGTCCTTTTCCACTAGGGAAGGCTTTCAACACGACCGATGACAGAAGGTCAGTGAATAGGTCAAAAATCGCACTTATGTGACCACAATACGGTGTCACAATATAATAAGTTTTTTTAACCGGAAAAAATGTGTCATACTGTTGGAAAGAATGATTGCTAGAACTTGTAACCAGAAAAACGGTTCAAATTTCACAATCCCGGAGCACACAATTCGCAAACAGATTTAATGATTTTTTTTAGATTTTTTTCCCCATTTCCATAGCAGATGGGGGAAATGGCGGAGCGAGGGGAATAGATGCATTTTCCTAGTTATATATTTGGTGTGAGATCGTATATCGTGATGTTTTTTGCTGAGACAAACAAAGGGATTTTATACTATATAGTTATAAGGTACTGTCATCTGAATAATGTTGATAGGAAAAAATGAAATTTGTAGAATACGACCATACCGTATTATCAGATTCGACTTCAATATCAAATTTAACATTTTCTTCGACAAATCCTACCTAATTTGCGTCGCATAATAAAGTATTGTCTGTGGTAATTGTATATCTGTGCAATGTTTGTAACTTTTTAATTTGTAGGTTGTAATACAGTCTAGACTCTAGAACTGTAGACGGTTTATCGTAATCTAAACCATTTTACGTGCCTTGATATTCGTTAACAGAGATGTTCGCATTCTTTATGATGCCTCGTTTAAATTTGACTTGTTGAAGAAGGTATAAGCTTTTTTCAGGGGAATTGAAAAAAACAATTGTTGTTAGACTATATGTCTTGAAGAAATGTTATTTACAAATACTTATTTCAAAAAATATTTAATATTTGCTTCAAATAATTCCATATTATAGTTCAAATAATTGTTGAGTGTCGTATTGTAGAATTTTATATTTTATTTCATGTTCTCTTATTTATAATTTCAAATTTAACTTCATTTTTTCTAACTTCGATGTGTAGACTCATTTACATTAAAATTCGCGTCTGTGTCACATTTCATTTATCTTTCGATGCAATCTTGGTTTATGTCATTATTTGTCTATGGTTGTTTATGTCAAAACTAAGCGCTTCCGCCCACTCAGGCAACTGAAAACTCTCAACTGCCAACTGTCTTTGTATGACAATGTGATAGCCCGCACACTACACAATCACACAAAACCCCGTTGTCAATGGTAACGCAAGCGGTGACTTGCGACCATCTTGCGACTGTCACTGCTCATTGCCCTGGGCGGCCATTTCTAGTTGCTAGCTGTCAGCTGTCTCGTAGTTCGTCTATGGTTAAACAAGCTTTTTGACCAATCAAGACAGAGAAAAAGCCGGTTTTAGTTGGTTTTCAGTTGCCTCAGTGGGCGGAGCGCCTAAGGCGCTCCGCTGACGAGGCAACTGAAAACCAACTAAAACCAGCTGGTTTCTATGTCTTGATTGGTCAAAAAGCTTGTTTAACCATAGACGAAGAACAATCAGCTGATAGCTGGCAACTAGCAACGGCCGGCCATGGCAATCAGCAGTGCAAGACGCGTGTCACTGCTTACGTTACCTTTGACAACGGGTTTTTGAGTGATTGTGTAGTGTGCGGGCCATTGTCATACATCACATTGTCATACAAAGAAAGTTCGCATTTGAGAGTTTTCAGTTGCCTTAGTGGGCGGAGGCGCTAACGCGGTTGGTTTGTTTTTTCTGCAGAATCATTGTCATATTATTTTTCTTAAAGTTCATCGAAAATTACCTTGCATTCCACCTTTAGAAGCCTAAGGGCTCGGATTCAAATCTATTCTATCATAATTGCTATTCATCTGAATAATTAAAGCAATAAGCTCAAATCAGTAAAACACAAGTGTTTTTACTTCGAGGATAACCTTAAACCACCTCTGTCTATCAAATCTTCTGTACGCGTCCCAGCATGTGGATAAACGAAGGAATTCAAGGCATTACAAACTACAGCAGAGTTCCCGGAGACCACAGCCAGCGACCGTTTAATAATAACATTGTACAGGGTGTTAAGGAACGCACTTGACTTCCTGATATTTTTTGCCTCCGCTAACTTTTTTTAATGTTTTTTTCTAATTAAAAACATAAACAAACAGTAAGTTAAAGTATTTTCACCAACAAATGTAGATATAATGTCTCGACGCCACCTAGTGAGAGAGTTAGCACTTACATGCCTTTCTCATATAAAGTTGGTTGTTTGCAGGTGAAAAAAAAAAAAAATAATAAGCGATAATTGTTGAATGAAACACTAGGTATATATTGAGTCATTTGGAGGGTAGGAGGTATCCCGCCGTAGCTTAATGGTAGAGCTCCTGTCCGGCAAACAGAGGGGTGCGGGTTCGAGTCCCGTCGGCGACATATATCTTTTCTCGGGAGAGGTTTCAATATTGATGAGTGTTTCAGGCTAATAATTATTGCTTATAATAATTATAATAATAAACAAACAGTTGGCATTTATGGAAGGGGTGAGGGGTTCGTCAGTTAATCAACTGACTGACCAGTAAATACATATGGAAAAAAAAATGTGTTTGATTTTGAGAATTTTTTTTTAGAGCCGTCAAGAATGATCACCGGAGACAAAAAATTCATTTACTGTAAAATAATATCAGGAATCACTAGTAAAAGTAAGTCGAGTACGTCCCTTAGTACCCTGTATAGAAATAAAAAAGAAATATCGATGTAATAAATTTGTTTAATTAAATATCAACAACTTTGGTTTGGTGACTTAGCAGGGGTGTCCGGGTTCATGGAGTAAGGTTTATCTAGGTCTTGGCGGCGGATGATCTAGACACACTGAACCCCAGATTCTTACCCAACCCTCATACCTTTTTCCTTCCCAGAACTTCCTCTCCTTTCTTTCCTTAAGAATACCCTCCACACAGCATCCCTAAAGATGACATAGGCCCTGAGGGAAATTATTTTCCTCAGGGCCTCCTGTGTGGACCTAATGAAAAAAAAACAAGAATTTTCATAAATACTAATAAAGGGAAATAGTCCAAATTACGCATCATTTTTCCAAAAAATAAGTGTAATATTTTGGAGTAAATATGAAAACAATGATCCTGTTCAATATTTTTACATAGTAACTGGTTCTTATAATTCGGTTGACAAAAAAGTGTTTCGTTTCTAAGGATGCTCCACACATCTGGCAGAGTCCAATTGTAGGTACAATTTATTGTACATATTAAGGGAGTAAGGGAAAAAGTTAACCTATTTTCGACATCGGTGCGACAGGGGTCAATAAAAAAGGTTGTGCTGTCGTGTTGTTCTAATCGGAACCTTTATTTGGCTTATTAGGTTTCCCATGAGGTAACTGGTACAAATGGACCATGAAAAGTCCTTTCCACGAATAACAAAATAAACCTATGTCGTCGACTTTATGTCGCACGGTTTACTTGTAAAATTTTTTTATTTATTAATTTTTACATTTTATTTTAAAGAAATACAAACATTCCTAGAATACGAATAACCGGACAATATTCGAAAATCACCTACTACCGCCACATTAAGGGTAAAATATTGCTTGTACCGTTGTGGAGGATTTAATCGATTAATTGAAGGGGTGAAGGATTGGCCCATACGCAATGCCAACTCACCTACTTACGGTTTTATAACATTATTTCAGATCTCTCAGAATTGCAGTGTGTACGAAATACCTAAAATCCGGCCAATTAAAGACTTTAAAAACATATATATATATATATCTTAAGTCTTGACTTCTGGACTGAACAGACATGCGCAAGCTGTCAGTTTAATACAAAACTCAAGACATAAGGCCTCTGATGATGGACAGTGAGATCTGTCCGAAACGTCAGGAGTTAAAAAGTCCTTCTTAGGACTACGTTACGCGGGTAAACCGAGAAAATTATTCTACATATATATATATACTAGCTGACGCGCCCACGCGTTGCTGTGGCTAACGAAACACAACGCCACCTACTGGATGGTTACCTAACCTAGATAACCAAGTGTTGTAATAAATAAATAACTCACACCGCCATCTGTCAGAAACTTATGGAACTTGACAAATCATTGACCCATAACAATAATTTAATTCGCAATAATAAATATTGAGGTCAAATTTTTTTTTTTTTTTTTTTTCATAGTTAATATTACTATTTTCTAATAGTGAATAAATACCTCAAAAGAGTCCCAAATGCTCCTGTCTGGAGCCAGTGAGATGGCATTCACAATTGGGGTATGTTATGAGGCTGAAGGTGGGGAAGGGAAGGAGACGAGGAAGAGGGAGGTGGGGAAGTACCGGGCTATTCAGATCTAGTCACTAAACGCGGCTAAAATCATTTCAATCAACGTTTCAATTCTGAATGGTGGTCTTACACCAGGGCGATACTGAGAGTATCTTCCACAATTATATGTGCCGCAATTATACTATATATTATTTTTAAATAATTAATTGTGAAATAACACAAATCAATTAAATTAAACTTATTTACGCACGCCGGGTTCGAACCCGCGGCCTTCGGAATGGGAGTCTAACGCCCTACAGCTGGACTACGCCGGCCGTCATTCGATATAAAAACTGTTTATTTTAAGTTGGACCATTTTACACACAATAAGCCAAATTTCATCAAAATCAGTCAAGTAGTTTCGGAGTTTACCTCGGACGAACATTGTGACACGAGATTTTTATATATAAAGACATACATTTTAGACTTTTGAAATGATCTACCAATGGGTTACTGGACAATACCATTGATAAATAAAATTAAATCTTCGGATACCGAAGCGTATTGGATATCTTTTCTCATCTCTTTTGCCAACTCCTGCGGGGATTTGAAGTGATTTCAAACCCTTACTTTTTGGAAAAATTGCTGGCGTTCATTTCTGATTTGTCCCGGATGACGTAATAGTCGAATCCCATCGTCCTTTTTTTCAAATTAATCTGTTACCTAAAGGTTTCCAGGAGTAAATAAAGCATGTACCAGGTATAATTTCATTCTACATGTATAATACAATCTTTACACTCATATTGAAAATGTCAATTTCCACCTGAGCTTACGTAAATATTGCACACATCCACAATTTTGACAGTCAATCAGAAATGATTGACGTATTGACAGAAGACACGGTTATGCATATTCCAACCATCCTGAAGTTATCCAAAGTCAAAAACATTTTATTTTTTCCTTACAAATAAATATGAAGACGATAATAATATTTCTTCTTCAAACTTCGCAAAATCACTTTGTGGCGTCATTTTGAATTAAATTAAAACAAATAACTTTGTTTAAACCACTAATATAATCACAATCACCTACATGTTTCAAAACCGATGGTTTCTTCGTCAGGGTAGTAATGACATTATAATAAACGAAGAAACCATCGGTTTTGAAACATGTAGGTGATTGTGATTATATTAGTGGTTTAAACAAAGTTATTTGTTTTAATTTAACGATAATAATAATTTCGATAAATGTAAGTAAAGGATATAGTATACAAATGTACATTGTTAATTAAACTCTTACGTCGTTACAGGATATTTAACTATGAAATTTCGGTTGTGTATTCGCAACAGTAACATTTTCAATTAAAAAATAAACAATCCTTCCTCTTATTATATTTTCAGTAAATATTAAAATGAATTTATGCCACTGTTCTTCTGATCTTAAAATAGTTATTGATGTAATCGTCAGCATAATATTCCAGTATAGTCCTAGTTTTACCTCGAAAGTTTTCCGGGAGTTTTGAAAATTAGTAATATTATGGATTTCGATGTGCTCTTTCCGAATTTCAACTTTGCCACCTCGTATCTTTTCCGCTCGCGTCGCCAATTAGGAAAAATTGCTCCTAATAGCAGTTTTTGAAATACCTCCTTTCCGACTCATTTTATGATAAAAACATGTGTCTACAAAATAAACAAGAAAAAATTTCCAACAATTTACGCATTAAATTTTTTTTATAAAACCAATAGTTTTGGCGTACGAGCGTTGCAAACTATACTGCAAAATGCGATTTGGTAACAGAAAAACTGGGATAAGGCGCCATTTTTCCAAAATTGCAGCGCGAGCAGCAAAGATACGAGGTGGCAAAGTTTTAATTCTGAAAGATTACATCGACAACTGTAATATTACCAATTTTTAAAAATCCCGGAAAACTTTCCAAGTAACCCCTTTTTTTCGTCCCGAATGACTGAATTTTATTTCTGTCCAAGCGGTTAATCGGGTTTTGATTCTCAAGTAATTTTATTTATATTATTATAATGGAATTCCACCACGAATTGTCAGTTTCAAAAATAGAAGAATACATTTTTGTTAATTTCCCGTGATTTTTAATGGGCTGGTCATGTAATAAAAAGCATTGCATTTCAATTCTGATAACAATTTATTTTTAAAAGAGTAACATTGGCAATGTTGTACAAAAAGTTAACATAATAATAATATTATCTTGACACAAATCGAAAATAATCAGTGTGAAAGTAGAGCAACAAAGAGACCAGCGGGAAGACAAAATCTAGAATCTTGCCCTGCGCAGCTTGGCGGGTGCCATTCCCCGTGGAGCAATCTGAATCCTCTGGAGAGCAGAAGCAGGAATGATGACGTAAGAACCTGATCTCTGGTCCAAGACAACAGCATCTGCTTCGGGATCCTCAGCTGCCGTCTCGTCGACTGCAGGCTCAACGGCTGCAGGTTCATCAGCTGGAGCGGCTGGACCATATTCTGAAGCAGGGGGTCCATATTCATTAGCAGGAGGTCCGTATTCTGCTACAGGAGTGGTCTGTTCCGTGGGCAGTTCCAGGGTTTCGCCCTCTGGCTTCCAGCCACTAGGTGGGTAGGGTCCACTAGCTGGGGCCGGCGCAGGGTCTGCAGCGGGGGCAATCTCCTGTCGGGAGAGCACCCTAGACCTCAGCCTGCTGGACCTGAACCTGGGGGGCTCAGCGTAGCCCATAGCTACCAGCCCACACAACACTACACTCAGGAATACCTTCATTTTTACTGGAATGCTTTACTTGACTTTGCAATGATACTTGAGTGACTGATACTCTTGGTAAGCTACAATCTTCTTTTATACATTGTTTGGTTCATCAGTGTAGGCTAATGTGTTTTTGACCATCGGTAGTTTGGTGCGAGTCAACAGTCCGATCCTTGGATAAAAGTTCAATGGCTTCACTAACCTTGACACGTATACGATGGCTGCTGAAATAGTCAGGCGCCTACCTCAATGTTTTATTCCTACGAAAAATTTAGGTAGGTGAGTGTTTGCAAAGCAGTATTCTAAATGTGACTAAAATAATTATTTTGGTCAATGTCAGAAACACAACAGAATCTGGCTTCGGAAAATATTGCCTGCACATTTGACTATATGATGGTCCCAAACACATTTCACATTTGACTACCTATACGATGGGAAAATACTCTTTTTCATTTTAAGATGTGTCCATCACTTTCTCTTCAATCTGACTAAATCGAACTAGTTTATAATTTCACCTATCTATTCATAATATCTTATCAACTACATTACCCAAGAATTTAATTCGAAATTTGATCATGCTATGCCTTCCTGGAACGATCTATTCTTCCATTAATTTAATTAAATTAAATTAAAACAAAAACTTTGTTTAAACCACTAATATAATCACAATTACCTACATGTTTCAAAACCGATGGTTTCTTCGTCAGGGTAGTAATGACATTAATAACAAAAGAAACAAACAAGTATAGACTAAAAAGAACTATGGACAAAAATATTTTAGAGAGAGGTGATTAATTAATTAAAAATATAAAAAAAATTATAAACAAAGTTATTTGTTTATAATTATTTATATTTATAAATTATTTATTATTAATTATTTATATTTATAAACAAAGTTATTTGTTTTAATTTAATTAAAAATGACGCCACAAAGTGATTTTGCGAAGTTTGAAGAAATAATTTAATTAAAGTTTAGATACATATTTTTTGTTTCCAAAATAACAATATTCTGTTGTAAAAAGGCAGTTACTCTCTATGGGTTTATGTGCTGAGGCAGACTAGATTAAATTTTTTTTTTTCGTTGTTAATTTTTGGGATATTATGCCGTGTTACGCTAACTCCTTCTTTAGCCGACGTTTCGGACAACATTAATCACGTTTCGGATAACATTACATGAGGCGTGTAAAAGCAAAGGCAGCAATCGCGCGTGTTTTTGAGAAAAAGGCAAAAAACCTGTAAATATTAAATGGGATTTCGCAGAAAGCTGAAAAAATTACATCAAATACTATTTTGATATCGGGTATTATTTGCATACTCGGATTTTGTTTAATGCAAGTCTATAAAAAGATATATAACTTTTTAATCTGGAGATTTCTGCTTTTGCTACCAAGGGTTGGAGATTTCTGCTTTTGCTTCTTACACTATTGGAGATTTCTGTGTTTGCTTCTAACCTTTTCAAAAAACCGCCATCTTTGTTCCATGTTGATTGGCTTCAAGGAATGCTTTATAACTCAATAAGGGCTAATTGAATAAAAATAACTTTTTAAAGATATTATTGAACAAATTTAA
Organism: Limnephilus auricula; assembly: GCA_951813805.1. NCBI lineage: Eukaryota > Metazoa > Arthropoda > Insecta > Trichoptera > Limnephilidae > Limnephilus > Limnephilus auricula. The sequence goes on from OX638401.1 coordinate 5,619,115, forward strand.
CTCCAAAAATATAATCTGGGGATATGTTTGGAAAAAAATTACGAAAATATGTTACATAATATTCTGAATAATTAATGCAAAATTCAATATTTGAGCAAAAAAGGGTCAATATTCCACGAACACGATACACACAAACATTAGGCACGGATTGTGGAAATTAGACTACGTTTCAACTTAATTACTACATGAAACGACAATTTCTACAATTTGGTAGGCGGGTATGGGCACCGTCACCCCGGAAACCATTTATTGGATAACCAACACCTCTGCCGTAGGTTTGGTGACTTAGCAGGGGTGCCTGAGTTCATGGGGTGAGGTTAGTCCGGGTCGTGGCGGCGGATGCGTCTGCCCGCCAATTGCGTGGCAGGTCAGATCGGGAGAAACTGGTTGAGGGAGACCTATCCTAGACCTCTCCAGCCGCACACTCGACCGATGGATTCATTCGTCCGTCACTCCTGGACACACTGACTCCCAGATTCCTACCCATCCCTAATACGGCGTAGTCCAGCGGTAGGACGTTGGACTGCCATTCCGAAGGTCGCGGGTTCGAACCCGGCGTGCGCAAATAAATTTTATTTTATTGATTTGTGTTATTTCACAATTGATTATTTAAAATAATATATAGTATATTTGCGGCACGTTCCAGAGTGGACGATGCTAGTGGAAGTCGCCCTGGTGTAAGAACACCATTCAGAATTAAAATGTTGCTTGAAATGGCTTTAGCCGTGTTTAGTGACTAGATCTGAATAGCCAGGTACTTCCCCGCTTTTCTTCCTCGTCTCCTTCCCTTTCCCACTTACCTTCAGCCTCATAACATACCCCCAATTGGGGATGCCATAGTCTCACTGGCTCCAGACGGGAGCAGTTGGGACTCTTGTGAAGTATTCACTATAAAAAAAAACCCTTTTCCTTCCAAACACATCCTCTCCTTCCTTTCCTAAAAAGAACCCTCCACACAGCATCCCCAAAGATGAAATAGGCCCTGTACACAGGCGGGATTTATTTTTTTCATGGCCACCTGTGTAAAGCTTTTTAAAAAAATATTATATATTTGGGTAGATGGCAAAGAATGCTTTCAAATTTAATTTTTTTTCAAACAAAGTTAAAAATTCCAAAAAGAAACTGTTTTTATAAATTAAATAATAAATATTATTGAATATATTAAAAATAAAAAAATGAAAAAAAATGAAAATTAGCGGAAAATTACCTAAAAAAGTATCTTGAAAAAGTTTTTGTTTTAAAGCATACAATGCTGCATGAAACTTTTGAATGTTCGTCATTCTCATTTGGATGAGATATGTAGGGAATGTATGTAAAAATAAAAATTAGTAGACTTAAATAAGTTTACTAATTTTAAAATTTTGCAAAATTATTATTTATTATTTTTTTTAAATTGGCATTTATGATGCTTTCCTCTAAGCCAAAATCAAATATGATAGGCTACATACCTAGATATTTTTGCAACATTTCTTTTCCAATTTACTGGCTTAATAATAGGTTTGCGGGCGTTTTGTGAGAAAACTGTAGTCGGTTAACAATCCATCTTCAAAGATTGTCGAAAATATTTGTTCCGAACACACTTTTACATGCTTTAAAACATCAAAAACACACCTTGAAAAATCATCACCAACTGTCATTTTAGTATGGAGAGCCATCTGGTCACGTGACACTTTCAATGAATTTGATTGGCCGAAATGGAGATTTCTGTGTTTGCTTTTTAAATAACAAGGATATTGCTGTCTTTGCTTTTAATACGTATTTTCAAAATGAAATTTTGATGGAAAGAAGCTGAGTTTTCAACTAACCATTGAATGTATTAGATTCACAATTTGAACCTCTACAAAACTGCATTTACAACTTTTTTTCGATATTTTGGAGATTTTTGCCTTTGCTTTTACACACCTCACATGTAATGTTAATTACGCTACCTTCTTTAGCCGACGTTTCGGCTAAAGAAGTTAGCGTAACACGGCATAAAATCCCAAAAATAAACAACAAAAATACTTTTGACTGTGAAAATCTTAAATCATATTAGATTAAATTTAATAGGTATCTCTACTGTTTGTTTCAGCTGCTAAGACTTTTTCAAAATATTGTATAATTCCAAGTCTTTTATTTGTTTAAGCCAAGTTTTGATTTGTTTTTTTTTTTTTTTAATTATTTGCATCATCCGTTTATTGCTGGTGAAAGTGTATTATAATGCTTAGGTATTCATACATATTATATTGTCAATTATAATTTTTTTTTATTGTCATTATAATTCCTTTGTCCAAAAGCTGTTTTAATATGGGTATATTCATTATGTCATTCTTGTTAGCTCTTTTGTTCTATATATATATATATTTTTTTATATTTCGTTTGAATATGTGCCACTTTCGGTTGCATTCACGTGCACGCGTGCATTTTTCTGAATTTAATTACATTATACTAACACATTACACACGCGCCCTTGAGGTGATTTCTCACAAAAACGGCGCTCTACAAATTATCTAATTATTATTATTATTAACGGCAGTTAATAGACGAAATAAATATCGGAACTGTATAATTAGGAGTTGGCTTAGGGGTTAGAGGTGTTCTTTCAGTCAGTCCTTGGGGTGGAAGGTTCAATCGTAAATTAAAAAAATTATAGTATTTTAATTAATTAAGATAATATAAGCGAAACTCAATCGAAAATCTATATAGGGATAAAAAGCCGAAGGTCCTGGGTTCGAGTTCCAGATGTATCCGTATCTTTTTCTGATTTTTCTGTTTCAGATTTTCGATTGAGTTTCGCTAATTTTATCTTCATTAATTTTTTTTTTTCATCGCTTTTAACGTCTTTTTGAAGAGTTGTTGATTTGAGTTTATTCTGAGTTGACATGGAGCCGAAAAAATACTTTTTATAAATATAAAATAAAATTTATCAACAAAAAAATTTGATGTCCTTTTTTACTTTATCTCTCTTATTATTTTCTCTTCTTCATTTATCTGTTCTCCTTCGTATCTTTTATTTGTTTTTAAAGAAATAAATATTTTACCCTAATATTAAATGTTTTACCAGTTTAATCATGGTCCTTATTTTGTTAAACTCGGTGCAATGACAGTTCTCACCTGACATCGGCAGCATGAGAACGAGTAATTTTACCGATCCTTTTTTTGCAAAACTCCACGGCACGACTATAAAATTAAAGAACTACCGGAATTCATATATCTTCCTTCCTTAAAATCGGCCTCTTATAGTAATAAAATTATCAATTATTGACCCCTACCTACAGTTCGTTCCTTAACCCCAATAACAGACAAGAAAGCCCTTATAAATAATTTTCAAATCAATCATTTTTTTCAAACGTCTTACATCACATAATATAAATTTGATATCAGACAAGATATGGATCTCTTCTAAGATCTTAGGAAAAATTATTTACCTCTGGGTCATTGTCATAATTTTGAGCAGAGGAAGGACTAAACACGGGCCCTGAAGAGACTCTGGTTGTAAGAGGAAGGAAACACAGAGACAGGCAAATCGTTCAACAGCTCAGCAGATGAAGTCGAGTCGTAGAAACGACGCGCTCTCTCGAGACAATTTCAAACATACTAGTGCAAAATCTGGCATGTTTCCCAACTATGAACTGGCCCTGAAAGCATCAATGACGCTGGTACCTCGGAGCATCTTCCATTGAAATACCGACGCCTGTGCTCTAAAGATTGCAATCCGTTTGATAAGATGTCTTCAATGCTTCTAAACAATATTCATGTATATATTTGTCTATAATAAATTGTCTAATAGTTGCTGATAACCTCGTTACCCAACTTCCATATTCATATATGTATAAGGACATGTTTTTGGTAACAGAAGAACAATAACATTATGCATAATTTACATTAATTCGTACTGTGATATCATGATAGATGCACCGCCTTTTATCGCTAAGTAGGACAATGTCATTCTATTTTTATCTAAATATTTTTATTACGGTGGTGCGTTAGGTGCAAAATGGCTGACTCAAATGGATAAGTTTCTAAGATTTCATATTAAATCCATGGGTGTCAGACACCAGATTATAGTGGCAGGATTCGTGTGTAATGGGGCAAAGAATTTGTATTAATACCAGCTGCCCAAAGGGGCATACCATTTTATAAATTGTATAACTCGCCCCATTGTGTTGGTATTATTGTGGTGAGTTTTGACAACATCATTGTTCAATAGGGTATAAAAAAAACTTTTTGCATCGTTGGTAATTTTATTTGCAATATCAGTTAAAAAAGGTAACAAAAGTAAGCAAATAGTCAATCTAACGAATAAAAAAAAAATATGGCGATAGGAATATGTTTAGATCTGGTCATCAGTAGAAGTTCTCCATTTTCAGAATAATCTCGCATTGCGCAGCTTGGCGGGTGCCACTCTCTGTGGAGCAATCTGGATTCTCTGAAGAGCAGAGGCGGGAATGATGACGTAGGAAGCTGACCTCAGACGGGCTGATCGCAGGCGACCGTTCTGATCTACAGCCACAGTCTCTGCTTCAGGATTATCTTCTAGGGGCTCCTCAGCTGCAGTCTCATCAGCTGGCGCGGCTGGACCATACTCTGAAGCTGGGGGTCCATATTCATTAGCTGGAGGGCCGTATTCTGCTACTGGAGCCTCAGTCTGTTCAGTGGGCAGTTCCAGAGTCTCTCCCTCGGGTTGCCAGCCGCTAGGAGGGTAAGGGCCACTAGCTGAGGCCGGCACAGGGTCTGCAGCGGGGGCCACCTCCTGGCGGGAGAGCACCCTGGACCTCAGCCTGCTGGACCTGAACCTGGGGAGTTCAGCGCAGCACACAGCCACCAGTCCACACAACACCACACACAGGAATGCCTTCATATTGGCCGAGCTGATTTACTTTACTCTCGAACGACACTTGAGTGACTGATGCTCTTCACTTAAGGCAAGTTCGTTTTATACTTTGCTTAATTGATCAGTCTGAGATAATGTGTTTTTGACCATCCGCAGAATAATCCTTATCAAATTGCCGACCATCAAACCTCTTGATAAGAGTTCAATAGCTTGGCTGACCCTGACACGTATTTGCATACGAATCTAAATACCTGCTTATTTCAAATTGTCATGTATTATGTATGACCATCCCTTCCATCACATTTGCTTTCGTGGGTCAAGTATATGCACGAAGACAGAACAGTAATCTGCTATCCTAAAGGGGTATAAAGAGCACTTACGTATACAAATTAAGTTATAAGGTCAATTAATTATATTTTGGCCGCAATCAGTGGCGCGGTATGAACTGTCTAATTTATTAACAAATAATCGGAGAACAAAGCTTAGCTTTGAATTTTTTAAATGAAATATATGTTGTAAAAGTTGTCCATATTTTAGTCTGAGAAACCGAACCATTTGTTTGAATGAGAGAGTTTTTTTAATTTTAATTCCTAAGGAAATATAAAGAGAACATTTCTAACGCTAATTAATGTATTTAAGTGTAACGTGTGCAGCTGCCTACATGATGAAATACCTGTGAGTCTGAAGAATTAAAGTATTTAGAAGGAAATGTTATGTTATTGTAAAAATATTTTTTTTTTAAAAAAGAAAGAAACATTCCCGGGTTACGAATAACCCAACAACATTTGAAAATCTCCTACTACCACTACACTAAGCGGAAGATGTTGCTTGTGTTGTGATGGAGGACTTAGCCAGCCGAGGAATCGAACACGGAACGCCTGGGTGGAACCCAAACGCTATGCCCACTCAACCACTGACCGGTATTTTTAATGTTACAAAATGAAATATTATCTCGTTTATCTTTTTATTTTTTAATAAGTTAATGTACCTTTACTGTGCATAATAAAAAAATAGAAATAATGTGTTCATGATATTACAATAATGTAATTAATTATAAGGTCCGTACCCTTCAAAAATTTGGCATATTTTGTCAGAGGCTAAAAATATTCCCGCTTTGCAATAAAATCCAGATAAATGGAATATCTGTTTACGTATACGAAAACTTTTTTTTTCGAAAGGTGATAATAATCTATCAAATTTTATTATTATAAAAAACATGTAATTTTTTAAATATAAAAATTTTGGATGAAAACTTTAAAAAGTATTTTCTAAAAAATTACTGATAATGAAAAAAAGTAAAAATACAAACTTAATTCATTAGACAAATTAATTATAAACGTTACTGTCACCTCTCCTTTTTGTAGTTTCAAGTAAAAAAAAATCTTTAAAAAATCACACAATTTCATTTTTTTTTCAAATTGCGATCGGAAACTTTGGTTTTATAAAGGTGTAAATTAAAAAAAAAATGTGGTTTACTTTTAGTTTTGAATATAAAGCGTGTTGTATCCTTTTTTCAATACCATTTAGAACATACTTCTCACTATGATAGTAAGGGAGACTCAACGATGTGAGCTGGAACAAATATGGTCTCCTGAGATTGAACGGGTTGTAACACACCCTCTGAAATGAAATGTTCCATATTTAAAATAAAATACAAGAAAAAAAAAACAATTTTTTTTTAAAGTTATCAAGAATGAAATATGTTTTATTACTATTCAGGTATGAAAGGGTTTTTTTTATTCGCTTTAAATATGATTTAATAGAGCTTAGATTCATTTCAAACCCTCTCATTAGTAGGGGTCAGCGTAAGCTGGAAATCAGCTTGTGTCGCACGTGCAGATTTTTTTTTTTTTTGTAATGTATGGACTTATATGAAACAGCGTATGCTGAGAAGCAGACATGCTTCGCACAGGTCCATACATTTTCTGCAAAATCTGCACGCGCGACACATGCTGACTCCCAGCATACGCTGACGTTTATAGTTGCCATTTATGCTTTTCCCACTCAAACGTCTCAAGGAAGGCCATTTTCACTACATGCTTACATTTCGTCCTTCCTTCGCTTACTGGCCTGGCTAATGCCTAAAGTCCTTAATTTAATGAATTTTCTCCAATTATTATATATGTAATGTCCTTATCGCTATTTAGAATTCCCTTTAAGAATATTGTTTAAATAGCAACATGCAAGTACAATATTCAACTCGCACACTTCATGAAAACATCTTTAAAGATCTTTTTTATTATTTACGGCTACCAGCTTTCTAGGCGACAAATAAAACACGGCTTTGAGTTAAATCACCCACAAATCCACACCTTTTATCGGAAGAAAATCCTGCACTTTGCTGTGGATAGGATACTTGGGTGTTCTAACATCACAACTCATCGAGTATAAAAACACTACGTGTGGACAGGTGATGGATTTTTCTGTTTTTTTTTTTAATTGCAAGCATCGGGAAATTACCATATTTGTTAAATACTTTGTACAACTGTGGTTACCTATCACAAATTCAATTGTTCTTTCGAAGATTCGCAAAAGTATTTTATAGATCTGTTTTAAGTATCGCAAAATATTTCAGTTTTATTAGGTACTTTACCTAACTTACATTGTAAAAATCTTTCTGTGATACATTATGATCCATAAATGAAGAAAGAAAAAATATAATTTTGTTTGTAACTTTATTTGCATTATCAGTAACAACGTAAAAAAAAACAGCAGTCAGCTAAATGAATTAAACTTCCATTGTTTATTGTTTTTGTGTTTAATTCGTAGAACATACATATAGGGAAAGGTTCGTCGGTTTGTCGTCATCAGCAGAAATTCTTCTGCTTTAGAAGAATCTAGCCGCGCGCATCTTGGCGGGTGTCATTCTCTGTGGAGCAATCTGGATTCTCTGGAGAGCGGAAGCGGGAATGATGACGTAGGAAGCTGACCTCAGGCGAGCTGATCTCAGGCGACCGTTCTGATCTACAGCTACAGTCTCTGCTTCAGGATTATCTGCTAGGGGCTCCTCAGCTGCAGGCTCATCAGCTGGAGCGGCTGGACCATACTCTGAAGCTGGGGGTCCATATTCATTAGATGGAGGGTCTGCTACAGGGGTCTCAGTCTGTTCTGTGGGCAGTTCTAGAGTCTCTCCCTCGGGCTTCCAACCGCTGGGCGGGTAGGGTCCATCAGCTGGGGCAGGCGCAGGGTCTGCAGCGGGGGCCGCTTCCTGGCGGGAGAGCACCCTGGACCTCAGCCTGCTGGACCTGAACCTGGGAGGCTCAGCGCAACACACAGCCATCAGTCCACACAACACTACACACAGGAATACCTTCATATTTACTAGACTGATTTACTTCACGCTGCTACGACACTTGAGTGACTGATGCTCTTAGCTTACGGCAAGTTCGGTTTTATACGTTGATTAATTGATGCGGAAAATAAATGTATTTTTTACCACGGAAGGATTAGCACGTATCAACTTGCCGATCACCCGATAAGAGTTCAATAGCTCGGCTCACCTTCAAACTAAAAGTCTGCTTTTGGTCAGTGAGTTTCAACATTACCCCTTTAACCGTGTTTGTTTTTGTGAATCCATGAACGTGACGACAACAATCCGACCTCATACAGGGGTGTTATGTATAGTTATAAGTTATAATAATAATAATAATATGTTCTTTATTCCAGAATGTGGGGAGGTGAGTGCAATCCCATACATCCCATAGATAGTATAAGTACATATAATATTGAAAGACATAATATTTTATAAATATGAAACGTAAAAACAGATATAAAAATAAAAGTAAAATCAAAGCACGGAAACGCAGGAATCCATCGGATCTGATTGTGGGAGCCAGTGTCTTTCTCCAATGGTATTCTACGCTCGATCCTGGGGTCATACGGGATTCTTTCCCTCAGTCCTGCAACCCTGGTTCTTATTATAGCTTTGAATCCTGGAACTCGCCCTTCTGTGAACATCGAGGAGGCACTGCAGTGCCTGGGAAGTCCGAACATCAAGCGGTATGCATTGTTGTATTGCACCCGAAGCCTTTCCATGGTTCTTTTTTTTAACTTTACCCAGAGCTCGCACGTATACAGATTAGTGCAAAAGGCTAGGAAGTTATGTAGGCTGCAAGATATTTATTATTTAATTTTCTGACCACTATTCCTGATTTTTGCTACTAAAAGTTCAACTTATATGAATCGGCCCCGTGCATTTGGGACTCATGGGCAGTAGATGTAATTTTTGTATATTATTAAAATATGGATATATCAGCAAAAAATATAGATTACTTTTAAAACAAATCGTTCGTTATTCTGAGATATTTCCTCGTTTAATATTTCTTAATAAAAGTTCTTAAGACGATAGACTTCGCTTTTCGGCCCATACAAAAAGGACGCCCGGGAAAAAACACTTTTCTACATCGAAAATTGCACAAAATGAATATATTTTTTTTATACTGCCTTCTAGAGAGTGAAAACTATGTCGGTATGTTTTCGAATTTTTGATGCGTTTCGTATTAACGTAAACATTCACTGTCAAACATGTACGATTTATCAAAAAATATTATTTAAGGAAAAAGTGCTGCTAACTCAACTCTCATAAAGAATTATAAAATTATAAAAAGCTACCGACGTAGGTTCTTCTTTCTAAATAATATTCTTTTTTTTAAATTTCAATTTCGTGAAATTTTCGGTGTAGAAAAGTGTATTCTCCATAAACCCCTTTTCGAGCGATTTCTGTAGGTAAATTTGAGCGTTGTCTCATTCGAACATTTCGCATTCGCGTGTATTGTAAGTATACGTGAGCTTATTGTGAGCGGGACAGAATGACAGACGCGGGTGTTCCGCGTGTCGTTTAAAGTCTAGCCTCTTAATCTTTTTCCAACGGACACACGTAAGGGTTTTGCCTTAATACAAATATTCCAGCTGTTACTGTCGGTTATTGTTATTAATTTTGTAATTTCCTGGGGATAGAGTAATATAGGATTACTAATTATTATTATTAGATGAATTAAGATGTATCACAATCAAGTCTATCAAACAACATATTTCCATGCCCTTGCAACACATTTTTAATTCCTGCTTTGAAAAAAACACTTTCCCAAATGCATTTAAACTCTCAACTATTGTACCGATACATAAATCTGGATCGATCTCTAAACTCGACAATTATAGACCAATATCGCTGATATCCCAACTTGCAAAGATATTGGAAAAAATCATAAAGATACAAGTACTAGAGTTTCTAGAATCTAATGCACTATTGTCCCCAAACCAATATGGTTTTAGATCAGGTTTTAGTACAGATGATGCTTTATTTAATCTAACAAAAAATATATACACCAATCTAGATTCAAATATGAAAAGTTTAACTATTATTTTAGACCTAAAAAAGGCTTTTGATACCGTCAATCATAAATTACTGATTAGAAAACTTAATAATATGGGAATCAAAAATAATTGTCTGTCTCTTTTAACAAATTATTTACTTGATCGCAAACAATCCACAAAAATTGGTCTAAATATTAGTAAACCATCATCTGTGAGACATGGTGTTCCGCAAGGAACAGTTATAGGTCCGCTATTGTTTTTAATATATATATCAATGACCTATGTAATATTAGTATTCCGGGAATACTATTCTCGTATGCTGATGATACTGCAATCACAGTTCATGGTAAATCTTGGGATGAAGTCTCTGAAAATGCAAATAAGTGCACATCCATTGTCAAAGAATGGCTCAACCAAAACCTTCTTACTCTGAACTGTGAAAAAACTATTTATATTCCTTTTTATAATACCAAAAAAGCCGCTCCCTTAACTCACCTAAATATAAGGTTTCACAAAAATACTTGCAATCCTGTCTCGTGCTCTAACTGTACAGAAATGAATTCGGGGAATACAGTTAAATATTTAGGAATTATAATAGACAGCTTAAATGGACAAATCACGTAGAAAAGCTTGTAAAAAAACTTAGGTATTTAACTTCTATTTTTAAACGTTTAAATAACACATTTGATATCAAAAGAATGAACTTGGTCTATCATGCGTTGGTTCAATCATCAGTATCTTATGGAATGATTGCTTAGGGGGGTATTTATAACACTCATGTTAAACCTCTAGAAGTAACCCAAAAAATAATACTAAAAATAATGTTGCGTAAAAATATGACCTACCCCTCCTTGCAATTATTCCAAGAAGCTAAACTGTTCAAGATAAGAAAAATTTACTATATGCAATGTTTAAAATATATATTTACCCGAAATATTCTTTTTACAAAAAATGAAAATCGATTTAGTAATAGGACAAATAATGTTTTTAAAGTTCCACCGTGCAAAACAAAGCTTGCGCAAAGACATGCTTATTTTATTGCACCGAAAATTTATAATGCATTCTATAAGACTACAGAAATCAAATGTGAAAATATATCAACCTTCAGCAAACATAAAAATGTAATAAAGTCGTGGATAAATAGTGTTGATATTAATATTTACCTGCTGTAACATCTGATCTTAATCTCTATTAACTTTTAACAAATTTGTAATCTTTTATTCTCGTATTTTAAATTTTAATTCCGTAAATACTGATTTTACTATATTATTATTTATTTTTTGCAATTTCTACAAAGATAATATACATATATAGAGTAAATTTAACTAAACTGCTTTAAAAAAAACACAAGTATACCCACGAACTGGCGATGCCTATGTGGGATTTTTTTGGTATCATACATTTATGCATACTATTATATTATGTTTATATTAAGTATATGTATATATGTGTGTGTGTGTGTGTGTGTGTGTGTGTGTGTGTGTGTGTGTGTGTGTGTGTGTGTGTGTGTGTGTGTGTGTGTGTGTGTGTGTGTGTGTGTGTGTGTGTGTTGATATATAGCGTCTAAAGCACCATGTATAGATATTTAAATATATAAATATATATGTACATATGTACATATATTTTTCTGTTTTTTATATTTTTCTGTTTTTTAAGTCTATTTAGTTTATTTTATTTTTTTAAATATTTTGTCTACACAACTACATTGCTCTCGCTTTTTACTGTTATAAAAATAAAATAAATTTATTATTGTAACATGTATGTAACAAAAAAAAATATTAATAAAAAAATAAAAATAAAATAATTATTAACGTGTTAAACAAGATCCTAATGTGAAAAAGGGTAGTTTCCAATAAAATAAATCTTCTAAATGATACAGAACTCCATTGCAATTGGAAGCACAAATGACAGATTACCCAGGACTATTTTCACTTATTTCGTTAAAGGTGCCTATATCGTTATATTTTCATCAAACCTCCAACGAAAATGAAACTTTCCAAAGACAAATCTCAAGAGTTTAAGTACTAAGAGATCTAATTACTATCCTACGGCTTCATTTCGTATCTTTTTCATCCGGGTTAGCTTTATTAGAAACTATATAACTACGATGATCGAAGGGATTTCTTAAAACAAAGGAATTACTCTTCGTCAGATATTTCCTTTGGTATGCAAATAGCAAATGTGTGTCAGGGTCAGCCAAGCTAACGAACTCTTATCGGGCGATCGGACAGTTGATACACCCTGTACCGTAGATGGTCAAAAACACATTATAACATACTAATTAATTCGGCAAGGTATAAAACGAACTAGCAATAAGCTAAGAACATCAGTCACTCCAGTGTCGTTTGAGAGTAAAGTACAACAGTTCAGTAAATATGAAGGTATTCCTGTGTGTAGTATTGTGTGGACTGGTGGCTGTGTGCTGCGCTGAGCCCCCCAGGGTCAGGTCCAGCAGGCTGAGGTCCAGTGTTCTCTCCCGACAGGAGGTGGCTCCCGCTGCAGATCCTGCGCCGGCCCCAGCTGACGGACCATACCCTCCTAGCGGCTGGAAACCAGAGGGAGAGACTCTGGAACTACCCACAGAACAGACCGAGGCTCCTGTAGCAGAGTATGGCCCACCAGCTAATGAATATGGACCCCCAGCTACAGAGTATGGTCCAGCCGCGCCAGCTGATGCACCTGCAGCTGAGGAGCCCTTGGCAGATAATCCTGAAGCAGAGACTGTGGCCGTAGATCAGAACGGTCGCCTGAGATCAGCTCGCTTGAGATCAACTTCCTACGTCATCATTCCCGCCTCCGCTCTTCAGAGAATCCAAATTGCTCCACAGAGAGTGGCACCCGCTAAGTTGCGGAGATCTAGATTCGTCTGAAGATGGAGAACTTCTAATAATGACTGATTGAACCGAATTAAATATATTCTGGTCTCTTGCATAATTTGTAAATATCTCTTTAAATTCATTTGTGTGTGAACAGTTTTTTTTTTACATTGTTACAGACATCGCAAATAAAATTACGAACAAAATTTATTTTTTATTTGTATGTATATTTTACTATTTGTTTTCTATGAAGATTTACATTAAGTACCACGATGTGTCGTAGGCAAGACAATGAAAAAAGTCATAATAAATAAATAAAAAGAAACACAAGTAGAGCAAGGGCAGTAGGAAATCAATATCGTTACTAAAGAAAAGCGATTGTAGTCTTTACAGAAAATCCCGAATTGCTAACCCTTATTGGTTTAGATGTTTTAACGAGGAGTCCATGCACACTACGCTTCTTCATGTAGAGGCCAACACAAACACTAATGCAGCAAATAACTCACCAATAAATTTTTCGCGCGAACACAGCTTATACCCACCACGAAAAATTGCTACTAATTTTCGTGATTGTTTGCTAACAGTTCATTTATTAAGAATTATTTGCGTGATTTTAATTATTAAAAAATTGGTTACTCTTAATTTCTCATATTATTCTTGATTTAAATATTTCTCTTTACCTTTTCTCACACATACTTATTTTTTATTAATATATTCACCAGACTTTATGTCCGGGTTAAATTTTCCCCACAGGAAAAACTTAACCCTTTCACACACTTTTCCACAAATGATTATCTAGTAAATCCACGCTATGCAAGTGTATTATATAAATATGATTAATACAAAACAATACAAGAACAACATGTTAACCTACCAGAGTACCAAAAGGGAAAATAATTCACCGACTCCAGATGTTTTCATATCAGAGGGTTCAGCTCGGTGGAACTCCTAATTGGACCGAAATATTGAAAAAAAATCTTTCGTAATCCTACGTGTATTTAAAATGCCTGATTTTTGCATTTTTATATGTAAATTCTTTGACAAATCTAATACGGGTAAATTTTTAATGAGAGAGCTAGGTATAATGCAAGTAGCCGAAATAATAATAATAAATAATAAAAAGTCCAAAGAAGCGAAGTTAGCAGTCCACAATGGAGTGCTTGTACCTACCCTGATGTATGGCAGTGAGGCATGGAACTGGCAGAGGAAAGATGAAAGTAGACTGAATGCTGTTGAAATGAGATCCCTGAGGCGTATGTGTGGTAAAACCATGTATGATCGTGTGAGAAATGTGGAGATTCGAAAAGAATGCAAGGCTGATGTAAGCGTAATGAGTAAAATTAAGAAAGGAACCCTCAGATGGTTTGGGCATGTAGAGCGAATGAACAAAGAAAGGAGCGTAAGGAGAATATATGATGCAAGTGTGAATGGTATAAGACGTAGGGGACGTCCGAGAAAGACATGGCACGATCAAGTGAATCAGATATTACAGTCGGGCTATGTCAAGAATCAGAAAAATAGAAGAGTATGTATGAGACGATGTATGAATGTGAATGAGGCAAAGAGTGTGTGCCAAGACCGAGGTGTTTGGCGGTCCGTCCTCTCTGCCTACCCCTGCGAGGAAACGGCGTGATGGTTAGTTAGTTAGTTAGTTAGTTAATAATAAAAATAATAGTATAGTCTGAGAATGCCAAATTCTTTTAATCGCATTTCCTAAATCTTAATATTTTCTTATTTTTTCAGAAACAGATTTTTCAATACTACAGGAATTTGGAATAGCTACATCAATGATATAAGTTATTTTTGAAATTTTGTTATGTAAAACTATATCGGGTCTATTATGACTAATTATTCTGTCTGTTAGTATAGTTTAATATATTTGAATACACCTTATCACTTGTGTCAAAACGTTCTGTGAACTGTGTTTTAGTGTGTGAGTCTTAAATAAATTAAACTAATAAAAATATATAAAACAGATCACGAAATGTCTTCGAAAAATTCAGAAAGGGTGAATAATTTTCTGATAGTTATCTATATATTTTCGAAGCAATAACAATGATATTCATTTTCCCGTGTTTTGCATATGTTTTTTAAATATTAACTGTTTAAAAGTTTTTTAAATTTAGTAAATTCATCCACCCGTCTAAATGAAAATTTTCACAGTCGAAGAGTAACTATGATTACCTAGTAACCTTTACGTTTCAGTTTCCACCGCGAGGGGCAAGAAAAAACAGGGGAGAAAATGGTGTAAGGGGTGGGTAGGAATCTGGGAAACCGTGTGTATTGTGGGCCCAATTGTCACATAAATTAATAAAATAGTAAATTACTTTTGCATATTAGCAAAGAATTACAAAATATTACAAAAAATTTCGTGGGATCTAAGTAGTGATTGCGCGTGTTTATTTATTAGATACTGGTGTGTAATTAGTATAACTTATTACTGTTGTTAGCTTCTACCTGAAGAAGCTTCGTGTGCCTGGTATCCCTCGTTGTAACATTTTAACTAAAGACGGATAGCAATTCGGGACCAATGTCATCAAATTGTTTATACTCTTGCTCTACTTCTGTTATTTTTTTTGCATTACTCAATTTCTCATTGTCTTGTCTCCCGTACAATCTACAAAATGACAGTTATAATAAACAATTAAAAATCATAATTTCGTTGGTAGATAAGTTTATTCGCAATATCAGTAACAGAAGTCAGTCAAATTAATTTAAACATATATTTACAAATTATACAGAAGACAAGAATATGTTTAGATCTGGTCATCAGTAGAAGTTCTCCATCTTCAAAAGAATCTCGCATTGCGCAGCTTGGCGGGTGCCACTCTCTGTGGAGCAATTTGGATTCTCTGAAGAGCGGACGCGGGAATGATGACATAGGAAGCTGACCGCAAGCGAGCTGATCTCAGGCGACCGTTCTGATCTACAGCCACAGTCTCTGCTTCAGGGTTATCTGCTAGGGGCTCCTCAGCTGCAGGCTCATCAGCTGGCGTGGCTGGACCATACTCTGAAGCTGGGGGTCCATATTCATTAGCCGGAGGACCATATTCTGCTACAGGAGCCTCAGTCTGTTCAGTGGGCAGTTCCAGAGTCTGTCCCTCGGGTTGCCAGCCGCTAGGAGGGTAGGGTCCATCAGCAGGGGCCGGCGCAGGATCTGCAGCGGGGGCCACCTCCTGGCGGGAGAGCACCCTGGACCTCAGCCTGCTGGACCTTAACCTGGGGGGCTCGGCGCAGCACGCAACCACCAGTCCACACAACACTACACACAGGAATACCTTCATATTTACTGAACTGTTTTACTTTACTCTCAAACGACAATTGAGTGACTGATGGTCTTCACTCAGAGCATGTTCATTTTATACTATGCTTAATCAGTGTGAGATAATATGTTTTTGACCATCCACAGACGAGACTGTACCAACTTGCCAATCTTGATAAGAGTTCAATAGCTCGGTTTACCCTGACACGTTTCTGCATACGACACGATAGGCCTGTTAGTTTTTCTTTGATGTTGCCCCTTGTTAATCCCTTTCATCACGTTTGTTTTCATGGGTCAAGTACATGCACAGAACAGACAAGTGTTATCCTAAAGGGGTATAAAGAGCACTTACGTATTCAAATTAAGTTGTAAGGCCACTTAATTATATATTTTGGTTGCAATCAGTGGTGTGGTATGAAATGCCTGATGTATTAGCGATAAATTGTTGTGCGGAACACGCTCTCCAAATTTATTTCATAGATTGCGGTGTTTCCAAAATTCTTCCTCAATATTTTTAGTTTAGGAAACCGGACATCGTTTGTTTTTAAGATGTCAGTTCTTTTTTTATATATATTTTTTTAAGAAGGATAATTTCGTTTAAAACAATGGTGACCTCTTTTTATGCTTTAGAGTACCCCGCGCCGCTGTCTGTTTCCTTTCATAGAAAACTTTGGACCCAAGCACATCTATTGAATTTTCAAGCTTACATGTAACGTAAGTTTTTAATTCATGGATTCATTATGTTTGAGTATGGACTCGGTGGACCATTAAAAGCTTGTAGCTACTTACACTTACATAATCTGACTGAATGTAAGTAAAATAAAATTGTACTTTGTATCTAGTGATTTTTGCGGATTTTAACATTAGACCCAGGATAATTTTTAAACCTAAGTATTTTCTACAATAGTGATTTTAGATTTTCACGGCCAAAAGTATTTTTGTTATTTATTTTTGGGGTGTTATGCCGTGTTACGCTATCTTCTTCTTTAGCCAACGTTTCGGACAACGTTACAGTGTCCATCATCGGGGCAGATATGTGATCACCACATCTGCCCTGATGATGGACAATGTAACGTTGTCCGAAACGTCGGCTAAATAAGGAGATAGCGTAACACGGCACAACACCCCAAAAATAATTAACAAAAATTTTCTACATTAGTTTTTATGCAGCGTTATTATTTTATTAGTTTGCTTTACTAAACTTCGCATGTATTTTATATGGTTCTGATAAACCAATATTTTTTAAGCCATTTTTTAAACCAATATTTTATGGGGGATGGGTCAAAATGACCCTTCATGTTTTAAATAGCTTGTGGTTTTATAACTACGAGTGCGATGTTGTCGTTCTTTTCAGTAGCTGGAGACGTTGACTTTCTTTAAACATTTTTTTATTAGAAATCTGTCGGACGTCGATAGACACGCGAATTACAAGTGCCTAAAGATGAAAAAGGAGAATATAACCCTTCTCTGCCGACCCCTTTTCGCCGACTGCATTCATAATAATGATTCGAATTAACTTTTTGTTTTGTTTTCCAAATTTTCTAAACATGCCAATTAAATTATAGAATGGTAGAAAAATATGTGTTCAGTATGATTAAGCTAGAGGAAGCTAAATTTCTTAACTTTCATAAAAATATATTTGGTTCGATATATCGTCATGTTATAATTACTTTAATGTGTAATATGCTATAAGCTAAAAAAGCATAAATATAAACCGTATTTCCACCTCCATGACGCCTGGTTAATCATATACGATTTCATTTAAAAATTATAAAAATTAAATTAATCAAACATTTGGGAGAAGATGTGAGACACCATTAATACCAACTTAAAGATTTAACTGCATTACGGGAATATAATTATATGAGAATATGCAAATAATTTTGATATACACTATGATATAGGTTATTATTTACTTGTTCTCTGCACGGGAAGATCTGAGAAAAAATATTTTCTCGTAAGGCGTATAATATAAAGAAACGAAGGAGAAGTTAAGTTAGTGGTAGAAAAGGCATATAATTGGTGGGTAGGGATCTGGGAGACAGTATGTAACATGTCCAGTCGCGTGGCAACTGAAACAGTAAAGGTTTTGTAAATACGCCTCATTGACACACTATTATTTCAGACCTAGTGTTATTATACAGAGTAATGAACAACCTAATTGACAGCCTTGCCATCGTTGCTACTCTTAAACTCCATGTACCGACAAGGAATACTAGACAAAAAGTAACATTCTTATGCAACACAACCAACTATCAATCACACTCACTTACCAATGGGATGCATGATTTAGGCAACAAGTTTGGTGGTATTGTAGATATATTCGCTGATTCCCTTTATAATCTAAAATGCAATTTAAACCAACACTTTGTGGAATCCTACAAATTTTTGTAACGTGGGTATAATATATTTAACGATTTGTTGTGTTATTGTAATGTTATAATTATATTTTGTTCCACGTTATTGTTAAATATTATGTTGTTTAAAATACTTCACGGAAATTTTTAAAATTTTTCACTTTTGTAACTTTTAGTATAAATTCTATGAATATGTATAATCCACGATAACTTATATATTATTTTATAATCTATGTGAAAGCCCCTATGGGCGTATAACAATAATAAATAAATAGATATCCGCCTAGATTCCCGCCCATCCCTTACACCTTTTCATCCCCTGAACTTACTCTAATTATTATCAGTCATAGTAGCAACTGAAACAAAGGAGAACATTAGACATACCTATTGGTCACTGTGGTCAGAATAATTTACAATGCATCGTAAAACTATATAATTAAACTAACACCTCTTTATGACATCGGATTTTAATCGTCATCTTGTATTTAATCGATTCACAAAACCCAGCACGGTTAAAGGGATGATGTTAAAAGTCACTGACGAATAAACAGTTTTTTCGTTTGATATTCAGTACGTGTCAAGGTCAGCCGAGCTATTGAACTCTTATCGGGCGATCGGGCAGTACAGATACGTGCAAATCCTTCCATGGTCAAAAACTCATTACGTTTTCCGCGTCATTTGTTCAACGTATAAAACGAACATGCCGTAAGCTAAGAGCATCAGTCACTCAAGTTTCGTACAAGAGTAAAGTAAAGCAGTCTAGTAAAGATGAAGGTATTCCTGTGTGTAGTGTTGTGTGGACTGGTAGCTGTGTGCTGCGCTGAGCCCCCCAGGTTCAAGTCTAGCAGGCTGAGGTCCAGGGTGCTCTCCCGCCAGGAGGTGGCCCCCGCTACAGACCCTGCACCGGCCCCAGCTGATGGACCCTACCCCCCTAGTGGCTGGAAGCCCGAGGGAGAGACTCTGGAATTGCCCACTGAACAGACTGAAGCTCCTGTAGCAGAATATGGCCCTCCGGCTAATGAATATGGACCCCCAGCTTCAGAGTATGGTCCAGCCGCGCCAGCTGATGAGCCTGCAGCTGAGGAGCCTCTAGCAGATAATCCTGAAGCAGAGGCTGTGGCTGTTGATCAGAACGGTCGCCTGCGATCAGCCCGCCTGAGGTCAGCTTCCTATGTCATCATTCCCGCTTCCGCTCTTCAGAGAATCCAGATTGCTCCACAGAGAGTGGCACCCGCCAAGCTGCGCAATGCGAGATTCTTCTGAAGATGGAGAACTTCTACTGATGACCAGATCTAAACATATTCTTGTCTCCTGTATAATTTGTAAATATATGTTTAAATTCATTTGACTGACTTCTGTTACAGATATTGCGAATAAACTTACCTACCAACGAAATTATGATTTTTAATTGTTTATTATTACTGTCTTTTTGCTCGAAGATTAACGTTAAGAATCGCCATGTATGGGAGACAAGACAATGAGAAATAGAGTAATGCAAAAAAAAAAAATAATAACAGATGTAGAGAAAGAGTATAAGTAAGTAACAAGAGTGGCACCTGCCAAACTGCGCAGAGCTAGATTCTTCTAGAGCTAATTAACCTGATCTGAGGCCCTAGCACGCTTGCTCTATGTCGATCGGTAGGATAACTATCGGTGACTTCTCATCGTTCCCTAGCATGACTACAGATCGCCAACGAATAAGTGACAGTTCACAATGACTAAGTGTCCTTAACATATTCGACATAAACTGTTGTTTGTACATTAGCGATGTGCAGTTGTCCTAGGGAACGATGAGAAGTTACCGATAGTTATCCTACCGATCGATATAGAGCAAGCGTGCTAGGGCCTCTGATCACAGATTTCTGGAATTATTATTGATTTTACCCGACTAGACTGATTGCTTTATTATATTTGTTAACTTTATTACTGATATTACAAATAAAACTATGAGCTAAATGAAGAATACCTGCCTGAATATTTTATTTTCTTTATTAAAAATGTACAAATAAAAAATATATTTATATGGCCTATAATAATGGTCTTTTGAGAAAAATATATAAACGAATAACTTTGCCGGATTAAATTAATCAAAGAAATCGAGTGTGACTATTGTACATCCATTTAGCAAACCTTGGCTTCTTTACAGACGACTGCTATCAAACAAGAGGGAGTCGAGTGGAGCCTGCTGCATCTAAAATTATTTTTTTCACAATTGTTTCTATATGTCTGTGCCTTAAAGAATAAACCACGGAAGTCCACTTTGGACTTTTGTTCAGAAAAACGATTTTTGTGTTTGTGAATTGAATGTTTGAAGGTTCATAACTTTTTTACTTACTGCAATAATTAAGATCTAAGAACGGTATATTTCATATAGACAAATATGCCAATTTATGAATACACTTTGATTAATCCTCGAAAGTAAGTTGGACTCCAGTGGTTTTGTAATTAGAAAAACTAGTATGTGTACTGTTTATGTATTCCATTGTTGATTCATATCCGTGGTTTATCCTTTAAGGTACAAATATATTAAGAATTATTTTCCTGTTTTTAGTTTTTCGACTTTATATGCCTTAGGTTTAGACAGTCAAATATATGTAGTCATAAAATTCGTAAACCCTTAAGCGATCGCCACACTACTCAAAGAAATCGAGTTGATCGAAGTAGATAGTGTGGACACGCACTTAACTTCGCTTCGGGCAACTTCGCCTCACTTCGTCCAATTTCCGATTGTGTCGGCTTTTGCGCCGAGTCAAAGGAATCCAAGCGTTCCGAAGTTCGAACACGAAGCGTCTAACCACACTACTCGGTTACTTCGTCATCAACTTCGATCAACTTCGCGAGTAGTGTGGCGGACGCTTTAGAAAAATTATTTTTCTTAGCTACGAGACATTTATATTATTTTTTAAGAGTGATGACTTTCTAAATGTGATTTTGGACTATCGAATAATGTTTTAAGTAATAAATGCGTCTGGAATTACACAATTTTCAACTAATATGTAATTTAATATTTTCAACTAACAAAATTATGTAATTGTGTAATTCCAGACGCATTTCTTAGTTGAAAATTATGAAATTGTGTAATCCCAGAAGCATTTGCATGGGTTTCACCTTTTATCTTAAATTTGTTATTATTTATTCAATATATTTTTCAAAGCTTTTGTGACAGAAGACCTGCATACTGATAGGCTAAAAGTTATTGTCTAATTTCTGTTCTGACTTGCAAAAGGACGATTCAAATGGTTATTCAAATTAGATCATCAGAGCAAAAACCATCACAAATTAAAAACGGTTAAAAACATAAGCGTTTTACTCAACATTCAACATCACATTTTGGGGGACAGAAAGAAGTAACTAAAAAAGAGGATGTCCTTCGTTTTTACTCCAGACATCCAGAAAGCAGAAAAGTGACCCACACTTGCATTAACTATTTTAAAATATCTTTAGACATACCTTTGAAAAAGGGTAAAAACTTTTTGATTCAGCATCTACCTTCAAAATGTAAATGTTTGATTATAAACAGATTAAAATTGTACTACGTACTTAGCGATAGGATAAGAAAATCTACGATGTCATACACAAAAAGTACTTAGGTACGCCGTAATATTTATTTTACTTTTAGTTTCGTGCCACGCCGCTGAGCGACGTAAAAATTATGAAATAATATCAGACCTCAAGTCTTATTTTGAATATGTACATCTTATACCTTTTAGGGAAACATATTTTTGTTGACATCTTACGAACGAAAATAAATGCAATGGAAGGGATGGTTTCAAAGACATTAAAATACTCCCAAGCATATCGATCGGTATGCAAATGTGTGTTAGGGTTAGCGAAGCTGTTGAACTCTTATCAAATGGTCGGTCAGTTGATACAAACAATTCCCTGGATGGCTAAAAAGACATCACTTTACACACTTCAATATCCATGCGATCAATTAAACAAAGTATAAAAGAAGCTCGCCGAAATTTAAGAGCATCAGTCACTCCAGTGTCGTTCCTGAGTAAAGTACAGCATTTCAATAAAGATGAAGGTGTTCCTGAGTGTAGTGTTGTGTGGACTGGTGGCTGTGTGCTGCGCTGAGCCCCCCAGGTTCAGGTCCAGCAGGCTGAGGTCCAGGGTGCTCTCCCGCCAGGAGGTGGCCCCCGCTGCAGACCCTGCTCCTGCCCCAGCTGATGCACCCTACCCTCCTAGTGGCTGGCAACCAGAGGGAGAGACCCTGGAACTACCCACGGAACAGACTGAGGCTCCTGTAGCAGAATACGGACCTCCTGCTAATGAATATGGACCTCCGGATTCACAGTATTTGCCAGCCGCGCCAGCTGATGAGCCTGCAGCTGATGAACCCTTAGCAGATAATCCTGAAGCAGAGACTGTGGCTGTAGATCAGAACGGTCGCCTAAGATCAGCGCGCCTTAGGTCAGCTTCCTACGTCATCATTCCCGCTTCCGCTCTCCAGAGAATCCAGATTGCTCCACAGAGAGTGGCACCCGCCAAGCTGATGCGCAATGCTAGGTTATTTTAGAGCTAGATCACTACTGCCCGAACTAACCTTTTTCCTATAGCCTAATTTGTTTGGAGTTCTTAATGTGACTGAATTATTCTATTTTTTACTAGATGCTACTATGGCTATATGTTGAAATTGCGAATAAAGTTACGAACGAAGCCATTTATTTTTTATTTAAACTGTTTGAACATCGTGCCAATGTACCATATTGTGACAGATTCGGTGCCTTGCAATCTATTGTTTATTAAAAGGGTTGAGATTAAAATATCGAGGGGAGAATAATTGTTAAAGTTTAATGATTGATTCCCGATGCAACAGTCGTCAGTAAAATTTTGTCAAAGGAATCGAAGTGGGCCGTTCACAGTGAATTTTTATTAGAACACAAGTGTCGACATTTCGACATCGATGCAAGCCAAAGAGACCCTTTTCACAAAGAGTGCAGTAGAAAATAGACGTAATGCTTGTAAAGAGGAAGATAATAATACGACATTTCTGATGCAAATAATGTGTAACAAAATCACATATATCTGAGTTATTCTTACTAGCACTCAGAAATTACTCATTTTCTGTTAATGTTTTTTTTTTTTTAAATAATTTTAAGCGTCCAAGCTATGTGTCAAATTAGTTATTTTCTAATTTGTCCGTTAAAATTTCGAGACTGTTTTTAGATATTTTCAGACCGAGCGAAATTTAAATATGTTTTATAAATTCATGTTATTTAATTTATAATACATATATAACTCGCATTTTTTACTATTTTTCTTGGGATTGGCAATATATATATCATTGAAATAAGTTTATACAATATTTTATATCAAAGTTTGATCAATTTTTTACCCATCCAATAAGTTTATACAATATTTTATATCAAAGTTTGATCAACTTTTTGCCCATCCAATAAGTTTATACAATATTTTATATTAAAGTTTGATCAATTTTTTACCCATCCAATAAGTTTATACAATATTTTATATCAAAGTTTGATCAACTTTTTTCCCATCCAATAAGTTTATACAATATTTTATATCAAAGTTTGATCAATTTTTTGCCCATCCAATAAGTTTATACAATATTTTATATCAAAGTTAGATCAATTTTTTGCCCATCCAATAAGTTTATACAATATTTTATATCAAACTTTCATTTATTTTTTACCCATCACAAATATTATTTACCCATCACGAGTATACACAAGTATTCACTGTTTTAAACATATTTCGATAGTTAAAATACGTGCAATAAAAGTGATTTAAATTTTTCGATTATCAAAGTTGAAATTTGATCAATGTTACTCCGTTTTATGGTATATACCTACAGCAGAATAATGAGGAAATTTAAATAAAAATTTAAAGTTGACATCAGTAACTAAGAATTACAAATATATAAACAATGCTGAATAAGTTATGGAAAGGACACTGATTTGAATTGAACACCATTTATTTGTTTCGCGGAGAATTATAATATGTATTACACATGGACACACAAGAAGATGGAAGAAGTTAGAGATGTCAAAAGAAGATATGGCGAGATCAAGTGAATCAAATATTTGAGTTGGGTCATGTGAAGGGTCAGAGTAACAGAAGAGCCTTTATTAAGAGCGATTTGTAAAAAAGCTAGAAATGAAGTCTTAATCAAAATTTTCCGGAGATTCGTATTATTTGCCTACCCTAGAGGAAGTGTCGTAGTTATGTTAGTCAGTTAGTGTAATATAATTTAATTATTGCTTGAGGTTTGTACAGGTCATGGTGACGGATGCGTCTTCTTACCTGCTGCGTGGCGGGCCGGACCGGAGAATCCGGTTGAGGGAGGCCTTTTGATCTCTCCAGCTGGATTCTCTACATGGAGAAAATTGTTATTCGAAAAAACGATCATTTTAATAGTAAAAACGGTTAAAACGGGATTGAAGTTCTTACGAACAAATTAACAGGGTTTCAATATTTATTGGCGGGAAAATGTAAGAATAATTTGTTGGTATACGTACGAAATTACGTATACCAACAAACTATTCTTACATGTTCCCGCCAAAAAACATTGAAGCCCTGTTAATTTGTTCGTAACAACTTCAGTCCCATTTTTACTAAAAAAATGATCGTTTTTTCGAATAACATTTTTCTCCGTGTAGAGTCTAGAGCCATCGCCTTTCTTTATAGTGGAAGGGATGAATCACACGTTCATCTCTCCTGGACCCACTGCCAACAGATTCCTAACTTCAACTTTCCTAACTTCTGACATGACCTAGAAAACTTCATCCCATGAATCCGGGCACCCCTGCTAAGTCACCAAATGTAGCGCACCACTCGGGGTGACCAGTGGCAGAGGAGTTATTATCCAATAAAATCCCGTAGTGGCTGTATCCGCCTCCCAAATTGAACTTATTATAACACTTATAAACATCTTACCTATAAAATATATTAATGTATATACGTTAATAAATAAATGAAAATAAAATAAAATAATTAAATAAATAATAATAATTATTATTTAATTATTTGTATAGTGCATTTTTGTTATTTCACTTCAAGTCATAAAGTATTATATGAACCTACAACTTTATTTCAAATAATGTGTTTTGTATTCAATGTTCATATGGGTACTTGACACGAGTATACAAACGTGATGAAAGGGATGGTTTTTAAAAACATTGAAAAGCTAACAGACATTTCGTGTCGTGTGCAAATACGTGTCGGGGTTAACCGAGCTATTGATCTCTTATCAGGCGATCAGACATTTAATATAAACACTATTCCATGGATGGGCAAAAACACATTATCTCCCACTGTTCAATTAAGAAAAGTATAAAATAAGATTTGAACTAACGAAAAGCATCAGTCACTCAAGTGACGTAGCAAAGTACAGCATTACAGTAAAGATGAAGGAATTCCTGTTTGTAGTATTGTGTGGACCGGTGGCTTAGTGCTG
Organism: Limnephilus auricula; assembly: GCA_951813805.1. Lineage (NCBI taxonomy): Eukaryota > Metazoa > Arthropoda > Insecta > Trichoptera > Limnephilidae > Limnephilus > Limnephilus auricula. Next base: position 5,645,099 of record OX638401.1, read on the forward strand.
CGCTGAGCCCCCCAGGTTTAGGTCCAGTAGGCTGAGATCCAGGGTGTTCACCGCTAGGAGGTGGCCCCCGTTGCAGGCAGACCCTGCTCCGGCCCCAGCTGATGGACCCTACCATCCTAGCGGCTGAGCCCGAGGGAGAGCCCCTAGAGCTGCCCACAGAACAGACCGAGGCTGCTGTAGCAGAATATGGACCCCCAGCTTTAGAGCCTGCAGCTGATGAGATAGCTGAAGAGAATTCTGAATCAGAGTCTGTTGCTGTAGATCAGAACGGTCGCCTGAGATCATCTCGATACGTCATCATCCCCGTCTCCGCTCTCCAGAGAAACCGATTTGATCCACAGAGATTGGCATCCGCCAAACTGCGCAAGGCTACGTTTTAGAATTCCTACTGCTCTACCTAATTGTTTTTTTTATAACTGATCTTAAAATATGTGTAAGCCCATTATTGTTAACTGGTAATATAATAAACATAACTCTTACTCATTTTGAATTTCGACATTAAGATTTTTTGACACTTCTGAAGTTAATAATAATAATAATTGGATAATTTGTAGAGCGCCGTTTTTGTGAGAAATCACCTCAAGGGCGCTGGACATTTAATTATGACTTCTTAGGCTCTACCTAGAACTATTATTTACAAATAGACACAGAGAACATACTTACCTGGGGCAGGTCACTTCCGATAAACACACATTAATTAGAAAGTTTTTTTTTATGGAATAGGCAATTCACCCTAAGAAGAGTGCTTTGTGAATTAGAAAGTTTATGCTTGGAGGAGATACAACTTTGCACGCGGAGGACACTATATTAAAACACTGGACAGTGCATAACTTTACATTTGCTACACCATCATTTTTCATATTACATTCATAAGAAGATTACTGCCAAAAATGGAGTTAATAAGTTATTTCGAAAGACTTGAGAATTTAGGACTAATTAGGACTGGAGAATTTGAATGAAATTAGATGTACAAATAACTCACCATTAAAAATTTGTTAACATTTTTATGCTTACACATTTTTTTCTGATATTTTACAAGTTATATGTATTAAAAAAAATCACAATTTTTCCTTAAATGCTACTTGACACAGCCCCCACGAAATTTTTGCTCTTTTTCAGTCGTCTTTTATTAAACATTTTCACAATTTTCGCATGAATATTATGGTTTTTAATGTTAGCGCGCTCGCTCTCACGTTCGTATGTTCGTATCTCTCCATCTTCTACTTGTGCACATTTCAACGCAATAATATTAATATAATAATTGTTAACACTCTAAATGTTTCAAACAATAAATATATATGTAAGTGCATGGTCAATTAGTGTGTTCTGATGCTATGAGGTTTGTGCAGTGAAAGGTAGGAAATACAGAAACGTATCAGGCACTTACGTTTTTGTATTACTTTTTCTTTTCTCACTTTTCAACTAGTTTTAGGCTAAAAAAAAACACAATTTATTATTAATTTAATCATGAAACAATTTTTTTTAAATTTATAAAACTAAAAACGTAAGTCTTGATCCTATCATAAAAATTGAAAATGTTTAGTAACACAAAAACGTAAAATGGCATCCCCTTTAAAACTCAAAAATATAAGCCTTATCAACAGGTCAGTGGTTGAGTGGACATCGTGTTTTGGTACCACCCAGGCGTTCCGTGTTCGATTCCTCGGCTGGCTAAGTCCTCCATCACAATACAAGCAACATCTTCCGCTTAGTGTGGTGGTAGTTTTCAAGGGATTTTTCAGGAGATTTTCAAATGTTGTTGGTTTATTAGTAACCCGGGAATGTTTGTCTTTCTTTAAAAAGTTATTCTATTTAAAATAAGGCATGTCATTCTTTCCAGTGAAATTTAGAAATCAATATTAAGAAGTTAAATAAAACTCCAAAAATATTGGCCGTTTTATATACGTTTTCATCGCATAGTTAAAATCAAGAAAACCAAAACAGATTAGTTGATATTCTAATTTCGCAAGTTGTGTTTATTATATTATCGGTTAACAAAGGTCTTACACATAATTTATGATCAGTCAAAAAAACAATTAGATAGAGCAGTAGGAATTCTAGAATCTAGCCCTGCGCAGTTTAGCGGGTGCCACTCTCTGTGGAGCGAACCGGTTTCTCTGGAGAGCGGAGGCGGGAATTATGACGTATCGGGATGATCTCAGGCGACCGTTCTGATCTATAGCCACAGTCTCTGCTTCAGGATTCTCTTCAGATAACTCATCAGCTGCAGGCTCATCAGCTGAGACAGCTGGATCATACTCTTAAGCTGGGGGGCCATATTCTGCTAAAGGAGCCTCCAGGGTCTCTCCCTCTGGTTGCCAGCCGCTAGGAGGGTAGGATCCATCAGCTGGGGCTGGCGGAGGGTCTGCAGTAGGAGCCACCTCCTAACGAGAGAGCACCCTGGACCTCAGCCCGCTGGACTTGAACCTGGGGGGCTCAGCGCAGCACACAGCCAACAGCCCACACAATACTACACACAGGAATACCTTCATTTTTACTAGACTGTCTTACTTTAATCTTTTCAGACACTTAAGTGACTGATACTCCTACATTTCAGCAAGCTTATTTTATACTTTGATCAATTCCTCAGTATATTTTAATGTGGAATCCATGGAATAGTATTTGCGTACAACTGGTCAATCACTTGATAAGAGTTCAATAGCTCGGCTAACCATGACCGTATTTGTTCACTAAACCAAATGTCTGTTTATTTTCGTGTCCTCTAAAAACCACCCGTTCCATCACGTTTGTTTTCGTTGGTCACGTAATAGCAAAAACACGTACAATGACAACAGAGATGCGTTGACCTCTTGGAGTGTCAAAAATTACAAAGTATTCGTAATCAAATTAAGATCTTTTTTTTAAATAATGTTTTATTTGGCTATAAAATTTTTACACCTTATTTATACTGTTATCTATTCTAAAACTACCATAATAATATTCTATTACCTACGTACCAAAATCTAGACTTCACAACAGACTATCTGACTATTTGCGTTTGAATTTGTGACTATCTGAATTTTTAACAAACAGATAGGCACAAATTACCTTTTTTTAAAAGAAAAAAAAACGTAATTTCATTTGAATAATATTTATTTCTTCAAACTTCGCAAAATCACTTTGTGGCGTCATTTTGAATTAAATTAAAACAAATAACTTCGTTTAAACCACTAATATAATCACAATTACCTACATGTTTCAAAACCGATGGTTTCTTCGTCAGGGTAGTAATGACATTAATAACAAAATAAACAAACAAGTATAGACTAAAAAGAACTATGGACAAAAATATTTTAGAGAGAGGTGATTAATTAATAAAAAATATTAAAATATTTTTAGAAACAAATCATTCTTTTGATATAAATAAAGGGTTAAAAATTTTACACACAAAATCAACAGATTTACAATTAGCAAACTTAGAAATTTTAGAAATTAGAAAAAGTGTTAATAGTAAATTAAATATTATTAATAACCAAATATTTTTTAAATATAGCCATCTCTTAAATTTATTTTCTTATTAATAATTATATTTAAAATAATTTATTTTTGTTGTTTAAACATCTTTATTATGTTTTGATAATTTATATAATGTAATTTTTCATATTTTTTAAATAATTTTTATATTTTATTTTAAATAATTGTTTTTTACGATATTTTTTATTAATTAATCACCTCTCTCTAAAATATTTTTGTCCATAGTTCTTTTTAGTCTATACTTGTTTGTTTATTTTGTTATTAATGTCATTACTACCCTGACGAAGAAACCATCGGTTTTGAAACATGTAGGTAATTGTGATTATATTAGTGGTTTAAACAAAGTTATTTGTTTTAATTGAATAATATTTTGTTATTTAAAAAAATAAAAACATTTGAAAATTGGCCTAAATCGGTAGTGTGGTAAAAATGTTTAGTCCACAAACAAGAAGTTCTACAAATTGACGATTTCGTAGTCTCATTCGCTCAGACAAATAAGACTTGTAGCTAGTAGGTATCATTTAACCAATATTTTAATAAATAAAAAAAAAATAAAATAAATTTAACTTGTGAAAATATGAAATGCTTCTGCAAGTCAGAATTTTTTTTTGTCTTCATTAACATGCAATATTAAATGTACCTACTCTACTCTACTGTACAGCATATAGGAAGAGTGTGCTTGCTAATACATCTATCATCCTCTCCTGACCTTCTTTCAATCTATTTCCACTAGGCTAGCTGATACAAAAGTAATGGAAGGGAGGTTTAAAAATCGTTGACCAACACTGGTAATTTACTTCGGTATGCAAATGTGTGTCAGGGTTAACCAAGCTAACGAACTCTTATCGAGCGATCAGCCAGTTGATAAACATGGTCAAAAATACATTAGATGGGTTTAATCGTTTCAGAAAAGTATAAAACAAACATGCCATTGAACTAAGAGCATCAGTCACTCAAGTGTCGTTACAGAGTAAGGTAAAGCAGCTCAACAAAGATGAAGATATTCCTGTGTGTACTGTTGTGTGGACTGGTGGCTGTATGCTGCGCTGAGCCCCCCAGGTTCAGGTCCAGCAGGCTGAGGTCTAGGGTGCTATCCCGCCAGGAGTTGGCCCCCGCAGACCCTGCTCCTGCCCCTGCTGATGGATCCTACCCTCCTAGCGGCTGGCAGCCAGAGGGAGAGACTTTGGAACTGCCCACGGAACAGATCGAGATTCCCGTAGCAGAGTATGGACCCCCAGCTAATGAATATGGATCTCCGGATTCACAGTATTTGCCAGCCGCGCCAGCTGATGAGCCTGCAGCTGATGAACCCTTAGCAGATAACCCTGAAGCAGAGACTGTGGCTGTAGATCAGAACGGTCGCCTGAGATCAGCTCGCCTGAGGTCAACTTCCTACGTCATCATTCCCGCCTCCGCTCTCCAGAGAATCCAGATTGCTCCACAGAGAGTGGCACCCGCCAAACTGCGCAGGGCTAGATTCTAGAATTCCTGCTGATGACCCTATTTTAAACATCTTCCTGTGTCGTGTTTTTTTTTTGTTTTATTTGATTGACTCGCATTATTTTATTTATTATGGAAATAGCGAATAAATTTATGAAAGGAATTGAACCTATTTATTTTATTTCACTGTTTAGTTAAGTATTGAAATAAATGTTTTCGGCTATCTAATATTTGCTACCATAAAATATAACGATAATCTTAACGGTGGCGATAGTCACATGAAGGTAAGTATATTTTATCTAAGATTTTAACTCTTCTCGGCATATTTACCACAGATTTTGCAAGTTTTTTAAGCAGTGAATATTAAAAAGATTTATCCACTGACAGAACTAATCTAATTCAGTAGCTGTTATGTTAATCAATTTTATTATCTGTGCCTGTTTCTATAAATTTATTTATTTTTTATTTAATTTTTTTTTTCTTTTTTACCCTATACTGAAATGGTACTACTCCCCAATTCAAACACGAAAAATGTTTTATTGTTTTTGAATTGGGTAGTTTCGTTAACAAGTAACTACTGTACTGTAATAAGTTATTGAGAACCATATGTTTTTCTTCTGTAAATCTGTCTTATGTATGTATTTCAAATAATTTTGTTGTTTCTTTTTTTTTAATTTTTCATTAACCTTTCTTTTAAAGTTCATCAATCTCTCGAAAACATGCAGCTAATTCCTAAGTACACAACTTACCAATATGCTCCTAAATTCAGGGTTCCCAGTGGTAACATTACAGTTGATTCCCCAACAGTTAGCTTACGGCATACAATGTGTAGTCGGTTTTGGGAAAATACGGTGTACCTATATATACTGACACAAAAAATAACTAAGTTCCGCGAAGGGATGTGCAGAGAAGATGCACAATCATAATAAAAGTATAAAACATATTTTATTAAAATACATCAAGGATAAAACATGTTTGTCTACATACTGTATATACCAGCGTATAAGTACAAAAAATCGACACAGTAAATAAGTACGTTCGAAATCCGTACTAACTTAATATTTAAAAGGTATTTTTGAAGTCGATTTTGGCTTTGAAATTGGTAAATAATGCACAAAAAATTATAAATGTACTAGGACCAACGCATTGCTGTGGCTAACGAAATACAACGCCGTCTATTACCATTGGTTACCTAACCAAAATACCAAGTTTGTGCCAATAAATTAACTCACACCGCCATCTGTCAGAAACTTATGGATCTTACAAATAGTTTCAAATCGTTTTGTCGTAAGAAACATTTCATTCGCAATAATAAATATTGATGTTAATAATCGAGATAAAAACTATCCTACCGTTTAAAAAATTAAATTACACACAGTAAGTTAACGTTCACGAAAATCGGTTAACAACGACAAACATCGTGGCACGAGATTTTGGACGAGTTTAAAGGATAATAATTGGGGCTATATAAAATAATGTGAGCCAACTCTCGGGTCAACCACATATGAGAAAAATACATTGTCATCAGATATTAAATTGCAGGTACTTGTACTGCAGGTGCAATTTGCATTGCCTACACCTAATCGTATATCATTTACTTTTGGTAAGTCCATCCCAATTTTTTTTTTAAATTTTGACTCCTTTGTTTATGTGGTCGACGCACAAGAAACTAGGCTGTTGTTAATTGGAAATCGTTGAAAGTTGATGTGATTAAACCTGTGAGAGCAATAATAAGCTTAACAACGTTGTTGACATCTCGGTGTTTCAAACAAATCCGATCACAGTGTTCGCTTTTTGGTTGTCGCAAGTAGCCACCCGAGTAATTCCATCTAACTACAGGGTAGTAGTGTCCATCGAAATATTGGATTAAAAACACAAATTGCTAGCGATCCACATAATTTTTATACCGATTTCGATGCGGATAAATAGCAAAGTTTTAACGGTTGAACCCATAATTTATGGAATTCTCTAACGGGTATCGAATACAACGTGACCTACGGTAACTACAGAACGTATAGTAGCTACCCGGCAGGTTAAAATCTGAGCGAAAGTTTTCTTTCCAATAATAATAAATTATTTCAAAGCCCCATTAAAACTGATACTATCAGTGAGTCTACCAACAAAACACAGTCAGTATTCTGTCAGTCAAATATAAGTTATCTGGTTTAATGAACAAAATATAAATCTCACAACTCTAACTCTAACATCGGTATATTATTAATAAGATGTGGTTTATTCAACTAACAATTTGATGAAAAGTTGACATACCTATGTACATCTAAGACACATTTGTTTTAGAGGTACGTATTTTAATAGATCCGATGCATTGATCACCTACTCACCAGTGCCCCTGAAACAATAAAAGTACAATAACGTGCTATAGTCATTTCAAAGAGATTCTTGCTTTTTCGTTGTTTGTTTTTGGGGTGTTATGCCGTCGATCATCGACGGATCTGCCGGATCTGCCCTGATGATGGACACTGCAACGCTGTCCGAAACGTCGGCTAAAGAAGGAGGTAGCACAACACGGCATAACACCCCAAAAACAAACAACGAAAATGCTTTTGGCCGTGAAAATCTAAAAACGTATCAGATTCTTGCTTGGTTAGTGGTGTACTCAATCGTCGGACTACAGCTGAATAAGGACTGAAAGCGGATGTTGCAAACTTTTTCGATCCAATAATTTGAACTGCTTTCGGTGTGCACAAATAGATCGGGAACGAGCTACGGCCTCGTGTTCTCTTCAAGACACGTATTATTAAATCCTTTCCTGCAATATCTTCCTTAACTCATCTCACAAAGTCACCCAACCGAGTAGTGATAGTTTCCGTAGTTATATGCAGTAACGATGCAGGGGCTCTTCAGCAGTGTCACATAAACATTTATTCAAAAAGAGTAAAAAGATTTAGTAAATTTCGCAGGTCCAATTTATTTGAGCATGTCTAACAAGTCAACATTAGCTATATTACAAGTTAAAAAATGGTAGGTCTACAAATAAATTTAGATCAGTCATAAAAAGGTGATTAGGAGGAGACGGAATTCTACAAGAACCTAGATCTGCGAAGCTTGGCGGGTGCCACTCTCTGTGGAGCGAACCTGTTTCTCTGGAGAGCAGATGCAGGAATGATGACATAGGGAGCTGATCTCAGCCGACCGTTCTGATCCACGGCCACAGCCTCTGCGGCAGGGTTCTCATCTGCAAATTCATCAGCTACAGGCTCATCAGCTGCGGGCTCCTCAGCTGAAAACTCATCAGCTGCAGGCTCATCGGCTGCAGGCTCATCAGCTGGAGCGGCTGGACCATACTCTAAAGCTGGGGGTCCATATTCTGCTACTGGAGCCTCAGTCTGTTCCGTGGGTAGTTCCAGGGTCTCTCCCTCGGGCTTCCAGCCACTAGGGGAGTAAGGTCCACTAGCTGGGGCAGGAGCAGATTCTGCCACGGGGGCCGCCTCCTGGCGGGAGAGCACCCTGGACCTCAGCCTGCTGGACCTGAACCTGGGGGGCTCAGCGTAGCACAAAGCCACCAGCCCACATAACACTACACACAGGAATATCTTCATCTTTACTTGAATGCTGTACTTTACTCAGGAACAACACTTGAGTGACTGATGCTATTGGATTTCAGAAATCTTCTTTTATACTGTGCTTTGATCAGTGTTGTTTTGGTGTATTTTTAACTATCAGTGTTTTTGTGCATTTTGCATACTTAGTTAATCCTTCGATAAGAGTTCAATGGCTTTACTAACCCCGACATGTTTTAGCTACGTGGATGAAAACTGAAGAAATCATGCCTCTACCTAAATGATTAGGATTCCGACTATCCTCCTCAACGTAATTTGATACATATATTCAAAACACTCTTCCACTAGTAAGTCAAGTGACTAAAATAATAATTTGGTCAAAGACAAAGTACAACTTTAATCGAGGTCTTCTTACAGATACTGTACTAAACTGAGAAGAAACATTTTTAATTCCTTATCAAATTAGACGCAAAGTGAGTTTCAATGTTAAATACTACATCTTAAGCATGCATAATAGGTGCATTTCAATTCTGGTCACTTACACCCCACTGGAATAATTAAGTTTTAAAAACCGCTTATCTGGATACATTAATCAATTTATTAAGCCAGTTAGCGTACATATCATGATTATTTTTATTTTTAAAAGCGGATATAATTTTGTCGGTGAGTTACATATTATAATCATTCTACTTCTAGTTTAATAAAAGTTTTTTATTTTATTTATTAGTATTATTAAATTACAACTTCCAATTTAAGTGGCAGATTTTTAACTAGTGTTTGGTCCCTATTCAGTTGCCTCAAGCCGGGAAAATTAACTTTACTTGTTATTATGGATGGGAGAAAAATAATATATTGCTTACTTACTGGTTTGCATGACCTAAAAATTGATTTTGCTTAGTCATTATAAATGTTTGCTCCAGCCTTAAATTTTTTGATTTGTATTTTCTTAATTACTGTCTTAAATTATGATTAAATATAAATATTTTAAACTGTTATTAAATACCTATAAATATTTTTTTCACTACACCCTTTTTTAATTTTCTATTATAACGACTAAATTTCAAGACCTTCTGAGGTCTGCAAAAACCGAGTTTAAAATGATTTTTATTAATATTTTTTGAATTGTCTTAAGTGGAAGTAACGTAGATTTAAATGTACCCCCAAGCTACGATTCCATATTGTAGTACAGAATGTGCAAGTGCAAAATAGATATATTTTAGTATTTTTATATAGCACTAAAAAATATATAGATGAGCTTTCTCATTGTGTCTACTGTGGAGTTTATTTGGCTTTTCCATTTGATAATTATTCCAACATATTTAATTTTATTTGTTTCCTCTTGAAACAGATGGAGTTTATGAACTCAGCTGCTCGGGATGTGAAAAGATGTATCTAGAAAGGATTAAGGATCTCTGAAATATTTTAAGCGTGCAAACTCGGCCATTTGGACAAAACGTCATTTGCTGACCAAATAAGTGACACCAGCTATTACTTTCAATTTCTTCCTGAGGTTTTGGCTGGCCCAATTAAGGTGGCAATTGAAAATCACTAAAACCTCATTCATATTAATAGAGACTTAAGCTTTAATAGTTCTTGGCTAAGGCTACACCAAAACTAATCGCCAAAAACCACATTCATTTAACTGACACGGTATCACCTCTGCATACATAAACACTCACTTCACCTACACATCTACCCTGACGATGGGCACTGTAACACTGTCCAAATCGGTGGGTTAAGAATGAAGAAGCGCAACACGGCATAATAACCCAAAAATGAAGCACTACAACCAATTTTAGTTATTTAAAAAACTTGTAGTATTTTTTTTTTATTCTGCGTAAATAAACTTTTTGTTCTATCGAATATATACGAAACTGGTTTCGGGCAGTTTCATGACTACACGCACAGCAATTAAATTTTGCGTTAATGTCGTATGTGCTAACCGTATCAATTATCTAAATTATGTATAATGTACGCGTCCTCATAGATGCACCACGTCTCATTGTTTAGAGTGCTTAGATGCCTACTTACAATGTCAATCAATTTGCATAATTACGAGTACAAGAATTTCCCTACAATATAATATGATGCGGCAAAATGGTCTCATCGGTCCAAAACAGATTGAACCTTGACATACTTTTTTGGGGGGCTCTTTTGAAACTGTTAAAAATTAGGGAGGGATGGAGAAAGGGGGAAATAGGGGAAGAATTATCTCTTATTTTGAACCGAGGCAACGCATCAATAATTCTGATCAGTAATCCCTTACAAAAGAGTTATTGACGGACGAGGTTCAAACAAAAATGAAATTGAAATTCAATGCATAAAAACGCTTGTTTTGTCCTCTCCGATTTTTAAATATTAAGTTTATATTGTGTCCCTTCCGTGGACGCAATTCTGAAACGGGAAACTGATGCATGGAAATTAATAAATAAAAAAATATTTTAGTTCCACACAGGTACATTTACATGAGGAAAATAATTTCCCTTAGGGCCTTTGTCGTCTTTGGGAATGCCATGTGGAAGGTCTTTTTAGGGAAAGGAAGTAGAGTGTAGAGGAGGTGTCGAGGAGGTGTCGAGGTCGTCCGTGGTCTAGTGGCAAGGCTCTTGACTCCCAATCGGAAGGTCGCGGGTTCGAACCCGGCGTGCGAAAATAAATTTTATTTGATTAATTTGTGTTATTTCACAATTAATTCATAAAAATAATATATATCAACAATATTTGCGGCACGTTCCAGAGTGGAAGTTAACCTCAGTATCGCCCTGGTGTAAGACCATAATTCAGAATTGAAACGTTGCTTAATAATGTCTTTAGCCGTGTTTAGTGACTAGATCTGAATAGCCAGGCACTTCCCCACCTTCCTCTTCCCCATCTCCTTCACTTCCCCACTTACCTACAGCCTCACGACATACCCCAATTGGGGATGCCATAGTTTCACTGGCTCCGGACGGGAGCAGTTAAGACTCTTGTGAGGTATTCTCTATTAAAAAAAAGAGAAGTGGGAAGGAAAAAGGTGTGAGTGGTGGTAGGAGGTTGCGTGTGCCCAAGCCACAAAGAAATTGACAAACCTCACCCCATGAACCCGAACACCCCTGTTAAATCACCAAAGCTAGCGAACCACTTGGCAGAGGTAAAGCTTGTAAGTGTTGGTTCGTCACTGAATAGGTATCAAATTTTATTTGAAATTTCGTTAAATAAAATATGAATCTACTACTCAACATTTTACCAGAATTGTTTAAATTTGAGATGCCAATAAGCCTATTAATAATAATACAATTTTAAGCTCACGGAAACAATCGGATCCCAACCCAAATTATAATGATTACAGTTGTTCATGAAGTCGAAACAGTTCTGTGCATACGCGCAATGCCCTAATTTTTGCATACTTACTCTACCTACACAGGGAGAAGTGAAGTTAATAAAAGCCTTACAAGTCCTAAAGATATCTCTGTTAATTTTTTTACAATTAAGCGCAGTTATGCAACGCTTTTGGTGGGCAAATTTTAAAGGGACTTAAATGTTACTTCTTCACTTGTCCCGTTTTAACGACCTAACTCTTTTCGTCTCCAGCCCCTAAATCTTGTATTTTTGCGATTGCATTACGAAACTTGTGGTTTGTAAATCGTTATCTCTTCGTCAGATGTTTTTTTGTTCAGGAGTGTCGTTTCTAAGAGAAAATATATTAAAAAATACAATATTATTCCGTTCAATGTGACACTTACGAATTCAATGTGTAACGAGTTCATTTTAACGCATAAAATAATAAATGTTTCCTCTATTTTTAACTTAATTATATTTTGAGTGAGGTTAAAACAAACCCTTATATTAATTTAGTGACCAAAACCCTGGGGAAAGCACCCACGCTTGACCTCGATTCAGTGTGTTTAGGTATAATTCGAAAATATTAAAATTATTTCTACCACCCTTCTAAGCTAATAAGCTTCAGAAACGTTTTGTGTCAAAATACATTGACCACCTCTGTGGCAAAATTGTTTCAAAACTTGACGATATGTGAATTACTTCCAAAAATGTTTAACCAAAATAAACACCAAAAATTGTTATTCTTTCCAATGTGAAAGATCCTTTTGTTCTGTCCCTTTGAATGACTATACTACCATAATTTAAACATTTCGTGAAATTAATGTAGCCATAATTAAAAACAAGATGTAAATAAATAATGAATTATTGTTCCCCTTCGACAGCGTACACAAATTTCGTGACAGGGTTCAATTCTCAAATTTTAAATATGTACCTTTGTGGACTTACTGTTGTTTTAAATACAATTCATCTAGTTTTAATATCTCTTAATTTATTATTATATATCCTTATCTTAAAGTTTGTGGTTTTTTTTTTGTGTATATATATTACGTAATATTGTCATTTTGTACCTCTATCCAAATATAATATAAAACAATTCAGATGGGTAGGTCTTCTAAGTAGTTTTGGGTAAGACACAATTTCAGGATGAGTTTGTGTGAGGGACTCAAAAACGGAATTGAGATCTAGCGATGAGTTTCAATGCACCAACACTTCACTACCCCAAAACATTTGTAGTAATACAAAATATTTATTTATATACAAAACCTTTTTTAGTAATACAATGAACATGAGTTAAGAAAAATATTTTTTTTCAGGTGATGGGACCTTTTACGTTTTGTACACAATATTTGTTGTTCATCCTGTGTGAGGTATTCTTATATTTTTGTTGTTTGTATCTTAGGTGTTCTGAATTGAAAAAACATTAATAAAATAAAAGTGTTCATTTCGACAATCGTGTTTATTGAAACATGTATCAGTAAATAAAATTCATTAGTTTTCAAAGTTTCAAATTCGTAATCGTTAAATAAATGTTTTCGAGAGATCAGTAGGAACAGATGTTCTAGAATCTAGCTATACGAAGCTTAGCGGGTGCCACCCTCTGAGGGGCGAATTGGACTCTTTGGAGAGCGGAGGCAGGAACAATTATGTAAGAAGCTGATCTGAGACGAGCTGATCTCAGGCGGCCATTCTGATCTATAGCTACAGTCTCAGCATCAGGGTTATCTGCAGCAGGTTCTTCAGCTGCAGGCTCATCAGCGGGAGCAGCTGGACCGTACTCAGTAGCTGGTGGTCCATATTCAGTAGCAGGAGGTCCATATTCCGCAATTGGTGTAGTCTGTTCTGTTGGCAGTTCAAGGGTCTCTCCCTCTGGCTTCCAGCCGCTAGGGGGATAAGGACCACTAGATGGGGCTGGCGCAGGGTCTGCGGCGGGGGCCACCTCCTGGCGGGAAAGTACCCTGGACCTCAGCCTGCTGGACCTGAACCTGGGGGGCTCAGCGCAGCACATAGCCACCAGTCCACACAACACTACACACAGGAATACCTTCATCTTTACTGAGATGCTTTACTTTACTCTTGTAAGACACTTGATTGACTGATACCTTTGGCAATCTGAATTCTGTTTTTATACCTGCTCCCTAAAAATTATCTTAACTAATTTTTAATCATCGATTTGGTGCATGTTAACAGCTCGATTCTATGATAAGAGTTCAATAGCATTTCTCACCCTGGCACGAAGATGGCATTGGGTTAAGAAACTCATTGAAAACGCATCAATTGTTGACGAGCGTCGCACAAAATACCAATCGCCTCCGTGTCTAGTTCACTCACACTAATCCCCTGACAATAGTCGAATGACATCGAAATCACGAGACAACTACTGCTGTATTCTGGCTTGAAGTGGTAAGATGTATTCGTGATGGGAATCAACGGCACGTAGTAAAGTTATCGATTTTTTAATAGCACTCCTTATGAAGATTATTTTTGGGTTACAAGGACATTTATAGAACTACGTTTTACATGTGATGTCATCATCCGTGTAATTTAGCTTTAGTTCAGTGTTACAATGTCATACGCGCTGCGTATTCTTACAACTCTTCAAACTGATAATATTTTTCCTAAAATAATGATAATGTAAAAATAATGAATAAAATTTATTATTTTTAGCTAGTTTCGAACATTGTATCATCTTTAATTATTTATTTATTTTACACCCAGAGGGCATTTACATAAATATGGGTAACACAGCTTGACAAAAAACGGCATCCTCAACATTCGATTTAAAGCACTGCTTGCAGGACTGCATGCGAATCAGATCGTTAATGGGCAACTATCTAAGTATTGTAAATATAAAAATTAACAAGACACAGAATAATAATAAAAGATAATGATCGCAACTGGGACACGAACCCAGATCACTTGTCTTACCGGGACGTGCGCTCTGCTAATTCAGCCATTGCCACCTATTATAAAACCGCCGTAATCTGAGTTGCCGTAATGGTCAAAGTCGTATTTAAAAATTTTGTATATATATATATATATATATTTTATAACTTATGCATGGTGCATGTTAATTCATACTGGTCTTCCATTAAAAGCATTTGCTTGTGGTTAGAAGAAGACGTTTTTCCTCCTTCATATAATCCGGGACTCTTCAAGTTAAAGTTTTTTAATTAACAAAACTATTTGTTAATATTCATATTGCTTGTCTACTTTCGCGAACCATATTTTTTTCTTAATATTTCAAAGCATAACTTGTAAAAAGCGTTTATAAGTAAAAAATACTATACGAGCACCATCTACGAAAGCGTAGAATATGAATTCTTTTGACATTCACCTTAAATTAGGTTCCTCATTGCGGTGAGTTTAAAGTAGCTGTGAAGGTAATTAAATCAAAAACTCAAATTAATAAAAACAGTTTTTTTATTGGCCAAACCAATTTCAAATAACCAACATGAATGTTCAATCATTTCAACTTGAATAAATAGAGAATATAATGAAGATCCCAGTTGATAATTTGAAATACTTCACGTTATTATTATTACTCTAATGAAATTCCAAATTTATTATGAATGTTTGATGAAGCATCGTTTATTTAGCAAGTATGAGTTTAACATTGGTTTAGGCAATGCCAAACTTCATTAGAATGGATAAAAAGTTTTGAAAGGCCTCCGCGCGATTTTAATTTATTTTGAACGGATGTTTGCATTAATTTTGCCGTGATGCTCCGTGATCTGTGTTCATTCGCATATTTTAAAAGGCAATTATTTTGAATACACAATGATTTTTGTAATGTGTTCTTTACCTAAAATTCTTAAGTACATGAAAGATAGAAACTGTATTATTAAAATTCTATCAATTGTCAGATTTGGTATAAAATCCTAACGGCCGATGGCATAGCTATTGTTTAAGCTAACAACTTCTGTAATGATGAACACTGCAAGTCTCTCCGAAATATCCAAAAATATCAAGAAATTATGGGCTACGCAAATCAAACAACACAACAAATATCACTCCAAAACTCTTCGGAATAAGATGACATAATTGAATCATAAAAGGAACCATAACCATGTTTATAAGTGAGTGAAGGACCTTTTAACAATGACAGTAAATTGCATAACATATTATTTGTTTAGCACCAGTTGTTGCATCCAGTACTGCACCTTCTATATCCAAAACAGGAGAGTGTTAAATCATATTTGTAGCACTGCAATTTGGAAATGTGCAGAGTTATTTTCGACTTTGGCTCATTAAGGATAACTAATTAAACCACATTCAAATTCAGTCCGTTGATGGATCAGGGTTAGCTGTTGTTAAGGACACTACAATAAACCAATCGTGCGTTTTATATGCGCCACAGCGGTGTTGGAACACTTCAAAGGACAATATCCCACGTGCTAATTGCGATAAGTGCTAAGATTTTAAGAAGTCATCGTGAGGAAATCGACAACTAAAGGCACGCCATAAGGACACATGTCAATCAGACCAAGTATAAAAGAAGATTGTTGGAAGACAAGAGTATCATTCACTCAAGTGTTTTACAAGAGTAAAGTACAACAGTTCAGTAAAGATGAAGGTATTCCTGTGTGTAGTATTGTGTGGATTGGTGGCTGTTGGTTACGCTGAGCCTCCAAGGTTCAAGTCCAACAGACTGAGGTCCAGGGTGCTCTCCCGCCAGGAGGTGGCCCCCGCTGCAGACCCTGCGCCAGCCCCAGCAAGCGGGCCATACCCTCCTAGCGGCTGGAAGCCAGAGGGTGAGACCCTTGAACTCCCAACCGAACAGACCACTCCAGTCGCTGAATACGGACCCCCTGCCATTGAATACGGACCACCAGCTACTGAGTACGGACCACCAGCCAATGAATACGGACCCCCAGCCGGATTACCTGAGGATGCTCCTGAAGATGTCCCAGCTGATGTGCCTGAAACTGTTGTTCCCTTGGGAGAGGCCCAGAGCGGACGCTTGAGGTCTGCCTACCTGCTCCTGGTTCCTCCCTCCTCCCTCCAAAGAGTCCAGTTCGGCCCTCAGAGAGCCCCAGCCAAACTGCGACGAGCTAGGTTCTAAATAACTCTAGAAACACCGTGATACCAATCCTGCTATTTTAAAGATCAACGAGAACGAAGCAACCATCAGAAATGAATACATTCGTATTCAAGTAACTATTTCTCCACTAATTCAAATTAATCTTTCTCCAAAAAAATCTGAAAAATGTTTTCCAATCAAATCAAGAATTTAAGTGAATGCTTGTACAAAAGTCAATTCTAACAACAAAAAATGAGGCATTTCTCGAAAAATTAACACTACAAACTCTTGCACTTTTGAATTCGATCTTTTCATAAATCCCTCATAATGATCAATTCTGAAAGCATTTAAAAAAAAAACAATGAACTTTTTAGTGTATATGTTACCTACTTGTAATAGTTTTTTATACCTATATGTAATAATGTTGTGATATATCAAAAAATGTTCTACAATTATGAAAAATGTAAAATGAAAAAAAATGTTTCGCTCTAAATTATTATCCTCGATTTTAAATTAATAAAAAAATTTGTAATGTATCTGTAATTTTTATATTGAATCCCCTCCACGACTATTTATTATTGACCCAAAAACTTATGGAATCGTTTTAATTAATTAATTAATTCATCGTTAGACAAATTGTGCAAAAACTTTATTTCAGTCCCAATAAAATATTATGTGTATTGACTGTAATTAATATTTACTTTCAAAACCTTTCAATTATTTTCATCTCACGATTTAATTAAATGGTCAAATGAATGAACTTCAAAATAACTAATAAATAAGAAATATTAATTTTATTTAAAATAGCTATGAAAACTTGATCATCACGGCATCCGTGGTCGAGGGGCAAGGTTCTCGACTAGCGATCCAGAGGTCGCGGGCTCAAATCCCGGCATGCGCAAATAAATTATAGTGTATCATTAAAGAAGAAGAAAAAATTAATAATCTTTTTTTTTTAAATGTGAAAATGAACAAGACACAGAAAAATAATAAAATATAATGGCTGCAACTGGGACTCGAACCCATAAAAAAAAACACATTATCGAAGATAATATTGTTAATTCTGAAATTTGAAATATGAAGTTGACAAATACGACAGTCTCATAATAGGGTGCAATAGCAAAATTAGTTAATGCGTATGTCCCGGTTAGACGTGAGGTTCTGGGTTCGAGTCCCAGTTGCAGCCATTATATTTTATTATTTTTCTGTGTCTTGTTCATTTTCATATTTAAAAAAAGGTTATTATTGTTATCTTCTTCTTCAATGATATATTACATTGATGGGAATAACCTTCAAAAGTTAAAAAGAGAGTTTTTCTTATAAATAAAAATAAATTATAGTGTATTTAATTGTGTTTTCACAATTTAATTATTAAAAATAATATAAGTCATTTTTGCGGCACGTTTCAGAGTAGAAGTTACTACCAGTACCTGTCTGTTGAAGATCACCTTGCTTGAATCAAATCAAAATCGAAACATTGCTTGAAATAACTTATGTCGTATTTTGTAACCAGTCTAAATAGTCAAGTACTTCCTTAACTTCCTCTTGCCTATCTCCTTCCCCTCCCTGTATCACAACATACCCCAATTAGGGATTCCACAGTCTCACTAGCTCGTAGAAGTTAGTACTCGAAAGAATTTTAAATATAACCTTTTTATATTCGATAATCATGGCCTACGAACTTTAACATAATCTTAGGAAAAGTATGTATCGAATTCAGAATTTTAATTTTTAAGCATTAATTGTTTCAAAAAATAAGATTTCTTAAATTGAAAGATTACTTTACGTACATTATAGAAAATTTTAAGGGTATGTAAATAATTATTGACGAAATCCAGGAAATAAATATTGGGCAAAACTATATCACAAATCTGATTACGATTACGTAATGTTTTAAAAGGGAATATGCTTAAAAACTAACTACAATTTCCCTCTGTAGGGTAAAACTCAAAGAAATAGGTTAGGGTTAGGAACTTGACTAAACCCTGCTGTCATTTATGTTATTTACTTGCTTTATGATCAAGCAGTTCTCTCAGTTGGTAATGAAGAGTTTTATCAGGAGCTCTATTTTTAAACACAATGTCAGTTGGTTTGTTGTGTTATTAGTTTTTTAAACCCGCTATTTTATAAATACCTACAATGGGATTCACAAATCCTTTTTATTTTAATTCGGAAGCGGAACAATCAGTGTCTTTAATCCTAAGAACTGGAACCGAATCGGTATCCAGCTATTGTAGAATTTAAAAAGTACAATGTTTATATTAGATATGAAATTAAACAATTTTTTCACTTTGTTCCACTTCCACAAGAATTTTTTTTTATTTTTATTTCATATCTAATTCCACCATGAATTAACAGTTAAAAAACTAGACTCAATGTTTATATGTTTTATAGTGAATGAATATCAAAATACGTGACTTTAAAATTTAACTTTTTACTTATGTGAGCTGTTGAAGCCCGGTGATGCAAGTAGGCAGAAGTAATTCGTGGATAATTAATTATCTGTAGATAACATCGTCGAGCTTGTTAATAATAACGAACGTCTCTTTGAGATTTTCTTGTCGTTAGTGCATATTTAAGCCTTTTTGGGTCGTTAGAGAATACTTGATACTTTTACGAATAATGCATAATTCTGTCATTTCATTGTCAAAAATATTACACGCTCACAGTAGAAATGGTCGATATTCTGGTCTTTTCTGGGGCATTCTTAGTGCATGTTAGAATGCAAATTTCGTAATTTTGATGGTGCATATAATAATAATTTACCCTAATTCTCATAACATCAATTAAACATGTATTTGTCCTTTTTGAGGAGACCCCATAAGGTTTCAATATTTGTAAACAAAACTAAACCAATTTTTGCATTTAATTTACATCAATCTTCTATCCACCGTTTTTATTTGTTTCTGAACAAAAAAAAACTCTCGTACGGTTTGTTCTAGAGTAATAGTAATGGCACAAATTTTTTTGTCACTGTAACGCTGTAATATTTTAATGGGAAAAAAACTTTTTTTTATTCAAAGAAACAGACAAAATAATACAATATAATATCAAATAAAAATAATACAAAAAGGAGAAAAAGTCCCAATTATCTACTTTTAAGTAATTTGTCAATGGGTTCTTTTAACTTAATAAACGAAATATTTTTATTTTTTTAAATCAACCATGGATAAGGTCAACAGTGATGAGTATTCAAGAACAAAATCCACAAGCAAATGCTTTTAATGGAAGACCAGTATAAATTAACATGTACCATTCTTAAATTAATAAAAATAAAAAAAAATTAAAAAAATTAAAAACCATCATATACATTCATATCATAAGAAATATAGCCTAAAGAGGTGTAACATGATCTTACAATTATAATAAAGTGTATGCAGTTAGAAATTGTTTGTATTAGAGTCTAATACAAATTATTTCTTTCAGCGAGCCAATTTTTCAACATAATATTTTTTTTTATGTTTGTTTATTTTTTAATTTCAGCAGGTAACATATTTAAGCAATGAGGTATTATGTAGTCCAGCGTTCTTTGTCCATATTAGTTTAAATGCTTAGGTACGATTAGTCCTTCATTTTTTTAACGTAAAACGAGTATTTGTGATGCCTAGCTGCCAAATTTGAGTAAATTTAAATTAAATATTTTGACTATTGTCAGTGTGTTAATTTATGTACATAGGACTATTCATATGCTGAAATATAATTTTATAACACATAACTGCTCTTACAGAGAGAATTTTGATATTCTGGTAAAGGTATGAAACATTGTGCCTTTGTTCTAGATAATAACTAGATACCATATTTCATTTTAGACTGTTAAAAATTTGTTACTAAACCGGATAATAATAACATTACCAGACTAACCTTATTTTACACCATACTTCGCCAATAAGTACTTCGAAAATATTTCCGTCGTTATCCAGTTGAAAGAAGCGGATTCACTTACCTGTAATAAAAGAAAACATTGAGGTTAGTGGGATTTTTTTTCATATTTTTTCTGCTAAAGAGGTTAAAAGAACGTATGAATAATTAATGTTTGGAAAAGGATTAATAAAATATCAATTCGAGTGACATAAAATTGTTGGGCTGAAGTTGTTTTGTCGATAATTTACAAAGATAGGTACAGAAAAAATGTCCAGAGGCCCTAGCACACTCGCTTGATAACGATCGATAGGATAACTACCGGTAACTTCTCATCGTTCCCTAGGACAACTGCACATCGCTAACGTACAAAAAACAGTTGATGTCGAATATGTTAAGGTCATTGTGAACTGTCACTTATTCGTTGGCGATCTGTAGTCATGCTAGGGAACGATGAAAAGTTACCGATAGTTATCCTATCGATCGTTATCGAGCGAGTGTGCTCGGGCCTGTGATATTGCTCCAAAATGTGTAACATTGGTTGAGTAAACTAAATTATGTATCACTCGTGTCTCTCTTTATATCTCTTGCGTCTTTGCCTATCTATTTAGTATTTGAAATTAGAGTGAGATTTTCATTTACTTTTATGATTATGTAACTTTATGCAGACTTTATCAATCCTTTGAGTGAGTATGTTTTTGTAATTTACCTTTTGTAATAAAAAACAGAGTTTTATATCTGGATTGATCTCATGTAGGCGAGAACATCTGTAAAAACCCGATATAAATAAATAAAAATCTGAAAGTTGTTATCTTGATGACAGATTTTCTTTAATAAAAGTGGGGGAAATTCCCTAATCTGAACCTAAAGCTCTGCTGTGGAGATAGGATTAACTTATGATAACTGATGCGAATGTGGGGATTACACTTTGGACGCAAGATTTTCATCCAGTTGCGGCTCGAGCCATACAACGAGAGTATTTTGTTGTTTTTGTACATACACTTTACAAAAATTACTTAACTTTTTAATTTTTTTTTTGTTTGTATTATTTTTTAATTATTTATTGATTTTCAACGCCCATACAAAAAAAAAGATCAACTTAAAATATGAACATTACATAAATAAATGTGGGGATTACACTTTGGACGCAAGATTTTCATCCAGTTGCGGCTCGAGCCATACAACGAGAGTATTTTGTTGTTTTTGTACATACACTTTACAAAAATTACTTAACTTTTTAATTTTTTTTTTTTTTGTATTATTTTTTATTTATTTATTGATTTTCAACGCCCATACAAAAAAGATCAACTTAAAATATGAACATTACATAAATAGTAGGTATAAAGGTAAATATAAGTGAAAATAAAATATTAAAGGAAAAAGAATGAGAGAAAAAAAAAACAAAACGGAAATCAGTTTTTCAATTGTAGACAACATTTCAAAGATAATATTGATTTTACGTAGGTACTGAAGAAACTATTTTTTTTTAAATTAGTGAAATATAATTTGAAAACCTTATAAGATAAAATTATTGGTATCTTAAATTTTTTAGTTCGATAGCTTTTTTTTTCAGGGGGCCCAGAGAAAAATAATTTTTCTTTGTCATATTTGGGGATGCTGTGTACAATTGCGACAAAGTTAAAATAAGTTTAGCATAAAATAACTTTTTTATGTGTCACGGGACGTACTTGACGTACTTTAACCAGCGATTACTGACGTTACTTGGAATAATAAACGAAAATGAAATCTTGGTCCCCGGTAATATTTTTTGTTTTTTTCTTGATTTAAAAAATGAGTAAATATTGGACAGGTAGGATCAGGTGAGGGGTTGGGCTGTTACTCTGCTAAGTGATCAGTGATGACATGTGTAAGAAAACATTTTTCTTTTGGTTTTGAATAAAAAAAATCTAAAAAAGTCACCGGGGTCCAAAATTTATTAGCATTTTTACTCCAAATAATTTGAGGAATCAATGATTAAAGTACGTTAAGTACTTCCCTTGAGGCCCTGTATACGTGGTACCTTTAATTTAATTATGTACAATTTTGAGTTTTCTAGAGTGCTACTCACTAGATGTAAATTTTTAATGACTATAATCCAATAAACAGTATTTTGGTTAAACAATACCCGAATCTCAATACTCCTAAATCAATTATCATAGTTCTTTTTAATCTGTTCTTTTTAGTCTATACTTGTTTGTTTATTTTGTTAATGTCATTACTACCCTGACGAAGAAACCATCGGTTTTGAAACATGTAGGTAATTGTGATTATATTAGTGGTTTAAACAAAGTTATTTGTTTTAATTTAATTCAAAATGACGCCATAAAGTGATTGTGCGAAGTTTGAAGAAATATTAACAACATTTTTGTTGTTTATTTTTGGAATTTTATGCCGTGTTACACTAACTCCTTCTTTAGCCAATGTTTCGGACAACGTTACAGTGTTCATCATCAGGGCAGATGGGCATCATCATGGCACACATTGGGCATCATCAGTACACACTTTTGCCCTGATGATGGACACTGTAACGTTGTCCGAAACGTTGGCTAAAGAAGGAGTTAGCGAAACACGGCATAACATCCCAAAAATAAACAACAAAAATACTTTTGGCCGTGAAAATCTTAAAACATAATTTACATCACATTAAATATATTGTAATAAGCTGAAAACCTTAAGTTAAATTTTTTTTCCGTCAATTCCACTATATTTATTCTTTTATAATTTTTTGTTGTTATAGTAATATGTACTAGCAGTTAAAAACCCGCTCCGCGGGTTTTTGCTGCTAGGCCCTGCGGGCGGCTTTTATTCGGGCTTCGCCCAATTTCGCCAAGTGTTGGTGACCATCTATAAGGCTCCGCCCTTATGCAAAATTAACAACTGTGAATATAAAACTACAAAACACTTACATTTAATATGTGGATATATAACAGTAGACATTCTGTATTATAAGACCGCTGACAGTGAGTAGAATTTCGGAAAAGAATCAACTCAGCATACCTAAATCTCGTTCATCCACGTCAATGACAAAAAAAGAAAATTGATAATAATAAAAATATTTATTCATCAATAGATTTATTACAACATTACACATTTTGTTGTTAATCATTGATTCTATTAGCGTAAAGTTCACTGTTCAGCTACAATTCAGGATTTCTCCTGGAATGCAGTTGGTTTTCAGCAGTGCCTCCAGTATAAAACAGAAAATAAAATAAAATAAATTAATCAAAATAAAATAAATACAATTAAATTAAATTACATAAAAATAATTAAATCAAATCTCTAATTCAATACACACAATACAATATATAAAAAACCATAAATTAATAATGTAAATCGGCATTCAAATTAAAGGCAATAATCTTAATATTAAAACTCAATAAAATAATAAAATCAATTTGAATAAAATATTCTCAATTAAAACTCAAAATAAAATCGTCAAGTATAAAATATAGTCAAAATAAATAATGTAGTAATCAAATCAAATCAAAAACAAAAACACGAATAATAAATTGTATCTTCTTAGTAATGAATGAAAGAGACAAATGTTTCTTCCCAATACCGTTTATTGGATAATCAACACCCTTGCCATAGGTAACTCTAAGTGTTTCGCTACGTTTAGTGACTTAGCAGGGGTGCCCAGGTTCATAGGGTAAGGTTTGTCTATATTTTGGCGGCACATGCGTTTGCCCTCTTCTGCGTGGCGGTTCGGACTGGTAGAGACTGGTTGATGGAGACATTTTACCTCTTCAACAGGACTCTCTCGACCCATCGCCTTGTAGCGCAGTGGGAGGGATGCATTCATACGTCCGTCACTCCTGGACACATCGACCCCCAGATTCCTACTCACCCTTCATATTTTTTCCTTCCCAGAACTTCCTCTCCTTATTTTCTCTAAAAAGAACATCCACACAGCATCCCCAACGATAACATAGGCCCCGAGGGGAAATTGTTTTCCTCAGGGTCTCCTGTGTGGAGCTAATGTTAAAAAAAATACCTCTGAAATGATTTCATTTTATCGAAATAAATTTGTAAAATTTATATAAACGTTCACGGAAATTAAAATATATACCTATATATAATAATAATAACATAATAATTTTACATGAAATCTAGCTAAACTTACTCTTACCAAAATATTATCAAAGTAAATGCATTTTTTTTAATATATAATAAATCTACATAGAACTTCCTCTCCTTATTTTCTCTAAAAATAACATCCACATAGCATCCCCAACGATAACATAGGCCCCGAGGGAAAATTGTTTTCCTCAGGGTCTCCTGTGTGGAGCTAATGTTAAAAAAAATAGCTCTGAAATGATTTCTTTTTATCGAAATAAATTTGTAAAATTTATATAAACGTTCACGGAAATAAATATATATATATAAATAATAATAATAACATAATAATTTTACATAAAATCCAGCTAAACTTACTCTTACCAAAATATTATCAAAGTAAATGCATTTTTTTAAATATATAAAAAATCTACATTTGGTTGAAATAATATTATGATTTTACCAAAAAACAATAAAAGCAAATCTATTCTCCTACAATGTATTCAACTTTTATAATAAATCGAAGTAACCGTGACAGGAATATAGACCGCATAAATATGATCGACCATCTCAGACAATCCGCTGACAAATGAACCAACACGACTGCAGCGCCCGTACGCCATACGGCAGTTACGCGAACCCAAGCAATAACGTGCGGCCACAAATCACAAAAGCAGCTTAGTCCCAAACTTTAACGCACAGCGATGGAAGAGAGGGTTCAGATAAGCCGCGGCGTCAGAAATGTAATTAGAGTGGGGTTCTTAAATTCAACCGAATAGGCGTTATGATAAATCACAGCAGTAGTTGGTCCCAAACTTTTACGTACAGAGATGGAATAGAGGGTTTTGGTAACCCGCGACGTCAGAGATGTCATCGAAGTGGGATTCTCAAATTTTGCCTACGGGCATTAGAACAATAATACTATCAGATTATATTTGTAAAATATGTGTATAAAAAGGTTTGTTTCCCAAGTTAAGTAAAAAAAATCATATTTTATACTTAAATTCAACTTTTTGCATTTATAACACGATAAAGTAAGTAAGGCTAACAATATTTGCCTATTATAATTGAGATTCCGTCACCACGAGGCGTTCCTCCACACATCCCTCATAAGTGGTATTTTTTCCCACGGGAAAGTTATGTGGAGATTATGTAGATCCGAATAGTTTTTTTAATACAAATGGGTTTTAAGCAGATTTGGAGTAGTTCCGGCCAAAACTGTTTCATTTTATTACCTGTATGGCGTGAAAGCCAAACTTACTATGATGGTATAAAATTTAAAAATATATAGCACAAAGGGTAACAATTATTATAAGCAATAATTATTAGCCTGAAACACTCATCCATATTGAAAAAACCTCCCGAGAAAAGATACATGTCGCCGTAGGGACTCGAACCCGCACCCCTTTGATTGCCGGTCAAGAGATCTACCATCAAGCTACGGCGCCTTATCTCTTACTCGCCAAATGATTCAATATATACTAGTGTTTCATTCAACAATTACCGTTTATTATATTATTTTTTCCACCTGTAAACAACCAACTTTTTATTATTATTTTTGTTTATGTGAGAAAGGCATGTAAGTGCTAACTCTCCAACTAGATGGCGTCGAGACATATTATGTCTACTCTTTTTGGTGCAATAATTTAACTCGTCAAATATTGATTTTTTTTTTTAAACAATCATTAGTGTTTTAGGCTAATAATTAGTGCTTATAATACCACAATCAGCGGTTTTGTTAAATATTTTCAGTTAATATATTTAGTTTTTCCATGCAATATACGAAATTATTGGGTGACTGCATTCTCTGCTTATTTACGACCACCAGATATGGATGCTAAACGAACAAACACGGTCTAGAGTCCAAGCTGCCGAAATGAGGTACTTGAGAGGAGTGGCAGGGTTTACTTAATGGGATCATACACGAAACTCGACGATCCGTGATGATCTAAGCATTAAACCACTGCTACTCTTCGTAGAAAAATCGCAAATGAGGTGGCCTGGGCATGTACTTAGAATGTCTGATGACCGTATTCCGAGGAAGATACTCAGTGCGATTCCAGAGGTTAGACGTCAGTGGGCCGTCCCAGACACATTTGGGCGAGACAACTCCAGAAACTGTGTGAGAAGAGGGTGGGTCTGCCATGGAAGGAGGCCGAACAATCAGCGAAGACAGGGACGAATGGAGGAGCCTTGACGATGAAGTGGGTCCCCGACCCGAATAGGACAAGGGGAAGAAGATGATGATGATGATGACTGCAATCTAAACCCAAAACCCTGCATATTGTCTTATTCCCTTTTTCAGTGTTGAAAAATAAAATTAAAAATGATAATTACAGATAATAATAATTTATTCTATCGGTTCGTGATTACAATTTTTGGTTGAAATAGTTCAAATATGTTCAAATTAATCGGGTGATTACAAGACTTGGACATATTGGGGAGTATAGAAGATCAATGGAGCACTGAGTGACTGTGTACCAACACTTTGTAGTTGAGAAGAAAACTGCTGCTTTTCGGGATCTGAAGTGACACTGTACAAGATCTTTTGGAGCCTGGAGTTGGGAAGAAGAACGTAATATGCTCCCTGTTCATTCAGCTTTTGTTCGGCTAGTGGAAGAACCTCGGCATCTTTGTTTAAAACTACTTTAGCATTCGCAGTTCCAGATGCAATACTTGGAGGAGTAGTAACTTCTTCTCCGATAACGGTGGTTGGTTCTTCTGATAAAGTTGTGGTTTCATCTCCAGACGTAGTTGATTCTTCTTCAGCGGGGGTTGTTGGGGTTCCATATTCAGCAGCTGGGAGGTATTCTGCTGCTGGTGTTGGAGAGACTCTTGGCCTAGGTGGCAGATCAAATCTAGCTCCCGTAGGCTTCCAACCAGAAGGTGCGTAAGGAGCATTTCCTCCAGGAACTAAAGGCTCCACGTCAGTAGCTGGAGCTGATACTTGTCTTGAAGAAGTTGAACGGAATCTGTAGTTCGGAGGTTCAGCATTTGTAGCGACTGCAGCGAGGCTCACTAATAACACAATACAACACTTCATCTTTACTTTAGAATTATTAACAGACAATTTAAAAGAAGATTTGATTGTTTTGTTGCGACACTTGACTCAACTGGTAAACTGATGATCTCTTACTGGAAGATCGTCCTTTTATATGATATTTTTTAAGAAAAGCCCTACGTGCCTGTGTTGTAAGAAATATCTTGGACTGGTTCCCAACATTGTTTCCATTGTTTGTTATTATTTAACCTCTACTCTTTGTATGGGTATCTTCTACTGTGACACTGGCTGCAGTTGGAGGGACGCTGCGTGTGACCATATTCCATATTATGAAGGAAAACTCATTGTCTAAGCACTGATTATCTTGCATATTAAATAAAAATCGTACAAACTGATTGATGGCATACATAATAAGTTAGTAGATTGATTGTAAATAAGGATCGTGCTGCGTTCTTGACCTCAAAGAATCCCTTATAAAGTGATTCAAGTAAAAATAACTATTGGTCACATGACAAGATAAACGGTAAATTCCTTTTATTTATAAATTTCACTTTCGATTAAAGAATACACTGAAGGTTTGAATCATGAAGGACATGAGCCCAAATATCCTCGAGCGATGATTGTTTACGTTTTCGAATAAATTATTTATCATTGAATGAATCTTCTTAATATATTCAGCGTCAGTAATTTTATAAAATGATTTCACCAGACGTGTGACTACTTGAGGTCCTGATAACTGACGTATGCTAAGTATTTTATTACATTACATGTTTATACTGAATTGATAGTGCTTTATTAGGTTATTGTGTCAAAATCATTTGTTTTATGTGATCTACCAGAAACAAGTAAATTATTCAAAAATAACCAGATGATTTAAAATCTGTTTCTTGTTATTTTTTGTTGTTATTTCTGCGTGAAATCTAGTTTAATGAACTCAAATTTATTTTCAATTTAAGTGTCATTTTCAGAATTCGAAGCCAGCGATTGCTTAAAGAATTCAAATAAGCGATAAAGTATCCGATTTAAGAAGAATGTCACACTAATAAATCTAAAGAAAATGTGAAACAGAACAAGACACGGAAAAAAATGGTAACGGTCTTAATTGGGATAAGAGTGAAAGAACTTTGTGATCATTCAACAATATAGCTGCCAAAAATAGATGGAAAATTGGATGAGGATAATATTGTAAATTCTGAATTTGAAATATAAGATCTCATAACATAAAGGGACGTTTGCGCGGCCCGTTTCATAAAAATCTAAATTTTTGATTTGAGGCCAAAATACTTAACCAAACTAAAAAAATATTTTTGTAATGAAAACGTACCTATATCAAATATCTATCTAGGATAGGTGCTACTATTTATTTTTGCTTTAAATTGTAAAATGTAGGCCATTAAATACGGGCCTTGGCGGCGGATGCGTCTGCCCATTAATTGCATGGCAGAAAAGATCGGGAGAGACTGGTTGAGGGAGGCCGTTTGACTTCTCCAGCAGGCAGTGGCAGCTCGTGAATTTTGGTGAGCTAGAGCGCTAATATTAACAAAAATGGCATTATTAATGTTGTTGTAGCCGAAAAATATTTTTTTTTTTTTTTCGAAAATTTATTTTTTGTATGAAGATTTTCAGGAAATTTCAGTTTTGCCGTGCGCCGCACAGATTTCCTGAAAATCTTCATACAAAAAATAATTTTTTCGAAAAAAAAAATAAAAAATATTTTTCGCTTACAACGACATCAATAATGCCATTTTTGTTAAACCAAAATAAATTAAACCAGCATACCTTGCGATTTATTTCTATCGAGGAAATTTCAAATAATTACCGTTTCGGAGTGGGGAATGTATAGATACTATCTTAAAAGATAACATATATTTTTTAAGAACTTAAAAACTTTAAACGTTTAAGGAAAACCTGTAAGAAATCGGTAGAAATTGGCAGAGCGGCCCCAGTTACAATTTGAGATTTTTACTCATTAAAGCTATTCAAAAAATATTTGCTGTCCAGTAAATTCTCTCGTGTATTTTCCATTCCCCATAAAATTAAATACTTACCGTGGTTAAATAGTTGTATATAAAAAATAACTAATTATCACTGAATCCTCAAAATTATTAGCTATTTCAACTAATTACATCACTTTCAGGTTAATACAATCACCCTTAATTTCCAAACAGTCTCAATTTTCATATCACCGTATACTGTTTTTTCGGTGACCGGACAACACAACACAGTGGCACTTCGTCAGTCATTTGAAAAATCATTGAAAGTGAAATCAGTTTAAGAGAAACAGTATAAATTACCAAGCTGAAAAAAATATTTTATAAAACAAATTGAATAGCAAATATATTTATTTATTTGTGTTTTTAAATTACAAAATATAGACGAAAAAAGAATTCAATTTTGCACTTTTTCACAGGCAACTTTATAGTATTTGTGACTAAATCGTAATTATTTAAAAAAATACCTTACGCAACATACTATATATATAAAAGTTTATCTATTATATATAAAAATCTCGTGTCTATATGTTCATATCGTGAGCTCTGGCTTTATGAAATTTGCATTAAAAATTGAAATAGGTCAAAAAGTTTAGCGGCAGCAGTTTAGCGAAAAAGTCGTGAGGGGAAGGGGAATCCGTGAGGGGCGGAGAGGAATTAAGGAATGGGGTTCATGGTAAGGGCGGTGGGGGGGGAGGCGGAAAAAGGGGGAGAGGAATGCGTGAGGGGGGTCGCGATAAGGGGGACAGCGGGAGAGCGGAGGAAAGGACACGCAGGGAGAAACAATTTCTTAATTTAAGTAGCATTTTAACGCATGCCGGGTATCAGCTAGTAAAATATAAAATCAAACATTGTAAAACAATCCTTTTTCGGAAAACATTTTAAATTCATTGATAAATTCGAGAACATGTTCCAACGTGAGTCGGTCGTTTTTCATATTAAATATAAGACCATAAAAAATGCTTTTCTTAAGATTTCGTATTTTTTATTTTATATTTCATCATAATTATTAAATAATTATAATTAACACCTAAATATTCGCCAAAGTTGACTGTACAATCATAAAAAAATTGAACCGTTTAATGGAATATGCAGGGACTTACTTTAAACAGTGATTCCTGACATTATTTGGAGTAAAAATGTTGTTAAATTTTTGTCTCAGGTGACTTTTACGATGATATATTTATTTTTCAATTTGTTTTTTCTTCAAAATCAACAACAAAAAAAAATTCTTCCGCATTTCGTCACTAGTAACTCAACCAAGTAACCGCACAATCTCTTATCCCACCCCAATCGTCCAACACCTACAATTTTTATAATTTTGAACTTCGGTATTCTCGATGAACGGATCGATCCCGATAATATGCCGATTCCATTAACGTACCATTTTTCGCTAACGGTGTGTTTCTCATATCTAAAAGCCCATTATTTTCTAATTACATGATAGTCTCCAATTCACCAAATCCATTAAAAAAAATTACCAATATGGTACTTGCAAAATTTGCCCCACTTTTCGATGGCGCCCGTCCAAACGCAAAAAAATCGCGTTTTTTATCGAATATATTTAGGACATTTCGCTGAATCTGTGTAAAGTGCTGTATTATTTAATTTAACGTTCTTGTGTGTATGTGCCTGTTACCATAATGGAGGTAATACAATACAATAGACAGTCTGGTGTAATGTTGGTGATATAATTGGTTGGCCGGAGCAGCAAATGGAATCCTAATGCATGCTCCAATTTTTCCAGCGCGTGTGACGAGAATTTTTATCGCGATAGTATAAAATACGACTCGGCAAAATCGGTGGCGGTACGAAGCAGTATATATATATCGTACAGCAGGGCTGTCCAAAACACGGAAATTTAAAAAATAAATAACGTTTATACCGAATTCCTACGGATTTGATATTTTAATTGCCTGATCGTAGCGACGTTCTGTTTTAACTCGACCATTTTGCATTATTACTGTTTGTGAATTTTATTTGTTCGTGACATTCCCGTTTCAAGATGGTGGTCGTTTTTTTGGTTCAGCTAAGTTTATTTTTTATGAAATGAGCAATCGTCGTGTTTATTTGGAATTTTTTAGCATTTTCTCAATATTATGGTACCTACAGGTTGGAAGAAAGATAAAAAAGAATTGAGTTAGTGAAGTTTCTTTGCACTAATTGTATAATTCTTTATTTGAAGTATTAAAAAAATGTTAGGAAGGTATTTATTGTTATTAAGTTTATTTTGGAGAACTCCATTTTAATTTTTTATTCCTTTTATATATTCAATAATATTATTATTCAATGTATGAAAACAGTTTATTATAAACAAGTTCTGCTTCGTAATTAATATTATGCGTTACAGCTATTTCGCCCTCTGAAGGCCCAGTTTGACAATGCCTTCAGAGGGCGAAACAGCTGTAACGCATAATAATAATTACGAAGCAGAACTTGTTTATAATAGACTGTTTTAATACATTGAATAATAATATTATTGAATATATGAAAGAAAAAAAAAAGTTAGGAAGGTAGTTATTGAAGTACTTACCTACTTAACTAGTCCCAGCAAGAACTCGTTCTGACGTCATCGAATTTCATCCTATTCCTTCGGATGCATCTTATTTCAAAACGAATAAGATAGAAGATAGTAGAACGATGACGTCAATCTCACTGGAACTATTATACGATTCTTATGATTTATTAAATAACAGAAAATTAGAAACGTACTTTTTGAGGCGAGG
Source organism: Limnephilus auricula (assembly GCA_951813805.1). Lineage (NCBI taxonomy): Eukaryota > Metazoa > Arthropoda > Insecta > Trichoptera > Limnephilidae > Limnephilus > Limnephilus auricula. The sequence goes on from OX638401.1 coordinate 5,677,504, forward strand.
ACTACTAACTCTTCATAGAAATATTAGTTCTATCGTTTATCGATAGTTTTATTGTATAAAAAAGATTTGGTTAGTGCTCGGTACCACGTATTTTACATTTGCGCTATCTTTTTAATTAATTATATCATGGATCTGACGTACCTACCTACATGCGTTGCTCATTGTTAGATTTTTAAATCTTTCAATATTTCTAAAACCCGTCACAAAGTTTAAAATCTCTCCACATTGGCGTCCCATGTAGTATATATAACGACGAGCATTTTGATTTTAAAAATTTACATATTGAGATTGGACTTTTGTTTATCTGTGCGAACATATTTAACACTGGAATATCTTAAGTGTTATAAATATATGTTTCAAAAAAAAAGATTTACAAACATAATCACTTTTATTTATTAAAAACTTTTGGAAGGGCTTGCTATCCATCTACAGAAGGTCTTATAAATTTATTTATTTATTTATTAAAAGAATTTTATACATAGTGTAGATATTGTGTTATTTTGCCCGCCATGCTAGGGATGTCCCTGTGTTATAGCGGGTGAAGTATGCAGATTATATAATTTAAGGTAATGAAGTACGTTTACTGATAATATAATAGTTATGATAATGATGTTTACAGTTAATGCAGCAAAGAATTTATGATAATGAAATTTACATATAATATAGTAATAGAACATTTAGAAATTTCTATAGGAGGCCCAGAGGAAAAAATCCTTCAGGGCCTATGTCATCTTTTAGGGTGCTGTGAGGAGTGTCATTTTATGATAAGAAATTAGACTAAGTTCTGAGAAAGAAAGAAGTATGAGGGGTGGGTAGAAATCTGGGGGTAAATATGTCCAGGAGTGACGAATGTATGAATCCATCTTTCCTATTGCGCGTATGCATCGAGAAAGTCCGTCTGGAAAGGTCTAAATGTCTACCTCAACCAGTCCCCTCAGCAGTAGGTGGGCAAACGCATCCGCCATCACGACCTAGGCAAACATCACCCCAGGGACCCAGGCAACCCTGCCAAGTCACCAAACGTAGCGAACCACGTGGTAGGGGTGTTGGTTTTCCAATAAATGGTTTCCTGCATTTGGCAGCGATACACATACTTGTGTCTCAAATTGAGATTCTGGAGGTTACCTTGGGATTTTTTAATGCGGTCCTCAGGTAACGCAAGGTTGGGTAGCCCTACATAAATGTGGCACTACACTGGTACCAATCCAACCGTCTTATCCAGAACCATTTCTTCAGTGAATTTCCGACAGCTTGCAACTTTTAAAATGTAGTTAAAGCAAGCTGGGCGATACACGAAAACACGAAAAAATAAAAATGCGACATTTTTTTGTAAACTGTCTTCCATCAAGAATTTAAAATTCTGTCGCAAGCTGTGCTTATTTTTTTATGAAGCGTTCTTAGTACTTGGGCCATTGAGAAATAATGACAGAAGTACAAGGTACTCTACATTTTTCGAATGAAAAATTATTTTAATTTTATCAGGTCACGCTCCGTTCAAAATAAGTTTTCTCGTTCATGTTACGTTATTATTACATGTTATCCACTCGAGCGCTTTTTGCCACATTATGGCACTATTTACAAAATCTCGGATTGCTTTGTTGCCAAAATGTGGCAAATTTTTTTTATTTTTTATAACGACTACATAATATGTTGTACATTCAAAATATAACAAAATAAATATTCTCTAGATTTTTCGTTGTTGGTTTTTGGGGTGTTATGCTGTGTTGCTGATGTGTGATATACATCGTCGGATCTGCCGGATCTGCCCTGATGATGGACACTGCAACGCTGTTCGAAACGTCGGCTTAAGAAGGAGGTAGCGCAACACGGCATAACGCCCCAAAAACAAACAACGAAAATGCTTTTGGCCGTGAAAATCTAAAAACGTATCATTCTCTAGATTGTTTTAAGGTTAGAGATGTAATTATATTTTTTTTATAAATCCTACAAATACGTGATAATAGACAAAAGGTAGGGGAATTCATTGGTATGATTCGGACAAATTCGGAGGTATGATTTTTTTATCGTGGGCAGAAAAATTTCCTCTAGCAACCCGAGGAAAATATTTTAACTGCAATGTCACTCCAGTGGTTATAGTAATAATTTTTTTAGATTAGCTGCATACTGGAGGCAATGAGGGAAAAATCCCACAGGGCCTATATCATCTTTGTGGATGCTGTATGGAGGATGTTTTTAGGGAAAGGAAGGAGAGGAAGTTTTGGAAAAGAAAACTGTATAAGGGTGGATCCACGAATTTAGGGATCGAAGAGTCCAGAAGTGACGGACGTACAAATCCATCCCTCCCACTGTGGTGCAAGGTAATGGATCGAGAACGTTCGACTGGAAAGATAAACTTATCCCTCAACCAGTCTCTCCCAATCCGGCCCCTAGACAAACCTCACCCGTGAACCCATGCACCAGAGAAGTAGCGAACCACTTGAGATGAGTCACCCAGGGCAGGCAGTCAGGCAGAGGTGTTGGTCAGCCAATAAATAGTTCCCGAGGAAACGTTACTCATACCAGCCTACCAGGTTGAAAAATGATTTTTTAATATTATCCTGCTTAGGTAGGAATCTACTAAATAATTTTTTTGGTATTTTTCCACAATCAGAAAACTACTAAAAAAAAACTATGTGGTTTGTGTAATGCAAAAAAAAACTATGTGGTTTGTGTAATGCAAAAAAAAACTATGTGGTTTGTGTAATGGAAAAACACTTACGTCAATCAGTCGTCCGAATTAGGTGCATAAAGGGACCAAAGCCACATTTCTTTCTTAAGAACTCTTTCTCTCAGTTGATGGCTCAATTATCACTGAAAAGAAGAATAATTGACCCACTCCAAGAACAAGGACTAGACAAATTTGAACGCAAAAAACCTTTTTGTCGGTAAATAAAAGGAAAGAAATAAAGTTTTCACGTTTCACCGTAGTATCTATTTCTTTACTTTTCAGCTTAAAAGGAAATTTATATGTCTACGAGATGATTGAATTGAAGGCGTACGTACGAAAGGTATATTAAATGCTTTAGTGATGTTTGTATGTGTACGATAGAGACATCTTACTTAAACGTTTATCTTTTAGGTTTTTTATATACATTTGATATTCATTATGTAGATTATTCGGAGTAATGTTTTTCATTTGATTATATTATTTATTTATTTATTTAAACGCCATAAAAGGCATTTTCGTTGTTTGTTTTTGGGGTGTTACGCTACCTGTTGTGCTACCTCCTTCTTTAGCCGACGTTTCGGACAGCGTTGCAGTGTCCATCATCGGATCACATCAGTTCACATCGTCGGATCTGCCGGATCTGCCCTCATGATGGACACTGCAACGCTGTCCGAAACGTCGGCTAAAGAAGGAGGTATCACAACACGGCATAACACCCCAAAAACAAACAACTAAAATGCTTTTGGCCATGAAAATCTAAAAACGTATCCGCCATAAAAGGCTTTTACATTCAAGTGATACATAATTATACGTTGATACACAGGAGAGAAACAAATTATGAACAAAATACATACTCTTAAATAATATTATGTATATCAATAGCTTTTGAGACTGGATACCATTTCTATTACGATTTCTTGTTTTTTTTGTTTTTTGTTTTTTTGTGCAATTACGTACTTAAGGAATAATATGAACTAAATTTGTCAATTTGTCTGTCCTGGTGTGCTAGCACGGTCGCTCGATATATACCGATATATATACCGACCGATTGTCGGTAACTTCTCATCGTTCCCTAGGACAACTGCAGATCTAAAACGTACAAACGACAGTTGATATCGAATATATTAAGGACACTTAGTCATTGTGAACTGTCACCTATTCGTTTGCGATCTGCAGTTGTCGTAAAGAACGATGAGAAGTTACCGACGATTGGTCGGTATCTTCATATCGATCGACCATGCTAGTACCCCTGGAACGGGAAACTTTCCTAGTTGGACAGGCAAAGCTTCTTAATATGTAACTTGTACTTTTTTGTATCTATCTATAAATAAATAAATAAATAAAATAAACAAAATTACGTCCTTGAATATTTTGCGTTAAGTGCCAGAAGGTCCAGTTTTCTTGTTGGACAATAATTCGATAATTATAACATACTATATTCCTGCATTTTTAAAGAGTTGAATATGCGATTGCCAAGTTTCAAGACAAACATTCAGAAACTATTCGGTAACTAGATCTGAAAATATAGTGCAGCATTCCCAAATAAATTTTTTCCATATTCTTTATGTTTCCTTTAACCTCAAAACATTACCCATTCGGGCAATGGTATGAGATGTATGGGAGTTTGGTTGATGTGTATGGAAGGATGGATTGTGATATAAATCAAATAAGTCTTTACCCTGTACTTAAAATTTTATTGAAACAATTTACATCCGATAACAACCGACGTATAATTTATCATTTATAATGAATACGAATTGAAAGTGGTAGCGAACGAGAAACAATTTACGTGGCTGTTGATTCTTCGACAGTTTAGAACAGAATGGTTGTACAGTTACAACAGTAGACGATGACTTGTGCAAATTTTGAGTGATCGCTATTGGCATGCGTGGAGCCAATAGGAAATCGCTGATCGTTCGCTTTGCCTCAAATCAAAGGAAAATAATGAAGAAGAATGGGGTGTAATTTTGTTATTTTTTTTATTTTTTTATAGAGAAACTTTACAAGAGTCCCAACTGCTCCCTTCTGGAGCCAGTGAGACTATGGCATCCCCAATTGGAGTATGTTGTGAGGCTGAAGGTATGTGGGGAAGGGAAGGAGATGGGGAAGAGGAAGGCGGGAAAGTACCTGGCTATTCAGATCTAGTCACTAAACACGGCTAAAGCCATTATTAAGCAACGTTTCAATTCTCAATGGTGGTATTACACCAGGGCGATACTGAGAGTATCTTCCACTCTGGAACGTGCCGCAAATATAGTATATATTATTTTTATTAATTAATTATGAAATAACACAAATTAATCAAATAAAATTTATTTGCGCACGCCGGGTTCGAACCCGCAACCTTCCGATTGGGAGTCAAGTGTCTTACCACTCGGTCACGGACGGTCGTCATGTTATAATCGTCGTGTTATAATTCGAATGACCTTTAAATGATATGTGTGTAATGTAATTTGCACCACTGCACAAGGAGAAAATACGCACATACAGGTGAGGAAAGAAATAGGACTTTGGGACCAGTAGGATTCTCCTTTCTGGCTTATTTACACAGCATTTACAGCGTAGTATTTGTTTAACCCGTTTAATCACAGGAGACCATATTTGTCCCAGCTCACATAGGTCTCACAGAAATCGTTGTTTCTCCCTTACTATCATAGTCAGAAATGTGATCTAAACAGTATTGGAAAGAGAATACAACAAACTATATATTCAAATCTAAAAGAAAACCACAAAAAAATTAAAATTTACCCCTTTCTGAAACTAAAGTTTCCGATAGCAATTTGAAAAAAAATTATGGAACTTTGTGAATTTTTTAAGATTTTTTTTTACATGAAACGAAAAAAAGTGAGGTGACAGTAAGGTTTATAATTCATTTATCTAATGAAATAAGTATGTGTTTTTTTTTTTTTTCATTATCAGTAATTTTAGTTAGAAAAAAAAGTAAAGTGAGCCATTTTAAACACTTTTTAAAGTTTTCGCAAAAAAAAAATTATTTAAAAAAATACATAGTAATTTTTAATGTTGAAATTTGAGAACCTATTTCATCACCTTTCGAAAGCAGTTTTTAGTTTTCGAATACGTTAACAAATGTTCCATTTATTTGGATTTTATTGCAAAGCGGGAATATTTTTAGCCTCTGACAAAATACGCCAATTTTTTTAAGGGATAATAGTAGTTAGCGGTTTGATGTACTTTTGAAGCGGCGGCGGAGAGCGAAGAGCGGAATATTAAGGCGGAAATGTTTATTCGGCGGGAATCGATTTATGACTGAACTGGCAGCGTGGGCTCGTGACAGGTACCTACACAGGGGCAGGAAGGAATGATTTTAGGAATACAAGACATGGTGAAGGTAGGTGTGTGTAAATGAGAGTTGTACTTTGTAAATAGCACAACCAAAGAGGAAATGGAAGAGATTGTTAAAGAAGTCTTGTCTTGTCTTGACTTTTCAGACCCACTTTCAAAACTGAAACCATTATGTTACAACGTTGAAAAAGTTTTTTTTTGTAAGTGGCTCCATACAGGAGGTTCTCAGGAAAATAAATTCCCTACGTCATCTTTATAGATGGACACGAACATGGGGCGCAATATTGAAATGGGTATGGAATGCAACTTTGTATGGCGATGATTGACCGAAAAGTATGACTCAGCAGCGAACGTGCGCTCCACCTTCGTCCACTCCATGATGCTATCTAAACCAGGCGAAAATAAAACTTCCAGCCCCGCCCTCTCGAATGTGTCTATCCCCAACATCCCGGCATCAACCAGCGCTTCAGGGCGCCAAGTTTATTATTAAACATTAGTATCTCAATATACTTATAATAATAACTGTATCACATCAGTGATATAATTTTTTTGCACTCATACTTCTTATTTTGTTCTTTATATTACTTATATCCTCCTGTGTATCATTGTTAACTTATAACCTCATGTATCGATTTAAAGGGGTTTCTCACCATCGCCCTATTAGCTTATCCTATAATGCGATAGCGCGTTGGCCCGGATTGCCAGAGGTCCTGGGTTCGAGTCCCCGATGTATCCATATCTTTTTCTGATTTTTCTGTTTCGGATTTTCGATTGCCTTTCGCTAATATTATCTTCATTAATTAAAATATTATAATTTGAAATTTAGCTCATTAAGTTAAAAAGTTAAAAATAAAAAATATAAATAATTATTTAGCACTTTGCGCTTATATTTTTTGTAACGTAATTAATAATTTTATTTTAATTCCATTAAAATGAAAAGGTATGAAAAGCTTCAGTGTATCCATAGCATATTTTTTCATATTCATAATGTAAACCATAACATAACTATAGCTTCATCTTACGTAACTATAGCTTCATCTTAATGTAAAAGCCATCCACGGAGGTCGTCAATATCGCTTTCCAAAACATGCTACATTCCAAGAAATCGTTCTCGGGCATATTATTGTGATTAAAATACCCCATTGCCCGAGGGAAGCGTTTAGTATTAGGAAATATGGCGGGAAAAAATTGTTTTTACATGGCAATAAATCAGGAGAGGCCGCCATTAATCTTGCCGAACTGGGGGGCGTCCCTTGCTCATATTCAGATGCCGCTTTGTGAACAATATTTTATTGTAGAGACAATAATAATTTTCCATAAATAGTATTATTTTCGTTTGATGCTTTTTGTGCTTATCAATTAGGCAGCCATTTTTGGGTTTTATTCATGTAGAATGAATGATTCGACTTATTTTCTGTCATCGCGCTGAGTAAATATTCATGTAGTTTATTTATTACGGTATTGATAATAATATATTATGTAAGATGGTTCGTCGTGTAAGGAATGGTAATTTTTTATGTTGGGGGATCTTTTTGTTCGTAATACGATAATAATAATATAATAATAATAAAATCGTTTATTCATCAATAGTTTTTTTTTTTACAATCAATACAGGTACAGATTTTAGATTATTCATTGGTTCTATTGACGAAAAGGTCACTGCTCAGCTGCAATTCAGGATTTCTCCTAAAATGCAACTGGTTTTCAGCAGTGCCTTCAATAAAAGACAGAAAATAAATTAAAAAATTAAATTAAGATAAAAATTATATTAAATAGTAATAGAAAATAAAATAAAAAATTACATTAAGATAAAATAATACATTTAAATTAAATTATATAAAAATAATTAAGCCAGATCTCAAATTCAACACACATTATATAATACAATAGAAATAGTAGAAAAAGAAATGGAAATATAAATAAATAAATATTAATAATATAAATTGGAATTCAAAAGCTTATCTTAATAATAAAATCAATTCAAATAAAATATAATCAGTTCAAAATATAATCAGAGAATTACATATTCTAGGAATAATATAATACATCGGTTTGTTAACGCGTGAGAAGGTATTGTCAGGAGCATAATTTGAAAACAGTAAATATTGTAGCATATAGAAACATAAAATTATAATAAAATAAAAATAATATATATATATATAATTAGAGCTCATTATGATAAGTACAAATATGAGTAAATTTTCTTACAGTTTATAGAATATCCATCCATTGTCGATATAATACGAATTGCGCCTTATATGCTAACTTCTAACGCGATTTACGCTTAGATTAAGGGGGTTTCTCACCATGCTCCTAATAGCTTATCCATAATATAACGAATATTATTAAAAATAAAAATAAAATACTTGCAATAGTTAGAACACTCCGCCAACTTAAATAATATATTGCCACTATTCATTGGTTCGAGTACCAAATATTAAACTCCGACTTAATAAATAAATAAGCCGTAAATCGTAAATAAACTTTATCCTATGGATAAGATATGAAGAGGATGGTGAAAACCCCATTAAGAGGGTATAACCAGACTGACAATATCGGAAATTTATCCTTTTTAAATCAAATTCTAGGCGTATTGACTCTTTTTTACAAAAAAACATATATTGATTTTGAAAGATTATTATTTTATCTGGTAAACGCACTTTTTAAATTTTTAAAAACTAAGTTTATTTTTAATAATATACTAAGGTTTTACCGTTGGTCGTTGGCAGATTTGTTAAGTTTTCAAACGAAATATTTATCACAAATTTCAAATCATATTAATCATAAAGCAAAATAAAGCATTAATAAATTAAATTAGTAAAGACCTTTACTAATTTAATTTTTTTCAATTAAAATCATAAAAAAAAAATCCCAGAAAATGTTTTGTGACGAAAATACCATAGTTTTTCTATTTATTTAAAACTAAAATATTTCAGACATTATTGAAAAATCATAAATACTTATGATCAAAGAATACTTATTAAGTACACGTTATTTAATAATTTATCATCATTTGTTTTGACCATTTTTATTGCTCACTTGAATGTAGGTATATATTAAAGCAAGTTTTGAATGAAATAAATCGATATTAAATTTTTTGTTTAAAAAATTTGATACGGGTAATAATCGATCTTTCTCATCGGAACCCCCCAGTACAGTTGCAAGCATTTTAAAACTTTCATTCTAAGCCCCTGGTAAATGGGTCTTAAATATTTTTTTATTCGTACGTTTGCAAGTATTTATTATAGCGAAAATTACCTTAATGAAGATTTATTCCAGAAGCTAAGCATATTTAGTGCAATGTAATATGTAATAGATTCCATATACGACAGCAACCAAGGTGTAACACAATGCACCCGAATGATTTAAACCAGCGATTCCTGAGCATATTATTTGGAGTGCTGAAAGTAGATGTCGTTTTGCTGTCCGATGTTATTTATAAATATATTTTTCAAACCAACGTTACCACAGATCACTGTAAATCACGTGATATGCGTGCTATTTCGTGTGTTACCCTGCTAGATCGAGATGGAGTGCTTATAGACCCACTGCTAAGATATAACAATCTGCTCAGTTTTGACGGAAAAATATTTTTATTGTTTTTAATTGAATAAAAAATCATCGAACAGAAAAAAATTGCGTGCTTAAAGTGATTTTTATGACTAGTTTAAAATGTATGAAGTTATAAAATTTCGATGGATTATTGAACTCCGTTTGAAACCAGTTTGATCCACAATACCAAATTCTTTTTATCTACTATAAAAAGCATTTATATTTATACATCTAACATAAATAGCGCCCCTTCTGATTCTTTCCAAAACAAATCTGCCAGGATCAGAGAAGTGACAGCAAATGGGTCAGCAAAAGGCTTCAAGGGGGTAACATAATGGGCTTGAAGGCAAACAGTGTTCCGCAGGTCATACATATTTTGTTTGGCCATTAGATGGATGACTTGCCCACAAACGGGTCGTAACTCAAATACGCAGCTCCCTCACTTTGATACGACACAAAAAATATCGTTAGAATTTACACGATGTAGGTATTCATGGTTGAAGGTTGTTATTTTTAAATTCGTAATACCCTTTTTTAGCTTTTATTTTTTTAAGATTTCGTTAGTAATATGGCATATAATATCGTGCGAATAGATGCAATACACATCTTTCAAGTATTGTGAGAATTGAAAGATTTGGGATTGGGTGCGATATTGAGTAATCTGGAAGTATCTTACATGTTGTACGCTGATTATGTGGTGCTGATAATAATCTGCAGTGTGGAAGATTTACAATTTCAAAGTATGTATGATGTTAAGTAAATCTATATATTTATAGTCCAATTTCCTACGGGTTTTTGTGCCCATCAATTTTGCAGGCGATTCGAAATTTTGGTTTGATCAGGTTATTGCCTTTCTTCCAGAATTGAGAGAACTGTTTTTGTTAAGGGATTCTACGGCATCGTGCATTTGTGACTTAGAAGGGGTGTCCGGGTTCATGGGGTTAGGTTTGTCCGGGATTTGAGGGCGCATGCGTCTGCCGACCATCTTCGTGGCAGGCCGGATCGGAAAAGATTGGTTGGGGGTTTGGTTTATTTTTTCGTTAGACCTTTGGCAACCCCTCCCTTTAATGACTTCTTTCATCCACGTTATCAACGCCGATCTGTAGTTTAGTTATGTATATTATCCATGTTTTATATAATATGGTCGGATTTGTCACACGTAGAATCAAAATTACATATGGATTCGGAGTGTTTTGATAGGTTACACTGAGTAATACTTCAGTCACAGAAGTGTATCCATTGCTTATGAAGATTTTACACATACGTATATTCATAATCTTTTTTTACGGTGCTAAATAATTCTAACTAATGGCTCAAAATACAGATACTACTACCAATTTCAATACTACGGTGCACATACGATTTGGACCATAGAAAAAATAACAACAAAATAAATGTCCCGTGAGCGTGTTCCGTGATCCAATTATAGGCCCAATTTTGGCCCATATTTCCATACAAAACTGTGTTTCGCCGTGATTATGAAATTCAAATGGGTTGGTGATATACAATTTAAGGCTAGCGTAAGAGAGGCACACCGCATGCTAATTAGCAGTCGTGTACCTGTAGACTATATATGAAAAAAAACCCTCCGAGAGACTAAGTTAACTCCGATTTTAACAAAGTTCTGGTGTCGATTGCTTCCATTAAAGAAAACCGTATACACAAGTTTATCCTTTTAATAGAAATCCGATTGCATTTATACGTCAACTCTATTCTGCATATAATCTTTTACAGTGATTAAGGAGTCACATTAAAGCATTCTGAACTACAGCCCTGTGTCCTAGATGCATCGCTTTAGATGAAAGTGGTGGAAAATTAGTATCTTCCTACCTGTAAATAACTCCAAGCAGGGTTGTAGCCGGGAACTATTTGTAACAAAGCGTAATTAATGTCACATCTGACTTCCCAAACTACGCGCCTGTGCAGTTTACTAGTGCTGACGTAAATTTCGCAATGGGTGTAGCTGGGAAATTTTTTAAATTAGCATGAAAAATTGATAATGATCTGTAGTCGAGGAGTAAGGCTCTCGACCAGAAATCCGAAGGATGCGGGTTCAAATCTTGGCATGCGCAAATAAATTTTATTTAGGTATATAATTATTTAATAATATATAGTACATTTGCGGCATGTTCCAGAGTGGAAAGTACAGTAAGACTACCTTTTAGAATTGAAACGTTGTTTGAAATGTCTTTAGCCATGTTTGGTGACCAGATCTGAATAGCCAGGTACTTTCCCAACTTCCGATTTCACATCTCCTTCCCCTCTCCACTACCTTCCGCTTGACAACATAACCCACTTTTGGATGTCATAGTCTCACTGGCTCAAGACGTTAGCAGTTGGGACTCTTTCGCGGTGGAATAAACTTCCCTCAGCTGTTACTAATATCGTGAATTTGACTGAATAAAAAAAATAAACTAAATTATTTTAAAAACCAAACCATTCTTGAATCTTAATCTCTTCTCAATTATATTGTAATGCCATATTCTAAAGTCTTTGGTAAATTGGTAATTGTTTGGTTTCGGTTTCCTCCTTATTGTATTTTTATACTCAGAAAGATTCTTAAAAGAGGGTACCCGGCGGTGATTTTTCCATACAAACGTATTCCCTATTTATCTCTCTGGATGTTAATCCTAGAGAAAATATTGTTTTTTCATAAAATAGACATCATCACTACTAGCGTGTCGGTACTTTTTGTTTTTTTTGATAAGTTACTTTTTATAGAAGTTATGACCTTCCAAAAATCAATAAAATTGACTGGTTTAAACGCCGTCAAAAGATGTTCAGTATACAAACCAGACAATGTTTTTTTTAAAAAAAGCAAAACGTACAGACATAGAATAGTTTTTTCTTATGTAGTTGGTAAAAAAAAAATTGAAAATCAATCCACTTTTGGAGGAGAAAAGTGGGGAATACAAAACCTCCATTTTAGTTAGGTGTCAGTGCATTGTCCCTTTCGCTCAATATCCGGTGGAGTAAGAGCAACAGTGACAGCAATATTTTAGTAAAATCTATTTCTGCACCACCGGGTATCATCTTAATTCTGAACCTGTTTTATACTATATTTTAGTTTTAATGTTCTTGTTTTGCTCTGTTCTATAATATCACCGTTACTTTCTCCTAATATTGTCCTGGGCTATAACAGCATTGTTGTTGTTAATTTTTGTTCTCTTTTCATTGCCTTGTATACTCATAAACCGTATATTCTTTATTTAAAATTATTTTATCAATATTTTGTAAGGACTTATAACTGTAGCACTGTAGGATTATTTTAAATTTTGTTATAGTTAAGCGCACTTACAGTGAAACAATACAAAACGGCACTATAAAAATGTTTCGTTATTATACGTATTATTATATTACTTGTAGATTCCACTCCAATCCGTAAGAAATGCGTAAGAGCGGTAAATAAACCAAACTTCCCTGAAAAAATCCGCTCCGCCATGAATGAGACTTTATTTTACTAGAGAATAAAATTTAAATATGTATCTATATAAAACTCACCCAAATGGTTAACTGCAACCACAAAGATAAAAAATAAATGAATTATAAGATTACTATATCCCTGCGAGTCAGGAACAATGTAACATCTGAAAATCTTCATCCCTAGAGGTGTAACCCAGGACGTCCTGTATTTCACAAGAAATAATTAAAGTCAAACTTGACACAGACTACAGCCCTGTGCCGGGTGCAGTGCGTTAGGGCCTGGTAAATAACTCCACCCCAGGGGTGTAGCCGCGCCGTTTAATTCGAAAGAAATTCTCGGAAAAAACATTTTTGATGAGAAAATACGACCCAAGCATTAAATTGGTGTTTGACTTTCTCGCATAAAGTGTGAGCAGCGGAAGAAATAATTTTTCATACATGAATAAGGGTTTTGTGATATTTTTCACGATTACGATATTTTCATACGTAAAACGGAATTCCATACAAGAAATACGAGTAAACCGCTTTCAAGATGTCTTCAGAAAGACCCTTTAAAATGTTCAATAATGGCATTTGTTGTGTATTTCTCGAATGGGTTACTGATTTAGCCCAATATGTTAGGTCGTGTATGAAAACATATTTTTATTTCCGCTTAACCTTTATATAAATTCAATACATTTTTAAAGTACATATTACTCATTCCTTTATCCAACCTTTAATGCTCCTTAAAAGTAAATATGAAATTTTCCAATATATAATATATTATTTCTTCAAAATTCATCACTTTGTGGCGTCATTTTGAATAAAATTAAACAAATAACTTTGTATTAAACCACGATTATATAATCAAAATACATAACGTATAAGTACTTGTTCTAATTATATTTATTAACAAATATTGACTCAGAAGCAACGAAATTTCTTAAAAAATGTGATTCAACATATACTTAAAAAATATTAACTAATATATTATATAAAAAAATAAAATTAAACAATAACTTTGTATTAAACCACTATTATATAATCACAATTACCTACATGTTTCGAAACCGATGGTTTCTTCGTCAGGGTAGTAATTAGTACGTTAATTAAACGTTTTTTAAATTATTTGTTAATATTAGTTTTGTTATAGGACAAATGATTTGAAATTATTTGTAAGCTCCATAAATTTCTGACAGATGGCGGTGTGAGTTGGTTATCTAGGTAAGGTAACCATCCATTAGATGGCGTTGTGTTTCATTAGCAACAGCAACGCGTGGGTGTGTCAGCTAGTATATATACATAAACCAGTTAACATTTCATAACTTTAAGTTAAGTTTTTCAAAAGAAAATTTTTGTTTAACGTTTTTTTTGCATCGTAATAAAAGAGTATTTGATTTTGTAAGCATTATTTTGTAGAAGTAAATAAATTGATAATAATATTTATTAATATGGGTATAATAAAAAAATAACAGAAAATTGCCTTGTGGGCGTATTTCGTGATTCAAATATTTGCCCAATTGAGGCTCAAATTTACAATAAAAAATCTGTGTTTACGAAATTCAAATGGGATGGTTCAATGTTAGGCGAGTGTAAGTGAGACAGAGCGCTGGGCTATTGGGCTAATTGGAACATCTGTTTCCATTCAAATTTGCATTGAAGACACTTTTAGTTTTCTTCTTTATTCTATGATTTAAACCATTTCATTTTGACAATATCTGTTGATAATAATCAATAATTTAACTATTATAATAACTCTAACCTATCTAGATTTTTTTTGTTTACATTAGCTCCATAAAGAAGGTCTGAGAAAAAGAGAATTTCGTCAGGGACTATGTCATCTTCGGAGATGTCTTTTGAGAGAAAGGAAGGAATTGAAATTCTGGGAGGGAAAAGGGTTTGAGGGCTGGGTAGGAATCTAGGAGTCAGGGTGTCCAGGAGAATATGAATTAAGTATGAATTCATCCCTCCCACTGTGGTGCGAGGCGATGGGTCGAGAAAGTTCGGTCTTAGGAGTTAGGTCTCCTTCAATGAGCCTCTCCCGAGCTGGTCCGTTACACGTCGAGACCTAGACAAACGTCCCCTCATGAACCCGGGCACCCCTGCTAAGTCACCAACTATTTACTACTTGCTATAGGTTGAACATCACTAGGGTGATCTGTTGGTTATCTCTGGTTTTGGTTATCTTATAAATGGTTCCCGAAGCGGCGGAACCCATGTTGGTACCGGTACCATACAAAATGCAGCTTTTTTACCCGCTAAAAATATACAAGAGCATACGAGCTTAAAAATAAATAATAAAATATATAAAAACAAAGAGCGCGTTAGTTCCAACAAAACAAAAGAACGCAATTTTATTAATCCTTATAATTTGAAAGCGGAAAAATTTTAAGCCCTAAAATTGGGCTCGACTCGGGATCTCGCGGACCATTGTTGAGCTCCCCTTTGTCCAGGGGAGCTCAAACTTTCCCCCACTAATTCTGATGAGTTGTCTATTGTTGGGGATTCTCATAACTCATATATGACTGGAATTCTCGACGCGAAATTCTGAATGAATAAACAGAAAATGCTGCAACTCAACTTTTGTTTGAAAATCTGCAGTTTGCTGGCGTTCTATCCAGTTCCATCATTGTTTCCGTTTACATTACTCGTATAGGCAGATGTTTTAAAAAGTGCATCTCGATTCCAAGTAAAAAATTCGAGTGTGCTTTAGACCACTAAAAAAGACCAATGAAACTTTTTATTTATTTTTTATTATTTATTAACCAAAAAATACATGTTATGTACATTCTTTTAGGTATATGCCACCTCACTAGGCTGAGCCTGTTCCGAGGTAAGTTATTTACCTCCATCTATATGTAGTTTATTCTTTACCTCAGTAGGTTCTTTACCTCCATCTATATGTATGTATATATAAACATATATGTTTATATGTATAATATATACAATATATACATGTATATGCATGTACATATATTAATTTTCTACAAATATTTAAATTTATTATCGTTCGCCTCGCCCGATCACACTTTTCGTAACGCTCTGGTAACGCATTCGCCAGCTTACTCCCCAAGTCAAGCGTGCGTAAAGAAGTTTTACTTCAAAAATTATAAAACGATAATGATATTGTAAAAGTTTTTAATGAAGTAAACATACTCCTGTTTGCCGACGACTTAAAAATGTACATAACGATTGCCTCTGCCAATGATTGTAATATCGTTCAATCCAATCTCGATCGTTTAAAGATTGGTGTAATCATAATGAACTGTTTTTAAATATCGATAAGTGTCAATTCATATATTTCTGTAGAAACAAACATCCTATCATGTTTCATTATAGTATCAACAAAATTTGTCTTAAAAAGATGTCTCAAATAGGGATGTTACGAACATTCGCATTCGCATTCGCATATGCGAATAATTCGCATCATTTTAAACATTCGCATTCGCAACAATCGATGCGAATGTTTAGCGAATGCGAATGTGTGCAGATCATTTTGTGCCTCGCCCACTGTCCACGTGCCCTATATACGAGCCCCTTAGAAATCGCCTCATGGGAGAAAAATATAATATGCCTCTTTTGAACTTCGATTATTAAATTGCTTAATTACGATATATATATATATATATATATCTTACTGTATAATAATTGATTTATTTTTTTATTAAAACGATGATTAATGTTGACTAAAGTTTTTTTTAAAGTGATTTCTTAACATTCGCATTCGCATTCGCACATTCGCATTCTGAAAATTCACAATCTAAGTAACCAACCAACCCCTCACCCCGCCCCTAACTTCCCAATACCTATTGATTTTTATGTTTTTGTAGAAAAATAAAACTTCAAAAATGTCACCGGAGACAAATTTTTTATTTACATTTTACTTAAAATAATGTCAGGAATCACTGGTTAAAGTAACTCAATTACGATGCTTAACACCCTGTATAATACAGTGTACTTTCAAAATATAACAAAATTAATATTCTCTAGATTCTTTAAAACGTTTTAAGGTTAAATATTTATTTATATATTTCATTATAAATCCTTCAAATATGTGATAAAAGATAGGGGAATTCATTGGCTACATAGAACTGTAATCAGTTTGCATGTCTCCATATTCGAATTTGGAGGTATGATTTTTTTTATGTGGGCGGAAAAATTTCTGTCGATCCGGTGGTTAAGTAGTTAATAATAAGAAAATGAAGTTTATAGAGTAAATTAAGTAGATAATAATAATTAAATATTATAATAATAAGTAAGTTAAGTGGATAATAATAAGTAAATGAAGTAGATAATAATAAGTAAATATTATAATAAGTAAGTAAATTTTATTATAATAAGTAAGTTAAGGAGACAATAATAAGTAAACATTATAATAATAAGTATGTTAATTAGATAATTATAAATAATAAGTAAACATTCTTTTGAATTTTTTTAAACTTTTTAACTTAATGAGTTAAACCTCAATTGATTGGCAGAGGTCCTGGGTTCAAGTCCCAGATGTATCCATATCTTTTTCTGATATTTCTGTTTCGGATTTTCGATTTAATTTCGCTAATATTGTGTTCATTAATTAAAATATTAGTAAACATTATTATGATAAGTAAGTTAAGTAGATAATAATAAGTAAACATTATCATAATAAGTAAGTTAAGTAGATAATAATAAGTAAATTTTATAATAATAAAGTAAGTAGAAAATTATACGTTTATTTTACTCGGTGTTCCATTTACGGGTATGTTCGGTTTAGATTTTATGCGCGAATAAAACGGTTTTTTATGCTCGTTTCTTTGCATATTTGGATACTTGTCAAAAGGTGTTCCCTTCTCGAAGGAAATTTGAAAATTCGATACAAGGAAAAATTTCCGGGAAATTGCATTATTTATTATGTGATATCTCAACAGGGGGGGGAGAAAAGAGCCTTACGTTTAATTTTCACAAAAAAATATGGACGTAATTTTTTTTTGGAATAATATTATTTTCACGTAAAAGAAAATGTATTATTATTATTTATTGTAGATTTTTGTATTTTACTTTTATTAACTATGAAACAATTTATTTATATCTATATTTTGTTTTGAAGAATTTTATTAATTTGTTACTTAATTTTATTTATTGCTATAGGTTTCGAGACATTCGTGTCATTCATTAGCGTTCTTAAAACTAACTTTAAAATTATACAAGTAGAGAAATGATTAGATATTATTACGTGAGGGTAGTGGGGATGGTGATTTTTGAGGGGGGGGGGGAACGGTGAGAGAAGTCAAAATAACAAGAAAACATGGTCAATAAAGGTGACTTACATGATGCTATTATTTTGTTTACTGAATTAATTTTTAATTTTTTTTTCTTAAGTTAAATTAAATTAATTTTTTTAAATTCTAATTAGATTTTATTAAATTTTGTCTTATTTATTTGAATTTGAAGGACTTGCATTTAATACAAAAAACTAATCTAGCCGTGGTAGGCTGAAACCAATAACTAACCAACTAATCATTACGCCGTTTCCCCGCAGGGGTAGGCAGAGAGGACGGACCGCCAAACAACTCCTGGCACACACTCCTTGCCTCATTCACATTCATTCATCTTCTCAAACGGAACTATAACGTTCTGAAGCCAATAAATGTCAGAAATTTAAAAAAAATGGATAAAAGTTTTAAATAGTAAATAAATAATTGTATTGTAATTTCACCACAAATTATCAGCATCAAAATAGAAAGATTCACATACTTTCTTGTTTACAAACTCGACCACAAACCGTCAAACAAAATCTCATCTTAATCAATATCGACATATTTTGTAAGAAATGCCAAACATTCTAAAACTCAAAACCGAACATCAAACAAGCAAACTAAAAGTTATCTTTTAAACCAAAAACATAATGGCAACTGTTGCAATCAGTCTTCGTTACATCTGGCGGTTAGTTAACCGCGAACTGAACATTTCTGAGGTTAAAGCGCTAGAATCAGTTAAACTCACGTTACAGTTAATAACTCAAAGCACGGAAAAGCTGCTCATAAAATATGACCGCCCGAATAAACTATAATATAAAGGTGGATTTAGAACAAACGAGCGTAGAGCTAGAGCTGGAACTATAACGTTCTTTCTTGATAAATAGTGTAAAGGGTATTTCGTTTTCAACATTTACACCAAAAGAACACCAACGAACAAGAACGAGAACAGGCTAGATCAGGCGAGCGAATGCTCATTTCTCATTCTTCAGAGTTTCCGTAAGTTGAATTCCATAGACATCTGAAGTTTTAGTACGCTTCTATCATTTGTAGATATTTTTAATTATTTCAAACCGTAATTAATACAACAAGTCGTAGCAAGTTCAAGCAAGTTCAAGCAAGATCACAAGAATACTAACTTTGATGAGACGTCCGAACACGAAGGAATGCTCTAGGCAACAGTTAGGACGCACTTGCGCTGTTTTCTTCAAATGAAAGAGAATTCTAATTAGAGCATTCTACTAAATTAATATACTCGAAGCACCGAAGGAATTGTTTATAACTGTTTACACACATAAATGATTTGCAAGAGCAGACTAGAATGAGCATTTGCTCGTTGGGTGTAAGTCCACCGTATGGGAGAGGTGATAGAATGTAATTCTAGGCATTTTGACTGTAGTGGAGTAGACAGACCAATATTGAAGTATATGCGAAGTGAAACTTTTTAATGAATATCTCGTAGCTTTATTGGAGTTTCTAACTAAAGTTTTATGCAAAAAATAACTCGTCTTAAAATAATTTATAATAATATTTTCTGTTCGTGTCTGGAAATAATAAGTGAAAAGTTTGTAAATTTTCGAATGGGAAGTTTTATGAAAGCAAACGGTTATAATTAATATATCATAAGAAAAAAATTCTATGTGATTTATAAATATTTTTAACTTTTCTTCGTCTTTTCTTCTAAACTTCGAAATCTGGATTTGATTAAATCCAAGCTTCTTCATCTTTAGATTATTTGTAATATCTATTAAAACCATTTAAAACTTTTTTTAATTAATAAAGATATACATATAATAGAGGATCTATTGACACAATTATTTTCTCAGTTAAGCGGCTTAACCGGCAATAAATCATTTTAGGTACCATAAAAATTAACCTGTAATTACCTGTAACTAACCTGTATTTGAAAATGGACTTTAATGCCTAACAGCCGTCACAAAAATAAATAAATAAAAAACTAAAATGCTTGTAGAACTAATAACATTGTTAAATTTGATTTATATTAGGTTTTTAAAGAATAAATGGAATTCTACGAATTAAACACTAAGCGCCTCCGCCCACTGAGGCAACTGAAAACTCTCAATTGGCAACTGTCTTTGTATGACAATGTGATGGCCCGCACACTACACAATCACTCAAACACCCTTTGTCAATGACTTGCGACTTGCACTGCTGGTTGCCCTGGCCGGCCATTGCTAGTTGCCAGCTGTCAGCTGATTGTTCTTCGTCTATGGTTAAACAACCTTTTTGACTAATCAAGACAGAGAAAACAGCCGGTTTTAGTTGGTTTTCAGTTGCCTCGTCAGCGGAGCGCCTAACAATTAATATACAGTAAATAATGTATCAATGTGTTTATAAGTTTGGTTACATGCGAAACTCGATTTATAATAAATAAAGTTGTAAAAACTATACATTGTAAATACTGATTGATTACGAAATCTGACTTATGTATCCCGAATATATTAAAAAAAATTACAAATGTGTTGTAATATTTTATGTATGATAAGTAAAAAGAATATGTCTGTATTATATCCCAGTAGATATTATTATAAATGAACCATTTAAAATAACCGCCAAAGTAATTCTTTACTCTGACGTAATCAAATTAAAAGTTTTTTGTATTAAAAATGGTATTATCAAATCCAACAAAGATGTGGGCCACAAGTTTCCGATCGTATAAGAATGGCATCGTTGGGCACGCTTCAAATTTTCCATTATAACTTATTATTAATTCATTTGCGTCAGAAATTTCTTTTTTTTTTCAGGAACCGGAAAATTTTCTTTCGGAAGTGGAGGTAAGGGACCATTCCCAATTAGCCGCCTCTTAGTCACAAGTGTGCAGACCCCAACAACTTCAATTAAAAGTTTCCAGAGACACTTACAATTAATTTCTTGGGATTTATTTATAATTGGATGGCTTCCCTCATTTGCTAAAGTTTTTGCTGGGACACTTGCGGTTTATTTTACTTCAGCATCAGTCTACGGTTTACCTGTTTCTATGTACTTAAAGAGTCATGCCTTTTAAAACATCATGGTAGGTACCTAACTAAAATCTCATAGTGGGTAGGATGCCGGGCTAGGAATCCAATGGTTCAACTAGTGACAGTTTTCTATATTAAGAGCGATTGACCAGTAGCTGAGAATAAAAATTTTAAAAAAAACGCTTATAACTGTACAGAAGGATTCCAATGAGAATGATCGATTATTCCCCGTATCAATTTTTTTTAAATTAAAAATTTAATATCTATTTCTTTCATTCAAAACTTGCTTTAATATATACCTACATTCAAGTAAGCAATGAAAATGCTCAAAACGCACGATGATAAATTATTAAATATCATGTACTTTTTGTAAGTATTTTTTGATCATAAGTATTTATGATTTTTCAAATATGTCTAAAGAAAATAAGTGTGTAAAAGAAAAATTTATATTTTAGTTTGTAAGACCTTAAATAAATAGAAAAACTGAGGTACTTTTGTCACAAAACACCTTCTCGAATTTTTTTATTAATGATTTTAATTTTACTAAAATTTTAATTGTTAACTGTTTTTACTAGATTATGTAGGTAGTGATTTATTTTGTTGTGTGATTATATGATTTGAAATTTGTGTTGTTTAATAGAATCTATCGTTTGAAAATTGAACAAATCTGCCAACGACCAGCGGTATAACCTTAGTATATTAAAAATACACTTAGTTTTTCAAAATTTCAAAACTGCATGTAGGTACCAGATAAAATAACAATCTTACAAAATCAATTTATGTTTTTTTTTTATAGAGTCAATACGTCTAGAATTTGATTTAAAAGGGACTAATTTCCGGTATTCTCCGGTAATACCCCCTTAAGTGGTTGTGAACGGAACTCATAAACAAAAATTACGGCGAACAAGACTCACTTGGATTATATTTCTACAAGAAATATTGAACTGTGCGAAATTAACAACAAATAAATCGCGCGTTAAGACTCCATAGTAAAAAAAATCCACCAATAACAATACTGCGCGCGACTTCGTGTGTGCGAATGCCGGAACGCACGTGTGAAGTGAAAAACCACCCGGGATATTTCATAATACATAAATACGGTTTCGAACGGTGTCGAATTGCGCGTCAGGGCCAAAATTCAGATGATGCAGACGAAGTTGTAATATGAGTTCTTTTTTAATAACTTCAATAATTTTGTAAATAATATTTCAGTTCTAGATATTTTTATATTATTAATTTTTTCTCCTCAGAAGACCAGTTTGGTAGGTAATTCACTTAAATTTTGTATTTTATGTCAATTGTCTGATGCTAACCTACATTTGAGAAAAATACAATGTTAAAAATGGTTCTAAAAACACAAAAAATTATTTTATTAAAAGTTTACCTATTGTCCTAGTAAAACTTAGATATAAACGAAACCAACAAGCGAGACTCATAACGACGTAAAAATTACGTGGATCGTTCAATGTACTTAGGCTAGTTCAGTATATAGGCCAGTATCCACGCTCGCACATGAACGATGTTTTTACGCTCATTCGAACATATCTCAGGGTGTTCTCTGTTTCGCTCGATGTTTTTTTATTCGATATCGAGCCAACCAACGGCTCAATGCGAAAAAGATTCAAGGCCCGTAATTCAAGCTCGATGTCCGACTGACTGAGCCTCTTAGTTGTATATCTGCGGCATCTATTGTCGAGCTGCTCGATCGCGTGGTCACAACAACAAGCACGGTCCTAAGTCAACATGTTCGATCGAGTCAAACCATCGAGCATGAATATAAATGTGCACATAGCACACGAAATTTAAAAATTAACACGTGTTACAAAACATACAAAGTACCCACAAAATACTTGATACACAATTTGAAACACCGTACAATTTACGCCCGTGTTATTTGTAAAATTATGATATTTCATCCGTAACAAGTTCATAACCTAAAACCCTGATACTTCGTTTAATCCCATAATCTCATGGGCTCATCTCACCTTTCCAGATAATTCAAATTTCATCTTGTATCCGTAGCCCCGCCATGGCATTTCTAATCCAATCAGGTACGGGATAACTTTTCCTGGAAATTACTTCACAGGCTTTCCGGAAATTTCTTCAGGCGGCGATGCCTTCTAATGAAGCAATACATATGCCAGGAGGTGTCCAGGATGAAAAAGGCTGGGAATTATGTATCGGTTTACTGAACTTATTATTTGGCTTCAGTATCAACGAGAGTTTTATACGGGCAGGATAATAAACATTTAGATGGACTCGGAAATCTCTATATATAATATTCTCTGGACGTTAGAAACCTGTTATTGTAAATGAAGATTACAAGAAAAACTAATAATTTTGACACAAATTCACAAGTGGTTATTTTTTAATCTAAGCAGTTCGATGCATATGTGTAAATTATTTTAGTAAGACATAACAACCTAAATTTCTTGTGGTTTCGTAGACCGTGCGAAAATATTTAAAATTGTCGAAGTGCGGTGTTTATTTGTAGGACAACGCCAATATTTTTTGCTCCCAAAAAAATTGCTTTAAATCTAAATAATTAGGAAAAATATAACTAGACATTGTATTAGTCGTTCTTTTTTTGTTTCCAATTAGGTTTTTTCAAAAAATCAGAAGTAGTCGGAATATAACCACTAATACTAACTAAATGTATAGCAGCAACACTATTTTTTCTTTTAAGCTATTGAGCTTTCGTGTATCATTTTAACTTTAAAATAAAATAAATGACACCTTTTTTAACACATTATTTGTGTTCAAAGCGAAGTAAGGTAGACGTAATAGTAAGAAAAAAATTCACAGTTAAATATTATTCTTTAAAAAAATGTTCGTTTAGGATATCCATTCAGTGGGATATGATAATATCGTACCTTTGGTTCCTTTACAAATGCAAATTTCGTATTTATTTCTCTTGGTTTTTGTTTTTTAGGGCAACAAACAGTTACACATATTTTATTAAAAATAATTACATATATTACAATGCTGCGTGAACGAAGTTTCCGTATAAAAATCACATAAAATGGATTTGAAAGAAAATAAAACTTTAAAAAAAGAAAAATAAATAAATAACAGAGATTCGAGAAAATTGGATAGATAATACGAAATTAAGGGCCGGAATTTCTACTGATTTATAACATATGTCCCTTGAACACTTGAAGTTTCTAAGTTCTTTAAAAAATATGTTATTTTTAAAGGTAATATCTGATGACTTGTAGAGCCGAAACGTTAATTACATAACATTCTCTCTGGATAAAAAAAAAATCGCAAATTATGTTTTAAAAATTATTATTTACACGTTTGCTTCTGTTATTTTACAAGTTATATATATTTAAAAAATTGACATGTGATTATTTAAATGCTTCTTAAGGTGTTGAAGAGAGATTTTTGCTCTTTTGTAAACGTGTCGTGTTTTATTTAACATTTTCCCAATTTTCGTTCGAATTTTTACGTTTTTAATATTGGCGCGCTCGCTCTGACGCGCGACGTTCGGATTGTCGTATCTATTATTTTTGGGCGGGTACTACCGGCCCTTAAATTGTATACCTATTTACAAATAATATATATTTACGTCATAGAATAATATTCAAAGAAAAAAAAATACAATTGCGAATTGTTCTTTTCGAAACCTCTACCCAGCGAGGGTTCGTAAATTACAGTTTGTTTTATTATTTTCTAATATACATTTAGTAAATTGACCTGATGACAAATGGAAAATATCAGCATCTAAAAGAAATTATTATATATTGTGCACGTCCGTGAGAAATGTTTTGTGTACTTAGTTTTTCAGTATATAGTTTGATTGATCGTGTATTTCGTACTTGACAGTTGCTGATGACTATACAAGACTAAAAACACCACATACTTTTCATGAAAGTTATTTTCAGTAGCCTTCTATAATAACGTTTCGAAGAAATAAGTGGCCTTGTGAAATATTTAATGGCATACATGTCCGGAATATTGAAAATGTATATTAAATTTAAATGTATCAGATACCCGTTTTAGTAAGCAGGTGCAAAACCTTCGAGGATGCCCATAAACCTTTTATACACCGTCGTAAAAGGCTCGTCTCTTGGACTGTAGTAAATGTTGTTTTTAATATCCCAACCCTCTCCCTTTGTAACTTCTGCTCCCCGGGTAGATCTGGCAGTACGCCGGCTTTGGCTTCGAAGAGTACGCAATCAATTGGGGATTGGAGTATTCATTATACAACATGGAAGCAAAGTAAACCTGTACACAAGAGAAATTCTCAAAACATATTTGGTTCACCGCCTCTCCGATGTAAAAGCATTTTTATAGTCCAAAAAAAAATTTTTTTTTCACGAAAGTGGATTTTCCAATTCCAGTGATTGAGATTACTTGAAATACGTTCGGGAAAACTCCTAACTAGCGTCATTGATCCTCTCGACATCGGTGCATAGTCGGGAAACACACCCAACATATGTACACGGTTGACATTTGTCACATGAGAACGGGTCGCTTCTATGACTCGTTCTCGTCTCTTCAACACCCATGTCCATCCCTTCCTCTCCGCAAAAAGACCCTCCATACAGCATCTTCAAAGATGACACAGGCCTTGAAGTTAATTATTTTCCTCGGGGCCTCCTGTGTATAGTTAATGTTAAAAAAAGAGGCGCGCCCTTGAGGTGATTTTTCACGAAAACGGCGCTATACATATAAATTAGCCAAATATTATTATTATTATTCTATATTACAAGCTTTATTTACATTATCGTAAGTTTTACAGTGAATATCGTAAGTGGGTCGGGTCAATTGGTTTCTCTAAGCAATTCTGAAGCCCGAGAACCCGACACTGCGGGAGCCCAGCCGTCTATCGTGTATCGTCGTGTACTACCGTAACTGCTCGTGCACCAGATAAGACGACGATAGTCGCCACTCTTCTAAGGTCTTAACTGGCACATATTGAGACACCTCAAAACTATATATAACTATGAATACCAACGACAACTGTTGAAGGATGTGTCGAAACTACGTGTATGGTGCTACATATCACAAATAGTAGTTGTTCTCTTCTTAAAAAAACAAACATTTATCAAATTTATTTTAATAATTTATTACATCATCAGGATTAAATGTACATTTTAATCCTGCTGTTGTGAACATCGTTCATGAAACATGTTGATTGTGCATAGATAAAAGTTATGTAAACAAAGTTATTTGTTTTTATTAAAATAAATAATGCCACCACAAAGTGAAAACCATTCCGGAGAAATTTTCTTCGAAAAATTATTTATTAAATCAAATGAAACAAATAACTTTGTGTACACCACTTACATAATCACAATTATCGACATACTTCGAAACCGAAGAATTCTTCGTCAAGACAATAAGAACAATTGTTCTTTTTTCGAAGTATGTCGATAATTGTGATATGTATGTGGTATACACAAAGTTATTTGTTTCATTTGACTTAATAAATGTTTGTTTTTTTAAGAAGGGAACTCTCGCAGGTTACGGATAATCTGACAATATTTAAATTCTTTCTACTTCCATCCTTATGGTCTGGAAATGTTGCTTGTTAGCTAACAGAGGATTGAACCCGTGACGCCTGGAAGGAAACCCGACGCTCTGGACAACTCGGCTACTAAATTGTTCATTAGAATGATTCTTGCTACAATGCACGACTCTATTAATAATACAAATATTTTAGTTGACTTATTTTTTAAGTTATCCTGAATTTTAAATGATTTATAAATCACAAAATGATTTTTGAAAATTAATGATTTTCTCTCTAAAAATCCATTCATTACATTAGATGATGATATAGAATCTGAGAAATTTGAGAATCACTTGGAAATTTAGTAGGAAAAATACTATATTTTACTACGCAGCTCTAAAATGTTTTAAAATAATTAGTACAACATCGTACCATGTTTTGCTTGGAGCACCGGAATCAAATTGAAAACTGCGTTGAATTCGTACAAAAAGATAAACTACTAATGGTATTAAATTAAATTTACCCAGACGGCTCGTCAATAAGGTTCACAATGGCACGTTTCAATTGCTCTATTCTATGAACTATTCTGTGAAATAAGTAAGCATAGAAATCTTGTTCTCACTGATCTATTGCATATAATCTATGAAATAGAAACAAAAAAAAATACAAATTACATATTAGGAAGCTTTGTCTGTCCAACTAGGAAACAAATTGACAGGTTTAGTTCATATTATTCTTTAAGAAATGTACATAATTACATAACAAAAACGATAAAATTTAATTTTTCTCTGAAACTACGTTGTGTAATGAAGAAATATATAAATATATACATACATTTTTTGTGACAATGTAGAAAAAGTAATCCAGCAGCATATATTCTATTTGGATTTACCGAATTAACCTGGTAACATATAATATATTCAGATTTACAGAGTATGAGATAAGTAGGTAAGTTGGTAGTATTGAAAAGTGTAAACCAGGTACCTGATGACAAGATGGAGGAATAACAATAAGATTTACAACATAAAGATATGAAGTTATGTTAGGTTACGTGTTTATAAGTATGAACTTAAAATACATTGTACACTTATAAGAGAAACTACATTAAAATTTACAATATATGATATAATTTATGTATGCAATTTATATATGATTATTTTGAGAATTGTAACTACAATGTGTAATAAATTATGCACAAGCATGATTATTTTCACTGATTTAAAACCGATTTTGAACACAGACATAGAAACCCAATGTTGAATCAATTCAGATCGATTATTCTCCGGATCAAATTTTTTAAATTAAAAATTTCACATAGATTTATTTCATTCAAAACTTGCTTTAATACATACCTACATTCAAGTAAGCAATGAAAATGTTCAAAACTCACGAAGATAAATTATTAAATATCGTGTACTTCTTGTAAGTATTTTTTAATCATACGTATTTATGATTTTTCAATAATGTCTAAACAAAATAAGTGTGAAATTTTTTTTAAATATTTTTGTTTGTAAGACCTTAAATAAATAGAAAAACAGAGGTATTCTTGTCACAAACCACGTTCTCGTATTTATTTTTAAATGATTTTAATCTAACTAAAATTAAAATTCTGAAAACTGTGTTTCCTATTGATTTATTTTGTTGTATGATGATATGATTTGAAATTTGTGTTGTTTAATAGAATCGTTTTAAAATTGAACAAATCTGCTAACAGCCAACGGTATCATCACCTTAGTATATTAAAAATAAACTTAGATTTTCAAAATTTTAAAACTGCATGTACCAGATAAAATAACAGTCTTTCAAAATCAATTTATGTTTTTTTTTTTGTAAAAAAGAGTCAATAGGTCTAGAATTTGATTTAAATGGACTAATTTCCGGTATTCTCTGGTAATACCCTCTTAAGTATACTTTTTTTAAGATATTTTGTTAAAGATTTTTCGGGCTTACATTTTTTGTTTGGGAGTTGTTAATATTATATCCAATGTTAAATATTTTTTTACGCCGCCAGCAAGGTTTTTCTTGTATCCAACCCATACTTGATCAAGAGTATTGTAATATTTAATTATTAAAAAATATTTGCAATACTGAAATGAAAACCAAAATTAACTAAGTATTTAATTTGAAACATCATACCACAAAACGTTATTTGCCAACTTTAATAATAAAAGTACAGTGTAATATCAGATTATTTGCATAGAAGTAAATTTGTGTCTAAAAATAAACTATAGAATTCGAATGTTAAGCCTAAAAATGTTTTTAAACGAAGGGCTCAAAATTCATAATTGAAATATGATTAAATGGCAAGTTATGAATGCGAGCCTCGGTAAGTAAACTCAATTACTGTTCCTTGGAGAATGTAAGCAAAGTGCCTTCTCTTGTATAAGAAATTCGATGTAAACTTTGCTCGGGTACTTTTAAGCGTTTTTGATGTTTGTCACGTCAAATGCCATTATTATTACCATAATAAATAGCTCTTGTAGTGAGACGTCACGCTATGAAATTTCGAGGAAAGCAGTTCGTTTTCAAGTTTTACAGTTAATTCCATTTTGCCTGGTTTTAACGAGGCTATTCAATAAATTTCCTTTGTATGTTAACCTTCCGAGGTTAATGTTAAATATTACTATTTTTTTTTCAAATGAGGGCATTTATTTTAAAATCAGTATACTGGCTTAAAAAATAGTTAAGTGGTTAAAATACCGACGCTGGTAACTTGGTAAGAAAGCTCTAATGTCTAATGGCATTCGCAGGAACTTATTTAAATCCCGACGAAATCATAATATAATGCATTTGAAAATGTTTGTTAGTCCGTTTATTTATTGTTTTTGTGTTTAATTCAACTAATATATAATATATTAATGTAGAACTCCATTTAATTTAATTTAAATTAAATTTAATAATGTTATTATTAAGTTCTGCAACGAAGTATACAGTTTGAAAATAGCCTTGTAGGCTGAACAGCTGTAACAAAAATAATACCAAAATACTTGCAGAACTTTATTATAACATTATTAAATTTAATTTAAGTTACATTTAAAAAAAAAATTGTTAGTCTTTATTCATATAACATGCACCAACTCTATTTAATCAGGATGTTTTAAGGAAAAGAAGGAGAGGAAGTGAAGGGATGGAAAAATGTATGAGGAGTGTGTAGGAATCTGGAGGTCAGTATGTTTAGGAGTAGCGAATGAATCAATCTCTCCCACTGTGGTTCAATGCGTTGGCGTCGTGTCGCTAGATGGGTCAAATAGTCTCCTAGAACCGGCCTCTCGCGCAGTTGATGGGCAGGCGCATCGGCCGCCAAGACCTGAACAAACTTCTCCCATGAACCCGGTCACTCCCCTTAAGTCACCAGATGTAGCGAACCATTTGGGATAACCTATGGTTATCCAATAAGTGGTTTCCGTGGTAGCAGGATCTGTGATCATCTCCCTAATTGAATGAATTGTGCAAACAAAATAAGTACCTGCCTTTCAAAAAACACACAATTATCAATTCCATAAAATCTCATTTTGAGGTACAAAAACAATGATTGGAGGAGGATTAAGATGAACGGTGACAAAAAGTTGAAAAGTTGAGCTGAAGTTTAAGATAAGATGAAGTGAAGATAACGGTGGGAGGAGAATGCTAAGACAAATGAAAAACTGTTTTTTTTAATTTTTAAACTCCTATTTGTGACAATTATTCTAAAAAAAACACCACAATCGGGTGATATTCGTGTTTACAAAAGAGAAACAGGGATAGCCGATATCTGAAATAGCTGATATCTTAAAAAGACCCACGGCTTCCAATGAAAGTCAGAATCTGCTAATATTCGGCAAATCTAGAGACATTGTTTATAAGAGGCTTATATCAAAAGCTTGGTGACAGAAAGCTGAATTAATAAGTCGGCAACATTTATCTTAATCATCATAAAATACGGATTTCATAAATTAAGTCGTATCGATTTTTGACATAAAGCTATGGAGAATTAACACTGACTGTTCAATAAGTTTTCCGATTTAACCCGTCAAGTTGTCTTGCGGCAGCGGGGTGTAAAGATCTAACCTAAGTGGCAAGTTTAATGACAACATTTTGACATTGGTGGCTGTAAACAATAAAAGTTAGATGTTTGATGACAAATTGTGTCCGAAATGTGACAGAAAGCAGTGAACCGGAACTTAATCGCCAGCGTAAACATTATCAGCACTTTTAACTTAAGCCCCTTAATGCCATCTTGAACGATTTTGTGGCAAATTGTGGTACGGATTTAATACTCGTAAAACGTCTTTTTAGGATTCTTTTTACTCGTTATCACATCTATTAGTAATACAACTTTTAAAAGGATATAAAAATATGTCTTTGGGTACGGTTTTTTCACCACTTTAGTTGAGATTTTTTTTACATTAACTCGACACAGGAGGCTCAGAGGAAAATAATTTCCCTCGGAGCCTATGTCATCTTTGAAGATGCTGTGTAGATAATCTTTTTGAGAAGAGGAAGGAGTGAATGAGAAGGAAACGCAGAGGCCCGCAATACAGCCAAGCTATATATGTATATGTATGTTGGGCGCGCGTTTGGCGTGTTTCACGACTATCCACCGGTGCCAGGGGGAGCAATGACGCTAGTTTCTCAGGGCATATTCCATTTAAATACCGTTTGAACAGGTATAGCATTCCCACTCGGCGCCTATGCTCTAAAGATTGCAATCTTTGTTAAGATTGACAAAGATTGCAAAGTTTGTTAAGACGGGAGAATCTATCAAACATTTCTGCACGGGGTTGAGGTTTTTTTTCAGGTATTTTGGGGCTCCAGACCAGAGGTGCCCGCCAAATTCAACCGTACTTGCGATTTGTGCGAAGTAAGCAGCTGTGTTACAGTATGCCCAGTTTCTGAAAGGATAACTTAACTCTGGCTTTGATGGAGCCCCCGTATCTGAGCTGGTCACTTGTTACACCAGGCATATCAATGGAGGGCCTATTTGGAAGATTGCTTCAGTTGAAGGAGACTAGATTGTTATTTATCCATTTTAGATTATAGATCTAGTTTCAGACAAACGTTTCTTGGTCGGGAAATGATTGATTAAAAAAATTAACAGTAAATTCGACGAGGAATTTCACAGTAGTCTTCCACCAGGTGAATACGAGATAAAGATTGCTAAACGATCTCATCCTGAATACTGTATGTTTTTCTTAAATATGAAATACAAACACTACATGAGAATACGTCTAAGAAAATTGTAAGATTTCTCCGTATATATATCTACTGTTCCTCTACACAGGTATTGAATTGTATTAGTACTGGCAAGTATCTCAGAATTATCTTGTATTGGCTTATAGTTCTTTAAGATTACAGTGACTGTTTATTGTTATTTCGCACTATACAAATATGCTTTAAGAATTTCACACGTCCTTGTAACTCGGAAGCTAGTTTTTGTTTGGAGAGCTCTCGCAAAATAATGACTTACCACCCTGGGTCCGGCTATCTTCGAATTACGTCGTAACCGATACCGTGTGACCCGAATATGGCACAATGATACATTACAATAATAAAATATGTTTTATCTTCGATAGTGTTACACCAACATCCAACCAATTTTTAAGTGAACATTTGGTAAGGAAATTTGATCATTCCAGACTCTTAATATCTCCCCAGGAATTTTAACGGTGCGCTTTAAACCTAGTAAAACCAATAACTGCACCATCTTCCAGCCTATTTAAAACCGCACTTTTTCGAATATGGTCGTTTTATGGTGAAATTTATACTTCTATTAATTTTTTAACAGACACAGTTAAAACCGGAAGATATAAAAAAAATATAACTGTAAGTTTCTCAATAATCTTAGATATAAAAAATACATATGAAATAAAACCATTTAAAGAGAATGAGCGCAATTTCGGAAATTAAATTAGAACATACACGGGTAGGTGAGCTTCTTTCTCGTAGATTTTTAAAAGTTTTTTATATTTCTAAGTGTTACTAAGTTGACGTAGAGAATTTTAAAAACAGGCCACATTTAATCATCATACTTAATCAATAACTTAACACATTTTACGGTAGTCGAACAATCATCAATCTACCAATTTACAAAAAAATAAATCTTCTACGCACAATCCCTAAACGTAATAAATCTTATTTACTTAATGCACAGATAGTGTATTAAGTAAATACGATTTATTCAACGCAAAGCAAAATTATATAATTGTTGTTAAACCAAAATGAAAGCTTGTTTGCTTTTATTGTTAGATGTTAACTCTAATGAAGATTGCCTGCTTAGGGGAAGATAACAATTTACAACATCTATGGATCTCTTAGACAAGCTGTCTCTTAAGCTCTTAGCTGATTGTATATTATTAAAATAATGAGAAAATACACGAATAAACACACCTACAAGTTAAGGAGAGAAGGCAATGCCGACACAACAAAGCACAGGCAAGATTAGATCGCGATGAAAAGGATGCCTTTTACTTGGATATTGTCTTCTGCCTTATGAGGTTGGAATGACACGAAGCTGGAATAATTATGATTGGAAAAGAATCATGGCGTCTACTTTCTACATATACGTCTACGTTTGTCTAGTTTGTCTCCAGAAGAATGATTATTAAAAAGACTAGACTAAAGTACAGAAGTAAAGTAAAGCAAACATAAAGACCACGAGAACAATAGAATAATCAAGTAAAGTACTTTACCGTTTCGTGAAATGAGATTGCTGATCTCAAAAGGAGTCCAGACGATTGAATACTGTTCACGTTATATATGGGAATACGATAACAGAGAAAATAGATAAATGTCTTTCGTTAAATCCAACATTAATCAAAATAATGTACGTAATGCATTGATTTTTTCCAACACCTTGGCAGATCATCACAGTAACATATTTTAATATGCCATTGACACAATAATGTACATTTCCCTTCCTCCAACCAACCTACTACCCATTTACCTGTCCTCTGACGAGGTGTGTGGCCAAATTACATACATGTGATATTTGGAACAATCAGTCCAAAAAAGAAACCGGTAGAGTGAACATTGAGTTGAGTTAGGGCGCTTTATTCGAATCTATTGCGGAAACTTCTGCAATAGATGTGCAGTGATCATTCCAGTAATCTTTCGGTGCCATAATATCGAATAGCACAAAAACATGCTGTGTTAAATGAAGGGAAGTCAGATTCCTTCCCAATATCCACTGTTCACAAAGATATTTCCATAGTTGTGTCACTTTGAAAAACCATATATTTTTTTAAAAGTCCGCATTGATTCGCAGGATCTACAATATTATACAACTACATATTCTATGTTTAGTATTGTATAGTTTCGAATAAATGATGCTTACATCATTGTGTTTGTGTTACATGTTTATAACATCACGTGAAACTTAAACAATTCCATAGAACCATAAAAAAAAATTATCGATTCAAATGTAATTGGCAGAATATTATGGATTTTTTGAGAAAAGCGGTAATGTTAATTATGTTTGCTTTGCAATAAACAAGCTAATTCTAACGTGAACACGAATCATTCATATATTTTGTTCATCGTTTCTTTACGAGGTAGGTATATCTACATTACATTTTTGACCTCACTAGAACAAGCTAGTGTTGAGGTTACTGATTTGATGAAGTAATAAAAATTACACAAAACAATTAAACAATATTTTAACAATATTTTTTCTTGCAAATAATGCGTAAGCTGAAGGTAGCTGATATATTATAATGTAAACATGTGGGGTGACTATGTTTTGATTTGAAATAATATATTGTTCTATGAATTTAAATAGGACTATGATGAAAAGGTAATTTCTTTTTCTATTAATTTAGGTAATAAAATTATATTAAATAAATAACGGTAAAAAATAAATTTTTATCACAAAAAAAAAACTTTTTATTTCAAAATATATTGAAATCATATTTTCTTCGCTAATAATTCCTCTATGAAAACAGAACCTCATAGAAGAGACACTAGAACAAGGCATCCAATTTGTCTCTAAACGTCTTACAGCAATTTTAACGTCTTTTGACAAATGGAATGTCTTGGGTGTATTTACTTCCCCCGTTCCCTCTTCCTCTCCCAAAACCTGTCACTAAAGATATTATAATACATTTCCAGGCTTTAAATTTATATTATATATTTGTATCAGTCTGCAAGTTAATCAGTTAAAGTCATTAACAGGAGCGGCGCGGAGAAATCGATAAGTATACTCATACAATATCGGATCAACAGGCGTAACTGACGGATGATTTTATATCGATGTCCTTTCACCGTTGACAGTCGAACCGATATTGACAGAAAATAAGAATAAATAAGAAATCGATATACGCTGGCAACACTGATTTCCATCAGTTGAATCTACTGTGTATAATGTTATCCACTTAAATCCACAAAATCGTATCGAAATATTTACCTTACTTGTTGAAAATAAAAAAAAATATTTCGCCTAGTTCGATAAAAAATATCAACGTTCGTGATCACGAAGTTACATCTCCAAAGTATTTAAAACCGTCTATCTCAAGACTGTCGTTAATTTCGATAAAACGAATTTAGTCCAAGAACTGGGTCAGACACTTTATTTTTTCCAGAAACATTTACGAATTACACAAATACACAAAGTACACTACGAGCATCTCATTAAAATTTAATTAAAAGTTCGGCTTCCGCAACGAAGACGTGCCTACCGGTGAAAACCATTAACCTACTCAGCATTAAAAGACATTAAAAATTGCTCGAAGTAGATAGTGTACACTTTAAATAAGGGGGAGTCTGGTCCAAACGAGTGTTTTTTCCAATGCGTTTTTTTTTTAAAGATATAATTAATTTTCGTTCACGAAAGTTTTGTAACATATGTTACATTTGAACAAGAAAAACACTATTGAAAATTTGACTAAAATATATAGATAGTTACCCTTACCGTAATATGAGCTCTGGATGACCTCTTTTTATCTAGAACTGAACTTTTTCACTCCTTTACGAAATGAAAATTTGTTGTTTTAAATATTTCACTGTGGTACTTCTTGGAGCTTTATGATAATTGGAAAATAAGTCTGCTTTAAAATAAAAGCTTTCAGAAGGGGACCAAAATGTACTTTTAAACATAATTTATTACAATTTAAATGAGACAATGTCTTGCTTAACTATTAAAAATCTTAAAAGTAATAATTTCTGGCCATATTAATTCAGGTTTTTACTAGTATTAAACACAATCTGGTGAAGATTTTTAAAATACCAACAAGGATTCAAAATTTAATTACACAAAGTGAATTGCGATTGTGAGAAGTATTTTACCTGCCCGCATGCACTGAATTAATATATTTAATACGTTTACCCCTCAGGCCTCGGGTATATTTTGTCAGAAGGACAAATATTTCCGCTTTGAAATAAAATCCAAATAAATACATATTTCTAAACGTATCCGAAAACTAAAAACTGTTTTTGAAAGGTGATGAACGGCGCTTTTAAATTATATGATTTGAAATGAACATTTAATTTTGAAATATCAAACTTTTTAATTCAAACATAAAAAAGTTTAATAAATTACTAAGATTTTAATCCGATTTTTATAAAATTGCTTATGAGAAAAAATAAATAAAAAAACATAGGTCCATATTTTATTACAAATGTACTAAAAAAGTTATCGTCACTTTGATTTTTTGTCGTTTCACGTGAAAATAATTAATGAAAAATTCCAAATCCAAAATTAATAATTTTTTTAATGAATTAGAAAACTTTGGTTTCACAAAGGTGTACATTGAAAAAACTGCTAGAACTCTCTTTCTAAAACCATATAAATCATATTTCTCACCATTATAGTAAAGGAGATACAATGATTTTTATGAGACCTATGTTGTTCCCGAAAGCGAACAAATTAGCATGAGGCGTTAAGAAAGCACAATGCGGCCCATAGATATTATACTATGTGTACGAAAAAATGTTTTTAGCGGAGATTTGTATACCCCTCAGATAACTTAAGCAATAGATTCAAAACTAAAGGCTCAATAACCATCCCTATGCTTAGATCCACCACGGCTCAGCATCACTACCTGTATTTAGGTGTGAAATGGTACAAAAACAAAATTAGTATAACCGAAACTTTGAAATATGAACAATTCAAAAAACAAATTAAGTCCCTGAAATTGGATAATGATATATTGTAACCTTAATTAACACGTAGTTTACGCTTAGTTTAAACTGTACTATTCAATGTAAAAAAATATATATATATATATTGTTGTCTTTCAATAACAATTTCTTTCTAAATTGTAAACCTATGTTAAATAATGTTTGTATTTATCTCATAAGTCTTTGATTATTGTTTACAAATTTAATTAAAACATTTTTTTTGCGTGTAAATACTCCTCCCATAAATACGAGCTCTTAGAGCTCAACTTATGGAGTAGTAGAATAATAATGTATAATTGTATAACTTTGCATAATGTAATCACTTGTAATGTAAAATCTTTTTCTTATAAATAAATAATAAAATAACAAAAATATATAGATATATGTATATTATATTAAAGTATCTGTACAAATTGTTTTAACTCTGTTGTTGGAAAACGACATGAATTAAAAAAATATTCGTTAAAAATAATACTGTACTATGTCTGTGTAAAAAAATAAAAAAACTTATGTATGTAAATGGCACTAGTGCCGTAAATTCTAAATAAATAAATAAAAAATTAATTTATTTAAACTCTTGTTACCATTATTTATAAACATTTGCTTTCTTGAACTCCAGTTAGACTAATTAACATAAAAGATTAATGTTAATTTTCAAGGCAACAAAACTTATTATTTATTTCCTGAAAAGACAATTCTATTTCGTAACTTTTAGTGAAAGTTCAAAGCATCTCATAAGGAAATATAAATGTCAGAAACACATTCATTCTATTTTACGAGTTAACTTTCCGTTGTCATTGTTTTGATGTTTATTGTTACCGAATTCACCATAATTTTATAAACTTCACTGAAAAAAAAAATTGTTATCATTTGTTAAAGTTGTTGGAGTAAAACAAATTTCTTCGGTTTTAAATTGAATTAATTAAAATATATTTTTTTAAAGAAAGACAAACATTCCCGAGTTACGAATAAT
Organism: Limnephilus auricula; assembly: GCA_951813805.1. Lineage (NCBI taxonomy): Eukaryota > Metazoa > Arthropoda > Insecta > Trichoptera > Limnephilidae > Limnephilus > Limnephilus auricula. The sequence continues at coordinate 5,715,164 of OX638401.1, forward strand.
CTAATAATATTTGAAAATATCCTACTTCCACCACAGTAAGTGGAAAATGTTGCTTGTGTTGTGTTGGAGGACTTAGCCAGCCGAGGTATTGAACACGGGACGCCTGGGTGCAACCCAAACGCGATGCCAACTCGGCCACTGACCAGATTTGAAAAGCAATTTTAATGGAATAACTTTTTATTAACTATTATAGATTATTCTTATTTTATTAATATTTATTAGTATTAACATCAATGGTAATTTTTAAGGTAAAAATCTCGGCTAGCAAGCCGAAGGTCGCGTGTTTAAATCCTGGCGTGCGCAAATAATTTTTATGAGATTAAATTGTTTTATTTCTCAATCAATTAATATGAATAGTTTATAGCATATTTGCGGAACTTTCCAGAGTGGAAAATACTCTTAGTATCGCACTGGTGTAAAACACGTTCCGAATTGAAATTGTTGCTTGAAATGGCTTTAGCCATGATTGATGACCAGATCTGAATAGCCAGGAACCCTCTCACCTTCTTCTTCGCCATTTCATTCGCCTATTCACTACCTTCAGCCTCACAACATACCCTAATTGGGGATGCCATAGTTTCACTGTCTCCAGACGACAGAGCAGTCGGGATTCTTGAAGACGTGTAGAAATTAGCCTATTACTCAATTCAAAAGACTTACTCTTTTCTACGGCATAATATGAACGTCATTAAGCGGATGGTTGTAGAGAATGTATTTACCTGTAATTGAAAGAAAATATCGTGGTTAGTAATGTAATATTTAATCATAATTAAATTATATTAATTTCACCATTTTAATTGAGTGACTACCGCATGGCTTTTCCAATTCTTGGAAAATGTAATGATTTCGACGAAGCTCACCTTAATTACAAATTCTTTAATACGTTCTGTGAATAATGTTATACAAATAACAAAAAAATATTCCAAGAAAAAAGGCATGGCATATTATTTCATAACAAAAACTTCGTGTTCAATTATTTTATGGAGACAATACATAGACAATGTACTGATGGATGTCATTGATATTTTCGATTTAAATTTAGAGACATTCAAAGCCAAATTAGTTTAACGCTTTTTAGTTATAGTAAATATTTAATCTCCAAATTGGGAGGCAAATAATAAACACCTCTACCAAAGGTCACCCTAAGTGGTTCGCTACGTTTGATAACTTGACAGGGATGCCCGTGTTCATCGGGTGAGGTGTGTTCAGATATTGCGACAATGTTCGCTGCGGGCCGGATTGGGAGAGAGGCCTGTTTGGAGAAACCCTTTGACCTCTCCAGCAGGTCTCTCTCGACCCATCGTCTTGCACTGCAGGGGAAGGGATGGATTCATACGTTTGTAACCCCTGAACACACTGACCCTGAGATTCCTACTCAATGCACCTTTTTCCTTTCCTGAACTTTTTTTCCTTTCTTTCATTAAAATACCTTCCACACATATTCCTAAGGATGACATAGGCCCTGAGGGAAATTGTTTTCCTCAGGGCCTCCTGTGTGGGGATGTACAAAAAATAACGAGTAATCATAGTTTATGCGTATGCTTAAGCATTCATAATATATTTTTGATTTTTAAAATTTTTATTACTTGTATATAAATTATGGTGGTTCTCGTGAGTGTATCTAATAATCACCAATAGTATATAATATTTTATGCTATATTTATATTATACTGTTGTCTTCAATTGTTCTTATAATCGTTATGTCAAAGCCAAATAGAGAATAATTAAATAATTCTCCAAAAACCCAAATATACATATATTTATATATTTTTTTTTTTGTTACAAATTTTAAAATTCTAAACCAAATAGTTGCTTACTGTGTTATTACTAACAAAAATTAATTTACTGAAATAAAATTAAATAAATATGAAATCGTTGCTTATCTGTGAAAATTGAAGAAATATGAGTAAAAACGAATATTTAACCTTTCTTTCATAAATTATGGATGAGCACTGAGCTTTTACGACAACGTGAAACCAAAATAGAGCAAAGAACTTTTACAGAGATGTCACTAAGTAAGATTTATGTGAGAAGAACAGCACATTTGTTTAGCAGTTAAGGTGAATGCTGCATACTTTTTAAAGTACGAAATCTCCTGGACAATAAGACGTTCTTTTTAATGGAATTTGCCCGAATCAATCTCATTAATTACACTCATAACGACAGTGCATTATTGTCTGTTCTCCCCATTCGTAATACTACAAAATAATAAATGATTTCATTGCTATTTTGATCGTTTTTTGCCTTTTCTCTGCCAGTTTTATACTTGAATGACATACACCAGGGTAAGTCCATTGTAAGGTGATCCATGCTTCCTTTGACAACATGTCGTCCTACAATGTCATAGATCGTTTAAAAAAGCCATCGTCACTCCATTATTTGCAAATGGATACCGGACCATGCTTCACGATGTGCAAACTTCCTGGTATTTGCCACACGCCACTTGTTGCGGAAGTTATCTTCGTTCTACGTTATCCAAAGTCGGTGCTTTCGGAGAGTCGTTTCCGGGTCGCCTGCCTCCTCAGCGCGAAAGCCTTCGCCGTGAAAAATGAATATTTTTAGCGAGTGAAATGAAAATATGAATGCTGTCGTCTTCAGGCATGAATTATTATTTGTCGCGTTTCTTAAGAATTTTTCGTCTCAGGCTTTAAATCATGGCGGTTTGAGTACCCTTTCAAAACCCACATAATAACCTAACTTATTCATACTTTACATTTGATGAAAATCTATCACTTTATTCTGATAAAAAAACACGATTCTTAATTCCTTTGAGAGTGTTTAAGGGCTTTCTAATAAATTCTTAAAGAATGGTTACAAAAGCGTTCATGACTTGGGGGGGTATTCTAGTCTTGAATTTTGAAAAAATCTTTTGTTTTTTACATATTTTCAATGTTTAGATCTTTAAAAATATGTCCTTAAATGGATTTTTCGAAATTAGAATTATTTTCAGAGTTATAGCATTTTTTTGTGGCGCTCTAACTAAACCGTTGCCCAACTACCTGCGGATGGATTACTCCATAAAACCTTTCTTGTATTCTATTCTTAAACATCAAATCTTAGAATCCAAGAAAGTGTTGCGGTTTTGGCTGACTCTTTTTATATATATATTTTTTTTATATTCCCTAAATCCTAAATATATTTTATATGAAAAGTTACATTGTTTTTAAATACATTTTTTGTGAATACCGCACAAGAGTCCCAACCGCACCCGACCGCCTGGAGCCAGTGAGCTTACAGCATCCCCAATTAGGATAGGCTGTGATATTGACGTTGAAGGTAGAGTAGATTAGGAAGAGGAAGGTGAAGAAGTATCTGACTACTAAGATCTGGTCTTCAAACACAGCTAAAAGCCATTTAATGTAACGCTTCAATTCTGAATGGTGGTCTTAAACCAGGGCGAAACTAGGAGTATCTTCCACTCTGGATCGTATACAAAATTCCAAAATTTGAGCTGTGTATAAATTCCTAATCTCGATATTTTAGCATTCAATTTCTTAGTTTAGGGGGTTTGTTCCTTAGTACTTATTAGTTTTTTTTTCAGTGAATTTCAAACGAATTATATTACCAAGACCCTCACAAATGGGTTTTATTTTAATAGAAAAATAAAAAAATGTTAAGTAATAATCGAGTACATAGGAGTGGTAAACTCTATCTGGGATCCGTACTAAATTGGGCAAAGCCCATCAAAAAGGCACCTGCAGGTCCTAGCATCTGCTAATAATTATTATTTTGCGAAATCATCCCATCTCCAAACACATGCTTAAATGTATCTGCCAAAATTAAAAGTTTGTTAAAGTAGCATCGGATGTATTAAATTAAAATCAGAACGCGTTAGAAGAAATCCTGTAACTGTCTATCAGCAAATTCGGCGTCTTTTTACATTTTGATATACAGGACTGTTTCAGATGTGATTTATTTTTTCCGGGAAGATATTATCTTTTTAAAGATTCTTTATTCGGATAAAACTCAGTGGTTTGTGCAATAGCCCTTGAGTTGCTCAGTTCTTGAAACAGTTTTATTTCAGACACTCCTTGAATAAAAAACGTCGATTTTCAGAGTTATTATTGTTTGCTTATCAATTCTAATATTTGACGATTATTAAATAACTTGCGCAGACCTGTGAAAATGATGGGATATTATAATTGTTGGATTTTTTAAGCTGAAAGTATTTATAAAAATTAAAAAAAATGTCTGAGGACCTTTCGAAAACAAAACATTGTCAATTTTAGAAACGATTAGAAATTCATGTACATTTCGAATGAACACCGTCGGTAAATATGAAAAATAACGAAAAATCTTTCAAAAAGTTTAACAAAAGAAATACGCAATTTAAATATAGAATTAATAATTAGGTAGCTACTTAATTTAACGCTTGTCGAAATTGATCCCACGATCAGTTCGAATTTTTTAAAATGACAGTTAAATTCAAAGCAAATCCAAGTTCTAGAGAACATTGAACCGGGGCTACAGACAAATTCACAACCCAAATTAGGGTTTTTAATAATTACCCTATTGTCGAGTAATTGCGTCGTTTGTTTTATCATGTTTGGAAACAAAATGAAGTTGCATACGGATCTCACACTTGTGTGAAACAGTGATTTTCAAATATAAGATTTGTGGTCCAGTTTGCTTTCCCATTTGAAATATGGTATATGGGCGGCTATGTTTGTCAGCATCCAAACCTGATTTTTAAGAATCTTTAACTTAAAAACATTTATCTTCCCAGTCTCTTTCCCTTCTCGTGTGGTATTTACGTAAAAAGTAATTAAATTATTTCAAATTGTGAAATTTACTTTGCAAAATCGCTCAAAATCAACAAAACCTCGATCAATAATAACAAGGATGTGAACGTACTGATTCCTTTTATTTGAAGCTTAGCTTTATGTACTCAAACAATTTACTACTTCCTGCAAAATGTCTTTGACCTTTCACGAAAAAGATACTTCCTTTTTGGGCAGGAAGGGAAAGGCAAACTTAGAAAATATACTTAATATAGCATCTTGTCCTCAGAACTGTCAAGAGCAGAAAAATCCTTTAAATCATTTCTTTAACACGCAGGAACCATTGTTTTTCCAGTAAAGTATTTCTGCCTTGGTCTAGTTTTTCAAGTGCCATTTTTTCTATCATTTCCAGTCGCTTCCTCCCTTCGCCACCCCTCGCTTTACTTCTTTTTCTTCAACAAGTGTCCTCTCCACCCTCATCCTTGGCCCTTCGGAACATAAAGAAAATACCTGAACTTTTATCTTGGTGACACAAAAAAGTCTTTTGTCATTGTATTCTTTTCTCTTGCCCAACGCGTTTAATTTCAAGTGAGAAATTCGCAATAATTTTTGAGAAATGTATTTTTATTATTTGTGGAAAAATATTAATTTAAAAGGTTTTTACTTGGGGAATGTAATTCAGTTTACACAAAATTCCCTTAGCAATAATAAGACTTATTATAAAACCTACAATATTTTATCATCGCGATCGACCTAGACAAGTGGAAAAAGGCAATGTATTAATATTCTCTAATTACTGTGCGTCAAGAATGTGCCAGTTCTTTTGGATACAACATATTATACTGCATACGAAATACTTTATTAAAATAAATGTCTTGAAGTCATTGAATAAAGAACACAACTTAGCTAAAACGTTCCGTAGTCATTTTAAAATAAGGCACACTTTTGCGGCGTTCTTTAGTTTAAGAGCCAACAGTGCCCTATTTTATTTATTTACGCACCAAATTTTCAGGTCCGGGTTTAGTTTTTCCCATAGGAAAAACTAAACCCTTTCATACACTTTTCCATATAAATGATTATCTAGTAAATCCACGATATTCAAGTGTATTATATAAGTACAATTAATACAAAACAATACGAGAACAACATGTTAATACCAAACTATTAAATTAGAAAATAATTCACCGACTCCAGATATTTTCATATTAGAGGGTTCGGCTCGGTGGAATTCCTAATTTGACCGATAAATCCTACAGATCCCTCAATATAAATATATGAAAAATCTTTCGTAATCCTACATGTATTTAAAATGACTGATTTTTGCATTTTTATGTACAAATTCTTTTAGAAGTCTAATATGCCTAAATTTTTATATATCTTTTACACATTATTATTATTTTTCGCGTTGATTAATTATCTTGGGTATTATCAGTAAGGTTTGGAATAAAAAATGCATAGATTTCATTAGAAATTTGTGTAAAGCGTTTTTTCATCAAAACCACCACAATGTGTACACGAATCAAAAAAAAAATTCAGCGAAATTTCCATATACTATATTTTTGTCCTATGAAACTGGGTTGTGTAAAATAGTTTGTAGCTATTCAATGTATTATACTATGGGTACTAAAAATAAGCAGAGTTGTGAAAGTGAATAATTTATTTCTGACTAATTTATTAAGTATCAACCACTATTATATAATCACAATTACCTACTAGTTTCGAAACCGATGGTTTCTTCGTCAGGGTAGTAATGAAATGTAATTAGTTAATGTAATTAATTATATTAATCAATGTCATTACTACCCTGACGAAGAAACCATCGGGTTCGAAACGTGTAGGTAATTGTGATTATATAATAGTGGTTGATACAAAGTTATTAGTTTAATTTAATGAAAAATGACGCCACAAAATTTAACGAAGTTTGAAGAAATATTTTATTTCTGTTTCATAATTTCAATTAATTAAAAAAATTTCAGATAAACTATCCTGTATGGACAGTTAAATAATTTTAATATACGAGCATTATAAATTATGTGGCTATCAATATCTAAGAACTCTTAAATGTATAAAAGAACTTCGGGATCAAACGAAACACTGGAATTTTGTTTATGTTATTATAATTGAGCTTGGACTCCCAGAAGGCCAGTGTCCTTAATTAGCAGGCTATAGTAATAAGTAATAATTGAGTAACAGTTCCCGACCTTCGGTAGCAATGGTAATAATATCTTTGAACCTCTGTATTACTGACAATTCTCTCTTACCGCTACAAGTATCATCTGCGAGGAGATCCACAAACTAATACCTAAGACACCACAATAAAGATCTTGATAACTTTGTCAGCTGAAAGGAAAGCTAGGTTGACGGAGAAACTCGAATTAAAATGGACGGAAAATATTAATAATTTGGAAAAGATAGGATATGTCAGTAAAGCTCTATGCTTCATTGTGGTGTTAATAAGCACAACAATATCAATAGAATATGAAGTAGACACGGAAAAAGAAAAAAAAATTAGGTTGCTTCCGAGATGCGAAATCGGGACCTCTGCTATATTATCTCATCTGGAAGAAACTACTTAACCAAATCTTTCACCGTAAAACATTTAGTTGCAATATTGGTCATAAATATCATAATACTGCAAAATAAATCAATGCGAATAATAAACACGACGATGTGAGCTAACTCGAGGTTAAAAAATTAATAATTAACCAAATGTTTAATAAATTAAAGTCGAATTACTTTGTTGATATACATCACCTTATTATTTAATTATTTATTTTTGTAAGGTTTTAATCCAGCGGAACTGGGAGAATAGTGAAATCCTAGTCTGCCATATAACAAGAAATATAAACAATAATTTTTACAAACGCAAAGTGATTGCTTTCTACAATAATGATAATTTTTACACTTAAAGAGAAAAATAATGATGTCCACATGTAACCTAAATCTCTAATTTATTATTTAATGGTTGTCTCTCAGAATTAAATACGTCCGTTAAATAATCCCCTCCTCGACCCTCCCCTCTTGGCGTGCTCAGAAATATGAAACATAAAGATAACGTTTCCGGGGGTGTTTTTCGTTTTCCTACACCGCCGAGCCTTCGTGCAAATCCTCCACTGCCTTCGGGCTATTGTACCGCAGTACGGGACCCGTATTCCATCGCTGTACAGAGAGATACGACACACTCGCTACAATCTACACTCGCTACCCGACTGACAGATCTGACCAACCCCTTCTTGTGTTTATTCATAATAAAAGTACTGATTGATTAAATCAATTAAATAGTAGGTTTTTTATCAACATTACGCCATCACCATCTCACGAGGTAGAAAAACATCATTTTAAAAAAATATGAATGCTGCAAAAGAGTCCCAGCTACTCCCTTATGGAGCCAGTGAGAAAGGAAGGAAGGAGATGGGGAAGAGGAAGGACTGTATGGTTTTGAAGTGAAAACATGCATAGTTCCTTCCGGGATGACATTTATCCAGCAGGAACCTCTCCCTTTATAACCACATTACCTTCCTGGAAAAGCGTATTTAATTTGGAACAATGACAAGAAAACAGACGAAGAATTAGAAATACCTCGAAAGCAAGTTTCTGTTGTTTTCGTATTTAAAATCTCGTTATTTAATTATTAATAAGGTATTTGGAACTATATGACTATATTGTGCTTGTGTTGTGTGCTCCTTCGCAGAGGAACAGTGGTAAGTTTTTTTTGTTAAGACCAAAAATTCCGAATTACGAATATCTGACAATATTAAAAAAAAACTCCTACTACCACCATATTAAGCGGAAGATATTGTTTGTGTTGTGATGGAGGACTTAACCAGTCGAGGAATCGAACACGCGACGCCCGGGTGGGCTAAAAACTCAGCCACTGGGTACTGATTGGTCATCCTCCTTCCTTGCATCCCTAGTTTTTTCTACACAAATTATCACCAAATTTCAGCAAACATTTGTCTCCTTTAATTTCAAGTATTTACAGTTCCTTTCCAAGTGTATCTAAAGCTGTGGGTAATTTGTAAGCAGTTTCGGATCCAACAATGATGACGGATACGTTTTTAGATTTTCACGGCCAAAAGCATTTTCGTTGTTTGTTTTTGGGGTGTTATGCCGTGTTACGCTACCTCCTTCTTTAGACAACGTTTCGGACAGCGTTGCAGTGTCCATCATCAGGGCACATCGTCGGATCTGCCGGATCTGTCAACATTCGGAGAAAGTTTATTTGAAAACGAATATTTTGTGACTTCAATCTTATTAGAATACCGCCCAAGACTCCCAACTTCCTGAAGCTGGTGGGTCTGTTCCACCCCAATGGACTTACGTTTTGACCATAAATGGAGTGGGAAGAAAAGGAGATGGGTAGAATATGGATTTATGGTACCTGAATATCATAAATATATTTTTCTATATTATAATAAATATTATTTAACAACATTAGTTTGACTTAAAACATATTAATGAAGTTGCAGCCTCGCTCCGGTGAATTTTTTGTGTTTTTTTTTTCAACTAAAAACATCAATCAAACAAAAATCAGTATGTATTGAACAGTTGGGCTCGGTTTGAAAGGGTAGACGATTACTCGGCTGAGTGACCATGACATATGAAGGAAAATTCTGTTGGTTTTCTTTTATTACTTGAAAATACCATAAAAAATGTCGATGGAGACTAAAACATCATTTACATTTTTTTATTTCAAATAAGGTCAGGAATCACTGGTTGAAGTAAGCCAACTACGACCCTTAACTTCCTATACAGTTATTAATACAAAGTGTATTGATGAAAGTTTTCTGCCTTTGTTCATTTTGGGGCTTAAAACAAATTATTGTTTAATGGTTAACTTAACTTTCCCTAACGAAGCATCTGTGAAGTGACTTATTTTGTCTTATTTGCTTGTAAGAGGCGAAGTTGAGAGTTTTTATCCGAAAATTTATTTTAAATTGCCGTTATAATTATATTTATAATTAAATACAGTCTTCTTAATCAACTTCCGTTTCGTTACATTTTCAAAAATACATGCGATTACGATTTTGTCATTATACTAATATTTTATTTACATATTTTTACCGAGACGTGTGTAATCAAGTATATAAAAGTGATGAAATGAAAGAAAAGCTCTTAGTGAAGTATATAAAAAATATTTACTTTGAGATTTGCAAATTGACTATCCCTATCGCAAACAGTCCTCAAAGGCTTGACACAGATCCGTAGGTGCAGGATTTTCCGTTAAAGTCTCAAAACACAAGCCTTCCTTCTTCATCACTCTTTTGAAAAATGAAATATAAAATACACATCCCATGATCAAAGACTGTGTCCAATCCTGAACCCGATGGACGGAAAATATGCTTCAATAAAACCAAAATTATCCAAACTCTGCGCGCTAGTGTACGATTTCGCAAAGGTTAATGGCAGAGCGTGTTTGATATACGATTTTCATTTATACTCTCATAAATAAAATACACTCGATGAATATCAAAGAGAATGATTGGGAATATATCAAAGCGAGTAATGCAAAAGCGTTTACTGGGAAATGGACTGAGGGGAGAGGAAAGACTGGACAAGCGAGAACTTTCGCGTGAGATAGCACTCCCAGTTAATGAAAGGAAGTACCTACCGTACCTTTGAACATCTTCTTTTAAAACAAGCTTTTAAAAGAAGTTTACAATATCCTTCCGCAAACTCTACAGACAAAAGGTGCCGGACTTCCATTTTTCTACTTCAAGCTCTTAAATATTATTTTCCTAAATTAAAACATTTAATGCATTTTATTTATCTGCAAAATATATTCTAAAAATGTATTCAATTGGTAATTTAGGCTTAACAGTGGATAACAAATTAAAATGGAAACTTCTCATTAATTTGCTTGTATACAGATGTTGATGCATTCATTTCAGATAATACAAAGAAATCGACTATCTAAGTATTTCTACCCTGCAAATTTTAGTGTTTTATTATAGAAAAAGTTTAAACATAAAATTTTCTTAGTATATAATGTAGAATCATCTCCTGTAAAAAGTTTTAGTATTTTCTGAATACCTTTTAGGTTAGGGTGAGTCAAAAATACGCTCTTAAAATAACTCAGGTGCGGGGCATACGTCATTCCTTTGTCTACCTACGTTGAATTGTCGTGAAAACAAGCTTATGTGCCCAAGCGGTTAAACCATTGTGCTTTTTTAAACTTATTTTCATTATCTTATTAATTATTTAAAGCCTTTTAAACGATTACAGGTCCGTCAATTTCTGTCTACTATTAAATATCTGACTGCACGGAGAAAAATGTTATTCTGAAGTACGATCATTTTATTCGTAAAAACGGTTAAAAACGGGACTGAAGTTCTTCCGAACAAATTAATAGTATTTCAATGTTTATTGGCGGGAAAATGTAAGAATAATTTGTTTGTATACGTACGAAATTACGTATACCAACAAATTATTCTTACAGGTTCCCGCCAATAAACATTGAAACCCTGTTAATTTGTTCGTAAGAACTTCAGTCCCGTTTTTAACCGTTTTTACGAAAAAAATTATCGTATTTTAGAATAAAAAAATTTCTCCGTGTGTACTTGCACATTAAATACTTTAATTAGGCGTGTAGAAAGACAGAAACTATAGAATATAACAAATAAATTGCTTTCATGATTAACTTAACATAATCATAGTCTCATCTATTTCGTAAAGCGAATTTTAGGTGAATACCAACTTAGATATGTAATATGTTTCGCACAAAGAAATGAATTAATATTTCAAACGGACCAACACGCCAGTTAAATTTGGTCAAAGGAACGCCGCCATGTGTCGGTTTAAAGTGGGAAAGTTGTAATTTAGAAACCATGATGATGAGTCACCAAACCGGGGATGAAATTTCATCATTTCAACAGGTTATCATCAAAGTGACGAGGGATGAATGTTTAAAAGGGGTTAAGCCCGCATCACCGCATTGCGACCAGAGCAAAGCACAGCGGTAGGTACTTTGGAACACGCTGTAACATGGAAAGAAATGTTTTAAAAACAAAGCAACCTCTAACCTAAAACTAGTCCTATAAAGTGACTTCACTTTTTCATAAGTTACAAATTTTTAATTGTTTTATTTTTTTTTTTAAATATACATATTGAAAATAAACTTCAATAAAAAATAACTTCTTCCGGAATTTTGTCTTTGTGATTATTTAAAGGGCATTCCAAAATATTGCAAAAATAATGTTCCACAGTCTCTTACTTACGGCGTAACGAGCTTTTGAATATGTAATTTTTATTGATATTATTTATAATAAAAAAGAATAAATTTATTTTAATTCTTCAAACTTCGCAAAATCACTTTGTGTTGTCATTTTGAATTAAATTAAACAAATAACTTTGTATTAAACAACTATTATATAATCACAATTACCTACATGTCATATGTCATTACTACCCTGACGAAGAAACCATCGGTTTAGAAAAATGTAGGTAATTGTGATTATATAATAGTGGTTTAATACAAAGTTATTTGTTTAATTTTAATTTATTTTAGACCACTTTTATTTTAAACTAGCTGACCCGGCAAACTTCATACCGCCTCAGAACCAATAAATGTTGTGTTTAATTTATTAGCTGAAATAAATAAAGTTTTTATTGAGTTAAAATAAATCGGTACCTACTCTAAGTTCAAAAAATGAAATTGAGCTGTTGACTAAGCACGAAATGTTCGGCACACTACTCAATTGACAGTTCCAATTGATTCAAATTATGTCGACTAACGCACATTATTTGAAAAGCCGTTCCATACAAAATATATGAAAAAATTGATTTTCTTCATAATTATTTTTCGCGTGATTTTTTCCGATGTTTTAATAGATATTCTGTTAATCGGGACGGAAACAAATCCAACAAATCAAAGATCATGAAAATCGGTTCAGCCGTTCTTGAGTTATAAATGGTGTAACTAACCCGACTTTGTTTTATATATTAAGAAAGATAAATTCTACCGGTTTCGGAAGAACCCTTCCTTCGCCAGGAGAATATTAAAAATAACCTATGATACAAAATATTGACTGATATATAAAAAAAAAAATTAAGGAGTTTAAGTGGGAGGTTAACAAAGGGGAAGGGGTAATTGTGGGAATTTTGGCAATAACAGTAGGAACTTCTTTAAAGTGTAGAAGGGTTTGTTAGGAACTTGTGAGTTAGTGTGTTCAGGAGAGATGGAAGAATGAATCCGCCCCCCCCCTACTGCGATGGAAGGCGGAGAGTCGAAAGAGACAGGCAGAAGAGTTCAGAGGATTTCCCTCAACCGGTCTTTCCCGGTCCAAGATCCGAACACACTTCACCCGGTGAACAGTAGAAACTGAATTTAAAGACATGATGTCAAAAGGAGCGAGGTGAGCGATTCAATGTTTCTAAATAATTTTTTAGTGTTTTGAAAACCCCTATAATATGTAGCCGTGTTTGATGTTTTGTAGGTATCAACAAAATTGAGAAAGGTAAAAATTTACGAATGAAATTTATAAATCTAAACTTAGTCATGCAGCAGTTGACAAAATTTGTCGTTTTTAATTAACGTCTCTCGCGTCGCTGATCCGGCCCTGGTGTGATTTCGTTTTAAATCGTGATTTGTTTGTGGCGACATATTTAATGAGAGCGCCTCGTTTGGAGATCACAGGCTGGTACGGGTGTAGGCGAGTGTAAAGGTCGAAGTAAAAAAATGCATTCTGAAAATTTAGGTAGGTACTCAAAAAGCACGGTTTTGTACATTCTGTAGTAACGACGTCTATAAAAAAGAATAAACCAGTGGTTTTAACTTTTCGGCTACAATTTTTCTACATACATTTTTTTTATTAAATTATGGCAAATTCGGTTTTTTTTATTTTTTATTAACTTATACAGAAAGCCCTTAGGAAAAAAATTCTTAGGGCCTACGTCATATTCGGGGATGCTGTGTGGAGGGTATTTTCATTGAAAGAAAAGAGAGGGAGTTCTGGGAAGGAGAAAGGTAAGAGGGGTGGGTAGGAATCTGTAGTCAATGTGTCCAGGAGTGACGGACGTACGAATTGATCCCTCCCACTACGGTTCAAGGCGATAGTCAAGAGAGTCCGGCTGGAGAGGTCAAAAGAACTCCCTTAACCGGTATCTCCCGATTCGTAGTAGGTAAACGCATTTGCTGCAAAGATCGAGACAAACCTCACCCCATGAACCCGGGCATCCCTGCTAAGCCACCAAACTATTTGGGGCGACCTATGTCAGGGGAGTTGGTTATCCAATAAATTGTTACCGGGGCGGCGTGACCCATACTCGCCACCCAAATTGTAACATGCAGTGAGAGAGAAAGAGGATGAAAGTCGCCAGATTTATATGAGGCGAGGTTCTTAAGGGGTATGTGGAATCTATAGGATTTAAATAAACAAATAAATCAGTGGATGATACTTGTATTACATACAAATATGAAATTAATAAAGTATCAGCAAATAATAATAAAGTAAATATGCAGGTATTGTTCAAAACCCGGACTACGAATTACATAACAAAGCATTAAAAATCAAGCGAGACTAACATAGAAAAAATAATATGTCACCCCAGGACAAGTTCTATAACATTCACGTGATATTAAAATTCTCTGACATAATTACAAGCCTCGAATGTTCCTACTTCGTAATGTTCCTCGGAACATCATGAACGTCGCTTTTCTCTGAGGAAATCCTGTCTGCTAATTAGTATTGTGTGGTTTACTGGGGAATGAGGTACAGGAACAAAAAAAGTGGAAAATATGTAGGTAAACATTATTCCACCCTACTAGCGGAGTTTCACGAGAGATGTAATGTAAAAATTAAAAAAATAAACAAAGCAAATAACAAATAAAAAAACATGACAGATTTTTAGTTCTCAAAAAGTCTACTAGTCATATTAAGTTGAATAAAAAGCTATGTCTGAATACCACTTTAATTTTGAATTTATTTAATTTTCGTTAGGTTTTGATTTAACCTGAACCTTCATAAGAGTTACATTAAATTAATTACATAGTTGCAGTGTATTCGTAGGTAATATAAAAGAGGGAGAGAGAATTTTAATATTTATGGTAGTAGAATATTCAAGGGAATTAAAACTGATTTCTAAGAAAAAATTGTGAGTCGGTAACATCGTAATTAACACTAAAATCGTGTTTTCGTTGGATACGTTTTCAGATTTTCACGGCCAAAAGCATTTTCGTTGTTTGTTTTTGGGGTGTTATGCCCTGTTGTGCTACCTCCTTCTTTAGCCGACGTTTCGGACAGCGTTTCAGTGTCCATCATCAGGGCAGATCCGGCAGATCCGCCGATGTCGTGGTTTAAGGAAGTGACGAAGTTGTTACTTTTGGTTTTACGAAAATTTTCCTTTTTATTGAACGATTTAAGGCGAAGTACTACAAAGTTATTCGAAAATCACTTGTTTTTGGTTTGAAAACTTGACTGTTTAAAAATGTAGATAGTTCAACTCTTTAATTAAAACTGCTTGCAAAATAAAATAAATAGATCTTACTTAGCGTTTGAAATAATCTTGAGTATTATTAAAAGCCCATAAAAAGTAAAATAGCAAGCCTATAAAAACTGATTTAATTATCAAAATTTCTTACATTGCGATTACTTTTTTGGTTATGGTTTTATTGTATAATGTGGAAAACTATGTTCTATAGAAAATGATCGTAAAACATTAAAACTTCTTTGTTCCAAAAGTAAAAAGAAATAAAACACACTTTTTGGCGATGTTTTTTTTTTATGTACAAATCAAATCAGACTGGAATTTAAACCTTATCGGCATCTAAATGAACTTTTTATACAGTAAAAATTCGAATATTTGTTAGGACAGTAAAAACCTGATTTATTTCCATTATTATTGGCATGCTTTAAAGAACAAGTAATTACACAAAACAACGTGTAACTTACTATAATCTTTACGTACAATATTAAAACAGCATAATAATATTAACTTCGAGGAATAATTCCCTCTTCGCCTCTTAGAATAACTCTTTGAATAGCAACTAATTGAGCTTCGTTCTGGAAAATGGAGCTAGAAACGAAACAAAAAAGAGAACTTATTGTGTTCATTGTATTCGTGATATTTTATTCTTTATTCTGCCTAGCTTTGTACAGCTCCCCTTACAAAAAGCTGTAGAAATTAGCAAAGCACCTAGTATTATTGCTAAAAGAAGCGGAACTCGTTCCATAACAAAAATGTAAGAAAACAATTGAAAATGTTTAAGTTCTTAGAACGAGTCATTTTATGTTGAGGAGAATGTAAAAACACAATAAACTAAAAATGCGCTGTTTTTTAGTACTGCCTCTTTTGTTTTTTACAACATTTGTATATTCGTAAACCTAAATATTGCTTTATACTGACGGCACAGGAATTCTTATTAAGAATTTCCTTTTTACTGTGTGGAATATTTGGAACGTGGAATTACATATTAAGTTACATTAACAACTTTATATAAAATAAAAATTCTATTTCCTGTTCTATAAACATAAATAAAAAAGCCCGCAGAAACTATAAGTGCGTCCGCTGACGAGGCAACTGAAAAAAAAATAGTTTGCAACTAAGCTCTCTATCCTGTGTGTGTCAATTTCTCAAAAACCCGTTGTCAATGGCAACGCAAGCAGTGATTCGCAACTCTCCGTGCTTATTGCGGTGGACGGCCATGTGCCAGCTCCTGGTTGCCAAGGACACGCCAGTTTTGATGTCAATTTTCTAAATGACAGCTGAAATGTTCGTCTATGGTGAAACAAGCTGAGATAAGACTGAAATCGTAAAATTGACATGCGCATAAGAAAAGTTTGTAAGGCGCTCCGCCCACTGAGGCAACTGAAAACCAACTAAAACCGGCTGTTTCTCTGTCTTGATTGGTCAAAAAGCTTGGTTAACCATAGAAGAAGAACAATCAGCTGACAGTTGGCAACTATCAATGGCCGCCCAGGGTAACCAGTAGAGCAAGTCGCAAGTCACCGCTTGCGTTACCATTGACAACGGGGTTTTGTGTGATTGTGTATGTGCGGGCCATCACATTGTCATACAAAGACAGTTGGCAGTTGAGAGTTTTCAGTTGCCTGAGTGGGCGGAGGCGCTAACTGGTTTATTTATGGTCGTAACCATAGCAACAACCAGTTTTGGTTTGGTTTCTTAATTTACCTAACAATATTAATATAGTACCTACCAAATTAATGAACCCGATTTAAATTTTCATGTTTACCAACAAAACAAAAGGAATGTACTACCTAGTTTCATTTCGACTAATCAAAACCATCGTATTTTCAAAAACCTAAATACTGTTTTATTGATATTACGGGGCAGTTTTCCAGTGGCCAGTCTCCTGCGACCGTTTCCACAAACATTTTGTGGATGGTTAGGCCGGAGCCACAATGTTTTAGTTTTCCGTGACCGACAGAAAACAAAAAACTTTGTGGCCGTGTCCCAAATGTATAGTTTTTGTCCGATGTTTTGTAAAAAAATTTGGTTTCAGACCTTAATGTTGTATTATCCACGTAATTTGAATTATCCTATTCTAGTCAAAGAATCAACTATTTTTACCTCAGTAGTGCATTACCAGTTCGATTTCAGAAACATATGGTCAATCCGTAAGATGCATTCCTATGTCCTAACACACGGAGTGCACACGGAGAAAAATGTTATTCTAAAATACGATTATTTTATTCGTAAAAACGGTTAAAAACGGGACTGAAGTTCTTGCGAACAAATTAACAGTGTTTCAATGTTTATTAACGGGAAAATGTAAGATTCATTTGTTGGTATACGTACGAAATTACGTATACTGACTAATTATTCTTACATGTTCCCGTCAATAAACAATGAAACCCTGTTAATTTGTTCGTAAGAACTTCAGTCCCGTTTTTACGAATAAAATTATCGTATTTTAGAATAACATTTTTCTCCGTGCATTAATTAGAAGTAATGTCAAGTTTTATCGCTGAATAATATATTTCCTCAGCTTTATAGCATGGGTCCTTCCAAGACGCAGGTTGACTCCTTCCTTGTTTTAAAACGGGCCGACTCATTGCATCCCTTAAGACGACACAAGCTTCGCTGGAATACAGGTAGATAGACAGATAGGTGACTATAGATGACAACGAATAGATATAAAGTATAAAATAATCTATCTGTAGTACATTTGTGCCACGTTCTGGAATTCTAAAATATAAACATACTATTTTTATAGCCAGTGTAAAAAACCGTAATTCGGAATGATATTGTTGCTTTAAATGACTTTAATCGTGTTTTGTAATCAGATGTAAAACCACGTAGTTCCCAATCTTCCTTTGCACATCTTTTTTTCCTTTTCCGTTGCCTTTTGCCTTACAACAATTCCTAATCGGGGGATACCACAGTCCTACTAGCTCTCAATGAATTTTTTAATGAGAATACCTTACGAGAGTCCCAATTGCTCAAGACCGAAGGTAAGTGAGACGGGGAAGAAGATGGAGAAGAGGAAGGTGGGAAAGTACCTGGCTATTCAGATCTAGTAACCAAATACGGCTAAAGCCATTTTAAGCAATGTTTCAATTCTGAATAGTGGTCTTTTACCAGTCCAAGGTGTATTACGAATGCGATGGGAATATGGGAGAACTGATGCTGGATGATGGTGATGATGGAAGCTCCTCCAATCAGGAAGAGGATTGCGTGTCTCTTGGCGAGACCAAACCAAATGATATCATCAATAAGGCACTGAAGAGGTGTCAGGCCTTCTCCGCTTTAACGGTATATATACATTTCATTGGATAATATCACAAAGTTGACTTTGACTGATTGAAAAATTACCAGATGTTGAATGGTCTGGTATGTTCGAAATATGTCATTAATCATCATTGTCCATTTCAATGACTGCTGACATCATGTGAGATGAGAGTACATATGGAACGTGTCGCAAATATACCTCGTATTATTCTAAATGATTAAATTATGAAATCACTAATCAAACAAATAAAACTTATCTGCGCACGCCAAAATCCTTGCCCTTCGAGCAAGTGGGTTGTCAAATCAGTAAGGACTCTTATGCGGTATTCCCATAAAAGTGCTTCTTGTTTGGAGTTAATAATAAACCAAAGGTAAAATTTATTCCAATTTACAAACAAATCTAAGGTAAACCGTGGTTTAATTTCAACCTATTTGTTCAAAGCGAAAACATTAATTTATATTTTGAGAACCAATGTGCACCGTACAACTTTTATTCAAAAATCTAAATAATAAAATAAATAAGCATCAGGTGAAAAGTACAAAAGCTTGCGGTACGTTCGCCGCATGTGAGTTGTTTTCGTCAAACCGTTAGCGGGAAACTTTTCCCGGATATAAGCTCCGAGCGAAGGCTTCAGCGGCCACCGGAAATGACGTAGACGCAGACAAATCCTAGTAACTTTAGGATATCCGCCAGGTTTGGAGTGATTCTTGAAACGCTATAGAAATACAATATTGATGTTTAGTCGGTTAGACCGTAGTTTGGCTTAACGCGAATAGTTGGAAACAACTGAACAAATGTTTAAAAATTACGATATTTCAAAGAGCTACGAGAAATTTTGGAAAATAACTTTCGTAGCGGTGTTCAAATATAGTTTATAATAACGCAGACTCATGAAAAAAATGTAATGGTCTGGAATTCTTAAAAAATCCATTTGTAATTTGGGAAGCGTTTCTTGGATAACCAACACCCCTGCCGTAGGTCACCCCAAGTGATTCACTACGTTTGGTGACTTATGAAGGGTTCACGGGTTCATGGGGTGGGGTTTCTCTAGGTCTTGACGGCAAATGCGTTTGCCCACCTATTTCGTAACGGGCTAAACCAAGAGGGACTGTAAATCCTGGACACATTGACCTCCGGATTCCTACCCTCGTACCTTTTTTATTCCCAGAACTTCCTTTACCTAAAAAAGTCTTCTACACCTCCACCCCAAATATGACGTAGGCATTGCTTTCCTCCGAGCCTCCTGTGCGATGCTAAAAATCCATTTTAGAAAAAGATAACTAAAATAATTTTCAGATAAAATATTCAGGTAATTAACTACTTTTCCGTGTGTCTGAATTATTTTTTGCACAATGAGTTTCAATTTTGAAAATCGGAAGCAATCTTGAGTGCGTTGAGCGTGAATAATTTAGCGCAAATCAGATCAATTTCCCTTTGTTCTTACGTTATCACTTGTCAGAAATCTTCACATAACTTATTCCAATTTTGAAAATGACACATAAATTCAAATCAAATTTGAGTTAACTTAACCAAATTTCACACAGAAGGATTTCACGCGGGACTAGCATTTCTTCAGGTCAGTGCGCGTTAACATTACGTTTAGGCAATTTTTGAGTTGAGAACACCGCGTACATTATAAATAATTTGTTATATTTCTTAAGGTATGAATTCCGTCTTCGTTGGGGCTATTTATAAGCTTCACCTCCACCAGAATTGAAAAGTCGCTTGAAATAAATTTAGTCTCATTGGCTCCAGACGTTTGGGAGCTGTTGGGACTCTTGTGAGGTATAAATAAGTAGCCTTTACTCTAGAGCAGAGGTTCTCAACATAAAGTATAATTTTTTCATCAACGTCCCATCTTCTCCCTATCAATCACAGAGAGCGTTTCTACACTGCAAAAATAATTGGTAAACAATACAACTATAAACAATAGGTTTACAAGTTTACATAAATAGCATTTATTTACTTTCCATAAATTGACTCCTTTGATGACGTTGTAAATTTCATGCGGATATTGAATGTTGAATCAATGGCAACAACATTATACTATTTGTATTGTTTTTAATTTATCATATTCAAGCATTATGAGTCAGATTATATTATGTAGATCCAGGATCATTAATATTATTTCGAGACTCAATTATTAATGATAATAAATTGAGCTCCACATGGGAAAATGTGTTTGATGAATTTTTTCAATATGAAGTATGAAAATAAAAAAAGAAAGGGGGTAGGTATGCCCACCACTGGCATTTGAACTTAGTATCTTCCACTATAAATAAATTATACTGAAAGAGTCTGTAAAAACTACACCGACAAAATCTTCAACCATCTTAACGTCATGCCAATTAAACACCTCTATTCTAAAACAATACTGCTTTACATTCACACATACACAAGAAATAACAACTTACACGTATATTAGAAAACCTAGATCTCAGGATCAGGATCAAAAACAAATCCAACAAGAAACTATAAATACAACAGTTGGGCAAAAAAGCTTCTTACACTATGATACTAAACTCAAAATCCCACTCTCTTTCAAAAATCACAACAACATGTAATATTTGAATCTCAAATAAAAAGTTGGATGCAAGAAATTGGGAGATCGGAAATATAAAATGAACTGACAAAATACAACCAAAACAAACTGAAACCGAAACCACTCGACTGCACTAAAAAAACATTGTAATATTTTATAATTATTTCGGAAAAATACTAGTAGATTTTGATAAGTTAAAAAAAATTCTCAGTACGGGATGTCATTATCTCTATATAATTCAAAAAAAAAAAGATAATAAAACATTTATTATTATTACTATAATATACTACTTAATGCAGGTTATGTCAAGATTCATGATAATAGAAGAGTATGTATGAGACGATGTATGAATGTGAGTGAGGCAAAGAGTGTGCGCCAAGACCGAGTTATTTAGCGGTCCGTCGTCTCTGCCTACCCCTGCAAGGAAACCTGGTACCCTGGTTAGTTAGTTAGTTAGTTAATTTTAATATATGGATGCCTGTTCTAACCACAAGCTAATCACGACAGCTTGTACAATTACCATTTATTTTTTTTAAATGTTTCAAGTGATGCTTCTCATGAGAAATATCATAAATCTGGTTATCACTAATATCTTACTTACTCTGCAATGGCCTAAAATGCTCACTTTCACCTAACTTTTTCAATTTCAAGCAACAAGTGGATATTGAAAAATCCGGATTCAATCTTTTTTACGTCACCTTAAATCGGTTTTTCGAGTACACGAGCTTGTTTGAACTTGTCGGTTTTATGGAAGAGTAAACAATAAGCCATAAAGCCTCCACTAAGCCTCCCGAACAACGGTAAAGCCTGAATAGTGCCTACTTCGCTACTTTCAGCATTCAACTCTGATCCTGAAAATGTTAACAACTTTCTGAAAGTCCCAGGAATTTAAAACTGACTCGAAATTGTGTTCACATACCAGCAGTTGTTGGGATTCAGTCATGTTTTCGAATAACGGCTTATTTATAAATTTGTTGTCACAGTTTGTTATTAGTTTAACGGCAGTTAGTTGTACTCATCCACCATAACTTTTTCTTCGTGCAGAGGTAGGCAGAAAATATACTAATCAGTTCTACCTACCAGCTCGTAGTGGATTGAAGCTGACGACATGGTATCGCTTCCAAGTAAATAAGCACACACTTAACACAACAATTTCACATCGTCGGATCTGCAGGATCTGCCCTGAGGATCTGCCCTGATGATGGACACTGCAACGCTGTCCGAAACGTCGGCTAAAGAAGGAGGTAGCACAACACGACATAACACCCCAAAAACAAACAACGAAAAAATTCTACAACTGTTTATTCATGGTTTCAGCTTTTAACATGTTTGCTGTATGGTGGAGATACAAATATTATTACAACCTAATTAGCCCCGGTTAATTTATTCGCTTTTGTGAACTCATATAGGTCTCCTGTAAATCGTTGTGTCTCCCTTACTATCATGGTGAAAATATGATCTAAACGGTGTCAGAAAGAGAAAACACCACGATATATTCAAATCTAAAACTGAATGACAATATCAAAAAATCCTTCATGTAGCCAAAGTGTCGGACCGCAAATTGAAAAAGATTTACAAAAACCTTGTAAGTTTTTTATTTATCAGATTTACATGACGCCACAGAAAAGTAATGTAAAAAAAAGGTTTATCAAATTTGTGGTCTAAAAAAATGTGTGTTTGTTTTTATTTGTATTTTATGATTATAAATTTTTTAGTTTAAAAAAATACATGTTTATTTCTAATAATGACATTTGAAATCTTGTTTCCTCAACTTTCAAAGATTCTTTTCAGTTTTGGTATACGATCAGAATATTCCATTTGTTTGAATTTTATTGCAGAAATATGAAATTAGTAGTTTTTTTTATATACATATACTACACGCAAAAATAGATATACTTTTAATATTATTTGTAATACTTGTGAAATACGTTAAATATGCAACTGTTGATTTCCCGAAGACTAGAGTATATACAATAATAACTGAAACGCTGAAATAAACTTTGTTCAAAGACAATAAATAGATTTAAAGGTAAATACGAAGAATGATTATTATTTATCAAAAGAACCGTGTATACCTAATGAGCAACCGTTTGGATGTTTTATTTATTGATCGATTTGCCTTCGATCAAAGCTTTTTCATATTTACACGTTTAATTTTCGGATTTTACTTTGTAGATACATTGGTTTATCAATCTCTGCTGACAAAATATCCATGGTTCCTAAATAAACAAAGACACCTTCAAAAAGGTAATTTTACCAGAGAAATGTTTGAAGTCTAAATTCAAAGAAATTCTTTGTTATTAATTTTAGTCGACTGAAATTCAAAGACTTCACTGCAATTGTATTTTTTTCCCTTTACAACGTTAGTTCTAATTAACATAATTTTAGTTGTGTAGCTATGTACTCGTTTATGTTTTGCTTATAATAATACTAACGTAATATTTGTATAGCGCAGTTTTGAGTTATTTCACGTACAACAAACTTAAAAATAATCAATAAATAATATAAATAAAACACTTTTTTGTTTTAAAACCGCGAAATTTATTAATTTACTTTACCGACCGGTTTCGCTTTACTCAAGCATCTTCAGGGTACAAATTAATACTATTATTATAATAGTATTTATGTGTATATAATATTTATAATAGTATTATTTTGTACCCTGAAGATGCTTGACTAAAGCGAAGCCGGTCGGTAAAGTAAATTAAAAAATATCGTGATTTTAAAACAAAAAAAAGTTTTATTTTTATTAAATATGTCACACCACAAAGTGATTGCTTCCTACAATAATTAAAAATAATCCTACATAATAATTAATAATCAACAATTACGAGTCCATTACAAAATATAGATAAAATAAAATGAAATATATAATATACAGTACATACAAAGTAATGACAAGAGAACAAAATATAACAATAACAGTGCTGTTATAGCACAGGACAATAATAATAGACGATAAAGGTGCTGATACGTTTTTAGATTTTCACGGCCAAAAGCATTTTCGTTGTTTGTTTTGGGGGTGTTATGCCGTGTTGCGCTACCTCCATCTTTAGCCGACGTTTCGGGCAGCGTCGCAGTGTCCATCATCAGGGCAGATCCGGCAGATCCGACGATGTCCAACCCCAAAAACAAACAACGAAAAAGATAAAGGTGCTATTGTAATACAGGACCAAACTAGAACTTTAAAACCAAAATATAATATAAAACAAGAGACAATTTACAATCAGAAATAAGAAACATTCTGAGTGGACATTAAACATAAAAGTACAATAAGGAGGAAACCGAAACCAAACAATTACCGGAAGCTTGAGAACATGGCTTATTACATTGAAAATAGGTTACGATTCATTACCTATTTATATTAAGTATTTTTGTTTTTAAGGCTTTTTTTAAATTCAACCAAATTCTGGATATTAGTAAGAGCTGAGGGAAGTTTATTCCAACTTAGCGGGCCAGTTACACAAAAAACCATATAAGGATTTTTTTAATATTGAACACGGAATACATCCATTTTTTTTTTAATGTTTTCAGTTTCGGGGATCATTTTGGCAGTAAATCCAGTACTTATCGTCAAGACGGAAGGAAATGATGGCAGTCCGTCAATTGGATTACGTCTCCCTTAAACCAACGTCAATTTTTCATCCCCAGACGTTTTCAAATGGCGTAATTCATACAGCTTTGATGGCCATAACAGTCCACAGTAGGCAATAACTTACTTTCAGTGGAGATCAAGAGAAAAATTAATAATTCGAAAATACGCCGACAGAGAATTTTTGGAAAATAAGGAAAAGTCATAAAACAGAACTTTTTCTCAGTTATGTTAATATAAGATTGACATAATTTTGTTCAGTTTATAAACTGAATGGGTATTGGTTTATACAAATTTCCATTATATTGATGCATTTTTGTATACATTAGTTAGCATTGATGGCCTAGAGCCTAGATCACCCTTTTTCTAGATAAGGGGCGGGTGTGGGTAATACCGCCCCGGGAACTATTTATTGGATAATCAACACCCCTGCTATAGGTAGCCTCAGGTGTTTCGCTACTTTTTATTACTTAGCAGGGGTTTCCACGTTCATGCGGTGAAGGTTATCTACGTCTTGGCGCCCGAAGCGTTTTCCCAATAAATGCGTGGCGGGCCGGATCAGGAGAGACGGTTTGTGGGAGACCTTTTGAACTCCTTTCAGCCGGACACTCTCAACCCGTCGCGCATCGTGTCGCCTTGTACCGCAGTGAGAGGGTGGATTCATACGTCCGTCACTCCTGGACACATTTACCTCCCTGAACTACCACCATACAGCATCCCCAAAGATAACTTAGGCCCTGAGATTTTTTTCATTGGGTCCTCGTGTGTGGAGCTAATATAAAAACAAAAAATAAAAATAAGATAAAATACTAACAACAATGGCAAAAAAAAATATTTTAACCTTTTTTTAAATCTCTAAATAATATTAATTTTAATAAAGCAATTTTGTAAAAAAAAAATATCGCTTGTATAAACTATGTAATATTTATGATAATGTGATTTCAAATGTGGATATCTTCAATGATGGAGCCGAATAATTATAAAAAAACTCCCAAAAAATATTTTTTTTGTGACATGTCGTGAGTAATTGTTTATATAATTCTGATCCACTTTTAACTCTTCTAAAACAACTAATTTCCTATCTGAGATTTGTTATTATTGTTTTTGTAAACGTATATTTAGTTTCAATGTCTTTCAACGGATGTCATTAGAATATGTAGTTTTAAGGTGTCTCAATAGGTAGTATTACATGATAGAGACAACTGTCGTATTTGGTTCCAATACCCGAACGGTTACGAAGATAGCCGATCACAGCCCATCCACGGGCGGGCATCTTCAGTGAGCGGTTACCCTGCTGCAGATTTACAAAGAGCATCGTTTAGAACGAACGTTAAGTTCAGTTCGATATTCATTGAAAATAAGTTACGATAATAAACACGACTCGTAGATGAACCGAATTATTGAAAACTCCCGATCAGTATAATTGTATTATTAATCAGAGGGATTAACAGAACACCACCGTTATCATTAGAGCAATCTTTACATAGGGCCGGTATATCAGTCTTTGCTAAGGAGCACATTCCTCGCTCAACTTAAACCGCCGAAATCGGCCGCTTAAGCCGTGGTAAGCCGCAGAATAGTTCCTTTGCTAGACGCTGTAGCGCTATTGGCAAAAACACATCTGTCAGATTTCACATTGCTTCGGTTTCGTTCTGCTACGTACGGACGCAATAAATTACATTGGAGGAATAAGTTTACCTATCAACATGGAATTCGAACTTTCTTCGAGTGATGACGATTTAGCGCCTCCGCCCACTCAGGCAACTGAAAACTCTCAACTGCCAACTGTCTTTGTATGACAATGTGATGACCCGCACACTACACAATCACACAAAACCCCGTTGTCAATGGTAACGCAAGCGGTGACTTGCGACCATCTTGCGACCATCTTGCGACTGTCACGGCTGATTACCCTGGGCGGCCGTTGCTAGGTTGCGAGCTGTCAGCTGATTGTTCTTCATCTATGGTTAAACAAGCTTTTTGACCAATCAAGACAGAGAAAACAGCCGGTTTTAGTTGGTTTTCAGTTGCCTCAGTGGGCGGAGCGCCTTACATTGACGTTTGGTTGTTGGATAAAACCATATAGTCCATAGATACTTACATAAATAGATTGGTTCGGCATAGAAATGACTAAAATTATCATAGACTAAACGTTTAAAATTGGTCAACTCTAGGATTACGACTGATATATGGATTGTGTGCTAAGCCATGCTGAGCTCCACATTCCGTCAAAGCCGAGCTTTAGACCAACTGATATACCGGCCCATAATCACATAGGAAGCAAAAAAGCACTTACCAGTCACTTTAGTTTCAAAGAAATGAAGAGCACCGTCTTCCTCTGCAATGTCTTCCATAAACCTTTTATTTATTTTTATTAGTAGCTTTTGCCCGAGGCATCACTCGCTTAGTATTATGAAAAAATTACGTATGTACAAAGAATTTTCCCACGGGAATAAAATCTTTTTTACGGGAAGAAAAGCAGCCTTTGTCACTTCCCAGTCCTCTAAAAGAAGTAGTTAAAGTAGGACAGACAAAAAAACACACACACCTTCGCATTTATAATATTAGTTAGGATTATTCATTAACTTTTACATGTTAACAAATAACATTAAAATCATACATTTTTATCATAAGAAAACAGCACATGCAACGAAGTCTCGTTATATCTCAATGGCACCAAATTGTCTGATAAAAGTTTGAAAAAGAAAAATTATTACGATAGTTTTATTTCTTTGCACAATGTGTATCATTCCATGTTTGAATTTAAAAGTATTTAAGGCGGTCCGCTCACCGGAGAAATTGAAACCACACTGGTAAACCAAAACTGAAACTGGCTGGTTGCTATGGTTTCCAACCAAACTTCTACGACGGCGCTACACAATTTTAATATTTCAGTTTATTATCTCAACTCTCCATGGACGAACAACAATCAGCTGTCATCATAGCAACTAGCATGGCGAGTTTCGAGTCACTGCTTACGTTGCCATTGACAACGGGTTTTTGAAAAGTTGTGTAGTGTGCGGACCATCATTTTTACATACACAGGATAGTGAATTTGGGTGAAAACTGTTTTTTTTCGTTTCCGTTTCAAGATTGTGGTCGTTTTAATGATTTTGTAAAGACTATTATTTCAAATGTGAAATGATTGCGTTTATTTGGACTTTCTTATTCGAATTTTTTAAACATAATGGCACCTGTCACAATTGTCTGATGAAAGTTTGAAAAAGAAAAATTTGGTGAAAAAAAAGATGGTGATATTTCTTTGGATAAAGTGTATCATTCCATTTTTGAATTTAAAAAGCATTTAAGTTCGTAGGTAGGTACTTAAAATCGATTTATTAAATAGATACTTGTGGAATGATATTAAATTATTTGTATATAATTTTTTTATTATTTTTATATCATGTTACACCTCTTTAGGCTATTTCTCTTATGGTATGAGTGTATACAATATGTTTTTTTTATGAATGTAAACAATTACTTCCTAATAGTTAATTTAATTTTTGTTATAATCCATTAAGTTAAAAGAACCCATTGACAAACTACTTAAAAGTAGTTTATTGGGACTTTTTCTCTGTTTTTGTATTATGTTTTTATTTTATTTGATAAATATGTATTATTCTTTGTTTCAAATGTTTCTTTTAATAAATAAAAAATAATAGAAAAAAAATTATTAAATAAACTATGTAGAAAAATAGATTTCCTACTGTTTTTGGACGCGAGGTAACATTTCGCATAACTTAGTTTAGCGATGAATTGAAGATGTCCACTGATTCGGCATAAATATTACCCTCCATAAGTTATATGGGCAACGAGTAGCACTTAATATGATAGTTATTAAATAATATCTGCAAATAAATCATTATTTCTAGAATTACTTATCAATTCAAGCAATTCTGGACTATCATAAGGGGAACGGGTGTTGAAGTATTTATATAAATATAATTTACAATACAACTTAATAAATGAACATATTATATTTCTATTAGTTATTTACTATTTATACCCTTTGATTAAAAATATAATTATTGAGTTTGTTTCGTGGCCTCTAATTCAAATTTGAGTTTTCTATGAAAAACGAACCGCGCAGTCGTTCCTCATATTATTTTTAATTTTATAAAGAAATACCAAATCAGTCATGATTCTTTTGTCTGACAATTTAAGCAAATTTTTGTTTAAAGTTTGCAATTTAAATTTTAAACTTTAAAATTTAAAAAAAAAATTTAATTTAAAATTTTCAAAAGTTCAATAAATTTGGTGGAATTCCTACCAATTTAAAAACATAGAAAAGGTATTAAAAATGTGTTAGTTCAATCGCTCGTTCATGGCGGGATAAGTGTACTCAACTTGACTTGTAACAAAATCAAAATATAACAATTTAATACACTTAATATTGTTGACATCACTTCATAAACTAGTAATAAATCCAGACATGTATAAGCTCATTAGAGACTTTTGTTTTTCGAAGTCTTTAATTTGTAATGATGTCAATAAAATAAGTCTGTTCTATGGTCATTATTACAAATATGTACATAATATATATATATATATATATCTAAATTTTAAACACAACAAACTTATTTTGAACAAATTTTTAAATCTGAGTAAAATTTCAATTAATTTCATCTTTTTTTCCTTTCACCAAATACTACAAAGAGTTTGCTGTATTTGAAAATTCTTTAATTTATATTCGTCCCTAAATTACCCAATAAGCACACTTGCATTTTTCACCCCTTTATGATAATTTGATTCAATTCGTATCTATTCGCTATTAGTGTGATTCCAACATAATCTCTTAACATAATTTCCCCTTCGCAAAGTACTAAAATGTTAGCAGTTTTAATTATGTATAACATTTTCTCAAATAACACTCTCTTGGTTTCCAATCAAAGCCTTAAAAATTGAGTCACATATTTTAACAACGCCGAGAAAAAATTCTCAATAAAGCATGCACCAACCCAGATTCGAATTTCAAAGAAATATGTGTTCCGAAAATTGTAGCAATTTTTACAGTCCACAGTTTCAAGATATGCGATTTGTTTCAGAAATACGCTGGGATTTAAACCACGTGCCTTTTCCTAGAAGAACTGCAAGTTTGTAACCATACGAATTCCTTACCGAGTTTTATTTTTATTAGAAAATTCAACGACTCTAACGGCAAGCACGTTCAGCATTTTCCACTCCTTTAGTGAGAAAAATAAGCTTCACTGAAGTTTTCAGCAAAAAAATGTCGTTAAGTGCGCTGAAGTGTTTCACATGTTTCATACTAATACTGAAATAAAGTTAGAGGTGCATAAAATGTTAAATCGTTTTCTAATTTGAATGAATTTATTAAATTCAATAATAATACAACAGAAGAATAAATAAAGAGAAAATGGAAATATAATGAATGTTTGTCTTAAGAAATCACCAAATAACGCACGTGTTTTAAAAATACCTACAAACCTATTTGCAACTTGTACTGTATTGATTATTCATAAACGTAGTTCCAGCTTCCTTCAATAGATGTCGATAGCTTGGTTAGCAATGGCGGCTCGTGACTTTTCGTGCGCTAGAGTGCTAATATTAACAAAAATGGCATTATTGAGTCGTTGTAGCCGAAAAATATTTATTTTTTTTGTATTAAGATTTTTGTAGTAGTTTTGGTACATATCTGAACAAAACTGAAATTTCCTGAAAATCTTCATACAAAAAAAAAGACTTGGATGAGAGGCCGCCCGGTTTCAAACCCTTTGAGCTCTTCATATGGTCTCTTTCGACCTCATTCACTCTTGGTCACACTGAACACTAGACTCCTACCAACCCTTCATCTCCTTCCTTTACTTAAAAATACCCTCCATACAGCATCTCCAAACTTGAATTTAGGCCCTAAGGTATTTTTTCCTCAAGGCCTTCTGTGTGTTAATGTAAAAAAAATTAAGAAATGCCAGCGTTTGCAAAAAGTAATTATTTTAATATGGCGACGGTTTTTTATTGTGTATTCAGCACATCCATGTTGTAAGAAAACCTATGGTGATAATTGTTTTATTTTATAGAAGATAGAAGCTATATATCGTCAGCTTAAAGCAACAGTGAGATATCTTGAAAAATGCTGTTCTGAGATAATAGGACTTTTAGGTTTGCGTGAGTTCTGGCAGAATCAAATTAACTAATGTTGCAGATCAATGATATGGTATTAGAGAGGTAAATTATTTAACATCAACACAAATTGTAATAATAAATAAAATTAAAAAAAATTCCTACTAATTCTGACTAAGTATACGTAAATCTAGAAATATCTCAATACTGAGATTTTACTGTAACTCGGGCATTTTTTTTTTCATAATATCCCAGTAATGTATCATGTAGAGCTCACAATTTTACAACTGCATACTTATCTCAAAAGTGTTTTTTTCGAAGATATCTCAGTATTGCTTTAAGGTGACGATATTATATTACAAAGGGTAACAATTATTATAAGCAATAATTATTAACCTGAAACACTCAACCATATTGATAAAACCTCCCGAGAAAAGATATATGCCGCCGACGGGACTCGAACCCGTTGTAACCCGAGGAAATTGTTGAATGAAACAATAGTATATATTGAATCATTTGGCGGGGAAGAAATAAGCCGCCGTAGCTTAGTGGACAGAGCTCCCGACCGGCAATCAGAGGGGCACGGGTTCGAATCCCATGTATCTTTTCTCGCTTGGTTTTTTCAATATGTATGAGTGTTTCAGGCTAATAATTATTGCTTATAATAATTGTTACCCTTTGTGCTATGCATAAAAAGCCTTGTCTTAAACATTAGTTTATCAATTTAATAATAATATATATTATAACTTTAATGTTATTTGGTAATTTTATTTTAAAACAAATAAAATAGATGTACAGCTCTAAATCACACAATATAATGTGTAGACCTCAAATCTATATCCGTATTCAATATTCAGAATCAATGACATCTACCCTCGTAAGTTTTTGCTCCATTGAAGATAATACAAAAACTCTCCACTTGAGTGGAGCACTGTTAGCGACATCTCAGCCCCTTTCTTGACGGTGCACTTGTAAGATACACTGGCCTTGCACAAGCACATGGGTTGTGAAACTGGTCCCTTCGCCCGCCCCCCCCCCCCCCCCCCCCCCAACATTTTTTTTAAATTCAGATATAAAATTTATATACATATAAAAAAAAAAAAAAAAATTATGCAATACGTTTAAAATAAATTAATATCCCGCCAACAAGAATCAAGAGTAACTTTTCCGAGTGATCTGGCGGTAGCTATCTATGACACTGGACAACATAAGAACATCATAACAAAATATAATATAAAACAGGAGGCAGTTTAGTTCAGAAATAATAATATTCTGATCAGTTTATTTAATATGGTGCCAAATCGCGCGCGAATGGCAACATAAATAAACCAATAACGCGGCGAAAGCGACGAACTATCATCAAAGAGCAACTTGTAATCAACGAAGGGAGATACGTACGAGAAGCGATCAATGAACCAATCACAATGTTTGTTGAATTTCGAACGATACAATGGTCGTAAGAGCAACAAGGAAAAATAGGTCTTACGTTCGTATGAAATATATTGTATTTGGAAAAAAATTCCTTGACGTAAGTCAAATCCGTATTTCGTTAAATTTTAACCATCGATGCGCGCGCATTAGGTTCACGCATATGGTAAGTGAGTGTTGCTAGCGCGAACTAATAATTCCGTATTACGAGTAATTTTTAAACGATTCGGGGAATATTTTAATTGAATTTGAAAACAATATTTATTTTATCACGGCGCCCCTTCGTAGTGGGCGCCAGGTTTTTTGCACGTTTTTGAACGTATGGCAGATCCGGCGCTGTGTTTCATACACAGTTATTTGTATTGGGAAGCGATGAAAGAAAAACTGAACCGTGTTCCTTCGTCTTCCGGGATTGGTATTTTTTAAAATATTAAATAAAAACAGCATTTAACAGTATGCCATTTTATTTTGATGTATTTTTATTGGCAGGAAAATTTTTACTAATTTTTCATCTGTTATGGCAACGCAAAGTGCTATATAGTCCAGTCAATTAACCTATTGAACTGAAATAAATTAGGGGAAAGCTGATTTTTTGCAGGTGAATAGTACCTGTACCGGGAAGTATTTTCACAAAAGTCCCCATTTCTCCCCCGCTCGCTTTCTCCCCCCACCCTCTTAGCCACAAACATTGAAATTGTTGGGTTCTGTAAATCCATTATATCTTCTTAACTAAAACACATATTAGGAAAAAAAATCTAGTAACTTATTGAATAACTAGCTATATGCTGAGTTGGTTTAATTTTACAGAAATTCTTGTAGCAAGTGCAGTGATAGCGTGCTCCTGCAGCGACCAAATCAAACACATTCTACAATTTAATTTTTTTTCGTCATATTTTGGTATTGTACCTTCTCCCCTGAAGAAGCTACGGTTGTAGCGAAACTGGGTTGGCATTAACTATGGGTTGGCTTTTCACTCGATTCATCGTCTCTTACATTAGAAAATAGGAGGATCCGTGATCTTCACCACTAGCTGGCCACAATTATCGTCAAGCTTTCACCGCACGGCGTCGAGTACATATCTCCGTTCCGACGTTATATGATTTACCTGCTATGCGTCCCGACGTGATGCTTATAGAAATACATAATAAATGCTCTAAATAATTTAACTTTTATTTCAGGTCCTACACAAATGTCTATTTGCAAACATAACACATATACGTTCTAAATTCCATGTATTCGCGTGAATAAAAAAGGCCACAAAAAGTAATAAGTCCTTGTCAAAGTAGTGAGCAAAGAAGAGCTTTACTCCATTCAAACGCTGGTACTTGAAAGAAAGAAACTTATTGCTGAAAAGATACCAATGAAAAACTTATATTCGGGAAACTTTTTAAGAGAATTACTTATAAATCTAGCTATTTGATTATTGATCAAATTGTTGCTCTTAAAATTAATACAAACCTACAATTATTTTGGGAAATAATATAATCCCTACCTCTGTTTGATGCTAGGTACAAATGATAACGATCAACAATAAAACAAAACCATGAATACTGATATCTACATTTGTACCAAAATTATTGAAAAAACGTTTGTTACAATTTTGCTGATTTGCGCTTTTGAACGTCAAATTGTGAAAACTGAGTTCATAAAGCTTTTATTTTACTGCGCATCACTCAATTCCCAAACGTTTAAAGCTTCATATTATAATGATTTGAAACTGACCAATTGGAGCACAAGCCAGTTTTTGGCCGAATGCATCCTTTATATTATAGGGTTACAAATTTAATTGATTTCGAATTTATTTCCAGAATATTGTATGATGATTAGCGCAGACCCGTGAAATATCACAGAACATAATTATAAAATACTTGCCTCAATATCATCCCTTTCAGAAACAAATTTTGTCAATTTTTTCTATTTATTTAACTAAACAATTGTCTTTATTTATCTAACTGTATTTTTGGAAGACAAATTTGTGAGACGATCGGAAATTTAGCTTTCGATTTAAAACCGTCAGTAAACTTGAAAAATCACGAAATCTTTCAAAAAATTTAAACAAAAGATGTACAAATATCAAAGATAGATTTATTTACTAATCAATTAAGATACTATCATTTTCTGATCAGACCTACCTGTCTTATCGCTTGCTGGAATTATTATTGAGATAATCATTTCGAATTTTGTAATATGAAATATCACTGACGTACAAAGAGCAAATTTGAGTTTATTGAAAGCGAATAAATTTACGCAGGAAAAACGCCCACCATAGACCATTGAAATTCGTATGTTTTGTGAATATTATGACTTTAATATTACTGTTTTTTTTTTATTATTTTTACGACAAATAGTAGTAAAGTGTTCTTAGTAACCTCACTTGTGCTACTTTACATCTAAAAAATTAGTAAAAATTCAAAGAATGACGGTGATTTCCACTACCACCGATTAATTGTTCATCTTGAATTATTATATTAATATTAAGCAAGGAATGGAAATAGAAAATTTATTTGGATGACTTCAAATTAATAAACTGACGAAGGATCACACTGGAAAAATAACCATTTAACCAACCTTCAGTTAAAGAAGGTTTATTCTAGGAATCGGACCAGGGCAAGGGCTGCGGAATTGGATATTGTGAATTGCAATTTTCCGCTACCATCTGAGATTTAAAGCCAAAACGAACGTTCAAAAGTATTGAATCTACAGCTTTGGCGAATGAAATTTTTAGTCAAATATCAGCAATATGACTTTGTTTTTTTGCGGAAGATTTGTTTTCGGATTGTGGCTTTTATCACTGAACACTTTTATTGCAAAAATTTGTTGATACATTATTTGACAGATTTAGAAGATACTCTGTGTATCGCCCTGGTCTAAGACCACCATTTAGAATTAAAACGTTGTTTGTGATGGCTTTCGCCATATTTGGTGACCAGATCTGATTAGCCAGCTTCTTCCCCGCCTTCCTCTTCTCCATCTCCTTCCCCTCCCCCATATCTTCAGTCTCACAACATATCCAATTGGCCATAGTTTCACTTGCTCCAGACAGTTGGGATTCTTGTGTGGTATTCCCATAAAGAAAGTATTGTCTCTACATAGTTTAAGGTTGGAATATTTGAACCCCCATCATATTTTATCATTTTAAACCAAAAAAAAAGTATGGACGATCAGCGTCGTTTTTCACAGATATTTGGTGATTACCCATACATTCACGGAGAAATTTTTATTCTAAAATACGATCATTTTATTCGTAAAAATGGTTAAAAACGGGACTGAAGTTCTTACGAACAAATTAACAGTGTTTCAATGTTTATTGGCGGGAACATGTAAGAATAATTTGTTGGAATTCCTAATTTCAAAACAAATTATCCTTACACTTTCCCGCCAATAAACATTGAAACACTGTTAATTTGTTTGTAAGAACTTCAGTCCCGTTTTTACGAATAAAATGATCGTATTTTAGAATAACATTTTTCACCGTGTACGATTAGTAACAAAATTAAAAATTTCATATTTTGGGCATGAAAAATTCGAAAGAAATTTGTTTTGGAGATACGCCAGAAGTGCGGAAAAATATCAGGGCATAGTGATTTTGTCAATTAACTACCTGAGGCTATATTCTCTGATATTTACTTGTTGAAGAACCCAATATCCGGCCAAATTGTTGGTTAACTTCAGACAATTTGACTGACACAGTGAAGCTATCTTGTGCTTTGCAGGTCCTGCTTATATCTGCTACTGTTAGGTACTTTGGAGTTAAGTTAAGCGATCAATAGTCGATGTCTGACGGTGGAACAAACTGTCAACTTACAACTTGGAACTTTCCTCAACTCGTGCTGTGATGACAAGTGGTAATTATCTAATAAGTGATGGGAAAGTCGGGATATAAAACGTGAGTTGAGAGTTTGCGTGATTGAAATAGCGATGATGAATTACGGACGTTTGCATCAAACAAACTAAGAATGAAAATGGCATAACATCAGAACGGTTTCATGAGAATTTGTTGATTTTACGACACGTTTTTGTGTAAGACGGCTTATATGTGAAAAGAACATCTGATGCTTTCCTCCTTCATACAATCAGGGCCTCTTCAAGACCAGCATTATTTTTTTATTAATGTGAATACCGCACAAGAGTCCCAATTGCTTTCAAACGTATGGAGCCAGTGAGAATATGACATCCTCGATTGGGGTATATTGTTAGGTTGAACGTAGTGGGAAAGGTAAGGACAGCAAGAGGAAGGTAGGAAAGTACCTGGCTAACTGCGGAGGCTGTCTGTGATGTTATTTTGTATTTTCAGTAAAAGTAATTTAAATTTTTTTTAATACCACACAGTTATTCCTAACTGCCAGGAGTCAATGGCACATCTAATTAAGATATGTTGTGAAGCTGAATTGTCTAAGGAGATGCGAAGGAGAAAGGTTGTGAAGACCTTGGCTGTTCAGATCTTGTCACCAAACACGGTCAAAGCCATTTCAAGCAAAGTTTGGATTCTGGAAGGCATTCTCAACTTCTCCACCATGTTTTTTTTTTTTTTTTTATAGAGAAACTTCACAAGAGTCCCAACTGCTCCCTTCTGGAGCCAGTGAGACTATGGCATTCCCAATTGGAGTATGTTGTGAGGCTGAAGGTATGTGGGGAAGGGAAGGAGATGGGGAAGAGGAAGGTGGGAAAGTACCTGGCTATTCAGATCTAGTCACTAAACACGGCTAAAGCCATTATTAAGCAACTTTTCAATTCTGAATGGTGGTCTTACACCAGGGCGATACTGAGAGTATCTTCCACTCTGGAACGTGCCGCAAATATTAATTAATTGTGAAATAACACAAATTAATCAAATAAAATTTATTTGCGCACGCCGGGCTCGAACCCGCAACCTTCCGATTGGGAGTCAAGTGTCTTACCACTCGACCACGGACGGTCGT
The DNA here is from genome assembly GCA_951813805.1 of Limnephilus auricula. NCBI lineage: Eukaryota > Metazoa > Arthropoda > Insecta > Trichoptera > Limnephilidae > Limnephilus > Limnephilus auricula. The sequence continues at coordinate 5,752,134 of OX638401.1, forward strand.
CATTCTGAGAGTATCTATAATTCTAGATGTTACACTTTTCGTGGAACCAAGTTATTTTAATGAACATGCGATTGAAGCCAGAAACCAGATCCGAATAGCGAGGTAGGTACTTCCTCACCTTCTATTCCCCATCTCCCTCACCTACCCAATACTTTCGGTCTCACAACATCCCAATTGAGGGGATGTCGTAGTCTCACTGGCTTCATGCGTCTGGGAAGAGTTGAAACTTCCGTGCGGTACTCACATAACTCACATTAAAAAAGTAAGTCAATATCCAAAAAGATTTTCTATTTGAATGGGTCCTATTGCTAAAACATGTTTCCGGCATCGACTATTTATCGAAATATTTATGCATCGTTTTTTCAAAGTACAAACCCGTTAAACCGCAATGAAGCAGTTTGTGAACAGGTTGTTAATATTATTTATTTATTTATTAAAGAATTTTATACATAGTGTACATATTGTGTTATTTCGCCCGCCATGCTAGGGATGTCCCTGTGTTTTGGCGGGTGAAGTATGCAGATTATAAAATTTAAGGTAATGAAGTACGTTTACTGATAATATAATAATTATGATAATGAGGTTTACAGTTAATGCAGCAATGAATTTATGATAATGAAATTTACATATAATAAATAATAATATAATGTTTAAATTATGAACGTAAATATTCAAATTAAATTAATTATAATGAAATTTACATATAATAAATAATAATATAATGTTAAAATTATGAACGTAAATATTCAATTGCAAAGTTTGTTCTATTATAATGTATGCTTTATTGAAATATTTGTTAAATTACAATGTTTTTTTAATTACAATATTCGTTTAATTTCAATGTTTATTCAAATACAAAGTTTGCTCAATTACAATTGTATTATTTTGTAGTAACTCTGAGGAAAGAATGGAGAACTTTGAATAATACACTTTATTTTTATGAACAAGTATAAAGTTTTATTGACACCGTACAACAATACATCCTAATAAGTATTTTCCCTACAACAGATTAAAATGTTTCTTTCTAAGAAGTTTAATGCAGGAGAGATCAGTTGACCGGGAATTTATTAATTTCATCCTGTTGAGGGAGGGAGATATGCTCGCCTGCCATCTGTCTTATAAATTAAAAACTATTTATTCTACAATACAATCTCAAGTTCCACCCAAGATCCAAACCAAATTTCACCTTTGTTTAGATCCTAACCAAATTCAATAATATTAATAAATCAATAACAACCTCTACTTAATTTCTTAACAACAATATTAGTTAATTACAACGTCTTTTCAATTACAGTGTTTGTTCAATTACAACGTTTGTTCAATTACAATGTTTGTTCAAATACAATGTTTATTCAACATAGTTTAAACATCAATGTTTCGGGTAAAGGCACAGTTTTCCATACCATAAACTTGCCACCCTCAGATACCCGTACCTTTCCTTCTTAATGCATCCCGGGAATCCTTCGCTACGTGTTTATTATTATTATTATACAGAGTGCTTGCTACGGATTGATTAGTGTACGCTCTCACAAATGTTTCTTGTTTTACAAACTCATTCAAGAAAAACTCACTAATGAAAGGCTTTGTAAAGAAGACAGATGCGCGTCATGTTTTTCTATATTTGTCTTTAGTTCTCTCTTGTTTCTCAACGAAAAATAAACACGCCAAGGTAAATCATTGCAACCATTTGTTTTTTTTTGTTATGTTTTAATAAAGAAAAACCTTTATATACTCAGTTTTTGTCAATTTGAAATATATTGATGCCATTTATAATAATTAACTTACCACTAAAGCATAAGTCTTTTAAAATATTCTATAAAATTCCCCGTAATTATTTGAGTAAGGGGGTTTCTCACCATCCTCCCAATAGCTTATCTACACTAATAACGAATATTTACGATTTACGGTTAATTTATTTATTAAATTGGAGTTTATAATACGGTACTCGAACCTATGAATAGTAGCCATATATTGGATAAGTTGGCCGAGTTTTCTAACCATTGCGAGTATTTTATTTTTATTTTTTAATAATATTCGTTTTTAGGGTAGATGAGCTATTGGGAGGATGGTGAGAAACCCCCTGAATGTTACTGTTTATAATAATAATAAAAACATAAGTAGGTTTAAAAACTCTTTCGAGGGTTAAAAAGCTTTAGTAAATTATGAAAATTATTGGGAAATTGTTGGGAGTTTTTAGAAATTGTTATAAATTTTGAGTAACTTTGAAAAATGTGAATATTTGAGAAATTATGAAATATTCGTATATATTTTATCGTTGGTTTTATGATATTTTTCGATTTTGTTAGGGTCTACTGTTAGTGTTGTTTATAGTTTTTTTGTTAGTGCAAACCGCGTTCAATCGGATCTACCTGCATTTACCCTTCTTTTAATATCTCTCAGCCTTCCCATTCTCTCGTTAACATTCTTCCCAAATACACAAACTCATCCACAAGCTCCAAGATTTCATCATTAACAACTATATCCTGTTTTGGAATCCTCTCTTTCAAATACCATGACTCTAGGTAATACATATGAATATATTTAGATTATCCGAACGCTCATTATATTTCAATTGATTTTACGAACTAATGTAATTTACAATTTATATATTTACAAAACTGGGAGTACGCGCAAACAAAACTATTTTTTTTTCCATTCCACTTTTAACATAAAATTATTAACAAATATATGACATAAAACTGGTAGTACGCGCAAAACAAAAACTAAAAATCATTTGAAAGCTTCTCCATGTTGGGAAAAGAAGGTTCAGGGAAGATATCTTTATTTGAGAGTAGTAAGAGTTAGAATAAGTGGGTTAGCAACTCGATCGAGTTCTCCGTCAAAGCTCATACTCTCCGGTGTGTGATTCTCTTGGCAAACTTCAAATGCAATAAAACGATTTGTGATTTGTTGTGTTGCGAGGGAGCTAAAAAAGAGATAGGAAATTTATCATTACCGTTTGGACGGAGAAATTTTATCAATTTCCACGGACCCAAGTTTTATATATAAGAGAGACAATAAAAATATTTGAGACGTGTTGAAACAAAGACGGCAATCTCCACAATTGGTCAAAAGTGAGTTAGATATGGCGATGGATAGAGAAACAATAATACTGTTGACAACTACAAAGGGTTCGGAGCATTAATGTCAGTAACCCATACATTTTTAATTAAATGTATTTAGTTCTGCAACAATAACGGCATTCTCTCTTAGAGTAATAAAGGATATGGAACAAAAACGGCAATATCGCTTTGGCCCATCAGAGTGAAAAAACAAAAACGGAAATCTCGATCTAATAATTGAAAATAACTAAATAAATTGCCAATTTTTTTAATAAGAAAAACTCTTTTTTTAACTTTTAAACTTTAAAGGTTATTCTCATCGATGTTAAATATCATTGAAGAAGAAGATAACAAATATTAATCTAACTTAAAATATGAAAATGAACAGGACACAGAAAAAAATAAAAGCTAACGGTCGCACACGAACCCAGATCTCTCGTCTTATCGGGATGTGCGCTTTACCAATTCAGCCGTTGCCACCTATTATAAAACCGCCGCAATTGTCAAAATCATATTTCAAATTTCGGAATTAACAATATTATTTTCGACTAATGTTTTTTCTCCATATTATCGGCAGCTATCTTTTCATTGGAAACATGTGTTCAAAGAACGTATTTGTTACATAGATAGTGTCTCGGATAAATATATCCGATTTTATTTATATGCAACATGTGATGATCTCGCCTTAAAGCTAAGGAATTAATATTTATCTTTATTTCCTTTAATAAAAACGGAATAGTGATGACATCTAGTGAGAATTCAAAAATTTAACTAAAGGAAGACAGGGTAGATCTTCTGTCTCTGCTTGCTGTGAAGACGAATCGGGAGACGACATAAATAATTGCGCTGGTTAGGCACCTCCCCGTTTGTGCAATTTATCTCATTTTAGAATATTGATTCACGGAAATTCACATCACAAACATGTACCTACGTGTCAGAGAGAAATGTTAACTAGAGATGACAATGAATCAGGCATTAATGACCGGGCGCAAGAAAAAATACGAAACACGCACCGTACGATAGATCGCCCGGGAGTTAGGGGCCAGTGGCTACCACGTGTGAACGAATTCCTGAAACAGATTCCCAGTGGCGTCGCCGAGGTTACGTTTGCTTGAAATTAAGGAGGGCAGAACGAATATTTAATCCCAGAAAAGACCAACGGCCGGTAAATAGTTAGAGGTAATTGTGAGAATAGCAGTTGTCAATTCGGTATCGCGTAAATAGCACACACGGACAGTGGAAAAAATATAATTAATTAACAAAACAGGTACAGATTATGGAAGCGGCCAAAATGGGCTAGACTAGCGGGGATGACACGCCACTGGAGAAAAAGTTGAAATCTTAACTCGAATTTCAGCGAGGGCAATTAAGCAGTGATCAATGCATCTTTTGGAAGCGTCGAATTCATGACAAGGAGGGCGATTAGTGATAAAATATTGCCTAGAACTGCCAGTGTGTCAAGAGCTGCATTAAAAATGCAGCTCTTCGACCATCTCCCAACTACACCCGAAACCGACTTTCTTTGATAATCCTTAAAAAATCCCTTCCTCGACCATCTCACAACTACCCCCCGAAACCGCCTGTCCTGGCTCCACCCCTCCTCTACTTGACCCGGTGGTCTTCTAGGCGCATTCAGTTTCGTGGACTCAGTCCGGACTGACAAAAACGTGATGGGCTCCGTTATCTTATGTTGACGCGTGAGGGATGACCTTTGTATTCGTTAGGACGAAGGGAACAATGGCTTGTATTGTTTCGATGATTTCCGACGGGTTGTCGTTGTTCCTGAGAAACACTATAGTCGGGAATGAGTTCTGAACGAAGGTGTCGAAGTTCGTAGGGAGGAGCTGACCAAATTCACGACTTGGAAGGTTCAGCTCGCGAGTTCTTGACCCGGAGGACCAGGATTACATTCTGGATTGACAGTGTGAGGCTGTTGACGCAAGATGAAGACGGGTGCTGTAAAGCTCAGGCCCGCGAATTTACACAAGGAGTATTGTTCTCGTCGCGCTTGCTTGAGTCGTGCAGGGCCTAGTCTTCTCTCAAATTAACTACCGACATAAATTAGTCGCGTACACATTTTGGATATACTAAACACGCACTCTACAATACGTACCTTTTACTTAACGGATTTGGCAGGTGTGATTGACGAAAGTCTGGGAGCTGACAGTTTACTGTAAAGGATGCTGAGGAGACGGCGAAGAGTTCGGTCCCTGAGCCTGCTAATATTATTTCATCGAAAAACCAGTGGGATGCACGCGGGGATTCCCGACCCCTGACTTATCCGCAAGTATTCACTTCGGTATAATGTTCATGGCTGCGGTTAGCTGGGCGGACGTTTAACCTTCAGCATGCTGGCCATCATCAACATATCATCATCATCATCAGGCTTGGGCCGAAGGGCACGACCTGAACCGGAAGTCATCTGAGCACCTTCTGAGAGGTCTTAGACATACTTCAATCACACTCGGCGGAACGGAGCGTCATTTTATGTCTAGCGACACTATCATCTTAATCATCACACCACCTTTACCTTGCGAAGATTTGGTAGAGTTATTCTCCCACTACCGCATTGTACTATGGAGATTTCAACATCTTATTCATCACACCACCTTTACCTGGCGACGTTGGTAGAGATCACTCCCATTACCGCATTATAAGATATTAATCTACTATGGATACTTCTCCGCTGAATTAAACAACCTGCGCCACACACATCTCCTTCCCGACAGGGACGAAACATGTCATTTTTTCATCAGTTGAGAGTCAACATTTAAATCTTCCTGGAGGCGTTGGGATTGGGGTTAGTTCGACGGGTTAATCCTTCAACGAGCTAATTGGGAATTGGAGGCGACGAATCGTAGCAAGCACATGTTTTTCCCTATTCCTACCCAATATACCTACCTGTAAGTAGATTGCATACAACTAACAACCAATAGGAACTTAGAATAACAAATTGAAATTATTCCATGAATGATTTTTTGATATACTCACCCAAGAATAGGTTATAACTCCGAGTTTAGGTAAAACGGCACAGAGAGTTAGGCATATCGTAGGTAGATTAATCGTCAATAGCATTAGGAAGGGTATTAGATCAGTAAATAGTAAGGTAGACTGGGGGGTTAAATGATTAGCCAGTTAGATAGAATATCGTCATTGTTGAAGATCTGACAGATTGCAACACACCACAGTTAAGAACCAAAAGTTACCACAAATCCGTTTAATCTACCTGAATTAGCGCTATAAAGGCGAAACAAAAATAATCACAACGTGTCTAGTTAATTCAAAAGTAATTAAACAACAATTTATCAGTACGTACTTGCAGCTCCAGCAGTAACTTAAGGATTTCAAAACTTAAAGTTATACAAAAAAAATTATCACTCTTAAATAGGTGAGAGAGGGGGGGGGAACCATTACAAACACCTATTGACTTTTTATAAAAGTTTTAATAAATATTTAATTTTTTATAATAAAAACTCAACTTATTTTGTAAATCACATATTTCGTAAATGCCCGTGTAGACATATATTATTATTAATAAATAAATATATGCTGTATGCTGGGTGGATTTTTTAGTAATTAATATTAGAAATTCAATCATCCTAACGACGAGAATCTGAATTATAATACTTGAATAATTATAATCCTTGAATTTCAAAACACAATGGTTTGCAACAACTATTTGAAAAAGAAATACAATGCAATGAGATGAAAATGTATTACGTCTAATTGGTTTAATTTAATAATTATTATTATGCCTGCAAATGATGTGCTTAATTATACTCGTACATTGCGTTTTATGTAAGAAACACCATGACAATATACCTTGGCATATCACTAGACAGAAGCCTTACTTATAGCCTTTACCTGGAGGCCGTAAGCAAGAAAACTAAGACATCATTAAACATAATTAGCTGTGGAACCAGCCATGCTTTCGAAGGAATGGAAGAAAACACCCTCGGGTAAATTCCGGTTTATGTCATCCGTCTCTTCCTGAAACTCTAAGATTTGTATTGTGTTAGGAAACCCTTTTAAACTGAAGGCGAGCATATAGAAGTGCACCCTCAGCCAGATTACTCGATCGAAGATGCGTGACAGATCACCCCGAAGAGCGTAGATAATATTAAATCGATTTAGATATAGTCACAACCACCGTGCTTTTGACACAAAAATATTGACCGATAAAATCAATGTTGTATGAAACTAAACAAGTCCAACCACAGAGTAAAGAATGTCCACTCTTCCGTTCACTGGCGGAACTTCTGTGTTGCACAACGACTCTAGATGGTAACAGTAGATAAATCTCTGCAATTCGATATAAACGGTACAATATTTCCAAACATCGCTTTTCTATGGTTCAGAAACATATTTCATTTCGTGTTAGTAGTTGTTGTGTCAGTTAGTTTGCAATGTTTAATGCAATTTCAGATGTGTTATTTGTTGTTTTGTTGTTCCAAATAAGTTTCAGGTTCGTGTGATAACTAGTTGATTTATTAAATTATTGTAAATATTACAATCAACATAAAACTAGACTCGATGTCCTTACTTGAGTAGCCCTAAGAAGTTCTGAGGGTGCCAGCTGGCGGACTGAAGACGCTCGCCAAACTCTCCGATACTTTCAGCGATCTTGGTAACCGTTCGTACATAAATGCAAACGACGATAGACGGTACCCTTCTGATATCATCCTTAACTTCCATCTGTTGGAATATAATCAAACTTCGTAAAAACTTAATCGATATCTGTTGAAGGATGCTAAAACTGCATGATTAACCTCTAATAGTAGTTCAGAACATTACGATGAGGAATTGTATTGATTTCAGGGTGTTCAGATTAAAAATTCTACTAACAGCAATACTACTAGCCAGTGTTAACTGAAGTAAAAATACGGTGGAGCGTACTCATTTATTTTAAAAAAATCTAAATTTAATATTACGATTAATTTTTTGGATAACTGTACAAATCATCGGTTTAAGTGTTATCGAAAGTATGAATCATCGGTTATAGTGTTATCGTTAATACAAATCATCGGTTTTAGTGTTTTCGTTAGTACGAATCATCGGTTTTAGTGTTATCGTTAGTACGAATCATAGAAATCCTTATTATTGTATCACCATTAAATGTACATTTTTAATTACCGATTGTGTGGGAACGAGTAGAAAATTAAGATACACTGTTTTAAATTTTTTTTAAACCAATCATGTTACACAGAATTCTTTAATTTACGAAGCTCAGACAGATAACCAATGCTTCAACTAACTTATTATTTTACTATCTGTATATAATTATTAATTATTTTATTTATTCTTTAATAAATTGAATGCCCTTAAAATTACCAATAAATCGAAAATTTGATTATCTACGAGTATATATCGCACATCCGTCAAATCAGAAAAACGCCGTAAGTCAAAAAAGTTAATTTTACAAAAGAGCGAAAACAAATGATGATTGATAAACCAAGCGGTTCCATCAAAAAGAGACACCAGCCACATCTCGCGGAGATAGAGTGATCTAACTTTTATTTGACTTTTCGTGGGGCTTAGATAACCAAAACCACTTACTATTCAGATATAAAAATATGATTTTGACTAATGACACTTTTCTACGTTGTGTGCGATATAACATATGATATATATTTTACGTGATCTAATCAAATGGGATTAATAATTCTATTTTAGATAGATTAAGATAACGAGAAGATTGCCGTAACTGTAGCTACAACTAACGAAAAACCTTAGCTCTGAATTTACAGAGCTTTTTCTCTATGGAACTTTATGTTTCCGTAATAAAAGACGACACATTATTTAAAACACATTTTCGGAAATTTCGTTATTTTGCGCTTTTATTTTAAATAAATTATAGGACTGCCGAGAAATAAGGAGCCAGCTTTCCGGTGATTTTCTTCCCAGATGTATTTAACGAAGAGCTTTTTGAACTTTTGTAAGGAGCGTGATATGCATTGGAATAAAAGTTAGGCCATACGTGGAGCATAACGGGGTATATTGGAGAATAAAGGATGATAGTACAGCGCAGTGGGGCACACACATATATATCTTAATTCATGGAAACTGGGTCGCGTGGCAATGTTCCAATGAACGGAAGCAAAAATATCGCATTACTTGGCCCGGAGGCAATTAATTTTTTATCAATATTTCTTGTGGTCAGAGCTTTCCGGTGTATAAAATCTGTTTTAGACAAAAATATTTATTATTAACTTTTATTTTTGAAATAACATATAAGTAAAACCTCGAAATATTTAATTATTGAATATTGATATTGGCTACTCTCAAACGAAAATTTGAAAGAGAAAAATCAGAAAAAGAATCGGTCGCATCTAGAAATTGAACTCAGGACCTTGCCCTTGCCGGGGTATGCTTTAACCACTGAACTAATTCGACTCTATCCCCTTATTCAATATGTAACCGTTTCATACTTCGTGTGAGAACTGAGAACTACAAACATTATCTTCATTTTATTGCACATGTTTTATTGGTTGCTATCTTTAAGTATGATTGCAAGATTCCGAACTAAATGCAATTTAGATGGTGTTTTTGATTAATATATGCATTTTTATTTTAATTTACGACATCTATTGACTTTTTTGGTAGTGTAGGAAGACTATCGTATTTTATTTTTCAAATAACTTATTATATAATATTATATTTTACTTTTATATAGATAACTTACTTGTATATAATAACTTTTTCTTTCTTTCTTCGAGTCTTTTATATGTTTTAAATCAAACAAACACTTAGTATTTAACCACGTATATGTATTATGACTATGCAGGTATTACAATAATTTGAAAAATGGATATGGAATTCACATAGTTAAAAATAATATAAGAAAAAAAAATATTTATGAGAAAAATCAAGTGAGAAATTGCATGAGAGTTGGATGAAAAGTTTATATTTGTATTTCATTTATGTTTTGTCAATTTGGAGGATAAATGGCGTTATTTGGTAAATTTTAGAGGAACATCGTAATTTTTAAGATCAGTAATCATCAGTTCATAAAAACTTACCTTTTTCCATGCAAAATATATTACTGACTGTCTCGTGATACAGAGAAGTGGTGATTTCTCTTACCTGTAAATAAAGGAAAACATTATGTTAGTAAGAAATTTATATACTTTTAACATATTGTGGCGGTTTTTTAAAACGAATGGAATTATTTTTTCTGCGAAGCACGCCAAAATTTTAAGTTATTCATGCGTCCTATTCGTGGAAGAAAGAACCTCGTGAATAATGTAAAGACAACAAAAAATCAACGAAATTCACTTCAGTCTCAAAAACAAAGTATTCCAATTTAAGTAAAATAATTTCTTAAAAACCAGGCAATATTATGTCTTTTTAATTAATGAAGACAATATTAGTGAAACTCAATCTAAATCTGAAACAGAAAAATCAGATGTGACCTGGAATAAAAAGTAATAAAAAATTAATAAACAAAAAATTTACGTATAAAACAAATGTAACAAAAAATCACTATAAATTTAGTGCTACGAAGAAATATTACATATTTATCATACTCCAAAAATAAACTTTTTTTGAACAATACATGCCGCAAAATTACATGGAAAGCCGAATGAGTAACAAGTAATTGGCCGAACTGTTTCATTATTTCAACGAAAAATGACGTGCTGAATAATAATTGAGTGATCGATATCACTAGGTTAATTATTATTTATAGTTGTGAGAGCGACACGAGCGCCACCACTGCCCCTGGCGGCCGCCGGGTGATTTACTCGTTCGACTGCCCATTTTCCGCTCGATGTGTCTCAGGTAAAGGGGTGCATTATTATTTAAACGCATCGAGTTTATTCAGAGGTTTTCAGTAAATGTGCATATTTGCACTCGATTTATATTTTGGCTATTTAAAATAATGCCAAAACAAATATTTTTGGCGTACGCATGGCCTGTCTGTTCTTTACTTATTTGTATTTAAAACTAAACAATACTTTGTAAAATTGTTTTAACTGCAAAGAAAACAAACGTGTCACAAATTATTGAAATATCCAATGTAAAAAAAAGTTATCCTGAAATGTTACCTTATGGAAATAGATAAATAAATAAATAAATACCTAAATACCTAAATGGTATATATTAAATGGTGTATATTATATTACATAATAAAAATAAGTAAATAAATACCTAAATGGTATATATTCCTATTATATATGAAAACTTAATAAATAATCCTGATAAAATAGGCCTGTAACATAAACTGCATGTAAACTTTTTTTGTATGGATGTAATTGTAATGTATGTGGATATCTATGTTGTTTCAATGTGTCTCAACAGATGTCGTTAGTGTAGGTAGTTATACGTAGTTTTAAAGTGTCTCAACAGAGGTCACTAGCAGTACTATATGAGAGAGACTACTGCAACACCGCACTAGAGGGCGCGGTGGCTCACTTATTGGTACAGAGCAACCATAAGAACTCGCATTGATTAACACAGCATCCTTTAGAACGGAAGTTAAGTCCAGTTAGATTGTTAGATATACACTCTGAATACGAAATGAAAATAAACAAGACTCGTCTCTGATGAACCGAAGTATTTATGAAGACTCCCGATCGTCATATTTGTATTGTTAATTAGAGGAAACAATAGTACACGACAATAATAAATATTTTGATGAAAAAAACATAGCTTTACATGGCAGCAGCTTAAATATTTATCTAAAAATAATTGTGTCGATTACAGCCTCGCGCCGAGAAGCAATTGTTTATAAACACTGTTTCAGATACAAAATCTACGTGTTTTTTAAACCAATTCATATGTTTCTAAAACAATTAAAACTGTTGCGGAAAACACTAACAGCCTCACTAATAAACTTTCTGAAATAAATTAACAATTGTTAAACGACCGTGTATGAAAAACCTTTCTAATGAAAAACTGACAAAAAATTATTCATGGAAAGATAAGTACATTTGCACATTGCCTACACAGCCAAAGAGGGTAGTTTATTTGTTGTACATATTTGTTTTATTTGTTATTTCTCAACGAATTTCGAAATTTTTCCAAATATTTTAAATGTCTTTGTTTCTTATTTTTGAAAATGTCGTAAAACCAAAAGCCATTTTAGAAATAAGATAAAATTACCTTTTAGATTTTTGTATTTAAAAAAAAGTGGATCCTGTACGATAATCGGAAATGCTCATCGCAATGGCTGAACCCTGCCTAACCAGCCAAACCATGCCCCAAGCGAAAATTGACTCCAAAAAAGTAACTTGTGAGCGTTTGGTGGACTAGTGCTGGTGTCGTTCACTACAATTATAATTTTATTGTATTTTTCGAAACACAAATACATCAGTAAATAGCTGTATAAATTTGAATTTGGAATTCCTAACCAAAGAGAAGATATTTGAGATCAAAGTTGCCAGTACGGCAAAACGCCAATTTCATATGTAAGGACATAATATTACATTAACATTTGAAACAACCAACAAATGTGGACGGCAAGATCTCCGAAACATTATTTCTGTAAAAACCTACGTCGTGTTTCAGAAGCCGTGTAAACGAAACATATTTTTCTCTGTGAATACGGCTTTAAATTTCGCCAGAACGTTCAAAATATAGAACTTTCTTCTTCTTCCTTGCACTGTCCCAACTCATTGCCTAGGTAGGCTGTTGGGGTCGGCTCTTCAAACCCAGAACGACTGGCTTTCCTCCGCTTCATTTTGCTTGCCCCTGGAGTCCTGCAAGCTGGCCCTGACACAATGTCAGTCTCTGGATCACCGAGGAGAAAATCACCCTCGCTGCCAGACAGGGTAGTGCATCTTTGCGTATGTTTTTCCATGAAGCATTGGTTGATTTGACTATATGGTTTTTTTATCCACCGATGGTCATCAGACGTGGAACCAGAGTGACCCAACTGACTAGGGCTGCATCCGCTATCATTGCCCATTTATGGTCAATTATCGGATTAAACTAATGAGCCTGGATACCCATTAGGTATGGTGTATGCGACTAGTACCCGAATACGTCGAGTTGCCACACCTACCATTTGTGAGCCGCCACTAACATGTGGGACAGACGCTCACTGCTTCTCACTTTAGCCGTACTTTTGGGATTCCCCGACGGGTTGGTTACCATCAACTTCACCCTCCAGTCCGTTGCCCGTTGGTCACCGCGTGGAGGTATGAGAAGCGTGGGTGGGGGAAGCTATGTCGGTCCAGGCCCTAGGACCAATGTATTGCGCTATAACCACCCAACCAAAAAATATAGAACGATCACCATATATTTGTAGTGTAGCATAAAGAACACTCCTCGTGATTTATTTATAGTGAATATTAGATGTAGATTATGGGATGCATAATATAAGGCTATGGAAGCCCGCCATTCCTGGCCACCGGCCAATTGCCCAGCTCTATTTAGTGAACACAAATCAGAAATTAATTGAGGATACACGGTAGACCATTATATTCTTTATATTGATTTATTTTTAAGGTATTATCCCATGTTACGCTATCTCCTTCTTTAGACAGGCTTCGGACAGTATAAGAGTCTCCATCATCAGGTCAGATGTGTAATGGATCATCACTATAATACTTTTGGCCATGAAAATGGTATGTTTTTTTATGTCAATGTACCTTTATGAAAAAGGCATCTTCATATAGAAGCCAACAACACTAATGCAGCAAATAACTTACCAATTACTCGCACGATTACAACTTATCCACTGTGAAAAAAATTACTACACGTAGACATTTTTTTATGATTCTTTGCTATCATAAAAAAAAAGTTTTTTTAGCGTGATGTAAATTTTTCAAAACTACTTGCCCTTAATGTTTTATTAAATTTGTATTAACAATCAATTACAATTCGGAAGCGTAACACTTTATTTTATTATTTAAAATTATTGGTGAAATTATTAAGATACTGTATGGACATTCTTAATAGAAACTTTAACCATGTATAATTTAAGATTATACATTTTCTCTTGTACCATAATGCACTGTATATGTCTAAATAAATGAATACATTATAATATCTCCCCTACTACTATAGATATTGGGGATACAGTGCCAAAAAGCTTGTTCGTCAGATCCTCTTTTGGTCACGTGCACAGGTAAGCTGTAAATCTGTCAGTATTAATACAGCTTTTATATTCCAACAACAAAGCTCTGAAGTGTTAATAAAAGCTAAGATAACACACAATAAGGCGCTTTTCGCCCGAAGCCTACAAAGTCATCAATATTCCAACGAAATTTTATGGAGATTTATTACTTTAATAAATCTCCTCTATACAACTCATGAAATTGACTTGTATTTTAAATAACTCTTTAGTAACGAAAGCATCACTTTAAATACGAACAATTTTTAACATTAAACTTATTAGATAAACAACTTATACATATTATTTTACATTAATTCGAGTTTAGTCTTCATCAATACAATAACAGCTTGTACTTAGCATCGAACGATTTGTGGAAAGCGACAGTTGACGTGATAATTTGTATCGTTATAATTTTTTTCTTGCTATTGTTTTCCCTCATTCATTTAGTCCGGACCTATTCAAGACCCACATTAATAAATTTCTTCCTACAGCTTATACCTTAATCTGCCTCACAATGCTGCCCAACCATTTGGCGATATAAGTCCCCTGTCTTTATACTGTACATAAATAGTAGTATAGACAGCCTGCAATTACGTAACCGAATTTCATGTAGGTACCTACTTGAGCTACTCGTTTAAAAATCCTGTTTAAATGTCGAAATACCAGGACCGAGCATTACAAACATACAAACACTCGGTAATACTTTTGCATGAAGTTAGTAACAGGTGTGCCGGATCTATTTAACTGCATTGAAGACAGGTACAGGAAGGCTATACAATCAAATATTTTCATGCATCAGTGATATCACGAGCAAATCCTTAAAAATGATGGGAATATCAAAACCATTCAAAAATCCCCAATCCAATATAATCCCACACAACTCATTGGTCAGAAGCAAATTGGAATATGGGAGTGTTATCTGGAACCCACACTATTTAAAATACACAAAAACTATTAAATCTGTACAAAAAAAGTTTCTAAGAATGTTATCAATTAAATTAAACAAATAACTTTGTATCAACCACTAACATATAATCACAGTTACCAAAAATTATAATTTTAATTAGGTAATTGTGATAATATAATAGTGGTCGATACAAAGTTATTTGTTTAATTTAATTAAAAATGACGCCACAAAGTGATTTTTCGAAGTTTGAAGAAATAAGAATGTTATCATTTAAACTTAGCCTAAATTCCTTACTTCAATCTTACGAAGAACGAATCCAACAATTTAATTTTACAACTCTTGCTAAAAGAAGACAATTTGCAGACTTAATATGTTTACAAAATATAATTCATGATAAACTTGAAATTACTCATTGCCTGAGCAGTATTAACATTAATGTTCCTAATAGACGCAATTTAAGGAATCATAATATATTCCATCTTGAATTATTTAATAACAATATTGCATACTACAATCTACTGTCATGAATATGTCGTCTTTATTGTCGTATTGAATGTGACTATACAGTTATTTATGCTGACAGTCTCGCATATTTAAAAAAACATATTTACAAACGTCTAGAGAATAGTCATAATTTAACTTGAATGCTGTTACTAACTCTATCTATTATTCTATTTGTACATCATATGTTTCCTTAAACTTTATGTTTTATCTTACTTATACTTTTAAACCCTATACTTATCTTTATATTCTGTTATTTCTCATTTTTGTTATTTATAATCATTGTTACTCCGTAGTGAAATACAATTCTTAGACTGTGCATGCTGTGAACATTGTTAAGTGGAATATTAACGCCTACGCTCTCAACAGTGCTTATTCTACATTTTTTCATGTTAATATTCTGTAAATGTTCCAAAACAATAAATAAATTTTCAATCAATATGAATATAATTTATGTCTCCTTTTATTATATATTATAATTTTTATGTCCCTACTTGTATCTCTTACTTTTATATCCATCAGAGATTTTATTCAATTTAAACCCTCTAACGTCATTTTACAGTCAGGTGCCACAATTTATTGTTATTCTTTTTTTATTATTTCTAATATTTTCTCATGGTTTTAACCTGTACTATTATTTATTCATCTTTATTAACTAAATTTCATTGGTGAAAATTAATAAAATCTGTCTCAGTAGGAACTCCGGTTTTGAGAGCAGTGGCAGGTTAACACAAGCAGTTTATATAGAAATAAAAATAACAACAATATTTTATTTAAAATTTAAGTCAAAAGACAACAGTGTGGTACCATTGGAAAACAGACTTAAAAATAGGTTTTAATAAAATCAATGATGCTTTTTCTGTCCTGGTTGATGATCCAAGACTTGGTGTCTGATTTATATTTAAAATAAATTGTGTTCTGTCTAATAGCCAGCGAAAGCGCATTGTACTTATACATAGTGAAAATACAACAGTGTGGTACCATTGGAAAACAGACTTAAAAATAGGTTTTAATAAAATTAGTGATGCTTTTTCTGTCTTGGTTGATAATCCAAGACTAGGTGTCTGATTTATATTTAAAATAAATTGTGTTCTGTCTAATAGCCAGCGAAAGCGCATTGTACAGCAATTATTTATTTGTTGCAAGTTTTCGAAAATTTCGTTGGCCAAAAGTTGTTTTAGTGAAAGGGACCAGTAAGTGACTTATGCCCTTTGATTTTAGTATCTCGAGCAGTTTGGACTATGACGTGCAATCATTGTTTATGGTATATTTTTACCGTGGATTTAAAATGAATTAATATAATATGATTTTGCAGCCAACAATCTTTTACAAGGAAAGCAAAAAGTTTTCTTTCGAATAGTCAAAACAAACCAAGTCAAAAAACATTTTGTATTGTTCTTCCACAGTTGTCCATAATCATTTTGTTTTTCAGCATCTTAATTTACATCGCCATCGCAATACAATTTAACAATACTCACACTAGCAATGGAACATGATAAATATTTCCTCGTCTTTACTAAGTTTAATTTTCTCCGTCTTTCTAGTGCATATCGCGGCGTGTGCCGTACAGCAGTAGTTCTTGGGTTCCACCTTTGTCTAACTTCTCTGCAGACGGGGAGAGATACTGCTGCAAAACACGGGACTTGTAAAGTCGGGATAAATTCCCGAGAATTTCATTCTACTCCATTTACAGGGACATTTAGAATGCCAAGGTATGCTTTACTAACGAGAATCGCGACAGGGTTGAATCACTTAATCAGGTATGCAGGTTATTAGATTTCTCACGGACCTCTTCTATTTGGTATGCAAAACACTCAGAGATGAGTGAAGCACTGTTTATTGTAGTTTTCTTCGTGGATATTCCGTATATTAAGACGTATTATAAGGGATAAATTATTTAAACTAATTGAAGATAATAAGGAAGTTGAGTCCATTTTTTTTTAACAAAGTTCAAATGCAAACTTAAATAGTCGTATTTTTTTATAAAGTTCGTTTTCATAATTAAATTAATTCTACAAAGTTTGAATTTTATTGAGGCCGCCAAAACGCCAGGTAAAAGGCGGGAGTGTGTGTGACGTCATCTGTACGCTTGTTTGTATGAAAAATAACGGTAAATATTTACAAAACCGGGACACGCTTTATGGAATAAAAAAAATTATTAAAATAATTGTAGTAGTTAGATATTAACAAGTACTAAGGAATTCAGTTAGGTACCGGAATTTCGAAAATAGTGTATTTTAATGGTTATTTTTTTAAATTTAAAAACACGAAATGTCATTTGTCACAGAAACTTGCAATAGTTCCTAACATTATCGGTCGGTGAAAAATGACATTATTTTTAAATTTAAAAAATAACCAGATGAGATGGCGTAGAGAAAGGTGGGAAAGTACCTGGCTATTTAGATCTGGTCACCAAACACGGCTAAAGCCATCGAAGTATATCAATACGGTAATGCCCGTACGGTTCAAATTAAGGAACCCTACTCCGAGTAAATCTCCAACGCCACACTGTATGGAAACCGTTCTGAGCCTTCCGTGAACGTGCATTTTTCCAGCTGCTGCCGTAATATACACACTTAGCACTCGCTCAAACGCGATTTGCAAACGGAAGTGGCGCCATCAGGTAAAATACTTTTGAAGTTTTCATATTATTATTTTTCCCTTGGAATTAAATTTGATATCATCATCAAAGTATATTAATACGGTAATGCCCGTACGGTTCAAATTAAGGAACCCTACTCCGAGTAAATCTCCAACGCCACACTGCATGGAAACCGTTCTGAGCCTTCCGTGAACGTGCATTTTTCCAGCTGCTGCCGTAATATACACACTTAGCACTCGCTCAAACGCGATTTGCAAACGGAAGTGGCGCCATCAGGTAAAATACTTTTGAAGTTTTCATATTATTATTTTTCCATTGGAATTAAATTTGATATCATCATCAAAGTATATTAATACGGTAATGCCCGTACGGTTCAAATTAAGGAACCCGACTCAGAGTAAATATCCAACGCGACACTGTATGGAAACCGTTCTGACCGGACCGTGAACGTGAATTTTTCCACGGAGCTGCTGCCGTAATATGCACACTTATCACTCGCTTACATGCGATTTGCAAACGGAAGATTTATTTTGTTTTTATTAAACGTGTGGTTTGTTTCAATGAGATGGTTAGCAAATTCGGAGAAGCCTTTATTATTAATACATCCTATTTTCTGTTTTTTAAAGACTCGTGCAATTTCCAATGAAATAATATTGATGCGTGTTTTGTGTAGTTTTTTAAACGAAGGACCTTGAAATGTGTATGTTTTAACCACTACACAAGTAGAAGTAACCACATAAGGAAAGTGAGAGAATTACTCACTGCGGGACTTGTAATACTTTCTTCATTTGGCCGGTTTTAACTTTGCACTGTGTTGATATTTCAATAATATTTCATCTTAGAGCAGTGGGTAGCTAAAGAGCGGATGCGGATGCGAAAATTAAATGCAGAGATGTTTGCAGGAAGAGGATCGATTATTGACTGATTGTGGGTAAAAGGAAAAAGTGACACGTTTATAGGGAAAGGTAGGAAGAAAATGCGACAATACTAGCTACAAGTACAGCAGTTCATGTATGTGTATAGGTTTGTATAGATGTATGTATGTAAGTGTAGCTGTGTAAATGCCCAACCAAATATATTTTTTTAACCATTATAGTACCTTATTTTCCGCTTAATTATTTGAGTTCATCCCTTGTAAGGCCACAATAACTGCATCACACAAACTGCAGACTACCACGGGAGTTGGGAACTCATTCAGTTTAGTTCATTTACCTCCTGTGGTCTTAAATTCAATCCCTTGCACCACTGTGAATTTGTTAGGCTTTATGTAAAGTTATTGGGTGCTCTGACAAATAAATTCACCTACTATATTGTTGCCTTCTGTAATCCCCTTGAATTTTTTAATGGAATGGATGCGACAGGCGACGTGTTTTCGGTGATCCTAAATGACCGATCGAGAATCAATGCGAAAACGAGCTTGATATTATGTACAGATTTATGTTTGTTTATACAATCATTTATCATTGAACCCGGTGTAGTACCTACCTTGATTTATCACGTCTCATTTGTTAAGATTAAATGAATACTTATTAATGTTTACTCCACAAAGTTGAACCCTTTTTACAGCACTTGACATCTGTAAATATCTATAATATAACAATTAATGTTTGTGTGTGTGTTCGTACCTTATGCGCGGCCACACCGTTCATCCAATTGCGATGAAACTTTAGGAATATGATGTGCGCATACCCGGGATGGTTATAGGATAGTGAGCTCTGGCGTTATGAAATTATTTCCTATACTATTCATACGATTGCAATTAAAATTTCATCCGATTGCTATATTTTTTTTTTAATTGTTGTGAACATGCCTGTGAATACTTTTATATATACTAGTGAGCTCTGGCATTATGAAATTTGCATATACAATTAAATACTAGTGAGCTCTGGCATTATGAAATTTGCATATACAATTAAATAGATCACGCGATTTGTTGGAAAAATGGGGGAATTTTATGGAGTTAGGCGGCAGGGAAAAAAGGCTGTGGGGAGGGGTATGCGGGAGGGTCAGTTGGGGAATTAAGGAGGAGGGGTTCGCGGGAGGGGGGACGAGGAAGAGGGGAAGGCGTAGAAGGTGGAAGCGGAATGAACGGGGGGGTTCGCGAGAACGGGGAGGGCGGGAGAAGAGAGAGGGAAAGCGGGAACGCGAGAAGATGAAAAGGAAACGCGGAAGGGGAAGAGGAAGAGGAGTCGAAAGGGGAACGAGGACGAATGGGAAATGACAGGGAGAAATGCATGCCGGGTATCAGCAAGTAACGTATAAAAATCCCATCACACATTATAACCCGTTTCAGTCCAGCAGCACCGTACAGACGAGACAGAGCGTGTATCACGTGATCCGTTGCGATGTATCACAATGTGGTCAGTGTCTAAGCATGATAGAAAAAAAGTTTTTATTGAAAATAAAAATCATTCGACAGCAAAATGACATCTACATTTTTACTCCAAATACGCTCAGAAAAAGCTGATTAAAAGCCTTCGGACACATCGTGTACTAGAAAATTAGGAAAATGTAGAAAAGTTATGCTCATCGACAGAGCCGAACGGCGCCTGGCGCTAGTAAAAACCTCAAAAATAGAAGGTGTTACCTGCGCCTTGAATCCTTGTCTCTTTGGCGCCTTGGCAAGTCGGCGCCCGGAGCGGGACGTTCCAATTGCGCCTGCACAGAACCTGACCATCGACTCTTTTATCGAAACATTAAGCCTTTGGAATAAAAGATTTCAGGGACTTTTCACTATGATCATTGAAGTACCGGAAATTGAAAGAACTACGAGACATTTCTGAAAATTCATAGAATTTAAATAAGTCACAAACAATCAAATCATTTAAAAAATTGTATTCTTATCTTACCCTATTTCGACAAAGTGGACTGCTCGTTTTTGTTTGACAAAGAAATTGTTTACGCTCTCATAAAGTCCTTATCCATCAAACTAAACATCAACTGACAGGAGACTTACTCTGGCGGCCATAGGGTGGGGAGGGGGAGGGATTGAGTCACGTGGGATGGGGCGGGTGATGGTATTTTGGGGGTGGCCACCCCTTAGGACCAGACATGACGTCACACCATCTTTCAGTCAAACGCTTAGGGGGAAGTGATAGACAGTATTTACTCTAAGAATCAAAGTAATCTATGTGACTACTAACAAGAAGCACAATGTAGGAATCTTAAGTATATTATTGTTTTGGGGTGGAATAAAAATCTTGTTCAGTTAGGCAAATTCTCACTTACGAGCATAGTGGGCTTGTGCTTAAGTGTGATGCACGGAATTTTACTTTGTAAGTATGAGGTAGTAGTGAATAATGTATTGGTGAGTTTTTTTTTTGCAGATGTCAATAATTATATTTCTTAGATTGTGCTCATAATAAACGGACATATATTTTCAAAAACATATTAAGAAAAACTAATAATTATTTCGATGTAAGTTTCTTTTTGTTTGATTTTTCTCAAATACCATCTTAACGCCATGGTGACTATGTATTTATTTAGAAATAAACCAGATACAAACGTCATTAATAATTATAAATTTTCTTTTACGTAGAACGAAGGTGTTTTCGATTTCTATTAATTGATAGTAAATTCATTTCTTTTACTGACCCCAGCAGAGCTTTTACATGATTATTATTTTAAAGACGAAGAAAATCTCAATGTTCTCAACAACATAAAAATAAAATGCTTTACAATTGAAGGTAAAAAAATAGTACATAACAAATAGAAACGATCATTTTATATAATTCTAAATTGTGAGATACTATCTACTGGAAACCTATAGCTATAAAATATAAATATAATAGAATTTTTATCGTACTTCTATTATTTTATACTTCCTCGTATTTACAGTGTACATTATTACACGACAAGACGATAACATACATTTAAACAACATACACGCTAACTATGATACGCAATCCATTGGATACGAAGAGGGCAACTTATATAATTGCCTTCTAAACGTTCAAACTGAAAAATTACTGGGTAGATTTTTTAAAAATATTCATTTTGTGTCTTAGTAAACAAAATAATGAAAGAGAATAGTATTTATTGTAATGTAATGTATTTCTAGTCAAATAAAAAACTTTAAAATATATATTCAGGAATCAGTCGCACAATAAACGAATGAAATAAATCGATGCAGAGCTAGGCGTTGAAATTGAAGTCGAATCCGTTACTTCTCTCGAAATCAAATTCGTAAACACAAATGTATCGTCACCTAAAAATGTACGTAATGAAATATGTAGAACTATATTAAATTTGCATAATAAAATTGTATGCCACCCTTTATCATCCACTGACTACAAAATCAGGTTGTAACTAGACTCCCATAAAACGGTGCAGGATATTCAAAGGAAGCATAATAAAATGGAATAGATTCTGTAGGCTTAACAGGCGATGAGGGAAATCTCCGCGGCCGTTATACAAACAGCGATACATTAAATAAAGATCACCTTTTGATATAACACCCTTAACATTATTATGACTGAAACCAAGTCGTGGTATAAAGGAAAGCCTTTTTGTTGTGGAGGGGAAGTTACATTAAACAGAATGAAATGAATGGTAATTAAATCTTATGGCATTTACGAATTAAGTCATTTCTTAAGTTTTCATGAATAATAAAAAGGTGAATTGTAATAAGGGTGATAAAGTAATATTTTATTTTATGGGAGTGAGTTAATCTAAATAAATTATAAGATTTGCGGTTCAAAAACTTTTTCTAATATTTCCTACTTTAGGGTTAAAACTGGACAAGTAAAGTTGTAATGTTAGGGTCTTGATTTAGGTAATATTTTGATTTTGATGAAAGGAACAGAAATATTAGGAAGTACCTGAATATTCTTATTCTTATAGTTATTAACTGACTAATGAATATGTTATTAACTTTTTAATTGAATGTTATTGTCACTAAAATATATTATTAACATTACTGTGTAAATAAAAAGGCAGAAAATAAAAGGTAAAATATAATTAAAAAAGTAACTAATACGAATATGATTTTCTTTCATATATTACGTTATTTTTTTGATGAAATAAATGTGTAATATTCTTTTTCTTATAAGAAAAATTCTCTTTCTATCTTTTGAAGGTTATTCCCATCAATGTAATATATCATTGAAGAAGAAGATAATGAGAACCTCGCGTCTCGCCGGGACATACGCATTAACCAATTTTGCCATTGCACCCTATTTTAAGACCGTCATATTTGTCAAACACATATTTCAAATTTCAGAATTAACAATATTATCTTCGACTAATGTTTTTTTCCCCAAATTATTGGCAGCTACATTTATTACTTTATTTATCCCAGTCACTATCTAGGTAACAAATACTTCTTCTTGTTCATTTTCAAAAATTTCATTTTTTTAAATTTGATTAATTTTTTAATTTTTATTAATTTATTAATCTTCTCACATGTTATTAATATAATTTTTTTACATAGAAATTAACCTCACTAGGACTATAATAGCCTGTATTGAGGTTAACTTTAGTACATTTAAGTGAAGAAGCATACGTTAATGTTTTACACACATAAGTTAAATTCAACACATAAGTTAAATTAAAAAAAAACACAAAAACTGCAAAAAAAAAAAAAAAACACATA
This sequence comes from Limnephilus auricula, assembly GCA_951813805.1. Taxonomy (NCBI): domain Eukaryota; kingdom Metazoa; phylum Arthropoda; class Insecta; order Trichoptera; family Limnephilidae; genus Limnephilus; species Limnephilus auricula. Next base: position 5,775,858 of record OX638401.1, read on the forward strand.
ATACTAAAATATTACATGGAGAAAGAAAGAAATATTACATTGTGGCCAGATGGGTAGAACTTGAGGATGAAATTGTAACAATGTTTAAACCATAAATACATTATTAAACACTATACCCATTGAGAAGCAAAGTGACAGTTCAACACAACTAGGGTGACACTCTGATTTTGGCAGATGGAATTTTATTAAAATCTTACTACTTAAAAAAAAAATCTTATTATTTAAAAAAGGACAATGATGAAAATATGGTATGCCAATCTTCTGTCAACATAAATATCTTAACATTTTTTTTAAATATAGCCAATGAATTGGAAGACTTAATATAATCTGGAAGAATATTAAACATAAGTGGAGCCTGATATAAATAGTTTCTTTGGCCAAAGGATGTTTTAGTATGTACTGCCACAAAATTCATTGTAGAACCAATTCTGGTGGTATGGATTTGTTGGGTTCTTTCTGCAGATTTAGTATTGCTAAAAAATCTACAAATTATTTTAGTGATATATAGCTGTTTTATATACATAACGTTGGTTTCCTTGTAAAGTAGTTTCGTTGGATAACGGAATTTTTTTTTGTACATAACTTTAAGAATCAATTTGTGAGCAATATTTAGTGGCTCTATAATGGACTTTAGACAGGATCCCCAGCATACTATATTGTAAGAAAGTCGAGATTGGACTAAAGCATAGTACACAGATTTTAATTTCTCCTTATCCAATATATGGCGAAGTTCTTTAAAAATATAGGTAAGTCTCCTGATATTTTTAGTCAATATATCAATATGGTCGTTCCATCTCAAAAATTTATCAATATTTACACCTAGGTACCTAATACAGTCTACTCTTTCTAAAGGGTGGCAATTACAATTTTGCAGACAATTGTGTATAATTAGGTTAAGAGTGTCGGAAGGCTGACTTTTTGAAGAAATACTAAAAGTCACATATTTCGTTTTTGATGTATTCAAAGTTAAGATGTTATTATTTAGCCAACTCTTTACTATTCTTAATCCTGAATCACATTTGTCAAAAACATCTTTCCAAGTTTTACCCTCAAATATTAAAGCAGTGTCGTCTGCGAAACTAACAATGTTACCTGGAATGTCTAAATTACACAAATCATTAATGTAGATTAAAAACAATATTGATCCAAGTACACTACCTTGTGGAACCCCAAAAGAAATTGGTTTGCTTTCGCTTAAATGATTATTTATATCTACTTGTTGTGTTCTATCTCTAAGATAGGATTTGAACCAACCTAATGCTGTACTATGAATGCCAAGAGAAGATAATTTTTTGAGGAGTAATCCATGGGAAACAGTGTCAAATGCCTTTGACAGATCTAAGAACACAGCTAAAGCTTTATTTCCATAGGGCACTAGTGACTTTGGACAATACCCTTAACACTGCATCACTCGTTCCTTTATTTTCTCTGAAACCAAACTGATTGCCAGAGAGTAATTTATTTGTTTCTAAGAATGATACCAATCTCGACTTGGCTAATCTCTCTATTACTTTTGAAAGCGTGTTGAGTAAGGATATAGGTCTGTAATTATTGACTTCTAGTTGATCTCCTCCTTTAAAGAGAGGAATCACTTTAGCTTTCTTACAGTGAGAAGGAAACATCCCGCTCTTGAAGCTAATATTAATAATATGAGATATGGGACCAGCTAATTCGGATACAAATTATTATTATTATTATTGTCTTCTTCTTCAAAGAAATATGTAATAGTTTGTATTATTATAATCATAATTATACATACTATTGCATATTTCTATTTCTATTATATATTCTTTTTGATAAATAAAGTAAAATTAAAATAAAAGTAATTTTTGTATATTGAATGGTAGTTTGTTACCAAAATGATAGGAAAAAGTCCATTTATGTACACTAGAGAAGTAGGTACTGTAGGTACAGCAGTATTTTATGATTGAAACGGTTGATAGATGGCCTTAAGGTGCAACGGGTCGGGTTCTCATCCAGAAATCAACCTTCAATCGTCTGCCTACATCAGTCCTCTATTATTTTATACGCAACATTCGTAGCTAACCTGGATTACCAGTTGTTAGGAAAAGTAGGACCGGAAGTTCTGGGAAAGAATACGGTAAGAGTGGTGGGTAGGAATCTAGGGGTCAGTGTTTCCAATAATGACGGACGTATTGTTGAAATTGATTACATAGTTGACAAAATTGAAAGAAAATTTATAATATAATTAATAAAAATGAATCCACGGACGCATCTTTAAAATACCCATAGCAGTGGTGTTTATAATACATTATAAATATATGCAATTATATTAGATATGACTAGAAGATAACTCTAATATCTTTGCTGTTTCACGAGGGGCTTTACACACAAGATTGGTTGATTTATAACAAATAATTTTAGAGAATACCAATTGTTAGAAGATGAACAACAAGAATATGCCGAACTTCCTGTCTTCAAAACTTGCCGAACTCGTACGATGCAGTTCTGCGGAGTTGTTCCTGACTGTTCTTCGCAGAAAATGCAGGGTGAAGATTGAAGAAGATAAGATATACATACATACAGGATGAGGAACTATTATAAAGTTCACTTTTTCCATTGTCAATAATACGGAGTATTTTTTTTTTATTTTTATAAAAACTCCATACAGGAGACCCTGAGGAAAATAATTTCCCTCGGGGCCTATATCATCTTTGAAGATGCTGCGTGGAGGGTCTTTTTGAGGAGAGGAGGGAGTGAACATGGGTCTTAAAGAGACCCATGTTGTATGAAGGAGGAAACACAGAGGCCGGCAAATCGTTCCACAGCCGAGCTGTTGAACTCAAGAACGAGTAGGAAAAACGCCCAGTTCTCAAGTGACAAATGTCAACCGTGTACATATGTTGGGCGAGCGTTTGGCGTGTTTCCCGACTATGCACCGGTGCCAAGGGGATCAATTATGCTAGTTCCTCGGAGCATCTTCCATTTAAATACCGGTAGAACAAGGATAGCATTCCCAACGCCTGTGCTCCAAAGATTGCAATCCGTTTGTTAAGACGGGAGAATCTATCAAACAGAGTCGAGGGTGTTTTTCAGATACTTTGGGGCTCCAGACCAGAGGTGGCTGCGAAATTCAACTGTGGGGTTTCAATTCAACCGTTTAATTTTAACCAACGGTAATTAACTAACTAACCATCAAGGCATTTCTTTAAAACATAAGTTACATCCAAACATTAAAAAAACTCCATTACAAAATTGTTATTCCATAAATATGCCAATTCACAAAGTAGTAACATTAAATTAATATACAAACCTCTGAATGTTTTACCAATTATTATTATTTTATAATATTGTAATTCAACATGTTATATTTTCTGATTGATTGTACAGAGAAAGATTTATCATAAAAAAGAAGGATTGGTGTTTCCCAAATGTACCAATAAATGCGGTGAAAGAACCCTATATTATACCCAAAAATTTTAAGAAGCTACCAACGACAATTAAAAATATTTCCATTTATGCTGATAAGTCAAATATAATCTAAGAAATTGGCTATTAGATGCAGATGATTTATATTGATTTCCTACTGAAGCCCTTGTATTGCTAATTCACATTAAACCTCATATACTATTGACGTGACTGTTACTATGTATATCTACTGCTATTTATATGTTTATACTTCTACCCTCAACCAGTTTATCACCTTAAATGAATTTATTTTCATTTACCGACAAAAATTTATAATACTTAAAATATAAGCCACAAATTAATCAAATAAAAAATAACATTAAATATGATGTTGTACTTAGGTCGGTACTGTGATATTATCATCATGTCTTGTATTAATTCAGTCGGTTTTGTCGGATGCAATGAAGTATAAAATATTACACTAAAGGAATGGGTATCATCTCCCCCATCATACCACTCACCCCAATTTACCATCCTTTGTTTATCTTACAGTCACTTCCCTCCCCCAATCTACCCCCAACTCTTATCCCTCAACTTCCTCCCCACTTCCTTCTGCAACTTATTCCTCCGTGACAATTTCCTGTCCTAATCCTCCTTTATCCAAAGAATACTTCCTACAAAATAATGCAACATTATTTTCACAGTCGGAATCCTAAGTATCAGCGTTTGCTCGTTTCTCCGCTAGATGGCATGAGTTCCGAGTGAATTTCCTTGATAAATGTTTCGTATGATGTTTATTGATAGCTTCTTATTGTGTTCTGGAAGATTCTGTTCGTATTATTGAAGGGACAGAAACAATAAAGCCGTGATCGTTGACGTTTATTGCTTTCGAAGTGAACAGAATTGTGTATTGTGGATGATTTTCCGTTCTTCTGTTTATAATTCATAATTATTTCAAAAGTTTCGCCATCGATTCAACAAATTTATATTCAAGACGTTTGATTAATGGTACGATGTATTATTAACTTAGTTGAATGTTCAGCGGGCATCTTTGAACTCAACTTAGGAAAGTTTTTGATTGACTTACCTTCCTGAGAAGTACAATGCTCAAGTAATACAAGCTACCTACTTTTATAATTCTTAGTAAATAAATAGTCGGTTAGTATTGAAGTAACAAACCGTTTTATTCGGAGCGGTGTATGCGAGGGTATTTTCTGGTACTGTTGCTTTAATCGAGGCTGCACGAATGGCATTTTCCCGGAGTTAGTGGGACCATTGCACGGGCAATTGAAAAATTCTATTACATGAAAAAATAGGGGAATAGACAGTGAAAGGGGCAAGGTCAGAAAGTACCTGACTATTCAAAAGTAAAATACCTACTCCACAATAGTAGTACAAAACAATGCTAGAGTTGTTTGAAGAAACGCGACGATCCTGAATCGCGATATCTTTTGAGCGAAAGATTAATATAATTTATTATAATTTTTCTTCATATTGTACATTATTACAAAGACATTTGATCTACTTATCTCACTACGATTAGCCATAGTTAATAATTTCACATTCGAATGAAAATATAACATATTGGATAAAATTTTCTAATTCCGAAGTAAGTATTTATAAAAAGTGTACCGCGATGGTCAGGGTTTAAACAAATCTACAGTTTTATGATTTAAAAAAAAATTTGTACAATTCACCATCAAAACAGAGAAAGGTCACTTTCTACACGAACTTTAAAAAAACCAACCGTATCTCCTTTTTCCACCCTTAACCTATGGTTTGCCGTATAATCACCGATGATCACCGGTTTTTGGAAGCGATTTTGTCCCTTATGTGTAAAGAAATTGTATCAAGAACAAGGTCAGAATCTCTTGGCCCATTCTCGTTCTCGACGTACCGAAATACTACATAGCGTCTAGCCTCTTGGAATAATTTTAATAAATTGTCGATGATGCGGCGGGCAAGATAGGTGGCCGACAAAATGGCCGCCGCGTCAAAATATGGACGGTGTTGGTTTAGAAACTCTATATTCTTTAATTGTTTTTTATATAACTTCATTGTGGAAAGAATAGAATTCAGGTATATTCAGAAAGATCGTTTATCTACATTATTTTCATGTATTTTTTTTTTTCACAAAAGAAATGTTACAAATATTGGATTCGTATGAAATGTCAAATTTCTTACGTCGTAATAAAAAAAAAATCCTATGCTGACCTTCAAAAGTTAAATCAGAACGTTGATATTTCATATTGAAATTCTGCGCACTTGACTTTTAAAAATGGTTGAAAATTACTGTTTTCATGATATTTTGAAAAACCACCCCCATTTCCTTTTCCCAACTCTTTTAAACAGAATAAAACCTGGGTGACGCCAGGAACTTCAACTGGTTCTAAATAAAACGATATTTTTTTATAACAAGATTTAAACCACTATCTCTTTATCAAAGACCATGCCATGTCCGTAAAATAAAAATGTTTGTTATACTAGCGCTACATATATATTGTGAGTGAAAATAGAGTGTGGAGGGGAGGGAGGTGGAGAATAAGATGCTTCAATTCCAAGCTTTTCGGATCGGGTCACTAAATACGGCAAAAGACATTGCAATCATAGAGATATAACTATCAATTATTGCAATCAAAGTCTGGACTTTAAACTGGTATTTCACCAGGACGATAATGTGAGTAAATATATGCTTACGTCTTTTGTGCCTATTACTAACAAACCCCAGCACAAAGAAATCATTCAGTATTAAAGAGTTTTCTTTGTGCAATGTTGAGTAAATTTTCTTTCTGTGACCACTTGTGCACGAGAAGGTTGTTGCAAGATCCATAAATTTTTACCCCTGAATTCGTTTTGCATGTTTCCGTATAAACGCGCCCTGGGGTGCATATTTCACAAAGTGGCGCCTTTGTCACCCTTTTACGATACTTCTTCAAGTCCATAAAATATTATTTTAATACTTGAAACCTTGCTTTTCCATTACATGCAACGCTCGGCGCACCGTCAACGTGGTCATAAAAAACAATTATTGTTGAAAATATGATTTACAAAATTGATCTGCATGATAATCTGGAATTAGGAAGTTAAGAACTGGAAGATCTCATACAAAAACAATTCAATATTACACCATTACATAATACACAGTCATAATGTATGCAAGCGAGTACTGTTTTCATACCTATAGCATATATTCTGTATAACACGTCTGAAGGACTTCTCTTTGGAGTCATATCAATGCAAAGCGAAAGGAGAATTCATCGGTGTCACAGTCAAGTGCTGCCGACGAAATGCAGAAAAGGTACAAACAATTTCATGGCACTAAGTCAAAAGCATTAAATCAAAAATATCATCCAAATTTTAGAGGCTTAACAATGATGGATAATTTTTTAAATTATACATTTCTACGCCACCCTCAAAATACTACTACTGATTTCATTAGAGAAAATCTCTAAAACGCAGTAATAAAATTTCGAGAGTTAGCAATCTCATGGCACAGAGTCAAAGGAAATAACTCAATTCGTATGAATTAACGGGAAACGTCGTATTTTAAAGTTGCGCTTTTTTTTACTTAACCCTCAAACAACTGCTGATTTCATTACAGTACAGCTTTAAAACGCAATAAATTTCGGAAGTTCAATGTGCGCTTTAAAAGGTGCATATCTTTTAAATGTCAATTAAATATCTTGTGTGCAATAAAATGAACTTTTTTAGTTGTGGCCTTGATTTGACTTGTTATTATTCATTTGGCGGTGGGTAGTTCTTCCGCCTCGCTGCCACCCTCTCCGATTTAACCACCGCCCTGAGCACACGGCACTCCGCCGCCCCTAACTGAATGGGGTAGGTACTGTAATACTGGGTACTATGCACCCCACCTCCCCCTAGCTAAACATGCAACTAGCCACGCACGCATTTTCCCCGACCCACCCCATGTCTTAAATAACAAAGATTTTCAAATATTCTCGCAAACAATTTATTCAAATTTCGAATCACCAAAAACTTTAATGTAAAATGCACCTGATGCAATTGAAGAATGAAAAATAAAACGAGGAAATATTGCACTCATCAAAAATAAGATTGAGTTTAATAAGAAAAGGGTTCTTAACCCGACCTTACTCCACGTGACAATTCTGTTGCTTATTATAGTGTCCTTGAATGACACATAGTTTCAGTTGGTTTTGACAGATGTCGGTAAAGGAGTATAAAAAGCTTACGCCAGATACCGACAGATGTCGGTCAGTTAAGAGTAGTTCCACCCGGTGAGTATAGCCGATCAAACAGAGCACTGCATCTCAGATTCAATTCCTGGAAGTTATAGTCAGTCGAAACACCCGGAAGCATTTAATTATTGTAAACACGTAAAACTGTTAATAAACCAGTATTGTACAAGGACCTATAATTATTATTGAAGAAGCCCAACACAATGTCTGTGGATAAGACAAACACTACATTAATTAAATATAAAATATTGATCAATAGCAAATGCCGTTATTCCCGTAGAAAGAAAATATATTTGAGTTTTCTCCTTGGCAAGTCATGTTACATACAGTGAATTTTCATAGGTAACAACTAGTTATAATAACACTTCAAATAAATACTTTCAGTTATTGTATAATAGGTTTTATGTAATACGAGTTTTATGGTTTTTACTATTATTTTATTGTTTTTTTACGTTTGAAAGGTCCCTTTAAACGCCGATTCTAGGTGAGTTTCAGCTTTCTACCAAATTGTATCAAGCTTAACACGACAGTTGACTTCTTCTGCTGATGTTTGTTCAAAAGCTGAAACGGACTTAGACTCGTAATTTAAGGGAGACCTCTTAACTATCAAAAAAACAAAATTAAGCTGAATGGCTTTTTTGCACGTGAGTTTCGTAGAAACAAAAAGGCCTAACCTAATCGATATTTCGATCACTACAAAAGTTGGTTTTAGGTTTAAAAAGTGCAAGCTTTAAATATTTTTGCTTAAACCCATAATTTGTTTAATTAAAAATTTTGAGAACCATTTTAGAAAGGGGAGTTTTGAAATATTCATCCTTCCGTTGCATCTCCTTCTCATCCCCTCTTCTAATCGTTCCATACAACCAACCACTCCCTCCCTTATAGTAATATGTTATGTGATGATATATATAGTCTAGTAGACAGTACTAGCACTCTGGCATACTTGCCGATCATTTCCCCTTGAGGTGAATCAATCAATTGTCTCAGAGAGAAGAAATAGGATTCGACAATTTATAATGAACATTAATTTATTTATTTAATAAGTAATAAATAAATAAGTGTTCGTCAGTGTAAGTCTAGCTAAGTTTCGTGAATTCGTTGAACGTGGAAATATTTTAAAGGGGAAAGGAGTGAACATTTCTGCTCTTGATACTTGAAAACCACCTGTACGTATTAATTTGTTTGCTTCTAAAATGAATCGATCCTTCCCGGTGCGAAGCGATGTGTCGAGAAAGTCCGGCTGAAGAGCATCAGCAGGCGCATCCACCGCCAAAAGCTGAACAAACCCATGAACCCGTGCGCCTCTGCTAAATAACCAAACTAGCAAACCAATTGGGATTTCCGGTAGCAGAGGCGTTGGTTATCCAAAATCCAATTTACCCATACCGCCTTTTAAATAATAATTTTTATGTCTTCAAATTTTGCAAATTCACTTTGTGGCACCATTTTATTAATGACAAATTAAAACATTTTTAAGACAATTTTTTTAGTACATTTTATATCCTGAGGAAGAGAACATCGTTCTCGAAACATGTCGATGTGTTAAAATAAAGATTATCGTGGTAAAAACAAACAGCCTTACTAAAAAAAAAACACTCCGTGGCCGTTAAACGGTGTTTCTGTTGCACGTTGTGTAAAGTCTGTACATATTTTAAAACAAAACGTTACTAATAACAAATCGAAAATAATCGAACAAAATCGAACAAATATATGAATTTTTCGGTTGGTCACCCTGAAAATTAGTCCATTTGCGCATGTGCAGTCCGCCATATCCTTTTCTAACGCGAGCGGCAAATTACAGTTTGACATATGAGATTTCACGTGCAATTTGTACAATCTTTTTATGGATAATTTCTAACCCAATCACCAATTCACTATAATAATAGTATTATTCAACACAATTACTATTATTTGTGTTATTTTTGTCAGTTTTGGTCCGTTAATAACGTCATGTTCGTAATTTAATTCTGTGAACATAAAAAATATAGGTTAATAATTATAAAATTTTGTTTTTCCGATTGAGTTTAATAAAACTTCCATAAAAGTAATGTTATTTAATAACAAAAATGTATGGTGCGTGTGTAAATAAAAACAAATTATAGGAATCAAGGTCTAAGTTTTACTAAAATAACTTCAAAATGTCAGGTATTTTCAGTTATTCTTGGGGAATTATTAATTTATTTTTTTATAATTTTTAATTGTATGAACGAGATAAAAAGTGAAGTGATAGTTTTGTTGCAAATTCATTAAATAACAGGCCTGTGTTTTTTAATTTCAAATATTCAAAAAATTTTCGACGTTTTAATAGAAAATGTTTGGTATAATTTTTTTTTTTCAATTTTTTTCACGTTTGAAGTTTAAAATACTGCAATTTGTAAACACTAAAGTGTATTTTAAAATACAAAAATCTAAAAGGTAATTTTATCTAGTTTCTAAAATGGTATTTGGTTTTACAACATTTTGAAAAATAAGAAATATATAGGACATTTAAAATACCTTACAAAAAATTTGAAAAATACAAATTATAGATATATGTACAACAGTTAAACTACCCTCTTTGGCCGTGTAAGCGATGTACATATCTTTCCATGAACAATTTTTTGGCAGTTTTTAATTAGTAAGGTTTTTTCATGCACGGTCGTTTAACAATTGTTAAATTTTTTTACAAAGTTTTTTAGTAGGGCTGAAAGTGTTTTAATTTGTCATTAATAATTTTTATTATTCAATATTTGTAAATTTTTTACAATAAATATACTTTTTTTACATTTTATACAGTATTATAATGGAACGTTAAAGTAGCTTTTTGTCGCCATAAATAACTATATCCTTGCGTTTGGTAAGGGAACCTTAGCGCAATTAAATTTAAAAAAGATTTTTCAAAATGTAAAATTAACATGCAAAATCAAATTTGCACGGAGATTTTTTTGCGAAATCAGAATATTTTAATATAAAAATGTAAGAAAGTATATTAAAGATACTGTTTAGAAGACAAAATATCATAAATTGTTGTTTTATTTAATCTATAGCAGACTATGCATTTTTTTTCATTCGACTGCAGGGTCACAAAATAAATTTAACAAAACCCACCTTTTATAAAATTTCTCAACATCGATATAAATATTTTCCACGTAATTTTCGGCTCTTTCGACGTTTTGTGAAATGTTTTCTTTGTGATGTGTATTTTTATGGCAAATAAATGCTTTTAACATTAATTATACAATAAAATGTTACTTAATTTCAATTAAGCGCAGCTATTGTCCATCAATATCACGTTATAAGGGGAAATAATGATTCTTAGTACAAGAACTCTTCGAACGGATTTTATTAGAATTCTACGCTAATCACCGCCTGCTCTGTACTGTTTTCTCATGCTAAAATAATTGTATTTTTTATTGAATGTTTTTGATACATATCATCCGAAATATTAATAGGTAACCAAAAAATAGTTTCTGTGAATATCTGTACATACATGAAAATATCTATACATTCGTTTTTATCTGTAAATTCTATCATTAATTTAAATCGTGTAAATATTCGATATTTTTAATTTATTTTATTTTATTAGGAATATTTACAGATTAATAACATTTCATGCATTAAAGAAAACAATAGATTATAATAATTAGGTTACAACCCAATAACAAATGTTTACATCACGCCCAAATAATAAATAAAAAAGTCAATAATTTTTTTTAGCTATTAGTAAAATAAGAGTTAAGTGATAGTACTCACAAAAAAAATAAAATTGTAAAATATATTTTACGCATATAGATATAGACATATACGTATTACATTATTTTTAAATTTTAAATACAAAAAAATACATGAAAAAAGTGGTATCAATTTTTTAGTTTGGTTTAGTATTTAGTAATGAATTGTTTATTATAAAGCTTCATTAACTATATATTTGAAAGAGCTTAAAGTACACGACAAGATATCAGCATCGATACATTTTTTGAAATATGAAAGTAATTGTGGTTTTCTTTGACGAACCTAAACTTATCGTGTTAAAAAATAATAATAAATAAATAATAAAAAGAGGAATTTAATTAATTAATTTAATTGCATTTCGTTCCAAATTTGTAGACATATTTTGAAATTTCAATTCGAGAGGCGAGTCGTCCCGGGAACCATTTATTGGAAAACCAATACCCCTGCCTTTTGACACCTCAAGTGGTTCGTTTGATGACTTAGCAGGGGTGCCCGGGTTCTTGACGGCGAATGCAAGCTTAATCGGGAGAGACTGGTTTAGGAAGATCTAACCCAGACTTATCCAGCTGGACTTGAACCGCAGGGATGGATTCATACGTCACTCTTGGACACATAGACCTACTTATTCCTACCCAGCCTTCGTACTTCCCTTTTCCCTTCCTTGATTTCCTCCCCTTAACCAAACCTGATTAATACAAACTAATATATATATTTTTGTTTTTTTTTATGTGTATATAAACGTAACCGATACAAAATGGATAGACGTTAGGTTAGGCTTTTCTTTCAGACTTCCTCTAGTACAAAATTTGACAAATGCGGCAATTTTCTTGAAAACCCTTAAATCTAACATTTATCGGGATTTTACAGTAACGCGAGTGTTTTGTACCGAATTTATTTACCTCTATTTAATCATTGACATTCAGCAAAGTGAAAGTATAAAAGCATGTCGGAGCTGTCAGGAATGACTTGATGTTGTCTTTTTTACGAAGGGGACTTTTCTGACTACAACTGGACACTCTGTCATTTACATGGATTTTGCATCAAATTCAATCTATTTTCTCAAACACCGTTTTATGTGTACACGATAAACATTTTTATTAGAATTTCTGAAGAAACAATTTTTTTGACGTGAAAACCGCACAAGAGTTCCAACTACCCGGAGCCTGTGGAAATATGGCATCTTTAAGGGGAAACCGGGCGGCGTTTTGCCTATACAATTGTATTCCCCAATTTCCTTTCCGGCTTTTAATGCTACAGCAAATTTTATTATAGCTATTATCGACACGACGTTATAGCTACTTCTTATAGGAGACCCTCCAAAAATCGTTATAATTGTCTGGTTTTACGCCATAGACGTTCAGTATTCAAACTGAAGAATATATTTCTTTAAAAAAAATCCACAACTAGATTTTTTTCTTTTAATGGGGGGGGTAAGGTTTTAAAATCCATTTTTAATGTATAACATGTCGAGAATACTGTGTCAAAATTTCAAGTAAATTGGTGCCAAACTAACGAAGATACAGCGTTTCAAACGACTAGCGCTTTTCGATTTTGGACAGAATTTTCGAGTATAAAAAACTTTAAAGCGGGCGACAAACGCGAATTTCACATCAAAAAGATACTGCGTTATAAGTATCTTTTCTACCGACACACTATAAATATTTATAAAATATTCCTTCCTACGGCAGGACAAGGGGTCAGTTGAAATCGGAAGCGGTCGAGAGAATATCATTTCTTTGTACTGGATATGTTAACTTGACAGCTCCGTGCATGCTCCGTGTATTAAAAATGACCCCCTCTCCTGTTTACGGTAGAGAGGGGGTCGCATAACTTTACTGATATCGCCACTGTAGCGAATACGAAAAATAATTCCGATTAGCGAAGATTCAAACCGCGATCACAGCGCATCATCTTTTTACGTCTGGCGGGTCTCATGGGATTGTATGGCGAGCGCTATTGTGTTATAAATAACTTTTTGATGTGAGCTGCGAGTCTGTCGCTACCTTAAATCGATTTTCTCCCAAACAAATTTTTGAAGTTCGTGAACATCATAACTCAAAATCTACTTGACCGATCGTTTTGAAATTTTATACACTATTTCTCCAAGTAAATCAACAGGTAGTCAGGAAGAGTTTTAAAATCTCTCACGGACTTATTTATTGATATTTTTAATTGAAAAATTTTTCAAAGATACTTCAGATACAATACTATAAAGTGTTATAAGTTAGTAAAAAAAAACGTTCCAGGTTTGGAGGAGAAAATGGGAAATACAAAATACAAAACATTGATGTTAAATTTTGTTTTAGTGCAGTTGTCCCTTTCGCTCAGTATTCAGGAAAATACGTGCGACAGTGAAACCAATAATTACATAAAACACCTATTTTTTTAATTTTCACGGCGACCGGGTTTCCTCTTAAACATGGAAAGTTGTGAGGCGGGAGAGAGTGTAGAAGAGAAGGGGTAAAAGATGAAAAGCGCAGAAAATTTTATTCGGTCTGAAAATAGGCGAAAAAAATTAACTCCACGTGATATTCGTATTTTTATTGTTACAGAAAAAATTTAAATGCCTGACTAGTGACTGTAGATTTTCAGAAATATTCAAGAAATAATAATATTTGCTGGAGCGAAAAAATTGCCAATGCATAAAACATCGATTTTTCCATAGGTACAGAACTTCCAATTAAAATCGGAGTCACTGTCCAATTTTTTAAACTACGGCATTTTCCTTTGGATATTTGGTTTCATCTGCTTTTTGTTCAAAGGTCGAATAACAAATTGTTTTGCTTTTTACATCTTCCACGAAACGTATTTTTCTGATTCAAATTTCTGAAATAATGATAGAAGCTTTCAGTCGTTTAGTTGGAACAAATAGGCCCTTACTTTGATCAAAGAACCCATCGGTCCGGAAGATCTATACATCATGAAAAATTATTTTTGTAAAATTTCCTTTTGTGCCTCCGCAATTAACTTTGTTTGATGAGGTACTGTGATAAATAAATCACGCCAAATCAAGGTGAATTCCGGGAACATGAACAACTGCCACATGCTTTATATTAAGTGCGAATAATTTAGAACATAATAGTTACTTCAGGTGAGCCTTAGAATAATTGTAAAAAAATACGAATTGTGTTTCAGAGGTAAGCAGAGATATACAATAGCCTCACAACATTGAGAACAAGAGAAAGAAAAATTAAAAACTAAAATAAAAACTTGTAGGTTTTCTCCAGACGGTTATCAATGGGGACTCCATCCAGATAGCAAAGCAAAGAGGATACTATTAAATTGGCATTTCCTTCACCATAGAAAGAGTACTTTCGTCTGTTCATGAACATTTACGGAGTGCTGCAGTACCGCGGAAGTCAAAGTATTGGAAATAAGGGTTATTATTATTATTGGAAATAAGATCCACTCGATACTGCTGTCAATCTGTGTGGCGAACCGCGTAAAAACGGTAATGTTTTGACAACATAACTGTTATAATTTGTACCGCTATTCTTTGAATGGTATTGTGCACTGGTGAAAGCGCAAGACACTAGCTAGGAAAAATAATTGCAATTACAATACTCTATTTTCAGAAAGCCAGAAGATAAAAACAAATAGGAATATTCTAAAGCAGGCAAGGAGTGACGATTTCAAAATTAACAGAGGCCTAAAATGATAGAATAGTGTTATAAATACTTTTTCCTAAGTTGCAATCTATAAATGTAGTAGCTGATACCATGGCATGGCATGCGTTGCAATGTTACTTAAATAAAGAAATTGTTTCTCCCTGCGGTGTCCTTTCCCATTCGTCCCGTTCCCCTTCCTCCACCTCTTCCCCTTCCACGACTCCTTCCCCTCCCGCGTTCTATTTTCACCTTCCCCCTCCGCTCTCTCCCTGTCCCCCTTCTCGCGATCCCTTCACGCATTCCCCTTCCACCTTTACCGCCTTCCCTCCTCCCTCCTTAATTCCTCTCCGCCCCTCCCGCATTCCTGTAATACCTGTGTGAATGTGTATGAGAGCAAGCGAGATAGTATGCTTGCGAGACTCTATAAAAGGCGATGCGTGCTAGAAGTATGTCTCTTTTATTACAAGCAGCTCCCTAATAAATACCAGTACATTATACAAATACTCTTTCTTCATTTGCGTAGTACTGACACCATTAACATATCTTACAACTGGCGCAGCCCCCCTCACGACTTTTTCCCCTGCCGCTAAACTCTTTGACCTACTTCAATTTTTTTAAGCAAATTTCATAAAGCTAGAGCTTGCGGTATGAAATATACTTTACGACCTATTTTCATACCTACCAAATATATTTTTTTTTAAATGCATATAAATCGATCCAGCCGTTTCGGAGGAGTGCGACCACAAACACCGTGACACGAGATTTTTATATATTAGATTATTATTATTGTGTTTACCAACATGAGTTATAAATAAGGCATATATATTAACTTTGATAGTTGGCCTGGGGTCGTCCATGATTTACCCTGCTCAACTGAGTTGCGCTACATAAATGAATTCTTAGATATTATCATTATATCATTTAGAAGCTTTGAATAAAACAAGAATTACGTTGTTCAGTATTTCTAATTAGACCCAAAACAAAAACACCCAGCAAAGTAATAATCCAAGAAAAAAACAAAATAATCCAATCCCACGTTGACCCTATTGACTAGAACTTTGCAACGTCAGCTGCGTAAGCACCAAATAATACTGACTAAGCGGGCACGTGTAAAATTAAGGCAGTATCGAGTTACAGTAAAATGAAAGAAGTCCTCTAAGCTTTATCCGGTTTGTTAATGAAATAGTTTTCAACTAGTGTTCGGCTCGAGGGAGGAAGACTAAGTGAAAGTGGAGTTAAGCACCGAGGGTAGAAGTCAAGTTAAGTGAGAGATTACGTTACAACTTCAACAACTTTACAAGTCAACAGGGAAGACACATCTTTTGAACAACAAGAGATAATTTTGAATATTACTATAATTACAGTCGTATATCATCGTACTCACATCGCTTGCTGAGGGTTGGTTTATGCTATGTCCACAAAAATTGGAATTGAGAAACTAAGGTTTGATGTTTAAAAAAATATATTTTTGGTTCCTTTACTTCAAACTATTTTTTTATAAATAATAATATAAAATACAAAAGTTAATCTATCTATAAGTGAAAGAACAACATAATTGGTTGAATTTTCATTTGAATAAAAGCATAATCAATAACCTAAAAGGACACTTTTTTTTAAACAAAATAGCAAAAAAATTAATGTTGGTTTGTACCACGACCATATTTAATGTTGGTTTATACTATATCCATACTCTGGGCGAAGATAGATCAAACCAACAGTAATTTCAACCTATGGCACATCAAAACAATACTAGTTTAACATTCACATACATAAGGTTTTAATAAATAATAATAAATAAAAAATATTAAAAATTCTTCATTAGGAATTAGAAAATTTAATATTGTCGTATGAATAAATAAAATGTATGGAGTAATCAAACATTAGTATTTTTTACAAACACGAACATAAGGTTTTAATAAATAATAGTAAAAAATTATTATTCACCAATGGACATAGTACAACTCCGACCCTCATTTTTTGTAATTACTATGGAGATAGAACAAAAAGTTATGTAAAAAATGTAAGTTCCCACTGAAAATTTGTTTTTTTGTATGTGGATATAGTAGATAAAAATATAATTAATATTACTGCATTCACAGTTTTAAAAAATAACAAAATTGGACATGTACAAAGTACAAACCAAACCTTAGCAATCGAAATGGTATTCTATGCTGTGGAAGATACGCGAGTGGTATGCACATATTGCACATAAACACAAAACATGTGACTATTCCGAAAAATGCGGTGGAACTAATCAAAGTTATCATGATAAAAACCCATTATGTTAGCGGAAGTGATTTAGAAGATTAGATTAGACACACAAATTAAGGTTCCTTTCTTTAGAATTTGTTACACAAACTTACATTATATATTATTATTTTTATGCCATCTGCAATTTAAAAACTGGTTTCAGTTTAATTTATTTTTACTTTTTCTCTTTTATTATAATATAATATTTTTTACTTACTTTTATACCTACCATTTTTAAAATGTTCATTGCTATAAGTTTATATTTCTTATTTAAACATTGTATTACATATTAAAATTTATTATTGTATTACACTGTATTATATACTTATTATGTAAAAGCCCATCAGAGCGTTGAAAATCTTACTAATATTATAAATGCGAAAGTTTGTATGGATGTATGTATGTTTGTTACTCTTTCACGCAAAAACTACTGAATGGATTTTAATGAAACTTTACAATAATATAGCTCATACATCAGAATAACATATAGGGTATAATTTTAAAAGCTAGCTATTTATTTTCAATATATTGAAAATAATAATTATTGTTTAATAGAAAATGTCAAAATTTTAGAATGACATTTTGCAAAACAATGATTATTTAATCAAAATTCTATTTTGGAAAATATTTAAATTAGTGAATTTATTTTAAGTACTCACCTAATACTTTAAATCCAATCAAGAATTTATATAAATAGGTTATATACGATATTTTATATAAATAGGTTAAGAATTTTGGTATAAACGTAGATGGGACCTAGGAAAAGAAAATAGATTTCACGAAGTTCTTATCCTACGCAGACGAAGTCGCGGGCAGAAGCTAGTTAATAATAAATAAATAACTATTGACTGTGTTATTATAACGCAATTTAAATACAAACGCAGAACAATCGCTTGCGAAAACGATTAGTACTTTATTTCTCACAATATAAGTAAGCTTTATTACTGGCATGAGAATGACAAAATTCATGTTGGCACTTATTTTCTAAGCCATAAAAAAGATCCCGTATCGCATTCACCTTAATTGAATTTTAATTGCTCATTCAACTTCTTCTATTACCTACCATTAATGGGTTCAGGAATATTTCTTCATCCGAATTCAATTTCCCTCATTCCGACATCAAATTTGCATTTATTCCTTTAAATTTAACGAATTTAATCCAAAACTTTTAACTGTTAACTCATTTATTAATCATTCGACCCATTAAGAAAAGTCGCACCTTTTTATATTTTCTTGAATATTCCGCAGTAAATATTTAATATAATTAATCATTTTGATCGTAGCCTGATTCTTTCTAAAGTGATTTCACTTGAGTTTATCGTAACAATAATCGTCAATTTCAATTAGCGATACTTTGACAAAAAGAGCTTTTGGCGATAATTAATAATATTCTTCCTAGAATTCCTATTAAATATGTCTTTAATTATTCCATCAATCATTTTTTTATTAATGTACCTTTGATAACTGAAAATCAGAGCGATAGAGGGGAAAAAGAGTCCCAATAAATAATTCGTTATCGATAATGATAATGTCAATAATAAATCACGTTCAAGAAGCAATTTTTTTTTGCAAGGTAGAACGTAAGATACTGGGAATCGTGCCCAGAGTCACGTGTTCGAAATCTGTCAACTTAGTAACTATATTTGAATTACTGGGTACGTTTTCACCCCATCTCCTTCGCCTACCACATTAAATTCTTTCGAAAATGCATTTCGTGCTCTGTGAGTAGATATATTGATACGTTAGTAATGTTGTACTATGCACGAGAATTAACTGCCGCCCGTTCGTGTCTAATACCCGAACGGTTGCGGATATAGCCGATGTTATCCGATCCAGTTCCCTTACTTCAGAAATACTCTGAGATACCATTAGAACGGACGTTTGGTCCAGTTAAATCATTCGTTGTAAACAAGACGATAAATAAATACCACTCCCAACCTTACGAACCGAGTATTATTGAATTTCCCGATCATCTGAGAAGTATATTGTTTATCAGAGAAAACCACGGAACACCACCTATATTTACCAAAAACAACATTAATTTTGATAATAACCTTTGTAATCATAAACATTCATGATTTTTTGTTATTTTTATGTAAATCCCAACCGTATGGAGCCAAAGAAATTATGGCATCCACAATTGGCGTATGCTGAGGGGCTGAAGGTAGTGGGAAGGGGAATCAGATGGGGTCGAGGAAGGTGGGAAAGCGACTCTGTATCCAGATCTGGTTACCAAACAGGGCCAAAGCTAATTTAATAAACGTTTCAATTCTGTATGGTGGTCTTACATCAGGGCGATACTAAGAGTATCTTTCTAGAACTTTTCGCAAATATACTCTTTATATTTTATTAGAATAAATTTTGAAATAAGGGATATGAATCGCATCCTACGGATTGCTAATCGAGAGCCTTACCTGTCAACCATGCAGGTCATCAGTTATACAAATGTTCAATATTATTATCATTCTCCTGGAAATAAAACTTTTCGATCTACTAACAGATGTTACAAGCTATGATAAAACAATTAATTAATTTCCAGAAACAACTAATTGATAACAATCAAAATCAAATTATTTTCTAATTAATTTGATTAAACCTTCAACAAATTTAGTTCATCGTTAACATCTATAAATATTGAACAAACCTTTGCCAAAAAGGCCGTAGAAGGGTCAAAAGGTCGAGGTTGAAATATAATCATAGAATCAAAAAAGGCTTTCACGCTATGATTGACCAAAATTTTGTATTGTATTGAAAAAACTTTGTGTTGGTGAATGCTGAGAATCGCTTATCGAAAGTCCAGAATCAAGCCCAGTAAAGTGAAAGCATAATCTACAACAAGAGTGGATATTATTTGGTATTGTTGAAGAGTTCTCATTATTAGTTTATTTCGAAAAAACGATCAATTGGGTACTACTGGGATTGACGTCAGATATTAACGAGTTGAGTTTGCTAATTTCTCGAGCGTTTAATTAATAATTGCTTGCCAGATGTTTAAACAATGTTTATTTTCTATTTTGCGTATTAGAAAATCACAAGGGAAAATGGTGTTAACCATGATTGGGATTTGAACTTAACCTCTCGCAGGCCGCAGTCCCCCCGGCGGGTCCGGATGATTGAAGCGATTTTGCCCCTTATGTATAAAGAAATTGTATGAAGAACAAGGTCAGAATCGCTTTGGCCATTCTCGTTCTCGACATTACGAATTACTGGATAGCATTTAGCCACTCTGAATAATGCTAAAGACACGGCGGGCACCAAAGATGGCGGACAAAATGGCTGCCGCTTGATAATATGATAGCTGTCGCATTCGAAGTCTATATATATTCATTGTTTTTTTTATATAAATCCATTGTGCAAAGCACATATTTGAGTGATTATTAGGAAGTTCGTTTTATCTACATTATTTTGATGTAATTTTTGTAATATATCACAAAAGAAATGTTATAAAAATTGAATTCGTAAGAAAGATGAGAACTGTCAAATATTTTACGTCGTATTGAAAAAAAATATTTTTTGTATGCTGGCCTTCAACAAGTTAATCTGCTAAGCTGTGAATATTCCAGAAACCTCAAAGCTATTTCGTTTGTTATACACGTGGTGACTAATCAATATATAATAATTATATTTGACTAATTTATACAGCGCCAAAAAGCGTGAAAAATCACCCCAAGCGTATATAAAAAAATTACCCCAAGGGTATAGAAATAAATTCATAATTTTTTTTTTAATGGTACATGTTTATTTATACTGGTCTTCCATTAAAAGCATTTGCTTGTGGATGGAACATATGTACAGTTAATACAGTACATCGCATAATAATATAATTAATGTGACCGGCTTACAACTAAGATTTATAATGTTAACTACTGACTTACGCCTAAGACTTATAAGTACTGACTTAAAACTAGTGTTTATGTTTACATCTGTGACTTAAAGTTAGAGATGTACAACTTAAATTCAAATATACATTTTTGGGTTTTGCCAGGGTTGTCAGTAATAACATTAAAAATCAAATAACAAATCTGTAAGTATGGGTATAAATATGTAAGATAGAAATAAGTTATTTATGAGTCGAGGCAGTTGAGGATTAGGAGGTCATATTATATTCTACACATTTAATACACATTATATTATTTTACATACTCTTTTTTTAATATTGTTATGGCCAGAAGAAGAAGAAGAATGTTCTTATATAAGATATTACAATTTTAGAACACGGTTGTAAAAATAATTTTAATAGGTTAAGGCGTATCATTACAAAAATAACACCTTTTTGTTTATCAAAGCAATTTCAAAGGAGTTATTCTTTTTTTTATTACAGAAAATTTTTTCATATTGAATGACTATGAATTTATTAATGGAACACCCGCCGCCAGTCCCGATTTTTTTGTTTTATTTTTGGTTTCCTAAAAAAATTAAAACTATTACCTACCACACGGAGAAAAATTTTATTCGAAAAAACTATCATTTTAATAGTAAAAACGGTTAAAAACGGGACTGAAGTTCTTACGGACACAGTAACAGGGTTTCAATGTTACGTTATTTCGTACGTATACCAACAAATTATTCTTACATTTTCCCGTCAATTAACATTGAAACACTGTTAATTTGTTCGTACCAACTTCAGTCCCGTTTTTAACCGTTTTTACTATTAAAATGATGGTTTTTTTTTTTCAAATAACATTTTTCCCCGTGCAAATTTAAAAAATAAATTATTCATCCAGTAAACCTCTACACAGACTAGGGTTTCTTTGAAATGAGCCAGTCCTTATAACAATTCTGTGTGCTGAATTTCATACAGTTATCAGCACAACAATCATCGCTTTTCTAAATAATGCTGCAGATGAATCATATCTCCACATTAATTATTTCTTCGTTTATTATACCGGACGTGTAGCGTATTGTTGAAATGTGAGGAAATAGCGTCATTCGTTATATTTCAATGGTCATTACTTCCTTGGAGAGGGTCTGGCAGAAGAAACGAGCACTTCTGAATCCCAGAATACTCGAAAAGGGAAGATCTGCCTGATTATTATGACCGATCTTAAAGGCTCGCCACTGATAGATCCGTTTCAACCTCTCCCTCTTTCACATAAATGACGCATGTTAGGGAGAGAGTGCTAAAACGAAGCTCTCAGTGGCAGGACCGTTGTCTATTTGGCTGTTACAAGGCAGGCATTGGACCTAGGCCAAATAATATCAGCAAAATGTTATTTTGTGTAAATTGTTGTGGTAAATTATCATATTAATACTGACAGAAGTAGGCAGTGCAGTTTTTGCTAATTTGCTTTGATGACCTCCGTGGAAGGAAAGGAAGATGGGAGATATTTGGTCTAGAACCCAATTCAAAATTGTATTATTTTTGTATTTTTTTTACAAAATAAATATAATATTTATTTTGCATTTTGTCATCGTCTGGTGTAAAAAATTTAAAAGCCTCACACAATCTTCTGGAAGGTGACCCCTGCTGTCAATTTAGCAATTAAGTATTTATCTAAAATTTCGTAGCCCCATTGGCTCTGGTCAGTTTGAACTCTTGAGTAGAGCAACACATTTAATAGATTAATATGTAATGGTGGTAACCGATTAGACATCTGCTATCTATAAGGACGGTTCGTTTCATAGAATTTTTAAAAATCATTAAATTTCAAGATAATATTCAATTTCTGTGAAAGTTATATTGATGTTCTCTTTATTCAAGTAGGCTCGTACGCACTAGCGGCTGGCCACCTATTCGGTTCGGCTAGGCGTCTGGCCGCTTAACGCGGTTGAAACCAGCGGCTAACCGCCATGGCGGCCAGCCGCTGTTGAACCGCTCGGCGCGGTTGAACCGCGGTAAGCAAAAAACTGGGTTGTCTCATCATTATTAAAATGGACGCTAACGAGGTCGCTTATATTATTTATTTGTACCGTCTATGACAGCGACGCAAAACAAAGAAAAGAAAATATTGGATTCATCCTTTACTGCAAACACGTAAAGAATCTGGCCAGTTCACTATTTGTTTTCAAGATTTGAAGAAGCACAAAGATAATTTTTTTGGTTATGTTAGAATGAGTGTTGCGCCATTTGAAGAATTGCTGAAAGCTTTATATGACACTATCAAAGGACAAGCTACAAAGTTTCGTGATTGCATTTCACCTGAAGAAAAATTAGTGAAAGCACTGAGGTTTACACCATTTGTTTGCATGTATACCAAAGCTACATACTACATATTTTCTTGCTCTAAGTAAGCCTACAGTTGAACGTTATTTTAGTTTTATCTAAATCCTTTTTTGCATATGGGCGCATCAAATTCTTCGATAATGCAAATGCCTCGTCGGCTACAAAAACGTATGGAATACACGCCTCGGTTATTTGTGAATTAAATTCTGGTTCTGCAAAAATAATGATTTTAATAATTTAATAAAATACAAGCTCTTCCCATTGTTTTCGTGCAAACTCGGCAACGTACTGAACCGCAACCGCAACCGCCTAGTGCGTACAGGCAATATGGCGGTCAGCCGCGAAGCGGGTCTCTGCCCTCTTTCCAACCGCCGCGGTTTGAATTTTTCAGCGGTTTAGTGCGTACGAATATGGGCGGTTGCATATTAAAATAAAAGTGCGGCTAGCCGCCTAGGTGAAGCAACCGCTACTGTGAAGCAACCGCTCCATAATTTGAAAGTGAATTTTGACTTTGAATTATGATGAATCTTTCAAATTCTGTGAACAAAGACCATAGAATGAGTGCCTTATGGGCGTTTTTCGTAATACATGCCAAATTTGGGCCAATAATTCCATACAAAACTGTGCTTCCCAAATTCAAGAGAGCAAAATTTAATTTACATTTTTTAAGTAAAACTTCTTTACGCACGCTTGACTTGGGGGGTAAGCTGGCGAAAGCGTGACGAGAGCGTTACGAAAAGTGTAGTCGGGCGAGGCGAACGGGCTGTATCAGCAAGAGAGAGCAGTGCGCGCGCACATTTATTTCTCTCTAGAAGGTTTACTTCAGCCGTGTGGTCTAAAGCACACTCGTATTTTTTTACTCCAAATACCTTATGTCAGCAGTCACTGGTGAAATCTTAACACTCCGTATGTATTAAATAAAAACTAAAATCCATTTGATTTCAATGACTAAAACAAACAGCTTTCGCTTACAGCTTCTTTTACAATAATTATCAATTGGAAAATAATACGGTATTACCAGAATACGAATTTACGTTACGCTATTGTTATTTTGCTATTATTTTAGCTCCAAAGCTCTGGTAAATCCTTGAAATTTGTCTAGATCCCTGAGTATTAGGGCTCGTCCGACCCGATCATCACTCCCGCCAATTTCATCCTTCCAAAGGATATTTTTCCAAACATCAAACACAGAATCCGCCCGGAATGAGTATCGGAATAACATTAAGAACGTACAAATTTACAAATGTAAACCAATATTCCTCAAATTATAGAAAACGCAAACAACGTTCGCCAATTTCGAACAAAATAAATAAATAAAATGTACCAGTTTAATCGTTTTATTTAAAAATTAGACTGCCATTTGAAGTCAGTTTTTGACGTAGAAAATTGAACGCATTATTCGTTCAGATTAATTTTTAGATCACATGTCTTTGATTCTGATCAGATAATAATAAATTATTTTATGACGATCGCCTTTTCTCATTTCCATAAAAGCTTCCCTCTGTGTTAATTTCATGGCGTTTTATTTGTAATAAAAAAGTGGACGTCGTTTTGCTCCGATGATATTTTTTCTATTGAAAACAAAAATATTTTTTCAATCACACTTCGCTACTGATCCCACTTCTACTGATCCCACACACCACCGTTGCCGTGCTGCTGTAACGAGGCTTACACGTTACCCGCCATTAAAGGCTACACCCGACTAGCTATGATGGAAAAATATTTTTAATGTCATTAATTCATTAATAGCAGGAGATTTTCAAATGTTGTTGGGTTATTCGAAACCCGGGAATGTTTGTCTATCTTTTTAAGAGAAGCAAAAACAAAAAAAATGAAAAAAATATCATCGTACAGCAAAATGACATCCTCCCTTTTTTGTAGCATAAAGAGAAATTAGAACATAAATATAGCACTAGATTCACGCGCAACGACGGATTAATAGTTCCGAAATTTAATAATAAGTACGGACAGAGTGAATACAACATACAATACACAAATATTGAATACAACATACCGAAGATATTTAATTTATTACCTGAATAAATAAAGCAATGTAATTCTATGAATATGGTTAAATATATGGTAAAAAAATGGCTTTTGGAAAAAAATATTTTAACTCTTAAAATGTATTACGTAACTAAACTATAAGCACCTGTTGACAAGCCAATTCAATTGGCTTAGAATGACTTGTTTTTTATTTGTATTATTTTAACTAGTCTTTCAATAAAATAAAAAAAATAAAATAAATAAAAAAATGCTCAGGTATTGCTGAGAAAAATTCTTCGGTGTACGTCCGTAAAACCCTGCATATAATGTTAACATTGTTTATGGTTTCTGCATAAAGTTTGACACGTTCGTGTAAATAAAATGAATTACAAATTTTACTAACAACTTTTACAGTTATATAACTCAAACGGAATACCTCTTCTAGATTGAATCGATTGCTGATACCATCCCCTCTTAGTTACCATCCGTCTATACTCCTTTACTAGTCATATTTTTTACGGGGTTGTACGGTACGGCCATGCTCCCCAAGAGGTTTAACGAGTGAGAACTATAATAAAATGTGACGTTTACCATTTTATTTATTAAAAGCAAGTAAATAAGAAGTATATAGTACAATTCAAAAGTTAAGTCATGGATCAGTACACTTTTTTCACAGATCACACGATTAGAAAGTTTCGTTCGAGATTCTTATTTTTGTCATTAAATCATTTTGACTATGCTTTCACGAGAAGCAACGTGTCAAATCACTGAAAACTATTGTTATCAATTTTTTCTTAAATTAAAATATTTCTGACCGGTCAGTGGTTGTGTGGGCATCGCGTTTGGCTCCCACCCAGGCGTTCCGTGTTCGATCCCTCGGCTGGCTAAGTCCTCCATCACAACACAAGCAATATCTTCCGCTAAGTGTGGTGGTAGTAGGAGATTTTCAAATGATGTTGGGTTATTCGTAACCCGGGACGGTTTGTCTTTCTTTAAAAAAACAAAAAAAAAATCTAAAAGCCCACAGCCAGCGTCTAAAATCATCTCACCTGTATACATACACGGAGAAAAATGAACCGTTAAAAACGGGACTGAAGTTCTTACGAACAAATTAACAGTGATTCAATGTTTATTGGCGGTAAAATACGTACGAAATTACGTATACCAACAAATTATTCTTAATGTTCCCGCCAATAAACATTGAAACCCTGTTAATATGTTCGTAAGAACTTCAGTCCCGTTTTTAACCGTTTTTACTATTAAAATGATCGTTTTTTCTATTAAAATGTTCATTTTTTCTATTAAAATGATCGTTTTTTTCAAATAACATTTTTCTCCATGTATATTGCAAGTTTATCTCAACTATTTATATATGGAATTTATCAATGTACAAGTGTTTTGTTATTCCGAGTACAACCTACAAACAATACTATTAAACAGCCCCTTGTTTCGAAGACGAAAGAAGTCATACATTGGAGGTGAATTTACGCCAGACTCCAGACCTCGAGCCTCGAGATACATACAAGGGAACATACAGTTGTTTATGTATATATCGCAAAGAAAATATAAATAAATATAAAATACCTCTACTTAGGATACTTCGTCAAATCGTATGATTTGGTTCCAGTGAAATTGAAAACATGAAATCAATAAAAAAACATTTACTAATACAATATCAAGTCAAGTACCTACATGTTAACGCGTGTTTCTCCAGTCATTTAGGTTGGTTTACATCGGAACGATACCATTTGCCACCGACGTGTAACCAGTAACCAGTAGTAACAACCTGCCTCCCTTAATGCTACTAGGGGTGAAGTAAAACACTGGCTGTGTTTGCCCTCTACCCCTAACAAGTTTACCCTGCCAGACCCACTAAAGCACACAGTCTCACACGACGTATTATGTATCATTATCGGACCCTAACTGCTAACAATCTGTCTATAGAAACTGTGTTTTCGGATCAGTGATGTAGATTAGACAAAATTGGTACAGTTGCGTCAAAAACACACGTAAATATTCATTACATGGATATTATAGCTCGGCGGCAACAAATGATTTATCATCGGGGTTAAAACGTGCTTTTTCTAGTGTTGTTACGAACTGTACGAAACATGAAAGTTATTTCTTTGTGGTTCTTTGGTAAATAATTACCTTCTTCCACGTATCGTTATTTAGGCTATTTATATGACGGTTTTTTTTATTCGTTTGTGATATTTTATGTTTTTTAATTGCTTTTGCACGGTAAAATCGATAACTTTACAATATGAATCGATAATTGTAAATTCCGATAATTTTACATCGATGTATTTTAATTTTTATTTTTAACTTTTTAACTTAAAGATTTAAACCTCAAATTATAATATTTTAATTATGAAGATAATATTAGCGAAAGTCAATCAAAAATCCGAAACAGAAAAATCAGAAAAATATACGGATACATCTGGGACGGATAGGGATACGTTGGCGCAGTGGATAGCGCGTCGGCCCGGATTGCCGGAGGACCTGGGTTCGAGTCCCAGATGTATCCGTATCTTTTTCTGATTTTTCTGTTTCGGATTTTTGATTGACTTTCGCTAATATTATCTTCATTAATTAAAATATTATTATATCGATGTCCCTAGCACGGTTTCTCGGGTGTAAGACCACCATTAAGAATTAAAACGTTGCTTGAAATGGATCACAACATACCCCAATTGGGGATGACATAGTCTCACTGGCTCCAGACGGGACCAGTTTGCACTCTTATGAAGTTTTCCACTATATAATAAAAATATTTTTTAAATTAAAAAAAAAAAAACTGCCGGATCTAAAATAGGTTCCGAAACGTCATACGCCAAGCAATTACGTATATTTTCACATAGCACTCTTCTTAGGACGAATTGCCTTATACCCAAACAAAAAAATATCAATATATATGCATTGGTAGTCTGCATTTACTTGACACCAAACGGGAGTTAATTAGTTAATTATATTTGGATGACTTGTATAGCGCCGTTTTTGTAAAAAAATACCTCAAGGGCGCTGTGCAAATTTCAGTACATTTCTACAATCTTACTTCTAACTACAGACTAGACAAACATAAAAACCTATGGCTAAAACATTGCATCTACCCGTTCTTCGATCAGTGATACAAAACTATATGTCCAATGCATCTGACCAATTAACGCGATGCTGCATAAATATGTACATGTATTTTTTTATTGAGGTCCTTATTCACATTTCAACTACTTTAGTTTCTCAAAGATCGAACGGAATAAATTATTCGCCTCTTGGATTAATTATGTATGTTTATGATTTGCGCACAACTACTTATTTCTATTCCAAAATTCATTCCAATGCGCTTATTATATGTAAAGGAATAAGTACCTGGAAGTGCCTAGGATCCCTTTGTGTTTGAATTATAAACTTTAATTTTATTTTATTTTATGCTCTTTTCAAATGTCATTGATTTGTTGTCTTGGTTGCGCATTAAACATCATTATGTTTACTCGCTATATTTAAGGAGATACATACTGGGTCGATGTATGTACGCATCGCTACGCCTAACAATAGCACACTCGATCGTTAACGATCGATACGATAACTATCGGTAACTTCTCATCGTTCCCTAGGTCAACGTACAAACAACACTTGATGTCGAATATGTTAAGGACATTTAGTCATTGTGAACTGTCATTTATTCGTTGGCGATCTGTAGTCATGCTGCGGAACGATAAGAAGTTACCGATAGTTATCCTATCGACCGTTATCGATCGAGTGTGCTAGGGCCTCTGCCCCCCTGGCACACTCAATCGATAAGGATTGTATCGATAACTTTCGGTAACTTCTCATCGTTCCCTAGGACAACTGCAGATCGCTAGCTAACAGTTGATGTCGAATATATTAAGGACACTTATTCAATGTGAACTGCCACTTATTCGTTGACGATCTGCAAACATGCTAGGGAACAATGAGAAGTTAGCGAAAGTTATTTATACAATCCTTATCGATAGCAACCATACATTTTCTATAAAAATATATGTTTTAAATGACATTGGCCACACGTTGCGATGTTTCATTTTCATCGAAAAGCTATGGTTGCTAAGCAGTCCAGACATTGTTAGGAGTAGCGATGCGTACGTACGTCGACCGGTATGTTTCTACCTTTATGCTCGCTATGTGGCTGACATTTGAGTGACTATTATAAACATAATATAACTTATTTAATATAAAAAAGATCGACAAATAAACTTTAAATGTCGTTTCTTTGTATTTCACAGCAAAACATCGTTTAATTTGTCATCAGAAATTGAAAAGACAAAAAATGGACAAATTGTCTTACATATATATGAACCAGTAATTTCGCATAACGAACGAAATAATACAAATAAATGCAAGTACATGATGTATTGATAGTTTACCGAAACTTATCTGATACTATGGAGTTCGGGCTAAAATTTATCATTCGTCGGTCGGAATATCTCTAAACGATAGATAACTGACCATAGATGTCGGATTTGATCAATATATCGTATTGATATAGGATTTTATCTATTGACTATGCTAGACCTCCAGGCATGCCATAGTCCCAACTGTCCGGAATTAATGACATTCCCAATGTATGGTATGTTGTATGAAGGGAGAATGGAAAGAGGTGAAGTGGAGGAACATTGAAGGAACACAAAAAAAAAAAGAAGATTTTATATTTTATGTCATTTTCATAGTACTATAGTTAACAACCGTTCTGTAAATTGCCATCTCAACACAGGCGTTTCACACCTAGTGAGATAGGCAATACGTCATAATTTTATTTATATGTACTATTAAGATAATTAAATAAATAAATAATGGTACCAGTATGAATCTGTGTACGTGTCTACGCCGCTACGCCTCTTCGACTCTACGCAAGTTCAGCCGCCAGGCCTAGGCGTTTAACCTTTGGTGTATTCAAAATGCCTGGAGTTACGAACATAATAATTATGTTTGTTATGGATTATTTACGACATGTTCCCATAAAAGACAAACAAAGAAGCGCGGCTGCGAAGTCTTAACTCAACTTCTTAACATAAAATTAACATGTTGTAATCTTGTGTAAGGGTCACTAAAATAGATGTTTGTTAAATCTTCCTTCCTTACAGAGAGCAATGTTTTTGTCAAACAAGTTATTTTGAACAAATGATTTTTTTTATATTTTGGTTCATGGGATACGAAATATTCCGGGTTGAAAACGTTGTAATTGAAAAATACATAATATGTACTTTTTTCATCCGAATAATATTTTTGAATTCATTAAGATACTAGTTAAGAGGAAACCGCGCGGCGTTTTGTGCCCCAATTTCCTCTCTTGATTTTGACACCAGTGACTAGTGCAAATCTTTTTTTTTAATTTAATATAGATATCGACCACCAGCTTGTCGGAACTTTTTGCTTTTTTTGATAAGTAACCTACTTACTACTAATGAAGATTAGGAGTAAGGATCCTCCAAAAATTGTTAAAATTGCCTGGTTTGAATGCCATCAACAGACGTTCAGTATACAAACGTACAGACGTAGAATATTTTCTTATAATACAGTTGGTAAAACAAATTTTAAAAACCCGTTCAGTTTTGGAGGGAAAAAATGGGGAATACAAAAACACGATTTAAAAAATTCTATGTATTATCAGCCTAGGTTAGTTGTCCCTTTCGGTCGAAATTTTGAGGAGGGGGGGTAACAATGACAGTGACAGCAAGAGTTTGGTAAAAACCTATTATTAAAGTTTCTCAGGTATCTTATTGTTTCTTTTTGCAATGATTTAAAATTTAAAAAAAAAACTACATGACAAAAGGTGACCGGATATATCATTGCTTTCTGTCCATTTAGCCTAGAATTTTGTTTGAATTCAAACTAAAAGAAGGTTTTTTTTCCATAAAAACTTAAAACCACGTAAAACAATATTTTTTTTTACAATAGCTCCACACAGGAGGCCCTGAAGAAAATAATTCCGCTCAAGGCCTAGTTCATCTTTGGGGATGCTGTGTGGAGGGTTCTTTTTAGAAAATGAAAGGAGATGATGTGTTGGAAAGAGATGAGTTGAAGAAAAAAGGTATGAGGGGTGGGTAGGAATCTGGGGGTCAGTGTGTCTAGAATTGACGGACGAACGAATCAATCGGTCGTGAGTCCGGCTGGAGAGGTCTAGGATACGTCTCCCTCAACCAGTCTCTCTCGATCTGGCCTGCCACGCAATTGGTGGGCGGACGCAACCGCCACCAACACCTGGACAAACCTCACCCCGGGAACCCCTACTAAGTCACCAAACGTAGCGAACCATTTGGGGTGACCTATAGCAAATGTGTTGGTTATCCAATATATGGTTCCCGGGGCTGCCCACCAATTGTAATTGTAATACTACCTAGAAGAAAGAATTAATAACATCTTTAGGCAGGGGAAATTTTAAAAGGTTTTCAATTAATAAATAATAAAGTACATAAGTTAGTGAAATATTCATGAAAATAATTTTTGCAATGAGGGCTTTTGAAGGGTGAATATTCTATTGTCCATTAAAAAAATCGCTTTAGGCGGGGAGTTTTTCAACGAGTTCTGGATTTATATTCAGCACGCTTATTTATATTGGGAGCAATATGGTTAAAACTTTCGAGGAGATATTGATTTTTGGAATCAATTTGGAAGGTTATAAAATATGCAGGCTTTTAAGCTGCGAGATAATTGAACGTTTTCATTGACGTCAGCTCTGGCCCTGATGTCAAAAATGTCTAACTTTTAAAATGTACCTAGCAAGATGTCTGTAGCCAAACTAAGGATAATTCAAAACAAGGTAATCCAGAAGCTATTAATTTAGTCTAGAAAAACTACCAAAAATATAGGAGTAAACTGCTAACAAAAGGAAAACTTTACATCGCCTAATATATAAAATAAATAATTAAGTGATATACACGTACACACGCACTTTACACGACAATACGATAACATAAATTTAAATGAAATAATTTCACGATATGGCAAGCAATCCATTGGATACGAAGGATTAGGGTTTTTTTTATATATATTATTGTCTTTCAGGCGTTAAAAAAAGTTTAGGGGTTTAAAAAAATTGATATCCCTTCTGAAATTAAATTAACATCATTTTTAAATAGTGAGTAAGTGAGTTTTGAAAATTTTTATTCTGGAAATTATTAGAAAGAAACCGTTCATTCGAAAATAAATAAAATTTTCCGAAATTTCCCATCGTTACCTTATTGGTTACAATGGGAAATATAATGCATTTAATAGGGGTAAAAAAATATACAAAAATTAAACATTCATTTTTAGTCACCAAAAAAAATATAAAAGTACAGAAAAGCTTATATTTATAAACACACTATAAAGTCTATACTCTATACAGTTGTTGAAATAAAATCACTTTAGGAATGTATTATTGTGAACGTGATAAAAATACCAAATACAAAACTCATTGTTGATTGCTCCGCCTACAAATTATCGCATTTATAGCGGGCAGTGGTTTTAATTAGGTGCTTACTTTTTTATGAACAGAATGGTTCCATGACAACTCAACAAAGTGGCATTTCAACACCCCTTGAAAAGTCATTAAGAGTGATGAAAAAAATAGTCCATGACTTAACCTAACGTTACCTATTTAACCAAGTTTTTTTTTCAGGATGATGAATGAGTAATGAAGTTGCGCATTGTCGAATTGTCCGGTCACCATCTCATATATTGCTTCCTTCGCCATACATCGTCAAGAATACGTCAAACTGCCTAGGTATCATCATCATCACAATTGGCTCTACAACTGTGATGGGTCTTGGCCTCCTCGAGAGTCTTCCTCCACTCATCTCTGTTTTGTACTAGTTCTCTCCAGTTTGGAATCTCCGAGGTACATAGGTCTTTGAGGACGTTCCACCTTAATTTTGGTCTTCCCAGGCTCCTTCGCCCTACAGGTCTAGATTTTAGCAGGGACTTTGGTGCTTGATACTCTGTTATTCTTTCCACATGACCCAGCCACCGAAGTCTTCCCAACTTTATAAATTGTGTCACTTTTGGTTCCTTAATTAGAGTGTAGAGCTCACCGTTGTAACGTCTACGCCAAAATAAATTTTCTATAATCGGTCCAAAGATACGCCTTAAAATTTTTCTTTAAAAAATGTCCAATGCTCGCTCATTTCTCTTAGTACCCCTATCTCAGCTGTGTACGTGAGCACTGGTCTAATAAAAGTTTTGTACACTAATATCTTGGTGTTTCTGGACAGTCTGGATTTTATCTGCTTTTGTAGGCGGAAGTAACAGCGATTTGCGCTCACTATGCGCTTCTGAATCTCCTCTGTAGTATTATTGTTCTTACTTATCAGGGATCCTAGGTATGTGAAGCTTGGTACTGTTTCAAAATATTGACTTCCACAGAGAGAGTTGGTGTTCGTTGGGTATACAAATATATGTATAAACTACCTAGGTATATCGGTGATAAACTGGTATTGAAGGATATAACGACTCATTTAATGAGTGTCCCCTCTTTATACACGTAGATAAATTCTTTATATATGGTAGGTACAAGAAGCAAACATTAAGGGGCCTCGGGTCCACATCTCCCTTCGGGCAATTAGTTCCATATTGCGTGTCGCAAGACAAACAATCACACCATGTGTGCGTTTGTGTACACACTGTTCAAGTTCATGTAAAACCGTGTGCACGTATATATACGAATAACACTAATGTAAGGCGTAGATTTGGGAATCTATTTGTGTAGCGCGCCGTTTACGCTTGCCACTACACCATCTCTTTCCCCCGTACAGCGCCATCCTGCTCACCCACCCCTAAGCAAACCCGGATGCGCCGACGCCTTCTGCGCATCTCCCACCCTCGAGCCGCTACATAAACCACACCCCGCAACAAGGAATGGGCTATATAACAGGCCGCGCGCATTAAATTAGGCAGTTCGTCTGTAGCTCGCTCTTGGCTAGTACGCTCTCTTAGTTGCGCTTCGTCCTCTGGCACGACCCTCTAAGGAGTATTCTACTACCATAAGTAAAGCACCAACCAGACCCTCGACTGCTGCCTTAGTTGCGCTTCGTCCTATGGTACGACCCTCTAAGCAGAACCACAGTCAGTTTTTGTTGTTCCCAAAAGCCTAACGGCAAGGTTCCCTCCGATCCCTTGCTCAGTTAATTAGTGAATTAATACATTGTGACTATTTTTACCATATTATGTGATCTGTGAACTTACTTACTTTAAATAAATAACCTTTTACCAACAATTGTGTTATACTTGCTATTTGAATTACAAGGAATATTAAGCTTCGTAATATGGAGAAAGTTTCTCGTAGGCGATATTATGACTATTGTTAAATTTCTGATATTTAATATACTTCCCTTGAACTTAAACTTAACTATAAAAATAATTTATATTGTTTTTGAAGATAATCTCTCCCGAAAAAAACACTCTTCTCATAACTTTTGAAGGTTATTTCCATCAATGTAATACTTCATTGAAGAAGAAAATAACACTAAAAATTAAAATTAAAATATGAGAATAAACAAGACACAAAAAATAATATAAGATAACGGTCGCAACCGGGACTCGAACCCAGAATCTCCGTCCCGTTAAGATGAGATATTCTGGGTTCGAGTCCCGGTTGCGATTGTTATCTTTTATTATATTTCTGTCTTGTTCATTTTCATATTTTAATTTAGATTATTAGTGTTATCTTCTTCTTCAATGATAGTATCTACTTCTAAGATGGTCAAATTCCCTATTTTTACTTTTTTTTTTATTGAGTTAAAATAAATATATATATTTCGCTTTGTTAACTTAATACATTGATACAAATAATATTAATAATGATGGTTTACTACCTAACACCAAGTAACACATTTTTTAAGTGAGAACATTTTGGTTTTGCTCATTAATTTTGAGAGCAAACAGTTTTTTTTTAAATATATTTATTTAAAAATCTGCCCTGATGATGGACACTGCAACGCTGTCCGAAACGTCGGCTAAAGAAGGAGGTAGCACAACACGGCATAACACCCCAAAAACAAACAACGAAAATGCTTTTGGCCGTGAAAATCTAA
This sequence comes from Limnephilus auricula, assembly GCA_951813805.1. NCBI lineage: Eukaryota > Metazoa > Arthropoda > Insecta > Trichoptera > Limnephilidae > Limnephilus > Limnephilus auricula. Next base: position 5,811,205 of record OX638401.1, read on the forward strand.
AAACGTATCATGCTGAGATAATGATGGAAATCGTAAAATTAAGTAGGAAGTTTGGTTGGAAACCATAGCAACCAGCAAGTTTTAGTTTGGTTTCAGTTGCCTCAGTGAGCGGATCGCCTAAGATCAAAGCATTTCTTTTCTGTTTGTTTGACTCAATAAATGACCATATCGGTTGATGAGGCACTCTTGAAGCCGAAATGGTTATCCAGTAATAATTTTCAAAGTTAAGCAATGGTTTGTTACAAATATTTAAAGCTTTAATTATAATACAAATATTTAAAGCTAAAATTATTTCAGACACATAACCTTACCGCAAATACCGAAGCTTTATTCCTCGCGTGATTAAAGTGTAAAATACGTCACACATTAAATAAACGAGTGCAAATATCTTTCTCAAGTTCCATCCAGCGCAGGATTAATAGGCAGGATCTTAGCTCAAATTGTACCAAATTTCTATACATTAGTTCCTGCCACGATGTTTCCACCCCAGTCCTAATTTAAACTTCCGTTTTGTCAGATGAATTATCCAAGGCCCAAACTCATTACCTAATGGCTGATTTCCCACAGTACTGCCACAGCCTTTTAATTTAGACGTCGCACCTAATTCACAAGGCGGCCATAACGCCAGATGGCCAACGAATTAAAGCGCTTAGCTTTTATTAAAAGCTTTTAATCACAGTCGTAATAATTAATTACAGCGTGACTCTGATTATTCGGACATGTATAACAGTGATTCCTAAATGGGCCCGGTGGAATACTCTGGAAACGATGGCCTACGAGTCATCAGAAGGAGAGGGCAATGAGGTGCTGAAAAATTTTGTCGATTTTCCCATCTTTGAGTATTGACGTAAGAATCATATATACATTTCAAATTTACAGTTGTATTTTTCGGTTCCACGACAACTCAAGAAAGTGGCATTTCAACACCTCTTTGAAAAGTTATGAAAAAAAAAAACTTGTCCATAACATAACCCTTTTAAACAATTTTATTTCTTTACTTTTATGGCGGTACTTCGGTAGTCACTCGCAATGATTAATGCTGCGCGCCTACCTACTACCGCCCTACTGCGTATTATTGACCATCTTTTCTGCAATACGCGACACATAGCGCTGCGCCGAAATTTCGGGAATGTTCCAGCGTGAGCGCATTTCGCCTACAATTCATCTACAGGGCCGGGCTATACAAAGGGTTCCGGCAAGCCAAGAGCAGTCTTTCAGTCGTCAGTCAAGAGCAGTCTTTCAGTCAACGCAGTGCTCATACGGCGACAGGCCAGCGGCCTAGTAACACAACCTCGCTATCTGCAGTTCGCGGAATAATCTCACTACGTTTGTAAAATACTGTGCACAATGTAAATCGTCAATCATCATACAGTGTTATTATTCCGACCAGCACGTGCAGAGATATCACGACACACCGATATCTCCCTCTTTTAATGGAGGCCCAAAATCTGCCTCCAAACTTTTAATGACTTTTCAAATGAGGTGTTTGAAGTTGCTTGTTGTTGAATTGTCGGGTCACTATGTTCCAACAATTCAACATGCTTTATATTCCAAGGAAACTGCATACCACATCTCAAATTCTAAATTCAACACAACTTGGGAAGCGGGTATGGTTTGGAAACGGAAACCATTTATTGGATAACCAATCTGTCATAGATCACTCTAAGTTGTTCGCTACGTTCAATGATTTAGCAGAGGTGCCCGGGTTCAGGGGGTGAGGTTTGTCTTAGCGGAGAAAGCGTTTGCCCACCTACTCCGTGGCAGGCCGGATCTGGAGAGAGTGGCTGAGGGAGACCTAACCTAGACCTCTCCAGGGTTGAATTCTTACCTCCGTCACTGGATACATTGATCTCCAGATTCCTACCCACACCTCATACCCTAAAAATTCCAAGATGGCGGGGCATGTTTGTTATGTATATATAAAATATCAAAACGTTTGCGGTTAAGAATTTTCAATTTGGGATACGGGTATTATTGAACAATCAACACCCTTGCCATGTGTCGCCTCAGGTCGTTCGCTACGTTTAGAGACTTAGCAGGGGCGACCGGGTTCATGAGGTGAGGTTTGTCTAGGTCTTCGCGGTGAATTCTTTTGCCCAACTATTGCCTGGCGGGCCGGATCTGGAGAGACTGGTAGAGGGAGTCCTAATCTAGACCTCTCCAGCCGGACTCTCTTGTTCCATCGCCTTGTACCGCAGTGTAAGAGATGGATTCATGCGTCTGTCACTCCTGGACTTATTGACCCCAGATTTCTACAAATCACTCATGCCTTTCTCCTTCCCAGTACTTCCTCCCCTTTCTTCCGAAAAGACCATCCCACGGCATCCCCAAAGATGACATTTAAAAAAAGAGATTGATCGGAACTTTAGTCTTTCTTCAAAGTTTTGAATTAGCCGCTCAAAATAATAAGATCTTTTTGTTATGTTCTAAGACAATTTTGGCTTCAAATGTAGAAAAAAAAATTACCTACGCAGCGCGCCGTTGAGATGTATGTTGGATGCTTTTTCAGTTTGTAAAATACTAATGTTTTCAAGACTACATTTTCCGATCGAAAAATATGGTTTTGTCCAAAACTGCAAATAGGTATTTTCCTTGTGTTATTTTATTTCAGAATGATAAAAATCGACAGCATCTATTGGTTTGGCCTTGTAGATATAAACATTGCATAGGAAAAATAGATTTTCCACACCATCGACTGAAAATTTGACAATGTCAAGCCGTTGGTTGTTCCACTCATTCCTTCACACGCTTTACCAATTGGTTGCCTGCAAGTGTCAAGCTAGTAATTTTTAATTATTAGCATTATATTTTTATAATATTTACTTTATATTATTCAGACTATAAAATTTTAATATTTAAATGAAATCTTCAGCACGGGAGTATATCATTAACTCTACTAAAAACGGAAGAAAATAAAACATGTATTATTATTATTAATTTATAGCAAGGGTAGTGTTGGGGACAGAAATCGGTCCCGCAAAACGGAAGGAAAATGGATAAGATAGGATTGCAGACTTACCGCTTTTCTTCCTTCGCTTTTCAAATTTCGCTGGTTCTCGCTTCCAAATTGAGCTCACTAGCATACGATTGATTTTCGCTTTCATAAGTTTCCGGCACGCTTAAATAATAGCTCTGTATTCAACACTGAGAAAAAGAAGAAGTGGTAATTTCAACTGACAAATACTGTGACATTTTATTGCAACTCAATCGGCAATGTGGGTAAGGAAAGAAAGTATTTTGGAGGTAGGATTATGTTTGGGAAAGGTACATAAGGAATGAATGCAAGCCACCAACGGGTAGCATTGTTTATAATATATCAGTAATTGTGATAAAACAAATTACCTACCTTTAAAGTAATTTTGCGATGAGTTTAAGATTGGTTTACTGTATTATACTTGTAACCTTGTAAATTTTAACGATCAGAAATTCAGGTAAATCGAAGCAATGATTTATTTTTTTACATGGATGTGGTTAAAAAAAAATCTTCAATATGGAAAAAGCCATTATAAATCTTATTATTCAGCAAATTAATTTATAAAATTACAGGAGCAAATTCCTTTGTTGATTTTAGATTAACATTTTTCCTCGTTTATTTCGTGCCGGAGAAAATTCGACCTTGCGATGAATGGGGACTCAAAAAAACCACCAAAGCAAATTATAAAACACACAAAAAATTCCAACAACGACGGGTAAAAAAGAAGCCCGATAACAGGTGGAAAAGAAAATTTCACAATCAGTTAAAAGGTGGCCACGGGGGGTATAATTATAACTTTTTCGGTGGCGAATTCGATGTTGATGGAAATGGGGACACCAACGAAGGAATATCTAAGAGGAGGGAGAGTGATCAAAAGTAAAAGGTCTAAAAAATATTGATAAATGGAATCTACTGGATGTGCCCTCCTAAAAATATCCCTGGAAGATTAAGGCAGTGATGACAACCTCCGTGAAGTAATGTTCTATGCTAGAGGTTCCCAACTTTTTTGGGCGCATTGCAAATTTGAATAATATCCACTCGAGTGCTTTTTTCCACAAAATAGAAATATTTCCAAAAATTCCCCTGTTTTCTCCTGCAAAACTGGACCGATTTTAAAGATTTTTTTTCACCAACTTTGTTAAAAGAAAATGTTCCGTCCGTGCTTTATACTTTTTAAACAACAAATTTGTATGGTAAACGTACTTTCGTTGTTCAAACTACGCAATTTTAAGTATTTCTGGAAGTACTTACACCTAGAAGAAGTTACTTATCAAAAAAATCATCCCGTTAAAAAAAAAATATTTTTACTGTCAGACATGATTTTTTTTGATTTACTGAGGATTGTACCTTTTTCCCCAGGTATTGACTAAAATAAGTAAACAGCGCTAACATCTAAAATCGCAATTAGGTAGGACCAAGATTTTTTCATTTTAACTGCTGTAAGTTTTTAAATATTTTATTTCAGAGAAATATGAATATGTCCGCGTGTATATAATTGCGACCAAAAGTTATAAAATGCTCAATCGGATGTCGGTAAGTGATTAATTTCTACTTCTATGATTCCTTTTTTACTCCATATTATGCAATTCAATTCAATTCAATTCAACATCAAAATATTTGGACTAGTGTTGAAACTATTCAGCCTGAAACCAAAAGCTTTTGATTAATGAAGACAGTATTGGTGACTCTCATTAATCAAAATTGAAACAGAAAAATAAACGGTCACATCTACGAATGAAACTATCTGATGATTCAATGATTAACATCAAGGATCCAATTTTTTTTAATTTTTTTTTTTCATAGTGAATACCTCACAAGAGTCCTAACTGCTCCCAGTGAGCCAGTGATACTATCGCATCTATGCTAATTATACCAATTGGGGTATGCTGAAGGTAAGTAAGGAAGGGAAGGAAATGGGGAAAAAGAAGGTGGGAAAGTACCTGGCTATTCAGATCTAATCGCTAAACACGGCAAAAGCCATTTCAAGCAACGTTTCAATTCTTAATGGTGGTCTTACACCAGGGCGATACTGAGAGTATCTTCCACTCTGTAACGTGCCGCAAATATTTTTAATTAATTATATTGTGAAATAACAGTAATTAAACAAATAAAATTTATTTGCGCACGCCGGGTTCGACCTTCGGAATGGGAGTCCAAAGTCGTCAGCCGAGAGCCGTCAGTTATCGCCGATTACATAAGTGATTAAATTTTTCAACCTAAAATTTCCATAGTGACAAAAATTGTACAAATTTAGATCGACAAAACTGAATATAACAAGAAAATGGATAGTCGCTTTATTTGTAATTGAATTGTTTACAGATAGTTTACGCCGAACAAACAAATATACAAATACCTACATAAGATAAACTTTGAAATTAGTTTGAGTATTTATCTTAAGTCAAAGATTCCATCCTGTGAACGGTATATCAATTATTATACACAGGTTCCAAAGGTCACACTTCCGGATAGGCACAATGGCGAAATCCCTCAAAGAAAATATTGCCATGTAAATTACAAGAAATGAAAACGCAGAAAATGTTTAAATTACAATTTTGACTAAAGGACCCCAACTTGGGCAAAGGTAGAACCAGGGGCAGGATCGAGTGATCATTTTAATGTCATCTTTAAAAATATAATTTGATTCATCTTATAACCTGTAAATTTAATATCTTTGAAAGGTGTATTTTTAACATTTAATTACGAAAGTCTCAAATTATGGAGTTCTACGAAGTTTTCTACTGTTTTTTTTTAGCAAAAGGTTACATTTAAGGGTGGTAACACATAAATTATTCAACACGTATTTGATTCATCTTTAATTTGGTTTTGGAATTTTCTTTCATTAATTATACATTTAGGTAGCGAAAACAGAATTTAACATTTTATTTTTAAGGCACAAAGACTTTCCACATTTAAAACTGAAAATATTTGGTTACCAATTTCAAATTCGTAAGTTTTACCAAAAAGTTCTAATTTTTTATGCAAATTAGTTTCGTTACTATTATTCGCTATTTTTATTGAATTCTCGCCTTAATTATTATATTATATTAATTTTGAATTAACAAAGCTAGACATTATTTCATACCTGTAGAATGGCTAAAAATTCCTCACTGAAGATTAATGACTTTAATCTTCTTAGATTTATAGTGACCTATCTAGTACCTTCGCACTTGTAATACTTGCATAGCAGGACCTACCTATATCTACGTCGCACTGATTTGCACAGCGAGGCTGTTCCTACCTACTACCTCGCTACACATTATTATTTTGACCACCTTCTCGAAATGTCTGCAACACACAATACATAGCGCTGCGCCGAAATATCGAGAAGTTTCCAGAGAGTGTACGGTTTAGCCTACCGTTCAAGTACCTGCCGGGTCGCGCTATTTAAAGTGGCTCCAGCAAGCCAAGTCAGTCTTTCAGTAAACAACTCGCATCCATATGTCGACGAACAGCCGGTCGCGCATCTACTCTCATGTCTGCAGTTCGGGCGTCGGAATAATCTTACTACGTTTGTAAATACTCTACATTTGTAAATAGTGCATTATGTAAATAAATCATCATCTCATCACACATCCAGTGTTTATTATTCTCGACCGAGCAGCTCGCCCGAGTTATCGACTCATCGATATCTCCTTCTTTCATGTCCAAAATTTCCTCTTCATCATCGGAGGCCCGAAATCGCCTCCAAAGATTTAATTGTATGTGTATAAAACAGCTGTATAACTAAAATAATTTGTAGATTTTTTATCAATACTAAATCTGCAGAAAGAACCCAACAAATCCATACCAGTAGAGTTGGCTCTTCAATGAACTTTGGGGCAGTACATACTAAAACATCTTTTGGCCAAAGAAACTATTTATATCAGGCTCCACTTAGTTTAATATTCTGTCAGATTACATTAATTCTTCCAATAAATTGGCTAAATTTAAAAAGAATGTTAAGATATTTGTGTTGACAATGGATTAGCATACTATTTTTTAATCATTGTCCTTTTTTAAATAATAAGATTTTTTTAATAATACGATTTTATTTAAGTTCCATTTGCCAAAATCAGAGTGTCACCCTAGTTGATTTGAACTTTCACTTCTTAATGGGTGTAGTGATTAATAATTATTTATTTATGGTTTAAATATTGTTACAAGTTCCACCCTTCTGGCAACTAATGTTATATTTTAATTTCTTTCTTTCTCGATGACATATTTTAGTGTTTTGTATGTAGTTTTTGTTATTTGTATTTAAATTTCTTTGCTAAAATTTATTAATTTAAACCTCAATACAGGCAATAGTCCTAGTGAGGTTATTTTTTATATAAAAAAATAATTATAATATGTGTGGTGAGAAGATATAAATAAATAAATTAATTAATTAAATAAGAAATTTTATTCAAATAAATAACTTTGTGTACATCAATCACTACTTAATCAAAATATTAATTTGATTGGTTTGTTTACCCAGCCAGAGATCGTATGTGACGTCATCGTTCTAGTATCTTCTGTCTCTTTCTCCCCAGTATCTTCTCCCCGGGAATCATTTATTGGATAACCAACACCTCTGCCATAGGTCACCCCAAGTTGTTCGCTACGTTTCGTAACTTAGCAGGGATACCCGGGTTCATGGGGTGAGGTTTTTCCGGGTCTTGGCAGCGGAAACGTATGCCCACCAATTGCGTAGCAGGCCAGATTGGGAGAGACTAGTTGAGGGAGGCCTTTTGACTACTTTAGCAGGGCTCTCTTGGAATCACCTTGCACCGTAGTGGGAGGGATGGAATCATTCGTCCGTCACTCCTGGTCACACTGACCCCCAGATTCCTACCCACCCCTTATACCTTTTTCCTTCCCAGAAGATTCTCTCTTTCATTTCCTAAAAAGAACCCTCCACACAGCATCCCCAAAGATGACATAAGCCCTGTAAGGAATTATTTTCTTCAGGGCCTCCTGTAAGGAGCTATTGTAAAAAAAAGAAGAAGGAAGGGGAAGAAAGAGGAAGAGGATGATGACCCTACGAGCTCTCGCTGTGAGTTGTTTAATTTTAAATGTAATTTCTGTTATTAATTTTTATCAAATTAACACGGCCGGCGCAGTCCAGCGGTAGGGCGTTGGACTGCCATTCCAAAGGTCGCGGGTTCGAACCCAGCGTGCGCAAATAACTTTTATTTAATTGATTTGTGTTATTTCACAATTAATTATTTAAAATAATATATAGTATATTTGCGGCACATTCCAGAGTAAAAGATACTCTTAGTATCGTCCTGGTGTAATACCACCATTCAAAATTGAAACGTTGCTTGAAATGGCTTTAACCGTGTTTAGTGACTAGATCTGAATAGCCAGGTACTTCCCCACCTTCCTCTTCCTCGTCTCCTTCCCTTTCCCACTTACCTTCAGCCTAATAACATACCCCAATTGGGGATGCCATATTCTCACTGGCTCCAGACGGGAGCAGTTGGGACTCTTGTGAGGACTCTTGACTATAAAAAAAAAGTCGACACAAAGTGAATTTGCAATTATTTAAGAGATACGAAATTTTCACATATTGTTGATTATACTTAATTATTTTAAATATTGTTGCTACCACATTCTAGCTCCCAGTTGAAAAGTTAAATAAAATAATGAATTTTGAAATAAAAGAATGCTTCGCTCTTCTGTTGACTTGAATAGCTACAATCGAAGGGTCGTAATCACAACTTTACCTACATATATCTGTGTCTTAACGCTATAAATGCCTATGTCAAATTTATGAATCGCTCAGAAATAGTTATTATTTATCGATTTCTTGGCCTAAAAAAGCCTGAATTAATAGACATACTACATTGGATATACCACAATTTCATCAATCTAAAGCACCCAAAAAATGTATTCAAAGTATTAAAATAAGAGACGTTTTAGTGTACTTCCTGGTACCTAAATCTCATTATATATCATCCCTATTCTTGTTCACAATCTACAATTCATATTTCCGACCTAACTCCGGTATATTTCGTGTTATCTCGACCATTTAACACTTGGCTTAACTCACTCTCTCCATTTGAAGGTAGGAAAGGTATTTCTCAGTACTGGGATAACCTTGAACCGGCGACTTGATCTGGGTTTAACTTCCGAAGGGAAACTTGTGGACGCGAGAAGGAAACCAACTTAGTTTGGCAACAATAGTTCCACTAATTCCATCTTGTAGAACAAATCTCTACCAAACTATCGCCAACTACCTCTATACTCGTGAGTTGTGGAATGAATTTCGTATCGATTATTATCGGAGGGTTGTGTGATCTTTAATATTCAGCGAACATATTTCCTAGTCAAAAACTTTGCAATAATTCAAAACCAACCTCAAATAGTTTTCAATTAAAATTATTTGAATTCCTAAATTGTGTTGTTACGGGAATTTAATTTTCGGCAAAGGTATTTAGAGTTTCGTTCGGTTTGTTTAGCTCGAAAATATACTGCATAATTGTTTTATTTATCCGACTCTATAAATTTATAATTTAAAGGGCTTATAATAGAAATAATAACAACATTTCAACAACGTTTTTTTCATTGTTTGATATCATCTTTTCATAAATGTAATGTCAACCAGTAATGGAACGCAGAAAATGTAAAATCATGCAATGTCCAGTAATTTAAATATAGTGAACTTTGCGTGCAAAGTCGTATCTTTTCCTAAATTTTATAAAAAAGTGTGCTTATCGGAAATGACCTGCCAGGTAAGTATTTTTTCTGTATCCGTTTGTAAATAATAAAATTAAATAGAGCCTAAGAACTCATAATAAATTGTACAGCTCCCTAGATACAGCCCCCTCCCTCCTATTTTGATTATTACTGGTACATTTTTAAAAATAGATACGATACTGGTGTACTATTAAAAAAAAAATTATTAAAATAAATAGTAAGTCATTTAAGAAGACTTTTCGTATCAATCAACTTTGGTAGGTACTAAGTTTGGTAGGTACTAAGGTAGATACAATATTTTGAAAGGGAAGCATAATAAATATTTTATAAGTCTTCCTTGAAAACAAATATCTAAATAAAATAGACATGTATACATAACTGTCACTGACAGGACTCTAACCTGTCACTCGAGTTCAATCATCTTTGGTACTAGTAACATTATAAAAAGGCAAAAAAACGTAACGTAATAAGAATTTTATGGAGACTTTGATAAAAAAAATGTGATCGTAAAAACTTCGTACGAACCGGGTATTCTGGCGTTCGTGTGTCACGTGATTCACAATTCGCCAGGACGTGCAAATCAAAATATTATGTGTTCGGTGTAATTTTTTTTGTTCAATCCCGCCATTCCGCAAATTCCGGAATTTGATCCGCAAGTCCGGGGATCAAATTCCGGATTGTGGGATTATTGGGGGATTGTAGGATGTAAGATTTGCGAGATTGCGGGATTGCGGGATTGTGGGATTGCGGGATTGCGGGATTGCGGGATTGCGGGATTGTGGGATTGCAGAATTGCGAGATTGTGGGAATGCGGGATTACGGGATTGCCGGATGTGGGATTTCGGGATTTAAAACCGTACTCGCAATGCTACGGTTAAAAAAAACATTTTTTTAAACTAGTAGTAAACGTTAGTAAACCGGTTAGTTGTGATATTTCAAAATATATGATGACCTTCCTTACAAACAACTTGCGTAACTTACACCTTTTGTCAAAACATTTCAAACTTTCGTCACTCCAGGACGTCATCCCAGATTCATAGCCACCCCTCATTCCTCATCATTCCTTTTCATTTCCAGAGCTTCCTCTCCTACCTTTACATGAAAAGACTCTCCACACGGCATCCGCAAAAATCACACATACCTTGAGGGAAATTATTTCCCGCGGACGAAATAAAAAACAAAATCTCGGTTTAAACAAAAAAGTTTAACACAGTAACCAAAAATGTTTTCCCCGTACACATGCTGAGGATTTTTTAACCCGTACGTATTTTGCATATTTATTATTATAAACAGTCTTTTAATAAATTCCTCGCGTTCCAGCAAAGCTCTCTCAAAGTCTGCACGGAGCACGGGATCACAATTTGTTTCATTAAATTTACTTTCACGCGCACTGGGAACAAATGGGATTACCGGAGAGAAATATTCCAAATTTATCATTTTTTGTCGGAAATAAACGCTACACGGATAAAATAACATACAAGAACGTATCACGTGATTTGACAAAACAAAATTTCGAAGAAAAATGGAGAAAACTTAGTTTAAAAAAAACCTAACATAACCTAAACAAACCTAAGCTAACCTAACCTAAACTAACCAAACCTGACTGAGGTCTGCAGAATAGTTGAACTTTACATACGTGAGGGATGCTAGCATGGTCGATCTATAAGGATCGTTATGATAATTGTCGGTAACTTCTCATCGTTCCCTAAGACAACTGCAGATCGTAAACGTACAAACAACAGTTGTTATCGAATATATTAAGGATACTTAGTCATTGTGAACTGTCTCCTATTCGTTCGCGATCTGAAGCTGTCCTTGGGAACGATGAGAAGTTACCGACAGTTATCCTACCGATCCTTATCGATCGACCATGCTAGCACCCCTGGTATGGTCATCTGGAATAAGTTTCCCCCAAATGTTGCTAACATCCAGAATCGCCGGCCTTAAAAATCACATTCTTTAAAAAATTATATTATTAAACAATATAATTTCGGTTGTGTCAAATATTCTTATATATGCATGCAATGAATTTATGCAGAAGTTTTTAAAAATAGTTTGTGGTGTAATGGTCTGTGTGGTTTCCATCCAACCAATAGATCGGGGTTCGATTCTCAGCCGTGGCATTTTTTTAACCTGTAAGAGGCGCGCCTTAAAAATACATGGAAGGACATGCGTGAGTAAAATGCTCACGATATTTCAAATATAATTTAAAATCGAATTTTACTATAATATTATCACCAAAACTTTGACAGATACAAATTAAAGAACATATGTGTTTTATTAAAACAAATGACATAAATGCAGCTGTCAGTATCAATAACTTCAATTTTAACCTTATAATTTGCCAGCCTTTGGGAAAAACATACGTAACATTAATTCAAAATTTTCATTCTAACATGAGATCTTGACGAAACGAACGTCAGGTGCTCGGTGCTGAGAAATTGACTGTATAAAGCACACGCTTTTTAGAGCGTCTGTTTTCGTTTTGGGAAACTTGACACCGAATCCGTTAGGTTCGGGCTCTGTTTGAGCATTAGACATTGGTACAAACAAAAATTTTAGCAGTCAACTAACAAAATTGAAATAAGCCACCGAGTCGTCTATACGTAACACTTGACACATATCGGTTGAACCGACCAAATTGAGTCGTCTGTATTTGTCTAATGGATAGTAGAGAGACGGCATGTGAAGTGTGCCCGCGCGCTCCAAGTGTGCCTTTTCGAGAATTATATCCAAACGGCTTACATTGGCTGCTGGTTTTTGGCCATTTAATACGTTCCGACATTTTTACGACAGCAGCCATTTTACATGGTGACAGCGAATGTCAGCCGTGTGGGTAGAATTCTCGAAAAGGCACACTTGGAGCGCGCGGGCACACTTCACATGCCATCTCTCTAATATCCATACTCTTAGGTATTTGTGTTTAAGGAAGAGTCTTCGGGAGAATAGTGCGAGTCTTGAAGATGGCATAAAAGTGATACCTCCCTCACAAGATCTCCTTCGTCTTTAGTGTCCAGGGGAACTATGTACATGAAAGTAAAGAACTATAGGACAATATTTGTTAATACTATAATTATTATCCCAATAGTTGTTATAACACTTCCTCGATAGTGAATAGGTACCTACTTCTTATAAGTAATAATAAACAACGAATAAATATTATATATCGATAATAATTTCTTAAGGTTTACCTTTTGCATGCTGTTCAGTTGAATTTTTAATCGTGTTTTTTCTTTGGTAAGGAGCAGATTTATTTACCTGTAACAAAAAAAAACACAATTGTTATATATTTTTAATTTTGAGCAGCGAAAGTACAAAAATACTAGAAAATGTTATTATATGTGCATTCGTGATTATTTTCAATGAATTGATGTTCATCTCTGTTCCATACCCTACCATTTCCTTTCCAAAGAACAAACTTAACCTTCTCCCGAACTATCATGTGAATGTGACGACTATATAACATCCACTGTAGATTCAGGATACCGGACGTACACCGGTAGCCTCCAGAACTTCATTAATGTCTCGAATCTATTGTTTTCTCTTGACCTATATTTGATTGTCTCTTGTTACCCGTTGTATTTGTTTTACGAACGTATCTACTATTTTATTCATAGATATTACATTATTGTATTCAGTATACACCGTTATTGGACGCTTAGTATTTATTCTTTGTTATTTATTTGTACTGTTTTATTTTAACCCAATGTCTGTTACGTAGATACATTATAAATAAAAATAAAATAAATGAAAATACCCTCCGTCATTGTTTCTACTTCAGACAAGTAATTCAACAATATATTCACTTAACCACTAAAGCGATACGCGTTCGATTTACCTACCCAAATTTGGGTAGCCATCGCTCGAGTGGTTAATGACAAAGAAATGAGATACATGGTATTATATATGTAAATACGGACGAAAGAGAAAAAAAACATGTATCTACGACCCAATTACCAATAGAGGAGATTTGAGAATAAAGCACTGGCGATGTAATCATATTAAGAAAGATTGGAATTTAACTTGAGATAATGCACGATCGAGAAATGAAATAACAATTTGAGTCAACGCAGTCATAAAAACGGATAATGTTTTTATACACTGGCAACGTGGCGGTTGACAACACCGAACACAGCCGAACTCTGATTTGGATCAAAACTACAAACCATTCCATTTCGAACTTCCTGGCTGTCATTTGCTTTTGCTGATTCCTTTGGCACTTTATGAATATAATTTAAGTCACGTGTGTTTTCAACATTTTAAAATAAAGTGAATCTCTGTTAATAATACATTCATCTTCTCATTTAACTCCCGTGACGCATGTAGTAGTGTTAATTTGGTAAGATTGACACGGTTAATACTAATTTAAAACAAATAGTGAAGGAAAAAAGGAGTGTGTCCCAAGAGTTCGTTTTAGGAGATATGGCGTTTCAAAAAGCATGTAGATTAGCAGACCAATTGGACGATTTCAGATTTTTTTAAGTAAGACTTAGATCAAAATATAACTCATTGAATCCACATTCTTTTCTGACTCTGTTGGTTTTCTTTGATCGTTGATGCACGTCCTTTTTAGTGATACAATCTTTAGGCAAATCCAATAAAGTTCTTTTAGCTACACCCAATGACACGGAAGCTTTGAAAAATCAATGTCACACTAAATTCATGCACGCCAACGCTTCGGATCAGAAGGAATCATTTAAATATGGGATATACGGGTGTACAAAAACATATATTCTCACAAATAAAATTCAAACAAATCTTAAACAGCGTTTTCGTTGCTTGTTTTTGGGGTGTTATGCCGTGTTGTGCTACCTACTTCTTTAACCGACGTTTCGGACAGCGTTGCAGTGTCCATCATCAGGGCAGATCCGGCAGATCCGTCGATGTGAATTTGTGTCGAAGTGTGTGCTTATTTACTTGGAAGCGATACCGTATCTTCAGCTTCATTTCAGAAGAAAGTGAACTACTTTGAAAGGGAAATTTCGTGAAAGCGCAGTATTTAACTTTCGGTAACTTCTTATCGTTCCCTAGCATAACTGCAGATCTTCTATGAATAAGTGACATTTCGCAATGACTAAGTGTCCTCAATATATTCGACATAAATTGTTGTTTGTACGTTAGCGATTCGCAGTTGTCCTAGGGAATGAATATTATTTTTTTTATTTATTTGATTGAGTGTGCTAGGGGGGCAGTTACGTCCCTTAGCACCATGTGGAGTATATATACATATAAAATATGTTAAAATAAATAAAAACCAATTTCTTATAAGAAAAACTCTCTTTTCATAACTTTTAAAGGTTATTCCCATTAATGTAATATATCATTGAAGAAGAAGATAACCCTAATAATCTAAATAAAAATATGAAAATGAACAAGGCACGGACAAATAATAAACGATAAAGATGAAATGAAAAAAAAATTTTGACAAGATAATATTGTTAATTCTAAAATTTTAAATATGACGGTTTTATAATAGGTGGCAATGGCTGAATTGGATAAGCGCCGTCCCGATAAGATGAGAGGTTCTGGGTTCAGATCCAATTGCGACCGTTATCTTTTATTGTTTTTCTGCGTCTTGTTCATTTTCATATTTTAATTTAGATCATTAGTGTTACCTTCTTCTTCAATGATTAAAAAAAACGTGTATGGCCATTCGGAAATAATGCAAGGTAGGTGAAATGAATAGATCCTTCGATGGTTTAGACACGTAGAGCGATGAAACGAATTTAAGGATTAATTATGCGAAAGTGAATGGTAGAAGAAGTCGGAGTTACGGGAACGTGACATGGAACGATCAAGTGAAAGAAAAACTTCAGTCGGGTCATTTCAAGAGGTCAGAATAATATGAGAGTGTGTATGAGATGGTGTGAGAATGTGAATGAAGCAGGATAGATTTATGGGACAATTCATGATCTCTGCCTAACCCTGGAGATTTATTGGTCAGTAAGTTTATGCATGTGAAAAAACCACATTCAAGGTTGCTAAAAATAAATAGTCTGCAATATATGTAACATCAGGTCTTAACAATGATTACTAAGTAGACGGTGTAAGGCTATGTGAGTATCGTGATAATATATTGTACATCTGTGTTTAGGTGACACGCCTAATTACAGGTAACCAAGGATTGCTAATTACACGTGTGTGGTGTGCAGGTATTCCTTCCGTACCTATAAGTTATAGTCATAGAGTTTGACATAATCGTGGTGTGAGACGAAAGCCGCATTCACACGAGAGTAAAACGCCCAACGATAAGATGGTTGACGTTTGGTCACACACTGTAACTCTGGGCATTCTATGCCACAACTTAACTTAATCTGTAGTAGGTAGGTATCATGTGCAGGTATTCCTTCCGTACCTATAAGTTATAGTCATAGAGTTTGACATAATCGTGGTGTGAGACGAAAGCCGCATTCACACGAGAGTAAAACGCCCAACGATAAGATGGTTGACGTTTGGTCACACACTGTAACTCTGGGCATTCTATGCCACAACTTAACTTAATCTGTAGTAGGTAGGTATCATGTGCAGGTATTCCTTCCGTACCTATAAGTTATAGTCATAGAGTTTGACATAATCGTGGTGTGAGACGAAAGCCGCATTCACACGAGAGTAAAACGCCCAACGATAAGATGGTTGACGTTTGGTCACACACTGTAACTCTGGGCATTCTATGCCACAACTTAACTTAATCTGTAGTAGGTAGGTATCATGTGCAGGTATTCCTTCCGTACCTATAAGTTATAGTCATAGAGTTTGACATAATCGTGGTGTGAGACGAAAGCCGCATTCACACGAGAGTAAAACGCCCAACGATAAGATGGTTGACGTTTGGTCACACACTGTAACTCTGGGCATTCTATGCCACAACTTAACTTAATCTGTAGTAGGTAGGTATCATGTGCAGGTATTCCTTCCGTACCTATAAGTTATAGTCATAGAGTTTGACATAATCGTGGTGTGAGACGAAAGCCGCATTCACACGAGAGTAAAACGCCCAACGATAAGATGGTTGACGTTTGGTCACACACTGTAACTCTGGGCATTCTATGCCACAACTTAACTTAATCTGTAGTAGGTAGGTATCATGTGCAGGTATTCCTTCCGTACCTATAAGTTATAGTCATAGAGTTTGACATAATCGTGGTGTGAGACGAAAGCCGCATTCACACGAGAGTAAAACGCCCAACGATAAGATGGTTGACGTTTGGTCACACACTGTAACTCTGGGCATTCTATGCCACAACTTAACTTAATCTGTAGTAGGTAGGTATCATCAAATTATATTATAGGTAAATTTGGAGGAACTGAAGAAAATACTTAATTCTATGGAATGTTAATTTCGGTTATGAGTCTGTCTGCGATTGAAACTCCGGTACGCTTAAGCGCCTCCGCCCACTAAGGCAACTGAAAACTCTCAACTGCCAACTGTCTTTGTATGACAATGTGATGGCCCGCACACTTCACAATCACACAAAACCCCGTTGTCAATGGTAACGCAAGCGGTGACTTGCGACTTGCCCTGCTGGTTGCTCTGGCCGGCCATTGATAGTTGCCAGCTGTCAGCTGATTGTTCTTCTTCTATGGTTAAACAAGCTTTTTGACCAATCAAGACAGAGAAAACAGCCGGTTTTAGTTGGTTGTCAGTTGCCTCAGTGGACGGAGGCGCTAACTCGATTTAAAAAAAAAACTAAATGTCATGTCAAAATGATTGTGTCAAGAATTTAAACAAGCGATAAAGTACTTACATGTAGTATAATATTTTAACAAAAAAAATATTTCATTGGCCATGATCAATATTGGAAATGATATGTCAAGAATTTAGGCAAATAAAAAAATGCTCACCAATAGAATAATATTTGTTTTCCAGGAAATTATGTTAATTCTATACTCGAAACTCCTTTTGTTTAAATTTCTTATGGTTAGGCGGTCCGCTCACCGGAGAAACTGAAACCAAACTAAAACTGGCTGGTTGCTATGGTTTCCTACCAAATTTCTATGATGGCGCTACTCAATTTTAATCGCCTCCGCCCACTGAGGTAACTGAAAACCAACTAAAACCGGCTGTTTTCTCTGTCTTGATTGGTCAAAAAGCTTGTTTAACCATAGAAGAAGAACAATCAACTGACAGCTGGCAACTATCAATGGCCGGCCAGGGCAACCAGCAGGGCAAGTCGCAAGTCACCGCTTCCGTTACCATCGACAACGGGGTTTTGTGTGATTGTGAAGTGTGCGGGCCATCACATTGTCATACAAAGACAGTTGGCAGTTTAGAGTTTTCAGTTGTCTCAGTGGGCGGAGGCGCTAAGATTTCAGTTTATTATCTCAACTTGTTTAATCATAGACGAAGAACAATCAGCTGTCATCGGAGCAACTAGCACGGCGGGTTTCGAGTCGCTGCCTATGTTGCCATTGACAACGGGTTTTTGTTTTTTTTTTCAGTTTCTCCGTCAGCGAACGAATTAATATTGACAAATAAACAGATTTCTAGATTTTTCATTTTGCAAACATGCAATTAACAATTCTACGCTTATAATATCCTGTGATCTTCACGGAATTAGTAATGTAATAAAAATCATACTGTGACTTGAATACCTCTTATTGTAAAAAAAATTAACGAGTGTGGTTTAGACCACACGACTGAAGTAAAACTTCATGCACTGGCTATGAGAGGAAGAGAAAAAGAAAATGTGCGCACGCACTGCTCTCTCTTGCTCCTACAGTGTGATACAGCCCGTTCGCCTCGCCCGACTACACTTTTCGTAACGCTCTCGTCACGCATTCGCCAGCTTACCCCCCAAGTCAAGCGTGCTTAAAAAAGTTTTTCTTCAAAAATGCTTCGTTTCTTTTCTCACTTAAAATCTGTATACATTTTGTGACTCTTAACTTTTTTGGGTAGTTCGGAAAAACCTCTCAAATTTTCTTTTCACAATTCCATTGGGTATACTAAAAAATGTGTAACTCCGCAATTTTATTCACAGATCTGTCAAAAGTTGGTGATTTGTTAAGAGTTCTTCAAAAATTGTTTAGTAAGTGGTTTTATTGCCGCATAACACAAATAAAAATACGTACAAACATATAATTTTCTCCTTCCCGTTAAATTAACTAAAGTGATGTTATCAAACTTGAAAATAATGCCAACTTGGTGTGATTGTATTATGTGCTTAACCACTCGAGCGACAGCATTTTTTTTTTTTTTTTAAACGTGTTAAAGATTTTTGGGAGTTCGATTTGAAAATTTCCCGTCCACATAAAAAAAACTTACCTCTGAATTTGATTATGGGGACATAAAACTGATTGTAGTGGTATACAGCCAATACATCCACCTATCTTTAACCGATTATATTATATTTTTGGGATTTATTTTATGTTCCTACATAAGTGAAAATCTATATAAAATAATTGTACATACAAAATATCATAGTGAATTTTTTATTAGTTTTATGTCTTGGGAAGGATGTTATGTAGTTTTGTTGCAAAGTAAGTGTCCAAATTATTTGTCCAAATATGGTTTTATAACTATAAAATAGTTCATTGCTATCATTTTTCACAATAAATTTTAGCTATAAGTACAGGGTGTCCGGAAAATCATAGTACAAACGGGGAAACTGATGAGTCTTCATCCTATTTGGATTAAATTTTGTGGAATAACTTTTTTGATTCGAGCTTTCGTTTTCGAGTAAATCGAGTTTTATGTCGAATTTAAAAACATAATTTAAAATGCTTCGAAGCTGGACCCGGCTCCAAACTTTAACTCTAGTTGCAAAAAAAGTGGAAAAAACAATCAAAATATTCAGATTAAAAAAAGTGCCTCCTTCCCAGAACTTCCTCTCTATCCTTTCCTAAAAAGAACCTCCACACAGCATCCTCAGAGATTCACACCTGTAGGTAATTATTTTTTTCAGGGCCTCTTGTGTGGAGCTAACGAAAAATGAAAAAAAAAAAGAGAGCGCTGTAAGGCTTAGTTACAAGTAAAACCTGGTCAGTGTCGAAAATATTAATAAAATAAACCGTTCAAACAAAGCTATGTTCTAAAATATCACACAAAGCGTTTGATATTAATCATTATTATTAATAATCATGATATTTGTCATGAATGTGTGAATTATAATCATTTTTTATAATAATTGTCTGTTGTCACCGTCCTCTTCGTTTGCGTGCCAACGCCAATAGCTCCCTCAATATTCTGCGGATGCAGGCTCTTTTTGTTCGTCTTTTTGTTCGTAGACGTATGGTGTTTGTATTCACAATATATTTTACGGCCGATTGCACTTTTTTATGTATTTCTTCAGATTCTATCCTACCGGCTGCGCCAGTTGTAATATACATTTGTAAGATATGTGTGGAGTCGGTAGTAGTACGGAATGAAGAGCGAGTAAGTATTATTTATTTATTCAGGAGCTGCTTGTAACAAAAGAGACATACTTCATTGACCAAACTCTTGATTCTTCTATCAAACTCACAACATAAATCTGTAGCGATGAATGAAACATAATAATTCTGAGTGCTTCCTCAAGAAACAGGAAACATCTTGTCAAAAACATCTTCCTTAGATCTCGTTTGCCGTGTTCCTGACTAAAATAAGCGAAATTCCTTTCATCTCCAACTGAGCACAACAGCGACACTGTAAACGTCACGGCCAGGTGGCAAACTAACGACACATCCCAAACATATTCCTCGCATTCGACTCGATAAAATAAATCGATGTGACACAAATAATATAGCGGTAACAGACAGCCTGCCATCTTGCGGAGGAAACGAAAAGTTTTATTATGTATATTTTAGAATACAAAGAGATAGGAAGACAAATATTTCGTATTACGCTAAATGATTGTAGCGATGATGAGGATGCCTTATTCTTTCGAGTAAAATTCCTTTATTATAGATAGCTTAAGTACCGAAACATGTTTTATATACGAGGAATTTCCGTGATATTGAAAGGGTATCGTGAATATCTGTAATTACAAAAGGAAAACGGTTGAACACAATTCTTTTCAGACGGGGAAATGGATTTTTATACGAAAATACGAACGTGTGAAATCGGAATAACAAAGAGTTGTCGAAAATGATTTTAGTGGGAGCTTACTTAAATGTTTTTTTATTTTTTTTATTTTTTTTAGGTAGAAAAGATTTTTTTTAAACCTGCCACACTCGATTCATAAGGATTGATAGGCTAACTATTGGTAACTTATCATCATTCCCTAGCATGACTGCAGACTACTAAAAAAAAACTACTTATTTGGTTAGTGTTACAACACGTAGGTACTTTATCTGTGTTTACAATTTATTTATTTAATTTTAGTAAACTCTGCTGAAAAACTTCAGCAAGCAGTGCAAAGCCCCGGCAAGGCTGTGGGTTCTGGGTTCAAATCCTAAATGTGACCGAATATTTTCTGACTTTTATGTTTCAAATTTTTATTTGAGATTCGCAAATTTTTTTCAAGTTTTTTTTTTAAATACTGAGACAAAAGGAAAGATTTTTAAATGCCAACCAGCAATTTCAATTCAGTATCTGCATAAGAAAAACATTTCAATCAATAAAATACAATTGAGTGTAATAATTATTGACTTCCTGTGTGAGCCAAGATCAATCATGATATTTGTTGTTGACGAAAGGTAAATATCATTTTCCGAGTTCCAGACCTACCCTTAATAGATAGTGATATATCTTTGTAAAATTACCATGATGTGTTTAAAGTTTAAAGTAAATGGGTTTTAGTTTCCATTTGTTCATTCTTTTCATGTTTCTAAACTTGAATCTCGTTAGAAGTTAGTTGATTGGCTGTCAAAAATATAATTACATATTTGTTAACCGTCTGAGATTGACATTCCTTTCTGAGCAAGTAGTGGATAATGGGAAGATGTGGGGAAATCGTAAGAAAATAGCAGGATTTTGGGGAAACTGGGGAATTGAAAGGACTCAACTTGCAAGCAATTACCAGACGCTTTGTTTCCGCTATCATACAAGTTATTGTTCTGACAGAATCGAATCTAAGTTTGAATTCATATTGTTTGACAGTGCGGCGTCCCTGTGGAAAAAAGTTAATCAGGGAAAATAACAGATTGTTGGTTTATTCCTCTGGGAAATGCCGAGTAACGGGAAGTAACGATCGTTGTTTACGGCTAGATGTGTTGGTAGGAGAAACGAAATCGTTAATGTAAAAAAATTGAGGAAATATGAGTTTTTTATCTCGTCATAACACCGGCAAGTTTTTAATGTTGACACGTAGATTTGGATTATATTTTATGTTCACTTATATTACAGGGAGAAAATAAATGTACTCTTCCTACCTGCTATTAACTTTTTTATCTACTTTCGTAATTTTATACGAAATCGTTTGTATTTTGGTGTTTTTAAAGCAGAAGAGATTGCATTTTGTAATTGGATCTATCCACCTTTTTGAAGAGGTAAACCGTAAAAACCAAGGAGGTGAAATATGTTAGTATTAATTGTAAATTTTGTATTTTGTTTTGAAGAGTTTTAATTTTTAAGTTTCGACACACCCGTATCATTCACTAGCAAACCTAAAACTAACTTAAAATTTATACAAATACAGAAATGATTAGATGTTATTATATTATATAAAGGTGGGGATAGTGAAAGGGGGGCTTTTGGGGGAGGGGCAGAATAGTGGTAGGAGTCAACATGGCACGGGAACATTGTCAAAGGGGGTAGTTTACAGGGTACATTTTGTAATTTAATATTTTTGCATTAAAAAAAGTTTAGGTTCCAAAAATTCATTTAGAATTAGGCTTTTGTCCTGGTAATTGCCATAATCAGTCAACATAACGTCACTACACATAAATTCGTTTTATTAAAAAGGATTTTCCTAATTATGTACAATAAAGAAGCTTTTAACGAAATGTCAGTCTGAATAATGTAAATAGATTTAGACTTCTTCAAAAGATTTCTTTTTGTATTTTTTTACGAGGGTTCCGAACAGCAAACTACAAATTGAAAAAAGATTGCATTCAATCGAAAAGTTCACTAAGAAGTTTAGATCTGACAATACCAAGAAAGAACAGGAACTAAAAACAAACGTCGCGAAAAGTTAGAAGTAGTATCTACCCTAAGCTAAATAATAAAATAAAATCGCATTATATCTACTTCATTAAGCAGGGTTTCTCAACTATTTTGGGGGCAAGGCTTAAAATATTAATTATTAATATATTTTTAGTTTTTTTATTTATTTATGTATCCATTATTATTATTATTATTCGCCTGCATCTAATTTCCTTGGAATCTGTGTTTGAAATATTTTTTATACATTTAAAAAAAGCACTGTAAAATTCTTAACGATATATTTGTATTTTTCCGAATAAAAGAACCAAGCAAAATATTCCCCTGTGATGCTATCTTTCTTGTCAAACTGAGTATAGCATAAAAAACAAAAAAATCCAACAAACCTTTCTGCGATATTAATGGATTGATTGGGATGGTAATCAAAGCAGCTTTTTGAGTTCCGTGTCCGACAAAGTTCGTGAATCGCTAGCTTAGATTAAATGCATCTTTTATTTGAATCAACAATAATTTAAAAATGAAATTTCCTTACTTATTCGAATGAGAATTGCACATTATTCCATTCCTTCTCACCTTAATGATTCACTTGCTTGGCTGGCTCAGATTGTACATTATGTCGTCTAGAAATGGGAACTTAAGTTCACATATTTTTTGTTTGTTTGTCTCTAAATAAATATCCTCTCTTCTATCAAGCCTTATCTAAAATTGTCTACCCCTCATTAAATATTTCATCATTTCTAAGTCTGAACTCAACTCCAATCTTCCACATAATTTTGAAATTCGCCCATTTGAATAAAATAATATATAAATTCAACTTTCTTCTTTCCATAATTGGAATTGATGGCCTAAAACACCCTAGAAAGGAGAAAGCCAGACACATTTAAAAAAAAAAAAAATTTCAGAAATTGATAAACTTAAAAATTATTAAGTAGGGAAAGCTTGGAGATTTGGGCATAGCACAAATAAGGTTGAGAAACACAGCAATACAGTATAACATGGAGCGAACAAAAATCACGAAACGTCCATCAATCATGCTGAAGACATCAATAAGATGTTATGGTACAAATAATAAAATGTTGTCATACACCACTGGGTGGGACCAAATAACTATTTCTTGGAAAAGAGTGCTGCACGAATACATTTTCGTTGACCCTAAAGTAAATTGTACAAGATTGAGCTTTCAGAACCACGCTTTCAAAGTGTTCTTGGACCAATAAATATGGCGTGAAAGATATTATTTTGGAACGATATCATTGCTGAAATGTAAACGTCCGTTATTTTGTAAGCCTTTCACATAAAGTGCCAAAATCGCGTGTAATTGTACACGCTTTTGGCACTTTATGCGCTGTAGTTCACAAAACGTAAAGAGATACTGCAAATTATTCCGTTCAACTCATTGTGAAGCCGTGTATTTTATTGCACAGGCACCGTTTTGCATATCATGTTTTGCAAAAATTCTGACAAAATGAAATTTATATTACCAATCCAATATTAATAAAATAAAATTTTAACAAATTGCAATCGCAAAGATGAAATTAACTTTAATGACAACATGGTGAAATTATATTTAATGACAGCATGGTGAAATTTACTTTAATGACAGCATGGTGAAATCAACTTTAATGACAGCATGGTGAAATTATCTTTAATGACAGCATGGTGAAATTAACTTTAATTACAGCATGGTGAAATTAACTTTGATGACAGCATGGTGAAATTAACTTTAATGACAGCATGGTGATATCAACTTTAATGAAAACTTGGTGAAATTAACTTAAAAGACAGCATGGTGAAAGTAACTTTAATGATAGCTCGGTGAAATTAACATTAATGACATCATGGTGAAATTAACTTTAATGACCGCGTGGTGAAATTAACTTTGATGACAGCATGGTGAAATTAACTTTAATTACAGCATGGTGATATCAACTTTAATTACAGCATGGTGAAATTAACTTTAATGACAGCATGGTGAAATTAACTTTAATGGCAGCATGATAAAATTAACTTTAATGACTGCATGGTGAAATTAACTTTAATGACAACATGGTGAAATTAACTTTAATGACAGCTTGGTGAAATTAACTTTAATGACAGCATGGTGAAATTAACTTTAATGACATCATGGTGAAATTTACTTTAATGACAGACCATGGTGAAATTATTTTTAATGACAGCATGGTAAAATTAACTTTAATGACAGAGCATGGTGAAATTAACTTTAATGACACCATGGTGAAATTAACTTTAATGACAGCATGGTGAAATTAACTTTAATGGCAGCATGATAAAATTAACTTTAATGACAACATGGTGAAATTAACTTTAATGACAGCTTGGTGAAATTAACTTTAATGACATCATCGTGAAATTAACTTTAATCGCAGCATGGTGAAATTAACTTTAATGACAGCATGGTGAAACTATATTTAATGACAGCTCGGAGAAATTAACATTAATGACATCATGGTGAAATTTACTTTAATGACAGACTATGGTGAAATTAACTTTAATGACAGCATGGTGAAATTAACTTTAATGACACCATGGTGAAATTAACTTTAATCGCAGCATGGTGAAATTAACTTTAATGACAGCATGGTGAAACTATATTTAATGACAGCTCGGTGAAATTAACATTATCGACATCATGGTGAAATTTACTTTAATGACAGACCATGGTGAAATTATTTTTAATGACAGCATGGTAAAATTAACTTTAATGACAGAGCATGGTGAAATTAACTTTAAAGAGAGCATGGTGAAATTAACTTTAATAGATAAATAGATAAAAGGTCTAATTGCAGATATCGATCGTCAAGTTGATTAGTTAGACATCTCCGAAATATCGAAATTTGTGTTGAGTATGCAGTTATATGTAAAAGTGTGCCCTATACCTGATACAATATCTCAAAATAACTCACAAACACCACCACCATATATAATGCAGAAAAACTAGTAGTGAATTACACAAAATGTTATTTTTTTCTGAATCACTAGCAGGGTATTTCAAAATGTCATACTGATGTACCGGATGCCTCCCGATGTTATTTTATAGCTTATTTAATGTGAAAAACACAGACGTGTAAAAATTATTTGATTTATGGCGAGCATTCGAATATTGCTTTCCTCATAATCTCAAAACTTAGTATTTGGAGATGTCTGCTTAATCAACTGGAAGATGGATATAAATAAACAGGAACGTAACAAATATATTTATTTTTATACATTTAAGATCATTCAGTGGAAAAATTGGGTTTATAGTGATTTTCGGTTCTTGTCTCGATGAAACATTGCAAAATTTCAAAAATTTACAGAACTGAAGCTAATGGTGCGTACATAAAATTGCGTAGGTACATGTAAAGAATACTCGGGACACGAATAAACATAATAATATATACGAATAAAACGGAAATGAAATACGTCTAAAGGCAACACGATACATTTGATATATTGAAGTGTTGATAAGTTTTCTCGTAATAGCATTGTTAACCTTTAGCAACTCTTCCGCTTAAAAGCACATACAATGGTAAGAAACCGTTAAAAATAGGTAAAAGAGATCAACAGAGTTGAAAATAAATGAAATTAGATGACTACATATATTTTTTTACATTAACTCCACACAGGAGGCCCTGAGGAAAATAATTTACCTCAGGGCCTATGTCATCTTTGGGAAGGTCTTTTTAAGAAAAAGAAGATCTTGGCAGGAAAAAGTTATGACGGTTTGTAGGAATATAGGGGTCAGTGAGTCATATGAATTTGAGTGACGGACGTGTGAATCCATTCTTCCCGCTGCAGTGCAAGACGATGGATCGAGAGAGACTAGCTAGAGAGGTCAAAAGTTCTCCCCAAAGCGGCATCTCCTGATCTGGCCCGCCACGCAGCTGCTGGGCAGGCGCAGCCGCCGCCAAGACCTCACCTGGTGAACCTGAGAACCCCTGCGAACCACTTGGCAGAGGTATGAAATTAGTTAGGGTCTAAATAACTGCCTTAGTATGGAAATTGTTGAGTGATAAAATCACTAGGAAAAAAACTCAAAAAGGGGACAGTCAAAATACTTAAAACCACGGTGCATACACGGAGAAATGTGTTATTTGAAAAAACGATCATTTTAATAGTAAAAACGGGACTGAAGTTCTTACGAACAAATTAACAGTGTTTTTAATGTTTATTGGCGGTAAAATACGTACGAAATTACGTATACCAACAAATTATTCTTACATGTTCCCGCCAATAAACATTGAAACCCTGTTAATTTGTTCGTAAAAACTTCAGTCCCGTTTTCAACCGTTTTTACTATTAAAATGATCGTTTTTTCTACTAAAATGATCGTTTTTTCAAATAACATTTTTCTCCGTGTAGAAAAAGTTATTTATTAGAATAAAAGATAGTAAAAATGTCTATTATCTGCTGTTTTCTCAAATATAACTTTTGTCCTTTGTCCCTGTGTTAGAAATAATAACAAAGCATTTTTTCGCTACGTTGTTACTAGGTACTAGGGAGAAGAATTCAAATCAAACACTGCCCTTGACGAAAGCCAAAAACAAGCCCCTAAGTTCAAACCGTCTCATTTAAATCAATAACACGGCCACAACTATAAAATTCATAAACAACCCACCCTTGTTATTGCGTTGGTAATATTTATCTATTTGCAAATGCAAACACCTTCAAGTTCAGAAAACCAAATATTGTTAATTTTATATTGTCAATACGGATGAACACCTGTTTACAGTGCATAATTTATTTAGATTACAAGTAGCCTAATCATTTGGTAATTATACCTGGAAAGTTTTCCGGGAGTTTTGAAAATTGTTTATTTTATGGATTTTTATGTGCTCTTTCCGAATTTCAACTTTGCACATATACATCGTATCTTTTCCGTTCACGCCTCCATATTGAAAAAATGGCGCCTAATAGCAGTTTTTTTACAATATCTCCTTTCTGACTAATTTTAAGATAAAAAATATATACAAAATTAAACAAGAGAAAGTTTCCTACAATCTGTGTATTAACAATTTTTTTGTAAAATTAATTATTTTGGCGTACCAGCACCGCAAACTATTATTCATTTACACCACCACTTGGTTTTCGTAATTTTTCCAAAATATTTTACTATTTTTGCAGGGATAATAAAAACGGTTATAAAGGAATAAGGTAGAGGTATACTATAAAAAAACATAGTTATAGTACAATAAAAACTGGTTTATTTCGCAACAAGAATATTCAACTGAAAGTATCATAGAAAAACAGCCGCAGACCATATTTTATTCTTGCATGCCTTCAGTGGCTGTGATACAACATGTGCACTCTTAATCAAGGAAAAATGAAATTTATTACAATAAAATATATAAATTTGTTTTAGACCACTTTAATTTTAATTACACTCTACCGGTTTCGGAAGAACCCTTCCTTCGTCAGGAGAATATTAAAACTAACCTATGATACAAAATATTGATAGATATATACCAAACATTTAGGTGCTGGAGTGGGAGGTCAAAGGGGGAGGGGGGTAGTTGCGGGAAATCCAGCAATAACAGAGCGGTTTATTGGAAACATATCTAGGATGGGACTAAACGATAAATTAATTTGGTTATTCAATATATTAGCGTTATAATTTAGGAATTTTTTAATTTCAAGTGCTTCCAGGTTATCTAACTTTTTGCTTTTATTAAATTAAAATTTTGGTTAAAATTCTTCATAGTTTGCAGTGCTATATGACGCTTACGGTAAAACTATTTATTTTACCAAAAATTTAATACATAAATTGTAGGAAATATTCTTTAATTTAATTTAATCTTAAATGTTTTTTATCGTAAAATGAGTCGGAAAGGAAATATTGTGAAAAAACTGCCATTAGGCCCCATTTTTCCAAAATGGCGGCGCGAGCCGCAACGATACGAGGTGGCAAAGTTGAAATTCGTAAAGAGCACATCGAAATCCATAAAATTACCAATTTTCAAAACTCCCGGAAAATATCCAGGTAACACCTTTTTTGAACCAAATGACTGTATTAAAGTTTTAAAACATATTCATTTTATTTATTATAATAGTTTAAATGTCATATTACAATACAGACAATCTTTTAGTGTAAAGAATCGTTCAAAGATACCACCTTCAAAAATGAATCATCCAACGATCCAACAGATGCGCAGTCAGTCGTGTTATTTAAACCAACTAATTTCTCCGAGCTTCCAATCCAATCACTCCGGTCTCATTTATTACACAGAAACTATTATTCTCTCTGTTGGTATCTCTGAATCGATTCAGAATTTGCATTGTGGTTGATTGATTGCATATCTGTGCTGTGTTGTGCCAGCGAATTTGCGAATTTTTCACGCCTCGAAAAATCTATTCCAGCGTTGATTGCTGATCGCTATGAATTAGTTTGATTGGTCTCAACTGGGTAAATATAAAAATCTATTGAATGGATAATAATTGAGCGTTGTTCCGTGGATAACGTTTTTTCCACAAAAATTTAAAACTATTTTCTAATATTAAAAAAACACTTTAATATTAGAAAAATAATCGGAATATTATAATAGACTAGCTTCTGCCCGCGACTTCGTCTGTATAGGATAAGTACTTCGAGCAATCTATTTTTTTTCCTAGGTCTTATCTACGTTTATACCAAAATTCTTAACCTATTTATTTGAAATATCTATAATTCTTGATTCGATTCGAAGTATTAAGCGAGTAGGTACTTTAAATAAATGCACTAATGTAAAAAATTTCTAAAATAGAATTTTGATTCAATCAAAATCAATTCAATGATGAATGAAACAATCATTGTTTTGCAAAATGTCATTCTCAAATTTTGACATTATCTATTAAACAATAATTATTATTTTCAATATATTGAAAATAAATAGCTAGCTTTATAAATTATAGCCGATAGGTTAATATGTTATTCTGATGTATGATCTATATTATTGTAAAGTTTCATTAAAATCCATTCAGTAAATTTTGCGTGAAAGAGTAACAAACACACATACATCCATACAAACTTTTGCGATTATAATATTAGTAAGAAAGATTTCAAATTATATCATTTTTGTAAGGAATACTGATTTCTATTTAAGAGGCGGTTATGGGTACCACCGCCATAACCAACACCTCTGATATAGGTCACCTAAGTGGTTCGCTACCTTTGTAAAGGGTGCCCGGGTTCACGGGGTGAGGTTCGTCCGGATCTTGGCGGCGGAGGTGTCTTCCCACCAACTGCGTGGCAGGCCAGATCGAGAGATACTATTGAGGGAGACCTTTTGATCTCTCCAGCAGGATTCTCTCGGAACATCGCATGCATTGGATTAGATTTGATTTATTCGTCCGTTACTTCTGGACACGTTGACCGCCAGTTTCCGTCCCATCCCTCATAAGTTTTCCCTTCCAGAATACATCCTCTCCTTGCTTTCCCAAAACGACCCTCCACAGCATCCCCAAAGATGACACAGGCCCTGAGGGGAATTATTTTCCATGGGCAGGAGGCCCATGGAAAGCTAAAGCCCGTGTGGAGCTAATGTAAAAAAGGCGGTATGACTATATTATGAGAGGTGGAAAAATAGACTTATTTAAATACTTACTTATAGAATATATTAGGAAAGACCTGACACTACATTTTTTATAAATATTGTTGAGCACATGTTTGGCGGGCCTCCAAACTAAATAACGGCGCCGAATAGATCAATTACGTTATTTGCACCTTCCAATGTAATATAAGCAGTACAAAGATTTTCTGTATTTAAGAACTTTAGGCTTTTAATTTCAACAATGGAGCACACAGCCTACAAATAGATTCACCTATTGTGTATCTATAGAGTCTTTCAATAGAAACGCGTGAACTTTGATAGGTTATAGCAGCCATGCGTTGTTAAAGTGACATCTGCCAAGTATTTCAATTATATAAAATGAAATTAAAAAAAATAGTTTTCAATATAATAAATTACATTTTATATAATAAAAGAATATTTTAAAATTAACAAAATAAAATCAGCTTGTTGAAACAACAAAAACAACAATAATAAATATAAAAATAAATTTAAGAGATGGCTATTTTAAAAAATTTGGTTATTTATAATATTAAATTTACTATTAACACTTTTTATAATTTCTAAAATTTCGTAAATCTGTTGTGTTTGTGTGTAAAAATTTTAACCCTTTATTTATATCAAAACAATGATTTGTTTCTAAAATGTGGTTGGCAAATTCAGAATAATTATTATTATTCTATTGTTCTTTTTTACTATACATTAAAAAAAAAATTTATAGAGAATACCTCACAAGAGTCCCAACTGCTCCCGTCTGGAGCCAGTGAGACTATGGCATCCCCAAATGGAGTATGTTGTGAGGCTGAAGGTAAGTGGGGAAGGGAAGGAGATGGGGAAGAGGAAGGTGGGAAAGTACCTGACTATTCAGATCTAATCACTAAACACGGCTAAAGCCATTATTAAGCGACGTTTCAAATCTGAATGGTGGTCTTACACCAGGGCGATACTGAGAGTATCTTCCACTCTGGAACGTGCCGCAAATATAGTACATATTATTTTTATTAATTAATTGTGAAATAACACAAATTAATCAAATAAAATGTATTTGCGCACGCCTGGTTCGAACCCGCGACCTTCCGATTGGGAGTCAAGAGTCTTACCCCTCGACCACGGACGGCCGTCTTTTATGGCGCATAGTTTGCATCCGCGCTGTGCAAGCGGATTTCCTACAGAGCATCGGACCATCCCATACTTGTTTGTTTCTTTTGTTATTTTTATTCATGTTATTATTCTGACGAAGAAACCATTGGTTTTGAAACATGTAGATATTATATCATGTGAATATAGTGGTTTACACAAAGTAATTTGTTTCATTTAATAAAAATAATATTATTATTAGAAAAAATGTAAAAAAATATTACAACGGACGAAAAATATTAAGCCAAGAGCTTTTAACTTCGAGTTCCGGGGAGTTATTTTCACTGGTTGTTTTTACAAAAGAGCTTTCTGTTTTCGTGAGCCTCGTTTATTCCCAATTTTTTTTAATCCGATTTTTCTACCTCCGCCATCTACCGATGAACGGAAAGAACAAAGCAGCTTTAATACTAAACTTAGCGAATGTTTGATTATTCTCCATTTTGTCGATTGTTGTTTTCTGTTTACTTTTCGTTCATAAAAGAGTTTCTTTGATCGTTCATATTAAGAGGAGGTAGAAGGGTTTAATGAGATTTAAGTTCACTCATACGTAACAAACTGTAGGTTAATTTATAGAATCATTAGAACACGTGGATATCGAAACCGGGTGCCCTGATATTCTCAATAACTTTAAATCCCGTGTCATTCCAGAAGCTTTAGCACAGTAAATTGGATAACTTCACAATATCGGATTGATAGATGTTAATGCTGATGATTTCATATCGGTTTCCGCAGCACAGTTTCACAGTTGACAGCCAAACCGATGTTGACAAGGAATAAATTAGAAATCGCTATACGCTGGCAACACAGAAGGTATTTTCTTTGAATTGGCACTCCTAGAATCTGATGACATCTGATGTCAAACGCAATAGGTAACAATATTAAAAAATTGCCAATATTGCATTGAAATACATACTAACCTAAATATGCATTGGCAATAAGCATTTACTTTTTCACTCAAAAAGGGAGTTAATTAGTTGATGTTATTTATTTTTTGATATTACAACCATTTTTGTTTCTCAAAGATCGAACGAAATAAATTGGTCGTTTCTTAGTCGAATTATTTAAGTATATGGATGGCTTTTACGACTTCTTTCAATTTGAAACATATCTGTACGAGATATTTGCTTTACCTTTTCAATTCAAAATTTAAGTATTGTATGAAAAGTGCCTCACTGCCGTTCCCTTAAATATTTTAATATGAAAATTGTTTGCTTAGGTAACGACCATATGTGTCCTTTTTTATATGAATACCGTAGAAAACTCTTAACTGCTCCCGTCTGGAGCCAGGAACGGCATCCCCAAATGGAGAATGTTGTGATGCTGAGGGTAGTAAGAAGAGGACGAAGATGGGGAGAAGAGGAAGGTGATTAAAAAAGATTTCAATTCTGAATGCTGGTCCCACACCAGAGCGATACGGAAAGTATCTTTTACCCTTACTATATATTCTATAAGATATCTCCTTTTATGTCCCCATTCAAATGAACAATGCATGTCCTGACTCTCTCTCTCTGGTTTCAATCCTGGGATTGGTTTGCAGCAATTTCCTTTAGTTTCTTGTTCCATTCTTCCCTATCTTGTGCGGCTCTTTTGAATTCTGCATATGATGAGCAGCGCATGTCCACCAGCAGGTCCTCCAGGTACTCTCGGCGTGGGCGTCCCCTGGAGTTTGTCCCCTCGGTCATACCCTCCATTATGGCATGCAAGAGGCCTTCTTGTCGTATTTTATGGCCGATCCATCTTGCAAGCCTTTCGGACAAGGTCTTGAGCAGGTGCCTTCCTCCTTCGATTCTTTGGAGAACCTCCTCATTTGTAATGTGGTCTCTCCAGGAAATTCCTAATAGTCTTCTATAGGAGCACATCTCAAAAGCCTCTAGTCTCCGTTTATCTCTTTCGGATAGGCACCATGTTTCGCAGCCGTACGTCAAGATACTCCATGCATAGGTCTTGATGAGGAGTATTCTCAGTTTTAGGTCTATATTATTCGATTCTATTATTTTCGACCTTTTATTGAATGCAAGCCTAGCCTGGTGTATACGGCTGTCGACCTCGCTCTTAGACCGACCGTCCCATGTTATTTTGCTCCCGAGGTAGACAAACTCCTTGGTGTTCCTTAGTGGAACTCCTGACATCTCTACTCTCATCTCATCGTCCTGACTAAAGGATCATATTTTCCAAAATTATACAGGTTGATTAATTTCATTCAGAAAGTTTCGGGTTATCCTGTACTACTCACAGAATCCAAATAATAATATATACAAGTAATATATATTGTTTCTTGCCTTTATTGGGGGTTTGATAATGTCAGAAATGAAACCTGTCAGATCGGGACCTAAAGATTAATCTATTCGAGTGAAAACATTACTTTGAATTGGTATTTTGGGAACAACTTTGTGAGGTTTTAGTACGTAAATGAATATACGTTTACAGAACATTTTGTGGCAGTCAAACTATGTTATATCTACAGATTGTTTCCAAAATAACTGTATCTATATTTTGATGAAATTAAAAATGTTACGAAAAATATTTTCATCTTTCCTTCACACTGAAACACGAAAACACAATTTTAAAAAAATAATTTCTGTTTGTATGTGTGTAACTCCAGTTAATGCACTCTAGAACTCGGATTTGTTTTGAATATAAATATATATATATTTTTTAAATGGGATTTGATTCTTTTAATAAATTCAGAGAAGAGATAAAGTACCTACTTATAAATTATATTAAATGTCTTTTAAAAATTGAAATTATATTATCCCGTGATTTTTCACGGGTCTGCGCTAGTTAAAAAAGTGAGTTTTTGTTGTGGTTTTTAATGTTTCAGGAAATTTTCTCATTGGAAATGTCAAATCTATTTTTTTAAACTTTCTTATTCGCATTTCTTTGGTATTAAGATACCTTCCTGTCTGAAGAAAGTTTGAAAAAAGAATTGTCATTGAGATAGATAAATTGTTTTTTTTATTTTTTTATTAACTCCATACAAGGAGGCCCTGAGGAAAATAATTTCCTTCGGGGCCTATGTCATCTTTGAAGATACTGCGTGGAGGTTGTTTTTGAGGAGAGGAAGGAGTGAACATGAGTCTTGAAGATACCAATGTTGTAGGAAGGAGGAAACACAGAGGCCGGCAAATCGTTCCACAGCCGAGCTGTTGAACTTAAGAACGAGTCGTAAAAACGACCAGTTCTCATGTGACAAATGTCAACCGTGTACATATGTTAGGCGAGCTTGGCGTGTTTCCCGACTATGCACCGGTGCCGAGGGGATCAATGACGCTAGTTCCTCGGAGCATCTTCCATTGAAATACCGGTAGAACCATAATAGCATTCCCACCCGACGCCTGTGCTCTAAAGATTGCAATCCGTTTGTTAAGACGCGAGAATCTATCAAACGGACTGCCCGTTTCTGCACAGAGTCGAGGGTGTTTTTCAGGTACTTTGGGGCTCCAGACCAGAGGTCGCTGCCAAATTCAACGGTGGGGCGCACTTGCGATTTGTACAGGGTTAGCAGTTGTTTACTATTAAAGTATCTGTGGGCCCTGTACGGTACGCCAAGTTTCTGAGAGGCTAACTTAACTCTGGCCTCGATGGAGCCCCCGTATCTGAGCTAGTCACTTGTAAAATTTATACTTGAAATGAAAAAAAAATGTTACGCAATATTATGTAACACAGTGTATTATATAATTTAATATTATGGTTTATAATTAACAGAGTGGGTATTTTTGAGTATCTACTTATAAATCTTAAAATTTCAGAGAAAATGTTGGTTTCTGATTTTTTAAATAAGAGACAATTAAAAATATACATTTTTTTCTGTTCACAGAACTATGTATTTTATTTCGGTAATAATTATGTAGTGTATTCTGTTGGCGAGCCAAATAAATAAATTATTAAATTTGTGGATGATTTCGAAACAACCTGTTTTATGGTCGTATCGTTTGATAACTAAAAACGATGTTTACAAAGCAAACTCGGAAAATAGTTTTGTGGATTGTGTAATTGAAATTGTAGTTTCACGTTTATTATTATAAATGGTTTGTTCAATTTGTATTTTGCCTGGTTACGTTAGTTAAATAGCTATATTTTTACAGGTGTGTTAGTTAGTCAGCAAAACTTATTGTAGTGAATTCGAGATAATAATTAATAATAGTTGTAGACGAATATGTATGACGAAAATGTAAATGGTAGAAAAAGTCGGGGACGCGCAAAGAAGACATGGCCCAATCAAGTGAATCAGATACTTCAGTCGGACCATGTCAAGAGTCAGAATAACAGAAGATTATGTATGAGACTATCTATGAATGTGAATGAGGCAAAGAGTGTGTGTCAAGAACGAGGTCCGTCCTCTCTGCCTACCCCTGCGGTGAAACGGCATGATTAGTTAGTTAGGTAAGTTTTTGGCTTGTAAGTTGTGGCATTTCGATTATAAATATATATGTTTATTTTTTAGGTAAATACCGCACAAGAATCCCAACCGCCGGAGCTGAGAGACCATGGCATCCCCGGTTGGGGTAATTTGTGAGGCTTAAGGACAGGGAGGGAAAGGAAATGAAAAAGAGGAAGTAACTGGCCATTCAAATCTGGTTACCAAACGTGGCTAAAACCATTTCAAGCAACATTTCAATCCTAAATTGTGGTCTTTCAACGGGGCGACACTGAGAGTATCCTCCGCTTAGAATCTCACTAATATTATAAATGCGAAAGTTTGTATGGATGTATGTATGTTTGTTACTCTTTCACGTAAAATTTACTGAATGGATTTTAATAAAACTTTACAATAATATAGCTCATACATCAGAATAACATATAGGGTATAATTTATAAAGCTAGCTATTTATTTTCAATACATTGAAAATAATAATTATTGTTTAATAGAAATGTCAAAATTTGAGAATGACATTTTGCAAAACAATAATTGTTAAATCAAAATTCTATTTTAGAAAATATTTAAATTGGTGAATTTATTTAAAGTACTCGCCTAATACTTTGAATCGAATCAAGAATTATACATTTTTTTAAATAAATAGGTTGAGAAATTTGGTATAAACGTAGATGGGACCTAGGAAAAGAAAACAGATTACTAGAAGTACTAATCCTACGCAGACGAAGTCGCGGGCAGAAGCTTGTACTAAATAAAGATAAATTAGGACCAATTTTGAAACAACGCTTATTAACTAAATAAAATTTATGACACACGCTATGATTTCACACCTAACGTCTAATAATTATGTTTTGTTCATATTAGGCACTTCTAATGGTGTTAGTAATGCGAGTAATTCATAATCACTAAGAGAATATTTCCTCTTTTTTACTATGAGTAAATACAAAGGAAAATTTAATTTAAAAAGTATAGCATCCATTTCTAGAACGTAATTCCGAACTCTGTATCGCGATGTGCAGAAAGTTTTAGGGGTTGTATTGGCTAGACAAGTGATTAACGAGCCTTTTGTGATAAACGAAGGGTTGTTAAACTGCGCTGGGAAATATGATACTGGAAATGGAACCTAATGAAGGCTGTATTTTGAGACCAGGGGGCATCTCGCGGACATCAGTTCTTTGCCCTAACTACTGGCTCTTAATAAATTAAGGCATAATAAATATAGGCACACTAGTATTTATTGAGATAAGGGTGAAAGGGCGTCAATTATCATGTAACTTTTATGTGAAAATGATAAAATGATAACGAAATTTTATAATTCTGTTACATATATATTTTTTTTTTAAAGAAAGTAAAACATTCCCGGGTGACAAATAACCTGAGTTTGCCAAATGACAAAATGTTGCTTGTGTCATGATGGAGAACTTAGAAGAGGAATTGAACAGACGTTCTCTGGGTGGGAACCAAACGCGATGCCAACTCAGCAACTGAGCACAATTAAATTTAGTTACAGTTTTGTGTTTATCCATTTTAATTAAATAAAACAATAGGACTTTCTTTAACACTACTATTTTTTTGACACATCGACACATACCGGTTTCGGTACAGCCGTCCCTTCCTCAGGACAAAATATATATTAAGTATATAAAAAATATTATATGATTGCAACAAAAGTATTATGGGTGTTGATATACGTGATTTTTTTAAAAGAGTATTTTATACGATTTCAAAAGAAATGTACAAGTATCTACTTATTAATGATGTATTTAAATAAAATATTATTCTTAAAAATAAAATTTTCATATATAAGGATGTAACACGTACCAGAAGGATTTTAACCGGAAAATATTAGGAGTAAAAATATTGATATCAATTAAATTAAACAAATTACTTTGTGTAAATCACTATAATCACATGTTATAATATCTACACGTTTCAAAAAATATGGTTTCAATTTGTATCGATTGTAACTTTTTTATATAGGTAAGACTTCTAGAAAATTTAATATTACCAAAGGTGTTTGAATTGGTAATAATAATTATTCTGAATATGCCAACCACATTTTAGAAACAAATCATTCTTTTGATATAAATAATGGGTTAAAAATTTTACACACAAACACAACAGATTTACAATTAGCAAATTTAGAAATTTTTGAAATTAGAAAAAGTGTTAATAGTAAATTAAATATTATAAATAAACATTTTTTTTTTAAATAGCATCTCTTAAATTTATTTTCATATTAATACTTATATTTATTATAATTTTGTTTTGTTGTTTTTGTTGTTTCAAAAAACTGGTTATATTTTGTTAATTTTAAAATATTCTTTTAATATATAAAATTTAATGTTAATATATTCGAAAATATTTTTTATATTTCATTTTATATCATTATTTTTTAAGATATTTTTAGGTAATTAATCGTTCTCTCTTTAATATTTTTTTCAATTATTATTTTTTTCTATACTTGTTTGTTTTATTTTCGATGAAACATCTAGATATTATAACATCTGATTATAGAGGTTTACACAAAGTATTTTTTTTTTCAATTAATTAAATTGACGCCACAAGGTAATTTTGCAAAGATTGAAGAAATATTGATTTCTGATAGAACGAGACAGAATGCCTATCACGTGACCCCCTAGGCTTTACGCTGTGCCCAACTAGCCAGGGGCGAGGAGTGACGGATTTATTTTTAAATGAAAAAATATACATCGTTGTGCAAAATGACATATATACGTTTTTAACTCCAATTATACCCAGGAATCACTGGTTAAATCCTTCGGGTAAACGCTATTACATTCTGTATACTATAAACATGGTTTGTACATAATTAACTCGAGATTATTATATAATAAAATGACGGCATTTTCCGGATTTGTCTACGATTTATGAAATCAATTAAAAGTGTAAATTTTCATTAACACTTTCGGCACGGCAGTTAAAGCCGCCATAAATAAATGCCGTTAAATCCTTATTTATTATCCCATTGCAGACTTTCTGGGGGAAAGGCTGCAGAACAATAGTCACAGGAAGTCTGAGGACGTAGAGGACATTAGAGGACATTTTGTTATGAAAGCGAAAGGGAAAATGCCAAAAGTACAATCAGAAAGATATTCGCAGCGTAATAATGTTGCCATTTCACGACTGTTATCAAAATAATCAAATAAGTGGGTGGTGTTTTACCCATAAAGCTTGCTTGTTTATTGCTGAGTTAAGGCTCACTGTATATTTCTGCCTATTTAAAATAAGGCTTTACAATGCCTAGTTCACACGAGGACAGGAAAATGTTGTATTGTCCTAGCTCCGGACCTGTTGTCCTAGTGTCTAGTGTGATCAGAAGTTTGAAGAACAGGTCAATAAAACGTAATTGTCCTAGAGATAGACAGGCATGCTATCTATGCAGGACAATGTCTTACCGTCACGCCGTATTGTCCGTGTGTAATACGCGCACGGACAAAACAGTGGGACAATAGCAAGTCGTTCCATGCGTATCTCTATTTTTATACGTATCTCTATTTTATACACTCTATTTTTGACGAAACGAGGCTTAATAGCAATTCAAAGTGCTCTGGTGACATTCTCATGCACATTTTACACTCCTGGACCTTCCTCTACTAATTCTTTAATAATCATTGCGGACAATGACAGTGAAGATTTGCACTCCACCCAATTCCTAATTCACAGTTTATTTTTTTATTATTTAGTATTCCTCCGACAATTCCGATACGTCTTAGTATAAAAACCTAATATTTACCGCGATCTCACTCGTAGCACGTGTCGTCGTGTACCCATTTTTGCAACGTTTGCACTACTGTAGAATTGTTGTATTGTCCCATTGTCCTGTCCTGCGCAATCGAGGCTGTTCACAGAGCTAGGTCATATAACATATTGAGGACAATAAAGAAGTCATATATCACACGAGGACAGTACAATTTGTTAACATATCAGGTAACGTATTGTCCTCGTGTGAACTGGCGTAAATATTTCTTAGAAGTATTTTCATTATACACGATGACTGGAACTTGGTTCGAAAACTTAAAATACAGAAGAAATTTACTGGTGTGACATTTTACGTGAACATTGTATGAATTATGTTTAGCTCGCGTGTGTATTCACAGCCTAAGATGAAGACCGCAGACCCGTTTAAATTTTAAATAATTTATTTGGGACCGTGCGTCTGTTTCGTCAGAATTATGTTTTTAAATTTAACTGTCAATCATAGTAATAAGGGTGTTAAGCAGGACCACGCGCTGTTCCAAGCGTACTTTAGCTAAAGTAATAATAGTTAGTGTAACCACTCTAAAAAGCAGAATATACCTCGAAATCGTGTAAAAAAACACAACGCAATATGTTTTGGTGCGGCAACACCACAAATTAAATTTGAAAACCAGAAGAACTGTCAAAAATTCCGGCTGTATTTTTTTCCGATATTTATTATTCAAACGTTTGTCGGCGTTGATTCAACAACAAATTCGGCAAAAAATCTCAAAAATAACGATAACCCTAACATTGACGCGGGGTCGATATGTTTTTTTGTTTTCGCTGCAATACATATTGTATGAGGAATTCATCATCACTATCATCATCTTCTACAATATTTATCAAGATTAGTCATCGATTTTGAAGCTCGGAATTTCGTGGCTTACCTCCAACAGAACTTTCAAATATGCCAATATGGCGGAGTAACTCTAGGATAACTATCTGCTTTCGGATAGTTAAAAGTAACATAAAGCAAGCAGTCAAATTGATTGAAAAACGCATTTTGGTGAAATTTAACTTTAGTAACTTCTTTTAGTCTAACTTTTACTGTAGCTAGCGAAACAGACAGCTTTTATAAAATATTTTCCTCGGGATTTGCTATCATAGCCTTTCAAAAACCAATAGAAATATGTATTGTCAATTGTTTTCATAATATGTACTTTCTTTTTTATTGACAAATGAATATTTACCTTTCGAATAAACACCTTTAGAAAACTTGTACGAAGTACAAGAAGTACACCTTTAGAAAACTTGTACGAACTCTAGTACGAAGGTAAGTAAGGTACTTGCTTAATATTAATTTAAACTAACGCTGTCCGTTCATGAAGCTACTTACAAGCGACTCGACACATCATGTGCATAGCCCACGCCAGTACCCGCCATATAATTTTTCTAGTGCAGCACGTAGCGGCATGTACGAACACTAGCAAAATTGTATGGCGGGTAATAGCGGGTTCTATGCACATGATGCTCGAGTCCGTTCATATGAACGGACGGCGTTAGTCTAAGACATTGCACGCGGGGTCTTCATTTATCTGTCATGACTAGGTATACTATCTCAACATAGCTAACAATCTAATAATTATTATAAGCAATAATTATTAGCCTGAAACACTCATCAATATTGAAACCTCTCCCGAGAAAAGATATATGTCGCTGACGGGACTCGAACCCGCACCCCTCTGTTTGCCGGACAGGAGCTCTACCATTAAGCTACGGCGGGATACCTCCTACCCGCCAAATG
Source organism: Limnephilus auricula (assembly GCA_951813805.1). NCBI lineage: Eukaryota > Metazoa > Arthropoda > Insecta > Trichoptera > Limnephilidae > Limnephilus > Limnephilus auricula. The sequence continues at coordinate 5,852,419 of OX638401.1, forward strand.
ACTCAATATATATTGAGTCATTTGTCATTTATATATATTGAGTCATTTGTCACTCATCAATATTTCAATATTGATGAGTGTTTCAGGCTAATAATTATTGCTTATAATAATTGTTACCCTTTGTGCTATGCATAAAAAATCTTGTCTTAAACATTAGTTTATCAATTTAATAAAATAATCAATATTTGACGAGTTAAAGTATTTTCACCAACAAATGTAGATATAATGTCTCGACGCCACCTAGTGAGAGAGTTAGCACTTACATGCCTTTCTCATATAAAAATAAAGTTGGTTGTTTGCAGGTGAAAAAATATAATAAGCGATAATTGTTGAATGAAACACTAGGTATATATTGAGTCATTTGGCGGGTAGGAGGTATCCCGCCGTAGCTTAATGGTAGAGCTCCTGTCCGGCAAACAGAGGGGTGCGGGTTCGAGTCCCGTCGGCGACATATATCTTTTCTCGGGAGAGGTTTCAATATTGATGAGTGTTTCAGGCTAATAATTATTGCTTATAATAATTGTTACCCTTTGTGCTATGCATAAAAAATCTTGTCTTAAACATTAGTTTATCAATTTAATAAAATAAACAATCTAATAACTTATTAGTTATTTTATTATTCTTATTACTAATAAGAGAATGGATATTTTGGTTTTGAACTTTCTTGAGGTGAGTACCTAAGAACTTCAAGAACTTGGTGAACTTCTTAAAATTGAGGAACTGATCCGAAAAAGGTTTGCCCTTTCTCCTTCTTTCTCTCATGCTGCAGAATACGTGGACATCGCCAACCTTGGCCAAGAGTACTTGGCCATAAATATAATTTACGTTTGAAATTATCATTATAATGTTTTGATACAAATCCGCTGAAATTTTTTTCTAAATACCTCCCGAAATTCTGAAAAAAAATATATTTCACGTATCATTAAATACACAACGATAAAAATCTTACCTTTATTGCATTTGTTTCTTGTTATTAGGTTACTCGTGTATAAAATTCGGATACCGTTTATTACAACAAGTATTAAAATTCCTCTAAAATTAACCCATGCGTTACAAAAAATCCTTTTGTTAATTTTACTGAAATGAAACGAGGTTAACGATGAAATAGTCCAAATATCCGATTATGTAAACCCTTTTATCTGCGCGTAGCTCCTGACCCTTTAGGATTTGACTCTTGGAAGGGACCTTCTCTCGGTGGAACCTTTGTCCAAGTCTCGTTAGGGCCCATATGTTTTGGGGGCCCACAGAATGGCACTTAATAAAATTAACCATCCGCAATTTATTAACGGGAGAGTTGAGACAAAAGGACGAACCGCAATCAATTTGAGGGACAAATAGTTCACGGAATTAATGGGAGGACATATATTTGGAAATATTATAATGTTTGTATGCCAATATATTCTGCATAAATATCATCATTTAAAAGATATTATTTTTTTGTCTTTTTTAGACCAATTCAAATCGAGGTTTTCATTGTTGGTTTTTTTCCTTTAAAAGCAATTTTCGTACTCTAATGAAGCCTCTGATTCAAAATTCAAATAAATTCAAAGGATACACATTTTTTTACAGATAAGTATTTGGGTTGTTTGGAAGAAACTGTCAACTGGCAATAAGCCTGGCTTTATTCTATTATTACATGGTAAAATGTATTATCGAAAGAATTCCTAAAATCAATAGTTAAAATCATTTTACAATCCCTTCATCTCGTGAAAAATAGCGAATTGTTTTATTTTATTTTATTTCGAATCATACAGATTTGTACTTGTATTATATAATGTAGTGTTGAATGAGTTCATAAATTGACTAAATAAAATCATTTCTTCAGTCCCTCGCCTCGTGAAAAATTGCGAATTGTTTTTTTTTCTGTATTTAGAATGATATAGATACTTGTTTCACAGAATTTTCACAGAGTTCATAAAATGAATAAATTAAATCATTTTTCAGTCCCTCGTCTCGTGAAAAATAGCTAATTGTTATTTTTTATTTAGAATGATACAGATACTTGTTTCACAGAATTTGAGCTAATCGTAAAATTTAAAAAAAATTTCAAGATCTGTGAATGTTCTGTCAAAGTTCCTATTAGTTTTTATACTTCAACAGTTTTTACCCGTGGATTCGCGGTATTAGGGAAAAATTGAGCCGTTGCCCCGAATAATGTTGTATCCAAAAAAACTATCAATGTTTAGTTGTTGATAGAATACTAATTTAATAGTTTTTCTTACAACTTTTCATGTATAAATCTTAAAAAGTGTTTGTTTATTGTATTTTAAATATAAAATGTTATGAAACACAACTGGTTTTGGTTTTTAGAGCTTTTTAAAAACAAGTATATTTACAGATCAAACATTATTCCGGGCAAGGGCTCAATTACTGTACAAAGAATTTTTAAACGAGAAAGACATGCTTTTCCGGAATAATAGGTACGTGGAGAAAATGTTATTCTAAAATACGATCATTTTATTCGTAAAAACGGGACTGAAGTTCTTACGAACAAATTAACAGGGTTTCAATGTTTATTGGCGGGAACATGTAAGAATAATTTGTTGCTATATGTAATTTCGTACGTAGTCCAACAAATTATTCTTACATTTTCCCGCCAATAAACATTGAAACACTGTTAATCTGTTCGTAAGAGCTGCAGTCCCGTTTTTAACCGTTTTTACGAATAAAATGATCGTATTTTAGAATAACATTTTTCTCCCTGTAGCCTCTGTCACTTCTGGCCAACTATTCCTATGCAAAAAATCACGTCGATCGGTACCTCCGTTGTGACATGAAAGAAGAACAAACAAACTAACACACATTCGCTTTATAATATTAGTTAGGATAATATTCATCGCATCTACACTATATCTATCATTACTCATTCATATATTTCGACCCCCCTTTCAATCATCGTTATTGGTATTACAAAATGTTAGAAAAGAACGTGGTAAGTAGAATATTTTGAGTCATATTAGGTCCTTACATATGAAAAACAGTTTTATCACTAACACCACAGCCTGCAGCTAACTCGGACGTGGTTTGCGATGGATCCGCTTCCACAATTGCCTTCAATTCTTCATTATCAACTTTGGTCTCCGGCCGTCCACGGGGCTTGTTCTGCAGGTCGAAATTTCCAGAACGAAAACGTTGAAACCAAAAACGCACTGTGTTTTCTTTTGCGGCACCGTCGCCATACATGTCATTAATCCTTCGAGCCGTTTCTGCAGCACTGGTGCCACGGTGGAACTCGTGCTCGTAAATAACGCGAGATTTCAAGTTTTCCATTTTGTAAACTAAGTGACGCAAAGAAAAAAAACAATTAAGGAAAAAACAAATGAATTATAATTTTCGAAACACAAATACATGAGTAAATAGCTGTATAAATTTGAATTTGGAATTTCTAACCAAAGAGAAGATATTTGAGATCAAAGTTGCCAGTACGGCAAAACGCCAATTTCATATGTAAGGACCTAATATAAGAAAATGGAGTCTGACAAGATCAATAACAAGATTATATAATCTATGACTGCTTCAGAAAACATACATTTACTACATTTAAATTACTCCAAATCCCTCTACATAAGATCATATACCATATAATTGTCCGTAAGGCGTAAATCCATAGAAAGTTAATATTAATCAGGTTTTCAAATTAAATATGCTTTTACCCTTTTTCATTTTGAATATCGAGTCGGGCTTAAACACAAAACCCTACTCCAAGAGATCTCATCAACACATACAAATATTTGGTCAGCTATTTGAGGCGGCAAAATTAATTAGTGCTCAAATTTTTGATGGATTATTGTGTGATTTTAAAATTTTTGGTGACAGGAGGGATTTTTCACATTTTTCACTGTGTCCATTTAATACGCCACTGAATGGACTATGAAAAAAAAATAAGGAAATGTTGAAAATATATTTTGTGGTATACTGATCTAAACAGAAAGGAAGATTTGTATAATTTGTATTATTTTTTGCGTTATGTTGGCGTTATGAGAAAATTAAGACAAAAAGGAAAACTCCGTCCGACATCGGAAGGCTTCCATCGTGCATTATCGGCTGTCAAATTCCTGTGATTTTCTATGACATTCAATGTCTTGTCTAAGCCTATTGTGTTAAATGGACTGATTACCTATTTAAATACAGGAATTACTATTTATTTGTTATTAAAATGATTTATTATTAAGCCTTATAGGCGTTCATAAATGACTACCCGTTTGTCGTATTGGTTTTTTTACAGAAAAATAATAAAACATAATAGTCGCAAGTCGCAACTGGGACTCGAACCCAGATCTCACGTCTTACCGGGACGGCGCGGCGCTGATTATAAAACTGCCGTAATTGTCAAAGTCATATTTCAAATTTCAGAATTAACAATATTATCTTCGACTAATATTTTTATTTTTCCATATTTTTGGCAGCTTCCTTTTTCATTTGAAACAAGTATTCAAAGAGCGTATTTGTTACCTAGATAGTGTTTCGGATAAATATATCGATTTTATTTATATGGAACACAATGGCTGAATTGGTATAGCGCCGTCCCGGTAAGACGTGAGATCTGGGTTCGAGTCCCATTTGCGACCATTATGTTTTATTATTTTTCTGTGTCTTGTTTAGTTTCATATTTTAAAGTATATTATTATTGTTATCTTCTTTTTGAATGATTTATAAAATTGTTGGGAATAACCTTCAAAAGATAAAAAGAGAGTTTTTTTTATAATTTTTTTTTTTATTTCTTTATTATTGTGACGGCTGTTTCGGCGCTCAAGGATATTATCAAACTTTGGTTATGCCACATCGAGATAACTTATTACTTATTAGGCACTGAGGGAAATTATTTTCCTTATGGCCTCCCGTGTAAAGCTAGTGTTAAAAATGTCTAAGTAAAAGCCTTTGAATAATTAAAAATCTCCCCGAAATGATCTCACTGAAAGTTAAAATTTTGAGTTTTAATAGCACGCAACTCAAAGAAAACATTTTTAAAATGTATTAATATAAACCTTAACATTTTGGTGGGCTCTTTGTGATTCCCGCAAAGCCTTTCTTTGGGGTTAATTTTTTCAGAAATTAATGAAAAATGTTTTTTTTTCACAAAGGATTTAACGAACTTAATCTTAATGGATATAGTTAATAATCAAAGAACGACTAGCTCATCATTTTTGGATATTACTTTCAACACAAATTGCTGTTTTCAAAAAGTCTTTCTACTGGTCATAACTACATAACTTGACACTGAGTGAGTGAACTAAAAATTCCAATAAACTTATCTTAATGTTAATATTTTATAAAACTACACATTATGATATTAATTTTCTAGGAATCGGCATTTATTTAAGTACAGAAATTCTGTGTATTCCTTTATTGCCCACAATACTAATGGAGGAGAATAATTATATCAATTCAGTGGACATCTTCAAATTGGCACTAAACAAATACAAAATGATGTTACTGAAGTAGTTCACTTTTTTACAATAAATACTGTATTTTACTATCCATAGGAAAAAGCCCAGAAGAAAGGCTTTAATAAATAAATTAAGTTTATTTACAAAATTTCATTACGATTGATTTTTTATGTGTTTTTTTTGCGTGTTAAGTTAAACAAGAAGTAATAATTATCACTACGTGTGTACGGTTAAAACGGCTTTAAACCAGGTTTAAGGCCAACTTTACGAAACCAAGGATGAATCGACGGATACCGTACTTATGAGTAGGGGAGGTGTGCGTAAATTAACAATCTAGATTTTATTTTCTTTTTAAAAATGTCATTGTACTTCTTACATCAGTAGATGCTAGACGCCGCTTCATAAATTACCCACACTTTTTTTAAATACATTTCCTAAATTTATGACGCATAATTCGGAACTATTCATCGGAAAACTATAGCAGTTTTATCAATTAGGAAAATGATTCAGCAGTGTGATTGTAATATACGGCGCCTACCGACACGGGCAGCGTGGCCGAGCGGTCTAAGGCGCTGGTTTTAGGCACCAGTCCGAAAGGGCGTGGGTTCGAATCCCACCGCTGTCAAACTCATATATTTTTTGTGTTTTTTTTTTTTTTGTTACAAATAATTTATAATTTGCCTTATACGCTATTATGATAAATATATTTTACTTATGGGCCCTTTTACCAGACATCATGGTTCTTTGGTTTTTAATAATAAATCTATAAAATTGCAAATATTCTGGAACAATGAGCTTTGAAATGATCAAAATAGATTAATGTATAGAATTTATCTATAAACGAAAAAGTATCTCGGGAGGTCTAGGGATTCCTGTTCGGCACAACATAATTTTATTATTTTTGTCCGTTATCCCAATCGTTAGTGTAGGTAGGTACATAATTCAAGTTATATGATATAGGTATATATTCGCTACATTTTATTTATTATTTTTATAACATTATGTTGGATACATTTATACAGAAAAAAATAATTCAGTAATAATATTGCATAATAACTGAAAATATTTCAAACGTGTACAAGTACTATTGTGTCTTGTCAGGTCCTAGCTAGGCAGAAGATTATTTATTTAAGGTGAATGTCAAAAGAATTCATATTCTACGCTTTCGTAGATGGCGCGCTATAGTATTTTAACTTATAAACGCTTTTTACAAGTTATGCTTTGAAATATTAAGAAAAATGTTATTGTTCGCGGAAGTACACAAGCAATAAGAATATTAACAAATAGTTTTGTCAATTAAAAAACTCAAATCTTTCAAGAAAGGCTAACAAATACGATATTTTATCAGTGATTAAATCCAATATTGTATTTGCTAGCTCTTCTTGAAAGATTGGAGTTTTTAATTGACAAAACTATTTGTTAATATAGATATATTGCTTGTGTACTTCCGCGAACAATAAAATTTTCTTAAAATTTCAAAGCATAACTTGTAAAAAGTGTTTACTTATAACTAAAAAAAAAATACTATACGCGCGCCATCTACGAAAGCGTAGAATATGAATTCATTTGACATTCACCTTAAAAACATTGTTTACAAAATATCTACAAAAGCTAATTGTGTTTTACTAACTTAATAAATAACATCAACATATTTTTTCCAGAATGAATTGTCTACAAGGTGTATACATTTATTCATCATTGACACATATTAGTTCAAAGTTCATGAATAATATTACAATAATAATAGGTACCTACCTACACGGGCCGCAGACATTCGTGCTACTTGACTAAACACCATTTTGTTTATCATCGGCTTTGATAACAGAACATACTCACACACATCGACATTTTCATAGACGGCCCTGATAAATTCTGTATGTACCCATTTGATCTATCTTATCATAGATATTTAGTTGTCTACTGAGTCTAAAATTACAATTAGGTTCCAAACATATTTGATAATACATCAGATCGCAGACTTCAACTAAAACTGAAATTTGTGGTACCACCCAAACAAATGAGCAACTTGGTTTTAGATATACGTATATACTTGATAATTACATCTGCACCCTTCAATCCCTGAAATCCAGGCGAACGGTAGCTGACATGACATTTCTCCATAAAATAATACACAACGATATAGACTGCCCAGAACTTCTATCCCAAATAAATTTTAACATCCCATATAAAAGAAGTCGACACACCAACCTTTTCTACACAGCTAGTAATAAAACAAACGCTGCAGGCAACTCCCCAATTTCCCGCATCCTTCAAACATTCAACACAACTCAAAAAGGCACAAATACCGATATATTTTTTGATTCCCTCCCCCTATTTAAGAAAAACTTTTCTACCATACTGAACTCGCACACATAACACACACATCCACACGCACACACACACACACACAAACACTATTCCCTCTCTCCATCCATAATATACTAACTTAATTTAGGTACAATGTATAATATATATATATATTAAGGTGGTCCAAAAATTTTTTTTTTGTATTTTTCATTTGGCCACCCCGGGAATTTGTTACATGTATTCATAGTAATAACGTAGTGAAATTTCAGCGAGATAGCTCAAGTAGAAAGGGGTGCTCAATCGAGTGTCGTTTTTGAATTTTTTGTGTAAAATGCTTAATTTTTTCTTTTTGTTACAGGACAGTTTTGTGTATTAAACTATTAAATAAATATGAAAATAAACTGCTGATGAGTTTTATAGACAAATTTAAACAGTTTTAATACTTATTTAGTAGACTGTGAAGTGAATCAGTGTAATAAAATATGTTCATCTACCTACTCGAAAAAAATACGAAATTTTTCTACTTGGGGTTCGAGCTATTGGGCCATTGATGAAGCTTTACCAACTTTCTACTCTTCGATTCAATCCAATATCTTCGACATGTTTTACTCCGTTATCACCACATATTAAATGAATTCAAAAATTTGAACGATTCCGCGTATGTACTTATTCAAGAACGTATAGAATATGGAGTAAATCTAGTATTCCGACCGGACAACAAAATCACTCCGACAAGAAATTCTGAAGCACAAAAAAAGATAGCATTTGTTTACAAAAGAACTAGAAAAACTTTTTGGTATTTGCCCATGCAAGCGCTTTGAATTTGATAACTACAGGAACGGGGAAACAAATATCTGATGCTGTTTTTGACACAATGCAACAGTGCAATTAAACAAATGAACTCTGGGCTATGAGTTTTGACACCACTGCTTCTAACACCGGTGCCAAAAAAGGAGCTTGCACTCTTTATACGAAAATACAGGACGTGATCTTTTGTGACTTGCTTGTCGTCATCACGTATTTGAAATAATGCTTTCAAAAATTTATTATTCTGTATTTTGGGTCATCAAGCTCTCCGCAAATCCCACATTTAAAAAGATTCAGCGATATTTGGAAAACATTACCGAAGGCGCACTACGATTGTCTTGACTTCGATAAGAACGAAAATACTGTTCGCTGAAAATATTCTTGAGAGTCTTACAACCGCTCTATCTGGAGAGAATCAAGTTCGTGATGATTACGAAGCTCTAATAAAGCTCACCATGATTGTTTTGAACAAACCATCTGCGATGATACATTGGCACGCTCCAGGTCCGATTCATCATGCTCGTTGGATGGCAAAATTGCTGTATGCTTTGAAGATTTTTCTCTTTCGAAAGAATCAAGAGAGAAGAAAAACAAAACAAACTGATTTGTTAGTTTTGGTGTGCTCACCTACACCAAAGGTTGGATCAAAGCCCCTCTGGCAGCACATGCACTAGTAAATGACTTACTACTTTGGAAGAGCTTAAAATTGTACGAAGCCATTGATTCCGAAATCAGTATCAGGATTGTTTTAGAGCGTCACTTAAGGTATTTATCAGATGAACTAGTTGCATTTGCCTTGTTTTCTAACAAGCTGTCTGATGCTGAGAAACAGACCGTTGTTCAAAAAATAAATACGGATGGCGGTAATCGTTCAGTGTGAGGTGATTCTGCTAAGCTTGCCTTGGAGGTTACATTAGAAGCTTTTGCAACATAAATAACGTTGAAAACGCTCATAGTTCTTGATGTCAAGGACTCTTTCTTGCAATTACCCCCTGAGACTTGGAATGACAATGTTGATTATCTTCAAGGCAAAAGCTGCGTTAAAAATTTGCGTGTTGTTAATGATACAACGAAGAAAGGTGTTAAACTATTTGAAGATTACAACACGATACTCACTAAGAATGATGAAGAAAAGCAATTTTTATTTCACATCGTTCAACAAAACAGAATAATCGTTTCTACTGAAACATCCAAAAAGGAGTTAACAAACACAGTTTTGAAAGATTGCGACTAATATTACGTTAATTATTGCTTTGTTGCCAAATTTTGTTCACATTTAAATGCTTTGTATACTTATTTGATTAAAATACTTGTAATATTAGTAAACCTTAAATTACGTGATTTACTTAAAATCCGGAACTCTTTGTCACAAACTTCTAACTCGATGAGCACTCCCTTGTATATAAGATAGGGGGCTGAAATTTTTTACACATAATAGGAATTGTGGGTGTAACAAATCAAGGGGGTGGCTAAACCTATTTTTGAAAAAAAAAATTTTACTATGTGGGCCTGGACCACCCTAATATATATATATATATATATATAACAGCGACATGTCATTGGTACCTATTATTGTATTATTTTCTATAACTTTGTAACTATTTTCTTAAATGTAATTATGTACTGTTTGTTTCTGCAAAAATAAAAAATAAAATAAATAAAACAACTATATTATTTGAATAATTACGCTCGACTTTAAAATTGAAATAAAACAAGTTGTGTGTGAGATATCAACCCATTTTTTTAAATTTGAAAGTATATTTTATGGCAATAAGTGTGGAACGTAATATAACGTTTCAAATAACTGCCGCGGCTTTATTTTACCAACGGCCGTTGTTCCCAACTTTTCGGTCGATCAATCTGAGTCTCCGATCAGCTAAGTGATTTGTTTAGTAACGCTCGATTAACCAGTTGGGAGATTTGCATTGGTAAGAGCGTATTTGTGCATTTGAGGAGTGTTGAGCCAAGATTTCGGCTGAACATTTGATCAGTAGGATTGGGAACAACGGCTGTAAGACTTTCGGATGACTGTCGTATATGCCAATATGGAGCCGAAGGAAGACAATTTTTTCCCGGAAATGAAAGGAGTAAATCAGCGACACCGAGTTCCTCTTCATCATATTCGTCTTTTCTAATACCTTTACAAGACGCTTTCCACCAAACGCAAAAAATAAATTATAAATACTGACAAAATAAATAATCGAATGTTCTTGTTTTCTTGCAAACGAGTTTTCTTTGATCCCTCATTATTTTGTTCAACGAAAGAACCCAAAAAATACACCCATTTCTGAAACGTATTCCCAATAATAAATATATGTACAGGAAATATTCTTCTTTGGTATATAATTTCGTCAAAATTACTTAACATATGACAAGCAAATGTGTCGATCAATTTCGAAAGCAGCCAACTCCACTTTCAAAAAAATAGCAGATCTTGTGTTTAAAATAATCTTTACCAACATTATTTTTATTCACCAGATTTACAGGAACGGGTTTAGTTTTTCCCATAGGAAAAACTAAACCCTTTCATACACTTTTCCATATAAATGATCATCTAGTAAATCCACGTTATGCAAGTGAATTATATAAGTATAATTAATACAAAATAATACAAGAACAACACGTTAATCTACCAAACTATTAAATGGGAATATAATTCACCGTCTCCAGATATTTTCATATCAGAGGGTTCGGCTCTGTGGAATTCCTAATTTGACCGATAAATCCTACTGATCCCTCAATATAAATATTTAAAAAATCTTTCGTAATTCTACATGTATTTAAAATGACTGATTTTTGCATTTTTATATACAAATTCTTTGACAAATCTAATATGCCTAAATTTTTAATAAGAGAGCTAGGTATAATGCCAGTAGCCGAAATAACAAAAGGTAATATTTTTATAGTCTGAGAATGCCAAATTCTTTTAATTTCATTTCCTAAATCTGTATACTTTCTTATTTTTTCAGAAACAGATTTTTGAATATTACAGGAATTTGGAATAGCTACATCAATAATATAAGTTATTTTTTTAATTTTGTCATGTAAAACTATATCAGGTCTATTATGACCAATTGGTCTGTCTGTTAGTATAGTTTTATCATAGTAAATTTTAAAGAAATTATTTTCTAAAAATGAATTTGGTTCGTATTCATAATATGGTACTATATTATGACAGTCAATCAAGTTATGTTTAATTACCAAACTTTGGTGCATTATTTTTAAAACCTAATTGTGCCTAAATGTATACTCAGACGGCGCTAATATAGAACATCCTGATATAATGTGTTCTATAGTTTCCGGAAAAGCCATACATTTTCTACATAAATCATCAATTTGATTTGGATCTTTGATTATATGCTTCCTATAATTTTTGGTATTAATTACTCTATCTTGAATAGCAAGCATAAAACCTTCTATTTCTGCGCTCAACTCTCCAATACTCAACCATTTGTTTGACGAAAGTTTGTCAACATACGTTTGGTTGAGATAATTGAAGTGTTTTGCGTGAATAATTTTATTTGACCAGGAATCTAATAATTCCTGGTTGGTATTTATAAAAATGTTGGCATTCTCGTCGTATAAATTTAAAGGTGAAATATTTCTGTCTGCCTTGCAAATTATTTTATGCAGCTCTGAGCTATTAGCTTTTCTATGAAAAAAATTTCTTAACATTTCTACCTGATTTTGTTTTAAAGAAGTTATTTTGACTATACCTCTACCTCCTAAATTTCTAGGTAAATTAATTCGTTCTATAGCTGAATTTGGATGATGACAATTAAACTTTGTTAACGTAGTTCTAATTAATCGTTCTAAGCTATCTAAATCTGTATTAGACCATTTAATTATACCAAATGAGTACATTAATATAGGTATTGCCCAACTATTTATTGCCTTTACTAAATTTTTAGCAGATAGATTGCATTTTAAAATTTTTCTTATCCTAGTTTAAAATTTAATCCTAATATCATTTTTAATACTAGTATGATCTAATCTATTCGATTGCGGGTATCCTAAGTATTTATAAACCTCATCCCCTTTCATACTTTTAATTTTGAAATTTCTAAATATACCCTCATCTCCATCTATAATTTTGCCTTTCTCTATATGGATCGTTCTACATTTATCTAGACCAAAAGTCATTTTAATATCATCTGAAAAAATTTTAACTACCTTAATCATTTTCTCTAAATTTGATTCAGAATTTGAAAATAATTTTATATCATCCATATATAATAGATGCGAAATTGTACTACTCTCACCTGTATTTCCCTTAATTTTTATTCCAAACTTGCTTTTTATTAACATTTTGGATAGAGGATTTAATGCTAAGCAAAACCAAAGAGGACTCAACGAGTCTCCTTGAAAAATTCCTCTTTTTATTGAAATGCCCGGTACTACTATTTTCTTACCCTTTAAATTGATAAATAAATCTGTATTCCAAAATGACATAATATTTTCTAAAAAGCTAATAATCATTGGATTAATTTTATATATATTTAATACTTTGATAAGCCACGAGTGCGGGACACTATCAAAAGCCTTTTGGTAATCTATATAGCAAGTATGTAAATTACGTTTTTTATTTTGAATCTGTTTTAGAATTACAGAATCAATAACTAATTGTTCTTTACATCCCATATGTTTTCTGCGACAACCTTTTTGTTGTTCAGATAAAATATTTTTTTCATCTAAATGATTATATATTAAATCTGTCAAGCAAGAGGTTAAAATTTTATATATTGTCGGTAAACATGTAATGGGTCTATACTGAGAGGGATTATTAATATTTTCGCTTTTAGGCAACATATAAGTAATGCCCTTAGTTAGAAAATTTGGAAAATTTTGAGTTTGTCTAACAAATTTTGAAAGATGTTTTGCCAAAAGAGGATGTAACGTAGTCAGACGTTTGTACCAAAAATTATGTATCCAATCGCAACCCGTGGCTTTCCAATTATGAGTATTTTTAATAATTTTGGCTAACAATTCAACCGATATATCAGAAAAACTCATTTGTTCAATGTCTGAACAATTGAGTTCTTCATTTTCTATCCAGAGACCTGACTCATTGTGTATTATATCTTTACTCCAAATTTTAGTCCAAAAATCGTGCATATCTGTTTTAGATGGCAACGGAATATTATTATTAGAAATAATATTTTTAGTATCGTCAAGTTTGGAATAAAATATTTTCTCATTTTTCTGGAATAATCTGTTATTATTTTTTTTATTATACGTATAATTATATCTTTTTAATCTACTAGCTTTTACACCTAATTTTTGTTTTAATAAATCCAATAAATCATTGATTATATTTTCATTATTATTACTATCAATGCTATAACCAAATTTTCTCCCAATTTCGTCTACATGTCTCAAAATATTCCTACTTCTATTTCCATTTTTATATTCTATTATTCTAGCTATGCTACTTCTTAAAAATACTACATCATTTTCTAATCTAATCTGCCATTCTGGTTTACTGTAACTATATGATCTATCATCAGAGGACTTTAATTCAATTCCTAACTTATTACATATAGTGATAGCGCTGGCATATACTATTGTATGAAGATCTAAAAAACTAATGTCCTCAAATATAATTTTTGGTAAAATTATATTATTTAAATCAAAAATTAATTTAGATAATTTTTTTGACGTATGTAATTTTGGTAATTTTGGTCTATCTGTGGGCACTACATCTATATATCTAATTATATTATTATTAAGTAAGTTAGCTAATTCTACTACATTATCATCTACTAAGTTTAAATTTGCAATATTGATTTCCCTAAGATTATAAATAACATCTTCGTTATTTGAATCTACTGTAATATCATTGGTCATGAGTCTAGTTTTTTAACTGTTAATTCATGGTGGAATTCCATTGTATTAGATATGAAATTAAACAATTTTTTTCACTTTGTTCCACTTGTTTATTTACACCATTGTTAATTAAGCCCTAAGCAATAAGGAGGGAATATCCCAACATTACCAAAATAAAATATCAGTGATCACAGACCTTTTCAATTATATAAATTCATATAGATTCATGTCAATTAAAAATAACCTTTTACTATGTATCATCATTCATAATTTTAATAATAAACTTTATAATTATCTATATGTATCTTAACTTAACAAAATAACTGATAATACCTTAAATTAACAAAATAGAAACATTTATCATATAGAGACAATGTTGTGTGCCCCTGCCTAAGTTTGTATAAATTCCGTAGCATAAGAATTTCAACTACCAGTCTGAAAATGTCCGTAGTAGGACGAAACCGGTCCTGGTGTAAATAAACAAGTGGAACAAAGTGAAAAAAATTGTTTAATTTCATATCTAATCATTGGTCATGTCTACTAGATTATTATCTAAACTATCTACATTCAATTCATCTAATATAACATTATTACTTGCATTAATTTGTTCTAAATTATTCCCCTGTTGCAATCTATCTGCTACTTCATTTTTTATCTGATCTAATGTAACTACAGGAATTAAATTATTTTTAAATATTGCCCGTTTTTGATAGTTTATAGATATATTTTTTTATAGATATATTTTTTTATCAGCTTGTTTTTTCAAAACCAGCTCAATTTATATTTTTACTAGCGAAAAATTGACTTTAATATATAATTTTATTTCCAAACAAGCCAAATCCCTACTTACTGTCATATCGAACTGAACCATCTCCACTACGAACAATTATAGAGCAAGATTTCGCAAAGATGGCGGCCAGTTTATTGCATTCACATGCATTGTTTATTCAAATCCAATTTACTTCACATCAAACATAGCCAAAGTTACTGTGGATTTGGATTCGTTTGATCTAATCTGACCATCTCCAAAATTATTGTCGATTTATTGATTTAATGAGCTATTATTTAAAATGCATAACAGTGATTTATTATAGTCTTACTAATACTTTAGTTATATCAAAAGTAAAATTCCTAATACATGGATTTATCAAGTCGATAAAATAAATTATTGAATATCTCAGAATTTGAAAAGGAGGACACGGCTGCTTTCGGAATTGATCAACACAAATAACTCCTCCCACATACATTAACCAGGAAACATCTGTCCATAATATAATGAAAGAGAAAATATAACACCACAACCTTATTTATTTTATAATGAAAGAATTGTATGCGCTGTGCGCACACCCCAATTCACTAATCATTACCAATCACCAATAAAAAAAATTGAAAAAACGTGATAAAATTGGTAAATATTAGCTGCCAATTCCAACACTCATAAATACAAATAAAGTACCAAGACTGGGCCTAACACGCGCGGTAAATATATTATTTAATTCCCTTAATGCATTCACACAAAAAGCACCCCTATCAGTCCATATGGACATCCCCATGGAATTTTAAAACAAATCGATAGAAAGCACCGGACGGACGTTGAACCCTGTCCTTTAGGGTTGATCGAGGCTAGATTATTATTATTATTATTTAATTTAAAAGGGGGGGTTGAAATTTATTAGCAGAATGTCCTTCGCTGGCATTATTTGGCTGCAGATTGTGTTGGGGAAGGTCGTTTGATTTTTCGATTCGATTTTGAATGTCAATGTCGAATCTCGAATGTCATCCCCCCTAGCTGCTGTATCCAACGTAATCGGGTTTGTTCGCTGAAGGGTGGAGGATTTTTTACATGTGTGTCCATTAGAATCATTTTAGAGCATATTATAAGAGGGCCATCGAAAAAGAATACCAACATTTAACATAACTGCTATAAAAAAACTATTAGATGTACTTCAATGGTTTTAATCTTAAAATGTGCGGTAAAATATTAAAAAAAAATTGTTCCTTAGTATGTTTTAATATGTGCTCCGTTCGTTGCTCTGCGGATGTCTGTAGTCGATTTCTTGCCACGTACGTGCAGTCATTTCAGGAGTAACTGTCAAGGTGATCCTGTGTAAATCAAATCATTGTGTACGCAGAAAAGATTCGGGATTTGGGTCATCTGCGGGACCGAATTTACTCCTGGAATGATTGCACGTACGTGGCAAGAAATCGACTGCAGACTAGACACAGACATCTCCAGAGCGACGAACGGTGCACACATCAAAACATACTAAGATACGAAAAAATGTATCTTTTTCCGCACATTTTAAGATCAAAACTATTGAATTACTTTTAATAGTTTTTTTATAACGGTTATTTTAAATGTTGGCATTATTTTCCGATGTTCCTGTATAAACGTGAATAGGTTCTTATATTTAATTCCTTTGGGATATGGGGGGACAGTAATTTCTTTAACAATTTCTGTAACAAATAGTACGTGAGCTGACTTATCCTTAACAGGGTGCTTTTGGCTGTGCAAATATAATTTTTTCATGTCTCCAGCACAAAAAATTCGCCAGTGATTCTCTGATCATTATCTGATCTATGAAATAAAGTAAGTATTCGTTATACCGACCTGTTTTGAAATTATTTATGAATACGATCAACTGGAAGTAATTTTTGTGTTTACGTCAATGAGAAAGCATTAGGGGTAATGACGTATTCGTTATAAAGCACCATAAAATCCAATTCATCATTAAGTTGATCGACAGAATAAATAGAAGAACACACTTTGAAGCGTAAATCCATGTTCGTCAAAAGTAATTCACAACAAAAATATATTACGCAACACCGCATAGATACTCTTTAGAAATGTAATTTATACATATTTTTATAAGAAAAACTCTCTTTTTAACTTTTGAAGGTTATTCCCATCGAAGAAGAATATAACAATAATAATAAAAAAAAATTAAATATGAAAATGAACAAGACACAGAAAAATAATAAAAGATAACGGTCGCAACTGGGACTCGAACCCAAAACCTTACGTCTTACCGGGACATACACCTCTACCAATTGGGCTACTGCGATCTATTATGAGACTGTCGTAATTGTCAACTTCATATTTCAAATTTCAGAATTAACAATATTATCTTCGACTAATGTTTTTTTTTCTTTTTTTCCCATATTATTGGCAGCTACCTTTATTATTGGAAACAAGTATTCAAAGAATGCATTTGTTACCTAGATAGTGTCTCGGATAAATATATCCGATTTTATTTTTATGGAACACCTATTGACTTTTTATAATAAAAAATTTAATTTTGTTTAATGAATGGTAATTTATACAATTTGAAAATATTTTTTTTCACCAGTTAACACTTGTCGACTAATTAACTCCGTCGAAATTCATTTTTTTATCAATCATTTCGACATTTGAAAATGTCTGATCACACAAAGTAAGATAAAATTTAGCTGACTTCGGAAACACATTTCCATCGGGTCATATCCTCGGTGTCATGAAGCTTTAGGAATAGAGGAGTCTGTACCCTGTGGAAAGGGAGAGAATGGGCAGGCGGAGGGCAGAATTGGAAAAATTTTTGGAAAATAACTTTTCCATTTCGACAGAATAACGGATGTCAGTGACAGGCGGCTGCTCCTGTTGGCCCATAATCAAAATCAATATATTTTTATATGTCACTTCCTGTCTCTTTGTATGGCTAAATTAATTTCCACACAAACACCTGCCATTCTTTTGTTTTTTGCACGGTTTTTAAATTTGAAAGAAAATAAGGCCCCCCGCAGACGAGAGACTTTAGTTGCGGCAACTATCTCATGTCGGCATTCATTCCGGCCATGGATTTTAAAGAGGCAACGGCGCTGCAATTTTATTTAGTTTTTTTATTTTTTTTATTTCTAATTTACTAACCATCATCCCCATAACCCCCCGCATGGGCATACTTGGAGGATAGACCGCCACATGAGTCTGTCTCAGCACAAACTCCTTCATTTAAGTTCATATAATAACACATTGAAATTCTTCTGTTATTCCTGACTTGATTATTGACTACCTCCGTAGTTGAATCCGAAGTTCATGGGTTCAAATCTCGGTGGGCTATTATTATTTATTTATTTATTATTAATTTTGAACGCCCTGATGGGCTTTTACATAATAAGTATATAATACAGTGATAAATATGTAATACAATGTTTAAATAAGAAATATAAACTTATAGCAATGAACATTATAAAAATGGTATGTATAAAAGTAAGTAAAAAATATTATGTTATAATAAAAGAGATAAACTAAAAATAAATTAAACTGAAACCAGTTTTTAAATTGCAGATGGCATAAAAATAATAATATAGTGTAAGTTATATAATCTTTTTGATTAATTTGTGTTATTTCGAAATTTATTCATTTATAAATCGTACGAGGCTTGTCGAAGAATTAAAGACCTTTACTTAAAATAAGGCAGACTTTTCTAGCTGTTTCAATGCGGTATTTGCGTCTGTATAAGTTTGATTGGATGAAATACAAAAACAGACTCCAAATGTGATATAATTGACCAGTTTCCCGCTTGTACCTCTACTACCGCTTGACACAAAAATATTACTTATGTATGGGTATTGCAAGATGAATCGGCCATATAATACGACAAGAAGGCCTCTTGCATGCCATAATGGAGGGTATGACCGAGGGGACAAACTCTACGGGACGCCCACGCCGAGAGTACCTGGAGGACCTGATGGTGGACATGCGCTGCTCATCATATGCAGACTTCAAAAGAGCCGCACAAGACAGGGAAGAATGGAAGAGAAAAACAGAGGAAATTGTTGCAAACCAATCCCAGGATTGAAACCAGAGAGAGAGATGGGTATTAAGTATTGGGAAAAAATATGGTAAAATGTGAATTCGGAACAGCCTCCGAAAACCTTAGATATCATCATACAAATGCAGAGAAAGTTGCGGTCGCCGGCAGATGCAACTAAAAAGTCTCTCGTTTGCGCACCTCCATATACTGTAATAGACGTTCATAGCCACAACTGTTGCAACGCAACTGTCTCCGCAACTAAAGTCTCTCGTCTGCGTTCTGCCTAACACATATTTGATTTTTGTCAGCAAGTGAATAAACGATATAGAAAATTCAGCTGAAAGTGGTTCGGATGGAATTACTAATACTTGCATACTTGTTTATGTGTTTATTTTATGGAACATCCATTTTACTGCGATTTTAAAAATGAAATATGATTTTTAAGCCAATAACAATTTCAATCAAAAACGAGTAGGTACCTTCGTAAAGCCATAGAGCTGTCACTCGTAAACATAGCAATGTTCGTAGATGATTTAAAAAAATATTATTAATGGAAACGTATTGTGATTTTATAAATGAAAAAGATGCTTTGTTATTGGATTGTAATGAATCTAAATTTAAAACACGTTATTCATATTTCACAAAAATTGTACGATGTGTGATTTTTTCATTTGTGATGATATTTGTCTTATTTTGTTTAAGTGTATATTTCTTTTTATGCATTCCATTCTGATACGTTTTTTCGTTATATTTTTACTTATAAGTTTTCACCAATATGGTTTGAAAGTGGAGATAACGGATTTTGTATCAGAAACGTTAAATGTAATTTTTTTTCTATTTTTGGTTCAAATTTTCGCAAAAACTGTGTATTTTCAAAAAATATATAATGTAAGCTATTTAGGATAACACAAACTCAATCTTATCACCTAAAATTAAGTCGACATTAGACATGGCTTATAACACTCTACATTTAGATCTAAATAATTTACAATAATATTATACAGGTTTGACAGTTGTACTTAACTGAGTAAATTAAGTAAATTAACCAATTTTCACGTTAAAAATATACAATTTTGAAAAATTCTTTTATACATAACTAAGAAAAAATAAATCAAAATCGTTGGATATGACAAAAACTCCATGTACCAACTTTGACGAAAATTCCCTTCTGCAAGATTTAAAATTTTCGGCCCCTTACTTTATTTAGAACGACCGTAGCTATCACTCAGAAGAATACAACCCCTCCAGCAAAAACTTTTGCACCAAGAGCTCTGAAGCCACATTTGCACAACTTTTGCTGCCTGGAATTTCTAGTTAATAAGACAATACGCCATATTTTTCAATAAGAGAAAATATTTCGAAAGTTTGAAGAGAAGTTTTTGAAACTCATTCATTATCATTACATATTTATCTTTGTTTGGCGTTTTTAAGTAACGACACAGTTCAGTTATAAATACAATGTTTTATCAGCATCTCGCCTACATCAGTAAATACAAAATTCCCATAATCACAAGCATCGATGAATATTTGACCCTTCAGTGTTAAAAATAAAATTTCTATCACACCAAAAATATCTACCTTCTTCCATAGTCAACAAGGAATCGTTCAATACATTCTCAGATATAAATAGCAGAAGATAGGAGACCTGATAATTAAATCTGCCTTTGAAATATGGAGGTGGCTACTCAAGCAGACAGACGAGCATCTCTTCTTAGACAACTTTTATTCGCTCGAACAAACACAATAGAGCAACACCGTTTCATTAAAAGTTGGCCGAGAATATGCCTGTTTTATTACACGGCCTAAACAATGGTCCATGCTATCTGAGAGGCCCTCTGATAAGCAGGCCATAGATATGGCGATATCAGGGCTTGGGAACCTTTCGGCTAGAGACACCACACATATTTTGGCGTTTCCTTATTTAAGAATGCCGGCCATCTCATCAAATATCTTTGTTTTATGTTGCAAGATGAGCTATAAACTTGGATGGTACGGATCATTGGTAGGCTGTTATCTTCCGCTTCGTCAAGGACAATTGAGGAGAGTATTGGGTCCAAATTGTCTAGAATTTTTGGTATGAGCAATAATTATCAGCCCATTTAGATGACTAGTTATTTACAAATCGATAGATTGACACATATGGTTGTTCATCGTATCCTACGCACAACACCTCATCTAGATGGTAGGAATCTTTTTCCATTCTTCTAATACTGATTAAATATTTTCAGATTGTCCAGAATCAGTTTCATTTTTGAAATCATTGTTTGTTTCTATCAAATGCATTTTCGTGTGTTTTAGCATCTAACTAGTGCTTATCCACTCCTCTGTCACTCTTATCGTATTTTTATCTTGCAGTTTCTGCTTATTATGGATTCTTATCAGACCATATATAACCCACAAAAGATTATAAGTAAGCAGAGATATTGACTTTATATATCTGCTGTAGTATTTTCACGAGTTCTTTGAGTTTTCTACGTTGGCTAGGTCTCAAAAAGGATCTAAAAAATCAAATAATTCCGTCTTTCCTATAAGAAAGATATGTGTGCAAGACTCTAGAAAGTTAAAAACGCATTTCAATTGACTTACAAGAACTTCTAACTTTATAAAATTTGCCACCATGCAAATATAGCGCAGATTGAACTGTGCCGTAAGGTGAGGGTTGGCGATTCCAGGCACGAGTAGGGTAGCTGGTAAAGGGTATGAAAGGGGGTGGGTATAAAGGACTGTTCGCTCGAAGGTACAGTAGTTGCGAGGGGTGAATTTGTCGGTGTTTTAACTAGCGAGGGCGTACGCTCTAATCTGTTCGATGGGGTGACCGGGAGCCGTGGGCGATGTTTGCAGGGGGATCTGCTAAACCGCCAAATATTATGCAAATTCAGTTTTGCCAGCGGAAACGCGTCCACTCTTTGGCTGTGGTTTCTCACTCTTTCTAAATATTCACCAATGTAACAGAAAGAGATGTTTCAACGGTGCTCTCAGTGGAGAAACTAAATTAAAAGTGCAAAACGGATGAAAATGGAAAGTTTTAGATTTTTCGGGTCTCCTGTGACGTTTAATATCAATTTTGAAAGTAGTTAATATAAATAAACTAATTTTTGATCTAATTGAGAGAGCTGAAGTTAATTAGTAATATAATAACATTATTTTAAACCCCTATTGTTTCTTGAAAAATAAAAAAAATCACTATGTAAACCAAGCTCCAGTCAAAAGCAATAAAGATTTTATTTGAAAAACAAGCATAGCTAAAAGTACCAATAATTTATAACAAAGGGATTGCAAGGATTTTTGTTTACCTTGAACGAATAGAGTGCTCAATTGTGTTGTTTTTTTATCAGCAAAATTTTTAAACTAAGTTCAATAGTTTTAAAATTTAAGATAAAATTACACACAAGCTTAGCTTTTTTATGGGGATACACTTCAAATAAATTAAAATTTCACTACACGATGTAGGTACATATAAACATATTTTTTTTACATTGGCTCCACATAGGAGGCCCTGAGGGAAAAAAATCCGTCAGGGCCTATGTCATCTTTGAAAATGCTGTGTGGAGGGTCTTTTAAGGGAAAGGAAGGAGGTGAAGTCCTGGGAAGGAAAAAGGTTTGATGGGTGGGTAGGCTACGCAGTTAGTGGACGGACGCATCCGCCGCCAAGTCAAGGATAAACCTAACCCCATGAACCCGGGCACCCCTGCTAAGTCATCAAACGTAGCGAACCACTTGGGGGGGACCTGTGGCAGAGGTGTTAATTGTGCAAAAAATAATTCCCGGGGCGGCGGTACCCATACCCGCCTCTTAAAATGAAATTACTGTCAAAGAATCATTAATTGTTATCACCGAAACCTATGTACTAAAATCTCTTAATAAGCAATCTACCTTCTAGTTTGTACCTTAAGTATCTGTAGCAACATTATTCTCTCTCTAAGCTGCATGTAGATACTTACTTCCTGCAGAAAACAGATAGTAATTTTTTATATCTTTCCATCATATCAGTGCTAATCTACCAGATAAACTACGAGTATAAAGGTGTAGCGACTTCTACCAATCAACCTACAGCGACTATAGACTATCCAGTGAAAGCTTCATTGTAAGTTGCAGTTACAGAAATATAGTTATAGTTATAAAAATTTGAAGAATAACATAATCTTATTATTGTCCTGATGCACTAGCAATGTGCAGAAATATCTGTATTATTAATAATATCTGCAAATAAACCATTTTTTTAATTAAAAACGTTTATTTGACATATTTGTAATAAGACTAATAAGGATCAACTTTGTGGATCGCCATAATATACAATAAAAATTTATCAATTTGTTTTAGACCACTTTAATTTTAATTAAACTCCACCGGTTTCGGTATGGAGTTGTAAAATAATACGTTATATTATAAATAATAAGGCTAGTATATTGAACAACCAAATTAATTTATCTTTTAGTCCCATTCTAGATATATTTCCGGTAAACCGCTCTGTTTTTGCCGGAATTCCCGCAATTACCCCTCCCCCTTTATTAACCTCCCACTAGAATACCTAAAAAAATGTGTATAGATACATATATTTTTTATTATTTCTTAACCAAGATAATGTTACAATTAATACAAATACTTTTTTTAATAGATAAACGACGGTCCCGTCGAATAAGGATTTGGTTTAGGTGTTAGCGGTGTTAACTCAAAAGTCAGTTCCTGTGGAAGGAGGTTCAAACCCCAGACCAACCAAAAAAAATCTTTGAAATTGACGACTAACCAGCCCAAGAGAAGGTGAAACTAGGTCGAAGAATGAAAATAGATGTATTCTAGTAAAATAAATTATTATTTACCAGTAGATTTTTTTAAAGCAGCAGTCTTGATTGAATGTGTGTTTTCTACCTACCTATTTAATATTTTAAAAATAATAGCGTGGAATTATTTTTTTAATAGTTTACACCACTCAAAAAAATTTCATTATTTTGTCTATTTGCGGTCGGTCTCATAGGAAAATATGTCTCTAAAATAAAGGCATCTCTAAAATAAGGACGGTTTACAAGTAGTTCCCGTGAGCACTTAGGCCATAGGCCCATTGTGCTATCTCCCATTTTACCTCAATTCTTTAATAACAACCCAGCCCCTTTAATAAAGTTCACCAGGGTTGTCATTGCATACGTGACTATGACTTCTGGTTTTACTGTATATCTACCCAGATATCTGAGCCTAGTTCCCACCAAGGCAGGACATTGGCTCCATAGGTGAATTGGAGTCTCTTCATCCTCTTCACATTTCCTGCATCTATTGGTGTTTTCCACTCCCAATATCTGCATGTGTCTCCTGAGATGGCAGTTTCCCGTTAGTAGTCCTACCAGTTCCCTCAGCGAGTTTCTGTCCATATCGAGTAGTTTCCTGGTTCGTCTAGGGTATGAGTACTTTTGATTGTCTCATTCCAGGTGCCCTCTCTCATTCTTTACAGTTCTGGGATTTGACCCACCTATCAATATGTAATTTTGTGTGGCAAGCTGCTACTCCCACGGCCGGCTCGGATCCCACAAGTGGTGCTTTCGCCCCTTTCCTTGCTTGTTCATCAAACCGCTCTTTGCATTCAATACCTTTATGTCCTGGTACCCAGATCAGGGTTATTTTATTGATGTTAGCGAGTTCTGTAAGAATAGTCCTGCATTCCATCACCAGTCTAGAGTCGCATCCGCTACTTTCCAGTACCGTTAGGGCGGCCTGGCTATCAGAACATAATATGCTTATGTTCTTATTCCTGTATATACTAGATACGTATATTCTCCTGTGCGCAGTGGCTTCCATCAATGCTTGAAACACAGTACAGTGTGTTCTTGGAGGTATACTGAGTTCCCTATTGGTTAAGTATTTACAATAAAAGGTAAATATTTATTTTAGAGACAACATATTTGTTAACCGTCCTTTTGGTGATTTCAAAGACGGCGATAAAAATAAGAAAATATAAACGATTATTACGGAGATCACCCATCGGAGCTCTCAGTTGCAGGACTCTGATCTGCAGCATCCAAGTAAATATAATCCCATACGGAGAGATCTCACATCCTTATCTCAATCATATTATTTCTAATCTAAAAGCCGTAGCGGAACTCCACCCTTGAGTGAAAATATTATCTAGTGAAGAGAGCTGTACAAGTTTTAGTCTTGTCAATTTCTGGAGCAGACATTTTATCTACATCGTTTTACTACTTACTCTTTAGTAAATATATCAAGCAAGAGAGCACATTAAAAATATAATGATATAGTATTCCCAGACACAGCTCGTATCTACGTCATCGTGGAGCTTTCAAACGGAACGTACTTCGTAGCTTGCATATTATTATATGTATAGATGGGTGACAGTAATCAATGTTCTATAATTAAGGGGACATAATTACGTAGCATTAATAAATACCTAGATATATCTACGATTAAGGAACGTTATATTTTATTTATATGCATACACATGACGGCCGGAGGTCGCGGGTTCAAATCCTGACGTGCGCAGATAAATTTTATTTGATTGATTTGTATTTTCACAAATGAATCAATTAAAAATAATATAAGGAATATTTACGGCACGTTCCAGAGTGGAAAATACTCTCAGTATCGCCCTGGTGTAAGACCACCAATGAGAATTGAAACGTTGCTTAAAAATGGCTTTAGCGCCCTGTTTAGTGACTAGATCTGAATAGCCAGGTACTTCCCCACCTTCCTCTACCCCATCTCCGTCCCCTCCCCACTTATCTTCAGCCTCACAACATACCCCAATTGGGGATGCCATATTCTCACTGGCTCCAGAAGGGAATAGTTGGGACTCTTGTGACAAACAGTTTTAAAAAAACATGTGGAATCGATTTTCGTTGTTTGTTTTTGGGGTGTTATGCCCTGTTGCGCTACCTCCTTCTTTAGCCGACTTTTCGGACAGCGTTGCAGTGTCCATCATTAAGGCAGATCCGGCAGATCCGACGATGTGCACATCGTCGGATCTGCCGGATCTGCCCTGATGGTGGACAGTGCAACGCTGTCCGAAACGTCGGCTAAAGAAGGAGGTAGCGCAACACGGCAAAACACCCCAAAAACAAACAACGAAAATGCTTTTGGCCGTGAAAATCTAAAAACGTTTGTGGAATCTAAATAAAAACGAGAGTAATTTATACTTATTCAGTCGAAAATTGTCTGAAATGGGTGTCAGAAAATTTAATTACTTACTTAATTAAATTTTACATATAATACATTTTTTCAAGTGTTCACAAAATTCCAAATGTTACAAATCTAGAAATAAATCGTCCAGGATAGGAATTTTTATAAACAGTAATTTGAAATTATTTTTACGGTAAAATTATTAAAGTGGTATGTAATTAAAAATGTCTACCTCACCTGTGTAAATTTTATTAACATTTAGTGTGTTTTAGGAAATAAAGATATTTATTTTCTTATTTTAATAACTAGCAATACAGTAATAGTTGAACAATTTATCATACGTTCGCGAAATACCTATAGGAATAAAATTAATGACAATCGACATTCTAATAGGTAGGTACCTCCTGTCTTTTTTTTTCGTTTTCATACAAGTGTGAAAAGGAAGATTGTTATGGGCGGCTTTTAGGACGATCGTGATGACGTAGATACGTTCTCTCCCTGGGACTAGTATATTTGTGGTAGATTATCTTCTTTGGTCGAAGTAGATTATGGGGGTTTCTCACCATCCTCCCAGTAGCTTATCTACCCTAATAACGAATATTTTCGATTTACGATTTAGGGTTTATTTATTCATTAAGTTGGAGTTTATAATTCGGTACTCGAACCTACAAATAGTGGCTATATATTGGATAAGTTGGCCGAGTTTTCTAACCACTGCGAGTATTTTATTTTTATTTTTACTAATATTCGTTATTAGGGTAGATAAGCTAACGGGAGGATGGTGAGAAACCCCCTATACATCATTGGTATAAATAGGTACCTACCTACACTAATTTGTTTGAAAATAATGCCAACAGTCAGTAAGTAGTAAACTTGATATTTAAAAAGGTAAGAATCCTTGATAAAAACTGGGTTCGTTTCTATGATTTTTTACTAGGGGGGTTTCTCACCATCCTCCCAATAGCTTATCTACACTAATAACAAATATTATTAAAAATAAAAATTAAATACCCCCAGTGGTTAGAAAACTCCGCCAACTTATCCAATATATAACCACTAATCATAGGTTCGGGTACCGAATTATAAACTCCAACTTAATAAATAAATAAACCGTAAATCGAAAATATTCGTTATTAGTGTAGATAAGCTATTGGGAGGATGGTGAGAAACCCCCTAATAATAATATGTTTTCTTCCTGCGATTATAATAAAATATGATATTCTAGCTAGGTTATTATATCATTTTATTTCTTTATGTTAATAAACTAACATATTAAATAATAATAGTAAATTCCAACGCAACGGCTAGACATATAACCAAATTTAATAATAAATTGTAATAATAAATTCTATTGACATCGTTTCATCTCTTCATCTCCATAAATATCCTGCAATGTAGTTATGGAACATTATGCCCGCTTTCGTCACAAGGTAGCGTGGCCGAGCGGTCTAAGGCGCTGGTTTAAGGCACCAGTCTCTTCGGAGGCGTGGGTTCGAATCCCACCGCTGCCAAAGCATATTTTTTGTTTTTTCTATTTACATATGAAATTATTGTTTCGGTTGACCCTCATAAACTAAAATCGTTTCTCATTTTTAAATGCAAATATTTTTTCACGCAAATTCTTAACGATTTTTTTTTTCTCAAACCGTTATTTTTGTAAGCTCAATAATAAACAGTTGATCGTGTTTGGAGTCTTTATACCAAAAAATACACTACTAGTACAATAATAATAATACAAAGAAAGAGAAAATACCGCTTTATATTCAAATCTAAAAACTAACCGCAAAAGAATTAATATGTACATCTTTATGAAACCAAAATTTCCGACCGCAATTAGAAAAAAATTATGAAACTTTGTGAATTTTTTATAATTTTTTTTACTTGATACGACAAAAAGGTGAGGTGATGATAAAGTTCATAATACATTTGTCTAATAATGTATGTAATTTTAGTTCGAAATAACGTAAGGTGAGCTATTTTTAAAACTTTTTTATGTTTGCACTAAAAAATTTCAAGGCCTGAGAGGTATTGTCATCGCATTCCCGATGACTACCAGCGTGTGTGTATAACGTAGAAAAGCAAAGCATTGTACTTTTAATTAGTGTAACTCAAAAAACGGACACACTTCGAGGGTAATAAATTAATGGTGCTCAATTTGGAGACCCATTTTTATACCTAATAAATTACCTTCTGGAGCCACCCCTCACAAATGACATTTAAATGGCTTCGTGGGTAGGTACCCAGCTTCACACATTAGGCCACACCGGTTGACCAATGTTTTTTTTTTCAACATCTATTTATTACCTAATATAATTTGAAGAGATGTTTGTGACAACAAAACATGTACATTCTACAAACAGCACGGATTTAAACCAGCGATTCCTGAGCATATTTGTAGTAGAAAGATGATAAGCTGATGTCATTTTGCTGTATCGCCACTGATCACACTCCTACCGTCGCGACGGGACAACGTGATAAGCGCACTGTTTCTGTTGTAATCAGGATGCTAGAACGAGACGGAGTTTTTATCACGTGACCCGCTAGGCTATATCTGACTACTCGATAAAATATTGAATATCACAGGACAGCAAATCGACATCCTATACATTTTTCACTTCAAATATGATCAGGAAATGCTGGTTGAAATCTTACGAGATGTTACACCCTGTATATAGAGAAAATTCAATATTAGTTAAAATCAACTCCACTCACATTTCACATTGAAACCTGAACTATGGCCGAAACGGACTGAGAATAAAAAGAAAACAAAATGGCGCTGATAGTCCATTGTTTGATGTAATGTTATTTGGTGCAGATTATAAATTGAAACCCCCAAGCTTTGTGGTAAGTACTCGTAAATAGGTACATAATGTAGATAGGATGATAGAAGATAGATACCTATTAGTGTAATGTATATTTATTGTGATAGATTATTACAAGTATTAACATTTGTTGAGAGAACGCTACTGCAATCTCGACGTTCTAACTTCCAACGTCCCAGATAAAGATGTCAACCGCGCCATTATCCGCCAGAATCCCGCTATTATCCGATTTCCGAACGCCGCCACCAGATAAGTCTTGATTAACTGGGCATTTACTGCCTGCAGCGGTGCAGATAATGTACACATATTTCCCAATTTCAATTACTTGTCCGAAAATAATCGAATTATTAATGGATAATGTCGGACATAGAGGTGGGCCAATGTGGTAACATCCAACATTGCATGTGGCATTGTCGTAATGTCGATACGAGATCATTTTTATAATTAATATTGGATGCTGGCATCCCCGACTTATTAGTATTTATTCATGATGTCCTCACGCCTGTCGAGGTTTATTTTTTAAATTAGCAGTATTTCTTTAATAGAGTGAAATTTTCCTGAAAATGCTACATTTCAAAACTGTACCAAATGAAAAAAATTAGGTAGTTGGTTCTGACAAGTTACTTATTGACGAGTGAACACTGTTTAGGAGGGAAAACGATTAGGGTTGGAAAAAGGTTGGAGGTTTGAGTCATGTGTTTTGAAAATGGTGTTAAAATCACTTTATTTTGGGGGAAAGAATAGAAAGTTACAAAACTGGTGTGTAAAATTGTAATTTTTAAATTAAATAAGTTTTTTAGGTACCCAACCTCTGCACCGACGCCACCGACGCTAGAAATATGCGGATGAATCGTTAATAATCTTCATAATGACTTCCATTTTTACAAAACTCATTTTTTCGTGTAAACGGATGGAATCAAAGGGTAGGTGCTTATAATATGAGAGTGCCGCAGTTTAAAATAAATATTTTCCCCTGTCATTTAACGGAATGGTGATAATGAGGTAAGAAAAAGCCACTCAAAACCTTTTTTTAATTTAAATCACTAGAATTGGGAAGGTGAAAGAGATGACAAGAATGAACCATAAAATTTCGTTGAAAAATTCGCCGCTTTTTCATATGACGCAAAAAAAGGCGGCAATCGCCGGTATTGAAAAAAGCAGAGAAATTTGCACAAATTTATTACCACAGAAAACTATAACGTGGATCCACGTTAGCCTGACTTATTGGACAAGAAAGTTCGATCATTTACTTTGATTAAGTGCCTACCCGGAGTTTTTTGTAGACTGTTATCAATCTTGATTAATTATTATTGTTTCGGTGCTTACATTGAAGAAAACTTTATTTTACCATGATGGAGAGCTTCCTTTGACGTTCCGTTAATCTTGACGGATCCAGACACATATGTAACACATTTAATTAATTATTAGAGAGACCGTAGAAAGATTGCACCCCAACTAAACTGACCTACTTGCTTTATCTCTCCCGTTTTGTCTGCGGAAGTACCTACGTATCAGATCATTTTTTGTCAACACGTTTTTTTTACTTGTTGGGCTTATTTTTTCTGTAGAAGTATGACATCAAAATATTTTATCTACGTCTGTTTTTTTTTCAGACTCTCTTTTCTTCTTTTCGTCTGGGAGGCACATGTCAAAAACGACAAATTAATGATATACAAAACCTATGATGATATACAAAATAAATAAAAAAATCGCCTAAAGCTCGGATCCCACGTTATAATTAATTTATAACAAATTATATTCTACGATCTATTTCGTAGAATTTATTAAACAGACCAGTGAAAACGTGCTTTATTTGTGGTAGACATCCAAAGTTGAATCGATTTCAATCGTTCTATGAAATAGATAATCGAATTGTAGAATGAATGTTATTATAAGCTGGTGGATACCCAGCATTTTTAATTTGAGAGGTGGGTATGGATAACCAACACCTAGTGTTAGGTACTCCAGGTCACTCTAAGTGATTCGCGACTTTTGGTGACTTAGCAGGGGTACCCGGGTTCACAGGGTTAGTTTTTCCCGGGTCTCGGAGGTGGATGCATCTGCCCACCAGCTACATGGATCGGGGGAGAATGGTTTGGAAAGACCTTTGACCTATTCAGCAGGACACTTCCGGAACACCGCCTTGTACCTATTCTATCGCACAGATGCCTACCTACTAGTATTTAAAAAAAAAACTCGCTAAAAGCGGTTCAATAATTGTTCCAACACTATCATAAAGTAAATTTCAAAACTTGGAAATAAATATCTTACTAATATTATAAACGCGAAAGTTTCTATGGATGTATGTGTGTTTGTTACTCTTTCAGGCAAAATTTACTGAATAGATTTTAATGAAACTTTACAATAACTTAGCACATACATCAGAATAAGACATAGGCTATAATTTATAAAGCTAGCTATTAATTTTCAATATATTGAAAAAAAAAAATTGGTTATTAGAAAATGTCAAAATTTGAGAATGACATTTTGCAAAACAATGATTGTTAAAGCAAATTTCTATTTTTGAAAATATTTAAATTAGTGAATTTATTTGAAGTACTCGCTTAATACTTTGAATAGAATCAAGAATTATAGATATTTTAAAGAAATAGGTTAAGAATTTTGGTATAAACGTAGGTGGGACCTGGGAAAAGAAAATAGATTACTCGAAGTACTGATCCCACACAGACGAAGTCGCGGGCAGAAGCTAGTCTTAAATATTTCTAAAAAGTTTAGGGCGCTGAAATTTATAAAAAAGCGGGGAAATGTTGTCACCCCGTCATTTTTGAAGGGCTTTCGTCTAGTAGAAAATATTGTATTTATGACTCATATAATATTGTATTTATGACTCATAGATCAAACTTCCGATGATGTTATTAACGAACAAGAAAATTCTTACGAGAGGGTGGCGGGCCCCTCTCGATAAATTATTCATAGATTCGACAGCTTCAAAAACTGATTGTCATATAAAATTTACATGAACATCGCCTTTAACTGGAGACTGCAGAACTGCAGAGCGCAATAAAAGGCTGCCTCAACCGCCGCCAATTTGTAAATGCAAATTGTCACGAGACGGCGATGGAAGTTATCACAAAATTACCAACTTGCTTTCGCGGTTCGTTCCCCATTTTCCATTCTTCCGCCCGCCTCGTTTTCGCACCAAATAAAGCTGAATAAAGTGACATGTCGGTATAACAGGCAACTACAAATCCCGTGAACATACTACGGATGACAACACAGAATGCTTTAAAATTGTACAATCTAGCGCCTCCGCCCACTGAGGCAACTGAAAACCAACTAAAACCGGCTGTTTTCTCTGTCTTGATTGGTCAAAAAGCTTGTTTAACCATAGACGAATAACAATCAGCTGACAGCTCGCAACTAGCAACGGCCGCCCAGGGCAATGAGCAGTGACAGTCGCAAGTCACCGCTTGCGTTACCATTGACAACGGTGTTTTGTGTGATGTGTAGTGTGCGGGCCATCACATTGTCATACGAAGACAGTTGGCAGTTGAGAGTTTTCAGTTGCCTCAGTGGGCGGAGGCGCTAAATCTTGCTTAACAGTATTCTGTTATTCATTTTAAAAGAGTGTGGTAATTAAAGCTGTTTAATGCATTAAAATTACGTTTTAAATTATTTTATTTAGTTTTACCGTTTTAAAATGTATTATCTTCATTTTTCCAAGCTTTCTGTTTTGTCGTCTATAGTATTACTTCTTTAAGCCAAACTAGTTACAATTTTCGTCGCCAGGGGTAACTGATTTCACCGAGCTTGATGGAATAACCGGAGAGCGTTTTATGCGACTTATGACATTATGACCTCAAAAAGTTAGATACGAGATGAGCATTTAACCACGTGAGATAATTAGTTTTATGTAAGCGAACAATTTCATAGTTTAAATCTCAAGGCAATGTTAGAAGGTAGTCAGTGCTGTACCTACCTATGCGAAATATATGCACCTTCATATTTTGCACAAATTCTAAGTTCGTAGTAACTAAAAAATAACACTAATTTCGGTTGTTATTCAGTCGCTAAATTCAGTAGAACTTTTCTCGAACAACAAATCTAGAACTATTGTTTAAAATGTAAGTATCATTTTCAACATTGAAAGTGTTTAGTTAGAGAATTAAGACGAGCGTATATTTCCTACTTAAAATATAATATTTTTCATTTTCATTTTCAAAATAGGAACTGATGACTTAAAGCCGAACGACCGGAAACAACCTAATCCAGTTTCCGCGCACTGGTACTCGCGTGATTAGTAGTTTACGCTAGTTACCTATAAAACACGACGATAATAAGTATTATTTTATTAATTTTTCGAGCACCCAATAATGATTTTTTGCTAAAAATTATTCACCAGTGATTCCCAAAGGGGGCGGGATTGACCTCGAGGGCAAATAGGGGGCGGTGAAAACAAGGGCCAAGAGTGAAAGTCTTTCCAAAAAAATTATTTTTAAATGTAAGTAAATAAGTTGTAAATTTCTAACTTTAAGTCACAATTGTAAATACGTGTATATGCCATGAAGTCAGTAATAAGTCTTAGAGGCAAGACACTAGTGATAATTTTTATAAATCTTAGTTGTAAGTCAGTTATATTGCTTTTATTTTATTGTATTTATTTGTACAGGGCCCTCGAGGTGATTTTTCTCTGAAAACGGTTGTAAATAAATCAGTCAAATATTGTCATTAAAAGTGAAAATTAAATAAAATTCTTATGTTTTCTTAATGAATTTAAATAAGTTGTAGGTGCACCATTGCAAGAATCTTTCGTTTGAACCATTTAATTAATGATTCGGGATTTATGATGGATTAGTATTTATGTTATTTTGATAATATTGTTTCAAAAAACCTTTGTTATAAATTTAGCACGCAACATTTCTGGGTTAAAAATAATCTCAGAAAGCTGAAAATCCACCCATTTTCATCACTGCAAGTGGAAAATGTGACTTGTGGAATGATGGTGGACTGAACTAGTAGCGGATCGAACCCGCAACGCCTGAGCGGAAACCGACAACTATCACGCCAACAACCGGTTGGTCGTAATATTTAAAAAGTGTAATTTTTAATCCAATTGTTTTCGTCTGCGGCGTTTTCCCATGTATTCTATAATATTGATTATTTTTAATTGATAAACTAATGTTTAAGACAAGATTTTATACATAGCCCAAAGGGTAACCATTATTATAAGCAATCATTATTAGCCTGAAACAATCACCCATATTGAAAAAAATCTCCTGAGAAAAGATACATGCCGCCGACGGGACCTAGATACATGTCCCTTCGGCGGCATGTATCTTTTCTCGGGAGGTTTTTTCAATGTGGATGAGTGTTTCAGGCTAATAATTATTGCATATAATAATTATTCTATAATACTTTTTCAATGGGGAAGGGGGTTGGAAATTGGGCGAAGGGCAAGAGAATGTTGGGAACCTCTGATATATTATATAGATGAATAGAACTAATAGACCAACAAACACCGATTCTGCAAACACATTTTTGTGTAATATATATTGTAATTAATTGTACCTACTTAGTATGAATAACTTGTTCTAGTGTTATTATTTAATATAATAAACATCAAAATAAACTATGTTTCGTCGGACGAGTTTCAAATTTGTCGGGATTTGTTTGTAATTACGACAATCGGATTAATTGGTCATTAAAGGAAATTTTATAATCAATAACACCATGATACATAAATAAATATCTTAGCTTTCTCAACTTTCGTTCTGTAACATGAATAACATTCTTCAATTACCTACCTACCTGTCTTAAAGTTCATCGTTTTCTTAATTCCACATAATTCGTTCAAAACGCCGAGTCACGCGAAGATTCCATCCAAATTTACCCATCAACAATTATACTAAACCCGCTTCATGATATCAGCTGACACGCGACCCGGGAAGATGTTTTCAAAGTGGGAAAAGCGTAGAGAAGAAGAGAAGTTCAAAAAGAAGAAAGGTGACACGTTCCTATGTATTACATTGTGTATTTCTATGGTTTATGTGCCAGTGGGTTGGGTAGATACATTATTCGGAGATAATTCTCGCTGAGTTCGAATGAGAGATAAGGGGAGATATGGGTGTGTGAAGAAGGATCTCAGATGATTAATGAGGGCCAGGAGAACATTGAGAGAAACACACCCGCTAATACCCACTCAGCCCACCCTTCCTATTCAGTGGTTTGGTACCTAGAACTTTCACATCATATAAATAAGGACTTCTATTCATTTTTTTCATATTCACCTTCTAACTTAAATACAAGTATTTTTTTAATGAACATATTGGACGAATATCTAAGCTATTGAAGTCACCTGTAATTTGATACATAGTCATTTAGGTTATTTATGTTACGTTTTCATACTCTTATTTTTCATAAGAACAAAATGTACAAATTTCGACTACCATAATACAAACATGTGCCTAGTATGGTCGTCGAAAAGCATTTTAAAACTTCTATGGCTAAAGAAAAAAAAAGGTTTTTTTTTCCGATAAGACATGGTGTTTTTTTTTTCTTAAGCGCGAATGTCGGTAATGTGGAAGATGAATTTTGTTTATTGTTCCAAAAAAAGGTGTGTAATATACCTCGTTCAAACTTTGCTGTGGATATGTCCAGGGGGAGAAATAAAGAACAAACTTACTATTTTATATCCTTAACCAAGATAACAACACCCTCTATTGAATTTATGGTAAGTAGTAATGTCCCCGATCGTACCTACTTTATCTTTTTCACCAATAGATTTAATTTATATTTCATCACATTACTGCAAATATGAAAACTGTTATCTTTCAAATGTGGACTACATGAACCTACTCGGATCATACGACGTGTGACTTAAATAATTCAAAATGAACAGACTTAAATTAGAAGGCAATTGACTGAATTAATATGTTTGCATAAAATAATTCACGGCCACGTTAATCCTCTCAGTAATCGTCTCAGCAATATTAAAATAAATGTTCCCAATTCCGATTGATTAAGACGCCATAAAATATATCGCCTATTTTAGCCCTCTGGCCCAAATTTTTACTATGAATAAGACTATGTGATAAGATAGAGTGTGCTGAAGTATATATTTTCGTCTATAAATTATATGGATTCTGAAAAATTGCGATTGCTAAAAAAACATATTGCACTAATTATATAATAATAATCATAATATTTGGATGACTTTTATAACGCCGTTTTTGTGAAAAATCACCTAAAATGTATCACTTGTGTCTCTATTTCTATCTCTCGTGTCTCTTGTGTATCTCGTGTCGCTTGTGTCTCTCACCTCTCTTTGTATTATGTGAACATTTTTAATTCAGTGAACTTTTAAATAATACTATAGTTTAATTTTTTTTGTCTTTTAATCTTTATTAGATGTACGCAAATGTATAATTTGTGTGATTATATTTTTTGTATGTACCTATTTGTGTTTTAATTGGGGCTTTATAACTGGATTATTCTAACGTAATTGAGAAATGCTTTATCAGACAGGCTTCGTGGAAATTTTCCCAACTCTCCCCTTTCCAATATACTTATTTTCCCCTCTTCCTTCAAATGCATAAGACTGCTCAAATTTTGGATGCTGTGTTCTCAATCAGGGGTGTTCAGGATATTCTCATCCGCATCCGCAAATGCGGAATATTCGCGTTAATTCAGACATCTATATCCGCATCAATTAATGCGGTCATTTTACGGATGCGGATTCGTATCTGTAACAAGTAACGACATGTCTGTAAAGTGGGAGGGGTGAGAGTGGCGCGTGCCTCGCGCGCGTTTGCTAGTTGCTAGTTGTTTGTCGAATGAAGATAGCAACTACAACCCAACTGTGGTGGGTTTGCACCTAGGTTTGTGCAAGGTACTCGTGGTCGAGGGCTTCCACAGATTATATAGTGGTGGTGATAAATAAGTAGAGTTCCGTTCTTCTTACAGACTTTAATGAACAAGCAAGTGCCTAGTATACAATGTGTATCAAGTGGAGATTCAAGTGAAGAGACACAGTGGACAAAGTACATCCCTTATATAGTCATGCATGCTGTCTCTTTCATGCATCCGATCTCTCACTTATTATCATCGAACATGCAACGTTCGCTAATTGACTAATAGAAAGGCCACATTGGTGACAAGATCCTACAGATTTTGTTTATTTTGTTTTAGTTATGGGTGTGATTCCCTACGGTGACCGGTCTACTCAGTGGAATTTTTTTAAGTGTATGAATATACAGTACAAACTTTTCATCGGATGTTAATTCCTCACATGATAATTCATCATGCCTCGAAGCGTCGAAAACTGATAATTGGGGTTTTTAAACTTAGGTTAGGTTAGGTTAGGTGAGGGGGGAGGTGGGAAATGTAAGGGTAGGTTAATGTGAGTTATGATGTGATGAATTATCATGTGAGGAAGTATCGTGTCTGAATAAATTTACTATGGAATTCAGACGCTGAAATCTCATAGTCTGATTAGACATGGAACCATTCCCTACATATGTTTGTTTACTGCGTTTATCCAAGTTTTTGGATATTTTGTGTGTGTGTGTGTTTTTGTGGTTGATGAATATTTCGACTTAAATATTAAGTGGGAAAGTAAATAAAAATGCCACCACTAACATGAAGCAATATCTGGACTTATTTTGTATTACTATTTATTTAATATAATTCACCAATTTTTAAATTTAATATTTAAATATTTTTTTTCATTATAAAGCTTTAGACTTAAAATGCTAACAATAAAGACTAAAAACTGTTTTAGTTTTATTCTCAAAATATGATTAACCGCCCTACCTTCGGGTTATTTCCGCAAAATACTCATACCTGATAAGATTTTGTCAAAATATATGCATTTACAATAGGTATATTAAAATAAAAGTTTTTAAAACATAATTTTTTTTTTTTAAATAATAATCATTTTAAAAAATGCGTTTGTGATACGGGATAGTGCAGAAAGGTACAATCAACATGAACGTATCACGTACGTTCGTAGGGCTAGGGCGGTTAAATAAAACATATTAAAATTACATCGATTTTCATTTATTTATGTACTTAAAATTGAAAATCTTTAAAAAATCCTGAAATCCGCATCCACATCCGCGGATGTCAAAAGTTTTGCATCCGCAACAACCCTGGTCTCAATGACTCCTGGAAATTAGTAGACTTTTATAAGCGAAATTAACGAAAAATTCTGCATTTTGGACAAAAATGTGTTGGTGCGAAATTAGCGGGTAGTTAATTTTTTTTACAAGTAACTCCGGATAATTTATATGGCCGTGGAACGCCCCAAAAGCCGTTATAAGCAGCGCTAATTTTCGCCTGGAGGTGAAACCATTATATCTAAGTGTTATCATTAATCGTTTCACACTATAACTTGTGTGATAAAAGCCCTCTGAAAAATAATTTCATGCTTTGAAGCTCGTTTTCAGATGGGAATAAGAAAACCGTCCGGAAAAATGCGCTGTGGGTTGTCGCAAGGTGTGAAATAGGTTATTAGCCACAGTCACTATTTGTGTACTGTTTAATTATCTCATTTCAAAGGCCCTAGCACACTTGCTCGATAACGATCGATAGGATAACTATCGTTAACTTCTCATCGTTCCCTAGGACAACTGCACATCGCTAACGTACAAACAACAGTTGATGTCGAATATGTTAAGGACACTTAGCCATTGTGAACTATCACTCATTCGTTGGCGATCTGTAGTCATGCTAGGGAACGATGAGAAGTTACCGATAGTTATCCTATCGAGCGAGTGTGCTTAGGGCCTCAGTTGTATTAGAGTTTTTAATCGCTTGGGCACATAAGCTTGTTTTCACGACAATTTAACTTAGGTAGACATAGGAATGACGTATGCCCCGCATCTGAGTTATTTTAAGCGTGTAAAATAAATTATAATGATATAATATCCGACGACCACCCAGCCTATTTTAAATTCAATATAAGAAAGTATCATAGAATTAAATGTTCGACAGTAACATAGAATTCAATGTTATTAAGTAACTTGAATTCAATGTAAGAAAGTATTACAGAATTTAATGTAAGATGTTATCATAGAATTTATTGTAAGAAAGTTTCATAGAATTCAATGTAATTAAGTATTATAGAATTCACTGTAAGAAAGTGTCGTTGAGTTCAATGCAAATTATCATAGAAATAAATGTAAGAAAGTATCATAGAAATCAATGTAAGAAAGTATCATAGAAATCAATGTAAGAAAGTATCATGGAAATCAATGTAAGAAAGTATTATCACAGGAATCAATGTAAGAAATTATCATTGATCTAAATGTAAGAAAGTATCATAGAATTCAATGCAAGAAAGTACGGCAAAAATCAATGTTATTATTATAAAGCATCATTCCAGTATTATTTGCACCACGACCCGTCTAATCAGTCACACAAAACAAAAACAACTTAATTCATACCAGTTATTCAAAGGTATTTGGCCAAAAATAAAAAAAAACTTTAAATTAAGATCATAGTAAAGAGGGGGAGGAGATGAGGAAGAGGAAGGCGGGGAATACCTTGCTGTACAGATCTGGTAAAAAAGCACGGTAAAAGCCATTTAAAGCAACGTTTCAATTTTGAATGGTGGTCTTACACCTTGGCGATACTGAGAGTATATTCAACTCTGGAACGTGCCGCAAATACACCTTATATTATTTAAAATTATTAAGATGATACCCGGTGGTGCAGAAATAGATTTTACTAAAATATTGCTGTCACTGTTGCTCTTACTCCACCGGATATTGAGCGAAAGGGACAATGCACTGACACCTAACTAAAATGGAGGGTTTGTATTCCCCACTTTTCTCCTCCAAAAGTGGACTGATTTTCAATTTTTTTTTTACCAACTACATAAGAAAAAACTATTCTATGTCTGTACGTTTTGCTTTTTTTTAAAAAACATTGTCTGGTTTGTATACTGAACATCTTTTGACGGCGTTTAAACCAGTCAATTTTATTTATTTTTGGAAGGTCATAACTTCTATAAAAAGTAACTTATCAAAAAAAACAAAAAGTACCGACACGCTAGTAGTTGATATTCAAAAACAATATTTTCTCTAGGGTTAAAATCCAGAGAGATAAATAGGGAATACGTTTGTATGGAAAAATCACCGCCGGGTATCCTCTTAAATTGTTAAATAACCAAATTCAATCAAATAAAATGTATCTACGCAAGCCGAGATTTGACCCTCGACTTTTGGATTGGTAGTCAAGAACCATACCTCTCGACCACTGAGTCCGTCAAAATAATAATGTGTTTTTAAAAGAATCCACCTAATAAAGAAGGGTTTTCCTCGCAGTAATTTAAACGAAACCAACTGTCACAATTGAATGTATTTGGGAGGAAGCATCCGCAAAAAATGTCTTTAATTTATAACATCTAAACATCATTAGTGAAAAATGCGAGTTTCACAATAGAAATACCAAACACTGCGGTGACGACTGCATTCTGAATGGGATTGTATCAAATTCAGAACCGGAATTCAGCGGGATAAAAACTGGTCCGGATAAAAAGGGAACAATGAGGGATTGTGACAGACAAAGCCACGAGTAGATATTTATTTCAGCTAGCAGAAAGGTAACCTAATCTACCCTCGATAGTGTTGGAATCTGCGAAACATAAAGACACAGTATAACAGTGAAAAGTTGTTCCAAAACTTAATAAAATCTCTATTTTGATTATAACTTGACGGCCGGCTCTAGTGAAACTCTCGACTCCCAATTGCGTCGAACCCGGCGTGCGTAAATAAATCGTATTTGATTAATTTGTGTTGTTCCCATTGACGAAGTATAACTTCGTCAATGGTTGTTCCACAATTTATTAATTAAAAATAATATATAGTATATTTGTGGCACGTTCCAGCGTGGAAGAAACTCTCACCATCGCCCTGGTGTATTCAGAATTGAACCGTTGCTTGAAATGGCTTTAGCCGTGTTTGGTGACCAGATCTGTATAGCCAGGTACTTCCTCACCTTCCTCTTCCCCACCTTCTTCCCCTCCCCACTACCTTCAGCCTCACAAAATACCCCAGTTGGGGATGCCATAGTCTCACTGGCTCTACTGGTCTATCTGCTTGGTGCGCACCGCTCCCAACTATATTTCAAGGTCAAATTTGATGCCATAACTTTGGGAATGTATTCTCCACATGTATAAGATATTTAGGTAACAAAAAAGGTCGATTTTTTGGATCGGCTGGACCAGACTGGCCCCTTCAGGTAATTTTAAATTAGGATTGGGGCAAAAATTTCCAACCAAAGTGTATAAATTTTTTTTATTAAAAGGTATATTGCAAAAAATATCTAGTACGGGTATGTGCAATTTTATTTATTTGTGTTTTAAATTATCATTTTCTGATTTTAGAAGCAACTTTGGCATTTGTGTGTAATTAATTTTTAAAAATTTCCTTGCTCCATTTACTGTGATAATATAATAGAAAAATAAAATAAAACATTGTAAAAAGTTCGTTTGTTGTATATATTTAAATGTACGCACCCCAAATTTTGGTTTCCAATGTAAATCGTTTTTTTGTAATTTAAATTGCTCTATTCACTGTGACAATATAATTGGAAAATGAACTAAAAAATAAACAATAAAAATGCTATTTTCTTGGAACATATATTAAATTATGTACATATTTGAGTTTCAAACGTCTTTTGTAATTTTTTCAATCGCATCTTCAATCAGAAGTAAATAGATCTAATTAAAAAAAAAAATATATATATATATATCATTAACTCACAAATAATTCGCTACGTGCTCTCTAATAACACGAAAAATTGAATACTTTGCTGGCCTATATTTAACAGTTTTTAAAATTAAAATAAATTAAGTGGCACTTATCCTTACCACAATATATCCTGAACATAATATACGAGTTTGGTTGGGTATTTTGGCCTCATACATATATCCAAATTTAAATTTTGCATGATTAAGTGGCGCAGCCGTTCCTGCAGAAAACCTGTTTTCTGAAGAAGAAAAAATTGAAGAGTCCAGAAAAGAGGTTTAATTTATTTTGTAAAAAATTTACACAAAACAAAAACAATAAGTTAATCAAAGAAAACTGTCACTGACAATCTTAGCCATAAAATAATATTTTTAAAGTTATTTCTTACACAGTATTTTACGCTTATATTTTTTATAAAGTAATTAACAATTTTATTTTAATTCTACGCAAAACGATAGGATAAACTTTAATTTACTTATCGTATTTTTTGGTTTTCATAAATGTAATATTTCTAATGTCAGATACGTTTTACCCCAAAACAAACAACGAAAAAAAAAAAAAAAAAACAGAAAAAAAATTCTAATATCCTCTCATTCGTTATACATAAGTACTGGGAGCAGTATTCTCCAGTTCTACAGGATGCTTATCAAAGGACTTAGATTATTTGAATCACAGTAACTATGTTTTGACGTTTCGTAATTTATAATTATAATTCAGAGGACATACGCCCTTTCTAACTGAAAGCTAAGTTTTATCTCTTATCTGCGGATCGCTAGAATTACAATGACTCTGCACATCTACCTTCGGCACATTTCGGAAACGAGAACATGTGACCCGAAGAGCCCATAGACAACTAAAGTAATGTGAGAACTATTCATACTAATTATGATACGTTAGGCGATCCGCTCACTAAGGCAAATGAAAACTACCAACTGGCAACTGTCTTTGTATGACAATGTGATGACCCCCGCACTTCACAATCACACAAAAACCCGTTGTCAATGGTAACGCAAGCGGTGACGCGCGACTCGAACTGCTGATTGCCGCGGCCGGCCGTTGCTAGTTGCCAGCTGTCAGCTGATTGTTCTTCGTCTATGGTTAAACAAGCTTTTTGACCAATCAAGATATAGAAACCAGCCAGTTTTAGTTTGGTTTCAGTTGCCTCGTCAGCGGAGCGCCTTACAATAAAGCAACGCTTGCAGCATAGTATTTGTATGAACGTGGATTTAGTAAGTACTGTAGCAACGTAGCAAAAAGTAAAAATAAATCGGCTGCAAATTATTTAATAAACAAACTCGTCAAAAAGCATCAGATGTATCCTTATCATTACATAAGTTTTAAATTCAAAGCCTTCTTTGAAACTTAATAAATGTACTTTCTTCTAAATATGATTAAGTATGAGTTTTATTGCCTCTCTTTGAAACATTTTTTGATCTCAGAAATAGGATATGGGTCACATCCTATCTATCCTATCCATATATAATGGTGCATGTTTAAAAATTATAATTCAATGTAAAAACAAATGAATAATGAATTTATCATCATAATTAACATATCTAACTGTCTATTTATCTATTTATTTTTAAGTTCAAAATTCCTTAAATCATATTTAATTATAGGTACAAAATATTTTTCATTCTGACACTCGCTTCTCTTCTAAACACAAGCGTCCGCTTCTGTAGGAGAGAAAAATAAAAAATCTGTGAAAACTTATTTTGTAATTTATTGTTATCGACATTGTTATACCTTGTAAACTTATAATTTAATTAATAATAAAAAACAAAAACAAAAACTATTTTTAAGATACGCAACTGATGTTAATGTAAAAAGGTTAAAAAGTATGAGGGGCACTAGATTTTTTTTAAATGTCAAAGTGGGCGGTGGTCGAAATAAGTTTGAGAATCTGTGGTCTGCATATGAACATTGCATATTAAATATCAGTATATTCTGCGACAAGTTTGAAGAAATAGGTTCGCCATCCCAGTGTAGGGACATAACTTTAGTGTCTTCACTATCGCTCGACGTACCAATATAATCACGTTGTGCAGAAGTTGTCATGCTACATTGGTAGAGTAACAGCTTTAGCTAGGCGGGTGGCTGACTGGCTAACTTTTGTAATAGACGTGAAACGTAACAAGTCAAACACAGGATTACATCCCGCGAAGTTGATGACTGCTGATGACAACATTACAGGAAATTTTGTTTTTGGAGCTTGCCAACATGACAATATTACTTTCGTGCTTAACTATGTTTACAGTGGGAATACTGCTAATATCGTAAAGGGTTTTCTATTCAAGTTTCTGTCAACCTACTTTGCGTTTCGATAGTTTAATTTATTCTATCATATGTTTTACCTTCATATATAAAGAGTGTAACAACACATTTTCGAAGGATTTTAACCAGCGATTCCTGAGCATAACGCATAACAAAAAAACAATCACACATCGCCACTGATCACACTAGCGTAGACCTTTCTGCCTACCGCAAGCAAAGAGGACTGACCGCCAAACAACTATCTTTTCGCACACATTCATTGC
This sequence comes from Limnephilus auricula, assembly GCA_951813805.1. NCBI lineage: Eukaryota > Metazoa > Arthropoda > Insecta > Trichoptera > Limnephilidae > Limnephilus > Limnephilus auricula. The sequence goes on from OX638401.1 coordinate 5,896,727, forward strand.
TTTATTCACATTCATACATTGTCTTACATATGCCCTTCTGTTATCCACTGGAGCGACAAGAGCAATTTAAAACTTTTTCTCGGATTGCTCAAGATTTTTTGGTCACCATTTTGAATTATTTTCGCCCACATATAAAAAATTATACATATGAATTTGAATATGGAGACATTCAAACAGATTATAGTTCTTTATAGCCAATGATCTCACCTATATTTTGTCGATTTTCGCATATTTTTAGGATTTATAAAATCGTAAACCATAAAACATTTTAAAGAATCTAGGGAATATTTGCCACATTTTGGCAGCAAAACAATCCGAGACCTTGTAAATAGTGCCATATTGTGGCAAAAAACGTTTGAGTGGTTATTCCGTCTCTTAACATTGCCCGACTCAAATATTTGGTCGATTGTGAATATTTGGAGTACCTACTCAAAATCAATAATATTGATTCAAAATAGGTCTTTTGATTGTAAAAAAAAAAATATATATATATATATATATATATATATTTAAATTCTCGTGCTACTTGAATAATAATTGAACCGGTAGATACAATTTCATCTCAAAGAGAAATCGTGTACTACTACAGAGGCAATATAACATCAAAAAGTTCCTGTAGATTGAACCTTTAAGACTATTTTACCAACAGCTAAGCCAGTTTCCAAAATGCCGCAAATAAAATAGCGTTTTTAATTACCACCCACTGTAAGTATAAAAGGTAGCCGTGGCTCGGTCACGCCACGCAAGAACACGCATGCGGTCTCCTTGGCTACCTCAAGCAATGTACCACGCGCCACGCTACACGCGCCACGGATTCCATTGTCTGGACAACTGGGCATATTCACTGTCCCTAAGTCCCTAATACACGAACCATTACATTATTACGTTTTACAGAATTAGACGAATGTAAACACTTTTTTAGACAGTGCTTTGAAAAAGTTTTTACCAGCATTTGTTGAGTTTCGCGATACAACGTACGGACTAATATTATTTGATACAAATTTGAGGCGGATATTAATGCGAAATCACTATTTTCGATTAATCTTTATATCGAATCAGTTTACTTTATAAATACATAAAAATATGCTTTAAATAAATTGAAGATTTTTCTACCGTTTCCATTAAGTAGAATTTATATAAAATTATTATCTATATATCTATACATAAATAAATTGCTGTTCGTTTTTCTCGCTAATACTCGAGAACGGCTGGGCCGATTTAGCTGATTTTGGTTTTGAAATGTTTGTCGTAGTCCAGGGAAGGTTTAAACGGTGAGAAAATATATATATAAAAAGATAAATACATATACGTAAAGGGGGAGGTGAACTCGGGAGGGGGGTTCGCGGGACGGTGGAAGGGGGGGGGGGAGTAGAGTGAGGAGAGGGAAGGTGGAGGAGGAGGAGTGTGAACGCGAGAGGGGAAGGGGACGCGGGATAGGAAGGGGAGGAGGAAGGGAACGGGACGAATGGGAAAAGACGCGCAGGGAGAAACAATTTCTTTATTAAATGGCGTAGCAACGCATGCCGGGTACCAGCTAGTATCTTTATAAAAAATACAAATAATGTATTTTTTCATTAGCAGTGTGTGAATGCATACAAGAAACAACTTTTTTAAAATACTATTTTATGGCTAATATTAGTGACAGTTTCCATTGGTTATCTTATTTTATTTCTTATAAAATTATTAACCAAATAAATTAAAACCATTTTTGCGCTTGAAATACTCCATAAATTTGCCAAGTGATTTTTATGGTTTACTAACATTACACTATGGTTTACTAACATACTACACATTCGTTGCGATATAAGCGTTACTAAGAATGCATAAATTTTTGGCAATTACACTTTTTTAATAATACGCAGGAAAGCACAAATTCTTTAGTCTACCACATTAGATTATACCGATCACAAAATTCATAGCTTTTTGAAGCAAAAACAAAAGATTAAAGAAAAACCTCCTGCCAATTTAATTTAAATGAACACAGTGTCCGGAAACTACTAGTACAAACGGGAAAATGGGGAAAATACAAGTATTTCCATGTTTTAACATTAGAATTTTTTGTTAGTTTTGATGTAACTTAAACTTTTGATAAAACATTAAATTATAATATTTAATCATTGAAGACAATATTAGCAACTTCCAAATTTTCGTTTAGAGAGTCGCTAATGCTGTATTCGATGATGAGATTTTTTTACTTTTTTATCGATTTTTATCAAATTTGGCCTAGAAAAGTCCAACTTAAGACTCGATTTACAACGAAAACCATTTTTTTAAACATTAACCCCAAACTGAAAGCTCTGAGTATAAAATTTTCGCTTAGGGCCTGTGTCATCTTTGGTGATGCTGTGTGGATGGTATTTTAAGGAAAGGAAGGTGAGGAAGTTCTGGGAAGGAAAGTGGTATGATGGTGGGTATGCGGGGGACAATGTTTTCAAACATTTCTTCATCTTTGTCGTGCTAAATTAATAGCATAATATATTATATACATATATTTATTATTTATCTTAGTCCTTCAAAATTCAAATCAACTATGGTCACCCTACTTTGTTTACATTGTAATGTGCCAAGGGCCTTTAGCTTGTCCATTATCTGTGTAACAATGTGGTTTTTTGAAGTATCATTTTTATTTTACCTATATTATTTGTGTTTTTTGAAGTATTATTGTGTTTTTTGAAGTATTATTTTTGTTTTTCCCTTTTCCTTTTGTGTTATTTTGTTACTTTGTAAATAATTGTTAACCTCAACACAGGCTTGTCCTAGTGAGGTTAAAAATTGTATTGTAAACTGTTATACCTAAAATGTGAAGAAGAAACAATAAACAATAAACAATAAACAATGTGTCCAGAAGTGACGGACGTGCCAATCCATCGCTCCCGCTGCAGTTCAAGATATTCCAAAAGCATCCCTCAACAAGTCTCTCCCGATCCGGCCTACCGTGCAAATGGTGGGCAGGAGCATCTCCCGCAAAGAGCTGAACACACCTCGCCCGATGAACCCGGGCACCCTTGCTAATCACCAAAAGAACCACTTGGGGTGATCTATGGCAGAGGTGTTGGTTATCCAACATGGCGGCGGTACTCATACCCGCCTCCCAAATGGCGAATTCCCAAATCAAAAAGTTACACAACCAATCAAATGGCAGATGCCAAAGTCAAAATGTTACACCACCAAATAAAGTTACACCACCAATCAAATGGCAAATGCCCAAATCAAAAAGTTACATCACCAAATCATCCAGAAATGTGACATAAATTAACCAGTTTCCCGCTTACACCAATAGTTTCCGGACACTATGTATATTTTATCCTCTGATTCTAAAAAAGCAAATATTTTAATTAGCCTCCTCTGTCCGACGAGCCTAGAGAATTCTAAACAAATATAAAATCTTTTGAACCCGCAGCAAAGCCGACCTTCCACAGCGAGGGTCCGCGCCCATTGTTGACCCAACTTTTGACATGCACTCAACCGATAAAAATTAAAATGGCGATCCCTTTGTCCGTCCTGTTGTAGGAAACGCCACCATTTCGCAAAGTTTTACACAATACCAGCTAGCCCAATACACGCTGTCCGGAAACCCCGTAGTACAAACGGGAAACTGGTTAGACTACATCACATAGGAAACCCAAAAAAATACAAATAAATCCGATCTGAGAACTTCGCTTTTTAAAATGTTACTGAATTGATTTGATCAATGAATGCCATGGAATCTTAGAAGTGGAAAATATCCGATCGAGCTGAAACTCGGCAGATATCACGGTGAAAAATATTATTCTAAAATCAAATCTGTTGAACCGAAATTTTGGCTTAACAAATAACTTAGCTAATTGATCGATTGAAAATTTGGGAAGAACGGCCAAATGGAAGAAAAAAATGTCAATTTTAAAAATCGGATTTTAGCTTGGTTGGTAGCACGGTTGATTTCGACCACTGGGAAGGAAGGTTCATAACTCATTCAAACCAAAAAAGTATTAAAAACATTTGAACATACATATTATCTTTAAAACTTGTCTAGTGTGTAGAAATGATTGTAGAAATGTATTGAAATTTGTACAGCGCCCTTGAGGTGATTTTTACAAACAAAAAAGGCGCTATACAAGTCATCCAAATATTATCATTATTATTATTAAAAAATATAGATCTAAGCAAAGGAAATAAAATAAAGAGTAAAGAAACATTGTTTTATATGGTTTGATTTTTAACCTTTTTTATTTAAAGGTTAAGTTATTATTGGATCCGAGACTACGCTTTGATGCCTTTAAAAAACCAACTGATAGTAACCCTGGAGCAACTGCATATTTTGAATTCGACAAAAAAAAATCCAATTTCGAACTCGAATTGCTTGAAAAAGAAAGCTGACAACAAAAAAGTTGCGCCGCAAAATCGACTTTAAATTTACCAGTTTCTTGCTTGTAACACTAATTTCCGTACACCGTGTGTATCATCTACATAGATACCGTGTAATATATTGTTTTGGTCAAAATGCATTGTTTTCAAGGCAAAAGATCAATCCGAAATGCAGGACAATGATTGTGTGTGTTTTATTTCGGGGGAATATCTATCGTTATAGAATATTATGTGCCTAGGTTCTTTCCAAACGTATTTCCAAATATATTCGACATCAACTGTTGTTTGAACGTTGCGATGTTTCCTGTTTAAAAATGTAATAGTAGATAATAAAATTAAAACATTTTTCGTATGGAGTATGTATCAGTGCCCGGTGTTTTCAATGTTCGCAAATAATCTATGTCCGGAGTACAGACGATGTTCATAAATCCATGTCCGGAGTTCTCTGCGTGCCGAACACTGTGTGCGGAATAATCACCGAATCTGAAAGACGATTTAAAGTTATTAATAACTAAGGTGATTAATTCACTGGCATGTTCATTAATTCATGACATAATATTTTTAACAGCAATGTTACATGGTCAAACACTTCAATTCTTTATCTAAGCTTTAAAAAAACCGCACAACACATCCAAAGATAATCTTCATACCAAAGTCAGCCTCAGGGCCTCCTGTGCAGAGTTGGCACTTGTAATCGTATAATTTATAAAAATAGTATTACTTAAATATTTTCAAAAACAGCAGAGATTGGTTTGATCAAAATATACCTATAGTTTGTAAAACAGAACCTCTCATTGTCAAAAACTTCAAAAGCGATTGCAACTAATAATCTACGAATGTTGTGTAATTTATATTTGAAAGTTAAAGAAACCCACGTCAAAAGCTTTGTCACTAGAATAAATGTTTGTTCCAGTAATACGTGTACAATGAAGGAATTATCATGTGTGATCTTAATATGAAAAGCCTTTATTTCCAGGCACGATGAGGTTAGTGCGTCGTGCGAGCGTCAGGACGTCAATATGACTAATCTGACCAATAGACTTCGCGTAATGTTGATTATTGAGATTTTACAGCTTTGGATTTTGGTCACAAGAGCGCAATCTAGCGGAATAAGAAGGTAATATCGAACACGGCTACAATCTTGTCAGGATAATACCTATCATAATTTGACCTGCGTATAAAACCATCTATGTAATTTTATTTGTATTATAATATTAATGTTTAATATTTTTAATTTCTGTCTAGATAATATTTTTCTGTATTTATTTTTCAGTTCACTATTATTTTTATATTTGTTTTTTTTTAGTTTTATTAATCTTTAAATATGTTTTTTTTTTCTTTTTTGCTTTCTTATTTTTTATTATTTATTACCATAGTTTTTATTATCTGTTTCTGTAAAATAATATTTTTTAGTTCTTATATGTATTATGTATGACTACCACAACACGGGCCTTAGCTTAGTATGGTAGTTAAAAAAATGTCAAAAACTGTAACATCTAAAAATTTACTAAATAAAAACAATAAAAAGGGAGTGACCGGACCTGGAACACACAGACAGACGAAATACAAAGTGTTCCAGTTGAATTACTTATTGTGAACACACGTAATTATTAACTGGAATTCCTCCTTGCACAAAAACTTTGCAAACTTATGCATCACAGGAATTCTTCACATTATTTGCAATGTGAGATAAATTTTATCTTACTCTTCGAGGGTCATCTCGCGAGCGTAGAAGAAAGAGGGTAGAGCATTTTATTACGGAGTGCTCTCTCATGAAGATTGGTGGGGAAAGTTAGTAAGTTGTCGGGAGATAGGGTATATGGTGCGGCTAGCCCCGAGTCACCCCAACCTCACCCGCATTATCTATGAGGGGTGTGATTTACAAAGGACATTTTAGATATAATTGTAAAAATGCACTAGACTAAAACGCAACAATAGAAAGTTGGGGAGAGATGAAAGATGAGATTCTGTAAAATATTCACGATTCTTTCTTCAACAAAGCGATGTTCTTGTGACGTTTATTACAATGAATGCACAAAACTTCATTAATTTCGCGACTTGTTTGCCGAATGGCGCTTCTCTAAAAGTTCTTTTGTTGTTGTAATTAATATGAACATCCAAAGTTCGAGAAAGAATGAAAAAACTTACGGGAACTTTCATCGTTTTGTTTTTTTATGGACCTTTCAGGTGGATTAATTTTGTACTTGAACACTGTTGAATGCAGGTACGAAGATGTTTAACGAGGTAAAATAATTTTTTCTATTGCTAAGTTACTTTTTCTAGGACTTACGCTAAATAGATACGTTCAACTAATTTAAGTCCGCGCTTTCAGAAGAAAAGATATTTAAAAAAAATTCTTAGCATATTTTCAATGAAATTGTAATACAAGTAAAGCAAGTACTTAAAGATCTTATAAAAAATATTAGGTGATGTGAATTTGTGTTGAAAAGAATATTTTATTTGTTCATTATCAAGTTACAATAAGGATCCGCTCACTGAGGCAACTGAAAACTGTCAACTGGCAACTGTCTTTGTATGACAATGTGATGGCCCGCACACTACACAATCACTCGAAAACCCGTTGTCAATGGTAACGCAAGCGGTGACCCATGACTCGCACTGCTGATTGCCGTGGCCGGCCGCTGCTAGTTGCCAGCTGTCAGCTGATTGTTCTTCGTCTATGGTTTAACAAGCTTTTTGACCAATCAAGACCTAGAAACCAGCCGGTTTTAGTTTTGTTTCAGATACCTCGTCAGCGGAGCGCCTAAGTATCTAGTACCTGCGATGAAAAGCAGAAGCTTAATATTATGGAAACAATTTATTAGAAAATGTATGGCAACAATTTTTCGCAAAGTCAATGAAGAACTATAAATAATTAAACAAAATTAAAAATAAATCAAAATTAATAAGCAAAAAAAATTTACACAATTACAAGTACATCTAAATCAGCATTACAAACAATACACCCAAAAACAAAAAATAAAATTAAAAAGCAAAGTACATCCGAATAAGCATTAAAAAAATTCAAACAAAAACAATAAATTAAATTATAAAACAGAATCTAAAACAAAATCTAAAACAAAATCAAAAACAAAATCATAAACAAAATCAAAGTATAAATCAAAAACAAAATCAACAACTTAATCTAAAACAAAATCAAATACCAGTTAGATAAAGGCAGGAATCCCTGCTATGCAAGATAGAGAGAAACAACGTGGAATAAGTACAATTCGTAGATTGGGCCAAGGAGAACTATGTGGTATATTCAATTAAATATTATTGATCTTTTTTCCGATATACATCTTACTATGAGGTGTTTATACTTAATAAATGATGTGTCAAACATATCCGCTGTTATAAAAATAGTACCTATAATTTTTTTCCAAAACTTAGAGTTTTATGACTCTGAATCACGTAATTTCAACTCCCCTTTGAAATATTATGAAAAAAAATTTAAAAAAATTGCCCGTAGCCTAACCTAACGTAACGTATTTAACCAATTTCATCCCATTACTTTTAATGACTTTTCAAAGGAGGTATTGAAGTTGCGTGATTCTGAAATGTCTGGTCATCATAATTTAGATTCCTATGTGAAATCAAAGTACGGGACTGAAAGGGTAAAATATCGTAAAGTATTCACTCCAAAAATTGATTGGAAATGGGCAACGTAGGTACTTTTATGCGATATTTCCTTTTATGTTTGAATGTGTTCCATTTTGAAGGAGATCTAAACAAAAGGAAAATATTTGGTTTTGACAGGTGGGTTATTGAAGGCAGTAGAAGCAGTAGAAACGAGTGGGGTTAAAGAAAGGTGTGAAGTTTGTTAGAAGTTAAAGTAATGTGATGTGATTTTTTTATGTTAATACCGCACAAGAGTCCCAACAGTCCCACCCGCCTGAAGCCAGTGAGACTTTGGCATCTCCAATTAGGGTATGTTGTGAGGCTAAAGGTATTGAGGAGGTGATGTATATGGGGAAGAGAAAGGTGGAGAAGTATCTTGCTATTCAAATGTAGTCATCAAACACGGCTAAAGCCATTTAAAGCAACTTTTCAATTCTGAAGTGTGGTCTTACAGCAGGGCGATACTGAGATTATCTTCCGCTCTGGGACGTACCACAAATATATCTTATATTATTTTTAAATGGTATTAAACCCGTATTGCTTGCGAATAGTTCGTGTAAATTGTTTTTAAAAACGAAGTTTAAAAATCGCAAAGAATTTATTTATTTATTTATTTATTATACATAGATACAAAAGAAAGTACAATTTACATATTAGGAAGCTTTGCCTGTCCAACTAGGAAAGTTTCCCGTTCCAGGAGAGACAAATTGACAGGTTTAGTTCATATTATTCCTTAAGAAATGTACATAATTATATAACAAAAACTAAAAACCATTCTAAATAAAAAAAACTAAAGACTCTATAGAAAAAGTAATATGGTAGCATATATTCTATTCGGATTTACCGAATTAGCCTGGTAACATATACTATATTCAGATTTACAGAGTATGAGATAAGTAGGTAAGTTGGTAGTATTTAGAGTGTATACCATGTACTTGATAACAAGATGGTGGAATTACAATATGATTTACAACATAACGATATGAAATTATGTTAGGTTATATGTTTAGAAGTGTGAACTAATAATACCTAATTTTTCAAAATTAATTACACCTACATAGAAAAAGGGAAACTAAATTAAAATTTACAATATTAGATATAATTTATGTATACAATAATATACATGATTTATTTTTTAAGCGTTGTGTTGTAACTACAATGTGTAAATATATTTCAGTACAATACAGATTTAATGTCTTATTTTAGGAAGTCTAACATCTTATTCGTGATTAGTCGCTTCACAAGTTCTTTAAATTCTTCATTAACTCAAGATCCAAGAGGTTCCAAGAACGTTTTCTCTGGCAAACAAAAGTTCCCAACACTTAATTGCCCTCCATTTAAAACTATACCCGGTTTACTCTATAGAGTGGAGCTCTCAACTATTTCATTAATGAAACTTAAAAATTGAGTAACAACACTTTTCTATCGGAGCACTTCATTACGTGTTTGTTGGGTGTGATTAAAATGTACGCTGGTCCAATTTACGTAGAAGGTTTAATCAAGTAAATACAAGTGAAAATATATTTCTACGAATTCGAGTGCCTGCCATTTTTTACAGTAATTCCACACAGAAGGCGCTGAGGAAAATAATCTTTCCCAAGGCCTATGTCATCTTTAGGGATTCTATGTGGAAGGTTTTTTTAAGAGGCTAGACTTTGAACGACACGCGGAACACCCGCGTCTATCATGCTGTCCCGCTCACAATAAGCTCACGCACACTTACAATATATGCGAATGCGAAATGTGCGAATGAGACAATGCTCAAATTTACCTACAGAAATCGCTCGAAAAGGGGTTTATGAAGAATACACTTTTCTACACCGAAACTTTCACGAAATTGAAATTTTAAAAAAATATATTTTTTAGAAAGAAGAAGCTACGTCGGTAGCTTTTTATAATTTTATAATTCTTTATGAGAGTTGAGTTAGCAGCACTTTTTCCTTAAATAATATTTTTTGATAAATCGTACATGTTTGACAGTGAATGTTTACGTTAATGAGAAACGCATCGAAAATTCGAAAACATACCGACATAGTTTTCACCCTCTAGAAAGCAGTATAAAAAAATATATTCATTTTGTGCAATTTTCGATGTAGAAAAGTGTTTTTTCCCGGGCATCCTTTTTGTATGGGCCGAAAAGCGAAGTCTATCGTCTTAAGAAGAGAATAGAGTGAGCAAGAGGCTTGAAGAGACCCAAAGTTTAAAATAAAGAACAAAGATTTTTTCTATTTTCAAATGATTTAAAAAACTGGTTTGGCTGAGGTTTGAACCTCTCTAACCAGTTATCAGAATCAACCGCGCTACCAACCTCGCTAAATTACGATTTTTAAAACCGACATTTATTTCGTATAGTGCTTTAATTTCAGAAAAATGCGTACGTCAGCGTGTGCGCGTGATTGCCACCGTAGTTGACAGAATGCATTGTCAATAACAACGGGTTCACCGGCCGAGTTTCAGCTCAAACGATTATCGGTGTAACCTTCATTAATACTCGTACATTCATTGAATCAATAAAATAAAAGTGAAATTCAAATATGAAGATGTATTTAAAAAAATATGAGAAATGAAAAGATCGTCGAAAACTACGATATTTTCTTTTGCACTATGGTTTAGAAAAACCATTGTGCAATGATGTTGTTTTCCCAGATCAGAAATAAAGGAGCAAACCAATCACTCCTCAGCTCTTTTTGATGTGTACCCTTCATGACCATCCCATGTCAGAAGTAGGAGGGATTGATGGGGTGGGGAGGTAGAGGGGAGCACTAACACTGCAAGACCCACAGGTAGTGCACCTTCCACCTTACGCCTTCCTGTTTGCCTGTTCCTGCCTGGCAACCAACAACCAACCACCCCTACCTAACCTGTGCGGCCACTTAACCCTGCTTCTCTGTTGACTACTTCTACCCCGTCTGGTAGGGGATGAAAAACAAGGCAATTTCACGTGTGACAAACTCTGAATATTATGTTTATTGAGAAATTTACTAGAATCTTTACATAATTATGTTAAAAATCCTACATAACGCAGAGTCACTCGTATATATATTCCGTAATGAATCGTCTGCATATACTTGGTAATAAATATCATGTACTAGCTGATACCCGGCATGCGTTTCAATGCTAATTAAATAAATAAATTGTTTCTCCCTTCGTGTCATTTTCGTCCCCGTTCGCCTTTCGACTCCTCTTCCTCTTCCCCTCCCGCGTTCCCTTTTCCCCTTCCCGCGTTCCCCCTCCCCTCTCTAGCTCTCCCGTCTCTCGCGACCCCCCCCCCCCCTCTCACACATTCCGCTTTCACCTTCTTCGCCTTCCCTTCTCCCTCGTCCCCCCTCCCGCGAAGCCCACGCTTTATTCCCCAACCGACCCTCCCTCATACCCCTTTTTCCCCTGCCGCCTAACTCCATAAATACACCCATTTTTCCAATATTTTTTCAACTCGCGTGACCAATTTAATTTTTCATGCAAATTTCATAATGCCAGAGCTCACCAGTATAGATATAGAAGTATTCACGGGCATGTTCACAACAATTAAAAATAATAATAGCAATCGGATGACATTTTAATCGCAATCGTATGAATAGTATGGGAGATAATTTCATAACGCCAGAGCTCACTATTCTATAACCATCCCGGGTATGCGCACATCATATTCCCGAAGTTTTATCGCAATCGGATGAACGGAATGGCCGCGCATAATAAAGAACAAAACAAACATTAATTTTTATATATAGATTGTTTCATAGACCTTCACACAAAGGAAGTATTGAATTCCTAAGTATTTTTTCAATGTGGATGAGTGTTTCAGGCTAATAATTATTGCTTATAATAATTGTTACCCTATGTCCTATGCATAAAAATCTTATACATTAGTTTATCAAATAAAAAAAAATTATTATAAAAATAAATTTAAAAAATAAATAATAATAATGCTTATTTATTTAATTTTTTTTATAAGACAAACTCTCTTTTTAACTTTTGAAGGTTATTCCCTTCAATGTAATTATATCATTGAAGAAGAAGAAGATAACAATAATAATCCTTTTTTTAATATAAAAATAAACAAGACACAGAAAAATAATAAAATATAATGACTGCAACTGGGACTCGAACCCAGAACCTCACGTCTAACCAGGACATACGCAATAACCAATTTTGCTATTGCACCCTATATGAGACTGTCGTATTTGTCAACTTCATATTTCAAATTTCAGAATTTCAAATTTCAGAATATTATCATCGATTATTATTACTTATTTATTTATTAGCCCTAATGACCCTAATGTAAACTCACCAATTTGCAGATCCTACATTGTTTGTCGCAATGGTCGATTTACACCTTGAAATAAAGTGCACCCCCGTGGACCCTTAATATTTCCAGGCATCAGTGCACAGTGCACAGGATGATTCAGATATGGTCACTTGCGTGTTACATGCTGTAATTAAAGGAACACCCTTAGCTGCTCGCCGCTAACCGTTCAGGGCTCGGAAGACCGTCAAATGTCCCCATCGATAGCAGAGCACAAGGCACAAGGCACAAGGCAGTTGGCAGTCTGGCTACTGTCTGTCTAATATCTGTCTTATAGATTGTGAAGCAGTGTTATAGATATGTAGTATAAGTACACGGTAGCAAGGTTGCCACAGTGATTTTCAGTGATTTTACAAAATAAAATAAATTATTAAGTTAAATATATATTTTATTTCCAATGTCGGAAAATGAAATTATTTTTTCCCCGTTTAAGCAATTAAAAAGAACAATTACTTAAGTTAACGTGCGTATTCTTCATTTTGGCTGTTTAAAATATTGTTTTCTTCTTCTTTTGCTATGTGCATGTATTTTTGTATTTATTATTTTTTACTTTTCTGTCTTTATTCGATTCTACGTATACATATACATATATTGTTTTTTTCCTACTTTTTATTATTTAATGTAATGTATTGCATTGCACTACCCCTGCGTACATTTTTGAATAAACTATTATTATTAAATCCGGTTACATCTTGTGAGGTGTCACATACACATTTTAACCAAAAAAAAGATTTTTTTATAGAATAACTCTCCTTTTGTAATAACTTTTAATTTTTTATTCCCATCGATGTAATATAACATTTAAGTAGAAAATAATACTAATAAATCTAAACTAAAATATGAAAAAGAACAAGACACAGAAAATAAAAAGCTAACGGTCGCAACTGCGACTCGAACACGGGATATCTCGTCTTACCAGGACAAGCGCTTTGACCAATTCGGCCACTAAAACCTTTTATTTTTTAGTCATTTTTGGCAATCTCATACTTCAAATTCAAAATTAACAATATATCATCTTCGATAAAAAAAATAAAAATAAAAACAAATGTTCAAAAAACTGGTTTGTTACCTATATATTGTCGCGAATAAATACATCCGATTTTATTTATATGGGACACCTATCGTTTTTGTTTTTTTTAATTAGAATAACTCTTTTATATTAATTTTTTAAGGTTATTCCCGTCAATGTAATATATCATTGACAAAAATTGACAAAAATATTGACAAAATGCTTAAATAAGATGCCTCAGTGGCCGAATTGGTTATGGCGCTTATCCCGGTAGCGTGTTTCCAAAAGCTATACCAGTTCAGACACAGCGGTGATTCAGATAAGGCATTCGATGCTCTGTCTTCGCGTACACTAGTCTATATTATATAATTATGATTTCAATCGTGGCATCGAGCTGTAATACCATCAGATCGTTTCTCCGCAGAGGTAGTCAGAGAGGATAGACTGCCAAACAACCTGTCACAGTGGTATTAGAGATGCTACGACTGAAATCATAATTATATAATAGAGACTAGTGTACGCGATTTAATTACGAATCAAAATGTGCTGTTACTGTATTAACTTTTGGGAATATAATGCAAGCTATGTATTGTAAATGACTTTAATATAATATATACACATTAAATGCACCGATAGACGCTACACCATACTTACATTCGTCACCGTCACAGAAACACAAAGCGTAGACAGACCAGCGAATGCCTTGTCTGAATCGCCGCCGTGTCTGAACCGGTATAGGATTTGTAAATACGCATCCCGGTAAGACTAGAGATCCTGGGTCCCAGTTGCGACAGTTAGCTTTATTATTTTTATGTGTCTTATTCCTGTTTAAATTTATTAGTGTTATCTACTTCTTCAATGAAAAAATTGTCCGTTTTAATTTTTTTTTCCTAAAGTAATAATTATAATTATCAAAGCTGCTTTTCGCAACCCTGTTTAATCTCGGCTTACATATCGGGCATCGGTTCCAACGGCCGACGAAGAACTTACACTGAAAGGCTTTCGATTAAATGAGGTCAAACGCTGAAACCTCAGATAAATCCGATTTACAAAAATAGGCCCAGGGACCAGGGAACCGAGGAGCCATGAAAAAATCAACAGATAAACGGGGCCTGATTGGATTGGATACGAAAACAAATTGATTCGTAAACGATCCAGACCAGATACTGTAAAAACGGGGTTGAAAAGGCGATTGCCAATTGAAAGAAATCCTTTTTAAATTATTTAGAAATTTTGTCGCGATGAAAAAAATGTCTAAGTGGGTTCTTGTTATCATTAAGGTGATAAATAACTTTCAATCGGTGTGTACATCATTTAATTTACTGAAATACGCTAACCGGTTTCAGCATGACCAACACCGGGCAAGTCTAATATAGATATATGTATTCAGGGTGTTCAGGGACTTACTTTAACCAGTGATTTCTGATATTATTTAGAGTAAAAATGTTAATAAAATTTTGGTCTCCGGTGATATTTTTGTTTTTTTTTTCAACTTAAAATATAAAAAATCAGTAGGTATTGGCTGTTACTCCACCGAGTGACCACTGTTGACATTTTTTATTGTTGGGTTTTGAAGAAAATTAAAAAAATATATATATATGTTTCTAAAAATCACCCGAGACAAAAAAATTATTTACATACACCAAATATGTCAGGAATCACTGGTTATAGTAAGTCAAGTACCTGCCTTAACACCCACAATATTTATTAGGTAAAAGTACACGGTGTCCGGAATCTAGTGGTACGAGTGGAAAATTGGTGAATCTTATCTCACTTTTGGAGTCGATTTTGTGATGCACTTCTTTCGGTTTGAACTTTCGTTGTCGAGTTCGAAGTTGGAGTTCTTTAGGACAAATTTTAAAAAATCTGGTGACTTATTTACTACCAGCTGTCTGAGTTTTAAAATAGATCGACGCGTGATTAACAACAAAGATTAAAATCCAAATGTTAAAAAAATATATATATTATTGCATTTTTGGGGTTCTCTGTGATGTAGATTCCCCAGTTTCCCTCTTGTATTACTAGTTTCCGAACACTGTTTAAATGGTTGGCATTTCTAGGTAAATAAAATAATTTATACAAATGGGTTGTTTGAAATTCGAGGTATTGAGTCTATTAGATCTTCCTTCTGGACCCTACCTTCCGGACATGGAGTCAAACTAAAGATAATGTAATATAAAAGTCACACAATACAATTGATTGCGAAAGTTATAAGTCATATTGCAGATTGGTTCAAAGTATCGGTCGGTCCTTCTGATGTCCGGTCAGGTGCTCTAATCCACTGAGCTACGCGGGTTAACTCTTACCCGCCAAATGGTTCAATATATACTAGTGTTTCATTCAACAACTACCGATTATTACATTTTTGACATATAAAGTTGGTTGTTTGCAAGTGAAAAAAATGTAATAAGCGGTAGTGGTTGAATGAAACGCTAATATATATTGAATCATTTGGCGGGTAAGAGGTATCCCGCCGTAGCTCAGTGGATTAGAGCACCTGACCGGACATCAGAAGGACACGGGTTCGAGTCCCGTCGGCGGCATGTATCTTTTCTCGGAAGATTTTTTTCAGTGTTTCAGGCTGATAATTATTGCTTAAAATAATTGTTACCCTTTGTGCTACGCATAAAATCTTGTCTTTAATTAAATTAATTAAAATTAAAGAATTAAAAACTCTAAATTATCTGCCTACGACGTATTTTAAGATATTTTGGACACCTTGCCCGAGGACACGAGGACTCCAACTTGGAGAAACTATTAGTCACTGGAAAAGTGTTTGGCAGAAGAAACAGTGGAAGGTCACCAATGCGTTGGAGCGACTAAGTATCACACACGGAGAAAAATGTTATTCTAAAATACGATAATTTTATTCCTAAAAACGGTTAAAAATGGGACTGAAGTTCTTACGAACACATGATGTTTATTGGCGGGAAAATGTAAGAATAATTTGTTGGTTATTGTACGAAATTACGTATACCATGAAATTATTCTTACATGTTCCCGCCAATAAACATTGAAAACCTGTTAATTTGTTCGTAAGAACTTCAGTTCCGTTTTTAACGGTTTTTTCGTATTTTAGAATAACATTTTTCTCCGTGCAGGCGTCCGGTAAACAGCTCTCTACGCAGCACAGAACCGCGAGGAGTAGAGGAGCCTTGTCAACCTTGGAAATTGGACTAGTTTTCACGATCCTCTGCAATGATGAACTGACTTAAGATAAAAAAAATGTATGAAGCCAACCTTTCGGACAACCGCCATCAGGGCAGAAAAATGTCAAACAATATATCCATGAAAATCATGAATCACATCTGATGAACACATTTTTTTTTAATATTGCCACAAACCCAATCTATTTTCATCTTGAAATAAATTTTCCGAAAGTTACTTAGGTAGCGTAATTTGCCTTTTTGCCCATGAAAACTGATTTCGTCTTAATTACCCGACAAACCACACGCACGGCTCTGTAACTACGAACAAAACACTTTCTCTAGTTAATAATTATATTTTCCGAATAACTAATTGCACCTATTAATTATGTTTTACTAAAAATGTTACCTCGTTAACTAGAAAATCTAGGCTTATTTTCTAATATATCAATGATCTACGGCGTAGCATGTGTGTAGAAAATCCAATTCATATCAAGAAACTAAGCAACGAAAGAGGTTTTTCTGGGTACTAATTTTCTGATGATAATTTAAGTTATTTTGGACCTAAATAACAATATGTGGATTCTTAAAATGATATGTTAGCACCAGAAAACGATTATTAAAAAAACATTTCATATCAAAATGATTTCTGAAATTTAATTTTTTTTTACTTCTCTTTTTTGATTTTCCTATCTTAGGGCCGTCTGTTTCATCAGAAAGCTAAATCGTGAACTAAATTTAAATTTTAACCTTCAGTTATAGTAATGAGGAAGTTAAACAGGACCACGTGCTGTTTCAAGCTTACTTTGGCTAAAGTAATAATAGTTAGTGTGGCCAGTCTAAAAAGCAGAATATACCTATATATGGATTGCAATCTTTAAAGCGCAGGCGTGGGTGGGAGTATGTATTTTAGGGTATTTCCAATGATTTTTATTGCTTAAAAAAATTAAGCAAAAAATTACAATTATTATGGCATTTTATTTTTTTATGTTGACGAATAAATTTTCTACATCGAGTCTATGTTGCCAATTTTTGTAATCCCACCAATCGGCATTTTCGACGTGTGATGTCATAAGAGGCTCGTTCTTGAAAATTTTCCAACAGTTCTACTTTGCTTGTTTGATGACGTACGTACGAAGTATCGTTGGCAATCACGGGCCGTTTTGGTTTCGTAGGTTTTTAAGCGTTTTTAAAATGAATAAATTTGAATAAAAACAAACATTTTTAGTAGGATGATTAAAATCAGAAAACTAACCTATAAATATTCCATACATTTTCAACAGAATCCCTCGGTTGTTAAAATACCTATTCCTTTAGCACCGGTGCACAGTCGGGAACATCCATCTAAGACTCTTTGAGTTCAACAGCTTGGCTGTGTGTGCCGGCTTCTGTGTTTCTTCCCTCCTACAACATGGGCCTCTTCAAGACCCAAACTCACTCCTCCCTTTTCACAAAAAAACCCTTCACACAACATCCCCAAAGATGACATAGGCCCTGAGATGTAGCTAGTATTTTGTTGATAGACTATGATTTATGTTGCCAATAATATCATAATATAATAGGTTCAGTATGTTGTTGAAGCTATTACAAACCACTTAATAAGTGTGGTAATTATTGAAAACCTGTGAATTGTTGTTCAACTTTTGGTTAACAAATATTATTTTTTGTTGTAAATGATACACATTTCGGCAATAAAACACAGCTTTTTTGCTGGTTAAGTATAAGCAGATAACAATATTATTTCTTTTCGTGAACACGGAGGAGTTAAACAGCAAAAAAATCAACAGAATGATAAAAGCTTTGAAAAATTGTTGAAAAAAATTTAATAAAATACCTTTTTTTCATGGGTTCACCTACAATCTTTATGTCACGGAACTTACGTACACTTCAGATTTCCACTATTTATTACAATATAAACTTGAAGAGCTATATTTCTAAAATATCTGATACAAGTTAGTCGCATGAACGTAAATTTAAAAACTTTTCTCTGTTTGATAAAAGATATGTAACACGAACTCAAAGGGAAGAAAAACTTTTCGCATGCGAAACTTTTTATTGACAAATCCTCAAAAAAAATCTTAGCACATAAGTTTTATGTTGGAATAAACAGCATAACAATGTTCATACAAATAAATATGGACAAAGAACGTTAAATTACATGTTTCCCAGTTGTTTAAATATGTTTGTTACCTGCTGAAATTAAAAACTGTGCCCAAAACAAACAATTGGTGATTTTACTGAAGACTTGGCTTACGGAAAGAATTAATTTGTATTAGCTTACAATCACATATTATTATAAAGACTTTAAAATTGTTATATTTTAAATTGTTTTCATAATTTTTCTTTTATCTATATTTCTGTAAAAAGTTTAATTTTATTTTATATCTATAATTGTAAAAACGTAACTATTAAATCACTATAATAAGATCTTTAATGTAATTGGTACTTTTTGTCTTATATTTGTAAAGTGTATAAAATAAATAAATAAATAGAAAAAATCACACATGTACTTTCTAAACAATTGATATAATCAGTTATACACAAATTTTTAATTACATATCATATTTTTTAAATAGATAGTTAGATATAATAAAAGAAATGTACGATTAAAAAAATGAAAAACTTTTTTTATTTTTAAAATCGTACATTATAGTGTGACGGCCCAATTAGGCAGCATGCTTTTGCAAAATAACATATAGTTTTAGATTTTTGATTTAATAAATTATACCTATGTACCTAATTATATATTTCGTACTTTTTCATGTGCACCTTTTATCGCTGTATTAATTTAGCTATGTTCTGTGAAACATCCAATCGGGTGAAATAAATGTTTGATAATTGATCCCCTGCCTCGAATAATGTTGTATCCGAAAATATACATGTTTTTAAAAAGATTGAAAAAACGAAACCAGTAATGTTTTATTACATTTTATATTTAAAATACAATAAACATACAATTCTTCAGATTTATACATGAATAGTGGTAAATGAAAGCAATTAAATTAGTTTTCCATCAACAACTGAACATTGATAGTTTTTTTGGATAAAACATTATTCGGGGCAAGGGCTTAATTACAAACTTGCTTTAGTACAAATTATTTATGTTTCCATAAACATTACCATTACCATTAATAGAGAATAAGTTGACTCGATTTATACGGATTTCAGTAAATCTTTTGATAAGGTTTGCATTAAAATTCTTCTAAATAAATTGTCTAAACTAGGAATTAGTGGTAAATTATTATGCTGGATTAAGAATTGTTTATCAAAACGTGTACTTACTATCTCTATTAAAGAACACTTGTCTTGCGAATTTAAAGCCACTAGTGGTGTGCCTCAGGGTTCACACCTTGGTCCAATATTGTTTCTTTTCTCGGGAGAGGTTTCAATATTGATGAGTGTTTCAGGCTAATAATTATTGCTTATAATAATTGTTACCCTTTGTGCTATGCATAAAAAATCTTGTCTTAAACATTAGTTTATCAATTTAAAAAAATAATCAATATTGTTTATACTATTTATAAATAATGTCACAACACACACAAAATACAGTACGTGTAATAAGGGATCTCGGGATAACCTTCGATGCTAAATTCCTAATTACTAATCACATTGATGTCATTACTAATAAAGCAATGAAAATGCTGGGCTTCATTATAAGAATATGTAAAGTTTTCAAAAATATCCATACATTAAAAATACTATACACAACTCTAGTTAGAAGTCATTTGGAATATAATTCCCCCATATGGAACCCTTTCTACAAAAGCCATGGAAATTCCATTAAAAGAATCCAACACCAATTTCTCAGATCAATTAATTTCAAATTAGGAATTACCGCTGAAGACATAAACTATGATTCTCTATTACAAAAAATGCGACTCTTATCGTTAAAATATAGAATAAAACTTAATGATCTTATTATTTTATTTAAAATAAACAACAATTGGTTTGACTCCCCTGAATTGGTCTCTTTAGTGAATTATCGTGTACTGTACCTTGTAGACCTACGCGACTCCAAACACCTTTTCATTGTAATAATTCAACAATAAATCGCTTGCATACTTTTGGCAATAAATATGCTAATATCGATCACGCCGATAATCTGGCCTCATACAAAAGATGATTTTAAATATTAAACAAATTAAACAAAATTTGTCTTCCAGTACTATGTAAACATAGTAATAATATGCTTTCTAGTACTTGCACTCTAAAATTATTAATTCATTAGAAATGATAGGTAATTGTAAAATTTATCATATCGGTTGATAATAATCCATAATATCTACCTTGAGGTGATTTCTCACAAAAACGGCGCTATACAAATTATCCAATTATTATTATTATTATTATTATTATTCATTATTTTATTTTTTCTTTGCTTCTATGAGGATTTATTACTTTTTATATTTTATATTTAAATCTTTGTACCTTTTAAAGATATCTTATATTTCTACATTTAACATGTTTTTATTATTATTTTATTCTCACTTTTAACTTTTTTATTTTTGCTTAATAATTTATAACTTGTACTTTATACTTTACACTTTATACTTATACTTTATACCATATTTTTAACTTTTCATTTATATTTTACCTTTTACCTACTACTTATAGGTAATAAAACCTTACTTACTGCTTACTTTTTTTCCTTATATTTAACTTACATTTAAGTTGTTATTCTTCAATGTTATTACTATTAGGTACTATTTATATGTAATGTCAATTATGTTAATGGCACATGTTGTGCCGTATATGTGTAAATAAATAATAATGTTAACAAATTAACTACATATTTCTCTGTAACTATGCACATTCATAATACCTTGGGTACTTATTTTTTACTCTTTTTGTACCTACTCACACTTATTGAACTTATTTTTATAACTTTTCATAATAATCAAACTACATTAATACCTACTTGCATTGTACCCACATATATTCATATTCAGTTTATTATGTTATGTAATATGTATACACTTACTATTATTAGATATACTTCTACTACAACTGATTGAAAGAAGGGTAAAAGCAGGTGGATGCCGTTGGCGCTCACAAAAAGCTGTCCAAAGAAGCGAAGCTAGGAGTCCACAATGGAGTGCTTGTACCTACCCTGATGTATATCAGTGAGGCATGGAACTAGCAGAGGTAGGATGAAAGTAAACTGAATGCTGTTGAAATGAGATCCCTGGGGCGTATGTGTGGTAAAACCATGTATGATCTTGTGCGAAATGTGGAGATCCGCAAAGAATGCAAGGCTGGTGTAAGGTAAAATTAAGAAAGGGACCCTCAGATGGTTTGGGCATGTAGATCGAATGAACGAAGAAAGAAGCTTAAAAGGAGAATATATTATGACGCAAGTGTGAATGGTATAAGAAATGTAGGGGACGTCCGAGGAAGACATGGCACGATCAAGTGAATCAAATTCTTGAGTCGGACCACGTCAAGAATCAGAAAAATATAAGAGTTTGTTTGTATGTTTGAGACGATGTATGAATGTGAATGAGGCAAAGAGTTCAAGACCGAGTTGTTTGGCGGTCCATCCTCTCCTCCCTACCCCTGCGGGGACCGGCGCGATGGTTAGTTAGCTAGCTACTACAACTTACCTATGATTACGTATACATGTAAAAGCCTTTAAGGCTTTAATAAATTAATAAATTTATGGGAACATGTTGTTCAATAAATCAAAGGGCATAAATCGAGTGTAAAATAAAATAATTCTATTAATTTTCTTACCTTATTTCAGCAGTGTTGTGTCAGCAATTGAAGAAATCGTTATCAAATTTCATGGTCCATAAAAATAAAACTTAGCACGTTCAACTATTTGTTTTTAAAAACAATGTCAACCTGCTAATGTTTTGAGTATTTTTTTAAATGTAATACTAGCCAATGACTATAATATTATGCATTATATTTTGATCTTAATAAACACATGTATATAATTATTTTTTTAATTTGTCACTTATACAAATTTAATTGTTAAGTTTAAATAAAACTTTAATGCAAAAAACATAAATAACAAACAAACTTAAAATGCAAAACTTTTTCACGTAAAAGTTTTACTAATAAATCACTCCACAAACTTAAGCTCACAATGTCACAATTCCAAAGTCTTCAAAAGCTGGTTTGTTCGATCGCAGACTTATTTAGCGAAGTGTTGTATAATTTTAGGGTCGGTTGTGCAGCACGACCGATTCGACTCGCGTCAGTTTAGCTACTGAACCGGCGCGGCGTCACGAGCCGCGGTACTCCCCTGTCCCGGTCCCTATTTGTTGGGGGAGTCTCTCACCCCCGGCGTCCCCCCATCCCAACCCCCAACACTGGGGTATTTTACTCCCCCACGATATTACCCCAGTAGCAATCGGCCTACCTTGAATTATTTGTACCGCTATACTCGCCAGTTGCGAATTTTATATCTTAAATGAACGAGTGCCACCGATAACAGAGTCTATGGTGCGTAGAATCAAATGCAGCAATCTCCAAAATGCTTTATTTTGAAGAAATCTTGTGAAATCCAAAAGAAACCTTTTATTTCAGTAATTCTCATGCATTTATAAATTAATAATTGTATTCACAGAGGGAAACTTGGGCATACAGAACTGGTTTTAAAACCAAATAACTGTTTTTGTGGGTAAATGAATGAATCAAAAAAAAAATTTAAACACATAAATTATAAAAAAACATAAACTTCTCAAATTACACCGAATCTATTAATTACCATAACTTCGACTCCCTTCATACACGACGTTTAATTTTTGACCAAATCTTATTATTTAAAATTCTTAATAATGGCCTGGACTCGCCCGAACTAACCAACTTAATAAATATTCATATTCCGAC
This sequence comes from Limnephilus auricula, assembly GCA_951813805.1. Classification (NCBI taxonomy): domain Eukaryota; kingdom Metazoa; phylum Arthropoda; class Insecta; order Trichoptera; family Limnephilidae; genus Limnephilus; species Limnephilus auricula. The sequence goes on from OX638401.1 coordinate 5,919,990, forward strand.
AAGATCAACACGGCAATCCCATTTGTTTCATTTACCTACACATAGAACTAACTTTAGAAAAAATTCACCAATTCCCCGTATATGTGCACAATATAACACAAAATTTCAAAATATTGACATATTTAACAATACACTTCACAAATATCGATTAGAAGTAACACGTACGATCGAAAATTAATACAAGAGTGTGGAATGTATTCGGAGCATCTCCTATCCTCATCCTATATTCCTCTTCCTCTCCTTCTCACCCAAAACTAATTGTATTTAATAAAACTCCATCTCCATTCAACTTTAACATAGGAGACTTTTTTGGCTTGACTTCATTTAACAATGTATATATTTATCTTTATATTTTATGTATAAGCTGTTTGTCTCTTACCAATAAATAAATAATCATTAACAAAGTTACATTATTAGTTAACTTTTGAAAACGGTAGAGATTGCTATATTTGATTCTACACTCTACACACCTCAATCAGCGTTTAAGTCCTACAACTAAGAGCTCGAGTAAGCGTTTAAAAAGAAGCAGAAAGGGAGAGTGTAAGAGGGTGCGCGCTAATATATAAAAAAAACTATTATAATTAATCAGCATGAAAATAGTGAAAATATTTAATAAAATAGAGCAAAAATCTCTCGACAAATGCTGAAGTTGCATTTACAGACACACAGATTTTTTTCATACTATGTAAAAAACAGAACTAAATTTCGCAACATACTTCGCGATTTTTTTCTATGGAGTGAATTTTATATAATTACCATTTCAACTCGACATTTAGGGTCGGTGTTAGCTTGGGAGTCAGCATTTGTCGCACGTGCAGAATTTGTTTTGTAATGTATGGACTTATATGAGACAGCGTATGCTGAGAGGCAGACATGCTTCGCACAGGTCCATACATTTTTGCGGGTTATATACCTACACGTCAATGTAATATTTCAAAATAATTAAAGAAGACGATAATAAAACCTAAACGGAACTAAAAAGGTAACTTCCGCAACTGGAGATCGAACCAAAGTCCTTTGTCTTGCCGGGACAACACTCTAATCACTGAGCTATTGAGACGTGCTCATTTTCAAGCAAAAAAATAAGTATGGGAATTAATTAAGAATAATATTGATGATTCTTAAATTGACATATGAAATCGATAAAAATTACGGAAAATAATCAGGTATCGATAGCTCAGTGGTAATATTATACAACTATATAAAAATATATAACTGATTTTGATTCCCACTTGCGTTACCTTTTTTCTGTGTCTTGTTATGTTTTATGATTCATTTATATTTATTATTAGTTGGTCCTGTATATTTTCTAAATAATAAAATAAAAATAAATTAAAATTATAAAAATGTAAATCCTGTAAATCTGGTGAATAAAAAAATAAAAAATACATGTAAATACCTTTACTTTTATACTCTTTTTTTATTTTCTCTCTTCTTCTTCTTTTATATCTTTTCTTTACTCAATTCTGTTTTCACGTATAATGTATGATATACATATATAAAAAAATTAAATATTATAATTTTCATTATCCTTACTACACATTTTAAAAATATATGTTGAATTGTTTTTCGCTGCTCCACCTTTTTTACACGAGCATTGCTCAAAAAAAAGGTGAATCACGATATTTAAAAAATGTATTAAAAATATATATGTACAATGTATAATAACTGTATTTGTAAAAATAAAAATAAATAAAAAAATAAATAAATGTACATTTTTAGACAGCATCGCGTTAATTGGTCAAATGAATTGAACATATAGTTTTGTATCACTGATCGAAGAACCGGTGGATACAATTTTTTAGCCATATGTTTTTATAATATTTTATAGTCTGTAGTTAGAAGAAAGATTGCAGAAATTAATTATAATTTTGCACAGCGCCCTTGAGGTGATTATTCACAAAAACTGCGCTATTCATTCATTCATCCAAATATTATTATTATTTTATTATTGTTATTATCTTCTTATTCGATAATTACATCAAAGATAGTCGTCTTCACGATTTTTGAAACTGGAGCCAATGAGCTACTCGGCCATATAGTCCGTGCAAAAGGTTCCCTCTTCAAAAGAAAACATAATCGTGAAATTTAACGTGGCATGCGTACGGCGCCGATTAAAGACAAAATATGACTCCGACGTGTGAAGTACATAATGCCATAATACGGGTGTTATAATTCGTGTGTTATAACCCATTAAATGCCAAGCGGCACGTGGGATGATCGTGAGGAAATGTGTTGTGTAGTCCCATAAACGTGTTTTTAGGTATGCATAAAACACGTCCATAATACTAGTGCCTACCTATCCTTCCGTGAGACATCTCGCCGAAACATTAAACACGACATTTCTAAGCGAGACAAAAACCGAGACACTTCTCGAGACGAGAGAACCCGAGAGAATCGAACGAACCGAAAGAACCCGAACGAAGAAAATAGCGTAAAGTAAGTATGTGTATGACGCGGAAGTGAATGGTTGAAGTCGGGGGTGCCCGAGATGTGGAACGATCAAATAAATCAAACGACCTTTAGTCAATGCGGGCTCCGATGGAACCGCTCGTGCGTTGATCTTCTCGCGTATGTGACGCATGCTTGGGGGCTGTGCCTGGAACACAATTAATGATGAAAAAAATCGAAAAAGTAAATCAAACCAAATAACTGGGTGTAATATTGGATTCAAAACAAACTTTCACAGCGAATTTCGAATATGTGCTAAAGAAGGTATCAATAAAAGTACATTTTCTTAGAAGACTAAAAAATAAACTAAATGGAAACAGATACGTTTTTGTTTAAACAAAATTTCCCTTTCAAAGTAGTTCCCTTTCACTGAAATACCTACCAGCTCGTAGTGGATTGAAGCTGACGACACGGTATCGCTTCCAAGTAAATAAGCACACACTTAACACAACAATTTCACATCGTCGGATCTGCCGGATCTGCCCTGATGATGGACACTGCAACGCTGTCCGAAACGTCGGCTAAAGAAGGAGGTAGCACAACACGGCATAACACCCCAAAAACAAACAAAGTAAATGGAAACACTGCAGAGCTAATTTTTAAAACTTTAGTTTTTATACATTATTTAGATTACTGCTCTACGATGTTATATTTGGCCAATGAAGGAAATTTGAACACGCTAGAAGTTATACATAACAGAGCTATGCGATGTATAATACTGGGGAAAGGCAAGCATGCGAGGGTTCATAAAATTAGAGATGAGCTAAATTGGATTCCAATAAAAAATAGTCTGCTTTTAATGTGTTATTTTTGTGCTTAAAGTTATGAAAAACCAAATGCCAAAATAATAAGGATGAAATTGTTTTGAATAGAAATATTCATAATTAAGATACCAGAAATATAAATAGAGTTATCAAAATCAGAATCACAGAACAAATTTTTTTTAAGAAATGGCTGAAAGTCTTTTTTTAATTCTTTTTTTTTATTGAAATAATAGTTAATACATATCAACAAACAAGTTCTGCTAAGCCAATTGAATTGGCTTGTCAACAGGTGCTTATAGTTAAATTACATTTACATTTTAAAAGTTATATTTTACATCTTATATCTACAGATTCAAAATTTTTTCGTACATATCTATATAAATATAATTTTCACCATGTATTTAACCTTATTCATAGAATTATATTGCTTTATAGTGTCAGGTAATAAATTAAATATCCTCCGTATGATGTATTCAAACGTTCTCTGTTCGTACTTATTATTAAATTTCGGAACTATTAACCCGTCGCGTCGTTGCGCGTGAATCTAGTGTTGTGTTAATGTTCTAATTTCTCTTTATGCTACGGGGTAAATATATGCTGAAGAATGAAGAAAGAATAAACGTATTTAAAAATGATGTCTTGCTTACTATAAACATATAATTTTATAAAATGAATATATTGTGCAAATTGGTTTATATACGAATGTAGTATAAACTAAACATATTTATGCAATGTGGGTTTTGAACGCAAGTTATTGAGTATTCACAATTCGAACAGGAATATCGAATAGATCCTCGGTTCAGAGGCGTAGCGGTTGGCGTAAACGTGGGGCAAGCTATTTAAATATACAAAACATATTAATATACCGTGAAGGTTCATTAAATTTGCATGTGAAACACTCTTCGATGCTATAGTTGGTACATATGTTATTTTATCTTCATGTCTGTAGAATCAACCTGCCATCTGTCTTGCCCATGGAAATAAGCACCTATTTGATAAATTACCATCATTGCTGGACCGCTCCGGATATAGGCATATTTGAAATCGGTGAGGTGAAGTTTAATTGGGAAATCATATCGAATTTGGATTTTTTTTGTCAACGATGTGATACCATTGATCTTTTATTATGGTTATTTTTCTGAATAATTCACGGAGAAAAATGTTTTTCTAAAATACGATCATTTTATTCCTAAAAACGGTTAAAAACGGGACTAAAGTTCTTACGAAAAAATTAATAGTGTTTCAATGTTTATTGGTGGGAAAATTTAAGAATTATTTGTTGGTATACGTACGAAATTACGTATACCAACAAATTATTCTTACATGCTCCCGCCAATAAACATTGAAACCCTGTTAATTTTCTCGTAAGAACTTCAGTCCCATTTTCAACCGTTTTTACGAATAAAATGATCGTATTTTAGAATAACATTTTTCTCCGTGTAAGCATGTAAAAACAAAGGTTGACCCGACAATTGATCTCCAGACTGTTGGCCCCCGAAATGATATTTATTTTTAAATTGTTTTTTTTTTGTGGAATATTTACCAATTTCAATCCATAAATCGACTTCAAAAATACCTTTAATAATAAGTTGATATGAATATCAAAATAATATGTAAGTGTCGATTTTTTGTACTTAAACGCTGATATATTAAGTATTTCGATGAGTATTTTTTTTCCTTGATGCATTTGAGTGAAAATATGTTTTATTCTTTGTATGTTTGGTATTCAGTGGTACATCCTCTCTGCACACCCCTTCGGAGACAATTAGTTATATATTTTCGCTAAATTACTACCTTCTAGTATGTTTAAGTATGCCTGAACCGAAACAAAGATACAGTATGTATTTGGAACCTTTCGACTTTACCACTTTTTCACCGATACAAAAAAAAACATATATTCAATAATCTAATCACTGAAGATCTGTCCTGATGACTATCACTACAGGGATATATAACGACGATTTAAGTAAGATTTAGGAACAACGCGTCTGTACACCACTAAAACAACAAGTCATTAAGAGGCTAGACTTTGAACGAGACGCGAAACACCCGCGACTGTCATTCTGTCCCGCTCACAATAAGCTCACGCGCACTTACAATACATGCGAATGCGAAATGTGTGAATGAGACAACGCTCAAATTTACCTACAGAAATCGCTCGAAAAGGGGTTTATGGAGAATACACTTTTCTACACCGAAACTTTCACGAAATTGAAATTTAAAAAAATATATATTTTTTAGAAAGAAGAAGCTACGTCGGTAGCTTTTTATAATTTTATAATTCTTTATGAGAGTTGAGTTAGCAGCACTTTTTCTTTAAATAATATTTTTTGATAAATCGTACATGTTTGACAGTGAATGTTTTCGTTAATACGAAACGCATCGAAAATTCGAAAACATACCGACATAGATTTCACCCTCTAGAAGGCAGTATAAAAAATATATATTCATTTTTTGCAATTTTTGATGTAGAAAAGTGTTTTTTCCCGGGCGTCTTTTTTGTATGGGCCGAAAAGCGAAGTCTATCGTCTTAAACTATGCCTATTTGAATTGACATTAGTTGTAAAATGGGGTGGATGCGATTAACAGCCTAGCTGATGATTTAATTCTTCTTTTTTGTCATAGAACTAGAAATATCAAGACAATGGTCGGTCCAGCACTAAGGCTGGAATCAGACGGTTCACTAATCGTTAATTTCTGTATTTAATTCCACCTATTTCACTCGGAATGACACGTCTGAACAAGAAATGAAACAACAGTGAAACGAAGATCGGAACATTCGCTCGAGTAACCATAGAGTAAACCTTCACTCGAGTGAACCGTCTGATTCCAGCCTAAACTAACTAACTAACTAACCATCACGCCGTTTCCCCGCAAGGGTAGGCAGAGAGGACGGACCGCCAAACAACTCTGTATTGGCATACACTCCTCGCCTCATTCACATTCATACATCTTATCATACATACTCTTCTATTATTCTGATTCTTGACATGGCCCGACTCAAGTATCTGAATCACTTGATCGTGCCATGTCTTCCTCGGGCGTCCTCGACTTCTTCTACCATTCACATTCGCATCATATATTCTCTTGACACACCTTTATAAACAATTATAAAAGCAAATAAATCTTTTAGAATTTTATATTTATAGAAATGCCAAGTAACTGAAAATACTGTCTATCTAAAAATTGAATCATAGTCTGATCATTTACGAGTGTTACAGTAGAACAAAATTGCTGGAATATCCTTTTTATCTTAAGAAAAGAAAAAAAAAATTAATTTAATTATAATCACATTGGGAGTCATCTAAGAGTATGGATATTGGAGAGACGGCATGTGAAGTGTGCCCGCGCGCTCCAAGTGTGCCTTTTCGAGAATTTTACCCAAACGGCTTACATTGGCTGCTGGTTTTTGGCCGTTTAATACGTTCCGACAGCAGCCATTTTACATGGTGACAGGCAATGTCAGCCGTGTGGGTAGAATTCTCGAAAAGGCACACTTGGAGCGCGCGGGCACACTTCACATGCCGTCTCTCTAATATCCATACTCTTACAGCCGTTGTGTCCAATCGTAATAATCAACTACTGAGTCGAAATCTCGGCTCAACCCTACTCAAATGCATAAATATATTCTTTCCAAACCACAATCATTGCCATACACTACTCAACGTAAGGAAGCTACCCTGGTGGATTGGGGTTTCCTGAGGATGCCGTACTTATAAAAACTGCCAACAGAGTCTGGCATCTGTCATCTCTATGTCATCTCATTTACACCAATTCACACTCCTGCCGGTTTTTTAGAATTGCGTTTTTTAATTTGAATTATGGACATATTGACTACAGTAGATATTGTGGGATGGACGAAAATGCATGTTGATTATATTATAGGGTCACACAAGAGGCAATAATAGGCAGATATTAATTATATCGAAATAAATAATGGGAGGATTTTCCAACCGTTTTAAGATGACATAAAATGTGTTTTTTATATGTTTTGCGCCCAATTTTGTCATGAAATCAATTGCTTGTAGCTTTATGATTCTCTGCAACTGGAAATGTTCACATTAGAAATCGAAACTGTTTCAAAATTTGCCCATCCGCATCCAACAAAATCGTAATAGAACAGCTGTTAAACGTCAGACTATGGTCAAACTCTAAAATAAATAAAAAAGAAAGTCAAGCCGACACTTTATTTTCATCAAATTAAATACGTTTGTTTAAAAAATATAAAATGTCAGTTTATGTATTACACTATTTAAAAGAAATAATTTATGTAAATAATAAATACAATTATTAACGTTTTAATATTAATTTAACATGAAAAGTGTTTACTTTGACGTCATTTTATTCTCTATTATAAACTGGAAGGTCCCACACACGAGTAGTCAAAGTTATTACGTTGGACACAGGCAAATAGGAGCGTTTCCTGAGGATCTCTATAGGATCACTTGACTGAGTGGCGCTTCTCGGTATACTCAGATTTATCAATTGAAAAGTTGGTCACAACGGCTGTTAGGGAGTCATCAATTTGCGCACTACTGAAAAAGTAAAGTTTTGTCTGCAGAAGTGAATAATCCCCTTGTAAAAAAGGAGAACCACACGGGTTATGTTCCACTTATCACTTTTACATAATGCACTGACTCAGGTAACTCTGCTCGTTCAGCGGTGCTTATATCCGTAGTGTCAATTACATACAATTAGAGAGAGATACAAATCCGACGAACTATTTATTGTTGTATTGTTTCAATCATTCTACTCAAGGACAACATGTTAATTTTTCAGGAGAGCGAAATTAAAGCTTTTGTTTTTTAATATATCGTATCCCAGTGGATATTGTTTATCATTGAAGAAGAAGATTACAATAATAATCTATTTTTTAAATATGAAACTAAACAAGACACAGAGAAATAATAAAAGATAACGGTCGCAACTGGGACTCGAACCCAGAACCTTACGTCTTACCGGGACATACACCTCTACCAATTGGGCTACTGCGATCTTATATGAGACTGTCGTAATTGTCAACTTCATATTTCAAATTTCAGAATTAACAATATTATCTTCGACTAATGTTTTTTTTTCCATATTATTGGCAGCTACCTTTATTATTGGAAACAAGTATTCAAATAATGTATTTGTTACCTAGATAGTGTCTCGGATATATATATCCGAGAATAAAAATTCATCACTTAATAAATGCAAAATATGATGGCTATTTTGATTTCCATGTAATGCAGTTTAACGTAAGCAGTTTAACATGGAAATAAAAATAACACTATATTTTATCTACGAGGATATATGCAAAAATGAATCCCTGTTTCCCTTGGTCACGCCATAACTTCAGACGACTTTATTCATCTTTTTTTTCAAGTTTTCTAATACTTTGTTGAAGGTTCTTACGGAAAGAAAAATTAAGAAAATTTGATAATTTCAGAAAACTTAACGACTATTTTAAATTCATACTTTTGACAGTTAGCGCACTTGATATATATAAAGGTACTGGACGCTCACGCCAGTAGCATTGACTGTAAAAATGCCGGCTTCCTCTTCGGGGTACCTTGGGTAAGGCTTTACAAAATGAAACGCAGACTTCACGAATGTCACAGGACAACTAACTGATTTAGTCAGTTACATCTCTTTTTATTAGCCTAAAAAGTATACAGTGCTACACGTGTTAATAGGTTAATTATTTCTTATCCAGAAAGGAATGCATGGGGCCGTAGTCGAAACAATACAAGCCTTATAATCCGCAAATTTAACTGATAAGCTCCCACGGTTTGTCGTGAGAGTAATTCAACCTTGCAAAAGCAGTATGACACGTGTACAGTCATAAAAATCTTATCAATAAGATTCATTGTAGAAATGGGCGACGGTACATCCATATGCTGTCCGTTACAGTTTCTATATAGCAATATTTCTATATTGGTGAGTTCTGGAGTTAAGAAATTTGCAAAAAAAAATTGCAATAGGACACACGCGAGTTGTTTGAAAAATTAGTGTATTTTATGGAGTATGGCAGCAGGGAAAAAAGGCGGGAGGGGTGGAGGGGAATAAAGGAGGGGGGAGATTTGCGAGAAGGGAGACAGCGGGAGAGAGGAGGGGAACGCAGGGAAGGGGAAAAGGGAACGCGGGAAGGAAAAGGGACGATGGTGGGGAAAAGGTGGCGGAAAGGGAATGGGGACGAATGGGAAAGGACACGCAGGGAGAAACATTTTCTTTATTTAAGTGGCATTTCAACGCATGCCGGGTATCAGCTAGTTGTAAATAAAATACACAATCAGCGTCGTATCGTTGGGAATAAAGACTGAGAGAAAAAGTTTATTACAACTATTCGTGTTTGAGCTACATAAGTTACCTAAAAACACAAAAAAAAACACATTAACCGCTTGGACACATAAGCTTGTTTTCACGATAATTTAACGTGGGTAGACATAGGAATGACATATGCCGCGTACCTGAGTTATTAAAACTAGGTAGTAAAACTATTAACTGTAATATAAACATGGGCTTGTGTTTAAAACTATAAAAGGGTTAGAAACCAGAAACAGAAACCAGAATGATAAGAACAAAAGATTTTTCATCGTCAAACATTTTTTTATAATTATCTGTAAGTAGATAGAAGTTACCTACACACGCTATTGCGTGTAGACGTAATATGAAATAGTAAATCATTCGCGATTTTAATGGTCACCACATAATAATTATTAAGTTTGCACGAGTATAAATTAAAAGAATGGATGAACCTATATAATGGATCTATGAACTTAATCATCATAATATCAAAATATTTTTTTTAAAGTAGGGATTAGCATTATGGAGAGATTGACAATACTGTGAAATGTGGTTTCATCTGATTCATAATAGCGCGACAACATTTCTACCGTTTTACGACATATTTCTCTTGAAAACTTTCAGTTTTTAAGAAGTAAATATGTGTTATTTTTAAAGATAATATCTGTACATTGTCGAGCCGAAACGGTAATTATATGGAATTCATTCAATCGTGCTCCAAACATTATTAAAATCACATTTATGTTAGGTACAGCTTTGAAAAAAATCACAATGTATATTTAAATGATACTTTAAACAATGATTTTTGCTCTATTTTAAACGAGCCGTGTTTTATTAAATATTTTCGCTTAATTATAATCTTTTTTATATATATTTGTTTTTACATAATATCTCCCTTTATTCTTATTTTTTAATTGCCTACTACCGGGCCTTAACCAGCACTTATAGAGAAGGATTTAACTTATAAAAACTAAGAAAATGCTCTTAAATACTAGCATTGGAGTTCTTAATTTCTTCCAAACAATCGCACAGTGGTCGATTTCAAACTTCACTTACCTACAAAACTGTGCATTCTTTAATTAAATGATGTTAATGAGCCATACCTTGTACTTTGTTATAGGAAGCTTCTTTAATGTTTTGTTTCTCGGGCGACTACAACAGGTACCTACTGATACAGCGCAGCAGTTTTTTTTATATATTTTTTATAATTAACGCTAATGGCTTTTACGCAAGAATTATAATAATTTGAAATGTGGATGCAGAATATACGACATAGTTAAGAAAAAATTAGATGAGAAAAATGCAAGTGTTAAATTACATGAGAGTTTTATTTATTTATTTATGTCTTTGCTCTTACATACAGTTTATAAATATAATGACATTAGGTGCAAGTAAAACAAAATACTTTCTTAATATAAAACATAGTAAAGTGAAATATGATCGGGACCGTATGAATATGGTTAAAACGAACGTAGTTATATTTTGTGAACACCTCAGTAGGCGTTCCGTGTTCGATTCCTCGGCCTGTTAAGTCCTCCATCACAACACAAGCAACATCTTCCGCTTAGTGTGGTGGTAGTAGGAGATTTTCAAATGTTGTTGGGTTATTTGTAACTCTGAAATGTTTGTCTTTCTTTTGAAAAAATAAAAATAAATAAACAAAATTTAAAAAAAATAAAAAAATAAAATTTTTTATGGTTTTTAATCTAAATATAATACAGATAGATATGACCGAAAGAGGTAGGTCCGAATTAGCTCAGTGGTTAGAGCAGAGCCCCGGCAAGTCTGAGATCCCGGGTTTTAATCCTAGATGCGGCAAAATATTTTTTTTATATGTGAATACCGCACAAGAGTTAAATAACCGTACCCAACTGCTCCCGACTGGAGCCAGTGGGACTATGGCATCCCCGATTGGGGTATGTTGTAAGGCTTAAGGTAGTGGGGAGAGCATGGAGATGGGGCATTGGAAGGTGGGGAAGTACCTGGTTATTTAGAGCTGGTTATCAAACACGGCTAAAGACATTTCAAGCAACTTTCAATTCTTAATGGTGGTCTTACCAGGGCGATACGAGTATTTTCCACTCTGGAACGTGCCGCAAATATACCTATACCAAATATACCACAAATTTACTACATATTATTTTTAATTAATTAATTGTTAAATAACACAAATTAATCAAATAAAATGTATTTGCGTACGCCCGGTTCGAACCCGCAACCTTCGGATTGCGAGTCGAAAGTCTTACCCTTCGACCACGGAGGTCTTCAATATTTTCTGATTTTTCTATTTCAAATTTTCGTATGGGAGTCGCTAATATTGTCTTGTATAATTAAATTTTATAATTTAGGGTTTTACTCATTAAGTTATTCCAAAATTATTACAAATATCGACGAACGCAGTTCAACAATCATTTGATTTCACCTTAATCGAACAAAACAACGAACGAAATCCGCCCGATTCGTTCCGCTATTATTTCTTCCGACGCGACGGAGAAATTTCTCTTGCTGATAAATAAATTATGATTGGAATGAAGTGAGGTGCACTGATAAATTCTCCGTTCAGTTATCATATCTAGTTCTTTCAGGATTTTAGGGGCAATCAACCATACACAATTTTCCTCTCGTTTAAATGGTTAATAGTCCTGAAATAATTCGGTTAACTTCTGTGCTGGTTCATTTCGGTGTTCGGTGTTCTTTTCTTTACTTCGCTTTTATTCGTTTACGGCTTATTTAATTTATATTACGATTGTTTTCGTGTGCGTACTGCACAGAGTTCTGACTCCTATTACCGTCTGGAGTCAGTGAGACCATTTCAAGCAACATTATAAATCAGTATAGTGGTCTTTCACGAGGGATACTCACGATACTTAGAGTATCCTCCATTCTACAGTTCAATAAAAAACAAACAAAATCCGTTCTACTGACTGAACCATACCCTGAACCCAATATATACATTTTACTTATTTTGAAATAATGTTAGGTATTGATTAGCTTGTAGCCGTTTCTAAAAATATTACCCAAAATTGTTTAAAAGTGATCGATATAATAACAGAACTTGAATAGAATGTACACAGTACTTGAAAATTAACTTCTAAATTTGATGAATTGTTCAAACTCTGCGAACGAGTTGTCGTCGTAAAAATCCCTAGAAAACATGATAAAAATGTATTACATGACGAGATTAGAAATATAAGTAAACCAAAGGCTGACTCTCTTTACCCGTTTTAGGCGACAAAATAACACTAATTTAACGAAGAAAATTTGATTCAATTATCCACCGACAGTATTTCTCATTATTTAGAGAAAACAGACAGAGTGCACTTATTATTATTGCAAAAAAATAATTCAACAAGATAACCTAACCCCATTTCAATTTTTTTTTTTAAACCTCTCTCATCTCAACTTCTCGAAGGTGATGTTCGAAGTTGAGTGCTAGAAAATACGGAGGAAGTCAAGAATTACTTCACAATAGTCTGCAGTAGAGGAAAAATATGCAATAGTAACGTCATGACTCATGACTTACAGTAGTAGTACTTAGGAGCTGTGACCATCCATTATGTTTATAATCCGTCTAACTCTAACAATAGTCTACATATTGGCATGCTTGAAAAAACCCTTTTCGTTTATGGAGAATAATATCAATAGGCAGTGTACATCGTGGGGGCGACAGACGCGAAGAAGAAGAAGGAAGAAATCTTTTATAACGTAGTGTGTCGGTAGAAAAGATACTTTATAAAACAGTAGATATCTTTTGATGTGAACTTGGCGTATGTCCCGTGCATAATACGAGAGTCAAGAAAATGTATGGAATGAAAAGGGAGGGTAGGTCCTGATGCACATTTTTAAATAATAATTACATATTACATTGATGGGTAAAATAATTACATATTACATTGATGGGTACAACGTACAACCTTCAAAATTTATTATAACCAGAGTTATGTCAATAAAATTTTAATATAAAAAACATTTTAAAAAAAATTAAGTTCTTGCAATCAAAGTATAAGCATTAATTTTAACTTGAATAGTTTATATAACGATATAAAATGAGATTAAACACTGTCAGGTTCAAAATGGCGTTTTTTGAGGTTTGTAGACGTACTATGGTCAAATTTTTAGTTTCGTGATTGCGCTGCATCCGTACGATACAAGTATAATCCTGCACACACGCCGGGTAGCCACCTCTGAAATAATACAATGGTACCCAGTGGTAGCTAGTGGGGTGGGTACAAAATATGTTTTCTCTTCTATTTTTTTCCAGTGGAGTGGGGGCGTTATTGTTTTTACGCAACCCTTTGACGCGTAGTTCTTGATTGATATAAATCCAGTGCACATTTTTAACTTACCTATACAAAATTATTATTAAAGAATTAAACTAGTTTTCTTCAAAACGAAAAAGGCTTCATTAGGCCATCAGTTGTTTCACAGAAATTCATTTGTAACATTGTCATCAAATGGCCAATCAGTGCCATTTTCTTTCTTTGATATTTTTGACAGCGGCGGAATTCTGCATTTCTACGATTTATAACAAATTTCACTTAAACACTTTCAGTTTTTAAGTTCCTAAAAAAATGTATTAATTTTTTTAAGATAATATCTACATTGTCGAGCCGAAACGCTAATTAGATAAAATTTCGACTGCATGTTCCGAAAATTATTAAAAACAAATTTTTCTGTTATTTAACATGTTCTAGCTTTTTAAAAAATCACAGTTTTTCTTTAAATGCAACTTTAAAAAATGTCGAGAGATTTTTGCATTACTTTAAAAGAGTCGTGTTCTATGTATACAAGCTTGACAGTTATCCTCTTCTGCTAAACACAATTTGTTCAAAAGCCAAAACTGACTTAGAATCCGCGTTTGACGTAGACATTTCAACAGTAAACAAATAAAATTGACATTAAATTTGACGACACTGATACATTTGAACCCATGTGTGGTTTAGATAGATATGAAAGCCCAGATATTTAAACTAAACTAACCAAAAATAAGAATCCAAATAATATGTTAGTAATGAATATTCGGTCAACCATTAAATTGTTCGTTAGGGACTTTTTTGTGTTTGTGAATTCAGTACCTACGGGATGAGATATCTCTAAATATTGTGACTATCTAATTTTCATGTCATCAAATCTTCGTACGGAAACCAGATACCTAGGTCTAGGTACCTAAGTATTCATGTGCTTTGAAAATGGACGCTGTTTAAAATCGGGTTCACCAAATGTTTTGAAAACATCGGACAAAAACAATCACATCGAGGCAAAGAAAAACCATGTTGATGGTTTTTCGTTTTCCATCGGGCACGGAAAAACAAAACATTGTGCCCCTCCCCCAATGTTTCATGTTCTCACAAACATTTGGTTAAATATTGTGATAATATTGTCGCTGGAACGCGGCTTAAAATACTCCAAAAAATGTTTGTCAGTTTTCAAGATATAAAACCTAAGCCTATTAAACAGAACTGCGATAACCAACATTAATTACATAATTATTTATTCTTCATTTGTGCCTTAAGCTCCTATAATTGACTTGTTTTAATTCGATCACTTGACAATTCAGCTGCATTTTAATTTGTTTGTTACATTCCGGTTCCGTTTCAGGATGTCGGCCGTGTTGGATATTACCTTTTATCTCACCAGAGTTGGCACAATCGTGATTTGTACTACGGGCTGTCAAATCGTAGATAATAATGAATATTATATATATTTTAATGAAAAGATAATACCCTTTCCTCCCATATGTGATCTATATTTAATGTTTAAGTTTAGTATACATTTAATCCTGATGATGTGAACATCGTTCATGAAACATGTTGATTGTGTATTAATAAAAGTGATGTAAATAAAGTTAATTGTCTTTTCATTAAAATAAATAATGCCATCACAAAGTGAAAACCTTTCCGAAGAAGTTTTCTTCGAAAAATGAAATATAATATTACCTACCGGCCTGAAGAAAGTTTGAAGTAGAATGTTCGTTGAGATGGTGATATTTCTTTAGACAAATTGTTTAATTTAGAAATGAAAAAAAGTTTCGTTAAAAATTTTGTGCTTTATTTATACTTACAACTCGTATGATTTCGGAGAAAATTTAGCTTTTGATTTAAAATTAAAAACCTACTTTTTTTAGATACTTGTGTTACTATCAGTGTACACAGTAACACAAGTTTCAGAAGTAAACTAGGATCTCCACATATCGGGGAATGTAATTAACGGGCCACCCGCTGAGTTTTGTTTTTAAAATAATAAAAAGCAGTTGGTTGTGAGGGTGGTCCCTACCCTACCCCATCTCATACAGTAGGTACCTAACTATACAGTACTTACCTCCCCAGTACTAGCAATGCCCCCCTTCCCCTCGTTAGTCTACGCAGGAATCTAATGAGAATGCCATCATCCCGACACCTGATTCAAGGAGGGGATTTGTAAAGGATTTGTACCCCCGCTGTTTAATGTCCCTTTTTTTAAGTATGATTATTATAAATTAATTCAATTTATTAGATTTTAAGTATAAGTTACGGGAAATGAGCTTAACCTTCCCTTTGTTTTAGTGAGATTACAGGGTTGGCAAGAAAACTGATTTAAAAATTAATTTCGGAAAAGGTAAGTAGGTACTTTGACATTAAAATAAAGACATTTAATAATGTCGTACATTTTTTCATTGCTTTGGCAATACCGAGTAACGCCGATTTTGGTAAATGTTTACTACTCCGCTTACCGGATAATACGGAATTCGAATTTCGATACACGGATACGCGCGGATAATACGGAGCGGAACATTTCCTTTGCCGCCATTTCTTTGGATTTGATATTTGCGATTTTTTTCAATCTAAATACGCACGAATTACTTAGGTTACCCAGCCTAAGAACCTAATAACCTATTTTGTGCACGTAAATAGTTGTATATTGTAGTAATTGAAGTTGTATAAGTCCCGTTTTACTTGACCAAACGTGGCTGTCAAATACTTCGCGTAAGTGAAATAATCTTATAAAATTGAAATACAAAATGCATGTTTTTTCGTCTCCCCCGACATAATTACTCAATTTTCGTAATAATAAAGCAAAATCTAACTGTTTGAATAAAAAATATTCCGTATTAACCAGTAGGCGGAGTATGAAATTTTTTATGAAATTTTGATTGAGAAGAGAGATTCTTGACAGAATTGTGCAATCATACCAGGAAAAACGAATATTCATCCCTTTCCTAACGGGAATGTATGACGAGCGATATGCTGAAGTAGGCCAAGCCAAATAACGCTAGCGCTTTTTACAGCTGTGGCAGTTGTGTCTGTTGGACCCATTGTCGTTATCATGTATTAACCATGTTTCAATATTTATCGTGTTTTCATGTTTTTCGGTGTTTTATATGTTTTAGCACGTTTAGGTATTCATGTTTTAGAATGTTTGACTACGTTTTCCAATGTTTTGCCGTGTTTGAGCATCTTTTGGAGAGTTTTATCATTTTTACTACATTTATAAACACACTACAACAAGCAAAACATGTTTTACCATATTTTACCATGTTTAACCACAATTTACCACGTTTTACGTGAATGTGTTTAAGAGCGTTATAATAATGTTTTATTTTGTTTTACCACATTTAACCACATTAAACTATGTTTTGGCGTGTTTTAGTGTATTTTATCATGTTTACCACATTTATAAACACTCTAAAACAGGCTAACCACACTTTACCACGTTTAACCATAATTCACCATGTTTCATGTTATTTGGTGTTTTAGAGCATTATTTATTTATTTATGATTATAAACGCCCTTTTTAGGGGCTTTTACATACGGGTAGTAAAATATACAAAATTCATTGTACATAACTGTAGTAATAAAATTTTGTATTTGTTTAGTGACAAATTGAAGATGTCCACTGAATTGGTATAATTATTTCCCTCCATTAGAATTCTGGGCAAGGAGGAATACATGTGGTAGTTAGTCCCAAAATTGATACACTGAAATAAATCCCGACTTCTAGAATTTCGTAGTGGAATACGAAAGCTAATCAATGCAAGCAATTCTGGACTATCAATTACATAATTTGATATTTAATATAAAAATAACAAGTCAGTTAAAATTCTTCTGTCTGATAATTTAAGCATATTCATATCATTTAAAAGAGTGTTGTAATTCAAAATAATTGCTGGAATTCCCATTTAAAATTTATAAAACGTAATTTGTACTCTTTAAATTGATTGTACATGAATATTATAATGTGGGTTCCAGACGGGAGAATTGTATTCTTTATTCTTAACAACTTCTAACAAAGGCAAAATATAAAAGCTTAATACAATTTTTTTTTTTTTTTAAAGAAAGACAAACATTCCCGGGTTATGAATAACCCAACAACATTTGAAAATCTCCTACTACCACCACACTAAGCGGAAGATGTTGCTTGTGTTGTGATGGAGGACTTAGCCAGCTGAGGAATCAAACACGCAACGCCTTTGTAGGACCCAAACGCGATGCCCACTCAACCACTGACCGGTATAATATAATATAATATTCTTGAAATCTATAGTTAGGGGCTCAACCGGTCTCTTCCGATCCGGCCCGCCATGCAGTTGGTGGGCAATCGCATTCGCCACCAAGACATAGACAAAACTTCACCCCATGAAACCGGGCACCCCAGCTAAGTCACCAAATGTAGCAAACCACTTGGGGTGAAAAACCTCAACGTCTCCTGCTGGATTTTCTCAGCCCATCGCCTTGCACCGCAAATGGAGGGATGAATTCTTATGATACCATGATGCAAGGCATTCAGTGAAATAATTTGTGAAATGAATGTAGTTTATGGCGTTTAGTTTGTATAACTTACCCAGATACCAAGAACTTTTACGTAAAGAATTTTGTAACAAGGTGTATGAATCCTTATACATGTATTTTTGTCTATCGTTTCGGTGTGTGGCACTTCCGTCATTGAAGAATTTACCTTTGTGTATTGGCCATATTGCCAACACTAAATTATTTGGGTCGCTGCGGTTACCAAACCTGCAGACTTAGCACCGAACCTGAGTTCAAATCTGCGCATTGGAGGGGACCCCATGATTTTTTCAACGGGGCGGCGTAAAGAAACATGGTTTCCTCCTTCACCGCACACATCAAGACTCTATTTTTTATTGAATGAAGCTACATTTATTTGAACGACTCTAGACTCTCCAATGACTATGCATACGGGGTTAGTAAGCAGTATACAAGTAGGTACTTACATTAACATAATACAAAAGAGAAATAAGAGTAGCAGCTAATGGAATAATTATTCTGAAATAGGTAACATAAAAATAGTGATCAAAGTGTTGTAAAAGAAAAAGAAAAATAAGAGCTGTAACCAGTTGAGGAAGCTTTCCGGAATAAAAGAAATAATGAAGAAAAAAACAATAATAATACAATGTAAATATTTACAATAAAAGCAGAGAGAAAGTAAAATTTAATATGAGAAGGTTTTCCACAAAACCACCAGGCAGTCCCAATGACAATATGCATGGCTAACGGCGCAACCGCAGACGAAGCCTGAAGTCCGCACCCTTTAGCCGGCTCCCCGATTTTGCCTCGAAGAAACGTATGTGGGAGAAAAGGGGAAGTTTCCGAAGACCCTAAGAAAAAGATGAGCGTCGGGTTGCCGGAAAGGGTCAAATCTGGACAAAAAAATTTCATTCTTTGTTCGACAGCACAGAGATTGGGACCACCTCAGGACTGACAAACAACGGATCCGACACTCATGAATAACACCGTTTCTTGATATTGGAGACTGGATTCGTGGAGAATCCCAAAATCGGGGAACATCTTTAGACCCTGGACACTTATGGGCTTTTTGTCATGGTGTCATGATTGAAAAGGCCACTCTTGCTCTGGAAGTATCTTTATTTATTTAGAAATCCAGCTGAGATGATAATCCTGTCTACCACACTGTTCTTCAGAAACAATCGGTATCACACCATAATACTCACTAGACAGGGTCAGTTTAAGGATGCTTAGTTTTAATGTAAATCTTGAATGTTCAACACTTCTTTCATTGTGAATATTAAGCCCAATCCTTACAGATCAGATGCTATATATTCTATTGCATTAATGGAGTTCTCATTGTTCTTTAAATGTAACAACGTTAAATGCCACACGGGGTGTGGATTGTTTTTTCAACATTAATTTAATTTTATTATATTAAATTAATTATATTAAATTAAACTAGGCAGGCCCTGTGGGCGGGGGTGGCTAGAGAAACGACAGTAACTTTGTAACAAACTTCATGTACAAAGATGGTTTTGCATAAGGCGAGGCTTCAGAGATATACTCGAAGTCGGGTTCTTAAATTTCAACCGTACAGTCGCTAGGGTAATAATATCAGAAGATTGATTGCCCTTGAGGTGATTTCTCACAAAAACGGCACTATACAAATTATCCAATTATTATTATTATTATTATTGGATTTATCATAATCGCACTGTCATAATCCATAATACCTACCTATTTTGGCTCCTACTAAGGGGGTTTCTCACCATCCTCCCAATAGCTTATCTACACTAATAACGAATATTTCGGTTTATTTGTTTCAGGGGGTTTCTCACCATCCTCCCGTTAGCTTATCTACCCTAATAACGAATATTATTAAAAATAAAAATAAAATACTCGCAGTGGTTAGAAAACTCGGCCAACTTATCCAATATATAGCCACTATTCGTAGGTTCGAGTACCGAATTATAAACTCCAACTTAATAAATAAATAAACCGTAAATCGTAAATCGAAAATATTCGTTATTAGGGTAGATAAGCTATTGGGAGGATGGTGAGAAACCCCCTCAGTTTATTTATTTATTAAGTTGGAGTTTATAATTTGGTACTCGAACCTACGAATAGTGGCTATATATTGTATAAGTTGGCCGAGTTTTCTAACCAGAGTGAATATTTTATTTTTAATAATATTCGCTATTAGTGTAGGGGGGTTTCTCACCATCCTCCCAATAGCTTATCTACCCTAATAACGAATATTATTAAAAATAAAATACTTGCAGTGGTTAGAAAACTCAGCCAACTTATACAATATATAGCCACTATTCATAGGTTCGAGTACCGAACTATAAACTCCAACTTAATAAATAAATAAACCGTAAATCGTAAATCGAAAATATTCGTTATTAGTGTACATAAGCTATTGGGAGGATGGTGAAAAACCCCCTAGATAAGCTAATGGGAGGATATTGAGAAACCCTCTAAGAGCATTTCTTACTTTTTATACCTTTATATATTTGTACTTTTTATCCTTTTTTAAGATATATATTCATATATTTCAGTAGTTTATTTTTGCTTTTTTGTATTTTTTAACTATATTTTAATTTTTACATTTATAGTAGAAACCTCTTATGCACAAATATAAAATAAATGCATATTATTTTTGTAGTCGGGTTGTTCTTCTCTTTAACCTACAAAAAGTTGACTCCACCAATTAGTGGAGAAAAATTCAACAGAATTACCAATATTATTATTTTAAAATTACTTTAAAATCTACTGTATTAGACGTAATGACTGTGTGCATTTTAAAAAAAATGTGTTTATATATTTGTAGTAAAAAATATGTGACAGAGTTATCTTCCGCCACCTCGACTTGCGCATATTCTATGTTACAAAAAAATGATATGGTGACATAAAATATAAAACTATTTTTAAACTCCAAAAGATATAACCCATCAAGTAATAGCGATTATTATTTTTATGTTTAATAAAATATTTTTAAAATCTGAAAAACTTGTCTCTTACAACTAATGTTTTAGTATGTGAGACAGGGCGGGAGACAACTGTGATTTTTACGAAATACACTTCTGTCACGAGGATTTAAAACTCTGTAATGTATTTTTTGCTACAAAAATATTTAAAAAATATACAGTTAGATTTTAAAGTAATTATAAAATAATAATATTGGTAATTCTGTTGAATTTTTCTCTACTAACTGGTGGAGACAACTTTATGTAGGTTAAAAAGAAGAACAACCCAGTCCTCCTCACTAGGAGATCCTGTGGAGGGCACTACGTTTTGGATAAGTTTTCAACGACTTCTACGGTACAACTTCATGGTTTGGGTAAGATTTTTTCAGAAACTTCTATGATGATGTTTTTAATATAAAAGTAAGTTTGTTTTCCGACAGTTCCTGAAGCCAAGATTTGATGTCCTTACAGTTATTCCAGATTACGGTTCTGCCCAGTAGATTTAACCCGAGCAGGTAAAAACTAATAGTCTGGAGGCATTTTCGGGTTCAAAAAGGATTTGGCAAAGATTCCTACGAATCCCTACAAAATTTCTAGATCTAGGGAGAAACAGGAAGCTTTTTTCATCGTAAACTAGATGATTTTGGCAAAAGCGAAGATTTTATAAACATATGTACATAAATGAACAATTCCGAGTAGCAGTCCTTGTTGATTGGTTAAAGGCTTAATTAAAATAAAACACACTTTATTAATTTGTATACAAAAAACCTATATTAAAAACCTACAAGTTAAGATATACTTTTTTGATATTATGAACATTTTCTATTTGTCAAATTGCTTGCATCAATTTTTGTTCGGCCAAGTTATTTATGTAAATAAGATACATATATTTGAAGAACCACAAAACATGTGACATGTAAAAAATGTTGTAAAAAATGTTGTAAATAATATATCTGTAAAATGATTCGCATTGCACTTCATTTAAATTGAAGCAATATAAATGTTTATTTGATTTGTTAATTAATGTTACATAATATGGTTATTACGAATACTACATAGTTAAAACAATAAATAATGTATTAAATAGTGATCTAGTCATCGAGGCTTTCTTGCACCTTTTTCCATTTCTCCACCAAACTTGAAACGGAACGATTTTTAAGGCCGATACTGGATGATATTTTAGTCTGTAAAAAAGAAACAATTATTAGAATGAGATTTATATAATGATGTGTTATTTTTGCATTCTTCTTTGTATTGTTGGAGAGTTGATGACCACATAGAGATGATGAGTTGCATCAAGCAATTAATGGCATCTGGTGTCGCATTGTGCAGAAGCAATGTGTTCCTGGGTAATTGGTATGGTGGACACTCTTCAGAAATGTGCTCCACGGTTTAAATCTATCTACATGCAGAGTTCAAGTCTCCATTTATGCAACTTGTTCGCATCATTTGTCCATTTTTATGTAGGGATAGAAATTTTTATAATAATGACGATAAAATAATTTTTTGTATTTCTTGGGCATTAACTATGTAACAATTTCTAGACATTTTGTTTTGAAGAGTTTTAATTTTCAATGTACTATCGTTACTTAAATTTTAATTTTTATGCTACCGGTTTCGACACATCCGTGTCATTCACTAGCAAACTTAAAACTAAACTTAAAATTTAAAACAAGTACAGAAATGAATTAGATGTTATTAGGTGGGGGTGGTGGGAGGGGTGATTTTGGGGGAAGGGGAGAACAGTGGGCGGGGTCAATATCACACGGGAACAAAGTCAAAAGGGGAGATTTGCAGGGTGCTATTATTTTGTTAACTAAATTAATTTTTGATTTAATTTTTTTGTTTATTTCTAAAGTTTCTAAAGCGCACAAGTTAAAGTATGAATTTATATTTATATGTTTAAATTTGGTTTTTTCTTTGTTGAAGCTATGGCCTGTCTCTATTAAATGATTGGCGAATTCAGAATAGTTATTATTTCGTAAACAGAGTTCATGTTCCCTGATTCTAGTTCTAAAATTTCTAGTAGTCATTCCTACGTACTGGGCGTCGCAATCATTACATTCCAAAGTGTATATCCCGTTTTTTTCGAATTTATTAGAAACATCCTTGTTATTAATTAAATTTTTTATTTTAGAATTAGTATAGAAGGCTGGAGAAATGTGATCTGGTAATATGCGGGATATTTTTAAACATAAGTCGCCTGTAAAAAGAAGTTTTTTATATATTAAGTTTTTACCAGGTTCGTTGTTATTATTGCCACTATAAATGTACTTTTTTGTTAAAAATTTTGTTTGTTTCTTATTAACTAAGCGATTAATTATTTCAGGTTTATAACCATTGTTTAGGCCTATTTGTTTTATAATGTTAATTTCATTATTATAATTATCATTGCTTAAAGGGACATTAATAGCACGATGAATCATTGAGTTGAAGGAAGCAAGTTTGTGAGATATGGGATGAAGTGAAGTTGATGGTATAACACAGTCAGTGTGTGTAGGTTTTCTATAAATATTAAATACACACTTATTATTTTCTAAATTAATATTTAAGTCTAAGAAGTTCAAACTGTTGTTATCATTATGTTCCAGTGTAAATTTTATATTTTGATGTAGGCTATTAATGAAAGTGAGAAAATTTTCTAATTGTCTGTTGCTACCCGACCAAATTACAAAGATATCATCAACAAATCGATACCACACAAATACATTAGATAAAAGGGAAAGTCCACAATCGAATAGTTTGTTTTCAAAAGAATTCATAAATATTTCAGCAAACAAAGGAGAAGTGGGATTACCCATCGCCAGACCATTATGTTGTTTGTATAATTTATCATTAAAGGTGAAGTAGTTTTGATTAATGCAAATTTCTAGTAATGTGGACATTTCCTTCACAATAGTAGGATCTAAATGGGAATTATTTAAAATGTTTATAATTAGGTTTTTACATTCGATAGTTGGAATGCTAGGAAAAAGATTAACAACGTCAAAAGACACTAATTTACTGTTGCTAGGTATGTCTAAATCTTTGATTTTATTGATTAATTCCAAACTGTTTTTAATTGAGTGATCAGATCTGAATAAATTATTGGATTTAAACAAGGATACAAATTTAGAACATATATTATAATTGGGGCTAGAATATGCCGGAACAACTGGTCTGATGGGGATGCATTGTTTGTGAAGCTTCGCTAAACCATACAGCTTAGGTGGTTGAGGATTGGTTGATACAAGATTATTATATTTTGGTGAACCGCATATTAAAGGGCAGCTCTTGATTGTCTTCTTGACGTCTTCTTGAAACTTCTTTGTAGGATCTTTTGAAAGCGTTGTAAAGTTATCACTATTTAAAAAATCTTCTACTTTATGAATATAGTCCGTTTTATTTAAAATCACTATGGTGTTACCTTTATCTGCTTTAGTTAAAGTGAGATTATTTTCTTTAATGGTTTTTTTAATATTATTTAAGGTTTGTTTTTCAGAATTTTTTTGGTTATTATTGTGATTATTTTTATTTTTAAGGTTTTTTTGAATGATTTCAGAAGATTTATGTTTAAGGGATTCTGGACATTTAAAGAGGGCTTGATCCGTGTCAGCAGCAAGTATTTCGACGTTATGAATTTTGTTATCTTGAATATTATAATTTAGTCCTTTTGATAATAAACACGTTTCTTTGGTAGTTAATTCATGATCCGACAGATTTATTATTCTTTCATTAAATTTATGATTAGAAAAGGTAACAATATTAGGTGGGGAGTTTTTCAATAGTTTTTTGGAGTTGAGAATAAGATTTTTAAGTTTTTTCTGTAACGTAATTTTCTTTTTGAATGCAACTTCACTAGCACAATTTCTCGCTTTGTCATCAAACAAATCCCATTCTACAGGATGTAAACTGTTCACAAGTTCAGTATGTAGAACTTTTAACAAAACTTGAATGTTATCTCTGATGTGGAACCACGATTTTATTTCTTCCTTTAACCACATATTCTTAGCAAAAAGAATTGATTTGGTAGCTGATGAACTGTTAGTTTTAGTTTTTATATTTATGTATTTTGGGAACACTTTATTTTTCAAACACATTTGATTAAAATATATATTTAGAGACACAATTCTGTACTTGCAAATAAGTTTAAAATAATATTTGCCCTGGTATGCTGTACTAGCGTTCACAATTTTTTGTATTTCTTGGGCATTAACTATGTAACAATTTCAAGACATTTTGTTTTGAAGAGTTTTAATTTTCAATGTACTATCGTTACTTAAATTTTAATTTTTATGCTACCGGTTTCGACACATCCGTGTCATTCACTAGCAAACTTAAAACTAAACTTAAAATTTAAAACAAGTACAGAAATGAATTAGATGTTATTAGGTGGGGGTGGTGGGAGGGGTGATTTTGCGGGAAGGGGAGAACAGTGGGCGGGGTCAATATCACACGGGAACAAAGTCAAAATTAAAAAATTAAAATAATAAGTGTGTATTTAATATTTATAGAAAACCTACATACACTGACTGTGTTATACCATCAACTTCACTTCATCCCATATCTCACAAACTTGCTTCCTTCAACTCAATGATTCATCGTGCTATTAATGTCCCTTTAAGCAATGATAATAAAAGTTGTTTGTGTATATGTTTAATTCTAAATAGATAAATTAATCAATGTAAAAGTACTCTGTTTAATTTAATATAACCCCTGCTCACACCAAGTATCCACAGCCGCCTACACAAGGTCCACCCCGAGATATGAATTCTTACAGATAAAACCGCTAGTCTCATGCTCCTTTTTTAAATAAACTATCCTACAATTCCTATTAATAACAGATGTTTGGAACATTTGGAGCAGTGGACTCATTTACCAACGTTGCTCACTCACGGGATACAGTTTTGTTAGAAAAAGATCACTCTCCAAAAGGTTAAGTTTAATTTCTAAGATTAGTGGTTAAGCACCATATTTGATGACAATGACAATCACCTTTGATTTTTTCTTCTTCCCTTTATCCGTCTCCACTGGTGCAGGTGTCTGAACAGGCGGGGGTTTAAGAAGGGGGGGCGGAGCGGGAAGCGAGGGGGGAGTGATGCGAGGAACAGGGGGGGCAGTGGGGACAGGGGGGACAGGAGGGGGAGCGGGGGCTGCCTCGGGGCCAGGATCCAGGTCAGCCAGGTCGGAGTAGAAGCTGTCCAGAGCGGCGCAGAGAGCGTCATCCTTGGGGGGCAGCGGCGGCGGCGGCAGAGGGGGGTCTGGTGGGGGGAAGGGGCCCACCACATTCTGCAAAAAAAGCAGATGAAATTAAGATCAGAACCTTTTTTTTTATTTTAGCGATTGTACAAATACAAAATATAATGGAGATTTTAAGTATAGATATTGTATTTCTTAGTCCTCCTCATCTAGAGGGTCCTTTGCCGAGGCAGACTAAAGATATTTAATTATATGTAGTTTATTGGTCTTTTATGTAGTTTTTAGTATCTTTATTAGGATTTTCATTGATTTCTTTCAGCCAAAATTTGTATTCTTACTAGTAAAGGATTCATTATTTTTGAATAGCTTCAATAATATATTTTTGTTATAAATATATTTGTTGCACATTTGGTACGTCAAAGCTGTTGAAAATTTCAATTGAAGGCTTTCTAAAGGGTACTTTCAGTATGGTTCTTTATGATTCCTTTTTGAATTGAATGCAGGTTGTGTATGTATTTATGCGTAGCAGATCCCCATCCTATAATTCCATATTCAATTCGAGAATGACATAACGCATAGTATACTTTTTATCTCTCTTCTTACTTTTACTAAAGAATAGCAACTAAATGTTGAGGTAAATACAACCTTATCCAAGGTTGGATGACATAGTTCCACCGGCTAGAGAGATGGGACTCTTGTCAATCATTTTTACATTGTTCTTCTATGGTTATTCGATTCTCTAATTATTAATGATGGGCTCTGTAATGTTGGCTAAAGGAGGAAGCACAACTTCAAAAATTAATGACGAGGATACATGGAATTTATTTTTAGTATTAGAGGATCTAATGATTTTTTTACTGTATTGCTGGCTGATTTGGTACTCTTCCATATGGTATAAAGTCCTTATATAAAAGGCAATCAAGTAAACAGATTATTTTCACTTACCTGTGATCTGACATTCTGCAGGTCTTGGCTGGTGATTGGTGGTGGGGGCGGACAGGGGGGAGGGGGCGAGCAGGTACCCGGGGGTAGGGGCTCAAGGGGGATTCTGGAAGAATACAATTCAGTTAGTGAATTTAATACCTGTGTGCAATAAAATGCATTTTGTGAATATCTAGACCTCTACTTGACTTACTTTAACCAGTGATTACGGATATTATTTGAAGTAAATAATGTAAATGAAATTTTGGTCTCCGGTGACATTTAAGATGTTTTATATTTTTCAACAAAAATCTGAAAAAATCACTAGATATTGGAAAGTTATAAAGAGGGGTCAGGTGGTTATTCGGCTGTGGGGACCAATGACGACATGTGGAAGACTTTTTTTGTTTGATTATGAAAAATAAAATTTGAAAAAAAAAATCAAGTAACGAGAGACAAAAATTTTATATAAATTTTCTACTCCAAATAATGTCAGGATTCCCTGGTTAAAGTAAGTTAAATACATACATTAACACCTTAACACCCTGTAAATCGAATAATAGCTTATTATAATAATTAGGATAATTTTCCCTGGTTTTGTAAAAATTTTCAATCATCAAGATGAAGATTCTTTGAAATATAATCTAAAGGACATCTAAGAAAATTAGATGTCCTTTTCTTTAATCAATCCATCTATTTCATTTTTTAATTAGAAAATTAGATGTCCTAATGGACAAAAAAAATAGTCCAATTGGACAAAAGGTTGGACAAAAAATTGGATAAAATGGATGGGATCGCCACGATCAACTGAAAATTTTGTATGAAAAAATATCGGAAATCAGACAATTTTATTTAGTTAACTTAACCATGGACCCACATTATTACATGCGTAAGCTACAAGCGACTCTAATTTAACCGTCAATATGGGACTCCAAGCATTTGAGTAATAAATCGCATCTCAAGTGATGTCGTGCCTAGAATCTGTCAGATTTTTATAGATAGAATTCGTCTGCCGTCGCCTTTCTAGATTTCCTTAACGCCCCCTAATTTTCTTTGAGACTTCTACTGCCCACCCGAAAATCTCCAGTGCCCACAAGTTTTACAAATTGTCAAATATCATGTTTATTATCTCACTTGATTGTGAGCACGTCGACTGCGGGCGGTGGTGGAGGGGGCGGCGGGGGCAGCGGGGGGGGCTCCTCTGGCGGCGGAGGGGGCGGGGGCGGGGTGGTGCAGATGTCCATGTCCTCCAGCCCCTCGGCCATACTGCCCGGGTAGTGCCACTGCTGCAGCCCCGTCTCCACGTGCTCGTACACGTAGCAACCCGACTCGCTACACACACACAACGGACAACGGTCATCAATCAGCGAAATGAACGGGTCACGCTTTAAGGGGAGTTATGCACACCACTTTAAAGGGTCAGAAATACAGGCAATTAAAATGGCAATTTAATAAAATAAAAATAACATTTTTAATGCTACTGGAAAAGCAATTAAAAAAAAATTCTGAAATTACTATCCACCTTGTATCAACTTAACCCTTAGAATGCCAGCTAGTGTGCTAAGCAACCCCTCATGCGCCGGATGATACTACATACGCCAATATACAGAGTGCTGCTTGCTAATCGGCATTGAACATCGACATTTTTAATGTCACTTACAGAAAGTTCAGCAACTATCTTTTGACACATGTCACAAAATAGTAAAGCTGCCCCTATACACTTTTTAATTTGTAATCTTCTCCGTGATTTTTATTATTTTTTTTTTTTTGGAAACAAACAGTTATAATATTTTATAATGTATAATAAAATATGTGCAAAATATATATATTTATCATTGTGTATATATATATATATAATTATATATTGGTGTATAACCGTTTTACGGAGAACATGAAAAAATAAATAAATAAATAATGCAGGATGTTAAGGGACATACTTGACTTACTTTAAATGGTGAATTTATTGTGCATGTTGGTATTTAATGTATTCCTACAAACCTATCAACAAATCCATGTGTTGCAGTTTTGTTTTGCAACATAAGCATGTTAAACTGTGATTCAATAAAAAGAAGAAACAAAAACGAATGTTAAGTCCTATTTTGGAAAGCAGCTATGGTGAACACTGAAAATTATAAAAAAAAATTTAAAAAAAAAGATAAAATGTTTTTTGAGCAGTTGATAGAGAAAAAAGACATCAACAAACTCTCTAAAAATATAATTTCAAATTTTCATGGCCATAAGTATTATCTTGATTTATTTTTGGAGGTATTATGCAGTGTTGGGCCTCTTCTTCTTTAGCCAACGTTTCGGACAGCGTTACAATGTCCATCATCAGGGCAGATGTGTAATCTTGTGAAAAATTGGCTAAAGAAAGAGGTAGCACAACAGGGCGAAATACCCCAAGAATAAATCACGAAAATACGAGAATTGATTCATTTATCAATGCTCTTTACCACAACTGTAAAGTCATTTTGGAAAAGTCAATCAACATCAGAATTCTTAGCTCTCCTTGTAGGGATCATATTTCTAAGAAAAGTCCTAGTTGAAAAAAAAAAAATTTAATTCTGACCCTCGATAAAGTGGTGCACATAGAAATATGCAAAAATTAAAAAACCAACAATAAAAAATACTTAACAGTATGAAGTTTCACTTTCCCCACATAATGATATACTCTTTATCATGAAAATTTTCCACTCTGAAAGTCTTCAAGCAAAACTCGCAGGTAGAAAATCGCTCAATACTTTTTGAGAGTGCACCATTATGTACTAGGAAATAGTGAATAAATCTGAAATAAGCTGTAAATTAAATATTTGCTACGACTCCAACCGATTTGAGAAACTTTAAATATGTTTCAAACACGCCGATGATTTTATTTTGACAAACTTTCGATGATAAATCATTCTTCCAAAAATGTTAAAAAACATTTCGCAGATGTTCACCAGCCCAGTAAAAGTGAACCGTCCACGTTGGCAATATCTAATTGCCCATTTTTCTGGTGGACAATACTACATACCACCCGGTATGGTCGGAAGGACTACATATTTGCTGGACATCCCTTCTTGACCTGAAGACAAAGAACAAAGCATAAAATCTAAGTATTATATTTTTAAAAAACACTAACAGTTTGTAACAATATACTTAGCAACTTACCAAAAGGGAAATACCATCCTTACCGCTGTCTGTTTGCCGTCTCCACATCATCTCGTCCCCTTTCTCCTCGTGTCTTGACAACTTCCAACCATTTGAGGAATTCCACCATTTTAAAACACCGACGTAATTGCAGTGATTTTATTTGAGTAATTTGCGATCTTAGACAGATATTGATATAAATCTTATTGGAACTAAGTTAGTTATCATTTTTCAAATATCCAAAGATCATTACAATTTCACGTTTTCCTTGTGTAATATTGTTTCCGGAAATAAAATCTTATCTATAACATCAAGTCTTACCATCATACGCAAATTTGTCTCAATTGTTAAATAAAATAATGTTTCATATATTCAGAAACATCAATAGATTTATTTTTAGGTATAATTTATATATTTTTCTAATTATATCTGCAAAATGATTTCACGGTGTAAATTGAAAAATTTTAACAATGCTTTTGAAAATTAGCAAGCAGGAATGAATCCAAATTAAATACACAGGCAGGAAAGGCTCCGATTAATTAAAACAAAATTGGAAAATATCCATTAACAAAGCATCTCAGTTTATAGAAGTTTATTTTGAAAATATCACAGATTTAATATCACAGTAATTGTTTGGCCATAGCCTTTGGCCAAATATGGACTTTATGTTATGTGGAACATTAAGTATCTAGTGGAGATTAAAATACATAATAATTACAATTAATCAGTCAATGGGTTAAAATAGTTGTGTTAAAAATAACTTCACTCACTAACTAAAAGCTAAGACGAATTTTAATTCCGTGATTAAACAAAGTTAGTATATATTCTGGTTTCTAATAGTTCTGTATTTTAGTCACAATACAAAAAGGAAATTCCCCCTTTAAATTTAACAATAATCAGAGCTTATGCTTTATGGAAAATAAATCCTTAACGGATTAAAAATATTCAAGGTAAATAACACTTCAAGACCTTTAAAACTGTGGTTTCAAAATACATAGTCTAGGATTATTCCTGTCAAACATGTTTTAAGACTGACGTAATGAAAACTTTACCCCAAAAAGAAATAACTAGGGACAATAAATTTGTACTTACATAATTTATTATTACACTGCTATCTTCAGAACTCAGTTTCATAATGAAAAGAGTGGACTAGCTAAATGAGAATTTGACCTCACGGAAAAATAAATAGGCTAGCTGAATAACATTTTGACCTCATGGTAAAGAATAGCTACAGTGTAAAAATAAATACACTAGTTAAATGAAAACTTGACCTCACAGATACATTAACATGAGTCAGTGAGAAATTGACTTTGAATGTTATTACGTTATTATAATTAAGAATATATTATTAATATTATTACGCTGGTTAAATGAGAACTATGCTTTATAGATAAATAAACAAACTGACTAAAAGAAAACTTGACCCAGAGAAGAAATAAGTACACTCGCTACATGAGAGCTTTACTCCATAGAGAAATAAGAAGACTACTAAATGAGAACTTGACTCCATAGACAAATAAATGAGAAGTTGACTTTGCAGATAAATAAGTAGATTGCTAAATGTGAACTTAACTCCGTAGATTAATAAATGAGAAGTTGACTCTGCAGAGAAATGATTACACTGCTAAATGTGAACGACTCCGTAGATAAATAAATGAGAAGTTGACTCTGCAGAGAAAAGAGTAGACTGCTAAATATGAACTTGACTCCGTTAGATAAATAAATGAGAAGTTGATTCTGCAGAGAAAAGAGTAGACTGCTAAATGTGAACTTGACTCTGTAGATAAATAAATGAGAATTTGACTCTGTAGAGAAATAAGTAGACTGCTAAATGTGAACTTGACTCTGTAGATAAATAAATGAGAAGTTGACTCTACAGAAAAATGAGTAGACTGCTAAATGTGAACTTGACTCTGTAGAGAAATAAGTAGACTGCTAAATGTAAACTTGACTCTATAGATAAATAAATGAGAAGCTGACTCCGCAGAGATATAAGTAGACTGCTAAACGGGAACTTAATCCACAGACAAAGAGATGAGAAGGTAAGTCTACAGAGAAAAAGTATCTAGATCTTTAGCGGGGTGAGATAAGAATGTATCCAGGGAATGCGTGTGTACCTGCTGAATCGGCAAGTCCACTGAGAAGGCGCGGCGTTCTGTTCCAGCGTGGTTAGTTCACTCCCCGCCGTATCCAACTGCTCCTTCAAGTACATGTCGAAATTGTCTACCTTAGCTACTGCCCACAGAGTCTGGAATAAACATAAATACATTTCTTTTAAATTGTTCAAAGAAACAAAGCTACCACAATGGAGTGCCAAAATCAACCCTGATGTATGGCAGGGAGGAAAGAAACTGGTAAATAAGGATGAAATTATACAGACGAAATGCTGTACAAAAGAGATCTCTAAGATATATTGGAAAAAATGCAAGGCTAATAAAATTAAGGGGACGTAGGATGGTTTGGGCATGAATAGCATATGAACAAAGAAAGGAGTGTTGGGAGAATATATGATGCGGAAGTGAATGGTGGAAGAAGTTTGGGACGCCCGAAGAAGACGTGGCACAATCGACTGAATCAAATACTTGAGCCAGGCTATGTTAATAAAGCTGGGTCAAACATAAATTTCTTTAGGAAAGTACATTGTGTACCTACAGTCTAATTGCTATGTGACTACATTCTAATAGTATAATACAAGTAAAAGTAAACCAAGGTAATTCTTACCTGCAGCTCAATGTAGAGTTTTTGCAGAGGCGGCACAGGCGGTAAGCTCTGGGTCAAGAAATTAAGTTTAGCCTCAATCAAAGTTTTCTTTTCCTCTAGCTCACTCATTACCACTTCTTTCTCAACTTCAATCTCCTTCACAGGGGGGACTATTGTCTCACCTCTATGAAACATGATGTTCCCCTTCTTGAAATTGGAATAAGTATTCTTTTTGGTTGACGGGACGTTGAAATCTCTTTCATTCAAGTCTGGTTGAAAACCCAAACCCATTCTTTCGCCGCATATTTCAAAATTCTGCGCGTACTTTGTTGTGTAGCTTAAATCTGGTTTTAGGGGCGGGCCTGAAGGACCAGCAGAATTAATTTCTTCAATATTTGGAGCTAATTTTTTAGCTGGCAACACATCCAATGCTATTCTTCTTTTCCTCTTGAATGCAGAATTCTCAATGCCTCCCTCTGGCGGTTCGTACTTATTGAAAACTTTCATTTCTGATACTGGTTCGATTGGCGTCGATTTGTTTTCAATATTTACATTTGAATTCATCAATTCCTGTGCAATTGATTGTTCATCTATTAAATTAATATTTTTGTCATGATTTTCATCAGACTTCGGATAGTCCTGCGTAACATGAACTTCTTCAATGTTTTGAACACTTGGAAACAGAGGTTTGAAAGGCAAAACTTCTGGTTTTGGTTGAGACGTCTCGTCTGCAGATTTGTTAGAGGGATACTCCATAGTTTCAGAAGCAGAATTATCAGAAGAGATTGTGGGTTGGTCAATGGGTTGTTCTTTTTCTATTTGAGCTATCAGGTCATCCACGTCCATATCCAGAGCCGTGTGATTCTTAGGTGGAGGAGGAGAGCCCGGGGGCGTTTGGGGAGCCTTGACAGGGCTATGGTTCCCAGACCCGGATTGCGAACCACTTTTGGGAGATCCCACCAGATATTTTATTTCATCAGGAACGAGTTCACCCAGTTTTTTCAATAGCTCAGACTTGGCTTCAATCAGTTCTTCCAAATTTTCAGCCTCAAGGTCATCATCATTTTTAATGTGTCCAGCTTCTAAGTCATTTTCTTCCGTTACCTCCGGCTGAAATAAAAAATAGAGCGTAATTAAAAAAGAAAAAAAAATCTGATAATTACACATTAATTAAGTTTTTTTTATCAGAAGCTGGTGAATCTCACAGTAAACCACTTACTTGAAGTCAGGAGACTCTAACCAGTGAATCATCATTTAATTAATTTGAAAACATAATTTTCAAATGTCTCAGATTGAAAACTTAGCCATCATGAGAACAGAGATGGTGGAGTTATCCACTCAATCTTGTCACTTCAGGGGAATTCTTTCATCACTGACATTTTTAAATATGTACATACTTAAATTACTACTTATTGTAAAATTGATGAAAAGTGTAATATTATGTTACCTGTAAAAACTGGGCATCATTGATCACACATTTTTCAGGAACAGATTCAGTTTTAATATCAGCATCATCAATTTCTTCATTCACTATTACAGATTCCAAAATATCTTCATTGACCTCCAATTTCTTGAAATCTATTTGAATAGCATCACTTTTAATCATTTCAATTCCAACATCCTCGCTAAAATCAATATCACTCTTTGTCAAAACTAGCGGAAGAACTTCTTTTTCTGATATTTCAATTTGAACAATAGGTTCATCATTTAAAGCAACAACTGGTACGTCCAATTCAACAGATTTTGAAACTGCCAAGTCTTCTTCTAACTTTGGACCATGAGTTTGAGGCGTATGATTGTTGGGCAATATCGGAGAGTAAGTCTTTCTTATTTTGGGCTCAAGAGTTTTAAAATTTTCCGGTCCATGAGTTTTTGGAAAATCTGGACCGAATGCTTTGGGTAGGTCCGGTCCAAATGTCTTTGGTTTTTTTGAAACTGACGATTTAGATCTTTCTGCAGTTTGGTTGAAAGGTTTAGCTTTATCTTTTGGTTTAGCGTTTGGGGGATAAACACGTACGATGGAGTTACGTTTGGATTCTTCATCATCTGAACCGGAATCTGAATTGTAGTATGAAGTTATCAATGTGATCCTCCTATGAACAGAAAATAAACCTTTTAATCAGTGAAACGTATTTTCTTTCTTATTTAGTTGTTAAAATAACCAAAAAAGTATATGTGGCGGTCGAGATCATGGTAGGAGTTGAAAAAAGAATGGACGAAAATTGAGGAAAATAATTTCCATCGGGTCCTATGTTGTATTTGCGGATGTTATGTGGAGGGTTTTTTTTTTAGGAAAGGAAGGAAATGGTCTTGAAGAGTGGCACGCTGGAAGAATGGCATGTTGAACTCAAGAGTCGTAAAAACAAGCCACATCTCATTTGACAAATTCAACCGTGAACCAATGTTGGGCGAGTATTTGGGGGGTTTCCTGACATGCAGCGGTGATGTTTATGTCACTAGTTCCTCGGAGCATCTTCCATTGAAACAATAGTAGAACAAGGACAGCATTCCCACTTGACTTGACTTGATTCCACCTGTTCTGCACATAATAATCAAGTATGTATATGTTTGTTAAGCAAATGTTGATATGAGGTGTGGCCTGCTAACGCTCGCAGCTAAGATATATAGAACAAGGTGAAACAAAATAAATAACAGATTTATAAGTAGAGTTTGTACAGAAGAGTACTTACTCTTCTTCTTCTTCTTCAGTGGAGGAATCCTCTGAAGAGGGTTCAGGCTTTTTGGGAGTGGGGGGCGCCTTGCGAGGGCGGGGGACTGATGCTGGCTTGCCTAAAAGTTTAAAATACAACATTTAAATGGAAACATTTTCAACTATTCATTTTTTTATACATAAACATTCCTAAAGCAGAGATAAAAGTAATAAGACAAAAAGAAACAAAACAAAAAAAAACACATCGGCTCTTCCAAGCCAAATACATAATTGTTTACTTTTCGGGAGAGCGGTGTTGAAATTAGAGAAAGGAGGTATAAGACCACTTACAAAATAAAAAATTTATCAGTCAATTACAATTAGTGAGCATATAATTCTTGATTTTAAAATGTCTCTTTATCTCCACCTACTTTCGTCCTTTTTATTATTATTACGGGAGTGGGGGGCGCCTTGCGAGGGCGGGGGACTGATGCTGGCTTGCCTAAAAGTTTAAAATACAACATTTAAATGGAAACATTTTCAACTACTCATTTTTTTATACATAAACATTCCTAAAGCAGAGATAAAAGTAATAAGACAAAAAGAAACAAAACAAAAAAAAACACATCGGCTCTTCCAAGCCAAATACATAATTGCTTACTTTTCAGGAGAGCGGTGTTGAAATTAGAGAAAGGAGGTATAAGACCACTTACAAAATAAAAAATTTATCAGTCAATTACAATTAGTGAGCATATAATTCTTGATTTTAAAATGTCTCTTTATCTCCACCTACTTTCGTCCTTTTTATTATTATTACTCATTCATTCATTAAGTTTTAAGGCCCGTTCACATCTCAAACTACCTAATGACCTTCTATGTACTTACCTAATACGTACTATAACCATGAAATAATTTAATTTAACATACCTTATAATTTGTATTATAATGAACTGTGTATGTCTTATGTCTCAAAAACAAGATAGTCATCATTTAGTCTTGGCAAGTTAGTCCCGAGACCAGGAGATAAAACAGTCTACGCTGTGACATAGACTGTATCATAGACTTCCTACGCTGTGGGCTATACATTCAATGAATATTATTATGTAGTTCATCAACACCCCTTGACTGTAACAGAGGGACTTATATACAATCTATGAATATAAGTTTCCTTCGCAGGGGCTAGGCCAGGAGATAAAACAGTCTGTGGCGATTGTTATGCCACCTACTTACGTAGCGATACCTATATTATTACTGCACGGCTGTCTATACCTATTACCTAGCTACGCATTATAATTTTGACCACCTTCTAGAAAGAGCTCGGATCTGCGACACATAATACACAGTGTTGCGCCACAATATCGAGAAACTTCTCGCGTGTACATGGTTGACCTACCTTCCGTATACCTTCGGGTCGGCCTATATAAGGATTTGAGCAAGCCAAGTCAGGAAGTCGTTCGTACAGTCTCGAAAGCAGCATTCATTCGGCAACGGGCCGTGGGCACGTCTGCAGTCCTCTGGTCGGAATAATCTTACGCAATTTATTTGTAAATAGGGCAACTTTAAATATTGTAAATACATCATCTTGATCATCACGACCATCCAGTGTTAGTATTCCGACCTGCAGCACGCAGAGGTATCGACACACCGATATCTCCCTTTGTCAATGTGAGGCCCAACATTTTCTCCTGTTGTGCTGTGACATAGACTGTATCATAGACTTCCTACGCTGTGGGCTATACTTTCAATGAATATTATTAATTCATCAACACCCCTTGAATGTAACAGAGGGACTGACCTGACTGATTTGGCGGGGCGACTGCTGCGGGGGCCACAGCGAGGCCGGGCGGGGGCTCCCAACTGACAGTGTTGGTGATCTGCTCCCAGTAGTACGGGAAACCACTGGAGGGGTCCACACACATAGACCAGACTGGAAATAAAACATTCATTAATCGCAAATTGTAACGCCTTAACCCTTTCAGCACGTCTTGATGAGATTGTGCATTCAAGACGACACTACTATAAAATACAACTATTTGCATAGTGGAAAATACTGCTTTTAAAATTACAATTCACGACTTGCTCTGTATTCCACATGGCAGAACGGACGTTATGGCCCAGCATAGCATGACAAGAGGTACATTTATTTATGTAAAGTTATTTATATGTCATGTGTATTGTAATAGCATTTGTCAATCTGTTATACACATAAAAAATAAATTAAAAAATTAAAAATTAAAAAAATAAAAAACGTAAAATGAAAATTAGTTTTCACCATATGGGATGAGAACTAAGCCGTATTCTATGACATTTCTTATTAAAATT
Organism: Limnephilus auricula; assembly: GCA_951813805.1. Lineage (NCBI taxonomy): Eukaryota > Metazoa > Arthropoda > Insecta > Trichoptera > Limnephilidae > Limnephilus > Limnephilus auricula. Next base: position 5,958,085 of record OX638401.1, read on the forward strand.
TTTAATGCAGTGTTGGCCATCGCCACAAATGCAAACATTGTATTTTATCGGAATAAAGGTGAATCAAAAGGTTTTTTCTAAAAAAACATTTGTTTTAAGTGTGTCCAGTCATCCTGAAAGTTTGCCGACAAAACATGTGCAAAGGTATGACCAGTGGCGGTTTTCTCTAAAGTGCGGTTGTGCGGTGAACTCCCATTAAAAAGATGATAAAATAAAACAATCTTGTTGTATAGTAATATAAGCGCATCACAGATAGCTCGACATTAAAATTCCGTCTTTAAAACTCGCGCCACCGAAAAATACGGTATCTATTCCCATTTTGTGCGCGTTGCGATCCGCACACATTATTTGTCCATACGAAAAAATCATAGCCGATACGAATCGCTGTGCCGCGGCCGGTAGAATGGACAAAACTACGCAGCTTGGTGCGCCGATCACGAGTCAAGATCTCACGTGACCTCCGAACTTTGACGAGTCTCGCCGAAACGAAGCCCGAGATTGTCGCAGGATGACCGGCTGACGGTCGACTTTTGCACCGACGGATGCAAGTTAAATGTTATATATTATGGTATTTAACTTTGTAGTCATTTTTGTACATTTTTATTTTCTTGTTTCTGCATTTCTCCAACCGTTTACTAAGGCATTTGTAAATCTACTATTGAAGTGGACCGATTTTGACTTCTGTTTTCGTATTTTTTTTTTAGATAAGTCGTTATATCCCGTAGTTACGAGTACATTTACTTAAGTTTCGGCAAACAAAGTCGCTAGTTATGCAATTTTGTGTTGAGCTTTCCCAGTATTGTTTCGGCTTTCAAATTGAAAGTGGTTGCATTTATCGGTTGTCGCGAATATTCTGTCCTAATTTTTTCACACAATGACGGAATACAGTGTTATATACAAAAAATAACGCTAATGCTTATGAAAAAAGTTTGGAAATTAAATATAATTATTTTTTGTATAAATGAAAAAAAGCTCATTTTATTTCGTGCCACCTTTATTTGTGAGTCTTGTTTTTTTTTATGTTTTAAAATATCAATTATATTATATTCTACAGTCTACGCAATTTTTCTTATTGAAAAAAAAACAATCATAATTAGCAACGTACATTGAGTGTTGTAAAAACCATTAAACAATTTAAATCCTCTAAAACTTTTTTTGGTCGTTTAATAATTGTGTCGAGGAGTGTCAAGTTATTTAAAAACAATAGTATTTATTTAGGTACCCCTCCACTAACTTTATTTAATTTGTATGACAAGAGTAAATTTTGATTAGACAATATATCTTCTCTTGAATTTCTGAACCCCCCGTTAAAAAGACCACAAACCGCCACTGGGTATGACACAGCCCTAGAGCTCACTTTTAAAATAAAATTTGCATATTATGCGTATCCCTATTTTCTTAACATTTTTATGAAAGTTTTAATGTTAGTTAGGAAAATACGAAAAATTATACGAAATACAAAATAGCTGTTAAAATGCATTATTCTGCAATTTTACAAATGATTATAATCAGTGGCGGTTTTCTCTAAAGTGCGTTTGTGCGGCGAACCCCCATCAAAAAGATGATAAAATAAAACAAACTTGTTTTGTAATAATATAAGCACATCATAGATTGCGCGCCACTAAAATTCCGTCTTAAAACCCGCGCCACCGTAAAATACGGTAGGTATCTATCCCATTTTGTGCGTCTTGAAATCCGCACAAAACTCCCCATACTAAAGAATCCTATTCGGTACAATCCCTCTGGCGGTGATTTGTACAAAACTAGGAATTTCTTACCAAAATAAGGACAAAGGTGTGCGCCGCGTCGCCGCGTGTGATCGCGATTCATGATGTCACGTGACCTGCGAATGCCATACATACAGCGAACATAGACGAGTCTCACCGATGATTCCCGAGCCCGAGATGTCCGCAGACTGACCGGCTAACGGTTGACCTTTGCAGCATAGGGATGCAAGTTAGATGTTATTTTTTTACGTTATATTACGGTATTTATCTTTTAGTCATATCAATCTTGTAGTCATTTTTGTACATTTTTATTTTCTTGTTTCTGCATTTCTCCAACCGTTTGTCAATGGCATTTGTGAATCTACTATTGAAGTAAACCGATTTTGACTTCTGTTTTCGTAAATATATTTTTTTTAGATAAGTCGTTATATCCCTTGGTTATATTTACGAAAGCTTCGGCAAACGCCGCATGTCGTCGCTAGTTATGCAATTTTGTGTTCTGCATTCTCCAGTAGGTATTGTTTCGAATTTCCAATTGAAAGCGTTTGCGTTTGTTGATTGTCGCGAATATTCTGTCATAATTTGTTTTACACAATGGCGGAATACAGATTTGTGTATATAAAAAATAATGCTTATACTTATGAAAAAAGGTTGGAAATTAAAAATAAAGGACCTCCGCGTCCTGAGCTTTTATTAAATCAAGTTGTTGCCTATATCTTCTCTTGAATTTCTTTTTTATAGGTATTAATTGAAAATAATTTCCCTGGGCCTATGTCATATTTAAAGATGCTGGGTGGAGGGTCTTTTTGAGGAGAGGAAGGAGTGAACATGGGTCTTAAAGTGACCCATGTTGTAGGAAGGAGGAAACACAGAGGCCGGCAAATCATTCCACAGCCAAGCTGTTGAACTAAAGAACTAGTCTTAGAACCGACCCGTTCTCATGTGACAAATGTCAACCATGTACATAATATGTTGAGCGCGCGTTTGGCGTGTTTCCCGACTATGCACCTAGTTACTCGGAGCATTTTCCATTAAAATACCGGTAGAACAAGGATAGCGTTCCCACCCGACGCCTTTGTTTTAAAGATTGCAATCTGTTTTTTAAGACGGGAGAATCTATCAAACGGACCGCCCGTTTCTGCACAGATTCGAGGGTGTTTTTCAGGTACTTTGGGGCTCCAGACCAGAGGTGGCTACCAAATTCAATCATGGGGCGCACTTGCGATTTGTAGAGGGTTAGCAGTTGTGTACTATTAAGTACCCAAGAAAAAACACTCTCGAGGTAACTGTCCATTCTTTGGAACTTTGGAATCGTTGGAATTTCTGAACCCCCTGTTGAAAAGACCACGAACCGCCACTGATAATAATTACGTAAAGGTATTTGAACCGTAAATAAAAATAAAATTAAATATGTCTTACTCCGCTTACCGATTAATATGGAATATTTCTTATTTAAATAGTTAGATTTCTTCATTATTACGAAAAGTGAGTATTTATGTCGGGAGAGATGAAAAAATATTTTGTATAATTTATGTTCGACGTCATGTTTGGCCAAGTGAAGCGGCCTTTTACAGTTCATTTCAACAATTACTACAAGAAACAACTATTTACGTGCACAAAATAGGTTATTAGGTTCTTAGTTTCGGTCAACTAAGTAATTCATGCGTATTTAGATTGAAACCAAATTTCGCCAACTACACTTTACCAAAATAAAAATCAATGATACTCACTAGGTTCATGACCATGCTTCACTGTATCGGCAGCAATAACTGGAACAGATGGTCCTTCACCATCACTGTTACTATCCGAGCCATAGTCTCCTAAGAGACCAGCGAGGGCTCCACTCTTGGGAGGGCGGGCCATATCAGTTTAGGCTGAAAATAACGTTTCAAAATTAAAAATTAAACCTATAAAATAACGTTAATCGAATGCTTTTGAAGGTATTTGAGTCAATGCCTAGCATTTTCAATACACACTGAGATAATAAATGCGTTAGTCATTTTTTTCCAGATATTCGTGTATAAATATAACATAACCTTTAAGTTCGATCACAATATGTCAATGAATAAAATGTGTTTTGTAAGTGATAATTCGGTTCATCTTCATAGGCTATACATTATATGTTGATAATAGTGAAAATTGAGGTTTACGTACTTTCCCATGCAGTAGAATAATGTTTGTCTGACGATTCGTTTTGGAAAATGAGCACCGGCCGATGACCACTGAACAGTTTTTCATGCTACCATTCCATCAACAAGTTATGTTATTTCATAAAATAAATTATAATAAGGCAATAATTTGCTAGCCTTAAAATTTATCTGGAGTAAAATTAACGTCTCGCTAAAAATTTTAACAAATTTATTTATCGTCAGATGACATCTTCGACAATTATTTTGATCTATGAAAATTTATGAAAATTGCATCTCAAATGAACATAGACAAAAAAATAAACTATGATAGTTTCTAGCTTGTCTATGATATAAGTGGTCCACACATGGAAAAGAAAATATCAGATCAGAGTTCTGTGAAGCGCGACCATTATTTTTACTACTTATCATAGACAAATTATTTCTAAGTTCTATGGTCGCAAGTAGTTTGTTTGTATATCTATGGTCGCTGTCATTTGTCAGTTGTCAAACAAGAAGGAAGCGCTTTAATTTTATTCTTTCCGACGCTTATTAATTGAAATAACCAACTTCTAAGTTAATCTCGCTAAACTAGGATTTCATATTTTCACCAAATCATGTCTGAAGGTACGTTAATAGCTGTTTGTGTGAAAATGTTAAAATTTTTGTTTTTATTGGTTATTTAATGAATTGATATTTTATTACAGAGGATGTGATCAGACGGCGTCTGTTGATAGACGGTGATGGTACGGGAGATGATAGAAGGCTTAACGTCCTGCTAAAGACCCTCATCAAGTGGTGTAACACTAATGACCAAACTCCAGAGGACAGGTTAGTCTAACAATTCAGCGATTGTTTGCTCGGATGTTTTAAATCTTTTCTGAATGAGGTTTAACTTTATTTTCCCTGACAACCCTTTAAATTGCATAGGATGTGCTGAAATGTACTGTAGCGGATAATTCCATTATTTTAATCAGGCTCTATCACCAAAAGTATGTTGCCTGTTGTATGCTGATTTCTAACAGTATGTACGATCTACAGTTTCTCGTGTCTAGGATAAACAAGGTATGTATGAAGAATGATGAATGTAAGTAAGTCTAAAGTCATGGTGTTTGAAAGAGATAGTAGTACAAAAACAGTGTGCAATATGTTTGTGAATGATGAACACCTGAAGTAGGTTGTCGAGTTTTTGTATTTGGGAAGTATGTTTACGAGAGATGGGAAGGCTGATAGAGATATTGAAAGAAGGATAAATGCAAGTAACTGACTGAATGCGGTTGGCACTAACAAAAAACTCCAAAGAAGCGAAGCTAGCAGTCCACAATAAAGTGCTGTTATCTACCTTGATGTATGGCAGTGAGGCTTGGAACTGGCAGAGGAAGGTTGAAAGTAGACTGAATGCTGTAGAAATGAGATCCCTGAGGTGTAGGTGTAGTAAATCCATGTAATGTAGAGCAAGAAGTGCAAATAGAGGAAAATATGTGACGCAAATATGAATGGTAGAAGAAGTCGGGGACACCCGAGGAAGACATTTCATGATCAAATGAATCAGATACTTGAGTCGGACCATGTCAAGAGTCAGAATAATAAAAGAGTATAATAATGGTTCGTTAGTTAGTTTGACTCTTTTTCCTAAAATTATTTATTACTTGGTTGTGTGTTTATACATTTACACAATATTCGATAAAAACTATACCCTAGATTAATTAATATATTATAGTACAAACTGATTAACTTCTTGAGTGTAACATGGATTTCCAAAAATTATCCATATGGATCAATAAAAAAACCATTACTCTGAGCTATTCTATTATATATTAGGTTATAATATTATTTTTACAAACATATGAACACATTATCTGTGGGGCTTAAAAGCAAAAACGCCACTCTCCATAAATTACGAAATTGAGTTATAAATGCCTATCATAATAATAATAATAGCCTAATAATCTATGCGCAATGCCCGTAGCTACAAAATGGTTTTTGAGATCCTTAGAAAAATCAACCACAAATCATGGAAAAATCGAAATGAAAATAGGGTTAGGATGAAAATCACCACTCTCCACAGCGATTAACAATCAAAATAACCACTCTCCACAAAAGCCAATCACAAGCCTGAATTCAAAATAAATTCAACATGACCAATCAACACATTATTACAATATTTTTTATTATAATATTTCACTTTGAATGATACTTTTTAAGATTTTACTAAAAAATCACACAAAAAATGCGAAGCATTCTTTGATCGGTTTTTTGTCATTTACAGAAAATAGTACTTTTGGAGAGTGGCGTTTTTGCTTCTAACGCCGTTCTTCCATGGAGCTACGTTCAAGCGACGCGATCGCCGCTCGTCTGTGTTTTCCATACTATTATTAATGTTTGAAAACGCCGCCAGGCGGTAGCGGTAGCGTCGCTTGTGAGTAGCTACGTGGAAGAACGGCGTAAGGCCCTTATCTGATAAGAAGTACACATTAACAAAAACATTATTTTGTACAAAAAAAAAATACATAAAATTTTGATTCGGCACACATTAGAGTTAATCTTATATGAAACAAGCATAAAATATGTGTATTGCATGTATGGTACAGATACTGAAACACACATTGTTTTATATTATTCAAAGTTTCAGAAATTATTAACAAAGTAATAAAATATTTCTTTATTTAATTTGTAGCAAAGCGACTCACGACAGAATGTTGGCACAATTAGCTCAATGCGAGTTTGCAGTCACCAAATCCCAGCTATCTTCGCAGATGATGGCCTCAGAACTAGAAAACTACGAGAAGCTCTCCCACACCATCGAGAAGGGAATAAGCGACGCAAAGGTGCACATAGAAGACACAAAAGTGCAGCTGAAACACACCAAAACAATTCGCAGAAACAAAATAGAGTACGACGTACTCGCCAAGGTTATAAATGAACAGCCTGATCGTAAAGAGACGGAAGAAAAGCTGGATAAATGTAAGAAAGAACTGGCAAGTCTAGACGCTACTAAAGAACAGTTGGAGAAGAGATTGGAACTTAGAAGAAAACAATTCCATGTGCTTATCACTTCCATTTATCAGCTCCAGGCTTTAATTGATGATGAGGGAGATGCTGATGATACGAATCTGTCACTTGAAGATATTGATGACCTGGACACAGAGCAAATGGACGCCATTGAAGCTATGGAAGTTCATTAGATGATTACTTCATAATATTTGTTTGAAGGATACTTTCTTTACTACTGATATACTAACGCCTAGCTGTTTTGCAAAAATTCATGTGTGACAAGGTCGTTATATGGCCATTCAGTTCCATTTTGTTTTTCTTTTTACATTTGAAAGGTCCCCGTTTAATGCCGATTCTAAGTCTGTTTAATAATAATAATAATTTGTTGCAATACTCTGCCTGCCGTATAAAAGTTTACATCTAAATAAAATACATGATATGAAATTCTATATAAAAATAAAATGGTGAATACATTAGGACTTTAACTATAGTGGCTTGAGAAAAATTCTCCATCTATGGTGTAGGGGCGCTCCCTGCCACTGGACGACGACGCACGGCCTGGACAAGAGTATTTTCCGAACTCCGGTAGCGATGACTCATCCCGGCTACTCTGTGACGCATCAAAGCAGCGAACCCATGCACCCTTCCCTCTGTGAATATCTGCGAGGCGCTGCATCACCAGGGGAGGCCAAACAGGGCTCTGTATGCGTGGTTATGCTGTACTCGGAGTGTGTTCATGACACCTTGTGTGTATCTCGTTCATAGCTTGCTATTTTAAAAGCTCATACAGTAAGTCTGGAATAGTTGCTTCTTCACCGGAAGGCTACACTTGTTGAATCTCCTGGCGAGCATGTTGGCTCACCCACTTAGTACTTCTTTGTCGTTCTATGTCATTTTTATCGTTTAAGTGACCGGTGACGACATGCCCCAAATATATATTTTTAAAGCTTTTGAACAAATTGTGATGAGCAGAAGAGGACAACTATCCTATTGTTAATCTTGCCACCAATTTGATAGAGAGCTGAAACTTACCTAGAATCGACGGTCAACGGGGATCTTTCAAATATAAAAAAAAAACAACACATTGCTGAATGGCCTTTTCTTAACAATATTACATTTGTATATCTGCAAAACAACTGGCCCTACAAATGAAAATACAAAATTATGTGAATGCAAACCAATAAAAAATATTTTTTCTATGACATAGTATCATGAAGTTAAATCTTATTTCTATTTCACCACCCTTTTATTTAGTTTGTAATTTCACAGAATGGCCATGTCATGTTAAATGGCGCATCCAAGTTTCACACTTCAATAGGGACCACGACGGAGACTCTTTCCCATACATTCACTCATAGTATAGACTTTATACTATTTTTTAAATTGTATAAAGAAAATTTTCTGGTAAGACAGTACAATTTACAAAAACACCATTTTGCAAAAAAGCAAGTCATCAGGAAGGTGAAAATTTAGCATCGGCACACAATGAATTAAGGATCCGAAATTGCAAGGAACTTATTAAATAAAACAAGCAAATTAAAAAAATCAAATTTTAATCTTAATTTTTGAAGTTTTAGGAACATGTCTTATTGTCAATGAAATTCTCGTTTGTCTTTCGATAACATCTCCGGGAACAAATAACCTCGAACAAAATTTGAGATTTGCAATATCACTGGAAACACTATCTGTACAGGCATCATCGATATAGTGCAGAAAATTCTCATACATGTCCTTTTGAACAATGAGTAAGCTCCTCCGTTCAACTAGCAAAGAAAAGGTAGAAGGGACCCTCATTTCATCAATATTGTCCATATCTACATTCTCTCTGAAATTTAAAACAGTATGAGAACCACAGGTTATTGTATTTATTGTTGGGTAAAACAAATCCCCGTCTACGTGAGGCATAATACCCTGTCCAGGGGTGTATTCGTTAACCAAGACGTGATTAGGAACTTTCCCATTCATTAGTTGTAAGTTATTTATTCTGTTAAGATAGTTTTGAAGCCACGGCGGTATTTCCTCGGCTATCATCCCTTTTGGGTGAGGAATTCCGCCCCAATTCTGAAGTCTTCGATTCATTAGTTGCGTCCATTTTGGTTTTGGCACCGAGTTCACTCTAGATATAATTGCGGACTCTTCAAGTTCCGTTATAAAGTTTGGAACGTAATATATACAAGGAGGAACCTGAAAGGCAAACAATTTTTTTAATTATTAGTAATAAAATCAATTGGGTAAACGAATACAGCTTAAAACTACTTGAGAACATTCAAAGTAGGTATCTAAAATAGGCAAGACTGAAGAATTGATCAAACATAATGTTATGAATGCGAACAAAGCTTATCTTAATTAAATGAAAACAAATAACTTTGTGTACACCACATTTAATTAAAAATGATGCCACAAAGTCAATTTGCGAAGATTGAAAAAGTAATGCATATCTTGTTTAGGACAGAAACTTGAACTAACTAATTTTCTCTGCCTAAGCTTTAGAAACACAGCTTAATCATAATCAGTCTTAATCTTGATAATTTATCTAAAAAAATTAACAGTAGGTGTCATTTTTACTAAAATAGTAGGTAATAAAAGTAAGTTTATTTAATGTAAAAGAATAAAGTATAAAGTGCAACATAAGAGTTGATGTTGTAATTAGTGAGGTGGGTAATCAATACTGCTGCCTTCAACAGCTGGCTCCTTGAACTAAAACTTGTATTGATTTTTTGATAACTTCCCTAGCAACCACTTTCTTCCCAACAATCTACCAAGAAATAACAGAACTTCTTACAAAGGACAGCTCTTAAAATGGGTAAGCTGATACTGAATCTGATATAATGCAAAACATAATTACTTTATTTTTAATGTCTGTAAAATATATTTACTATTTCTTGAAAAATTACCTTATAAGAGGAATTAACTTGAAACTGATTTTGAAGCTGTAATAGTTTTTCTTAATTGGATGCTTTTTTTAATTTGTGGAAATATAAGCAATTAATTAATATATAAACCTTTAATTTTAGATAAAAGAAAACAATTAGACCGAAATAATGTTACACATAGAAACCATGAAGAGAATTTATCGAATGATGATTTAATTAACATGTTGACAAAATTAGAAAACAATCACAGAAGACTTCTCGGTGAGTGTTTGGTATTTATTTATTTGTAACATTTAGCATCGGCTTTTATATAACATAACGTAGTATAAGGCATAAACTACAACATGAGAAATTAAAATTGCGTAAATAATAAAGAGCCATGAGCGTCTAAAATAGCAAAGGATAGTAAATAGAAGTTAAAAATGTGTGTAAATAACAAAGTAAAATTAAATCCTGAAGTATACATATCTAATACTTATTATATTTAATTAAAAATATATGTAAGTTACTTTGGACGAAGATAAGGTACACAGTAAATGAATAAGGGTAATATATAATATAATAATACATGAAAATAACTTAACATACATATTATATAAATGTAAAATAAGATGTTACATTTCTATTGCTATATGTAAAAATAAGTAAATGAACTATATTCAGGTGTGACCAGCGCCCTGACTGAGGCTTTGGAGAATACTGTTCGAGGCAATCCATTTGAACTGGAGGAAACATTAAACAAATGTATGGAAATTTATCCCGAACTCTTCACTGTCACTATAAAAAAACCGTCCAAAAATAGTAACTTCCGAAAGACTTATAATACATCAGGTAAATCATTTTGTTTCATATTCACACAAAGGTAAATCGGTAACTAATTGGGCAGTGGTGATGTTTATCCAACTTGAAATTTATTACTTTTATATTGTAGTTTCAGAAGACATGACAGATACCGGGGAGAATGAAAAGAAAATATATCCTAGTTTTCAAATCCAAAGTGACACAGAGCAGCCAGTCAAAAACACAACAAAGAAACCAAAACGTCCTTTCAGCTTTAGTAAAGAAACACAAATAAAACAACACTACAATACAGAAGCAAACATTCCTACAACAGGTTTTTCAAACCCCGCTTTCGTTGTAACTAAAAGTAATGACTCCAAGTCAGAATCTCTCCCCACACAAAACAAAAAATATTCAAAAATACCAAAAATTTATAAAGAACCTAGTTTTGAAATTTTGCTAAGCCCGAACGATTGCCAGATACACGGAGATAGAATTCAACCTGAACACAACCAGAGCAATCTATCCGCTTTTCCGACTCCTTCTCCTGACTTAAAGAACCAAAGTTTTTCTTTTCATCTAAGTGAAAACGAAAGTTCGGTGTTTATATCGCCTGTTTCAGAAAAAGAGTTTAACCTCAGTCCCTGCGACCATCCAACACATAAAACAGAGAGTTCCTACACTGTCAAACATCCAGAAAGTGATACCGATCATTCAACACACAACAAAGATTACTATTTTGATAGTCAGTATGAAAAACACGCACCGCTTGAAGAATTTGATAATGTATTTAGTCCTAAAAATATGAATTTGCATTTAGATAACAGTGAGCGGGAACAAGAGACAAATGCAGAAAACAATAATTCTAACTGGCCTTATGAAATAATCGTTCAACAAAAAGGAAGACAAAAAGAAGAGGAAAACACAGAATTATCTATAAAGATTATGCCAGATGGATCCATGATGGAAGATTGGCACTCAAACGCTGCTCAGGAGAATCACAGTCCAGTTGAAACATGCATTATTATTAAACAACAATTCAGTCCTAATTTCAGGGGTACTAGTAATTATCAAATCGAAAATACTAGCGAAGAAGTCATATTCAACGGCCCTAGAGAAAAGATATCAGTCACCATAGCTAAACTGCAAAGTTTGTCCACTGGCCTGAGGGTTCAATCTGGAGACCTTCACCCAACGCATGGAGAAACTTCCCAGCATCAAGGATCGCAGGGTAACAGAAGGAATTTTCCGTCGAATTATGAGTACCCAACTAAAATAGCTCTCTTGAATTCTTACCATACCAACAGTTCGCCGAGACAGAAAGACAAGCCTTCGGAAGTGATAAAAACTGACTTCATTAATATTAAAAATAACCTCATCGAAGGTTCGGTTAAGGAACGATCACAAATTTTACAGTCACTACGATTGGTAAGAAGTATTTATGAAGTATGTAAATACTATTATTTGGAATATTGCTATTATGATTAATAGATATTTATTTTTCAGAATTTGATTCACACGTTGGCCAAGGAGAGATCTATCCTTCTTGATTCGTACATAGCGAATGATATTTTTGATATTAATTGCAACCCTACTCTGTTAGACATATTGATGCCTGTTGAGATTATCAACGGATGGGATCTAATACTTCAAGTGAGAAAATTATAAACTTGAATGTATTGCAATAATTAATATAATGTACATTGTAAATATTTGGTATGCATCCTTTTTTTTAAATCTCTTTTTGCAGCAAACAATACTGAAGTTTCTGAACACCATGAGTTCTATGTGGAAGGGTAGAGATTACTTGACGAGCAATTTAAAGACATTGACGTGTCTGCAGAAGTATTTTTTTGATAAATATTCAATGAGAGTTTCTTCTGAAATGATTTGTAAAGATATGCTCGTGGCTACCTTCCACAAACTGAGCACTAGACAGAGCCAACAGATTGCTTTGATTAATGCAGGTCCTTAATACTTTAATTATTTAATATATAAAAACACCGTGTTTCAAGTTCTTTCTGTAAAATGTTAATATCTGTTTTTCAGGGGTTTCAGAGAAAATCCTATTCAGCGTGTTAGAGAACCGGGAGACCATATCAGCGTATCGTCTTCTCCACAGTTTGGGTTTACTGATTAATCTCTGTGTGAACAGCCAAGGAAGGCAGCTGATGGAGCCAATGTCTTCAGAACTTCTCTCACTGTTGTCTAGTCTGTTACAATCTAAAGAAAATAAAATTGTACCGTACGCAGCGAGACTTTTGTACATTTTGATGGCGAGTGATAAATTCCACAAAGAAGCCAACAGTATGGATATTGGCAAGATTTTAGATGGATCCATCAAGGTTTTGATAATTTATTTTTGGTTAAAAATAAAATCGATAACAGCAGTAAACTTCTTGGTTCTGGACCCAAAAGTCGCAACGTTTAACGGAAAGCAGATTTTGTAAGGAAAATTGGTAATCATTATAGTAGAACTTATAAGTTATAACTACAGTAGAATTGGTTTTCTTTCAGGTATCAAACAAAAGGATTAAACTTCAGTTGGAAACTTTAAAAGCTGCGATGGACCACCCTAAAGCACACAATCACCTTAACGATGCCGAAGAAGCGTTTTTGGAGAATATTGTAAGATTTCTTAATGCCTTTACCTTCTTTGCACTGTTTTTTTTTTTTTAAATCCACTGTTATATCTGTTACGGGTAATGCTAGAATAGTAAACCTAGGTTTATCTGGGTTAACTTAGCATTACCCAATTCTGTTTGGTACACTTCGAAAACTGACAAAAATAAAATTGAATTCGCAGTTTACCCGTGTACAGTGTACACCTAGGTCTACCCAATGCTGATTGGATAATGTTATAAAAACCAAAATATTGATAGCATAAAGTTTTATTTCAATAATATAAAGACGGCAAAATAATAACCTAACCTAACATTACCCGGCCAGTGTTGGGTAGGTGCACACAGGTAAACTGCAAATTCAATTTAATTTTGTCAGTTTTCGAACATTACCCAACGGGATTGGGTAATACTAAGTTAACCCGGATAAACTTAGGTTGTCTTCTTCTAGCATTACCCGTAACATATCAATTATGAAAATAATTTTATACTGGTATTAAAAAAATTAAATGTTTCTCAGACTTCGTTTCTTTGATAAACCTTTACTATAGTAATTGTAATATTAAATGGTGGATATGCCTCTGTTAAAGTTAACTTTTTTAAATTTCAGGAAGCGGAAATAGATGAATTGGAGGAAGAAGTAGAAGTTGGAGAGCCAGGAGTCACAAACGCACAATCTGGTTAGTACATTTATTATCTTCTAAAAAGTCATTAGATGATTGTATATTTTGATATGTCGCATTTTTTTATAAATGTATTTGTACAAAATATCAACATAATTGATAACAGAGTAATAATAACAAGTATATATATGAAGCATTTCATCGTCGTAATTTTGTATCTATTTTTTATTTACTCCCACAAAAATGAGAAAACTATTATTACAATTATTTTCAGAATCTTACCAAAAGCCTGGAATGGGTTCAGCCATTAACATTAGAGATGAATCTAGAATTCCTCCAGAGTTTGCACCAAGCAAAACTGATGAAAAGAAAAGTACAGTTAAAGACTCCAATGTGTCTTTGCAAGGAGCAGCAGATGAAGACAAGAAATCGACTGATGAAACGACATCCCTTTTATCAATAGAGGATGGCTATAAAACTTCAGCCGAATCCAAAGACAATAAGATAGATAAAAAGGGCAAAAATAAGAAAACAAACAAAAAGAAACGCGACAAAGATACTGACAGTTTATTATCGTCGAATTATGTTTTACTCAAAGAAGCTTTGGATAATATAATTGACAATCAAACAAATTACAATATTATTCCGGAAACTGTTTCAGAAGAAATGCTCGCAGATAAAAATGGTGACAACACTAATTTACCGAGAGATGAGTTAAGGAAGCAGCAAGAAGCTAAGGCTGTTGGCATATTTAAAGAAATTGAACTTGCTGAAAAGCACGAATCGGTTACAAGTTCAATCCCAGAAATTAAAGAAAAAAAAGAGGAAATAAAATCAGCTACACCAACCCCTGACACTAAAAAGGAAGATAAATTGACACCTCTACCAATTAAAAAAGACATGGCCCCTTCCAAAAGCCGGCCACCCTCACAGAAGAGTGATCATGTAACCCTCAGAAGTAGAAAACACAGCATCTACAGTCAGGACGGTAACAATGATTACGACTATTGCGAGGACACTAAACAGATTCAAGTTCCGGTACAACACCACAATATATTTAGTGATAGCCGACAGTCACCCTACAAAGGACTCTTTTCAGATAATAAGGATACAAAAAAGTTACCAGGAACAACATCACCGGCTAAAGAAATGAAACTCGTCAGTAAACCTGATTCTCCTAAAGAGACCAAAAAGGGATAGCTCAGAAATCAAAAGGAAAAAGCAAAGGATAAAAGAGAATATGAAATGAAAGGTTGGCTAAAGAAAAATGTCTGGAGAACACAGCAAAGAAAAAGAAAGAGCTGGTCTCAATCTTTTGTTAGTAATTAGGCACAAATCTAATTTGGGTATTGTCCTCCATATTTTTTTATATCTAATTATTATTACACATTATTAGGAATGTAGGCTTAGATTGTTGCTTCTGTGCCAATATTTTACAATATTAACTTCCATATTTTATGTTGTTATTGATATAAGCGCAAATTATATAAAATTTATTATTGTTACTATTGTTAAATTAATGATAATTCTACATCACAACGACGACTGTAGAAGATCTATTATTCAAATTAACTCAAACCTTGGGGGTTTGTATAAATGTACATAGCTTCCTTGAAAAGTTTCCAATATCAATTTCCTTTCGGCATTGTTCTTTTCACAGAATTTCAAATGTAATAGGTAGGTACATCTCTGATGCAAAAGTTGCTTCCAGTATGCCTCGGTACAAACATTTTTTTAATTCAAAGATTTTTTCTCCACATGAAATCAGGAATTAGTCTAGATAATCTGAAATCCATTATACTTACACTATTCAGTCTAAATTTCTCTGGATTTTTCATAAATTCTTCCATCATTCTGAAAATAAGCAAAACATTTTTTGTAAAAAAATATTATATATCTGTTTGGGCTTTCTACAAATTGTTCAATAAGGAAACAACAATAATCATTTTTATTTTGATACAATATTTTACAGTTCATAGTACAATCCAATAATGTTGGTCTCACTGGGCGGCTTACCCGTGCTGAGGCCTCCATTACATCACTACAACTACAGTTTTTAGCAAGCGCAGACCGGTAATCAAATTGGGCCAGGGTAATTTTTGAAGACATGATTTTAAGGTATTTTTGTGTCCTACACATCATTTTCATAAAGTAATCAATGCTTGCCTCAGGGGATACCAATTAACAGTCTAAATACCACACATGCGCCATAGATATTTTTCAGTTTATATATTATGCAATTTTAATGTGCTTTATTTGCTAGGTTGGGAGAGTTTGAAGGTAGAGAAAAAGAGTATTTAATTATTGTTCAATAAAAAGGTCCTTATTATAATATACAGGGTGCATCAGGGTGATACAAACTACGTCTCGTTCCATCAGCACCGTACAGACGAGACAGAGCGCGTATCATGCAATCCGTTGCGACTTGTAGGAGTGTGATCAGTGGTAATGTGGTAGAAAAATATTTTTGTTGTTGTTTTTAATTATTGAAAAAAATGATCAGCAAAATGACATCTACATTTTTTACTCCCAATATGCTTAGGAATTGCTGGATGTCTTTCTGGTATGTGCTGATATACCCTGTACAATTGCCACTAATATTGTAATCAATTGATTCATTTCAATTTGTTATCACAATAATTTACGATGAGAAAGAAAGAGTTTTCCATGTGATAGATTTATCCCTTTGTGAGTTTTCCACGCATGTGATAGATTTATACCTATCCACTCAAGCGATTGGTGTTCAGTTTTTGATTTGGCCATTCGATTTAATTAATATAATTCTTCAAAATATTAATATGGAAACATATACACTGTTTACTGCGGTTTAAAGCTAATGAATCCGCCTAGATTTCACCGTTTATCCCGTATTTGTAGGTTCGTTAAATCTGGTCCAATTTGGGACCAATAACAATCGCAGAAAAATAAAAGCGGTCTAAATTTGGACCTAAATCGCTCCAGTGGCAATGTGATTTTTTTCTTCCATTTCCACAGATTTTTATCAAGTTATTGTAAAATATATTTCTTATCAAATCAGTAGCAATATCTAAAATATATACAACAATCAGTTCGGAGTTTCCCTTTCCGTAATACATAATATTATATATCATAAATACAAGATGCAATATTATATCATGAGTTATGTCTTACGACTAATGCCCTTCGTTCACGCAGCTACACAAGCGACTAAATCGCCGCTACCCACTATCTGCCATACTATTTTGCTAGTGTAGCGCCTAGCGGCGTTTACAAACACTAATAATAGTATGGAAGGTACAGACGAGCGGCGATTGCGTCACTTGAAAGTAGCTACATGGAAGAACGGCGTAAGACAAAAATGTTCTTTTATTTGTAAGTCTTTCATAGGGGTAAATAAATTTTATTTTTCAATGTTAAATAAAATGCTTATAAATATTGTTAACAAATCTTTAATTTCATCAACATTTATACATATTACATCCAATATATTATTACTACATACTTTAGGATGTGTTTAATATTTACAATAAATAATGTTTTAAAACATACATCATGTGTAGGTTCTATAATTTTCAACAGGGGGTATTTCACCATCCTCTTGATAGTCACTATTCGTAGGTTCGAGTACCGAATATTAAACTCAAACTTTATAAATAAATAAATAGTTAATTATAAAATTATGTTATCCTACAGATAAGCTATGAAGAGGATGGCGAAATACCCCGTAAGTGTATTATCATGATACTTATATAAATAAATTATTGATATGTTAAATAGGAAACTTTTAAGTTTATCACAATCGAGTTAATATAACTACAAATAAAATATAATATTATTATAATGCACTGTTAAATTACTATATAATAATATGTATTAAAACAATACATTTAGACCTAATCATGCAACAACAAAAAGTTATCACATATGCTGATTTAATTATCTAGATCAGCATTTTCCAATCGCCAGTCCACAGAGATTTTCTGCCATACTGCAGACATACTCGTCGCCTATTATTAAAATCCAGTACTAAAAAAGCGTCATTTATTATTTCTACAGGTACCTGATATATATTAAAAACCAATTAAAAAAAAAGATTTTATTCCTGCGTTGCCGGTCTGCAAAAATTTTCTCCTTTTTTCACCGGTGTGCAGGCTTAAAAAGGTTGGGATACGCCGATATAGATGACAGTATTCATTTTCATTCCCTTTGACTCGTCAAGTTGATAACCCAATGTCTTCCGGAGTCATAACTTGCGATACACGTCACGTGGGACGTGGGCACTACAATGCAGACAACTATTCTGCCAGACATTAACTTGTTTAACTGTCTCTTCGGAATTGTGTTTGGTCTGTTTCTACTATCATGACTTCTATTTTTCATGTGCTTATCCTCATTCCCACCTTTAAACATTCCAGTTCATTCGCTCTTTTAGGTCTTCCGTTCATAATCTTGCAATGTTGTCAACAAATAATAAAAAGCTAACTCCGCAACACATGGCTCTTGCGGCTGATTTGGTTCACGAAGATGATCAACAGATTTATTAAGGTGGTGCTAGATTATCCAAACTAAACCAAGGAATAGAGTTCCTCTACATTAGTAATTTTTCTAATTGGCTTATCTGGTTTAGTTATGGTAAAGCAGTTAGCGATGATAAATGGAAGGGCAGCGGATATAGCTATGTACACCCAGTAGTTTAAGGGAGCTGTGGAACCCATTGGATAAACCCAATAACCTCTCCTGGTGGCATCTCTGGTGTGGTGACTTATAAATGCAGCAAACATGATCCATCCAAAGGAATGGAGAAGTTCCCAGTGATAGAAGTATGACAGACAGACAAATACTAGGGAGATACCAGCAGCTAGAGTGGTGCAGTGCATGAACGGGCGATTCGTCAAAAGATGGATATCCTAAAAACAAAATAAAATTATTGTACATTTATGTAGGTACATAGTCAAACAATAAATTGTTAATTTAATATATAGTATTTCAATGAAAATTCTAAATAGGGATAAAAGTTATGGATTAAATTTAATGGGCTCGTAGTTCCGTTCTAAACTCTCCCTTGTAAACAATGCTTTTATCACAGAAAGAAAAAGTGCAACGAGGCTCTCAATGGCAGGATCAAAGGTTTATACTTTATGATTAGCACTGCCTAACTGTACGCAGTGATATTTTTCTAAAGCAAGTTATAAAATATGCGCTAAAGAATGGGTAAAAGTTCTTCAAAGAAATTTTATAGTAGAAATATTCATAAATAAATAAATGGCATAGATCAGCGGTTTTCCACCTGTGGTACGCGTACCCCTTGAGGTACGTGAAGCAAACATTGGGATACGCAATATCGAGGCACGAGTGTAGGTTTTAAAACTCAGCTCAACATTTTCAAATTTTTGCAGTTTACGCTCTTTAGTTTACGTTGCACGAGTTTACGACTTCAATATATATTGGAATGACAAAAGGTGTGTTAAAATAGCCTGAATGCTGAACCAGACTTGAGGCTCTACCAATGTGAAATTGAGCCAAATATTGTAAAACTTTGCCCTGCAGAGCAAGCTCAAGGGTCACAATGACTGTATATTAACATTGCATGATTGATTATTCAGGATGTAACAGTAAATTGGACTTTTATTTTAACTACTGATCATGAGAAAAAAATTTTCTTCATAACTTTTTGAGGTTAAAAAAATTCATACTCTCATTACACTTTGTGAGTTTGGAGTTGTGTACATAGAGCATGATTTTTTTTTCGTCGAAATAAAAAGACATGTAACAATATTTGTTCAATTTCGCGTGTAGAATCACTTGGTAACAATGTCAGAAGTTGTGTTGCACTCTGTGTAAAATTGCATTAATTGTATATCTAATGGTTACATTAATGTAATAATGAGAGTATTAAAAAATTACAAATGAAACATGTCTTTCATTATGCCTGTACACAAGATAGAGAGAGGGTACGGGGTAGAATAAATTTGTAGTAAGAGTCAAGGGGTACGCACACTCAAAAAGGTTGTCAACCGCTGACGTAGATAATTTAGTAAATGCGGTGTATTTACCTGTAACTTCAGAGACTTGGCTTCGATGAAATGATCCACATCAGTCAGCGATGCCACAATAGTGCACAACAGCACTTGCCAAATTATTTCACTTGAAGAAGGAAATATCTTTCTTTGAAAGCATACGATACTCCATGTCAGACCTCCAATGGCCGCATGAGTCCCGTTATCTATCACAGCTTTTAAAATGTGACTGTTCTCAAATTTTTGAACCAAAAAATCACCCAAAATAGCAGTCAAACAAAGACCGGCCGTCAGAAAAATGTTTATTATCATATTTATTAATAGGAACTTCGCTAGAAAGCGAGCATAGAAATAAAGATATACCTACTTTATAAAAATTTCAGGAGCATAGTCGTTCTGTTATGCCGGCACAGGCATCAACTTTACCATATTATTATTGTAATTGAAATGTCTGTATATACCTTATTTGCGTCTTCCAAATTCACTCTAAAGTCAGTATTTACTAAAAGCGAGATAATTTGGCAAGTCATACAATCAAAATCAAAACACGGCTTTTTGACAGCTCTGCAGCTGACAATCTGACACATAAACATAAATGAACCCAATGAACCAATCTACACATAAATGAACCAATCTAACAGGGTTGCCAACCGTAAAAAAAATTCCCTCGTACGGATGCAGCTAAAAATCTCGTACTTTGACTTTCAAACCTCGTACATTTAAAAAAACATGTTAAAAGCAAAATTAAGGCATAAGTATTGAACTACCTACTGGATTTAGGACTTTTTACTCAATGAAATAAACAATTGCAAGTTTCCTACTAAATAAAACATCCCTTTGTGTTGTATTTAAAAAAATCTTTATTATTACTCAAGTTAAATCACAACAAATTAAATGTAAATCGAGGGAACAAAATTTACATCTCCTCTCCAAATATTATGTCAGGAACATCCTATCACTGTCATCATGTAGATGGTTTCTTATATCTGTTTTAATTAAATTTACCTTACTACAAATCCGCTCGCAGTCATTAGGGGTGCCTAGTGCAGAAAGGGCAAAATGAACTAGCTTGGTAAAGTCTTCAATTTTGATTAATTGAGCCCAAAACTTATCTGGCTCACTAATTTCATTTATCCCTTTAGTATATATATTGATAGATGGCACTAGTTTTTACTATTATATATAATAGTGATGCAAAATGTTCGTATAGCCATAGGTATTATCAAAATCTCGTACATAATTGTACGAGGTTGATAGTATCCTCGTACCTCGTACGGAAGGCCACAAATCTCGTATTTGTACGAGGAACCTCGTACGTTTGGCAACACTGCAATCTAATCTCTAATCTGACATGAGACATGAGAGATCTGACATAAACATTCGATTCATTTCCATAGATAAATGGATAAATCGATTCTCGCTTCTCGAACTCGAATTTCGATTTTCGTTGTCAAAATTCATTTGAGACATTCGAGACAATCGATTTGAAACGTCATCGAACTTCTAATCGATTCTTGCTTCTCGATGTCAAAATTCATTTGAATGCACAGTCCGAGACAATCATTTTTAAACGTCATCGAAAGTGGTTCATTCGTTCGATGATGTGACATCGATTATCAGATCCGATTGCTCGACAAACGAAAAAATATTTTATAGGTACATTGTTAGCTGCCTACTGAAGCATGTTGATGTTATAATCAACCTCATGTGTGAATTTTAAATTATGAATAAATACTTTTAGGCGACGATTTACGTTTCCAGTATAGTTGTGTAAAAGATTGCCATTTTGATAGCTTTTCCCAATTTAAAAAGATTTATCATTATGTATCATCTCTGTAATATAACTTTAAAAAGTTAGACCCCCCTAGGTGAGTTTAAGTGAGATTTAGTGGGACCCCCCCGCCTCACATGAGATTTTTTGCTTACTCTCGAAATAAATGTTTTTCATAATAGCCATTTTTCAGCGGATAAAAAGGGACACTTCAAAAGAAGTGAAAAAATATTTTTTTTATTATTATTTCTATAATAGTATATACTCTTTTACGTGAGATTTTTAATGACCCCCCCCCCCCCAACCTTCCCCCTTGGTACAATGAGATTTGGTGAGATTTTACTGGACCCCCCATTTTTTTCTCACCTAATTAATGTATGTCTCCTTACCAATATGTTGCATTATTTAAACATGTCATTTAGAGAATATTTTTTAACAAAAACGGCATATGATTATTATCATATTATTTAACATAGATACATTGTCAATATTTTTAATGGGAATTTGTACCTAGGGGCTAAACTAAAATTTTGTGGAAATCATATTATATACCTATTTGAAATTCGTGTATAACATATTAATGTTGCCAATAAATAAAAAGTAAATCATTTCCAAGAATGAAAAACGGCGATTGAAATTTTGTTGCAGTACCTACTTACCAATGTGTTTCATTATTTAAATTTATGATATTAGAGGTTTTTTTACAAAAACAGCATATTATTATAATTATTTTCATATAATTAAACATAGACACATTGTCAATATTATTAAAGGGAATTTGTACCTACGGACTAAACTAGTGGCTTAATAAAAAAGAAATGGTTGATATTCACAAATTTCAGTAGATTGTCTACGAATATCGGTACATCGGTAGTTCAGTAAATCTACCGATGAGTGGGTTTGTATGTATCTATAATCTATCGAAATTTAGGTAGGAACGGCTTCCATTCATTGGATATAGATGACATTATTTTTAAATCGATGACACCCATTGATTTGGTGACCGTATAACTCAGAATGAATTCATCTAAACACCTCCTTTGAAAAGTCATTAAAAGTTATGAAAAAAATATTTTAAAAAAATTGTTAAATAGGTTATGTTAGATAAGGGTAAGGGCTATTTTTTAATTATTTTTTTAGTGTTGTTGAGTTGAGTTGATTCTGAGTTGACATTGAACCCATTGTGATATTTATATATTCAGTGATGACACCTATGTTTTAAAAATGTAAACTCGGTAAACTAAAATAAAACCAAGAAACCAATTTTTAAAAACCAATAACCCAAAACCTAACTAAATTAAAATAGTCTGAAAACCAAAGCTTATTTATAAATCAAAAATCGGAGTTATCATAAAAATTTATTAAGTTTTTATAAAATTTATTTGAACATAATATAATAAAAACAAGTGTTCGCGGAACTATCGGGGACAGGACCGCATTGCTTAGGAACTATAAATTTTTTAGAAGAATAATATTTTTGACAAGTGGAAATTGTTTGGTACCTAAGTATAGTATAAAATAAAATTTAAAAAATGTCAGATTGTCATCACAACACATGATTTTGGAAATATTTGATTACGCCATCTCTGTAAATTCCGTTATAAATAATTTCCGGTTATTTCGTCAATAATACAATAGTTTGGAGAAAATACAAATAGAGGGCTTTGACGTATGATATTTACATTTTTACGTAGTCTACCCATCGGCCGAGGGTGTCATTCTCTGCGTTATCGTCAGTTTTCGAATCACCTCTTTTCGTACAATTTTGAGAAAATTCAATAAATCTGAAGATGAACAGGATTTCAAGAATTACCCGGCCTGCTATTAATAACTTCAGGTAAAACAACATCGACAAAATGTATTTAAATGACATTTTGAACGTCTTGGCAGCTGACCGAGACATACATTTTCGGCATTCCGATTATGCAACGATTACATTTAAATAATCCGTTTTACAAACGATTATGTCAAATCTAATCATGATACACTTTTATATTTTCATAATTTCCAACTTCTATCGATGATTAACACTTTTCGCAAAAGATATGTCCAATTTGTAATAATGATTGCTAGCATCCATTTTCGAATGTAACATTTCATAAACCCATTTCATAATCGCATTCATCAAGTTCTTACTAACTTGCTATTGGAATTTGAGTAAAATACTATGTTGAACTTGAAACAATGCGTTATTTTTGTGTAAGAGTGGTTAATGTTAAAATTTCAGAAAATATTCCGGCCGCATGGTATGAAAGTTTATCCCCCGATTGTGAGATCGAAATGTTCGATTTCTTCGAGGTGCGCCTCTTACAATCTTGTCCTTTTCATATTTGTTTCAAGGAAAAGAAATAACTTCATTGTTTCCTTCTAAAGTCCGAGGGGCTTGCATTTTGAAAGTAGTATCGACTTTTGGTATCTCAATGTTGCAAAAATAGGAATGAATTTTGGTAACTCAATGTTGCTGCACAAAGATTGAACTTCGGCTGATCTTTATCTATCACTCGCCAGTTGCATTACTGGAAGTAT
Source organism: Limnephilus auricula (assembly GCA_951813805.1). Classification (NCBI taxonomy): domain Eukaryota; kingdom Metazoa; phylum Arthropoda; class Insecta; order Trichoptera; family Limnephilidae; genus Limnephilus; species Limnephilus auricula. The sequence continues at coordinate 5,982,122 of OX638401.1, forward strand.
AAAAATAAATATTTTATTTATGTACAAGGGTTATTGACCTCATCATGTCAATAATACTTGAAAACATTCCAATTAATAAATAACCCATTCTATTATAGAGAAATTGGTTAATATCTTAGATGAATTGAGAGAAGAAAGGTTACTGAGACAACGGGTGTGATTGCACTGAACTGAACTAGGTCCTGGGGACGTACTTGGGGTTTACTGCATTTAGTATCGCACATAGTTTGTTTGTCAGACAAGCTGTCAGCAGTTGCTACAAACACTTCGCTTTGGTATCGCTGTGAAAAAATACTTTTTATGCTTTTGAGAGGTGCAAAAAACAATTCCGATTGAGTTTCTTTCCATTTGTAAATACAGACAAAGCATAATTAAATAAATATAATGAATCAAGGTTTTTGGCCGAAATTGGTAGATGTTAATTTGTTGACTGCGCATTCGGCAGTCTGCACTGCATCGTAGTATGCATGACCGCTCATAATATTCTGAGGTTAATGTCTTTACAACCAGTAAAGTTGTTCTGTATAATGCGGTAAATAAAGGCATTCACGCTGGTTTCATTGTAACATTCCTCTCATTTACAATGCATGTAATGGAAAAAGAGAGGTTAGGACGGAGCTCTTAGTAGCAGAACTATGTGCAAATGTCTGACTATGGTATTTTGTCCAGGATGTTATCAGGTGACCCCGGCTCAGGCGCTGGAAGGGGAGGTGGCGGTGGTGGAGCCATCCGTGAAGCCGGAGGAGCCTTTGGGAAAATGGAAGCTGCCAGGGAAGACGAGTTCTTCTACAAGCAGGTATCCGATTCATTCAATAAATAAATCACTTTATTGCGCCCAATGACATTACAATAATAAGTCAATTGTAATGCTTTTGAGGTATAAGGTTGGGTGCTACCTCAAAGTTAATTGCAAGTGCCAAAATGCCCTAGTGTCTGATGAGAAAGTATTTCCATTACTCGGCAAACAATAGTAAAACTCAAGGAATATTTCATTTTTACATACAAGAAATTACTTATTACTATTGATTATTATAAACTAGTTGACCCGGCAAACTTCGTACCGCCTCAGAATCAATATTTAATTTATTAGCTGTTTGAATTGATTCAAATTATGTCGACCGACGCACATTATTTGAAAAGCCGTTCCATACAAAATATATGAAATTTTTTATTTTCTTCATAATTATTTTTCCCGTGATTTTTTCAGATGTTTTAATGGTTATTCTGTTAATTGGGACGGAGACAAATCCAACAAATCTTCCATTAGGTATTCAAATAAATCTAAAATGGCAGGCTCATTTAAAATATTTTTTCGTAAAGCAATATTGGTTCCGATAGGCAACATATTATTCAAATCAAACCTTTGTATATATATATATATATAGATACATATTCGCACTCTGTATTTTATAAGCAATAGCTGACCCGGCAAACTTCGTACCGCCTCAGAATCAATAAATGTTGTGTTTAATTTATTAGCTGAAATAAATTAAGTTTTTATTAAGTTAAAATAAATAGGTACCTACTCTAAGTTCAAAAAATGAAACTGAGCTGTTGACTAAGCACAAAATGTTCGGCACACTACACCATTGACAGTTCGAATTGATTCAAATTATGTCGACCAACGCACATTATTTGAAAAGCCGTTCCATACAAAATATATGAAAAAATTAATTTTCTTCATAATTATTTTTCCCGTGATTTTTTTCGATGTTTTAATGGTTATTCTGTTAATTGGGACGGAGACAAATCCAACAAATCTTCCATTAGGTATTCAAATAAATCTAAAATGGCAGGCTCATTTAAAATATTTTTTCGTAAAGCAATATTGGTTCCGATAGGCAACATATTATTCAAATCAAACCTTTGTATATATATATATATATATAGATACATATTCGCACTCTGTATTTTATAAGCAACAGCTGACCCGGCAAACTTCGTACCGCCTCAGAATCAATAAATGTTGTGTTTAATTTATTAGCTGAAATAAATTAAGTTTTTATTAAGTTAAAATAAATAGGTACCTACTCTAAGTTCAAAAAATGAAACTGAGCTGTTGACTAAGCACAAAATGTTCGGCACACTACACCATTGACAGTTCGAATTGATTCAAATTATGTCGACCAACGCACATTATTTGAAAAGCCGTTCCATACAAAATATATGAAAAAATTAATTTTCTTCATAATTATTTTTCCCGTGATTTTTTTCGATGTTTTATTAGTTATTCTGTTAATCGGGACGGAGACAAATCCAACAAATCAAAGATCATAAAAATCGGTCCAGCAGTTCTTGAGTTATAAATTTTGTAACTAACCCGACTTTGTTTTATATATTAAGATAATACAATAGGGTATTTTTACAAACGAGGGATTCTGATGAAAATGTATTTAAAGATTATTTTTCTGATTTTAATCATCCTACTAAAAAATTTTGTTTTTTTATTTTTTCATTCAAATTTATTCATTTTAACCGCTAAGGCACATAAGCTTGTTTTCACAACAATTTAACTTAGGTTGACATAGGAATGACGTATGCCCCGGACCTGAGTTATTAAAAACGATCGAAAACCGAAAAGGCCCGTGGTTGCCAACGATGCTTCATACGCACGTCAACAAAGTTCTACTGTCAGAATGTTTTCAAAGCCAGACCACGCTCATGACGTCACACGTCCAAAATGTCATTTTGGCGGTATTACAAAAATGGACAACTTAGACTCGCTGTAGAAAATTTATTCATCAACATAAAAATGTCACGATAATCGTAATTTTTTTAAGCAATAAAAAACGTGAAAATACTTTATTGTTCCCTGCCTGAAGATTTTATGCGTAAGATAAAATGCAAGACCGACAGTACAGGTAAAATTACTAAGTCAGTGAAGTCGCTGTGTAAACTTTACTGTTTAAAATAGTCTAATCACTATGTTTATTTAACATGCATGCGGTAAATCAACATACAAATCAGCAGTAACGAGTATCAAAATCAATTGCCGCCATTGAATAACTGTCATTGAAAATGTTTTAAAATCTGTCAAGCACCTAGGCCTTTACTCTGGTCAGCCTTGAGGTAGTATTCGATGCAACTTTTGAATACGAAAATGCTACCCAGTCCTAAAGATACTTACAAGCTACATGACTTTGATGCAACCATATATCGCTTACTGATACGCTACTTCAAAGCTGCTTTCCACCTGCTGGTGGGCATGTGCTGCTCATCATATGCAGACTTCAAAAGAGCCGCACAAGTTAGGGAAGAATGGAAGAGAAAAATAGAGGAAATTGCTGCAAACCAATCCCAGGATTGAAACCAGAGAGAGACCCAAATTATACTTGATCATTTCTTCACACGTGAGCTAATATGATGTCAAATGACCAGCAAAAATGACGATATTGTTCTTTATCTGTAGTATAAGTATAAAAAAGGATCTGAAAGATTTTGGATTCACCCATACAATCAAATACGTAGATATTGATTGTACGGCATTCGTTGCCATCAAGGAACTACAAGAGAATGATGTTAAATTGACTTTTTTTCCAATCTCAATCCCCACCTTCTCTGCTAAATTATAGTTACATAAACATGGATATTTTCCCACCTACAGAATAAATTTAACATTCAAATCGTTCTCGGACTCTATTTTTGTCAGTAGTTTTTGAGTAGTAGATACATATGTGACTAGTGTAGGGTGCAACTGACGTCAAACCCATACTCACGATTGATGCGTATGCTAAGTGCAAAAAACTGGAGTCGCCTGCAAGTACGAATGGCCTTATTGTAAAATCACATCCTATGGCGGGAATGGGTATCGCCGCCCCGGGAACTATTTTTTGGATAACCAACACCTCTGCCATAGGTCAAGTGGTTTGCTACGTTTGGTGACTTAGCAGGGGTGCCCGGGTTCATGGGGTAAGGTTTGTCTAGGTCTTGGCGGCGGATGATCTAGATACACTGAACCCCAGATTCCTACCCAAGCCTCATACATTTTTCCTTCCTTCCCAGAACTTCCTTTCCTTAAAAATATCCATCACACAGCATTCCCAAAGATGACATAGGCCCTGAGGGAAATTATTTTCCTCAGGGCCTATGTCATATTTGGGGATGTGTGGACCAAATGTACAAAAAAAAAAAAAATTCTTGTCAGTAAAAGATTCTTCTGCAGTTGAGAATCGCATATGCTGGTATTTAACTTTTAAAAGGAAAACTATAATTCCATCATTTTGCCAATGCTAACAATAAAGCAGACATGGGTTCTAGCCTTTAACAGAGTAGGATTTTGGCATATTAATACTGAATAACACCTTCTATCTCTTGCAGCAAAAGAAGCAGTTTGCCGCCTTGAAGGAGGGACTTACTAAAGAGATAATGTTCCACGAGGAGCAGATTAAGCAGCACCAGGAAGCCCTCAAGAGACACAAGGACAGGATTAGCGATCTGGAAAAGCACTAAGCAATGCCCAATGCATCGGCAGTACATACTTACTCCATCTTTACAAAAGTATTGTTTTGTCAAGATTCAATTTTCTGAAGACAAGTCAAAATCTGTGTTATTTCATAAAAATAATATTTATACCTACATGCATTTTTAATCTGCTTTTTAAATTGCCGTAGCTTTTAGAAATATTTGTAGGCAGTAATGAATTGTTTTCAGTAGCATCAATCTATTATAAAGACTGCAGTTTCCGTAATCATATTTTTTATGTATTTTTATTTTATTTTCGTTGCTGCTTTTATTTTTGATGTGATGTTTTGAATATAAATGTTTTAAAAAATACAGTGATTCGTTTTTTTATTGCCATCCATTTGCAGATTTTCAATGAGTGTTGTGCATAGATTGATATAATTTGTGGCTAGTCGATTTGCCGGTATACAAGTCACATTATCACATATTACTCATTGATTGCCAATAGAATGAGATATGCAAACTGAATATGTGTGTCCGCAAACTAATCCGAGTCGGAAACTGGTGGTTCTATCACATAGAAAACCCAAAAAAAAACATTATTTTTTCAATCTGATCATAATTTTTTTTTTATATTTTCAAGCTTTTTGACTTTTGAAACTATGACTCATTTCACCTAAAAATTTCTATGCAGTAGATTCAGCAATTTCCCGCTCCTACTATGACTTTCCTTGTCATCAAATAAATAAGTTGGAAACAAAGGACCGGGCAGTAATGTTTGTGTCAGTACCTGCACGAGGAGTACTTAACCAGAGGGAGTTTGAAGAGATGGGTTTTTCTTATTTGAATATATGATGCTGCTCCAATACGAAAAGAACAGTACACATTATAATATTTTAATGTCCCTAGGTATGAATTTTCATATTTACACTCAGCAAGTTAGAATAACAAGGTGAGATTTTAATAAAAATTATATATTACAGAGGATTAGTGGAAAAGGAAAGGTTTATTAAAAAAATATTATTAATTAAGACTACTATTGTAAAAAAAATTAATTGCATAATATATACACGAAACTTATCAATTAACACAATACGTCCAATCTTAAAATAGTGTATCTAATTCATAAGTGTTTTATTTATTTAATATGTCAGTCCTTTGCCAGCTGGACTTCATTCTTCCTAAGACTAAGTATAGAGTTACGCTTTGCAGGGATTTGCCAATAGTCGATCCTTCCTGAGCTTTCTTTTCCGGCAAACGGTTTTTCATTGGCTCCGATACTAATCCATTCAAATTAACTTTTCTGGGCCAAATGTTATTCAGAAGCGTCATTCGATTGTTTAAGCATTTTTGCTGGTTCCTTCATAAGATCATTAATCTTTATACAGGCCAAAAGCGAGTGAAAGAAACATTTCCTGTAGAAGCAGTTACTAAACTTGAATATTTTATCTGACGACCTTTGAAACTGATTAACAATCAACTGTTTTTAACTGGAATTCATTTCTTATCCATTAAGATTAAATTGCGTGAAAATTTCGATTTGATCATATCAACTACACATGCGCTACTTTTGACTATATACTATTACACTTTGAATGTTGATAAAACCAAAACATTTGTAAAAGTTGCAACTGAAATAGGACGTAAAATTCCACATTCTGTTGTTTGGTAACTGCCTACACACATAATATAACAGGGTGTGGGGGCCCGTTCCCACTTCCGTTTAAAAATCAGATTCTCTGGTGGCTGTAGAGAATATATGGAGTTATATATACCGACACAATTGAAAAACGAATCCGGCACATTTTGTCGAATGGATGGCCAGGGCACAGCGCGTCTGTTAAAAATTGTATCAGAAGTCGCTCGCTCACAGGTTTTGTACGAAGCTGTTCACTTACAGCCTAGTCCCCGACTGCTAAACCCGCCCGCTTCCAGTTGCAAGGAAGCATGCACGCAGCTTTTGTGTGATCATTTGATTTTTTATCGTTTAGTTTTTAACGGATGAGTGAAAAGAGCATCCGACATTCGATTTTTTTCGTTTTCTAAAAGAAGGTGCAAACAGAGCGTCCGAAGTCAGATTTTTAAATAGAAGTGGGAACGGGCCCTAACACTGCGAATGAGACGTCATGTTCTAAGAGAATGATTTTACATTTTGATGGAATTTGATAACAACACAGCACAAGAAAGAAACGTGCATTGCCACTTGGAGAAATAATCTCTAAGTGGTAATGTTCATCTCGTCAGAAATCTTTTTTTTAAAGTGGGCGCAGGCGGGGTTTTTAGGTTATCTCTAAAACTCAAGATATTTAGCAACAGCATTTCGAGGTAGTATTACATAGTATGTACTACTTTACATGCTCAGTTAAATATCTTTTGACCCTTGACGACAAACCCTCAAATAATAGCATTATTCCAAAATGAATGATTATCTACAAAACTCATTTGAGATCCAATATGATATCTAAATATGATAGTATAATGTAGCATCATCACACTTCCCTGGAGGTAATTTTTTTTGTCACTAAATAACAGAACGTTTACAGATTCATATTTTGCTCAAATTCCATTCCCAGTCCAATGCCCATCGTAATACAATTCTACATTCGCAATGTTCCCCGTGTCGTTTAATAATATATTTATCTAACTGGAAAAAGTTTTCATTCTTACACTCTAAAACTGAATTAATCACTTCACACACGATTACGACGAATAATTTACGATAAAAATAAATGTACAAATTATAAGTTAACATGATGTCCCTAATTTCGAGTATGATTAAAATCTAACGATGATTTGAAATTTATTTCCGATTGATATATGTAACTTACTTCTAGAGATTTTGTGGCGAAACACACATCTAACTAAGAATAACTAATTTATGCACAGATGGAATCATAAAACCTTGCTCAACAATTATACTATTCCATAAATTATTTATAAAAGCATTTTACTTGAACAACAATTCTGTATAGTGATGGCAATGGGATACAGATAGATTCAGTTTTGTAATTTTTTTATTCTTACATAAAATTAACCTTTTGAAAGCCAGCAAAGGAAAAATATATTTTTTCATTACGACGTAAGAAATTTGACATTTCTTGCGAATCCAATATTTATAACATTTCTTTTGTGATATGTTACAAAAATTACATGAAAATAATGTAGATAAAACGATATTTCTGATAATACCTGAAATCTATTCTCTCCACAATGAATTTATATAAAAAACAATGAAAGAATATAGAGTTTCTAAACCAACTGAGTCCATATTTTGACGCGGCGGTCATTTTGTCAGCCATCTTACGTGCCCGCCGCATCATAGACAATTTATTAAAATTATTCCGAGAGGCTAGATGCTATGCAGTATTTCGTTGCGTCGAGAACGAGAATGGCCCAAGCGATTCTGACCTTGTGCTTGATACAATTTCTTTATACATAAGGGACAAAATCGCTTCCAAAATCGATGGTACACCGGACTACGTACAGCCAATGATCCAAATGGATTTTTTTTTGATATGGTGAAAGTATACAACCACAACCTTTACATAATTCAGCAAAGAATGCTAGTTTTAATATTAAATACTTGAAATTACCATCAATAATGCCAAGTAAAATTGATTTCAAACAAAGATATTATAACCTATTGCCATCTCAATACCGAATACATATTAGTAACATGAAAATAATAAATGGATGATTTGGGTCGGGTTGTTTCACAGATTGTGAACAATTTATCAAATTTCGAAATAAGAATTCAAGTTCTGTTATTATGTCATCATGGGCCGATTGTTTCACATTATTGAATAATAACAGAACTTGAATAGTACTTTCACAGAACTTGGATTAATATTTACTTTGAATTTGATGAATTGTTATTGAAACAACCCGTCCTTAATGTTACGCAACATCTTTGTCAAACGAATATAAAACAAGTCGGTTCATATTACCCAGTCATAATCATATTTTATACAATATTTCATATTATGGTAACAGCAAAAACATTGTAAAAAATAAGTCAAATAAAATTTGTGCAAATAGTATCACCGCCTCGATTTGTATAGCACCAAGTTTCAAGGCAGTGAACCTATTTAAAATTTTACGTTTGTGTAAATTGATCGATTCAAAATCTGGCATTTCTTGAAACATAATTAAGCTCACTTCACATCCATACGGTGAAAATCTCATGATCGATCATAAAAATCTAAGGAAAAATTGTTAACATGAACATAATTTCTTAGATTAGTTAGATATAACATAATACATATATAATCACCATTATGAACTTGTTTTTTTTTTAACCTCTAGGAGAGTGACCTTTTTCGAACAAAACTGTATCCCAGGAGTACATATACTACATAATCCAATCTTGTTAAATACAATATCATAGTGTTCTCAAAACCATTTTTTTTTTTTTTTTAAGTGCAATATTCTCTCACTAATCCACCACACCAAAACCAGGGGCATGTGTCCAATGAGCGAAGTGGAAGATTACAGTGCATGTAAACAAAATATCGACCCTTTGGAATAACAAAGTTTCATCTGTTGCGGAAACGTCATGCGATAATGAACTCTAAAGTAGCTTACCATAGATCCCATTATTGCATGAAGATACAGTAACAGATGGAACCTTGTTATTCCAAAGGGTCGATATGCTAAAAATTAAATCAGGTATTTTGTAACACGCTATCGACCTTTTGTAGTATATCAATTTGTTTGTAAAAAGTTACGATGTCATGTTTACGCTTGCGAGAAGACTCCATTTTGTAAACTCTTTCCAGAGCAAGATAACCCAAGCTGGCGTACAAAGCTTGGCACTGGGGTAAGGGGTGCAGCAGACTACTGAATTCGACGTACTAAACTAACACAAGAGAATTATAGAGCTTGGTGTTGTGCTTTCAACTAGTAAAAATAACAGCGGTTTGTAGTAGTTGTTGGATAACGGTGGATTACTGAGAGAATACTGTATATCATTGGAGATGAACTACCAGAACATTATTATAATTTCTGCCATACTCCTCAGAGAGAATTTTTTTAAGGCAATACTCACCAAGAGGTTAAAAATTATCATCACTCCCTAGTACGAGCGTGAACGTGTTTTTTTTATATTTTAACAGGCAGTGCGATTAGCCTAAAGAAATAAATTCATTCGGTTTTGAAAGATCGACTGTATAATCTAGTTTCCGAGATTTGAACATCAGTCTGTCCCGGTCACATATCAGTCAAACAGTGCTAATGAGTGAAGGCATTCGTAACGGTTGATAAATAGGCATTTTTTCCTATCATTATAACAAAGGTTCGAATTAAAAATATTTTCCAAAATCACTGAGATAAATAATATTAATTAACCGAAGACAAAAACGTTTTTTAATGGAATTCCATTATATTGGCACGAATACAGAGTAGGTAAGTGGGCCTATCCTTAAGAACACAAGGTTTTTTATTATAATAACTACTGTATTTAATTAATTTTATTTTACGTTGAGCACGATTTTACGATAGCATCCCGTTGCTTCGTCGATCGGGAGTACAATATATACGATGAGATTAAAAACTAATAGTTTACGTAAACTTAAGTTTCTTATGGGGGCTAGTGGGCCAGACGGGGTCTTGTTGGGCCGCGGCTCTTTTGCGTTCGTCCGAGTCTTCTTTATCGGGCCGTAAGGAGTCTATGGAGGCCACTATCTTGAGGGCGGGGCCTAGCTTCATGGACATGGCCATGACCAGGTGCTCGGGTCGGATGAGGATGAGCGCCTCCCCGTCCACCTCCTGCAGGATGAACTCCTCGGCATACATGGCGCAGCCGGGGATGCTGCGGATAAACTCCGACACCTGGTTTACGTTCCACTTGAGCGCCGCGTGGGGAGGCTCCTTGTGACTTTGAGATTCTTCGGTATTTGTCGATGATGCGGTTTTTATTGAATCTTTCGTTTCAGAACCTCCAGCTGTCAAAAAATAAAATCATATTAATAATTATTTTTCAAATATGAAAATGTTGTAGATTCAATAATTGTGTTGATTACTAAACTTACAGTCTTGAGCCTCCGAATCATTCAGTTCTTCATTTGAGTCAACAGAGGGGCCAGTCGCTACTCCTCTCCTGTTAAAAAAGTTTTAATAATTTGTTACTAAAATGTTAATAAGTATCCCACACTCTAAATAGACAGAAGAAAACATTTGTAGTTAACATACTTCGGGCGGGAGAAAACAAGGTACCCGTTCGAGAAAATGGAATTTGCTAAACAAATAATAATATCTTCGTTGTCTTTTTCGTTGTTTGTTTTTGGGGTGTTATGCCGTGTTGTGCTACCTCCTTCTTTAGCCGACGTTTCGGACAGCGTTGCAGTGTCCATCATCAGGGCAGATCCGGCAGATCCGTCGATGCATAACACCCCAAAAACAAACAACGAAAATGCTTTTGGCCGTGAAAATCTAAAAACGTAACCAAATAATAATATCTTTCAAAATAATACATACATTTGAATATTTTTTTATATAGTGCTCACCATTCCCCAACTCTAAAAGTATTGTCCAAAATTAAATCCTAGTTTGTAATAGGGCTCCATAAATAGAAGTTAAAGTCAGTGTTGGGCCATTTAGTGACGTTATGTGTAAAAAATGTACATACAGAGTGTAACAAGACATACCCGAGAGATTTTAACCAGTGATTCCTGAGCTTATTTGGAGTAAAAAATGTAAATGAAATTTTTGTCTCCGATGACTTTTTTGATGACGTTTGTTTTTTCTAATTTTTTTTCACAAAATCAAACAATTTTTATTTTTCTCATCTCGTCACTGGTCACTCAGCCGAGTAACCGCCCAGCTCTTAACCCGCTCCCAACTGTCCAACACCTACTGTTTTTTATGTTTTTGTAAAAAAAAAAACATCAAAAATGTCACCGGAGACAGTGGCGAAACTATACCATCGGGGGCCCGTGACAAATTCATCAGATGGGGCCCCCCCCGGCAAAAAATTCAGCAACCAATAGATGCGTTCTAAAATTTAACGACATCCCTTTCTTGTGAATGCGTTTGAATCTTAATAATTTATTTGAATTTGTGTTTGGTCTTTAGTTGTGTCCAACTTTATAATTTTTACTAAATTTTGTTAAAAATATTAGAGTACTTCTGAGCTCGCGGGGGGGCCCGTGGCATTTTGCCAGCCCTGCCACCCTGTAGTTTCGCCACTGACCGGAGACCAAAATTTAATTTACAGTTTTATAATCCAAATAAGCTCAGGAATCGCTGGATAAAAACTTTCATGTACATTCTGTGACAGCCTGTATATTATTACATTACAAAAAAAATTGTTTTTCGCTTTGATACAAATCATTACAAAAAAAGAACAGTTTGTGCACCTCTAATGCCAAAGAGTAAGCTTCCTTTTGATAAAATATTCTTCCACACAAAAAACAAGGGGACAAGAAGATTTCCCCGTCTTGTATCACATACACAAATATATTTATATTATTAATATATTTATATGTTTTATACATTGTATATGAATAGTTGGGACCCTTATAAAGAGATTGGCGTACAAAAATCATATAAAAATATTTGACAGCAACGCCTTTCCAGGCATTCACGTAGGACCGGCGTAAAAGGTAGAAATACCCTTCCCGATTAACAAAAGTGTGCTAATAAAACAGAAGGGCATAAACTTGTACAAGGTATTAATAAAGAAATGTAATTATTTACTTGGCTTCATATCTCCGACTGCAAGTCGTGTTGCAGAATCTCTTGGCTCTCTTCAGAGACTTGCCGCAGTATTCACATTTGTCTCCCTCCACTACGCGCTGGACTCCTGTGATGCCCGCATTTGAAGGCAGGTTCATTTTCCTCCCTACAAAACATTCAAGGCTTTATTAGAATCATATTATTCAACTTCGTCAATCCACGATTCCATCTCTTTAACCCGTTTAATCACAGGAGACCATATTTGTCCCAGCTCACATAGGTCTCACAGAAATCGTTGTTTTTCCCTTACTATCAAAGTCAGAAATGTGATCTAAACGGTATTGGAAAGAGAATACAACAAACTATATATTCAAATCTAAAAGAAAACAACAGAAAAATAAAAATTTACCCCTTTCTGTAACCAAAGTTTCCGATAGCCATTTGAAAAAAAATTATGGAACTTTGTGAATTTTTTAAGAATTTTTTTTACATGAAACGAAAAAAAGTGAGGTGACAGTAAGGTTTATAATTCATTTATCTAATGAAATAAGTGTGTGTTTTATTTTTTTTCATTATCAGTAATTTTAGTTAGAAAAAAAAGTAAAGCGAGCCATTTTTAAAACTTTTTAAAGTTTTCGCAAAAAAAAATTATATTTAAAAAAATACATAGTAATTTTTAATATACAAATTTGAAAGCCTATTTCATTACCTTTCGAACAGTTTTTAGTTTTCGAATACGTTAACAAATGTTCCATTTATTTGGATTTTATTGCAAAGCAGGAATATTTTTAGCCTCTGACAAAATACGCCAATTTTTTTAGGGGTTAATTCAATCTTATTTTCTCTCAAAATAGCTCAATGTAATATTGTGTATGTAATGTAATCTGTAATAAGGATATGACATCAGGACGAGAAGTAATAAGATTATATTTATATTTTGTTTACCTCTTTCATGAGATCCCGGTAATTCCCTACTTTCCTGTGCAGACGTCTCTCGCTCGGCTGTCCATTCGCGTAGAGGTCTATTCACCTAAAAAATGGTTAAATAAGTTATAAATCAACATTCAAACGAGATTCATTATGCCATGAAAATAATTAACCAATCGAGTAATCGCGTCAATTATTACGCATTGAGCGATCTTGATTTCTTCGATTTGGAAATTTCCCACCCAAATTTAAAAAATTCATACCTCCGAATTTGAATATGGAGACATATAAACGGATTAAAATGATATATAGCCATGCTGAGGAGTCCACCATTTTACGTTTATCTTGTATTTTTAGGATTTATAAAAAAAAATATGAAAAAAATCATAAAATATTAAAAACTTTATGAATTAGCAAATTCTTCTATGTGTTAGTTTCTTTAACTGCCGAGAGTGTCGCTTATTGCGGTATAATTGAATATTTTCTATTTCGTATGTTTTGTATAGCCTACTTCATAATCACAGATACAAATATATACTATAAAACCCAATTTTTAATCTAAAATGTTCTGGTTTTTAAAATAAAGCTGTTCAAAAGTTTTATGTGAAAAAATATTTTATATACCTATTTGTTAATTATTTTTAACTTAGGACAAGTTGTTTTGGAAAATTTCAAGTGTGAATTTCCTTCAAATCGTCATTCACCGAAAAATTGGGCTATTTCAACCTCTGTCAGATAAAAATCTCATAGAAATGTTTCTAAAAATGATAAGATTATTTTTTTCATTTCAAATTTGACACGTAATCATGTCTTCCTTCATTTCAAATATGAAATGTGTTGTTTTCACATTAAAATAACGTTCGATAAATTTAAATTTCACTCAGAGTTCTCCGCCGAATCACAATTTTGACGTCTGTTGAACACTAAGCTTTCGAATTCGGCTGATCACACTTAAGAAATTTCACATCACATTTCCATGGTATTTTCGGTGAATGATGGTTTGAAGGAAATTCACATATGTGTATATAGTCCACAAGCTTAAATAATAGTTACACACAGAACAAGCAAATGATGGGTTTTAATAAAACTTACTGCAAATGGTTCAGAAGCCTCTTGTATGACAAAACCTTCGATGACATGAGTCAGGATGTTAGGCTTAACCATGGCTTTGGGAAGGCGCTTGTCTGATACACTAGAAGTCTGCAGACCTAGAAAAAGTAAAAAAAACAATTTATAAACGGAAAAATTACAATAATCTTACAGGTGTGTCTACCAAGCCGAAAGCCATTCAATGTGTCAAGTATTAACCTCCCATTTGTCGTAAGCCCACCGACGGGCGGGTGACAGATGACAGATTAAAAAATACAATGCAATTTTAACCCTTATGTATAAAGAAACTGTACAAGGACATGGTCAGAATCGCTTGCGCCAATATCATTCCAGACGTTTTTTTTTATGAGCACTCTGGTCTCTCTTAATGCTCTGATATTAATTTTTTACGGAATTTGGTCATATGTGGGGAAATGTCATCCGACATTCAAGAGATTAATAATTGAACTAGCAGTTAAAAACCCGCTCCGCGAGTTTTTGCTGCTAGGCCTTGCGGGCGGCTTTTGGTTCGCCTTAGCTCGGTTTACGTAAAACTAACAACTGTGAACATAAAACTATAAATTCTGTATATGAAGACTGCGAATAATAAGAGAGGAATACTCTTACTGCAACATAAATCTCGTTTTTCCAAGTTAATCACAACATGTAGAATAAACTATATCTTCTAAGTAAGGAATGAGAGAGAAAAAATTTTCATCTCCGATACCATTTATTAGATGACCAAAACCATGCCACAAGTTGCCCCAAGTGGTTCACTACATTTGGTGACTTAGCAGGGTCGTTTTATCTAGGTCTTGGCGGCACATGCGTTTGCCCACCTACCGCGTGGCGGGCCAGATTGGGAAAGGCTGGTTGATAGAGACATTTTACCTTTCCAACCGGACTCTCTCTACCCATGAAGTAGTGCAGTGGGAGGGATGGATTCATACGTCCATCACTCCTCGACCCATTGACACCCAGATTCCTACCCACACTTCATACCTTTTTCCTTGCCACAACTTCCTATCCTTCCTTTCTCTAAAAATACCCTCCATACAACATCCCCAAAGATGACATAGGCCCCGAGGGAAATTATTTTCCTCAGGGCCTCTGTATGGAGGATTTCTTTTTTAAACCAAAATTAAATTGCCAAATTTATATAAAACAAAAATTATTTATTATTAACACGTTACACGGTACGGTCCGGTTTAGTGATAAGGATTAATGTTACGGCAGTAGCTCAGTCAAAAATTTCACGTACACGGATGGGTTAGAACGGTTTCCATACTGTGCGGTGTCAGAGATTTACTCGGAGTCGTAATTTCAATTTTCACTCCGAGTAAGTAAATTTAAAATTCCTACTAAATTTCAACTGTACAGGCATTAAGGTAATAATAACGTTAAATTGTCATACCAATAGAAGTGGGAACATGGTTCATCACATTAAGGTTGGCCTGAACTTGCTGGAACTGCGCCTGGCTGCTGGTCACCGTCTCTGTCTTCTTCACGGGCTCCGCCTGAGGAGCGGGAGTCACTGGTGCTTCGGACGGAGGTGGCACCACCTTGTCCTGCTGTGTGCCGGTGCTGGTACTTGTACCAGTGCTGGTGCTGATGGTGGACTCTGTCTTGCTGACCATGGCCGATAGCTCACGGGTGACCTTCTCTATGCCAGGGTCCAGCTCGGATGTGGATGTCGAGGTTATGGTGAGGATGTCTGGTTTCTTTTCGCTGTCTGGAAATTATATATTTTTTTAAGAAATGACTTGAGAATGTCAAAATGTAATTTTAAACGCAGTTCTATTCTTGCAATAACAAACTAGCCTAGAAAAGGAAATCGAAAATAAATGTATCATTTTTATAGCCAAAGCTTGCCGGTGTTGCGTCATTTTTATAGTTAAGATCATTAAGGGTTAAGTTTTACATCAATAAAAGAACTTGCCTTAACCCTTAAAAAAATTGGCGTATTTTGTCAGAGGCTAAAAATATTCCCGCTTTGCAATAAAATCCAAATAAATGGAATATTTGTTAACGTATTCGAAAACTAAAAACTGTTTTCGAAAGGTGATGAAATAGGCTTTCAAATTTCTATATTAAAAATTACTATGTATTTTTTTAAATAAAATTTTTTATTGCGAAAACTTTAAAAAGTGTTCAAAATGACTCGCTTTACTTTTTTTTCTTACTAAAATTACTGATAATGAAAAAAAAATAAAACACATACTTATTTCATTAGATAAATGAATTATAAACCTTACTGTCACCTTAATTTTTTTCGTTTCATATAAAAAAAAATCTTAAAAATTTCACAAAGTTCCATAATTTTTTTTCAAATTGCTATCGGAAACTTTGGTTTCAGAAAGGGGTAAATTATTTTTTTTTTGTGGTTTTCTTTTAGATTTGAATAAATAGTTTGTTGTATTCTCTTTCCATATTCAGTTTTAGATCACATTTCTGACTATGATAGTAAGGGAGAAACAACGATTTCTGTGAGACCTATGTGAGCTGGGACAAATATGGTCTCCTGTGATTAAACGGGTTAAATCAGTGAGTGATTTAGGAAGTGTTATTTTTGTAACGATATCAAAGCTGCCCTTAAAATCTGTGAGGGTTTTTTATACAATTATCTACAATAGCGTTTCCCAACTTTTTTAGACCTGCGGACCGGCAAAAAAAGTTATTATTTCGCGGACCGGCTGCCGCCTAACACTAAGATATGCACGCTTTAACTTTGTATCTTTTATAGATGATTCAGCTAATCAACCTGTTTCCTCGGACCATTTTCATGTTCTGTAGACAATTTTAAATTACACCAAACAGCACTATATTATCACAGTGCACATAAACCATTCTCGTGTTCTTACTGCAGTTTTTGTGTTCATGAAAATTGGGTTGAAAAATGCGCATTCATATTCACTGTTCTGACTGCAGCTATTACAAAAAAGCTGTATTTGAATGGACTCTTTTTTTAAAATGCCGGGACAAACCTTTAAACTGGCATAATCCCAGTCAAATCGGGACATGTTACAAGTTTAGGCATCAACAAAGCTTAGCTTTCAATCGAGCTCGGGAATGAAATCTTTTCATTTAGTGTATTTGTTAAAGTTTATGAAATTTACTTTAATTAATTACATTCTAGTGACTTCTGTGAAAAAACATGCCTATGTTCTGAATAAAGTATTTTATCATCTCGAAAATTGAAACAAAAAATTGAAAAAGAATTTATTCCCATATTTAGGACGCAATCATTAGTTATCGGTATAGCATGACTTGCGATCCCTGGAAAAAAACTATTGAGGGCAAAAAATAAAATTATCTTTAAATATCTTCAGAAAATCATAATATCGTCGCGAGTTCCGCAAAGAAACCATTCCCTTGTTCCGAATGAAATGTTTTGTCATCTCTAAAATCAAATTTATTGAGAAAATCGTTCGAGGTCTTTGGGGCAGATACCATTTCCATGTTCTGAGTGCAATGAATAATGTTCTATTAAATCAAGGCTGCCCAACCCCAGGCCCGCGAAAGAATTATAAATGGCCCGCGTGAGCAAGTTTAAAAATTCCCGTCAACTTGCAAATTTTTGTAAATCCTTATCAGTTATATAATATTTATACAATCAAACTATAACATACAATTTTGTATGTTATAATAATAATTCTGTGATCAAATTCATATCCTGAAAGCCTCTAGCCACCGTCATTTTGATATTACAGTAGAGCCTTGATAATTAGAACTAACGAAAAACAACACCTCTTCCGATTACCGAAGGGTTCGGATTATAGTAAGTTAGGTAGAAAAATCGGGTAGTAAAAAGTAGTCGGGCCATGTCAAGAGTCAGAATAATAGAAGAGCATGTATGAATATGAATGAGGCGAGGAGTATATGCCAAGACCGAATTGTTTGGCGGTCCGTCCTCTCTGCCTACCCCTGCAAGAAACGGCGTGATGGTTAGTTAGTTAGTTAGTTAGGTAGAAAAATTAAATAATATTTTTTTGCTGCTTGCTTAGGAAAATTATATTTAATAAAATAAAGCTTTACCTGTGGTGCTGGATGGTGTGGTGTTGGTCTGTGGCTGCGACTGGGCCACCGTGACGATGGGGCCCCCGGCCGGTGATGCCCCGATGGACAGGGAAGTGGAAGGTGGAAGATTTAGGACGGAGACGGCTGGCTGGACTGCCCCGCCCGCACCACTCGACATGTCACTCACCGAGATTTCTACATTCATCAGGGACTCCATGGCAGAGTTGCCAACGCTGACCATCTGAAGTACAAACAAATAATCACATTATTAGATGAAATAAGATACTGATTTTAAAAGTACTCATTTCTGACTAATATTTTATTCTCCTTAACATATTTTGATTCAATTTCATCCTTAACATATTTTGCTATTTGGTTTTTCATAACTTAATGTACAAAAAAATATCAAAACAAATAAAAAGCAGTTTCTTTTTTATTAGAATCGAATTTAGCTCCTCTCTCGTTTGATTTAATAAGGTTGAAGGAGCTTGTCCAGCGTTTGGAGATGACTTTTTTAAAGTAGCAGACCCTAATGCTATATTCTCATCTGTGAGAAAATTTATAGAATGAAAGTCGAAGTTGATTCAATTAAGGATTTCTGTTCCATAGAAAAGCCTAATCACCGATCTATTTCGAAGTTTCTGTGAAATAGATCATAAAATATTATAATATCAGTGTCTTTCCTCTTGTTTTGAAGGTCAAGAATTCAAAATTTCATCAATCTCGGAATAAAACTTTAGATATGATATAATTTGAGATTTTCACGGCCTAAAGTATTATCATGATTTATTTTTTGGACATTAAGGACAGCGCTAAAGGGTCCATATTTAATGTGATTGTTAAGTATTACTACTGGCTAAAGGAGGTAGCGCAACACGGCATAATATCCCAAAAAATAATATGCAAATCAAATCCATGCCACCTGCCCGGTGTTCGTCAGGCGGCAGCTTGCCACAGACACTCTTCTAAAGTCTATTTATATATTTTATTGTAAATTATGGCGAGCCACAAAGTTAATGCTTATTACGAACATGTAGACTTTAAAGTCTTCTACTGAATCAATTTACCCTTGATAAATATCAGAATTTTAATATCGGTGGTTCGTATATTATTTCATTTGAAATTGCTTTTATATTATGTATTATCTTTTTCTTCCACTATGCTAAGTCGAATTACCTTTGTAAAGTCATCCCATTGGAATAACAAGGCTCCTTCTGTTGCGGTAACGACATGTGATAATGAACGTAGCTAACTACAGATCGCATGACGCTACCGCCACAGATGGAACCTAGTTATTCTAAAGGGTCGAAGCGTCCTTCACAACCAGGCGTGGAGGACAAAATACTATCTCTGTAAATAAACAATATTATGTTTTATGTAATAAAAAATATATCAACCAAATTGAAAAAAAATGTTATTTACCTTAGGTTCGTTTTCCAACTTCACGGTGGTCGATGCGTTCAATGTGGGGGTAGTGGGAACAGGGGACATCATGGGTTGCGGTTCTGCCAATAGTTGCAGCTGCAGTTGCGTTTGTTGTTGCTGTTGTTGTTGCTGTTGTTGCTGTTGTTGCGACTGCTGTTGTTGATGATTCTGATGCAACTGTTGCTGCACCGGTTGCTGTTGCTGAGTATGCAGCTGCTGAGCGGGCTGATGCATCTGCTGCTGGGGCGCCTGCAGCATCTGTATCTGCTGCGGAGTGGCTTGCTGCAGTTGCTGAGTCTGTTGCTGTAACTGCTGCAGCTGGTTGGGCTGCAGGTTGGCTTGCTGGCTGAGTTGCTGCAGTTGCTGTTGTTGTTGCTGCTGAATCTGCTGGTTGATTTGCTGTTGCTGCAGTTGCTGAAGAGGCTGCAGCTGGGCGGGGGAGGCGGGGGCGGGGCTCTGCATGGGGGACATGACGGCCTGCGGCTGCTGAGCCAGCACCATGGGGTTCTGCGGAGGCTGTAGGGTGCCCTGCGGCGAAGCCAATCCCGTCTGGCTCATCTACCATACAAATATTTAATACACCATCATACAATAAAGTAAGATCCAAGTAAAATAATTTAACGTGTTTGTTACCATAAAGCTAAATCTCTGTAGGGGAGAGAAGGGGCGGTGAGACTCCACATCCACCTATTAGCTTCTGTTTTCATACTAAGGGTTCTTTCGGCGTCGCTTGATGGATTTCGAGACTCATCATTGTCTTCCGCCGCATTCAGGGAGGGAGAGGGGGCACCTACATTCTGTCTTCTTGTCTACAATTATCAACATTGACATATACAAACACGGGTCATGGAAAAATAGCAAAACAAGATCTTGGCGCCGGGATAAGAATTCAATCTCAACCCAGTTCATAGATTCACCTGTAGAAAAATTAATATAAATAAGAGTCATGGAATCCAATTAGTTAAAAAATTATAAGTTTTAGTAGAAATAAAAATAGAAGTTTGACAGTATAAAAAAATATTAATATGAATTTGGTTTAAATAATGTATAGCAATGTATTTGTACCTGCGGCGACATGATGGGGGGTTGAGGAAGGGTCATGATGGAGCCCTGCGCCGTGTGAAGGGTGGCCTGGAGCCCTGCAGAGTTCATCAACTGACTGTTCTGCAGCATCCCAGAGTTGCCCAGGGCATTCTATAAAATATTCAAATACTTTTAACAAATGTCCAAATTTGTTTACTTATCCACTTGAGCGATAATAAAAATAATAAAAAAATGATCAAGATTCCTTGGAGTTCCATTCGGAAATTTCCCGTCCGCATTTGAATATGGAGACATATAAACTGATTATAGTACTATATAGCCAATGAATCTACCTATATTTTACCAACGACCCCATATTTTTAGGATTTATAAAATAATTATTGAAAATTCATAAACTTCATAAACGTGAAAATTCTGAAATATCTGTGAGCGTTACTTAACTTGTTGAAAGTCAGCATACAAAAAATATATTTTTTCAATATGACGTAAAATATTTGACAGTTCTCACCTTTCTTACGAATTCTTATAATTTTTACAACATTTCTTTTGTGATATATTACAAAAATTACATCAAAATAATGTAGATAAAACGAACTTCCTAATAATCATTCAAATCTATGCTTTCCACAATGGATTTATATAAAAAACAATTAATAAATATAGACTTCAAATATGACAGCGTTCATATTTTCAAGCGGCAGCCATTTTGTCCGCCATCTTTGGTGCCCGGCGCATCATTGGCAATTAATTTGAATTTTTCGGATTGGCTAAATGCTATCCAGTGTTTTGTTACGTCAATAACGAGAATGGCCCAAGCGATTCTGACCTTGTTCTCCATACAATTTCTTTATACATAAGGGGCAAAATCGCTTCAAAAATCCGGACCCGCCGGGTGTTAATCCAGTTTACATTGCATATTTTCGGTATTTGCATAGCTATGCATTTATCAATGGTATGGAATTTCAAAAGCAAAATGCAAAAAAAAAATCTAAAAAATCCGGCTTGAGAATTTAAAACTGCACTGAAATAGAATAATAATTGCACTTAAACAATGTTTGTTCTAGTAAACAGCATAAGAAAATAACATGATTTGATTACAAAGACATGATTAGGTTAATGCGGTTCCCTAGAGGAAACAGACAAACACCAAAAGCAAATAAAATGAAAGCAATTGACAAAACATTAAATAATGTATGAAATTAAATATTAAAAAGAAATATAGTTGATACAAGCCGTAATAAAACTGCAAATAAATAATAGGAAGAAAAGAAAACAGATAATAGCAAATAAATAAGTATTGCAACTGAGGAAGTGTACACTTGTAACAGCGGACAACATAAACACATACAGAATGGTTTGGACATTCGGTACCTGTGTGTGGGTAACCGTGGTAAGGTTAGTCAGGGCTTGGGAGGGCGGCATGGGGGAAACTTCCTCCACCATCATCCCGGGGCCAAACTAACAACAATAACAACCAATCTTCAGATAACTAACTAACCTTCAACAACCTAAACTTTCAGATGGCCTTTATTAATACTTTTACCATAACAAATTGCCATAATCTTAATTGGTTAATGTAGTGTTTTGCCTTATCCACAGGCAGACATTGTGTTGGGCTTCTTCAATGATAATTATAGGTTATTGTAAATTACTGTTTAATTTACAATAATTATGCTTCTGGGTCTTGCGAACGGCTACTACGGTCTAGGAATTGAATCTGCTCAGCAGGGCTCCCTATGATGATCGGCTATATTCGCCGGGTGAAACTACTGTCACTCCTCGACATCTGTCGGTATCTGGCATAAGCTTTAAGCCTACCGACATCTATCAAAACCCACTGAAACTATGTGCCATTCAAGGACACTACAGTTAATAAACTTTAATTTTTATTTCATTGCACTTCCTCTTGAGACAACATTTCAGACAGTTTGAAGTGTCCAATAGCTATACTAGTGATGGGATACAACAAGGTTTAGTCCAGTCAAAATAGACGAAAAAAAGTGCTGAGTTTGCATTAATTCCGAACAAGCTGAATTTTTGTACAGGTCTTGAATACGGCATTACAAATGTTATGTCAAAAGTCCCCATCGAACTAGCGTTTGCGTTGTTTTTTATCTGTGGTCAAAGGTCATAAATTTTTGTTTTTCCGTATATCTCGGAAACGGTGAGAGCTACCGAAAAAAATTGTGAGAAGAGTTTCTAGATCGCAAAATTTTCTAGAAAAAAAATATTTATACTTTTTCTCCTACGAAGCACCGTTATCCAGTTATCGCGATTTCAAACTAATATGCACTCATATGCACACATCATCGGGTTATATTGGAATATTGGTTTTTGTGACTCGTGCACTCATTACGTGGAAAATATACAATTTTGAGTGAGTCAACGTCTATCCCTACTTTCATTAGTTAGTTGGCCTTGAGTAACATGTGCCTGCGACTGACGGGATATACCTGTATTTTTCGGAATTTCCATAGAAACCGGTGTACACCTACATTTTTCGGATTTTCCAAAGAAACTGGTGTTTTTCGAGGGACTTAACCCTAGTAAATCCAGTCAGTTTTGAACGGTTTTTCGTAACGAATAGACATGTTTGTAGATGATATTTTCATTTTAAACTGTGCCGTTACAAAATTTTATAAAAATGTCAGAAATTTGCTTCATTTGCAGTGAATCTTTGACTGAAGGTGAAATTGTGGTTGTTGATCGTGGGATAAAAACTTTAATCGATTCAAGTAATAAAAGGAGTGACGGGTTTGATGAATTTTTAAAAGACAAAAAATCTGTAACTATCCATAAGCAATGTCGTAAAGTGTACACCCGGAAGAGCAGCATTGCTGCAGCTAAAAGACAACGCGAGACGGAAACAGGTCCTCCTCGGACTAGAGCGCGAGGTAATGAGACACTACCCCAGAGGTGGTGCGGAAATGTGTGCATACCTACGGTCTGAAATCATGATAATTCGAGAACGGTGCTTCGTAGAAAAAAAAAATACTTATACCTTTTTTGTAGAAAATTTAACGATCTACAAACTCTTCTGAAATTTTTTTTCGGTAGCTCTCACTGTTTCAGAGATATACGGAAAAAACAAAAATTTGTGACCTTTGACCTCGGATAAAAAACAAGGCCAATGCTAGATCGATGGGGACTTTTGACAGAGCATTTGTAATGACGTATTCAAGACCTGTACAAAAATTCAGCTTGATCGGAATTAATGTAAACTAATGTCTATTTTGACTAAACTAGTTGTCCATAACATAAAACTGGGAAAAACGGCCATATATTCCATAAAACAACCAACATAATTGTAAAATCCCCTACTCTTTTGCACAAGTTTTACCTAACAATAATGGGAAAGAACAGCGGATAAAGTAAAGTTGTTCTCACAGACATATGAAGAGGTAAAGTTTTAGACACTTTTCCACATTCCTTACTGAAAGAGAGAGCACCCTGCTTCGGCAGTGCTTGTTTATTATCTATGTTAATTGTGCGATACCCAGGCAAATTAAAGGAATGGCAACATTGCTTTCAATTTTTTTTAAACTTACCAAAGACAACATTACTTTTCATTATCTGTTCATAATCTAGCTAGGCCAGAATGATTGTTATTATGAATGGAACGATGGGATATATTATTATCTATGTAAGAATGATGATGAGTCATTCTGGGAAAGAAATAAAACTTACGGGGTGTATTTGCTGTACGATGGGAATGTTCTGTTGCATGGCGCTCATCTGCATCCCCTGATTCATGGACACTACAGGCATGCCACCTTGCTGCATCGTCATACCTGAAAATTAATGAGTAAATATTATAGTCATAGGACAATCGTTCCAGTTAAATAATGTCAAAATTGTATGAAAACATACTAATTTAGCAATCAAATTATAATTTTTTTAAATTTTATTAGAACAACTCTCTTTTTATAAGTTTTGAAGGTTATTCCCATCTTCTTCAATGATTTTAAAAAAAATTTCATTTGTTTTTATAAGTTTTGAAGGTTATTCCCATCTTCTTCAATGATTTAAAAAAAAATTCATTTGTAGAAATGAAATAGGCAAAAGATGCCAATTTCATTGACTTCATTCAAATTCAAATTATTCATTTTAAAAACATTACAAAAATAATATTTCAATATGTTTTTCAAAGATAGATAAGGAAAACAATAAGGGGGCATATATTAATTACGTGAGCAAAAAAAAACCCTCAGTATAATGAGATTTTACTGCTTAAAATCTCATTATACTGAGGGGGGTCAATAAAAATCTCACATCAACTTTAAAAGAGTATATATTATTATAGGGATAATAAAAAAAAAATTAAATAGTTTCACTTCTTTTGAAGTGTTCCATTTTTCCCGCTGAAAAAAGGGCTATTATGAAAAACATTTATTTCGAGAGTAAGTAAAAATCTCACGTAAGGGGGGGGGGGGGGGGGTCCCCACTAAATCTCACTTAACTTGTTGAAAGCCAGCATACAAAAAATATATTTTTTCAATATGACGTAAAATATTTGACAGTTTTCACCTTCCTTACGAATTCAATTTTTATAACATTTCTTTTGTGATATATTACAAAAATTACATCAAAATAATGTAGATAAAACGAATTTCCTAATAATCACTCAAATCTATGCTTTCCACAGTGGTTTTATATCAAAAACAATAATTAATATAGACTTCGAATACGACAGCGTTCATATTATCAAGTGGCAGCCATTTTGTCCGCCATCTTTGGTGCCCGGCGCGTCATTGGCAATTAATTTGAATTTTTCGGAGTGGCTAAATGCTATCCAGCATTTTGTTATGCCAAGAACGAGAATGGCCCAAGCGATTCTGACATTGTTCTTCATACAATTTCTTTATACATAAGGGGCAAAATCGCTTAAAAAATCCGGACCCGCCGGGGGGACTGCGGCCTGCGAGACGTTAATCTCACCAAGGGGCGGAGGGGTCTGAATATTTTTTTAAACATCTCATGTAAAATGTATGTCCCCTAAGTGCCTTGCTAAATAAATGCTTTCCAAACTCTGCACAATTGACAAGAAACCATTAAGCTCCCATCAGTCATTCAAAATCCAAAACACACCGGTCAGCAAGGAAAAAAAGTATAAAAGCAGATTAATACTAACAGCAACAAAGCTTGTCGTCTAAATTCAGCTTCATTAATGTTAAACACATCAATTTTTGAAGTGATTCTATTTAACAAGATAGCTCTCCCCACTGGCGTGACCATTGGCAAGTTAGATATGCTGTGTCAACTCTTATATTTTATGTTACCTGTATTTTGTTGACTCCTTATTTTCATTATAATTTTAAAAAACATGTACCACATTATGTGAAAAAGCCCTATCCCTTTCCGACCGGCTTCATACGAGTGTGAGTTTGATTTGAAAAAATCCAGACAGAAAATAAATCTGTTTTTGGGAACGGAACGAGTGTCGATCGAACGTGCGGGAGCTGCTTATACAGGGTACCTTTAACCGCATTTTTCGAGCAGTAAGTCGCCCAGTCCCATGGGATCATAATTAAGAGCTTAACTAGTGTTGCCAGTCGGAAAGGGCTATGGGCGTTTAAATAAATGAATAATTACCCATGATGTTCTTGGTCTGCATGTGCCCCTGTCCCTGTTGACTCTGCTGCTGGTAGTGGGCGGCGATCTGCTGCTGTTGCTGAGCCTGTTGTTGAATCATCTGTTGTTGCTGCGGTAGAGGGAGACAGCACAATAAGAGACCAACCACTCAATTATATACTATGCACAAACATATTTTTATGCACACAGTCGATTCTGCATTACCCTTTAGGTCTATTAGTTCGGTTATTGGAACAACTCATAAATCATGTGATATCTATAATATCATGGTTAGAAATATGATCGAAACAGCGTTAGAAAGAGAAAACAACACACTTTATATTCAAATCTGTAAGTTGACCCCAAAATAATTTAAATGTATACTTTTATGAATCCAAAGTTTCTGACCGCAATTTGAAAAAGATTTTTTAAAATAATTTTTACATGAAATGACAAAAAAGTGAGGTGACAATAACGTTTATAACACATTTGTCTAATAAAACATACAAGTGTCGTTATTTTTTTTCATTTTAAGTAATTTTTGTAAGAAAAAATGTAAGATGAGCTATTTTAAAAAAAAATTTAAGTTTGCATGCAAAATTTTAATATTTCAAAAATTATATGTTTATTTCTGATAATGAAATTCGAAAACATATTTCACCACATTTCAAAAACAGTTTTTAGTTTACGGATACATTCAGAAATATTCCACTTATTTGGATATTATTGCAAAGCGGAATAATTCTTACCTTCTGACAAAATATGCCCGAGGCCTGAGGGTTAAGCTGCGTTCAGATAATATACTCAACCTTTGTATCATAAAGGTGTCAAATCACTGGAGATGAATTGTTCAGGAGAGCAATTTTAAATTTTGAGCAGTCCGTGCAACTCACAGATTCTTTACATAAATTTTGAGCAGTCCGTGCAAATCACAGGTTCTTTACATAAATTTTTAGCAGTCCGTGCAAATCACAGGTTCTTTACATAAATTTTGAGCAGTCCGTGCAAATCACAGATTCTTTACATAAATTTTGAGCAGTCCGTGCAAATCAGGGGTTCTTTACATAAATTTTTAGCAGTCCGTGCGAATCACAGGTTCTTTACATAAATTTTGAGCAGTCCGTGCAAATCAGGGGTTCTTTACATAAATTTTTAGCAGTCCGTGCGAATCACAGGTTCTTTACATAAATTTTGAGCAGTCCGTGCAAATCAGGGGTTCTTTACATAAATTTTTAGCAGTCCGTGCGAATCACAGGTTCTTTACATAAATTTTGAGCAGTCCGTGCAAATCAGGGGTTCTTTACATAAATTTTTAGCAGTCCGTGCGAATCACAGGTTCTTTACATAAATTTTGAGCAGTCCGTGCAAATCACAGGTTCTTTACATAAATTTTTAGCAGTCCGTGCAAATCACAGGTTCTTTACATAAATTTTCAGCAGTCCCTGCAAATCAGGGGTTCTTTACATAAATTTGAAATTAATACTACACAAATTTATTAAGCTTTAGGTAAAGCAATTTGTTTAATTTTATGATTAAATTAATTATAGCATTATGATTGAATTAATTATAGCAATTTATTTAATGTTGTAATTCTTTGATTATTTTAAAATTGGTAAAAAAATATGGACTCATTTGACTAGTAAGTTAGTGTGCCTTGTAGAGGAAAAACATTGATTCCCATCTAAAGGGCATTTTGGTATTTGGCACCTTTGTGCTCTAAAAAGTCTAATGTAAAAGGCAATAACAATCAGTGAAAGTTCAATATGTACATACTTTGGTGCTGTGTTGTTAGTGACCGTTTTTTTTCGTGATCTTACAACCACTTAGCAACATAATGTGACATGTATTATGGTGCTTGAATATTGTTTTGTATACAGTGAAACCCTCTTAAGAAGTTCTCGCTTAAGATGTTTTCCTGCTTAAGAAGTTTGGTTTTTTCAGTCCCTTGAAGACCAAATAGCCCAATTTTTTCCATTTATAAGGTTTTCCCTTCAAAGAAAAAAACTTCTTAAGAGGGTTGCAATACAGTGAGTATTGCAATTAGTAGAGGCGATTTTTATGTTTTTAAATAAGTTTATTACCTGCTGTTGTAAGACAGCCTGTTGCTGATGTATTAGTACTGCTTGGTGTTGTTGCTGCTGCTGCTGCTGTTGTTGTTGCTGCTGCTGCTGCTGCTGTTGTTGTTGTTGTTGCTGTTGTTGCTGCTGCTGTTGTTGTTGTTGCTGCTGCTGCTGTTGTTGTTGTTGCTGCTGCTGCTGTTGTTGTTGTTGTTGTTGTTGTTGTTGCTGCTGCTGTTGTTGTTGTTGCTGCTGTTGTTGTTGTTGGGTCTTGTTCCCCATATGATTCTTATCAGGAGTAATTCGGCCAGGCACTGGAATCATTTGGCCAGCAGCGTTCATAACAAACATCCTGAAAAATTAAAGTTAATCAAATCTTTATTGTGAGGAACCAAACACTGTGAATTCCAAATTACGTTCTTTACTTTCACCATCTGTGATCAAAAAAAATCAAAAAAATGCATTTGCAATCCTCAATGTTGGTCAGTTTCATGGATATCATCTTGAAAAATTTATTTAGCAAGTGAAGTAAAAAAAGTATCTCACTGTTTAGGCTGAATGCCGAGCTTGTTGTTTGTCTGGTTGGCAGCATCCTGCTTGTGCGCTCCCGTTCCTCCCATAGTCCTGACCACGGTGGATTTCGACCCTCGGACCTTGGTCTGCTTCGCTGCAGCCTGAACAGGAATGAAAACATCATTAACAATAAGCCTTCATCATTTCAAACTACATATTACAGTGAAACCCTCTTAAGAAGTTCTCGCTTAAGATGTTTTCCTGCTTAAGAAGTTTGGTTTTTTCGGTCCCTTGAAGACCAACTGGTCCAATTTATCGCACTTATAAGGTTTTCCTGCCTAAGAAGTTTTTTTTTCCGGTCCCTTGGAAAACTTCTTAAGAGGGTTTCACTGTATATACAACAACCCTATCTTATTTTTTTATTGTTAAATTATTTTAATTTCCGTGAGCACTTAGGCCAAAGGCCCATTGTGCTATCTCCCATTTTATCTCAATCCTTTAACAATAACCCAGTCCCTTTAATAAAGTTCATTGGATATGTGGCTATGTCTTCTGGTTCTACAGTTTGTCTCCCCAGTATCTGAGCCTAGTTCCCACCAGGTCAGGACATTGGCATCATAGGTGAATTGGAGTATCTTCATCCTCCTCACAATTCTTGCATCTATTGGTGTTTTCCACTCCCAATATCTCTGCATGTGTCTCCTGAGATGGCAGTGTCCCGTTAGTAAGGTCTGGTCCTTCTATGAGTACTTTGGATCGCCTCATTCCGGGTGCCCTCTCCCATCTATAACCTTTCCTTTCTAGTTCGTCAGCCCGCTCGTTGCCCTCAAAACCCTATCTAATCAGCATCTTCTTCTGACCTACTCTGATCCTACCTCTATCCATCCCATCTCAATCACGTCCAACCAAAGGTAAAAGAAACAAAGTCCAAGCCATACACAATCAAACTGTTAGATCAGCCAATCAGAGAAAGGAACCAAGATGCACGGAGCGGGGAGGGAGTATGACCGTGTCTCCCTTTCCGCGATTTGTTTTAACAAATTTTTCACATTGTAATAATCATTATTCTCCAAAACAGTTCTCCAAAATAAAATCTGCTTACGAATTACTAATGCATTAATTATGCGAAAATTGCTGGCTGCGTAAAACTTAACTACAAATCCCAAATCGGGTAAAAAAAAGTTTGTTTCAAAAATTGGACATTTTGTTACACTATTTAGTTAGACACTTTTACAAAAAAGTTATAATTTACCCACCTCACTCAAGTTTAGCATCGATACGCCGTGCGGTTTGGTTAAAATCGGACATTCAGATCCTATGTAGAAAAGTCCCACAATGGACTGCGCTGCACACCGTTGTCTTACTTTTCGGCGAAGAGTTTTTTTTATTTTTTACATGAATACCGCACTTTTTACAAGAGTCCCAACTGCTCCCAATCACCGGAGCCAGTGATACTATCGCATCCCCAATCGGGGTATGTTGTGAGGCTGAAGGTGGCGAGGAGGGGAAGGAGATGGGGAAGAGGAAGGTGGGGAAGTACCTGACTGTTCAAATTTGGTCACCAAACCCGTCTAAAGCCATTTCAAGCAACTTTTCAATTCTGAATGGTGGTCTAACACCAGGGCGATACTGACAGTATCTTCCACACTGGAATGTGCCGCAAATATAATATAGGTATATTATGTTTAATTAATTGTGAAATAACACAAACTAATCAAATAATCTGGTTATTTCTATGTACACTCTTCGGCAGTCAACTTATGACCGATGTTGTGTTTATTCAAAGCACTCTCGAACCCTCCAGCTCGTCAAAATGATACACAGATTTTATGTTAGAACAAGTCTATCAATTTGGATGCGTATGGGCCCGATATGGCCCATCTCCCTTGCTTCCATTATCTATGATGTTAATAATGTATAGGAGCATATCTCACGGTAGTCTGCATGACCTGCGTCTGTGTGGATACACTGCTGCCCTGCGTAGTGGGCAGGATATTGGAAAGGGGCCGACCCGTACTGAGCACCTTGCCCGGCCCGTCTACGCGCTTGCCCACCTGCCCCCCGCTCAGCAACTGCGCCTGGGACACTGGCGGCTGAGACATGGGCTGCACATTGCACGGTAGCGTCAGAGTGGCTGGAAAGGAACAATTAAAGTAAGCATTGAAGAAGAAGGTAACACTAATAATCTAAACGAAAATATGAAAAAGAACAAAAAAAAATAAAAGTCGTAACTGGGTCTCGAACCCAGAACCTCTCGTCTTACCGGGGCAAACGCCATACCAGGCGTTTACTGTGTTGGCTACTGCCACCACTTATTTAAACGAAAGCATATTTCAGGTTCGGGCAGATGTCGGCAGTTATGGGGCGTTCTGACGTTTCGATTTTTGTTGGCCAACTTTTATTTTACGAAAAAAGTTGAGCAACACTTTGTTCACACGTTTCAATTTAAGTTGAACCGATTTTGACATTCAAAATGGCGTCAACTGAAATTGTTAGTGCGTGCGTCTATCTAATTTCTGATGTTCTGTGAGAGGAGCTGGAGATTATGAAAAAATATAAAAAACGTCGTACTTGGGTGAGAAAATGGATCATGAGAAGGAGTGAATTAGGCGCATCCAACACAATTTTTTTCAAAATAATATTATTTACATTTCAAAAATAATATTCTATTTTTGTATACTTCTTGTTTTTGATCCGAAAGACAGGGATGGCTTTCATACAGATCCATAAATCTGAACATTAAATCGTCCGACCATTTCAGATATATTTTGGTTGAAACGGATTCCATGACGGTAGGAAATAGTACCGAATAAATGAAACGCCTGACGTTTACTTTTTCCCGCGAGTAACTAAAAATGATAAGCGACTTGAAACATGTGTTCAGACGCGACGATTCGATGTAAAACTCGAACGATTAGTAAAACCAAAATGGCGATAGTCATACTTGAACGACAAAAGTAGACGGGCTATCAACTTTCGCTAGCAACAAAAAAAGTTGATAACTTTGTTGACAAAGTGTTCACACGTGTCAATTAGCTTTCAACAAAAAAGTTGACCGACAAAAATCGCCCCGTGTGAACCGGCTATTAGAGTAGATTCACCCAGCGAGTGGTCCCGATCAACGAGAATTCGTGCTCTCAGATTCAATTCATAGACAGTTATGGTCTGTACAGACTAGGCTAGTAGTTTACTCGAGTAGCGAGTATTTTAGTAACTAAATGTGTCTGAACACCATTAGTTGTAGCATTTTGGTCAATCAAGTGGCGAGTTACTCGCTACTCGACTAAACTACTTGCCCAGTGCGAACAAGCCTTTTTAATAAAATTAAACCATTTTGTAACAACGGCCTATTATTCTTAAAGATCCCAACACAATTACTATTGTCTGCCTGTGGATAAGACAAACACTACAGTAAGCAAACGGAAGAAAATACAGAAATTAGGGAAAAGGTAATTTTTATGATTGTGGTGTTCAATAAACATCTGATACACGCACTGTACTGACATGTATGATGGACCCTGCATCGAATTCAAGTACTGACCAACACTGTACGAGCATGGCTAATCTGCTGACAACATCGAATCCATTATTTATAACATATCAGTTCAATGGAAGTTGGGGAAAAAGTTATTACTGTTGAAGCGCCAGAGGAGGTTAACGGAGGACGTGGGCGATATAGTTTATAATAGTGGGAAAACAATTTCACAGTATAAAAACGTCACCCTCTTTCTTATAAATCAGTTATTGTAATTCTATCAAGTACTGCCCCATAGCGATCACATCATTTGTTGCACATCAATTACCCTTTGACATGTGCACCGATTCATTGTTACGCGGATGACAGTACAGTCCATGATATCTTTTTGTTTGACAAGCCCACAAATTCCAACAGCTCGGAAGGCTTTGAAGCAAAGAATGGACGCTTACCTCAAGAGTGTTTTCTCTTGGGGTAAGAATAATTTTCTCGTCAAATTTAATGTTTCAAAGACCCAACCATGTCTGATTACTTCCAAAAGGGATCAAAATTACAATCTGGTCTCTTTCAACGGTAGTATTCTTCCGAACAGGTCATCCATTAATATGCTCGGTGTAACTATAAGTGACCAGCTCAGATACGGGGGCTCCATCGAAGCCAGAGTTAAGTTAGCCTCTCAGAAACTGGGCGTACTGAACAGGACCCGCAGATACTTTAATAGTACACAACTGCTAACCCTGTACAAATTGCAAGTGCGCCCCACGGTTGAATTTGGCAGCCACCTCAAAGTACCTGAAAAACACCCGCGACTCTGTGCAGAAACGGGCGGTCCGTTTGATAGATTCTCCCATCTTGACAAATGGATTGCAATCTTTAGAGCACAGGCGTCAGGTGGGAATGCTATCCTTGTTGTACCGGTATTTCAATGGAAGATGCTCCGAGGAACTAGCGTCATAGATCCTCTCGGCACCGATGCATAGTCGGGAAACATGCCTAATGCGCGCCCAACATATGTACACGGTTGATATTTGTACCATGAGAACGGGTCGTCTTTATGACTCGTTCTTGAGTTCAACAGCTCGGCTAGGGAACTATTTGCTGTGTTTCCTCCTTCCTACAACATGGGTCTCTTTAAGACTCATGTTCACTCCTTCCTCTCCTCAAAAAGACCCCCCACAAAGCATCTTTAAAGATGACATAGGCACTGAGGGAAGTTATTTTCCTCAGGGCCTTCTGTGTGGGGTTAATATAAAAAATTAAAAAATAAATACATTCTGCATCATTTGATGTGTGGTCGTTTCTCTATGCATCGGAAACAAAATCATGAACTCACGGTTATGCGAGGGGGTGTGCATGGTTTGAGGTTGAGGCTGGGCGGATTGTATGAACATGGGGTGGCCTCCCCCGTCCCCCTGGCCGGGCCCCCGGATGAAGATGGGGTTGGGGGCCAGCAGCTGGGAGCCCCCCCACACCTGCCAGGGGGCAAACTGGACAGTCTGCCCTCCCGCCTGGAAATAATTGTATTTATATTAGTTTCAAATTGATTGACAAATTTTAATTGATGTGATCGGTTCCGCGACAAAACCTAACAGAGACAAATATGACGATAAAAATATTTTTAAAAAAGTCATGAAAATTAAAAAATAACAAACCGAACCTAACCTATTATTTTTATCATGTACTGTTTTGTTACTGTTCCGTTTTATCTGGAGAGCATATTACCTATTATTATAATACAGTGGAACCTCGTTTAACGAGCACCTCTCTCTTAACCTGTAGGAGCCCGAATCATGCAATAGCAGTGTTGAAGAATTAAACATATGCATGGTGCAAAGCACTGCAATTGCGGTGTGGACCTTATTTATTCATTTCGTCTTTGGATATTAATTACTTGTACTGGGTTAGTTGAAGATAAAAATAAAAGTGTCACTTTATCAAGTGTGGTACGGTCTATGTATTGGCTATAACCAGTGGCGGCTCGTGACTTTTGGTGAGCTAGAGTGCTAATATTAACAAAAATGGCATTATTGATGTAGTTGTAGCCGAAAAATATATATTTTTTTTTTTTCGAAAATTTATTTTTTGTATGAAGATTTTTCAGGAAATTTCAGTTTTGCCGTGCGCCGCACCGATTTCCTGAAAATCTTCATACAAATAATTTTTTTTCGAAAAAAAAATAAAAAATATTTTTTGGCTACAACGACATCAATAATGCCATTTTTGTTAAAATTAGCACTCTGGCTCACCAAAAGTCACGAGCCGCCACTGGCTATAACAAAAAATCTTTTTATTTATTGAAATTTCATAATGAGCAAAATAAATTGTAAAAAAAATGGCTCCCTAAACGAGCAACATTTGGCATTTTTGAGTTTTTTTTGGCATGGAACCCATTATTGTATTTTATGGGAAAAATTGTTTTGCTTAACCCCTCATTTGTCGCAAGTAAGAAAATGCGCACTGCTCTCTCTTGCTCCTACAGTATTTATAAAATTGTTCAAGAACGAAATGAAATTACGAATAATCTTCATGCATTGGCTATGAGAGGAAGAGAGAAAGAAAATGTGCGCGCGCACTGATCTCTTTTGCTCCTACAGTGTGATACATTGATCATAGCCTCGCCCGACTACACTTTTCGTAACTGGATTGTTTACACATAGGAGAGAACATCTGTAAAAACCCAATATAAATAAATACATATCGGACGGCCGAGCCTTTTGACGCGGTGGCTTCGGTTAGGACTGGGCAAACCAGTAATATGGAGGTAGAGCCGGTAGAGACCGCCCAAAAAGAAGAAAGAGAGATACGACAATACGAATGTTAGAGGGAGCGCGCTAATATTAAAAACGATACAATTCAAGCGAAAATTGGGAAAATGTTTAATAAAACACGACTGGTTTACAATAGAGAAAAAATCTCTATTCGACACCTTAAGCGTATATTATACCCTTGGAACAATTCATTTCCTGTCAAAATATCTTCATTTTTACATCGCTAGGTGGCGGTGATAGTCCCTTCTCGAACTTAAAATGTTCAACATTTAACATGCGTATATTGCCAACGTCCGTTGGACGGACAGGGCACGAGAAGAAGAATGGTTTGGAATTTCGTGGTTCACATTTAAAGTCAATTTTATGGTGTTTTTTTATTTAACTTCTAAATATTCAGCCTTTTAAACTATATTTTATAGAACTCATCATTATGATTACTACAGTAGAACCCCGTTAATTCGAAATCCATGGGACACCAAAAATCTAATTTCGAATTAACAAATTCCCACGTAAATCGAAATTTTATGAAAAAATAAATTATAAACAGTCGCCGAAAATCGAGTTCTTCGTTCGAAAATTTAAATTCGGGTAGGTTCTTCGGAGTAAATTCGTAATAATACGACTTATTCCTGTGAAAATCGAATTTTCGCAGCCGTTTACCGCCACGGTCGGTCTTATATTCGAAAAAATATATACCAATATATAATTTTTCCGTGCAAATAAAATTTTCGCTGCCAATTTCCAGCCCTTTAAATTCAGATATTCTAAATAAATTCGTAAAAATACGATATATTTCCGCATAAATGGAAATTTCGCGGCCGACATCCTTCGCAGCCCGCCTTTTAAATTGATATATAAAAAGTATATTCGTGTTATATTTCAAAGCCTAAATCGAAATTTGGCAACCGATTTCCGTCTCTCTCTTCTAATTCAAAAATTCTAAGTAAACTCGTAAAAATACCATATAATTATCGCGAAAAAATATTTTGGTGCTCGAATCCCGTAGTATCCGGCCATTAATTCAGATACCTACTCGTAGTAATTCATAAAAATACAATATATTTCCGTGTAAATAAAATTTTCGCTGCCGATTACGGCCGCGGCTGGCCCTTTAAACTCAGAAATTTGAAGTAAGTTCGTGAAAATACGATATGTTTTCGCATAAATTCGAAATTTCGCAGTCGATATCCGTCACAACTAGCTCTTCATATTCAGAATTCAAAGTAAATTCGTAAAATTTCGCATATTTTCCTCGTAAATCAAATTCTTACGACCGATTGCCGTCGCGGCCGGTCCTTGACATTTAGGTAAATTCGTAAATATACCACATTCCACTGGAAACCGATTCCGATTTACAAAATAATAGTACGAATTAGGACGATTTCCAACCGCTTAAATCCACATTTAAGCTCGTTTTACCGCCATGGCTGTCTGTCAGATTCCGATTTACGAAAAATATCTGATGATTATCATAATTTTTTTCGTGTAATTCGAAAATTGATGTTTTTCTCGAATTACACAAACAAAAAGTGTGCGGACAAAAATTAATTTCCAATTAAGAATTAAAGAATTTCGAATAAAAAACATTTTGTATGAAATATTTTTTTGAAAATGTCGAATTATCTACGCATTTTTCGAATTATCGGGGTTCAAATAAACGGGGTACTACTGTATACATAATTGTTAATTTCCTTAAAAAGATTTTGGTCTGTTTCTCAAACACCGTGTACATTCAACTTCATTGACTTCATTAGAAATTTTAAAGATAAAAAATAAGTAAGTATTTATTTCCAAACACTGTGTACACTGCCCAACAAGACATAACATAAAAAACGTTCACTCACACAAGGTCAGAGCTCGTAAAGACAATGAATTCTTACATATACTTGTAACTGAAAACAACACGAAGATAGTAACAAACAATTCGGAATACACTGAACTAGAACACCCTTTCAAACATAATATTTCTTGCATTTGAAAGAAATGTGACAGTTTATGTTAAAAATTACGTAAAAAAAGGGAATTTGTGAGTTCTGACTGTTTTTCTGGCTTCTTAAATTATTGCAATGTTTCAAGTAAGTTCCTTTAGATCTTTTACACCCAGTAATAAAACATTTTGATGGCATATTGTAAATACACAAGCTGTGAAACACGGAACGTACAGTTTCACCTCTGTTCAACGGGGGCTTCTCTCCCGGAATGCGGCGGAATGGCAAGAAAGCTGTTGAAGTGTTGTAAAATATGGTGAAATTGAAGTATTTATTTAATTGTTAATATTCACAGATATCATAACGACAATATGAACCCGTACCTTGACAGATATGTGTATTACATACATAATTTAAATTAAAGACATTGTGTAAAATCATTAATTATACCATAGTCATAAATCGAAGTTTGAAAAGTGGGTTGTATGGTGTATCAATGTTTTTATTTTTTATGGTCGAATGCTTACATCATTTACAAAAAAAAATCCGCTGTTTGAAAAATAATAGTCCATTATTTGGTACCAAAAAATATGAAGTCTGACAATGTCATACGAAAGGTAGTAATTCAGCTGTTTTAGAGGGTCGTTTTGCTGCAAATCACCTTTTTGCCCTATAACCTACTCTTAAGTAGCAAAAAAAAAACACTGAATTTTTTTCAAATCTATGATGTGTAAAAAAAAAAGAACCTTATGTTTTTTTTAAATTTTAGATGCATAATTTGCAATTTTTTTCTATCGAGTGAATTTTATGTAATTAACGTTTCGGATCTACAAAACTTCAGATATTATCTTAAAAATTTACATATATCTTTTTAATAACTCAGGTACGCGGCATACGTCATTCCTATATCTACCCACGTTAAATTATCGTGAAAACAAGCTTATGTGTCGAAGCGGTTAAGAACAGAAACTTAAAGTGTTCAAGGGACGTCTGTTATAAATCGGTAGAAAATCGAAATTCCGGCCCTTAAAGATCAGGTTAAGAGTAGGTTATAGGGCAAACAGGTGATTTGCTGCAAAACGGCCCTCTAAAACAGCTGAATTACTACCTTTCGTATGTCATTGTCAGACTTGATATTTTTTGGTAACAAATAATGGACTATTATTTTTTAAACTGCTGAATTTTTTTTGTAATTGATGTAAGCATTCGACCATAAAAAATAAAATCATTGATACACCATACAACCCACTTTTCAAACTTCGATTTATGACTATCCCTATAAATAATGATTTTACACAATATCTTTAATTTAAAATATGTACGTAATACACATATCTGTCGAAGTACAGGTTCATATTGTCGTTATGATATCTGTTGATATTAAAAATTAAATAAATACTTCATTTTGGATCACATTATCTCATACTTGAGGGTTTTTGTTCATTACGGGCTGGAACCTCCCGAGGTCGAGAGCGAGGTTACGGGCTCCGTCTTTGACAGCACATATACTTCGAAAATGCCGTCAAAACGTTTTATAAATGGGTCCAAAAGAAGGATACCAACTCACTTAAAGCATTGGAATAATTTATAAAAGCTACAAAAACAATGAGTATAACAAATTATGTTATTTCATATAAATATTTCACTCGCATCTTTTCAAATGTCACAATACGCAATACGCATGCGTCTGTTCAGAACAGTCTGTTACTCAGTTCATGTTTCTTGAAAGCGCCCAAGCGAGAGTTCATTAAATGTACGCGGTGTCTGGTAGTAAATCATTTATTTCTTCAATCTTTGCAAATTCACTTATATAATAATAATATTGTTAAATGAAACAAATTATTTTGTGTAAACCACTATAATCACATGTTGCGATAATTATATGGTATTTTTACGAGTTTACTTCGAATGTTTGAATTGGAAGGACGGCTGAGACGGAAATCGGTCGCCAAATTTCGATTTAGGCTATGAAATATAACATGAATACCAATATTCTTCTAATATATCAATTTGAAAGGCTGGCTGCGAAGATTTCGACCGCAAAATTTCGATTTATGCGGAAAAAATCGTATTTTTGCGAATTTATTTCGAATATCTGAATATGAAGGGCCGGAAATCGGCAGCGAAGATTTTATTTACGCGGAAAAATTACGTATTGGGAAGTATTTTTTCAAATATACGGCCGACCGTTGCAGTAAGCGGCTGCGAAAATTCGATTTTCACGGGAATAACGCCATCCGCTCACTGAGGCAACTGAAAACAGTCAACTGGCAACCGTCTTTGTATGACAATATGAAGGCCCGCACACTACACAATCACTCAAAAACTCGTTGTCAATGGTAACGCAAGCGGTGACTCATGACTCGCACTGCTGATTGCCTTGGCCGGCCATTGCTAGTTGCCAGCCGTCAGCTGATTGTTCTTCGTCTATGGTTAAACAAGCTTTTTGACCAATCAAGACATGGAAACCAGCCGGTTTTAGTTTGGTTTCAGTTGCCTCGTCAGCGGAGCGCCTAAGTCGTATTATTACGAATTTACTCCGAAGAACGTACCCGAATTTGAATTTTCGGACGAAGAACTCGATTTTCGGCGACTTTATGATTTTTTTTTCATAAAATTTTGATTTACGTGGGAATTTGTTAAATCGAAATTTGATTTTCGATGTCCCATGGATTTCGAATTAACTAGCTTCTACTGTAGTAATCATAATGATGAGTTCTAGAAAATATAGTTTAAAAGACAATAAAAGGCTGAATATTTAGAAGTGAAATAAAAAAAAAAACATTAAATCGACTTTGAATGTGAAGCACGAGTTTCCAAACGACGTTTATAAAATCAAACCAATGGCAATTTCCACTGGCAGTGCAATAACACATGTCGAATGTAGAGAAGGGACAAACGTGAGAAGGGACGGTTACTGCCACCTAGCGATGTAAAAATTAAGACATTTTGACAGAAAATGGATTGTTCCAAGGCTATAACATGCGCTTAAGGTTTGGACATGTAGAACAAACAGACAGAGTGAGAATTGTCAGGAGAATTTACAATGCACAAGTAAACAGGGAATGAGTTGGGGACACCCTGGAAAAACATGACACCATCAAGTGAACCAAAAAGCCTTCAAGACAGAGATGTATGGAATTCTACAGGAAATGATAATAATATGTATTGGTATGTACCTGTAGAGGACTAAGGATCTGTGCACTGGGCTGTGACACTTGGACCTGTTGGTGAGGAGATTGCTGGTTATTGCCTCCACCGGCCATGGTCATCTTCTGTCCGCCCATTACCTGGTTCTTAAATCACAAAATACATATCCTCATTAATACACTTTCGGCGGAAGGGTATATCTACCTTTACCTGTCGGTAGTAAGCATTCAAAAAGAATAAGATAGTTTCAAAGGAAGATTTGTAAATACGAATGTTAAAACTAATACTAGAAAAAATTGTGAAAATATTTAATAAAACACTAGTTTAAAATAGAGCCAAAATCTCTCGACAAATGTTAATTTAAAAACTGTGAATTTTTCATACCTATATAACATGTTAAATAACACAACAAAATATGTTTCTAATACTTTGCGATTTTTTTCTATCGAGGGAATTTTGTATACTTAGAGTTTTGGCTTGGCAAATATATAGAAATCTTCAAAAATAACATATATTTTTTTTAAGCACTTAAAAACTTAACGTGTGCAAGGGAAATATTTTATAAATCGATAGAAATTGGGAATGCGGGGGCTCAGTTTATGAAATTTAATGAGATCTTACCTTGTGCATATCACCAGGCTTGGGTTGGGACGGAGAGCTGTTGGGCTGAGAGTGTGCCGGCAGAATGTTGGGCTGGGAGCTGATGACGCTCACCGGAGAGAACACAAAGGTCTGGTTCTGAGTGGTGGGAATTGTCGTGTATCCTGGGAATGATCCTAGAGAAACACGCATGTTAGCTAAACACATCAAATAAATATATTATTGAAGAGAAAATTATGATTATCATATCTGACATGTATCTGAAAAACTTTTATTTACATATTATGTAAAAATAAATCAAAAAAAATTGTAAAATAACTCTGGGGGCAATTTACGGTCGCGTTTTACAAAAAAAAAAAATTTTCGTTCTGAAAAGAACGACAATTCTCGGGTTACAAATAACCTGACAATATTTGAAAGTCTCCTACTACCATCACAGTAAGTGGAAAATGATGCTTGTGTCGTGATGGAAGACTTAGCCAGTCGGGGAATTGAACACGGGACGCCTGGGTGGAACACAAACGCGATGCCGACTCGGCCGGTGACAGGTCATTACATAATAATAACTAAATTTGACACACTGTTTTGTTTTTTGGTTGGCAATGTTTTTGTAATGTTTTGGGAGGTAAATTAAATGTTGCTCAAATTAGAATTATAAAAAGATAAAGAAGAAAACTGACTAAAAATTTACTATGCTACTTGAATCCTTGCATTGTTTTTATTTATTTTGCCAATCCCTCAATAAGCTTATTTATTTATTAATCTATACGTACTCGTCATGTTCATTAAAAATAGCATCATAATGAAAATAAAGTTATAACTAGAAGTTTAACTGTATTGTGGAAATGTTATTGAAATACAATTATTTCTCTGTACCTCGGCACTATCAAAATTCTGGTGTATCTTCCACTCTGGAACGTGCCGTATTTATACTATATATATAAAATTGTATTTGCGCTGGGATTTGAACCCGTGACCTTCGGATTGCTAATCGAGAGCCTTACATCTCCACCACAACATACGAGTATGTATAATCAGGTTTAATTTGTCAGTTTTCGATAAAAGCGCATAATATGCATTCAGTGAAAGAAAAACAGTCACATCAAACGTACACATGCTGGGCTCATGCTATTCACTCACATTTATTAAATTA
This sequence comes from Limnephilus auricula, assembly GCA_951813805.1. Classification (NCBI taxonomy): domain Eukaryota; kingdom Metazoa; phylum Arthropoda; class Insecta; order Trichoptera; family Limnephilidae; genus Limnephilus; species Limnephilus auricula. The sequence continues at coordinate 6,023,914 of OX638401.1, forward strand.
TTAAATTAATCGACGGAAATAATGTTTAAATAGTTAAAAATAATATACAATAACATAATCTATATCGCCTTATTAACTATCAAACTGCGTATCAAAGCCACTGGAAAATATCTAAAAAAAAAATACCACTTTGTAAAGATTTTTTTGCCTAATTGAATAAAAAAAGTTTATAAAAATCAGTCTGTGGGTATCAATGAACTCTAATTCGCCATGCATCGTATGGAAAACAGTGAACTTCATCTGTTGACGCCTTTGAATTTCGTTACGATGCCAAATACTGCAAATGTCGTCAATTCAGCAATGACCTACATGGATAAACTTAGATATGTTTGTTTGATAGTTAAGCTGGGGATATGTTTGTAATTACCACTTGTACAACACTCATTATGAACCCGATTAAATTTAATGTAAGAGTTGAAATTTTTTATTAACTCTTTCCAAAGTTTGTAGAAAATATATTTAACAGGGTTACCTCTTGAGAGGGTGGAGCGGTGATTGGCTAGAAAGTTGTGACGTAGCTAAGTCCATTCTCCACTAGGAGATTTGAATTTACTGCAATACAAGTCAATGGCGTCAAGCGACTCTGAGTGCATTTACAGATGATTTATTATAACACATTGATAATTTTCGTAATTATTATAATATTATTACTTTTTTTTTTTTTGAAAGACAAATATTCCCGGGTTACGAATAACCTGACAATATTTGAAAATCTCCTACTACCACCACACTAAGCAGAAAATGTTGCTTGTGTAGTAATGGAGGCCAGCCGAGGAATTGAACACATAACTCCTGGGTGGGACACAAATGCGATGCCAACTCGGCCACTGACTTAGGATTCATACTGAAAGGGAAATAATCCCTGGATAATTTCCCATGTTACTCCACATTGATGATGTAGATTCGAGATTATTAGTGCCTTAAGGAATGATGTATATCTGACAAATAATACCATTTTTCCAAATTGAAAGTCTTGTTTATCAAACTATCATATTATATCCAGGATTAAACTGGAAAGTGTTGAGAATAATCTAATAATAATAACAGGCACGTTCAGGAAAGAAATAATCAAAAATGAATATTATCAGGTGCAGTATACATTGGATAACTGTCAAGTTGACGTTTGTTTCAGGTAGGGATGGTCGATATTCCTGTCTCGGTTACATGGAACCGATTATTTTGCTGTCAATGGAACGGTAGATATTTTTTATTATTAATTTGGAACCAGTTCTTTCTGAAATATTTATATATACATATTATATAAAGTTTAAAATATTAGAAATTGAACCGGTTCCTCAAAAATTAAAAAAAAAGTATCTTTTTTTTTTACAATATTAGAAAAATTGTAAAAAAAAGACACTTTTTTATAATTTTTGAGGAACCGGTTCAATTTTTTCCAGAATTACTCTAGTCACCCTCATGTTTTTTTTTTTTTTGAAGAACCGGTTCCAAAAGATAATAGGTAAAGAACCTGTTCGGCATCGGTCTCCGGTAACTGGAACCGCAGTGACAACCTATTTCAGGTAATCATTTCTAGTTTCGGAACTTTGAGCTTCATCACAAGACAATGCATTTTTTTTTTCTTCCAAAAAGTACCTGTATGAGCGAACCTTGTTAAATACATTTTCTATGAACCTTGAAGTCTGTTGTATTGTAGGTATTTTTGAAATTGCATAAAATTCAGAATTTTATCCTTCCTATCTAGATTGAATAAAATTGGCAGTTTTCATTTGCTGGCAATACTGGCTTTGCATACTATTTTTTGTATTAAATTTCAGGCACTAGCCATTTTCATACATTGAATTGATTACACATAATACACTCGATTTTTGTATTTAATCTCAACCAAATTAATCTCTCTTGATTTTTTTAATGTTAGTTTTGAGGAAATGTTTTTATTGCTTAACCCCTTGGATAGTGAGCTTTTTCGGACAAAACTGTGTCCCGTGAGTGACCAATGTCAGTAAATGAGTCAACTGCTCCAAATTTTCGAAACATCCTTGGAAACTGATGGCAGTACACTTCACATTTCATAAATAAATCGCATTGTTAGGCACACGGCCATAGCATTACGGCCATACTCCATGGAGACTTTATTATTTTGGCCGTACTCGTACGGGGAAGGTTAATTTAAATGTAAATTTTAGAATTTTTTAAATGTTGATTTTTTTGTTTACAGTGTCTGATTTGTCATTTTAAGAGAAACATAAATTTAGAGACCTAATAATGTTCTTTCAAATGAAAGTAGCAATAATGTCTAAAGTACCTTAAAAAAACACTACTCCAAAGTTTTCAAAATAATTCTACAACGTGTTATCAAGCATCAAATATTTTTTTCATCAATGCATGTTTGAATTTAGGTCTGAAAGGATTAAAAACAATACTACTAATGAATAGTTGTTTTAAAATACTGATAATAATTGAGGATAGTTGAAACAATGAACGGAAATAAATAAAAAAAATCTATTTAATGAGTTCAATGTTAGTGAATATGGACTAGAAAAATAATTCATTTGGGGACATAATATTTGGAGATAAAAATCATTTGGAAGTAGGATAAATCAAATGGAATAATAAGGTATTAAAATAAATATAAAAGTGATTTTGAATTTGAATCATTCAGCGAATATTAAATATTCTCAAGAAAATTAAGTTTTCCCAACTTCCTTTGCATAAACCCACGTACATAATTTTTGAAAAATTCTACACAATATTAAATAAGTGCTGATCGAAAGCAAAAGTAAATAAATATGGAACAATCCAAAATTTAAGCCGCCAAAATTTTGAAAAAAAAATTACCTATTTAATAATATAATATCATAGACATTTTTCACAAAAATAAACTTTAAAGTATATATTATTTTAAAAGCACAATGATGAACAGATACAATATATGAAATAAGACAACTAAAATATCAAATCAAATACACTTGATACAACTATTAATGAAATAGCTTGTAAAAACCTTGATCCTGTAAAGTTAGACCTGAAAAATTCACTGAAAATATCAGTAGAAATGAAGTTCAGTCAATTTGTTTCATGTTGCATTTACACACGTAATTTAATTTTAGTGATAGATTCTTAATTTGGTTGCCAAACTGATTGTAATTCTCCCAAATCTGATAAAAGTAATTAATTATCATCATTGATGAATAAAGAAAGGGTTCATGCATTATGTATGCATGAAAATATTGATAATATCGACAGTTTAAATTAAATCAAAAGTTTTATGTATACATATTTATATATTATACATAGATGTATATATATACAGTGAAACCCTCTTAAGAAGTTCTCGCTTAAGATGTTTTCCTGCTTAAGAAGTTTAGTTTATTCGGTCCCTTGAAGACCAAATGGCCCAATTTTTCCCACTTATAAGGTTTTCCCGCCTAAGAAGTTTTATTTTTCCGGTCCCTTGGAAAACTTCTTAACAGGGTTTCACTGTATATAAAACCTTTGATTGTAAAACCCAGTGTAAATAATTGAATTTCATATCTTGGAGAAAATCCTAATAAAGGAAGTTCGATTTAGTTTCAATTTATTAATAAATTGGCCTAAAACAGTCGATATTTTAAGCAAATAGATAAAACATTCGATGATCAATTATCAGATTGTAAAACTATGGGAGGCAAGTTGCGTCTAATCGGGGACTATTGGTCTATATATAAGTTGGGGTCAAAATCTTAAGCAACCGGATAAAACATTCTATGATTAATAATTTTTTATTAATCAGATTGGAAAACTATGGGAGGCAAGTTATTTCTAATCAGGGGAAGGCTATTGATCTAAAGAGAAGGTGGGGGCAAATATTGAAGGTAGAGCAAGCAGAAGATGGAGAAGGTTGAACTCACCAGGTTGGGTGGCTTGAAGGACCTTGTTGCCTTGCGCAGTGGTCAGCATGTGAGGGGCCAGTTGACCTCCTTGGAAAGCCTTGCCCGCTATCACCTGGGAAACAATACAAATTATTATTTACTGTTAATGTTCCTTACAACCAGGCTCGGCTTGTCTTAACGTTCACTCGTGCACCCAACCGCCAACAAACCAAAACAACATTTTAATAACAATGTAATCTTACATAATATTGAAATTTAATAAATTAGACAAAATCGAGGCCTCCTGCGCAAGCGAGGTAGGTGCGGCTGGATTGTGTCATTTTGTACAAAGCCCAGCAAACATAGCAAAATAGTTCTAATGCCAAAATATACGGAAAAACTGGCGGCAACCTTGCGACACCATGGGATAATACGGAATCATTCGAACTATTTCAGAGAAAGGGCTCGAGCAAAGTATTTCTTACATATGGTTTGAAGGAGATAGCAATATTTCACATGTAACGGGTGTTAACGGGTCACCTAATATCTCACGCTTTATTATTATACACATATTATATTATTTAGTAAATCTATAATTTTTTAACGGTAGTAATGTTTTGGGTGCGTTTTCATTTGCAAACTTCAGGTACTAGGCGCCCCACGAAGTAAAATGTTTATTGTATGTTATTATAATATAGAATCATTCTGTTATCGCTATTTTGATATTATTATGTAATTGTATAATCTAGACCTTTTTGACTGTAAGTAGGTATAATATATTATGTTTTGGATTTGGTGAACATTGAACCACCAAACATTTGGTTTACAACAGCTAAGTTGTAAGTGTTTCGAGGAGCATATGTGCGTGAAAACCATTTGAATTAATTACTTAATCATTCGGTTAACGTAGCATGCTATTATAAATGTTTTAATTCTGAATGGTGGTCTGTCAGTAACTACACTAAGAATATCTTATACCCTGGAACTGAGATGCAATATTGTATTTTTTTTTTTTTTTTTTTTACATTAACTCCACACAGGAGGCCCTGAGGAAAATAATTTCCCTCAGGGCCTATGTCATCTTTGAAGATGCTGTGAGGAGGGTCTTTTTGAGGAGAGGAAGGAGTGAACGTGGGTCTTGAAGAGACCCATGTTATAGGAAGGAGGAAACACAGAGGCCGGCAAATCGTTCCACAGCCGAGCTGTTGAACACAAGAACGAGTCGTAGAAGCGTCCCGTTCTCATGTGACAAATGTCAACCGTGTACATATGTTGGGCGAGCGTTTGGCGTGTTTCCCGACTATGCACCGGTGCCGAGGGGATCAATGAGGCTAGTTCCTCGGAGCATCTTCCATTGAAATACCGGTAGAACAAGGAAAGCATTCCTACCCGACGCCTGTGCTCTAAAGATTGCAATCCGTTTGTTAAGACGGGAGAATCTATCAAACGGACCGCCCGTTTCTGCACAGAGTCGAGGGTGTTTTTCAGGTACTTTGGGGCTCCAGACCAGAGGTGGCTGCCAAATTCAACCGTGGGGCGCACTTGCGATTTGTACAGGGTTAGCAGTTGTGTACTATTAAAGTATCTGCGGGCCCTGTACAGTACGCCCAGTTTCTGAGAGGCTAACTTAACTCTGGCCTCGATGGAGCCCCCATATCTGAGCTGGTCACTTAGAGTTACACCGAGCATATCAATGGAAGACCTGTTCGGAAGAATGCTACCGTTGAAGGAGACTAGATAGTCATTTCGATCCCTTTTAGACGTAATCAGACATGATTGGGTCTTTGATACATTGAATTCGACGAGATTATTCTTACCCCAAGAGAAAACACTCTCGAGGTAAGCGTCCATTCTTTGCTTCAAAGCCCTCCGAGCCATTGGAATTTGTGCACCCTTTGGGGGCTTGTCAAACAAAAAGCTATCATGGACTGTACTGTCATCCGCGTAACAATGAATTGGTGCACATGTCAAAAGGTCATTGATGTGCAACAGAAACAAAGTCGGAGACAGAACCGATCCCTGTGGGACGCCAGCGTTTATCGAATGCGAGGAAGAGGTGAAACCGTCAGCAACCGTCTGAATCGACCTCTCCCTCAAAAAGTCGGCAATCCACCTGCACAAGGATGCGGGAAGTCCGTAAGAAGGCAGTTTGTTGACAAGTCCTCGGTGCCAAACCCGGTCAAAGGCCTTGGAAATGTCCAGCGCAACCGTTTGGGTCTCACCGAAACGTTCCAGGCACCGCCCCCAAACATGCGTCACATACGCGAGAAGATCACCGCACGAGCGGTTCCGCCGGAATCCGTATTGACGGTCGTTAATAATTTTGTTCTTCTCGAGGTATGTGAGCAGTTTGTCGTTGATCACACGTTCCATCACCTTGGATAGAACTGATGTGATCGCTATGGGACGGTAGTTGGCCGGGTTGGAGCGGTCACCCTTCTTTGGAATAGGATGGATGACCGCTTTTTTCCAACCAGAGGGTACAGAGCCAGAATTCAGGGACATTTTGAAAAGCTTTGTCAAAATCGGAGCTATTTCTGCAGCGCACCTCCGCAATACCAGGGCGGGGATTCCGTCAGGCCCACTAGCTTTATTAACATCAAGCCCTCGTAAAACCTGGAGCACATCCCGATGCCGGATCCTCAGCTTTTTCATATAGAAACCGCAGTGAGGGACCGACGTCGGGACTGCACCCCGATCATCGAGGGTTGAGTTATCCGCAAACATTTTTCCTAATAGGTTAGCCTTTTCGGTGGCGGTATTTGCTAGTGAGCCATCAGGTCTGGTAAGAGGTGGCAGACTGGATTTGCAGAAATTGCGACCTATTGAGCCCGCAAGCGACCAGAAGGCTCTGCTGCCATGCGGGCATGCAGCCAGCTTTTTGCTGATCTGCAGGTCGTGCTCGAACTTTGACCTATTTATGATCTTCTTGCTTTCCTTTGCCAATTTGTTATATGCTGCTCTGTTTTCGGAGGTTCTAGATGTGTTGTAGGCTCGGTAAGCCGCGTTTTTTCGCCGAACTGCTTCGGAGCATTGTCGACTGAACCACGGCTTTGAGCCCACACCAGTTTCTTTAACAGTGGATTGAATGAAGCCATCCATCGCGGATGTAATGACTTCACCAATTTCCTGGGCACATCTTGAGGGATCCGAAGTCCGAAAACAGACAGCTGACCACGGGAAAGCATTGAAATGAGCCCGCAGACCGAACCAGTCTGCTGACCTATAGTGCCACACTTTTCTCTTCAGCCTTTCTTTTGGCGGTCTGAAGTTGACAGGGATTGAGGTCGTCACCAGGCAGTGGTCGGACGATCCTAAAGGCGCTGTGACCTCAATCTTGTAACCGTGTGGCACAGTGGTTAAAAATAGGTCTAACAGATTGGAGCGGTGAGTCTGGACATCAGGAACCCTTGTAGGCTCCTGAACCATCTGCTCCAATCCGTGGCAAAGGGCAAAGGATTCCGCCTGTCGGCCAGCTGAGTCTGTTGGTCCTGAGAACTTCAACCATGGTTCGTTATGAACGTTGAAGTCCCCCAGAACCACAAACTCAGCCGAAGGGTAGCGGGGCAAGAGGTCATCAATAGTCTCGCTCAAATGTTTGAATAGCTCGGATGTGTCTGATTCGCTAAGGTTCGGTGAGCGGTATAAACACGCGTAGAATCTTGCCGTACTGGCAAGATTGACGCGCACCCACATTACGTCGAATCTGGGTTTTTCCAGATTCAACAGACGCACACAGTTGACGTCAGATCGGCTATAGAGACAGACACCTCCTTTGGGTCTGAACTTGCCAACGAGGGCATAGCCCGGGCAGTCCAGATAGGAGGCATCTGGAGGCTCAGCTATCTGTGTTTCAGAAAGGAAAAGAAGGTTAGGACGCATTGATAGAAGGTGGTGATGTACATGGTTTAAATTTGTGTGCAGGCCGCGAATGTTGGCAAAATTTACCAACAGTTTAGGCCCGCACCGGGGACGCCTTCTACTCGCCGCTGTCAAGATGTTAGTTGTATTCGTTGTGTTGTTCATGATTTTATAATTATAAAGAAAGAAAAAGTAAATATGAGGGGATAAGGAGGTCTGGGAAGGAAAAGGTATGAGGGGTGGGTAGGAAGCTGGGGATCAGTGTGTCCAGGAGTGATAGACGTATGAATCCATCCCACCCACTGCGGTGCAAGGCGATGGGCCGGGAGAGTCCGGCTGGAGAGGTCGCCCAATGCGCCCCAAACGCTGCTGCTGGGTCCCCTCCGGTCACGAACCGGCACAACAGCAACGGCGGGGTTTTTGCACTCGTTGATGGGGCAGCCCACCCTCAGTCGTGAGCCTGAGGGTCGGGCCCCTGTACTACCGAGCGGCCCGGACAGCGGTAGCCGGTTGTAAAGGGTCTCCCTCAACCAGCATCTCCCAATCCGGCCCGCCACGCAGAAGGTGAGCCGACGCACCCGCCACCAAGACCCGGACAAACTTTACCCCATGAACCCGGGCACCTTACGAGCTATCGACCGCCTAATAAATGAATACAATGTGTGACAGTTATAAATAATTATAGACCTATTTCATTATTACCTGCATTAGAAAAAATCTTAGAAAAATATATATCAATAAATTTGGATAAATATTTAAATAAATTGGGCATTATTGATACATGTCAGTATGGATTCCAAAAAAATAAAAACTGTGATAAATTGCTCGAAAAATTTTCTAATTATATAAACTCTCAGCTTAACTCTAGAAAACATGTACTAGTATTATTTATCGATTTCTCAAAAGCTTTCGATACACTTAGCCATACACAATTAATCAAGGTACTTGAAATCATAGGAATCCGTGGTAAACTTCTATCATTTTTCAAAAACTATTTAACAAATAGAAAAATGTAAGTAAAGATTTTAAATAAATTAAGTAATTTTAGATTTATCAAATCAGGAGTACCTCAAGGGTCAATTTTAGGCCCTAAATTATACATTATATATGTTATTGCCTTGTCTAAACTTGTCTAAACTAAAATAGCCCGTAGATTCATTTTTGCAGATGATACTGCACTAGTTGTATCAAATGAAAACCCAGAAACAGCTATTATAGAATTACAAAGAGACTTCAACGAGCTACTCAAATGGTCTCATGATGTAGGACTAATTATCAATGTCAAAAAAACTAAATGTATGTATATAAGATCACCGAGTTTGAAAATGTGGAATTTACCTAAAATAACTGCACATAATTTTGAATGTATACATAGAAAAATTAATAATATTTGCTACTGTGAAAAAATTGATTTTATAAATGAATATACCTACCTTGGCATAATCGTAGACAATAACTTTAAATGGGATAAACAAGTGATCAAAATTTGTAACCAGCTCCGATGTTTGGCGAGTAATTTTTATAAATTAAAATTTGTTTTGCCTCGATGCACTCTCAAACTTAGATATGGAATTCGAACCTGGGGACACTCGAGCATAATTAATATCAAATACATTAAAAACTTACAAACTGCCATAATTAAAAAAATTGTCAAACCTAGCATTTATAAACAAAGAAACAACTTAAAAATACTGTGTGGGTCTGAGGGCCTACTTCCAATTAAAGGGCTTCTCTGGTACATTATAATTATGGACAATTCAGGAGAAAGCGCGTATAAAAAGTTATTGGTGCATAGTCACACAACAAGATTTACCGAAAACGAAGGCTTAAAAATACCACGAATATCAAATAAGTATGGTAGCAGAACGCTCGAATATATGATACCTTTAATTTATAACATATTTCATAAAAACATTAAATTTAAAAAAAATGAGAAACCCTGCCCTAAACTGACAAAAAAGTGGCTAATAAATGAAGAACACATTTATCTATCCTAAATCTTATATAGTTATAAATATTGTAACAAGCTAAATTGTATTGTGTAATAATATTGAATGGTAGAACCTACAGACAAGCTGATTTGTCACAGCTTTATGGGACTACCCATATTTTTATATTGTATTACATGTAATTATATGCAAATTTAATAAATAAATTTAAAAAAATACCTGTCTTGCATGTTATCAGAGATACCTGTCTTGTACAATGTATGACAGATACCTGTCTTGCATGTAATCACAGATACCTGTCTTGTATAATGTATGACAGATACCCTGTCTTGCATGTTATCAGAGATACCTGTCTTGTACAATGTATGACAGATACCTGTCTTGCATGTAATCACAGATACCTGTCTTGTATAATGTATGACAGATACCCTGTCTTGCATGTTATCAGAGATACCTGTCTTGTACAATATATGACAGATACCTGTCTTGCATGTTATCACAGATACCTGTCTTGTACAATGTATGACAGATACCCAGTCTTGCATTGTTCTAGCAATTCTGTTAATTTCGATCATGAATTATTGGGACTGCTTTAACTGTATCTATTGTGGATGTAGAGATGATTTTGCAGAGAACTGAACCAATAATATACTCTTCTTGGACTGTTCCATTGATTCTGGTTGTTTTGTTTTGAAATGAAAATATGCATAGTTCCTACCGGGATGCCATTTTACCCAGTACCTCCCTCTCCCCATTCCTAACCACATCACCTTGCTGGAAGCATTTTTGAACTTGGAATAATGACTAGCAAATAGGAGTGCATTTGTTTCTGGAAGCATAGAGAAGGAAAAACTAGGAAGACCTTGGGAGCAAGTACCCTCCGAACCATTGGAGTTTGTCGTCGTTTACTAAAAAGAAGGTTTTTGACCATATAAATTAAACAATATCGTTTTATAAGTATTTGTGTTGTGACAATAATACCTCGAGGTACCGCGGTGGAATAAACTATATTTGTGATTGTGTCGTGTGCTCCTAGAAGTAAGTGATTGGTTTTCCTTCTTCCTTGTATCCCTACTGTTCCCAACACATATTATCATTCAATTCCAGCAAAGACCATTTCATTAGTATTATTTACAGTCCATTTATCAAGTGCATCCGAAGCTAATAATTCGGAAGCAGTTTGGGATGCAGCACTGGTTATTTCCATCATGAATTCAAGGAGTACGATACCTGTATCTGTTGGGGGTTGATTCCAGGATGCAGGGCGATGTTGGAGGGCATCAGCAGCTGGCCGTTGGTGTTGTAGATCTGCTGCAGGTAGGTGGGTGGCTGCTGGATCACCTGCACCCGCCCCCCGCCCCAGTCGTTGCCATTGTTGGAGTAACTGGAGAGACTTACATTTTTATTTATTTATTTATATTATTTATAAAATTGTTTCAACGAGACATAAAATTTTGCATGGAAGAAAAAAAATAGATAAAAAGCCATTGAAGCTAAAAAAGTTACAGCGAGGATCTCAGATTATCCAACAAGGTTAATAAAAAAGATATTGAAACTTATGAGGAGAAGAAACTTATGATGAGATGTTTCATGCTCTTTTTAAAGTTTTATTCAGGTACAGTTACAAATCTACTTTTAAGTTGTGATTTGAATTAGATAATACTTTGCACACTTGACCTTCAAAACAGAGGAAGGTCGCTGTCTACATACAATTTTTAAAAATTCCATGAATAACCCGGGCAACGCCAGGGACTTCAGAAAGTATTGGTGTAAAGGAATGTATAAAGAAAGAGGAAGCCAACTTTTCAGCACTAAAAATAACAAAAAAATAACTAACACATGAAAATTATTTATTACAGGGATTTTTATCCTACAAACCTGTCACAAGACAGCTTGTCTGCAGGAACCATTGGATGAATCTGCCTAATATTTTTTCAAAGTACATTTCTAAAGAATCTGCGTAATATGTTTTCAAAGTAATATATACAATTAATTAAATTGTAGAAATTGGCATAATACATTGCTTAACCGCTTAGACACATAAGCTTGTTTTCACGATAATTTAACGTAAGTAGACATAGGAATGACGTATGCCGCGTACCTGAGTTATTAACATGTTGAATGTCAGATGATATTTCGAATAACCGCGCGGAAATTACCTTGATGACTTCTGGTTAAATAGCCACATAAAAACAAAGGAATTGATTTTTCTTGCTATTGTTTTCTGTTTACCGGATAATGTATTTTATTATTCATATATATTACATGATAATATCGTTAAAAGTTTTCCCAGAATAGCCTACACTTAGCAAAAAAAAAAAATCTCTCATTTGGCAAACAAAAATAAAAAAATATATTAGATATGAAATTAAACAATTTTTTTCACTTTGTTCCACTTGTTTATATATTTATACGAATATGAACTGATTTTATTGTTTCTACACAAACATGAATATACAATCTACTTAAAAACCAACAATTCAAAGGTGTTTTCGAAAAATTAATGACATTGATACTTGTTTAAAAAGTTGACAGTTGTTGGTAAAACGGGAAAAAGCATGACTCCCAAATGTCATAGATAATTACTTCAAAAAATATTCAAATTAAATTAATCAAATCAACTGTTACGTCAAGAAAGATATTGGCGCAAGCGATTCTGACCTTGTCCTTCATAGAGTTTCTTTACACAAATAGTTTAAAATCGCAAATTAAAAAAAAACAAAAAAACATGAATATTTTCGCACCTGCCGGCGGGCTTTTTATAAAGGTTGGTACTAAGTATTCAAAGTATTCGAGAGTATATGATCTAAAAGTCTCAAAGCTAAGCTTGCATTTAATTGCAAGCATGTGTGTCCAATAATAAAGATGAGTACCTTATTTGCTGCTGATTATGTTGTGGTAATTGCTGCAACTGCGCCATGGGGAGGGTGGTGGCGGAAGCGGGAGAGGGCACGGGGGTGCCGGACTGGCCTTGTTGTCCCCCCTGCCCCTGCTGGACCCCCTGGACCTGGCCACCGGCCTGGCCCCCACCCCCCGACTGCTGCTGTTGCTGGGACATACCTCCAACCAGCTGGAAATATTCAAATATTATTTTTTTTAAATGAACACCTGTAGTGTTCTTGGTTGGCATGTAGGTTCAGTAGGTTTTGGATAGATGGCAGTAGGCTTAATGCTTACGCCAGTTACCGACAGATGTCGGGGAATTATAGGAAGTGCACCCAGCTAATATAGCTGATCAAAGAGAGCTCTGCCGGGCAGATTCATTACGTTGAGAGTTACATAATTGTGGGGTATAAAAGCAAAACCGTCACTCTCAAAAATGACAAAATATATATGTGCAATGACCGTAGCTACAAGATGGTTTTCCACAGCGCTTAACAAGTAAAATCACCACTCTCCACAAAAGCCAATCACAAGCCTGAATTCAAAATAAATTCAACAATATTGATGTATTTGACAATAATTTGATTGGCAAACTTTAAATGTCATATGTGCGAACTATTTCTACTTAGTTCGTAAACTATTGTAAATACCAATTTTATTAATATTATTGTTGATTTGGAGGACATCGTCAGACTATCTATCTTTACTTCATTTATTTTCTATATTACCTACATTTTGTCAACTATATTTTATCTAACCTATATTATGTTCCTTATATTTTCTGTTACTTACCTGTATTTTATCAACTATTATTTTCACTGTAATTAATCAAAACCTGTATTGCTTTTTGTATGTAAAACCCTATGGGCGTTTAAATGAAATAAATAAATAAATGACCAACTAACACATTATTATAACATTTTTTATTATAATAATTTACTTTGGATTATGCTTGTTAAGTTATTACTAAAAAATCACATGAAAAATGCATAGTATTCTTTGAATCAGTTTTTGTATTTTACCGAAAACAGTACTTTTGGATAGTGACATTTTTGCTTTTATACCCTCAATTATTGTAAACACATATTATTATTATTATAAATAAAACAGTATTCTTCAAAGGACCTTATAATATTTATCCTTTCTCTGTACATCTGCCCTACAAGTCCAAACCATTTGAGCTTCCATTCTTAATCTTACATCAACATTGCATTCTTTCCAGCCATTTTCTATAAAGTCTCAGGTAAAGCATGTTATTCCACCTATGATTTATCAAATTCTGTAATAAAACCCAACCGTAATCATGTGTGTATGATATTAGTTACAGTATTTGGTTAATCCAGTTAGTTTTATTCAAACCTCTTGCCACAAAGAAAACATTTGTAAAATCAATGCGAAATATACTGTGGAATACACTTGCAAACGATTCAAACGGGTACTGCACAATGGTGACTGGTCACACAATGAATATGTAGTAAGTGAAAAGACTAAATTCTAAACAAACAGGTCATTGCTTCAGTCTGACAAAAGTGCACAATGTGATAATTAATCTGCATTTTTATTATTCAACAACGTAACAATTGAAATTTTACAAAAAAAAATTATTCAACAAATTCCTTGTCAACTATTAATACTGAGAATAGTGTACGGTGCATTAGTGCAAGCTGCTGATTCATGACTGTTTCGCTGCGGGGGTAGGCAGAGAGGACGGAACACAAGTGGCAGACACTTCTTGTCCTAGCACACTCTTATCATTAACTCCTCAGATCTCAGAAATATTTTGTCAAAAACATTTTTAAAAATATTATGAAACTTTGGGAATTTTTTGTAATTTTAATTGGAAAAAACGTAAGATGTGTGTCTATACAGGGTGTAACACGACATACTAGGAGGATTTTAACCTGCGATTCCTAAGCTTATTTGGAGTAAAAAATCTGTATATCATTTTGCTGTACGGTGACATTTTTTTTCAATAAAACATTTTTTTTCTTTTTTCCACACACTGACGCTGATCTTGTATTTCGGGTAAAGGCTCCGGGAAAACCTTGATGACCCCTCCCCCTATCAGCCAGCCAACCCCCCACAGGTTGGCAGCGTGCTCTCTCGCTCTCTCTACCGCGCGTTCGCTCCGTTTCCCTTGTGTACGCGCCACAAGATCACACGTGCACGCATGGACTTGTGACATTGTCTCCCGATTATGCCAGTGGCGATGTGTGATTGAAAAACATTGTTTTTGTTTTTAATAGAATAATCAGATAGCAAAACAACATGTACATTTCTTACTCCAAATAAGCTCAGGAATCACTGGTTAAAATCCTCCGGGTATTCTTTTTTTTAATTATAAAATTTGAAAGTGAATTTCATCACCCTTCAAAAACAGCTTTTAGTTTTCGGGTGCAATCAGAATTATTTCATTTATTCTGATTTTATTGCAAAGCGGAAATATTTTGGCCTTCCAACAAAATAGGCCCGAGGCCTTAGGGGTTAAAATAAATAAAACAAAACAATAGTTACATATGTGACGTGGTGGGTTCTAGAGGCTCATTTGACTTTGTCAATAGACTTTGTACTTATGTGACGGAGCTGTCTATCTTCCTGCGCGATCTCAGTCAGAATACCTATAGGAAGTTACTGAGTTCAGTGGTGATTAGGAGGAGAGAGGAAAAGGGGGGGAGTTTGGATGTCCATGGGACCCACGATGTTAGTTAAGGGTTAATAGTAGTATGTATTAAAAATAAAGGATTACCTGATGTGGCTGTCCCATAGAGTTGGGAACGGAGACCACCATAGTCTGATGCTGCTGTCCCGCCTGCACATCTTGGGACGCCATTTCCTGATGACAAAAATATAATGTGACTGACATTCCCAGCTCCTGGTCAAATCATTTATTAAATTATTACATAGAGCCGGTATTTCAGTATACAGTGAATTTTCTATCGTTTTTGAAGGAACTGAGCTTTTTCAGCATCAGTGTACATCAAAAAAAAGTTTTCAATTTTTCGAAGGCCATGATGGAAAATTAATAGTTGTTTGATGACAACTAGACTAATGGCCGCCGGCGGAAGCGACTAAACCGTTATCTGTCTCTCTTTCAAATGTTCCGCTCATTGTTTATGGTACCGTTAATTGAGACCAAGCATTTAGCTACGAAATATGGTTTTAAAATGTACCTGTGTTCATATTTTATTAACGATTGAACGAGTAAAATGTGTATAAAAAACGCGGTAAAACAATGCATAGAAGAACCATCGATGCAATCTATTTTTGCAAGTTTTGTATGACATTAAAAAGGAAGAAATAAGCGATAAATGCGGGAAAACAACCATTTTGATTTGATTTTGGAAGGCGGGATCCATTTATTGGATAACCAACACCCCTGCCATAGGTCGTTGCGTTTGGTGTCCGGGTTCATGGGGTGAGGCCCACTATGTGGCGGGCCGGATCGGGAGACTGGTTGAGTAACCTAGATCTCTCCAGAGGGACTCTCTCGCCAAATCGCATTGCACCGCAGTGGGACCCTTTTCCTTCCCAGAACTTCCTCTCCTTCCTTTCCCCAGTCAAAAATACTTTTCACACAGCATCCCCAAAGATGACATGGGCCCATAGGGAATATTTTTTCATCAGGGCTTCCTATGTAAAGCTAATGTAAAAAAAAAAACAATAAAAATTCGAAGAAAGATCGATTAAGTCAAAAAAGTAAATTTTACTGGAAAGCGAAAAAACAAATGATGATTGATGAAACAAGCGGTCCCTTCGAAAAGAGACACAAGCGACATCTCGCGGAGATGGAGTGATCTAACCCAAATAAGGTTTTCGTGAGGCATAGATAATCACAATCACTTTGCTATTCAGAGATAAAAATAAAATTTTATAAAATAGAAATTTTTTACTTGCGACCGTTTTCTGCGGGATGTGCGATATCTCTCAAGCCGAGCAAAACGCAACTGACATAAGAGCCCCTAGTTTTGTAAAAAAATTGCGCAATTCTATTTTTAAATACCTACTTGTACATTCATGAATTAAAAGTTAAGCTAGTGAGGTAATAGATACTACGAAAGGGTAGATATACCTACTTGTACATTCATGAATTAAAAGTTAAGCTAGTGAGGTAATAGATACTACGAAAGGGTAGATAATCCTAATGAGACAGAAGCCATATTCACCAGTAAGCCTATACGGCTGTTCCAAGGGTGGTTTTACTTCAAGCAGCAAATAAATTTTAACCTGCAAAAAAGATAACATTCTTTAAATCACAAAGATAAAAAAAACAATAGGTAAGTACTTAAAAAAACAAGTAAGTAGGTACTAAAAAAAAACATGGCATCTATAAATTATTATTTAAGTTTTGCCGTCTTGAATACTTCAAGATTATTACAAGGGTAATTCGTAAAATAAGGTTCCCTTTGCTGTCAATAAAGATAGCGGCGCGCTGGGAAAAAATCTGGCAACACTGGCGGACTCACTAACTCCCCCACACTTTATCCCTGCCGCTCCCGCCACGCTATACCGCTCAGGGCCGGCCTGGCAGCCATCGAAGATGGAGCTCCATATCGCTGTTTCCGCCAGATGCGAAATTCGCGCTAAGATCCGTTTTTTACACGCAAAAGGAACTCCGCCTATTGACATTCATCGTCAGTTAATCGAAGTTAATGGGGAAAGGTGCATATCTGCCCAACATGTTCGCAAATTGTGTAGAGAATTTAGTGAAGATCGCACGGAAATTCACGGAATCGGACCGGAGCGGAAGGCTTCCAGTTTCAGACGGAATCGTCGAAAAAGTTGACAACAAGGAAGAATTCTTGGATTCCATTGTTACAGACGAAACATGAATACTTCTTCATCGAAGCCGAAGAAGTTTAAACAAATGCAAATGAGGTTATTTGATTTCTCACAGGAATGGCGGCAGAGTTTTAAAACGATGTATAATGGCTAAGGAAAATAAAAAAGCTGTATATTTTAAAAAATATGGGAACCTTATTTTACGAATGACCCTCGTAATTTATGCACTACCATAAATTTTAATATTAAATATTGAAAGTCATAAAAAAATGTTTACAATATCTTTTTACGACATTTACTTGACATAATATTAGTATTGATATATTATATTGATGAAGTCCACAAACAATAATAGTTACCATCAAAATTAAATTTCATCAAACCATTAGCCAAAATCTTGCAATATTTTTTATCATCATTTTTACAGAAATCAATATTCGCTTTTTGATTTCATCTACGAAAAAAAAAATATGTTCGTGGTATCGTAAGTATTAAGTACATTAGGATCTTATCTAAAATGTTGTGAACCTATATTATCTATTGATGGGATTGTAGAAATCTCCGATATAAAGGAATTGGAATACAAATCAACACAATGGTCCCGATTCCCGATCCCGACCATCGGGCATGCGTTCGTGAATGCAAACACAGCATCCAGGATAATGCTCCTTGTGCATTCCTGACAGATCGTTTATCACCAAACAATCAATAATTTGAAATAGTTTTGTTTATTTATTTGCTATAGCGCAAAACCAACTGGTATTTACGCCGTTAAAACGGTGGAAGTGAGATTTTGGGGCCGTGAAATTAGCGTAAATTTTGATCGACAGCGCCATGCAAGATTTTTTAAGTCCGAATTGCAGCTGTGCAGTCACGGTAAAAACACCACAAACTATTCTAAATCAAATGTTTATCGCCGGAATATCACAAATAAAGTACTCACGTTGTTAGAATCACTCAAATTTTATTAAAGAAATCAAAACCGAAGTTAGCACGGCACCCGAATCGGCAGAGACGAGGATTTCGAAACATCTTTTTCGTAAGTTTATCGTCGGTGAAAACGAAAATTAAAGTATTGCACACAATAGGCGAACTACGGAGAACGTTTAAAACACAAAACTTTTAAGAAAAATCACCTGAATTTTCCAATAATCGAAAATAAAAGAAAACGTCAACTGGGAATTGTAAATAAACTCCTCTGTCCTTTTAGCATCTCTAAAGCCTTGTCTACAGCGTCCACAGACCAATCAAGAGGCTACTGCATAATGGGCATGGGCTACTGGCTTGACACAAGCATACCGCTACCAAGGGCATTATCGAACACTCTTGTTATATGGAAAATATGGAATAGGGTGAACTGAGGACAAACGGTACAGCATGTGTGCGTTTTCTAAATAATTTCATGCATGCATATCTGTAAATTAGTCCCGCCATAAAAATTTACTCACGTTTTTGAATTTCTATTGATGAACTATTTTTAAAATTTTATTTTTGTTCTGCATAAGTAGTACTGTGAACAATAAGTATGTTTCTAATTTTCTCTTATATAAATCAAAACCAAAATTTCTTATTTCTTCTAATGCTTCTGATTTCACTTGAATTGTGGAGAGGAGGAAAGTGAATTTACATAAAAACTTTATTAAAATGGGAAAATTTCGAAAAAATATCTAAAAGATTGGAGTCGAGTAAGTACCCAGAATGCGTTGCAATGCCACCCAAAGAAAGTGTTTGTGTTTTAATTCTGTTTATTGAAGTCCTTTACACAAAGAAATCAGAAGGTTTTCCGATCCGTGAGCAGACCACCACAGCCGTCAGTGTGAAAAGCGTGGATTTTTCCGAATTTACCCCATGCTTTTCTTTATCGTTATTATGTCTCCTTTGCAATACCTCCCTCTGCCTCTCCCTCGTACTCCACCCCTCTGTCATCCCTTGCCTGTGTGTCCTTTCCCATGCATCCCCTTCACGCTCCCGTTTCCCTTCCACGCCCCCTTCCCCTCCCACGTTCCCTTTCTACCTTCACCGCCTTCCCACTCCCTCGTTCACCCTCCCCACCACCCAGATTCCCCACGCTCTCCTTACTTTATTCCCAATCGCTAAACTATATATAACTAAATACACACATTTATTACAACATCTGTGTGAGACACGTGGATTTGCTCTCCCTTCGTTCCCCTTCTACCTTCCCCCCCTCCCACGCCCCCCCCCCCCCCCCCCCTCCTGAATATCCCCCCCCCCCCTTCTTCCCTCCGTGCCACCAAACTATACGAAATACATACATTTTTTCAAATAACTCGCGCGTCACTTATTGTAATTTTTTTTATACAAATTTAATATTGCTTTCGTATTTCAACGCTAGAGCTCACCATTATACTATACAGAAACCTTCGCGAGCTTGCGCTCGACAAATTACCGCAGTTTCGTCGGAATCGAATGAATAGTTTATGTACCACATGTACCATATAAAAAGCAATGTCAACATCTCAACGACCATTCTTTTTCTGGCGGAATAAAAAGGTACTATCCTACACAGCCGCCAACTTAAGCCAGTGACACACACAGCGTTAAAAGCGCTAGCGTTATTTGGCTTGGCCTATTTCAGCATATCCCTCGCCATAGATTACCATTGTAAATGTATGGCGAGCAATGTGGTGAAATAGGTCAAGCCAAATAACGCCGGCGCTTATAACGCTGTGTTTGTCCCTGGCTTTAAGCTGGAACCAAAAAAAAAAATCAAAACCATCTTAGGCGATCCGCTCACCGATGCAACTGAAAACTGCCAACTGGCAACTATCTTTGTATGAAAATGTGATGGCCCGCACACTTCCCAATCACACTGTCTGATTGCCCTGGCCGGCCGTTGCTAGTTGCGAGCTGTCAGCTGATTGTTCCTTGTCTATGGTTAAACAAGCTTTTTGACCAATCAAGACATAGAAACCAGCTGGTTTTAGTTTGTTTTCAGTTGCCTCGTCAGCGGAGCGCCTTAAACTGGAACCAAAAGCGAATCGCCTTAGGCAATCCGCTCACCGGAGAAACTGAAACCAAACTAAAACTGGTTGTTGCTATGGTTACAACCATAAATAAACCAGTTACACCTGCGCGTCGCTATGGTTGCCAGCCAAACTTCTCTCATGCGCATCTCAATTTTACAATTTCAGTTATTATCTCAGCTTGTTTCACCATAGACGACGAACATTTCAGCTGTCACCTCGAAAACTGACAACAAAACTGGTGTATCCTTGGCAACCAGGAACTAGCACGTCGCCGTCCAGGGCAATAACCACGGTGAGTTGCGAGTCACTGCATGCGTTGCCATCGACAACGGGTTTTTGAGAAATTGTGTAGTGTGCGGGCCATCATATTGACGTACACAGGATAGCGAGTTTAATTGCAAACTGTTTTATTTTTCAGTTGCCTAATTAAGGCGGTCCGCTCACCGGAGAAACTGATACCTAACTAAAACTGGCTGTTTGCTATGGTTTCCAACCAAACTTCAATGACGCCGCTACTCAATCTTACAATTTCAGTGTATTATCTCAATTTGTTTAACCATAGACGAAGAACAATCAGCTGTCATCGTACAGCAACTAGCAAGGCGAGTTTCGAGTCATTGACAACAGATTTTTGAGAAATTGTGTAGTGTGCAGGCCATCATATTGACACACACAGGATAAGGAATTGAGTAGAAAACTTTTTTTCAGTTTCTCCGTCAGATGATGCGCTAGAGCGCCATTCAGACGTTTCACTAATCGCTCATTTCCGCATTTCATTCGGCCTAATTTACTCGGAATGACACGTCTGAACATGAAATGAATCGAAAGTGCCGAACACTGCCGAATGAAATCTTCAAGTGAACCGATCCAACAATGTTGGATATTTTCCTTCGGCATCCTTCACTCGCGCGCGCATGCGCGTGGAAGAGAGTAAAGTGAATCGACTTAACACCGAGTGAACTCTCAATCAGTTTGTCTCGCGTCCTGTACGGGAAGGACCATGAAAGGACGCTATCAAATCGCACGCAAAACGTCAAAATGGTATTCGTTCGGCTAATTTGTTTGCTTTTGGGAACACCTCTCATATAAATTTTTGGGTCTCCCTTATTATCCATGTATTTTATATGTTTTTTAATATATGTAAGATTATTAATTTGTAGGAAAATGTTCGTAATAAAAAAAGTAAAATCAAATTGTGTTATTATGTCATAAAAAATAAAAAGGTTTATAAGACGAAACAATACTGTTTTTTATATTTATTTTATTTTATTGTGTCAACAAAATTTCGTAAAAATCGATGCATCTGACATGTTTTACCTTAAAATTCGGGGCCGGACCGCGCTGGAAAACAAACGAATTCCAGCGCGGTTGACCGACGGCGACGCTGTGGTCGGAATGGACGAGTGAACGCTTATTTCTATAGCGCCGTGTGAACATGGAATGAAACAAAATGGACGATTAGGCCGAAAAAACATGGCGGAAACCTTCCCTCGAGTGAACCGTCTGATTCCAGCATTACTAACAAACAAATTTTCAGACAGATTAATGTCAAAAATTCAAGTTAAAACAGAGGCTCACAATTTAAATAAAAATATTACACGTCAAAGATTTTTTTTTTTCAATATTGGAAATGTAATACACAAAACCTGCTCTTTTCGTATCTTTACCTATCATAGGCTAGTTACCATCGTACTGTGGTCCGAAAATCATATCCAGCCATGAACCTAAATAACAATATATAATTGAAGCCAAATCTGGGGCGAGGGGAAATTGTCTGGCAGCCATCTTGTGTGACAAACTTTTGAAATGATTCACATGCAAACTTCTTTATTAAAAATGCAATTATTGCAGTTTATGAATTTTTGGGGTATTTGATGAGACAGGGAATGGGGTATGTCATATTTTTTAAAAATATTTTTCACACATCTTCCTCCCCCCCCCCTTTTTACTTTTGGCCTTCTTCACTCCTCACCCCTCCCGCGAACCCCTTCCTTCGTTCCCCTCCTTTCTCCTGGATTCCCCTCCCTCCTACCCTCCCTGCCACTAAACTATATGAAATAAAACACTTCTCACAGCTGTGAAAAGCATGGATTTTCCAAATTTACCCCCTGCGATCCCCTTCCACTACTTTGTCTCCTTTGAAATCCCTACCTCTGCCTCTCCCTCGTTCCCCACCCCCCGTCACCTCTCCCCTGCGTCGACTTTCACACGAATCCCCACTCCCTACCCCGTTCCCCTCCGGCGATCTCTTCCCCTCCCGCGTTTCCCCACGCCCTCCCATGTTTCCCTTTTCACCTCCCGCGTCACCCCCCTTATTCCTCCCATATTCCCCTCTCCCTCCCGCTCTCCTTGCCGCTAAACCGTAAAATACACACATTTTTCAAGCAACCTTCAAACCACCCATGTAAATTTATTGTACAAATTTCGTAACGCCAGAGCTCACCATTATATATAGAAAACTTTTGCGGGCGTGTGCACAACAAATCATCAAAGTTGTATCACAATCGTTTGAATGTTATTTTTTAGATTAGCTCCACATAGGAGGGCCAGAGGGGGAGGAAAGTAATTGAATTTCCCTAGATCTAGTGAAGAAAAAAAAATTTAGGGAAAAGAGAAATCACCGCAAAAATAGGGAAATTTCAAACTTTGGCAATTTTTTTATATATACGACAATATTACTGGTATTGCTTGCCGCTAGTTTTTTTTTTGAATTCCCTTGAATCTTATATGTATATTGTTGATGTACTTACATAGATCAAGCAATGTTGTTTTACTGACAACTCAAAATGATATTATGAATCTAAAAAGATGACCAGGGTGAAAAGATGAGAGGGGACTTCTCAAAAAAAAAAAAGGTTTTAAGTTACGTTTTTATCTATGTTTATTACAATAAATTTTCTTCAGTTTTGGTGATTGTGGTTGATTTTTATTTTGTAAAGTGAAGTATTAGGAATTTATTTCTAATTCAGTGGTAAGTGTACACATACCTACTTACATATGTACTAAAAAGTGTTTTATTTGGAAAAGCACAGTATTATAAGTACACCTATTAAGTTCCGATATCTTTCCAATTAATCACATAAAAGGATTAGTGTTATGCTTCGGCCGCATCTGCGCCTATCGTTCTGAAGTAATGCGCATGAATGAACCCATAAATAAACCAATAACAATGAACCAATCTAGTAATGCGTGTCGATGCTTCGTATGTTTTGACACCAAAAAATTATCGCGATAAAGTCTGTGGTCACATTAGCGACTTCTTTAATTTGTACGAGCTATTGTGCATTAATCCAAGATGGCCGAAATCATTTCCAGACGTTTAACTATGGACGATGACTTTCTTTACTTCTCGTGTTTTTTTTATGATTTACATTTTTTGGATCCCATTACATGGGTCATAATTATAGAGAAATTCCAGCACCATTTCATCTATCCACTCCATTCTTATTTTAAAGAAATAGGTATAACCGGTGACTACCCGACGCAGGTTTGGATTGGCCAAGGTGGTACCCCCGAAATCTAGGGAAATTTCGCCTCGACATCTAGGGAAATTATTTTTTTGGGCATACCATCCCTGATACAAATTGACAGAAATTATTGTAAATGTAAATATGTCCGGCAATGGCGGCAATGCCCGATAATACTGTCATAATTTTACATAATTGAAATTTCGAATGCAATATTTTCCATCGCCCCGAATGCAAATATTTTTCTTTTATAGAAAATAAGGTGAATCAAAAGGTTTTATCTGAAAAATATTCGTAATGAGCGTGTCCAGTGATCTCGAAAGTTTACCGAAAATTGTAATGGACTGTAATACATGCGTTGTTGGTTTGATAGGATTTTTGGAGATTATTGGAAAGAAGGAGGTGTTGTTAGATTGGCTGAGGGATCATGACGTTATACGGAGAGAAAAAAAATGTGAAAGATGTGGAAATATTTGTTCTTTAAAATCCGATTTTCGGTTTGTGTGCGGAAAAACAATCACGACTAGAATAGGTCATAAAAAACTGAAAACTAGATGCAAGTTTAGTGTGTCGGCCCGAAATAACACCTTTTTCGCCCAATCGAATCTTTCTATTGAGAATATTTGCAAATTTGTTTTATTTTGGGCAGTTTTGCGACCACCCAGAACGAAATTCTTAATGGACGAGCTTGGAATGGCTAGTGGCACTGTAGTAGACTGGTCCTCGTTTTGTAGGGAGGTTTGCATTAATTGGTGTCATAAAATGAAGCAAAAAATTGGTGGTGTCGGCATTACAGTGGAAATTGATGAGGTAAAAATTAGAAAACGCAAAACTTGTAAGGGGAAAATAATTGAGGAAAAATGGCTGTTTGGTGGATTCGAAAGAGAATCGAAGAACATGTTTGTTTGCAGTGTTGAAGACAGAACAAAAGAAACTCTATTGGCAGTCATAAAAGATTATATTTTACCTGGAACAACGATAATTTCAGACTGTTGGAAGGCATACGACTGCCTAAAGGATGAAGGGTTTGAGCATCTCACTGTAAATCGTAGCATTAATTTTGTTAACCCTACCACTGGAGCTCACACTCAAAACATTGAGCGTTGCTGGAGGGACGTTCGGGGGAATGTTCCAAAATATGGGGGGAGAGAGGTCCACCTCGAGGGCTATCTATGCGAATTCCTGTGGAAGAGATCAGTCCCAAATCATCTAGACAGGATGCACTCTTTCTTCAAAATGGCCAGCAGTGTTTATAACCCATATGAAGACGAAATAAAAGTTGAATGCGCTGAAAGTGATGCCGATTTGATTGTTGGCTAATTTTGTCGAAGGTTTGTTGTCTAATTTTACAATCCATCATTATTTATTTTGAGCTTTTTGTTCCAATTTGATTTTTGACTAATGTAATTTTTCTTTTTACAGTTGGCACCACCATCAAATATCACATGAAGAGTTAGTTCAAAATTATTACAATACTTTACCAACTGGGAAGAAGTTGGTAACTACATGAGAAGCAACTCTTCAGGGAGCGATTTTAATTTGTTACTTTTTACTTTGATTTAGTTTCAACACAATAATTTATTAATTTATTTGTATAAAAGGAGCGACAAACACAGCGTTAAAAGTGCTAGTGTTATTGAGCATGACCTACGCCGCTTATCTTTTCTACCAACACCTACGGCAGGAGAGGGGGTCAGTTGAATTCGGGAGCGGCTGCGAAATACCATTTATTTATACTGGATCTGTCAACTTGATGGCTGATAGCTGCTTGAGCACGGCGGCTGCTTATTTAAAATGACACCTTCTCCTGTTTACGGCGGAGGGGGGGGTCGCATAACTTTTCAAATATCGCATCGACAGCGGTTACGGCGAATAACGGCGAATAGCGAAGACCCAAACCATGCGTATAATGCATTATCTTTTTACGTGTAGCGGGTCTTGGGATTTTATGGCGAGCGCTATTGTGTTATAAAGTATCTCTTGATGTGAACTTCGCGTCCGTCATTGGTAACTACACGAGAAGTAACTTTTCAGGGAGCAAATTTAAACATCATTTCTTTTTACTTCGATTTGTTTCAATTCAATAATTTATTTGAATAATCGTAAATTATAAAGGTAAAAGATTGTTCATAATTTTTTTCTTAGTCCTTCTCACAGGGGTTCCTGTGCAGAGGTGAACTAAGTTTTAATTAAATAAACTAGTCCCAGCGAGAGCTCGGATGAACGTCATCAACCCTCGTCCTCTTCCTTCTCACGTGTCTTGTTTGAAAACAAAAGGGACAGAAGATACTAGAAAGATGATGTCATGTACGATCTCTTGCTGGGAATAGTATATTGATTGTTGTAGACCCCTGTGATATTTTTTGAAAATGAATATACTTCACCTTTGTTTTTTCATTTTTTAATTTGGTTTTGTAGTTCCTTTGCCCAAAAGCGGTTTTAAATTAGGGTATCATTTTGTTGTTTTGTGTTTCTGTATTTTGAATACCCACCAAACAGAGAAATACATACACAAACTACTTCGTATAGAAATGCCTTCCATGTAGATTTTAATGGAAACCAATGTCGCCACTGACATTGATTCTGACAAAGTACCTTTTGACTAATATGCAGAGACAGCCAATCTACATTGTAAACTCTGTCTCACTTACACTGTTTGTTATCATAAACATACACCATTTCTTCAAATTTTGCAAATTCACTTTGTGGCACCATTTTATTAATGACAAATTAAAACACTTTGTTTTTACCACGATAATCTTTATTTTAACAAATCGACATGTTTCGAGAACGATGTTCTCTTCCTCAGGACATAAAATGTACTAAAACTAAATAATCAATTATACAAAGCTATGCGTGTACCTCTTTCCCCCCACTACTTCAATTTCTACCCACGCATAGATTTGTATACTTGATTATTTAGTTTTAGTACATTTTATGTCCTGAGGAAGAGGACACCGTTCTCGAAACATGTCAATTTGTTAAAATAAAGATTATCGTGGTAAAAACAAAGTATTTTAATTTGTCATTAATACACCATTTCATTTGATTTTGAATTTGTACTGAGAGACCAAATCACTGAATTTGGAATTTAATAACTCAGGTACGGGACATACGTCATTCCTATGTCTACCTACGTTAAATTATCGTGAAAACAAGCTTATGTGTCCAAGCGGTTAAGGGAATATTTCTCAGACATCTGGATAACGAAACCTGCCCACGTTACATTTCTTGTGTTCTTTGAATCTACAACCTATACTTTTTTTTTACTCCTTTATTTTTATTTGTTGTATTACATAAATACATTGATTCCTTTTATTCTTCTCTTATTTTTTTTTTTTACATTCTGTTTGCTGTAACGCCAATATGGATAACATTACAAGCATATAGCTGGGAATAAACGTATTGTGTAAATGTGAACCTCTTCCCGGGCGAATTATTTTGTTTAGTTTTGTCTTTGAAATAAAAGTATTTATTATATGTTTTTGGAAGGTTAGTGTACAATTAGTACCACCTTACAGGGATTAAATAAATGTCACTCTAAGCAAGCAGTGTACATATATTCCAACTGATCCGTGGTTCAACCAAATTGGAAGATATTTCACAATGGAACTCACGGTGTTTGGATCTGGATACTTCGATTCCTCGGTCTTCACTGGAACGTTTCCTGGATGAATTGTACACTCGGATGGTGTTTCACTCGATTAGTACATCCCGCCGGTATTTCGATAGCTTATCACGTGAATAACACAAAAATAACGTGATCACTCACCGATCGAGCAAAGAACAATTCCAGACTGGCCCTCTCCATTTTTGGAAATCAACGAAATGTGCGAAATTCAAATATGTACATTTGAATTCTAGTGTCCCTATTGGCTGGAGCAACGTACCCGTCGAAATCAATTGGCTTAATGGAACAGTTTTTATTTTAAAGCATTTCCTGAACCCCGAAATGATTATTTTTTTCAAGTGTATTTGCCTGATAGCCTGGGAAGTAGTAAATATGTACACTGTAATTTTTTTGTGTAAAAGCCCCAATGCCCGGTTCACAAGAGGCCAGTATTTCAAGCCAGGTTAGAAAGCTATTGCTAGTACGCTAGTATCACTAGCTACATGTATACAGAATTATCTTTGTTTTTAATCTAGTAAACTAGAGAAGAAGTTAGTAAGCTAGTGTCTCAAGACAGGATAGTGGTTCTATTCTTAGATCTAGTAGCATCTCCCATCACCGAAGTTTCTATCCTAGCTTTGTGTGGCCGCCCAAAGCTAGTACATGATAAGCTCGTGCATGGTGACGACTTGCTGTTTTTTCTGACACGCAATACATTTCTAAAAATGCCAAAACTCAGTAACGAGATTAATTTAAAGTTTGTACAATTGTATTGTGATAAAGAAAGACTGTGGAACGACAGTATTCCATCTTATACAGACAAGCCTTTGCGTAATTCAGCATTTAAAAAAAATTGTGCTGAATTAATGACAATCGGTAAAATAATGATCTACGTTTAATGTTTCTTTTACGCAAGCTGTTAATTTTTCCCTACATATGGACCCGGAGGTGTGGTCGCCGCAGTCACTGCAATGATACAGGCTTAAAATTTCCTATCATCGTGTAAACCGCTCTATTTTGTACCAAGCCATACAAACTAGCTATCCTGGCTTGAAATACTAGCCTCATGTGCACTGGACATAAGGGCGCAAATAAATAAATTATCTCATTCTGGTTATTTTTGTGTTGTGAAAGTGGTTTCTTGTTTTTTGAAATGTAGATCAAAATATTCTTAGCATAGATATTTTTTGAGTTTGGGCCTGCAAAAGACATAAAATTTCTTTTGTTGACGTCCTTTTAGGATGGTTTTTATAATACCCTTTTGGGTTTTAGATAATTTTTTCATATTTTTTTCATATTAGATTATTTTATCATAGTGGCAGATCCCTATTCGAGATGGGAGTAGCACACATAACGCATAGTAAACTTTTTAAAATATCATTTCAACCATGGAGTAGAGTAAAGAAGAGAACTAGAAGTGCCTTCAATACAAATTTGAATGGAAACAATTGTTCCATTTTGCACGCGCTCTGTCTTATTACACTCACCTGACATCGTAGATCTCCATCCTATTTGTACTTAGTGATCATGGTGAAACACAGTTTTTGTATTGGAAATGGCCCGATTGGCCAAATATTTAAAACACATCCAAAAGATATATCTTGTGTTCCTTCTTTATTCTATGATTTCAAAATGTAGTTTAATTGAAGAAAAAAGTGCTATATTTCACCTTTTTTTATGAAAATTATGATGTCGCAGAAGTTCTTACTATCGAACAAAAATTGGCCACAAACAAACAAAAATTACAGACTTTCTTCTTTGGTAACTACATATTTACTTGCATTAAATGGAGGTATATTGTATATATTTTTTTTTGGATTATAGTACATTATGTGTATGTTTGTTATGTGGAAGCTTAAACTACCATTAAAGTTATAATTTGTATTAAATGTTTTATTTACCTAAAAATAAGTCTATACTATTCACTGGAGCGATTTTTGCCATATATTATATTTGCGCCATTTTAAATGTCTCCGATTGCTTTTCAGATAAAAAAGCTCATTATCTCTTGATTCTGCAAATTAAAAAAAATATATATTTGTAGCTCCCACGTTTGTTATTTTGGATTTATTGAAAACGAAATTATTGAAATGCTTTATCTATTATGACCATAGATGTCGCAAATCCGAACTTCGTAGACTATTTCACAATAATGTTAAAAATAATTTTTTTAAATATTTTTTTCGCGCAGAACTTCTGATCAGCTGTTTTAAAATTATAGCTAAATTTTAAAAATTGAAATTAAAAATTAAAATTCCACTGCGAGCGAAGCGAACTTCGTAAGAACTTAGCTCGACTAGCAAACGTCAACTGCATACTAGTGCTTCCATCAAGAACGAGGTGAGCGAAGCGGGCCGAAGGATTTAAAATGGGTTCGAACCAGTCCGCTCCGTAATTGCGAGCGGAGCGGGCTTCGTTCGAACTTCGCTCGACTTAGCAAACGTCAACTGCATACTAGTGCTTCCACCAAGAACGTTGTGACTGATGCGGACCAAAAGAGTTAAAATAGGTTCGAACGACCCCACTTGCGCACACCATCGCCGACTAGTTTCATCAGAAGTATCATCAATTTAGTTGACCCTACTGCGTTTTTCAAGATGGAGGTGTTTAGGTGTTTTCGGCAATTTTAGTATTTATGGTATACAACTAGCAAAGATTATCGCAAAGTTGACAGAAGAATGCGGCTTGGAAAACTATTATTGAGATGTACATAATTGCCGGAAATAAGAAAGTTAAAAAATTTTTTAAAACATTATTTTTTTTAAACGTAAGTTTTGTTATTGTGCAGTCCTTTTCCCATAGATAAGTACCTTTCATTATCAAGTATATATATATATATACCACAGAAAACATTCAGAAATCGAAAATATTCTATAGACTTGAATAAATACCTCTCACTGCAGTTTCAAAGTAACAAACACGCAGGATTCGCGCAGTTATAGACTCTAAGATTTTTTTTATAAATCCAACAAATAGTCGGGCCATGTCAAGAGTCAGAAAAATAGAAGAGTATGTATGAGACGATGTAGGAATATGAAGATCGAGGTGTTTGGCAGGTCCGTCCTCTCTGCCTACCCCTGCGGTGAAACGGCGTGATGGTTAGTTAGTTAATTTTAGTTAGTTAGTTTACAAATATGAGATAAACGGTAAAATACGGGTTAATTCAATGGATTTATAGCACTTTAATAAGTTTTTATGTCTCCATATTAAAATTCGAAGGTATGATTTTTTTTAATGTTGGTGAAAATTTTTTAAAATGATCGTCTGGAAATCTCGAGCAATCGAGGCAAATTTATTTATTTCTCGTGGTCGCTCCAGTGGTTAATACATATTTCGTATCAATGATTACAATAACATTAATATGTATCATATAAAAACAGGCTTAAATTATCCGGCCGTTTTGTAAGTCGTCTGGTTAGTACGACAAAGTATCGCTGGACCCTTGAGGGTCATTATATCCGGATTCTACTGAACATACATTGAGATAATATTGAAAAGAAATATGTACTTGTGTAATAGTTAAATAATATACAAGGTTTATATTTGGGAGGCAGATATGGGTACCGCCGCCCCGGGAACCATTTATTGGTTAACCAACACCTCTGCCATAGGAAACCCCAAGTGTGGTTTACTACGTTTGGTGGAATTGTCCGAGTCTTGGCGGTGTATGCATCGGCCTAGCTGCGTGGCAGGCCGGATCAGGAGAGACTAGTTGAGGGAAGCCTTTTGATCTCTCCAGCCGGACTCTCCCGGAACATTGCCTTGCAGCGCAGTGGGGGGGATGAATACATATGTTTGTCATTTCTAGAGACACCGACCCCCAGATTCCTACCCATCCCTTATACCCTTTTCCTTCCCAGAACTTCCTCTCCTTCATTTCCTCAAAATACCTTCCACACAGCATCCCCAAAGATGACATAGGCCCTGAGAGGAATTATTTTCCTCAGGGCCTCCTGTGTGGAGCTAATATAAAATATAAATAAAAATATATAAGACCTGACAAAACAAAGTATGATGTATGTATGATAAAAGTTAGTTTTTAGGTATTGGATACAATTATTTAATGTGTGTAACTTAAAAAAAAAGAATGTGAAGTAATCTAAGGGTATAAATTGTTATAATAACAGAGAACAATACAATAAAAATATGTAAAAAAAGGTGATTTATTAGCGAGTAGAATTGTCAACATCAAGTATATCTATTCTTACTTTCTCATTTTTATTTGTAAATCGTTGAAGTCTGGGAATTGGCTTAAAAGTAGAGTAATTTGGTATTGTATTATTAATTTCGTATTATAATTTGGTACCTTCAAAATTATCTTTGCTTGAAATGATGGCTGGGCAGGTATTGCAAGTTAGTTCTAATAATTTAGGGCTGTCAGTTATGCCTTGTTCGCACCTGACAAGTAGTAAGTTGAGTAGCGAGTAACTCGTTACTTGACTCACCAAAAAGTGTTCGCACTACTGCCAAGTAGAGTTCATTAGTAAGCGGCTTGTCACAACATGACGGACAGCAACTCAATAAAGTAAATACGCTAATTAAGCTGATTGTAATGCTTATTTTAGAAGAGGTGGAAGAATAAATTAGTGAGATGACAATAAATAAACTATGGACACGAAAATAGATTAACAGCAGCCAAAATAAAGAATTTTAGAGTAGCATTTTCGCTCCAACGGGATGACATATTGCGCTTGTCTGCGTCTACGAATGAACTGCGCATGTCAGTGCGCAGACGCGTGGAGGGGGACTGTACTCGCCGAAAAAATAGAACCAAATGGATTCAATCTACTAAAGAGCTGACTAGCCTCCTCTACTAAAATTGTGGTGTTCGGACATGTTTAGTTACTAATATACTCACTACTCGACTAAAATACTCGCCCAGTCAGAACGGGGCATTAGAGATTTAGTAATGATTTTGAATAAGATAATACATTTTTTAGCTAACACTCTTCTGTATGATCTGAAGTAAATAAATGTAGTTTAGAATGTGTAGTAAAATACGATATAGACGCCATGCAGAACATTGATTATTGTGATGGAAGTGCGTTATTATAGTATTTTTATAACTATATTCCGTGCAGTTGAACACATCTACTTCTTCTGAGAAAGCATTGCCGTCTGCATGCAATCTAGGTATAAGCGCGTATCTAAATGACTCAGTCCTGATATTGTTGTTGCAATTAAAAATATGTTTTGTATAGAGTAGTTCTTGTAGCTATATGGAATGTAGTTAGGCTTAATAAATCAGGGCTCTCTATAATCCCATTATCGATTTTAAAAATAAAAGTCAAGTCTGAAATAAGTCTCGTATCTGATACTTTTAGTATGTTTAATTCTTTCAACAGGTGATTGTAATTTATTGATTATATGGTAGACCGAGTTTATAGTTAATGAATCTTAGGAATTTATGCTGAATTTTTTCAATAGAATCAGAGTGGATTTTGAAGTAAGGGGACTATGTGTACAGAAGAATTATATTCAACATGACTTTGAACTAGAAAGGAATATAAGATTTTTAATGTTGAAATATTTTGAAAGTCTCTGCCATTTCAGAGAATGAAGGCAAGCATTTTAGAGCTCTAAGGTCGGATTAATATCTATGATGGTCCCAGTGGTGACGAATATCTATGGAGCGTATGTGGGACTAATATCTACAGAGGGCAGCTGAGAAAGAGGTTGTACGGAAAAGCATAAATTAATTCAATTACGTAAAGGCTTAAACGTTTGAAGTACGTACATGAAGTTTTTGCATAATATTACGTATTTTGCTGTAATGTTGAAATTGGCATAGCGCCTGCTCGCGTCAAGGCAAGAAAAACATCTCAGTATTCAAGTAGTTTAGCGGTTACGCTAGGTTTTTTTAACATGGTTTGTGATACAAAAGAAAGTGCCCCCTTCGTAGCGCCTGCTCGCGTCAAGGCAAGAAAAACATCCCAGTTTTCAATTAGTTTAGCCGCTACGCTAGGTTTGTGTAACATGGTTTGTGATACAAAAGAAAGTGCCCCCTTCGTATCGCCTGCTCGCGTCAAGGCAAGAAAAACATTTCAGTTTTCGAGTAGTTTAGCGGCTACGCTAGGTTTGCGTAACATGGTTTGTGATACAAAATAAAGTTCTTTAAACTGCAAACGCAATATTACGTTATGCCAATATGCTATGCATAATTGCAAATCCAACCTCTGACAGTACTGTAGATATTCGTTTACATCACCTGTTCCGTAGATATTAGGCGCTCCGCTAACGAGGCAACTGAAAACCAACTAAAACCGTCTGTTTTCTCTGTCTTGATTGGTCAAAAAGCTTGTTTAACCATAGACGAAGAACAATCAGCTGACAGCTGGCAACTAGCAACGTCCGGCCAGGGCAATCAGCAGTGCAAGTCGTAAGTCACTGCTTGAAATATTTTATAAGTACATGTTATAATCAACCCGATGTTTGAATTGTAAATTATGAATGAATACTTTTAGGTAACGATTTACGTTTTCAGTATAGTTTATACGTAAAAGATTGCGATGGTGATAGCTTTTAACAATTTAAAACTGTTTATTATGAGATTATGTATCATCTATTTGGGTAGTGTATATTTAATTAAAAATATTACAATAACTTAGTAAATACCATTTTTGTATTTAATGCCGACCGGGTTTCGCTAAAACCGTAGTTTCTTCAGAGCAGTAAACAATACTCTACTAAAATCAGCAAGTAATATGTTTTCATATGGACATATCTGCTTTATATGACCAAATATATTTAATTTATTTGAAATTAACAGGTGTTTCTTAGTTTTTAATAAAAATGAAACGATTTCTATAGTGAGAAAACTTTATTTAATGATAATCTGTTAATAATTGCATACGAAAAGGTGTTTGTAACCTACGTGTTATTTAGAGTTTATTTTTTTAACAAAAACTATCTTATTATTAAACATAGACAATTTGTCAATATTATTAATGGGAATTTGCACTTACCGGCTAAACTAAATAGCTTTTAATTGTAATGTTTTGAAATGCACACATATTTGAAATTCGTGGGTAATATTGATGTTGCCATCAAATAAAAAGAAAATTATTGCCAAGATTGAAACAGTGATTGAAATTTTGTTGTAGTACCTACTAGACGTGGGCAAAATTGAATGACTGAAATAAATGAATTAATTCATTATACACTTGATCTGATTCTCAATTTCAAAACGAATTAATTCTTCATTCCTTACACCCTAAATAATAAATTTTAATTTGCATTTATTTTACTGTAAAATTATTTCATTGAATGTTGTGTACCGTAAACGATTTAAATATTACAATATTTCGTAGATATTATTATTCTATAGGATGCGCGCCGCGAAGTGGACGAAGTATTGTGACTCCGAACGTATTGTAAATCACTTAAAGTATCCCACACCTGCGCCGTAATTCATAAAAAATTCTGTAGATCTGTCTAGTTCCCGGCCCAATACAAGCGAAAAACGGCCGAAACAGTTCGCGAGTTCTGAACGACCGCGATTTCCAAGATACAATCACCTAGTTCCTGGGGTCCGAAATCGACGTACCTAGTCTGTCGGTACTGAGTTTTTCCGGAGTGAGATCTCTGTTTCACTTATTCAGGAATCAAAACAATATTACTTTTTCAGTTGTGACGTCAAGATCCCAAGATCCATTTCGCTCTTATTACATTCATAATCTCAGTTGTGACGTCAAGATCATTTCGCTCTCATTTCACAGTCATAGTGAGTTAGTTCCATTTCTGACTAGGTCCGCAGCTCGCGAGTTAATAAGTCACTGCAAGGCAAGACACAAGACACTGCCCAAAAGATACAATTCATTCTCAATGCCTGCCGCAAATCCGTTTGGGAGTGCAGTGCGATTCCCCCATGGGCCGAGCCGTCAATTTAATTACATCGTAGGTCGAAAACTTCCGATTTCGAGCCCTGCGTAAATTGTGTAGAATGCGCTTTATATTCGATCACACGAAGCGGAACTATTTTAAGTTTAAAATAAATAAAATAAAATTAGTAAAACTGTTTAATTTGATGATTTATTTGATAGCCTTACAAAAATACATTTTTTCTATCGGTTTTGCTGTCATAATATCACACATTAAAAAATTAAAAACCCCGTCGTCGTGGTTTTCGTCGATCAGTGTCTAAAAATTTTATTTTATTATTTTTATATACATATATATGTATATATATTTTTTTGGGAATTTTATGAATTAAAGGATCGATTGAAAGGAATCAGTTCAAAAGGCCAAGGGAATCAGACTGAATCGATTCACTACTGTGAATAAATCTGCCCATGTCTAGTACCTACTTACCAAAATGTGGCGTTATTTAAATATGGTTTTCAGAGATACGAACCGCATATAATTATTATCTTATTATCAAATATAGACACATTGTCAATATTATCAATGGAAATTTGTACTTACGGGATAAACTAAATAGCATAATGGGGCCAACCGACCTAGTTATAAAAGCTCAAGCGTTATTTGGTTTGGCGTATTTCGGCATATCGGTTGCCGTACATTCCCAATGGGAATATATGGATATACTAGACGTGTGATATACGATATGCTGAAGTAGGCCAAGCCAAATAACGCTTGAGCTTCAATAGCTAGGTCTGTTGGCCCCATTAGGGGGGAGTAACGTAAAAAAAAATATTACATGAATGACCAGGTATCCCTCGGAGCTTTTTTTAATTTTTCATAGTTGTTAATTTTACAATAACAAATAGGCCCATTTTCTAGATGAAAATCGTGTTTTCACTTTAAAGTGTCACCAAAAATTTAAAAATCGAAGAAAGGCGAGGCGCTTCTGAATTGCTGCCGTTGCCCCCCCCCCCCCCCCCGTTAGACAAAAAATGCTGCCAGTGACCGCAGCTATTGCTCCCAAGCTAGCAAAAATTAATTAATCATTCGATTATGTTTATGTTCCGATTATATAAATGTTCATACGATCATTCCCATCTAGCGATGGGAATGATCGAAACTTTTATATAATCGAATTTTTTAAATCGAGACATCACAATAATCGAATGATTAATCGATTTTTTGTTCGGAGTTTGGGAGCAATAGTTGCGACAACACTCGAAATCAACAAAAAATCCGGAATATTATTATTCATTAGAAATACATTTATAGTACGGAATATTGAGGAAGTTGCTATTGACAAGGTAAACTGTTTACGTGTTGTATTGTGTGTAAATAAACTGACAATCAATTTAATTGCAATATACAGGACGCACTTGTCGGATCTTTCGCAGTTTATTTGTCAATTAAATGAAATTCTTTGTAAAACACGCGATTTGTTTACGTTTTTGGTTGGTGATATTAACGTGGATATATCTGGAAATCATCGATCTCATCTAAAGGATGAATATATAAACATGCTAACTGAAATGAATTTTAAATCGTGTATTAATAATTTTACTCGTGACGTCGCCGGTCAGAAACCTTCCTGTATTGACCATATGTGGGTAAATAGTAGCGATGGGCACAATCGATGAATAATCGAAGATTTACTCGATCTTTTTTACCATCGAATAGCGATGGGCACAATCGATGAATAATCGATTATTTACTCGATCTTTTTTACCATCGAATGATTTTGATTCATTTCCATAGAAAAATCGATTCTCGCTTCTCGATGTCAAATTCATTCGAATGCACAGTCCGAGAGAATCGGTTTGAAACGTCATCGAACTTGGAATCGATTCTCGCTTCTCGATGTCAAAATTCTTTCGAATGCACGGCCGAGACAATCGGTTTGAAACGTCATCGAACTTGAAATCGATTCTCGCTTCTCGATGTCAGAATCCATTCGAATGCACAGTCCGAGACAATCGGTTTTAAACGTCATCGAACTTGGAATCGATTCTCGCTTCTCGATGTCAGAATTCGAATGCATAGTCTTGAAACGTCATCGAAACTGATTTTGCTTGTCAAACGAAATATTTTATAGGTACATGTTATAATCAACCTGATGTGTGAATTTTAAATTATGAATGAATACTTTTAGGTAACGATTTACGTTTTCAGTATAGTTTATACGTAAAAGATTGCGATGGTGATAGCTTTCAACAATTTAAAAATGTTTATTATGAGGTTATGTATCATCTATTTGGGTATTGTATATTTAATTTAAAATAAAACAATAACTTAGTATATACCATTTTTATATTTAATGCCGACCGGGTTTCGCTAAAACCGTAGTTTCTTCAGGGCAGTAAATAATACTCTACTAAAATCAGCAAGTAATATGTTTTCATATGTACATATCTGCTTTATATGACCAAATTTATTTAATTTATTTGAAATTAACAGGTGTTTCTTAGTTTGTAATAGAAATGAAACAATTTCTATAGTAAGAAAACTTTATTTAATGATAATCATTAAATAAAGTAAAAAATTGCACACGAAATTGCATACGAAAAGGTGTCCATAACCTACATGTTATTTAGAGGTTATTTTTTAACAAAAACGACATAAAATTATTATCTTCGTATTAAACACAGACTTCAATATTATTAATGAGAATTTGTACCTACCGGCTAAACTAAATATCTTATTAGTAATTTTATTGTTGTGAGATGCCCACATATTTGAAATTCGTGGAATAAAGGAATAACACTAATGTTGCCATCAAACAAAAAGGAATTTGCCAATTTGCCATTGCCAGGAAAGAAAAACAGTGATTGAAATGTTGTTGCAGTACTTACTTACTGACGTTGCGTTATTTAAACATGTTATTTAGAGATTGTTTTTGAACAAAAATGTCATATAATTATTGACATATTATTAAACATACATACATTTTTTAATCAAGAAATGAACAACAATATTCTCAAGACTATGCTTTTTGCAGATGATGTAGTACTGATAGCAGATAATCATTGTGACTTACAAAATAGCCTGGAAAGGTGGAGAAAAATCCTAGAGGATAATGGCCTAAAAATTAGCAGGAAAAAGACTGAATATTTGTACTTGCCATTTGAAAACACAAATGCTGTAACTCCTTCGATGCAACTGGATGGAGTAACATTAGCTAACTGTGACACATTTAAGTATCTCGGCTCACTCATCCACAAAGATGGAGGATGTGCAGCAGATGTTAACCACAGAATAGGTGTGGGATGGAGTAAATTTAGATCCGTAACAGGAATCCTGTGTGACACAAAAATGCCTATAAAACTAAAAGGAAAGGTATACCAGACTATTGTTAGACCCGCGATAATGTATGGCTCCGAATGCTGGACCATGTACAACTCCTACACCAGGCAACT
Source organism: Limnephilus auricula (assembly GCA_951813805.1). Taxonomy (NCBI): domain Eukaryota; kingdom Metazoa; phylum Arthropoda; class Insecta; order Trichoptera; family Limnephilidae; genus Limnephilus; species Limnephilus auricula. The sequence goes on from OX638401.1 coordinate 6,062,541, forward strand.
TGAATCAGCAGAAATGCGAATGCTTAGATGGTCAGCAGGAGTGTCACTAAAAGATAAAATTAAAAGTTCACGCATTCGTGGTAGCCTGGGTGTCACAGACATAAACAATAAGCTAGAGGAACGACAGTTGAGATGGTATGGTCACATAAAACGGAGACCACCAGACCACACAGTGAAGCAGGCAATGTCTATGGAGCTTCATCGACAGTCATCCAGAGGAAGACCAAAGAACTCCTGGATGACTCAATGCTCAAAAATTCTAAGTAGAAACGGCCTGGAAGAGAGCGATACCCAGAACCGAAGAAGCTACAACCTGAGAACGAGGAGAGCCGACCCCAACAGCCTACCTAGGCAATGAGTTGGGACAGTGCAAGGAAGAAGAAGACATTTTTTAATGGAATTTTTTACCAACGGGCTAAACTAAGTAGCTTAACAATAATTGTTATGTTGTGTTATGTTGCCATACATGATGCACTATAATAATTTTCGGCTTCCTACCCCCCCCCCTCACAGACAAAAATCCTGCCCCTGACCGTAGCTATTGCTCCCAAACTCCGAGCAAAAAATCGATTAATCATTCGATTACTGTGATGTCTCGATTAAAAAAAATCGATTATATAAAAGTTTCGATCATTCCCATCGCTAGTAAATACTAATAATACTGAGAGATTTCAGTCTATCGTATATAAAACCGGTATAACTGACCATTATATGTGATTTTTATATTATAATGCAATAACGTGTACTAATCAATTACAAAATAGAGAAAATGTTAAACTAGTGTTAAATAAAGAGCTTCTTCGGGAAGAAATCTCTAAGGAATCCTGGGATTTTATATTAGATACCCAGGATGTTTTAGAGAGCTCTCGCCTCTTTGAGGAAATTTTAACAAAACATATAGAGGCGTGCACCGTCACCAAGTTATATAAGTTAGCATCTAAATACCGCCCAATAAAACCGTGGATTAGTCCTGGATTAGTGAAATCGGTACGAGAGAAACAACGATTATTCATAGTCTGTAAAAATAATCCTTTCAATTATATATTAAAAAATGCCTTAGTCAAATATCGAAATATGCTTACAAATTTAATTAGGAATACTAAAGAACAGTATTATAAAATAAAAATGTCACAAGTAGAATATGATAAAAAAAAATGTGGTCGACAATTAATGAAATTATTGATAAGAAACGGAAAGGGTCGGAAATACACAGACTGACGTATAATGGTAATTCTATAGACGTAAAAGATGAGCCGACCCAATGTGCGAACTTATTTAATGATTTTTTTGCAAATGTTGGAAAAAATTTTGCACAACAAATTAACCCTTTAGCTGCTAGCAAAACCACTGAGGCTTTTGAGAGAAATTTAATAGAAACAAATAAAATGCAATTTCTAGAACCCACCTCGGAACCGGAAGTTGTAAATATAATTAGTTCACTGAGAGGTGGCTCATCGCCTGGATACGATGGAATAACAGTAGAAACCATAAAAAATCTTAAAGATTTTCTTAAAATACCTATCGTACATATTATTAATTTAAGTTTTTCAGTTGGAAGATTTCCAAATAATTACAAAAAAACTGTTATTAGTCCTATTTTTAAATCTGGCAACCAAGAGGAAATGACTAACTACCGGCCTATATCTTTGACATCTAACATTTCTAAAATAATTGAAAAAATCGTGAAAAAAAGACTATTCCTATTTCTAGAAGAAAATAAAATTCTGCACTCAAACCAATATGGATTTAGACCAAATCTAGGAACACATGATGCCATTGAAAAATTAAAAAAAACTAGGCGCATCCAACACAATTTTTTTCAAAATAATATTATTTACATTTCAAAAATAATATTCTATTTTTGTATACTTCTTGTTTTTGATCCGAAAGACAGGGATGGCTTTGGTACAAATCCATAAAAATTCACTCCTTCTCATGATCCATTTTCTCACCCAAGTACGACGTTTTTTTTATGTTTTTTCATAATCTCCAGCTCCTCTCACAGAACATCAGAAATTAGATAGACGCATGCACTAACAATTTCAGTTGACGCCATTTTGAATGTCAAAATCGGTTCAACTTAAATTGAAACGTGTGAACAAAATGTTGCTCAACTTTTTTCGTAAAATAAAAGTTGGTCAACAAAATTCGAAACGTCAGAACGCCCCAATAGTCATACTTGAACGACAAAAGTAGACGGGCTATCAACTTTCGCTAGCAACAAAAAAAGTTGATAACTTTGTTGACAAAGTGTTCACACGTGTCAATTAGCTTTCAACTGTCGAGTTGACGATACGATACGATACGATACGATTGTACCACCCCAGCCAGGAGCAATCCTGTCCCGGTGAGACCGGTACACCAGGGGGCACTGATTTGTTAGGACTAGGAACAAGTGCTCTGAGGATAGGAAGGAGGTTGGAGTTTAATCGACCGGTATACATGGCAACCTAATAAGCCAATATTGGAATTTAGGATGGGCAGGATTAAAGGAATGGATTGAGCGTTATTTATTTATTTTATTTACATTTGATACATTTAAAGCCACGATTTTGTATTTTCTTTCTTTATGTCTTCCTTATTCTTGCCTCTTCTCGGCTCTTCTTGGATCTTCGTAGTTTTCTTGTATCTTCTTTTCTACTATTGCTTCTTCTTGTCTCTTCTGCGATCTATTTGTCTCTCCCTGGCCCTTTTTACTTATTCTTGTCTCTTCTTGGCACTTCTTAGCTCATAATGACGTGTCTTTTCGTATCACTATTCAAATCCCATATATGTAAGAATATGTACACGGATATCCGTATACGTATAAAGGAATAACTTCTGAAATACACTAAAAGCGCCGAAATTAAACTGAATAGAACAAGATAAAAACCGACTGAAAATAAACGTGAACAATTAGTAAATTTAAGTGAACGATACGATACGATTGTACCACCCCAGCCAGGAGTACTCCTGTCCCGGCAAGACCGGTACACCAGGGGGCACTGATATGTTAGGACTGGAATACGTGCTCTAAGGATGGGAAGGAGGTTGGAGTTTAATCGACCGGTATACATGGCAACCTAATAAGCCAATATTGGAATTTAGGATGGGCAGGAATAAAGGAATGGATTGAGCGTGATAATTTATTTTTTCCTTCTTTATGCCTTCCTTTTTCTTGCCTCTTCTCGGCTCTTCTTGGATCATGTCTCTTCTTGGATCTTCTCGTCTCTTCTCGGCTCTTCTTGCCTCTTCATGACTTTTCTTGTCTCTTCTTGCTTCTTCTTGTTTCTTCTGGGATCTATCATCTCTTCTTGGCTCTTCTTGCTTCTTTATTGATCTTCTTGCCTTTCCTTTTATCTTCTCGCAAAGTCAAGCAAAATCACTTTCGATGACGTTTCAAGACTATGCATTCGAATTGATTCTGACATCGAGAAGCGAGAATCGATTCCAAGTTCGATGACGTTTAAAACCGATTGTCTCGGACTGTGCATTCGAATGGATTCTGACATCGAGAAGCGAGAATCGATTTCAAGTTCGATGACGTTTCAAACCGATTGTCTCGGCCGTGCATTCGAAAGAATTTTGACATCGAGAAGCGAGAATCGATTCCAAGTTCGATGACGTTTCAAACCGATTCTCTCGGACTGTGCATTCGAATGAATTTGACATCGAGAAGCGAGAATCGATTTTTCTATGGAAATGAATCGAAATCATTCGATGGTAAAAAAGATCGAGTAAATCATCGATTATTCATCGATTGTGCCCATCGCTAATGCACAGTCCGAGACAATCGGTTTGAGACGTCATCGAAAGTCTTTGCTGTGATTGGTCAGAATTAATCGAAGTGAGATAAGCGTTGTCATTGGTTAGAATCAATCGAAATGTTAAACCGAGACAACCGGGTTTGAAACGTCATCGAACTTGAAATCGATTCTCGCTTCTCGATGTCAGAATCCATTCGAATGCACAGTCCGAGACAATCGGTTTTAAACGTCATCGAACTTGGAATCGATTCTCGCTTCTCGATGTCAGAATCAATTCGAATGCATAGTCTTGAAACGTCATCGAAAGTGATTTTGCTTGACAAACGAAATATTTTATAGGTACATGTTATAATCAACATGATGTGTGAATTTTAAATTATGAATGAATACTTTTAGGTAACGATTTACGTTTTCAGTATAGTTTATACGTAAAAGATTGCGATGGTGATAGCTTTCAACAATTTAAAAATGTTTATTATGAGGTTATGTATCATCTATTTTGGTATTGTATATTTAATTTAAAATAAAACAATAACTTAGTATATACCATTTTTATATTTAATGCCGACCGGGTTTCGCTAAAACCGTAGTTTATTCAGGGCAGTAAATAATACTATACTAAAATCAGCAAGTAATATGTTTTCATATGGACATAATATCTGCTTTATATGACCAAATATATTTAATTTATTTGAAATTGACAGGTGTTTCTTAGTTTGTAATAAAAATGAAACGATTTCTATACTAAGAAAACTTTATTTAATGATAATCTGTTAATAATTGCATACGAAAAGGTGTCCATAACCTACATGTTATTTAGAGGTTATTTTTTAACAAAAGCAACCTAAAATTATTATCTTCGTGTTAAACACAGACACACTGTCAATATTTTTAATGGGAATTTGTACCTACCAGCTAAACTAAATATCTTATTAGTAATTATAATGGATTCGAATTTTGACAGTTGAAAAACACAGTTGAAAAACACACGAAAAATCTTATTTTGTAGCTTTTCAATAGTTAAAGTTATAGTTTTTTGTTCTCTTTGAGTTCACATATTGCTGACCACGTCCAGTAAGTCATTTTCATTTAATTTCCCCTTGCCCAAGGCCTTTACCATGGGGAAGAAGCCGCCTGATCCCGCTCCCCCTGACCCTGCTTTTGAATCTGACATTGGCAGTGAAGTAGAGGTAATCTCTATTTCAAACCTTCCTCTGCCATCCTCTACTCCCAAAAAACGGAAAGCTAGTGACCTTCCCAAAAACGAGTCTTCTTCTTCTTCTCAGTTCTCAATTCCCGTAGAGACAGTAGTTCCTCCACTAATCAATGTATATCCAACTTCAGCAAAAGCTCCCTTCATCGTATATGTGCAAAACAACACTCCAGGCCATTCTCTGCATCCTCTTGATTTTGGAAAATTCATTGGAAAAAAACCACTTGGTATTTCCCCAGGTGGTATTAGATCCGAAGGCAGATTTCGCATCTGTGTAGAATTTACAACTGCACTTAATGCCAATAAATTCATTAATTCCATTGACTTCCTCTCTGCGAAAAAGTTTAAAGCTTATATCCCGTCTTTTAATGTCTCTCGCATGGGTCTAGTGAGGGGTATTCCCACAGACCTAACCGAGGAAGAACTCATTGCGGAACTGATTATCCCTGCATCATCGGGGAAAGTTATAAAGACTAGAAGGCTTAATTTTAAAGATAGAACTTCTGAGTCTATAGTTTGGAAACCCTCCCAGACTGTAGTTCTTACGTTTGAAGGCCAAACGCTTCCCTCACATGTGTATTTATTCCACAACTCTCTCCCGGTGGAAATTTATTCATACCCGACAATTCAGTGCTTTAACTGTTGTCGGTTCGGCCATTCTAAGCAATCGTGTCGCTCTTCTCCTCGCTGCTTTAAATGTGCAGAAAGCCATTTAACAGATTATGCCCCTCCCCTTCCAACCCTCCCACTTGCGTCAACTGCTCAGGCTCGCACACAGCCATAAATCCATCCTGCCCCGAACTTTCTCGCCAAAAAAACATAAAAAGTTATATGGCCTCCAATAGCGTTTCATACTTCCATGCTTCCAAAATAATAGCTCCCTCTAAAAAATCTTTTGCTGAAGTTGCCTCTCAACCAATGTTATCCCAAATTAGTACTCCTTCAAACTTGTCTTACAGGAAGACTGTAATGACAAAATCCGCTTCTCGTCCGATTACAACTCCCGGATATGACCAATTTGGCCACAACTCTCAGCTCTTGTTCCCAAATGGTAACAAAAGCTCTCCTTTTCCCCAAAATACCGTTTTTTCTAACAACAATTCATCTAACTGCAGTGCTTTCAACCCTGATCCAAATGTCAATTCCTTAAACAACAACATTTCTAATGACAACTCTTCTTTTATTCAAACTCTTCTCATGTTACTAATCTCTATAATTAACAACAATAATTCTCTACCGTCCAACGCTGCCACTTTACTCTCCTCATTATACTCTCTTCTTCCCAATGGCTGCCCCAATAGCAGCAATTCTACAGTGGAATTGTAGAAGCGCCACATCTAATAAGGATGACCTCATCCGCCTTCTACATTTACACTCAATATCGATTGCTGCCGTCTCTGAGACATGGTTTAAGCCTTCTCAACTCTTCAAGGTGAGTGGCTACCAATGTCTGCGGGACGACCGCATTGATGGGAAGGGTGGTGCAGCCCTTCTTATCAAAAACTCTCTCCCTTTCTCCCCTGTTTTCATTAAACCCCCAAATTCACCCTTCCAAATGGTGGCAGCTACTGTCTCTAATATTACATTTGTATCCATTTACATTCCCCCTTCTACCCCATTTGACCTTCCACTATGGGTCCAGATGCTCAGCAAAATATCTACTCCCTTGGTCATTCTGGGCGACTTCAATGCCCACTCCCCACTCTGGGGTTCTTCATCCTCTGATCCCTCAGGCTACAAATTAATTGACCTTATGGATTCCTTAAACATCTGTATTTTAAACGATGGATCCCCAACAAGGGTAAGTCTCCCTGGACAGAGTCCTAGTGCAGTAGATATAACTCTCTGTTCTCCAAGTATCTATCCACTATCTTCCTGGAAAACTTCATCAGACCCCTGCGGCAGTGACCATTATCCCATTATTTTGAATCTGGCTCAGCGGTTTCATTCTAACCACCTCAAAAATAACCCAAATTTATTACAAAAAAAGCTGATTGGTCCCATTTCAGAGACTCTATCCAGTGTCATACCCTCTCTCTGCCTTCCCCTACTTCTGATAACTGCACCTCCTCTTATAAATCTTGGACTGATTCGATTCTTAAATCAGCTGACTCTTCTATCCCCAAATCTTCCCTTGTAGTCACGAAGGCTCGCTCTCCCCCTTGGTGGGATGAGGAATGCCTTAGAGTGCTGAAGGAGAGGAAAGCGGCCAATAAGTCTTACTGTCAACAGATGACATTGGAAAACTACTTAAAAGCCAAGAATGCCCAAGCTGTTGCTAAACGCACATTTCGTTTCAAAAAAAAAACAGCTGGCGTAATTTCTGTACCAATATATCCCCAGCTACTCCAGCTGGAGAGGTTTGGTCCATGATTCGCAGGTTTAGATCTTCCCTTTCCCTTCCAAAGTCATCTCATAATTCTGCTATTTGGATTTCTGACTTTATAAACAAAATAGCTCCCCCTTATGTTCCTAATATTGATGAAGTTCCTGCTTTAACTTACTCTCTAAACCATTCTTCATGGTTAGATGCTCCATTTTCTTTAGATGAGTTAAAAAGAGCCACTGAAAACCTCAAAGACTCAGCTCCGGGCAAGGATGAAATCCTGAATATATTCATCCGCCACACTGATGACAATTCCCTTTCCTACTTTCTCTCTCTAATCAATATCTTTCTAGATTCCGGTATTATTCCCCCAGACTGGAAAATTCAAAATATCATTCCCATTTGCAAAAGTGGCAAAGATCCAAGTCTAGGTTCAAGCTACAGACCGATCGCTCTCTCTTCAACACTCTGTAAAGTAGCTGAAAGAATGATTAAGAATAGATTAGACTGGTTCGTAGAGAAAAATCAAATTCTTTCTCCTTCTCAGTTTGGATTTAGAAAGGGTAAAAGCACCCTTGACAACCTTTCCTCTCTTGTTACAGATGTCAAATTGGCTTTATCTAAAAACGAATATTGTATTGCATTGTTTTTAGACATCTGTGGTGCATATGACAATGTTAATATTCCCATCCTGAAAGAAAAGTTACTTGCGATTGGCATCCCTCCTAAATTGGTCCAATTCATTATCAATTTGCTCTCTCAGAGAACAATTTTTGTAGATGGGTCCGAATCCCCTCCCCACATTAGACACATATTCAAAGGTCTCCCTCAAGGGTCAGTCTTAAGTCCGATCCTGTACAATATTTATACATATGATCTAGAGAAATCTATTCAATTCTTGTGCAATATTCTCCAATATGCTGACGACTTAACATTCTACAAAATATCTCCAAATCTTTTTTCTGCTGCATCAGCAATCAACAATGCCCTCAGAAAACTCTTGGCGTTTTTAAATAGCAATGGACTTGAACTTTCCCCTTCCAAAAGCAAAGTTGTCATCTTCACTCGTCGTCGAAAGCTCCCAGATATCCAGGTGAAATGTGGCGATGAATTCATCCCTATTACTAAGGAAGTTAAGTTTCTGGGGATGTTTTTGGACTCAAAGCTTACTTGGAACTCTCACATAAATCATGTCATCACGAAATGCGAAAGCAACATCAATCCCCTCAGATTTCTGTCTGGAGTGTGGTGGGGATCACACCCAACTTCTTTAAAACTTCTTTACAATGCTCTCATCCGAAGCCATCTCGATTATGGATCTTGTCTGTTTGATCCAATGTCATCTTCAAACTCTCATAAATTAGATAAAATTCAGTCAAAATCTCTTCGCCTAATCTTAGGAGCCATGAAATCTTCCCCAATCAATGCAATGCAAGTTGAATGCTGCGAACCTCCGTTAAATATTAGAAGACGATGCTTAGCAGATAAATATATTTTCAAAACATGCTCAATAACATCTCATCCCTTGATTCCCAAACTTCAGTCTTTAAAGTATGAAGTTAACTTGAATCCTTTTTGGAAAAAACATTCTCCTCCCCTTCTCTATGATTGCTTCAACTCTTTCCTAGATATATCCAAAAACTCCTATCGTAATGATTATCTCCCCTTATACTCATGTCCCTATGAAAGCCTTACTTTCTATCCAAAGGTCCACCAATTTATTGGAATAAGTAAAAAAAATGTAAAAGACTCAGCTCAATCAAATAATGCAGAATTCAACAAAATTATTGAAAATAACTGGCCAAATTATATAAAAATTTTCACGGACGGTTCCAAACTCAGTCTGGACTCCCATTGCGGGGCCAGTGTCTACGTACCTCACAGGAAATTGTGTTTCCCACACAAACTTCCTAAAGAGTGCTCCATTTTTTCTGCTGAATGCATAGCTATCATAGAAGCTTTACAACTCGTCAAATCTCTCAATATTAGAAATGCCCTCATACTTTCAGACTCACTTAGCTCCCTTCAAAAAATAAGCGCATCCCCTCTCATTTCCAGTAGCGACTCTCTAATCTGCTCTATCAGAGACCTCCTGCATTCCCTATCGCTGGCTCATGTGTCAGTGGTCTTGGCCTGGATTCCGGGACACCTTGGTATTGTTGGAAATGACATGGCAGATTCTATTGCTAAGAAATCCACTGTAGATGGTCCATTAAGTTGTATCCCTATTCCGATTAGAGACTATTTCCCTATTTTAAAAACTAAGTACCATCGACAATGGTCCTCTGACTGGAAAACATCCTCTCTAATAAAAGGTCACCAGTACTCATTAATTCAACCTTCTATTCCTATCAAGCCCTGGTTTCACAAATATACTTCCATGCCTAAAAAATATATTTCCTCCATAACCCGAATGCGTCTAGGTCACACTTGTTGTCTTAGCCATCTCGCCAGGTTCCACATAGTCAGTTCTCCTTACTGTGATTGTGGGTCAGAGGATACTCTAGATCATAATTTTTTTGAATGTCCTATCAATGATCAATTTCCAAACTTCATACATGAATTGGTAAAACTTAAAATTGAATTCCCTACCAGTGTGCCCTGCCTTCTTAGTCTTAACACTCCTGAAATTCACTATTTGTTAGCAAAATTTATTTATAAAAATGGCCTTAACATTTAACCATCAATCACATTACATTCAATTCAATTTGTATGCCTGTGTTCTTATAGTGTTATTGTGTACAGTTGTGCAGGTTCCTATTTTTTGGAACCTGTACAACTTTCTCCTCTACAATTTTGTCACTATTAAAAACCACTCTGTATTTTACGACAACTTGTATAAACCATCAGACTGCTAGTATAATCGTCTTCTCTTCTTTTCTATATTTGTTAAATCTGTATGTATCTGTTCTTGTTATGTTTTTGTGTACAGTTGTATAAGTTCCTATTTTTGGGAACCTGTACAACTTCCGTCTCTGCAATGTTATGATCTCTCTTAATGCCAACTCTGTATTTTTCGACAACCTATCCATCCATCTGACTACTTATCCGTCTTCACTATTTTTCTATATTTTCCAAATCTGTATGCATCTGTCCTTGTTATGTTGTTGTGTACAGTTGTACAGGTTCCTATTTTTGGGAACCTGTACAACTTCCATCTCTACAATGTTATGATCACTCTTAATACCAACTCTGTATTATACGGTATCCTGTATAACCTTCTGACTACTTATATAACTGTCTTCACTATTTTTCTATATTTGTCAAATCTGTATGCATTTGTTCTTGTTATGTTATTGTGTACAGTTGTACGGGTTCATATTTTTGGGAACCTGTACAACTTCCTTGTCTTCTCTCATTTTATTTGTAACTAATGTAATGTAACTAATTTTAAGATATGGCCAAGATCACCCTTGATGGGTGAAAGCCAAATAAATAAATTTAAAAAAAAAAAAGTAATTATAATGTTGTAAGATGTCCACATATTTGAAATTCGTGGAAAAAAGGAACAACACTAATGTTGCCATCAAACAAAAATGAATTTGCCAATGCCAAGAAAGAAAAACGGCGATTGAAATGTTGTTGCAGTACTTACTTACTAATGTTGCGTTATTTAAAGATGTTATTTAGAGATTGTTTTTGAACAAAAATGTCATATGATTATAATTATTGATATATTATTACACATACATAAATATTTTTAATGGAAATTTTTACCAACGGGCTAAACTAAGTAGCTTAACAATAATTGTTATGTTGTGAAATGCATACGAAAAAACAACAAATAAAATTACAACAAACCAGAAGCGTTGCCATACATGATGCACCATAATAATTTTCGGCTTCCTACCCCCCCCCCCCCCCCTCCCTCACAGACAAAAATCCTGCCCCTGACCGTAGCTATTGCTATCAAACTCCGAGCAAAAAATCGATTAATCATTCGATTACTGTGATGTCTCGATTAAAAAAAATCGATTATATAAAAGTTTTGATCAGTCAATTTATTTATGAGTCCCATCGCTAATGTGAATGGAGCTTAAAGTACTGCAACATCCCATCACTGAAGTAGCGATGGGCACAATCGATGAATAATCGAAGATTTACTCGATCTTTTTTACCATCGAATGATTTCGATTCATTTCCATAGAAAAATCGATTCTCGCTTCTCGATGTCAAATTCATTCGAATGCACAGTCCGAGACAATCGGTTTGAAACGTCATCGAACTTGGAATCGATTCTCGCTTCTCGATGTCAAAATTCTTTCGAATGCACGGCCGAGACAATCGGTTTGAAACGTCATCGAACTTGGAATCGATTCTTGCTTTTCGATGTCAAAATTCTTTCGAATGCACGGGCCGAGACAATCGGTTTGAAACGTCATCGAACTTGGAATCGATTCTCGCTTCTCGATGTCAGAATTCGAATGCATTGTCTTGAAACGTCATCGAAAGTGAAATATTTTATAGGTACATGTTATAAACAACCTGATGTGTGAATTTTAAATTATGAATGAATACTTTTAGGTAACGATTTACGTTTTCAGTATAGTTTATACGTAAAAGATTGCAATGGTGATAGCTTTCAACAATTTAAAAATGTTTATTATGAGGTTATGTATCATCTATTTGGGTATTGTATATTTAATTTAAAATAAAACAATAACTTAGTATATACCATTTTTATATTGAATGCCGACCGGGTTTCGCTAAAACCGTAGTTTCTTCAGGGCAGTAAATAATACTCTACTAAAATCAGCAAGTAATATGTTTTCATATGTACATATCTGCTTTATATGACCAAATATATTTAATTTATTTGAAATTAACAGGTGTTTATTAGTTTGTAATAGAAATGAAACAATTTCTATAGTAAGAAAACTTTATTTAATGATAATCATTAAATAAAGTAAAAAATTGCATACGAAATTGCATACGAAAAGGTGTCCATAACCTACATGTTATTTAGAGGTTATTTTTTAACAAAAACGACATAAAATTATTATCTTCGTATTAAACACAGACACACTGTCAATATTATTAATGAGAATCTGTACCTACCGGCTAAACTAAATATCTTATTAGTAATTTTATTGTTGTGAGATGCCCACATATTTGAAATTCGTGGAATAAAGGAATAACACTAATGTTGCCATCAAACAAAAAGGAATTTGCCAATTTGCCATTGCCAGGAAAGAAAAACAGTGATTGAAATGTTGTTGCAGTACTTACTTACTGACGTTGCGTTATTTAAACATGTTATTTAGAGATTGTTTTTGAACAAAAATGTCATAAAATTATTGACATATTATTAAACATACATAAATTTTTACCAACGGGCTAAACTAAGTAGCTTAACAATAATTGTTATGTTGTGAAATGCATACCAAAAAACAACAAATAAAATTACAACAAACAATAAGCGTTGCTATACATGATGCACTATAATAACTTTCGGCTTCCTACCCCCCCCCCCCCCCCCTCACAGACAAAAATCCTGCCCCTGACCGTAGGTATTGCTCCCAAACTCCGAGCAAAAAATCGATTAATCATTCGATTACTGTGATGTCTCGATTAAAAAAAATCGATTATATAAAAGTTTCGATCATTCCCATCGCTACACTGAAGTGACATTTGAGCGCAAGCGGACATATCTATGGAAGAATTGGTTGTTTCGCAAAATACGTCGGTTTTCAAAAATTATAATGGGCTGTGATTCTTGTGCTGTTGGTTTGATAGGATTTTTGGAGATTATTGGAAAGAAGGAGGCGTTGTTAGATTGGCTGAGTGATCACGGCGTTATACGGAGAGAAAAAAAATGTGAACGTTGTGGAAATATTTGTTTATTAAATTCCGAACTTCGGTTTGCGTGCAGAAAAACAATCACGACTAGAATAGGTCATAGCAAACTGAAAACCAGGTGCAAGTTTGGTGCGTCGGTCCGAAATAACACCTTTTTCGCCCAATCGAATCTTTCTATTGAGAATATTTGCAAATTTGTTTTATTTTGGGCAGTTTTGCGACCACCCAGAACGAAATTCTTAATGGACGAGCTTGGAATGGCTAGTGGCACTGTGGTAGACTGGTCCTCGTTTTGTAGGGAGGTTTGCATTAATTGGTGTCATAAAATGAAGCAAAAAATTGGTGGTGTCGGCGTAACAGTGGAAATTGACGAGGTAAAAATTAGAAAACGCAAAACCTGTAAAGGGAAAATAACTGAGGAAAAATGGCTGTTTGGTGGATTCGAAAGAGAATCAAAGAACATGTTTGTTTGCAGTGTTGAAGACAGAACAAAAGAAACTCTATTGGCAGTCATAAAAGATTATATTTTACCTGGAACAACGATAATTTCAGACTGTTGGAAGGCATACGACTGCCTAAAGGATGAAGGGTTTGAGCATCTCACTGTAAATCGTAGCATTAATTTTGTTAACCCTACCACTGGAGCTCACACTCAAAACATTGAGCGTTGCTGGAGGGAAGTTCGGGGGAATGTTCCAAAATATGGGGGGAGTGAGCTCCACCTCGAGGGCTATCTATGCGAATTCCTGTGGAAGAGATCAGTCCCAAATCATCTAGACAGGATGCACTCTTTCTTCAAAATGGCCAGCAGTGTTTATAACCCATATGAAGATGATATAAAAGATGTATGCGCTGAAAGTGATGCTGATTTGATTGTTGGCTAATTTTGTCGAAGGTTTGTTGGCTAATTTTACAATCAATTATTAATTATTTTGAGCTTTTTGTTCCAATTTGATTTTTGATTAGTGTAATTTCCTTTTTACAGTTGGCACTACCATCAAATATCATATGAAGAGTAATAGTTCAAGGTTCCTACAATACTTTACCAACTGGGAAGAAGTTGGTAACTACATGAAAAGTAACTTTTCAGGGAGCAAATTTAAACTTCATTTCTTTTTACCAGTGGCGGTTTTCTAAAAAATCATATCCGGTACAAATCCCTGTGACGGTGAAACGAACAAAACTAAGCAATATTAACCCAGCTCGGTGCGGCGCTCGCAGATGTCATGTGACCTCCGAACATAGTCGAGTCCCGCCGATGCGATGCCCGAGATGCGATGCCGGTTGACCTTTGCACTTTTTCACCATAATATGGATGCAAGTTAAATGTTATATATTATGGTATTTAACTTTGTAGTCATTTTAGTACATTTTCTTGTTTCTCCATTTCTCCAACCCCTTGCTAATGGCATTTGTAAATCTACTATTGAAGTAGACCGATTTTGACTTCTGTTTTCGTATTAGTTTTTTTAGATAAGTTTTTATATATTATATAAAAACTTATAAAAAAATATTATTATTTTATAAGTTTTATAAAATAATAATATTTTTATTTTTTCTTATTTTCCTACTTTAGAGATATTTCGGGAATTTAATGTACCATCTATCACAGAATTGTATAAAAGAAACGCCTTATATCAAATTTATAAAGAATATTTTATTCAAAAAATTCACCCCTCAGATAACATAAGCAATAGATTTAAAACTAAAGGCTTAATAACCATCCCTATGCTTAGAACCACCACGGCTCAGCATCACTACCTGTATTTAGGTGTGAAATGGTACAATTTATTATTGTCCAAAAACAAAATTAGTATAACCGAAACTTTGAAATATGAACAATACAAAAAACAAATTAAGTCCCTGAAATTGGATAATGATATATTGTAACCTTAATTTACACTTAGTTTACGCTTAGTTTAATTTGCACTATTCAATGTAAAAAAAATATATATGTATTGTTGTCTTTCAATAAAAATTTCTTTCTAAATTGTAAACCTATGTATGTTTGTATTTATCTTATAAGTTTTTTATTATTGATTACAAATTTAATTAGAACGTTATTTTTTGCTGTAAATACTCCTCCCATAAACACGAGCTCTTAGAGCTCAACTTATGGAGTAGTAGAATAATTATGTATAATTGTATAACTTTGCACAATGTAATCACCTGTTTGTAAAATCTTTTTCTTATTAATAAATAAATAAAAAAAATAAAATAAATATCCCTTAGTTACGAGTACACTTACTAAAGATTCGGTAAACGTCGCTAGTTATGCACTTTTGTGTTGAGCTTTCTCCAGTATTGTTTCGGCTTTCAAATTGAAAGCGGTTGCGTTTATCGATTGTCGCGAATATTTTGTCGCAATTTTTTTTCACAATACTAAAGAAAAAAGGGTGGAATTTTTTTTTTGTATAACTGTGTAGTGAATTTTTTGTATAAGTGAAAAATTCTAATTTTATTTCGTGCCACCTTCATTTTTGGTCTTTTATGTTTTAAAATATCAATTATATATTCTAAATTCTACGTTATATTTCTTATTGAAAACAAAAAAAAGAAACGTACATTGAGTGCTGTAAAAATCATTAAACAATTTAATTCTGTTAAAAGACGTAACTGTTCGCAACAAGATTTTATTTGAACTAAAGTTTTACATACATGAAAGTAGATATCAGTAGTAGTTACATTATATTTTGATACAAATAATAACAAATTCCTCTAAAACTTTTCTGGTTATCTAATAATTTTGTCGAGGAGTGTCAAGTTATTTAAAAACAATAGTATGTAGGTACCCCTCCCACTAACTTTAGTTAGTAAATAAATTTCGATTAGATATACCTTCTCTTGAATTTCTGAACCCCCCTTTAAAAAGACCACGAACCGCCACTGCTTTTTACTGTGATTTGTTTCAATTCAATAATTTATTAATTTATTTGAATAATCATAAATTATAAAGGTAAAACGTTTATTCATAATATTTTTCTTAGTCCTCCTCACAGGGGTTTCTATGCAGAGGTGAACTAATTTTAATTAAATAAACTAGTCCCAGCGAGAGCTCGGATGAACGTCATCAACCCTCGTCCTCTACCTTCTCACGCGTCTTGTTTGAAAACAAAAGAGACAGAAGATACTAGAACGATGATGTCACGTACGATCTCTTGCTGGGACTAGTATATTGATTGTTGTAGAACCCTGGGATGTTTTTTGAAGATGAATTTACTTCACCTTTGTTTTTTCATTTTTTTTTTATTATTTGGTTTTGTAGTTCCTTTGCCTAAAAGCGGTTTTAAATTAGGGTAAGTTCATAATTTTATTGTTTTGTGTTTCTGTACCCACCAAATAGAGAATACATAAACAAACAACTTCAAATAGAAATGCCTTCTACGTAGATTTGGATGGAAACCAATGGCGCCACTGACATTGTTTCTGACAAAGTACCTTTTGACTAATGTATAGAGACAGCCAATCAACAATTCAAACTCTGTCTCTCTTACACTGCTTGTCACAATATACACCATTTCATTTGAATTTGTGCTGAGAGACCGAATCACTGAATTTGGGATTTAAGATGATAGACTTCGCTTTTCGGCCCATACAAAAAAGACGCCCGGGAAAAAGCACTTTTCTACATAAAAAATTGCACAAAATGAATATATTTTTTTTATACTGCCTTCTAGAGGGTGAAAACCATGTCGGTATGTTTTCGAATTTTCAATGCGTTTCGTATTAACGTAAACATTCACTGTCAAACATGTACGATTTATCAAAAAATATTATTTAAGGAAAAAGTGCTGCTAACTCAACTCTCATAAAGAATTATAAAATTATAAAAAGCTACCGACGTAGCTTCTTTCTAAAAAATATATATTTTTTAAAATTTCAATTTCGTGAAAGTTTCGGTGTAGAAAAGTGTATTCTCCATAAACCCCTTTTCGAGCGATTTCTGTAGGTAAATTTGAGCGTTGTCTCATTCGCACATTTCGCATTCGCATGTATTGTAAGTGTGCGTGAGCTTACTGTGAGCGGGACAGAATGACAGACGCGGGTGTTCCGCTTGTGGTTCAAAGTCTAGCCTCTTAAGGGAATAATTCTCAGACATCTGGATAACAAAACCTGCCCGCGTTACATTTCTTGCGTTCTTTGAATCTACAACCTATACTTTTTTATTTTATTTGTTGTTTTACATAAATACATTGATTCATTTCATTCTTCTCTTTTTTTTTTTACATTCTGTTGTTTTTTTTAATACCAATATGGATAACATTACAAGCGTATAGCTGGGAATAAACGTATTATGTAAATGTTAACCTCTTCCCGGCGAATTATTTTGTTTATTTTTGTCTTTGAAATAAAAGTATTTGTTTTATGTTTTTATTTTAAAGCATTCCTTGTAGGGGGTATCTCACGCATTTGTCCTGAAACTACTTAACCGATTTTGATGAAATTGGGGCTTATTGTGTGTAATTTGGTCCACTTTAAAAGTTAGGATAGTTTTATCTCGATTATCAACCTCAATATTTATTATTGAGAATTGAATGTTTGTTATTAGACAATGATTTGAAATTATTTGTAAGTTCCATAAGTTTCTGACAGATGGCGGTGAGTTAATTTATCGACACAACACTTGGTTATCTAGGTTAGGTAACCATCCAGTAGATGGCATTGTGTTTCCTTAGCCACAGCAACGCGTGGCCGGGACAGCTAGTTTAATATATTTTTTTATAATATACCATGGACTAGAACTTTTTCTTCACATTTTTTAATTCCTACTTTCGTCCCTTTGGACAATTTTTTTTTAATCACTACAAGTACAATTAATTATTATGCATTCTTGAGGTAATTTTATATCTAAGTTCACAATTATTTTAAAATTAAGTTCAAAATTATTTTGTAATAGTGACAAGTGAGCCTAATAGGTAGTAAGTGGATAGCGGTGGCAAAATGGATAAATTCCAGAGCCGCTCATTATTAAAGGCAAAACAATTAAATTATCGTTATTTAACGGGTTAAATTCGTTCTAATCACAGTGTAGTGTTTGCAGCTGGCTAGTCTGAACCACGAGAGACCTAGTATGAGCTAATATTCATTATTTATAACAAAATTAGTTTTCATACAGAGAATACTTGGAAAACTTTTTTGTGCATAAACGTATATGGGTGTTTCAGTCTGGAGGTTGCGTAATATCAATTGTCCTTTTTATGAAATATAATATCAAGTATAAAAGAATTCACCAAAGTAAAATTTTAATATATATTCAAAACGATATAACAGTTCTATACGCGGGAGTTCTATACAGTGCAGGTGTTCAATCTAGAAGTGTGTCACTCCACTCATTTTACGGACTCAAATCCGGAACTGGAGTCAGCCTAATGGACTCGATTCATTGGACTCGCTCCTTTGACTCCTTTGGTTCCGGCGGAGTCAAACTCATTGCTTCGTTCCGCTGGACTCATTGAATCAGCTGGAGCCAAACCGTTGAGTTGATTCAGCTGAACTCACCGAATCCTGTGGAGTCAAAGTCTTTGTGTCGTTCCGCCGGACTCAGCGAATCAGCTGGAGCCAAACACGTTGTTTCTGCTAATCGCTGTAATTCACGTAATCGCTGGACCCGGTGTAACATAAAGGAGTTGTAGAATATAGAGATAAGAGGTTTATAGATTACTTTAATGTTTATTTGAAAAATACTAAACATGAATTATTATCACCAATTTTATTGTTGTCATGTAGGTGTCTGTTAATGTAAAATTATTATTATAATTAAGATAACATGATTTTTTTAATTGATATTTGCAATGTTGGATTTTTAAATGATACATTTTTATATCGGAGTAGGTAAAATATTAAAATGGACTCGTATATTTTGAAGTATTCATACAGTTTATTAAATTGTTAATAATTAAGTCCAGAATTCTTTTTGCGTTTGAAAAATTATGTTCATAAAGCCATGAACATCTTATGTAACGTTGCCGCGAACTTGCTGGAAGGCAAAATTGCTCCATGTAGACCAACAAAAGGTAAAAATCTACGCTTCTCGCTATGTTTTGACTCCGAGATAATGCTAATTCTTTTTGAAAAGATTCCGGGGTCAATTTTAGATACAATTTCCCACTGTTCGAAACGTTGGCGCGACTTGCTGGGAGGCAAATTTTGCCCCATGCAGACCAACAAAAAGTTAAAATCTATGTTTCTTGCTATCTTTTGACTCCGACATAATGCTAATTCTTTTTGAAATGATTCCGGGGTCAATTTTAGATATAATTTCCCGCTGTTCAAAACGTTGGCGCGACTTGCTGGGAGGCAAATTTTGTTCCATGCAGACCAACAAAAGGTGAAAATCTATGTTTCTTGCTATCTTTTGACTCCGAGATAATGCAAATTCTTTTTGAAGTGATTCCGGGGTCAATTTCAGGGCCATTTTCTAACAGTTTGGAACGTGTGATGGTGGATCCGGAACTGATTCATTACATTTTGAGGACTCGGAGCGATTCACACGCATTCGGAGCCATATTCATTGGATTCGTTCCGGCCGGAACGACACACTTCTAGTTCAATCTTAGTTCATTGTAAATGTCTGCAGTAATAAAACTAGGACTATAATAGTGGAGTTTTTATGAAGACGCTAAATTTAATCTCACTAAAAAAGTCTTATTTCGTATACTGTTCTTTACTCTTTCTGCGCTAAAAATACTTAAATCTGCTTGCTAGCCACGGATCACTCGCTGGAATATGAAATATGATATGCTCTTTATCAGATTATTTAGAAATAATGATGATGTTATTTGCGTCTCTCTTTCATAATTAGAAAACATATTGAAAAGAAAGAGACTTTTTATCAAGATGTCTTATGTGAAAACAATCCTTTTAAAAGTACAGGGGGAAATTTAAGTTTTAGTTGGAATCAGGATTGCCAATTAATATTTTAAAAAAGAAATACACTTTTGTCATCTTGACTAGCAATACGGTGGTCGCGGGTTCATATTCTGTAAATTAAATTTAAAAAAGTAAATTTTATTTGTGTTATTTTCACAAATTAATTTAAACATTAAAAATAATGTGTCGTATATTTGCGGCTCAATTCATAGTGGAAGATACTCTCAGTATCGCCCCGGTGTACCTAATACCAGCATTCAGAATTGAAACGTTATATGAAATGATTTTAGCCGTGTTAGGTGATCAGTTCTGAATAGCCAGGTACTTCCCCATCTCCTTCCCCTCCCCACTACATTCAGTCTCACAACGGTTCTGTCTCCAGACGGTTGGGAGCTATTGGGACTCTTGTATGGTATTAACATAAAAAAGTTTGTTTTTTTTTTAATAAATTAACTCCTCACGAAAGGCCCTGAATTATCAATGGCACAGAAGGAGGAAATATATAAATAATAAATATTATCCCATAGACCCTATGTCATTTCTGGGGATGCTGTGTAAAGGATTTTTCGAGAAGAGGAAGGAATGAACATCGGTCTTGAAGAGATCATGTTATAGAAGAGAGGAAACATAGAAGCCGGCAAATCGTTCCACAGCTGAGCTGTTGAACTTAAGAACGAGCCGTAGACCCGTTCTCATGCGACACAAATGTCAAGCATGTACAAATATTCGGCGCGCGTTTGGCATGTTTCCCAATTATACAACCATAATGAAGGAATCACAGATGCTAGATCCTCGGAGCATCTTCCATTGACATACCGGTAGAAAACAGATATCATTCACGAACGAGTCGTAAGAATGACCCCTTCTCATGTGACAAATGTCAACTGTGTGCAAATGTTGGGCGCGCGTTTGGTGTAAATTTTAGAATATTATAGCATACTCTTATTTGC
Organism: Limnephilus auricula; assembly: GCA_951813805.1. Taxonomy (NCBI): domain Eukaryota; kingdom Metazoa; phylum Arthropoda; class Insecta; order Trichoptera; family Limnephilidae; genus Limnephilus; species Limnephilus auricula. Next base: position 6,083,445 of record OX638401.1, read on the forward strand.
GGTACATTCTGGAGTGGAATACACTCTCAATATTACCCTGCTGTAGAACCACCATTTAGAATTAAGACGTTGCTTGAAATGACTTTAGCCGTGTTTGGTGACCAGTTCTGAATGCCCAGATAATTAATTCTCCACCTTCCTCTTCCCCATTTCATACCCCTCATCAGTACCTTCAGCCTCTCAACACCTCCCATGTAGCCTCACCGGCTCAAGACGGTTGGGAGCAATTGGGACTGTTTTGCGGTATTCACATTTAAAAAAATGTTTTTAAATTTATTTATTTTTACATTCAGTTCACACAGAAGACCCTGAGGAAAATAATTTTCCCTCATAGCCTATGTCATCTCTGGGGATATTGTGTGAATGGTTTTTGGAGAAGAAGAAGGAGTAAATATGGGTCTTGAAGCAATTCATGTTGTAGAAGGGAGGAAACACAGAAGCCGGAAAATCGTTCCACAGCCGGGCTGTTGAACTTAAGAATGAGCCGCAGAATGTCGACAGTGTAGGTACAAATGTTGGGCCCGCGTTTGGCGGGTTTCCCAATTATGCAACAGTGCCGAAGGGACATACGCTCATCTATATCCTCGGAGCATCTTCTATTAAAATACCGATAGAACACGGACAGCATTCCCATCTGACGCCCGTGTTCTAAAGATTGCAAGCCAGTTGTAATTGGGGAAGCTATCAAACGGACCGCCCGTTTCTGCTCAAGTGTCAAGGATTTTTTAAAAGTATTTTAGGGCTCTAGACCAGAAATGGCTGTCAAATTCAACAGTGGGGCGCACTTGTGATTTGTACAGGGTCAGCAATTGAAGGATATCCCCAATACACATATATATTAAACGCATATATATCACGTCATTTATAAAAAGTCAATTTTTATTGTTAACAACATACTCAACTTCACGCATGCTAAAACCGGGAAGCGGTTTAAAATTAAGTGTTTAATATGTACGTATGTGTGAAGTTGTTTTTCCCTTGAGTATGGCACTGTTTTAGCCACCGCATGGACGCTTACTACTAATAGGACTAAAATAAATGAATGCTCGTTTTCCCCATTTTTCATAATGTACATTTTTAAAATTTATTATTATTAAATAAATCTGAGAAAATCTGGTATTATATTTACATCGATGCTGGAAAGGAAAAATGGCTAAAGTGCCATAAATCTGGAAAGGGAAAATGGCTGAAGTGTCATACAACCGGAAAGGAAAAGTGGCTAATGTGCCATACGGGAAGTGAAAGTGGCTAAAGTGCCAGACAGCTGGAAAGGGAAAATGGCTACTCGCCATACAGCTGGAAAGGAAAAATGGCTAAAGTGCCATACAGCTGGAAAGGAAAAATAGCTAAAGCGCCATACAGCTGGAAGGAAAAAAGGAAGATTGGTTTCCAGTACGGCGGTACCCACACCCGCCTCCCAAAATGATGGATACATGGAAAATATAAATAGACTCATCGACAAAATGATAATTTTGAAGGAGAGCACAAAGAGAATAAAATCGTTATTGGTTTGAAAAAACAAAAATATTTATATATTGGTTTCTCATTTATTTTTAAATAGAATGAAAATGGAAAAAAAATAACAAAAACATTCCCAACATAAATTTTTTTTAAAATCGAAATGAACTCCTTTCTTGAATATTTAGAAAATATATATTTTATCAGCTTTAGTTAAAAATGTTGGCGAATTTTACTTACATAAAAAGTTGGAAAGTAAAAAAGATTTTACAATAAAAATATTTGAAAACTAAAATAAATATAGTGACTTATTTAGCAATTTTTATTTGTAATGCTTATATATCTTTAGCAGCTTTATTAACCAGTGACATATTTAACAATTTTTATTTAACTGTTGTATATCTTTCTAAATGTATTTATGAAATATTCAACTAACTGTATCAAGTGTGCCTAGTCTGTTTTAATATCTGTGTATTTTCCTTTAAATGCCCTTTAAATTCGTGTTCTTTTGTAAAAATAATTTTCATAATTGTATAATGTTGTCCTTCCCGAAATGAGTTTTATTAAACTCAATGGGAATAATGTATTATAAATATTATGTATAATTTTGTAATATATTATCACAAATAAAAAAAAAAAATTAAAAAAAATGATAATTATTTAAATATCTATTTATCAATGTTTTCTATTAGGTACCAAACATGTTCGGTTCCTAATATGCAATACCAGAAGTCGGGATTTATTTCAGTGCAATATTTCTGGGACTAGCTACCATATGTATTCCTCTCTGCCCAGAATACTAATGGAGGGAAATAATTATATTAAATCAGTGGACATCTTCAATTTGGTGACCTGACAACTCAACTATTTGGAACTCAAAGGAAACTCTTTTGAAGAGTCATTAAAAGTGATGAAAAGAAAACAAAAAAAACTAGGTTATGGGCTTTTTCTTTTCTTTTCATCACTTTCAATGACTTTTCAAAGAGATGTTGAAATGCCACTTTGTCGAGTTGTCATGGAACCCTTCAATTTATTACTAAGCAATTACAAAACCTTGTTACTGAGGCAGTTTAGTTGTGTACAATAAATACCATATAATTTTTACTATTAATATGTAAAGGCCCCCAAAAAAGGCATCAATAAATAAACGTGTTAATTATTTCAATACATTTTTTTGGGTTTTTTACGTGTTGTACATTCACCATTACATTTTGCTTTTAATACGAATTTTCAGATACCATGTATAATATAATTAAAAAAAAAAACAAGTATATATGTAGTTAGTTAGTGTATAGCAGGGGTGCTCAAACTTGAACTGCTGGCGATCTACCTCAATATTATTAGACTCCGATCAATCGATTCTGAGAGGCTGCAAGTATGTGTGATGCAGTATTGTCATCTAGATAGGTAGGGTGTATCGTGGCGCAGGTATAAGTATACACTTGTATATAGGGACGTTGCATAATTGCATGGCCATGAATCCACATAGAATTAGACCATGAAAATGAACTTTTTTCGAAATTCCGGTAACTGAAGTAGTTAATATCCAACTACTACAACTTTTAAAATTAATTTTTTTCGTCCATATTAAGCGTGTCCCGGTTTTGTAAATATTTTCCCTTATATTTCTCACAAACAAAGGACCAGATGACGTCACACCCTCTCTCGTACCGTGCCGGGCGTTTTCGCGGGCTTAATAAATTAATAAAATTCAAAAATGTAGAATTAATTTAATTATGAAAACGAAATAAATAAATACTAGTATTTAAGTTTGCATATGAAAATTGATAAAAAAATAAATAAATAAAGGACTCAACTTCCTTATTATCTTCATTTCAAAAAATGCAGACTCGCACAAGTACATTGCCCAAACATTGCCGTCAACTGAAGGGTGATTTGCCTTAGATTCGGATATTTATCTTCAGATATAAAATACTCAACTCAGTTCAGTAACTCACTATAAGCTACAAATAAATAATAAACAAAAAGGCATGCAAAATGGGCGGTCTTATTGAGGCCTAATTGAAGATCAACTAAAACAAAAACTGAATCTATTATATATCGGCCAATTTTTCTCGAGATCGACTCAAAAAGTACCCGGGATCGATCGGTCGATCGCGATCGACCGTTTGAGCACCCCTGGGGTATGGCTTACGAGGTTTCTTAAAAAATAAGGTGACTTATTATTTTCTTCGAAAAATATTTATTTATTCATCAATGTCTATTTTGTCCCATTCAAAGTAATCCCACTCAGATATAATATAGTTGTGCCAGCGCTTTTTTCAATCCTTGAAACACTTCTGATAAGTGCTTTTTGGTACGGCTTTGAGCTCTTCCGGCGATGCAGTCTTTATCTTCTCAATCATGGCAAAACTCCGTCCTTTCAGTTTTGGGAACAGGAAAAAGTTGCAGAGGGCCAAGTCCGGTAAATACGTTGGCTGAGGCATGATTACGGTGTCGTTTTTGGCCTGAAAATCACCAACAAGCAATAATGTGAGTAGATGCATTATCGTGATGCAAAAGCCATGAATTGTTTTGCCACAAATTCAAGCGTTTTCTTCATATTGCTCCAAAAAAATTGATGGCATGAGCCAACCGATGCTGTCATCGTCAGCAGTTTCTCTAATAGTGATTTGAAGATTGTCCATAACAATTTTCTTCACTGCTTCAACGCTTTCATCGGCTGTTGACGTGCTGGGGCGTCCAGGGCGGGCAACGTCATTAACATCTTCTCGGCCTTTGTGAAGAGCTTGTACCACTTGTAAATAGTTTTATTGCCCAAAGTGGACTCACCAAATGCCACAGTCAACATTTTAAAGGCATTGGAGCACTTAAATTTATTTTTCGCACAAAATTTAAAAGAGATTCTTTGATCTATTTCCAGGAAAAAAATCGCCAAGCACACCAAAACACGTCTAACCATTATATCTGTCAAAAACAAACTAAAAGTGCAAAATGGCTGATAATGTCAACATTATGTTGGGGACATGTGTACCGACATAAATTTTTTTAATTTTTTTTTGCAAATCGAATGAATGTAAGCTTTATTTGCAGTCGCCTTTTTTTTTTTAACAAACCTCGTAGATAGTGTGTAAATTTTCATTATCCAAAAGTTAAAAGTAGGCTTTTTGTTTACAAATTCCAAAGTCCTATTTATTTATTATTTATGTAAATTTATATACTACTATTGCACAGAGAGAAAAAATATTAAAAAAAGAAATAAAATGAGATAATGTATTAGGCAGGTACCTAATAACATTAAATAAAAATAAAATAATTTAATACAATATTTCATTAATAAAATTAAAGATCATACCAGAGGTAGATTGAATGCAAAAATTCATTTATTTTATAATAGCAAAATTGATTTTTGGCATCAATTAAATGAAAGCCAACTTTGTTTACACCACTATGAACGAACCACTGGTTTTGAAACATGATGATATTTTTTAATGTGGTGTTAACAAAGTTAGTTATTTTCATTTAATTTAAATAAAAATCACATTCATTTATTCTTATCTAGGTGGAAATTAAATCCGCAATCTCTCAACTGAGTCTAATGCGTACACAACTAAGCTAAGAAAATTGTTTTAATCATATTATATTTATTTATTTGTTTATAAGATCGACACAGTACATGAAATATAAGTTGTAAGGTATTTTTAATAAATTACATGGTTTTGTACCTATTACGTAAATTACCTGAGGAAAATATTATTATGCTTCATGATTAATTTATTTAATTTTTATTTAAACGCCCATATGGCTTTTACATACATAAATCAATACATGTTTTGATTAATTACAGTGAAGAGTTAGAAGTGAATAAAATACAGGTAAATAACAGAAAATATTAAGACACATAATATAGGTTAGATAAAATATGAGTTGAGAAAATGTAGGTAATACAGAATATAAATAAAGTAAAAAAAAAATAGCCTGCCAATATCCTCCAAATCAACAATAATAGGTATTATTATAAAATGTATAAAATTGGTATTTACAATAGTTTATGAATTAAGTAGAAATAGTCCGCACATACGGCGTTTAAAGTTTGCCAAATTCAAATTATTGTCAAATACATCAATATTGTTTAAATATTGATGTATTGTTTAAATTTAACCACTAGAACACCGGCATACCCTTAACCCTTTGGCCTCCGAAATGTTAACCTAAAAAAAATCCTTCGCATCCAAATTAATTTTTAACCAAAATTTTTAATCTTCAGCGGTGCACTAAATTAACAAATTTTCAACTACATGTTTAAACTAACATAATAATTTTTTTAATTTTGCGGGGTTTAAGGATACTATTAAAAAAATCATTTCTTGAAACTTTTTATGGCAGATTAACTATTTTACATATATACAGGGTGTTAAAGTACGTACTTGACTTACTTTAACCAGTGATTCCTGAAATTATTTGGAGTAAAAAATGTATATGAAATTTAAGTCTCCTGCAACATTTTTGAGTTTTTTTTTTTTTATTTCTACAAAAACAAAAAAAATTGTAGGAGTTGGACAGTTGGGGGCGTGGTAAGAGGTTGAGTGGTTACTCGGCCGTGTGACCAGTGACGTCATGCGAAAGAATTTTTTTTTGTTTGATTTCGAAGAAAAAAAAAAGTTATAAAGAAAGTCACCGGAGACCAAAATTTCATTTACATTTTTTACTCCAAAAAATGTCAGGAATCGCTGGTTAAAGTTAGTCAAGTAAGTACATCAACACCCTATATATATAAATACATTATCTGGTAAGATTGTACAATGTACAAAAACATCATTTTGAAAAAACATGTTATTTTTACGAAAACAGAATTTAGCGCCGGCTATCAAGAAGTTAATTATATAAAAAGATGAACTAGAATATTATAACTAACAGTTAAAAGCAAACAAGGCACAGAATCTTAATATATAAAACAAAGTAGGGTTAGTTACACCATTTATAACTCGAGAACGGCTGAACCGATTTTTATGATCTTTAATTTGTTGGATTTGTCTCCGTCCCGATTAACAGAATAACTATTAAAACATCGGAAAAATCACGGGAGAAATAATTATGAAGAAAATTAATTTTTTCATATTTTGTATGGAACGGTTTTTCAAATAATGTGCGTTGGTCGACATAATTTGAATCAATTCGAACTGTCAAAGGTGTAGTGTGCTGAACATTTCGTGCTTAGTCAACAGCTCAATTTCATTTTTTAAACTTAGAGTAGGTACCTATTTATTTTAACTTTATAAATTTTTTATTTATTTCAGCTAATAAATTAAAAACAACATTTATTGATTCTGAGGCGGTACAAAGTTTGTCGGGTCAGCTAGTAATAATATAAAAAAAGCATTTTGAGAAGAAAAGATTAACACCATATTCATATATTTTTTTTATATATTATCATCTACCTACCGCTTTATAGTAATTAGAGTAGGTTACTTAAGGTTCTGTCCTTGATTATTATATACATGTATTATCAAATGAAATTATTTTTTCCTAAGGTACAGAGACCTAGTAAAGCATGTTGTAAATTCTGGCATCTGACCAAATCGCCCAAATGTTTTCCTTCCGACTTCACCATTGACACGTACGCACAATGTCACAAAATCAAAGTCTCCATTCTGCTGGTCCAGGTGATCACAGAGACATTGGATAAACCACGTCCCTTCTTTCGGATCCCGATACGATGCATAATTAGGGACCGTGGAACAATGAACAAACATGTCAGATTTATCAGGAGATGTTGAACTTGCCGGTGATCTCGGTCCGTCATGCTGCAGCTGGTTGTGTTTGAACAAGGACAGTTTGTCTTCTCCTTGACAGGCTTGAATGAATATAATCTTTGGTTTCCCGGCCAGGTCCGGGGCCTCTGAGTTGTAAAGCATTTCCTCAATACTTTCGATTTTGATTTCAACTCCATCAGCAGCAAAGATAGATCCTTTAGCACCGTGAGTCAGGAAGCACAGTGCAAACACGCTATGCTCCGGTGAAACCATAGTTGTTGCGGCCAGTCTTGTCTTCAAAAGTGTGTCATTGTAGTTAAGATTTTCATATATCACAACTTTAAAGCCGAGAGATTCCCAAGATTTCGTCAGACGTTTGACATCTACATCTGAGCCAGCACGATTCCCCAGATCAGCTACAAGTGTGGGATTTTTCTCATTTTTAAACACAACTTGGTTGATTATAACAAACAGACCAATAGGAGTTGAATTTTTGATTGTATAACAACCATCATTCACATGTTTGTCATCTAGGGGTGTTTTTGGTGGTAAACTACTGGCACTACTAGTTGAAGCTTCCACACTATTTTGATGTAATAAATAATTTTTTAATAGAAAATTTGCTGAAAGCATCGCATGCTGTGAATTATCCTGTGTTATTTTCTGTTTCGGTATAGTTGGATTTGCGATGAATAGATGTTCCATGTTGGGAATACCCGCATGAGAAAGGGGGACACGTGGTTTAATATCATTCGGAGATTTATTTAGGAATTCTTCCATGGCTAATAAATCATCACAATGTTCAGTGAAACTCAATGACTTCAATATCGCCACAAATTTCTGTATATCTGAAGCGACAACGCTATCCGATCTGGAAGTAAGATTGTTTTGAATATTGAAAGCACCCAATTGGATGTATTGGTATCTAAATAACTTTAGGAGGAAATATTCAAGGTATTCCAAATCCAGCATTTCTAATTTAATGCTCGGGCAGTCTCTTAAAACTGCGGAAACCACATTTTTAGTATCTTTAGTGTCCAGAGATTCACAAACAGAGTATAGAACTTTCTTCATGGGATGGATGAACAGCGAAGTCTGCAAGCAGTATGGTAAGAAATGTTTAATGAGCAAATCCAGGTCAAGGTCCAACTTTTTTAGATTGCTAAAGGATTTCAGTATCAAAAGGCCTTCTACTAGTTTCTCTTTCCAAAATGGACCACTTCTTAAAGCCCAATCGTGCAATAGATTCATCTGAAGTAACTGACAGGATGTGTTTTCTTTGCTGGCTTTGTAGGTCAGGAATAATCTCTCTTGGGCAACTGGCACATCATCGTAGAGCAGGAAAACCAAAGAAATTTTCTCTTCCAACATCAAATCGTTCTCCAGGTGTTGCAGCACGTCAAGATTGAATCTTGGATTTGGAAATAAGCAGCTGGAAGAGTTTAATTCCATTCTGCTGACTCAAAATTTACTTAGAAAACTTAGTCACAATAATTTGAAATGTATTCGGAGGATCACTTTCGAAATTCTAATCGGTTTATCACTTGGACACAAGAATAAATATTTCACTGACATCAACGTACAACTTATCAATGAAATACACATTTAGGAAAAATTGAATTTGGTCTTCAACTACAAAGTTTTCCCAAAATAAAATAATAAATGGAAAAAGTTTGCGAGGCCTAACTTAAATTATGACAGATGTCAATATAGATAAATCGCGAGCACGCATTGTCGATGAGTTAATTCAAATAGAATCATAATCACAATCGCAATTTAATAAATTGTCAGCATCATAAGTAGCTAAACAACAAAGAATTGAAAGTTATTAAATATTTTCTACGCCAAGAGGGCTAGAAATTTTGACAAAGAAGTAAATAATTTCTACATTTCCCTGTCAGGATCATTCTTAATAGGCCTTGTTAGCAAAATAATAATTTATTAGCATGTGTGGATATATATTATATAGACATTGTGGACTATAATATAGTCCAATATAATAATTATTTTGCTAATACGACCGAATAGGTAATAACATTTAAAAAAAAAACATATTTCTAATATTGACAATCTAGGTAGTTTTGTGGTATGAGCGTGAAATATTTAAATCCGCGGATCTGAAAAGTTGCAGACGAGATAGATGCGCAGAAGACTTCTCTCTGCCGATACTTTAATACCATCGGTTGGGTTTTGTAAAACTTGGGAAGTCCGGAATAAAATGACGTTTAGATTTTCGCAGAGTCAAAAGGTCTAAAGTCTAAGGTCATCGCACTCGTCATCTCAATGACGGTGGCCGATCTACTCGGAAAATTTTTAAGTGTATGAATATTGAGTACAAACTTTTCATCGGATGTTAATTCCTCACATGATAGTTCATCATGCCTCGAAGCGTCGAAAACTGATAATTGGGGTTTTAACCTTAGGTTAGGTTAGGTGAGGAGGGGGGGAGGAGTCGGGGAAATGGAGGGGTAGGTAAATGTGAGTTATGATGTGATGAAGTATCGTGTCTGAATAAATTTACTATGGGAATTCAGACGCTGAGATCTCATAGTCCGATTAGACATGGAACCCTCAATGACAATATTGTTATTATTTTTTTACCCGAGATACACGAATTCGATAGTAAAAAGATAATGATTCTGTAAATCTTAAACATTTTTTGGTTTCCATTTAAATTTCGATTTTTGCAAATTTAATTTATTATTTACTCAACCTTTGATAATATTATTTTGGGGGTGAAATAACTATTTTAAGCTGGGTCTCTTCCTTCAGTATTATGGTCTCCTGCGACAACATTCTTACAACAAAAGACTACAACATCGTCAATAGGGGCGTAACCTTAAACATATAAGTAATTATTTAGTAATTATTAATAATCTGCCACCTCGGAACAGGCTCAGCCTAGTGAGGTGGCATATACCTAAAAAAAATGTACATAAAATGTATTTTTTGGTTAATAAATAATAAAAAAAAATTCAATGTTCTTGTATGGTTCATGTTTTCTGTGGTCGATGGAAAACACGAAAACACCCGGGTGAAGCGGGGAAGGCAGGGGAGGGAATTGGAGGGAACGGGGATTGGGGACGGCCCATCTGTCCGGATTCTGGTGTTTGGTAGCGACCCTCACACGAAAAGACCGCTCCAACCAACGAACAATGTTGCGCTCTGGCGAGTCAGATCTTCTCGTGGATAGTTGTAATTTCCAAATTCCATGTCTACCTGATCGTACGGGGGCCAGTCGTCCTGTGGTGGTCTTCAAAATTACACGAGCACTCTGGCTCGTGACTAGGTAGGATTGCCTCGAGATCCAGCAAGATATGCCTATAGTATCGCAACCGCGAGTTGCATGTGTGGCATTCGAATTCAAGAAAACTTGTTTCACGCCGTTTGAATTCTGAGCAAAAACCACTTGTAAGAAAATCACTTTTCTTAAATGTTAATTCAACATAAATGTGAATTGTAATATCCCAATTTACTTTAACGTACGATTCTACACTTTTTAGAGATCGAGAGGTCACGTTTGACCGTCGATGAGGGATCTCCCTCCCAAGAGCCCTGACCAACAAGTGACAAGCTTTTTCTTTTTTGTAAAATTGTGCATTTTTTTTGCTGTTAGTTTGAATATCTGAAAATCGCTGACTTTTACATATTTAAAAAAAAACCGTAGACTAACGATAGACAATTATTTAATAATGTAGTATTGTCTAGTTGTCGCCTGAGTGCTTAATTTCCAATTTCCATTTTAGTTTATGTTCAATCTTCATTTTAAAATTAAAAATAAAGTATCAAAAACTATAATTAATCTTAAATAAGAATTAATTAAACTAATCAGACCTTTACCTTTACGGGAATAGCTTCATCTTAAACAGCTTCATAATGTTTCATTGAAATAATGAAAGAAAACCTCCTTCTCCTGTAAAACTTGCAAATGATCATTTGGATAATTAAGCACGCAGGCGACATAGTTGTTGTGATAATCAATTATAAATTAAATTGAATTCATTATATCATAACAGCCATGTTTTCTACACTTATTTGACAGACAATACGGGTATGATTACAGCTAGAATATGATAAACACGTACAGGCAAAATGTCATCCACTTGCGGAAATACTAAAATGTTTTTCTTCATAAATGCTGATTTTACAAAAGCCAAAAGGAACCGATTCCAAAAACAGCCAGTTTCTTGGAAACATAATACCGTGTGATCCAGTGGCAGCAGTCACCCAGACAAAACCACCGTGAAAGGTTCCTATGATGATATTGGGTTCATAATTTAGTTTTTTCTTAGATTTTATTTAGTTTGGTTAGATATTTTTTTAAATTTTTTTTTTATTGTTTTTATTTATTACTAGAGCAATCCCGATGAGTTACAAAACTTTATTTTTTATCTTTTTGATTTTGTTATTTGAAGTTTGAAAATTTTTCATCTTAGGATTTCTCTTAAAATTTCTTCTGGAAAAACCGGATATTGATAGAAATATTTTTAAGTTTTGGAAATTTTCCATGTCGAAAATTTTTTATTTTTCTGAAAAGTAATTTTCTGGGAAAATTGGAAAATCGGAATATTTTATCCCTGAAAATTGGTGAGAAAATGGATCGGAAAATTTTATAAAAACATTTATCTTTTGATTTTGTTATGCGAAATTTGCAAATTTTTCTTGTTGGAAAATTTGTTAATTTCCTCATCTTCATGATTGTCAACTGTAGTTGTATTAGGCTCTGCGTACACAGAGAAAGCTATGTGACTGTTACGCCCATCGTTCACGTAGATATTTACAAGTGACGCTACCGCTACCTGTCATACAATTTTGCTAGTGCAGCGCCTAGCGGCGATTTCAAACACTAATAATAGTATTGAAAATACAGACGAGCGGCGATCGCGTCGCTTGAACGTAGCTCCATGGAAGAACGGCGTTATGCAACCACCAGTCGCCTACCGCAATGATACTTTTAAAGCTCGTTTCCGTACACGGCGCTACCTGAATTATACTGAACTTGATAATTTTTTGAGTGCAGCCGTGGAATTAAGTGAAAGAAACTCTGTGACAAAGACAATAATATTGTTCTTCTCAATCTTTACTAAGAAGATTTTGGGTGCACCCATAAAAGAAAATAAATGTTAATTGAAGGGATGAGATTAATGCATGAGAATGATGCCAAATTGACATTTCTTTCCAACCGAAATTCACGCCTTCTCCGCTAAATCCTTTCTAACGTATCCCGGTGAATTATATTGATATTTTCCCATCTCCAGAATAAATTTATCATTCAAATAATGTTCAGATGTCATTTCTGTTAAAGGAGTAGTAGACGCGAATGCAACTCGCATAGTGTGCTACCAGCACTGTTAGTAGTGTGCAACCGACGTCAAACCCGAAGTCGACGCGTTACGTACTGTATGAACACTAGCAAAAGAGTATGGCGGATACTCGCGAGTGGCATGACTGCTAAGCGCAAAAAACTCAAGTAGTTTACAAGTATCTTCGTGTACTAATAGCCTAGTGTTACTTCATAATTTTAACAATTTCCTCATCTTCATGTTTACTTAGCCATGTTGTTTTTAAACTTGTTTTGGAAGGACATTATTTAATTTTGCAGCATGGAATTAATGGTTTTTCTGGCCAAAAGATTTATTTAATTGTGGGATGTTCATTAGATTTGAGGTATTCGTCCTTATAGAGTAGTTGTGTTGGTCGGTGAGGTACTACTTTTCTCCTGAAAATTTGAGAAAATGATACTAAAAACAATAAAGTTTAAAAAAAATTTCTGACAGCTCTACTACAGGTTCTCGACTCTGTGGCAGCCCTGCAACGACGCAGAGAATCATCTACCTACTGGAAGATATGATAGCGCCAAATTACACCGACCCGCAACTTCTTGAGGAAGATTCGAAGATCTGAGATCTTCACCTCCAGATGACAACATATGAGAAAGACATTATAAAGTCTTCGGTGTGACTTTCTACTTCTTTTTTACTTCGAGTAAGAATTCAAAGTTGTATAACAATTATTCAGTGAACTGAATAACCTTTAAAATAAATACCCAAGTCGATTTAACCTTCCAGCGGGTGCGTTGAGTAATTTCCCTAGAGCGGGCGCATGTCGTAAATTTTACGTCATCAAGTTTTGTCCATTTAAATGGCGTTTTCTTTATATAAATGTTAGGTAAATGTTTGACATTTGATCTGAAGATAAGATGCTCTTTTACCATGGTCAATGCAATTTTTTTAGGAAGATTCTTCAATGCTTTGGAACCTTTCCTGGACAGGCAAATTTGTATAAAATTTGAGTATTTGTGCTGCCGACATTCATTAGAGTTCAGAAAACTACATCTCTTTGTTATTCTAGAGACCGAGTAAGTGGCACACATTTTGTCGACTGTTTCCACTCCGCCTTTGGTTTCGTTGTAGTCCAGTATTACCCGAGGCCTTCTGATGTTTTCTCACTTTCAGGCACGTGTCGTAAAATTTACGCTCAATGATAATTTCCTAACATCAATGAATAACATAAACTTCTAAGCACACCTGGTACGCCTGTAGTTTAGAGAGACACTGACCCTCGAATAGCTCGGAGCTCAATGCTTGCGACTAAGATATTAAACTGGGGGAAGTGATAAGGCGCATTTATCGTAAATTTTACGACAATGCGCCCGCTGGAAGGTTAAGAAACGATCTTTTATTTCTCTCTACCATTGTAACATACCTAAAATTTATTTTGATGGTGTTCTTATGTGGTACTTTCAAGATTATTTTTGTGTTTTAAAAAGCTACTTTGAGTTAGTGTTTTAGGCAGATCCACATCCAATAATCCCATACTGTATATGTGATTGGCAAAGAGCCATAGTAGACTATATACAGCTCACTTTTATTAAAGTACATATGTATACTGCTTATGTTTCTAACGAAGCCCATGAGCTTTGTGAGTTTCATTGTAATGCTATTTATGTGGAGTCCCATAGAAGATTTTCATTGATTTGAATGCCAAGATATTTTATGCATCTAGAGTGTATTACAATTGGGCAGTGGCATGATTGTGGCAAGCTTTTAGTCTCTAACTCTAACGCCGTTCTTCCACGTAGCTATTCACAAGCGACGCTACCGCTACCTGTCAAACAAATTTGCTAGTGTAGCACCTAGCGGCGTTTTCAAACACTAATAATAGTATGGAAAACACAGACGAGCGGCGATCGCGTCGCTTGAAGGTTGCTCCATGGAAGAACGGCGTAACAGTTATAGAAAATGTCAAATAAAGAAGTAAGTTTTATTACGTATTAAAAACACATATATTTATTACATTACAAACAAATACCAACACTATCATAAATAATCATAAACATGGCACAAATAATCATTAAATTATAATAATAATGAATCTCTTATCATCTTAAACATACCTACTATAAAAAACTTATAAAACGAAGTCAAAAGAACATCTCAGCTATAAAATTACAAACAATATTGATCACAGCAACTTGCTTAATCCGTATGAATGTCCAGAGTCATACACTATTATTGTGCACTGACTTTATTCAGTTTTGTTAGGATTAAAGTGACTTAATTATCATATTCATATATCAAATTTCATACATTCAAACTATGAAACAGAAGTGCAAAATATTAAATTTCCCAATGCCAATGTAAAACAACCATAGTATTTTGACTTGGGTGAAATTTCAATGAATTCTTCTTTTTTACCTTATTGTGGTTTTATAATATGCACAACACATATATTTGAAAAGAAATTGGAGTGGAAATATTTTAAAACATATTTCAAAAATTTGGCTTTTGACTTGTCAATTCTTACTGGTAAGATATTTCCGTCAAAGTTTCGGTATTGTTTGTCAAGATTGAGTAAGGTTATATTGTATTGCCTATTCTTGTCGATATATATATATATATATATATATATATATATATATTTTTAATGTTTCTTTATTCTTTGAATAGTAAATATATAACAATTGTGGAATTTATGGCCGCCATACTAGGCACATGCCCGTGTTATGGTGTACAATATTGCCGGGTCAAAACTATGTATTTACTTCTCCGCTCTGTTATATATGTGCATCCCTGTTGGCCACCTGGCCGCCACCAAAACTGTCATAATTTCAAATGTGGTTACCATTAATAAATATTTTAGCGATTTTTTTTCAAATTCATGTAAGTTTGGTGGGAGTTATTGCAGGAGATCGAATTTTTGTGTTTTTCTAATTTGTCTACAATTATGACAATCTTGACAGGACTCAACAATATTGATGGCCAACACCTTGCCCTGCAAGATTATTGATTGACGTCCAATACAATTTATTGTTAGGCAATAGGCAATAATAAGCAATTTATCTTGGTCGTTTATCAGTACCTTTAGGTTCACAGAAATTCAAATGTAACATTGCCATCAAATGGCCAATTAGCGCCATTTTGTTTTTTATTAAAATTAATTTTAAAAGTTCACGATAAATGCTGATTATATTATTGAAATCAGCAGACAAGCATAACAATGGGAAAGTTGTGCTTTACCACTGATCACAATTTGTTCAAAAGCTGAAACGGATCTAGAATCGGCATTTAATGACGACTTTTCAAATATTAAAAAACAAAATAGTGCTAATTAGCTATTTGATGATAATCTTACATTTGAATTTCTGTGAAACACTCCAACCTAAAACCTTTGGAGACAAGTTTTAATAACTTGCTTGGCTAAAACACAAATATTTGTTAAAAATTATCAATAGAAATCCTTGTCTTTCATAATATTAGGTATTATGTATTACATATTTCATATAATAACATTCAGTCAGTGCAAATAAATACAATAATATCATTGTCTAGAAATAATACTAGATAAAAATTATATAAAATCAATACCCAAAATTACAAAATATAAAAATACACAACTACCGTCATGAAATATGTCTATTCGACAGTATAAAATTACCTAACAAAGTGATGAAAATAATAATATTGTAATATTGATGATATAAAAAAGCTATCCACAGCAGCTTTTAAGTTGAGTGTTCATGTTCACAGGATCACCAGTCTCCTGCTAGAAAAATCAGCATTCTTTATCGGATGCTCTGTTTGAAGATGCTCTTCGCCACAGTCACTTCTGTGGGTTTCTTGCTCTTGGATGCGTCAGGAACAAAGCACTTCCATAACCTGGGAAACAACATTAATATTTATTTACTTATTTATTTATTAACACCCTTTTTAGGGGCTTTTACATATGAACAGTAAAAATTACACAGTCCTTATTATACAAAACTGAACTGCCTCAGCAGTTAACCTTTGTATTTTTTTGTGATAAATTTAAGATGTCCACTGACTTGGTATAATTATTTTCCTCCATTAGTATTCTGGGCAAAGAAAAATACGTATGATAGTTAGTCACAGAATTCGGCATTGAAATAAATCCCGACTTCTAGTATTACGCAGTGGAATCTGAAAGCTTATAAATATCAGAGCAAGCAATTCTGTACTATCAACTACATAATTTAAAATTTTATACAGAAATACCAAGTCAGTGAAAATCCTTCTTTCTGACAATTTAAGCTTATTCATTTTATTTAAAAGAGTGTTGTAGTTCAACAAAATTGCTGAAATACCTACTCATTTTAAACTTAGAAAACTTAAGAATTTATTTTGAATTCTTTTGATAGTACCTACATGAATATTATAATGTGGGTTCCAGACGGGAGAATTGTATTCAACAAAGGCAAAATATAACAGTCTAATACACTTAAGAGTGTATTACCAGAGAATACGGGAAATTAGTCCCTTTTAAATCAAATTCCAGACGTATTGACTCTTTTTTACAAAAAAGCATAAAATGGTTTTGAAAGATTGTTATTTTATATGGTACACGCAGTTTCAAAATTTAAAAAAACTTAGTGTATTTTTAATATACTAAGGTTATACCATTGGTCGTTGGCAGATTTGTTAAATTTTCAAATGATATATTCTATTAAACAACACAAATTTCAAATCATATAATCATACAATAAAATAAATCAATACATAATCTAGTCAACACAGTTTTCAAAATTTAAATTTTAGTTAAATTAAAATCATTAAAAAATAAATCCGAGAACGTATTTTGTGACAAAAATACCCCAGTTTTCCTATACATTTAAGATCTTACAAACTAAAATATTTAAATTTTTTTTAATATGTACATTTATTTTGTTTAGACATTATTGAAAAATCATAAATACATATGATCAAAAAGCAGTACCCATACCCGCTTCCCAAATTACTGATATTACTGCTATTGTACAAACGAATAAATACGTCAAAATAAATATTTCTTATAAAATCATGAACTAAAATTAAATACAATTATAAACAACAAAATACAATATATTTGAAAAATTGTTTATTCATGTTAGGATCGAGAATTTAACACCAATTTCATCTGTGACCAATCATATAGAACATTTTAGAAGAAATTGTAAAAGAAAAACATATGAACATTTTAAAAGTTTCAAAATAATAAATGACTTCCCGAACGGACTGTATGTACCTACTGATTCCCCCATTCCCCGATGCGAGGTGATGGTAGTCAAAACCGTTTAACTACATACTGGTTCTAAAAACGACCGCTCGTAAGCGTTATTAACAAAATCGGAATATGTAATGGTTTGCTGGATACTCGCTCTTAACATTGTGGTTGCATTAAATTAGAATTAAAAAATATGTAATGCAGTACATTCTCAATAATTCGCCATCCTAAAAACCGGGCAAGTAATCTAGGATGCAAGAAATTTATGCCCTGATATTTGAATTTTATTACAGCAGATTTAAGTGGATGGTCCAACATCCAAACTGCCATATTACAAAAATAATAAGTAAGTTCTTAATGAAAAAGAAGGTGCGCAGATGCATGCCATATTACAAAAATAATAAGTAAGTTCTTAATGAAAAAGAAGGTGCGCAGATGCATGCCATATTACAAAAATAATAAGTAAGTTCTTAATGAAAAAGAAGGTGCGCAGATGCATGCCATATTACAAAAATAATAAGTTCTTAATGAAAAAGAAGGTGCGCAGATGCATGCCATATTACAAAAATAATAAGTAAGTTCTTAATGAAAAAGAAGGTGCGCAGATGCATGCCATATTACAAAAATAATAAGTAAGTTCTTAATGAAAAAGAAGGTGCGCAGATGCATGCCATATTACAAAAATAATAAGTAAGTTCTTAATGAAAAAGAAGGTGCGCAGATGCATGCCATATTACAAAAATAATAAGTAAGTTCTTAATGAAAAAGAAGGTGCGCAGATGCATGCCATATTACAAAAATAATAAGTAAGTTCTTAATGAAAAAGAAGGTGCACAGATGTATGTCGTTTACCAAGCATAAAAAGGGCATGGTTTATTAGAAGTTCATTGGCACTCATTGGTGACTTGCCTCACTACCCTCGCTGCCCATACCTCGCATTATTCCAGACAACACTAGAGAACATTACTACGTTTTTGTTTGAATTATAACAATTTATAAAAATGTAAAGAGTGCGATTTAAGGTTGTCGCTGCATTATCTGCAGGACAGATGTATTTCTTACCTGAGGGTTTCATCTGCACCAGCGCTGAGTACGGTGGTCCCGTCGGGCGACATGGCGAGGTGCAGCACCCTGGCCGTGTGTCCCGTCAGCTCCGCTACCCTCGTCATGAGCGGGTACTTCCAGATGATGAGCTGGTTGTTGGCATAGCCGTGACCCGAGATCAGCTCCTTGTAGGTCTGGGACCAAAGGATAGAGCACACCTGCGGAGGATATCATATTGTTAGTTCAAGAAAGAAACAAGCACACGGCAAAAGTCTTTGTGATAATGCTCTCAAGCAAAGCTAGAAGTCCACAATGGAGTGCTTGTACCTACCTACCTTGATATATGGCAGTGAGGCATGGAACTGGCAGAGAAAGGATGAAAGTAGAGTGAATGTTGGTGAAATGAGATTCCTGAGGCATATGTGTGGTATAACCATGTATGATCGTGTGAGAAATGTGGAGATCCGCAAATAATGCAAGGCTGATGGTTTGGGCATGTAGAGAGAACGAACAAAGATAGGAGAATATACGATGCATGTGTGAATTGTAGAAGAAGTCGGGGACGTCCGAGGAAGACATGGCATGATCAAGTGAATCAGATACTTGAGTAGGGCCATGTCAAGAGTCAGAACAGTAGAGGAGTATGTTTGAGACGATGTATGAATTTGAATGAGGCCTAGAGTGTCTGCCAAGACCGAGTTATTTGACGGTCTGTCCTCTTTGCCTACCCCTGTGGTGAAACGGCGTGATGGTTTGTTAGACAGTCTCTAATTAGGTTGCTTTATAAAAAGGGGATAAAGTAAGTGTTGTGTCTGTTACCTGCGACTTGGCGTCCACCGTGTTGATGTTGGTGCCATTGTTCACATTCCAAATGCGGATGGATCGGTCTGCCGTGCCGCCGCCCGAGGCCAGGATGCCGGCGCTCCACGGACACCACGCCAGCCCCTTCACGGCGGCCATGTGCTGACTATAAAATAAAACATTAATATTTAATAACAATTAGTCCAGTCTCACTAAGCCTGTAAATATGTTGCATCTCTCCAGGCCAGATACAAAAAACTATTTTCAATTGTGCACTAGTACCCCTAGAATCAATAGCGGAAAACAATCCTGGATGAGTCTATCAAATACAATGGCATTCTAAGAGAAATATATTATTATATTTAAAGGCTTACTTGAAGGAATAGATGGGTGTCGGTTGGGAGTGATGTTCGCCAGAAGCTGGTGCCCAGATGTTGAGGAGATTATCGTTGCCACCGGAGGCCAGGTACTTGCCATCGGGAGACCACTTTAGACCGCACACCTTCAAAGAATAATAATAATTTTCCTCAGTCCTCCTGTGTGGTTAATATAAAAAAAATGTGAACCATTAAGTTCCACTAAAACACAAACATTGTGTCAAAAAGTGCCGTGTGAAGAGATAAGATCGCGTTGAAAATGCCAGCGTTGTAAAGGTTTATTGATAGGCTTACCTCTTGAGAGTGACCGTTGAGTGTGGAGATGATGTGCTCTCTCTGGCGAACGTCGTGGTGCACAATAGTCCCTGTGCGGCTGCCCGAAGAGAGGACATAAGTATTCCACGCCAGCGAACCAACGCGCCCTTCGTGCCCCTCCATTATCTGAAAACAACCGAGACACGTGATTATTGATTAATGTTTTAAAATAACCAGGCAAAGTGTTGGCTGCTAAATTCAAACATAATTTATTAATATTATTTTACTTTTTTTTTAATGTTATGAATAATTTGTCAATATTTGAAAAACTGTACTACCATCATTATAAGCGAAAAATGTTGCTTGTGCTGTGATGGAGGACTTGTTAGCAAAGGAATTGAACCCACATACACATGAACTCGACACATTTGTTCATTCGGCTTCTAATCGGTCTCAATTTAGGTTCAGTTTTTTTTAATTTTTTATTCTTCATTTGAACACCTGCTAAACTGCCAAAGCAGTTTCTCAGCAGGTCAATTTAACAATAATTATAATATTTTAATATATTATTTCAAAAAAATTACAATATTACATATTCATTTTAATGCCTGTGTCAGACCACGCTTTGTGGAATTTCCCACTGTTGGAAATGGTGTATTGAACACTAAAACTGATTGTTGAAGAATGAGCAATAATCTTATGCTTGCCTGTTCTAAACATCCCTAGAGCTTAGGTATTCTTTTGGTGTAGGTGAAAACGAATTACCATTTAAACTAAAGATCAAGAAAGAACGCTCTTTAACTCTATGCCCATTTGGTCTAAATCCACCTTTGAAGGCAGCTTCATTGATGCTAAGTACGTTGATATTTGAAATGATTCTGTTCGACAGCAAGATTGCTCTCCCCACCATTGGCAAGCTAGTCCTCAAACCGGGAGATAGAACTACGCTCTCGGCAAAGGAGATAACCATCAGGAATATAGAAATGAATTCTCTTCATGACAGTTGAGTTTTCAAACCATCCACGAATCAATCTGAAGGAATCATATCAGTTGAAGATAGCAGCACTCACCCTAAGGCGCTTGATACGTTCCGTGTCCCACAGCTCGGTGGTGCCATTGGTGATGCCCACGGCGAGGTGGGAGCCGCCGCCCTGGATCCAGGCCAGCGAGCACACATGCTCTGCTGCGTCCAGGGTCATCAGCTGCTGGATCACGCCCGTGCCTGCATTCCACAGGTACACGGAGCCGCCCAGAGCCACGGCCAGCAGGTTGGATGCGCTCCAGTCCAGGAGGTTTAGATCTGGAAATAAGTACAGCATTTAGTCCTCGTTCCTATCATCTTCTTCCTCATGTCCTATCGGAGTCGATGACCTATCACTTCGACAAAGTAAAAACTGTTTGAAAAGGTTATAAAGATACTTACAATAGTCATCGATGATATCAGGAGCATCTAAGATTCTGTCAGGAGCCTGGGGGATGTAACGACTGTTGGCTTTTACGGTTGAAGGGGCTTTTGACTAGAAATATAAAGAAAAACAATAGTTATATTAATCTTCGGCATGCCAAGATGCAAAACAAAACTTGGGTTGTCATGGGGGGAAGGTGGAAGGGGAATACATGAGGGGAAGGAGACGCAAGAGGAGAAGAGGAGGAGCAAGGGGAACGGGTACAAATGAGAAAGGACACGCAGGGATTAACAATTTCTTTATTTAAGTTGCATGCAACAAAGTACAACGCATGCCGGGTATCAGCTAATGGGTAATAAATAAATTAAAATAGTATTCACAGGAAATCATCTCCCATAAATATCATTTTCATAATAATAATAATAATTGGATGACTTGTATAGCGCCGTTTTTGTGAAAAATCACCTCAAGGGCGCTGTACAAATTTCAATAATTTCTACAATCTTACTTCTAACTACACACTAGAAAATATAAAAAACCTATGGCTAAAACAATGGATGCAAATCCACCGGTTCTTTGATCAGCGATACAAAACTATATGTACAATGCATCTGAACAACTAGCGCGGTACTGCCTAAAAATGTAAATGTACATGTATTTTTTATTTTTTTTTATTTATTTATTATTATTTTTTTTTTTTTTTTCAATGAAAATGTACATGACCATACTTACCTGGTAGGTCACTTGAGATTAAAGTTAAAAGATGTTTATTTATATACAGTTTGCGCGCAGAGGACATAATAGCGAACACATGTTCTTGGAAAAGTAATTATTTGATCCTGGTATATTTTTAATACTAATATATAATTATGTTATTTAATGAACGTGTTTGGGAAAAGCAAAATTAATTAATGAATATCAGACCAAACTTTTAAAACATGATAGTGGTTTACCTGAGAGTAGACGATTCGCAGTGGGTTCTGGTGTCCCTCGGGGGCGGCGGGGGCCTTACAGGTGTACTGCAGCAGGCGCTGGCCCTGCGGCAGGGGAGCGCTCATGTTCTCCGCCAGCGCCCTCTTCATGGCCTCCTGCGCCTCCGTGTTGCCGGGGGACCCCGACTCCTCGTCCTCACCCTCCGTGCGGGCTGCTTGCTTGTTTACCTGACAAATAAAATAAATTAGCATTAACAAATAACCAAACCCAACAAATGAATTAAATAGCATAAACAAATAACCCAACCTAACAAATAATAAAATTAGTATTAATAATAAATACTGTATAATTGTTACTAGTCATATCTAAAAGCACCCAAAAAGGGTGTTAATACATTAATAAATAAATATCCCTTTTTGAATCTTATTCATTACGCTTAAATCGACCTTGTAAATCTTCCTGATATCTGCATTTGTAACGTATGCCTTAAGGCCCGGTAATAGGCGCTTAAAAAAAGAAGGGGAGATACGTAAATACGAATGTTAGAGTGAGCGCACTAATATTAAAAACGATAATATGCGAAAATTGTCAAAATGTTTAATTAAAACACAACTCGTTTAAAATAGAGCAAAGATCTAGTGGGAAATGTCTTAAATTTTTTCATACACATAACTTTTAAAAATAAAATTTTAAAAAAACCTGTAATAGTTTTTGTAACATTTTTAATGATTTTTTTCTATCAAGAGAATTTCATATAATTACCGTTTCAGCGTGGGGAACGTATAGATACTATCTTAAAGAATAAAATATATTTTAAGAGCTTAACCGCTTGGACACATAAGCTTGTTTTCACGATAATTTAACGTAGGTAGAGATAGGAATGACGTATGTCCCATACCTGAGTTATTAAAAACTTCAAATGTTTATGGAAAATATGTAAGAAATCGGTTAAAATTTGGAATGCCGTGGCTTAAGCAGGGTCTTTTTGCGGAAAGGAATGAGTGGGCCTGGATTTCGAAGAGACCCTTTTGTTATAGGAAGGAGGAAACGGAAAGATCAGCGGAAAGGTTAAGCAGAAGTAAAGGAGAAACTCACCATATAATGGCACAGGTCAAAGTTGGAATTAGATCTGGATGGAATAAATCTGTCAGCAGCCGCTCCACCACTATTGGGGGTCTTGGATCCCTTACGAGGGGTCGGTGTCGATGAACTCCGGCCTGAAAACAAATGCAACTCGTATAAATAACACAATGCATACTGAATAAAACCGACTCGAGAAAATTATGTTATCGTGTTGTTAATAACGTTATCACAGGGGTAGGCAGTGAGGTTGAACTGACCCACAACTCTTTCTTGAGGTTGAACTGACCCACAACTTTTCTTGGCAGGCTCTGCTTATTTCATTCAAATTCACAATTCAGTTTTTATACTTACTCTTCCGTTATGTGGTGGGAAGGGGAGGGTCATAACCTGAATGAAGTGTTTGATTTACTTTAATAATTTTCTTAAAGCACGGTACAGACTCGAAGCTCACATACAAAAATACTGTGTTACAAAGAATCTTTTCTACTGACACACTACGTTATAAAATATTTCTTCCTACGGCAGGAGAAGGGGTCAGTTGAAATCGGAAGCGGTCGAGAGAATATCATTTCTTTGTACTGGATATGACAAATTGACGGCTCCGTGCATGCTCCGTGTATTCAAAATGACCCCCTCTCCTGTTTACGGCGAAGGGGGGGTCGCATAACTTTTCTATCGCGATTGTAGCGGTCACGAAAAATAATGCCGATTAGCGAAGATTCAAACCACGCTTATAACACATGATCTTTTTACGTCTGGCGGGTCTGTATGGGATTGTATGGCGAGCGCTACTGTGTTATAAGTATCTTTTTGATGTGCACTGTCGGCCCCATAATCCTATTCTTTAAGCTTATATCAGGCATGCATTATTTCTGGGTTTTCACATTTTTAATAAGACCATACGTGGTTCTACCACACAATGATACCCCCAATGAATCTCATTTCTACAGTAGAAAGTTTACAAGGCGTGTACACTTAGTTTTAAAACAAACAAAAAATTCAGTTGCAATTAGATTGTGAAAATCTTACATACACTATCGTTACAGTATTTAAATCTTATATTTGAAGAAATATTGTTTTATAAATAAATCAGCAGCTGCTGTTGTTATTGTTACATTAATCTGATATGATTACTAACCTGGCGACTTACTCTTAGACGGAGTCTTCTTTTTCTTGTCAGGGCTTCTTGATTTAACATTCGCCGCACTGGAGTTCATACTCTGGTTCGAAGAAACCGATAGTTTTTGAAACGAAATGTTTGAACTCATGTTCAAAAAACTTGAGCTCGAATTCTTCATGTTTGATATGTTATTTTTCGAAGGCGGTTTGGAATTTTCTTGAGTTTTCTTTTGCCATCTCGGCAATGGCCCTTTCAAAGGCCCGTCCAAAGAAATAAGGCTGTTGATTTCGTTTAAATAGTTGAACTGCGCCATCAAAAATATTTGATAAATGTCAGTTGAAATTAAGGTTTACTCTGCTGTTTTTCGTCAGGCGAACGCTATTTTAATATTACTGATGTATTTCAGTAGAGCTGCCTCTTCTCGGTTATATTTTATTCACAAAATTCTTGAAGTTATAAACTTTTGAAGTAGAGTTCACGTATAAATTATAATAATAATCACGCTCAGTGTCAGTCGTCAGATTAGAAATAAATTCAAATTTAGATTTTTGACCGTTGGTGTTTACAAATCAGAGGGGCTAGAATCTCAACGAAAATTACATGCCTTGGTTGGGATTGGTCTGGATTGGTCGGACTGAATACCGTCAGCCAATCACCTTTCGTCTTCGAAAGAAATCTCAAACGCGATGTAGCAAAGTTAGCGATGGGCACAATCGATGAATAATCGATTATTTACTCGATCTTTTTTACCATCGAATGATTTCGATTCATTTCCATAGAAAAATCGATTCTCGCTTCTCGATGTCAAATTCATTCGAAAGCACAGTCCGAGAGAATCGGTTTGAAACGTCATCGAACTTGGAATCGATTCTCGCTTCTCGATGTCAAAATTCTTTCGAATGCACGGCCGAGACAATCGGTTTGAAACGTCATCGAACTTGAAATCGATTCTCGCTTCTCGATGTCAGAATCCATTCGAATGCACAGTCCGAGACAATCGGTTTTAAACGTCATCGAACTTGGAATCGATTCTCGCTTCTCGATGTCAGAATTCGAATGCATAGTCTTGAAACGTCATCGAAAGTGATTTTGCTTGTCAAACGAAATATTTTATAGGTACATGTTATAATCAACCTGATGTGTGAATTTTAAATTATGAATGAATACTTTTAGGTAACGATTTACGTTTTCAGTATAGTTTATACGTAAAAGATTGCGATGGTGATAGCTTTCAACAATTTAAAAATGTTTATTATGAGGTTATGTATCATCTATTTGGGTATTGTATATTTAATTTAAAATAAAACAATAACTTAGTATATACCATTTTTATATTTAATGCCGACCGGGTTTCGCTAAAACCGTAGTTTCTTCAGGGCAGTAAATAATACTCTACTAAAATCAGCAAGTAGGTAATATGTTTTCATATCTGCTTTATATGACCAAATATATTTAATTTATTTGAAATTAACAGGTGTTTCTAAGTTTGTAATAAAAATGAAATGATTTCTATAGTAAGAAAACTTTATTTAATGATAAACTACAAATATAAAAATATAAATACAAATAATTGCATACGAAAAGGTGTCCATAACCTACATGTTATTTAGAGGTTATTTTTTAACAAAAACGACGTAAAATTATTATCTTTGTATTAAACACAGACACACTGTCAATATTATTAATGGGAATTTGTACCAACCGGCTAAACTAAATATCTTATTAGTAATTTTATTGTTGTGAGATGCCCTCATATTTGAAATTCGTGGAAAATGGAATAACACTAATGTTGCCATCAAACAAAAAGGAATTTGCCAATTTGCCATTGCCAGGAAATAAAAACGGTGATTGAAATATTGTTGCAGTACTTACTTACTAATGTTGCGTTATTTAAACATGTTATTTATCAAAATTTATTATTGTTATAATTATTATTATAATTATTTATTGTTTTTGACAAAAATGTCATATAATTATAATTATTTTCATATTATTAAACATACATAAATATTTTTAATGGAAATTTTTACCAATGGGCTAAAGTAAGTAGCTTAACAATAATTGTTATGTTGTGAAATGCATACCAAAAAACAACAAATAAAATTACAACAAACAATAAGCGTTGCCATACATGATGCACCATAATAATTTTCGGCTTCCTACCCCCCCCCCCCCCCGTCACAGACAAAAATCCTGCCCCTGACCGTAGCTATTGCTCCCGAACTCCGAGCAAAAAATCGATTAATCATTCGATTATTGTGATGTCTCGATTAAAAAAAATCGATTATATAAAAGTTTCGATCATTCCCATCGCTAAGCAAAGTAGTTTTGGCATTGGACTGTTCCGCAAGATTTTACCGCCGTAGTACCTCATTATTTGAAAGGCGGTTTTTTGAAGTGGCTGAATCAGACGGTTCACTAATCGTTCATTTCTGTATTTCATTCCACCTATTTCACTCGGAGTGACATTTCCGAATAAGAAATGAAATAAAAGTAAAAACGAAGATGGAACATTCGCCCGAGTAAACATGGAGTAAACCTTAACTCGAGTGAACTGTCTGATTCAGCCATAAGACTTCGTTAGGGGCATTATCAAGAGTAACCCAGATCGTTTTTGGACGGAAATAACATTTTAAATCGGAAATGACGTTCGATTTATATTACATCATATTAACGTCGTAGGTGTGGCAATAATGAGTGTGACGCCTAGCAACGAATAACAAAACGTCAAATCAAACTCAAACGTCAGACGTCATCCGTTTACCTTGTTTACTGATGTTTAAGGTAAGTTCAATATTTTTTGTTACGTTTTGGTGATTATTATATTATTTAATTAAATATTTGAGATGGACATATTAGTTTGTCTTGTTTGTCTCCCTGATTCTTGTGAATTCTAGCTATTGAAGTAAAAAGTGGCAGAAGTGTGACAATAAAAATTGTGTTGTTTAATATAAATAATACAATTGTATTCCACCCTAAGATGTTATTAAAGAATTAAGGCCTACTAAAGTATAGGTTCTGGGCCCGCAACAGCTAAATTACTTATTTTACATCACCTTGCACCGTAGTGGGAGGGATAGAATCCTTTGTCCGTCACTCCTGAACTCACTGACCCCCAGATTCCACCCCTCATACCTCTTTCCATCCCAGAACATCCTCTCCTTCCTTTCCTAAAAAGAACCCTCCACACAGCATCCTCAAAGATGACATATGCCTTGAGCGGAATTATTTTCTTCCCTCCTGTGTGGAGCTATTGTAAAAAAAATTACATAGTCAGTGCTGTCGTTAAGTAAACTTTACTGTTTAAAATATTCTAATCATTCAGTTTATTGAATTAAATTAAGTTAAACTGGGATGAGATATCCCATTATAAAAATTAAATTAAAGGTTTATAAGGAAGATTTAAATAATATCTAATTTTTAAAGAAATAAATTAAATTAGGCTGTATTTATAAAAATTTAAATGTATAAAAATTAAATTTTAAAATACTTAGGTTTTAAGAATATCAATACGTATTTATAAATTCGAGCAATAGGTATAATATCATAATATGATATACAAACAGATGTTATCTGAGGTGAGAAAAAAATCTGTAAAAGGATGGTAGTGTGTCAAAAATGAATTTTCAATTGTTGTTGTTTTTCGCAATTGACGAACCTAGTAGTTATTTTGAAAAAATCATGAAGAGTAAATAATATGACAGAAAAATGAACGATTGTCTGATTTTACAAATTTTTTTGAGCCTCGTAAAAATTCACTAGTTTTAGCACTTACGTATTGCAATGTTTTTTCACTCACTTCTATTTTTACCCCGACAAATTGATAAAATGTTTTTTGTTAAAAAAATAATTTTTAGGTAGTCGGTTGTGAAACATTCGATTTCGTTGATTTAATGGAACAATGACATGTGTAGAGAAATTTTAATCAATCCCAGCACCCTAAAACGATTATTAATGCCGATCTTTTTTTTATTTTTTATACTTTAACGTTGTTTTTTATATCTGGCTACATTGTACATTTTTTTGACATGGTATCACTGATCACTGGACGGTGACGTCGGTGACCATAGATTTACAAACGGTGACAGCAGGTGGTGATTGGTTTATTTATGAGCAGGTGACAGGTGACAGAATAGTTTATTTATGCAGATGGTAAGTAGTTTAAGTGGTTTATTTATTTATGTGCAGATGATTGAGGTGACAGAAAGTGGTATATATGGTAGTCTACTGCTGTGAAATTTGAACTGACGTTTTGAAAGTTAGCAGTTAAATTTTTTATTTTATTTTTTTTTATTATTTATTAACCAAAAAATACATGTTATGTACATTCTTTTAGGTATATGCCACCTCACTAGGCTGAGCCTGTTCCGAGGTGGCAGATTCAATTAGATTCAAATTCAATTTGTCTCAATCAGACCTTTTTAAATGTTAGTCTCAATCTTTATTACTCAAAGGTCGCAACTTTAATACTAAACTTACTCACACTATTTCCCACAGCGGTAGCCAGGAATAATGGCCGCCACACATACATTTTGTTATTCTAAATCTTGACATAATCGAAGTATTTGATTCACTCGATTGTGCCATGCCATCGTCGGGCGTCGGACTTCTTCTAATATTCATTTTCGCCCCTTGTATCTTTCTTACACTATTTTCTCCGTTCGTCCACTTTACATGCCCAAACTATCTAAGCTTTCCACCCTTTCTTATTCGTATTATACGCTCACATAAGCCCTGCACTCCGAATCTCCACATTTTGACTAAATTTTACCACATATATGCTGTACATCATATGACTAGATTAATAAAATTAAAATGTATTAAATTTAATTAAATTATTTATTAAATTCAATAATTTAATAAAATGTTAAATTAAATTATATAAAAATCTTTACACTTTATTAGCTGAAGTACCCTGGGTTGCTCGTGCCTTTCAAAGATTTGGTAAGGTTGTAGTAGGTACTCCGCTTTCTTTTGCATGGATTTGATATTTGAGAAATTTTGTTTCAATCTAAATAAGCATGAATTACTTAGGACCAGTTGTTTCGGAAAATTTCACGTTTGAATTTCCCTCAAATCGACATTCACCGAAAAATTGTGTTGTTTCAACCTCCGTCAGAAGAAATTTCATCGAAAATTCCATAGGACCAGTTGTTTCGGAATTCCCTTCAAATTTGAATTTCCTTCAAATTTGAATTTCCTTCAACTCGTCATTCACCGAAAAATTGGGTTGTTTCAACTTCCGTCAGCAGTGCAAATTCTATAGAAATGTGATGTGAATGTGATCAGCCGAGTCCGGACGGTTAGCGAAATAATGGGAGGCGCATGCGCAGACGTCAAAATTGTGATTCGGCGTGGAACACTTGAATAAAATTTTCAAATTTATCGAACGTTATTTGTTGCTATTTACTGATGACGGAAGTTGAAACAACCCAATTTTTCGGTAAATGACGATTTGAAGGAAATTCTAATTTGAAGGAAATTCAAATTTGAAGGGAATTCCGAAACAACTGGTCCTATGGAATTTTCGATGAAATTTCTTCTGACGGAGGTTGAAACAACCCA
Source organism: Limnephilus auricula (assembly GCA_951813805.1). Taxonomy (NCBI): domain Eukaryota; kingdom Metazoa; phylum Arthropoda; class Insecta; order Trichoptera; family Limnephilidae; genus Limnephilus; species Limnephilus auricula. The sequence goes on from OX638401.1 coordinate 6,113,701, forward strand.
ATTTTTCGGTGAATGTCGATTTGAAGGAAATTCAAACGTGAAATTTTCCGAAACAACTGGTCCTTAGTTTACCCAAACTAAGAAGCTAATAACCTATTTTGTGCACTTAAATAGTTGTTTCTTGTAGTAATTGTTGAAATGAAGTGTGAAAGGCCGCTTCACTTGGCCAAACATGGCGTCAAACACTTCGCGTAAGTAAAATAATCTTAACAAAATAAAAATACATAAATACTCACTTTTCATAATAATGAAGCTTAATCTAACTATTTAAATAAGAAATATTCCATATTAACCGGTAAGCGGAGTAAGACATATTTAATAAAGATTTTTTTGAAATCAGATGTAGACAGCCATTTTTATCTTTTCATCAAGGTGTTTAAAAATTGGATGGAAAATAGGGATGGGGTAGTTTTTTAAATCTCACGTGTACAGTGACCTTCTTCTTGTTTTGAAGGTCAAGTTTGCAAAATTTCTTTAATCGTGGAATAAAACTGTAGGCAGGGCTAGGCAGTATTTGAATTACTTGTAATTGAAATACGTATTTGGGATTTGTATTTCAATTACTTACTAAAAATGTAATTTGTAATTGGTATTTTAAATACCTGATGCCCCTCCTTCCCCCCTCCCTAATATGTTTTGTATAAAATCCCTAGGTTAAAAATATTTTTCACCAGTCCGAAGATGGCTTTGACAAGCTGAAACCGGTTACGGTCAATAAATTAAAAGTGGAAAAAGTTTAAAATTTGTTTTATTATACTAATATATGTTAACCGCTTGGGCACATAAGCTTGTTTTCACAACAATTTAACGTAGACATAGGAATGACGTATGCCCCGGACCTGAGTTATTAATCTTTAGAGTTGGCAACACTGCACGACAAAGCAAGCGACTTGTCCATTGTCATTTTTATTGTTTCACAGTATTTATTCATAAATACGTATTCTTCCTAATTTGTGATTCTTAATTCCGTTATTTTCACGAAACTTCCATTTACAATAAATTGAGTTAATTGATATGGGTTTCACAATGTATGATTAAATTCAGTCAACATATATATATATATATATATATATATATATATGTATACGATGCGGGACAACAATGGCGATAGATTGAATCAAGTGAATGTTGTGATATATCCACTAATTCTAACTGGAGGAAAGTATTTCACAGTGAATACACATTTTTTTAACAATAGCTCCACACAGGAGGCCCTCAAGAAAATAATTCCCCTCCTGTCATCTTTGGGGAAACTGTGTGGGGGGTTCCTTTTAGGAAAGGAAGGAGAGGATATTCTGGGAACGAAAAAAGTATAAGGGGTATATAAAGTATAAAAAGTATATCCAGGAGTGACAAATGCTTCCGTCCCTCCCACTACGGTGCAAGGAGAAGTTCCGAGAGAGCCCTGCTGGAGAAGTCAAAAAGTCTCTCTCAACCGGTCTGTCCCGATCTGGCCTGCCAAGGGTTCTGAATGTATTTTGTATTTTAAATGAAAATGGATAAAATACTTTTTTTTGTATTTTATATTTCAAATACATAACTTGAAAGTATTTTCTATTTCGTATTTTAAATACATGCGAAAAAGTAGTTTGTAATTTGTATTTCCATTACAGCAAAGCTAGAGCTTTTGCCCAGCCCTGACTGTAGGTTTGTATAAGAATCAAATCCACACCTGCCTGCCACAATCATCATCATTCTTTATAAATGAAAAATCTCGCATTGCAATGTTTGTCCGAGGTAAACTCCGAAACTACTTAACTGATTTTAATGAAATTTGGCTTACTGTGTGTAACTTGGTCCAACTAAAAAGATAAGATAGTTTTTATCTCGATTATTGACCTCAATATTTATTATTGCGAATTAAATTTTCATTAAATGTTTGTTATGAGACAATGATTTGAAATTATTTGTGTGTACCATAAGATTCTGACAGATGGCGGTGTGAGTTAATTTATTTAGACAACACTTGGTTATCTAGGTAGGTAACCATCCATTAGATGGATGTTTTGTTAGCTACAGCAACGCGTGGGCCATGCGTGGGCGGGTTAGTTAGTGTTTATATAAAGAGATAGAAGATTATATTTTTTTTATTCATTTGGGAAATTATTGAAGAGGAGTATAATAATTAATAATGAACACATTTGTTAAAAGTACATTATTGTTTATATAAATAAATATTATTTGTTTTACACTTTTTATATAAGTATCTAATATTTTGAGGAAAGCATTATTATTTTTTATTGAAATGGGTACAAGGGTATGAAGTTGATAAAATGTATGTAACATATTACAATAAATGGTAATGCAACTACGCAACACAGTAAAAATCTAATATTACCTATTCTAAGATGATATAATTTAACACAATAATTAAAAATGCCTGACGATAAAAATTGTTATTTCTAATAAAGAATGTCTCTAAATTCAACATTATTGTAACTGAATCCATTGAATCAAAATATTATGTAAATTTCTTCAAATATGTTCCCTTATGTCGTGTCTACACACTTGCCAAACCTCAGCAAGCTTTCACTAGAGTTGGATGTTTTTCTTTAAAAAAAAACGAAAACAAACTGTTCTTTATAAAACGCTAACTGTTTTCTTAAACTTTGGGAAAAAACTGGCTGTTTTGAGGCAATTCGTGTGATATAGAAATGGGTTAGTAGATGAAATTCCAGTAATGGATAGATTAGAGTACACAAATTAATTTCTCACAAATGCCTCAAAACAGCCAGTTTTTTTCCAAAAGTTTAAGAAAACAAGTTTATAAAGAACAGTTTGCTTTCTTTACTTTGGGAAAAAACTGGCTGTTTAGAGGCAATTTGTGTGATAGAGGAAAGACGCCATTTACCGGGTACTTTTTTTTGATCAGCCATAAAGGGAAGAAAATGATTGAATTTTCTGAAAATGAGTTTGTAGGTGTATAACTGTATTCATCTTTTATCATGTACGTACAATGAAAATAATTTAGCGGCCGTGCTTAAAAACATAGAAGGAAAAATATGTGAAAAGAGATATATTGTCTTTGAAAAAAAGAGGTCCTTATATCGGGTACCATGCCTGCCATTTATCGGGTACCCGGTGATAGGAAGCCTACCATTTATCGGGTACCCGGTAATACGCCTAAAAAATTATTATCACAGGTACTTTGAAAAAAATATTAATACACAGTAAATTATGTTATAAAAAAGCTCTTTCTTTTTGTACTGTGGGTTAAGTTCAACCGGTAAGGCAAATATCACATATACATGAAATCGAAATTCTCGTTACCGGAGCTTTCTAAGTGAGCCCATTTTTTACATGCAATGCATTTTATCCATTTTTCTCCTCTGAAATTAGATGAATATGCGTTGTTACAGTAAAAACACGCTGCATTTTCTTCATCGGTAACTGGATCATCGTCGGTATCCATGAAAATAACAGTCATTGTTGCTCTAACCACTGCTAGAATCTGATGTGTCCACTTTATTTTTGCTTCTGTTTCATCTTCGCTGTATTTTCATTTTTTTCATAATGCGTTTACCTTCAACCAACTTTACTTTACTGACGCTTTCTTATATTTCTTAGCTATAAACTCATTTAAATTGTTTTTGTGCGGGGATCAACTTTTGCGAAAACCATTGATGGCTACTTCAGCAGTTGTACTACATTGGTATGCTTGCCCCATAAGTCTTGCGACTTGTAACGGAGTCACCATCCTTTCAACATTATTCCCGAACTCCCGACCTGCTTTCATATATCCCATCGACTTGTTTTGAACAGCTTCTATAGCTCTTTTCATATCTTAAGGATCCAATTTTTACGTGTTGAAGTTGCCATCTAAAACAAATATTAGCCGAATAGATGAAGCCTTTTATCGGGTACCCGAAGTTGGCCATTACCGGGTACCCGGTATTGGGATGACATGAATCTGAAACAACGTAATAATGAAGAAACGAAACAGAGCAATGAAATGTGGAAAGAATGCATGTTGTGTGAACTTTACCACATGGGTTAACAGTAAATATAATAATAATCCTACAAACACATACCCTTGTTATCAAAAAAATGCCTTGTTAAAACTGCCTTGATAAACTATTTATCTGATTTTTTGCAAAAATGCCTGCCACCGAATGAAAGTGCGAGTGACAGTTGTCAATCTTCGTCTTATAATGGTGGATGGTAAAATCTTTGTTTTACCGACCAATAAGTTTGTGCAGTTGGCCCCAGTTTCGACATAAGGGGGTACCCGAAATTGGGCAACTACCCGGCAAATGGCGTCTTTACTCTATAGAAATGGGTTAGTAGATGAAATGCCAGTAATTGATAGAGTAGAGTCCACAAATTTATTTCTCACAAATTGCTTCAAAACAGCCAGTTTTTATTCAAAAGTTTAAAAACACAATTAGCGTTTTATAAAGAACAGTTTGTTGTCGCTTTTTAAAAAGAACAAAAACATCCAACTGTAGTTAAAGCTTGCCGAGGTTTGGCAAGTGTGTGGACACAGCTTTATATTGTTATCCTCCTTTTTACGATTTTTGAAAATTTTACTAGTAAAGAAATCAACAAAACAACAGCATAAATTATTAATGATATTTATTAGATTACATATTAATATATTACCTTTTTAAAGTTCGGTAGGTACTTTTGAGAAGTAAATCAAGTACTTAATTATAAACATGTTTTTTATCAATTTTTTACAGTTCTTCCTATTTATACAAAAGTAATCTATTTAAATTTATTAAAACAATTTAAAACTTTTGCCCACTATTTAATAAAAAAAATAAAAGTTTTACAGTGCAAAAAGTTTTTAATCGTTATAATGGAGTTCCACCACGAATTATCATATCAAAAATAGAAATCTATTTAAAATCTAATTTGTCTAATCAATACTATAAATAATAATGTTAAGGTGAATGTCAAAAGAATTCATATTCTACGCTTTCGTAGATGGCGTGCGTATAGTATTTTTACTTATAAACGCTTTTTACAACTTATGCTTTGAAGTATTAAGAAAAAATTATTGTTCGCGAATGTAAACAAGCAATATGAATATTAATAAATAGTTTTGTCAATTAAAAAACTCAAATCGTTCAAGAAAGGCTAACAAATACAATATTGGATTGAATCACCGATGAAATATTGTATTTGCTAGCCTTTCTTGAAAGATTTGGGTTTTTTAATTGACAAAATTATTTATTAATATTCATATTGCTAGTGTACATTCTTGAACAACATTTTTTTCTTAATACTTCAAAGCATAACTTGTAAAAAGCGTTTATAAGTAAAAATACTATACGCGCGCCATCTATGAAAGAGTAGAATATGAATTCTTTTGACAATCACCTTAAGAGCAGTCACAAACAATGGTTGATCAGTAATCAATGTCGGAGAGGTTCAAAAATTCTTTCATAATAAATCTAGTTATATCTCTGATGAAATAATTACTGTTTACTTTAAATTGAGGATGCACTCGTGTTTGATTGATTTTTATTTAAGTATTGGTTCATAAAAGCTATGTATATAAATAGATTTATGTTGAATTTAATTGGTACATACCTAACTAACTTTTATTTACAGCGACTATCGATAATCTTATAAAAATATTGGCAATACTTACACACATACTTAAAAATATTTGCAGTTAACTTTGAAAATGTAATTGCTTCGTTGTACTTCACTGCACATAAAACTAATAGTTTAATATTGCGTGATAAGATTGTCTGACACATTATGTTTATGGGTCGGCTCTCAACGTCTGATCATCACACACGGCTTGCATGTTCCAGGAACTACGAAGGAAGGATGGCATTGGGGACATTGAGCATTTTCTCCATAGTAAGGATGAGCTTCATTATTGTCTATTGTATGCGGTATTTTGACTTGGAATGAAGTAAGAGCATCGTCTTCTTCGTATCCCGGATGCTCTTTATCCAAAGGAAAGACATAATCAGGTACAAAGTAGGAAGATACCTTGAAATCTGTGTTTCCTTCACTTGTGGTTTGGTCTGGTGTGGATCTTTCAGTAACTTGGTTTAATGGTTTGATGGTGGCAGGTCTTGGCTTGGCAAAATCAGGTTTTCCCTCTACTTTTGTATTCTGTTCACCTCGCTTCTGGATGTTGTCTTTGTTGCTTTCGTTATCAGGTAGTGGAGGTTGTAGGTCCATCACGGGAGCAGCCTCTTTCCATTCGTAATAAATAATAGGACCCATCGTTGTTGAGGCAGTGTCTGAATATTCATTTTCAAACGGTGGCAGAAGGTCTGGAGAGAGTGTAGGAACATTTGTATTGATATTACTGTTGAATGTGCTCAAGCTATTTTCAATCTTGTTAGTGTTATCATTTTGTTGCACCTGCGGTGGGGTAGTCAATATCTTGGCTTGCGGTGTGAACACGGTCTGTGTCGGGGGCTTGGGGCTCGGGGCTGCTTGTGTTGTCTGTGGTGGTGTTCTCGAGATTTGATTATTGCTGCTTTGTTGAGTGGCGAACCCGGCAGTTTCTGAAGATGTTTGTATTTCAAATCCATTATCAAAGGGACCGCTTACACTACCTCCAGAAGTGAATTGGAATGGGGTGGGTGGATTATCTTGCCCCCTATTAGGAGTCACTTCAGTATTAAATCTCTTGATGAAATTGATAACAGCGTCTTCATTGTTTTGAAGATCATTTCTTAGCGAACCTTCTTCGGAACTTTCTGACGATAAAGGTGGCAGGAAGTCACTCAAGAAATCATTGTTGAAAGATGCGATGGATTTAACTGTTGTACTTTTAAATGAGCTAGCTTTCTCCAGGGAAGAATCAAATGCAAAAGGTGGGTCTAAGAATTTGGAAGGAAGGTTTGCACCGGCGTTGTTGTTGAAAGGGTTGACTTTGTTTGCACCAGCATTGTTGTTGAAAGAGTTGACTTTGTTTGCACCAGCATTGTTGTTGAAAGAGTTGATTTTGTTTGGACGGTCAAATGAGTTTTGGGTTTGTTGCGTCGGTTCTTTTACTGTTGTCTTTCGATTATTGGTTTGGATGTTTGTAGTTTGTCTATTTTGGTCTTTTTGAAAGGCTGGGAAGTTGCTTATGACTTTAGAGTTTTCAGTGCTTTGGAAGAGCAGACCATTAGTATTTGTGTCAATGTCTTCAATGATGATAGGCCTTCCGGTGAATCCCTTGCTGACGGCTGAGACGGGGGACGCGGTGGTGAAACGGTTGAAGTTGGTGAGCTCGGTGGACCAGTGTGTGGGGAGAGGGAAGCGGCGAACTCCATCGTTGATGTCATTATGGCCATTAGCGATGGAGTCATCAAAGATGCTCTTTTCTCCCGCAGTAGGATTCTGGAAAACAATAATTAAAGCTCAAAAATTGATAATGCGGACTATTTACAAAGACTATATTCACCCCACGAAGGACTTATTTAAGGACTTCAAAGTACTCGATATAAAATCCTTATACATCAAAAACATATCCTCCTTCTATAAATTCAAACATTCCAATAATTTTTTTTTTGATTCAACTTATAATACAAGTATTTCCAACAAATCCAATTATACTATTCCCCCAATTAAAACCTCAATGGCACAGGCACAGTTTAAGTTTCTTGCTCCTAAAATCTTCAATAATTTAACAATAGAAATAAAGATAATAGCCAAATACGACAGTTTCAGGAAGGTGCTTAGGGAATTTTTAATGAGTGAATGTGATAGTGTTAGTAGCCTGTTTCTAGTACTCAGATAGAGGTGTATATATTGTTTATACATATGTGTAAGGATGTGGTTATATAGGTGTATGTAAAGTAAGTGTAGGTGTTGGCATGTGTATGTTTATGTGCATATATATGTATTGTATATGTATGTATATGTATGTATATGTATGTGCACATGAATGTATATGTATATGTGTACGACGTACGTATTCATGTACGTAGGTGCATATACGGGTATTTATATTTTATATCTGTATGTGTGCACCTATATACTCATGTGTGCTTGCATGAACACATATTAAAAAAAGTTACATTAATTTTTATAATTTAATGCTAATTTACTTCTTTTCTCCTTTCTATTTTCCATTTTCTACTTTTTTAAATAATTTTTCCAATTTTCAGCATCATCTTAATATATAAAACAAAATCGGGTTAGTTACACCATTTACAACTCAAGAACCGATTCGATTTTTATGATCTTTGATTTGTTGGATTTTCTCCATCCCGAAACTATTAAAACATTGGAAAAAATCACGGGAAAAATAATTATGAAGAAAATAATTTTTTTAATATATTTTGTATGGAACGGCTTTTCAAATAATGTGCGTTGGTCGATATAATTTGAATCAATCCGAACAGCTAATAAATTAAACACAACAATTATTGATTTTGAGGCGGTACAAAGTTTGCCGGGAAAGCTAGTTTATACTAATTCCATGTTTACACCAGACTTCATATTTCATACAAAGTAACTATACTCCATTGGTCACCATTATACAGGCTTAGTATGGTGATTTAACATATCCATTCTATGTAAATGTCACAATTATGTACCATGTATATGTATTATTATAAATAAAAATAAAAACAATAAAAATATTTCTTCATATTTTTTAGCAAATACCCCACTACCTTGAAATTAAAATCATATTGGTATTAAAAAGTCTTTATTGGTATTATAAATACTGAAATCTCTCTAATAACAAAGCAAATTACCAGTTCTTGGAATCCCCCGTAGTTGTTAAATCCTTGGGCATAAGGGGCTGACAAGATGTCTGGTCGGGGAGTTCTCTGATGATCCTCAGAGTCCGATACAAAGGGTTTATCCCGCTGACCTAGAAGGAGAAATAACAAATTAAAACATATATCTTTGTATTAAGCCAACTGAATAAGTAAAAATAATCAAATTTTCATATGTTGGAAACACTTTGTGGGAATACATAATTATAATAAACACAATAATACTGTTTTAATTCCACTTTATTATTTCTTGATCCAACCGGTTTCGGTTCAACCTGAACCTTCCTCAGGGGTGAATAAAAATATATTGAAGATAATACGGATATACATGGTATTTAAAAGAAAATTAGAAGAGGGAGAGAGAACATCAACTTAGGTGGGGGCGATGGGGGAGATGGCTAAGAGGGAGGGGTGAAAGTGGGCGGGGAATACGGAAATATTTTGAAAATGGGGCTATTCGATAAATCTAATTGTTTATTAAGTAAATTTGTTTTATTTATTTTTAATGACTTTTTTATTTCAAGGGCTTCAAGATTATTAAGTCGTAGACCTATCCCATTTCTATGTAATATATCTATCCCGGAAGATTTATTATTTCCGTTACCCTCGCCCACTTTCACCCCTCCCCCTTAGCCACCTCCCCCATCGCCCCCACCTAAGTTGATGTTCTCTCTCCCTCTTCTAATTTTATTTTAAATACCATGTATATCTGTATTATGTTCAATATATTTTTATTCATCCCTGAGGAAGGTTCAGGTTGAACCGAAACCGGTTGGATATCGAAAGGATGATGTATTTATATTCAGGTGATGATTTATAGTTTACAACTCTGATTAAATCTTAGATCGCATAATACTTTTACAATGGTGGTTAGTGTGTAGGGTGAGAGGAGTTAAAATGAAGCTCTCAGCAGCGGGACAATAAGCAGTAATATAACAAAGACTTAGAACATTGCTCCTAGATAATGTATTATATATACATTATATATACTGACTTTATTATATAAAAAAATTGGATAAAAGGTTAATTTCTTAAGTAGGATAAAGGGACAATTAGTTCTTCAAACAATAAAATTGGTCAAAAACATCCCACCTGCATTACTGCACAAGCGTAATGTTTCTGAGAAATAAAACAATGTTCAATGAACTGCCTTTAAAAGGAATAAAAACTCCAGAAATATTTGACTTCTTACCCCTTTAGAACTCCCCTTATTTTTGGTATTATCTGCACAAGAAAAGTAGCGCCAAAGTTGTTTTTATTTTTTTTACGAATAATTTTACAAGAATGAAAAAAGTTAGTCAATCAATGAGTCAAAAATAATCTTAGCCATAAAGGGGTATTTAAAAAAAGTAGTTTTTTACATAGCTTCATATTTATCTAATGAAAAAGCAAATTATTTAGTACTTTGCGCTCATATTTTTTGTAAAGGAATTAATAATTTTATTTTAATTCCAGTAATGTGAAAATGTAGGAAAAGCTTTAATGTATCCATAACATATATTATCGGAACCGCTCTGTACAGTTGCAAGGGCAGGATCGCAAGTTGAAATTTGAATTCCCGGCCCCTGGTTAATGGGCCTTAATAAAAATATAATAGAAACAAAGGGGGATCATGGCACGGTAAAGGCAAACGATGAAAGATATACGTGTGGCGTGTAGATAGAAATAAAGCCCAGGAAAATAATAGGAATACAATATATATATAATAATATGCCTTTTATTCTGAACTTCTGTTAGGTATTTTAATATTAGACATGTTTTTTAGGAATACAATATCGCGGGGTAATTACTACAACTCTGTACCTCCGAAATCAGCTTTTTCGAGTTACAAACCAAACCCTACCCTTACCTCATCCATGAATGCCACAAACATAGAATATGTATTATAAGCAATAATTATTAGCCTGTAATACTCATCCATATCGAAAAAGAGAAAAGATACATGTCGCCGACGGGACTCGAACCCGCACCCCTTCGATTGCCGGTCAAGAGCTCTACCATTAAGCTACAGCGGCTTATCTCATACCAGCCAAATGATTCAATATATACCTAGTGTTTCATTCAACAATTACCGCTTATTACATTTTCAACGTCATTACGCTTATTACGTCAGCGACATGTATCTTTTCTCGGGAGGTTTTTTCAATATGGATGGGTGTTTCGGGCTTATAATTATTGCTTATAATAATTGTTACCCTTTGTGCTATGCATAAAAAAATCTTGTCTTAAAAATTAGTTTATCAATTAAAAATTAATAGAATATGTTTTTGTAAAACAAAGTGGTGCTGGTGAAAAATGCTCAGGATTACATGACAGCCAGACCAACAGTGTTTTCGTTCTGGAAGAGCTAGGCATCCGCACAATAGGCTTTCAACTGTCTGCCTTCAATGTGTTTTTTGGACATGTCGCTCGCCAAACTGAGGACTCCAACTTGGAGTAACTCAGTCAGTGGCAAAATGGAAGGCAGGAGATGCAGAGGAAGGTCACTGGAGTGAGTACCGTAAGTACGTCGAGGAATTCGTCGAAGAACTGCGAGGAATGGAAGAAAATTGTCGATCATGGAATTCGCAGTTGGGTCATGATCCTCATCAATGGGGAACCGTGTGTAAGGTTACCTAGTTGTAGTAAATACCCCACGATATAAAGTTTTAAACAGTTTATTTTATGAAAGGGATAATTACCGATGAGAAGATTGGCGCTGTAGTCCTTCTCGGACACGGAGCAGTTGACCATGTACCAATGGTCGCAGATCAGCATCCTCTGCTGGAATAGAGTGGTGTTGGGACAGGAGTAGCTGAACTGGCGGCCCAACCCATCGCACATATGGTAAACCTGCAATGCATTGTCATTGCTCATTAGTTTTAAAGCTAATAAGCATACGGCAGAACTGATATTCTAGCACAACATAGCATGGACAAGAGGAATGGTGCTGTTAAATGAAATCTCGGAAACACTAGGTACATATAATTCTTCTTTAAATAGCAATAAGTTTTTTTTGTATAATAATTATATTCCTAGGTGTTAAGATTGTCAAAATGAGAATTGTTCATTATGTGCAATAATAAAAAAAAATTGTTTTCATTTATTCATTGTTGTTAACATTTAAAGTTTGTTAGTTTTACTTTTATAATATTGTAGGTACTTTGATTTTTTTTATGATGACAATGTATATTGAATTGCCACACTGCAGCGCATGCGCATCTAATTGCGTCTTTTCAATGACCTTTTTTAAACCGCCCGTTTAAGGTAAATGTCAAAAGAATTCATATTCTATAGTATTTTTTACTTATAAATGCTTTTTACAAGTTATGCTTTCAAATATTTATTTAGAATTTACGGCACTAGTGCCATTTAGATGCATAATTTTTTATTTTTTTACACAGACATAGTACAGTATTAAATTTTGATGAGTGAAAATGATATAATTATATTGAAACATAACAAATAAAATAATAACAACTTTAAGAAAGATGGAAGCAAAAACAAAAACAAATTAAAGACAGGTGACCAAATTGAAGAGTTGTATTCTAGAATACTTCTAACGAGAGATGTGAACAGAAGTTTTAATGTATTGATATTTTTAAAATCTTTGGAAATTATTACTATAAACCTAACATTTTCATAGCCCTGTTAGCGATAGAAGTTATGTGAGATACAAATCAGACTTTCTGATCGAACATGATGCCTAGGTCAAGTATTTCGATTACAGAGATTAAGTCAACATTACACAATGAATAATTATATATTATTGGATGTTTAATTTTGTGAAAGAAAAAAAAGAAAAATTTATTGTTCGCGAAAGTACACAAGCAATATGAATATTAGCAAATAGTTTTTTAATTAACAAAACTATTTGCTAATATTCATATTGCTTGTTCACTTTCGCGAACCGTAAATTTTTCTTAATATTTCAAAGCATAACTTGTAAAAAGCGTTTTCAAGTAAAAATACTATCGCGCGCCATTTACGAAAACGTAGAATATGAATTCTTTTGACATTCACCTTAAAGAACGAGACGCGATACTGTTTTGAACGTTGCCTGTAATACTTCAAAGTTCCTAGATATTATTTTAACCTCCTGTTAAGTTATTCTGTTTTAACGATTCAACCTCTTCTATTAAAACATCATCCTAAATTGCATCCCGCGCTTCCGCGGATAGTCCGAATTCTAGACAAATTAGTTCCAACATTGGTTCCAATTTAAAAAATGACAATTAAAATAACTACAGGTTAAAAGATTTTATATGAGGTAGGTACTTTTTCACTTGTTTGAATTCTGCACACAACCCGTTCCAATTTAGAAAATAACACTTCAATTTAAAGCAAATTCCAGTTCATTGAACCAGAGTTACACGGATAGACACACAACCGAAATGAGTATCTTTGATGATAGAATTATTTCACCGATGTTGGGTTATTTCAACTTCCCTCATCCTTGAGTTGATTTCTCACAAAAACCGCGCTCTGAAAATTATCTAATCGAAGTATATTAATACGGTAATGCCCGTACGGTTCAAATTAAGGAACCCGACTCCGAGTAAATCTCCAACGCCACCCTGTATGGAAACCGTTTTGAGCCGTCCGTGAACGTGCATTTTTCCACTGAGCTGCTGCTGTAATATACACACTTAGCACTCGCTCACATGCGATTTGCAAACTGATAAGGCGCCATCTATAATACTGTATTTAAGGAAAAAGTATGAAGAAGAAGAAACATTTTTCGCTTTCATTCAATAATAAGATTTTTGTTGGGGTGAAGAGTGTTCCTCTCATTATTCACGGTCTTAATGTAAGAATTTCTACTATTATATATCTACCTATTAAATATAAGTATTCTGTAGTGTTAATAGTAGTTAGTTTTTCAAAAGGGTGATGCCTTACAAATACTTAAACTGGGCGAAGCAAAACGAAAAGCCGCCCGCAGGGCCTAGCAGCAAAAACCTGCGGAGCGGGTTTTTCACTGCTAGTTATTATTATTATGATCTACGATCAGCGCCATTTTAAATTTTCATTTTAACGGTCAACTTCAAAAGCCTATTCTTGGACCTTATGAGCATTTGATAAAAATTTGAAACCTGAAGAAAATTGAGTTTATTAAATTTTTGACGATTGATCTTTGACGTTTGGTCCACTTTAATATTATAATTTTTTTAATTTAACGACAATATATGTAAAATGTAAGTAAAAATACAATATAAAGTAAGTAAAAATATAAAGTGAAGTACATTATGAGTTTGTTCTCAGTCCTCCTCATCAGGTATTCCTGTTCCGAGGCCGACTGTCGGTTAGTATGGTGTTGATCATGATTTAATTATCTTCTATTTTGTTGGTTTCCACAAGATAAAAAATAAATAAAGTAAAAAGTATTTATGTTTGTTGTCTGAGGGTTGCCATATGTTTAGTTAGCCATAATTTGATGTATTTTTTTAAACTTTTGTATATCCATGGTGTTTATAATTTCAATTGGAAGGGTATTTTGTAGCATGTAAAAAATGGTTTTTCTGGCCAAAAGATGTATTTTTTTTATTGTTTCAATAATATTATGTATTTTCCAATAACATCAGTGGGCCTCACTGGATACTTTGCCCGTGCTGAGGCCACCATTTTACAATAAATAATTAAAATTTAATATAAGGGTATATGAAATAATAAATTGAATTAAAACAAAATACAATAATAAGGGCAATAAAATGTAAATGCCGACCCTCGACCCTTTTCAGCGTTTGATCAAAATTGAAACTTGAATAAAATTAGGTTTTGTAGATTTACCTGACATCCGGTTTCCAGATCAGCGTAATATCCGGAAGGCCTTCCTTCGCAGTTGAAGCCCGTCTTAGGAATTTTCACTGTCCCCTGCAACAAACCAGAAAAAATGCATTCAGTAAAAGTTTGCAAAAATACAATTTTTTGCAAAGAAACAACTATTTACGTAGGGAGAGATACAATAGAAAAAGATGCATTAAGGCGCTCCGCTCACCGGAGAAACTGAAACCAAACTAAAACTGGCTGGTTGCTATGGTTTCCAACCATATGGTAGTTTTATTTACTTCCACTTTTTTGGAGGCGGGCATGGGTACTGCCGCCCCAGGAACAATTTTTTGAATAACCAACACCTCTGGCGTAGGTCAGCCCAAGTGGCTCGCCACGTTTGGTGACTTAGCAGGGGTACCCGGGTTCATGGAGTGAGGTTCATCCTGGTCTTGGCGTTGGATGCACCTCCCTACCAGCTGTGTGGTAGGTCGAAACGTAAGAGACTGGTTGAGGGAGACTTATTGACCTCTCCAGCAGGAGAGTTTTCTCGGAACATCGCCTTGCACCGCTGGTATAGATTCATACGTCCGTCACTCCTGGAGACACTGACCACCAGATTCCTATCCACTCCTCATACCTTTTCCCTTCCCAGAACTTCATCTCCTTCCTTTCCTCAAAATACCCTCCACACAGCATCCCCAAAGTTGAAATTGGCCCTGGGGTGGAATTATTTTATTACTAATAGGTTTTAAAGACATTTTTTTCCATTTTATCATTTTCCATTTTGCCATATTTCGTACAAAATAATATAGTTTAACTTAAGGTCTGAACAAAATAATATAGTTTAACTTAAGGTCTGAACAAAATAATATAGTTTAACTTAAGGTCTAAACAAAATAATATAGTTTAACTTAAGGTCTGAACAAAATAATATAGTTTAACTTAAGATCTGAACAAAATAATATTTAAGATTGTCGACAAATTAATGTCTCTGTGGTTACATTTATTTATTAATATTATTACTTACTTACTTCTCCTGTTTTACCTTGGTAACCATTTTCTTTATGTATGGATAGAGCAATATTATTTTGTATAGATTCCTGTTTTACCATAGTAAACATTTTCCTAACCTAACCTAACCTAACCATTTTTTTTCAAGACTGATTTTTCTCTCTTCAAATAGGCCTAACAAAAGGAAAGAATTTGATAATAATTGTGATTGACATAACAAAAAGTGTCCTTTATTTAACAGATATATTGTCAGATGAAACTTCACTGGTTGATACAACCAAATAAATAATAAATATATCTAAAGTGTTTCCTTAAGAATATGAAATAAAAATAATAAAAAAAACAGCGGGAAACAGGATTCATATCGGTTGAAAGGATGCATCTTATGCAGGTTATGAAGGTTTTATCGTGACCTAGAAAAGGGTTTCCTGATATACCTAGGGTCATTGATCAGTACCTAGACCTTGCAGCTCCTCAGCCAGTTCAAGGCAAACCGGTTTTGTGTTAAACACATTCGAAATAAAGAAGACGCACAGACAAAAAGTTCGTGATATTTATAGATTCGTTCTACATAATGTTGTTTGCGTAATTTGATGTCTAGGTTAGTGGGTAATTGCCCACTTAACGCTGTAAGAGTTCAACGGATTTATCAGATATATTTGAGTGTATGAAAAAACACACTCAACTCGATACGTAAAATGTTTTTAAGATGAAATTGATTACACGTAATTTATTATGATGTCACGCTACTTGCTAACTATGCATTGAAGCACCTATTGCAGTAATTTTAGTTGCCTAGTTGATAATTTGACCCCCCCGATTATCAGTGCTCGGTTTAAGGACAAATTCACATGGGAAATTTTTTTATATGAAAAATACCACCCAGCCGTTCCTCGTAAGGTCTTAAGGATTCATCAATTTGCATGTCAATAACTTGAGATAAAATAACAATATTCCAAAACCTAGCATTAACACACAACTGCACCGTGTGTCCCGTTTATATAAATATTATACCATTGAAAGTAAAACCGTAACATTAGGAATGCGGAGGTCAAATGGAAAATTATAACAAGAAAACACCGGAGATGGCATGCGAGATGCGGCCTCCAATTATTATGGAAGCCATTTAATTTAATTTATTAATATAAATCAGCACATTTTTAATGAAATATTAACATATATGTAATAAGATCCAGACGGCCATTAGTTCCCGGTGATTTAAAATATTTGGGAACGTGTCACAAAAAAAAACAGTTAATTTAATTATATCTACTTGTAGACTGATTACATTTTGCAAGTACTGAAGTAGATTCAGTTACCTCTGTAAAGTGTAAATACACGAAGATTCGACGGCCGGCGTGGTCGAGGGGTAAGGCTACCGACTCCCAATCCGAAGCTTGCGGGTTCGAACCCGGCGAGTGCAAATAAAATTTATTTGTGTTATTTCACGATTAATTAAATAAAAAATAAAATATTGTACGGTGGTACATACTATTAGTATCGCTCTGGAGGTTTTACCATTCAGAATTGAAACGTTGCTTGAAATGGCTTTAACCGTGTTTGGTGAAGGATACGGCAAAGAGGAAGATTGGGTATTACCTATGGGGGTATTGATGCGTATTGTATATGAAATCAAAAAGGCGTTGATCTGTACTTACAGGTTTATTAACAATAATTTAGCACCATAATTTACTAGATCGGCGGCAATCGGGAACAGAATGAATCTTTTTTTTTAAATATGCATCCATCACCAGGTGGTCAAGAAGATCCGTGTATACACTATTGGAGTACAAGCAGCCAATAAGAGGTAATCTGGTTCGCTGGCCACATATCTATGACATGGTCACTAAACATTGTTAGGGCCATTTCCAGCAACCTTTCTATAAGTGGTAGTCTTCTACGGGCGATACTATAACTATTGCACATCAATGAAACCAGACCTAACAACAAAAATCAAATGGAATATATTTTTAAGGTTTTCAATAGTTATATATTCAGTGCCATACATTTTCATTACGAAATCCGCACGTTTAGATGTATTCAAGAATTTCAAGTAGCTATTTTTACACGGTGTCCGAAAACTCTTAGTACAAGCGGGAAACTAGTGAGACATGAATTTACGTCACACAGAGAGCCAAAAAAAACTATGTTTTTCAGCCTGAGCTATTTTAGTTTTAAACTTTTTTCATATTTTTCGGCAATCAAAGGGTTAAAAAGTCAGACCAAAATATTATACGTAAGTGATATTGACTCCCTAGCGACCGATTTCGAAAATTCGAACTTCAGACTTGACTTTCTCGGAAACGAAAACTCAAATAAAAAAGTTATTCTACAAAATCGACTCCAAATATGATGTAGATTCACCAGTTACTCGCTGGTACAAACGAACTACGAGTTTCCGGACACTGTGTAGAATTATGTGGGTTACCGATCTCCACAGCAAGCATATTATTAACATAATTATTATGTCAACTTCGTCACATTACAAAATACAACTGGTATCAGGACCTTAGGAAAATATTCAAAAGGATTATGTAATCACCATACTATATCAAACTGAGGGAATTATTAAACTCCCACGCGGTGATGTTATTTAGTTCAATCGAAACTGCAAAAATATGTAAATATCCAGTTTTTGCTCTTTTAAAAGAGGATTTAAATGCCAGTGACATTGTTTAACACTATTAAAATTCTATAAAATTGCAACAAACACACGAAAAAATTATAATATTATCTGACCTTCTATCGTTCTACCGTACCTATTCGTTTTATAAGTTATATAATGTCAAAGGTTTTTGATTATGAATTCGTACCTATTTGCGAAAAGAATAATTCGTCAGAATATTAAGCATTTATTAATTTATTGCGATGTCTGTGTTATGTTATCAATTACTAAGAACAATCCAGTTATAAAAATAGGTAGTGTGTTTAATTTAAGATGTCAACAGATGTCTCTGTGATTCTATTTAATTTTCAATATTAGTAAATTCCTGTTTTACCATAACCATTATAACCGTAACTACAGTAACCGTTTACTTTTCTATAGATTTCTGTTTTATCATCTCCACCATAGCATTTCCTTTGTTTCAAGACTAAATTTTTCTCTTCAAATTTATCAAAAGTTTGTGACCGAAGCCCCCTACTATTTTTTTTTATTATAAAAGGAAGAGAAATAATAAAATATGTGATTGGCACACCTAAAAAGTACTATTTATTAAATATAGATAGTTACAAAATTATGTAAAAACTCACTCAAATGACAAAGTTATTTAATAATACAAATAATGGGAAGAGACATAGGGGGTTTCTCACTATCCCCCTTATATATATCTTATAGCTTATTCTTACTATAACGAATATTATTAAATATAAAAATAAAATACCTACTTGCAATAGTTAGAAAACTCGGCCAACTTATCCAATATATAGCCACTATTCATAGGCTTTGAGTACCGAATAATAAACTCCGACTTAATAAATAAATAAACCGTAAATCAAAAATAAACTTTACAGTATGGATAAGCTATTAAGAGGATGGTGAGAAACCCCCATAGAGACATAAAGAGGGACACAAGACACAGGTGGTACATAATGGAAATAGCTAAACAATTTTATTGATGCATATTTTTGAGCAATATCAGGATTTTTTTTTAGAGTCTGTTTAAATTATCGACGAAAATATCTCCTTCAGCGCACTCTATCTTATAGTATAGTCAGAATTGAGTCATATGGCCAAAATAGGCGATATAACTAGTATTTTTAAGTGCAGTTAAAATCAAACAGGCAAAACGTTGTCCAATATTTCAAGGATTTAAATACTACGACAAGAAAGATCCTTTTGTTTAAAATATTAGAAAGGCAAAATACTGTCAACAACTCTGTAAGGATCGTAAATTTGTTCATAAATTTCTGTTGTTTCACGGATGTGGGCAGAATGCAGGTTTTGTGGGTGGTCGTTAACGGAAGGAATAACTCAATTTCAACAAATAATAAACTTCCTAAATATCAATTAGTTGCTTTAACTCCTCGAGACAAGAAATGAACAAATTATCAAATAAACTTCGTAATGGCCGGTGACATTTTGCCATGTTTTTTTAAAGTTATTGGACCAATTAATGAACAAAATGATCTCATTAATTATTCATACACATTATTAGTATCTACATACAATTTATAAATTAAATACATTTTTTTCTTTCCGATAACATTAATTTGTTTTTAAAACGAGATTTTTAATTGCCTTTGAGTGATATTATTAAAAACGTTAAAAAGCTTTAATTAACGTAATTATTAATAAATATATAATATAAATACGCTAACATCTCTCGCACACAATCGCTTCATGTACCATATACCCACAAGCGGAAATGCCCTATCTAATTTTCGATTCTACAACTGTTGAAGTTTTGATAAAATATTAAGTTGTTAGTGCTCGTTTTAATTAACATTATTGTAGATTTGAAGGATATTGATAGATTATCTATATTCTAAGTTACCTACTTTGTGTCTACTATTACATTTTATGTAACCTGTATTTTGTTTCTTATATTTTATGTCACCTGAATTTTGTCAACTCTTCATTTGTAATTAAAAAAAAAACAAGTACTGCATTATATGTAAAAGTCATATGGGCGTTTAAATAAATACATATATTTTATATACCTTTGTATATATAACATATTTATTTATAAATATATGGGGACAAATGGGGTTTCTTTTTACTTTTCTTTAATTTAAAGGATTCACAAAATTATTATGTTAAATCAGTTTTTTTTATTTCTTTTCACAAATATATACTTTAAATTAATTTAAGCATTCTGGAAAGGGACCTTACCGTAATATAAAAGTAGGTAGGTACAGTACATATCTATAAACTGGTCACCCGACACTTGATCCCCGAGACTTGCTCCCCTGAAACTGTAATTACTATAAAATTATATTTTTTTGTACACTATTTACCAATTTCAAACCTTAAATCTAAACCTAAAATTAACTTAAAAATACCCCTAAGAGGTATTACTAGAGAATACCGGAAATAACAACACAACAACTAACAAACCATCACGCCGTTTCTCCGCAGGGGTGGGCAGAGAGGCCGGACCGCCAAACAACTCGGTCTTGGCATACACTCCTCGCCTCATTCACATTCATACATCTTATCATACATGCTCTTCTATTATTCTGACTTTTGACATGGCCCGACTCAAGTATCTGATTTACTTGATCGTGACATGTCTTCCTCGGGCGTCCCCGACTTCTTCTACCATTCAATTTTGCGTCATATATTCTCTTGACACTCCTTTCTTTATTCATTCGCTCTACATGTCCAAACCATCTAAGCGTCCCTTTCTTAAACTAACTAACTAACTAACTAACCATCACGCCGTTTCCCCGCAGGGGTAGGCAGAGAGGACGGACCGCCAAACAACTCGGTCTTGGCATACACTCCTCGCCTCATTCACATTCATACATCTTATCATACATGCTCTTCTATTATTCTGACTCTTGACATGGCCCGACTCAAGTATCTGATTCACTTGATCGTGCCATGTCTTCCTCGGGCGTCCTCGACTTCTTCTACCATTCACATTGGTATCATATATTCTCTTGACACTCCTTTCTTCGTTCATTCGCTCTATATGTCCAAACCATCTAAGCGTCCCTTTTTTAATCTTACTTATGACGCTCACATCGGCCTTGCATTCTTTTCGGATCTCAACATTCCTCACACGATCATACATGGTTTTACCACACATACGCCTCAGGGATCTCATTTCTACAGCATTCAGTCTACTTTCATCCTTTTTCTGCCAGTTCCATGCTTCACTGCCATACATCAGGGTAGGTACCAGCACTCCATTGTGAACTGCTAGCTTTGCTTCTTTGGACAGCTTTTTGTTGGCGCCAACAGCATTCAGTCCACCATTAATAGAGTTACCTGCATTTACCCTTCTTTCAATATCCCTATCAGCCTTCCCATCTCTCGTAAACATACTTCCCAAATACACAAACTCATCAACTTGCTCTAAGTACTCATCATTCACAACTATGTTGCACACTGTTTTCGTACTCTCTCTTTCAAAAACCATTACTTTTGACTTACTTACATTCATCATCAACTCATTCTTCATACATACTTCGTTCATCCTAGATACGAGTGACTGCAGATCTTCTATGCTGTTAGAAATCAGCACCGCATCATCAGCATACAACAGACAACATACTTTCAGACCATTCAATTTCGCGCCCAATCCCGCCTCTTTCAATTCTTGCATACAATTGTCCATGTATAGATTGAATAACCACGGTGACATTACGCATCCTTGTTTAACACCTTTTATGATGTCAAACCACCCCGTAAAACCACCGTTTACCCTAATGCATGCAACGCTTCCCTCATACAGAGACGCGATTGCCTGTATGAGATTTGTATTCACTCCATACTTGGACAACACCTTCCATAGCTTTTTCCTGTCGACGCGGTCGTATGCTTTTTGTAGATCTACAAAAGCACAGAAAAGTTTCTGGTTTTTTGCCAGAAACTTCTCAGTGAGCATCCGCAATGAGAAAATCTGGTCCATGCACCCCCGTCCACTCATAAAAGCACCTTGCACATCCCATATTTTATCTTTGGTTTCCATTGGGAATTGGGAAATTAGTCCTTTTTAAATCAAATTCTAGACGTATTGACTCTTTTTTACGAAAAAACATAAATTGATTTTAAAAGGTTGTTATTTTATCTGGTACACGCAGTTTTAAAATTTTAAAAACTATGTTTATTTTCAATATACAAAGGTTATACCGTTGCATGGTAGTTGGCAGATTTGTTAAATTTTCAAACGATAGATTCTATTAAACCACATAACTTTCAAATCATATAATCATACAACAAAATAAATCAATACATAATCTAGTAAACACAGTTTTCAGAATTTTAATTTTAGTTAAATTAAAATTATTAAAAAATAAATCTGAGAACGTGTTTTGTGACAAAAATACCCCAGTTTTTCTATTTATTTAAGGTCTTACAAACTAAAATATTTCAGATTTTTTTTCGCACTTATTTTGTTTAGACATAATTAAAAAATCATAAATACTTAAATATGATTAAAAAATACTTACGAGAAGTACACGATATTTAATAATTTATCATCGTGCGTTTTGAGCATTTTTATTGCTTACCTACTTGAATGTAGGTATACATTAAAGCAAGTATTGAATTAAATAAATCGGTATCAAATTTTTAATCTTAAAAATTTTATTTTTTCAAACTTCCCAAAATCACTTTGTGGCGTCATTTTTAATTTAAAAAATTGAGGAATAATCGATCTTTCTCATTGGAATCTCCATATACAGTTGCAAGCATTTTTAAACTTTTATTCTCAGCCGCTGGTCAATCGCTCTTAATAATAATTTGGTTTAGATATCAAATGGATTTATTTACAGTACTAATTTTTTGCACCTATGTATGCTGTTACGCTGTTAAGAACAATATAATACAGACAAATAGTTTTATCCTTGATGCATTTGAATGAAAATATATTTATACTCTTGTTATTCGGCTATCCATCCTCTCTGCACACCCCTTCGGAGACACTTTGTTATATTTTGTGTAAGTAGGTATCCTGTTTTCCTAAACCAACTGCATACTGTATATAAGAATGCCGGGGGCCAACTATCTGGGATTAACTGACATGAAATCCTAAAAACTTATTTGTCAAAGGAATTGTTAGGAATATACAGCTTATAAACTTTAGTTGGATTTAATTTTAGATCCAAAAACAGCTGGGGTTAACAAAAAAAATGTAATTTTGGGCGCGCGTTTGGCATGTTTCCCGACTTCATATTTAAAAATATACCGTTCTTTCATTAGGCCTCCTTTAGCCGAGTGTAAAGTTAACCGTATCAAGGCATATGAAACATCATTTTCTCAAAATGTATGTTCGCAATTTCAGTTTTTTACATAAGTACCAACCAACATGATTTCACGAAAGCGTCATGATACGCTGCAAAACTCGACGAGCGTCCAAGCTACAAACCCGCTTTTATCCCTAACAAATCCAGCGTTCATTGTTTCAAGATATTAAGTTCATTATTCCCAGGCCTCGAGTCAGACACGATTTCAGAGCCCACATAAAATACATACTTACAAAGTACGTAGTATGTAAACAGAAGTTTACTACTCTGGGAGTTGTTTATGGTAAAGCGGTATAACCTTCTAAGGGCATTGCCTAAAATCTCAAACAGTGGGCATCTACCTAAATATAAATAACAGATACCTTGTACGTAATACGTAGTGGAATTTCATATTTTTAGGCGAAACATAAATATGTAGATTAGAAGGTCCTACCTTGAATTTTACCACTTAGTTATTTATGCAGATTTATGTAAAATTAAGGCTTTAATGAACGTAAGAAGGTTTGGGTGTCCAACCAGGAAGATTTTTCTCGTTTGCAGGACAGTTTTTTTTAATGCGTATCGTCTGAATTTTTAAGAATTATTTCCTCCAAGGTCTGAGTCTGAATAGGCGCCTCATGTAAAAACCTCCCGAACATACCTATTGATCGAAGACTTTGATTCAAGTTTTTTTAAAAATATTATTTTATTGTATTTATTTTAATAGAACAATTCAGAAGAGTCACAAAACTCATTTTAAGACTGGAGGAACTTACAATTCATGGATGGGAGGTAATAGGTACAATTTTACAAACTATTCTGCTATACAAATAAAATAAAAGACAGGTTCAGCGAAATCTAAATAAGAAAAAAACAGATACCTAAAGCAAGAAAAAACAAGAATATAAAATATGAATGTTTATATAAATGGAAAAGAGACAAGATAGAACAAAATATGACAATAAAATGTTTTTAAACACATTTGTTAAAAAGTATTTTGAAATATTTTTCACGTAATTAATAATATATATTTAGACGATTTTAGATCTGAGTGTAGTTTTGTTGATTATTAGGGTTGATGAATAATAATAATCTTATTAAAATACCAGTTAAACAGATACACAATTAAAATCTCCTAAAGCGAATCCAATAAATTATTTAAAAACATTGTATTAAAATTAATGTTTTTTTTTTTGGGTAGGCGGGCTTTTAAAGATATCAAAACGAATATATTTTATAAGTTAAAACGTAACCTTGATTAAAGTGACAAGATAAATGCTGAGATTTTGAAAAAAATCTGTAAGAAATAATGAAATTAATATGCCGGTAGAAAATCGAAGCGTTAATGAATGGATTCAAATCAAAATGAATCCATAAAGATCACTAATTCGTTTTTTGACAACATTAATTGGATTTTTAATTCAACTGGTCAGTTCTAAAAAAAAATATGGAAAGGTCAACATTTAATTAACTTTAATGAATTTCATAAAATATTCTCGATTACTGGGTTATTTATGATTAACATTAAATGTCAGTTTCATTGGTGACTGGTCTGCAATAATAAAAATAATATTAAAATAAACCTTTAAGCGAGGAAAATGCGTAAACTATTTAGTAAACCTTAGATGAATAGGAGATAAAAGCAAATATTATGATATATTTTATGAACTCTGAAATAATATTTGAATAATTAAAACAACATAATTCTTATGAAAATAATGTCAAGAACGTTAACTTTTAACTTGGCTATTTTATGTACGATAGATATTAAGTTAATTTAAGTATTACCTATCAATGGACGGATAGTATAGTAGTAGATAGTAAGCAGGAACTACGGACATGCTTTGTAGTTCTAATTCCTACCTATTCCAACGTTTGTGTAATTGAAAGCTGCATGCAATTATAAAAAAAAGCATTTGAACTTAAGTCAGTTGGCGTAATGACGCTTGGGCAGATTGGGCAGTTTTTTTGAGCTTTTAACCTCAGTGTGATAAAAAAATCATCTTTCGTTACGTTACGTTAATTTTCCGCGAGCAAGCTCTCATTAAATTGCCATATAAAATCTCCCAAGTTCATTATGGTAATTGATTTGAAAGCTGATTGACGTACCTACGCACCGAATCTCATGTATTTGCTGTTTTTTCCAGTTGAATGTACTCACCGAAGACATTAATTTTTTCATTTAAATAAGTAGTCGAACCACTGACAACATAAGAAAGGGTTGATTATGGTTGATTACGGCTTTGTTTTTTTGGGCATTTACAAAAATCAGTTGCAGCCTTTATATTACGGACTTACTTCAGGATGTTTGAATAAATAATAAAATAAAATTAATATGGCTTTACAGTTACGAATTCTTTGGTATCAATTTCTTTTTAAAATAGGATAACGACCAGTTGTTTCGGAAAATTAAACGTGTGAATTTTCTTCAAATCTTCATTCACTGAAAATTGGGTAGTTTCAACCTCGATTTGAAACTGTAAAACTTCAGGAACATAAAAAAATTGAAAAACCTAACCATAAACATATCCGCAAAATGTGAATATTTTTTTAAATATATGTGAGTTTTCAATTATTTACTTTCTGAATATTCAATGATTAAAAAAAAAGTTTTTTTTATTAATACATACACAGTACATAATAATACAAGTTGTAAGGTATGTTAAGTGTATGTTAAATAAATTACATGATTATAATACCTATTATGTAAGTCATTAGGTAATTTCGCCTGAGATGTGAATGGGTTTTAAAACTCAATTAATTATGTCGAAACTGATGATAAGAATTAAATATTGGATCTCGACTGCCGTTCGCCCACCGGTGGCCGCGGGTCGAAATTTAAAAAAAAAATTTTTTTGAAGCGATTTTGTTCCTTATGTATAAAGAAGTTGTATGAAGAACAAGATCAGAATCGCTTGCGCCGTTCTCGGTCTTGACATAGCAAAAATCCGCATAGCGCCAACCCATCTGAATAATTTATAATAAATATCTATGGTCAACTTGGCGTCACTTTTACAAACGGTTTTCAACTGTCATTTCATTTTCAAACAGGTATTTATGTCATTACTTCTTCGAAAACACCTTTGAATTGTTTTTTTTCATGTAGGGTGTCTATTCAGGTTTGTAGAGAAATAAAAAAAATTATCATTTTCGTTTGAATATATTTAATTTACATTTTTTTGTCGAATGGGAAATATTTTCACATTTTTTTGTTAAAAATAGCTATTCTGGGAAAACTTGTAACGATATTATCATGAAATATATATGAATAATAAGGTACATTATCTGGCAAACAGAAAACAATCACAAAAAAAACAATTCCTTTGTTTTTATACGATATTTGAGCAAAAGCCGGGAAGATAATTTCGCGCGATTTTTTCCAAAAACACCTGGCATTCAAGAGGTTAATAAAAAGAAAAAGGAAGAAAGTGGGTGGAAAAAAAACAACATTATAAAATCAAGATCGATCAATTTCATTTCTGAATCATATTGAACCGTATTTCGTAAAGAATTTTTGCTTTAATTAATTTCAGGTCAATAAGGCCAATGGAAAGTTAACAAGCCCCGGGGTTGGAGAGTATGTCGCTCAGCCACTGCTAAGTAAGTACCATAAAATACAATCTTGTTTATTTGAGAACAAAGTTTAGTGAGTTGGCCCACAATTCGTGGAATTTCTTCCCCGACCTTGACTTTTTAACCTTTCACATCCGATGCAGAAATCGTTCAGCCAATTTATCATCAGCCACGCCTTAAGGCGCTCTAATATTAGCGCCGTATATTTTCAGACTAATATAATAAACAGTAAATACGTGCTCTAGGATCTACCCATTGAAATCTGGTAGTTTGACCTTCATTATTTTGTCGTTGGGTGTGGCAAGCCTTTGTTCGTTTAAACTGAATGCCTTTTGATACATGTATACGAGATGATTTATAATTATTATTGAAATCATGAAGCTACTGTTTAAATTTCACTAATGCTACTAATTTGGAGGATAAACACAGAAGCCTTGCTTTAGGATTTGAGATGGATTATGCTTTTAAATATGATTAATACTTTCTGTAGGGTTCAAAGACTTCTTCTTTCTTTCCTGTCGTTTAGCCATTAAACCCCTGAATACGCCAAATACTCGTCCAACATTTGTTACATGCGAACGGTTGTTTCTACGACCCAATCTTGAGTTAAACAGCTCGGTTTTGCAACCGTATCTCCCTCCTAAAACATGGGTCTCTTCATGTTCACTCTTTTCTCTCCTCAAAAATACCCTCCACATAGCATCCACAAAGATGACATAGGCCTCGAGGGAAATTATTTTCCTCAAGGCCTCCTGTGTCAAGTTAGCGTTAAAAAGCTGTTTTAAGAATAATTTATTGGAATGAGGAAATTCTGGAATATACAAAAGAAAAATCAGTAATAAGTAGTACAGGAACTATACCTATCACCTGGAAAATCGTAAAAAGTGTAAATTGGATTGTAAATTGTTCATCCTAAATCGATTTTTTTTCATTACTACACTTGTAAAGTTGTTACTTCTGTTAAACTCTTCTAGTTTTTTGCGACTGGCAAACATCAAACACAACAAAAAAAAATATCAACAGTTATGGCCCGGAATGATTTGCTATTGAAAACAAATTATAACCAACAAGTTTTGCATCCGGCGCGGCGGTTATAATAACCCGTGACCTTTGGATCGGGAAGCAAATGTTGTACCATTTATACCGATGAACGTTTTATTTGTAACAAAATAACTTATTACGCCTATTGGCGGAATCTGCAACATGGTATGGAATATACTTAATATTACCCAATTCGATTAGTTTGTACAGAAATAATTCGTTCAAAATGAATCGATTACTTTTAAATTGTACCTATTAAATGGTATAAAAATTTTGTTGGTTCCCCTCTCCCCAGATGGTAAAAACGATATATTATTAATTTAATTTATTTTTGGGATATTACGAAGTGTCGCGCTACTTCCTTCTTTAGCCAACGTCTCGGACAGCGTTACGGTGTCCATCATTAGGGCAGATGTGTAATCGATAGTGGTAAAGTCTGTGCTTATGTATGTAGATGCCAGCTCCAATGCTCTACGAACTGGTATTATAGTGTAATTAAAAAATGATTTCTGCATCTAGTCTCTATTAATATTATTGGAATTTTTGTGAATTTCAATTGCCTAAGTAATTAGGCCTGCTCTATGTGTTTTGGGTCTTCCCTAAAGTTCTTCCAGGACTTGAGAAACAAATTTAAAGTAATGGCCGGTTTTAATTAAATGCTAGCCAATTACCGACTTGCCAGGGTTAACTTTCGAACTATTGAACGAATTAAGTCCATTATCAACTAATTTAAATCGGTGAATTCGGTCCAATTTTTTTGAATAGTCTTGAAAAAAATAATGAATCGACAAATTTTGAAAAGCCATATTTTTTTAGTATTTTGAATTTACAGAAATAAATAAATTTCTTACAGTTTTTTATATAAATGTATCGCTTTTATTAAACTGCATTAACAAAATGATTATAAGCACATAATTATATTTGATTCTACATATGATTGACGCATCCATTATCAGGAACTGTATTTACTTCTGCAATACCAAATGGTTTGCTCTTTGCTCTCATTAAATTGCAATATAAAATCTCCCAAGCTCATTATGGTAATTGATTTGAAAGCTGATTGACGTACATACGTACCGAATCTCATGCATTTGCTATTTTTTCCAGTTGAATGTACTCACCGAAGACATTCATTTTTTCATTTAAATAAGTAGTCGAAAAACTGACAACATAACAAAGGGTTGATTATGGTTTAACTGTTATTTTTTTGGGCATTTAAAAAAACAATATTTTCAGCTGCAGACTTTATATTACGGACTTACTTCAGGATGTTTGAGTAATGAATCAAATAAAATTAATATGGCTATACAGGTTACGACTTCTTTGGTTTCAATTTCTTTCTAAAATAGGATAACTTAAATTGCCACTGGCAAAGAAAAGGTTAATGAAAGTTTAAAAAAGTCAGATACAGACAAAACAGCAATAATTCACCCTGTTAGGCCGTCGTCCCTTGGGTCAGTAATGATTGAACATAAATCGAGTGCGGTAAGACCCTGCGAAGACTTATTTTATTGTATAATGTATAATTTATTAATATTTTCGGTGAAAAGCGATTTAATTAGAAAATAAAATTTCTGCTGCACTTGCAGTTATAAAAATAAATTAAAAAGTGTTTGGTACTTACTTATTGATTTGGTAAACTATTTTAGGGAATTATGTTTTTTTTTTGGTTTTTTAAAAATGCTAAAGAGAGCAGAATGTATCATTTTTCTTTGATTATTTATGAGGATTAGCTTGGACCATTTGTTATTTTGTTTATTTCTAATTTCAGAAAATGTAAATCTTAAATATTTTTTGTATAAGTTGTTATTTTTTATCAAGAGGGAAGTGATTTTTCTCAAAGGGATGTGAATTTTGACTCAATTTGCTGACCGTTCTCACATTTAACGCCACATAGAGACAGTTTGTGTCTATGTTTTGACAACGTATATTTTCTGTGAAAAAAAAAACGGCTGGATCCCTGGAACAAATTATTTCCACCACTGGCAAGGGCGTGCTGTGAGTTAAAGGCATTAGGGATTGACTTCTGAGTGCAACTGAGATGAAATGCACTCAGAATGTAAATGAATGCAACCGCAAATCTATGGGAATAATCGATTTATCTGATTCCCTCTCAGCCAAGAAGATTGCAATGTAAGTGTGGTTAGGGCTGCGTGCTGCGGTCAATTACCAGTCAATGCCAACTGGTGGCTTGAGTATTGTGGCTTTGGCATGTCTTATCTCTTGCCATGTCCTGTCGTGTGTCTTGGCTTTATCTTCGACGTTTGAGCAGCCGCAGTCGTGTTGTGGCGTCTCCAAAGCTGTAATTAATGGCGTGTTCGCCGAGTTATTTCCCGTCACTAGCGGAGATCTGATGTGCTTGGAGATCAAAGTTGACAAAGATTAAGTATTTCTAGTAGCATCATTGCAGATACATCTATTATGTTTATATCGGCAGACGCCATCTTCAAGGAAAACAATTATTTTTACCTGGCACGTATTAAATATTATTATGTTAACTATTATAATATGTAATAACAATACGTCATGTGTTTTCGTGGTCTTAGGATATTGTTAACCATAATAAATATTATAAATATTAAAACTCTCTAATTCAAAGGCCTCATATTATACACTATACTATTATGTCGTATTATACCGTGTTACTGCTCTCACTGTCTACTATGTACATATAAACATTACATTTCTTTATAGCTAAATTACGTTAGTTAACCTTAGGAGTAGTCACATTCTTATTTTTGTACAACAGGTTTATACCTACAAATAATCATCTTATGCATTACTAGTTACTTGCTGTTATAATATGTTAAATAGATAGATTATACTATGTATTACTACTGTAACTGTGAACTTACAATCTTATGAATATTTTTTATAACTATGTATGTAAAAGCCTAATAGGCGTATAAATAAATAAATAAAATAAATAAATAAATATTTTCTAAACCAAGAGATAAAGCAGAATATAGAAATACCTTCAACACTCAATTTCAATTTGGTAGGCGGGTATAGGTACCGCCGTCCAGGTATTGGATAACCAACACCCCTGCCATAGGTCACTCTAAGTGGTGGCTCTACGTTTGGTGACTTATCAGGGGTGTACGGATTCATGGGGCAAGGTTCGTCTAGGACTTGGCGGCGAATACGTTTGCCCACTTACTGCGTGGCGGGTCGGATAGGGAGAGACTTGTTGCAGACTCCAGCAGGACTCTCTCGACACATAGCCTTACACCGCAGTGGAAGAGATGGATTCATACGCCCGTCACTCCTGGATACAAGTACACCCTTATTCCCACCCTACCCTCATACCTTTTCTTCCCGGAACTTCCTCTCCTTCCTTTCCCTAAAAAAACCCACCACACAGTATCTCCAAAGATGAAATAATGCCTCAAAAATATGTTAATAAAAAACAAAAAAATTGTCTTATTACACTTAAGTACACGTTATTTAAATGAACGTTTTAAATACACACTATTTTAGAGAAAAGGGAAAACTACATATTGATAGAAAGCAAACACTTCTTGTTGCAGGCAATAATGTGTTTAAATTATGAAATGAAACAGATACATGTTTTAACACCACTATTTAGAAATATTTTCGCTTGCGCCAAATCCTAATAATATAATTTTTTAGCCAAAACTAAGGTCCTGGGTTCAATTCCTAGATACGTCTTTTTCTGATTTTTTGTTTCAAATTTTCGATTGAAAGTCGCTTATATTGTCTTCAGTTTTTAAATATTATAAATCGAGGTTTTACTCAGCTGTAATAATCCTAGACTTGCAGATGAGTCAATAGATGTCGCATTTTAAATAAAAGTGGATATATTTATCCAAGACACTATGTAGGTTGCATTTAATTCGAGATGAATCTTGCTATCATATGTAAAGATAGCAGCCATTGTAAATGATTTGTCCCAACATCTGTCCGATGTAAATTTTTAATCACTCATTTAAAATGTTCAAAGAAAACATAGTCGCCGAGAAATTTGACTAATAAGTATTTTACCAAATTATTGCTGTCACTGTCGCTGAATGTCTGTTGATGGCGTTAAAACCAGGCCATTGCAGGGTCTAACTCCTATAAGAAGTAACTAATCAAAAAAGCAAAACGTACCGACACGCTAGTGGTTGATGTCTATATTGTACTAGATGAATCGGCTAAGCGTTGCTGTGGCTAACGAAAACAACGCCATGACGTGGAATAAACCGAATAGACTGACGTGAAATACTACGCCATTACTTGGTAACCAAATGTAACCGACGCCATTACCTAGGTAACTAAAAAATGCAAATTAACTCACACCGCCATCTGTCAGAAACTTATGGAACTTACAAATAATTTCAAATCATTGTACTTTATCACACATTTAATTCGCAATAATAAATATTGAGGTCAATAATCGAGATCAAAACCATTCTATCTTTTAAGTTGGACCAAATTACACACAGTAAGCCAAACTTCATCAAAATCGGTTAAGTAGTTTCGGAATTTATCTCGAACGAAATTGGGGAACACGTTTGTATGAACAAAACGCCGCCCAGAATCCACTTAAAAGATACACAATCAACTTCCTTAGCAGATTAAAAATAATAATAATCACATGAAAATCAGAGATTACGTATCTTTTTCACGATTAGTGTAATTATATACTTTTAAATTGTTTTTTGGCAGCAACATAATTACAAAGAACATATTACATTTTTAACTACACAATGTATTTCCT
Organism: Limnephilus auricula; assembly: GCA_951813805.1. Taxonomy (NCBI): domain Eukaryota; kingdom Metazoa; phylum Arthropoda; class Insecta; order Trichoptera; family Limnephilidae; genus Limnephilus; species Limnephilus auricula. Next base: position 6,146,386 of record OX638401.1, read on the forward strand.
ATTTTTTTCAATTATGAGGTAATTTTTGGAAAAATACCAGTTTTAATCAGACAATCTATCATTTAATAAGGAATCGATCATTTTGATGGACGTTTACGATTTTTAGATTAGATTTTGGGAGGCTTTTTCAATAAACTGGTGAATGATTATTAATAAGTGATGATGTATCTTTGGTACAGGTCAGCATGTGTGTCCTTGAACTAAAGCCTCGTTTCTATAAAATATGGTAACCTTTGATAATAATGATTATTTCTCGTTGAACCGGTACGTAACAAAAAATAGATCCTTTTTCAATTAACCCGTTTAATCACAGAAGACCATATTTGTCCCGGCTCACATAGGTCTCATATAACTCGTCGGAACTCCCTTACTGCCAGGGTGACAAATATGATCTTAACGGTGTTAGAAAGAAAACACTGTATGCTTTATATTCATATCTAGAAAAACCAAAAATTACGACCGCAATTTAAAAAAAAATAAAAAATGAGTCGTCTTTTGACGGCCATCCGTGGTCGCGGGTTCGAACCCGGCGTGCGCATAAATTTTATTGAATAATTTGTGTTATTTAATAATGACTTAATTAATAATAGTATATAGTACATTTGCGCTCCAGCGTGGAAGATTCTCTCAGTATAAGCAAGACCACCATTAAGAATTTAAACGTTACTTGAAATGGTTTTAGCCGTGTATGGTGTATAGATCTGAATATCCAGGTAATTCCCCACCTTCCTCTGTCCTAACTCCTTCCCCTTCCCAATACCTTCATGCCATAGTCTCACTGGCTCCAGACGAGGGCAGTTGGGACTCTTGTGCAGTATACATATACATATATATATATATTTTTTTTAACGAAAAATCAAGATATATTATTACTTTTTTTGCACATTTCTCAGATATAATTTGAATTTTAATAACAAAATTTGGTTTTTCAAATATAATATCTACATTTCTTTAATATGAGTGATGGATGATGATGATTTAATTTTTTCTATGGGTTAAGATATATACATAGTACCTACATCATTTGTCTCGCTATTATTTAGTGCGTAAGAAAGATGTGCAGCACGACTGTTATAAAGAATGTGCTTTTTGTTGCCGCAAGAATATTAAAATTAGCAGTTTCCGTGCCGTCGCCGAGCCGTGGGAATATTAGAGGGTAATTCTCGTAATGTACGGTCCATTTCCGATATTTTTCCGCTGTGAGGTAGTCCAATGACTAGTGCTACACATAAGCATAGACAAAATTCTTTGAACCTCACAAGGCGCAGTCCATTTATGTAATTTTTCTGCGTAATAATTGCGAGAAAAACATTGCTCATGAATTACACAATAACTCCCATAATACACAAAGCTTGAGTCAGTACCTACAGTGGAAGTAAGTAAAAACACGCATAAAATGCTACACTTCTTCTTCCTGGAAAATAATCCAAATGTGTGAATTGATCGTTCGTATGTCTCCGAAAAATCGAAATTTGAATTGAGTATGCAGTAATATGTAAATGTTTACCCTCTATCTGATTCAATACTACGATAACTCATAAACGCATTCAAATAATTTATAATGCAGACAAACTTAAATAAACAAAAAAATTTTTTTTTTGGGTTACTAGTAGGAAATTTCAATATGTCATACTATTGCACCGGACCGTTAGTCTTCCAGGTGTTGTTATTCCATAGCATATTTAATAATATGTAAAACACAGTAACGTGTAAATAATATTTGTTTTAAGAGGTAATATCCAGCAATCCACTATTCCGTTTTTGTTAACAGCGCTGCGCATGGATTTTTTTACAACCATGAAGCTAAACGGCATTAGTTTTAAATTTAATGCGAAATTTGTCAAAATGAGCAGTGTGAACAGACAACCTCACACGGCCGCGTCTCGACGGTTAATGAATCGGGAGAATTTATGTCTCGAACTGCCATAAAAATTATCAAACGGGAGATGGTAAGTGAATGAAAATTATATACTTCTTAAAATTAATTTTTGATCAAAACAATTTATATTTTTTCAATAATGTCTAAACAAAATAAGTGTAAAAAAAACCCGAAATATTTTAGTTTCTAAGACCTTAAATAAATAGAAAAACTGAGGTATTTTTGCCACAAAACACGTTCTCGGATTTATTTTTTAATGATTTTAATCTATCTAAAATTTTAATTTTAAACTGTGTTGACTAGATTATATATTGATTTATTTTGTTGTATTTTTTTTTTTTTACATTAGGTCCACACAGGAGGCCCTGAAGAAAATAATTTCCCTCAGGGCCTATGTCATCTTTGGGGATGCTGTGTGGAGGGTATTTTTAAGGAAATGAAGGAGAGGAAGTTATGGGAATGAAAAAAGTATGAGGGTTGGGTAGGAATCTGGGGTTCAGTGTATCAGACAAAACTTACTCCATGAACCCGGGCACCCCTGCTAAGTCACCAAACGTAGCGAACCACTTGGGGTGACATATGGCAGAGGTGTTGGTTATCCAAAAAAATGGTTCCCGGGGCGGCGGCACCCATTCCCGCCTCCCAAACTCTATTTAGTATGATTATATGATTTGAAATTTGTGTTGTTTAATAGAATCTATCGTTTGAACAAATCTGCCAACGACCAACGGTATAACCTTAGTATTTTATAAATGCACTTAGTTTTTCAAAATGTTAAAACTGCGTGTACCAGATAAAATAACAATCTTTCCAAATCAATTTATGTTTTTTGTAAAATAGAGTCAATACGTCTAGAATTTGATTTAAAAATGACTAATTTCCGGTATTCTCTGGTAAAAGCACTCTTAAGGTGAGCACTCGAATATTTCTTTGCTCATTATCTCAAAACTATATATTTGGAGATGTCTGACTAATCAACTGAACGATCAATATATAGCAATTTTGGGGGCCGCCTCAATTCTGGATGCGCCACTGATAATTTGTTATGATAGTTTAGATTTAGATTATGAAATAAAAGCTCTAAAGTTCACTATCAGCGCTATTTACTGCATACAAGTTCAAAGGAAATTTCCAAACCGCAAGTTGCGTTATTGCAAAATAGGGTTACTGGTAACGCGCACGAAGTTTCTAGAATTATTAAGTTTTACATTTCCCATCAAGTTAAAATCTGAAAGTAGAACAAATGGTTTGTACTTGAGGTGAATTATTTGGCACGAAGCAAGTGTATTTGCTACAGACACGACAGCTGATTGAAACGTTAATTTTCTTTGTTAGTTGTTCCTTCCTTGGCGCCTAAAAGAATACTTGATTCATTTTACAATTCCTTCATTTTTAAACTTTTTATTATTTTTTAATTGATAAACTAATGTTTAAGACAAGATTTTTTATGCATAGCACAAAGGGTAACAATTATTATAAGCAATAATTATTAGCCTGAAACACTCATCCATAAATAAGTTCGAGTCCCGTCGGCGATATGTATCTTTTCTCGGAAGATTCTTTCAATATGGATGAGTATTTCAGGCTAATAATTATTGCTTATAATAATTTTTAAACTTTTTGTTTCTTTCTTATGTGAGAACAATATCGTATTGGTTAATGTTATATTCAAATGTCAAACGGCTATTAAGTAGATATCTTTAGAACAAAATCATAAGCTTTTGAGAAATTAGCGAGATACCCAAATGGAATATTAAATAATTCTTTGGTTTTATTTCCAGGATTCTACGACGTGTTTCACCTTCGACGCTTTTCTTATCCTTTTACTTAGTATTAACATAGTATTAATAACAATCGTATTACTTTACCTAGTATTAATAAATACAGGTTTTCCACTACTACAAAAGTTTCCCGATATTTTGTAAGTTATTAATGGACATACCGGATTCGTGTGTTTCAGAATAAATTATTGATATTTAAAAACAGCTGATAACAAAAACAGAACGCACAATACATCTTAATGCCCTCAATCAGGTAATATGATTAACAAAAAAAAAACTTCCACATAAACATTGACTAATTGACCTTGATAGATAGCTTGTGGTAGTATTCGAGTGACCTATTTAAAGTCCTCGAATTCAGCATATTCACCGATTTATAACTTTTTCCCATAAATACTTAAGAATTTAAAGCTTTTTTTAATTATTTTAATTTTTAATTATTTATTTAGTAGATTAACACATTTGTACAAATTTAGGGTTGTCCTACAAAGCTGTCATACGGCAACTTGGCTGTGGTTCTACAAATTAAACATTCTTAATATAATATATAAGGAAATATTTGTAAATACATTTATAGTTTTAAGAAAACATTAGAATAGATCACATAGTAATATTAGATAATTTAAATTACATCTATAAAATCATATAAGATATGTAGGCAGCTACATTAAGATGTTCAAAGATACATGAAGTTTTCGTTAATTGACCACAGCTAAGGCATGGAGTCTCATTTTTTTCAAATTTAAAGCTTTTATTGATTTTATTGAAAATCAATGGTATTAGGTATTATCAAAAAAGGTGTTATTTTATAAGATAATACCTATTACATTTAGTAAGAAACGGTAATTATATGAAATTCCCTCAACAACAAAAAATCGCTAAGTACGGTCTGAAAATTATTAAAACATATCATTTGGTTCTGTTATTTAACACGTTATAGGTATGAAAAAATGATTCTTAAACGCCACTTAACATTTTGTGAAGAGATTTTGAATAAGTCATAGATTATTAAATATTTTCACTTATGCGCTTTAACTATAATCGCTAAAAGCCCGTTCGGACTAGGTTAGTAGTTAAGTCGAACACCATAAATTTAGTGGAGTAATTTAGTCAGTGGCTTAGTTTAGTAGATTCAATCCATTTTGTTCTATTTTTCGGGCGAGTAACGCCCCCCATCATGTGTCACTGTTCACTGGAAATAAGTCCGAATCCGTTGTTTTAGTAGAGTTTAATAATAGCCTCAGATATTTCGACTCGTTTGAGCAGTGATGCTGCTCTAACATTATTTTATTTTTTTCTGCTATTAATCCATTGTTGTATCCACAGTTTCTTTACTTTCATCTTACAAACTTCTTCTTCCACCTCTTCGAAAATATCCATTAAAATCAGCCTATTTATTTTGTTGCGTTTGCAGCCCGTTCATCTTCCAATGCGCCAATCACTAATATACTCTTTTCGATCGTAATGTGAACCCTTTTTGGTCAGTCAAGTAGCGAGTTACTCGCCACTCGACTAAAATATTAGCCTAGTCCGAACAAGCCTTACCGTGCTCCCTCTAACATAGAACTTACTTTTAAACCGTCTTCTTCTTTTCGAACGCTTACTATGGAGCATTAATATAGAGAAGATGTTATATTGGGCGTGTAAAGTGTAAAGAACCGCTTAGTATCTGTTATATTGACAAACCCAGTTGACCTATCATGACAAGGTAGAATACCGCACTCACAATGGCCGCTTATTCATTTGTTAATGTGCGGTGTCGTTGCCTTCATTCCGTAATAAATATTATCATATTAATACCTAACATATAAAGATAAAGCTCCCAGTAACTAACCATCACGCTATTTCCCCGCAGGGGTAGGCAGAGAGGACGGACCGTTAAACAACTCGGTCTTGGCATTTTTCCTCATTCACATTCATAACATACTCTTCGATTATTCTGACTTTTGACATGGCCCGACTCAAGTATCCGATTCACTTGATCGTGCCATGTCTTCCTCAGGCGTCCCCGATTTCTTTTACCATTCACATTTGCGTCATATATTCTGCTTACACTCCTTTCTTCGTTCATTCGCACTACACGCCGAAACCATCAGAGGGTCCCTTTCTTAATCTTACTTATTAACCTTAACTTAACCTCACCCAGTAAGGTCCACATTATCAATTAGTGTAGAAAAAAGTTATTGTATCAAATATATATATATTTTTTTAAGATGGCTGTGTGACCTTCCTATATTCAAACTATTCAAGGAATATCATCTTTGGGGATGCTATGTGGAGGGTCTTTTCAGGAAAAGGAGGAAAGGAAGGAAGTAAAGAGGTATGTGGTGGGTAGTTTTGGTGTAATAGAAGTGGGTTTGGTCAAACTGTCTTTCTCAACCAGTCTCTCCGATCCGGCCTGTCACGCAGTTGGCGGGCAGACTCAGTCGCCGCCAAGATTCGGACAAACCTGACCCCATGAAAACTCATGTTAAGTCACCAAACTTTGCGAACCACTTGGAGTGACCTATGGCAGAGGTGTTGGTTATCCAATAAATGGTTCCCAGGGTGGAAATATCTTAAGATGATAGACTTCGCTTTTCGGCCCATACAAAAAGGACGCCCGGGAAAAAACACTTTTCTACATCGAAAATTGCACAATATGAATATATTTTTTATATTGCCTTCTAGAGGGTGAAAACTATGTCGGTATGTTTTCGAATTTTCGATGCGTTTCGTATTAATGTAAACATTCACTGTCAAACATGTACGATTTATCAAAAAATATTATTTAAGGAAAAAGTGCTGCTAACTCAACTCTCATAAAGAATTATAAAATTATAAAAAGCTACCGACGTAGCTTCTTCTTTCTAAAAAATATATATTTTTAAAATTTCAATTTCGTGAAAGTTTCGGTGTAGAAAAGTGTATTCTCCATAAACCCCTTTAGGAGCGATTTCTGTAGGTAAATTTGAGCGTTGTCTCATTCGCACATTTCGCATTCGCATGTATTGTAAGTGTGCGTGAGCTTATTGTGAGCGGGACAGAATGACAGACGCGGGTGTTTCGCGTGTGGTTCAAAGTCTAGCCTCTTAAATGGCATTTAAAGAAACAGTGTGCATTTTTTCATACAAATAACGTGTTTACAATAATTTTCGGACCATAATTTGCGATTTTTTTCTATCGAGGAATTTCATATAATTACCATTTATTATCTTCAAAAATAACTTTTTTTTTAAGTATAAAAACTCTGATCTGTTCAAGATCAAGATCAATGTTATAAAAATATATAAATAAAAATTCCGAGAATGCCGCGCCTTAACCATTTTTTTTTCATTACTTTTAACGACTTTTCAAAGGAGGTGTTGAAATTGCATGATTCTGAGTTGTCAGGTCACTGTTCCAATCATAATTCGCTTGTATAGTCCGACCCTGGTGGTAAAACTACACTTTATTATATTCGTTAGATTATAATATTATTTACTATTGATATTAGCACTGTAAACGAGCACAAAGATACGGATTTGTGTTAAGCAATAATAAGTGTCTTTATCCTACAGTCGTTCGTTAACTTTTCCATAGCTTAAGTCAGTAGGTAAATATATACCGAGAGTTCCTATTACTTTAAAGCAGTGATGATCAACCTTTTTAATTGGAGAGCCAATTTATCCATTTTTAGTTCTATCGCGTGTTTCACGTGGTAAGGTACATACAGCTTGACTTGGTTAACTTTGCATTCTGTGATGTCGCAAACCTATTTATATTTTGTAAAACCGTAGCTTCCTGACAAAACCGTAATACAGGTTGTTTAGAGACATACTTGACTTATTTTATTAACCAGTGATTTCTGACATTGGTTCAAAACTTTGAAGAAATACTGAAGTTTTCCGCTAAGCCCTTTTGCAAAACAGAAGTGAAATCGTTCATTACTATTTACCGTAATATTTTGTTTAGTCAAGTGGGCAGCAAGAAAAGGCTTGCAGCCGCATTTAGCCCGCAAGCCGCAGGTTTCTTATATCTGCTTTAGAGATAGAGACTAACTTGTCCATTTCAGACATATAACTGCTTTGTTAATAATGGCCTATAACCTGTTGAATGGTAACAATAACAAGCAAAAAATGTTCTTGACAATTTCATGATAGTGCATGGGCACTGTTAAGTGTCCGATGACACCGTGTGGACTGTAAAACTAAATTATGTGGCGAAATTACGAGTGTATAAGATTGTGTTTTTAAATCGACAAGGGAGGAAGGAAACGATAGGAATGGCCCTTACCTTGATGATGAGGTGACAGTTCCCAGCTCTTCTTTACGATCACTTTCCAATGATGATGACCCGATGGTCTTCACGACAATTATAATATATTTATATTATTGTTATTTGCGAGATTTGCAAAATGCTTGTACAAGCTTGGTCGAATTTTCAAAGATAACAACTGAATGTTTTTATTCAAAAAAAGGAAGTGCAAAAGTGTTCTTTTTTCAAGTGTTTTAAATCATCTTCTTTGCTTCTTGGGTAAGGGCCTTGATGTGAAAGGAAGGGAATCACAAGGAAGGAATATTTGGTAAGGAACATGGGTATAATGGATTAATGTCCTAAAGTTATTTCAACACTAAACATTCCGCCGGCCTTGAGAAAATATGATAATTTTCTCAATAATTGTGCATCAACGACACGAAAGAAAAAGAAAGCAAAAAGAAAACGACAACAAACAAAATTAAATGGTAGAATTAATAACGAAATTAAAATTATAAACTAAGCAAAACAGATATTTAATCGATAGGTAGTCGATACAGTTTTACCACGGGACGTTTAAAAACACCCTGGGGAGTACATACCGAAACGACACGGATAATTCCATCAGCGCCGGGAAATAGTTCAACGACTCGTCCGACGGGCCATCGCATGGGGGCTGATTGCGAATCATCAATCATAACTAGGTCGTCAACTTTCAAATTAGGGTTTGCGTAGCCAACTTGTTTCTTTGTTGAAGAATGTGTAGATATTCCTTCCGCCAACGATTCCAAAAATGTTGAGACATTTGTTTCAATAGTTGCCAACGCGATAAACGGTTCTTTGGTACATCCACAAAATCTTCTTCAAGAACAGAAACGAGGGGAGCCCCAATCAAAAAATGGGCAAGAGTGAACGGGTCCATTTCAGATGGATCCGGCGATAGCGCTCCGATGGGTCGCGAATTTAAAATTGCTTCGACGCGAGTCAGAACTGTGGTTAGTTCTTCAAAGGTGAGGATTTGATCTCCCACAACCCGTTTCAAATGGTGTTTGGTTGACTTAATTCCAGCCTCCGGCAATCCGTTGAAATGAGGTGTGGAGGGAGGATTAAAGTGCCAGATAATTGAACGAGTGACAGTTGCATCCACAAGTTTGTCGTTGTTTTCGGGTGCATTTATGAATTTAGGGTTATTTTTAAAACAAACAATGCATTTGCTCAGACGATGTCGAATAATAGGATGGCGAGCATTTTCCGAAATTTGTGCATAACGAATACGTCCACCGACTCTCAATATTCCATTTTCGTCGATAAATGGAGCGAGTTTTTGAAGTTGTGTCGAACAGACATGATGCGACTGTATACTGTCTATATCTTGTTGAAAATAAATAGTTTGAACAAGCTTAATGCAACATGCCAAAGATAATTTATTTTCTTTTAAAGAGAGTGGGGAAAATACGTTGAAAGTGCCAATTGATTTCGAACGTAATTTATTAATAAATCGACGACACCAAGATATAACACGTAATAATTTCGATAATGAAGAAAATTTCAGTAGAAACTCTTGGTCAAAAGTTGATACATTCGTTACGAATGAGATCAAGTTTTTCGATTTGTATTCTGGTAGTTGTTCTGCGGGAATAGTTTGAGGTTTAACTAGTAACCATTCTTCCAAAGGTGATGATAGAAAGTTAGGTCCGTACCACCATAACGATGCGTCAGCGATTTCATTTGGAAAAACTCCTCGTGATCCCAAGTCCGCGGGATTATCTTGCGAGGAAATATGATGCCAATGTTCATGCGGTATATTTTCAATTATAGCTTCAACACGATTTGCTATAAAAGTTTGCAAAAGATACGAAGGTGTCTTCAACCATGCCAATACAATGGTTGAATCCGTGAAAGCGATGATTCTTTCTATTTGAAGTCTATCTTTGTATACTTCTTTACAATAAGTCAACAAATTTGCCAATAAAACTGCTCCAAGCAACTCCAATCGTGGGATAGATGTCACTTTGATGGGTGCAACCCTTGACTTAGCCAACAAAATATGGCTTGATATTTCTTTGTTGTTAATCACAACTAAATATACAATTCCACAATATCCTCTTTCAGAGGCATCTGAAAATCCAACAAGTATACAACGACTTTGTGGACATGTTCTAACATAGCGATCAATTCTTAGATTGGCGAGGGATGGAAGTTCTGTTATGTATTTCTTCCATTTCAAATTCATTTCTGAAGGAATTTCATCATCCCAACCAATTTGAATTTTCCACAAGTTTTGCATGAAACATTTAGCAATAAAAACGACAGGATTAATAAAACCAATTGTGGATAACATTGTGTGTTTGGTACAGTGGCCATTAACAACATTATTAATTTTATAAGTAAATGTATCAAGCGAAGGGATCCATTCAATTCCTAATATATTAATATTTTTCTTATCAGCATCCAATTCAAAAGTTAAGGGTACTTCCAGGTAACTGACAGGAATGTCTTTTAGTACTTCAGGACAATTACTAGACCATTTTCGTAGTTCAAAACCACCTTTTTGAAGTAATGCAATTAATTCCACTATACGATGTCGAGCGCTTTCCAAAGTTTGCGCACCACTGATAATGTCATCAACATAGGTATTGTCAATTAATGTGCTAGCAGCCTCTGGGTAATTCAATTTTTCAGCATTTGCTAGTTCATGGAATGTACGGATAGCGAGGAACGGTGCAGATGAAGTGCCATATGTAACTGTCTGAAGTTCGAATTCCTTTAAAGGATGACTAGGCGATTCTCGCCACAAAATACGTTGGAAACGGCGAGAGTTCTTATCCATGAGTATTTGTGACGTATGTCAGCGGTAAAAATGATTTTGTGTATTCGAAAATTACACATCAATTCGACGATGTCCTTTTGTAATTTGGGACCGACCAAAAGAATGTCGTTCAATGACATACCCGATGACGTTTTAGCACTTGCATCAAAAACAACCCTTAAGCGAGTGGTAGAACTCGTCTCCTTTATTATTCCATGATGAGGTATGAAGTAATTACCAACAATTGGCGATTGAGATGGTATTTCCATCATGTGTCCTAACGATAAGTATTCTCTCATGAACGAAATATATTGGGATTTGAAATCAGGATTTCGATCCAGTCTCCTTTCTAAATGCGTGAGACGTGACAATGCTGTGTCATATGATTTTCCCAACTTCTCCGGGGTTTCTTTAAATGGTAAAGATACAACGTACCTCCCATCTTTGTTACGGTAGGTATTTTCAACATATAATTGTTCACAACGAAGTTCATCAGGCGATTGAATTTTCTTCAAAAGAGGAACGTTTTCGATTTCCCAGAAACATTTAAGTTTTTCATCTATTGATTCCTCCATTGAAGTGAAAAATGAGTTAATAGAATGATTTGATGGTTTGACACTTCCCATCAAAACCCAACCTAATTTGGTTTCAATGGCTACAGGTTCATTTTGATTGCCAATTAATTTACCTGAGCACAATAACGACGCAAAGATATCACTTCCGAATAGGATATCAATTTCTGAAGGTATGTAGAATGTAGGGTCTCCCAATTGGAGTCCTGCGATGTGTGACCACTCATGCTCGACGATACGAGATGACGGCATATTTGAACAAATGTTATTCAAAATAAGAAAATCTGTCGTAATACCAGATTCCTTCGAGGCGACGGGACGAAATTGTGTTTTTATTAATCCGTTGGAATTAATTGTAGGAATGTTGCCAATACCTAGCACTGCAAGTGACTGCTTCTTTTGACGAGGCAAACCTAAGCGTTTGACGCAATTCTCCGGAATGAAATTAGCCTGGCTGGCGCTATCGAGCAAAACTCTAGCCTTTTTGAAAACGCCATTTTTGTCCAATATTTCAACATAGGCTGTAGATAACAACACCGATGTGTTAGTTTTATTGTACACCGTTGTCAAAGCAATTGGTTCTGACGAATTTTCTTGAGGTTCTGGATTTTCCAACATTTTCTTTGGAAAATGCAACAGGGTATGATGTCTTGCTTGACAATGCTTGCAAGAAAAGCGAGATGGACAATTTTTCGCATTATGTCTCCCTTGGACCAAACAATTAAGGCATAGATTATGTTCTTTTACGAATGAGTATCTATCCTTTGCAGAAAGGTTTAAAAATTTGTCACATTTATGCAGAGCATGTGGCGATTTGCAAGCAAGACACTTGATTTCAATATTCGATACAAACGAATTAACATTACTATTATTGCTCGAACGACTTTTAAAATTATAGGCCTTCGATGGAACTTTATTAACATTTTCCTTTTGTGTCATATGTTCCGGAATAATACCTGACGCCATTTCCTTAGCTAAGCATTGTCCCTCCAAAAACTGCAATAGTAGATCGAATGAAGGAATTTTTTCCGACTTATGTTGTAACTCAAAATCAATACGCAATTCTTTTGGTAATTTGCGTAGAACAATATGTAACAATATGAAACTCCATTCACGTACCGGAAAATTTAAAACTTCCAAAGCGGCAATGTTTTCTTTCAGCATTGAAATAAATTGCCTCAAATTGTCATGAGCCTTTACGGGCTGGGATGACAAAATTACCTCCACATGTATATCAGCCATTAGGCGTACATTATCATACCTCGTCTTTAGAATATGATAAGCAATAAAGTAATTTCCTTCCGAAATCGGCAAATGTTTCACGCATATTAATGCCTCACCAGTCAGACTAGTTATTAAATATTGCATTTTTTTAACGGAATTTAATGAATTATTTGAATGAATTAACGAGTTAAAAGTGTTAATAAAATTCATCCATTCTGTTGAAATTCCAGAAAAGACTATCAAATTCAACTTAGGTAACGAAACATTAGTCAAATTAGAGTTCATTGTTTTATTGTCGATTGCAACTGTTGACTTTTGTTGGTTATATATATTATACAATCATATTTAAACAGTTGGTTAAAATATGATTGTATTTCGTAATACATATTTTGTATCTCCGAATATTTCGATTGTAATACCGTTACATCAGCCTCATCCTTTTTTGTAGCTTCCAGAGATATATGAGCCTGAATAAAGTTTTCTCGTACAGTTACGAGATCTGTGTAACGTATTTTAAAAGCGTCTTTGTCAAACAAATTCGTTGTTTGAATTGCTTTCAAAGCAGACGCACGAATACTCTCCATATCCAGCACTGACAATCTATATTTAATTGAATTGGATGCCATTTTTGAATATTTAAAACCAAAAAATATTCAAACCAAATAAAAAAACAATAACAAAACTGCGTAAAAAACTGTCACTCTTTACAGTTTACCTTGACAACGAAATCATAAACAAACTTCACTGCGTATCTATGGAAGCAGGGCTCTACGTTACCATCATTTACCATTAACAGTGCTCTACGTTATTGACGATTGGTTTATTTATGGTTACCATTAACAGGGCTCTACATTACCGACGATTGGTTTATTTATGATTAACAGGGCTCTACGTTACCGACGCGACTTCAAACTGATGCCTACTTATCGAATGCTACCGAAATTACAAACAAATGATGTCAATATGATTACCTAATTAATTATTAATCTTTATGCGTAATAATGAATTATTGTTGAAATAGCTTTACGACAGGAACGGAATTGAAAGGATGCGAGTTTAAAAACACAATCATTTGAATTGAAACGATATTCAATTTGGCGATTTTTTTGCTAAAAAACAACAAGATGTAATTTAGCGGGAATGTGATTTATATCCGGCTACAAGGATCAAAATGTTAAGTGTCCGATGACACCGTGTGGACTGTAAAACTAAATTATGTGGCGAAATTACGAGTGTATAAGATTGTGTTTTTAAATCGACAAGGGAGGAAGGAAACGATAGGAATGGCCCTTACCTTGATGATGAGGTGACAGTTCCCAGCTCTTCTTTACGATCACTTTCCAATGATGATGACCCGATGGTCTTCACGACAATTATAATATATTTATATTATTGTTATTTGCGAGATTTGCAAAATGCTTGTACAAGCTTGGTCGAATTTTCAAAGATAACAACTGAATGTTTTTATTCAAAAAAAGGAAGTGCAAAAGTGTTCTTTTTTCAAGTGTTTTAAATCATCTTCTTTGCTTCTTGGGTAAGGGCCTTGATGTGAAAGGAAGGGAATCACAAGGAAGGAATATTTGGTAAGGAACATGGGTATAATGGATTAATGTCCTAAAGTTATTTCAACACTAAACAGGCACCTTTCATTCTTCTGAAACAGAACATTAGCCTCTAATCTGCTATTAGCCTCTCAGAGGAATGTTTGTACTGTACTGTTGGGACCTTGCTTCTGATATATAATTTAACACCTTTAGAGTACAACTTAAAAGGCGTTTATGTAATGCAGGTGTTATTTTGTTAATTGTGTTTAAACTTTTAATTTTCTGTTAGCATTAGTCAATAAAAACTTACAGTATAAAAGCGGAAAAGCATAAACAAAGTTAGAGTATTAATTGATTTAAGCCTAATTTATAAGGCAATGCGCTACGAAGTAATTGTAAAATCATGTATTTTTGATTTAACATTTGATCCCTAAGAAATATTTTAAATGCTTTGATGAAATACTGTCCTTTTTTAAGCACAAAAAAAAATTATATTTATAAAAATTGATTTAAAGTTTAAAATCTCCAACTTTCAAACCCCTTTTGGGTTATGGTTTTATTATATAATACGAATAATTAAGTGCTTAAGAAAATGATCGAAAAACATTTAAATATTTGTGCATGAACTTTGTGTTTTTTATGAACAAGTTTTTTTCTAGTGTAAATCAAAACTGGCGCTTGGTGTTAAGCCGGAATTTCAACCTTATCGCCACCTACATAAGGAGTTTTATTGATAGTGGCCCGATTCCGCATGTTAACACGACGTGGTGCATTACCATGTTTTACTATGTATGAACATTATTGTGTTTAAGCGTAATTGCTGTTTTGCCTTTCGATCTAACTGTGAACAATAAACAAATACGCTGTGACATCATATTTCCGGTTAAAGATACAGATTTTAATCTAAAATATTAAATTTGATTCCATGACAGTTGATTCCCGATAGTTGGCCCCCGGAAAAACTTATGTCCGATATGCAGTCGGTTTTGGAAAATTACGGTAACCTACTTACACAAAATATAACTAAGTGTCCTCGAAGAGGTGTGCAGAGAGGATGTACCGCCAAATAACAAAAGTATGAAGCATATTTTTCTTTCAAATGCATCAATGATAAAATTACTTGTCTGTATACTGTATACCGTATATACCATGGTATAAGTACAAAAAATTGACACTGTAAATAAATTCGTTCGATACCCATATTAACTTTTTTAAGTCGATTTTTGGTTTTAAACTGGTAAAAAATGCACACAAAATTTGAAGGGCCAACTGTCGGGGGATAAACTATCGGGTCACCTTGGATTTATCTTACTAATATTACAAACGCGAAAGTTTGTATGGATGTATGTGTGTTTGTTACTCTTTCACGCAAAATTTACTGAATGGATTTTAATGAAACTTTACAATAATATAGCTCATACATCAGAAAAAACATTTAGGCTATAATTTATAACGCTAGCTGTTCATTTTAAATATATTGAAAATAAAAATTATTGTTTAATAGATATGGCAAAATTTGAGAATGACATTTAGCAAAACAATGATTATTAAATTAAAATTCCATTTTAGAAAATATTTAAATTAGTGATTTTTTTTAAGTACTCACCTAATACGTTGAATCGAATCGAGAATAATAGATATTTTAAATAAATAGGTTAAGAATTTTGGTATAAGCTAGATGGGACTTAGGAAAAGAAAATAGAATACTCGAAGTAGATACTAATCATACGCAGACGAAGCCGCGGGCAGAAGCTGGTCTTTTATAGAATTATTCTACCGGAGAAGTTGTCTGTTATTGCAGCACGTTTTGGTAGTTGCAAAAAAATTAAGTTTTCCCACAAAACAATTCGCAAGTATGCATATTGAATTCAATGAAATTAATTAATTAAATTAATGAAGTTACTAATAAGGCTATGAAATGTTTGGGATTTATTTTAAGAACAGTCAAAGATTTTACGTCACTTTATTCATTTAAAATACTCTTCACTGCCTTAGTTAGAAGTAATTTAGAATATAATTCCACTATTTGGTCCCCATACTATAAAGCACATCAAGTAAAAATTGAGAGAGTTCATCATAAATTTTTAAGATTCATTAATTTCAAACTCTCCATACCCATTGAACAAATTAATTATGATATATTAATGAAACGACTTAATTTAACTGACTTATCTTCTAGAAGAACCAAGAGTGATATGGTACTTTTATTTAAATTAGTAAATGGCACAATTGACGCACCTGATTTAACTAAACTAATAACATTCAGAGTACCAAATCGTAACACGAGGCTTCCAGAGCTGTTCTTTGTTTATCCTTCGAAAACTAATTATTTCAATAACTCCCCAATCCAAAGACTACATAGGCTTGGAAATAAATTTAGTTCAGTTGATATTTTCGTTTATTCCTTATCAAAATTTATTTCTGAAATTTCAAAAATTCTGTTTCCCACTTACTAAACAATGATGTAACATAATTTGTATATTATTGTTTATTTTTCTGTTATTTTTGTATTATGATTGTTTTAAAAGCTCTAAGGGCGTGAATAAATAAATAAATAAATAAATATACTAACTTAATAGGTAAAAGTTATCTCCCTAGTTAAATTTAAAAAGGAGATTTTTTACATTTACATTCCAGTTGTATCGACTACCTGAAAAACGTGCTTGTAACTAAAACACAAACATTATTAATATAATGATTTTATAAGTGTTATTGTTCATGATGGTGTTAAGTGACCTCGCATGAATATTTTAACACCATTCGAAAGGAATATCTTTAAAAAATACTGGTTACTAACTACTGCAGATTGATGTTTTTGTAATGCGAATCTTGTTTCGTATAGAACAACATCTATTTTCCAGTATAAAGTTTAGAACGGGATCTTAATTTCAATAATATTTGAAAACATTATTAAAACACAGTTTTCTATTGAAAGTCAAAGTAACTACTGAATTTATTAGAGGCTAATTTCAGAGTGCTTAGTACATTATATAATATGAAAGTAGTGATTTATTTGATGTCAACTGATTTTTAACAAATGTAAACTATAATAGTGGAACGAAATATAAGGTATGGGGAGAAGGGAAGGAGATGGGGAAATAGGAACATGGAGAAGTACCTGGCTTCAGATCTGGTCACCAAACACGGCTGAAACCATTTCAAGCAACGTTTCAATTCTGAGTGATGATCTTACACCAGGACGATAATGATAGTATCTTCCACTCTGGAACGTGCCGCAAATATACTATAGATTTTTTCAAATAAATTTATTTGAAATACCACATATTAATCAAATAAAATTTATTTGTTCACGCCGTGATTTTAACCAGCAACCTTCTACCCTTACTAGGCCTTAACCCTCGACCACGGAGGCCGTCACAGGAACTGCTAGAATTATGGTTCTGAAAGGTGATCTTCGCATTGCTTGGTGAATACATTATCTTCGATCCGGATCTGTTGGACCAAGCTCATAACTGCATAAATTATCTAGTTTCAAATCGTCACTTTTTAACGCTCTGTAAACTCGTCTCCATTGCACCTAAACAGAAAAAATTCTGAAAATTCTGGCGTGAAAGGCGGTCAAAAATAATATTTCGTTTACCTGCATAATGATAGATCATCCGTATAATATTCGCCTTCAAGGTAATAGAATATTTAGCATTCGGAGTCGTGGTGTTTTTTAAATCTTTTTTACCTACTATGCTATAAGTAGAATGGTTACATCTGTGATTAAAAAAAGATGATTGGTTTCACAGTTGGCTAGACTTAGATATGCCACGGAGGGTCTGTCACGATAGGTCAAATTGATTGCATACAAGGAGACATGAATTTATTACAAGAATATTATATGTTATTTTTATATGAATTACGTGCGAAATAAATTAATAAAATTGCCTTGCGCACGCCGGGATTTGCACCTGCGACTTTCGGATTGGTAGTCAGAGGCCGTCGAATAATAATTATATACGATTATAGGATGAAAATTTGGAAAAAATATCTCCTCTATTTCCACAATATCCAATCCTACTTCAGAAGGTATTACTAGAGAATACCGGAAATAAGTCCCTTTTAAATCAAATTCTAGGCGTAATGACTCTTTTTTATAAAAAAACGTAAATTGATTTTGAAAGATTGTTATTTTTCTGGTAAATGCATTTTTAATTTTTGAAAAACTAGGTTTATTTTTAATATACTAAGGTTATACCGTTGGTCGTTGGCAGATTTGTTCAATTTTCAAACGACATATTGTATTATAGAATACAGATTTCAAATTATATAATCATACATAAAAATAAATTAATACATAATCTAGTCAACACAGTTGTAAAAATTTAAATTTTAGTTAAATTAAAATCATTATAAAATAAATCCGAGAACGTGCTTTGTAACGAAAATACGTATTTATTTAAGGTCTTAAGGTCTTAAAGTATTTCTATTTATTTAAGGTCTTACAAAGTAAAATATTTCAGAATTTTGTTACACACTTATTTTGTTTAGTCATTATTGAAAAATCATAAATACTTGTGATGAAAAAACACTTACAAGAAGTACACGATATTTAATAATTTATCATCGTGCGTTTTGTGCATTTTTACTGCTTACTTGAATGTAGGCAGTAAGAATGTATTAAAGCAAATTTTGAATTAAATAAATCGATATAACAATAGTTGGATAATTTGTAAAGCGTCGTCATGTGTATCTATTCCAATTAATCTATTTTTTTATGAAGTTATTGCACTTCAGCCCGGGACACATGCATCACCCAACAACTTTAACACGTAAGATCAATTAATACTTATTAATCTATTACTAAGAATCCTCTGTATATCATTATGTAATTACACATTAACTGACACGTGATGTTTTATCAATGCAAATAGCAATGAGCATTTAATTTAGCTGGGCAAACATGTTTTGATGCAATTCCGTAGCTTCCATTGACGGCCAGTAATTTATGGATTTATTCTGTGATTTGAATCGTGTAAAATCAATAAACGGAATACTATGAGACTCAGGGAAGTGCCGTTACTTTTTGGCGATTCACTCGATTTTACATAACAAAACCGTTAAGGTTGGAATTTTAAAACATTTGGTGATTTATGACATATTTTAATTCATAAGAGTATAATGTATGGAATTTGACGTAGGTATGCTTTTTGTATGGAAGTTGAATGTATGGAAATTGACGTATGCTTTTTGTATGGAAGTTGAATGATGGAAATTGACGTATGCATTTTGTATGGAAGTTGAATGTATGGAAATTGTCGTATGCTTTTTGTATGGAAGTTGAATGTATGGAAATTGACGTATGCTTTTTGTATGGAAGTTGAATGTATGGAAATTGACGTATGCTTTTTGTATGGAAGGTGAATGTATGGAAATTGACGTATGCTTTTTGTATGAAAGTTGTATGTATGGAAATTGACATATGCTTTTTGTATGGAAGTTGAATGTATGGGAATTGACGTATGCTTTTTGTATGGAAGTTGAATGTATGGAAATTGTCGTATACTTTTTATGTATGGAAGTTGACTTATCTTAATTAATTTCTCAACTGCTATTTCAATTACAATAGTGGGGCAAAATAAGTGGGTCAAAAATTATATCTTTTCTCAAATATATGCGTTGACGGTCTCGTAAAGTCCTCGACTACGAATCCGGAGGTGGCGGGTTTGAAATTATATAATTTATATAAGTAATGACCCGTTTTTAAATTTGTTGCTTATCGTAAATTACGTCCTATTACCCCCCCCCCCCCTTTCCCCTTCATGACATCTTTAAGTATATCGTTGTAATTAGTTTTAAGTAAAACCTGATGACAACAAAATAAATTTATTGTGTTTGAAGAAGTAATTGAATTGTGTTATTTTACATACAATTCACATTAAAATAATATATACTACGTTCTAAAGTGGTAGATAGTCTCAAAATTGCTCCTGAAGACCACAATTTAGAATTGAAAAGTAGATTGAAATGGCTTTAGCGGTATTGGTGAATATATGTGAATAGCCAGTTACTTCCCCACCTTCATCTCCCCTATCTCCTACTCCTCCCTATGGCCTTCAGCCTCCCAACACACCCCAATCATATAAAAGATACTTCGCACACAAAACGCTAAACAACATTGGCGCAGCCGGTAAGATATCGAAAAAAGAAACAAATAAAATAGACGAAGAATTTCGTTAATTATTTGCAAATGGATCAAACACTGGAAAAAATATTACAGGTTTAACTGTGAAATCATATAAAAAATACTTCTAACACAAAACACTAAATAAAATTGCAACAGCCGGCAGGTGTCGACCTAAAGAATCAAATAAAATGGAAGAAGAATTTCGTTAAATATCACTCATTGTAATTGAATTACAGGTTTAACTGTGAAATCTAATAAAAGATATAAACATCTTTCGCTAATAAATATAATAGCACAGGGTCAGTAAATCAATATGAAGATTCGCTGTTGATCTGTGAATAAAAGTAATTGATGCGAATCTGAAGTTTGACGCAATACGGCCGATCGTTGCAAATTTAGACGCTTAACTTCTGGATTTATAGGCAAACGAAATCAATATACATAAATAACGTATTTGCTGTTTTAAATATTGAATGGCAGGGTTAGCATAACATTAATGATGCAAATATGTGGTTTGAAGCAATTTGGCAGCTTAAAGATGCAAGGCCGATTGGTGTATAATGCATAAGATTAAGTTAAACTTCTGCAGGAAGATATTTTGCAACAAAACTAATAAACCGAGTAATAGTATTAATATATTACTAAATTCTGTCTAAATTTCTCAAGGACACACAGAAAATCGGTATTCAAGATAAAATACTATAAAGAAGAAAAAAAGCAATACGAAAAAGGAACTATTAAAAAAGATGAAGTAAGAAACAGATAGAACGAAGAATAAGCAGGAAGAAAATGAAACACGAAATAGAAACAAAAGGAATTAAGAAGAGACGTCAAAATAAATAAGAAGTAAGGAGAAAATGGACAAAAGAATAAGCAGGAAGAAAAAAGAAACAAGGAAAGACAAGAAAATTAAAGAACAAGCTAAAATATATAAGAAGTAAAGAGAGGCAGTTGGACACAAGAAGAAATTGCTAGAATAAACAGAGGTAAAAAGTAGCAGAAGACGAAAGAAGAAGCAGGAAAGAGCGTTCAAAGAAGGAAAAAATGACAATTAGATAACACATTTAAATATTAAAGAATGTTGATGTCATTTTGTACTCCAAAAATGACCAGTTCAAATCGCCCGTTAAAACCATTCGGGTACGTGCTGTTACACCTTGTATATTGTATGTGACAGGATCATGGAGGGTGAAGTGTGATATGATGAAAGAGAGATCACTTTGTCACATGACCATGATCTTTCAATCCTTCAGATCAATTAGATTAATCTGAAAGTTTAAACTAATCATTGGCATTTGAATGATTTATTAAAATGGCCTTTTAAAGTGTGGTAATTCAAATCGATGTGAGAAACTGATTCTGAAGCTATTAATACTCGTATGTAGTTGATAACACAATACAGTCATGTCGATAGACGATAATCCAAACGTTACTTACAAATAACCAAATGGTAGATTTTAGATTTAGTGTGAGAAAATAATGAAATTGTTTAATATATTATCAGTGTTTAATAATCGCACGAATCTTGTGTGAATATAGTTTTTCTAGAACACATTATTGATGATCAGATTTCATCGAATTTTGCGTTGAAGGTTGATAAATAGTGTACAACATTAATTGATTACTCCTATAACATATACTATACAGTTAGTAGAATGCATAAACATTATATTTCGAAAATTAGCAACATTTAGTGTTTGGTTATTTGTTTATTATAAATGACTCATGGAAACATTGATAACTATTTTATAATATTGACTTTATTAATAAACACTTTCATGTTTAGACATTTTTGAGAGAGCCCATAGATATGTCAACTAGAGCATCACTAGTGATGTGTAACATCTAATCATAGTCATGTGACATTTTGATCAACCATTAAAAACTCGAGTTTGGATAAAGACGTGTATGGGTCAATCGCTTTAATTATTGAAGTAAAACTTCTTTACGCACGCTTGACTTGGAGGGTAAGCTGGTGAATGCGTGACGAGAGCGTTACGAAAAGTGTAGTCAGGCGAGGCGAACGGACTGTATCACACTGTAGGAGCAAGAGAGAGCAGTGCGCGCGCACATTTTCTTTCTCTCAAAAAGTTTTACTTCAGTCGTGTGGTCTAAAACACACTCGTTTTTTTTATGTGAGTATCGCACAAGAGTCCCAACTGCTCTCAACCGTCTGGAGCCAGTGGGATTTGGCAACCCCGATCGGAAAAACATTCAACATAATATAAATGGTATAACAATATTAGGATTGCAACAGTTTAAATATATATAAATAGTGTAAATGTAGAGTTGAAAGTAGTAAAGTAAGGACTCGTGGTGTAATGAATACACCATAAAGTAAAAGTAAGAAATATAATGTATTAGTATAAAGAAAACGTATAAAGTATAAATATAAAGGATAACCGACGAGTTCATCGAAAGCAAATTTACAAATTACACAAAAAAAAGGTTAGGTTAGGTTAGATTAGGTCGAATTTTAGTTAGTTGAACTCGTTTTCGACTAACTCGCCGTGAACCATATAAAGTATAAGTATAAAGAAAAAATAAGTTATTAGGTAAGAAATAAAATATTAAAATGTATAAACTATAAGATATCTTTAAGAAGATATATTGTTAGGCTGAAGGTAATGCTAAGGGGAAGGAGACAGGAAAGAAAAAGGTGATGGCCTCCATGGTCGAGGGGTAAGGCTCTCGATTCGCAATCCGAAGGTCGCGGGATCGAATCCCGGCGTGCGGAAATAATTTTTATTTGATTAATTTGTGTTATTTCACAATTAATTTATTAAAAATAATATATAGTATATTTGCGATACGTTCCAGAGAGGAAGATACTCTCATTATCGCCCTGGTGTAAGACCACCATTCAGAATTGAAACGTTGAATGATATGGCTTCAGCCGTGTTTGGTCACCAGATCTGAATAGCCAGGTGCTTTCCCACCTTCCTCATTTCTTTCCCTCACCACTACATTCAGCCTCACAACATACCCCAATTGGGGATGCCCTAGTCTCACTGGCTCCAAATGGTTAGGAGCAGTCGGGACTCTTGTGCTGTATTCACATAAAAAAGAGATAAAGTAGATACTGCCTATAAATTATTATTTTAACTAAAAATATTTTTAATTAAATTCGATTTAGCAATTCTTTCGTTAATATAATACATATTACATGTTAATATTATTAAAAAATATATTAATTTCGCTTCGTAGTTGGGACTCTTGCGTGGTGTTCACATTTAAGATCGTTGGGAAGTAACTGGCTATTCAGATCTGGTCACCAGACACGGCTAAAGCTATTTCAAGTCTGAATGCTGGTCTTTCATTAGGATGATTCTATCGCTGATCAAAGAACCAGCGGATTTGCATCCATTGTTTTAGCCATAGGTTTTTATATTTGTCTAGTGTGTAGTTAGAAATAAGATTGTAGAAATTATTGAAATTTGTACAGCGCCCTTGAGATGATTTTTCACAAAAAACGGCGCTATACAAGTCATCCTTTATTATTATTATTATTATGATACTGAAAGTATTTGACTGATAGCCCCATAGACGTATTTTTTCCAACTGTACATTTACTTGTATAATATAATAGGTATATTACGTGTATTTTTGAAGATTTTTCGTTTCCATGAACAGTAGGTGGCCTATTATTGGCATCAATATCAATTCATTATTTTTACGATCTTTAAAAAAATTTGTAAGATCGAATACCATATATATTATGGCCATATTGATTTTATCCAATACTATTGATAGCTTAATTAAAAAGTTGATATTTGGATATAATTATTATAAACACCTGTGAGGTAAATTAATTCTCAAACATCGATAATAATAAATAAATACAAAGGGTAATCAAGTAATAAATAATAATTAGATAATAAGAGTTGGGTCGACTTGAATTACGTCAGTATGAAATTATTTAACTTTGGATTTGTCAATGTAAATAAGAAACTGTTTGCTTTTGGAGACAACTTGAATTAATCATAGGATTTTGAGAGGAATATTTAGCAACCTAAGTAGGTGCTAACAATGTGAAAACCCACGATTGCAGATAAAATGAAAAATGACTACTGTGCATAATTTTAATAGCATTATTCTCCACGCATTTGATTTATGAGTCGAGAAATGGCTGCGCGACCTTTTTCATACAAAACTTTATTTTCAATTTGAAGCAAAAAAACTAAAAAAATGGAATATTAAAAAAAATATATATATATATAAAAGTATAGCAAACGTAATTGGGTATTATATTACATAATATTTATTTGTCTTTTCAATTATAAAACTTAGGCCATCAAAGTGTTCGATTTTTAATTATTTTAGAGGCAATTTGGAAATTATTTATTTCAGTCCTTAAGGCCCTGATAGAAAGCGTTCAACAAGAAGAAGGTGACGAGATATGTTAATACGAAATACGAATGTAAATAAGAATATCAATTTATGTTAGACTTCTTTCAATTTTACCAATGTATTTTATTTTGTGTTTTTTTCTTCATTGGATTATGTATTCTTTATTGTTATAATTTTAAGGTATTTACTAGAAAAATAATGTTTTGTGAAATAACTGTGGTACTTCTCAACTTATAAACTAGATTGTAAAAGCCCATTAGGGCGTGTAATAAATAAATTAAGAAAAAAAATTGTAAATGTGTTCGAATCTATTGAAAATAACACGTAAAATCAATCATGATCGTTAATTAGTGCGTTGGAAAAAGGAAATCCTACTTCAACACTTTAAAAAAATAATTCTAATATTGTGTTGTAAAAAAAATTAAATAAGGAAGGTACCCAACCGCAACCTTGAGGAAACCCGTGAGGCGGCCCGCATGGCTTTTTGGTATCCGCATAAAACTTTAAAGTGAGATTTTGCGGACTCGATTTTAGCCTAAGAGCAAAATATATTGACATTTCATTACTTTGCGATTGCCATAGATTAAATCATTTCGTAGAATATAGGCGTTGCCAGCATTGTTTATTATTGGGTTGCAAGAAGCTAATAAAGATGTATCTACTACAGTTGTCATAATAAACATTGATATGTTAACAGTAAATAACTTTTTATTAGTTCCTGTTAGTAACTTTTAACAATGTTGTTTATCCAAATAACATAAAATGTCACTAATATTTAATAAGACAAGTACGCGTGGGTTTGTACTATTGGCATTGACACATTTTAGATTTTCCTCGAATGGTTTTGAACACTCTTGCTTTTAATGACACTCCCAAACAAAATCGGCGCTACTCCAGCATCACTTGTACCTATATTTATCTTATTACAGCTAAGAATCTTAGCAGCATCTGCAATCCGTAGGTTGATACTTCTCAACTGTCGATAAATAATCGAAGATTCATAATAAAGAGGAGAAAAGTCAATTATAAGTACCTACGTTTAATATGAAAGTTCTAAATTTTATCTATTTTTTTGGCCGGGAAGAAAATTTGATACGTGTTTCGAATTATAATAAAATTATGAAATTGTTTTAAATTTGTGAAATATAATTCCGGAAACTAATAGTAGGGATTAATTTTTCAGTCAACTAATTTTTTCAAATCAAACAAGTTGTGTGTGAGATATCCACTCAATTTTTCATTATTTGAAAGTATATTTTATTGCAATAAGTGTAGAATATAACGCCTTTCAAATGTTTTTTTAGCTTGATGGCACGTATTCGGGAGGTCGAATTTTCAATGACTTTGTCCAATAATTCTGTCTAAATTTGCTGGATGGCGTTTGTTATATTGATTTGAGGGCGTGCAATTTAATAGCCCTAACTACTCGAGCGCTTTTTGCCACATTATGGCATTATTTCCAAAACCTCGGATTGCTTTCTTGCCAAAATGTGACAAATTTTCAAAAATAATATTTTTATTAAAATAACGTATACCTATATAATATATTGTACATTAATAAATAACAAAATAAATATTCTCTGGATTCTTTAAAATGTTTTAAGGTTAAAGATTTAATTTTTTTGTTTTTATAAATCCTACAAATATGTGATAATAGACAAAATATAGGGGAATTCATTGGCTACATAGAACTATAATCAGTTTGTATGTCTCCATATTCAAATTCGGAGGTATGATTTTTTTAATGTGGGCGAACAAATTTCCTTTATTAATCCGAGAAAAATTATTTTAATTACTCTGTCGCTCCAGTGGATAAAGAAATAAGTCTAAAGGCATTAAAACGCACGATCTCGGTGGCTAGATAACCATGCCCTCAAATCGCCCGTGCACAACCAAGCAAAGCCGTGGCGGACATTTGAATAAACTTTCAAATAAAAAAATGAAATAAATATGCCACCAACAACTTGTTTTATTTACATATCCTTGTTGACAGACCCTATAGACTCCTATGCTTCTGTGCCTAGTGTGACAATGGAGATAAGAGCATCTTACACGGCTGGTTTCCACCCACGAATAGTTGTATTTGGTTATTGTTTCCTCGCCTAACCTCTCTGCGGTACACCCAGCCTCTAGCACTCCTTCTCGTGCCAAGGACACTCCTACTCTTCTCCAATTCCAACATTCAGATAAATGCTACAAACCACCACAAGAGTCTGTTTACATTTGAAATAAAATTAATATTTCTAAACTTCGTGGTTGAGTGGGCATCGCGTTTAGGTCTCACCCAGGCTTTCGCGTGTTCGATTCCTCAGCTGGCTAAGTCCTCCATCACAACACATGCTTAGGGTGGTGGTAGTACACGGAGAAAAATGTTATTCGAAAAAACGATCATTTTAATAGTAAAAACGGGACTGAAGTTGTTTCGAAAAAATTATCAGTGTTTCAATGTTTATTGGCGGGAAAATATAAGAATAATTTGTTGGTATACGTACGAAATTACGTATACCAACAAATTATACTTACATGTTCCCGCCAATAAACATTGAAACCCTGTTAATTTTTTCGTAAGAACTTCAGTCCCGCTTTTAACCGTTTTTACTATTAAAATTATCGTTTTTTCGAATAACATTTTTCTTTAACAAATATATGTACGGTGTCAATTTTTTGTATATACTTATACGCTGGTAGGTATACACAGTATATTTTTTTTTGTTTTTATTTAATGATTGTGTCAATTTTTTGTATATACTTATACGCTGGTAGGTATACACAGTATATTTTTTTTTGTTTTTATTTAATTTTTTTTTTTACAAATACAGTTGTTATACATTGTATATATATATTTTTAATACATTTTTTAAATATCGTGATTCACCTTTTTTTTGAGCAATGCTCGTGTAAAAAAGGTGGAGCAGCGAAAAACAATTCAACATATATTTTTAAAATGTGTAGTAAGGATAATGAAAATTATAATATTTAATTTTTTTATATATGTATATCATACATTATACGTGAAACAGAATTGAATAAAGAAAAGATATAAAAGAAGAAGAAGAGAGAAAATAAAAAAAGAGTATTAAAGAAAAAGGATTTACAAAGTCACAGTCACAATGATTGTAATATGTTATCGATATATTGTTTTAATTAACCTTTTGAATTTTTTAATATGAACAAGTAGTTTTATCACTGATGCATTTAAATGAAAATATATTTCATACTTTCGTTAATCGGTGGTAAATCCTCCGTGAACACCTCTTCGGGGACAATTAGTTATGTTTTGTGTAAGTATATTTTGAATGTAAGTATGCCAGGGGGGCAACTGTCGGGAGTCAACTGTCATGGAATCGTACTGGCTTATTTTTGCAGGTAGTTTTTACAACGGAACTATATAAGTCAAGTTACAACTCGTAATTTTTCAGTGACATTATTATCATGAGCGGTAAAGTTGTATCTATTTATTTGTGACAATTATTTACAGTCTTGCGACAAACTAGACGCGTGCCCATTTTGCGATGGCCGAATTGTTATGGTCTAGTGATTCCTCGTCTCAAATACTGTCATCATTTACAGTGTGCGTCTGTCTATCGAGAGTTCGAACCTCTTATACCCACTACAAAATATTAGAAATTTCGAAATACTATGTTTTATTTAGTTGCAGGAAAGTAGAAAAAATATTCACAGGTGGTAAAGTAAAAATGTTTAAAAACACATTTTTTACATTATCTTCAAACAGGAAGCCCTGAGGTCTATGTCATCTTTAAGGGTGCTGTGTGTAGGTTTTTTTAAGGAAAGGAAGGGGTCAGCGTGTCCAGGAGTGAAGGACGTATGAATCCATCCCTCACACTGCAATGCGATGGGTCGAGAGAGTACTGCTGGATATAAAAATATCTACCTTAACTATCTCTCCAAATCCGGCCCGCCACACAGTAGGGTTTGTGGCTTTGTGGCGGACGCATCTGCCACAAAGACCTAGAAAATCCTCACCCTATGAACTAGCGCACCATATGGGGGGAACCTACGGCGGAGGTGTTGGTTACCCAATAAATGGTTCCCGAAGCAGCGGTTCCAATAACCACCTACCAAATTGCACATTAGATTAGACAATTTTTCATTAGGTTTTCGTTAAATTTTTAATTTATTTTTATTTCATCTTGACATTAGGCATAGAATTTGCGTATTTAATTATTTAATGGCCCTGAATTAATTAATTTAATTTATAGATTGCATAATGTTCAAAGAACCACCTCGGACTGCCCATTTTACACTCGCCCAGTAAACAGAATGCAGCCTCTCAAACAACCTCTGGCGAGAGATCTGCACTGCTCTAAATCGTGAGGAGAATAGTTCACTAGATCACCTCGAACTTGGATAGAATAGTAAATCTAAATGCTTTTGCTGTGCAGAAATTAATGTTCTGAATGTAATGTTGAAAGATGTAGTGAATTTATTAATAAGGTATCTTGTCAAAAGTTTTATTCTGTAAGAGTTGAAAATGAATTGAATTACGAAACTGCATCCTAATCATAATTATCAGCATGCTTTTTTCGACATTAACAATACACCGCACACAAGGCCGGCTAAAGGGAATTACGGCGCCAAAAATAGAAAAAGCATTGTCTTCAAACTAATCATATATATTTTTAAAACGTTCTCCATACACCAGTTCAAAATGCCCCAATAGCACAATAACCTGCGCATGCGGGCAAAGTTGAGATATGTATCGCGCTGCCAATTTTTCTCATTTGCGGCTGATTCGTTGACGGGGTAGCTACTCTCATCCTGTTTTCCATATTAAAGAATCTGAAAGTTTTCAACATGGGTCTTAAAGCTTCAGGTATTTACTTTAATCTGCAATTATTTTTAACATATCTAACAAATTAAACAAAACATAGATAATATATATATGTTTAAAAAAAAAATTGAAATTTTAACTTCAACCAGAGTTTATAAAAAAGTTCCACCGAGTTCCACGACATTATTTTACTAGTTCAAAAATATACTTTATCAGTTATGTGAAAACGTAAAATGTATATCCACCCTTGTCTAAACTAACTAACTAACCATCACGCCGTTTCTCCGCAGGGGTAGGCAGAGAGGACGGACCGCCAAACAACTCGGTCTTGGCACACACTCCTTGGCTCATTCACATTCATACATCTTCTCATACATAATCTTCTATTATTCTGACTCTTGACATGGCCCGACTCAAGTATCTGATTCACTTGATCGTGCCACGTCTTCCTTGGGCGTCCTCGGCTTCTTCTACCATTCACATTTGCGTCATAAATTCTCTTTACACTCCTTTCTTCATTCATTCGCTCAACATGCCCAAACCAACTAAGCGTCCCTTTCTTAATCTTACTTATTACGCTCACAAGGGCCTTGCATTCTTTTCGGATCTCCATATTCCTCACACGATCACACATGGTTTTACCACACATACGCCTTAGGGATCTCATTTCAACAGCACTCAGTCTACTTAAATCCTGCCCCTGCCAGTTCCATGCTTCACTGCCATACATCATGGTAGGTAGAAGCACTCCATCGTGGATTGTTAGCTTCGCTTCTTTGGACAGTTTTTTTTCCCAGGGCGACAAAAAGAGTAGAAAGGTATATGTACGTTACACATCACTTAAGTAGTTAATCAATTACTGCATTGCGCATATTATGTGTAATATCCACCTGTTCATAAATTATTGTCCTGTGAGAATTTCAAGCATAATTTGCATTGTGTTTCGTCATTCTGTGTTAGAATTAAATGACATTGTTTAAGGAATGTTCTCACTACATTATAATTCTACTATAGATCACCAGTGACTATTTCTGAACACAACGTAAATAACCATGTATTATTACCATGATATAATGGTATAAACATGACATACAAGGCACAGTTCTGCTTTGAGTTAACCCAGATAATACGCACGTTGTGCAAATAATCTAACGATGAACACTTAAAACAATTACATGATTATTACATTCAATACTGGAATTACAGTAAATACAGGTAATACGGTATTTTCACAAACGAGGGAATCTGTTGAAAATGTATGGAATATTTAAAGGTAATTTTTTTATTTTAATCATCCTAATGTTTGTTTTTGTAAGTCTGTTAAAAACGATCTAAATTTGACAAAACCAAAACGGCCCGTGATAGTCACTGGCACCAAATACGCACGTCAACAAACAATAAAGTACAGAAATGAGTCAGAAGCCGGCCGAAGCTCACGACGCGTCGTCACACGTGACGTCACACTATGGCCCCGCCCCAAAATATCATTTAGGCGGTATTTTAAAAATGGGAAACATAGATTCGCTGTAGAAAATTTATTCGTCAACATAAAAATAAAATAAAAATGCCATAATCATCGTCATTTTTTTGCTTATTTTTTTAAGCAATTAAAAAAAGTTTAGTTTTCATTAATTAACTAGTTTCTTTCTTTAAAAATTATTCATAAAATAAAAAAAATTAAAATTAACTTAATAGGTTTTTTAATTTATTTTAAATATATTTTTTAATTTTATTTTCTTAATTTATTTACATTATAAATTTACGTCGAAATTTACTATATTAGAGGAACAAAATGGGAATGAAATAAGTAAATGCTTACCGTTGATTAGCTACAAATGTAGTAGTTGAATCATAATATGTGAATTGCTCTCCACACAGATGAGGACTATGGATGTTTTTAAGAATTCTTAGGCTGGATTGTTGCACAGAAATTCAAATTTTCATCAAATGTTCATTTGACGGGTTTTTTGGCAAGGGGTAAGGCTCTCGACTAGCGATCTATAGATCACGGGTTCAAATCCCGGCGAGCACGAGTTTTATTTGATTGATTTATGTTATTTCATAATATAATCATTTAAAAATAATGTAAGGTATATTTGTGGCATGTTCCAGTGTTGAATAAACTTTCAGTATCGTCCTGGTGTAAGACCACCGTTCAGAATTGCAACGTTGCTTGTAATAGCTTTAGTTGAGTTTTGTGACTAGATCTGAAGAGAAAGATACTTAATCATCTTCCTCTTTCCAATCTCATTCCCCTCTCTACTACTTCAACCTCACTACATACCCCAATTGAGGATGCCATATTCTCAATGGCTCCAGACGGTTGGGAGCAGCTAGGATTATTTTGCGGTATTTACATTAAAAAAAATTCAGCGCCATTTTGTTTTTTGACATTTGAAGAGCTCATTAAATGCCGATTCGAAGTCCGTTTCAGCTTGAACAAAATGGTGATCAGCAGAAGACGACAACTATTATATTGTTAACCTCGTAAGCTTATTATTATAAAAAAAAAACTAAAACGCACCTAGATCGGCGTTAAACGGGGACCTTCTAAATAAAATAATTTAAAATAACAAAATGGTTTTGAATTTACATTTACCGACTTTGTTACACGTGAATTTCTGCGAAACAATTAGGTTTATTTGTAAGCTTTTGTGGACGGCTGTATAGCCTGCAGAATTTTGTATTTAAACTCTTATTAGTGGTTTGTATCTGTGTGTAATATAAAACAGAGAGGCGCTTTTGATTTTCAAATAAATTTGGTACTCCGTGCAGTAAAAGAGGTCAACGCGCGAGATATATAATGCGACGATTAATGCTAAATCACGTTTTACGTTAAATTTTTCCTACGAATAAATTTACGTTATAAGTACAAAAATATGCATCGGATAAATTGAAGCTTTTCCTTGTTTGTTAATCAATTTATAAAAAATGTGTTTTTTCATCAGATATATAAGATAATTTTCAGGCTAAAATTATCTGTGACAGTTTCCATTGATTAACTAGTATCTTTCTTTAAGAATAATTCATAAAATAAAAAAATTAAAATTAACTTTTTAGGTTTTAAAATTTTTTTTAAAATTATTTTAATTTTTTTTAAATTTATTCACGTTTTAACCCGCTAAACTACTTATGTAGTTTGTCAGCAGAAAAGCTAACAGTAATACCTCAAATTGTAATATTTTAATGAATGAAGACAATATTAGCGAAACTTAAAATACAAAATCTGAAACAGAAAAATCAGGAAAAGATACGGTCACATGTCTTCATTCATTAAAAAGTAGCTAAATTGATTACAAATTTCTTCCAAGGACTTTGTTCGTGCTCAGGTCAAACATTGAAAGAGCTCTAACATTGTTATGAATGTATTTACGTCATTTACCGATTGGAGAAAATGTCGCCACGTAGCAAAGTACACGTTTTTATAGACCAATCGATTATGCATACACCGATACATTTTTTTCTTCATTGCCTCATAAATGCAGCAAGCCACTCGGTACGAATTAATGCGAAAAAACGTATTAAAATTATGTAAATCTTCAATCTGTGGTCCTATTCCTTGAAGAGAAAATTTATTAGAAGTGACTTTAAGAGATTAGTATGATGTTTTCTTATCTTCCCAAGGTTGTCTTTCTCAATAATCTGTCTAAAAATTGTTGTGAGTTATAGGCGACTTTTTATGGGAATTTTTCAACACGAAAGTTAATTGTTTATGTTGGATAATTACTGAAAGTAATCACGATAAGAAAATGTTGTGTACTTTTTAGAAACGAACCTTTTGTACAGATTGGTACGAACAAAAATTTGACGCTGGAAATATCCATTTTAATAATCGTGTCTTTCGTTTTAGGAACATTTACTCTGTTTGTCAAAATGTGTTGAAAAAAACAATACATGTCGTGGGTCATTTTTAGTAGAAAAAAAACTAGCTGAAGTCCCCGGTGTTGCCCGGGATATACACAAAGTTTTTTGAAATCAGACGCGGACAATGACCTTCCTTTTATTTTCAAGATCAAGTTTGCAAATGTTCATCAAGAAGTATCGAAAATCTGTTTTTAGGGCTGGGAAAATGAGATGGGGTATTTTTTAGAAATCTCATGTAGGCAATGACATTTTTTCTTGTTTTGAAGGGTAAGCGAGCAAAATTTCTTCAATTTTGGAATAAGACTGTATATTGGTTGAAAAATCGAATCCACGCCATCCGCGCCCACCTGTTACAGATCACAGAAACTCTCCGTTGTATAAATAGACAATAGATAGATATGATTTAAAATTTTATTTTCATTTATTTATGGGGTATTACGCCGTTTTGCGCTACCTCCTTCTTTAGCCAATATTTCTGACAGAGTTAAATAAATAAAAAGATTGAAAATGATAATTTTCTTTTTTTTAAATAATCGTCAGTGCTTTTTCAACATACACGGTAAAAATGGACGTGAAACCATATATTGATTGTTCTTATTCTGCACCGGAAGTTATTGTAATAGCAATTGTTTGCACTATGATCTTATGTATTTAACAATATGTCACATACGTTGGTATTTTGTTGTTGTAATTCAGCTTTTTGTGTAATTTTTTTTTTATACCGATAAATAATTTATGTTTGGTTATTATATAATAGCTAATAATGACTTCCTAGTTTGGTCATAATTGCTAACTATGAGAATCGTGTAATATTCAACAATAATAATATCACATTAAAATAAGAGAATAGGAGTGATATAGAATAATAAAAAAACAATAGAAATTAGATTGCAAAATCAATAATTATGTCAAATTAACGGAGCGTTAAAACGCGTGTCGTCTGTCGCATTCATGTTTTTTGAAAAACGATTACCCATTCTAACATAATATTGTATAAATTTCATTGAATGAACTTAAGTTAATTGTCTTTTAATTGTGTTTAATGATTTGGTCATGGGTTGTTTTAATATAAAAGCATTTAAACATGAGTAAAAACACACTTTCTCGAAGCCAGTTACAGTTTTGCACAATTTGGTTTGGACAGCCAATTTAAACACAATTATTTGTATTTTCAGATATTCATTAAGGAAGGATACAAAAGCTAGTACAAAAAATTATCTAGCTATATTATTTTTCTGTCCAACAAAACCCTTATCGATATGTTTTCAACTGGTCAATGGTCGAGTTGGCATCGCGTTTGGCGATGATCCATGTTCAATAGGCGGCGTGTGTTCGATTCCTCGGCTGCTTATGACCTCCATCACGACAAAAGCAACATTTTCCGCTTACTGTAGTCGTAGCAGGAGATTTTCAAATATTGTCAGATTATTCGTAACCCGGGAAATGTTTGCAATTGTATGCAATTTTGTATTTAGACTGGACATTACGAGATTTATTGAGTATGAATTGTGGATTATTGAATGCTGTCTACATAAATGTTACCAGCAAGCGGGCCCAGAAATCATGGTTAATCGTTTAATTTATTAAATGTAGACATAATAAATTAAATTAACTGATAGCGGTAAGCTCCTAGGCTCAGAACCTCAGATATCACAGATTTAAAACTCAGCGAGTGTAATATAAATGAATGACATATATTTACACGCATTTCCAGAATGGAAGATCCCGGTATCGCTTTTCTGAGAGATCAGTACTCCAAATAGAAACGTTGCTTTAAATGTTTAGTGACCACATCTGATTAGCCAGGTACTTCTCAACCTACTTTTCCCTACCCTATCTCCCCACCCTTCTTTACTCACAAAGACCGCGCAATATAGTCCAAATTGAAATCATGAAATTTAAAAAATGATGTTTTTTGTAAATCATATTATTTTAACGCGAAGTTCGAAGTTTGTTATTGGAAGTGAAATTGGTAAGTAGGCACCTAACGTATTAAATCATATTAAATTAAATTTGCAAGATGAGAACGCCTAGTTTGGAAATTTCATGAATAAGTGCGTGGGGACTAGTTGTTTGTTACCTGCTGGCAATAACTGATTAATTCTTGCATTAGTAGCCAGTTTTCTCGTTTTAGACTACTTTGCGGTTATTCAAGTGAGTAATAGTTTGATAATTGCGCAAACAAATAATGAAACAAGTCGTGCATTTGCAAGTAAATTGTTCTCGTACTCTGTAGAAGGTGTTAGAGAGAATTCAATATTAAAATATTTAGAACAATTGATAAACCAGCCGTTTCAGGTACCTACATTCCATTACATCCCATTTAATTCCATCACAATCCCTTAATCACATTGTATCACATTAATACCATTATATGTATTAGGTACATTCCATTATCTTTCATTAAATTCTATTCCATTACAATCCATTACATCCCATTACATACCATTA
Source organism: Limnephilus auricula (assembly GCA_951813805.1). NCBI lineage: Eukaryota > Metazoa > Arthropoda > Insecta > Trichoptera > Limnephilidae > Limnephilus > Limnephilus auricula. The sequence continues at coordinate 6,182,000 of OX638401.1, forward strand.
TATTACACTAAATTACCTTTCATTACATTCCGTTTGATTACAGCCCATTACATCCGATTACCTATTACCATTATTTTACATTGCATTACCTTTCATTACATTCTACTCCAGTCCAATACATTACATTTTATTATATTCCATTCCATTGGAATCCATTATAGTCCATTATATTCTATTGTATCCCATTACATTACGGTCCAATACACCCATTAATTTACATTACACATTACATGGGTTTAAATTCCTGTAAAGATTATAAGTAATACACAAAAAAAAGTTCAGTTGGATCGGTCATTAGGACCACAGTGCGGCCTTTCCATAAATAAACCAATAACGGCGTCCCTAAATATTATATATTTTCGGCTCAAAACACTATTCTGACATAAGCCAAAGAGCTGTGAAATATCCAGTATGAAAAATTCTTTAATTGGTCCGTTTATTTATTCCCACTGTTCAAATCTATTCCAGGGAGAAACTGGGCATGAAGTAAAAACAATTTTCTAAACATTTTGTGCTTTGAAATTTAAAAAAATAACACTGACAAACACTACGCATTAATGCAAAACCATCTGTTTTTGGTTTGAAGATTTGATCGCTCAGATATATTTTTAAACATATATACGAGTATGTTAGATGCTTTAATTAAATTCTGCGTGTAGAAACACACTGTCGCATTTGAAATAAGTATTTTTATATCAAGTCTTTTTATAAGCCCAGGAAAAAATAAAGTATTAGGCTTATAAAAATTGCTTTAAAACTCAAAATTTCCAAATTCGAAACCCCTTTTGGTTTATAGTTGATTTGTATAATATGGAAAATTAAGTGCCTTAGAAACCTATTAAGGGGATTTTTCCATACAAACGTATTCCCTATTTATCTCTCTGGATTTCAACCCTAGAGAAAATATTGTTTTTACATAAAATAGGTATCAACTACTAGCGTGTTGGTACTTTTTTTTTTGATAAATTACTTTTTATAGAAGTTATGACCTTCCAAAAATCAATAAAATTGACTGGTTTAAACGCCGTCAAAAGACGTTCAGTATACAAACTAGACAATATTTTTTTTAAAAAAGCAATACGTACAGACATAGAATAGTTTTTCTTATGTAGTTGGTAAAAAAAAAATGGAAAATCAGTCCACTTTTGGAGGAGAAAAGTGGGGATTACAAAACCTCGATTTTAGTTAGGTATTAGTAGCCCGAGGTGCATTGTCCCTTTCGCTCAATTTCCGGTGGAGTAAGAGCAACAGTGAAAGCAACAATTTAGTAAAATCTATTTTTCAAATTTCTCCACCACCCGGATATCATCTTAATATAAAACACTCTTTTTGTGGATGGTTTTTTTGTGTAAATCAAAACAGGCGGTTGGTCTAATGTGAGAATTTAAACCTTATCGTGATCTACGTAAGGACTTTTATTGTTTGCGGCCCGATTTTAATACAATGTGGTGCATGCCTTAATTGATTCTGCCCCGAGCACTACATGTTAGTAGTACAAAGGTCAGTAGTAAAATTAATTGTCAGAAAATAACTGCGGAATATATGCACGACTTGACGTCTTTATTTGCTAAAGGAATTGGCATTAATTGTATTAAAATTATAGGTCTTTGGGAAGAATTCCAAGAGTTACAATGATAATGCAGGGTCATAAATCAGACTAAGGCGATATGGTATTTATCTTAAAGGTCCCGTTTAAAATTGATACGGAACTAGATATAAATCTTATGCATTATAACGAGGGCGTCGTTCATCGTTACACAAATAGCAACATAACCTAACCTATCGTAACCAAAAGCATGTGTAAGTGTAAAAACGCCTTGAAAAAAAGCACACGGTGAATATTATTATATGGAAAGGATGTGTTTTTGAGCAAACATGGTAAAAAACCCGGGAAAATGGAGTATTAAAACAAATAAAATTAAATCCCACTTATTTAATTAATATATAAACACGTTTCCGAACCAATTAATTGTTACTTCATCAGGATAAAATAAAAATAAATACTTCTTTAGTACTTATTCATTTTAAAGGTACTTTTGACATCGGTATTTTCTAAATCAAACAAAATATTGCAATTGTATCAAGTACATTACAATTGAAGCATGTTTTTGTCTTTGCATGTCAAAGTGGGACAGATGTTTAGGAATTAATCAGGTACATATATATATATATATATAGGGTGTCCGGGGGTAAAGTGCATTAACTTCGGGCGGTGATTCTACATGATAGTGTAAGTAATAAAGATAAATATTTTTCTTCGAAATTTTAACTTTTAGGGGTACTTTTTTGGTAAAAAGATAAAATTAGTACTGCGTGTGCGGCCTGCACTATCAGGTATTTTCCGCTGTTACGATACGCTCCAATCAAAACCAACGTCGCCACAAAGCGCCCGGCTGACTCACAGCAAATTTATCGGGTAAGTTTGTACCTTACGATTTTTAATAGGTACGTCTTTTTGTATGGGAAAAAAAAGTTGGAATTACGAAAAAAGTTGTTAATATTTTTTACTTCTACCATCATGTAGAAGCACCACCCGAAGTTGATGCACTTTACCCCCGGACAGCCTGTATATGTATATATATATACATCATGGCCGGCTACCGCCTTAGCGTCTCGAGGAGTACAAAATGACAACACGTCTGATTGACGATGAGTTTGAGTTTTTAGTATATGTGTGTTTATAATATATAGAATGTTTAAGTGAGTACAAGCATGGGTGCACGACCGCCAAGTAACGAAGTCAATGCTGTCGCTATTTAAACATAACCTTTTTTAAAAGTCTAATCATTTTGCATGTTTAATATTCTTGCAGTGAAACAACACACACCTGAAGTAACAACGAGTATCAACAACAATCGCCGCCATTTGCAAAATTTGCAGTAAAACAGCATAAAGACAGAATAGAACAGTGACCAAACAAAACAATGAAGTAAAGTAAAGAAAAGTTTAGACTAGACCTAGAAGCCACTGTATTCAGAAGTAACCAGACGTCTTATTTTGCCATAGTTTGTTTTGTCAGTGTTCTTTTTTTTCCGGTTACCACAAAAAACATAGACCGATTAACAAATAATTGAAAATAAAATAAAACTCACCTGTATGGAGATAACCGCAGTGAAGAAGGCAGCAATGATTGAGACTAAAAAAGCCAATTTCGACGGCACCGCCATCTTCAGGAAAAACACTTAACTATGTCACAATAAACTAAAAACACTTTTTGCTAATTTTCTTCTATCACTTTTTATAATACTAAAAATCCGAGAAAGCGTTGCACATTGGCATTTCTGTAATTATAGTAATATATTATTTATAATATACGGGCACATATTATGAAATATTAAACAATTTCTACTGATTAGATGGTATGGTAAGACGGAGAAATCTATTTTCTTCTTTGTTACATTGTTTGTTCGCATTAATTTGTGCACGTAAAAGTGTCGTAAGATTTATATTAGATTATTTTTATTTAAATTTTTACAATTATAGAAGATACATGTTAAATACACGGAGAAAAATGTTATTCGAAAAAACGATCATTTTAATAGTAAAAACGGTTAAAAACGGGACTGAAGTTCTTACGAACAAATTAACAGTGTTTCAATGTTTGTTGGCGGGAGCATGTAAGAATAATTTGTTGGTATACGTAATTTCGTACGTATACCTTTTTACGAATAAAATGATCGTATTTTAGAATAACACTTCTCTCCGTGTAGCTGAGAGATCCTGTGCTGAAGTTTTGGATTAGTTTTCCGCTTTCCATGGTACAACTTCATGGCGAAAGGTTTTTTTTTTAAACTTCTATGAAGATGTTTTTAATAAATTAGTAAATTCTTTTTCCGGTAGTTCCTTAAGCCAAGATTTGATGTAATTAATGTAGCTACTTTTTGTTTTAATTTGTTTGATACTGTGTGGGAGTTTGTTATATAACTTTTCTGTTAAAAATTCAGAACTTCTTTGTCCAAATTTAGAATTACACTTAGGTATATTTAGTATGTCTGTTTGTTTGGCTCAGGTTTGATGATCGTGTGAGGTATTTGCCTCTGTGTCTTTTTTGAAGTGATGAACCAGAATATTTTTTTGTAGTGAACGATAAGAATTAAATCTAATCATCGAAGACAAAATTAAACAGTCTCAATTAAATAATGTGAAACGAACTGAATTGAATTGAACCCAGGTCCTTCGTCTTACCGGGGCATTGATCTGATCAATGCGCTATTTCGACCATGGGATTGAATTAATTTATTTAAAAAATAAAATTGAGCACAAGAATAGGTAGGTATATTGTGCACACGAATAGGTATGTAACTATTAATAATGCAGGGAAGTAACAAAACATTATCTCACAGTCCCATCTTAGACATCCCTTTCACCGTCCGTTATATCTACTCCCCCACTCTTCACTATTCCCTAGTCAGGCCCTTACTCCCACCCCAACATTTATTAATATATTATGTTCACCCATTGTTTTGTAATGTCAAATTAGTAAATTTTGCCCTGAGGAAGGAACGCTTGTTCGGAAACGGGCGGAGCTAAAAATTTTATTTTTTATTTTTTTACATGAATACCGCACAAGAGTCCCAACTGCTCCCGTTTGGAGCCAGTGAGACTATGGCATCCCCTAGTGAGGTATGTTGTGAAGCTGAAAGTAGTGTGGTGGGGAAGGGGATGAGAAAGAGGAAGGTGGGGAATTCAGATCTGGTCACCAAATCTGATAAAGCCGTTTCAAGCAACTTCTCAATTCTGAATGGCGGTCTTACACATCAGAGTATCTTCCACTCTGTTGGTTCTAACAAAGAAATATTTTTTCATTTATTTATAATGGATAACCACAAAGTTATAGCTACATTAAAAAATTCTTAACTATGTATTTGGGTGATGTTTCACAAAATTGGCGCCCTATAAATTAACCAAGCATCGCTTGCTTTTGTGATGGAAATGTTACGGAAACAAACGATTTTTGATTTCCTTTATAATTACCTTAATGACACGTATGTTGACTCCGAAAATAAGCAATCCACCGATCAATAGACATTGTGAAAGGAAAATTTACAAAACATACACGAAAGTGATATTGCACCACGTCAAGTCATTATTTCCATTGTTTGATCCGAAAGGGAAATGTATCCATTATTCTACCTCATTCAACCAATTAATTCTGATCCGAAAGGGAAATTAAATATTTTGCTTTGTTCAACCAATTAAGCGGCAAGTATTAATTGATGCCATGTCAATAGTTGTTGTTCAATTAGATTTTGTATTCGTGTAATGACGATCCGTGGTGGTCGAAGAAAGATCTACAAACTTATCTGTGCTGGTGGGAAGAAGAGGAACTAACAAAATAACATTTTTAATGACGTTTTTTTTTTACATTAACTCTACCCAGGAAGCCATGAGGAAAATAATTTCCCTCAAGGCATATATCATCTATTAGAATGCTGTGTGGATGGTCTTTTTCAGGAGAGGAAGGTGTGAACATGGGTCTTGAAGAGGCCCGTGTTGTAGGAGAAAGGAAACACAGAGGCTGGCAAATCATTCCACAGCAGAGCTGTTGAACTCAGGCAAGAGTCGTAGAGACGACCCGTTCTTATGTGACAAATGTCAACCGTGTACATACACGGAGAAAAATGTTATTCTAAAATATGATCATGTTATTCATAAAAACGGTTAAAAACGGACTCAATTCTTACGAACAAATTAACAGGGTTTCAATGTTTATTTATTTATTTATTTATTTATTTATTCACGCCCATAGAGCTTTTACAACAATCATAATACAAAAATAACAGAAAAATAAACAATAATATACAAATTATGTTACATCATTGTTTAGTAAGTGGGAAACAGAATTTTTGAAATTTCAGAAATAAATTTTGATAAGGAATAAACGAAAATATCAACTGAACTAAATTTATTTCCAAGCCTATGTAGTCTTTGGATTGGGGAGTTATTGAAATAATTAGTTTTCGAAGGATAAACAAAGAACAGCTCTTGAAGCCTCGTGTTACAATTTGGTACTCTGAATGTTATTAGTTTAGTTAAATCAGGTGCGTCAATTGTGCCATTTACTAATTTAAATAAAAGTACCATATCGCTCTTGGTTCTTCTAGAAGATAAGTCAGTTAAATTAAGTCGTTTCAATAATATATCATAATTAATTTGTTCAATGGGTATGGAGAGTTTGAAATTAATGAATCTTAAAAATTTATGTTGAACTCTCTCAATTTTTACTTGATGTGCTTTATAGTATGGGGACCAAATAGTAGAATTATATTCTAAATTACTTCTAACTAAGGCAGTGAAGAGTATTTTAAATGAATAAAGTGACGTAAAATCTTTGACTGTTCTTAAAATAAATCCCAAACATTTCATAGCCTTATTAGTAACTTCATTAATGTGTGGAACAAACGTTAATTTTTCATCAAATACGATACCCAGATCCTTGATATGAGACATCTTTTTAAGAGAAATATTATTGATACTATAATGAAACATAATAGGATTTTTGTTTCTACAGAAAGATATGAATTGACACTTATCAATATTTAAAAACAGTTCATTATGATTACACCAATTTTGTAAACGATCGAGATTGGATTGAAGGATATTACAATCATTAATACAGGTAATCGTTTTGTAAATTTTTAAATCATCGGCAAACAGGAGTATGTTTACTCCATTAAAAACTTTTACAATATCATTGATAAATATTAAAAATAACACAGGACCCAAATGAGAACCTTGTGGAACTCCGCTGGAAGCCACAAATTGCTTAGAAGTGCAATCTAAAATTTTTACACAAATTTTTCTAGATGACAAGTAACTTTTGAACCAGTTTAACATGCTACCAGAAACACCTTGAACTTTTAGTTTATGAATTAAAATTTTGTGAGATACCTTATCGAATGCCTTGCTAAAGTCTGTGCACACTGAATCAGTTTGAGATCGTTTATTCAATGTTTCAATTATATGATGTTGATAAATCATAAGGTTTGTTAGAGTTGATCTTCCCGAAATGAATCCATGTTGAAATGGTGTAATAACTTTAATTAATTCCTTATTAAGTTTCGTTAATAAAATAGATTCAAATAATTTAGGAATTGCAGATTGTATACATATAGGTCTATAATTTGAGACGTCAGTTTTATCACCTTTTTTAAATATAGGCGTTAAAAAGCTATTCTTCCATTGATCAGGAAAAATTCCAGATTTTAGAGAGAGGTTAAAAATTTTCATTAGTGGAATTGTTAATATAGATATACATTTTAATAAAAATATTGGAGGAACATTATCAGGGCCTGCGGATTTATTTTGTTTTAAAGAGACAATTTTCTTTTTAATATCAGTTTCATTAAATATACAATTGTTTAAATCAATCGAATCGTCAAAATTGATATCATATAATGGAGAATCAGTTTTAGTGTCGTAGACTTCACCAAAGCAATCAGCAAATAAGTTTACTATATCTTGAGAGTTATCTGCTATTCTGTGTTTATAATACACTGTCGAAGGAAAACCAGATTCTTTACAATTAAGAGTATCAGAGAATTTGAAAACAGTTTGCGGATTCACAATGGCCAACTGTTCTAATTTATCAATATAGTTCAAATAGCACATTTTTGACATTTTTTTAGATTTTGACCGCAGGAGACGGAATTTAATGAAATCATCTCTATTCCTAGTTGTTTTATAAATTTTGTGACAAATTTTCTTTTGAGAAATAACTTCAATAAGATCTTTACTAAACCATTTGGGATAGCTATTAACATAATTTTTTATTGGCGGGAACATGTAATAATAATTTGTTGGTATACGTAATTTCGTGCGTATACCAACAAATTATTCTTACATTTTCCCGCCAATAAACAGTGAAACACTGTTTATGTGTTCGTAAGAACTTCAGTCCCGTTTTTAACCGTTTTTACGAATAAAATGATCGTATTTTAGAATAACGTTTTTCTCCGTGTATGTTGGGCGCGCGTTTTTACGTATTTCCCGACTATGCACCGGTGTCGAGGGGATCAATGATGCTAGTTCCTCGGAGCAGCTTCCATTGAAATACCGGTAGAACAAGAACAGTATTCCCACCCGACGTCTGCTCTAAAGATTGCAATCCGTTTGTTAAGACGTTACTTTATTTTTTTTATTGAAAATAAACGTTACCGGAGAGCAAAGTCGCGATAACATTTTTTACTCTAAATATGATCAGGAATCGCTGGTTATTGTCGGGTACGTACCGATACATCCTGTATATAAATGGCTTTAGGTTTGTTAACTGCAAAGATCATAAAGCCAAATACAGTACCTACGCTTAACCTATAAATCCATTTCTCATATAATTTCTAATAATGTACCTAACGTGTTTTCGAACCTTCAAAAAATTATTTACTATTAACGGAACAATAAAATTTAAGGCGTTGCATTATTTCTTGAGGTGTTAGTTTAAAATACAACAGGCCTTTTTTCATATCAACGCAATGTGAAAAACTAAAGGTGTTTTCCCATGAAATTAATTCGGCATCGCTCAAAGCGCGTATGTTTAGGTGTGCCCATTTGTGTAGTGTCTTTATTATGGTATGCCACCATGACCTCAAAACTTAACTTAATGATTCGTTAATTACATCTAAACTTTCTCAGCTAAATGACATTTTAATTACAAAATCCGCGATCCTCGCTTGATTATTGCTGGGGAGCTATTGTTTGGCAGATGTCGCTGTTTTAAAGGCTGTAAAATATATGTAATTTATTTTTGAAGGAGACAATATTATGGCTGGGAATTCCGATTTTCTACCAATTTATAACATAATATGACCCTTAAACAATAAAAAAATAAATTAATTTTTAAGATAATCTCTCGATACTGTCATCCCATAAAATTCCATCGATAGAAAAAATTCGCAAATATGCTCCGAAAATTAAAAAAACACATATGGTTCTGTTATTTAACAAAACATACGTTTGAAAAATTCACAGTGTTTCTCTACATGCTTCGGTATTGCTGGAAGAATTTTGGTCTATTTTAAGCGAGTCGTGTTTTATTAAACATTTTTCAAATTTCCGCTTGAACATTATCGTTTTTAATATTAGCCCGCTCACATATAACATTTTATATTAAAAAAGGGTTAGACAATGTTTCTGTGGTATTATTCCGTTAAAAAAGCAGTAAAAATCTCTAATTACCTATTGTTAATCTAAAGTTAAGACGTAGGTAAGGGCCTACTCAGATAATACGCGTGTAAAATAGCCCAGTAACTTTAGAGATCTGATAAAAAAGTTCACCTTTACTATTGTCGTGAACTGCTATCATATTGTGAATGATCTTTTAATGGAAGGTCGTGGGAATATCTCTACAATTGTCAACTACAAAAAATATATTAATTTTACTTACATAATAGTCATTGACGTCACTGACGCTTCTGTCTGAATTCTTGCCATTTCGAGAGATATTTCTTAGTGTGGTATAAATTATTTTTAAACGACTAACACTTAATTTTTCATTAATCTTTTATTAAGAGTCAATTAAAATTCTTAAGTCGTGAGCATATAAATCTTGATTTTAAAATATCTCTTTATCTCTCCACCCACTTTCTTCTTTTTTATTGTTACACTCATACATTTATTAATTAAGTATTAAGAACTGTTTTCACCTCAGGCGAAAGTTCCTACTGATATTTAATGACTAACGTAGTAGGTACTATAACCATTTAATTATTTAATTTAATATAACTTATCAATTGTATTCTAGTGTACTGTGTACGTCTTAATAAACCAATAAATAATATGCGTAGTATCATTATACTAACTCCTTACAAACCATTAGAGTATTATACGTATCTCCAGTTAGAAGCCTAATTGAATATAACTCAGTAGTTTGGTCTCCATCTTACAAAATTCACAGTTATAACATGCATAGAAGACAGACGTAAAATAAACGACATAACCTTTTTATTAAAAATACTAAACTCTAAATTCGACTTTTGCGAACTCCTGCAACTCATAAACTTACGAATACCCCTGAAAGTAACAACACGATGAAAAACACTATTCTACTGCAGCATTCATAACCGTAACTATATTGCCCACTCTCCGATACAACGATTTCACACTATGGGAAATAAATACTTGGGTGATGATGACATATTAAATATATACTTGGCGAGTTTTTTGGAACATGTAAAATATTTATTCCAACACAATTCCTAAGCAGATCTTGAATTTTTGTAAACCTATCTAATCGCTGCATTTTTTTCTTGTATTTTTATGACTTGTGTGTATTTTTCACTACCAACAAAACGTGTGTGCCGTACCTGTACTGGGCGTTAAATAAATAAATAAATACAAGTAAAGTGTCACAAGACGAATTGTAATTTTTAATTAATAAGTGATGGTATCCACTCTCATTCTATTATACAGTCTTCATTCGGTTATTAATGAATTAAAAGCCTTAAAACTTTATGTAAAGTTAACCGCAATATCTCTGCACAGTGTGGCCATTGTTCACAACAGACAATGGAATATTGTCGCAACTTTAAATCGAAAAAAATAAAAATATTTATATATGTATGAGAACCGCGTTTTTCGCGCCACGAAGACAATGGCGAAAATTAACATTGTTAATGGGCGGACTTTGCATAAAATGCAGACCAAATTTGTTTGTTGTTAAATTATTAGGGTTAAATTAATACGTCGCGCTAATGGCAGACCGTCATAATTATTTTTCTTATTGTGTTAATAAAATTTTAACACAATCAGAACAGAAATATTTTCAAGTATTGTAAATTTGTGAATTCTTTAATGGCCCACATAAACGAACAAATTCTTGTAAAAATACTACATTTTGGGAGGCGGGAATGGGTACCGGGGAATTTATTGGAACCATTTATTGGATAACCAACACCTATGCCATAGGTCACACAAAGTGGTTCTTTGCGTTTGGTGACTTAGGAGGGGTGCCCGTGTTCATGGGGTGAGGTTTGTCTAGCTCTTGGCAGCGGATGATCTGAATACACTGAACTCCAGATTCCTACCCAACCCTCATATCTTTTTCCTTCCAAGAACTTCCTCTCCTTCCTTTCCCTAGAAACACCCTCCACATAGCATCCCAAAGATGACATAGACCCCGAGGGAAATTATTTTCCTCAGGGCTTCCCGTGTAGAGCTAATGTAAAAAAAAACATAATCTTCTATTCCGATAAGAGTAGACTGCCGCCTGCCAACCTAACTTAAAATATTTTTCAATACGGTTTTCTTGTTTTTAACATATATTCGTTAAATAGGAAAAAAATGGAGAGCCGATTAAATTAAGACGCTCATTTTGAGATAATCGATTAGTAGAGACCTGAAAATTTTACGTTTTCGAATTTTGTGATTTTCATGAGAATATCGCGAAAATTTTGTAATTTTCAAGCGTTTTTCTGGTATTTACAAATTAGATGTCAGTTTTATGTGTTCTAAATAATTCGATAATAAAATGAATTAGTTTAAGGGTAGCAAAGCTGTGTTTTAGTATGGCTTCATTTTTCCTTTGAAATTTTAATTAATGGTTGAGGGGAAAGGCACCGGTAAATTTTATTGATTGATTTGTGTTTTCAGTATTTAATCATTTAAAATTATAGAAGGAATATTTGCAGCACGTTTCGGCGTGGAAGTTACTCTCCTTTGTTGTCACACATACCTTCAGCCTCATAATTCATAATGGTGATCGGTCATCTCCAAATACAATCGTGTTCTAATGTCCATCACAATATAACATGGTGTCAGATGTAGGATACAAACTCACGCTCCCTTTCAAGGTTACGTTAGGTTATGGGTTATTTACAATTTTTTTAAATTACGTTTAAAGACTTATCAAAGGGATGTGTTGAAATGCCACTTTGTTGAGTGGGCATGGAACCCCTCACAATATACACCAATTAGGGATGCCATAGTCTCATTGGATCCAGGCGGTTGGGCGCAGTTTGGACTCTTGTGCGGTATTCACATAAAAAAATTGGTAGGTATGTATTTTTTTATTTTATATATTGAAAGAATAATTTAATTCACAGTCTCAACAAACAAGTCCTGCTAAACCAATTCTATTGGCTTGTTAACAGGTGTTTTTATTTTACTTACATATACATTGAAAAAAAAATTACATCTTATATCTTCATTTTTTATACATATTAACATAAAAATATTTTTTCCGATAGACTAGATAGATTCCGACCTTATTCATAGAATTACATTGCTTATAGTGTCAGGTAATAAATTAAATATCTTCGGTATGTTGAATTCAAACGTTCTGTGTCTTTATTTATTATTAAATTTCGGAACCATTAATCCGTCGTTGCGCGTGAATCTAGTGCTATATTTATGTTCTAATTTCTCTTTATGCTGCGGGGTAAATATATGCTGAATTATAATTTTATGCCATACTATAAGCCTTAACAGTTAAGATTTTGGCACTGAAACAGCAACGGTGTATTATGTCTCTGTTTGAACATTTTAGGGACTACTAATAATTTTACAATTGCGTTTTGTACAACTTGGATTTGTTTCAGATTGGTTATAGTAGCATTTCCCCATATTGTTACTCCATATCTTATAATAGATTCTGCCAGTGACAAATAAATTATTTTGAGTGTTTCAATTGATAGAATCAAAATTTATGTGTATATTCTGCCAGCAATTGATCTGAGTCTTTTACAGGTTTTTTTTAATAAGTTTGTCCTATTTAAAAAACAATCTACTGTAACACCAAGATACACATATTCTGTAACTAATTCTAAGCTTTCACATTTACAATTAGTTGGAATATTTTTATGATTGAATTGAAATTTGGCATTAGGTGATCTAATATGCATTAATATTTTTATAAGAATTTATGGCTAATGGGAAGGGCCTTCGCTAACAATGTTATATTTTTATTTGTTGTGAGCATGCTCTATTTGTTGAGAATCTAGGTGTCAATACGTACCAATGTGCAAAATACGTAATTACCAGTTTGATTTACGTGCATGCAGCTAACATTATTAATTAATTAACCGATCGACTTTTCCGTGATTAAATTATCTATTAAATCGATCATTGACACTTCAATATCATGATCATATCGTGAATAACTATTGTATAATTATTACAAAATATGCGATCGCTGTTATTATTAGAAAGAAAGAAAGTTTATCATTGGTTCCAAGAAAAAAAATCGTATTTAAATATAAGAGAGAGAGAGAGAGAGATTATAGAATGGATGCAAGTTGGTTTGCAATCCCAATATTAAATAGTTGTATCTAATATATTTTCGGTCATAGTCGGCCTCCATCGTGGAGGGATTTGAGGAAAGGAGATTCGAATGAGGAAGACGGGGAAGTAACAGGGTAATCAGATCTGGTCACCAAACATGAATAAATCCATTTAAACAAGATTTCGCTTCTGAATGGTGGTTTTTTACCAGGGTGGTACTGAAACTATCTTCCACTAGTATTATATTATTTCAATTGAATTATTGGTGACACAACACAAAAGGACTAAATCAAATTTACTTGCGATTTAAACCACCCACCTGCAGATTATTTGTCGAAAACCTTACCCCTCGACCACGGAGACCTTTATCTCGGTTTGATAAATGTCTGAAGTTAACTCTTTTCAGTTTAAAAACCAAAATCAGAATGGTTTTAAAAATGAACAAGTAAAAGGTCACACATCATCGTTGTCATCGATGAGCAATTATTTGTCACCGTGTCGTTGACATTTAAAAACTATCATAACTATCTGTTCAATCATAAACTGAAGGTTTATACATTTATGCGACACCATATATTTCACGACAAGTGTACGAATCCCAAATCGTAAAATGTAAATGGATTTTGCAACAGATATCGCACAGAATATCTACATACTTTTTTTAAAATTATACACTATTTCTCGACACCTTTTAGCCATATCGTTACAGTGTTAACGATCTAATTAACATGGACAATGGGAAAAAACGTGTTTTTACGATGCATCTGATACAATAAAAAAACGGAATTATGAAGTATGTAACGACCATCCATATAAGTGGCTTTGCAATCGTTATGAACCTTGTAGCAAGCTAAGTAGGTAAATTTTAGGAATGCGTTTTTCTTTAACATATTGATACATCTATTAAATCGGGATTTTGCGTTGCTACGTATTATGTTGACGTGAAAAGGTGTGAGGGTAGAATTTTACACGGTTCGTGCCTAGATTGTTTAGAAATTCAAGATAATTATTGTACTTGTTTGTTAATCTCTGGGTAATTGTAATGTATCATAATAATCTCTGACCTAGTACCTACATACTTTACCATAGTGGTCTATGGGCTTTTAGGGTCACATGGTCTCGTTGCCGAGTTGTGCCGAAGGTGACTTAAGGTAGATTTACGAAGTCTAGATTTTCAGGAGCTCTTCAGATCAAAACTAGCCTTCATATTGGAAGGATATTTGTCCTCAGAAGTCAGAAGTATTATTATAAATACAATACCATAATAAACAGTCACTGTGTTATTATGGAACCTAAGTCTTTAAATCAAGCATCCTTTAGTTAATAAGGTTAATAAGTACCGGATATTACAGGTCCCAGTACTTCTCTGGGGAGAATATAAAGGACATAACAGAAGTCAACAGTTTACTTTCATAATTTCTTTTTTTTAATTATTTTAAGAATACAACCAATTATAGATTTATTTCTTGTTTTAAGAAATGAACGGAATTAAAAGAGCTGAATTATGTAAAACAAAAACAACATACACAATATTAAAATATAATATGAAGACAGGTTATATGTAAAACAAATTAAAATCATAAGAGATTTATTTAAACAACAACGGAAAAGTTATTCATTACACGTAAGAAGAAAAAATATATTTTAAAGACTTTTTATATTAATTCATTTTGAAATATTATTGTAATTATTACTTAGTCTGTTCATGCAAGAATTTTTATTCACACTTTGTTTTGCTTTGATCCACTTTGAATGGGATGGAAAAGCTAATTTTGGAAAAAAATATAAAAAAGATAATTTTGTAAAATAGAATCAGTTCACATAATATAAGGAAGAGGTAGGTTGGTGCCTGTATCTGGCCATTTTCATCTGGCGTAGTTAATATTATTTTAAAGTAGCTGGTCCAAGAATCAAAGAATGATAAGTATCATATCTATCTTACCTTATTTTGTAAATACGTTGTTTTTGCCTTTAAACAACATTGAAAATTTGTAAAAATGTTGACTGCTAACATGATACATATGCTCACCAAACTACACATAAATATATTATAGCGAACCTTATGAAAAATACGTGACTTTATCACGATTTTTAATCTTATTCATGTTCATGCACTTATGATACTTTCAGCACCTACTAGACATCGAAGTGTTTGTTCTGTCGCGTGACCAATAGCCAACAGGCAACTTAAAGTTCAAGCCAAAATACACAAATAAAGTATGCTGACTCACACCGAAAACAGGCTTCCGTCCCAAAACTTTGTCTGTAACCGGAAAGCCGACTTTATTAAGACGTCGTAAATCCTGGTACGTCGATACGTCAGACACCGTATTTTTATATTACAATCTACACATTTTATAATATCTACATGTATTTATTATTTTACCGGGCTCCTATAAAAATAAAATATGTTTACATTGCTAAGGCAGCTTTTGGACTTCGTAATGGGCATTTGCGATGTTTTTTTAAAATTCCGATTCCCATATGGAAACTATATCAGAATCCAATTCACAAACCTTTGTTTTACACGAGCATTATTTTCATGTAGGTACCTACGTTTTCATACATATACAGTATTTTGGGACAATACTAAATCGTCAAAATATGGCAACATAATCACAGATTATGCTCATGTTGTTGAGACTTCATTTTGGAGGCAGGTATGGGTACCGCAGCTCCGGGAACCATTTATCGGATAATCAACACCTCTTTCTTAGGTAACCCTAAAGGTTTGCTACATTTGGTGACTTGACGGTGCCTATCTACCTACCTAAAGACTGGTTGAGGGAGAAATTAAGACCTCTCTAGCCGGACTCTCTCGACCCATGGATTCATACATCCCTCACTGCTGGATACATTGAACTCCAGATTCCTACCCATTCTCCATACCCTTTTCCTTCCCAAAACTTTCTCTCCTTCCTTTAATAATAATAATATTTTGATGATTTGTATAGCACCGTTTTTGTGAAAAATCACCCTCAAGGGCACTGTAAAAGCTTTATTTCCTATTATTATAAGATATTTTATTTTTATTGTTTTATTTTCATTAAAAAAACTCTCCACACAGCATCCCCAAAGATGATATAGGCCCGAGAGATTTTTTCATAACGGCCTTCTGTGTGGAGCTAATATAAACAAAAATATTCATTTTCCTTTTCGTTGCGGTCAACAAATCGTCAAAATTATATTTGAAATTCACAATAACGAACAATAACAATCAATAATAAATAAATATGTCTTTTTATCAAAAAATGAATATAAAACGAAATATACAAACTACTTTTACTTATAATATAGTTATTTAAGACAACAGGTGCCAAATAATGTCCGCCATTCGGTTCCAAAGTAGAACACGTCCTTTTTTCATCAACATATATAAAAAAACATCAAATATACACATGGAAAATATAAAGTACATACATTCAAATACGACTAGTTTATAAATTAAAATTTGATGAACTGACAGAATGCACTGTTATTTTTTTTAAATTAAAGGAGTTCAATACATCACAAGAATCATAGATAAACGTATTTCAATTCCAGCAATTAAAAAACTAAATCCACGAAATTACACCGTCATATTCCATGTAATAATATAACAAGTAAACGAGCCGTTGCCGGTTAGCGGAGTTAAGTTTGTTCACTTAACCGGAAAGCCGCGGTTACCTAACACACTCATCACGAGACGATTGACCCGGAAAAGAATAGTGAATCAGAGTGTATTTTACCAACATAAGAATACCACTGAACAGAAATTCGCTAGAATTGTGATACTAACCGACTGTAAAGAAAACTGATGTCGACAATAGTTTACAAAAAGATATTTTGCTTCTTATGTCTCAGACAGACCACTGAAATTGAGTGAATATTTGTGGTAAATACACGGAGAAAAATGTTATTCTAAAATACGATCATTTTATTCGTAAAACGGTTAAAAACGGGAATTAGAAAAAAATTCGTACTGATACCAACCGATTATTCTTACATTTTCCCGCCAATAAACATTTCAACACTGTTAATTTGTTCGTAAGAACTTCAGTCCCGTTTTTAACCGTTTTACGAATAAAATAATCGTATTTTACAATAACATTTTTCTCCATATAGGTTTATCTATGTGGTTTCAATGTCCTTCAACAAAGATCGTTAGTATAAGTAGTTACATGTAGCTTTCATGCATCTCAACAGATGTCAGTTAAGTAGTATATTAGTAGAGTGGCAACTGAAGCCGTTTTTTTATAGTGAACACCTCACAAGAGTGCCAACTGCTTCTGTCTGGAGGCAGTGAGACTATGGCATCCTTAATTGGGGTATGTTGTGAGGCTGAAGGTAAGCGGGGAAGGAAAGGAGATGGGAAACAGGAAGGTCAGGATGTACCTGGCTATTCAGATCTAGTCACTAAACGCGGCTTAAGCCATTTCAAGCAACGTTTCAATTCTGAATGGTGGTCTCATACAAGGGCGATACTGAGAGTATCTGCCATGTTTTAATTAATTAATTGGGAAATAACACAAATTAATCAAATAAAATTTAATTGCACCCGCCGGGTTCGAACCCGCGACCTTCGGAATGGGAGTCCAAAGCCTTGCCTCTGGACTACGCCGGCCGTTGTGTCTAATACCTGAACTGATACGGCAATAGCCGATGATATTATACGATCGACAAATGGGAAACTTCAGTGTCGAGTTCTCTTGTTTCACAATATCACGGAACATCCATTAGAACGGACGTTTGGTCCAAATATTCATTGTAAACCACACGATAACATAAATAAAGTAATAGTAATCTCGACGAATCTCGAGCTGTATTAAAGATTCCAGAAAACTAATCAAATAATAACAATCACTAAGATTGAAGAACATCATACTTCTTTATAAAAAAATGTATTATTTAAAAAATATATTATATTTTAAATTTTTGTTCAAATTCATTGGAAGTAAGGAAAAATTGAGCTTAATTGCGTTAACAGACACGCCCACAACACTGTAATCGGTTTTTCTCTTCAGTTCAGAAAACAGTGTACATATCTTTTACATGGTTCGCTGTTTTCCGCAAAATATCACAAAGTGGTTCCCAGTTGCGGATATGCAGTAAATATTAATGTAGTATGCATAAAAACCCGCTAATATTTTAGTATTTCCCTGATGCGTAAGTAAATACATATTGGAGTCATCATACAATACATTTTTTCTACAAACTAAACGAAACTTTTAAGCTATTAGATTAGTGACTATTAAACAGTTACAGAAGGTGGTTTCTCTGGTTCTGGAAAAAGGACGAGTTGTGACTTGAGAAATTACGTTTTAAATTATTTTGTTAAATTGTGATTGCTGCACAATAGTCTCAACTGCTTCCGTGTAGAGTCAGTAAGACTATAGCATCCCCAATTGTTGTAAGTCCGAAGGTTCAGAACTGGTCACCAAACACGGTAAAGGTCATCTTCACTCTGAAACGTGCGGCAAATATATCTTATCCATTGGAGCGACCACGCGAAATATTTATTTAAATTTGCCTCGATTGCTCGAAATTTACTGACATTCATTTTTATTTTTTTTTGCCGACATTAAAAAAGTTATACCTTCGAATTTTAACATAAAGACATAAAAACTTATTAAAATGCTATGTAGGCAATGAATTAACTGTATTTTACCGTTATCTCATATAAAAAAAACGTGAAGTTTATAACCGTGCGTATGAAACTGCTATAACATAGAATATTTTCGATTACTGTATATATACTTGATAATGAAAGATATCTGTGGAAAAATGACTAAGGCGCTCCGCCCACTGAGGCAACTGAAAACCAACTAAAACCGGCTGTTTTCTCTGTCTTGATTGGTCAAAAAGCTTGTTTAACCATAGATGAAGAACAATCAGCTGACAGCTCGCAACTAGCAACGGCCGCCCAGGGCAATCAGCCGCGACAGTCGCAAGATGGTCGCAAGTCACCGCTTGCGTTACCATTGACAACGGGGTTTTGTGTGATTGTGAAGTGTGCGGGCCATCACATTGTCATACAAAGACAGTTGGCAGTTGAGAGTTTTCAGTTGCCTGAGTGGGCGGAGGCGCTTAATTTTAACCGTAAACAGCTGAACCAAAATTCGGCGTGAAAAAAATATTTTTTTTTAAAACATCGTTCCAAAATAGTGTACGAAGTTCGGATTTGCGCAATCTATGGTCGTAATTGATAAAAAATAATTCAATAGCTTGGTTTTAACACCAAAACAACAAACGTGGGAGCTACAAATATTTAAAAAAAAATCGAATTAAGAGATATTTTTTTAAAATCCTAACAGCAATCGGAAGTATTTAAAATGGCGCGTATATAAGCCAAAAATCGCTCCAGTGGTTTTATTATTTTTAATTAATCAAAGAATATTATGTTATTAATGATGTGTTTGTCTTTAATTAGTGATAGTATAAACCATGTTTAATGTAATTGTATTTGTGAGAGCTTTGATGTGAATCACTGTTTTCAACCCAAGTAAAAAAAAGGAACAAAAATTAATTTATTTCTCCCCCCCCGCCGGACCTTGAATCCGAGACCTTCGGATTACCCCTCCACCACGGAGGCCGTCAAAATACTTTAGTTGTTTGAAATAGCTTTAGCCATGTTTTGTAAGCATATCTAAATAGACAGTAATTTCCTAACCGTCCTCCCATTTCCTTTCCACTTAATCAGCCTCTCACCATAACTCACATTGAGGATGGGTCAGTTTCACTGGCTCAAGGCAGTAGAGACTTTTGTACTACGTTCACATAAAAAGGTAGTATAAAATATTTACAAAAACTTATCGTTAATATAAAGTTATCGTTAATATCTTTCCACTGTTGTGCAAACTTGTAATTTCTTGCTTATTTAATAACTTTTCACAGAAAGAATTTGACTTTTGAACCTATATAATATATTTACAACTGAGATGTATGATAGGCTGAGATGGCATCACGTTTGGGTCCCACCCAAGCGTCCACGGAGAAAAATGTTATTCGAAAATAATATCATTTTATTAGTAAAACGGTTAAAAACGGGACTGAAGTTCTTACGAATAAATTAACAGGGTTTCAATGTTTATTGGCGGGAACATGTAAGAATAATTTGTTGGTATACGTAATTTCGTACTTCTACCAAAAAATTATTCTTACATTTTCCCGCCAATAAACATTGAAACACTGTAAATTTGTTCGTAAGAACTTCAGTCCCGTTTTTAATCGTTTTTACTGATAAAATGATCTTATTTTCGAATAACATTTTTCTCCGTGTAGTGAGTTTAATTCCGAGGCTGGCTAAGTCCTCCATCACAATACAAGCAAGATTTTCCGCTCACTGTGGAGGTAGTAGGAAATTTTCAAATATTGTCAGGACATTCGTAACCTGGAAACGTTTGTCATTCTTAAAGAAAAAAAGTATTAAAAAATTATTAAGACTTATTTCATCACAATGAATTAAAACAGTAGGTAAACTAGTCCGAGCGAGAGCTCATACTGACGTCATCGACATTCGCCCTATTACTTCTCACGTGTCTCGAAAACGAAAAAGACAGAAGATACTAGAAGGATGACGTCACGTACGATCTCTAGCTAGTGTACCTATTTTTATGGCAAATTAGCACCAGTATTATGTATTGTATAGCTTTTCAAACCGCCCGCGAGTTGATATTGTTCAAAAATGGTGTTATTAAAAAATAACGAAGTTTATTATTATTATTAAGGTAGTAATATTTTTACATTTTTAGTATTATAAGATCTTTATTTACTTACAATGGATTTTTTTATTTCAATCTCAGTAAATTATTGTCTGGTCTTCCTTTACTAACAATTTAAGAATAGCATTTTTAACCTTGGCTTATTTTATTTTTACGTGTGTCACCCGTTTGGCCTTTTGAAGCCATTGGCAAACTGTCATCAAACCCAATAAAAATGCACATGCAGGACTTATTAAAGAAAGATATAAAATTTAATTTTATGTTAAATTGTAAATGATTTTACGGAATTATACTATTTTTATTATTAAATTATAATTATATATTAAATTCACCAAAATAAAAAATAAATACCCACCATTTAAAAAATAGACTATTAAGGGCCATTGACCAGCGGCTGAGAATAAAAGTTTAAAAATGCTTGCAACTGTACAGGGAGGTTCCGATGAGAGAAATCGATTATTCCCCATATCAAATTTTTTAAATTAAACATTTAATATCGATTTATTTCATTTAAAACTTGCTTTAACATATACGCACATTCATGTAAGCAATAAAAATGCTCGAAACGCACGATGATAATTATTAAATATCGTGTACTTCTTGTAAGTATTTATGATTACGTACTGATTTATTTTGTTGTATGATTGTATGATTTGAAATTTGTATAATACAATATTTCATTTGAAAATTGAACAAATCTGCCAACGACCAACGGTATATATAACCTTAGTATATTAAATAGTCAATACCTACGTACAAGAGTAAACACGTCAATACATCTAGAATTTGATTTAAAAAGGACTAATTTCCGGTATTCTCTATAGTAGTACCCTCTTAACAGTAATGTCTATGGAATGGAGAGTTTTAATTTTAGATGGGGAAAAACTTTCCTAATATTTGGTTTCATTAATACTACCGATATATTCAAATATCCGATTTACGAGAGAAAATGTGAAAACACAGTATTTTTTATGGTCTGGTGTGGTCTGCAAATAACATAGATGTCTAAAATCAAAATCAAAACTTATTGTCCAGGATTGCCAAGGGTTTGTGCCAATTTATCAAAAAAGTCATGGTGGTCACAGTCCTCAACATTTGCCGTATCTGTATTGATTAAATAGTACCTGGGTAATTACATATACTAATTTCGGTTTGTGGGTCTATCTGTGATTGTAACTCTGATTCAATTAACTTGAATTTGTTTAAAAGGAGTGTGTTGTTTGGCGGTCCGTCCTCTCTGCCTTCTTCTGCGTATAAATGGCGCGCGTGATGTTTATGATAACAGAATATATTTAAAATGTGTATAAGTGTTATTATGTCTTGTTAGGTCGACATTAGTTCCTAGCTAGGCAGATTTCCCGTTCTAAGGAAGCAAATGCTCGTGAAAATGCCAAAAGAATTATGCTGTAAAGAGTCAATTATATCGTTTTTTTAAACTATGTACCAATGGTGTTATTAAAAGTTAATTATGTACAATTTGAAGTGACATTACTTAACAGTTTTTCATATTCCCCCCACCTAAGCCATTCAACCATTTAGTTATTATTGGACCGATATAGATTAAACCGATTTGAAATGTGTTTTTAGGTAAACAGGTTCATTAAATATCGTCTCATTGTCTCGAATGTATTTCCTTCCTCATTGAAATACAAAATCGTTTTCGATCACTTCATCACACGGACTTATTAATTATTAGAGTTATTAGAAAAATTTAAAAAAAATCAGTGACAACTTAATTTGTAATTTATTGCTATCAACATTATTACACCTTATAAACTTAATATTAATAAAAAAATTAACTCATTTTTGATCAGTCAGTTCATCACACGGAATTATTCCTTATTCAAATTCCAAATCGTTTTCGATCACTTCACAACGTGGAATTATTCCTTATTCAAATTTCAAGTCGTTTTCGATCACTTCATAATATGAAACTATTATTCTTAATTCAAATTCCAAATCGACTTCAAACACTTCACCACACGGATTTATTCCTTATTCAAATTACAAATCATTTTCGATCGCTTCATCACATGGAATTATTCCATTGCAATCTTGGAGGCAATGCATTCTTCATGCTTTCATCCTTCCGTGCATTCTGCAACCAACAGTCATCCCATTAATTATATATTTTGTCAGAATCAACATTCGTTACACCGGCATTCTATTCTTCGTTCCCCGCGCTGAATGTCAAATATCGTCATTCGCATTTAATGCAGATTCGAATTAAATTGTGAGAACTTTGTAAGTTCAAAAGGCATTAATTGAAATTAATACATTTTACGAGTTTGCAAGGCTGAAGTAGCCAAATTCATCTATTTGCTACTTTTATTGCGTAGGTATCATAATTATGACATAAAATTAAAAACTTTATATCGAAATAATGATTAACAATTTTCAGGTTTTATTAGTTTTGTGTTGAGTGTTCAGGATAATTAAACTTATTGCAAAACAACATTAAAATACGACCTTCGTCGATTAATAGTCGCTTTTAAATCGGGAGTTGGTGCGTTCGATTCCCACATATTTTTACAAGGATTTGTTTAGGGCCGTCATTTTCAACGCTAGCTACAGTAACAATTAAACTGGATAGCTTTACACTTGTAAGTTTACGACTTCTGGCCAATATGCATTTTGAACATCCAATCCAATGTGCCAATTGGCCTGAAGTAGTAATTAGGTCGACATTAGTTCCTAGCTAGGCAGATTGCCTAGAATTATTAATTAATTATTGTCGACTAATTAAATCGACTATCATAATACGGGCATTTGCCTAGCTTGGTAGTCGAAAAGCCATTTAAAACAAACCAAATGAATAAAGAAAGTAATTTTTTCATTTTTCATCTAAGGAACCAAATGCTCGTGAAAATGCTATTATTTAATACTAACGATTTGAAATTTGAATAACACTTAAGTGTAAAGCTAGCCAGTTTAACTTTTACTATAGCTAGCGTTGAAACAGACGGCCCTTAATGAATATATTTAATCACCTGTTTTATATATTTTTATTATTAAAGAGTTCTAACTGCCTCTCTTCCGGGGGCCAGTGGGACTATAGCATCCCCAATGAGCTCTTCTCTTAATTTAATATTTTAATTGAAATGTATTATTAACGACAGTATAATCAATTTTTCGATTTCACAAAAAGTTACAAGATTTCATAGTACACTTGGGAAAAACCTACGAAATGGTATCCCATGACGTCACACCAGACGCGATTCAGTACCTACAATTCATACCTAATTCGAATGGCAGAGCTTCGGTACAGCCGCGTGCGCGTATGTAACGTGGTGTCACATGCTTTTCGGCCGGCCGCAAATATCAATATTTTGACGGCTTATATCTCCGGTACTATTAGGTATTTTTCAAAAATTGAAAAATTTACCTCCTCAGCATGCTCTAATAAATAAAATAATTTTGTAAAAAACTTGATATTTTGTCGTAGGAGATGTAATCATTGGAGTTATGTTGTGAGTTTTTTTTAATTTTTTTTATATTGAATACCTCACAAGAGTCCCAATTGCTCCCGTCTGGAGAAAGTGAGACTATGGCATCCCCAATTAGGGTATGTTGTGAGGCTGAAGGTAAGTGGGGAAGGGAAGGAGATGGGAAAGAGGAAGGTGAGGAAGTACCTGGCTATTCAGATCTAGTCACTAAACCCAGCTAAAGCTATTTCAAGCAACGTTTCAATTCTGAATGGTGGTCTTACACCAGTGCGATACTGACAGTATCTTCCACTTTGAAGGGAAAGAGATGGAAAGACGAAGGATGATAAGTGTCTGGCTATTCTGATCTGGTCACCAAACACGGCTGAAGACATTACAAGCAAAATTTTCATCAACCTTTATCTTCTCAATTAGCAATCAACAATGTTTTTTTTTCTTTCCATTAACGCCACACAGGAGGCCTTGAGGAAAATAATTTCCTACACGGCCTATAAAATCTTTGAAGATGCTGTGTGGAGGGTCTTTTTGAGGAGATGACTGTGAACATGGATCTTGAAGATACCCACGTTGTGAGAAGGAGGAAACACAGAGGCCGGCAAATCATTTCACAGCCGAGCTGTTGAACTCAAGAACGAGTCGTAAATGCGACTCGTTCTCATATGACAAATGTCAACCGTGCACATAATACCTGTAGAACAAGGATATCATGCCTACCCTACGCCTGTGCTCTAAAGATTGCAATCCGTTTGTTAAGAATCCATTTATCTGAATTGTGGTTTTCCACCAGGGCGATAATAAGAGTATCTATCACGCTCTCTCTATCAATCTAGGTATTGTAATGTTGGCTATGTTGTTCTATGATATTAATCCTCCAACGATGATGCCATTAAGCATTTTTGAAAAAATCATATTATCGTTGCGAGGTTTTGTCTCGTTTTAAGCCTCATTTGAATATTGGAAATCCATATTTTATCTGAACGTAATCGTAGGTCAAAGGTTCAGGAGAACAGAATCTCGAGAAGGTACTGAGAATAAGCCGACTATTGAATAAGAGTAAGGAGAAAGTAGGAAATATATAGAGAAAGTGGGATTTCAGTGCTAAATGTCGATTCCCGTCACGAAGTGTTGGAAAGAAAGTTAAAGAACCAGAAAAGGAAAGCCAAAACCATATTTTTCATTAATGTATTCTATCTATCCCAAAATATTTTTCTTCAACCCCCCCCCCCTCATCAATCCCAGCGCCTCAAAGGAAACACCGGAGATGAAATATAGCCCAAGTATGAACCAATAAATATTGTTGAAAGTCAAATCCCAAAAAAAATTTGTGTCACGAAATCTTTTGGAATTTTATATAAACTTTAAAGTGCAAGAGATACACATCTCAGAATTATCTGTAGTGTTTTGTAATGCAAGATAATGTGTACCTATAACAAATTTTCTTGAAATAACTTTTTTAATAGTTTTTAATTAAATATTTAATCATTGAAGAAGAACACACGGAAGACACCGGGTCGATTTTACGATTCGTTCTTGAGTTCAACAGCTCGGCTATGGAAAGATTTGCCAGGCCCCGTGTTTTATCCCTTCTACAACACGGGTTTCCTCAAGTCCCAAGTTCACCCCTTCCTTGCCACAAAAAGACCCCCCCACACAGCAACCAAAGATGATAGGCCCTGAAAGAAATTTTTACCAGGGCTTCCTGTGGGCAGTTAATGTAAAAAAAACTGAGATTTATTATAATTCATTGGACGCCCAAGGAAGACGTGGCACGATCAAGTGAATCAGATATTTGAGTCCGTCCATATCAAGAGTCAGAATAATATAAGAGTATGTATGAGAAGATGTATGAATGTGAATGAGGCAAGGAGTGTGTGCCAAGACCGAGTTGTTTGGCGGTCCGTCCTCTCTGCCTACGAAACGGTGTGATGGTTAGTTAGTTAGTTATCATGTAATGTGATGTGAAAGATACTTTTATCCCTTGCACCAACATTTTGGTATGCGGATATAAACACCCACATGCAAATTTCATATGCGCTAGGTTAGTTGCTTCCAATGAACTCTCACAACGATTCCTAAAGCGTTTTGCCATGTTATGTCAGATGAGTAATATTCTATTGTTATCATCGGTATCCCACATACCTGGCCCTCATTTAACTGGCAACTCTATATAATAGAAACATTATTGATTCAACTGAAAAGATATCTTTATTGTATTTCTTCTTCAATGAATGCAAACCCTATAAATAATTTAACATTTTGATTGCTTTTAACTCAACTATGCTACCACGTCTTAAGATGATAGACTTCGCTTTTCGGCCTATACAAAAAGGACGCCCGGGAAAAAACACTTTTCTACATCGAAAATTGCACAAAATGAATATATTTTTTTGTACTGCCTTCTAGAAGGTGAAAACTATGTCGGTATGTTTTCGAATTTTCGATGCGTTTCGTATTAACGTAAACATTCACTGTCAAACTTGTACGATTTATAAAAAAATATTATTTAAGGTAAAAGTGCTGCTAACGCAACTCTCATAAAGAATTATAAAATTATAAAAAGCTACCGACGTAGCTTCTTCTTTCTAAAAAATATATATTTTTTTAAATTTCAATTTCGTGAAAGTTTTGGTGTAGAAAAGTGTATTCTCCATAAACCCCTTTTCGAGCGATTTTTGTAGGTAAATTTGAGAGTTTACTGCAGTCGTCTCATTCTCATGTTTGACGGGTGGTGGCAAGGAGTGCATGGTCGGGGGGGTGAAGCCATCGTTGGGAATTCCGATTTTCTCCCGATTTATTATATTTATATATTCCTAGAACACTTAACGTTTCTTAAAAAGAAGAAAAATGTGGTTGAAAGGGAGATGTAAATACGAATAGAGAGTGAATAAAAATAAAAAATTAATAAGCGTAAACAAACATATTTATTAAAGCATGACTTATTTAAAATAGGGCAATAATATCTCTTGAAAAATGTCCAAAATAGTTCGTAATCTGACTAACCGAAGTATCATTGAAACTCTAGATCATCCGAGTTGAATTCACCAGAGATAACAACAGTACAGCAGAAAAACAATACACTATAATGTAGTCAGTACAATTCACAGCATTTGAGTTGTATCATTCATTTTTTAAATTAACTCTATTAAAAAATAAAAAAAAAAAACATTTCTATCAACAACACGAATGTAACAAAATTCTATGTGACACGAAGGAATAAAAATCGAGCCGTTATAACGGTTTTTATTTTTCTTTTATGAATTCATTAACGTTTTTACCTTTACCAATTGTTCAAATGCACAACACGAGTTAGGGCCGTCTCAACGCTAGCTACAGTTAAAGTTAGACTAAAAACAGTTACTAAAGTTAAATTTCACCAAAATGCGTTTTTCAATCAATTGGACTGCTTGTTTTACGTCACTTTTAACTTTTGTTTTTACTTTCTGAAAACAGACAGTTATCCTATAGTTACTCCCGCCATATTGGCATATTTGGCAGTTATGTTCGACTCTGTTAGAGGAAGCTACGAAATTTCGCGCTACTTTAGCTCAAGTAAGCTTGAAATAGGGCGTGATCCTGTTTAACTTCCTAATTACTATAACTGAAGTTTAAAATTTGAACTTAGTTCACGATTTAACTTTCGGATGAAACAGACGGCCCTAAGATAATAAAACGACAATTAGACACATGAATTTACAAGATAAAGCTCAGGAATTTTAGAACAACAGGTTTGAGTAGCTGCCTTTGTTGTAATTATTTAAAACTGAAATTGAAATTGACAGATATAATTTAATGGGCGTTTGGATGCTCAAGTCAGTTGTACGTCACTGTCCAAACAACTACTCACTGTAAACAAAGAGACTTATTTACATGACTGCTGGAACAATTATATAATAAAATAATCATAACAACAGTAAAGGTTAAAAGTTAAGTGCATGTTTAAGATCAGGTCACGAAAATAGAGTTATCACTTTTGACACGAGCAATTAAATAGCTTATATAACTTCACACAACTTTGATCTATCTATTCCCGTCAATATACGCTACTGCCACCTCGGAACAGGCTCAGCCTAGTGAGGTGGCATATACCTAAAAGAATGTACATAACATGTATTTTTTGGTTAATAAATAATAAAAAATAATTTTTTTTATTTTTATTTATTAATAATTCAAAAAAGATACATAAATTACAAATACATTTTATACACTAATTAATTATATAATATATATGTTTGATGTACCCCCATAAAAAAGCAGGGCTTGTGTGTATGGGGGGAGGGGGGGAGGGGTGTTATTATATAGTTTTTATTTATTTGTTATGATTTAGTTCAGGTTTGAGTGTGCTTTTTAAGGTGAGTTTTAAATTTTTTAAAATTGGTATTCACGTTTCTAATATTTTCTGGTAATGAATTAAAGAATTTTACTCCGAGATATTTATGATTTAATTGTCCTATTGTTTTTTTACATTTTGGAGTAGGAAGTATTGATGTTTGTCTAAGATTTTTGTTATTTTTAAAGGGTGCAGTTTTATTTTGAATATTATCTTTGTAAATTTGTAATGTTGCATGGTAAAAGTATAATTCACTTAATTTTCTGAAATATGGATTATATACAGGGTG
Source organism: Limnephilus auricula (assembly GCA_951813805.1). NCBI lineage: Eukaryota > Metazoa > Arthropoda > Insecta > Trichoptera > Limnephilidae > Limnephilus > Limnephilus auricula. The sequence goes on from OX638401.1 coordinate 6,210,977, forward strand.
TTAAGGTACGTACTTGACTTATTTTAACCAGTGATTCCTGACATTATTTGGAGTAAAAAATGTAAATGAAATTTTGGTCTCCGGTGAAATTTTTGATGTTTTTTTTTTTTTTTTTTCTACAAAAACTTAAATAATAGTAGGTGTTGGGTAGTTGGGGGCGGGGTAAGTAATGGGGCGGTAACTCGGCTGAGTGACCAATATAAACATGTGGAAGATTTTTTTTTTTTTGATTTTGAAGAAATATAATTTTGAAAAAAAAAATTTTTTTCACAAAAAAAGTCACCGGAGACCAAAATTTCATGTACATTTTTTACTCCAAATAATGTCAGGAATCACTGGTTAAAGTAACTCAAGTACGTACCTTAACACCCTGTATATATGGATTCACAAAATATTTTGTACTTTAAAATAACAACAATGATAGGTAAAACAATACACGATTTCTTTGTCGGGAGAGCGTAGCGAAGTTGTGTTTTAACTTCACAATTTGGTATTTCATATGTTTGTAAATTTGTTTGTTACGTTCCGGTTTCGGTTCAATACTATTGTTGGATACTTCTATTTTATCCCGCCAGAGTTCGCATGATCGTAGTTCCTACCGGCTGTTAAATCTGAATAATCAATATGATGGTACATTTTGTTACATTAACTCCACACAGGAGGTTCTGAGGAAAATAATTTCCCTCAGGGCATATATCATCTTTGGGGATGCTGTGTGGAGGGCCTTTTGGAGGAAAGGAAGAAGCGAGCCTGGGTCTTGAATTACCGGCAGAACAAATACAGATTCCCACCCGACGCATGTGCTCTAAAAATTGAGAACCATCTATCAAACGGACCGCTTGTTTCTGAGTCATTTGGTGACATTTTATTGGATATATTGTATAATTCTTTATTGGAAATTTTAAAAAAAGTAAGCATATATAGTTTAAAAAAAGTTAACTAGTACTTATTTAAGTACTTGCATACAAAAATTACTATTTTAGTTTTGGTGTTTTAAATTAGAGAAAATTAAAACACCCTTTTTTCACAGAATCACGCAATATTTTCTATAAAACTAGTTTTCCTCAAATTTTTAGATTTAAAAATAATTAATTAAGGTTGGGGGGGAGGAGGGGAGGGGGGGTCGAGGGGGGGGCAGAGGAAGGTATTACAAAGGAGACATAGTAGCAGTAGGCGATAGCACGGAGCCAATTTGGAAAATCAATGCATTTCACACGGTCAGCTGTGTATGACCTGTTCACGCGTCCGATTTATTCGGGTAGGTAAGCACCAGACGAAGAAATAAAAACATATTCCCGTGTATCCAAAAGCACTTATAAACATAATTTAAACACAAATTTCTTTGTTTAAGTGGCATTTTAACGCATTCCGGGTACTCGCTGGTGTTTTATAAAACGGTGCATTTTCGTGTCAGATAAACATCTTAATGATGTTTTTCTTTTAAATAAAATTTTAATTGGTTCAAGTTATTTCACGCTTTGAACTTTAACCTTTACAAAAAGACTACTGACACTGCAATAGTTAGATGGAAAAATCTGTTGGTTACTCCAGATTTTAGTAAAATCGGGTAAAATAACACTATCGATTAAAATTCTTAAAATATCAGAGCGAATAATCGATTATACCATTTGAATGAATTTGCATCGCTCGCAATGATATCTACTGGCGCGATGTTAAAAACGATTAGTAGTCAACATATTTCGTTGTTGTCGTTTTACTCGAGTGTCTCTCGTGACTTGGTTTGACAACTATTTTGAATGAACCGTGTATTTAGAATATTGATACTGTTTGTTTAATCTGAATTTCAGAACATTGTGTGTTTTGATTATATTAACTGAAAAATTCAAAATATTTATTTCGTGGTTACATTTATCATTTCGTTGATCTATTTTCAAAACTCGTGATAAATGTTTACATAACATTTATCACGAGTTTTGACCAAACGGAATAATTATTTAATATTATTTTTATTCTTTGGCTTTACTACAATAGAAGAAGTTGACCTAACATACAACGTTTTATTAATGCACAAAATTTAAATGAGATAGAAAAACATATACGTTTTTCATGTGAATATTGTATAATAGTCTCAACTGCTTCCAAATGTCCAGAGCCAGAGGGACACTACGGTGTTCCATAGTATTTTAAAATCTATAGTTCTTTTCCCAAATTGATGAAATTTTGCACGCTTGACCTTCAAAACAGGAAGAAGGTTATTGTTTACATTCACTTTCAAAAGTTTGATTTGTTGTTTTCTCTGATGAACAATACAACACGGATGATCGATGATTCAATGATACTTTGAGTCGTGTTTACTTAACATATTTACCTTGATGTAACTTCCGTTCTAATGGATGCTCCGTATTAATCAGCGGCAGAAGAAATTGTCATTGAAGGCGCCCCCATCTGCCGATCGGATATCATCGGCTATCTTCGTAACCGTTTGGGTATTAGACACAAAGTCTCTCATATAATACAACTTTACTGACCTCTGTTGCGACACATTAAAACTATATATATAACTATCTATACTAACGACATCTTTTGAGTGATATTGAAACTACATACACTACAATACTTTGAAGTTCGACGTTCAAAATAAGAAGATAATTTACGGTCTACATCTGATTTCCAAAAACTGCAAAGCATGTGCGATGCGTACGGGAGCTAAATATATTTATTTATATAACATTTCAAAAATAAAAACCAATTATGTATTTCCTCCTTGTGACTTTACATCTAATAAGACAGCATAAAAAGGAATAAGAAATCATTAAATTAATTAGAAAGGAATATGAAGCCAAAAATGATATAAAACCAAATGGATATGATGTTAAATTAATAAGGTAGGTTGAATTGCGTTGTGAATACATCGAATGAAGTTTCCTAAATTTTATATATAAAACACACAACGTGTCAACGTGTGGTTATGTATTATATAAAAATTATATTGTTTAATGTGATTAGAAGCAACTTGCTCAATAAAGAGATCACTACATTCTTATGCTGTAAGTTGTACAAACGGAAGTAATTGATGTAAAAACAGTTTCAAGATAAATGAGGCGTATTACGAGACTTATTTCGCATTGTCTTACTTAGTCCAAGTGGGAAAGATTCTGTGATCTGTGCAAACCGAAATATCTCCCTGCTGTTATTTCCTACTTGTGTGAAATAGGCTGTAATAATAATATAAACAAGATTAGTTAATATTTTACGATTTGTTGCAAGAATCTTATGGCGAATTACAGAACTCGTGCAATGAAGGTATCTTCCTTAGAATGTGAGAGGCAGGTCTTATGGTGGGTGTAGCGATATTACAACAACGCGTGTGAAGCGAATATGAGAGTGAACCAACAATCATTGGTGCTTGGATAGGTGATCACCTAATTAAACGTGCATTCAATGTTACATTGATTCCAGTTTGGGAGGCAGGTATGGGTACCGCCGTACCCGCCAACCATTTATTGGATAACCAACACCCCTGCCTTAGTTCATCCCAAGTGATTCGATACTATATTCGATGATAGGATGCCCGGGTTCATGGGGGTGAGTGTTTAGGTCTTTGCGGCGGATGCCTTTGCCCTATAACTGACCTACCTTTTTACCTCTTTAGCCGGACTATCTCGACTCATCGCCTTGCACCGAAGTGGGAGGGATGGACGTTTGTATCTCCTGAACACATTCTAACTTCAACATTTTTCCTTTACAGAACTTCCTGTCCTTCCTTTCCCTAAAAATATCCTTCACACAGCACTCCCAAAGAAGACATCCTTAGGGCTTTCTGTGTGGAGATAATGCAATAAAACGAGTTATTAAAATATATTTTTTTATAAACCCAATTTCTATGTAAATGACTGAAATCACTACTGTGCATGATTACAGATCACCAACGAATAAGTGACAGTTTACAATGAATGTCCTTAACATATTCGACATCAACTGTTGTTTGTACGTTAGCGATGTGCAATTGTCCTAGAGAACGATGAGAAGTTACCGATAGTTTTCCTATCGATCGTTATCGATCGAGTGTGCTGGCCTCTGAGACTTATATAGTACCTACTGAGGCCTTATTTTCGTAGCAAATTTGCTCCTGTCTCTACCAAAATTAAACGACAAACTTATGTAAGTGCACTTGAGAGTCGGCATCTCTCTCTGTGTCCTATAATTATTCTAGCTATTGTCTATACTTGAGAGTACACGAATTGACACATTTACGGCGTGCTTCAGTCTTTATATATGCATTCACATTCGTGCATCTTTAAGTAGTTTTGACAGCGCGTGCAGGGCTTATAAAAAATGACATAATTTAAATGTAAGTATAGAAATTAATTTTTGCGAGATCAAAAGCATTATTTTGACAGTGAAGCAACGGCCTGGTCAGTTTGACGTTACGCCAAAAATAGTATTCAAAGATATACAATTGTATACAGGTAGAGCGGAATAAATACTATTCTATTATTCTAGATAACAAAATTTAATCCCATAAAAATGACGATTTATTTCTTGTCTTGGTGAAGTTCGATGCACCAGGCAACTACTCGATATGGACAGAAACTCACTGAGGGAACTGGTTGCTTTGAAAAATATGTTAACAATCAATTAGTAGAATACCTTGAAAAATATCATATATTATCCCACAATCAATCTGGCTTCAGGAAAAATAAAGGCACCTCCGAAACTAGTTACCGATTTTTAGATGAAAACTTAGACAAGGGATCAAATTGCACGTCAATTTTCTTAGACCTATGCAAAGCATTGGAAATTATCTCACATTCCAAAATATTCGAAATTACCTATTAAACCGTTAACAAAGTGTAAAAATAAATACATTAATTTATTTTTATTTTTTATAATTTAATAAGATCTACATCACATTCAGTATACTATGCACTTATAAATAGAATAGTGAATGTAGATAATTTAAAAAATAATATGACCGGTTTACTTCAGGGCCGGAATTCCGATTTTCTACCGATGTCCCTTGGACACTTTAAGTTTCTAAGTTCTTAAAAAAAGATATGTTATTTTTTAAGATAATATCTGAAGATTTGTAGAGCCGAAATACATAAAATTCCAGTAAAAAAAAAACCCTGTAAGTGTGATCCAAAAATTATTATTTACACGTTTGTTTCTGTTATTTTACAAGTTATATAATTCACAGTGTTTTTTTTAATGCTACTTAAGGAGTTGAAGAGAGGTTTTATTAAACATTTTCCCAATTTTTTCTCGATTTTTACGTTTTTAATATTAGCGCGCTCGCTCCAACACTCTTATTTTATTTCTCCTGACTCCTCCTTATTCTTTTTGGGCGGGTAGTACCGGCCCTTAAACTGTCTCCGTTTTATTAATAAAAATATCGGGGTATGCATGAATATCATAAATAAGCTTACAATTTTCTTTATTCTTTAAGTGGATTCCGCACAATAGTCCAAACCACCCTAAGCTATTTGCACTAAGGCATCCCCAATTTGGGTAAGCTGTACGAATAAAAGAGTGGAGAGGGAAACTACATTGTAGAGAAATATTGGATTTATACTTGGAAATTCAAATCTAGTGACTGAACATCGCTAAAACCATTGCAATCAACGTTACTGTTCAGTTCTTTCACCACACGGAGAAAAATGTTATTCTAAAATACGATCATTTTATTCGTAGAAACGGTTAAAAACTGAGGTTCTTACGAACAAATTAACAGGGTTTCAATGTTTATTGGCGGGAAGATGTAAGAATAATTTGTTGGTATACGTAATTTCGTACGTATACCAACAAATTATTCTTACATTTTCCTGCCAATAAACATTGAGACACTGTTAATTTTTTCGTAAGAACTTCAGTCCCTTTTTTACGAATAAAATGATCGTATTTAAGAATAACATTTTTCTCCGTGCAGGATGGTACTCTCAATATCAACTACATTCTTGTTTTATATAATTTAGATGATAGCTGAATTCGGTAATAAGATTCCCTGCATCAAAAAAACCCAGTTCGTTTATAAAAAGATTCCCACAGTTGCATAGGTAGATGAAAAAAAAAATTTAAATTAAACGCTAAAATTTACGCAATTTCAAAACGCCATACACATACAGAATTAATATAAACATTATTAATTACTGTAATCATTCCAAAACAACTAAAACTAATATGACTGGTTTATTTTACTTTACCGGTATAAAAGCTAACCACGGGCCCCGGTAGTTCACTGCATCACTTCGGAATTCCATCTTATATAATTTCATTGTTATAAATCATACATTTTCCAAAAATAAATAATTTTGATGTTGTTTTGTTCTACGGAAAGGTCTTTGTTATCATTGTCACTACTTCACTTTAACTAACTAAACTTGTCACAGTTAATTTGTAAAAAATACAAAAATCATTAAAGAAATAAATTCATTGCAATTAGTTCGCACCATTTTTCTCACATAGAATTTACGAGTAAGTATTTTCATAATTTCTTGTTCATAAAGTACGTTCACGGTTAGTTAGCGCCGATTCATTTCAGAAGTCAATGAACTTACCGGGCGGAACGAGTTTGAAAAATTATGATTAAAACTCTAACAGTACCAGTTAAACACACAATACTTACAAGACTCCGATATTTTTACTATCTAACTATCAAGCCGTTTCTCCAGAGGGATAAGCAGAGACTGCTATACAACATGCTTCTTTCATATACTCATGCATCGTCTCAAATGTAGTAACTCTTCCGTCATTCAAGAATTACTCAAGTATTTGATTAATTTGTCCATCACATGTCTTCCTCGGGCGTCCCCAACTTCTTCAATCATAGAACCTTCGTGACACACATTCTCCTACCTCTTCTTTCTCCGTCCACGCTATACAAGTAGTGTGGTTCACTATATTAACATTAACCTTGGTTTTACCCAAGGGATCTCGGATTTTTTTCTACTGTTATTTTAAGAAAGCATGATGGTTGCAGAGTTGCATAATTTCAATTATAAAATAATATCTTTGGAACATTATGAAAACAGCATTTAAAATCAATATTTATTTATCATTAGGTATTTATTATACACGGAAATTATTTGACTTTTGAATTAAGAGGTATCGTTCATTGCATAACCAATACGTCTGCCATAGGTTCACCTCTTCACTTAGTGTCTTAGCAAAGGTGCCCGGATTTATGGAATGAGGTGAGAATTTATGACGCGAATGTGAACGGTAGAAGAAGCCGAGGACGCCCAAGGAAGACGTGGCACGATCAAGTAAATCAGATACTTAGTTAATTAGTTAGTTAGTTAGGTTCTTCCAGGTCTTCTTAGCAGCGGATACGTCTGCCCACCAACTGCACCGCAGTAGAGGGAAGGATTCATTCATCCGTCATTCCTGGACGCATTGATCCCCAGATTCTTGCCTCTTCGCAACCCCTTTCTTTCCAAGAACTTCCTCTCCTTCCTTTCCATTAAAAAAAACGACAGCGCCCTCAAAGATAACTCAGACCCTCAGGGCTTCCTATGTGGAGATAATGTTGAACATTGTTTGAAAAATTTAATGAGAAAAATATAAAAAAGATATATTGCAAAAGGCATATAAATCTGATTATGAATGAGAGATAAATGAAATTCTTTAGAGGAAGCCTTCACCTTCGCCTGAGAAAAGGGTTCTTGCTTATGAATAACATTTTCAACAAGATTGTAAATAACATTAAATACACTTTTTATTACTTTTTTTATAACTATTGCAAGAAATAAAAGGCTTTTTATATTATATATAAATCTCAAACACCGAGCTCCGTTTTGAAAGGTATTGTCCAACCTCCATTCGGAGCAAAAACAAAGAAGAAAGTATTATAACAGCTGGCTTCCGTAAGAGCAGCTTCTCACTCTGCAATAATTAGAACAAGCATCAAGAACAATGAGAAAGATAATCGCTTTGTTCAGGATCTCCGATGGTTCTATATTAAATGCTCTATTACCTACACCTGTGTGCAAGGCACCTGGCATATCAACATCTTCCCATTGTTTCTCTGTATTAGCGTTGCACACTCCCTATTACACCGCTCAGATTTCCTCAAGTAATCGTGTTTACTGATAGCTTAAATAATTACCGGTAGGTCTTCATTAAAACGTGGAAAAATGTTTCTTAAACATTTAAAAAAGATACAACTTTCACACGGTAGTTTAATTTATTCCAATTTGATTTATTTATTTGTTTTCTAGAATCTCTACACGGCCTGTACCCTGAAACGTTGGAACCTTTGTCCCATTTTTATTTATTAACTAGTGTGTCCCCATAACATGCGTTGAATACCACTCAAATAAAGATTGTTTGTGTTGTAATTTTGTTAAATGAAAAGCTTTTAAATTTTCCCCCTGCTTTCCCCTACCGCTACTATGTCTCCTTTGCAATCCCTCACTTTGCCCTCCCTCGTCCCACACCCCTCAGTCCCTGCATGTTATTTCCAACGCGTCCCGGTTCCTGTCCCCATTCTCTTCCCCTCCCACGGTATGACAGGGCAGCGTTTTGTTAGTCAAAAGTTCTGACGAGTACCTCGAGGGAAAAAAGAGTAGGTGGCCTGGACGCCACACATCAAAATTTTAAGGTATAAAGTGATCAGGCTATAAATGAGCGACAACAGTTTGCAAATGGCGGCGACTGTTGTTGTATTCGTTTTTATTGCAGATTTATGTAATTTTTTAAAGAGTGATTAGACATTTAATCAGTAAAGTTTACTTAGCGTCAGAACTGACTTCGTAATTTGGCTGTTGTGCGCACAACAGCGCCTAGTCTAGTAGGCACTGCATTTTCTAATGACGCATAAAATCGTTGGGCGGAAAAAAATTGTATTTTTTAAAAATAATAAGTAATTCTTAATTTTAATTTTTTTTAATTCAAATTTTTTATTTTTTTTAATAATTATTTTTTGTTTTTGTTTGTTTTTGGGGTGTTATGCCGTGTTGCGCTACCTCCTTCTTTAGCCGACGTTTAATTTGCTAATGAAATGTTATTCCTTTGCTTTCACTAGTGTTCACTGAGTAATGACCATGAGAGCATTTTCCTCTCTTTTATTGCAATTTACTTAGCACATTACGCGTAGGTACAGATTAGTACATAATTAGTACTACAACTACGAAATCAAAAACACTACAATTGAATTAAAACAAATAACTTTGTTTAAACCACTAATATAATCACATTTATCTACATGTTTCAAAACCGATGGTTTCTTCGTCAGGGTAGTAATGACATTATAACAAAATAAACAAACAAGTATAGACTAAAAAGAACAGATTAAAAAGAACTATGGACAAAAATATTATAGAGAGAGGTGATTAATTAATTAAAAAATATCGTAAAAAACAATTATTTAAAATTAAATATAAAAATTTGAAAGATTATTATTTTATCATTACTACCCTGACGAAGAAACCATCGGTTTTGAAACATGTAGGTAAATGTGATTATATTAGTGGTTTAAACAAAGTTATTTGTTTTAATTTAATTAAAAATGACGCCACAAAGTGATTTTGAAGTTTGAAGAAACACTACAATTGACTTGTTTTTGGCTTGCTTGCCACTTTTACAGCGCTTCTATAAATATTGTAACGTCATTGGGTACCTACCTATAACAAATTTACACTGAAATTTTTCGGATATAGACAACCATAAGATAATATTTATTGTTAGCACAGAGAAGACCAAAGGGTATAATTTCATTATAATACGCATAAATCTCTTTTACAACTTGATATAAAATGACCATATGTCGCAAGGTTTTAACATAATATTATGCAATTTCCAGTTTAGTTCCTCTTTCAGATCGTTAAAAGCCGTTAGAGAAGAACTATTGCAAAACTGTGATGGCTTTTGCACGACGTTTTAATATAAATACTAAAACAGATACATTATACTTCATAATATTATATTAAATGGATATGCCACGAAAAGTTTATAAGAATCAAAACACACTTACTTAAATGGTATTTGCATCTTTTTAAATGTATTGTTATCAGTGTGAAAGTTTTAGGTGTTAAAATATTTTGTTATTATTTCAGGGTCATACTCTGGTGATCTTTACATAATTTGATTAGCACCTAAATGGACAATTTATTAAAATGATTTAATACGTATTTGTAAAGGTGAAAGTTTTTTAAAAACAAATTACCTATGCACTTATGAATAATAATGCCAGAAGAAAGTGTTGTTTATGTCTTCTTCGTTTGTTGTTAATATAGTTTCGTGATGTAATTTGAGATTCTAATAGATTATCGGATTTTCCTCTGATTTATTTAATATCGGGGATATTGTCGTATTTTAAAAATATTATTATGAAATTCTTTTGATAAAGGTTTGTAATTATGAAATATTAAATGAATATATAACAATCTACAATAATATTACTAAACCGACAATCGATGACATAAGTCTTAGTATATTGTCGCTTTTAGAATATCTTTAGAAAAACACGATTTGATAACTTTCCGAAAATTATCTAATTGATGTACACGTTCATTTATAATTTAAAGATTACAATTAAAATCAGAAGTATACATATTTACATGTCTGAATCATTTTCTCAAACTCAAAAGATAGAAATTATTTTTGGAATTTCTGATGTTTTTTTATTAACTATCTATTTGACAATTTGACAAAATCAATTTTAATTTATTTTTTAAAATAATCCAATACAATTTAGGAGGCAGGTATAGGTACCGCCGCCCCTGGGACCATTTCTTAGATAACTAACAGCCCTGCCATAGGTCACTCCAAGTTATTCACTACGTTTGTCTTAGCAGGGGTGCCCGGGTTTTGTGGTTTGTCTAGGTCTTAGCAGCAAATACATTTGCCCACCTACTGAGTGGCGAGTCGGATCGGGTGACACTGGTTGAGGAAGACCTAACATAGACCTCTCCAGCTCGACTCACTCGACCCATAGCCTTGCTCTGCAATGGGAGGGATGGATTCACACGTCTATTACTCCCGCACACATTGGCCCCCAGATTCGCTTCTACCCCTTAACATCCTTTCATGCCTTTCCCTAAAATATCCTCCACACTGCAACCCCAAAGATGACAAAGGCCCTGAGGATTTTTTTTCCTCAGGAACTCACGTGAGAAGCTCGTTTAAAAAAAACGTAAATTTAAATTGGAAGTTATTTATTTTTTAAAAGTTTTTCAATGGTGTGATGACGATGGATGATGGGATGGAGTAAATTTAGATCCGTAACAGGAATCTTGAAAAATGCCTATAAAATTAAAAGAAAGGGTAAACCAGACTATTGTTAAACCCGCGATATTGTATGCCTCCGAATGCTGGACTATATACATATACAACTCCTACACCAGGCAACTTGAATCAGCAGAAATGGTCGGCAGGAGTGTCACTAAAAGATAAAATTAAAAGTTCACGCATTTGTGGTAGCCTGGGTGTCACGGACACAAACAGTAAGCTAGAGGACGACAGTTGAGATGGTATGGTCACATAAAACGGAGACCACCAGACCACACAGTGAAGCAGGCAATGTCTATGGAGCTAACATCTAATAATAACATCGACAGTCATCCAGTGGAAGACCGAACTCCTGGATGATTCAATGCTCCAAAATCCTAAGTAGAAACGGCCTGGATGAAAGCGATACCCAGAACTGAAGAAGCTACAACCTGAGAACGAGGAGAGCCGACCACAATAGCCTACCTAGGCAATGAGTTGGCACAGTGCAAGGAAGAAGAAGAAGAATGGTGTGATGACGATATCTCTGTCAAATTATCAGTGAAAATATGTTTTAAATATGTCAGACCATTGGTATATAAGTATTCTTGAATGAGAGACTCTCCCTGATTAGATTGTTTATAAGTTACTATTAGAGATGCGCGCATAACCTTATAAGGAATTCATTCCAATTATCACGAGTTATACAATGTGCAATACAGATTGCGTTCGGAGAATCGGCAATCATCCATTACAATATTCATTTATGCTACCCATAAACAGTGGGTAACTAACAATTAAAACTTCATTACGAGAGATTTATCTTTATAACATCAACTATATAAACGTGAATGCTCACGAAAAAACTATACTTTTCTGAAAGTTAAGAACTAAATTGAAAATTGGGCAGATCGGAAATTCCAATATAATTTAATCCGAAATTAGATCGGAGAAGTTTATTCACATACATTCACTAGAGCCATATATTTTTTTTGTTCAACTTCGTGTTGGAAATTTATAATGTATTCGCCGAGCAGAAAATCAACGATTATATTAAAATTGTTAATTATTTAGATTTTTTTTTTTTTTTAATAACTTCAAACAGGAGGCCCTGAAGAAAATAATTCCCCTCAGGGCCTATGTCATCTTTGGGGATGCTGTGTGGAGGGTTCTCTTTAGGAAAGGAAGGAGAGGATATTCTGTGAAGGAAAAAGTTATGAGAGGTGGGTAGGAATCTGGGAGTCAGTGTGTCCAGGAGTGACGGACGAATGATTCCATCCCTCCCACTACGGTGCAAGGTGATGTTCCAAGAGAGCCCTGTTGGAGAAGTCAAAATGCCTCCCTCGACCAGTCTCTCCTGATCTGGCTTGCCACGCAATTGGTGGGCGGACCAACCTCACCCCCGCTTACGTAGCGAACTACTTGGGGTGACCTATGGCAGAGGTGTTGGTTATCCAATAAATGGTTCCCGGGGCGGCGGTACCTATACCCGCCTACCAAATTGACCTACCGAATTTAACGTGCCTACGAACGATAGACATCTTTAAATATGAAACCAAGAAAAAAAAGTTTCAAATACAGAAAAACATAATTTTAAGAAAACTTAAATATAATTAAACTAACTTCTCCTTAAAATTGTATGTATTAGATTTAATATTTTCGGAACTTTATCTCTTGTCTGTGGTTTATGTGAAGTATTAGTGGGTGAGTTGGGATCGCGTTTGGGTCCTCCCCAGGCGTTCCGTGTTCAATTCATTGGCCGGCAAAATCTTCCAGCACGACACAAGAAACATTTTCTCTTGGTTTTGTGGTAGTAGGAGATTTTCAAATATTGTTAAGATATTGGTTACCCGGGAATGTTTGTCTTTCTTTAAAAAAAAATATAGTGCAAAACAATTTTGAAAACGACACTAAAATTTAAAACAAATTTGAGTTCATTGAACCGGAGTTACGCAGGACTCACGAACAACTGAATTCAGTATTTTTGATTAATTGGATCTTTTGGATACATTTTTTTTCTCGGTTTCGTCTTGGCAAAGTTACATCCCGTTATTTTTCACAGGTAAGAACTAGTTTTTTTAAAAATTCATTTACTTATCTTAACCATATCTTAGAATTAGTTACATGTTTACAGAAAAAAGAGTGAAGACAAGGGAGTTGTACACTATTGTACACAACAAAATAACCAGAACAGATGCATACAGATACGTTTTTAGATTTTCACGGCCAAAAGCATTTTCGTTGTTTGTTTTTGGGGTGTTATGCCGTGTTGTGCTACCTCCTTCTTTAGCCGACGTTTCGGACAGCGTTGCAGTGTCCATCATCAGGGCAGATCCGGCATCTCCGCAGATCCGGCATCAGCAGGGCAGATCGACGGATCTGCCGGATCTGCCCTGATGATGGACACTGCAACGCTGTCCGAAACGTCGGCTAAAGAAGGAGGTAGCACAACACGGCATAACACCCCAAAAACAAACAACGAAGATGCATACAGATTTAACAAATAAAGAAAAATGGTGAAGACGGTTATACAAGTAGTCGGAAGTCGTAAGGTTATACAAGTTGTCGAAAATAAGCACTAGTTATTCTATAAAATGTAGTCAGGCATGATAGTTAAATTTCCAAAATGTATTTTAAAGGATTTAAACTTTTTAAAAAACTTTCTTTTAAATAAAAAACAAAACTTCACCGTCGATTTAGAAATTTGATTTTAGAACAGTCTTTGCGTAGATATTTTATGGACACTTTTCTATACGAACATAAAAGGACACGCATTTGAAATAACAGCATTGAACTATAAAAGTAGGTACTGTAAGTAGTGATGGGGCACAATAATGATCTGACCAACAACTGTCGTATGTCAGTTCTAGTGATGTACAACTGTCAGCTGTATGTATGTCACTGCGCCAAAATGGGAAGTCATCTTTTTAGCCACCAATTAGAACCTAATTCTATGTTTACATTGTCAATTCAACTGTTCATTCAACACATCTGTTGAATCTGCAATTGATTGAGATGTAAATTGATAATTAGGGCGTGATTATATGATTTTATTTCGAAGATATTTTCATTAACACCTGCCATTTTAGGCTGAATTAATAAATAAGACATTGATTGATTTGATTTGATGTGGCAATTGGGTTAATGTTCGAGTTATTTTGTTTAATGAATAGAGATGTTTTGCGAAGGAACTTAATTACGGTACCTACTTTAACGTTATTTTTTTAAATTACCTACAGTAAAAGCATTTTTTTGAGGTTGAATGCAATAGGTAGGTAGCTACCTACTTTAACGACCGTATAAAATTACCGATTAGTAAAATAAAAGTGTTCCGAAATGATTATTTTAATTTTAGAGCCGGAACTATTTAATTTCACAACTACAGTTTTCATCCATACCTATCTCAAATTTTTCTCATTCAGCTAGAAAATTTTCCAGAAAGATAAAAATTTTAACACATTTAACTATATACAATAAAATGTAATAGAAATAAAACAAAATAATTTCATTTTTCGCACTAATGTTTTAAGAAAATTATAATAATAATATTTTTAAATTCAGACAAGCGATAAAGTAAGTACCTATCCATAATAAATAATTATTTTTAGTGTTCGATTATATATATTCTATATTTGAAATACAACAAGTGACATGTTTTTTGATTCCACGGAAACAAAATATCTCGATTTTCACTTCGGTTATATATATACACTTAATTAATAATTATTATTTTTACGAGGTCCGTTCGTAAACGAAAATCACATTATATTATTATAAGTAGGTAACGTTAAACGATTCTTAAATCAATGTTTCCATCATTTTCAAAAGGTTAATCATTTTTTGCTTTGAGATTAATGCATTTTTTAAATAACATACGGACTCAAAATTTAAACGTCCGCCAATCAATCATCATACTATTTGGTATTTATAAATCTTGCAAATCTACTGAAGTGTAGTCATATTAATGATAAAATAATTATAATTACAGGTGTTTAAACAAACAAAAAACACACTAATTCTTCAATGGACACCACCACGAAGCGATATTTAAATAAAAATAAGAAGGTGTTCTAATTTGGCATTTAAAAATAGAAACGTAGGTAGGTACCTACTTAATTTATTTTCGATCTAATGAACTCACCTACTGTTTCAAAATCAACATAAATAATGTATCATTGTGTTCTAAGCATAGTTTTTTTAAAAGGGTGTTCTAACCTGCAACAAAAAATAGCAGCATTGCGTAAGTACCTATTTACTTATCTTATTTATTGTCTCACTCAAACTAAGCATGCACTTTTAAAGTCAACTTAAATAATTATAATTATATCATTGTGAGTTTCGAGAAAATACTTATATTACGATAAAGTTAAATCTAAAACAATACCTCCTTCCTTCCGGGATAATAAAATAAACACAACTGCACAATTTTTACACTTTCACTGTTTACTGCCAATAAACCGATAATCAAGCCGTTCAGAACTATTTTATTACATACTCATTTGCTAATAATAAATTTAATTGCAATTTAATCTTACTTAATTAATGCATAAAGAAGAAAAAAGAACTCCTTCGTGTCTACCATCAAAACTTTTTATTCTATTTCCCGCTGAAAACCATGTAAATGTCACTGGCCGCTTAAAATTTAAAATGGCAAGGCCATAATCGAAAATATGTATTTAAAGTAAAGATATTATATAACTGATACATGAATTAAAAACAACTATTTAAGCATTGTATTTAAAATAATTAAAGATGTCTTTACTATTTTCTGTAAGTTCGATGAAAACTGTTATCGTAAAAGTTCGTTTGTGAGTTTTGTATTCCAAGTTATCGAAGTTGTTTTTTAGTGTTGGAACGACGCGACCGAAGCGAGTTACTTCCCGCAAAGAACTGACATTTCCCGCAGCCGTTTGCCGCCAAATGAAGTTTTAATACTACGAAAGGTGCGCGGAGAGGTTATGTTGCTTACTTTTATACACCTACATAAGTATTATATGAAATATTATTGTTATAACATGGAGACCACGATGTATATAGTTATTATGGCTGAGTGTGTTTACTTCGCGGTTTAACTAGGCGGCATCTAATAAAGATCAATTATTTATACCATAGATACCGGCTTCGTTTGTTTTTAGAACAGAATTATTATAAAAGCTAATAATACTTTCATGAAATATTCTGAAAAAAGTTCAAACGATATGGTTTCAGTATATTTCAGCGTTTTTTTTTTTAAATTAAGAAATAAAAGAATAACAATTATTATAAGCAATAATTATTAGCCTGAAACACTCATCCATATTGAAAAACTCTTCCGAGAAAAGATAAATATCCTCGACTCGAACCCGCACCCCTTTGATTGCCGGTAAACAACTCCACCATTACGGTACGGCGGGTTACCTCCTTTTACCTAAGATTTTTTCAATATGGAGCTAATAGTTATTGCTTATAATAATTGTTATGTGTATGTGCTATGCATAAAAATCTTGCCTTAAACATTAGTTTATCAATTAAAAAAAATAATAAATAAAAGAAACTCGATGACGTCCCCGGCGTTGTCCGGGCTTTGCAAAGAATTGCTTCACGAAGAACCCACACTATATTATTATTTTTATGCCATCTGTAATTAAAAAACTGGTTTCTGTTTAATTTATTTTTATTTTTTATCTTTTCTCAAAATAAATTATTTTCACTTATCTACCCTTTATACCTACCATTTTTATCATGTTAATTTCTATGAGTTTTGAATCTTCCTTATTTAAATATTGTGTTTTATAACACTGTATTATTCAATTACCATGTAAAAGCCCATCAGGGCGTTGAAAATTAATAAATAAAATACATTTTTATAAAATAAAATGTAGACAGTAATTATTTTCTTCTTATTTTAAACGTCAAGTGTGCGAAACTTCATCAGAAAGTAACAAATTTAGTTTAAAAGGTAGTAAAGGGGATTTTTCTCTTGATTTAAAGGTCGAGCGTGCAAATTTTATCAATCTCGGAATAAATCTGTAGATTTGCGAAAAATATCTAATTCATTCCCGCCCCTTCGCCACAGACACTCTTTTTTTTAATAAATGGAAGTAAAAAATAATATGGCTAGTTGACTCTTTTTAATTTTAAATTGAACTTCAAATGTCTACAAAGCCCAGGTGTTTGAAATGACTGAAGGTTAAAAATATGCGTTGGCTAGCTATATTAAAGATATAAAAAAATGTGAAAATTTCATGATGTCGCAAGTAATGGTAATATTTATAAATATTATTGTGGTATTTTAGTTTATTTTATACAATCTTAAAAAGTACAAAAATATTATATTATATTATTGAAAAATCTTTTAAAAGTTTGTACCCATCAATGTAAAACAATACTAATAAAAAGGGTAACGGTCGCAACTGGGGTTCGAACCCAGGATCTATTGTCTTACCGGGACACAGAGCCTTAACAAACACGGCCAATGGGACCTTTATTTTGCTGTCATTTTTGTCATCTCAAATTTCAAATTCAGAATTAACAATATTATCCTTAACTAATTTTTCCACAACGACCGCCACTTTTTTTATTTTTGTGTGTCCTGTTCTGTTTCGTGTTTCGTTTAGATTTAATATTTCAAGTTTCATATTGTGCTAAAGTTAGTCAGAGATGGACGTTTTATTATGCCTTAAAACTAAAAATAATTTAAACGGGAGAAGCATAGGAATATAGGATAAGGATAGGAGATGTTCCCGATGCAATCTATACATGCATTTATTTATGATTATAATATCACGAAATTATATTGTACAGGGTCTTTCAAAAAGGACGCTCGACTTTAGAATATAAATAAAACAAGTTGTGTGAGATATCCACTCTTTTTCACATTTTTTTAAAGTATATTTTATGGCAGTACGGAATATAACGTCGTTCAAATTTCCGCCGCGGTTTTGCTTGGTGGCACATATTCGGGAGGTTTAATTTACAATGTCTTTGTCTCTGGGTGGCGTTTGTTATGTTGACTTTAAGGGTGTCAATTGTTTGGGGATGCCACAGTCTCACTGGCTCCAGACGGGAGCAGTTGGGACTCTTGTGAAATAAGTTCACTATAAAAATAAATCTGCGATTGAAGATAACTCCCAAGGAAGTCTAAAGGTGTTAAATCGCACGATCTCGGTGGCTAATACGCGTCGCCACTACGCTAGATAACCATGCCCTCAAATTGTTGCACTAAGTCGCGGCAGACATTTGAACTACATTATATTCCACATTTATTGCCATAGAATCTTACTAATATCTTACTAATATTATAAAGCGAAAGTTTGTATGGATGTATGTGTGTTTGTTACTCTTTCACGCAAAATTTACTGAATGGATTTTACTGAAACTTTACAATAATATAGCTGCTCATACATCAGAATAACATATTGGCTATAATTTATAAAGCTAGCTATTAATTTTCAATATATTGAAAAAAATAATTATTTTAATAGAAAATGTCAAAATTTGAGAATGACATTTTGCAAAACATTGATTGTTAAATCAAAATTCTATTTTAGAAATTATTTAAATTAGTGAATTTATTTAAAGTACTCGCCTAATACTTTGAATCTAATCAAGAATTATAGATATTTGAAATAAATAGGTTAAGAATTTTGGTATAAAAGTAGACGGGACCTAGAAAAAGAAAATAGATTACTTGAAGTACTAATCCTACGCATACGAAGTCGCGGGCAGAAGCTTGTAATATTATAAACGCGAAAGTTTGTATGGAAATATGTGTGTTTGTTACTCTTTCACGCAAAATTTACTGAATGGATTTTAATGAAACTTTACAATAATATAGCTCATACATCAGAATAACATATATGCTATAATTTATACAGCTAGCTATTAATTTTCAATATATTGAAAATAATAATTATTGTTTAACAGAAAATGTCAAAATTTGAAAAGAAAATAGATTACTTGAAGTACTAATCCTACGCAGACGAAGTCGCGGGCAGAAGCTTGTAATATATATAAGTGGATATCTCACACACAACTTGTTTTATTTACATTTTAAAATCGAGCGTCCTTATTGACAGACTCTATATTATTACTTGATACCGAATTCCGGGTCATTCCCAGACGATCTCAGCGGGGTCACAACTCTGCGTGAAGTGGTTTACCTATACAACATTACAACAAAGTACAACATTATCAGTCCTCACTGATAGGTTATGCGACACCTCGGGGGAATGTTTACCGAGTGCTGTGGTTACATTAGATATACTACCGCTGTCATTATTTCTTATTATTCTCGCTATTACATTAGCATTATTCTAATACAAACAATTTGCATAAGGGAAGATGTAACCATTAACATTGTTTAAAACAGGAGTGCCCAACCCAACCGTACCCACGGCGGATTTTACCGTTAATTCTTATGGGTAATTCGGTGTCCAAAAAATCATTTTATTGTGAAACCGTGACCTTCAATGGTAGAAGGCATAAACTGACTATACACCCGCCTGTATGTGTGTCCTTTGCACTAACCCTCCACTTCTTAAAATCAGGTCAGTTGCATTCGATCTTCCGAGAGATGTGCGGAGAACATATACCGGTCGGAATTATACTATCTACACACCATGCTGCGAACAGCAGCTTTTGGCAGCTGGCTAAAAATCGTAGGTTGGAGGATGTCTCCCGTCTCTTTTTTTCCCATGCGAACCCGTAACACTCTGTTTCACGTTGACTGCAAATTGGAAGAAACCGTCTGCCGTTAGTACCAACCGATGAAAAGAGATGGTGATATTGAATTTGTTGTGTTAATAAAAGAGATAGAAGACAACGTGAAACAGAATGTTACGGGTTCGCACGAGGAAAAGGGAGACAGGAGACAATAGCCAGCTGCTAACAGCCGGCTGTTCGCAGCACCGTGTGTAGAGCCCATTACTTGCGAAAATACATTCCTGCTATGCGCCCGGCACTTTTCAAACAATAAATCAAAAACCCCATCGAGAGTCCGAGGTCTAATAACGAGAAGTTCTTATTTCTAAAAAGAATATTATAAATGTGATAAATTTACAATGTACCAGAACGATTTTTTTCTTTTCTTGAATGAATACCAAAATCCAAAACATATAAAGCTGAAAATTTCATTTTGGGCCGCAAAAAATCTTCAATTGGGCCGCAGGTTGTGCATGCCTGGTTAAAAATATGAGGTTATATCGAAAACATATTTTAAAAATAAATAAAATACACACACATATATATATACAAGTTAAAAAAAATAATAATATTAAAAAATATACATATTGCCCGAAATTGAATCTAGGTCAGAATTTAACATAAGATTTTGAATAATAGTTTGACATTATCAAGATAGATGGCAGGCTCCTCCAATCCCCTCCAATGGAATTGAAATTAATATATTGTTTGCAAAACTTATTACCTATTGGTCTCTTCTGCATCAAACCACCTAGAAAGAAACACATATCAGTAGGTACCGTTGGGGGAAATTAAAATTCTTTGGGTTGTATTATTTTGGTGTCAATAAAACTTTATACTTGTACGATAAAAACAAGGTGTATTATTTAAAAAGTATCCTTTCTGTTCTTGAATGAATCCTGAAACATTACTCATTCAAGTAACCTGAGAAATTTCAGACCGAAATCATTAAAATATTAATTTGTTGTTGGTACTTTTTGTGCAACGAACCTTCCCAAAACTTGAAAACAATTTATCTCACATAATAATATTATGTAACCATTATGTGATATGCATATAATATTGTTGGTATATTATCGACTTGCATCATAACAGTATGTATTTATAAAGTAATCGCTTTTCAATATAAAAAACTTTCATTTAAAATTAATGAACTTAATAGCCTTCCTTTACGTATGTACTGAATCATTTATTTATTGAGATATAACAATTCCCTTTCGGCCCATAAAAACATGAGAGGAAGAGTCGACATATGATGAAAATCTTATAGTAGATACTTGAAAGGTTTAAAGTTTTAAAGGCTTGCCTTATCGGATCACGGGCATCTTTTAGCGACTAAAATGATAAAAAAGGTAAATTTTATAATCTTCTCAGACTCCGCCGTAAATGCATACACCTTGTTGTGCAACAGAATTGTAACTGAAGGAGTAGATGTTTTGGATTATGATAAATGATCATAGTAGTGGAGAGGATGATCATTAGAATTAAGATGACAACAATTTTCTTTAATTGGACCTTTGACGGTCAGCTTTAAAATGTATGACACCAGTTTTGTACATACTTGGCGTTCTCATTAAAACGAAGTTAGTAGTTCTCATTTCACCTATGGGCGTTGTTCATTTATCTTTTTTAACCGAAGTTGTATATTATGACGGTTAAGTTCTTTAGTTCTGCCAACCGTTAGTCATGTCTATGGCCCATCATTTTCCCAAAGTTCAAGTTCTTCAGTTCTGCCATCCGTTAGTCATGTCTATGGCCCAGCATTTTCCCAGCGACCTTTTGTCTCTTTAAGGTCGGCTACCATTGCCTTTTTTCTTTGTTTAAGCATCCAATAGTTTTCCTGTTACACAAGGAGACCCCCAGCTTGGTTTTTCTCATTTTATTCATTAAAAGGTGCAACTCATAGATATAATGATATATAATCACCTTTTCTTAGAAAACAATCACATTGTGGTTTGACATATAATTAGGCATTGGATACCAATTAATTTTTTCATCTTTGTCCTTTATAAATTAATAGTACATTTTTATTTCAAATCAACTATGGTCATCCCACATCGTTTACATTGTAATGCGCTAGGCGCCTTCAGCTTAGTGTATTAGTGCATCACCCATTCATCTTTAAGAAATGTTAATGTAACAATTGTTCTTTCAAATATTATTTTTCTTTTACCTATATTATTTTGTGTTACTCGTTAACCTCAATACAGGCTTGTCCTAGTGAAGTTGAAAATTGGATTGTTAACTGTAATACCTAACTTGTGAAGAAACAATGAATAAATACTAAATATGTGGAACAGAAAGAAGTTACATCAAATGTGTCAAATGTACAACTTAATAAATTCGTAGGTTTGTTATAATTTTATCAAAGGAAGCAAATACTTTGTGGTGTGACATTATATATTAAATGAAAAAACACTCACACTTTGTAAAATACCTCTTTGTATTTGAATTAATATTTTGTTAAAATACAAAGTGATGTTTTACTTATAGTGTTTTTTCATACAAAACGAAAGTTTCTACTTATTTTTTGTTTCACATTTTCGTTTGAGGGTCCTAATATTGACTGCAATAATTATTTTATTTTCTTGTTAGTTAAGTTAAACTTTTTTAAATTCCGTGGCATTAGAAATGTTGATAGTAAAAATAAAATTTTTAACACTATGTGCGATTAGTGATTACACAATTTCCAAAACATATCCACAAATTAAACACAGACCAGTTGTAATTTTCAAAAATATGCCGACTTAAGATAATTAATGGTATTTATTGAGTCTAATTAAATAAATAATTGTGTAATAAGACACAAAACTAAAAATTTTCTGTGAAAAATTGTACCGTATCCTCCACAATAGTTTTTTTGTCTTACGTAAAATGCAGTAAAATCGATCGTTTACGTTCGAAGGAAAGTCCGGATTGAATGCAGACCTCTCTGATATGATCGTAAAATACAAATGACTTTCATTAACTGCGGCTGGAGAGCGAAGCTACCAATGCGAATAAATAATTCTAAATAATGCATTGGAGAGTGCACATAAGCCACAGACTATATTATTTATTTATGGTTGTTTTATGCAATCGGTAAAGGGCTCCCTTTCACATAATATCTTATTACGTACCTAGTACCTATAATGCACTTACAATTTATTCCACGTACAGTGTGCATTTTAACGGTCCTCGATATCAGCATCCAAATTCTTGGAATATTTTATTTTTATTTTTTTATTATTATTTATTAACCAAAAATACATTTTATTTAATTAGCAGCACCACCCCAACCAATCATACCGTAGGTGATAACCGATTGGCCTAACGCGTAGTATGTAGTTTTTAAAGTCTTCATTGGCATTATGTTTCGAATGTTCTTAAAAAGATATATAAGTTTTCTGACTTTACCCGCTGTTTTATTTATTTGTTCTGTCCACCTGAAATAGTTGTCAATGAAAATGCCTAAGTATTTGATTGTCTGAGTCCGCGTTAGTGGGTTGCATTGGCAGTTTTTTTTAGATGTGCAGTCGTGTATGGTTAAGTTTTCATTGAGTCTTGGTTGTCGTCTGAGATCTATACTAAATGTCATGTACTTTGTTTTGTCTATATTTAGTGTTAGCGGAAAATGATTTCTATTGCAATCGAAGATCTAAGCATCTAATCACAATAATATTATATTTACGTAAACATTCAACATGTTTGACGTATTAGATATAACAATTATTATAAGCAATAATTATCAGCCTGAAACACGCAACCACATTGAAACAATCTTACGAGAAAAGATACATGCCGCCGACGGGACCCAAACCCGCGCCCTTCTGATGTCCGTCAGTCAGGGCGCGGGTTCGAGTCCCGTCGGCGGCATGTATTTTTTCTCGGAAGATTGTTTCAATGTGAATTAGTGTTTGAGGCCGATAATTATTGCTTATAATAATTGTTACCCTTTGTGCTATGCATAAAATCGTGTCTTAAATATTAATTTATCAATTAAAAATAATCAGTATTAGATATACGCCAATTAATCGTTAAAACACTACTAAACTACAATTTAGAACAAAAAACAAATTTCAACAAACACAACAGTCACTAACAGACTTGTTGGACCTTTTTATCGGATGATGTTTCTGTTTGCATTGTAATAATTACGATGTAAATCTGTCGATTGCGATAAGCAGTAGATATTACAAATTATTTGCAATGCAGCAATCAATTTCTAAGTCACGAACGTTAATGCAGGGTCAACATGCGAAGCTTAGGACACAATATTATCACAATAATATTATTATTATGAATTATGACAAACTCCTGGTACCTCGGTATCTAATTATAAAACACTGATACCTCTACCCATAGGGTCCGGTTGATTGGATTTCATTTTAATTTAATTATCCTTAGGTTCTGTTTCTTATTGAAATGTTGAAAATTAAATATTAGTTATGTTGGAAATTAAAAATCGGTTCTGAAATGATAAGCCATGGGTTTTCGAAATACCTCTAATATATTTCTCGATTTTCATGAAATTCGCGATTTACTGGAAAGCTGTAAAAAAATTGATAATCCCAACATCTGACTTTCCTTGCATTCAAAATTTCTACCGATTTATAAAACAATTCTTTTGAACGCTAAGTTTTTAAAGTCCTAAAAAAATATATATTATTTTTGAAGATAATATGTATACATTTGTTGAGCCGAAACAGTAATTATATAAAATTCATTGGATAGAAAAAAATCGCAAAGTATGCTCCGAAAATTATTAAAAACACATTTTACATGTAAAGGTATGAAAAAAAAATTACAGTGTATCTTTAAATGCATTGCCGACAGATTTTGGCTCAATTTTAAACGAGTCGTATTTTATTAAAGATTTTTACAACGTTCGCTTAATTATTATGGATTTTCATTATTAGCGCGCTCCCTCTAACACTTTTATTGGCGTATTTCCCTTTCAACTCCTTCGTCTTTTTTTATTATTTTATAGTGAATACCTCACAAGAGTCCCAACAGCTCCCGTCTGGAGACAGTGAGACTATGGCATCCCCAATTGGGGTATGTTACGAGGCTGAAGATAAGTGGGAAAGGGAAGGAGGCGAGGAATAGG
Organism: Limnephilus auricula; assembly: GCA_951813805.1. Taxonomy (NCBI): domain Eukaryota; kingdom Metazoa; phylum Arthropoda; class Insecta; order Trichoptera; family Limnephilidae; genus Limnephilus; species Limnephilus auricula. The sequence continues at coordinate 6,235,917 of OX638401.1, forward strand.
AAGGTGGGGAAGTACCTGACTATTCAGATCTAGTCACTAAACACGGCTAAAGCCATTTCAAGCAACGTTTCAATTCTGAATGGTGGTCTTACACCAGGGCGATACTAAGAGTATCTTCCACTCTGGAACGTGCCGCAAATATACTATATATTATTATAAATAATTAATTCTGAAATAACACAAATCAATTAAATAAAATTTATTTGCGCACGCCGGGTTCGAACCCGCGACCTTCGAAATTGCAGTCCAACTCTCTACCGCTGGACTACGCCGGCCGTCAAAACGCTTACTTTTAACGCTTACTTCGGAGCTTTACAGTAAATAATTCTAACAATAACTGCACAATTTTTGATCTTGTTGACATTATTTTATATTCTCGGCAACACAACACCTTCGAGCACAGTCATGATCGACCTTTTAAAATGTACATAAATAACACCTTTGGTTAATTTAAAAAAAACGGCGATTAACTGTATATATTTCTTTCCTTTTAATTTATTATCTTGAGTCACAAAGTGCCCTTGAAGTGACATTTTACGTACCACCAATACCATGTATTAATAAAGTGACTATTTTTTCAGTTGGACGGTCGTGAAATATGAGATGAAATCGTATTTTTAAAACTGAAATCTAATATTTGTTGTTAAATATTCTTTGTTTAGAACTCAAGGCATACAACTGCGTGACAAATAACATTGTCACGCAATTTACAATATTCACTACCTAAGAGGTATGTCTATATATATTCGGCATCACAGTGACTTCCTATTTAAATAAGCAAAATATATATGTAGAAATAGTTTTGATTTTATCACGGTATAAGAGCTGACTGCAACTATTGTTCAAGATTAAACATCAGGTAAAAGTTTAATGTTCCAAAGTTTTGTTCAGTGAATCATTTTGGTACGTGTGGGTTTTACCTGTACGCTACTTGTAACAGTGATTCAATTTCTTTTCGTAGAAAGATGCTTGGGTGTTATTTTGTTGTAAAAATTATATCTGTGCGTCAGAGAATTTTCTACTGACCATTTGATTATGTTTTGAATTGGTTGTGGTAAGGCAGTAATTCGGGTTGATATTTATTAGGTGGGATTCCCCACAACCGATTCGCGATCAATGATGGTTAGTTTTTATGTGCATGAGAATTCCAACTGCTCCCAATCGTCTGGAGCCATTGAGACTATGGCATTCCCCCAATTGAGGTTGAAGGTACTTGGGGAGAGGAAGGAAATATAGAAGAGGAAGGTGGGAAAGTACCTGGCTATTCAGATCTGGTCACCAAACACGAAAGGAATTTAAACTTTTTATTTTATTTTATTCTTAGAAATAATTTTTTTTTAAGAATATAAATTTAAATAGATAATTAGAATGAAAGAAACAAAAAGAAAAGAGACCTTCCTACGAAAAACGTTTATATTGTTTTTCCTGATTTTTTAATGTTATTTTAAAATCGAATTAAAACCAAATTTCCACCCAAAACTTCTTGCAGTTTCTTAAAAAAAAACATTAAAAAATTATTAGACCTCTTCAGGTAAAAATTAAAAACTAAGCATTTTTATTATGAAAAATGTACAAAAAAGTCACACCTCGCCACTGGTTACAAGGAGTGATATTATTCCAAATATCGCTATCATTTGCGTTGATCTTATTAACCACGCTTTTTTATATCTTAATAACCGACAAAATGTGATACAATAATAAGAAAAAATCTCTCTTTGAGTAATATGAAATTTTTAAATATGCATTTAACTTTTTTCTGGTGTCATAAATAGTACTATGTAATACAAATTCATGTTTTTTAGGTTCAAATATTATTGCATTTCGGTCTGGTGACTGATACAATGTGTAAATGGTCATGGTTTTATTTGAAACTCACGCCATCAATGGTTGCTCCAGACAGAGGTCTTGAAAGGACAAGTTTTCCTCGCTTAATATATAATTTAATCCTATTTTGTTACAGTCATTCAATATCTATGATATTTTGAAAAATTATTACAAAACAGGTATTGGACAATGATCAGCGTCAATAAGTTAAGGATTTTTTTAACAGTTGCGTTGATTTGAGGTCAAATTAATGGTTATCATGTAGATTCATTTCTGAGAATCAATTAGTTGCAACTAGAAAACATCAACATAAAGCAACAATCATTTTTTTTCTGATCGTTCTTAATCCAATCTTGCAATGGAAAATTATAAGTACTCATCTATGTTTTTTTTGCATAGCTTTTTTTTTTTTTTTCACAGCTTATATCATATTTGGGGATGCTGTGTGGTAGGACTCTATAGGGAAAGGAAGGATAGTGAGTAGTGGGAAAGAAACAGGTATTAGGATGGGTAGGAATCTGAGGTCAATGTATCCAGGGGTGACGGACGTATTAATCCATCGCTCCCATTGCAAGGTGCGAGGTGAGTTGAGAGAGTTCGGCTAGAGAGGTCTAGGCTAGATCTTCCTCAACCTGTCTCTCCCGATCTGACCCGCCACAGAGTAGGTGAGCAAACGCGTTCGCCCTCAAGTCCTAGACATACCTCAACCCATGAATCCGAGCACCCTCTCCAAGTCCCTAAGAGTAGCTAACTTCTTTGGGTGACCTACAACAGGGGTATTGGTTATCCAATAAATTGTTCCCGATGTGGAGGTACCCATATCCGTCTCCAAAACAAATTTTAAAAGCTTTTACAAAATATATTTTATGAGGCTTGACTTTAACTACTACGTTATCGTTCTCAGAATCACAAACTATCATAGATGGCGAAATATTATAGACGACAACTTAAAAAATATATTATTCAATACAGTTTAAGGATCGTAATAAATTTTAATTACTTCTACGTTTAAAAACGAAACGTGTTTGCCCTCGTCCATGATTTTTAATTTAATGTAATATATCCTTTAATGGTGGCATAAAGGGATAAAAGAACCAGGATGTAAATTATTATTTGCGCATTCTTATACCTACACATTTTTTTAAAGTCGTCCATACTGAAGTGGATTAAATTTTGTGGATTAAGGTTCGATAGTTCTATATTAATTGATTTATTTAAACCAAATACAGCATTCGTTCATCATAAATCTATTCACTTGGTTAAACGACGAAATACTAGGCAGGTACTACGGTTGATTTTTAGTGTCTTACGCCGAGAATAACAATGAATGTATTTTGGTAAAATAAATTGAATGCAATTAATGTATGTTTGACCCATATACCATCAGTATCGTCCTGATGAAAAATCACGATTCAAAATCGAAACGTTGCTTGAAATGACTTTAGCCGCATTTGGTTACCGGATCTGATTTTTTAAATTTTTAATTTTTTTTATAGTTAACAACTTACAAAAGTGCGTGTGCTTACAACTGCTTTCGTCTGGAGCGAGTGAGACTATGGCATACCCAATTGGGGTATGTTGTGAGGCGGAAGGTAAACGGAAAAGGGAAGGAGATGCAAATGAGGAAGATGGGGAAGTACCTGGCTCTTCAGATCTAGTCACTAATAAACGGTTAAAGCCATTTCAAGCAATGTTTCAATTCTGAATGGTGGTCTTACACCAGGGCGACACTGGGAGTACCTTCCACTCTGGAACGTGCCGCAAAATATAGTGTATATTATTTTTAATTAATTAATTGTGATATAACACAAATTAATGAAATAAAATTTCGACCTTCGGAGTGGGAGTCCAAAGCCCTGTCCCTTGGCCGTCGAATAGCCAAGTACTTCTTTTACTTCATATATCCCATTTCTTCCCACTTACTTACAACCTTTAGTTTCAAAAGATAATTTAATTGGGAATGCCTTGGTATCACTGGCTCCAGACGGGAGCAGAATGGTGATTCAATATCTTTTGGGACAGCGTAACGAATGTTAAATCGGCTGTATACGACACATTTTGACAGTTTTCTTAAATGTGGTATTCCATATCGTGCTAACGAGCTAAATACTGCGCTTGTGTTAAGACGATAGACTTCGCTTTTCGGCCCATACAAAAAAGACGCCCGGGAAAAAACACTTTTCTACGTCGAAAATTGCACAAAATGAATATATTTTTTTTATACTGCCTTCTAGAGGGTAAAAACTACGTCGGTATGTTTTCGAATTTTCGATGCGTTTCGTATTAACGTAAACGTTCACTGTCAAACATGTACGATTTATCAAAAAATATTATTTAAGGAAAAAGTGCTGCTAACTCAACTCTCATAAAGAATTATAAAATTATAAAAAGCTACCGACGTAGCTTCTTCTTTCTAAAAATTATATATATTTTTTAATTTCAATTTCGTGAAAGTTTCGGTGTAGAAAAGTGTATTCTCCATAAACCCCCTTTCGAGCGATTTCTGTAGGTAAATTTGAGCGTTGTCTCATTCGCACATTTCGCATTCGCATGTATTGTAAGTGTGCGTGAGCTTATTGTGAGCTGGACAGAATGACAGACGCGTGTCGTTTAAAGTCTAGCCTCTTAAGACACCAACTCTTTAAAGTCGTTACCCTAACGCCAGAAATGACGGTGCGTTGGCCGCATAATCCACGTTAAGAGATGTCAGTCGCTTAAAAATTTGCTAATCGAATGTCATTGCGTACAAACATCAAAATAATATGACAAACGGATAGTCATTAATGAATGCCTATTATGGTTATATGTAAATAGCTTTAATAACTAATAAATTGATATATATTTTTTTAAATTACGTAATTACTCCATTCAACACACAACAGGCACAAACAAGCTATTAAAAGCCATAGAAAATCACAGAAATTTGACATCCGATAACGCACGACAATCTCCTTCCGATATCTGAAGGATTTTGTATTTTTGTCTTAATTGTCTCGTAACGCTGACAACATGCAAAAGATAATACAAAACGTACATAATCACCCATCAGTTGGGACTTTTGGATGGAATTCACAAAACGATACAATACAAATAAGCTAAATAAGTAATACATAAAATATATTAGATAGTTTGCAAGAAAAACAACAACCATAAATAATAAATAGCACAACAGTTAGCCCGACAATCTATATGTTTGGCTTAGCAGGACCTTAAAGTATATCTTTAATTTTTTTAAATAAGAAAAAAGAGAGTTATGTACTCGTATATGATCTTTTCCTGCATAATAACATGTCTTATTCTTCTTTATTCTTTTTTATTCTTTTTTAATTTATTTTCTACAGTTTTACTGTTTTCTATTTTTATATTTTCAATTTCCATTGTAATCTTTCATACTTTTAACATGTATAAATATTTAATTCATAAATTAAGACTAGACCTCACGTATTAACTAAATTCCGTTGGTCACCATAAAACATGCAGTCGCCTAGTGTGGTGATTTAATGTATCATATGTCCTAATGTATAACATGTATTCTATAAATAAATTGATAAAATAATGTTTAAATCAAAAATTCCATACGAGTCGTTCAAAAATCATTCAAATTTGAATCATCTAACATGGCTTGTTCGAAGTATAATAGGTATACATATGTAGTAGATTTGCATCCTACCATGATAATGTGGGAAGCATGAGTGGCGGAGATGACTTCTTCTACGATACATTTCCATATAAGTACCGGTCTACTATAACTCCCGAGTCCCTAAGCATTTGAAGCGTCATGTGATTCAAAACAAGTTTTTTACCTTAATAGTTTAGTAACAGGCGAAGTGTCCTTTTTAGTTGTTATGACTTAGTATTTTAATGATCATTATTACCCACGTAATTTTTTTATTATGTGACCCGAACTCATCGGGTCACAGTAGTAAAAAAGTGGTGATTATTCTACATATGTGCATGTAGTAAATTTTCAACACATTATTTAAAAAAATTGATAAAAATTCCTCATATTACCGGACTCAAAGGACGTGAAATTATTATTTATATTTACTTTTTTTCATTCTATATTACATCACAATTTGGAAGGCGGGTATAGGTACCGCTGCCCCGGGAACCATTTAATGAATAACCAACACCTCTGCCATAGGTTATCCCAAGTAGTTCACCACGTTTGGTGACTTAGAAGGGGTGATCGGTTTCGTGGGTTGAGGTTTGACCGAGTCTTGGCGGTGGATGCATCTGCCCACCAGCTGCTTGGACAGCCGAATCGGGAGAGACTGGTTGAGGGAGGCCTTTCGATCTCTTCAGCAGGACTCGCTCGGAACATCGCCTTGCACCGCGGTGGGAAGGAAGGATTCATACGACCGTCACTCCTGGACACACTGACCCCTAGATTCCTAAACATTCTATAAACTTTTCCTTCCCAGAACATCCTCTTCTTCCTTTCCTTAAAATGACCCTCAAAAAACATTTCCAAAGATGACGTAGGCTTTGAGGACCTTTTAAACATTAGCCCCTCACAGGGACTCCTGTGAGGGGCTAATGTAAAAAAAGTAGTCGATCGGAATTCGATATTTGGGGTGCCATTTTTATTAGTTTAATTTTAAAATTCTAATTTGAATTTTAACTTATATTTTGCACAGCATTGTTTAAAAGTTTCCCTTCACAGGTAAATTGTTTCTCCCTTCGTGTCATTTCCCATTCGTCCCCGTTCCCCTTCCGACTCCTCTTCCTTTTCCCCTCCCGCATCCCGTTCCTCTCCTGCGTTCCCTTTTCCCCTTCCCCCTTTCCTCTCCCGCTCTCCCCTTTCTCGCGAACCTCCCCCCCCTCACGCATTACGCATCCAACTTTTTCGCCTTCCCCTCTCCCTCGTCCCCCCTCCTTAAGTCCCTAACCGACCCTCCCGCATACCCCTCCCCCCAGCCTTTTAGCCTAACTCCATAAAATACACCCATTTTTCCAAGAACTCGCGTGAGCTATTTAATTTTTTTATGCAAATTTCATAATGCCAAAGCTCACCAGTATAGATGTAGAAGTATTCACCGGCATGTTAACAACAATGATAAAAATAATAGCAATCGGATGAAATTTTAATAGCAATCGGATGAATAGTATAGGAAATAATTTCATAACGCCAGAGTTCACTATCCTTTAACCATCCCGGGTATGCGCAGATCATATTCCCAAAGTTTCATCGCAATCGGATGAACGATATGGCCGCGCATAAGGTACAGACAAACAAACAAACATTAATTTTTATATTATAGATATTTGGCGGAATAAAAAGATAATTTCAAATTACTGAAAATTAAGTACTGAAAATATGCAACATTATGATATCATTGTTTCATTTGTCATAAATTTCATGGTAATATTTTAACACCTTTTAACAGTTTCCACATAATGAGAAGTTGTTAATGTATTGCTTTCTAGTCGAGACAACAACGCACAAAAGCACGCAACCCACGTCTTCGCAAACTGATTCTTGCAATGTCAAGTATATAATGCATTATTATGCGTAAAAATCTCCATTCATTTGTCATCATCTTATCGTCATCTGCAATAAAATAATGCTTTTAAGCACGCACTTACACAGCATAACAGAATGTGTTGGCGGATACCCAGATTAAAGTACGTCGTAGACAGTGAGTATAGCTTTTCAGAGAAATTGAATAAAAAGTCTTGCCCAGGAAAAGAAAACATTCCAATAGAACATAAGAAGAGATTAAAGTGTTGGCGTAGTTATTATGATTACGGTCGCCGAGAAATTTGAATGATAAGTATTTTACCAAACTGCTGCTGTCACTGTCGCCCGAATACTGAGCTAGAGTGATAACTTAGTGCCTCTGCTGATGAGGAAACTGAAAACAACCAGTTGGCTACTAAACTCGCTATCCTGTGTATGCCAATTTGATGGCCCGCACACTACGCAATTTCTCAAAAACCTGCTGTCAATGGTAACGCAATCAGTGACTTGTGACTCGCCCTGCTAGTTGGCGTGGCCGGCCATTTGCCAGTTTGCTCGGTTGTCATAGTTGCGTCAGTTTTGTCGTCAGTTTTCTAGTTTTTCTTGTTTTTTCAATTTGACAGCGACAGATAACTACGATGACAGCTGATTGTTCTTCGTTTATGGTTAAACAAGCTGAGATAATTACAGTAATCGTAAAATTGAGTAGGCCGTCATAGAAGTTTGATGGAAGTTTGGTTGGAAGCCATAGCAACCAGACGGTTTTAGTTTATTTTCAGTTGCCTCATCAGTGGAGGCACTTAGGCTTACGCTGATATAATGCCTAATCGTCAAAATCGAGGTTTTTCAAAATTGGACTGATTTCTAAAATTTTTTTTACCAACTGTAGGAGAAGAAACTACAAAATTTTTGTACTTTTTGATTTTAAAAAACATAAACAGTTTGTATTCTGAGTACTGAACGCCTCTTAATGGCGTTCAAACCACGCAATTTTAACGATTTTTGGAGGATCCTGACTGCTATAAGAAGTAACTAATAAAAAAAAAACAAAACATACCGACAAGCTAGTGGTCGATATATATATTAAATTAAAAAAATATTTGCACTAGTGTCAAAATCCAGAGAGGAAATCGGGGAATACGTGTATATTTACGTATGAACAAAACACAGCCGGTTTCTTCGATAAAAAAAAAATCACTAAAAGGTTCCAGATATTCGAGGCACAATTTTTACATTTCCTTTAACCTTCCTCTAACTAAATGGTAATCGACGTTACCTAGCTTGTCTTATATACACATAATATTTCCATAAACCTATTTCTTTAAAATATTGGCTATGCTGAAAAAAATTGCAGCAATTTGATGCATTAAGTAATGAGTCGACATAATAAAATGAGAAACATATTGTGTCGTGCACTGAAATATGGCTGCGCGATTTTGTAAGCCAAATAGTTAACAAAAATGAGGTTTTTTTTATAAGATACATCGTATATAATTGATGAATTATGTATAAAGTACGCTTATCAAATGATTTTAAACCATTCCAAATAAAGAAAAATTAAGATGGAGGAAGTTTTAGAACACGGTTTGGTGAAGGTTAAAATATTATATGTAATCTTCATTCACGTCAACATTGTACAATGATATCATCATAATAGACAGCTGGACCACCAGAGGACCCTCCACACAAAATTCCCAAAGATGACACAGGCTCTGACGGAAATTGTTTTATTCAGGGCTTCCTGTGTGGAGATAATGTTAAAAAACGATGAAGTTCTTAATGTGACAAATTTGCAGGATTGAGGTTGATATGCCTAAACATTAGTGTGAGGGTAATGTGCATGGAGAATAATTAATTTTGACCCTCCCGATAATTTATCAGGCCATATTTATAAAACATTCGTTTAGAAATATTTTATCTAGTTGCCCTGATAATACAACATGACGATACAACGAAAAAATACGTTGTACCAACAATGTATACGTACGAAATTTGTTCTAATAATTGATAATAATAATTTATTCTACATTACATTTTCCTGACAATAAACATTGAAACCTGTTAATTTGTTCGTAAGAACTTCAGTGCCCAAACTTAAGTTTAACCATTTTACGAATAAAATGATCGTATTTTCAAATAACATTTTCCTCCGTCTGGTAGCAAAAATCACTTCCTTGGCATAACAAGATGGAATGAGTCACCAGGAGATCAATATGAGTGAAGGCGTTTTCTGGAGGTGGCAAAGCCCCTCCAATAACGATAATAATTAATAATTTCTAGATTAAACTTTTAATTATCACTCTTTACTATGTTTTAGTCATGACGAAGCATTCCAAATCGTTTCGTAACCCCAACCAGAACTCAGTGTCTACATTATTGAACGGTAAGCCACTTGAACTGTACAGAGTAGTGCTAAGCTTATAAGAGATTTGATTCTGTCTGCAATATGCTTCCATTGACATATTTATGACGACAAGAAGTTATTTGCATCAGGGCGTTTTTCAAAAAAAGTGTACATAGATAAAAGTCAGTGTCCCATCACTTTCAGGATCAGTAACTTTTGTTGTGTCGGTTTTAATGACCAACCATATATTTTACCAATATAATAACAAATAAATACCTTTATGGACTAAAAATAATGAATAAATCTATTAAATTTCGATATTATTTTAAAATAAGTAAGACTACAGGTCACTGTTTCTGGTATGTCCTACACCTACCACTACCAGTAAGAGTTCAAAAATTAATGTTATTTAATGTTATCCCAGTATTTATTTCTAATTCTACCAATAGTATATGATAATATTTTCGATTTGCAACCATAATATAGATTAATTATCGTGCAAAATAATTTAAATACCAGATATTGAGTTGTCCTACGAAATAGCGTATGGTGGAATTTCCGCCTACGCCACCACATTATTGACGTCTTCCAATAAAAATATTACCAAATTGATGAATATTTTCGAAAATAGTAACCCTATTTAGTCTATGAAGGGCGGCCATGCTTGGTTTTTTACAGCCAGTTTGCCAAGAAATCGTAACAAAATTGGTCGTTCTCGGCTGTACTAAAAAAGTGTTCCACCAACGCTTCCGTATTTCTCCAGGTAATTTACCAGAATGTATTAGACTCTACTTTGTATTAAATTGATTCATTTATTGTTTTATGAAATGTTTAGTTAGAACAAACAAAAGTTTCATAATTTATTGATAAATACATTTCGAAAAAATATTGACGCGATTACGCCACTTCTCTTACGCAACGGTGTCGTGAATGGAACTTAAAAGTGACGTAATGGAATTCTAAAGGTCGGTTCACTCTGTCCGTCTTTTAGGGTATTTGGGTGTGTTACAATTTTCTAATTAAATTTATATATTGCATGTATCTTCAAAATGTAACTATTACATGTAGATATGTGGGTTGAGTGATATATGTAGCATTGAAAAAAAAGAACAGCATAGCTAAAAAGAAAAAATTATTTGATTTTTATGTGTATAATTTTTTTTCTTTTTTTTATTAATTAAGATTATTAAAGATTAATTCTGAAAGAGTCGAAATGGTGTCGAAGTACTAATATAGACAGCAATATGAGCAACTATTACTGTAGAGGCAACTCTGAAATTCAGTATAAAATCAGCTGGTTCATACAATTTTGATTAAGTAAGTATAAAATGTAGCATGATTTATGTTCGTGTGTGTTTTAGTTAATCCTGTACCTAATTAAAGTTGTGTACATTAACAAGTACTTTAATACCCTTTCAGCTTAGTTACCTATTTCAGGCTATACACGGTATGCACGTGTAGCCCATTATTACCTATCTAATTATTTGTGCATTTTTATAAATAATTTATTTTAATTTTATGTTCAAATATGCCGTTGAAAGCTGCAGAAAAATCAAAAAGGTACAGAGACAAAATTAAAAACGACCCTGAAAAATATGAAGCCTTTATGAAAAAAGAGTTACAAAGACAAAAATAACATCAAAATATAATCAGAGAGCTAACCAAAGAAGAATAGAAAAAAGAAGACGTTGGAGAGAACAGAAACGAAAAAAAAAAGAAAAGAAAAAAGAACAAGTGGAAGAAAAAGTACTTGCGCGGGGGGCCTTCCACGGTGGCGGTAGTACGTAAAATCGTCCTTTTTTATAGAGAATACCTCACATGAGTCTTAACTGCTCCCATCTGGAGCCAGTGAGACTATGGAATCCCCAATTGGGGTACGTTTGAGGCTGAAGGTAAGTGGGGATAGGAAGGAGATGGGGAAGAGGAAGGTGGGGATGAGGAAGGTGGGGAAGTACCTGGCTATTCAGATCTAGTCACTAAACAGGTTAAAGTCATTATTAAGCAACGTTTCAATTCTGAATGGTGGTCTTACACCAGGGTGATACTGAGAGTATCTTCCACTCTTCCCATACCAGTCGCTTGTCGCGCTTTCAGCAGTGTAGCCACAACGTGCGTACACATACGACTGATATTTCGCGCCCGCTGTCGCTACCGGGCAAGCCTCTCAGTCTGGCCGAGGCCTTAGAATTCCTAAACGTTACCAAATTTTTCCCCTTACGCCACTGTCCTGTTATTGCTGTGATTTATTTTCTAAGATCAATTATTATATCTCAAAGAAATTTGTTCTTTTTTTTATTGATATAGTTCATGATTAATTTTAAATTTGTTATAATTAAACATTCGTAAAACAAAAACTTATATTCGTCTTTCTAGAACGCAAAATATACAGTACAAAGTATCCAAAAGTAGCGTAAAAGAATATTTTTATTGAAAAACTTAATATTTAATTCAATAAGCTTGATTATTCATATTTTTTAGGAGACTGATTGTGTTTTCAATTCGTAAATAAAAATCTGAAATAATGAATTTCTTTTAATTTTCTTTATAAACTTTATGATAAAAGTGACGTAAAAGAATTTCTTACCAATAGTATTAAACTTAAATTGCAATTATTTTCGAAGTTTATTGACATTTTCTATTTAAATACTTTTTGTCATGAAGTTCATTCTTTCTTTAATAAATTTACGTATATTTTTAATCGAAATGCAGCATCTCACTTAAGTGGAATTCCTATTACGTCACCGACATCTTTTTTGGAAAACGCCCATCAATCATTACTTTACGAGCTCAATCACTCTTGTATCTGCAACCGGCACAGTAGTAATATCTGAAGTACCTAACATTAATTTTATGCCAGAGTTGGATTTGATACGTTGAACCAAGAGGCGGCAAAGGGTACGGTGTCGTTACCTAATTTCTTTTAATAATTTTGACAATTTATGAACCAACCGAACAATAAAATTTACCATTTTGTACAATCTTTTTCTAGCCTTTTTTCTAGGTGTCGTTTTACCTTCTTTCTTTTAATAATTTTGACAATTTATGAACCAACCGAACAACAAAATTTACCATTTTGTACAATCTTTTTCTAGTCTTTTTTCTCATTAAATTTAAATTACCCATGAGGTGTTGGTTTTTTTTTACCTAAAATTTTACCAACAATCCCTTAAATAATTAAATGAAAACAAATCACTTTCTAAACACCACTTATTTTATCAACATGTCTAAAACCAATGGTTTCTTCGTCAGAATAAAATGAAAATTAACAAAAATAGCAATAGGTAAACAAGCATAGATAATTAAATACCCACTGAAATTATCACAAAGAGTGACAGGTATCATAAAAAAAAACTTATAAAAATATTTAAGAATAGGTAACATATAAGAATAGGATAATTACAGTTAGATGTTAAAAACTTTTATGAATTAAATAATTTATTATATGTCTTTGTATTTGATATTTTGCAGCTTTTAAGGTTTTAAACAGTGTATTTGATAAACTCTCTCTTTTCTCATTTCAACTCATTTTCTGTAAATGGAACCCAATCTAATAACTAGGATAACAATTATTTTAGAATTAAATACACCACCCAGTAAATTATAAGTACAAATTTATAAGTAGTTTTAAGAGAAATACTGATTTAAAGCGAAATAACACCAATGTAGATTGGAATATATCAATAAATTGGAACGAAGAAGTACATACACCTCAGACAACCCAACTTAATACAAGTGTTCACGAAAAACCAAAGAATTGTTCTAATCTTAAATCTATAGATTTGAATTATTATGCGGCCCTGTCAGCAATTTATTATCGGCTCTTCTCGTTTATTTCATCAACATCGCCCCCCTCTATGTATCAACAGCTACCTGGGACAATCACCGCCAAGCTGTGACGTTAATCATCATCTGACAGAGTTATTGTCCGGCAGTTAGGCGGCTAACACCGGCAATTAGCGAAAGGCGAAACTGGAATATATTTGCAATTTTGAGAGCGCTCATGCATCTTCTTGATTTCTAACGGTTGGGCCACATTGATGGCACACATTAATGATTTACACGCTTACACTGCCGACAAGTGGATGTTGTTCTTTGATTTTGTTTGTCATTTTGTCGCAAAATGATTGTAGAAATTTGTATGTCGACAGTTCGCCGATTTTTAAAATGCCTAAATTATGCCACTGATTTTTATTTTAATGTTTTGGAATTTAGTTACATTGTGATGAAAAATTATAAACTGATTCAATGTAACTTTGGGCATCATGTAAGTACCTAATACTAAAATACAAAAGTAACAGTTTTTTTTAATAGGTACAAAAACTATGCAATTATAATATATTTTGCTACTTTATGCCTAATTTATTTTACTCGTATATTAGGCATTTTTTACGATTGAACCACCGGCGTCATGGGGGATGGATCAAAATGACCAGCCATGGGAGATAATATACATTTGGGAGGCGGGAATGGGTACCGCCGCCCCGGGAACCATTTATTGGATAACCAACACCTCTACCATAGGTCAACCCCAAGTGGTTCGCTACTTTTGATGACTTAGCAGGGGTACCCGGGTTCATGGGGTAAGGTCTGTAGGTCTTGGCGGCGGATGATCTATACACACTGAACCCCCGATACGCGAGCCCAGCCGGTTCCATGGAACCCGGGGGAAATAATACGCTGTTATCACTTAGGGCACGTCTAGACATATTCATATGTCTATGGTGCGGGTACGTTTCTTTTGATATTACTCGAAAGTCCTAAGATATAAGTAGAAGCGAAAAATTAAAACCTTTTTTAGATTTTGATTTGTGACGGAAAGCGATGATATTGTTGCTCATCTTAACCACTAATGTGGGTTTTTTTGTGAATCAATGATACCGCGCGTTTGTCGATTCTCATTCCCGTGGATTATACCAGTTACTCATAGAAGATTTTCTCGAAGGTTGGTGTCAAGTTATATTTCCTAATAATATTTATCGGATGCTTATAAATTTCAATCGGTTCTTAAACTGAGTTATGCTTTAATCCAAAATAATGATCAAATACGGAGGAGACAGTAATCCAATTTATTAAATACATTTAGTTTCTTTTGTTCGTGAACTTGTGCTGGAAGTTATTGTAGTCTTTTTGTAATGTAACCTAATATGGAAATAATTTTATGGATGCCGTAGTGCAATTGATGCCATTTTGTCTGGTTTCTATGTTTGCTATTCTAGTGTTTCCTTTCATCCTCATTCTCTCAAATATCGATCTCCAGTTGATTAGTCAGACATCTCCAAATAAGTTTTTAGATAAGGAGAAAAGCAAAATTCGGATGCTCACCATTTATCGGATATTATTTTTACACTTACAGCCTTACTAAAAAAAAAACACTCCGCGGCCGTTAAACGGTGTTTCTGTTGCACGTTGTGTAAAGTCTGTACATATTTTAAAACAAAACGTTACTAATAACAAATCGAAAATAATCGAACAAAATCGAACAAATATATGAATTTTTCGGTTGGTCACCCTGAAAATTAGTCCATTTGCGCATGTGCAGTCCGCCATATTCTTTTCTAAAGCGGGCAGTAAATTACAGTTTGACATATGAGATTTCACGTGCAATTTGTATAATCTTTTTATGGATAATTTCTAACCCAATCACCAATTCACTATAATAATAGTATTATTCAACACAATTGTTATTTGTGTTATTTTTGTCAGTTTTAGTCCGTTAATAACGTCATGTTCGTAATTTATTTCTGTGAAAATAAAAAATATAGGTTATTAATTATAAAATTTTGTTTTTCCGATTGACTTTAATAAAACTTCCATAAAAGTAATGTTATTTAATAACAAAAATGTATGGTGCGTGTGTAAATAAAAACAAATTATAGGAATCAAGGTCTAAGTTTTACAAAAATAACTTCAAAATGTCAGGTATTTTCAGTTATTCTTGGGGAATTATTAATTTATTTTTTTATAATTTTTAATTGTATGAACGAGATAAAAAGTGAAGTAATAATTTTGTTGCAAATTCATTAAATAACAGGACAGTGTTTTTTTAATTTCAAATATTCAAATAAATTTTGACGTTTTAATAGAAAATGTTTGGTGTAATTTTTTTTTCAAATTTTTTCACGTTTGAAGTTTAAAATACTGCAATTTGTAAACACTAAAGTGTATTTTAAAATACAAAAATCTAAAAGGTAATTTCATCTAGTTTCTAAAATGGTATTTGGTTTTACGACATTTTGAAAAATAAGAAATATATAGGACATTTAAAATATCTTAGAAAAAATTGGAAAAATACAAATAAAACAGATATGTACAACAGTTAAACTACCCTCTTTGGCCGTGTAAGCGATGTACATATCTTTCCATGAACAATTTTTTGTCAGTTTTTAATTAGTAAGGTTTTTTCATGCACGGTCGTTTAACAATTGTTAAATTTTTTTAGAAAGTTTTTTAGTAAGGCTGTTAGTGATTTACATATTAAATATGCTGTAAAATTCCAGAATTTCACATCCAAGTTAACCACATACTTGAGATATTAGGATTTGAAATGTATATGAGATACGTGTGTTTGACCGGACATAATATGTCCTGTAATAGATATTATGAACTCTCTCTCTCTGGTTTCAATCCTGGGATTGGTTTGCAGCAATTTCCTTTATTTTTTTCTTCCATTCTTCCCTGTCTTGTGCGGCTCTTTTGAGGTCTGCATATGATGAGCAGCGCATGTCCTCCAGCAGGTCCTCCAGGTACTCTCGGCGTGGGCGTCCCCTAGAGTTTGTCCCCTCGGTCATACCCTCCATTATGGCATGCAAGAGGCCTTCTTGTCGTATTATATGACCGATCCATCTTGCACGCCTTTCGGACAAGGTTCTGAGCAGATTATGAACATTAAACATTAATCATTAAACTCTTGTTCAATGAACCAAACGTCACAAAATGTATAAAATTGGGAAGGCTTCGGTGGTTGGGTCATGTGGAGAGATTGACCGAACATCAAGCACCAAAGTCCCTGCTAAACTCTAGACCTATAGGGCGAAGGAGCCTGGGAAGTCCAAGATTGAGCGACAACGTCCTCAAAGACCTATCTATCTTGGAGCTCTCAAACTGGAGAGAACTGGTACAAAGGAGATATGAGTGGAGGAAGACTCTTGAGGAGCCAGGAGTTGTAGAGCCAAATGTGATGATGTTGATGTAATAGATATTATTATGCACCTAGTTGTGCGGTCCACCATTATCTATTTCTGCAGTAAAAAAATAAAAATGACTATAATACTTAGGCTATATTATTCTCTGCGAAAGATGTCTTCTTTCTTTTTCGTTGTTTTCATCGTGGGAATGAAGAGGATGACTGTCGATGGCGTACGTACGAGCTCTCGCTGGGACTTATATAAAATGAAATTTACACAACAAAAAGTATAATCGTGATAAGTTTTTAGGTTATTAAGTCGTTTTGACTTTTCTCTTTTTTAGCCAACGTTTCGGACAGCGTTACAGTGTTCATCGTAAAGGCAGATGCGTAGATTGTAGTGAAGTCTGTGTTTATGTACTTCTGTAGAAGTGATATCATGTAGCGCGCTTTAATTCCCCTTTGACCGGTATTCAGTACAATAATTAGTGAAATGAATGTGGTTTACGACGTTTAGTTTTCATGTAGCAGTGAATTATCGAATACCAAGTACATTTTTGTTATTTGTTTTTGGGGTGTTATGCAATGTGATCAGGGCTGATGATGGACACTGTAACGATATCCGAAACGTTGGCTAAAGAAGGAGGTAGCGCAACACGGCATAACACCCCAAAAACAAATAACAAAGAAAATATAAAATCATTACTTACCAAGAACATTAGTCGTTCTTATTAATATTAAAAGGGTGCTCAAACTTTGGCAAAATAACGATGAAGCTCAACACTAATAATAATACTAATCCAAAAATTAGTCACGATGTATTTTCGTGAACAAAAACGATGTTCAAGTTTTTTTATCGTTTCTTAGGTTATTAATGCCATAAAAATCAATGTGTGTGTTTTTTTAAATTTCAGAAAATAGATTCGACATCTGATTTTGAAAGTTTTTGATTCATTCGGGGTTTTACCTCAGAATAATTACCAAACCCGAAGGTACCTAACTCCATATTAGACAAACTTTTAATCAATATTTTTAGCGTCACTCAACCCAAGTGATTCAACAAACATAAAACCCAAACAAAAAACTCGACAAATTAACCTGGATTTTTATCGACAACATAAAATCAAAGTATTTTTTCTAAACCACTGTAAAAAAATTCCACAATGAATCATTATTTTATACAGTCGGAGACCCGTCAAAAATCACCGTATATTAATATAATATAATCTTTTCCATATAATAATATATGGAACTTTTCCATATAATTTTTTTTTTTTTTTTTTTTTTCACCAGATTTACAGGAACGGGTTTAGTTTTTCCCTTTAGTTTTTTTTAGGAAAAACTAAACCCTTTCATACACTTTTCCATATAAATGATCATCTAGTAAATCCACGTTATGCAAGTGTATTATATAAGTATAATTAATACAAAACAATACAAGAACAACACGTAAATCTACCAAACTATTAAATGGGAATATAATTCACCGTCTCCAGATATTTTCATATCAGAGGGTTCGGCTCTGTGGAATTCCTAATTTGACCGATAAATCCTACTGATCCCTCAATATAAATATTTAAAAAATCTTTCGTAATTCTACATGTATTTAAAATGACTGATTTTTGCATTTTTATATACAAATTCTTTGACAAATCTAATATGCCTAAATTTTTAATAAGAGAGCTAGGTATAATGCCAGTAGCCGAAATAACAAAAGGTAATATTTTTATAGTCTGAGAATGCCAAATTCTTTTAATTTCATTTCCTAAATCTGTATACTTTCTTATTTTTTCAGAAACAGATTTTTGAATATTAATTTTTTATTTTTTATTATTATTGTTATTATTATTATTTATATTTTTATTTTTTATTTTTTATTTTTTAAATTTTATCTTTATTTTTTATATGTAGCGTGCAGATAAATTCTTATAGCTAATTTTGTTACATTCATATGTGTTGCTTTTTTACAATTATTACAACTGCATTTTTATACTTAATTACTGTAAGCAATGTATAAAATTTTCATGTAAAGGCCCATTAGGGCGTGAATAAATAAATAAATATATAAAATAAATAAATAACTGCGTGCTAGATAAAAGTGCAGACTATGAAAAATTACGAAATCTCCCTTAAGGCTCGGAATTCCGATTTTCTACCGATTTAAAATATAGGTCCCTTGAACACTTTAAGTTTTTTAGTTCTAAAAAAAAGATAATCTCTGGATACATGAAATTTCCTCGATGCTTCATGCTCCAAAAAAAAAACCATATACTGTTCTGATATTTAACACATCATGGGTTTGAAAAAAAATCACAATGTTTCTTTACATGCTTCTTAAGGTATTGTCGAGAGATTTTTGCTATATTTGAAACGAGACGTGTTTTATGAAACACTTTTCCCAATTTTCCCTTGAGTATTATCGTTTTTAATATTAGCGCGTTCCCTCTAGCATTCGTATTATCGTATCTCTCCTTCTTTTTTTTGAGCGGGTACTACCGAGCCTGAAGTTGTCAATCCTAAGAAATTTGAAGAAAATAAATACTGATTTCAAATATTGTAACGCGGTCGTACGCGAGTGCGTCTCGGTTTAATTGAATAAATATTGCTAGCATAAAAAATAATAGTTCCTACAGATAGATTAAACATTATTTCCTAGTAAAACATTATATTATAGGTAGGTACTTTATCGCTTGTCTGAATTCTTGATACATTAATTCCAATTATGAAAATTACATTTTCAATATTATTTTGTTATTATTATTATATAGTAGGTTCGTTGAACTCCTTGAACCAGAGTTACAATCACAGACAGACTCATAACTGATATGAAAATTTGATTAAAATAAGTACAAATATCTTTATATATAAAATCTCGTATCACAATGTTCGTCCAAGGTAAACTCCGAAACTTCCCAACTAGGCCAGTGCAATTAGCGCAAAAAAGGGGGTCGCGATCGGAATTATTCCGGTAGTCCCAATTTTTTTATATGTTTTACATAGTCATCTCCTGATGAAAAATATGAGTTTTCGACCTTGGCGCACTTGAGCTTTCGTCGCCATTTTGAAAAAACCAACCGGTTTCGCGCCAAAATCTAGTTTTTCTCTAATATATCTCGTTTCCAAAACAAATTTTGGCTAAAGTAGCTTAACAAGTTTAGTAGAACACAAAATTACCTACAACTTTTATTTAAAATAAATTCTTCTATCTCTAATACATATCGAGATATGCTGTCGTAAAAATGTGTAAAAGTTTATAAAAACAGGTAAATTGCACGACTTGGTTTGGTTTTTTGTACATATCTTTTTTCCAGTACAATTTTCTGAAAAAAATACTGATATCAATTTTATAGAGAATAACATTTCATAATAGAAACATAATAGGTATACGTTTAATGTTTTTGTCTCAATGAAAAAAAATCTACTTATATCAATTTTGTAGAGAATAAAATTTTTAAAAGAGGTGTGATTTTTATGTTTTTTGCAGTTTTTTCACAAATAATAGGTGAAAACACAGAATTTACCTTACATTTTTACATATTATAACTATGAATTAACGAGAGGGGGGGGTCACACCCCTCCCCTACATTCAAGTGAAGATAAGAATGTGGTATTCAATGCTCAGGAAAATCAGGCTTTTCAGGCAGTTCAATCTAAACTGATTGATATACTGAAAAAAATAAAAGTAATCGGACCTACTTCCCAGCTGTGGGTTCAGTACTTCCAGATGACAACACTGACTGAGCTGTATATTGAAGCGGAGCGTTCTGGAAATTGGAAGCTCCATCTTGCAACGGTCCTAAAAATTATACCTCTCTTTCACGCAGCCGCCCACTTTTATTACGCCAAAAGTGCACATCTGTATCTTAAAGATATGTTGACATTGAAAGAGAAGATGGATCTAATAGAATGTGAAAGATTTACTAAAGAGGGTTTCTTTACGATTCGACGATCTCATAAATTTTGGTCAGGGATTTGGTCCGATATGACCACTGAACAAACTCTGATGATCGATGAAAACATCGGGAGGTTTAACCCAAGGACGAGGAATTACATACAGTTCTATTCTTCGTTGGACTGCTGGATTTGTTTATCTGCGTTTGTGAGGGTATCGAGTAATTCTGTGGAGTTGAATAAGGAACGTCAGAACAACATGTAGAGATGAGGCCTACACGAATTAAGAGGGATGATTAAAACGTCCAAACTCTCATAGATTGGTTTGCTTGCCGTGAACCGTTTTCTAAAACAAATGTGATTATGTCTATAAGCAGTGGCACAACCGGGGATAGCAAAGAAACTTGTCACATATGGCTGAAAAGATGGGAAATTTCGCTATGTCTAAGGTTATCAACCAGAACTTTGGAAACCTACACTTAAAACGTAAGGATGCTATAGTTTATCTTGCGGTGGTGACGAGCGGTATAAAAAATCAGGGTGTGACTGTGACAATATTCATCCATTAATGCTATTCCATCGTATGTGTACTGCCAAAAAGTCTGAAATTAAACTTAAAGAATATTTACAATATGAACTATCTCCTGTCCTACTGTCTCTTTTCTCAGAGGAAGGCATGCGCAAAAGATCCAAGTCCATATTTTACACATCGTTCAACCCTTTACCAAATAACACAGAACTGGGAAGCAGTAAAATACACGTAGTTGATGGAGGATATTTTCTACACAAAGTTGTATGGGGTCGTGCTCAACCTTTTTCAATAATTTTTCAGCGATATTTCAGGTATGTACAAAATCATTATGGAGCCAATACAGTAGTGGTGTTCGATGGATACCCAGATTCGGCTGAAAAGAAAAGCACTAAAGAGTTACAACTTCTGCTGAAGTTTTGTTATGAAAGCAGTCACCCAAAAGTGCCTCAGGAAAAGTTTCTGGAAATGAGAAGAACAAGTCTCGTTTTATTTCCCTACTCAGAGCCTCATTTGAACGATCGCAAATAAGGACCGTACAAGCTGAAGAGGATGCTAACGTTCCCATAATAACCACAGCAAACTCGTTGTCATCTCAATATGATGCAGTCATAATCATCGGTCAGGATATCGACCTGTTGGTACTCCTCACAGCTCTCTCACTTCCAAATGTATATTACCAAAAAGTTGGTAAAGGCATATCACCTTGTACTTATTGTTACTTGTAAACGTACTTATTCGTATATTCCAAGTTCCAAAAGCAAAGCGGGAAACAATCATTTTGGCTGCCGAACAATTCTTTGCACTTTTGTATGGCGGCAATGAGAAATCAAATTTGGAAAATTTAAGGTACATCCTTTTTGTCAAAGGAGTGAATAAATTCAATTTATCCAGGCTGCCACCTACCACAGACGCAGTCCAGCAACATGCTTCAAGAACTTACTTGCAAGTGCAAACTTGGCTTGGTCACCATAAAGATCCAACTGAATGGGGGTGGAAGAAGGACGCTGTTGGGTTACTAACTCCAGTAACAACGTTGAAGGAGGCTGCACCTCAGGCGTTGCTGAACTTTATATCATGCCAATTCAAAAAGGTTCTGCTGGAGAGCGCACTTGTAGAAAGTCAGGTTTAAAATGCTCCCTAATCTGTATTCACTGTAATGGAAACTCGTGCGAGAATGCTGTGGAAGCCTTCGTTGATGATGATGACGAGAAATTTGTTGACCCAGTCGCCACAAATTCGGCTGATGAGACATATGAAGTATATATTGTGGCCCGTAAGTGGCAGTAAGAAACAGAACTACAGTCAATAGTCAAAAACTTTAAAGAGTATACTTTTTTTTTCTTCTTTTTTTAACATGTTCTTGTATTTTAATTAATAATTTTATTTATATGTTGTAATTACTTTGATGGTTAATGTTGCTAATATGTATGTTACGTGTTATTTCAATAATAATTGTTTAAAAAAATAATAATCAAGGTATGCCAAGATTAAAACATTATTATTCTTCTGATTCAATCTTTCGCCTAATTTTTGTATTAAAACCTGGATACCTAATTGAGATAAAAATATTAAACATAAACCTATTATTTTTCTAATACGAAATTTTATTCTCTATAAAATTGATATCAGTATTTTTTTCACAAAATTGTACTGGAAAAAAGATATGTACAAAAAACCAAACCAGGTCGTGCAATTTACCTGTTTTTATAAACTTTTACACATTTTCACGACGGCATATCTCGATATGTATAAGAGATAGAAGAATTTATTTTAAATAAAAGTTGTAGGTAATTTTATTTTCTACTAAACTTGTTAAGCTACTATAGCCGAAATTTGTATTGGAAATTAAATATTTGAGAAAAACTAGATTTTGGCGCGAAACCGGTTGGTTTTTTCAAAATGGCGGCGAAAGCTCAAGTGCGCCAAGGTCGAAAACTCAGATTTTACATCAGGAGATGAGTGTGTAAAACATATAAAAAAATTGGGACTACCGGAATAATTCCGATCGCGGATCGCTAATTGCACTGGCCTAAACCGATTTTGATGAAATTTGGCTAACTGTGTGTATTTTGGTCCAACTTAAAAGATAGGATAGTTTTTATCTCGATTATTGACCGTAATATATATTATTGCGAATTAAATGATTGTTATGGGACGATGATTTGAAATTATTTCTAATTTCCGTAAGTTTCGGACAGATGGCGGTGTGAGTTAATTTATTGACACAATAAATACACTTGGTTATCTAGGTTAGGTAACCATCCAGTAGATGGCGTTGTGTTTCTTTAGCCGCAGCAACGCGTGGGCGGGTCAGCTAGTATATATATATATATATATAGGCGTTCTCTGTCTGGAAACAAATATATTCATTTTAAGGTTAAAATAGACAGTCTATTAGTTTTTAAGCCGCAGTAAATTGTAATACAAGTGAATAATGTAACCATAATCACCTTATTAAATTTTATCATGATTTATTTTTGGGATATTATGCCGTGTTGCGCTACCCTTTTCTTTAACCAACGTTTCGGACAGCGTTACACTGTAAATCTGCCATCTGCCCTGAAACATCGGCTATAAGAAGGAGGAAGCACAACAAGAAAAACACCAAAAATAAATCACGATGGTACTTTTGGCCGTGTAAATTGTAAACTCAAAACATATCTTATGAAATATGTGATCCCCATAGGCGTACAAGAAGTGAAAATAAATTTTAAAATATATCATTTATGCTCTTGATATTAAATTAGAGATTGTCAATAATTATTCTTGTCCAAATCATATCACTATGAAAACAAATCATCTACCAAAAAAACTTAACTCCTGCCTATGTTTGGTTATTTTTCAAAGCCAATTTTTAATTGTAATGTACAAAATAGGGCCCGCCAATAGTTCAATAGTACACAACTGATTGTAAGTTCCCTTGTGGTCCTGTTGGCTCGAGTGAGTTACTTAGTCCCCAGGGTTCTTCAGAAGTCTCTTCTCCACTATCCCACCGTCTTCACAGGAGTCACATCTTGCCACTGTTCTGCCGGGGACGGTGTGAAGGGTTTGAAGGACCACATTCCCGCCCCACTGCTCCCTGTCTCTCGTCGGGACTGCCTGTGGCTTGCCAGAAGCTGTAGATGCTGTTCTTGTGTTGTATGCTGCCACAGGAACGTGCTTAAATGTGCTTTTCCTTTATTTTATTCTGTAATGCACTTGTATGTTCCGCTATATAAATGTTGTCTCTCCACTAGCTTCAAGAACAAGAACAAACTGCCTGGGATGAAACACTTAAAATTTAATGGTATGTATAAATGTATGTTGTGCCGCGTAGGGACATCGGGGGCTTTTAGAATCATTTAATAGTAGCTTCGTTTTAAAAACAAATTAGAGTCTTAACGTAAGAATCGACAGAGGGATCCATGGTCCTTAAAACGATTCGGGAAAGTGGTGTGTGCCTCGACTGACTGTACTGGACTGTACAAATCGAGCTCCAAAATACCTGAAAAAATTCTCAACTCTGTGCAGAAACCTCGTTTGATAGAATATTTTACCTTAACAAACGGATTGTAATCTTTAGAGCAAAGGCGTCAGGTGGCAATGCTATACCTGTTCTACCGGTATTTCTATGAAAAATGCTCCGAGGAACTAGCGTCTTTCCTTCGGCACTGGTGCATAGTCGGGAAACACGCCAAACGCGTGCCCAACATTTTTATAAAATTGATATTTGTATTATTGCCGGCAAACGTTTTTGTCCTCGCTAAAATAAACTTTTTGGCCCTTAAGTAGGTACCAATACGGTTATTAAATCGACCTTGAACATTATAAAATTTTTCGGGTTGAAAATAAAACATATTTTTAAGCATTTAAAGTAGGTACTTGTGGAATAAAGATAATGTTCTTATCTTCCTAATTTCACCAATGGTTAAGACAAGATCGCCATAATATGACGTTCGATATGACACTAAATTTTGATTTCTGAACTGCAATGAAAATTGTGATGACCGCCTTTCTCATAAATGCACAACATTTTAATTTAGTTAGTTATGTTATATTTAATATAGATAAAAAGTTATGGTAGAAGAAGTCGAGGACGCCCGAGAAAGACATGCCAAGACCGAGTTGTTTGGCGGTCCGTCCTCTCTGCCTACAAAAACGGCGTGATGGTTAGTTAGTTAGTTAGTTTAATAAGTTGTGTAGTGCAGTGTTGTAGGGGCTCACACCGTGGGACCGATTAGACATCATACAATCCAAAAATGTAGAAGCGCTGTATATTGAAAAGTATATTGAATGCGCTTTATATTGTATACATGTTAATACCCTGTGAATAAAAAAAATACAAAATGTTGTAGATATGAATTGTGTTCAGGATGCCAGTATTTTTTACAATTCCATTCCGGAGATAAGATAACCTGTTAGTTGTAACAGAAAAATCCGGGGAAAAATGCGTAGAAAGGGACTTTTTTTACCTCTAATGGATCGTGGTCACCAATGTAGTACAAAATAGGAACTAGAAGAAAGAAGCGTTGAGAGAAATTGTCATATTTTCAACCCACCAGCAGATAAATAAACCTTTACAATTCCTTATGGTAAAAATTAGATAGAGAAAAAAATTGTTTACAAATATTATAATTTTATTATAATATCTGTATATAACAGAGTACAGATGTTATAATATTCACAATTTGGGAGGTGGGTATAGGTACCGCTACCGAAAACTATTTATTGGATAACCACCATGCCTTAGGTCACCTCAAAAGGTCATCTACATTTGGTAACTTAGCAGGGATGCCCAGATTCTGCCTATTTTGTTTGTCTAGGTCTTGGCAGCGCATTCGATTCTCTATCTACAGGGCGGGCTGGATCGGAAGAGACTGGTTGAGGGAGACCTTTAGAACTCTTTAGATTCATACAGTTGACCGGCAGATTCCAACCAATCCCCTATACCTTTTTCCTTCCCAGAACTTTTTCTACTACCTTTTCTTAAAACACCCCCTGCCTAGCATCCTTAACGATGACATAGGTTCTGAGGTATTTATTTTTTCCTCATGGCCTCCTGTGTAGAGTTATTGGAAAAAAATGAGCCACTAAACGTAGCAAACCACTTTGGGTGACCTATAGCAAGGGTCTTGGTTATGGGATAAATTGAAAAAGTCAAAAGAACAAAGAAAATTTTCACCATTCTTATTAAGGTTTACTTGTATATTATCATTGCTTATACGAAGGAAAAGTTGAAAGTAAACAATATAATGTACAATAGTACCTACCTAATGAGCAATTTGAATATAATTAAAATCGCTTCTCATGCCTTGTCTCGTAAACCAGAAGCTAAACTATTACAACATATCCCGTGGTATCCTCGTTGGTACCGCTCCCGGAGATTCAACCATTTGATTCAAATGAACAACAAAATAATTAAGATTATACATTCTACTGATCGTAAAGTTCATGTTTCGAAAGTATACCTTAAGCCTAGTTACAAAATTCCCGATTACCTTAACGGACTAGGTAGGTACAAAATGCTCAAATTGATATCCGTTTATTTATTATATCATAAATTACGAAATACGTAAATCAGAGGTCTCAAGAATAAACAAATTAATGCTGTTGATTCTCATAGTTTGGGAAGTCAGATTTGGAAGAAAAAAAAATTTGTTTGATGTCTTTTGGAAATTGGTCTCTATGTCCCGGTTAGACGCGAGGTTCTGGGTTCGAGTCCCAGTTGCGACCATTATCTTATATTATTTTCTGTGTCTTGTTAATTTTCATATTAAAAAAATTATTATTATTGTTATCTTCTTCTTCAATTTTTCATTAATAAATATTTTTTTGTGCTTATTAATTTAATAATTAAAATTTTTGAACTAATTAATATGTATGAGGAACAAGAATTTTTATGGAACGTAAAACATAAGTTACACAGAAATCTAGAGAAAAAAAAAAAACAAAACAGTTTGCGAGTGTTGAACAAAATCCGTGTTAATTTGGTCGATCCACCCATTTTGTTATCCAACTTTGATCCTTTGAAAATTACTTTCTTTTGTTCTTTCGTTTTTCCACAACTTTACATGAAATTAAAAATGCCAGGGCCTGACGCTAATCCATTTGGATTTTCTCTTTTTTAGAAACAAACAACTAGCGAACAAGTCACATAGCAGACAGCAGACTGCGTATTGACTCTCAAACTCGTCTCAACTGGACGCGGAATTATCTTGATCTCGAGACTAAGTCTCTGGCGAGTCTCCGGCAACAACCTCGAGACTTCAAATGATTTCAAATGGATAGTAGTACCCTGAGACCAGTCTCAAGACTTTCTCTCGACATTTTGTCTCAAGTGGACATTTATCTTTAAAGTAGTAATGCGCGAAAAATGGCTCGCTTATAGATACATAAACAAATATAAACACCACAATCTTCACATCTGTCCTATCAAAGAACACTGTAACGTTGTCAGACAAATTGTCTAAAGAAGGAGAAAACGTAACACGGCATACTTACACAAAATTGATAAAATGATGGAGAATATGTAGCATCCAATAATTATAATTACTAAGCGCCTTACTAATGAACATATTTTTTAATTTTATACAATTGGTAAACAATCATTAAGCATGGTAAATGGTTTTTTCTATGGCCTCTAGAAGTTGGGAAATTACAGGTGTTCAACGAGATTGCCTATAATGCCCTACAACATAAACACAAAACATAAAACTATCCAATAAAGACATCTTTTATAATTTAGTACAGCAATTAATGGGTTGGACTGATCGTAATAAAATTGTCTGATCGATTTCTTCGCGGGGAACAAACTATCCAACTCACTCTCAGGTCGGTCAAGGCTGACTCGTATATATAGGTACTTCTTCTTCTTTCGAATGGTGAGGGGGTCAGAGGGGACTTCTAGGTCTGTTAACCAGTCTAGGGCCTCAGGCGTGGACCTCGGATGATGCGTATGAATAACTGATTAGATGCGTATGATTAGATGATGTTTTTGGATAACTGGATAAATGTTTTTGATATATGTTTTGTTGAAAAATTAGGTATCAATGTGGGATTAGACCGAACGAACACAGATCTAGAGCTGGAACAAGAGCGTTCTTTCTTGAACTTTAAACGGTAATTCCTTTTCACTATTTACACCAAAAGATTACCAACGAACAATAAAGAGATCAACAAAAAATAGAATTCTTGCAGATGCTATAGGGATGTTTAGAGCAGGCAAGCGAATGCTCATTGCTCATTATTTAACAATTTGTAGTAGTGATCACTACTCTGACAGTGAGAGCGATATTGTGATTTTAAGTGCTGCTTTTATCGTTATGACTCGATTACCGAAAAAGGAAAGAAGGATGCGATTTATTTACGTAATTTATTTTTTTTATCATAATAAGTAAAAATTATTATCATTTATTTAGTATTTTCCATAAGTTGGATCCCAGAGACCAATTTAAATTTTGGTAAGTTTCTATCATTTGAAAACATTATTTAAATCAAAGTAAGTCCTTTCACTCTTATTATTTTTCCCTGCAATTCTGAATATAATATTCTAACCCAACAACAATAAACACAGTTCCCCATAGAGTGCAGGTTTGTCAGAAGGAATAGTCTAGCGAGAATTGAACTTGCAAGGGTTGAAAAAGAACGTAGACTCTGAATATTAGAACATCCATATGAACGGACGTTTGGTCCAAATGTTCATTGTAAACCACACACGGAGAAAAATGTTATTCTAAAATACGATCATTTTATTCGTAAAAACGGTTAAAAACGGGACTGAAATTCTTACGAACAAATTAACAGTGTTTCAATGTTTATTGGCGGAAAAATGTAAGAATAAACATTGAAACCATGTTAATTTGAACTTCAGTCCCGATTTTAACCGTTTTTACTATTAAAATGATCGTTTTTACGAATAACATTTTTCTCCGTGTGTGTATGTCAATGTAATGGTCCGCACTCTACACAACTTCTCAAAAACCCGTTGTCAATGGCAACGCAACAGTGACTTGAAACACGCCATGCTAGTTGCTACGATGACAGCTGATTGTTCTTCGTCTATGGTTAAACAAGTTGAGATAATGACTGAAATCGTAAAATTCAATAGCGTCGTCATAGAAGTTTGGTTGGAAACCATAGCAATCAGCGAGTTTTAGTTTGGTTTCAGTTTCTTCATCAGCGAAGCGCCTAACCCGACAAGTTGCTCCCCGAAATTATGATAATTATTTTTGTGCATTATTTATCAATTTCAAATCTATAATCGGCTTCAAAAATACCTAATCATAAGTTAGTATGGATATCAAACGAATTTATTTACTGCTTCGATTTTTTGTACTTATTCGTTGGAATAAATATTATATGGAGAAGTAGAAATCCTTGAAGTCTTTAAATGAAAATATGTTTAATACTTTTGTTATTCACTGTTTCTCTCTGCACACCCCATCGGGTACATTTCATGTAGGTAGGTTTTCCCTGAACCGACTGCATATTGTATATGAGTTTGCCGGGGGCTAACTGAATGGGGATGAACTGTCTTGGAACCGTTGCATTGCGTGATACTGTTAATATCTATTATATGCGTTAATACAATTATTTTATCAAGCGGTGTCTGATTAACTATTCAATAAAAAATATCTAACAAAGGCGTAATTGTAATAATACGTAATATGTAAAAGACTGTTAATTAGTGGAAAAAGGGTTTCTAGGTCTTAATTAACCTCATTATTATCACAATCGTAATTAATCCTGGTGTTGCAATGATTATATAGTCATTTAACCGAGGTCTTTGATTAATTACCAGGATATTATTCATGACCTCTTTAAACGTGCATTTTATGAAAAAATAAATTTAAACGAGTTTAGTTGTAAGACGATTAATTTATTATCAACACATACATATAATAGAAACATTTCAATTAACGAAGAAAATATTAGCGAATCTCAAACGAAAGTCTGAAATAGAAAATTCAGAAAAAGATACGGTCACATCTGGGATACGAACCCAGGGCCTTCGGCTTTCCGGGCCGTGGCTCTCCCAGATGTGACCGTACTTTTTTCTGATTTTTCTGTTTTAGACTTTCGACTGAGATTCGATAATATTGTCTTCGTTAATTCAAATATTATAATTTGAGGTTTAACTCATTAAGTTAAAAATGAAAATAAATAATAGAAACAGCTTAAAATACTTAATTTTTATTTTTGTAAAAATTAATGAGTTAAATATTTAATTAATTAAATTGTAATATTTAATCATTGAAGTCGATATTATCGACACTCAAAGGAAAATTTGAAAAATTAAAGATACGGTCGCATCTAGGAATCCGCACGAATATTTTTAAAGAAAATGAAGATAATGTTGGTAGTTCTTAGTCAAAGTAGGTATGATACAGTTAAATATGACCGAACGGGATAGGGTTGAATTAGTTCAGTGGTTAGAGCATAGCCCACAAAGGTTAAAGTCCTGGGTTCAATTCTTAGATGCCCACCGTGACAAATTTTCGTTTGAAAGTATTGGCTAATATTGTCTTTAATGATTCATTTGGTAATATTCTAATCATTAACATATTATTTACAAATAGAAACACTAAGTAACCATATTACCTTTTAAATGAACGTTAAATAAATAGTATTTTTATTTGGTAACATAATTTAATTAATACTGAAACTCTTATTTACTTTAGAAGTAGTTCCTTAAAAAGATAAGTCGGCATTTTAGTGAATAACAACTGTATAAAATTGTTTATTACAAAATAAAGATATTACTATGAAAGTTGAAAATAAAAATCTTTTTTACCTTTCACTCGCTTAGTAAAAAATGACCTATCAGAATTTTTTATTATAACTGGCACAAAAACATTAGAAAAAAATTGTTACATAAAATTAAATACTTCACATTTTAATAAAATGATTAATAAAATATTACGTCAAATTGTTGTCTTTTTCAATACCTACTTATTTTGCATAATAATACACGGATGTAGTTTTTAATCATTCATACTTTTTACAGCTTATAAGGAAATATTTTATATCTTCAATCTTCGCAAAATCACTTTGTGGCGTCATTTTTAATGAAATGACACAAAAACCTTTCTGTACACCACTATATAATCATAATTATCGACTTGTTTCGAAACCAATGGTTTCTTCGTCATGATAATAAGAACAATAATAAGTTTTGTTACCTTGACGAAGAAACTATCGGTTTCGAAAAATGTTGATAATTATGATTTACCATAACCCAGCATCTTCAGAGATGACATAAACCCTTAGGGAAATTATTTTTCTCAGGGCCTCCTGTGTAGAGTCAATAAAAATATATAGTGTTGTACACAAATTTATTGTTTCATTTAATTATTTTATAACTTCACGAAATATCACAAGAGCCTCGGGTAAGATGGTTCACCATTTAAAGAGAAAGAGCATATTTACGATTTCACCTACATAAACTTCTTCTACCAGGAGTATTCAAAAATATTTCTTTTCATTTTGGGTTTTGATTTTTAAAATTTTTAAAACTTTTCCTTTTTACTGAAACTTTGGGTGAAACTATTGGAGCTGGGTCTTTTACACTACGAATTTTAAAAGACAATAAACATCTATCAGTAAACAAACATTTTTTTTAAATTTTGAACTCGATTTATTCGAAAACAAAAGCCCAAATCAAAAAAGATCGTCCCTAAAAATCGACTGTAAATGTGATGTAGATTTTTCAGTTTTACGCCTGTACAACGAATTTCCGGACACCGTGTAATAAAACCAAATTTTAAATAGCATACTTATTTTATCTACTAGAACCACAATCCAATTTTTAAAACTCTTTCAAATAACTAAAAAACCCACCTAAAAAGTATATTTATTAATTTAACGTAGCCATTGAACATAATATTATCTAAAATAAATCTCTTAGGTGAGGAACCTTGGAACATACTTTTCAAAAAATACATATAATAATAAAATTGTTTCCACGGAACCCAAAACCTCCAAGGCTTTCCAGAAACTTATCACATTGTTATTATTAATACTTGATATCTGGCTAACACCAGAAGCAGTGAAATAAATACAGAGTTTGACTTAAATAGAGATTTTTCGATCCTAATAGTAATCCTAACTAATTTCTAAAAGCGATATTCTTAGGAGTTGATCTCCCGATAGTTGACCCTCCAAAATGAAAATTATATATAAAATTATAATTTTTTGCGTTTTACTATTTTAAACCTAAAATCGACTTTAATAGTTTTTTAATTGGTGCAATATAGTGGAAATATGTTTTATACTTTTGTTATTTGGCGGTACATTCCCTCTGCCCGTACATTCTGGAGCACTTAGTTATATTTTGTACTAGCCTTCTGCCCGTAGGATTAGTACTTCGAGTAGCCTATTTTCTTTTCCTAGGTCCCATCTATGAATATAACAAAATTCTTAACCTATTTATTTAAAATATCTATAATTCTTGATTCGATTCAAAGTATTAGGCGAGTACTTCAAATGAATTCACTAATTAAAATATTTTCTAAAATAGAATTTTGATTTAACAATCATTGTTTTGCAAAATGTTATTCTCAAATTGACATTTTATAAAACAGTAGATAATTATTATTTTTAATATATGAAATATAGCTAGCTCTATAAATTATAGCCTTTATATTATTCTGAAGAATGAGCTATATTATTGTAAAGTTTCATTAAAATCCATTCAGTAGTTTTGGCGTGAAAGAGTAACAAACATACATACATCCATACAAACTTTCGCATTTATAATATTAGTAAGATTAGTAGATATACCATTTTTCGGCTTATTGTATTCAAGTATGCCGGGGGGCCAACTCTCGAGGGATCAACTGTCATAGAATCAAACAATAGTAGTTATATTATATTATTAATCTTTCCAATGTTTTAATACAAAGTAACAAAATTTCAACAACGTGCACGATGCATTTTGCTTTATTTTATTTTAATAAAATGTTCTCTAGTGTTTTAATAATTTGCCTCCATATTCATTTAAAATTGAATTATTTAATGACCATCATATTATAATTTAAAACAAAAATAAATAAAATAACATATATCTGTACACGGAGAAAAATGTTATTCTAAAATACGATCATTTTATTCGTAAAAACGGTTAAAAACGGGACTGAAGTTCTTACGAACAAATTAACAGTGTTTCTATGTTTATTAGTAAAATTCGGAAAATGTAAGAATGATTTGTTGGTATACGTACGAAATTACGTTTACCAACAAATTATTCTTACATGTTCCCGCCAATAAACATTGAAACCCTGTTAATTCGTTAGTAAGAACTTCAGTCCCGTTTTTAACCGTTTTTACGAATAAAATGATCGTATTTTAGAATAACATTTTTCTCCGTGTAGGTACTATACATTTGCTATAAATTTTGATCGGGTATTTTGGCCACAAATCCAAATTTAAGTTTTGTATGAAAAAAATCCCGTAGCATTTCCTCTCAAAGCTTAAACATTGTAAAAAAATTTCGAAAATCACCAATTGTATTAAACTCGTAGTAGGTAATATTCAACGAGGAAACCTAACAATATTATGTGTTTATTATTTAGGAGTCTTTTTTGAAATGTTTTCAGCTTCCTCGATAGTTTCAGGCAGTTTCCTGTTGAGGGTTTCAGGGGAGGTCAGCATCAGAGCTGCTGAGATGAGGCAGGCTCCAGCGAAAAGGAACGATGGAAGGGGAGCGTAGTATTCAGCCTAAAAACAAAAACAAAAAAATCCATTAATAACATTTATAACGTAAAATTCGACTGATTAAGGGAAGTTTTTTTTTTAAATTATCATATACCAAATTAATCACCCATTTACAGTATAAAGTTAAACTTTTTAACATTCTTAATATTTGGCAAGATAAGTATAAAAACAAACAAGTTTTTAGTTTATTTAGAGAGTAGACGAAGGGTATTTTCACAAACGAGGGATTCTGTTGAAAATGTACGGAATATTTAAAGATAATTTTTCTGATTTTTAATCATGTTTCTAAAAATGTTTGTTTTGTATGTTTTAATTCAAATTTATTGATGTTAAAAACGATCAAAAACCAAGCATATCAAAACGGCCCGTGATTGGCAACGACGCCAAATAAGCACGTCAACAAACAAAAAGCACTACTGTCAGAAAGTTTCAGAATCCGGCCGACCGACGCTTATGATGGCACACGATAGCCCCGCCCCGAAATATCGTTTTGGCAGTATTTCAAAAATGAGAAACTTAGACTCGCTGAAGAAAATTTATTCGTCAAGATAAAAATAAAATAAAAATGCCATGAACATCGGAATTTTTTGTTTAAATTTTTTAAGCAATAAAAAAACATGGAAATACCGCATTAAAAATGTATTCTGTTTTAGAAACTTCATTCGATAACACCATTCCTCTTATTTGGACAGTAAAATATACGAAATGTGTGTGTAATAATGTATAAAAGATCCATACTTATTTTTACGATTTCCACATAATTACAAAAATGCAATTAACAAAACTCAACAAACGCTCTTCAAAAGAGTGTACGCACTCACGGCAACTAATACGAGATTAACTTAAAATCAATACATCTACCTGCTGATGGTATTCTTCATAAGTGTTAGAGAACAAAGACTTTTTACTAAGTTAAACAGTCAAGTATTTAAGTCCTAGTGTCCGACACATGTAAAAGGCTAATGGTCTGTTTTGTCTTTGCCTATCTTTCTAAAAGGCTCTTTGTACGAATGTAAGAATTCTTACGAAAGATTACTCAAATATTGACAGCAGGTTGACAAGAGTAATGTAAAATTTAAAATAAATAAGTCAGTGTGTCAACTGAACATTGTATTAAGTAAGTTAAATACATTTTAAAAGAAAAGATGTTTAACATTAAAAAAAGCAAAAAGAATCACCGAATGCTAGTTCTACGACACAAAGAAGATCATTAATAATTCGCATTAGTTTGTAAAGGTCTAAAAGTTAATTCAACATTGTGGGAATTCATATAGCCAGGGTCGGACCTGTAGCATTTTGTGCCCGGTCTAAAAATATTGAGGGGCTAGACTTACTACTTACGCGGAACGTTTAGGTATTTAATTGTCTGTCATTCTGTTCTGCTCATAATAAGCTCACACACACTTACGATACATGCGAATGCGAAAAGTACGATCCATCATATTTACCGACAGAAATCGCTCGGAAAAGGGTTTCGAGAGAAAACATTTTTCTACACCCAAACTTTCACGAAAGTGTAATTTTAAAACAAAAATATGTTTTCGAAAAAAGAAGCCATGTCGGTATGTTTTTAAAAGTTTGTAATTATTTATGAGAATCGAGTTAGCAGCACTTTATCCTTAGATAATATTTTCCGTTAAATTATACATGTTTGACAGTGAATGTTTACGTTAATACGAAACGCTAATTAAAAACATACCGAAATAGCTTTCACCTTCTAGAAGGCAATATAAAAAAAAATATTCATATCGTACAATTTTCGATGTAGAAAAGTATTTTTTCCCTTTTGAATGAAAAGCGAAATCTATCGTCGTATTAAGGCTATTAAAACTGCGAAGTAATACAAAATCATATGTTTTTGGTTTAAAAATTTGATCGCCGAAAATATTATAGATGATTGAATTAAATACTGCGAGTAGAACACATCTTGGCCTTTGTTATATCGAATATTTTTTAGAGCATTTATACAATATACCAACAGTAAAATACCCATTCCGCGGGTTTTTGCTGGTAGGCCTTGCGGGCGGCTTTTCGCTCTGCTTCGGCCAGTTTAAGTGTTGGTGACTATTTATAAGGCATCACCATTTTGCAAAACTAACTGCTATTAACATTAAACTACATAATACTTATATTTAATAGGTAGATATATAATAGTAGACATTCTTACATTAAGACCGTGAATAATGAGAGGAACACTCTTCACCCCAACATAAATCTTATTATTGAATGAAAGCGAAAAATGTTTCTTCTCCCATACCATTTATTGGATAACCAACGCCCCTGCCGTAGATTACCCCAAGTGATTCACTACGTTTGGTGACTTACCAGGGGTGCCCAGGTTTGTTGGGTGAGGTTTGACTAGATCTTGGCGGCACATGAGTTTGCCCATCTACTGCGTGGCGAGCCAGATAGGGAGGGACTGGTTGATGATACACATTTTATCTCTCCAACCGAACTCTCTCGACCCATCGGCTTGTAGCGCAATGGGAGGGGTGAATTCATACGTCCATCACTCCTGAACATATTGACCCCCAGATCCCTATCCACCCTTCATACTTTTTTCCTTAAATATAGTATTATAGAGAGCGCCACCTTCGTTTGCATATCGCACGTTGAGCGAGTGATAAGTGTGAATATCACGGCAGCAGCTCCGTGGAAAAAGGCACGTTCACGGACGGGTCAGAACGGTTTCCATATAGTGTGGCGTCGGAGATTTACTTTAGTCGGGTTCCTTAATTTGAACCGTATTAATATACTTCGATATCGCAAAAAATCTGGTAATTGCGAATCCCTTTTCGCATGTGGGTTTATTGTATAATGGGGCAAATTAAGTTCTTTGAATTACGATCGGTACCCATTTTAATATTTGTGCCTGAACTTCACAACATAAAATATAAATTTCATTTTTTGCGATATTTTTTTTGCACAAATCAAAACCGGAGTTAAGCCGGAATTTCATCCTTATTGCAAATATGTGATTTCGCCCGATTCAGATTGTTCACGCCGAGGTGCTTCGCTTTAACGTAAAAAATTGTCACAATCTTATGAAATATTTTTTTTTTCAGCAATTGAATTAATCTCCCAAGTTTCCCAAGAATATCTTTATCGGAGATGTTTATTTTCTTTATGCTTTATTTTCTCAGTACTCGTTGCAATTCTGTCCGTCACATTGTGAACATAATGCAAGAAAGCTCAACCCTTTGACTCTGTTCAATTCTCTCTGTCCAAAATGTTGGCTAAAGAAGGAGGTAGTGCAACATGCCATAATAACCCCAAAATAAATCGTTAGGTATATTACTACTTACGTCATTTAGATCGTTAGATAAACTTAATATATATATATATAACTTACATTCAAAATGACTTATTTCTAATGACAGAAAGTCATAGTAAATTGAAGGGGTACAGATTTCAAGTATTTTTGCGCTTCTAAAAAATAATTAGCGACTTATCAATTTTGCGCCCCAGGCAGTTGTTCTAAATGCACTTATAGCAGATCCGGACCTGCTTCTTGCTTGCAGTACATCATTGACCTGAATATACGCAAGTCCTTTATGTAAGAATCATTCTTATCCTCGTGTTATAAATAACTTTTAAAGTTACTCCAATGTAAAACTACAAACAAGCTTCTATCGAAGAAATCTAAAGATTCTTAAAAAATACACAGAAATTACCCAATAATTTACCGGACTTAATTTCACGTTGTATTTCAGTTTTAATGGTGTAAATAGTATATCAGATGAAACATTTAATCGATCATCATCGAAATTTAGCAACGATTCGAGCCATATGCAAATTAATTCAGCGCACTCACACCTTATCCCAAAAACAAAAATTTATAAAGAATTTATTTTGCACAACATATCACGGTCAAATCGTGATCCAAAATGCTCTATATTTCAGATCGTGATTACAATTATTTGATCATTTGTAAATGATGCTCTTAAAACCTTTCCGAATGTTAAAAAACGTGATTTACGAATTATGAATAAGTTAATCTCAATTACGCAATTCTCAATCTATTGTAGATCGGGAGAATAATAGTATTTCTTAGGCCACATTTGTAAGTGTTTATTTTTTATTAAATATTACTTTATTGCAGGTATTACATATTAACCTTCAGTAATCTACAGTACAATACTTTTGATTTTAACATTTCATTTGGGAAGATACGCATACAAAAAAGTTTTACGATAATTAAAAGAGTTTTTTAATAACCAATTTTTATTAGAACTGTCTTAACTTTTGAAGGTTGTTCATATCAATGTAATATATCATTGAAGAAGAAGATAAAATTAATAATCTAAACGAAATTATGAAAAAGAAACAATACTCATACAAATAAAAGATAACGGTCGCAATTGGGACTCGAACCCAGAACCTTTCGTCTTACCGGGACAAACGCCTTATCAAATAGGCTAATGCCACCTCTTATTTAAAGTCATATTTGTCAATATTCAATTTCAAATTTTAGAATTATCTTCTATTTTTTTTTCTTTTCTTATTAGACTACCAACTACATGTCAGCTATATTTACTACTTTTCATTGGAAACAAGTGTTCTATGAACTGGTTTGTAACGTAGATAGTGTCTCTGATTTTGTTTTTAATGTAGATGGTGTCTCTGATTTTGTTTGTAACGTAGATAGTGTCTCTGATTTTGTTTGTAACGTAGATAGTGTCTCTGATTTTGTTTGTAACGGAGATAGTGTCTCTGATTTTGTTTGTAACGTAGATAGTGTCTCTGATTTTGTTTGTAACGTAGATATTGTCTCTGATTTTGTTTGTAACGTAGATAGTGTCTCTGATTTTGTTTATAACGTAGAGAATGTCTCTGATTTTGTTTGTAACGAAGATACTGTCTCTGATTTTGTTTGTAACGTACACAGTGTCTCTGATTTTGTTTGTAACGTAGACAGTGTCTCTAATTTGTGTGTAACGTAGATAGTATCTCTGATCTTATTTATATGGAACACCTATTGACCTTTTCGTAAAAGTCTAAATAAATATTTATTTTTTATTAGAACAACAGTTGGTGTCTTTTTATAATAACTATTGAAGGTAAAATATCTCTGTGTTTCAAAATATGAAATGGAACAAGACACAATATAATAATATGGAAAAAAAATTGTCGAAGATAATTTTGTTAATTCTGAAATTTTAAATATGAGATTGACAAATATGATGTTTAAATATGAGGTTGCAGTAGCCTAATTAGTAAGGCGTTTGTCCCGGTAAGACGTAAGGATCTGGGGTCGAGTCCCAGTTGCGACCGTTATCTTTTATTTTTCTGGGTCATACTTTTCATATTTTCGTTTAGATTATTAATGTAATCTTCTTCTCCAATTAGTTATTAAATACATTATCTTCTGTTTTGTAAACTTTATAGCACCGTTTCTCTTGACATTCTACGTTGTGCTAATTCCGTTTTGCCATGTGGAATCTTGAAAAAAATCGTGGCGACGACTATGGCTGATGTTTTCAAGCACGTATCAGCACATTGTTGATTTAATTAAGTGTATGATATGTTGTCAATTAACTTTATGCTCCGATTTAAGAACCTATGTGTTATTTACTACTACTACTTGCGCAACACACAGTAAACAAAGGAACAATTTCCATCCATTTTGGATTCTTTAATAAGATGATAAGACAGCAGGCTCGTGGGTATTGACAGAATAAACTACGTGTATTTCTCACGTAGGGTTTGAAAGCTTTCTTGACAGCTTGAGTGACAAGGCCTCTTCTGTGTATGAATTATTATTTGAATTGAAAGGGCTTCGGTGGTCCCTTCTTCGATATTTCAACCTTTTAAATAGTTCTTGCAAAACTCGAGCAATCTCGTGAATTGACAGCTTTGAAGAGTGATTACGAAAACCTGTCATTTTACGTATTTTTCAATAGTTATGTAGTAGATTTCTGTTCTCAATTTTGCAATTTACTAAATTATACATACAATACAAACACATAATTGTGGCAAGCCACAAAATAAATGCTTTTTACAAAGTCTAAATTACAATTATTGAATCGACTAGTAATGCTTATGGTTGTACCTGTTTACTGTAGGAAATGGATGATAACTTACCAGCAAGGGAGTCTGTGGAGCCAGGATAGAACCAATTCTGCCAATCATCGAACACATGGCCAGTAAAGAGTGTCTCAGAGGGGTTGGAAACAGTTCTGAAGTATATAAATACACTGCTCCAAATGCCATCGCTACACAACCCTTCCCAAGGAGGTAAGCAATCAGGGCGAGCCAAGATAAATCTGAAATAAAAATAATAAAAAACAGTTTAATACCTTCAATTCTAACACTTTTTAATGATATGCACAGTGCTTATTACAAGAAATATATCGATTACAAGAAATGAATATAACGTTTCAAGATAGAAACCTTTAATAAAAGTCGTGAGAAAAAAAACATTTTCAAAAATATAAATCTTCCCTTTTCCACACTCCTTTCCAAATAACCAACTCAACCTTCTCCCAACCCATTGTGAGAATTTGTTGATTATGCAATCCAATCCAATCCACTGTAGTGGCAAGATTCTGGACATACATATTTGGAAATAGCCTCCAGAACTTTATAAAATTTCGCGAATCTCTTTCATTTGACTTTACACTTTTTTTTTTTTCACATACTTATTGTTTTATTCTCACATATTTTTGAACACCGGTATTTGTTAGTATTTATTCTTTATTTATTTATTATAAGCAATAATTATTAACCTGAAACACTCATCCATATTTTATAAAATCTCCCGAGAAAAGATACATGACGCCGACGGGACTCGAAAAAATGAATAAGCAGTAATTGTTGAATGAAACATTAGCTCAGGTAAGAGATAAGCCGACGTAACTCGAAAAAATGTAATAAGCAGTATTTATTGTCAAATAAAACACTAGTATATATTGAATTGTTTGGCGGATAAGAGATAAGCCGGCGTAGCTCAGTGGTAGAGCATTTTACGGGAAATCAGAAGGATACGGGTTCGAGTCCCGTCGGCGTCATGTATCTTTTCTCGGGAAATTTTTTCAATGTGGATGAGTGTTTCAGGTTAATATATATTATTTATATCTGCTTATAATAATTGTTACCATTTGTGCTATGCATGAAAATCTTGTCTTAAACATTAGTTTATCAATTCAAAAATAACACGTAATTTATTTGTTGTGTATCCAACATTTATAATAAAAAATCAGTAAAATAAAATATACTAAAATTCAAAAGATAATATAGTTACCATCAGGAATGAACGGGAATGACACGAGGCACAATCCAGCAATCAAAAATGCTGTGAATATTGTCTTCTTCCTTCCAAAGTAAGTGAGGCCGAAATATGAAATAACGTGAGCTGGTATTTCAACTGCTGCAGACAGCATGAAGTTCACGTACATGTTACCTTTCAATACTGTGGAATTAATAGATAGGCCGTAGAAACAGAATGTGCAAGTAATCCACCAGACAGACGCTTTTAAAACTCTCAAAATTAAAATTTTGGACCTCAAGACGAGTCTAGCTGGTGAAACTGGTTTTTGTTCTTTACCTTCTTCGTCTACTGTATTGACTAAAAACTGTTCTTTGTTGTCTATATTGTATCTCAGCCCTTCCAAGGCTTTTTCTGGTAATGTATTTTTATTTTCTTTGGCGATTTTGGTTAGGACATCTAAGGCTTCTTGGTATTTTTGTTTGGTGATCATCCATCTTATGCTTTCATCGGATATCCAGTAGAATGTGAACAGAATGAGAGATGGTGGATATATGACCTGAAGGTAAGTTCTCCAGTAGGGGATAGCCCAGGCGATTCCACCCATGAAAACTTGGCCGATCGCGAAGTAAATGCTAATCAAGGCACTTGCTGCAACTCTTGTGGTAGGGGTAAGGATTTCCAAAGCTGAAAACAGTAAAACACGATTAGGAAATTAATAAATTTTGGTTTGCAAAAAGGTTTGCAATCCAAAATTCACGCATCCCCCAAGCGAATTTGTGGGATTTTCATGTGCCGGATTGAAAAAATACTGAATTTACAACAAAACATTTTTTTAAATTATTAAAGTACATACAAATACAGATTTAAAAAAACTTTTTTTTAAATTTATTTTTTTTATTTGCAATTAAACCCGCTAAACTACTTATGTAGTTTGTCAGCAGGGACATAGATACAACATTTTATACAATTACATGATACAATTTAAACGGTATATGATGATTCATAAATACATAAGTTGGTTAAATTACGGTTCTTATAACTAATTAAAATAAAGTAATTTCCTTTTAACAAACTACCCAACTCAATATAAAGAAAACATGTCTCATGTTTGAAGTGGATGTTTTTGGGAGCATACTGTTTATAATTTATAAATAAGCTGTGGAAAATCTTTGACAATGAAAGAGGAACTGAATTTGATGTTAAAAAGACAGGATACAGCTGCATCTCAAGCTCATGTCCGTCTCTGCTGGTCACATCGACTTCCAGACAGCACCGGATCTGCCATACGTTCAAAAACGTGCAAAAAACCTGGCGCCAACTCAGAAGGGGCGCCGTGATAAAATAAATATTGTTTTAAAATTTAATTAAAATATTCCCCGAATCGTTTAAAAATTACTCGTAATACCGAATTATTAGTATGCGCTAGCAACACTCACTTTCCATATGCGTGAACCTAATGCGCGCGCATCGATGGTTAAAATTTAACGAAATACGGATTTGACTTACGTCAAGGAATTTTTTTCCAAATACGATGTATTTCATACGAACGTATGACCTATTTTTCCTTCTTGTCTCTTACGACCATTGTATCGTTCGAAATTCAACAAACATTGAGATTGGTTCATTGATCACTGCTCGCGAAGGATACCCTTCGTTACAATTTATGCCTTCGTTGTTCGTTGGCGTTCGCCGCGTTATTTTATGTTAGCGCGCGATTTGGCACCATACAGCTCTGTCAAGTCAAGGTAAGAATTTTAGGTTATAATTCGATTTATATTCATGCATTCAAAGATAAAAAGGAATCCAATTAAACAAACTGATCGGAATATTATTATTTCTGAACTTAAACTGCCTCCTGTTTTATATTATATTTTGTTATGATGTTCTTATTTTGTCCAGTGTCATAGATATTGCCTGGTCACTTGGAAAAGTTACTCTTGATTCTTGTTGGCGGGATATTAATTTATTTTGAACGTATTGCATAAATTTTAATTTTTTAATTTATTTTTATTTTTATAGATATGTATATCTATATATGTATAAATTTTTTTTTATCTAATTTAAAAAAAAAATTTGGGTGGGGGGGGCGCCATCGGTACTTCCTGCACAGGGCGCCAGATTTCGTAGAACCGGCGCTGCTTCCAGATTCCTACCAACCCTTCATAATTTTTCCTTCACAAAACTTGCTCTCCTTTCTTTCCGTAAAAATACCCTCCTCACCCAAAGATGATATAGGCCCAAGGCATTCTTCAAGGCCTCCTGTTGTAAAAAAATGATTGATTCCATGAATGATAAATGTTTATGAAATGTTATATTTCTAAATTCTATCCGGCAAACCCGCGGGATATGAAAAAAGTGCAAGATTTGCAAACCGCCAACCATTAATTGGATAGCCAACATCTCTGCCACAAGTAATCAGGTTCACTTTGATGGAACTTACCAAGAATGTATGCCGACGTATAAGTTCCCGAACCGAAGGTCGGTTCCAAAAGTTCCATTGCAGCAAACATGCCGTAGTTGACTGATAAAGACTTGATGATGCCTAAGACTCCCTCAAACATTGAAGAAACCACTAGAGCGTGTCTTCTGCCAAACTTATCCGAGAAGGCACCGATGATTGGAAGGGCGAACAGTGTACCAACACTGTGCATAGTGCCTATCAGGGTTCGTTTCCAGCTTTCACATGGAATGTTAACCTAGAAAATAATGAAGACATTTTTGAGAAATGTACCAACACAACGTCGAGCCTTGGCTTTTACTAGTGTTTGCCGAGTACTGAACACATTTTCTCAACACACACGAGGGCATTTTGGCATTTTTAATACATTTTACTTAGATGTAACACACTACCTCACGCGACGCAATTTAGCACCAATACTGTGAAATCG
Source organism: Limnephilus auricula (assembly GCA_951813805.1). Classification (NCBI taxonomy): domain Eukaryota; kingdom Metazoa; phylum Arthropoda; class Insecta; order Trichoptera; family Limnephilidae; genus Limnephilus; species Limnephilus auricula. Next base: position 6,279,886 of record OX638401.1, read on the forward strand.
AAAGGATAACAATTGACATGTTTTTGGCTTGCCGCTTTCAAATTTCTACAGAGCGTCTATAAATCATTGATTATTGCGAGAAAATTGATCAAATTCATTGGTTTTGTTTTGGACCAAGAAGAAGGATTCGGCAATTAATGTGTAATTATGCAGTCCACAATACAATACTTCACTGCGAAAGAACGTAATTTTTCCAAACCACAGAGGTCCACTATAGTAATATGTTAATCATGGCATTTAAATCGGAATAAACTAAGTAATATATCATTGACGAACACGATAACACTAATTATCTAAATGAAAATATGAAAATGAACAAGACACAGAAAAATAAAAGATAACTGGTAAAAATAAAGTCTAACTGGTCTATTTATCCGAAACACCATCTAGATAATATTGTTAATTCTGAAATTTGAAGATAATATTGATAATTCTGAAATTTATTTTATTATGAGATTGACAAATATAAAAAATAAATGGTGGCAGTATCCGAACCGGTACACGCCTTCGTCCCGGCAAGACGAAAGGTTCTCGGTTCGAGTCCCAATTGCGACACGGAGAAAAACTTTATTCTAAAATACGATCATTTTATTCATAAAACGGTTAAAAACGGAACTGAAGTTCTTATTTCAGTCCCGTTTTCACGAATAAAATGATCGAATTTTAGAATAACATTTTTCTCCGTGGACCGTTATCTTTTATTTGTCTTTTTCATTTTCATTTAGATTATTCATTTTATCTTCTTAACTAACTAACTAACCATCACGCCGTTTCCGCGCAGGGGTAGGCAGAGAGGACGGACCACCAAACAACTCGGTCTTGGCACACACTCCTTGCCTCATTCACATTCATACATCTTCTCATACATACTCTTCTATTATTCTGACCCTTGACCCGACTCAAGTATCTTATTCACTTGATCGTGCCACGTCTTCCTTGGGCGTCCTCGGCTTCTTCTACCATTCACATTCGCGTCATAAATTTTCTTTACACACCTTTATTCATTCATTCGCTCAACATGCCCAAACCATCTAAGAGTCCCTTTCTTAATCTTACTTATTACGCTCACATCAGCCTTGTATTCTTTTCAGATCTCCACATTCCTCACACGATCATACATGGTTTTACCACACATACGCCTCAGGGATCTCATTTCTTCAGCATTCAGTCTACTTTCATCCTTTTTCTGCCAGTTCCATGCTTCACTGCAATACATCAGGGTAGGTACCAGTACTCTATTGTGGACTGCTAGCTTCGCTTCTGTGGACAACTTTTTGTTGGCTCCAACGGCGTTCAATCCTCCATTAAAGGAGTTACCTGCATTCACCCCTCTTTCAATATCCCTATCAGCCTTCCCATCTCTCGTAAACATACTTCCCAAATATAAAAACTCATCCACCTGCTCCAAGTATTCATCATTCACAACTATATTGCACACTGTTTTCGTACTCTCTCTTTCAAACACCATGACTTTAGACTTACTTACATTCATCATTAATTCATTCTTCATACATACTTCGTTCATCCTAGATACGAGAGACTGCAGATCTTCTATACTGTTAGCAATCAGCACCGCATCATCAGCATACATCACATTACGCAGCCTTGCTTAACACCTTTTATGATGTCAAACCACCCCGTAAAACCACCGTTTACCCTAATTTATCTTCTTCTTTAATGATATTTAACATTGATGGGAATACCCTTCAAAAGTTATAAAAAGATAGTTGTTCTTATAAAAATTAAGTTATATTTATAGTATGTGTACACATAATATAAAATAATATACCATTAAATAACATTAGATAACAACAGCCACCTCGAGTATGATTTATTAATACTGAGAATGTAACACTCAACACAAGTTATTGGTTTTCATCTGGATACCAGTAATTGTTAGATTTACCGACTTTTTATCAACCATTTGTATCAAAATCGTGAAGTCATTGAGGATTATTATCTTGTTTGTGTCACGTTTACGAAGTGCACCTTATATAATGGAAAGCGGTTTCAAATCGGGAGATATCTATATTGATTTTAGAGAATACAATTATAATATTCGATTTACTTTCTTTTGTATGCCATGAGAATATTATTAAGTGAGTCGCTGTGTTTTTGTGTATAACACTTTATTTTATCAAAGCGAGAACCTCTTTCGGTACAAACGTACCTTTGTCAAGACAGGAAGAAAATGGATAATGGGCAATTAGTATTAATTATGTGTACATTTTTTTGATCAGGGCCTACCAAATATAATAGAAACAAAGAATATATACTATTGAAAAGCCGCATCTAATAATGACTTTTAATTTTTTTTTAACATTAAATCGTCACAGGAGGCCCCAAGGAAAATAATTTTCCCCAAAGCCTCTGTCATCTTTCAGGATGATGTGTGGAAAGTCTTTTTAAGAAGAGGAAGCAGTGAACATGGTTCTTGTAGATACTCGTGTTGTAGGAGGGAGGAAGCAGCATATTTTTCGACTATGCACTGGTGCCGAAGGGATTAATGACGCTTGTTCCTTGGAGCTTTTTTCATTGAAATTCCAGAAGAAAACGGACATCATTCCCAACAAAAACAGCAAATAACTAATAAAATTTATTGAACTAATTGCATCAAAACCAATTGGTTTCGTTGATTAACAGACAATATTTAATTACTGTTGCTTTTTAATGCCACACAAGAATCTCAAATGTTCTGAGCCTGTGGCAATTTGGTATCCCTGTGAGAAAGATGAAGGTTGAAAACTATTCAGATCTGATCACAATGGCTTAACTTATTTTGTACACCGGACTATTTATTTTGGAACTCACCTCTTCCACGAAAGTGTTTTCTTCCCGAAAGACATATTGATCGCAGCTCGTCTGTTTATTCTTGTCAAACAAGTGAGCTGGACACTCTGTTGTACTATTCCAGGAAGTGTCTTTGCTGACGTATCTGTTACACTTATCGTCTTCGGGAATAGCGTTGGACAGCCAGGTTGTATCGTAGTCGTGGGTGCTTCCTGGGCCATCGCATTCTGGGATTTTACACCTAAAAAAAGGAATAAAATTATTAATCTTTAAGAAGCTAAAAATATATCAAATAGGCAACTAAAAATACAATACTCGGACAAAAAAAAAGTTCTTAGACTATGGATCTAAACTCTACCACAAAATCCAACAACGATATAACATTTAACGCAAAAATAAAAAGTTGGATACAAAGCACAGAGATTGAAGAAGAAGATAATATTAAACATAGAGAGATAAACATAGATATTGAAGAAGAAGATAATATTAAACATAGAGAGACAAACATAGATAACATAAACATAGATATTGAAGAAGAAGATAATATTGAACACAGAGAGACAAACATAGATAAGATAAACATAGAGATTGAAGAAGAAGATAATATTAAACATAGAGAGATAAACATAGATAAGATAACGATAGAGATTGAAGAAGAAGATAATATTAAACATAGAGAGACAAACATAGGTAAGATAAAAATAGGGATTGAAGAGGAAGATAATATTAAACATAGAGATTAAAGAAGAAGATAATATTAAACATAGATAAGATGAACATAGAGATTAAAGAATAAGATAATATTAAACATAGAGAGATAAACATAGAAAAGATAAACATGGAGATTGAAGAATAAGATATATGGAACTTGAATTAGACCAAGATATAGAAAAAAATAAAGGTGACAGTCGCAACGGGGAATCGAACCAAAGATCGCTTGTCTTACGGGGACAAAGCGCTTTAACAAACTCGGTTATTGGGACTTATATTTTTTTCTTGTCATTGTTTTTCATCTCATGTTTCAAATTCAAAAATGACAATATTATCTGCCTAATCTAATATCTGACTAATGGTCGCAATAACCGAGTTGGTAAAGAAGCTGTGTCTCGGTAAGTCAAGAGATCGTGGGTTCGAGTCCCAGTTGCGACCGTTACCTTTTTTTTATTTTTCTGTGTAAGTTGTTTCATGTTTCGTCTAGCTTTGTTAGTATTATCTTATTCTTCAATATTGATAGGTATACCATCAGAAGTTATTAAAAAGGTTATTCCAATAAAAATCTAAAACTTGGGGAAATCAGAAATAGAAAATATTCTGACACCAAATACAGAATAAAAATCACATAAAAAACACTCATATATTTATAATTCTTTCAACTTCATAATAAGTGTACAATTTTGTTTTAATATGTAAATGGAATCCTCAGCACGGGAGATCCCAATTATCATTGTCTCTATTTGTAATAAAAAAGGAAGATAATAGAACATTGGTATCTTATTATCAAATTAATTAATGATCTTAGGGGGTTTTTCACCATCCTCCCAATAGCTTATTCATACTACAGTGAATATTATTAAAAATAAAAATAGCATTTTAAAACTTTTATTCTCAGCCGGTGGTCAATTTTTATTTTTTTATTTAATACATTTTTAAAAGTCACAGTTTTTGACAATTTTTTTAACTACCAAACTAGTCTAATGCCCGTGTTGTGGTAGTCATACATAATAAATATATGAACTAAAAATAGTTTTTTATAGAAACATATTATAAAAACTATGGTAATAAATAATAAAAAATAAGAAATAAGAAAGCAAAAAAGAAAAAAAAAACATATAAGGTGTTTAGTGTTGAAATAACTTTAGGACATTAATCCATTATACCCATGTTCCTTACCAAATATTCCTTCCTTGTGATTCCCTTCCTTTCACAATAAGGCCCTTACTCAAGAAGCAAAGAAGATGATTTAAAACACTTGAAAAAAGAACACTTTTGGACTTCCTTGTTTTGAATAAAAACATTCAGTTGTTCTTGAAAATTCGACCAAGCTTGTACAAGCATTTCGCACATCTCGAAAATAACAATAATATAAATATATTATAATTGTCGTGAAGACCATCGGGTCATCATCATTGGAAAGTGATCGTAAAGAAGAACTGGGAGCTGTCACCTCATCATCAAGGTAAGGGCCATTCCTATCGTTTCCTTCCTCCCTTGTCGATTTAAAAACACAATCTAATACACTCGTAATTTCGCCACATAATTTAGTTTTACAGTCCACACGGTGTCATCGGACACTTAACATTTTGGTCCTTCGAGCCGGATATAAATCACATTCCCGCTAAATTACATATTGTTGTTTTTTAGCAAAAAATTCGCCAAATTGAATATCGTTTCAATTCAAATGATTGTGTTTTTAAACTCGCATCCTTTCAATTCCGTTCCTGTCGTAAAGCTATTTCAACAATAATTCATTATTACGCATAAAGATTAATAATTAATTAGGTAATCATATTGACATGATTTGTTTGCAATTCCGGTAGCATTCGATAAGTAGGCATCAGTTTGAAGTCGCGTCGGTAACGTAGAGCCCTGTTAATCATAAATAAACCAATCGTCGGTAATGTAGAGCCCTGTTAATGGTAACCATAAATAAACCAATCGTCGGTAACGTAGAGCACTGTTAATGGTAACTGATGGTAACGTAGAGCCCTGCTTCCATAGATACGCAGTGAAGTTTGTTTATGATTTCGTTGTCAAGGTAAACTGTAAAGAGTGACAGTTTTTTATGAAGTTTTGTTATTGTTTTTTTTATTTGGTTTGAATATTTTTTGGTTTTAAATATTCAAAAATGGCATCCAATTCAATTAAATATAGATTGTCAGTGCTGGATATGGAGAGTATTCGTGCGTCGGCTTTGAAAGCAATTCAAACAATGAATTTATCTGACAAAGATGCTTTCAAAATACGTTACACAGATCTCGTAATTGTACGAGAAAACTTTATTCAGGCTCATATATCTCTGGAAGCTACAAAAAAGGATGAAGCTGATGTAACGGTATTACAATCGAAATATTCGGAGATACAAAATATGTATTACGAAATACAATCATATTTTAACCAACTGTTTCCTGAAAAATCAACAGTTGCAATCGACAATAAAACAATGAACTATAATTTGACTAATGTTTGGTTACCTAAGTTGAATTTGATAGTCTTTTCTGGAATTTCAACAGAATGGATGAATTTTATTAACACTTTTGACTCGTTAATTCATTCAAATAATTCATTAAATTCCGTTCAAAAAATGCAATATTTATTAAGTAGTCTCACTGGTGAGGCACTAATTTGCGTGAAGCATTTGCCGATTTCGGAAGGAAATTACTTTATTGCTTATCATATTCTAAAGACGAGGTATGATAATGTACGCCTAATGGCTGATATACACGTGGAGGTAATTTTGTCATCCCAGCCCGTAAAGGCTCATGACAATTTGAGGCAATTTATTTCAATGCTGAAAGAAAACATTGCCGCTTTGGAAGTTTTAAATTTTCCGGTACGTGAATGGAGTTTCATATTGTTACATATTGTTCTACGCAAATTACCAAAAGAATTGCGTATTGATTTTGAGTTACAACATAAGTCGGAAAAAATTCCTTCATTCGATCTACTATTGCAGTTTTTGGAGGGACAATGCTTAGCTAAGGAAATGGCGTCAGGTATTATTCCGGAACATATGACACAAAAGGAAAATGTTAATAAAGTTCCATCGAAGGCCTATAATTTTAAAAGTCGTTCGAGCAATAATAGTAATGTTAATTCGTTTGTATCGAATATTGAAATCAAGTGTCTTGCTTGCAAATCGCCACATGCTCTTCATAAATGTGACAAATTTTTAAACCTTTCTGCAAAGGATAGATACTCATTCGTAAAAGAACATAATCTATGCCTTAATTGTTTGGTCCAAGGGAGACATAATGCGAAAAATTGTCAATCTCGCTTTTCTTGCAAGCATTGTCAAGCAAGACATCATACCCTGTTGCATTTTCCAAAGAAAATGTTGGAAAATCCAGAACCTCAAGAAAATTCGTCGGAACCAATTGCTTTGACAACGGTGTACAATAAAACTAACACATCGGTGTTGTTATCTACAGCCTATGTTGAAATATTGGACAAAAATGGCGTTTTCAAAAAGGCTAGAGTTTTGCTTGATAGCGCCAGCCAGGCTAATTTCATTTCGGAGAATTGCGTCAAACGCTTAGGTTTGCCTCGTCAAAAGAAGCAGTCACTTGCAGTGCTAGGTATTGGCAACATTGCTGCAATTAATTCCAACGGATTAATAAAAACACAATTTCGTCCCGTCGCCTCGAAGGAATCTGGTATTACGACAGATTTCCTTATTTTGAATAACATTTGTTCAAATATGCCGTCATCTCGTATCGTCGAGCATGATGAGTGGTCACACATCGCAGGACTCCAATTGGGAGACCCTACATTCTACATACCTTCAGAAATTGATATCCTATTCGGAAGTGATATCTTTGCGTCGCTATTGTGCTCAGGTAAATTAATTGGCAATCAAAATGAACCTGTAGCCATTGAAACCAAATTAGGTTGGGTTTTGATGGGAAATGTCAAACCATCAAATCATTCTATTAACTCATTTTTCACTTCAATGGAGGAATTAATTGATGAAAAACTGAAATGTTTCTGGGAAATCGAAAACGTTCCTCTTTTGAAGAAAATTCAATCGCCTGATGAACTTCGTTGTGAACAATTATATGTTGAAAATACCTACCGTAACAAAGATGGGAGATATGTTGTATCATTACCATTTAAGGAAACCCCGGAGAAGTTGGGAAAATCATATGACACAGCATTGTCACGTCTCACGCATTTAGAAAGGAGACTGGATCGAAATCCTGATTTCAAATCCCAATATATTTCATTCATGAGAGAATACTTATCGTTAGGACACATGATGGAAATACCATCTCAATCGCCAATTGTTGGTAATTACTTCATACCTCATCATGGAATAATAAAGGAGACGAGTTCTACCACTCGCTTAAGGGTTGTTTTTGATGCAAGTGCTAAAACGTCATCGGGTATGTCATTGAACGACATACTTTTGGTCGGTCCCAAATTACAAAAGGACATCGTCGAATTGATGTGTAATTTTCGAATACACAAAATCGTTTTTACCGCTGACATACGTCAAATGTATCGACAAATACTCATGGATAAGAACTCTCGCCGTTTCCAATGTATTTTGTGGCGAGAATCGCCTAGTCATCCTTTAAAGGAATTCGAACTTCAGACAGTTACATATGGCACTTCATCTGCACCGTTCCTCGCTATCCGTACACTCCATGAACTAGCAAATGCTGAAAAATTGAATTACCCAGAGGCTGCTAGCACATTAATTGACAATACCTATGTTGATGACATTATCAGTGGTGCGCAAACTTTGGAAAGCGCTCGACATCGTATAGTGGAATTAATTGCATTACTTCAAAAAGGTGGTTTTGAACTACGAAAATGGTCTAGTAATTGTCCTGAAGTACTAAAAGACATTCCTGTCAGTTACCTGGAAGTACCCTTAAGTTTTGAATTGGATGCTGATAAGAAAAATATTAATATATTAGGAATTCAATGGATCCCTTCGCTTGATACATTTACATATAAAATTAATAATGTTGTTAATGGCCACTGTACCAAACGCACAATGTTATCCACAATTGCACGTTTATATGATCCACTAGGTTTTATTAATCCTGTCGTTTTTATTGCTAAATGTTTCATGCAAAACTTGTGGAAAATTCAAATTGGTTGGGATGATGAAATTCCTTCAGAAATGAATTTGAAATGGAAGAAATACATAACAGAACTTCCATCCCTCGCCAATCTAAGAATTGATCGCTATGTTAAAACATGTCCACAAAGTCGTTGTATACTTGTTGGATTTTCAGATGCCTCTGAAAGAGGATATTGTGGAATTGTATATTTAGTTGTAATTAACAACAAAGAAATATCGAGCCATATTTTGTTGGCTAAGTCAAGGGTTGCACCCATCAAAGTGACATCTATCCCACGATTGGAGTTGCTTGGAGCAGTTTTATTGGCAAATTTGTTGACTTATTGTAAAGAAATATACAAAGATAGACTTCAAATAGAAAGAATCATCGCTTTCACGGATTCGACCATTGTATTGGCATGGTTGAAGACACCTTCGTTTCTTTTGCAAACTTTTATAGCAAATCGTGTTGAAGCTATAATTGAAAATATACCGTATGAACATTGGTATCATATTTCCTCGCAAGATAATCCCGCGGACTTGGGATCACGAGGAGTTTTTCCAAATGAAATCGCTGACGCATCGTTATGGTGGTACGGACCTAACTTTCTATCATCACCTTTGGAAGAATGGTTACTAGTTAAACCTCAAACTATTCCCGCAGAACAACTACCAGAATACAAATCGAAAAACTTGATCTCATTCGTAACGAATGTGTCAACTTGTGACCAAGAGTTTCTACTGAAATTTTCTTCATTATCGAAATTATTACGTGTTATATCTTGGTGTCGTCGATTTATTAATAAATTGCGTTCGAAATCAATTGGCACTTTCAACGTATTTTCCCCACTCTCTTTAAAAGAAAATAATTTATCTTTGGCATGTTGCATTAAGCTCGTTCAAACTATTTATTTTCAACAAGATATAGACAATATACATTCGCATCATGTTTGTTCGACACAACTTCAAAAACTCGCTCCATTTATCGATGAAAATGGAATTTTAAGAGTCGGTGGTCGTATTCGTTATGCACAGGTCTCGGAAAATGCTCGACATCCTATTATTTTACCGAAGCAATGTCATTTGACAACTTTAATAATAGACCATTACCATCGTATGTACTTACATCCAGGTCCGCGTGCATTGCAATCCATAATATCATCAAAATATTGGATAATTTCGGCTCGTAACGTAATTCGACATCGTCTGAGCAAATGCATTGTTTGTTTTAAAAATAACCCGCGTGGAAGTTCACCCATGATGGGTAACTTACCCGCTTCTCGCTTTCGAGAAGGTCGTCCATTTTTGAATGTCGGAACGGATTATGGAGGTCCTTTTTTAGTGCGCGAGAGTAAACGACGCGGCGCCAAAACTTATAAGGCTTATTTATGTCTTTATGTTTGTTTATCGACCAAAGCCGTTCATCTAGAGTTAGTTTCAGATCTATCTACTGAAGCATTTGTCGCAGCATTAGATAGATTTATCTCTCGTCGCGGTGTATGTCAGAACCTTTACAGCGATTGCGGCAGCAACTTTATTGGGACCAATAGATATCATACTGGTCTGTCGAAATTCTTAAATGCACCCGAAAACAACGACAAACTTGTGGATGCAACTGTCACTCGTTCGATTACCTGGCACTTTAATCCTCCCTCCGCACCTCATTTCAACGGATTGTCGGAGGCTGGAATTAAGTCAACCAAACACCATTTGAAAAGGGTTGTGGGAGATCAAATCCTCACCTTTGAAGAACTAACCACAGTTCTGACTCGCGTCGAAGCAATTTTAAATTCGCGACCCATTGGAGCGCTATCGCCGGATCCATCTGAAATGGACCCGTTAACTCCTGCCCATTTTTTGATTGGGGCTCCTCTCGTTTCTGTTCTTGAAGAAGATTTTGTGGATGTACCAATGAATTGTTTATCGCGTTGGCAACTATTGAAACAAATGTCTCAACATTTTTGGAATCGTTGGCGGAAAGAATATCTACACACTCTTCAACAACGAAACAAGTGGGCTACGACAAACCCTAATTTGAAAGTTGATGACCTAGTTATGATTGATGATTCGCAATCAGCCCCCATGCGATGGCCTGTCGGACGAGTCGTTGAACTATTTCCCGGCGCTGATGGAATTATCCGTGTCGTTTCGGTATGTACTCCCCAGGGTGTTTTTAAACGTCCCGTGGTAAAACTGTATCGACTACCTATCGATTAAATATCTGTTTTGCTTAGTTTATAATTTTAATTTCGTTATTAATTCTTTGTTTTGTCCATTTAATTTTGTTTGTTGTCGTTTTCTTTTTTGCTTTCTTTTTCTTTCGTGTCGTTGATGCACAATTATTGAAAAAATCATCACATTTTCTCAAGGCCGGCGGAATGTTTAGTGTTGAAATAACTTTAGGACATTAATCCATTATACCCATGTTCCTTACCAAATATTCCTTCCTTGTGATTCCCTTCCTTTCACAATAAGGCCCTTACTCAAGAAGCAAAGAAGATGATTTAAAACACTTGAAAAAAGAACACTTTTGGACTTCCTTGTTTTGAATAAAAACATTCAGTTGTTCTTGAAAATTCGACCAAGCTTGTACAAGCATTTCGCACATCTCGAAAATAACAATAATATAAATATATTATAATTGTCGTGAAGACCATCGGGTCATCATCATTGGAAAGTGATCGTAAAGAAGAACTGGGAGCTGTCACCTCATCATCAAGGTAAGGGCCATTCCTATCGTTTCCTTCCTCCCTTGTCGATTTAAAAACACAATCTAATACACTCGTAATTTCGCCACATAATTTAGTTTTACAGTTCACACGGTGTCATCGGACACTTAACATAAGGATAAATAAAACTAAATACAAATATAAAAATAATAGTGAGCTGAAAAATAAAGAGAGATAAATATTTTTCAGATAGAGATTAAAATTTAAAATATTAAACATCCTTAGGTAAGTAGGTAAATCTCTTAAAATATTAGATAAAGAATGAAAACAATAGTTTTCTGGTCAACAAGATATTCAGGAAATCAAGTCCGACAACAAATTAATCTTCGTTATTTTTCAATTCTAAAAACACTTAGTCATACATATTATGTTGTTTTTAATAGGCACGTCCGAGAATGAAATCCGCTAATACGGACTACAAAAGACAATTTAGTGACGGATGTAGCAAATCAAATTTCCTCCCAGCAGCGTTCACGGAATCGTTTAAAACTAGCAATTTTTTAACCCCGAAATTACCGCAATATTTTTGTACAGTTTGAAATAAAGAGTATTTTTAACAAGAACAACGAAAATAGAGAAAAAAAAAATTATTGGTTATTAGTTGTTGATTTAAATTAAATAATTATCATTGGTTTTAAAACATTTTATTTTTTTAATTTTCACTAATTGACATTATTTACAAGTCTGTGAATTGAAGTAAAAATTATCTTAAATTTTATTTAATTTTTTTTTGTTCGTATGAAGCAGTTACTTTGTGATGTGACATTATAATTTAAAATAAAACAATAACTTTGTATACACCACTTTTATTTTTATATACTTAATGCCGACCGGGTTTCGCTACTACCGTAGCTTCTTCAGGGCATTATAATCTCTACTAGTAGAGATTATACTGCCCTGAGTATAATATACAGTATAATACTGCAGTATTTTTATATACTTAATGCCGACCGGGTTTCGCTACTACCGTAGCTTCTTCAGGGCATTATAATCTCTACTAGTAGAGATTATACTGCCCTGAGTATAATATACAGTATAATACTGCTGTATAATCTCTACTAGTAGAGATTATACTGCCCTGAAGAAGCTACGGTTGTAGCGAAACCCGGTCGGCATTAAGTATATAAAAATAAAAGTGGTGTATACAAAGTTATTGTTTTATTTTAAATTAATTTAATTTACTTCTAATTAAACCTTTGCAATGGATTTCTACGTCGCCACGCGTTGGTTCTGATTATTTTTTCAACTATTTTGCAAGAAAAGGATAATATATATTTTTTTAAAAACGAAATAAAATATTTATATTGCTTTTGTTGATCATGTTTATATTGAAGTGACAATCAAATGAAAATTGTCAATCATTTCTTACTTTAAATTTTCTAAAATTTTGACATCTTTTTTTACTCAAACCAAAAATCACAAAAAAATAAATTTATTTGCTATATTTTTTTTTGCGGTTGGGAAATCTAGTTTGATTTTTTCGAAGGTCTTGGGATCCACTCGTTCTTAATCAAGACAATACTTTCTGTTATTAACAAACTTCATATTATCTGAGCATAGGGAATAATATAAGTCTACATTTTAAACTTGTAATTTTGATAAAGTTAGGTCTTTTGCATTCTTCGAATGTATTAGTTTTTCGGTAATTTTAGGGTTAATAACAACGGACCATCCTGACCAATCCAAAATTTTATGTGTGCTCATAAAGTACCTCCAGTTTCAATTGTGACTCCACATAATACCAGATAATAAATTTTTAAGTGCCCATGAATCTGATTCAGCAAATAATGCGAATTACGAGTGTAGATCGTAGATCCTGATATTTAAATAAGTTCTCGTCGACTTCGCATTAATGGTCAACATCTGACCTCGATATTGAAATATTTCGTTCTTGGGATTATAATAAAATACTGGGGCCAATATCCTTTTTGTGTTCATGAGGTCGAGAATTGCTAACGGTGTTTGAATGCTGAGAGGTTAGTTAGTAATATGCATACTAATTTACACAAGTCCGGTGTTCTCCAAGGTCTTACAATAGGTTCAGTTTTAACCTTACAATAGAAGTCAATGTATGTATTGGGCTAAATTAATTTGAATTGTGTGATCTGCATCTGATATTTGGTTGTGGCATGTCGTGTTTTTTCGTTTTGCGTGATTTACGAGATTTTTTTGTTTGTGTTTTGAAAATAGTTGTTATTTTGACAATGTTATATAGAAATCTTTATCAATAGGATAAGCTTTCTAATGTATGTTATTGGTGATTTTCATCAAATACGATACCCAGATCCTTGATATGAAACATATTTTTAAGAGAAATATTGTTGATACTATAAAGAGACGTAATAGAATTTTTGTTTCTACAGAAATATATAAATTGGCACTTATCAATATTTAAAAACAGTTAATTTGATTACACCAATCTTGTAAACGATCGAGATTAGATTGAAGGATATTACAATTATTGATGGAGGTAATCGTTTTGTAAATTTTTAAGTCCTCAGCAAACAGGAGTATGTTTACTCCATTAAAAACTTTTACAATATCATTGATAAATATTAAAAATAATACAGGTCCCAAATGAGAACCTTGTCGATAACCTGTCATCATTCCGCTAACGTACAAATAGCAGTTCATGTCGAATAAATTAAGAACACAATGTCATTGCGAACTGTTTATTGTTCGTTGGTGATCTGAAGACATGCTCGTAATGACAAATTATTGACATTACCGATAAAACCTTAATCGATCGATCCTGCTAGATTCTATTGTGGCATAAAAAAACCGCAAACACATTTGAACTATGTAAATACCTCTTTAAAAACAATAAAATAATTCTGAAACTCTGATAAATTAAAGTAGGTACTAGATACATAATTAAAAAAATAACTAACTAACTAACTAACCATCACGCCGTTTCCCCGCAGAGAGGACAGACCGTCAAACAACTCGGTCTTGGCACACACTCCTTGCCTCATTCACATTCATACATCTTCTCATACATACTCTTATTCTGACTCTTGACATATCCCGACTCAAGTATCTGATTCACGTGATCGTGCCACGTGTTCCTCGGGCGTCTTCGACTTCTTCTATTCCCATTCGCGTCATAAATTCTCTTTACAGTCCTTTCTTCATTCTTTCGCTCAACATGCCTAAACCATCTAAGCGTCCCTTTCTTAATCTTACTTATTACGCTCACATCAGCTCTACCATTCCTCACATACATTGTTTTACCACACATATGCCTCAGGGACCTCAATTCTACCGCATTCAGTCTACTTTCATCCTTTCTCTGATTGAATAATACGTTATTTAGAGAAATACAATGGAGATCTCACATTTTTCTAAAAAATGGTATTAATAGCTAAATTCGACAAAAAATGGGATTTTTAACGATTTTCAGACTTAAAACCAAATATAGGTAGACCAATTAGCCAAAATTGGCAATCCTGATTTACCTAGTTAATCTGACGAAATGTGAGTCGCAATACAATGATTATAAAACAAGTCCGAGAATCAAAGATTATTACGATTCAAACTTCTTCTTTGATCGACGTCTGATATTTTAAAACCATTTACATTTGATAGGAAAAAAAAATTGAATTTGATCATCTTAACACTCGAACTCTTCAACTGTCCGAAAGTCTACGATAAATACGCTAAAGTTTTGTATACTCAAAATCTAACTGACAACTGACTTGTCCAAAAAAAGCATGATGCATAGCGCATGCTCCCACGACAGAAAGTCTCGTAACTGAACATTTCACTTTCCCGTGAATACAGCTTTTCATGCAATGAGTAGAAAATATTTCGCGTTTGCCATTAGCACATCACTATTGTGATGTCTTGCACATCACTAGTTGTTATCTATGGTCTCTCACCAATATGTCAATATATCTAACGATGGTCTAACGCAGTGTTCACCAACTTTTTTGAGAAAAGGGCCGATTGATATTTTTAAAAAACTGGAGGGCCGGATGAAAAATTAAGTCTTATTCCAATTAGAATATTATTTTATATGTGCTTATTTTACAATAGTAAAATATTTATTATAATGTAGGAATATCTAATTTATATTTACAGCCAATTAAAAAATAATTAAAGTAACAATAAAGGCCTTACGATTATTAAATTCATTTCTTTGTCTGGTTTTACAATTTTATATATTGTATGGATGATATTTTATCTATTGAGTTAAAAATATAATAATTTAGAGAAATACTCACTTTAATCTATATGTACACATTAACTACTTACAGAATATTAAAAGGGAAGAGAGTAATAGTAAAGGTGTTATCACAAGAATTGAATTTATTTCTACATATTGTCACCTTAAAGCAATACTGAGATATCTTCGAAAAAAACACTTTTAAGATAAGTATGCAGTTCGATGTAAAATTGTGAGCTCTACATGATACATTACTGGGATATTTTGAAAAAAATATTACCGAGTTTCCAGTTTAAAATCTCAGTATTCAGATATTTCTAGATTTACATATACTTTGTCAAAATTAGTATGAATTTTTTTTTTTTTTATCTATTATTACAATTTTGTGTTGATGTTAAATAATTTACCTCTCTAATACCATATAATTTTTTTTTTTTTTTTTTTAAAAGAAAGACAAACATTCCCGGGTTACGAATAACCCAACAACATTTGAAAATCTCCTACTACCACCACACTAAGCGGAAGATGTTGCTTGTGTTGTGATGGAGGACTTAGCCAGCCGAGGAATCGAACACGGAACGCCTGGGTGGGACCCAAACGCGATGCCCACTAAACCACTGACCGGTCATCATTAATCTGCAACATTAGTTAATTTGATTCTGCTAGAACTCACGCAAACCTAAAAGTCCTATTATCTCAGAACAACATTTTCCAAGATATCTGTTGCTTTAAGGTGACGATATATCAGAAAACTCTGGTTATTTCAAATATTCCAACTGGGATGGTCCGATGCTCTGTAGGAAACCCTTTTGCACAGCACGTATGTAAACTGTGCGCCCTAGAGTTTATGTTTAAAATGTTTTTATTTTGAGTCCACTACCTACTATCTAATTATGAATTATTGATGAATTGAAACAAAGCTGCAGTGACTTCACAATCAAATAATAAAATTCTTTAAAATTAATTATTTATAAATGCTACATTAATTATTTATAAGATATCGGTAATTTTTGGAGGGCCGGATGAAATCCTTTGGCGGGCCGGATCCGGCCCGCGGGCCGTATGTTGGTGACCACTGGTCTAACGTCAGAAGTCTTGATTAATAAAGTCTTTATTATAAATCAGTAAACAGTGTTTCCAATAAGTCATAAACTAAACAGTGATAAGCTAAACCGAACACAGAAGACGAGAAGAAAAGAAGAAGACACCGCATTTAGGAACGATCGCGTCCAAACATGAAGGAATTTTCTAGTAAACTGTTTGGGCACATTTGCGGAGTTTACTTTGAACGAACAAGCATTCTACAATATTTCTGCGAATGCACTCGGAGCATCAAAAGAACGCTCTTTAATGGTTTAGACCAGAATAATTTGCAAGTGTTGACGTTTGCTCTAAATGCTTGTTTGCTCTAAATCAGTGGTTCCCAAACTCTTTTGGCTCGCTGACCACTTTTCATAGTCAACATTTGCCCATGGACCCCTAGGGAAGAGAATGCGTAATCCTGCCAATATGCTTTTCAGAAACTTAAAGGATCATTGGTCAGAATTCCGCTAGACACCCGGTGTACACCATCCATTCAGTGGGAAGGAGGAGGAGGGGGGGGGGGGGGGGGAATTTCAGGTCATGAATTCTATACTTTACCTAGGACGTAAAAATAATTTGTGAATCGATATTTATAATAATTTCCATATTAATAAAAATGTGACATCATTTTTTTTTATTTTATGTTCAACCTTGCGTGGACCCCCTGACATTGTTCAGGGATCCACTGAATGTTCCCGGGACCACTTTGGGAACTACTGGCCTACATTGATAGGTAAAACCAAGACATCATCTTTGTTCTTTACTATCGAAACCAGATAAATTTTCGTAAACATACAACTTGTGGACCCCCATTTTTTTATCACGCTAACGAAGAACGTAGACCCCCATCACATCTCCCGTGAACCCCTTTGGGAATCACTGCTCAAAATTCACCGTAAGAGTGATAAGTAAATTAATAATTGTAATAAAAGATTTTTTGTGTTTACTAAATAAAAAAATTAAAAATGTAAAGAGGCAGGTTTGATTCAATACCCTTCACTAAACAATTAGCCATTTCGGTCAAATTCCTAAATTTTTCTGTAATCTCAAGCAAATTCCTAAGAACCAGCTTGAGCATGATAGGGTTATCAGTGATACACAAAAATGACAATTTTGAAATGTTTTTTGTACCCATAACTGGTATTTACAAATACTATCTGCTTTATTATCTATATAAGGTTGCAATATATTACGGCGTGTGTTTTAAACAATAGATTTGATTCAAAATATCAAGTATTATCTTTGAAAAAATCTCATATCTTCCCGGAATCGAATTTTCTGCAAATATTTTAATTGAAATTTGATTCGAGATAACGGGTACAAAATTGAACGATGAAAGTGGTTCCAAACGAGATTTGTGACGTATTTAGTTTAATTTGAAAGTTAATAATGAATCAATTTTCAGGTACATAGATAAATTATTAAGAGGGTCATTAAAAAAATAATGCCTTATATTTTTTTTTTACTCTTTTAATTGTCAAGAAATTAAAATGCAATTACGTAGGAAGAAAACCACACTATTGACGATTAATTTGTCACTTTTCAATATAATCACCTTATCTTTTAACAGGAGTATGTATCCCAGTGTGGTAAAAAGCACGCTGGGATGCACACATGTCCTGCTTCCTAAGCCACGTACGTGTTCACGGCCTTCTCATTTTCAAAGTGAATCTCACGATGAACTTCACATCACACTGCCTTTACCGAGGGAAAGAATACGTCACAATTCATCTGTAGTTATCCGGCGGTCACCACGATTGATGTCAACCACTCTCGGAATTTTAAGTGGAGCCACTGCAGTCAACTGCCTGATGCTCCGCTTGTCGTCAGCCAACGGCGTTTGTCCTTTAGCTTCGTTACAGCGACGAACCCTTTCTCTAACAGTGGAGACATCTACTGTTGCATCACCATACATATTTTCAGTCGTTCATGATTGCGAATAGGCGTTTTACCTTCTGCATTCAAGAATTCAATCTCAGAACTCTGTCTAATACGAACATCGATGTATGCCATTTTGAAAGCGACTGCTGTGAAAGTTACTGCAGTAGATTGTAGAAGAAGGTTCCAGGAATAGCGCAAAATTCAAAATTTTCATTTAACTAACTTTATTTAAGTAGAAAAAATGGGAGATATTAGTTTTTTACTGTCCCTCGTAATTTATAGATTTAGCAAAACACCTCGCTACTTATAAGGTTGATGTCTACCAAATGCGGTCCCCATATTAGTAATGCTATAATTATCCAGAGAAACGTCACTATTTCATTGACAATTAATTATTCAGGTAGGCAGGTAACATAATATTGAAAAAAATACTAATTGGAAAATATACATAAACTTGATGATTTCACATTTGAATAAATAATCTTCACTGATTTATTAAAACGGCCATAATCTTGAAACGGAAACGGATCGTAGAAAAAGTAAAAAAACCGACAAAATGCTAAGTGCATTCTAAGGGCCGCTGAAATCAGACTCAAAATCATTGAATCATTTTCTAAATAAGTAAGCAGGTAAGCGAGCGTAAGAAAACGGACAGACGCCTTCGAAATGTGGTGCTGGAGAAAAATGCTCAGGGTTCCATGGACAGCCGAAGCACAAATGTGTCCATTCTGGAAGAGCTAGGCGTCCACAGTAGGCTTTCAACTATCTGCCTACAACGTATCTGAAGATACTTTGGCCACGTTGCTCGCCAAACTGAGGACTCTAACATGGAGAAACTCAAAGTCACTGGCAAAGTGGAAGACAGAAAAAGCAGAGGAACGTTCTTAATACTCTGGGGTGACCAAGCTTCACTATCGTCTGGTGGGTGGCCTTGGCTCTCCACGCAGCGCAGAACCGCGAGGAGTGGAGGAACCTTGTCGACCACGGAAATTGGAGTAGGGGGTCACAATTCTGAGAAATGAGGAACCAACTTGAGAAGAAGAAGCAGGAATAAATTACCTACACCTGCGGTTATCAACCTTTTTGAGCCTGCGTCCCCCTTGACTCTTACAACAAATTTGTTGTACCCTTTGTGAAAGACATTTTTCATTTGTAACTTTATAATACTCTCATTATTACATGAATTTAACCATAAAATCACACAAATACAATTAATGCAATTTTATACAGAGTATAACAGGACTTCGGGCATTTTGAACCAGTGAAATTGAACAAATTTTGTTCTCACAAATTCAAAAAACTCACAAAGTGTATTGAGAGGATGAATTTTTTTAACCTCAAAAAATTTGTAGAAAAAAAATTCTCGTGTATCATAAAATAAAAGCCGAATTCCTGTTACACTCTGGAATATAATCTATCATACAATATTAACACACATTCAATGTGACTCTTGAGCTTGCTTTGCAGAGCAAAGTTGTACAAACTTTGGCTCAATTTCTAGGTAGTTAAAGTCAAGTTCAGCATTCAGACTTTAACTACCTAGAAATTGAGCCAAAGTTTGTACAACTTTGCTCTGCAAAGCAAGCTCAATGTGTTTGTGAATTGTATTAACATTTTTAGAGCTATAGCTGCTGATAAGTTGAGCTGAGTTTTATAACCTTCATTCGTGCCATGATATTGCGTACCCATAATTTTTGTTTCGGGTACCCCAAGGGGAACGCGTACCACAGGTTGAAAACCACTGACCTACACTGTTCAGTGTTCATGGGAACTGTCTCATCTTCGTTCGCAATAACACGGGAAAACCTAGGTATGACGGGCGAAAAATGGACGCAAATTTGAACATTGATTTATTAAAAACTAGAAAGATTGTGTGATATCTACGACATGTATTTCGTTGTATTAATTTATAAACTGGGAGGCAAGTACTAGGTCCACTTTATATATCGTTATGTACATACTTATTGAAGGGGTTTATCAATTTGCTTGTAAGTCGACATTATCTATCCAGAAACAATGAGTTAAGTAGGACTTTATCTATAAATGCGTTATATATATCTTAATCTGTCAAATTGTTATGTCTTTATCAGTCAATCACGGCGTTTCAAGGAGTTCATTTAAGTTATAAAGAATTTGTATTTCATATATTTGATTGATTATATATCTACATGCTTTCAAGTATCTACATCTAAATAATTCAATAAACGAAGTATATGAATGAAACCGTATTGGTTAAAACCCTTGTTTCTGATTGGTCTAGGAGGTGCGTCTTTCGATTCTCTATATAATTACATGCCTACCTCATTGATAAAACTTACCGAAATTACACCAGTGCATATATATATATATATATATATATTTTTTTTTTTATAACTATTTAAAATATTTAATCATTTGGCGACTATCAATCAAAAATTTGAAAATCAGAAAAGATCGGTCGCATCAAGGAATTGAACCCAGGAATTTAGCCTTGCCGGGGATTTCCTCTTCCATGACCACGGAATGAATGAACATACATGATGTAACATTAATAAAAATAAAAAAATATATATATATATAATTTTTTATTAATGTTACATCATCACAATGAAATCCCGTTAAACTGCTGGACAACAGTTTGTCAAAGGTTTTAACAACCTACCTGTTTTTAAAAATTATTTTAAACAACAACTATATATATATTTTTAAACGTTATTTGATTATGTTGCACGTTACGTTACTCTACCCGTGATGAGTCTCCCATTTAAAATGTAAGATAATAAATTTTAATAAAATAAAATAAAAACTAAGATCTAAAAAAAAATAAAAATCGACAAAAAATATTATGAGGTACGATTGTATATAATGACGTATGTATTGTAATGGTATTGGGTGTTATATATATGTTATTATTTTACGTTATAAATTTTTTATTATTTTTCTACTTTAATCTTAGATATTAAATATTTTAAAGTAAATAATACAATAAAGCCAAAACATCAAAACGCGAGATAAACGAAAAAAATTAAAAACACCTAAAACTGGCTTCCTAGATAGTTGCAAATCTTCTTCTATTTTCAAAATTGCACTCGAATTTTCACTATCATTGTTCCTTTCCTGTATCATTCTTGCCGTTGTTCAAAATTTCAAATACTTTTCCAAGCAAAGTAAAAAAAACCAATCACCGTCTTATGAAAGGGAGTAAGGCGCTCCGCTGACGAGGCAACTGAAAATAAACTAAAACCAGCTAGTTTCTATGTCTTGATTGGTCAAAAAGCTTGATTAACCATAGACGAAGAACAATCAGCTGACAGCTGGCAACTAGCAACAACCGGACATGGCAATCAGCAGTGCAAGTCGCGAGTCACTGCTTACGTTACCATTGACAACGGGTTTTTGAGTGATTGTGTAGTGTGCGGGCCATCACATTGTCAACAAGCTGAGATAATTACTGAAATCGTAAAATTGAGTAGCACCATGATAAAAGTATGGTTGGAAACCATAGCAACCCGACAGTTTTAGTTTGGTTTCAGTTTCGCCATAGGCAATCATTATTACGTTTGCTCTCTGAAATAAAACGAACCATGTTAGGTAGAACCTATTATTATTTAATACATGAATCATGATTATCGTGATTATTAAATTTCTTAATTGTGTGCTCTGTTGCGACGTTTAATGACTCAATCAAATTGGAATTGTTATTAATGATAACGATTTTTAATTTTTATTATTTACAAAATCAAATCAATTGCAATAGGTATGTATTGTTAAATAAATTTATTTTCTTATCTGAGCTTTTTATCTATCTATTTATTTGCAGAAATGAGTAAATCATTTTATTAATTAATTTTATTTTTATTATTTGGCATGACTTTCATTTGTCCTTCAATTACTTTATAAGACGTTTTATTAAAAATATCAGAATTATTTATTAAAAATACCAGAATTATTTTTTCAAATATATTTTACAAATTAATAGCAAATAATGAAAAATCAGTTGAAACCTACCATAATAAAAAACCTAGTTAAAATAAACTTGACTCACATAAATACGAGGCGTGTTCAGAAAGTAAACCCACTAGATTTTTACATATTTTTAGAAAGTAAATGTAATAGTTTTTTATTTACTTAAAACTTAAGATTCCCTGAAAAAAAATACAGAATATTTTTGATACACTTCTTGACATTTTTTCCACATAATCGCCATCCCGTTCAATGCATGTGGTGAGCCGTGGCTCAAACTTCTTTATGCTCTCCTCGAAGAACCCAGCCAACGCCAGCTCCTTTCACTACTTCTGAACCTCTTTTTGCAACTGTTCGCCGGATGAAAATTTAATTACACCCATGTGTGCCTTCAGAGAGGTGAACAAATGATAACCCGAAGGTGTATGGACAGGGAAATACGGGGGGAGAGAGGGTGGTTCAAAACATCCCAATCAAATGACTCCAAGACGGCCTTGGTGGCTAAGACTGTATGAGGACGGGTGTTGTCGTGCGAAAGGCAAACTCCTCCCGTCAGCATTCCCATCTTCTTGTTTTAAGTTTTTTCAGGGTCAGAAAATCCTCACCTCCCAATTGAAGTCGCTCAAGGCCAATGTTATTCCCTCCGTGAGCAGGAATCGGCTCACAGTATGTTTCTCGCACTTGGCGGAATTTCTTGCCGACAGCTTTCACGCAACTGGACACTACAACGTGAGTTTACGTACTACCGTTTTTGTGTGATGGTCGCTCTATCCAGGAGATCCCCTTCTACCTATCAGTGTTGCCAACCCTCAAAAAACAAAAACCACAGACCGTTATACTCACTATTTGAACATGCCTCGTATAATGAAATAATTTTTATACCAGCTATAAAATTTGTTTGAAAATGCTCTTGTAAGAGAAAACAACAAATTACTTTACCAAATTAAACAAACTAAAAAATTATTTGTGGAAAACCAAACTAATTAATATTTTACTTTTACTATAAATTATGCTTTTCAATGCTTCGATTATTCACTTGATTTAAAAACAAACAAAGGCAATTGCGCACGCTTAATAAAAATGTTATTCTTCCATTTGTTAAGGCATTGTATGTAAACGAATATGATATGCCTCGGTAAAGGTAAGTTTTATACATTTTTGTTGTAAGAAATCCATTATCGATTGCATAACAAATTGTTGCAGATACAAAAAATGTTTGAAATAAATCGTTCAAAACTTTGTCAAAGTGAATCAAATGATTTTCCACAGTTGAATGTTTTGATGCTTTAGCTTCTTTCCACTGTAGCCAATGATATATTAATAAATTATTTAACATGACGGTACTTAAGTATACATCGTTTCGGAGTGATCGTCACGCAAAAGTCGTTTATTTTTAATAACTTAAAATTAAAACTTACTTTTGTGTCTTATTTTTAACAAACATTGAATAAATTAAATGGAAGAGTCACTGTCTTTGTTTTTATCTTGTGAACTCTGTAATTATTTAATAGTATAACAAAGTTTGTTCACCTTAGAACGTATCTCTAATGACCCAGTAGTTAGATGATCAAGTAATCATAACAACCAATTAACAATCTTCTTCAATAATTGAAAAATTACTTTGTGGCGCCATGTTAAAATAAATTAAATAATCAACCTTGTTCACATCACTATTAAAAATAATATTGGTAAAAATAAAGAAGGATATTTTAATTTAAATTAAACATTTATAAATTAATATTGAATTACAAAATTCATTAGCAAATACGATTTGTGCGAAGTTTTTTAGGTGAGTTTAATAATATTTTCGTAAGGAGATAATCATATATATTTTCTTATTTTTTTATTATTTTTATTTATTTATTTATATTTTTTTTTTTGTAAAAACCAACGGGCATGAAATTTAAATCGTTTGTTGATTCTATATTCATAAACCAGACCAATAATTTTATAATATTTGAGAAAAATATGTTTTATGAAAAAAAAAAAAAAAACACACTTAACAATGAAAAATTTAGAAAACATACCAAGTGTGTGTGATAGTACGGTTGTAATGATGGTAAACATCACACGCAGATACCAAATACATTCTTGGAAAATTAGACGTTCGTATTCAATTTGGGAGGCGGGTATGGGTACAGCCGCCCTGGGAACCTTTTATTGCAAAACCAATACCCCTGCCATTGGTCATCCACAGTTAATCGTTACGTTTGGTGATTTAGTAGGGGTGACCATGTTCATTGGGTGAGATTTGTCTAGGTCTTAGCGGCTAAGCGTTTGTCCACCCGCTGCGTCGCGGGCCGGATCGGGAGAGACTGGTTGAGTAAGATCTAACCTAGAACTCTCCAGACTCTTGCTTGCACCGCAGTGGGAGGAATGAATGCATTCGTCCGTCAATCTTGGACACATTGACCCTCAGATTTCTACCAACACCTCATAAACTTTCTCTCCAACCTATCGCTAAAAAGACTCTCCACACGGCATCCCTAAGGGACTCTTGTGCGGTATTCACTTAACAACACAACAGAAGCAACACACCAAGATCTACTCTTTGTTTATTTTTGTATAAGTTGTCAAATAAACATAGGAGAATAACGTAAAACAAAAATGATTATTGTAACATGAAGTCTTCAGAACAGGTGAATTTATCTAGTTTGGACTGTATAACAAAAAAATAATAATTTTTATCTCGTTTTTAAACATTCAACAAAAAATTTTAAAAAATATATATTTAAATGACGATATAAGTATCTGTCATCGGCTATTCAGTATCACCGAATGTCTAGAAATCCTTACAAATCTTCCATCTAATTTTTAATGCAAGTGTAAGAATAAACAAATAAAATTATAATGTTAGAGTACTAGCACACACCCATGAAAGATCACGGGGTGTTAAAATTACAACTTTGAAAATGACAATTAAAATAATTTTCTGTTCAAAATATTATATTTTAAGTACTTACTTTTTCACATTGTGAGTTCAATTTTGAAAATGACACTTAAATGCAAAGCAAGTCTCAGGATCTCGCTGCGCAGGACCGATACCGACACAACCGATATTAGTATATTTTATAACTAAGGACCCGTGAAAAATCACAGAATATTTAAATTTTCGAAAAAGACGTTTAAAATAATTTTCAGTTAATATTTTATAATATCATATCATGTACACGGAGAAAAATTTTATTCTAAAATTCGATCATTTTATTCGTAAAACGGTTAAAAACGGGACTGAAGTTCTTACGAACAAATTAACAGGGTTTCAATGTTCATTGGCGGGAAAATATCAGAATAAATTATTATTATTAATTATTAGAACAAATTTCGTACTTATACCAACAAATTATTCTTACGTTTTCCCGCCAATAAGCATTGAAACCCTGTTAATTTGTTCGTAAAAACTACAGTCCCGTTTTACGAATAAAATTATCGTATTTTAGAATAACATTTTTCTCCGTGTAGTTAGGTACCTAACTTTACAGCTTTTCTGAAAATTTTTACGAAATCAATACTTTAATTCAACCAAATACGTATATATTGAACATTTGAATGTGTGTACTGTGTATGCCTATGCTTCTGTTTATTTATTTGCAAAAACAGTACAAAAATCAATACAATTGCAAAAGCGGTAAACAAAATTACAAGTAAACACTTGACAAAATAAACACATTTAAATTTGGACTATAATTTTTGTTGTCTGTGTTGTATCTCTCTGTCTATATTTTTATGCATTGGTATTGTAGTTACTTGAAATAATGTTCTTCTATATTTTTTTATATTGTGGTTTCTTGTTATAAGTGTGCTTCTGCTTTAGTGTTATATTAATTTTGTTTAATTGACCTGCTGACAAACTGTTTTGCCAATTTAGCAGTGCTTATAATGAAGAATAAAAAAACGAAAACAATCAGAACGAATATTTTTTATGATATAAACAAACTTACCTGTACACAACCTCAGGTGTGGTGAAGATGTAATTACTCGCGTGTAAAGCACATAACACAACTGGTATAAACGTCCATAGAAAATGTTTGATTTGATATTTTCCTATATGTCCTATTTCTAGAATGATGCCATCAACGTCAACTTCTAAGGGCTTCATTTTAAATTGTTATTTATCACTTGCTTTCTTTAACAAAAACGCACCCTATTATTGGTTATGTTTCGAAAATCACTGATGAAGTTAAGTGGTATAACATGATTGCTATTAATACATATAATCATAACATTGTAATTTGCTTTATTTTCGTTACCAATTATCAACTGAACTGCTTCTAAGTATTTAAAAAAATTCCACTCTTATTGTTTTTAAGTTATCTCAATTTTTTATGTTATTTTTTATTAAACTATAATTATTAATTATTTTTTGTTAAATTATTTTAAATAAAAATTGATTGTTATTGTTTGAACAGTTGATTGATGGGTGGTGGTGTCACCACGGACTGTAGACTACTGTTGTACGTTCAGTATGATATTGTATGAAGCAAGGTTGTATACCAATTGCTTCCATTTGGCTAAAATAGCAAGGGACGAATAATTGATACAAGACGTGTACGCACACCTTATCGCTGTGAGCGGAGGTCAATTCACTGATTTATCGAACGCCAAATCGCTTGCAGTGGTGTCGACGCTTATTATAATCACGTGTGGTCAATGAGGCTATTAAGTGATTACGTTTATTATATTGTTCATACATCAATCAAGTTGAGGTTTGTATTGGGTGGAAAACAATTGAATTAAACGTCATAATTTCTGTAATGCACGTAGTTCAGAGTTAATGTATGTCCAAGATTAATGTTCGGTGGGGAAAATGCTATAAAAGGCGAGAACACATGTTTTATGGTCTCTTCAATTGTTAGCCGTCATAACATATATACTTAAATATTGCGTCATTTTAATTGGAATAACTGTTTATTATCCTTTGTTATTGTCACCGATACACGATTGTACTTGTAACCTTTCTCTTAATACTTAAGTTTGTTTATTGACAAAACTATTTATTGTTTAGATTTTTTTACACACTTATTTTGTTTAGACATTATTGGAAAATCGTAAATACATATGATCAAAAAATACTTACAAGAAGTACACGATATTTAATAATTTATCATCGCGCGTATTGAGCATTTATATTGCTTACTTGAATGTAGGTTTATATTAAAGCAAGTTTTTAATGAAATAAATCAATATTAAATTTTTAATTTAAAAAATTGATACGGGGAATAATCGATCTTTCTCATTGGAACTTCTCTGTGCAGTTGCAAGCATTTTTAAACTTTTATTCTCAGCCGCTGGTCAATGGCTCTTAAAATAAATATAATGACGCCATCTGTGGGAGAGTAGATTATATTTTTTTTAAAGTATACTCTTAATGTCACCGGAGAAATAAGAATTATTTTTAATTTCCAAATCATGAATCAATCTCTTTTCCGAGTAGGTAACTACTGTTAATGAGATCAATCACGGCCACGAGTATCTATCGAAGTGTCATTTACCTGTCAGTTGTATTATAGATATGGGTGCTTTGATTCAAATAGATAACAAACCGTATAAGCCCTCACTAATGCGTTGTTAATATACTTTGTACCTATTTTTTAGATTATTCCTTCATTTTTGTCATAGAAAAGATAAATCTATATAAAAAATGTATTGTGGGTGGGCCCGTATGCCCACAGTAAGCTTAATTTTATTAAGGTTGATCACTAATTTTTAAGTACCGTAAAATGAGGATCTTCTTCTTAGTGTGCCCTACCAGGCCCCCCCGACGGCGATCTCTCTATCTTGCGCTGCCGACCACTGTCGTACATTGCACAGCCAAGACATTTGTCTCCTACTTGGCCCTCGGTGACCCTCTATCTTGCCTTTTAATATTATCTACTTGTAGCAGGTGATATTTCCTACACGGGGTTACTTTGCTTAATTTTCAAACTTAACTATGAAAATAAAAGATTTTTTTATCACGACATTTGTGTCAAAAAATTATGTCTTATATATTGCATATGTTAAACTATCGAAGAAAATATATTTTTTTAATGTGTATGTTTTTAGAGAGCAAAAAAATATAGGGATCATAGTCACCCTGCGGAGTGGGGCAACTTTGATATACCTTGATTTTATATTTTAAAAATGTATAAAAATGCGAAATCGGATATTAGAGAAAGTATACAGGGGGTTACGGGACATATTTGCAATTGAACCAGTTATTCTGGACTTGAATTTAACCCTCTGAAAATTATTTCAGATATCTCCAATGATCAGAGTTGCTCCACGATTCAAAAATCTCTTTATTACAATACCGAAATTCTGATAATAAAATTTAATTGGTCTATCCGAGGGTGACGATACAAAAAGTCTAATATAAGCTGGTGACAACGTTTCTTTTCAAACAGGTAAAGATCGCACATCAACATTAACGCCCTTGAGGTGATTTTTCACAAAAACGGCACTCTACAAATTATCAAATTATTATTATTATTATTACCAACGAATTATCTGAATTATGATTTCCATATTTGAATCAATTACGAAATATTTTGAAAATAAACAAACAAATTTCTATTTCAATTCAAGATTCTAAGTGAATTGAAATTTATCAATGGCAATTGATTCAACAAAAAACCCTATTCACCTTGTACCAACTGCCCACTGGTTTGGAGATCTGCAAAAAAGAGATTTTCTTATCTGAATTATTTTTCGACCTCGGATGATTTTCCGCGGTCAGTAAATTGATTTTTTCTTTACTTTAAGTACATTTGATTTTTTTGTTAAACCTATGAAGTATAAAGCCCTTTTTTAGCTATATTATCATTGCACTAACGTCTGTCATACAGACTCGCTACCCGTACTGGATACAAACGGAAGTGCTGCCATCTATATTATTAACGAGCTATCGTCTGTCATATAGACTCGCTCAACGCACTAGATATAAACGGAAGTGCTGCTGTCATATAGAATATTTATTTTACGGACCAGACTTTTAGGTCCGGATTTAGTTTTCCCCATAGGAAAAACTAAACCCTTTCACACACTTTTCCATAAAAATGATCATCTAGTAAATCCACGCTATCTAAGTGTATAAGTATAATTAATACAAAACAATACAAGAACAACATGTTAACCTACCAGACTATTAAATGAGAAAATAATTCACCGACTCCAGATATTTTCATATCAGAGGGTTCGGCTCGGTGGAATTCCTAATTTGACCGATAAATCCTACTGATCCCTCAATATAAATATTTAAAAAATCTTTCGTAATCCTACATGTATTTAAAATGACTGATTTTTGCATTTTTATATACAAATTCTTTGACAAATCTAATATGCCTAAATTTATAAAGAGAGAGCTAGGTATAATGCCAGTAGCCGAAATAACAAATGATAATATTTTTATAGTCTGAGAATGCCAAATTCTGTTAATTTCATTTCCTAAATCTGTATACTTTCTTATTTTTTCAGAAACAGATTTATTATTATTATTACTATGGTAAACAATCCATTGGTTACGAGGGAGGCAACTTATATAATTGCCTCCCAGACAACATTAAACACGAAGATAGACTGGATAGTTTAACAAAAAATCATTCATTTTTATTCTTAGGCTAGATTTACAGTTTTTTCGTAAGGTTACGACTTCTGGCCTATGGGCATATTGCATTTTGAAAATACAATGTGCCCATTGGCCGTGTATCTCTATAATATCCAGAATCTTTTGCTCTGGAAAATATCAAAAACCGGAAATAAAAATCAACACACGTCCGCTACTTATCTGCGTGTGCAATGACATTTCCTGTTACGCTAGTATCACGGACGAGCGTCGCCTTTGGTATTCTACTTGGAAAGAAACAATTCAAAGCAAATTTTATGAGCGATCAACTGTAGGGTAGACTGGGAACGATTGAAACACGTCATAATTGAATTATCTCAATTTTCTCGAAAACTATGATAGCTTGTGATGCAAACCTCGAAACTCCATCACATCTGTTGGGACCTGTCGTCAATAGCTTACTAGTGGGCGAGTACAAGAAGAAAAATGTTATCCTACAATACGATCATTTTATTCGTAAAAACGGTTAAAAACGGGACTGAAGTTCTTACGAACAAATTAACAGGGTTTCAATAATTATTCTTACATTTTCCCGCTAATAAATATTGAAACACTGTTCATTTGTTCATAAGAACTTCAGTCCCGTTTTTAACCGTTTTTACGAAAAAAATTATCGTATTTTAGAATAACATTTTTCTCCGTGTAACGTCCTTCCTTCACGCAGCTACTTACAAGCAACTAAATCGCCGCTACCCGCTATCTGTCATACTATTTTGCTAGTGCAGCGCGTAGCGGCGTTACCAAACGCTAATAATAGTATGGAAGGTACAGACGAGCGGCGATCGCGTCGCTTGAAAGTAGCTCCATGGAAGAACGGCGTTACACAACTTGGCGTAGGAGACATTATTGGATTTCGAGATCAAAAATTAATATTTACAATATTTTAGTTTATGTTATAACTCATTTTACTCTCGCAAATTGACCAAAAGTTTTATTCTATTCTCATCTTTATATATTTTAGAGTATTCCTATTGGATTTTCGTTAATTAAACGGCTTATTTTTGACCTGGAAGTAGAAAATGCCGCTTGGGGACGTTTGAAACATCTTGTCTGGTGATAATTGGAACGTTACAATCTGCGATATTATTTTTCTCCAGAATAATATCGCAGTAAAACTATGTTGATTATGCCAAATAGTTATAGTTAGTATAACTAAGAACACTTAAACATAAATAATAAAAAAAATATTTAAAGTTGATTCATTTCAATGAGTACATTTATTTTACAGAATTTTAAAATATTTGTGATATGTTTAATCATTATTCATGATCTCATTGAGTACTGTTGTAATAATAAAAATGTTTTACACGGATTAAAATTACTCCAAATACATTTAGAGCTTTTCAATTATACCCACATACTGTTTCAATCGTCCACACTATGGAGATAATTGAAAAAAACTTCCCCATTTCCTTTAAGTGGTTGTTGTTACTTACCTGTACGAGTTGTGGCCACCCAATAAATTTATTTTGGGAACTAGAAAGATTATAATTAATCTGGTATAAAAATCTCAGCTGTAAACGCATAAATAAACTACACATAGATAAAATTGACTTATTTATTTAAACGCCAATAAAATAAAACCATAAGATGAAAAAACGCCATAAAATGAAACAAGGGTTTTAAAGTGTACACTTATATACAGGAGGGAAACAGTAATATATTAAGCATAAGGTACTCTGAAGTACTATAGAAATATCTTCACAAATATCATCAATTACTTCGTAGTTTTGCTTGCAATTTATTGGATTCTAGGAATATGTTATTGAGTGGAGTAGTTTGGTATTGAGTATTATAAACTATACTTGTTTGAAATAACACAGTACTTAGAGTTATGCTGAGTTGAAACAGGACTGCCAGTTAGAGATTTATAATCTTACTAATATTACAAAAGCGAAAGTTTGTATGGATGTATGTAAGTTTGTTACTCTTTAAATCGAAATTTAATGAATAGATTTTAATGAATAGATTTTAATGAAACTTTACAATAATATAGCTCATACATCAGAATAACATATAGGCTATAATATATAAAGCGAGCTATTTATTTTCAATATATTGAAAATAATAATTATGTATTGTTTAATAGAAAACGTCAAAATTTGAGAATGACATTTTGAAAAACAATGATTGTTAAATCAAAACTCTATTTTGGAAAATATTTAAATTAGTGAATTTATTTGAAGTGCTCGCCTAATACTTTGAATCGAATCAAGAATTATACGTATTTTAAATAAATAGGTTAAGAATTTTGGTATAAACGTGATGGGACCTAGGAAAGATTAGCTACTCGAAGTACTAATCCTACGCAGACGAAGTCGCGGACAGAAGCTTGTAATTAATAATTTATAAATAATAAAAAATATATTAATTATAATAAAAATAAAATAAATTGAAAAAAAATTCGCATTTATCAGCCAACACTCCTCCGTCTGACAGTTCAGAAATCAGAAGAAAGCAGTTTAGAATCTGCAGTAAAATATAAATCAGAAGCCATGCAGAAGAATTGTATCATGCCTAACAATGATTGTTGTGATTGAGGTATGTTATTATAGCCTTCTTATAACTATATTCCGTGCAGTTGAACACATATACTACTTCTGAGAAAGCATTGCCAACTGCATGCAATCTAGGTATAAGCGAGTAAAATAAAAATTGTTTCAACCATCCCCAGTCTACCCTACTCTCTCGAAACTCATTTTATCTAATCGCGCAAAGGCCACACGTGGATAAAATAATAATATTTTTTAATAGGTACATGAATAATAATCTGTATACAGATCTTTTAGTTGATTAGTCAGACATCTTTATAAGTATTGAGATAATGAGGAAAGCAATGTATGAATGTTTACCATAAATCAAAAATTATTTACACGTGTCTGTGTTTTACGTTTTATCTTAATTTATAAAAAAAATATGTTTCTTTGTTTCCTGTATCAGTCATCCGATTGCAATGAAACGTTGGTGATTTGTTGTGCGCACGCCCTCGAATGTTGCTATATAGAATGATGAGCTCTGGCCTAATGAAATTTTTATAAAGATTTTACAGTAGGTGGCGCGCGTTGTTATTAATTTATGTATTTCATATAGTTTAGCGGCAAGGGGGAAGGCAGAAGGGGCAAGGAAATGCGGGAAGGAAAGGGGGGGATGCAGGAGGGGAACGGGGGCGGGAATGGTAAGGACACGCATGGAGGTGTGGGGGACGAGGGAGGGGCAGAGGAAGGTATTGCAAAAGAGACATTGTAGAGCTAGAGGATACCGGGGGAAAATTTGGAAAATCCACGATTGTAAGTGATACAAAAAAGAGTTGGACCTCAAATATGTCCCATGCAATGTAGTAATAGTACACACCAACTACCTCACCACCTCACCTCATACATTTGTAGTAATACAAAAAAGAGTTGGACCTCAAATACGTCCCGTACGATGTAGTGCTAGTACACCAACTACCTCACCACCTCATATATTTGTAGTAATACAAAAAAGAGTTAGACCTCAAATACGTCCCGTACGATATAGTGCTAGTACACCAATTACTTCACCACCTCACCTCATACATTTGTAGTAATACAAAAAAGAGTTGGACCTCAAATACGTCCCGTACGATGTAGTGCTAGTACACCAACTACCTCACCACCTCACCTCATACATTTGTAGTAATACAAAAAAGAGTTGGACCTCAAATATGTCCCATGCAATGTAGTAATAGTACACACCAACTAACTCACCACCTCACCTCATACATTTGTAGTAATACAAAAAAGAGTTCGACCTCAAATAAGTCCCGTACGATATAGTGCTAATACACCAACTACCTCACCACCTCATACATTTGCAGTAATACAAAAAAGAGTTGGACCTCAAGTATGTCCCATGCAATGTAGTAATAGTACACACCAACTACCTCACCACCTCATATTTGAAGTGGTACAAAGAAAAAGAGTTGGTACAATTACATATTGTGAGGCGACGGGACATTTTACGCCTTTGTATGGGACATTTGTAATGCATTTTGTATGAGGTACTCAACACTACTACACTGCATTATTATTTTTATGCTGTATACAATTGAAAAACTGGTTTCTGTTTTGTTTTTTTTTCTCTCTTTCTTTTTCCTATAATATATTTATTTTCACTTAAATTTACCTTTATACATACTATTTATGTAATGTTCATATTTTAAGTTGATCTTTTTTTTAAATCTAAACATTTTATCTCTGTATCCACTCACTATTAAAAGCCCGTAAGGGCGTTGAAAATGCATAAATAAATAAATTAGTAACAATTATTATAAGCAATAATTATCAGCCTGAAACACACATCCACATTGAAAAATCTTCCGAGAAAAGATACATGCCACCAACGGGACTCCATGTATCTTTTATCGAAGGATTTTTTAATGTGGATGAGTGTTTCAGGCTGATAATTATTGCTTATAATAATTCTTACCCTTTGTGCTATGCATAAAAATCTTGTCTTAAACATTAATAAATAAATTAGTATTTTCTTCTTCTTCAATAAAATGAATACATTCGTCAAATAGAAACAATTAATTGATTAATTCTGACAGAAAAACTTTCACAAATTTGTGGTAAAAAAATCATTTTGATTACAATTTTTTCGTATTTTTTGTCTGTAATGCTGACGTGAGATTTGATTTACAGGAAGAATATTCCAATGACAACACAGGACAGTGACAAACAGGCATAGATACAGGACATCACTTTTATGACTTTATGTCACTTTTCAAAAGAATGTTGATTTGTCACTATCAATGTCGGGTTACTGCGTTGTTAAAGTGAATATCTTTAAAAATAGGGACTACTAGCTTGCTTTAAATTTCTAAGGCACGTCACGGAAAGACTTTTTCTTCTTCAATGGAGCTACAGCCTACAGCCCATTTCGAGCTTTGGCCTCCTTCAACATGAGCCTCCATCGGCCTGTCTTCGCCCGTCGTCTTCCAATCTGCATCATGGAGTAGTCCTCTGGCATCCTTCCTGACATCATTCTCCCATCTCAGCCTAGGTTTACCCGCCTTTCTTTTAGATTTTTCGAAGTACCTACCTTTCTTTCGAAGATGTCCAGCCGTTCCGCAGACTTTGCTGTCAGTGTTCCCGCCTCACATCCATAAACCAAGACCGTTCTAATAATTGTTTTGTGTAAGTCACGGAAAGACAATAAAGATAATGTAAATTACTGTATTTCAAAAAACTATTACAATATTCTTATCAAATAATTAATATTTAGTCCATGTTTTCAGAATCTTGAACTGTTTCGGGAAGTCTTTTGTTAAGAGTTTCAGGAGAGTTAATAAGCATTGTAGCTGAAAAGAGGCAGGACCCAGCGAAGATGTATGTCGGGAGATATTCATTGTATTCACTCTGCAAACCAAAAAAATAATTACGAATCTCTTTTTCTATTTTTTATAATAGCTCCATAAGGAGGCCCTGAAGAAAATAATACCCCTGAGGGCCTTTTTCATCTTTGGGGATGCTGTGTGGAGGGTTGTTTTTAGGAAAAGAAGAAGAGGATGTTCTGGGAAGGAAAAAAGTATGAGGGATGGGTAGGAATCTGGGGGTCAGTGTGTCCAGGAGTGACGGACGAATGATTTCTTCCCTCCCACTACGGTGCAAGGTGATGTTCCAAGAGAGACCTGCTGGAGTAGTCAAAAGGCCTGCCTGAACCAGTTCCTCCCGATCTGGCCTGCCACGCAATTAATGGGCAGACGCATCAGCGGCCAAGACCCGGAAAAAACTTAACCCCATGAATCCGGGCACCCCTGCTAAGTCACCAAACCTAGAGAAATACTTGGGGTGACCTATGGCAGAGGTGTTGGTTATCCAATAAATGGTTCCCAGGGCGGCGGTACCCCTACCCGTCTACCAAATTGAGGACTTTAAATATTTGAAAGGAAAAATTGGTTTCCACCATTCCAAAAAAAAAAACAAGCTTACAATATAGAAATGAAGGACTCACCAGCAGAGGTGTCTGGGCACCTAAAACGGATCCAAACGTTCCCATCATGTAGAATGTGGAAAGGACTGTTTGCCTCAGAGAAGTTGGAAATAGTTCTGACACGTAAAGATTCACTGATCCGCAAACGCAGCCCACGCAACATTTTCCTATGAGAAAAGCAACTAAAGCCATCAAAGGTAAATCTGTAAATAAGGTTTTATTTATAAGATTGTTACAAAAACAGTTATTTTATACAAACGTATTATATGCTGAGTTACCTTGAACGAACACGAATGAACAAAGGGATAGTCCACCAACCAAGAGCGCTGTAAATATTGTTTTCTTTCTACCAAAATACCTGAGACTAAAATAGGAAATAATGATCCCAGGTAGATCTACAGCTGCTGCCAATATGTAATTCTGGTGACGAGTGTACATCAACACTGTTGCAGAGTTGATTGACATTCCAACAAGGCAAAATATGCTAGCAATGCCCACTACTGATAGCTTTAAAAATCTTATAACTAAAATTTTTGATTTCAGGAGGAGCCGAAATGCAGAAATTTGCTTTTGCTCATTATGATCTATTGCATCAACGTCCAAATTTCCTTTATTTTTTTCATTGAACTTGAGACTTTCCAAAGCTTTATCAGAAAGTGTACTATTATTTTCTGCGGCAATCTCGATCAGAATGTCGATGGCTTTCTGGTATCTTCCCTTGGTTATAAGCCACTTTATGCTGTCACTGATCATCCAGTAGTATGCAAGTATCAAGAGTGCTGGAGAATAAATGACCAGGACGTAGGTTCTCCAGTAAGGCAGAGCCCAGGCTAAAAACCCCAAGCTTAAATGACCAATCACATAGTAAAGACTGATCAAGGAACTTATTGCTTCTCTACTTGAAGGAATTACAATTTCTATAGCTGGAATGGTAAGACACTCAGGATTAAACATTCTTAAACATAAAGTATAAACCTAGATGCGAGTTATTAGCTTTTATTTGCCTGGGTAAAAGATTGAGTTTTTAATCATCAAGTTGGAAAGATAAAGATCACCAATTAAGAATAAACAGAGACTTAAGCAATTTCACTTCTGTGACTAGAAATACATATTTGTTCAATACCTTACCAAGAGTGAAAGCAGACATAAATACTCCCGTTCCAAGAATAGACTCCAACAATTCCAAAGTAACAAACATACTATAGTTTACTGATGTAGCCTTAATAACTCCAAGAGTTCCTGTCACAACGGAAGACACTATCAATCCATGTCTCCTTCCATATCTATCAGAGAGCGCTCCAACAAATGGATAGACGATTAGTGCACCAATGTTTTGCATGGTACCCACGAGGGTTATCTTCCAGCTCTCGCAAGCAATATTGAACTGTGAAAATATACTCAGATGTAAATGGAGATCACATTAACGTGCAATTAATCGGTTTTCATTTTGGTAATCCAGCCCAGTCAATCGATATAATTTTTATTGAAAATGACGGAAACCTGTCATCGTTCCCGAACACGACTGCAGACAGCTATCAAAAAACCACAGTTCACAACTACTTACTTATTCTTAATTTAACCCGTTTTATTAAAGTCCCAGGTCACACGGGTCTCATAGAAATCGTCGTGTCTCCCTTACTATTATAGTGAGAAGTATGATCTAAACGGAATTGGAAAGAGAATACAACACGCTATATATTCAAATATAAAAGTCAATCACAAAAAAATTAAAATGTACACAGTAATTTTTTTTAACATGAAACGACAAAAAAGTAAGGTGACAGTAACGTTTATAATTCATTTTTCTAGGGAAATAGGTATGTAATTTTTTTTTCATTATCAATAATTTTAGTTAGAAAAAATTGTGAAGTAAGCCATTTTTTATAATTTTTTTTAAATTTTCATCCAAATTTTTATATAAAAAAATTACATGGTTGTTTCTAATAACACAATTTCAAAGCCTATTTCATCACCTTAGGAAAACAGTTTTTAACTTTTGGATACGTTAACAAATATTCCATTTATTTATATTTTATTGAAAAGAGGGAATACTTTTAATACTTGTAAAAACAACAAAAATTTGAAGGGTTTTGACGTGAACTGTTATTTGTTCATTGGTGATCTGTGATCGTGTTCGTGAACGATGACAAGTTACATCAATAAATCCTACATCGATCGATCGTGCTGGTTACCCAGATATAGTTATTTCGGATAGTAGATAATCATATATAAATAACTGGGGAGAAACGGAACAGAATATATGTAAGTCTCTTTATCTCACATTTTATAATGTTCATCGTTGAATATTGAAATACAAAAATTATCATGAAAAGCAAATTACATACTCTAACGGGATGCAGATTGAGTAAGTACTTTCGATTGCTATTAATCAGAGTAATTCAAATAGCCTTTTAATGTTCCATATCTCCCTTTCCTTTATTTTTCCCAGAGACTTTTGAAATTGAACACTTCGAAAACAAATGAAGTCCGTTTCGTTCCACACGCCGAAAAAAGTCGCAATATGGATTACTGTTAACCGCACCGCAAACATTCTTGTTGTTATTTGATAATAATCAAATTATCCGCTGTAATCCGTCGTATTTTGTTGTACCCCGCCAAGTTTATAACCGCCGCGACCGATATATTTGTGGTTGTGTTATTGAATAATACTTATTTTGTGAAAAAGAATGAGAAGAAAAACAAGCGGCTATTGAACTGACATTTGCAGTGGATTATTGAAGAGACATTTGCAGTGGATTAGGTAAGTCTTTGGGCTTCCTACCTTCCCTATGCATTAAAGGCAAATGTATTTTAATTAATTTAATTTGTAATTCACATCACTGCGATCGAAGTAATTGTAAAACCAGCGCCACCATCATTGGTCCTACGAGCTAGGATATTTATTAAATTGAACCACCACAGATGATAAACACATCCGAAAAGGGAAAAAAGTCTACAGGATAACTCAAAAGTAAAAGGACATGATATTACTTGAATGTTGATTCATCTAACCTCTTCTACAAATGTATTGTTTTTCTTGAAAACAAATTCATTGCAGCTAATTATCTTGCTTTTATCGAACAAATCTGACGAACACTCTTTTTCTTCTAGTGATTTACTTGTGGAAGCGTTGAGTGCATATCGGGAACACTTTTCTTCTTCAGGAATAGCATTGGCTAACCAGGACGTGTTAAACTCTGTGTTTTTTCCTTCACATTCTGGGATTTTGCATCTGAAAGACAAAGAACGATGGAGTTTAAATGAATTGCGTAACACTAAACCGCTCAATTCTAATGAGCAAAATTTTATTTAATTTATCCAATTCTTTGTCAATACACTATAATCAATAACAACACAAAAAAATATGTGTACATTATTCTACTACAGATAGGGACCTAAGCGTAACTACATTGCTCATTCCCACTATGGAAAACAAACACTTACGTGATATTGATATATTTTTGTACAATTTTAGTTAGCTCATCTAATTCTGTTTTTATAATTTACTAGCTGACCCGGCAAACTTCGTACCGCCTCAGAATAAATAAATGTTGCGTTTAATTTATTGTCTGAAATAAATTAAGTTTTTTTAAAGTTAAAATGAATAGGTACCTACTCTAAGTTCAAAAAATGAAATCGAGCTGTTGACTAAGCACGAAATGTTCGTCAAACTACACCATTGACAGTTCGAATTGATTCAAATTCTGTCGGCCAACGCACATTATTTGAAAAGCCGTTCCATGCAAAATATATGAAGAAATTAATTTTCTTCATATTTATTTTCCCCGTGATTTTTTTCGATGTTTCAATAGTTATTCTGTTAATCGGGACGGAGACAAATCCAACAAATCAAAGATCATAAAAATCGGTTCAGCGGTTCTTGAGTTGTAAATGGTGTAACTAACCCGACTTTGTTTTATATATTAAGATGTAGGAGCCCAGCCGACGTGGTGGAGGGGTGATGCTTTCGACTCCCAATTCGAAGGTCGTGAACCTGGCGTGCGCAAATAAATTTTATTTGATTAATTTGTGTTATTTCACAATTAATTAATTTAAAAAATTCCAGAGTGGAAGATACTAACAGTATCGCCCTGGTATAAAACCACCATTCAGAATTGAAACATTGTTTGAAATGGCTTTAGCTGTATTTGTTGACCAGATCTGAATAGTCAGGTACTTCCCCACCTCCGTTTTCCCCTTCTCCTTCCCCTCCCCACTACCTTCAGCCTCTCAACTTACCCCGATTGGGGATGCCATAGTCTCACTGGCTCCAGACGGGATTAGTTGGGACCCTTGTGCGGTATTCATATTTAAAATAAAATAAAAAATCCGGGCATAATACCAAATGAAACAAACTTTTTAATGTTGTTTTTAATTAATGAAGAAAATATTACCGACTCTCAAATGAAAATTTGAAACAGATAAAACAGAAATGTTTCTGTCGTATCTAGGAATTGAAACTCATGTAATTGAATGAATTATTATAAGCAATAATTATTAGCCTGAAACCTCCCGAGAAAAGATACATGCCGCCGACGGAACTCCAACTCGAACCCCTCTGATTGCCGGTCAGCTTATCTCTATCTGAGCTCTATCCACTAAGCTACGGTGGCTTATCTCTTACCCGCTAAATGATTATATGTATACTAGTGTTTCAATTGCAATTCAATTCAATGTGCAACAATTGCTTATTACATTTTTTCACCTACAAACAACCAACTTTATTTTTATATGAGAAAGGCATTGTAAGCGCTAACTTTCCCCCTAGGTGGCGTCGAGACATAACATGTCTCCATTTTTGGTGAGATACTTTAACTCGTCAAATATTGATTACTTTTAATTGATAAACTAATGTTTAAGACAAGATTTTATTTTTATTACTTTTATTATTCTATGACTTATATGCCAATCATTCTATGACATATATAACATATATATCAATCGCAGTGATAAAATATCAATATGTTGTCATTTAAATGATCCATAAACAATGTTAATACAATATCCCGTCTATGCGATCATCGTCAGATATTGTCTGCAGTACTATTCTATTGCAAATTGATTTAAAATGAATAATAAATACAATTAAATATATATTTGTTTTAGACCACTTTAAATTTTAATTAAACTTTACCGGTTTCGGAAGAACCCTTCCTTCGTCAGGAGAATATTAAAACTAACCTATGATACAAAATATTGACAGATATATACAAAAAAATGTAGGTGTTTAAGTGGGACGTTAACAAAGTGGAAGGGGTAATTGCGGGAATGTCAGCAATAACAGACCGGTTTATTAGAAAAATATCTAGAATGGGGCTAAACGATAAATTAATTTGGTTATTCAATACACCAGTGTTATTATTTAGGGATTTTTAAAATTTCAAGTGCTTCCAAGTTGTCTAATTTTTTGCTCTTATTATTACGGGGAAGAATGTTAACCCCTGTGTCCTTATTTTAGGGAAGAATGGAAGAGAAAAATAAAGGAAATTGCTGCAAACCAATCCCAGGATTGAAACCAGAGAGAGAGAGAGAGTCTTTTTTTTAATATACTAAGGTTATACCGTTGGTCATTGGCAGATTTGTTAAATTTAAAACGATAGATTCTATTAAACAGCACAAATTTCAAATCATATAATCATACAACATAATAAATCAATACATAATCTAGTGAACGCAGTTGTCAGAATTTTAATTTCAGTTAAATTAAAATCATTAAAAAATAAATCCGAGAACGTGTTTTGTGACAAAAAAACAAACAGTTTTTCTATTTATTTAAGGTCTTACAAACTAAAATATTAAAAATTTTTTTTACACACTTATTTTGTTTAGACATTATTAAAAAATCATAGATACTTATGATCAAAAAATAGTTACAAGAAATACGCGGTATTTAATACTTTATCATCGTGCGTTTTGAGCATTTTTATTGCTTACTTAAATGTAGGTACATTTTAAAGCAAGTTTTAAATTATAAAATCTATATTAAATTTTTAATTTAAAAAAATTGATACGGGGAATAATCGATCTTTCTCATTGGAACCTGCCTGTACAGTTGCAAGCATTTTTAAACTTTTATTCTCAGCCGCAGGTTAATCGATCTTAAGTATGAGAATGAGAGGAAAGATTGGTTATGAGTTATGACCTTTTCGGACTATTTCTGCCTCTCTAGGAAGATGAGGGGAACCATAGAAACCTTATCACGAGAAAACGGCCTATCGCGCATTCCCATTTGGATCCACAAAGCAGAGTTTTCATCTCTCAAATTTCACAACCCTAAAGGTGATACTCGGCGGTGATCTTTCCATACAAACGTATTCCCTATTTATCTCTCTGGATTTTCACCCTAGAGAAAATACTGTTTTTACATAAAATAGATATCAACTACTATCTATTAATTCATGGTGGAATTCCATTGTATTAGATATGAAATTAAACAATTTTTTTTTTCACTTTGTTCCACTTGTTTATTTACACCAGGACCGGTTTCGTCCTACTACGGACATTTTCAGACTGGTACTATCTATTTTACAGTTGTACTTCTTACTTACTTGAGTCGGTACTTTTGTTTTTTTTGATAAGTTACTTTTTATTGAAGTTATGATCTTCCAAAAATCAATAAAATTGACTGGTTTAAACGCCTTCAAAAGACGTTCAGTATACAAACTAGACAATGTTTTTTTAAAAAAAAGCAAATAGACATAAAATAGTTTTTTCTTATGTAGTTGGTAAAAAAAATTGAAAATCAGTCCACTTTTGGAGGAGAAAAGTGAGGAATACAAAACCTCGATTTTAGTTAGGTATTAGTAGCCCGAGGTGCATTGTCCCTTTCGCTCAATATCCAGTGGAGTAAGAGCAACAGTGACAGCAAGAATTTAGTAAAATCTAATTTTCCAAATTTCTCCACCACCCGGGTATCATCTTAAATCTTAAAAAACCCTTCACCACATAATTAAATTTAAAAACAATTTATTTACCTGTATTCGACTTCAATGGCAGTAAACATGTAGTTCGATTCATGCATTGCACATAACACTATTGGTAAAATGAGCCATAAAAATAACTTGATTTGATATTTTCCCAAATGGCCTATTTCTAGCATGATCGCATCCACGTTCACCTCCAATGGCTTCATGGTTTAATCGCCAACAAAAATGCTTTGGGTTCAAATTTATTTGCTGGCACTGAAAAATATTTTATTGGTCAGTAAAGATCTTACAAATTCACTATGAATGTTAATTAAATACTTACTCTGTTTCATTTTGACAGCAATTTCTTACCCAGAAAAAATTTTATGACCAGAACTTTTTCCTCAGGATTTAGATATGTTTTGGCTTGCACAACGATGTGAATACGGAAGCTTTGAAAACTTGGATCCCATTTGCAACTTCTTATTTGTGCTTTTGCTTAAAAAGGCCCTTCTTCTATGGATTTATATATATACAGAAATATCGTCTATTATCAATTGAATAATAAGCAAAAGGATGTCTTCATTCAATGGACACCTCTACGGTAGATTGCCCGGAAATATTTGAAAGAATTTAATTTAAGAGTGCTCATCGGACAAGCCAGACTGCATCACCAACTCAAAAAAAAAATCATTCACCTTGCTTCACTCATTTTTAACATTTCATACTGTGAGTTCGACATATTTAACCACATATTCAACTTAAAATAAATACATATTTTTTATAACTACATGTTACTCATTACACAGACTAGATCCATTCCCATAAGCTAATGTATCTCTTTTCTCTTTTATATTCACTAAATAATTAAGATATATCAGTGAGAATCTATTATTGGTTGGATAATTACCGTAATATTTTACCGTAAATTATAAAATATGGTAACGCTTGGTTTTCCAAATAAAATAAAATAAAATTCGACCGTGGCATTAATTAGGAAGTTGTTATATCTACACGGAGAAAAGTGTTATTCTAAAATACGATCATTTTATTCGTAAAAACGGTTAAAAACGGGACTGAAGTTCTTACGAACAAATAAGTGTAATTGGCGGGTAAGTGTCAGAATAATTTGTTG
The DNA here is from genome assembly GCA_951813805.1 of Limnephilus auricula. Classification (NCBI taxonomy): domain Eukaryota; kingdom Metazoa; phylum Arthropoda; class Insecta; order Trichoptera; family Limnephilidae; genus Limnephilus; species Limnephilus auricula. The sequence continues at coordinate 6,323,868 of OX638401.1, forward strand.
GTATACGTACAAAATTACGTATACCAACATATTATTCACCGGTTCCCTCCAATATACATTGAAACACTGTTTATTTGTTCGTGAGAACTTCAGTCCCGTTTTTAACCGTTTTTACGAATAAATTGATCGTATTTTAGAATTACATTTTTCTCCGTATAGCACTTGATTATAACTTGTAATTCATTATTTAATAAAACGATTTCTCATATTAATGCGTGGCTTATTTTACTATCGGACAAATCTACCATAGATAGATCGCGATCCCCTATACCTGATCGCGACCCTTAGGTTGAGAAACGACACCTTATAGGATTTTGAAATTTCCTTGCACATCCTTGCACATTTCACACTTTCCTTGCACATCAATATTGCTTTATCCACATTCGTATGGTCTTCTCTTTTTTATTACTCGAATATCCCTAATAAATAAACGCAGAACACCGAATAACAAACCTACATTAATAGGAACTTATTGATTCAGTATATAACACCACTACCGAGGTATGAATTAAACTGAACAATGGATATAGGATTCAAGGCTCTGAGTGAAAACACTTAATATCATAAGGTTAATTATGTGTTACTGTCACGTTTTATAAATGATTTTTCCAAGTCTTGTATTATTCATCTCAACCTATAATAAACACGTGTCTCAAAAGAAAGTTTATATTTAGTGGATCGATTTAAAAAAATAACGGTTTTATCGAAAACATGTTTATTAAATATTAAAATAAACAATTTGGGAATTTATTTCTTAAAAGTAATATCCAAATGTAAACACCCTCGCGTTCGAGGCATTCATTTACTGAATAGTAAAATTTCCTATGTCGGCTCAGTGGGTAGCCTCCGTGATGGCTGATATTTCGTGACAGATATTTTCTTTTAATTGCGCCAGGGATATCGGATTGTTGGCGTACGGTCACTTTATGGAGGGGTTTCTGATGCTTATATTTCGGATTTGTTGCACTCCAGTAGCAACGGTTTTTCTTATTTACATGTCCATTAAGATGGAAATGAGCTTTATCCGAAAACAAGATGTGGGTAAACATTAAAAAAACGCCCAATCATTTGGTTTTCGAAGTCAAGTCCCTCACCGGTATCCTGGAGCTTTAATTCTTGCACCAGCTGAGTTTTGTAAGGGTGCAGCTTTGGGTCTTTGTGCAAAATACGGTGTAATGACGATCTATGCATATTTAAAGCACTTGCACACTTCCGAATCGAAATGTTTGGGACATCACGAACAGACTGATTAAACTCTCTACGTTTTCTACCGTTCTCGATGACCTTGGCCCCCGGATTTTGGTTTTGCCAGCGTTAAAACTGTTTGAGCCATTTTCGAATGAGAGGAATGATTGGCGCATCATTAAAAGCCTTGAATATTGCAGAATCTTCTACGCGGTACAGTCGCCGAATCCCCATTTTTGCAAACTCGCGCACGCACAACGAGCGGTCCGCTCCCGAGAAACAATCCATAGCGAATGAATTCACAAGAGCCAAGAGCGCATGGGATATTGACATATCCCATGCGCTCCTCGAAAAAGTTGCGTTCACTCAGTAAGCCAAACAAATATAAACTTTCTTTTGAGACACCTTGTAGTAGATATGTGCACAATGTTTCAGTTTCAGTTTCAGTGCCGGCAACCCGGGCGTTTATTTAATTTAAATTTATTTTCATTGTTATCTTTTCTTTTACCCGCCTCACTAGATAGTCTTTTCCGAGGCGAATAAATAACATATTATATTTATTAAAAAAAGATATGTATCAAAAATATGTATTATAAAGGGTAACCGATGAGTTCACCGAAAATCAATTCATCGAAAGCAAATTTACAAAATGCACAAAAAAAGGTTAGGTTAGGTTAGGTTGAATTTTAGTTAGTTGAACTCGTTTCCGATGAACTCGTTTTCGGTGAACTCGCCGTGAACCATTAAAAAGATATGTATTAATAAAGAAATGCATTTAAAAACATATGTATTAAAAAAGGTATGTATATACAAAAGCAAAAAAAAAAAGAATTTAATATTTACATACTTATTTTGATTTTATTATTTGTTACATTTCAAAACCTTGAGTATTAAAATAGAATTAAAAAGGGTGAAAGACAAGACCTTAATCCGACAGCAGTCAGTTTTTTTATCTACATAAACCAAAATATATATAGGTACCTATGTAAATTAAAAAAATTATAATTAAAAAATAATATTAAAAAAAATAATAATAAGAAGATTTAACCCGGATATAAACTAAAAAAAAATAAAAAGTTAAATAAAATTGTTAAGACATAAAGTATTTCTTTGGAATTTAAGACCGGAAAATACAAAATCTATGAAACTACACCAATTATCGCTAGTGGAACACGTTTCGATGAGATATTATTATACAATAGCACCTCTAATTAGAGCTCTATGTAGACAGCAACTTTTATTTATTTTGCCGTGGTAAGTGAAAACATAGTATTTTTTTTTAAGACACAGTGTTTTTAGTTACAATGGTATTATATACAGGGTGTTCAGGGGTAAAGTGCATTAATTTCGGTAGGTGATTCTACATGACAGTATAGGTAAAAAAAGATAAATAAGTTTTTCGAAATTCCATCATTTACGGGTACTTTTTGGTAAAAAGATCAAATTGGTCCGGCGTATGAGGCCAGCACTATTATTTTTCGAAGTTACGATACATGATAATAACAACCATCAAACGTCGTCACAATCACGCCCGGCAGGCTCTCACCAAATTTATCGGGTGAGTTTGTACCTTACACTAAGGATTTTTAATAGGTAGACCTTTTTGTATGGGAAAAAAGTCGGAATTTCTGAAAAAGTTATTAATCTTATTTACTCCTACCATCATGTAGAATCACTGTCACATAAATATTTTGTGACTAGTGCAGTTCTTGCCTATTTGGATATTTTGTCTATGGTGTTTTTTTTTTGGAGACTGGCAATTTTTTTTGGGGAAGACAAATTGTTTTTTGTTTATGGACACTTCCTCCCGGACAGCAATTGGGCTGGCTGTTCGTGAATTAGTCACTCACCATGGAGGTGTTTTAATCGATATAAATTATGTGAATCAAAGTTGATTTGATCTTAAAAAGGGCGCGGGATGTTTTTTCGTATCACGAGTAGTTCGTGTACGATATTATTTTCAGTGGTTATGTGAATCCCACTTTTTCCGGTGTTGGCAGATAGCCATTTTGTGGAAATGTTTCATTGGACAGTAAATTGTTAAGTGATTGGTCCTTGTTGTGGCTAGATTAATATGCCCTTTTGACCCCGCGTCACGAAGCTACGGACTGCGGATAGCTTTTCCGAAATCCGTAAATCCGGATGGAGATTGCTGAGACAGCCTTGGCTGGAAACGCTCCTTGGAGGTATAGCGGCCTTCTTCCCACATAGAAGGAAGACCTAGGCTCCCTGGCTCCCTGGCTCCCTGGCTCCCTGGCTCCCTGGCTCCCTGGCTCCCTGGATTCCGCGCCGTCCCCGGTTGATGGAGCCGGAAGACTCGTCCCAGGACCGGTTCTCACTACGAACCAAGTTTACGTTGTCATCCGCCGTATTTCTACGATGTACGGCTTCGTTAGTTAGTGTAGCATTTCCCGGAGTCCATCTGGTATGTTTTGTGTTTTTGTATACTTGATGTTTCATTGATTTAACTTTTCACTCTCCTGTTTGTTTTATTTTGATGGCCATAATATAGTTTTGTAAAGTTCATCCTTTTTTATTTAATGATTTCCCCCTACTTGACAGAAAACTACTCCCATAATCCTGAGCTGTGCTCTGCTCTGCCGCATAAATTACACTATTACATTGAACCAGAACATAATTACATTTCATCACTTCCCGAAGAAAATGCGCTTTAACCCCGGACAACCTGTATATGAAAGCCAACAGACATGTACCGACTACTAGCTTTCCCATTTTACATTAGTTTTAGGCTTCGTTATGGAAACACAAGGTTCAACAAATCGGTGTATTGTTATTTTTCAAAATTTTAAATTATTATGAAAATCTTATGTTTATCAACATTTAGACAATATTTTCGGAATCCTCAACTGTTTCAGGAAGTCTTTTGTTGAGGGTTTCGGGAGTGCTAAGAATCAGGGCTGCTGAAAAGAGGCAAGATCCAGCGAAGGTGTATGTTGCGAGGTTGTCATTGTATTCATTCTGCAAACCAAAAAATGAGCAAATATATAGTTTATTAAATTTAAAAGGTTGAAGTGATCTACTCCGTTAGAAATAATATATAGGGTGTTAAGGAACGTACTTGGCTTACTATAAACAGTGATTCCTGACATTATTAGTAGAAAAAATGTTAACGTTTTTTTACACAAGGTCTTACAGGAGGTTCTGAGGAAAAAAAAACATCAATGCCTATATCATATTTGGGGAGGCCATCTGGGGGTCTTTCTGGAAAAAGGAAGGAGATGAAGTTATAGGAAGGAAGCAGGTATAAGGTGTGGGAAGGAATCTCGGGGTCAATATGTCTATGAGTGACGGACATAGCAATCCATCCCTCCCACAGCGATGTAAGGCAATAGGTTGAGAGAGTCCGAGAGGTCTGGAGAGGTCTAGGTTAGGTCTCCCTGAAACAGTTTCTCCCGATCAGGCCCGCCACGCAGAAGGCGGGCAATCGCATCAGCCACCAAGACGTAGTCATTAAACATAGCGAAAAACTTAGGGTGACCTATTGCGGGGGGGTTGGTTATCCGATAAAATTTAAAAAGTCACCGGAGATAAAAATTTCTGTACATTTTTCACTCAAAATAATGTCAGGAATCACTTGTTAAAGTACCTAAATAAAATATGTGCCTCAACACCCAATATACAACACAGATATGAAGAACTTACACCTCATAGGTGTCTGAGTAGCTAAAATGGATCCGAATGTTCCCATCATGAAATATGTAGAAAATGATTGTCTGCCTCAGAGAAGTTGGAAATAGTTCTGCGGTGTAAAGATCAACCGATCCGGATGCGCAAGTCACGCAACATTTTCCTAAGAGGTAAACAACTATAGCCAGCCAAGGTAAATCAGTAGATATAATATCAATTATAACAGTGCTACTAGTGAATACGTATTTTAAAGACACGTATTACATGTAGTGTTACCTTCAGGAATGAACACGAATGAACAAAGGGACAGTCTACCAATCAAAAGCGATGTAAATATTGTTTTCTTTCTACCAAAGTATCTAAGACTAAAATAGGAAATAACATTCCCCGGTATATCTACAATAGCTGCCAAAATATAATTCTCATAGCGGCTGTACAACTGTACATCAACACAATCGAGGAGTTGATAGACATTCCAAATAAGCAGAATGTGGTTGCGATCCCCATTACAGATATCTTTAAAAATCTTAGTATTAAAATTTTTGATTTCAGAAGGAGGCGAAAAGCAGAAATATGCTTTATTTCGTTGCCATTCACATCTACTGCACCAACGTCAAAAACTTCTTATAACACAATTGTTGGTAAAAGGTTATTTATTTAAAGTAAGTAAGTTCACAGATCACATAATATGGTAAAAATAGTCACAATGTATCAATTCACTAATTAACTCACTTAGAGGGTCGTGCCAGAGGACGAAGCGCAACTAAGAGAGCGTACTAGCCAAGAGCGAGCTACAGACGAACTGCCTAATTTAGGGCGCGCGGCCTGTTATATAGCCCATTCCTTGTTGCGGGGTGTGGTTTATGTAGCGGCTCGAGGGTGGGAGATGCGCAGAAGGCGTCGGCGCATCCGGGTTTGCTTAGGGGTGGGTGAGCAGGATGGCGCTGTACGGGGGAAAGAGATGGTGTAGTGGCAAGCGTAAACGGCGCGCTACATTCTTTATTTTTTCATTGAACTTAAGACTTTCCAAAGCTTTATCAGTTAGGGTTTTATTATTTTCTGTGGCAATCTTCATCAGTATGTTGATGGCTTCCCGGTAACTTCTCTTTGGTATAAGTCACTTTATGCTGTCACTGATTATCCAGTAGTACGCAATTATTAAAAGTGCTGGAGAGTAAATGACCAGGAGGTAGGTTCTCAAACCCCATCAATAAAATGGCCAATCACATAGTAAATGTTGATCATAACGCTAATTTCTTCTCGCATTTGAGGAATTACAATCTCTACAGCTGGAAAAAGGAACACACTTAGAATTAAATTCTAGGATTATAATTTGACACTAGATCAGAATTATTGGGTTTCATTTGAAGTTTAAATAGATTGATGTTTTATTCATGAAGTTAGAAAGATTAAAATTCACAAATTAAGAATATGGAGAGACAAATTTATACAACGACGTCAAACTAACTTACCAAGAGTTAAAGTAGATATATAGACCCCTGACCCAAGGGCTGGTTCCAGCGATTCCAAAGTAAGATACATGCTATAGTTTACTGATGAAGCCTTAATAATCCCAAGAATTCCAGTCAAAACGCTAGATATTATCATGGCGTGTCTCCTACCATATCTATCAGAGAGAGCTCCAACAAATGGCAAGGCAATTAGTGCACCGACGTTGCATGGTACCCACGAGGGTTATCTTCCAGCTCTCGCAAGCAATATGGAACTGTGAAAGTATACTCAGGTTAAGGCACAAGGAAATCTCCAAATTACAAGGGTAATCAAAATAATCAACTAGTCAAATCGGTATAAAACAAAGCCATGTGCTTTATAAGTAAGGGTCATCACTCCATTTGTGACTATAGACTCCAGACTATCAGTGTGAAACAGCGGATCGCATTCATACTATTCAAATCATAGACTATATACAAGAAAGAGATGATCCATGAATCGTTTGTTCGACACCTCTGGTAAGTAAGTGTCACCAAGCTCGTTCACCCAAATTACTGCAAATAAAGATTATCCCCAATCGCATCTAGCGCCCTGCATTGGCATCTAAATATACACATATCGTCGTCGCTCAGCAATAGTCGGAATGCTTCCATACCATATCTCCCTTTGTTTCTAATGTTATTTTTATTTAATAATTATAATTATTTATTATTTAATAATTATTCATGTTTCTAATGAAACAATTCTGACTGTTATTCCGGGTTTGTTCTACTTTTCGAATGTTCACTTGGATGCCTGGGAAAAATTTGAACACAAGTATTTCTGCCATGTTTCATTGCACGAAATATTTACTCTTCTTTTAATCTCACCTCTTCTAAAAACGTATTTTATTCCCGGAAAACATATTCATCGCAGCTTATTGACTTATTTTTATTGAATGAAACTGCGGAAAAATCTGATTCCTCTTGCGGGTTACCAGAGGAATTATTGGGCGCATATCGGGAACATTTTTCTCCTTAAGAAATAGCGTTGGACAGCCATGAAACGTTGAACTCTGTGTTTATTCCTTCACATTCTGGGATTTTGCATCTTAAATACAACAAAAACGGAAGCATCGTCCAATAACTGCAAAACTTTAATGAACAGCAATAAATTAACACACTTTTTTGGACGTTATTTTTTTTCATTTGTCGAAGAGAACTACAAAAACTCTCTATAAAGACATTGGCCTTCCGTGTAGTCATCAAGCAAAGCCTTCCTCATCAATTAACTTCCGCATTACTTATAATATATCTTCTTAGACCATACAGAACTCGGCCAAAAAACTTTCATTTGAGAAAACAATGGTTTTGCGTATGGTTTTAGTGTGTGAATACCACAATTACTGTGGAACTAAATTGTGACGTATATTTATGATAAAAGTTTAGGTTGAGTTTTGAACGTATATATATATCTATTACTCCAACACATTTTACAGAACAATTAAAAAAATATTTTGAAAAGTTTGACACTGGTTTGGATTTAGTTTAGAGTGCCTGGAGAACGAACTTGACTGTGTTAGGTTCACGATACTGGAAATATCTTTATAACTAGTCAAGCAACATTGTTCTCTTTGGCAGAGTTAGATTATGATTTGGAGTCTTTATTTCAAGCTCTAACTCAGAAACTCCTTAAAGTGAGTTAGTACACTATGGTTTAAGATGATTCAAATTATTGTCAATTTATTTACCTGTAATCGCCATCCATGGCAGTAAAGATGTAGTTAGAAACATGAATTGAACATAACACAATGGGGAAAATCATCCACAAAAATAATTTGATTTGTTATTTTCCCAAATGGCCGACTTCTAGCATAATAGCATCCACGTCCACTTCAACTGGCTTCATGATTTAATCGTCAAAAATACTGTTTACACAACTTTGACTTAATGTTCTTGCTGACACTGTGAAGAAAGATTAGTAGTAATTGATGATTCTAATTATAAATTTACTTTTATTGCGTATTTTGTTCACTTTTGACATCTACGACATATGTAATAAGTTATTCACATTATTAACATAAAAAACCAAATCTTTCTTGAAAGTCCGCGATTTCGTATTCAATACACTTTCGCTTCTAATATTGTCCTAATTTCTTTCATTAGCTCGCCACAGAAGGCCGTAAGGAAAAAAATCTCTGAGAGCCGATGTCATTTTTGAAGATGCTGTTTGGAGGGGCTTTTTATGGAAAGGAATGAGAATTTCTCGGAAGGTGAGGAGTGGTCACCGTGGTCAAGGTCAACTTGTCCAGGAGTGATGGACGTTCGAATCCATCCCTCCCACTGCGGTGCAAGACGATCGGGTCGAAAGAGTTCGCATGGAATGGTCAAAAGATCTCTTTCATCTAGTTTCTCCTGAACCGGCCCGCCATCCAGTGGGTGGGAAAACGTAACGAGATTCAGACAAATTTCACCCCATGATCCGGGGCCCCTCTTAGTCACCAAATTTATGGAACCATTTGGGGCGACCTATAGCTAAGTTTACAATAAATGGCGGTACCCATACCCACCTCCCAAACATGTGAATACTCAAAAATTTCATCACTCATTAATTTATCTCACAATAATTTATATTTTAAAGCAATGAACTGTTATATGGTATTACTCTACCTACCTACTGTGTAGGTATTAATCCAGATTATTGTAACCGCCAGTCCTAAATAAACAGCCTTGCAAGCAACTGTGTGTTTAACTCACCTCCATACGTTACATTGGCGACGGGATAAATTATTAGTTTTGTAAAAATAGAACTCGGTGTTATTAGTGAACATCAATGGCCAAGTTTAATGAATTTGACGTGGTTAATGGGAATTGGACCACTTATTGCGAGAGACTTGAAAGTTGTTTCCTAGTTAATAAAACGGCGAATGAATTAAAAGTACCCACATTAATCTCAGTGGTGGGCGATGTCGCGTATGAATTAATGGTGAATCTGTGCAGCCCGGCGAGACCTACTGAAAAGAAATATGAAGACCTAAAAAAGGTAGTGCAAGATCATCTACAGCCCAAACCTTCAGTCATGGCAGAGAGGTACAAGTTTCGACAAACCCGACAGCAGCGGGAGGAATGCATCTCACAATACGTCGCGACACTGAGAAAATATGCAAGATTCTGCGAATTTGAGGACAAACTGGATGAAAATTTGCGGGATCAGTTGGTGTGCGGACTTCGCAGCGATTTAATTAGACAACGCCTTTTTGCAGAGGAGACGCTAACATATTCTAAAGCCGTTTCGTTGGCGAGCGCCCTGGAAGCGGCAGAGAAAAATGCAGCGGACGTGGAGGGCGCAGACACGCAGGCAGCAGGAACCAAGGAAGGACCCGCGGGGCTAGGAGCGGTACATGCTCTAGCGGAGACGCAGAGGAGGGACTCAACTGGAAAAAGACAGGCTACTGCAGGCAGGAGCAGCTGCCGGATATGTGGAGGCCAGAATCATGAAGAGGTCAGATGCAGATTCAAGACATACATCTGCAGCTGGTGCAAGCAGGAGGGCCACCTGAGGCGGGTTTGCCCCAAGCGAGACCAGGATGGACGGCGGACAGCAGAGGAAGGCCGCACCGAGAGGCGTTTCAGAGGGCGAGATCCAAGGGGAGCAGGGGAACAAGGAAGGATCACTCGAACGAAGAACCAGTACTTCGTCAAAGAAAATGAAGAAGATGAAGAAGAGGTCTTCCAGTTGTCCTTACAATCATGTCACTCGGTACGTAAAGAAATCATCATAGAGGGTAGATCACTGATCATGGAGATTGACACGGGTAGTGCCATTTCGTGTGTGAATAAAGTGACATATGAACGTTTGTTTAAGAGTTTGCCTATAAAAAAATGTAATCTTTCCCTCAGATTTTATAATGGTTCCAAAATACAGCCAATGGGGGTTATTCAACCAAATGTTACATGTAACGGTATGAGAAAAATATTAGACCTCTATGTTATTGACGGCGGCATTACCAATTTATTGGGGAGGCAGTGGCTGGCCGAATTAAAAATAGATATTCCACTTTTAGAATATAACAATAATTTTATAAAGGATAATAAAAAAAATATTGTCGATGTTTCTAGGTATAAAGACGTGTTCGGTGGAGGCTTGGGGCGGTTCACTGGAGGACTAGCACGGTTGCACGTGAGGCCAGGCGCGCAACCAGTCTTTTGCCGGGCACGCCCGCTTCCTTACGCACTACGGGACCGCGTTACTGCGGAACTCAAGGCAATGCAGGCGGCGGGCGTGATCGACCCCGTGGAGACGGCGGAATGGGCCACCCCCCTGGTGCCCGTTTGTAAAAAGGACGGCTCCTTAAGGGTTTGTGCTGATTTTAAAATTACTTTGAATCCGGTCTTATTGGTCGATAGGCATCCTTTACCCAAGATTGACGAGTTGTTAGCAGGTTTAAATGGAGGGACTTATTTCTCGAAAATTGATTTATCGCAAGCCTATAATCAAATTGAATTAGATGAGGAATCAAAAAAATTTACGGTAATTAACACACATCTCGGTTTGTTTAGGTATAATAGATTGGTGTACGGTTTAGCTTCCAGCCCAGGAATTTTTCAGAGAACTATGGAAAACTTGTTTAAGGGAATACCTAACGTGTTTGTTTTTATAGATGATATTTTAGTAACAGGAAAAAATCCTGAGGAGCATAATGCGTCATTACGTGCGGTTCTAGATGTATTACAAAAAAAGGGATTGCGCGTGAAACAAAATAAATGTGTTTTTTTTGCAGACAGAGTATCATATTTAGGTTTTATTATTGATAAAACGGGGATCAGTACTTCCCAGGAGAAAATAGAGGCGATTGTAAACATTCCGGAACCGACAAATGTTTCAGAGTTAAAATCGTTTTTGGGAACCGTGAATTATTATACTAAATTTGTAAAGAATTTAAGCATCTTTTTAATGCCTTTATATAGACTGCTTAAAAAGGAGTATAAATGGCGATGGGATTTTTCGTGTAGAGAGGCGTTTGAAAAGGTAAAAAAATTGTTGACAAGTACAGAAGTATTGACACATTACGATCCTGCGCGCCCCTTAATTCTAACTTGTGACGCATCGTCGCGGGGACTCGGCGCGGTAATGTCACAGCGCGGGGCAGGGGGGTTAGAACGCCCAGTGGCGTACGCGTCACGAACCTTGACCACGGCCGAATGCAATTATTCACAAATCCACAAGGAAGCGTTATCAATTATTTTTGCGGTTAAAAAATTTCACCAGTATTTATATGGACGTCATTTTTTATTACGCACAGATCATAAACCTTTAGTAACAATTTTTGGGCCTAAGACGGGAGTACCAGTAATGACAGCGAGTCGTCTGCAGCGTTGGGCAATAATATTGTCCGCGTATGATTATGAGATCGAATACGTACGTTCGGCGGATAACGGAGCCGATGGACTTTCAAGATTACCGGTTAAGAACAGTGGGGCAATAGAACAGGAACAAGTCGAGCAAACATATTTGCACTTTGCCGAAGACGTTTTATTGTTGGATCACGCGGTATTAAAAAGGGAAACACAGCGCGATAACATTTTAGGCAGGGTCGTCGGGTACATTAAATATGGTTGGCCGGAATACGTCGAAATAAATCAGTTAAAACCGTTTTTCAATAGAAGAAAAGAACTGTATGAAGAGCTAGGATGTGTAATGTGGGGACATAGGTTAGTCGTGCCGGAAGTCTGCAGGTCAAAGGTTTTGACGGAGTTACATGAAAGTCACATGGGCATTGTAAAGACAAAGAGTTTCGCGCGGAGTTATGTTTGGTGGCCAGGTTTAGATGAAGCTATAGAGGAGAGATGTAAGGCGTGTGAGGTATGTGCAGCCGAAGCGGCGGCCCCGCCGGCATCGGTCCCGCGTCCCTGGCGATGGCCGGAACGCCCTTGGCAGAGACTGCATCTCGATTTCCTAGGACCGATTGCGGGACGCACGTACTTAGTTTCGGTTGATGCCACTTCAAAGTGGATAGAAATTTGTCAGATGACACGGACCACGGCAGAAGTTACTATTAGTAAATTGCGGGAAACATGGGCACGTTTTGGGCTACCACGTCAAATCGTGACGGACAATGGTCCACCCTTTACTAGTGAAGAATTTGGCAGGTTTATACGGGGAAATGGTATTAATCACGTGTTTTCAGCACCTTACCATCCGGCGTCAAACGGTGCGGCGGAAAACGCTGTTAAAATTTGTAAAAAAGTTATTAAAAAAGCCTTACGAGAAAAAGTTGACGTTAATGTAGCACTGCAAAGATTTCTATTAGTACACCACAATACTGAACATTGCACCACGGGTGACACCCCGGCCCGGATTTTACAAGGGCGTACACTTCGCACTCGTTTAGATGCAATAAAGCCAGATAGGGTAGCTGTTGTGGAAAACGAACAAGCGCGACAAGTTCAGGCGGCAGGTGGAACGAATAGAGCAGCAGGCGCGGGAGATAAAGTTTGGTTCCGTGATTTTGGTATAGGCCGTACATGGGCAGAGGGGCAAGTGATGGATAAGGTAGGATCTAGGAATGTCAGAGTATCAGGGCTAGATGGGGCAACGTATAACCGGCACATCGACCAAATAAGACCGAGAAGTTCATTGGGTTTTCCGTCGGTTTCTGGAAACGGAGACCAGGGGGGGGTGAGTTCAGAGACCACGGTGGTGACGCCGCCCCCGCTGCCAATCGTCAGCCCCGCGGAGCCGCCCCAAGCCTTAACTGAAACCCCGGTGGGTCGCCGCTATCCAGAGCGCATTCGGCGTCCCGTTGATAGGTTGGAAATACATAATTAATAATGTTTACTGCCAGTATATATACATAAAAAAAAATTGTTAAAAAAAAAAAAATAAAAAAAAAATGTTTATTTTTGTTAAATATGATTTTTTTCATTTGTTACTGTTTATTTTGAATTTTTTATATTTGTCATATTTAAGGGTGGAGGTGTTATATGGTATTACTCTACCTACCTACTGTGTAGGTATTAATCCAGATTATTGTAACCGCCAGTCCTAAATAAACAGCCTTGCAAGCAACTGTGTGTTTAACTCACCTCCATAATATAATAAACGCAGAGCACTGTTTGAAAACCTACATTAGTAATAAACCATTTTTTAAAACGCAGTATAGCAATGGCAAGGTTGTGATGGCTTCAACACCACGTTCGAAAGGAAAAAAAAAGCATCTTCTTTATCGGAAGAGCTCATACAAATTTTTCCCACCTAAACGAAATTTCAAATCGACTACACTAGCGACCGCTATTGAAAAGGACAGAAAAATCACAATCTGAGAAGGGCTGAGGTAAATAAAGGTGATGACATAATGAAGGGCTCGAAGTTTTCAAATCGATACCACGTTTAAAATTTATCAATATTGAATGTAAGCCGACACTTCAGACCGTCCATAAATTTAAAATCCTAGAGCGTGTCGAAGAGAGTTTGTTTAGTAACAAAAAAAAACTTACATGGTTTTGAGGAATAAATGGGGTAATTAAGCCCAAATTACCACTACAGAATACAGACGGAGTATTGATAAAACCAATTAAAATTAACGACGTATACAATCTATGAATTAGTGCTATAGATCGAGATTTTTCGAAAGGTAAACAAAACACTCAGATTAAAAGTAAATAAGATTTTTACTTTTGGATACACAAAAAAATGAAGTCAAACAGGTACGTACTAGACCATAGAGCTATTTGGAACGCATTAAGAAAGTGAATTCTGAATTAATAAGGTGATATTAGTTATTACCAGACAAAGTTTTACGAATATTATATCTGATCATGAAAAGGGACGAAAGATAAAAAAAATAGTTGTAAACATCTACGGACGCGGAAAATGAATTATTTGCACGAAACTGCAAGGAATGTGGTGAATCAAGTAAATGACAGAAACAATTTCATGTCACCATGAGAATTAAGCCGAAATACTACTGAATTCAATTTTACCTGCCGCAAATTTTAAACAAAAATAAATGGGAGAGTGCGAGAGTGATAATTATTTCAGATGTAAAGTCACAATTAGCCGAGATAATTTACCGATTATTAAGGAAAGACCGATTGCAGAATTCTAGAAAAAGTTTAAAGCAAAATCGCATCAAAAGGGTGAGTTACACTTATCGGCGGCCAGACAAAGAAATAATTAAAATGGACATATTTAATTTTGGAGAGAGAGAGTCATGAAAAATAACATATCAATGAAAGTTGAAATAGTCTGAACTCTCAATTATAAAACGCCCTAACGAAAGACGAGATGTACGTCCTGAGTCCACGCCTGGCACCTTTTTTTGGACAAGATATTCGAAGGGCTGGATACCATGTGGCGGTAGGCAGTAAGAGTCGAGGGTCGAGGATCGAAGGAAGACGAGGCTATAGAGTGCTAGCAGTGATAAGATCGTTCGTATTTAACAAAACAATTGATCAAATATTATAAAAACGAGTGATAAGACATAATCCACCGAAGAATTAAAAAAGTCGTGATAAACAGTGACAAGTGTTTGTTAATGTTGGGAGAAAATATCCATCGTAATATTAAAGAATTTTTAAGGTTGTGACTTCGTGAGAAGCAATAGTTCGTGTACATAAATTAATTATTCGGCTTGTTAAAATACTCTATTGAAAATTAGCTGCAGTGAATGACAGTGCGCCGCGAGTGGATTAATTAAATAATAAAATTAATTTGAATTATCAAAACCAAAATAGTAATCAAAGTGAATGAAATACTTAGCTTCAGTGAGTTTATAATAACATAACTTTGTGTTTTAAAAATAGAAGGGAGTGCATCGCGTGAATTTTGATTTGAAATATAAAATTAGTCTAGTCAATAATAACGTACAAATATCATTTTCAAACTTGTACACACAAAATAATAATATCAAAACAACATCAAAATAAATAACCTACATACAAATGTCACCTTCGATCTTCCGCGAAAATAATAATGATGCCAACATACCTACGCGCTTGTAGTTGCTTCAATATATCATATAATCAAGATAATACAAATATTCAAAATAATATCAACAAATACCTACGTATAAATGTCATCTTCGATAATATTGTTAACAAATAATAATTAATAACCTACGTATTTTCTTAAACTCAAATAAAAGTGTGACATAGAGTCATGGGTGTTACTACTTCTGGGGACTAAATTACCGAATCATAGTGACAGGAAGGTTTTTTACTTTTAATATTTTCCCCACATGTACGTAATCAGGCTTCGTTCAGGTGAGTGAAAGAAACATTTTAATTAAATTACAGGTCGTACATGGTCCCGATACTTGAGAGGATCTGCCAATCTACAAAACCAATGATAAAAGAAGTTATGTTCCAGGATATAATTGTGTTTTAAATATTATTCTCAATGTGTAATTACGAGATTTGTCCCAAATTAAATCTATTATCAATGTGGGTTCAACGAACTTATATTTTTTGCGTGCTAGAAAGGACGAGACGAATGCGTATAAAAAAGGATCCCGGCCATAAATCGTAGCCGTACAGTCATCCAAATTAGAAGGTTTTTTTCTGAGGTATGCCGAGCCAAAGTGGAGTGACGGAAGCATCCATACCATACTGGATGTTGGTCCAAAAATGAAATTTGGAGAATTGAATTTAAACATTATAATTGTTTACTAACAACAATATTATCATGTCAAATTTCTTTCAGGCTTCCTTACAAAATATGAAATCAACATTATTTCGGTAATGTTTTCTCAATCAGACCCTTCCAAAATCCCGCTTGACCTGCGAAATATAGACTTCACGATTGGGGAATGCAATAGCGTTCACTGAAATTATATCCCCACAAGATATGAGACAAAGAGGGCTTTTTTTCTTACGCTATCATGCGATAGGGGATGTCAACGTAAACTTAGCATTCACGCGGGGTACTGGAAGTTAATCCCTTTCGCGGGGTCATGCAGAGTGAAAAGGCATGAAAGACAGAATAAAAAGAAAATGCCACTTGGAATGGTAGGGTATGATTCGCTGACGGAGGCGTTTCGACCGAAGGTATCCCAAGTTTTGCGAAGTTATGTGGAGGGGACGTCGGCGTGGTATTCCGTGAGAATAAGTCTGTAGCACTATTGCATACTACCAGTAGTGTCGACCTGAAAGCAAACATAGTTTTTACAAGGTAGAAGTTATGTCAGCTCTTGGAGGCGAGGAACGCAAGCCAATGATTATCCTCGTAGGAGACGAAAGGATCATCTCAAACGGCTCCGTACGCACTCAACGCGAGTAGAATCATGATAAGGGAAGAAATGGACATACCCCTTCTAGAATCAGTCGAGTTAAAATCAAATCTGGAGGATAGGAAGTCGGAATAATACTGGAAGTGACATGAGGACTCTGCGCGCTTTCATCTGGCGTGAAGGGACCCTTTCGTAGCAATGAAGTTCATGCAAGAGAACAAAATCAGGACTTAAGGACCATCCTAGCAAACGTAATGATTGAGTCTTTGTCCGGAATGTTGGTCACCAGTATCTATTTGGTTAGAGGAGGAGCCGACTTATTCAGGAAACAACATTTCCCAGATCCTCCTATCACCCCTCCTCACCTTCCTCTTCCCCAGTACATGTAGTGTATACTAATAACAATAATAACTTGACCATTTAGGTGCAGTACGACGACATTGAGAGCTTCGCAAGGAATCCTGGTATGTATGTCATAATTCACACTGTCCATGTCATGTTAATATAATACAATGTAAACCCATAGACAGGAAAAAATCGGGTAAGAAAACTACGACTTTGAATTTTATAAACCGGGTGACAATTCACTGTAGGATTAGCGTCAATGACACTCCGTTCAAGTTGAGAAAAGGCGGGTAATACGAGTATAGGTTTGAAAATAAAATAAAACAATCTAAAAAACGGGGTCAGTTTATCAAACGAGATTCTTTCACACTTTACTCCAAAAGAATTTGAGGTTACCACACACACTACATTATTTCCTCTACATGTGTATGTGTATTAATTTACACATTCAAATGTAATTACCGAATCAAAAAATCACACAACGTGGTGAATAGGAATAATGTACAATAAAATCTTAAATCTTATTTACTGTGAGAAAATCGCAGGGGTTTAAGGAAAAGTTAGGTGTAGCTAGATACAAGGGTATATTGATCGAAGGCCAAAAGATAAGGGTAGCGTAGCCAGTAGATCCCGACAGCTAATGTTAAAGGGAAAGAATAGAAAAACCAAGGATAGACGACTACGGATCAGTACAACGGGTGCCGGGTAGCCCCACAGGTACATTACAGGAGGTCCCGAGACCCATAGAAGTTAGTAAGGCCAGGGGTAGGTTCACTACAACTGTTGCCGTGACCAAAGGAGAAAGTTTTACAAGTGGAAGATTTTCGAAATTAATAATAAATTGGAAATAATAAGCTTTTCGAAATTAAAAATAAATTGAAAAAACAAATAATAATTTTAACTAAAATTGAATAACCGAACCTTAAATGAATAAAATTAATTGCTTAATAAATTGGAAAAAATAAATAATCTAAACTAAAATTGAAAAACTGAACCTAAAATAGAAGAATTTATCCCGCATGTTCCGAGCGTATATTAAACATAAACAGTAAGTTTAAATAAACATCGAATACGGGTCGACTCAATGCACAAAAAATGAGCTAACGAACGATAAGATCGTAGATTTATGGCTCTTGCGTTTAGGGTAGGTCGGAGACAAAAAAATATGGATCCTTGCCTTTAAAATTATTTGAACAGATGTTTAGAAAGAAAATAAATTATCAAATAGTCACTCAGAATAATAATAATGATAAAATTAATACATAAAAAATAAAAATAAAATAAAAACATAACTAATTAACCATCGCGCGTTTCCTCGCAGGGGTGGGCAGAGACGACAGATCTTGGCACACACTCTTTGCCTCATTCACATTCACACATATTCTAATACACACATATTATTCCGACAAAATAAAAATAGATAAACAAAAAAAAATCAAAACCATAATAATAAATAAGCTAAACTGATTTGGGCGATTTGTATAGCGTCGGGTTTTGCAAAAAAAAATCAATACGGTACGAATTAAAAAAAAAAAAAACATATCTGAAATCTGACTTTTAACTACAGTCTAGACATAACATTATAAACGAGTTAGTCAAAAAAAAAAAAAATGAGTAGAGACATTGTGCTATCCAACTTCCGATAAGATTGAAGAATAAAAATAAAAATGAAGGAGAACATTTTAGAGATCATCGTACGCGATAAATCTTATACATTTAATCATTACTAAATGTTAAAAAACGTAAATAATAAAAATATAAAACTAGGAAAAAATTAATTGGTAATTAAAGACAATTAAATCTAAAATCATACATGAAGAAATTACGCGTAAAATGTATTGCGTTCTCAAGTACACACCTAAAAATTAAAAATAGAGCATTCGGGGTAACCATCCATCATTGACGTTCAGTCTTGTTTAGAAACAGGTACCTAGTCAAGTAGATGAATGAATCCAACAAAAAATGTAGGAGGACAGGGGCGAATTGGATATAAATAAAAATAAAAAAAAAACAAAAAAATAAATAAATAAAAAAAACCGACATACAAGAGAAGAGGGAGTAAAATCTTAGGGGGGGGAATATAATCTTAGGGGGGGGGGAATACAATCTTAGGGGGGGGGAGTAGGACAGCAAGGGAGAGAGAAAGATTTGTACAAGTAGGAACGTACGAATAGTTCGCCGACGGAAAATGGAACTAGTTTCAACAAATAACACATGAAGTAAATGGGACGGAACCCTGCAAGATTTAATAGCAAGGATCAGGGGTACAGAACATTAGTAGAAAATAGAAGGAATTAAATGACCTATGGTGAGTTCTAATCCCATCGACTAACACTAGGAGGCGTGTTTACCGCTGGATTTAAAACTCTAGGGGGGCTGTGATGGCTTCAACACCACGTTCGAAAGGAAAAAAAAAGCATCTTCTTTATCGGAAGAGCTCATACAAATTTTTCCCACCTAAACGAAATTTCAAATCGACTACACTAGCGACCGCTATTGAAAAGGACAGAAAAATCACAATCTGAGAAGGGCTGAGGTAAATAAAGGTGATGACATAATGAAGGGCTCGAAGTTTTCAAATCGATACCACGTTTAAAATTTATCAATATTGAATGTAAGCCGACACTTCAGACCGTCCATAAATTTAAAATCCTAGAGCGTGTCGAAGAGAGTTTGTTTAGTAACAAAAAAAAACTTACATGGTTTTGAGGAATAAATGGGGTAATTAAGCCCAAATTACCACTACAGAATACAGACGGAGTATTGATAAAACCAATTAAAATTAACGACGTATACAATCTATGAATTAGTGCTATAGATCGAGATTTTTCGAAAGGTAAACAAAACACTCAGATTAAAAGTAAATAAGATTTTTACTTTTGGATACACAAAAAAATGAAGTCAAACAGGTACGTACTAGACCATAGAGCTATTTGGAACGCATTAAGAAAGTGAATTCTGAATTAATAAGGTGATATTAGTTATTACCAGACAAAGTTTTACGAATATTATATCTGATCATGAAAAGGGACGAAAGATAAAAAAAATAGTTGTAAACATCTACGGACGCGGAAAATGAATTATTTGCACGAAACTGCAAGGAATGTGGTGAATCAAGTAAATGACAGAAACAATTTCATGTCACCATGAGAATTAAGCCGAAATACTACTGAATTCAATTTTACCTGCCGCAAATTTTAAACAAAAATAAATGGGAGAGTGCGAGAGTGATAATTATTTCAGATGTAAAGTCACAATTAGCCGAGATAATTTACCGATTATTAAGGAAAGACCGATTGCAGAATTCTAGAAAAAGTTTAAAGCAAAATCGCATCAAAAGGGTGAGTTACACTTATCGGCGGCCAGACAAAGAAATAATTAAAATGGACATATTTAATTTTGGAGAGAGAGAGTCATGAAAAATAACATATCAATGAAAGTTGAAATAGTCTGAACTCTCAATTATAAAACGCCCTAACGAAAGACGAGATGTACGTCCTGAGTCCACGCCTGGCACCTTTTTTTGGACAAGATATTCGAAGGGCTGGATACCATGTGGCGGTAGGCAGTAAGAGTCGAGGGTCGAGGATCGAAGGAAGACGAGGCTATAGAGTGCTAGCAGTGATAAGATCGTTCGTATTTAACAAAACAATTGATCAAATATTATAAAAACGAGTGATAAGACATAATCCACCGAAGAATTAAAAAAGTCGTGATAAACAGTGACAAGTGTTTGTTAATGTTGGGAGAAAATATCCATCGTAATATTAAAGAATTTTTAAGGTTGTGACTTCGTGAGAAGCAATAGTTCGTGTACATAAATTAATTATTCGGCTTGTTAAAATACTCTATTGAAAATTAGCTGCAGTGAATGACAGTGCGCCGCGAGTGGATTAATTAAATAATAAAATTAATTTGAATTATCAAAACCAAAATAGTAATCAAAGTGAATGAAATACTTAGCTTCAGTGAGTTTATAATAACATAACTTTGTGTTTTAAAAATAGAAGGGAGTGCATCGCGTGAATTTTGATTTGAAATATAAAATTAGTCTAGTCAATAATAACGTACAAATATCATTTTCAAACTTGTACACACAAAATAATAATATCAAAACAACATCAAAATAAATAACCTACATACAAATGTCACCTTCGATCTTCCGCGAAAATAATAATGATGCCAACATACCTACGCGCTTGTAGTTGCTTCAATATATCATATAATCAAGATAATACAAATATTCAAAATAATATCAACAAATACCTACGTATAAATGTCATCTTCGATAATATTGTTAACAAATAATAATTAATAACCTACGTATTTTCTTAAACTCAAATAAAAGTGTGACATAGAGTCATGGGTGTTACTACTTCTGGGGACTAAATTACCGAATCATAGTGACAGGAAGGTTTTTTACTTTTAATATTTTCCCCACATGTACGTAATCAGGCTTCGTTCAGGTGAGTGAAAGAAACATTTTAATTAAATTACAGGTCGTACATGGTCCCGATACCTGAGAGGATCTGCCAATCTACAAAACCAATGATAAAAGAAGTTATGTTCCAGGATATAATTGTGTTTTAAATATTATTCTCAATGTGTAATTACGAGATTTGTCCCAAATTAAATCTATTATCAATGTGGGTTCAACGAACTTATATTTTTTGCGTGCTAGAAAGGACGAGACGAATGCGTATAAAAAAGGATCCCGGCCATAAATCGTAGCCGTACAGTCATCCAAATTAGAAGGTTTTTTTCTGAGGTATGCCGAGCCAAAGTGGAGTGACGGAAGCATCCATACCATACTGGATGTTGGTCCAAAAATGAAATTTGGAGAATTGAATTTAAACATTATAATTGTTTACTAACAACAATATTATCATGTCAAATTTCTTTCAGGCTTCCTTACAAAATATGAAATCAACATTATTTCGGTAATGTTTTCTCAATCAGACCCTTCCAAAATCCCGCTTGACCTGCGAAATATAGACTTCACGATTGGGGAATGCAATAGCGTTCACTGAAATTATATCCCCACAAGATATGAGACAAAGAGGGCTTTTTTTCTTACGCTATCATGCGATAGGGGATGTCAACGTAAACTTAGCATTCACGCGGGGTACTGGAAGTTAATCCCTTTCGCGGGGTCATGCAGAGTGAAAAGGCATGAAAGACAGAATAAAAAGAAAATGCCACTTGGAATGGTAGGGTATGATTCGCTGACGGAGGCGTTTCGACCGAAGGTATCCCAAGTTTTGCGAAGTTATGTGGAGGGGACGTCGGCGTGGTATTCCGTGAGAATAAGTCTGTAGCACTATTGCATACTACCAGTAGTGTCGACCTGAAAGCAAACATAGTTTTTACAAGGTAGAAGTTATGTCAGCTCTTGGAGGCGAGGAACGCAAGCCAATGATTATCCTCGTAGGAGACGAAAGGATCATCTCAAACGGCTCCGTACGCACTCAACGCGAGTAGAATCATGATAAGGGAAGAAATGGACATACCCCTTCTAGAATCAGTCGAGTTAAAATCAAATCTGGAGGATAGGAAGTCGGAATAATACTGGAAGTGACATGAGGACTCTGCGCGCTTTCATCTGGCGTGAAGGGACCCTTTCGTAGCAATGAAGTTCATGCAAGAGAACAAAATCAGGACTTAAGGACCATCCTAGCAAACGTAATGATTGAGTCTTTGTCCGGAATGTTGGTCACCAGTATCTATTTGGTTAGAGGAGGAGCCGACTTATTCAGGAAACAACATTTCCCAGATCCTCCTATCACCCCTCCTCACCTTCCTCTTCCCCAGTACATGTAGTGTATACTAATAACAATAATAACTTGACCATTTAGGTGCAGTACGACGACATTGAGAGCTTCGCAAGGAATCCTGGTATGTATGTCATAATTCACACTGTCCATGTCATGTTAATATAATACAATGTAAACCCATAGACAGGAAAAAATCGGGTAAGAAAACTACGACTTTGAATTTTATAAACCGGGTGACAATTCACTGTAGGATTAGCGTCAATGACACTCCGTTCAAGTTGAGAAAAGGCGGGTAATACGAGTATAGGTTTGAAAATAAAATAAAACAATCTAAAAAACGGGGTCAGTTTATCAAACGAGATTCTTTCACACTTTACTCCAAAAGAATTTGAGGTTACCACACACACTACATTATTTCCTCTACATGTGTATGTGTATTAATTTACACATTCAAATGTAATTACCGAATCAAAAAATCACACAACGTGGTGAATAGGAATAATGTACAATAAAATCTTAAATCTTATTTACTGTGAGAAAATCGCAGGGGTTTAAGGAAAAGTTAGGTGTAGCTAGATACAAGGGTATATTGATCGAAGGCCAAAAGATAAGGGTAGCGTAGCCAGTAGATCCCGACAGCTAATGTTAAAGGGAAAGAATAGAAAAACCAAGGATAGACGACTACGGATCAGTACAACGGGTGCCGGGTAGCCCCACAGGTACATTACAGGAGGTCCCGAGACCCATAGAAGTTAGTAAGGCCAGGGGTAGGTTCACTACAAGGTTTGTATTTATCTGACTCTTCGGAGAATTTGTGCCATGCTCTGAGTGAAAACAATTATTGTAATAATGTTATTTATGTGGCAATACATCATGTTTAATAAAATATTAATCTAAAACATGACCGACTAGTAGAGTAGTTGAACTTTTATGAGATCTTTTATGAACATTTTAAAACGGAAATGACGTTCGATTTATATTTCATCATATTAACGTCGTAGGTATGGCAACCACGAGTGCGAAGTCTAGCGACGAATAACAAAACGTCAAAGCAAACTCAAACGTCAGATGTCTTTATTTTCAAACACAAGTGAATTTTATTGAAGACTGATGGTTGACCTTCGTGATAGAGTTTAAACATTTTTTTTCTATAAAAAAAACTTATTTTCAAATTAATGTTTTTTTTGGTTTGTTGAGGATTGAACCTTCCTACCCAGGAACTGGAGTTGACAACTTTACGAACCGAGCCAAATCCCGATTCGATATGACCAATATTTAAGGCGTATATTAACTGTTGTAATTCATCGTATTTCAGATAAATGAGCACAACATGTCCGCCTGTGTGCGCGTAATTGCCTAAGTTGATAGAATGAATTGTCAAAAACAATGAGTATCTGCCGGGTTTCAGCACGATCTGATGTCGGAAAGCGGGTGAATTTCCACTTCCAAGATTCCAATTCATACACTCATTAAGTCATTTATTGATTCACACAAACCAAATCGAAATTCAAATAGATTTATTTGAAAAAATAATAGCCTAAAATCTAAAACGTCGAGTTTTCCAGCGCCGCGGGTTCAACACTTTGCAGAAAGTCCGCCATCAATAAGGAAGTTGAGTGAAAAATATTTTGATTTCTAAAAAATATGTTCATGTAGATGACATGCAAACTTAAATACCAGACTTAATAAAATTCAAACTTGTAGAGTTAATTTAATTATGAAAACGAACTTTAAAAAAAAAAAATTAGTATTTAAGTTTGCTTGTGAACATTGATAAAAAAATTCCTTATTATAATAATTCAGTTTTTTAAAGGTAGTAGGGAGATTCCTAAAATTGTCTGGGAATTTGTACCGGCAGGAATATTAGACTTTCTTTTAAAAAATGTAAATATATACATTTATTTTTTCAATTAATAGGAACTGATGTTTCATAGTTTTTTTTGCAATTTAGCGTGATTTACACTTGCATTGATAACACTCACAACTTGAAAAGTGATTTGTCTTGGTAACAATGGAGAGATAAAGAAGATTTATGATAATGATTTTTATTTTTCCAGACGATAATGTTAAAATGTACAACAAATAATCATCATATTATGCACTTTTATGGAGATCTTCAGATTATATCAATTAAATAAATTTTTGCGATTTGTTGAAATTCATTACCATTGCGATACAATGGCAGTCGCATGCAGTCCAAAAAAGCTGAAAAAACAAAACCCTGGTGTGTGTTCACGCCGCTACGCGCTGCACGAACGGACGGCCTAATAAAAACGAATCTTACGTCGATATTAAAAGATTTAATTTTATTTTAACAACAATCACTGAAAACGTTATGTCTTCCATTCATGGTTTTAAATATGATTTAAACAGCGTTAGAAAGAGAAAACACTACGATTTACATTAAAATGAAAAAATTAACCACAAAATAATTAAAATGTAAACTTTTGTAAAATCAAAGTTTAAGCACGCAATCTGAAAAATTATTGTGTAACTTTTGGAATTTTTATTAGTTTCTTTACATGAAAAGACAAAAAAGTAAGTTGACGAAAACGTTTACAATACCTTTCCCTAATTAAATGTGTGTGCGTTTTTTTTCGTTATTAGTTATTTTGATTAGAAAACATAAGGTGAGCCATTTCTAAAACTTATCATGTTTCATTCATCAAAATTGGAAAGCCAATTTCATCACCTTCCAAAAACATTTTTTAGGTTATGTTCTCGTATTTATTTGGATTTGATTGAGAAGCGGAAAGATTTTAACTTTTTGAAAAAATAGGCCCGAGGCCTGAGGGTTAATGGGCAAAACCTCAAATTATAATAATTAATCACTAAAGACAATATTAGTGACTTTCAATCAAAAATCTGAAACAGAAAAATAAAAAAAGGTAGGGTCACATCTAGGAATTGAACCCATGACCTTAACAGTGCCGGGTCGATGTTCTGCCACTAAGCTAATGGGACCCTATCTGCTTCTGTCATATATGATTGCATCGTACTTCGTCTAAGAACTACCAACATGAGATTAGTGTATCCCGCTACCTATTCGTAACGCTCCAGGAAGCCGAACGTTCTTTCTAATTCCGGGAGACGGAGGAACAATGGGCAGATGTGAGATTTGCACATAGCATAGCCGTTGCCTGACGTTTCGGAACAGGTATGATCCAGCATCAGTGATGGAGACGGAGAATTTTTGCCTGAAGATGTTAACTCTGCAGGAGACAAAAGGTCTGTTGCCTCGCTGTGCAACAACGGACATACCAAAGTTACAGTGTGTTAGAGTGTGTTCGGATTTTGGAAATCTACCAACATTATCTTATTTTTCTTAAGGAATGTATTTTTATTGGCTGCAATATTTATGTATTATTATGTCTTTGATAAAATTGTAAATTTATATTTAATATGCGACATCTATTGACTTTTCTCCAAGTCTAAGAAAAATATTTTTTTATTGTAATTTAATGAGTAAAACTGGGTTCAATTCTTGGATTCAACTCCTGGGTTCAATTTCGAGATAGGAATCACACACACACTGGTATTCAAACACTGGTGTATTTTTAAAAATTATTTTTGTTTTTTCGTTATTACAAAAATATATTTAAGTAACATTTTTTTTAGTCATTTTATCAACATACCAGGATAATGCCGTGTTGAGGTAGTCACAGGTGAAATAATTTATATAAAAACTAAAAATATTTTATAGACACTAATAAAACGTAAGAAAGAAGAAAAAATATATATATTTAAGGATATATAAAACTAAATACACAAATAAAAATTAAAAGGAAACTGAAAAATAAATATAAAATTTTTTAATAGATTATTTTAAACAAGATAATGGTTTTGTACGGAGGTTAATTATTATGGTAGGTATTATCTACAAGAGTACATGTTTATAGTTGTTACATTTAATTGCATTGTTAGTGCATATATTGGCATTGAGTGCATATTTTGCCTTTTTGTTAGTGTATATTCAATACTGTTCATTCCAAGGTCTGTATAATAGGCGCACACTCGACAGCGGATGGTGAGTTTATGCACACGAGCGATACAATTGCGACGGTGCAACAGATTAAATCGGAACTACTGTCTCATTCGAAATCGATTTCGGGGAATAATCAGACGAAGTATCTGTAGCAATTATAAATCAAATGATCTATCTAATCTTTACCTATAAAATCAAGATTCATCAGATAATTTAAAAATACCGCTGAATTTATATCGTGAAATTTCAAGGAAAATGCTGTAAAAAAATTAACTCGTAAAAAACGAAGTTTTTTTACTATATTGGATCTATTTTAAATTTTCGACATAGTTTTGCCAATTCTTGGCCGGTTGGAGGCAAATTTTTTTTTTTGTGTGACTGAGGATCGAACCTTCCCCTTGGGGTTACAACTGGTCCAAATCCCAATTGGAAAGGACTGACATATTTTTCGTATATTAATTCCTGTAATGTCATCCAACTTCATCCGTCCGTGTGTATGCGTAATTGCCATGAAATAATGCATTGTTATCTACAAATAGTCTAACTGTCGAGTTTCAGCTTGATCGGATGTCAGGAAGTGGGTTAATTTCTACTTAGATCATTTATTCAAGAAAACAAAATGGAAATTCAAATAGATGTATCTATTTTTATTTTTTAAATAACCCGATTCGACACAAATACAACCCCAAATTTCCCGTTTTTTAATCAAGGAAATAAACAGAGGCTGTATTCATAAAATACGTGACAAGAACACGATCACTACATAAGTTTTCGTAACAGGGTCATCATGATTCTTAAAGGAAAATGTATTACATATTATATAAATGTGTTTTTTCAATTCAAATAAAATATCATGTTTGCGGCACGCTTTATAGTGGTTCACCACCCTGGTGAAAGACCACCATTCAGAATCAAATCGTTGTTTGAAATGGCTCATTGCTGAGGATTGTGATCCCTTCTCCGATTTCCATGGCTAACCAGACTCCTTCACCCCTAGCGGTTCTGCAGGAGTGGAGAGTGTACCGGACACCTGTGATACTCGGTCACTCCAACACATTGTGGCACGAGTGTGCCTTCATCTGGCACACATTTTTCCAGTGATTGATTATGAGTTTCTCCTTTTTTCTCCCAAGTTGGAGTCTTCAGTTTGGCGAGCACCAAGTCCATGTAGATGTTTAGCTCCTCCAGAATGGACACCTGGAAATAAATGACTGGGTCGAAATTTTTATAAAGTTCTCAAACATTTTCATCCCCATTCCTCACTCTCATCGGTCTCGAAATGTACCCCAATCGGAGATGTTATAGACCCACTGATTCGGGATAGTTGGGAGCAGTTTGGCGCGAAATTTTCCATGATTAAAATTAAATTTATTCCTCAATTTTCTGTGTGACATTTGAATATCTGAGCTGAGTAGGAAAGCTAGTATAAATAATACGAAAAGTTTTTTAAATAAATATTTGACAAGGAAGAGAAAAGTTCTGGTAATTTTAATAATGAAATAGAATTTACGCTCTAATTTTATAGAAGTTTTCACGATAATAGTCTTGTAGGTAAATATAAGAAGCTGTAGAAATCACTCGCAGCATTGCCGAGTTAACTAGTACATACCTAGTGTATTCGTCTACCTAGCACCGTTCGACGACTGACGGTAAAACTCGGCCCTTCTAGAAAGGTTGCGAAGAATGTGGCAGTTACGGGAAGAAAGTGGCAGAACATTCAAGAAGTACAGCGCCCGCAATTTACATGCCGACTTATAACACTCTCGACGCCGCCCGCCTATATAAACCCGGCTCCAGGCGGACAAGAGTGCAGTTGAGTTAGACAGTTAAACAGTTGAGTTCAGTGTACTGCAGTCCGCGACGTATGATTTTTACTTGTATGATCAATTTTCTCGTTTGTTATTATTTTACCGAAAAATAAGGTTTCCCTACACTCGATACCTCACCAAATCAGGCACCAAGTCTTGGATTATCAAATAAGACAAATCTAACAACATAGATTTTATCAAACCAAAATGATAAGTATGCATTATGCATACAATACAGTATGTATCCATAGGTACGATGTTGATCGTCTTTTATTTTCAACGTAACATTGCGCTGTTATTTGTGTTTTGTCATAAACTGTTTGTGTTTTAAACTACGCCACTATTTATAAGTAAGCATTTCCAATAGGGAAGTTGAGTCCTTTTTTTATTTTTTTTTATCAATGTTCACATGCAAACTTAAATCCCAGCATTTTTTTTATTTTTAAAGTTCGTTTTCATAATTAAATTAATTCTACAAGTTTGAATTTTATTGAGCCCGTGAAAACGCCCGGTACGGTACGGCAGAGTGTGTGACGTCATCTGGTCCCCGTTTGTGTGAAAAATAAGGGCAAATATTTACAAAACCGGGACACGCTTAATACGGACTAAAAAAATAAATTTGAAAAAGTTGTGGTAGTTAGATATTAACTAGTACTAATCAATTCAGTTACCGGAAATTCGAGAAAAGTGCATTTTAATAGTTATTTTTTAAATTTAAAAACACGAAATGTCAGTTTTCACCGACCGCTATATTAGGAACTATTGCAAGTTTCGGTGAAAAATTACATTATGTTTTTAAATTTAAAAAATAACCATTAAAATGCACTTTTTTCGAATTTCCGGTAACTGAATTGATTAGTACTAGTTAATATATAACGACTACAACTTTTTAAATTTATTTTTTTAGTTCGTATTAAGCGTGTTCCGATTTTGTAAATATTTACCCTCATTTTTCACATAAACGGGGACCAGATCACACACTCTCTCGCCTCGTACCGGGCGTTTTCGCGGGCTTTAATAAAATTCAGAATTGTAGAATTAATTTAACGATGAAAACCAACTTTAAAAAAATACTGGTATTTAAGTTTGCATGTCATCTACATGAACATATTTTTTATAAGTCAAAATATTTTTCACTCAACTTCCTTATTGTACGACGCTGATACAGTAAACTGCGCTTTCGTTTATACAGCTTTTGCTTAGTACACGGAGAAAAATCTATTTTTGCCCTAACGACAAACTGACAGGTCTAATGAATAAAATTTTAATCTAAAGATAAATTATCGTTCTGCTACCGAATGCTTTGAAGCAATGGTTTTGCATACAATTTCCTTTTAGATTCCTTTTTGTACGTTTTTGTGAATAATTTGCTTTCTCGATAGAATCTTATTTTTAAGTATTTATAAATGATGGCATTAATTAATAATAGGGAATGATCCACTTGTATTATTTTTTTTCTCAGCAAATGACTTATTTCCACCCACTTCTCACAGCATTAATATAAATCACGATGTGAGGAAGGCATAATACAAACTAATTGTCATAGAATTAATTGCCGGCCAGGGCAATCAGCAGTGCAAGTCGCAAGTCACCGCTTGCATTACCATTGACAACGGGTGTTTGAGTGATTGTGTAGTGTGCGGGCCATTACATTGTCATACAAAGACAGTTGGCAGTTGAGAGTTTTCAGTTGCCTCAGTGGGCGGAGGCGCTTAGAGGGTACATCACTGTCTTCTCGAGCTTATCCATGGAATATCATATATTTTCGATTTACGATTTATTTATTTATAGTGTCCGAGTTTACTATACGGCATTCGAACTTATGAACAGCGGATATACGAGCCTATCAGAAAAGCTAACAGAGTTTTTTTTACCTACTGCGTGTATTTTTTTATTAACATTCGTTATTCTACGGATAAGCTATCAAGAGATGGTGAAATACCCCATTAAAATACTATTGTGAAAAAATAAAACAACTGAATTTTTTTTTTCAAAGTAGAAGAAGACAATGTCTATCATATCTATACGCTTGTCAATTTATTAAACTTTGATTGAACGCTGAAACGCACGTAAATAAATCCTATAAATGTCAAAAAAGCAAAATGGCGCTTAATGGCCATTTAATGGCAATGTTACATTAGAATTTGTGTGAAACAACAGTGAAAAACAGAGCCTAAGCATTCTTGGAATCCATTTCTAACCACTCGGGTAACGTAGTGATACCATAGATTACCCCATATGGTTCACTACGTTTAGTGAATTAGCAGGGGTCCCGGGTTCATGGGTGATGTTTGTTCGGTTTTTTGCGGGGGTGAGTCTGCCCAGTAACAGCATGGCAGGCCAGATCGGGAGGGTTTCGTTGAGGGAGACTTTTGGACCTATCCAGCAGGACTATCTCGACCCACCGCTTTGCACCCCAGTGAGAGGGATGGATTCTTACGTCCGTCACTCCTGGACACAATGAATCACAGATTCATAACTTTTTCCTACCCAGATCTTCTCTTTAACTCTTATTTCTTTTCCTTAAAAGATCCTCCAAATAGCTTCCCCAAAGATGATGTAGGCTGCGAGGGGAATTATTTTCCTCTATTTTAGGATATCCTGTGTGGAGCGAATGTAAAATAAGTACTTTATATACACGGAGAAAAATATTATTTGAAAAAAAACGATCATTTTAATAGTAAAAACGGTTAAAAACGGGACTGCAGTTCTTACGAACAAATTAACAGTGTTTCAATGTTTATTGGCGGTAAAATAGGTACGAAATTACGTATACCAACAAATTATTCTTACATGTTCCCGCCAATAAACATTGAAACCCTGTTAATTTGTTCGTAAAAACTTCAGTCCCATTTTTAACCGTTTTTACTATTAAAATGATCGTTTTTTCTATTAAAATTATCGTTTTTTCTATAAAAATGTTGGTTTTTTTAAATAACATTTTTTCCGTGTACTATACGAAATATCAAAAGTTTTTGAGTCATGTGGTGCTATATCTGTCACCATTTGACGCATCCTCACTGACAGAGGGGTTACAATTATTATAAGCAATAATTATTAGCCTGAAACACTCATCCATATTGAAACAATCTCCCGAGAAAAGATACACGTCGCCGACGGGACTCGAACCCGCACCCCTCTGATTGCCGGTCAGGAGCTCTACCATGTTATGGTGGGTTATCTCCTACCCGCCAAATGATTTAATATCTACCTAGTGTTTCATTCAACAATTATCGCTTATTACATTTTTGTATTAACTTTTGTATTTGCTTATTACATATATTGAATCATTTGGCGGGTAGGAGATAACCCGCCGTAGCTTAATGGTAGAGCTCCTGACCGGCAATCAGAAAGGTGCGGGTTCGAGTTCCGCCGGCGACATGTATCTTTTCTCGGGAGATGTTTTCAATATGGATGAGTATTTCAGGCTAACAATTATTGCTTATAATAATTGTAACCCCTCTGTTAGTGAGGATGCGTCAAATGGTGACAGATATAGCACCACATGACTCAAAAACTTTTGATATTTCGTATATTATTATTATATTATTTCGTATATATTAAATCATTTGGCGGGTAGGAGATAACCCGCCGTAGCTTAATGGTAGAGCTCCTGACCGGTAATCAGAAAGGTGCGGGTTCGAGTTCCGTCGGCGACGTGTATCTTTTCTCGGGAGATGTTTTCAATATGGATGAGTGTTTCAGGATAATAATTATTGCTTATAATAATTGTTACCCTTTGTGCTATGCATAAAAAAATCTTGTCTTAAACATTAGTTTATCAATTTGAAAAAAACAGAAGGGTTGTTTTTATAATATATGAATATAATATATATGTATAAAAAATATTATAAAAACTTAGAAAATTAATAACTCCCATAAAACTCGCTCTTTCTTTTTTTATCTTATGGTGAGGCATTGTGATATAAACAATTTTAGAAAGAGCTAACACCAATATTTCTATTTTTGAAACTGAAAATTCGTGGCGGAATTCCATTAGAATAATATAATAAAACCATTATACTTATTTCCAAAATCATCGATTAATCAAAAATTCCAAATCATCATAAATATAAAAACTAGTTTAATTACGAATAGACATGATATCAATAAAATTGGGTTGGTAATAATTGACATTACTTGTAAGGTATTCCCTAAACAATATTAAAGCAAGCTACTGCCAACCCCAGGTAATTAAGCCTACTAGGAATAACCAAAATAATTAGAAATTCGACAGTCAAAGACGACTTGTAAAAGACAAATGTAAGAAAACCCATTTAATTGATTGAAATCCCTGTAGACCACCCCTCTCCCCTCTCCCCTCTCCCCTCTCCCCTCTCCCCTCTCCCCTCTCCCCTCTCCCCTCTCCCCTCTCCCCTCTCCCCTCTCCCCTCTCCCCTCTCCCCTCTCCCTAATTTATTATGTATATAATCCGTAGTGTTGGCGCAACTATGCATGTATATACACCTACCTTTCTTCCTTCCACCAATATCCTATATCCCTTCTGACTACCCACCTGTGGACAATAATATGTGTGAGCACTACAATCTACATGTGTTCAAACCAGTCTGTTTTTGTGCTTCATGCAATAAACATCGACCTTGTGAAGTCTGTTTTTGGCGATGTGCAGCGATGTACCTTCATCCCTCTTCGTCCTTTACATCGACTATTAATGAGTCTGCTTTTGTATTGTGCAATGGTCGCTTGGACCTCTCCTTACTAAACATCGACTCTTAAGAGATATTATGTGTGCTGTGCAGTGCGTGATTAATCATCCCTCGGCGCTATAATATGCATTAAACCGGACACTAGTGCAAGTGATTACCAGTGACACAATAACTCCCCAAGAACGGAACCAGGAATTCAGGGTAAGTCAGATCCTTCCCGAAGTCCTAATTACCATCCTTATAGTTGTGTCACGCCACCTCATATTATTTTGATACAGTCCACTTCTCAAGAATCGCATCTTTGCGATTACACGTAGGTTAAAAATAATTTTTACCAGTCTGAAGATGGCTTTAACAAGATGACAATTATTAATAAATTAATACGTTTTATATTTGTTTTATTATATTAAGCTAACCCCAAGTTTCAGTTGCATTTAAAGGTTTACCATCATAAATATATACTAATTCTAAAGTAAATCTCTAATTTTATGAATTTTGATACAAACGAGATATAATAATATATTGTCTCAACACGAGAGGTTATATTAAAAGCTCCCAGACTCTTCGTCCTCGTCTGGACGTTTTTAAGTAAGTTCTTCTATGTCAATTAATAAGTTCCTAATATAGACAGGTATACCCAAAGATATACTTGATCTACTTTCCTAACCATACTGAGTAGCAGCACCACATTAGTTGACAAACTCTGTATAGTAATATAATTTGATCATTAAATAAACCTATTCTTACAAATTAGTTTTTCACATAAATAATGCATCTAAATTAAATAAATATTAACATAACGGCTGATTACTTAAGATGAGACAAGCGGACGGAATCATACTCCAGCAAGTAAATTATTATTTTTTTTAGATTCTCAGACGATGTTTTCGGCGTCTTCAACTGTTTCAGGAAGTTTCCTGTTGAGGGTTTCCGGGGACGTCAGCATCAGGAGGGCAGAGATGAGGCAAGTTCCAGCGAACAGATATGATGGAAGAGCAGCATCGAATTCAGCCTGAAATTCGTACAACAATAGTCAGTATTTTAAGAGACAAATATGGCCCCAAACTTTTGGCCCGGATTGCCAGAGGTCCTGGGTTCGTGTCCCAGATGTATCCGTATCTTTTTTCTGATTTTTCTATTTCGGATTTTCGATTGACTTTCGCTAGTATTATCTTCAATCATTAAAATATTATAATTTGAGGTTTAACTCTTTAAGTTAATAACAGCAACCTTGAGGTGATTTTTCACAAAACGGCGCTATACAAGTCATCCAATTATTATTATTATTATTAATAAGTTAAAAATATTTCATCCTAGACTTGCAGATAAAGTCAATAGATGTCGCATATCAATAAAAGTGATAAAATTTATCCTGACACTAACTAGAGGGGATTTAATTCGAGTTGAATCTTGCAATCATACATAAAGATAGCAGCCAATAAAATATGCGTTAAGAAAAAATGAAAAATAATGTTGGTGGTTCTCAGTCGAAGTATGATACAGTTAAAAATGACCGAATCGGATAGGGATACGTTGGCGCAGTGGATAGCGCGTTGGCCCGGATTGCCAGAGGTCCTGAGTTCGTGTCCCAGATGTATCCGTATCTTTTTCTGATTTTTCTGTTTCGGATTTTCGATTGACTTTCGCTAATATTATCTTCATTCATTAAAATATTATAGACAAATATGATATGAAAACGTTCTTCGAACAACTTTTCAGAGAGGCCATCTTCACAACTGAAACATTTATAAATTTACTACTACCACCAGAGTAAGCGGAAAATCTTGTCGTGTCGTGATGGAGGACTAAGCCAGCTGAGGATTTGAACTCACTATGTCTGAGTGGGAGCAGCCACAGAAGGAGTGATTTTGGTCAGAAAACTGTGAAAAGATCCATGTTGTTGGCGGAAGGAAATACAAAAGCACAAGTCATAAAACGGCCCATTCTTATGCCTCCAATTTTTGGGATGCGCCTTTCCACTATGCGCACCGGTATCGAAGGAATCAATGATGCTGTTCCTTGAAACAACTTCCAAGATATCATTAATCAAACAGTTTTTAAAATTTTACTCCATCACCAGTTCGAAAAAAATACAATTTACTTAATTTTGGTGCTCTCTATTTACACTCAGTCAGAATCAGTTTGTATACGCCTATAAGTGCAAAACCTATTCACTTCGTCATAATTTGATCGTAAATAATCATGTTGTTGTACCATTTACATGTTATGTCGATTATGTTAATGGAACATGTTGTGCCGTAGATATGGAAATAAATAAATAAGAAGAATTTAGAATTGTTATTGTGGATAATGATAAAGATACAACAGACAACATCAAAAAGCACTTTCGAAAGCAATTTCTGTAACAACAATTGGCAAAAAACTTACCAGAAGAGGGGTTTGTGGGGCG
Source organism: Limnephilus auricula (assembly GCA_951813805.1). Taxonomy (NCBI): domain Eukaryota; kingdom Metazoa; phylum Arthropoda; class Insecta; order Trichoptera; family Limnephilidae; genus Limnephilus; species Limnephilus auricula. The sequence continues at coordinate 6,359,349 of OX638401.1, forward strand.
GCGATAGATCCAAGTCTGCCAATCATGGAACACATAGCCAATAAAGAGTGCCTCAGTGGAGTTGGGAAGAGTTCTGAGGTATAGAGATATACTCCTCCGAATACAAGAGCTACACAACCTTTGCCTAGGAGGTAGGCAATCAGGGAAAGCCAGGACAAATCTGAAAACAGGACACTGTTTAAAACTATGGCGAGGAAGATCATATTTTCATTACAAACATATTTGAGTGGATTGATACCTTCAGTAATAAATGGGAATGATAAAAGGGAGAGTCCGCCAATGAAGAACGCAGTGAATATCGTCTTTTTCCTTCCGAAGTACGTGAGGCCAAAGTAACCAACAATGTGAGCTGGTATCTCCACAGTAGCAGATAAAATATAGTTCACGTACGGGTTGAACTTTAAAACAGTTGCTGAGTTGATGGACAGTCCGTAGAAGCAGAAAGTGCAAGTAATCCACCAGACTGATGCCTTAAAAACCCTCAGAATCAAGATTTTTGATTTCAGGACGAGGCGCAATGGAGATTCGTGCTTGTGTTCATTGCCCTTTTCGTCGACTATTGTATCATATTCAAATTTGTCTGCATTTTCAATATTGAACTTCAGACTTTCGAGAGCTTTGTCTGGTAGTTCTACCTTATTTTGAGCAGCAATTTTATTCAAGACGTCAATGGTTTCCTGGTACTTATGTTTGGTTATAAGCCATCGAATACTTTCGTCTGATATCCAGTAGAAGACAAACATGAGGAGAGATGGTGGATATATGACTCGAAGAAATGTTCTCCAGTAAGTAATTCCAGATGCGATAGCTCCCATAAGTATTTGTCCGATCGCAAAGTAAATAAACAGTAGTGCACCTCCAGCTACTCTCGTCTTCGGGGTAAGGCTCTCCAGAGCTGAAAACCAACAAAAACTTTCGATTTATTTCCGTACTCAAATTGATTGTATACTTTTTACCAACATTACTCATGTAAGCCAAAGTAATTAAATGACATCAAATATTATATAAAATGCGTAATGCCACCTTACTGTGTAAATATTTACATTGCATTTTTTCAAAACATATTAAGATATTAAATTTGAAATCTAACTGATGAAGTCGTGCATAATTTTTCAGTATGATATAGAAAAAACTATTTTTTTTTTTCAAATAGTATAGTATAAGCAATCATCCTGCCATATATCTTTCTCATGGTACTCGCCAGTTATAATATAACTACTGCTAGATCGGAAAGCGGACTGAATTTTATAAATTTTGAGATGCTTATCGATGCTAATATAAAATAAATTATAAATACAACATAAAAATCGATACAAATTCTGAATGCAGCCTTGTCGGATTGTTATTATACGAAATCAGGATTAAAATTGTGATATTTAAAAAAATAGCAAAAAGCGAGAAAGCCTAGAAACGGATTTCTCAACATTATTTGTGCTATGCCTCACTTTTAAACATATGAAATATTATCTATAACTTACCAAGAATATAGGCAGAAGTATAAACTCCCGAACCAAATGTGGGCTCCAGGAGTTCCATGGCAGCAAACATGCCGTAGTTGACTGAGAAGGATTTGATGATGCCAAAGATTCCCTCGAACGTTGAAGACACCACTAGGGCGTGTCTTCTGCCGAACCTATCGGAAAAGGCTCCAATGAGGGGAAGAGCGAACAATGTACCCAAGCTGTGCATGGTGCCGATCAGGGTTCGCTTCCAGCCTTCACATGGAATATGAACCTGTAATAAAATATAAAAATAATATGAGTTTTTTTTAATAAGCTTCTTCTGCTTTTAATATCTTCTATGCCTTTTTTATAAAACGTTGATAAAACTTTTGATGTTATCCAAATCAAGGTCCAAATCAAGCTCCAAGGTTTCTCTGAAATCATCTTTCAATATGATGCCGGAAGTATTTTTTTTAAGAAAGGCTATGAACCCGAGCCTTGAGGAAAACCATTTCGTAACGTTCTTGGTCAATGCATAGGCTAAACTTTAATATATGATTGGTTTGGGTTTGGTGTGATTCCCTATTGTATGCCTCTACCAAAAGGATCAATTATGTTGGTATTATCTTTTTTTAGATTTTATAAGTCCTATGCACATTATTTCAAAGGTCGAAACACGCTTAAAAACGTGATGAATACAGATACTTTTTGTTGCAATTGATCTCCTATGCAAAATCAGAAGCATCCCAGAAAAGCTGTGGCAAACTTGAAAACAAATGTTTTCTCTATTTTGAATAAGTCGTGCTTATTAAATATTTTCGCTTACGCCTATTAATCATTCATTTTATATTAGCGGTCTCTCTAACAATCATATTTACATATTTCCCTTTCATTCCATATTTTTTCTTTTAAAACGCTTAGTACTGCTTTACACCTAATAGGAAAAGGTATACCTTAAAGGTAGAAGAGACAAAGCAAGATCGACTGCAGCAGAATTAAAGAAAATGTGCTAAAATATATTAAAATGGAATTATTAATGTTTAAATTTACCTCTTCAATGAAAGTGTTCTCTTCCCTGAACACATATTCACTGCAGGTCTCCTCGCTGGCCTCATCAAACCAATCAGCGGGACACTCTCCATCTGGTGCTGTTAAGTTTGTACTGATCCTAGAGAACCTGCTGCACTTTACCCCTGGGGGGATAGCGTTGGAAAGCCATGGTTGGTCGTAATTATGTGTGATGTTGACGTCGTCACAATCTGGGATTTTACACCTGGTAAAAGGGGAAATGTGATATATGTATAAATATTTATTTAAATTAAATGAAAACAAATCACTTTGTAAACACCACTTATATAATCAAAATTATCAACATGTTTCTAATATTAGCCTTATCCTGACGAAGAAACCTTTGGTTTTTATTTTTATTCATTTTATATAATAGAAACCAACAGTAAAATGGCCACAGTGATTAGAAAGTTACAGATTTTAAATAATATTTCATAGTGGGTACCTTGATATATTTCAGTGTAATGTCTTATTTGTGGAATGTGTAATTAGTAATTACCAGATGATGTGCGTAGTTTGTAGGTGAGTGTATGTGTGAGAATGTTTGTAGGTGTGAGAAGAGGTGTATGCGCAATGAACAGTTTATATTATTGACATGTGCTCCTTTTAAATTTGGGCAGGGAATCCGAGAAAATGTCGATCTTAGAGTTTAGAAAATATTATTGAATGTATGAAGAGCAGGGTTAATTGGCGAATTAGTTGCGTCTTGTATATCGTGTTTGTCTTAAACATGTTTGAAACTAGTGGCGGATATATAAGGGGGGCGCGCCTCCTCCCCCCTTGCGGGGCCGCCAGCCCGCACCCAATTCGTTCGTTTCTTTCGTCAGTCGACTCTGAGTCGAGGGTTCGAGTAGTTGTACTCTCTTATGTAGCATGTCCGCGTCATCGTACTTTATACGTCTGGCACATAGATAGCTAACCTACGAGAAAAGTGGCGGTTATTCTAGTGATCTGGAATATTCTGTCTGGCATTTGTTCGAGAAAAGTCGCAAATATTCCACAGTTTGTATTTGTTCACACTCCATAAAAGTCTGGAAGCGAACATTCTGCCACGGAATGTTCTCGAAACAACCGAGCTACATATATAAAGGAGGCAGAGTCGCTGCCAGGCGGTCAATCTTTTTTGCGCCCCCCTTGAGTTTTTTCTGTATCCGCCACTGTTTGAAACTTGTTGAAAATTTTAATTAAATAAGTGGTGCATACAAAGTCATTTGTTTGATTGAATTTGCGAAGATTGAAGAACTAAATATATTTGTTTAATTACTATTGATTTTGTACCATCTTCGGAAAGATTTGTGAATTCCATACAAGAGTCTCCACTGCTCCCAATTTTACGTAGTTAGTAGGACTATAACTCTCGCATCCTTAATAAGGTATTTTTACAAACTATGATTACCGTTAAAAATGCGTGTAATATTTATTCAATTCAATGCCGGTAACCCGGGCGTTTATTAACATTAAAGTATATTTACAATTCATGTGCGCTACCCGACTCACTAGACAATATCTGTTCCGAGTCGGGTAGCAGTTTCATTTCATATATATATTAAAAAAAAAACTTAATAATATACATATACATATATATATTTAAACATAAAAACGTATAAAAAATTAACACGGACGGTTTGCAAGTAACTTGTTAATGCAATTTTTTTTGTTCATTAACCATGTATTAAAGTTTTTATATGTAGGTTTTCTGTTGGTATGAGTAAAATGTTGTGTTTCTTTTATGAAAATGTTGAATATGGAAGGGGAGAGGTAAGATTCATGTTTTTTAGCAAGAGTGGATTTAATTTTTGGCACTTGTAAAAGATTGTTAGATTTGGCTCTAGTGTTCTGGGAGTGAGATATGTGTGAAGGTGACGATTTTATGCAATTTAAATGGATAATTTTTTGTATGAATAGCTTCCTGATATCAAGTATTTTATTTTTAATTAAAAGATTTTCAGTGGGATAAAGATATGGTCTTTTGAACATAGTTCTAATAAGTGATTTATGAGCTGTGTTAAGTAACTTAATGTATGTGTCTGCGGCTCCACCCCATGCTGATATACCATAAATTAAAATGCTTTGACAAAGGGATTTAAAGTTTATTTTTGTAATTCTGATCATTGTACGAAAAATGTGTAATTTTCTTCGATTGATAAACCGCACATTTCAAAACGGTTCCGACTGGCTACAACGTCATTATGACATGGAAACCGCCACCTGCTGGTAAGACAGCTGTCACCAACGTTGCCCGGTGTGACGTCAACGCCGCCGAATACGCAAATAAAAGCAAAATGCCGTTTTGGCGGCAAATCGAAAATGGTACATTTGAAATCGTTACAGAAATTTTATTCATCAACATGAAAATAAAATAAAAATAACTTGATAAAAATAATTGTCGTAATGATTTTCTTAATCTGTTTCAAGAATAAAAAACAATGAAAATGTCTTACATGTCTTAAGTTTTGTCTCAAACTGATCGTTTACGAACAGACTGAACAGACACCCGTAAGCGATCAGTTTGGGACAAAACTCAAGACATGAGGCCCGTAAAGATGGACAGTGAGAGCTGACAGAAAATTCAAGAGTTAAAAAGTTCCCGTTACTCATTTACACACATATTTGCACACACAATCTGTTTGATAGATTCTCCCGTCTTAACAAACGGGTTGGAATCTCTAGAGCCCAGGCGTCGAGTGGGAATGCTGTCCTTGTTCTACCGGTATTTCAATGGAAGATGCTCCGAGGAATTAGCATCATTGAACCCCTCGGCACCGGTGCGTAGTCGGGAAACACGCCAAACGCGCGCCTAACATATGTACACGGTTGACAGTTGACGTTTCTACGTCTCGTTCTTGAGTTCAACAGCTCGGCTGTGGAACGGTTTGCTGGCCTCTGTGTTTCCTCCCCCCTACAACATGGGTCTCTTCAAGACCCATGTTTACTCCTTCCTCTTCTCAAATAGACCCTCCACACATCATCTGAACAGATGACATAGGCCCTGAGGGAAATTATTTTCCTAAGGGCCTCCTGTGTAAAGTTAATGTAAAAATATATATATATATATATTTTTTATAAAACTAGGTATAGGTAGGTAGGTACATAGTATTAATATTATGTACCTACAGAACGTGTACACAAAACATTATTATTAAAAGAGTATAATATTGTTATTACTAATATTATTGTGATTTATTATGGATCATAATTAATAACTATCGTGATCATGGAAAGAAACAAAATATGTTTAAAATATGGACGGCTATCAAAAGATTAAGTTGGAAGTACGAAGCCGTTGTTCTTCTCTTATCACTAGTCTTATAATCCCCTTCATTGTTAGAATCTGTGCAGATTATTATTATATTATGCACTAAAGAAATAGGTGTTTGGCAGCCAATGAAATAAAGATTACATAAGTGAAATATAACATAATATACTAATAAAACTAGGTACAAAATTAAGCTATTGCTTGAACAAAAACATTGAAGTTTAGTTCAACTACAGCGCTTTCTTTTAAAAAAAGATTTTAATTTATGATTAACTAGCTGATAAATTATTTCTCCCTTCGTGTCATTTTCCATTCGGCCCGTTCACCTTTAAGACTCCTCTTCCTTTTCCCCTCCCACGTCTCCTTCCCCTCCCGCGTTCACTTTTCCCCTTCCCGCGTTCCCTCTCCCCTCTCCCGCTTTCCCCTTTCTCGCGAACCCCCCCCCCCCCTCACCCATTCTGATTCCACCTTCTTCGCCTTCGCCTCTCCCTCCTCCCCCCTCCTGCGAAGCCCCCCTTCTTAATTCCCCCCTTCAAAACTGTTACAGGTAAACATTGACTTCTTGGAAGTTATCCACAAGTTATTTCAGTATATATTCTCTGAAAAGATTTTTATTATGTGAATTCCGTACAAGAGTCTCCACTGCTAGCTAATACCAGCATTCGTTATTTACTAGCTAATACCAGCATTCGTTGCAATGTCACTTAAATAAAGAAATTGTTTCTCCCTGCGTGTCCTTGCCTTTTCGACCCCGTTCCCCGTCCGCCTCCTCTTCCCCTCCACCCTCCCCTCTCCCGCTGACCACTTGACCCTCTCACGCATTCCCCTTCCACCTTCTTCCAGCGAACCCCCTTCCATAATTCCACTCTCCCCCCGCTTGTTTTTCCTGCCGCTAAACTCCATAAAATACACCCCAATGCCAGATTTCACCAGTGTATATAGAAACCTTCGCTGGCATGTTCACAACAAATCCCCAAATTTTCATCACAATCGGATGATTAGTAAAGGAAAATATTTCATAACGCCAGAGCTCACTATTATACATAAAAAACCATCGCGGAAATGCATACATCAAATCCCAAAAGTTTCATAGCAATTGGATAAACGGTATAGCAGCGCATAAAATATGAACAAACAAACAAACGTCGATTTTTATATATAAGATTTTGTGATCCAATATTATAGTCATGTTTTTTCCTGGGGTTTAAATTGTACATTGACTATTCATAGATAAAAAGGTAACTGTCTTTTTTATTCTACTTTTAAATCCCGTGACAGTAGATTCAGTTTTGAACTTCGCCGGAATAAAACGCGTGACTTCCGGACTTTTAATACAACAACGTTTTATATTATTGTTATCAAAATAGAATTATTGGTGAATGAAATTTTTTTCGATGAACTCAGTTCGTTTGTGATTTATGTGTCATTTGGCGTTTTTTCACGGTTTTGTTTGAAGTTTAAGCGCGGAAATGCTAATACATAAAAACAATACTACCAAAAAACTTTGCATAAAGCGTTTACAAAAAACAACTAACAAATAAAAGATGTTATCTAGTGCACTTTCTTCGTTTTTTTTTCATGTTGAAAATTTAATTCATATCGATACTGGTTTAAAAAGGGATAAAGACTGCAGATTCGATTGGATTTAGCTTTCTAATAAACGTTTCAAATATTAATTATCACTGTATTAAGATGAAAATAAGTGTCTTGGTATATCAAAGGCAGAAAAAAACTGAATGGTGAGGTAACATGAATTTACGGGACAACGTAACTGTTTTCTGATAACTCGCAGCATCATTCAGTAGCTCTTTCCTTGCTGAGAATAAAAGAAAGATAGAGATTATTCCCCGTATCAAATTTTTCAAATTAAAAATTTAATATCGATTTATTTCATTCAAAACTTATTATAGCATTAATATATACCTACATTCAAGTAAGCAATAAAAATGCTCAAAACGCACAATGATAAATTATTAAATATCGTGTACTTCTTGTAAGTATTTTTTGATCATAAGTATTTATGATTTTTCAACTGAACAAAATAAGTGTGTAAATTTAAAAAAATATATTTTTGTTTATAATACCTTAAATAAATAGAAAAACTGAGGTATTTTCGTCACGAAAAATGTTCTCGGATTTATTTTTTAATGATTTTAATTTAACCAAAATTAAAATTCTGAAAACTGCGTTTACTAGATTATATATTGATTTATTTTGTTGTGTGATTATATGATTTGAAATTTGAGTTGTTTAATAGAATCTACCGTTTGAAAATTGAACAAATCTGCCAACAACCAACGGTATAACCTTAGTATATTAAAAATAAACTTACTTTTTCAAAATTTAAAAAAAAAAAACGCTTACAAGATAAAATAACAATCTTTCAAAATCAATTTATGTTTTTTGTAAAAAAGAGTCAATACTTCTAGAATTTGATTTAAAAAGAACTAATTTCCGGTATTCTCTGGTAATACCCTCTTAAGTCGATTCCTCATTGCTGAGGATCGTGACCTCCACTCCAATATCCACGATGGACAAGGCTCGCGGAGAGCCAAGAAAAATGACATACCAGACGCCAGAGATGCTTTGTACCTCCAGCGCTTGGTGACCATCCTCTGATTCACCTGACATACAATTTGCCAGTGATTGTGAGTCTCTCCATGTCCCCAGTTTGGCTAGCAGCCTGTCCAAAGTATCTTAAAGTGTGTTGTAGGCAGACAGTTGTGGACAAACCTATTGTAGGTGGCTAGCTTTTCCAGAAAGGATACATTTGTGCATTTGGCTGTCCATGGAATCCTGAGCGTTTTTTTAAATCACCACATTTCGAGGGAGTCTACAAGCTTTCTATAGCTGGCTCTAATTGTCCATGTTTTTATACTGTGGAGAAATATGGATAAAATCAGTGTCTGGACGTGTCTCATCTTGGTGGTCTTTGTTATTCTTCTGTGACTCCTTTGTCTGTGAATCTTTTGTATTTTGCTCGAGGCATTTTTTATTATTCTTAAAGTCATATGAAACGCCAGACTGATAATCTGCGTTCAATGGAAAGAGATTAAATAATTAAGATCAAATAGAATCACTACTTGACCTGGGTGAAAAAAAGGAAATTTATTGAAAATGGAGTGTTGCACATCCGAAAATAAACAAATTCAGAGATACTTTTCGAGAACCAACTTAACCGAGAAGTTACTTTTTAGAAAAGAATATTCATATTACTCTAGATGTTATAAGTTATAACATAGTTATGTTGTAGTTATAACTTATAAATCCATGAAACATTAAACATCATCTACGCAGGTTAAATCGGCATTTAAAACTACGCACCTACAGCAATGTTTATGAAGTACAATTAAATTTGAAAAAAAAATATATATTTTCATTTATCGAGTTCATCGTGATTATTTTTTAGGCTGTTATGTCGTGTTGCTCTTTGTCTTTATGTAGCCAACGTTTTAGACACCATTACATTGTCCATCATCATGGCAGATATCAGATATTTGGTAGATGATGGTACACTGTACCGCTGCCCGAAAGATTGGCTAAAGAAGGAAGAAGCACAATACGGGATAATAACCCAAAAACTTATCACTATAATACTTTTGGCTGTGAAAGTCTCAAGTCATGTTCAAATATTTAATTTATCATTTTTCACTAATCGGTTTTCCTATGATTTTTATGAAAACGGCAGTAACTACTGTAGTAAGTACCTTACATAGATAAAAAATAATGCAATGCGAATTATCAACTTTATTATTGTTTCAATTTTCCTATCTACCTAGGAATAGGTAACTGCGGGTAATTTGCTGCCATGGCGGATGTCATCAATTTGAGGAAATGTATTCATTGTCAAGGTAAAATTACGCATCAGTGCTTTTGTTATGATGTCTTTTTGTGTAATTATATTTGTAATTTGTTGACAGATAGTAATATTTGTTGATTTTTTAATGTACTAACCAGACTAATGAGGAATATGGTATTCTCAATTTTGCGGAATTTCGTTTCAATTTTTCTCAAATTTTGAGGAGTCTTGTTCATTTTCATATTTTAATTTAGAATATTATTGTTATCTTCTTCTTCCATGACATATTACATTGATGGGAATAACATTCAAAAGTTTGTGTTTTAAAGATATAGACAGTTTGGTTTTCTGTCAGTTTTTGGTTATTTTTTTAATGTTTTGTCATTCACATTAATCGATAGGAATATTGATTGACAATGTTATTGAAAAGTTCTTCAGATCGACAGTTATGGACAATAAATAATAAACGGTCAATGTAAATAAAGAATTATATTTAAAAAGAACGTGTGGTTAGATTTAATCTACTTTTGACGATATTACTCGTATTATTTAATGAGTAGGCAACATTCTGCTAATGTGTTGATTCACAATAACTTTTAAATGAGTCCTTTCTTCTCTCAAAATATGAATCCAATAGTTCTTTAAATTTGTTTATATTAGTAGCATCGATGACATGTTGTGGAAGTTTGTTCCATGCATTGACCACTCTATTTGCAAGAATGAATGCCAAAGGTCTTTTGTTAATTTTTTTATTGTCCACGGAGATATATGTTTTTGTTGGTAATTAATGGTTTCTTGAATGACAGATTATAATGTCCAGATATTTTTTTTAATGTCCCAATCATATCACCCCTTTCTTTCTTTCTCTTAACGTTTGTAATCCTAGTTTCTTAAGTCTATCTTGCCTCTAGTTGCATCTATTCTTAAGTCTATATTGCCGATCTTTGAGGGCTATTGGTATTTTTTTAAATCGTCTTTGTACTCTCTCTAGTAGACCTATGTTCTGTAAGAGGTCGCACATATTATTTTGTAAAAAGAAAAGTTGGTATTTCCTTGATAAGTACTACGATCTTCGCCCTTCGAATACCTACATTATCAAATTGTGACTAGTCCACATACATACTGAACTAATGTATTCAAATTTATGTTTATGTTTTTACTGCACCTCTGACGGTATTCCGACTATGCCAAGGAAAGTCACTATTAATTTACTAAAATTTATTGAAGTTATATCTCAACGTGATAAACCGATTGGTTGTCATTATAATATATTATTTATTTTGATACTTGTGTAATATTAGTCCATCTTTTGAACTTAGTCTTGTGTTGTGGGCATTTACTCTTATATACATTATAAAATTGACTGTCCTGAATTGCTTCAATTAATTAACATCCACATACCCAAAAGATCTTGCCGAAATTTACTACCCTTTTATTTTAACAACACCAGAGGCCCTAGCACGCTTGCTCTATAACGATCGATAGGATAACTATCGGTAACTTCTCATCGTTCCCTACGACAACTGCAGATCGCAAACGAATAGGTGACAGTTCACAAAGACTAAGTGTCCTTAATATATTAGATATCAACTGTCGTTTGTACGTTTGAGATTTGCAGTTGTCCTAGGGAACGATGAGAAGTTACCGAAAGTTATCCTATGAATCGTTATCGATCGAGTGTGCTAGATTCCCAGGACACTTTCTTATCAAAATTCTCGGAAATAAATATTCTGATCTGGGAGATATATTTCACCTTAAAAATAATCAGTATAAAAGTTAAATTAAAACAAATAACTTTGTTTAAACCACTAATATAATCACAATCACCTACATGTTTCAAAACCGATGGTTTCTTTGTCAGGGTAGTAATGACAATGAGAAGTTACTAAACGGTCATTACTACCCTGACGAAGAAACCATCGGTTTTGAAACATGTAGGTGATTGTGATTATATTAGTGGTTTAAACAAAGTTATTTGTTTTATAATTAAATGAAACAATATATCTTAGTTACAACCACTGATTTATTTAGTTACACGCCGACCGGTTTCGGAACAACCGTTCCTTCTTCAGGGCAAACATACAATGATGACAATTACAAAATAGTGGGTGGGTACAATTTATCAGTAGGTGATGTGGTAGGGGTGGGGGCGTGGCTAGGAATTGACATTTGTTTTAATTTAATTCAAAATGACGCCACAATGTGATTTTGCGAAGTTTGAAGAAATAAGTATAAAAGTTGTTTATTTCAATTCTTTTATATTTCGAGACACAAATAGACATCTATAATTTCTGCAATTTTTGTGCATATTGAATGTCTATTTATGTGAGACTTCTTATCATCTTTACCAATGTATCTTATTTTATTACATGCTTTTGTTGTACCATTTTATTTTTTTCGTTGTATTATGTTTTCTTCATTATTTTAATTATGAAGGATTTAAAATAACTGTGATACTAAACTATTAAACTAGAATGTAAAAGCCCATTAGCGCGTGAACAAATATGTAAATAAATAAATAAATTTATATTCTCAAATTCATTTCAGTTTCAAGTTTGCTTACAAAATCGTGTCTTCTTCGGTCAATATAAAATGGTGTTTACAAACACATATATTTTTTATATCATTGAAGAAGAAGATAACAATAATAATCTAATTTCTTAAATATGAAAATGAATAAAACACAGAAAAATAATACCATATAATGGCTGTAACTGGGACTCGAACCCAGAACCTCACGTCTAACCGGGACATGCGCATTAACCAATTTTGCTATTGCACCCTATTATGTATTGTGACTGTCGTATTTGTCAACTTCATATTTCAAATTTCAGAATTAACAATATTATCTTCGACTAATGTTTTTTTTTCTAAATTATTGGCAGCTACCTTTTTCATTGGAAACAAGTGTTCAAAGAATATATTTGTTACCTAGATAGTGTCTCGGATAAATATATCCGATTTTATTTTTATGGAACACCTATTGAATTTTTATAAAAGTCTAAATGAATATTAATTTTTTTATAAGAAAAACTCTCTTTTTAACTTTTAGTTACAGTAACAGCCATTATAAATTTTTTTTCTGTGTCTGGTTCATTTTCATATAATTTTTTTTTTTTTTAATTATTATTGTTATGTTTATTCCCATCAATGATATATTACATTGATGGGAATAAACTTCAAAAGTTAAAAAGAGAGTTTTTCTTTAAAAAAAATTTATATATATATATTTTTTTTTTAAATTTTTTTTTATTGTAATTATAACATTATAAATATATTTTATTTAACATATTATATTCAATTACTACTCTTCCATTTAAAGCATTTGCTTGTGTATGGAAGAAGAGTGTACATAGGTGCTGTTATTAAATAGTAATTAGATATTTAATTTTACATGCTAAGCGCATATATGTATATGCGTGCTATAGTAGGTACATGTTATGATGGAAAATAATAAAGATATACAATAATATATATATATATACAATAATATTTGTAATAAAGTTAAATTTATATTTAGTAGAAAATATTAATTAAAAATTATAAATATATATATTTGTGATGTATGTATTTTGAAAAAAGAGAGAATGAAATGGAGAATAAAAGATATTTGCAAGAATTAATTTAGGTGACAGTCGTTTTAATCGTCGATTGTCTTTAACATGTTTCTTGATAGAGTGCAACATTTAAATTTTATCATTAATGCTTCTGATTTCTTCCGGTAGTTGATTTTTTGTTTGTATTTTATATATAATTACTAACATATTTCTTACCTGTATGTAACTTCAGGCGTAGTGAATATATAATTACTGGCATGCAATGCACACAAAGCCACAGGTATAAATGTCCACAGAAAAGATTTAATCTGATATTTCCCAATTTGTCCTAATTCTCCTATTATCCCATCTACATCAACATCGGCTGGCTTCATCTTCAACGAATATCTAACACTTATTTATAAGTACACCGAATTTAACACAAAAATAAAATGGAAAGTTAAAACATATTCGCGATGCTTTCTTAAATATGTATCAGGTATTCTGATTGTTTTTTTTTTATACTTTTGTTCCGTTGGGCGACCGTTTATTGGTGGGCTCTCATGTGCAACTGGTCACTTGTCTAATAATGCGAACAAAACGATTTTTCTAGTGGTATTGTTATGAACTGTGCACAATTGATGTTCTTGATAACTCTGTCAATCTGTGCGGAAAATTGAATAAATATTATTAAATGTGTCGCTGTGGAGCGGTTGTAGTGTCAATACTGCTGGAGGAGTATTATTGTAGTTTCTGACTATTGGAATTGACTGGAGATAAGGGAAAATGGGCCGAATCAAAAAAATAAATTTTGTCAAGATGGTCAATTCGATGGTAGTTTTCAACTATCTAACTACTCGTACATATGTATATCTGTATCTATCCGACAAATTTAATTGTTTTCAATTATTTTATATGGTGTTAAGATCATTTGTCATCAGTTTTCCAATATTGCTCTAAGATGAAATCGCTCAAAAAGAGACAGTAAAATTATGTTTTTAGGGCAGACTGAAGAATAAAAAGTAGAGAAAAAAAGGGAAAGAAGTTTTCTCCCAGCGTGCACAAATTTTTTTTTGAATTAAAATTTGTATTATTTCACACTTAATTATTTTAATTTGATATAATATATATGGTATATTAACGCCATGTTCCACACTAGAATATACTATCAGTATCGCTCTGGTGCAAGACCTCCATTCGGAATTAAAACGTTGCTTGAAATGGTTTTAGTCATGTTTGGTGATCAGATCCGAATCGGCAGGTACTTCCCTACGTTCCTCTTCCTATCTTCTTCCCCTACCTTCAGCCTCACTACACACCCCAATCGGGGATGCCTTGGGCTCACTTGCTCCAAACGTTCTAAAAAATTATTAGTATTCACATAAAAAAGGAAAAGAGAATGGTTGGGATAAATTTTATTTCTGATATTAGATTGGTTTTGAAAACTTTGTAAAAAAAACATTATTAAAGAAAAAACATAACCTTCAGTTGCCCTTAAGACCCGTTGACCAACGGCTGAGAATTAATGTTCCAAAATGCTTGCAACTGTACAGGGAGGTTCCGATGAGAAAGATCGATTATTCCCTATATTCCCTATATCCACAATTATACCCTCTTAAAGTGATTTAATCACTAAACGGCGCTATATAAAGGTAAGGTTAGCTATTTAATATTTATATGTATTTGTTTTATTTTTAGCATAGGCCATTCTAAGCAACGTTTCTGTGTTCAACCTCCCTGTATAGTTGCAAGCCTTATTAAACTTTTATTCTCAGCTGCTGGTCAATGGCTCTTAAGGAACATTCTTGGTTAGTTTAACCAGTGATTCCTGACATTATTTTTTGGTGTAAAATATACAAACGAAATTTAGGTATTGGACAGATAGGTTCGGGAAGTTACTTCATTGAGTGACCAGTGATGAGATGACACATGGACCAAAATTTCATTTACATTTTTTACTCCAAAACTGTCAGGATTGACTGGTTAAACTAAGTTAAGTACGTCCCTTAACACACTGTATATGTAATATTAATACGTCATTCCGTACATGTGAAGGAATGGGGCATAATTATCGTAATTGGTATAGGCATCACAGAACAATTATGATTTTGCTACTAATTACTAAACGAGTATTGTAGGTATTCACATTATGGGGAAATCAAAATTTTTGTGAAAAGTACCTGAAACGTAATACAATAATTAAAATTTGGTTAAACCTAATATTTTTTATCGAGTAATAGTTTAATGATAGAATAAGGAAAACCATTATACCAGATCGTGGTAATTACCTAATCGTGGAAATGCAGGTAAGAACGTACAGGGTTAAGGAAAATCGAATAAATAAGCTGATTACTTGTGACCTAGCCATAGCTTGATAATGTTTTCGAAGGGCAAAATGATTGCCATGCGTACAAATGATAAGCCATTTAAAACTACAACAGAAATATTTGTTTTCATTTGTACTCAACGATGAAAATAAGTTGAAAAGCGGCATTATGCTTGTGTTAGACGACGCGACGCCCTATGATAACAATACAATACATTTGATAGTTAGCTATAATAGGTAGCTATATTCTATTAAATAAATTATTAAAAAAAGAATTATGATGGGCTTAAATTGTGAGTATAGGTATACAAACAACTGATTTACGTTAGAACACAAATTTGTCGTGCTTAAATAAATTAAAAATTTTACCAAACAAAAACGTTTTTTTTGGGTCAAAATTAGGTTAATATACAATATTTTTTTATTTCAAATTTATATTTATTATTATCATAGTAGGTTGGACAAAATATTGTTTTAACAATTAACTTACAAAAAATGGTCAAAGTTGCTCTATAATCGTAAAAAACGATTTCTTTAATGGCCTGTATTTTATAATGAACTAGAATATTTTTTTATTAATATCTCATCAAATGCTAATGTTTTTACTAGCAGATTATTTGCATAAGGTTAAACTAAAAATTATTATCGTAATTAAAAATTAATCGTAAGAAAAATTGATAAATTGCAGAACAAACACACACATGCGATGAGGAAAAGAAATGAACTGAGACTCCCCCTCAGGAAAAAAACAGAGTCAAAATTCGTTGATGTACGAAGCGTTGAAGATATTTAAAGAATTACCAAAAGAAATAAAATTAGAAGAAAACAAAAAAACATTTAAAATTAAATTACGTAAATATGTGAGTGATATTTTGTAAATGTATTACTTCAATTATGTATATATGTATATATAAGGATTGTATTAGGACATAGATATCTATGTACCTACTTAAAATGAATCAATAAACAATAAAATAAACTTATTAACATTGAGAATATGCTTAAAACAAATTATTATTTGTGAGTTATCTGTACATCTAATTTCATACGAATTCTCCAGTCCTAATAAGTCCAAAAAAAGTCTTTCAAAATAACTTCTATTATTTAATTATTTTTTTATTTTTAGCAGCAATCTTCTTATAAATTTAATGTGAAAAGTGATGGTGTAGCAAAGTAAAATTATGCAACGTCCAATGTTTTAAATATAGTGTCCTCCGCGTGCAAAGTCGTATCTCCTCCAAGCAAAAAAATTTCTAATTAAGGAAGTGAACTAACAGGGAAGTATGTTTTCTGTATCTATTTGTAAATAATAGTTCTAGGTAGAGCCTGCGAAGTAATAATTAAATGTACAGCTTCCTTGAGGTGATTTCTCACAAAAACGGCGCTCTACAAATTATCCAATTATTATTATTATTATGAAGATAAAAATACAAAGAAATAATTGAATTTCAAGTACGTTACTGGTAGGAGAGAAGAACTAAGTCAGTACCTACTTATTAGAATAAATACATATGTTTATGTGCTAATCTAATAATGTTTTTAATAATATCTCTAATCATAATCTCTTGCCATGCAATAATATTTAAAGAAGACTTATTTTGCCAATGGAGGAAGGCTCGTCAAAGATTAATACAATTAGGACAATAAATTTATTAATATGTAATTCCTTAAGAATTTCAATTGTTTTCGTTGATAACAAATAGTAGTTGATTGATTACGTCAAAAATAACATTTGTAACACATCTGTTGGTAAAATGTTATTTATTGAAGGTAAGTTCACAGATCACATATAGTAAAAATAGTCACAGTGTATCAAATCACAATAATAATTAACTGAGCAAGGGATCGGAGAGAACCTTGCTGATTAGTCTTTGGGAACAACAAAACTGACTCATGCCGTTATGGTAACGGGGGCGGCGACTGTGTTCTGCTTAGAGGGTCGTACCATAGAACGAAGCGCAACTAAGACAGCAGTCGGGGTCTGGTTGGTGCTTTGCTTATGGAAGTAGAATACTCCTTAGAGGGTCGTGCCAAAGGACGAGGCGCAACTAAGAGAGTGTACTAGCCAAGGGCGAGCTGCAGACGAACTGGTTGAATTATTATTATTGAATTGGTAGTAATTCCTTGTGGTGGGGCGTGGTTTATGGGGCGACTCGAGGGTAGGAAATGCGCAGAAGGCGTCTGCGCAGCCTGGTTAGCCTAGGTTTGGGTGAGCAGGATGGCGCTGTACGGGGGAAAGAGATGGTGTAGTGGCAAGCGTAAAAACAGTGTGCTACACATTGCATAATAATGAAGGAAAATAGATCTTGTAAACTCCGTGTAGATATAAAATCTTTCCCCTCCACATTTTATTTTAACGAGGTGCAATTTTTGACAATCAGGAGTAAAGAACGCAATCGAATAATTTACAATCGAAAAAAGTTTCGAATTCGAACGTTTAAAAATCGAACGAAATTTTAGGGATAGTCGATAACAAGTTTTTCATCTCCCGTCGATTAATTCGAATCCCCCCTTAACAATTTTTTTTTGGGTTAGGACTTTTGTCTCACCTGACATGGTGAGACTATGGCAAAAAAGTGTTGTGAGGCTGGAGGTAGTTTAGAGGGATATTATATTATATATATTTTAGGGAAGGTGGGGTAGTACCTGGCAATTCAGATATGGTTAACCAATACGGTTAAAGCCATTTCAAGCAACGTATCAATTCTGAATGGAGGTCTCACACAAGGGCGATCCTTATAGTTTCTTCCACTCTGGAACGTGCCGCAAATATGCAATATATTATATTTAATTAATAAAATTGTGAAATAACACAAATTAATCAAATATATTTTATTTGCGCGTGTCGGGATTTGAACTCTGAGCTTCGCCCATCGACCCATAGAGGCCGTCAATTAACTAAACTTACTAATAATAGAATCATATACAGAAATTCTCTTTGTAATCTTATTAGCTACTAGGTATTTATGCGACTATATTATTTTTAATACTTTTCTCCTATCTTCAAAATAATTTAAAATTGGTCATGAATATTTCCATATATTGCCC
Organism: Limnephilus auricula; assembly: GCA_951813805.1. Taxonomy (NCBI): domain Eukaryota; kingdom Metazoa; phylum Arthropoda; class Insecta; order Trichoptera; family Limnephilidae; genus Limnephilus; species Limnephilus auricula. The sequence continues at coordinate 6,377,824 of OX638401.1, forward strand.
AATGCTGGTTTATCTATCGTCGTATACAATATAATAATAAAATCCAATATTTTTATTTTTGGAAAAAACTAACATTTCCAGGATACGAATAATCTGAACATATTTAAAAAAAAACTCCTACTAACATTATTAAAAGCAAAAGACGTTGCTTGTGCACTGATAGTAGACTTAGCTAACCGAGGAACAGGATCCAAGACGCTTGGGTAGTAACCCAAATCATTTTTCATCTTGGTCTAACTAACTGATTCGATAGTGAACATATCGCTTGAACATTGTAAGATAGGATGGCACGAGTTTTATTTTTGGGGTATTACGCCGTGTTGCACTACTTCTTTCTATAACCACTAGAGCGCTTTTTGCCACATTATGGCACTATTTCCAAAACCACGGTTTGCTTTGTTGCCAAAATGTGGCAAATTTTAATTTTTTTTTTAAAGCGACTATATAATACATTGTAAATTCAAAATATAACAAAATAAATATTCTCTAGATTCTTTAAAATATTTTAAGATTAAAGATTTAATAACTTTTTTTTTATAAATCCTACGTATATGTGATAGACGAATAGACAAAAGATAGGCGAATTCATTGGCTATATAGAACTGTAATCAGTTTGTATGTCTCCATATTCAAATTTGGAGGTATGATTTTTTTTAATGTGGGCGGAAGAATTTCCTTTGGCAATCCGAGAAAAAAGATTTAAATTGCTCTGTCGCTCCAGTGGTTAGCCAACATTTCGCGCAGCATTACAGTGTTCATCATCAGGGCAAATGTGTAATCGAATGATTGAATCGAATGTAATCAAACGAACACAAATCTGCCCTGGTGATTGTCATTGTAAGGCTTTCCGAAACGTTCCCTAAAGAAGGAGGCAGCGCGACACGGCGTAATACACCAAAAATAAATAATCGACAATACTTTTTTTTGTAGTGAAAATCCCAAATCACATGTCAAAACCTCAGAAGAGGTTTTTCACGTGTTTGTTTCTCGATTACTAAAGAATTTTTTTCGTTTAATACAAACATTATTTTAACACATAAATAAATGGACTATTGTACAGAGTCTTTTAACTAATGCCATTGTGTATTGTTTTTAAATTTTATTTTACATTCACAGTATTATTTATCGTATAGATTAATACCGTACAATGCTTTCTTCAGCAAGTCCGTGTAGATGAAATTAGTGATAAAATTATTAGAATTATAAAACTAAATATACATCATCTGTATTGACGTACAATCTTATTTACTTCCATGTAATCAAGAAATGATAATAGTTATCTAGTTGGTTGTGCTGACAGCCATTTGCGGAAGTCTATGAAACATTAATTTAGCTTTGTCATTGCGATGAAAAGTTTCCGGAAAATACGAAATACGACCTATTGATCTCCCATTTATATGGTTGGATATTATTTGAGAATTTCACGGCCAAAAGTATTATCGTGATATCTTTTTGAGGAATTATGCCATGTTAATTATGCCTTCTTCTTTTGCCAACGTTTCTGACAGCATTACAGTGTCCAACATCATTTTACTCTTTAAAAAAAATGGAGTAAGTAAACTCAGTTATTCCGGATGTGACAAGGTTTATAAATAATCCGGGTTCTCATAATTCTGTTAAATTCCTCAGTAAGGGGCAGTGGCGGTTGGCGGTCTTTTCAACGGAGGGTTCAGAAATTCAAGAGAAGATATATCTAATCGAAATTTATTTACTAACTAAAGTTAGTGGGAGGGGTACCTACATACTATTGTTTTAAAATAACTTGACACTCCTCGACACAATTCTTAGATAACCAGAAAAGTTTTGGAGGAATTAAAATGTTTAATGATTTTTACAGCACTCAATTTAGTAGTAGTAGTAGTTTGCAATTTTTTTGTTTTTAATAAGAAAAATAACGTGGAATGTAGGATATATAATTGATATTTTAAAACATAAAAAACCAAAAATGATGGTGGCACGAAATAAAATTAGAATTTTTCAGTTATACAAAAAATCCATTACACACAAATTTCCAACCTTTTTTTCATTAGTATTAGCGTTATTTTTTTGTATATATCACACTATATTCCGCTATTGTGAAAAAAAATTGCGACAGAATATTCGCGACAATCGATAAACGCAACCGCTTTCAATTTGGAAGCCGAAACAACACTGGAGAAAGCCCAACACAAAATTGCATAACGATCGACGTTTACCGAAACTTTAGTAAACGTACTCGTAACTAAGGGATATAAAAACTTATTTAAAAAAATTAATACGAAAATAGATGTCAAAATCGGTCTACTTCAATAGTAGATTTACAAATGCCATGAAGCTGGAATCAGACGATTCACTCGAGGGAAGGTTTCCGCCATGTTTTTTCGGCCTAATCGTCCATTTTGTTTCATTCCATGTTCACACGGCGCTATAGAAATAAGCGTTCACTCGTCCATTCCGACCACAGCGTCGCCGAGCGAGGTCAACCGCGCTGGAATTCGTTTGTTTTCCAGCGCGGTCCGGCCCCGAATTTTAAGGAAAAACATGTCAGACGCATCGATTTTTACGCAATTTTGTTGACACAATTAAATAAAAATAAATAAAAAAACAGTATTTTGTCGTCTTATAAACCTTTTTATTTTTTATGGCATAATAACACAATTTGATTTCACTTTTTTTTATTACGAACATTTTCCTACAAATTAATAATCTTACATATATTAAAAAACATATAAAATACATGGATAATAAGGGAGACCCAAAAATTTATATGAGAGGTGTTCCCAAAAGCAAACAAATTAGCCGAACGAATACCATTTTGACGTTTTGCGTGCGATTTGATAGCGTCCTTTCATGGTCCTTCCCATACAGGACGCGAGACAAACTGATTGAGAGTTCACTCGGTGTTCAGACGATTCACTTTGCTCTCTACGGCGCGCATGCGCGCGCGAGTGAAGGATGCCGAAGGAAAATATCCAACATTGTTGGATCGGTTCACTTGAAGATTTCATTCGGCAGTGTTCGGCACTTTCGATTCATTTCATGTTCAGACGTGTCATTCCGAGTAAACTAGGCCGAATGAAATGCGGAAATGAGCGATTAGTGAAACGTCTGAATGGCGCTTTAGCAAAAGGTTGGAGAAATGCAGAAACCAGAAAATAAAAAATGTACCAAAATGACTACAAAGTTAAATACCATAATATATAACATATAACATTTAACTTGCATCCATATTATGGTGCAAAGTGCAAAGTTCAACCGTCAGCCGGCCATCCTGAGGTTGGAGGTTGGAGTTAGCAAAAGGTTGGAGAAATGCAGAAACCAGAAAATAAAAAATGTACCAAAATGACTACAAAGTTAAATACCATAATATATAACATATAACATTTAACTTGCATCCATATTATGGTGCAAAGTGCAAAGTTCAACCGTCAGCCGGCCATCCTGCGATAATCTCGATAATCTCGGGCATCGCATCGGTGGGACTCGACAATGTTCGGAGGTCACAAGACATCTGCGAGCGCCGCACCGAACTGGGTTAATATTGCTTAGTTTTGTTCTGTTCACCGTCACAGGGATTTGTATCGGCTATGATTTTTTAGTATGGATGATTATGCGTGGATTACTCGCACAAATTGGAAATAGGTATCATATTTTTCGGTGGCGCGAGTTTTAATGTCGAGCTATCTATAATGTGCCTATATTATTATACAACTAGTTTCTTTTATTTTCTCATATTTTTATTGGGGGTTCGCCGCACAAACGCACTTTAGAGAAAACCGCCACTGGTAAGGGGTACACTTGAAAGAGGGTCGGTAATTTGGAGTCCACACCAAGTAAATTATTCCCTCATGTTGGAGAGAGTTCAGAAGAAACTTCAGAGATTTCTCTACATGAGGGAGTATGGTTATTTCCCGGCGCTCTATCCTACCGACGTTCTTTTGGGTATGCTTAGAATGAACCATATCTATACAGGTCAGAAGGGATGTACACATTGCCACACATTTCTTCAGATTGATTCGTGGGTGTTTTGATAACTCGGCAATCATGGAGAGCATTCATTTCTATGTTCCCGATGGTTATCTTCGACACCGACAGCATATACTGTTTTATCTCCCGGCCTGCAGGACTAACTTGCCAATGGTCATGGTGGTCGGGAGCGCAATCTTGCTGTTGAACAGAATTAATTCGGATATCGACATATTGAGCATTAGTGAAACTGCCTTTAAAAGGCAAGCTCGATTAATGCTTAAATAGTTAGTATCCTTACCACATATGATTAATGTAATCTTTGTAATACAAATTTACTTTAAAAACGAATTAAAATTTCAAATTTTGCAATGTTTTTAAAATAATTAATTGAATTGAAAACAGGCCAGACAGAACAAACGATACCCAAAAATAAACTCGTCCACCCTGACGAATCGGCTATTGCCGAGTATTTGGATTTGTTACTGAAGTCCTGAGAAGACCAAAAACGCATAGAGTACGCCCAATTAAGGAGGATATTCAAATTCACAAAAATCCCGTTATTATTATTAGATACGACGGGGCTAAGCTCAATAGCTTTTGGTATTCTAAAATACTGATGGCTGTACTAAAACTAAACGCAGAATACTACTTTAAATTATAGCATTTACTCTTGCACCACCTCATAGACGGAGAAAAATGTTATTTGAAAAAAAACGATAATTTTAATAGAAAAAACGAACATTTTAATAGAAAAAACGGTTAAAAACGGGACTGAAGTTCTTACGAACAAATTAACAGGGTTTTCAAGGTTTATTGGGGGGAACATTAAGAATAATTTGTTGGTATACGTAATTTCGTACGTATTTTACCGCCAATAAACATTGAATCACTGTTAATTTGTTCGTAAGAACTTCAGTCCCGTTTTTAACAGTTCATTTTTCTCCGTGTAGAGGATTAAAGCTGGAAACATGTTATAGCATTCACAAACATAAACACAAACTTCACCACAATCTCCGATTATAAACCTGCCATGATTATGGACACTGTAATGCTGTCTGAAACGTTGGCTTGAAATGAAGGAAACGCAACACGACATCACACCTAAAAAAAGTAACTATTTTCCCATTTTGGTGTTTAAAATTGAAGGTTAAATCTATAATTTAATAAAAGTAATTCAATAAGAAATACTTTCCGAATTAGAGAGCGATTATTCCTAAGTGAGAAATCAAACCTGCGATATGAAACTATTTTCTTAGAGAAAAAAAAAACCTAAGAAAATTGTTTAATTTTGCGAAATTTTAGAGAATTAATAAGTTTCTCACTTCAAACGCGGCGTCGAAGTCACGTTCTAGAAATTGAAAAATATAAGTTAATTTTTGAAATAAATTTAAAATATCCACAACGTTTTGAAGTTCTGCATGGTACGACATTAATATTTACTTGTCATGTTGTCAAATTAACAATGTCCCAATTGCAATTGATTTGCAGTGAAATACATTTAAAACGTGGTGTCGGGAGACGGCCATCATCACGACTTAAAAAAGTGTCCTTAATATATTCGATATCAACTGATCGAGGGGTGCTAGCCCCTGGTAATAATGCATAATATTGTAATAATGCAAAACATTGCATATAAACTCTCAACGCGGAATTTGTTCACTACAATTAATTGATAAATCATTTTGTTATTTCATCACACCATGGTTAACTGATTTGGAATTATGTTAAACGGTGGAAACGTACTTACGCCATTATTATTTCATACAGTCAAATTCTCATGTTCAAAGAACGAGAATTCCCATGGCGCAAAACAAAGCCAATGTTTTTGGTTTAGCAATTATCCGACAGTTATAAAAAAAAACAACACGGGTTTGGTAGCATTTTTATGCGAAATCTCGTAAAATTCGTTAATTTATAATATCCTTTGTGACAACTGTGAAGTATTTTCTTAAGGTTACAAAATTACAAAGACGCAAATATGAATAATTCTGGTAGAAAGGTTCTCAGATTTTTTGCGCTGAGGCCTATTGTTTATTACAATACACCTTCACAATCCATTGATATGAAGAAAAATGTATTTTTAATTTAAATTATAATGCCATTAAAATAATAAAATTCTACGTATCCACACGGTATTTGAGATGCACAAAGATCGGGCGTTACTGCAGACATCAAAATAAAACATTTATTTTTTTATTTGTGATAATGTATTACAAGATATTAACATAATATTTATAATACATTATTCCCAGTGAGTTTGATAAAACTCATTTCAAAAAGGACAACTTTATACGATTAAAAGAAAATTATTTTACATAGATTTTAAGACACACTTGATTTTGTTAGTTGAAGAATATTTCATAAATAAATTTCGAAAGATATACAAGAGTTACAAATAAAGATTGCTATATAATATAGTCACTGGTTAATGCTGTTGAGAAAATATTATTTTAGAGCTTTTGCTAATGCTTTTTTGTTTGATGCTGGAAGTTTAAGATTATTAGTGTGTTAATGAAATAACATGGGACGGTCGGTCTAAGAGCGAGGTCGACAGCAGTATACACCAGGCTAGGCTTGCATTCAATAAAAGGTCGAAAAGAATAAAATCGAATAATATAATATTATTTATTTTTATTATTTTTTAAAAAGAAAGACAAACATTCCCGGGTTACGAATAACCCAACAAAATTTGAAAATCTCCTACTACCACCACACTAAGCGGAAGATATTGCTTGTGTTGTGACGTAGGACTTAGCCAGCCGAGGAATCGAACACGGAACGTCTGGGTGGGATCCAAACGCAATGCCCACTCATCCACTGACCGGTCAATATAGACCTAAAACTGAGAATACTCATCAAGACCGTACATCAAGATACTCATGGAGTATCTTGATGTACGGCTGCGAAACATGGTGCCTATCCGAAAGAGATAAACGAAGACTAGAGGCTTTTGAGATGTGGTCCTATAGAAGACTATTAATTTCCTGGAGAGACCACATTACAAATGAGGAGGTTCTCCAAAGAATCAAAGGAGGAAGGCACCTGCTCAGGACCTTGTGCGAAAGGCGTGCAAGATGGATCGGCCATATAATACGACAAGAAGGCCTCTTGCATGCCATAATGGAAGGTATGACCGAGGGGACAAACTCTAGGGGACGCCCACGCCGAGAGTACCTGGAAGACCTGCTGGTGGACATGCGCTGCTCATCATATGCAAACTTCAAAAGAGCCACACAGGTCAGGGAAGAATGGAAGAGAAAAATAGAGGAAATTGCTGCAAACCAATCCCAGGATTGAAACCAGAGAGAGAGAGAGGTAATGCGTTGTATTGCGTATGTGCGACGTATTGTAAGGATGGAGTTAATTCCAAATTTAGTCGTGTAAGTAGATGACGATAAGTGTATTTGTTAACGGTAGTGTTGGTATGTGAGGACTGTTGGATTATTTATAACGGCAGTTGTGATGCTATATTTTGGCAGAACTTAATACTCAGACTGACAGGATCCATGTTTTAATAATTGTTTGTCGTTTGTTATTTTATAAGTCATCAATTCGAGAAGTAAAACATCATACTTATTTCTGTTGACTATGATGATGTGCTAAATGTGAAATATTCCTGGGTAATGTAATGAAATATATTGAAATGTGATGAAATGTAATGAATGGTGATGAAATGTGTTGAACAGTGATGAAATGTGATGAAATGTGATGAAATGTGATGAAATGTGATGAAATGTGATGAAATGTGATGAAATGTGATGAAATGTGATGAAATGTGATGTAATGTGATGAAATGTGATGAAATGTGATGAAATGTGATGAAATGCGATGAAATGTGATGAAATGTGATGAAATGTGATGAAATGTGATGAAATGTGATGAAATGTGATGAAATTTAATGAAATATATTGAAATGTGATGAAATGTAATGAAAGGTGTTGAAATGTGATGAACAGTGATGAAATATGATGAAATGTGATGAAATGTGATGAAATGTGAGGAAATGTTATGAAATGTTATGAAATGTGATGAAATGTGATGAAATGTGATGAAATGTGATGAAATGTGATGAAATGTGATGAAATGTGATGAAATGTGATGAAATGTGATGAAATGTGATGGAATGTGAGGAAATGTGATGAAATGTGAGAAAATGTGATGAAACATGATAAAATGTTACTAAATGAAATGAAAAGTTAGTAAATGTAAAAAAATCCAATGAACTGTAACAAACTTTTAGTTTTCAAAGGAAAAAAAATAATCCTCGTTGGCTTATATCATCTTTGGAGATGCTGTGTAGGGGTTCAGGAAGGAGAGTTCTGAGAGGGAAAAATTTATGAGGGGTGGGTAGAAATCTAAGCGTTAATGTGTCCATGAATGATGGACGTACGAATCCACCCCGCACACTACGAGGCGTTGGGTTGAGAGAGTCCAGCTGGAGGGTTTAACCACTGGAGTGATAGAGCAATTAAAATATTTTTTCTCGGATTGTTAAAGGAAATATTTTCGCCCACATTAAAAAAATCATTCCTCCGAATTTGAATATGGAGACATACAAACTGATTATAGTTCTATATAGCCAATGAATTCCCCTATATTTTGTCTATTATCACATATTTGTAGGATTTATAAAAAAAATATAATTAAATCTTTAACCTTAAAACATTTTAAAGAATCTAGAGAATATTTATTTTGTTATATTTTGAATGTACAATATATTATATAGTCATTTTAATAAAAAAAAATTTTGGAAAATTTGCCACATTTTGGCAAGAAAGCAATCCGAGGTTTTGGAAATAGTGCCATAATGTGGCAAAAAGCGCTCGAGTGGTTATAAGGTCTTAATCAACCGGTCTTTTACCTACGGCCCGCCACAGAGTAGGTGGGCCAATGCATCCGCCGCGAAGGCCTGGACAAAACTCACCCCATGAACTCTGGCACCTTGCTAAGACACCAAACGTAGCCAGCCACTTGGGATGACCTATGGCAGGGGTGTTGGTTATTCAATAAATGATTCCCGGGGCGGCGGTACACATAACGTCTCCAAAATTGCGAGTAAAAAGCGGTAATGTGGGTACCAAAATTATATTTTAATAATATTTCGATATTTGAAATGTGCATAAATCTGAATCACTAATTACTTTATAAGTTTATACTCACGCTATTTTGCGCTAGTCATCTTATAAAATTGGTGGACTCTCGAAAAACTGGGAAAATTCTGGAAATTTAAGATAACTTGTATGCAAAAGTTAATGGAAAATCAGAAGCTTATTCTGTCATACGTCGACCTAATATAATCCTTTTAATATATCTTTTTTCCATGTAGGTTAAAAAATATATCGGCCGGCTTACATAATCCACGTAATTAATTAATACTCGTAACGTTGTGTTGTTTTGAAAATTCAATTAAAGCGTGGGAGAAACCAATTTGTACTTATTTGAGCAATATCTTTCTCTTCATTTTCCTTGTTAGGGTAATTTCATAATAGGCTTTACACATGTTTGTAAATTAGGTTTTACGCAAAAGGCAAAGAAGAAATTTAAAATGTAGATCACTCAACCCACATGAGTCTGAAATGGTAACAACAATGGAAATTAATTCTACGATAAAAAGCTATAATCTTCTAATAGTAGGTATCTATTATTTAATGTTTTAAAAAATTTGTTTAATGAATTTTGTACTAGCCTTTATACTTGTGAAACATGGTGTCACTATCGAATCAGCTCGATTCAATGACTCCGGATCCAATATAATAATAACGCGTGCAGTATTATATTTGGATACAGAATGGGATATACAGAATGGGACAGAATATGTAAACCTTTCAAAGATCCACAATCAATTCTAATCCTTCACAATGCCTTAATTAGAATTAAACTTAAAAAAGGAAGCACTATTTGGAATCCACATTAATGCAAATGTGAAAACATTGTAATATCAGTTCAAAAAAATGCTAAGAATGTTATCCTTCAAATTGGACTACATGATCATCTTAAGGCGCAGGTTTTACGGTAACATTTTGGAAATTTATTCAGTAATGAGTGGACATTTGAGGGTAGAGGTCGCGCGCTCGCATTGCAGTTCCGTCAAGCAATTAATGGGGAAATGGGTGTTACACAAGCAAAGTAGAAATTAAATAATTAATTATTTTATCGTATAAAAATGAATGTTTCTTTGTTTGTTCCTCGTGCGGAACATAAAGCATTTATCCGATAGCGATTTGTCAATTATTTCCTATCTAGCGTTATGAAATTATTTCCTATACCATTTATCCGATTGTGATGAAACTCTGGTGAGTTGTTATGTGCACACCCGCAAATGTTTCTATAAATAATATTGAGCTCTGGCGTCATGAAATTTGTAAAAAAAATACATAAAAAATTAATGTTTCTTTGTTTGTCCCTTATTCGGTACCTAAAGCATTCATCTGAGTGCGATGAAACTTTGGCGGATTTTTCGTGTACGTGTACATGCCCTTGAAACTTTCTATATATATTATAGTGCAAGTGAGCTCTAGCGTTATGAATTTATTTCCTGTACTATTTATCCGATTGTGATGAAACTTTTGTAAGTTGTTAAATGCACACCTTCGTAATTCCTTATACGGTACCTAAAGCATTACTCCAATTGCAAAGAAACTTTGGTGATTTGTTGTGCACATACCTGTAATGGTTTCTATATGTAGTGCTGAGCTCTGGCGTTATAAAAAAATTCCTATACCATTCATTCGATTGCGCTGAAACAATAGGTGATTTGTTGTGCACACGCCCGCGAAGGATTCTATATACATATAGTGGTGAGCTCTGACGTCATGAGATTTGTAGAAATAATTACAATATTTCCTTCTCACCCCCATTCACCTTCAGCCACACAACATACCCCAATTGGGGATGCCATAGTCTCACTGACTCCAGACGGGAGCAGGTGGGACTTTTGTAAGGTATTCATATAAAAAAAGGAGTGGCGGACGTATGAATCCATCTCTCCCACAGCGGGGCAAGGCGATGAGTCGAGAGAGTCAAATAAATTTTGGGTAATTTGTACACGAGCTGCCAATAAGAAGGAACAGCCTCAGGAGCACACGTGCTTCAAGAATTATTCAGGGTCGTCTACCGCGATGGAATCCTTAATCTACCGTTATTTCAGACATGGAAGATGCTTCAGAGAGGAACTAGCGTCATTGGTCCCTTCAGCACCGGTGCAAAGTCGGGAAACACGCCAAACGCGCGCCCAACATATATACACGGTCGAAATTTCTCACATGAGAACGGGTCGCTTCTACCACTCGTTCTTGAGTTCAACAGCTCAGCTGTGAAACGATTTGCCGGCCTCTGTGTTTCCTCCTTCATACAATATGGGTCTCTTAAAGACATTTTTTCTCCGGGCCTCCTGTGCGAAGTTATATATAAAAATAAATAAAAATATTCTACTATTATTGTTGAGAGGTTTAAAAATTCCGTACGACTAACACTGTTTAACACAAGTACTAAAGATAAAATTAATATCATTCTAAAATCCACAAGTCTTGGCAATTTTTGTAGGATATTATGCTGAATATTTGCATACCAAGTTTACATTTAGTTGATTTTATATCAATTTGTATTAAATTTTGTGATTTTTCGTTTATGTGCGTCATTCTACTTTTTGTTTATCTGAGCTAATATTTTGAAATATATTCTTTCTTGAGTACGAAAAAATTTGTCGAAATAAACTTTCAAAAACAAAACCACCTTTTGTCATTTCTATTGCACGTACTTAAAAATATTTGTCCCAAGTTTATTTTATGATCTCCCTTTATTCACACCCATTATTTTCGGAAATATATTAAAAAAAAAAGTTATTACCATTTTACAAACCATACAATCTACGTCAAAACACCATTAGATTCAAAGTCTCATTGAGTAAAAAACGGAGACGTCAAAAAAGGTTCAGGGCGTAAAAGATGTTTCTATCTATCCATTCCATTGCTAATATGATTTTTTGTCTGTCTAGCTGTATCCACTATCTAGTAAACAAATTTAAATTTTATAGAGCAAGTGTATTTTTTATTTCGTACTTTACCAAAATGCTAAATGGTTTACCAATTTGGTGTCAATCTTACCCGAGTCTGCCCCATAGACGGCAAATATTGTGGTTCGCTAGCGGGCTGTACAAGTACCAAAAATACCTAACTGCAGTGAAGCCGAGTTTTGATACCCCCCCCTTAAATCATACGATGTACGTCGTGATTACTTCAAGAATGATACACTTAAAACTATAACGCTTATCGTTTACGTAGCTATTTACGAGCGACGCTACCGCTACCTGTCATACAAATTTGCTAGTGCAGCGCCTAGCGACGATTTCAAACACTAATAATAGTATTGAAAATACAAACGAGCTGCGATCGCGTCGCTTGAACGTAGCTCCATAGAAGAACGGCGTAAGGCAATTGACTGATATAATATGTTTATATAAAATTATTCACGGCCATCTTGATACTACATTATGTCTTAGCAATATTGACATAAATGTCCCCAATTCTCATTGTTTAGGACGCCATAACATTTTTCACCTACATGCATTTAAAAATAATATCACCTACTTTAGCCCTCTGACCCAGACGTCGACTATATAATAAGATAGAGTGTGCTGAATTAGAAATTTTCGTCGATAATTTGTACGGATTCAAAAAAAAAAAATCTGGCGCTGTTAAAAAATATGTTCTAATTATATCTATTGTGTCAATTGTCTCTGAAATCGGGTCACTGGAGCCAGGATGCGGCTAATGTCCTCCGACAACACGGTGGTGACCGAAGCCTTCCAGCACAAAGCGCCACTCCTGATTGAGTTCTGGGCCCGAACTTACCTAAGGCTAACTCAAGACAAGAATAATAATTGATTATATATGTTTTTTTCACATAGCACTCATCTTAGGGTAAATTGCCTTATAGGTACATATGTTTTTTTTAAAGTTTGTACTGTATTTTCCATATTATTCTACTAAAAACGGGACTGAAGTTCGTACGAACAAATTAACAGGTTTCAATGTTTATTGTCAGGAAAATGTAGGAAAAATTATTATTATGAATTATTAGAACAAATTTCGTACGTATGCATTGTTGGTACAACGTATTTTTTCGTTGTATCGTTATGTTGTATTATATTCTCAGGGCAACTAGATAAAACATTTCTAAATCAATGTTTTAAAAATATGGCATGATAAAATTATCGTGAGGGTCAAAATCGATTTTTCTCCGTGCAACTTAATAAAATAATCCAAAGGACTTCATAAATTGCTTCACGACAAACGGTTAACTACAATAGCCTACAGCAATGAATAAAAAAATCATCGTTAGCTCATTCCACATCTCTAAACAAATGCCCCATACCGCTTAATTGTTGTTTCTCATAATCATCATCTTCATTAAGTACAGCAACCTACATTATTGACTCAGTTTCGCGAATAACTTCCTGATTTTATCAACAAAAAAATTCACTCGTTTCGTCCAAACAATCATCGCAGTGCGGAAGACGGTCTGATGTGGCATTTAACTTTTTAAAGTCATTACTTATTATGGCGATCATTAAAATTAGTGTATTTTATAATATTAAAGGTGTTTGGTCTCATTTAAGTGGGATCAGAAATGCAACATTGCTTTTTTTCATGGTCTTGGAAGTAATAAGCCCAGTTATTAATCATTAATATTTATATTTTTTATTTTATTTTATTCGGGAGACCAATAGTGTACATTATTAATGCAACAAAATTAGATAAGTTACATTAATTGTACCATTTACAGGTTTCCACATGGGTATATTGTATATATATATGTTTATTTTTTCAAAAACATTAGAAACATACTAGATTCCAAATCTATGAAAATTGTTTATTACTCTCTTTGTCAATCAATCATTGAATATGGAATAATCGCATGGGGAGGTGCAACACTATCAGCTATAGATTCATTATCGAAGGCACAAAAATTAATTATGAAAGTTATTCTTAAAGTTCCCATAATAACAAGTACTGTAGATATATTCAACAAATTCCATGTATTAGATATTCGACAAATTTACACAAAAACTATCTTAACTCATCTGTTTAAAAATAAAACACATACATTTTATAAAAATACCCAAAATATTGTAAACACGCGGCACAAAACCAAAGAACTCATACAAATACCTAAAACAAACACAACATTTGGTCAAAGAAATTTCAAATACATTGCGTCTAAAATATACAATAACCTACCTGAGAAAACAAGACAATCGAATAATATTAAAAAATACAAAATCCTGATCAAACAATGGATCATCGAAAAAGGTCGTGCAATAATTAGTCACCTCACCCAAATATAATCGTATATCTCATTATTGTTACCACTACCTACCAACCTGAAAATTTTGTCAAATATTTTTGCTTTATTGAAAAATGTACTTTATATTATAATTAGAAAATATTTGTAAACTAGTCTGTCTCGACACAGGAGTTCCTAGTGAGACAGGCAAGGCCAAAAAAAAAATGTAAACCTTATGATATAGATTCAATAAATAAATAAAAAATAAAAAATAATAATAAAAATATAAGTGAAATGAGTTGATTGAAAGGGATTGGGGAGAGGGTGGGATGGGGGGGGATCGGTCTAGTTGAGGTATAGTATGTATACTAATAAAAATACGGATTACAAGCTTTAAAATAGAATAAGAAGTTTATACGGTGGTTGTAGTATTAGATGAGTATGTATAGTTGTTAATCTACTCCCCTATTCAAACACGAGACATGTTTTCTCTATTGAATTGGGTAGTTTAGTTAAAAAGAAATTACTTTATGGTAATTAGTTTTTAAGAACCATATGTTTTTATTTTGTAAATCTGTTATATGTATGTATTACAAATAAAAATACCAAACAAATACAAAGCATTCACTTGGGAGTATTATTGGAAGTGACTAGCAAGGAAACACAGGGGCTAGAAAAAGATTTAAGATTGCTAGAAATATGTTAAAGAAATGATGTAATGATGATTTGAGGATAATAAATAAAAGAGATATAGAAAACGTGGAATTATTATTGCAATCAAAAGAACCGTGAACAACTTAAGATCTTATCAAACAGTGACTCAAATAGGCAGTTATTTAAATATTGCAGTCAGCAATGTTTAACATATTTATTTAAACAATATGGTTTCGTTTTCTGATATTATAACGCGGACATTTAAAATTAATACTGTATAAAAAAGAGCGTTTAACCCCTCAGGCCTCGGGCATATTCTCTCAGAAGTTCAGAATATTTTCGCTTTGCAATAAAATCCAAATGAATTATATATTTCTGAATGCACCTGAAAAATAAAAAAAACCATTTTTGAAATGTGATGATTTAACAGAACTTCAAATTTTGTTATTAGAAATAAACATAATTTTTGAAATATGAAAATTTTTAAAAGTGGCTTAATATTTTATTATTTTGTTGTTTCATATAAAAAATAATTAATAAAAATTTCATAAAAATTTTAAGTGGCGGTCGGAAACATTGGCTGTATATTTTAGCTAGGTGTATATTTTAATTCTTGGGTCGTTTTAAGGGCCGGCAGTACGCGCCCAAAAAGAAGAAGAGATACGACAATACGAATGTTTGAGAGAGCGCGCTTATATTAAAAACGATCAAATTCAAGCGAAAAATGGGAAAATGTTTAACAAAACACGACTCTTTTACAATAGAGCAAAAATCTCTCTTCAAAACCTTAAGAATCATTTAAAAGAAAACAGAATTTTTTCATACATATAACTAATAAATAATAACTTTCGGAGCATACTTTGAGATTTTTTTCTATCGAGGGAATTTTATGTAATTAACCTTTGGGCTCTATAAATCTTCAGTTACTATCTTTAAAAATGACATATATTTTTTTAAGAACTTAGAAACTTAAGTGTTCAAGGGACATAAATATGTTACAAATCAGTAGAAAATCGGAATTCCGGCCCTAAATATTTGAACATAAAGCATGGTGTTTTCTCTTTCTAACGCCATTTAGATAATTTTTCTCCCAAGATACACAACGATTTATATGCGCTGTTCCTAAAAGCGAACAGCCTAAGGGGTTAAGAAGGATGTAGATTGCTGGAAGCGCAATATTGCACTGTAAACAACTTACCCGAGTTCAATGCCAAGCAATTACATTATTGCTTAGTAATTGATAATTCATCTGGATTTGCATACCAAATGTCAGATCAATTTTGTTTTTGCCCCCTGTCTATCATCTTCAAATAATGAACATTTTTACCAGGGATGGCAAACCAACTTTTTGAACATCTTATATATAAAAATTAATGTTTGTTTCTTCGTATTTTATGAGCTGCCACACCTTCATCCAATTCCGATGAAACTTTGGAGATTTGATGTGCGCATACCCGCGATGGTTATAAAATAGTGAGCTCTTGCGTGATGAAATTATTTCCTATTATCCGATATCCGATTGCGATGAAAATTTGGTGAGTTGTAATAAACATGCCCGCGAAGGTAATACGAAGGTAATATGCGACTTTTTCTACGTCTTTAAAAAAAAAAATCAAACAAACAAATCTTCCGCATGTTGTCACTGGTCACTTAACTGGGTAACCGTCCAACCTCTTACCCCACCCCAAACTGTCCAACAACTACTATTTTTTTTTGTTTTTGTAAAAAAAAAAAAAATTCCACCGGACACCAAAATTCAATTTACATTTTTTACTCCAAACAATGTCAGAAATCACTGGTTTAAAGTAAGTCAAGTACGATCCTTAACATCCTGCGTTATGAAATTTGTTAAAAAAAATCAATATGTCACAAGCGAGTTGCTTGAAAAATGGGTTTATTTTATGGAGTTTAGCGACAGGGAAGAAAGACGGAAGGGGAGGGAAATCCGGGAGAGGTGGAGGGCAATTAAGGAGGGGGTTCGCGGAAGGGGGACGAGGGAATGAGGAAGGCGGAGAAAGTGGAAGGGAAATGCGTGAGAGGGAATTAGAAGACAATATTAGCGAAATTCAATCAAAAATCTGAAACAGAAAAATCAGAAAAAGATAAAAATCAGAAAAGGTTCGAGTCCCAGGTGTGACCGCACACGGAGATAAATGTTATTCTAAAATACGATCATTTTATTCGTAATAACGGGACTGAAGTTCTTACGAACAAATTAACAGGGTTTCAATGTTTATTGGCGGGAACATGTAATAAACATTGAATCACTGTTAATTTGTTCGTAAGAACTTCAGTCCCCTTTTTAACCGTTTTTGCGAATAAAATGATTGTATTTTAGAATAACATTTTTCTCCGTGCATCCTTTTCTGATTTTTCTGTTTCAGATTTGCGATTGGGTTTTCACTAATATTGTCTTCATTAATTAAAACAAAAAAGTTTTTAAGTAATTTATAAGGGGTAATTAAACTATTATTTTACAAATTTCATTTAACAGCTTCAATATTCTTGTCACGCTATCCTGTGCTAGAATATCTGTTCAGCCTTGCCGCTTCTTGAATACGTCGTGGCGACGACTGGGCTGTTTTACTAAAATATTAAAAATCGTCGTTATTGAAGTAATTTGCTATTTCGTCAAGCTGAGAGAGAAGTTTGATCAAATTGTGTGTTAAATCAAAAAAGGCAACATTTATGTTTTACGGACAGATTTATTAGCCCCTTTCTTCTAAATAATGTTTATTGGCGAAATAATAGCTATACCACTCGTCCAATTATCAAAATTACAAAAATTTTCGTGCAACAAGGAGCATAAAGTTATAAAAAGGCAAAGTCTGCCCGCGTGTCAAGGGTTCTCTATGCCTGATCGATACCGTATAATAAAGTGGAATATCAAAGAATGCATTAAAAACTAAAGTGATGTTATATCGATATAACATTTATTGTTGTTATTTTTAGGCCAGAGCCGTGTTGGGGTTTTCACCATTTGTAGACTTGCGATTCGGAGATCCTTGCGATATCTGTTTTCAAATCTGTCCTGAGGCCCTAGCACGCTTGCTCTATAACGATCTGTAGGATAACTATCGGTAACTTCTCATCGTTCCCTACAACTGCAGATCGCAAACGAATAGGTGACGGTTCACAATGACTAAGTGTCCTTAATATATTCGATATCAACTGTCGTTTGTACGTTTGATATCTGCAGTTATTATAGGGAACGATGAGAAGTTACCGACAATCGGTCGGTAACTTCATATCGAGCGACCGTGCTAGCACACCTGATGGTGGAAATATTTTAAAGAAGTGCAAGAGGAAGCACAACTCGACATGATATCTCAACAAAAACTCTCGAACTGTGAGCTCTGGGCATGGTTGATACTATACTATCACTAATTAAAGACAAACGCAGCATTGATAACATAATACTCGTATGTTTTACAATTTTTTTAACTACGGCCCAACTTTTCTTTTCCTGTATAACGAACGAGAACAAAATAAGTATCAAATTATCTAAAATAGGGTAATGAGGATAATACTTCAGCGAAATAGATTTTCAAAAGCAAATAAAATGTTTAAGGAACTTAATTGGCTAACCGTAAAACAGATACTAACCTTGAACACGATGATATTTATCATTAAAATAGTAAATAACCTGTTACCAAAATACTTCTCAAATAAAATTATGTATAACAAGGACATTCGCAGACATAACACAAGGACGTGCAAGGAAATCAGGCTACAAAAAAAGGACAGAACGAATACGCAGAATAGTCTGCTGTACAAGGGATGAAGTCCGCACCAATAAGGTTCAATATGTATTTTAGGAGCTACATCAAACTGGAAAAAATACAATGTAGTATGCAATATGTAATGTTAAAATTAATAAAATAAATAAATAATTAAGACACCCTGTTGAGTATATTACCTACATTCGACAAGTTACTATCCCAATATATTTTAAATATTCATTATATTTTTATTATTACTTTAATAGTTTTTTTAATATTTATATAAACCTAGCTGATACCCGACATGCGTTGCAATGCTAATTAAATAAATAAATTATTTCTCCCTTCGTGTCATTTCCCATTCGCCTACGTTCCCCTTCCGACTACTCTTCCCCTCCCACGTCCCCTTCCCCTTACGCACTCCTTTTCTCCTTCCCGCGTTCTCCCTCCCTTCTCTCGCTCTGCCCTTTCTCGCGAACCCCCCATCCCTTCACGCATACCGCTTCCACTTTCTTCGCCTATCCCTCTCCCTCGTCTCCCCTCCCGCGAAGCCCCCATCGTTAATTCCTTAATCGACCCTCCCGCATACCCCTCCCCCACGCCTTTTTCCCTGCCGCCTAACTCCATAAAATACACCCATTTTTCCAACTACCCGCGTGACCTATTTATTTTTTTATGCAAATTTCATAATGCCAGAGCTCACCAATATATATATATATATATGTATACATATATTTATATAGAAGTATTCACGGACATGTTCACAACAATTCAGAATAATTTAACAGCAATCGGATGAAATTTTAATCGCAATCGTATGAATAGTATAGGAAATAATTTCATAACGCCAGAGCTCACTATCCTATAACCATCCCGGGTATGCGCACATCATATTCCCAAAGTTTCGTCGCAATCAAATACGGTGTACCCCAAGGAAGTGTCTTAGGACCTTTATTATTTTTGATTTATATAAATGATATCTGCAACTTACATATCAAAGGAAAAATCATTAGTTTTGCCGACGACACTGTTATTTTATTTAATGAAAGTGATTGGGTAACCACTTACAAAGAAGCTGAACATGGGCTTGTACTTCTACAAAAATGGCTCAAGCAAAACTCACTTACACTTAATGTCAACAAAACTAAATATTTAACGTTTTCTATAACAGCCAGAGGACAACCATCCGAGGATTATGCTCTCCAATTACATGATTGTCAAGGAAAAAAATTAACACAATCATGTCACTGCCCCACCATAACACACTCTAGAAACATAAAATATCTTGAAATCGATGAAAATTTTCGATGGGACGCTCACATAAATAGCATTACAAAGAAACTCACAAAGCTCATGTACTATTTTAGAAACATACGCAATATACTAAATAAAAATGATCTATATAAAGTCTACAATGCTCTTTGCCAATCACGCATAGAATATGGAATATTGGATGGGGATCTGCCTCAAACATTCACATGAAGCAGCTTGTTAAAACACAAAAAGCAATAATAAAAATAATCCTGAAAGTACCCATAAGAACTCCATCAAAAGAAGTTTTTTAAAAATTTAATGTGTTCAGCATTATAAAACTGTATTAAAAAATGCACTACTCAAATTTAAAGAAAAATATGCATACCTTGCTGACCAACACACCTATACTACAAGGACAAAATCTTCAAAACTACTAAACATTCCAAAATTAAATACAGCTTTCGGCCAGAAAAACCATTATTTCCATGCTACAAAATTATATAATGCCCTTCCGATTGAAATTTAAAATACCATGGATATACAAAAATTTAAAAAGGACATCAAATTATGGCTAACTAAACATGAAGATGAGGAACTAATTAAAATTATTAAATAACCCAAATGCAACCTACAGATAATGAACATAAACACTTTTTAAAACAACGCAAAATAATAAACATGAACACTTTTTGCTTTATTTATTTATATTTCGTGAAAAGCAACAAAAACAAACACAATTGATGAGGAAAACATGATCAACACCATACGACAACCTGCAGTCCACCTCGGAACAGGAATACCTAGTGAGGAGGACTGAGGATAAAATATTTCACTTTGTATTCTTAATTTATTTAATATTGTATTTTAAATTTTAATTTGTATTGTTATTAAATAAAAAATTTTAAAAAAAAAATGGATGTACGGTAACAAACAAACAAACATTGATTTTTGTATTATAGATTACTAAAATGTAGACTCGATAGAATCACTTAGAACTCATATTTAATGTAGAACTACGGTCATTCAGAACAAACTTGCCCGCAAAATTTTAAATCATGAATTCAAAGATCTTCAGAAAAAATACTAAGCATGGTATCAAATTTAATGATATGATGCTATAAAATAGATTCCGGCATAAAACGCCTAATATTTTGAAGGTCGAACGACAAACTTGCTATCCTTGCCTAAGTTCTGTGCCCACATTTATAAATTTATGAATACACATGCGGTACATTATCAAATTAATTGAATCTGGTTATAATTTGATGCGCGTGATATCTTTGAAATCAAAACAAGACACTTATCTAAATCCATTTTTAAAATATCTTAGACTAAATGACTATATCAATGACGAAAAAATACTTATGAGAGGGTATTTTTTTTAGTCATTGCTAGACATAAATAAATAAATAAAACTACAATCCTGGACAAACTACATATTAAACGATCCTAACATCAGTATCTAGGTACAGGCCCGGAACGAAAATCAGAGGCCATTACATAATTATTATACATGAAAATATTAGCGTGCACTTGTCAAAATAATCTTGTTTAATTATTTAAAAAAAATTATTACCAATTACCAATTATTGTAATTCTGATAATAACACGTAAAACATGGCAGGCGAAATTTTTCCATGGTTTCACAAATTGGGGTAGGTATTTAAATGGCGTGTGTGAGGAAAGTGGAATATTATCAATATAAAAGAAATAAACATAAATAATTTTCTAATAATATAGTTACTTAAAACAATGACAGACAACTTTATACTATATACTTTTTTATAATATATACTTTATACTAAATACTTTACTATTTACTTTTTCTACATTGTCACAAAAAAAATATGTGTATATATATTTATATATTTCTTCATCACACAACTTAGTTTCAGAGAAAATGATTTTTTTTTGTTATGTAATTATGTACATTTCTTAAGAGGCTAGACTTTGAACGATACGCGGAACACCCGCGACTATCATTCTGTCCCGCTCACTATAAGCTCACGCACACTTACAATACATGCGAATGCGAAATGTGCGAATGAGACAACGCTCAAATTTACCTACAGAAATCGCTCGAAAAGAAGTTTATGGAGAATACACTTTTCTACACCGAAACTTTCACGAAATTGAAATTTTAAAAAATATATATTTTTTAGAAAGAAGAAGCTACGTCGGTAGCTTTTTATAATTTTATAATTCTTTATGAGAGTTGAGTTAGCAGCACTTTTTCCTTAAATAATATTTTTTGATAAATCGTACATGTTTGACAGTGAATGTTTACGTTAATACGAAATGCTTCGAAAATTCGAAAACATACCGACATAGTTTTCACCCTCTAGAAGGCAGTATAAAAAAAATATATTCATTTTGTGCAATTTTCTATGTAGAAAAGTGTTTTTTCCCGGGCGTCCTTTTTGTATGGGCCGAAAAGCGAAGTCTATCATCTTAAGGAATAATATGAACTAAACCTGTCAATTTGTCTGTCCGGGAACGGGAAACTTTCCTAGATGGACAGGCAAAGCTTCATAATATGTAATCTCTACTTTCTTTTGTATCTATCTATAATAAATAAAAATAAACAACAGATGTAAAATATTATCCACCATCTTTTAAGATTTTTGCACAGTTTACTGTGCAAAAATCGCTACCAAAATAGATCATGTTCCTCTTTCCATCCCGAATCCATATGAAAATACGACCTTTGTCAAAACTAGAATTATAAAAAAATATAATCTTGCCCACCCTACTGGGTAAATATTATACATATATTTTTTAATTATAATATTTTTTTAAAAGAAAGACAAACATTCCCGGGTTACCAAAAACTTGACAATATTTGAAAATTTCCTACTGTCACCACAGTAAGCGGAAAATGTCGAAAATGTGTCGTGATGGAGGACTCAACTTCAATTCAACACCGGACGCCTATGATAATGAAGTATAAAATTAAATCCGAAATTGAGTTTTATAATTAAACTCACTGGGAATATTGTATTATAAATATTATGTTATAATCTTGTAATATATTATCATAAATAAAAAAAACTACATTGTTAAAAAAATAGTTTTTTGGGTCATATTCTTAAATTTATATTCGACAAATTTGTATTTCAACGTAAAACGTAAATTTCAAGGTAAGAAAAACATTTTTTTTATATTTAGTATTGAAAAAAGATTTTTATAATAAATTCCTAATTTTAATCAAAAATTAATACAAGTTTTCGCTTTTCAAAAACATCTTAAAAAGACCTTCTCTACAAAAAAGGTGGGTGAAATTTTTAAAAATTTTAACTATTGTTGCTTAGTAATTTTTCGTAATAATCACGGATTGTCAGTGAACCAATACATTTTCAGGGCAGCAGCCGCCACTGGTACTTTCCCAAGATATGAACATCTGTACCTACATGACATTTACTACATGATAACGTGTCGTTTTTACTACCAATTCTTATACCTACTCGCACAACTCGGCTGTGGAATGTTTATCTACCAGTTTATGCCTATCCTTTCCTACACATAATAATAATAATATTTGGATGACTTGTATAGCGCCGTTTTTGTGAAAAATCACCTCAAGGGCGCTGTACAAATTTCAATAATTTCTACAATCTTACTTCTAACTACACACTAGACAAATATAAAAAACCTAAAATGGATGCAAATCCACCGGTTTTTTGATCAGCGATACAAAACTATATGTACAATGCATCTGAACAACTAGCGCGGTGCTGCCTAAAAATGTACATGTACAGGTAAATATATATATTTTTTTACATATGTATTAGGTCTCTTCAAGAAGGTCATAGGAACTCGTCAATCTATGTAATATCAAATTTCTTTGGATGTAACTACTTTTATCAGCAGCAGAAGCTACACGTTTGGTGTAGACCCTGTTTGTCTATTTCGTAAAATCATTTAATATTGAAGATCTGCCCTCTAAACACATTTTGAAGACAACTTCATCCATAATTATTATTTAAAGCTGAAGACGTGACCTATAATTTGATTATCCTCGACTGTTTAACATTGACATCAAAAATAAAACCAACACAGCAACGGATTGTATTTATTTGTCTAAAGAAATTATTCAGGAATGCAAAATAACAGCAGCGTTCTTCTTTTAGTCGAGTCAGGAAGGTTATTTTCACAATATTTTTTTGAAAAGTTGTTGTGGACTCAATATTACTTTCTAGCATGTTACATGTATTATAAATAATCGGATTTCATGAAGTCATTATCGGTGCTAAAGCCTTTGGAGATAAGTTGTTCTAGCATTTTTAAAAAAATTATCCCATATTTTCGCTTCCGACAAAAATTTTTTTGGATTTTTTTGATTCAATTTTTTTTATTTATTTTTTTATTAAATATTTTTTTACGCTAGATCCACACAGGAGACCCCGAGGAAAACAATTTCCATCAGGGCTTATGTCATCTTTGGGGATGCTGTGTGGAGGGTCTTTTTAGGGAGGAATTTCTGGGAAGGAGAAAGGTACGAAGGGTGGGTAGAAATCCCACTACGGTGAAAAGGCGATGGGCCGAGAAGATCCGGTAGGAGAAGTCAAAAGGTCTCCCGATCCGGCCTGCCATGCAGCGGGTGCCCAAAGACATGTGCCGCCAATATGTAGACAAACTTCACCCCACGAACCCGGGCACCCCTGATAAGTCACAAAACGTAGAGAATCACTTGGGGCGACCTATGGCGGGGGTGTTGGTTATCCAATAAATGGCTCCGGGGCGGCGGTACCCATACCCGCCTCCTAAAAAACCGATACCCACGGATGTAAGTTATTCATATTAGATTAATAAAAAAGTACTTTATCATTCAAATATTTTACATAAAACGGCTTGAAGACTTTATATCCCGTTTTTCAATTATAAATTTAGTAGTAAGCACCAGACTTTATTTTTGTAGACGATGAACTAATAACTTTTGGATAGATTCGTTTAGAGACATCTGAGACTTAAGTAATACATTCATCGGAATTAATTAAAATAAACTACGCGGAATGATCAAATTCCCAGGCCTGATACGGAATTTGACTATATTTGTATACACGCCTTCTTCGCTTACGTCGTTAAGATTCCCACATTATTTGTTAGGGCAAATTCGACAGTAGTTCGGTACAGTAAACCGGGGTCGCAATCGCATATTTGTATACACGCCTTCTTCACTTACGTCGTTAAGATTCCCACATTATTTGTTAGGGCAAATTCGACAGTAGTTCCGTCCAGTACACCGGGGTCGCAATCGCATATTTGTGTACACGCCTTCTTCGCTTACGTCGTTAAGATTCCCACATTATTTGTTAGGGCAAATTCGACAGTAGTTCGGTCCAGTACACCGGGGTCGCAATCGCATATTTGTGTACACGCCTTCTTCACTTACGTCGTTAAGATTCCCACATTATTTGTTAGGGCAAATTCGACAGTAGTTCCATCCAGTACACCGGGGTCGCAATCGCATATTTGTATACACGCCTTCTTCACTTACGTCGTTAAGATTCCCACATTATTTGTTAGGGCAAATTCGACAGTAGTTCGGTCCAGTACACCGGGGTCGCAATCGCATATTTGTGTACACGCCTTCTTCACTTACGTCGTTAAGATTCCCACATTATTTGTTAGGGCAAATTCGACAGTAGTTCCATCCAGTACACCGGGGTCGCAATCGCATATTTGTATACACGCCTTCTTCACTTACGTCGTTAAGATTCCCACATTATTTGTTAGGGCAAATTCGACAGTAGTTCGGTCCAGTACACCGGGGTCGCAATCGCATATTTGTGTACACGCCTTCTTCACTTACGTCGTTAAGATTCCCACATTATTTGTTAGGGCAAATTCGACAGTAGTTCCATCCAGTACACCGGGGTCGCAATCGCATATTTGTATACACGCCTTCTTCACTTACGTCGTTAAGATTCCCACATTATTTGTTAGGGCAAATTCGACAGTAGTTCCGTCCAGTACACCGGGGTCGCAATCGCATATTTGTGTACACGCCTTCATCACTTACGTCGTTAAGATTCCCACATTATTTGTTAGGGCAAATTCGACAGTAGTTCCGTCCAGTACACCGGGGTCGCAATCGCATATTTGTGTACACGCCTTCATCACTTACGTCGTTAAGATTCCCACATTATTTGTTAGGGCAAATTCGACAGTAGTTCCGTCCAGTACACCGGGGTCGCAATCGCATATTAGTGTACACGCCTTCATCACTTACGTCGTTAAGATTCCCACATTATTTGTTAGGGCAAATTCGACAGTAGTTCCGTCCAGTACACCGGGGTCGCAATCGCATATTTGTGTACACGCCTTCTTCACTTACGTCGTTAAGATTCCCACATTATTTGATAGGGCAAATTCGACAGTAGTCATTATTAAGAATATTCAAAGGAAAGAAAATGTCGTTAAATCAATACCTATCATAAACTTCTCCGGGCGGTATTAAACTGTATGTAATAGCAATTATTTATGAATTAATTAGCTATAAAAATACCGCTTTTTAACGCCTCGGGGTTCGGAGGTGAGACGAGCTACCGGGTCAGAGGTTCAATAAATTTATTTGTATTATTTTTTAGTGTTATTGAAAGTAAAAGTGTTGATTGTTATGTAACTGGTGTTGCAAATTAACATTTTTGATCATAACATGGCATTTATAATTATTAACGATAGGAGACCATTTTAATTATTATTAATTGCTGTCATGATTTCCGAATTAATGTAGGAAAGAGGTCATTTAAAGTTTTGTGAATGTAAAACAGTTTTATATAGGTATTATAATTGCTTATTTATTTAAAAGCAACACTTGGCGATTTAATATTTTAATTCATGCATTTTTAGTCAATATGGTAATTTCATTTCGGCGCAGTGTTCAATATTTTCGTTGAATATCTCTGACGCATTGGTTGCACGTTCTTGTGTGGAAGATATGTACTGTCACTAACGATATGCTTTCTGTGTTTCCTAACTCCTGCAACAAAGGTCTCTTCAAGATTCATGTTCATTCACATCCACACAGAATCTCCAAAGATGACATAGAACCCGATGGATTTTTTTTTCTCAGAGCCTCCTGTCTGGAACTAATGTTTTTTTTAAGCTAAAGGGCACACAAACTCCAACGGCTCGGAGGGCTTTGAAACAAAGAATGGACGGTTACCTCGAGAGAGTCTTTTCTTGGGGTAAGAATAACCTCGTCAAATTCAATGTTTCAAAGACCCAATCATGTCTGATTACGGCTAAAAGGGATCGAAATGAAAATCTAGTCTCCTTCAACGGTAGCATTCTTCCAAACAGGCCCTTCATTGATATGCTTGGTGCAACTCTAAGTGATCAGCTCAGGTACGGGGGATCCAACGAAGCCAGAGTTACTAGCCTCTCCAAAACTGGGCTTACTGTACACTATACAGGGCCGGCAGATACTTTAATAATATACAATTTCTAACCCTGTACTAATCACAAGTGCGCCCCACCGTTGAATTTGGCAGCCACCTCTGGTCTGGAGCCCCACAATACTTGAACGGGCGGTCCGTTTGATAAATTATCCCTTTTTAACCAACAATTTTGGATTGCAATCTTTAGAGCACAGGCGTCGGGTGGGAATGCTGTCCTGTCCATGAAAGATGCTCCGAGGAAATACCATCATTGATCCTCTAGGCACCGGTGCACGGAGAAAAATGTTATTTGATAAAACGATCATTTTAATAGTAAAAACGGTTAAAAACGGGACTGAAGTTCTTACGAACAAATTAACAGTGATTCAATGTTTATTGGCGGTAAAAATACGTACGAAATTACGTATACCAACAAATTATTCTTACATGCTCCCGCCAATAAACATTGAAACCCTGTTAATTAGTTCGTAAAAACTTCAGTCCCGTTTTTAGACGTTTTTATTATTAAAATGATCGTTTTTTCAAATAACATTTTTCTCCGTGTGTATAATCGTGAAACACGCCAAACGCGCTCCCGACATATGCACACGGTTGACATTTCACGTGAGAACGGGTCGTTTCTACTCGTTCTTTCAACGCTCGGGTACGATTTGCCTGCCCCTGTGTTTCCTCCATCCTATCTTATCTCCATCCTATCGTATCTTCAAGACCCATGTTCACTCCTTCCTCACCTCAAAAAGATCCTCCACACAGCATCTTCATAGATGACTTCACTTCACAAACTTCTGCTCCTTCCTTTTCCTAAAAAGACCCTCCACACAGCATCCCCAAAGATTTCATAGGCCCTGATGGAAATGGTTTTCCTCGGGGCCTCCTAATGTAAAAAAACGACCCCGTGAAACTATTTTCCCAAACGGATAAAATGTATGCAACAAAGGTTGATAATACCAGCAATGTTTGCTGCAATTTTGTAAGGTGCACTATAGGATTATTTTAAAGTTTATTTTAGTTAAGCGCACTTGAAGTGAAACCACACAAAACTGCGCTATATACATGTATTATTATTATTATTAATGTAAACGTAAGACGTGATAAATATAAGTATTTGAACTAAAAATTATGCGATTTATTATTTTTCCTTTTTTTCTTTCTTTATCTCCTCTTTTTTTCTCTATGCTATATACCTTTTATTTTTTATATTTTATTTTGCTGGTTTTTATGTATTATTATTATTTACAACAATTTCTGTCTTTTGATTTTTATTTTTGTTATTTTACTATTAGCCTCTTCACCTAATAACAACTAAACCTTGATTTACGCTTACTGTGAACATTTTTAATTGGAGTTATAATTTTTATCCACGTGCCAATGACTTTCATCAGTGTGATAATTGTTAACACTCTGGAAATGTTTCAAACAATAAATAAATAAAAATAATATCGAATAGCATGAGTAAAATGAATATAATTTCAACAAGCACTCCCAAAACTGGGTTATTTTCGTAACATAGTTTATAAATAAAACACGCACAAAATCATTCTACTTTTTAGCATAACAAAAATCATTTCCTTTTACTATTCATAGTAGACCTTTAAAAATAATACCGAATCTCACAGTCTTTGTGGAATAAATATTTATTATTAATATCTAATAATGATTGAGTGGCCGCAGCTATATTTAGTGGTTTACAGTAGAGAAGGCTTGTCAAATATTCCAAGGCCATAGACCACATCTCCTTCGAGAAAATCAGATCTGCTATTCGATACAATTACTTTAAGGATCTTCATTTTTATTGCGGGTGATGAGCTATGGCGTAGTGAGATATAATCTGAACCCAGGCAATTTAATCGATTTAAAACATATATTATTAGTTTCAATGTCAAAGCTTTTACATGATGTAGGTATAAAGTATAATATAAGTATCAATTCAAAGTTTTTCACAGTCCTCCTCATCCCATTCTTAGTTGGCCTATAGTTTTATTAAACTTTTGTCTTTAGTTTCAGTAGGTTTACACCGTTTTCATAATGTCTATAAGTTGATTATAACTTTATTCTCTCAGTCATGTGTTTTCCTTTATTTTAAATATATAGTTTTTTGAACAAAGTTATTTTTCAATAAAGTACTTTGTAGATTTTAAAGTTTTTGGTTATTTCTTCTGTCGGCGTTCTAACCGGAACTTTCTGTATTGTCTTTAGCCACTCGAGTGATTGGTGTTCAGTTTTTGATTTGGCCTTTCGATTTAAAATTTTAGTATGAAAACGTATAAACTATTTAACTAACTAACTAACCATCACGCCGTTTCCCCGCAGGGGTAGGCAGAGACGACGGACCGCCAAACAACTCGGTCTTGGCACACACTCCTCGCCTCGTTCACATTCATACATCATACATGCTCTTCTACTATTCTGACTCTTGATATGGCCCGACTCAAGTATCTGATTCACTTGATCGTGCCATATCTTCCTCGGGCGTCCTCGACTTCTTCAAACCGTCTAAGCGTCCCTATCTTAATCTTACTTATGACGCTCACATCGGCCTTGCATTCTTTTCGGATCTCCACATACCTCATACGATCATACATGGTTTTACCACACATACGCCTCAGGGATCTCATTTCTACAGCATTCAGTCTATTTTTAAAATCTAATGAATCCACCTAGATCTAACCGTTTATCCCATATTTGTAGGTTCGTTATATGTGGTCCAATTTTGGACCGATTTCAATCGCAGAAAAATAAAAGGTGTCCGAATTTGGACCTAAATTGCTTCAGTGGTTAATACTCCTTTTTGAGCTATGTTGAACCGCTGTGTGAGTGATAAATCTCTTGATAAATCAGTTTGCTTGATATTTTCTAATTAAGAAGGGGTTATTGTCTTGATATGTTTTTAAAGATTTCCTATACAAATGTATAATTTTAAATTAATCATAAAAATATGAATCGTTGAAGTTATTCGGATTATGACAAACATTAATATATCGCTGAATGAATCTAATGAATCCACCTAGATCTTATCCCATATTTGTAGGTTCGTTATATGTGGTCCAATTTTGGACCGATATCAGTTGCAGAAAAATAAAAGGGGTCCGAATTTGGACCTAAATTGCTTCAGTGGTTAATACTCCTTTTTGAGCTATGTTGAACCGCTGTGTGAGTGATAAATCTCTTGATAAATCAGTTTGCTTGATATTTTCTAATTAAGAAGGGGTTATTGTCTTGATATGTTTTTAAAGATTTCCTATACAAATGTATAATTTTAAATTAATCATAAAAATATGAATCGTTGAAGTTATTCGGATTATGACAAACATTAATATATCGCTGAATGAATCTAATGAATCCACCTAGATCTTATCCCATATTTGTAGGTTCGTTATATGTGGTCCAATTTTGGACCGATATCAGTTGCAGAAAAATAAAAGGGGTCCGAATTTGGACCTAAATTGCTTCAGTGGTTAATACTCCTTTTTGAGCTATGTTGAACCGATGTGTGAGTGATAAATCAGTTTGCTTGATATTTTATAATTAAGAAGGTATTATTGTCTTGGTATGTTTTCAAAGATTTCCTATACAAAGTATAATTTTAAATTAATCATAAAAATATGAATCGTTGAAGTTATTCGGATTATGGCAAACATTAATAAATAGCTAAATATATAGTCTTCGCGGTTTCAATCCTTGTCTATCGAAGTCCTACATCTTTGTGAAAGCAACAATTTCTGTCTAAAACGATTGTGGTAGGAAGTTTAGAAGTTCTTCATCAAATGACCATTTTGTTAAATTGTACTAGCTACAAAAAGAAAAAATCCAAAATTTTCGTTTAAAAAAGAAAATGCATATAAAACTCAAAAGAAATTAAACCGCAGAAAAAATCTGAAAAATGGCTAATATATAAAGATTTATTTTTATGTTGATTTGTTTCTATATATTTTTACTATCCATTGATTTTATGTTTATTATTTTATTCATAAATATGCCTATGAGTGTGTTTAAGTACGAGTATGTTGTGTGCCTTCGAGTATATCGCCAGTGTTATATCTATATGTCTATGTATTTCATGCCTTTCTATTGTAGTGACTTGAAATGATTCTTCTATATCTGTTTTCTATATTGTGGTTGTTATTCAAAATGTGCTGTAGTTTTATAATTAAAATTTTGAAATTCACCTGCTGCTTTGGAGAATGAAAAAAGCCCTTTTCAGCCTAAAAGTGTTTACATCAATTTGATTATTTTGTTTTACTGACCAATTCAAATGAAAAGCCACTGGAGTCGAACAAACAACAAATTTAACATTGAAATGTCAAATCTTCCAACGCTTTTATTTGTCACACCTCTTCCTAATTCCAAGAATTTTATTTTTATTTCAGAGTAGCTCCAAGGTCGACCGTTATTATATCATTATAAAATAGGTGAATGAATTAATTTTTTTCCGTAGCCGTGTTTTTTCCTGTGAAGATGGCCTTTCGAATCGTTTTTGAAAACAATTATTTATTTATACTCTTATTAATTTAATTGGATATAATTAAGCCATAAAATTCATCATTACGTATTTAGATTACTTTGAGTCAGGCGAGCATATTCGCATTAATATCTAAATGTCAACTTCATGGGGATTCAAATGAACATCGTGACTTAAAATAAATATAAATTAAATAATTGTAGCTAGTAAATGTATTTTTTTTGTATGTCTACAAATTAGAGACTTTTTTAAATTTATTCCTGCTACGATCCAATAAGTTAAGAGGAACGGCTGCGCGGGGATTTTCACACAAACAAAATTTTGGTTTTGAGGTCAAAATCAGGTCTTTTACAACATGGGTCTCTTCATGTCCAATGTTCACTCCATTTTCTCCTCAAAAAGACCCTCCACGCAGCATTACCAAATATATTTTATGATTTACTATGATTGTATTTGTTTTTAAGTTGGTCAACATATGTTAAGTATTTTTAACATAAAAATACGTAACGTAACATAACGTAAGACACATAATGTCATTTTGCTGTCCGGTTATATTTAAAACAATTAAAAGCCAACAAAAAAATCTCCATCACGCATTGCCACTGATCACACTGCTACGCGTGGCGAAGGGATCACGTGACACGCGTTCTCTCTTCCCTGTTAACGAGACACAGTAAGTATCACGTGACCTGCGCTAGCTGCACTTAACAGTTGCGACGTGTGACAGTTTTTTTTGTTTTTGTTTTTAAGTGAAAAAAATATTATCGCTGCTTAAAATTCTTCGGCTAGGTTGTGTTACTTCCTGTATTCCCACGGGAATTTATAGTGGGAAACATTCATTGGGCAATTACTCTTATGGGGAAATACAGATGAAAGGAGTGATCGATGGGTGACCATCTCAACCCAGGCCAGAATACTTAATCAACGTGGCCCTTTATTTAAAATGTTTAAAATAAGGTAGAATGACTTATAACATTATTCTGTTGAAGATCTAATTTAAATAAATAAGAGGCCAATTTGATTCGATGTCCTGGCCTGGGTCAAGGTGGTTTTTCCAGAACAAGCGACAGATATACCAAGGTATACCCAAGGCCTTGATTAAAATATTTTTTCTCTCAAAACGGTGCTATAATCCATTTACTGTGATTATCATCTGACAAGTCGCCGCGGCGCCAGTTCAAAGTGGAAAGATACGTGATGTCGTGGAAAGAATGGCGACCACCCAAAGAATACTTTTGTCCAAAATTGAACTCAAAATGGCTGACAATGACGATGATGGTGATTTTAATTATTTTTTTATGTCTACTCAACCAAAGTTTTTTGCTATTAATACACAGGGTGTCCTTGGAAAAGGTGCATTAACTTCGGGAGGTGATTCTACATAATGGTAGGAGTAAAAAGAAGAACAACTTTTTTCGAAATTTCAACTTTTAGTATATACAAACAGACGTACATCTTAAAAATCCTTAGTGTAAAGTACAAACTTACTACCGGACTAATTTTATCTTTTTACCAAAAAGTACCCCTAAAA
Source organism: Limnephilus auricula (assembly GCA_951813805.1). NCBI lineage: Eukaryota > Metazoa > Arthropoda > Insecta > Trichoptera > Limnephilidae > Limnephilus > Limnephilus auricula. Next base: position 6,411,079 of record OX638401.1, read on the forward strand.
GTTGGTATTTCAAAAAAAGTTGTTTAAATTTTTTACTATATACGTATACTATCATGTGCAAGATGGATCGGTCATATAATACGACAAGAAGGCCTCTTGCATGCCATAATGGAGGGTATGACCGAGGGGACAAACTCTAGGGGACGCCCACGCCGAGAGTACCTGGAGGACCTGCTGGTGGACATGCGCTGCTCATCATATGCAGACCTCAAAGAGCCGCACAAGACAGGGAAGAATGGAAGAAAAAAATAAAGGAAATTGCTGCAAACCAATCCCAGGATTGTAACCAGAGAGAGAGATCATGTAAAATCACCTCCCGAAGTTAATGCACTTTACCCTCGGACAACCTGTTAATAAACACAGGGCGTTCAAAAAGATTCAATTTTGTACGTAGGCTGTGCGAGGAGAGGCTATACCTGCAATGTGCGAAGGTTGCTGAAATAGTACAGGAAAGGAACACTGGGAAGAGAATGATGATGTTATTGACCAGCAGCAAATTGGTAAATCAAAGTAAAATGCAATGATAGCAGAAGTTTTTTACCAGGAGATTCAATAAAGGAGGGCCATCAATGATAGTCACTAATATGTTAAAGAATAAGGCAACTTTAGTTTGTCAAGTTGTCGTTGAGAATCCACCCACCATAATTCATACAAACTTGTATGTTCAAGTCACGTTGATAGGATAATCTATAAGCCTTTTATTTAAGTTGTTAGTAAGCAGTTCAAATATCAAGACAGTCTGGAAAATATGTATATAATATGAAGAGAGACTCACTCAATAAACGGCAAACAGCCACTTCAAAAAAAGCGCCAATATTCATTAACAGATATCAAGAGGATATTAAAACATAAATAAATTTATGGTGTCAACGTTCTGACCAAAATGGACATATACTATAGAGTCATATGAAGAGTCAGAGACATCACCAAACACACAACAACAACCCTTATTTACTTTAATAAAGGGACTAGACCTAATGTCAAAGGAAAAATAATAATTGGATAAGGAGATTTTTTTTTACATCTTCTTACCATACACAAATTATAATTATTTTTTCATAAAAATTAACCTCACTAGTTATTGAGGTTAAAATTAATAGATTTAATAAATTAAAAAACTACATACAAAACAACAAATTATTATTATTAAAAGGACTAAGCCTACTGTCAAAGGAAAAATAATAATTGGATAAGGAGATTATTAATGGGACTAGACCTACTGTCAAAGGAAAATAATAATTGGATAAGGATATTATTAAAATAACTAGACCTACCGTCAAAGGAAAAATAATATTTGGATAAGGATGATATTAAAGGGACTAGACCTACAGTCAAAAGAAAAATAATAATTGGACAAGGAGATTATTAAAAGGATTAGACCTATTGCCAAAGGAAAAATAATAGTTGCATAAGGAGATTATTAAAGGGACTAGACTTATTGTCAAAGGAAATATAATAATTGGAGATAAGGAGGTCAATAGACGAGAATTGGTGCACATCCACTGTTATATCCGGATCTATATAATTCACTGGGTGACGACCAATGACTGCATATCACCATGTATGGAGGAATTTATCGTAACCGCTGATGAAGCGGTTGAGTTTAACGGAGGGCGATGGAGTTTGGACAAATTCTATGACATAATATTTGAGTTCAATGGAGGACAAAACTCGTTAGCGATAGAAGTGGGTTAAGGGATTTTTGGTATAAGGCATAATTTAAATCATGTAATGCAAAAGTAGATAATTTTATTCAGTCAAATACTCTATGTACACGACGAGTTGTCGTTTGTCAGAATTTGACGTCATAATATTTCTTCAACATATATTACAGAGCCATGACCATAGTTCATCTCCTACAGCAAAATGGCGTTAGGCTGTATGCCAAGCGTACCGTCGGTCGCAGACGTCGATGACGTAGCGCTGACGAGCTACACCGATGGCCCTCTTCATTCATTCGCGTGCATACTACCGTAAGCGACCGACTCTTCTATGCAGGGTGTTAATGGACGTACTTGACTAACTTTAATCAGTGATTTGTGACATTGTTTCGGGTAAATAATGTAAACGAAATTTTGGTCTCCGGTGGCATTTTGTGTGTATTTGTTTCAAATGAAAACAATAAATATCAGTAGGTATTGATTGGACAGATGGGGGCGAGGTAAGGGGTTGTTCGGTTACTCGGCTGGGAAATCGACCAACGTGAAAGAAAAAAAATGATTTTGAGAAAACATTAAAAAAGTTAGCTAAGACAAATATTTTTTTTACATTTTTTATTCCAAATAATGTCAGGAATCACTCGTTCGAGTAAATCAAGTACGTCCCTCAACACCTTGTATATAATAATCTCGACGTAGTTCAGTAAAATATAGTGTTTTTATAAATATCTTGTACCATTGTAAAACATTTAATAATAACAATTGCTCCAGACGCAAGATGCTCTGACCATGAAATTTTAAACTGTCAGTACATTCCATCACGTCTTTTTATCAAAATGTCTACATTTTACAACGACCTTTTGACGGCCAAAATATAAATCATGTTAAATGCTCGCATATCATATTATTCAGATTCAAAAGATCAGCTACACATTATCTTCAAAAGATCCGCAGCGTCTAGCACTTGAAAGGTCAAAATAATAATATTATGTTGACCTCGTAAATTAATAAAAAATACCCTTTTTCTTTTACAACGCACAATTTGATACATCTAATTTGAGGTGAAAAAATGCGGAACTGAATCGAGTCATCGTTTTTTTCTAAGTATGGTTTTAAATCTTTTACCTAGAGTAGTCTGCTTAGTTTTTCTCGTAAACATAATTTAAGAGTGATATCTGTTTAATGATTTGTGCTAGTACACTATCCAATCTGTAAATTCGTGAGAAATAGTTTTAGAAAAATATTTTGTATATTCTTATCTGTATTTTCTCCTCTAAATAATAAATAAAAAACATAGTAACTTAACTTGAATATTTTCACGTCTTTCAATACTAGTATTGTAAGACATGAAAACAACACTTGTAACAACATATCCTTCATCTTTTTTTATATATTAGAAATATAAGAAGGTCCTCTTCAGACACCAATTTTCAGTATGCAAACTTCTCATAGTTTCCAAATATTGTCATCTGTCGGAGGTGGTTAAATGTGCAAAACCCTCATATCCATTTGAACCTCAGGAGACCATCATAGGTCTCATATAAAACGTTATATCTCCCTTACTTTCATGGTAAGAAATATGATTTTAACTGTTTTGGAAAGAAAAAGCTCTACGCTTTATATTCAAATCTAAAAATTAACCATAGAAAAATAAAAATGTGCACCTCTATAAAACCAAAGTTTCAGATAGGAATTTGAAAAAAAAATTTATTATTACGAATTTTTCACACAGTTTTTTACATCGAGTGACAAAAAGTGAGGTGACAGTACGTTTATAATATATTTGTCTAATAAAACGTTAGAAAAAAGTAAGGTGAATCATTTTGAAAACTTCTGTATTTTTGTATTAAAAATTTTAATATCATAATTAATTTATAAATCATATTTTTTATTTTTAACAATATTGTTTTTTGCGTATTTCATCACCTTTCAAAAACAGTTTTGAATTGAGTTTAGTGTTGAGAAGTATTCATTTTATTTGTGTTTTATTGCAAAGCGGAAATATTTACACCTTCTGACAAAATACGCCCGATTTTTTAAGGATTAAATTTTATATTATGACGCACTAAACTGAAATACTCCTTATCGTCATTTACAGAAGAACATACTGACTATTTATTTTTTCGGTCTTTTATAACTTGGTAAAGCAACAAATCTCGACACTTCGCACGGCTCTGCCTTGTCGTATCGAGTCCACAGCCCCCACGCCGTGCCGCACTTACCCACTATTTTTGATAAGTAAGGAGCACAAAGGTAATTTTTTAAAATTTAATATTTAAAGGTTTTTTTTACAATAAATACACAATTTTTACATTTTATACAGTGGTAAAATAGTGGATAAGAATAGCTTTTCCTCACCATAAAGAGACAAGGCTCTTGTGTTTGGTGAGGGAATTTTAGTTCAATTATATAATATCATGTGTGAAAGTAAATAATACAATATGGCAAAAAACAAGGGATAATTAAGAAAATGCAAGATTTATCAATAAAGGATTTGAAAGAAATAATAATAATAGTGAGATATGGACTCTTATAGTAGTTTTAGGTATTTTTTTAATTTTTGCTGAAATTCCTGAATATTTTCGATACCTTTCAGATATAATGGTAGTTTGTTATAATATGTTATACCTAGATAGAGATAAGTATTTTGTGTGTGCTTTGTACTAAATTTAGGGATTTTGATAGTATTCTGATATCTTGCTGATGAATGGAATGGTAAGTTAAACTGTACTTCTTTGTAAATTTGTAGAATTGAATATTTTTTATATATTTTGTCTATTGTAGGTACATTGAATATTGAAAAGAGAATTTCAGTAGAAAATTTGGATGGTTTTTTCAAAATTACTATAATTATCAATCTTTGAACAATTTTGAGTGGATTTAATATATTATTATAATTTCCTCCCCAACCAATAATCAATGTTATACATCATTTTAAAGCTTATTAAATTTGGCAAATGTTTTTTTTAAAGTTTTTTTTTGTTTTCCTTCAAATTTAAAAAAAAGCGAACATTAAAAAAAATATTTCAAACACAATATTTATTTTTAACAACAATCTCATTATTATTTCCTAAAGTATTGCAGAAAACAAAAAGTTTTATTTAATTTTATAAGGAGTTAATATCAGGAAATATTTTTTTGATGTGTATTTTATTTTAGAAGATGGTTTTAGTACCTTCAATTAAAATGTTTGGGAGGGCACAGGGGGGGAAGTGTGCGTGGGAGAAGTGGGGAATTTTTGTGAAAATACTCCGTGTGGTACGTATTCTTTTTATTTTTTTTAATTTTTTTTTTAAATTATTTATTAACCAAAAAATACATGTTATGTACATTCTTTTAGGTATATGCCACCTCACTAGGCTGAGCCTGTTCCGAGGTGGCAGTGATTTCGATTTTTTATATAATTTTCAAAAGAAAGAATAAAATAAATTATTAATTAATAAATAGAACTTTGAAAAATAAACATAAAATGAAAATTAAAAAGAGAAATAGAAAAGAAAAGAAAAAATGGAGAAGAGATGATATAAAGAACTTAAATTATTTGAAAAAAAAGAGAGATAAAATTTAATACAGGTAGCTATTATATTGAAGAAGTTATCATATGTCCGCAGTATATAATGCCCTTGTTTACAATCCATGTATGTATTTTGTGTTTTAGATTTACGCTTTTTATCAGGTGAATGTCTTTAATGTCTTTTTCAATTAAATTTGAAAGTTTTGGAGCCAGATTACGGTAATGTCTTTGTCCATAGGTGGTTCATTCACATGCAAACATTCCGCTTTCCCCTAATTTGTTCCAGTTAGAGCCTGTTTTTTGTCTAGATTGACTGGGCTAAAAGGGACCAACATGGCCATTCCACGTAATGCGACACTGGTTATTTTGCAATAATCACTATCTCTATCCACACGGATTTAATCTACCAGTTGAAACCTTTCCCATTTCAATTACCTATAAACTTGTATTATTTTTAAGGATAATACGCTGATTAAAGATAAGGCAGTTCAACGGATGCCTGTAATAAGATGAATGTTTGCGCGGCCCGTTTCAAACAAAACCTAATTTTTGGATTTGAGGCCAAAATATCCAACTAAACTAAAAAATATAGTTTTTAATAAAAAGTTATATAAAATATCTAGTATGGATATATGTTACTTTATTTATTATGGTTTTAAATGATGTTATAAAGGTAAATAATTTTTGAAGCAACCGTTGAATTTTTTTGTGAGGTAATTACAATTATAAAAAAAATCTTCTTGTGTGTTATTATAATGAAAAATAAAATAAAACATTGCTAAAAATGCGTTTTTGGGCAGTTTTAATATATATATGTATATACGACAAATTTTAATTTGTAATTTAAATTTACACCCATGCAAATGATTACTTTCATCAATAATTTTTTTATTTTATTTTATATTTTATCATATTTTATCATATTTTATAATAAATGTAGTGAAATATATTATTTAATGTTTTTCATTTACTCAAACATAATTGCTCAAGTTGCCTATAAAACCATGAAGAATTATAAACTTTATTGGCCTATATTTTACAATTAAAAAAATAGCTCATTTCCGTAATAGATATTTGATAAGTTTACCTATTGATTTAAATAAAAAACGAGTGTGCTTTAGACCACACGACGGAAGTAAAACTTCTTTACCTCCATCTATATGTATGTATAAATATATGTATAAAATATAAAAAAATATGGTATAATGTTTTCCTTAATCTAGTCCTTAAGATATTATATTAATTATAGACTAAACATTGTATATTCTTACATAACTCCGACACCAAGCTCAAGAGCCAGTTCTCTTAATTGGTGTAGAAACAAAAAAAAAAAATTATGTTTTCACCTTTTTGTTATATCTTTTTGTTATATTTTTGTTTTTATTTTGTTATTCTTTGTTAAACACTGATTAAAATTGTAAAATTGTTGTGTGTAAAAGGTAAAATAAATTGAAATAAAAAAAAATAAAAAATAAATGTACATAAATTTATTGTCTACAATATTTATTTAAATTTATTAAAGTTCGCCTCGCCCGATTACACTTTTCGTAACGCTCTCGTCACGCATTAGCCAGCTTACTCCCCAAGTCAAGCGTGCGTAAATAAGTTTTACTTCAAAAACCAGTGTGCTTTAGACCACACGACTGAAGTAAAACTTCTAGAGAGAAAGACAATGTGCGCGCGCACTGCTCTCTCTTGCTCCTGCAGTATTTATAAAATTGTTCAAGAACGAAATTAAATTATGAAAAATATGAGTATGCTTTAGACCACACGACTGAAGTAAAACTTCTATTGAGAAAGAAAATGTGCGCGCGCACTGCTCTCTCTTGCTCCTACAGTATTTATAAAATTGTTCAAGAACGAAATGAAATTACGAATAATCTTCATGCACTGGCTGTAAGAGGAAGAGAGAAAGAAGATGTGCGCGCACACTGCTATATCTTGCTTCTACGGTGTGTTACAGCCCATTCGACTTGCCCGTAACGCATTACACTTTTCGTAACGCATTCGCCAGCTTACCCCCCAAGTCAAGCGTGCGTAAAGAAGTTTTACTTCAATAAACTTAGTACATAGGTATTAATTAAAAAAAAAAATAATAATTTAAATTGCATTTGGCACTTTACACACTTTGGTTCCTTAGAACAGGCAATCTGCCTAGCTAGGAACTAATATCGACCTAAAACAACGTAATAACATTTGTATTCATTTTAAATATATTCTCTTATTATGTAATATTATTTGTTATTTTGGCTTTAAATGTATCAAATGTAAATAAATAAAATAAAAAAAAATAAAAAATAAAAATAATCTTCATGAACTGGCTATGAGAGGAAGAGAGAAATGTGCACGCGCACTGCTCTCTCTTGCTCCTACAGTGTCTTGTCTCCTCGCTCGACTACACTTTTCGTAACGCTCTCGTTGCGCATTCGCCAGATTACCCCTTAAGTCCAGCGTGCGTAAAGAAGTTTTACTTTGTTAAAAAAATCTGTTCGGTTGGGTATTTTGATCTCTTGAAACGGGCCGACACAGGCCGCGCAAACGTTCCTTATGTTATAAGTTATAAGTAATAAAAAATAAAGTAATGAGGAACCTGCCAAATCCGATGATGAAGAAGATAATAACACTTCATAAAAAATGTTCCAAATCCTTGACATTCAACCTGCAGAGGTAGAAGTCATAGAACAACACATTCCGATTCGCTTATTCGGTAAAAAAAAATTTATTTATAATTACAGGAATTAATATCCACACATGATTGCGTCATATCGGATACCTGATGATGTGCAGTTTTCTCCGGCTGCGGCCTTGGGGTGGAGATTACCTGGGAGCACATACAGTGCTTAATGTGTTTGGCGATCATTCTCACCTTTGCAATGCGGTAATCATAGTAAAAAGCAACAGGCCTGTTCAAGCTAGGCGACCAGTGTCTTAGGCCACGGCTTAGGGATGAAATCGCCTGGACAAATGTACATATTCTTCGATAAAGGCTTTGTTGGTTCGTACTAGGGATGTTACGAACATTCGCATTCGCATTAGCATATGCGAATAATTCGCATCATATTAAACATTCGCATCGACATTCGCATTCGCAACAATCGATGCGAATGTGTGCAGATTATGTCGTGACTCGCCCGAAAACTCCGACGGTGCAGAATCTGGAGACACTATAAGCTGTGAAATCAAAGCTCAATTGAAGGCATATCTTAAAGAAAAACGAGCCTCTCTTGATGAAAACCCCTTGGACTGGTGGAAGATTAAATTGAGATACGACAAATTGACAGATCTGGCTCTTAAATATCTGAGCGCTCCACCGGCCAGCGTTCCGAGTGAACAATTAATTGTTCAGTGCAGTCAGCATTATATACGAGCCCAGTAGAAATCGCCTCATGGGAGAAAAGACTGTAAAATTGCTTTTTCTGAAATATAATATGCCTCTTTTGAACTTCGATTATTAAATTGATTAATTACGATTATAACTTACTGTATAAGAATTGATTTATTGTTTTTATTTTTTTATTAAAACGATGATTAATGTTGACAAATTTTTTTTTTTAAATATGATTCCTTAACATTCGCATTCGCATTCGCACATTCGCACTCTCAACAAAATATATATTCCAATTACCTACAGTACAATTTCACCATATCGCCGATGATGATTTTTTTTTCAATTATTATTATATCAAAATGACATGTACAATGTTTACTCCAAATATACTCAGGAATTGCTACATAAAATTTCGGTACGCAATGTTACACCCTATACGAGTATATTCAAAATGATTTAATTTTTTAATGTCCGGCTAAACAGAAAAAACAACTCTAATGCGAACAAAGGCTACGGCTATACGGATTTGTTTATAGAAGCGAGAAACAGCCGTCGGTCGCTGGTATTTAGCACAAGCGAACTTTTTTGTAGCAGCGTATGTTTCTTATGTAGGTAATAAAAACATTTTTAATTTACCTAACGCTTGCTCGTCTTGACCACTGGTTTAAGTCTAGTGTGGACATAGGAAAACTAGCGTCAAAGCGCTCTTAACTTGTTGTTGTTTGTTTTTAATTACACCTTATTACGTGTTCAGGTTCAGATCCATGCGAATGCTACGTACCATACATAATTCATCGCTACACTGGCGAACACAGTGACCGGGTATCCAACATTTTAAAATCCTTTTGATTTGTGGTATTGTAGATAATTCTTAAAAACAAACCAATCTCCATATAAATAGTAATTACTGTACGTAGTTGCTAATGGCATTATTTGAACAAAAAATGTGAGGACCGCACAATAGTCCCGACTGCTTCCAACCGTCTGGCGCCAGTGAGATTATAGCATTCCCAATTGGCTCAGTTGTCAGGCGAAAGGTAATGGGGAGGGGAAAGAGACAGGTGGGGTGGCTATTCAGATCTGGTCACAAAACATGGCTAATGTCGTTGCAACCAATGTTTCGATTCTGAAATGTGATCTTTTACCAGGGAAAAACTGAACGTAATAATAAACCTTCTACCTCAAAAGTAACAAACCTTATAAAATAGTACCAGCGAGAGCTCGTACTGACGTTATTGACGTATGTCCTCTTCCCTTTCAAGCGTCTTGTTTGAAAATGAAAAAGATAGAAGATATTAGAAGGATGACGCCATGTAGGATCTCTCGCTCAGACTCGTATATTATTACCATTAATTCTTCCACTATACAATCAAATAACCCTAGAAAAGTGTCATTCACAACACAGTTGAACTCGAGTGGAGGACAAAATCTCTAAATGAAAAAATAAAAATGTTTAGATGAATAATAAAAATAAAAACTTTTTTTAAAAGTCATGGACGAGGAACATGTATAGAGAATTGTACAGTCTTATTGTTACAGGCATGAGACAGAATTAGATTCAAAATAAAGGGGGATGGATATGAAACGATTTTTTATTTTTATTAATGACTATTTAAACGAATAATAGTGTTAATCTTGGATGATTATTAGATATTTATAATGATGGTACACGGTGTATAATAAATGTGGTTTATTGTAACTACGGGTATGTACAGTATATTGAGTCTAAACTGATAGCTGGGAACAGAGAGCGCTACTGACTACTACAAAGGTTTATTTAGTCACTCTGTCTCTCTTCATCTTTCGTCCCTGTTACCTACTGCGGAAGTCAAGGTGAAACCTATCTCACAGATAGTTTATTCACATTCCCTCTCATTAGGGATTTCTATAGGGGTGTGTTACAGCTTCATGTTTGTTGATTTCACCATCTTGATGTTTGTTGAGTTTCTCATTTTTCTGTTAGTTACCTAGCTGTGGGTTGTATTGGTGTTACATCATCATTTACACATCTTCATGTTTGTAGATTTCATCATCTCCATCATGTTTGTTGAGTTTCTCACCTTTATGTTAGTTAGATGTAGGTTGTGTTGGTGTTAATTCATATTATTTTATGATTTCCTCATCTTCATGTTTACTTAGGCATATGTTGATGTTGATTTGAGGTTCTCGCCCTTGCAGTGGAGGTTCATTGGTCAGATGGTCAGTTGGGGCGCTGCTTCACCAACCCAAAGTAAGAAAGAACATTCATTCTTCTCGTGAGGACCGTGATCCATGCTCCAATGGATAAGGCTCCTCTATTCCTCGCGATTATGCGATGCGTGGAAAACTGCTGACATCGACGTACTGGAAGCCTGCGATACTTGGTCACTCCAGCGCATTGGTGACCTTCCTCTGCTTCTTCTGCTAAACATTTTGCCAGTGACTATGAGTTTCTCGAAGTTGGAGTGCTCAGTTTGGCGAGCAACGTTTTTAAAATACGTTATATGCAGATTTGGGATCCTATTGTGGTTGCCTTCCTTTTCCAGAGTGGAATATTACATTGCACAGTAACAAGGTCATTACAATTTATAAACCCACCTTTTACAGACAATTATAGTGAAATAATGTTTAGTAGTGTACGATTTATTTGCTCAACAGTGTTGTTTCAGACATTTCTGTTACCTTCACAGATCAATTGGACGATGTAGGCAATCAATCTTGCATGATTAGTATTTCCTTAATAACAAATAATTTCCTAAAGAAGAATAATCATAATTATTATCTCCGATGAAGCATGGTCTTCACTACCATTCATAATAATATATTATTCAGACATTATCATATGCATTTCATATTAAAATATGTTGTTATGATATGCATGTACGCAACATAATATATGGTATTTTTCTAAGCAAGTAATAAGTAAACAGCTTGTTTATTATGTTGATTTCTCTCTTAGAAATTACAAGAAATAATAAGTATGTATGCAAAAACAAGTTAAAAAAACTATACCAGGAATTGAACCTTCTGAAAATAAGAACTTTGTACAAATAAAACACTTGCCTTTTAATCTACGAAATACAAAATGGAATTATACACACAAACACAACATTTATTAAAACGTCATAAAAACGTCACAAATAGCATTATACTAGAAAAAATAATAAATTGTACACAAATGCTGTTAAGACTGAAAGTAGCAAGAGAAGCATTGGCCACGAGGGTCTTCAAATATAAAATGATCTTCTTCCATGCACCCTAAAAACGGAGATAAGGATAAATATATTTTAAAAAAAACTCTTTTACCTTAAGTTGATAGAACAAAATTAATTTCACTACTTTTTATCTAAGTTTTAAGAATGTGAAATGTAAATTTAACTTAATAAAAAAATAAATAAAAAAGCTGAGGCGGTGGAGATACTGGACCAAAAATCGTAACTCCTTTTTACTCCTGTTCCTACTTTTCCCTTTCGCTACAACAACTTTTAGCCAATAAAATTTTAGATACAATTAAAGCTATATAATGCGCCAATGACCCAAGTCTTGGATCATCTGCCAAGACAGATCTCACATCAAAGATTTTATCAAAACCAATTCATAAGTATGCATTTCCAATGATACGATGATGGTGGTTTTTTACAGCATAACATATTAATATAGTAATTTATAAATGTAGGAAATAACATATGTGAATATAATAAAATTGATAGCAATCAAGATGAGAGCATTGTTTATTGTGAATTATTTCAGATATGTTATACATCGACAAGGCTTCATAAATATTACATCTACAATTTCTGGTTGTGGTTAATTATTTCCTTTATGTGTATTGATTTTATTAAAGAAATCAATTTTTTGTGTCGATTTTTTTCAAATTGATTCATGATTACGTGTATCTTATTAAATAAATTTTGGCAATTTATTGCCTTCCTAAGATAAGTAGGTAATTATGTACAAAGCTAATTTGAACATGGAAATTGAATACCTGCAAATTAGTGTGAGGTGAGATAAAAAGGCGCTATTATATACTAAAATAAACGTCATCAGATCGACGATTACCCTTTAAAATTATATATATTTTTAGCTAGATTCCTACTATGGTCTTATTATGATATGAATTGGCCCATTAAATATTTTTATAACATTAGAGTAGATGGATGTCCTAATGGCCTCCTAGAGTCCTAATCTAGTAATATTTTAATATCAGTATCTTTGGCGACTACGTTCACCATTGAAAACTAAGCGATCGCTAAATTTACAAAAAAAAATTATTTGCCTATCCTCAATCCATTCAATGTTTTGTCCAAAATGATGTAACCCAGAAAAAAAAATTCCTTTGCTCCACACAGGAGGCCTTGAGGAAAATTATTTCCCTCATGGCCTATTACATCTTTGCGAATGATGTGTGGAAGTTTTTTTTAAATGAAATTGAAGCGAGGAAGGAGAGAAAGATCTGAGAAGGAAAAAGGTATGGATGTATCGAAAGAGTCCTGCTGGGGAGGCAAAAAGGTCTCCCTCAACAAGTCTCTCCAAATCCAGCCCGCCACACAGAAGATGAGCAGACGCTTACTCCGCCGCAAAAGACTCCGGGAACCTCAGCTAGGTCGCCAAACGTAGCGAAGTACTTGGGGTGACTACAACGATGAACCCGGACACCCCTGCTAAGTCATCAAGCATTTCAAACCACTAGGGGTGACCTATAAAAGAGGTGTTGGTTATCCAATTAATGGTTCACGGGGCGGCGGTACCCATACCCGTCTCCCAAATTGAATTCAAATTGAATGCATGATGAAATGGGGACAATTTTTTTGATGAAATTCGACTCCTTTGGGTGACATCTTTTGACTCAGGGCTAGTCTTAGAAAGCGTAAAGCTGTAGGAGAAAAATTATAACTATTAAAAAAAAAGATGAGCTAAAAAAAACCGCGCCTAATTCAGTTAAAAAAATTAGACTCTTTTCAAGGCTAAGTTTGTAATAATATTACCATTTAAAAGACATTAAAACGAAAAACATCTTCCGCATACCATTATTAGAATCTTACCAGTGATCTTACATCCTTCTTGCAAGTTTAAAATGTCACCCCTTACGAATTATGTTGACTTTGCTAATATTCATTGTCTCAAACAGAATACATTTTTTATAATAATGCATCCTTTTAACATTGTATACATCCTTTGTGTACATATTCCCACGTTATTATTCGACTCCGAAGTTTACAGTGATCTACAAATTGAGATGAAATAAAGATTGCAAGTTAACACCCTGACAATAGAAAATACAAAATTCTCACGAATCTGTAAATTTTTTAACAGAACAGCATCGTATCCTCAATAAATACGTTGAAAATAAGATAAAAATTAGTACGTTTGTCAAAATATATTATTACGTCAGTCGATTGCTAATTCGTAATTCAGTCATCTTTAATGTCTTAATTAGAAATCTTGACTCATTCAAATTTTTTTTGCAAAATACCAAAATTGTATAAACAGAAAAGAAAATTATGTGGCGTTAAAGCATCTTCATAAACCGAGTTTATCAGGAAGGAAAAAAACTGTCACGACTTTCACAAAGATTTTAAACAATAATAATTTATAAAAATATTTTATATCCTTACTGTGATTTACTAAGTAGGAGTGGAAGAATAGTATTTTAAATTGATAATTTGAAATAAGTATTTTATTTTCCAAATTTAACTATTTCCCTCAAAGTGTGAAGTAAAAGAGTGTGTGTGGACTTAATTTAGACGATTTAGACAATAGCGGAACTCAGTCGAAAATCTGAAACAGAGAGGACATTTATATTAATTAAAAATATACATGGTATATTTGCGATTTGCGGCACGTTCCAGAGTGGAATATACTCTCAATGTCGCAGTGGTGTAAGACTACCACTCAGAATGGAAACGTTGCTTGAAATGGCTTTTGCCATGTTTGGTGACTAGATCTGAATAACCACTCGAGCGCTTTTTCCGCAACCACAGATTGCTTTGTTGCAAAAATGTGGCAATTTTTTTTATTTTTATTAAAGCGACTAATAATATGTTGTACATTCAAAATATAACAAAATAAATATTCTCTAGATTGTTTAAAATGTTTTTAAGTTAACGATTTAGTAATATTTTTTTATAAATCCTGTGAATATGTGAAAATAGACAAAAGATAGGTGAATTCGTTGGCTACATAGAACTATAATCAGTTTATATGTTCCCATATTCAAATTCGGAGATAAGATTTTTGATGTGGGTTAAGATGTGGGTGGAAAAAGTTCCTTTAGCAATCCGAGGAAAAAGATTTAAATTGCTCTGTCGCTCCAGTGGTTAATGAACGAAATATATTTTTCCTACTTCGTACATAAATGGAATTGTGGGTTTCCGTTTCGTTATTATTTAAACAGTTTTCATAGATTTTCCCAGAATATACTCTCATCATGGTTCATATTCTACATGCAACGACGATTGTAAAAAAAAATGTTTGAATTATTATTGCCCCAGTAGTTTTGCACTAGTGTGGCACTGAATACATGGAACGTATCAGTGGTTCATGTACTCTTAACATATGTTGCTAGGTGAATGTAATTAATTAACTTCTTAATAGTTAGTTGAGATAAAAATATTTAAATAAGTGATTGTTTGAGAGAAGTGCTGCGTGATAAACATTTGTTATTGTTTTCCCTTTTTACAAAGGTTAGTTATTTCTGATTTATTGTACATAATACTGAGTGCTGTGATTTTCCTGAATGTATAAATATAAATGCGTCCATCCTCCTCAAGATGAGTTGTATGTAAATATATTACTTGTTTTAATTGCCATCTGAAAATCAGCTATTCAACATCTAAATCATCCGTGTCTTCTCGCCGCATTCTTCAAGTTACAATCCCAAAGACACTCGTATATTTATTTAATTACTTTATTACGAGCGGTTAGAACACAGTAATAATTATGTAACCGACTAATAAAATAATATAATTAGGCAGTATTTCACCATCCTCTTGATAGCTTATCAATACGATAATGAATATTAATAAGTAAACAAATAATTACTCGCGACACATAAAAAAACTCGGCTGACTTATCCTATATATAGCCACTATTCATAAAGGTTCAAGAAATGAATAGTCAACTCAGATTTTTAAATAAGTTAAACTTGTAAATAAACGAAAATATACCTTATATGGGTAATATTTGAGGAGGATGGTAAAATACCCCCCAAGTAACATAAATTGGGCCAGTTGTTTAATAGAATTTGAAAATTTCATCAAAATAAATTCGAAGTATGAAAAATCTAATCAAGTTTTGTTATTAATTATTTATGGGCCTGTTGTTTCACAGCACTCAAATGTTTACAAAACTTGAATAAAACTTTCACAGAATTTGAAAATTCTCTTAGAAATTTAATGAATACAAATAAATACAGGTATACCGTATATTTCTTATTTTATTCGGGAGACCAGAGGCCCTAGCACGCTTGCTCTATAACGATCGATAGGATAACTATCGGTAACTTCTCATCGTTCCCTAGGACAACTGCACATCGCTAACGTACAAACAAGAACAAAAAAAAAGACTTATTGACCATCTCACAATACATAATATTCTCTCTTCAAACCAGTATGGTTTCAGAGAAGGACTAAGCACAGATTCAGCTATTCTAGAATTAACATCACACATAACGCAAGCCCTAGACAAAGGTGACAAATGTTTGGCAATATTTCTGGACTTGGCTAAGGCGTTTGACACAGTATCTCGACCAATCCTTCTAGCCAAGTTACAAAAAATCGGAATAAAGAATAAGGCATTCGAATGGTTCAAATCATACCTAACAGACAAAAAGCAATTTGTTAAGTTACCATCACTTAAACCGTCTAATCCAACCAGAATCAACTTTGGTGTACCACAGGGCAGTGTACTCGGTCCCATACTGTTTCTCATATACATTAATGATCTATGTAGATTACAAATTGATGCCAATATGATCATTTTTGCCGATGATACTGCCCTGGTACTAAAAAGTAAAACATGGGAAGAAACATTCCACAAAGCGGAAGTAATATTGTAAAACATTAAAAAATGGCTGGATAATAATCTACTCACGTTAAACATACCTAAAACGAAATATTTAACATTTAGCCTCAATAGTATAAGCCAACCCTCAACTAATCATTCACTAAAAATACATTATTGCAGAGATCTTGCTAGTTGCATATGCAATCCACTGGAACGCGTAGACTCCATTAGATACTTAGGGGTAATAATTGATAACAAACTTCGGTGGGAAGATCATGTAATTAATGTAACAAGTCGTATACGGAAACTAGCATATATCTTCAGATCACTACGAAATATACTAAATAAAAAGACATTAAAAACAGTATACTCTTCTCTATGTCAATCAATTATTTCTTACGGTATTGTTGTCTGGGGAGGGTGTTCTAAAAGTATATTAGATCCATTAGTAAAGGCTCAAAAATTGATAATACGGACTATCTACAAAGTACATTAGATTCATCCCACAAAGGACTTATTTAAAGACTTTAAAATACTTAATATACAATCCCTATATGTAAAATTCATTTCTTGCTATTTTAAATTTAAATTTATTAAAAAATATATTTTTGAATCAAAATATAATACAAGATATTCCAACCAATGCAACTATATAATTCCAGTAACAAAAACCTCAATGGCCCAGTCACAGTTTAACTTTCTTGCTCCAAAAATCTTCAATAACTTAACAATTGAAATAAAGACAATAACCAAATATCACACTTTCAGGAAGACGCTTGGAGACTTTTTGATGAGTGAATGTGATAGAATTAGAAGCCTGTTTATCGTACTAAGATAGAGAACAACAGATAAGAAATAAGAGAGTGTCCATTGTTTATATTTGTGTAAATTAGTGTGTATATGTAAACATATGAACTTGTGTATGTGTATGTGTGAGTGAATACACATATTTGCATGTGAATGCGTACAAATATATAGTTATATGTATTCATATATGCATGTGTGCATATAATCACACACGCATGCATGAATACATATAAAACAAGAATTAAAATATGTGTTAAATCTATATTCCTCATCTTTTCTCTTTTATACTTTTTATACTCTTTATCTTCTCTCTTTTGTATTTTATACTTTCTGTTATAGTTTTTTCAACTTCATTATAATTTTTTCTTCTACAACTTTTTCAATTTCCAAGCATGTTTATATACTAAATCCATATATGTTTACACTAGACTTCATAAAGTAACCCATTAAACTTATATATAATTGGTCACCATAAAACATAAATCAGGCAACCGCCTAGTATGGTGATTTAATATGTCATTTATATGTAAATGTTTTAATGTATATCATGTATTTTATAAATAAAAAATAAATAAAACAGTTGATGTCGAATATGTTAAGAACACTTAGTCATTGTGAACTGTCACTTATTCGTTGGCGATCTGTAGTCATGCTAGGGAACGATGAGAAGTTACCGATAGTTATCCTATCGATCGTTATAGAGCGAGCGTGCTAGGGCCTCTGCAGTACACATCTTATCTTACTAATATTATAAACGCGAAAGTTTGTATGGATGTATGTGTGTTTGTTACTCTTTCATGAAAAATTACTGAATGGATTTTAATGAAACTTTACAATAATATAGCTCATACATAAGAATAACCTATAGGCTATAATTTATACAGATAGCTATTTTAAATACAGGGTGTTAAGGTACGTACTTGAGTTACTTTAACCAGTGATTCCTGACATTATTTGGAGTAAAAAATGTAAATGAAGTTTTGGTCTCCGGTGACTTTTTTTATGTCAAATTTTTTTTTTTTCAAATTATTTTTTCTTCAAAATCAAACAAAAAAAAAATTCTTTCACATGACCTTATTGGTCACTCAGCCGAGTTACCGCCCCACCACTTACCCCGCCCCCAACTACCCAACACCTACTGTTATTTATGTTTTTGTAGAAAAAAAAAAAAAAAAAAACATCAAAAATGTCACCGGAGACCAAAATTTCATTTACATTTTTTACTCCAAATAATGTCAGGAATCACTGGTTAAAGTAACTCAAGTACGTACCTTAACACCCTGTATATTAAAAAAATATATTGTTCAATAGAAAATGTCAACATTTGAGAATGATATTTTAGAAAATATTAAAATTAGTAAATTTATTTGAAGTACTCGCCTAATACTTTGAATTGAATCAAGAATTATAGATATTTTTAATAAATAGTTTTAATACCTAGATGGGACGTAGGAAAAGAAAATAAGCTACACAAAGTACTAATCCTGCGCACACGGAGAAATATTTGTTTCTAAAATACGATCATTTTATTCGTAAAAACGGTTAAAAACGGGACTGAAGTTCTTTCGAACAAATTAACAGAGTTTCAATGTTTATTGGCGGGAAAATGTAGGAATAATTTGTTAGTACACGTACGAAATTTCGTAGACCAACAAATTATTCTTACAACATGTTCCCGCCAATAAATATTGAAATACTGTTAATTTGTTCGCAAGAACTTCAGTCCCGTTTTTAACCGTTTTTACGAATAAAGTGATCGTGTTTTAGAATATCTTTTTTCTCCGTGCAGACGCAGGCAGAAGCTAGTTAATAAAGCAAAATTAATTAAGTTACATTATTTGTACCATTTACAGGTTTCCACATGGGTATTGTATATTAGTGAAATGATTTTAAAGTTGATAATGAAAAATTTCATAAACAAGTTGACTGAAAGGGTTTGGCGAGAGATTAAGATTAAGGATTCTTAAACATAAGTATGCCGTGGAGCCAACTGTCTGGGAATCAACTATCATTGAATTATTATGTATGTAAAAGGAGTGTATTTCAACATAGGCAATCTATTTAAAAACCATAAATAAATAAATACACAAAATTAAAATAACGAGACATAGAAGCAAGTTCCCAATGGGTTATGTTATTAACATAATTATGCGTGATTTGACTTATCTAACTATAGGTCACTCGTTCATTGGATTATGCAAACGATCTTCACAGACCAGGTACAATAATAAATGGTAATGTTTATCGGAAAACTAAAAGAATTAATGGTATTTTTATGGGTATACCATCGATTGAGAGACGCCTTATTAGTTCATGGTCGAATTCTCGATCTAATGTAGAAATTATTCGTTTCGAAGTATGAATAGTAATTATAGATAGATTGAATAAATATTATTAGAATACGAGTACATTTTTAATTTTTTTCGTATGCTTTGATTTGGTTCCGTGGCTTCGGGGCAAAAACGGTGTCCTTTCTTGGCAGTGATATTGGTAAAATTTGGTGATGTTTCAATTACGATAGCCAGACGGTCAAGCACGGTCAAGCACGGTCAAGCACAAATCGAAAACTTTACAACATCGGATCGATAGGCGTAATATCCTACGATTTTATGTCGATATACCGAGCACAGTGTTGACAGCCGAACCAATATTGAAAGGGAATAAATAAAAAAAAATCGATATACGCTAGTGTAATGGTTCCCCCCCCCCCTCACACCTATATAAAGGTGATAAATTTTTTTTGTATACTTTAAGTTTTGAAAACCATAAGTTACTGCTGGAGCTGCAAGTACGTAGGCAAGTACGTACTGATAAATTGTTGTTTAATTACTTTTGAATTAACTAGACACGTTGTGATTATTTTTGTTTCGCCTTTATAGCGCTAATTCAGGTAGATTAAACGGATTTGTGGTAACTTTTGGTTCTTAACTGTGGTGTGTTGCAATCTGTCAGATCTTCAACAATGACGATATTCTATCTAACTGGCTAATCATTTAACCCCCCAGTCTATCTTACTATTTACTGATCTAATACCCTTCCCCATGCTATTGACGATTAATCTACCTACGATATGTCTAACTCTCTGTGCCGTTTTACCTAAACTCAGAGTTATAAACTATTCTTGTGAGAGTATATTTATTTATTTTTTATTTATATATTACATATATTATATATTACATATCAAAACATCATTCATGCAATAATTTCAATTTGTTATTCTAAGTTCCTAATGGTTGTTAGTTGTATGCAATCTACTTACAGGTAGGTATATTGGGTAGGAATAGGGACAAACATGCGCTTGCTACGATTGGTCGCCTCCAATTCTCAATTAGCTCGATGAAGTATTAACCCGTCGAACTAACCCCAATCCCAACGCCTCCAGGAAGATTTAAATGTTGACTCGCAACTGATGAAAAAATGACATGTTTCGTCCTTGTCGGGAAGGAGATGTGTGTGACGCAGGTTGTTTAATTCAGCGGAGAAGTATCCATAGTAGATTAATATCTAATAATGCGGTAATGGGAGTGATCTCTACCAACGTCGCCAGGTAAAGGTGGTGTGATGAATAAGATTTTGAAATCTCCATAGTACAATGCGGTAATGGGAGAATAACTCTACCAAATCTTCGCAAGGTAAAGGTGGTGTGATGATTAAGATGATAGGTTGAAGGTCCATGGTCCATGGTCCATCCCCATAGGAAAAACTAAACCCTTTCACATACTTTTCCATAAAAATGATCATCTAGTAAATCCACGCTATGCAAGTGTATTATATAAGTATAATTAATACAAAACAATACAAGAACAACATGTTAACCTACCAGACTATTAAATGGGAAAATAATTCACCGACTCCAGATATCTTCATATCAGAGGGTTCGACTCAGTGGAACTCCTAATTTGACTGATAAATCCTACCGATCACTCAATATAAATATTTAAAAAATCTTTCGTAATCCTACATGTATTTAAAATGACTGATTTTTGCATTTTTATATACAAATTCTTTGACAAATCTAAAATGCCTAAATTTTTTATGAGAGAGCTAGGTATAATGCCAGTACCTGAAATAACAAATGGTAATATTTTTATAGTCTGAGAATGCCAAATTCTTTTAATTTCATTTCCTAAATTTGTATACTTTCTTGTTTTTTCAGAAACAGATTTTTCAATATTACAGGAATTTGGAATAGCTACAGCAATGATATAAGTTATTTTTTTAAATTTAAATACATTTTCTACATAAATCATCAATTTGATTTTTATCTTTGATTAAATGCTTCCTATAATTTTTAGTATTAATAACTCTATCTTGAATAGCAAGCATAAATCCTTCTATTTCTGCGCTCAACTCTCCAATACTCAACCATTTGTTTGACGAAAGTTTGTCAACATATGTTTGGTTGAGATAATTGAAGTGTTTTGCGTGAATAATTTTATTTGACCAGCCATTATTATTATTATTATTAAACTTTATTTTGATAAGCTAGACTGACAGACAATTACCCTCCAATTCGCAAAGAATATTACATCAAGTTATCTGAATGATGTTGTTACATTTGTAATAATTTATTGAGTCGCAATTTAAAGATTTATAAATCTAACTACTGTCTATTACCAAAATATTTTGATAGTAATCCGACTCGTGATGGAAATATTGTTCAATCAAGATTGAATGAGATTATAAAAAGCATTGCAGAAACAATAACGGTAGCACTAGAACATGATAAAAATGTATAAAGTTTGTTTGGGTGTTGCTGTATGGGACAGAAAGTTTTGCGTAAATGCCAATGTCAATTCAAAATACTTGCCTCATTATTTGTCAATCATCTTGTCATATTTCACATCAAATAACTTTGATTTTATAAGCTAAGTCACGTTGTCAATACGTCGATATTTTGCAATCTCTTTTGGACAAATTGGAAGGCCCTAGATCACAGGTTTTCAAACTTATTTCGACCACCGCCCACTTTGAGATGTAAATGAATTGCCATATTTTTAACTTACCTTTTTTTACATGACCATCTGTTGCGTATCTTAAAAACAGTTATTGCAAATATAATGTTTAACCATACATAAATATATCGATAGTATAGATGGGGTGTGACCCATATTCCATTTCTGAAATCAAAGAATATTTCAATAAGAGGGCCTCCGACCACAAATTATGCCGCTACGCAAGGGGCCGAAAACCACCAGGTCTCCCGGCCAAGGGAATCTCTAAATATAGGGGAACAATTAATATTGTCCCTGAATATTGAGGGAACATCTCACTCAAAGGTCGCCTGAGGCCCTGGACTGGCTCGCAGACCTAGATGTCCCCCTCTGACCTCCCCCACCATACCAAAGAAGAAGAGGTAATAAAACTCATGTTTAGAAGTATTTTTATTAAAATTAAAAGACGGCTTTTAATTTAAAACTTATCTGATGTGCAGGATGATTCTGATGCATTTCGACGAGTTTGTTAATATCATGCTCAAATTCAATTAAAAACAGCCGTAATGCCCCGTTCTGACTGGGCGAGTATTTTAGTCGAGTAGCGAGTATATTAGTAACTAAACGTGTCCGAACACCCCAATTTTTACTAGAGTAGGCTTGTCAGCTCTTTAGTAGGTTGAATCCATTTAGTTCTATTTTTTCGGCGAGTAGAGTCCCCCTCCACGCGTCCCTGCGCACTGATATGCGCAGTTAATTATTAGACGCAGACACGTGCGATATGTCGTTCCGTTGGAGCGAAAATGCCACTCAAAAATTCATTATTTTTGCGGCTAGTCATCTATTTTCTTGTCCATAGTTTATTTATTTTCATCTCACTAATTTATTATTCCATCTCTTCTAAAATAAGCATTACAATCAGCTTAATTAGCGTATTTTCTTTATTGCGTTGCAGCCCGTCTTGTCGCAACGCGCCGATTATTAATTAACTCAGCAATGCGAACACTTTTTGTAAGTCAAGTAGCGAGATACTCACCACTCGACTTAACTTGCAGTCGATTTGTCTTTTTAGTTAGCAACGTTGCCATAGCACTAAATCCACATTCACACAAATAGGACGATGGGAATGCTATCAGAAATAGTTGAACAGCCGACTATACCAAGGGTACGGTTCAGAGATTCGCCTCTGCATCCTAAAATCCCTCTTCCTTAACGCCCCCTAATTTTCTTTGAGCCTTCTACCACCCCCTTGAAAGCCTCCAGCGACCACAATCGGGCGTTATCGCCCACTTTGAGAACGACTGCCCTAAATGATATCGTTACTGCTCCAAAAGTTAACCTTTGCACAGATCTCATAAACTTCAAGAGTGGTATGCCAGTTTGTCACGCTGCTTGTAGGCTATGATGGGCTCATTTACCGTGGAATTACTATTTAGATAGAGATGAGGATAGCATTATTACGACACTCTTAAGCACCGACGCATTCCTCTCGACGAAATGCTAGGTTAGGTTTCATGTTACCCGACGATCCGGTTTACATTTGAAATGCATACAATTATAATAATAAGAACAAAGACAAGATATAGAAAGGAGGTGGTAGGAATGGATTGTTTAATTGATGATACAATATTCAAGTCGTCGGCATCATCTGCTTCAGTCATTCTCCTGTTATTGAGTATCAATTATTCTGGACTTAAAATGGTTTTGGCCGAGAGAGGCATGCTCAGCTATGGATATGTTTTCAAATATTAATTTTATTTTTTGTTCATATGAAGCAGATATTTTGTGATGTGACATTTTAATTTAAAATAAAACAATAACTTAGTAAACACCGCTTTTTTATATACTTTATGCCGACCGGGTTTCGCTACAACCAAAGGCTTCAGGGCCGGCCAAATAAGAATCTGTTGCTATATCTTGGTTATATCCATTATAAATACGTTCAACAATATTACTTTGTTTGAACAAATATATACATATGTACAGGGTGTCTGGGGAAAAGTGCATTAACTATTATTCGGGAGGTGATTCTATATAACAGTATAAGTACAAAAGATACATAATTTTTTTCTAAATTCCAACTTTTTTTGGTAAAAAGATAAAATTAGTCCGGCGTGTGTGGCCAGCACTATTATTTTTCGCTGTTACGATACGGGCCAATCCAACATCAACAAAATAGAGCCCGGCAGGCTCACAGCAAATTTATCGGGCAAGTTTTGTACCTCACACTAAGAATTTTTAATAGATAGGTCTTTTTGTACTGGGAATAAAAAGTTGGAATTTTTGGAAACAGTTGTTTTTCCTTTTTAATCCTACTATCATGTAGAATCACCTACCGGACACCCTGTGTATATACATAGTATAACAGGACGTACCCGAGGGATTTTAACCAGCGATTCCTGAGATTATGATTTTCTCCGGAGACAATAATAAAGAGACATTACAATTATTAAGGGATATCTTCATTTCTAAGGCTTCAAAGTTATCTAAGCGTTTTCCATTAATATATAGAATATTTCACCCGTATTTTTTTTAAACTATGATTATTTGCAGTTATATGGTTACTTTCCCATAATTCATGGCTCGGCTCGCGCTTGTGCTCTTAGATTTATACGCAGCGTAGCGTATATGGAATGTATACCTTTATTGGGCCAACAGACCTGGCTATAAAAGCTCAAGCGTTATTTGGTTTGGCGTATTTCGGCATATAGGTTGCCGTACATTCCCAATGGGAATGTATGACGAGCGATGTGCTGAAGTAGGCCAAGCCAAATAACGCTTGAGCTTTTATAGCTAGGTCTGCTGGTCCCATTATACAACGCTATATAGTATTGTGCTCGGGTATACATTAAAAATATATCCTGTCGTGTTAAGGATTTTAAAATATACACGATTGCAACAATTTTTTGGGGTATACAATTAAGTTGGGAACTTCATATTGTTATGCTATAATGTATACCCGTTAATTGTCTATCGACTTTTATTTCTGCTAACAAACTTAAGAGACAGTGGAACGTTGAGTTTTATGATATGTTAGGATTCAGATAAATTATACACAAAGAGGATAAAAAACCTTTATTACAAAGTAAAAAAGTATAAAGTAGTTAATAAAAAAATATTAAAAACAATAAAGCTATGGTTTCACGCTTTCAACACCATCATTAACCATTGAGTTATCGGTTCTTTTATGCACCACCAAAGTAAGACTGGTAGATCTTAATGAACTAAACTAATTACGGATTACCTACATGCTCTTAGACTTTGAGAAGTTCCATTGCTCCACACTCGGATATCACCAGATCCTGATGAAACCTAGCTAATTACATACATGATGGTGAAAATGTTAATAGAATCAATTACATACACACATACGAAAAAACAAACAAATTTTTTTTTTAAAAAATCGAGAAGAGCACCAAAGATTGCTTCGTTGCGCTCGGGTATATCTTAAAATGTGTACGCGCGAAATCCTAATCTAAAAGTATACCCGGAGCCAACTCACCCAGCAATATAACAAATGTTGTATAAAGGTATACTTTAATGGGTCAACTTCCGATTTATTTTTATTTAAAAATATACCCAAGGGCAACGCCGTCGTTTACGTCATCAGCGTTGTGTAGAGGTATAGATTCCATAAACGCCGCAGCGTAAGATGCACTTCTCACTACTTACATACCTACTAAGAAGGCTGCTGGATATTTCGTCACAATTAGAAGAGGCATTTTAGGGCCTGCTCAATGTGACCTGCAATTAAAGTTGTATTAAAAAGTTTGATGGACCTTTTTTGTAAAGACGACCTTAATTAAGCTTTGGCCATAAATCAATGTGTCCGGTTAAGATCATTATTATATTATTAAGATAAAGTGTTAAATTAAACAGGTAGGTGTGAAAATCCTAAATTAAAAAATTGACCCATATCCGTGACCCAGAGAATGATTAGTTTTTTTTAATTATTTATTTTTATATTCAATTACATTCAACATTTGAATAAATTTGATTACATTATGATTTGAAGTTAATCTTTAAAGTAATCTTAATATTATGATCTAATCATAAAATAAGCATTTTTATGATGTTTGAGTTCTACGATAATTTTAAATCGCTGATCTTCTTTACACCTCCAGATAGATACACTTTTTTATATTTTATAGTGAATACCTCACAAGAGTCTCAACTACTCCCGTCTGGAGCCAGTGAGACGATGGCATCCCCAATTGGGGTATGTTATGAGGCTGAAGGTAAGTGGGGAAGCGAAGGAGACAAGGAGATAAGGAGAGGAAGGTTGGGAAGTACCTGGCTATTCAGATCTAGTCACTAAACACGGCAAAAGCCATTTCAAGCAACTTTTCAATTCTGAATGGTGGTATTACACCAGGGCGATACTGAGAGTATCTTCCACTCTGGAACGTGCCGCAAATATACTATATATTATTTTAACTAATTGATTGTGAAATAACACAAATCAATTTAATAAAATTTATTTGCGCACGCCGGGTTCGAACCCGCGGCCTTCGGAAAATACTCTTAAAAATAAATAAACGTTGCGCGTTAACAATGTTATCACTTTGTTTACAATATTAATATTCTTTCAATTTGGGAGGTGGGTATGGATACCACCGCCCCGGGAACCATTTATTGGATAACCAACACTCCTGCCATATATTGCCGTAAATGGTTGGCTACGTTTGTGACTTAGCAGGATTCCCGGGTTCATGTTGTTAGGATTGTCGGATCATGGAGGCGGATGGCTCTTGGAACATCGTGTATCGCCTTGCACCGCAGTAGGAGTGATAGATTCATACGTCAGTCATTCCTTGAAACACCGACCCCCAGCTGATACCTTTACCTAAAGAGATCCAAAGAAATCAACCCCAAAGATGACACAGGCCCTAAGGGTATTATTTTCCTCAGGGCATCCATTTGTGGAACGGAACTAATGTAAAAAAAAAACACAAGAGACTCCGTTGAATAAGAGCAAAGCCGTTACATTTTTGTTATTTATGGGTAGGTAGGAACACAGGAGTGTGGATCAACGGACACAATATAAAAATCTCACTTTAAATTATCTTCTTACATGCTATTTTATCAACATCTCATTGACATCCATCTTAGAATTTAAATAATATACGGGTTTCCAAAAGTTATCCTGTTCCCACGCATTATAATTTAAAAAAAAACGAAATCTTTATAATCTTAAATTTTTTTTTTGTAGATCAGAATTAATTATCATAATCGCATAAAAATGACAGTAACAGGAAGCTACCTTGATATATCGATTTTTTATTCAAAACTGTGTTATTAGTGTCTATCCAATATTCCAACCAGGAGGTTAGCAATGTGAGGAGATGATGGCTCACAACGTTTTACAATTTATGGAAAAGTAAAATCTAGTTAATTTGATTAAGTTTAATACCTACTATTGTTACATCCGAAACTGCATACGAACACAAGCAGTGCAATTGAAAGGGGACTGTAAAAAAAAGGATGACCAATCACTATACCATCTCTGCGAAGGAGCACATAACAACATCACTTTATTATATTTAATTCCACCGTGATAACTCGATGTTTTTTGTTTTGGTTTCTGCCAACTGTTCCCGTCTGCAGCCAGTGAGACTATGGCATTATTGTTGGGGAAAGGCAGGAATTGGATAAATCACATTCCGGTAGGATCCAACAATATTTTCATTTCACCAATTTTCATATGACCAAACAACTGTACATCACACTAATCGTTTATTAAAATCACCTAAATAAACATCGCAGAAATAGGAACATATCCGTGATGTAACGATTTTTGATTTAGCATTGTATTATTAGTGCCTGTCAAATATTCCTACCAGGGAGTCAGAAGAATGAGGAGATGAGATGGAAGATGAGAAGATGGCTAGTAATTAGTGGTAAGGCGACCTTGCCCGAGGCTTAGAACTCGGCAAGTTTTTTTTAAATGAGAAAATTTATGATCTTACACATTGTCTCGAAATGGACGTAATGCATGATCGTGAATTCAAATGATGCGTGTAATCATGTTGTAGAATTTGAGCATCGAATTATAAAGGAATCAGAGTGGTTTTAAATCAAAATAAATGTAATTACTAATTACACATCTATATAATTTATTTATTGATGAACATTCGTAAAGTATTTCCGTGTTGTTCACTACTCTAATCAAGTATTCTTGTTGGGGAAATTAGGAATTGTGTGTATCTTTTAGAACAGCACATAAAACATTTGAAACAAAACGATTAGGTAAGGTTAAGTAAGTTTTTCAAATGAGGTTTTAACCTAATGCCATAAAATATTATTTATGTGATTATTGAAACCCTCTCATTTTTAAAAATAATTAACTAATAGATACGACAATTACTCAAAGTTCATTCAGACAAAATGATGAATTTTTCTTTGTATGAAAGAAGAGTCAATGCTTATTATAATTAAAGTAGGTACTTCTGTTACATCGAAAGTAAACAAAGGAAAAACGTGAAGCTTTAATACTAGTCTCTGAGAAAGGTTGTCCGTGTCGTCATTGACGTTTGCTTCTATAAACATCTCCTTTCTCACACTCGTCTTGTAGAAAATGGAATACACAAAAGATACTAGAATGATAATGCCACGTACGAACACTTTCTGCAGCTACTTTATGCAAGAATTATCGTACTTAATTTAACAACTTGACGAATTAAACAAGGATGATCACTCCTTCTCCCGTTTACTTGGTAATCTTACAGCCACATCTTAGATAGTTCCCATTCATCGTCCGTTCTATCTCCCATTGACGGCCGGCGTAGTCCAGGGGTGAGGCTTTGGACTACCATTCCGAAGATCGCGCACGGAGAAAAACGTTATTCTAAAATACGACCATTTTATTCGTAAAAACGGGACTGAAGTTCTTACGAACAAATTAGCAGTGTTTAAATTTTTATTGGCGGGAAAATGTAGGAATAATTTGTTGGTATACGTACGAAATTACGATTTAGCCGTGTTTAGTGACTAGATAAGAATAGCCAGGTACTTCCCCACCTTCCTCTCCCAAATCTCCTTCCCCTCCCCACTTACCTTCAGCCTCACAACGTACCCCAATTGTGGATGCCATAGCCTCAATGGCTCCAGACGGAAGCAGTTGGGACTCTTGTGAGGTATTCACATATAAAAAAATATAAAAAATAAATCTCCTCCCCTCACTCAACTATAATAATTACCTATAATCTAATCTAAAATAATTACCTATAATCATTTTGTAATTTTTTTTTAATTACATTAAAAAGATAGACAATCATTTCCAGGTTACTAAAAATCTGACAATATTTTAAAAATCTCCTGCTACCATCACAGTAAGCAGAAAATGTGGCTTCTGTCGTAATGGAGGAGCCAGCCGAGGAACTGAACTCAAGACGCCTGACAATGAAAACCCAGCAACTAACCGGACAAATTAAATTAGTAAGTGTAAAGAGGTTTAAAGTAAAATAATATTGTTTCTTTTTTTAATTGATAAACTAATGTTTAAGACAAGATTCTTTATGCATAGCACAAAGGGTAAAAAAAGCAATAATTATTAGCCTGAAACACTCATCCATATTGAAAAAATCTCCCGAGGAAAGATACATGTCGCCTATTCAAAACAAACACTAGGTATATATTGAATCATTTGGCGGGTAGGAGATAACCCGCCGTAGCTTTATGGGAGAGCTCCTGACCGGCAAACAGAGGGGTGCGGGTTCGAGTCCCGTCGGCGACATCTATCTTTTCTCGGGAGATTTTTTCGATGTGGATGAGTGTTTCAGGCTAATAATTATTGTTTATAATAATTAATATTGTTTCATTTAAGGTAACTAATAAGATTTTGTCTTTTGATATAATTTTTTTTTACAAATTTAAATATCGACATACACATATTTAATACACACAGTCAATATATCGGAAATACAAACATTATTATTTATCGCCATAATTGCACTGTAACTTGTGCAGAATATAAAGCATACCCATTAATTCTTGATATGACGCAAAGGTCAAAATTAATTCAATGCAATCGGCCTTTGCTACCAGCTCCATAATTCATAGATTTCCGGCGCCTGTAAATACTATAATAAAAGAACCTCTCCATCATGTTCATTTTCTTTTAACACCAACAGCCATAAGTCAACAAATATTATTTAAACAGTATGACGTTTTATTTTATAGTTACATAAACAAAATTTTGATTTTTACCAAATTCTACTTTTAAACGAAGTTCAAGGCTGATCTATCTGGTATTATAGTGAGATCATTATTTTCATCATTTATTCCATAGTCCGTAGAGGTGATCAATTAGTTGTCTGTGTTTCACGTTTTATTTGTACAAAAGTAGATCGCATTGGGCTGGGCATGAACAGAGAATGAACGGACATACGCGTCCCAAAAAGAATTATGACTGGACACCCAAGTGGAAAGAGAAAAGTGGGAAGACCCACGCTTAGATGGGAAGACGAGGTAAGAGGGGATGCAGCACAGCTTTTCCAGGTAACAAACTTGAAGTCAGCCGCTGAGGACAGGAGGAGTTGGAGCTCGATATGGGCTGTAACGCCATCTAAGAAGAAAATCGCATTGTATGGTACAAGTATTTTGAGCTTTATAAAAAGGCTTCTGGTAAAGATCTCAAGAAGTATTGCGCCAGACCCTGGACGCTCTAGGTTATACTAGACTTTACAAAAAACTGTTATCAGATAGTATTATTATGCTGTGCAACATTTTTCCCAACATGAAAAATTTACAAACTACAAATTCCATCAAAAAGATAAATGCTTAACTCAACATAATGTTTTCCAAAAACATAAACATTGAAAAGAAAACTAACTTTTGATCTCAACTTCATATGCCTACGACATTATTCCTGACACTTTTTTTGTTCTGGTGGATTTGCTGCCACTGGATCACCCAATATTATTTTTCCCATGAATCGGTAATTTTCGGAATCGGTTCTTATGGCTCTGATAAAATTAGAAAATTTGAGTTATGCCTATGAACAAAAAATATATCTAAATTGATATTTTATACAAATGATAATCTTGAAATTTTAGAGCTCACACAACAATTTCGTTAAACTTGCTGTAGGGGAGGTTAGGAGGAGAAACTAGAATTTTATGTTAAAATATACAATTTCGACGGCATTCTTCAATTTCTTTAGCTCTGATTGGCAGTAAATTTCGTTTGTTACTTTTTAAATTTCAAATGATACGAGTATAAGACAGATAAATGAATAGGTACCTATGGATAAGTAATTTTTTGTACATATTCTAATAATTGCTATTTAACGTACAAAGGACAAAAACTCTGCTATCATGCAGGTTACTAAATTAAGTGTTGCCCATTAAAAAGCCGTCTGCTAGCGAAGATTGTTATAAAACATTGTGTAGTTATTTATAAAATAACCTAGCCATTACCATTAATAGATATTACTTTGATATCATTTGTGACGTGTTGAGGTAATAGTATAAATTATGGTACCTAATAAAAGGTGGGTCGTAAATATCTAATCCGTTATCGGCAGAGTTATTGATTTTGTCTCGGTTGGTATAAGTAAAAACAGTATGCTATTGATACACATCTCATTCATCTTTATCCTGGGAGAATTGATCACAAATACCACAATGATAACTTCCTGCCTTCGTGGAGTACATTTTTAATCCTGCCAACGTCCATTATCCCAAAAGTGTGTGCTAAATGACTAAATTTCTTTAAAAAAACAGCAAAAATTTCTTGAACCCCAGACAAGCCTGTTTATTGACAAAATATGATTTTCTGCTGACATATAAACGTAAATCGTCAAGCCCTTCTTTGTCAGTTAATAAAGTCACTAATCCGATAGAAAATATTCTAATAATCAGTAATAAGTCGCTCCTGGAATTCAACCATCCAACCATCATAAATTAGAAGTTGACAGAAATGAAATTGAAGTTGTGTTCATTTAAAAAATATTTATTTCATTACCTATAGGGGGTCCTGTTACCGGAAGAAGAGAAGGTATTTTTTACTGGTATCTTCAAGCCTCAGGCACTTGAAGCGCCAATGCTTACCATGCATCCTACAACATCCTCCATCAGACACTTAAAAGAAATGTCGAAATGGACGACTTCATTGTTTCCCCGCAACGACTGACCTTGCTCTTTCCATATTAAATATCTTTATGGATTGCCATAGGCGACACCTCCGCTATGATGGCTTCGTTTTCCCAACGCCAAATCTATTGTGTCTGCCAGATCACAATTATTACAATAGAATAGCCATAATTCACACAACCCATTGGATCGGATGATTCATTGTAGATTGCATTAGTTGTTGTCGGTGGCTCCTTCACAATCTTGGAAGTGTTTTCAAGAGATCGATGGGTTTTTTTCAGGGACGTGGAACATGATGTTTTATTTTATTTAACATTTTTAGAGATTGTTTTATTATTTATAATATCAGTTGTCATAGAGATAGATGGAGACTTACTTGATATTTTAACAAATATTTGTTGCAATTTTGTTTTATGTGCACCTATGATAAACAGCTTAAAATAAGACAAAAGAGTCTGGAAAGCTGAAGTTGCCCTACGGCACCACCAACTGAAGAATTTTCTGAGGCAAATAGTATTGGGGGTGTAGAGAGGAGGCAAATGTCATGATTGGGAAGCATCTATTTATTAAAGGTTTGTGTAGCCATTTTAAACCACATTTAGGCTATCATAATAAGTTTTAAGTATTTTCCACCATGTAATGAGGTAGTATTTATGAAAGGATATATTTATTTGTAAAATTCCTCAAAATACTAGTTCTGCTTAAACAACAGACTATTCTTCTGGTGCTATGCGGGAATCAAGCTGAAATTTGGTATACCATGTATACGCTGAATTAAGAGTTTCCCAAAACACTTTTAAGAATGACAAAAGGCTAAATAATTTACATAATACAGTTTATGATTAGAGCATGATTTTGAATAAAATCAAGCCATTATTATAATCGAACCACTTGATGAGAGAGATGACTCCTTTCAAAACATCTCACATTTAAATGACAGATAAGATTATTTAGGAAAAATAATCCAGGTTGTTCAGGTCGACGTTTTTAGGCGTGGATGTCAATAACACCTCTTACACGAGCGCCATGATTTGTACTTCAAGTGCATTGTTGGCTGCTGTCATTTCGACATAGATACTTATATTACTTCTGTGAGCATACTCGATGAGCTGGAGTGCCCAGATGACCATAAGCTTTTTACTCACTCTTGATTCAATTTGGTCATCCGGTGATTTTTTTCGTTGCTAAAGTAAATATTTTCAATGCAACCTTTGATCCAATTGACGTTGGTTGATATTGCAGATGGCTGCAAACTTTGTTCATATCTAATTTCGGCTTATAAACTTTTAAATTTACATCTGAGTAATAACCGATTCCGCGCGCACTCTCAAAAAGTTGGAGCGCGAAAATATGTGATGACATAATGTTTTTATTTCAGTTAATCTAATAATAATATTAATAAAATAAATATAATAGTGGCAGTTGAATGATGAGCAAATGAAGATGAAGAAAAGATACATCTTATAAGTCCACTCAATTTGAAATAAATTGCTCGTCATCATCACGAAACAATTATACATAACACATATACAGTCTCTTTTGTGATCTTCTTCTATAAAAGGGGTTTACATGCAACGAAATAAATCAACACTCCTACTTATTCCCTGCAAAGAATTCGCTTGAGCACTGCATTAATAGTCCTCCAAAATCTATCATTAATTTGATTAGACTTTGTTTATTGATTCTGTCATAGGTTACAAATGTTTCATCTTACATTTCAACAAATATTCACTTTTTTCTTCTTCTTTGCACTGTCCCAACTCACTGCCTAGGTAGGCTGTTGGGGTCGGTGCTTCTCGTTCTCAGGTTTTAGCTTCTTCTGTTCTGAGTATTGCTTTCATCCAGGCCGTTTCTCTGTAGAATTTTGGAGCATTGAGTCATCCAGGAGTTATTTGGTCTACCTCTGCATGATTGTCGAAGAAGTTCCATAGATATTGCCTGTTTCACTGTGTGGTCTGGTGGTCTCTGTCTAATGTGCCCATACCATCTCAACTGTCGTTCCTCCAGCTTACTGTTTATTATCTTATCTTTATTCAACAAATATTCACTGTTTCATGAAAACTAGTAAATTTTTACAATATAGTATCCGTAAAAGGATACAACGATTAAATCCGTAATAGCCTGAATGCTGAAAGTTTTATTGTTAAAGAAATAATCCTTTTCCTGTTATAATTTGTTAACCTCTTGAATCAACCCACACACGTATCCAATAAAATATTTCTCAAGTCTAATTTTCGGAAAACAAATACAAAGACTATAAGAGATATTGAGTAGGTAGGCACTTACCCGTTCATGCTGATTTTTAATCCCAAATCAAAAGTAAATAAATGTAATTGCAGTATGTAAGATTAGATATTTCTATTTTTGAAACTGATAATTCGTGGTGGAATTCCATTATAATAGTATAATAAAACCAATTTAAAACTTTTTCCACTTTTAATTTAATGACCGTAACCGGTTTCAGCTTGTCAAAGCCATCTTCAGACTGTCTGAAGATGGCTTTGACAAGCTGAAACCGGTTACGGTCATTAAATTAAAAGTGGAAAAAGTTTTAAATTTGTTTTATTATACTAAGATTAGATATGTAGTTTCAACATCCTTC
This sequence comes from Limnephilus auricula, assembly GCA_951813805.1. Taxonomy (NCBI): domain Eukaryota; kingdom Metazoa; phylum Arthropoda; class Insecta; order Trichoptera; family Limnephilidae; genus Limnephilus; species Limnephilus auricula. The sequence continues at coordinate 6,445,999 of OX638401.1, forward strand.
AACAGATGTCATTAGTATAATATGTAGTTTCGACACTTTGATAGTTATTGGTGTGTCTCGACAGATCTCAGTTAAGTTTTACCTTATAAGAATGTCAACTATCGTCGTTTGTGTCTAATGCACCACCGGATACTTGATAGACAGCTGGGCTCCCACAGTGTTTGGTTTCCCGGCTTCAGAATAACTTGAGCTTCCTATAGTTTGGACGTCTGGTCCAGTCAAATATTCATTGTAAAACTTACGACAACGTAAGTAAAGCAACTTGTAATCTCGACGAACCTCGATATTTATTGGAGTTATCCCGAACATATTTGAAGTAATTCCATCTACCACTGGGATTGAAGTACATCACAATAATACATTTGATTCACTCGGATTCATGTGTTTATTCTTATTTTTATTTGTCATCTTGAAGGATGCTCTGAGGAGGGTCTTTTTAAGAAAAGGAAGGAGAGAAGTTCAGGGAAAGAAAAATATGTGAGGAGTGTGTACGAATCTGGGGTTCAGTGTATCCAGGAGTGGCCGAATGAATCCATTCCTTCTTCAGCGGTGCAAGGTGACGGGTCGAGAGAGTCCACCTGGAGAGGTCAAAAGCCTCTCTAAACCAGTCTCCTCGATCCGGCCCGCCACGCAGTCTTTGGGCAAAGGCATCCGCCGCCAGGACCTAGACGAAACCTGACAAAGCTCCCCCTTTGAACCCGGGCACCCCTGCTATGTCACCAAACGTAGCGAACCATTTGGGGTGACCTATGGCAGAGGTGTTGGTTTTCCAATAAATGGTTCCCGGCTGGACGATACCCATACTCGCCTTCCTAATTATTAAACTCAATTGCGGCAACTATCTGAAATGAGCAAGTGCATATTTTAGTATTATCTACTAGAATTATTAGAGTTTAATTACCGCTATAATAGTAAACATGTAAACGCATATAATTTCAAACTGGTATTCATATATACCCTAGTCCGTTACTCTTCAGTTGTTTATCGATTGCTTTAGAAGGTGTAGAAATATTCTGATGGTGACGTCATTGGTCTTAAATGATATGTGTCATCAAATAATGTTCGAGAGGAAATAAATAGAAGGTACGTTTACTTTTGCACATCTTCAATTATTCATTTTAAGGGGAATTATATATAACATGGAAACCACTCATCCAAATATTAAATTTTTAACTTCTTTAATAATTGTAACAGTACTTTGTGAGATAATTTTCATTGAAATAACAATTTTCATTGAAATAACAATTTTCATTGAAAAAACAAATACTAAGGGCCAGTTATTTCGGGAAAATTCATTTATGAATTTCCTTAAAAAAATTGGTTTGTTTCAACCTCCGTCAGAATTTTTTTTTACGGAAATGTGGTGTAAAATTTAATCAGCCGAGTTCGACCGGTTAGCGTTAATGTGATGGGAGGCGCATGCGCAGACGTGAAAATTGTGATTCGGAGTGAAATTTTAAAATTTAACGAACGTTATTTTGGATTTGAAACAACCCATTTCGTATTGAAATGTTGAAAGACGTGATGACATGTCAAATTTGAAATGAAAAATAGAATTTTTTCATTTTTTTAAACACCTGGTCCTAAGTTATAACCACTATTTTTTAATGATTCAAATGAACATGTTTCAGAACCAATGGGTCCTTCATCGGGTTACTAAGTACACTAAAAATAAAATAACATTGAAGTACAGACATAAACGTGATTCGAATTAAAGAGAGGGGTAAATAATTAGATATTAATAAGAAAACAAATTGTTTCATTCGAACTTACAAGTAAAATATTATCCAGTTGAAAATTACTTTAGTCGTTTAATATATTTCATATTACTACTAACTTGAATCTCTATAACCAAACATCGCGCAGTGAAAAAAACTGACATAATTAAACCCAGATGTGTCGTAGAAACTTTTCTTCTTAATTAAAAAAAAAAAAACAATAATAAGCGCCACTCGTAAGTGCGCCCTGGGCCCGAGCTTAATAAAGACCACACCCCTAATAATAAAGCATTCTTTTTTTTCTTCTTTCTTTTTATTATTTTTTCTATTCTTTACAAATTGTGTAAATATTGAGTGGGATTGCACTAAGTTCCCCACATCCTTGATTAAAACATTATTATTATTATTATCATTATTACATAGTGATTTATTTATCTTTAAAAAAATTACGTCAAATATGTATAACTATAATAATTATATCTACCGGTTTCGTAAATAAATCTTAAAATTTATATTTACAAATAACAATAAAAATATAAACAGAAATCAAATGTTTATCGGTTTATTTTTTATCTCTATTTTGTCTTCAATTTTTTCTGGCACTGATTTAAGTTTTGATTCAGATGCCTCTGGTCCTTCAACACAAATTGGTGCTTTTGATTTGGCTTCAATCATGAACAAGGATTCTTCGGAGTCTTCCTTGCATCCTTTGGAACCCAGTTCCAAGCATTTCCCTTCGTCATCGTCCAAAGGAGCGAAGGTCTTCTTGTCTTTGCTCTTCTCGTTGTTTTCCTTCAGACACAGATCTGGTACGCATTCTCCGAAGCCGGAAAGAGAATTGTATGCTATAACCTCGTTTGAAGCGCATGGTCCTTTTTGGTAATATTCGAAGCACTCGGCTCCATCCTGTTGAAATACAAAAGCTTAATTAATGAGTGGAATGAAGGAATAATTATAAGAACCCCAAAAGGTAACATTTTTCAACCATTGTATTGATAAATTTTTATTTTCTGAAACAACTTGACTTGATTTGAATCCGTATTTTGTTAATAACAATTTAAAATTAGCATTGTTTGTGATGATTTTATTGTGTTGGTGAACGTCGTGTTAAAATTAAGAGATATCTGATATTCAAATGATTTTGAAAAATAGAAGGGCATAGAATATATGTTTTTAGATTTTCACGGCCAAAAGCATTTTCGTTGTTTGTTTTTGGGGTGTTATGCCGTGTTGTGCTACCTCCATTTTTAGCCGACGTTTCGGACAGCGTTGCAGTGTCCATCATCATAGAATATGTTGGCATTTGGGGTAAACCAAAATTTTTGGTTGTAAATTTATCACGATTAGTTTGCTATGTTGCAGCTTCCAATTCCCAATCCGAAGGACGCGGGTTCAAACCCAGCAAGCAAACAAATTTTATTTAATAAATTTAAGTTATTTCACAATTAATTTAAAAAAATAAAATATACATGAATATAAATTATATTTGCGGCACGTTCCAAAGTGGTACATATTCTGAGTATCCCTCGAGTGTAAGACCACTATTCAGAATTGAAACGTTGCTTAAAATGGCTTAAGCTGTATTTGGTTACCAGTTCTGAATATCCAGGTAATTTCCCGCCTTCCCCTCCTCCATCTCATTCCCCTCCCCACTAGCTTCAGCCTCACAACATAAACCAATTGGGGATGCCATAGTCTCACTGGCTCCAGACGGGAGCAGTTGGGACTTTTGTGCGGTATTCACAATAAATTTTTTAAAAAAGGTTGGCTCAATTTTTCATTAACTTCAAATATGGAAAAGCACCTACCAATGTTATTAAGAGGGTATTACCAGAGAATGCCAGAAATTAGTCCCTTTTAAATCAAATACTATACGTATTGACTCTTTTTTACCAAAAAACATAAATTGATTTTGAAATCTTGTTATTTTATCTGGTACACGCAGTTTAAAAATTTTGAAAAACTAAGTAAAAGTAAAAATTAGTAAAGGCTCAAAAATTGATAATACGGACTATCTACAAAGTACATTACATTCATCCCACAAAGGACTTATTTAAAGACTTTAAAATACTTAATATACAATCCCTATATGTAAAATTCATTTCTTGCTATTTTAAATTCAAATTTATTAAAAAATATGTTTTTGAATCAAAATATAATACAAGATATTCTAACCAATGCAACTATATAATTCCAGTAACAAAAACCTCAATGGCCCAGTCACAGTTTAACTTTCTTGCTCCAAAAATCTTCAATAACTTAACAATTGAAATAAAGACAATAACCAAATATCACACTTTCAGGAAGACGCTTGGAGACTTTTTGATGAGTGAATGTGATAGAATTAGAAGCCTGTTTATATAATCTAATGCTAATGTACTTTTTTTTTCTCCTTTCTATTTTCTACATTTTATTATAATTTTTCCAATATTTAACATGATTTATACTAATTCCATGTTTACACTAGACTGCATATTTCATACAATGTAACTATACTATATTGGTCACCATGATACAGGCAGCCGCCTAGTATGGTGATTTAATATATCAACTTTATGTAAATGTCACAATTATGTAACATGTATTATATAAATAAATATAAAATATAAGTGTATTTTTTATATTCCAACACCCTTAATAATAAGCCAAGTTTTTCACTGTTACATCGTAATACGGCGCGTATTAGTTTTACTACGATTATTAGTAAGAGGGTAAGGTTATACCGTTGGTCGTTGGCATTTTGGTCAATTTTAAAACGATAGATTCTATTAAACAACACAAATTTCAAAACGAATAATCATACCACAAAATGAATCAATACATAATCTAGTCAACACAGTTGTCAGAATTTTAATTTTAGTTAAATTAAAATCATTAAAAAATAAATCCGAAAACGTGTTTTGTGACGAAAATACCCCAGTTTCTCTATTATTTATTTAAGGTCTTTCAAACTAAAATATTTCAGATTTTTTTCACATTTTTTTCCTATAGACATTATTGAAAAATCATAAATACTCATGATCAAAAAATACTTACAAAAAGTACGCGATATTTAATAATTTATCTTACTTACTTGAATGTATGTATATATTAAAGCAAGTTTTGAAAAAAATAAATCGATATTGAATTTTTAATTTTAAAAATTGATACGGGAAATAACCGATCTTTCTCAGTTGAACCTCCCTGTACAGTTGAAAAGCATTTTTAAACTTTTATTCTCAGCCGCTGGTCAATCACTCTTAAGATACAATGTCAACACTTTAGATAGGTTTGTTAATATTAAATGCTGCCTTCTATTTTGGAGCACTTATCTAAACATTTTTGCAATTTAGCTAATTAATTTAGTCATGTAATTTATTAAGCGGACCTGCCACCAGTCTCCCACAAAAAAATATTGGAAATAAAACAACATGATGATTTTACTAACGCGCGTGGGCATTGTTATAGGATTCAAACCTAATTTATCATTGGTAATTCATCTGTTAAGAATAATAAAACTGATTAATGGACTGGCTCCTGCATTACAAAAAATAGATCTTTTACGCCTCCCCTCTTTTGAATATTAATATAAAACAAATTATCATTGAAGACAAGTCACTAAAAAAAATAAATGCTAAGAGTAGCAACTGGGACAAACCCACGTGTGCTAGCACGGTCGCTCGATATGAAGTTACCGACCGATTGTCGGTAACTTCTCATCGTTCCCTAGGACAACTGCAGATCTCAAACGTACAAACGACAGTTGATATCCAATATATTAAGGACACTTAGTCATTGTGAACTGTCACCTATTCGTTTGCGATCTAGAGATATTATTATATTAGATTATTAATTATTAGATCTATTATTATATAAATTTATATATATCTTGCTCTATATCTTGCGTTATAGAGCAAGCGTGCTAGGGCCTCTGGACCCCTTGCACGTTCGATCGATAAGGATTGATAAGATAACTTTCGGTAACTTCTCATCGTTCCCTACGGCAACTGTAGATCGCTAAAAACAACAGTTGACGTCGAATATATTAAGAACGCTTAGTCATTATGAACTGGTATTTATTCGTTGGCGATCTGCAGTTATGGTGGAGAACGATGAAAAGTTACCGAAAGTTATCGATATAATCGTTACTGATCAATCGTGCTAGGGATCCAGGGGTGCTAGCATGGTCGATCGATATGAAGTTACCGACCGAATGTCGGTAAGTTCTCATCGTTCCCTAGGACAACTGCAGATCGCTAACGTACAAACGACAGTTGATATCGAATATATTAAGGAAACTTAGACATTGTGAACTGTCATCTATTCGTTTGCGATCTGCCGTTGTCCTAGGGAACGATGAAAAGTTACCGACAATCGGTCGGTAACTTCATATCGATCGATCATGCTAGCACACCAGGTTTGTACTTGCGTTTTTCAAAAATTCGTTTAGATTTATTACATTATCTTCTTTTTCAATGATAATGGAATACATCATGTATTACATTATCATTGAAGAAGAAGATAATAACCCTCAAAATTTATTACAAGAGAGATTCTAATAAAAAATGATTGCAGCAAATTGTTTAAAATATCAACCACAAAAATACGATTTTTTCGGCCAACCTTTTGAACTTTGAACCCACTGGCATTGTTTTTTGGAACCATCTTTTTAAATAATGATTCATGAATTTTATATAATTTACTGTACGTGCTAATCTCAACAAGTAATAATATTAAGGCCATTGGGTGCGCGGCAAGTTTCATAAAAAACGTAGTTTTGGATTTTAGGCCAAAATACCCAACCAAACTGAAAAATTATTTTTGTAATCAAAAGTAATGTCAAATTTCAATCTCGCATAGGAGCTATTTTATTTATTTTTGCTTTTATTTTTAAAATATAGGCTATTAAAGATTTTAATATTTTATGATTTTAGGGGCAACTTGGACAACTATTTGAGAGAAAATGTAAACATTTTAAAAAAAAATTTTGCTAAGTATATTTTTTTTTAAATATGATAAAATATAAAATTTAAAATATTGTTTTTTTTTTAGAAATAATTTTGATGGGTGTAAATTTAAATTACAAATTTCTTCTTTACATCCGAACAAAAACTTATGGTTTATATTTTATGATTTTGACAACTTGGACAATTATTTGAGAGAAAATGTAAACATTTAAAAAAAAAATTATATTATTTATTATTATTAATAAATTAATTTATACTCTGGTTTCCCTTCAATAACGAATAAATCTTTCGCCTTTTACTAAAGATTTCCGTGGAGGGGAGCACTCAAATGAGTCTATAAACCAATTTTTTGTTATTTTAAATTTATTATTTTAAATTTATTTATTATTTTAAAATTACTACCTACTTAAAAAAAATTATTAATATTTTTTATTTTTTTATATTATTTTTCATTATTTTAAAACCAAGGATTAAACAAAAAAAAATTAATCATTGTAAACAACTCACAAAAAATTCCAAAATGAACAAAAACTGATTTCTTTAATTACCTATATGTCATCAAATAAAAGCAAAAAAAAAAAATAGCTCCTATCCAAGATCGACATTGAACCTAACTTTTTATTGCAAAAATAATTTTTCAGTTCGGTTGGGTATTGTGACCTCAAATCCAAAACTACGTTTTGTATGAAAGCGGCCGCGCAGCCGTTCCTCTTAAAAGTAAACTGGAAAACAATATACAAATTGCGCATAATCACTCACGTGCAATTGCCCAAACGTAGCCTCCAAACACTTGCCCTTTCCGTCGGACCTTCTGTTGAGTTCAATAGGTCGCGGCTTATCACTGACGTTGGTCTCCTCGACCACGTTGCAAGGAGCTGCCAAGGATGTTTGGGCGAGAAGGATAAACAGGAAACCACTGTACTGATTCATCTTGAAGATATCAGATAAAAATCATCCACAATGCGTGTACGACTTAGTTCTTTGCTGAATTATCTAGAAAGAAAAAGGGTTCTCATTAATGTGATACATATTGCATATAATAATTTGAAGTGTTTTTCATCTGAGGAATTCCTTGCGAAGATTCATAATTCATTAGCAGTGACTATTAAATTTTTAACGTGTATTAGGCATGCAAAATGTTAAGGCCTAAATAACATGGAACAGGGAAGCCTGGAGGCACCTTGTCGTCCTCTACCCAAATAAGACAGGGGGAAGAAGATCAGTTAAAACAAAATTAAGTTACACTTGAACTACTTGATCTGTAGTTAATCCTGGGTAATGATTTGACAAAAGACAGTCAAAACGAATCAATTACGATGGTTTTTGTGCACTATACAATTAAACTGATGAAACCTAACTGTTTTCATAACTTGCTCTTTATGCTCTTATAACACCAAAAAAGTTATTAAAAATATTTATGAAAAACCATAATAATATTGCTAATAACCTGCGAATTAGTTTGGAAACGATCTAAATGAATTGTATCTCTTTTGTAAGAATAAATTCTACTTCGAGATTTAATATCTTTGCATTGTCTCCAGATCTGACTTTTTACTGTAATAGTACATTTAATAGATATAAAAAATAATAACTTTGGAAATCCCTTTTCTTTTATACTCTTTTTTATTTTCTCTCTTCTTCTTCTTTTATATCTTTTCTTTACTCAATTCTGTTTCTTGTATGATATATAAAAAAATTAAATATTATAATTTTCATTATCCTTACTGCACATTTAAAAAATATATGTATTAAAAATATATATATACAATGTATAACAACTGTATTTGTAAAAAAAAAAAAATATATATATAATATTAATCATTAAAGACAACATTAGCGACTCTCATTTGAAAATTTTAAACAAAACAATCCGAAAAAGACACCTCGGTTAAATTCCAAGATGCGATAATATCTTTTTCTGAAATTTCTGATTCAAATTTTCGATGATGAGTCCCTCATATTGTCTTCAATTATTAAATATAACAATTTGAGGTTTTACTTATAAAGTTATAAAATATGATATAAAGTCAATTAAAAATCTGAAGGTATTAATGATATATCTTACTTTCACAAATCAAAACGTCGAAGAACAAATATAGATATTTAGTTATAATTTTGTCACCTGCTGAAAGCTTCCTCTATAACTGTGGTAGCTCCTCATCATTTTATTATTATTTATAGTGGTAAAAAGAGAAAGACAAATAACCGTGTCTCTATCACTGATTTCCTACATGAAATCGTGTACAATTTCTGATTTAATCTTCGACTGTGAATGTCAATCTTTCGACATGTGGAACCCTTCTAAAAAGCAAATAAAGTAATTGATTGATTTCGAAATGTACTTCAGTTTTCACAACGTTATCTGGGACAACTACCATTCTTACACAATGCAAAATATATATTTCTTAACATGGTGGAAGAATTGCTTATGAAACGAACAATCTTGGAGACTTTTAGAATTGGCAATCAATGTAATCGTAATTTTTGCAAAAGTAAATAAAACAAATAACTATTTGGATCAGATTTCAAAGAAGTTGAAAAATAGTTGGTGATAAGCGTGTTATAATATCTGGAGCATCGTCAGTGATCAGTAATAATCTGGTTTGCTTAATTCCGAGAGTCAAAACAACCTGTTTTTTTGTGCAACTAATTAGAATATATCGTATTACCATTTGCAAATTTGATCGCACCAATAAAACATATGTTTACAGATAATCCAACGTAAATAGAATTTGTTTAGAAAGCATGATTAAACCAGAAGATGTTTGCCTACATCTTATGATGACTGACAAGAAGCACGTAAATCAAGCGAAGAAGTGAATGTAAATGGTTTGACACATCCAACTTCGCAATAATTTTCTAAAGTAGCCCTGTTCCAATATTTACGCCTATATAAACCAAACCTGCTGTTAGTACAATATTAGTGAGAAAAGAAAGAAAGATGATAAGTATACAAGGAAGAAGAACTAATGGGGTACTCATTATATGGGAAATGAGATGTATTAAAATATGAGGAAGAAGATAATACCAGTAAATCCAAACGAAAATATGAAAAAGAAGAAAAAAAGTCAGAATTAAAAATATTATCTTCGACCAATTTTTTCTGTATTTCAACTGCCACCTTTTTAAATGATTACAAAGTTCTAAATAATTTTGAATTTGAAATATGAGATCGACAAAAATGACATAAAAATAATAGGTTCCAATGGCTGGGTTGGTTAAGGCGTTTGTCCCGATAGAACAAGAGATTCTTGGTTCGAATCCAAGTTGCGACCATTAATGTTTAATTTGTCTGCGTCTTGTTGTCAAATTTACGTTTAGATTTATATTTTTATTATCTTATTTTTCAATTATGTACTACATCGATGGGTATAACCTTGAAAAGTTATTATAACTAGAGATATATTCCAGTAAAAACTGTTGAAAGAGTTTAAAACAAAACCCCATCACATTAATTCAAATATAACGTTGTCGTCAATAATGGCCAGTGAGTGCCATTTTAAGCCATTTTACCGGTTGTAGATCCCTTTCAGCTTTCGAACAAATTGTGATCAACAACTGTAATATTTCTTAATTGCAATCACAATGTGATACAAAGCTAAAATCGACCTAGTATAGCGACCTAGTAAAGAATACAAAATTAAGCTAATTGGTCATTTGATGACAACGTTACGTTTGAATTTCTTCGAAACCCCTTAATTAAGGCATAAACAGACTAGTTCAAGATACAAAAAGTTTGATATCGCCTCTGTCTCTGTGTAAACGAAACCAAAATCTGCGCAACTCTGTCACAACGATATAATAAAGTTCTTCGAAACACAGCTATTCGATTCAATCAAATAATCACGTTCATATTTATATACACATTAAGATTGTGCCGCTCCAGTTTTAATTCGCTATTCACTTGAAAAAGTTACATCACAAAGAACAGAGACCTATCCGTGGTAAACCTTTTTTCTGTTGTAACATGTCCTTGACTTGCTTAAACAGTAATACAATATCTATAATGGTCATTTTTTGTGGAAAGTTTTGATGATCTTGGTCTAAGTGCAGTTTGGCAAAGTCAATTTGTTTTTATTATTTGGTACGAGTATGTTTCTCGGTCACAATGGACTGGATTGAAAGAAATTGAGCACGATGCAACCCACTTTTTATTAGTACATAAATTGAAACGGATGCCATGCATGCCAAATTTTTTTCTTTAAAATCATGTGAAATAATTTTTCAAAGATATAGAAGAAACGAACTATGTACACAGGTTTCCTGCGGTTTCTTTTTTATGACTAGAGCCACGTACAATATCTGCTGTAGACCATGCTAAACAGTTGTCCAAAAAGTAGATCTATTTCCAATTGTCTCTTGTATAATAAATCAAAACTTAAATCTCCTCTGAAATCATTAGAATTGTAAGTAGGTACTTAATTACCTACCTACAGTTTGTCAATTAAGAGTACCAATTGAACTGTCAAATATAAATTGTATTTTACTGAGACATTTTGTTTATCGTTGCAGCACGAGTTTTCAAGTGATATTGTATTTAAATTGGCATTATTTTCGAATTTCCAAAAACGTACCATAATATTAAACATCAAAGATAGCCACAAGTCAAAGAAAGCCATCTAGTCAAAGTAAGCCTTGCTTGAATAATAACGAGTATGCAGCAGATTTTTGAAACCGTAAACCGAACGTACAAACAAATTTAATGCCAAAGGGTCGAGTTAAAACATTATTTCGATACAAAACACAAATAATGTACAATTGTCGATTTTGAGTTTATTTGCACGAACATCATAAAGAGCATTGTCTTATTTTGATAAAGAAAAGACTTGAATTTTGCAATGCCCAATATAACTTTGCAAATAACACAGTTAATTTATTGAGGAGAATTTAGCATGTTATTCAATTACTCGCTCGTGAGACATCATCATGGATTCAGTCAGATCAAAACGTCATTAGAGGAAACATTACAAAAGGTTTGGACATAATAACAAATACACGGGTTGAAAAGTAACGCTCATTTCGCAATCAGTGCCGGATTGAGTACAGATGCAGATGGAACTTGTGACCAGGGCGCAAAATCGCAAAGGACGCTAAGAATTACTCACCAATCACCATAAATAAAGCTAATATCTTTTTGGAATAACTTGACCACAAAAAAAACTTGCGAGTAGAATTACAATTTGAGGTTTTATTCATTAAGTCATTCCAATATATATATATATATATTTTTTTTTTTTTTTTTATTGTTTATTCCAGATCTCGGGGAGGGTGGTGCAATCCCACGAGCTCCATATTATAAATAGAACATATTATCAAATTAATATTAAAAATATACATATATATTGTGAGATACTGCACACATATTGAGATAAAACAGAATAAAAATAATACAGAAAAAAAAAAAAAAAAAAAAACATGAAAATAAAGTTTTTTGTTTTTGTTTTTTTTTTAACTCATCAGGAGTTGGCTCCATCGCTTGTAAATAGGACCCTGCCAGAAGTGCAGTGCTGCCATCACAAGACCGTTTTCACTCGTGGCTAGTCGCGTTCTAAAGCTGGTGATCCGTTTTTTGAGTAGTGCTCGGAATGCAGGAACACGCCCTTCTACAAACATCTCAGTGGCACTGCAGTACCAGGACAACCCAAAAAGTATTCGGTATGAATTGTTGTACTGTACTTCCATTCTTTTTAGAGATGCTTTGTGGTAGTTGGTCCACAGCTCCGAGGTATATAGGCTCGTGCAGTATGTGTTAAAAAGTTGCCTTTTTGCTTCTGGGCTACACTTATTAAATCTTCGAGAAATCATATTTGCCCTAATACACAGTGATCTTCTCTGTCGCTCAATATCAGTATCATCATTGAGTTCCGCTGTTACGATATGTCCTAAGTATTTGACCTCCGGTTTTTCAGATATTTTTGTGTCGTTTAGGCTGACGGGTAGTACCTTTGTAGGGCCTGCGCTCGATTTCAATACAAGTAGTACAGATTTAGTTGGGTTGTAGACCATGTTATGTTCAGCGGCATATTCTTCGCATATCTTTAACAGCTTCCTCAATGCTTTAATGCTTGGAGACAAAATAACCATGTCATCTGCATATGCAATGTTATTTACGCAAATGTTTCCCAGGTAACAACCTACCTTTGCCGAGGTGAGTTTATCGCTTAAATCATTCATATAGACGTTAAATAAAATCGGTGATAAGCATCCCCCTTGTCTGACGCCGCATTCCGTATTCACTGGTGCTGACATTTTATTTTTCCAGATAACTTGGTTCTCTTGTTGATGATGCCAGACTGCCAGAATGTTAATTATTGAACTGGGCACCTTCCTTTCTTTTAATTTTTTCCAAATCAGTGCATGAGATACTCGATCGAAAGCTTTACTTAAGTCTAGAAAACAAGCATACACTGTTGTTTTTCTTGCCTTATAATATTCGATACTTTGTTTCAAACTGAATATAGCCATATCTGTTGACAATTTCGATTTAAAACCAAATTGGTTATCGGACGTAAATAGTTTGCCTTCTATGTGAATTTGTATAACCCTTTCAAATATTCTGGATATAATCGTGGCAAGGGATATCGGCCTATAGTTGGAAGAACTGGATATGTCTTCTTGTCTGGATTTAACTAATGGTACTATAATTGTACGCGAGAAGTTCCTTGGCATATGCGTATGTTGAAGTATCTGTGTGAATAGCGTTGCTAGAAGCGTGTATATTTTTTCACCGGCATTTCTAACATGTTCAATGCTCAGGCTATCGTAACCGGGCGATTTTCCAGCTTTCATTCGTTTTACAGCTGTTTTGACCATACCTTCCGTAATGATTATGTTTTCGTCCTCATCTTTGCATGGTTTTTCTAAGATGGTGGGTTCGTTTCTTTCCGATATTTTTGAAAAGTTGGTTATAAAAATATTAGCAATCTTTTCTGCGTCCGATTCTCCTTCAATATGAGTGGATATCTGTGCTTTAGATTTTAAAACGTTGCTAGTTTTTTGCCAAAATTCTTTAAAATCGCTGTTCTCTATTGCACCTGAAATTTTGTCCATTTTTATTTGTTCCGCTGTTTTTTGACATTTTCTTAACTCACATTTAAATTTTCTTCTCAATATTTTTCTGTTTTCCGCTAAGGGACCCGACCGGGGTTTTCCATTTTCAATCCATTTTTTAAGTGCATTTCGTGATGCTTCATAGTGAATTGAAACATTGTCATTCCAACCAGGAATATGTTTAGTTGTGGTAGTATTATGTTTGCGCCCACTTTCAAAGACGTTTTTTGCGGCAGTGCATAGTGACTCTACAATCCTCGTATATAGTTCGTCGATGGCTTCTTTATGAACGTTATTTTTGCATCCTGACTTTTTACAGAGTTCGACACCGTTGCTGCATTTAATCCGGTTTGTTAAAAATGATGCTGTTACATAATAGGACATGATCTGCGATGTATTATGTGCTCTCCATTTTACTGGATCCAAAGCTATCGGGGTAATTTCCTCCGTGGCAGTTATACCTATTGTTTCTAAACAAATCGACATGGGCCGGTGATCTGTCCAGTCAACATCGTACTTTACTGAAATATTTTTTGTCATCTTTTGAATCGTGGCTGTCCCTATGCAGTGATCTAACCAGCTCGTTGTGTTATGTGCATCGCTAACATAGGTGTAAGAATTTTCTGGCAGTTTTTCAACATCGATACAGTGATATTTGTTTTCTTTGCAGAATGATAATAAATCTTTCCCAAATAATGTTCTTGGATCGGCATTAAAATCACCCATAATAAGACAGTTTGTATATTGTTTATCTTCTGTAAGTGAATGCAGGTTTGCCAGGCATCTTGAAAATTCAGGTACGTTATCATTGCAGAAGGTTGGCATATAAACTGTGAGAATGCACAACAATCCTTTATCCAGCGTTATTTCTATTCCCGATAACCTATTGTCATTGCAGTCGATAGCCTTGGCCTTTATTGTGCTGCGCCACAATATTCCAGTCCCACCGTGGGGACGCCCTCGAAGTATGCCGATAGATGTATCTACGGCAGATGTGCCCAAGCTTGAAAATTTTGGGTGTATTTCTGAAAGGTAATTTATGTCAGTGGGTAATAGCCATGTTTCTTGTAATAAAATTACATCATATTCTTCACATATGTCGTGAATAAATTTCACTGTCCTTCTCACTGATCTGCAATTGATAGTAATTATTTTAAGAGGTTCCATCACGTGTATTGTTTAAACTTTTGTCCGGGCTGTAATTTCTTTCTTTGAAGATTCGGTACACTATACCTTCGGGCCAAAAATCTTTCTCCATAAAAATACCGATTTTTTGAGCGAGGATTGATATCTTGAACGTTTTGAATGGGGTTGGTTTGAACGGTTTGATCCATTCTACGTCGATATAGGATTGATTCTGGGAAGAAATATACTTTTTGACTTCATCAGTACTCGTTTCTGTGTCAAATCTCGAGGCATATATTGCCGTTCTTAAGAGAGCTGCCTTGATGTTAGATACAGGCCCTGTACCCTTGTGATTTTTATTGACTTTTCGTTTTTTCACGACCGTAAAATCGCTATTATTATTGTTTTGATAATTTCTAATTATCTTTGTATCGGGCCGCGGGCCGTTGTCTAACGGTTTCTGGGATTCTACGTTTGCCGAATTACGTAGTACATTGGAATACGTCTTTTGATTGGTTTGCGTTATAATATTGTCCTGCTCCGTGACCTTGACATTGAGCAAGGGCATTTCTTCGGTATGTTTATTATCATTTTGATTATTGACATTAGTTCTTGATTTGGTCCCGGATTTCAGCTCGTTCCTCAAAAGGGTCATCTGCTGCCGTAGCTCTTCTAAATCATTTTGTTTGCACATTTGTGCCTTTATGGTGAATAGCTCAGTTTTTAGAGACAACATATCTTTTAGAAGTGAGGTTATGTCAACTGAATCAAAACAAACTGGAGGTAATTTATGTAGGTTTTTAGCCACAAAAGTTGGCATTTCCGTTGGCTCGGTCTCTTTTATTACTTTTATCATGTCATACAGGTTCTTTACCTTTTTTCCATCTCCCTTCCTGGTGATTCTTCTTTCGTCAACTTCCGAGTACAGGAGATCTTTTGATATTTCCACTTCATCTTCACTAAAGTGCGTGGAACAAATTTGAACTATCGACACTTCATCTAATACGTCAACTTTATTAAAAAGAAACGTTAAAAGTTCATTGATAACAATTTTTTCACTTTTTTTCACTTTTTCCGTCATTGTGACGTTAAAACAGAACCGACTGCGTACAAATATTCCAGCTATTGTACTTATAAATGCACGCGTATATATATATTCGTTCTGGTCTTGCAGAAAAATCAATAGATGTCGCACATTAAAATAAAAATGGATATATTTATCACTATCTAGATGGCATATGTATCGGGAAGAATCTTGCAATCATACATAAAGATGGCAGCCAATAACAATATGTGTTATCCACTGGAGTGACAAAGCAATTAAAATATTTTTTCTGGGATTGCTAAAGGAAATTTTTCCGCCCACATTAAAAAAATCATACCTCTGAATTTGAATACGGAGATATACAAACTAATTATAGTTCTATGTAGCCAATGAATGCCCCTATCTTTTTACTATTAACACATATTTGTAGGATTTATAAAAAAAAATATAATTAAATCTTTAATCTAAAACATTTTAAAGAATCTGGAGAATATTTATTTTGTTATATTTTGAATGTACAATATATTATACAGTCGTTTAAAAAAAAAAATTGTTTTTTTTTAAATTTGCAACATTTTGGTAACAAATTTGGTTTTGGAAATAGTGCCATTATGGGGCAAAAAGCGCTCCAGTGGTTAAGAAAACGAAGATAATGTTGTTAGTTCTTAGCCGAAATATGATACAGTTAAATACGGAAGGGTCGAATTAGCTCAGCAGTCAGAGCAGAGCTCCGGCAAGGTCCTGGGTTCAATTCCTAGTTGTAACCTTTTTTTATGATTCTATGTTTCCAATGTTCGTTTGAGAGTCGATGATATTAATATAATTATAATTATAAATATGAGTGCTAAATAATAGTTACACTGTTTGAATATTAAATCTCTTTATTTAAATTCATTCCAATACAGTTTCCGCACCCTTTAACAACAAGCAGAATTCCTAATCTAACCACCAAAAAGGTAAATAATGTGCAATATAATTTTGAATGTATAAGTAATGAAATAAATGTGTTGTCTGACGAGAATAGCGTAGAAATTGTAAAAAAAACATATAATTTAAATGTAATAGAATATGTAATCATATTTTCAATGTGTATCCAATGAAACATTGAGTTCACTTTCTTTTATATATTAATTGGGGTTTCTAAGTATTTAATATACTAGCGAAGACCGGTGAAAAAACACGGGATGGTGTGAATTCTTGACAAATCAGTTACAATTTTGAAAATTTTAATCACTTAATTGAAAATAATACATATTGTATTTACGGCACGTTCGAGAGTGGAAGATACTATCAGTATCGCTCTGGTGAAAGACCACCATTTATAATTGAAATATTGCTTGAAATGGCTTTAGCCTGTTTGGTGAACAAATCTAGCCATGCACATTTTCACCTTCCTTTTCCCCATCTCCTTCCCCTCCCCACTACCTTCAGCCTCACCACTTACCCCAGTTGGGGATTCCATAGTCTCACTGACTCCAGACGGGAGCTGTTGGGGCTCAATCAGTTTCTTTGGATTGATGAAAACAATTTAGGATATATTTTGTGTATACAAAGCTTTTGCACCGGGCGGAAAATATTGTAATGCCGGCTCTGGACTCAATGCAATGAAGCACACACAACTGAGTAATGATCATTGTATAATTTGGCACGCGGCAGAAGTGCTCTTACATAAGTCATGTACAAAGAATTCTTTAAAAATAGCACCAAACATAAACCTTTAACCTTCTTGCCAAACTTAGGCGTTTTGAGTTCAGTTCAAAATCCACAAGTTGTCCAAAAGTCTCTCATCAAACGTTCATTGCGAAACTTTTGAATGACATAACAGATTTGATTAATAGATTCGCCATTTTAGTTTGTGTAATGAATACTTCCTGTTGCAACTTTCTGAATGGTCAGCGTCCGCACAATGGCGTGTCTGAAGAATAGACCTACATTTGTCAAATCTGTTTGTTTTGTACCATTTTTTGTTGCATAAGAACAAAGAATCACTATTTAGTTCAGTTCATGACACTTTTGAGAAGGTAGGCTTAGACATTTCTCAACAATCCACTGTGAAACACACAGACCTATTTTAATTTTATTTATTATATTGCCAAAATGAGTATGGAACACGGAGCCAAAATAAGTATAACTAACTTATAGGCGCTTTTACTATTTTACTTTTTTACTTTTCCTTATTACAGCTATATTGCAACTCTTTCTTGTCACATTAAATAATGGTGTGACAAAAGATGAGACAGACAATATATGTACGTCTGTTTCCTCCATAGGAAAAAAGTAGTACTTTGGAGGCAACAGACAAACGTACATTGTGTGTCTCTACTTTTGTCTCACCATTATTTAATGTGTAAGAAAGGGCTGCAGCATTATTGTGTTAAGGAACGTACGTTTATCCCTTTTTTGTATCGTTGCCGTTCCGTAAACGTGCGTGAGAGTACAAGAAGCGCCTATTTGGTCACCGAGACACAGATTTAATTGAAAAAATATTTTTAACATAAACAAAATATAAGCTTAACATTCCTATTGAAAATGTCAACTATATGTGTCTAATGAAAAATCAAGAATTATTAAAGCTGTCCGACAGCAGTTTGGTATCTAATGTCATAATTATTTTTAAAATCATTAATTCCCTTATTGACAGCCCTGCATTACTGCAATTGATTTCATTTCATGTTCCTAATAAGTAACGCAAACTAAAAATATCTTTCACTGCAACAATAAGGTCAATACCAATTCGTTTACGAACTCCCTTATATATCACGAATATACAGTTTAGATAACCGATATACAGAAGCAACAGATATTTTTAACGGGACAGAAAGAACTTACGAAAAAGCATTTTACATATTTTTCAATTAGTTTACATTTTGATACGTTTTTAGATTTTCACGGCCAAAAGCATTTTCGTTGTTTGTTTTTGGGGTGTTATTTTTTTTGTTTTTTTTTTTATAGAGATACCTCACAAGAGTTCCAACTGCTTCCTTCTGGAGCCAGTGAGACTATGGCATCCCCAATTGGAGTATGTTGTGAGTTGTGAGGCTGAAGGTAAGTGGGGAAGGGAAGGAGATGGGGAAGAGGAAGGTGGGAAAGTACCTGGCTATTCAGATCTAGTCACTAAATACGGCTAAAGCCATTATTAAGCAACGTTTCAATTCTGAATGGTGGTCTTACACCAGGGCGATACTGAGAGTATCTTCCACTCTGGAACGTGCCGCAAATATAACATATATTATTTTTATTAATTAATTGTGAAATAACACAAATTAATCAAATAAAATTTATTTGAGCACGCCGGGTTCGAACCCGCGACCTTCCGAATCCGGCAGATCCGACGATGTGACTATGGATCTGCCCTGATGATGGACACTGCAACGCTGTCCGAAACGTCGGATAAAGAAGGAGGTAGCGCAACACGGCATAACACCCCAAAAACTAACAACGAAAAAGTTTACATTTTGTTCCCAACAGTCTGATTGCAAATTTTAGATCTTATTATTATGTTTATGCTGTATAATTGTTTTCTAATCCAGTTTTATCTAAAAAAAATGTTGTATTCTGTATTTGACAGTATTTGTAACGTAAATAAATAAATGTTCATGTTTAAAAAAAAAATCGATAAATTAGGAACGTCTGTTTATGCTATGAACTAAAATAACAAGTAACAAATTTTGTACTTTGATAACAGTATATTTTTTCATCTTAAATTGCAGAAACAACATTTAAAAAATGAAAGATTAAACACGTATTGGTTGTGTTGTTGATTTTAATTGTTGTAACATCAATCAGTGTCGACATTTATCTATAGTTTCAGTTAAAACATATCTAAAACTTTTTCACTTGCATGCATTTTAATCTATTTTAAAATCGATTTCAAGGGGGGTTAAAAGGCCAAATATTCTTACGATATCATAGGTAAGTAATAAGGTATTTTTTTAATAAAAAATTTACATTTAAATACAGCAAAAAAATCTGGTACAATGTTTTTGATACAAAAATTACGTTTCATTATTTCGTTATTTTTCGTGAATTTTGAATATGTATTTCCAAAAGTTTTCTTTTGTGTTTTCGTTTTTTACGAATTTGGGGATATTTTACACTCTAATTGACCCTTTGACAACAAAAAAACCTATCTCTTATTCTAAAGTATTATTTTGAGTTTATTATATGCAACTGTGGGTTGTTATATGACTTATATTCATGTAAGTAGACATTTAAAATAGCTCCAGATTCGGATGAAGCAAAAAAGTGAAAACATCTAATTTTTAAGATGACAATATAGAATTTAGGAGAAATACAAATGTTAGACGGAATAGAATAAACAAGGCTCTAAATGTGACATTTTTTTTGTTTCTAGATTGCCTCTGATTGAGTTCTTTCCCGGACATATTGGTTAATCCAACGTGAGGAATTATAATGACATTATTGCAGGGATGAACTAATGGTCGATATTAATTTTATATCAGAAATCGATCAAGTTGTAAAAAAATCGAGTAATAACATTCTATTTTTGAAAATTAAGGATTTTAGATATCTCCCAAAATAAGTTACCTACCCCTAATAATTATTATAAAGTGAGTCCAAATTCTTCGATTTCAATGCAACGTGGTGCACAATAAGATATTTTCACTGATTTATTTACTCTTGAAAAAAATAATATAAAAACAACGATTTTTTTATGTTGATGAATAAATTTTCTATAACGATTTAAAATTTTATATTTTCGATTTGCCGCCAAAACGCCTTATTCGTGAATTCGGCGGTGTTGACGTCACGCCGTGCAAGGTTGATGACATCCATCTAACCAGCCGATGGCGTTTTCTATGTCATAATGAAGTTGTAGCCAGTTGGTACAGTTTCGGAATGGGCCGTTTTTCAAATCAATATTAAGAATGTAAATGTTAAAATTACCCATTTTAATACAATGATTAGAATCAACTTGAAACCTTCCACATATTTTTAAACAATATTTATAGTTTGTGAAAATATTCCGTTATCATAATAAATGCATCACAAAATTGGATACGTGAAAATATGTAAAAGAAAATTACTAAATTGTCTACTCACGGATTATTTTTTTCCAAGAAAAACCCGTTCTTAATAATACGAATGTGTCATAATAATTACTAAATCACTAGTATAATGAATGCATTTAGGTTTCAGCTACATACC
Organism: Limnephilus auricula; assembly: GCA_951813805.1. Lineage (NCBI taxonomy): Eukaryota > Metazoa > Arthropoda > Insecta > Trichoptera > Limnephilidae > Limnephilus > Limnephilus auricula. Next base: position 6,467,052 of record OX638401.1, read on the forward strand.
CACATAAGTTAATTATTGAAGGGTAATTGCTCGCAATACGAGTATTACGTAACTGAATGTGGCGCAATTGATTATTAGCGACAATCAAAATGAAGGTAAGCATTATAATTAATAAGATGGCCGTATTACAGAGATGATGTTATAAACTTTCCACAGCCTACGACATTTATGATTACCTATTTTAAATTATTATGATTAACAGTAATAACACATGTGATGATTATTGTGAAAATCACTTTTAAGGTCATTGAACGTAGGTTTTAAGTCAATTGATAAGGATAATTGGCGATTAAATTGGGCTTTTAAAATAAGCAATATGTTATTAATGGAATTATTAACAGCTTAAAGTTTATCTAACAGCCCTAAATCTCTTTTTTATGGACAAGCCGCATTATACGTATTATCCAAATTAATCCATGTAATCAGTAAATTAAATAATTTCCCATATTCTCAGAACAAATAACCAAAATAAGCTCAATCAATAAATTAATCAGTCTTGTAAATAAGGTAATAAAAGCTTAATCATTTTTGTGAACAGTAGACCTAATATGTTTAGGAATGTATCTAATATTCTCTTATGTAATAAATCAAAAATCTTTCTTCTGAAACAATGAGATTCGCAAGAAAGTACTAATAGTTTTATGGGTGAGGTTTGACGGGATTTTGGTGGCGGATGCGTCTGCTCATCTACTGCGTGGTAGGTCGTATCGGGAGGGATAGGTTGAGGGCGACCTATTAACCTCTTCAGCCGGACTCTCTCAGCCCATCGCCTTGCACCGCAATTTGAGGGAAAGATTCATACGTCCGTCACTCCTGGACACACTGACCACCGGATTCCTACCAACTACTCATACATTTTTTCCTTCGCACAATTTCCTCTTCTTCCATTCCTAAAAAGACCTTCCACACAGCATCCCCAAAGATGACTTAAGCCTTGAGGGGGGGGGATATTTTCATCAGGGTCTCCTGTATGCTAATGTAAAAAACTAATGGCTAAACTAATGTAAAAGCTGATGTAAAAAACAATACTCAAATATAATTATTTAATAATTATATAATAATATTTTATAATAATCCACAAATATTTTACGTAAGATTTTTTAAATTTCAAATAAGGAATTATACAATTTTTCCTAAGAAATGTCACCATCTTAAGTGCAATTCTTTAAAAAATTTCAGGCTGGTATTCCATTTGACAGATAACAGTAGAAACAATTTATCCTAAGAAATGTCACCATCTTAAGTACAATTCTTTAAAAAAAATTCAGGGTGGTATTCCATTTGACAAATAACAGTAGAAACCAAGATCATGCGATCTCTGGCAGGATAAAAATGTAGTAACCAACACGGCCACCATCTTGAACCGGAACCGGAACGTGACAGATGAAATGTCAAATGATCAAATTAAAACTGGACTTCGCCCTTTTGTGCGACTGTGATAATAAAGGCGTGGTTTTTAATTCCGACGTGTCTTTTCAGATATTAAAATACACATGAAATAAATGCAGTATTAAAAATGTTCATTATACAAATGCACGTTCACTCAAAAGTTTTTTAGCTCTCATTGAAAATTAAAAATCAAACAATATTTTAGAATAATATAGTTCTAAACGCATTTGAGAGATAATAAAACCGAAGTATTACGGTTATACCTACAGACGAAAAACACTGGCCTTACTAATAAACGTGTTTAAAATATTACATAACTGATAAACAACCGTTTACCTGACAAGTAATGATCAATTTTGTATAATATACTTTTAATACTTTAATTAACTAAAAAGGGCAAGTTTTGTGAGTCTGTTTCGAAATTCTTAAGTTCGCATTGTGGACAACTCATATCAAAATCACACATATAAAGAGGATGGAGACATATAAACCGAATAAAGTGAATTATAGCCAATTAATTCAACTATATTTAAATAATCATCCCATAATTGTAGGATTTATAAGAAAATGACTTAAAAATATAAACAATTTAAAGTTCAATGGTAGGAAAATATGATCCAATTTCGGACCGCTGTCAATCGCAGAAAAATAAAAGCGGTCCATATTTTGCCCTTAGTCATTCTAGTGGTTTACCTAACCATTTAAAAAATGATATTATTCTTGTTTTTTATAACAATACTCGTATCTAACCTTACCCTACAAGAATCTGTAAAACTGACATGTTAATTTGTTTTTATTAGCCAGATAAGTAATATGACGTTTTTTTCGAAAATTCTCGATTTAATAATCGATTATTTGCATATGAGTTTTGGGCCAGCCCTGCGGTAAACGCTGCGCTCGAGACGTGATGTCCCGGGGCAGTCACGAGTCTAGTCTTGGTGCGTCCAATAAATTGAACCATTTCGAATTTAGTTGCATTCTGAAGCACGCAATTTAACAATGCACATCTTTGCTGAGTTTGGGTAAAGTTCGGTACTTGGGAAGCACTCCGAAAAAATAAATTGAATTATTTTTATACTAACTTTGGGCTGGAAACTCCGAATCTGAAGGAATTAGGTCGGGGAGGTCAATATCAACTGAGTTACAGGACTTTAAAGTTTCGTACACAGGAACAAATCCGCAATACATTTTTGACACAATTTGTATAGAAAAAGTCAAAGTAATGCAATGTTCGTATTCGCTGCTGCCAACCTAAGAAAATTAAATGTTGCTATTAAGCAATAATATCAATATTATTATGTGAATAGAATGTGTCAAAACACGAGAAAAAGAAATAAAAGATAAAAATAAATCTGGATGTATTAGGTAAACACTAATTTAGGTACCGGAGTTTTGGAAATAAAATGACGTAAAAAATCATGCTTTTTTTCTAGTAATTTTTTTTTTTTATATAATACAGTCTTTATCCGATTGTATGGAATTACAAAGCGATCTTGATAATTTGTGCATATACTGTGAATCAAACTTATTGTCCTTAAACATTTCTAAATGTCATTCTATTACGTTTACTAGAAATAAAAATAAAATCAACTATCATTACAACTTGAATGATAAACCTTTACAATCTATGTCTATATGTAAAGATCTAGGTGTTTACTTAGACAGCAAATTAATTTTTGATAAGCATATCGAAAAAATTATCACAAAATCCTACAAGATGCTAGGTTTTTTATTAAGAATATGTAAAGCTTTCAAAAGTGCTAAGACACTAGAAATGTTGTTTTGTTCATTAGTCAGAAGTCCACTGGAGTACGCGTCCACAATATGGAATCCTCAATATAAGGTATACATAGATTTATTAGAAAATATACAAAATAAATTTTCGAAACATTTACTTTTAAAATACAACAAAACTACAAATAATATGTTAACACTACAAAAAAGACGCACATTGTCGGATCTATTGTTTCTGTATAACCTGCTTAATAATAATATTGATAGTCCCGAATTACTATCCGTCATTGGTTTAAATGCTCCGATGAGGCGTACCAGGCACACTTCTCTTCTTCATATAGAAGCCCACAACACCAATGCAGCAAATAACTCACCAATCACTCGCGCAATCACAACCTATACCCATTATGAAAAATTATTACAATTAGACATTTTTCACGATTCATTGGGAACATACAAAACAAAATTATTAAATTTCTTATCATTTTATTAAACTTTAGTGAGCAAATAATTTTTAATTTTAAAATGTAAAATTTTCTCCACCCATACTCTTTCATTTATGTTTCATTAGTCAACCAATGTTTGATTCTTTTCATTAGTTTCATCATAATATAGTTTTAAAACCCAGGCGAAATTACCTATTGATATTTTACAGATTTACGTAATAGGTACAAAACCATGTAATTTATTTAAAATACCTTACAACTTATATTTAATGTACTGTGTAAATCTTATAAACAAATAAATAAAAAATAAATAAATAAATAAATAAATAAATACATTCACTTTTTTATCACAAACCATGTTACACAAACCTATCGTAGCCGCTTAACTACTTGAAAACTGGGATGTTTTTCTTGCCTTGACGTGAGCAGGCGCTATAAAGGGGGAACATCCTTTTGTATCATAAACCATGTTACACAAACCTAGCGTAGCCATTAAACTACTTGAAAACTGGGATGTTTTTCTTGCCTTGACGTGAGCAGGCGCTATAAAGGGGTAACTTTCTTTTGTATCACAAACCATGTTACACAAACCTAGCGTAGCCGCTAAACTACTTGAAAACTGGGATGTTTTTCTTGCCTTGACGTGAGCAGGCGCTATTAAGGGGGAACTTTCTTTTGTATCACAAACCATGTTACTTATTATATTTTTATTGTTTAATTATATATAGGTACTTTGAAATTATTATTTCACATAGCAAAAAGTGTTTTATTTGGAAAATCACAGTTTTTTATATAAAGATACGGACCAAGTAATATAATATCAAACCAAAAACTAATACAAAAAATAATAAAACTAAAAAATAATACAAAAAGAGATAAAAGTCCCAATAAACTACTGTTCTCTATTATTATAAGTACATCAATGTAAAATGCATCCTGAAGGTAATTCTACTGTTATCTTATGTTTTGACACATTCACATAATAACATTGATATTATTGCTTAATGGCAACACTTGGCAATTTTCTGAGGTTGGCAGCAACGAATATGAACATTGAATTACTTTGACTTTTTCTATACAATATGTCAAAAATGCATTGCGGATTTGTTCCTGTGTACGAAACTTTAAAGTCCTGTAACTCAGTTGATATTGACCTCCCCGACCTAATTCCTTCAGATTCGGATTTTCCAGCCCAAAGTTAGTATAAAAATAATTCAATTTATTTTTTCGGAGTGCTTCCCAAGTACCGAATTTTTTCCCTGAGTTTTGTCTTAAATTTAAAAACAAGGTTCTAGTAACCTTTAAGTGCGTTTTCATATAAAAAAATATTTATTACAGGGTGTGGGGAGGATAGTGCAAACCTACACTTCCCATATGCTAAACAGATTGTAAATTTTAAGAAAACAACCTTTAAAAAATATTTGAAACATTCTAATTAGGTAAAATTTCGATTCTGAATTGTGGTATTTCAACCCTGGAAAGTTCCACAAATACACAACTTTTTTATGATTAGACATATAGAGAAATAACTAATAACGATTTTACCTCAAACGCCAACCAAAATGTAACATAAAATAAAATTGATTTCTGGATTAATGGACCAGCAGAAAATTTCGCGGACCGGCGCCGCGGTTGGAAAACACTGGTCTAGAGTTCTAGAGGACACAAGTACAAGTGTAAAATGATTTTTTTTAAATTTATTTTAAGAAATTTTAGCAGAAAGAAAATTTTATCAATGAAAACTGTCACAGATAATTTTAGCCATAAAAATATTTTTTTAATGTATATTGTTGGGCTAAAATTTTTTTCTTATATGCGTTCACACATTTCTAATAAAAAAATATAATTTTTAATTTCTATTCCAAGGAAAAGGGAAGAAAAAGCTTCATGATACTCAAAGCATTTTTTTATGTTGTAAACCGAATTGCAGTAAAGATTTATCGAAAATAGTGATATAGCATGAAGCTCACATACAAAGATACTGTGTTATAAATTATCGTTTCTACTGACACACTACGTTATAAAATATTTCTTCCTACGGCAGGAGAAGGGGTCAGTTGAGATCGGAAGCGGTCGAGAGAATATCATTTCTTTGTACTGAATATGTCAACTTGACGGCTCCGTGCATGCTCCGTGTATTCAAAACGACCCCCTCTCCTGTTTACGGTGAAGGGGGGTCGCATAACTTTTCTAATATTGCGACCGTAGCCAATACGAAAAATAACGCCGATTAGCGAAGATTCAAACCGCGATCACAGCACATCATCTTTTTACGTGTGGCGGGTCTCTATGGGACTGTATGGCGAGCGCTATTGTATTATAAGTATCTTTTTGACGTGAGCTGCGAGTCTGCGAGCCTTGATCAAATAGAATATATTGCTAGCGCGACCTCCGGATTCGTAGCCAAGAATCGTAAAATCTCTACGACGGGGGCCGTTAAATATTTAGAAACTCGTGATATATTCTATAAAGACTTCAATAAGTCACAAAACTAAATGCCAAGTTGAAATTGCTTAGAAATATGTAGATAACAATTCAAATTAAAGTCGAGGTTTTGTATAACATTATTATTTATGCTTCTGACATTTTTCATAAATTTGAATACTGTATCAAGGATAATGAACGCTGATTATGAAAATCCTTTTGTTTGATTATTCAAGCACGTCATTCAAGAATAGTATTGGTCCATTTCATTTCACGTGCTTACAAATGGCTCATTTATACCATAAAAGGTCGATTTCATTCATGACTTAATCAAGTTTTGTTTGGTGTTCCAAATAATGCCTCACTCACAGTTAAATTATGTGAAATTTTATAGGTCGATCGCTAAACTTATTTAGATAATATAAAGCTATTGGGTGATTGAAATTGTCTCACCAGTGCTTAAAAGGGTGACCAGAATTTTCAGTGGAAACTTTTTAAGTGTATGAATATTGAGTACAAACTTTTCATCGGATGTTAATTCCTCACATGATAATTCATCATGTCTCGAAGCGTCGAAAACTGATAATTGGGGTTTTTAACCTTAGGTTAGGTTAGGTTGGTTAGGTTAGGTTAGGTTAATGTGAGTTATGATGTGATGAACTATCATGTGAGGTAGTATCATGTCTGAATAAATTTACTAAGGGAATTTACACGCTGAGATCTCATAGTCCAATAAGACATTAGACATGGAACCGCTTAAAAGATAGCTAAACAATTAAATGCTCACCATTTTTGGAGACACGTGAAATAACTGTTTCTTCTACATGGTCTTAAAATTGTTTAAGATTCTTTTTCGAAAATAATTCTACCCGTTTTAATATAATATCCGCCTTACACTGCAGTTATGGAGATGAATTTTGACCGGTCAGTGGTTGAGTGGGCATAGCGTTTGGGTTCCACCCAGGCGTTCCGTGATCGATTCCTCGGCTGGCTAAGTCCTCCATCACAACACAAGCAACATCTTCCGCTTAGTGTGGTGGTAGTAGGAGATTTTCAAATGTTGTTGGGTTATTCGTAACCCGGGAATGTTTGTCTTTCTTTTTAAAAAAAAAAAAAAAGAATACATAGTTAATTTAGTTAGTTGCATGGTTAGTCAGTCCTGGAAACATTGACCCCCAGATTCCTACCACCTTTTATACCTTTTTTCTTCCCAGAACTTTCTTTCCTTCCTTTCCCTAAAAATACCCTCCACACAGATCACCATCCTCAAATATGAAAAACATCTTAATAAATATAATGAGACGAAGTCAAAACATCAACTAATCAAACTAATCTACGATAATAGACGGCCGGCGTTGTCGAGGGGTAAGGCTCTCGACTCCCAATCCGAAGGTTCGAACCCGGCAATTTTATTTGATTAGTTTGTGTTATTTCAAAATTAATTAATGAAAAAAAGTATATATACTTTATATTTGCTGCAGGTTCCGGAGTGTAAGATACTCTCACTATCGCCCTGGCCCCCTAGCACCCTCGATCGATAAGGATCGATAGGATATTTGTCGGTAACTTCTCCTCGTTCCCTAGGACAATTGCAGATCGCTAACGTACAAACAACAGTTGATGTCGAATATATTAATAAATAAATTCAGGTACGGGGCATAGGTCATTCCTATGTCTACCTACGTTAAATTATTTATTTATTTTTATTTATTTATTAAAAGAATTTTATACATAGTGTACATATTGTGTTATTTCGCCCGCCATGCTAGGGATGTCCCTGTGTTATGGCAGGTGAAGTATGCAGATTATAAAATTTAAGGTAGTGAAGTACGTTTACTGATAATATAATAATTATGACTAGCAGTTAAAAACCCGCTCCGCGGGTTTTTGCTGCTAGGCCCTGCGGGCGGCTTTTATTCGGGCTTCGCCCAATTTCGCCAAGTGTTGGTGACCATCTATAAGGCTCCGCCCTTATGCAAAAATAACAACTGTGAATATAAAACTACAAAACACTTACATTTAATATGTGGATATATAACAGTAGACATTCTGTATTATAAGACCGCGGACAGTGAGTAGAATTTCGGAAAAGAAAGAACTCAGCATACCTAAATCTCGTTCATCCACGTCAATGACAAAAAAAGAAAATTGATAATAATAAAAATATTTATTCATCAATAGATTTATTACAACATTACACATTTTGTAGTTAATCATTGATTCTATTAGCGTAAAGGTCACTGTTCAGCTACAATTCAGGATTTCTCCTGGAATGCAGTTGGTTTTCAGCAGTGCCTCCAGTATAAAACAGAAAATAAAATAAAATAAATTAATCAAAATAAAATAAATACAATTAAATTAAATTACATAAAAATAATTAAATCAAATCTCTAATTCAATACACACAATACAATATATAAAAAAACCATAAATTAATAATGTAAATCGGCATTCAAATTAAAGGCAATAATATTAAAACTCAAAAAAATAATAAAATCAATTCGAATAAAATATTCTCAATTAAAACTCAAAATAAAATCGTCAAGTATAAAATATAGTCAAAATAAATAATGTAGTAATCAAATCAAATCGAAAACAAAAACACGAATAATAAATTGTATCTTCTTAGTATTGAATGAAAGAGACAAATGTTTCTTCCCAATACCATTTATTGGATAATCAACACCCTTGCCATAGGTAACTCTAAGTGGTTCGCTACGTTTAGTGACTTAGCAGGGGTGCCAGGTTCATAGGGTAAGGTTTGTCTATATTTTGGCGGCACATGCGTTTGCCCTCTACTGCGTGGCGGTTCGTGTTGGTAGAGACTGGTTGATGGAGACATTTTACCTCTTTAACAGGACTCTCTCGACCCATCGCCTTGTAGCGCAGTGGGAGAGATGCATTCATACGTCCGTCACTCCTGGACACATCGACCCCCAGATTCCTACTCACCCTTCATATTTTTTCCTTCCCAGAACTTCCTCTCCTTTTTTTTTTCTAAAAAGAACATCCACACAGCATCCCCAACGATAACATAGGCCCCGAGGGGAAATTGTTTTCCTCAGGGTCTCCTGTGTGGAGCTATTGTTAAAAAAAAATACCTCTGAAATGAATTCTTTTTATCGAAATAAATTTGTAAAATTTATATAAACGTTCACGGAAATTAAAATATATATATATATAATAATAATAACATAATAATTTTACATGAAATCTAGCTAAACTTACTCTTACCAAAATATTATCAAAGTAAATGCATTTTTTTAAATATATAAAAAATCTACATTTGGTTGAAATAATATTATGATTTTACCAAAAAACTATAAAAGCAAATCTATTCTCCTACAATGTATTCAACTTTTATAATAAATCGAAGTAACCGTGACAGGAATATAGACCACGTAAATATGATCGACCATCTCCGACAATCCGCTGACGCTGACAGCGACTGGCGACTGCACTACTGCAGCATAAATGAACCAACACGAAACACGACTGCAGCACCCCTACGCCATACGGCAGTTACGCGAAATAAAGCAAAAACGTGCGGCCACAAATCACAAAAGCAGCTTAGTCCCAAACTTTAACGCACAGCGATGGAAGAGAGGGTTCAGAAAAGCCGCGGCGTCAGAAATGTAATTAGAGTGGGGTTCTTAAATTCAACCGAATAGGCGTTATGATAAATCACAGCAGTAGTTTTTCCCAAACTTTTACGTACAGAGATGGAATAGAGGGTTTTGGTAACCCGCGACGTCAGAGATGTCATCGAAGTGGGATTCTCAAATTTTGCCTACGGGCATTAGAAGAATAATACTATCAGATAATGAGGTTTACAGTTAATGCAGCAATGAATTTATATCTTGAAAATAATGAATTTTTATCTTGAAAACAAGCTTATGTGTCCAAGCGGTTAAGGACACTTTGTCATTGTGAACCGTCACTTATTCGTTGGCGATCTGCAGTCATGCTTGGGAACGATGAGAAGTTACCGATAGTTAGCCTATCAATACTTATCGATCGAGTGTGCTAGGGGCCTGGTATAAGACCACCATTCAGAATAGAAACGTTGCTCGAAATGGCGGGGGGGCGGTTTCTCGTGAAGGGGAGGGGGAACGCGGGGAAGGTAAAAGGGGAATGAGGTAGGGAAAGGCGCACGGGGTAAGGGGGGGGGGTTAAGAGGAGACAGATAGGGAACAGGGACGAATGGAAAAGACACGACGTGAAAAAACAATTTATTTATTTACGTCACATTGCAATGCATGCGCTATCGTATCATCGGCTAGTATCATATAATATCTCGTTTTTGCCTATAACATCCCGCTAAATTTACCTAATACGAGAGACTAGAAGTTACATGGATATTAAAAGATTCCGGGTTAAAGGTCTTTGCTATGTCTGTGTGTAGAAATCAGTCATAAATCTGATTCAAAATTCACATGTTTTATTCAATGACATAAGCATGTCTACATAGGAGAACAATTGAGAAAAGTAAGATTTCTTCATATTTCTGCTTAAAAAGAAATCACAACTGGCAACACGGAAGATTTTCGCAATACAAAGAGACCAAAAAACAACATTATTATTCACCTACATATTATGTTAAAATTATAAAATGGCAGAATTTTTTCCTTTGTTACGAAAAAGGAAATATACTATTATGAATATCACCTCTGACAAGTGTGTTTTGTACAATTACTAACATATCGTAACACTTTAAGCAGATTATTAGATATTATTGTCAGCTAAGAGTATGGATATTAGAGAGACGGCATGTGAAGTGTGCCCGCGCGCTCCAAGTGTGCCTTTTCGAGAATTCTACCCACATGGCTGACATTGGATGTCACCATGTAAAATGGCTGCTGTCGGAACGTATTAAACGTCCAAAAACCAGCAGCCAATGTAAGCCGTTTGGGTAAAATTCTCGAAAAGGCACACTTGGAGCGCGCGGGCACACTTCACATGCCGTCTCTCTAATATCCATACTCTTAGATTGTCAGTGTACCAATTGTCCAAAACATTACCGCAATTATTGCGTAAGTATAGACATTACCCGCACATTACGGGAAAAAATAACAGCGCGGGAAAAAAAAAAATTGACAATGGAATTTTGGCGGGAGGCCGTTAAATGTGTTACGATGGATTCAAATGAACATTGCCCTTGAAATGAGAGAGAAAGTGGCTTAATATTATTTTTTATTTTTTTATGTGAATACCCAACTGCTCCCGTCTGGAGCCAGTGAGACTATTGCATTACTCAAATGGGTGTATGTTGCGAGGCTGAAGGTAAGTATGGAGATGGAGGAAATGGAAAAGAGGAAGGCGGAGAAGTACTTGGATATTCCACCAGTCACCAAACGACGGCCGTTTGACGGCCGGCGTAGTCCAGCGGTAGGGCGTTGGACTTCCATTCCGAAGGTCGCGGGTTCGAACCCGGCGTGCGCAAATAAATTGTATTTAATTGATTTTTGTTATTTCACAATTAATTATTTAAAATAATATATAGTATCTATATTTACGGCACGTTCCAGTGGAAGATACTTTTAGTATCGACCTGGTGTAAGACCACTATTCAGAATTGAAACGTTGCTAGAAATGGCTTTAGCCATGTTTAGTGATTAGATCTTAATAGCCAGGTACTTCCCCACCTTCCTCTTCTTTGTCTCCTTCCCTTCCCCACTTACCTTCAGCCTCATAACATAAAAAAAAGAAATAAAAAGAAAAAATAAAAATAATAAAAAATAAAACGCGGTTTAAGCCATTTCAAGCAATGTTTCAATTGAGGTGTGTAAAAGCAAATGCAGCAATCTCCATTTCGGGGAGATTGCGATATTTGCTTTTGAAATGACCTGGAGATTTCTATCTTTTATTTTAACCGCTTGGACACATAAGTTTGTTTTCACGTTAATTTAACGTAGGTAGACATAGGAATGGCGTTTGGCCCGTACCTGAGTCATAAATATAATATTACACACAAATATTGTATACACGTATATTACATTTAATATTTGTATGTAATATTGTACGTAAAAGCAAAGATAGCAATCTCCAGGTCATTTCAAAATCAAACATAGCAATCTGGTCGAAATGGAGATTGCTGCCTTTGCTTTTACACACCTCAATTCTGAAGAGTGGTTTTACACCAGGGCGATACAGAGAGTATCTTCCACTCTGGAACCTTTCGCAAATATATCTTATATTATTTTAAATGATTACATTGTGAAAACCCAAATCAATCTTATCTGATTTGAACCCGTGACATCGGGATAGCTAGGCGAGAGCATTGCCCCTCGTCCTCGGAGGTCGTCTCTGCCAAATTTGTTATTTTATATAGAATAATAATATATCATGGAGAAGATTAAAAATTAAAAAGTGCATAAGGGCAGTTTTACTATTTTGTGACATGTGAAGTAACGTTGAAAATGTCAATGGTCAACGCAGAATCGTTAAGTCCTATTGACCAGCGGCTGAGAATTAAAGTTCCAAAATGCTTGCAACTGTACAGGGAGGTTCCGATGAGAAAGATCGATTATTCCCCGTATCAAATTTTTTAAACTAAAAATTTGATATCGATTTATTTCATTCAAAACTTGCTTTAATATATACCTACATTCAAGTGAGCAATAAAAATGCTCAAAACGCATGATGATAAATTATTAAGTATCGTGTACTTCTTGTAAGTATTTTTTGATCATAAGTATTTATGATTTTTCAATAATGTCTAAAGAAAATAAGTGTGTAAAACAAATCTGATATATTTTAGTAAATAGAAAAACTGAGGTATTTTCGTCACAAAACGTAATAATTTAATGATTTTAATCGTACTAAAATTAAAATTCTTAAAAGCGTCTTTACTAGATTATGTAGTGATTTATTTTGCTGTATGATTATATGATTTGAATTTTTTTTTTTTTTAAAGAAAGACTAACATTTCCGGGTTACGAATAACTCAACAACATTTGAAAATCTCCTACTACCACCACACTAAGCGGAAGATGTTGCTTGTGTTGTGACGGAGGACTTAGCCACCCAAACGCAATGTCCACTCAACCACTGACCGGACCGGAAATTTGTGTTGTATAATACAATATTTCGTTTGAGAATTTAACAAATCTGCGTACGACCAACGGTATAACCTTAGTATATTAAAAATAAACTTAGTTTTTCAAAATTTAAAAAGTGCGTTTACCAGATAAAATAACAATCTTTCAAAATCAAATTATGTTTTTTTTTTTTTTAAAGAGTCAATACGTCTAGAATTTAATTTAAAAATGATAAATTTCCGGTATTGTCTGGTTATACCCTCAGCAATTGAGTCGCTCTGTTTAATGGCGCGTTTTGATGGGCAGAAGTTCTCGCTTTCTGATCATAAAAAAGTGCATGGGATCTCCCACTAGTATACTTGTTAGGGACATGTATGAACGTATGAACGCACATAACTTTTTAATTTTTAAAAATATAGTTTTATGGCATAAAGTTACCTGTGACTCGAATTTTTGCCTTTTTATAAAATTAAAAACTACTTTTGCGTTTTAAATCGTGACCTCTGGATTCAGCTTGCCAAGCAATTGTTTTGCCAATTACCTACATTCGTGGCGATATAAGACACATTAAGAACACCTACATTTTCGGCTTGTGGCTTCTTCTTAAGTCCATATTCTTCAGGAAGGAAGTGTGTCATTTAAAAGAAAGGTTTTCTGTGAATTATGAAATCTAAAATTATGTTTCTCACTGAAGGCTATAATTTAATCCCCAGAGGTGTAAAATTGCTTGTTATTTATTACAAGTAAACAACTTTCACGACAATTTAACAATTAGTAGACACCTTTATGTTTACACTCGCTATGAGGAAAATAAATGCCATTAATTATATTGTTTAAATCTTTAATTATATTGTCTAAATCATTAATCAATTTCCATCAATAGGGATCTCATTTTTCTAATTTATAATTTAAGCCGCGGCATTCAATTTCTACCGATTTTTTTAACATATTTCCTTAAACATCTGAAATTTCTAAGCTATTAAAAACAAGTTATTTTTTAATATAGTATGTATACATTCCTCACGCCGAAATGGTAATTATTTTTAATTCCCTCGACAGAAATAAAGGCAAAGTATGCTCCGAAAATAATTATTATTTCTGTTATTTTACAAGCATGTATGAAAAAATGCAGAATGTTTTTTTTAAATGCTACTTTACACAACCTTGTGTCGTGTTTCGCTTGATTATTATCGTTTTTAATATTTTTATCCCTTCATTCGTATTGTCGAATCTCTTCTTCTTCTTCTTCTGAACGGATAATATCAGGCCGAAAACCGCCGAAAGCTTAATTTTTCTTCTATGAACCGTTTACCTGTCATGTCACTTAATCTTCAATCAAACTCATTGCAGGCTTAACGGTTGTATAATGCGTTATATGATTGATACAACGGTTCACAGCCTACCGTCTACCGATGTTGGCTAACTCCTGGCTGATGAGGTGAGTGATGCGCGGCAGTCACTGTCTTGCAGTTATTCTGCGCACGATCTGAGGATAAACGGTCATTATTCAATTTTCTGGATATTATCGGCGTTGCGTGGATTGCTTCACATTAACTAGACGGTCGTGGTAAATTATGACGACAATCAATGCGCTGCATCTGCAACCATAATTAATAATTACTTTGGAATAGTATTTAATATATACCAGAGGCCCTAGGTTGCTCTATAACGATCGATAGGATAACTTTTTTTTTTTTTTTTTTTTCTTTTTAAAAAGAAAGACAAACATTCCCGGGTTACGAATACATAACAACATTTGAAAATCTCCTACTACCCCCACACTAAGCGGAAGATGTTGCTTGTGTTGTGGTGGAGGACTTAGCCAGCCGAGGAATCGAACACGGAACGCCTGGGTGGGACCCAAACGCGATGCCCACTGAACCACTGACCGGTCACTATCGGTAACATCTCATCGTTCCCTACGACAACTGCAGATCGCAAAGGAATAGGTGACAGTTCACAATGACTAAGTGTAATTAATATATTCGATATCAACTGTCAGTATTCAGACACAATACTTCCTCACATGATAATTCATCACATCATAACTCACATTAACCTAACCTAACCTAACCTAATCTAAGTTTAAAAACCCCAATTATCAGTTTTCGACGCTTCGAGACATGATGAATTATCATGTGAGGAATTAACATCCGATAAAAAGTTTGTACTCAATATTCATACACTTAAAAAGTTTCCACTGAACATTCCAGTCACCGATAATTAAATGAATATCTACGTGAAAACAATCGTCCCACGTTGTCAAAAATGAAGCATGCTATTTATTGCATTGGCGTATTAAATCTTCCATGTTATACGATTTATTCGGTTGCATGACAGTTAATCCACCGGCAGTTGGCCCCCGGCTACTTATATACAATATGCAGTTGGTTTAGGGAAAATATGGTTTATCTACTTATATTTTCCATTTACGTCACATGCGTGCAATTTGTATATAAAATTCTATAAATAAACATTTAACAGTGTTAAGAGGGTATTACCAGAGAATACCGGAAATTAGTCCTTTTTAAATCAAATTCCAGATGTATTGATTCTTTTTTATAAAAAACATAAATTGATTTTGAAAAGTTATTATTTTATCTGGTACGCGCAGTTTTTAAATTTTTGAAAAACTAAGTGTATTTTTAATATACTAAGGTTATACCGTTGGTCGTTGGCAGATTTGTTCAATTTTCAAACGATAGATTCTATGAAACAACGCAAATTTCAAATCATATAATCATACAATAAAATAAATCAATACACAATCTTGTCAACATAGTTTTCAAAATTTAAATTTTAGTTAAATCAAAATCATTATTCATTAAAAAATAAATCCGAGAACGATTTTTGTGACTAAAATTCCTCAGGTTTTCTATTTATTTAAGAGCTTACAAACTAAAATATTTAAAAAAAAAATAATACACTTATTTTGTTTAGACATTATTAAAAAATCATAAATACTTATGATCAAAAAATACTTGCAAGAAGTACACTATATTTATTACTTTATCTTAACTTTAATTTAATTTAACTAAAATTAAAACTTTCAAAACTGTGTTTACTAGATTATGTATTGATTTATTTTTTTGTCTGATTATATGATTTGAAATTTGTGTTGTTTAATAAAATCAGCCGCTGGTCAATCGCTCTTAATCTCAAGTGACCTCCAGGTTGTTGACAAATAATCAATTTTTTTGATAAAAGTTTTATCGATATGCTCGTACTAGGGCCCGGGGATATCAATATAATCTTGTTTACATTAACTCCGCTTAGGAAACTCTTTTTGAGAAAAGAAATTAGGGTCTTGAAGATACCCATGTTGTAAGATAGAGGAAAAACAAATTCATTCATCATTCCAGAACTCAAGGACAACTCGTGAAAACAACTCACTCTCGTGTAACTAAAATGTCATGGGCGTACAGATGTGTGTTTCCCGACTGTGCACTGGTGTCAAAGGGTACAATAACACTAGTTCCTCGGAGCGTCTTCCAATGAAATACCGGAAGAACGATGACAGCACTGCTACCCAACGCCTAATGTCTAAGGGCCCTCTTAATAAGTATTTTAAATTTTACAAAACTAATAAACAACCATTAATGTAGGGTAAACGGTTATTTAATAGTTGTGGTAAATTTAAAATATTTATTAAGGGGGTAAATTTGCAAAATGTACCTACCATATGTCTTCTTTACTGATAAAATATATTACATCAAAGTAATATATTACCAAGATCAGATCTTTAAAGCCACATATATACCTGTTCCGATCGAATATAATCGGCAGGTATATCGACTTGCAACACCTATCACTAATAATTGTTCGTGTTTGTAGAAGTCGGTGTGCGAAGTTCCATCTTGTTATCTTTTATCTACCAACTGTCAATTTGTCTATTATTTTAAATGAACGACTTCCTTTCTACCGTAGTAAGAAAAAGATCATATCTTGAAAACAAGGGGCTTGAGTTGCTAGCTGGCATTGTGACGTCCGACAGAATTCGAAGGACCCGAGCGGAACACCCGTTCACATTTGATGTTGGCTTCATGAGAACGGGTCGTTTCTTCGAACCGGGTAGCGATATAGTTATCGCCTATTTATACTGTGCTGACAGGGGCACCTTTATTTTGTGCCACAAATAAAATAAATTGATTTAATTTTATTATTGTCTGATGTGTGGATGTTACTGTTATTGGGGCACAAGGACTTCGCACTCTTCGCAAGGCTTTTATAAACGGATCAAGTAGGAAAAATAAACGTTTCGCTGCTCAATACTATATACAAGTCAACAAACATAATTCTGTTAGCCTCGATAATCTTAAATCAATTAAAATATATATTTATAATTAGGTAGGTGGTTAAAGACTTCATTAATAATAGTTAACTGGAAAACATTAAATCAATTCTAAGCTTAAGAATTAAATACTAAATAACGAATAATTAAAAACGCAGTCTCATAATAGGGTGCAACAGAAAAATTGGTTGATGCGTATGTCCCTGTTAGACGTGAGGTTCTGGGTTCGAGTCCCAGTTGCAGCCATTATTTTTTTATTATTTTTCTGTGTATTGTTCATTTTCATATTTAAAAATATTAGATTATTATTGTTATCTTCTTCTTCAATGATATATTACATTAAGAATTGAGTCTGAAAAAGTAAGAATTTTTATTTTTTCTATTTTTTTAGTCTTTATTAGTTATATTACAATTGAGGTGTGTAAAAGCAAAGGCAGCAATCTCCATTTCGGAGAGATTGCGATGTTTGCTTTTGAAATGACCTATGAAATGAGATTTCTATCTTGGCTTTTAAGTACAATATTACATACAAATATTATATGTAATATACGTGTATACAATATTTATTTGTAATATTGTACTTAAAAGCAAAGATAGAAATCTCATTTCATACAATATTACATCAAATATTGTATGTAATAGACGTGTATACAATATTTCTATGTAATATTGTACGTAAAAGCAAAGATAGCAATCTCCAGGTCATTTCGAAATCAAACATAGAAATCTGGTCGAAATGGAGATTGCTTCCTTTGCTTTTACACACCTCAATTGGTGTTGGGCAACGCGTGTCTAACAAGTAACTCGTTTGTTGAGAGCAAGTGCAGTTTATAATATAATCAGTTTATAACAAAAATACAAAAAACAACATAAAATTACGTTTAAAATAAAAGACAATCGGCACTATATTATTAGAAATGCATACTTATGAATTGTTTTGTATAAAATCTTTGATATTAGATTTGTCTTAGCTGATGATCCAAGACTTGCTGTCTAATCGCCAGTGGAAGTGCATTGTATTGCTTCGTTGCAAAGTATCTAAAATTTCTTTGGCCAAAAGTTGTTTTAGAGAAAGAGATAATAAGTAAGAGATTGTGCCCTTTGATTCTTATAGTACCTATCTCGCGCAGGTTGGAAATTGTCAAAAGCAGGTCTGTGTTTTCTATGTTTGGTAAAATTGAAACCAAGGTAGGTAGAAAACTCTGGAAATCCTTACGAAATACAAAAATACATTACTAAAATATTAAGCAGATCTCGCGTCCTAGAGTCGATAATGCCCATGATAACTTATCAAAGAAGATATAAATAAGAATTACCTACTCTAGTAAAAATAAGCCTTGTTATAAAATTTCTCGGATTAATTTCATTGATTTTATGATATCAAATCCACACCAATGATTGATTTAAACGTTGAATAATTAATCTGAGATTAATATTTTCTTCAGATATTTATAATCTTATTCCTCTCATTTAAAACAATAAGATTATAGATACCACTCGATGTCACTTCTGTCATCTAACTGCGTAATACTAACAAATAAATTGTTTCTTCTTCCATCAGTAGAATTTTTAGGTGAAACAGGTAGTCCTTTAGAAATGGCATTAAAAATTGAAATTTCTTAATTTTCAGCGATTAATATCAAAACTTTGTGATTGTACACCAAATAAGTCTTATTTTAGGATATTAAAAATATTACATTTTAACAGAATAACAATATTCAGATTGGCAGTGCCGGATTTATACTTTCCATAAGTATAGTCCACTTAAGAGGGTATTACCAGAGAATACCGGAAATTAGTCTTTTTTAAATCAAATTCTAGACGCATTGATACTTTTTTACAAAAAAACATAAATTGATTTTGAAAGATTGTTATTTTATCTGGTACACGCAGTTTTAAAATTTTGAAAAACTAGGCAGATTTGTTAAATTTTCAGACGATAGATTCTATTAAACAACACAAATTTCAAATCATATAGATTTTAAAGATGTAATTTAAATTATTTAATACTATGTGATCTATTCTAATGTTTCCTTAAAACTGTAATTTTACCTATTTACAAATATTTCCTGATGTATAATGTGAAGAATGTTTAATTGGTAAAACCTAGGGACAAACTGCAGATATGTCAGCTTTGTGGGACTACCCTAAATTTTTACCAATATTGTAATCTTATAAATAAATAAGTAAAAATTAAAAAAAAATATATATATATATCAAGTCCAATCTGATTGGTTAGGGTGGAAACACACGCAAATGTTATGTTCATTTATTGAAATTCTGCAATTGAAAAACTCCTCATTCAACACCTAAAATATGACGGTGGAAAATGTTGTTTGTGTCGTGATGAGGACTTAGCCTCATAATTTTTGAGTATTTTATAATGTTTTTTTTTCGTTTTTTTATAATTTAGATTGTTTTTTTTACATTAGCTCCACAAAGGAGGCCTTGAGGAAAAAATCCCTGAGGGCCTATGTCATCCTTGAATATAACGGTCAGTGGTTGAGTGGGCATAGCGTTTGGGTCCCACCCAGGCGTTCCGTGTTCGATTCCTCGGCTGGCTAAGTCCTCCATCACAACATCAGCAACATCTTCCGCTTAGTGTGGTGGTAGTAGGAGATTTTCAAATGTTGTTGGGTTATTCGTAACCCGGGAATGTTTGTCTTTCTTTTTTACAAAAAAAAAAAAGAATATACTGTGTGGAGGGTTTTTTAAGGGAAAGGAAGAAGAGGAAGTCCTGGGGAGGAAAAAAAATGAGGGTAAAAAAAAAATGGTGGCTAGGAATCTGGGGATCAATATGTCCAGGAGTGACGAACGCGTGAAGCCATCCCTCCCACTGCAGTGTAAGGCGATGGGTCGAGAGGGTCCGACTGGAGAGATCCAAAGTCTCCCCCAAATATCGCTCCCGAGGTGGCGGCGTTTACATATCACTCCAACAATATTATCATCCACACGCATTCAATAATGATAATAACCCACCGTTGTTTACTATTACAAAATCGGAATATAAATAATTGAAGGAGATTATTTTTTATGAGTATAATTCTATTTTCTCTAGAAATTAGATAGCGTAGGAATTTGAAAAAATGATTAGGTATAAAAAATTATAAAAATTGAGCCTTCTGTTTGTTGTTTTTTTATTATTATAATACCTAGATATGGAGGAACTAACGCAATTATATAATCTTTTTTATTATATAAATATTAGTGTGCAGATAGTGGTAATTTAATTAAGCATTATTATTTTGTTTTACGTACCAACGTAATCGGATTATTATGAAATTCTTTTACTAGGAATAGATTGCAATCGTTTAACAGCTAAATAAAAATAATTATATTGGAATAACAATCAATGGCACCCATTACTCCGGGAAAACGTTTTATTGATTGGAAACTTGCCACTGCTGCTTGTTGCTCTTCAATACATTGTGGCATTTTAACCCGTTTAATCACAGGAGACCATATTTGTCCCAGCTCACATAGGTCTCACAGAAATCGTTGTTTTTCCTTACTATCATAGTCAGAAATGTGATCTAAACGGTATTGGAAAGAGAATACAACAAACTATATATTCAAATCTAAAAGAAAACCCCAAAAAATTTAAATTTACCCCTTTCTGAAACCAAAGTTTCCGATATTAATTTGAAAAAAATTTTTGGAACTTTGTGAATTTTTTAAGATTTTTTTTTACATGAATCGAAAAAAAGTGAGGTGACAGTAAGGTTATAATTCATTTATCTAATGAAATAAGTATGTGTTTTATTTTTTTTCGTTATCAGTAATTTTAGATAGAAAAAAAAGTAAAGTGAGCCATTTTTAAAACTTTTTAAAGTTTTCGCAAAAAAAATTATATTTAAAAAAAATACATAGTAATTTTTAATATAGAAACTTGAAAACCTATTTCATCACCTTTCGAAAACAGTTTTTAGTTTTCGAATACGTTAACAAATGTTCCATTTATTTCGATTTTATTGCAAAGCGGGAATATTTTTAGCCTCTGACAAAATATGCCAATTTTTTTAGGGGTTTTAATATACTGTGGAGCAAGACGGGCAAATGCAGTCGCAACCCTTTTAGCAATACGGGACATTGACTAACTAACTAACTAACTAACCATCACGCCGTTTCCCCGCAGGGGTAGGCAGAGAGGACGGACCGCCAAACACCTCGGTCTTGGCACACACTCTTTGCCTCATTCACATTCATACATCGTCTCATACATACTCTTCTATTTTTCTGACTCTTGACATGGCCCGACTCAAGTATCTGATTCACTTGATCGTGCCATGTCTTCCTCGGACGTCCCCTATTTCTTATACCATTCACACTTGCATCATATATTCTCCTTACGCTCCTTTCTTTGTTCATTCGCTCTACATGCCCAAACCATCTGAGGGTTCCTTTCTTAATTTTACTCATTACGCTTACATCAGCCTTGCATTCTTTTCGAATCTCCACATTTCTCATACGATCATACATGGTTTTACCATACATACGCCTCAGGGATCTCATTTCAACAGCATTCAGTCTACTTTCATCCTTCCTCTGCCAGTTTCATGCCTCAGGTAGGTACAAGCACTCCATTGTGGACTGCTAACTTCGCTTCTTTAGACAGCTTTTTGTTTGCGCCAACGGCATTCAGTCCTCCATTAATGGAGTTACCTGCATTTACCCTTCTTTCAATATCTCTATCAGCCTTCCCATCTCTCGTAAACATACTACCCAAATACACAAACTCATCCACCTGCTCCAAGTATTCATCGTTCACAATTATATTGCACACTGTTTTCGTACTCTCTCTTTCAAATACCATGACTTTAGACTTACTTACATTCATCATTAACTCATTCTTCATACATACTTCGTTCATTCTAGACACGAGCGACTGTAAATCTTCCATACTGTTAGAAACTGTTGGCTAAATCCGTGTATGTCGGCACAATCACCTGTATCTGCGAAAAAAAATTATAATAATAAAGTCTGTTTGGCTGTCGATTTTGCTGATCTGTTTCACAATGAATGCAATTATAAACACTATCCTTACCTCGTTTCTGCCCCAGTATCTTATGGCGCAAAGAACTTGCAGATCAGTAGATATTTGTCCACCCCGTCGACCCCATCTGTTATTAACCTCCAAATAGGGCCATACCAAACCTATCAAACGTCTCATATTTACTTTTGTAAATCTGTATTTAGATCTAAAATCACCTTCCGTCAGTGCCGCAAATGGGTCGTACCGCTATTTGTACGTTTTCCGTGTCCGTGGTGCACGAATACGCTCAATTTTAGCCAAAGCTCCAGTCAAAACGTTGAGATTGTCAAATAAGTTCGCCATTTCGTAAGTTAATACGGCTGGAATACTGCCATAATCCTGGTCCTCGGGTGGGTTAAATTTTGACAGGTGCTAATATCGTTGTATTACGGCCAGATTAGGTGAATGTCGTACCATTATGAGTAACAATTTCGCATAACCCGTTCATATTATTGCAGTATTATCTTTATGAGTAAGACGGAAAAGAGTTTTTTCTTTCATACGTTTTTATAATTTTTTTTTAATAATTTTTTTTTACATATTTCAACATTACGTCCCGTTAAACTGATTTATATCAGTTTGTCAACGGGTTCTTTTAACAATTACTTTTTAGAAAATTTAAACAGGTACATAAAATATACACATTATTACAATATATACAATATATACATATACATACACATATGTTAAACCTTAAATTGTAATATTAATTTATCCAAGACACTATATAGGTTGTACATAAAGATAGAAGCCAAAAATATGCAAAATGAAGATAGTGTTTAGTATGGTACAGTTAAAAATCAAATCTTTTCAATCAATATTAATTTAATCTAATTCTACCTTATTTATACAATTCTATAGTATTGTATTTACTTGTATAAGTAAGAGATACATATAAATACATACAATTCTATAGTATTGTAGGTACTTGTATAAATAAGAGATACAAGTACATACAATACTATAGAATTGTGTGTACTTGTATATCTTACTTATATATCTCTGATGTCATTTCACAATCAAATGCTACAATTAATTGTTATTCTTTTTTTTTAATTATTTCTAATATTACAGGTGAAAATAATTGTTTCGTAATATTTTCATTATATTTATTAGTAAGTATTTAAAAGGTGGTTACACAATACATAATGCACATTAATAAATCTTCCCAGTGCGTTTTATATTAATGTTCAAGTGCAACTTTCATTTAGAAAAAAACAAGTTGATTAATTAAAGTAAACCTAGGTAGTCTGTATACCTATATATATATATATATAGCCTATATAACCTAATACATATTATACATTTCAAATAATTTAATTTCTTTATATCATCTCTTCTCTATTTTTCTTTTCTATTTCTCTTATTAATTTTCATTTTATGTTTATTTTTCCAAATTCTATTTATTAAATAATAATTAATTTTATTCTTTCTTTTAAGAAAATGATATAAAAAATATTAAATTACTGCCACCTCGAAGCCTAGTGAGGTGGCATATACCTAAAAAAATGTACTTAAAATGTATTTTTGGTTAATAAATAATAAATAAAAAAATTCAACAAAAAACCATAATAAAAACCAGGTCCTCAACAAATTAAACACTGAATATACCGATAACACACACCACACACGGACAAAGACACTTTCAATATTACGCAACCAAACTCTCCATTACTCTGAAGCAACTACTAACTGCAAATATGTCTACAAACATTCACAAAAAACATATCACAGCCCGGATCAAAAATCATGATTTTGACTTTATTCAAAACATAATAACTCCAAATCAAACATAACCAAACTATAAAAATAGTTAAATAAATAAATTCGTTCTTCGAGAATTTAGCAAATGTACACACTCTTACAACATATATAATTTCTATTTAATCATTACATTATACAATAACCATTATAAATCTTTCCTTTCTACTACATCAAATAAATACTTGTCACACTTAAACAACCTAGTAAACACCTCAGCACAGGTTCTCCTAGTGAGGTATTCACGAAACATACAATATTCCCCACCCACAGTTTCTCCTTCTCAAACCTACCTTTCACACAACATAATAAAAGTTCAAAATGTATTGTGTGCAAATATAAATAACTAGCTGATACCCGGTATAAGTTGTTATGCCACTCAAATAAAGAAATTGTCTATCCCTGCGTGTCCTTTCCCTTTCGTCCCAGTTCCCCTTCCGCCACCTCTTCCCCACCCTCGTCCCCTTCCTCTCCCGCGTTCTCCTTTCACCTTCCACGCGGTCCCTTCTCTTTTCCGTTGTCCCCCTTCTCGCGAACCTCCCCCCTCACGAATTCCCCTTCCACCTTTCCTTCCCCCCCCCTTTTTCCCAACTCCATAAAAAATCGCGTGTGCCCTATTGCAATTTTTTTGCAAATTTCATAACTCCAGAACTCGCCAATATACAAATATTGCTTTATAGAAACCTTCACGGGTATGTCCAAAAAAAATCACAATTTTTTTTATGGCAATCGGATGAATAGTATAGGATATATCTCTAAATATACCTACCAAGCTCGCTAACTGTCAAACTTTTAAATTTAAATTATTCTTTAAGTTTTCTGAAATTATTCAATTTTCTGCAAAATTTTATTAATTTTCTTTCCGTAAGAACCTTCTACAAAGTATTAGAAAACTTGAAAAAAAAACGAATGAAATAGGTAAAGTCGTTCTGAAGTTATGGCGTGACCGAGGGAAACAGGGATTCATTTATATATATATATAGATTAGGTAAACACTGTAGTATTATATAGAAATAAATAAATAAATATTTTCTTTAATTGTGCATAAAAGTCTGATTTGCTTATTTTCAATTTAAATATTTAAAAAAATTAATTAAGTAAATTATGTGTATTTAATGTAAAGCATGTTCATTAATCGATAAAAAAACATAAACCAAACTAAAAAAAAAAACGAAGCTTTGTCTTTCTTTAAAAATTCAGTGACTCCTTAGGTCTTAATTGTCAAACTCCTTCGAATTGCCGCAGTAGCACGGGAGTTTTTTTTTTTCAAAAATAAAACTAAAATAAATCTTTACATTTTGTACCTAATTAATACTTGGTTAACAATTATAATCTTGTATAATATTTTTCTTTAGCTATTCGTGAAAATATTTTTTTTAAAGTGTCATAAAAATGTGTCACTATTGTATTTCTTTCAAAACTGCATAATAAGAGTATGCCGACTGCAATACCTGAAAAAGACAAAAAAAGACTTAATGAAAATAAATTTTACATAAAAATGATAGCGTACCCACTTGATTGTAAAACAGAAGCAATACGCAAATGGAAAATTTGCGCTAGCAAAATTAAATCAAAGTAATGAAAGGCTTTGTGTGACTTTATCGAAATGGGAACGATCGTAAGTGCATGCATCTTAACCTTAACTAATAGAAGCGTATGTGGGGATAGACTACATGTGCAAAGAAAAATAAGAAAAGGAACGTTGTTTGGCAGGTTAGGTTAAAGGGGGGCACAGCACACGTTCGTTAGTATGTCAAATATCGAATATCGAAAATATTCCTTGAACAGATAATCAACCCCATTGGCATATTTGTTGGATATAAGAGTTAAAAAATCTCGTATAACTGGTGAACTGGTGTTTTCTTCAAGTATAGAAACTGTGCAGTGCCGGCAAAAAGTATTAGAACATAAATAAATTGTCTTACATTTTTTAATGTTTCGTGGCTGAGGGTGTTGAATGGGCCTCCAGAAGTTTTAAGTGTCTTTTGAGAATTGTGTAAAGCCACCAGAATAAGCTTTCTGTCCGAAGGATCCATTTCAGGCCAAGGGGTGGAATAGAATGCAAAAGCTATTTCTTCACTCTGAAAATATAAATCATAAGAAAAAATTATACCAATAGTTCTGCGAGGTAGTTGATCTAGTGCAGAGATGGGCAAACTTTTTAAGGAAAGGGCCCTATAAAATAAAAATTATCTAGGCGGGCCGGAAAAAAAATTTAATAAAATATTTTTTTATAAGTGATATACTTTATTATTATATTAAGTATATTATATGCTACAATATTAGAAGCAATAATACCGTACTTAAAACGCAATGAGAAGGAAACCGTTAAGTTTTCTATTCTATCTACGCATAAAAGTACATTTTGTTCAATTGGTAAATTGTGGTCGGGTTATTCAAAACAATGTTGCGGGCCGGATTGACTATCCTGAAGGGCCGGACTTGAACCGCGGGCCGTACTTTGCCCATGACTGATTTAGTGTGTTTCTTGTTTTCTCTTTTTTAATCTTCTTCTTTCGTATAGTGGGGGGTCAGAGGGGGACATCTAGGTCTGCAAGCCAGTCCAGGGTCTCAGGCGTTGCCCTGTGGACCTCATCAATCCCGCCGGGGAATGAATGGAGCGGGCATTCGTTGACCACATGTTCGGTGATCTGCACCGCACCGCATTCGCACATCGCCGACTCTTTAAGAGGCTAGACTTTAAACGACACGCGGAACACCCTCGACTGTCATTCTGTCCCGCTCACAAAAAGGTCACGCACACTTACAATACATGCGAATGCGAAATGTGCGAATGAGACAGCGCTCAAATTTACCTACAGAAATCGCTCGAAAAAGGGTTTATGGAGAATACACTTTTCTACACCGAAACTTTCACGAAATTGAAATTTAAAAAAATATATCTATTTTAGAAAGAAGAAGCTATGTCGGTAGCTTTTTATAATTTTATAATTCTTTATGAGAGTTGAGTTAGCAGCAGTTTTTCCTTAAATAATATTTTTTGATAAATCGTACATGTTTGACAGTGAATGTTTACGTTAATACGAAACGCATCAAAAATTCGAAAACATACCGACATAGTTTTTACCCACTAGAAGGCATTATAAAAAAAATATATTCATTTTGTGCAATTTTCGATGTAGAAAAGTGTTTTTTCCCGGGCGTCCTTTTTGTATGGGCCGAAAAGCGAAGTCTATCGTCTTAAGGCCCCGTCTATGCATATATGGGCACAGCGGCTATGGGCGCACCTCATACTGGACAAGAGTTTGCGAGGCAATGAGAACGCAGGCTGTCTCTCAGTGGGGTCTTGTACGAGATGGGCATTTTCCAGGTTGGCCGATTGCCACTCGAGTTTCCACCTATCTTCTGGGTTGAGGGGTGATCAGAGGAGTCTTTCTCCTTCCGTCCAGAAGGGTTTTCGGGACTTCAAGCGGCATGCCGGGTGAGAGACGACATCATCGTGCAAAGGAATTACGTTTTTTTGCAGAGCCTTCTTGTATGCCCTCAGTGTTGCAATCTGTCGCCTGATAATTGGCGGGGTTATATTTGCTTAAAGTTATGCATTATATTTGGGGTTATATTTGCTTAAAGTTATGCATTGTTATATGTTGTCGAGATCTTGGCGGCCGATGCGTCTGCCCACTTACTGCCGACCGGATCAGGAGGACTGGTTGAGGGAGACCATTCGGCCTCTCCTGTAGAATTCTCTTGACCCATCCCATTGTACCGCAGTGGGGGGAAGGATTTATACGTCTGTCACTCCTGGATCATTTGACCCTCTTATTCCTACCCACGCCACAAACCATTTTCCTTCCCACAACATCATCTCCTTTATTTCCTTTAAAAGCATCTTCACACAGTATTCCCAAAGATGTCAGAGTCCCTGGAGGAAATAATTTTCCTCATTATCTTAAATAACATTATAATGAATAACAACAATAACCAAGAAGATTCTCGTCGAGGCGGTGGAGTGATGATCATTACACACAACAATCTTAAAGCGTACCCTCGCGAAGACCCATGTAGCCTGTAGCATGTAGCCTGTGTATATCTCCCACAGGGTCAGGGTTATGAAACTGCACTCAGTTCATTCCTTTGCTTACTTGCTAATGTAAAAGATAAATATCCCGATGACATTATACTTGTAATTGGAGATTTTAATTTGCCCACCGTAACATGGAATGTACATATCAATGATTCACATTTGACACCTGAAAATTTGAATACAATTAGTTCCTCACTTGCTGACACAATCCATTACTCCGAATTAAACCAATATAATTGCATAAAAAATGCAAATAACCGAATCCTCGATTTTGTGATTTAGCTCCTCTTGTTAGCGAAGACTCGCACCACTCATCGCTTAAAATTATGCTACAAATGGATACACTTCCAATTATCAATGCTCTACCTAAAAAAAAATATCAGTTTATAAAAGCCGATTATGAGTTAATCAACCAACATCTGTCAATGACAGACTGGTCATTTACTCAGGAGAATTCAATTGACGACGTAGTAGTTGATTCCTATTACAATATTTTAAACAACACCATTAACCAGTTTTTCCCTAAACGTTTCATCAAAAAGAGAAAATTCCCAAACTGGTATTCAGCTTCTCTAATCAAAATAAAGAGAACCAAAAACTACATAAAAAATGGAAATCCAATAATAATCCAATAAATAGACTACATAGAATTGTCAATCAACCGTACACAACAAAAATTCTATTAATAAAAAAACTATTCATAAAACAGGTTCAAAAAGCAACATTGTAAACTACCGCACAATCTCAATTCTCACAAGATTTAGTAAACTCTTTGAGAAAATTGTCTACGATCAAATATATACGACAATTGTTAGCAATATACAAAACCAACAACACGGATTTTTACAAAAAAGATCGGTACTAACAAATTTGGTAAATTTCACGGAATATTTAACGAGTAATATGGACAATAGAAACCAAGTAGATGTAATCTACACTGATTACTCTAAGGCTTTCGATGAGGTAAACCATTTCATTCTAATTAAAAAATTAAGTCAATTAGGCATCCATGGTGACTTACTTCGGTGGCTCACTTCATACCTTCAGAGCAGACTTTAATGTGTTTTAGTTGAGGGAACTAAGTCCAGCTTCTTCTCCGTGCCATCCAGCATACCTCAAGATTCTCATTTAGGACCATTACTATTTAATATATGATATTCATAAATGTTTTTTTTTATGTGCGATTACCTAGCATATGCAGACGATAAAAAAATATACTTAGTTATCAAATCAATCGAAGATTGCATTAAACTTCAAGAGGACCTCAATCGTCTCTTTGTCTACTGTAAATTAAACAAACATGTTAAATACCTCAAAATGCAAGAAATTATCATTTACACGTAACAAAAATAAATTTTACATTGAGTATAAAATAAATGGGACAAATATTAATGAAGTAGAATCCATCGGGGTAATACTGGATGTTTAATTAAACTTTATACAACACACTGACGAAATCATCAAAAAAGCCAACAAAATGCTAGAATTTATAAATCGTATAACAAAACCTTTCCGCAACATTAAAACTCTTTATTCCCTTTACACAGCGTACATCCGTCCCCACTTAGACCACTGCACACTGATCTGGACTCCTTTCTACCACGCCCATGTCGAAAGAATCGAAAGAATTAAAAAAAAAAACTTACACTTTTCAAATTACACAGAATCTTTAAAATTTCACTACTTCAACTTCCTCTATATACGAGAATTAATTTTTGACCAAAATTTGTTATTTAAAATTCTTAATAATGGCCTGGACTCCCCAGTGCTTACCAACTACAAATCAATATTCCGACAACAAGACAATCCAACTTTTTCATTTGCCACATGACGAACTAACATTAGAAAAAAATCCCCCATTCCCCGTATATGTGCACAGTCTAATACAAAATTTTACAATCTATACATTTTCAACAATATCCTTCAGAAATACCGAATATAAGTAAAGTGTACGATCATAGACATATGAATATCTGTGTGTACGATAGAAAATTAATACAAGAGTGTGGAATGTATCGGGAGCATCACCTATCCTTATCCCATTTTCTTCTCCTCTCGTCCTCACCAAAAAAAAATATTTTTAGATATATTAAAACTCCATCTCCAATGTAACTTTAACTTAGGAGACCTTTTTTACTTGACTCAGTTTAAATTTGTATATATATGTATCTCTATTTTTATTGTTGTAAATGAGATGTTTGTCTCTTACAAACAAATAAATAACTTTTCAAATAACGCTTCGCTAGCGGTTATGGAGAATAACGCCGAATAGCGAAGACCCGAACCGCGCTTATAACACATCATCTTTTTACGTATGGTGGGTCTGTATAGGAGTGTAAGGCAAGTGCTATTTTGTTGTAAAGTATTCATTTGATGTGAATTTCGCGTTTGTCGCCCGCTTAAACTGGAAATGGAACTCACAAACAAATTTAGATTCGGACGAAAGAAACTTCGCTACGCTCAGTCAATCCCTTGAAATAAACACATAGCTACTATATATTTACATAATAGCACAAATGCATACAAGATACTTGCAATATTTAATTTTAAAAATATATTATTTAGTTTGGTAAGCAGTTTTAAGCTTCTTCGCCTCAAATCCAAAATTTAGTTTTGTATCAAAAGAAGGCCGCTGAATGATAGAACCTTACCTTATTTTCCACCTTTTGTCCAAAATGACAGAATATGCATATTTCGATAAGCTGGTATGGAATAGAAATCAATATTCTAGTATCCTGAAAGAAATAAAACATGTTAAATCGTATGTACATTATTGTATGTATATTGGTTTTGTCGTAATGGTGCATTTCAGTGAACTTTTTGCTTTTATTTACACCGTCGTATTAGGCTTTATTTTTATTTATTTAATTTAATAATGATATTATTTTGGGAAGACGAGGTAAGAGGGGATGCAGCACAGCTTCTCCAAGTTACAAACTGGAAGTCAGCCACTGAGGACAGTAGGAGTTGGAGGCGAATGTTGCGGGAGGGCAAAGCTCGATATGGGCTGTAGTGCCATCGAAGAAGAAGAAGAAAAATGATACTATTAAGTTCTGCAAGTATTTTGGTTTTTATTTTTGTTACAAGCTGATTTGGTTTACAAGGCCATTTCAAACTGTGGTCTTAAAAAAACATTTAGACAACTTACGACGACGACGAATATGTTCTTTGAATCTAGTTGAGAAACATATTCGATGTTATAATAATAAAAGCACATCTTCTAAATTCGCAGAACATCTCATGGTGAATAATCATACTCCACTCAACAACAAGGGACCTAAACCATTACATACAGAAAGAAAAGGTCTTATATTAAATTTAATCGAACAATTAGAAATCAATAAACGAACGAATGACCCTAATTTAACGTTAATTTATAAAGTAAGGAAAATAATCTATTCCCCCCTTAAAAAAAACTAAACAATATAACATACCACAATAATTCATAGCAGCAACGTCATGTCATTACGAAACAATTAAGAACACATGCACACTTAGTGCGGGGAAAACAGATTCGAAATACATTGGGGAATCTATTGTTTTCTCAGTAAATCGGTTTAACTGGTAATAAATCAATTGACACACCTCCAAAAAGGGACATTTAAAATACTATAAGTACGTCATCTAAAAAATGTGGTTAAGACCACAGTTTGAAAATGGCCTTGTAAACTGAAACATCTGTTAACAAAAATAAAAACCATAATGCTTGCAGAACTTAATAATAACATTATTAAATTTAAAAAAAATTAAATGGGGTTCTAGGAATTAAACACAAAAACGATAAATAGATTTTATTCAAGATATGCTCGCAGAAATTAAAATATTAGTATTAGTGGAGACACCATCCGGTTATGAATCAGATAGTTGTCAAATCTATCTGTAAAAACGCCTTGTTTGGGTTTAAATGACATCAAAGCCAAAGCGGTTCACGTCATCTATTGTTTTGTTTGTGGTGAGGTGATGGATTTGGTTAACGCGACTGTTTAGCAAATGGAAAAATTTGAATTTAAGGCGCTCTGCTGATGAGGCAACTGAAAACCAACTAAAACCGGCTGTTTTCTCTGTCTTGATTGGTCAAAAAGCTTGTTTAACCATAGACGAAGAACAATCAGCTGACAGCTGGCAACTAGCAACGTCCGGTCAGGTCAATCAGCAGTGCAAGTCGCAAGTCACCGCTTGCGTTACCATTGACAACGGGTGTTTGAGTGATTGTGTAGTGTGCGGGCCATCACATTGTCATACAAAGACAGTTGGCAGTTGAGAGTTTTCAGTTGCCTCAGTGGGCGGAGGCGCTTAGTCTCGGAAACAAAATAAACTAATAATTTTTTTTCTAAATTCGTATTGTTTGAATATTATTTATATTTGTCTAGAAAAGTGGGTACCTATGATTGATCCTTACCTCTAGGTGAAGCAATGCAAAGCAAATACCTGCTGTGCTTACTGACAGCTGTATAAACACCATCCAATAAAACGCGTTAGATCGAAGTTCGTTGGCGCTGAAAGTAAAAACAAATAACATATTTATATACGATTTTCTTAGCCACGCTAGAAAACCTAACGATCAACTCCTCTATTACCTGTTTCCCAGTCTTTTTAGGTATTGTTATAATGCATTATTGCATTACTGTAGGTATTGTTTTAAATATTATTTATTTACAATCAAAATATATATATTTATTTTAAGCCACTTAAATTTTAATTAAACTCTACCGGTTTCAGAAGAACCCTTCCTTCCTATATTAAAACTATTCTCCTGACGAAGGAAGGGTTCTTCCGAAACCGGTAGAATTTTTAAAATTAAAGTGGTCTAAAACAAATTCATATATTTTTATTGTGAATTATGGCGAGCCACAAAGTTAATGCTTGTGACGAATATGTATTATTTATTTATTTGATACAAATATACGTTAACAGTATAAGGAAACTTAGACTGTCCAACTAGGAAGATTTCCCGTTTTAAGACAATCAAATTGACAGGTTTAGTTCATATAAGTTAGTAGGTACATGCTGTTAATAATAAAACTTAATACTAAATGAATTACGGAACATGGGCTTTTTATCCACTTGAGCGACAGAGCAATTTAAAACATTTTTCTCGGATTGCTAAAGGAAATTTTTCCCCCACATTAAAAAAATTATACTTGAATATGGCGACATACAAACTGGTTATTGTTCTATATAACCAATCAATTCACCTATCTTTTGTCTATTGTCACATATTCGTAGGATTTATAAAAAAAGAATATATTAAATCATTAACTTTAAAACATGTCGAAGAATCTAGAGAATATTTATTTTTTTATATTTTGAATGTAAAACACATTATATAGTCACTTTAATAAAAAAAATAGCCATATTTTGGCAACAAAGCAATCCGTGGTTGTGTAAATAGTGCCGTATTGTGGCAAAAAGCGCTCGAGTGGTTATATAATTATCAGACTCACAGTCAAGTACTAGTTTCTAAAAGCAACGAATAATTAGTTTATTGTTATAAAGCTACGAGAATTCTAAATAAAAAAAATGCTGTTATATTAGCTTCGACCAATGATACATAATATTCTGAATAATTAATGCATAATTCAATATTTGAGCAAAAAATTGTGAATATTTCACGAAACGCCGCACGTATTAGTAGATACATACGTACATTAGGCACTGATTTCAACTTAATTACTACAAGAAACGACAATTTCTACAATTTTGTAGGCGTGTATGGGACCGCCGCCCCGCAAACCATTTATTGGATAACCAGCACCTCTGCCATAGGTCACCCCAAGTGGTTCGCTTCGCTTGGTGACTTGGCAGAGGTGCCTCATAGGGTGAGGTTGGTCCGGGTCGTGGCGGCGGATGCGTCTGCCCACCAATTGCGCGGCAGGTCAGATCGAGAGAGACTGGTTGAGGGAGACCTATCCTACACCTTTCCAGCCGGACTCTCGTCCGATGGATTCGTTCGTCCGTCACTCCTGGACACGCTGACTCCCAGATTCCTACCCATCCCTAATACCTTTTTTCCTTCCCAACACATCCTCTCCTTTCTTTCCTAAAAAGAACCCTCCACACAGCATCCCCATAGATGACATAGGCCCTAAACAGGGGGAATTTATTGTTTGCAGGGCCTCCTGTGGGAAGCTTTGTAAAAAAAATTTTTTTTGGTTAGATGGTAAAGAATGCTTTCAAATTTCATTTTTATTCAATCAAAGTTAAAAATTCCAAAAAGAAACTGTATTTATAAATTAAAAAATTATATTAAAAAAAAAATTATTGGGTACAAAAGGATACATAAATTACAAATATATATTTTTTTACAGTGATTAATTACATAATATATGTATTTGATATACCTCCATAAATAAGCAGGGCTTGTGTGTATAAAGGGGTGTTATTACATTGGTTTTACTTGACATGATTCCGTTCAAGTTTTCAGTATAATTTTTAAGGTGAGTTTTAAATTAGTTTATGTTAGTATACATCTTTCTAATTTTTTCTGGTAATGAATTAAAAAAAATTACTCCAAGATATTTATGATTTAACTGTCTTATTGTTTTTTTTTCATTTTGTAGTAGGAAGTATTGAAGTTTGTCTAAGAATTCTGTTATTTTTAAATGGTACAGCTTTATTTTGAATATTAACTTTATAAATTTGTAATGTTGCATGGTAGAAGTATAAAGCGCTTAATTTTCTGACCTTAAATTGTTTGAATAAGAGTTCTGACGAATATGTATAAGGTTTTTTTTTAATTGTTTTTATTATTAATTTTTGTGCTTTGTAAATTATTCGTGTTTGATTTGTATATGTACCGCCCCATCCTATGATGCCGTATTGTATAATTGATTGACAGAAAGCAAAGTATGTTGTTCTAAGTTTTTTCGTTTAAAATATCTCTGAAACATCAAAATATATATGTTAGTTTCCTTACTTTGTCGTATGATTAAATATTATAATACAAATAAAAAAAAAGAATAAGAAATAGAAAAAAAATTAAAATAAAAAAATCCCATATAAAACGGTTCCTTTGCCGCCATTTTTTTTTTGTATGCTCTGACTTTAGTGTGAGATTGTTAGAAACAAATACACATAAACTACTTAGTTTACCCAAACTAAGGACATAATAACCCATTTTGTGCATATAAATAGTTGTTTCTCGTAGTAAATTGTTAAAACGAAGTTGATTTCCATTATATGTGCCTAAAAGTGGGAAGATTAGCGGAATAATTACCTAAAAAAGTATTTTGGAAAAAACTTTGTTTTCAAAACATACAATGCTGCATGAAACTTTTGAATGTTCGTCATTATCATTTGGCATGTATGTAAAATAAAAAAAGTATTAGTTTTTATTTTTTTAATTGATAAACTAATGTTTAAGACAAAATTGTTATGCAAAGCAATTATTATAAGCAATAATTATAAGCAATAATTATTAAATTATTAGCTCAGTGGTAGAACATTTGACCGGAAATCAGAAGGACACGGGTTCGAGTCCCGTCCCATTTTTAATATGGAGTGTTTCAGGTTAATAATTATTGCTTATAATAATTTTTTTAAAGTAGACTGCAAGGCTTACCAATTTTAAAATTTAGCAAAATAATAATTTATTATTAAAAAAAAATAATCCGCAATCTTTAAAAAAATTGGCAGTTATGATGCTTTCCTCTAAGCCGAAAAAAGCATGATAGCTACGTACCTAGATATTTTTGTAACATTTATTTTCCAATTTAGTGGCTTAATAATAGGTGTGCGGGCGTTTTGTGAGAAAACTGGGGTCGGGTAACAATCCATCTTCAAATATTGT
This sequence comes from Limnephilus auricula, assembly GCA_951813805.1. Classification (NCBI taxonomy): domain Eukaryota; kingdom Metazoa; phylum Arthropoda; class Insecta; order Trichoptera; family Limnephilidae; genus Limnephilus; species Limnephilus auricula. The sequence continues at coordinate 6,503,003 of OX638401.1, forward strand.
AGGAAACATTTGTTCCGAACACACTTTCTCATGCTTTAAAACATCATCATCAACATTTTAGTATGGAGAGCCATCTGGCCACGTGACACTTTCTATGAATTTGATTGGCCCAAATTAAGATTTCTGTGTTTGCTTTTGAAATGACATGGATATTGCTATGGTTGCTTTTAATACGTACTTTCAAACTCAAATGTTGATGGAAGGAAGCTGAGTTTGCAACTAACCATTCACAATTTAAATCTCTACAAAACTGCATTTACTACTTTTTTCGATATTTTGGAGATTGCTGCCTTTGCTTTTACACACTTCAATTAATAATTTTGAAGAAACAATTATTTTCCTACAGTCTTCTAAATTAGAAAAGTTTATAGTTCAATTTTATAATATGATCAATAATTGCCTCTTAATAATCCTAGCCTCCTGGCAGTCCCTCTTCAGATCCGATGTTGAAAGGATTCAATATGACGAATATGGCAGCATTCAAACGAGACCAAACATAATCACGATGGGGGCGAACGAAAGAGCAGAAAAGAGACCTAAGGATATTTATGATTTTGAAGTCAGAGTTTTCTAGAAATTATTTAGTTTGTTTTCGAAAATATTTTTTTTTGCCATATAGAATGACATAATTGTACATTTATCATCATTTAGAGATAAACGAGCGTTTGAGAAGAAACTAATCTCGTTTATAAACAAGAAGGACAAAATTGTACATTTATTGGCATTTAGAATTAAAAGCGCGTTTGAGAAAAAAAATAATAATCTGGTTTATTAACAAGTTTAAAAAGTTATTTATAATAAATTAATATTAATATGTTTATGTTCATAAAAAAAATCAATATATCAGATATTAAAGAAATAAAAAAAAATGATTCCAATATCTATTTTAAGATCGTGTCCTTGCTTCTACAGTGGAAGTGATCCTAAGGAAAACTTGTCAAAAACGCTTACTAATTTCCCTAACTGACTTCATTAGTATATAGCACAACATAAATGTACGATCATGTTACAAAATAATTTTTATGTAACAAACAAAACAAAATGTATGATAAAAGTTCTTTAAACCATGTGTATGTATTAATTTTATCCTTTCCAGCATCGTAATGCCTATGAAAGTAGAGTTCATTACATGTACCTACACGGAGAGAAATGTTATTTGAAAAAACGATCATTTTAATATTAAAAACGGTTAAAAACGTTCTTACGAACAAATTAACAGTGTTTCAATGTTTATTGGCGGAAAAATGTAAGAATAATTGGTTGGTATACGTACGAAATTACGTATACCAACAAATTATTCTTCCATGTTCCCCATAATAAACATTGAAACTCTGTTAATTTGTTAGAAAGAACTTCAGTCCCGTTTTTAACCGCTTTTACTATGAAAATTATCGTTTTTTCGAATAACATTTTTCTCCGTGTACCAATTGTGATGATCCTCACCAGGGGCGGCTGGTCGCACAGTGTGTTCGTGTGCAGCACTACTAACTTATAATGCCTAAAATTACTTTATAATTACTCAACAAAGACTATAAAATCTATTCCAATCATTTGAAAATAATACTTACCATTAATTATTATGGCATTAGCCAAAATATGAATATTATCAGGGAGAGCGATATCTAGACAAGGAAGTTTTGTCGCCGCTGCGAAGACGGCCGCGCCGCATTGGCCTGCACACGGGACAAATTAAGATTTTGTATGGAATATCCCAGACATCGCTAGCGCGTCAGTTTGGGGATCTCTACGGATTATTCCTCGATCGGCGTGTGCCGCACCGGCTGAGTTCGCAACCTTTTTCATTCAAATTTAAATTTGGATTTGACGCCAAAGTACTTAACCAAACTGAATGATTATTTTTTTAATCGAAAGGTATAGTAAATATCTAGTACGAGTATATGTTACTTTATTAATTTGTGTTTTAAATTATAAACTATATGTCATTAAAGAATTCAAATTCTCATGATTAGAGGCGGATTTGACAATTTTTTCGTTAGTTAATAGTTATTATAATAAAAATTATTTTGCCCATCCGACTGGGTAAATATTTAATTTGCAATATAAAATTTAAAAAAAAATAAACACCGTTCAAAAGTTTTTTGGGTCACACTCTTAAATTTGTTTTCGACAAATTTGTATTCCGACATAAATCAGTAAGAATTTTTTTTTTGGTACTTAGTATTAAAAAAAGATTTTTATAAACAATTTCAAACGGTTAAAAATTAAAAGTAAAAAAGTAAAATTAATAGAAGTTTTCGTTCTTCAAAAACATCTTAGAATATACCTTCTCTACAAATAAGGTGGGTGGAATTATTTTTATTTTTAACTAATGTTGTTTAGTAGTTTTTTCTAATAAGTACCTACGGATTGTCAGTGAACCACCACATTGTCAGGGCAGCGGCCGCCACTGATCCTCACCTGAATGTTTATGGAATCATCCGAAAAATGGTGTTTTGCACAACCTAGGTAATTAATCAGAAGCAAATAAAGAAAGAAGTAGAAAACAATTGGAACAAGATGGAAAGGCCTTGGGACTAGGGGTGAATGGCGAGGGACCTGAGCCAGTGAATAGCATTTGTGGAAGAACTCAAATCTTCCCTGAGATGTTATGATGATGAAAATAATATTTTTTATGGTGATCAATAGATTTAATACTTACGTCAAAATGGCCGCATGTCGTTGCATAACCTTCTTCAACGACTTTCTGAGTTCACTTTTATCATTTCCCCGTTCATATTCAATGTGGATTATTTGGTATAACAGCAGTTCGATGTGCGCATTGATGAAACCACAAAAACTTATGAAAAGGCAATTATACATTGTCGATGACAAAGTAATGACACCAAAAAGAATACTTCGAGTAACAAAATCACCTCTAAACATGGGGATAATAATTTCATGTTTACCGAAACAGTATTTCTGGGATAATGGTACCAAATCCAACACAAAGGTAAGGAAAATTGTAAATCCCACAAATGTGATAATGATTTTTAATAATGGCTTCGTTTTATTTTTAATAATTGTTTGGAATTCCTCTTCTTCCGGTGTGAGGTGGTTATCGAAGAAATCCACCACAGTTCCGAAAGATTGTTTGCAGAAGAATAGATTGCAGTGTTTTCCGATGCAGGTGAACATATTGCTTGTGTAAAAGATAACAAGAAATGCGTCTTTAGATGTATCGTAGTGCTGCGTAAACGAAATAATCAAACAGAAAATAAAAAAGATGAAGTGTATTATTATGACGGTGGTGCTGATTACTTTCTGTAAACGAACTCCTATATTATAAGGATTCCATCCAAGTATCCACAAAGGTATCACTAGGACTTTATAACAGTCAAAGTAGTTGACGGCCATCTTTCTGGCGTTCTCTAGGAGTAGTAACACTGAAATGGCAGCCGGTGGGAAGTTTTCAGCTTTTATACACCCCAGTAAGAAGCCTTACGTAATAATAGTCCTACAATCCTTCGTTAAGTACAGTTTTTCTATTCGCGCTTAAAACTTATATGCAGATTTTTGTTTTGTATAATTTATTTAGCCTTAACTTTTTCATGCTTTAAAACATCACCGTGAAAAATCATCAACATTTTAGTATGGAGAGCCATCTGGCCACGTGACACTTTCTATGAATTTGATTGGCCGAAATGAAGATTTCTGTGTTTGCATTTGAAATGACATGGATATTGCTATGGTTGCTTTTAATACGTACTTTCAAACTCAAATGTTGATGGAAGGAAGCTGAGTTTGCAAATAACCATTCACAATTTAAATCTCTACAAAACTGCATTCACTACTTTTTTCGATATTTTGGAGATTGCTGCCTTTGCTTTTACACACTTCAATTAATGATTTTGAAGAAACAATTATTTTCCTACAGTCTTCTAAAGGAGAAAAGTTTAAAGTTAGTTTAATTTTATAATGTGATCAATAATTGCCTCTTAATAATCCTAGCCTCCTGGCAGTCCCTCTTAAAATCCGACGTTGAAAGGATTCAATATGACGAATATGGCAGCATTCAAACGAGACCAAACATAATCACGATGGGGGCGAACGAAAGAGCAGAAAAGAGAACTAATGATATTTATGATTTTGAAGTCAGAGTTTTCGAGAAATTATTTAGTTTGTTTTCGAAAACATTTTTTTTTTGCCATATAGAATGACATAATTGTACATTTATCATAATTTAGAGATAAACGCGCGTTTGAGAAGAAACTAATCTCGTTTATAAACAAGAAGGACAAAATTGTACATTTATTGGCATTTAGAAATAAAAGCGCGTTTGAGAAAAAAACTAATATAAATAAGTTTGAAAAGTTATTGATAATAAATTAATATTAATATGTTTATGTTCATAAAAAAATCAATATATCAGATATTAGAGAAATAAAAAAAATGATTCCAATATCTATTTTAAGATCGTGTCCTTGCTTCCCCAGTGGAAGTGATCCTAAGGAAAACTTGTCAAAAACGCCCACTAATTTCCCTAACTGACTTCAATTGTACAGCACAACATAAATATACGACCATGTTATAAAAGAATGATCTTTTGTACGACCACATCAAAAGTTTTTCGTCAGTTTTCAAACAAACCAAAATGAATGAAAAAGTTCTTTAAACCATATTTATGTAATCATTTTATCATTTCCCGCGTCGTAATGTCTATGATAATTAGAAAGTAGAGTTCATTACATGTACCTACAAATTGTGATGATCTCCAGAACACAACCTAGGTAATTAATCAGAATCAAATCAAGAAAGAAGTAGAAGACAATTGGAACAGGATGGAAAGGCCTTGGGACTAAGGGTGAATGGCGAGGACTCGAGCCAGTGAAGAGCATTTGTGGAAGAACTCAAATCTTCCCTGAGATGTTATGATGATGAAGAAAATATTTTTTATGGTGATCATTAGATTTAATACTTACGTCAAAATGGCCGCATGTCGTTGCATAACCCTCTTCAACGACTTTCTGAGTTCATTTTTATCATTTCCCCGTTCATATTCAATGTGGGTTATTTGGTATATCAGCAGTTCAATGTGCGCAATGATGAAATCACAAAAACTTATGAAAAGGCAATTATATATTGTCGATGACAAACAAATGACAAAAAAAAGAATACTTCGAGTAACTAAAGGACCTTTAAACACGGGGATAATTTCATGTACGCCGAAACAGTATTTCTGGATTATTGGTACCAAACTTAACAAAAAGGAAAGTAAAATTGAAAATCCCACAAATGGGACAATGATTTTTGATAATGGCTTCGTTTTATTTTTAATAATTGTTTGGAATTCCTCTTCTTCCGGTGTAAGCTGGTTATCGAAGAAATCCACCACAGTTTCGAAAGATTGTTTGCAGAAGAATAAATTGCAGTGTTTTCCGACGCAGGTGAACATATTGCTTCCGAAAAAGATGACAAGAATTGCGTCTTTAGATGTATCGTAGTGCTGGGTAAACGAAATAATCACACATAAAATAAAAGAGATGACGTGTATTATGACGCAGGTGGTGCTGATTACTTTCTGTAAACGAACTCTTTTATTATAAGGATTCCATCCAAGTACCCACAAAGGTATCACTAGGACTTTATAACAGTCAAAGTAGTTGACGGCCATCTTTCTGGCGTTCTCTAGGAGTAGTAACACTGAAATGGCAGCTGGTGGGAAGTTTCCAGCTTTTATACACCCCAGTAAGAAGCCTTACGTAATAATAGTCCTACAATCATTCGTTAAGTACAGTTTTTCTATTCGCGCTTAAACTTATCTGCAGATTTTTTTTTGTATAATTTATTTGACATCGAATATATTAAGGACACTTAGTCATTGTGAACTGTCACCTATTCGTTTGCGATCTGCAGTTGTCCTAGGGAACGATGAGAAGTTACCGACAATCGGTCGGTAACTTCATATCGATCGACCGTGCTAGCACCTCAGATTTTATTTTTGTAGACGATGAATTAATAACTTTCAGAGGGATTCGTTTTTAACAACTGTGCTTTTAGTAATACATTCATCGGAATTAATCAAAATAATCCCGCGGAAAGATCAAATTCCCGGCCTGCTAGGGTAAATTCGACCGTAGATCCGTCAATTGCGCCGGGCCGCACGTCGTGTATTTGTGTACACGCCTTCTTTGCTTACGTCGCGTCGTTAAGATTCCCACATTATTTTACAGTATTTGTTAGGGCAAATTCGACATTAGTTCCATCGAGTACACCGGGGTCGCAATCGCATATTTGTGTACACGCCTTCTTTGCTTACGTCGCGTCGTTAAGATTCCCACATTATTTTACAGTATTTGTTAAAGTATTTCTTGCCAAAAACAAATTTTTCATCACGCCATTAAGTGACTCGAACCCGCACCCCTTCGATTGCCGGTCGAGAGCTCTACCATGAAAATCCCACAAATGGGACAATGATTTTTGATAATGGCTTCGTTTTATTTTTAATAATTGTTTGGAATTCCTCTTCTTCCGGTGTAAGCTGGTTATCGAAGAAATCCACCACAGTTTCGAAAGATTGTTTGCGGAAGAATAAATTGCAGTGTTTTCCGACGCAGGTGACCATATTGCTTCCGAAAAAGATGACAAGAATTGCGTCTTTAGATGTATCGTAGTGCTGCGTAAACGAAATAATCACACAGAAAATAAAAGAGATGACGTGTATTATGACGCAGGTGATGCTGATTACTTTCTGTAAACGAACTCTTTTATTATAAGGATTCCATCCAAGTACCCACAAAGGTATCACTAGGATTTTATAACAGTCAAAGTAGTTGACGGCCATCTTTCTGGCGTTCTCTAGGAGTAGTAACACTGAAATGGCAGCTGGTGGGAAGTTTCCAGCTTTTATACACCCCAGTAAGAAGCCTTACGTAATAATAGTCCTACAATACTTCGTTAAGAACAGTTTTTCTATTCGCGCTTAAACTTATTTGCAGATTTTTGTTTTGTGTAATTTATTTAGCCTTAACTTTGTTACATTTTTTTTATCTAGTGTAGAGCTATTCTAATACTACTAATAAGATTCTATTACTTATGTTGGACGTTGAGACATAATCCACGAAAAACATTTAGCTTACATAAGGCGGCACAATAACCTAATAATCAAGGCTCACATTTCAATTAATTCTGACTAATCCGTACCTATAATAACTTTCTTTTCAAACATGGGTATCGACCCGCGGATATAAGTTATTTATAAAAACAGTACATTACCATTAAAATATTTTACATAAAATGGTTTCAAAATTCTCGTTTTTCAATTATAAATTTAGCGTTAAGCACCAGGCGCTAGCATGGTCGATCGATATCGTCATCGTCCCCTAGGACAACTGCAGGATGAATTAATAACTTTCAGAGGGATTCGTTTTGAACAACTGTGCTTTTAGTAATACATTCATAGGAATTAATTAAAATAAACCCCGCGGAAAGCTCAAATTCCCAGGCCTGCTAGGGTAAATTCGACCGTAGATCCGTCTATTGCGCCGGGCCGCACGTCGTGTATTTGTGTAACACGCCTTCTTCACTTACGTCGAGTCGTTAAGATTCCCACATTATTTCACAGTATTTGTTAGGGCAAATTCGACATTAGTTCCATCGAGTACACCGGGGTCGCAATCGCATATTTGTGTACACGCCTTCTTTACTTACGTCGCGTCGTTAAGATTCCCACATTATTTTACAGTATTTTTTAGGGCAAATTCGACATTAGTTCCATCGAGTACACCGGGGTCGCAATCGCATATTTGTGTACACGCCTTCTTTGCTTACGTCGCGTCGTTAAGATTCCCACATTATTTTACAGTATTTGTTAGGGCAAATTCGACATTAGTTCCATCGAGTACACCGGGGTCGCAATCGCATATTTGTGTACACGCCTTCTTTGCTTACGTCGCGTCGTTAAGATTCCCACATTATTTTACAGTATTTGTTAGGGCAAATTCGACATTAGGTCCATCGAGTACACCGGGGTCGCAATCGCATATTTGTGTACACGCCTTCTTCGGTTACGTCGTTAAGATTCTTAATTTATTTTGGGGTATTGTGTCGTCTTAACATTTATTTATTACTCGCATCTCCCTAGTGAAATATTTTTATATAAAATTGATACACTTGAAATGGATTAAGCTGATTATAACAGACAAAACAGACATTTTCTATTATTATTTCTTGACAAAAACAAATTTTTCATCACGCCATTAAGTGACTCGAACCCGCACCCCTTCGATTGCCGGTCGAGAGCTCTACCATTAAGCTACGGCTCCTTATCTGTTACCCGCCAAATGATTCAATATAATATACTAGTGTTTCATTCAACAATTACCGCTTATTACATTTTCGAGTCCCGTCGGCGACGTGTATCTTTTCTCGGGAAGTTTTTTCAATATGAATGAGTGTTTCAGGCTAATAATTATTGCTTATAATAATTGTTACCCTTTATGCTATGCATAAAAATATCTTGTCTTAAACATTAGTTTATCAATTAAAAAGAATCGTGTCTTTTCCCCAGTGGAAGTGATCCTAAGGAAAACAAGTCAAAAACGCCCTCTAATTGACTTCCCTAACTGACTTCATTAGTACAGCACAACATAAATGCACGATCATGTTATAAAAGAATTTTTGTACAGCTACGACCATATCAAAAGTTTTCGTCAATTTTCAAACAAAACAAAATGTATAAAAAAAATTATTTAAACCATATTTATGTAATTATTTTATCCTTTTCAGCGTCGTAATGTCTATGATAATTAGAAAGTAGAGTTCATTACATGTTTTGTTTTGAAGAATTTTAATTTTCAAAACAAAATGTCTATAAATTGTTACATAGTTAATGCCCAAGAAATACAAAAAAATCATTACCTGTACCTACCAATTGTGATGATCTCCACCTGGATTTTTGTGGAATCATCAGAAAAAATGTGTTTAACACAACCTAGGTAATTAATCAGAAGCAAATCAAGAAAGAAGTAGAAGACAATTGGAACAGGATGGAAAGGCCTTGGGACTAGGGGTGAATGGCGAGGGACTTGGGCCAGTGAAGAGCATTTGTGGAAGAACTCAAATCTCGCCTGAGATGTTATGATGATGAAGAAAATATTTTTTATGGTGATCATTAGATTTAATACTTACGTCAAAATGGCCGCATGTCGTTGCATAACCCTCTTCAATGACTTTCTGAGTTCATTTTTATCATTTCCCCGTTCATATTCAATGTGGGTTATTTGGTATACCAGCAGTTCGATGTGCGCAATGATGAAACCACAAAAACTTATGAAAAGGCAATTATACATTGTCGATGATAAACAAATGACACCATAAAGAATACTTCGAGTAACAAAATGACCTCTAAACAAGGGGATAATAATTTCATGTACGCCGAAACAGTATTTCTGGATTATTGGTACCAAATCCAACAAAAAGCAAAGTAAAATTGAAAATCCCACAAATGGGACAATGATTTTTGATAATGGCTTCGTTTTATTTTTAATAATTGTTTGGAATTCCTCTTCTTCCGGTGTAAGCTGGTTATCGAAGAAATCCACCACAGTTTCGAAAGATTGTTTGCGGAAGAATAAATTGCAGTGTTTTCCGACGCAGGTGACCATATTGCTTCCGAAAAAGATGACAAGAATTGCGTCTTTAGATGTATCGTAGTGCTGCGTAAACGAAATAATCACACAGAAAATAAAAGAGATGACGTGTATTATGACGCAGGTGATGCTGATTACTTTCTGTAAACGAACTCTTTTATTATAAGGATTCCATCCAAGTACCCACAAAGGTATCACTAGGATTTTATAACAGTCAAAGTAGTTGACGGCCATCTTTCTGGCGTTCTCTAGGAGTAGTAACACTGAAATGGCAGCTGGTGGGAAGTTTCCAGCTTTTATACACCCCAGTAAGAAGCCTTACGTAATAATAGTCCTACAATACTTCGTTAAGAACAGTTTTTCTATTCGCGCTTAAACTTATTTGCAGATTTTTGTTTTGTGTAATTTATTTAGCCTTAACTTTGTTACATTTTTTTTATCTAGTGTAGAGCTATTCTAATACTACTAATAAGATTCTATTACTTATGTTGGACGTTGAGACATAATCCACGAAAAACATTTAGCTTACATAAGGCGGCACAATAACCTAATAATCAAGGCTCACATTTCAATTAATTCTGACTAATCCGTACCTATAATAACTTTCTTTTCAAACATGGGTATCGACCCGCGGATATAAGTTATTTATAAAAACAGTACATTACCATTAAAATATTTTACATAAAATGGTTTCAAAATTCTCGTTTTTCAATTATAAATTTAGCGTTAAGCACCAGGCGCTAGCATGGTCGATCGATATCGTCATCGTCCCCTAGGACAACTGCAGGATGAATTAATAACTTTCAGAGGGATTCGTTTTGAACAACTGTGCTTTTAGTAATACATTCATAGGAATTAATTAAAATAAACCCCGCGGAAAGCTCAAATTCCCAGGCCTGCTAGGGTAAATTCGACCGTAGATCCGTCTATTGCGCCGGGCCGCACGTCGTGTATTTGTGTAACACGCCTTCTTCACTTACGTCGAGTCGTTAAGATTCCCACATTATTTCACAGTATTTGTTAGGGCAAATTCGACATTAGTTCCATCGAGTACACCGGGGTCGCAATCGCATATTTGTGTACACGCCTTCTTTACTTACGTCGCGTCGTTAAGATTCCCATATTATTTTAGAGTATTTGTTAGGGCAAATTCGACATTAGTTACATCGAGTACACCGGGGTCGCAATCGCATATTTGTGTACACGCCTTCTTTACTTACGTCGCGTCGTTAAGATTCCCACATTATTTTACAGTATTTTTTAGGGCAAATTCGACATTAGGTCCATCGAGTACACCGGGGTCGCAATCGCATATTTGTGTACACGCCTTCTTTACTTACGTCGCGTCGTTAAGAATCCCACATTATTTTACAGTATTTTTTAGGGCAAATTCGACATTAGGTCCATCGAGTACACCGGGGTCGCAATCGCATATTTGTGTACACGCCTTCTTCGCTTACATCGTTAAGATTCTTAATTTATTTTGGGGTATTGTGTCGTCTTAACATTTATTTATTACTCGCATCTCCCTAGTGAAATATTTTTATATAAAATTGAAACATTTGAAATGGATTAAGCTGATTATAAGAGACAAAACAGACATTTTCTATTATTATTTCTTGGCAAAAACACTTTTTTCATCACGCCAGTAAGTGACAAGTGAGTGGCACTCCCATAGAAAGATATCTGAAATTTCAAGTATGTTGGAGTGAGAAGGGCCAAAATACTGAACGTTATTTTTATTAGATTTTTAACACTCTAATTGGGTCGAAATATATGACTTTAAAAACATATTTTTAAATTATCTATGAATTTTTATCCGGGATTTCATACTGACTTTAATTCTCGATATGCGCGATTTGTAAACCGTGCCACACAGAAGAAACTCTGATGCTTTGAAGTAATGTAAAGGTGCAATTTTGACAGCTAAATTGCCGTTTACTTGCATTTTATTGCTTTTATTTACAATTGCCCATTAAGGGTGAGACAAAATAATAGACTACTAATAAAATGGCCCCATTATAAAATAAAATGATACTATAAAATGTAAATTACGGCAAGTAGTTAGCGTAAGAAAGGGATGGGAGGAGTGGAATGTGTTTGAGTAGAGACACTTCATTTATTTATTGTGGGAACATAAACAGTCTTAATAATATAATATAGTGGGAAAATAAACAGTCGTAATAATGTAAGTGAAGTACTATCACCGTATTACAAAGAATAAGTAAGAAAAACAAAGCAATCGGCTAAAAATAAACATTTTTAATTCGTGTGGTTTAAAACTGGCAAATTACTAATCCGAAAGGACCGGGGGAAAAAACTATACAAATCAAACATGAAAATGATTTTTTAAAAATGGTGAAACTAATGTAGGTCACTCAGACCTCATAACAACACTCTCCTAATTTGCGTACAATCATGGCTGATCTACTCTCAATTAACTAAAATAGCTCTATCTCTCTTTTTAAATTGTCAATTTTAATGAATTTCCTTTAAATTAATCAATCATTTATTTCATTATACGACTCACGTAAACCATGTAATTATTTTTATTATTTTAATGGTGCTCCTTATTTTATTGCATCATATTGTTACAAATCATTTAATCCCTTTAATCAACATATTACTTTTATTATATAGGTACAAAGAATTTAGTTTGTTTAATTAGTACAGATTATTCACATTCCAAATTTCATCCAAATTGTAAATTTTCCTGATCTAATTAATTTACTTGACTTAATTTTAATTCTTATATTATTTAAATTAAATAATTCCCTTGAAATTCACACATATTTATTTACTTTTAACGATTTTATATACTCCATTAAATAGAAACAATGGAAATAAAACAAATTTTGTTCTAAATGTTTTTATTATGAAAATTATTTTTACTAATCACTGTTCTTGTAACTTTTTAATAATGTTTCAAATCCATTCAATACCTTCATTATTTTAATACATTCCATTGTTAATTTTTTAATATCCATTAATATTCTTCCAATTACTCTAATAGAGTATTTTCACAAACGAGGGATTCTGTTGAAAATGTATGGAATATTTAAAGATCATTTGTATGATTTTTATCATCCTTTTAAAAATATATTTTTTAATGTTTTCATTCAAATTTATTCATTATAAAAACTTTCAAAAACCTACAAAACCAAAACAACCCTTGGTTGGCAACGACGCCTAATACGCACGTCAAAAACAAACAAAGTACTAGTGTCAGAATTTTTTCAAAGCCGGGCAACGCTTGTGACGTCACACATCCAAAATACCGTTTTAGCGGTATTACAAAAATGGGCAACTTAGACAAAAAATAGAAATGCCATAATAATCAAATTTTTAAGTAATAAAAAAAACATGGAAATACCCTATTATGTAATTCTTTTAATATTCTCAATTTCTACAATTCTACCTATTCCTATATTTCATATAAATATTTTATTTGTTAAAATGTTTATAATCCGTCCGTTCATTTTTGGTTATGTTTGTGCTCATTATTAACTTCTTTTTTTTTAACGAATTTATCGCTAATGATTATTATTTTTTAACTTCTCCAATTCTCCTGATTTGCTTAATTAATTTATTAAGCTTAATTCTCTTAAGTATTTTTGTTACTATAATACTGATAACTATTGTATTTATTTAATATTCCCGTGTAATCAAAATTGCACACACAATTTATGATCTTCAATAGTTTTCTAATTCTGTAAGTCAATTTAACCTATAAAATGTTTGTTTATTCAAATCCGGTGTTAACAAGAGCAAAAGGATAATATATAAAAATAAAATCTGTAACAAACAATATAACATCTAAAATAAGATATATATAACATCTATAAATCAACGCTATCAGTCTACCATTAAAACATTAGATCAATAAACAAAAACTTTGACCAATTTCTCATCCAAATCGAACTTATTGAAATCAAATATGACGCAATTATCCCAAGGGGGTTTCTCACCATCCTCCCAATAGCTTATCTACCCTAATAACGAATATTTTCGATTTACGATTTACGGTTTATTTATTTATTAAGTTGGAGTTTATAATTCGGTACTCGAAGCTATGCATAGTGGCTATATATTGGATAAGTTGGCCGAGTTTTCTAACCACTGCGAATATTTTATTTATATTTTTAAATTTTTTCGTTATTAGGGTAGATAAGCTATTGGGAGGATGGTGAGAAACCCCCTAAAAGAATGTTGGCAAACACCGTCCTATACCTCTAAAAACAGAGGATAAATTGGCGAGTTTTGTGGACCGTGTAAAACATATATTCCTATAATATTCCTAAACAGATTTTGTATTTTTGTAAACTTATATAATTGTTGTTTATTTCAGTTTTTCTTCTTGTATTTTTACTACATCAAAATGTTCCAAAAAAAATTATTTCCAACAAAATGTACCAATATGTAAAAGCCTTCTGGGCGTTAAATAAATAAATAAAATAGATTTCAATTCTGAATGATGGTCTTACACCAGGGCGATACTGAGAGTATCTTCCACTCTGGAACGTGCCGCAAATGTACCTTTACATTATTTCAAATGATTAAATTGTCAGACAACACATTACAATCAAATAAAATTTGAACCCGCAACCTGCCGGTCGCTAGTCGAGATCCTCACCCCTCGAACACGGAATCCGTCGCGGTTAAGCGCCATTCAGACGTTTCACTAATCGCTCATTTCCGCATTTCATTCGGCCTAGTTTACTCGGAATGATACGTCTGAACATGAAATGAATCGAAAGTGCCGAACACTGCCGAATGAAATCTTCAAGTGAACCGATCCAACAATGTTGGATATTTTCCTTCGGCATCCTTCACTCGCGCGCGCATGCGCGCGGAAGAGAGCAAAGTGAATCGTCTGAACACCGAGTGAACTCTCAATCAGTTTGTCTCGCGTCCTGTACGGGAAGGACCTAAGAGTATGGATATTATAGAGACGGCATGTGAAGTGTGCCCGCGCGCTCCAAGTGTGCCTTTTCGAGAATTTTACCCAAACGGCTTACATTGGCTGCTGGTTTTTGGACGTTTAATACGTTCCGACAGCAGCCACTTTACATGGTGACAGCCAATGTCAGCCATGTGGGTAGAATTCTCGAAAAGGCACACTTGGATCGCGTGGGCACACTTCACATGCCGTCTCTCTAATATCCATACTCTTAGGGAAGGACCATGAAAGGACGCTATCAAATCGCACGCAAAACGTCAAAATGGTATTCGTTCGGCTAATTTGTTTGCTTTTGGGAACACCTCTCATATAAATTTTTGGGTCTCCCTTATTATCCATGTATTTTATATGTTTTTTAATATATGTAAGATTATTAATTTGTAGGAAAATGTTCGTAATAAAAAAGGTGAAATCAAATTGTGTTATTATGCCATAAAAAATAAAAAGGTTTATAAGACGACAAAATACTGTTTTTTTTATTTATTTTTATTTAATTGTGTCAACAAAATTGCGTAAAAATCGATGTATCTGACATGTTTTTCTTAAAATTCGGGGCCGGACCGCGCTGGAAAACCAACGAATTCCAGCGCGGTTGACCTCGCTCGGCGACGCTGTGGTCGGAATGGACGAGTGAACGCTTATTTCTATAGCGCCGTGTGAACATGGAATGAAACAAAATGGACGATTAGGCCGAAAAAACATGGCGGAAACCTTCCCTCGAGTGAATCGTCTGATTCCAGCTTTAGGCATGCTAGAATAATAAAGCAGATTTTCAGATAGGTGTAATGCCAAACAATCGATTTAAAAAAGGGTTTCGCTACTCAATGTCATGCGTCAATACAGAGGAACGATCCTTTTAAGCGCCCATTTGTTGTAATTTTATCACCCATCGTAACTTTATAATTTGCAAGGGAAACACTGAAAAAATCTGTAACCACTGGAGCGACAGAGCAATTAAAATATTTTTTTCTCGGATTGCTAAAGGAAATTTTTCCGCCCACATTAAAAAAATCATTCCTCCGAATTTGAATATGGAGACATACAAACTGATTATAGTTCTATGTAGCCAATGAATTCCCCTATATTTTGTTTATTATCAGTATTATCACATATTTGTAGGATTTATAAAAAATATATAATTAAATCTTTAACCTTAAATTTTTTTAAAGAATCTATAGAATATTTATTTTGTTATATTTTGAATGTACAATATATTATATATTCGTTTTATTAAAAATATTTTTTTTGAAAATTTACCACATTTTGGCAACAAAGCAATCCGAGGTTTTGGAAATAGTGCCATAATGTGGCAAAAAGCACTCGAGTGGTTATGTTGCACAGGTAATAAGGTCATTATGTGCAATTAACTTATGGTTAGCTAATGACACTTCATTGAACTACGAACTTCCAAAATTACATAGGATCGCTATTGTTTTCCTTATAAGAAAACTAAAATTTTAAGTTATTGATTATGGGGCAACAGACCTAGCTATAAAAGCTCAAGCGTTATTTGGTTTGGCGTATTTCGGTATATCGGTTGCCGTACATTCTCAATGGGACGAGCAATATGCGGAAGTAGGCCAAGCCAAATAACGCTTGAGCTTTTATAGCTAGGTCTGTTGGCCCCATTAATCATTTATCATCTCTCGATACATCGCCATCTTCCCGGTATCTCTCCGGGTCATTGACCGCAATTTAAGTCACCATTTTTTTTATTCTTCCATGTTTAAAAAGCGCACCGCATCTCTTTCACAATAATGATTTTTTTTTGTTACTATTTACCTCGTGAAACGTTCGGCAATCAATAATTCAATAACAATCAATCAGCAGACTTTTTCTTCACTTTGACCTCTCGCGACCAAAGATCTAATTGGCATTTACCAATATTATGAAAATATCTCAATACAGTCATTGTAATTTTTGATGTACTTGTCATTGTATTGCTAAGTGGAGTGATGTGCTTTACACTGGACGTGCCTTCCACACAAATTTGATTGGAAACAAATCGTCATTTTGGTTGGCCAGAGTTTTAACATCACTTCACCTTTTTTGTTGTGTAGGTAGCGCAACACGGCATAACTTTCTAGGTCTTGAAGAATGAGGCATCGCAACACGGCATAACACCCCAAAAAAAAAAAAAACAAAAATACTTTTGGTCGTGATAATCTAAAAATAATATCTCTCCTCACTTGTTCTGAGAAATGAGATGTCAAAGTTTACAAAGACGATTTTTCGTAGCCTTTTAAATCTTGGTAAAAACATTTTAGTTTTTACATATTTTAAAGGATAATATTTAAATAGAACGTACGCTTACTATTTTTCACATTATGGATAAATAGAAAGTTTTTAGGAACATAATTCATGAGTAGGTGCTTTTGTACTCAAATGTGAGATAAGATAGTGACAAGTGGTATGAAGCATCGGTTTTAAATCCAGCCGTCGCGGGTTCATAATATGATGATAATAAGACGAATTCAAATTTGATCAGGTTATTCGTAAACCAGAAAGGTTTATGGGGTTCCACCCCCCTTCCCATTCCATTACCAGCATCATACGAGGGTCAGTCAAAAACTAATGACTCCTATTTTTTCGATTTAAATAAAGTTAGTTAAGTGAAAATTTTGAATTTGTCGTTATTCCTCGAACCTTTTTCTACAATCTACTGCAGAAACTTTCTGCGTCAACAGGAGCAGCACAGTAGTCGCTTGCAAAATGGCTGACATCGATGTTTGTATTAGACAGCGTTCTGTGATTGAATTTTTGAATGCAGAAGGCAAAAACGCCTATTCGCCATCATGAACGACTGAAAAGTGTGTATGGTGATGCAACAGTGGATGTCACCACTGTTAGAGAGAGGGTTCGTCGCTGTAACGAAGCTGAAGGACAAACACCGTTGTCTGACGAAAAGCGGAGCATCAGGCAGTTGACTGCGACTCCACGCAACATTCAGCGATTCGATGACCGCCGGATAACTACAGACATTGTGACGCATTTTCTCCCTCAGTAAAGGCAGTGCTATCTGAAGTTAATCGTCAGATTCACTTTGAAAATGAGGAGACCGTAAAAATGCCTAAGGAGCATGACAGTGCTTTTTACCAAACTTGGATAAAAGTCAAAATTAAAAGATGGACCAAAACTATGGAAATGGATGGAGATATTGGAGATTATATAGAAAAGTGACAAATTAATCGTCAGTAGTGTAGTTTTCAACCTATAAAATTGTGCATTCAGACCACGCATTTTAATTTCTTGAAAATTTAAAGGAGAAAAAAAATAGGGGGCATTACTTGACTAACCCTCGTAAAATTCTATTCAACAATACCAACATTTTTTTGTAAAGCGCTTTTGAAACTACGGCGTAATAAAAATATGCAAAAAAAACTGAAATGCGTATCCTTCTAGACCGCGTGTGTTAATGTCAATTGTCACATAAAATAAAAGCACCTGATTCCGCCGAACTAACCAGTTCTCGCCGTTTGATTTATAATGTCAGAAAACTAGAGATTTTTACGGCCTACGTGGAAAAGAAGCTGTTTATGCAGACATAATTCCGCCAGTAAAATATATTCATATCCTTAAACTGACGCATTTGATCCTGTTTCGCTTTTTTATAAATCGCCAGGTGGTTTATTGTACAGACATTGTACCATAACGTGTGTGTATATGAAATAAATAAACCAACATTATTCATATCACCAAAAAAAAATCATGAAAGTATGCCTTTTTTTCATTTTTCACCTTTAAAACCTACCCCCCCCCCCTTCCCCTCCTTAAAGGTAGGTTTGGATCTGTGGTTAAAAATAGAGTTTCCCAGTGACACCAGGCTAAAGGTACCACTTACACAAAAATTCCGGTTTCAGAGGTTTTAATTATTATTTCAGAGGATAATAGTATGGTTAAATGGGTTATATTATATTTGACACGGTGGGGGTGCCAAACATAAGGGTATGTACTGCGTAGTGCAGCCAATGTTACACATAATAGGTAGAGCAATTATCTCCTTCGCAAGATAGTGGGACATTTGATTCTGCTTTAAGAAGGACAATTACTAAATAAAAGAGTTTGTGGATAACAGTAAATATATATTTAGAGGTCAACAATCCATTAAACCAACCACAAAAATTAATAATTTTAAAACAACATATCTGTGGACCATTTATCGTAACTCTAAGCTAAACTTAAATAAATATGGCGTTGAGCCGGATTGCTGGAGTCCGTGGATCCCAACACCACGAGGAAAGGCTCCGCAGTCCAACTTTGAGGGTTCATCCTCACCAGGTGTAACATCCGTCATCCTTCCATCCTGTGTCCCGCACCTTCGACACGCATAGAAAATGCGCCATTTTCTCTTGCTCATGGTGGTATGGGAATGAGTTTACAAAGTTATTATAATTATGCAATGAATAACCCGAAAAAAAATTAATTGAGAATTACACAATTTTTTTGAAATATATTTACATTTCCGCCTATGTAACTCGTTAGCTATTAGACTTTTAAAAAAAATAAGAAACAAAAAAAAAAATATTTTATCTTCTTTTATTTTGTCAAAGATCAACCTTTGCACAATTGTTTTGAAAAAAAAAATTTAATTTGGGACTTTCAATCTAAGTTGGCGGCTCGAGCTCGACCACCCCAAGGTCGAAAACGTCGGTCGGTCGTTAGAGTCCTAATCTAAACAACATATACCAAAATCGCTACTACTTGACCTTTTGCAAGGTAAAACTCCCAACTGACTGGACTATTGAAGGGAATTATCTTTTTTTTTCAAAAAGAATTATGAAATAAGAAATCTTGTACTGTAAACGGTTGAATAATGTGTAGTACAATAATAGTAACAAAAAATAAATACAAAATGATTGTTATAAAATACTCACAAAAAACGAAACTAAAAGATAAAAATGAGGACAACCAGATGACACTAATAATATATTAGTAAACTTTATTCAAGTGAAAATAAAATTTCACAGGATTTATCATTTAAAGTACAAAATCAATCAGTGCCAATGTTTTCTTCATTTGATTGAAGAGGAAGATAAGTCCAGTGTTGCCATTATCGGCCTCCGGCGAGCACTTAAGTGTTGCGCAATTATTGTTACAGCGTCGAGTGCCAAGTGCCGAGCGCCATTATCCGATAGGACGTTCACATCGAAAGGAAGTTATTTAGGTACTGTACCGAATTATGATCGTCAATCAATGTTCTGATCGGATATACCTACAACTTGACAAAACTAAGAAATCAACAAAAATCACTTTATGATAGATAGGTAACTTTTGAAACATGCAAATGTATCTAAATACGTTTTAATTTTACGCACCAGAATTTTAGGTCCACAGTTTCACAAGCTTTTCCATAAAAATGATCATCTAGTAAATCCACGCTATGCAAGTGTATTATATAAGTATAATTAATACAAAACAATACAAGAACAACATGTTAACCTACCAGACAATCGGAAAATAATTCACCGACTCCAGATATTTTCATATCAGAGGGTTCGGCTCGGTGGAATTCCTAATTTGACCGATAAATCCTACTGATCCCTCAATATAAATATTTGAAAAATCTTTCGTAATCCTTCATATAAAATGACTGATTTTTGCATTTTTATTTACAAATTCTTTGACAAATCTAACTCTCCAATACTCAACCATTTGTTTGACGAAAGTTTGTCAACATACGTTTGGTTGAGATAATTGAAGTGTTTTGCGTGAAAATTTTTATTTGACCAGGAATCTAATAATTCCTGGTTGGTATTTATAAAAATTTTGGCATTCTCGTCCTATAAATTTAAAGGTGTAATGTTTCGATCTGCTTTGCAAATTATTTTGTGTATTTCTGAGTTATTAGCTTTCCTATGGAAAAAAATTCTTAACATTTCTACCTGATTGTGTTTCAATTTCTACCTGATTGTGTTTCAATTTCTAATTAGTACTTTAATTTCACGTTTTATTACAATTAGTACTTTCATTGCAAACACATTTGTGATATACTGCGGTTTTCTCTGATTTACGATACTTCTCAGATGATCGGGAATTTCACTGATACTCAGTTCTTTTGCTGTGTAGACGCTCTGTTTATTTCTGAAATAAGAAAACTCGGTACTGATGGAGCCCAGCTGTCGATCGGATATCATCGGCTTTTTCTGTAACCGTTCGGGTATTATACACGAACGGGCGACAGTTGAAGTCCCCTTGCAGTACTACTAACATCTTTTAATAACAATTAAATTTTATTTATTGACATTAATGCATATGTTCCATATAAGAATCAGCAACTGTAAGTTCCTTCTGTGGGAGTGATTAAATTCGTAAATATACCAAAGTCTTCAAGATCGCAGTGTTTATTATATAAACAAATTATGAATAATTCTAAATTTCAATAAAAACACTGCATCAATAGCATATTAAAATCATTGTTCTAAATATTTTTTTTGTTATTTGTTTTGGGGGTAGGGCCTCCTTCTTTAGTCAACGTTTCGGACAACGTTACATTGCTCTAAAAATAGGTACATGTGTGACACATCTGCCCTGATGATGGACACTGTAACTTTGTCGGAAATGTTGGCTAAAGAAGGAGGTAGTGCAACACGGCATAATACCCCAAAAACAAATAACAAATATACTTTTGGCCGTGAAAATCTAAAATCATTATACTTAATAATAAAATTAATATCTCTCGATTACAAATTACAATATTGAAAATACTTTTCCTTTTTCTTTTTGAAGTAAAACTTCTTTACGTACGCTTGACTTGGGGGTAAGCTGGCGAATGCGTGTAGTCGGGCGAGGCGAACGGGCTGTATCACACTGTAAGAGCAAGATATAGCAATGCGCGCGCACATTTTTTTTCTCTCTTCCTCTCATAGCCAGTGCATGAAGATTATTCGTAATTTCATTTCGTTCTTGAATAATTTTATAAATACTGTAGGAGCAAGAGAGAGCAGTGCACGCGCACATTTTCTTTCTCTCTAGAAGTTTTACTTCAGTCGGGTGGTCTAAAGCACACTCATTTTTTTCATTTTATTTATATTTATTTATATTATTTCATTATATTTATATTTTTCTCTTGTCTTCATTTATATCGTCTCTTTTTTTAGATTTTCTATTTCATGTATATTATTTGTTATTATATTATATTTAAAAAAAAATCTTCAAGTTCCTTATGCTTTCTAAAAAAAAATGTTAAATTGTAGTTTGCATTCGTTTCTGCGCCTTTTTTACACGAAAATTGCTTTCTAAATAGGTAATAATAAATCGATTAATATAATGTAATTAAAAAAAACATTATGCACCGTATAATAACATGTAATAGTACAATTATAATAGATAAATAAAAATAAATAAATAAATAGAAATAGAAGAAAAAAATATGTTGTTAAATACATCCAACCAATAAAAATAAATAAAAATAGAGAAAAAAAGGTTAAACTAAATAAAAAAAATATTTTGTTGAATACATTCAACCAGAACACCGGTCATTCGAGATATCCGAGACTTCATAATTGAGTAGGTACCAAAACAAACACATTATTTACATTTGATTCGGCGATAAATATGTGTTAACCTGCTGACCTTTCGTCTCATTTCATTGTGACTTTTCGCACCGCGCTGAGGTGTGATCAGTGTGATCTCTCGTAACCAAGACGGAGCCAATTGATTATTTATTGTTACATTATCTCGGTGTTACGTCTTGTCAATTCCATTGTTTCGCATTGATTTATTCGCACGTCCTGTATCAGGCGTGAAAGCTGTTCAATGAGCCAGTTGCATGTTTTTTTTAGTTATTTCAAGCAGATTTCCCTGACGTTGCCCGGGCTAATCATATTGTAGACAGTAATTTTTGTCATATTTTGAATGTAAAGTGTGCATACAAAACCATTTGAAATCAAAAATGGAAATTAGTCAAAACTTTTCCATTTGAAAATGCAAAATTCAATATCCAAAATCTCCGTGATTTGATTTATGCAGAGATGAAGAAAATGGGTACACAAAACCATTTGAAATCAAAAATGGAAATGAGTCAAAATTTTTCCATTTGAAAATGCAAAATGCAAATGGTTTTTAGAAAAGCATTTCAAATGCAAAATGCAAAATACCTATTCTCAAAATGCATTGAACAATAAAAAGAGTTAAAAAAAGTACTGTATAAACTAACATAGCATTCTATTCTAGATATATCGGTTTTGGTAAAAATTCCACAACTGCCGCACTTTTAATAGACTTTGAAAGAGATTTTGAAAACTTCACAACGTTTCACCTGAATCACTTCAAGAAGCAACTAATTATGTTTGGATAGAAGGTAAAAATTGCATTAAAATTCAATTTTTATCCAAAGTTCAAAATTTACTGTATAACCAAGAACCTCGATATAAAACGATCCCTTTACCACCATTTTATTTTTATTTGTTTGGATGTGATATTTGTGAAGTTTTGTTTCAATTTAAATACGCATCAATTGAGTAGAAGTAAGACATAAACAGTTTGACAAAAAACGCCAAATTTTACGCGAAACCAATGTTGCCAGCTTAAAGAAACACAAACTAGTATCTAAAATTTGATATTAGAGTGTCTATGGCCCATTTTTTATAAAGGTATCACTTATTTTGTCAGGGCTTCTGCCAGGATAACTTGATAGTAACCGACGAGTTCATCGAAAATCAATTCATTGAAAGGAAATTTACAAAATCAAATTTACAAAATACACAAAAAGTTTAGGTTAGGTTAGATTAGGTTAGGTTAGGTTTAATTTTAGTTAGTTGAACTCGTTTTCGATGAACTCGTTTTCGATGAACTCGCCGTGAACCAACTTGACAGACATTACATTGAGTTAAACAATCATAAATATGAAGGAAAAAAATTGTTGAGATAATAGGAAGAATGTTGCAAAAATGCATTAAATGCAAAATGCATTGAGAAAAGAATTTAAAATGGAAAAAGAAATGGATGAAAAAAAAACATTAAAAACGTAAATACCCATTTTGCATTTCCATTTGAAATAAAATATCTACATCTCTGGATTTATGTAACATTTAAGCACACTTTTAATTGATACAAAAGATTATATCATAATATTACTAAAAAAACTGTTTAATTTCACTCCTGCAACCGAAATGTTACAATGACCACAATAATAATTTGACTTCATGTCGAAGCAATCAGCCAAAATGTCTGTTTTACGACACTGCTTATAGGAGGTCCGTAATTCATTTAAGTACGAGATTTGACAACTTTGCTGTCAGACCTTTCCTGACGTTATATTTATCATCGATATAACCTTTCAACCGGAATTCTTTACAATATCTTAATATTAATGTAGGTACCTACTTCCAATGTATGTGCAAATAGGTTCATATTAACCAGTACCTACTCAACACTGTATAATATAGGTAGGTTTCGATTAGGTAGGTACTGAAATAAACAATTAAATTTATAGTTTATTCTATTTTTATTTTTAAATTAAGAGGCTAATACCGAAAACTAATCCTTTTTAAATCAAAATCTCAAGGTATTGATTCTTTTTTTACAAAAAAAACTTAAATTGATTTTGAAAAATTGTTATTTTATCTGGTAAGCGCATTTTTTAAATTTTGAAAATTAAGTATTTTTTAATATACATAGATTATACCGTTGGTCATTGGCAGATTTGTACAATTACTGTATTATACAACACAAATTTTAAATCATATAATCATACAACAAAATAAATCATAACATAATCTAATAAACACAGTTTTGAAAATTTTAATTTTAGTTACATTAGAATCATAAAAAAATAAATCCGAGAACAAGTTCTGTGACGAAAATACCTAAGTTTTTTCTATTTATTTAAGGTCTTACAAACTAAAATATTTCAGAATTTTTTTACACACTTATTTTGTTTAGACATTATTGAAAAATCTTTAATACTTATGATCAAAAAATACTTACAAGAATTACATGATATTTAATAATTTATCATAGTGTGTTTTGGGCATTTTTATAGCTTACTTGAATGCAGGTATATATTAAAGCAACTTTTGAATTAAATAAATCGATATAAATTTTTTTATTTAAAAAACTTGATACGGCGAATAAAAGGTCTTTCTGATTGGAATCTCCCTGTACAGTAGCTAGCATTTTAATACTTTTATTCTCAGCCGCTGGTCAATCGCTCTTAATGAGTTAAACCTCAATTTGTAATATTTTAATTAATGAAGACAATATTACCGAAACTCAATCGAAAATTTGAAACTGAAAAATCAAAAAATCAGTCACATCTGGGACTCGAATCCAGGATCTTCGGCTTTCCGGGCCGCGGCTCTACCAACTGAGCCAATGTGTCCCTATCCGATTCGGTCATATTTAACTGTATCATATTTCGATTGAGAACTACCAACATTTTCTTCATTTTCTTAACACATATTTTTATTGGCTGCTATCTTTATGTATGGTTGCAAGATTCAACTCATCGATATCAAATCTTCATCCTAGACTGGCGGAATAGTCAACAGATGGCATACATTAATAAAAATGGATAAATTTATTCTGACACTATTAGATAGCATTTAGTTCGATTTGAATCTTGCAATCATACATAAAGATAGCAGCCAATAAAAATATGCGTTATTAATTAAAATAGTTTATTCAGTTAGTACATTTTATGTTACTTTTTTTTAAATCTTGCAATCATTAAAATGTGGTTTAAGGAAGCGACCTTTAAAAATCTTTTAATCAGTCGTTAATTTATTGTTTTTAAATCTGCAGACTTCACGTGTGTGCATTTTTTAGGATTTTGAATATCTTAAACATTAACGTCACGTAAACTTATAATGTAAATGGCAATTTTCATTAATTTTATCTATGTAAAATCTTTTTTTATCGATTTTGTTCTATAAAAACAAAAGGCATTCCTAAAAATAACGAATTATATTCGCAATACTTAGTTACTTTTATTTTTTGCTTAAATTCAATATTATATTCTTAAAGTTATTGTTATTAGGTCTTGCAAACCAATTTTATTATGCTTTAAAATTATCTGTGGCTTGGACATTGTTAAATCAGAGAGGTGGTTCTTTCTCTTTCTTACTCGTCGGAAATATCAAAACGTAAAAATATATCTCATGACCGAATTCTAGCTCATTTATTACACCTATATGCTTTCTTTAATGAGTTCATCTAATTCTCAAATTAGTCCCATTAAAAAAGAACAATCTAAGTACTAATGATCCCCATCATAATGATAAAATATGGTGGGAACCCATAAAATTGTAATATGATGGATTCCATTGAATTAGGTTGATCGGTTAACATGTGGGCAAGAGCACAGCTATATCATTTACAATGGGGGGGTTCGACCTTAAGACCGCGCTAACCCGCTCAAAAAGAAGAAGACGGAGAGATACGATAATACGAATGTCGGAGCGAGCGCGCTAACATTAAAAACCATCAAATTCATGCGAAAATTGTGAAAATGTTTAATAAAAGACGACTCGTTTGAAAAAGAGCAGTTTAAAAAAAAAAAATTCTCTCTGCGTGTCCTTTCCAATTCGACCCGTTCCTTCCCTTCCGCGTCTACCACCCCACACGCATTCCCCTTCCATCTTCTCCGCCTTCCCCATCCCTTGCCCCCCCCCCCCCCCCCCCCCCCCTGGAACCCTCTTCCCCCCTCCTTAATTTCAGTCCGCCCCTCCAGGATTCCCCTCCCCCCTCCCACCTTTTCCCTGCCTTAAATCCATAAAATACATCCATTTCAAAGAACTCGCTTGCGACCTATTGTTTTTGTTTGCAAATTTCATAGCGCCAGAGCTCACCAATATCTATAGAAACACGCTGTATAGAAATCTTCGCAGGCATGTTCACAAAAACTCAAAACTAAATTTTCATTGCAATCGAATGAATAATATAAAGGAAATAATTTCATAACGCCAGAGCTCAATAGCCTATATGATATTCTGATGTATGAGCTATGTTATTGTAAAGTTTTATTAAAATCCATTGAGTAGTTTTTGCGTGAAAGAGGCACAAGCATATACATCGGTACAAACTTTCGCGTTAAGATAATTTTGTAATCTGGTGATCGGTCAGTAGCCGAGTGGCATCGCATTACGGTCCCACCCAAAACGTCGAGTGTTCAATTCCGACTAAGTCCTCCATCCTACACAAGCAAAATTTTCCGCTTATTGTGATGGTAGTAGGAGGTTTTCAAATATTTTCAGGTTATTCGTAACCAGTTATTTAAAAATCAAATTAAACCTATCTTTTTTAGCCGACTAGCCACCTTTTAAGAACTAAGTATGACAACACTATTGTTGTTGGAGGTGGGTTAAATTATTGTTCACAAGTTTCTGCCCGCGACTTCGTCTGCTTAGGATTAGTAGGTACTTCGAGTAATCTATTTTCATTTCCTAGGTCCCATCTACGTTTATACCAAAATTCTTAAATTATTTGTTTAAAATATGTATAATTCTTGTTTCGATTCAAAGTATTAGGCGAGTACTTCAAATAAATTCACTAATTTAAATATTTTCCAAAATAGAATTTTGATTTAACAATCATTGTTTTGCAAAATGTCATTCTCAAATTTTGACGTTTTCTATTAAACAATAATTATTATTTTCAATATATTGAAAATAAATAGCTAGCTTTATAAATTATAGTTTATAAGTTATTCTAATGTATGAGCTATATTATTGTAAAGTTTCATTAAAATCCATTCATTATTGCGATTTAAAGAGTAACAAACACACATACATCCATACAAACTTTCGCGTTTATAATATTAGTAAGATTTTCATTTGGTGACTGAGGTCACCTTAAATCTACACTGAGATCAGTCTCTCAAAAGAGTACCTACATCATTTATAACTCCAGAGGCTCACGATCCGCTGTCACGAGAAATTAACGAAGAAACTTACTTTATTCCTATTAATACGTAATGATATACAAGTAAATAGAGATATTTGCCCAATGGGAGATGCAAAAAAAAACATTCAGGAAATATTATAAAATCGTGCCGCCAAACGAAACCTCATCAATATGTCCAAATTGATTGCAATCAAATAATATTCCGCAAAGACAAATTATACCATTTCGGACTGTCCATGCGTGAATTGTTTATCGCACCTACAATATTATTTATTTGAAACATTGGGCACGCGCGTGATTACATATTAATTTATGTTCACGGCAGTTATGCATATATTTGTTCTCGGGTTCGTTGTGAAGGTAGTTTTTACGAAATGATTATCACGTTATTACTCACTCACTAGTCACATTGCTCATTAGGTAGTTTATTGGCTGCAAACAAGTTTTTTTACTGATTACAATTAGGAGTCTCAAGATTATATATTGATAATGTGTGAACCAAGCACTTGTACCAAATTAATGCCTAAATGTATGTTTAAATATGTAAGGATGTCTATTGTATTTTCGTTATTTATTTTTGAAGTGTTGCGCTACCTCCTTTTTTAGCCAACGTTTCGGACAACGTTACGCGTCCATCATCAGGGCAGATGTGTGAAAGTCTTAAATCATGTAAGTCTATTGTAGATTGTGTTTCCACTCCATGAATGATGGGTTCGTCACACCCCTATGCTTATAGCTAAGGGTGGCTATTGTAAGTTACGTAAGGTTTTGTTTCAACTGCCTGAACCGAGGGCGAATATAAGTGTTTCTCCCCTTCACCCTAGGGATAGCCTAGAAAATACAATAATATTACTTATAAATAATAAGTGCGGTGAGTACATTACCCAAAATATTCAGAATCCCTCCTCCCATGGGGAACCCTCCAGGTTGTGTTTCCAATCCTTGGGCACTCCCTTGGTTTTGGAGGAACAGGGCATAATAAATAATTACCTATCATTTTTATTATGCATCAAACCTTATGCTGCGTATAAACACAACAAAAAGCGCGAACTGAGCCACGAATTACGGGTAAGAAACGAAGCAACAGAAAACGGCGCGAAACGCAAACGAAAACGCGGTACAGACAAGGCAAGAATACAGGGAAGCATTCTACCTAGGGAAGGTAAGTCTGATGTGAACATTTAGGAACGTAGACAGGTACTGCTAATTTCTCTTTTGTTACGGCCGTTGTTACCAACTTTTCGATCGATCAATCTGAGCCTCCGATCAGCTAAGTGATTTATTTTGTAACGCTCGATTTCCTGTTGGTCGGAGAGTTGCGTTGGGAGGAGCGTATTTTGGTGCATTTGAGGAGTGTTGAGCGAAAATTTTGGCTCGACAGTTAATCAGTAGAATTGGGAATAATGGCCATTAGAGTTTTTCAAATTAATCTGAACTGTCACTTCACAAATAAGAAATTAATCCATGACAGTACATTCTATTTCTTGAATTGAGGCAATCAAACGATCAAAACAGACAATAATAGATCGTTACGCTTGTAACTACTACTTCATTATATAAAATATTACGTGCGGTTATGATTTATTATGACCTGAAATGAAGAGATCAGCATTAGCGTAATACTTCTGGACCCAATCGCAGCGCCCACGGGTGATCGGGTCAAGGGTTCAGTTTCTCTTGAAATTACTTTCACTGGAAAAAATACAAATGTCGGTAGGTACTGGGTACTCTTGGTGATGCTGACACATTTTTATTTGTATGTAAATAATATTCAAATAATATTTATTATATTATAATATTTCTCAAATAATATTTATTTGTAAGAGCACCGTTGGTGCTTCCGCTCAAGGGGAAATGAAAATAAACTCAACTCGCTGTCCTGTGCTTGTCAATGTGATTTCCGTACACTACACAATTTCTCAAAACCCGTTGTCAATGGCAACGCAAGCAGTGACTCGTAACTCGCCGTGCTAGTTGCCGTGGCCGGCCGTTGCCAGGTTGCCCGGTTGCCATGGTTGCGCCAGTTTTGTTGTCAATTTTCGACCGTTTTTTGTTCTTTAGTCGCCAGTGTCAATATGACAGCAACAGATGAATGAGATCACAGCTGAAGTGTTCTTCGTCTATGGTTAAACAAGCTGGGACAATCATTGAAATCGTAAAATTGAGTAGCGCCGTGATAGAATTTTGGTTTTAGTTTGGTTTCAGTTTCTCCTGTGAGTGGAGGGCCTAATTCTGACAATACTGTAAATGATTGTATGTAGTATGGTAGGCACGATGCAGATAATACTAATTTAACATTATATTCATGATTCATTTACTTTTATTGTGTTCGTACTCCGGGATCCGACTTGCCAAGACGCTGACAATAGGGGGCATATATTAATAACGTGAGCAAAAAATGGGGGGGAAATGTCCAGTAAAATCTCACTACACCGAGGGGGGGGGGGGTCAATAAAAAACATACGTCAACTTTAAAAGAATATATATTTTTATGGAGATAATGAAAAAAAAATTGAAGTGTCCCATTTTGAAGTTCATCACTTCTTTTGACGTGTCCCATTTTCCCGCTGAAAACATTGCTATTATGAAAACATTTATTTCGAGATCTCTAATCTCACCAAGGGGGGGGGGGGATAAAATTTAAAAAAAGACACAGCTGACGTAATTAATGTATGTCCCCATACCTAATATTTAATATAGCACCCAAATGTATCTATGTTGTGCCGTGTAGGGACAATCGGGGCTTTTAGAATCATTCAATAGTACAGTCGTTTTAAAAACAAAGTAGACGTGAGAACGCGCCGTTTGGCTCAGAGCCAGCCCAAACTGCCGTAGCCCATAAAACTATTGCTTCTCCTATTGGGTTGAGGAACTAGAAGGGGGTGCAGTGTTTAACTGGCTATTCAGATCCCACAACCGGAGAAAACATTGGAGAAGAAGATATTTTAAATAATTGAACGCTCTCTGTAAAAATAATCTAAGACATAAGGTAATAATTTGCCACAAACAAGACGGAATTTAAATTCGCGACCCCTGGGTTCAAAGTCAAGTAGCTTCCTCATAATATGACTACAATGTTTTGTATTATTAAAAAACTGTGAGGAAATGCCGAGTGAAATGTATTTGCAAATTAGAAGACTGCGATTAGCACACACTATAAATAAATTACAGGTACAATCTAAAAAAGAAATTCGCATTTTACAATCGTAATAGTTTGAAACATTTAGTTTCTTAAAATCTCGAGAAAATGTTTTTGTTCATATGAAGCAAATGCTTTGTGATGTGGCATTATAATTTAAAATAAAACGATAGGGTGGGTTGTTAAAAAAAATTGAATGCATCAAATGTTTGAAGTTAATTTTCACGTTCAGTGAATGTTCTATTCGAGAAAATAAATAGCTAGCTTTAAAAATTATAGCCTATATGTTATTCTGATATATGAGCTATATTATTGTAAAGTTTCATTAAAATCCATTCATTAAATTTCGATTTAAAGAGTAACAAACATACATACATCCATACAAACTTTCGCTTTATAATATTAGTAAGATAAGATAAGATGTTATGGTTTTATTTTAAACTTGTTTAAAGTTAAAAATGCCGGGCACCATAGAGCTTAACCATAGAAAATACATCTGGCGCGCAATAGTAATAAACAATAATCATAGACAAAATAAACGTCAATGTTGTTTTGACTAGCTTTTGACGTTTACCGTTTCCTTGCGCGAAGTTACAAGAACTCGCCGGTGCCGGCTTCTTTTCAAACATTCCGCTTTAATTAATTTCTTTCGAACAACGGTACATCGCTATCGGAATTTATCGAATTACTGAGTTTTTCTTGTAGATATAGACAGAAACATTATTGCAGACAATGGCTAATCCTTCCAATCCACTCGCGGGAACCGCTCATCTTTTGGACGAGTTAGACAGTGCGTTATAAAATAATTGAGTGCATCTGTTCATGGGTTTACAACCATCTCAATTTACCGATTTTACTGTTATCTTTCTTTATCGTTTTCCAGAAAAACTCATGGTTTTGCTGAGAGATGGGAGAACACTAATCGGCTACCTAAGGAGCGTTGATCAATTTGCGAATCTTGTTTTGCACAAGAGCATTGAAAGAATACACGTCGGAAAGCAGTATGGAGACATTCCGAGGGGGATATTTATTATAAGAGGAGAAAACGTTGTTCTACTCGGCGAAATAGTAAGTTAAAAATGATTTTTTTATTGTTGAGAGAAAGACCCAAATATTTACAATATTTGAATTACTCCTACTACCAACATTATAAGCGAAAACTGATGGTTATGCACTGATTGAGGACTTTTCTAGCAGAACACTTGAGTGAGAACGTGGCGCTTTGAGCCCTTACCAACCTAAATCTCTGATATTCTAACCTAATAGACAATTTTTTTTTTACTAATGTTTAAGACAAGATTTTTTATGCATAGCACAAAGGGTAACAATTATTATAAGCAATAATTATTAGTTTTTCACTTGTAGCAAACACTTTGTGGGAATACATAATTATAATAAACACAATAATATTTTGTTTTAATTCCACTTTATTAATTTTTAATCCAACTAGTTTCGGTTCAACCTGAACCTTCCTCAGGGATGAATAAAAATATACTAAAAAATAATACAGATATACATGGCATTTAAAAGAAAATTATAAGAGGGAGAGAGAACATCAACTTAGGTGGGGACGATGGGGGAGGTAGCTAAGAGGGAGGGGTGAAAATGGGCGGGGGTAACGGGAATATTTTAAAAATGGGGCTATTCGATAAGTCTAATTGTTTATTAAGTAAATTTGTTTTATTTATTTTTAATGACTTTTTTATTTCAAGGGCTTCAAGATTATTAAGTCGTAGACCTATCCCATTTCTATGTAATACATCTATTCCGGAAGATTTATTAAATGAATGATCTTTATCTATTAGGTGGGTAGCAAATTCTGAGAAACCTACACTGTTTAGACATCTCAAGTGTTCTACCACCCTTGTTTGAACATTTCTAGCCGTTTTACCTATATAAAATGCTGGACAATCATTACATTTAAGTTTATAAATGCCAGAATGGCTTAAGTTATTTTCTTTATCTTTAGAGTTTATTAAAAGTTTACCTAGGTTATTATTAGTATAGAAAGCAGCTTTAATTTCTGTAGGGAATTTAGAAACACATGAGGATGAAAAATTATTTATGAATAAAATTCTACGCCAACCGTGGTTTTTGTTGTCTCTGATGTTGGGTGTATTATTATACAGGAATTTATTAGTAGATATGAAATTAAGTTTTTTTGTAAGGATTCTATCGATTAAGCTATGGGGGTATCCGTTATTTATTGCAATAGATTTGATTTTAAGATTAGATAAATATGAGAATGTAGATATAATATGTCTCGACGCCACCTAGTGAGCGAGTTAGCACTTACATGCCTTTCTCATATAAAAATAAAGTTGGTTGTTTGCAGGTGAAAAAATATAATAAGCGATAATTGTTGAATGAAACACTAGGTATATATTGAATCATTTGGCGGGTAGGAGGTAACCCGCCGTAGCTTAATGGTAGAGCACCTGTCCGGCAAACAGAGGGGTGCGGGTTCTTTTCTCGGGAGAGTTTTTCAATATTGATGAGTGTTTCAGGCTAATAATTATTGCTTATAATAATTGTTACTAATAGACTAACCCTTTAAATATTATTATGACGCTTTATACCTGTTGAATGGGGCGTGCTGATACACAGGGTGACGTACTTGACTTAATTTAACCAGTGATTCCTGACATTATTTTAGTAAAAAATGCAAATAAAATTTTGGTCTTATCTCAATTCCTGACATTTTTTTCCAACTTAAAACATAAAAAATCAGTAGGTATTGGACAGTTACGGTCAGAGTGAGGGGTTGTGCAGTTACTCGACTAGGTGACCAGTAATGACATGTGAAAGAAAAAATGTTTGTTAAGTTTTGAAGAAAAAAAAAATTGAAAAGAAATTAAAGCAACTCAAAAGTCACCAGAGACCAAAATTTAATTTAATTTTTTACTCAAAAATAATGTCAGGAATCACTGGTCAAAATAAGTTAATTACATCCCTTAACACCTGTAAAGCTGGGCTATGGCCTAAACCTTTGCAAAGCGTAACGAACACATCTATCACTTGCTCATTTGTTATTCAAAAAATTGGCATTTACTTTTTATTTTTTAGTATACGAAAAAGTAAATTTTTAAAAAAGTAAACTTTCGAAATCACTGAACACGCTTATGGTAGATTCAGACTGGGTCGACGTACGTATGCATCGCTACGCCTAACAATATCTGGGCTACTTAGCAACCATAGATTTTCAATGAAAATTTATGTTTTAGAATCACATTGGCCACACGCATCGCAACGTGCGATGTCTGTGGCCATTTTCATAGCAAATGTATGGGTTGCTAAGCATTGTTTGGCGTAGCGATGCGTACGTACGTCGTCCAGTCTGAATCTACCTTCAACCTGTTGAAAGCCAGCATAGGAAAAATATATTTTTTCGATACGACATAAAATATTTGACAGTTCTCACCTTTCTTACGAACTCAATTTTTATAACATTTCTTTTGTGATATATTACAAAAATTACATCAAAATAATGTAGATAAAACGATCTTCCTAATAATCACTCAAATCTATGCTTTCCACAATGGATTTATATCAAAAACAATGAAAAAATATAGACTTCGAATACGGATCCATTCATATTATCAAGCGGTAGCCATTTTGTCCGCCATCTTTGATGCCCGGCCTGTCATCGTGAATTAATTTGAATTATTCGGAGAAGCTAGACGCTATCCAGTATTTCGTTACATCAAGAACGAGAATGGCCTAAGCGATTCTGACCTTGTTCTTCATACAATTTATTTATACATAAGGGACAAAATCGCTTCCAAAATCGATGGTACACCGGAGTACGTATGGCCAATGACAAGTTAATATTAATATTTTTAGAAAAACAACCTTTTTATTTACCTTAATTACAGTAAAAGACAACTTTATGCATTCGGGGCGATAGAAAATACTGAATTCAAAAATCGAGTTTGCGGAATGCAGTATTTTTCGTTGTCTTTTAGAACAATTAAGATGAATCTAAATTTTTTTCCATAAAATATTCATATCTTGTCCAGTGATTTCGAAAGTTTACCGAAAGTAATAATAAATAATCGTATGTCATAAAATTATTATTACTTTATTTTTCTATGGATTGTCGACAATTCTTATGAAACTATGAAAAAACTACTAAATTTTCTCTGGCTTTTGCATACTAGTGTATCTCAAATAAATTCAAGGTCTTATCTTTATCATACAGTGACATTATGGTACTTTACAGGATAAAGAAAAAGAGGAAAACTCACCATTGACAGAAGTATCAGTTGATGAAATACTGGACGCACAACGCAGGGAACAGGAGAGCCGAATCGGCCAACAGAAAGTATTGTCCAAAGCCCTGAAGGACAGAGGACTCAACATTCTCGCAGAACTCGGCCACGACGATATGTTCTAAGAACAACTGACATTCTCATTATAACATATTTTCTTGTATTCGATTTATTTAATATTATTAAACACTTATAAATGTGAACCTCTATCATTATGTGTAGTAAGCGTGTGTCGCTCTCCATAGAGAGAAAAAAATTGCCTTATTTTTAAACGCCCGGGGTCTCAAAAGTTGCGTATGATCTGTAGCTATGCGAAAATGTAAAAATAAATTAAATTGGAGTTCACTATTGGCTCGCTAAAACGGCCAGAAGTTTTGAAAAAAATTAGATTTCATGATTTGAGAAAAAAATAAAACGAAGGGTACATTTTATTTTTGTAGCAAACTTAATTTTTATTCCATAACTGTGGTCCAAAGAATGTAAAAAAAAAAATTTTGAACATGTGTTTATTAAAAATATAAAAAGGGAAAAAAACACTTTTTTTGGATAAAATCAAGATACTAAAAAATGACTACACCAAATTTTTTTAACAAAATAGAACAAATAAAAAATAATGGATGCTCAAAATTGAATGATAACATGTTATGACAACAGTAATTTATTATAGTTTCTCATCAAAATATTAATTACAAGTATTTATGTAAACATTGTTAATTTATTTTGCTTATTCATTGTAATAATTAATAATGAATTGAGGTAAGTTACCAGGAAATAAAATGGTTCTTGCGAGGAAAAAGTTCCTGCTTATCTTTCCAGAGGCCCTAGCACGCTTGCTCTATGTCGATCGGTAGGATAACTATCGGTAACTTCTAATCGTTCCCTAGGACAACTGCACATCGCTAATGTACAAACAACAGTTGATGTCGAAAATGTTAAGGACACTTCGTCATTGTGAACTGTCACTTATTCGTTGGCGATCTGTAGTCATGCTAGGGAACGATGAGAAGTTACCGATAGTTATCCTACCGATCGATATAGAGCAAGCATGCTAGGGCCTCAGGTGATCAATGGTTCTATTTAATAATTATATACCAGTCATGATAATTATTAATCTTCTTTGAAAGATGATATGCATATTTTAAGCAATTTAGTACGGTCTTACTTTGAAGGTTGGTAACTATAATCATGAAATCCCAGAGGGGCTGATGCACTCAATATCACCTTGATGAAAGGTAACCATTCAGAATTGAAAGTTGCTTGAAATGGCTTTAACCTAATTTGGGAAGTGGACATAACCAACACCCCTGTCATAGGTTGCCCCAAGTGATTCGCTATGTTTGGTGACTTAGTAGGGGTGCCCGGGTTAATGGGATGAAGTTGTCTTGGCGGCAGATGCTTTTGCAATTGTTCGGTGACGAGATCTGAAGAGCTAGGCACTTCCCAACCGCCATCTTCCCTTCCCTAATCTCTTCAACTTTATAATATACCCCAATTGGGGATACCATAATAATAAAAATAACACTTCATCAATAAAACGAGAATTCGGTTTAATTGTTTTTTATCTTCAGCAATAAAATTTACAAATAATAATAATATGAAATTTACTGTATAATGTACTATTTTTTACAGTAAATTTCACATTCTTGCATTTACTTTTTTTTTGTTTTTGTTTTTGAGTTGTTCTCAGAATCTGCAAATTCAAGACCAACAACTTTCATAACATTATTTAGGTTTTTTGTACCTGTTTAGAGTTTTTGTACTTGTCGTACTTTAACCAGTGGTTCCAGACATTATTTGGAGTAAAAAATGTTAATGAAATCTTGGTCTCCGGTGACTTTTGGAATTTTTCTTCTAAACCAAACGAAATTCCTCCACATGTCATCACTGGTCACTCAGCCGAGTAACCACACAACCTCTCACCCCGACTACATGTCCAATAGAAAAAAAATATAGATTAAAAATGTCACCGGAGACCAATATTTCAGTCAACTATGTTCTTTAACACTCTGTATATGTAGGCAGAGAATGTGATCCAATATATAATAATTTAGCAGACATTATTTCCCTACATCTTTTCCATGATCTTCTCACATATTTTATCAGAATAATTTAAAATGTCGATCATCCAGTTTAGTCCAGACATTTGAGTTCAGTATGCAGTTACAGTGAAACCCTCTTAAAAAGTTTTCCAAGGGACCGGAAAAAACTTCTTAGACGGGAAAACCTTATTAGTGGGGTAAATTGGGCCAATTAGTCTTCAAGGGACCGAAAAAACAAAACTTGTTAACCTTCCAGTGGGCGCGTTGTCGTGAAATTTACGACAAATGACCTTATCACTTCCCCCAGTTTTCCCTCTTAGTCGCAAGCTTTGAGCTCCGAGCTATTCGAGGGTCAGTGTATCTCTAAACTTTTTAGAGATACACTGACTAGAAGTTTTTGTTATTCATTGATATTTGGAAATTTCCGTTGAGCGTAAATTTTACGACACCTGGAAGTGAAAAAACGAAACCAAAGGCGTAGTGGAAACAGTCGACAAAATGTGAGCCGCTTACTCGGGTCTGTAGAATAACAAAGAGATGCAGTTTTCTGTACTCTAATGAATGTCGGCGGCATATATGCTCAAATTTTATACAAATTTGCCTGTCCAGAAAAGGTTCCAAAGCATTGAAGAATCTTCCAAAAATTTTTTACATTGACCATGGTAAAAGAACATCTTATCTTCAGATCAAATGTCAAACATTTATATAAAGACAACACTACTTAAATGGAGAAAAAT
This sequence comes from Limnephilus auricula, assembly GCA_951813805.1. NCBI lineage: Eukaryota > Metazoa > Arthropoda > Insecta > Trichoptera > Limnephilidae > Limnephilus > Limnephilus auricula. The sequence continues at coordinate 6,540,579 of OX638401.1, forward strand.
TGATGTCATAAAATTTACGACATGCGCCCGTTCAAGGGAAATTACTCGGCGCGCCTGCTTGAAGGTTAAGCAGGAAAACATCTCAAGTGAAAACTTCTTGAGAGGGTTTCACTGTATATTTAAAAGTGTACCCTCTATCTGGTACAATACTCAGATTACTCATAAACACCACAAAAGCAATTATAATGCAGAAAAAGTTGTGAAATAAACAAAAAAATTCTTTTTAAAAATTTCAAAATATCATACTAATGTACCGGACCGTTGTGCTCCCTGGTATTATTTTATAGCATATTTAAAATGCAAAACACAGAAACATGTAAAGTATGTAAGATTCATGGCGAGCATTGGAATATGAATTGCTTTCCTCCCTATCTCAAAACTTAGTATTTGGAGATGTCTGATTGATTAACTGGATGATCAACATATTTTGATCACTTTTAAATTAGGGTATATAAATTGTTTAATTATGCTGTATTGTTATCGTGAAAACAAATAATAGCAAAAATTAAATTAAAACAAATAACTTTGTATTAACCGCTTGGACACATAAGCTTGTTTTCACGATAATTTAACGTAGGTAGACATAGGAATGACGTATGTCCCGTACCTGAGTTATTAAACAACTAATATAATCACAATTACCTACATGTTTCAAAACCGATGGTTTCTTCGTCAGGGTAGTAATAAAGAAACTAATAGTATCGAAGAAACCATCGGTTTTGAAACATGTAGGTAATTGTGATTACAGTGAAACCCTCTTAAGAAGTTTTCCAAGGGACCGGAAAATAAAAACTTCTTAGGCGGGAAAACCTAATAAGTGGGAAAAATTGGACCATTTGGTCTTCAAGGGACCAAAAAAACCAAACTTCTTAAACAGGAAAACATCTTAAGCGAGAACTTCTTAAGAGGGTTTCACTGTATATTAGTGGTTTAATACAAAGTTATTTGTTTTAATTTAATTCAAAATGACGCCACAAAGTGATTTTGCAAAGTTTGAAGAAATAGTAGCAAAAATATTCATAAATACATAATAACTATTTATTGGGCATTAAATCTATGTGAAACATTTGATTTTTGTTTACCAACTAAAATAATGAGAGACGGGGATATATTATGCACTATTTTCAAGCATCGGAGATGGTAATCTAGTTACATAATATACATAACTCTATAAATTATTAACATATTTGGATTTTTATGACTGATGACAATTTTTTTTATAACATAATTTTAAAAATAATAGATTAAACTTAATTTTTATCGCTATTGACAGTCGCAAAGCTCATTATATTTTAAATCTAAAATAACATATTTTTGTTAAATTAAAAATTTCAACATATCGACGCTGGAAAGGAAAAATGGATAAAGCGCCATAGAGCTGTGACAGTAAAGGTAGCGACAGACTCGCAGCTCACATGAAAAAGATACTGCGTTATAAGTATCTTTTCTACCGACACACTACGTTATAAAATATTCCTTCCTACGGCAGGAAAAGGAGTCAGTTGAAATCGGAAGCGGTCGAGAGAATATCATTTCTTTGTACTGGATATATCAACTTGACAGCTCCGTGAATTAAAAATGACCCCCTCTCCTGTTTACGGCGAAGGGGGGGTCGCATAACTTTTCTGATATAGCGGTCACAAAAAATTATGTCAATTAGCGAAGATTCAAACCGCGATCACAGCACATCATATTTTTACGTCTGGCGGGTCTGTATGGGATTGTGTGGCGAGCGCTACTGTCTTATAAGTATCTTTTTAATGTGAACTTCGCATTTGTCGCCCGCTTAAAGATGAACCTACACAATAAACTATATAGAAATAATTAACTAGAAAACTAGATTTGGTGAAAACAAGCACCAAATAAGCTTATTGTGTAGGTTCACCTTGTCACAGCTATATGCTGCTTTAGTCATTTTTCCTTTCCAGCATCGATAACAATCAATTTATAGTAAGGTAAAAAAAAAACAGCATTAGACCAATATGTTTTGTATTATCTGTAAGCAAGCACACATTATAATACCTTGCATAAAATACTTCTTTGGAGAACTAATTCAAAATATATGTAAACTTAATAAAAATAAAATCAGACTGTTAAATTGAATACTAAAATAATAAATAAGAGACAATAATTAAAAGTCTAATATGTTGCGACAGATTTTGTTTCAGTAGTAAATTTAATTTATACATACAAAGGTAATACAGTGAAACCCTCTTAAGAAGTTTTCCAAGGGACCGGATAAAAAAAACTTCTTAGGTGGGAAAACCTTATAAGTGGGATAAATTGGGCCATTTGGTCTTCAAGGGACCGAAAAAACCAAACTTCTTAAGCAGGAAAACATCTTAAGCAAGAACTTCTTAAGAGGGTTTCACTGTACATATGTGGGGTGTAAAAGCAAAAACGCCACTCTCCAAAAATGAGTTACAAATTCCAATCTATGCGCAACGTCCGTAGCTATCAGATGGTTTTTGAGATCCTTAGAAAAATCAATCGCAAATCATGGAAAAATCTAAATGAAAATAGGGTTTAGATGCAAAATCACCACTCTCCACAGCGATTAACAAGCAAAATCACCACTCTCCTCAGCGATTAACAAGCAAAATCACCACTCTCCACAGCGATTAACAAGCAAAATCACCACTCTCCTCAGCGATTAACAAGCAAAATCACCACTCTCCACAGCGATTAACAAGCAAAATCACCACTCTCCACAGCGATTAACAAGCAAAATCACCACTCTCCTCAGCGATTAACAAGCAAAATCACCACTCTCCACAGCGATTAACAAGCAAAATCACCACTCTCCACAGCGATTAACAAGCAAAATCACCACTCTCCAAGAAAGGCAATCACAAACCTTAATTCAAAAGAAAATTGACCACCACAACACGGGCATGTGATTAGCGTGGTGGTCGTAAAATCCTCAAAACATGTAACTAGCAGTTTAATAATAAAAAAATTAAAAAATAAATTCAACATGGCCAATGAACAAATTATTACAACATTTTTTTATTATAATAATTCACTTTGGAGTTACACTTGTTACTAAAAAATTACACAAAAAATGCGTAGTACTCTTTGAGGCGATTTTTTGTGATTTACCGAAAACAGTACTTTTGGAGAGTGGCGTTTTGGCTTTTATACCCCTTATATAATCATTGCATGGATAAAATATAAAATACAAAGAATGTTAATGCAAATTTTTCTTTAATGTTTGTTAATATTAGAATTGGATTTTTAATACATAATATAATACAATTGAGAAGCCTTTTCTCCATCCAATCTTAAACGAAAATCCTTCATAAGTATTTCTAGTACACACAATCATCACAATGAAAAATATATTTTCAATGCATTTCTTAAATAACCTTAAAAATGCATTCATAATCTACTATGTATTTACATACACATAGATATTTTTACATACCTACATGATAAACAAACTTTCATTAAAAATAAATATTATACTTGGAAAAATTAATACTGTATTGAATACATGAACAGTGGAATCAATCCAAATTAAACAAAAAATTGTCTATAAGTGCAACAGCTTTAAACCCTGTCATACAATAACAAAGTTGAAGAGTCATAAACCATAAACTCTTGTGTAGATTTCTCTATACATAATTAAATTAAATGCACAAACCATAAGCAGAGTACACACGCTCGTTCATGCTTAATGGTTTTATGCCAGATAAAACTTGTCTCAACATGTGTACCATCTCGCTCAATGCTTTTTTGTTCGATATCCAGCAAAATACGAAAAAGATTCAAGAGCGAGCATCTTGTGTTAACGCAACGACGAGCATGTTTCCAAGCCAACATATTCGATCGAGCCAAACCGTCGAGCATTGACATACATATTGCGAATAAATTAACACATTTATGCACTATGGAGTTTCAATGATTGAATGCATGGTATGAAAATCTATAAAGCTCCGATTTTAAACTTCAACTACATACGTACGTGTTTAAAAAAGAGCTTGAATTTAATTTCAGAGATTTGTTTCCCATATTGGCCCATATTTGCTGTAATCCCAGAAATCAGGATTTCCAGTCAATTCTTCGTTTAATATTGTACTTTTATCTATTTCTTTCGACTTCTTATCACTATCATTGATTATATTTCCCTTTTTTATCTCAGTCGCATCTTGATCCAAACTTTGTGCTGTCCGTTTGTTTGCCGGACTAACATTCTCTTTATCCGTTGGCTCGGAAACCAAACCTGAATTACTTACGAAACCATCGTATCTTTGTAAAATTTTGAATTTCTTCATCGAGAGATCTTGATTGCTGTTTGATATTTTTGATTTATTCACCGAGGCGCCTTCAACGGTAATAAGAAAATCATTTTTTCTTATTAAGGCTTCCTTGTCTGAACAATTGAAGTCAGAATCGACAGTCAGATCTGGAGGAACGTTTCCATCCATGCAGTAAAGCAATGAGTCTGTCATTTTGCCTTCAGATAGGTTTTCGCAATAGTCTTCGGGACCACTTGTGAAAGATAAATCTACCGGGGATCCTGTAAGCACCGACCTATACTGAATATACTGACGGAAGGGATCTGTTAAAGAAATGTCATTTTGGTTCATCAAACTAAGATTAGGGCTGCACTGACTATCAGATTCTTCGTATAATTTTTCTTCTATTAACCTTGTTTTGGATTGGTTTACAATATTGTACATTTGACAACCTGGATTCTTTGTGTCGATCAATTTGTGATAATTCCTTTCTTGTAAAATCTTTTTCCTCCGTTCGGACAATGCCGAGCCCGAGAGACTCGTAAAATTATCATTTGAACTGGAGGACTTGTCTTTGGAAGTGTTATTGTCTTTGGTTTCGTCCATCTTCTTGTATTTAATGTAGCAGGACGAGGAGGGGCAACTTTCGTCCGTGGAAACAAAATCACTATCGTTCTTCATAGAGGAGACGGAGGAATCGTATACAGAGTTACTGGACTCGCTGCTGATGGACTGGTTGGAAGAGATGTGGCACGGGATGCTCGTGGGCGGATCGCAGTTGATGATGACGGGCTTGCGGGACCGGGGTGTCATTATAGACTCCTGAAACATACAACATACAATTTAACCATAAAATAATAGAACAACTGGTTTTTTCAGATGAAATAACACGATAATTTCAACGGTTGCAATGAAAAATAATTTAGAAAAATCATTAGCGAACATCACATTAGAATTTTTAGTATGTTAAATTATTAAATTTTGTATTATGTTTTTTTGATGATGAAAATTGTTATTTCACACACATAAGACACAGACAGTATGATTAAGCATGCAACATGAATAAGCAAGAATGGATATTAGAGCCAAAGGACAGGAAAATGTAATAAAAGTTTAGATTTATCAGACCTGCATAGCCTTGCACATCTTCTGCGTAGACTTGGTGATGGGGGACATGGAGCCCCTCCTCATGATGTGACCACTGGGGAACATCGGGGTGGAGCATCCTTCGTAGATCCTCTCCGAGTTCATCATCAAACTACCAACAGCCGGAGTGCTCGTTAAATAATTTGGTTTAGCGAGGAACAAATTATTTACTCTCGGAGTGCAGACCTGACTGTCCATAACAAAATCGGTTTCTTTTGAAATATTGGGACTGTCTTTCAGGGATTGATCATTTGGAGAAATGGTACTGGCTCGGGAAGCGGTGCGCTTATTTCTCAAATATTTAACGGAATCCTTCCGGCATAAACGAGGGGTATTGGCGTCGGATCTAGGTGAAGTAACATCTTCATTGCTTTCTGCTACCGGCTTATAATCCATACTAGCAGCGTCAGCCTCGGAGGACGAATCCGAAGAGCACTTAACGCAAGACTTGAAATTGATTGAATGATCACTTGACATATTTTTTTCGCCGGCTGAATATCGCTTCTGCAGTTTCAGTATTTCGTGTTTCTTGTCTTTTCTAGCCGACACGTGCGAGGGGAGTAAAACCTTGGGACAAAATAATTTTGTGCCTCTGTGTTTAGTAAACTTTGGAGTGGCCTCGTGGTTCGACGGTAGGAAACTGAGGTTGGGTTCTGAGGTGTATTTTGGGGTCAGTCTTTCTACTCTCTCCAGATTGGTTCCTTCGTCGCAAGAGAAACTAGCTTCATCTAAATTATCGACAATGCAATCTGATGCAACGTCATTGTCTTCGACTTTATCATCGGCTAGATCGGTTTGATGTTCGTCAGTTGGTTCCGCCTTTTCTAAAGTATTCTTTTCCTCTGTTAAGGTAGTAGTTTTATCATTATCACTCAGCAATGAGATGGTGGATCCTTCAGATTTGAGAAGTTTGGGAGAGTCGTATAGGCCGAGCTTTATAGCGTTGGCCTTGAAAGTATTCTTGAAGATAGAAGGACTCTGTAAAGTAGAGGAGAAAGCATGCTCAGGAATAAGGCGAGGACTTAACAGACAGAAAGCAAACAAACAAATATTTACAAACACGAAGTCAGGATGAAATGAAAATTTGTCGTTAAAGCTTTTTTTAAATGATTGCGTTTAGAGATTATTACATTTTGTTAAATTAAGCCTTTTATTTTTAATTTATGAAATGTTTGAAAAAAAATTAAGCCATGGAAGAGTATTATATATCAGGATAACCACAAAACAGATTTTTAAAATAGCCGATAATTATAAGTTTTTCATGGGGTTTCAGCTTCTTACCTGATATTTAAAATGGATTCGGTTTAATTAAGATAATATTTTGGTCATATAAAAATGTTTTTAAATAAAGAATTAAAATTAATTTTACTATCTGGATAGCAAAACATTATGTACTTGGTTTGGAATAGCAAAAAAAAAACATAAAAAAAGGAGCATTGATTACCTAAAACATAAAAAAAAATCTCACTTTATTTTTACATTATCTCCATACAGCAGGCCCTGAGGAAAAAATTCCCCCAGGGCCCATATCATCTTCGGGGATGTTGTGTAGAGGGTCTTTTTAGGGAAAGGTAGGAGAGAAAGTTCTGAGAAGGAAAAAAATATGAGGGGTGGGTAGGAATCTGGAGTGTTCAGAAATGATGAAAGTATGAATCTATCTCTCCCAGAGAGAGGTCAAAAGGTCTCTCTCAGCCAGTCACCCGCGATCCAACCCAGTAGGTGGGCAAAAGCATCTGCCGCAAAGACCTAGACAAACCTCACCCCACGAACCCGGCCACCCTTGCTGAGTCACCAAACGTAACAAACCATTTGGACTGACATATGGCATGGGTGTTGGTTATCCAATAAATGGTTCCCGGGGTGGCGTTACCCATACCTGCCTCCCAAATTGAAAACTTGCTTGCTTTGACTAGTATCTGATAATTTCAGAATTTCTAACTTTCTGAAATGGCAATCGGATTACATTCTCAGTAAAAAAAAATCAAAGGAAATAATTTAATTTTAATGTTAGATTTTTGTGAGTTGATAAGTTGACAGTATGCACAATGCAGAAGTAGAATGTTAAGACACAAATTGAAATATAAAAAAAGAGTAATTGATTGTACCTCAATCATAGGATGATAGCCGAAGCGCTGTTCGTTGAGATTGACCGGCTTTTTACCAGACCTGTTCATGAGGCTCTTATTGAAGATGTGCTTCTTGAGGGATTCTCCCAAAGATTTATGTTTCTGAGCCCTCTGCAACTGTAATGGAGTTCCTGAAACATTAAAGCACCAATAAATAGGGTCATATCTTAAAAACTTTTATTAGTTAACATTGACAAATATCCGTATTTATTATTATTTAGTATTAATATTCCGTAATGCCGATTTGGTTTTGACGGGTCCGTTGGGTCTCAACCAATTGTGGGGTTAGAATTTAAACATTAGGTTTAAATTCGCACATGGCTACTGATACCACGGAGAGCACCCGGCTAGAAGTCGGTAAGTAGTTCTTGTTCGCCATGCAACAACGGCGGTTATCGCCATTCTTACCGAGACAATTTACCCGACTCACATCGAAAATACCAATAAATACATTGTGAATAACTCAGGTTAAAACTTATATCAAGTGCTTACAGTTCATCGAGAAGACATTCCAGTGTCGACCGAGGGATATATTGAGATTCATTCATTCTCACGTAAGTAAATGACTATTTGGCTGACGGGTCTGTCGAAATCCGTAGACACTGCTTCTGTACAGAGTGGCCTTTTTAAGTGTCATTCTGACCCCTGTACGGTAGCGCTCCAAAGCGCTTATGGTACAATCGTCACAGAAACAAGGTCAATATTAGGTGGTCGATCGTGAACGATCCATAAAACCCTAAATCAATATGATATTTACCAAATCGTCATCTATGGTGAGTGTTCATTCGTCATTTATGCGAGCATGGTCAACGATTGTGAATAGACATACCGATCGACGGTTGGTAAATTGTAGCGTGTCAGATATTTTTCGGTTAACCGTCAATACACACAAAGTTATCAAAATAAATTTGAATTAGAATAATGTCATTCGTTATGAAAATTACTGGCTTATTTAATGAATGGATTGAACTAACGAAGCTCTTAGAATCAAAAGAAATTGGATTATCGATCCAGACTTAAACAATGCATCTAAGACGTAATCAAGTTATTCCGTTCGACCTTTGAGAAACAAAAGTGGTTGAAATGTGACTTCACTAACTAATTAACTCTCTTTTAGCATCAAAAATTAAATGCGAACTGCCAATGCATATTTAGGTTAGTATTTCAATTTGCCAATTTATTCATATTTTATACATAACGTTAGAAGTTTCGGAATGAGAAATCGTAGACATATCTGCCAATGTTGCCAGAAATTTGTACAGCGCCCTTGAGGTGATTTTTCACAAAAACGGCGCTATACAAGTCATCCAATTATTATTATTATTATATATCGATTTCTTAATTATTACCTGTTAATATCGGTTCAGCTGTCAACAGTGAAATTGTCCTCGGTATATTGATACAAAATCACCGGAATTTATGCCTATCGATCCGATATTGTTAAGTTATCGATTTTTCTGTGCTTGATCCCCTGGTCTGCACTTAATTCCTTCAAACAATACTGTACCATTTCCATTCTCCCTATTAAACTGCTTGATCAGCCGGCGCTTGTTGTGTGATTCCGGCAGCGCCTGTATGTACGCGTACAGCTGCGCCAGCGCGGCATCGGTTGTGGCGCCTCCCGTCGTGTCGTTTCCCGTCACGCCGCTCATCTGGCGGTCCACAAACGTGAACACGGTGCTGGCGGCTGTGCGTTCCGACACACTCTCGTTGAGGTCTTCGCCCTGGTGGAGAAGAAAACAATTTATTTATTTTTATTAATTAAAATAATTCATATTACATAAGGAGATAAACCTAGGGATGACTGATTGAGAAATATTCAAGCGGAATATTTTAGTTTATAGAAAGAAATAAGAATTTTAAAAAAGTGTTTACGTAGTTGATGCTTACAGTAGGAGAGAGCAACCTCCGGTGTTGTTTCTTAGCCAGATAGGCCGCAATGTCGGTGGCCAGCTGCGGAGGGGTGGTGAACAGGACCGGAGCCTTCCTTATCATGAAACTCAGCACTTGGGAGAGACTCTGGGAGTCGGCGTGCAGGGCCTCCGGAGACAACTAAAATAATCACATATAGAAATAATTGATATTTTTCAGTGCTTATAACACAAAGTCTTTCAGAGCATTCACTGCGAAACTCTCTTGTAAGGTTTTTCAAGGGATTCAGAACAATAAACAAAAAAAAAATTATAAATGTTAATTTAAAGAAAACCTTGCACGGGTTCTAAATTAAGCCATATTTTAACCCCTCAGGCCTTGGCGATTATTTTGTCAGAAGGTGAAAATATTTCCGCTCTGCAAACAAATGGATTATTTCTGAACGTATCCAAAAATTAAAACTGTATTTGAAAGGTGGTGAAGTACTCTTTAAAATTTTATAATTCAAAATAAACATATCATTTTTTAAATAATCGAATGCATACATAAAAAGTTTTAAAAATGTCCTTTTTCCAACCAACTAAATGAAAAAAAAAGTAAAAACACACCTATTTTATTAGACTACAGTAAAGCCCTCTTAAGAAGTTCTCGCTTAAGAGCTCATTCACACTTCCGTTTTAAAAACGGAGGCGGGTTCCGTTTTTAAAAACGGAGCCCCACGGCACTATTCACACTTCCGTTTTAACGACGGATCCGTTTTAGCGACGGATCCGTTTTAGCGACGGATCCGTTTTTAAAAACGGATCCTACTCTACGAAAACAAATAATTGTCAATTCAACCAAAACATTATAGGTAGATTATTTTGTAGGTACTTTTGTAGGTTAATATTTAGGTACTTAGGTAGATACTTAGGTAAATTATTAGGTAGATACTTAGGTAGGTTCTCAGGTAGGTATTTTGGTAGGTTCTAAGATAGATAGGTATTTAGGTAGATAGAGTAGATAAGTAGAAAGGTACTTAGATAGGTACTTATGTAGATACTTAGGTAGATTATTTTGTAGGTACTTAGGTAGATACTTAGGTAGGTACTTAGGTAGGTACTTATGTAGATTCTTATTTAGGTACTTAGGTAGATACTTAGGTACGGACTTAGGTAGGTTCTCAGGTAGATAGGTAGATAGGTCTTAGGTAGATAGGTACTTAGGTAGATACTTAGGTACGTACTTAGGTAGGTTCTCAGGTAGATAGGTAGATAGGTCTTAGGTAGATAGGTACTTAGGTAGGTACTTAGTTAGGTACTTAGGTAGATACTTAGGTAGGTACTTAGGTAGGTTCACAGGTAGGTACTTAGGTAGGTACTTAGGTAGATACTTAGGTAGGTACTTAGGTAGGTTCACAGGTAGGTACTTAGGTAGATCCTTAGGTAGGTTCTCAAGTAGGTATTTTGGTATGTTCTAAGGTAGATAGGTACTTAGATATGTACTTATGTAGATACTTAGGTAGAATCTTTTGAAGTTACTTAGGTAGACTATTTTGTAAGTACTTGTGTAGGTTAGTATTTGGGTACTTATGTAGATTCATATTTAGGTACTTAGGTAGATACTTAGGTACGTACTTAGGTAGGTTCTCAGGTAGATAGGTATTTAGGTAGATAGGTATTTAGGTAGATAGGTAGATAGGTACTTATGTAGATACTTAAGTAGATTATTTTGAAGGTACTTGTGTAGGATTGTATTTCGGTAATTAGGTAGGTACTTAGGTACTTATGTAGATACTTATGTAGATTATTTTGAATATACTTGTGTAGGTTCGTATTTGGGTAATTAGGTAGGTACTTAGGTACTTATGTAGATACTTAGGTAGTTTATTTTGTAGGTACTGGTGTAGGTTTGTATTTGAGTACTTAGGTAGGTACTTAGGTAAATTCTTAGGTACGTACTTAGGTAGGTTCTCAGGTAGGTACTTAGGTAGGTTCAAAGGTAGACAGGTATTTAGGTAGAGAGGTTCTTAGGTAGATAGGTACCTATGTAAATGGGTACTTATGTAGGTACTTAGTTAGGTACTTAGGTAGATCTTTAGGTAGGTTCTCATGTAGGTATTTTAATAGGTTCTAAGGTAGATAGGTACTTAGATAGGTACTTATTTAGATACTAGATAGGTAGATTATTTTGTAAGTACTTGTGTAGGTTCGTATTTGGGTACTTAGGTAGGTACTTATGTAGACACTTAGGTACGTAATTAGGTAGGTTCTCAGGTAGGTACTTAGGAAGGTTCTCAGGTAGGTACTTAGGTAGGTTCAAAGGTATTTAGGTAGATAGGTCTTAGGTAGACAGGTACTTATGTAAATAGGTACTTTTGTAGGTACTTAGTAAGGTACTAAGGTAGTTACTTAGGTTGATACTTAGGTAGGTTCTCAGGTAGGTACATAGGTAGGTTCTTATGTAGATAGGTTCTTAGATAGGAACTTATGTAGATACTTATGTAGATTATTTTGTATGTACCTGTGTAGGTTCGTATTTGAGTACTTAGTTAGGTACTTAGGTAGATACTTAGGTAGGTTCTCAAGCAGGTTTTTGGTAGGTTCTAAGATAGATAGGTACTTATGTAGATACTTAGGTAGATTATTTTGTAGTTACTAAGGAAGATTATTTTGTAGGTACTTATGTAGGTTCGTATTTGGGTACTTGGGTAGGTACTTAGTTAGATAGTTAGGTAGGTTCTCAAGTAGGTATTTTGGTTAGTTCTAAGGTAGATAGGTACTTATGTAACTACTTAGGTAGATTATTTTTTTAATTACTTAGGTATATTATTTTGTAGGTACTTGTGTAGGTTCGTATTTGGGTACTTAGGTAGGTACGTAGGTAAATATTTAGGTACGTACTTAGGTAGGTTCTCAGGTAGGTACTTAGTTAGGTTCAAAGATATGTATTTGGTGAGATAGGTATTTGAGTAGATAGGTTATTAGGTAGATAGGTACTTGTGTGAATAGGTACTTATGTATTTACTTAGTTAGGTACTTAGTTAAATACTTTTTTTTTAACATTAGGTCCACACAGGAGGCCCCGAGGAAAATAATTTCCCTCAGGGCCTATGTCATCTTTGGGGATGCTGTGTAGGGTATTTTTAAGGAGAGGAAATTTGGGGATGCTGCGGAGGGTATTTTTAAGGAGAGGAAATTCTGAGAAGGAAAAAGGTATGAGGGTTGGGTAGGAATCTGGGGTTCAGTGTGTCTAGATCATCCGCCGCCAAGACCTAGATAATCCTTACCCCATAAACCCGGGCACCCCTGTTAAGTCACCAAACGTAGCGAACCACTTGGGGTGACCTATGGCAGAGGTTTTGGTTATCCAATAAATGGTTCCCAGGGCAGCGGTACCCATTCCCGGCTCCCAAATTGCAAATACTTAGGCAGGTACTTAGGTAGGTTCTCGGGTAGGTACTTAGGTAGAACCTTAGGTAGGTATTTTGGTAGGTTCTAAGGTAGATAGGTACTTAGATATGTACTTTTGTAGGTACTTAGCAAGGTACTAACCCCTAAAAAAATTGGCGTATTTTGTCAGAGGCCAAAAATATTCCCGCTTTGCAATAAAATCCAAATAAATGGAACATTTGTTAACGTATTCGAAAACTAAAAACTGTTTTCGAAAGATGATGAAATAGGCTTTCAAATTTCTATATTAAAAATTACTATGTATTTTTTTTAATATAATTTTTTTTTGCGAAAACTTTAAAAAGTTTTAAAAATGGCTCACTTTACTTTTTTTTCTAACTAAATAATTTTAGTAATCTGATAATGAAAAAAAATAAAACACATACTTATTTCATTAGATAAATGAATTATAAACCTTACTGTCACCTCACTTTTTTTCGTTTCATGTAAAAAAAAATCTTAAAAAATTCACAAAGTTCCATAATTTTTTTTTAAATGGCTATCGGTAACTTTGGTTTCAGAAAGGGTTAAATTTTAATTTTTTTGTGGTTTTCTTTTAGATTTGAATATATAGTTAGTTGTATTCTCTTTCCAATACCGTTTAGATCACATTTCTGACTATGACTATGATTCTGTGAGACCTATGTGAGCTGGGACAAATATGGTCTCCTGTGATTAAACGGGCTAAGGTAGATACTTAGGTTGATACTTAGGTAGGTTCTCAGGTAGGTACATAGGTAGGTTCTAAGGTAGATAGGTATTTAGGTCGATAGGTTCTTAGGTAGATAGGCACTTATGTAGATAGGTACTTATGTAGGAACTTAAGTAGGCACTTAGATAGATACTTGGGTAGGTACTTAGTTAGGTAATTAGGTAGATACTTAGGTAGGTACTTAGGTAGGTTCACAGGTAGGTACTTAGGTAAATCCTTAGGTAGGTTCTCAAGTATGTATTTTAATAGGTTCTAAGGTAGGTAGGTTCTTAGATATGTACTTATGTAGATACTTAGGTAGAAAATTTTGAAGTTACTTAGGTAGATTATTTTGTAAGTACTTGTGTAGGTTCTCATGTAGGTACATAGGTAGGTTCTAAGGTAGATAGGTATTTAGGTAGATAGATTGTTAGGTAGATAGGCACTTATGTAGATAGGTACTTATGTAGGAACTTAGGTAGGCACTTAGATACTTAGGTAGGTACTTTGGTAGATACTTGTGTAGGTTCATATTTAGGTACTTAGGTAGATACTTAGATAGGTGCTTAGGTAGGTTCTATAATTGGTAGTTCTCGTCCATTATTACAGTTTTAATTTATGAACTGCGGAATAGAAAAGCCAAAAATATTTTACTACCCCTCCGCGTGTTATTATCTGCACAAGGATAGTAGCACCAAAGTTGTTTTTATTATTTTTATGAATAATTTTACAAGAACGAAAAAAAGTTAGTCAATGGATTGAGTCAAAAATAATCTTAGCCATAAAGGAGTATTTTTTAAAAGTTGTTTCTTGTATAACTTCAGATTTATGTAATGAAAAAAAAAAATATTTAGTACTTTACGCTTATATTTTTTGTAACGTAATTAATAAATCTATGTTAATTCCAATAAATTTAAAAGGTAGGAAAAGTTTCAATGTATAAATAGCATATTTTTTCATATTCATAATGTAAACCGATTCGTAGTAAAGAGAAATCTAAATAGTGATTTGGCGTATACCTTCATCAAAACAAACAGATGCGACCACGCAACTCTCCTGCTTGCTCGCGACTGGGAGCGTTCGGGCTGAGGAGCGGGGCGTGGCGGGTTTCGCCGGAGCTACGAGGCGGCAAGTGTGAACAGCTCCATGCAAACCTATGGGCGAGCGAGACACATCCGTTTTTACAACGGATGCGCTGCGCTGGCAATCTCTCCGACAATAAAAACGGATCCGTTTTTAAAACGGAGACGGACAAGTGTGAACAGCTCCATACATCCACTACAGCCGCTAGGACATCCGTTTTTAAAACGGGACCCGCCTCCGTTTTTAAAACGGAAATGTGAACGCTCACTAAGATGTTTTCCTGCTTAAGAAGTTTGGTTTTTTCGGTACCTTGAAGACCAAACGGCCTAATTTTTCCCACTTATAAGGTTTTCCCGCCTAAGAAGTTTTTTTTTCCGGTCCCTTGGAAAACTTCTTAAGAGGGTTTCACTGTAATGTATTCTAAACGTTACCTTCACTTTATTTTTTTTTATCATTTTGTGTGAAAATAATAATGAAAAGTTTTGTAATATTTTTCAAATTGCGGTCGCAAACTATGTTTTCATATATATTTTGTGGTTAACTTTTTTATTTGAATATAAAGCGTGGTGTTTTCTCTTTCTAATACCTTTAGACATATTTCTCACCATGATGATGAGACCTATGTATATTAGTTGTTCTTAAAGCGAACAAATCAGCCTGAGGGGTTAATTTTAGTTTCAAGGTACCAACTTCCATATTGATCAATCAGAAAGACTTAATCGTTAATGTCACATTTTAAAGGGGAAAGGGCGCAGATATCTGAGGGGCCATATAACGACAACCCTGAAGAAGTATATTAAAGGGTTAAGCAACTCTCAATGGAATAAATTGATAAATACGAGAGAGAGCGCAATGGGTCTATTGCTGGAGCTCTTGCGGGAGCTGTGTAGACCAATAATAATATGTCAACAAAGAGTTGAAACAAAAGCGTTCTGTATTAAAATTAACAAATTTCTTACCCTTCTAGGGCACATAACATGCGGTGTAAACATTGTGGCCAGGGCTCCAGGTGACATCCTATTGGAGCCCTCATGCGAAGCCACTCGGTGCAGAAGAAGTAGCAATCTCTGGGCTAATAATCGCGCCACAGTCGGCAGCAATAGAAGCAGGAGGCGCAAGGCTCCAAGCAACCTGGTCTCACAATTGGCTATGGGCTGACCTTCACTGAAACACGTGGCTGAAAAAAATTATAGTACGTTTTTCATTTCATTATTGATGGGAATCACGATAAGGAACTCCAGTGAATTTACAATCGGACTACATCAATGATTTGCACGACCCTCAAGAACAAGGACAAAATTAAGGAGATAGATGCTTAAAAGGGAGTGACAAGAATATCTACGCAACGGTTTCGCATTCGACGATGTTGAAAGGTTGCGATATCTTCTATTGCTATGGACAAACGAAAAGCAACAGTAGTTCCAAGGCAAAACTATTAACGTAAACATTATTTGTGAGAAGGCGAAAGTAATTTTCGCCGACCTCGTTAAAGACGACAGAATCGTCAACGGATGAAGAAAAGGTATTTAAGGGAAGTCATGGATGGTTCGAGAAGTTTAAGAGAAGAACTGGCATCCACAGCGTTGTGATGCACAGTGAAACAGCAAGCTCCGACACAAAGGCAGCAGAGAACTTCATCAGCGACATCAAGAAGCTTGTAGATTCAGAGGGTTACCTGCCGCAACAGGTTTTTAATTGTGATGAGACGAATTAAACGACACATACAAAAAAATTGGAGTAATTTTTCGGCATGGAACAACACATTATCGTATTTTACATTAATTTATAAGGGAAAAATTGTTTCGCTTAACGAATGTTTCGCATTAAGAGTAAGATTATAGAACGAGTTATGCTTGGCTTCACTGTACTTACTAGCCAAGTGGTAGAAGGCCTGGTAGTGTTGATTGAGCAGCAAAGGTTCAGGGGTATCTGCCAACATCCCTTTGAGAACAGAAGCCATATCGTGGGCGCTGTATCCCGATACCTCCTCTTCCAGGTTACCTCCGGAGGATAAAAGGCGGCGTAACTGCTGCTGCCGGGTCAGGGAACCTGTTCTTCTGAATATACCTTCTTGACATACATCTGAAAAATAAATATAGAAAATTATGATTATGATTACTGCAACATTTCATGGTGCGTAGGTTTAAAATTGATAAAATGACGCGCCGGGCATCAAAGATAGCGGACAAAATGGCTGCCGCTTGATAACGAACGAACGGAGTCATATTCGAAGTCTATATTTTTTATTAAATTAAAACAAATAACTTTGTTTAAACCACTAATATAATCACAATTACCTACATGTTTCAAAACCATGGTTTCTTCGTCAGGGTAGTAATGACATTAATAACAAAATAAACAAACAAGTATAGACTAAAAAGAACTATGGACAAAAATATTTTTGATTTTTAAATAAAAATGATTTTGCGAAGTTTGAAGAAAGAAATCTATATTTTTTCATTGTTTTTGATATAAATCCATCGTGGAAAGCATAGATTTGAGTGATTATTAGGAAGTTCGTTTTATCTTCATTATTTTGAAGTAATTTTTGTAATATATCACATAAGAAATGTTATAAAAATTGAATTCTTAAGAAAGGTGAGAACTGTCAAATATTTTACATCGTATTGAATAAATATATTTTTCTATGCTGGCTTTCAACAGGTTAATGGTAAAGAGAATTGTACATAAAATTATATGTTTTATATGATTTTATCATGTGGCTAATGTGATTAAATATGGTTTGAGTATGATGACCTCTGTCGTTCAGCAATTAAGATCATTGACTCTAGATCCAGAGGTCCCAGGTTTGAAACCCGGCGTTACAGAAATTTAAAAAAAATAATTCATAGCACATCTGTGGCGGGTTCCAAAATTGTTGATACTATCAGCATAGCCCTGGTGAAAGAACACCATTCGGAATCGAAACGTTGCTTGTGACCAGATCAGAAGATCCAGGAACTCCCAAGCATCCTATTTTATATCTCTTTGGAACATTTGGTAAATATATATTAAACAAAATGTAGGAACGCACTTGCATCTTCACTGATAATGTCTATGAGTTGGTAGATCTGTTTGATGTTTTCTTCGGTAAGAGAAATGGTCTCCACTGCCTTGATCGGTCCGGCCATTCCTTTAGAGCCATTGTCTCCACTTTTAAATTTCTTTGAGAAACCCCATTTGAAAGACTTCGGTTTATCAGTTGGGCTATCGTTTCTAAACAAGAGAATCACATTAAATTCATTGCAGTGAAAATATAAATTACCGGTAATTTTTTGTTATTGGTGGCCACGGTTGTTACGAATAATTTTTAGAAAAAAACTTTAGATTCGCCTTAATCACTATAAAAGGAAACTTTTTGCATCACGGCTAGAGGAAAAAAAAGCATTTTAATTTTTAATTGCGTAAAATTTCACTTCACTTCGCGAACCGATATGTCATTAAACCGCCGCCTACCGCTGTCATTTTGTTATGTTGGTATACCCGATATATAGGAGGAGCTAGAAATGACAGTACTACGCAATCTATGCAAATTAGGTAAGTACTAGTTTGGCGAAATTCTGGAAATAAAATACAGTAAAATGAATAAAGACCTTCAGGCACGTTTTTTTGCATTCATTTTTTTATGTTAAAAGCTTTACCTAAAAATCTGTTTTGAGCACTAGTTTGGCGAATACTGGAAATAAGGGGAGAGTAAGATGTTTCCGTGGCACCGCCATTTGACGATGGATTTCGATAAATCAACCCAAATAAATCGTATTTTTTTTATAAAAAAATACATTCACTTTTGTATCACAAACCATGTTACACAAACCTAGCGTAGCCGCTAAACTACTTGAAAACTGGGATGTTTTTCTTGCCTTGACGCGAGCAGGCGCTACGAAGGGGGCACTTTCTTTTGTATCACAAACCATGTTACACAAACCTAGCGTAGCCGCTAAACAACTTGAAAACTGGGATGTTTTTCTTGCCTTGAAGCGAGCAGGCGCTACGAAGGGAGCACTTTCTTTTGTATCACAAACCATGTTACACAAACCTAGCGTAGCCGCTAAACAACTTGAAAACTGGGATGTTTTTCTTGCCTTGACGCGAGCAGGCGCTACGAAGGGGGCACTTTCTTTTGTATCACAAACCATGTTACACAAACCTAGCGTAGCCGCTAAACAACTTGAAAACTGGGATGTTTTTCTTGCCTTGACGCGAGCAGGCGCTACGAAGGGAGCACTTTCTTTTGTATCACAAACCATGTTACACAAACCTAGCGTAGCCGCTAAACAACTTGAAAACTGGGATGTTTTTCTTGCCTTGACGCGAGCAGGCGCTACGAAGGGGGCACTTTCTTTTGTATCACAAACCATGTTACACAAATCTCCATGATTCCAGTGCCTCAGCTAGACTCTGAAGTGATTCTGATTAGAGGTTCGTTTACATTATATTATTTATTCCGTTTTTCACAATTACGCGCCTTTTCATGTATCCCACGAAGTCGGCTACAGTCGTATGCATACTCTTGTTTGTATCAGGGATACCAACATAACAGTAGTGACAGCGGCAGGCGGCGGTTTAATGACGTATCGGTTCGCGAAGTGAAGTGAAATTTTACGCAATTGAAAATTAAAATACTTTTTTTTCCTCTAGCCGTGATGCAAAAAGTTTCCTTTTATAGTGATTAAGGCGAATCTAAAGTTTTTTTCTAAAAATTATTCGTAGTAACCGTGGCCACCAATAACAAAAATTTACCAAATTACCTTACGTTTCTATATTTAGTGATGATTTAAAATACAAAAAATATTTTATAAATAAATAATCGAAATTTTACCAATTTTAATTTATTAGCGTTAGTAATTGGGAAGTTGTAGTAATTAATTGTTTCAGAAAAAGATTACAGAAAATAATACTCACTCATCTGTATTCATATCAATAATGAATGACAAATGCATCCGAACTAGAATTAAAAATTGTTCCGGATTTTCTTCCCGTAACCGCTTTGCGATATCATCATCCATTTTTAAGGTTTCCACTGTATTTTTAATCAAAACAGATCAACAAACCGCATTTCACTACAACCACAAACCGAAACGACAACATTTTAAAATAACAAAGTAACTAGGAACGGATTTAGAATCATAACAACATTAAATTGAATATTCTTTGTCATAATGAATCGTCTAACATTGAGCAATTGTGAGATTTCTAAATATTTATTTCAAACACGAGCTTTCACTTTTTAACGTACACGCTAGATTGAATTCGTGTGGCCATAGTTTTGAAATATGTCAAATAACTGTTTCTGGCTTCCCATTGGTGGAGACAGCCGTTGAGTTATTATGGCTGTTCATCGTGACGGGTAAGAACTTGTCAATTTGGGAGGCGGGTGGGTACCTGCCGCCCCGGGAACATTATTATTTATTGACCTCCGCCTTACGTCACCAAAGGGGTTAGTTACGTTTGGTGACTTAACAGGGGTGTCCGGGTTCATGGGGTGAGGTTTGACTAAGTCTTGGCGGTAGATGCGTCTGCCCACCTACTGCGTGGCGTACCAGATTGAGAGAGACAAAACTTGTTGAGGGAGGCCTTTTGACCTCTCCAACCGGACTCTCTTGACCCGTCACCTTGCAAGGCTGGAAGGATGGATTCATACGTTCGTCACTCCCGGACACTGACCTCTAGATTTATTATCTTGGCGTTAGTAAAACCTCAAGGGCGCTGTGTTAGGTGTCAGGCTTTATCAGTGACTTACTCCTTGGCAAGTCAGCGTACGCTCCGAGTTAACCTGTGGTTACCCACCCCTCATAACCTTTTCTTTTCCAGAACTTCTTTGCCTTCCTTTCATTGAAAAGACCCTCCACACGGCATCCCTAAGATGACATAAGCACTGAGAGAAGTTATTATCCTCAGGACCTGATGAGTGGAGCTAATATAAAAATAAACATAAACCGAAACGCTTATATTTTTTGTAGGAACTACATAAGGAGTAAATCAACAAAAAATAGTAATCGCCAGTTGTTAATTAAGATGAATTTTAAATTATCCAGAATAGATTTATCGGATGTTGTTTCTAAAAGCAAACGTTTCAAAATCAACAAGAGAAGCATTACTGCTCATCAAATAATTAACCAAATAGGCGTTAATTTCACTTCGTCCGACCGTCTTATAAAAAATGACTAGAAATAAAAGAAAAATTAAATTTAGAACAAGTAAACAATACAATGTCGTTTTTGTTAGAGTTGCAACATTCAAGGCAAAATTCAAGTGTCAAACTTCGCTGTGGTGTGTCACATCAATAATTTGCTTTTAATCTTTCTATTTCTAAATTTCTAGTGATTTACTTGGTTTGTTTTCGTTAAAAATGGATGTTATAAACAAACTCTATTCCTCGGTATCAAGCACCGTTTCGCAGTTGTCCGCTGTTTTACCGGGTAACCCTGTGACTCGTGAATTTGAGGCCTCTTATCAAATAGCTAGTGCTGGTCCAGGTAAATTGATAACAATTTTTGTTTGTTCATATTCAAGTAAATTAAAATCCAATAACATCAAAATTGATTCAGCGAATATTTTGCACAAACATAAAATGTAAATAAATCGTTAGTTTCATCAGAAAAACATGTACTTTTTTAAAACAGCTGTTTTTAAAAACCAAAGTTTTCATTGTTAAAATCCTTGTATAACTTAGAATAACCTTGAATATAATCTTAAATCTTTGTTTTTTGTATTTTAAGGTTTTTAATGAATTTTCAAACTAAAACATTTACCAACACCAAATACATATGAAGAAATATTGTTTTATTGATCTTTTTATAATGGTTTACTGATGTTACTTATTAAAATTTTCTCTTTAAGGTCTGCAATGGAAAATTTATAAAGGCTTTAAAAAGTCGACCAAGCAAGATGTATCTATATTTGTATTTGAAAAGCGGAGCTTGGACAGGTGGAACAAAGGAGATCGGGATGTCATGCTGGAGACACTAAAGAGGGGTATCACGCAGCTGACTAAACTAAGACATCCTCAACTCCTCACCCTTCAGCATCCCTTAGAAGAAAGCCGAGAAAGCTTAGCATTTGCAACTGAACCAGTGTTCGGTAGTCTCGCCAATATGCTCGGGAGGACTGACAACATGCCCCCGCCTTTACCCGCAGACAAAGAACAGAAAATGTTAGAAATTGAAATTAAATATGGATTACTACAAATCATGGAAGGGCTTGCCTTCCTTCACAGCGATGTCAAACTCATACATAAGAATATTTGTCCAGAATCGATAATAATCAATCAACAAGGGGCGTGGAAGATATTTGGTTTTGATTTCTGCGTGTTGAATGCTGGTCAAAATACTGTGACTCCAAGCTGGCCTTTTGCGGAGTATTGTCCAGCGATGCACGCCTTTACTCAACCCAATTTGGACTATATAGCTCCCGAGTGTGTCGTATCAGCCAGCCATTCTCCCGCCAGCGATATATTCTCCCTGGGAATGGTGATCTACGCAATCCATTCTTCGGGTCACCTGCCTCTTGCCAGTCACCAGGATAATTATACCCGATGCAAAAAATTTGCTAGCACTTTGAAGCATATACCAAATAGCAAATACAATAGTATACATGAGGATCTCAGGGATTATGTTAAATTGATGTTGAACAGCACTCCGGCACTCAGACCCGATCCGCATCAATTTATAAAGGTATGTTTGTTTTTGTTCTAGCAGTTCTAAGACCATATTTGTAAGGTCCTTTAACTTAATAATCAACCAACACCTAGACTGACTGTGCCCAAATATGCCCAGAAAAGAAACACAGAATCAAAGCTGTTCCTAACTCAATGCAAATACATGTACATACAACCATTATGGTACACAAGTCATCAACTTATTTGTATCTTGTTGATCCTTGTCAGTTTTGTTTCCTATTCAGGCATTCTTATAGTATCGTTTTAACCTATTTATAACAGAAGATTGAACTCTAATTTTAAACCTTATTTTTTTCCAGATTCCATTCTTCGATGATGTCGGCGTCAAAACACTAAATTACCTAGATTCATTATTCCAATGGGACAACCTGCAAAAGTCTCAGTTTTTCAAGGGTTTGCCACAAGTTCTCCAGAAGTTACCGCACAGAGTTGCGATTTACCGAGTTCTTCCTTGCCTGACCAAAGAATTTGTGAATATTCCCATGGTGCCTTTCGTCCTACCAAATGTGCTTATAATAGCTGAGAATTCCACAAAGGAAGAATTTGTCAAACACATTCTTCCTGCGTTGAAACCCGTCATGCAAATCCAAGAGCCGATACAAATTTTACTGATCTTTATGCAAAGAATGGAATTGCTATTGAAATACACGCCACCCAGTGAAATTAAATCGGATGTTCTTCCGATGTTGTACCGAGCTTTGGAATCCGATGCCCAGCAGATCCAAGAACTCTGCTTATTTGTGATCCCCACCTTTGCGTCTTTGATTGACTTTCCGGCCATGAAGAACTCACTCCTCCCGAAGATAAAGAAGTTGTGCGTGACGACAAACTACTTATCTGTGAGGGTAAACTGTCTGCTGTGTATTGGAAAATTACTAGAACACTTGGATAAGTGGCTGGTCTTGGACGATGTCCTGCCTCTTCTACCAACAATTCCTTCTAGGGAGCCGGCGGTGTTGATGGGAATATTAGGTAATCTGTCTTTATCACTTCATCTGCTGTTTGACTGCACAACAAAGGTCTTAATGATGATTCATTGAAGTTTTACCGCAAATCCTTTGTGTGTCATCAATCATTATTTAATGCTTAAAATCACTAAATAGATAGCAAAAGATAACAATGTATAGTTCTAAATAATCCCCGGTACCGTGGTTCCGCACTTTTATTTCAATATTTAAAATAAAATGTTTTTCAGTAGTCTTCGGTCTTAGCCAGATTCTTCATTGCACTTCTTAAATATCATGGTAGTTCTTTAAAAGTATGCAAAATATCACATTAATACCTAATTTCACAAACAAATTTCCAGTCTGTGCCAGAGGCGGCTCCAGGGAAGGTCATTAAATATTTATATTTGTAATATATCATTGAAGAAGAAAACAATAATAATCTACATTAAAGTATGAAAATGAACAAGACATAGAAAAATAATAAAACATAATGGTCACAACTGGGACTCGAACACAGATCTCACGTCTTACTGGGACAGCGCTCTACCAATTCAGCCATTGCGATCTATTATATTACTATCACAATGGCTGAATTGGTGGAGTTCCATCCCAGTAAGACGTGAGATCTGGGTTCGAGTCCCAGTTGCGACCATTATGTTTTATTATTGTTCTGTGTCTTGTTAATTTTTATATTTTAATTTAGATTATTATTGTGGTCTTTTTCTTCAATGATATATGTATTACATTGATGGGAATAATTTTCAGGTTAAAGTTGAAAAGATAGTTTTTCTTTTATAAAAAAAACTATATTTGTGACTATAACCTTTGTATAAGTAGTAATAAATTACCTACTACACCTTGTAATATTTAACTGGAAATCATTATAAAAGTCATTTACCTACCCAAAGAAAAACGTGCAATCTTAATACATATATAAAAATGAATGTATCTTTGTTTGTGTCTCTTATGGGTTACCTAAAGAATTCATCGGATTGTGATGAAACTTTGATGATTTGTCATGAGCATGCCTGCGATGTTTCATATATATAGTGCAAGTGAGCTCTAGCATTATGAAATTATTTCCTATACCATTCATCCGATTGCTTTGAAATTTTGGTGAGTTGCTATGCGCACACCCACTAATGTTTTTACATATAATGGTGAGCTCTGACATTATGAAATATTCTTCATCTTCTAATATATAAAAATGAATGTTTGTTTGTATGTTATGCGCGGCCATACCGTTCATCCGATTGTGATGAAACTTTGGGAATATGATGTGCGCATACCCAGGATGGTTATAGGATAGTGAGCTCTGGTGTTATGAAATTATTTCCTGTACTATTCTTGAGACTGCAATTAAAATTGGATCCGATTTCGATTAATTTTTTTTTAATTGTTGTGCACATGCCCACAAATATTTCTATATACTGGTGAACTCCGGCGTTATGAAATTTGCATAAAAAAATTAAATAGGTCTCGAGAGTTGTTGGACAAATGGGTATATTTTATGGAGTCAAGCGGCAGGGAAAATAGGCGGGAGGGGAAGGGGGGCGGGGGTGGGGGGTATGCTGGAGGGGAGGAGGGAATTAAGGAGGGGGGTTCGCGGGAGTTTGGAAGAGGGAAGGGGATGACGGAGAAGGTGATAGCGGAATTTGTGAGGAGGGGGTTTGCGAGAAGAGGGAACTGGGAATGCTGGGAAGGTGAAAGGGGAACGAGGGGGGGGGAAGGGGACGAGGGTGGGGAAGAAGAGGTGGAAGGAGAACGGGGATAATAGCAAAGGACACGAAGGCAGAAACAATTTATTTAATTGGCATTGCAACGCATGCCGGGAACTAGCTAGTATATTATATTTATTGAATCTGCTATTTTTTTAGGGTTCCATGACAACTCAATAAAGTGGCATTTCAACATCCCTTTGAAAAGGCATTAAAAGTGATGGAAAAAAATAACAAAATTAGCCCATAACCTAACCTTCTTAAGTCAGTTTCTCATTGCTGAGGATCGTGACCCCCTACTCCAATTTCTGGTGGACATGGCTTCTCCACTCGTCGCGGTTCTGCACTGCGGGGAGAGCTGCGGTCACTGAACCTAACCTAACCTAACTTAATCTATTTAACCACTCAAGCGCTTTTTGCCACATTTTGGCACTATTTCCAAAACCTCGGATTGCTTTGTTGTCAAAATGTGTCAAATTTTCAATATTTAAAAAAAAATTAAAACGACTATATAATATATTGTACGTTCAAATGAATATTCTCTAGATTCTTTAAAATCTTTTAAGGTTAAAGATTTATTTATATTTTTTTTATAAATCCTACAAATATGTGATAATAGAAAAAATATAGGGGAATTCATTGGCTACATAGAACTATAATCAGTTTGTATGTCTCCATATTCAAATTCGGAGGTATGATTTTTTTAATGTGGACGGAAAAGTTTCCTTTAGCAATCCGAGAAAAAATATTTTAATTGCTCTGTCGCTCCAGTGGAAAAATGAGTTTTTTTCCTCACTTTAATGACATTTCAAAGGATTGTTGAAGTGCCACTTTGTCAAGTTGTCTAGTCACCTCTTTTTAAGGTACAATACAAATAAAAAATAGTGATAAATACAAAAAAAAAAAAAAATGGTTCAAATCAAGTAATCTTTGGTTAGTGACGTAATGTTTGTTGAAATTATCTTTTTCTTTTAATATGACATCAACTAATTTAGAAAAATATAATCAAAAACTACATACAACAGCAAAAGAACATTCCAAACTATCCAAATTCAAAATAATGTTTATTTGTGTAACTAGCCGACCTAAGTTCATAACTACGTCTCTTTTCATATACTTAATTATATTCATCGTTTTGTGTCACATCAGTCTGTCTCAGAGATGGTCCAAACCTTCAGTTTGCGAAATTTCATCTGCATAATATTTGGTCATAGGGTCATAGTGTCATCTCGTTTATTGTATGATGCGTAAAGAGACAGAAGATGGGTTAACTGGCTTTTTGACCGAGCTTAGGAACACGCAGAATTGGTAGAACTTCTAGAACAAAAATTTTAGATGTCGCTACTCGCTATCTGCCAATGTGGCTGCTTGCTATTTGGCAGTATTCATATCAATTAAGAATTTGACCAGTTGTTTTTATTTGTATAATATTTTATATCAACTATTTCCATCTTATTTTTTTGGGGGTTCAATGTCCAATAGACCTTAGGGGCCGGCAACCTGTGTTATATGCCCCGTTCTTATTGCTGCATTTCATTTATGCTTATTGTATTTGATTTCTCCAGGGGTATACAAGTTGGCAATGAGTCACAAAAAGCTGGGCATAACCAAGGAAGTGATGGCCACCAAAGTGCTGCCGTTCCTCATGCCTCTGTGCATAGAGAACGGGCTGACCCTCAACCAGTTCAACTCTCTGATTGGCCTCGTCAAGGATATGCTCAGGCAGGTTGAGGGAGAACACCGATCTAAACTGGAGCAGCTGAATTCTATCCAAAATGAATCCAAGTAAGCTTTTCAATAATATTGATAAAAGATCTAATGCCTCGTTCTGACCTAACAAGTAGTAAGTTGAGTGGGGAGTAACTCGCTACTTGACTCACCAAAAAGTGTTCGCACTGCTGTCAAGTAGAGTTCATTAGTAAGCGACGCCTCGCTACATGACGGGCTGCAACGCAATAAAGTAAATACGCTAATTAAGCTGTTGTAATGTTTATTTTAGAAGATGTGGAAGAAAAATTAGTGAGATGAAAATAAATAAACTATAGTCATGAAAATAGATTAATAGCCGCGAAAATAAAGAATTTTAGAGTAGCATTTTCGCATCAACAGGACGACATATTGCGCGTGTCTGCGTCTACGAATGAACCGCGCATGTCAGTGCGCAGGGCCGCGTGGAGGGGGACTCTACTCGCTGAAAAAAAGAACCAAATGGATTTTTTTTTTTTAATCTTCATTTGAACACCCGCTAAACTGCCAAAGCAGTTTGTCAGTAGGTCAATTTAACAATAATTATAATATAATGATTAAGTACACATATTACAAGAAACCACAATATGCAAAATAAGTACAGAAGAATAACTTATGATATAAAAATCTTCACTGGCTCAAATGTCCTGAAAGAATCCAGTTCAAGCTCTGCTGGATGGTATTTAAGTCGCTTAACGCAATGGCTCCGGCTTACTTATCGGAACTGTGTATTCCTGAAAATTCCAATTCTCGACAATCAACCCTCAGGTCAGCAGCATCATCAGCTATCGGAAGGTTGAAGGAACCAAAGCGCACACCAGACACTAAGTTCGGTGAGCGCGCTTTCGGAGTGTCGGGACCTAAAGCATGGAATAGGCTGCCACATGAGTTAAGAATGATTACAGACTCGGCGGAATTTAGAGCTAAACTTAAAACTCATCTGTTCGGACTGTCTTATCCATAAAGTCAAAACCTTCTCACTTTCACATTCACAGCCCGTGACATTGTAAATAACTAATTGTGAAAATATGAGCTAATTCTTTTTTGTAAGCTTTTATAATGGTCACTTGATGAAAATTCTCCAGTCGTAAAGAATCATTAAATTCTCAAGTCTTTCAAAGTAAGTATTAACTCACCTTTGGCATTATACTTCTTATAAGTGAATACCAAAAGTGATGGGGTCAGTAAATGTAAAATCATGCAAAGTCCAGTGTTTTCAATATAATGTCCTCCGCGTGCAAATTGGTATCTTCTCCAAGCATAAACTTTCTTATTAAAGTGTGTTTATCGGAAGTGACCGACCAGGTAAGTATGTTTCTGTATACAATTGTAAATAATAAACTTAAATATAGCCTAAGAATTATATTTTAAATTGTACAGCGCCCTTGAGGTGATTTCTCACAAAAACGGCGCTATACAAATTATCCAATTATTATTATTATTATTATTATAATAACAATTCAACCTACTAAAGAGCTGACTAGCCTACTCTACTAAAATTGTGGTGTTCGGACACGTTTAGTTACTAATATATTTGCTACTTGACTAAAATACTCTCCTAGTCAGATTAAGGAATAAGTGATACTATCACCTATCAGAGGCAAAAAATTTCATTTGTTTACCAGTTGTAGGTAATTATTTTTGTTTGTTTGAAACAATTTCCTAATTTACTGATCAGAAGGGTGATTCTGTATCTTTTGTGTTCAGTTAGTATTACGAGACATTAAGAGGAAAGAGGAATATAAACACCAGAAATATTTGACTTCTTATCCATTTAGAAATCGGCTTATTTTTGGTATTATCTGTACGAGGAAAGTAGCGCCAATGTTGTTGTTTTTTTTTTATGAATAATTTTACGAGAGTGAAAAAAAGTTAGTCAATGGATCGAGTCAAAAATAATCTTAGCCATAAAGGGGTATTTTTTAAAAGTTGTTTCTTGTATAACTTTATATTTATGTAATGAAAAAACAAATTTAGTACTTTACGCTAATATTTTTTATACACACACTACACTTTTTTACTACACACTACAAGCCTATCGTGCATTCTACAAGTCAGTCTACAAGATGTCAGATGAGTGGATTAATTACCTATTTAAATACACAAATTACTATTTATTATTAGTTATTACTACTTACATATTATAAGACATTCATAAATGACTATGTATCTGTTTGTTGTATTATTTTGATGTTGGTACGTGATGACATTGGATTTGTAAGTTTTTCCACAACTAACATGTCTTAACGAGGATTACGCTATATTATGATGTATTGATAGATTGCATGTAAAAATTAAGTACCTAATGTATAATGGTAGCTCTACTATTATTCACTCTCAGCCTAACCCAACTTATCTAAACAGCGTCCTTCTCTAAGTGACTTACCACATTTGACCGATTCCCACATTCGCTCTATCTGTTCTACTTATGTTGGTTCCTCATTGCTGAGGATCGTTACTCTTACTCCAATGTTCATGGTGGACGAGGCATATGGTTGTGGTTCTGCGCTGCGTGGAGAGCTGCGGACACCGACATATCAGATGCCAGTGATACTTGGTCACTCCAGTGCATTAGTGACCTTCCTCTGCTTCGTCTTTGTCAGTGACTATGAGTTTTTCCAAGTTGGAGTCCTTGCCTTGGAGTTTGGTGAACAATGTATCGAAAGTTTCTTAAGATACGTTGTAGACAGATATTTGAAAGCCCATTGTTGATGCCTAGCTCTTCCGGAATTAGACACAATTGTGCGTCTAGCTGTCGATGGAATCCTGAGCATTTTTCTCTAGCACTACATTTTGAAGGCATTTATCCACTTTCTTTCGCTGGCTCTAAGTATCCATGTTTGCCCCATCTGTTAGGTTATTTTTTTTTTTTAAATATTATAACTGCTGAATAATTTCTTTATCCTTTTCAGGGCATTTGAAGCCAACTTGGCTGCGTCTGCAGGCCCCCTTGTAGCCCCTCCTGTATCTCAGATGGACGATATGTTTGGGGGACTGACAATGGACTCCTCCAACAAGCCCCAGAACAAGCAGACTCCAGACAAGCCTCAGAATAACTCCTTCACAAACCATTCCAACGGTGCACAGAGCTTGTCTATCCAAGATAAACAAAGGTAGGCATTATAATATTTAAATTAAACAGAATTTGAATGATTCAAGTTCTGTGATAATTCTGTTACTGTTTCATCATGGGTCGGACGCTTCACATATTTGGCTAGTAACAGAACTTGAATATTATCTTTAAAATTTGTTGAATTATTCAAAATTCGAATAGCCTGTACTTGGTATTCAAATAACAAATTACGGTTTTTAATTTATTCTAAAAGGCAACTTTAAAAAAAGACGAAATATTACTAAACCCTAAAATTTACGCTCTTCTCCTGCAGGGTTACGAAAGTATCCATTACTCATGTTGTACTCACGTCACGAACAACTTATCGCGCATAGCTACTGAAATAATAAGACTCCTGTCATCACCAAAACTAGAATGCTGTCATAACCTTACTCGCAACAAAACTATTGCTGTAGCTGTCGTTTTTTATCCTGTTATTTACTGTTTTTTTCCTAACATTGATCTAAAGCACACGCATTGTTACAAAATGTCTGACTCAAGTCACTCCAAGTCTCGACGAATGTCGGAATGACCTTGCCTGGCTGGTCATGGGAGACTGGCATCGCCGACTAAATTACAAAATACTTTTCTATCTCTAAATTGGCTATTATTGATGTGTATGTATGTATTCATTTTTCCATCCTTCAGAATCGCCCAGCAGCAAGAGAGCATGACGAGATACAACAATCAACAAACTGCCGCACCTCTTCAGCCGAGACCCCACCAAACCGTCGCCCCGCCCCGGCCCAAGGACCTCACGGACAGTCTCATGCAGTCCAACCTGAGCCAGATGATCACACCGCAGAAATCCAACTCCTTCTCTTCCCTAAACTCATCTCTGAGCAGCCAAAGCATCAGCATGATGAGCATTACTTCCATCACAGACTGGTCTCCACATAACTCGGTTCAATGGAATAATAAATCTAACACTTCAGTCTTAAACCCACAAATGGTGGGGTTCGGTAATAATGAATCTCAAAATAAGCAACCTTTATTGAACCAAACCAACATGAACCTGAATTCACTGGATAATCATCGTTCTTCATCTACCCCTTCTTTTCAACTTAATAAATCGCCCACCCAACAACCTTTGCTTTCTTCCAATGGGACTAATCCAGCCACCAGCCCAAATAGCGACATCATGGACTTTCTCGGATAAATGTTGCCTAATTTCCCGCGCCTTGCTTTCCGGGGAATAACCAAAAAAATGATACAAATTGTGATAATTCATCAACATAAAATGTGTAAATATTACATAATCATTAGAAAAATCATATTTTAAAAGGCTTTTTACCGGCTTTCTCCATGCAAATCAATGATATAAATAAATATTATTTAACATGACTTTCGTATTAAATTTATTCAAATTTGTTACTTGATTCTTTTGTTAAAAAGTTTGCATAAATTTTTATTGCACAACATGTATTTTTATTCGGCGTATAAATTTATATAAGCTATGTATTTGTTATTTTACGAGATAAAATCTCTTTTCTTTTAATTTATATAATTTATCCCTTGAGTAAATTTTATTTATATTTGCGTGACTGATAATGAAAACAATGTTTATGTATTACGATTTACGTAAATGTTTAGTTCAAGAATTATGAATGAAATTAGTCAAAAAATGTACGTATCTACCAATTTAAATTTTCTTTTTATTAAATTGTATCCACGTATTTTTACATTCCTTGTTATCATAATTATTACAAGCTAACTTTTATACATATTGGTATAAATTATTGCTTAAAAATTTAACACTTTCTGTAAGAAAAATGTGTAACGCGGCATTCATGATTTACAGAAAATATTTATAAATATTCTACTTACTGCGGCTAAAATCAAATAATTTTTAGTTGTGCATTAGAATCATATATATGTACTATTGAAATCATTCAAAATCACGTCCATGTAGAAACAAATAATCTAGGCTTAAATAAAATGAAGTACTTAATTTTTTTTTTAAATTGATGCATCTATATATTACATTATTGTGGAAATTTCATATTTTATATTCATGATTATAAGTGTTTTAATATATATTATATAACGTGTTGCCATTCCAAGATATAAAATTAAAGGTAACATACCTATCTAATAAAGATATTATTGTAAAAGTAATTCATTTTATATATTATGTAATACATTAATTTTTTTAGGTCATAACATCCAAATTTAATTGTATTTTTGATGCATAAATTATTGTTTAATACAATCATTGTCTCTCAATTTTGCATGTCTATCCTGTGACCACCGTAAACATTTGGTTTATGTGATTTTTTTTTTTTTTATATGCAGTCAATTAATTGCGCTTAAGTTGTTGAAAGCGAGCGTAGGAAAAATATATTTTTTCAATATGATGTAAAATATTTGACAGTTCTCACCTTTCTCTGCGAACTCAATTTTTATAACATTTCTTTTGTGATATATCACAAAAATTACATCAAAATAATGGAGATAAAACGATCTTCCTAATAATCACTCAAATCTATGCTTTCCACAATGGATTTATATCAAAAACAATGAAAAAATATAGACATCGAGTACGACTCCGTTCATATTATCAAGCGGCAGCCATTTTGTCCGCCATATTTGATGCCCGGCGCGTCATTGGGAATTAATTTGAATTATTCCAAATTGGCTAGACCCTATCCAGTAATTCGTTACATCAAGAACGAGAATGGCCCAAGCGATTCTGACCTTGTTCTTCATACAATTTCTTTATACATAAGGGACAAAATCCAAAAAATCCGGACCCGCCGGGGGGGACTGCGGCCTGCGACGGGTTAATTGGTACATTGGCTTGTGGGGACAGCTGGTTATTTGGAATAAAACCCAAGGTACATAAATCAAATAGAGAAATTAATTTACTTTGGGACACTATTCCGTTTAATTGGGACAAATTCCCATCTGAAGTTGATGCAAAACATGTCTCAGTAAACGAATTTTAGTTAAGGCAAATGGATGTTATACGAAGAAAGAGCAGATGGGGGAAAAGGATCCAGATGTCGGGTTTGGTTTTCTGTGGTTACTTGTCGAGGCGTGAATATTAGAGGTCCTGTATTGAAGGCAAATCAGAGGAGATGTCTAAAAAGTTGGGCCACGATGATCTCAAAGCAATTGATGGTTGATTACCTCGATGGAAAGTAAGACACAACATCAAATTTTAAAAAGCGCACTTTGAAAAGGATATTGCTGATAAGTTTCTGAGCAGTGGAGAAATACGACAATTCCAATTTTCTTTGAATCATTTAATGCAGATGATATTGGCAATGCAGATGAAACCAACTGAATTATCATGCTACGCCATACGGTTCTCTATGTGATAAAAACAATTTTATTTATACCTATTTTTTAATATTCATCATTATTTTTTCTGTAATTTAATGTTATTTCAAAAAAATAATAATATTTAAAAACATTTGAAAGAAACAAAGTAAATACTATATTTTCAGGGGGTCAGCGAGCTTCTGAGTTAGGCAAACAACTTTGAAAATGGATGGAGAGAAAAGGGAGGCAATTATTCTTGCATATACAGCTCATCAAGTAATACATAGTTCCCCTCATTACCTTTCTCTGTTCACCTCTGGTTCAAGGGCTCCGATCAAGTGCTTCAAAAGCACTGAAGTCGGGGCTTGCTTCTCCATGTTCGATATATATTCAGAATCAGGATTAATTGCATTTAAGCATTTGAACGCCCCTGGTTGTTTTGAAGGTGAATAGATTAATAAACTTCAATTTCTTAAATGCTTGTATTAAAAATAAATCTTACAACAATAACACGATTACAATATAAAAATAATAATTAATAAAACAGGTTGATTGTAAATACATACATAACATAAACTACAACAAAAACGTCATACCAGTTGTGATAAAATGCAAACTGGCTGCAATTATGAAGCATGTTTCGTAGGTGTAGTTATGTAGTAGCATTATGAACAATATGAGAAGTGCGCATATGAAGTTCGACGCAATGGAGATGACCGACGCGTCAAAGTTTGTTGTCATGTTGTTGTAGATGGGTTTCTGCGCTATGTACATTGCGTTGGTGGCAAACACCGCCAGCATGCCGAAGAATACACGCCAGTTTTGGGATTCGATCCTGCATAATGCTGAAAGAAAAAAAAAGTTATATAGCAACAAAATTGATTTAAAATTTAATATTTGATTTTTTTGTGTGATTGGTGCATGATGCGAAATATTGAGGATATTGCATTGACCAACAATGGTTTAGGAAGGGCGGGTGGATGTTAAAAATGACACCGAAACCAAAATTATTGGTTACCAAAAATTGGTTTAGAAAAAACATTTATCAAAAAGAAAGTGCATTATTTTGCAGTCAAAAGATCGCAAGAAGCAATGATTTTTTTTTGTTGGTCTGCAAGGACAAAATTTGTCTCCCAAGATATCATGTTTTTTGAAGCGAGGCGACGGAATAAAATGGGAAGTTATCCGAATTATTCTACCGAATTTGTAAGACACGCCATATCTAGAGTTGATATATTGATGCGATATTGTGATGCAGGAATCTTTTGATTTTTTATTAGTGTGGTAAATTATTATCACTCATTGGTAATTTATGACATTTTGTTTGTTAGAATTAACTGCTAACCTATATTATGTTAATAACTTCAAGTAGTGTTGAAATGTAAGTTTGATGTCACATTTTTTAAAATTTTGTTGAAATTGTATAATTTTCAATTTTTATTTATGAAGATCAGACTTCAATTGATATTGAAAAAGTGAAGGCATTCCATCCACCAATTTCTACATGCTACATCAACAAGTAAATTTTTGATGTAGCATGTAATGACAGTGCAATCCAAGCTTTATACTTAGAATGAATAATTTTTGGTTTGTTTTAATATATTATTGTGACTTACTTATCAACGCCGCCATGGCCATGACACTAAACAGTCTCAGAAATAGCTTTTCACTAGCAACTCCTGAAAAGAGAGCCGCCACAATAGTGAGGCACATGGCTCCAATGTGCATCACCGTGACCACGGCGATAACGGTTAACATATCCATCTGAGGTCCCTGCTGTGAAACATAGGCAGGAAACAAAGCCAAAAACACCAGCGTAGTGAACTTCAAAGACAACAGAATATGTGTGAATGCATACAGCTTTCTATCTTTCAAAACTGCCAGCAATACTATCAAATTCTTCTTTGTGTTTGCCGTTCTTCGCGCTGTTCCGGCGCTGGTGGTCCCGGGAGGTTCATACGTGAAGACATTATCGCCTGCCGCGTCGGCTGCAATCGTCGTCTCCCTGTACAGATCTTGCGGTTCTACAAATCTGTCAATCCTATCCCACTCGCTTACAAAGCTTGACCC
The DNA here is from genome assembly GCA_951813805.1 of Limnephilus auricula. NCBI lineage: Eukaryota > Metazoa > Arthropoda > Insecta > Trichoptera > Limnephilidae > Limnephilus > Limnephilus auricula. The sequence continues at coordinate 6,575,707 of OX638401.1, forward strand.
AAATGGGTTATTCGCGGATTCGTATCTCGTGAGCACGGGAGAATGCGTCTCGATCACTCGAACTGTATTAGCGTCGTTGAATGTACCGATTACATTCTCATCTTGGTCATCGTCAACTACATTTTCATCCACGTTTGTTTCTTGTTCTTTATTGTTGTTTGTTTCAACTTCTGTTTGTTCGCTCGTGTCCAAAGTTCCCACTATTTGTGATGTATAAATGTCTTCATCGTCGTCTTCAGTTACTTCTTTAAGTATTTTGTAGTTTTTGCTTAATGCTTTTACCACATACGTAGGGCGACTGAACAGTAACAGCGTGAAGCACATTTGTATAACTAGGCCTGCGTATATAACTAATGTCAAGCTGGCTCCGAAATGCGAACATAAAATGCCCATTATCAATGGAATCAATACGTTACCAAATACTATACTTGTTTTGTATATTCTTTGTATTAGGTCAATCTTTTTTCTAAAATAATGCTTCAAGAGAATTTCTGTCTGCTGAGTGGTTAACGAAGCTCCGATACCTGCAAAAATTATTATTAATAATCATCAATAACATTAATTATCTAAAGTTTAGAATGAGAGAGGAAAATTATTTAACGGATAATATACAAGACAAAGGTAGTAATCGATACTATCACAATCTCTGTACTCAAACAAGAGGATGCTTGATTTGTGGGATGACTTACATATATATAGATGGCAGGTAAAAATCTAGGCATCATTATGACCTTCTCTTTGGTTGATGTAGAGAAGCATAAATGAGATGAGCTAACAACCTAAAGAGTACCCCCTGGCTTTTGATGGGTGAGATCAGCCAATTCTCGACGGAATTGGTAACATTTTAGGGATTCCTAAATTATTTGGAGATCAACATGAAAAAGGTGATAAAGATTTATCTTTGTTTCAGTACCCACATTATTGGTGAAATAAAAAAAAGTTTGGTGACCCCTGTTTCAGTACAATGCTCCATGAATCAAAGGTATAGATAATTTTGAGGAAGTTGTCAACATTGACAGAATAATAATTATTGATAACAGTCAGGTTTGTTTGTTTTAAACATTCTTTACTTTCATATTTCATTTTATCACTTAAATATATTATGTACAACACAATACATGTTGGGAGTTGGGTCACAATATTAATTACACACCTATTAAATATATTACATGAAAAAAATTAACTATGTGCACATGTAAGAGGTGTAGGAACCAGAGAAGCAATATTGTCGCTACGCATACTGCTAGAAAAAAGAATAAAAAGAAACCAAAACACATTCATTGCATTCATAGACCTGGAGAAGGCTTTCGACAAAGTAGAATGGAAAAGGCTCTTCGAAATTCTGAAGAGAATTGATATCAAATATAGAGATAGACGAATAATCCAGGCGCTATACAAGAATGAGGCCGCTATAATTAGATGTGATAATGGTACAAAGGAAGCCAGTATAAAACAAGGGGTGAGACAGGGATGCTCTCTGTCACCTGTTCTTTTTAACGCCTATATACAGAGTGCGATTGATGACTTGAGAGAGAGAATGAGTCACAGAGAAGGTGTAAAGATACACGGACAAAAGGTGGATATGATAAGGTTTGCTGACGATATTGCTATGCTTGCTGAAAGCGAAGAAGAACTGCAAGAGGCCTTAACAATCATGCAAAGCATTCTTCAAAACAACTACAACATGAAGATAAATAAAGACAAAACAAAACTGCTGACTGTAGGCCGAACGCAACATCAGATGAGAGTAGAGATGTCAGGAGTTCCACTAAAGAACACCAAGGAGTTTGTCTACCTCGGGAGCAAAATAACATGGGACGGTCGGTCTAAGAGCGAGGTCGACAGCCGTATACACCAGGCTAGGCTTGCATTCAATAAAAGGTCGAAAATAATAGAATCGAATAATATAGACCTAAAACTGAGAATACTCCTCATCAAGACCTATGTATGGAGTATCTTGACGTACGGCTGCGAAACATGGTGCCTATCCGAAAGAGATAAACGGAGACTAGAGGCTTTTGAGATGTGGTCCTATAGAAGACTATTAGGAATTTCCTGGAGAGACCACATTACAAATGAGGAGGTTCTCCAAAGAATCGAAGGAGGAAGGCACCTGCTCAAGGCCTTGTCCGAAAGGCGTGCAAGATGGATCGGCCATATAATACGACAAGAAGGCCTCTTGCATGCCATAATGGAGGGTATGACCGAGGGGACAAACTCCAGGGGACGCCCACGCCGAGAGTACCTGGAGGACCTGCTGGTGGACATGCGCTGCTCATCATATGCAGAATTCAAAAGAGCCGCACAAGATAGGGAAGAATGGAAGAAGAAACTAAAGGAAATTGCTGCAAACCAATCCCAGGATTGAAACCAGAGAGACATGTAACCCAAAAGTTATTGCATTTGTTCCATTATTAAGTTACTAATTTTTTTAAATATTAGTCATTGGTCATAACAAGGTCATTAGTCATAACTGACAAAATTCAGACTGAAATCAAACTAATTAACTAACCATCATGCTGTTTCCTAAAGGGGTAGGCAGAGAGGACGGACCGCGAAACAACTTGGTCTTGGCATACATAATCTCTATTTTTCTGGTTCTTGACATGGCCCGACTCAAGAATCTGATTCACTTGATCATGCCATGACTCCCTCGGACGTCCCCTACTTCTTATACCATTCACACTTGCGTCATATATTCTCCTTACACTCCTTTCTTCGTTCATTCGCTCTACATGCCCAAATCATCTGAGGGTCCCTTTCATATTTTTACTTATTACGCTTACATCAGCCTTGCATTCCTTGCAGATCTCCACATTTCTCACACAGTCATACATGGTGTTACCACACGTAATCAAAAATGTCATATAGTCCAAATATGTAATAAGAATGAACTTGCTTAGTAACTTACCGAGTAGAATCCCTGAAAACACATTGATTGTAACATCGTTCTCTTCTGATTCTGCTGAAAAATTGGACATCATGATTCCTGCACTCATTAGCAACACTCCAGATATTGAAACGACTCTTGGCCTATTTGATATCAAAACAATTGTTCGACTCCATGGTTCTAAAAGCAACCAAAACACAGTCATAATAATTGGCACAAGGATAATGTTCTTATCCCAAATGTGAAACACTTGATTCTTCTCATATTCCTCCAGTAGATTCAGGTAGAGGATGATGATTCCATATGCAGCCAAAATGCTTGGAACTGAAATCTGGACACTTACGGCTCCCAGCACAATCATCCACCCGTATCCGCCATCCGGGGGTGTTGGTCCGAGTTCTGGATATGAAGCCACCACATTATCAATGTTCAATCGTGTTTCTCTGCCTGTATTTCTATTTTCTACTTGAGTTTCAGCCATTTCACTACAAATCACCAAATAAGTATGTAGTTGTGTTATTAGTAATTTATTTTAGGGTGTGCATTATCTCTCATTTGTTGGAGTGTTTGGAGTCATTATCTTATCTGATTACCTTATCTCTATACGAAAACAGAAGATTTAAATTAATCCCGCCATTATTTTTTTATCTTTAGGACTGTGTTGCCAGCTCACAAAATACCTGCAAATTAAATAAAGTGTTTTTGAAATAAGAAAGAAAAAATAAATTTGAAATAAGTAAACACAATGCTATAAACCCAGCATAACCATTATTACATGTAAGTATGTAATATGTATGCAAGTACATAACACCATCAAATGATTTTCAGTGTAATTAAAAATAGTGCACATTTGTACGAGTACTAATGCTTCCTTGAATATTTTAAAAAGAAAATATGCTTTTCAAAATAAACAATTCGATTTCTGTCATTGTTATTTTTACAGACGATTTCAGAGAACAGTATGAGTAAACATATTTTTATTATGTGTAATTATAAGAAAACAACATCTAAGGCAGCGTTTCCCAATTTTTTTTCGCCCCGGAACCCTTATCGATCATACTTTTCTAGGCGGAACCCTATTTTTATAAGAAAAAGATGTAGTTATAATACTTTCATGTTTACCTTGAAAAGAAAGGTCAAAAGTTTTGTGTAAAACTTACTTTAATGTGAAGAGTGATATTTTTTTACATTTTTTGTTAAAATAGCATTGAAATTAGGCTTTATGTCTGACAGCTGAATACGAAGATCTGGAGCTGCATCCAGTCTGTTTCTGTATTTGTTTTTTGTGTAAGCGTAAGCCGAAAAAACAGTTTCACACCGGTAAGTGGTCACAAACGGTAACAAAACTGTGATAGCCTTCTCGACGACTTCTGGATATTCGTTTTTAAGTCCAATCCAAAACTCATCCAGATTAGTTTTTTCTGAATTAAACTTTTGTAAGGAAGAAGAACATTTGATATCTATCAAAGTCTCGTACTCTGTTGCTGTAGGAGTCGACGGTTTCTTGTGAACTAGGAATGGATTCTGTACCCAGTCAATGTCCTACAGGTTTTTTTTTAGGAAAATAGTTGCGGCGGAGGAAGGGAAGGCGGTCAAGCGCGCTCGATCAAGCTTCCGTGCGCATTGTTCTGTTTGTTAAATTATACATACGTTAAATCTGGACAGAGCACGGAACCCTTGTGATGCTTCTACGGAACCCCAGGGTTCCGCGGAACACCTTTTGGGAAACGCTGATCTAAGGCATAATATGTAAATAAATAAAACAGTTTTTATATTAAAATATCTTGCAAACATGCAAAACTTTATTGCGTTTTAGCGTGGATATAATAAAATTGTGAGAAACAGCTTAAAACATATTTTAGAGAGACAAAGACAATACAATAATTTTATTTAGATGGACAAGTTTGTATCACAACTTAAATTTGACTGTTTGAAAAGTTTTCATAAGTAGATAGGTATTAAAAATTGCTGTAAAATAAACATAATATTGTTTTAATTTATTTTGAAATAGCTTTTTTACATTGAAGTAAATGTATTTAAATAACACTTCAATATTTTCAGTAATTTGTTATTTATCAAAGATAAGAGAAGCCAATAATACCTTACTGATCAAATAACCAGGAAATTAACAATAAAAGTGTATAGTTTTAGGCCTACTATTGTACAAGATATTTGTAAAGGGTAGGTACAGACTTAAATAGTAATTAATATTTTGGAGTAAATTTTAATACAATTCCATAAGTAACAAAAAATGTTGTCCTATTATAATAACCAAAAATGTGTGCGTTTCAAAATAAATTATTTAACACTCTAATAAAAACTATTTTATAATTGGCAAATAGGGAGTATTGTGCTATATAATCAATATATAGTGAACAACAAAATTTCCCTGGAACTGTTATTTTAAGTAAGTACCTACCAGTATGAGTATTTGTGCCCTAGAATAGTCAGGTAGGTACTTATTTTATTTGAAAAATCTTGAATTTACTACATATTAACTCAGTTTACCCAATCAAGATTAATCTAGAAGAGAACTTAAAATTATTATTTTTTTTAAATAATTTATTAATGTTATATTATGACGATTCCAACGCACTTTATGATATCATCATGCATTATAAAATGTTTAAATTAAATTATTGAAACAAATTATGGTGAAGAACAGAACTCTTTTAATTTTTGCAACTCAATGTGACATTATTGCTTTATTTTTATAAAAAATTGTGTCTTATACTCAACTTTAATGCATCACTTCAAAAACATAATTCAGGTACCTGTACATTACACAGGCTTGTGAATAATATGGGTGGTCTGCTTTCTGTTTTAAAGAAATATAAATGGTTAATTTTACAACTCTGTAGTTGAAAGGTAGGTAGATACTTATTTATTATGTCTTACTGTAGGAAAACGTTCAACCAAATTTCTAGAATTTCTAAGGCGCTCCGCTGACGAGGCAACTGAAACCATACTAAAACCGGCTGGTTTCTATGTCTTGATTGGTCAAAAAGCTTGTTTAACCATAGACGAAGAACAACCAGCTGACAGCTGGCAACTAGCAACGGCCGGCCACGCAATCAGCAGTGCGAATCGCGTGTCACCGCTTGCGTTACCATTGACAATGGGTTTTTGAGTGATTGTGTAGTGTGCGGGTCATCACATTGTCATACAAAGACAGTTGCCAGTTGACAGTTTTCAGTTGCCTCAGTGAGCGGATCGCCTAACTTATCTTTTATGACAGAGAGAAAGCAATGTGAAAAAAATGTTCTATTGTATTAGCAAGGCCACCTATTTGTTTTTCCTAATTAAATTGAAGCACGGAAGCAACTTGGTTTCAATATTTAAAAATAGTATAGGTACTATGTGAATTTTAAAATCCCCAGCCATAAAGGTTATAATATTATTGTCTACAATAAGAAAGCCTACCAATAATTACAAAATGTGTCAGTAATAATTTTGTTTAATAATGTTTGTAAATCATAATGATATGAAAAAGAGATCCAAATTTGATAGCCACATAAAATATTACAACAATAGTAATTTATCACTGACATATTTTTCAATTACCATATTAAATTTTGTAGATACAGTGGAAGCCAAGATGGGAGGGAAACAGATTATGCAAAGATGTTTTTGAATAATTGAACAAGTTACTTATTAAAAAAAATTAACTAAAAGGAAAAGTATACCAGACTATTGTTAGACCCGCGATAATGTATGGCTCCGAATGCTGGACCATGTACAACTCCTAGACCAGGCAAATTGAATCAGCAGAAATGCGAATGCTTAGATGGTCGGTAGGAGTGTCACTAAAAGATTAGATAAAAGTTCACGCATTCGTGGTAGCCTGGGTGTCACGGACATAAACAGTAAGCTAGAGGAACGACAGTTGAGATTGTATGGTCACATAAAACGGAGACCACCAGACCACTCAGTGAAGCAGGCAATGTCCATGGAGCTTCATCGACAGTCATCCAGAGGAAGGCCAAAGAACTCCTGGATGATTCAATGCTCCAAAATCCTTAGTAGATACGGCCTGGATGAAAGCGATACCCAGAACCGAAGAAGCTACAACCTGAGAATGAGGAGAGCCGACCCCAACAGCCTACCTAGGCAATGAGTTGGGAGAGTGCAAGGAAGAAGAAGACTTATTAAAGAAAAATAAAAACTAACCTTTTAAAGTGGTAATCCAACTTAGATTCGAAACTGTTTTTTTAATGTACTTTTCACTTATTACGGTACTTTTTAAAGCAATACCTAATGCGTATTTTCTTTTAGAAATATTTACATCGCTATGTAACGAACATCGCTAACTGAACACAAAGGAAAATTATTATTCACTGACAACAAATCACACAGACGGTGATAAATAATGCAATTTTCTTTGACATCTGAGAACAATTAGTTTATGAAGGCCAAGAAATCTCTGTATGGAGCTAGATATAATGTGAACACAATGCTATAAACCTATATGAATTTGTTTTAATAGCAGTCCATAATCAAGATACTTATGTAAATATTTATGTAGTATGTATATGTGTGGACAGTTGATCCTCCAACAGTTCCCGAAAATTATAATTATTATAAGAATATTATATATGTATTTCAAACCTAAAATTGTCTTAAAAAATACATTTAATATTAAGTTGGTATGAATATCAAACGAATTTATTTAAAGTGTCTTTCTTTTATATATGCTGGTGTTTCAGTATTCAGACACGTATTTTTATCCTTGAAGCATTTGAATGGAAATATGTTTTATATTTTTGTTATTTGGCAGTACATCCTCTGTGCACACCCCTTCAGGGACACTTAGTTTATAAGTATGCCGGGCGGCCAGCTTTCGGGGGATCGACTGTCATGAAATTGTATGCAACACCATCAAATGATTTCCACTGTAATTAAAAATACTGCACACTTGTATTAGTACTAATGCTTCCTTAAGGATATTAATGATTAGTTCTCCAATGAAGAACCTAAAAGCTACAATCCGACCAATGACCAATAATTGTCCACGGTAAAAATACAGTTGGTTTTGTATGACAAAATTTAGATTTTTTAAATGTATGAATGCATCATATTGTAACCTGAAATGAAAAAACCAAATTAACAGACTTTGAGCGATAAATTCTACAAAATAATCATTGGACCTCCATTCGAAAACCTTGATATGAATTATTTAGTTTTTGTCATTTTATAGGATTCCTCCAGGAAGTCCGTCAGTCTGTAATTTTCGTTATACACAAAATTGTGTGTTGTTGTTGTAAATGATTATTTACAGAAGACTGATTATTTCAATGATTGTAAAAGCATTTAAAAAAATTTGCAAGTTGGCGGGAATTTTTAAACTTGCTCATATGCGGGCCATTTATAATTCGTTTGAATAGTGTTGGGTAGGACACGATTTTAGAATGAGGTTTGTATGAGGTACTAAAATACTGAATTGAGGTGAGGTGGGAAGTGACAAGTGTGAAGTGTGAGGTGTAAAAGAGTCAAATAGGAGCTAAAATATTGTAAAGTGAAAGTGTATTTTCGTAGCTAGAGGATTTCAGAGAAAACATTTGAGGTGGCTGGAGAATACAGAAATTCTGAGATACAAAAAAGTCGCTTACATGAAATCTAGTAATGTGTCAATACAATCCTCACCACCTCAGAAGAATTGTAGTAATAAAAAGAAAAAAGAGTTGGGACAAATATATTTTGTGAAGTGGTGGGACATTTCACGTTTTTGTGTGGGACATTTCACGTTTTTGTGTGGGACATTTGTAGTGCATCTTTCAATGAGGTACTCAATACTACAGTGGAATCAACGCAGAGGTTAACCGAGGATGGACTGTGTGGTAGAGGATTGGAGCAGAGCGCCCGAGGACTGGAGGCGTATGGCGATGGACCGCATTTGATGGAGTGCATTTGTAAAGGAGGCCAAATCCCACCCTGATTATAGCATCGTGATGATATTGTAGTTCCTAATTTCACCGTGGGCAATTTGTCAGTGGTGGCACTGTCTGAATCATTAAAAAACTAATCAATGAAGACATATTTTGTCACAACCCATTTTTTTATAATGTTGGTCAATAAGAAATGAATGAAATAGAATAATAATTATTGTAAAGAGAAGATCTACTCTGAAGGAAAACACTATTCTGTTTTAAAAGGCATATTTACATTGAATTCAAGAGATTACACCATAGAAGTATTACATAATATATAGCACCATTAAATCTACTTTTTTAAAGTAAGATGCTTATTTCAAGAGATCAGGAACAAATGCAGACGATGTTAGTAAAATTCAAGGATTTTTCCATTATTTAGATATGTCAGTTTTTTAATAATTGGATATGTTTTGTCGGTTGATTAAATATAATATTTATTTATGGCCACCTGTCGACTTGACTAATGATATAATTCTTTATTGTTCTCTTTTTATATAGATACTTACCTACACCTTTTAGATTCTATTATTATTTATTTTGATATGAATAATGTCTGCTTTGTTCCCGATTTCCGATTTAATAAATGGTTTATTACAAAGACAGGTCGTACATTCAAAGAGCTAATACAGGACCTAGCACGTTAGATTCGAATGATAAAATTTACAATAAGTACCTATTTGAAAGTCACCTAGTGAATGCATAATTTTTTCAGATCCAAGATATGAGAAATTGAATTTAAAACACATCAAAACCAAAACACTGGATGGAGGTATACTCATAAAGTTTTAAACTTTCCGCAGGCATGGTTTCTCGAATATATATTCTAAGAACCTTTTCCCACAGGTGGCGACTTCAAATCGTGTTATCATATTTTTCTTTTTATTCAGAATCCATTTTGTATTGCGTTAAGAAATAACAACTTCTCTGAAATACTTATACAAAATTTCAAATTATTTAGCAAAGGTCCTTTGAACATTGTAATGAATAAGACTATTATAATATTTAACCAAATGATATTAGATCTTTGAGAATAATAAGTAACTACATATTATATTTTATTGTAGATTCGGGTCCCTATTTGCAAAATACATTTGCATTTATTTCAATTTGATATGAACATCATGATATTACTGCGTAGAATCAAACTAATATGTAGTTCAATACGTCACATTTCATTTACGCTGTACACATACATATACAGCAATTTAATGTTGAACTAGAAATTTTCAACACTGTTTCTAGAAACTATCGCTTAACTTTTTAAACTCTTATGCTTATTAGTATAACGTACTTGATTCAAATAACATTATCATACTGGGTTCCCTGAATAAACAGAATAGTTACAAAATAGAACATCTTTGAAAAGTGATAAAAGTCATGAAAAGCGATTAAAAATTATTTTTGGTGTATTTAACTACATCCGGTTAGGTTAGGTTTTAGGCTAATTTTTAGATGTTCAATGCTTACGACTTTATTCCAAGAAAGTGATTAAAAAACAAACAAAAAAAATCTTTAGATTAGATAAAGTTTTTATGCTAGTTTTTTATTCATTACTTTTTATGAATATCTTTTTTCAAAAGTGTTCTGATTTGTCACTATTTAGTATTATCCGGTTGCGATCATAATGATTCTTACATTACTTTAATTTTTGGCCTTCTACGTTGATTGTTATTTTGAAACATGGTAAATTAACCAGTACAACGAACCATGCTTGAGCCATTCGTCCTCTTTCTAAATTATCTCTCAAAACTTATCAATCCCTGCACAAAGACACGAGAATGTAAAATTGCCTAGATGGAAATTATACAAGTTATGTAGTGAGTGTTTTATTTATTTATAGGAAGAGTCTGCTAGTCTATACTCGTATTAGTTACCATGTTTTTCAACAGGTTGGCAGTGTTTAGATCTTTCAGAACATTGGTCTCTAGACAAGAAGAATCATTTAAAGTTTATTCATTGGAAACCGATTTTGATTGCTAGAATGCAATATATCTCAATACCAGATTGGAAGACAACCTATCGCTGTCTTAAAACAAGAAAGTAAGATAGTGCAACTGTAGTAAAATCTGGTAATCAGATAAGTAAACATCTTGTTTCTGCCGGAATCACACCAGAGAGCAAACGTAAAGCTAAGAACATCCCTTTAAAACAAGGATTCTTTATATAAAATGAGACATTTGATCCGTGTCAACATAGAATCCATCACAACACAATCTAGCGTGATCGTATTGCTGTAATGTTTTTATATCTATTTGTCCAAGGATGCCTCCATGTGGAATAGTTTTGGTCCTCGCTAGAAGGCTTCAATTGGTCGGTAGAGCCCCGTGTAGCCGCAAAGTCGCGCCCTCAGGGCTGGAACTAGGAGAGCTGCTGCGTCCATGTCAGAGAGAAGGGTCCCGCACTCACATACCAGCAGGTACATTCTGTCTCCTTTTGTAGCTACTGACCTGGAACACCAATTCATCAACATTACTCGGGGTCTGAAAAACAAGTGTAACTTTTCGGCCAGACTCGATGAAAAAAAAGAAAAAGTATTATTAGCCTGAAACACTCATCAATATTGAAAAACTCTCCCGAGAAACAATACATGCGCCGATGGGACTCGAACCCGCACCCCTCTGTTTGCTGGACAGGAGCACTACCATTAAGCTACGGCGGGTTACCTCCCACCCGCCAAATGATTCAACATATACCTAGTGTTTCATTCAACAATTATCGCTTATTATATTTTTTCACCTGCAAACAACCAACTTTATTTTTATATGAGAAAGGCATGTAAGTGCTAACTCTCTCACTAGGTGGCGTCGAGACATATTATACATTTTTTTGGTGAAAATACTTTGACTTGTCAAATATTGATTATTTTTTTAAATTGATAATTATTGCTTATAATAATTGTTACCCTTTGTGCTATGCATAAAAAATCTTGTCTTAAACGTTAGTTTATCAATTTAAAAAAATAATTAACATTAGGTTAGGTTATGGGCTATTTTAATTTTTTTTTATCATATATTTTCAAAGGGGTATTGAAATGCCACTTTGTTTAGTTGTCGTGGAACCTTTTGCAACAATAGTGATGTTATGTTAACTTTATGGTGTCTTGCAGCAAAAGTGGCAGAATGCCGTTTTTTTCAACCCGGTGTTTTTAATGTAATGTTAGCTGCGTTCCATACTGGCTCTTCTAGCTTGTTGAAACCATAGGCAAAGAAGTATTTTGTTGATTTTAAACACCAGAAAATACAATGAAAATTCATATTCTCACCGTTCATCACCGTTCTCTCGTTGCTGGACTATGGAGACACAGTGTATGGTCTGTCTTTACTAAAGAAATTGCAAAAACAAGTGCAACGTGTTCAAAATGCATGTATCCGATATTGTCACAATGTTTCGAGACGCGAGCGTATGTCGCCTTATCTCTATCGGCATCGGATCCTAAATATGTTGAACAGAAAGAAGTTACATCAAATGTGCAGACTGCAATGGTCCCAAGACTCTCATGCACAAAGTACACGCCAAAGGGACCATTTACTAATTCTTCCAAAAGGTAGTTTCAGTTATTCATCATCAAAACTATGGAATTAGAATATCGACATCTTTGCAGAGCTTCAAGAGGCTCTATAGCGAATGGTTGCTGACTGCACAGTTAACGGCATAACATTTTAATTTTTAATTAATAAAATTTACAATTGAAGGAATGTGTTATTGTTTTTGATTTGATTTGATTACATTATTTATTTTGATTATATTTTATACTTGAATCGATTTTATTTTGAATTTGAATTATTTTATTTTGAATTTGTTTGTTATATTTTATTTGAATTGATTTTATTAGCTTTTGAATTCCAGTTTACATTATGAATATATTTTTATATCTATTTCTATTTTTTATTTTAATTATTTTTTATTGTGTGTGTTGAATTTGAGATTTGGTTTGATTATTTTTTTATAATTTAATTTAATTGTATTTGTTTTATCTTAATTTTAATTTCTGTCTTTTATTGGAGGCACTGCTGAAAACCAGCTGCATTCCAGGAGAAATCCCGAATTGCAGCTGAGCAGTGATCTTTTCGTCAATAGAACCAATGTGTAATAAAAAATGTATATCTACGTATATCTACATCGACGGATCTGTCGGATCTGCCCTGATGATGGACACTGCAACGCTGACGGAAACGTCGGCTAAAGAAGGAGGTAGCACAACACGGCATAACACCCCAAAAACAAACAACGAAAATGCTTTTGGCCGTGAAAATCTAAAAACGTACCCAATGTAAATCTATATTGTAAAAAAAAATATCTATTGAAAATTGCGAAATACGCCTTATTCTTAAAAAAATTGCATTTTTGCATTAAAAATAACAAATCTCATAAGACAAGATTGGCACACGCGACTGTTTTTGAATACGTAGTAGGTTTTTTTTCAAATGTATTTTTATGCAAGGAACTCTATTTAATTTACAAGTTTAAACGAGCTTTATCATTGGATAGAGTAAATGTGAATATCTTACTTATGTAATGCTATTCGTTTCAGTCCTGCGGCTCTGGGTAAGTGTCTATACAGCATTCTCGCCCCTGTCCAATAGAGCCAGTTCCTCTCAAATCTCTCTCCGTCATCTCCTTCAAATACCTGGAAAACAAACCCACAATGAATGTACTAACTGTAAATAATAAATAAAATACTTTTTTTTTTAAAGGCGGAGACGGTTTATAAGTAGTTCCCGTGAGCACTTAGGCCTTAGGCCTATTGTACCATCCTCCATTTTACCTCAAGCCTTTTAACAATAACCCAGTCCCTTTAATAAAGTTCACCAGAATTGTCATTGGATATGTGGCTATGTCTTCTGGTTCTACAGTATCTCTCCCCAGGTATCTGAGTCTAGTTTCCACCAGGTCAGGACATTGGCACCATAGGTGAATTGGAGTCTCTTCATCCTCTTCACATTTCCTGCAACTATTTGTGTTTTCCACTCTCAATATCTGTATATGTGTCTCCTGAGATGGCAATGTCCCATTAGTAGTCCTACCAGATCCCTCAGCGAGTTTCTGTCCATATCGAGTAGTTTCCTGGTCCGTCTAGAATCTGGTCCTTTTATCAACACTTTGGATTGTGACCCACCTATCTATATGTAATTTGGGGTGGCATGCTGCTAATCAACAAGTGGTGCTTTCGCCCCTTTCCTAGCTATAATAAATAGTATGCTAATAAAATACTAACTAATTCTGTAACATTTTCATTGCAATAGGGACAGCTATTTCTGCCCTATATTGTGGGCAGATATGCACAAGGGAAAGAGAAATATATTATTTATATAAACATTCAAAGCATTCATACTTAGTCACATGGTTCCCGTTTCTACTTTTTTTATCAATGTTAAGACATCTAGCATAAATGAAATGAAAAACACGTCATTATTATTGAAAAGCGATGGCAGGTACCTGAAAGGTACTGAAACGTACAATTTATTTCATGAAATAAATTCTTCTTTGAAAATCGGAGAATTGGTCAGAAAATAGGTCGGGAAATTTAATTCCTGTAAAGCATCTTAATATTTAGAAGTAGAGAATTTTTTTTTCAGAAAATTCTTCCGGGAAAATTAGAAAAATCAAAAGTTTGCAGTTTTTCATGTTGAAAAATTTTTATCCTAAAATTTTTTTTTCAAAAAAACTTCTTCCGGGAAAGTTGGAAAATGGAAAACATTGCTCGGAAAATAGGCCGGGAAAATGTATAAAAGTTTTTGAAACTGAGAAATTTGAAGCTTTGTAAATGTTATTTTTGACATTTTCTTATCGTGGATGCTGCTTGAAGCCATTCATCTGTCGCTCGGACACCAGTGTCCGGGTGACAGATGAGAGGTTAAAAAATAAAATGCAATTTTAACCCTTATGTATAAAGAAACTGTACAAGGACAAGGTAAGAATCGCTTGCGACAATATCATTCCAGACGTTGCTTTTAATTTTAGAATTGTAGCTCCTCCGAATTATTTGTAATTAATTTTCTAAGGTGTGTACCATCATGTGGGCAAATATAATCCGACATTCAAAAGGTTAACAGTTCTTCAACAACAATCCGAAACTGTCAGACATTAGCAAAATAATACTATCAGAATTACTATATAGATATATCACTTGAAAATTTTGATAGGAAAGACAATATAACAATTTAAATCTTTAAATGTACTTACTTTGTAAACGCTAATGATATATCCAGTAGTAGGCGTGTGAGACCTTTTAACCCCTCCAGTCAAATCATGAAAGGGAGGCCTACAAATAGTAGCAACCTCACTATACAAGTCCAGAGTGTGCGCTGCAGTGTATCTCATGGATCTCGGGTCAAACTTGCTTAACGAAGCTCCCCTCATATTGTTATAAAACACCAAAGGGTCAGTCTGGGTGCTGTTGATAACGTAGTAAGCTATGAAGGGGAATTCAGCGTTCTTTTCCATGTTGGCCAACAACATTCCCCCCACAGCGGTGTTGGCTTGCGCCACGTCTGTCAGCAGTTCACTGGCCGCGGCTCGCTGACGGTGAAGGGGCCTCGCTAACGGGGACTCCAAGATAGGGTCTATCGCCTCGAGAGGGCTCATGAGGTGAGCGAGGATGCAGAGTTTAGGATCTGCCACTTCTAGAACACTGAGGGAGTGGGCGGGCAGTACGACCTTGTTGGGGGTGGATTTGTCCTGCGGGGGCAGTTGAGGAATGGGGAACTGAAAAGAAAAATAATAACGTTTGAAATATTTTCGAAATTTAGTAGGCATGTACTATGACTTTTTGATGGAATCGATCAAGTTAGGTCCTTCGCTCACGGAGAAACTGAAACCAAACTAAATCTGGTTGGCAGCTGCGGGTTGCTGTGGTTTCCAACCAAACTTCTCTCACGGCGCAACTCAATTTTACGATTTCAGTAATTATCTCAGCTTGTTTAACCATAGAGGAAGAACACTTCAGCTGTCATCTCAGTCATCTGTCGCTGTCGTAAAAAATAAATAAAAAACTCGAAAACTGACAACAAGCAGGCGCAACCATGGCAACCAGGCAACCTGGCAACAGCCGGCCGGGGCAACCAGCACGGCGAGTTGCGAGTGACTGGTTGGGTTGCCATTGACAACGGATTTTTGAGAAGTTATGTAGGTGCGGAACATCACATTGAAATTCACTGGATAGCGAGTTGAGTTGCAAACTGTTTTTTTTTTCAGTTTCCCCGTGAGCGAATACACTTATTGTGTTTCATTACGTTATTTATTGAAAACTTGATGCGGATAGCTTTCAAACCATAGATAAATTATTTTCTCATCTTGCTAACGACTAAATTGAAACAAACCTCATGGTTATTGGTTTATTTATGACCCCATGTAAAAACTATCGGTAACGATAATAACTCGAAAATGTGGAGAACATACTAGTATATACATAGGTATTTTATATCATCATAAAAATTCAACCAACGAGACTCGTTTATTAAATATATTTAAAAAAAATATGAAACATAGTTTTTAAATATGATTTTTACTGCCGTCAAAAGAATTCATATTCTACGCTTTAGTAGATGGCGCGCGTGTAGTATTTTTACTTATAAACGCTTTTTACAAGTTATGCTGCGAAATATTAAGAACATTTTATTGTTCGCGGAAGTACACAAGCAATATTTATGAATATTAACAAATAGTTTTGTCAATTAAAAAACTCCAATCTTTCAAGAAAGGCTAGCAAGTACAATATTGTATTGAATCACCGATGAAATATTGTATTTGTTAGCCTTTCTTGAAAGATTTGAGTTTTTTAATTGACAAAATTGAAATCTGGCGCCCTGTGCAGGAAGTACCGATGGCGCCCCCCCCCAACATTTTTTTAAAATTCAGATAAAAAATTTATATACATATAAAAAAAAAAAATTTATGCAATACGTTTAAAATAAATTAATATCCCGCCAACAAGAATCAAGAGTAACTTTTCCAAGTGACCTGGCGGTAGCTATCTATGACACTGGACAAAATAAGAACATCATAACAAAATATAATATAAAACAGGAGGCAGTTTAGTTCAGAAATAATAATATTCTGATCAGTTTGTTTAATATGGTGCCAAATCGCGCGCGAATGGCAACATAAATAAACCAATAACGCGGCGAAAGCGACGAACTATCATCAAAGAGCAACTTGTAATCAACGAAGGGAGATCCGTACGAGAAGCGATCAATGAACCAATCACAATGTTTGTTGAATTTCGAACGATACAATGGTCGTAAGAGCAACAAGGAAAAATAGGTCTTACGTTCGTATGAAATATATTGTATTTGGAAAAAAATTCCTTGACGTAAGTCAAATCCGTATTTCGTTAAATTTTAACCATCGATGCGCGCGCATTAGGTTCACGCATATTGAAAGTGAGTGTTGCTAGCGCGAACTAATAATTCCGTATTACGAGTAATTTTTAAACGATTCGGGGAATATTTTAATTGAATTTTAAAACAATATTTATTTTATCACGGCGCCCCTTCGTAGCGGGCGCCAGGTTTTTTGCACGTTTTTGAACGTATGGCAGATCCGGCGCTGGTTAATATTAATATTGCTTGTGTACTTCCGCGAACAATAAATTTTCTTAATATTTCAAAGCACAACTTGGAAAAAGCGTTTATAATCTAATAAAGCGTAGAATATGATTTCTTTTGACATTCACTAAGTAAGAATATAGCTTTTAGGTATTGCCATCAGAAATGTCATTGATTTTATAGCGTTTTAGTAATGCTACGTTATTCTTTTTTTTCGGGTAAATTTATCAATTCCAATCTACATTCTACATTAACTGTCGCTAATTTTTCACCACAAATTTGTTGTTTCTAAAATATTACACGTTTCATGTCCATCAAAAGATCACCTCGCTAAATTTAACCACTGAGTAACGTTAGCAATGCAACAAGTTATCAGGTCATTACTCTCCAATGACATAATTTACTCCCCCAGAAAATGAACCGAGTCAAGCTTTGCTCTAATTGCGTCAATACCAAACATTTTTGCGCGTCGTAACATCCAATGTCTCATAATACGGCAAGAAGCGACTTTTCCTGTGCCAACACATGTCACTATTTGTGTGACTGCTGCATGATGTGCGCCAAAGGCAATTAATTTTGACCCCAATGATTTATGTTGCAACGGTATCTTCAATGCATTACTGAGAATGCAGACCAAGAGACATCTTGGTGATGAGATGCTAATAGAAAATCAAATTGAATGTTTCTTGTCTCTCTTGCTGCAATGTTGCGAACTTGAATGAAGTAAATGTACGAGGAAAGTCAAGAAATACTTAGCTATTCATATATTTTTAGAAAACATAGTTATTGTACGTTTTGATGTTGAATGGTAGTATCATCATGGCGACATTGAGAGTATATTTCACCCCGAAGTGCAAATATTGGAGGGTATCGTCGCCTCGGGAACCGTTTATTGGATAATCAACACCTCTGCCATAGAGATAAGCCACGTTTGGCGACTTAGCAGGTATGTCCGGGAACATACCGGGTGAGGTGTGTTCAGATCTTAGCGGCAGCTGCGTGGCGGGCCAGATCGGAAGAAGCAGGTTTAGGGAGACCCTTTGACCTATCCAGCTAATTTCTCTCGACCCATGAGCTGCGTGGCGGGCCGGATCGGAAGAGGCAAGTTTAGGGAGACCCTTTGACTAATATTTTGTATATACCTACTTTAATTAATATTTTATAATGAAGATTTATTCACGACTTGACATGGACCAGACTGGATCAGACTTAGACACAGAGAGAGCGTACACCATAGACATAATGATCACAAGTACTTTCCACTAGTGATGTGACACTCTCCAGCTAATTTCTCTCGACCCATCGATGAATTCATACATCTGGCACACCTAGACAAACTGACCCCGAAATTCCTACCCATCCCTCATATATTTTTCCTCTCGGAACTCTCTCCCTTCTTTCCTTAAAATGACCCTCCACAAAGATGACATAGATTCTGGGGGAAATTATTTTCGTCAGGGCATCCTGTGTTAATGTGAGAAAAAAGTTTTTAAACCCTCCCCAAAATTCATATTATAATATTATTATCATCTACTAGGTCTTGTATCTATTTAAAAATAATAAAAAGTCAGAAAATCTGAATGTAGCACTATGTGAGAAAGGCATAACCACATACGTTATTTTTTTTTAACAAATTTACCTACATATCTATTTTTGACGTGTTTTATTTAGTTGTATGAATATTATTATATTGTAGATATTATTCACGCTAAAGCACTCTTTCCCTCTAGAAATATTTATGGCACAATGCATTAAAGTAATTACTTTAATGAAACGTTTTTAAAAGTACATTTTTGACTTTTGAAAACATGACATTTTTTTCAATCTTGATTGCGGCGAGCCCCACATTAATTTGTAACTAATTTTATTTCAATTACACAATCATTTTATTAACCTCACGCAAGCCCTTCATTTTTTCATCACGTAAAAATATTAATACACAATATTATTATTGTAGGTATGTATTAGGGCCGGTATTTCAGTTACTTTTTTAGCTCGGTTAACTGATATTTTTTTAAATTTTATAATAATATATTACAAAATCTTAACAATAATATTTTTAATACATTATTCCCAATGAGTTTGATAAAACTCATTTCGGGAAGGACAATATAGTTAAAAGAAAATTATTTACATTAAGGGGGTTTTTCACAATCCTCTTCATAGCTTATCCATAGGATAAAGTTTATTGTCGATTTACGATTTACGGTTTATTTATTTAACGTTTATTATTCGGTACTCGAACCCACGAATAGTGGCTATATATTGGATAAGTTAGCCTAGTTTTCTAACTATTGCGAGTATTTTTTCCCTAATATTCGTTATGGTATGGATAAGCTATTAGGAGGATGGTGAAAAAACCCCTAACAAGAATAAGAATTTAACGGGGAGTTCAATGAATAGGGTACATAGATTTAAAAAAAAGACTAGACACAGTTGACACAGTTAATTGGAAAATATTTTATAAATAAATTTAGGGGGTATTTCACTATGGTCTTCATAGCTTTTCCGATTTACTATTTCCGGTTTATTTATTTATTACGTCGGAGTTTACTATTCAATACACGATCCTATAAACAGTAGCTATACATATATCGGATAAGTTGGCCGAGTTTTCTAACTATTGCGAGTATTTTATTTTAAATAATATTCGTTATGGTATGGATTAGCATATCAGAAGAATGGTGAAATTCCCCCTTAGAAAGATATACAAAAGTTACAGAGTTCCAACGAAAGATTGTGTCACAGGTTAATAAAGCTGCTGAGAAAAGGCCCGGAGGAAGTAGGCACTCAAAAAGAAGAAGAAGAGGAGACACATAAATACTAATGTTAGAGGGAGCGGGCTAATATTAAAAAAGGTTACATTCAAGCGAAAATTTTGAAAATGTTTAATAAAACACGACATAGAGCAAAAATCTCTGGACAAATGCTTAAGTTGCATTCAAAGATACACTGAGAATTTTTTCATAGCTAACTTGTTAAATAACAGAAAAAATGTGTTTTTAATAATTTTCGGAGCACACTTCGTGATGTTTTTCTTTAGGAACTTAAAAACTGAAAATTTTCTGAAAATATGTTATAAAATGCGGAATTCTGCGGAGTTTTTGCCATTTTTTTTTGTTTGTTGCTGGAAGTTTGCGGTTACTAGGTAATGCGTTGTATTGCGCAGATGCGATGTTTTGTAAGGAGCTAATTCCAAATTTAATCGTGTGAGTAGATGACGATAAGTTTATTTGATTTTGTGATCACCGTGATTTGTGTTTTGTGCTGGTGTATGTCGGAATGAAGGGCGTTTAATTAATAGCTATCGAGTAGGAATCCCGATGAGAGATTCCGGTTCTAATTAATATAATGAATTGCTCCTAAAATCTTAAAATTACCGAAAAAATCATAAATTTTACGGTGTTGAGGACCATTAATTAATTGTAGATTCGGAATCGCTCCTGTGGCAGGATGCACCACTCCACAACTGTTATTATTGTTGTTCCCAGTTCCGCTTAGTGTTATTGTTAAGCGTTATTGTTATTATTGTTTATTGGTGATGTTTCTGTTTTTCTAATTGTTTGTATCTGTATTTAATTGTATGTAATTGTAGATTTTTTGTAATTGTATGTCCCTATTTGTACAATAACTGAGTTTTTATAACTGGATTGTTCTCATGTAAATGCGAACATCTGTAAAAACCCAGTATAAATAAATAAATAAATAAATAAATAAATAAATAAATAAATAAATAAATAAATAAATAAATAAATAAATAAATAAATAAATAAATAAATAAATAAATAAATAAATAAATAAATAAATAAATAAATAAATAAATAAATAAATAAATAAATAAATAAATAAATAAATAAATAAATAAATAAATAAATAAATAAATAAATAAATAAATAAATAAATAAATAAATAAATAAATAAATAAATAAATAAATAAATAAATAAATAAATAAATAAATAAATAAATAAATAAATAAATAAATAAATAAATAAATAAATAAATAAATAAATAAATAAATAAATCAATAAATAAATAAATAAATAAATAAATAAATAAATAAATAAATAAATAAATAAATTAATTAATTAATAAATAAATAAATAAATAAATTGTATTGTTAGTTATTTAGACTTACTGGTACTCCGGCAGGTAAGAACCTGTCCAAACTATGCACTGGAATGATGAAGCAATCTCTGTCCAAGGTGGCCAGCGAGAGCGGCTGAAACCTGGCCGGTTGCACGATACCGCCATTGCTGTTGTTGTTATTGTAGTTCTGGTTGGTGTTGTTGTTGTTGCTGGGTTGGTGGGTGGCGTTGGAGGGGGCGGGGGTCCATTTGGGCATGCCCACGGAGGAAGGGCGGCGAGTGACGAGGGGCTGCGGGGGCTCCGGGTCCGCCGAAGAGGTCTGCCCCAGGGCGGAGCTGACGGGACCGCATTTTTCTGAAAAAAAAGAAGATGATTTGAATTAGTTGTCTTTCAATTAGAATAAAAAAAGAATAAATTTTATGATGATTGAAGTTTGGGTTATTGCGCGTCTTCATCCTACCAAAGTTCGAAAAGCTTTGCAGTGCCTATTTTCAGGGCAGAGGTGATCTTATTGCTCCAAAAATCAATCTTCATAACGATGATTTACATTTGTTAGTGTTTTGTGTCTCGAATTTTAGCCGAAAATTACTTTTTTTTATTTAATTTTTAAACAAGTACCTACCTACTTATCTAATTATGATGTGTTTAATAACATTTGGTGCTATACCTGACCACTTAGCAACAAATGTAATAAAACTATGATTGAATAAAATCCCTGTAGACCACCCCCCCATCCCTAATATGTTTTGTATAAAACCAGTAGGTTAAGAATAATTTGAACCAGTCTGAAGATGGCTTTGATTACGGTCAATAAATTAAAGTGAAAAAAGTTTTAAATTTGTTTTATTATACTATTAAGAGGGCATTACCAGAGAATACCGGAAATTAGTCATTTTTAAATGAAATTCTAGACGTATTGACTGTTTTTTACAAAAAACCATAAATTGATTTTGAAAGATTGTTATTTTATCTGGTACACGCAGTTTTAAAATTTTGAAAAACTAAGTGTATTTTTAAGATACTGAGATTATACCGTTGGTCGTTGGCAGATTTGTTCAATTTTCAAACGATTTAACACAAATTTCAAATCATATAATCATAAAGAAATATAATACAATACATAACCTAGTCAACACAGTTTTCAGAATTTTAATTTTAGTTAAATTAAAATCATTAAAAAATAAATCCGAGAACGTGTTTTATGACAAAAATACCTCAGTTTTTCTATTTATTTAAGGTCTTATAAACAAAAATGTATTTATATTTTTTACACACTTATTTTGTTTAGACATTATTAAAAAATCATGAATACTTATGATTAAAAAATACTTACAAGAAGTACACGATATTTAATAATTTATCATCGTGCATTTTGAGCATTTTTATTGCTTACTTGAATGTAGTTATATATTAAAGCAAGTTTTTAATGAAATTTTTATTTAAAAAAATTGATACAGGTAATAAATGATCTTTCTCATTGGAACCTCCCTGTATAGTTGCAAGCATTTTTTAAATTTTATTCTCAGCCGCTGGTCAATCACTCTTTAATGGAATTCCACCACGAATGATCAGTTTCAAAAATATAGATATAATATGGAACTAAAATTTATTTTTATGTCACGAAATCTAATTTTCCAGGGTTTGCCAACTTTCAAATTCAGTTTTTTCAATATTAATTTTATGGATATACAATATTTTAACCTTAAGCCATCGATACTACTATATTTGGATGTGAGGATCTAAGGTCATTGAGTTCATAGTCATTTATGTTGAATAATATATTGGATAATATATTTATCCAGAGGGTCTTAAGGGACATACTTGACTTACTTAAACCAGTGATTCCTTACATTGTTTGCGACATAAAATTTAAATAAAATATTGGTCTCCGGTGACATTTTTGATGTTTTTTTTTCAGCTAAAAACATAAAATGTCAGTAGGTATTGGACAGTAAGGAGCGGGGTGAGGGGTTGTTTGGTTACTCGGCTTAGTGACAAGTGACGACATATGGAAGATTTTTTTGTTTAATTTTGAAGGAAAAAAAATACCATCCAAAAAGTCACCGGATACAAAAAATTCATTAAATTTTTACTCTAGATAATGTCAGGAATTTCTGGTTAAAGTGGGTCAAGTACTTTCCATAACACCCCGTTCTACATATAAATTTCTCTTTAATTTTGCTCATATGAGAGAATCGTAACCGGTAACTCGTACTCGTCCAGACATTCACACGCCACGCACGTGAGCCGTTCTCAACTAGAAAATAATGTTTTACTATAATACTGTTTTAGGGCGTTACTATCAATGTTCAAGTATTTATTATCTTACTTGCTAGCTGGGAACGGCTCACGTGCGGTGTTAGAGTATCTGGAGGAAGCTATTACTTATTCAGCAATAGTTTTTACTTAAACCTACTGCAGTTAAGAAACAAATATCAAGAATGTATTTACTTGTTTTAAATTTCTACCATGAATTCGAGACTTCGCCTGAAATCTAATATGATTTGAGATTTTCACTGCCAAAAATACCGAGTTGCGTTTCTTTCTTCTCCAGTCAACGTTTAGGACACCGTTGTAGTATCCATCATCAGGGCAGAGCTTCTGCATTCTGCACTCATGATGGACACTGTAACGCTGTTCAAAACGTTGGCTGAAGAAGGGGAAACTACATATCGGTTAACCCAAATAAGATGACCTGAACCTGATCTTGAAACTTGAACCTAACCTTATAATAATTATAGACATCCACAACTGAACGACTTACGATTTAATACAAAAATAATTAATTTTCGGTTCAGCTCTTCCGCTTAATTTAAAAAAAAATTATTTAGGAAATATATAGTTGTATATCATTAAATATAGAATCTATATATATATATATATATAAATGAATCCCCGTTTCTTTTGGTCACGCCATAACTTCAGAACGACTTTACCTATTTCATTCATCTTTTTTTTAAATGTTTTCTAATACTTTGTAGAAGGTTCTTACGGAAAGAAAAAAAAGAAAAGCGCGCAGAAAACTGGATAATTTCAGAAAACTTAACGACTATTTTAACTTCGTACGTTTGACAGTTAGCGCATTTGATATATTTATAGATATTTCCTATACTATTCATCTGATTGGGATACAAATTTGGTGAGTTGTTGTGGACATGCCCGTGAAGGTTTTTATTTACTGGTGAGTTCTGGAGTTCTGGAGGGAGGGAAATCCAGAAGGGGTGTAGGGGAATGAAGGAGGGGTGATTCGCGGGGGAAGGACGAGGGAGTGGGAAGGCGGAGAAGGTGGATGGGGAATTCTTGAGGGGTTATTTACTCTTGATATCAGCTAGTAGTGAATATAACATAAACCAGTTAAGTTCCATTTGTAATGTTTTGTTATGGTTAAAAGTTATAATAGTACATAGTGTGAGTAAAAAATATTAAAAAGAAAATAATAAGCAATACAGAAATAATAGTTTTGATTTAAGTACACTGTAAGGTTAATTTGACTTTAAACGATTTAAGGGTACAGTGGAAATGTCAATATCGCAAAGAATTATAAGATTTGCAAATACGACCGAGCAAGAAGTTTTGTGCTTATATTTATTAAGAATAATAGGATTACAATAATGATTTTCAAAACGATACGACAGGTGTTTCAGGAATTTTCTTTTAATGATTAAATGAAACAAATTAACTTTCGACTATTTAATTTTTATTACGACCTATTCTTCTTACATTCGTCAACTTCCTGACAAAAGAAAATTTTAGAATAACGAATAATAAAATATGCCTTTACATCTCTACCGTCAATACCACTTTTAAAAAGTTATTTTATTATCAACAAATAATAGTAATAGCTCGTTAAAAGTTGTTTATAGCATCGATAAATAGCTCGTTAAAAGTTTCACATCATTAAAATTTTTTCTTGGTGTAAAAACATTTTGACACAAAAGCAAATAACACAAGTATATTAAGTACACAAAAATAACCACCTCCAAATGTTGCATGTGGTTAAAGCTCCGTTTTATTTAGACTTACAAATTGGATGACCAAACTAGAAAAAAATCTTATCCCATGCGCAAGGCAGAAACATAATTTAAATTGGATGGGAGAAAAATACGCCATCTTTAATTTTCAGTGTTTATTTTTAGTAAACCCTTTGGTATAGGCAAAAAAAAATTGCGTTTGCAATGATAATGATACGCCAGTATATGATTGATACCTAAATACCTCAGTGGGAATCCGACGCTTTGGACCATGGGACTAACTAACCGATAATAACTTTACCTACTAAAGAAAAAAAAATGTTTATCATTTGACGAAGTCCATCATCAATAAAGGAATACAAATAAAACATATTTTCCATGCGAATTGAGACGTTCGAAAATAAATGCAAAACCGATTATTAATTAAGTTCAATTTGGGAGACGGGATTGCACCGCCGCGCGCCGCCCCGGTAACCATTTATTTTTCTTCATGTTTTATTGTATAATATCAAAATATACATTTGATTGCACATCTACACCTATCTAGTGTTATACCCAATTTTGTATTATTTTCTGTTATCTAAACCAAAAATTTTTTTGAATTGTATGCACTAAATCATAGAAACTGTTTAAGAGGCTAGACTTTAAACGACACGCGGAACACCCGCGTCTGTCATTCTGTCCCGCTCACAACAAGCTCACGGACACTTACAATACATGCGAATGCGAAGTGTGCGAATGAGACAACGCTCAAATTTACCTACAGAAATCGCTCGAAAAGGGGTTTATGGAGAATACACTTTTCTACACCGAAACTTTCACGAAATTGAAATTTAAAAAAATATATATTTTTTAAAAAGAAGAAACTACGTCGGTAGCTTTTTATAATTTTATAATTCTTTATGAGAGTTGAGTTAGCAGGACTTTTTCCTTAAATAATATTTTTTGATAAATCGTACACGTTTGACAGTGAATGTTTACGTTAATACGAAACGCATCGAAAATTCGAAAACATACCGACATAGTTTTCACCTTCTAAAAGGCAGTATAAAAAATATATATTCATTTTGTGCAATTTTCGATGTAGAAAAGTGTTTTTTCCCGGGCTTCCTTTTTGTATGGGCCGAAAAGCGAAGTCTATCGTCTTAAATGTGTAAAAGCCCATTAGGGCGTTGTTGATTAATAAAATAATTTAAAAAATAGGTTACTGCAAGTGGTTCGCTACGTTTGGTGACTAAGAAAGGGTGCCCAAGTGAGGTGTTTTTAGGTCTTGACGGCGGGTGCGTTTGCCCACCTACTGCGTGACGGACTGGCTCGGGAGAGACTGGATGAGGGAGACCTTTCGACTTCTCCAACTGGACTCTCTCGACCCATCGCCTTGTACCGCAGTGGGAGGGATGGATTCATAGGTCCGTCACACCTGGACACACCCCTCATACCTTTATTCTTTCTAGAACCTTCCCCATTTTCTTTCCCTTAAAACAACCTCCACACCTCATCCGCAAAGATGACATTAAAAACCTTTATAAAGTTTCATAGAAAACTTGGATAAACATTTTAAGCCGTGCAAAAAACATTCTTGTAAATTTTATTATGTAAAAAAGAGGGGTTTGCGTTTAATAGATGCAGTAGAACTGTACGATATATACGTGTTATTTATAAGTGTGATATGTAAGTGTGATTTATAGGAACAAAATCACTTTTATTGAAGATATTTTTCTTAAATTCTTTCCTATCTTGATTTTTAGAGCCCTACAGGATCTCTAAATTATCCCTGTGAGTAGGTACTTTAATTGATAAAAATAATATTTGATAATGCAAGATTTTTTAGTCGTAGAAGCGCCCCGTTCTCATGTGACAAATGTCAACCATGTACAAATGTTAAGCGCGCGTTTGGCGTGTTTCTCGACTATGAGGGGATCAATGACGCTAGTTCTTGAATCTTCCTCCCCACTGACCGGAACCAACCGCGCTACCGACCTCGATTAAAGCCGACAATTATTTTGTATGTTGTGCATTAAATAATTAAAATTTCAGAAAAATATATTCCTATTTGTCTGTGCATTTGTGAGAGAATTCTACCAAAATTGTAAGAACGCGTTATCATCGACAAGGCGTCTCTATCTACCGAGTTTCAATTTCCACTTCGAAGATTGCGAGGCATTCATTCAATATAAAAAATAAAAATGAATAAACAAAAATAGATGTGAAAAACCGTTTCATGTCAACTCAGAATCAACTGAACACCTATTTAAAAAGTAGTTAAAAGACATGAAAAAAAAAATTAAAATACCCCATACCAACCTAACCTAACATAACCTATTTAACAAATTTTTTTAATATATTTATTTCATAACTTTTAATTACATTCAGTGGCGGCTCGTGACTTGTGGTGAGCTAGAGTGCTAATTTTAACAAAAATGGTATTATTGATGTCGTTGTAGCCGAAAAGTATTTTTTATTTTTTTTTCGATTTTTTTTTTTTTTTTGTATTAAGATTTTCAGGAAATCGGTGCGGCGCACAGCAAAACTGAAATTTCCTAAAAATCTTCATACAAAAAAATTTAATTCGAAATTTTTTTTTTTTTTTTTTCGGCTACAACGACATCAATAATGCCATTTTTGTTAAAATTAGCACTCTAGCTCACCAAAAGTCACGAGCCGCCACTGATTACATTTCAAAGGAGGTGTTGAGTTGAATTCATTCTGAGCTATCGGTTCACAGTGAAAAACTACGGAGTCTACGAATTAAACACAAGTAAAAGTAAATATCTCATTTTAGTTGCCTTTGGAGGCCTGTAAATAAATACATTTGGATGGCTGCTGAAAATCTAGATTTTTTTTAAATGTATTTTCCTCACGCTTTATGACCATTGAACTTAAACTTACTTAGGCACTTTGGAACTTTCCAGAAAGAACCTAAAAATAAATTTGTATTTTTGTAGTAGCGTAATCAATGTATTTTTGTAGGTGCGTAATCAAAAAATAATTCTCTTTGTATTTTTTAGGTGCGTAATCAAAAAATAATTCTCTTTGTATTATTGTAGGTGCGTAATCAAAAAATAATTCTCTTTGTATTTTTGTAGGTGCGTAATCAAAAAATAATTCTCTTTGTATTTTTGTAGGTGCGTAATCTAAAAATAATTCTGTTTGTATTTTTGTAGGTGCGTAATCAAAAAATAATTCTCTTTGTATTTTTGTAGGTGCGTAATCAAAAAATAATTCTCTTTGTATTTTTGTAGGTGCGTAATCAAAAAATAATTCTCTTTGTATTTTTGTAGGTGCGTAATCTAAAAATAATTCTCTTTGTATTTTTGTAGGGGCGTAATCTAAAAATAATTCTCTTTGAATTTTTGTAGGGGCGTAATCTAAAAATAATTCTCTTTGAATTTTTGTACGTGCGTAATCTAAAAATAATTCTCTTTGTATTTTTTATGTGCGTACTTAGTTGTAAAAAATATTGACTTCGAGCTCCTTCTAGTTTCGTGCCTAGGCAAAATTATTAGCACCACATTTGGAAAATGCTCTGGGGGCCGAGTCTCTATCTTTCGGTTTCACAAACAAGCACGTTTGCCGTTTAACCTTTCTTGACGGTGCTGTGAAGTAAGCTGTCACGGTTTGTATTTACTGAAATATCTTTGTAAATATACTAAACATAGAGTTAACATTTTAGATATTCCTCCACAATACATTTATGTATTGGATTAAATAAATACATTACACTAATATTTACCGAGTGTACAGCATCGGAGCGCGAGAAAGTTTTTAGCACGGTCAGAGGAGGGTTAATACGGATTCGTGACGTAGCTAAACCCGCGTTACGGGCGCTGTGAGAGATATAGACTAGGCCCCCTGTATGGATAATATAATTTGAGTATATGAAAACAACACATTCTTTGGATTGTGTGTTTTGATACATAACGGGCATATATATCATTTATTGACAAAGAACCCTTTGTCTTGCTTTCGTATATGTAATATATGTATTCAACCTTTGAGGAGGGTATTGGTATCGCCGTCCCGGGAATCATTTATTGGATAACTAACACCCCTGCCATAGTGGTTCGCTACGTTTCTAGACTTAGCAGGGGTGCACGGGTTTTTTGGGCGAGGTTGTTTAGGTCTTGGCGGGAACGCATTTGCCCAACTATTGCGCGGCGGGTCGGATCGGGAGAGACTGGTTGGGGAGACCTATCCTAGATCTCTCCAGCCGAATTCTCTTGCCTAGCACGGCAGTGGGGGTGGTTTCACACGTCCCTTACTCCTGGAAACTTTGACCCCCAGAGCACCCCCCACCCCTCACCCTTTTCCTACCCAGAATCTCCTCTCCTTCCTTTCCCTAAAAAGACTCCACACAGCATCTCCAAATATGAAATAGTGCTTGAGTGATTTTTTTTTCTCAGGGCCTCCTGTGTTGAACTAATGTAAAAAAAGTTTTTAATGTGCGTTTATTTTTGTTGTACTGAAATGTTCATTTTCAATTTCACTGGAATTATATTTTCCAAAGTCGAAAAACAAATTCGCACCGTGTTGTATGTAAGCAATACATCTGTACATCACATCAATACTCGCTGCGATACCCATAAATAGTGTTTACGTTGTTTTCAAATAACATCGTGATTATCGTGAATAAAGAAAACGAAAAATAATATTTGCTTCGGAACACTAACGTATAAACAGTAGCGTCGAATATTAACGATAAATTCTATAGAATATATTAATATTATAGATGTTAACATAATTGCATAGTTGAACACAGTGGCGTAGCTTCCGGTCAGGCGCCTGGAGGTCAAACCCAGGATATGCCTGTGGTTATTGTTAATTAGGTAACCCTTAAATTCAACGAATAGTGAAACATTTATTGATTACCTTAATTTCATCTCGAATGGGTGCATTTTGGGAATGTGCTGATTAACACACGCAGGTTGGTAGAATTTTTTATTATTTTTAATAATATTTTTCACTGTTGATTGATCTGTACCAGTTTTCTCTTTTCTCCTTCCGCAAGGTTTTTATTGTGGTTTGTTGCTAGGTCATTTCATCAAGCACCGCAAAGGTCTTAAAGGTTATGGTCGCGGGAATTGTGTGTTTGCAATAAAATTGGAGAAATTTTATGTGTTTCCAACAGTTAAAAAAATACATTGGCATTGTTAAATAAGGGATTTTTTTCTGCGCATATGACGAACCGTCAAATTAAGCTACATTTATTCTAGTGATTTATTTTTGAGGTATTGCGCTACCTTCTTCTTTAGCCAACGTTTCAGACAACATCTGTTCTATTCCCCACTTTTCTCCTCCAAAAGTGGACTGATTTTCAATTTTTTTTTACCAACTACATAAGAAAAAACTATTCTATGTCTGTACGTTTTGCTTTTTTTAAAAAAAACATTGTCTGGTTTGTATACTGAACATCTTTTGACGGCGTTTAAACCAGTCAATTTTATTGATTTTTGGAAGGTCATAACTTCTATAAAAAGTAACTTATCAAAAAAAACAAAAAAGTACCGACACCCTAGTAGTTGATATCTATTTTATGCAAAAACAATATTTTCTCTAGGATTAAAATCCAGAGAGATAAATAGGGAATACGTTTGTATGGAAAAATCACCGCCGGGTATCCTCTTAATCAGTAATATTTACATCTGCCCTGATGATGGACACTGCGCGGAGAAAAATGTTATTCGAAAAAACGATAATTTTAATAGTAAAAACGGGACTGAAGTTCTTACGAACAAATTAACAGTGTTCCAATGTTTATTGGCGGGAAAATGTAAGAATAATTTGTTGGTATACGTACGAATTTACGTATACCAACCAACTATTCTTACATGTTCCCGCCATTAAACATTGAAACCCTGTTAATTTGTTCGTAAGAACTTCAGTCCCGTTTTTAATCGTTTTTACTAGATATTACAATGATCGTTTTTTTCGAATAACATTTTTCTCCGTGTGCAGTGATGGTCCAAAACGTTGGCTACACTAGTCCCAGCGAGAGGTCGTTCGTGACGTCATCGTTTTCACGGCATTATACTTTTGGCCATGAAAATCTCAAATCATATCTGTTCTTATATTCGTTGTAAAAAAGGTTGACCTGATTTAAAGCTTGACTGGGGGGACTGAAGTCTGTCGCTACGCCTCTGGTTGGTAATACTTATTGACTGACGGCCGACATCGTCAAGGGGCAAGACTCTTGACTCCAAATCCGAAGGTCACGGGTTCGAACCCGGCGTGCGAAAATTAATTTTATTCGATTAATATGTGTTATTTCACAATGTATTAATTAAAAATAATATATAGTATATTTCCAGAGTGGAAGTACTCTTAGTATCGCCATGGTGTAAAACCAACTCTTTCCCCTCCCTACTACCTTCAGCCTCACAACATACCCCAATTGGGGATGCCATAGTCTCACTGGCTCCAGACGGGAGCAGTTGCGAGTCTTGTGCGTTATACACATTTATAAAAAAACTAATTTCATAAATTGTAGACAATTACATATTTATTTTTTTGTTGCATTTTATAGTGGTGGTTATATAATGAATCAGAATTAATATTCGTTTAATAAATTAATAAAATATTGAACCATTTTAGGGGGTTATATAATGAATCAGAATTAATATTGATTTAATAAATTAGTAAAATATTGTACTATTTTATGGGGTTATCTAATGAATCAGAATTAATATTGGTTTAATAAATTAGTAAAATATTGTACCGTTTTAGGGGGTTATATACCAGAATTAATATTGGTTTAATAAATTAGTAAAATATTTTACCACCTCAGGGGGTTATATAATGAATCAGAATTAATATTGGTTTAATAAATTAGTAAAATATTGTACCATGTCACTGCATAGAATGCAGGGAATGAGAGAAAACCATTTCTGATCGTAAGCTCAATTTTTATTATTCTTTTTAAATTTCTTCATTTATTAATTTACAAAAATAAAACCTTAACATTATACATTTTGTGTCGAATAGTCACAATGGTGTCCCAATCTAATTTAAATTCTACATTATGGTGCAATCAATTTAGTGTTGTGTCTATGATTCAGTAATGCGTACATATTTTCATTTCACAAGCTTCATTTATATACGTTTTCAAACTTTACTCTTGAAAACGTATATAAATTCAGCTACGGACAGATTGTAAGTTAATTTAAAGCCCTTCATAAATAGTGCCAAAAATGTTTAAGTCGTACAACTGAATGTGCAGTTTAAATGTACTGTAAAATATATTAAATATTATTTATGACGTGATTTAACGCGAAGTAATTATTACGGAGACCAATAACAATTTGATTAGATACGCCACTCAAAATTTTTTAGACCAAAGTCTTTCTTTATAAAATCGTTAGTTATTGTTCTTTCTAGTTGGGAATTTTATCAACTTACAATCTGCCAATTTCAGTGCAGATTTTTATCGTTTTTTTTTTTCACTTTAGGCCTCGGCCAGACTGAACAGGTAGTGTTTGTGCGGTAGCGGTAGCGCCTAAAATCGTCCATAACATTCGCTTGTCGCGCCTCGCAGCGTGGCCGCAACGGGCGTTTACATACGATTGATATTTCGCGTTCGCTGTCGCTACCGCGCAAGACGCTCACTCTGGTCGGGGCCCTAGAGTTTCAGAAACACCCTTAAATCCTCTCTGAGTTCACCACACTTTCACCCGTCTGACACCCATCAGAGTTGGCACTAAGCCTCCACTATGTATAAATTTAGAAATTTTGCATAGGAAATGAAGGTTTGGTTACAGACCATGCGATTTGTGATTGTTGCGCAAGCCAAATGTGACATGTCCCCTTTTCCATACAGACCGATGCTGCCTCGAATCTGTCGGATAAGCGAATGAAATATATCATTATTGGGAAAAAATTATCATTTCGGACACCAATAAAGATAACAAAATAAATAAAGTTGATAGGTAATAATAATTTATTTAAAAATTTCAATTAAAAAAAAATACTTACTAAAACTTAACGAGTCTTTGTGACATTAATTATTAAAAAAAAAATTGAATAACATTCAAAGAAAATGAAAGAAAAATAGACAAAGAAAATTATTAAAAAGATTAGATTGTGACCGAGACTCGAACTCGGGATCTATAATGAAGAGTGACGCATCTGCCAACTGTGATACAAAAACCCTTTTAAATACTGTCATTTTTATAAATCCCTTTTTTCTGATAAATATATTTATTTTTATGTTTTCCGATGCTGGCAGCCATCTTTGAACTTGTGAGCAAAGATCTATCCAATCTTCGGTGTCTTTTTCAATTTTAGATTCTTTGATTATGTTTTAATTGTTTCAATAATTAATGCTTTCATTTAGTACAAATTTTTTGTGAAGGGGTCTTTAAAATATGTTAAATCCTTAAAATAGGGTGAAATTCAATCGCATAAAGGGTCTGAGTGCTTAATAAAAGTGAACATTTTACAAGTATTTAAATAAAAATAAAAACAATTTGGTAACCATCACTACAGTTCTTGAGCGATTTTTTCGGTACAGCACAACGACGATAACAACACAAACATTGATTTATTAGTTAAAAGTTACTTTTGACATTTTTATTTAACGTAAATTAAAGCTTCAACACACAAAATTGAAACTTCAAAACATCATTTATCTTCCAATTACATGCACTGCTTCTTTCTTCCACACATTTTTAATGGTATCTTTTTTAGAATGATGTTAATAAGAATCTATATGTTAACGAATTCGTCTGCCAATTCTCAACGATGCGGTTGAAAATTATGTTGCAAATAAGTGAAATAATAAAACATCTGGGACGTGGTAGATTTGACAACGTGTTTATTGAATTTCGGAAATGTCTGCGCCAAACATTTTCTAAACAAAGATCTGTAAAACAATACAAATGCGTGCTACAAAAAGAACTCACAAACGAACTAATGAAATCAATGATACTATTAGATCTACTTTGAAATCAGATCTCCTTTAAGTTAGAATCGGTTCTAATATTTGAAATTTGAATTTCTGTTAAATTTAATTCGAAATCAATTGGCATGACAAAGAAAATACAGGATTATTGGTGTTTGTCTTTGACATTTAAAAATAGTTATCGACATTTCAACAAGATTTATGTTGTCTGGTTTTAAACTAACTTGCTTTGTATTCGATTTGACTGTCAAACGTACAAATAGTAATGGTTAGTTTGAATATTTTTATGACAGAAAAATTGATATTCAAGAGAAACGACTTTTATTTTTATATCCCATGAAAACGACAGTACAGTTTTATGTGCATTCTACATGACCGCCCTCAAATGAAATCGTTTTCTGTGCAATGAACTGAGACAATAATTCTCAATGACATTTAAGAATTAATTCCTGCATTTTAATGAATGCTTTAAAATATATTTTTATATTGCTTTGAACTAACGCTATCGGAAACTACCTATTATAATAGTAATTCTGCATTTTGTTGCTGTAACCATGAATTTGTTAATTTTCTTCGCATGGGAAACAAGAGAATGGGATATTTTCACAAACTATGAAAACTGTTAAAAATGTATGGAGGTTTAAAGTTAATTTTCTGATACTGATCATTGTACTAAAAATGACTAAATTTAATATTTTCATTCATACTATGACTGTCGCATCCTCAATAAGGTATTTTTACAAACTCTGAATACCGTTAAAAATGTGTGAAATATTTAATTTTTAATTTTGTAATTCTGATTATTGCACTAAAAGTTGATTTGAAAAATCGCACATTCCAAAACGCTTCCAACTGGCTACTACGTCATTATGACAGAAACCGCCACTGGCTGGTAAGAGGGCTGTCACCAACGCTGCCCTGTGTGACGTCAACGCCGCCGAATTCACGAATAAAAACGAACATGTCGTTTTGGCGGCAAATCGAAAATGGCACATTTTAAATCGATATAGAAAATGGATTCGTCCACATAAAAATACCTCCATGAAAAACTCGTGAAATATCACCGGTTGTAACTATACTTGAAATTTTGTTTGTATAAGATCAACAAATATTACCCAAATTCAAATATAGAATAAAAATAATCGCCATATATTATAGTTTCTATAAGATCAACATATTACCCAAATTCAAATATAGAATAAAAATAATCGCCATATATTATTGTTTCTATAAGATCAACATATTACTCAAATTCAAATATAGAATAAAAATAATCGCCATATATTATTGTTTCTATAAGATCAACATATTACTCAAATTCAAATATAGAATAAAAATAATCGCCATATATTATTGGTAAGTATTTAATATCTTTATTGATTACAAATAAGTTGTGGTCATACAACTCGCCGCGAATTATGGATACTTATGTGAATGTATATGATTTATTTCAAGGCAGGTAGACACTGGGTTTCGGAGTCACGGAATGTTTGTTTTATTTAAAGGTTATCGGTGGAACAGGGTTTGTCGATAAAACTGATAAAAATGTGATGGCGGTATTTTTCTTTTGGTTCACACGTTATATTTAGGAACCAATATTTACTGATAGTTAAGATCTCTAAAATGGATGGCTTTCGTCGCGGTTGTTTGAAAGGTAATTAGGTACTGTTTTTTTAGCAAATGTTTTTGAAAAAAATGGCAGATTTTTAACACACTTTCAACTTATCTTGATGGTAGATAAAATATTATATTTTGAAAAATAACAGAGTAACTAAGTAAGAATCAATGCAGATAGTTTTTTTTAGCTATGTAGGGTCTTAAGGGACGTATTTGACTTATTTTAATCAGTGATCCTGACATTATTTGGAAGGAAAAACCATAATGAAATTTTGTTTACCGGGGACTTTTTTTTAATATTTATTTTTTCTATTTTTTTTTCTTCAAAACCTAACGAAAAAAATATTCTTTTACATGACATCACTGGACATTGAGTAACCAAACAAACCCTCACCCCGACCCTGCCTGTCCAATACCTACAATTTTTTTACTTTTAAAAGTTTTAAAAAAAATCATTAAAAATATCGTCGGTGACCAAAATTTAATTTGCATTTTTTACTCTAAATAGTGTCAGGAATCACTTTTTAAAGTAAGTCAAGTATGTCCCTTAACACTTGGATAGATCTGCAAAACCAAACTGCTTAAAAAACATAATGAGATTTTGTATTCCGGTGACTTTTTTTGATAGTTTTTTTCTAATTTTTTTTCTTCAAAACCCAACGAAAAAATAATTCTTCCACATGACATCACTGGACACCGAGTAACCAAACAAACCCTCACCCTGACCCTATCTGTCCAATACCTACAAATTTGTTTTTGTTTAAAGATGAAAAAATAAAAATCATTAAAATTATCGTCGGTGACCAAAATTTCATTTGCATTTTTTACTCTAAATAGTGTCAGGAATCACTTTTTAAAGTAAGTCAAGTATGTCCCTTAACACCTGGATATATCTGCACCCAGAGGTCGTGGATGAGAGGTGTCAATATCCGATACCTAAGAGAAAAGAAAAATGAAGTGTCTTAGAAATTTTACACAACCCACTAACTAACCTAATAAAGCATTTTATTATTTGTTTAATAAGACATACACTGTACAGTATAATACAAGTTATAAGGAATACTAAATTAAATCATTGTACGGTTATAGATAGATTACGTAAGACCACCGAATAACGGTAGGTAATTTCGCCTGTCATATAAACGTTTCTTAAAACTTTACTAACGAATGTATGAGTAAAAGTAATAAAAAGGAATAATAATAAATTCGGCATGATCGCCATTTCATTGAAGGGTCAGGCAGAGAGAAGAGACCGCCACACAATTCTGTCTTGGCACACACACTCCTTGCTTTATTCACAATCATTGTCTCCTACGTACTATTCTGCTATTCTGATTCGTTCCGAGTCTTCCTCGGGCGTCCCTGATTTCTGCTACCTTCACTTTCGCGCATTCAAAGAATTTACTTGAAATATATAATACTTGCTCATCCGTCCGCGCTGTGGCTAATGAAACACAACGCCATCCACTGGTAAGCATAAGCAAGTGTTTTATCTATGTATATCTGTATGTCAGTTTGTGAGGAGGGTGGAGAAGGAGTTGCGGGGGTGGGAGGGGGGTGACGGAGGTGTGTGGGAGGGGGGATGACGGAGGTGTGGGGGACGATGGAGGGCAAAGGGAGCGATTGCAAAGGTGACATATTAGCATAGTAGGGGATAGCAAGGAGTAAATTTGGAAAATTCATGCTTCTCACACGGAGAAAAATGTTATTCTAAAATACGATCATTTTATTCGTAAAAACGGGACTGAAGTTCTTACGAACAAATTTAAATGTTTATTGCCGGGAAAATGTAAGAATAATTTGTTGGTATACGTACGAAATTACGTATACCAACAAATTATTCTTACGTATCTTAGGAATTTTACACAACAATAATTTGTTGGAATTTTATACAAGAATAATTTTTTGGTATACGTACGAAACTACGTATACCAACAAATTATTCTTAAATGTTCCCGCCAATAAACACTCAAACCCTGTTAATTTGTTCGTAAGAACTTCAGTCCAGTTTTTAACCGTTTTTACGAATAAAATGATCGTATTTTAGAATAATATTTTTCTCCGAGCACACGGACAAGCTGTATGTGGCCTGCTGATGCGTCGGAAAACCTTCTGAATTATTCGTGTATCCAGCAAACGGAAAAAGAAAAAATGTTGTATTTCCAATTGCACTTTAATAACCAGAAATATAATCCAAAAACTTTCTTTCTTTGAGTGGCATTACAACGCTTGCTGGATATATCTATATCTATAAGCGCCAAGAAATCGTCACAATAGGCGAGTTTTAGGTCCGAAAAGAGGAATGCCTCCCTGCGCACGCCTTTCTCTGTCGCACAAATGTTTTACGCATCTTTCGATTACGTGCTTTGTAAATACAGTAAAGGGACTGTACCTGCGCGAGAATGAATAGTATCAAGTTCAGATCGGCATTTAAGTTTAACGCGAACTGTACTCGCTAGTATTTTATAAATTTTCTTTGTTTGTCAGTTTTGGTGCTTCGTGTATAGACTAGAGCCTTGTAATTTGCAATCGATTCTACTATAATATTCAGTTGTTGTGAACTGATTGAGGTCTTCCCCACTACTTATTGATCATTCAAATTGTTAATAATTAAATCAAATTATCTAACATTACATACACGGAAGCTAAAAATAGTTTAAAACAATGTTCAATACGTTAGATTAATTCCTGTAAATCTCATCAAAATGTGTTTTGCTCAGTCGAATAAAAGCTAATTACTTTAGTGAATTTTATAACTATGGCAACATAATACCTATATCAGGCTCCTGTATTTCCTCCCTCCTACAATACGGGTCTTCTCAAGATCCATATTGTTAGAATTATTAAAAGCAATAATTATTAGCCAGAAACACTCATCCATATTGAAAAAAATCTCCCGAGAAAACCGTCCCGTCGGCCGCATGGATCTTTTCTCGGGAGGTTTTTTTAATATGGATGAGTGTTTCAGGCTAATAATTATTGCTTATAATAATTGTTACCCTTTGTGCCAAGCATAAAATCTTGTCTTAAACATTAGTTTATCAATTAAAAAGAATCATATTGTTAGAGCTAAGAGTTTGTTATAAGACTCCCTCCTTTCCACAAATAGATCCACTACACACTATCCATAAAGATGATATAGGCCCCGATGGAAATTATTTTCTTCAGGGCCATCTGTGTGTAGTTAATGTAAAAAAATCGGTTCAAAAATTAACATTTCTTACGACAATCGTGTTTTATTTTTGGATTATTATGACGTGTTGCGCTACCTCCTTCTCTAGTCAACTATCCGGACAGCATTACTGTGTATCATCATGTAACATGTATCATCATGTAACATGTGTACACATCTTCCCTTATAATGGATACAGAAACTTGGTCCAAACTGCTGGCTAAAGAAGAAGGTAGCGCAACACAGCCATAAAAACCCAAAAACAAATCACCATAATACTTTTTTACCTGGTTATTTGCA
Organism: Limnephilus auricula; assembly: GCA_951813805.1. Taxonomy (NCBI): domain Eukaryota; kingdom Metazoa; phylum Arthropoda; class Insecta; order Trichoptera; family Limnephilidae; genus Limnephilus; species Limnephilus auricula. The sequence goes on from OX638401.1 coordinate 6,615,116, forward strand.
CTTTATAGTACCTGGGTTATTGTTTTTTCCTGACAATATTACTATTTTTTTTACGCTGATAACACTTTTCGTAGACAAATAATACCCATTTCTACCGCCAGGATTGATCAGCTGTGGCATTTTTACAAAATTATTATTAAAAACGTATTTTGAAATCTTGTCAAGAGCACTGTTTGAAAATGACGTCCGGTTCTTTTTCTCACCCGGGTTAGTTATTAGATTACTTTTGATGTGTGGAATAAATTAATGAAATTGAGATTGATTATAGTTATAAGAGAAACATATTTACTTGTAAGATTATTCAATAAATATATAATGTTTGTAAAGTAATCCAATTTGTCAAAACAATAGTAGGTACGCTGTATTGCACCTCAGGTCAGTATCTGACGTCTAGTGTTTGTTTTGTTCTTTCAATTCCTCAGAATATCCTCAATTTGAGCGATGATGAAGTATTTGATGGTCTAAATTTTATGTAATACTTTTTTATGTGTTAAGAATCATTTTGAAATGTACCATACTATTAGATTATAAGATTATCGTTAATTTAGTAAATATTATTCGAATTTTATGTAAAAATTAAGTTTATTTATTTTTATTTTATATTTTATTATTTTAAAATGTACATTTAAAACGTCTTAGGATATCAAATGTGTCCTAAAACTATTTAAATTTTTGTTTTTTTTATGATTTAAAAATTTTTATGATTTAAATTGTTTTGCATTTTTTTGTGACCTGAGGTACTCTACAATGTACCTTCTGTAATTAATTAACTATGCATTAAAAAAAATCTTGTCCTTTTACATTTATAATGTAGAATAATACCATTTTTTCTGGTGCTTGATTAGCCTCGGATCTCAACAGGTTAAAAACAATCTTTGGAAAAATCAACCCAACTTTTTAAACAACTTCATAACACCCAGACTGACAATAACGACATTGGATTCTGTTATTGATATATTTATTAAATTTAACTTATTTATGCTGGGCGGGAATCGAACACGCGATATCTTGATTATAAAAAGAATTAAACCATAACGCTACGAAGGTAATCTTAATACACTGGCAGTAATAAAACAGCTGACCATCATATAACTATTATAGCTAAATTTAGGCTGAAATTTTTATGAGTTTAGCGAATTGTACAATGACTTATTTCAGTTTTTAGTGAAAATCTATAATTTACCTAAAACTTTACGAAGGAGAGCTTTTTATAATAAATACAATAAGTTACTACCCGGCTTCGGATTACACTTTCAGCAATCTTATTTCAATTTCTAAGCTATAAGAAACAATTTAAAAAAAAATTAAACAAAATGTTTTATGTTTTGACCCAAAGCTTCATAACTTTGATTGAAATGAAGTTTCCACGTGAAAATATTATCGATGATCAAAAGCGCCATAGAAAAAAAGCTCTGCAAATTTGATAATGCAAGAGATCAGAATACAAAACGTATGTGTAGTAACATTTGAATATACACTGACTTATATTATAGTTTTCCGCTACGTCTGTCCGTGAAATTAAATAATTTTATAGTTTTTAAATCTGAATTTTCTGTATTAGAACAAACGTTTAAAGCTAACACGTGTTCCTTACATATTACTGTCAATAATGATAAAAAAAAATATAAAGCTTTCTATTCTGGCCGTGCCAAATTAGTTTTTAAACAGAAAATCAACACCAGAAATTTTTCTTTATCATTGTTTTAAACAAATATTATTTTAGTGGTGCATGTCGTGGATTTACACATTTCAAGGTTCCAAATATCGAAACATTTGTAATAAAATAGTATTAAAAGTATACACAAAGGGCGTAATGATCCAATCCTGATTGATGTTTCAGGGAAATAGCTGGTAAAGGTGGAAAGTGATATATTAGAAGAGAAGGTAACTTTTTCATTTAAAACTTAAATTCGGATTTTAAGTCCAAAATACTTGACGAAGCTGAATAATTATGTTTATATTCAAAATATGTAGCAAACACATCTTATCTCACTAATATTATAAACGCGAAAGTTTGTATGGATGTATGTATGTTTGTTACTCTTTCACGCAAAAATCACTGAATGAACTTTAATGAAACTTTACAATAATATAGCTCATACATCAGAATAACACATAGGCTATAATTTATACCCAAAGCTTGCTATTTTCCATTAATTACAAATAATAATTATTGTTTAATAGAAAATGTCAAAATTTGAGAATGAAATTTTGAAAAACAATGATTGAAAACCAAAATTCTATTTTAGAAAATATTTAAATTGGTGAATTTATTTGAAGTACTCACCCTTGAATCGAATCAAGAATTATTATAGATATTTTAAATAAATAGGTTACGAATTTTGGTATAAACATAGACGGAAATTACGAAAGAAAATAGGCTAATAGAAGTACTAATCCTGCGCAGACGAAGTCGCGGGCAGAAGCTAGTATCAAATATAAGTTTAAAAAATTCGATCCGGTAAACGCAATGTTTAGGACGTACCATTTTTTATTTATTTTAAATTTATTTAGTAGAATGGCAACACTATTTTTTTAAGATTACCATTAATTGAAAAAAAATGTCAAAGTTAAGTATAAATGTGTAAATTTTCATATTTTAGTAGCCTTTACTTTATAATTTAATACACAACTAAATAAAGTAGCACAAATAGGTATTTGCTACACATTTAAAAAATAACGTTTTCAGTTTGGTCAAGTATTTTGGCCTTAAATTCAAATTTAAGATTTGTATGAATAGGGCAGCGCAGCAGTTCCTCTTTAAATGTTATAATTATTTTAGTAATTTATCGCAACATTCCAGAAAGGTAGATATTCTTAGTATCGCTCTGGAGAAAGATCACCATTCAGAATCGAAACTTTCCTTGAAATCTAGCGTTCAGATTTCAAGGAATTGGGTATTATATATGGGTAATTTCCTTCCATTCTCACCTCTTCACCCTTGCAAAACACGCCAATAATTACCCCACTTATTACCCCATTTAATCCCAATTATTGGGGTTCCCTTAGTGCCACTGATTTCGGGCAGTCTTGTCTATGGAATTTAAAAAAAAAATCTATCTAAAAATATCTTTCAAGGAATCTAACAATGCACATCTACCAGAAATTGTTATCTAGTAGAAATATACTTATAATTATTTATCAATAAATAGGTACTAACTTTTATAATAAAATTAATTTACACATAAATTATTTGCGTATTGAGAAAATCTTTAAAAAAATCGTTTGCAAAGAATGAATACTCCTTACAATCGTTTCAGCTCTAAACGCTCATATTAAATGCATTAACATGAACTCAACATCAAGGCTTACGTTCCTAGAATAGATTGATGTTAAATGTATGAGCAATGTCAGAAATTGATAGTTAGTTATTAAATACATATTATTAGTTGCAGCCCTTCTTTGCGTAATATAAATAAAAGGCTCCTATACATAGCGAATTAAAGTATTTCTGCACGGAGAAAAATGTTATTCTAAAATACGATCATTTTATTCGTAAAAACGGTTAAAAGCGGGACTGAAGTTCTTACGAACAAATTAACAATGTTTATTGGAGGGAATATGTAAGAATAATTTGTTGGTATACGTAATTTCGTACGTATACCAACAAATTATTCTTACATTTTCCCGCCAAAAAACATTGAAACACTGTTAATTTGTTCGTAAGAACTTCAGTCCCGTTTTTAACCGTTTTTACCATTGAGTTAAACGTTTACGAATAAAATGATCGTATTTTAGAATAAAAATTATCTCCGTGTGTGCAAATATGTTTTTATTATAATCTCAAATCTCTATTTGTTCACGGAATCCGTATACATTCAAATAATTTTGTTTTAAAATTGACCAAATTTGAATTGTCATGTATTTCCTAACCAATCTCTTACCCAACTCTTTTCCCTTCCCATTCCCTTAAGCCTCAAAACATACCATAATTGGGGATGACATAGTCCCACCGGCTTCGGACAATAGGGAGCAGATGGGACTCTCTTGCGATATTCACATAAAAAATGGTTAAAACTAGTCAAGTGTTATAACAATTTTTTTTTTTTTGGTATGCCACACTAAAGTTCTCACTGCTCCCTCTGAAGCCAGTGGTACTATGGCATCCAAAATTAGGGTACGTTGTGAGGTTGAAGGTAGTGGAGAGGGGAAGGAGATGAGTTAGAGGAAGGTGTGGAAATACCTGGCTATTCAGATCTGGTCACTAAACACAATTTCAAGCAACGATTCAATTCTGAATGGTGGTCTTATACCAGGGCGATACTGAGAGTATATTTCACTCTGGAACGTGCCGCAAATATACTATATATTATTTCAATTAATTAATTGTCAAATATCACAAATTAATCAAATAAAAATTATTTGAGAAGCCGGGATTTGAGGTTTGATTTTGATTAGGCGCCACCCCTGGATTGCTAGTCTAGAGCCTTACCCCTAGACTACGGAGACCCTCAGTTATATTACAGTAATAATAATGTTAGTAGGTACATTTATTTCTCAACTGTAATGCTTTGATCGATTTTACAATCGTGCGATCCGGTTGATAGATTTTTATAAACCCACGAATAATAATAGATTAATGTTATAATTAGCCCAAACGCTAACCAGCTGTTGTTGTGTTCGTGTAGATAATATATTTAATCATTAAACAGACAACTAACTCGGCTAATGAGCTGTTCAAGGTGATTTAAACAATACTAAATTTATTCGATTCGTGGAGCTGACACGCTTTTTTTCTTTCCCCCGCGCACAACAAATAACTTGTAAATACAATTTGACTGAAATGCCAAGCTTTTATTAAACGGTAGATTAGATCGAGTGATATTATGGAGAACTCTGGATTGTGTGTAGGTTCACAAAACACGACGAAAAAATGCTCTTAGTCGTTTTAAACGTATTGTTTTTTCTTGGCCAATCACTCATTCGCTTCTCTGTCAACGAAAGCTTAAAATAATTCCTAATTATTTCGCCTGTAGTGTGTCATTTTCTTTTTTGTTTCACTCGTTTCACAACAAACGAAAAAAAAAGAAAGAGAATATTTAAAAACAAGAATATTTGTCATACAAATACATTTCTTTTGTATTAGTAAGTAAATTACTGAGCCTTTAATTTTAAACATATAAGTAAAGGGTATACTGTTATTTGTAATGGAAACGATTGGTTTAGTTTAGTTTGGGCAGAGTTGGTGATAAATGAATACCTATTAATAAGCACGCATTTAATATTATTTCTTGCAAATTTTATTTTATATGATTACTGCATTGCAATGGAGGTAAATACTAATTACAATTTACGAAAACAGTATTGTGACGTTAGTTTACCAGTTAATAAAGCAAAACTAACTTTCTGAAATGCTAAAAAAATACATATGGCTTCTAGTAAATATAACTTGAATTGAATTGAAATATGTTTTCAAATCATCTGAAATCCATAATTTCTCAATATCTTGTTATAACTACATACCAAAAACCAACAAAAAGTCAACTTGTTAAGTACATAATATTTTCTGTAGCTGCCGAAAACAATATATTATAAACATACGAGTATGTGTTATTTAAGTCATAAAACCAATCGTTACAAAACCTATTAGTGTATCCGTAAATTTGATAGGAAAGCTATTGGTGTTAACCTAGTGTAAATCTAGACGACTTTACTGAGTTCTTTTTAACAGCGTGTCTGTAAAAAATAAATTCAATTAAGAACGAAATTATTGTCTATTATCTGTTACAAAAAGAACGTGTTTACATAAATAGTCCTCTCACTAAATTATAGACAAACTTTCAAAATAACAAAATACTAAATTTAATACCTCTGCCGATGATTTTGACAAGTTATCTTAGTACAACGTATGTTTTGTGGTTAAGTTATTTCAATAGTGAATTAATCTGATAACTGAAAACATTAGGGGTTGTTCAAATCTTCCCTGAGTTTCATACATCGGTTTATATCTTCGGTTTTTATACCACACGGTTTTCGACAGTTATTTCGAACGTAGGCCCAGTGATTTTTTATGTGATTTAGTGAATTAGAAAGCACAACACAAGTGACAAAAAAATAACAACTGATAACACTAGGGTTCGTTTACACCACACAAATATAAATATCTTTCTCGATTTTTCTGCAGTTACCTGATTTAAAAATCGAACACAACAACTGATAAATTGACAACCGCACAAATTATCTCTCTTGATGTTCTTTTCTGTAGATAATGATATGTTTAAAACGTGAACGCAACTGACAAGTGACATAAATGGTGATTGTTTCGACCTTCTCCTAGCTTTAAATTGCGTAGATAATTAATTAATCTAGTAGCTACAGTATTACTTCTGTAGCTTTAATGTAGCTACAGTATTACTTCTAGTAGCTACAGTATTACTTCTGTTAAATAAGCACAATACAAGAAACAAGTGACAATTGACAGCACTACCGCCGATAATGAATTCAGTATACCTTTTTTCTGTGATTTACTAAAACAATTATTGACAACACAAGGGGTTGTTGTGTATCACATTGATATAACTGTTTTCATCTGTGATTAAAACAATTTTAACAATGACAACAGAATCGGTGTATCAGAATTTCTTCAAACTCTAAGCTACGTATGTTTTATTATGTGTTTTAAAAAGTAAGTTATATGTTTTAAAAGCGAACACCACTGACAATAAATGGGTAGTTTCATACCACTGATGGTTTTCTTGTTCTATTAAAACAATTTAAAAAGCGAACACAACTTACGAGTGACAACATTAAAGACGGTTTCTCTGAACCGTAAGCAACGTATATATTATCATGTTGTTAAGATATCTGTTTAAAAAGCGAACACCACTAATCATTGACCACTGACAACACAAAAAGTACCTAGTTTTATACCACCGATTGTTTTCTCCTGTGGTTAGAACAATTTAAGAAGCGAACACAAATAATAACACAAGGTGTAGTTTTATACCACCGATTGTTTTCTTCTGTGGTTAAAACAATTTAAAAAGCGAACACAAATAATAACACAAGGTGTAGTTTTATACCATCGATGGTTTTCTTCTGTGGTTAAAACTATTCAAAAAGCGAACACAAGTGACAGTTGACAACATTAGGGGGGTGGTGGGTGGTTGGGTTCAGACCTTCTCCGAGCGTGCAGCTGGTGCGCGGCGCCGCCCCGAAGAAGATGTGCGTCCGGTAGTGGTGGTCGTCCATCGGCGAGTAGTTGCGTGGCAACGCCGCCTCGCGCTGCCGCCGGGCGCCGCGAGTGGCGCGCCCGCCGCCCGCCCCGCCGCCGCCTCCGCCCCCGCCCCCACCCGAGCCGCGCTCCGGGCGGAAGTTCTTGCGGAACATCAGATTCATGGCGGGCTTTTTAAACTGCGCGGGAAAACGAGAAATGCGCGGGAGTTTTTTACAGTTTGCGACACTCGAGAATGCGCGGGAACTTGCGAATGTTTGCACTGGATTTAATTTAACCTAACCTATAGGAAAATGGCATTTATTGAAATGAGACGATAAATGTCAATTTCTTTCTACCAAAACGATATAAACATCTTCTAACTATATTTATCTAACTAAAATTGAATGTAATTCTTTTTATGCAGCTCAACTTTAAACATTAAAGTACGGGCTGTTTTACAAAATTATAAATCATGTTTGAAATCTTAATTTTAACTTTGAATTCATATTTCAAAGCTAATATTGAAGTTCTGTGAAATTCCCATCCAAGTTCTGTTATTATCCAAGTACTGTGAAATAACCGGCCCGTGATGAAATAATAACAGAACCTGAATTGAACTTTCACAGGACTTGATTTTTAACTTTGAAATTCAATAATATCTAAAATTTCTGTAAAACAAGCCTTAACGATTATTTTCGCAGTTTTTACTTATTTATATTTTAGAATATTGTTAAATTATATAGAGCCACTGTTTTCAAAGTTGACCTCAAAAGCGCACAAAAAGTCCTAAGAAAAAAAAATAGATATAGTTTTTTTACTAATATTATTTATTTTAAAATATATAAAATACCTAAAGTACAACTAATTTTCTATGGATGGTGTATTCTTCTTTTACGTATGAAAAATGGTTGTTTTTTTGGTTGGCTAACCACTAGAGCTATAGAGCAATTTAAAAAAAATTATCTTATTACTAAAGAAAAATTTTCCGCCCACATTAAAAAAATCATGCCTCCAAATTTGAATATGGAGACATACAAACTGATTATAGTTCTATATAACCAATGAATTCACCTATCTTTTGACTAATATCACATATTCGTAGGATTTATAAAAAAAAGATATTATTAAATCGTTAACTTTAAAACATTTTAAAGAATCTAGAGAATATTTGCCACATTGTGGCAGCAAAGCAATCCTAGGCTTTGAAATAGTGCCATAATGTGGCAAAAAGCGTTCGAGTGTTATGTATTTGTAATAATACCAGTTCCTATTTTCTAATAATTTTAATGGGTTTTTTTATACTTATACACGGCTTTACTTTTTTACTTTATAATCGGAAATTTATGTGTTCCAATTTTTAATTAGTATTAAAAAAACGGAAAAAGAAAACACAGTCACATTTAAGAAAAAATATATATTAAGAACACAACACGAAACTGCGGTTTTAAAACTGAAATAATGAATTTGAAACGGAATTTTCAAAACACAACTAACGTCAGGTCGAGCTGAATCCACAAATATAACTGATTTCACAGTGTGATAACTACTATATAATTTTCCTTTCAGTTATTTTCTATTTATTAATGTGGGTTAATTAATTGTTTGGCACGACAATAAACGACGTTTATTAATAATTCCCGATGACCGGTGTTCAGTGTACCCACGGGAGTCGTCGATTAATTTATACAATAGATAAATAATGTCATGAGCTACAAAAAATATACAAGAGTTGAATATCGTGCGATTAGAAACTTGGTCATATCAATATTAATTGTTTTATTTGATTTTTCCTGCGAAATTAGGGTGGGTAGGTACTTTATTCTTCAATTTCTCTCATATTAGAATGTTTCTCCTTTGTTCCCATTTGAAAATGTATTCGAAAACAAAGAAGTGTGTTTTGACTTTGACACATTGATTCAATAATCCGCCAATGCGGAAACGCCGGTTAGGAGGGAAAACAAGTGTAAAAATGGCGCCGTTTGATAAATGTTTGCGATTCGTTAGAGCTTATGGTAATGTTAATTAGTATAGAAATATGTAATTAGTAGATATATAATTTTACGAATTTAAGAAAGTTTTCATTTTATTTTAACTTATTGAGTCAAAACTCAAATTGTAATATTTAATTAATGAAGATAATTTTACCGGGGAGTTTGCCGGGGAGGTATTCTAGGCATCTGGTTAACCAGGTTAAGGTACTGGGTTCAATTCCTAGATTTGATCGTATCTTTTTCTGCTTTTTCTGTTTCAAATTTGCGGTTGAAACTTGTTAATATTATCTTTAATAATTAAATGTTGAAGAAAGACATAACTTCAATAAATATTTGTCTAAATAGGATATTTTCCTAGCACCAGGTTCAGTAAACATATTCAAAATTGTTTTATTGTTTATATATTTTTTTGAATTTAAAGTACATCATATTAAAAAATGATTACTAAGTTATGTTAAGTAGGTATTTTAATTTTTATTATTGTGACAGATATTTTGACGTTCAAGGCCATTATAATGTGGTTACGCCACATTGAGATGAATTATTTGTATGATTTAAAGCGTCTCATTGTAATAAACTAAAATCGTACATCCCGTAGGTATCGCAAGTGAAAAAAGTTACCATTATAGGAACGCGAAAACAAATTAATGAATGATGAACAAGCGGTTCCACTGAAAAGAGACATCTTGCGGTGATGGGGTGATCTAATTTAAATACGGTTTTCGCGGGGGATAGATTATCACAATCACTTTATTTTACGATTTACGTAAAATAGATTTTTTTCACTTTTATAGGATGTGTGAAATATGATCATAACTTAATAATAACAATATTAATTTTTTTTTTATAAATTTTAAAACAAGTTTAGTGGAGTTCTACTATCTAAAAACAATGATAATAAATAATGTATCGTGATATAAGTAAATAAAAAAAATAACAACATCGTGGTTAGGTACCTAATTTTCAAAAAACCTATTTCAATCCCTTTCACGCAGTCTTTTTTAAAAAGGCTTCTTTTAAAAAAATTAAACGTTATTTCATAAAACTAAATAGCAATTGAATGTTTTGTTTCAGGTAGGTACCTACCCATCTAATGAATTTACATGGCTGGGAATTAGAATTCTATTTAGCGATACGATTAATATGTTGGCAACATCTTCCTACGTAGTTCTGCGATTCGCCACTTGAGGGAGAATGCTCCAATTTCAAAATAATAATATCTTCTGCGTACCTACCGATTTGAAATTTGCGTTGGCGCGTAATCTTAAATGTAGAACACCGCTCAAACACTTTCAGAATTTTAGAGAGTTGGTAGGTACTTACTTTTGACCTAAGGATAAAGTTTGATTGATATTTTGTAGTAATAAATTTTTGAGTAGGTACTGGTTAGGCACGAAAGTTTAAAGAGGAGCAATTAAGTAGAATAATATTTTATATGTAAAAACGAATTTATTTTTTCAAATTAATAAAATAAGTAATATTTGTGATTAATTCTTTATTTTGCTATTTTCATGTTTTTTTTAAAACCAAACTGTGTACTTTTACTACGCAGGCTCGTATTGTAATTAATTATGTACTTAGATTTTTTTACTAATACATGAAATCATTTGCATTTCACCTTAATTTTTTTTTAACACTATTGAACCATTCTGAGTTACGATATCAAACACAATTTTTTTACTATATATAGAAATACGATATATTTGGTTAAATTTAGAAGTTTCCTACGTAATTTATAAAAAAAAAATATGCGCACATTTTAAATTCTCTCTCTGTAATATTGTACCGTGTATGTAAAATTATATTACGATTACTTAAAATAAGCTCAACTCAATAAATAAATAAACAACAACACAAACAAGAAAAGATGAGGTCGAAAAAAATCCATTGAATTACTTGAAATAGTGTCAAATGCGTACGACAAACATTTTTTATGAGAAACGCTGTTATATGATTCCACTATTTCTTTCTAATAAAAATTATTCTATTTAAAAAACATAAACAAAACATTTAATATAAAATTATGTTTGCCGAACCACCAGGCTATTTTCGACCATTCACAACACATAATATCACAAGCACACATAAAATCTACTTATAGCTTCCGCCGAGCATTAAAAATAGTTTTCTTTTTTATCACATCGCGTCGACGAGATAAGTTGCGCGGTATTTCGCGACATCTAAAAATAATCCAAATACAGTTTAAACAGAGAAGATAATAAATTATTCGGAGAGTGGCCCAACACTCTAGACTCTCTCTCTAGAGTCTCTGTACTCTGCGTAGGAACTAGTGGTATATTTTTGCATCGAGAAAGGAAAGAGACAAGGAAAGCAGGGTCGATCCGCGAGAAACAGAAAAATAGCATCGATTTTTCCTAATAACTGGAGGTCAGCGGCTCACGTGAGACACGATGGCCGCGGTAGTTGCTTGGCCCACCCCATACCACCATACTACTGTAGTAGTAGCAAGTACCCAATGTAGCGGGTGGGGATATTAAACTCAGCCTCTGGTGTTATATTATGTTAATATCGCCTAAAAATTTCACGGTAAAAAGTAGAGCAAATTTCGGCGAAATATGCACAAAAAGGGGTAGGAATTCTTTTAGTTTTAAATTTTGGCGAAATTTACTATGTTCCGGGTAGAAACTTGAGCTAATTTCATTGAATAAAAATAAAATTTATTCACGTTTTAAACGTGTGATCTCCGATTTTTAACTTATATTTACGATATTACTGATAGTTTTCGCGGTTAAATTTTTGAGATCTGAACAAAATTAAGGAAACCTGTTTTTTAAAAAGCCCCTTTTCAATCGGGATTATTTTTTACAGCTTTGGAATCTTTTCGAGTTAGATACTTTTAGTCCAATAAAAGTAAGAATTGGTAGATACATGTTATGTAGTATGATAACCACTCGAGCGCTTTATGCCACATTATGGCACTATTTCCAAAACCCCGGATTGCTTTTTGCCAAAATGTGGCAAATTAAAATTTTAATTTTTATTAAAACGACTATTTAATATATTGTACATTCAAAATATAACAAAATAATTTTTCTCTAGATTCTTTAAAAAAATTTAAGGTTAAAGATTTAATTTTATGTATTTGTTTTATAAATCCTACAATTATGTGATAATAGATAAAAGATAGAGGAATTCATTGGCTACTTAGAACTATAATCAGTTTGTGTGTCTCCATATTCAAATTCGAAGGTATGATTTTTTTAATGTGGGCGAAAAAAATTCTTTTAGCAATCCGAGAAAAAATATTTTAATTGCTCTGTCGCCCCAGTGGTTAATCAGTACAAATATTTTAATGCTATATATAGTTATACTAATAAAAATCGGTGCAGTCACAGCCATTGTGAACTTACGATGCATAAATGCAGACTAAAAAATACTTAATTGTTGTATTATCATAGAAGGATATCCCCTTCAACGGTATCCTGGGGGCACATATAGGTATATATGCTAAACCAAGTGACTCCCGATGCCGTTGACTGGCTGAGAAACGTCAGCATACACTTTGACCTTCACCAACCATCACCAACCATTCAAAAAAGAAAGAAAAAAAAATCTACCTTTTTGACATAGAAAAATTACTTTACTCAAAATTAAGGATTTTTTTTCGTATCTCCACAAATATTTTTTGCGAATTTTAGAGCGAAAATACATGCCTTAAATGCAATGAAAATATCGAACTTTGAAAATAATTCGAATTGTTTTTTTTTTTAATTATCAACGCTATCAGAAAAATCAGAGCTATAAAATATTGATTCTTCTTTAGAACGATTGTAGATTTATCTATGCCATTGGGTAGATTTTGCCATCGGGGATTAGATGCTGTGAATATGAACTTATAAAACGCGACTTTCTCAGACTCTTACAATGTTTTTATCACGTAAGCGGACTTGATGTATTTAATAATTTAATTAACTACTTAATTTAATTAAGAGTCTTTGTGAATTAGCCCACTCTGTACCTAGTTACGTATGCCATGAATATATTATTACGGATAATACCCATGGTTACGAAGCATAAAGAAGCGCTCTCGCTAACCTAATACGTACAACATGTGATTATAATGTTTCGTGCAATGGAAATTCAAAGGGTTTTCCACTCATTATTTATTTAAATTTTAATATTTTTTTAGCATTCACTTGTTAAAAAAACAATACAATTTTTTATGTATTATTAAGGTACTTATAACTTATTACCATTCAACTTGTTAAAAAGTCATACAATTATATGATATTGAATTCTTGTTTTTTTTAAATTATAACTACTTGTTAAAAAATATCATTGAAGAAAAAGATAACACTAATAAACTAAATTAAAATATAAAAATGAACAAGACCAGAAAAATAATAAAAGATAACGGTCGCAACTGGGACTCGAACCCAAAACCTCCCATCTTACCGGGAAGGTGCTTTATCCAATTCAGGCATTGCCACCGATAATAAAACTTTCATATTAAATAATCTCTTTAGTTTTGCACGTATTATTTTTAATCTTAATATTTAATATTTTTAATTTCTATTTCTATCTTCTTTAAAATATTTATTTTTATTTATTTTTTTATGTATCCTTAAATATGCTTTTTTTCTTCTTTCTTGTGTTTAAATATCTGTTTATATAAAATAGCATTTTTTGTTTTTTTATTAATTATTTTATGTGTGACTACAACATCACGGGCTAGTATGGTAGTTAAAAAATTTAAAACATTGTAACTCAAATTTTTTTTATGAAATAATAAAAAAAAAAGAATTGTCAATTCATATTTCAAATTTTAGAATTAACAATATTTTCTTCGATTATTTTTTTCCATATTAACGGCAGCTACCCTTTTCATTGGAAACAAGTGTTCAAATAACGTATTTGTTACCTAGATAGTGTCTCGGATAAATATATCCGATTTTATTTTTATGGAACACCTACTGACTTTTTATAAAATGAATATTCAATTTTTATAAGAAAAACTCTCTTTACCCAACTTTCGAAGGATATTCCCATCAATGTAATATATCATTGAAGAAGAAGACTAATACTCTAGATTAAAATATGAAAATTACCAAGACACAGAAAAACTTTTTTGTTTTTTTGTTTTTTTTTAAACTTTAATTTTAAAAACTTATTTAACATTACTTGTTAAAAAAATCATGAGTCGAGGTTGGGATACTTAACACTTTACATAATCAATCAAAAATTATACCGTTTTCATGGGTTCGGATGCTTTCACTTGACATAATAATTTAACTGGTTGAAAAATCACAAAATTTTAATGAGTTAGAATACTTATACTTTACATATAATGACAATCATAAAATTGCTGACGTTTTTACCTCATCCGCGCATTTGATACATGCTTGCACCAATTCATTGTTATGCGGATGAAAGTACGGTTCATGATAGCGCTTAGTATGACAATCCCTCAAAGGGCGCGCATAACTCCAACGGCTCGGAGGGTTTTGTAGCAGAGAATGGACGATTAACTCAAGGGTCTTTCCTCTTGAGGTAAGAATAACCGTCGAACTTATTGTTTCAAAGAACCAATCGTGTCTGATTATTTCTAAAAGGGATCGAAATGAAAAACTAGTCTCCTTCAACGGAATCAATCTTCCCAACAGGCCTTCGATTAATATGCTTGGTGTAACTCTAATAGACCAGCACAGAATATAATAAATATGTCAGAAATGAAAGTTTTCGTCTCTATTAAATATTGTACATGAAGATTTATATTGTTATGTTTTTGCGTGCGCTTTGCCTGGGATTACAATAGTAGATAATAAATTTTCAAAGAAAACTGTTTTACTGGACTTATTCGTTTAGTAAATATAAATGCCTTGTTGTTTGAGATATAGTTTATTACTTTTTAGAGGTAGGTACAATATTGACATGTTGTTATGCCGGCTGTCGTTCTAAGAGAGCCGGGCAGCGTTGGCAACTCGGAATTCATGTTCCCGTTAAAACCTGGCGGATCGTCGGTCAAAAATCCGTCAGACACCCGGTGTAGACAGTTCATCTTGGGAGGGGGGGGGGGTGAATTTCACGATATGAAGATCTAATTTTCGGCTATAAAAGCAAGTGTTTTGTCATTTTAACGAATCCGCCAGGAAATCCGTCATCAAGTATAATCCGTTAGACACAAAATTCTCCCGTTTCAGGACACTCCAATCCGCCAGATATGACGGGATATCCGTTAAGATGGCAACACTGGAGCCAGGCCGGAAGTACAAGACCGGAACCATTGACTTCTACTACATGTGCAGCATAGACAATAGACACTGTCCATAGACAACTAATTAAAATAGAGACATTATAATAGAAGCGGGGCCAGCAGTTCACAATAGAGACCTTAGGCATGCCAATCCTGATTGTGATATGTAATAACAGAGCGAAAGCAGATTCAATGCTGATGAGGAAAGGACATATATTATGTACCTATTTCATAAATTTATAGTGAAGCCGTGTATATATACCTATGCATGACCTTTTTACGAATAATCATAATCATCAATTTGACACTTGTGGTGTGGATTTGTAGAGTGGATGGAAGGAGAATGGGGCGTCCAAAGCATGAATGACGCGCAAGTGGATGGTATATGGGGTAGGCACGCCCAAAGAAGACATGACACCGTCAAGTGAATCAAATTGATTGTGAGAAGAATTCAAACAAGTGATTTTTAACAAATAATTATTAAAATTGCCATTTTCAAAAATTGGAACTGATATACCATGAATTCAGACCAAATAATCAAAAATTAAAAGTAAGTAATCAAAAACATTAAAATATTCATTATATTTTTTAAATTACTTTTCACGTTCTGTGAAAGTTCTTCAAAGTTCAAGTTCTGAGATTATTTCAGTGTTATGACGCAACTGGCCTTAAATGATAAAATAACAGAACTTTAATAGAACTTACACAGCACGTGAACATTAACATAAAAAAATAATCTTTTTTTAAAAAGACAACCGCACCTTAACTTTGGTTGTGTGACTGTTTACCTAACTCTGGTACCAAACTCTGGTGTGCTAAATTGTCGGTAACTTCTCATCGTTCCCTGCGACAACTGCAGATCGCTAACGTACAAACAACAGTTGACATCGAATATATTAAGGACACTTAGTCATTGTGAACTGTCACCTATTCGTTTGCGATCTGCAGTTGCCCTAGGGAACGATGAGAAGTTACCGACAATCGGTTCAAACTTCATATCTATCGAATATGCTAGCACCCCTGGTTCAATGAACTTTAAAACGATTTGGCATGAATTTAAGGGCCAGTTCTTTCACAGAACTTGAATAATTCATCAATTTTACAAGTTAATTTTCGAGTTCTGTGAAAGTACTATTTAAGTTCTGTTATCATTTAAGTTCTGTGAATCAACTGGCCCATAATGACACAATAACTTGAGTAGAACTATCAAAGACTTTGAAATTAACTTTGAAATAATATATGTAATCCTTGTAAGCCTTGAAGATGGCATGTTTTACGGAATAAACATTTTAATGGAGTTCTGTGAACCAAAGATAAACATAATAAATAAAGACCCACACTTGACGTCTTCGTAATAATAACCTCATAATCTTCTGAACCACTTGCCAAAATATATTAAATATATATTAGGTACTTGATTAAAATTATCCACCGTAAGTAACACAAAACAGATAATAAAATTTGTACGTCATTGCGTAATTACCCTAAAGAATTATAATATACTAGCTTTTGAGAAAGATTAGTACTTCGAGTAGCCTATTTTCTTTTCCTAGGTCCTTTCTATGGTTTTACCAAATTCTTAATCTATTTATTTAAAATATCTATAATTCATGATACGATTCAAAGTATTAATCGAGTAGGTAGGTACTTCAAATAAATTCACTAATTTAAATATTTTCTAAAATAGAGTTTTGATTTGACAAACATTGTTTTACAAAATGTCATTCTCAAATTTTGATATTTTCTATTCAGCAATGATTATTATTCGTAATATATGGAAAATAGCTAGTTTTATATGTAATAGCCTATATGTTATTCTGATGTATGAGAAATATTATTGTAAAGTTTCATTAAAATGCCTTCAGTAGTTTTTGCGTGAAAGAGCAACAAACACACATACATCCATACAAACTTTCGCGTTTATAATATTATTATTATTATTATTATAGTAAGACTAAATCAAATTATGCGATATGTATAGTATATGACGGTCTCGGTGGTCGAGGGGCAAAGCTCTCGACTATCCGAAGGACGCGGGTTTGAAATAAATTGTATTCGATTAATTTGTATTTTTCCACAAATGATTTATAAAAAAAAGGTATATCCTGCCTTAGCGGCAAGTTCCAGAGTGGAAGATACATTCAGTATCGCCTTGGTGTAGAACCACCATTCAGAATTGAAACTTTGCTTGAAATGGCTTTAACCGTGTTTGGTGATCATATCTGAATAGTCAATCAATAGTATTTCCCCGCCTTTCTACTCCACATCCCCTTCCCCTCCCCACAACCTTCAGACTCAGAACATACCCCAAATAGGGATGCCATACTCTTTCTGGCTCCAAACTGTTGGGAGCAGTTTAGGAGTCTTTAAAATTCAGTATTTAATGCGAATCAGTGAAAATGATTTTTGAGATATAAAAATTAAATAATAGAACCTGAGAATACAAAAATGAATACCATACCTACACTGTTCGTACGGCTAAAGTTAATTGTATAAAATACTCTAGTTTCATGACATATTTCTTTTGAACTTGTGTTTATAAACATTCTCTGGTCGATTCTGTTATAAAAACATCATTATCCAAAACATAATATTTATATCTGTTAGTATATCTATCTAAAATCGATGTATTAATTCCTTAGGATTGGATTAACGGTAACATGTTAGTTTGGAATAGCAGATATTCATTTCTATCGATATGAACATGTTTATTTATAAAATAATATTATCTTTGATGTGAGAACTAAACATTACTGACGTACGAAAAACCTGATAATATTTGAAAACTCCTGCTTCCTCACTAAGAAGAAAATGTAGTTTGTGCTTTCACGGAGGACTTTAATTGATCACGTCCCCTGGATTACAAATTAATTATATCTAATTATGAATGACTTGTTTCTATTATACAGTTAACGGTACGTATACATTTAATCACAATGACATGATATACTACTGTAAAAAGGTGTTTTTACGGCAAATTTAATAATGGTACCTAATCAAAAGTATATTTCCATTGGTGTTTGGTTTTGAAAAGAGAATATGCATAGTTCCTACCGGGATGTCATTTATCCAGTACCTACCCCTCCCTAACTACATCACCATGCTGGAAAAGCATTTGAATTTGGAACAATGACAACAGAAAAATAGAAAATTCGAGTGCATTTGTTTTTGAAAAACAGAGGAAGGATTTGGACTACCTTCGAAATAAGTTGTTCGCGTTTTTCGTGATTCATAATCTCGTTTTTGAACTATAAAGAAGGTATTTGAATATATATAAAATTTAACAATGTCGTTTTGTACTAATTCATGTTGTTGTGGCGATGACCTCGAGGTATTGCGGTGGAACTAGATTAAATGTACTGTGATTTGTTGTATGCTCTTTAGTAGAGATGCAGTGGTAAGTGATTGGTTATCCTTATTCCTTGCATCTTAGTTTATCCTACACATACTACCACCCAATTCCAGCAAACACCATTTCGTCTCGCGTTTCCTTTTTAGTATTTACAGTCAATTTTTCAGGTGCTTCTGAAGCTGTAATACGTAAGCAATTTCGGATACAACGATTGATATTTTCAAACATTTGTTTTCTATAAACTATTTGTTTTTCAAGAGTGAAAGCTTACTAAAATTATCTAATTTTAAAAATAATGGTTAACCTAGATCAAAATGTACTGATTGTTATATTATGTTATTATTGTCACATCATTTTTACAACACTTTCACAAAGCCACAACTAAAATATTCGTAGTTACTGATTCTAATATTACTTTTGAACTTAAAATGAACTTGCGTCCGAGCAAGTTTTAATTTCAGAGTTCATCGCGAAAGTTCTCGTTTTCGAAATTCAAACACGCGATGTTTTTTCCCACCGGTTCACGGAAAACTGGCGGGTTTTCTAGTTTTCCAGAGATGCAGAGTTCGCCTCGGAAATATTTATTTGCGTATTCGACCGTCCACACCTCACAACGCAGGTCCGACAGGGCCGAATCTGACGCCGGACGACCTTATATCCAAAATACACACAAAAGTCATTGAATTTTTAAATATTATGTCTGTCGGCTTATTAAATTTGCATATTTTCCAACAATGAATTGAGACAAACTAAATTTTTATGAAAATTGCGTCACATATTGCGGTGATTTTATCCGTTACGAATCATTGTACTGCGACAAAAATGGATATTTTTTATGCGAATATCGCGCAAGAATCCCAACAGCTTCCAAACGCCTGGAGCAAGTGAGACATCTCCAATGAGGGTGTGCTGTATTTATTTATTTATTTAGGAAAATCAACAGATTATTTACATCTATTACAATAAACTTAATAATAAAAATAGAATCCAATAACAAATTTTCACCTAACTTAAAATTGTAATAATAATAAAAATAAAATTAAAACTTAGGGTCCTGTACCCGTGGGCGGGCATATTTACAAAAAATACAATATAAATATTAGATAAAAAATAATAGAAGATGTAAGAACACAAATAAATAACAATTTAAATTTAACTAATATACTAATAAGCAGCTAAATTTCAAAACATAATGCATTATAAACTTTTTCTTCACTACACAATAGCAATAATAACAATACATAAATAATAATAAATGTACAATTGCTGAAGATGCACTACGGGTGGGGGGGGGGGGGGGGAGACGAAGGTGGAGAAAAGCATCAAGCTCCTGTATGAGCTAGATATTTGACATACCTTTTGATTTCAAAAATAATTTTTCAGTTTAGTTGGGTATTTTGGTTTCAAATCCAAAACTACGTTTTGTATGAAACCGGAACTTAAGTAAATAAAAAAGGTTGGAGGGTCGCGAGGTGAACATTTTTATTACTAAACGTGGAGTCTCTCTTTTAAAATGTTTGAAAACCGCTGTTATAAACTAACTAACCATTCCGCTCCATTTCATCGATAGGGTAGGTATTGGCATGTACATGTACACCTCTTGCTTTATCAACATTCATAAATAGTCTCACAGTAACATAAGTAAAACTAATTTTCAAAATGCCACAGGAAAGTGGGTGATCCAAGCAATCCCATCCTGTGAAAAAGTAAATTATTGATACGCAGCTAAAAGTCGTAGGTACATTCTTCGATAAAATAAAATCCTCACAAATAAGGCTGACGACCATGGCGTTTCTGGTGGTCAGAAATATATAAGCATTAATGGCCATATTATTTAATCATTAACGTAAATGGTAACCCTACAGCCTACAGACCATTCACCCAAGGTTATGGAGCACTTCGTTCTTTATTTTTAAGGCTACCCTTCGGAAAAGTAAAATGTACATTGAGATACCTCGTACCAGCGGCACGAGTTTCGTCCGCGCCGCTAGTGAGTATCGAATATATAATATAATATATTATACCCACTACATTTATTATGTACTATTATTTCTATAACAAAAATAGTGGGTTCACTGGTTCAATGCAATGTCTGAAATATTTAAAATTTTAATATTCTACTAAACGATTTCCAAATAAAACATAATATTTAAAAATGTAAAATAGTATCATTTTATCTGTGTGATCAGATAATATGGTAAAATTTTAGTCCTTTCCATAAAGAAAATCTACAGATTTTTTTTTGAGAAGGCAATGTCGAGTGGGATATAATTTAACCGTACAAATATTTTTTGCTAGTGCATTTTAACTTAAATTTATTATGCAACGGAAAAATGCAATGCAATGAAAACACGACATTTTCCGGCGAGCGCCATCTATGATGTGTGGACTAAACTAATTTATCAGGGAGCTTCCACTCGCCACCGCTAGATGGGAGTAATCGTGCTAATGAATCAGAGTTTTTCGGCTTTCAGCCGAGCTTTTCCGTGATTTTTGGCAACAGGCTGTGAGCTTTTGTTTTACATTCTGATTTACGTATAAAAAAGTACTCATATTACGGGACTTATTATTATATTGGTTTATTAAACTTGCTTTAAAAATATATTAATAAAAAATAGTTGACGCAATTTCTCCGCATTGGTAGAGAGGGAATCTACACAAATATACCTCTAATTTCATTAATCCTCTGTCGGTTCCGCTCATAGGTGAAAGTTATTATCAACTCTTAAGCCTGTCGTTTTTGATTTAAAAAAACGTAATATCGAAAATTGCTATCAACCTATTCAACTAAAATGATTATCTCATGAAATTGAGATAATCAGTTAAAATGACGGCCGGCGCAGTCCAGCGGTAAGGCTTTGGACTCCCATTCCGAAGGTCGCTGGGTGTGCGCAAATAAATTTTATTTAATTCATTTGTGTTATTTCACAATTAATTAATTATAGTATATTTGCGGCACGTTCCAGAGTGGAAGATACTCTCAGTATCGCCCTGTGTCATACCACCAATCAGAATTAAAACGTTGCTTGAATTAGCTTTAGCCGTGTTTGGTGACTAGATCTGAATAGCCAGGTACTTCCCCACCTCCCTCATTTCCATTTCCTTCCCCTCTCCACTACCTTCAGCCTCACACCATACCTTAATTGGGTATGCCATAGTCTCACTGGCTCCAGACGGGAGCAGTTGGGACTCTTGTGCGTATTCATATAAAAATAAAAATAAAATAAAAAAACTATGAAAAAGAAAAATAAAAACGTAACGGTCGTAACTGAAAATCGAATCCATGAACTCTATTCTTATCGGGACACAGCGCCTTTGAAGCTCGGCCATTGGGGGCTTTTTTATTTTATGTAATTTTTGTCGATCTCACATTCAATTAATTGTTTACCCATATACTTTGATTGTTATCTTCATATTTAAATTGGACACCATATGTACAAAAACGGATATATGTTGATCCTAGACACTATCTATGTTACAAATAAATTTGTGATCTTATAAAATGATGATACTTATGTTCAGAAAAAATGGGAAATATTTAAGATAATATTGTTAATTATGAATTTGAAATAAGAGATCGATAAAAATTACATAAAATGATTAGGTACCAATGGCCGAGTTGGTTAAGGCGCTTTATCGGTAAGACAAGAAATCCTGGGTTCGATTCCTAGTCGCGACCGTTTCCTTTTAATTTTTTTGTGCCTTGTTTGGTTTTATTTTTCGTTTAGATATATTAATTTTATCTTCTTCATCAATGATATATTAAATTGATGGGTAAAATCTTCAAAAGTTGTAACAATAAAATTGAAAATTACTTGCTTTTTTTAACTGACAACAGTCAGTGCAAGAAGATTTTACCATCGATAAGTAAAAACAGAAAGTGACATACTATAACAGGTTTTTAATATTTTAATATTAATTATATTATGATATGTTTAATTAGCATAAGAACCTATCTGTAAGTGTTTTGACAAAAATCTGTACTTGTTGCCAATCACAAATATGCTAAAAGGTTAAATCAGCCCGTTCTTTGGTTCCATCAAAATACTCTTCAGGTAATTACTGTATTTTTGACTAGGATATGCACATTCATTACACACTCTGTTCTGCTGAAATACAAAAATTATCATTTAAATTATTTTTTTATTGTTTCTGTAATGGTTTTTTCATTATTTTATCTATTTTGTTAACAGCAATATACAGCGCTGTTAACTTAAACTATAAACTACGAATAAAGCTCATACTTTTGTTATTTATGGGACAGTAGCTTTAAGGAAACTTCAAGCAAAGAAAAGGCTTTTCATCGAGGCTGTGTTCTCTTGTGATATCACGAGAAAGTGCAACGTAAAGCAGAAATATTTATGGAGAATGTTGTCTCTGAGAGACCTCAGAAAGTAGGAGACTCCACGGGAGACCTGGATACTTTATACAAAGCCTCCTTTATCCTTGGGAAATGATTGCCCTTTAAGCTTGCCTTACGAAAACATTATTAGATTTTTCCTTCAATGCCCTCCTAATTTATACAATTAATCCAGCTACAATCTTTCCTATCTTACTAATATTATAAACGCGAAAGTTTGTATGGATGAATGTATGTTTGTTGCTCTTTCAAAAGGACAATTCAAGCCATTTCAATCGAAGTTTAGTTCAAGTATTGTATAATTTAGTGACTTTTATCTCAAACGACTTTTGAATGACTCATTGTATTTATTTTTACTTATAGTGTTCATCTCCCTTTAAATTATTTTATTCGGTGCAAGTTATATTAAATTCACAAAGTGCAAATTATATTAAAAATGCAGAGGGTTATACCCATCAAAGTAATATATCGTTGATAATTATAATTAATTTTGTGGTAAAGGATTTTTGTTCTTTGTACTAGCAAACATTTAAAAAAAAAATCTATTATTAAAAAAAAAAACTGTTTTCATATTAAACATAAATATTATTTACTAGCTTCTGCCCGCGACTTCGTCTGCGTAGGATTAGTAGTTCGAGTAATCTATTTTCTTTTCCTAGGTCCCATCTACGTTTATGCGAAAATTCTTAAAATATTTATTTAAAATACTATAAATCTTCATTCGATAAGTATTAGGCGAGTACTTCAAATAAATTCACCAATTTAAATATTTTCTAAAATCAAATTTTGATTCAACAATCATTGTTTTGCAAAATTTTATTCTCTAATTTCAACATTTTTTTATTAAAGAATAATAATAATTATTTTCAATATATCAAAAATAAATAGCTAGCCTTATAAATTATAGCCTATATGTTATTCTGATGTACGAGCTATATTATTGTAAAATTACATTAAAATCCATTCAGTAAATTTTGCGTGAAAAGTAACAAAGATGGATGAGCTATATTATTGTAAAGTTTCATTAAAATCCATTCAGTAAATTTTAAAATGACACTTAAATTTAAATCAAATTTGAGTTCAATGAACGTGATAAATGACACGCACGAGCAACCGAAATAAGTATAATTGATGATTCAGAAGGATCATTTTTAAATTATATAAAATCAAACCCGGTTGAATCACTGAAATATTCTAAAGGTTTTAAGGTTAAGTTCAAAGAAAATTCGTATAAATCCAATTCCGATAAAAAATGTGACTAAAATTGTGTTACGGCGGTATTAACAAATGTGAAGTAATATTATCAAATATTATTGTTAGGTTATTCCAAAGAGTTTTATTTTAAGTTTAATATTACAATCCTATTCGATATTTTACCATTTAAGCCACTGAAAACATATAAAACTTAATCATAAATTCAATTTCAAAATTCATTCGCGCATAAACAGATGAAAGAATGGAGTTGTTTTTCGTTGACTTACTGGAGGAAAGTAGAGTAGCATTGGGCATTAAATTTAATAAATTATAAGTCATTTTCTCAATTTTTTTTTTGGTAAAGCAGTTTGAAGGTTCGTACAATAATAATTATTATTTGTTCATGTTAGGATCAGTTGTTTTGCAGACATTCACGTGTGACAAAGTCATCAAATAGTCAATTAGCGCATTTTTGACATTGAAAAGGTCTCCGTTAAACGATTTTCTTCAAATAATTGTAAAAAGCTGACAGGCTCAACATTGTGATAGTTGTCCTTTTCTGCTGATCACGATTGTTCAAAAGCCGAAACGGACACAAAATAGGCATATAACGGGAACCTTTCAACTGTCAAAAATACGTTGATTTCCTTTTGATGACAATGTTACATTCGATTTTTCGCGAAACAATTGGAGCTTAGATAACTATAAAATATTCTTCGCCATGATGTTTTTAGACCTTAGAAATATGTTTAAAACGGTCTTGATCATAAATATTTCATTTTAATAGTTTGAATTCTATTATATCCTTTAAAGTATGGGCCCAGGGGAAAACGAATAAACCCGGTAGTCCACCCCTTGTGAGAAGAGGGGAGCCTGTTTGTGAATAAGGTAAAGTCGCGTATTACAGTAGAGTACCGGTAAGAAAACACCACCCTGCCAATTTCAGGATATCGGTAAAAAGTTTATCCAGAATGGCGAACGAACTTGAAAATGAAAACAAGGTTAGACCGTTCAGGGAGGACCGAAAATAACTCATGATTTATATTCGGACAGACTAAAGGCAGGGTATAAAAGGAGCTAGCGCAACACGGCATTATACCCCAAAAATAAATCACTATAATACTTTTGGTCAAACACTTTTAATTTGTCTTTCTTTATCTTTTTTGAATCAAACTTTAAATATAATAGAGAATTTTGTTGTAATATCTTCCTTTTTAGGATTTACCATACCAGGGAAAACATTTCATTTTGATGGCTACGTCCACATTAGGCCGCACAATGTACCGAGCCGAGCCGAAACGAACTGAAACTCCCTTGGATACGTTTTTAGATTTTCACGGCCAAAAGCATTTTCGTTGTTTGTTTTTGGGGTGTTATGCCGTGTTGTGCTACCTCCTTCTTTAGCCGACGTTTCGGACAGCGTTGCAGTGTCCATCATCAGGGCAGATCCGGCAGATCCGTCGATGTCTTCCCTTGTTCGCGGGGAGCTTTCTGAAAAAGGCGAAGAGTTTTCTTCAAAATAGTTATGTATATTTGCAGCAAAAGTTCAAAGAATGTACCGACCGATAATATTTTTTTAATGCGCAAATAATTGCTTGCTGAATGGAATAATTTTTATTATTAACTTATCTCGATATTTTAGACAGAAGATTGTAATTTTTTAAATGTGAATATCGCACAAAAGTCCCAACTGCTCCCAACCGCCTAAAGCCAGTGAGACTCTGTCATGCCCAAATTGGGATATTTTGTGAGGTGTTGTTGCAAAGGGAAGGGGTTGGGAAGGGGAAGGTGGGAAGTTCCTGGCTTTTCAGATCTGCTCACCATAGCCATTTCAAGCAACGTTTTATTTCTGAATGATGGTCTTACACCAGGGCGATACTTAAAGTATCTTTCATTCTGGAACGTACCGCTAAACATTAAAAAGAATATACCTTATATTACTTTATATGATTAAATTGTTATATAACACAAATCAAACATATAAAATTTAGACAATACATAAATTGCGCACGCCTGGATTTGAATCCGCGACCTTCAGATTGCTAGTCGAGAGTCTTATCCTTCGACCACGGAGGTCGTCAAGTATAATAGTAATAATAATATCAGTACATAAAACTGGGGGATGCCGTCAAAATGTCTAAACCATAGAAGGAAAGTCAAGAAAACCCTATTATAGCAATTGATTTCGTACGTTTTAGTTTGACCCTTGGTGTGTGTAATTTGAAGATTTATTTATATTTAGTTAGGCGCGGTTCGGTGCGTTGTGCGGGCTTCGTATGTAAGAAGCTAATGGTATACTGTCCACAAAAGACTTATCGCTTTATCTTTTCAGCGATTGTGTGTCAGGGGCTTGAATGATGTGTTTTTTTTTAAATTCCTGGAGGAGAGTGTCACTCTATTGCAGTACTCCGAAACCTTTTCTCACTACGGCACACGAAAGTTCTTCCCAGAATTCTGCGGCACATCAAAAGCTAAAATATACATATACCTACTTATTAAATTGTTACACAAATTTTACAATAAATTTTAATTTTTTACATAAAACTATACTAAATATTCTTTTATGCAATCTTAATAATTATTATAAAATAATTACTAATTAATATGACACATTCGCTTGTTTCAATGAACACAAATGTGCTAGAGTTTTGACATCGTAGTTCATGGTCAAGACCGCTTATCATTTTTAATTAATACAAGAGTTGAAAAACTTTGCTCACATGAATATGTCGTCAAAAATGGAAGTAGTGTTACACAGAGAAAAATGTTATTCGAAAAAACGTTCATTTTAATAGTAAAAAAGGTTAAAAACGGGACTGAAGTTCTTACGAACAAATTAACAGGCTTTTAATGTTTATTGACGGGAACGTGTAAGAATAATTTGTTGGTATACGTAATGTCGTCTGTACACCAACAAATTATTTTTACATTTTCCCGCCAATAAACATTTAAACCCCGTTTCTTCAGTCTTCAAACTTCAGTCCCGTTTTTACTAATAAAATGATCGTTTTTTTTAATAACATTTTTCTCCGTGTAGGATGGCTTTGTCGGAAATGCGAGGATATTCTTTCTTAACATAAATCCAAAGAACTTCTAATGGAACTTCGGCAATAAAGTGAAGTATTAACGTCATGTCATTCTTTTATTCTATAAATTTCTCTGAAATTTGATAAGACAGTGCAAAAGAGATCCAATCGTATTGTTCCATATTAAAATAATAAAACACAAATAAGTGCTTGTTTTCAATCGTACTATGGTTAGTCCTTTGGTAAATTTCTAAACATCCTTTTTGCGGCCCTTTCTGCCATTTAGTTATAATATTTATTTCCATGTACGACAGTTGACAACGACAGTTGAGATGGTATGGTCACATACCACTCAGTGAAGCAGGCAATGTCTTTGGAGCTTCATCGACAGTCATCCAGAGGAAGACCAAAGAACTCCTGGATGACTCAATGCTCCAAAATCCTACGAAGAAACGGCCTGGATGAAAACGATACCCAGAACCGAAGAAGCAACAACCTGAGAACGAGGAGAGCCGACCCCAACAGCCTACCTAGGCAATGAGTTGGGACAGTGCAAGGAAGAAGAAGAAGAAGATTTATCTCCATATGCTATATTTTGAACAATAGAGAGTTTTATAACTAAAAATAACTTCATTACGTATTTGACCGCGTCACACCTGTACCTGGCTTACGGTACACCAGTTGCGGAGCACTGCTCTATTATAAAGTTTAGTGCTGTGGTTAGTAGTAAATTGTATTTTTATTTTTATTTTGTAATTTTGTCTTTAAATTTAAAATATGGCGTTCCAAAAGATTTCATATTTAATATCCGTGCTGTTCTGTACCCGTGCTGAGGATCTTATTTTACAATTTAGAAAAATGAATAAATAGATAAAATGAAGAAAAACGTACAAATAAATTGAAGAAAAACTGGGATAAAATAACCAACTAACTAACTAACCATCACGCCGTTTCCCCGAAGGTGTGGGCAGAGAGGACGGACTTGGTCAACAACTCGGTCTTGGCACACACTCCTTGCTTCATTCACATTCATACATCTTCTCATACATGCTCTTCTATTTTTCCGACTTCTGACATGGCCTGACTCAAGTATTTGGTTCACTGGTCCGTGCCATGTTTTTTTTTTTTTTTAAAGAAAAACAAACTTTCCGGGTTACGAATGACCTGACAATATTTGAAAATATCCTACTACCACCATACTAAGCGGAAAATGTTGCTTGTGTTGTGATGGAGGACTTAGCTTGCTGAGGAATCGAACACGGGACGCCTGGGAGGGACCCAATTTTACATTATATAGATTTTGTGTAATGTAGTATTTTTTGGTCATTAATCAAACTTCAATTTTTTTTTTATCTGAAATGTTTTTGTTTCCCCCTTTTTTGTATTAAGTGAAAGATTGTTAAATACTTTTATTGCCTGGTATTTGTGGTATTTTGTGTTTACCGCCGGAGTGTTCATGTTATTTGTACGCTTGTCTAACTG
Organism: Limnephilus auricula; assembly: GCA_951813805.1. Classification (NCBI taxonomy): domain Eukaryota; kingdom Metazoa; phylum Arthropoda; class Insecta; order Trichoptera; family Limnephilidae; genus Limnephilus; species Limnephilus auricula. The sequence goes on from OX638401.1 coordinate 6,643,891, forward strand.
GTCTATTAATGATTGTTTGTGATTCTTGAAATTGTTTTTTGGTCATGTATATTTGACGTATATCTAGCACGTCAAACATATCGAATATATGGTCTGTGTCAGTCATTCTATGTTTTTTTCAGTATTGCCTTTAATGTGTAAGGGAGTACTTATTACCAGTTAAACGCAGAAACTGTGTACTTCACCTTCACACGTAATCAAAATAGTAATATGAAACAGGACAATTTATGTGGCGTCGTTTTTGTGAAAAAATGTGTGTTTGACATTGATTGATAAGGTATCAACGTAAATTAGAAGTCCCTCGTAGCAGAACTTTAAGGTCTTGGCTATGTGCCAAAAGGTCATGGGTACAAAACCGACAAGTGCAGAAATAGATGTAAAATAAAAACTTTTTATATTTAATAAATTAAACTACATATTTGATGGATGGGAAAGATTCTTCAATGCGCCGCGCTGAAGAGATATTATCATCTGATAAGCAAAGGTTGAACAAAACAAGAAGAAGAAGAATCAGCCGTAAGATGGTTTTACCAGAATATACCGGAAAATAGTCCCTTTTAAATCAAACTCCATGACGTATTAACTCTTTTTTACAAAAAAACATAAATTGATTTTGAAAGATTCTTGTTTTATCTGGAACACGCAGTTTTAAAATTTTGAAAAACAAAGAGAATTTTTAAGATACTAAGGTTGTACCGTTAATCGTTAGCAGATTTGTTCAATTTTCAAACGATAGATTCTATTAAACAACACAAATTTCAAATCATATAATCATACAACAAAATAAATCAATACATAATCTAGTCATCACAGTTTTAATTTTTATAATTTTTTTTTTAAATCATTAAAAAATAATACCGAGAACGTGTTTCGTGACAAAAATACCTTAGTTTTTCAATTTATTTAAAGTCTTACAAACAAAAATATTTCAAAATTTTTTACACACTTATTTTGTTTAGCCATTATTGAAAAATCATAAATACTTACAAGAAGTACACGATATTTAACAATTTATCGTCGTGCGTTTTGAGCATTTTTATTGCTTACTTGAATGTAGGTATATATTAAAGCAAGTTATTAAATTAAAATCGATATTAAATTTTTAATTTAAAAAATTTGATACGGGGAGTAATCGATCTTTCTCATTGGAACCTCCCTGTACAGTTGCAAGCAATTTTAAACTTTTATTCTCAGCCGCTGGTCAATCACTCTTAAGCTTTAGCCAAGTTTATTAACCACATTTGATAGTCATGTACATCCTTTAGATTAGACACAAGTTACAATTCTGAGACAATGCGCATGGTTTCCAGTGGACAAACTTTAGCGAGTTGTTCATATATCTATTTCATTCGTACATAGGTACATAACCAATTTGTGAGGCGGGTATAGATACCGCCGTCCGAGAACCATTTATTGGATAACCAATACCTTTGCCATAGGTTACCTCAAGTACTTCGCTACATTTGGTGACTTAGCAGGGTTCAGGGGGTGAGATTTGTCTAGGTTAACGGCTTATGCATTTGCCCATATATTGTGGCGTGCCGGATTGGGAGAGACCGGTTGGCGGAGACCTTTTGACCTATCCGGCCGGACTTTCTCGACCCATTTTGCACCGCAGTGGGAGGGATGGATACATATGTTAGTTAATCCTGGACGCACAGACCTGTCCAGATTCCTACCCACCCCTCGTACATTTTTCCTTTCCAGAACTTCCTCTCCTCCCTATCCATAAAAAATACCCTCCACACAGCATCCCTAAAGATGACAAAGGCCCTGAGATAAATTATTTTCCTCATGGCCTCCTGTGTGGAGCTAAAGTGAAAAGTATATATTATTTGCATTTACATTTAGGAGCGATGCTACTTACTTTGTTCGATTAGTATGAATATGATGTACATTGTATTTTTCTTATTTAAATGTCATTCTCAACTTCTCTGATTTGTTACTCCTGCATCTTCCCTATATCCTTCTACTACACAACTCTCACCAAATTCAGCTGCCTTGGCTCCGAGAATTTTTGTTGCAAAACGTTAATTTTATATTACATTTTTATGGATTTTTTTAGCATCTGTGAATCACATTTGTTTACTAATGTTGGCTTTCTTTTTCCTCATATTACATCTTTGACATGAAACAACTGAAAACTGCTCCCAAGAGAGCTGACTTCAGAATGTTTTATCAATACGAAAAGTTAAGGAAGTCTTTACGGTTGTAAAATAAAAACCAATAACTTGTTGTTTTTAGAAACCGTTAACTTTTATTAAAAGTCACAGCAAGGTTTGTATCTTTGGAAATTGATGTGAAAAATCCGCATTTCGTACATGTTGGTCCATAAATATGAATAAGGCGGGTAATGAAAATCTCATTAAAATAAATTGTTTTCGAATGTATTTTGTAGTTATTTTAATCGTTTTGACCACAATCCAGATGGGAAAGCTGTTCATTTTCAAAAGGGCAATTATAGCTGTTTCAAATAAATGTCAGCTTCAATTAACTATTATGGCTGCAATGTATTTTATTAAAAACTAAACTGGTTCAACGCTTTGCCGCAACACACAATTTACCCGTTGAAATTTATACACAAAGCTATTAAATCATAAACAGAAATTCACTGATTGGGGAAAACAAATGCGTTAAGAGGGTATAACCAGAGAATACCGGAAATTAGTCGTTTTTAAATCAAAATTCTAGACATAGACGTATTTTTTTTACAAAAAAAACATAAATTGAAATTGAAAGATTGTTATTTTATCTGGTAAACGCACTTTTTAAATTTTGAAAAACTAAGTTTATTTTGAATATATTAAGGTTATACCGTTGATCGTTGGCAGATTTGTTCAATTTTCAAACGCAATATTGTATTATACAACACAAATTGCAAATCATATAAATCACACAGAAAAATAAATCAGCACATAATCTAGTAGAGACACTTTTTAGAATTTTAATTTAAGGTAGGTAATTCAATTAAAATCATTAAAAAATAAATCCGAGAACGTGTTTTGTGACGAAAATACCTCAGTTTTTCTATTTATTTAAGGTTTTACAAACTAATATATTTCAGATTTTTTTACACAGTTATTTTGTTTAGACATTATTGAAAAATCATAAATACTTATGATCAAAAAATACTTTCAAGAAGTACCCGACATTTAATAATTTATGATGGTGCGTTTAGAGCATTTTTTGTTGCTTACCTGATATAGGTATATATTAAAGTAAGTTTTTAATGAAATAAATCGATATTAAATTTTTAGGCTACAAACACCCGGTTTTTTACCCGCTGGTCAATGGGTTTTAAACGATTCTGCCTCTAAGTATAAAATTTAATAACTGTTTACGAATTACAGCTTCAGATGGACTTGTAATGTAAGTAAAAAGGAAACGAGACAAATTGGTATTTGCTGGAATTAAGTGATAGTAGGTGTAGGAAAAACAAGGTACCCAAGAAAAGGGAATAACCAATCACGTACCATTGTATCTCTGCAAAGGAGCAAACGACATTAATTGGATAATTCAAAATGAGTACAAAACGGCATTATGTACTTCCAAGATCGTCAAATTCCTTTTTTTAAACACCAACAATTTGCTTCCAAGGTAGTCCCAAGTCTTCTTCCGTTTTCAAAACAAATGCACTCGAATTTTTACCATTTTCCTTGCCATTGTTCAAAATTTCAATACTTTTCCAGCAAGGTGATGTTTAAGGAAAGGAACTTCAAAAATGAATTCCCGGTAGGAACTAAGCATATTGTCTAACAAACAGCGGGATAAAGTTATTTAACCGATTTGTGTGATGGAAATTTGATTCAACAGCCCGTTAAAGAGGAATACCTATGATATTTATTTTAGGTTTCTAGGTGATTTTTCTGTAGACTTGAAGACCCTTGAAAACATATTTGAATTAAAAATAACAAATATTAAAGTAATATTGAAATTTCTTAATTATCCCTTTTTATTCATTAAGTCCACACAGGAGGCTCTGAGGAAAATAATTTCCCTCAGGGGCCATGTCAACTTTGGGAATGCTGTGTGGAGGATATTTTAAGGAAAAAAAGGATAAAAAAAATTTTGGGAAGGAAAAGGGTATGAGGGTTGGGTAGGAATCTGGGGTTCAGTGTATCTAAATCATCCGCCGCCAAGACCTAGACAAACCTTACCCCTTAAACCCGGGCACCCCTGCTAAGTAACCAAACGTAGCGAACCACTTGGGGTGACCTATGGCAGAGGTGTTGGTTATCCAATAAATGGTTCCCGGGCAGGCGGTACCCATTCCCGCCTCCCAAATTGAGATCCCTTGTTTTTGCCATATTGTATTATGTATTTACTTTCATACATGATATTATATAATTGAACTAAAATTCCCTCGCCAAAAACAAGAGCCCCGTCTCTTTAGGATGAGGAAAAGCTATTCTTATCTACTATTTTAACACTGTATAACATGTAAAAATTAAAAAAACCTATAATTCTTAAATAATTAAAAAATAATTATAAAATTAAAATTAATAGATATCTCCACTATACCCAATACGTTGCATTGATATTCCAATATTGCCGAATGCCTAAATTCATATCATGAATGGAAAGGTTTGGAATATTTCTCTGGTATTTAAAAAGTCAAAATTTAATAATGATCCCATAACAAAATCTCCTTGTTCCCCTGTTATCAGACGGATATTATGGAATGAATTTAAAAATAAAAATTCCTTCGGGTGTAGTTCACACCTTCTTGCTCGTATGTTTGAAACAGGACTGTACTTTTAACCGCACTGGAAAACATAGCCTTGATAAAAGATGGACCAAAACTGTAAAAATGGACGAAGGTCATATTGAAAAGTGACAAATTAATCGTCAATAGTGTGTATCTTCAAACTAATGTATCTTCTTTTTAATATATAAAACAAAGTCGGGTTAGTTACACCATTTATAACTCAAGAACGGCTGAACCGATTTTTATGATCTTTGATTTGTTGGATTTGTCTCCGTCCCGATTAACAGAATAACTATTAAAACATCGAAAAAAAGCACGGGAAAAATAATTATGAAGAAAATTAATTTTTTATATATTTTGTGTGGAACGGCTTTTCAAATAATGTGCGTTGGTCGACATAATTTGAATCAATTCGAACTGTCAATGGTGTAGTGTGCCGAACATTTCGTGCTTAGTCAACAGCTCAATTTCATTTTTTGAACTTAGAGTATTTATTTTTACTTAATAAAAACTTAATTTATTTCAGCTAATAAATTAAACACAACATTTATTGATTCTGAGGCGGTACGAAGTTTGCCGGGTCAGATAGTTTTAAATATTTTGTTTTTTGAAGAGTTTTAATTTTCAATGTACTATCGTTACTTAAATTTAAGTAACGATAGTACATTGAAAATTAAAACTCTTCAAAACAAAATGTCTAGAAATTTTTACATAGTTAATGCCCAAGAAATACAAAAAATAGTTTTAAATAATTTCAAACTAGTGTAATTGTATTTTAATTTCTTGACAATTAAAATGAGAAAAAGATAGGAGGCATTACTGTTTGACTGACCCTAGTATATTGCTAAATTAAGCTACCTAAATTGCCACTATTTCCAAATAAATCTGTCTTAACATGTCGGTTTCAGGTTGGGAATTGCCGGCCATGCAATCCCCCAGGGCCTCCGTCGAACAGACCAACCGCCTACTTTTGAAGTACTTCCGCTACACGTGGAAACGGAAATTGTATTTTGCACGTGTTAGCACCGCTTCCGTTTACATTTAGTTAACTGGACATATCGGTCACTAATCTAGACGTTACGACATAATTATTGGAGTGAATTATAAACGCTCACCTTTTTAAGTGTTGGCGTGTCAGACCTCGATCAGACAGAATTGACCGGACGAAGAAAAGAATAAATGATGTAGGATGCTCAAGTTGGATTCTATGAATAAGTGAGTATCATTATGATGGGATCACCCACAAAACAATAAAATTATTTTGTTGTTGTTTTTTTTTTTTACATTAGCTTTACACGATTTCGACACCTCTTTAAGAAAACTAATTAAGAGTTATGAAAAAAAAATTACCTAACCTAACCGAACGCAACGATTTTTTTTTTTATCACTTTTAATGACTTTTCAAAGGTGGTGTTGAAGTTGCATGATTCTGAGTTTTCCAGTCACTGAGGGATAGGTAGGAATCTGAAGATTAACGTGTCCAGGAGTGACGGACGTATGAATCCATCCTTCCAACTGCGTTGAAGGTGACAGGCTCAAAAACAAAAGGCTTCCATCAACCAGTCTCTATCGATCCGGCCCGCCACGCAGTACGTGGGCATCCGCCGCCAAGGCCTAAACAAACCTCACTTTATCAACCCGGGCACTCCTGCTAAGTCGCCATACATTGCAAATCACTTGCGGTGACTTATGAAAGTATTGGTTATCCAATAAATGGTTCTTGGGGTGGCGGTAGCCGTACCCGCCTCCCAAATTGAAAGGTTAGTAAGTAAATACTTAACAAAAAAAGCTTATAACTTGCTTTGTATATCTGCGTCAAATACCTTCCAATATTGAACAAAAACGCTCGTATTTTGGTGACAAAAACGATTTACTGACGACATTATATTAATTTTGGTGGATTCATTCATCCACAACTGAACATGCACAATCTTTCATGATAATTAAATTTTCATGTTGGTAATGAATATGAGTAACTGATGTTATTAAAAATATGGGTGGATTCGTTCATAATCAATTCAGATTGATTCACCTTAGTGGATAACACTTCAATTGATTCATTAGTTCAGTATTTCGAACAACTTAATTGGACATTATTATTCAGCGTCGGGTAGTGATTAAATTAATATAAATTACTAACACAAAAAATGGACGGTTTTCTCATTTTCTTATTTTTTATAGTTTCTCATTCTCTTGGGTTTATAGCTTGTTTTAAATTTATTAAATATTGAATTTATTATAGTTTAATTCATGACCTCGATATTATTACGAACCCATAAGCTCAATGGTATTTGTATTTTATACGCCATAATAATTTCTACTTCTACAATTCGAATGCTAAATCAATACTTTAGATTAGTATTTACTATGAGTCGGGTTACATTATAACCACTCGAACGCCTTTTGCCACATTATGGCACTATTTCCTAAGCCTCGGATTGCTTTGTTGCCACAATGTGGAATGTATTCCCCAGATTCGTTTAAAAAAATTGAAATTTTTTCAAATGTTCCCGCGTCCTGCAGTTAAGATTATTTGATAACTGAAAGCTTACTTCAAGTATTGATCAACAGATGTCACTCTTCATCGATATTTTTTGGCATCTGTGGTCAGTCTAATCTCGAAATTATTTCAAACAGCTGGCTGTCAAAATCTTATCTTCTAAAATATAATTTTTTCCGTGTTTTAGTCGATTTTTTTAACATATCTGTCAACCAGTGTAAAAGTGATTGAAATATTAATGTATTTAAAGGGTTTAAATGTTGTTACAATTAACACTAAAGTGAATATTTTCATAATAGTGTTTGTTGGTTTTCTACGAGATAATACCTACTTTGTTTGAGATTACTATGTTTGCCAATACATTATTTTCAATACATATGCATTAATCGCAAAAATTCTTAATGCGGATTAAAGATAATGAATGTGTTTGTCTGGTATAATAGAGTTGTTCTTGGTAAGTGCGTTAAAAATACCATTTTAGTGCAATGAAGTGTGTGCATTTCACGACCAAATTATCTTACATATTTTTCATACGAAACATTTAAACTCTTGAGAACTTATAAAATTTTGTTTTATTATAGATATTTGTATATGTGTTCATCAATTAGACCATTTAAATGAAACTTCATATAAAATATTTAATGTGGACGCAAAATTGAACTTCCCACGGCAGTTTATAACTCAGAGAATATATCATTTCCAATGTTTACGGTTTTTTTATAAATCCTGAAGATATGGGATGATTATTTAAATATAGGTGAATTCATTGGCTAAAAAGCACTTTATTCCGTTTATATGTCTCCGTATTAAAGTTCGAAGGCATTATTTTTTAAATTTGGGCGGAAAAATTTTGAAAGTGGTCACCAAAAATTCTCGAGCAATTCGAGACAAATCTTTTAAATTGCGCTGTCGCTCCAGTGGATAAATACAAAAAAATATGCTTTAGATAAATTGAAGCTTTTCCAACCTTTTCCATAGAGTAGAGTTTAAATAAGATTGTTAATTACTTTACAAAAAATATAAGCGTATACAACTAAAAATGTATTTTTAATTAGAAATGTATGAACGCATATAAATAAGAAACATCCTTTTAAAAATATAATTTTAAGACTAAAATTATCCGTGACAATTTATATCGATGGACTTATTATCTTTCTTATAAAAGTAATCACAAAATAAATAAAAACCACTTTTCGACACTGTTTTGCCATGAGATTTTCGTGCATGTTACCAGAATTCGTGGTGAAATAAGGCACACCGAGAGTACACACATTTTGGCTTGTGGCTTCCTCTTAAGGCTGAAGAACAGGGGGAGCGAAGGTGGATATAATAGGGTTTAGAGAGGTTAGAAATTTCCTCTATATTCAGATCTGCTGTTAAATATAGCTATAGTCATTTCAGGTAACGCAACGGTCTTATTCTGAACGACAGTCTAACACTAGGGTGATAAGAAGAAAATGTTTCCATATTATTGCTGTTTTATCCGATAAATTTTTTTTGAAGTCTTATTTATTTGTCAAAAATGGTTGACAGTTTTCATGTTTGTCATAAATAATGCAAAACATTATTTTTTATCAGAAATCATTATCGGAATGAAAACATGAGAAACGGTGTTATTATTTGAAAATGATTTGTCATCACGTTTCACCTGTGTTCAGACCAAAGCAAGAACAATATCAACATGTTATTTTTATTTTTTTAAAACAGCCTAAAATTCCCTGGTTACGAATTTCCTTGTATTTGAATTCCTTGTACTTTCATAAATACGGGGTGTCGGGAGGTCACTCTACATCTACATGATGGTAGGAGTAAAAAAGATAAATAACTTTTTCAAAATTGAACTTTTTTTTTCCCATACAAAAAGATGTACCTATTAAAAATCCTTAGTGTAAGGTCCAAACTTGCCCGATAAATTTGCTGTGAGTCAGCCGGGCGCGATTGTGCCAGTTGTGATTGTTACGTATCATAACAGCGGAAAATAATAGTGTTGGCTGTACACGCCGGATCAATTTTATCTTTTTACCAAAAAAGTACCCCTAAAAGTCGGAATTTCGGAAACAGTTATTGTTCTTTTTTACTTTTTTTTACTATCATGTAGAATCACCTCCTGAAGTTAATGCACTTTACCCCCGGTCCCCTGTATAAGAGGGGACGTTTTCCACTCGGTTACTAACCGATTTTAAAATTACTGATCATATTATGGCAATTTCAAGAGTAGGTCAGAACTCAAAGCAGCCATAGTTATTTTGTAAAAAGATCGAGAAGAAAAACGAAAATATAAATGAATTTGTAAAATGTTAAAACAAAATTTGACCCAAATTCTTTAAATTTTGACTTTGCACACATTTAAAACCCCATTAGAAATAATTGAAAACAGAATTGTATAAAGGCATTGTTAAGAGTGCTTTAAAGCAAGCAGGGACTTGAATAGAGTGGCGGTCTTTTGTACGAATTTCTGGAGTTCTCGTCATAATTCCTGAAAGAGAAGACATTTTGTACGGAGATAGATGTAGGTTTTTGGCTTTACGGGACCCAAAGTAATGTGGGTCGGTGCTTGTCAAACCCCTGAGGTCTGAAGAGACAACCTATAAATACGTCCACCCCGGAGTGTAGAGTTGGAGACAGGTTATATTGAGTTTGGAAAAAAGTTTTTGGCCTACACGATCACAATTGGAACTTTATTACAACTAACTTTTTGTACTCCTTGTGTGTATGTACATAATAAAGTCACCCGAAAGAAAAGCACATAAATGGATTTAGAGATACCTAAAGTATTTTAGTTTTGAATTGCGATAAGTATTTTTACATTGACTACACACAGGAGGCCTTGAAGAAAAATATTTCCCTCGGGGTTTATGTCATCTTTGGAAATGGTGTGTATAGATTATTTTTGTGGATATGAAGAAGAGAACCTGTATCTTAAAGAGATCAATGTTGTAGGATGAAGGAAAAACAGAGTTTTTAAAAAAAAAAAAAAAAAAATTATAGTAATATCTCACAATAGTCCCAACTGCTCCCGTCTGGAGCCAGTGAGACTATGGCATCCCCAATTGGGGTATGTTATGAGGCTGAAGGTATGTGGGGAAGGGAAGATGAAGGTGGGAAGTGCCTGCCTATTCAGATCTAGTCACTAAACACGGCTAAAGCCATTTCAAACAACGTTTCAATTCTGAATGGTTGTCTTAACCAGGGCGATACTCGGAATGGAATGATGGATGATGGAATCGAAAACGAAGAGGATTGTGATAATCCCATCGCAGATGTTGCGGATGAAATTTTGGTCTGTGAAGACGAACTTGCAACGCCCGGTTCATCAGGAACAGCAAAGCGAAGAAGATGGCGCTAAATTTCGAAATTGTGCATTACATTTTTTTAGGCCTACAGCGGACAGACACCATGATAAAAAAACGCACCGCTTACTCTACCTCAAGGTGGTCTAGAAATGAGTTTTTTAGCCAAATCGCATATTGATGTATACATTGTGGCGCTCGTACGCCAAAACTATTGATTTTAGAAAAAAATTATTCATGCTTTAACTGTAGGAATTTTTTTCTAGTTTATTTTGAACAAACATTTATTTATCGTAAAATGATTCGCAAAGGAGAAATTGTCAAAATGTGGCAAAGTTGAAATTCGGAGAGAGCGTATCGAAATCAATAATATTACCAATTTTCAAAACTTCCGGAAAACTTTCCAGGTAAAACTACAAAATAACTGGACTAATATTCCTAATCATCATCTTGCTAGAAAAATATTTGAAATTTGAAACAATGACTACAAAAATAGTGAAAATTCGAGTGCATCCGTTTTGAAATCAGAAATAGTTTTGAAACTAACTTGGAGACAAGTTGTTGGTATTCTTCGTGTACCCAACCTCGTTTTTAGCTAAAAAAAATTAATTTTACCATCTCGGAAGAACATAATATTGTTTTGTATTCATTCATTTTGTTGTGGCGATAATTACGTTGATGTATCGCGGTGAAACTACATAACTATATTCTGGTTGTGTTGTGTGCTCCTTCGCAGAGGTACAGTGGTAAGTGATTTCCTTGCATATCTTGTTTTTCCTGCATTATCACCTACTTCCAGCAAACAAAATTTCTTCTTGTTTTTAGTATTTACAGTCCTTTCCTACTGCATCTGAAGCCGTAATTCCTAAGCAGTTTTCGATGCAACAATAATGTATCAGAATGTCTTATATTTAATTCACCAACCGTCTGAAATACTGCCGATGAAACCAAACATATTATCCTGTTACTAAACCGCATACTGGAAATAGTTTGTTAAACTTCTGTAAACAGAGTTTGCAGAAATGGAATTCAAAGATCCACACTGTGGGAGTCGTTTTAAAGATGATTTTATGCAAAACTGACGGGACCCAGGTAACGCAACATAGAGCCCACGTATGCTACGTATGCATTACATATATTCCTAGGCTGACGTGCACACTTGTCCTATCGCGATATTCAATGGATTTTAATTTAAGTTACTAAATCTATACGTTGTTCATCTATCATTTGAAAAAAACGAGCATTAAACATCAATAAACGCCAATCGTCACCACAAACATAACCTTAAACGTCAACTCAACTGGTTCTTTAACTCGCACCACAACGATCTTGACAGCGCAGACGGAGTTACACGAAGAGTGTGGGATTGCATTACATGCATAGTGACCAGTATGTCTCCAATGAATCCATTTTCATAGAAAATGCGCAAAACAGCGCAGACAGAGTAGCACGAAGAGCGTAGGATTGTATTACATGCATAGTGACTAGTGTGCCTCCAATGAATCCATTTTCATAGAAAATGTATTGTAAGTTATCCGGATGCCTTAAAGTGTTGCGTACGTTGAGTACGTGAGTCCGGTGTCCTCTACATGTCTTTACCAAAAGTCTCCCATAATGTCACTATTATCAGAGCCCTTTACATAGCGACCCTTTCCCTCAAAAAATGAAAGAATTATTATATTAAAGGTACGTTTTACCTTTACGTTCCGCTTGCTAATCTGGATAATTAGTTCAAGTATGAAGTGTTGGTTCAAGTATCAAGTTCAAATATCCAAGAAACAAAATCATATTTAAAAGCAATAAAATTTTTTTATTTTTAAAATATTTATTTATAGAACACATGATAATACATTAAGACATTTTAATACATAAATATGATACATTAGATCACCACACTAGGCGACTGCCTGTTTCATGGTGACCAATGGAATATAGTTAATATGCGAGGTCTAGTGTTAACATATGAAAGATTATAGTAGAAATATTATTAGGTACCTAAATTGAAAATACAAAAATAAAAAATAAAAAATAGAAAACCGAAAAAAATAAAAAAATAAAGAAGAATAAAACATGATATTATGCAGGAAAAGATCATATACGAGTACACAAATCCACTATTTTGAAACATTGGCGGATGGTAGATCCTTCGGTGTGCGAACGGGTTGTTCTTCTTCTAACAACTCATTCGTATGAAAAACTAGTCGATATTCGGGTTTCCTCTCTCCTATAAAATGATTATCTTCAAATCACAGGTTAAATCTTTCCTTTTCTACAAATATCTCTTAATTCAACAAATCTCTTAACAATTAATTGTTAATATTTTAGCAATGTTTTAATGCACGTTGATTTTAATGTCTTATACCGGGCAATACTGAGAGTATCTTGCTCTCTGAAATGTATCTCAAATATGTTTATGTAAAGAAGATTGTACGTGATACCAACAGGGCGGGCAAGGATTTGATTTCTACACTATTTCAAGGGTTATATTCCAAGAATGATGAAATCTTCATCTTCAAAACCATAGAAAGATCACTGTCTACTGATTTCGAAATTTCATGCTCTTATGCATATAAAACATTTCAAAAGGTTGGGTAGACAAAAAGGCTTTAAATCTTCCTTTAACTTTTCATACGTTTTCATGCAGAACAACGCGACGCCCATTATAACAATATATACGATAGCTTTTGTGTCTCGACAGTTTAATATTATGTAAATATATCCTGTATAATATGTAAAGCATTGCAAATACAGGAAGTATTTACATAAAGAGGGGATTAAATAATAGAGTCGTGTTTATTCGAATACATTTCCGTTTACCTGCATCGAGTTTTCGTTCAGAAATGTCATCAAGTGACCCTGAGGAGAGATAGAGACATAACACACGCCAACATATCGACCCTTACAACATGTATAATGTGACCTATATATTTCATTTAATGTTTTTTCTGTGCTGCGTTTTCACATAAGCTATCAATTTAAAAAGCAGGGGTTATTAGGGGTGGCTTTGAAAGTTTTTAGATAAAAGGATTTTTTGACAGGAGGAAATTGGAAAAGTCGGGGAGTAAGATTTTGTCATATCACAGTGAGGGTTCCACACTGTTGAAGCGTACTCTAGATGACTTCTGAAATAGGATAAGTAGAGAATCTTAAATGTTTGTGGATTTTTGAAAATAGATATGAAATATGGCGTAAGTTTGATATTGCATATAGTTTTTGATAAATATTTTTTGGCTTCTGCGAAAAATTACAGCTTCGGGCATAGCCCGGTGCTACAATTTTTCTCCTAATACATATTTTCGATGTATATTTTCATGCCGAATAAAAAAAATGCTTCATTAATATTTTGCTTAAAATTGCTAGATATGGAGTAAATAGAGTGGAAATAAGTTGCTGAATAGAAATGTACAAAATAAATAATGCCTTCCACGAAGATTTTAATAGAAACCGATATCGCTATTGAATTAGTACCTTTTAACTCTGGCCCATTCTTTCTTACACTGCCTGACATCATATATATATCTCCATTACTTTTGATCGAATTCAATCGAAGACTGGTCAGACCTTTTTGAATCGCGAAACACGTAATGTATATGTGTGTATGTATGTATACATGTGAAATTTTAAAAAAATCGGTGAAAGTAAAAAAAATAATTATATGAATAATCTAATCCTTATTGATTTGTTCTTTGATTAAAATGAACTACAGTTCAAAGTACATTTTTTTCGCTAATAGAAACATATAGTTTGAGATATTGCCTATTGACAACGACTTGTTCTTCTATTTACATCGTTATACATTTAAGGCTATTCTTCGCTGTGAATTCAAAACAATAGTTAAATTCCCGCTCTTGATACAAATTGCAAAGGTTTATTACTAAATTGAAACTTGCTTATTTAAAACATTTCTATAAAAATGTAATTTATAGTTTTCATACGAATACCGCAGAAGACTAAACCGCTGGAGTTAGTAAGGCAATTTGAGAATGTTGTGAGGCTAAAGGGGGGGGGGAGATTGAGAAGTATCTGGCTATTCAGACACGGCTTCACTATTTAAATCAAAATTTCGTTTCGGGTTTTCCACAGTGACTTTAGGGGTAAACTGGTGAATGCGTTACGGAAATTACAGCGTTACGAGGCCAACGATAATAAATTAAAATGAATTTTGAGGTTCATTCCTCACAATCTAATCGTAACAACAGTGCTCAAATCCATAGTAATGACGTTGGAATGGGTGCTGGCATTTATGCTGACAAGAGTTATGTTATTGTTTCTCACATTCTAAACGTTAAAATCTAACTAATAACTAGCTCTTTTTCGATTGGAATTTTTTGAATTTCCTGCTGCAAATGTGAATAAACGTCGCTCTCTAACTAGAATCCGCATCAAATTTTTTTATTTTAAACTTTGTAAGAAATAAATCAACAATCCCATTCTAAGCGTAATTCCCATAATAAAATTAATCAAATTTTCGTTTAGAGTATGCAAACTCAGTGCATTGAAACGACTGATTTGTCACGATGATTGGTAACAATCCAAACGAATCTTCAATATAGATTCTAATACACTGTTGATTGGAATGGTTTTATTCGATGCCAGAAAGAATATTAGATTAGATTACTCAAGAAGTATTTACTTCAGTCGTGTCGTCTAAAGTCTAAAGCACACTCGTATTTTTTTTAAACGAATCTAGGCCTCCAGTGTCTGTGCATACGTTGTTAGTAATACTGCTTATTAGCAGGAAATACATAATGCAATAGGTGTTTAGTATGAAAATGTATAAACAAAGCAATCATAAGACAGGTAGCGGGGTACAGAGAATATCTATCGTAATATCGTATGTAGAGGTTGCGATGTTTTTGCTAATGCCGAATATTCGAGTCACCCACTGTTGGTTGCTAGGCCACTGGTCTAGAGTTCAACACTACAAATAATATCAAAAACCTACAACTTTGGTAAGGAATAAAATATTATACTTAGGTTGGATTGCGTAAATCCTTATGTTTCAAACACTTCAATACATAATCTTAACCTTTGTATGGTCTTATGATGTAAGGAATTAGGGGAAAAATTCATAACCTAATATCGTGGTTAGAACCAATAACGTTAACCTTAACAGTTGAGCGCTTTACAAGGATAATTTATTTTGAGACCGTCAGTTATTTCTCAGGCACATACTAATATTACCTATTACCTATGGATACAGGAAGCCTACAAAAAATAGAAATTTTTATGAAAACGTGTTAAAAAACTCATAATGGTAACATTTACGCAAATCACGTAGAAATATTATATTTCATGTAAAAATATCGTCGACGTCAAGTTTTCTCCAAACTTTCAAAAAGTTAGAACATTAATTTTAAGATGTGATGTCTTAAGCGAAAGTTTTCATCTTTAATTAATTTCAATTTGCAGTTAAAATTTCTTATGGCTTTAAACAATTTTTGGAACTTTATATATGACTGCTTGCATTGTGTATGTACAATTATTAAAAATGGCAATTTACGAATAGAAAGATCTGTAGAGGTTAATTGATTGGTCTATTTTATGATGCGGATTAAGGAAGAAGCTGCAATGTGGGAGGAAAGTCGAATGCCGATGGTTCATTTCACGTGCCATTTCACGATTTATATAAGAACGGGCAAGAGAAACGAATCGTTCTCTTGCGGAAAAACGGATTTTTGCTCTCTTAAATAAGATGTACAAAATTCTATCTGTCAGATCTGTTATATCTGTTCGTAATAAACATTTTTTTAAATAATTTCTGCTATGATAAGTACATTTTTTACAAAAGAAAGACAAATATTCCGGGTTACGATTAACCTGATAATATTTCAAAACCTCCACTACCATCAAGTAGATTCAGGATTAATGGGCTCTACACACGGTGCTGCGAACAGCCGGCTGTTAGCAGCTGGCTATTGTCTCCTGTCTCCCTTGTCCTCGTGCGAACCCGTAACATTCTGTTTCACGTTGTCTTCTGTCTCTTTTATTAACACAACAAATTCAATATCACCATCTCATTTCATCGGTTGGTACTAACGGCAGACGGTTTCTTCCGATTTGCAGTCAACGTGAAACAGAGTGTTACGGGTTCGCATGGGAAAAAAAGAGACGGGAGACATCCTCCAATCTTTGATTTTTAGCCAGCTGCCAAAAGCTGCTGTTCGCAGCATGGTGTGTAGATAGTATAATCCAGCTGAGGAATTGAACATACGACGCCTGGGTGGGTCCCAAACGCGATGCTAACTCGGCCACTCACTTACTTACGTTGTTTTTAACCGCTTGGACACATAAGCTTGTTTTCATGATAATTTAACGTAGGTAGACAAAGGAATGACGTATGCCGCGTACCTGAGTTATTAAAACGCGTGGTTAATTATCATAATTTACAATTTTCTTTTTTCGTTTACCTGTGCGTTCAATATATATAAAGAATAAAATATATACATTTGCTTTAGACCACTTTTGGTCTAAAATGAATTTATAGATTTTCATTGTAAATTATGGCGAGCCACAAAGTTAATGCTAACAAATATGTATATACATATTTCATTTTTATTTATTAAATTTGAGTGAAGTAGCATTATTAGTCACTACCAACGAAAACACTAAATATTACATGGAAAAATATTTTTTTTTATAAAAGTGGCCAGAACCCCAAATAAATCACCATTCCCCCAAGAATAAATATATTTTGTTATAAATGAAGAAATAAACAATGTAAATGTGTTTTTGTTATTCATTTTTGGATTGTTATGCCGTGTTACGCTACCTCCTTCCTAATGTAAATGTGTATTGTATTGTAAATGTGTGTATACATGAATATTTTAGGTTCTTGTCAAATCAGAATTAACTCAACTCAACACCTCTTTAACAAGTCGTTAAAAGCTATGAAAAAAAAAAATACCCCATACTCTAACCTAACATAACCTAAAATGAGGTGTTGAGTTGGATTCATTCTGAGTTATCCGGTCACCATATTTGTACTAGCTGATACCCGGCGTGCGTTGAATGCAACTTAAATGAGGAAATTGATTCTCCCTGCGTGTCCTTCCCATTCGTCCCCATTTACTTTCCGCCTCCTTTTCCCCTCCCGCGTCTCATTCCCCTCCCGCGTCTCATTCCCCTCCCGCGTTCCCCTTTCACCATCCCGCGTTCTCTTCTCCCTCGACCCCCCCGAACCCTCTACCTCAATTCCTCTTCGCCCCTCCCGGATTCCCATCCATCTCCTGCCCTTTTCCCGGCCGCCAAAATTTATAAAATACATCCGTTTTTCAAACAACTCACTTGTACCTATTATTTTTTTTTGCAAATTTCATAACGCCAGTACTCATCAATATAGAAATATCGCAATATTGAAACCTTCGCGGTCATGTTCACAATAACTGACAAAATTTTCATCGCAATCGGATGAATAGTATAGAAAATAATTTCATAACGCCAGACCTCACTATCCTATAACCATCGCGGCATGCGCACATCAAATCCCCAAAGTTTCATCGCAATCGTTCAAATCAAGACCAAGGGAAACAGGGATTCATTTTTATATACATATATAGTTAGATACAATGTTTACAGCTAAAATCCACTAAGAGCAGTTTTGGCTTAAAATTAATGAATGCGCGCAATTAAAAAATCTCTGCATTCAAGAGCACTGTTTACTATGACGTTGACTGCAGCTAGTAAAATTAAAATTCACTTCATCTGCATTACAATTTTTATGAATATTCTAATTTATACATGTTTTACTCTGCTTTATGCTGACGGTAAGTTTAATTTAGGTAATAAAATGCAAAAAAAACAAGAAATTTATTTTAGATGCAACTGCATTACCTCTGAAAGCTATTGATTTAAAAATATGTCACTTGTTTATATTCATTTGGAGCGAATGAAACAAAAAAGTAATGTTTTAAAATAGTGAAGACAGTATAAGCGAAACTCAATCGAAAATCTAAAACAAAAAAATCAGAAAAAGATACGGTCACATCTTGGACTCGAACCCAGGACTTTCGGCGTATCATACTTCGACTGAGAACTACCAACATATTTTTATTGGCGGCTATCTTTATGTATGATTGCAAGATTCATTTCGAACTAAATTCAATCTAGATAATGTTTTGGATAAATTTTATCTAAATTATTTATAAATTTTATACAGATATAACCGTATCTTTTTCTGATTTTTCTGTTTCAAATTTTTGATCTTGTTTCGCTAATATTGTCTTCATTAATTTAAAATATTACAATTTGAGTTTTAACTCATTAAGTTAAAAATAAAAATAAATCATCCTAAACTTGCAGAAAAGTCAATAGATGTCGCATAATAAAAATGGATAAAATGTATCCAAGACACTTTCTAGATGGCATTTAGTTCGAGTTGAATCTTGCAATCATACATACAGATAGCCGGCAATAAAAATATGCTTTAAGAAAATAAAGACAATGTTGGTACTTCTCAGTAGAAGCATGATACAGTTAAATATGGAATCGGACAGGGACACAGAGAGGGAAGTTGAGTGAAAAATATTTTGACTTATAAAAAATATGTTCATGTAGATGACATTCAAACTTAAATACCAGTATTTTTTTTTTTTTAAAGTTTGTTTTCATAATTAAATTAATTCTACAAGTTTGAATTTTATTAAAGCCCGCGAAAACGGCGGCAAGAGCATAATACCGTGCGGCACAGTCCGTGACATATCATTTAAATAAATTATGTGAACAAAATAAATTTTTAAAAAAACTCTGTCCTGTCACACACTTCTTGCTTCATTCACATTCGTGCATCGTATCATATGTATATTCTATTATTCAGACATTCGACATGACATTACTTAATTTCAATCTATATAAATAGTTGATAACTGATTTTCGGGCCTCCCTGTGTTTCTCTATTAGTCAGTAGGCCAATTATTTAGCTTCAGTTTCAAAGCCTTTGACCTCCCCTTACAAATAAACTATTATATACGTTAAATATTTCATGTTCGTGACAAACTTTTGATAGGTTCACAAAAAAGGGTAAAATAAATTTCTTAAATTATATAGGATTGATTTGCTAGCGGTATCAACGGCTGAATTTTCTGTGTGTTTTTATGGGTAAGTTTGAAACAATACCCTCTTTAACCGTATGACGTAGAAGCTGGTTTAGAAAATAACACACGTCTTAGCACATTTAAGTATTGAGTTTTTCATGAAAAAATAATGAATTTTTTAAAAGAATAACTTTGTTTTTAAGATAATACCTGGGTGATGGAGAATTTTTAAAAATAGATTTTGCTAAATTGTTGCTGTCACTGTTGCTTTTACTCCACTGGACATTGAGCGAAAGGGACAATGGACATCGGGCTACTAATACCTAACTTAAATCGAGGTTTTGTATTCCCCACTTTGCTTCTCCAAAAGTGAACTGATTTTCAATTTTTTTTTTACCAACTACATAAGAAAAAACTATTCTATGTCTGTACTTTTGCTTTTTTAAAAAAAGCATTGTCTAGTTTGTATACTGAACGTCTATTGACGGCGGTTAAACCAGTCAATTTTATTGATTTTTGGAAGGACATAACTTCTATAAAAAGTAACTTATCAAAAAAAACAAAAAATACTAACACGCTAGTAGTTGATATCTATTTTATGTAAAAACTATATTTTTTCTAGGGTTAAAATCCAGAGAGATAAATAGGGAATACGTTTGTACGGAAAAATCACCGCCGGGTATCCCCTTAAAAAGAGCATTATCTTTGATTATTTTTCTGTGCCTTGTTAATTTTCATGTTTAAATTTAGATTATTATTCTTATCTTCTTCTTCAATAAAAAATAATGATTTCAATAAAATAATTTTCACGGTATAAATACACGATAAACAATGATTACATGTTACAGTTAAAATCATAAGAAAATATTAGAAATAATTTTAAAAAGATTAAGAATTAATTGTGGCATTTGATTGTCTAATGCAGTGAATTTCAACTTAATCAAAAATTCCTTGTCATCATAATTGACTACAATAAAATTAGGTTGTTAATAATTCATACTACTTGAAAGGTATTCCCCAAAAAATATTAAAGCAAGCTATTGCCAACTCCAGGTAATTAAGCCTACTAGGAATAACCAAAATAATTAGAAATTCGACAGTAAAAGACGATGAGCAAGAAATGTAATAAAACCCATATATTTGAATAAAATCCTTATAGACCACCCTTCTCTCCCCTCCCTCGTGTGCCATGTATATAAATCGTAGGTTAAGAATAATTTGTACCAGTCTGACAATGACTAACAAGCTGAAACCGGTTACGGTCAAATAAATTACGTGGAAATAAGTTTTATATGAGTTTTAAAACCTGGTTAAACAACATAATATATCATTTATTTTTGTTACGGTTGGTTTATAATTAAGAATAAGTTTTAAATAAGTACCTCAAAGATTGTGTTTCTGTGTGTGTATTTAACTAATCTGGTAGGTACTTACAAGTGGCGGTCCGTGAGTTTTCAGTGAGATAGAGTGCTGAGATTGAAAAAAACGACTTTACTTATGTTGTTGTAGCTGAAAATGAAGTATATTTTTTTTCAAAATTTCAACTTTTTGTATAAATATCTTCAAGATTCTAGGGATGCGCCGCATCCATAAACTAAAAGATCTTCATACAAAAAGTTGAAATTGAAGAAATTGAAGTAGTCACTACTTACCCGAATGTACGGCAAATGGTAGTTATTCTATTTTGATGTAAAATAATTCAAAATAAGAATTGTTCTCTGTCTGTTTATCAGTGTTCAATTATTATTTTTTCACGTTATTGAAAAATTGGTATTCTGAGATAGAGTGGTTCAAGATAGAAAAATCTTCTTTCACTAAATAATTATTTCTTGAATTGTGTTGGAATCAATCTGCCTGCCCATACTGCATAATATAATATAATAGGTCTATATACAAGGGCTTCCCTAACTGTGAGTCGCGACGCCCCGGGGCGCCGCAAGATCATCCCAGGGGCGTCGTGAGGCAATCTTTATAGCGTCTTCCACACGCACACTTCGGAGCGACTGAGTCCCGCGCCACTTCAGGCCGCCGCGCAGAAAAGTCTCACAGTGAACCGCGCTGTAAACCTATCGGTCTTTACTTTTCTGCGCCTGAAGTGGCGCGGGACTCAGTCGCTCTGAAGTGTGAGTGTGGGAGACGCTGATAGGTTGGCTGTCTTTGTTTTTTTTTTTTGGGTTTTATTACCGTTTGCGACATCATACTTGTGTGAGACAGGTTTCTCTGCAGTTGCAGTAATTAAGAATAAGTACAAAAATAAATTTAGAGGCAGAGACGAGAGTGGCGATTTCGAAACTTCAACCTCGTTTTGAGAAACTATGCTCAGAAAAGCAAGCACATCCTTCTCATTAATACCAAAGAAAAAAATGCTTTTTATCTTTTTTGTTTGCTTCCAATTTTGTTTTTATGTTGTGTTCTTTATTTTCTAATAAAAAATTTAGATACCATTTGGAGTTTTTCTGACAAATTGTTATTAGGTAACTTACCCATACTACGTGACCCGCTCAGGGGGGGGGGGCTTCAAAATACTACGCTTGGTACAAATGAGCGGGGGGCTTAGATTTTTAATCACCGGGGTGGGGGGGGTGGAGGGCGTCGCAAAAATATGGCAACTTCCCAAGGGCGTCACAGTTGAAAAAAGTTTGGGAAGCCCTGCTATATACGATTGCAGAAAGGATTATCCTTCAGGCCAGTGGTCGTTTTCATTACACGTTTAGTCTTTATTACATTTCTTGACTACCCACTGGAACGACAGAGCAATTAAAATATTTTTTCTCGGATTGCTAGATCAAATTTTTCCGCCCACATTAAAAAAATCATACCTCCGAATTTGAACATGGAGACATACAAACTGATTATAGTTCTATATAGCCAATGCATTCCCCTATCTTTTGTCTATTATCACATATTTTTAAGATTTATAAAAAAAATATTATTAAATCTTTAACTTTAAAACCTTTTTAAAGAATCTAGAGAATATTTATTTTGTTATATTTTGAATGTACAAAATATTATATAGCCGTTTTAATAATTTTTTTTTTTAAATTTGACACATTTTGGCAACAAAGCAATCCGAGGTTTTGTAAATAGTGCCATAATGTGGCAAAAAGCGCTCGAGTGCCTACACTACACCTTTGAGGCGAGAACGCCGCGTACATTTTTTAAATTTTTTTATTAGTTCAAAAAAGATACATAAATCACTATTAAATTTTATACATTAATTAATTCCATAATAGATGTATTTGATGTACCCCCATAAATAAGCAGGGCTTAAAACATTATTACATGGCTTATTCGAAATATTACATAATTAATTATTTGTAATACTTTGTAAGGCATAAAACCCGCCTTTGGCAGGGGCTATTTATTCTCTCCACTAACTCCCTTTTAATTATTTATTAATTATTCTAACGTTGATATTAAATAATTAATATCCATCGTGAATTGAACTGTGACGCCCCACTCTCATGAAAATTTTGTAAAGGTTAACCAATCAGTAGGTATAATCGCAGAATCTATATAATGTATGCTGAGATCAATATTGTCGACGACTGTAAAAAATATCTCAAGTTTTTAAGATTGCTGCTAATTTTATTTAATTAACTAGCTGACCCGACAAACTCCGTACCGCCTCAGAATCAATAAATGTTGTGTTTAATTTATTAGCTGAAAGAAATTAAGTTTTTATTGAGTTAAAATAAAAAGGTACTGTAAGTTCAAAAAATGAAATTGAGCTGTTGACTAAGCACGAAATGTTCGGCACACTACACCATTGACAGTTCGAATTGATTCAAATTACGTCGACCAACGCACATTATTTGAAAAGCCGTTCCATACAAAATATATGAAATTTTTTATTTTCTTTATAATTATTCTTCCCGTGATTTTTTCCGATGTTTTAAGGACGGAGACAAATCCAACAAATCAAAGGTCATGAAAATCGGTCCAGCCGTTCTTGAGTTATACATGGTGTAACCAACCCGACTTTGTTTTATATTTAAGATTATATTAAATCAAAGCAATAATTTTTAAACTGCTGCAATCCATATTCGCATCTTTAAAATAAGACCTGATATGTGTAGGTAGGTTGATTAAAGTATAATTAAGTTCGTTCAGAAAAAATCAAAAGATATTAAGAGGAAACCCAGTCATCTATAAATTAAAAACGTAGGTATTTTAGCAAACTGTTGCTGTCAATGTCGCCGTTATTTCCCAAAAACTGGGTTAATGGAACAATTATAACTGATATTAAAAAATCGAGGTTTTGTATTCCTCATTTTTCTTCTCCAAAACTGGACCGATTTTTAATTTTTTTTATTAATTGTATTTGAAGAAAATATTCTATGTCAGCACATTTTTCTTTTTAATACATAGTCTAGTTAGTATACTGAACGTCTGTTGATGTCGTTCAAACCAGGGAAATTTAACGATTTTCGGAAGGTCCGATCTCCAACAAGAAGTAACTCAGAAAAAGCAAATAGGGAACCGACATACTAATTGTCGATATCTTTATTATATTAAAAATATTTACACTGCTGTCAAAATTCAGAGAGGAAATTGGGGAATACGTTTGTATGCAGTGGCGGCTCGTGACTTTTGGTGAGCTAGAGTGCTAATTTTAACAAAAAAGGCATTATTGATGTCGTTGTAGCCGAAAAATATTTTTTATTTTTTTTTCGAAAAAAAATTATTTGTATGAAGATTTTCAGGAAATCGGTGCGGCGCACGGCAAAACTGAAATTTCCTGAAAATCTTCATACAAAAAAAATATATATATATTTTTCGGCTACAACTACATCAATAATGCCATTTTTGTTAATATTAGCACTCCAGCTTACCAAAAGTCACGAGCCGCCACTGTTTGTATGGACAATACGCGATGCAGAAAAACTTTCACCACATAACCTTGCTCAAAAATCACTTCTCTCTTAGCGCGATTATTTCGGAAATTATATATTATTTAAGGTGAATGTCAAAATAATTCTTATTCTATGCTTTCGTAGATGGCGCGGGTATAGTATTTTTTTTAAACTTATAAACGCTTTTTACAAGATACGCTTTGAAATATCAAGAAAAATTTATTATTCGCGGAAGTACACAAGCAAAATAAATATTAATACATAGTTTTGTCAATTAAAAAACTCGAATCTTTCAAGAAAGGCTAACAAATACAATATTTCATCGGTGATTCAATCCAATATTGTATTTGTTAGCCTTTCTTGAAAGATTAGAGTTTTTTAATTGACAAAACTATTTATTAATATTCATATTGCTTGTGTACTTTCGCGAACAATAATTTTTTTCTTAAGGTGATTGTCAAAATAATTCACATTCTACTCTTTTGTAAATGGCGCGCGTATAGCATGTTTACTTATAAACGCTTTTTAAAAGTTATTCTTTGAAATATTAAGAAAAAAAATATTGTGCGCAAAGTACCTACACAAGCAAAAACATTAAGGATCTGGCCCCCGTTATCAGGTATAATAGCTCATCTTTTCTGATATAGGTGTAAAAGGACCAATGAAGACCTTAAATGTAATATTTTGTAAAATATTATTTATATTACAATAAAAAAATAAAATAAAAGATTTGGTTCCAATATTCAATGTCCAATTCTCTGCGAATCCGTGAATGAATGAGAACAGATCAGGACATAGAAAACCAATATTTGATAAAGAAAGGTTCCCAAATGTGTAGGCAGCAGCACCATTAAATATGCAGAATAAACCTACAGTCAAATGAACTTTCACCTTTGAAAATGTGGATTACCTAACAAAACCTTTTAAACACCGTTCCACACTCACGCGCGATATAAGAGTAACACCCTCGCATCTCTTTACCAAGTATTAACTCAGACACTCCTGAATAATGTTATTTTAACGTCAAATGATTAATACACATAAATAAAACATGTTAAGAAAAAGGTCAACGGAATGTAATATCAAGTGTGGATACACACATCGCCGTACATTCAGAATAACACGTTGCGTTGGTTGAAATTATGTAGTGTTATATCTTCGGTTATATGCTTGATATATTCGTCCGAGCGTTGATTTTCTTCACGTTTCTATATGGTATGGAAATATGGGCACTTAGACCCAGCGAAAGAAAGTGGTTGAAAGACGGGTAGGTTAGGATGGAAACAAGTAGCCCTCGAAATGTGCTGGAAAAAAATGCTCAGGATTCCATGGACATCAGCCAGACGCACAAATATGTCCATTCTGAAAGAGTTAGACATCCACAATAAGCTCTTAACGTTTTTAATCTGCCTACAACTTAAGATACTTTGGACACGTTGCTTGCTAAACTGAGGACTCCAACTCGGAGAAACTCGTAGTCAAAGTGTTTGGCAGAAGAAGCAGAGGAAGGTCACAAATGCGTCGGATTGACCGAGTATGACTGGCATCCGTTACGTCGGTGTCCGCAGCTCTCAGCTGTCCGCAGTGGAGGAGCCTTGTCCACCATGGAAATTGGAGAAGGGGTCACGATGCTCAACAATCCTCAGAAGAAAAATATCCTTGATATATTGACAATTTTTATTTTTTTTTTTTTTTATTTTTATTTTTTTTTTTATTTATTTATTTTTTTTTTTTTAAAGAAAGACAAACATTCTCGGGTTACGAATAACCCAACAACATTTGAAAATCTCCTACTACCACCACACTAAGCGGAAGATGTTGCTTGTGTTGTGGTGGAGGACTTAGCCAGCCGAGGAATCGAACACGGAACGCCTGGGTGGGACCCAAACGCGATGCCCACTGAACCACTGACCGGTCGTTATACAGCTTCGATTTGTAATATTTATGTACATATAATATCATTGAAATAATATCATTGAACACTTAATACTTAATGAACGACACCCACCCGACCTGTCACTCGTAATCCCAGAAAAGCATTGCTTGTTTATTAAAACTGACGCACACACATTCACGCTCTCATTCTCTTAAATTCACATACGCTACATAAACACTAAAACCACACAAAGATAATTATGAAATAACACTAACACAACCTTGGTCAACAAAGTGAAATTGTGGAATTAAACAAACACGAAGATGGTGAAATCAACAAACACAAAGATGAGAAAATCATGATGTAACACCAACACAACTACCTATAGTCCGCCTCGGAACAGGAATCTCTACTGAGGAGGACTTTGAATAAACTAAGGGAGTTTTAAAATAAAAAGTAATAAACAATAACCAAATATGACTTAAGCTGTGTTTGGTTATCAAATCTGAATATCTAAGTCCCTACTTTCCAACCTCTCTCTTCTCATCCGCTTTCTTCAATCTTACAAAATACCTCTAATGGTTATGCCTTAGTCCCAGTGGCAATAATTTACATTTAAAAATGGAATCTACATAATGACAAAATCCCGCCCAAGATCCCTACTAAGGCTGCCTGGGCCGATATCCGATCCTGTGTTGGGCCAATAAAAATTGTTCAAATGAATTTTCTATCTATTTCACAAGCATTTCAATATTCTACTAATTTGCACCACTACTTCCATTTTATTAAAACCACTAAAACATGTGCTCCTAACTCCTCCAACAGCCTCGAATATAAAACAAGGGTTAGCGTCGTATTTACGATGATAATTACGGTATCGTTATTAAAGCCGGTGGATTACTTATATCCCTTTCGAGGACGTTAAATTCGCGTAACTACCTTCAGGCATCGCTGAACCCTGCATTGTGTACATTGTCCCCAAACTAAATTATTAGTTCTGGTGGTCGATAGGATTTAGTGATAGGCAGTAGTGATGGGCATACTCGAGATGACTAATTCGAATGTATCGAAACATTTTAAAACCGAAACAATAGTTTAATAGAAAGATCATGAATTAAAATTATTTTATGGCTGATTTTTGATCTGCCACAAGTCATACGTACGCGTGTTAAAAAATAAAAAAAATTGGCTCTCGGCGTATTTTGATGAAATATGTGGTAAATAAAATTGCACATTCAATCAAAACATGGTAAAATGTGAAAGAAACACAATTTTCCATCAGTAACACAAATAAATCGTTTTTCATTATTACGCTGTAACTACCAGCTCTACGCATAACACGCTTTATCTAGCAGATAAAATTAGTAAAAACACAACATCAAAAAATCCTTAGGTATTTTATAAAGGTGTTTTCTTGCTTATCGACTGATATCACAATACTCGTCATTCTTTATTATATCCCGCTTCCTTCGGCCTAACTCGCAACCACTGAAAAAACATATCTGAAAAAATCCACCATAGAACGTCCAGTTAGAGCCGACCCTGTGCAGACGCAATAGAGCAGTGCGCTCCAGGCGCTGACTTGCCAAGGTACCAAGGAGTCAAGGCGTTGATAATGCCTTAATTAACACTTAATACAGAGGTCAGTGGTTGAGTGGGCATCGCGTTTGCGTTCCGTGTTCGGTTCTTTGGCTGGCTAAGTCCTCCATCACAACCCAAGCAACACCTTCCGCTTAGTGTGGTGATAGTAGGAGATTTTCGAGATGTTGTTGGGTTATTCGTAACCCGGGAACGTTCGTCTTTCTTTAAAAAAAAAGAAAAATACATCCCCTTGAGATTTTTACTAGAGCGCCAAGCGCCATTTGGCTCAGGGTCGGTTCATTGTCCAGTATCATTTAACGTGATACCTATTCTGAAGCATAGTTGAACAATGAAATATCTTATTGGAATCTGAGGTATTTATTAACATGTCATTGATTAGTATAATGTTTCGAAAACAATGGTTCGATAACGTCCATCACTACTCTGCAGTAAGCAGATGTACGTATTGTTGCCGTATCGACGGATAATGCATGTACGAACAATAAAGGCGAACTAGGGTAAGTATGACCAGCAAAATATGTTATTATAATGTTGTAAGCACACACAATAAATTCTTAAGCTTTTCATATTTTAAAATGGGTATTCAAGCAATTTTATTGAACTAGGTACAACAATAAAAGAAAGGCATAATATTCTATACTTTTATCAGTCTCAAAATTCTTCCAGTGAGAGCAATTCTGTGCTACAAAATTATATTTCAGCAAATAAATAACCCTTTATATATAAACAGGCTGGAACACAACCATAATACTCGTTTTAACTTTAATGAAGGACTAATTGTACCTAAGCATACAAATAAATATGGACAAAGAACGTTAAATTACATGATTCCAAGCTATTTAAATATGTTACCTACTGAAATAATTAAAAACTGTGCCCAAAACAAACAATTGGTGAATTTACTGAAGACTTGGCTTACGGAAAGAATTAATTTGTATTAGCTTACAATGACATATTATTCTGAATACTTTAAAATTGTTATTTATGTTTTCATAATTTTTCTTTTATCTATATTTCTGTAAAAAGTTTAATTTTATTTTATAGCTATAATTGTAAAAATGTAACTATTAAATCACTATACAAGATCTTTAATGTAAAGAAACCGTTAGACAAACTACTAAAAAGTAGTTTATCGGGACTTTTTGTCTTATATTTGTAAAGTGTATAAAATAAATAAATAATAATAAAAAATCTATTAAATTAGAAGAATTTCATTGTTCCAAAATTTGAAATGATGCATTTCATTATTTGCTTTCGGATTTCATTACATGATATACTAGACGTCAGTGCAAAAATTATGGGACTAACTATTATATTTATGTACTCCTCATTGCCTGGAATACTTATGGAGAGAAACAATAAATTTTGCCGAGTCAGAAGTCATCATCAATTTACCACAAAATATTTACAAAATATTGTTGCTGAGCCAGTCAGTTGTGTATAAAAAGGAAGACCAAAAAATTATGTAATAAGTTCATAAAAAAATCTTCAATAAATTACGTTGGTTATATATATTTATAAAACGAAACGGATATATTGAGATAATGGGATACCTAGCAGAAATTCTACAAAAGGTGAGACTAAAATTATTGTAAAATGAAATCTAATATTTAAAATATTAATGTTTGTTTGTGTGTTCGTATGTTATGCGCGGCCATACAGTTAATCCGATTGCGATGAAACTTTGGCAATATGTTGTGCGAATACCCGGGACGGTTATAGATAGTGAGCTCTGGCGTTATGAAATTATTTCCTATACTATTCATACGATTTTGACTAAAATTTCAACCGATTGCTATTAAATTATTTTGAATTGTTGTGAACATATATATATATATATATATATATATATATATATATATACGGGCGAGCTCCGGCTATATGAAATTAGAATTAAAAAATGAAATAGTTGAATGAGTTGTTGGAAAATGGGTGTATTTTATGGAGTTAAGCGGCAGGGAAAAAAGGCTGAAAGGAGGGGTATGCGGGAGAGTCTGATGGGGAATTAAGGATGGGAGCTTCGCGGGAGGGGGGCGAGGGAGAGGGAAAGGCGGTGAAAAGCGAACGCGGGAGGAGAAGAGGAAGAGGAGGCGAAAGGGGAACGGGGACGAATGGGAAATAACACGAAGGGAGAAATAATTTATTTATTTAAGTAGCAACGCATGCCGGGTATCAGCTAGTCTTTTATAAATTGGACCATTAAGTTCATACATAATAAAATGTGGCGATGTTTAAAAATATATGTTATTATTTTTCTTCGTACTTACCTACATAAGCAAACTTACAGGTTGATATTTACATAATCCTCTGATGACTAAATTATAAGGATTATATTTCTTTTTGACTAAGCCTACCTTTAGGAAGGTAAAATCGTTAGGGATTCAAAGAAAAAGCAGCCTTTATTCGGGAAGAATGGCGGACGAAGGTTTGATCTCCTTTGAGATAAAGAGAATTTAAACGTAGAAACTAGATGTAATATCAGAATTTAACTTCCAGGTAAGTTTGTTCGTTATCGCATAAAGTGATCAATCATCAGTAAGGGCAAAGTTTACCACATTTTTTTATTTATTAAAACTTTAGCAGCCTTTTCAATATAAATAATGAAGCAAGATTTTTATTAATTAAGAGTAAATTTGATGAAATCTTGCAGTCATAAACTTCAGTGATTAAACAATTTGAGTTATAAAAAGGTTTCAGCAACGATTTTCATGGTTATTATTCAGTTTAAGGCGGTCCGCTCTCAGGAGAAACCATGGAGTAACTGAAACCAAACTAAAACTGGCTGGTTGCCATGGTTTTCAACTAATGACGGCGCTACTCAATTTTACGATTTCAGTTATGATCTCAGCTTGTTTAACATGAAGAACAATCAGCTGTCATCCTAGCAACTAGCACGGCGATTTTCGAGTCACTGCTTGCGATGCCACTGACAACAGGTTTTTGAGAAGTTGTGTAGTGTGCGGACCATCACATTGAAATACACAGGATAGCGAGTTAAGTTGCAAACTGTTTTTTTTTATTAAATGAAACAACATGTTTCAAAAGATATTGTAAGATGTGATTATAGTGGTTTACACAAAGTAATTTTTTTTTTACACGATTCGGGCTTGCCTCCTTCGAGCTTGCTATCTTTGAGCTTGCTCCGAGTAAGCTTGAAGCTTCGAACATGCTTGCTCCGAGCTTTAAACTTGCTCACATCGAGCTTGATCGTTTTAATTAAAATGATGCCACAAAGTAATTTTGCAAAGATTGAAGAAATGTTTTTTTTTCAGTTACCCGTGAGCAAATGCACTAAATGATAAGTAATACATATTTGTTCCATCTTGGCCGCCATTTTATATAACTGTTGATTAAGACAGAATATTGTATTGGTATGCCAAGTTCTCTCTCTTAAGGTATTTCATTTAATCATTGATATAGTCATACAAAAAACTTGCAGTTATTTGGAATGTATTATGCGTTCGTATAACAGTAGAGTAGCAATTATTTTTTTTTTTTATCTATTATTCCTAAAATCTGGCTCTCCAACCCATTACTACAGTCGAAGAAATGTTTCTCTTTATTTCTTCGAAGACTTCAGTAACTTTTAACTTAGTACAGGCATAAACTAAATAAAGTATTCTCAAAGGAGATCAAATAAAACCAGTAGGCAAGTACACCCGCCATTCCCTCCTGAATAAATAGTGCCTGATTTTATGCAATCTGCGTTGCGGTTTTTCCTTGTTCGAGTAATACAGTATTCAGTAAGCAGGAACCTCGCGAGAAGATCGTTTTCCGATACCACTATTTATTTTAATGAGCCCCTAAATATCGGTCACTTTCTACTCAATGTTCAATATTTAACCGAAATAGCTGCTTGTTACTTGTTGCCTTCTAGCTTATAAAGATAAAATAGTTTCGAATTGATACGTTCAAGTTCAGGTTTGTTATTTTCACAGTGATGGTAGAATTACTGGTAACTATGGTGTTGTTAGTATTTAACGCAATGTGTTGGTAAGGCGATCCGCTCACTGAGGCAACTGAAAACTGTCAACTGTCTTTGTATGATAATGTGATGGCCCGCACATTACACAATCACTCAAAAAACCCGTTGTCAATGGTAACGCAAGCCGTGACTCGAGATGCGAATGAAACACACATTAATGAATTACAGGTAATTCAAAATAAGGTAATCAAACAATTTCACTATGAATCCAAAACATACACAAAAAATAATATTCGGAAACAAAACTATTAACATTAATAAAACTTAAGCACATGTGTCCTTATTTATAAAATAAAATTTTAAAAATATACGTACAAACACAGAACTCATTAAAACCTCCCAAGTACACATAAAATTTACATGACAAGACGATAACGTACATTTAAACACCATTCATGCTAGCTACGGTAAGCGATCTATTAGGTACGAGGGGAGTAATTTATATAATTGCCTTCCAGATAATATTAAAAATAAAAAAGTGTGTGTAAATTAAAAAAAAAAATTAAAAATAATTTACAAACAACAAAAACAGTGATATTCAATAATATCGTGTCGTAATACAATTTGTGATTTCATTTAAATTCTAGTTAAGTAAATAAAAATGTAATTTTTTTTCTGGAAAAAAACTTTAAAAAAAAAAAAAAACTTTATTATTATTACTCATCCGCAGGCGTACAATTTAAAACCACGTATGCAACGACAACCGAAATAAGTACATTTTTAAATATAATTCTTATTTAATTAGGTTGTATTTCACCATCCTATTGATATCTATCCATAAAATAAATAATAAATTGATACCTACTCGGTATAGATAAAAAAAAACTCGGGTATCTTATCCGGAATACAGCCAATTTTCATATGTTCGAGTACCTTCCGAATAATAAATTCGTACATTAACTAACTAACTAACGAACCATAATGCCGTTTCCGCAGGGGTGGGCAGAGGTGACCGACCGCCAAGCAACTCGGTCTTGGTATACACTTCTCGCCTCATTCACATTCATACATCGTCTCATATGTACTATTCTATTATTCTGACTCTTGACATGGCCCGACTCAAGAATCTGATTCACTTGATCGTGCCAATCTTCCTAGGGCCTATCAAAATAAATAGATCGTACATCGAAAATGTACGATTGAAACTCTTGTGCGTTATTCACATAACAAAATAAAAACGGATGTGAATGAAGTAAGGAGTGTGTGCCAAGACGGAGTTGTGTGGCGGTAAATCTTCTTTTGATTACGTGTAAAAAAATAGTTACAATATTTGATCTCATTTAAATGACGGCCGGCGTAGTCCAGGGGCAAGGCTTTGGAATCCCATTCCGAAGGTCGCGGTCGCGGGAACCCGGCGTGCGCAAATAAATTTTATTTGATTAATGTGTGTTATTTCACAATTAATTAATAAAAACAATATTATACTATATTTGCGGCACGTTCCAGAGTGGAAGATACTCTCAGCATCGCCCTGGTGTAAGACCACCATTCAGAATTGAAACGTTGCCAGAAATGGCTTTAGCCGTATTTAGCGACTAGATCTGAATAGCCAGGTACTTCTTCACCTTCCTCTTCCCCATCTCCTTTCCTTCCCCACTTACTTTCAGCCTCACAACTCCACTGGCTCCAGACGGGAGCATTTGGGACTCTTGTGAGGAATTCTCTATATAAAAAAAACAGTTTCAGCACGCCTACAACACACTAAATATAATGTAATCTTAATCGGTTCAGTGCAAGTAACATACCTACAGAATATTTCGAAGGAGTTTATTAACGCGGTGTAATTTCCGCTATTCCAATTTGGTGCGGAATCTGAGAGACACGATAAATAATATATATTATGCACGTGCAGTAGGTCGGGAACTCTGCGCTCATCAGAAGAAATTGACGAAGCCGCTAGCACTCTCACGGAAATCATTCAACACGCACAAGACACATACATACCTCTCAAAGAAGTACACACATACACGATCAAACTTCCCGAGTATGTCTTATCGCTCATCAAAGAAAAGAATCGCCTGCGCCGCATATATCACAGCACGCGGGACGAATACTTCAAGACTGCCTACAACTGCCTGCAGCGGGAAATCAAGCAAGAAATCACCAATCTCAGGCGCGAACTTTGGACGAAGAAAGTTACGTCACTCACGCCAAAGGACAACAGCCTATGGAAAATGGCGAAAGCCCTGAGACATCAAGACCACACGATTCCCCCGCTTGAGAAGTTGGACGGCTCTGGACTCGCGCTGTCACTTGAAGAGAAGGCAAACGCGCTCGCCGACGGATTTGAGAGAGCTTATACAGCCACGGATGGCCTGAGTGATCCGGAAACGGATCGACTAGTAGAAGACTCTCTTCAAGATCTGGACCAAGCGGAGCAGACGAACGTCGCCGACATTCATTTCAGCACGCCGAGTGAAGTTGCCGTCATCATCAAGCGATTGAAGACCAATAAGGCGCCGGGAAGCGATCAAATACACAACATTTTACTCAAACATCTTCCTCAAAAAGCCATCATTTACATTACAAAACTGTTCAATGCCTGCCTCATGACCGGACATTTCCCGCAGATCTGGAAAATGGCCACCGTGCTGCCCTTCTCCAAGCCCAACAAGGACAAGAAGCAGCCGACGAACTATCGGCCCATCAGTCTACTCTCCACTCTGATCAAGGTATTTGAACAGATTATACTCAACAGGCTGCTTCCACACCACGAAGAAAACCACACTTTGCCGGACGAGCAGTTCGGATTCCGGAAGAGG
The DNA here is from genome assembly GCA_951813805.1 of Limnephilus auricula. Lineage (NCBI taxonomy): Eukaryota > Metazoa > Arthropoda > Insecta > Trichoptera > Limnephilidae > Limnephilus > Limnephilus auricula. The sequence continues at coordinate 6,678,502 of OX638401.1, forward strand.
CATTCCACCACCCACCAACTTACCAGAGTAGCGGAATTCATCGCAAGAAAATTCAACGAACATCGCTACACTGCCGCTGCGCTCCTCGACTTGGAAAAGGCATTCGACACTGTTTGGATCAGAGGGCTCCTGCACAAGCTTCACAAGACGAACACGCCCATCTACATCATCAGAGTGATCCAAGAATACCTGAAGAACAGATCTTTCCGAGTCTTCATCAAGGATGCGCTGTCGACAATACGTGAGATTCCAAAAGGCGTGCCACAAGGAAGTTTGCTGGGACCCCATCTTTTCAACATCTTCACGCACGACATCCCCCAGGACGAGAGATGCAAGACATCCATATACGCAGATGACGTCAAACTCTACGTTTCCTCGCTTCACCCGGATATGGCGGCCATATACCTACAGAGGGCGCTCGACGCTCTCGTAGAATACTACAAAAACTGGCGCCTCAAACTGAACGAGGCCAAAACCGAGGTCATAATGTACACGAGGAAACGCAAGAAGACAAAACCAGACGTCAACATCGAAATGGGAGGACACGTCTTAGAATGGAAGGATGAAGTTGTCTACCTGGGCCTGACCATGGACTCACGCCTCAACTGGAAATCTCACATATTCAAGGCACACAACAAAGCCAGAAAGGCAGTCGGCGCGATGAAACCAATTTTCAATCGAAGAAGCCCGCTACTTCCCAGAACCAAACTCCTCGTCTACTACTCGCTTATCCGACCGGTACTGACATATGCGATCCCCGTGTGGGGAAGCATCTCACATTCTGACCATACGAGACTACAGACTCTACAAAATCTCTGCATTAAAATCACTTACAATACGAGGTGGAGAACCAACTTGAAAAAACTTCATGACAGAGAAGACATTCCGACCTTATTTGAATACACTCACAGACTCACAGACCGATTTTACGAATCTCTCAGACATAGTAAAAATAAACTCATTCAAGAAATCGGTCAATACAATTCCCCTGCTGACTTTACTTTCAGATATACCCACAGACTACCTAAACACATACTGATGGACCTCGATCACATCTGGCATGTGCCGGATTCAGAACCAGACGATTAAGCGAACAGTAGGTATTTCCTAAATCTCCAGATTCCTTCCCCATAACTATGTTTATATATCTATTTATATATTTATATAATATTTCATATTGGTATTTATATGTATGTTTATTCTAAACTCCCGTAAAGTATATATTAACATAAAAACAGACACACACCCCACACAACACAAAACGCAGGACATCTGATGTCACTGAAGGCCGAATCTGTTTCATGTTGACAATCGGCCGCCTCCCTTGAATAAGGTTTTTTCGTGGATTTCCTTATTTCCAAAGGCAAATGCGAGGGAATTCCTAAATAAGAGGACACGACCCATCTCCTTCCCTCTCCCAACACAACACAAACAGACACGTATGTATATATGCTGCCGTGGCTGGCTATGCTGATGATGATTGTTCCTGCTTGGGCGGACATGCAATTTTAATAGGGTTTTTAGATAACAATTTTTCCCTATCGATAAAACACAGGACCTTTAAGTCTATAATAGCAAGGTAACTTTTTAATAATACCCACATGAGGTAAAAATTGCGAGGCGCATATGACGCCGTTCTATTTGTATAAAGAACATTAACTTTAAATTCAGTAAATTTAAATGATTCGCACTTCATGCAAAATAAGAATCTAGTAAATCAAAAAAAAAAAAAATAGGTTTGTGCAGACGGGAGTTCGTGGCCCAGCGAATTTGCCGAATGGTTTTAGACTCGGCCGGCCGGTTACTAAATTTTAAAAACCCAAGGGGAACGGTATTTTCTAATTCTTACATTTGAAATTTGAGAAGGATAATTTATTTTATTAATAATTAGAGTGTTATTATTGAATAAAATATTATTTTATCACTTCTTCAAACATAACTAACATATTTAGTGGTACTATTTTAATTTTAAAAATTGAGATAATTTTTACAAAAACGGATTTCTATACAGGGTGTTAAAGTACGTACTTGACTTACTTTAACCAGTGATTCCTGACATTATTTGAAGTAAAAAATATTAATAAAATTGAGTCTCCGGTGAAATTTTTGGTGTTTCTTTTTTACAAAAACATAAAATATAGGAGTTGGATAATTAATTCTAAAGAAAAAAATTTTTTTAAAAAAGTCATCAAAAAAGTAAACGGAGACCAAAATTTCATTAACATTTTTTGCTCCAAATAATGTTAGGAATCAATGTTTAAAGTAACTCTAGCACGCACCTTAACACCCTGTATGCAAATTATCCATTTATTATTATTATTTAATCATTGAAGATAAAATAAAATTGTCGACTCTCAATCAAAAATTTGAAATAGAAAAAATCATAAAAAGGTATAGTCACATCTAGGAATTGAACCCAGAACCCTAAGCCGTGCCAGGGCGCTGCCCTACCGCTGAGCTATGGGACCGTATTACTTCGGTCATATTTAACAGTGTCATGCTTCGACTGAGAACTACCAACATTATCTTAGTTTTCTCAACGCATGTTTGGCTGTTTATATATGATAAGATTCATATCTTGGATAAATTAATCATTGTTTTAATGTGCGACATCTATTGACTTTTCTACAAAATAAAAATAAAAATATTATTATTACATATTTAAAAATATTACATCTGTTGGTTTTCCAAATAAAATGATGCCACAAAGTAATTTTATAACTATTGAAGATATAATTAAAAAAAACTTCACAACTAAGAAGAGCAACTTTAGGCAAAATATGTGTTTAGTTTAGTAATTGGTATAATATTACGTAGCAGTTAGCTTACTATTCTTCTATGGCAGTATTCTTGAGGTATATTTAAGAAGCAACTACACGGAGTATAAAGCTCTTATGTAAATTAAAGCCTCGGCGTAAGTAGTTACGTACATAGCGCCACGCCGTAGTGTCAAGGCACTGCAAAAATATTGCTTGGAACGTTCAGGCAGATGCTAAAATATCTTCTACATATGTATTTTCTAACCATACGTAGGCATAAACATACACTCGGTATTAGAATATCAAAGCACTAACCATGTTTTAAATAAAGATTATATTTTTGTTACGGTTAATTCGCGGAGGAATTCTATTGTACTTTATGGTTTTAGAATCTCTATTGTTTACTTCATTGTTAAATTAGGACGAGACCACCCGCTCACAGGACAACTGAAAAAAAAAATAGTTGGTAACCTTTACCTATCTCAGAACAGATAACTTACTTGCTTTTAAAATATTATTTTACCTCAATAAACGCCCGGGTTGCCGGCAATTAAATTAACTCAAGTCGTTATCCGCGGACTACCGACTTGCGGATTTCAATGGCGGTCCGCACACATTCGAGGAACTTCTCAATGATGGTCATCAGCTTTCGAGTCATTTGCGATATGTTTAACCAAGAAAATATCGATTTTGTTCAGGGGGTTGAAAAATTATTAATTATAATTAATTATTATTATTACATAATAAGGCTGATAATTGATAAATTATTAGGTTGACAATTAATAAATTATTTTTTTGTTAAACAATCTGCTATAATGACTAAAATCGTAAAGTTGAGTTGCGCCGTGAGAGAAGCATTTTAAGTTGCCAACCAGTTTTAGTTGTTGTGGCTTGGTTTCTCTATGAGCGACGGGCCTTAGTAATGCAAAATCGGATGTTTTTGAATTAAAAATTAGATTGCTTAGAAATATTTTAGAATTAATTACTGCGAGTAGAACACGAATTTGAATATTCGAGTATTTTTTTTATATAGTCTTCTTATAAGCCCGCAATAAAATAAAGCATCAGGCCTACGAAAACTGTTTTACCAGCTTCCTTATTGAAGGACCCTATCAAGCACAAGACTCACACCCCTACCAGTCATCGTTGGATTCTCAAAGCGTCACATCTTGATTTCATAACCTCATTCACAACCAGAAAATTGTTGTAGCTGTCATTTATGTATCCTGTCATTCTTTGATGACTGTTTTGTTCCTAGAATTAATCTAAAGCAAGCGCATTGGTACGAAATGTCTGACAAATATAACCCTGCCATAGGTCACCTCAAGCAGTTCGCTACGTTTGTTGACTCAGCATTGGTTCCCGAGTTCATGGGGTGAGGTTTGTTTAAGACTTGGCGGCGATGAAGTCTGTCCACTTACTGCTCGGAGGACAGGATCCAAACAGGGTGTTTGAGTGAGATCCTTTGACCTCCCCAACAGAATTCTCCCGACCCATCACCTTGTGCCGCAGTGGGAGAGATGGATTCATATGGCCGTTGGCATGGACACGTTGACTCTAAGATTCCTACCACCTCTCATACATTTTACCTTCCTAGAACTTTTTATTTTATTTTTTTATTTTGATACAATATTTCATAACACAATCCAGTAGTGTTGGCCATACTGGGTTGTTTTCCCGTACTGGAGCCTTCCTCTTCTTCCTCTCATTAACAATACCCTCCACACAGCATCCCAAAAGATGACATAGGCCATGCAAAAAAATATTAATATTATTATATTCCTCAAAACCTCTTGTCTGAAGCTAGCGTAAATTAAAAAAAAAATTGTAATAAAATATTTGTTATGTCAAAAGAGGTAATTAAAAATTAATTTTGGTAAACTTTGCTGTCAAAGCTGTCACTGAAAAAAAAACCAATTTATGCAGTCACGTCAACCAACTGCAGTTCAGTTTCGAATGCATAATATATGATATGGCTACGAGTAGGTACCTTGATAACATTGGCTTTATATCCAAACAAAAACATGCATTAGGGTTGCGTGTTTTTTTGTAAAAACCTTGCGCATTGTCATTACCAACGGACGAAAGCACGGACGCAAAACATCGATAGATTGTTATCGATGGGAATTTATCGAGTTGAATTAAACACCACACTTTACATTCTACCGCTTACTTCACAGAAAATATATTATATGTAATAGCGAGATTATTTTTTAATCGGCGAGATAAATCGACTGCCACAATACAGGCATGTTTGTTTATACCAAACGTTAGGTACCTACCCTTAAAAGCGTTTTTCATACACAGCTTAAATTTGGATTTAAAGCCAAATACCCCAAAAATACTGCAAAATTGTTTTTTTATTTACAAGTCAAAATGGAATTCTTTACTGATCTATCTAATAAATAAAAATTAATGTTTGTTTTTTTGGGTGTTCGTATGTTATGCGCGGCCATACCGTTCATCCAGATGAAACTTTGGGAATATGATGTGCGCATACCCGGGATGGTTATAGGATTTCATCCGATTGCTATTTAATTTTTTTGAATTGTTGTGAACATGCCTGTGAATATTTCTATATATATATATACTGGTGAGCTCTGGCATTATGAAATTTTTGTTAAAAAATTAAATAGGTCACGCGAGTTGTTGGAAAAATGGGTGTATTTTATGGAGTTAAGCGGCAGGGAAAAAAGGCTGGGGGAGGGGTATGCGGGGGGGTCGGATGGGGAATTAAGGAGAGGGGCTCCGCGGGAGTGGCACGAGGGAGAGGGGAAGGCGGAGAAAGTGGAAGCTGAGTGCGTGAAGAGCGGGGGGGGGGGGGTGTTCGCGAGAAAGGGGTGAGCGGGAGAGGGGTTGGGGTATGCGGAGGGTGAAAAGGGAACGCGGGAGGGGAATAGGATGGAGGAGGGGAAGAGTGCTTAATTGTCCAAACGACCATTAGCAAATTTTACAGGAGCAGGAGGAAGTTTTCTTTCATTATTTCAACATTATTATCGTAAAGGTATAGGTGTGAGTAGTTTAAACAATTCATAGTAAAGTGTTTAATTATCGTTTTTTATACTTTATTTTAAATTTAAAAATGGAGATAGAAAAAACTAAAATGGTCGTTTATACAAGATATTTGCCTTACCTTCTGATGAATTTATTAAATAGATATGTAAAACAATTGCAGACAACAGATGTCAAATAATGTCCGCTATCGGTACAAAAATAGAACATCTCCCTTTTTAGACCTAATCCACATGAAAAGACGACTCTTATGAAAATTGGACGAAAAAAAATCGTGTGATTCGCCAATTGGTCGGCGATACCCGAGGAAGACATGGCACGACCAAGTGAATCAGATACTTGAGTCGGGTCAAGAAAAACAGACGACTTTGATACGTGAATGTGAGAAAAGCAAGGTGTATCCGAGATAGAATTGTGTGACGTTTTATCCTCTTTTCCTACACCTCGGGGAAAATTGCGGGATGGTTTTTTTTTGGTTACAATAAAATTAAGTTTAGTTTTCAAAATGAACCATTTTATCCACAGACGAGCATAAACACATTCTAGGCTATTACTTTTTAACACTAAGCCATCGAGAATTGGACAAAGAAACTGCTTTATTTCATTTAGAATGATTTCCCAGAAATTAAAAAAGGGTTAATTAAGTGTAAGAAGAGATTTCTACGAAGAAGATAGTTAATTGAATCAACCATCAGTAATTTATTAAAATAAATCCTTTGAAGAAAACTTCTATAAAAGAAATTACACAAACAAAGGAACAAAGCAATAACTTTATTTTCAGAAAATTATGAAATACGGAAAAATTATTACGCTATGGAAAGAAAGGAAACAAAATATAATAATTGCTGAAAGAACATAGGTAACAATATCCGTTGGCGCATCCGCCTTTTAACATAACAATACATTATTCACTGTGAAATTAGAATGATAATGAATTACAGTTTTTACGTGTTTTATAACGCCTATTTTATCTTTAACCTCATTGTTTAGGAGTTAGTAAACATGAACATGAAACCGGGATAGTAGCAGCCTGGTCGGTCGCCATCATTGTAAACAGCCCACACTTTGTAACCCGCAGAAAAGAGCGAGAAAAAGTAAAAAAAATCCCGGTACTTGCAGGTTTCAATGCGGTAATTCTAAAAATTTAATGAGATGAATTTTTGTTCTTGTACGAATTACAGTTAGTGCACAAAAATTGTAGTTGCTTATTCACCAAAACCTGCAAAGTTTCATAAATAAATATGTGTTTTAATAATTTAAAAAAATTAAAAAAACATTGTCATACTCCATTCAACTACTTACTTTTACTACAAATTACGTACTTTTTAACAAATCTCTGTGAAACATTTTTTTGTTTGTGCATTGGGCATCTTTATCATTTCTATTTATAAAGTTTTTTTGTATTCTTTTTCCCTATTTACCTGAAATGAAAGTGTTTGTATGCGCCTCCGCCCACTGAGGCAACTGAAAACTCTCAACTGCCAACAACTGTCATTGTACGACAATGTGATGGCCCGTACACTACACAATCACACAAAACCCCGTTGTCAATGGTAAGTGCAAGCGGTGACTTGCGACTGGCACTGCTCATCGCCGTGGGCGGCCGTTGCTAGTTGCCAGCTGTCAGCTGATTGTTCTTCGTCTATGGTTAAACAAGCTTTTTGACCAATCAAGACAGAGAAAACAGCCGGTTTTAGTTGGTTTTCAGTTGCTTCAGTGGGCGGAGGCGCTAATTCTTTAATTTTTTTGTTAACCCGTGAGAAATAGTTAGAGTGCAGGCAAATTCTAAAGTTACTATCATAAATTGTCTAGGTTATTACTGTCTGTATCTGTGTTATCTCCAAATAAAAAATAAATAAATAATTTTTTTTTTAAGGAAAGCTCTCTTTTTAACTTTTGAAGGTTATTCCCATAAACGTAATATATCATTGAAGAAGAAGATAACAATAATAATCTAATTTTTAAAATATGAAAATCAGCAAGACACAGAAAAATAATAAAAGATAATGGTCGCAACTGGAATTCGAATCCAGAACCTCACGCCTAACCGAGATATACGCTTTATCCAATTCAGCCATTATGAGATATTTTTTGTTGTTGTTGTTTTTTTGGGATATAAGGCCGTTTTACTTTAACTCCTTCTTTAGCCGTAACACATCTGCCCTGATGATGGACACTGTAATGACGTGGGCAACGTCGGCTAAAGAAGGATTTAGCGTAACACGGCATAATATCCCAAAAATATACAACAAAAATACTTTTGGTCGTGAAAATCTTAAATCATATTATGAGACTGTCGTATTTGTCAACTTCATATTTCAAATTTCAGAATTACAATTTTGAAAGTTTTTTTAATTTATTTAATGGTTCATTTTTTGAGGGTATATAGGTAATATGCCCAGATGTAACAGCTAATTTGATAAATATTCCATACCTCTTGGAATACTATAAAATGTTTGTACCAAACAACTACTGCCACGGGCAGCATAACGATCTGCAATGACCTTTACCCTCGCCGGGGCTAAACTGGGAATACAGGGTGATACAAAACGTACTTACTTTAACCAATGATTCTTGACATTATTTGTAATAACATAAAATCTGTAGGTACCGAATAGTTAAGATCGGGGTGATGTGACCACTGGTGATATGTGGAAAAATATTTAAAAAAAAAATTATAAAGAAAAAAAAACATCGAAAAAAGTCATCCTAGACCAAATTATTGTTTGCCTATTTTACTCCAAATAATGTCAGGAATCACATGTTTAGAGTATGTAAATCAAGTACATCCTGTAACATCCTGTTTATTGTATTAGTCGAATTCTGCTCCAAATGGGAGGCATAAATCCTGAAACGCCCTTGCAAGGAGGGCAAGCCACGAATACAATACCTACTAGCCGAGAAATTTGAACAATAGGAATTTTACCAAACTGTTGTTGCTGTCACTGTCTCTCTTACTCCCCCGAAAACTGAGCGAAAAGGACAACTGTACCTCAGGCTGATGATACCTAAATAGAATCATCGAAATCGAAGAAAAAAAAAAAATCTATATTTGACGAGTTAAAGTATTTTCACCAAAAAAATGTAGATATAATATGTCTCGACGCCACCTAGTGAGAGAGTTAGCACTTACATGCCTTTCTAATATAAAAATAAAGTTGGTTGTTTGCAGGTGAAAAAAATAAATAATAAGCGATAATTGTTGAATGAAACACTAGGTATATATTGAATCATTTGGCGGGTAGCAGGTATCCCGCCGTAGCTTAATAGTAGAGCTCCTATCCGGCAAACATAGGGGTGCGGGTTCGAGTCCCGTCGGCGACATACATCTTTTCTCGGGAGAGTTTTCAATATTGATGAGTGTTTCAGGCTAATAATTATTGCTTATAATAGTTGTTAAGATTTGTATTCCCCATTTTCTCCTCCAAAACTGGATAGTTTTTAATTTATTTTTTTACTAACTGAATTAAAAAAAATATATTCTAGTGCTATTTGGTTTAAAAAAAAGTACATTGTCTAGTTTGTATACTGAATGTCTGTTGAAGGCGTTCAAACCAGGCAATTTTAACGATTTTAACGATTCTAACTCCTATAAGAAGTAGCTTATCAAACAAATCAAAACTTTCTGACACGCTTGTGGTTGATATCTGTACTATATTAAAAAAATATTTGCAGTAGTGTCAAACTACAGAGAGGAAATTGGGGAATACGTTTGTATGCGCAAAACGCCGCTCGTTTTCCAAACCAGCGGCCAATGTCAGCCGTGTGGGTAAAATTCTCGAAGAGGCACACTTGGAGCGCGCGGGCACACTTCACATACTTTTGGAATTTCCAGTCATAAAACAATTGTTTTCAAATGGTTTAAAATTAGAGAAGAAAAAAAAAAATTATTAGCGAAATATTCTGAGGCAAGGATCGTTAATGTATAACCACTGGAGCGACAGAGCCATTAAAATATTTTTTCTAATTGCTAAAGGAAATTTTTCCGCCCACATTAAAAAAATCATATCTCCAAATTTGAATACGGAGACATACAAACTGATTATAGTTCCATGTAGCCAACGAATTCCCCTATCTTTTGTTTATTATCACATATTTGTAGGATTTATAAAAAATATATAATTAAATCTTTAACCTTAAATCATTTGAAAGAATCTAGAGAATTTTCGTTGTTTGTTTTTGGGGTGTTATGCCGTGTTGTGCTACCTCCTTGCTTTAGGCTAAAGAACGAGGTAGCACAACACCCCAAAAACAAACAACGAAAATGCTTTTGGCCGTGAAAATCTAAAAACGTATCCATCTAGAGAATATTTATTTTGTTATATTTTGAAAGTACAATATATTATATAATCGTTTTAATAAAGACATTTTTTTTTGAAAATTTGACACATTTTGACAAGAAAGCAATCCGAGGTTTTGGAAATAGTGCCATAATATGGTAAAAAGCGCTCGAGTGGTTAAAGTAATTTTTATTAAAAAATATGTAATAGATAAAAATTCGTAATAATATAACATTTCATTATTATAATTTTGCACTTTAGTAACTATATTTTAATTTAAAGTTGTACCAAGTAAAAATCTGTCCTTGTGATTTTTATTATTATCAGACTTCGGTGTACTTTTTAATTTTATTAAGTAATGGATCTTATGTTTCCTAGTAATTTATTTAATACTTTTATTCGTAGATATTTGTAGTTTTATGAATACCAAAAGTTTTTAAAGATTTGTTTTGCACCTTTTAATAATTTTTTTCCATTATATTTAAAATTTCTGCAAATATAGGTGACTGGATGTTTTCAGGTTATCGTATAGTTAGAAAGTCTTTTTCTACAAGTTGATTCATACTTTCGAGAAAACCATTCCTGAAATAGTTCCTATAGATAGACTATCCCTTAAATAGATTATGACTTCAGCCTTTTCAGTTAGAAAAATCTTGTGACATAAAAATGCTGAACTATTTTCGAAATCATCCTTTCATGAACGGACGAAGAGTTCGATTAAGGCTAAATCTTGATTACAAAACCCACAAAGGATCCCAACTTCTAGTGGACGCCTCACTTCTGGGGCGAATTACTTACAGATCATTGACTCCGAAACGTTGTATAATTTATGACAAGAGATTTTCCCAAATAGAACCGCGAACTCGTTTCTACTAGAGAATTCCGTTGATTTATTCCGGTAATAATATTTAATATGGTTTCCGGCGATGATTCCGAATGTACTAGATTGGACTAACGATATTAATTTATTGAATTTATTAGTGTTCTTGATGTGCTTTAACGAACGTGAAAAATAATGAATGTACAGAATCGGTCTACTGGATGCTTTAAGGAATAATAGTTGTCAAATTTAAAGTCACATTTTTTTCTTGTTTACTTCAGATCTCGAGAAGGGTGGTGTAAATTCAGGAGATCTATATAATACATCGGGGGTTTCTCACCATCCTCCCAATGGTAGATAAGCTATTGGAAATCCCAATAGCTTATCTACCCTAATAACGAATATTATTAAAAATATAAATAAAATACTCGCAGTGGTTAGAAAACTCGGCCAACTTATCCAGTATATAGCCACTATTCATAGGTTCGAGTACCGAATTATAAACTCCAACTTAATAAATAAATAAACCGTAAATCGTATATCGAAAATATTCGTTATTAGTGTAGATAAGCTATTGGGAGGATGGTGAGAAACCCCCATAGGATATATCAAAGTAAAAATAAAAATGTTAGATAATACAAAGAAAAAGAAAAAGAAAATGTATTTATTAATTAAATACATTTTGTACATTGTATAGGTATTGTGTTATTTCATCCGCCATGCTAGGGATGTCCTAAAATAATATATATATAAATAATAATAAACTAATAATACAGACACAAAAGAAGAAAATGAGACTGAAGTAAAAAATCTTTAGAAATCTATGATATCAGGAATTAGCTCCATCCTCCATCGCTTGTAAATAGTTTCCTGCCAGAAGATCAATGCTGCCATCACAAGAGCTGGCTAGTCGCGTTCTGTAGCTGGTGATCCGTTTTTTGATTAGTGCTCGGAATCCGGGATCGCGTCCTTCTTCAAACATCTCTGAAGTACTGCAGTACCAGGACAACCCAAAAAGCTTTCGATATGAGTTTTTGTTTTGTACTTTCATTATTTTTAGATATGCTTTGTTGAAGTTGGTCCACAGCGTCAAAGTATATAAACTGGCGTAGTATATGTTTAAAAGTTGTCTTATTGCTTCTGGGCTACACTTATTGAATCTTCGAGAGATCATATTTACCCTAATGTATAATGATTTTATTCAAACATGCCTTGAATAACCTCCTCAATAATTGAAGGTCCATATAATTAACTGTCATTCCTTTTATTAGGCCGGCGTAGCCCAGCGGTAGAGCGTTGGATTGCCATTCCGAAGGTCGCGGGTTCGAACCCGGCGTGCGCAAATAAATTTTATTTGATTGATTTGTCTTATTTCACAATTAATTATTTAAAATAATATATAGTATATTTGCGGCACGTTTCAGAGTGGAACATACTCTTAGTATGGCCCTGGTGTAAGACCACCATTCAGAATTGAAACGTTGGTTGAAATGGCTTTAGCCGTGTTTAGTGACTAGATCTGAATAGCCAGGTACTTCCCCACCTTTCTCTTCCTCGTCTCCTTCCCTTTCCCACTTCAGCCTCATAACATACCCCAATTGGGGATGCCAGCAGTTGGGACTCTTGTGAGGTATTCACTATAAAAAATAAAAAATAAATTAGGATAAAAGAAAATTCTTCAAAACAATTATTTTATTAATTCTCCAAAAAAAAAATCGTTTCTGACTCAAAACTTTGAAATGGCGATTTGAACAAAATTTTGTAAAATCATGTAGAAAAAGATGGGAAGATTGTCCGGTCAGTGATTGAGTGGGTATAGCGTTTGGGTCCCACCCAGGCGTTCCGTGTTCGATTCCTCGGCTGGCTAAGTCCTCCATCACAACACAAGCAACATCTTCCGCTTAGTGTGGTGGTAGTAGGAGATTTTCAAATGTTGTTGGGTTATTCGTAACCCGGGAATGTTTGTCTTTCTTTTAAAAAAAAAAAAATATTCACCAGATAGCTTAACCATATAGTTTTTTTCTCTATGTTTACGGTTAGAAAGAAAACTTACAAAGTGATAAACGTTATAAATTAGTGTCATTGAATAAAAAGCTAGCATCACGACACCTGTGAAAGCTGTCGTAAAATAAAGTTTTCTTTCGTGAGCTCTCCTTTAGAAAAGTCCCCACCTACTTGAGCTTGAGCTCGTAAACAAACATAGTTCACCATTACCTAGTTACTCCGAGATGTTGTTACCTCTGCCTGAAGCACTGGGATGTTGGTTTTAGAGGAAGCGAAAGAAAGCACAGCAAAGGCGTTTGTTATTCTATAGTTAATGAAAAACAAATACATCGTTAGGTTAGTGTAAGAATGGGGTGTACCTACTATAAATGATTTATATACATTACGAGTATTATTATAGAGTTTCGTAAACACCTCACTAGGAGAACCTTTGCCGAGGTCTTCACACGGTTAACGTACGGAGATGTTGTCTTACGTTAATTTTTTTTTTTTCAAATATAATTGAATAGAATTGTTTTAAAACGCTCCAGCGTTTTCCAATAAGAGGATATCCTTTTTTTAAATCATTTAAAACGTTAATTTTTGTCTTGCATGGTCATCGCGTGCTTTTTTTACATTGTGTTGTACATCTGTTTGTCACGGCTACATGACAGTTGATCCTCCGAGAGTTGGCCCTCGGGCACACTTATAGACAATATGCAGTCGATTTAGGGAAAATACAGTATACACACTTACATAAAATATAACTAAGTGTCCCGAAGGGATGTGCAGTGAAGATGTACCGCCTTCACGCTAGATGTACGTTTTCTTCAAAATCAAACAAAAAAAAAAAAAAAAAAATTTTAACTTTTTAACTTAATGAGTTAAACATCAAATTATAATATTTTAATTAAAGAAGATAATATTAGTGAAAGTCAATCGAAAATCCGAAACAGAAAAATCAGAAAAAGATATGGATACATCTGGGACTCGATCCCAGGACCTCTGGCAATCCGAGCCAACGTGCTATCCACTGCGCCAACGTATCCCTATCCGATTGGCCCGGATTGCCAGAGGTCCTGGGATCGAGTCCCAGATGTATCCATATCTTTTTCTGATTTTTCTGTTTCGGATTTTCGATTGACTTTCACTAATATTATCTTCATTAACTAAAATATTATAAAAAAAATAATTCTTCCGCCTGACGTAACTGTCCAATTGTAAAACATCTACCGTTTATTTGTGTTTTTGTAGATCTAACTACGTGTCCAATATGATTTTCAATTTTATTGGAAAAGTTTATCAATTTATAAAAATTAAAAAGACAAATAGCTGATGCGTAAAAAACTACAATTAGCACGTTACCAGCATTTTTAACCAGTTGCGGCATCCATTTTTCTTGTTCGACAATTTAATTAATACCTACGCGTTACGGAGAAATCGTTTTCCCGATAAAGTGTAACACACGTTGCCTAAATTACATTTTTAATGCCAAATATTGGTAAAAATAATTAAATGATGCACAACGAAAGTAATTTTCTGATGTTTTAATAGTATTTTTATTATTTATTTAATTTATTATATACCAACCGGTGGACCGCCAAACAAATCAGTATTGGCACACACTCCTTGCCTAATTCACATTCATACATCTTCTCATACATATTATATCTTCTTCTTCTTCCTCGCACTGACCCAACTGATTGCCTAGGCAGGCTGTTGGGGTCGGCTCTTCTCGTTCTCCATTAGAGTTCCATATACATTGTCTGTTTTACTGTGTGGTCTGGTGGTCTCCGTCTTATGTGCCCATACCATCTCAACTGTCGTTCCTCCAGCTTACTGTTTATGTTTGATCTTATCTTTCAGTGATATTCCTGCCGTCCATCTAAGCATTTTAACAGTTTAAGCACAACAATTTAAGTAAAAAAATATATATATTAGGTCCTTTCATATGAAATTGGCGTTTTGCCGTACTGACAACTTTGATCTCAAATATCTTCTCTTTGGTTAGGAATTCCAAATTCAAATTTATACAGCTATTTACTCATGTATTTATGTTTCGAAAATTATAATTCATTTGTTTTTTCCTAAATTGTTTTTTTTCTTTGCGTCACTTAGTTTAGAAAATGTGCGGGTTCTTGGGGGGGCGAGTATTGTGTAGGTCCTACCCATGGCGCCTAACCTACCATGTGGCGGGCCGAATTTGGAGATACTAGTTGAGGGAGACCTTTTTACCTCTGCAGCAGTCCCAGATGTAGCCGTTTATTTTTCTGATTTTTATTTTTCAGATTTTTGATTGAGTTTTACTAATATTGTCTTTATTAAATAATTTATAAAATACTAGCTCAACATAATTTTTATACCACGTATGAATAGTGTAAGTTGCTAAGCTCCAGGCCCCCTAGCACACTCGGTCGAAAAGGATTGATAACTTTCGGTAACTTCTCATCGTTCCCAATCAATCGTTATCGATCGAGTGTGCTAGGTGTCCTGATGTTTGCTTACGACTTACGGGTGTATTTTCATCGCTTTATATCGCCGACAAAAGACTCGAAGCTTACTATCTCGCAAAACATCTTTGTGACTTGAGATGGATTAAGTTTGTATAAAAGAAGACTTAATGTCGAGCTCAACAGATGGTACTACAGTTTTATGCGTCTTTTTATTATTTATGTCGGTATGGTAAACTGCAAAAGAAAGATATCACAAAGCACATCAGCAGAACAGACTGCCTTTGAACTTATGTTGAAAAAACTGCAGCGTTTTCATTAAATAAACCACATTTTTTAGTGAAACAATATCCCTAACACAATAAACATATTTTTAATTTATCCTGCAGAACGGTTTCGAAACTCCAGGAATTAATATTTTTCTCTTTAAGAATCTCTCTTTTACGCAGTACAGAATTTAAATTGTGCTATATTTTATAAAGCAATGGATTCTTTTTAACCCTTAAAAAAATTGGCGTATTTTGTCAGAGGCTAAAAATATTCCCGCTTTGCAATAAAATCCAAATAAATAGAACATTGGTTAACGTATTCGAAAACTAAAATCTGTTTACGAAAGGTGATGAAATAGGCTTTCAAATTTCTATATTAAAAATTACTATGTATTTTTTTAAATAATTTTTTTTTGCGAAAACTTAAAAACTGTCCGAAATGGCACACTTAACTTTTTTTTCTAACTAAAATTACTGATAATGAAAAAAAAATAAAACACATACTTATTTCATTAGATAAATGAATTATAAACCTTACTGTCACCTCACTTTTTTTCGTTTCATTTAAAAAAAATTCAGTTCCATAATTTTTTTCAAATTGCTATCGGAAACTGGTTTCAGAAAGGGCTAAATTTTAATTTTTTTGTGGTTTTCTTTTAGGTTTGAATATATAGTTTGTTGTATTCTCTTTCCAATACCGTTTAGATTACATTTCTGACTATGGTAGTAAGGGAGAAACAACGATTTCTGTGAGACCTATGTGAGCTGGGACAAATATGGTCTCCTGTGATTAAACGGGTTTATGTGAATACCTCACAAGGGTCCCAAATACTCCCTAACTTCTGGGGCGAGTAAGATCCAATTGGGGTATGTTGTGAGTCTGAAAATAGTGGTGAAGGTTAAGAGACTGGGAATAGGAAAGTGGGGTAGTATCTGACTCTTCAGAACTGTCACCAAACACGGCTAAAGCCATTTCAAGGAACCTTTAAAATTGTGAACTGAAGATGGTATTACCAGAAAACACAGGAAATTTGTCCTTTTTAAATCAAATTCTAGACTTATTGACCCTTTTTTACAAAAAACATAAATTGATTTTGAAAGATTGTTATTTTATCTGGTAAATGAATTTTTTAAATTTTGAAAAACTAAGTTTTTTTTTATCATACTAAGGTTATATATACCTTTGGTTGTTGGCAGATTTGTCCAATTTTCGAACGACATATTGTATTATTCAAGACAAATTTCAATTCATATAATCATACAACAAAATAAATCAATACATAATCATCATAATCAATACGTAAACACATTTTTCAGAATTTCAATTTTAGTTAATTTAATATGTTTTGTGACGAAAATACCTCAGTCTTTCTATTTATTTAAGGTCTTACAAACTAAAATATTTCAGATTTTTTTTTACACACTTCTTTGCATTGAACATTATTGAAAAATCATAAATACTTATGATCAAAAAATACTTACAAGAAGTACACGATTATTAATTATTTATCATCGTGCGTTTAGAGCATTTTTATTACTTACTTGAATGTAGGTATATATTAAAGCAAGTTTTTAATGAAATAAATAGATATAATTTTTTTGTTTAAAAAAATTGGTAGGGGAATAATCGATATTTCTCATCGGAACCTCCCTGTACAGTAGCAAGCATTTTTAAACTTTTATTCGCAGCCGCTGGTCAATCGCTCTATATCTCGACTACGCGACCGGCGTAGTCTGGTGGTAAGGCTTTCAATTTCCATTCCAAAGGTCGCGGGTTCGAACCCGGCGTGCGCAAAAAAAAAATATTTGGTTAATTTGTATTATTTCACAATTATTAATTTATTAAAAATAATATCAGGTATATTTTCGGCACGTTCCAGAGTGGAAGATACTCTCAGTATCGCCCTTGTGTAAGACCACCATTCAGAATTAAAACGTTGCTTGAAATGGCGTTTGCCGTGTTTAGTGACTAGATTTGAATAGCCCGGTACTTCCCCCCCACCTTCCTCTTTCCAATCTCCTTCCTTCTCCACTTACCTTCAGCCGCACAACATACCCCAATTGGGGAGGCCATAGTCTTACTGGCTCCGGACGGGAGCAGTTGGGACTCTTGTGAAGCACTGTAATTTATTTTTTGTTAAATCTTCTCTGCGAAGGAGCACACTTTTAATCGTATAACTGTGGTGAAACTATGTATCACAATATATGTATTTAATAATTCCAATAAGCCACAACCAAACGAATGAGTACAAAACGATATTATGTGCTTCCAAGATGGTCAAATTCCTTTTTTTTCTTAAAAACGAGATGACGTACACGAAAAACACTAACAACATGCTGAGTTTGTTCTACGGGTATTTTATTGCAGTCTGCTCTACGCACTAGCTGAATTGTTCCCTGGTGCACGTGCGTGAAACTCGACGGACACAAGCAGACCACCTGTCAACATGTTTATGTAGGCTTCGTGGGAATTCACAACGTAACTTCGAGACACATTGTGAATTCCATCATATAACCTGGTTCTCTTCGAGACCCTGTTCAATAAATCTCTTCCTACAGCCCCTACTAAACAGCCTTACAATTCTGCCCAACCGGGTAGCGACATATGCCTCTATCTTTACACCGTACGGATAGGGGCTACCTTGTAAGGTGGCACATAAAAAAATATTTTAAAAAGTAAGCGACTCTACGGTGTAATGATTAGAAAAAACGACCCGTTATCTATCAAAAGAAGGAAAGCCGTGAGTTATAGGAATGTAGTGTGCCAAATGGTGGAATTTGGAATAAGAATGCCACAAACGCTTTTGAACAACTGTTAGGATTTCGCAGTAATTTTGGGTTTTGATTTATTAATTAAGAGGTCGCGAGGTTCATACTTTTCCCAGAAGTAATAGTTTTGTGTTAATGTTTTTGCTGTTGTCGACACCGCGATGACTAATTCGGGTCCCAGAGGGTCATCAGGGGTACTTTTTCATATTTGCTTATTCCCTTAGTAGTTATTCATACGTAGTTAAATACCAACACAAATGTTTATACATATTATGCTTCTGAGAATAAAGCTTCCAAAGTTTCGAACCGCCACTTTAATAATTTTGAAGATACTTAACCCAAAACGATAAAATCAGTTGTAAAACTGAAAACTATATCAGCATCGAAGGCACAAATAATAATTTAAAAAAATAAAACAGTAGAAGAACAGTAGGTACCTACGCAAATTTTTTTTTAATACTGCCAAAACAAAAAAAGCAAAATAAACTTGCAGTACTGTAAACAGTATACCTAGCGTCCAAAAATAGGATATTTCAAATATTTACTTATCTACACGATATCTATATAAAAAAGAATGTTTCTTTGAGTGCACGCTTGCGAAGATTTCCATATATGTAAGTGTGAGCTCTGGCATTATGAAATTTGTATAAAAAAATTACAACAGTTGGCGCCCGAGTTGATTGAATAATGTTTTCAGTATATTTATGTAGTTTAGCGTCAGGGAGAGGGGAAGGCTGGGAAGATTAGAAGAGGATGCGGGAGAGGAAGGGGACGTGGTAGGACAATGTGCGGGAATGGGGACGCGTGGGAAAGGACACGCAGGGGAGGGAAGGGGTCGAGGGAAGGATACGGGAAGGGTTTGCAAAGTGGCATAGTAGCGGTACTAAGTATATATTCAAAATATTATATAATATAAATATAAACTCGTAAACAAGAAACTTCAAATTAACATTACGAATTCACACTTGAAAAAAATATCTTTACTAAAGTATTAAAACGGCCACCATCTTGAACAGTAGACGGATCGTAGAGATAAATGTAAAATGGTCGAGTTATAACAGGACTTTTCTACGCTCAAACAAAATAGGGTAACAATATATATATATTTATTTTTTTTGATACATACACACATGTACATACATAATAACTGAATTTCTAAAATGCGAGCGAGGTGGATTGTTTTCCGAAAATCCGTAAATTATATTGCAATATTTTTTGTGTTCATACATAAATTAGCCTAACATTACGACTCAATTCCATAAAAGAGACAGTTAGATATATTTTCTGTCCTTGTACCTTCATTGTAAAGGCCTATTAGGTATTTGCTTGCCAAAAAACTTGAATACAATGTGTGTGTTTGTCGTGTCAGGTAGTACCAGTTCACAAAATAGGGGTAGGTACCCCTTTCCACATCAACTAACTACAGACCAGAATTAATTCTACAAGATAACACAATCATTATTGTATACTCAACATAAAATTTGAGTTGAGATAACTTTATACTGGTGTAACATGTGAAAATTTTCCAATTTAAATTATTAGTCTGTATGATATGTTCCAGTTGTTTTTATTTCTCTCGTTATTGTAATGAGTAAAATTATCTGCATGTAGAACGAATGAACATTCACAAAAAAATATATATGGAAAGAAAACTATTCACATTAAGAAAACTATATACATATAATGCATATTTCTTTCTATACAAAATAAATAATAAACTCATACAAATAAACACAGACCTCGTTACACACACTTTACAAGATAACATACATTTTTACACCATACATACTCAGAATGGTAATCAATCCATTGGATACGAGAAAAGGGGGGGGGGGGTGGATATAATTGCCTTCCCGACAACCTTAAAAATGAAAGAAAAAACTCCTGGTACATTTAAAAAAAAACTTTCATTTTTATGTTAAATCAAAAAATAATTAAAGTAAATAATGTCGTAATGTAAAGTATTTATGTGAAATGTAATGTTACCGGTCAGTGGTTGTGTGGGCATCGCGTTTGGGTACCACCCAGGCGTTCCGTGTTCGATTCCTCGGCTGGCTAAGTCCTCCATCACCACACAAGCAACATCTTCCGCTTAGTGTGGTGGTAGTAGGAGCTTTTCAAATGTTGTTGGGTTATTCGTAACCCAGGAATGTTTGTCTTTCTTTTAAAAAAAAAAAAAGTTAAATTATTTATTTCTAGTTAATAAAGTAAAAATGTAATTTCTTTTTTATAGAATAAAAGCTTTAAAAAACGTACAAAAGAATGTAAGGAGAATATGTGACGCTGATTATTAATTAATTATTAAAAATAAAGGAAACGCTTAGACAACTTAGAAGCTCTAGAAATAAAAAAAATCCCTCAAAAATAATGAGTCGATTATCAATAAATAAAAAATATTAACCTATAGCCCAATATTAAATCTCTTCCCATTCGATGTCCATTCTGTCCCCTCTTACTCTTCATTAATTCCTAGCCACGCCCCCACCCCTACCACAACACCTACACTATTTTGTAATTGTCATCAGTCATCATTATATGTTTGCCCTGAAGAAGGAACGGTTGTTCCGAAACCGGTCGGCGTTTAACTAAACAAATCAGTGGTTGTAACGTAACTAAGTTATATTGTTTCATTTAATTATATTATTATTTACTTCAACCATTGTAGATTCATCTCAATAACCAAATACCTTCGAACTTTACTCTTTCGTTTCTCCACCAACCCTCCTCATTTCCCTCATTTACCATTCAATTCCCGGTAGAGATTCTATAACAATACAATAAACTTTCTCCGGGCAGTTGGGTTAGTGCCTCCGCTGACGAGGCAACTGAAACCAAAATAAAACCGGCTGGTTGCTATGGCTTCTAACCAAACTTCCATCAAACTTCTATGACGGCCTACTCAATTTTACGATTTCTGTAATTATCTCAGAGATCACCGAGTCACCTGTCATCATAGTCATCTGTTGCTGTCAAATTGAAAAAACAAGAAAAAAATTAATGAAGACAATATTGGCGATCATTCAATCGAAAATATGAAACAGAAAAAGATACGGACTCAAAGTCAGTACCTTCGGCTTTGCGGGCCACTGCGCTACCTCCGCGACAATGTGTCCCTTTCCGATTCGGTCGTATTTAACTGAATCATACTATGACTAAGAACCACCAACATTGTCTTCATTTTCTTAAGATTGGTTGCTATCTTTATGCATGATTGCAAGATTCAACTCGAACTAAATGCTATGTAGTATGAAACAGTTAAATATGACCGAATCGAAAAGAGATACGTTGGCGCAGCAGTAGCGCAGTGGACCGGAAAGCCGAAGGTCCTGGGTTCGAGTCCCGGGGTTTCAGTTTCTCCGGTGAGTGGGTCACCTAAGAAAGTCCATAAAAACACGAAGATTCGACATTTAAAAAATATCTACTGAACCATTAAAACGGCCACCACCTTAAAACGGAATCGGTCTACAATCAAATTTACAGATAGACGAAATGCGAGGATTGGATAAAACAAAATGTTTCTTTAAACCGATTGACCAGCGGCTGAGAATAAAAGTTTAAAAATGCTTGCCTGTGCAGGGAGGTTCCAATGAGAAAGATCGATTATTACCCGTATCAAATTTTTAAAATGAAATTTTTTTTATCGATTTATTTCATTCAAAACTTTCTTAAATAAAAACCTACATTCAAGTAAGCAATAAAAATGCTTAGAACGCACGATGATACATTATTGAATATCGTGTACTTCTTTTAAGTATTTTTTGATCATAAGTATTTATGATTTTTCAATTCTGTCTAAGCGAAATAGGTGTGTAAAAAAAAGAAGAATTATTTTAGTTCGTAAGACCTTAAATAAATAGAAAAACTGAAGTGTTTTTGTCATAAAACTCGTTATCGGATTTATTTTTTAATGATTTTAATTGAACTGAAATTAAATTTCTAAAAAGTGTGTTTACTAGATGTGATATTCATTTATTTTGTTGTATGATTATATGATTTTAAATTTGTGTTTTTTAATATAATCTATCATTTGATAATTGAACAAATCTGCCAACGACCAACGGTATAACCTTGTATATTAAAAATAAACTTAGTTTTTCAAAATTTTAAAACTGCGTGTACCAGATAAAATAACAATCTTTAAAAATGAATTTACGTTTTTTTTTTAAAGAGTCAATACGTCTAGAATTTGATTTAAAAAGGACTTATTTCCGGTATTCTCTGGTACCCTCTTAATCAGATGCAGTAAACTAAACTTATATTTTTAATACTAAAAACCTGCTACGAGGAAGCACGTGTATTCGTATTTCAGTCGTTTAATCCAAATCCGCAAGCATTAAGGTTTCAATTTGCTCTTTTCGGGCAAGTCTAAATATTTTAGGGATCTCCGTTCCGGCCGGCGGATACCGGATGTCGGAAGAGGCGCGAATCGGAGGCGAGTTCCGAGTTCCGCCTGTATCATTGTCGCACTGCAGTATAATATAATTCCCTATCAACCCACATACAAACCGAACAAGATTCGATATCCTTTATAATATTTATGCAACTACTTAATCATAATTAAGACGAAAGAATGTTTACTTTACAATACAGCTTAATATAGCAAATGGAGTTTTAAAATAATTTGTGAGAAGTTTTCATCCACGAACAAAGTGGTATGGAATAATTGAAGAAAGAAGAAGTCAGGAAGGTACACTATTAAAAACGAAGAATTTATTTTGTTTTATTTTGATTTTTTTATTCTTCATTTTAAACACCCTCTAAACTGCCAAAGCAGTTTGTCAGCATGTCAATTTAACAATATACGTAACACTAGAGCACACTTAAAAAAAAACACAATATAGAAATACAATACAGATGAATAACTTTTAATTTCAAATTATATTAATTTTTGTAATATTCCTATTGATATTTGTCATATGTATTTTGTCGAGTCGTTTCTACGACTCATTGTTCAACAGCTCGGCTTTGGAACGATTTTCCAACTTTTGCATTTCTTCTCAGCTATAATAGTTTGTGTATCTACAATAGGACTTATGTTCACTCCTTCATCGCCTCTAAAAAACCCTCCACTCCAGCATCTCGAAATATGAGTTTTAACCTTAACCCCTCAAAGAAGGCCTTGAGGAAAAAATATTTCTAAGGGCCTACGTCGTCTTTAGAGATGCTGTGTAAATGGTGTTTTTAAGGAGGAAGGAAGGAAGGAGAGGAAGTACTATGAAGGGAAAAGGGTATGAGGGGTGGGTAGGAATCTAGAAGTCAGTGTTTACAGGAGTGACGGACGTATGTATCCAGTCCTCCCGCTGCAGTGCAAGACAATGAGTTGAGAGAGACCAAAGAGAGGTCAAAGGGTCTACCGAAACCGACCTCTCTATATACTAATTGTTCCCTAGGTGGCGGAACCCATACCCACCTCCCAAACATCAGCTTTACTTCAATCTAGCAAACTGCAAAGTAGGTTTAGGCCCTTCGCTCATGGAGAAACTGAAACCACTAAAACTGGTTGGCAGCTGCGGGTTGCTATGGTTTCCAACCAAACTTCTCTCTCGGCGCAACTCAATTTTACGATTTCAGTAATTATCTCCGCTTGTTTAACAGTAGACGAAGAACACTTCAGCCGTCATCTAAGCCGTCATCGTCTTTGTCGCTGTCATATAAAAAAATAATAAAAACTCGAAAACTGACAACAAAAAAGGCGCACCATGGCAACCAAGCAACATGGCAACGGCCGGCTGCGGCAACTAGCACGGCGAGTTAAGAGTGAATATTTGCGCTGCCGTTGACAACGGGTATTTGAGAAGTTGTCTAATGTGCGGATCATCACATTGAAATACACAGGATAGCGAGTTGACTTGCAAACTGTTTTTTTTTTCAGTTCAGTAGCAAATGTACTTGTGTACTGTTAGGCGCTCCGCCCACTGAGGCAACTGAAAACCAACTAAAACCGGCTGTTTTCTCTGTCTTGATTGGTCAAAAAGCTTGTTTAACCATAGATGAAGAACAATCAGCTGACAGCTCGCAACCTAGCAACGGCCGCCCAGGGTAATCAGCCGTGACAGTCGCAAGATGGTCGCAGGATGGTCGCAAGTCACCGCTTGCGTTACCATTGACAACGGGGTTTTGTGTGATTGTGTAGTGTGCGGGCCATCACATTGTCATACAAAGGCAGTTGGCAGTTGAGAGTTTTCAGTTGCCTGAGTGGGCGGAGGCGCTTAACGCAAGGAGTGTACAATTGTTTTTAATTATCATTCGATTTTTTTTTTTAATGCAGTGTCGTTCAGTCGTTATAAGTTGTAATCATTAGTATCTACCTAAAAAGTGTCACAATAAATCTGTGGAAAAATCTATAATTCCATTTTCAAAGTTTCCGGTCTCTATGTTTCCATCGAGATAAAATTGTACTTTCACATCTTCGTCTGTGGTCAACTACCTATCTAACTACCTACCTACTGCTAAATCGGCAATGCAGCGCGACGTTCCATTTCCAAATATAATTGAATGTTCCCAATGTTCAATGACTCGATGCTACTTCTCTATGACGGCATTTTTCTTTTGCACACATGGTTTAATCTTATTTAATTATCTTTTTTATCTCTTGGTTTATCTATTATTTTTTATTAACCATTCAGTGCACTTTGTTACATATACAATTTTTGTATTTCTTTTACTTAACATTTTTAATATACGTTTTTTTCTCTCGATTTAAGAAAGATTTAAGGAAACTGAGAAGCCGGTAAACTATTCCCTTGCCGAGCTGTTAAGCACATTAACGAGTCGTAAAAACGACCCGTTTTCATGTCGAAATGTTAACCGTACAAAAACAAGGAGCTGATTTGAGAGCAATCAAAATCTAACCTGTACGCTTACATCAACCTTACAATTTAATGACTCTTCTCTGCCTAAATAGGTGAAATATTTGTACACGTACAGGCTTCCGGGATCTGCTGCATACAGTCAATTTTCGTCATCCCATCAGGGCTGGCTTCAAAACTCCATTGTGTCCTGTTGGCGTAGATTACTTAGCGTTTTCTTATGGAAACAACTGAAATAGAAACCTACATTATATTATATTAAGCGAGAAATAACAAAATGTACCTTACAATGTGTACACGTACTGAATTTTTTTTTTTTTATAGAGAAACCTCACAAGAGTCCCAACTGCTCCCTTCTGGAGCCAGTGAGACTATGGCATCCCCAATTGGAGTATGTTGTGAGGCTGAAGGTAAGTGGGGAAGGGAAGGAGATGGGGAAGAGGAAGGTGGGAAAGTACCTGGCTATTCAGATCTAGTCACTAAACACGGCTAGAGCCATTATTAAGCAACGTTTCAATTCTGAATGGTGGTCTTACACCAGGGCGATACTGAGAGTATCTTTCACGGTAGTTAAATAGTTTAAAATATATTTGTACTTGCGCATTCAATTGACATAGCTAGTTCTACCGACGTTGTTGGCGAGGTACCTTAGAAAGTTATTGCTTCATTTCTGAAAAACGTTAAAAGGGTACAAAGTTTTTTTTTTTTTTGGATGTTCAATAATATTATTATTTAATGTAAAAACAGTTTTTTATAAAGTACAAAGTTAAAGGGTACAAAGTTTTTCACCATTTTTTTTAAGTACTTTAAGGAACGTATTTTTATTTTATTTTTACGTTGACGAATAAATTTTCGTACCGCCGCCCGGGAACCATTTATTGGATCACCAACACCTCAGTCAAAGGTCAACCCAAGTGGTTCGCTTCGTTTGGTGACTTAGCAGGGGTGCCCGAGTTGAACCCTAGCTTCTTACCCACCTCTAATATCTTTTTTCCTTACCAGAACTTCCTCTCCTTATTTCCGTAAAAAGACTCCGCACACAGCATCCCCAAAGATGATATAAGTCCTGAGGGAAAATATTAGGCCCCCTGTGTGGGGCTAATGTAAAGAAAAACATTTCGATTTGCCGCCAAAACGCCATGTTCGTTTTCTTTCATGAATTCGGCGGCGGTGACGTAACGCCGTAAGCCTTCTTACCAGACATTGGCGTTTTCTATGTCATAATGACGTTGTAACCAAGTTCGAGTGTGCGGTTTTTAAAAATCTATAATTATAATAGAAAATTACTTATTTTTAGTAGGTACAATGATCAGAATCAGAAAAATAATCTTTAAATCTTCCAAAGATTTTTAACGGTATTCATAGTTTGTGAAAATTATGATGACCTATAAAGAGGAAGCTTATAACACGGTAACTCTACTTGCGCCGATTCCGCATAAATTCCGAATAAAGGAACAGTTTATTTACAGACGATAGATTAATAAAATTAACTGCCGCAGTTACGTCATAAGTACGAGATGCAAGCCGCAACGTGTTCGGAAGTTTAAATTCAGCGTTTAGGTTTAGTGTCTCCGCTGACGAGGCAACTGTAAAAAACCTCGCTATCCTGTGTATGTCAATGTTATGGCCCGCACACTACACAATTTCTCAAAAACTCGTTGTCAATGGCAACGCAAGCAGTAACTCGCGACCCACCCTGCTAGTTGCCGTGGCCGGCCTTGCCAGTTTGCTCGGTTGTTATGGTTGCGCCCGTTTTGTTGTCAGCTTTCTAGTTTTTTCTTGTTTTATCAATTCGACAGCGACAGATTACTACGATGACAGCTGATTGTTCTTCGTCTATGGTTAAACAATCTGAGATAATTACAGAAATCGTAAAATTGAGTAGGCCGTCATAGAAGTTTGATGGATGTTTGGTTGGAAACATTTTAGTTGGAAACAACCAGCGGTTTTAGTTTGGTTTCAGTTGCCTCGTCAGCGGAGGAACTTAAAGTTACTGTTGTGGTTTTATTACACACGATACAAATATCGTTTCGGCGGCAGTACAAAGTTGGAAAACTTAGACTCGCTGTAGAAAATTTATTCTTCAATATATAAATAAAATAAAAATGCCACAATAATCGTAATTTTTTTAAGCAATAAAAAAACGCGGAAAAAACCTATTGGATATGTTTTGAGGCTAAAGGTATTGGGAAAGGGGTGGTGATGGGGAAAGGGAAGGTCAGAAAGTAACTGGCTTTTCAAGTGCGTTCAAGGGAAATTATGTTAGAAAATGGTAGAAATCGGGTATGCGGGGGCTTAAGAAAAATATATTTAAACTAGTTTGTAGTTGTAAGTTAGTTGTAAGTAAGTTGTAACCGTCTGGAGTCAGTGAGACTATGGCAATCCCAATTGGGGTATGTTCTAAGGCTAAGGGGAAGGAGGTGGGGAAGAGGAAGGTAGGGAGTAACTGGCTAATCCGATCTGTTCATTAAACGATTCGACTACCATAATACGGACGTGTGTCTAGTGTGGTAGTCGAAAAGCATGTAAAAAAAACTGTATAAAAAATATATTACGAATAAAGAAAAAAAAAAACGCGTCGCCATTTCAAGCAACGTTTCGATTCTGAATGGTGGTATTTCACCAGGGCGATACTGAAAGTATCTAACACTCTGGAACGTGCCGCGGGTGAGCTATTTATTATTTTTAATGAATAAATTGTGAAATTGCACAAATCTAATCAAATTAAAATTTACTTTAGCGTGCAGGGATTTGAACCCGCGATCTCCGGATTCGTAACCAAGGATCGTATCCACTCAACCACGGAGTAAAACAAGTGCCACAAAGTTTGTTTGTGGCACTGAAAAGATTTATTTATTTATCTACACAAAGTTTAATAACATACAATTTTTTTATGCCGGACTCACTAGGATAATACCTGTGTCGAGAGGTACATAAATTTATACAAACAACATAGTTACATGAATGTAAATTTTAATTTCTTTACAATCAAAAAGAACGGAAATTGGAAGTATGGGTTAATCCTATAAAGAATGTGATCTTACAAATCTACGAAAAGATGATTTACAATATAAATTAAAATGATAATTATGTACGTTAGATTTGACATGATTCTATTATTTTATTGTATTTCATTTGGGTTTGATCATACGTAAATTGTTAATTCAATAATAAAAAAAATGAAATGGAGCTCTACGATACAAATTAAACTTGATAACAATAAATATTTATTTTTATTTATTGACGCCCTATTGGGCTTTTACATTTCGAATACAAATTTCATTAATAACAACTGTATAACATAAATAAAAAAGATTAGCAAATATATAAAAAAATCGTAAACACAAAA
Source organism: Limnephilus auricula (assembly GCA_951813805.1). NCBI lineage: Eukaryota > Metazoa > Arthropoda > Insecta > Trichoptera > Limnephilidae > Limnephilus > Limnephilus auricula. The sequence goes on from OX638401.1 coordinate 6,707,002, forward strand.
TAATAAATAAGAATATATCTAAAGCTAAATCCAAATGGATGACTTTAGAGAACTCGTAGGTACAATTCATATACTTGTGAGCAACAAAAAAAATCAAAACACATTAATTTTTACTTAAATACTCGTTGTTTGCATTTAGAATACGAACAATTAAAATAAAAAACAAACAAACGAAAATGGAAATAAAATAAAATGATTTCTCATTCATTTTTTATATTTGAAAAGTGGTGGACCAATTTGGCTTTAAATGTTTCGAAGTTTAGATTAAATATGTCAGCCACATCGGTTAGTTCATTGGCCAACCTATGTATTCTTTCTAACACAGAATTCAAAACGAAGTCATCGTTGTGGAACAAAATATTCCGTCTGGTATATTTTGGAGGTATATATGTAGATAGCAAATTTATAGCATCAGGTCAGTCCAACCCTAAATAGTCCAATATTAAACGTTTATTAAATTTATTGACCTATCTGGGGCCTAGGAATCGAAATTTGAATGTTCTAATCCATTTTCGAAGTTTTCTTTCAAATCGTTGTAAATCACATTTATAGGAATTATCTGTTCAGTGGTTTGTCGTTTGTTCCACTTTTCGCCGACTGCAAATATAAGTATGTCAAGCTGTACAATGTTCCGTAATATCATTTCCAGTGGTTAGTTACTTTACGACCCAAAGAAAGCCGCTAAATATCGGATGTGATTTATGACATCATGAACGCCGTTTAGTATACACAACCTCATACAGCCCCGTACAGCAAATGAGCGCAGTGACGTCATTAATCAGGAGTCCTGACAAAGGATTCCCCTAGGAGTTTATACCGATCGGCTTCGGGCCAGACTTATAATTAAGAATGTGAGAAGGAGATTGGATGACGTCTTGGTTACTTGAAATTGCGTTTTTCCACGGAAATATTGAAAATACAGAATAATCAACATAGCGTAGTGTCTCAATTTTGACAGTTTAAATGATATTTCAAAGCTCAATAGCTCATGACCTTTTTCTGATCGCGATATTTACCGAGAGACTAAGGCCCACTTGTTTCGCCAAAATTCATAGTGTGACAAAGTCGTCAAATGGCTTTTTAGCTACATTTTGTTTTTTTTTTTACATTTGAAAGGTCCCCGTTCAACGCCGATTTAAGTTGCGTTATAGCTTTTTTTCAAATTTTAGTAAGCTGACAAGCTTAACAACATGAAAGTTATCCTCTTCCGATTATCACAATATTTCTGAAAAAAAAAAACACTGAAAATCCATTTCATGAAAATATTACACTTAATTTCCGTAAAACCATCAATTTTTCCACGCATATTTTAGAAATTCATTGAATTATGTACTCGTAAGTACGTATATTATATCGAGCTATGATACATAGATGGCTCTAGTGGAGAGAGATCAAAGAGGTTATAAAGTTATCCGACAGATGTGGGCAGTATTTAAGGTTGCGCCTCCATGGTGGGTACAATGTTACGGAAAGCCGTGATGTTTCCAGAAACAAATATTTTAATGATGTTTCCAGAAACAAATATTTGAAAAGCATTAAGCCACGTATTTACTGAGAAGCAATGTTTTGGATACACAGTTTCTGAAACACAACGTAAATGTTTACAGAAACGATGTTTCGGAGATACATCGGTTAGCTTATTTATTTACTTATTAAAAGAATTTTATACATAGTGTAGATATTGTGTTATTTCGTCCGCCATGCTAGGGATGTCCCTGTGTTATTGCGGGTGAATTTTGCAGATTATATAATTTAAGGTAATGAAGTACGTTTACTGATAATACAATAATTAATTATAATGAGGTTTACAGTTAATGCAGCAATGAATTAATGATAATGAAATTTACATATAATATAGATAGTAATTAATGATAATGATGTTTACAGTTTTTACAATTACAGTTGTTTCGAAGACAAGGTAGTGTTGTTGTGTACTGCGTATGTTTCTTACTTTCTTTAGGTACAGCGATGTCTAGTCGAAAGAAAAGAAAAATATGGAGGGTTTGGAACTACAAACTTGTAAAGAGCGATTGACCAGTGGCTGAGAATAAAATTTAAATAATGCTTGCAACTGTACAGGGAGGTTCCACTGAGAAAGATGGATTATTTCCCGTATCAAATTAAAAAAAAAATGTAATATCGATATATTTTATTAAAAACTTGATTATATACCTACAATCAAGTAAGCAATAAAAATGCTCAAAACGCACGATGATAAATTATTAATTATCTCGTTCTTCTTGTAAGTATTCATGATTTTTCAATAATGTCTAAACAAAATAAGTGTGTAAATTTTTTTTTAAATATCTTAATTTGTAAGACCTTATAAATAGAAAAACTGAGGTATTTTTGTCACAAAACACGTTCTCGGATTTGTTTTTTAATGATTTTGATTTAACTGACCGGTCAGTGGTTCAGTGGGCATCGCGTTTGGGTCCCACCCAGGCGTTCCGTGTTCGATTCCTCGGCTGGCTAAGTCCTCCATCACAACACAAGCAACATCTTCCGCTTAGTGTGGTGGTAGTAGGAGATTTTCAAATGTTGTTGGGTTATTCGTAACCCGGGAATGTTTGTCTTTCTTTTAAAAAAAAAAAAAACTAAAATGAAAATGATGAAAACTGTGTTGACTAGATTATGTATTGATTTATTTTGTTGCATGATTATATGATTTAAAATTTGTGTTGTTTAATAGAATCTATCGTTTGAAAATTGAACAATTCTGCCAAAGACCAACGGCCAATTTAAAAATACACTTAGTTTTTCAAAATTTTAAAACTGCATGTACCAGATAAAATAACAATCTTTCAAAATCAATGTTTTTTTGTAAAAAAGAGTCAATACGTCTAGAATTTGATTTAAAAAGGACTAATTTCCGGTATTCTCTGGTAATACCCTCTTAAGAAGACACATGTTTGGCATTATTTACAAAGTTTCTTGGAATGTCGAAATCTGATTGTGAATTGCTTTTGCTAATGGTTGGACCGTTTTTAGCAAAACAAGACACAAACTTGGGAAGTGCAGTTACCTCTCGAACACCCAAAAAACCCAAACCCCATCAAATCTGCTTTGTCTCAAAGATTTCTATTAATTTAAAAACCATTTCGTCGTCCCACACTATCGCCATGTTCAAACACACTCAATTTGTTGCATATTTGTTGCGATACTGATGTTTTTGTGTTCTCCATCGCTGCCAGCGCCAGCGGGGAGCAGAGGGACATGGTCGGAAACACATGTTTACCGCAACAGTTTTAAATATTTCAGAAACATATGATTTGTTTTCAGAATCACGTAGATTTTGTATCTGAAACAGTGTTTATTATCAATTGTTTCTCGGTGAATACGTGGCTTTAGAGAGAAAGTTGGCTTCCAGGCCGTCCTACACATTGGTTCCAAATTATTATAAGAGTATTTAGTATAAATAAAATACAGTGTTTTGTTGTGGAGACGTAGTTAGTATTTCGAGAACCATACCTAACAGGAAACAGTGGTATTGTCCAACATGTTCACAAATGACATAAATTGACTTGGGGCGAGACGTGAGTGGCTTTGTTAGGCGCTTCGATACTTGAGGGAGATTTATCACTCTATTGTGACTTGACAAGTCAATATACTGTATCTAGTCTGGTACAATGCTGGGTAACTCTGTGAACAAATATATATATATGTAGAATAATTTTCTCGGTTTACCCGCGTAACGTAGTCCTTAGAAGGACTTTTGAACTCCTCACATTTTGGACAGATCTCACTGTCGATCTTCAGAGGCCTTATGTCGTGAGTTTTGTATCAAACTGACCGCTTGCGCATGTCTGGTCAGTCCAGAAGTCAAGAGTGAATGTATTTCGAATCTTATATCGTGAACGAAGAACACGGGTAGAAGGTGATTTGACGATGTAGGGGGTAGGCGATTTGCGTGTAGAGATCTGATTGGGTGGCTTTGATCTAATTGTAGGTACTTCTGAGGATTTTGGAAATGCCGTTTTGGGGGAATTTTGATCAATTGTCACTTTCCAGGTGTTGGAAATTCTGATTGACTCATTTCTGGTGTTCATATTATTTTTATGTTTATGAATTTCTATAGCTTCGCGGTAAATTCTTTTTGTTTTATTATAAATGATAGCTATTGTAGTGGTTTTATTAAAGTCTTATTTTATGACCCTCATTAAGGACATGTTGTACTATGGATGAAGTTAAGATGAAACCCGGTGGTGGAGAAATTTGAAAAATAGATTTCAATAAATTGTTGCTGTTACTGTTGCTCTTACTCCACCGGATATTGAGCGAAAGGGACAATGCACCTCGGGTTACTAAAACCTAACTAAAATCGAGGTTTTGTATTCCCCACTTTTCTCCTCCAAAAGTGGACTCATTCTCAATTTTTTTTTTTTACCAACTATATATGAAAAAACTATTCTATGTCTGTACGTTTTGCTTTTTTTAAAAAAACATTGTCTGGTTTGTATACTGAACGTCTTTTGACGGCGTTTAAACCAGTCAATTTTATTGATTTTTGGAAGGTCATAACTTCTATAAAAAGTAACTTATCAAAAAAAAACAAAAAGTACCGACACGCTAGTAGGTAGTTGATATTTATTTGATGTAAAAACAATATTTTCTCTAGGGTTAAAATCCAGAGAGATAAATAGGGAATACATTTGTATGGAAAAATCACCGCCGGGTATCCCCTTAAGCGGCGTTTCAACCGACGAAAATGTTTACACACCTTGTGGATAGTTAAGTCGGGGCCACAATGTTTTTACTTTCCGTGGCCCATGGAAAACAACAAACGTTGTAGCCCTGCCCCAAGTTTAATGGTAATGTTTGAGGTATTGTTTGCGAAATTGGTCGCAAGAGACCGGCCTTTAAGCGTTTATTAGTAACATCTACTTTATGTTTTGCGATTCTACTATCTGTAGATAACACCATATAGTGCGGGTTTGAATCTGCGCTAAAATGAGATGGATTTATTTACAGTAATTTCACATTACAACTTGGTTCAAGATACCACACTGCAGAACATATGTTCTAACATAGCGTTGCATGATAAGATGAATGGTTCAAGTAAATGATACTTCTAAAACAGTACCGAGATACATTTAACTACTCTTTAATTTAAAAAAAACTTAATTAATACTTTTTTGTCCTACCTATCTCCCCATAAGTTCTGTGCACAGTTAGAGAGTTTGGCGTCCAAAAGAGTATGTTTCCTATTTTATCTTATTTAACACATGAAAAGGAAATAAATCATGTATTTTATGTTGTTTTTTTATAATTTCAAATAAAGAATTATACAATTTATCCAAAGAAGCTTCACTAATACAAATTCTTTTTTTAAACGTTCTTCAGGCGGGTAGATATTTTAAAAATGAAAAAATGCGCATAAGAAAGTTTTAATAAATACGACGAAAGACATACTAAATGCAAAACTTTATAGACAGACTAAATGCAAAACGGTCAAGCTAAAACAGGAATTCGCTGTACATACTCAATATGAAAACTTGACTGATGATTAATCTGTCGTTAATAAATTAAATATATGTAAATAAAATTTATCGTAGATTTTCATTACTGTTCGGTTGTTAAAAATAAGCGATGAAAACGCTTCTGTGCAAAAAATTATCTTAAAGTCTCCAGAGAAGTTTTTTCAATGTTTTATTTTGTTGTGGGCGTAGGTAATAGCGCTTTTAACTTCATGATTTACGATAAAGGTGTGATTTTTATGTTTTTACCAAACATTCTGACATTTCTAAACGATGACGGAGTAGATATACACAACATAGGGATGTCATATATTTTAAGTGGAAGTACGGGAATTTCGTTTTAACACCACTTTTCATTAATGTGTTGTACTAAAGTTTCATCATACCCGTATTAAAATGGATTATATGACAGTTGATCCCCCGACAGTTGCCCCCTGGCATATTTATATACTATATTCAGGTGATTTTATATATTTAGATATACGCTAAATATTATTTTTTATTTATCTATTTTTTTAATGTTTCGAAGAAAACTTCATCTGAAAGGTTTTAACTTTGTGATGGCATTAAAATAACTTACATATTCGTAATAAACATAACCTTTGAGGCTCGCCATAATAAATCGCTATCGCATAATATCGCCCCAATCTGCATGAACAAATAACTTAGTTAGTGAACTATGTTTACATCATCAAGAATTAATGTACACTAAAGTTAAAAATTAAATACAGAAGGTGGAGGGAGGGGTTAGAGTAAGGGAAGTTTATTAGAATTAGGGATTACAATGTCATTAGAAGGGAAATACCGGATAAGTGGGAAAATGTTTGAAAGAGGGTTTATAAAAAATTGTTGCCCAATAATTTTTTCTTTTTAATAAAATTTCTAAATTATAAATCTGCGATGCCTTATTATAAACTCTATGAATATTTGTTGTCCGATTTTTTTCAATAAATGATCTGCGAACTCAGATTCACTATTGATGTTCATTAACTCTTACCTCATAGTTTCTATTAGTTTTACCTATGTAATTGAATTTATAAACGCCTGATTTTTTGTTTTAATATCGCTATCTTTGTTGTTAAGGATGTATTTATTTAATTTGTTATTCGTATAATCTGCCGTACATAAATGTGTTTATATAAATTAAGTGATCTAAACAAAGTTATTCGTCTTTTTAATAAAACAAAATAAAACAAAATTTCCCAGCACTAAGGTGTGCAGAGAGGAAATGCCGCCGGAAAAAAAAGGTATAAAACATGTCTACATTGTCTACCATTCAAATGCATCAAAGATAAAACAACTACTTGCCTAAGTACAAAAAATCGACACTGTAAATAAATTCGTTTGATATTAATACTAACTTATTATTTTTATTAAGTTATTTTTTAATTCAATTTTAGGTTAGAAATTGGTAAATACTGCACAAAAATTATAATTTTATAATAATCATAAGTTCGTCATTTACGTAGATAAGAAAGAGCAACGGTCCAAGAATTGATCCCTGTGGTACTCCACATGATATTTTACCTAATTCACTCGTTTCTCATCCTAGTTCTACTGCCGAAAAGCGATTTGATAGGTAAGATCGGAAAAGTTCCAGAGGTCAACTGTCGGGTCAATATTAAAAGGGTTCCATGACTAAAGAAAACACTTTTTTGATACACTGATATACAGTCATAAAGAACGATAAAAAAACAGTGTTAATGACATGTTCCGAATATCCAGTTACAGGCAACATACGTTTATAAGATTTTTTTCTTCATTAGCTAGAATTTTTGGTTACATTAGTACTCTACACGAACAATGGTGTTTGCAATGTACACTTTTATATAAAACATATTTTTTTCCAATGTAAGCTGCTCGGCTTGTGCTTAGGAAACATTCTCGCTAACACTTATGAAGCCTTTGACTTTACCTATGAGATGAGCCCAAGTGTGTGCGTGTTTATATAATATATTTTTTTACAAATTGGCACCTGAACTTAAAATTAATCAGTTATTTCATAGTTGGTATGACATGATTTGTTACGTTCACGTTTCACGTCCAAAAGACGATCGTGAATAATTTTAGGTTATCGTGCCGTTCTTTTCCCCTTCTCTCCTTTCAGTGTATGTATATTATAACGAAGACTGAAATATTGGCTAAAGAAGAAGGAAGCAGCATAAAACCAAAAAAATATCACTATAGCATGTATACCTATTTATGAGATAGAAAAAGTTTAATGTTTTACAATCATATTACACGGAGAAAAATCTTATTTGAAAAAACGATCATTTTAATAGAAAAAACGATCACTTTAATAGAAAAAACGATCATTTTAATAGTAAAAACGGTTAAAAACGGGACTGAACAAACAAACAAATTAACAGGGTTTCAATGTTTATTGGCGGGAACATGTAAGAATAATTTGTTCGTACACGTAATTTCGTACGTATTTTACCGCCAATACACATTGAAATACTGTTAATTTGTGCGTAAGAACTTTAGTCCCGTTTTTAACCCTTTTTACTATTAAAATGATCGTTTTTTCAAATAACATTTTTCTCCGTGTAGCCGTTAAATCACAAGTCTTATTTTCGTTTTGCAAATAAGCTGTTTTCTGTTTTGCTCAGAATTTCCGACTCTATTACAAGTTTGATCGTAGTTAGCATCTGTTTCCAACTACTTAGCAAATTTTCATCTCAACAGTAGTCCGTTTTAACGTATTTAAGTTTCAAGGTGTAGAAGCAGGTAAAACTGTTTCAGAGTGTGATAGAATGGTATGTAGGTTTTAGTCCCCAAAAATAACGGTTTTGTAACGTTTTGCGTGCATATTTCTAGATTTTGTCACGCATGGCGTGCTCTATCCCATTATTAAATCTCGATTATGGAATTTACCCACACATATATAATAAAATATTCAATTAATTTCCTTGAATCGTTTTCGATTATGAAAAAAAGCCCGCCTTAGCGATCGATATTTCAAAAATCGCCTGGAAAGTCAACGCTAAAATATGTGTGAACCTCTGTCACATTTCATCGACGATCAAATCTTTACCCTTTAATGAAATTTGAACGGTTTCTGTTAACCGCCAATTCTCGGCCCGTCTCAGCTTATGAAGCCTGCATCATGACACAAGCAACATTTTCCGTTTAATGTGGTGGTAGTAGGAGATTTTCAAAATTATCAAAAATTGTCATTTATTCAATTTTATTATAAAAAATTCTCTCTTTTTCAAGATTCTTTTTTATGAATGTGTACATCGATTATCGCAGTTAATAGTATGTAATATCATGTTGTTCGTTCTCATTCTACATTACTACCGTTCTTCACTTTCAAAACAACCCAACTGTTCCAAAACAACCCAACTTTTGGACCTTTGTTAAATCCAAGCAAAAAAACTCTGAAATTCCTAACAATATGTTTCTTAAGTCTCAGCATGTATCGGGTGGGGAAGATATAAGTAACTTATTTAACACGCACTTCCAAACCTCCTTCGAATCCCCCACCCCGTCTACCTCGGCTACAACTCAAATATATAATCCGAACACCTCAACTCTCAATCTTAATAATGTTAATATAGACACTCAACTAGTTTGTAAATATCTTAAATCATTAGACCCTACCAAAGGCAGTGGGCCTGATGGTATACACCCAGTATTTTTAAAGAATTGCGCTAATGTTTTATGTAATCCGCTAAGTCAAATATTCAAAACTTCATTGTCTTCTGGCAGTTTTCCACAGGAATGGAAAAGTTCATATATTGTACCAATATACAAAAAAGGAGACAAGCACAATATTGAAAATTACAGACCGATCTCTAAGTTAAATGTAATGGGTAAACTTTTTGAAAAAATTGTTTTTGATATCATTTTTCCATGTATACGACCACACATCATTTCAAATCAACACGGCTTTGTCACCAAAAAATCAACAGAAACCAATCTATGTGAGTTTGTTGATACAGTCCTTGTTGCTATGGATAATGGATATCAAGTCGATGTAGTCTACACAGACTACTCCAAAGCCTTTGATAAAATCCCACACAGCATCTTGATAGAGAAAGTCGAAGCAATGGGTATACACGGTGACCTCCTTCGTTGGTTAGCCTCTTATCTCAACAATCGTACGCAAGCTGTAACTGTACAAGGGTTCTGCTCTAGTTTCGTCCCCGTAACCTCAGGAGTTCCCCAAGGATCTCACCTTGGTCCCCTCTTATTTAATATTTTTATGAATGACGTTAACAAAATTATCCGCAACTCTCAGTTGTACCTATATGCGGACGACAAAAAGATTGTCAAAATCATTAAGTCTGAGATGGATTGTATAGAGCTCCAGAATGACCTGGACTCTCTGGTTAATGTGTATTGTCTAGAAAATCGCCTCCTTTTGAATGCAGATAAATGTAGCGTCATATCTTATTCTCGAAAGAAACACACAGTATTGTATCCATACACAATTAAGAACAATATTTTAAACAGGGTAGATGTAGTAAGGGATCTTGGAGTTCTATTAGACAGTAAGCTTCTTTTTCAATCTCACGTCGAGCATATCACGTCGAAGGCTTTGAAAATGTTGGGATTTATACTTAGAGTAAGTTCAGCTTTCAAAAATCCACAAACATTTAAAATTCTCTACATATCCTATGTCAGAAGCCACCTAGAGTACGCTTCAACTGTGTGGAACCCCCATTGTTCTACGTATAAAGCAAATCTAGAAAGAGTTCAGAAAAAGTTTATCAAATATGTCTCTTTTCGCGTACGAAATTATGTAAACTATGTCCCCGTAAACCTTAAATCTCTTGATCAACGCCGAGACACCAGAGACCTATTAATGCTCTATAAGACAATTCATAACTATATTGACAGCCCATACTTACTACAAAATATTCATTTTAGATGTCCAAAAAGAGTTACTCGATCTATGGATACCTTTTATATTCCTAAGAGCAAAACGAATTACCTTGAAAATGTATTTATAAGAAGAAGCTGTAGCACATTTAATAGATTATGCCCAAACATCGATGTGTTTAACACGAACCTTGCTAAATTCAAAACATTCATAAAAAAATGACATTCCATCGAATGCCATATGTTTAACCAAAAACTTAATTTCATTGAATTCTTTTTTTTTTTTATTAATTCGTCACATTTTCTCTTTTACTTTTTTAGTAGTTTGTATTTTAATGAAATCTTTTCCTCAAAGATATTATTGATATCCTTTAAAATTTAAGTGTAAACCTTAGAAATATCTATATCATAAAACACTTTGTAAATTGAAGATGCATCAGAATTGTTTGTATTAGGTATATTGTTGCATATTTTTTTTTATTATGGTCCTATATTTAAATGTCGTTATTTTATTGGTCAATGACATAAACATATTATTCACTGTCATATATAAATGTATAGACTGTTTATAACGCAAATAAATAAAATAAAATAAAATAAAAAATTAAGAATAACTTAAATGTATTCCACGCTCATAACAGTTTAAATGTATTTTATGTTCGAAACCATCCAAATCCAAAACAGCCTGAGTGTATTGTCTGACAATATTATTCAAATCAACAATACAGACAATCTGACAATATTATTCAAATATTGTCAGGTTATTCGCAACCCAAGAAAGTTTGTCTTTATTTTTAAATTTTTAAAAATAAAATCAAAATATATCAATTTAACAGGTAGGTACTTAGTATAGGTACTTATTTTAAGTAGGTAAGAGGTTTTTTATAAAACCATTTTGACTGTGGCGTACCGCAAGTTAGTCATCTTGGCCCCGTTTTATTTCCTGTTTTTTTTTTTTATAAACGACATAGTCAACTGCTTGTAGATATCCATGTATTATATATAAACAATCATCTGAAACATTCAAATATTTAAACAGTACGAATGTATTTGTCAATAATTGTAATAAATTGGCAAACATTAAACGTAGTAGATATGTGCGAACTATTTCTAATTAGTTTATGAATTATTGTTATTAAAAACGATTTTATACGTTTGAACTAATATTATCGTTGATATGGAGGATATTGGCAGATTATCTATTTTTGTGTGACTTAATTATACTTCATTTTACCTACAAATATTTAATTAACTCGTATATTTAATGTTACTTATAAAATGTTAACTTTTACATTATATTTTCGTTTTTTTAAGATGTACTGCATTGCATATAAAACGCTCTTTGGGCGTTTAAAATACAATAAATAAAGTTAATAAATATATTTTTTTTAATAATCTACACTTTTTAATAATAAGAAATTGGAAAAAGACTCCATGAATATTTTGTCATTTTTTTCTTCTTTCATCTCGAATAAATTTGATAAAACAATCATTTATAGTTTACAATAATACCTACACAATTTGTATAATCCTTTGGATGGATAAAAAGACATATTCTTACAAAATCAAGTTAAACCGTCTTTCAGTAAATGAAATGGTAGATATTACAATATGTTATATCCTTTTATGGTGGCATGCTATCTTCACGTAAATTAAATTCATGATGGAATGTGGTTGCTTCGCTGTGCTATATTTGATATAAAATAATACAGCAAAATGACTTGGAATGTGTACATACAAATTATGAAAACTGAAACCAACCTGTCATTTCCAAAGTAACTTTCTGCCAGTCGAGTATTCTGCATCTAATTAACTGAACTTTATAACAGCTGTTTCACAAATAAACTCACAATCGTTGTACGAATTAGTACCGAATAAACAAACAAAAAATTCACTCCTTCACAATGTAATGATATTAATGTATATTTTGTCTACATATATATCTCATATTTTGCACTAGATGAAACATTGGACAACTCTAAAATTGAGCACTGCTAAGTATAATCTTAATATTTGATTGATAAGCATATCGATTCACTATTGTATTAAAAAATAACTGAATTTAATGTCCATTCCCAAATGTTATTCCCAAATTTAACAACCGTTAACAATAAATGATTTTGACACTTATTTTGTTTTGTCCTAGAGGAAAAATTGGCAAACTCTAAACAAATTGAACCTAACTTGGTGCACTTCAGCTTCACAGATATTTGATTAATAAGCAAATAGCTTCACACACATTATAAAGATATCTCAAATTAAATCATTATGTGATTGAATTTATTGCCGATTAACTTATAAACTTTTGTAAAACACATTATACGATATCGACGTATATATATTTTGTCTTGCACTAGAAGAACCATTAGAGAACTTAAAACAAATTAAACACAAATTGTCATAAATCTTCAATGATATTCAATGTATAATATGTATAATAACACACAGGAGACCAACGTGATATTACAACAGATGCATTTACGTAGAATTGCAATATTTGGGGCAGAGTCTACCATAGCAAGCGTAAACTTGCTGGTTGCTCTAGCCCTCTTGATCTACGATACATACCATTGCATCAAAGACCAAGTATAATCATTGCATGCATTGAATCGATGAATGACACGACGCTACTGCCTATAATATTTTGATTGCACCTGTTAGCACCAGCACCCAATGCCAAGATTAACTCGGTTTAATTATAGTACTAAATCTGGTCCACGGAAGATCAGCTTCACTCGACTGTATCAAATACGTCGCTTTTAATAACGCGTAAACGAAAACAAACCGAAACTTTTAGCCACAAACTTGTTTTGGTGGGATGGATATTAAAAATATAAATGGCCGTTTGAGAAATGGAGAAAAAAAACTATTAACAAAGTGAAGAGTTTTCTACCATGGGTAATAAATTATTTTTGTTTGCGTAAAAATTCTAAAAGCAGAAATAATTCTATGCCATTAACTATTACCCATTAACTTGTGTTTTTGGTTTTTTTTTCCAGCGCTTTGAGATTACTTTTTAATTGCATGAGCATTAACCTAAAATTGAATTGCGAAGTCATTGTAACATTGTGTTGCAAAAATCTTCATTCACAGGAGGAGTCTTTTAGTGCTCTGCAGTTATGGCCTGATTTTGTGTTGATACAGTAATGGGCAAACAGGGAATTGTAACCCAGCAATATAACCGAGCGGTTTTGGACAGAGAATATTTTTGTGGCTGAACTTTGCTAGATTAGGTAATCTTCAGTATCAATGTCTATATTTATACTGTCATTTATCATCGGTTGATGCTTTATAAACGATGTGTATATTTGAGAATAATCCAGTATGGATTTTTGCCTTTTTTGGCAAATGTAATCTTCACCTGCCCGAAAACCATAATAAATTCATTATGACAGGTGATTCCACGTTTGTTATAAAAAAGACATTATATTATAGCCTACAAACAAATGGGTTTCATTCTACGCATCACAAAACCATTCAACAAACCTCTTACACTTGAACTACTTTGTATGGTATACGTAAGATCTCATCTCGAATTTGCATCTGTCATTTGGAATCCCCAATACCAAACTTATATTAACCGAATTGAACACATTTAATCAAAATTCCTGAAACACCTTTCGTATCGTTTTGAAAGTCATCAGTGTAATCTTATTGCTCTTTACAAACGGAGAAAAATTTCTGACTTACCGTTTCTGTACAAAGTTGTGAACTGCCTCGTTGACTACCCAACCCCAGATCGAATACCTTATTTTATATACAACATTTCAAATCGAAATATCTACGCAAAAAACTACTTAAGCGATATTGACATTTTCCACTGTACCCTTAAATCTTTTAAAGTCAAATTAACTTTACAATGTACTTAAATCAAAACTATGCATTGTTTATTATATTATTGTACTTATGTATTGTTTATTATTTTCTTTTTAATATTTTTCACTCACACTATTACTTTTATAACTTTTAATTAACTACTTACTAATCAGTAATCACAACAAAAATGTATAAATGGAATTTAACTGATTGATATTATGTTCACTATCTTATGATAAATGATTTTTACACAACTGTACGCTTCCATAATAGACTTAAATAAAAAATAATTAAAAAAGACGCCAAGCACTGAGAATAATTGAGAATCACGCATCCTTTTCTAAATACTCGCATGTGAACAATGGTTTACTAAGCGCAAAAAACATAATTAAATGTTTAAGAATATAATTATTATATTCAATAATTTAATTTATAATTCATGACCAAAAAACATTCTGCCACACGGAGAAAAATGTTATTCTAAAATACGATAATTTTATTCGTAAAAACGGGACTGAAGTTCTTACAAACAAATTAACAGTGTTTCAATGTTTATTGGCGGGAAAATGTAAGAATAAACATTGAAACCCTGTTAATTTGTTCGTAAGAACTTCAGTCCCGTTTTTACAAATAAAATGATCGTATTTTAAAATTACATTTTTCTCCGTGCAAAGGTAGACACAATACATTTATACTGATCTAGAGACCTGACAGGAAGAACAATTTCCTGATATCTGAACGAAATTGAACTACCCTAACTAACAACTTTGTAACTCAAAATGAGAACTTATCAAAGTTTTTTAAATTATATAACAGTAGTCAAAATGTTCATAAATATATGACATAAGCATTTGTACTTACCCGCGGGACTGTAAAAAAAGGTTGAAGACACTTTAAAAAATCAGTCATAATTTTAAAATTAAATAGCATGGTTATACTACAGCTTTTACTCAAAGGCCGCTTTCGAGCTGTGAGTTTTTTAAGCACTGGATTTTTTTGTTTTTGTTTTAATGATACACATAAGCACGTTGCAACGTAATGGATGTCATTGAATAGGAAAATATGATTTACAGCATTTACTCTTTGATCTGAATGGAGCTTCAAACATCATACAAACAAGTGCACCATTCTATTTATAAAACAGGGCATCTAGTGTGATAAAAACCTTCTTAATTACCAGAATAATCGCAAACCAATCTATGAACCATGTTAAATGGAAACAATAAAAGTTATCACTCAAAAAGCGCAACAACATTATAACGTTTAGATCTCAAATAAAAAGCTGGATACAAAATATACTGACACCAAATGTAGACAGAAACCGAAAATACGCAACTGCACTAAAAAAACACTATCTAATATATTTTATAACTATTTCAGAAAAAAACATTACATATAATATTTTTGACCGGCCAGTGGCTAATATTATGCGACGCCTGGGTCCCACCCATACATAATATTCAATTCCTCGGCTTACTAAGTCCTCAGTAACGAAACAAGCAAAATTTTACGCTTACTGTGGTGCAGTAGGAGATTTTCAAATATTGTCATAACCCGGGAAACATTGTCTTTCTTTTAAATATACAGGGTGTTAAGGTACGTACTTGAGTTACTTTAACCAGTGATTCCTGACATTATTTGGAGTAAAAAATGTAAATGAAATTTTGGTCTCCGGTGACATTTTTGATGTTTTTTTTTTTTTTCTACAAAAACATAAATAATAGTAGGTGTTGGGTAGCTGGGGGCGGGGTAAGTGGTGGGGCGGTAACTCGGCTGAGTGACCAATAAGGTCATGTGAAAGAATTTTTTTATTGTTAAATTTTGAAGAAATAATATTTTGAAAAAAAAAAAAATTTACATAAAAAAAGTCACCGGAGACCAAAATTTCATTTACATTTTTTTCTCCAAATAATGTCAGGAATCACTGGTTAAAGTAACTCAAGTACGTACCTTAACACCCTGTATATACATATTTACAATTACTTCGAATAATAATTTTTTATGTGTAAATGAAATCCTCAGCACGGGAGATCCAAGTGAGGATATCTTTATATTTATTTATAACAAAAAAGGGAGATAATGAAACGTTTATAATCACTGTATAAAATATTTGAATTCCATGTCATTGTTTGAAATACCGTTCTACCTCAAATCCAAAACTTAGTTAAATTTTAGCTCAATATGGGCTGTAGCGCCATCGAAGAAGAAGAAGAAGAAGTCGTAAATTTAATTTACAAATTACCTATTTACATTGGAACAAAAACTTGTCGTTTATATATTAAAATTACTACCCATAAGTTTAATATTTTATTAACCATGCTTTGAATTTTATTTTGTGTTTGATTCCCATTTCATTATAATAACATCTAATTTTTTTAACCAAAGAAATGCATTGTTAACAGTTTTTTTATATTTTACTTTTCATTATATTAAAACCAAGGATAAGCAGATTTTTTTTCTTAATTATAAATAACTAACAAAAAATTCCAAAGTTGCTTCCAAAATGAACCCAAACTGATTTCTTTAATAACCTAGACGTCAACGTTTAAAAGCAAAAAAAAATAAAGTAGCTCCTGTCCGATAGATAGATAGACTAGATATTTGACACACCTTTTATTGCAAAAATAATTTTTCAGTTTGGTTGGGTATTTTGGTTTCAAATCCAAAACTACGTCTTGTATGAAACCGTCAGCGCAGCCGTTCCTCTTAATAGTGATTACAGTGAGGTTTTGTTCCCAATAATATTGTTGCAAGAATGTCACCTAACCCAATGCAACAAAGCTTTTATTCTCATATCAATGTCTTTATCCGCCTTCACATCTCCGCGCCTTTGATCACAAATTTACTCCACTTTTCAGAAAAAGAATTTATGCTAGCTGGGAAATTTCAGGAAACAATTTCCCATCGGAAATAAGAGGAGCGAACACTGAGCTTTTGATAAAATACGTTTTGATTTGGTGACGATGATTGGCTAAAGCTATTACATTTTTGACTTCGGATAAATAATTTGATTAAAATATGAGGGTACCTGTAATAAAATGTTTTGTAGAAGTTCTATAGAGGGAAAGCCCAGTCGCAGTGCAATTTTTTATGATGTGTTTTTTTTTTTTTTTAATCGAAAACAGTGCAAAAAATGTTCCTCTTAAATTTTTTGCAATGTGACGATTTCTCTCATTATTTAATATTTATTTATCTTAAACTAGTTCCTCTTCGTATGGTCTAAAAACAAACATACGTTTTTACATTCTTAAATTTACACTTTGCTTATTTCTAACACTTATTACATACATTATTGTATCGTTTTTTAAATACGTTTAATCTTTTATATGTTTTATTTTTTTTATTTATATAAATATATATTACGCACGTTATATCAGCCAGTCCGTATCCTTGATATGTACGACATTCCTCGCTCCAATTTAAGCGTGCTAAACCTACCGCTCAAGCTTTGATAAGCCGCAGAATAGTTCCTTTATTAGACGCCGAGGCGCCATCAGTCATATGCCAAATTTGACATTTAAAGGGGCGACAAACGCGAAGCTCACATCAAAAAGATATTTATAATAGCGCTTGCAATGCAATCCCATACAGACGTTTTTGTGGTGTTATGCCGTGTTGCGCTACCTTCCTCTTTAGCCAACGTGTCCATCATCACATCTGCCCTGATGATGGACACAGTAACGTTGTCTGAAACGTTGGCTAAAAAAGGAGATGGCGCAACACAGTATAACACCCCAAAAACCAATAAAAAAAACACTTTTGGCTGTGATAAACTAAAATGATACCAATACACGTAATATATACGGATTTTGTTCCAAGCTGTGCTAAGCTTGACATTCCAACCAAGCCGAGCTTAAAATCAACTTATATACCGGACAATGAATACGGGGCATATGTGTACTCTATTACGGATCTACTCTGATGATGGAACCTGTAATGCTTTCCGAAACATTGGCCAAAGAAGGGGGTAGAGCAACACCGCATAGCTCCCCGAAAATATATCACGATAATTATAGAAAATTCTTTTTTTTAACACACTAATTACATCTATACCAGAGAATACTGTAAATTAGTCCTTTTTAAATTAAATTCTAGATGTATTGACTCTTTTTTAGAAAAAAACATAAATTGATTTTGAAATATTGTTATTTTATCTGGTACGCGCAGTTGTAAAATTTTGAAAAACGAAGCTAATTTTTAATATACCAAGGTTATACCGTTGGTCGTTGGCAGATTTGTTCAATTTTCAAAAGATAGATTTATTAAACCACAAAAATTTCAAATCATATACAACAAAATAAATCAATACCTAATCTAGTAAACGCTGTTTTCAGAATTTTAATTTTAGTTTAACTAAAATCTAAAAAATAATTCCGAGAACATGTGTTATGACAAAAACACCTCAGTTTTTCTATTTATTTAAGGTCTTACAAACTAAAATATTTCAATTTTTTTTTACACACTTATTTTGTTAAGACATTATTCCAAAATTATAAATGCATATAATCAAAAAATACTTACAAGAAGTACACGACATTTAATAATTTACCATCGTGCGTTTTGAGAATTTTTATTACTTACTTGGATATAGGTATATATTAAAGGAACTTATGAATAAAATAAATAGATAAAAAAAAATTATTTAAAATTTTTGATACGGGGAATAATCGATCTTTCTCATTGGAACCTCCCTGTACAGTTGCAAGCATTTTAAAACTTTGATTCTCAGCCGCTGGTCAGAAGTGCTAGCTTTAATATTTCAGTGATTATCATCCCATAACCAAATTTAGACTGACAACCTTATATCTACTGCTGAGGAATTAGCTAAACATTATAGCAAATGTTTCGTTTGGAATGTACCCACTTTGCAAAGAGAGGTGTCAGGTCAATTTGTGTACCATAAATATTTTAGTATGGAAGGGTTTACGAACAAGGAATATAAAAGTATGCACGTGCATGTTTATTTACGACTACGAACTACGAAAGTAACCATTTCAATGCCATTCGCGCGATAGCTTCCCATATTTGGGTAGTGGTATATAATATGAATTATGATGTAAATGTAAAATGAATAGTGTCCGACCGAACTTTCGGTTTCGGTTTCGGTTTCGGCCTAGTTTCGGCAAAAAAATGGGTTTCGGTTTAGTTTCGGTTTCGGCTGCCATCCAGCCGAAACTACGACCGAAACCGAAACTGAATTCGGGAGGTTTCGTGCTGCGATCGGATATGTTCGGTACACTAAGCTGCGAGCGACAAAGTGTCATTTTGCTGCGATAGCACTCGTAGTCGTGTCAGGAAAGTCAGGACTTGCTGATTTGCATACGTCAAACGACATCGTGCTCTGATTACTTCAACATTATTGGATCCCAGATTAAAAAAATACATATTTGAATTCTGATGAAGTTGATAATTGTGCGCGGGCGTCGTTAGTGCAACAATGAGCAAAAGCTGTAATTCTGGAGACCCACAGCTATCTTATCTTGTTCATCTAGAATCGCGTTTTCTGAAAGAGGAGAAGGGCTATGGGATGCCCATGACTTTTAATGGAAGAAACTTCTGGTGTGGATAATGGTGATCGCACACAAGTTGAGCAAATTATTCAAGCCTATTTAACAGAGCCAAGGTTACAAGAAACGCAGATATTTATTCTTACTGGAATTCTAGCCCATTTCTGTCTTTGACAAAGGTTGCAGTGAAATTCTTGTCGGCTCCACCGACGGATGTTTCCAGTTAACAACTATTTAGTGCTGCTGGTCAAATTTATTAAAACTGGAGAAAAAATTTCTGTGGCAAAAATGTTGATAAAATTATTGTTTCTCACTTATAATATTAGATTGTTTAATTATTAATACTGATAATAATTAATTCATTAAAATTATTAATGATTGCAGCACATTGGAGCTCTTCAACGTTTTTTTTAGTTTGAGTTCAATTCTGAATGGTGATCTTACAGCAGGGCGATAATGAGAGTATCTTCCACTCTGGAACGTGCCGCAAATATACTATATCATTTTTTTATATTAGATTTTATTTTTAATCAATTAATTGTGAAACAACACAAATTAATCAAATGAAATTTATTTGCGCACGTCGGGTACGAACCCCCGACCTTCGGATTGTAAGTCTAGAGCCTTGCCTCTAGACAACGCCGGCCGTATTATTAATAGTACAGCTATTTGGGACGAAAAAAAGAGGTTACCTGGAAAGTTTTCCGGGAGTTTTGAAAATTGGTAATTTTTGGCTGTTTTCGAATTTCAAATTTGCAAACTCGTATCTTTGCCGGTCGGATAGTAAAATATTTTGGAGAAATATACGAAAAAAACGTAGTAAAAACGTACAAAATTATTGATTTTACCAAAAAAAAAATTGTTTGTACGTTAATGGTAGGAAATTTTCTCTAGTTTAATTTTGTACATACATATTTTTATCGTAAAATGAGTCGGAAAGGAGATATTGTCAAAAAAAATCTATTAGGTGCCATTTTTCCAATATGGCGGCGCGAGCGGCAAAGATACGATGTGGCAATGTTGAAATTCGAAAAGAGCACATCGAAATCTATAAAATTACCGATTTTCAAAAACTCCCGGAAAACTTTCAAGTTAAAACTACCAATTAATTGGGCTATAAGTATTATTTGTATAAAAAATATTTAGTTGTTGAACTCAGTAGATAGGTAATTTTTATTTTTATTTTATTGAATTTCATTAAAAAGAGTTCCTTACAAAATGACCAAAGTTTAGAATAAATTATTTTGTTCTTAAGATGTAAGATATTATAAAGTATTTTTTGTTTAGTGTACCTAAACAAATTAGAAAAAAAATAATTTTTTGTACCTAGTATTTTATGTTATTCGTAAATAACGTTTAAAAAGAAATAACAGACCTACAATTTCTTTTTAGATTTTCACGGCCAAAAGCATTTTCGTTGTTTGTCCGTCGACGGATCTGCCGGATCTGCCCTGATGATGGACACTGCAACGCTGTCCGAAACGTCGGCTAAAGAAGGAGGTAGCACAACACGGCATAACACCCCAAAAACAAACAACGAAAAAAACTACAATTTCTTATTTTAATATTATTTACCAAAGAGTTCATTTGAAATAAATATACCTAGAATAAGTAGTTATATGTATTTCAAATCAGTATACCTAGAATAAGTAGGTATATTTGTTTCAAATCATTATTTCAAAAAGCACAAATAATTTATTTGAAATACCAAGAGACAATTTATGTTATGTTTATTATTAGTTCAAATATCCGAGACGGGATGTTTAATATAAGATTTTAAAATAAAGGCTGACTGATTAAGATTGATTATTTTTTTTCCCATGATAACATGACCTTACATGGAAGTTTCGGTTTCGGTTTCGGTTTCGGCCGAAACTGAGATCAAAACCGAAATTCGGTTTCGGTTTCGGTTTCGGCAGCAAAAAGTAGTTTCGGTCGGACACTAAAAATAAATTATAAGTTTAAAGATTTTTTCAATACTTTTATAATTCCTAAGAATATGTGAAAAACATGAAGTTGTGGTGGATTCGGCTTTAAGCCTTGGACAAACGCGACGTTAATATCAAAAGATGCTTTATAATAATGAAATCCATTAAAAACCTTTTCCCACTAAAAATACTCAGATCCATATATTTTGCACTGTTTCAATCCATTGCCACATATGGAATACTAGCTCGGGGAAGTGCTATGAACATAGCAATTGACCCAATTCAAAAAAATTCAAAAAGCGATAATTAAACTCATTCTGAAAGTACCATTCTATACAGATTCAAGCGAAATTTACAAAACATTAGAAGTCATGTCAATAAGACAACTCTATGCCAAATAAGCACTACTAAACCTCCTCCAACACAAACTCCATATTCCAATTTAACCAAAAACAAACAAACTATAAAAAAATGTAGAATACTTAAACACATTTTTCGAGAATATACCAACTATACTCACACTGAAAAAATATATATTTTAAATATTTTTTTGTAATAAATAATCAGTTTAAAATAACCACTAATTTAAAAAATAAACAAAGAAGAAACTTTCTACTACAACACATAAATACTTGTCACACTTAAACCTAACAACGTAAACACCTCAGCATAGGTTCTCCTAGTGAGGTGTTCACGAAACATACAACATTACCCAACCACAGTTTCACATTCACAAACCTACCTTACACACAACATAATAAAAAGTTCATAAATTATATTATTATGTATAAATATTAATAACTTTATGTTAACGCTGTAATATTATATAGAAATAATAAAATAAAATAAAAAAATACAATAGAGCTCGCCATACAATCCCATACAGACCGCCACACGTAAAAAGATCATGCGTTATAAGCGCGGTTCGGGTCTTCGCTATTCGCCGTTATTCTCCGTAACCGCTGACAATGCGATATTTGAAAAATTATGCGACCCCCACTCCGCCGTAAACAGATATGTAGCTGCCGTGCTCAAGCCGCTGTCAGCCGTCAAGATCCAGTAAAAAGAAATGGTATTCCTTGGCCGCTCCCGAATTCAACTGACCCCCTCTCCTGCCGTAGGAAGAAATCTTTTATAATGTAGTGTGTAAGTAGTTCACATGTTTCCGTTTTAATACTTAGAGGTACGATTTTTTACAATGAGCGAGGCGGAATCTAAAACTTGGAACACCCGGAAAACTCTATTAATCTCGACGATGAATATTATTTATTTAATAGATTTCCTCAATGATCTACATAGGAAATTTGGTGCCCACCTTTGTATGCATTCGTTCAATAAAAAGTCATAAAATGTCACTTTTTCTACCTTCACATTTAAATGCTAACATGACTTTTAGCACTGCGGTATGCGGTACCCTTCAAACGTACATATGACCCATAAATGATATAGGCAGGTATTATATTACGTAGGTGCTCGCTAAAGGAGTAACAGTGCCTTGAGTGTTGCCAGTTTTAAATAATATTGTGTTTAAGTACTTAACCACTCGAGCGATCGAGTTAATAATTGATTACGCGTCCAGCGTCCTGGATTTCTGGGCGTCCGATTTAGAAATGTCCCGCCCTCATTTTTATATTAGTATTCATGTTTCTATTTTTTTCTGGTAATGAATTTAAAAAAATTCTCCGAGATGTTTATGATTTAACTCTCCTATTGTTTTTTTACATTTTGGTGTAGGAAATATTGACGTTTGTCTGAGATTTCTGTTCTTTCTAAAGGATACAACTTTATTTTGAATTTTCTCTTTATACATTTGTAATGTTGCATGGTAGAAGTATAATGCACATAATTGTCTGACCTTAAATTGTTTGAATAAAAGTTCTGACGAAAATTAATAGATTTATTTTTATTGTTTTTATTATTAGTTTTTGTGGTATATAAATTGTTTGTGTTTGATTTGTAAATGTACCGCTCCATCCTATAGTGCCGTAGTGTACAATTGATTGGCAGAAAGCGAAGTTTGTGATTCTAAAAAATTTTTTGTTTAATATCTCTTAAACATCTAAATATTTATCTTAGTTTCCTTACTCTGTCGTTCTAGATCTTTGTACATTGGTCATTCATCCTTAGTTCAGTGGTGGAAGATCAGTTTTTCAACATACTTTTAATAAGGACATAGGGGTTAAAATTCTTCACCGTAATAATACATAAAAGCAAAAAATTAGATAACTTAGAAGCACTTGAAATTTAAAAATTTCTCTAGCTAAAAAAACTCTAAATAATAATATTGAATAACCAAACTAATTTATCTTTTAGTCCCATCCTACCTACATCTACATAGATGTATTTCCAGTTAACTGCTCTGTTATTGCCGGAATTCCCGCTATTACCCTTCCCCCTTTGTTAACCTCCCACACAAACACCTAAATTATTTGTATATATCTGTCATAGGTAATTTTTAATATTCTCCGGATGAAGGAAGGGTTATTCCGAAACCGGTAGAGTTCAATTAAAATTATAAAGGTCTAAAACAAATTTATATATTTTTATTTAAAGTATTCAATACGGGTATGTATTGTTTCACAGTGACAATTCTCAATAATCCCAATACAAAATTACTGTAAACATTTCATTTCCTAAAATTTTACGAATGCAAATAAAACTGTGTATGTATGAATAGATATACTTGATGTTATTTTTTGAGATATATTTCGATATTATTTCAGAGAACGTATTTTGTTCTCTCCTGTGTATCATTGTAAACTTATGTACACTTGAATGTAGAAGCCTTTCATGGCGTTTAAATAAATAAATAAATAAAAGTTAAATTCAATCAATAATATAAAATTCAATCATTAAGAGGCTAGACTTTGAACCACACGCGGAACACCTGCGTCTGTCATTCTGTCCCGCTCACAATAAGTCACGCACACTTAAAATACATGCGAATGCGAAATGTGCGAATGAGACAACGCTCCAATTTACCTACAGAAATCGCTCGAAAAGGGGTTTATGGAGAATACACTTTTCTACACCGAAACTTTCACGAAATTGAAATTTAAAAAAAAAAATATTTTTTAGAAAGAAGAAGCTACATCGGTAGCTTTTTATAATTTTATAATTCTTTATGAGAGTTGAGTTAGCAGCACTTTTTCCTTAAATAATATTTTTTGATAAATCGTGCATGTTTTTTCAATGAATGTTTACGTTAATACGAAACGCATCGAAAATTCAAAAACATACCGACATAGTTTTCACCCTCTAAAAGGCAGTATAAAAAAAATATATTCATTTTGTGCAATTTTCGATGTAGAAAAGTGTTTTTTCCCGGGCGTCCTTTTTGTATGGGCCGAAAAGCGAAGTCTACGTCTTAAGTTACATAAAATTCAAATTAACAGCAAACTCACCACTCCAATTTCGACCCAATCGACGCGAAACGGTGCAATCACGCTATCAGAATTCTGTACAAGACTAAAAAATCAAGCAGATTATCATGATATGGGAGTGAACGGTCACCCACAATCCAACGTATTTGATTCCCAACAGTAAAATTTTATAAACATTTTCTTTTATTGTCTTAGGTGTACATAATATATTATATTTATAAATAAATGATATCCAGTATCTTTCCACCATCCATGAACTCGGTTTTCGTAACATAAGGGACTAAAATACTGATGGACTGTGAGGACAGAGTTTATATTTTTGGAATGCCTATTACAGACTACAGCGTGCGCCATATTTATGTGTCCCTGTGGAATACTTGCAAGCGGCAATTTGAGACTGGGTGTTCAAAAATTGTGTTGCTGTTACGTGTCATTGATAAAAAAAAACAAACCACGTGAAAATTCACATATCGTTGGGAAAATTGACGTGGGTTTTGTTTATCAATAAAAAGTGGCGCGAGTGACGTCTATGCAAAGCACAATGTGAATATTTCAGAAGATGTAGTGAGGCTGGAATGATGTGGCTTGTGTACGTTTGAGTGACAGAAAACTACGAGTTTTGAGCGTGACTTTCATACGAAAGAATATTCGGATATTGTACAGAGAAAATGACGAAGGTTTTGCTTGTATTTGTTTATTGTTATTGAACTCCGTGTTTTATTTTCATTTATTTTATGTTCAATAAAATTATTATTTAATTTATAAAAAGTTTATTTATAAACAAGTTTTGCTGTATGATTATTATTACGCGTGACAGCTGTTTCGCCTTCTGAAAGCATTATTGAACTGTGGCTGGGCCACTTACAGACGATATATTTATAAACGATATCTAAACACAAGCAACTGCTTTTTTAGAAGAGTGATTAAAATGTTATGTTATATTAAGTTGTAACACTAAATGTATTGAAATAAATAAATAAAAATTATATATAAATAGATATTTATGATGAAAAACTTATTGCTTGTGAAAATTTTATTATCTATAACCCAACACACCGTCGGATCTGCCGGATCTGCCCTGATGATGGACACTGCAACGCTATCCGAAACGTCGGCTAAAGAAGGAGGTAGCGCAACACGGCATAACACCCCAAAAACAAACAACGAAAATATATCCCAATGGATTTCCGAGTAAAATGTTGGAAATTATTAATGGATATTCATTACCCTTTTAATGTTTCCACGACTACTACTTTGTTTAAATTTGTCTAAATGTCGATAAGTGAGTTATTCCCAAACGATGATTCCGGAGTTTCTTTTTCTAACATAATTAAGTATTTTTATGGTCTCTAATATTTGAACTTGGCTTTAACCTTTGGAGGGCCAGGTTTAAAATAAAAAAAATCAAAGGTCACTTCAGAATTTATTTGTGTCGCATTTTATACGTTTACAGTAACAATTCTTTCAGATTTTAGTAGTTTATACAACTGTTGTTACTAATAATATTATTTTGTAATAGAAAATCGTAAACAAATAATGCTTTTTTTTAATTTTCACCGGTGGCCACCGGAGGGCAAACGGCCAATTAAAGGAATCAAAAATTGGCGAGCGAATTGTATTAGAGAACTATAAATTTAACTGTTTTATTTAACTCAATATAAATATTATTGAATACATAAAATATATGAAAATCAAAACGACGTAAGTTACTTTCATATAACTCTGTTGCGAATATTAAACGTGTTGCTGGGATGAAATTCGTACTCGATCATGTTAAAAAGAATCATTGGAAGTTTTGATCGTGACATTGATACAAAATAATTTATGTGTACTTTTGAGCGAAACATTGACACAAAACTAGGTGATTTTGTAACGTGACTTTAGAACAAAATTGTGAGAATATTTAAATGTAGTTCAGATGAAATGACGCTTTGTAATTATTGATCAACAGAAAAGTTTTAAATACATACCACTGAGGAAGAAGATAACACTAATAAATAATAAACGAAAATATGAATAAAAAAACAAGACACCATCAACACAAAACATCTGACAAGCGAGCTGAGTTTTGAGTGTGACTTACATTCAAAGGAAAGTATTAAGAGGATACCCGGCGGTGATTTTTCCATACAAACGTATTCCCTATTTATCTCTCTGGATTTTAACCCTAGAGAAAATATTGTTTTTGCATAAAATAGATATCAACTACTAGCG
This sequence comes from Limnephilus auricula, assembly GCA_951813805.1. Classification (NCBI taxonomy): domain Eukaryota; kingdom Metazoa; phylum Arthropoda; class Insecta; order Trichoptera; family Limnephilidae; genus Limnephilus; species Limnephilus auricula. Next base: position 6,734,157 of record OX638401.1, read on the forward strand.
TGTCGGTACTTTTTGTTTTTTTTTGATTTATAGAAGTTATGACCTTCCAAAAATCAATAAAATTGACTGGTTTAAACGCCGTCAAAAGATGTTCAGTATACAAACCAGACAATGTTTTTTTAAAAAAAGCAAAACGTACAGACATAAAATAGTTTTTTTCTTATGTAGTTGGTAAAAAAAAAAATTGAAAATCAGTCCACTTTTGGAGGAGAAAAGTGAGGAATACAAAACCTCCATTTTAGTTAGGTGTCAGTGCATTGTCCCTTTCGCTCAATATCCGGTGGAGTAAGAGCAACAGTGACAGCAATATTTTAGTAAAATCTATTTCTGCACCACCGGGTATCATCTTAAACATACATTTTCTTGAGTCAAAATGACTTAATTTTGTGCGTATCAATAATTTCTAATATTTTTATAGAAAGCAGTCATTTTGTGGTTTGACATATTTAATGAAATTAAACAATTAGTTTGTTTATGACCACGAAATTATATTTAATTTATTAATACCGACAAGCTTAATTAATAATTAAAAGTTCACAACTGCTACTAACCCTGAACAAATCGCAAGTGCGCCCCACGGTTGAATTTGGAAGCCACTCTGGTCTGGAGCCCCAAAGTACCTACCTAAGAAACACCCTCGACTCGGTGCAAAATGATTGTGATGAGAAAGTTTATTTGGTTTGATGCTAAGAGTATGGATATTGGAGAGACGGCATGTGAAGTGTGCCCGCGCGCTCCAAGTGTGCCTTTTAGAGAATTTTACCCAAACGGCTTACATTGGCTGCTGGTTTTTGGACGTTTAATACGTTCCGACAGCAGCCATTTTACATGGTGACAGCCTAAGAGTATAAATATTAGAGAGACGGCATGTGAAGTGTGCCCGCGCGCTCAAAGTGTGCCTTTTCGTGAATTTTACCCAAACGGCTTACATTGGCTGCTGGTTTTTGGACGTTTAATACGTTCCGACAGCAGCCATTTTACATGGTGACAGCCAATGTCAGCCATGTGGGTAGAATTCTCGAAAAGGCACACTTGGAGCGCGCGGGCACACTTCACATGCCGTCTCTCTAATATCCATACTCTTAGGTTTCATGACATTTTCAAGTGTAGATTTGGACTAATGATGCGAACTTTGACCGTGTCAGTTTTCTATGTAAGAGATGTTTTTAATAACACTGACGTGCAAAATTGTGGTTTAATGATCTATGACATCTATGTTATTAAATAATGACAATTACCTTTGGAATGTATTGTATGGTAAACTCCCTTCAGACGTTCTGGAATAAAACAATAATGAATTATTGATATACATTTATACAGGACATTTTCATAAAATGTGAATTTGATATGCAAACGTTATACATGGAAAGATGTAATGACTCAAGCGATGATTAGTGAACAGTTCTGAAAGCTCAAGTTGATTCAATTTTTCTATTCACGGTGTTTCTTTCATCTTTTGACGGCCGGCGTTGTCGAGGGGTAAGGTTCTGGGCTCCCAATCCGAAGGTCGCGGGTTCGAACCCGGCGTGAGCAAATAATTTTTATTTATTTATTTTTTTTTTTTTAAAAGAAAGACAAACATTCCCGGGTTACGAATAACCCAACAATATTTGAAAATCTCCTACTACTAATATTTTTGTTTTATTTAACAATTAATTAATACTCTCAGTATCGCCCTAGAATTGAAATATTGCTTGAAATGACTTTAGCCGTGTTTGGTGACCAGATCTGAATAGCCAGGTACTTCCCCACCTTTCTCTTCCCCATTTACTTCCCCTCCTCACTACCTTCAGCCTCATAACATTAACACCCCAATTGGGGATGCTGTAGTCTCACTGGCTCCAGATGGGAGCAGTTGGGACTCTTAAGGGATATTCATTTTTTTTTTAAACTCACAACATTCCCCAATATGGAGAATTGTTAATCATATATAATACGCGTGTACTTCACTTAACATTCCACTGACTTTGAACAGTAGGAAGTAGGAACTCTCTGAAAATCTAAACAAATCTCTCGAAAAAGACAGCATTCCCACCCCGACGGCTGTGCTCTAAAGATTGCAATCCGTTTGTTAAAATAGGATAATCTATCAAACAGACCACCCGTCTCTGCAAGTTTTTTTTTAGGTATTTGGGAGCTCCTGACCAGAGGTGGCTGCCAATTCATCCATAGGGAGTATACTTTTAAAGTATATGCGAGCCCTGTGCAGTACGCACAGTTTCTGAGAGGCTAACTTAACCCTGGCTTCGATGGAGCCCCTAAAAAAAATGGCTCACCATATGATTTTTCCAATTAAAACTACTTAGAACAACTGAAAATAATAACCCACACAAATTTTATTGGACAAATTGAACGTTGTTGTTCCCTCACTTTTTGCCATTTCATGTAAAAAAAAACATTTACAAATTGTGGTCCCAAAATTTGGTTTCATAAAATGTACCTTTTGATTATGTTTGGTTAAATTTAAGACTTGAATATAGTAAGGGAGACGCGACGAATTCTGTGGGGTCTGTGAGGTTATGAGTTGAACCAAAAGGCGAACCAATTAGCCTCAGGGGTTAAAGTCCAAAGGTTGATATATTTTGACTAACGGCAATGAAGTAACTGGCCCCCTAGCACACTCGATCGATAAGGATCAATAGGATAATTGTAGGTAACTTCTCATCGTTCCCTAGGACCACTGCACATCGCTAACGTACAAACAAGAGTTGATGTCGAAAGTGTTAAGGAAACTTAGTCATTGTGAACTGTCACTAATTCGTTGGCGATCTGCAGTCACGCTAGGGAACAGTGAGAAGTTACCGATAGTTATCCTATCGATCGTTATTGATCGACAGATTGTCGGTAACTTATCATCGTTCCCTAGGACAACTGCACATCGCTAACGTACAAACAAGAGTCGATGTCGATTATGTTAAAGACACTTAGTCATTGTGAACTGTCACTTATTCGTTGGCGATCTGCAGTCACGCTAGGGAACGATGAGAAGTTACCGAAAGTTATCCTATCAATCGATATCGAACGAGTGTGCTAGGGGCCCTGGGATGCTAGCATAGTCGATTGATAAGGATCGGTAGGATAACTGTCGGTAACTTCTCATAGTTCCCTAGGACAACCGCAGATCGCTAACGTACAAATAACAGTTGATATCGAATATATTAAGGACACTTAGTCATTGTGAACTGTCACATATTCATTATTTTTTTAAATTGATAAACTAATGTTTAAGACAAGATTTTTTATGCATAGCACAAAGGGTTACAATTATTATAAGCAATACTTATTAGCCTGAAACACTCATCAATATTGAAAAACTCTCCCGAGAAAAGATACATGCGCCGACGGGACTCGAACCCGCACCCCTCTGTTTGCTGGACAGGAGCTCTACCATTAAGCTACGGCGGGTTACCTCCTACGCGCCAAATGATTCAATATATACCTAGTGTTTCAGGCTAATAATTATTGCTTATAATAATTGTCACATATTCGTTTGCGATATGCAGTTGTCCTAGGGAACGATGAGAAGTTACCGACGATCGGTCGGTAACTTCATATCGATCGACCATGCTAGCACCCGTGGAGTGACATTTATCAACACGCGACACTTCACGTATGCACTCCCGTAGGCTTCACATACACACATTACATTGACCCAAGCTATTTCCAAACTTCCGCTGACCAGAAGCACGTTTCAGCACTCTAAAAGTGATCCAAATTTCAATCCAAAGTTGTTATGTTGTGTCATTGCTCCACACTTTTCCGCAGAGCCGATTTGTTGGAATTATTAAAGTTATTTTGCACGTGCCATCGATTATTTTCACAATAAAGAAATAATGTAATATAAATGCGTTGGCGATTAGGACACGATTAACATAACGCCATGCAAAGCTTTTATGCGATATTATTAAATTTCCTACCTGTAACTTTTTGTATTTTTGTATATCAGAAATATTTTTTTTATTAATTTTATTACCAGTTTTGATAGCCGTAAAAAATTATGGAACGTAACTTGGCTTGCCTAGGTGAAAACTGAGACATTTTGTTAAAGAGCCATTGACCATCGACTGAGAATAAATTAAAAATGCTTGCAACTGTACAGGGAGGTTCCGATGAGAAAGATCGATTATTCTAAACAAAATGTCTAAACAAAATAAGTGTGTAAAAAAAACTGAAATAAATAAACAGAAAATCTCAGGTATTTTCGTTACCAAACAAGTTCTCGGATATGATTTAATGATTTTAATTGAACTAAAATTAAAATTATGTAAAGTGTGTTTATTAGACTACGTATTGATTTATTTTGCTGTATGATTATATGATTTGAAATTTGTGTTGTAAAATACAATATTTCGTTTGAAAATTTAACAAATCTGCCAACGACCAACGGTATAACCTTACTATATTATAAATTAACTTTGTTTTTCACAATTTAAAAACTGCTTTTACCAGATAAAATAACAATCTTTCAAAATTAATTTATGTTTTTTTTGTAAAAAAGAGTCAATACATCTAGAATTCGATTTAAAAGGGACAAATTTCCGGTATTGTCTGGTTATACCCAATTAATAATTTAAGCTGCCGATAATTTGAAAAAAAAAAATAGTCGAAGATAATATTGTTAATTCTGAAACTTGAAATGTGGGATTGACAAAAATGACGTTTAAATCAATGGTGGCAGTAGCTGAATTGCTAAAGGCGTTCGTCCCGTTAAGACGAGAATGAGGTTCTGGGTTCGAGTCCCAGTTACGACCGTTATCTTTTATTTTTGTGTCTTGTTCATTTTCATATTTTCGTTTAGATTATTATATTAGTGTTATCTTCTTCTTCAATAATATATGGGCGTTTTCCAAAAAAGATGTCGGTGACGTAATCGGAATTCCACTTAAGTGAGATGCTGCATTTCGATTAAAAATATACATAAATTTATTAAAGAAAGAATGAACTTCATGACAAAAAGTATTTAAATAGAAAATGTCAATAAACTTCGAAAATAATTGCAATTTAAGTTTAATACTATTGGTAAGAAATTCTTTTACGTCACTTTTATCATAAAGTTTATAAAGAAAATTAAAAGAAATTCATTATTTCAGATTTTTATTTACGAATTGAAAACACAATCAGTCTCCTAAAAAATATGAATAATCAAGCTTATTGAATTAAATATTAAGTTTTTCAATAAAAATATTCTTTTACGCTACTTTTGGATACTTTGTACTGTATATTTTGCGTTCTAGAAAGACGAATATAAGTTTTTGTTTTACGAATGTTTAATTATAACAAATTTAAAATTAATCATGAACTATATCAATAAAAAAAAGAACAAATTTCTTTGAGATATAATAATTGATCTTAGAAAATAAATCACAGCAATAACAGGACAGTGGCGTAAGGGGAAAAATTTGGTAACGTTTAGGAATTCTAAGGCCTCGGCCAGACTGAGAGGCTTGCCCGGTAGCGACAGCGGGCGCGAAATATCAGTCGTATGTGTACGCACGTTGTGGCTACACTGCTGAAAGCGCGACAAGCGACTGGTATGGGAAGAGTGGAAGATACTCTCAGTATCACCCTGGTGTAAGACCACCATTCAGAATTGAAACGTTGCTTAATAATGACTTTAACCTGTTTAGTGACTAGATCTGAATAGCCAGGTACTTCCCCACCTTCCTCTTCCCCACCTTCCTCTTCCCCATCTCCTTCCTGTCCCCACTTACCTTCAGCCTCAAACGTACCCCGATTGGGGATTCCATAGTCTCACTGGCTCCAGATGGGAGCAGTTAAGACTCATGTGAGGTATTCTCTATAAAAAAGGACGATTTTACGTACTACCGCCACCGTGGAAGGCCCCCCGCGCAAGTACTTTTTCTTCCACTTGTTCTTTTTTCTTTTCTTTTTTTTTCGTTTCTGTTCTCTCCAACGTCTTCTTTTTTCTATTCTTCTTTGGTTAGCTCTCTGATTATATTTTGATGTTATTTTTGTCTTTGTAACTCTTTTTTCATAAAGGCTTCATATTTTTCAGGGTCGTTTTTAATTTTGTCTCTGTACCTTTTTGATTTTTCTGCAGCTTTCAACGGCATATTTGAACATAAAATTAAAATAAATTATTTATAAAAATGCACAAATAATTAGATAGGTAATAATGGGCTACACGTGCATACCGTGTATAGCCTGAAATAGGTAACTAAGCTGAAAGGGTATTAAAGTACTTGTTAATGTACACAACTTTAATTAGGTACAGGATTAACTAAAACACACAGGAACATAAATCATGCTACATTTTATACTTAATTAATCAAAATTGTATGAACCAGCTGATTTTATACTGAATTTCAGAGTTGCCTCTACAGTAATAGTTGCTCATATTGCTGTCTATATTAGTACTTCGACACCATTTCGACTCTTTCAGAATTAATCTTTAATAATCTTAATTAATAAAAAAAAGAAAAAAAATTATACACATAAAAATCAAATAATTTTTTCTTTTTAGCTATGCTGTTCTTTTTTTTCAATGCTACATATATCACTCAACCCACATATCTACATGTAATAGTTACATTTTGAAGATACATGCAAAATATAAATTTAATTAGAAAATTGTAACACACCCAAATACCCTAAAAGACGGACAGAGTGAACCGACCTTTAGAATTCCATTACGTCACTTTTAAGTTCCATTCACGACACCGTTGCGTAAGAGAAGTAGCGTAATCGCGTCAATATTTTTTCGAAATGTATTTATCAATAAATTATGAAACTTTTGTTTGTTCTAACTAAACATTTCATAAAACAATAAATGAATCAATTTAATACAAAGTAGAGTCTAATACATTCTGGTAAATTACCTGGAGAAATACGGAAGCGTTGGTGGAACACTTTTTTAGTACAGCCGAGAACGACCACTTTTGTTACGATTTCTTGGCAAACTGGCTGTAAAAAACCAAGCATGGCCGCCCTTCATAGACTAAATAGGGTTGCTATTTTCGAAAATATTCATCAATTTGGTAATATTTTTATTGGAAGACGTCAATAATGTGGTGGCGTAGGCGGAAATTCCACCATACGCTATTTCGTAGGACAACTCAATATCTGGTATTTAAATTATTTTGCACGATAATTAATCTATATTATGGTTGCAAATCGAAAATATTATCATATACTATTAGTAGAATTAGAAATAAATACTGGGATAACATTAAATAACATTAATTTTTGAACTCTTACTGGTAGTGGTAGGTGTAGGACATACCAGAAACAGTGACCTGTAGTCTTACTTATTTTAAAATAATATCGAAATTTAATAGATTTATTCATTATTTTTAGTCCATAAAGGTATTTATTTGTTATTATATTGGTAAAATATATGGTTGGTCATTAAAACCGACACAACAAAAGTTACTGATCCTGAAAGTGATGGGATACTGACTTTTATCTATGTACACTTTTTTTGAAAAACGCCCATATAATACTGTAGGTAGGTCTAATTCAGCAAGATTAGAGATTACATTTCCGACAGTGATGTTCTCAAACTTTTATTGTTATTAGAACCTACATATTGTTATTAGAGATAATGGTACCCATACAATTGTAGAATTTGATAAATCGAAAAGTTTAAAGTTTTATTTTTTTAAAGTACCTAACCTTTTTTCATTATCACTGGAGTTTTCTTTTCTGAAGTAGAATAACATGTTTGAAACATGCTGTAAGCCAGTAATACATCTGTTTAAGTACATTATCGTTGTAGGAAGGAGGAATCACAGAGCTGAACTCAAGAACCAGAAATGTATGACGACGGGAAATGATACTTCAATTACGATTTAAATTGCTTCAAAATAGCGTAAATCTAAAATTAAAATAATGTATTCGTACGTTACCTCCTGATTTATTTGTTAAACGATGCGATAAAAATAAACGCTAACTAGAATTAATGTATTTACAGATGTCGCGAACTGTCATCGTCACCGAAAGAGGACAAGGTTCTAAATGACTTTTTTTAAATTGAAAACCATTTCTTTTGCTCCTTTTTAGAACCAAACCAATTTTCAGAGCAATCTGTGTTGTATTTCCGTAGATACTTGTATATACGTAGATACAAGTTCTAACATTAATTTTTTAAAGCTTCCATTTATTTTACAGGGTTCTAACTTAGCCTTACTACGTTCTGAGGTGACAAAGTTTGAAAAGACGAAATATATTTCAATTTCTGATTTTGAGGTTCAATCTTGTGTAAAGTATCGTAGTTTAACATATTATTTTAAAATAAACTATTTATTTACAACGTGGATCTTGGAAGTGCATTAGGGAAATGTAATTTGAGCATTATGCAATTATTAATTATGCCCTTGCTGGTTGCATATGATTCTATCTGCCCTTTTAGGTATGTTCTGAAATGGTAAGTACCTATATGTCCAATTTAAATATTGCAGTGTATTGGTTTCGGGTTTTTCCGAGTGTCGGCGGAGATACCCGAGGGATTAGATATAACTGAGCGGTTCCGACAGCGGAGCCCAGTGATGGTATGTCTGGGGAAATGTCCCTAGATCTAGGGGAGAAAAATATTTTTTTAGGGAAAAGGGAAATCAGCACAAAATCTAGGGAAATTTTGAACTCTGGCAAAAAAAAATTTACTTATGAAAATATTACTGGTAATTGCTTGTCGCTAATTATTATTTTTGGAATTCCGATGAATCTTACGTATCGTTACATAAATCTAGCAATGTTGTTTTTAACACTGATAACTAAAAATGATATTATGTATCTAAAAAGATAAATGGGGACTTCAAAAAAAAAAAAAAGAATTTAGGTTTCAAGTTATGTTTTTAGACATTTTTTCAGTTTCGGTGATTGCGGTTGATTTTCATTGTGCAAAATGATTTTCATGAGGAATTCCGTTTCTAATTAGCAAAAAGTGTTTTATTTGGAAAGGCACAGTATTTTAAGCACATCCACTAAGTTCCGATATCTTTCCAATTAATAAACATATAACAGGATTAGTGTTACACAATCAGCAAACAACAGGATTAGTGTAACAACATTAGGCATAAGTTCAATGTTCAGCTACTAAGTTCCAAATTTTTAAGTTAATTTCCAATATATTCGGTGTTTAACACAACTTATATTATTGTGCGTTTAGTAAAACGCAGACAAATACAGGCTACGATGGATATACCTTCAACTTCTGAAACAAGGAGGAACCTTTGGGATGCGGAAGAAGCTTCAAAAAATCCCAATCAAGAAGCCCAAATTTGACTATTTACAATGTAATAACACAGACAACCCCCCCCCCCCCAACCCCATCCCTGACGTGGGTTTTGATTTGCCAAGGTAGTACCTACGAAAGCTGGGGAAAGCTGGAAAAACATATCTCAAAATTGGGTAGAGTGAAGTTAGAACCCTGTCCAACCAAAGTGGCGATATTGCGCCAAGGTTAAAATATTTTGAATGAGCTGTCAAGATTAAATGAAAATGATTAAGAATTTCTATATTTGCACACGAAAAAGAAAAACTATCACGTTGATAAAGTCAAAAGTATGCCAGTTGACAGGTCGACTTGTAAAATAAGAATATTATAAAGTTTTTGACACATCTGGAATAACTTATATAATATGAGTTTTTTTTTAATTTCTACTCTAATTCTACTCTACATGCCATTAAGTTTATAACTGAGTCTAGGTCATATTTGGATATGCTGTGTGAGAGGTCTTTAAGAAAAAGGAGGGATCTTAAAGACCGTAGGTCGTTCCAGCGAGCTTTTAAGCACATAAATGAGTTGTAAAAAGTAACAATTTTCATGCAGAAATCGTCATCAATATACAATTGTTGGGCACGCGTTCAATGAATCTCCCATTACGAAGCAATTTCCATTTAAATTCCGGAAGAACAGACACAGTTTTTCTTCCTAGTGAAAGATTTTGAAGATTGCGAATCATCTGCTAAGACAGGGAAATAAACATCTATCAGACAGTGTGACCGTTTTTTTCATAAATAGATGTTTTTTCGGGATATAGGAGCTCTAGATCTGTTAGTGGCCGATTGATCCAAAGTTTAGGAATCTCCCCCAGGTGTCGAGGGTTTAATCCTAGTTGGCTAATTGTCTATTATTTAATCCAAGTTTTCCTTAAAAAAATACCTTTTCCTCAAAATTACTTCAAAAATTCTTGACTCTGCAAAAACGGACAGTCCGTTTAATAAATTCCCCCTATCTTTAGGACACAATCGTGAGGTAGGAATTCTGTCATTATTCTACTGGTATTACAATGTAAGATGCTCCGAGAAACTAGCGTCATTGATCCCTTCGGTACCGGTGAATATTCGGCAAATGTACGTATACAATTGGCGTTTGTCGCATGAGAACGGGTCGCTTCTACGACTCGTGACTTCAACTGAACGAGTGGAACGATTTGCCGGTTCTGTGTTTCTGTGTTTTTCCTTCCTCCTACAACAGTGGTTTTTAACCTGGGTTCGATCGAACCCCAGGGGTTCGGCGAGTCAGTCTCGCGGGTTCGGAGGAAGTCAAGACTCACCCCCGATTTGAAGTAAATATTAATTATTACGTTTTCGTTTTTGTGTGAAAATCATGTTTTAAGCCGTGTTCACTCCTCGCTCTTCTCAAAAAGACCCTCTGCTTAGCATCTTCAAAAACATCTCTGAAAGAAATTATTTTCCTCAGGACCTCCTGGGTGGAGTTTATGCAAAAAAAAAACATAACAGGGAATCTTTGTCATATTTTAACTGAAAAAAGACCTGAAGTGGCTTCCAAATAAATATGTCCAAACCAGTTGGTAGCAGAGTGGACAAGTGCATCGGATTTTCAACGCTCTGCTAACTAATTCCTCCATCAATAATGGCTTATTTTCACAAACGAGGGATTCTGAAAATGTATGGAATACTTAAAGATCATTTTTCTGATTTTAATCATCCTACAAAAAAAAATTGTTTTTTATGTTTTTATTCAAATTTATTCATAGACAAAACCAGTTGGCAAGGGCGCCAAATACGCACGTCCAAAAACATCAAAGTACACGGAGAAAAATGTTATTCTAAAATACGATCATTTTATTCGTAAAAACGGTTAAACGGGACTGAAGTTCTTACGAACAAATTAACAGTGTTTCAATGTTTATTGGCGGGAAAATATAAGAATTATTTGTTGGTTTACGTACGAAATTACGTATACCATCAAATTATTCTTACAATAGAATGTTCATATTTTTCTCCGTGTACTACTGTCAGAATTTTTTTAAATCCGGCCAACGCTTATGACGTCACTCGATAGCCCCGCCCCAAAATATCGTTTTGGCGGTATAACAAAAATGAGAAACGTAGACCCGCTGTAGAAAATTTATTCGACAACATAAAAATGCCATAATAATCGTCATCTTTTCCTTCATTTTTTAAGCAACAAAAATGTGAGGAAAAACCCTATTGTGCAATCCTATAATGTTTAAAAGAATGCAAACCTTCACAGATTATTCGTAACCGAGAATGTTTGTTTTTTTATATGAGTAGTTTCCAAACTCAATTTAACTACAAAAATACATGATTGAATAATGAAAGCAAGGACATAATCCTCCAAAACAGTTTTCGAATAATTCAGTAAAATGTACAGCTGTAGAAACAAGTCCGAAATGAAAGCTGTTAGAGGAAAAGCTGTGAATAATTGACTCGAGGGCGGATGAAGGAACGGGGAAACGTGTCACTGGAAACTGGAAACTGATAAATGGGATAGGAAGAACATAGTTTTTGATATGAATTGTTGATTTGTAAGCACTAAAAACATTTTTATTTTGAGGCTCTCATTCTTATTTTATTAATGAAATATTTTTATAATGTTAAAAAAGCATTACAAAAACACAGAAAAGAAAAAATAATTGAATTTTGTTCACCTGTGCTCCAAAAAGATTGAATGACACACACCAACAGCAAAGAATCTCACAATTCTACTTCCGGCTAGTGATCTTGGGATATTGATTCTTAGATTGGCACAATTGGAATTTTGTCAAAGGCACTTGTATAATTTGTATGAGACGGATACTTGAACTGTATGGCCGTGGTTGACTCATATAAAGATGATTGTTAACTACAACAAAATTATGCTTTAAAGTACACTTTTTATTCCGGTGGATGTGTAGAATTAGATAACCATGTTTTCTTTTATATTTGATACTCATAAATTGACATCGGATTATATGCACTAACAAAGTGCCAAAATATGCATGCAAATATGCACTAAAAAAGGCCGAAATATGCACTAAAAACCCCTGAAATGCCCAAATTATGCATAATGTAAAATCACAAAACCATTTTTATTTTTATATATTTTAATTAAAGACGGTACAAAAACAGTGAAATATTCTTAAAATTATTAATAGTTTTTGTGACCATATGCAATTAAGTATTTTTCCAAAATTTCGGTCGCAAATTTGTGAAGTTTGTCACCCAGTATTAATTTTGTACGCCGAAAACAACCTCTCTACGGCCAACTGTCGTCATTTGACAAAATTAAAAATTTGGCATACTTCTGGAGATTTTTTAAAAAAAAAATTTTATTCACTTTACGAATCGTTTCTAATATTTAATTACCTGGGAAGGGCGTTGGTGAGTACGATCATTGTTTCCAGTATTTCTATTGATTTAAATAGAGGAAGATTTTTTGTTTCTAATTTTTTTATGGCATCTGGTAACTTGTGGAAATGTGTTGAGATGAGGGCGATATTCTTCGGATTCGTAATCAAATGCTAGCTTGCTTGACTGAATTGCAAAGGCCTCAGACCTGTCAAATTGACCAGCGAAAAATGCACGATTGGGAAAAAAGGCTAAAATATGCATTAACGCCGTAATTAGAGAGTTATATGCGTTTGCATATGTAAATATGCAAGTGCATATAATCCGATGTCTACTCATAAACTCATGTTGTCATATTTAATTCCTTTCAGCGGTGAGAATACCCAGCGGCAATCAACATACGTTAGAATGTAAAATATATTTCCAAATAATAATAAAAAAATGTAGATATCTCACACACAACTTGTTTTATTTACATTTTTTAAATCGACCGTCCTCATTGAAAGACCATATTAGACAAAGAACGTAATACCGAATTTTACGAACAGTGATTCAAATTGGGAATTATGAACACTATATTCAATTTGGAATTACGTCTAACATAAAATTTGATTCGTTATCCTCACTATTTGAACTTTAAGTTCTAGACCACACATTACGAAAAAACATAATTCGGGTAAACTTTTTAATATGTTCATTGCGCATAATTTTTTATTAATTTTCACAAGATTATAACGTGCACGAATTTCAGCAGTCGAACAGCACAATTATTATTTTAAAACTTTCTATTTTGAAGTCCTTGATTGAGCTCTTACACGCAAAATAAACGTTTGGTTCGTTGGGTAAATAAGTGAATAAGTTTGAAATCAAAATTGAAATCACAAATCACCGTTTAACGAACCTCTTTATTGCTTAGTATTGTGCTTACAAAAAATACACAACACTTTTAAAAATTAAAAAAATATATATTTGAAAGTACCACAAAATAGATAACTATTGTCACAATTAATCTTAGTAATTAGGTTTAACCGGTAATAAAAATGAAAATTGAAATTGGGAGAGGGTAAAGAAAATCATATAAATAAGTCTCAATGTGGCCTAACCACAGTGTGCCAATGGCCTTGAAAACCGAAATACGGTCACAATAATAAAAAAATTAAAATTATCGCAGAACTCAATAATAACATTATTAAGTTTGATTTATATTAAACTTTTAAAAAAATAGAGTTCTACGAATTAAACATAAAAATAATAATTAATTTTTGTAAGAGAAACTCTATTTTTATAACTTTTGAAGGTTATTCCCATCAATGTAATAATGATACAAGAATAATAAATTATATATTCGATATTATTACATCTCTTTAAAAGCATTACGGTCAAATTTTGATAAATTTAAATTTTGTGATTTTAGTGTCCGACCGAACTTTCGGTTTCGGTTTCGGTTTCGGCCTAGTTTCGGCAAAAAAATGGGTTTCGGTTTAGTTTCGGTTTCGGCTGCCATCCAGCCGAAACTACGACCGAAACCGAAACTGAATTCGGGAGGTTTCGTGCTGCGATCGGATACGTTCGGTGCACTGAGCTGCGAGCGACGAAGTGTCATTTTGCTGCGTTAGCGCTCATAGTCGTGTCAGGACAGTCAGGACTTGTTGATATGCATAAGTCAAATAACATCCTGCTATGATTATTTCAACATTATTGTATGATTATTTCAACATTATTGTAATTCTGGAGACCCACAGCTATCTTATATCTTATCTAAAAAAAAATGAAAGAGGAGAAGGGCTGTGCTATGCCCATGAAGTTTAATGGAAGAAACTTCTGGTGTGGATAATTGTGATAATCGCATATCACAAGTTAAGCAAATTATTCAAGCCTACTTAACAGAGCCAAGGTTTCAAAGAAACGCAGATATTTATTCTTACTGGAATTCTAGTCCATTTCTGTTTTTGACAAAGGTTGCAGTGAAATTCTTGTCGGCTCCACCGACGAATGTTTCCAGTTAACAACTATTTAGTGCTGCTGGTCAAATTTATTCAAACCGGAAAAGAGATTTCTATGGCAAAAATGTTAATAAAATTATTGTTTCTCAGTTATAATATAGATTGTTTAATTATGAATACTGATAATAATTAATAATTAATTTATTAAAATTATTTATTCATTAAGGAGCTCTTCACATTTTTTTAGTTTGAGTTCAATTCTGAATGGTGATCTTACACCAGGGCGATACTGAGAGTATCTTCCACTCTGGAACGTGCCGCAAATATACTATATAATTTTTTTTATATTAGATTTTATTTTTAATCAATTAATTGTGAAACAACACAAATTAATCAAATGAAATTTATTTGCGCACGTCGGGTACGAACCCCCGACCTTCGGATTGTAAGTCTAGAGCCTTGACTCTAGACCACGCTGGCCGTATTATTTATAGTCCAGTTATTTGGTTCGAAAAAAAAAGGTTACCAGAAAGTTTTCCGGAAGTTTTGAATATTGGTAATTTTTGGCTCTTTTCGAATTTCAAATTTGCCACCTCGTTCTTTGCAGGTCGGATAATATTTTGAATAAAATATTTTGGAGAAATATACGAAAAAAATGTGGTGGTGTAGATGAATAATAGTTTGCGGCGCTCGTACTACAAAATTATTGATTTTATCAAAAAAAAATGTTTGTACGTTAATTGTAGGAAATTTTCTCTAGTTTAATTTTGTACATATTATATTTTTATCGTAAAATGAGTCGGAAAGGAGATATTGTCAAAAAAAAGCTATTTGGCGCCTTTTTTTCAATATGGCGGCGCGAGCGGCAAAGATACGAGGTGGCAAAGTTGAAATTCGAAAAGAGCACATCGAAATCTAAAAAATTACCGATTTTCGAAAACTCCCGAAAAAACTTCCAGTAGAGAGGTCATTTTTATTTTTATTTTATTGAATTTCATTAAAAAGAGTGCCTTAAAAAATGACCAAAGTTTAGAAGAAATTATTTTGTTCGATGTAAGATATAAAGTTTTTTTTTTTTTTAGTGTACCTAAACAAATTAGGTGCGAGAATCAAGTGGTGTGTGGTTCGAACAGGTCGTATCTAGATTACTCCTGTCTCCCTTTTCAAATAACTAGTGTTTTATTCAAGTTACAAATCTGAAATTTGTTATGTAAACGCGTAAAAATCGGCGTAATCTGCTACATTTCGCGAAATAAAATTATCTCTCTCGGAAAAGAAGTCATATTGGTTTTAAAACTTGTGTTTTAAAAATATCAAATCTCTTTGCTTGAATTCATATCACATTCTAAAACATACCCTTCGCGACATCTCAAGTGTTTTGGTTTGAGTGAACTTCATAAAAAAACTAATGTAAAAGAGGTTCATAGTGTCACCAAGAGAACTGGAATACAGCTAAGAAGACCTAAGAAGAGCCATGAAGAAGCGAAAATATCCAAGAAGAGGCAAGAAGAGACAAGGAGAGCCAAGGAGAGGTATGAAGAGACACGAAGAAGCAAAAAGAGCCAAGAAGAGACGAGAAGGGACAAGAAGACTCAATAATAGATGAGAAGATTCACGAAGAGGCAAGAAGAGACAAGACGAGCCAAGGAGTGGCGGGAAAATCCAAGAAGAGCCGAGAAGAGGCAAGAAGAAGAATGGGAAAAAAAATCATAACGCTAAATCCATTCCTTTATTCCTGCCCATCCTACATTCCAATATTGGCTTATTAGGTTGCCATGTATACCTGTCGATTAAACTCCAACCTCCTTCCTATCCTTAGAGCACGTGTTCCAGTCCTAACAAATCAGTGCCCCCTGGTGTACCGGTCTCACCGGGACAGGATTGCTCCTGGCTGGGGTGGTACAATCGTATCGTATCGTATCGTAGTGTACCTAAACAAATTAGGTTAAAAAAAAATAATTGTGTTTTGTACCTATTATTTTATGTTTTTCGTAAATAACGTTAAAAAGATATAACAGACCTACCATTTCTTATTTTAATATTATTTACGAAAGAGTTCATTTGAAATAAATATACCTAGAATAAGAAGTTACATGTATTTCAAATCAATGTACCTAGAATATGTAGGTATATTTATTTCAAATCATTAATTCAAAAAGCACAAATAATTTATTTGAAATATTTATTATTAGTTCAAATATCCGAGACTGAATGTTTAATATAAGATTTAAAAATAAAGGGTGACTGATTAAGATTGATTATTTTTTTCCCATGATTACATGACCTTATATGGAAGTTTCGGTTTCGGTTTCGGTTTCGGCCGAAACTGTGATCGAAACCGAAATTCGGTTTCGGTTTCGGTTTCGGTCGTAAAAAGTAGTTTCGGTCGGACACTATGTGATTTTAATGGTAATATTTTATATATTTCTGTAAATACTCGATAAAAAGTATAACTTTATTATAACCACTTTATTTTTAATTGTTTTGCTTGTTCTTAAAAAACAAAGAAAACATTTTCATCGTTTGTTCGTAGCTTCACCACAGTTATTTGGCAGTGACAATGTATATGTGAAATAACCATCACATGTACAAATAAATATACAAATATAAGTTTTTGTAAAAATAAGTTATTTTATTGCTGACAAATGAAAACTGTTTTGGAAAGGCCACGGATTTTTATAAGCAAAATAATTTTTTAATGAAATTTTACGTAGATTAACGCCATATTTGTACGAAAATCTGCAGTCATTTTACATAATAAATAATGGCATAAAATCATATCATACGATTTTTGATCTCTAACATGAAAAAAGTCAGATGTTTGTGAAAAGATGATTGGTTTGCAGGTGATGTAGATAATGATGATTGGTGAAAACCGCTACGTATTTTTTTCTACACTGTTGGTTTTGTTGCTTACGTTTAATTATTTATAAAGGTTTTCAATTCATTAATAATTTGAATATATTAAAATCTTTTTCCTTTACTATATTCTTTCTGCCTCTAAAAAATATTCTTTCGTATAGCACGATTGCAATTTTCAAAGAGAAATAGTCATTGAGAAACAGTATTCCTTACTTAACTGAATTTTTCATCAGACAACACTAAATTTTCTATTTTTAAGAGGTAATAAAGATCTATCAAAGATTTATTTGTAAACGATAATAAGAAGATTTTTAAAAACACCCGCCAAAATGATTGACAGTGAAAAGAGCGGGAAAATAAACACTCACCTTCATGCGGCAACGTCATCATATCCAGGATGTCAGTCCCAACTTCTTCAGACCGGGGGCACGGGATGTATCCATACTGCGGGGCTTTGCCCCCCCTCCCGGGAGACACGCGGTAATGCCTCTTATCCGACATGGCTTATTATCACAACAAATAATTAAATCTAACCGGCTGTCGAGACGATGCGGGAAAATTAATTGTCTATGGAAAACTAAACATGGCGGACGCCCTCCGCCGCACGGCGGCCGCGGTAACTGCCGCAGCTGGACTGAAATCCTGAATACGACAGATCTACAGATATTTAAACATTATCACGAAGAAACCTTTGACACTTTGTAGAAAATTCCAAACAGAAAATATCCATCAAAATCTAGATGTGAGCGTTCGATATACCCCTTATGTCGTGGGGTTTTAGCTGTTTTTCGGTTGGTTTGAAAGTTGAAGTCCTTTTTCATATTGCGCAACGGTATCTGGTGGCGGTTTTGCAAACCCGGAAAGGATTTTGCCATTTTCAAACAAAATTCCGATAAAAAATAATTTTTACATGCCTTGTTGAGAGCTTGTCGCGCATTTGGGGGATAATAATGGATTTGCATGGCTTTGGATACAGCAGTTATTTACGACAACGAAATTGGTTCTGCATTATGAACGATAAAGCTTTCTCTTTGTGTTTTCTTTTGTAGATATTCAAATTGTGTTCACAAAATATTAAATTTGTTATATTTTAATACTTTTGTTATATTTGTTATATTGTGATTACTGAACTGAACAAGAGTTTCAATTGCCGTAGCCAGCGGGACTATTTAATTATCAATTTGGAGTGTGTTCTGAGTTGTGAGGTTGAAGGAAAAGGACAGGAGGGAGAGATGGAAAAGAGAAAGACTGGTTTTTTAAATATTTAATTTAATTTTGTTACTTTGAAAGAAAAGTGGAATTTATTTTACTTACCTATATAAAGATGGTAGGTATTTTCAAATTCTAATTGCACATAGCCAATTAAGATAGGTATTAGTTTTAAGTCACTATTAGCAACAAATCTTAGCTGTATTTCGCTAGCTATAAGTCTCTTTAGTTTTTTGTTGCTGTAAGTCCTGGTTGTAAGTCACTAGATATTAATCATAGTATAGTGGATCTCTAGTTATAATCCTAGCTGTAGGCTATTATTTATAAGTTATAAGTTGAAGGAGATATTTCACCTCCTCTTGGTAGCTTACCATAGGATAACGTATATTATTAATAAACAAGTTCATAGTCGCTATAGGTAGACTACTCGGCTACCTTATCGGATATAAACCTATTATTTATAGGTTCGAGTACCGAATAGTAAACTCGGACTAAAAAATAAGGTAAAATTGTAAGTTCTACGGATAAGTTACCAAGAGATGTTGAAATACCCCTAAGTGATAAGTTATAGATTAAGGGGGTTTCTCAGTATCCTCCTAATAGCTTATCCATACTATAAAGTTTATTTTCTATTTACGATTTGCGGTTTATTTATTTGTTCGGTACTCGAAAGTCGGAGTTTATTATTCGGTACTCGAACCCATGAATTGTGGCTATATAATGGATAAGTTGGCCGAGTTTTCTAACTATTGCAAGTATTTTATTTTTAATACTATTCGTTATAGTATGGATAAGCTATTAGGAGGATTCGACGATCTGCCGGATCTGCCCTGATGATGGACACTGCAACGCTTTCCGAAACGTCGCCTAAAGAAGGAGGTAGCGCAACACGGCATAACACCCCAAAAACAAACAACGAAAAAATTGTTAAACATCTTTAAATTCCCGGGATACCTCGGAGAACTGACTGGATTAAGATGCTGTTCATTGTGAGGCATTGTAATATATAGTAATCAAAACATGAAAAATGAAAGAAGAGTAATTTTTTTTTAACTAATAGGTTAAACCTCAAAATGTAATATTTTATTTTAATTAATGAAGAAAATATTAGTGAATCTCAATCGATAATCAGATAACGATACGGTCCCAGATGTGACCGTATCTTTTCTGATTTTTGTTGCAGATTTTCGATTGAGTTTTGATAATATTGTATTCATTAATTAAAAAAAGAATAATTTTGGTATTTGTGTTAGGAAAGCAGGCCGCATTTTCGATTAATAGCTAAGATCTTTTTTGAGTCACAGATTTAGTACAGTCATTTGGGATGAAAAATAGGGTTACCTGGAAAGTTTTCCGGGATTTTTGATAATTGGTAATATTATATTTTTATTTTTGTATCCGTATCTTTTTCTGATTTTTCTGTTTCGGATTTTCGATTGACTTTCGCTAATATTATCTTAATTAATTAAAATGTGGTAATATTATAGATTTCGAAGTGCTCTTTTCGAATTTTAACTTTAACACCTCGGCCTTATTATTAATTACATTAGTATCTTTGCCACACCGCCATTTTGGAAAAATGGTGTCTGTCCCCTGTAGGCCCATCGCAGATGATGCGGATGAAATTTCGTCCTGTGACATCTCGATCGATACCGAAGACCGACTCACAACGCCTTGTCCATCAGGAACAGCAAAGCGAAGAAGATTGTACGCCAAAACTATTGATTTCAGAAAAAATGTTAGTGCTGTAATTAATAAGTATTTATTTTCCTTTTATTTTGGACAAACATGTTTTTATCGTAAAAAGAGTCGGAATATCGGATATTGTCAAAAAACCGCTATTAGGCGCCATTTTTCAATTTTTCGCGGCGCGAGCGGCAAAGATACGAGGCGGCAAGTTAAAAATCGGAAAGAGCACATCGAAATCTATAATATTAGCAATTTTAAAAAATCCCAGAAAACTTTAAAACTACCAAATGATGGACTAATTTCATAATATGCTATCCTATTCGTGATCTCCGAATACCTAACCATAATCTTCAACCAAACGTTTAGTCTATGTATATCACATTTTCTTACAAATAAGACCAATATTTATATTCTAAAACCATGTCACTTTTGGACCTCTTTATTGGAGTAAATGTTTTGAGGAGAACTTAATCTGTTATTGATATCCTGAGGGCGACTATCCGCTTTCTTTCATTGGCTCCGTATCCATGTTTCCATATAGGAAAATCTATGCCCGGACGAGTCACATTTTGGTGGTCTTCGTTATGCCTCTTGTCTTGTCCACGCTGATCCTAAGGGGGGGGGGGGGGGTCATGGGGATCACCAATTAAAATTGTTAAACATAATTTTTTTTTTCTTACTTACATTTATTAATAAAATACCTACTTTTTCCTGTATCTATTATTATCAAAATTAAATTATAACTTCTTGTGACTTGACCACGACTATGTATCTTTTGCATCTTAGTGAATGCATTTTTCGTTATGTAAATCTTTCTTTTAACTTCTGTTTCATAACCTCCTCTTCGTAACTAACTTATAGACGAGCCTAGGTGACCTAGGTATAGGAATTCTTTTACGATTTATTAACAGGTACAATTAATTGAACACTCATGTTTTGCCTTTCTCAAATTCGATATTAATTTACAATCGCAAATTGTAAAAAAAAAATTTAAGAAAGGAAATTTATTTGTACAAAATATAAACATAATTGATACTAGAGTAATTACACATAAAATACACGATAATAAAGTAATTACACGTCTAATATATGAAATATTTCTTTTTCATAATTTTCTACCTATGCATTTTTTATCTAAAAATATACTACCATTAAAAGATTTGCTTGTGTGTATGGGAGGAAGGTATTAAATAATAAGTTATTCAGATATTTTTTATTACATACTGTTGTTGTTTTCATTGTGAATAATATATACATACATACCCACTTACCTTTACCTATATTAAAATTTGTGGATTAATCGAAATTTCGTGTTTGCAAACAAAAAATCAATACTTATCTACTATGGGTACAAAAATCTAACTTTGGTTATATAATTGTTTTTTTTTCAATTTACGAATAATAATTATAATACAATAGGTACAATCTTATATTATGTCCGTAGTATATTAGTTATTCTCTGTACTAAATACTATAAAAAATATTAACATTGTATTTCGTTACAAATATGATTAACTGGGTATATTTTTAAGGTCAAAATTTGTTTTTCTTTTCTTTTAATATTTGTTTATTGTTTCTTCAAACACTAATTTTAACCTAACTAGAATTAAGCCTGTTTAGAGGTTTATCATAGCTGTCGTTCATTCCAATTTCATTCAGTTTTCTTTCGACTTTATTTATCATTGCTGTTTATCATCGACGAGGTTTATCATTGCTGTCGTTCATTCCAATTTCATTCAGTTTTCTTTCGACTTTATTTATCATTGCTGTTTATCATCGACGAGGTTTATCATTGCTGTCGTTCATTCCAATTTCATTCAGTTTTCTTTCGACTTTATTTATCATTGCTGTTTATCATCGACGAGGTTTATCATAGCTGTCGTTCATTCCAATTTCATTCAGTTTTCTTTCGACTTTATTTATCATTGCTGTTTATCATCGACGAGGTTTATCATTGCTGTCGTTCATTCCAATTTCTTTTAGTTTTCTTTCGACTTTGTTTATCATTGCTGTTTATTATCGACGAGGTTTATCATAGCTGTCGTTCATTCCAATTTCATTCAGTTTTCTTTCGACTTTATTTATCATTGCTGTTTATCATCGACGAGGTTTATCATAGCTGTCGTTCATTCCAATTTCATTCAGTTTTCTTTCGACTTTATTTATCATTGCTGTTTATCATCGACGAGGTTTATCATTGCTGTCGTTCATTCCAATTTCTTTTAGTTTTCTTTCGACTTTGTTTATCATTGCTGTTTATCATCGACGAGGTTTATCATTGCTGTCGTTCATTCCAATTTCTTTTAGTTTTCTTTCGACTTTGTTTATCATTGCTGTTTATCATCGACGAGGTTTATTATTGCTGTCGTTCATTCCAATTTATTTTAGTTTTCTTTCGACTTTATATTGCGGAAATTTAAAAATGTATAAATTCAAAATCCCACGTGCGAGCACTTTATGAGCCGTAGATTACTTTTTATTAATTACAACGACGATATTATATACATATACAAGGTGTAATAGCACATACCCGAAGGATTTTAACCAGCGATTCCTGAACATATTTGGAGTAAAAGACGTAGATCTTTTATTGCTCTCCGATGATATTTTTTTCAATTTTTTTAAAGTGTCTCTCACATGTCACCCCTGATCACACTGCTACGCGGATCTCGTGATTTTTTCCTCTGATTCCGTGCTCCTAGAACGAGACGGAGTGCGCATCACGTGACCCGTGCTGGCTGAACCAAACTTTTCAATTGCGGCGTGTGATGGAAAAATAAATATTTTTTAAATTGAAAATACATTAGCAAAATGACATGATATTTTTTTATTTTAAATAACCTCAGAAAACGCTGGTTTAAATACTTATAGGTATGTTTTATTGAAAAAACTCTATTTCATTATTCACAACCTCTCTGCCTTTTGGAAATCAATGATAAAACACAATAATATTTGTTAAAAAGAAAACTAAAATTTGTAATAAAATATTTGGGCTAACGGCACGCGGTATTACAACTTACAACAATTTCCTATCCGAGATAAATGACGATGTACAAAAAGAAAAGCAAAAAAAAATGGGCCAACGGCACGCGGTGTTCCCAAGCGGTCACCCATCCAAGTACTGACCGCGCCCAATGTTGCTTAACTTCGGTGATCGGACGAGAACCGGTGTGTTCAACATGGTATGGTCGCTGGCGAACACAATTCGTTAAGTAGTGTTTATATGGCAAAAAATACTGAATTGTATAGCGCCATCTATCGGACGAATTATAAAGATTCAGGAAAATTGATCACGAAGATAGTTGCAGAAAATTCCGTAAGAGGGCAATGCCGATTTGTGTTGGAAAAGCATTGATTCTTACTTATATTAGTAACTTTGGTAAGAATTAGTACCTACTACTAGTTTTTTTAATTTTTTTATTGGAAAAACTTTCTTTTCATAACTTTTTAAGGTTATTCCCATCCTTGCAATATATCACTGAATAAGAAGATGATATGAAAAATAACAAGACATAGAAAATAAATGATAACGGTCACAACTGGGACTCGAAGCCAGAACCTCTCGTCTTACCGGGACGAACACCTCTACCAATTCGGCTATTGAGACCTCTTATTTAAACGTCATATTTGTCAATCACATATTCAAAATTTTAGAATTAACAATGTACTTATTATTTTCCATATTATCGACCTTTTTATACATGCTTATATATATTTTGAAGAATGAGAGGAAGCATATATAAAGAAGGAGAGGAAGTTCTAAGAAGGAAAAGGTAAGGGTTAGAAGAAATTTGGGGGTCAGTCTGTCCAGTAAGTATAGTGACGGACATATGAATCCATCCCTCCAACTGCGGTGCAAGGCGATGGGTCGGGAGAGTTCGGCCGGAGAAGTCAAAATACCTCCTTTAACCAGTGTTTCCCAATCTAGCCCGCCACACAGCAGGTGGGCAGACCTCAACGCATGAACCCGGACACCCCTGCTAAGTCACCAAACATACTAACGGGGTCACCTAAGACAAAGGTGTTAGTTATCCAATAAATGGTTCCTGGGGCGGTAGTACCCATACCCGCCTCCCAAATTGAAACTAATAATAAGTAATATAAGTAAGTACTTATTCTAAGTACTATTAATCAGTGAATTATTATTGATAGTACCTATCTACCTTGACTTTCAAATGACTTTATCAAATGGATTTTAGATGCCAATAAATATGTATTCAGTGTGTATATTCCATATCCATGCATAATCTAATAATTTGACAATAAAATTAATTTTATTTATTTGACTCCAATGTGTCTTCTGTACAATACTATTGAATGTGACTATATAGATATCGTCGCAAACAATCTCGCAGGAGAGGAGTTACGCCCATCGTTCACGTAGTTATTTAAAAACGACGCTACCGTTACCTGTCATATAATTTTGCTAGTGCAGCGCCTAGCGGCGATTTCAAAGACTAATAATAGTGTTAAAAATACAGACGAGCGGCGATCGCGTCGCTTGAACGTAGCTTCATGGAAGAACGGCGTTACGCCCATCGTTCACGTAGCTACTTACAAGCGACGCGACGCTACCGCTATCTGTCATACTATTTTGCTAGTGCAGCGCCTAGCGACGTTTTCAAACACTTATAATAGTATGGAAAATACAGACGAGCGGCGATCGCGTCGCTTGAACATAGCTCCGTGGAAGAACGGCGATACGTAATTGCTACTTAAAAGTAGTTTATTGAGACCTTTTCTCTGTTTTTTGTATAATGTTTTATTTGGTATACATGTATGTATTATTATTTGTTTTGAATGTTTCTTTAAATAATAAAAAAATATATATTATTATGTTTTATATTTAATTTTGATTACAATTATTTCGGTTTTTTTCACTGCTAGTATCCCCGCCTACTAACAATCAAAGCTTGATTATGCATACTGCGAACATTTTTAATATCTGTGCACATTCAAACGGCAATATCATTAATGTAATTATTCTGTAAATGGTTCAAACAATAAATAAATAAACTACAACATGTTTATTAAATCAGTTATTGTGCTAAAAAATGTTATTGTAAATTTGTTAGGAGAAGGTTGGGTATAAAAAGTATTAATTTCAGAAAGAACCATAAGGAACGGGACACTTCTCCACGAATGTTTTGAGGGATTTGCAGTCTTCAGTCTGTCTCCAAGAGGCTGCGGGACAGTTCTGAAAAAATGCATATTTGTATATATATATTTTTTAACATTTCTTTTCAATTCTGGGAGGTTTTTATCTGGGATTCATTGTGTCCAGGAGTGATGTACTTATGAATCCATCCCTCCCACTGCGGTGCAAAGCGATGGGTCGAGATGATTCAGAGGTCTCCCTCAATCAGTCCCTCCCGATTCGGCTTGCCACGCAGTTGGTAGGCGAAAACATCCGCCTCCAAGACCCGAACAAACCTCACCCCTTGAAACCGGGGGTTCCAAACAACTCAACAAAGTGGCATTTCAACACCCTGTAATTGCGAATATATTTTTTCATCCAGGCAATGTTTTACACCTGATAAGATACTGGTTTCACTGGATGATAACCTACCGCCGCTCATCGTGACGGGGCAAATATTCTGGTTCTAGCGTTGATCCCCGCGGGTCGTTACCTTCCCTCCGTCGTTAAGCCTTAAGAGGCTAGACTTTGCACCACATGCGGAACGTTTACGTATTTCATTGTCTGCCATGCTGTCCCGCTCTGAATTAGATAACACGCACTTACGATACATGCGAATGCCGCGCCTCGCGAAAAGGAGAACTGCCGTAAACTCTCATATTTACCTACAGAAATCGCTCGAAAAAGGGTTTCGGGAGAAAACATTTTTCTACACCCAAACTTTCACGAAATTGTAATTTAAAAACAAAAATATGTATTCGAAAGAAGAAGCTATGTCGGTATGTTTTTATAATTTTGTAATTCTTTATGAGAATTGAGTTAGCAGCACTTTTTTCTTAAATAATATTTTACCATAAATTATACATGTTTGACAGTGAATGTTAACGTTAATACGAAACGCATCGAAAATTTGAAAACATACCAACATAGTTTTCCCCTTCTACAAGGCAATATATAAATTTCGTGTAATTTTCGATGTAGAAAGTGTTTTTTCCCGGGCGTCCTTTTTGTATTGGCGTACTTTGTCAATTCGAGGTAAAAATTATCTTCGTGTAAATAAATTTGACATTAGTACATCGAGAGTTTTTATTCGCAACATCCACAGCAATAACGGAGCCCCGATTTTCAGGGTTGGAAGTACTGTAAACCGCGAGAATACATCCCAACTGGGATGAACAATCCATCTACAACCCCTTTGAAAAGTCATTAATCAAGTTTTTTTTCGATCACTTTTAATGAGTTTTCAAAGGAGTGATAATTTTGCACATTGTTGAGTTGTCCGGTTACCGAAACCGGGCACACGACACCTGCTTAATCGCTAAACATAACGAACTACTTGGGGTGACCGATGTCAGAACTGTTGGTTATACAATAATTTATTTTTTTCACATAAGCTTCACACAGGAGGCCCTGAGGTTAGCCGCCTTCCGAAATGTGGATGAATAATGGATAACTATTTACCATGTTTCTGTTGTTTTGTTTTCCATTGGTCAATATTCGAATAATAAAATAACACATGGTTTTTATTGGATTTTAATTATATATTAGATATTGATGGATATTTTTGGATGTTTATGTTACGCACATCCCATAGATTTGTGTCGTAAGTCAAAAAAGTTATTTATTTTTTTATTTATAGGAGAGCGAAAACAAGTGATTGAATGATGAACAAGCGGTTCCATCGAAAAGGTGTACTAGCCACATCTTGCGGAGATTGAGTGATATAACTTAAATATGGTTTTTGTACGGCATTAAAAAATAACATCTCCGAATTTGAATATGAAGACATACAAACTGATTATAGTTCTATATAGCCAATGAATTCACCTATATTTTGTCTATATCACATATTCGTAAGATTTATAAAAAAAAGTATTAAAATCGTTAACTTCTAGTTAGAATATTTGCCACATTTTGGCAACAAAGCAATCCGTGGTTTTGGAAATAGTGCCATATTGTAGCAAAAAGCGCACGAGTGGGTAATTTTCAGAGATGAAACGAAAAATTTATTTTTTTAATTACTATACACTTTTTCTATAGCAGTACTAAACTGAGTTTATTTTGTTTTTAAAAGTCGGTGCTATTTTGCTCTTCTTTGACATTTTTTTTCCATTATAAACAAAGAGAATATAAAATTAACATTTTAAAAATACCTTTATCATAGCAAAAGTGATGCAGGGAAGGAAGGTCTGAGACTCGCACTTCGCAGTCGCACTTTCAGCAAAGCATTGCTCCAAGGAACCCTCGACTATACCGGACCACTCAGCGGTCATGGTCCTTTGCACGAAACTCTTGACGGCTGCCTTGTCAATCTTCCCGTCCCCACCTAGGAAGTTGGATTTCTTCATAAAGCAAGCTGCTACATCGCACTGAAATGAATATCGTTATTAAATTTGGGTGTCACCTCTGGCCTGGAGTTTCTAAATACGAGGGTAATTCAATGTAAAAACGTTCCATGCTTAAAAAAACAAACGTAATATAACAAAAGTCTACTAATTCGTAAAGTAAGGTTCCCCATGCTGTCAATAAAAATCTGACAACACTGGCTGACTCATCAACTTCCCCACTCTCTATCTCTGCTCCTTATCGCTGTTTCCATCAGATGCGAAATTCGCGCTGTGATACGTTTTTTACACTCAAAAAGAACTCCGCCTATTGACGTTCATCGTCAGTTAATCGAAGTTTATGGGGAAAGGTGCATATCCGTCCAACATGTTCCCAAATGGTGTAAAGAATTTAGTGAAGGTCGCACGGAAATTCACGATGCAGACCGGAGCGGAAGGCCTTCAGTTTCAGAAGGAATTGTCGAAAAAGCTGAGATTTGAGTTGAGACCATTAACGAACTAGCTCCTCGTATTCCTGGGACTTCCAACACCACAATTCACAAAATTTTAACTGAAAAATTAAGCTATCGTTAGGTGTGTGCGCGATGGGTACCACGAACGCTCAGAGAAAACCACAAGCAGAAACGTGTTGAGTGTGCCCATCAGTTTCTTCAACAGTGTGAAGACAACAAGGAAGAATTCTTGGATTCCATTGTTGCAGGCGACGAAATGTGGGTGTTTCACTTCACCCCCGAAAGCAAGCAGTAATCACGTGAATGGCGTCATTCAACTTCACCGAATAGTTTAAACAGATGCAGTCTGCCGAGAAAGTCATGGCAACCGTCTTTTGGGACAGAAAAGGCCTGCTGTTGATCGACTTTTTGCCTCATGGAACAACAATAAACTCCGATAGATATTGCGACACCTTAATGGGGTCTCCATACGATGCTGCGAACAGCCCGACATATCGGGCTATTTGGCAAATTGCATCGTTAGTAGGCACAACCGGCTGCCGAATCCTTTGAGATTTGTAGCCATTCTGCACACAGTTCGACATATCGGGCTGTTCGCAGCATCGTTAGTGGAGCGCTTAGGAAAACTGAGACGTGTGATCCAGAACCACCGGAGAGGAAGATTGTCCAGTGGTGTGGTGTGAGGCATCTTCATGACAACGCTCGACCTCGTGTCTCGAATCAAATTCAAGAATTGCTGACAGATTTCGGCTGGACTGTTTAGCCCTAACCACCCTACAGTCCGGACCTAGCCCCTAGTGATTACCACTTATTCCCAAAATTAAAGGAACACTTGGGTGGAATGCGCTTCCATACTGATGATGAAGTCAAGGAAGAGATTATTCCATTTCTCATAGGAGAACTCAGAGGAGAGGCAGAATTTTATGACGTGGTGATACACAAGATTAATCTGACATCATTCGAAGATGAACGCGCTGCTTGACGTTTAGTTGTGTTTAGTCATAAAAGACGATAGTTCAACATTTCATTTATAGACAGGCTAAGTTTTGGTCAACTTACTGGCAACTGGTCTTCATCATTGTCACATTCGTCTATCATGGCGTTGGTTACGTATTCTGGCATCCCCACGCAACATTCATCTTCCTGAAAAACAGAAAATACTAATTGTATGCTATTGTTTATAAAAGCATTACATTACTTTATTTGTCACCAAAAACAAAAGCATTTGTTGCAAAAAAACTGATTTTAGTTTAAAAAATTCGGGAACTTATTAATTATTCATGTAGGTATATATTTGCTAAATTGTGTTAGTTTTTTAAATATGTAACTTTAACATTTAATTTGTTTAAATCTCTGCTATATTATTCTATAATGGCACTCCACTTTATTCTGTTTTAATGGTTTATAACACACAAAATTAAAATTGCGAGTATACCAACCACTTAATTTTTTATGTTAAACTTTCTTTTACTTACTAATTCAGGCTTATATTATATTGAATCATCATTATAGTATTTTGCTAATTTGTACTAAACTTTATTATATGCACATGTGTTGGTTTATTACAATTACTACAACTTTATTCATCTTGTTATGAGTAATTAAATAAAGATACTGTAATCAATTTGTAAAATTTTCATCTAAACACCCACTAGGGCGTAAATAGATAATAAATAAATAAAATACACTTACAATCGGAGGAGGTGCTGTACAATCTTGCCCTAGAGATACCTGAAATTATTATTATTAAAATTATTGTAAGGTCAAGCATCAATTCATTACAATGATTTCTTATTTTAAAGAAGTACCATATTAAGTACAGTTCCATTTTAAATATACCCTTATTGTGGTGTACTGGATTTATCTTTTTTTAATAACGCTTGACGTTTAATAAAAAATCAAAATCAATACATATAAGAATAGACAAATAAGTGTAAACTATGCTGCGATTAATTATTAATTTAGATTTATAAAATAAATATTGTTTTTTTTTAAAATCTTTTATAAATTAATAATTAAACTAACAGAATCAAGAGAGAATATAAATATATTGATCCATAGCTAAAATAAATTGAAGAGAAGGCTATTTAAAAATTGGTTATAAATAATATTTAATTGACTCTTAAATTTTATGATTTTAAGATATTCAAACTGTAATTCCATTGTAAGTAAAAAAAATCATAAGGATAATCTTTAAGAGCAGCTGGGACACACTTACCAAGAATATTTTAAATTAAACTTGATCTTTAAAATACAACTATTTACGTCAGGGGAGATGGTAAAAGAGGCGTTAATTCTTTTTGTTTTTAAATCAAAGTTTCAAAAATTTTATGTGTTTTGTTAATTTTTTGACAGTTCGGCCATGTTTTTTTAAAATTTCAGTATTCCTATTATGCGCGTCCAGGAATTCTAAAATTTTGCTCACCTTAGATGCTTTTACTATTAAAATTTCTACAATTACCTAGATATATAAAAATGTTACCTACATCCGTTGCACATTAATTTATAGACTCGGTAATTGGTTCGCTTTTGGGAACAAATTATGTACATAGGTCTCATAGATATCGTTCAGTCTCCCTTACTGTGATGGTGAGAAATATTTATAATAAAAATAATAATAATTGGATAATTTGTAGAGCGTCGTTTTTGTGAGAAATCACCTCAAGGGCGCTGTACATTTTATTATGACTTTCATTTATTATTATGTTCAAATCTAAATGTTAAAAACCACAGAAGAATTAAAGTATACTCTTCTATGAAACCAAAGTTTTTTTCGCAATTTGAAAAAATACAGAACTTTGTGAATTTTTTTAATAAATTATTTTAACATAAGATGGCAAAAAAATGATTCGATAATAACTTTTATAATACATTAATCTAATAAAATATGTGTGTGTTTTCCATTTATTTTGTTATCACTAATTTTAGTTCGAAAAAACGAAAGTTGAGCATTTTTGAAAACGTTTTTTACATTTGCATTCAACATTTTAATAATCTGTATACGATATGTTCATTTCCAATAGTAACATTCAAAAAAAGGTTACATCTTTTTCTAAAAAATCTTCAGAAATATTCAATCAATCAGAAATATTCAATTTATTTTGATTTTATTACAAAGCGGAATTACTCGGATCTTCTAACAAAATATGCCCGAGGCCTGAGGGTTAAATATAAGAGAAGGTTAAAAAACTTATTAAATAGTTGATTAAATAAAAAAAAATCATTTAATTAAAATGACGTCAGAAAAAAAATTGATAAAAAAAAATTATAAAAAAAAATTAAAAAGTTTAAAAAAAATCCTTGCTTTAAAAAAAAGCAAGAAATTAAATTAATTAAAAAAAATGTTTATGCATATATATTTTTCTCACCGCTGCAATTGAAAACACCACACAGAAATAAGCCCACATGTTTATAGCTAGAAAATATAACAATTGTGATGTTGAGTGACAGATAAATCGGCGTTTTATATCAAGCATACAATAAAACCAGAATTATTACAATGTCGGGGTACACATGTGTAATTGTGTAGTCCAACCAACTTACCTCAAACTCCGCTGAATATCTGATTTTACAATGAGCTAAATGTCGGTTTTACCCCCGAAGCTGTGAAAATAATTAGATGAAGTTTTCGGATCACTGATTTAGAATTAATATAGCTTTATAAAGCGTAATTTAATGCTACTTCAAGTACACCGCGACTAATAAGTTTATTAAAATGTTTACATACACTTAATATCAATTATTTCTTACGCATGACGTATATTAACAGTAACAGTAGATGATGGTTTTAATATGTATATACGCGATAGGGACTCATCGAATTCTCTTAAAAAATCAGGTGGTAGAGTTCTAATAGCCATAAAGAAAAAAATTACATCTTTTTTAGTCACAACACACAGCTCAAATTCTACAGAAGATAAAAGCCCATGATTCAATAGAAAATTCTCTCCCTAACAAAAATCTATCAACCCTCATTAATTCGAAAAGAGTTTCTAATTCTCTCACCAAAATCATGCATCTTCTTGACAAATCGGCAACAAATGGTGAAGATACATGTGAACTTTTATCTACTTACTTCTCTTCTGTTTTTAGCTCACCATCTAATTCTAAAAGTGACTCTAAATTTTCTTCCCCACTTTATAATTATCCACTGTCTCATATCAAAATAAACTTAGACGAGGTCAAGGCGAAATTGAACACTCTTGATATCAATAAGGGTTCCGGCCCAGATAACATTCCTCCACTATTTATTCGAAATTGTGCAGATCAACTTGCAGTACCATTACACAAAATATTCATCAAAAGTCTGAACGATGGAGTATTTGCCGATCTGTGGAAGGTTACCCACGTCATTCCGATCCACAAATCTGGCAGTAAAAATGATATAACTAACTACCGTCCTATCAGCCTTTTATCTTTTTTTGGCAAAATATTTGAATCCATTGTATACAAAACCATTTTTAACCATGTAACACATGTACTTAGCCCTTTCCAACATGGCTTTGTAGCTAAAATATCCACAAATGCTAATTTACTCGACTTTCTGTGTAAATCGATGAATAAAAAAACACAAGTTGATGCCGTGTACACCGATTTCAGTGAGGTCTTTGATAAAGTCAGTCACCCTATCTTAATAAATAAACTGGATAAAATCGGCATACACGGAAATCTGCTTCGTTGGTTAGAATCATATTTATCACATGGAAGTCAATTAGTTACTGTTAACGGTGTAGATTGCACTGAACAACCAAAAACATTTATAATTTAAAACACTGGATCAGTAACCTAGCGACAGCTAATATAACAAAAGACAACGATCGGAACGCCGTTCTGTTGTGCGCGTCTCCTTGGTTGGTTGTGTTTTATTTGTCTACACATTTATCCTTCTGAATAGTTCCTGATAATTAACTTGATTATCAAATGTAAAAATATCATAAATAAAAGAGTGAATCCAATGATGTTGTATCATTAAAATGGTGACCACCCGACCTTCCACGCAATTAGACACAATTATACGAAAAATTTCTTTTTAAATTTCCGCACCACAACAAATCAGTCAGAACGACCGACACATAGGATCCTGAGGCCAGAGAAATCGAAAATGGCGATTTAATTAGGGACCATCATCGCACATGGAGACCATGGCTGCACAGGTGAACGAGTTTTGCTGACACCATATAGAGACTACCAAAGCAGCGGAGCTTCACATCACGGAGACTTCATGACGCAGTACCCAATCGCAGCAGAGCTTCACATCACGGAGACTTCATGACGCAGTACCCAATCGCAGCGAATCTATCTTCATGAGAGACGTTTGGCTGAGAAAAAAACATCATCACAGACAGCAGACCATTAGGAATTCGTTTCAAGTCACGTAAATGTTTAAACAAAAGACTATTATTTTTACATAACCTAATTTCAAAATTTAAAATTTGAATTAAATGTCAATGATTATTATCTGTTTTGAGAAATTATTCTATTATTAAAAAATAATTTGAAATAATTTAACACTAATAAAAATGTTCTAAAATTAGTAGATTTTCAAAAGGTTTGCGCCTCAGATAATATCACACGTATCTGACTTATGATTTATAGAAAAATGCATAGATGGTACCCCAAATCAGTTTGATAAATTATCGATAATTTTAAATATGTATATTTTAATATGGTTTAATTTAATGTTTTTTCGAATTTTTTGCTGATGAATATTTTTTTAAAGTAACCGCCTTATATGCGTTGAATTGTCAATATCTGAAATAATGCCATGACAACTGAAGAAAACATTCTCATCTCGAAGCAAACAGCGGAATCAAGTTCACAAACATCAAGCAACAAGATAATTACAGATTCAATTACAATGGAATCATCAAGCGGAACTAGTAATGAATCAAACATCCACCATGTCTCAGTCAGATTACCACCATGTTGGAAAGAAAACATATCGCTATGGTTCGTTCAAGCCGAATCTCAATTTTCAAACTCATGTATTAAAGAAGACTTTACAAAATACAATATCATCATCGCAGCACTCGATTCACAAACCTTACAATGTGTTAGTGATATTGTCACGAAGCCACCTGAATCAGACAAATATTTAAAACTGAAAACTGCACTTATCGACAGACTACAAGATTCTGCTGAAAAAAGACTTACACGACTTTTAACGGGCATTCAACTGGAAGATCGAAAGCCCTCCGGACTTCTTCGGTATATGATGGAGCTAGCTGGACCCACATTAGCAGAGAGTGCAATAGTACGTACACTCTGGCTACAGCGTCTACCCCAACATGTCCAGGCAATCCTGTCAGCTCTTCCTGATAACAACACAAACCAACTGGCATTGGCTGCCGACAAAATCACAGATGTTTATACATCAACAGAATGTGGTGCAATGGATCAACATAACAAACCCAGCACATCAAGATCCGAGAAAATAGAAAATTCAATATTATTTCAGCTACAAAAACAAATTTCTGAGCTAACACACGAAGTGTCACAATTGAAAATATCTCAAAATAACAGTTTTTCAACCTTCCGAGAACGGCGAAATCAGAGCCCTCGTCGAAATAATTCATATCAGAATTCATCTCGAGAGAATCCTGCTAGAAGACCAAAGTCTGGGTCTCGCGGTCGATCACCTAGAAGAGATCCTGATGGATATTGTTATTTCCACAGACGGTTTGGAGAACATGCATACAAATGCTACGAACCTTGTACTTTTAAAAATAAAAATTCGGAAAACGACAGCGGAACCTCTCAGTAGGGACATGTGAGATTCCGAGTAATACATGTCGTCTCTTCGTATACGATCTGCAAACTCGACAAAAATTCTTGGTGGACACTGGCGCGGACGTTTCAGTAATGCCTAAAAAACCGTCGTATAACAAAAATAATATCACATCCGACAACTGCCCAACTACATTGTATGGAGCCAATGGAAACCCCATCAAGACTTATGGCACGAGAACAGTCGAACTCGACTTTGGACTACGCCGTGCGTTGAAATGGCGTTTCATTGTTGCTGACGTATCAAGACCAATTCTAGGTGCAGATTTTATCCACCATTTTAACCTAACGGTAAACTTACGAAAGGCAACAATCACAGATCAATCAACAAAATTAATGATCAAAGTAACAACGTATAAAGGACCTACATCTGGTATCTCTACAATTTCCTCGTCACAGAAATTTCGTGACATCTTGAGCAAATACCCTACATTAATGAGGCCTAATATGAAAATACCGGATACAAAAAAACACTCTGTGACTCACTGCATCGAAACAAAAGGACCACCTGTCACGGAACGTGCCCGCAGACTATCACCAGCCCTATTAGAGGCAGCGAAAAAAGAATTTAAGTATCTGATGGAACAAGGGATTTGCAGGCCATCAAAAAGCAATTGGGCCAGCCCTTTACACATGGTGAAGAAAAGCAACGGAGAGTGGCGTCCTGTTGGCGATTATCGACGATTGAACGCTAAAACAATCCCGGACAAATACCCGACACCTCAACTACAAGATTTTGCACACAAACTTTCAAATGCAAAAATCTTTAGTACCATAGATATGACCAGAGCATATCATCAAATTCCAGTTGAACCAGAAGATGTACAAAAAACCGCCATCATCACACCGTTTGGATTATTTGAGTTTACATCCATGCAATTCGGTTTATCTAATGCAGCACAAAGCTTCCAACGTTTCATGCACGCGGTAACTAGAGACTTGGATTTTTGCTTTGTATACATAGATGACATTCTGATTGCTTCTGAAAATGAAGAAGAACATAAAATACATTTAGATTCTTTACTTAAACGCCTGGCTGAATTTGACCTAGTAATAAACATAAACAAATGTCATTTTGGCGAATCTACAGTCAACTTCTTGGGTCACACAATTACCCAAAATGGAATGTCACCTATTAAAGAAAAAGTTGAAGCCGTCATAAATTTTCCATTACCTAAAACAGCAAAGGAATTGCGACGATTTTTAGGCATGTTGAATTATTACCGAAGATTCCTTCCCAATGCAATTAACACTCAAACAAAATTATACGACTGCATTGCTGGTTACAAGAAAAATGACAAGAGAATATTGGTTTGGAATCAAGAACTGACGGAAGCATTTGAGGAATGCAAACAAAACCTAGCGACCGTGGCTTTACTTGCACATCCAAATCCCAATGCAAAAATAGCTATAATGGTAGATGCCAGTGACGTAGCTATGGGAGCCTCACTACAACAGTCCAACAGAAACGCTTGGGAACCGCTAGGATTCTTTTCAAAAAAATTCACACCCGCGCAACGAAAGTATAGTACTTTTGACCGTGAACTTACTGGTGTTTATGAAGCGGTAAAATACTTTAGAAATCACATTGAAGGACGGAATTTCATAATTTACACGGATCATAAACCAATCACCTTCGCCTTTAACAAGAAACGTGCCTCTAGCTCTCCACGCCAGGAAAGACAGTTAGATTATATAGCACAATTTTCAACGGATATTAGACATATTTCAGGACAACTCAACACAGTAGCTGACGCACTATCTCGAATAGAGGAGATTAATTGTCCTACTTCTATTGACTATAGGCAGATGGGAAAAGCGCAGTGTCAAGATGACGGATTTATGAAGGCAAAAGATGACACCGCCCTCGCCTTACGTCAAATGGTGATGCCTGGTACTGAAACTTCAGTATGGTGCGACATATCTACAGGTCACGTCAGACCGTTTGTACCTGCTTGCATGCGAAATCAAGTAATTGAAAGTGTACATAATGTTTGCCACCCTGGCATCTCGGGAACAACAAAGACAATTAAACAAAGATTTGTTTGGTCTAACATGGCAAAGGACATAAAAAACTTTGTCAAACAATGCATTCATTGTCAAAAAGCTAAGGTTTCTTGACACACTGTTGCGCCATTAGCAACGTATATATTACCAGAGGATCGATTTCGCAATGTACATATCGATCTAGTTGGACCCCTTCAGAAGTGCAATGAGTACCAGTATATACTAACAATGATTGATAGATTTACTCGATGGCCCGAAGCAATTCCCCTGAAAGACATGACAGCGGAAACAGTCGCCACTGCACTCACAACCCATTGGATTGCTCGTCACGGAACCCCTGACAGCATAGTAACCGATCAAGGTCGTCAATTTGAGAGTCATCTCTTCAAAAAACTCACAGAAAAGTTTGGAATTAAACACTTGAGAACCACAGCGTATCATCCACAAGCCAACGGCATGATTGAAAGATGGCATCGTACTTTGAAAGCATCTCTTATGGCATGTGGAGACCAGAATTGGGTTGAAAACCTTCCAATCGTTTTACTAGGCCTGAGAGCGACAGTGCGTGAAGATCTAAAATGCTCACCAGCTGAATTAACTTACGGTAGAACTCTAAAATTACCTTGCGATTTCTTCACAGCAACTCCTCGAGAAGAACCCGATACATACGTCGGACGTCTCCAAAGAAAGTTCGAAGATATCAAATCGACTCCGGCCAGTACACATGGTACAGGAAAATTCTTTGTCCATAAGGATCTACCTACTGCTACACATGTGTTTCTCAGAACCGATGGTGGAAGAAAACCACTCCAAAATCCATATGAAGGTCCATACAAAGTTGAAGAACGTGATGAGAAAACATTCGTTATTACCGTAAAAGGAAAACCAAAACGCGTCACGATAGACCGTCTAAAGCCTGCTTTTGTTCCTGTAGAAAAAAATGTTCCAATTTCAACAATTTTCCATAAACCACTTCCCGAAATTACCAGAACCACAAGATCTGGTCGAAAAGTTCATTTTCCAGACAGATTGGGACAGTTCAAAATATAAAAAGGCATTATTATTTTTTACGATTATAATTATCTTCTCTAAATCATACTAAATTGATTAAAAATTACAAAAAAAAAAAAAATTTACAAAATTTCAGAGGTATATATTAATGTTACTAAACAAACTTTGTATCTAAACTAAAAAATAAGTTTTTAAATCATATACCTACTGTGAAAATATGTTTACTTTTAGTTATTTTAACCATGATCATTCAGATGTATAATGGCACTCACATCTGATTGAACATGTCGTTGAAATTTCTTATTTATATTATGTAATAATTCTTTTCAAGTGTTTACGGAGACGTGTGAATGTTTAAATATAATAAAATGTATTATATTTATTTATTTAAATAACAGCGATAAGTTTTAATGAAAACAAATATGTCTATTCTGGATGATACACTACCCAGTCTAATTTACTGTAATTACAAAAAACTCAATAAATATGTTGAGTTCATCAATAACGAACTCCAGTAAACAGTTTAAAAAAAAAAATTATAATTATCAAACGCTTTGTAAAATTTATAGCGTCTCATAAACATGTACCTTATTTTTAAGAAATACTAATATATAAGTTTTATTGAATCCAGTTATTATTAGATATACAATATTGTGTCATAGTCACAGTTACTTTGAACACTTGTTCCAAACGAAATGTTTGTAGATGAAAACATTTGTTTTTAAAATATAGATACATAAATAAATCTAGTCGAAGCATTCTCCTAGACATAATTTTTTAAACTTAAGTTAAAAAATACTACTTTTGTTTACCATATAGATATTTGAAGATACCATACTTATAGTTCTGTATTCATGTTTTACAACTATTTGAGTTTTTAATTTAGAATTTTTTTATTATTTTCATATATATGGTTGGGCCACAAAATATTAAGCGACATGTTTGTGTAATGTGCCCTACAAAGCATGGTCAATTTTGCCCTTATATCGTTTAACAACTGGAGGGGAAGTGTGTAGATTGCACTGAACAACCAAAAACATTTATAATTTAAAACACTGGATCAGTAACCTAGCGACAGCTAATATAACAAAAGACAACGATCGGAACGCCGTTCTGTTGTGCGCGTCTCCTTGGTTGGTTGTGTTTTATTTGTCTACACATTTATCCTTTTGAATAGTTCCTGATAA
This sequence comes from Limnephilus auricula, assembly GCA_951813805.1. NCBI lineage: Eukaryota > Metazoa > Arthropoda > Insecta > Trichoptera > Limnephilidae > Limnephilus > Limnephilus auricula. The sequence goes on from OX638401.1 coordinate 6,773,343, forward strand.
TTAACTTGATTATCAAATGTAAAAATATCATAAATAAAAGAGTGAATCCAATGATGTTGTATCATTAAAACGGTTTTAACTCTTCCCCAATCTCAACAGATGAATCGATTAAAGATTTAGGAATTATATTCGACAACAAACTAACGTTCAACCAACACATTGAATACATTGTGAGTAAATCAAATAAATTACTTGGTTTTATTGTAAGATCAACCAAATTATTCAAGAACTCTAAACAGCCTAATAATTCTATTCAATTCGTTAATCCGTAGTGTTCTTGAATACGGGTCAACAGTCTGGAATCCACATTATATTACACAGGTATCTAGACTTGAATCTGTCCAAAGAAAATTTACACATATCTTGTCTTATCGATCAGGTGTGTACCATCTTCTAGATGGGTACGAATACAGACTAACATATTTCAAATTAGAGAGTCTAGCTAAAAGACGTAACATAAATGACCTCTTAATGCTTTATCAAATTGTGAATTATCGGGTAGATAGTAACTTAGTCAATCAAATCAAGTTATACGCCAGGCCCAAATCTACCAGAAACCTTAACATATTTTGAACCGAAATTTTCACCAATAGGTAATACTGGATATTTTAATCCTATTTCTAGAATGTCTAGATCATACAATGATCTTGCTAAATCACACACTATCATGGATATTTTTGTAAATAATATAACTTGTTTCAAGAAGTATCTCCACAATTTGTGCACCTAAAAAAATAAAAATTAAAGATTGTTTGTTGTTTTATTATTTTTTTCATAAACATTTTCTATTTGTTAGATTTTTTTTATTATTATAATTAATTTTTTTTTATATTTAAGTACTTATAAAAATACTGACATTGTTTTTTTTATGTGTTTGCTTCTATGTATATGCAAATATGATTACTGCAGACACATTAGTCTAGAATTATTTATATTTGTATTTAAATTTGTTTTATATTAAAAACAAGAATGTTCTATAAATATCCTGTTTGTGTCTCAAATAAATAAATAAAATAAATAAACAAAACGACAAAATACACCATTCTACTGTAGCATTCATAAGCGTAACTACATTGCCCACTATTTTATACAACGATTTCACACTATAGGAAATCAATTGGCGAGTTTGTGGATCATGTAAAATATTTATTCCAACACAATTCCTTATATTTTTGTAAACCTATCTAAACGCTGTTTTTTCCTTGTATTTTATGGCTTATGTGTAATTTTTATTACCAACAAAATGTACCAAAATTTTTTTACCACCAACTAAATGTCACAAGTGTACTGTACTAGCATGTGGGCATTAAATAAATTATAAAAAATAAAAAAATGACACAATGGTGGGAATTGAAGCACAACGTATGAACCCATACCGCTTTTGAGACTTTGTAACAAACCATATAATTTTTATGCATTTTATTTTGTTAGTGTGTATATTGATTAGTTCTTCGATCTGGAATCCTTTCCCATCATCACTTCGTCCCTTACTAACTAGAGCAAGCTGACTAATTATCCAATTACAACATTACTTTGGGGGTTTCTCACCATCCCCCCCAATAGCTTATACACTAATATTGAATGTTATTAAAAATAAAAATTAAATACTCGCAGTGGTTAGAAAACTCGGCCAACTTATCCAATATGCAGCCACTATTCATAGGTTCGAGTAACGAATTATAAACTCCAACTTAATAAATAAATAAACTGTAAATCGTAAATCGAAAATATTCGTTATTAGTGTAGATAAGCTATTGGGAGGATGGTGAGAAACCCCCTTAGACGCATTGTTTATGAAAAGAAAGTAGAACGGATTTGCATCTGGTTACCGCTCTGTTAATTAAGCTAAGCAATAACGTTAATAATCATTCAGCTCTGATTTATTTCATTAACCAAGATATATTTAATAAAACTCACCGATTGTGCAATCGTTATTTTTTAGTTATTATTAGCAAATTAAAGAAATAATAATTTTGTTCTGACGCACCCTTATTCACATTAAACTTTATTATGCAAACTTATTTTTATTTTAATTAATGAAAACATTAGCAAAAATCAATCGAAAATCTGAAACAAAAATAAAAATAAAAATATCAGAAAAAGATTCGGTCACATCTGGGACCCGAACTCAGGACCTTCGGCTTTCCGGACCGCGACTGAGTTGGTAGCTGAGCTAATGTGTCCCTATCCAATTCGGTTATATTTGACTTTATCATACTTCGACTGAAAACTACCAACATTATCTTCATTTACTTAACGTATATTTTTGTTGGCTGCTATCTTTATGTATGATTGCAAGATTCAATTCGAACAAAATGCTTTCTAGATTCTAGTTTCTTGGATAAATTTATTCAATTTTGTTGAATATGCTATCTAGATAGTGTCTTGGATATATTTATCCATTTTTATTTAATGTACATTCCCAAACCATCTGAGTGTCCTTTTATAAATCTTACTCCATTACGCTTACATCCGCCTTGCAATCTTTACGGATCACCACACTTCTCACACAATCATACATACATGGTTTTACCGTGCGTACGCCTAGGGGATCTCATTTCTTCATCGTTCAGTCTACTTTCATCCTTCCTCTGCCAGTTCCATGCCTCACCGCCATACATCAAGGTAGATACCAGAATTCTATTGTGGACTGCTAGGTATAGGTTTTTTTTAACAATATTTGGTACGGAACTGCGCACAGACATCAGAGGTAGCTAGAATAATCGCGAGGTTTTCGAACCTCTGTGTATTTTTCCCAATTAATATGGTTAAATTACAAGTGAACGTGATAGTGTTCACGCGACATAAGTCCAAACAATTTAAACGACGATGAAAATATTTATTATGTATTAGTAAAACGTCAAATATTTTAAATTACAGCCAAAACTGATAGACGAATATTTTTTTATAATTGAGGCCATAAACTTGTTGTATCTACTGGACAACAAATTAAATCTGGCTTTGTTAGTGCCAGGTTTTAATGTGGCTATTTTTCCTGGTAGTATATAGCTACCAACTAATAGGGTCTGTTATTTATAAAGGTGTCACATGCTCATATATAACGAATCTTCGTGATAATTTAAAAAAAGTTTATCTGTTAGGGCAATTCAATTGATATTATATAATGGACCTTAAAAATAAACGTGTTAAACTAGATTAACGCGAACCTATACGACAGCCCAGCCGGTTCCATGGAACCCAGAATTAAGGAGGTCGAAATAATACGCTTTTATCATTTAGGGCAGGTCCATACATAATATGTCTATGATTTTAACTGATTTTATATTTTAATAAAGCTGTTTTTTGTATTTGTTGTGATTTTACATCTCGATCAGCTTTAAATTACTTAAAAGTATTTGACTAGCAGAAAATACCGCGATGCTCCGGCGCGGCGGTTTCCAGAAGTAACCGGAACCGGAAAAATTGTCCCCCTCTCGGCAAAAGCTGTAACTAAAACATTGCCAGTCGAAAAAAAATAGCAGAAGGCTAATCAAACAAACAATAACTGGCCATGTAATGTAAATAATTTACGTGACACTATTCTAAAATTACTATAATAACAAATGATAAGCAATCTTTATTATAAGATAAAGGTATACAGTTGTTTAATATTTATAATACGTTTTTTATAACAGCTTTACTTAATAGCAAAGAAAGTTCCGGGGAGGTAAAAGGCATGGGTAGTTGGTAGGAATCTGGAGGTCAGTGGGTTCAAGCGTGACGGAAGTATGAATCCATCCCTCTCACTGCCGTGCAAGGTGATGGGTTGAGAGAGTCCTGTTGGAGAGGCAAAATGATCTCTCTCAATTGGCCCCTCCCGGTGGACAGACGCATCCGCCGCCAATACCTAGACAAACCTCACCCCATGAACCCGGGCACCCTTGCTGAGTCACCAAACGTAGCGAATCACTTGGGGTGACTTATGGCAGAAGTGTTGGATATCTAAATTGAATCGTTTGTTTGAAACACGAGGGTTTAGGGATCAAATGAAAAAAAGGATTTTTCAATATTGTGTAGTAGATAAATCATTTTTGGGAAATTATAATGGTTCCTTTAATTATGTATGGTCTCCGGAGGTAAAATGCACTAACTTCGGGAGGTGATTTTACATGATGGTAGAAGTAAAAAAATGCTGGATACTTTTGATGGAAAGGTGCTTAGAAGAATATGTGGACCCGAGAAAGAGGGGGAACAGTGGCGCATTTGGCACAACAAAGAACTGTATCATATATATATATATATATATATATCTCAGCCCATATGAGACTCCTCAGGTTGAGATGGGCTGGGCATGTACAGAGAATGCCGGACACACGCGTCCCAAAAAGAATTATGACTGGACACCCAGGTGGAAAGAGAAGAGTGGGAAGACCCAGACTCAGGTGGGAAGACGAGGAAAGAGGGGATGCAGCACATATGTGGACCTGTGAAAGAGGGAGAACAGTGGCGCATTTGGCACAATAAAGAAGTGTATGATATCACAGCCCATATGAGACTCCTCAGGTTGAGATGGGCTGGGCATGTACAGAGAATGCCGGACACATGCGTCCCAAAAATAATTATGACTGGACACCCAGGTGGAAAGAGAAAAGTGAGAAGACCCAGACTGAGGTTGGAAGACGAGGTAAGAGGGGGTGCAGCAGATCTTCTCCAGGTAACAAACAGGAAGTCAGCCGCTGAGGAAAGGAGGAGTTGGAGACGAGTGTTGCGGGAGGGCAAAGCTCGATATGGGCTGTAGCGCCATCGAAGAAGAAGTAAAAAAGACGAATAACTTTTTTCACAACCACTCAGGCGATGGGGGTTTTTGATTTGGCCATTAGATTTAATTGATACAATTCCTTAAAATATTAATACGCAAACATATAAACTGTTTACTGCGGTTTAAAGCCAAAAAATCCTAGCCAAAAAATCCTATTAGATTTCACTGTTCAACCTATACTTTTAGGTTCGTTAAATGTTTTCCTATATTAATCACAGAAAAATAAAAGCGGTACAAATGTGGACCTAAATCGCTACAGTGGTATTGTTTCTATTTTTAATGAAAAAGTACTTTTTTACAGATATTTCTTTTTCATTTAAATAATTCATCTTCTTACCTAAAAACTCCCTTAAAAAGTTAGAATTTCGTAAAAAGTATATTTTCTTTTTTTATTTCTATTATATGGTAAAATCACTTCCTGAAGTTAGCGCACTTTGAAAAATGAATTATTCAATCATTTTCGTTCAATTATTATAGCTACTTCTAACACGTGAAATAATGTAGTGGGTTTTTCAGGAACTGAAATAATGATTTTACGGTCCAATCAATTAGCGACATTGCTTTTTTCGCTGAAGCCATAGCGGATCTGCTTCCTTTTGGTGTATTGGAATTACTGGTCCGTAAATCACGCCAGGCTGTCTTTTTGATGAATGTACGATGTAGCATGGACGATCTCTAGAACTCTATGGTCAATACGATATTGACTAAATCCGTCATCTATGGTCAATTATCAATATTTGCGAGCACGGTCAACAATTGTAAGAGACATCTCCCCACAGAGACATAACCCGACCTCCATAGTATCAGATAAGTTTCTGTTAACTTTCTGTATCTGTAGGTAAGCATTTATTTGGATAACGTCGTTCCTTATGCAAAATACTCTCCTATAAATTAATTAATTGAGTTTAACTACCAAATCTCTCGGACTTGAAACAAGTCGTATACCCGATACATAGACTTATGTAATATCTAAGATGCGATCAATATATTCTCTTCCATCTTTGAGAAACGAAAGTAGTTGAAATATGACTAAAGACCTCATTAACTAATTAACTCCCGTTTATTGTCAAAAAGTAAATGCAGACTGCCAATGCATATTTATGTAAGTATTTCAATTCAAAATTGCTAATTTATTAATATTTTTATTTGGCATTTGACGTTTCGGAATAGAAAACACCCCTAGTGTTGTCGGTGTTTACCGATTTCTTTTTATTCCCTGTCAATATTGTTTTGGCTGTCAACGGTGAAAAATATAATATCATCAGAATTTACGACTATCGATCCAATATTGTAAAATTTTCAATTTCACTGTTCTAGAGCTCCAGGAAGCGATGCTGCTTTACTAGCTAAAAAAATGTATAGTTTTTAATTTTTCTTTATTCAATAAATTGTTAGTTACATGATTTGAGGATTTTTCGATTTTTCGAGGTCGATTTTCTATACAGTGCATTAACATGAATTTATTAAAAGTTTTTTAAAATATTTTAGCAGTACAAAAAACAACAATTTTCAAACTTGTGGTAGAAATGCCTTCCTCAACCCAACCTTTTGAAGGCCAGCATAGAAAAAATATATTTTTTCATTACGACGTAAGAAATTTGACATTTAATACAAACCCAATATTTATAAAATTTCTTTTGTGATATATTTCAAACATAACAAGAAAATAATGTAGATAAAATGATCTTTCTGATAATACCTGAAATCTATTCTTTCCACAATGAAGTTATATAAAAAACAATGAAATAATGTAGAGTTTCTAAACTAACTCCATCCATATTTTGACGCGGCGGCCATTTTGTCGGCTATCTTTCTTGCCCGCCACGTCATTGACAATTTATTAAAATTATTCCGAGAGGCTAGACGCTATGCAGTATTTCGTTACGTCGAGAACGAGAATGGCCCAAGCGATTCTGACCTTGCTCTTGATACAATTTATTTATACATAAGGGACAAAATCGATTCCAAAAACCGGTGATCATACGGCCAATTAGAGGTTAAGATCGATCCAATGTCTAAGCATTTTGTAATTAGATATCAATATTGGGTGGGAGAGTCTATAATATACAAATCAACGAGAAATAAGGCGACCACTACTTTCGAGTAATCTTCCCAAGAGGCCTTCCATTGATATGCTCGGTGTTACTCTAAGTGACCAGCTCCGGTACGGGAGCCCCGTCGAAACCACAGTTAAGTTGGCCTCTCAGAAACTGAGCGGTAAAGTAAAGGGCCCGCAGATAATTTAATAGTACACAACTGCTTACCCTGAGCAAATTGCAAATGCGCCCCATGGTTGAATTTAGAAGCCACTTCTGGTATTGAACCCCAAAATTCCTGAAAAAACCCTTGACAATGGACAATGGTTCAACGGATTTTGCTACAGTCTTATGAAAATACATTATTATGAAATTAAATAGAACTCATGAATAAAAAGAAAAATCAATCCCATCGCTATTATTGTGTAAAATAATCTTACCATCACAATTATCGAAAACGATGGCTCCACCCCCCCAACCATGCACTCTTTGCCTCGACCCGTCAAATGTGCGAATGAGACGACTGCCGTAAAATCTCGAATTTACCTACAGAAATCGCTTGAAAACAGGTTTAAGGAGAATACACTTTTCTACACCGAAACTTTCACGAAATTGAAATTTAAAAAAAAATATATATTTTCTAAAAAGAAGGAGCTACGTTGTTATGTTTTTATAATTTTGTAATTTTTTATGAGAGTAGAGTTAGCAGCACTTTTTTCTTAAATAATATTTTTTGATAAATTATACATGTTTGACAGTGAATGTTTACGTTAATATGAAACGCATCGAAAATTCAAAAAGCTACCGACATTACTTTATAAAAATATACGTTACGCTTATATTTTTTTATAAAGTGATTAACGGTTTTACTTTAATTCCACACAATGGAAATTGTAGAAAAACCTTCAATTTATTAGAAATTTTTTTTTTTTTTGACATTTATAATGTAAACCGATTCGTAGTAAAGATAATCGAAAATAGTGATTTAGCATGAAGCGCTCCGCTGACGAGGCAACTGTAAACAAACTAAAACCAGCTGGTTTCTATGTCTTGATTGGTCAAAAAGCTTGTTTAACCATAGACGAAGAACAATCAGCTGACAGCTGGCAACTAGCAACGGCCGGTCACGGCAATCAGCAGTGCGAGTCTCGAGTCACCGCTTGCGTTACCATTGACAACGGGTTTTTGTGTGATTGTGAAGTGTGTGGGCCATCACATTGTCATACAAAGACAGTTGCCAGTTGGCAGTTTTCAGTTGCCTCAGTGAGCGGGTCGCCTAAATCTTCCCGTTTTTCGTTCGATAATTCTTGAATCTCACATGAAATAAATAATGTTAATACGCTCCTACGTTTTGTGAAATTGTTATTTAATACGGTATTTACGTATAATCAATTGGTTTTAAATTACAAACTTAAATATTATCTTAAATAATTCGGTTATATTTAACTGTATCATGCTTCGACTAAGTACTTACTATCAACATTATCTTCATTTTCTTAACGCATTTTTTTATTGGCTGCTATCTTTATGTATGATTTGTTACATAACAGTACGGATCGAACCGTTTTGATAGAACAGAATAGAATTTACATTTTTAATACAGACACATTATAATCTCAACATAATCACAAATATATACTCACGTCAACCCCGGTAGCTAGCTCAGTCATTATCTCGGGGTTCTCGTGTTTTTAGTTCGATGGATTGGGAAAATTCGAGATAAATAAGGTTCAATAAATAAAACGATCTCTTTTGCCATGTAAATATTTGTTCAATTATATTTAGCAAAATGACTCTACGCTACTAGGAAAAAGCTTGAATCTCTCTGCGGGAACGAAAGACGGATTTTAGATTATTAAGTCAAAGCCAGAATAAAACAATTAACGAATATTATAGTACGTTACCTTGCGTGGTTGTTGTCGTGGAAAGCAGATGCATTTGTCCCTCTGTCGATTTCTTCTATTGTTAAACACGTGTGCCAACACCATGGGATTTGAAAGGTACCCGAGATATGCCCTCTTTAACATGAGTTAAATATGAAACCCAGAGACACGCGCAGGACCACTGATTCTAAATCTGGTAATATCTAGATCACTTTAACTATATTTACTTTTCAAAAGTTCGAACTTATTTGCAAAGCAATACTCGAATTCTAAATAAAGATGGCAGACAACCGCCCTTTTTGAAAGCTGGACACTGAAGAACTCTCGCCCTTCCTTCCCGGATAAGCTCGGCTCTCCTCCCTAGCCCCCACCCCAGAAAACGGTAAAATCCGTTCAACGCAACCTTTAGGTTGACCAGTACGAAAAATATTAATTTCATAAAAGTACCTGACTTAAATAAATTCTCCGGGGTTACCATACGAATAAATTCATTACATAACACATCCCCGAAAACACGAAGAAAAAACCGCCGTAACCACGAAGGTTTTTTATATTATTATTATTATTATTATTTTTTTATTTTTTTTTAATCCATCCAAGAAAACTTTTTATTAAACTACCCAAAAACGTTGTCCGCAAAAAGATTCAGCGTTAAAAAACCTAGGCAACAATTTTACATAATTTACATAAATGCAATGTACAAGATATAACAACATCAACATCAATATATCGGAGGGAAAGTATCACAGCGCGGCACGTGGGAATCCACGGCTTCTAGGCCACCAAAACCCGCGAGTAGTGAAGGATCCTTGTTCATCAGGGCATTTGGAGTAAGAGTCTCGATTCTCAGCAATAGAGGATCCGACTCAAAATGAAGCGAGAACATGAAATAAAAATAACAAAACAATTAGAAAAGTACGAAAATATATGCATTCATTATTCAGGCAACAAACAATAAACATTTACCAAAAACGACATAATAAAACACATGAGATACAAGACAATAAAACACATGAGATACAAGACGTTCCACAGAGAGTAAGCAAAACTATTTGAGTTGTAAATGAATTAGCAAAAGAGATCAACGAAGATAACTAAACACTATATGTCGCGATGCATATATGTACATGATAAGAACACACGTGTTTTAATTAACAGTGGATATCCGCAAAGAAAGCAAAGACTGAAGTAAACGTAATGAGTAAGATAAAGAAAGGGACCCTTAGGGAGATTGTAGAGCGAATGAACGAAGGAGTGTGTGCCAAGACCGAGTTGTCTGGCGGTCCATCCTCTCTGCCTACCCCTGCGGCGAAACGCGGTGATGGTTATTTGTTAGTAATTTTTTTTTTTTTTTAGAACTCATTGCCCCCTTTTAACGGACAGGCGATGGTTCAAGTTTCAGTATCCGCCTTTTAACGACCCGGTTACTGGTTGAAGAAATGTTGAAAATTCAACATAAAATATCATAATCCTTTAGGGACCTACATTTAGCCAGGAATCTTATAAGATTCTGACGTAGGTATACTTAGGAGGAACACTTGAAAACTCTAGCTTGGAACATCAATGCTCCAACTAGAAAAATAAGGTCAGCTTGGAACAAAACATGCTTCCAACTAACAAACTACAGAATACCACTAACCTAGAACATAGCTATCATTCATTATTTTTTAATGATAACTTATACGAATACTTATTATAATAATAATTTAATAATTTATTTTTTATAATTTTTTTTTTTTTTTTTGGGTTAATGATAGTGTTAGTATAATTTATATAAGAATAAAGATACCTATTAGACTATGGGCGCCATCTTGTTTACCGGCTTACAAGCAACCAACCCTCAAATCAAATTTTCGAACTATTGACTACTTTAATTTCCGAGTTTAAAAGACAGATGAAGAGTTAATAGCAAATCGAAGCTTGGTACATATCAAATTCTACATGGATGTCGAATGATTCGAATGAATAGTCAAAAACACAAGTGTGGAGTGTATTTAGCCGCCTCCGGTTAATTACTCCGGAGCGCCTATGGTATAGAGTCTGTACACACTGTGTTCAAAGGGGCCCCTTTGAACACAATGCGGAGTATTGTGTATGCATATGCGTGTTTTCGTGTATAGTTTCAAAATTAACAACATTATATGACAACTTTTCCAATTGGATTGGTCGACAATCTAGATGGATTCCACTTAGACTTTCAGTCAGAAACAAATCTATATTGTTAATAGATTCTATCGAGATTCTATTAAGACTTGTAAATAAGTTCGTCACTCACCGCCAACGGATTTCGTTTCATTAAAACAACTAAAACTTATTGATTTCGTAAGCAATCAATATTCACCGTTAGCTGAAAAATCTTTGACACTTGGTCTATCTTGAACTGCAAACCTCGGAAATAATTTCCAATGTAGGATAATCAGACCCACGACACTTCCCCCGTGAGAATATAATTAATCAAATACCGATCATAATCAACTATTTCTAAAATTCGTTATTATTCTTTCGTTTTTTTTCTATTTAAAATCCAACAGGCTTTGAAATATGGATTTTAAACCTACAGCTTGAGAACTTGCAACTCTTGCAATACTCGTACGTAGTAGAACTTCGCTGGGAGTCGAACCCGTGAATGATCTTTGTACATTAAAATGGTATTTTTTATTAACTAGCTGATACCCGTCATGCGTTGCAATACCAATTAAATAAATAAATTGTTTCTCCCTTCGTGTCCTTTCCCATTCGTCCCCGTTTAATTCCATAAAGTACACCAGTTTTCCCAACAACTCGCGTGACCTATTTAATTTGTTTTTTATCCGAATTTCGTAATGCCAGAACTCTCTATACTATAACTATCCCGGGTATGCGCACATCATATTCCTGATGAACCGGATGAACGGTATGGCCGCGCATAACTTACAAACACACAACAACAAACGAACATTAATTTTCTTTTAACATATTAGATTTATACCCTCGACAGCGGTGCGTAGTCGAGAAACACGCCAAACGCGCGCCTAACATATGTATGTACACGGGTGACATTTGTCACGTGAGAAAGGTTCGCTTCTACGACTCTTGCTTGAGTTCAACAGCTTGGCTGTGGTAAGATTCACCGGCCTGTGTGTTTCCTCCTTCCTACAACATGGGACTCTTTAAGACCTATGTTTACTCCTTCCTTTCCTCAAAAAGACACTCCTCCCCGCATCTTCAAAGATAACGTAAGCCCCGAGGGAAATTATTTTCCTGAGGGCCTCCTGTATGGAGGTAGTGTTAAAAAAGCGTTTCCCAGATAAAAAGTAAGGCGACTTCAGTCAGTGTACCTTGAATGTATTTCTCCGGATTCAAAACGGAGAGTTTTATTAAAATATATTTACCATTTTCTATTTTTTTTTTGAAATAGGTAAATGCATTGAATATATCTCTATGGGTACATGTGCCTTTTAAATGCTTGCGTGGTTTTCTGACGCAAATGGGGCTATATAATATGGTTTTCGGTCTTCTGAGAATCGAACCGATGAATACCTTTAAAATAAATCATTAAAATGATTTTTTCAAACTTCGCAAAATCACTTTGTGGCGTCATATTTAAAATAGTGGTTTAATACCAAGTTATTTGTTTTAATTTCATTAAAATGATCACCACTCTCTTAAAATACTAAGTTATATCGAATTAATCTGTATGTAAAATTATTATGAACTTATATATCAATTACGAGAGTCGAACTCGAAGTAATGACTAATTTTTTATTCGTTGCTGTGGCAGACTTAGATGTTATAGAAATATCCGTTGGATCTTAAAACTGAGATGTTCATTATTCAACTCCGTCATAACGTCACTTTCCAAAAAGAACGTTTCAATTTAATTTTATTTTACATCAACGAGATAAATTTACAAAGCGCTATGCGAAGACCAGGTACCTTCTAAGACCCTTTTTTGAAGTAATTTAGTTTTGTCGCCCAAAACACCATAAATGGCCGTCTAGTCTAAACAATAAAACTTTCCAATTGTCCCGGAATTACCCGGAATTCTTTGTATGTTGACCGACTCCTTCAAGTGCCTGTAATAAACGCTTTCTAAAACGGTACAGATTATCTTACAAGGCGGGTGGAAAATACGTTCATCGGGTTACCATGCAAGCGAGGCATTGTTTCGTTTTATACCTGACTAACCCAAGCCGATCTAGGCAGATTCGGATTACAGACAGTCACCAAACATGCCTAAAATCATTTCAAGCAAAGGTTCGAATTAAAATCGTGATTTCACGACGTTCACTAAGGCAATACTGAGAGTATGTACTATCTGTACGACTCTTGTGCGATTGATTTATAAGCATTTAATTAAATCAGATCACGCATACAAAATGCTTTCACGATTGAGAAATCCTTCCAAAGATTAGCTAAAAGTTACGTCTCGAAATATAAGTTGTTCATAGCTGTGATCTACGCACTGTTTAAACCGAAATAATATATTTTCAACCCCAAAGAATAGCTTTACCATGTGCTTTCATATCACCAGATAAATAATAATTCATTCACAAACAAATTTTACGTTTTAAAACGCATCTTGGCCAAAATATATCACGTTTCATTTTGGATTTGAAGCATTCCAATTTCTACCAAAACAAATTAATAACTGAACGTTTTTGAAGTAAAACTCGTGTTATTTTAAAAATGGCGGTCCATCGTGAACGCGTGGGTGAATTTAAAACATGGATACTAACGGTTTCAAAATGGCGTCGCGGAACACGTGTAAATTCAAAAATTCTAAAGCGATAACAAAATATTACTAGGAAAAACATATCTACAGAATTTTTTATACACATCACGACACACAATATAAAGTACGACACATAGATATACATGGAAAAGGTTATATTATCTCGAATTTAGCCGCACGTTGGAAAGCGCCAGTGTTACATAACAGTACGGATCGAACCGTTTTGATAGAACAGAATAGAATTTACATTTTTAATACAGACACATTATAATCTCAACATAATCACAAATATATACTCACGTCAACCCCGGTAGCTAGCTCAGTCATTATCTCGGGGTTCTCGTGTTTTTAGTTCGATGGATTGGGAAAATTCGAGATAAATAAGGTTCAATAAATAAAACGATCTCTTTTGCCATGTAAATATTTGTTCAATTATATTTAGCAAAATGACTCTACGCTACTAGGAAAAAGCTTGAATCTCTCTGCGGGAACGAAAGACGGATTTTAGATTATTAAGTCAAAGCCAGAATAAAACAATTAACGAATATTATAGTACGTTACCTTGCGTGGTTGTTGTCGTGGAAAGCAGATGCATTTGTCCCTCTGTCGATTTCTTCTATTGTTAAACACGTGTGCCAACACCATGGGATTTGAAAGGTACCCGAGATATGCCCTCTTTAACATGAGTTAAATATGAAACCCAGAGACACGCGCAGGACCACTGATTCTAAATCTGGTAATATCTAGATCACTTTAACTATATTTACTTTTCAAAAGTTCGAACTTATTTGCAAAGCAATACTCGAATTCTAAATAAAGATGGCAGACAACCGCCCTTTTTGAAAGCTGGACACTGAAGAACTCTCGCCCTTCCTTCCCGGATAAGCTCGGCTCTCCTCCCTAGCCCCCACCCCAGAAAACGGTAAAATCCGTTCAACGCAACCTTTAGGTTGACCAGTACGAAAAATATTAATTTCATAAAAGTACCTGACTTAAATAAATTCTCCGGGGTTACCATACGAATAAATTCATTACATAACAGATTGCAAGATTCAATCACGAACTAAATGCTATCTAGATAATGTCTCGGATAAATTTTGTCGATTGAGTTTCGCTAATATTGTCTACATGTAAATAAAATATTACATTTATAGGTTTTAAACTTATTAACTATTTTAACAGCTTTATTTATATAATCTAATGCTTCTAAATTAACAACAACCTAAAAAATAATTCACACATATTTGTGGATTTTTGAATTTATGTATTGGCACTAGGCCAATCCATTCAAAGTAATTGATCATATTATGACTGACTGAGTTAAGAGGCTAGACTTTAAACCACACACGAAACACCGGCGTCTGTCATTCTGTCCCGCTCACAATAAGCTCACGCACACTTACAGTACATGCGAATGCGAAATGTGCGAATGAGACAACGCTCAAATTTACCTACCTCGAAAATAGCTCGAAAAGGGGTTTATGGAGAATACACTTTTCTACACCGAAACTTTCACGAAATTGAAATTTAAAAAAAAATATATTTTTTAGAAAGAAGAAGCTACGTCGGTAGCTTTTTATAATTTTATAATTCTTTATGAGAGTTGAGTTAGCAGCACTTTTTCATTAAATAATATTTTTTGATAAATCGTACATGTTTGACAGTGAATGTTTACGTTAATACGAAACGCATCGATAATTCGAAAATATACCAACATAGTTTTCACCTTCTAGAAGGCAGTATAAAAAAATATATTCATTTTGTGCAATTTTCGATGTAGAAAAGTGTTTTTTCCCGGGCGTCCTTTTTGTATGGGCCGAAAAGTGAAGTCTATCATCTTAACATATTTTTCACAATGTGCTTTACTAAAAAAGAATAGGTACGTAACTACGTAGTAATCACACTGATGAGAATTTGGAGCATTACCGGCGGAGGTAATATTATAAAATGTGTCACCTTTGCTGAATCATTTTTAAACCAATGTCGCATATTGTAATTTAAATCCCACATTAATCCAAAAAAAGTAAATAGAATTCTAAAAAAAATACATCATGGTCGTTAGTACGATAATTGGTTTGTTTATATTTCGCTCAATGAACATCCGATGATTACCAATTATCTTCATTACAGGTGTAAATATTTTTTTAATTCAAATGGTCAATAAATTGCGAAGTAATTTCGCACAATAAAGGGACAAATTTTTGGTTAATTTCTCAAAATTACCCAAAATATGGCTTGATTTTCACGGCTAAAATATTTAAATAATTTGGATAATTTCTGTTTGGTATCTACGATAAATTGATAGGTAATGCAGGTACCTTCATATCTAATTATTATAACAATGGTGGTTATCTACGTGGTGTAACTACGAGTAAATAGTGGGAAGCCTTTGCAAGCGAAGTTTTCTGCTTATAAAAGGCAGATGTTGGTTTTTAATATTATCAGTTGTTTGTGTTAATACATCAAGTAACAATGTTGTCTTTTACGTTTGTCGCCCTCTCTGCGCTCCTGGTACGATGAAATTTTTATTTATTTGTTTGGTTTTACTTTATTTACAAATGAGAATCGGGAGGAAACAGGGCGGCGTTTTGTCCGTATAAACGTCTTCCCCAATTTCCTCTCTGGATTTCGACATTGGTCCAGATATTTTTTACTTGTAAAATAGATATCGACCACTAAGGTGTTGGTGGGTTTTTCTTTTTTGATAAGTTACTTTTTATAGGAATCATTCAAAAATAGTTAAATTTTTCTGTTTGAACGACATCGACAGACGTTCAGCATGCAAACTATACAATGATTTTTAAAAAAAGTACAAACATAGAATATTTTCTTCTAAAATAGTTAAGTAGTAAAAAATCCCTGAAAAATCGGGCTGGTTTTGTAGGAGAAAAATGAGGAATACCAAACTTCAATTTTGATGATTTTATTTTGGTATTATCAGAATGAGGTGGGGTTATCCCTTTTACTCTACTATAATACTTTCCGGGGGAAGGGTGTAACATTGACACTGACAAGAAACAGTTTGAAAAATACTTATTATTAAAACTTCTCGGTCACCCTGCTTCCTCTTAATAAAAATGGTGAATTGCAAAAAATTTTGTAAAAGTTAATTTTATTGGCAAGTATCTATTAAAAACAAAAAAAAATTGTCTAAAAGTTTTGAAGTATTATTATTAAAACATAAAACTAAAATGAGTTTAGGTAGGTATATAGATTAGTATGTACCTTTTAGTGTATGAATATAATTTTATGATGAACCTCCCTAACAATTTATTTTATTAATCTGCTATAAAATCTAGTCGGGTTTATACCAACATTGATAAAGTTATTTTTAAACTTCTTCCCGGTATTAAATATTTATTCATTTTTAGGATAGAAAACATAGAAAAAAAAGTTTTATGCATTTCTTTTAAAACCATTTGGTTATTATTATAAAAATGTACTGCTCATACGCATAAGGAGGAAATTTATTTATTTTTAATTTTGCCGGGATTTTTTACGGGTCTACGCCAGTACCTAATAAAATTAATTATTCATTCTAGTCTTGTCGAAAGATGTCTTACATAAATAAAATCGAATATTTAGGTATTACCAAGTAGTAGACAGTAGACATTGGCAGGCAGCAAACAGCAGGCTTTCCGTAAATATAAGTGTTTTTTGCTGATTTTCTGGTTACAGATTTCGGTCAGCGCCCAGGACTGTTCCCAGATGCCTCCTAGAATCGTGAGTATTAATTTTTATGGTATTTTATATTCATAAACACATCTCTTTTCATGAAAAAATAGCCAGTAAAACAATAGAAGCAATTGCAATAAAATAATTACAAGTCACAACAATACCGGTCAGTGGTTGTGTGGGCATCGCGTTTGGCTCCCACCCAGGCGTTCCGTGTTCGATCCCTCGGCTGGCTAAGTCCTCCATCACAACACAAGCAATATCTTCCGCTTAGTGTGGTGGTAGTAGGAGATTTTCAAATGTTGTTGGGTTATTCGTAACCCGGGAATGTTTGTCTTTCTTTAAAAAAAAAAATACCTACATAGAGGAAATCCCCGACAAATGTAGTCATCCCGAGGTACATATTGCTATTACGTAATAACCACTATACATTGATTAATATGATGTTCCACTGTATGACTGAATACATAAAATACACTAGAAATGCCTCCCATGTTAATTTGGGGGAACGGCTAAGGGGCCTTTTTCATACAAACCTAAGTTTGGATTTGAGATTAAAATACTTGACCAAACAGAATAATTCTTATGTTCTTCTTCAATCTTCGCAAAACCACTTTGTGTCATTTCTAATTAAATGAAAAACAACTTACTTTGTATACACCACTTATATTATGATAACTAAATGGTATATTCATATTATCCTGACGAAGAAACCTTCGGTTTCGAAACATGTTGATAGTTGTGATTATATAAGTGGTGTATGCAAAGTAATTTGTTTTCATTTAATTCTTACTTTAATCAAAAGATAGCAAATAACTAGTACGTGTATGTACTACTATATTTATTTCTGTTTTAAATATGGGGCCAACAGACCTAGCTAAAAAAACTCAAGCGTTATTTGGTTTGGCGTATTTCGGCATATCGGTTGCCGTACATTCCCAATGGGAATGTATGACGAGCGACATGCTGAAGTAGGCCAAGCCAAATAACGCTAGGTCTGTTGGCCCCATTAATAAAATGTAGGCCATTAAAAAAAATATTTTTTCATAATTTTATGTTCAATTTTGACAAATTTTTGTGAATTAATGGTGAATATTAAAAATATTATCTTACCCAATTAACTATGCAAATATAAACCTAATTTTTAAAAATATCTGATGAAAATGATTTTTCGAGTCTAAATTTTAAATTTATAAGCAACAAATTTGTTTTCTACAAATTTAATCCTATTAAAATGCTTTCTTAATAAAGAATATAAATATTTTTATTTTATATACTATTACATTAGCATAGAATTGAGGGTTAAAATATTTTTTTACAGAATTGTCATTGACTCACAAATAATATATCCCAATTTTAACCCCAGTTTAGTATAATTCATATTTCAAAGCCTCATCGCTTTACTCCAAGCCATCCATAACCTTGAGCCACGCCGGGTGCACAAAAGTTCATATACGCCCTGTGAACCGCAATATTTTTTTTTTTTTAAATGAACTCCACCAAGGAGACTGTGAGGTAAACGATTCCGAGAAAATAAAAAAAGGAAATAGTGAATCTGTCTATACTATATTGTTAATAATTCCAGCATCCGTCGGAGTGTTGCCCAGGCTCCTGTCCGAAGATCATGACCGGCACCATGGCCGCGGAGTGCGGGCTGTCCGAGGACATGGAGCAGGGCGGTGGGGGACCGGGGGGCCCGGGGGGCAGAGGACCACCTCCAGTGAGTATACACCGCTTATTAACTGCTCAATGGTAAAACTAACTTAACCTAACCTAACCTGAATATTTTAAATACTCTTTTTATTTTGTACTAGGGTATTTTCACAAATGAGAAATGAAAAAAAAAATGTATGGAATATTTAAAGATCATTTTCTGTCATTAATCATCCTACTAAAAATGATTGTTTTTTATGTTTCATTCAAACTTATTCATTTTAAAAACAATCAAAAACCGACAAAACCAAAATGGCCCGTGGTTGGCAACGGCGCCAAATACGCACTTCGTCAGACAACAAAGTACTACTGTCAGAATTTTTTCAAAGCCGACAAACGCTTAAATGACATCACACGATAAAAAATATCGTTAAAAATTAAATAAAAATTCCTTAATAATCGTGAATTTTTGCTTCATTTTTTTAACAATAAAAAATCGTGGAAATACCTTATTGTAGTGTTTGCCTTATCCACGGGTAGACATTAGTAATTTTCTAGGGCTCTTCAAGAATAATAGGTCTTTTTTTTCTTTCCCATTCCCTTCAGCCTTCCAACTTAATTTCGATGAATAATTCACAACATAAATTATGGTCATGGTTCACTAAAACGACATTATAAAGATTTAACATATTTTTGTTCCAAACCACAGTGTGAAGGAATCCAGTGCCTCTTGAAGAAGAACAACCTCCTGACTGCTGATAACAAGTTGGACAAAGTGGCTTTGAAGACCTTCGCCGACCAGCAATACTCTGCAGAATGGAAGCCAGCCATCACCAAGGCTATTGCCACGTGCGATGCCAGCACAGACAAGTCGGATGAGTGCGAGGTCCGAGGAGCCTTCCATTGCATCAAACACAATCTATTTTTGGTAAGTGTATACTGTATACTCATCGATCATCCGTACAAAGTGGTATCTTCCAATTTTTTATTAAAAAAAACCATAGCTTGGTGTTTGTACATTTTTCAGCAATCCAGCCTATTCAAAATACCTAATTACGAGGAAATGCACTCGTATCCGCGAATCTTTCTTATAAATATTATAAACCCGAAAGTTTGTATGGATGTATGCATGTTTGTTACTCTTTCAAGCAAAATTTACTGAATGGATTTGAATGAAACTTTACAATAATATAGCTCATACATCAGAATAACATATAGGCTATAATTTATAAAGCTAGCTATTTATTTTCAATATAGTGAAAATCATAATTATTGTTTAATTTAAAATGCCTAAATTTGAGAATGACATTTTGCAAAACAATGATTGTTAAATCAATATTCTATTTTAGAAAATATTTAAATTAGTGAATTTATTTGAAGTACTCGTCTAATACTTTGAATCGAATCAAGAATTATATAAATTTTAAATAAATAGAATTTTGATATAAACGTAGATGGGACCTACGAAAAGAAAATAGATTACTCGAAGTACTAATCCTACGCAGACGAAGTCGCGGGTAGAAGCTAGTGTTAATCATAAATTCAAATAAAAGTGTTGGAACATTCCGATGTAGTGCCAAAAGAAGTTAAATAAAATTATTAAAAATAAATCTTGAACTAAAGTAACTTATAGCTATCTGAATACCGTGAATGGTGAGTCTCAACTAACTGCATTCCTGTCATAACTGTCCGGAGTCATTGGGACTATGACATCCCCAATTAATGGGGTTTGTTAATAAGGTAGTGGAGATGGGAAGGAGACGAGGAAGGGAATAGTTGGGTCTATAGCAGTTATATATATAGCAGTTCTGGTAAAACTAACTCACTAAACATTAAATCATAAGCACAGAGAAAGACATTTAAAACAACATTTCGATTCCGGTTAAAGGTATTATTACACTAAGACGATACTGAGAGCTTCTACCACTTTGATTTGCATTCTAAGAACCAGATTCCTATTGATCCTTAAAAATACGCCATTATTAACTTGTACAATATTATCCATTCGTATAATATTTCTGAAATATTGAAAAAAAAAAACAAAGTGTATTTATGAAATCTTAACTTGGATGGTTGTTGGGTGGTGTGCAGATGAACAGTATATCTTCAAGCAAAATAAACTAGAGGAAGACAGAAAAATATAGACATGAGTAGGGTCAATTCCTAGAGGTGATGAATATGACTCCCCTTGAGTATCAGCTGCAGTGATTGCAGCTTTTATTATAAAATAGTCCACACTTTTACGATTTAGGAAGCTGGTATGGATACCCCCGCCCATTTATTGGTTAACCATATTGGAAACATTTATTGGATAACTATAGGTTGCTATTTCCCTATTTCCATAGGTCATCCCAAATGGTTCGCTACGTTTGGTGACTTAGCAGGGGTACCCGGGTTCATGGGGTGAGGTTTGTCCGGATCTTGGCAGCAGATACGTCGACCCACCAACTGCGTGGAAGACCGGATCGGTAGAGATTGCATGGTTGATGGGATCTTTTGACTTCTCCAGCATCTTTTAACTTCTTTTAACATCATCTTTTAACTTTTTATTTTATTTTTTATTTTTTTTTATTTATATAATACAAACATACAATACAAGATGATCCTTTGTCTGTCCAACTGGGAAGGATTCCCGTTTCAGGACAGCCAAATTGTGTTTTAGTACATATTCTTACAATGGAAAGGAATGGCGATTCTGTCAAGACAAATTTTGAGAACATTAGTAGTTGCATTTGTAGTGACGGGATTGTTTCTTTTTCCTTGAAAGAATCGCCAAGATGTATTATTTTACCAGGGTCATTTTGGATAACATTAGTAATTTCATACAGAACAGATGAATGGTTTCTTTCGGGAGATAACAAGTCTGAGATTCTTTCCAGGGCATTTTGGAGAACATTTACAATTGCATAGTTAGAATTTCCACATTTATAAGCTAGTATAAAACATAATATTATGAATCCTAAATATTTTCATATTTTAATTTCTCTCTCGGAACATTGCCTTGCACCGCAGTTGGAGAGATACATTCTTACGTCCGTCACTCCTAGACACACTGACCCCATAGATTCCTACCCATCCCTCATACATTTTTTCCTTCCCAGAACTTTCTCTCCTTTCTATCACTAAAAAGACCCTCTACACCGCATCCCCAAAGATGACATTGAGTGAAGTTAATGTAAAAAAATTCCTAATTCTGATATTTTTTAATGTTTGTCTGTTTCACTGTTATTCCAGAACTGCCCAGCTTCCGTATATGTCCAGTCAGCAGATTGCGCTGCGCTGAAGGCTTTCATGGAGAAGTGCCCAATGCCCCCAATGCGTAAACAGTGATTTCTACAATATTCTTGAATTATTTCACATTGTGTATTGTTGCTCTGATAAACAATGTTATAAATAAATACATTATTGTGCATCAAGTTTGATATTAATATTTATTTTTGTTTGTTTCTCTTTTTAAAAACTATAACATTCAAAACTAATGACGTGCTTGCGCGTTTTGCTGCTATTTCATACCTGTTTATGAAAAAAAATCGAGGAAAGTGCGTTTTATGTGAATTTTGAATACCGAAGTACCTTTGAAATGTTTGTTTGTTTGTGTTTTATGTGAATTTTGAATACCGAAGTACCTTTGAAATGTTTGTTTGTTTGTGTTTTATGTGAATTTTGAATATCGAAGTACCTTTGAAATGTTTGTTTGTGTGTGTTTTATGTGAATTTTGAATATCTAAGTACCTTTGAAATGTTTGTTTGTGTGTGTTTTATGTGAATTTTGAATATCGAAGTACCTTTGAAATGTTTGTGTGTGTGTTTTATATGAATTTTGAATATCGAAGGACCTTTGAAATGTTTGTGTGTGTGTATTTTATGTGCATTTTGAATATCGAAGGACCTTTGAAATGTTTGTTTGTGTGTTTTATGTGCATTTTGAATATCGAAGGACCTTTGAAATGTTTGTGTATGTGTGTTTTATGTGATTTTGACTATCAAAGTATCTTTGAAATGTTTGAATGTGTGTTTTGTGAATTTTGAATGTCGAAGAACCTTTGAAATGCGTGTGTGTGTTTTAATCACTGCACAAGTAAAAAATATGCACACAAGGAAAGGAGAGAAATGACTTGCAGGCATTTTCTTCCATTCGGCTGGATTTATCTTGTACTATAATTATACTAGCCGACCGGCCCACTCGTTGCTGTGAAAAACAAAGCCATCTACTTGATGGATGCCTAACCTAGATAACCAAGTGTTGTGTCAATAAATTAACTCACACCGCCATCTCTTCTAAATAATAAATATTGAAGTCAATAATCGAGATAACAACTATCCTATCTTTTAAGTTGGACCAAATTACAAACAGTAATCCAAATTTCATCAAAATCGGTTAAGTAGTTTCGGAGTTTACCTTGGACGAACATTATG
The DNA here is from genome assembly GCA_951813805.1 of Limnephilus auricula. Lineage (NCBI taxonomy): Eukaryota > Metazoa > Arthropoda > Insecta > Trichoptera > Limnephilidae > Limnephilus > Limnephilus auricula. The sequence continues at coordinate 6,796,479 of OX638401.1, forward strand.
ACGCGAGATTGTTATAAATAAAGAAGAAAGATTAGTTGCGGTACATTGTTTTTAGCGGCGGTGAATAGCGAATGTGCGGAATAGGAGTATTAATACGGAGATGCTTACGCGGTGAGCGCCAATTATTGACTGAATAATGTGGGTAATGAAATGGTCTATAGGAAAGGTAGAAAGGAAATGTGACAATACTAACTACAAGTACAGAGGTTTATGTATGTGTATTGGTTCATATAGATGTATGTAGGTAAGTGTAGCTGTGTGTTCTATAATGGCAAAACCACGAGGTTTAAAAAAAAATGTTTCAAATCATTTCATACATTCTACGATTTTCAGAAATCTGCTAGATGTACCTAAAGATGTGTATGCATGACAGCTATTTCTCCGTCCAATGACTTTGTCGAACAGACTGAGCACATTTATTTTGCCAGTCAAAATATTTATTAACAAAAAATGGATCTCCATTAAAAATTATAACAACAGTCCGACCAATGCTTTAGAAATGAGTGTTAAATTAATCTGCTTTATTTATCATTTATCAACTGTTTTGTAAATCTAAAAACACATCTGAGAAAATGTTTTTTTTTTTTTAAATTTTTATAAATACCGCACAAGAGTCCCAACTGCAGCTGTCTGGAGTCAGTGAGACTATGGCATCCCCAATTGGGATATGTTGTGAGGCTGAAGGTTTTGGGGAAGGAGGTAGGGATGAAATGTTCCACATTAATTTGTGCCATTTATATTTCTCGCCAGTTATATGTACATATGTTAAGAGGAAACCGATCGGCATTTTGTCCATACAAAACTTATTCACTAATCACCTCTTTGGATTTTGACACTAGTGCAAATTTTTGTTGATATCCCTAATATGGATATCGACCGTGCGTGTCGGTACGTTTTGCTTTTTTGATAAGTTACTTCTTACAAAAGTAAGCAATCTTTCTATATATCAACTTCACTACCCTCCAAAAATAGTTAATATTAACTAACTAACCATCACGGCGTTTCCCCGAAGGGGTAGGCAGAGAGGACGGACCGCCAAACAACTCGGTCTTGGCACACACTCCTTGCCTCATTCACATTCATACATCTTCTCATACATACTCTTCTATTATTCTGACTCTTGACATGACCCGACTCAAGTATTTGATTCACTTGATCGTGCCACGTCTTCTTTGGGCGTCCTCGGCTTCTTCTACCATTCACATTCGCGTCATAAATTCTCTTTACACTCCTTTCTTCATTCATTCGCTCAACATGCCCAAACCATCTAAGTGTCTCTTTCTTAACCTTACTTACTACGCTTGTTGTAGTTGTAATTATTAAATTAAATGAAACTTAATGTTTCTTCGTCAGGATAATTATTTTTATTATTTATGTTATTATCCTGACGAAGAAACCATCGGTTTTGAAACCTGTTGATATTATAACATGTGATTATAGTGGTTTACACAAAGTAATTTGTTTCATTTAATAAAAATGATGCCACAAAGTAAGTTTGCAAAGATTGAAGAAACCTATAATTCAAATTTCTCGGCGAGGATGTTTCCTCTTAAGCCACTTTAAAAATCAAAACCAAAGCCTTAAGAAGGTATTACCAGAGAATACCGGAAATTAGTACTTTTTAAATCATATTCTAGACGTATTAACCCTTTTTTACAAAAAAACATAAATTGATTTTGAAAGATTATTATTGATTCTGGTACACGCAATTTTAAAATTTTGAAAAACTTATTTATAAAAAGTTTATTTTTAATAAACTATCAGCCTTACTAAAAAAACAACACTCCGCGGCCGTTAAACGGTGTTTCTGTAGCACGTTGTGTAAAGTCTGTACATTTCGTTTTTCAAATTCTTACTAAACAAAATTAATACAACTTCTAACTGAGTTTGAAAACCAGTTTGCCGATTTCAAAAAGATCTCACGGATATTTTCGAAAACCCTTTCGCAGAGGATATCGATAATGTACCAAGCGATATGCAAATTATTTACATTTCGTACATAGATTTGCGATGTGATTATTACACACACAAACAGCCTTACTACAAAAAAAATACTCCGCGGCCGTTAAACGGTGTTTCTGTAGCACGTTGTGTAAAGTCTGTACATTTCGTTTTTCAAATTCTTACTAAACAAACTATATGGTTTTGATCTGACAACGTCGTATTTTACCAGCCTTACTAATAAACTTTCTGAAAAATTTGTACAATGGTCAAACAACCATGTATGAAGAATCCTTACTAATTAAGAACTGACAAAAAATTGTTCATGGAAAGATATGTACATTGCTTACACGGCCAAGGAGGGTAGTTCATCTGTTGTATATATTTGTTCCATTTGTAATTTTCAACGAATTTCGATGTCGTAAAAACAAATACCATTTTAGAACCAAAATTTAATTAGCTTTAAGATTTTCATATCTAAAATATACTTAAGTGTTTAAAAACTGTAGTATTTTAAGCTTCGAACATCAAGTTGAAAAAAAACTCACTTACCCCAAACACTTTCTATTAAAACATTGAAATATTTGAAAAAATTCAAAATTCAAAAAACACAGTCCTTTTATTTAATGATTTTGAAATAAAACTGTCACCTCACTATTTACTCCTTCACACAATAAAAATTTTTAAAAAAATCTTGAAATTCGCTTTTTATTCCCAAAAATTTACAATAAAAAAACTCACGTTTGAATGCATTGCTTGCACATCTTCAGACATTCGTTTCTTTGATACGTTTACTAAAATATGTATTAGATATTTTAGTTACCAAAAAACATCACTTTCAAGAATTTATAATAAAATAAAGATCTTAAAATGCAAATTATTTCTGAATATAACCTATAGAACCATTTTCTGACAGTTCCATTTAGAACAAACGATTTTTGTGTCACAATTTGACTTAAACTAACGAAAAACAACACAAATTAATAGTAAATATATTGAGTACATGAATATAAGCGCGAATTAGTCATAATGATTGAAATCATTAACGAAAACATCATCTTAATCACACACACATTCGCGACCGACTTTTTTTCGTAGAGTTCGCATTCGCGGCTATTTTTTTCAGCGGGAAAGCAATGCGCAGGCGCATCAATCACACCACCTAGCGGATTATTATGAAAACTCCAATTTAAACAAGTAAAATACGGCGTTGCCAAATCTAAAGATTCACAAAAACACCGTTTAACGGCCGCGGAGTGTTTTTTTTTAGTAAGGCTGTAAGGTCATACCGTTGGTCGTTGGCAAATTTGTTCAATTTTCAAACTATAGATTCTATTAAACAACAAAAATTTCAAATCATATAATGATACAATAAAATAAATCAACACATACATACTCTAGTAAATACAGTTTTCATAATTTTAATTTTAGTTAAATTAAAATCATTCAAAAACAAATCCGAGAACGTGTTTTGTGACAAAAATTCCTCAGGTTTTTTGTAAATACTTACAAGAAGTACACGATATTTAATAATTTATCATCGTGCGCTTTGAGCATTTATATTCCATACTTGAATGTAGAGTAATATTAAAGCAAGTTTTGAATGAAATACATCGATATTAAATTTTTAATTTTAAAAATTTGATACGGGGAATAATCGATCTTTCTTATTGGAACCTCCCTGTAGAGTTGCAAGTATTTTTAAACTTTTATTCTCAGCCGCTGGTCAATCGCTCTTAAACAATTTCAGGTTCTTTAGTAAGCAATTTAGATATTTTATTTATCATTCCTACAACAAACTTCCACAAATTTACAATGGAATACGTGCAAATTATATTCTTATCTGATGGTCAATAATTACGCGATGATTTCGCCATATAGGCACCAGTGCCGTACGGTTCATAGTAATAGAACAGTTGTTACCAATTATATAGCACGTTGACCAATTAATGTAGACTAATACTTCTGTGTACAGCAGACCTCGCGACCAGAAAGTATGTTTCTAATGTTATCTTAGATAGATTTAATAAATCAACTACAAAATTTCCTCCAAATCAGTGATTTGTAAGTCGGTACTTAAATACCTACCTACTTAATTATAAACCACATAAATTTTCCTCGAAATACCTACACACTTTATTAACCACATAAAATTTTTGCATTTGTAATAAGAAATTGTGTAATTTGTTCAAAGAAACGTCAATATCTCAATTACAATTCTTTTTTCAAACTTTCTTCAAATAGGAAACAACTTTTTAAAATTATTATAATAAGTACCTATAGCCTTAGTACCTATCTACATAAGTACCTACCTAAGTACCTATCTACCTAAGTACCTAAATATGAACCTACGTAAGTACCCACAGGTTGAATCGACAATTATGTGTTTGCACTCCTCAGAGTAGGATCCGATATTAAAATGGATCCGTTTTAAAAACGGAAGTATGAACAGGGCCGTGGGACATCCGATTTTAAAACGGGACCCGCCTCCGATTTTAAAACGGAAGTGTGAACGAGCTCTTACTTTACATAAAAACAGTGGCGCCCCCGTCTGCGGGACAAATTATGTGGCGCGGACTCCAACTAGCGTTCCTTTTCTTTACTGTCTATTTTCTTTACATTTTTTTTTTTCTTTTATATCTTTCATGTAGCGCCCGCCCCCGGAGACGGGGGCGCTAGTGTCCAGGGGGTTATCTTCGATCCAAATTTTCAACCAAATTCAAAAGAAGAAATAATATCAGTGGTTGTGTGACGTCACAAGTCCGGCAACCAATAGGAAACTTTTATTTCTGTATGTTTCTGTGGTTTATTGGAATGAAAATTTATATATTTTTTTAATATTTCTGTAGAAAGCAGTCACTTTGTGATTTGACATATTAATTAGTGTTGGTTCATTTATGTATTAATTGAAATAAAGCAATAACTTTGTAACCTAGATTTTTTTTAATACCGACTGGTTTCGCTTATCACAAGCATCTTCAGGGTATAAAATTGAACTGATCAAAAAATATACATTGTGCTTATCGTATGTATATATATATACATTATATTATTCATTTCACTCAGAAAAATACATAGATCTACGAACTTTTCATATGCAACTTTCAACTTTCACTAAATCTACGTAATTTTCTAGTCTGAGCACTAAAGATAATTCACTTAGGTACCGATCTTTTCTTATTTAAATTCTAAATAAAAAGCTAACGAAAATCATGTGAAAACACATGATTATTTATTTATTATTTAGATTTTATTATTTTAAAATATAATTAAGTATATTTTTATCCTTCAAAACTTTAAAAACATGTATTTTGTGACAGACATGAAGTTTGTTAAAAAAATATTTTTTGGGATATGGCATCACTGGTAGGTACTATAGAACAAAAGCATAGAGATTTTTTTCTTTTTCCGGGGGAAAACAAGATTTTCATTTTTCTCGTCTGCTGACATGTTGACTTGTTTGTTTTCGACGTTTTTTGAATTTCGTTAATAATTATATTTTCAATTCATTTCAGCATAATGGATATAAAAACATTTTTACATGGAATAGAAAGCCTTAGAGACTTCCAAAGGATTTCAGAACTCCCGTGCTTCTCTTCAAATGTACATTTTGACAAAAGCATTTCGATCTTGATGCGAAACTTTTTCTGTTTTGATTTCAAAGTAAGTGTGCACATCATGTATTAGAGTCATTGACTAAGATTATACTTGGTCGAAGATTACAGTGCTCGATAAATATGTATCTAGCATTCGCCGGTTTTCACATTATTTATAATAATAATTGTTTTGTTGTCATAATTCAGATGGATCCCTCCATTATTCAAATAATTCCGACTATATCAAATAATTCTGATGGATCCCTCCATTATTCAAATAACAATCACCACAAAATATTGAAATCAAAAATGGCACTTATAAAAATATATACATGTACCTATTTACCCATTTCAGGATAGTTTGTTGTCTAAGAAGATACCACAGATGTCTATAGAATTATTCAAGATAATGCTTACAAACATAAAAGATTTTGAAATTGATCAGAATAACAATGAAATGCTGCAACTATTTAAATATATCTTGAAGCAAACAGATAAGTTTATTATACTTCCAAACCAAAACGTTGGACGAAGGTTGTTGTGGAGTGTAATGGAGGAGATTATTCCAATAATTTCGGTAACTAAATGATTTTTATTTTGTGTTACTAAATTTGACATCCAGTCTTTTGTGCACTTCATTTTGAATAAAATAAGGTAATTAGTATGGATATTGCTACAAAATAATATACAGAAAATATGGTAATTATTCCATTAATCGTCGCACTTTTAGGTAGGGAAGCATTAATACGAACTTCTACCGATAGCGATATTTAAAAAAAATTATGGACAACACCGATGCGGACAGTGAAGATTTGAAAAGGTTTATAAAGTTGTGGGTTTAGATTAGAATTAGAATCATAATAATTATTTAGAATATTTACTTTATATATTTACACATAAGCTTGTTTTCACGACAATTTAACATATGTAGACATAGGAATGACATATGCCCCGGACCTGAGTTATTAACAGAAAATTTGGTTCAGATTAGAAATTAATAATTAAAACTCACATTTATGAGATTTTTATTCAGGAAACAAAACATTCTTAAATTATTCGGTAAAAGCCGATTTCGTAAGTCTGTTTGGACCAGACCTACCGTTGAGGATAGCCTTTCAGATGTGATAGAACTCATTTGAAAACTGAATTTTTTTTTGCCAGTTTTTCAAATTTGGATTTAGAAACATCACTGCTCCAGAAAACAGGAGAACTCACCTAAATGTCAATTCATACAACAATGAAAAAAATGGTGGAAAGGGAATCTTTTTACAGGAAATTTTGTACTTTAATAAAAATGAAATTTTAATGCTTTATCATCTATCCCATATTTTACCATCTATCCAAAAATAATTAATTGTTTTTTGTATTAGTGTAATTCCAAAGTCTGTGCCTAATAAAAGTGCGGCGGTTGGTGGAATATTTCTTGGATACATATTAGTTGCACATCTAAAATGGCACTTGGCTCCCAAGCCCGGATCATTATAATATGCAACGTTGTACAAGTCCAGTTGATTAGTCAGACATCTCCAAATACAAAGTTTTGAGATAATAAGGAAAGCAGTATTCGAATGCTCACCATAAATCAAATATTATTAAATTAATATACTGTATAATAACACCAGGAAGCATAACGGTCCAGTAAACTAAACCCAGAAAACATCAATTTATTTTTATTTCATTACACGTTTTTCTGCATTATAATTGATGTGGTGGTGTATGAATAATCTAACCGGATAGGGGGTACAATTTTACTTACAACTTCATACGTCTGACAAATCAATTCGAGATCAATATGTTTAGTACACATCTTACTGAGCTGGCGGCATTCTGCTAATAGGTGATTCATATCTGTTTCACAATAATTTTAACAGTAAATTGAGTTGTTTTAAATTTTAAAATACGTTAGCCCTTTCTTCTCTCCAAAATAAATCCAATATAGCTTTAAATTTAACATTGTTGTAGTTATTATTAGTACCATCAATGACATGTTGTGTAAGTTTGTTCCATGAATCCACTACTCTATTTGCAATTGAATTAATATTACTTCCTGCATGCTATAGGAAACAGTATCAAGAAGTCCCTCTCTGCGTCAAGCAGTAGTCGACCAACTCCGAGATAGGTTCCTCAGCATGATCCTGTTCTCGCCCCCATTCTCCGTGGCTCAGATTTCCTTCCTCGTAAACCATCTCAATGCCTGCCTCCAGTCCCTACCCTCTCCACCCAAGATAGAACCTTACCAGAGGTACCTACTTTTGATACCTCAAACAATCTCCTTAACATTCATAATTTTTTTGTTTTATCTAATTTTAAACTCGAAGATACGATTTGTGCTTGGCATCGAATTCCTGTTAATTTAACAATATGCTGGCCTCTACAACTTCACTCCTTCCTCTCATGACATAGGGATGCCCTGAGGGAAATTATTTTTTCAGGATTTATATTTATTTCTTTCCATTATTTTACTGTGTGGAGTTAATATAAAAAATACATATATATTATTTATTGAAAAGTGGCCGATAAATTGACTTGGATATGCAGGTACATAGATAATGCTGAAAAAATGACTTCCACCAAAAGTCCCAAAGTACTAGCGGCATTTCCACAGGAAAGATGTCCAGTTTTCCTCCCTGGACAAAGCTGGGGAAAGTAGTTCCAAAGAGCTGTGCACTGCGCAAGGAGAGACGCCATTCAATGGACTGAGGAATTTAGGGACAACTGGAGGCGCTTCATTCATTTTCTATAATCAGCCAGAATAAATAAGTACCTAGCCCCCTAACCTCAGATTCCAACACAATTTTGTCACCATTTTGTGATATAACTATCCAAACATGAATAATAATAATAATTGATAGTATATTGCATGATATAGATACTAAACAGAAGGTGCCGGATAGAACCACGGTCCCAATATCCCATAATAACAATTAATTTTTGATTTCCCGGCAGCTCCAAATTGGGGGCCCTCATGTGTTCGTGCGGAGACTATCCCCTCCAGCTGAGGTTGTTGGAGCTGCATGCCTTCCTCGGGCTGAGGCCGACCTTGCCCCCGGGGCGTGCCTACAGCCACGTGCAAGCTGACATCACCGAGGATAACTTTGACGAAGTAAGACCACAAAAACTCTGATAATAATCTCGTACAGGGCCATTTAGTTACAACCAACACTGTAGAATGACAATATGTTTCCAACTTCTGATATTCTCTATATATTGAGGTGGAAACATGCTACGCTAGCGCCTCTGGCAGCGTAAGTTGTTTGGGTTTCACATTATTTTCAGTTTCCTCTAGGCTAGAGCTCTTATGCCTTGTTCTGACTGGGAGGGTATTTTAGTCGAGTAGCAAATATTTTAGTAACTAAACGTGTCCTAACACCACAATTTTAGCAGAGTAGGCTAGTCAGCTCTATAGTAGATTGAATCGATTTGGTTCTATTTTTTCGGCCAGTAGAGTCCCCTTCCACGCGTCCCTGCGCACTGACACGATCAGTTCATTCGTAGACGCAGACGAGCGCAATATGTCGTCCCGTTAGAGCGAAAATACTACTCTAAAATTCTTTATTTTTGCGGCTATTAATCTGTTTTCGTGGCCAGAGTTTATTTATTTTCATCTCACTAAAACCTCCTTCTTCCACCTCTTCTAAAATAAGCATTACAATCAGCTTAATTAGCGTATTTACTTTATTGCGTTGCAGCCCGTCATGTTGTGACACGTCGCTTACTAATGAACTCTAATTGACAGAATTGCGAACACTTGATGAGTTGAGTAGCGAGTTACTCTCACTCGACTTACTACTTGTCAGGTCAGAACAAGGCATTAAGCTAGAGCTCAATTTTCATACTTAGAAGATGTCACTTAACTAACTAATTAAACTAAACTGACTAGCCATCTCCCTGTTTCTCGGTAGGGGTAAGCAGAGAGGTCAGAATGCCACACAACTCTTTAATGCACACGTTCCTTGCTTCATTCACATTCATATAGTATCTCATACATATTCCTTTGTTATTCTGATTCACTTGATGATGCCATGTCTTCCTCGTTCCCGACTTACCATTAGTTTCTGCTTCATATAATATTATTCTCCTTACACTCCCTTCTTAGTTCATCCGCTCTTAACATGAACCTAATAGACCCTTGGCAAAGTGTTAGTATGATTCTGAATAAATAACATTGAAACAAAATCTAGGGTGAGGGAAAATTGCCTGGCAGCCACCTCGTATGACAAACTTTTGAAATGATTTGTATGCAAAGTGGTATAAAATTAACTATTTAATTTTAATATGTATTTTTAATGCATGTAACGGCTTTTCAATATTTTTTTGAGTTTGTGAATGGATCATGTCATGATAATAGGTAAATGCATTACTTCAATTTGTTCTCGTCCAGGGCCATGCTCAAACCATCTAAGAGTCCCTTTCTTAATCTTAACATTATAGCCTTGCATTTTGAACAGTCATACAAAGTTTTAGTGTACACGAATCATGTAATTTCTATATCCGCTATATCAACTTTCATTGATTTGGAGAAAACTGCAAAAGCTTTCACATCTCTAGCGTAAATAAGTTAATTGCATTTAATTTTTTTTACGTATATCTAGCAATATTAACTATTAAGCTTTCACATCTTGTAAGGTGTGGAAAAGGGTAGAACATACGCTAAACATGGGAACATGGTATAAATACAAGAGGGCTCCAACCACCTACCTTTGGGCGGCCAGTCCTCGGGTGATTGCCCGGCTAGCTCAGTCGGTAGAGCATGAGACTCTTAATCTCAGGGTCATGGGTTCGGGCCCCATGTTGAGTGCCAGGTGTAAGGTGTGGAAAAGGGTAGAACATAAATACAAGAGGGCTCCGACCACCTATCTTTGGGCGGCCAGCCCCCGGGTGACTGTCTAGCTAGCTCAGCAGAATAGCACCTCTATCTCATATTTCTTACTCTCCCTGTTAAAAAAGGACTTGGGGGGAATGGCTCCAGACGGGAGTTACATAGAACAATTTATTGTAGCCGGGCACATAACACAGAAATTACAAGGTAAACAGTTAAATCCTAAGACATTTCCTGACTACAATAATTGGTTAGGCTAATTCTCTCTCTTTCCGGAACATCGCATTATCGCGAATTCTGGACACGTGATTTTACAATAGGTACAAATAGAAAAGGGAATGGGATCATCGACTCACTGGTAATGGAAAGGCAGCTACCAGGATCCTCGCTGAGTTACAGACGCACATCAGGGGGAGGCCGATACCCACATTCATAAAATACTTTAGTAATTGTATATTTTTATATAATTTTTATAATTTTATGCCATTTTAATACTCCAGCGAGCGCGCAAGAAACGGTCGATGGCTCTACGGTTGATCCGGGAATAATTTGATTGGTTGAATCCGATATAGCGGGTTTTGATAATAATTTCTTGATTTTTGGTTATGATAAGGGATATTTTGAAACTCAATTTTAGATTCCTCTTGTTCCTCGCAAAAATGTGAACAAGATGTCAATAAATCGGATATAGTGTGTTTAGAAATTATAGAATTCACATATTCCCGAGAAATCTCATTACTACAAAATTAAGAAGAAAATTTTATAAAAATTTTTCAGGACTGCAGGCGCTTCTTAAATGAAATCAATAGCCTAGAATTGAGGGTTATATCCTTTCAATGCTCGGAGCTGGCCATAGGACGTATTGTGATCAGGGGGCCCCTGTGGGTGGACTGGAATCTTGGCTCCTACACAGTGGCGTGGGCTTGTGACGGGGCAGCCCTGGGGCTCTCTCCCAACTATCTGGAGCCCCTCTCGCTCAGACTGGAGGAGTTGCGCCATATTAACTATTGCAGGTGAGTTTATTTTCTAATTTTTTTTGGAAACAGAACGTATTTATATATTTACTCCTATAATATTGATAGTTAGCGGCCGCTCGCGGGTGTTTGCAAATTGGCCAAAATGTGGCCGAAAACGCTCCAGTGGTTATATTATATAACCGATGAAGCCTCGAATAACATCACTAGGTTCTATCTTTGAAGTAACTCTGAAACCATTTTATTGCTTTTAAAACCAAAGTAAGGCAACTTTGAAACAATATCTGCGTTAGTTTCTATTATCCTGTGGATGTAATAATATTCATCACTTTTCCCCAAGGCAACGATTGACTCTAGACGGTGCCCCCGTCTCTGCCGGCAGCCCTGAGGCCAGCGCCCTCCTTGAGAACATGCCCCCACATCTGGTGTTGACATTTCTAGAGAAGCGAGAACACCATCTGGTGAAAATCTTGAAATTGCTCAGTGACCGTTTGCCACCACAAATAAAACTTAACCAGGTCAGTTTCATGTTGTTGATTAAAAACTTTAAGGGCGCTGTATTAGGTGTTATGTTATTATCCTTGATTCCTTGGCTCCTCGGTTCCTTGGCAAGTTGGCGCCCGGAGCAGACCGCTCCAATCGTACCTGCGCATACAAAACTAATGAAAAATTGTTAGTACAAAGAAGAGAGGCTAGCAGTCAATAGGGCTCTTCAATAGGTGTACTCAATGTATTACATACATAGTTGAACTATCTAGTGCTAGGCTAGTGACGATACCAACCCTGATGTACGGCAGTGAGGCATGGAATTGGCAGAGGAAGGAACAAAATAGACTGAACAGTGTACAAATGAGATCCCTGAGGAGTACCTACTTACGTGTGGAAAAACTTTATTTGACGATGTGATGATGATGATGACGATGAGATCCGAAAGAGTAAGTGAGGGAGGTTAAAAGAAAGGGATGATTAGACGGTTTACGTAAGATTATTACCGGTAGTCTTGTTCTCTCAATATTGGTCTATGGAGACAAAGTGTATAGTCCCTCTTTATTGAAAATAATGGTGGAGTTATATTTGTAAGGCGTGTTTTGTCGTAATGTTCTCTGCCGTGATGGCTAGCGTTCACATCTATAAGTTGTGTTCTGACGCCTTATGACGATATTTTAAATCAATACAGCACGTGGTACGTACGCACTAGCGCCCCTCACCTTCACCGCTCTATCGAAAATTGAGATCGCTTCTGACGCATCACGACAGATCGCATCATGACTCAACACAACAGAGTAATATAATCGTCACCATACTAAATGTATGAAGCCGATACCGTTATGACACGTCACGTCACGTCACGACAGACAAGTATAACTCCACCATTACCCTAAGTGCATCATGTCCCAAATGCATGTGTCCGATATTGCTATAAGATTCCGAGACGCGAGCATTATCTCGCCTAACCTCTATCGGCATAGGGTACTAAATATGTCAAACATGAGGAAGTTTTCATTGGATGAACAGTTTGATGAATTCTAAGTTTTTGCCTATCTGTTTGACAGACTGCATACACACAATGCACGCCAAAGAGACCATTTACTTGTTCTCTCCAGACATAAAATTGTTGTATTTGAGGGTAGTTACAGCTATTCCTCATCAGAACTTTGGAGTCTATTTGAATATCGACATTGTTACAGTGCTTCAAGAAGCTCTGCAGTGAATGGTTGCTAACTGCACAGTCAGCCGTGCAACAACATTTTGATAGATAGAATTTATTTATAAATGTCTATTAAAAGGAATACCTAACTATTAGTGAGTGATTTTGTGATTGTGTGCTTATGTTGTTAACTTGATTTTTTTTTTATTTTTTTTTAATTTTAATTGTTTGATTTGATCTGAAATTTTATTTGAATTATTTATCATGTTTTTTTTTGTTCATATGTTAGAGGCACTGCTGAAAAGCAGCTGCATTCCTGGTCCAGAATGTTTAGCTGAGCAGTGACCTTTTTGTCAATATTGTTAAGTCAAATATTACGATACCGTAATATTTATTTTTAATTTTTTTAAAAAGAAAGACAAACATTCCCGGGTTACGAATAACCCAACACATTTGAAAATCTCCTACTACCACCACACTAAGCGGAAGATGTTGCTTGTGTTGTTATGGAGGACTTAGCCAGCCGAGGAATCGAACACGGAACGCCTGGGTGAAACCCAAACGCTATGCCCACTCAACCACTGACCGGTCATATTACAAATTGATCTATTGACAAATAAATGTTTTATTATTATTATTAAATGAGAACATTTAAGCACCGTACAGACTCGAAGCTATAAAGTATCTTTTCTACTGACACACTATGTTATAGAATATTTCTTCCTACGGCAGGAGGAGGGGTCAGTTGAAATCGGAAGCGGTCGAGAGAATATCATTTCTTTGTACTGGATATGTCAACTTGACGGCTCCGTACATGCTCCGTGTATTCAAAATGACCCCCTCCTGTTTACGGCGAAGGGGGGGTCGCATAACTTTTCTGATATCGCGATCGTAGCGGTCACGAAAAATAACGCCGATTAGCGAAGATTCAAACCACGCTTAAAACACATGATCTTTTTACGTCTCACCTCATGGGATTGTATGTTATAAATATCTTTTTGATGTGAGCTGCGAGTCTTTCGCTACCTTTAGAAGTACCCAGTTATTCAGATTCGGTCCACCAAATACAGGGTGGGGCAGAATGGAGTACCTAATTTCAAAAAATCACTGTATGCCCCCAGACTGAATAGAGGGGCGGGGCGAGTGCCGTTAGGTTGGGGGAACAATGCAACATTTTTTTTAGTCCATGTTGTGGTCAGGTGAGTACCGGGGCTTTGTTGTACATTTGCTAATGGCATTTCCAACATGGTTTCATTCTGAATGGTGGTCCTTCACCAGGGCGACCACTGAGGTTATCTACCACTTGAATGTATGTTACATGAATGTATGTTATTAATGTATGTTACTTGAATGTATGTTAATATATGTTAATGCATGTTATACTGAGATTATCTACCACTGTATGTTACTCTGATGTAGACATGTGGACCCATTCCCTAATGTAACAAGTCAAATTACATTCTTCCTATCAATTCGTAAAGCAAATAGTGTTATACTATGAAGTTGAAACCTCTCCTGAATTAATTCTATTTTCTTTTTAGGATCAGATTTGCGAATCTTCTCAGTCCAAATTCCAGCTTCCCGCAGCGGGTAAGAATTTCCTTTTCTGATTAGTCATCACCATCATCATCATTATCAGCCTGCTTAAGTCCACTCCACAGTCATCAAGGCCTCCACAACATGTCGGATTTTGAAATGGCAACTTGCATCAATTTCCATCTGAAATCAAAATATGTTTTTTTTATTTCAGCTGAAGCGAAAGATATTCCATTCTCAGCTAATAGACCAACATCGCAAGGCCTGCATTCACCTCCCTCTGTAATGTCAAAGGTACATCATCTTGTTATTTTTAATTTATTGATAGTATTAACGTTATTACACTTTATTTGACTTTTGGAATACCAGAATGGCAACAAAACTTGGCAAAACGATCTCAAATTTTCAGCAAATTTTGAATATACTCGCGAGCAAAAGTATCGAATCACTTTGCATTTTTTCATCTGCATCCAATATCTTTGTAATTTCCCACCCGAATTTAAAAATTATGGTACCAAATAAAAGCAAATAATGTAGCGCATTGGAAAATGTGCTAATTTAATAATATTCAAGGTCCAAAAGCTGAAAACGGAATAACGGAAATAGCCTGAAAATGCTTTAAAAATAAACAGGGTAAACTTGGAATAAAACGCTTATTTAACATACAACACGATTTATTATAATTAAATTAGTAACGGGTATTGCCACCCCTAGCCCTGCTGACACAGTCGCGAGTGTATGTGCTAAAGAAGGTATCAAAAAGTCGATTTTCTTAGAAGACTAGAAAATAAACTGAATGGAAACACTACAGAGCTCATTTATAAAACTATAGTTGCTCCACGTTTTGATTATTGCTCTACTATGTTATATTTGACCAATGAAGGAAATTTGAACAAGCTAGATATTATACAGAATAGAGCTATGGGATGTATACTGGGAAAAGGCAAAAACGCAAGGATTAATCAAATGAGAGAGCTAAAATACTGTGAAATTTCTATCTGGGAGAATGCTGCAGACCAGTGTTTATGAAGACAAAATATCAGTTTACCGTTTCTCGCTCGAACCATTAGTTTCCGGACACCATGTATAGGTAATAGTGGCTGTTTGCAGAATTTTCCGAAAAACTTGTCATGATGACTTTTGGTTGTTTAAAATACGTTTAGAAATTTTTCTTTTTAATATCATGTCAGATTTAAAATGAATGTGAGCATTCTTTGCGACGTTATGCTTTCTTGCGCAAGGATTAATCAAATGAGAGAGCAGCTAAATTGGATTCCAATAAAAAAGAGACTGTTATTTAATGTGTTAATTTTTATCCATAAAGTCATGAACAACCAAATGCCAACATATTTTAAGGATGAAATTGTTTTTAATAGAGATGTACAAATTTACAAAACCAGAAGTGTAAATAGAATTAGATTGCCACATATGAAGAAATGAATGTATTTAAAAAGAAATGTTATGTTTATTGTAAAAATATTTAAAGTTACAAAATGAAATATTATCTTGTATATATTAGTTCATTTTCATGTCGTATAAACTAACTAAATAAATAATAAAAAATAAATAAAAAAAGTTATACATACAATATGTGTACAACAGGAACGGGGGCGCATTGGAGAGGATACGCAGGAGAGAGGTAACGGAGGGGTGGGGGACGAGGGAGGGGCAGGGGGAGGGATTGCAAAGGAGGCATAGTAGCGGTAGGGGATAGCAGGGATAAATTTGGAAAAACCATGGTTCTCACACGAACAGCCATATGTGGCCTTCTCTCGTGTCGGAAAATGTTCTGATTTATTCGCACTAAATAGGAAAACAAAAAATATAATGTGTATTCAAAAGCACTTCAATGAACAGAAATAAAGCACAAACACTTTCTTTGGGTTGCATTGCAACGCATGCCGGGTACTCGCTAATAAATAAATATAATTCTTGCACTAGCTCGTGTTTATATTTCGATTCCATGAATTTATTAATGTATACCAATAAAATATGATACATCTGAATCATTGATGTAGGTACTTATGGATACTACGTCATCAATATAAATATATTATATTGTAAACGTCCCGTCAATTATAGAAGATTGGTCATTGTCACCAATCAATATAAAAACCAAGATGTTACCATGTACTTTCCTTTGGAATGCTCCATTATGACATGGATACGACCTCAGCCTAGTTTTACTTGACATCTTATACTGTTTTCTTCTTACTCTTGACATGGCCTGCCTATATTAGCCAGTATTTTGTTCGCTTGATAATACATTGTCTTCTCTGAATTATTGTACCATTTTTAAATCTACCAATAACAAAAACATAACCTTACTTTTCTAATGCTTCTTTCTCACAGCTGATGAAGGATCTGCACATTCTCAAGAGTGACATTAAGTATCATCCGGTAGTTTCAGCCACCCAAGAGACCCCCATCACGGAGACAGATCTGAGTGTGGAGAACCTTCTCCGAGATTTGGACGTGATTCCAGCCACTCCACCAGCTCCAGGTTTTCAACGGCGCAAGGCATTTATTTTTTGATATGATTTTAATATTTATCCACACAAACTTCCTTCTAATCCCTATATGACACAATTATTGGTATTTTGCTTATTATTCAAACTCTTTATCAGGTAACAGAAACTGGTCGATTGGAAATACCAATGGTACAACGGAAAGTATCAGTTGTCAACATGAAGATTAACGCTACTCCCGGAAGCCCTCCAGAAGCCCATGTGGCAGATTCTGATGAATATAATGCTGTAACTTCCCGAATATCACTGTTGAAGAAAAGAAGAGATGGTCTAACCAAACCCATTGATTCTACCGTTTCAATGATTGGGATGAAAGATTTTGCCCAAACTGACTTACTGAAAGATTTGAATAATGTGGACAACATTCAAAATGTCCAGTTCCAGGATGTTAGTGGAGAATTAAAGAATATCGATAAATTTTCTTCAATCAAGAAAATACCAGACCGGCCAACGACAATTAAGTTCAGTAAAACACCCACACTTAGTTTTAATGCTATTACTCAAGAGTCAACTTCTCTGGTCAAACAAACGGCTTTAGAAGTAGACAAAGCTCTTGATGATTTGTCACAAAAAGAGAATGATGTGCAACCTTTTCCTATTCCTTTGAGTAATTTGAAAGAGAATGTCCAATCTACTGGTGTAGATGTCTGTGGAACAGATCCTGCGCCAATTAAGAAGAAATTTAATCCTAAAAATAAGCAGAAATTCAAAGGTACTAAGAAACCTATTAGTATTATAAAGGTACCGAGTGTCGAGGGCAGTGCTAATATGAAACAGTTAGTTCACTCTGGTTTGTCTCAAGAATCCTCTACGACGAATAACTTAGAAAGTCATCCGGTGAATATTGAAAAGAATGTTCACACTGCTGAAAGTTCATCTCTAGAATCTTCCAAAGGGAAGAAGCTGGATATTCAGTGTAGCTCATCACAATATGCAACTCGGTCAACAAAAAATAAGAAGAAAATTAATCTTTGTCTGAAGACAAAGTTGAAATCAAAAGTTGAAGTGGAACCCAAACTTTTAAAGATCAATCCAGTAATTGGTAAAGATAGAGTAGCCATTGAGAATGATCTTGCTGACAGAGGTACCACTCCCATCCTAGATAAAGATGGAGCCGCCCTTGAGCTATGTAAAATGCATGGTCTTGCTGACAGAGACACCAGTCGTAGCCCCATGCCAAGACATACCGTACTTGATAAATCTTTCCCACAAGATATTCTAATGGAAGATGATCTGAAGAATGTTAAAGAAGTTGAGTTTGCGTTATCACCGAAGCCTGAAACAGTTGTATCAAATTTACTTAATGCAAACTGTGGGGTTTTAAATGCCGAAACTATACGTCGAATTAACAGCTCTGGTTCAGAGTCCGATATCTATGTTCCTGCTAGCCCCAGGAAAACACCCCCACCATCTGATATTGCCACAACTCCTGGTGTATCAAGAAATAAGATAGATGATTTGAGTGTTGAGAAGGTGCCTGTTTCTAATGAAGGTGCAACCGATCCTAGGAAGAGAAATATAAAAGAGGTTAAGACATTAATACAAAATCAAAACTTAGTCGCAAAGAAGGCTTCGAGAAGATTTAAGAACAAGTCTCCAAATCAGAAGCAGGATTATTCGGCGAGTGACGATTTGATAAAAGATTCCCATTTTAAATCTCCAGAGAGAGTTTTACTTCCCAATGAAGCTAATGTCACTAAAAGACGGAAGCTGTATTCAGCCAAATATGATGACCCTGATCTGTCGATGTATCAATGTCCATCTGAGGAGGAGATTCCCTCATCTCTTTTGCAAGGGGGTGAAAGTAAAGGGGCCGCTGTCTCAGCTATTTCACGGGTGATACAAACCCACTCTGCTGCCAGCTTCTCTTATCGTCGCAAGGACCAACCTACCCCGAGAGAGATCAGACTATCAGAAACATTTGATAGTTTGAAAGCAATGGGTCCAACTTATCCCCATGAAGCTGAGTCTCTACACGATCAATACACATTTCCCGATTTTGATTCTGACACATCTGTCAATAATATGCACCCAAAAATTAAAAGCCCAACTGCATCAAAAAAACAGGAAAAACCTGCCGCTAAAGCAAAAGTCGGGTCTAAAAATATTATGAAACTTCCCATAACAAGAAAACAAAAGAGGGAATTGACAAATGAAATAACAGGCGAAATTTACTGCAAAACATTAAAAAAAATGGATGGAAATATTACATCAATGGTTGATGAAGAAGTTAATTGTAATCCTCGTAATAATGCTAATCTTGTGAAGGATGAAGTTCCAAGTAAAGATATTTTCACGGATTTGACTAATGATAATATGACTTCAGGCAAAAAATCTATCGCTAAGCCAAAAGTAGATTCTACAAAAATTATGAAAATCCCCATGACAAAAAAATCTAAGAGGAAAATGATAAATGAAACAAAAAACGAAATTCCCATCAAAACTTCAAATATGGTTAGAAATAATACATCATTGGCTGATGAAGTAGTTAGATGTAATCCCTGTAATAATGCTAATCTTATGAAGGATGATGTTCCATGTAAAGATATTTTCTTCGATTTGAGTGAAGATAATATGCCTTTGTCAAAGCTATCACAATTTGATATGGTGCACCCTGATTGCCCTGCTGATATTCCAAAAGTAAAAAATAAGTCTACAAAACAAACCATTTCTAGCCTGATAAATGTCACAAAAGAAAAAATAAAAAAAATTCCCAAATCGAACAAAAAAATTACTGATAATAAAAGTTCCGTATTTTTAGTGCCGCCAACTTTAGATACATCTCTGCCTAGTCTTATAGTGGAAAATCTCCCAATCTTGAAATACGACGATTCATTTGAAGGAGCTAATATCATGGAAAGGATAGTCAACGACTGTCCCTTAATGGACATCAGCAGTAATACTCTTCCTTTGGAGTTTGATAAGGAAGAAACAGAAAGAAGGCCACAACTTTCACAGAGCAGTGTATTGCACACTGATTTGATTTTGGAGAATGAACCTGATATGGATGGACATAGACACATCTCTGATGGTCCTGCTGACAGTTTAGTGCTAAAAGCAACTCCAACGATGCATCACGATGTACAACTATCAGAGAATGAGATGTCAGACAATTGCGTGTCACAAAAACAGATGCCTGAATGCAGAGTCAATATGATGAAAAACAACATGTGCAAGATGAAGCCGAGTCTGCAGAATTCATGTTACGAGTTACCA
The DNA here is from genome assembly GCA_951813805.1 of Limnephilus auricula. NCBI lineage: Eukaryota > Metazoa > Arthropoda > Insecta > Trichoptera > Limnephilidae > Limnephilus > Limnephilus auricula. The sequence goes on from OX638401.1 coordinate 6,816,737, forward strand.
CTGTTGCATTGCAGCCAGACCACCAGCAGTTGCCAAACAGATTCTGCGTTGCCTTCTGAAGATATTGTGATGATGACCATTGATGAAGAACCAATTTTACATCAAATCGAAAAGGATCCTAAAAAAATTCCCCAAAAGCTGGGTATATTTGATTTTGACCATAGGAAGTATGTGAATGAAATTTCTCCATCCAGTTCGCCCGACCTGATTTATTGTGGTTCAAAAATAGATTCATTGCAATATAAACCAAATGCTTTTGAGAAGTTTCAAGGGGTGTCTAAAGGAATCTCGAGGAATAATGAGGTCTTCAAACAGTACAAGATCTCTTCTTTAGAATCTACAGGGACCTCTTCAAAGCCGCCCTTGAACCCTTCGTCCTCTAAAAGTGAGTAACTCCTATTTATTGTATCTAATCTCTAATATTTAAATAAATAAATATTGATTGATTTTTTAACCAATTTCATGATGAAATTACATTCATACTTGCAAATATTCACAAGAGATCCACCAGGAATACTGTTGCGGAACCAGGCGCATTGTAGGCTTTAGCCACTGGAGAGATTTAGGTCCAAATTTGGATCATTTTTATTTTTCTGTGATTGATATCGGTCCATAATTGAACCACATTTTCCTAACATTCGTAAAACATTTATTGTAATTATTTGAAACATTTTCGTGGCCAGTAATTTATTCTACCAAATAGTTGATAAAATAGACTTTATGTCCTTTATCCTTTAGCCTTATCGATTGTCTCTGAATTTTTCTGGAATGAATTTTGGCGGTTGGAAAGCATCAGTTCTACAAATGAACTTTAAAATAATTTTCAAACCAAACTTTTGATTTGATGTACACATATAAAAAAAATATTTTCTAGTTTATGTATTTCATCTGTGGTTATCAAACAGGCCATAGAGAAGATAGAGACGTAGAACAATATTCATTATAGAAATTAAAAATACCCACTTGCGGCAATTTCAAATCTTCAAATTTAAGAGGGTATTTATTACCAGAGAATACCGGAAATTTTCCTTTTTAATAACTCAGGTACGGAGCATACTTCATTCCTATGTCTACCTATGTTAAATTGTCGTGAAAACAAACTTATGTGCCCAAGCGGTTAAACAAAATTCTAGAGGTATTGACTCTTATTTACAAAAAAACATAAATTGATTTTGAAAGATTGTTATTTTATCTGGTACACCAGGTTTAAAATTTTGAAAAACTGAGTTTATTTTTAATATACTAAGGTTATACCGTTGGTCGTTGGCAGATTTGTTCAATTTTCAAACGATAGATTCTATTAAAGGACAAATTTCACACATTTATAAAGTTATAGATTTTTTAATAATTTTTCTACCAATCTTAAAAATATAGGATAATTAGTCAAATATAGATGAATTCATTGGCTGTAAAGCATTTTAATTTATTTATATGTTTACATACACAAATGTGAAGTAATGATTTTTTTAATGTTGGCCGGAAATTTTCAAAAGTGGCGAGCACTCAAGGCGATTTTTAATAATTCTCCGCGTCGCTCCAGTGGTTAGTATAGTTAGTTAGTCAGTTAGGAAAAATTGAAAATATATTTAACAGGGTTAGCTCCTACAGGCAATTTTCGGCATTGAGCCGTGCGCTAGCTTGTGACAAAGCATGAAGTCCAGTTGGAATCCGGAAGGAAAGATCTCTTTAATTTTTCACTAGGTAGTACATAATATTTTTTTTGGTAAACCTAAGTTAATTTCCTTGCATTGATGGTTGTACATACAAGTCGAACTAAAAATGATAAAATGTTGTTTTTTAACAATAATATCGATTGAAAAAGTCGGGGTCACCCGAGGAAAACTTAATGATGCGCTGGAATGATAAACGAAACGGAGACGCATTAACCTGTCATCTATGGCTCACACGAGCCTCAGTGATTTTAACCCTTATAAATAAAGAAACTGTACAAGGACAAGATCAGAATCGCTTGCGCCAATATCATTCCAGACGTTGCTTTTTATTTCAGTAATGTAGCTTCTTAGAATCCTTTAGAATTAATCTTGCATTGAGAACGGCTACTATGTGGCCAAATGTCATCCCACATTCAAGAGGTTAAAGACGATATAATGTAGTTTTTTTTAACAGTGTATAACAGTGTGGTATACAGTAATCAGTGGTAGAAAAAGTCAGGGTTTGTCCGAGGAAGACACGCATTATCTCTGCACTCGAATGATATACGAGATTGAATTAAAGTCAATGTAATGCAGTTTTTTAAACAGTATAATAAATACAGAACAATACAATAACAACACGTCAACCCACCAGAGACCAAATGGGAAAATAATTAATTTTCATATCAGAGGGTTCGGCTCGGTAGAACTCCTAGCTGGACCGATAAATCTTTCTGACCCCTCAATATAAATATATAAAAATCTTTCGTAATCCTACATGTATTTAAAATGACTGATTTTTACATTTTTATGTTTAAATTCTTTGACAAATCTAATAAGCCCAAATTTTTAATGAGAGAGCTAGGTATAATGCCAGTAGCCGAAATAATAAATAACAATATTTTATTAGAAGAATTTCTAATAACTCCGCTGCACCGTTGGCGTCCATACTCCTTTGAACAGATTTTTTTTACGGCCGTACATGGTGCAGCCATATTCTCCTAAAGGTTTGCAATAATATTATGTATTTCCACTCTAAAACATTCTTAAAACCACCCAGTTTTCAGATACACTAGAATTCACAACCTCAAAACTTTACTCCAAACCATTCATAACCCCGAGCAAGTCAGATATTAAATATTATTTTTGTTGTATCTTTCCACGCCCTCATGTAGGCTTGTGCATACCACTATATACTTTAAAAACATCACCATTACATACTTTTAACAATTGTTGAATTTAGCAGTCTCCTTTGGTCTGGAGCCCCAAAATACTTTAAAAATTATTGACTAATTGCAGAAACGGACGGTCTGTTTGATAGATTTCCCTGTCGTAACAAATGGATCACATTCTTTGGGAATGTTGTCCTTGTTCTACCGGTATTTCATTGGAAGATGCTCCGAGGAACTAGTAACATTTATCCCTTCGGCACCGGTGCATAGTCGGGAAATACGCCAAACGCAAGTCCAACATTTAAACTTGGTTGACATTGTTTATCTCATGACAACGGGTCGTTTCTACGACTGAGAAGTCTCCTCCTCCTTCCTCGGGGCCTCCTGTGTGAAGTTTTTGCTAAAAAAATACTTTTATCTTAATCCACGGTGAATTTTGGCTTTTTTTCAGTATATGTTGTATTATAAATAAATTGTATTATTCTATATAGCTGTGATGAAATGAATTTGGGCTATTTCGGTATAGGTAGGAGAAGGAAATGGGGAAGAGAGAGGTGGGGAAATACCTGGTTATTCACATTTGGTCACCAAATACGGCTAAAATCATTTCAAGCAGCGCTTCGATTCCGAATGGTGGTCTTTCACGACTTTCACTAAGGAGATGCTAAGAGTATCTACTACCATGTGCAACTCTTTGTATGAATACAATTATTCTCAACACTTTCCATGTCATATCCTTGTCATGGTAGTTTGTTAAATTAGTCTTTTGTTTTGAAACTCTGCACGTTTTCAAAGGCGCTAATATCTCAATTCTCCATCACTCTACATCTTCAATGCGCAAGTAACACTGCATATATTCTTGGGATTTTTCCCTTTTATTCCCAACATTAGTTTTAATACAATATTTAGTGTGTATAATATTACCAACATATTTTAAATAAATCATAGCAAATGCATTCAAAGTAGCTTGATTGCAGTAAATTCAAATGCCCCAGTGGAAAATGGACTTCAACCTACGTCATGAATTTTTAGACGATCACCGCTCTACCACCTCGATGAGCTAACCTTATTAAATACATTTTCTACAAACCTTGGGGGTGGGGCAGGGGTCGAAGGGCTTTCAAAGTTGAACAAAAGCATTGCATTTCGCCCCGTTAGAAATAAGATTTTTCCATAAATGCTACTTTTCAAAGATTTTTTCAATGAATCCTCTTCAAACAAAACAAAAAGTCAATAAAGCAAACCAATTCCGGCCTGATAACTGACACAAAAGTGAAAAATAAAAAAAAATGGAAAAAATCAAACAAAAACAATACTGATAATAAAAGTATTTTTAGTGCCGCCAACTTTAGATAGTGCCTAGTTTTATAGTGGAAAATCTCCCAATCTTGAAATACGACGATTCATTTGCAGGGGCTAATATCATGGAGAGGATAGTCAACAACTGTCCCTTAATTGACATCAGCAATAATACTCTTCCTTTGGAGTTTGATAAGGAAGAAACAGAAAGAAGGCCACAACTTTCACAGAGCAGTGTATTGCACACTGATTTGATTTTGGAGAATGAACCTGATATGGATGGACATAGACACATCTCTGATGGTCCTGCTGACAGTTTAGTGCTAAAAGCTACTCCAACGATGCATTACGATGTACAACTATCAGAGAATGAGATGTCAGACAATTGTGTGTCACAAAAACAGATGCCTGAATGCAGAGTCAATATGATGAAAAACAACATGTGCAAGATGAAGCCGAGTCTGCAGAATTCATGTTACGAATTACCACTGATGCATTGCAGCCAGACCACCAGCAGTTGCCAAACAGATTCTGCGTTGCCTTCTGAAGATATTGTGATGATGACCATTGACGAAGAACCAATATTATATCAAATAGAAAAGAAGCCTAAAAAAATTTCGCAAAAGCTGGTTATATTTGATTTTGACCCTAGGAAGTATGTGAATGAAATTTCTCCAGCCAGTTCGCCCGACCTGATTTATTGTGGTTCAGAAATAGATTTGTTACAATATAAACCAAAAGCTTTTGAGAAGTCGCAAGGGGTGTCTAAAGGAATCAATAATGAGGTCTTTAAACAGTACCAGAAAACTTCTTTAGTACTTAAGTCCCCCCTGAACCCTGCGTTGTCTAAAAGTAAGTAACTCAAATTTATTTTCTTGGTATAATTACATACGTAATAGCAAATGTGCACTTCACAAGAGATTCCCCAGCCATTGGAGAACTAGGTGCATTATAGATGTCATAATACACGGGTGGCGGACGGCACGGCAGTGGCTTGGTAACATACTTCACGTTCGAAGATGGTTTTGCACAATTTTTATTTATTTAGGAAAATCAACAGATTATTTACATATATTACAATAAACTTAATAATAAAAATAAAATCTGATAACAGATTTTCACATAACTTAAAATTGTAATAATAAAAAAATAAAAATTAAGGGTCCTGGTCCTGTCCTCTCTTTGTGGGCTGACATATTTACAAAAAATACAATATTGTAAATATTTGATAAAAAATAATAGAAGATGTAAGAACACAAATAAAAACAACTTAAAAGTAACTAATATAATAATAATCGCGGCTTCGGAGATGTACTTGGGGGATTTGGGGGGGGGGGAGTGGTAGGGGCTGAAGGAAGCCATTTTACAAAATAACTAGCTGGGAGAACCAATGCCCTTATCCACTGACCGGGCCCCGTTTTAGTAGCAGAGAAATACTTCAAGGGCTTGCTTACATTTTGTTTGTAAGTAAGAAATATATTGACAAATCACTCCCTTTTGTGAAGAGCTGAAAATTCTCAAACATTTCCAAGCTCCAGTCAAGATGTGGTTTCTCCTTATCTCTATGAAATAACTCTAACTTTGAGAAAATTATTCTATTTTTATTTCTCTGAAATTATTATTAGACCCATTATTCCCGACCATGATTTTAATCACTAACAATGAGGTCATCGTTTTTTAATTTTTGCTAAATACTGAAGATATATGCTGTCAAAATGTTGATATTTGCTGCTGGCCGAAAAGCTTGTGACATCACAGTACTGCTGCACTGCCATTCCAATTATGAGTTGTACCAAATTATGTCTCGTGTGGCACCATTGCATGTTGTGGCGCATGAGGCACCATTGCATAAGTTATATATACCCAAGTTCACTTTGAAAATTATTTTTTTTTAAAGCGGAGACAGTTTACAAATAATTTCCGTGAGCACTTAGGCCGTAGGACCATTGTGCTATCTCCCATTTTACCTCAATTCTTTAACAATAACGTAGTCTCTTTTATAAAGTTCACCAGGGTTGTCATTGGATATGTGACTATGTCTTCTGGTTCCACAGTGTCTCCCCAGGAATCTGAGCCTAATTCCCTCCGGGGCGGGGCATTGGCACCGTCGAAAGCTCATAACTTTGTCAAATTTGGAGATGTTAAAAAACTAATTTTACAATCGTTAATAACTCTTTAAATATAATTCATTTATTGCGTCAAAGTAAAAATTTGCCATCTTCTGATATTCCTTTATCATTCTGCGATAAGCATGTTTTTCTTCATGCAACTATGTACGCATTATTTTTGTGATAAAATTTTCCATCATAATTATTTCTAGCAGTTTATCTTCCTTGTTTCTTTTGGCGGAAAATTATTAAATCAATTACAATCACAATTTTTGATTGCAGGAATGAACGACGGGAAAACCATCAAGAAAATAGCTGCGTCGCTGGCACAATTGAAGAAAGATTTAACAATTTCACAGGAAAGGGTGGACCAATTAATTGCAATGATCATTGAAATCGATTGTTGATTTTGGGTAGAAGTGAAATGATTTTTTGCATAAGTGTTAGGTTTTTTTTAAATAATTTTCTGACGTGAGAAAAAACTACTTTTCAGTCACATAAAGGTTCTCCCTTGTTCAAAGTTTAAATGAGCACTTTGCAGATAGGATAGGCGATAAGTAATTTTGTATTTTCAAAATAAATCCTTTTAATAAATAATAACACAAGAAGTGTCTTGTTGGCGTGTTTTATGATCCAAATATTTGCTTAATCGACGCTAAAATTTCCAATACAAATCTGTTTTTTTACGAAATTCAAATGGGATGGAGATCTACGATATCAGGCATGTGTAAGTGAGATAGAGTGCTAAGCTGTTAGGCTAAATGGAGCTTTTTGTTTCCATTTAAATTTTGTACAGGATGCACTTTCAGTTTTCTTCTTTATCCTATGGATGCATCTAATACAACATTTTATATGTACATGGTTGTCTATTCAAACTGTCAGTAAAAGAACTAACGAACAAACTAACCCATAGATTGGATATGATTTGAGATTTTCAAGTCGAAAAGTATTGTTGTGATTTATTTTTGGTGTATGTATTATGCCGTGTTGCGATCCGATCGATTACAACCAATTACACATCTGCCCTGATAATAGACCCTGTAGCGCTGTCCGAAACGTTAGCTAAAGAAGGAGGTAGCGCAACAAGGCACAACACCCCAAAAATAAATCATGATAACCCATAGATTTTTTTGTATCCACAATACCTGCAAACGCAACGCCCTCAACTGCACAAATAAATATGTCGATATGTAGTACGAGGAATAATTTTGCAGTGATAATTCCTTGGTACGAGCGTGAAAATAAACCAAGGATAAAAATTTTACTTATCGTCGTTGCTACGTATACATATTTGGTTTATGCTTTCTTTGATAGTTAATAGACAAACCTATTGTTATCACAACTTGTATGTACAAGGTTATAAATAACCTTCAATATTAAGATTTTATTTGTAAGCATATTTAATTTTATGTTTTGATTTATTTGCACACACTATTCATAATACAAGTATTTTTGTTTCAGTGCCGGCAACCCGGGCATTTATTTAATTTAAATTTATTTACATAGTTTTCTTTTCTTTTACCCGCCTCACTAGGCAAAGTCTGTTCCGAGGCGGGGAGATCTTAAAAATTTGGAAAGACTGCGGTATTATGCTCAAGGTTTTTTTTAATAATAGACCTCAATGACACTAACTGTATAATTAATGAAAGTCAAATAAATATCTCTGTTTTCGTGTGTATTTATGATATTTATTATTACATGTATGAAGAGGAGGAAGCAAAAGCACATGAAATTTAATAATACAAAATTTAGGATTAAATAAGTCATGTTATGTATGTCTTGTGTATTATTCTATGTTGCATTTTTATCCGTCTCACAAGTTCCTATAGAAAAATTAATAAAAACATTTAGAAAATTCTGCTTTAAATTTCTAAGTAAGAGCAACTATTTTTATCTATCCGCTTAATTTGTCATGTCTAATACATATTACCAAAATGGATAAATTTCTAAGAAAAGAACAATGTAAATCCATTTAGGCAATTTAAAAAAAAAAAAAATCTCTTGGGAACCAATTAATTGCCTAGTGTGAATTCTGCCATTGTTGAGGCAAATTTGTCAAAAAGTATCCGTTTTTCTGTTCTTTCTTTTTATTCAATTTTATATTAATGTGATTTGAATTATTTATAGTTGTAATACCTACATAGCCAATAATAAAATATTATCTAATAAATTTGTCTTTTACTTAAATTAAATATTAATAGCACATAATATTTACAGGAGTTGGAAATAATTCATTTTTGAATAGCCATAAAAGATCCTTTTGAAAGAGCCGAATTCCTTATGAAGGGTGCAAGGTTAAATGAAGATTAAAGAAAAAATTCTTGGAAATCCTCTTTTCTTTGATTGTTTAAGTGATCATCATTATGACATGCAAAGATATTAAATAAAACTAGGTAATTTTTCAGGTTTTATGGAAAGGCTCGTGACGAAATGTTATCATCTATATATATAGTATAAAAGAAAATACAAAAAAAGTGCGGATCGCAAAAACTCAGTCGCGGTACGATCAAGGGAGTTATACGGTGTGGTAGATCTCTATCCATCTAATGAGGGGTCCCGTATTTTCCTATAGGGCGTGCTTTTGAAGATATAAGGGTTGGAAGTTTTGCCCTCTAGAAATTTCTAGAAGGTTTCTCTAGAAAGTTCTGGAAGGAGTAGCAGAGTATGTCAGTGAGTCTAAAAGTTACGAAAACTTTCTGGATGGTTCGCTAATACTCTAAAAACTTACGGAGCGAGAAAGTACTAGAAGCTTTCAGAAATAAGTTGCGGTGGGTGTCGGTGAGTCCTCCGGAAAGATCTAGGAGGTTCGATAAAACTACAGAAAGTTCTGGAAGGAGTGGCGGAGTATGTCGGTGAGTCTCGAGGGTTCCAAAAAGCTCTAGAAGGTTAGATAAAGCTGAAAAAAGTTCTGGAAGGGGTGGCGGAGAATGTCTATTTGTATATACTTTTCTTTGCGGTGAGTCTCGAAGGTTCTGGATTGTTCGCAAATGCCTTAGAAAATTTAAATTAAATTCATATAACACTAATAGTGAGCTATCAGCACAAGTCCGGGGCCTTGAAAAGAAAGGAAATGGAGAAACGAGAAACATTGTCAAGAAAAGGTCAGAAAACATGTAATAGTTTTTTTATTAAAAGTTCTTCTTGTTCTAGTTCTAGCACAAGCCAATCGTGTACAAATTCTAACACCCAGCTGGAGCCTGAATGCGAACCATCAAAGTCTGAAAACATACTCAGTTGTGTTTCAGACGAAACTCTCCCATCTTCTTGCCATGAAAATTTAATTATTGATAAATCTGATGTAGATGAACTGAATATCTCACAAAACCTTGACAGCCTTCTGACTAGCCTTCGTCTCTATTGTATGATATCGGCATAAACGAAAATTTGAATTTTCAAGTCAACTTTTAGTCTCAACTTATGTGGAGAAGAGGCGGCTCAATTTTGTGTAGAGGCTATTACGTTCTTCGGAATCGTCCAAAAGTGCTACAATGTATTCAGTTCAAGTCCACAAAGGTGGGAAATTCTGCAAGAAAGCATTGGGTGTTCGCTTCACTCTGATTCTAAAACAAGATGGTCTGCAAGACTTGACAGCATGCGGCCTTTTGCTGCTTATATTCCTGGACTGAAAGGTGCTCTTAGTAAGTTTAAAGAGCTATATCTCACTCCTCAAACTGTAAAATGTTCTGGAAGGAGTGGCGGAGAATGTCTATTTGTATATACTTTTCTTTGCGGTGAGTCTCGAAGGTTCTGGATTGTTCGCAAATGCCTAAGAAAATTGTGAGAAAAGAAAGTTCTAGAAGTTTTGAGAAATAAGTGTTGGTATGTGTCGGTGAGTCTATAAGGTTCCGGAAAGTACTAGAAGGTTGGATAAAGCTGTAGAAAATTCTGAAAGGAGTGGTGGAGTATGACGGTGAGTCTATAAGGTTCCGGAAAGTTCTAGAAGGTTGGATAAAGCTGTAGAAAATTCTGGAAGATGTGGCGGAGTATGTCAAATATAGGAGGATTAAGAGAAATTAAGAGCATTGAACAGTATATGAATACATTTGAATGTCTACATATGTCTACGACATGGTTTAAAGTGTTGTCTGAAATAAACTCCTGGAGTGTAGTTTTGCAAGCAAGACAAGCAACTCTGGACGTGGAAGTTGTCAATTTGCAACACTTAGGACCAGTTGTTTCGGAAAATTTCACATTTGAATTTCCTTCAAATCGACATTCACCGAAAAATTGGGTTGTTTCAACCTCCGTCAGAAGAAATTTCATCGAAAATTCCATAGGAACAGTTGTTTCGGAATTCCCTTCAAATTTGAATTTCCTTCAAATTTGAATTTCCTTCAAATCGTCATTCACCGAAAAATTGAGTTGTTTCAACTTCCGTCAGCAGTGAATAGCAACAAACAACGTTCGATAAATTTGAAAATTTTATTCAAGTGTTCCCCGCCGAATCACAATGTTGACGTCTGCGCATGCGCCTCCCATTATTTCGCTAACCGTCCGGACTCGGCTGATCACATTCACATCACATTTCTATAGTATTTTCACTGCTGACGGAAGTTGAAACAACCCAATTTTTCGGTGAATGACGATTTGGAGGAAATTCAAATTTGAAGGAAATTCAAATTTGAAGGGAATTCCAAAACAACTGTTCCTATGGAATTTTCGATGAAATTTCTTCTGACGGAGGTTGAAACAAACCAATTTTTCGGTGAATGTCGATTTGAAGGAAATTCAAACGTGAAATTTTGCGAAACAACTGGTCCTTAGTTGAAAACCTAACTATCTTCGTTCTAAGTGGACTACAATATTAGAAGAGTGTAAACTTGTAGCTGAGAATATTGGAATTTCACAAGAACTCACAAAAAAAGTAAAAAGACTAAAGTTTTGGCTGATAAAAGTCGTGAAAAACAGATTGATTGCCCAGAAGAGAACTTTAAAATTAATGTTTTTTATGTGTTGTTTGACAGTGTCATTGGAAACTTGACCCGAAGATACAAAGCTGTCAACAATATTAATGAATTGTTTAAGTTTCTTTGGCAATACCCAAGTATGACTCAAGAAGAACTAAAGGAAAGGGTGAACTGGTGTGATCTCTATAAAACTGATGTATCTGAAGAAGAAACGCTTTTGGAAATTGAACACTTAAAAACTATTCAACCAGGAAACTTTTGAAAACATTATCCACTGCAGTTACTAAATACCCTTTCAAACCAAAAACTGTCAAATCTTTTCCCTAATGGAGGATTCCCATTCGAATTTTCTGTACTCTGCCTGTAACAGTTGCGGAAGCAGAAAGATATTTTAGTTTGTTGTCTAGAGCTAGAGTGAAAAACTTTGCGTTCCACAATGGGTCAAGAACGTTTAACAAGTTTGGGAATGTTATCCTTAGAAAATGGTCTGGCCATAAACTTGTAAATAGCTTTGCAAACAAGAAAAGTAAAAAAAGCAATATTGTAGATGACAATTTTTATTAGCCTATATTATTATTTTATAGTTTTAGGAGTTTTTATTATGATTTTAAAAATATTCCAATTTAGTATTCCATTACTAACGTATCTGTGTTGATATTATAATAATTTAATTTAGCCTTAAGATATAATAAACAACGAAGAATATGTAAATACAAATGCACAGTAGCCTAAAACAATAAACACAAGTATTTTATTTCGAGTATTCACCATAACTTTTTAAACATTTCCATTGAATAAGTATGCTAAATTCGAACGATTGGTATAATGGTATAAGATAATAGAAAATAAGAAAAGGTAATGAAATAGTATTCCTAGTAGTAGCAGGGAATGATCAATGTATATTATTAAAAAAAAAGTATTCAAGAGCATTCCACAACATCCCAGAACATTCTGGAATGTTGTGAAATGTTCGGCAATAAGGAATCATCGGGGAACATCCCAGAACACTCTAGAATATTGTGGAATATTAATGTGGAATAATAATGTGGAACAGCACATTTTGCTCAAAGACTTTTACAAAAAATAGGAAAGGCACATATCCTACTGACCAGACGACCGACCTCATTGAACTCAACAGTGATTAATTCATTCAATTCATTCTCATCGACCAAATTTATTAAAACATTGTTCACAATTATACCAATCCTATTGGCTATCCCATTTCAAAGGGCAATTTTGGCAACTAAAAATAATATTGTCGACAATATCAATTTTGAGATATCGTCGACAATAAGAATCGAAGAGAGAATATTATGCAACACGATGGTAAATGTGTCAAAGACAGTGTCAACTTCCCTACAGAATTTTTAAACTCTTTGCAAGTACCAGGAATGCTATCACACTGCCTTCGACTGAAAATTGGATCTCCGATCATACTACTCATAGATGGCTTGCCCTCCAGTAGGAAATTCAAAAAATTGTACAATTGTACAAATATACCCCGGATAACAAAATGAAATATCTTGTTTATAAACAGGTAATGTATATAGTTAGAATATGTTTATAATAAAAAAATTATCTCTTATGTTTTAATGTTTATCCTTTTATTCCAATTACCACACAATCTCATATCAACTCCCTGAGCGAAGCCGAATACTCCAGCTAGTGTTTGAGAGCACTCCACACCCTTCCGGAATATTTTGGAATGTTCGGGAATAGGGAATCAGGGACATTCCAGAACACTTTCGAGTGTTGTCCTGAGCGAAGCCGGGTACCCCAGCTGGTAATGAATAATCCAGAAGAGAGCAATGAGACAAATTTTGATGTGTAATAAATATAAACCAAAACAGAAAATGTAATCATATCAACGATAAAAAGGAAAATGGCTTAAGCGCCATACATCTGTGACATAAAAAAGGAATAAATACAATGTTTGTGCTTGCGTTCATCAAATTAAATTTTTTAGAGTTTCCGTGAACATTGGAGAAACTCTAGAAACCTTGATTTGATTAACACAAGCACAAACAAACAATATAACTTATTGTGTAGGTTCACCTTTAATGTCACAGCTGAATGGCGCTTTAGCCATTTTTCCTTTCTATCGTCGATACAATGAGTGTTAGATAATGAATTTTCTACAACATTTAAATTTTTATCTACAAAGTTTTTAACAATTTACTACCAACTTAATTTAGAAACAAACTTCAATTAATAGACTTCCACACACACCATAAAAGTAAAAAAGAAAACATCATACCAAAAAAAAATGAACAAAACCGAAACAAGAGCAGAAGAGAGACATAAAGAGTTTGACCAAAACCGCCAAATTTTACGCGGTATTAATGTTGCCAGCTTAAAGAAATAGAAACTGCTATCGAAAATTTAATATTAGAGCGTCTATGGCCCATTTTTGTAATGGTTTCTCTTAGGCGCTCCGCTGACGAGGCAACTGAAAACCAACTAAAACCGGCTGTTTTCTCTGTCTTGATTGGTCAAAAAGCTTGTTTAACCATAGACGAAGAACAATCGGCTGACAGCTGGCAAGTAGCAACGGCCGGCCAGGGCAATCAGCAAAGCAAGTCGCAAGTCACCGCTTGCGTTACCATTGACAATGGGTGTTTGAGTGATTGTGTAGTGTGCGGGCCATCACATTGTCATACAAAGACAGTTTGTTGGCAGTTGAGAGTTTTCAGTTGCCTCAGTGGGCGGAGGCGCTTATTTTGCAAGGGCTTCTACCAGGGAGCAACTTGACAGACGTAAATATGAAGAAAAAAATTGTGTTGAGGTAATAGGAAGAATGTTGAAAAATGCATTTAAAATGCATTGAAAAAAGCATTTAAAATGGAAATGGGTAAAAAAAAACATTTAATATGCAAAATACCCATTTTGCATTTCCATTTGAAATGGATTTATTTGAAATAAAGTACATCTCTGGTTGTATGGTAGTATGAGAAATGGGGGCGTGGCTGTCGAGTTAAATGGATACATCCTGCGTGTGTTCTCCAGAGTGCAAATAATAAGAAAATAATGACAAAATTGAACCAACCATCATTTATATACCAACGGGTCGTTTGTATATAACATACAACGGTTGACACACAATGATTGAACCAACGGTCCCTAGCACACTCGATCGATAAGGATTGTATCGATAACTTTCGGTAACTTCTCATCGTTCCCTAACATGACTGCAAATCGCCAACGAATGAGTGACAGTTCACAATGACTAAGTGTCCGTAATACATTCAACATTAACTATGGTTTTAATGTTAGCAATGTGCAGTTTTCCTAGGGAACGATGAGAAGTAACCAAAAGTTATCCTATCAATCGTTATCTTCGCGGGCCTGGGCTGCCCAACCCCAGGCCCGCGAACGAATTATAAATGGCTCTCGTGAACAAATTTAAAAATTCCTCACATCCTTTCACAATCAGTTTTGACTGAAATAATCAATTAATCTTACGGGTTATATCTAACCTTAAATCTAAAGCGGCAGCTGGTTCCGATGGTGTAACCTCTCTCCTTCTCAAAAACTGCAAGGAAGAACTAGTGGATGACCTCGTATTCTTAATAAATCTCTCTCTATCAAAGGGTACCTTTCCCGATAAACTAAAAATTGCGAAAATTATTCCTGTACATAAAGACGAATAAAAAAAAAATGTCCAAAATTATCGTCCAATCTCTATACTTCCAGCTATCTCTAAAATTTTTGAATGTGTCATTAAAGAAAGACTACTGAAATACCTTGAACACAACAAAATTCTCACGTCAAAACAATATGGTTTCAGACGACATTCTAACACTAAATGTGCAGCCTTCGATTTTATATCAAATCTGCAGAAACATAGATCACGGTGATTTTACGGCGGCAATATTTATTGATCTAAAAAAGGCGTTTGACACGGTGGATCATAACGTATTGATCGAAAAACTGAAACATTTGGGAATTGTTGGTACACCTCTGGAACTTTTCCGATCTTACCTATCAAATCGCTTTTCGGCAGTAGAACTAGGGGGAGAAAGGAGTGAATTAGGTAAAATATCATGTGGAGTACCACAGGGATCAATTCTTGGACCGTTGCTCTTTCTAATCTACGTAAATGACATAACAAAGTGGGGTATTAAAGGTACTATACAACTTTATGCGGATGATACGGTAATCTTTTATACTAAACCGAACCTAGCGGAGCTTGAAACGGAAATGAATGCTGATATTTCCCATCTCACAAGTTGGTTGAGAATAAACAAACTAACCCTTAACGTAAAAAAAACCCACTATATACTTTTCGGTAACAAAAAAAATCTCAGCCTCGATATCAAAATTGGAGACAATTCCCTCGAAAAGAAAATGAGCACAAAATATCTGGGTCTGATCATAGATTCCCAACTCTCGTGGGATCTCCACGTAAATCATGTAAAGGAGAAAATTACACCCATAACTGGTGTACTATATAGGCTTCAACGATTACTACCCATCCCTTTATTAACTTCAGTCTACAATGCCATGGTACACTCTCACCTGTCCTATCTCTGCTGTATCTGGGGCTTTGCCTCAAAGAAATTGATAGCCGACCTGCAGGTAGTTCAAAACCGAGCTCTCAGAAATGTTCATGGACTTCCATGGGACACTCATGTCAGGGACATCTATTCAGTTTCCGGTATCCTTCCAATCACAATCCTTCCTAAACATGAAATCACAAGCACCATCCTACAAATTACCCAACAATCAACTCATACTAACACCAAGCCAATTTACAATCAAGACATCCACAACCACAATACTCGAAATAACAATAAAATCCGCATTCCTCAAACACACACTACAAAATATGGGATAAAATCTCTGAACTATATTGCCTATACACTATATAATTCGCTTCCAGATATGTACAAAAACATCCAGCATAATAAAAAATTGCAAAGCAATGCTTTAAAAGAATATTTTTTAACTACATTTAAAAATGAAAATATGTAATCGTCTTGTCATTTTTTGTTCTATCTTATATACTCGGATCTGTTTTTCCCTCTCTTTACTTGTTTTCTCTTGTTGTTTGTTCTACTTAACCTGTCTTTATTTTTATTTTTATGCTGTACTGAATGGAAAACTTATATTATGATATCAAAATACCTTTGTAAAATTGTAACTACTACCTCCTACCTATGAATTGTAAGTTCCTCTTGTCCTAAAATGAGTTTTGTAACTCATCGGGATTGCTCTAGCAAGAAATAAAAACAATGAAAACAAAATTACAACTATAACATTAATCTGGTAACCCTATTAGTTGGCCAGACTGTTGAAAAAGGTTGGGTAGCCTTGGTCTAAAGGAAAAGATATAAAATAAAAAAAATACTCAAAAAAATTATATTACTTTTCTGCTCACAATAATTTTAGTACGGAGATGAGAAATTAATTTCTTTCTACACAATTTACGAAATACATACTTTGGTGCAATGTGAGTTGCAGAAATGTGCTCATCATTCAAAGATCATTATATTCATCTGCTGATTATAATACAATAATTATTAATCTAGAACAGGGGTGCTCAACCCAAATCGTTTTGTGGGCCAAAAAAAAAAATTACTGAGCTTAGTTGGGTCTCTCCGTAATACTGTGTCCAAAATGGCGATTATTGTGAAACCGCGACTTTCAATGCTAGAAGACATAGGTAAACTACACGCGCTTGTTGTGTGTGTCCTTTGCACTCACCTTCCACTTATTAAAATCAGGTCAGTTGAAACTTACGAAAAAATATACTGGTTTACACAATTACACTTTTAAAAATACACTTTTAAATCAAAACCATCGAGAATCCGAGGTCTAATAACAAGAATGTTTTAATTTTACAAAATTTAATATAAATGTGATAAATTAGTGACAACGATTTTTTCTCTTTTTTTGCATGAATACCAAAATGTAGAAAGCTGAAAACTTCATTTTGGGCCGTAAAAAATCTTCATTTGGGCCGCGGGTTGGGCATACCTGATCTAGAATCTAGCATAATTCTAATACTTACAGAATGTTTTCGTATTAGAAAGGTACCGAGAGTGATTGATGACAAGTTGATCCCATTTTTACTGTACGATGCAATGTTGAATTATTCAACCTAGATAATGTAAAATAATTATTGGTGTATGATTTGGAGCAACTATTCAACAACGATTCTTTAAAATGTTTTAATGTTAAAGATTTAATTATATTTTGTTTATAAATCCTACAAATATGTGATAATAGACAAAAGATAGGGGAATTCATTGGCTACATAGAACTATAATCAGTTTGTATGTCTCCATATTCAAATTCGGAGGTATGATTTTTTTAATGTGGGCGGAAAAATTTCCTTTAGCAATCCGAGAAAAAACATTTTAATTGCTCTGTCGCTCCAGTGAATAATGTAAAGCAGTGGAAAACTCGGCTCACTTATCCGATATACAATCACTATTTATATTATTAGGTTCGAGTACCGAATAGTAAACTCGGTCTATAAATAAATATATCAATAGTGTAATTTGAAATGCCGTAAAGGACAAGAAATACAAAAATTACTTAAACATGTCATTTCTCTCTTTTTTTAATGTCTCAAAAATAAAAATAAAATATTAAGTACTGTTATTAAATAAATTTACAAAATAATTCTGAATAATTTACGTAATGTACAGGTCATACTTGCTTCTTTTAATTTTTATACCTATGTACATGGTGTCCGGAATCTTGTAGAACAATCTACATCACATTCGGAGTCGATTTTGTTGTATGACTTTTTTAGTTTGAGCTTTCGTTTCTGTCTCTAAGGGGTTAATGTCAGGTGGTTAATGCTGCGTATACACACGCGAGCCGAACTGCCGAGCTGAATCATGGGAAGCCACTTATGGGAAAGGAACGATGCGCTTGCAATTACTTCGTTCGGAGAACCGACGAGCCAAATAGCCCCGCGCCGAGCCAAAACGTGTGGGGAAACTTGATGGCTTGATGTGTCTCGGCAGTCCCGCTTGTTATTCGGCAAGTTCAAAATCCACCGAGCCGAGCCATAAAGCCATAGATCGGCTCGACCGTATGTGGCAAATTCCCGACCTCATGACTCAACAACGCGGACTTTGTTCTGGATGTTTTTGAAAAATATACACCCATTATTTTATTGAATTATTTCTTCCTACTTAATTTTAAATAGACTTTCTATGTTGATATTTGTAATTTTTTATTTACGTATATTATTTTTTAATACCTATTTTAAATAAACTTTAAAAGACATATCTACTCCACTGTCCTGTACGCATCTGAACTGTGGACGTAATACCCAGCAGCGCAATGGGATAAACTGAGGGTGTGCTACAATAATGCATAAAGGCAACTTATGCAACTACCGAGGTTCTGCAGTGCCTTCACGATTTTCACTGAAAGAAGGGTGCACTTATTCTCAGCCTTACTTGGCCACCGACTAGCCAGATTCTGGAGCAGGACCCGGAAATCAACCAACACCATTGTCGTGGCTGCATCCGAGTGGCTATCTGAGTAGTTCTGACAAAATGAGCGCCGGATGTAGATGATTAGGCGACCTCCTGATTGCCGATCCTATAATATTTTTTATTTTTAATTTTGTTTAATTTAATTTAATTTTATGTATAACCATCTGACAAATATAGAAAAATAGTGAAGACAGTTATATAAGTCTTATATAACCGTATTCAATATTTTTCTTTATGCATCTTCTCTTGTTATGTTGTTGTGTACAGTTTTACAGGTTCCTATTTTTGGGAACCTGTACAACTTCCTTTTCACTAATTTTTCTGTATAAATGTAACTAATTTTAAGATATGGCCAAGATCACTCTTCATCACTTATGCTTGCATAATAATACATACGAACACCTCACTAGGAAAACCTGTTGTGAACCACAAAATATAAATACGTTTTAACCATTTACATATAGTTGCCGATCATATTTCACTTCACGTGTTTTATATTATATTAAGAAAATGTTTTATATTAAGAAAACTTTTGTTTTACTTGCACCTAATGTCATTACATTTGTAAACTGTTTGTAAGAGCATAGAAATAAATAATAAAAATAATAAAAAATAAATGTAATTTATAATTTTTCTTATTCTAACTAACCATCGTGCTATTTTTACTCAGGGGAAGTCAGAGAGAATATAATGCCACAATGAATTTGATACCGATACCTTTCGAAGCAATTAAAACCATAAAAGAAATGATTAAATTTGATGCAGGCACTATATTATGTAACCAAGCCCTGTCTTACAAAATGTTCAAGTTGGAATCATTACGCCATTTAACCTACATACAACACTCCTACCTACTTCGTCTTACAACCAGTTGATCTTAACATTGTTAGATTGCACATTCTTACCTTTAAGGCGACCTGGTTTGACATTGACAAGTTCAAAGGTAAATTAATACTGTACATTTTTTGCTACCCGACTCTACTTCTTCTCAATCCATTATGGATTACGTTTTTTTTCTCTTTTAATAATTTTGTTGTTTTAAAATAAACGGCTTTAATTTTGAGTGGAAAAACTTTTATCGCTACACCATTGCAACACGGGAAATTGCAGAAGAATTGGTTTGAATTGTAGATTATATTTTTATTTAGTGCGAATTTCGTATTGGAAGTGTGCAGATTTTACACTTACGGCCGTTATTCCCAATCCTACTAATCAACTGTTGAGCCGAAATTTTGGCTCAACACTCCTCAAATGCACAAATACGCTCTTCCCAACGCAACTCTCAATCAACGCAGCCTTACTAAACAAATCACTTAGCTGATCGGACACTCAGATTGATCGATCGAACAATTGGGTACAACGGCCGTTAATTTGCCATTGAGATTGTTTTTATATTTTTTGTTGGATTATCACAAATGGCTAAACTATTTATAAAAGTGGCATATCTCGCAACTTTTTTGTAGAAATCCAATTAGCCTTTAATACTGTTTCAAAATAATGTTTTATATATTAAAAAAAGTAGTTAAAACCCCAATGTATTTTATGCAAAGATCCCGTTTAATCACAGGACACCATATTTGTCCCAGCTCACATAGGTCTCATAGAAAACGTTGTATCTCCCTAACTATCATAGTGAGAAGTATGATCTAAACGGTATTGGAAAGAAAAAAAAAACACGCTATATATTCTAACCTAAAAGTTAGCTACAAAAAAATTAAAATGTACACCTTTATGAAATCAAAGTTTCCGATCGCAATTTGAAAAAAAATTATGAAACTGTGAATTTTTTAAGAATTTTTTTTTACATAAAATGACAAAAAAGTGAGGTGACAGTAACGTTTATAATTCATTTTTCTAATGAAATATGTATGTGTTTTTATTTTTTTTCATTATCAGTAATTTTAGTTAGAAAAAACGTAAAGTAAGCCATTTTTAAAACCTTTTAAAGTTTTCATCGAAAAATTTTTATATTTAAAAAATTACATGGTTATTTCTAATAATAAAGTTTGAAAGCCTGTTTCATCATCTTTCGAAAAAAGTTTTTAGTTTTTGGATACATTAACAAATATTAATTTTTTTTGGATTATATGCAATATTTTTCGCCTCTGAAAAAATACGCCAAATTTTTGAACCCCAATTTATTTTATGCCAAGGATACATTTTAATGTTAAAAGAATTTAACAGTGGTTCTATTTGTGTGCTAAAATTATTCGGTAGACATATACTCGTAGATGTACACAATGTAAAAAAACTTTTTCTACCGAAATGTTACTATCGTAAAAAATAAAAATAAAAGTCGGAAGTCTGAAATTTTTACAAAAAGTTAATAGGTAGTTGGGTACTGTACACGATTATATTCTAAACAACAACAAAAAAAAAGATTATCCTTGAAGAACCACTTTTTAAGATAGTATAGTATCGCGTTTATTTTGCGATACCTACATGAAAAAAAGAGCAACGATTTTGTTCCACCAAGTGTTTTTGTTCTATGTAAATTTTTTTAAATGTAAATGTGTCCCGTAGTTACAAAGGATCAATCTAGTATTATGATTTATTATCTATAAATCTTTTCGTTTTTATTAATTTGAAAAAATACTATAATGATAGACTTCTCCAATATCAAGGTTATCTGGTCGGGACGTTCAAATCCACAGTTAAAACTTTAATAATCGCTGTAAACGTAAAATACGTTTTCTCTTAAACTTTTTAGACGGTCAAACTTGATTTCTTTCGAATATTTTAAAACCGATATAAGACAATTTGAATTGAAAATATATACCAGTTTGGTTTGAGGAGGCATCTTGGATGGTCACAGTGTTGTTAATTTAATAAATTGGTTTATTTTATTAATAACGAAAGATCACTTAAATAATATTCAAGATGCTTTTCTATACATTTTTGTTCGTTGCATGTTTATCGTTGCTTCAGTTTGAAGAAGGTTATGCAGTATTACGTGAGTATTTTATGAAATCTAATGAATTTTGAATAATTTGATAAATAAACTAACCAAAAAATAAAAATAAATATATTCCTTGCAAATGTTGAGATGATTTTAACCCGTTTAATCACAGGAGACCATATTTGTCCCAGCTCACATAGGTCTCACAGAAATCGTTGTTTTTCCCTTACTATCATAGTCAGAAATGTGATCTAAACGGTATTGGAAAGAGAATACAACAAACTATATATTCAAATCTAAAAGAAAACCACAAAAAAGTTAAAATTTACCCCCTTCTGAAACCAAAGTTTCCGATAGCAATTTGAAAACAAATTATGGAACTTTGTGAATTTTTTAAGAATTTTTTTTACATGAAACGAAAAAAAGTGAGGTGACAGTAAGGTTTATAATTAATTTATCTAATGAAATAAGTATGTGTTTTATTTTTTTTCATTATCAGTAATTTTAGTTAGAAAAAAAAGTAAAGTGAGCCATTTTCACAACTTTTTAATGTTTTCGCAAAAAAAAATTATAATTAAAAAAATAGATAGTAATTTTTAATATAGAAATTTGAAAGCCTATTTCATCACCTTTCGAAAACAGTTTTTAAAATCTAATACGTTAACCAATGTTCCAATTATTTGGATTTTTTTGCAAAGCGGGAATATTTTTAGCCTCTGACAAAATACGCCAATTTTTTTAGGGGTTAAAGTACAAATCGTAATGTTTATTTGTCATTTATTTATTATGTTAAAGTATTTTTAACTACAGTTGAAAAAGAGAGACTATTTTCAAGTTTTGATTTATTTTGTAGAATTATATTTTAGGTTATTAAATATTAATGAATAAATAAACTGATATTTCTCTTCTTCTTGTGTTAAAATATAATTTTTTGTAACTTTACTTCCAAATTAATTAAACATAAATCTGGCCTCTTAATGCATTAAACAAAATTTTGTCTTCTAGTACCATGTAAACAGAATACATCATGTAAACAGAATACATCATGTAAACAGAATACATAATGTAAACAGAATACATCATGTAAACAGAATATATCATGTAAACATAATATGCTTACCAGTACTTGTACTCTAAAATTTTTAATTCATCATATCGGTTGATATTTATAATTATCAGCCTATTAATTATTTTATTTTTTATATATTTTTTCTTCACTCCTATAAAGATTTCTTACTTTTTATATTTTATATTTAAATTTATGTACCTTTTAAAGATATCTTATATTTCTATATTAACTTTTTGTATTATTAGTTTATTCTCACTTTTAACTTTTTTAATTTTGCTTAATAATTTATAGTTTGTACTTTATGCTTTATACTTATACTTTATACTATATTTTTCACTTTATATTTATATTTTACCTTTTATCTACTACTAATTACCTTACTTACTATTTACTTTTTACCTTTTTTTCTTAAATTTAACTTACTCTTATACTGTTATTCTTCATGTTGTTGTACTATTTATATGTTATGTAATTTATGTTAACGGCACATCTTGTGCCGTATATGTGTAAATAAATAAATACATAAATTAACTGCAATAGTCTCAAAATCAATAATTACTCTCATTAAACAGTTTTTTGTTTATTATTTTTTTTAAATTGATAAACTAATGTTTAATACAAGATTTTTTATGCATAACACAAAGGGTAACCATTATTATAAGCAATAATTATTAGCCTGAAAAATTATTGGTAGGAGGTAACCCGCCGTAGCTTAATGGTAGACCTCCTGTCCGGCAAACAGAGGGGTGCGGGTTCGAGTCCCGTCGGCGCATGTATCTTTTCTCGGGAGAGTTTTTCAATATTGATGAGTGTTTCAGGCTAATAATTATCGCTCATAATAATAGTTTTTTGTTTATTTATTTAAAAGTTATTACAATTTTTTTCAATAGTGAATATCAATTAATCCATTTTTAAATCAATGAGCACAACCTGAGATTGTAATTTTTAAATAATGCAGACAATATCAGCAAAACTCAACCTAGAGCTGCGCCCCGGCAAGGGGAAGTTCCTGGGTTCGAGTCCCAGATGTGACCGTAGGTATCTTGTTTCTGTTTCAGATTTTCGATTGAGTTTCACTAATATTGTCTTCATTAATTAAAATATCAATTAATCCCTTTCTTCCAGCTTCCTACATGAAAGCCTGCCGCAGGTTTGACCCCAAGCTGAACGAGTGCGTGCTGAAGGTGGGAAAGGCCTCGGCGAAGGTGTTCTCCAAGGGGGATCCTGCCACCAATATCCCCACCCTGGACCCCCTCAAGGTCGACCAGATCAAGACCGCAGCCTTCGGGAACGGCAAGGACAATGGAATCAAAATCCTCTTCACAGATGTGTCGATAAGCGGCCTGAAGGATTTGGATATCAAAAAAATGTCGTAAGTTTTAATTCAGATTGCCTTTAGTGATATAATTTTCTTTGAGGCTGGGTTATACCCGCTCAAAAAGAAGAAGACGGAGAGATACGATAATACGAATGTTGGAGGGAGCGAGTTAGAGGGGGGAGCTAATATTAAAAACGAAAATATTCAAGCGAAAATTGGGAAAATGTTTAATAATACACGACTTGTTTAAAATAGAGCAAAAATCTCGTGGGGTTGTTATAAGTAGCATTTAAAGCAAAATTGTGAATTTTTTCATACATATAACTTGTAAAATAACAGAAACAAACGTGTAACTAATAATTTTCGGAGCATACTTCTGCGATTAATTTCTTATGAAGGAATTTCATATAATTACCCCTTGGGTGTGGGGAATGTGTAGACACTATCGCGAAGAAAGACATATCTTTTTTTAAGAGATTAAAAACTTCAAATGTTTAAGGAAAATATGTTCGAAATCGGAAGAAATTCGGGATGTCGCGGCTTAAACATGTGTTGGTTGGTTCCAATATATTGAAAAACGATAAACTTACTTACATAGGTATTTAGATTAAAATTAATAATTTCTTAGAAAGTAGGTATTTAGAGATCGTATTATCAAAAATGGCCTAATATCTTTGTTTGTATTTATTCTAAACCTGGATATCTAGCACAGTCGATCGGTAAAGGAGTTATCGATAATGTCGATAACTTGTAATCGTTCGAGCATGACAGCAGATCGATAGCGTATTAACAACAATTCACTTCGAATAAATTAAGAAAAATAGTTTTGAACTGTTGTTTGTTCGTTGTCCTAGGGAACGATAACAACAATAAGAACACGAAAGATTATCCTGAGGAAGAAACCTTCGATTTCGAAACATGTCGATAATTGTGATTATAATAGTGGTGTACACTAAGTTATTTGTTTCATTAAAGTAATATATGTATTCAGCATGTGTCGCACGTGCAGATATTGCAGGTGCAGATTTTGGAATGTATGGACTTGTATGAAACAACGTATGCTGAGAGGCAGACATCGCTTCACACAAGTCCATACATTACAAAATTTATTTATTTATTTATATTTAAACGCCCATAGGGCTTTTACATACATAAAGCAATACATGTTTCGATTAATTACAGTGAAGAGTTAGAAGTGAATAAAATAAAGGTAAGTAACAGAAAATATAAAGACACATAATATAGGTTAGATAAAATATGAGTTGACAAAATGTAGGTAATACAGAATATAAATAAAGTAAAAATAGATAGCCTGCCAATATCCTCCAAATCAATAATAATAGGAATTAATAAAAATTTATAAAATTGGTATTTACAATAGTTTATGAATTAAGTAAAAATAGTTCGCACATACGCCGTTTAAAGTTTGCCAAATTTAAATTATTGTCAAATACATCAATATTGTTTAAATATTGGTTACCAAGACTATGTAATCGTTGTATTGGGGAATGCAATTTATAGTTAGAATGAGATGTGTGTATATAAAATGTTAATGTTTGTCTAGTAGTTCGTGTAGGTACATGTAGAATAATTAAATGCAAGAGTTCACAGCAATCAAATTTAGAGTTTAAAAATTTTAATAAAAAGGTTAGGTCAGTTATTTTTCGTCTGTTTTCTTAAGTTGGAATATTTAAAATATTCATTAAAATTAAAATAAAATAAAATTAAAATCTGCAATATATTGAATTTAATATATGTGTGTGTATGTAATTAGCAACTTAACCGTCCTTCTCGCAATGTGTTGTTTATCAATGTGTTGGGTATCTAAAGAAAATGTGTTTAATTACTTAAAAATATGATTTTTATTTGAAAATAAATTATAAAATATTTATAAACTTGATTTTGCACTGTTATTATAATTATTCTTTATTTCTCCAATTTTGAATTTATGAATTAATGTCCTTACTTTTATTTTGCAATCAATATGTATCATTTGTTATCACTCTGATAAGTGTTCCTAACCACTCGAACGCTTTTTACCACAATTTCACTATTTCCACAACCACGGATTGCTTTGCTGCCAAAATATGGCAAATATTCTCTAGATTCTTTAAAATGTTTTAAAGTTAACGATTTTATAATATTTTTTTATAAATCCTACGAATATGTGATAATAGTTAAACGATGGGTGAATTCATTGGCCATACAGGGTGTTAAGATGATACCCGGTGGTGCAGAAATAGATTTTACTAAAATATTGCTGTCACTGTTGCTCTTACTCCACCGGATATTGAGCGAAAGGGACAATGCACTGACACCTAACTAAAATGGAGGTTTTGTATTCCCCACTTTTCTCCTCCAAAAGTGGACTGATTTTCAATTTTTTTTTTACCAACTACATAAGAAAAAAACTATTCTATGTCTGTACGTTTTGTTTTTTTTTTAAAAACATTGTCTGGTTTGTATACTGAACATCTTTTGACGGCGTTTAAACCAGTCAATTTTATTGATTTTTGGAAGGTCATAACTTCTATAAAAAGTAACTTATCAAAAAAAACAAAAAGTACCGACACGCTAGTAGTTGATATCTATTTTATGCAAAAACAATATTTTCTCTAGGGTTAAAATCCAGAGAGATAAATAGGGAATACGTTTGTATGGAAAAATCAACCTACTTGAGTTACTTTATGTGGAGTAAAAAATGTTAAAGAAATTTTGGTCTCCGATGACATTTTTTATGACAATTTTTTTTTTTAAACTTTTTTTTCTTTAAAATCAAACCATTTTTTTTTACTTCACCTTTTTGGTTACTCAGCCGAGTTACCGCCCCGTTACTTACCCCGGCCCCAACTACCCAACACCTACTATTTTTTATGTTTTTGTAGAAAAAAAATTTATTAACAATGTCACCGGAGATTAAAATTTCATTTTACATTTTTTACTTCGAATAATGTCAGGAATCACTGGTTAAAGTAAGTCAAGTACGTACCTTAACACCCTGTTTAGATCTATAATCAGTTTGTATGTCTCCATATTCAAATTCCTTTATTCCTTTACCAATCCGAGAAAAAAGTTTTAAATTGCTCTGTCGCTCCAGTGGTTAATAAATAACACGTAAATTAATAAAATATTTCATTTATGATTACAAGTACTAAACATGAAATTTGAATTTATAAAAGATTCTTGATCTGTTTTCATTTCTTGATTATTTGGATGTAAATATTGAATGATTTCAACATATTGTTAATTAAAAAATATGTATATTGCTTAAGTCTGTCCAAATGGTCTGTATGTCAAAATTAAACGTTACACTGCTCTTTAAGAATAGATTAACAAAATATATAAAAAAGGAAAGGTATTTAACATTTAGCGTCAGATGTGGCGTCACACAATATTCATAAATACGTAATACGTTGGTACTTTATATAACTAATATGTCAGGATATAATCTTTATTTATTTAAATGTCAAACGTTGAAATTCGCAATCACAATACTAATATTATGTATAAAACGGTCCCAGCAAATCGTTTTATTCGTTATTATTTCCTTACTTGTTTTCACAAAATATGTTAATCTACATGTGCTAATTTATTGGCTCTAATAAGACGTAATGGCAAATATAAGTATTAGAAAGTTTAAAAATATGTAATTCCTTTATTCGCTGGAGCGGCAGAGCAATTTAAAACTTTTTTCTAGGATTACTAAAAAAAAAATTTCCGCTCACATTAAAAAAATCATACCTCCGAATTTGAATACGGAGACATACAAACCGATTATAGTTCTATAAAGCCAATAAATCCACCTATCTTATGTTTATTATTACGTATTCGTAGGATTTATAAAAAAATATTAATAAATCGTTTACTTTTAAACATTTTAAAGAATCTAGAGAATATTTGCCATATTTCGGCAACAAAGCAATTTGTGGTTTTGTAAATAGTGCCATATTGTGACAAAAAGCGTTCGAGTGATTATTATGCTTTATTATTATATCTTTTCTTTCAACTCTTTCTCTATACTGTATACTTACTATGTTTTATATTTTATTTTACTTATTATTATTTCTGTTATTTCACTAGTAGCATCTCCACATAGTAACAAATAAACCTTGATTTACGCATGCTGTGAACTTTTCAAAATTGGAATATCTATCCACCTCGCAAAAGCAATTTCATTAATGTAACTTGCAATCGTACATAAAGATAGCAGCCAATAAAAATATGCTTTAAGAAAATGATGATAATGTCGGTAGTTCTTAGTCGGACTTTTTAATGAATTCTTTCTTTGTATGTAAACTTAAGATTTTTTTTGTTTTTGTTTTTAGAATTTCACTTGAGACATATATTGTATTCTTATTGCATATAGAGGTAGAATCTGCAGACAAGCAATTATATGGTGGCTTCGCGGAACTACCTATTTGTTGTCTGAACTGTGTACTTTGTTAGAAAAAAAATTATAAAAAAGTATGATACCTACAGTTAAATATGACCGAATCGGATAGGGACCATTGGCTCAGTTGGTAGAGTTGCGGCCCGGAAAGCCGAAGGTCCTGGGTTCGAGTAGTCCCAGATGTTACCGTATCTTTTTCTGATTTCAGATTTTCGATTGAGTTTCGCTAATATTGTCTTCATTAATTAAAATAAATTATGATTATTATGAATATTTAAAACCACTTATAACTAACCTAACCTACACAATGCTATTTTAAAACGCAGGTCCATTTCACGCGGCCCACAAACTCTTGCATAAGGCTCACTTGGCTAAAAAAAAAGATCAAAAAATTGCGGTAAAAATATTCAATGGTTTCTATTCCGTTTTGTAAATGGGTTTAGCGAAAACCTTTATGCCCATCGTTCACGTAGCTATTTACAAGCGACGTTACCGCTACCTGTCATACAATTGTGCTAGTGCAGCGCCTAGCGGCGGTTTCAAACACTAATAATAGTAACAAATTAAAACACTTTGTTTTTACCACGATAATCTTTATTTTAACACATCGACAATTTGAAGAACTAATAATAGTATTGAAAATATAGACGAGCGGCGATCGCGTCGCTTGAACGTAGCTCCATGGAAGAACGGTGTATGTCTTTCATCAAAGTTTTGAAACAGTCTCTCATAATAATAAGCCTTTTTACTTAGGTTTTATTTTTAATAGACAGATTTCGTGATTTGACCTTAATTGTAGAAAAAGTTCGCATTCGTAGAGCTTTCTTGGTGAATTTGAGAGTTTTATCAAATAGTTTTCGTGATAAAATTTTGTTGGGCTTTTAAAAAATTGTTATGAAGCACAAAAGGAACATTTGCTTCAGAAACGAAGACATCTACTTACTGAATTCCTGTTGCCATTTTCACAGATTTTTTTTTATGCGAATACCTCACAAGAGTCCCAAACTGCTCCCCTCTGGAGCCAGTGAGACTATGGCATCACCAATTGGGGTAATGTGGCTGAGAAAATCAGGAAATACAGGAATAATTATTAGTGTAGCGAAGTTCTGTTTTAACTCGACCGTTTTGCATTTGGCCTGTCTGTAAATTTGTGGGGACGTTCCGTTTTCGATTTAAGATGGTGGACGTTTAATGATTCTGTGAAATGAATCTTCTTTAAAATCTTGATTTTTGAAATCTTTTTTAAAATGTGAAATCGCCGTGTTGATTTGTACTTTTTTGAATTGTCATTGAGATGGTGACATTTCATTTGAAATAAAAAAATATATACATTACAATGCTTTATAAATAAGCAGTTAGATATTTTCGAATCTACTTACAAATCTTATGATTTCAGAAAAAAAAATGGTTTTAATTTATTAAAAACGAAAAAAAAATACAACTATCTCTTGGACGCGAAATTTACTGTTCACAGAACTAAATATTTGTAGGTATGTGTTATGGTTCCACGACATCTCAACAAAGTGGCATTTCAGTACCCCTGTTGAATAGTCATTAAAAGTTATGATTTTTTTAAATAGCCCATAACCCAACCTAACGTCAACTATTAAACCATATTTTTTCCGCACTTTTAATGACTTTTCAAAGGAGTTGTTGAAGTTGCATATTTCTGACTTTTCCGGTTACCATATATTATATTGGTATATAATACATTATTATGAAATAGATTTGATAGAACATTATTTATTGTTTCAGAATTGATGTAGCCAAACAGAGGTTCAGTGCAAAGGCTATTGTGAACATGGTCATGGTGGCTGACTACGACCTCAGTGGGCGTCTGTTGATCTTTCCTCTTGTGGGCAAAGGAAAATCTCGTGTTACCCTGAGTAAGTAATTAACTCGTTAAAACTGCCGTTCGTGGTCCAAAATTTGAATTTTGCTTCTCTGTTTAAAAAAGAAGAATGGCCATATCTGGCGGACATATTCTCTCATTTAAATTAGCTCAACAAAACCTGACCCGGGCACACGGAGAAAAATGTTATTCTAAAATAAGATCATTTTATTCGTAAAAACGGGACTGAAGTTTAGGAACAAATTAACAGTGTTTCAATGTTTATTGGTGGGAAAATGTAAGAATAATTTGTTGGTATACGTACGAAATTACGTTAATAATTTGTTGGTATACGTACGAAATTACGTATACCAACAAATTATTCTTACATTTTCCCACCAATAAACATTGAAACACTGTTAATTTGTTCCTAAACTTAATAATTTGTTGGTATACGTACGAAATTACGTTAATAATTTGTTGGTATACGTACGAAATTACGTATACCAACAAATTATTCTTCCATGTTCCCGCCAATAAACATTGAAACCCTGTTAATTTGTTCGTAAGAACTTCAGTCCCGTTTTTAGCCGTTTTTACGAATAAAATGATCGTATTTTAGAATAACATTTTACTCCGTGCAGGAATTCTATTATTTTAACGTCATCGGACAAGATTGAAAGCTTTCGCGTTATGTTGGTGTTATGGAACAGCCACGCCACCAATGGTAGTCATGAAATGTTTCCAAATTTCATGGCTGCCGCTTTAGAAAAAAAAGTGCAGCCTTTGATAGTGAACCACTTGGAGCAATTAGGAGAAAAAATAAACTCATATTTTCCTTACTGTGACCTGCAACCTATGGACTTCATTCTCAGGTAGCATTTCCCTTGGACACTTACTGATAAACGAGCAGGAAGAATTCATGGAGCTAAAAACTGATCGGACATTAAAACTAAAATTTTCCGAAACAGAGCTATAAAAAATGAATATCTACTGCTTTCAAAGCGTGCTATTGCAATTCTCTTACCATTTGCCACGATTTACTTATGCGAATTGGGGATTTCAACGCTCACTACGATTAAATAATAAAAAAGAACGCCTGATGACGATTGACGAAGATATATTATGTGGGCAGCATTATCAACGATTGCTCCAAATTTTGTTCCCCCAGACTCACATGTCTCATATTTTATTGATTTTAATAATAAATATTAAATTAGAATAGATTTTTTCATTGGGGTACTTCTAAAATTTCTTGATTTGGTAGGTGAACCTTGAACAGAAAAAAATTGCGGAACACTGGTCTAAATCACTGGGAGCTCATCATAAAAAGCGGTTTAAAAAATAAAATTGCGGCTCCACTGTAGTAATGGTGTTAGAAGGTGCTGCAGAGTCAAGTCCAGGCCTATGTCACACACTTGAAGGACCAGTCCCGAAATTACGTTAACTGTTATGTTTATATGTGACGATTAAGTTTGTGTGCATTCGCCAAACCCAATGGACAGTTTTAGTCAATGATTCAAATTTGGGCTTCTGACTTCTGGACGAATTGACTTCGTACTTAATCCGAAGGTTGCGGGTTTGAACCCTAAATAAATGTTATTTAATTAATTTGTGTTATTCTACAATTAATTGATTAAAATAATATTTAATATATTTTCGGCACGTTCCAAAGTGGAAGATACTCCCAGCATCGCCCTGGTGTAAGATCACCATTCAGAATTGAGACATTGCTTGAAATGGCTTTAGCCGTGTTTGGTGACCAGATCTGAAAAGCCGGGTACTTCCCCACTTTCCTCTCCCCATCATGTACGATTTTAATTTCTTTGTATAAAGTCAGTAAAACACATATGTATTACAGTTTCAAATGTTTTTACCATTTAACCCTAGAAAGATAATCTACGTCTTTGCGACGTAAGCGTGACGCAAGTATTGCTGTCTTTCGTAACGTAGTGTGCTGTCTTTCTCAGTTAGCTCCACGCTGAGCAGCTTTTTCTCCACGGTAAGTACATTACGGAGATATACGTACACCATACGTTCGAAAGAGGTATGATCTTTCCTGTAACTTTCGGAAATCTTCTTATAATTTTTAGCGTACATTTTTTTATTATTCTTAAGTATAACGACTGATTGGCATTTAAACTTTTATAGCATATGAAAAAAATTACGATTTTTTATATCTAAGATAAAACATTGTTTTTCATGAAAAAAATATTTGATAGTTTACATTTGATTTGTAGGAGGTTTACAGTATTTTGTAATTTTTTTAATTACAATATATTTTTTATAATTATTTTGGTTTTATTTGAAGTACAAACCCCCAAACTAATTATTTAACTACCTTTAAACTGTTTAAGTAAGATAATAAGTCAAAAATACACTTTTAAACTTCAGTACGTCTGACGTAGGTATATCTTTAACGTTGGTCAAAATAAGACTATCTTTCTAGGGTTAAACAGCCTAGGTTGTAGTGGTAAGTGGTAGTGGTAGATAAATCAGTTGTTTTTCTCACCGAACAAGTTAGCGGCGATGACGTCAGAACTCGTTTAAGGTTTTTATATATTTTGGAATCATTTTTCTAGAACCATCTGTAATTAATTATTCGTCCAGTTATGTACCCCCAACAAATATAATATTCATAATCGGTGTTTGTTTGTTGAAGTTTATTTATACATAAATATATTATTATTTTGAAGATATTATATTTATCATTGTAATTTGTTTAAAAGTGGATTACAATATTATTCAAATAAACTAATTTTTTGGGTTGTTTATGCAAAACAATTAATTAGTTATTTCTTCAATCTTTGCAAAATTCCTTTGCGGCATCATTTTAATTAAATGAAACAAATTACTTTGTGTAAACCACTATAATATATACATATAAATAACATGAAAAAAAATAAGTATACACAAAAATATTACAGAGAGGTGATTAATTACCTAAAAATATTATAAAAAACCATTTATATAAAATGAAATAAAACTTTCTTTTTGTCTGTACTTGTTTGTTATTTTTATTCATTTTATGATCCTGACGTAGAAACCGTCGGTTTTGAAACATGTAGGTATTATAACATGTGATTATAGTGGTTTACACTAATTATTTTGTTTAATTCATTTAATTATTTTTTCAATAATTCCTCGTGGCGCCTCAGTTCTAAAGCCTAGAGATGGAGGAGTTAAGAGGGTATTACCAGAGAATACCGAAAATAGTCATTTTTAAATCAAATTCTCGACGTATTGACTCTTTTTTACAAAAAACATTAATTGATTTTGAAAGATTGTTATTTTATCTGGTACACGCAGTTTTAAAATTGTTAAAAACTAAGTGTATTTTTAAGATACTAAGAGCTCGTACGCACTAGCGGCTGGCCGCCTAGGCGGTTCGATTAGCGGTTGAATTTTGTTTGAATTTTTCGGTGGTTTAGTGCGCACGAAATGAGCGGTTGCATATTAAAATAAAAGTGCGGCCAGCCGCCGCGGCTAACCGCCTAGGCGGCTAGCCGCTAGTGCGTACGAGCTCTAAGGTTATACCGTTAGTCGTTGACAGATTTGTTCAATTTTTAAACGATAGATTCTATTAAACAACACTAATTTTAAATCATATAATCATACAACAAAATAAATCAATACACAATCTAGTCAACACAGTTTTAATTTATTTAAATTAAAATCATTAAAAAATAAATCCGAGAACGTGTTTTGTGACAAAAATGCCTCAGTTTTTCTATTTACTTACAAACTAAAATATTTAAAATATTTTTTACACACTTATTTTGTTCAGACATTATTGAAAAATCATAAATACTTATAATCAAAAAATGCTTACAAGAAGTTCACGATATTTAATAATTTATCATCGTGCGTTTTGAGCATTTTTATTGCTTACTTGAATGTAGGTATATTAAAGCAAGTTTAGAATGAAAATTAATTTAAAAAATTTGATACTTCTTTCGATCTTCGATAGAAATCGATCTTTCTCATTGGAACCTCCCTGTACAGTTGCAAGCATTTTTAAACTTTTAAGCCAGGGACGTACACAGCGTTAAAAGCGCCGGCGTTATTTGGCTTGGCCTACTTCACCATATCGCTCGCCATACATTTGCGATTGGAATGCATGGCGAGGAATATGCTGAAATAGGCCAAGCCAAATAACGCTAGCGCATATAACGCCGTGTGTATCCCTGGCTTTATTCTTAGCCGCTGGTCAATCGCTCTTAATCAATAATAACTAGTTATATTACAGCTTTGAATATTAAATTTAAAGTGTGTACCTATCTAAGCAAAAAATATATCCACAGGTTCAACTACGCACAACATATACACCAAGTTAACCATTTGAAACCCGTATACCATAGATAGAGCATATTTTATGAATGTAACATCTTTTTTTATCTCAAATTAACAATCAAAATTCATACTAATGGATGGATACCAGACCGGTCTTGAACGCTGAAAAGGAAATTGTCATTATACATGGTGTCTGGAAACTGAAAACCACCGGTTTAAGTTGATTTTGCGGTACAACCACAGACAATGTGTACGGGCACGACGTTTTTAAGCAAAGTGAGTCCGAAGTTGGAATTTTTAGGTCTCATTTTTTAATTGTGAACATTATAATATTACAACATTACAGATAATAAAATCCAAAACACTGTAAAAAGAAGCGTTATAATGCTATTTTACTACACTGGAGCTACAATAATAAAATTCAATACCATACGAATAATAAAATTAATATAACTTAATCACTGGAGCGACAAAGAGAATTATAAAAAATCGCCTTGAATGCTCGTTACTTCCGCCCACAAAAAAATCATTACTCCACTTTTGTGTATGTAAACATATAAACAAATTATTCCGAATTCACCTTTTTTTTTTTAAATTATTTAAAAAATCATTAACTTTATAAATGTGCGAGATTTGTGCTTTGTGAAAAAAATCGGTCGCTACGGGGTTTCTGTGAACTATTTATTGCCCTTTAAAATACGTCGTAATACAGAGCCGGCTCTAAAACCCTTTATTTACCGAAAAAAATAAAAATATCGAAAACATTACATTTTTTTTTGGTTTTCTACGTGATATAGATTTACCAGTTTCGTGAATAAAGATTGAAATGTAAAAAAAAAACAACATAGGCACCACTGAGAAGATTATTAGGAAACAAAAAAATATTATTTAAAAATATTAATTAATTAATTTAAATTAATCCAGGGACCAAAGGGTTAATCCTCGTCAAACCAGTTGGATTCGGTAAGATTTAGTTCAAAAGAACTCGGTAGTATTTTTCTCAGAACTTGAGATGTTTATGCTGCCCTGGTATTTTGTTTTTTTTTTTTCAATCAAAACTCAAGGATATACTTCAAAGTTCATGTCCCTTATTATTTGGTTAAATTATGTGTAAAAAAATCATAATATTGAATCAACCCATTCTTAACTTGTTGTATTCCATGAAGTCTACTCAAGATTTGTTATTGTTATTTATTGATAGTAGGTTTTTGAAATATATTATAGTTTATTTACATAATAAATGGTGAATATTTTTGATAGGTATCAAGAGTTGGTAAGCAAATAACAAAAACCTTTTTTGTAATTTTTAGGCATTTTGTTTTGAAGAGTTTTATTTCACATGTATATGTTTACTTTTACTTAATTTTTATTTAACTTTTACCGGTTTCGACATATCCGTGTCATTCACTAACAATCTTAAGCTTAACTTAAAAAAATATACAAGTACAGAAATGATTAGATTTTATTGACAATGTTTCCATGTTATGTTGACTCCTCCCACCGTTCTTCCCTTCCCGATTAAATCACGACTCCCATGCCTAATCGAATCCATTCATTTCTGTACGTGTACATATATCATTATGATCATAAGATATCAACAGATTTGTTTTTTCGAAATTTCAGAAGACGTGAAATTGGTTTATACCTTCGACTACGATCTGGTGAAGATAAACGGAGTTGAATATGGCAAATTCGCAAAGGACGACATCAAATACGAAGTAGGAAAAGCTTCATTCCAGCTCGACAATCTGTTCAATGGGGATAAGGTTCTAGGTAAGCCATAATAAATTATGTATTTTATCCACCGTGGTTTATATTTATGGCATACATGCTTTGACAAGGTATTATCTTTTGTCTTTGCATACATCCATACATGTAATTGTAAACCCTGATGCATTATGCAGGGCGTTAAGGGGCCTACTTGACTTACGTTAACCGGTGATTCCTGACAATATCTTATCTTAATATGTAAAAATGAATGTTTCTTTGTTTGTCTTTTGTGCGTTCATACACCATTCATCCGATTGCAATTACACTTTTCCGAGTTGTTGTGCGCATACCCGCGAAGGTTTCTACATAATATATAATGTAGAACACTCGCTATTTTTTTATTATTTTCTATTTCACGGAGAAAAATGTTATTTTAAAATACGATTATTTTATTCGTAAAAACGGTTAAAAACGGGACTGAAGTTGGGGGTCAGTGTATGAATTTATCCCTTCCACTACGGGTCAAGGCAATGATATCCCTCAACCAGTCTCTCCCAATCTGGACAAACCTCACCCCTTGAAACCGGGCACCCCTGCTAATTCACCAAACGTAGTGAACCACTTGGAGTGACTTATTGGTTGGAGGTTATACGATAAATGGTTCCCGGGGTGGCGGTACCCATACCCATCTCCCAAATTAATCACTGGTTAAAGTCAGTCAAGTATGTCCCTTAACACTCTGTATAAAATTCAAGTATGTGGAACGGAGCAGTTAATGAGATAAATGTATTTTTCTCTAAGTTCAAGGTTAACGACAGAACAATGTTTTTATCCGCCAAGGTTAATAATATACTCAACAAGTCTTTCAAGTCAATTAAAATGACGCACATCTCGTTCAAAGGGACAATTTTGTAATACTATTATTTTTTTAATTGGAAAAAAAGAGTTGAATAAACATTTTGACGAACTGAATGTTTTTGTTACTTGGTTGCATCAACCAGTGAAGTTTCCAGTAGGTAAAAGTTATTTTTTTCCACAAATAGTCCACATACATAGTTGTACATAGTCCAACATTCGCGATAATGTACAACTCCTACTCTAGGCAACTCGAAACAGCAAAAATGCGAATGCTTAGCTGGTCGGCAGGAGTATCACTAAAATATAAAATTAAAAGTTCACGCATTCGTGGGAGCCTGGGTGTCACGGACATAAACAGTAAGCTGGAGGAACGACAGTTGAGATGGTATGGGCACATAAAACGGAGACCACCAGACCACACAGTGAAGCAGGCAATGCCTATGGAGCTTCTTTGACAGTCATCCAGAGGAAGACCAAAGAACTCCTGGATGACTCAATGCTCCAAAATACTACAGAGAAACGGCCTAAATGAAAGCGATACCCAGAACCGAAAACCTAAGAACGAGAAGAGCCGACCCAAACATAATGACTTTTAACTAGCAATGAGTTGGTACAGTGCAGGGAAGAAGAGAAAAAAGGACAGATTATATAGAAAATGTAAATGATAAATGTAAAAAAAAAATCAACATTTTGATGGTGATATAAATTAAAAATAAAATACATGTTCGTAATAAGCATTAACTTTGTGGCTCGCCATATTTTACAATAAAATATATAAATTTGTTTTAGACCACTTTAAATTTTAATTACACTCTACCGGTTTCGAGTTTTTAAGTTTTAATATTCTCCTGACGAAGGAAGGGTTCTTCCGAAACCGGTAGAGTGTAATTAAAATTTAAAGTGCTCTTAAACAAATTTATATATTTTATTGTAAAAATAAATTGATCCATTTATCTAGTTTCAAAGAATAACTAATAATAACAAATTTATTTTATGTATGGATAACGTTAAATAATGCACAGAAAAAGTAAGCGAAGAACGCGGTAAATAGAAATTGGTCTTTACCAGAATGTGCCTAATATTTGTATTATGTTGTTTGAAATTTGATGAAAACCAACTTTAAGGAATAATTCACTAAATGCTCAAATTGGAAAATCTGTTATTTGTTGGAATACATGCACAACTATGTATCTTGCGTTGTTTTGGCACCAAATTTGGTTATAATCAGTGCAACTTTTGTCTTTAAAAATGGAAAAAGCTTTTTTTTAGAGGCATGAGAATTTTGATCGACTTTTGATTTTTTATTTCGATTTTTGGTGCAGGGGGATATTTTTTTGAAGTCTATAATATTGTTTTAATCTTTTCATTTTAGGTCCAACCACAAACACCCTTCTCAACGAGAATTGGAAAGACGTTCTTGGAGAGCTGGCGCCTCCTGTCGTCAGTGCCATTAGGGACGGCTTCCAAAAAGCCACCGAGGCCTTCCTGGCTCAAGTACCTTACGACGAACTCCTCCTCATCCCATAAACTGCCATTTTATTTAAACATGTTGATAGAAACTGGGCCTACTGTAAATAATTGTTTCATTCACTAGTCACTCAATTGTTTCATTCACTAGTCACATTATCATTTAGATAACAAGAAAGCAACATGTAATGACGCATATATACTTGCAAGCAGAGCCATGATTCGTGGTTCGGCTAGTAGTTCGGCTAGTAGTTCGGCTTGCAATTATGCGCTAATACGCGATGATACACGCAGCCTAGATAATGTCGAAATTCTCAAGCTGTCGACTGGCGGCTAGCCACTAGTGTTGCCAAAGGTCAGAGAATAATGTTTCTAGTGAATTAAACAAATATTTACAGTATCTAGATACTCCTCGATACAAAACTGTACTCTCACTACTTATAAAACATAAATTCTGCAGGACGTGAAATCTAAAAAATAGCGCAGATCGGATTTCAGAAAACGTGATTTACCTCCCTAAAACCAAAATTGACCTCAGCGATTTTGTAGCCATATTACCGATCGTCCAATTGATAAGTCAGAATTCTCTGAAAAATAAAAATTTGAGATGAGTATGCTGTTATATGATGGTAGGAGTAAAAAAGATTAACAACTTTTTCCGAAATTCCGACTTTTTTACTTTACAAAAAGACGTACCTCTTACAAATCCTTAGTGTAAGTTACAAACTTACCCGATAAATTTTCTGCGAGCCTGACGGGCGCGATTGTGGCGAACTTTGATTGTTATGATTGTTACGTATCGTAACAGCGGAAAATAATAGTGCTGGCTGCACACACCGGACTAATTTTTATCTTTTTACCAAAAAGAACCCCTAAAAGCTGGAATTTCTAAAAAAGTTGTGTATCTTTTTTACTTATACTATCATTTTGAATCATTTCCCGGAGTTAATGCACTTTACCCGCATACACCCTGTATGTAATAGTGTGCCCTCTATCTGGTACAATACTCAGATTACTAAAAAAATACCACAAAATCAATTAGAATGCAAAAAACTTGTAGTGAATTAAATACAAATTTGATGTTGTCTAAGACACTACTTAGTAGGTTATTCAGAAATGTCATAAATATGGACCGTTTTGTATCCCGGATAGGATGTTTAATAAGTAAAACACAGACATGTATAAATAATATTTGATTGATGGTGAGCATTCGAATATTGCTTTCCTTATTTTCTCAAAAATTAATATTTACAGATGTCTGACTAATCAACTGATACTTCTGAAATAATACTTCTTACCGTACCTGTAGATATACCTTGACCACTTTCACAGAAATAAATAATAATTAAAAAATCATCTGGGTACATCGCATTGTATTATTCATCGTAGAGTATCAGTTTTGGAAGCTGTATTGAAATTTGGTTATCGTCCAAAACAAAAATATTAATTCCAGATTGAATTTTTAAAAAGTGGTTAAGTTTCTATTTTACATCAATTCTGTGTAAACTTCTAACTGTGATAATATCTATGTTACATTTAAGATTACATACTATTTGAAAATAAAACATAAATACTTTCTGCTGAGTTTATTTTCTAACAAGCTTTTATACCTGCCAACATTATAATAATAACATTGCGCCCTTCATGTACAATGACTTTTTTTACATGAATAACGCACAAGAATCCCAACTGCTCCCGTCTGGCGCCAGTGAGACTACAGCATTCCCAAGTGGGGTATGTTGTGAGGCTGAAGGTAGTCGGGAGCAGAAGGAGATGGGAGAGAGGAAGGTAAGGAAGTACCTGGCTATTCAGATCTGGTCACCAAACGCAGCTAAAGCCATGTAAAGCAACATTTCTATTCTGAATGGAGGTCTTACACCAGGTGTGCTAGCACGGTCGCTCGATATGAAGTTACCGACCGATTGTCGGTAACTTCTCATCGTTCCCTAGGACAACTGCAGATCTCAAACGTACAAACGACAGTTGATATCGAATATATTAAGGACACTTAGTCATTGTGAACTGTCACCTATTCGTTTGTGATCTGCAGTTGTCGTAGGGAACGATGAGAAGTTACCGATAGTTATCCTACCGATCGTTATAGAGCAAGCGTGCTAGGGCCTCACGACGATACTGAGAGTGTCTTCCACTCCGGAGCGTGCACGGTTAAAAACGGGACTGAAGTTCTTACGAACAAATTAACAGTGTTTCAATGTTTATTGGCGGGAACATATTAGAATAATTTGTTGGTACCTATACGTAATTTCGTAGTTTTTTAGAATAACATTTTTCTCCATGTGCCGCATTAAATATTATTTTTAATTAATTAATTGAAATAACGCAAATTTATTAAATTAAATTTATTTGCGCATGCCAGGTTCGAATCCGCGATCTTCGGATTGGGAGTCAACTAGAGTCGACTAGTAGGTAACTAATTATTTTAATAATTGCTGAGTTGGACTGATCAGAATCTATGTGTGAGTGTGGTACACGCCAAATTTTAATATCGGCCTGATGTTGATACAGAAATCGTCGCAATATACGTGTTTAAGGTCAGAATAGCGGCATGCCTCCACGCCGATGCACTTCTCTGTCGCACGTATGTTTTTACGCATGTTTCGCATTCGCCTACGGTAATTGTAAAGTCAGTTAAGTGACTGTACCTGCGCGAGATTGGATCGTATCAAGTTCAGGTTGTCATTAAAGCTTAGCCCGCATTTTACCTAATATTATAATATGTAAGAATAATGTTTTCAAGGCAATAATTATAAATAATTAATATTTCATTATTTAAAACTGTTTACAAGAAATTACGAAAGCAAAGCAAGCAGTCTACAATGGAGTGACGTTACCAATCCTGGTACTGATAACAGCCCTGATATATTACAGTGATGCCTAGAACGGTAGAGGAAGGATGAAAGTAGACTGAAAGCTTCATACATGAGATCTCTGAGGCGTATATGTGTTAATCCACGAGATCGGAAAAGACGCAAGGCTGAATATTATTCAGGGTGTTAAGGGACGTACTTGACTTACTTTAACCAGAGATTCCTGACATTATTTAGGGAAAAAAAATAATTAAATTTTGGTCTCCAATGATTTTTTTTCTACAAAAACATAAAAAATCTGTAGGTAAATGAGGGGTTGGTTGGTTACTCGGATATGTGGCCAGGGACAAAATGTAAAAGAAATTCCATTTACATTTTTTTACTCCAAATAGTATCAGCAATCACTGGTTAAAGTATGTCAAGTACGTTCCTTAACATCCTGTATATACAGAAGGTAAGAGTAATAAATAAGATTAGGAAAGGGACGCTCAGATGATTTAGGCTTGATAGAGCGCTCGTACGAAGAAAGGAGAGTAACGATTTATTTTAATTAAACATGTTATAGCTTTGAAAAAATTTACAGTGTATCTTTAAATGTAACTTAAGCGTTAACTATATTAAACGAGTCGTATTTTATTAAACATTTTCACAATGTTCGCTTCAATATTATAGTTTTTAATATTAGAGCGCTCCCTCTAACATTCCTATTTACGTATCTCTCCTTCTTCTTATTTTTGAGCGCCTACCACTGGGCCTTAGTTGGAATTAGTTATTAAAGGGTTTATGATGAAAAGAGGTTGTTAAAATTATTACAAATTCTTATTTATTTATTATATATATTCAATTTCTTTTCTACAATCGAATTTTCACGGTAATAAAAGTTCATCGTAAGGAACTTGGGATAAAAATATATTAACTGCATTCGAAAAAGCTTCCTTCAGGACGATCACTAGTGGAGGCGACAGGTGGGCCACAACATCCCGCCAATAATCGTTTAGTAGATTGTTTGCAGTACCGGCTGAAAGGGAACAATGGCAGGAAATTATATTCAAATAATAAACAGTAATAACATTCATCAATAAAATCATTGCACAGAATTTAGATAAAGTTTTTAAAGAGAAAAAAGTAAGTATTTTGAAGCAAAAAAAAAATACTCCAAATTGTCAGACGAAACTTTGTTGTTCCAAGGGAACGAAATCTATGTGATCGAGTCGAGCTGTTAAGAGGAAACCACAAGCTAAAATGTATGCCTTATATCGTTACGAATATAGGTAATATACATTTAAATAGCTTGGCAGCGGTCACGATTTCAGGCGTAGACAATTTAAAAAATATATATTTTGTGAATAATTTTACAAGAAAGAAATTAAGTTAATCAATGGAATTGTAAGAGATAATTTTCACCTTGATTTGGTATTTTTTTAAAGTTGTTTCTTTTATGCGTTTATATATTATAACATTAAACATGTTTTATAGTAGTTAAGTTTTTAAAAAAACACATAAATTGATTTTGAAAGATTGTTATTTTATCTGGTAAACGCATGTTTAAAATTTTAAAAAACTAAGTTTATTTTTAATACGCTAAAGTTATACCGTTGGTCGTTAGCAGATTTGTTAAATTTTCAAACGACATATTGTATTATAGAACACAAATTTCAAATCATATAATCATACAACAAAATAAATTAATACATAATCTAGTAAACCCATTTTTCAGAATTTTAATTATAGTAAAATTAAAATCATTAAAAAATAAATCCGAGAAAGTGTTTTGTGACGAATATACCTCAGTTTTTCTATATATTTAAGGTCCAAACTAAAATATTTCACATTTTTTTTACACACTTATATTGTTTAGATATTATTGAAAAATCATAAATACTTATGATCAAAAAATACTGACAAGAAGTACATGTTATTTAATAACTTATCATCATGCATTTTGAGCACTTTTATTGCTTACTTGAATGTAGGTATATATTAAAGCAAGTTTTTAATGAAATAAATCGATATTATATTTGTAAGTTTTAAAATTTAAAAATAATTTTAAAAATCCATCTTTCTTATAGGAACCTCCATGTAC
The DNA here is from genome assembly GCA_951813805.1 of Limnephilus auricula. Classification (NCBI taxonomy): domain Eukaryota; kingdom Metazoa; phylum Arthropoda; class Insecta; order Trichoptera; family Limnephilidae; genus Limnephilus; species Limnephilus auricula. Next base: position 6,860,081 of record OX638401.1, read on the forward strand.
AGTTGCAAGAATTTTTAAATGTTTATTCTCAGCTGCTGGTCAAGGGCTCTCAAACAATAAATTTCAAATCTTTTAATCAGTTTTGTGAATTTGTAAATATTAATGTTTTGTTTTGTTTTGTAATGTTTTCAATTTGTGGCTTGATGGGTTTTACCAAACCGCAGTCGATATGAAAGTGTTTTTTAAAAACTTAATACTTACAGAATAAATTGATGCCGTAAAATAGGTTATCCATGTGGAAGTTGGCGAATCCAATGTCAACGTTCAGTTCATCGTTGATAAAATTCATGTAATTTTGTCCGTTTTTCCCCTTGACAATTTCATATTCAACATCGTAAGAGACGTTAACATCACCTTGAACAGCAATTAAGTTATTAAAATGATTTATTATCCCATTATGTATTTAATTACCCGTCACCAAGGTAAACAAACATCAATAATATTTTTATAATTAAACTATATTTCGCAATCCACTTCGACGGCGTTTTCTTCCTAGTAGTTATGGGTATTTATCTAGAAAAGTGATGAGCAACCAGTGACTTTTTAGATTTTATTTTTTTATTTTTTCAAAAACTTTTTCTACACAATCAAAGAATTTTTTTTTTCTTGCACATGTCATCACTGATCTCTAAGCCAAGTAACCAACCAAACCCTCACCCCGCCCCTAACTTCCCAATACCTACGGTTTTTTTTAATGTTTTTGTAGAAAAAAATTAAAACTTAAAAAATGTCACCGGAGACCAAAATTTTATTTACATTTTTTACTTAAAATAATGTCAGGAATCACTGGTTAAAGTAACTCAAGTACGATGCTTAACACCCTGTACATATATTATATACAACGGTTTCTGTTAAGTTTTCGATCAGCCGCTCTACATATTTAAAAAAAATTTAAACGACATAAAATGGCGTTTACATTAAATTAATACATGAGATTATTAGTATACAGTGGTACACAGGTATTATATTAAGAACAAAATAATAATATATGAGAGAACACAAAAATAATATCGCTGGAGTGATACAGTTGTTATTAGAAGTACAATGGGATATATATTATATTATAACATATATGTATTATGAGGTATCTCCTGTTATAATAATCTCTCTCTTGTTATAATAACGTAATATTTTTTAGTTATTGTAAGTATAGTGTTAAATTTTTAAATACATAATACAATATTTTAATGAGGAAATCTATAATTGGTTTCTCAGTTAGGTGAATTACACGTGTATAAATGAACCACATTGTACACTGTTGTTTTCCCTATAACAAAATAGATATATAATATTGATAAGAAATACAAGAGAAATATGTACAAGTGTTAAAGTAAAATACATAATATACTAAGTTTATATAAGACCTGATTAAAACAAAGTATGATGTATGCATGAAAAAAGCTAGTATTTAGGTATTGGATACAATTATTTTATGCGTGTTACTTAAAAAAAAAATATATGAAGTACTCGATATGGAATGTTGTAATCTGTTGTAATAACATTTTATTTAAACATAATAAAAATGTGTAAAAGGGTGTCTTGTTAGCAAGTAGAATCGAGCAAAATTGTCAACATCAAGTATATCTATTCATACATTCACAATTTTATTTGCCAAACCGTTTCATTCTAGAAATTGGCTTATAAATAAGGCTTAATAAAAAGATTTTTTTACATTCGAACGATCATCTTACATCAGATTGTCCGAACTATAAAAATCAACAGTTGCCCAAAATTCCAAGGTTGTATTTTCATGGCCTTTAATATTTTTGAATGATAAAAATCGATAGCATTTATTGGTTTGTCTTTGAAGATTCTACATTTCTCCGTTCATAATTGAGCCCTTGCCCAGAAAACTGTTTTATCCAAACAAACTATCCATGTTGAGTTGATGATGGAATACTATTTTTTGATGGAATATTATTTAAATGCTTTTTTTTTACCACTTTTAATGTATAAATCTTCATAATTTTACGTTTATTGTATTTTAAATATAAAATGTAATAAAACATAACTGGTTTCGTTTTTTCAATCTGCATATTATTTCAACATGTATATTTTCAGATACAAAATTATTCGGGGCTAGGGCTTTATTAAAAAATACTGTTTTCGGATATTTAATACACAGGTTTGCGACACCACCAAGTGCAAAATTTAACAATGTAAAGCTGTATGTACCGCGGTTCGCGAATAAATTGTAAATTCATAAATTGGCCTTCCTGATAAAAAGGTTGATTATCTCTGAACCAGACACCAGCACTATTTGCGATATTTTTGACGAATCATTTTCAAATTTTAGCACAAATATTTAGTAGGAAGGTCTATATGGCCTTATTGTACAATTTGTTTGCAGATCAATAAAAAAAGCATGGTATAAGTATAACTATGTATAATTTGCATGTATAATTCCAACCAAATATTTAATCTTTAAATTTATTTTTAATTAATAGGTAAAACCTCAAATTATAATATTTTAATTAATGAAGACATATTAGCAAAACTCAATCGAAAATCGGATACAGAAAAATCATAAAAAGATACAGACACTGAGACACATCTGATACTCGAATCCAGAACTTTAGGCTTTCCAGGCCGCATCTCTACCGATTAAGCTAATGTGTATTAACTTTTCTGCAAGTCTAGGATGAATATGTGCTTTTATTTTTAACTTAATAGGTAAAAACTCAAATTATAATAATTAAATTAATGAAGATCAATAGATGTCGCATATTAAATAAAAAATGGATGAACTTATTTAACACACCATCTAGATAGCATTTAGTTCATGTTTGAATCTTGCAATCATACATAGAGATAGCAGCCAATAAAAACATACTTAAATTAAGATAATGTTGGTAGTTCTCAGTCGAAGTATGATACAATTAAATATGACTGAATCGGATAGGGACACGTTAGCTCAATCGGATAGCTGCGGCCCGAAAAGCCGAAGTTCGAGTCCCAGATGTGACCGTATTTTTTCTATTTTTTTTTCAGATTTTCGATTGAGTTTCGCTAATATTGTGCTCAATAATAAAAATATAATAATTTAATTTATAACGTTTGGGATCCTGTAGAGACCGTGGATTTCGGATGTGGGTAACATTCTAAAAATTAAAAAATATGTACCTGCATTCATAATTTATAATTTTTCAGTATATACACGGTGTCCGGAAACTCGTAGTACCTACAAGCGGAAAACTGGTGAATCTCCTTACATCACAAAGGGATCGATTTTGCGGTATAGCTTTTTTTTAAATTTGGACTTATAAATCGAGTCCAAAGTCAAATAAAATTAATTAAAAATTGGGTGAATATCAGCGGCTGTCCGTGGTCGAGGGGCGGGGCTCTCGACTCCCAATAGCAAATTAATTTTATTTGATTAATTTGTGTTGTTTCACAATTTATTCATTTAAAATAATTTATGCGGCATGTTCCAAAGTAGAAGATACTGTCAGTATAACCAGAACCTGGTGTGACCACCATTCAGAATTGAAGCGTTGCTTGAAATGGCTTTAGTTTCCGAAAATTTGGAAAAAAGGTTTTTAAAATAATAATTGAAATGATCAAAAATTTGTATTTTTCTCCTTGTGGTGTAAATTTACCAGTTTCCTGTTTATATGTACTGCGAGTTTCCGGTCACCGTGTACATTGAATTTATGTCGCCGTTCTTACAATGGCTAGTGGTGCATTGGTGTTGCCTTTCAAGCCGTTGGTCGGGGTTCAATTATCGCCCGTGGCAATTTTTATTTTTTATATTTTTACTTTTATTTAACAAAAATACTTTTCATAAAACTTTTCTCGTGATTTATTTATTAAAGAATTTTATACATAGGGTACATATTGTGTTATTTCGCCCGCCATGCTAGGGATGTCCCTGTGTTATTATCCGGAGTATGCGCTAGTTAACAATATATATACTTGAAGTACTCACTGAGGGTTACGTTTGACGCCCCACTTCCACGAAGAGGAAGGAACAAGAAGTATCCCGTCATTTTATAGTTGGAGGAGATCATCATTTGACCTCCCAAAGTGGCAAAAACTTTCCTGTTTTTCTGGTCGATTCTGGAATGAAACGAATAAACATCAATATATTAACTTTTTATAAGAACGACTCTCTTTTCAACACTTTTAAGGTAATTCCCGCCAATGTAATATATCATTGAAAAATAAGATAACACTAATAATCTAAATTAAAATATGAAAATGAATAAGCCACAGAAAAAAATAATAACCTTCAAAAGTTATGAAAAGAGAATTTTTCTTATAAAAATTGAATATTCATTTAGACTTTTATAAAAAGTCAATAAAAATAATAAAATATAAATAAATAAAATCGAATACATTTATCCGAGACATTATCTAGGTAACAAACACGTTCACAGAACACTTGTTTCCAATGAAAAAGGTAGCTGCCGATAATATGGAAAAAAAAATAGTCGAAGGTAATATTGTTAATTCTAAAATTTGAAATATGAGTTCACAAAAATGACAGTTTTATAATAATAGGTGAAAATGGCTGAATTCTATAAAGCGCCGCGCCGTCCCGGTAAGACGAGAGGTTCTGGGTTCGAATCCCAGTTGCGACTGTTATCTTTTCACTGTGATATATGAATTAATAAATACTGTTGACAACGTTAATAAATAAAGTAAAATTAATATAAAATGAAATAAAATGACATCAGAGCTCCACTGTCTGTGATATTGTTTTGATATAATATGAAAACAGACTTTCTACTTAAGTCCCCGTCGTTGTCCAGGTTTTATGCGGAGTTTTTCGAAATCCAATGTAGAAAATGAACTTCGTTTACTTTTGAAATACAAGTGTTCACAATTTCATCAATCTCGGAAAAAAACTTATAAATAGATTGGCAGTTCATTTTGGAAAACTAATATCTCTCCAGCCAAATTTGAGGTAAAAATTAAAGAACATCGTTCAAGAAACATGTTGATTGTGTGTATATAAAAGTGATGTAAACAAAGTTATTGGTCTTTTTACTAAAAGGAAAAAATAAACATTATTCGAATATTCACGCCGGGGTATAAGCGCCAAACTTTAATGCCTACCTGACATTGATACAAAAATCATCGCAATAGGCAAGTTTAAGGTTTGAAAAGGGGCCTTTCGAAAAAAATTACTTTCTCCGTCGCACGTATGTTTTACGCATCTTTCTCTTTCGCTTACGGTCATTGTAAATTCAGTGACTGTACCTGTTCGAGAATAGATCTATCAAGGTCAGGTCGGCATTTAAGTTTGGAGCGTACTTGTGTGCATTATTATGTTTTCAATTTGTAAATACTTTGTCTATTCTAAAAAAAAAGTGTTTTTTTTACTTAAGAGGGTATTACCGGAGAATACCGCAAATTACTCATTTTTAAATATAATTCTAGACGTATTGACTCTTTTTTCCAAAAAATCATAAATCGATTTTGAAAGATTGTTATTTTATCTGGTAAAGGTAAAACTAAGTGTATTTTTAATATAACTTGGTCGTTGGCAGATTTGTTCAATTTTCAAACGATAGATTCCACATTTAAAATCATATAATCATACAACCAAATAAATCAATACATAATCTGGTCAACACAGTTTTAATTTTAGTTAAATTAAAATTATTATCATAAAATTAAAATTATTTAATTATTATTAAAAATATATATATTTATATATATATCATTATCATTAATCCGAGATGCAAAAATACCTCCGTTTTTATATTTATTTAAGGTCTTACAAAATAAAATATCTAAAAAAAAATTTACACACTTATTTTGTTTAGACATTATTGAAAAATTATAAATTCTGATAAACAAAAAATTCATACAAGAAGTACATGATATTTAATAATTTATCATCGGGCCTTTTGAGCATTTTTATTTCTTACTTGAATGTAGGTATATATTATAGCAAGTTTTGAATGAAATAAATCGATATAACATTTTTAATTTCAAAAATTTAATTCGGGGAATAATCGATCTTTCTCATTGGAAGCTCCCTGTACAGTTGCAAGCATTTTAAAACTTTTATTCTCAGCTGCTGGTCAATCGCTCTTAAGTAAAGGAAAGAATTCGTCTCACCCCACATCCTTGACAGTCATCCCTCCCAGACCAGTCACCACACTGTCAGAGAAGTATATCTTCATCCCCGTGAACCTCTGCGTCTCGAAAGTGGCCGTCTTGATCTCCTTGACCTCCAGCGGGTCCAGCTGCGGGAGACCTCGTTCAGGGTCTCCCTTGGCGAATATCGCGGCGGACTGCCTGGCCTGCTTCAGGGCGCATTCGTTCAGCTTGGGGTCTGTGCGGTGACAGGCCTTTAGGTATTTGGCTAAGAGGATCAAGAAAATAATTTGAAAATGTAATATATCATTGAAGAAGAAGATAACAATAATAATATAATTTTTATTTTTTTTTTTAAATATGAAAATGAGCAACACACAGAAAAATAATAAAAGATAATGGTCGCAACTGGGACTCGAACCCAGAACCTTACGTCTTACCGGGGCATACACCTCTACCAAATGGGCCACTGCGATCTATTATGAGACTGTCGTAATTGTCAACTTCGTATTTCAAATTTCAGAATGAACAATATTATTATTACGTAAGGTTTTGGGTTCGAGTCCCAGTTGCGACCATTATCTTTTATTATTTTTCTGTGTCTTGTTCATTTTCATATTTAAAAAAAAAATTATTATCGTTATCTTCTTCTTCAATGATATTTACATTGATGGGAATAACATTCACAAGTTAAAAAGAGTTTTTCTTATTAAAAAAAAAAAATGCAATAATTGAAGTAATTATCATAAATTTCGTTACAAAGTCAAATTGTATAGGGTCTTTCAATAAGGACGCACGATTTTAAAATGTAAATATAACAAGTTGTCTGTGAGATATCCAGTAAAAAAAAATGTATTTGAAAATATATTTTATGGAAATAAGTGTGGAATAATAACCTTGTTCAAATGTCTTATTTTTAATGACTGTTACGCATAAATCTGGCTTAATTTGCTGGATGGCGTTTTTTATATTGACTTTGAGGGCGTCAATTATTTGCCATTTATTTGCATAGACCTGCGATTAAAGACGATAGACTTCGCTTTTCGGCCCATACAAAAAGGACGCCCGGGAAAAAACACTTTTCTACATCGAAAATTGCACAAAATGAATATATTTTTTTATTCCGCCTTTTAGACAGTGAAAACTATGTCGGTATGTTTTCGAATTTTCGATGTGTTTCGTATTAACGTAAACATTCACTGTCAAACATGTACGATTTATCAAAAAATATTATTTAAGGAAAAAGTGCTGCTAACTCAACTTCCATAAAGAATTATAAAATTATAAAAAGCTACGGACGTAGCTTCTTCTTTCTAAAAAATATATATTTTTTTAAATTTCAATTTCGTGAAAGTTTCGGTGTAGAAAAGTGTATTCTCCATAAACCCCTTTTCGAGCGATTTCTGTAGGTAAATTTGAGCGTTGTCTCATTCGCACATTTCGCATTCGCATGTATTGTAAGTGTGCATGAGCTTATTGTGAGCGAGACAGAATGACAGTCGCGGGTGATCCGCGTGTCGTTCAAAGTCTAGCCTCTTAAGACAGTAAAGCGGGCGACATACGCGAAGCTCACATAAAAAAGATACTGCGTTATAAAATATCTTTTCTACCGACACACTACGTTATAAAATATTTCTTCCTACGGCAGGAGAAGGGGTCAGTTGAAATCGGAAGCGGTCGAGAGAATATCATTTCTTTGTACTGGATATGTCATCTTGACAGCTCCGTGCATGCTCCGTGTATTCAAAATGACCCCCTCTCCTGTTTACATCGAAGGGGGGGGTCGCATAACTTTTCTGATATCGCGATCGTAGCGGTCACGAAAAATAAACCGATTAGCGAAGATTCAAACCGCGATCACAGCACATCATCTTTTTACGTGTGGCGGGTCTGTATGGGATTGTATGGCGAGCGCTATTGTGTTATAAGTATCTTTTCTACCGACACACTACGTTATAAAATATTCCTTCCTACGGCAGGAGAAGGGGTCAGTTGAAATCGGAAGCGGTAGAGAGAATATCATTTCTTTGTACTGGATATGTCAACTTGACAGCTCCGTGCATGCTCCGTGTATTCAAAATGACGCCCTCTCCTGTTTACAGCGAAGGGGGTGTATCGGACAGCATATGACTGTACCGTCGCCCATTTTTACGATGAATCTTATTGATAAGATTTTAATGAGTGTACACGTGTCATATTGCTTTTGCAAGGTTGAATTACTCTCACGACAAACCGTGGGAGCTTATCAGTTAAATTTGCGGACTATAATGCATGTATTGTTTAATCCAGAATCCCATGCATTCCTTTTTGGATAAGAAATAATTAACCTATTAACACGTGTAGCATTGTATACTTTTTAGGATAATAAATAGAGATGTAACTGACTAAATCAGTTAGTTGTCCTGTGACATTCGTGAAGTCTGTGTTTCATTTTGTAAAGCCTTACCCAAGATACCCTGAAGAGGAAGCCGGCATTTTTAGAGTCAATGCTACTGGCGTGAGCGTCCAGTACAGGGGGGGTCGCATAACTTTTCTGATATCGCGATCGTAGCGGTCACGAAAAATAACGCCGATTAGCGAAGATTCAAACCGCGATCACGGCACATCATCTTTTTACGTGTGGCGGGTCTCTATGGGATTGTATGGCGAGCGCTATTGTGTTATAAGTATCTTTTTAATGTGAGCTGCGAGTCTGTCGCTACCTTTAAGTTCAGGTCCCCACCGCGCGAGATAAACTTGCCTTCTTTGATCAAATTTGATAATTTGCACACGTTGTTCAACGATGTGACCTTTCATGGTGATTTGCCGTACATTTGAAAATTTGACGGATGTCACTTTAACAACATGGTTGCTATAACCGAACAAAGTTCAAGCGTCCCTACTGAAAGACCCTGTATAAGGGTTGTCCTGGTGATCTTCTTAAAAAAATCACGTTCATTATTCGTGTAGGTACTCTTTGTATTCCACGAAATTCTATATTGACAAGGTGAAAAGTATATTTATTTATTAACTTGAAAACCTCCGTGGTACAACAAGGTTGTGAGGCGGGTCAGGGTAAGCTGTACGAAGGGATTTATCAATGCCGGTGTTGAAGAGGCGCGTATTATACAATGGAGGAAAATTGATGCCGGTGCCTAATTCCACATTCGAACAAAAACAAAAACGATCAAATAAAAATAAAACGAGCCGTTCTCATAAGGCCAATATCAACTGTGAACGGGTGTCCCGCTCGTGTCCGTACACGGAGAAAAATGAGAAAAATGCGATCATTTTATTCGTAAAAAAGGTTAAAAACGGGACTGAAGTTCTTACGTACAAATTGACGTTTAATTAAACAATGTTTGTTGGCGGGAAAATGTAAGAATAATTTGTTAGTATACGTGCGAAATTACGTATGCCAACAAATTATTCTTACATGTTCCCGCCAATAAACATTGAAACCCTGTTAATTTGTTCGTAAGAATTTCAGTCCCGTTTTTACGAATAAAATTATCGTATTTTAGAATACAATTTTTCTCCATGTAGAGTTTCACGCACGGGGATCAAAGCTGCTAGCTCCTTAGAGCAGGCTCCATTAAAATATTTGTAGAACAGACTTTGTGACGACCGGCGTGGTTGAGAGGCAAGCAACCCGGTGTGCGCAAATAAGTTTTATTTGATTAATTTGTGTTATTTCATACTGAATTAATTAAAAATAATATATTATACTTATTTATAAGATATCTCAGTATCGCCCTGGTTTAAGACCACCATTCAGAATTGAAACGTTGCTTGAAACAGCTTTAGTCGTGTTTGGTGACCAGATCTGAATAGCCGGGTACCTTCCCACCTTCCTCTTCTCCATCTTCTTCCCCTCCCCAATTGGGGGTGCCATAGTCTCCCTGGCTCCAGGCGGGAGCAGTTGGGACTCTTATGCGGTATTCATATAAAAAAAAGTATGCCTACATTGCGTCTGTGCATTAGTGATAGCAATCGGTCTGTTAAAAACGAATTGACAATCAGATGGACCGCCCTTCTTTGCACAGACTGAAGTAGGTTTTTCAAATATTTTGGGGCTCCAACCCACACCCTGAAGTGGCTCCCCAATTTAATTGATGGGCTTACTAGAGATTTGAAAAAAACGATAATTTTAATAGTAAATACGGTTCTTACGAACAAATTAACAATGTTTATTGGCGGGAAAATGTAAGAATAATATGTTGGTATACGTACGAAATTACGTATACCAACAAATTATTCTTACATGTTCCCGCCAATAAACAATTAAAATCCTGTTAATTTGTTCGTAAGAACTTCAGTCCCGTTTTTACTATTAAAATGATCGTTTTTTCGAATAACATTTTTCTCCGTGTAGGGTTAGCAGCTGGTCACCATTTAAGAGTGTGATGACCCTATATAAGATGCTCAGTTTCTTGGAAATGTGTTTGTTAAAAATATAAAAGGGGAAAATAACACATTTTCTGGATAAAATTAAGATACTAAACAATAACTACACAATAATTTTTGAACAAAATACAACGAATAAAAAAGAATGGATGCTCAAAATTTAATGATAACATGTTATATGACAAAATAAAAGAAATTGTAATTATAGTGAAAATAATTACCATAATTTAAAATTCATGTTTTAGGTTTTTTTTCTGATTTTTAATGCATTTTAGCGATCTAATAACCATTTAAAAAAAATAAATTAGATGCAGTTCTTATTTCCTTTGTAAGACGCAACTTTTGAGACCACAGGCGTTTTTGCATTCTAAAATCGAAATAATCGACACACCCTAATATATATATATATATACACACATTTTAAATGAGTAATGAATAAATAAAAATGCATACCATGGTTCTAAATAAATAAAAATTTTTAATAAACGATATATTGAAATTTAAGTGGGCTAAAAATAAAATAAAAAAACAAGTTCCTGATATTATATTGTTTAATAATAATAAAAATACTTACGAAGACCTTGGCCATGGATAGATTGAAATTCACTAAAATAAAAAGCTAGTAAAAATATAGCTGCCAATGATGGATGAAACGAGATGATTTTAAACATTGTTTATAGAAAAATATATATGAATATTTGAAAAAATGTTGAATAATTTCACCAAGAAAAAAAAATTAATTTATCGAAATTCTATTGTATCACATTTCAATTAAATAGATTAACACTGTGAATATGAAATAGTTCTGACATATGCAGGTGCTTTTGTATCCTATTTATATGTATGTTTCATTTAACCTTATCTTAATTCTAAATAAATTGAATTCTAAACTATTGATATGGAAATTTTATTAATTGGGATTTACAAGGATCAGTCAAAAGTAATGTCTCCTATTTTTTCGACTTAAATAAAGTTAGTTAAGTGAAAAATTTAAATTTGGCGCTATTCCCCGAACCTTCTTCTACAATCTACTGATGTAGTAACTTTCTACGTTAACAGGTGGCAGCACTGCAGTCGATTGCAAAATGGCCGACATCGAGGTACGTATCAGACAAGCGGTCTGTGCTTGAATTCATGAATGCAGAAGGTGAAACGCTCATTTGCAATCATGAAAGACTGAAAAATGTATACGGTGATGCAACAGTGGATGTCAGCATGTGGAGGTAGGCAGTTTACAGTAGTGACTCCACGCAATTTCCAGCAAGTCGATGACATCATTTGTGGTGACCGCCGGATAACTACAGATGAATTGTGATGCATTCTCTTTTTCCGGCAGTGTGCTGTGAAGCTCATCGTGAGATTCACTTTGAAAATGCTGAGGCCGTGAAAAAATCCGTGCGTCAATGGCTTATACAGGAAGCAAGACGATGCGCAGTTATAATTATTTAATAAAATGATTTTCTTGTATAGAAAGACCTAGGTTTTGCAGATCATACTTTTAATTGCTTTTATATTTTAAAACAAATCATGACAATCCAGAACCCCTAAACTATAGCTGTAATAAAATTATTCTGTATGCGGGCTCATCAATATAAAATAATTCAAATTTATGCGTGCGTAATATGTCACTATCGCAGTGTCATTAACTAAAATGGGAAAAGATGAACAATACCTATATATATATATATGCATTATCGTGGAATGACTAATGACTCATTAGTATAAATATATTTAAAAATGACCTGCATAGTTTGGAGATTCTCAATAATTTGCGATTTTGGATAAACGATTTGAAAATTTAATTTAATTTTTAACTTAATAGGTAAAACCTCAAATTATAACATTGTAATTAATGAAGACAATATTAGAGAAACTCAATATAAATCTGAAACAGAAAAATCAGAAAAAGATCGGGTCACATCTGGGACTTGAACCCAGGACTTCGGCTTTCCCGGCAGATGCTCTAAGGGACACATTAGCTAAATGGTCAGAACATGGTGCTCTAAAGGACACATTAGCTCAGAGTCAGAGCACTTGCCCGGGAAGCCGAAGGTCCTGGGTTCGAGTCCCAGATGTGACCAGATATTTTTCTGTTTTTTCTATTTCAAATTTAGATCGAGTTTCATTAATATTATCTTCATTAATTAAGATTTGAAAATTATTTGAAAGGTGTCGTTGATTTTTGATAATAAAATGCACAAGCCCTAACGAATTATATTTCAACCAAATGGCTCTATATGTATAAATTGTCCAAGTACCCTGATATCTTTTTTTTATTTATTTATTACATTAATTGTTTACTGACTATTTATCCAAAAATAACAAAATATAAAGTATATAGTACGAACTGAAAAACAGTAGAAATGAGCATGAGTGCCTGGGTTCATGGGGCGAGGTTTGTCTAGGTCTTGGCGGCGGATATATTTGCCCACATACTACGTGGCGGGAGACTGATTGAGGGAGGCCTTTTGACCTCTCCAGCTGGACTCTATCGACCAATCGCCTTGCACCGAAGTTATGAAATCCCACGTCACTCCTGGATACAATGGCCCCCAAATTCCTGCCCGCCCCTCATACCTTTACCTTCCCAGAACTTCATATTATTCCTTTCCTTAAACAGACAAACAACCCTAAACAGCATCCCCTGAGATGACGTAGGTCCTTGGAGAAATTATATTCATCAGCCTAGATGCTGTGGATAGCTATGGAGCTAAAGAAAAAAAGTTATTTTAATGTTTTACAATTTTATTATCAACCTAATCATTATACGTATATACAGCATCCCCTGAGATGACGTAGGTCCTTGGAGAAATTATATTCATCAGCCTAGATGCTGTGGATAGCTATGGAGCTAAAGAAAAAAAGTTATTTTAATGTTTTACAATTTTATTATCAACCTAATCATTATACGTTCTCGCTGTCTCTGTATCATGCAGCAAATCATTCCTACTTTATAATAATGTTAAAGCCCATCAGGGTGTAACCAATAAATAAATAAAATTATAATGATTGAATTTATTGATACATGAATTACAGAAACACAAGAAATCTATTTTTTTACGTAATTATCGTCCTTGTAAAGCGTTAAATAATATAAAAACGTTCTTCGTAGAATTTGATGTAGAATCTTCTGATACCGGAATGTACCACTAATTTTCTAAACACCGTTTAGTTAAAATGAAATTAAACGATCGTAGCGCACTCAATTTTTGTCAACAATTTTTTGCCGACCTGTACGTATATGCATTTTCAATTCAATTCAATTCCACTTATTGGTCTTCTCAAAAACATAACAAAATTTTTCATTTGGCGAGTTACTCGCTACTCGACTAAATTATTTGCCCAGTCAGAACGGGGCTTAGAGCCAAGTTTTCGAACCATCCACGAACCAATCTGAAGAAATGCGTGGCAATGTGTACATCCCTTCTGAACCGTAGATGGTTCATTCCAAGCATACCCAAAAGAGATGTCGGTAGGATAGAGCCTTGTAGAGCCTTGTATTACCGTGTAGTAAGATGGCTAAGCCAAGGAACAGAACTTCAATAATTTGTTTTTTTTAGGAAAGAAATTTGTAACCTCGTGGAGATAAAAGGAAAATCAATACACTTACCAACAACTAGTGGGTTATAGATCTTGGGTTTTTAACTGATTTGACTGACAAACTAAATCTACTAAGTTTACAGGGAAAAAATAAATTGATACGCAGTATGTATTCAGATATTAAGAGCGATTGAACAGCAGCTGAGAATAAAAGTTTTAAAATGCTTTCAACTGTACAGAGAGGTTCCAATGGGAAAGATCGGTTTTTCCCCGTATCATTTTTTTAAAATTAAAAATAAAAAGTTTTGTTCAAAACTTGCTTTAATATACATCTACATTCAAGTAAGCAATAAAATGCTCAAAACGCACGATGATAAATTATTAAATATAGTATACTTCTTGTGAGTATTTATGATTTTTCAATAATGTCTAAACCAAATAAGTGTGTAATCAATATTTTAGTTTGTAAGACATTAAATAAATAGAAAAACTGGGGTATTTTTTGTCACAAAACGCGTTCTCGGATTTATTTTTTAATGATTTTAATTTTACTAATATTTAAAATTTGAAAACTGTGTTGACTAGATTATATATTGATTTATTTTGTTGTATGATTATATGTTTTGAAATTTGTGTTGTTTAATAGAATCTATCCTTTGAAAATTGAACAAATCTACCAACGACCAACGGTATAACCTTAGTATATTAATATTAAATACACTTAGTTTTTCAAAATTTTAAAACTGCGTGTACCAGATAAAATAACAATATTTCAAAATCAATTTATGTCTTTTTGTAAAAAAGAGTCAATACGTCTAGAATTTGATTTAAAAAGGACTAATTTCCGGTATCTTCTGGTAATACCCTCTAAAAACTACCATTCAAGACAAAACTACCAGTCAAGCATATCGGTGAAAGAAAACGCAATCATTTTCCAAATTGCAAGAAAGCAGTAGAATAAGTTGGGATAAATTTTGTTTGGCAAAATAGTAAAATGAAAATTGCATTAATACAACTTCTAACTGAGTTTGAAAACCAGTTTGCCGATTTCAAAAAGATCTCACGGATATTTTCGAAAACCCTTTCGCAGAGGATATCGATAATGTACCAAGCGATATGCAAATTATTTACATTTCGTACATAGATTTGCGATGTGATTATTACACACACAAACAGCCTTACTAAAAAAAAATACTCCTATGGTTTTGATCTGACAACGTCTTATTTTACCAGCCTTACTAATAAACTTTCTGAAAAATTTGTACAATGGTCAAACAACCATGTATGAAGAATCCTTACTAATTAAGAACTGACAAAAAATTGTTCATGGAAAGATATGTACATTGCTTACACGGCCAAGGAGGGTAGTTTATCTGTTGTATATATTTGTTCCATTTATAATTTTCAACGAATTTCGTTTTTTTTTTAATGTCCTATTATTTTTTGAGATGTCGTAAAAACAAATACAACACTCAAATTAGCTTTTAGGAAAAAAAAAAACAATCTTAGTGGATTTCTAAGGGACTTCGCCTTCTGAAAACTATAACGAGTTAAAACGGTTTGCTCACCAAATAAATACTATGTTTGGTAGTACCTACATATATTTGTGAGCTAATAATCCCTTTATCACTTTTATTAATATATTTTTTTATTAATAATTCAAAAAGATACATAAATTACAAATACATTTTATGCACTAATTAATTATATAATATATATTTTTGATGTACCCCCATAAAAAAGCAGGGCTTGTGATATATGGGACATCTATTGATTTTTTGCAAGTCTAAGATGAATTTTTTTAAATATTTATTTTTAATTTTTTAACTTAAAGGGCTAAAGCTCAAATTATAATATTTTAATTAATGAAGATAATGTTAGCGAAAATCAATCGAAAAATTGAAACAGAAAAATCAGAAAAGGATACGGATACATCTTGGACTAAGAAAGACAAAGGCCATTCATTAAACACAATTGCAGTTATTAATCACAAAATGAAATAATTATCATAATAATAGCACAATTAGCTTATAAACATTCCTGCCGGTTGATCTTACTACTTGTTTATAAGAATAAATTAAAAGAACGCGTGTGTTTAGCTCGTGAAATTAACTTTACGAAATATCACACGTTTCCTCGATAGATTTATCACAGATGCTGGTTTCATCGCACATTTCTTCACTAGTTTCATAACATATTGCATCAATCCATCATCAAAGATTTCGTTCACCGCTTCATCTCTAGATTCATCACATTTTTCATCACTGTTTTCATCACAAGTTTCATCATTAGAATAATTACAGATTTCATCGCTGTTTTCATTGCATTTTTCATTACTGGTTTCATCAGTGCATATTATTTCATCATTAGTTTCATCGAATGTTTCATCATTAATATCATCACACTTCGTCACTATATTGCATTCATCGCATATTTTATCGATCCATCATCGAAGATTTCGTACATCGCAAGTTTCATCACTAGTTTCATTACATATTTTATCACTGTTTTCATCGTATGTTTCATCATTAGAATCATCAAAGATTCTTCGCTGGTTTTATCGCACGTTTCATCTATGTTGTCATCGCATGTTTCATCACTAGACTTATTACAGATTTCATCGCTGGTTTCATCGCTTGTTTCATTACTAGTTTTATCAGTGATTAAAAAAAACTAGTTTCATCACATGTTTTTTCACCATTAGATTCTTCACAGAATTCGTCGGTAGTTTCATCGCATGTTTCAATACTGATTTTATCACTGAATATATAGGTGAATCTAGTGATGGAACATGTTATGAAACTGGTGATGAAACCTGCCAAGAAATTTTGTGACGAATGTAGAGATGAAACATGTGATAAAAACAGCGATGAAACCAGCTAAGAATGTGGTGAATCTAGCGATGAAACATATTATGAAACTGTGATGGAACGTGGAAAGAAAATGATGCAACACGGTATGATACCCCAAAAATACATCACGGTCTACTGATACTTTACTATTGAGTTTATTTGAAAATCTTATTTGTATGTAAATACTTATTTGTATGTAAATACGGCATGAGTCTCAACTGCTCTCAAACGTCTTGAATCAGCGAGTCTATGGCATCCCCAATTGTATGGATGATGTGAAGCTGATAGTAGTGGGGAGGCGAAATCAATAGGGAAGAGGAAGTTTTGGAAGTAGTTGACTATTCAGATCTGATCACCAAACACGACTAAAGTCATTTTTTTACACAGCTCCGCACTGGTTCCAGACGGTTGGGAGTTCTTAGCACGCTTTTGACTTTAAAATAAATAATTTATCATTGATTTACAATCTTTCAAAGTGCAAATACCTGAAAAAGCAGGATTTTCGTGGGAAATATGTCCGCCTGCGCACGTGTCGCGCAGGATCTGCGCCGCAACCACAACTCGATGCAGGGCAGAACGACGGATGTCGTTTCATACACGTCCATACATTACAAAATCTGCTTTGCTCTACTGTGCAAATTTTGCGCGGCCTTCGTCTCAGCAAATGCCCATCCGAACACGTCCTTAAAAATCTCTGAACAGAGCATTAGTGCGATTTTGCACAAATGTTATTGAAGTCCAAATGTAAAGTGAGAGGAAATTGCCTGGCAGCCATCTTGTATGACAAACTTTTAAAATGATTTGTATGCAAAGTGGTATTAAAGGAATTATTTCAATTTTATTTTCATATTTTGCAAATATAACATCGTATTATTTTTTTGGGTATTTGATAAGAAAATAGTAATTAAAATATTTAAGGGGGTAAATGCATTTTTCAAACATCTCCCCTCTCACCCCGCGGCTGCAAATTGTTCTCAAAAAGCTCCGTCCGGGGCCTCAAAAATGCTTCAATATCGAAGGTATTTAATACAAGGAGTTTATTGAGTGTGAAGTCTGACACTCTTCAATTATGCAGATAATTATATGTTAATTTTAAAATCGTATAATAAGCTGGTAATTATATAACATATCGTGACGAAACGTTATGATTCTCTTGATGCGATAACCACTCAAGAACCACTTGAACGAGAACACTCATCTCATTTCACAATCTAATGAATCCAATTATAAATCTACTTGGACAATAGACGTCAAATTCCATTCATGAAAACGCGCAGGGTTGAATTTTAGATGCCTACGCATTTATTAAAATATTAGCGTTAAGGAGTACGTCCACATACTTATTAAGATAGATTTGTAGAGGTCTTTGGTAAATTTTATATATCTGCTACCGGTTTCGATACATCCGTGCCATTCACTAGCAAACTTAAAACTAAACTTAAAACTAAACATAAAACTAAACTTAAAACAAAACTTAAAACTAAACTTAAAACTAAACTTAAAACTAAACTTAAAAATAAACCTAAAACTAAACTTAAAACGAAACTTAAAAATTAAACAGGTATAGAAATGAATTAATGTTATTGGGTAAGGGTAGTGGGAGGGATGATTTTGGGAGAGGAGGAGAACAGTGAGAGGCGTCAATATCACATGGGAACATAGTCAAAAGGGGTGGTTTGCATGGTGCTATTATTTTGTTAACTAAATTAATTTTTGATTTAATATTTTTGTTTATTTCTAAAGCGCACAAGTTAAAGTATGAATGTATGTTTATATGTTTAAATTTGGTTTTTTCCTTGTTGAAGCTATGGCCTGCCTTAAAATTTGCTATTCTCCCATGTTTATCTCATTCCCCTGATAGTAGCCCAATGTAGTTAATAAAGTTAAGATAGAGCGGGGTATTCATGAGTATTTGGATGTCTCTTGGTGCCACAACATGTCTTTCCAGGTTTCTGAGTCTTCTTCCCAACATGTCTCTTGGTTTAATGACATGTCTTTCCAAGTTTCTGAGTCTTCTTTCTTTTCATCTTCTTCATGGCTATTTGGCTGTCTCTTGGTACCACAACATCTCTTCTCAGGTATCTGAGTCTTCTTCCCATCATGGGGATTTGGATGTCTCTTTGTTACACAACACGTCTTCTCAGATATCTAAGTTTTGTTCTCATTATGGGTATTTGATTGTCTCTTGGTTCCACAATATGTTTTCTTAGGTATCTGAGTCTTCTTTCCATCTTGGGGTTTGGATTTCTTTTTGTTAAACAACATGTCTTCTTAGATATCTGAGTTTTGTTCTCATGATGGGTATTTGATTGTTTCTTGGTTCCACAACATGTCTTCCCAGGTATCTGAGACTTCTTCCCAACATAAGTGTTAACACAACTAAAAATATATCCCTTCTTCCACCTGCTTTTCAAGTACCTATCCCCGTCTGACAGTGTTTAGCCAATTAACCTATGTGTGACATTTACAACAATAAATCATGTAAAAATCAGTAAATTAATGAAGACCGTGCAATGAACAACAAATTACTCTTACAGTGCAATTTTATACCACTATACATATAATATTATGCTTGACCACCACGTATTTCCTCGGTGTTTATAAGTTGGAATCTCTTATGCGTGATTATCAGTATCCGTTCGTGCCATAATAACGATTCTTATCAACAAGAATATCAGAAGTCAAAGGATAAGTCAGTCCTTTACAATGCCATTTTTTTGTCTCCCGAGGTGGCAGCGTTCTGTTAGTAGCCCACATAGTTCCTTCAGTGAGCTTCTATTCATATCGGGTAGTTGCTGGTTCGCTTAGGGTTCGGACCGTTTGTGGCAAAGGATTTGGACCGTTTATGGCAAACATAGTTCAATGGTTTTTTGTATTTCTTGGGCATTAACTATGTAACAATTTCTAGACATTTTGTTTTGAAGAGTTTTAATTTTCAATGTACTATCGTTACTTAAATTTAAGTTAGGTTGGTTCAGCGGATGCATCTGCTAACCAACTGCGAGGCAGGGCGGATAGGGAGAGACTGGTTGAGAGAGACCTTTTGACTTCCCCAGCAGGACTCTCTCGGAACTTCGCATTTCACAGGATGGATTCATACGTCCGTTAATCATGGACTTCTGATTTTAAATTAATTTAATATTGCTTCATAATAATTATAATTTCTCCAAACTCCAAAACTCCAACACGGAATCACAATTATGTACTCCAATTCACCGAATTCAGAATTTGAGAAATGATTATAAGAATCTTGCGGATATGTTTGACACATCATTTATTAAGTATAAACAACTCATAGTAAGATGTATATCGGAAAAAGATCAATAATATTTAATTGAATATACCACATAGTTCTCATTGGCTTAATCTACGAATTTTACTTATCCCTCTCTGTTGTTTCTCTACCTTGCATGGTAGGGTATCCAGCTTTTATCTAACTCGTGTTTGATTTTGTTTTAGATTATGTTGTTGATTTTGTTTTTGATTTTGACTTTGATTTTGTTTACATTTTTGTTTTGGATTTGGTTTTAGATTCTGCTTTATAATTTTATGTTTTTGATTTTGACTTAGATTTTGTTTATGATTTTGTTTTGGATTTGGTTTTAGATTCTGCTTTACAATTTAATTTTTTGCTTTTGTTTGAATTGTGTGTAATGCTTATTTAGATTAATTTGTTAATAAAAAAAATAAAATGTAAAAGCCCAGCAGGGCGTGAAATACAAATAAATAAATAAATAATTTAGAGGGCCAACTGTCAGGGTATCAACTGTCGGGTCATCCTTATTCAAACACCCTTTCATTATGTATAGGCTCGTGAAAATATTTGTTAAACAGTGTGCTATTTGTTTTATATGTAATTTTCAACCTTTGTTTGACACCACGTTTAAAATATTGTGACACATGCTATATAAAAATTAAAATAAATAATAAGTTTTCTTGATCTAGCCATGTTATCACCTTATTATGTAGATGTGTAATTATATACACTAATAAGATTATAATTCATGTTAATTAGTTATTATTATATTCACTAGAAGAACTGGTATATAAAGAATATCAACGCTATAATTAATTTACTTGGCTTCAGTTGTCCGATCCGGAAGGAGATTTTTCTTTGATTGTTTAGTTCACTTACAATGTCGTTTAACATACCAAGGTGTTTTCTCATATTGGCTATCAGTTTAACTCTTGCCGAGTCAACCTTTTTTCGTAAGTTTTTATATTATAACAAAATTATGTTTCATTCTCACAAAATACAGCAATTGGGTATGCCATAGTCTCTCTGACTTCAGACGGTTGAGAGCAGTTGCGTCGCTTGTGTGATATTCACATTAAAAAAGCTTTATTACGACGGTCCTGAAGAATAATGTCGGATGTGCAATTTTTTAGTTTTGCAGTAAACTGTTTAAAGTTTCGTTTCCACATTTTTACAGTTTTTGACATCACATTTACATTTTTAGTTATTTGCTTTTAGGGTTTTATGCTGTGTTGTTTTGTTGTTTCCGACAACGTTACAGTAGCCATCATCACACATCTACCCTTGGCTAAAGAAGGAGGTAGCGCAACACGACATAACACCCAAAAACAAATAACAAAAATACTTTTGGCCTATAATATCAATATAAATATCATACCAAATATAGTGTTGTTTTGATATTTTGCTTTTCCTTTAGGCAAATCAACAAAATAAGCCAATAAAACGATTTTAAATTTTTTAGCAGATCCGACATTGTTCTTCGGGACCGTCGATTGACTTTTTTATTTCTGAAAAAAAAAATTATAATTTTTTAGTTTTTTTGGAATTGGTTAGGTTTTTATTGTTGTAAATACTAGTAGTTCTGGGAACAGTAAAAAAAGTAAATATCGAATTTTCTCTAATTTTAAAGAAAAACCAAATTTTCCTCTGAATTCATAAAATTTGTATGTACTTAAATATTTATGTTTATTTTTGTAGCTTGTTTTATTTCAAATAAGGAATTATTAATAACAATTTTTCCAAAATAATATCACTATCTCACTTACAAAATTTTTCTTTTTGACGGCCGGCGTAGTCCAGCGGCAGGGCGTTGGACTGCCATTCCGAAGGTCGCGGATTCGAACCCGGCGTGCGCAAATTAATTTTATTTAATTGGTTTGTGTTATTTCACAATTAATTATTTAATATAATATAAAGTATATTTGCGGCACGTTCCACGTTCAGTGGAAGATACTCTTAGTATCGCCCTGGTTTAAGGCCACCATTCAGAATTGAAACGTTGCTTGATAACACGCCAAATACATGACACGCCAAAAGCGCGCCCAACATACGTACACTGTTGAAATTTGTCACATGAGAACGGGTCGCTTCTACAAGTCGTTCTTAAATTCAACAGCTCGGCTGTGGAACAATTTGCGGGCCTCTGTGTTTCCTTCCTCCTACAAAATGGGTCTCTTCAAGACCCATCTTCAGTCCTTCCTCTCCTCAAAAAGACCCTCACACAGAATTTTCGTAGATGACATAGGCCTTGAGGGAAATTATTTTCCCCAGGGCCTCCCGTGGAGTTACTGTTTTAATGTTTATTTTACTCCTTAGAAGCAAACCCTTCCGGGTAATTTAGGAACATTATTTTAAAACTGTAACATTGTTTTATACTTGAACTTAATACCAATAGCATTTATGAAATATAAAACCGTTTTATATAACATAATTTGTGTAAAGTGTGGGTGCCCAATTTGGAGGTGGATATGGGTACCGCCGCCCCGGGAACCATTATTTGGATAACCAACACCTCTGCCATAGGTCACCCCAAGTGGTTCGCTACGTTTAGTGACTTAGCTAGAGTGCATGGATCATTGGGATGGGGATTGGTCTCCAGGTCTTGTCGGCGGATGTTTCTGCCCAACTACTGTGTGGCGGGCCGGATTTGGAGAGATCTGTTGAAAGAGAGCGTTTGACCTCTCCAGCGGGACTCTCTCGACCTGTCGCCTTGCACCGCAGTGGGAGGTATGAATTCAAAAGTCCGTTACTCGTAGACGCACTGACCGCCAGATTCCTACTCACTCCCCATACCTTTTACCTTCGCAGATATTCCTCTCCTTCCTTTCCTTAAAAAAACCTTCCAGTCAGCATCACCAAAGATGGCATAGGTCCTGAGAGAAATTATTTTCCTAGGGGCCACCTGTGTGGAGCCAATGTAAAAAAATGTTATTTTCGTTTCAAAAAAGTGTAAAAAGGAGATAATTTTTTAATTGTCTCGTGATTAAAGTAAAAATGATATAATTAACTACGGAAAAGTTTTAAAGCTATTTTTTTTCTTTCGGTTACCTTCTTTAAATCCTTCGGCGTACGGTATACTGTCAGCCTACAGGTAAACCATTTTGTAGAGACCTTTGTTTGTGTAGTGGTGTACTGTGTGTACTGAATTAGCCTTCCAATATTATAATTTATTGATAAATTTAAAAAATTAATTCATAAATTAATAAATTAAAGAAAAAACAAAAAAAAAACTCAACGTGTCTAAATTTAAACAGATTTGATAAAAAGTCCTGTGTACTATGCACCAAGTATCTTCGACGGCTTCCGTAGGCGAGGGTTAATGCTATCGACTAGCAATCCGGAGTTAACGGATGCAAATCCTGGCATGCGCAAGTAAATTTAATTTGAATAATGTAGTGTTTGTCTTATTCACAGGCAGACATTGTGTTGGGCTCTTCAATAATAATTATAAGGTCCTTGTACACTACTGGTATTTACAATAATGATGAGCTTCTGGGTCTTTCGACCGGCTACCACTATCTAGGAATTGAATCTGAGCTGTAGGGCTATCTTTGATCGTCTATTCGCCGGGTGAAACTGCTCTAATGCCTTGTTCTGACTGGGAGAGTATTTTAGTCGAGTAGCGAATATATTAGTAACCAAACGTGTCCGAACACCACAATTTTAGTAGAGTAGGCTAGTCATCTCTTTAGTAGATTGAATCCATTTGGTTCTATTTTTTCGGCGAGTAGAGTCCCTCTCCACGCGTCGTTCGCATTCATGGACCCAGATCGAGCGAAAGCTACTCTAAAACTCTTTATTTTTGCGGCTATTAATCTATTTTCGTGGTCATAGTTTATTTATTTTCATCTTACTAATTTACTCTTCCACTTCTTCTAAAATAAGCATTACAATCGGCTTAATTAGCGTATTTACTTTATTGCGTTGCAGCCCGTCATGTCGCAACGCGCCGCTTACTAATGAACTCTGCTTGACAGCAGTGCGGACACTTTTTGGTGAGTCAATTAGCGATTTACTCGCCACTCGACTTACTACTTGTCAGATCAGAACAAGGCATATCTGACCGACATCTGTCGGTATCTGGCGTAAGCTTTAAGCCTACCGAAATCTTTCAAAACCCACTGAAACTATGTTTCATTTAAGGACACTACAATTAATTTGTGTAATTGCACAATTTATTCATTAACATAAATTTAATTTTTACAATATTTTCGTCATATTTCAGAGTATTCCACTATTCAGAATTGAAACCTTGTTTGTAATAAAATCGAAAGAAAATGAAATAAGTGTATAAACTGACACACATAGGAAAAAATACACTTATTAATGCAGGTCTGTTGATCATAATTATGTGAACGACGAGAAGAAAAAAAAACAATTATAAGGAACTTATAAAAGCTATTGTTAAACTATAATTATTATTATTGCAGCATACATTAATTTATTATTATTGTTATAAGTTAGTGTCATCAGTAACATTTTAGACGAATTGGTACATAATAGGTAGAAAAAAAATGATTTTATTTGTCAAAGTTTTTTTGTTGTAGATAACATAAAAAATGTAAGTGTGCATAATAAATATCCTGTTTTAATTCCACTATTTGGAATTGAATCTGTGTGTAAATTTGTTTGTTACGTTTCGTTTCCGGTTTTTACCGGTGGTTCATACTTAGAGCTGTCAAATAATATATAGATTATTCCGATCATTATGTCATTCCTATTATTAGGGAAAAACTTTTTAATCGACTACTGGAAGAAATCAGAAGCATTAATGATAAAATCCAAATATTGCATGCACTCTGTCAAGAAACATTAAAAACATTCTTAAGAAAAAACTACTACCACCTAAATTAATCTTACAAATAACCTTTATTTTCCAAAAAAAAAAATTGTTTTTTCAAAATACATACATGTTTAAATATAAAAATCTTGCTCCACAATGTTCGTCCAGAGTTAACTCCGAAACTATTTAACCGATTTTGATGAAATTTGGCTTTCTGCGTGTAATTTTCCAACTTAAAAGATAGTATAGTTTTTATCTCGATTATTGACCTCAATATTTATTATTGGGAATTAAATTGTTTTTATGGAATAATTATTTGAAATTATTTGTAAGTTTCTTAAGTTTCTGACAGATGGCGGTGTGTGTTAATTTATTGACACAACACTTGGTTAGCTAGGTTAGATGAATAGTTACTTGAATCTGTCCAAAGAAAATTTACACGGATCTTGTCTTATCGATCAGGTGTGTACCATCTTCTAGATGGGTACGAGCAAAGACTAACATATTTCAAATTAGAGAGTCTAGTTAAAAGACGTAACATAAATGACCTCTTAATTGCTTTATAAAATTGTGAATTATCGGGTAGATAGTAACTTAGTCAATCAAATCAAGTTATACGCCAGGCCCAAATCTACCAGAAACCTTAATATATTTTGGACCGAAATTTTTACCAATAATACTGGATATTTTAATCCTATTTCTAGAATGTCTAGATCATACAATGATCTTGCTAAATCACACACTATCATAGATATTTTTGTAAATAATATAACTTGTTTCAAGAAGTATCTCCACAATTTGTGCACCTAAAAATAAAAATAAAAGATTGTTTGTTGGTTTATTCTATTTTCATAAACACTTTATATTTTTTCTTCTTTCTTTTTTATTATTATAATTAAGTTTTTTTAGTTAAGTATAAAAATACTGATATTGTACATGCAAATATGATTACTGCAGACACATTAGTCTAGGGATATTTATATTTGTATTTAATTTTGTTTTATATTACCAACAAGAATGTTCTATAAATATCCTGTTTGTGTCTCAAATAAATAAATAAACCATCCAGTAGATGGCGTTGTTTTTCGGTAGCCACAGCAACGCATTGGCGGTTAGTAGTAACATATATATTCATTCTTATTTATATTTTCTTAATATAACACTTACATACAATACAAAAAATGTCACTTTATTACTACATTACATTTGTTGTATATCTTTATTATTTTCCATCATACCAACAAGTACTTATTGCAGCACACATAAATACATATATACAATGAATTATTTAAATGCTAACTAATACCGCATTAATGCACACTCCTCTTTCATACACAAGCAAATACTTCTAATGGAAGAGTAGTAAACAATCTAAGATGTAAAATTATCATCATGTGTCAACAACTCTGTTAATTGTTATCACGTCGGAGTCACCAAATTTATGGGAGTTTTCAAGCTTTCATAACATTTAATCTAATATGTTGAAATAAAATAAGAAGTATGGTACTCACTTGTTTTATTGATTAACGACAATGACGAAATAAAAATTAACAGAGCTGTTGCCTGACACACCTATTGTCACGGAGTGACGAGTCGTGCCGCGTCTCTCCCCACCTCTCGTCCCAATGGTCGTGGGAGTATCGACACTCCGCAAACATATTGTTAAAATAAAAATTATTATTATTTTTATAAAAAAAATCAGATTGTGTTACCTACTGTATTTGTGGCCCGAAGAAAGTTTAATAAAAGAATTGTCAGTGAGATGGCGATATTTATTTGGACAAATTGTATAATTTCTTATTTTGTATACAAAAATGCTACATAGAATATTTATGGATTATAATTAAATAGGTAGATATTTAAATAACTACTAGCAAATCTTATGATGTCGGAGGAAATTTTGATTTGGTTTTTTTTTCCTCAAGGCTTGCTGAGTGAAGATAATAAAAAAAGATTACTTAAGCTATGTTTGCTTGCTACTCGGAGAAAAATGTTATTCTGAAATAAGATCATTTTATTCGTAAAAACGGTTAAAAACGGGACTGAAGTTCTAATGAACAAATTAACTGTATTTCAATGTTTATTGGCGGGAAACTCTAAGAATAATTTGTTGGTATACGTACGAAATTACGTATACCAACAAATTATTGTTATATGTTCCCGCCAATAAACCTTGAAACCCTGTTAATTTGTTCGTAGGAACTTCAGTCCCGTTTTTAACCGTTTTTACGAATAAAATGATCGTATTTTAGAATAACATTTTTCTCCGTGTATAAGAGATTTTTTTTAACTTCACACAGGGGGCCCTGAGGAAAATAATTTTCCCAAAGGCTTACGTCATCTTTGAAGATGCTGGGTGAAGGGTCTGTTTGAGGGGAGGGAGGAGTGAACATGGGTCTAGAAGAGAAGCATGTTGTAGGAAGGAGGAAACACAGATGCCAGCAAATCTATACAAAGCCGAGCTGTTGAACTCAAAAACGAGTCGTAGAAGCAACCCGTTCTTATGTCACAAATATCAATCGTGTACATATGTTGGGCGCGCGTTTGGCGTGTTTCCCAACTATTCACCGCTGCCGAGGACGCTAATTCCTCGGAGCATCTTCCATTAAAACAATGATAGCATTTTTTTTCAAGTACTTTGGGTCTCCAGACCAGAAGCGGCTGCCAAATTCAACTGTGGGGGGGGGGGGGAGGCACTAGCGATTTGTACAAAGTTAGCAGTTGAGTAATATTGCCCCCCAAACAGGTACTTAGTACCTATATACTGGCCCTGTAAGCGTGTGTCGCTCTCTGTAGAGAGAAAGAATTGCCTTATTTTTAAACGCCCGGGGTCTCAAAAGTTGCGTATGATCTGTAACTATTCGAAAACATAAAAATAAATGAAATTAGTGTTCTGTGGCTCACTAAAATGACCAAAAGTTTTGAAAAAAATTAGATAAGATTCGGGAAAAAAATGGTCTATATTTTATATTTTGTATTATTATTATTCCGTAACTAGTCCAAAGAACTCAAAAAAAAATTTTTTTTTTAAATTATGGGATGTTTTGTTAAAAATATAAAAAGGGAAAATGACACTTTTTTCTAAATAAAATCAAGATACTAAACAATAACTACACCAAATTTTTTCAACAAAATACAACGAATAAAAAATAATGGATGCTCAAAATTTAATAATAACAAGTTATGCTAACAGTAATTAAATTATAGTGAAAAAATGTTAATTACCATAATTATGGTAATTAATTTATTTTTTTTTTTCACAATTTTTTTTTTTTTTTTAATTATAGTGAAAAAAAATGTTAATTACCATAATTTAAAAATACACGTTTTAGGTGCTTTTACTGATTTTCAGTGCATTTTAGCGAGCTAATCACCATTTAAAAAAATAAATGATTATGCAGTTCTAATTTTCTTTGTAAGACGCAACTTTTGAGATACAAGGAGTTTCTGAATACTGAATTTCTGAATTCTGAGTTTCTGAAATCTGAGTTTCTGAATTCTGAGTTTCTGAATTCTAAGTTTCTGATATCTAAGTTTTCGAATTCTGAGTTTCTGAGTTTCTGAATTCTGAGTTTCTGAATTCTAAATTGAAATAATTGACACACTACTGTAGATACAGTACGCGGTAGTTTATAAACCAAATACCTATAAATAGTAATAAATATATGTAAATAAAATACCTATAAATAATAATAAATATATGTAAATAAATTATTGTTGCAGTGAATAATACTTTTAGTTCGCGTGAATATGTTAGGAACATAAAATGAAATAAATTTGCATTAATGCAAAAAAAAGGTTTATAAATTTTTTCAGTTGTATGTCTTGCGTGTGGAGTATTAATTACATACAAAAACGTTTATAAGAAATATTAATATTTCTTTCATCATGTTAAGACGATAGACTTCGCTTTTCGGCCCATACAAAAAGGACGCCCGGGAAAAAACACTTTTCTACATCGAAAATTGCACAAAATGAATATATTTTTTTTATACTGCCTTTTAGAGGGTGAAAACTATGTCGGTATGTTTTCGAATTTTCGATGCGTTTCGTATTAACGTAAACATTCACTGTCAAACATGTACGATTTATCAAAAAACATTATTTAAGGAAAAAGTGCTGCTAACTCAACTCTCATAAAGAATTATAAAATTATAAAAAGCTACCGACGTAGTTTCTTCTTTCTAAAAAATATATATTTTTTAAAATTTCAATTTCGTGAAAGTTTTGGTGTAGAAAAGTGTATTCTCCATAAACCCCTTTTCGAGCGAATTCTGTAGGTAAATTTGAGCGTTGTCTCATTCGCACATTTCGCATTCGCATGTATTGTAAGTGCGCGTGAGCTTATTGTGAGCGGGACAGAATGACAGACGCGGGTGTTCCGCGTGTCGTTCAAAGTCTAGCCTCTTAATCAAGCAATTTTATTATACGTTTTGCTCAAATTTCAGCTCCTTACTTCAAAGTTTGTAAGCGCAATGATCCAAAGCTGAACGAGTGTATTGTGGAATACGGGAATATGATTCTGCCGAAGATCGCTTACACGGGTATCCCTGAGTATGGCATGGGACCCTTGGACCCTCTATATCTGGGTAAGATCGACATCATCAAAGGGTCCTCCCTCGGCATCGTCCTGAAGGATACGCGCGCTTATGGTATAGGATCTGCCAACCTTTTATCCATCAAGTAAGTGATTATCTTACATCGAAGGCATCTTACATCCGTGTTCGAGAGATGAGGTCCTTGATTACAAATCTGGAGGTTGCGGGTTCAAATCCAGGCGTGCGCAAATGTTTTATTTTATTTGATTAATTGGTGTTATTATATTTCACAATTAAATAATTAAAAATGATATTTAATATATTTGCGACACGTTCCAGAGTGAAAGATACTTTTAGTATCACCCTGGTGTAAGACCACCATTCTGAATTGAAACGTTGCTTGAAATAGCTTTAGCCGATTTTGCTAACCAGATCTAAATAGCCAGCTAGTTCCCCATCTCTCCTTCCCCTCCCTACTACCTTCAGCCTCACAACATACCCCAATTAGATATGCCACCGTCTCACTGGCTCCAGATGGAAGCAGTTGGGACTATTGTGCGGTATTCGCATTAAAAAAGCGAAGACCTGTTTTAAATCGACCTATTTGCTTTTCGTATTACTGTAAATTTCATGTATGAGTATGTTCCGTTTTTGTTTCAAGATGGTGGCCGTTTTAAAGGTTCTTAAGAGCTTAAAAACTTCAAACTTATGGAAGAAATCGATAGAAATTCGGAGAGCCGCTTCTTAATCAAATTGTGTTATTTTTAATTTAATAGGTAAAACCTCAAATTATAATATTTTAAATAATGAAGATACCATTAGCCAAACTCAATCGAAAATCTGAAAAAGAAAAATCAGAAAAAGTTACGGTCACATCTGGGACTCGAACCCAGAACCAGACCGGGCCGCAGCTCTACTAAGCATTTTTAACGTTTATTCAAATTACTACACATTCATGTGTATTCATGTTCTACAAGGGATCATTGAGATCCCACAATCTATCTCACAGTGGAAAAAAACCTTTTTATATCTTCCAATTCCAATCATTCACGAGCTAGAAAGGAAACTTTAACAAAACCACATGTTTACTCACAGTGGAGAAAAACCATATTCATCTTCCGACTGCAACAATAAGAAAGTTGAGTCCTATTTTTAATTTTTTTTTTATCAATGTTCACAGGCAAACTTAAATACCATTATTTTTTTTAAGTTCGTTTTCATCATTAAATTAATTCTAAAAATTTGAATTTTTTAAAATTATTTTTTTCGTCCATATTAAGAGTGTCGCGGTTTTGTAAATATTTTCCCTTATATTTCACATAATCAAGGACCGGGTTACGTCACGAACTCTGCCGCACGGTATTGTGCTCTTGCCGCCGTTTTCGCGGGCTTTAATAAAATTCAAACTTGTAGAAAATCATGATTTATACTTATAGAAAAGACTTATAGAAAATCATGATCATTTTAATCATGAAAACGAACTTTAAAAAAAATAAAAAAATACTCGTATTTAAGTTTGCATGTCTACATGAACATATTTTTTATAAGTCAAAATATTTTTCATTCAACTTCCCTATTGATGTTCTTAAAAGGAACATTTAAAAGTCCACAAACCGACTCACAGTGGAGAAAAACCTTGTTCATGTTCCGACTGCAACTATTCATGTACCACAAAGGAATATTTGGCGAAACACACGCTGATGCACAGTGGAGAAAAACCTTGTTCATGTTCCGACTGCAACTATTCATGTACCACAAAGGGATATTTGGCGAAACACACGCTGATGCACAGTGGAGAAAAACCTTGTTCATGTTCCGACTGCAACTATTCATGTACCACAAAGGGATATTTGGCGAAACACACGCTGATGCACAGTGGAGAAAAACCTTGTTCATGTTCCGACTGCAACTATTCATGTACCACAAAGGGATATTTGGCGAAACACACGCTGATGCACAGTGGAGAAAAACCTTGTTCATGTTCCGACTGCAACTATTCATGTACCACAAAGGGATATTTGGCGAAACACACGCTGATGCACAGTGGAGAAAACCTTTTGAATGTTCCGACTGCAATTATTCAAGTTCTCTAAAGGCATATTTAAAAGTCCACAAGCCTACTCAAGTGGATACAAAACTTTTTCAGGATCAATGAAGGGACAATATAAAATCCACATGCTGACTCACGGTGGAGAAAAACCTTTTTCATGTTTAATTTATGTTCTGTAAAAGGGAAATTTAAAAATCAACATGCTGAGTAGATAAAAACCTTTGTCGTGTTTCGAAATTTTACAAATAATGAAAAAAATTACAAAGTTACGTGTCTGAAGATAAGTTTGGAAAAATGTGTGATCACATGCGACATGCGACACTAACGTGCTAGCGGAACGAGTCCTGACCAGAGACTGACGCAGTGGCCACTCGCGGAAGTCCCGGCTCACAAGTGAGTGACGTGAAGATGGGACTTCACCTTTTTCTGGCCTTTTTCTTGTTATGCGAAATACTTGTCATGGGAAGTACTCATTATGAGAGGTTCCACTGTACTCTTTTGAAATTATCGATCTAATCAAAAATCCAAAATGGCGGTCATCAATTGCTTGTCAATTAACTATAAAATAAATTTTTGAATTATCAGTTGATGTTTATTTTAAAATACATATAAATAAAATTTATAAATATGTCATTATTTTTATACCAGAAAAACATTTCTTAAAGTTTACTTTATTGCAGAACAAGCTTCTGCCCGCGACTTCGTCTGCCTAGGATTAGTACTTCGAGTAATCTATTTTCTTTTCCTAGGTCCCATCTACGTTTATACCAAAATTCTTAACCTATTTATTTAAAATATGTATAATTCTTGATTCGATTCAAAGTATTAGGCGAGTACTTCAAATAAATTCAGTAATTTAAATATTTTCCAAAATAGAATTTTATTTAACAATCATGGTTTTGCTAAATGTCATTCTCAAATTTTGACGTTTTCTATTAAACTATAATTATTATTTTCAATATATTGAAAATAAATAGCTAGCTTCATAAATTATAGCCTATAGGTATGTTATTCTGATGTATTAGCTATATTATTGTAAAGTTTCCTTAAAAACCGTTCATTAAATTTCGATTTATAGAGGAACAAACATTCATACATCCATACAATCTTTCACATTTATAATATTAGTAAGATTAACAACCAAAATATGTAGTTTCCTACTTTGCCATTTGGAATGTAGGTATATATTAAAGAAAATTTGATATCAAATAAACGATATTGAGTTATTAGTCAAAAATGCTGGTACGGAGAATAATCAATCTTTCTCGTCGGAAACACTCTGTACAGTTGCAATAGCGGTATAATTTTGCTGAAATTTGAATTCTCGGCCGCTGGTTAATGGGGCTTAATTGAAATTCATTCACATACGAGTACTACAATTTCAAAGTGATTCCACAAAGAAAATTGCTTATATCCAGAACACAGTGAACCTTTTTTTTATTTGCTTAGATTTTTAACCAAAAATATGTTTACGTATTTTAGGGTCGATTTAGAGAAACAACACATCATACAAGAATTTGATGTTATAATGACCATAAAAGGAAAATACAATATGGATGGGCAATTACTAGTTGTGCCACTGAAGGGTCATGGAAATTTCTCTGTTAAGGTAGGTGAGTTATCTTTTTTGTTATTTGATATCCCTTTACCTGTTTTTCAATTTTTCTCTCGCTTCTCTTTCATTCCATTATCGTTTGTTGAACATTGTCGACATTAAATTTATTGTAATTTTTATTATAATTTATGTATCAAGGAACATGCTCGACATTTTTATTGTAATTTTTATTATAATTTATATAAGTCGAAGAACATTGTCGATATTTATTGTAATTTTTATTATTAATTTATGTAAGTCGAAATAGGACTAGAGGAAACGGTGATCCGGCTGTTGATCCCCCGACAGTTCCCGGATTTCTCAGTTGCTTGATCCCCCGACAATTCCTGACTTTCTCAGTTAGTTGATCCCCCGACAGTTCCTGACTTCCTCAATTAGTTGATCATTCGACAGTTCCTGACTACCTCAGGTAGTTGATCCCTCGACAGTTCCTGACTTCCTCAGTTAGTCGATCCCTCGACAGTTCCTGACTTCCTCAGTTAGTTGATCCTCCGACATTTCCTGACTTCTTCAGTTAGTTGATCCCCCGGACAGTTGATCCGTCTACTAGTTGATCTCTCAAAGTTTCTTTATATTATAATGATAAATAAATAATTTTATTAACAAGTGACATTAATCCTGGGTTGGATAACCAGTTGCGACCATCACCTTTTTATTTTTCTGTTTCATGTTTTGTTTAGATTTATTTCTTCTCCTATTGTAAATTTCAAATGGTTTACCACAATTCGTACAAGTATATTTAACATTTCATATGAGAACAATATTTTTTATAGTTTTGCTCCCACCCTATTTAATATAAAATTATATATTTATCATTTACGGATGTTGGTATGTATATACGGATATAAATACTTGAAGATATAAGAAAACTTGAAGTGCCTTTCATACAAAATACGAATGGAAACAAATGTTCCATTTAACCCACTGGTCCAGCGCTCTGTCTCACTTACATTCGCCTGACATCATAGATCTCCACCCCATTTAAATTTCGCAAACATGCCAACATGGCACTTGTTGTGTTTTTCTTTATTCTGTGGGTGAACCATTTGTGATGGACCAAATAAAAGAGAAAAAAGTTTTATTTTAATTTTTTACTTATAATAACCACACAATATAATAATTGTACTTATCGTATATTGTCATAAGTCATACAACGATTTATAGAGACCACACTTTATTTTGTATTCATTTTTATGTTGGATCAATGAATTTCAATCTGGAAACGTGTGTGGGTACCGCCGCCCATGGAACCATTTATTAGATTACCAACACCTCAGTCATAGGTCACCCCAAGAGGTTCGCTCTCTCAACCCATTGCCTTGCATCGCAGTAGGAGGGATAGATTCCTCATACATTTTTACTTCCCAGACTTTTTATTTATATATATATTTTTTTTTTTTACGTTAGCTCCACACAAGGGGCCCTGAGGATAAAAAATCATCAGTGCTTATATCATCTTTGGGGATACTGTGTGGAGGGTATATTAAGGTAAAGAAAGGAGTGGAAGTTCTGGGAAGGAAAAAAGTGAGAGGGGTCGGTAGGAATCTGGGGGTCAATGCGTCTAGGAGTGACGAATGTACGAATCCATCCCTCATGCTGTGATGCAAGGTGATGGGTCAAATGTGTCTGGCTGGAGAGGTCTAAATTAGGTCTCCCTCAACCAGTCTCTCCTGGTCCGGCTCGCCAAGCAGTAGGTGGGCAAACGCATTCACCCGTCAAGACCCAGACAAACCTCATCATCAGGCATCCCTGCTAAGTCACCAAACGTAGCGAACCACTTGGGGTGATCTTCCTAATCTAACTTCCTTTCCTACCACTCGACACAGCATACCCAAAGATGGCAAAGGCCCTGAGGGGAATAACTTTCCTCAGGGCCTCCTTTATGCAGCTAATATAAATATACAGGATGTTAAGTTACGTAGATACCTACTTGACTTGTTCTAACGGATACCTGACGTTATTTTGAGTAAAAAATATTGTTCTTCGGTGACTTTTTCGATGTTTTATTTTTTTAATATATTTTCTTCAAAATCAAAAAAAAATCTTCTACAAGTAGTCTCTCGTCACTCAGCCGAGTAACCGCCAAACCCCACACCCGCTCATAACTGTCCAATGTCTACTGGTATTATTTTGTTTTTAGACGATAAAAAAAAAATGTTACCGGATATCAAAATTTCATTTAAATTTTTTAATCCAAATAATGTCAGATAAAATCAGTAAAAGAAATGTGCGTCCCTTAACACCCTGTTTCTTTTTGACTTTGTAAACAAATAATACGGATTATTTTCTTTCAGCAAAGTCACATTGTATTTTTCAATACGATTTTGAATTGAGGAAAAACGAAAAAGATGGACTTGTGTATCCTCACATTCCCGACGGCGACTTAAAATGCAAATTTGGAAAAATGACATTCAATATGGAAAATTTGTTCGGCGGAAATAAAGCTCTTGGTGGGTGCCAATTATTAATTATACTATATAAAATTTTCTAATATAGGGTCATCAATAAGGAAGTTTAGGGTTATGTATATCAGAAGGTTGCGTGTTCAGATCACGTCGGGGTCACCACTTTAGGGTTATGTATTCTACGGCACTTACCTGGGCCGGTCCCTAACATGAGTTCACGGTTTGTAAATGATAAAGCACTTTTATAATTGTTGGTTATTTATTTAAGATTACAGGGTTATTACAGTTACCGCGAATTGAATTTACAGAAGGAGAATTTAAAATCAGCTTATCGCTAGATCGTCGAAGTAAGAATGCGCGAGTTGCGTCCCACGCACTCGGGTCTGCGCAGGAGGGTTGCCAGTGTAGGAATCTGTCGCGAATGTTTGCCATGCTAAAAAGTGCAAATTACAGTTCCTACAGACGCTCTATTTTAAAATGTAAATAAAACAAGTCGTGTGTAACATATCCACAAAAAAAAATACTTAAATTAAAATATATTTTGTGTTGAATACAACGTCATTCAAATGACCGCCGCGGCTTTACTTGGTGGCTTTGTCGCATAAATCTGGCTGAATTTAATGGATGGCGTTTGTTGTATTGACTTTGAGGGCGTCAATTGTTTGCGATTTATTCACATACATCTGCAATTTAAAATAGCCCGAAGGAAGAAGTCTAAAGGCGTTCAATCGACCGACGATTTAACGACTGCCCAAGATAACCATGCCTTTTATCGAATCTCTAATTTGATGATTTCATCATTTCGCGACATATTGTTCAACGCTGTAACCTTCCATGGTGATTTGCCGTACACTACTAAACAATTGACAACAAGTTTGATAAATTGTCACTTTAAGGCTACTATAACTTAATAAAGATCGAGCGTCTCTATTGAGAGACCCTCTAGTTCACACACGATGTCCGGAAACTAGTGGTACAAGCGGGATCCAGAAGAATTTACAACACATAGAGAGCCCAAAAGGAGGAAGGTCCATTCTTCGACACTTTTCAAAAGACAATAAATAGCTTGTACTAACTTTGCGCATTATATTTTCAAAATTAAATTTAAAAATTCGGACTAAATTTTGTAATTACTCGAAAACGAAAGCTTAAATAAAAAAGGTAAACGTAAAATCGACTCCAAATGTGACGTAGATTCACCAGTTTCCCGCTTGTAGGTAGATACAACTAATTTTAGGACATCATGCATACCTGTAGATATAATTATACCTAGCACGTTGATAGATTAGTCACGGTCAGAGAAAATCGGTAAATAGATTATGAGAGATCGTCTTGGCACACTTTGACATCTCATGTCCGACCATGTCCGACCAAAGATACGAGTAGGCACCTATCCTATATTATTATGCAACCGTGCAGTTCCATCTAATTATCGGTAGCTCTGAATTAATGCTACTACTGACATCTGTGTTCAGAACAGCTAACCAATATCTAATATCATCGCAATAAATTATGTGTTTACCTGCCGGTAATTTATTTTCTTCAGTCACATATTTTTTCAAATTTTTTAGGAGATACAATGAACAGCTTCATGACGGAAAACTCGGATGTCTTAGAAAAGGAACTAAATCCTCCAGTGGTCCACGCAATTCAGGAAAAAACGAAAAAGGAGGTTAACGCCATCTACCACTCAATCCCCTTCGATGAAATGCTTCCTCTATAATCATTAAAGCAATATTTACAGTTTACAAATAAGTGTATGACAACAATAAATCGTTTGCAAAGTGATTATGATTTACTTAATTAGTTTTAAAAAGATAATATTTGTTATAAAAATGTTTTCATTTTGGTAATGGGACAGCCTCCATGGTCGAGGAGTAAGGATCTCAACTGGCGATCCGAAGAACGAGGGTTCAAAGCCCGGCGTGTGCAAGTACATTTTATGTGATTAAATTAAACAAATAACTTTGTATGAACCACTATTCTATAATCACAATTACCTAAGAACATCTAAGGTGTTTGAATAATAATAATTATTCTGAATTTGCTAACCACATTTTAGAAACAAATCATTCTTTTGATATATATAAAAGGTTAAAATTTTTACACACAAACACAACAGATTTACAATTAGCAAACTTAGAAATTTTAGAAATTAGAAAAAGTGTTAATAGTAAATTAAATATTATTAATAAACAAATATTTTTTTTAAATAGCCATCTCTTAAATTTATTTTTTTAATTAATAGATACTTATATTTAAAATAATTTATTTCTGTTGTTTAAACATATTTATTATGTTTTGAAAATTTATATAATATAATTTTTTCATATTCTAAAATAATTTTTATATTTAATTTTAAATAATTGTTTTTTACGATATTTTTTAATTAATTAATCACCACTCTCTATAATAATTTTGTTCATAGTTCTTTTTAGTCTATACTTGTTTGTTTCTTTTGTTATTTAATGTCATTACTACCCTGACGAAGAAACCATTGGTTTCGA
The DNA here is from genome assembly GCA_951813805.1 of Limnephilus auricula. Classification (NCBI taxonomy): domain Eukaryota; kingdom Metazoa; phylum Arthropoda; class Insecta; order Trichoptera; family Limnephilidae; genus Limnephilus; species Limnephilus auricula. Next base: position 6,898,064 of record OX638401.1, read on the forward strand.
AACATGTAGGTAATTGTGATTATATAATAGTGGTTGATACAAAGTTATTTGTTTAATTAAATTAAAAATGACGCCACAAAGTGATTTTGCGAAGTTTGAAGAAACATTTTATTTGATTCATTTGGGTTATTTGACAATTTGTTCATTAAAAATAATACCTACATAGTAAATTTGTGGCACGATCCAGAGTGGAAGATACTCACAGTATCGCCGTGGTGAAAGATGAACATTCAAAATTGAAACAATGCTTGAAATGAATTTGTTTTTAAAGTTTATTTATTTAAACGCCATAAAAAGCCTTTTACTTTGAAGTGATAATGATATTTTAAGAAGGAAACAATATTATATTAAGGAGGTTTCTCACCATCCCAATAGATTATTTACACTAATAACGAATATTATTAAAAATAAAATACTCGCAGTGGTTAGAAAACTCGGCCAACTTATCCAATATATAGCCACTATTCATAGGTTCGAGTACAGAATGATAAACTCCAACTTTATAAATAAAGAAACCATATATCGAAAATATTCGTTATTAGTGTAGATAAGCTATTGGGAGGATGGTGAGAAACCCCCATGAACAAAATAAGTATAATCAGAAATAATATCGCTGAAGTGATACAGTTGTTATTAGAAGTAGGTACATTGGGATAATATTGAAAAGAAATACAAAATAAATATGTAGGTACCCGCAAATAAAAGACCTAACATAAAAATGGAAGATGTTTGTATGATAAAAGCTAGAATGTATTTATTTAGGTACATGATACAATTAATAAACGTGTATTACATCAACAACAAAAAAAGAATGTAAGTACTCATATGAATGGAATAGAATGGTTTAATAATACAGAACATTTAAAATTATTTAAACATAATAAAAATATCTAAAAAGGTGACTTGTTTGCAAAATGGAATCGAGCAAAATTGTCAAAATCAAGTATATCTATTTAGTTATTGATTAATTAGTTAATTCATTTAGGGGTTTCTCACCATCCTCCCAATAGCTTAACTACACTAATAACGAATATTTTCGATTTACGGTTTATTTATTTATTAAGTTGGAGTTTATAATTCGGTGCTCGAACCTATGAATAGTGGCTATATATTGGATAAGTTGGCCGAGTTTTCTAACCCACTGCGAGTATTTTATTTTTAATAATTTTCGTTATTAGTGTAGATAAGCTAGGCTATATGGGAGGATGGTGAGAAACCCCCTTATTCTTCTCCCGTAGAGGCCGTAACATAAAGGTCAGGTTTACATCTGAACCGCGCGTTGAATTTACCGTCAAAACACAATATGGGTTCCTTTCTCGTACAGTGGAAGGCACTGCCGAGATCAATCGATAAAATTTTGATCTACACTGATTTGAAAGAAAACTGATGTCGCCAAGGCCTTTCGTCTCCGCGACCCCAGACATGCCAACGAAATTAATTTGTTGTTCAATAAATAACTACGAGATTCAAAAATGTATTACTTCGGTATTATTTGAAAAATTGTAATTACCTCGGAAACGCCAATATGGTTTTCTCTGTTTTTAACGTCTCTTCAGGGAGTAGGTAGGTACTAGGCAGTTTTTTTCTACTACTAAAACCCTTCCGTACCGAAGGGGGGTAATTTGCATACCCCAAACGAGAGTTTTGTGCGATATCTATGTAATTCCTCCCCTCTTCCGCCAAGTGCATAAAATGTGCATTGAATCAAGCGTAAATGAAATACATATGTATTTCATTTACGCTTGATTCTTTCTTTTTACGGTTTGGTATTACTGGTGATTGACTTCTCGGCGAAGGTGGGCGATGTCCGATCAAAACGGTAGGCATAAATTAACTTTTATCCAAGTTTTTTTTTTAATTAGCTCCACACAGGAGGCCCTGAGAAAAAAATCTCTCAGGGCCTATCTTATCTTTGGAGTTATTGTGTGGAGGGTCTTTTTAAGGAAAGGAATGAGAGGAAGTTCTGGGAAGGAAAAAGGTATGAATGGTGGGTAGGAATCTAGGGGTCAATGAGTCCAGGAGCGACGGACGTTTGAATCCCCCCTCTGCAGTGCAAGGTGATGGGTTGAGAGAGGCCAAAAGATCTCTCTCAAATAGTCTCTCCCGATCTGGCCTGCCACGCTGTAGGTGGGCAAATGCATCCTCCGCCAAGAGCTGGACAAACCTACTATTTTTTTTTATAGTGAATACCTCACAAGAGTCCCAACTGCTCCCGTCTGGAGCCAGTGAGACTATGGCATCCCCAATTGGGGTATGTTATGAGGCTGAAGGTAAGTGGGAAAGGGAAGGAGACGAGGAAGAGGAAGGTGGGAAAGTACCTGGCTATTCAGATCTAGTCACTAAACACGGCTAAAGCCATTTCAAGCAACGTTTCAATTCTGAATGGTGGTCTTACACCAGGGCGATACCAAGAGTATCTTCCACTCTGGAACGTGCCGCAAATATACTATATATTATTTTAAATAATTAATTGTGAAATAAGACAATTCAATTAAATAAAATTTATTTGCGCACGCCGGGTTCGAACCCGCGTCCTTCGGAATGGCAATCCAACGCTCTACCGCTGGACTACGCCGGCCGTCAATTAAGTCAATTAACTAAGTCACCAAATGTAGCGAACCACTTGGGGTGACCTATGGCAGGGGTGTTGGTTATCCAAAAAATAAATTAGGGGTGACGGTACCTGAGATGGTGGACGGAAAACTGAGTGTTACTGGAACAAGCAAAAGGAACATGAAAAGAGATATGATCACTCCCCGATATACATACTGGGGACCTAGTGACCGACCCTCATTCGGGTGATACATGATTTTTACCGTCCGGTAGGTACGTGACATTAACACTAATTAAGAAAAATATTCACATTTTCTTTTATCTCGTATTAGGTTCATATTTAATTACAAGTTCAAAGACCTATGCAGATTAAATAGATATAATGCATTTGGGATCTAATCACTGCATAGCTTCACCTTGACATAAATATGTTCCCGCAGTTGAAAACCGGTTTTTTCTATTGATTTTCTTTAAATAACTCCTTTGGTATCTAGCGTCGAGATTACATAAAAATAAATATTAACTACAATTAATTACTTTTAACTAGATCGGCATTTAACTGTTGACACAGTAAGTTACGAACCACTTGTTAAAATTGTAAACGTAATACAAAAATAATAGTCATACGCCTATAACTTGTTAATTTAGATATTTTATTATATTATTAATTTATCATTAATCATTCAGAATTACAACGCTGCTTGAAATTAGCCGTGTTTGGTCGTCACTTGAAGTAAAATCACACAAAACTGCGCTATATAAATGTAATGTTATTATTATTATTATATTGGTAACCAGAACTGCATAGCCAGGTAATTCCCCCATCTTCCTCTTCCTCGTGTCCTTCCCCTCCCTTTCAACCTCACAACATCCCCTAATATGGAATGGCATAGTCTCACTGGCCCCAGACAGTTGGTAGCAGTTGGAACTCTTTGCGGTTTTCACATTAAAACACTTTAAAAAAAAAATTAAAATTTTGACATGTCATCACGTCTTCCATCATTTCAAATACGAAATGGGTTGTTTCAACTCCAAAATAACCTTCGTTAAATTTGAAAATTTCACTCAGTGGTCCCCGCCGAATCGCAATTTTGACGTCTGCGCATGTGCCTCCCGTTACATCGACGCTGACCGGTCGAACTCGGCTGATTAAATTTCACATATATTATCCTTAAAATTTTCGTTGAAATTTCTGCTGACGGAGGTTGAAACTACCCAATTTTTCGGTGAATGACGATTTGAAGGAAATTTAAAAGAGTATTTTCTGAAACAACTGGCTCAAAAAGGATTATAGAAAAGAAAATTTAATATTTGAAAAGACATGGTAACAAAATGAATACGAATTTTAGTATGAAAAGAAATAAATCTTCATTAATGTTATTGTATTTATTTTTTTATTTGATACAACAATTTTACATATATTAAAATATTCTCATTTGTCCCCGTTCCCCTTACGACTCCTCTTTCTCTTCCCCTACCGCGTCTTCTTCCCCTCCCGCGTTCCCCCTCCCCTCTCCCGCTCTCCCCTTACTTGCGAACCCCCCCTCATACATTCCGCTTTCACCTTCTTCGCTTTCCCCTCTCCCACCCTCCTTAAATCCCCAACCGACCCTCCCACATACCCCATTCCCAGCTTTTTTTCCCTACCGTCTAACTTCATAAAATACACCCAATTTCCAACAACTCACGTGACCTATTTTTTATTTAATGCTAATTTCATAATTCCAGAGCTCACCAGTAGATATAGATATAGAAGTATTCACGGGCATGTTCACAACAATTAAAAAAAAATAATAGCAATCGGATGAAATTTTAATCGCAATCGTATGAATAGTATAGGAAATAATTACATAACGCCAGAGCTCACTATCCTATAACCGTCCCGGGTATGCGCACATCATATTTTTAAAGTTTCATCGCAATCGGATGGTACAGCCGCGCATAAGGTACGAACAAAAAAAAACAAACAAACATTAATTTGTGTATTATAAATGTGACAACTATTGATTTTTCTGCAAGTCTAGGATGAATATTTATTTTTAACTTAAAAGGTAAAACCTCAAATTAAAATTTTTAATTAATATTAGCGAAACTCATATTTTATTTATAATAATTATTTAAAGTTGTGCTTTTGTTGCCTTTTATTTAATATTAGCAAAACTCTTATTTTTGTCTAATAATTATTTATAGTTGTGCATTTGTTGCCTTCCTATTTATACGTTATTTATTTGCTGTTATTTATTGACTCTATACCGGTTTTGAATTTTAATAATGTTTTTGTTTCAAATTTGCAAGTCAAAGGGTATTTGCAATGATAATATTATTATATTACGTTCTTTATATTTACCGTGGAGTGTTTCCTTTGTACTTAACTGTTCAATCCTTAACTTATTAATTTGTTATTGAATGTCAGACTGTAATCATATTTAGATTAATCCAATTAGCATTTGTTTAATGTGCATAAAATTTACTTGTTAACAATAAAAAGGGTGAGCTATTTACTTTTATGGTGGGGATTTACGTCATTGATGACGCTTTTCTTCATTTTATAGCATATTGTCGTTTTATCAGATTATTAAAAACTTGAATATTATTTATAATGCCCGGCTTTATGCTCTATACTCAAGAATATTTTATCATATTGATCAAGTAAAAAATATGTAGCCAACAATCGACAATATATATCTACTAGTTAGTCTATGCCCTTTGGGAATAGTCTTGAGGTCATTTCTATGTAGAGAATACTGAAATGAGAAGTGTTGCGTTTATCTGTAAATTTTGAAGACAGAAATATCTAAATGAAATAATGCTCTTATATCAATAAAAAATTACATTAAATGAAACAAATTACTTTGTGTAAACCACTATAATCACATGTTATAATACCTTAATGTTTCAAAACGGATAGATAATAACATGAAATTTAAAAATGAAGAAACTATCGGTTTTGAAACATGTACCTAGATATTATAACATGTGATTATAGTGGTTTACACAAAGTAATTTGTTTCATGTAATTAAAATGATGCCACAAAGTAATTTTGCAAAGATTGAAGAAAAAATTCCGTGTTATCAAAAAAATATAATAACGATATTAGTAGACACCTATAAGACAACAATAAAATGGGTTGTTAACATAGACATATGAATATTACTAGACGAGAACACATAGGAGAGGGGTAAAAACTAACTATGGCGGGTCGAAGGGGAGTGAATTGACTGTAATGATATGTGATTTGTCAATAAATCAATCTGACAGTATATAATATATATTTTTATTGTTTATTCCGAGATCTGGAATAAACAGTAAAAAATAAAAAATAAAAAAATAGGCATCTCGCATAATATCACCATTTAGTTCTTAAAAGTAAAATCTGCTTTTAAATGAATAGACCTTTTTACATGGGAGCGCGAATTGATCGCCACCTGATTAACAAATTTGCGAAGTCGAAATACGGCAAAGTAAAGTTCGTAGCTATTTTCAGAGTCGAATATTATTTAATAATTGTTATTTATTTAATTACAAATGTTTCATACCCTTATCCCAGTAAACAGCGACGAGCACACTCGAGAAATGCCTCGCCAGATATATCGCGATGTCGTAGTATATGTTATTAAACTGATTATATGATCTGAATAAGCTTAAAGTATTGTAAAATAATGCTTACCTATGGAATGTAATACGACAATTGGGTTTATTCTCTTTATCACTTCTATTTTTACATGTTTTAATATCACAAGCCACCATTTTTGCCGTGTAATTTCGTAAAATGTACCGATGAGAGCTCGACGATAGTCCGCACAATAATGATGACGTCACATTTTCTAGATTCACGCGAAGCTATATGCGAACCCAGCCGGCTCCAAATGGAACTGGTACGGGGAGGGGGAAATAATACGCTTGGCAGGTCTAGTAATATTCATATGTCTATGGTTGTTAATAATTTATGAAAGGTATTACCCGAGTAATCTATAAAACCGGGGTGATTGTACCTACTAGTAAAAACCAAATAACTAGAAATTCAATCGTCAGAGATGACATGGAAACAAATATGGGAAAATCCGTATAATTTGAATAAAATCCTTGTAAACCAATCATGTTAACGGGGGGTTAATTTGAGGCCAAAATGCCCAACCAAATTGAAAAATTGTTGTTGTAATCAAAAGGTATATAAAATATCCAGTACGGATAGGTGCGACTTTATTTTTTTATTTTTTTTTTTTTTTTTTTTTTATTTATAAAAGAAAATCATAAGTCTTTAATATTACATAATTCTTTGGCTAATTACAATAAAAATAGTTTTTTTAACGAAATCTACCCAATTCAATAAAGAAAAACATTTCTCGTGTTTGAATTGGGGAGTAGTGCCATTCCAAAGGTAAGAGAAAAAATAAAATAGAAGAAAAAATTTGAGGTAACAAAATACATAAACTTATATAGGATGTTAACAAATATACATTGATAGTAAATATTTTTGCTTTTAAATGATGACGTATTATAGGTAATAAAAAAACTGAGTTTTGGATCATTTTGGAAGCAGCTTTGGAATTTTATTATGAGTTATTTGTATTTATTAAAAAATATCCTGTCTTATCCTCGGGGTTAAAATAAAAAATAAATCGTTAAAAACGGGTTTCTTTGAGTAGTATTTTTATTATATAAACGACTAATTTTTGTTCCAAAGTAAATAGATAATTTTTATTTTAATTTTAGATCCATCAAAATGCTTTCATTAAAAAAAAAATCTTAAAAAAATATAGTGTAATATTTTTTTTAAATGTTTAAATTTACTCGCGAATAATTGTCCTAGTTGCCCTAGTTGTTTTCAAACATTTTGAGTGTTACTTGTCTGTGCTAAAATTTGCCCTATACTCTTGTCTACTTTGATACCTTTTAAAACTTACGGTAACAATATGAAACCATTTTCATACTTAACTATTTCTGGAGTTAATAATCGAGACAAAGGCAAACTAATTATTTTTACCACAAAGGAATTTTTACAACCACAATTTTGTAAGTTTTTATCAAGATAACCTTTTAATGGCGTAGTCTTTAAATTTAATAAAAATCATTTTGCCTAACAATATCATTTAATCGATGTTTCGTTTTAAACAATTTTAATTAATTAAATTTTTTTAACGTAATGAGTTAAACGCAATTTTAATTAATGGAGACAATGCGAAACTCAATCGAAAATCTGAAACAGAAATATTAGAAAAAGATACGGTCACATCTGGGACACGAATCCAGGACCTTCGGCTTTCCTGGCCGCGGCTCTACCAACTGAGCGAATGTGTCCCTATCCGATTCCGTCATATTTAACTGTATCATACTTTGACTGAGAACTACCAACATTATCTTCATTTTCTTAAAGCATACTTTTATTGGCTGCTTCACTATGTATGATTGCAAGATTCAACTCGAACTAAATGCCACCTAGATAGTGTCTTGGATAAATTTATCAATTTATTTAATATGCGACATCTATTGACTTTTCTGCAAGTCTAGAATGAATATTTATTTTTATTTTACCTAACGAGTAAAAACGAAAATTATAATATTAAAAGACAACATTAGCGAAATTCAATCGATTCGATTGATATTTATTGTTTTCATTAATTAAAATTTAATTCTTTTTTTCCGGTTTCGAGTTAGAGAAGTTTAAGGTTTTTCTTATTTTGTAAATTGTGTTCGGAAAGGGTTATCATCATCACCATTATCACCGTCATCATTATCATCATTTTTTCCACAAAGCTGTTGTATGGCAGCTTGTCTATAGGTTATACCAATTAAACATTCTTCACATGATACATAAGGAAATATTTGTAAATACATTTGTAGTTTTAAGGAAACAGTAGAATAGATCACATAGTAATATTAGATAATTTAAATTAAATCTATAAAATCTATAAAATATCTCAATATACCTGCCTAATAACAAGATAATAACCTACATTAAGATATGCAAAGATACGTGAAGTTTTCGTTAAAACCACCTTAGGCCTACGAACGTACGTGATACGTGCATGTTGATTGTGCCCGTATCCCGTATCACTTTTTTTCTTTTTTTTTTTTTAATTATTGAAAAAAAAAAAAAAAATGTTTTAAAAACTTTTATTGACATATTGTAATAAACCTATAAACCGATAAACCTATTGTAAATGCATATATTTTGACAAAATCTTGTCAGATACGAGTATTTTGCGAAAATAACCCAAAGGTAGGGCGGTTAATTAACGACAGCTTTATCATTTTAGGGCCTGGTCTCTCATTTGTTTTGTTCACAGATCAACTCATTTTCTGGATTCCGTGCTTCATGACGCCTTGTGGAATATTCACAACACAAAACCTTCAACCAATCCTAACATAACCTCGACATAGAACCCTCCTTTATCGCTTAGATTGGAGCCTATGGCTGCTTTTATACACCATACACCAGTTTGTTTTTGATGTGTGTTTGTTTTAAATTGTTTTAATCCTCTGATCAAGAATATAAACCTATTATTATTATTTTAATAGCTGAGTTTAAATAACAGTTATTATGTTTTAAACTTATATTTTTTTCTTATTTTTATTTTCTATTTTTTTTTATTTTTTTTTTATTCTTTTTCCTATATCATTTTCTATATTCATATATCATCCTAATTTGACTCTCCTAAAACGGGATTCCTCCTAGTTGGGCAGTTAAAACATTTAATAAATAATGTATAATATATGTATAATCTTTTAATAAATAAAATAATAATAATTCCTATGGCAACATTACGGCTACGGCAACGGCATGTGCCATATCAATTCTTTAATACGAGTGAGGGAGACGTATGATAATGATTGCATTTTTCTCTTGAGTAGTGTGTTACGTAGTGTGTACGAAAGAGATGCAGAATAATTTTTTTATTTTATTTGGAAGCCCAACAGCTTACATTAAAATAAAGCATATCAATATCTAAGTTGCATTAATTGTACCATTAAAAGGTTTCCATTTTGGTATTAAAATATATACAGAACCTTGACAATTAAGAAAGATTACAAAACAAATTGTTTAAATAGGAATAGGTGGGAACTAGGATGGAGACATGGGGGGAGTCCATCTAGTTGAAGTATAGTATGTATACTAATAATAATATGCAGAGAAAAAAGGAAGTTCGTAGAATGGTGGTAGTTGTAGTTATATAGGTGGTAGTTCATATAATGACGGCCGGCGTTCTCCAGCGGTAGGGCGTTGGACTGCCATTCCGAAGGTCGCGGGTTCGAACCCATGTGCGCAAATAAATTGTATTTAATTGATTTGTGCTATTTCACAATTAATTATTTAAAAATAATTTAAAGAATATTTGCGTCACGTTCCAGAGTGGAAGATACTCTTAGTATCACCCTGGTGTAAGACCACCATTCAGAATTGAAACGTTGATTGAAATGGCTTTAGCCGCGTTCAGTGACTAGAACTGAATAGCCAGGTACTTTCCCACCTTCCCCACTTACCTTCAGCCTCACAACATACTTCAATTGGGGATGTCTCACTGGCTCCAGAAGGGAGCAGTTGGGACTCTTGTGAAGTTTCTCTATAAAAAAAATAAATATATATACATGAATGAACCTTTACAATTAAGAAAGATTACGAAACAAATAATAGGAATAGGTGGGAAGTAGGATGAAGACATGGGGGGAGTCCATCTAGTTGAAGTATAGTATGTATACTAATAATATGCAGAGAAAAAAGGAAGTTCATAGAATGGTGGTAGCATTCGATGAGTAACTTCGGTTGTTTTAAAGTATCGAGAGATCGCCTGTGTAACTTTAAGGAGTGTGATACAGAGTTTGAAATTTCAAATTATGTGTAGTGTGTTGAAAGTGTGTGATGAACGATAATCGAAGAATTTTGCTTAGAATTGGTGTTGCAACGAGGGAGGCTTAGAATTTTGCTTAGAATTGGTGTTGCAACGAGGGAGGCTTAGAATTTTGCTTAGAATTGGTGTTGCAACGAGGGAGGCTTAGAATTTTGTACTGATCTGGTTTGTTTGTCGGGAACTCGTAGTTGGAATCATTGTAAGAGTTCTGGGCAATCTACTACGGACCTGGATATTTATCTGTAGAAAGAGTACCTATATCAGCCAAGCTTCTTCGATCTTCCAATGATAAGATATTGAAGTACGCGGCGGAATCTTGGCGATTTAAGCGGGCGACATACGCGAAGCTCACATCAAAAGATACTGCGTTATAAAGTATCTTTTCTACCGACACACTACGTTATAAAATATTTCTTCCTACGGCAGGAGAAGGGGTCAGTTGAAATCGGAAGCGGTCGAGAGAATATCATTTCTTTGTACTGGATATGTCAACTTGACAGCTCCGTGTATTCAAAATGACTCCCTCTCCTGTTTACGGCGAAGGGGGGGGTCGCATAACTTTTCTGATATCGCGATCGTAGTGGTCACGAAAAATAACGCCGATTAGCGAAGTTTCAAACCGCGATCACAGCACATCATCTTTTTACGTTTGGCGGGTCTGTATGGGATTGTATGGCGAGCGCTATTGTGTTATAAGTATATTTTTGATGTGAGCTGCGAGTCTGTCGCTACCTTTATTGTTGTGATATGATTGTGATAAAGAATGTACGTTTTTTGCCTTGTCGTAATTGTATGAACCGTAAAAGCGCCCTACGTCAAACTCGTGCTATGCCTAGAGGTCGTTCAAAGCCTTCGTTAGTATAATGTTTTATTAATGTACTTTTTACGGTGTCTTATTAATAAAGTGACTCACAAAGAGCGCAGGTTAATGCAGGTGTTGGATCATTAAAGCATACAGTTTTTAGCAAATGCCTTTATTCACTTATACCTCGTATACGAGTCTACACCGGGATTAGAGTCGAGTCAGTGACACTTCGGAAGCGAGCAGAATAACAACTTCAAAATGTTCTTTCCTACTGATCGTCGGTTGTTTTTAGTTCTCGCAGTGGGAATTCTGCTAATAGATTTCTCGTGTTCCAGCGTTCGTAAGTAATTATATTTTTTTATTTTTTTTTTTTAATTTTGATAAACCTTGTTTACTTTTATTTATTGCTATTTTTTTTAAATTTATAAACTTTTATGCCAAAGTTTTGAATAAACAATATAAGTTCAATTCATAACCAAGGAACATAAAGAAAAGCAAACAAATGAAATAGTTTATTTCGCAGTTGTCTTAAGGGGATGGTAACGTATTTAATTTTTTTTTCAATTAATTGTTGTATTAAAATTTGAAACAAATCGGAGGAAAACTAACTAAATATTAACTTGTATAAATTTTTCATATTTTTCAATTTTTCAGTTCAATTATTTTTATAGTGTTTTCTGGTATACAAAATTGTAAAGCGATTTTCTGACACTTGTCATTTTTGAAATCGGTGAACAATTTAAATCAAAATCTACTCGACCGATTCTTTTGAATTTTTTGTATATTACTTCCTTACATGAATGACCAGGTAGAGCTTTTTTTATTTTGCATAATTATTGATTTTATAATAACAAATAGGTCCATTTATTAGACGAAAATCGGCATTTTCACTTCTAAGTGTCACCAAAAATCGAAAAAAAAAAATTCCTCCCAGGGATATCCAGGAAAGTGGTTATCTAATGATATCATTTTCATTTTTTTTATTTCAAATGATCCAGTGTTGAGTTATATATACTGTTCACCAGCGGTCAATTTTTTTTCGAGGCAATTTCAAAGTTTTTTTTTGTTATAAAAAATTAAAGAAATATGGTTACTATAATGTTACGATCAATTAAAATGTTACGGTGTAAAAATGAGCCTTTTTTATGTGTAAATAACATTACCATACCCTTAAGGTGAACTAGAAGTTCTATTTTTGCACGTACAATTAAATTACGTACAATTATGCAGTAAAGTGGTGCTATTATTTTCATATGAAGCAGATTAAAAACACATTATCGTCCTTGAGACTCTCAAGGACGACGCTGTTTTTTTCTCATGACCGCAGGATACTTTAATTAAAAATAAAACAAAAACTTTGTTTTGCTAATACCTTAGCTTCGCCTGGGCAGTATAAAACTCGACTCGATGGATTTATTTATGGGTCAATTATATTTGAAAACACTTTAATAATTTCAGTTGTAGCATTATTAATTTGAAGCACAAAAAATCCTTTGTATCTGACGCAACTTGTACGCAAATTTCAAATAAACCTAAAAAAAGCTCTTCACGATGAAGTATAATATTGTTTCTGGAGGAACAATATTAATAACTATGTGTAAATTGTTTAAAGTGGTTTTCACCGCTCTGTAAGTAATGAGTTCTATGATATTGACTTCTTCAAGGAGAGGTCATATAAAATACACTTATGCGTGTTTTTGAAGCAAAACTTCTTTACCCACGCTTGACTTGGGGAGTAAGCTGCGTGACGAGAGCGTTACGAAAGGTGTGATCGGGCGAGGCGAACGATAATAAATTTAAACAAAAAAAATATTTGTAAAAAATTGATATATGTATATACTTGTAAATATTATACATATAAATATATATAGATATATACATACATATAGATGGAGCTAAAAAAGTTTTACTTCAGTCGTGTGTTCTAAAGCACACTCGTTTTTTTTAAATCTTGCTTTTTAATATTATTTGAGTATATACTTTCTATTTTCATTGATATATATCTATTTTATCATTAAGTTGAATTTTAGTTTTGATTATTGGTATGGATTATTTATTTTGTTAAGATGTTGTTATTTTAATTTTTTGTGTATTTTCACTGTTCATATTTTTGAATTGTAATATAGCCTATATACGAGTATGTCTGCCATGAAAAGGACATGATTCTTGTTTGGTGGTCGTGTTCCTGAATATGGCGGATGAAAAACACTAAATAATGATTTTAGGTTTTCACGGCCAAAAGTATTTATTTATTTTTGCGGTGTTATGCCGTGTTACGCTATCTCTTTCTTTAGCCAACACATCTGCCTGATGATGGACACTGTAACGTTGTCCGAAACATTGGCTAAAGAAGGAGATAGCGTAACACGGCATAACACCCCAAAAATAAATAACAAAAAAAAACACCAAATATATTAAAATACGTAAACTTATTTTTAAAAAAATTTCATGATTGTTTTTCGACCAGCATCGTTCATCACACCATGTGCCCGTAATTCTCCCTCCTTCAACGCCTGTGTCCTGAAGGAAGGACGCAAGGTGCTGAAGAGGTTTGCTAGCGGGATCCCTGAGCTAGGGGTGGCCCCTCTGGACCCGCTAGTAATGGGGGACTTCGAGATGAACCTCAGCGGGCTGAGACTGAAGAATAAGAACGCTGTTATGAAGGGAATTAGGAATGCTCACCTTGATGAAGTGCTGTAAGTATTTTTGAAAATTAAATTAAGTTATGATATTTGTTATAATTTTCACATTTTACCTCCAATTTTCTAAGAATTGGAGGTAAAATTGGAGGTAAAATTAATACCTCCAATTTTCGAAGAATTGGAGGTAAAATTGAAGTCACGGCTACTCCCGTGATAATACTGGGAATATGTATATATATATGAGATAAAACACCTAGTCTGGACGCCCTTCTACAAAATTCATATTCATAATGTTGAAAACAATTAAAGAAAATTTCTACGTTTCATAAATTTTAAACTTAACATCCCTTTAGAGCACACAAATTACCTGTCATTAATGAATACCTAATTTAAATATTCCAAATTTAGAAAACAGACGAAAAATAAACGACCTAATCTTTTTATTAAAATTATTAAACTCTAATTTCGATTGTTATGAAGCCTTCAATAAATCTACACGTACCTACACGAACTACTAGACACTAGACAAACAATAACATTTTATATACACACTTCCAACTATAGTTTGCATTCCCCGATACAACGTTTACAAAGTCTTGGTACAAATACTTCTATATGGATGTATTTGACAATACTTTGAACTTAGAAAACTTCAAACACCATATGTGAGAACTATGGTAAACACCAATTTTATACATTTTTATTAACATTATTGTTGATTTGGACCATATTGGCAGACTATCTATTTTTACTTATATTCTATATTACCTACATTTTGTCAATTCATATATTTTGTTTCTTATATTTTCTGTTACTTGTATATAACTCTTTATTTTTACTGTAATTAATCTAAAAATGTATTGCTTTATATGTAAAAGCCCTATGGGCGTTTCAATAAATTAAAATTAAATATTATAAAAACATAGGATCTGTACAATACCATTATTAATACTCAGGCCCTAAGCTATTTTAACGATTTATCTGAATAAAAATTGAGAAATATTATTTTATTTAAAAAAAAACTAACGTTCATTTTTTATCAAAATCGACAAAAACCAGCAAAATGATTAATTTTATCGATGATTTTCATATATGTCGCTATTTTATTGATATTATAATATGTATTTTAACTTCTGTCCAATATTTTTAAATATTTTTGATACTGTAATTTTTTTGTATGTACGTAAAAAATATCTACTATTCGTGAGATATTTCTTGTAACTTTATTATTTCTAAATATGTATTAGAAAATAGACTCACTCCGAAATGAGATTATTTCTTATATAACTGGGTAATTAAAATGGTTAATGAATATAACATATTATTATTCCGTATATTTACTTTTATTTTACAATTTAAAACATAGCTAATAACACGTTTCGATGAGTAGTATGCAATAGTATCTCTACGACTATCCTATGATTTTTATAAGTAATTAGATACAATACAAAAACACAAGAAATAAAAACTAACACGCATGAAACAGTAGATCTCAGGATCAAAAATATCTTCAAAAAGCAAAAGGTAGTAGGAGATTTTCGAATATTGTCAGGATATACATAACCCAGAAATATTTGTCTTTCTTTTTAATAAAACAAAAAAAAACTACAATTAGAAAATTTAGACAAAAAACTTTTTAAATGAATATCCCACAATCATTAAAAAAATCCGAAAAACATTATAACATTTTATTTTTTAACTTAATGAGTTATGCCTCAAATTTATTGAAGACAATATTAGAGCAACTCAATCAAAGATGTAAATCAAAAAAAGATACGGTTACATTTAGGACTCGAACCCAGGACCTCCGGCTTTCCGGGACGCTAGTCTACCAACTGATCCAATGTCTCTCTATCCGATTCGGTCATATTAAACTGTACCATACTTCGACTGAGAACTACCAACATTATCTTTGTTTTCTTAACGCATATTTTTATTGGCTGCTATCTTTATGTATAGATAGATAGCATTTAGTTCGAGTTGAATCTTGCAATCATGCCAATCTTGTCATGGGTTCGAGTCCCAGATGTGACCTTTATTAATTAAAACATTATCTACAACATTTAAAACTCAGAAAAAAGCCGGATACAAAACATAAGGAAATCAGAAGAAACACGCCTACACCAAATACAGACTGAAACAGAAACTACCCAACAGCATTAAAAAAAACTTATCTTTGTTCTTCTTCTTCGGTGGCGCTACATCCCATATCGAGCTTTGACCTCCCGCAACATTCGCCTCCAACTCCTCCTGTTCTCAGCGGAACACTTCCAGTTTGATACCTGGAGAAGCTGTGCTGCATCACTCTTACATCGTCTTCCCACCTCAGTCTGGGTCTTCCCACTTTTCTCCTTCCACCTTCCAAAAAAACCAATACATAATATATTTATACTTCAGTGAAATCCTCAGCACGGGAGATTCTAGTGAGAATATCATTATTTCTACTTGTGGTAAAAAAGGAAAATAATAAAACATGTATTATTTTTATTAAAACGTATGTATTTTTTTTGTTTACAGAATAGAACCTGATAAACATAGGGGTAGTTGCGTGATAAGTGGAAACACAACCTCCACTGCTAACTATTCTATTGATGGAAGGTTCTTAACTTTTCCCATAACAGGATCTGGGAGATCTAAATTGAAAATGGGTAAGGAAGACTGATTATAAAATATTAAATCATGCAAAATTGCTTTAATTTTCAAAATTTTCAGGATTTTCCGTGGAATTGATTATCGGACACAATTGATTTTTGTATTTACCAAGTTTCGGCTTGATAAAAACTACATTATTTTTAAAATACACGTCAACCTTTATGAAGCGTTTAAACCTCAATAAAGCTTCAATGACAGGATCATGCGTGGATTTTGCATGAATCCAGTTCGTTATAGTATAACGTTATTGCATTTTTTTTATTTTACTCGGCTGGGTGACCAACAATGACATGTCGAAATTTTTTTATTTGTTTGGTTTTGAAGAAAAAAACATTAAAAAAAGTCATCCGATACCGATATTTCATTTACATTTTTTATTTCAAATAGGTACGTTGGGAATCAATAGTTAAAGTAATTCAAGTACCTACATCTCTTAGCAACCTATATATGTATATTATATATTTAATTCACCAGATTTACAGGAACGGGTTTAGTTTTTCCCATAGGAAAAACTAAACCCTTTCATACACTTTTCCATATAAATGATCATCTAGTAAATCCACGTTATGCAAGTGTATTATATCAGTATAATTAATACAAAACAATACAAGAACAACACGTTAATCTACCAAACTATTAAATGGGAATATAATTCACCGTCTCCAGATATTTTCATATCAGAGGGTTCGGCTCTGTGGAATTCCTAATTTGACCGATAAATCCTACTGATCCCTCAATATAAATATTTAAAAAATCTTTCGTAATTCTACATGTATTTAAAATGACTGATTTTTGCATTTTTATATACAAATTCTTTGACAAATCTAATATGCCTAAATTTTTAATAAGAGAGCTAGGTATAATGCCAGTAGCCGAAATAACAAAAGGTAATATTTTTATAGTCTGAGAATGCCAAATTCTTTTAATTTCATTTCCTAAATCTGTATACTTTCTTATTTTTTCAGAAACAGATTTTTGAATATTACAGGAATTTGGAATAGCTACATCAATAATATAAGTTATTTTTTTAATTTTGTCATGTAAAACTATATCAGGTCTATTATGACCAATTGGTCTGTCTGTTAGTATAGTTTTATCATAGTAAATTTTAAAGAAATTATTTTCTAAAAATGAATTTGGTTCGTATTCATAATATGGTACTATATTATGACAGTCAATCAAGTTATGTTTAATTACCAAACTTTGGTGAATTATTTTTAAAACCTGATTGTGCCTAAATGTATACTCAGACGGCGCTAATATAGAACATCCTGATATAATGTGTTCTATAGTTTCCGGTGTGTTCTATAGTTTCCGGACATTTTCTACATAAATCATCTATTTGATTTGGATCTTTGATTATATGCTTCCTATAATTTTTGGTATTAATTACTCTATCTTGAATAGCAAGCATAAAACCTTCTATTTCTGCGCTCAACTCTCCAATACTCAACCATTTGTTTGACGAAAGTTTGTCAACATACGTTTGGTTGAGATAATTGAAGTGTGTTGCGTGAATAATTTTATTTGACCAGGAATCTAATAATTCCTGGTTGGTATTTATAAAAATGTTGGCATTCTCGTCGTATAAATTTAAAGGTGAAATATTTCTGTCTGCCTTGCAAATTATTTTATGCAGCTCTGAGCTATTAGCTTTTCTATGAAAAAAATTTCTTAACATTTCTACCTGATTTTGTTTTAAAGAAGTTATTTTGACTATACCTCTACCTCCTAAATTTCTAGGTAAATTAATTCGTTCTATAGCTGAATTTGGATGATGACAATTAAACTTTGTTAACGTAGTTCTAATTAATCGTTCTAAGCTATCTAAATCTGTATTAGACCATTTAATTATACCAAATGAGTACGTTAATAGAGGTATTGCCCAACTATTTATTGCCTTTACTAAATTTTTAGCAGATAGATTGCATTTTAAAATTTTTCTTATCCTAGTTTGAAATTTAATCCTAATATCATTTTTAATATTAGTATGATCTAATCTATTCGATTGCGGGTATCCTAAGTATTTATAAACCTCATCCCCTTTCATACTTTTAATTTTGAAATTTCTAAATATACCCTCATCTCCATCTATAATTTTGCCTTTCTCTATATGGATCGTTCTACATTTATCTAGACCAAAAGTCATTTTAATATCATCTGAAAAAATTTTAACTACCTTAATCATTTTCTCTAAATTTGATTCAGAATTTGAAAATAATTTTATATCATCCATATATAATTATTATATTAAGACCGTTATCCGGTGTAACCTTCATAAGTTATAAAAAAAGCGTTGTTCTTATAAAAATAAAATGATTTTTTCTATGTGATATTCAACCCGATAACTTAGTCTGTTTTACCTTTAGTTACAAAAAAACACTTCGGATGTTTGTGGATTTGTTAGAACCGTCCATAAAAATAAAACGTAAACTAATTTTACCAAACCATTGTTAAATCAATGATAAATTATGTTTAAAATATGACAAAAGCCAGGTGCGATATCTTGATTAATTAATTATATCCTTGTTATATTATAATTAATTATATCCCTTTACAGAACAATTTCCATAAATTACAATAAGTATGTGAGGTTGAGAAGGAAATGAAAAAAACAGGTTGAGTTACTTACTTAAAGTCATTGAATGTATGTGTATGTAGGAATGTATGAGTATGTACACATGTGTACGGGATGTACTTGACTAACTTTAGCCTGAGATTCTCTGAGTAAAAATAGTTAATAAAATTTTGATCCTTTTTGATATAATGATATTTTTACAATTTTTTCTCAAAATACACAATTTTAAATATTTATTTTAACCTTTAATTACCGAAGAAAATATTAGCCACTCTTAATCGATAATTTGAAACGAAAAAATACAAAAAAGATATGGCCACATCTAGGAATTGAACCCAGATAGGACAAAGATAGCAGCCAATAAAAAAATTCGTAAGAAAATAAAGATAAAATCCGCAATCCTTCAACACACTACAAAATATAGGATAAAATCTCTGAACTATATTGCCTATACAGGCTATTAAGCTACGTACTTGACTTACTTTAACCAGTGATTCCTGACATTATTTGGAGTCAAAAATGGAAATAAAATTTTAGTATCAAAAAATTTATTTTTTTCTACAATAACTTAAATAATAGTAGGAGTTGGACATCTAGGGGCGGGGTAAGGGGTTGGTTGGTTACTTGGCTGAGTGACCAGTGACATGCGGAAGATTTTTTTTTTTGGATTTATAGAAAAAATTGAAAATAAAAATCATCAAAAAAGTCACCGGAGACCAAAATTTTATTAACATTTTTTACATCCAAATAATGTCAGTAATCACTGGTTAAAGTAAGTCAAGTACCTTACCTTAACATACTGTATAATTCATTTTCAGATATGTAGAAAAACATCCAGCATTGAAAAAAAAACATCAAAGAAATTGCAAAGCAATACTTTAAAAATAAATTTTAAAGTAGATACATACAAATGAAAATATGTCATTGTCTTCTAATTTTTTGTTCTATCTTATATGTCCTTGTTTTTCCTTTCTTTACTTATTTTCTCTTGTTGTTGGTTCTACTTAACCTGTCTTTATTTTTATTTTTATGCTGTACTGAATGAGAAACTTATTTTTTTATATCAAAATATACTTTTAAAATTGTACCTATGAATACAGATGAATTGTAAGTTCCTTCCGCCCTAAAATGAGTTTTGTAACTCGTCGGGATTGATCTATCAAGAAATAAAAAAAAAATATATTGTTGATAGTTCTTAGTCGAAGTATGATACAGTTATAAAGCTAAGGTCCTGGGTTCATTTCCTAAACGTGACCGTATATTTTTCTGATTTTTCTGTTTCAAATTATCGATTGAGAGTCCAGGCTAATATTATAGTTTTCAGTGATTTTAAAAATTTGCCATATACTGCTCAATACCTACTTATTCGTTTTGTGTTTTTGGTGAAAAAAAAACAATCAAGTCAAGTAGTTCCTTAACACCCTGTATAGTGTATAAAGTATAGAGAAAATATTTTAACTCACCAAGTAAATCAATTCCTTTTATTTTTAGGTGTCACAAAGATACCTGGTCCATAACTTGTTTCTGTGTAGTTGATCTCCTACTTGAGAAGGTACCTGTACAGTACAACGACAGATTTTTTTTATTTCGATAAAATTCCTATTAAGAAGGTCAGCAACTTTGTTATATTTTTTTTTTTACATTCTCCCCACAAGGACGAGTCGTAGAAGCGACCCGTTCTCAAGTGACAAATGTCAACCGTGTACATATGTTAGGCGCGCGTTATTTGTGTTTCCCGACTATGCACCGGTGCCGAGGGGATCAATGACGCTAGTTCCACGGAGCATCTTCCGTTGAAAGACCGGTAGAACAAGGATAGCATTCCTACCCAACGTCTGTGCTTTAAAGATTGCAATCCGTTTGTTAAAACCGGAGAATCTATCAAACGGACCGCCCGTTTATTTACAGAGTCGAGGGTTTTTCAGGTACTTTGGTGCTCCCGACCAGAGGCAGCTGCCAAATTCAACGGTGGGGCGCACTTGCGATTTCAGGTTTAGCAGTTGTGTAGTATTAAAGTATCTGAGAGCCGTACAGCTTCTGAGAGGCTAACTTAACTCTGGCTTCGATGGAGCCCCCGTACCTGAGCCGGTCACTTACACCGAGTTACACCAAGGTCACCGAGCATATCAACGGAGGGCCTGTTCGGAAGATTGCTACCGTTGAAGGAGACTAGATTGTCATTTCGATCCCCTTTAGAAGTGACCAGACATGTTTGGGTCTTTGAAACATTTTTAATATTTTTACCAGCTGACATGAACCTCGCTTGAGATTATAAAATGGTTTGTGGGAAATTTTTGAGGTTATTAATTCTGCTAAACTGGGTGTACACTGTACAGCGCAACACGTATACGTTGGCGAAAAGGAAGGCGCTCTCATCTATGTCTACGACATTATGATAGTAACAATAATAAAATTTGGATAATTTGTAGAGCGCTGTTTTCGTGGATAATCACTTCAAATGGGGTACAATTTATTATGATATCTTAGGGTACCTATATCAAATTTTATTTACAAAACGATACAGAAAACATACTTGCCTGGCAGGTCACTTCCGTTAAACATACTTTTATGATAAAGTTTATGCATGGAGAAGATACTACTTTGCACGCGGAGGACACAATTTTTAAAACACTAAACTTTGCATAATTTTACATTATATACCTTCATTATTGATATTACATTTATGCGAAGATTAGGGCCAAAGATAGAGTTAATATTATGAATTATAAGTATTTAATTTAAGAATGGAGAATTTTTGGACTTTTTAGGTCTGGATAATTTTTAAGAAATGACGTTTACAAAGACTCACAAGTTTTTTTTGCATATATTTTTACATAATTAGTTTTATACAATGTCGCGGGCTGTGAAGGGTTGCAAAATTAAAATCTATTTATTTATTTGTTTTTATTCTCGATCTTACATATCACATATGATTAATAAATCAGTAACAGTGTGAATATAGGTTATAGCACTGTAATTTTAAGGATCAATTGTTATTAAAAATTATGAATTCCTTCTACTTCCATCACTAGGTATATTATAAGCAAAAAATCTTGTTTGTACGATAGTGTATAGCTTATTAGAAGCGTGATGCCTGGATTGGGTACCCAATGATTTGGATCACTCGGCTACTAACTGCTCTTTTTAAGGGATACAGTTAGGAGGGCCATGCAATGTCTGTGTATTCGTTACATATTTTTTCAAACATTCTTTGTTTGTAATATTATATATAAATAATTTAAACTACCTACAACAATCAGTATAAAATTCTATGATAAAATTACTAGTTCAAAGGCATATTATTTTTTCACTGAAACGAAAAACATCATTGCACACACACAAAATATCTAACTTGTTTCTTAAAACTTCGCAAAATCACTAAACAATTAACTTTGTATTAAACCACTAAAATTAAATTATTATATAATAGTGGTTTAATACAAAGTTATTTGTTTAAATTAATATCTAACTTGTCACCAAGTAATATAAAAAATTTCGATTCACCAGATATTTATATGCATGTTGAAAACATGTCTACTAAGTAGAGATGCTTTATACTAAGGGGGTTTCTCACCATCCTCCTAATAGCTTATCCATACTATAAAGTTTATTTTCCAATTACAATTTACGATTTATTTATTTATTAATTGGGAGTTTATTATTCGGTACTCGAACCTATGAACAGTGGCTATATATTGGATAAGTTGGTCGAGTTTTCTAACAATTGCAAATATTTTATTTTTAATAATTATCGTTATAGTATAAGGATATATATAGGATAAGCTATTAGGAGGATGGTGAGAAACCCCCTAAGTCATGTGTTTTAATAGTGACAGCCTGTATTATTACCAATAATAAATACGCCAAGTAAATGTTTATAATGAAATATATTGTCTCCACGGTAAATGACAATAATATCAAGATTACGTCGAGCAGTTTAAATTCCCAGCCATTTTCCAGTTGTTGGTAGTACGGGCAGCGTTTCCATTGTTGCCAACTGGCCGGTGTCGGTAGTCACAGTCAATCCCTTCTTTACCGACCGCAGGGGCCGTAGAAGTTTCCCAGTTGGCCCCCAGAGACGCTAGCAGTACCTCTGGCGGCAATATTTAAATACGTCGCTATCAGTATAGTTATATTGTAATTAGTTATATTGTAATTAGGCGATCCGCTCACTGAGGCAACTGAAAACTGTCAACTGGCAACTGTCTTTGTATGACAATGTGATGGCCCGCACACTACCCAATCACTCAAAAACCCGTTGTCAATGGTAACGCAAGCGGTGACTCGCGACTCGCACTGCGATTGCACTGGCCGGCCATTGCTAGTTGCCAGCTGTCAGCTGATTGTTCTTCGTCTATGGTTAAACAAGCTTTTTGACCAATCAAGGACGTAGAAACCAGCCGGTTTTAGTTTGGTTTCAGTTGCCTCGTCAGCGGAGCGCCTTAGTAATAATATTACGTACATATGTTTACATTGAGATTGAAAAATATTGTAATTGAACAAATATTGAAATTAAACCAAAAATTTAATTGAACTTTAAAATTCTTTTGACGGCTTAATTGCGATTTAGCGGGATTTTCCATGTGAAACAATAAAAAAAAATACTAATAAGTTACTTCTTCGATCTTCGCAAAATTACTTTGTGGCGTAATTTTTAAATAAATTAAACAAATAACTTGGTGTACACCACCTGTATAATCACAATTATCGACATGTTTCGAAACCGAAGGTTTCTTCGTCAGCATAATGAGAACATTATTTTGATGAAAACCAAGTTATTTGTTTCATTAAAAGGCTAGACTTTGAACCACACGCGGAACACCCGCGTCTGTCATTCTGTCTCGCTCACAATAAGCTCACGCACACTTACAATACATGCGAATGCGAAATGTGCGAATGAGACAACGCTCAAATTTACCTACAGAAATCGCTCGAAAAGGGGTTTATGGAGAATACACTTTTCTACACAGAAACTTTCACGAAATTGAAATTTAAAAAAATATATACGTTTTAGAAAGAAGAAGCTACGTCGGTAGCTTTTTATAATTTTATAATTCTTTATGAGAGTTGAGTTAGCAGCACTTTTTCCTTAAATAATATTTTTTGATAAATCGTTCATGTTTGTCAGTGAATTTTTACGTTAATACGAAACACATCGAAAATTCGAAAACATACCGACATAGTTTTCACCCTCTAGAAGGCAGTATATAATATATTCATTTTGTGCAATTTTCGATGTAGAAAAGTGTTTTTTCCCGGGCGTCCTTTTTGTATGGGCCGAAAAGCGAAGTCTATCATCTTAAATTAATAATAAGTTGGTCATAGATATTAATTTATTATGTTTTATAATTTAAGTGAACTACATGATGAAGATAACGTGGGCTTACGATCTGGAAAAAGGAAAGGACGGAAAGGATCACATTGTCCTGAAGGACTCAACAACCAGCCAAGAAATGGACAACATGATAATCCGCATGGAAGGACTCTTCGGTAACGACAAGGTTTTAGGTGAGACCACCATACATAATTTCATTTTAATTACTGCAAATGAATGCACTTCTTTTACTGGGATATGCAGATATCCGATACTCGACGATTCAAGTATCTTGGCGACTACCACCATATATCTGCACGGAAGCTCGTCTACTGTAATGTATCATAATAGTCTATAGCGGTATACACACCACGCTGCGAACAGCCCGATATATCGGGCTTTTAGCAGCTGGCTAAAAATCGAAGGTTGAAGGTTGACTCCTGTCTCTTTTTTCCTCATGCGAACCCGTAACATTCTGTTTCATGTTGCCTTCTGTCTCTTTTATTACACAACAAATTCAATATCACCATCTCATTTCCTTAAATAATTTCCGTAATGTATAAGTTATAAATATACACAACATCGTAAAAAAAAATTGTACACAAAAAATCTCACAAATCCAAAGCCCGTGCATGGATATTATTATATTTACAACCCTCATACTTTTTCATGTCTACAAATTCCTCTCCTTGCTTTTCTTAAAAAGACACTCCATTCAGTATCTCCAACGATGACATAGGCCCCGAGATAAACCATTTTCTTAAAGCCTCCCAGGTTTTTTTTAAACATTAACTAGACGACCGTCCGTGGTCGAGTGGTAAGACACTTGCCTCCCAATCGGAAGGTCGCGGCTTGCGCAAATAAATTTTATTTGATTAATTTGTGTTATTTCACAATTAATTAATAAAAATAATATATACTATATTAGCGGCACGTTCCAGAGTGGAAGATACTGTCAGTATCGCCCTGGTGTAAGACCACCATTCAGAATTGAAACGTTGCTTAATAACGGCTTTAGCCATGTTTAGTTAGTAGATCTGAATAGCCAGGTACTTTCCTACCTTCCTCTTCCCCGTCTCCTTCCCTTCCCCACTTTCCTTCAGCCTCACAACATACCCCAATTGGGGATGCCATAGTCTCACTGGCTCCAGACGGGAGCAGTTGGGACTCTTGTGAGGTATTCTCTATAAAAAAAGGAGGTCTTGAGGAAAATAATTTCCCCGCAGGGCCTATGTCGTCTATGAAGATGCTGATTGGAGGGTCTTTTTGGGGAGAGGAAGGAGTTAACATGGGTCTTGAAGAGACCCATGTTGTAGTAGGGAGGAAACACAGAGGCAGGCAAATCGTTTCACAGCCGAGCTGTTGAACTCAAGAACCCGTTCTCATGTGAGAAATGTCAACCGTGTATATATTTTGGGCGTGCGTTTGGCGTGTTTCCCGACTAAGCACCGGTGCCGAGAGAATCAATGATGCTACTTCCTCAAAGCATCTTCCATTGAAATACCGAAAAAGGACAGAATTCCACCCGACGTCTGTGCTCTAAAGATTGCAATCCGTTTGTTAATACGGGAGAATCTGTCAAACGGATTGCCCGTTTCTGCACAGAGTCAAGGGTTTTTTCCAAGTATTGTGGGGCTCCAGAGGTCGATGCCAAATTCAACCGTGGGGCGCACTTGCAATTTTACAGGGTTATCAGTTGATACTATTGAAGTATCTGCGTGCCCTGTACAGTACACTAAGCCCAGTTTTTGAGAGGCTAGCTTAATTCAGGCTGCAATGGAGCCCCCGTACCTGAGCTGGTCACTTAAAGTTACACCAAGCACAATGGAGGGCCTGTTCGGAAGATTGCTTCCGTCGAAGGAGATTAGATTTTCATTTCTATCTCTCTTAGTCGTAATCAGACATGCTTGGGTCTTTGAAACATTGAATTCGACGAGGTTATTCTTACCCTTACAAGAAAAGACCGTCCACTCTTTGTTTGAAAGTCCTCCGAGCTGTTGGAGTTTGTGTTGTTAATGTGGATTTAATTTAATATAGTAATAATTTTATCACATTTTTATGATAATTTAATATAACATAAAATTAAAGTATTTTTCTTTTTAAACGATAATAATAAATTGCATCATTCTGATCGGATTGTCTAAGTATACTTATTCTGCTTTTCATTTACTGTGTATTTCTTCAAAACAAAGTATTTTAGTATTGTTTCAAACGGACGACTTAGTGTGAGCGTATGCTGAGATTCAGTCGGCGCAGCACGTGCAGACTTTGCATGTGCAGATTTTGT
Organism: Limnephilus auricula; assembly: GCA_951813805.1. NCBI lineage: Eukaryota > Metazoa > Arthropoda > Insecta > Trichoptera > Limnephilidae > Limnephilus > Limnephilus auricula. The sequence continues at coordinate 6,924,743 of OX638401.1, forward strand.
AATGTATGGACTTGTGTGAAACGATGTCTGCCTCTCATACATTGTTTTATACAAATCCATACAAAATCTGCACCTGTAAAGTTTGCACGTGCTGCGTCGCCTGAATCTCAGCTTACGCTCACCCTTATGCCTGTACGGTCCCTTGGTGGTATCTGGAGGTCTGGAGTCGTAAATGCAGATCCAATTTGTGACTTCTTTCGTTTTCCATAACAAGGGGGTTAATCGTACAATAACGTTGGAGATAATGAAACGCTTGTGTTAAATTACTGGTATATCTATTGGTTAATTGCGTATAAAAAGATCAGATTGCTATAAAACTGAAATGATTTTAGATGCTGGCGGCTGTAAGACTTTTAGAATTGAATTTTTGCAAGGAATTGATAATACTAAGTTTCATGACTTGACAATTTTCTAGTGAAAGCATAGACAAAATGATACAAAGACAATTTATTGTAGAAAAATTAAGATTAAACTGACACAGACGAAAAATTGAATGTAAAAGAGTCCACAGACAGAAAAGAAGCAAGATGAATTTAACTATAAAATGACAGGTAGAAAATTAAGTTAAATATTTAAAATAGGATGCTAAAACATCCAACAATGCAACGATTTAAGGTAGATTCAGACTGGGTCGACGTACGTACGCATCGCTACGCCAAACAATGCTTAGCAACCATACATTTTTCTATGAAAATGGCCACAGACATCGCACGTCGCGATGCATGTGGCCAATGTGATTCTAAAACATACATTTTCATTGAAAATCTATGGTTGCTAAGTAGCCCAGATGTTGTTAGGCGTAGCGATGCATACGTACGTCGACCCAGTCTGAATCTACCATTATTGTCTTAATTTTATGAGTATCTATATTTAATAGGTAGAGATGTTTTAAAGAATATGTTTCTTATATTTCCAGGTGATACAATGAACAGAATCCTGAATGAAAACTGGCGCTTAATATTGAAGGACATAGAAGGACCTTCTATAAAGGTAATGCAGAAGAAGATGTTTGTCATCTTCAATCAGTTCTACAGTCAAATCCCATACGAAGAACTTTTCCCTCTCGAGTAAAAATACACTAATTAAGTATGGCGTTGACCAATTACTAATAGGAATTTCGGTGATTCTTGCTCAACAAAATATGTCGATGTAAAATTATGTTGTTTATTATGAATATTTTTTTGTAAAAATAACTGCAAACTCAATTGTTAACTTTGATAAACCTTACAAATAGATAGATAAATCTAGTAAATAAAAAAAATATTCAAAAGAAAACTGTTTTATTTAACATACTGAATAAGAAAGTATTTACAAAATATTTGCCTAAGGGGGTTTCTCACCAACCTACCAATAGCTTTACTACCCTAAAAACGAATATTATTAAAAATAAAAATAAAATACTTGCAGTGGCTAGAAAACTCGGCCAACTTCTTCGATCTATAGCCACTATTCATGGGTTCGAGTACCGAGTTATAAACAAATCGAAATAAATAAATCGTTAATCCAAAATATTCGTTATTAGTGTAGATAAGCTATTGGGAGGATGGTGTGAAACCCCCTAAGGATCATAGCTCAATAAAAAAATAATGAACACCGTTAGTAAATTATTATTTACCAGAGTGATCGCCAATGTCGAGGGAACCTGATAGAGCACACAAAGAAGAAAAAGAAGTAATTTTTTATCAAAAATTAATTATTCAAATAAAATAGTTTTGGTACCTCCTTTATCGCCTGTCTGATATGATAAAATATTTATCAGTTCCAATTTGTAAATTATAAGTTCATTGAACTTGAATAATTTTACATATTACGCAGTAATGTTTAGTTACAGCGCGAAGGATTTAATCAAACATATTTCGAGTGAAAATGTAGGTATATGCCATTTTGCAAAACAATGATATTTAAAAAAAATTAAAAACCATAAAAATGTTCTTTTCATCACACTTCACAACTGAGTAATCGGGTATAGCCTAGCGGGTCACGTGATAAGCACTCCGTCTCATTTCAACAGCACGGTAACACGGGATTTATTTCTGATATTAACTACCGTATGTATTCCTCTTTGCCCAGAATACTAATGGAGAGAAATAATTTTTTTAAATTTTTTTATTGATTTTTAATTTTTTTTATTTAAACATGTTTAGAGTTACAATACTTACAACTTAATATAATATAACATTTGAATCAGTCTCCTAATAAAGCTACAATAATCCTAATAAAGCATTTGCTTGTGTTTAGGAGACGACAACTATATATTTTTACATCTATTTAAATTACAAATATTATTAAAAAAACTATAAGTAATTTTATAAGAAAATTCATCGAAAGTAATAAAAACATAGGTGAGTTATAAATGATACCAGACAAGAATATACAATAAAAGTACCTAATTAAAAGGTAAGTTATAAATGATACAAGAAAATAATAAGCAAACATAATATCAAACAATAAGAAAATTATTCCAACTCCGTGGACAACTTCAATCTGTTACTAAACAAATACAAATACTGTTACTTACGCAGTTCATTTACGTACTATAAATACTGTATAAACATTGACGAAAATGATAAATGTAAACGTAAAATGTAAAAGCCCCTAAGAAAGGCGTTAATAAATTAATAATTATTTTTTTTATAGAAAAACATATAATCAGACAGCAATTTGACTTCTACTATTTTTACTCCAAATATGCTCAGGAATCGCTGGTTAAAATCCTTTACCTAAAATATTTTTTTATCTACTAATATCGCACAATTATTATAAGCAATAATTATTAGCCTAAAACACTCATCCATATTGAAAAAACTTCCCGAGAAAAGTTACATACCGCCGACGGGACCCGCGCTCCTCTGATTGCCGGTCAGGCTATCCACTAAGCTACGGCGGCTTATCTCTTACCCGCCAAATGATTCAATATATACTAGTGTTTCATTCAACAATTACCGCTCATTACATTTTTTCATCTGCAAACAACCAACTTTTTTATATGAGAAATTGTAAGTGCTGAATTTCTCAATAGGTGGCGTCGAGACATATGATGTCCACATTTTTTGGTGAAATACTTTTAACTCGTCAAATATTAATTATTATTACATTGTCTATTAAATAGTCTTAAACATTAGTTTATCATTATTGTAGAAAGCAATCACTTTGTGGTTTGGCATATTTAATAGAAATAAAACACTTTTTTTGTTTTAAAATTTACTTTACCGACCGATCTCGCTTTACTCAAGCATCTTCAGGGTACAGATTAATACAAATTAATACTAGTATTAATTTGTACCCTGAAGATGCTTGAGTAAAGCGAAACCGGTCGGTAAAGTAAATTAATAAATATCGTGGTTTTAAAACAAAAAAAGTGTTTTATTTTTATTAGTTTATCAATTTAATAATAATTTATAAAAATCGCATTTTCTTGTATTCCATTTTGGTATTCCATCAAAAATTGAGTTCTATTGATTGAGATATGTGAAATAGATTTAACTGCACAATCTCGTCTTGCAAACCTTCGTGATTGGTACGAGGGCATCAGTTCGGCTGAGTTGTTCCTGGTTCAGACTCCAGTTTTAAGATGTACTTGATGATTTCCATCCTCCGGTAAGAAAAGGAAACCAGTATAAGAATAAAAACAAAAATAAGTACCTATGAATTGTAAGAATATAACGTAGGTATCTTGTAGGTATTTATATAGTTTCATTGGATAGATTAAACAGAAAGCAATATTCGATAACATGCAATATTGGTAAATACTGAATATGAAATTTCAAAAACTGACAGAAAAACTATCGCACTTCCCCTAGAAAAGTGTCTTGTAAAGAAAGTTGATTTTACAGGAGAGGTAAAACAAATTAATGAATGATGATCAAGCATCCCCGTCGAAACGAGATACTAGCGACATCTTGCGAAGATGAAGTGATCTAAGTTAAATACGATTTTCGTGGGGCATAGATAATCACGATCGCTTTATTTTTCAGAGATAAATTGTGAAATGGAAAATTTTGTTTTACATTGGGTTCCATTACAACTCAACAAAGTGGCATTTCAACACCCCTATGAAAGATCATTAAAATTTAAGAAAAAAAAAAGAAAAATGGAACATAACCTAACCTAATGTAGGTAACCTATTTAACCATATTTTATTTTATTCACTCTTAATGACTTTTCAAAGGAGGTGTTGAAGTTGTACATTGTTGAGTTGTCCTGTCATGATTACATTGACCAGAATTATTTATTGAATATTCATTTAGATTTTTAGAAAAGGTGTTCCATACAAAGAAAATCCGATATGTTTATCCGGGACACTATCTAGGTTACAAACCAATTCTTTAGAACTTTGTGATCATTTAAAAAAGTAGCACCCCAGAATATGGGTAAATTAGTCAAAGATAATATTGTTGATTCAGAATTTGAAATATGAGATCGACAAAAATGACCAGAAGATAAGAGGTCCCAATGGACGAGTTGTTTAAGGCGTTTATCCCGGTAAGACCAGAGATCCTGCGTTCGAGTCCCAGTTGCGAACGTTACCATTTTATTTTTCTGTGTCTTGCTCTTTTTCATATTTTCGTTTTGATTTATTAGTTTTTTGGGGATAATTTACGTGTGGGGATGATGATTGTGGTATAAATCAAATAAGTCTCTACACTGTACTCAGAAGTTAATCTATACAATTACATCCAATAACTGCCGTTCCATTATTTATTAATTGCATTGAATAAGTAAACGCAAGTGAAAGCGAACGAGTTGTTGACAGTCCGGCAGTTTAGAACAGAATGGATTCTGTTAGTTTAAATCATTCAGTCGACGATGACTTGTTGAGAGGTCTCTATTAGTAAGTGTGGAACCATCAATGAAATAATAAATTAAATAAAAACAAAGACTGTACTAAAAAAAAAAACAATAAATAAAAATGTAGTATTCGCATATACAATACAATTCATTTGATCTGGAGTACTGCACATACAGAGAAAATTCCACAATTTAATAAAAAGCTTTCTATTTAGTTATAAATAATTATCGTTGATATATATGTACATTGTACATGTTCAATATTGTACAATCCATGTATAAATTATTTGATTAGAGTATATGATTAATCAGAGGAAAACTATTGTTTATTAAAGATAATTTATCTTACTAATATTATAAACGCGAAAGTTTGTATGGATGTATGTATGTTTGTTACTCTTTAAATCGAAATTTAATGCATGGATTTTGATGAAACTTTACAATAACATAGCTCATACATCAGAATAACATATAGGCTATAATTTATAAAGCTAGCTATTTATTTTCAATATATTGAAAATAATAATTATAGTTTAATAGAAAACGTCAAAATTTGAGAATGACATTTTGCAAAACAATGATTGTTAAATCAATGTTCTATTTTTGGAAAATATTTTAATTAATGAATTTATTTGAAGTACTCGCCTAATACTTTGAATCTAATAAAGAATTTATACATATTTTAAATAAATAGGTTAAGAATTTTGGTATAAACGTAGATGGGGCCTAGGAAAAGAAAATAGATTACTCGAAGTACTAATTCTACGCGGACGAAGTCGCGGGCAGAAGCTTGTATATAATAATACAATTCACATGGAAAATATTTTTACAATGTCTGTGTTACCTATTCGTTAGTCAGTAATCTTAGTAGAATTTATGTCATATCGCATTGCAGAAAAATCATTGGCCATTTACCAAAAACAACAATTGCTTTCGAAATTTTTCTGTGAAACCGAAAAGTGTTGATTGGCTGAAAATTTGCTGTAGTTCTGTCCAATCACTAATAAAATAGGGAAGTTGAGTGAAAAATATTTTGACTTATAAAAAATATGTTCATGTAGATGATATGCAAACCTAAATACCAATATATATATATATATATATATTTTAAGTTCGTTTTCATAATTAAATTAATTCTACAAGTTTGAATTTATAATACCGCATAATACCGTACGGGAGAGTTCGTGACGTAACCCGGTCCTTGATTGTGTGAAATATAAGGTAAAATATTTACAAAACCGTTTCACTCTTAATATGGACGAAAAATAAATTAAAAAAGTTGTGGTAGTTAGATATTAACTAGTAGTAATTATATCATTTACTGGGATTTCTAAAAAGTGCATTTTAATGGTTATTTTTTAAATTTAAAAACACGAAATGTCATTTTTCAACGAAACTTGCAACAGTTCCTAACATAGCGGTCGGTGAAAAATTACATTTCGTGTTTTTAAATTTAAAAAATAACCATTAAAATGCACTTTTTTCGAAATTTTGGTAAATGCATTGATTAGTAGATACTAGTTAATATCTAACTACTACAACTTTTTAAATTTATTTTTTATAAGCGTGAAACGGTTTTGTAAATATTTTACCTTATATTTCACACAATCAAGCACCGGGTTACGTCACGAACTCTCCCGCACGGTATTATGCTCTTGCCGGTGTTTTCGCGGGCTTAATAAAATTCAAACTTGTAGAATTAATTTAATTATGAAAACGAACATTAAAAAAAAAAAAAAACTTAAGTGTGAACATTGATAAAATTTAAAAAAAAAAACTCAACTTCCTTATTGTATAGCAATTTTATCCAAGATGATGATTTGAAATGAAATGAAAGTTTATTGTCAATTTTGTGCAATCACTAATGAAAATATAAAGCAGTTTGGTCTAATCACTAATGAAAATGAATAGAGGTTTTGACCAATCGCTAATGAAAATGTGTAGCAGTTTTATCCAATCACCGATGAAAATTTTTTTTAATTTTTTTTATAGTGTATACCTCACAAGAGTCCCAACTGCTCCCGTCTGGAGCCGGTGAGACTATGGCATCCCCAATTGGGGTATGTTATGAGGCTGAAGGTAAGTGGGGAAGGGAAGGAGACGAGGAAGAGGAAGGTGGGAAGGTACCTTAATATTCAGATCTTCTCACTAAACATGGCTAAAGCCATTTCAAGCAACGTTTCAATTCTGAATGGTGGTCTTACACCAGGGCGATACTAAGAGTATCTTCCACTCTGGAACGTGCCGCAAATATACTATATATTATTTTAAATAATTAATTGTGAAAAAACACAAATCAATTAAATAAAATTTATTTGCGCACGCCGGTTTCGAACCCGCGGCCATCGGGATGGGAGTTCAACCGCTGCCGCTGGACTACGCTGGCCGTCATTGTTATAGTCATCGTCATATAGCCGTTTTGTCCAATCACAAATTAAAATAAATAGCATTTTTATACATTCCCTATTGTAAATGCATATCAGTTTTGTCCAATCACTAATGAAAATGTATGGCCGTTTTATTTAATCACAGAGGAAAATGTATAGCTCTTTAGTCCAATCACAAATGCTATTATATAGCCGTTTTGTCCAATCACTAATAAAAATATATAGCTGTTTTGTCCAAGCACTAATGAAAATATATAGCCGTTTTGTCCAAGCACTAATGAAAATGTATAACCGTTTTGTCGAATCACAAATGAAAATGTATAACCGTTTTGTACAATCACAAACGAAAATGTGTAGCAGTTTTGTCCAATCACAAACGAAAATAAATAGCATTTTTGTACAATCACTATTGAAAATGTATAGCAGTTTTGTCCAATCACTAATTAAAATGCATGGCCGTTTTATTTACTCACAAAAGGAAAATGTATAGCTGTTTAGTCCAATCACAAATGAAAATATATAGCAGTTTTGTACAATCGCTATTGAAAATAGATAGCAGTTTTGTCCAATCAATAATAAAAATGTATGTTTTATTTAATCACTAAGGAAAATGTATAGCCGTTTAGTCCAATCACAAATGAAAATGTTTAGCAATTTTGTACAATCGGTATTGAAAATGCATGGCAGTTTTGTCCAATTGCCATTGAAAATGTGTAGCACTTTTGTGCAATCGCTAATAAAAATGTATAGCTACGATAATCTGTAAATATTATTTTCACCGTATTATTTTGCTACGTTCAAAACGTAATTTCGATTCAATTTAATATCAGCAACATTCCCTCAATTTAGTTTTGTTTACTCAAAACTTGTTTTCCGCTAAATCCCCAAACTATCAACATTAAGCAAGCACTAAGAATATTTGGTTTCCCTTTCGCCATATAAGCCGTCGACAGTCGAAAATTATACAATTTTAGTTTCGTCAATGGACCCAGTAGCCGGCTACAAAATGTCGACAGGAAAAGTGAAAATTTCTGTTATTTTCGGAATAACGCTGTGCGCATTTTTTACTTTTGGAGAAGCCAAAAAATTACGTAAGTTTTTAAACTTATGAAAGCTTTTTGTAATAACTAAATTTTATACAGTTAATCTTAATACAAATCATAAAAGGAAGAAAAACTTTTTCGATCTGGTCTCGTTTATTGAATAAACCATTTGTTTCGTCGTATTACGGGTCTCGATTCAGCTGTTATTTAAAAAACTAATATACATTTATATTTTATAGCCCATAAGTGTGCCAACACTATACAATAGTTTTGCTTTATCACAGCTTTCGTAAATAATTACAAAAATATTAAAATGTGTGAAATAAATTCCTGCCTTTTCGAAATTTGTATTTCATATTTAATTCTCCATTTTAAGTGCATCTTGTGATATATTTTTTCAACACGTTTATGGAAAAAAATAATGTTACATTATTTACAGTAAATATGTTACCAATATAATTAGAATATGCTAATATATTATATTGTTGGAGACAAAAAAACACGTTTATTGTTTTAAAATTATAAATTAAAAATATGAAATAATAATCATTTTCCGTAATTTGCCGAATTGCACACATTCAATAAAAAGTCATGCTTATGCAACCATTATGGATTATAATATTTAGTGATTTTTTTAAATATATATTTTTTTTATAATATTATTATTTTATTTCTGGATGGAGACTTAATATTCTCTGCAGAAAATTATGTTTATTTTAATATTGAGGTTTGTCACATTCGCAAGATTTAAGTGGAACAAAACATTAAAAACCAAAAAGACAAACATTGATTTGAGGTTATTATGTTAAAAATGATAAAATTTCATCATATTTTTTATGTATTTATTATCAATATTATATTGGAAATATAATACGGGTATATCTAACTATGTAAGTAACTGTTCCTAATGACAGATGAATGTTTAAGTTAATGAGTTATGTCACTCTTGAGAGGGTATTACCAGAGAATACCGGACATTAATCCTTTTCAAATCAAATTCTAGAAGTATAGACAATTTTTTTACAAAAAAACATAAATTGATTTTGAAAGATTTTTTGTTATTTTATCTGGTACACGCAGTTTTAACATTTTGCAAGACTAAGTGTATTTTTAATATACTAAGGTTATACCGTTGGTCGTTGGCAGATTTGTTCAATTCACAAATTTCAAATCATATGATCATACAATAAAATAAATCATTCATAATCTAGTCAACACAGTTTTCGGAATTAAAGTTTTAGTTAAATTAAAATCATTAAAAAATAAATCCGAGAACATGTTTTGTGACAAAAATACCTCAGTTTATCTATTTATTTAAGGTTAGAATATATTAGACCTTAAATAAATAGTTTCTGTATTTTGAATTAGTGAGCCAGGTACAAATAATACATATTTAAAAATAAAATAATATGAATACCACACAAGAGTCCCATCTGCCATAGTGAGACATTTTTCTTTTTATTTAAGGTCTGACAAACTAAAATATTTAAAAAAAAATTACACACTTATTATGTTTAGACATTATTGAAAAATTATAAATACTTATGATCAAAAAATACTTACAAAAAGTACACGATTTTTAATAATTTATCGTCGTGCGTTTTGAACATTTTTATTGCTTACTTAAATGTAGGTATATATAAAAGCAAGTTTTGAATTATATAAATCGATATTAAATTTTTGTCTAAAAAATTTGATACGGCGAATAATCGATCTTTCTCCTTGAAACCTTTTAAATTTTTATTCTCAGCTGCTGGTCAATCGCTCTTAAGTTAATGAATTATGTCACTCTTAACTCTTAACCCGTTATAGTGAGCTGTAATTGTATTAATGATGATTTGATGATTGAAGGTTACCTGTCTTATATAACCTAGATAAGTTGTTTAGTAAGATAAACCTGTTTGTAACATATAACATATAACCAAGCGCATATTGGAGAGGGGTTTCTGAAATTGTTAAAAAGTGTAATTCTTAATTAATAATACCTACTTAATAAAGTACACAATATATATATATATATATGAAGAAAAACGATAATTACATAATAATACAAGACGCATAATTGCATAAAAATTAAGCAAAAAGTCACGATTATTATGACATTTTTATTTTATTTTTATGTTGACAAATAAATTTTCTACAGTGAGTCTAAGTTTTCCATTTTTGTAATACCGCCAGAACGATATTTTTATCGTGTGACGTCATAAGCGTTAACCGGATTTAAAAAAATTAAAACAGTAATAACTTTCTTGTTTGTTGACGTGCGTGTTTGGCGCCGTTGCCATCCACGGGCCGTTTTGGTTTGGTCGGTTTTTGGTCGTTTTAAAAATGAATAAATTTGAATGAAAACATAAAAAACAATCATTTTTAGTACGATGATAAAAATCAGAAAAATGATCTTTAAATATTCCATACATTTTCAATACGTTTGTGAGAATACCCTATTGGAGCATTTGGTTCCTTAAAAAAGGCAATCTGCCTAGTTAGGGACTATTATAAACTTGACAACATATTAAATGTGTTGTTGTTTTAAATATTCTAGATAAATTGTAATTAGTAATTTATTGTTCAATTTTATTCACACCCTATTATGTTATTTGCTTTTTAAATGCATTTCCTTAATTTAATTAAATTACCAAAATAAAATGTTTTAAGGGTGCGTTTAATATACAATAATAAAAAAACGGTAGTCAGTTGGTTAGGAACTAACGTGAACTTTAAACAATTACAGGAATAGGGAAGTTGAATGAGAAATATTTTGACTTATAAAAAATATGTTCATGTAGATGACATGCAAACTTAAATACCAGTATATATTTTTTTATTTTTTAAAGTTCGTTTTCATAATTAAATTAAATCTACAAGGTTGAATTTTAATAAAGCCCGTGAAAACGCCGGCAAGAGTATAATACCGTGCGGGATTGTTCGTGACGTCACCCGGTCCTTGATTGTGTGAAATATAAGGTAAAATATTTACAAAACCGGGTCACGCTTAATATGGACGAAAAAAATAATTTAAAAAAGTTGTAGTAGTTAGATATTAACTAATAATAATATTTCACCGACCGCTATGTTAGGAACTGTTGCAAGTTTCGTTGAAAAATGACATTTCGTGTTTTTAAATTTAAAAAGTGACCATTAAATTGCACTTTTTTCGAAATTCCGGTAAATGAATTGATTAGTACTAGTTCATATCTAACTACTACAACTTTTTAAATTTATTTTTTTCGTCCATATTAAGCGTGACCCAGTTTTGTAAATATTTTACCTTATATTTCACACAATCATGGACCGGGTAACGTCACGAACTCTTCCGCACGGTATTATACTCTTGCCGGCGTTTTCGCGGGCTTAATAAAATTCAAACTTGTAGAATTAATTTAATTATGAAAACGAACTTAAAAAAAAAAAATATTATTTAAGTTTTCATGTGAACATTGATAAAATTTTTTTATCAAATCGACTCAACTTCATTATTCTCAAAAGTAAGAACCAATTCATATCTGCTAGAGCAATATATGTTTCATAAAAAAATATTGAATTTATTCCCATGATCTACAGCCCACAAGATGAGTTAATGATATATTTAAAAATGAAAACCTTGTCATAAATAACATAAACATCATGTTTCCAATATAACTAACTGCCTTTGAACGATCGCTGACATAATATAAACGAAGTGACATAACCTTGAAATAATTTCTTCGAAAACTCGTTCGTAACATTGCCATCACGAATTGAAAATCTGTCACCGTGAAATTACATTATTGAGATAAAATATATAATTTTTTATTACAACCATTAAAAACCATCCAAAGAAACTTGAAATCAAAATTAATTGAGAATATTTACATATTTTTATCGTTCATTGAATTCGCGCAGAAGCGCCTAATAAAATTTGAATATCCTGCGATAGATCGGCCTACAATTAATACTATTGCGATTTTTTTTAGTTTAGTATGTTATTATGTAACTATTATATAATATATAAAACTAGGTACCAACAGAGGCGGCTCCTTGGTATGTGTATTTGTAAATTGCACTGCTTGTCTTCAACCTTCACCTAACTTATAATGACATCATCTTCACGGAGAAAAATGTTATTCTAAAATACGATTATTTTATTCGTAAAAACGGTTAAAAACGGGACTGAAGTTCTTACGAACAATTTAACAGTGTTTCAATGTTTATTGGCGGGAACATGTGAGAATAATTTGTTGATATACGTAATTTCGTACGTAGACCAACAAATTATTCTTACTTTTTCCCGCCAATAAACGTAGAAACACTGTTAATTTGTTCGTAAAACCTTCAGTCCCATTTTTAGCTGTTTTTACGAATAAAATAATCGTATTTTAGAATAACATTTTTCTCCGTGTACACCCCAGCCATCGATATAAGAAAGTACGCTCCATCCATAATTCCTGCCAGAGACCCTAGCACACTCGATCGATAACGATCGATAGGATAACTATCGGTAACTTCTCATCGTTCCCTAGGACAACTGCATATCGCTAACTTACAAACCACAGTTGATGTCGAATATGTTAAGTACACTTAGTAATTGTGAACTGTCACTTATTCGTTGGCGATCTGTAGTCATGCTAGGGAAAGATGAGAAGTTACCGATAGTTATCCTTTCGTAACCAAACGAGACGAGCATATTACGATATGCACAAAACTTGGTTTTACCATTCTATGGAGACAGTATGGTATCGAGACAGCTCGAAAAGCCGAAACTGTGATATGAGTGAGACAAATCAGTGTTGAAGCAGTGCCGATATATAACTCATCCCGTGCACTAGCGACGCATGCGCGAAGCTCTTTATAGACAAGTGAATTTTCCACCACTTAGATCATGCTTAATCGTTTAGAAATACTAATGTACAATTTTAGGGCTCCAAAATTACGAATTGGAAATCGTGCGCGGTGAATTTAAACTGTTCCGCGAGATTTTCAGCGATGAATTGCGTGTTTTTACCATCGAGATTATTTTACGAATACGTATTTTTATTAATTTATTTTACAAATATAACTTAGTGGAGTGAGTGAATTGCAGTATCCTCTTCAATTAATTTGCTACACCTATATTACACAATAGTGGTCATTTTAAAAGTGAAATTCACTGCTGGCAATTTCAGTCACGAGCCGGATCTGACTACCGTTAAAGATATTATTTTGTTGTATTGCTAAGAAGTATAATATAGAAACGTAACTAATGTTTAATTTAATAGTTATGCAACTAAAATCTTCGTATTACATGCCTACTACAGTGCAAACTTGAGCAATGCTTGTAGCTTTCTTTTCCTAATATCATCTATACGATGTGTTTATTTATTATGACATATTTTAAGTTATTGTTATAACGTTTACATATATTATATCTTTTGCAATATGTAATATCGTTGCATGATTTCAATTCGCGGTTTTCTTTTCCTAACAGAAACTTGTTAATAATTTATTAGCTGCTGGTGGTTTGTGTTTGTCTTCGTCTCTCGCATCATCATTAGCATTTATAACATTTTTACGTCGTGTCTTCAACTCATTGCTCTGACTCTGAACTCCAAACATCCATTTCCTTGTTTTTTAGTTACGTGAAAATAAATTTGTATTATACTGTATTTTAAAGGAGGTAAATATACATAGATTCTTGTACGATCAGATGGGTTGAGAGGAACGGCTTCGCCTTTTTCATACGAAACTTAAATTTTTAAAAATTGATATATTTTAGCCTGGCCTCCACAGTTAAGTGTAAGTTTTAGATATTGTATATTATCAGATAATTTTAGAATATTTTTAAAGTTATCGATTTCTCTGTGCTTAACCCCCTGGGTAAAATCTGAATATTTTCAAAGATGTTTAAAAGTAGTTTTCTATAGTGGCGAAATAATCATAGATACTCGTATAATGAAACACGATCAAGGTTATATAAATTGTGAAAATAAATTTGGGCACCATAATTATGCTGTTTCAAAATTATATAACATAGTAACTTATACACTTTTATTGCGTCAAAATGGATTATTTCTCTTGAAAGGACATAAAAGCAATAAAAAAATCAGTAGGATAGTAAAAGTAATGCGACAGTAATATATATTCATCTTTGTCATTTATAAATTAATAGTATATTATATTGCCTAAATCATTTTTTCGTCATTTTCCTGCTAAATCAATAGCATAACAAATTATATGCATACGAGTATATTTATTCTTTCATCTTATTCCTTTTTAAATTGATAGCATTTTTTTTTCAAATCAACTACCTTCACCCGACATTGTTTACATTGAAATGAGCTAGGGCATTAGGCGCCTTTAGCTTAGGGCATTAGAAATGTTAATGTAACAATATTGTTTTATTTTATTTATTTAATATTTATAGTTTTTTTACAATACATACACAATTTTTACATGTTATACAGAGTTAAAACATTAGATAAGAATAGCTTTTCCTCACCATAAAGAGACGAGGCTCTTGTGTTTATGAGGGAATTTTAGTTCAATTATAAATATCATGTATGAAAGTAAATAATACAAAATGGCAAAAACAAGGGATTTATCAATAACGGGTTTCAATGTTTGAAATAAAAAAAAGTTATAATATTGAGATATGGACTATTATAGTAGTTTTAGGTATTTTTTTAAATTTGCTGAAATTCCTGAATATTTTCTATGACTTATAGATATAATGGTATGTTTGTTATGATATGTTATACCTAGAATATAGATAAATATTTTGAGTGTGCTTTGTGTTAAATTTACGGATTTTGATAGTATTCTGAAATCTTGTTGATCAATGGAATTGTAACTTATTTAACTGTATTTCTTTTTGTAAATTTGTGGTATTGAATATTTTTTATATATTTTGTCTATTGTAGGTACCTACATTGGATATTGAAAAGAGAATTTCAGTAGAAAATTGGATTGTTTTTTTTTTCAATATTACTTTAATTATCAATCTTTCAACAATTTTAAGTGGATTTAAAATATTATTATAAGTTCCTCCCCAACCAATAATACCATATTGCAATATAGATTGAACAATTGCATAGTACACTATTTTTAAGTTTTCTTTCAAGTTATTATTTTATGTTATTTTTGTTACTTTGAATATTTGTTAACCTCAACACAGTCTTGTCCTGGTGAGGTTGAAAATTATATTATAAACTGTAATACCTAACATGAGAAGAAACAATAAATAAATAAAATAAAAATATACATCAAAGTAGATAAAATACATAACAAATGAAAAGGCTCGAAATCATTAATACATTGTGTAAAATATTAAGATAATTACAAAAATATGTCAACGATTTTCACATTAAAATATGTAAATAACTCAAATACCTATAACGAAGTAAGATTTTGAGAGTACCAGGAAGTTAGAGACACATATACAAAGTCATTGCAAAACTTAAAAGTCTTCAACCTAATTTCAGCATCCTTCATTCAACCATGCAGTCTCTCTGACCGTGACCTGGGTACCTGTGTCAGAGAAACCGCACAGAAGGCCCTCCAGTACATGGACAAGGGTCTCCCAGACCTAGGCATCCCAGGGATAGACCCTCTGCTGGTGGGGGACATCTCAGTCGATCAACCATCCCTCAAGGTTAAGTTTAAGGATGCCACCATTATTGGGCTCAAGTCTTGCAAGATCAATGCTTTGAAGTAAGTCTATCTTTAAGCTAAGTTTTCTTTGTGGGAGATGTCTTGTTTGTACTCGTATTTTGTGTGTAAAATCTTGCTTTGATGTTGGAATGTGGTTTTTTTGTTGTTTCTTGTTATTGTGTGGTGTTCTTTATTCGTGATGTCTTGTTCATGTGTGATGTCTTCTTGGTTGTGATGTTATTTTGTAGATTAAGTGTGATTATGGTCTCTTGGGTATTGATGATGTCTTGTCTATGTATTGTTTTGTAGATGTTTGGTAATGCTGATGTTTTGTTAGTATTTGGTTCCTTGTCAGTGTGTGTTATTTTTGAATTGTTATATTATTATTTGATGTCTTGTTAGTGCGTGATTTCATACATATTAATTTTATTTGTAATTCTCAAATTTCAGAATAGATACAATAAAGAAAAGAATATTCCTGAACTACACTAAAAACGGTTCCTTCACCGGGAAATACAATGTCGATGGACAAATTCTGATCATTCCTATCAGAGGAGATGGAGATTCCAAAATAGTATTCAGTAAGAATCTAAGATATCTTCTTTCTGAAAATTAATAAAAACCCTATTCTTACTTATTTCATAGGCATTATTAAAAAAGTAAAATGTTTATCGGCTAAGAGCACCCTTTAAATTCCGACCAATCAATTCATTTCAGCAAGTCTTTGGACTGAGATGATTTCTGTATGAAATTATTTTACAACGTAGTTTTAAAAGTTTGGCAGATGTAAAAAAGTTTCTAAAGCATGACTGTTTAAATGTTTATTTTGCAGCTAATTTGAACTACGTTTTCAAACTCGACTACGACACTTACATAGGACCTGATGGGAAGGAGCATTGGAAAATATTAAAACACAAAGTGACCTATAATCCCGAAAAGGCTCAATTCCATTTCAGCAACCTGTTTAACGGAAATAAACAACTAGGTAAACCTTTCTATCATATTTTTCAATTTATTTAAACTTACAACCTCCATGGTTTGATTACGATACTTACCTACTAATTCGGAGGTCGCAGGTTTAAGGTTTTAGGTTTTTTTTTCTACTTTATTTGTTATTGCACAATTTTTTTTTCACATGATTATTGGCTACTTGATTAGGCACGTCTCCCTGTTTTCGTAATATTTTTATTTCACAATTTATTCAGTAAAATAATAAATTAGTATGTTTGTTGCACGTTCCAGAGTGGTAGATACTTTCAGTATCGCCCTGGTGAAAGATCAGCACTCGGAACCGAAACGTTGTTTAAAATGTCTTTAAACGTATTTAGATCTGGATACGCAGATACTTCCCCACCTTACCCTTCCCAGTATTTTCTGCCTCACAAAATACCGAAATGGGGATGCCATAGTCTCACCGGCTCCTGGCCGTTGGGAGGAGTTGGAACTCTTTGGCGGTATTAACATGAAAAATATTGGTCATTTTACCGGCAACGAAAAAATGTGCTAAAAATAATCAATTTTCAAGAAAGAAACATTAGATAAATTATGGTAAAAACATTTTCGTACATTTTTGTTTATACACGATTGTGTCACACATTGTGCCTCAATTCCATCACGTTTAATATCAAAGTATTCCAAAAACTATATTCATTTTACCATTTTCACAAATTAATCTATAAGCTCCAGAAATAAAAACACACAAATTGTAATTCTATTTGCATACTATTTACAAATACTTTACGATCTAGAAACTACAACTGATTATTTATTAATTTTTATTTTTAACTTAATGATAAATAAATGATAAACAATATAAAAATAAATAATCCAAAAAATAAACCTCAAATTGTAATATTTTAATTAATGAAGACAACATTAGTGAAACTCAATCGAAATTCAGAAAAAGATACGGTCACATCTGGAACTCGGACCCAGGACTTTCTGCTTTCCGGGCCGTGGCTCTACCAACTGAGCTACTGTGTCCCGAGAGAAGGTCCTGGGTCCGAGTCCCAGATGTGACCGTATCTTTTTCTAATTTTTTAGTTTCAGATTTTCGATTGAGTTTCTATAATATTGTCTTCAATAATATATCATTTATTTATTTATAAAATACAGAATTTATTATTATTCAGATGCATTAAAACTTTGACTGTCCAACAAGGACTACGTATTCCCATTTTCGGACAGTCAAATTAACACGTCAAAGTTCATATTACATCATATTTATTATAAGGAAAAAAGAAACACAGTTCACTCTTATATTAATAATCAGGGGTATTCGAATTCGAACGAAAGTGAGCAATGTAGTTACGCTTATGAATGCTGCAGTAGAAATGTGTATTTTATTGTCTTGTGGGGTATTCGACAGTTGTTTATGAGTTGCAGGAGTTCGCATCAGTCGAATTTAGAGTTTAGTATTTTTAATAAAAAGCTTAAGTCGTTTATTTTACGTCTATCTTCTAATGTTTGTATTTTCAGAATATTTAATAAGAAATTATATTTTAAGTCTTCTAGTAGGATGTTTAATTTAAATTTATAAAACGCATAATTTTTGTTTGTATTTGCTCAATGTTATTAATAAGAATTTTGTACAATGGAGACCAAACTACAGAGTTATATTCAATAATATATTATGATAATAACAGTACTTCATCCGCGTTATTAAATATGTTTACATTTCTAACTAGAACGATTAGCACCACGACAAAACATGTTGGACAAATCAAACCAAAGTATTTGTTTATGTTGTTGGAATGATAAATATTTATGTTTATCTTTTTATTTTTCAGCTGACACCGCCTTGCGAGTTGTGAATGATAATTGGAAGATAATATTCACAGATCTGTCGCCACCGATAATGGTCAAGGTGACGAAAAGCATCGTTAATGTTATTGGAAAATTCTTTGAAGCTGTCCCCGTGGAAGACCTATTTGCACCTTGAATTTACCTTGAAATAAAATCATCACGATTTTTGATAAGTCGTACGGCTGGGCGATTTTTTTCATACAGAACTTAAATTCGGATTTGAGGCCAAAATAATTAACCAAACTGAAGAAATTTTTTTTTTATATCAAAAGGAATTGCAAATATCTAATACGGATATGTCCTACTTTATTTGTTTGTGTTTTGAATTATGAAATATAGGCTATTAAATAAATTAATTTTTCAATATTTTACAGGCAACTTTAAAATTCTTTTTTGAGTTAATGTAACTATTAAAAGGGGAATATTGCCCTTCTTACGATGCTAAAATATTAAAATTTATAATAAAAAATTGAAATATGCTTTAAAAATTGAATTTGGGTCAAGATATTTAATTTATATTCATCATATCTTATGTAAATCTGTCATTTATAAGTTAAGTTTAAGCCCATAAAAATCATTTTTTTTATAATTTTGATTTTACAATCATAATATTTACAAACAAAATATGGTAAAATTACTTTATCGATTGTAATGTTATCGCAAAAAATCTCCAAAGTTGCCGCCGATGGGACTCGAACCCGCGCCCCTCTGATTGCCGGTCGGGAGCTCATAGCTTAGTGGATAAAGCTCCTGACCGGCAATCAGAGTGGCGCGGGTTCGAGTCCCATCGGCGGCTTGTATCCTTTCTCGGGAAGTTTTTTCAATATGGATGAGTATTTCAGGCTAATAATTATAATATTGTGAAAACTTGAAAAAATTTCAAACCTAAAAAAATAAATAGTACCTACATATCCGTGTACTAGATATTTGCTATTCCTTTAAAAAAAAAACAAATATTCAGTTTCAAATTCAAATTTAACTTTTTTTATGAAATAGGCCGCTCAGCCGTCTCTCTTAGGATACCTATAAAATATGTCACGCATAAGGTTTGTAAATAAATATCTTAAATAAATATAAAAAAGTTGGTATTATTATTGACGGAAATGAGGTTGACATTAAAAAAAGGTTTACCTATATGTGACACATAATAAAAGCTATGAAAATGTCATAATGATAATTTTGTCTGTTCCACTACCTGTCTATTAGAAACTTGTTAAGTTTATAGCCTTGTCCGGCTCCCTAGCACATCGATAACTTTCGGTAACTTCTCATCTTTCCAAAGGACAACTGCAGATCGCTAACTTACAAACAACAGTTGTTGTCGAATATATTAAGAACCTTAATCAGAGTGAACTAGTATTTATTATTTGGGATCTGCAGTCATGCTAGGGAACGATGAGTATTTATTGATACAATCCTTATCGATCGGCCTTGCTAGGGGGGCAGAAATACCATATTTATTGGTAAAATGATAAAAAGTTAGTGCCTGCCTATGTAAAATATTACCTATATATATATATATAGTACAGCTCCCTTAAGGTGATTTTTTAAATCAGCCAAATATTATTATTATTATCGACACTCCAAATAAAAGGTTACTTTTGACACAATAATATTATTTTACAATCTTAGATTTTTCTCCAGACTTTATTCTAACCTATGAATTGGAAAAAAAAGAAGATTTTATTTTGGAGTTTCGATGTCAGTAAAGTTAACTGAACTTAAGACATAAAAAAAACACCTAAGGATAATCCTATTTTAAAATAATACAACACTTTAATTTACCTTACGGTTTCGCTTGGCTGCTTCATCGGGGTAACATTTTTAACTATAATCCAAGATTCACGTGAAGCCGTACGCGAGTCCAGCCGGCTCCAAGTGGAACCGGTATGGGGAGGAGGAAATAATACACTTTTTTATGACTTAGGGCAGGTCTATTAATATTCATATGTCTATGGACGCTACAGATAATGAACCACTCACTTGCTTCGTCCAGAGTCCAGACAGCGTGCACATTGCACGTGCGCGATTTACAAGAAAATTAATAATTAAGCATTCAAGAAGGCAAAATAAAGTGTACGAAAATCAATTGTGATTCTTGTAATTCATTCAAGCCCTCCCACCTATGTTTAAGTATTTCAAAGTTTAATTGATAGTTGTCAACGTTCACCTGCTACCCATGGTGTCCAGTTGGAGGTACTTAGTGATGGAGCATACGACGCGGTGTAAATACTATGCTGCGAGGAAGGTCAAAATAGTGACAAACTAGACATATTGACTTATTACCACCGCACAGATGTTATATTTAAGCCTACCTGAGAACAAACTTAAGGCTGGCGTAACTATTTAAGGTTAACTTAAGAAATGTTTTCTTTCACAGAACTCGCTAGAATGTTATTCAGGGAGAAAATATGGTATGTCAGAACATGGAAATAGTTTATTTGGAAAGCTAGCCCGAAAACGATTAATTTGAGATGATCATAAAACATTATTTATTGCACTCAGAACATGGAAATGGTTTCTGCCCCAATGACCTCTAGCAATTTTCTCAATAAATTCTATTTTAGAGATGACAAAACATTTCATTCGGAACAAGGGAATGGTTTCTTTGCAGGACTCGAAAGTATTTTTTTTTTTAATTTTTCTTTATTAATTAAATTGTTTGTTATATGTTTTGAGATTTTTTGACAACCATGTTAGGCATATGCCAGTGTTGTGGTGGTCGAATATTAAGATTTTATTAAGATAATTAAAGAGTACTATATTTTTTCCCTTCAATGCATCCGAATGGGTTTATTCCAGAGATCGCAATAAAGTGATGCTTCACCAATTGATTGCCTCCGAATTTGGAAATAATTTCTCTTTAATTTTTTTTTTAATATTAAAGATGATAAAATACTTTTTTCCGAACATGGGCATTTTTTTCACAGAATAATTAATGTAAATTAAATTAATTTTAAAATAATAAAGTTTATGTAAATTTGCTCTAATTAATAATAATTAATTAGAGCAAATTTACATAAACTCTAACACCCACACTAAATGGAAAGAATTCTTTCCCGAGCTCGATCGAAAGGTAAGTATTCTAGATGCCTAAACCTATAACATGTCCCGGTTTGACTGGGATTATGCCAGATCAAAGGTTTGTCCCGGCATTTGAAAAAGTGTCTTTGCAAATGCAGTTTTCTAAAACACGAATAGCTTCAGTCAGAACACCAGAATGCATTGGTTCTCTCTCCTCAGTGAATATGAACGGGTGTTTTAATCCGACTTTCATGAACATAAATACTGCAGTCAGAACACGAGAATGGTTTATATGCGCTGTGATAACATTATTATCACAGCGCATATAAACCATTCCCGTGTATATAGAGTGCCGTTTTAATTCCTATTTCGTGTAATATAAAATTGTAGTCCGAACATGAGAATGGTCCGGGGAAACAGGTTGAATAGCTAAATCAACTAAAAATGATACAAAGTTAAAGCGCTTCTTAGGTCCGGGAAATAATACTTTTTAAATTAAATTAAACAAATAACTTTTTATCAACCATTATTATATAATCACAATTACCAAATTTTTATTTTATGATTTTTGTAATTGTGATTTAATAGTGGTTGATACAAAGTTATTTGTTTAATTTAATTAAAAATGATGCCACAAAGTGATTTTGCGAAGTTTGAAGAAATACTTTTTGCCGGTCCGCAGATCTAAAAAGGTTGGGTTTTAGAGCATTTCAATTTTCCGGGATCGTAATGGGGCCGACAGACTTAGCTATAAAAGCGCCAGCGGGAATTCCTCTTGGGAATGTATGGCGAGCTATATTATATGCCAATACGCCAAGCCAAATAACGCTGGCGCTTTATATGTAGCTGAGTCTGACACTAGTGTTATGTAAACGAGCGCCTGTAACAAATTCCCCACTAGCGACACCCTTGATATCATAGTTTAAGTTTGTAGTAGGTATATCTGCCTTCGAGCGGTCCACGTCATCTATGAAAAATATCTGTAAGCATTTAATTATTGATTAAAAAAAACTCTAATGCTTCATTGATAAATCTTATCTTATTTAGCTTTAGTTTGAAGAGCAATCGTGAGATGGCGTGTATCATAAATCCGTTTTTAATTATTCAGATTTATTTATTCATTGGTTAATAATATGGTACAGTAGGAAAGTTGAGTTAATTTTCACGCGGCCAATACTAGGTCTGAATAATTGACAGAGTTACTACGCTCTTCCTATTTTCCCCATTTTAAATTCATAAAGTTTTCAAAATAGACTTTGAAGTGTCGGAAATGTACTTTAATCTAGAATTATTGTTAACAAAACAGTAGTACGTAAAATAGATATAATATATAGTATACCTGTAAAGGATTATATACTAATTATTGTTCAGAAGAGCGAAAATAAAGTTTTTTAATAAAAATAAAACACTTATTTTGTGTAAAACCACGTGTTATAATTAATTAATTTACCGACCGGTTTCGCATTGCTCGAGCATCACCAGGGTACAAATTAATACTAATTAAGTATTCATTTAGTTTATTTCAACTTAATGAGTTAATCCTCAAATTGTAATATTTTAATTAATATATAATAATTACATAGGGACACATTAGCTCAGTTGGTAGAGCCGTGGCCCGAAAGCCGAAGATCCTGGGTTCGAATCCTAGATGAGACATTACCTTTTTTTTTCTTTGATTGAGTGTCGCTAAAATTGTATTTATTTAGTACTAATTTGTATCACGATGATGCTTTTGCAAAGCGAAACCGGTCGGTATATAGATTAATTAAAACTCGTGGTTTTTCATAAAATAGGTGTTATTTACTTTTATTAAATATATCGAACCACAAAGAGATTGATTTCTACAATAATATAATAATAGAAAGTTTTTTTATTTTTCCAAAAAATCAGATAGGTATTCTGTTTTTGTTGACCTTTTGTAAATCTAATAGATCTTTCAGAACACTTAATGTTTTTTGTAAATTTCTTTAATGATAATTTCTTTTAATAAATTTAATTTTTCAGTAAAAAATCCTCCGTAGTAAAAGACACATTTATTTTACTGGAAATATTTCGACGGTGCAGATCGAAAAAGTAAAAAAAAACGTGAAAAATTACATATCTTATGTTTTATTTATTTTTATTGAAGCATTTTAAATTTCCGCTGTCGATATGTATGATGAAATACTTTTTTTTAAGGTCTTGGGTTCGAGTCCTAGATGTGCCCGTTCTTTCTCTGATTTTCTGTTTCAAATATATATTATCATCATTAATTTAAATATTATATTTTGAGGTCTACTTAGCGAGTTGTGCAAAAAGTTCTACAACTCTTTTATATTAGTTTGAAAAAATATCTTATAATTAATCCAAAAATTTTAAATATCCTTCCGCTTTTTTCCCCTTAACTAAATCGAGCTCATTCTTTTCAGCTAGTGTTTCTTTCCACTACCTTCAACCTCACGACATACCCCAAATGGGGATGCCATAGTCTCACTGGCTGTAGGCGGGAGCAGTTGGGACTCTTGTGCGGTATTCATATTATTTTATTTTTAAATATGTGTTATATGTACCTAGCTCACTAATTCAAAATAAAGAAACGATTTAATATAAAATAATTTTTATTTTTTAAATTTTTATTCTACAAGTACCTCACCAAAAATAACCCTAATTAGATATTATTCTAAATGATTCTCTTTGATTATCGCCTCGTAAGCATTTTTGATCAGAACATCAAATATTATTTAAAAAAATGAGTGCGTCTAACCTTTATACGCTGTTGAAGTAAAACTTCTTTGTCTAAAAAACAAAAAACTAAATAAAAATTTGCATATTTTAGGTAGCGGAACATGATTAGGTTGTTGATTATTTCGTTAACAAATTTATAGACGAAGGGGTAAAATTTTCTTGCGATTCAGCCATTTGAATTCTAAACAACACTATTTTTATTGTCATACTACTGCCACTATTTAATTCAATAGCTAGAATTCACAATAATCAGAGAGAAAAATGTATTAATATGCATCGTAAAAAATAATACAAATCAAAAGGTTCAACTAAAATCTTCAGTTAGATCATATAATAATCTACAAAACAAAACAAAAATCTCATGAACTTACCTTATACATTAGTAAATGGGTGATAAACAAAGGTAGATAAACGGGTGATGTCTGACGTTTGAGTTTGCTTTGACTTTTTATCAATTGACTCATTGTTGCCATACCTACGACGTTAATATGATGAAATATAAATCGATCGTCATTTTCGTTAATGTTACTTCCGTCCAAAAAAGATTTGAGTTACCCGTCGCAATGCCCCTAAAGAAGTCTTACTTTTAAAATTGGCGTCGTAAATTGATATTCCGGCCTTGTGTACGCCGTTGAAAGATTAACCTGTGAATATTTTGGACCCAAGGATAATAAATAAACGTATAAAAAGCGTCCGGGGATAAAGTGCAGTTACTTCAGAGGTGATTCTACAAGTTAGTGCAAGTTAAAAGTATAAATAAGTTTTTAGAAATCCCAACATTGAAATCAGTTTTTAGGTTGGATTGGAAAAAAAATTATGGGAAAAACAATGAAATTTCAAAAAATATGTTTCGTTTTTCAAAAGAAGTAAACACATTGTGACTTGACATCTTACTAACATTATAAACGCGAAAGTTTGTATGGATGTGTGTATGTTTGTTACTCTTTAAATCAAAATTTAATGAATGGATTTTAATGAAACTTTACAATAATATAGCTTATACATCAGAATAACATATAGGCTACAGTTTATAAAGCTAGCTATTTATTTTCAATATATTGAAAATAATAATTATTGTTTAATAGAAAACGTCAAAATTTGAGAATGACATTTTTTGCAAAACTTAATGAATGGATTTTAATGAAACTTTACAATAATATAGCTTATACATCAGAATAACATATAGGCTACAGTTTATAAAGCTAGCTATTTATTTTCAATATATTGAAAATAATAATTATTGTTTAATAGAAAACGTCAAAATTTGAGAATGACATTTTGCAAAACAATGATTGTTAATTAAAAATTCTATTTTCAAAAATATTTAAATTAGTGAATTTATTTGAAGTACTCGCCTAATACTTTGAATCGAATCAAGAATTATAGATATTTTAAATAAATAGGTTAAGAATTTTGGTATAAACGTAGATGGGACCTAGGAAAAGAAAATAGATTACTCGAAGTATCTACTAATCCTAACGCAGACGAAGTCGCGGGCAGAAGCTCGTTTTAAATAAATGAAAAGAAAACACTTTGTTTTAAGTCACTTTATTTTTATTTAACGTCTACCGGTTTCGGTACCTCCGTACCATCATCAGGACTGTTACAAAAATAATGTCTAAAAATATATAAGTACACACATATATATATACATAATGTTGTGAAAGAAAGGGACAGTATACTAGAGTGTGACAGAGCATCAGTTGTTGTTCTTTCTTTCACGACATTATGTATATATACTATATACATGTGTATTTATGTATTTTTAGACATTATTTTTATAACAGTCCTGATGATGGTACGGAGGTACCGAAACCGGTAGACGTTAAATAAAAATAAAGTGACTTAAAACAAAGTATTTTCTTTTCATTTATTTAAATATGTTTCATTTTTAATTGTAGATACTATCACGAAGAATCACCTCCCGAAGTAAGTACACTTTACCCCGGGACACCCGATTTTATACACCAGTTTTTCTTACAACTATTATTGCAATTATGGTATTTTTCTGTTTTCTTTTCCTTAAACCAAAGGTGCCCTTTAATGTAAAATCGGATTGCCAGTGATTCACAATGATATATAATTATTTTTTAATGGACGATAAATAATACTTTGATTAGAGATGAATAGTGATATATTTAATTAAAATTAGTCTTCTACGAATCTCAAGTTTATAATGCAATGTATTATAAATAATGCAAAAATTGTTTATAATAATGTAAATTTATTTGTCGTAACGAAGATTTTTATAAGTAGTTTTTTTCCGTTAGCGTAATTACCGGAACATATCATTAACCTATCCAATCTTCAAATTTTTGCTAACAATACTCGTCATTTTTTTTTTTACTTACAGCGTATACCCGGTTCGCGTTCAAATGCCACCCAAAGAAAGAAATTGATTCTCCCTGCGAGTCCTTTCCTATGCGTCCCCTTCCCCGCCTTTCTCCCCTCATTTTTCCTCCTTTCCCCCCGTCCCGGATTCTCATCCTCCTCCCGCCTTCCCTCCTTGCTGCTAAACTATATAAAATACACACATATTAAACAACTCGCGCGCCAACTGTTGTAATTTTTTAAATACTATTTTCATAACTCCAGTATGTATAAAAACCTGCGCGGGCGTGCGCGCAACTAATCACCGAAGATTCATAGCAATGGAATGAATGGTATAGGAAATAATTTTATAACGCTAGAGCTCACCATACGTAGAAACCTTCACGGGCGTGCGCACAACATATAATCAAAGTTTCATCGTCAAAATGTGAATAGTTATTAGCCTGAAACACTCATCCATATTGAAAAAATCTTCCGAGAAAAGATACATATCGCCGACGGGACTCGATGCCTTTGATTGCCGGTCAAGAGCTCTACCATTAAGCTACGGCGGGTTACCTCCTACCCGCCAAATGATTCAATATATACCTAGTGTTTCATTCAACAATTACCGCTTTATATATATATTATTATTTTTATATATAAAAATAAAGTTGGTTGTTTGCAGGTGAAAAAATGTAATAAGCGGTAATTGATGAATGAAACACTAGGTATATGTTGAATCAAATATATTAACTTTTATAGAAACAGATAATAAAAACTATGGTAATAAATAATAAAAACAAAGGAAATAAGAAAGCGGAAGTACGAGTATATGTCTTAAGGTATTGTGAATATATTTTAGTGTATTGTGTCGTCTTAGGGCCACGCTTACACGCTCAAAAAGAAAAAGGAGAGATACGACAATACGAATGTTGGAGGGAGCGCGCTAATATTAAAAAAGATAAAATTAATGTGATTATTTGGTAAAATGTTAAATAAAACACGACTCGAATTGTGTTAAGTCGATTACCCGCTCAAAAAGAAGAAGAAGGAGGGCAAAGACAATACGAATGTTGGAGGGAGCGCGCTAATATTAAAAAAGATAAAATTAATGTGATTATTTGGTAAAATGTTAAATAAAACACGACTCGAATTGTGTTAAGTCGATTACCCGCTCAAAAAGAAGAAGAAGGAGGGCAAAGGCCACCATAACACGGGCATGTGCCTAGTATGGCGGCCATAAATTCCACAATTGTTATATATTTACTATTCAAAGAATAAAGAAACATTAAAAAAGACAATACGAGTGTTGGAGAGAGCGCGCTAATATTAAAACACCTATAAAATTCAAGCGAAAATTGTGAAAATGTTTAATAAAACACTACACGTTTAAAAAATATCAAAAATCTCGTAATTGTTGCGTTAAGTAGCATTTAAAGATACATTGTTAATTTTTTGATACATATTCTGAACGACAGACTAAGGAAACTAACATATATATTTAGATGTTTAAGAGATATTTTAAACGAAAAATTACTTAGGACCACATACTTCGCGTTTTGTCAATCAATTATGCAATACAGCATTATAGGATGGGGCGGTACGTATAAAAATCAAATACAAACAATTTACATATCACAAAAACTAATAATACCATTTAAAAAAAACCCTATTCATATTCGTCAAAACTCCTATTCGAAGAATTTAAGATCAGAAAATTAAATGAATTATACTTTTACCATGCAACATTACAAATTTATAAAGATAATATTCAAAATAAAACTGCACCCTTTAAAAATAACAAAAACCTTAGACAAACATCAATACTTCATACTCCAAAATGTAAAAAATCATAAATATCTCGAAGTAAAATTCTTTAATTCATTGCCAGAAAATATTAGAATACCAATATAAAAGAATTTAAAACTCACCTTAAAAAGCACACTCAAAACCTGAACTAAATCATAACAAATAAAAAATATATAATAACACCCCTCCCCCCCTCCCCCCATACACACAAGCCCTGCTTTTTTATGGGGGTACATCAAACATATATATTATATAATTAATTAGTGTATAAAATGTATTTGTAATTTATGTATCTTTTTTGAATTATTAATAAAAAAAAAATTTAAAAATATATAAATTGTAAAATAACACAAACAAACGTGAAAATAATAATTTTCGGAGCACAATTTGCGATTTATTTCTATCGAGGGAATTTCAAATAATTACCGTTTCGGCGTGGGGAAGGTATAGATAGATACTATCTTAAAGAATAACATAAATTTTTGTAAGAGCTTAAAAACTACAAATATTTTTAAGAAATTATGTAAGAAATCGGTAAAAATTCGGGTGATGTTTGTGTCTGTGTGAATTCACTGTGAAATAAGGGCCTTGAGTTTTTGATTGACAAGACCGTAAAAACAACTTGAGTTTTACGAGTATATCTAGATCTGAATCTGACATGCTGGCCGTGGCGGTAAAACGCCCTGAAATCTTGATTTACTTGGTTGTGCCTACACCTAGTACAGTAAATTACAACTGCTTGCCTTCCATCAAATGTGTTAGGTACATCGATTTAATAACAATAGATTAAGATGATAGACTTCGCTTTTCGGCCCATAAAAAAAGGACGCCCGGGAAAAAACACTTTTCTACATCGAAAATTGCACAAAATGAATATATTTTTTATAGTGCCTTCTAGAGGGTAAAAACTATGTCGGTATGTTTTCGAATTTTCAATACGTTTCGTATTAACGTAAATATTCACTGTCAAACATGTACGATTTATCAAAAAATATTATTTAATGAAAAAGTGCTGCTAACTCAACTCTCATAAAGAATTATAAAAATATAAAAAGCTACCGACGTAGCTTCTTCTTTCTAAAAAACACATATTTTTCAAAATTTCAATTTTGTGAAAGTTTCGGTGTAGAAAAGTGTATTCTCCATAAACCCCTTTTCGAGCGATTTCTGTAGATAAATTTGAGCGTTGTCTCATTCGCACATTTCGCATTCGCATGTATTGTAATTGTGCGTGAGCTTATTGTGAGTGGGACAGAATGACAAACGCGGGTGTTCCGCGTGTGATTCAAAGTCTAGCCTCTTAACCAGCTTGCGCAGTGGCGGCGTAAATGGGGGGCGGTCCGCCCCGAGTGCCAAGCACCAAGGAGTTACAACGACAACTCACTCGAATAGCCAAAAAATGCGCACAAAATTTCCACTAAAAAGACATATCAATAAATAACTACCTACTCTTGTACGTAGTTATTTTCATACTAATATCATGTGTCATTCAACCTAAAACGTTGGTAACATAACCAGAAGAAGACCTTCGTGGAATGGTTCCAAATCTGTTAAAAATTTACGATGAATCTTCAGCAGAGGACATCGTGTTGGAGATTTTACTCGCCAAAATTTCTGCCCAAAAAGCGGTTCAATGGTCTACATTGGAACTTCTATTGTAAATAAATTCATTGTAAAATGGGGCTATTCTGAATCTGTTCCAAGTTTATTTATAATTTGTTTTTCGGTTGCTTCTTTTCAAAGATAAAATTAATGGTCCACAATGAGCAAAAAGCGACTAACCAATATTTAGATTTTATCAATTGAAAGAGACATGGAAATCTATTTTGATAATGTGATCGAATATTTTAGTAAAATAAAGTCTCGTAATCATGTTTAGTATTTGGTTTTTTTAATTTAAGTAGGGGTGCTCATTACAACCGCCCGGGGTGCCAATCTATCCTACGCCGCCACTGCGCTTATGCCTTATTTCAATCCAGCCAATGTAGTCTTGCACTGCGAGGCCGAATTTTCTCCCCCAACCAGTCTCTCGCGATCCGGCCCGCCACGCAGTAAAGGGGCAGATGCATCCGCCGCTAAGACCTGTACAAACCTCACCCCATGAATCCAGGCACCTCTACTAAGTCACTAAACGTAGCGAACCCCCCGGGGTGACCATGGCGGTGTATGCCGTTTTTTTTTTTTTTTTTTTTTTTTTTTATTTAATCGCCCATAGGGCTTTTACATGTAAAACAATACATTTTTTTATTAATTACAGTGAAAATACGAGTAGATAAAATATAGGTATAAGAAAATATAAGAAACAAAATTTAGGTTACAGGCACATAAAATATATAAGTAAACAGAATTTAGGTAACATAGAATATAAATGAAGTAAAAATAAATAGTCTGCAACTATCCTCCAAATCAAAAATAATATTAATAAAATCGTATAAAATGGTATTTGCAATAGATTATGAGGTAGTTGGAAATAGTTCGCACATACGGCGTTTGAAGTTTGCCAAGTTCAAAGTATTGTCAAATACATCAATATTGTTTAAGTATTTGTTACCAAGGCTATGTAAACGTTGTTTTGGAAATGTCTTGCTTAATATTTACCTAAACGCTCTTTTCCGATCTTTTCTATTCTACCAAGGTATACAACAATAAAATAAAAAAATAAAAATATAGGTACCTAGGTGTAATAACAGTTCTTTCAAAATTTATACACCGGTACGGTGTGGTGAGTGACCTAACGTAAAAACTCGAGGTTGTGTATTCGATTATGGAAAAAAAAACTTACGATTAATAACATTGACCTTTTCTCTGCTTCACATATTCAGATATTTTTAGAATGAGACGAGAGTTTGACGAACCCTAGTATTAACAATATAAAGCCCAATTGTTTCACAGAATTTGAACAATTTATCAACTTTCCAAGCAAATTTTTTAAGTTTTGTGAAAATTGAAAGACGAGCGGTTTGCGCGGCCGGTTTCAAACAAAACGTAGTTTTGGATTTGAGGCCATAATACCCAACCAATCTGAAAAATTATTTTTGTTTTTGAAAGGTATGTTAAATATCTAGCTCGGACAGGAACTACTTTATTTATTTTTGCTTTAAATTATAAAATATAGGTTATTAAAGAATTTTATGTTTACGATTTCAGAGGCAACTTGGACAATTATTTGCGAGTTAAAAAATATATTATACTATTTTTTTTTTCAGAAATATAAATTTATAATATTTTTTTTTAGAATTTAAATTTAAATTACAAATTACCTATTACACCGGAACAAAAAATTGTTGTTTATATATTAAAATTACTATCAAAGAAAAGTATTTTTAAGCATTTTTTTTATTTTTCATTATATTAAAACCAAGGATGAGGCAGATTTTTTTTACTAATTATAAATAAATCACGAAAAATTCCAAAGTAGCTTCCAAAATGAACCAAAACCGATTTCTTTAATTACCTATACGTCATATCTCATCATTTAAAAGCAAAAAAAAAAAGTAGCTCCTGTCGAGCTAGATATTTGACGTACCTTTTTATTACAAAAATTATTTTTCAGTTTGGTTTGTTATTTTAGCTTCAAATCCAAAACTACGTTTTGTTTGAAACCGGTGGCGCTGCACCCTGTAGTAATGCGCAAATATGCATCCCAATTCATAGGTCAAATCTATCAGATTGGTGCGTCATTGCAGCAAATGGACCGATGCGTTGGTTTCTGTTTCAAATTTTCGTTTGAGAGTTGCTGATATTGTCTTTAATGATTAAATATTACAATTAGAAGTTTTGCCCAATTAGTTTTTTCAAAAATTAATTAATAAACATTTCCGGAATCCTATTCTCACAAAAGATGTCACCCGATGTTTTTTGGCTGTAATTTTTTTTATGAAAAAAAAATTTTGATTCTGCTTTTGGGTTGTGTTTAATTAATGTCTTAATTTTTTTTCGTTAAGTTGAGAAAATGATATCGGCTAAGTGGCCGCCGTCAGAATTGTGACCATACGGGCTAGATCTATGGCATTTTCCATCACCTTTCCGGCGGTAGGATCTCGCATTCTCGACGGATATATTCTCTTTGAGGGCTTCGAGAGTCTGAGGCTTGTGATTTCAAAAAACCCCACAAAAAGAATTCTGGAACGGTTACATCGGACGATCTTGCCCGCTAGTGCAACTCACCAAACGAGAGTTTTTGTGATTTTCACTGGCCGGTGTCAATCAAAAAACATTTTTCCCGCGTTCATTTATTATTCACGTGCATTTTGTATTTGTTTACTTTCACAAATGTCAAAGCAGAATTGACATTTGCCACAATTTGCAAAAATTATGGTATCTTTCGATAGGGTGATGACTTTTGCGCCACCTTGAATTTTTCTTCATAAATAATATCCATAGCTTGGGATTTCATTGATACATTTTATTGTTCTCGAAATCTAAAGCAATATATTTGTTCGTAAAACCTTAGATCAAAGTTTCCCCGTACAAAAAATCAATAAAATGTAAATTAACATAATTATCACGACAACCAGCATTATCAGACACTATCTACTGCAATATTAAACGATTCGTAAGCGATTATCTTAATTGAAATCATTAATCTGTTATATCCGGAGTACAACTGTAACCGACATCACAATATGTTAAGCCAGTAAAATAAACTAGTTTCATAACAGAAAAAAAAAATCTTTCAAAGTAATTTATGCTTTGCCTCGAGCTAGACTTAATCTTTCCGACATTGAATTTGGAAGCGTGTTCTTGAGATGATTGTTTTCTTTTTATGATACTTGTATTACCATATTTAAAACCAGAAACGATGTTGAATGTACAGGAAATTGCCGAAGATTCGTCTTTGCAAACAGATTTCATACAGATCCCAAAAACACTTCCGATAATCTTTAGAAGGAGGACTTTTTTATTCTTGGGGTATTACAAATTTCATCACATGAAATGTCATCACAGCTTGTCAGCTGATCACAATTTGAAATAGGATGAGAATCGGCTATTAATGGGGACAATCCAAATGCAAAACGTTCTAAGTACCAGTTGTTTTACAGAACTTACACAATTCCTCAAACTTCAAAGGTAATATTCACAAGGGGATAGCCCGCGGTGATTTTTCCATACAAACGTATTCCTTATTTATCTCTCTAGATTTAAACCCTAAAGAAAATATTGTTTTTACGTAAAATAGATATCAACTACTAGCATGTCGGTACTTTTTTTTTTGATCAGTTACTTTTTATAGAAGTTATGTATGACCTTGCAAAAATCAATAAAATTGACTGGTTTAAACGGCTTCAAAAGAATTTCAGTAGGTATACAAACTAGTCGATGTTTTTTTTAAAAAAGCAAAACGTACAGACATAGAATAGTTTTTTCTTATGTAGTTGGTAAAAAAAAAATTGAGAATCAGTCCACTTTTCGAGGAGAAAAGTGGGGAATACAAAACCTCGATTTTAGTTAGGTATTAGTAGCCCGAGGTGCATTGTCCCTTTCGCTCAATATCGGGTGGAGTAAGAACAACAGTGACAGCAAAAATTTAGTAAAATCTATTTTTCAAATTTCTCCACCACCGGGTTTCATCTTAAACTCTTAAATTTCAGAACGCTCTATTCAAGTTATGTTATTAATCAAGTACTGTGAAAGAACTGGCCCATAATGGAATAATAACAGAACTTGATAATAATAGTAGAACTATCGTGGATCTTGAATATTAAATTTCAAATTTGATGGGCCTAAAAATGTCGCTGATCGTCGATTTAATGGCCAAGAAATAATGTGGGAAAGTTTAAAACACCAGAAACTAAATCTATACTCCAGCTTGGACCTCATAAATAAAAGAGAAAGATGGCATATATTTTGTTGAGATCAAAGTAAATTTAAAAACAGGCAAATTCGTTGACATGGTACATGTTACAAGGAGTGTCAATAATATAAGTTATTTGTAACTACGTCAACCAGTTATTATGACGTCCGCCTCTCGGCAGGGCACAAAATATTTTCAATCTAGGTTGTTGGAATGTTGAAATAATTTATTTATTTATTAATTTATTGGTAAGAGACAAACAGCTTATACATAAAATATAAAGTTAAATATATACATTGTTAAATGAAGTCAAATCAAAATCCAGTCTCCTACATTACATTTCATAGGAGACTGGATTTTTAGTTTACTGGAGTAAGTTGATTTGAGTTGGAGTTGCATTACATATTAAAATTAATTTTAGGTGGAGAGGGGAGGAAGAGGAACATAGGATGAGGATAGGAGATGCTCCGGACACATTCAACACTATTGTATTAATTTTTTAACACATTATATAATAATGGTCCTAAATGAGAACCTTGAGGTACACCGGAGGGCTAGGAAAAGAAGCTGGACTTAGTTACCTCAACTGTTACAAATTGAAGTCTACTCCGAAGGTTTGAAGTGAGCCACTGAAGTAAGTCATCATGGATACCTAATTGATTTAAAACAATTAGAATGAAATGGTTTTCCTTTTCGAAAGCCTTAGAATAATCAGTGTAGATTACATCTACTTGGTTTATAATGGAAGACTTATTTAAACATAGGTTGCTGGATGATGAGGAAGGTAATTTTGGGTGTACGGATTTATTATAGGTAGATCAAAGGAAATTGAAGAGACATAAGAGAGACATATTTTCGTCTTTGTGGAGATTTTGGATCTGTAGTGAAATAGTTTTTTGATTACCTTATTTTGAATTACCTGTAATTCATTAATGTATGTTGCATACGTATTTCTCCAGATTTCAATTAAGTAATTTAGATGTGAGTGTAAGAAACTATAACCGACGAAATACGCTAATTAAGGGTGTATTTTATCTTTAACATATTGTAGGTAGATATTGTTTAAAAGTTTGCTTATCAATGCATAGACCAAGAAATTTTTCCTGTATTAGGATTTTCAAACCGTTCTTTTCAATTTTTAAGGGTACACGAGGTGGAATTTTTTTACGGGTTGAGCTTAAAATCATGTATCCTGTTTTTTTTTAATATTCGTTGTTGGGAAATTTGATTGGAGCCAAATGTAATTTTTTTCTAGGTCACTTTGATGCATTTTCTAGTAGGATGTTTAGATCTTTACCCCAGTAGAATACTGCCTATAAGATTACCAGTGTGAATAAAATTATATAAGTAGGTACCTATTTAATACGTAAAAGTCTTACATATTTTTATTTAAAATAAATATTTAGAGCAAATACCATGTTTTAGCTAGTTAAAGTCATATCATAAAGTGTCACATCCATTGTCACGATGTCACGATCAATCACATTTCAACCAGTGTAATTAGTAATGATTGCAAACGAATTAGTATTTAGTTTCGTTTTCAAATAAATCGATCAATCTATTATATTGACTATTGCCTCGGGACACAAACGACTGCTACTCGTACCACGTCGTACATATTATCTGGCTTGATTTTGTTGAACACATTTCAAGAGCGGTACCTACACACACTGTCGTCATTCAGAATAGAATAATTTAAGTTATGTTAATGATCAGTACTTCTTCAGGCAAACGAAATATCTAAATGGATTTAAACCACTATCAGCTGAAATAATTTATTTATTATAGATAGATACAAAAGAAAGTACAGATTACATATTAGGAAGCTTTGCCTGTCCAACTAGGAAAGTTTTCCGTTCCAGGACAGACAAATTGACAGGTTTATTTTATATTATTCTTTAAGAAATGTACATAATTTCATAATAAAAACAAAAGAAAAAAAAAATAAAAAATCTCTGAAACTAAGTTATGTAATGAAGAAATAGATTTTTATACATAAAGGAGAAAGATAATAAGTTGGTCAAAATGTTGACGATAATTTTGAAAGCATTACGCCTTCTAATTTATACAGATGGTTCCAAGTTTGACTCAAGTTCCAATCTTTTAGATTGTGGCACTTCTGTATATATTCCTGAATTCAATTTAAATGTTGCTTATAAATTGCCTAGAGAAATTTCTATATTTACTGCAGAATGTTTAAATTTTAATTTAGCACAAGCTTTAGCACTGAATCTCCAAGTGCAGTATTAAAAATTTCCTCTAATATCGTTCGTTGTCCAGAAGACTACATTATTTGTAATATTAAAAACATCCTCAATTCTCTACATGAATCACAATTTGACACAATATTGGTTTGGGTCCCTGGCCATTTAGGAATTGAGGGTGACGCGAAAGCAGATTCTCTCGCTAAACTTGGAACGATCTCTGGTTCTATTCCTTTAGATTTTAGAATTCTTATCTCTGACGTCTTCTATGTTCTTAAATCCAATATGTATCGTTCCTGGGAAGAAAACTGGACAGATACGAAAACCCGAACTGGATCTTTCTATGGTGGAATACAAAAACATATACCAAGTAGAAAATACGATATTATCATATAATATACATATGAATAATAAGTTATATTATCATATAATATACATAAGAATAATAAGTTATATTATATGGTAAACAAAAAACAATTGCTTTGTTTTTTATACCGATATATTTGACCACAACTCATCACAGTAATTTTCGCTTCGTTTCCGAAATGTCATCCCACACACGAGAGGTAAATAATGATTTTTTTAAAATTATTATACAATACCTCTCTAATTGAGAAAATCTCGTGTTTAGAGAGGGATATTCTTTTATTTGTCATGTTTTTCAAAATTTAACATCTCGGTCAGATGGTTTTTCAGATTATAGGTAATTCGACTATAGGCATTTTATAAATATAACTCTAGCGTAGCTACACATATAATTACAATAAAAATACAACAAATTGTGAGAAAATTTTGAAAGATTAAAATATAATTTTTTAATTATTAAAAACGAAGATAATCATTTCCGAGTTACTTAATCTGACAATATATGAAAATCTCCTACTACCAATACAGTAAGCGGAAAAGAAGTTTAGTAGAAATTGAACTCACGACGCCTGGACGGGAACCAAGCATGATACCAACTCAGCCACTGGCCAGTCTTCTGAAAATATAACTTCAGGCTTTACTACACTGAAACTAGATTTTTTTTTGATATTTTATGAATGGCGTCTTTCGTCAAAACAGTGGTCAGTAAATCGTTGATGTGTGTTTTTGTGTAATTTGTCATTGCTTTAATCAGCTATTGCTACCACTCGCTTTGTTAATTTCTACTGTTTTTCAATTCGTATTATAAGATTTGTACTGTGTTATTTTTGCATGTAAACAAATGTAATAAATAAATAACAAAAAATAAAAAAAAATACGTTAAACCGACCTTTGTCTCGGATTATGATGTTTTTATTTATTTTTCAAATTTTTCAAAGAATGTTGGCATAAATACTGCAAAAATTCTCCGTAAACACATATCATTGACGTATGTTACTCAGCCGAAAATATCTAACCCATAAAAATAGATAAATCAATAAAACCTAAAAAGGCTTTAAAAAATATGGCGCAATATCTTCATTTGGATGTTAACTTAATTATTAATCCTTTTTCAATAATTAATTTTATGCCTTTATAACCACAAAAAATGATCGTAATAAACTTGCTTTGATTCAATCTGTGATGAAACTTCTCGTTGTTAGTGTGTAGAAAACTAGTATATTGGTGTAATGTATTTCCTGACATTGCAGTGTCAAAAATAAAGCAAAAACTTGTTTCAAACACCTATAAGTGCTTAAACTTTTGGACCGACTTATCAGTACACAAAAATATAGCCCAGGAACCGGTCGCCTCATTTCGTGTACCACGAAACTAACACAAGGAAATAAAAAGTATTTCAAAATGAAGACAGTTTTAAGTTTGCTTAGTGTGTTCTTAATATTGGCATTAATTTCAGAAGGGTTTTCTGCATCTTTACGTGAGTACCTTATCCTTTAATCATACGTAAAAATAATAACAATAACATTAAGATATTTAGCGTAATTTTGTGAAAATTGTTAAATACACAGGACTCCTGTGACAGGAGTATCATTTTAAAAGTAAACTAAATTATACAATTTGATATTTGTTTATTTTCTTTAGTGTTTCTTTGTTTTACAGAGTATTATAAATATTTCAATGATGCTCCACAATAGCGATGCAAGTACATTTAGTATAAAAGTTAGTCTAAATAGCGTTTCGTTAATCAGGATCGAAATAAACTTAAAGTTTTTTTTAATGTTTTTTTAATTCGTGATTCGTTGAATAAATTCAGTCCATAAAAATAAATATTATATTGGATTATTGACGAATTCTTCCTTCGAAATCTAAAACGTTTATAACTTCTCGTGAGGTAAATTTACAAAAGATAAATAATTCTTAAAATAAAGCAAACACTTAGTATTTAACCACAAATATTTATTATTTTATATATTTACCGGTTTCGCTTCGACCAAGCTTCATCAGGATATAATAATAACTAAATACTAAGACAGAGTTGGTGGATATATATGTCTTGTCACCTGTCTTAGTAGTTATTTATCATTATATCCTGATGAAGCTTGGTCGAAGCGAAACCGGTCGGTATATAAAATAATAAATATTCGTGGTTAAATACTAAGTGTTTGATCTATTTTAATAATATAATACCTAACCACAAAGTAATTGCTTCTTACGAAAAAAGATAAATGATTTATTCATACAAGATACAAAGGTAGATAGGTTTTTGTATAAGGTTTTTTACATGATCCACCAAATTAATATTAACAGTTCAATATCACCTAAATATTAATTACCTGTTGTATGAAACCGCTGTAACGCTGTGCTCTTATTTATACTGCAGAAGAAAAGAGTGATTCGTTTGTTCTTGTGGGTTTATACGTTGCTTTAGTTCGGAAAAGTTAAAATTTTATTTTACATGTGTTTTCTGATGAATAGTATTTAATAGGAAAGGATTACTTTTATATTTTAGCGGGGCATTTAATATACCTATATTGTGTAATTTCATATACTAATGGGGTTTCTCACCATCTTCCCAATAGCTTATTCATACTACAACGAATATTATTAAAAATAAAATACTCGCAGTGGTTAGAAAACTCGGCCAACTTATCCAATATATAGCCACTATATTCATAGGTTCGAGTACCGAATTATAAACTCCAACTTAATAAATAAATAAACCGTAAATCGTAAATCAAAAATATTCGTTATTAGTGTAGATAAGCTATTGGTAGGATGATGAGAAACCCCCTCATTGTGAATGATAGCGACGTAATTAAATGAAGTTAATCATATTTATCGTACACGACATACAGGATGTCCGGAGGTAAAGTGCATTAATTTCGGGTGGTGATTCTTCATGATGGTAGGAGTATAAAAGATTAACAACTTTATTCGAAATTCCAACATTTTTCTTCCATACAAAAAGACGTACCTATTAAAAATCCTTAGTGTAAGGTACAAACTTACCCGATAAATTTGCTGTGAGTCAGCCGGGTGCGTTGTCGCGACGTTGGTTTTCATTGGCGACCTGACATGACGGGTTAAGCCACCGCTTAGTACAAAAATACTAATATTAAGAGGGTATTACCAGAGAATACCGGAAATTGGTCCTTTTTAAATGAAAATCTAGACGTATTGACTCTTTAAAAAAAAAACATAAATTGACCTTGAAAGATTGTTATTTTATCTGGTACACGCAGTTTTAACATTTTGAAATACTAAGTTTTTATTTTTAATGTACTAAGGTTATAATACCGTTGGTCGTTGGCAGATTTGTTCAATTTTCAAACGATTGATTCTATTTAACAAGACGAATTTCAAATCGTAACAAAATAAATCGATACATAATCTAGTAAACACAATTTTCAGAATTTTAATTTTAGTTAAATTGAAATTATTAAAAAATAAATACGAGAACGAGTGTTTTGTGACAAAAATTCCTCAGTTTTTTTCTATTTATTTAAGGTCTTACAAACTAGAATATTTAAAAAAAAATTTACACACTTATTCTGTTTTGACATTATTGAAAAATCATAAATACTTATGATCAAAAAATACTTTCAAGAAGTACACGTTGTTTAATAATTTATCATCGTGCGTTTTGAGCATTTTTATCGCTTATTTGAATGTAGGTATATATTAAAGCAAGTTTTGAATGAAATAAATCGACATTAAATTTTTAATTTAAAAAATTTGAAACGGGAAATAGTCGATCTTTCTCATTGGAACCTCCCTGTAAGGTTACAAGCATTTTAAAAACTTTTATTCTCAGCCGCTGGTCAATCGCTCTTAAATGTAGGAATTTAGGTATATTAAAGCAAATTTTGAATGAAATAAAATCGATATTGAGTTATTAGTTAAACTTTTGGGTACGGAGAATATTCAATCTTTCTCATCGGAACTGCCCTGTACAATTGCAAGGGCACGATTGCATGTAGAAATTTTAATTCTCAGTCGCTGGTTAATGGACCTTAAGTCGAATTAACTGTATGAAATTTTAAAGATGTGTGAAGCACGGTGAATGAATGTATTTTGTTTTGAGTTAGTGTTGCATTGAGAGATGTTTAATGTGTGGTTTTGTGTGTTTTATCTGATGGGCACTCTTATTTGAATTCTTTAGAGTAATTCCGTATTAATTTTTCAGCTGATGGCATAAAGCCATGCAAGCTCTCTGATGCGCCGCAGGCTCTGAATCAGTGCATAAAGGAGGCTGCGCAGAAGTTTCTGCCGATCATTAAAAAGGCCAACCCCGATATAGGCCTGCCGAGCTTTGAGCCCCTGAAGATCCCAGACATCATGAGTACTGATCCAATCCTGAACTTCAAATTCACCAACAACAAAATTGTAGGATTTACGAAGAATACCAAGATTGAAGATTTCAAGTGAGATATACCTACTACCCTTTATTATAACTTGTTCGCACTTGGCAAGTAGTTTAGTCGCGTGGCAAGTAACTCCACAGTGTTAATGCTTATTACTTGTTACAAATATGTAAAAAGAAGTTCGTTTGTCTTGTCTCTGGTCGAACGAAATGGATCGACTCT
Source organism: Limnephilus auricula (assembly GCA_951813805.1). Lineage (NCBI taxonomy): Eukaryota > Metazoa > Arthropoda > Insecta > Trichoptera > Limnephilidae > Limnephilus > Limnephilus auricula. The sequence goes on from OX638401.1 coordinate 6,966,191, forward strand.
ACTAAAGCGCTGACTAAACTACTCTACTAAAATTATTGTGGTGTTCGGACGCGTTTAGTTACTAATTTACTTGCTACTCGACTAAACTACTTGCCCAGTGCAAACGGGTCTTAACGGTTTATTTCGTATATTTTAGTGCATCAAGAACCACTTTACTGTTGATTTCTTATAATTGGAAAATTGTTTATTATATAGCACACATCTAAAGAATTGTGTAGTACCCTCTAAGATAGAAATCATTAAAGTTGTTGAATGTAAGTATGATAAATAACTTCTCGGGATAAATAAATTGAAATATTTTATTATGGGACCAATAATAAGGCTTCCAGTTAAATTTTTTGATAGATTTGTAGAAATATTTAAAAGTTCCATGTTCTGTAAGTAATCGGCGTCCAAATAGAAGAATTAGATGGTTTGAAAGGGATTAATGTTAAATACGAATATTAGGTTATATATTTATATATATTATTTTATTTAAAATGGAGTACATATTTTTCGGATCATGCTTTGCGATATATCTATCATGAGAATTTCATATATCTAATTCTATCGTGATAATTTCTATCATGAGAATTTCATATATCTAATTTTTCATCTTGCAAATTTACAAAGATTTTCTTTAAAAATAACATTTTTAAAGAGTTTTCAAGGAAAGTGTGTAATATTTAAGTTGGTGGCGGGGTGAGAGGGTAGGCAGAAATAAATTCAGTAATGAACCGACTGCACAGTGCAGGGAATAAATATTACATGAACACCAACAGTACTGAATGTCTATCAGCCTATAAAAACATTGTTATTAAATCTGTATGTCTATCTTGACAGCTTTGAAATGTATTTAATTTTTCAATATGTATCGAAATTTATATGAATGTGCATCCTATATTTTACTCAGTTTGATGTTTTAAAGTTAAAATCTTATACTTGCTACTTATTTAATTGGTATATCTCTATTATTTCTCTAGTTATATCAAATGTACTTTTAATTTTATCAAATGTAAAAGCCCTAATTGAGCGTGTACAAATAAATAAATACTGATCACATATACTAATCTCATCATCACAGATACTGATATCATCATCGCAGATACTGATCTCATCATCACAGTTACTAATCTCATCATCACAGATACTGATATCATCATCACAGATACACAGATCTGTAGAAAAATGAGATACGTTTATTTGAACCCATGTGAAGAAAGTGGGCGGGGCCTGAGCTAGTTTTGTTCTCAAAATATGATTAAATAAAACATTTAAAAATTAAATCGATGTTCATTTATTTATGTAGGATGTAGGTACTTACTTAAAATTGAAATATCTTTAAAAATCCTAAAATCCGCATCCGCGAATGTGAGCCTCTAACGATCCGCATCCGTGGATGTCAAATTTTTTGCATCCGCAACAACCCTCTTTTGTATAGCAAATTATCTTATGGTTTTGTTTGTTTATAGGCTGGAGCAGAACAAGAAGAGATTTTCAGTTACCTTTGTAAACTCCGGTCAGTTGGAATCGGATTACACTGTAGATGGACGCCTGTTGCTGCTGCCAATCAGTGGAAAGGGAAAAAGCGTAATTAAAATGTGTAAGTTTTCAATAAATTCCTTACGATTATCTTAAATATAACCTTCAATAAGCTTGGAAGAGTCTATGAAAATTAAAAATCACTTCACTTCAAGCACGGTAGTACTAAAAAAGAAGAAGAATGGGAGATACGTAAATACATTTGTTAGAGGAAGCGCTAACATTAAAAACGATAATATTGAAGCGAAAATTGTGAAAATGTTTCGACAATACCTGATTTCTAACACATTTTCTTTAAACGCTTGAAGTTTTTAAGCTTTTAAAGTCATTCTCAAATTTTGACGTTTTCTATTAAACTATAATTATTATTTTCAATATATTGAAAATAAATAGCTAGCTTCATAAATTATAGCCTATATGTTATTCTGATGTATGAGCTATATTATTGTAAAGTTTCATTAAAATCCATTCATTAAATTTCGATTTAAAGAGGAACAAACATTCATACATCCATACAAACTTTCACGTTTATAATATTAGTAAGATCTATCTATACATTCCCCATGCCGAAACGGTAACTATTTGAAATTCCCTCGATAGAAATAAATCGCAAAGTTTGCTCCAAAAATTATGGTTAACACTTGTTTCTGTTATTTTACAAGTTATATGTATGAAAAAATTCATAACGTTTCTTTAAATGCTACTTGACACATCCCCCACGATATTTTTGCTCTTTTTCAAAAAAAGTCGTCTTTTATTAAACATTTTCACAATTTTCGCATGAATTTTATGGTTTTTAATGTTAGCGCGCTCGCTCCCACGTTCGTATTGTCGTACCTCTCCATCTTCTTCTTTTTGAGCGGGTTAGCGTGGCCTTAAGTAGCATTTAAAGGAACATTGTGAATTTTGATGATGTGTTAAATAACAGAACCGCGTGTGTTTTTTTTTTAACTTTTTGATCATACTTTGCGATTTTTTTCCATAGAGGGAATTTTATATGGTTACCGTTTCGGCTCGACAATATACAGAGATTATCATAAAAAATAACATATATTTTTTTAGAACTTAGTGTTCAAGTTATGTTCTAAATCGGTAGAAAATCGGAATGCCGGGCCTTATCGGTATACTTAAAAGAATCCATACAAACTCATTTATTTCAAGAAAAGCATACGAATACAATATTGGTTTGAATCAGCGATACAATTTTGTATTTGTATGCCTTTTAGGAAGAATTGAGTTTGTGTACGCAGAATCTCTTAATTCATATTTATATTGCATAGGTACGGACGCAAACAAATAATTCATCTTAATATTTTAAAGCATATCTTGCAAAAAGTGCTGTTCACTAAAGTTAAATGAATTATTTAAAGTTTACTCTTAAGACGATAGACTTCGCTTTTCGGCCCATACAAAAAGGACGCCCGGGAAAAAACACTTTTCTACATCGAAAATTGTACACAATGAATATATTTTTTTTATTCTGCCTTCTAGAGGGTGAAAACTATGTCGGTATGTTTTTGAATTTTCGATGCGTTTCGTATTAACGTAAACATTCACTGTCAAACATGTACGATTTATCAAAAAATATTATTTAAGGAAAAAGTGCTGCTAACTCAACTATTATAAAGAATTATAAAATTATAAAAAGCTAGCGACGTAGCTTCTTCTTTCTAAAAAATATATATTTTTAAAAATTTCAATTTCGTGAAAGTTTCGGTGTAGAAAAGTGTATTCTCCATAAACCCCTTTTCGAGTGATTTCTGTAGGTAAATTTGAGCGTTGTCTCATTCGCACATTTCGCATTCGCATGTATTGTAAGTGTGCGTGAGCTTATTGTGAGCGGGACAGAATGACAGACGCGGGTGTTCCGCGTGTCGTTCAAAGTCTAGCCTCTTAAGAGTCGTATCTGACTTACTTTAACCAGTGATTTCTGAACTTATTCGAAGTAAAAAAATATGAATCAAATTTTGGTCTCCGGTGAATTTTTTTTTAAACAAACAAAAAGAATTTCATTGACGTCACTGGTCACACAGCGGAGCAACCGCCCAACCTCACACCGTGACCCAAACTGCTCAGTACCTTCTTATGGCTGTTGTTGGAAAAAATATTTATAAATCACCTTAAAACAAGTCATACTATATTTTTTACTCCGAATAGGATCAGAAATTACTGGTCAAAGAAAATCAGATGTCCATTCCATGACACACTGAATACTAAAAGTTTACCTCATTTATCAAAATATAAATAAAAAAATCTATATAGAGTCTTTTTCAAAAACGAAAAAGTTATAATAAAAATATTAGTGAATTAAATGAGTAAAATGTCAATTGAAATATAATTTTTCTAATGAAGTCTTATTTGCATTTAAAAGCTTTTAACATAATATTTGTGCATTATGCTGTCATTTTATATCATATAACCATATTATGTTATCACGTAAGCACAAAATTCGTATAATATTAAGGAAAAATCCTAGTTAATGAAGTAATGTAAATTTAAAATGAAACAATTTATATCCAATATTATTCATCAATTTAAATTAATCTAGCGATGGAAATATTACCATCACACCGTTATGAATTTGTTTGGATGTCAAATGTCACCAGAAAAAAATGGGATAATTATGAAAACGTAATATACATATTTTTTAGTATTGTTATACCTACTATTAATTTTTTATTATTTTGTAACGTTATTCCGTGATTTTCCGAATGTCACCAATACACTACAAATGGTTCAAAAAACATTCACTGTCTTGTCAAAAAATCATTTATAAAACCACAATATAATACTTGCAATAATATTATATGTACATATAGACAATGTCAAAAAAAACACGTAGTACAAGCGGAAATTAGTGCATCTACATCACATTTGTAGTCTGTAAATTGAATCCGAATTATTAATAGAATTAGATCAAAGCTAGAGAGATAATTTCAGCTATTTAGTTGCGTCGATATCTATACCCTGCTTCAAGTTTAATTTCACTCTTTAGTTGCAAAAACTATATATACAAAATGAAAATAGAAAATCTCAAATCGGTTTTTTTTGGTCCATGTTTTTTTTTTTTTTTTTTAATATGTTTATTCAGTTTTAATTTTACAATATTTTATTTTACTCTATTTACTAATCAGTTTGATTGTAAGAAATCTCTCATTTTTTTCTAATTATTTAATACTGTATACTTTTCAGTTTTACATAGTAAATACTAAATATAATAATACTTAATATTAAAATACTATTTATTATATATTAACGTTTTATTACGTTTGGTAGACTGTTAACTTGCATTATATAACATGTAGGCCCCGATATTGACCTTGTTGCTACTCCGGTATCTGTTAACATTTCATCACTAAAAATTCCGTCAATTTTAACTTTAATTTTTCTATTTAATAGATAATTTTTAATCAATTTTTTTAAAGACCTCTAATACCACATTCCTCCATTGCCCTTAATAATGTTTCGTGGTCCAATGTGTCAAAGGCCTTTTTAAAGTCTATAAAAATTATACCAACATAATATTTTTCATTTAAATGACAATTTATATGGTCAGTGAATTTAGACAGTAATTGTGTAGTACTTTTTTCTTTTTGAAATCCGTATTGTATGGGATTTATGATTTTATTTTTTTCTGTAAAAAGTTGTATTTGGTTAAAAATAGCTCTTTCAATAATTTTATCAATACATGAGAGAATCGCTATTGGTCGATAGTTTGTGAAATCTTTGTGGTTTCCTGATTTATATATAGGTCTGATAATGGATGTTTTAAGTTCGTCAGGCATGATACTTTTACTTACACAAAGGTTAATTAATTTAGTCAATATTGGGATTATATTATCAGCAATTAACTTCAGGTCTTTAATTCTTATTTGATCATTGCCTTCTGATTTTTTAACAACCATATCATTAATAATTTTTTTAACATCTTTTTGTGATACAGGTCTAAATCTCATTGACATACTAGCAGGAGTTGTATACGTGTTACGATCTAGGAATTTTTTAGTACAGTTATGTCTTATGTCTTTTATTTCATTTACGAATGTTGTAGCAAATTTATCACATAAAAATTTTATGTCTCCTTGACTTCCCATATGTTGATGGATTATTTTATCTAGATTTTGTTTAGGTTTTCCTATTAGGTTATTTATTTCGTCCCAGAGTTTCTTTGGGTTGCCGTTTAAACTATTTATTACGTTTTTGTGAAATGTGTTTTTAGTAATATTAATATGTTTATTTGTTTTGTTTCTATATCGCGTGTATTCTAAACGAAAAACAGGGTTATTAGGGCTATTCTTGCATTTTCGGTGTGATGTCACCAGTTTCCCGCTTGTACTCCGAGTCGCCAGACACCGTGTATACCACTTCACTGAACAGGCAATCTGCAATTTATGTACAGATTTGAATTTACATAAGACCTCTCGACTTTACCCATAAAGATTAAAGAAATTGATCATTTTTTCAAGTAAAAAAATTTACGCGCGGTTGAAGTAAAACTTCTTTCACTAAAAACTAAATAAAAACCTGCATTTTTTAGACGGCGGAACATGATTAGGTTGTTGATTTTTTTCGTTTATAATTATTTAAAGACGAAGGACGGGTAAAACTTTCCTGCGTTTCGGACATTTGAATTCTAAACATAACAATTTTTATTGTAACACTACTGCCACTTTTTACTTCAATAGCTAGAATTCACAAGAATCAGAGAGAAAAAGGGGTTAATATTCATCGTAAAAAATAATACAAATTAAAAGGTTCAACTAAAATCTTTAATTAAATCATATAATAATCAACAAAACATAACAAAAACCTGTTGAACTTACCTAATACATTAGTAAACAAAACGTGACGCTGACGTTGCTTTGACGTTTTGTCATTCGGACTCATGGTTCCCATACCTACAACCCGATTTTCATATTATGATGGAATATAAATCGAACGTCATTTGCGTTAATGTTACTTCCGTCCAAAAACGATTTGAGTTACCCGTCGTAATGCCTGTAATGAAGTCTTACTTCAAAAATACAATATAATATGCAAATATTTGATCAATTTTAGTACGAATATTTTCAAAACATTAACTTACTTTAGGAACAAAAATACAACCTAATTTTATCGGTTTACATCAAAGATAAGAGTATAATATTATCTTTGGTTTAGGTGTATAGCGATCCACTTAATCACACGAATGTATCTTTTTATTTGTTTCAGCTGGTGTAAGGTATGTGTACAAGTTCAAGTATGACGTCATCACGGGGAAAGATGGCCTTACTTACTGGAAAATCGTCAAACACAATGTCAACTTCACCCCGGAAAACATGGTCTACGCTTTGACCAATCTCTTCAACGGAAACAAAGTTTTATGTAAGCCTATATACAATAACGAATTATTTATTTGGATACGTTTTTAGATTTTCACGGCCAAAAGCATTTTCGTTGTTTGTTTTTGAGGTGTTATGCCGTGTTGCGCTACCTCCTTCTTTAGCCGACGTTTAGGACAGCGTTGCAGTGTCCATCATCAGCCGGATCTGCCCTGATGATGGATACTGCAACGCTGTCCGAAACGTCGGCTAAAGAAGGAGGTAGCGCAACACGGCATAACACCCCAAACACAAACAACGAAAATTATTTATTTGTTCGTATGAAGCAGTTACTTTGTGATGTGACATTATAATTTAAAATAAAACAATAACTTTGTATATACCACTTTTATTTTTTTATACTTTATGCCGACCGGGTTTCGCTACAACCGTAGCTTCTTCAGGGCAGTTAATCTCTACTTAGTTGTAGCGAAACCCGGTCGGCATAAAGTATTAAAAAAGAGGTGTATACAAAGTTATTGTTTTATTTTAAATTATTTATTTATTAAATAAACCAATAAATACTTCGCCAAAAACCTTGTATTTGGACGGCCGGCGTGGTCGAGGGGTAAGGCTTTTGACTCCCAATCCGCAGGTCGCGGGTTCGAACCCGGCGTGCGCAAATAAGTTTTATTTGATTAATTTGTGTCATTCACAATTAATTAAAAATAATATATAGTATATTTGCGGCACGTTCCAGAGTGGAAGATACTCTCTGTATTGCCCTGGTTTAAGACCATTCAGAATTGAAACGTTTGCTTGAAATGGCTTTTGCCGTATTTGGTGACCAGATCTGAATAGCAAAGTACTACCCCATCTTCTTTTCCCGTGTCCTTCCTCTCACCACTACCTTCAAGATCTACACGACGATGTACAAACAACTCATGTAACCCGTTCGGAATCCGTTGCGGAGTTATGACTGATTCTTTGGTCGCGCAGAGTGCATTTCGAGGTTTTCATCCATGGAACTAGGATATCCATAATCTTTGTTTTCATCTGACACTCTCCACGCTCGATCGCTTACTTGATCGATGAGAAAAATGCACTAACAAGAAGCATAGGGTATTTTAAAGGGATTCTGTTGAAAATGTATGGAATATTTAAAGATAATTTATTTCTGTTTTTAATCATCCTACTAAAAAAATTTGTTTTTTATTCAAATTTATTGTTTTTAAAAAAGATCGAAAACTGACAAAACCAAAACGGCCCGTGGTTGGCAACAACGCTACATACGCACGTCAACAAACAAGAAAGCAATATTGTCAAAAAATTTTCGCCGGGCAACGGTTATGTCGTCACACGTCCAAAATGTCGTTTTGGCGGTATTACAAAAATGGGAAACTGACTCACTGTAGAAAATTTATTCATTTCATAACATAAAAACAAAATACAAATGCCACAATAATTTTAATTTTATGCTTAATTTTTTAATCAATAAAAAAACGTAAAAATGGGTCCTATTGTCTATTTGTAGAATAGGGAACACGGGATATATTAAAATTTTTCAAAAGAAGCAAACACATTGTGACTTGACATTTTAAATAAATGAAAAGAAAATACATTGTTTTAAGTCACTTTATTTTTATTTTACGTCTACCGGTTTCGGTACCTCCGTACCATCATCAGGACTGTTACAAAAATAATATCTAAAAATACATAAGTACACATATATATATACACAATGCTGTGAAAGAAAGAGAAATGTTGTCTTTCTTTCACAACATTATGTATATATATGTGTATTTATGTATTTTTAGACATTATTTTTGTAACAGTCCTGATGACGGTACGGAGGTACCGAAACCGGTAGACGTAAAATAAAAATAAAGCGACTTAAAACAAAGTATTTTCTTTTCATTTATATCTATATTTAAATATTTGGCGACAGAAAATACAGAATTCCAAACATGTACATACCGTGTGCACTCCCCCTTACTAAAAAAAGTTGTATATTTTACGTAACTGATAAACAGTCATTTACTATACATTGATGGTTGTTTCATTTTTTTTGTCTTGTAAAATTTAAAACACGTTTATTAGTAATGCCCTGATTCCCTTAATAAGAAGAGTTTTAACGTTTCAAATATGTTCCCTGGGTTTGATGGTGAATAATATTTTTTTCCTCGATTTTAATCTTGTTTTTATAATTTTAGCTGATGCTGTACATCAACTGGCCAATGAGAACTGGAAAGAGATTTACGGATCTCTAGGAAAACCTGCTTTGACAGTCATCACCGACGCATTCGTAGCAGCTATCTCCAAATTATTCACTAAGGTTCCTGTAGAACAACTATTTACGGCATAAAAAGACTACTTCTGTATTTACAATAAGCATAATATATTCATAACTTTAAGTAATAAAATTTAAAACTAATTTTATTTCATTTTCTTAATTGCCTACCTCGATCTTTTATAATTTGAGTGTTATTGGATATAAATGAATCAATTTTGTTTACCGAACTACAGTATTTTTTATTAGACATAATAAAAAATACTGTTTCGAATGCACAACTTGTATCACCATATACGTATTGTACAAACTAAGGAAAAATTTCAAAGTCGTTTTTAAAATTCTTCATTACTTTTTCATCAGAAACCGACAATGGTTGATTTTTATACACCCTGGAGCTCTAGCACAGTGAAGTCGATAACTTTACAAAATGTTTTTATATCGATATACAGAGCACGCTTTCATCGTTGACAGACGAAACTATATTGATATGTTTTATTTATTTATTTTATTTATTGAAGAAGGAACGGTTGTTCCGAAACCGGTCGGCGTGTAACTAAATAAATCAGTGGTTGTAACTAAGATATATTGTTTCATTTAATTATAAAATGGATAACCACAAAGTGATAGCTAATTTCAAAAATATTTTATTTATTTTTACTGGATTGTTACAGATGTTCGCACTTACGTGAGAACAATCCAGTTATACAAAAGTATACAATTTCAAATATCTACAATTACATACAATTCAAAAACAGTTACATACAATTCGAAAAACGAAAAAATCACAAATAAAAAAACAGAATTATATGCAAGCTCACTCAAGTAACATATTACATAAGAATCACGTGAGGCATGCATAGAGAGACAATTGACACAATATAATTAGTTAATATTTTTAAACAGCGACAGAACTTTTTTTCTGAATCCATACAAATTATCGACGAAAATATCTGCTTCAGCACACTCTATCTTGTTATATAGTCGACATATTATGTGGGGTCAAAGGCTAAAGTGGGCGATATTATTTTTAAATGTATTCATATGAAATATGTAATGGCGTCCTAAACAATGGGAACTGGGGACATTCATTTCAATATTGCTTAGACATAATGTAGTATCAAGATGGCCGTGAATAATTTTATGTAAACATATTAGATCAGTCAATTGCCTTCTTGTTTTAAGTGGATCAATCGTGAAGTAATCACGAGGAATGTCGTATGATCTAAGGTGGTCATGTAGTCCACATTTGCAGGATAACATTCTTAACATTTTATTTACTGATTCTACAATGTTTTCATATTTACATTCATGTAGATTCCAAATAGTGCTTCCATATTCAAGTTTACTTCTAATTAAGGCACTGTAAAGAGTTAAAATAGAAAGAAGTTCTATGAAAGATTTACATATTCTATGATTAAATCCCACCATTTTTAATGATTTATTTATTTATTTATTTATTTATTTATTAAAGAATTTTATACATAGTGTACATATTGTGTTATTTCGCCCGCCATGCTAGGGATGTCCCTGTGTTATGGCGGGTGAAGTATGCAGATTATATGGGTAATGAAGTACATTTACTGATTATATAATAATTATGATAATGAGGTTTACAGTTAATGCAGCAATGAATTTATGATAATGAAATTTACATGCTGTAGAAATGAGATCCCTGAGGCGTATGTGTGGTAAAACCATGTATGATCGTGTGAGGAATGTTGAGATCCGAAAAGAATGCAAGGCCGATGTGAGCGTCATAAGTAAGATTAAAAAAGGGACGCTTAGATGGTTTGGACATATAGAGCGAATGAACGAAGAAAGGAGTGTCAAGAGAATATATGATACTAATGTGAATGGTAGAATAAGTCGAGGACGCCCGAGGAAGACATGGCACGATCAAGTGAATCAGATACTTGAGTCGGGCCATGTCAAGAGTCAGAATAATAGAAGAGCATGTATGATAAGATGTATGAATGTGAATGAGGCGAGGAGTGTATGCCAAGACCGAGTTGTTTGGCGGTCCGTCCTCTCTGCCTACTCCTGCGGGGAAACGGCGTGATGGTTAGTTAGTTAGTTAGTTAGTTAGTTAGTTAGTTAGTTAGTTAGTTAGTTAGTTAGTTAGTTAGTTAGTTAGTTAGTTAGTTAAATTTACATATAATATAGTAATTGATGATAATGATGTTTACAGGTAATACATATAACAAGGAATTTATGACAATGAAATTTACAGATAAAATAATAATTGATAGATGAAATTTACAGATAATATAACATTGAATTTATGTTAACGAAGTTACAGATAATAAAATAATTGATGATAGTGTAGTTTACAGATAATATGACAATGAATTTATGGAAATGTGGGTTACAGATAAATAATAATTTATTTATAAGTTACATAGTATGATGGTTGATAAATTGAATTATAATTTACTAAATTATACAAATTAAATTAAATTAAATTACAAATAATGTACATCGAGGTTTCTAAATATTTTGATAATAATAATTTATAATAATAGGTTAATTATAATATTGATAGATATTAGAGTTATACAAATTAATTTAAGTAAAAAAAAAGATTATATATCATAGTTCCTAAGTGTGACGATCCATAGAGATAATTGTTTTTTAAAGTTATGGGGTTGGGTTTCAGTTTTTAAGTTGTCAGGGAGAAGGTTAAATATTTTTGGAGCTAGGTACATGAAGTGTCTTCGAGCTGACGTGGTATGTAGTGTAGGTACATTGTAGTTTCACTTAATGTCGTTAATGTGCACATCAAATATGAATTTAGAATCAAGATGATTCCTAGATCTCTTATCGAGACACTTTTTGAGAATAATATTATTGATAACATAAGAAAAATCCTTTATAAGTAATTATATTTCTAGTGAAGTTTAAAATGTAACATATCTCAACATCAAGTGCATATCATTGACAGTACACCAGTTATCGAGGTCATTTTGAAGCAGTTGATGATCGGAAATCATAAAAAAAGAAAAAAGCATAATCATGTTCAACTTCGCGGTCGTTTATGAATATAAGAAAAAGTAGGGGGCCAAGATTTGTACCCTGTGGTACACCAGAAGTTACAACTTTAGGGATGATTTGTATCAATTGATAAGAACTAATTGAGTTCTGTTATACAAATATGATTTCACCCATGGAAATCAGTATAGATTGCTTCTACTTGTAATCTTTTATTAATATTAAATCAGATATTTAAAAACCTTAGCAAAACAGGATAGTATACTGATCGGTCTATAGTTTTTTTTTTTTAAAGATTGGTCTCCCGATTTTAATACTGGTACTACATGTGCTTCTTTACACAGATCAGGTAAAGTTCCCGTGGTTTGGGATGCTTTTAAAAATGATAAAAAGCGATAAACATAAAAGGTCTGCACAGCAACTGAGAAAGAATGGAGGAATATTATCAGGTCCTGGACCTTTATTGGAATCTATTTTACTCAAAAAACATTTATTAATAAGAAATCTGATAGAAAATTTATAAATAAGAATCAGTTATAAATAAGAAATCGATACACGCTGGCAAAACTGGATGTGTTTTCTATGAATTCACATTCCGAAACTTCAAACGCCTAACTATTACGTAAAAATAAAAATATGAAAAAATTGACAATGTTGAATTTTATGCAATCTTGTTGACTTAAAACGGGAGTTGATTAGTTAACCAGTTCTTTAGTAATATTTCAACAACTTTAATTTCTCAAAGATCGAACGGAATATCTCTTACCAATCGATAACTGACCACTGGGTTTGGAGATCGGATTGATATAAGATTTTATCGATCGTCCTGGAAGGAGAAAATATGTGAACAGTCCTATTTATTGCACTCTAAGGCAGTTCTCTCATGGGTCGGTAAATAATCAACATAAACCGAATCCTGTAAGAATGTGAGAAACCGAGAGCGTTCCGTTCCATGTATTTTTTATCGCTATTTTCATCCTAGTATGCAGGCAAGCAAACGCAGTTTCAGTAGATTCTTGAAATAGTGTTACTTTTAAATATTTCTGCTAAAAAACATTTATTTTAGTTAGAATGTTTAGTTTTATTTAAAGTTATTTCTTCTTCTTCTTCTTCGATGGCGCTACAGCCCATATCGAGCTTTGGCCTCCCGCAACATTCGCCTCCAACTCCTCCTGTCCTCAGCAGTTGACTTCCAGTTTGTTACCTGGAGAAGCTGTGCCGCATCCCCTCTTACCTCGTCTTCCCACCTCATTCTGGGTCTTCCTACTTTTCTCTTTCCACCTGGGTGTCCAGTCATAATTCTTTTTGGGACGCGTGTGTCCGGCATTCTCTGTACATGCCCAGCCCATCCCAACCTGAGGAGTCTCATATGGGCTGAGATGTTAAATTTTATTTGATTTAAAGTTATTTAGCTTTATTAATTACTTATATTACATTGGTGATGTACTGTCAATGCATCACTAGGAAATCTTGTATTGAGAGCAGGTGCAGTATATAAAGTGAGCAGTTTACAACAAAAACAGCAACACAATAAAAGACAATCAGCATCTTAGCATTGGAAATACTTACTTAAAAGCAGGTTTTAATAAAATCGTTGTTGTTGGTTTTGTCTTCGCCGATGATCAAAGCCTTGGTTTCTAATTTTTATTTAAAACAATAATTTGTTTTCTGTCACGGCCAATTGTGTGACTTTTTTGCAAATTATCTAATAATACAAAAGTATCATTTTTTTAATATCGTAATCGAATTGTGAATACACAATTCCACAGCCTCGTCCTTAATTGAGTCACTCCACGAGATGCTCAATGAGGGACGGTAAAACAGAAATCTGCAATACCGACTGTGTGCTGGCTACAACTATACTTTATCTACAGACCCGTGTGTGATTCGATGCAGCAACACATCGCACAACATTTCCCAATTGTTTGCTGCACGCAATACACACCCGTGAGAGAACCATCTAAAACTCTGCACGAATCAGGCCAAAATCTTTGAAAATTTACTCGCAGTTCACAAATTTAACATTTCTTTTAAATAAAATTATGATTGTATTCATTATTAAAATGTACAAGGTACATTTTAAAAATGGGTGTAAATTTTTTAACAATATCTGTGTTTAGAGATATTGACGTGACCGCACTGCCACTGAGCTATTTTATTAAGTGATTTAATTGGTCTGAAATCTTGCAATAATTATTACCTCTAAAAGCATCAACTGCTTAATTTTTTCATAAATATTCAAATTAACTAAACCAGATTTGAATTGTAAAATGGTTTGTTGTGGACCTTGATATTTCTCACAAAAACATAAATAAAAAAAACATATCGGTATTATGCTATAATATGTATTTACAATCATTATTTAATGGCATCATATAATACAGAATTAATGACACGAATAAAACAGTGAGACCTTTGGTATATTCATAATTTTTTTTTCTTTTCATAATAATTGGACATTTATGTATTTTGTGGAGTACGGTGGCAGAGAAAAAGGGCTGAAGGGAGAGTGGGGGGGTTCGGGAGAAAGTGTAGGGCGGGAGAGCGGTGGGGAATGCGAAAAGGGAACGCGGGAGAAGATGGGGTCGTGGGGGGGGGGGTAAGAGGAAGAGGAGGCGGAAGGGGGAAGGGGACGAATGGGAAATGACACGAAGGATGAAACAATTTATTTATTTAAGTGGCATTTCAACGCATGCTGGGTATCAGCTAATTGTATATAAAATCAAAAAGTCTATCGCGTCTAACGGATTCCCATCTCGAATCTTACTTGCGAATTGGCACCACAAAATTAAAACCGAATTTTTAAAAACCAAATCGGTCAAAAAATGCACTCAATTTACACCTGATCGTATCAGATTTATATATTTTAATTTTGACAATATCTGTTCTCATCGTACGACATGTAAAACTATAAAACCTATATGTAGAAATAAATTTAATGCTTTTTTTATTACTTTCTTCCTTTTTAATATGTAAGTAGTTTAATCTGTAAGTGAGTATTTCTCTTAATTGTTTTTTAAGATATATCTTCAATAGATAAAATAACTTCCTAAATAATAAAAATAGAGCACTTGTTTTGTTTTAAAACCACGAAATTTATTCATTTACTTTACCGACCGGTTTCGCTTTACATAAGCATCTTCAGGGTACAAATTAATACTGTTTAATTTGTCGGTATTAATTTGTACCCTGAAGATGCTTGAGTAAAGCGAAACCGGTCGGTAAAGTAAATTAATACATATCGTGGTTTTATAACAAAAAAAGTGTTAAATTTTTATTAAATATGTCAAACCACAAAATGATTTATTTCTACAATAATATAAAATAACTTCCATTCAATATGTAAAACTACATAAATAAATAAATTTAATAATTGAAAGGCTTTTATTTTTACTTTATACCTTTTTCAATTAGCTGTAAATATAATTTGAATTAGATATTCCTACATGATAATAAATATTTTTATAATAAAATATGTAAATTTGTTTTAGACAACTTTAATTTTAATTACACTCTACCGGTTTCGGAAGAACCCTTCCTTCGTCAGGAGAATATTAAAACTAACCTATGATACAAAATATTGATAGATATATACCAAACATTTAGGTGCCGGAGTGGGAGGTCAAAGGGGGAGGGGGGTAGTTGCGGGAAATCCAGCAATAACAGAGCGGTTTATTGGAAACATATCTAGGATGGGACTAAACGATAAATTAATTTGGTAGGTTAGTTTTAATATTCTCCTGACGAAGGAAGGGTTCTTCCGAAACAGGTAGAGTGTAATTAAAATTAAAGTGGTCTAAAACAAATTTATATATTTTATTGTAAATTATGGCGAGCCACAAAGTTAATGCTTATTACGAACATGAAATATTTTTATATTGTGAAATAAGCACTAATATTCTAATTGGATTCTAATCGTAATAAGAATTTATTTTTCATCCTGCCCCCCACATTATCAAAAAAATAATTATAAAATATTGGTGATAACTTGTTTACACGACGCTTGGGTGGGAACACGGCGCTTCTGACCTCATGACCATTTAACCCATGGAAAATTTAGGTACCTATCTATATCTATGCCATTTTGAATTTCTCTACAAAAGATATGTGATATGTATTTACAGTTCATGAAAGACATTAATTGGGTGGAATTAAAAAATGTAATTACCTATTTATTTATTCACTTTACTAAATGAAATAAAAATCGTTAATATTTTGAAATAAATAAATTAAGGGACCTCAAGCGAACAAAATGTGAAATTGCAATAAAAACATTATAAAACAAGCTCTTTACGACGGGTCTAAAGGTGGCTTCAATTAGTTCAATGTCTTCAATATCTTGACAATCACCGATTAGTCAAATGTTCTGGTCGCGACAGTAAGTTTTTTTGTCGTGTATTTTTCTAAAGTATATAATTTGATAATAATATATTATGTACAATTATAACACGTTATGATATTTTTTGTTTGAATACAGATATTATGAAATTTTTTCACATTTTGCATAACTTCTTAAGTCCTTTTTACTAAACCTTTTAGTACCTTACATTGGCAGAGTCGTAAAAGTTTACGATAATTTTTTTTTTTAAATATTATGGCTGAACAATTTGTTACTCGCATCAGAATAAATGCTGGCTATAACCGAAGAAAAATTCTTCAAAGAATTATGGATTGTAACCACGAACCACGCTTGCAGTTACTTTGTTCCTTTCCCATAGTTCGTGGTTCTTTCTCCTATTTATGTGCAGCCTACAGAACATCACAAATACAATAAATTATCTTTTTTGTATTAATACCGCACAAGAGTCAAAACTTTTTTTACGTGAATAACTCACAAGAGTCCCAATTGTTCCTGTCTGGAGCCTATGAGACTATGACATTCCCAATTGGAGTAAGTTGTGAGGCTGAAGATTGTGGGGAGGGGAAGGAGATGGGGAAGAGGAATGAAGGGAAATACCTGGCTATTCAGATCTCTGATCTTAACTGCTCCCTATTTACGGCAGCTAGTGAGATTACAGAATCCCCAATGAGGGTATAATGTGAGATTGAAGGAGTGAGGAGCAGTGGCGGTTTTCTCTAAAGTGCGGTTGTGCGGTGAACCCCCATTAAAAAGATGATAAAATAAAACAATCTTGTTGTATAGTAATATAAGCGCATCACAGATAGCTCGACCTTAAAATTCCGTCTTTAAAACTCGCGCCACCGAAAAATACGGTACCTATCTATTCCCATTTGGTGCGCGTTGCGATCCGCACACATTTGTCCATACGAAAAATCATAGCCGATACGAATCGCTGTGACAGTAGAATGGACAAAACTACGCAGCTTGGTGCGCTGCTCACGAGTCAAGATGTCACGTGACCTCCGAACTTTGACGAGTCTCGCCGAAACGAAGCCCGAGATTGTCGCAGGATGACCTGCTGACGGTCGACTTTTGCACCGACGGATGCAAGTTAAATGTTATATATTATGGTATTTAACTTTGTAGTCATTTTTGTACATTTTTTATTTTCTTGTTTCTGCATTTCTCCAACCGTTTACTAATGGCATTTGTAAATCAACTATTGAAGTGGACCGATTTTGACTTCTGTTTTCGTATTTTTTTTTTATAGATAAGTCGTTATATCCCTTAATTACGAGTACATTTACTAAAGTTTCGGCAAACAACGTCGCTAGTTATGCAATTTTGTGTTGAGCTTTCCTAGTATTGTTTCGGCTTTCAAATTGAAAGTGGTTGCGTTTATCGGTTGTCGCGAATATTCTGTCCTAATTTTTTCACACAATGACGGAATACAGTGTTATATACAAAAAATAACGCTAATGCTTATGAAAAAAGTTTGGAAATTAAATATTATTATTTTTTGTATACGTGTATAATGGATTTTTATTGTAAGTGAAAAAAGCTAATTTTATTTCGTGGCCACCTTTATTTGTGTTTCTTGTTTTTTTATGTTTTAAAATATCAATTATATTATATTCTACATTCTACGCAATTATTCTTATTGAAAAAAAAAACAATAATAATTAGCAACAGCATTGAGTGTTGTAAAAACCATTAAAAAATTTAAATCCTCTAAAACCATTTTGGTTGTTTAATAATTGTGTCGAGGAGTATCAAGTTATTTAAAAACAATAGTACCTATTTAGGTACCCCTCCACTAACTTTATTTAATTTGTGTGACAAGAGTACATTTTGATTAGACAATATATCATTCTTCTCTTGAATTTCTGAACCCCCCGTTAAAAAGACCACGAACCGCCCCTGGTGAGGAGGGAAAGGAGATAGTGCAACATGGGAAATACATGGTCTTACCGTTTTGATTCTGAACGTGGTCTTTCACAAGGCGATGCAAAAAGTACCTACCACCTTGAAATATGCCATAAATATTGGTAAACTATATAATATTAGCCGAGATTCAAACCTGTGACCTTCTGATTCGGAGGCCATTACATTAATTGCACGAGCGCGCGTAGCGAAGTACGATCGGCATTTCATTTGTCTATAAATTTGTTTGTTGCGTTCCGGTTCCTATTCAAGATGGTGGCCTTGTTGGATACTACCTTTTTAATCCGCCAAAGTTCGAATGATTGGTTCCTACTAATACGAGCTGTCAAATCTGTATACTCTTTGTTATGATATCTTTCCCCCTATGAAAGATTGGAAAAAGAATTTTCAGAGATAAAATTTTAATTTTTTGGACGAATTGTATATTTTCTTATTTAAGCTAAAATGCTTTACTACTTTTAGCATTCTACTAAAAAGGTGTCCAAAGAAGTGAAGCTGACTGTCCACAGTGGAGTGCTGGTACCTACCCTGATGTATGGCAATGAGGCTCGGAACTTGGCAGAGGAGGGACGAAAGTGGAATGAAGGCTATTGAAATGAGATCCCTGAGACGTGTGTATTGTAAAACCACGCATAAACGTGTGACAAATGTGGAGATCCGCAAAAAAAAGCAAGGCTGATGTAATCGTAATGAGGAAGATTAAGAAACGGACCCCTTAGATGGATTGGGCTTGTAGAGCGAATAAACGAAGAAAGGCGTGTAAGGAGAATAAATTACGCAAATGTGAATTTAAGTAAAATATTTATAACTACTCCGAAATCTTTTCAGGAATTTAGGTTTTGATTTATTAAATGATATTAACATTGAAAAATTCTCAACTGATGTAATTAACAATGAATAAATAAAATTTAAAAAAATTTACTAATAAATCTAAACGAAACATGAAACAGAACAAGACACAGAAAATAAAGTAAGGGCTGCAACTGGGACTCAAACCCACGATATCTTATCTTACCAACCAACTCGGCCATTGGGACCTATATTTTTCTGTCATTTTTGTCAATCTCATATATCAAATTCGGAATATTATTTTCAACTAATTTTTCCCATATTTTGTTAGTATCTTTTTGAATGATTACAAAGTTCTTTAATGGATTATTTTGTAACCTAGATAGTGTCCCGGATAAATATATCCGATTTTATTTGTACGGGACACATTTTGACTTTTTATAAAAGTCTAAATGAATCAATTTATATTGGAATAACTTTTTAAGATCTTTTGAAGGTTACACCCGACAGTGTATTGTATTATTGTATCATTAAGGCCCATTAACCAGCGGCTGAGAATTAAAATTCCAAAACGCGTGCACTGTACGGGGAGGTTCCGATGAGAATGAATGTACCAGCATTTTTAACTAATAACTCAATATCGATTTATTTTATTCGAAATTTGCTTTAATACATACCTACTAAAAGCATTTTAAGTAATTATTTTTTGATCATAAGTATTTGTAATTTTTCAATGTGTAAAAAAATCTGAAAATTTTACAAATTTGCAAAATGACCAACGGTACAACCTTATTATAATAAAAATATACATATTTTTACAAAATTTAAATAAAACTTTACTAAATAAAGGAAAAATCTTTCGAAATCAATTAAAAATTTTTTGATATATAAAATAGTCGATACGACTAGAATTCGATCTAAAAATGACATATTTCTGGTTTTGTCTGGTTATTCCTTCAGAAGAAGATAAAACGAATTAGTATTACATACCTACAATTTCAAACAGTAAAGTTGTTGTGATTGAAATGGATTTTTAAATGATTTTAGTGATTGGTCCTGAACAAATAAATAATTTGAAAATCGAAAGATTTATTTTAATGATCACAGTAATTAAATTATATAAATTAGATGCTGATGATCTTTATTAACAAAATACATAGATTAAAGATGCTGCGGGTATATTGTTAAAACGCAATGTTTGAGTTATATGTTATAAGTCTACCAGCATAAGTAAAATGCATTAAGGAAAACTTTGTAATAAATAACACTAATAACTTTATGTCAACCAATAAATTAATCATGACGTAAAGTTTACATACGCAGCCACAAAAAATAATCACATTTCCATTTGATTATAATTATTAACCCAGAATACTTATTTTTAATATGATGATCAACATATTTGCCTGAACACTTAAGTTTTTAAGCTTTTAAAAAAAAAAAAATATATATATATATATATACATTTTCTTTTATATAATCTCTTACTATTTTTTCTAATCTAAACGGTAATTTTATGAAATTCCCTCGATGGAAAAAAATCGCAAAGTATGTTGCGAAAATTGTTAAAAATACATTTGGTTCTGTTATTTAACATGTTACAGATATGACAAATTTTAAGTGTTTCTGACATTTTTTTCGAGAAATTTTAGCTGTATTAAAAATAAGTTTTGCTCATTTACGCCTATTAATTGTAATCGTTTTTTACTTTAGCACGCTCCGTTTAACATTCGTATTTACTAATCTCCTTTTCAAACTTATTTTATTTATCATACTTAATATATTCTTTTAATACAAAATCAACCAACACAACACCTAGCACTGTGGTCGAAAAATTTGAAGATGGCCTTGTAAGCCGAAACAGCTGTAACAATAATTAAAAAAAACAAACGCTTGCAGAACTTAATAATAATATTATTAAATTATTTAAATTAAATTTAAAAAAATTAAATGGAGTTCTACGAATTAAACACAAAAACAATAAAAAGGGTAATAATAAACAATGCACAAAATAAAGAAAAAAATCATTTGAACGCTTACTACGAAGCCTTAACAAGATCATACGATCATCATGATATGACTGGTAGTTCTGTAAACAGTACACCTCTCTTCCAAAAAAGAATATTTCTAAATTTCACTAATGAAATTATAACAAAAATTTCCTCTGAAATCATAAGATTGTTATATTCAGACTGCATAAATCGTTTCTGTAAATTAAAAACAATATTGGCCCAAACACACTACCTTGTGGGATTCCAAAGGAGCTTGATTTTACTATTGCTTAACATTGTATTTATCTATACTTGCTGTGTTCTATCAATAAAACCTGTCTCACGGCTTAGAAATAAAAATTAGGTACAGATCAACATATTTAACTCTGCAGTCGGTAGTTGGTGTTGACTAACAAGTTGACTATTGCTTTTACAGTAAATAAAATGGGAAAATAAAGAATCACTAAACCGGCAGATGGCGCTAGTAAGTAATTTGTCACCAATTTTACAAGTGGTAGTACAAGTGGTAGTAGTAGGTAAGTAGATGTAGAATCCTGTTCACATGTTTACCTGGTCACACAATCCTGTTCACATGTCGAAAAAAGAAATGTTGTTCAATAATAGACGTAGGTACTATGCTACTACCGCCGAGTGCACTTCCAATTTCATGAATCGTTTATAAGAAATAGTGAGAGATACAACAGAGCTATCTGTACATTATAGTACATTTATTATATTATTAAACTCACTAACATTACGACTTTTCTCTGCATGGGTATGCAGAGAAGATGGACCGTCAAACAACTCGGTCTTAGTCTCACTCCTTGCTTCATTCACAGTTATACATCGTCTCAAACATATCATTCTGTTATTCTGACGCTTGACATGACCTCAAGTATTTGGTTCATTTGATCGTGCTATGTCTCGCTCAGGCGTCTCCGACTTCTTCTACCACTAACATTCTTATCATGTTACATTCTTCTTACACTCCTTTCTTCATTCATTTGCCCTACGTGCCCAAACCATCTAAACCACTATTCCATAAGCTTACTCATTACAATATTATAATGTGGGTATTTCGTAGACTTCAACATAATGTAAAATTATGCAATATGTTTGATTTCCAGATTTGGTCACTCAAAATTGTCAACTTGTTTCAAAATATTTCCAGAGGTCGTTCAACGTGACCTTATTAACTTCGATTATGGCTAATTTATAAAACAAATTTGCAATTGACATCTGATTAAGGGGGTATAACCGGAGAACACCGGAAATTAGTCCATTTTAAAACAGATTCTAGACGTATTGACTCTTTTTGGAAAAAACATAAATTGATTTTATTTATTTATTTATTTACGCCTTAGGGCTTTTACAACAATCATAATACAAAAATAATAGAAAAAAAAACAATAATATACAAATTATGTTTCATCATTGTTTAGTAAACGGGAAACAGAATTTTTGAAATTTCAGAAATAAATTTTGGTAAGGAATAAACGAAAATATCAACTGAACTAAATTTATTTTCAAGCCTATGTAGTCTTTGGATTGGGGAGTTAATGGAATAGTTAGTTTTCGCAGGATAAACAAAGAACAGCTCTGGAAACCTCGTGTTACGATTTGGTACTCTGAATGTTATTAGACGACCGTCCGTGGTCGAGTGGTAACAACACTTGACTCCCAATCGGAAGGTTGCGGGTTCGAACCCGGCGTGTGCAAATAAATTTTATTTGATTAATTTGTGTTATTTCACAATTAATTAATAAAAATAATATATACTACATTTGCGGCACGTTCCAGAGTGGAAGATACTGTCAGTATCGCCCTGGTGTAAGACCACCATTCAGAATTGAGACGTTGCTTAATAATGGCTTTAGCCGTGTTTAGTGACTAGATCTGAATAGCCAGGTACTTTCCTACCTTCCTCTTCCCCATCTCCTTCCCTTCCCCACTTTCCTTCAGCCTCACAACATACCCCAATTGGGGATGCCATAGTCTCACTGGCTCCAGACGGGAGCAGTTGGGACTCTTGTGAGGTATTCTCTATAAAAAAAAAAAAAAAGTTTAGTTAAGTCAGGTGCGTCAATCGTGCCATTTACTAATTTAAATAAAAGTACCATATCGCTCTTGGTTCTTCTACAAGATAAGTCAGTTAAATTAAGTCGTTTCATTAATATATCATAATTGATTTGTTCAATGGGTATGGAGAGTTTGAAATTAATGAATCTTAAAAATTTACGTTGAACTCTCTCAATTTTTACTTGATGTGCTTTATAGTATGGGGACCAAATAGTGGAATTATATTCTAAATTACTTCTAACTAAGGCAGTGAAGAGTATTTTAAATGAATAAAGTGCCTTAAAACTTTTGACTGCTCTTAAAATAAATCCCAAACATTTCATAGCCTCATTGGTAACTTCATTAATGTGTGGAACAAATGTTAATTTTTCATCAAATACGATTCCCAGATTCTTGATATGAGAAAATTTTGAAAGATTGTAATTTTATCTGGTAAACGCACTTTTAAAATTATGAAAAACTAAGTTTATTTTTAATATACCTAATTGTATATATGGTTATACCGTTGGTCGTTGGCATATTTGTTAAATTTTAATTTAAATTTCAATTTAAATTTTCATTATACAACACACATTTCAAATCTTATATACAGCAAAATAAATCAATACATAATCTAGTAAAGACAATTTTCAGAATTTTAATTTTAGTTCAAGTAAAATCATTAAAAAATAAATCCAAGAACGAGTTTTCTGACGAAAATACCTCAGTTTTTCTATTTATTTAAGGTCTTACAAACTAAAATCTTTCAGATTTTTTTTACACATTTATTTATTTTAGACATTATTGAAAAATCATAAATACTTATGATCAAAAAATACTTACAAGAAGTACACGATATTTAATAATTTATCATCGTGCGTTTTGAGCATTTTTATCGCTTATTTGAATGTAGGTATATATTAAAGCAAGTTTTGAATAAAATAAATCGATAAATTTTTAGTTTAAAAAATTTGATAGGGGAATAATCGATCTTTCTCATTAGAACCTCCCTGCATTTTGGAAATAATTCTCAGGAACTTTAATGCTTAGCCGCTGGTCAATGGGTCTTAAGGTTTTTTCGATAATACCGGAAACTTATCATAATTCATATTATTGTATGTAAAAATGGAAAAAAAATCACAATTTCGGAAAATTGTAAGCCATTTCCTCGGATGCTGTGGGTCTTACTAAACTGAAACCTTGGATTTTGTGAAAAGATTGATGGAAAATAGCTTCCGCTTGCAACATTAATTTGACAGAAATTCATCAAACTTACTGGTAAAATGTGAGTTTTTTTTTAACATCAGGTCCACACAGAAGGCCCTGAGGGCCTATGTCATCTTTGGGGATGCTGTGTGGTGGGTATTTTTAAGGAAAGGAAGGAGAGGAAGTTCTGGGAAGGAAAGAGGTATGAGGGTTGGGTAGGAATCTGGGTGTGTCTAGATCATCCGCCGATCATCCAGGAGGCCCTCAGGGCCTATGTCATCTTTGGGGATGCTGTGTGGTGGGTATTTTTAAGGAAAGAAAGGAGAGGAAGTTCTGGGAAGGAAACATGTATGAGGGTTGGGTAGGAATCTGGGGTTCAGTGTGTCTAGATCATCCGCCGCCAAGACCTAGATAAACCTTACCTCATGAACCCGGGCACCCCTGCTAAGTCACCAAACGTAGCGAACCACTTGGGGTGACCTATGGCAGAGGTGTTGGTTATCCTATAAATGGTTCCCGGGGCGGCGGTACCCATTCTTGCCTCCCAAATGGTTCTATGAGGGGTAGAAAGTAAAACCCGTTTGCTTACGCCCTATTGGATCTTCAGCTTTGTGATATGAATACTATTGGAGAGATTCAATGAAAAACTCCATCACATGATATATAATTTTTTTTTTTAATTCTTCAAAAATACGTACATATAGAGATCTAACTTCTATGGGACGAAATAAATGTTCATTCGAATTTCAGTTAAGAATGGTGAACTGAAGAAGATTCAGTAAACAAATCTGCCAGTCATTTGTAAAGCAATAGGGAAGTTGAGTGAAAAATATTTTGACTTATAAAAAATATGTTCATGTAGATGACATGCAAACTTAAATACCAGTATTTTTATTATTTTTTTAAGTTCGTTTTCATAATTAAATTAATTCTAAAAGCTTGAATTTTATTAAAGCCCGCGATAACGGCCGGTAAGAAACGGGAGAGCGTGTGACGTCGTCTCACGTCATC
The DNA here is from genome assembly GCA_951813805.1 of Limnephilus auricula. Taxonomy (NCBI): domain Eukaryota; kingdom Metazoa; phylum Arthropoda; class Insecta; order Trichoptera; family Limnephilidae; genus Limnephilus; species Limnephilus auricula. The sequence goes on from OX638401.1 coordinate 6,991,634, forward strand.
CGGTCCCTTGTTTGAGTGAAAAATAGGGGAAAGTATTTACAAAACCGGGACACGCTTAATATGGACGAAAAAAATAAATGTAAAAAGTTGTAGATAAAATAAATTTAAAAAGTACTAATCATTTCAGTTACCGGAATTTCGAAAAAAGTGCATTTTAATGGTTATTTTTTAAATTTTAAAGCACGATATGTCATTTTTCACCGACCGTTATGTTAGGAACTGTTGCAAGTTTCATTAAAAAATTACATTCGTATTTTTTAGTTTAAAAAATAACCATTGAAATGCATTTTTTCGATTTCGATGTTAACTAGTACTAGTTAACATCTAACTACTACAACTTTTTAAATTTTTTTTTTTCGTCCATATTAAGCGTGACCCGGTTTAGTAAATATTTTACCTTATATTTCACACATTCAAGGACCGGATGACGTCACGAACTCTCTCGCACGGTATTATACTCTTAGCCGGCGTTTTCGCGGGCTTAATAAAATTCGAACTTGTAGAATTAATTTAATTGTGATAACGAACATTAAAAAAAATACTAGGATTTAAGTTGCATGTGGACATTGATGAAAAAATAATTTTAAAAAAGGACTCATCTTCCTTATTGTCAAAACTATTTGCTTAGGTTCGGAATAAAATCGCCATTTTCTTGTGTGCTGTGGGACCGACATTGAATGGATAAAATATTTATAATATGGTTTTGATACAAGAATAGTGATCCAACACTTGTGATATTTGTTAGAAATTCAAAATTAATTAACGGAAATTTCAAACACGTGCTCCAAATAGACCTTGTCTCGGTCTATTTGGAACTCCTCGGAACAGACTTTGTCTAGTGAGGCAGGTAAAAGAACAGAAAATTATCCAATTTATATTAAATAAACGCCCGGGTTGCCGGCACTGAAACTGAAAAACTGAAAAAATGGTTGGCTTATGGAGAATAAATGAAAAAATCCGTCCCTGGTAACATTTGTTCGTAATTCATCAAATCCATTGCCATTGGCTCTTCGTGCAGCATTTAACTGTGAGGAGTAGTAGAGGAACCTGGATCATCATGCATATATCTACTCGTAGAAGTGGGGTTCACTTTCGTCAGCATTGAGGGAACATATTATGATGTTACGGCTTTTTGTACTCTCTTTAGTGTGCTGTAACTATGTTACGCCTTCTTGTACTCCCTACATTTTAATGTACTACGTTATGCCTTCTTTTACTTCCTCCAGGTTCTTTATGCAGTGGTTAATCATGGGAAGTAGTAGGGGGTCCTGCTTCATCATTAAGTGCGGGTCAGTATCCTCAGCATTGAGGGAACATCTACAAAAGATGTTACGCCTTCTTGTACTCTCTTCAGTGTACTGTTATGCCTTCTTGAACTCTCTTTCTATTTCTCTCTCCAAGCATGCGGCGGCGTTTAACCTTGGAGAGTACTATAGGAACCTGCTTCATCAGGCATATTGAAGTGGGAGTCACTATCCTCAGCATTAAGGAACCATTTGTAGGAGATGATACGCCTTCTTGCACTCTGTATATCCAGAAAACAGTTCGTTATTCCACTTTCGGGGCAATTTCACATCTCGTCATTAGGGGGATACCCGACGGTGATTTTTTTCATACAAACGTATTCCCTATTTATTTCTCTGGATTTTAATCCTAGAGAAAATATTGTTTTTACATAAAATAGATATCATCTATTAGCGTGTAGGTACTTTTGTTTTTTTCGATAAGTTACTTTGTACAGAAGTTATGACCTTCCAAAAATCAATAAAATTGACTGGTTTAAACGCTGTCAAAAGACGTTCAGTATACAAACTAGACAATGTTTTTTTTTTTAAAAAAGCACACCGTACAGACATAGAATAGTTTTTTCTTATGTAGTTTTTCTTATCCACTTTTGGAGGAGAAAAGTGGGGAATACAAAACCTCGATTTTAGTTAGGTATTAGTAGCCCGAGGTGCATTGTCCCTTTCGCTCAATATCCGGTGGAGTAAGAGCAACAGTGACAGCAACCATTTAGTAAAATCTATTTTTCAAATTTCTCCACCACCGGGTTTCATCTTAAGAAATAGCGTTGCTTCCTCTTCTTGGAATTTAACCAGCTTCAATATATTGTTGATTTTCCGGAGACCTTCAATTAGATCACTAAAGCATTTTATAAGGTACAAAAATAAAACAATTGACAGGAAAATCTATATTAAAACTCTGTTGCTTTCTAGGAAACATTTGCTAAAAATGTAATTAAATGGATATAATTTTCCTGCGATATTCACGCACGAATATGTACAATTAATTGAGAAGATTAGATGATATCGATAATTAAAACCCTGATAAAATATACATCTTGTTGAGGAAAACTCATCCGGTTTTTATTTTTTTTACCTTAGCTCCACACAGGTATTTCTAATTCAATACTAATGTTTACAGTGTACAATGTGCATTCGATGATCAAATAACTTAGGGATCTGTATGAAGGTAAAACTATTAACAGAATTTAATTTTCTGTTATCGTGGAGTTTCAAATGCCTTTTTTAATACTTTTGTCAGTAATTATTCAAGAAGGTTGTTGCCAGTTAGTTTCCTTTGAAAAATCTGTTGCAGTTGTTTTCCTTTGAAAGATCTGTAGAAAACGTGTGTCAAAATTTAGGTGTTATTAAGGAATTTTAGTAAAAGAAACAATTTTAAGCAAATTTATCGTTTAATTTAAATGTAAGAATTTATGAAATCTGTTTACAAACAAATATAAAAAGTTAGATTTTTTTACTCTTGAGAACGAGACCAATTTTAAGTATAAAGTCAAAAAAAAAAATATGACGTCACCATTGTGGCCGATCTATCCGTACTACCCCAAACGGGGTCCTGGTCCCAATAGAATAACCCCCAATACAGCATCCCCAAAGATACAAAGAATAACCCCCAATACAGCGTCCCTGAGAGAAACTATTTTCCTCGGGACCTCCTGTGTTTTTTTTTTTTACATTAGCTCAACACAGGATGCCCCGAGGAATGCTGTATGGAGGGTATTTTAAGGAAAGGAAGTTCTGGGAAGGAAAAGGGTATGGGGGTTGGGTAGGAATCTGGGGGTCGGTGTCTCTAGGAATGACAAACATATGAATCCATCCTTCCCACTGCGGTGCAAGGCGATGTTCCAGGAGAGTTTTGCTGGAGAGATCATAAGGTTTCCATCAACCTGTCTCTCCAGATCCGGCCTGCCACGCAGCTCGCGGACCAATGCAAACACCACCAAGACCCGAACAAACCTCTCCCTCATGAACCCGGTAACCCCTGCTAAGTCACCAAACGTAGCGAACCACTTAGGGTGATTTATGGCAGAGGTGTTGGTTATCCAATAAATGGTTCCCGGAGTGGAGGTACCCAAACCCGCCTCCCAAATTGAAAAAGTGTGGGGTTAATTTTAAAAAAAAATAGACCCAATAATTTTTCAATATCGATTTATTTTGTACGAATAACCTAAAATTAATTAATTGTGAAATAAGACAAATTAATCAAAAAAAAATCATTTGCGCACGCCAAGTTCGAACCCGGGACGGCCGTCAAATTACTGGCTTATTTAATTAATGAATGAAGATCTTAGAAATGAAAGAAGCCGCATACGCGATCCATAAACTTAAATAATGCATCTAAGACGAAATCATTTTATTCCTATTTTTATTTTTATATTTTTAACATAATGGGTTAAACCTGAAATTATAATATTTTAATTAATAAAGATAAAATTAGCGAAAGTCAATCGAAAATCCGAAACAGAAAAATCAGAAAAAGATACGGATACATCTGGGACTCGAACCCAGGACCTCTGGCAATCCGATTCGGTCATTTTTAACTGTATCATACTTCGACTGGAACCACCAACATTATTTTCATTTTCTTAACGCATATTTTTATTGGCTGCTATCTTTATGTATGATTGCAAGATTCAACTCGAACTAAATGCCATCTAGATAGTGTCCGGATAAATTTTATCACTTTTTATTAATATGCGACATCTATTGACTTTTTCTGCAAGTCTAGGATGAACTATTTTTATTTTTATTTCTAACTTTTTAACAATACGTTGGCGCAGTGGATATCGCATTGGCCCGGATTGCCAGAGGTCCTGGGTTCGAGTCCCAGATGTATCCGACATCCCAGTTTTCAAGTAGTTTAGCAGCTACGCTAGGTTTGTGTAACATGGTTTGTGATTCAAAAGTGAATGTATTTTTTTATAAACAATAATTACTAAAACTTTAAAGTGTCGATATCTCGAAAACGAAGCAAGATATCGAAAAATTTTATTCTTCATTTTCGATTTATTTTTGATCGATTTATTCGGTCGGCCACGGAAATCGTAATCTCCCCCATGTTTTCATTGGCTTGCTATCTTTATGTATGATTTGCTAGATTCAAACCCGAACTAAATGCTATCTAGATAGTATCTTGTCAATACTTTCATCGCTGTCCTGCATCCTCGAGTAAATAATCAAAGGATGCATACTGGTGACGTCGAATCTCTTGGCTGCACCGAAAGGTTCAATTAAAAGCCTTATAAAGGTTAGATCTATGGTAAGCAGCAGGCATTAGTGAGCAGGTGGAACTATCGGATAGTTGGTGCGGTATTTCTCTCAGCAGTCAGTTCAGCTCCGAAGATACGATGAAGTCATCACCAGCTGGTATCGCGGCGGTTCTGCTAACCCTTGTGGTTCTGCTATCCGGGGAGACTCGTGCTCAGAATGCACTTCGTAAGTACAGATTTTAATATAAACAAATTAATTAATTTAATGTAAACAAACAAAAAAATTGACACATTTAATTAATAGATTTTTTTAGAAACCTCATTTACAATTAACTAAAAACTTTTGTTGTCATTTTTTAAATGTAATATAAAAAATATGGGGTAAATCTATTCAAATATTTTTTTCAAAATATTATAATATAAGAAGGTCAATTTAAATTAATCGTTTGTTTTATTGGGAGATTGTATCATCATATTTAGTTAATAAATTGAAGAATATTTATCCAGGATTCCAAGGTGATTCATTCTGAATGTATTACAAGCATTGTTTATATTTATTAATTATTTACGTATCTATGTGTTACTTTATTTACATATATATATATATATGTATTTTAATTTTAGAGCTTGAGGATTATTTTTTTTTATTTTGTTTTAACATTACATAATTTATCATAAAACATGCTTATTTCGGGTGTCTGTAATTTGCATTATTCCTGTGTGAAATTATTCACTATCAATTAACTCAAACATGCTTGCTTTGAATTTGAGTGTATTTTTTAAATTGGAACTGATTGTTTCAAGAATGCTTCAGACATGCTATAAAGTAGGTCAAATACCTACTGATAGTAATTAAATTATTCCATTTTATAATTAATTAATCATATATTCTATATTTGAAAAGCATTTTACTTTGGTTTAAAGTTTTGGCAGATTTGGTGATTTTTATAGTGTTCATTCGAAAGGTAAACTTCTGATAAACAAAATTGACAATATTTGTTTTTGAAAGGCAATGTTCAAGAGGATAATATTTTGCAATTATAATATATTGTGATTATTCACGGGTCTGCGCTAGTAAAATAATAAAACCGGTAAAGAATCTTACATAAAAAGTAAAGAAAATTATCTTGTCTCCATAGGGAGAAACGAGTATATTAAACTTGTAAAAATTGCTTGTAAATAAATGATGGATTTATTCAACCCAGAAATGAAGTCCAAGAGTTTCACTTGCAACTTAAATGTAGATATACTTTTATTTAAGTAGGTACTTACATTGATTGTACATTTATCGAAATGGGAGAAACTGGTTACATTAAAAAATTGGCATAGGTTTTAACAAATAATTTTGCATCTGAAAACGCAAATAAATAATTTAAATAATTATTTTAAGGTGATCCCCGGGTCCTTGAAAAATTCGATATCGGAATCCAGCCTCTTTTTGGGGGGATTTAAAAATACTTGAGAAGACTTTTTTTGGATGTTGGAGAAGATATTTGAGAGTTGTTTTTTTACAGGTTGATATCGTAAAGGCCTGTAAAAAGCATTATATTGATTTAGTGAAATCACCAGTTACTCTACATACAAATAAATCTACGGTCGTCGTCATTACCAAAATACAAATCGACTGTGTTTTCGTAAAAGCTTTCAAGCCATAATTTTTTAAATGTTACTTTTTCGTGTAGAATAGTGGTCCAATATTTTTTACTGATTTACACATGTTCAATGCTACAAACAAAATTTATGCTTAATTCTTTTTTAGTTTATTTCGAAAAAAACATTGATGAAATTACTCAACCCTTAAATTTGCAATAACCACTTTCGTATCGTGGGGTAATTACTACAACTGTGTAACTCTGAAATTAGCATTGTTAGGAAATTGAAGATTAAGAAGATTAAGATAAGGTAATCAATCTAATAAATCGGTTGTTTTCTATAAGTATCGTTAAACCGTAGATTTGTGTGTTGGGAACCGAAGTACTAAGGTATATTTTGGAAATAAAATGACTTACCTAGTTGTAACATACAAAACTGCAACGAAAGCAACATAAGCAATTCAACTAATTTTAGTGCGACAACTAGCTAAGTCTTGTTGTCTAATTGAAACATGGAAAACGAAGAAATAGAGTTATGCTTAGTGTGTAACTCAAAAACACTGATCTCGGAGTTAGCTAGATATAGCAATTACCCCGCGGTATAAATTTCATGTTTTCAGTTTTACCAAATTTATAAATATTTGTTTTATCGTCTCCTGTGAAGTTTTCAATTTGAGAATTGAAGGGTTTTATGTGATAAAATCAACTGCGTGTAGGGTAGATCCATCGTTTATAAATATCCAACAAAAATATATGTTGCTCACCAATTTCCTTATTGTCAAAACACCGATAAATACAATACTTTAATAATTCTTTAGAGACTTTTATAAAGTTGCATGACCCGGAAATATGCGTGTTCAGTTTTTTTTCTATTTGTATTTAGCTTATCGTGTGAATTTGAATATCTCGTCAAGTTTTCGTGCATTTTATAATTACAATAGGTGTTTCTTCCAATTTATTATGCATCAATATTATTTACGTTTTAATTGGTAGATTTCTATCCTGTCCGCGAGAAGAAAATCCAATTTTTACAGACATTATTATTGTTTTTATAAGCTTTATACGGGATGTTAACCGCTTGGGTACATAAGCTTGTTTTCACGACAATTTCGTTAAATTGTCGTGAAAACATAGACATAGGAATGACGTATGCCCCGTACCTGAGTTATTAAGGGGATACCCGGCGGTGATTTTTCCATACAAACGTATTCCCTATTTATCTCTCTGGATTTTAACCCTAGAGAAAATATTGTTTTTACATAAAATAGATATTAACTACTAGCGTGTCGGTACTTTTGTTTTTTTTTTTGATAAGTTACTTTTTATAGAAGTTTTGACCTTCCAAAAATCAATAAAATTGACTGGTTTAAACGTCGTCAAAAGACGTTCAGTATACAAACTAGACAATGTTTTTTTTTAAGTAAAACGTACAGACATAAAATAGTGTTTTCTTATGTAGTTGTTAAAAAAAAATTGAAAATCAGTCTACTTTTGGAGGAGAAAAGTGGGGAATACAAAACCTCGAGTTGAGTTAGGTATTAGTAGCCCGAGGTACATTGTCCCTTTCGCTCAATATCCGGTGGAGTAAGAGCAACAGTGACAGCAACAATTTAGTAAAATCTATTTTTCAAATTTCTCCACCACCCGGGTATCATCTTAAGGGACGTGCTTGACTAACGATTAAAATTTAAAAAAAGTTTAAACTTTGTTTTCGGGTTGTCCGGTCACCCTAGTGATGACATTGAGACCAAAATTTTATTTACGCCAGAAATCACCGGATAAAGTAAGTCCAGTATATCTTTTAACACCTTGCATAAAAACTAAAATGTTTTTCTAAAAGTTTAGGCCAACATCTGTTTTTCTTGTATTATTTTATTAACGAATCCCATAAAAGTAGATATGTATTTATAAATAAATTACCTAATTTTTAAAATCAATATTTTTTATTGTTTTTCAGATCGATAAAAATATATCGGCTTACATTCGAATTTGCAATTTATATTTTGTTATTTTGCATAACTTTCAATCGGAACTAACGAATATAAGTATTTTGATTTCTAAACTTTGCAATTTTGTTGTAAATATGAGCTGATTGATCGAGTATTATTATGCCTGCGAAATTTATTAAACAGCAGTTTTCAGGTTAATTTGTGGGAGTTTAAAACAGGTTTATAATATTCGCCTGCATTATGATAAATATTACATTCGTACAATGTCTGCTAGTTTGTGCTATGAATTAAGTACTTATCTACTCAATACAATTTGGGTACCTACTGGAAGGTTTAGTTCTTAGTAGTAGAGTGGATAAATTTTGTTTTGTCACAAATCATAAACGGTAAATAATTTATTTAGATATGTAGATTATAAATTTGCGTTACACACTCACTGTAATAACTACGGTAGGTACTTACAATTATATGTACATGTATTAGTAATTCTATGATATATGTGTCGTTTATTGTAAAAGTGTTGTAATTCCAAATTTTTAAATGACATTTACCACATTTAAATCACATTTACCACCCGAACCCTAACTGTCTAATTCCTACTGATTTTTTAAATGTTTTTAGTTGAAAAAAAATCAACCAAAAGTGTCTGGTGACCTGAATAGCCGGGTACTTCTCGACCCTCCTCTCCCCCGTTGTCTTTCCTTACAACATATCCATAGTATCAGGCTCTAGACCAGTGTTTCCCAGCGTTCTTAATGACATGCCCCACAGTAATATTTTCAAAGTCATATTCCCCACCGGCATCTTTTTAAATTAAAAGTAATTACCTAGTGAGGTCTTCATAAAAAACTAATATTTTGTACATCACTTATTAGTTATTAGAATCAACGAAAAAACAAAAAACAGTGAGTAAATTTTCAAATCATATTGTAATATGTTTGTAAACATATGAACCTTTAATGCCATTACATAAAACCTATAATGACATTATATATATATATATATTTTTTTATTAAAAACTAATGTTTAAGACAATATTTTTATCCACAGCACAAAGGGTAACAATTATTATAAGCAATAATTATTAGCCTGAAACACTCTTCCACATTGAAAAAATTTTCCGAGAAAAGATACATGCCGCCGACGGGACTCGAATATATTATGACTTTATATTTCCATTTTTTCTTGCCCATCATATTGGGGGCACCATTTTTTTTTTTTTTTTATAGTGAATACCTCACAAGAGTCCCAACTGCTCCCGTCTGGAGCCAGTGAGACTATGGCATCCCCAATTGTGGTATGTTATGAAGCTGAAGGTAAGTGGGAAAAGGAAGGAGACGAGGAAGAGGAAGGTGGGGAAGTACCAGGCTATTCAGATCTAGTCACTAAACACGGCTAAAGCCATTTCAAGCAACGTTTCAATTCTGAATTGTGGTCTTACACTAGGGCGATACTAAGAGTATCTTCCACTCTGGAACTTGCCGCAAATGTAATATATATTATTTTAAATAATTAATTGGGAAATAACACATATCAATTAAATAAAATTTATTTGCGCACGCCGGGTTCGTACCCGTGACCTTCGGAATGGCAGTCAAACGCTCTACTGCTGGACTACGCCGGCCGTCTGCAGCATAAGATAATATTTTTAATTGGTATATTTTTAACATCTTATTAAGATATTTTTAATAAGAATATTTTTCTTTTAGCTTATTAAATATATTTTTGGAGGTAGTGGTGCTTTCTAATGCTCTGCAGAATAACATTTCTTCAACATATTCCCCATATCAATATATTTAAGTAAGCTAGCAACACAGCTTCACTGTCTTTCAAAGTTGATTCATCCAATTATAGCGAAAATTTCCGTGTTTTCAGCTTTTCAATTAGTTGTCACTGTTTGTTCAAAGTTTTCACTCAATTCGTCTATTATTCTGCAAACAGTTGTGTTGCTGAGTGCCGTAGGCTTTACGATATTGTCATCTTGTTGTAGAACTGTTTAAGAAATCCTGATATTGATGGCTTGATTAGATCCTCTCCTATAGTATGGTATTTTCCACATTTAGCGATGAGCAATGAAATTTAGTAACTAGCCTCAAGACTACGATCGGCATTTGCAGTTTGGGCAGAAAATAGATTTGTTTGTTGTACGTTTTCAAATTTCATTGTTTTATTTGTAAAGGATTTCTCACACAGCAGACAAAAAGGTAGGTATTCGTGGTGCACAGCAGGTATAAAACCAAATTTTGAAAATTCCTCCAAATACTGACTTTTTTGATTTTTTATTTTCGTTGTTCACTCATTTTACTAAGATATTACAGGGCCTTGGCCACACGTGTAGCTATATGAAGCTATATGAAGTACCTGTCAAACTTTCATAATCAGTATTGCCAGTTTGCAAAAGTACATATATTTATGCTAAGTACCATACACGTGCGATTCGTCGTTACGGTCGTCTATACGATAGTATGCGATCGATCTTACGTGTACAGTGGTGCTCTTTATAGACATGTCTTCCACGCATAGATATACCTACAACTACTTACAAAATTGTATGACCGATGAGCATTCCCCTTTATGTGTGGAATTGTTAATAATTGCCGATGTGTCTCATCTCTGAAGCGTAGTGCTACCTCGGAGGCGTTATGCCCCACCGGTGTCGCGGTGGGGTGCTCGGTGTACGCCCCACTCTAGGAAACACTGCTCTAGACGCTTGGGAGTTGGAAGCAGTTATTTATTTATTATTAATTTATTTCCTCATGTTCTCCATAAAACAGTTATTCACCAATATATCATGGAGAAGATTATAAAGTACAAAGTACACAAGGGCAGTTTTACTACTTTGTGACATGTGCTAAAATATAGTTACTGAACTGTCTGTAAGTGACATTGAAAATGTCGATGGTCAATGCAGAATCGTTAAGCAGTTGAGTCGCTCTGTTTATTGGCGCTGTTTGTTATGCGGTATTCACAATAAAAACATTATACCTCATTTCGACAGAGGTTTTTTTTTAAAGTAAGGTTATAATTTTAAAAAAAAAATTTAAAAAAATAAAAAAATAAAAAATACATGTACATTTACATTTTTAGGCAGCACCGCGCTAGTTGTTCAGATGCATTGTACATATAGTTTTGTATCGCTGATCAAAGAACCGGGGGATTTGCATCCATTGTTTTAGCCATAGGTTTTTTATATTTTCTAGTGTGCAGTTAGAAGTAAGATTGTAGATATTATTGAAATTTGTACAGCGCTCTTGAGGTGATTTTTCACAAAAACTATACAAGTCATCCAATTATTATTATTATTATTATAGCAAAAAGAAAATAAGCGGGGGTTCGCCGAGGTCGAAAACTTGGTGTTAACATTAGCATGGCAACCTAAAAAATGTATTAAAAATTCAAAACTACCCGATCTTTTGCAAAGTATGACCATTTTTCGAACTATATTCGATGAACTTCCACGGTCCTTGTGGGAATTTTCTTCGATGATCTTTGTGAGGATTTTGAAGATTATTGTTGTTACGGCATATGTCGATTCCTCATCCTACCCAACCCATGGAACAACAGGCTTAATTACCCATCAATTATTATTACAATTATAGATTATTCTCTATTAAAGTCCATTGTAATGGCAATCCTCATACGTCAATTCATGCCTGATTATTTTTATTACCACCAATTAATTTAATTGCAATTTTATATACACAATCAGCCATTACATGGTTCAGGAAATAAGACTGAGGCAACCGATATATTTATTATTATGGTATTTTAAAGTCTGCCGTAAATCAAACCGTTGGCGGTGAAATGGCCTTTAATGTTTTGCATCTTCCAAGTGTATATGAATATACATTATTTGTATTGCGGACGGGAAGGGTACAAATTAAAAGGGGTAGATGGTCAAATTACAAGGGGTAGAAATTGTTACATAGTTAATGCCCAAGAAATACAAAAATAGTTTTATCTTTTATGCCGGTTCTACTTGAGTGCCTGGAAAGGCATACTGTCCAAAATTTTTAAATGAATATTTCACACCAATCTCTGCATAAGGGTCTCAACTAAATATATTCAAATCTTAATGCTTCCTAGAACTTCCTCTCTTTCTTTTTCCTATAAATGCCCTCGCATCAGCAGTGACAAAAGCTGTGAGAGATTTTTTTTCCTCAAAAAAACAACAATAAACCAATGCAGTCGGTCAAAAGAAGAGCTAACGAGAAAACGCTGTTTTTTTTTTAAACATGTCTTTGTATCCACACAATCCACAATAGTCAAGGCATAAACAACTATGTACAGGTTTTAAAATTTTATCACAACAACAAAAATATGGTTATTTTATAAAAATATTAACTTCTTTAGAATATAATTAAAATCATTTTCTTACAAAATATATTACAAGACTGTATTCAATTTTCACTTTACATATTTTCCTACTAAGTATTCCTTCACTTTGATTTATTATTGCATTTTCCCCTATGTATATCTTCATTTGAATACCTGAATAATTATTATTAAACCAATCCTACGATTAATTAAATTGTTCAAAATATACTTTGTCGTCCATTATTTAAAATATTACAATGATACGTAATTAATTAACTTGGCATGGATATTTCAAAGGCATTTCAGGTTTAAAGAATACGGTGTAATAATATCCTTATAACATATTACTAACCAGTAATTCGTTAATTAACATATTGTATCTTATCTTATCTATCCGAGACACTATTTACGATACAAACCAATTCTTTAGAACTTTTTAATATTTTAAAAAAAGATAGCTGCTTAATATATTATGGGAAAAAATAGTCGAAGATAATATATATATATTTTTTTTAATTAATGAAGATAATATTAGCGAAAGTCAATCGAAAATCCGAAACAGAAAAATCAGAAAAAGATACATCTGGGACTCGAACCCAGGACCTCTGGCAATCCGGGCAAATTTTTTCCGGGGGTTCGAGTCCCAGATGTATCAGTATCTTTTTCTGATTTTTCTGTTTCGGATTTTCGATTGACTTTCGCTAATATTATCTTCATTAATTAAAATATTATAATTTGAGGTTTAACTCTTTAAGTTAAAAAGTTAAAAATAAAAATATAGATAATATTTTTAATCCTGAATATCAGATATGAGATAATAAAAAATGACATAAAAATAAGAGCATTCAAAAGCCGATTTTTTTTTCTTTATTGTTTTCCTAATTTTTTTTTACATTTGAAATATATAACATACAGTGAAAGAATAATAATGAAGGGAACCCACTAAGGCCGCAGCCTGTGCATGGGTAATATAAGTATATACATTTTTGGTTAAGAGTGATTGACCAGCGGCTGAGAATAAACGTTTAAAAATGCTTGCAACTGTATAGGGAGGTTCCAATGAAAAAGATCGATTAATCCCCTTATCAAATTTTTTAAATTAAAAATTTATTTCATTCAAAACTTTCTTTAATATATACCTGCATTCAAGTAAGCAATAAAAATGCTCAAGACGCACGATGATAAATTATTAAATATAGTGTACATAAAAATAAACAAAATAAGTGTGTAAAAAAAAATTTCATATTTTAGTTTGTAAGACCTTAAATAAATAGAAAAATTCAGGTAATAATAATAATCTTTCAAAATCAATTTATGTTTTTTTTTAGAGTCAATAGGTCTAGAATTTGATTTAAAAATGACTAATTTCCGGTATTCTCTGGTAATACCATCTTAAGGCGTTTCTCCTGACAAGAGATCCTGGGTGCGAGGTCCCAGTTGCGACCGCTACCTTTTTATGTTCGTTTGTCTTGTTATTTTTCATATTTCTGTTAAGATTTGTTAGTATTATCTTCTTCAATAAAAATCATTATACCTGGCAGAAAAACTAAAAATCCAGGGACTCAATCTTTTTCATTCAACTCACGTGCTTTTACTTTTTATCTTGCTTATTCTCTGCTTTAACCCTTTCACACTTGATTTACAACTGTAGATTACATGCTTGTAGAGTCTGTCAATTGAGAGTAGAAAACGTAGGAGGGCGACAATATTCTTCAAATGGCAAAACTAAAATTATAACACATGGGGGAAATGTAAAGATGTGTAACCTACAATTTCGTAAAAAAACATATAAAAGTAGGGAATTTTTTTTAATGCAATTTAGATACCCACTGATATTAAAATTAGAATTGCATGTAGGTTTATTATACCTTTGCAATTTTGTGCTCACACGATGAAGAATAACGATATTGTACTAAAATAAAAAGCACTTTAGAAATTGCTCATATTTATTTAATACGATCTGAAGTACCCAGAGTTGGCCTGGCGAAATTACGTATACTAACAAATTATTCGTACATGTTCGCGCCAATAAACATTGAAACCTTTTGTTCGTAAGAACTTCAGTCCCGTTTTTAACCGTTTTTACGAATAAAATGATCGTATTTTAGAATAACATTTTTCTCTGTGTGCGGCTGGTTATTCAATAAATGGTTCCCGGAGCGTCGGTATCCATACCTGCCTCCCAAATAAAATTTACAGATATACCTTATTTGTATTTTTTTAAAGAGTGAATAGTAAAAATACAATATATAGCGGTATTATTATTTATTAATAATAATATTTATTAATATAATATTTATTAATATAATATTTATTAATATATTAGATTTATTATTTATTATTTATTTTGCATATTAGATTTGTCAAAGAATTTGTATATAAAAATGCAAAAATCAGTCATTTTAAATACATGTAGAATTACGAAAGATTTTTTAAATATTTATATTGAGGGATCAGTAGGATTTATCGGTCAAATTAGGAATTCCACAGAGCCGAACCCTCTGATATGAAAATATCTGGAGACGGTGAATTATATTCCCATTTAATAGTTTGGTAGATTAACGTGTTGTTCTTGTATTGTTTTGTATTAATTATACTTATATAATACACTTGCATAACGTGGATTTACTAGATGATCATTTATATGGAAAAGTGTATGAAAGGATTTAGTTTTTCCTATGGGAAAAACTAAACCCGTTCCTGTAAATCTGGTGAATAAAAAAATACCGCTATACTTGTATAGCGCAGTGTTGTAATTTTTTTTAAAATTAATATACAGCCTTTCAAGTTTAATCATTATCCCCGCTAAATAACTGCTCCTAATGATAATAATTTGTATTAGATATAAGTAACATGAATTCTAATCAAGTCGCATATAAATGATCGAACATAACAATTTGTTATAAGTGTTTAGTAAGTATATTATGTCGTGTAACCTTTGCATTAAACGGTCCTGCCTTGGACGCCGCTGGCAAGGGTTCGACACCCATTTATTGCGAATATAATAGGCCAGAATGAAGACATGATTGACAGAACATAAAGACATAGCATGGTTAATATAAGAAATTAACCAATTGGATTTAGCCAAACGGTAACCTGTAGTATTTTATACCTCGTACCGCCCAACTAAGCCTAAACAATAAGTACAGCATGACTTAAGATGATAGACTTCGCTTTTCGGCCCATACAAAAAGGACGCCCGGGAAAAAACACTTTTCTACATCGAAAATTACACAAAATGAATATATTTTTTATATTGCCTTTTAGAGGGTGAAAACTATGTCGGTATGTTTTAGAATTTTCGATGCGTTTCGTATTAACGTAAACATTGACTGTTAAACATGTACGATTTATCAAAAAATATTATTTAAGGAAAAAGTGCTGCTAACTCAACTCTCATAAAGAATTAAAAAATTATAAAAAGCTACCGACGTAGCTTCTTCTTTCTAAAAAATATATATTTTTTAAAATTTCAATTACGTGAAAGTTTCGGTGTAGAAAATTGTATTCTCCATAAACCCCTTTTCGAGCGATTTCAGTAGGTAAATTTGAGCGTTGTCTCATTCGCACATTTCGCATTCGCATGTATTGTAAGTGTGCGTGAGCTTATTGTGAGCGGGACATAATGACAGACGCGGATGATCCGCGTGTGGTTTAAAGTCTAGCCTCTTAAGGCCATTGGGTGCGCGGCAAGTTTCATACAAAACGTAGTTTTGGATTTTAGGCCAAAATACCCAACCAAACTGAAAAATTATTTTTGTAATCAAAAGTAATATGTTAAATGTCAATCTCAGATAGGTGCTACTTTATTTATTTTTGCTATTAATTTTTAAAATATAGGTTATTAAAGATTTTATTATTTGATGATTTTATAGGCAAGTTGCACGGAGAAAAATGTTATTTAAAAAAACGATCATTTTAATAGTAAAAACGGTTAAAAACGGGACTGAAGTTTTTACGAACAAATTAACAGGGTTTCAATGGAATTCAATTTCAACTTATGAGCGATTGACCTGCGGCTGAGAATAAAAGTTTAAAAATGCTTCTAACTGTACAGGGAAGTTCCAATGAGAAAGATCGATTACTCCCCGTATCAAAATTTTGAAATTAAAAATTTTATAACGATTTATTTCAATAAAAACTTGCTGTAATATATATATACCTACCTACATTCAAGTAAGCAATAAAAATGCTCAAAACGCAAGATGATAAATTATTAAATATCGTGTACTTCTTGTAAGAATTTTTTTATGATAAGTATTTATGATTTTTCAATAATGTATAAACGAAATAAGTGTGTAAAAAAAAATTTAAATATGTTAGTTTGTAAGACCTTAAATAGATAGAATAACTTAGGTATTTTTTATCACAAAACACGTTCTTGGATTTATTTTTTTAATGATTATAATTTAACTAAAATTAAAATGCTTAAAACTGTGTTGAATAGATTATCAGCCTTACTAAAAAACTTTCTAAAAAAATTTAACAATTGTTAAACGACCGTACATGAAAAAACCTTACTAATTAAAAACTGACAAAAAATTGTTCATGGAAAGATATGTACATTGCTTACACGGCCAAAGAGGGTAGTTTAACTGTTGTACATATCTGTTTTATTTGTATTTTTCAAATTTTTTCTAAGTTATTTTAAATGTCCTATATATTTCTTATTTTTCAAAATGTCGTAAAACCAAATACCATTTTAGAAACTAGATAAAATTACCTTTTAGATTTTTGTATTTTAAAATACACTTTAGTGTTTACAAATTGCAGTATTTTAAACTTCAAACGTGAAAAAAATTGAAAAAAAAAATTTCACCAAACATTTTCTATTAAAACGTCGAAATTTTTTTGAATATTTGAAATTAAAAAAACACATTCCTGTTATTTAATGAATTTGCAACAAAACTGTCACTTCACTTTTTATCTCGTTCATACAATTAAAAATTATAAAAAAATAAATTAATAATTCCCCAAGAATAACTGAAAATACCTGACATTTTGAAGTTATTTTTGTAAAACTTAGACCTTGATTCCTATAATTTGTTTTTATTTACACACGCACCATACATTTTTGTTATTAAATAATATTACTTTTACCGAAGTTTTATTAAACTCAATCGGAAAAACAAAATTTTATAATTAATAACCTATATTTTTTATGTTCACAGAATTAAATTACGAACATGACGTTATTAACGGACCAAAACTGACAAAAATAACACAAATAATAGTCATTGTGTTGAATAATACTATTATTATAGTGAATTGGTGATTGGATTAGAAATTATCCATAAAAAGATTGTACAAATTGCACGTGAAATCTCATATGTCAAACTGTAATTTGCCGCCCGCGCTAGAAAATAATATGGCGGTCTGCACATGCGCAAATGGACTAATTTTCAGGGTGACCAACCGAAAAATTCATATATTTGTTCGATTTTGTTCGATTATTTTCGATTTGTTATTAGTAACGTTTTGTTTTAAAATATGTACAGACTTTACACAACGTGCAACAGAAACACCGTTTAACGGCCGCGGAGTGTTTTTTTTTAGTAAGGCTGTATGTGTTGATTTATTTTGTTGTTTTATTATATGATTTGAAAATTGTGTTTGTTTAATAGAATCTATCGTTTGAAAATTGAACAAATCTGCCAACGACCAACGGTATAACCCTAGTAGATTAAAAATACACTTAGTTTAAAAAAAATTAAAGCTGCATCTACCAGATAAAATAACAATCTTTCGAAATCAATATATGTTTTTTTGTATAAAAGAGTCAGTACGTCTAGAATTTGATTTAAAAGGGACTAATTTCCGGTATTCTCTGGTAATAGCCTCTTAACCTTTTTTGTGAAGCAACTACAAATTCATAATATTCTGTATTGTATGCGGTTGGAGTTTTTTTAATTAGTTTGGAGGTGAAGCTAGTCGTCATTCAATTTACTCGGAAATCGTTGGATGGAGAGCTTACAATAAGTAATAGATGTAATTGACGGTATAAAATAACCTACTATTATTATTAGTTATTTTTTTTACATTAACTTCACACAGGAGGCCTGGAGGGAAATAATTTCCCTCAATTCATCCTTGAAGGTGCTATGTGAAGGGTCTTTTTGAGTAGAGGAAGGAACATGGGTCTTGAAGAGACCCATGTTGTAGGAAGCAGGAAACACAGAGGCCGAGCTGTTGAATTCCAGAACGAATCGAGAAGCGGCCCGTTCTTGTGTGCAATGTCAACCACGTACATATGTTATGTTACTCAGAGCATCTTCCATTAAAATACCGGTAGAACAAGAATAGCATTCCTTCCCGACGCCTGTGCTCTAAAAATTGCAATCCGTTTGTTAAGATGAGAGAATCTATCAAATGGACTTACTGTTTCTGCACAGAGTCGAGGGTTTTTTTCGGGTACTTTGGGGCTCCTGACCAGGGGTGGCTGCCAAATTCAATCGTGGGGCGCACTTGCGATTTGTACAGGGTTAGCAGTTGTGTACTATTAAAGTATCTGCGGGCCCTGTACAGTACGCCCAATTTCTGAGAGGCTAGCTTAACTCTGGCTTCGATGGAGCCCCCGTACCTGAGCTGGTCACTTAGAGTTACACCGAGCATATCAATGAAGAGCCTGTTCGGAAGATTACTACCGTTGAAAGAGGTTAGATTGTCATTTCGATCCCTTTTAGACGTGATCAGACTAATAATGTAATGTTAGCACAACGATAACTCTTTCCAGATTAATTAAAAGTTCTAGCGGGCGATCAAAGCGAATATCGCTGCGATTTTTTTCTTTGGCAATGGCCTTTCTCAATAAAAAAATAATTTTAAATCATTCTGAGAAACTATATTACTGAAATTAAAAGCAAAGTCTGGAATGTAATTGACGCAAGCGATTCTGACCTTGTCATTATACAGTTTCTTTATTCATAAGGGTTAAAATCGCATGATAAATTGCTGGCCATGAAAATGTTTCAAATAATTACAATAAATAACCGAAATTATACAGTAAAATCCCCTCAGACTTAAATATTAAAAATTGCAAAATGTCCTGCATCGGTTCAATAATAACTAAATGGTTGATTGGCTTGGGTAGGGAGGAGTCTGAAAAACTATTATATAATGTGACTTAAAACGATACATGGTTACCTATGAATGGCACATTTAGTAAAAACTTAGTATATAGGTATTAATTAAAAAAATAATAATTTAAATTGCATTTGGCACTTTACACACTTTGGTTCCTTAGAACAGGCAATCTGCCTAGCTAGGAACTAATATCGACCTAAAACAACGTAATAACACTTGTATTCATTTTAAATATATTCTCTTATTATGTAATATTATTTCTGTTATTTTGGCTTTAAATGTATCAAATGTAAATAAATAAATAAATAAATATTTTACGAATGGGGGGAAAATGTGGTCCAATTTTGGACCGATATCAGTCGCAAAAAAATAAAAGCGATCCCAATTTTGACTGAAATCGCTCCAGTGATTATAGCTTTGATCAAAAAATTAAGATCAATCGTCTGTATAAATGTTACACAGTTGATACGGTTTAACCCGTCAGGCTAATTTATTCGCTTTTCGGAATAACTCATATAGGTCTCATGGTAAACGTTGTGTCTCCCTTACTATATATAGTAAGAAATATGACATTTGCCTAAAAAAATGTGTGTTTTTCTTTTTTTCTTTATCTATCAGTAATTTTAATTAGAAAAAACGTAAGGTGAGCAATTTTTAAAACTTTTTTATGTTTGCATGCAAAAAAATAATATTTCCCAATTTATATGTGTGTTTCGATTTATAAAATTTGAAAGTGTATTTTATCATCCTTCTAAAACAGTTTTTAGTTTACGGATACGTTTAGAAATATTGGATTTTATTGTAAACCGAAAATGAATTTTGACCTTACAAAATATGGTCGAGGCCTGATGACGCTTGCATTCTAAAGATTGCGATCCGTTTGTTAAGATATGGGAATTCATCCAGGTCTGGCGCCTGGCGCTAGTAAAAACCTCAAAGGCGCTGTGTTAGAGCGTCTTGGCTACTTGACGTTGGCGCCTTGGCAAGTTAGCGCCCGGAGCGGACTGCTCCAATTGCGCCTGAACAGGATCAGTCCTGGATTTATAAAACGAGCAGCCCCTTTCTGCACAGATTCAATGGTTTTTTTGTCAAATATTTTGGGACTCCAAAACCAGAATATCAAAGGAATTGGCTCTTCGCGTGTACTTTTTGACACTCAGCGAGAGTTAATAAGAAGTTTTAAGATTTTAACTTTATACTTATGTAGAAAAAGTGAAATGTTATATTTTTTTATACTTAATAAATGAAAAATTAGTTAATGAGGTCTTTAGTCATGTTTGAACCACTTTCGTTTCTCCAAAATCGAACGGAATAAATTTATCGCGTCTGAGATGAATTAATTAAGTATATGGATCGCGTAAACGATTTCTATCAATTCTAAGAGTTTCGGTATTTCACATCTGTTAATTTAAGCCCATTATTTCATTAACAACATTATTCAAAAAGTTGTATATATTGACAGCTTATCTGACACTCAGGATGCCGCGCAAATATTGGTGGATTTTGTCAAATTTTATTGATTTATTGTTTGAAACATTTACAGCGTGTTAACAATTATTACAATTATGATATTGCCGTTGGAATGTACACAGATATTAATTCTCCAATTTAAAATGTTTACAGCCTGCGTAATCAAGTTTGTTTTAAGATGTTACTATGCGGAGATTCTAGTAGTGAAAAAACTTAAGGCTCCGTCAAACAGGAGGCGTACTTACGCGCGTCAAGGCGTTAGAACGTCCCGGACGTTTAACGCTGCGTTGTGTTGTACTGAACTCGTCGAAGCCGTTCAAACAGAAAGTACGCGACGTTACAGCGCGTTGGTGCCTGTTTGAAGGAGCCTTTACGCCGGGTAAGTATGCCTTCTGTTTGACGGAGCCTTTACTTTCGAAATCATGTGTTGACCGTGCTAATAAAGCCAACTTTTTTATTTTTTACATTACTCCACACAGGAAAATAATTTCCCTCGGGACCTAAGCCAATTGACCATAGATGACGATTTAGTCAATGGCTACCATTTGGTCTGCAATCAAATGTGATGTAGTTCTTACAAACAACCTTATCAAAGTATTTTACATAACGAACATATAAATATCCCATATTTATTATGACGAGGAAGAAATGCATTAAAGTACTAATAAATAATGCACAAATACTATTATTACAATCGCAAGACGTTTGCTTCCTAGGAAATATAAATTACACGTGTATGATCTTTGTCGATGAAACACAATTGTGTACTATTCATGTGTCATTCTTCATCTTGTTGTGTTATTAATTTGGATTACATATTTTATCGCATTATTATTGAATTAAATCATCTACTATTGAAAATGTGACCAGCTTTAATAGCATCTGTCACATTGATAGAAATGCATTCAAGTTTTATTTTAATAATGACAGTGATATTCAATAAACATGCAAGCAATAATTGCATTATTATGTTCATGTCATATGCCAAGATTAATGACATGTTTGCTTAATGAGAATTCGTGATCAAAGATTAAAGATTTATCTGTTCATGTTGTATTTTCCAATATGCTTACACTGTTTTAAAGCAAGTTTGTAAGGTGTATCAGGCTGATGACCATACATAACTTACCGAGAGGAAAGTGGGCGGCTTTTTGTCCATACGAACATTTTCTCTTATTTCTTTTCTGGATTTCTACATTAGTTCAAATATCTTTTAATATAATATGGATATGGACGAATAGCATATAAGATTTAGGACCCTTTAAAAATCGTTAAAATTGCCTGGTTTGAACGCCATAAACAGACATTCAGTATACAAACTAGACAATATATTTTTATAAAATCAAACATACAGACTTTCTACATTTCTTAGCCAATATCGACACGAGTTCTTCCTGTTGAACGCCAAACATCTAAGCGATATTCGGCCTCCCTTCGGAGATAATGAAACATATCAAGAGAAATTGCTGTGAGGAAATTGAGGTTACAGATCCCGGACAAGTGTAAACAATAACCCCAGAAGAAATAGTGCATAGGAAATAGATCATGGTTTCTAGCTGGCCACAAAACAGGTTGTTTTGTATTATTATTTTATACTTCTGTATCGTAACCAGAAGCGAGTCAATTATCTGTCATTACATTTAATCAGCTATATGAATATTCAAAAATATACATACCTTATAAATCATCTATACGGCGGTGTATCGATAAAAATAACAATTGATAAGCATCTTACATTTCTTACTAGCAAAACAACTAAGTCACGCAACAAATTACGACAACACTTTTGCCACAAATTGGACAGTCGTTGCTGGCTTTGGGTAGGTTGTACAAAAAGTTTATATCAAGATGGTAAGTTGAATTATAAAGATACTCTCTGCTGTTATTTTTAGATTATCGAAGAAAGCAAACACTTTGTGGCTTGACATTATACCAAATAAATACTTGGTTTTAAACCACTTTATTTTGATTTATATTGGTCGACCGGTTTCGGTTGAACTCAACCTTCATCAGGACAATAATATATAAACTAAAAAACAACCATAGAACAATAATACATAATATATACAGGGTGTTAAGGTACGTACTTGAGTTACTTTAACCAGTGATTCCTGACATTATTTGGAGTAAAAAATGTAAATGAAATTTTGGTCTCCGGTGACTTTTATTATGACAATTTTTTTTTTTTTCAAAATTTTTTTTCTTCAAAATAAAAAAAAAAAAAATCTTTCACATGACCTTATTGGTCACTCAGCCGAGCTACCGCCCCACCACTTACCCCGCCCCCAAGTACCCAACACCTACTATTTTTTATGTTTTTGTAGAAAAAAAAAAAAAAAACATCAAAAATTTCACCGGAGACCAAAATTTTTTACTCCAAATAATGTCAGGAATCACTGGTTAAAGTAACTCAAGTACGTACCTTAACACCCTGTATAAACTTAACTAACTAACCATCACGCCGTTTCTCCGCAGGGGTAGGCAGAGAGGACGGACCGCCAAACAACTCGGTCTTGGCATACACTACTCGCCTCATTCACATTCATACATCTTATCATACATGCTCTTCTATTATTCTGACTCTTGACATGGCCCGACTCAAGTATCTGATTCACTTGATCGTGCCATGTTTTCCTCGGGCGTCCTCGACTTCTTCTACCATTCACATTTGCATCATATATTCTCTTGACACTCCTTTCTTCATTCATTCCCTCTACATGTCCAAACCATCTAAGCGTCCCTTTTTTAATCTTACTTATGACGCTCACATTGGCCTTGCATTCTTTTCGGATCTCCACATTCCTCACACGATCATACATGGTTTTACCACACATACGCCTCAGGGATCTCATTTCTACAGCATTCAGTCTACTTTCATCCTTTCTCTGCCAGTTCCATGTTTCACTGCCATACATCAGGGTAGGTACCAGCACTCCATGGTGAACTGCTAGCTTCGCTTCTTTGGACAGCTTTTTGTTGGCGCTAACAGCATTCAGTCCACCATTAATGGAGTTACCTGCATTTACCCTTCTTTCAATATCCCCATCAGCCTTCCCATCTCTCGTAAACATACTTCCCAAATACAAACAATAATATATAAATTAAGAAACCGGTCGACCAATATAAATCAAAATAAAGTGGTTCAAAACAAAGTATTTGTTTAATTTGTTATTTTTAGATTAAAATAAGATTATTAATTTGTGGATCATGTAAAATATTTATTAAAATGTAACAAGTGTACTGTAACGACATGTAAAATCTCTGTGGGCGTTAAATAAATAAATACATACGATGTGAGTGGGCTAATCTATTTTTATTATACAGGGTGTCCGGGGGTAAAGTGCAGTAACTTCGGGAGGTGATTCTACACGATAATATAAGTAAAAAAGATAAATTACTTTTTCGAAATTACAACTTTTTTTCCCATACAAAAAGACGTAGGTACCTGTTAAAAATCCTTAGTGTAAGGTACAAACTTACCGATAAATTTACTGTGTGCCCGCCCGCGACGTTGGATTGTTGTGAGTCACCCGTATAGTAACAGCGTAAAATAGTACCTAGTGCTGGCCGCATACGACGGACTGATTTTATCGTTTTACCTAAAAAGTACTTCTTAAAGTTGGAATTTCGAAAAAAGTCATTTATCTTTTTTACTTATATTATCATGTAGAATCACCTCCCGAAGTTACTGCACCTTACCTCCGGACACCCTGTATAAATATCGATTATTCAGCTGCATGAGGCTATTCCCCGCTTAAGCATTCATTAAAACCAGAACATTACTCTTACGTGATGGGCGTTATGAATATGTCAGAATAATTTGGCAGCCACCTCTGGTCTGGAGCCCCACAATACTTGAAAAAACCCTCGACTCGAAAAAAATAAAGAAAAAAAATGTGACGGATCTTGCCCTTTTATCGATCAATAATTTATTCATACATTTTACATTCAAGGAAAACAATCTATTATTTATTGTTTTAGGTCCGTTCTGTTTCGTTGTAATTCTCTAAAGATCCTTTTTTTACAATAGTTTCACACAGGAGGGAATTTTTCCCTCTGGGCCTATGTCATCTTTTAAGATGCCGTGTGGAGGGTTTTTTAAGGGAAAGGAAGGAGAGGAAGTCCTGGGAAGGAAAAAGGTTTAGAGGTGGGTAGGAATCTGGAGATAAATATGTCCAGTAGTGATGGACGTGTGAAGCCATTCCTCCCACTGCGGTGCAAAGCGATGGGTCGAGAGGGTCCGACTGGTGAGATCATCCAGTCTCTCACGATCCGGCCTGCCACGCAAAGACGTATCCCCTCCCCCAAGTCCCGGATTAATCTAACCCCATGAACCCGGGCACCCCTGCTAAGTCACCAAACGTAGCGAACCACTTGGAGTGACCTGTGGCAGGGGTGTTGGTCGTCCAATAAATGGTTCCGGGGACGGCGGTACCCATACCCGCCTCCCCGGTCCTAATAACGGTAGATATATGAGAAGATTTTATTAACTTCCTTGACAATGCTGGAGGCTTTCGTCTGGGTTCGGTGTATAAGACGTGCTAGACATGCAGACAGTTTGGCGTCTATCTTTTGACAAATGTCACAAAATAGTAAAACTGTCATATATGACTTTTATACTTCTACTTTTCTCTATTTCCTTTCACCTTTTCCAGAAGGTCTAGAACGGTCGATCGATAAAAACCAATGTCAATACGATTTTGACTAAAGTCGTCATCTATGGTCAGTTGGCGATATTTGCGAGCCAACATATGATTCCGTGTGTCATATATGCTTTTTTTTTTAATAGAAAATACTTCACAAGAGTCCCAACTGCTCCCGTCTGGAGCCAGTGAGACTATGGCATCCCCAATTGGGGTATGTTGTGAGGCTGAAGGAAGATAGGGAAGAGGAAGGTAAGTACCTGGCTATTCAGATCTAGTCACTAAACACGGCTAAATCCATTATTAAGCAACGTTTCAATTCTGAATGGTGGTCTTACACCAGGGCGATACTGACAGTATCTTCCACTCTGCTGCCTATATACATAACTTTTTGATTAACGTAGTTCGTTTTGCAAAATAACTGGCATATTGATGAATGGAGGTCAACTAGCGACGCTCTTAGAATTGAAAGTTAAAATGGGACAGTCACAATGAGAAGAGAAAGAACACTAATGCCCTAAAGTGATCAAATATCCGCGAAGAGTTTAGGAGCCTTGTCCACCATGGGAGTTGGAGTAGAGGCTACAATACTCTTCAATGAGGAAACGACTGTAAAAGTAGAAAATGAACAGAAAAGCATAGACAGACATTTACCAATATATTCGTTGTTTTCAGCATCCTTCTTCAAGCAGCGTTGCAGCGCCTCGGACCCCGACTTCAGCACCTGCGTATCCAGTGTCACCAGGTCCGTGGTGAAAGAGTTTGCCAAAGGCATCAAGGAGCTGGACGTCCCGAGCATCGATCCCGTCACCCTGAACAAGATCAACATCGATGTGCCCGGCCTGAAGATCACCTTCAGTAATGTGACGCTGTTTGGGCTGAGTGGCGTCAGGATCGATGACTTCAAGTAAGGCTAAATTTATCGATTAGTGTTTCATTTAACGATTTTCTCGACTGTCCCCATTTCACTTCATTAAATCAGCCTAATAGAAACAATATAAATTCATCGTCTGTAAGTGGAGCAACCCACAGTTTGATAATGCCTTCAGAAGGCGACACAGCTGTCACGCGTAATAATAATTACATAGCAGAACTTGTTTATAAATAAACTGCTTTTATAAATTAAATATAATATCATTGAATTTTAAAATTTAAAAAATTGAACTTAAATGAGTTCTACAAATTTAACTAAATAACAGAAAAAATATATATACAAAATATATATACAAAATATATATACAAAATATATATACAAAATATATATACAAAATATATATACAAAATATATATACAAAATATATATACAAAATATATATACAAAAAATATATACAAAATATATATACAAAATATATATACAAAATACAAACTCAGGAGGCTTTGAGGAAAATAATTTTCCTCAGGGCCTGTGTCATCTTTGGAGATGCTGTGTGTAGGGTCTTTTTGAGGCATTTTCAAAATAAACTTTCATTTTTAAAAATATGTGTTAATTTTTAATAATATAATTTGAAAGTTTATTTCAAAACTTTTATTTGGATTCCAATATTCGATATATTCGGATTTATTGCAAAGCAAAAATATTCTGACCTTCTGACAGAATATGTCCGAAATCATGCCTCGGGACTAAATACAGTAATAATGCTGGGTCCGCATCTGCGCCTGTCGTCACGAAGCTTCGTGCTATGACACGATACGCGCAAATGTGACCAGCCATTATCGGCTATCGTCACGAATATTCTTTATTCTTTACGTAAACGTATTCTTTTTTTCAAATGTTTAAACGTAGGTACGAAGTATCGGCACGCATTCCTTCGGGACGATAAGCGCAGATGCGGCCCCAGCATAAGGATTGGTTTACTTCCTTGATAATCAATGTTCGAGGTTTTCGTCAATCGTTAAGCCGTTTGCATTCAATGACAATCAAAACTTTTATTAAATGGTTCCTACAACAAACTCCTGCAAAATGCAGTAAACAATAGTACCTAATAAAGTGTCTTCGGAGTCGGTGCTCACAGAAATGCAGATATCTTTATTTACGAGGTGAAGTTTACGTTTGAATTGGTTTACGATAGAATGCACCATTCCATTGCATAGTAGTGCATTCTAACCGGTTTTAGAATCTGGTTATTTGACACTTGGATTTGATTTGAGATAACCGGCATCGGCAGTAAGTGCGTCTCGACACAGTTTGGCGCGGCGAATTCCCGGGCCCGTGATGGTGTCAAGGATATTGCCATAACAAACCGGTTCCGGCTCCGAGTGTGCGGTGACTCTCATCAGTGCAAGTGGCAACGCAGGTTGCAGTAACAGACACTTCAAACGGGCTCTTAACAGCTGGTCATTATGTTGACTGCAGTGGAGTGCAATGATTAGTTTCTGATTTTCTTCGTATTTTTTCCAAATGTCTTTTTTAATTAAATTTTTGCTTTAAAAATGAAATCCGGGAAACGTTGGATTTTTAAAAGTAGGATATGTACCTCTTAGTAATTTAATACAAAAATACTAACAGTAGTATCTAGTTGCACAGATTTTTTTTTACTTTATTGATTTGTTTTTTAACAATTAAATCATTTAAAATAGTATAAGATATATACTCTCGTGAAGGTACTCTCAGTAGGTATACTGCCATTCAGAATTTATTTATTTATTTGAACGCCATAAAAGTCTTTTGCATTCAAGTGATACATAAGTTTACAATGATACACAGGAGAGAAACAGATTATGAACAAAATACGTACTCAGAAATAATATCCAAATATATATAAAAAATATCATCAGTACATCTATAATAATAATAATAATAATTGGATAATTTGTAGAGCGCCGTTTTGTGAGAAATCACCTCAAGGGCGCTGTACATTTTATTATGACTTCTTAGGCTCTACCTAGAACTATTATTTACAAATAGACATTGAGAACATACTTATCTGGGGCAGGTCACTTCCGATAAACACACTTTAATTAGAAAGTTTATGCTTGGAGGAGATACGACTTTGCACGCGGAGGACACTATATTAAAACACTGGACATTGCATAACTTTACATTTGCTACACCATCATTTTTCATATTACATTCATAAGAAGATTACTCCAAAAATGGAGTTAATAAGTTATTTCGAAAGACTTGAGAATTTAGGACTAATTAGGACTGGAGATTTTTAATGAAATTAGATGTACAAATAACTCACCATTAAAAATTTGTTGTATGGTTATATTCATACATACATTGTTTTATTTGCATTCGTTAAATTCTAGGAAATGTTTAAAGTAATTTTGTATTGGGATTATTGAGTATTGTCACCCACAAAACTATACTGGTTTGAAATGGCATTGTAAGTAGATACTTAAAGTTAGGCTGTGTTGAAATAGGGCTTCCAGTTAGAGGTTTATAATAAATAATAACTTTTAAATAATAAATAATGTAAATTGTGAAAGATTACGCATTTATCAGCCAACACTCCTCCATCTGACAGTTCAGAAATCAGAAGTAAGCAGTTTAAAATCTGCAGTAAAATATAAGTCAGAAGCCATGCAGAAGAATGGTTTCATGACTAACAATGATTGTTGTGATTAAGGTATGTTATTATAGCCTTCTTATAACTATATTCCGTACAAAAAAATTCCGTAAAAAGCATTGCCAACTGCATGCTATCTGGGTATAAGCGAGTATCTAAATGACTCAGTCCTGATATTGTTTTTTTTTTTTTTTATAGAGAATACCTCACAAGAGTCCCAACTGCTCCCGTCTGGAGCCAGTGAGACTATGGCATCCCCAATTGGGGTATGTTGTGAGGCTGAAGGAAAGTGGGGAAGGGAAGGAGATGAGGAAGAGGAAGGTAGGAAAGTACCTGGCTATTCAGATCTAGTCACTAAACACGGCTAAAGCCATTATTAAGCAACGTCTCAATTCTGAATGGTGGTCTTACACCAGGGCGATACTGACAGTATCTTCCACTCTGGAACGTGCCGCAAATGTAGTATATATTATTTTTATTAATTAATTGTGAAATAACACAAATTAATCAAATAAAATTTATTTGCGCACGCCGGGTTCGAACCCGCAACCTTCCGATTGGGAGTCAAGTGTTGTTACCACTCGACCACGGACGGTCGTCATTATTAAAAAGAATTTTGGATCGAGTAGTTCTTGAAGGTATATAGAACGTAATTAGGCTTAATAAATCAGGGCTGTCTAAATATCATTAACAATTTTATAAATAATATAGTCGGAAATAAGTCTTCTACGCGGAGATAAATGTTATTCTAAAATACGATAATTTTGTTCATAAAAACGGTTAAAAACCGGACTGAAGTTCTTACGAACAAATTAACAGGGTTTCAACGTTTATTGGCGGGAGCATGTAAGAATAATTTGTTGGTATAAGTAATTTCGCACGTATATGAACAAATTATTCTTACATTTTCCCTCCAATAAACATTGAAACACTGCTAATTTGTTCGTAAGAACTTCAGTCCCTTTTATAACCGTTTTTACGAATAAAATAATCGTATTTTAGAATAACATTTTTCTCCGTGTATCTGAGAATTTTAGTAGGTTTAATTATTTTTTTTTTCTTTATTCATTAAACTGCTGGTTACGTATTTTGAGAATTTTACGACCACCACGCTAGGCACATGCCCGTGTTGTGTTGAAACGTTGCTTGAAATGGAATAAGCCGTGTTTGGTGACTAGATCTAAATAGCACTTCCCCACCTTCCTCTTCCCATCTCCTTCCTGTCCTCACTACATTCAGCCTTAGAACCCCAAATAATACCAATGACACAACACACTTAATTCACTTAATACCCCAACGGGGATGCCACAGTTTCACTGTCTCCAGACGGTAGCAGTTGACACTCTTATGAGAAATTCACATTTTTTAAAACATGATAGTTCTCCTCTTCTGCTGATCGCAATTTGTGTAAAAGCCGAAAAGGATTTAGAATCGGGGCCCTTTCAACTGTCAATGTTGATGACAGTGTTGCATTTCAATTTCTGTGAAACAATCCGTCCTCATATACATTTTAACCTATTTAGCTTAGCTACCTCGCCTTGCCTACAATAATAAATAATAACATACCATTTTAGCGCAGTTTTGTACAATTAATTTACTTCAAGTGCGCAAACACCAAACGCTTTTGTGATTTACATTTTTTAAATCAATAAAAAAATATCACGGCACTCCCCTGGCTTTAGCGTGTCACCCTATCCAAACAAAACCGATTAATTGAAGGTTTTGAATGTCCAATTCGGTATTTTATGGGAGTTTTCGCAATAAATGCGTTAAGTAAGTAAATTTTCTATGAATTAGTAAACCGTCAACATTATCTTTTATCGTGGCCGTTCGGGAAACGTCACGTAGGTTCATAGTAAGATATTAATCTGCGTGTAAGAATTCTATTATGCTCACATGATTTGCTTCTCAGAATACCTCTATAAACATTTTACAAAATCAATGTTTATATTTATTTAAAGAAACGTCAGGTTGAAAATATATACGGGTTGTAACAGCACATACCCGAAAGATTTTTACCTTCGATTACTGAGCATATTTGGAGTTAAAAAAGTATATGGTATTTCGCTGTTCTATGATTTTTTTAATATTAAAAACATTTTATTTGTTTAATCACACTCCTACACATCGCGACGGGATCATGTGACACGCACTCTGTTTCATTGGTTACCATGCTGCTGGAAAGAGACGGAATGCTTACCACATCGCCCGCTAGGCTATACCCTTTTGCTCAGCTGGGACATGGATTGGAAAAATATTTTTTTTGTTTTTAATTGAAAAAAAATTATGTAATCCGACAGCATTTTTTGCTCCTAATACGCTCAAGGAATCGCTCGTTAAAATACTTCGGGTTCGTGGTGTTATACCCTATCCCTCTTACTTATAATTGCGGTATCCGCCGACTCATCCTTGGTTGCGTAAAGTTGGCCTTAAACCTGGCTAACAGCCGTTTTAACCATACACAAGCAGTGATAATAAGTCAAGTTTTTTACTGCGTAATACGACGCGTATTAAAAATTGTGCAAAAAACTATATGACGTTTTATAGTAAATAAATTATGCATTTTTAGTAAATTTTGAAGTGCTTTTATGTTTTGGTAATTTTTTGTTATTGGTGGCCACGGTTGTTACGAATAATTTTTAGAAAAAAACTTTAGATTCGCCTTAATCACTATAAAAGGAAACTTTTTGCATCACGGCTAGAGGAAAAAAAAGCATTTTAATTTTTAATTGCGTAAAATTTCACTTCACTTCGCGAACCGATATGTCATTAAACCGCCGCCTACCGCTGTCATTTTGTTATGTTGGTATACCCGATATATTACCGCAACATAACGAGGAGCTAGAAATGACACTACTACGCAATCTATGCAAATTAGGTAAGTACTAGTTTGGCGAAATTCTGGAAATAAAATACAGTAAAATGAATAAAGACCTTCAGGCACGTTTTTTTGCATTCATTTTTTTATGTTAAAAGCTTTACCTAAAAATCTGTTTTGAGCACTAGTTTGGCGAATACTGGAAATAAGGGGAGAGTAAGATGTTTCCGTGGCACCGCCATTTGACGATGGATTTCGATAAATCAACCCAAATAAATCGTATTTTTTTTATAAAAAAATACATTCACTTTTGTATCACAAACCATGTTACACAAACCTAGCGTAGCCGCTAAACTACTTGAAAACTGGGATGTTTTTCTTGCCTTGACGCGAGCAGGCGCTACGAAGGGGGCACTTTCTTTTGTATCACAAACCATGTTACACAAACCTAGCGTAGCCGCTAAACAACTTGAAAACTGGGATGTTTTTCTTGCCTTGACGCGAGCAGGCGCTACAAAGGGAGCACTTTCTTTTGTATCACAAACCATGTTACACAAACCTAGCGTAGCCGCTAAACAACTTGAAAACTGGGATGTTTTTCTTGCCTTGACGCGAGCAGGCGCTACGAAGGGGGCACTTTCTTTTGTATCACAAACCATGTTACACAAACCTAGCGTAGCCGCTAAACAACTTGAAAACTGGGATGTTTTTCTTGCCTTGACGCGAGCAGGCGCTACGAAGGGGGCACTTTCTTTTGTATCACAAACCATGTTACACAAACCTCCATGATTCCAGTGCCTCAGCTAGACTCTGAAGTGATTCTGATTAGAGGTTCGTTTACATTATATTATTTATTCCGTTTTTCACAATTACGCGCCTTTTCATGTATCCCACGAAGTCGGCTACAGTCGTATGCATACTCTTGTTTGTATCAGGGATACCAACATAACAGTAGTGACAGCGGCAGGCGGCGGTTTAATGACGTATCGGTTCGCGAAGTGAAGTGAAGAAAAATTTTACGCAATTGAAAATTAAAATGCTTTTTTTTCCTCTAGCCGTGATGCAAAAAGTTTCCTTTTATAGTGATTAAGGCGAATCTAAAGTTTTTTTCTAAAAATTATTCGTAGTAACCGTGGCCACCAATAACAAAAATTTACCTATGTTTTTAAGGTTTTCTTAAATTTTATATCAATAGCTTAAGTCCCCGGCATTACCCGGGTTTTACGCAGATTGTTCTCAAAATCTAACGTAGACCGTGACCTTCCTCTTATTTTAAAGGTCAAGTATGCAAAATTTCGACTCGTTTGAAAATCAAATCCACACCCTTCTTCATATAAATAGATAGATTATTGAAAAGTTTATTTTGATAAAACGTTCAAGCTATTGAAACGTGGGCAGAGTCGGGTAGTAAGTAGGTAGGTAATAAATTATGATAAAGTACTATAATTTCGACGGGAAGTGCGTGACAAGGTAATTTAATTGATTGAAGTTAGCAACGAATTAACTTGAGCGATAATCGTAGCGATTAAAGTATCCATTGTTTAGATTTAGATAACGCTTTATAATTATTATAATACTTACCTAAGTAGGTACCCGCATTATTTTTTTTCTTTTCAAGTTATCTTTAATCGATATCTTTCAGGCCTGGAAATGTTTATTCATGGCCAAGCGGGAAGTTCTTATTTTTTACATTTTTTCTCAGTTTATGCCAGTCCCAGGATAGATATATATGTAGCATCCTCAATTTTATTATTCGAGTATGTTAAGCATCGATGACACGGGGCTAGTTTACAAGCTACTAGCCGGCGAATTCACTATCTGCTAGTAAACTTCGTATTGTTCATAATCTGCTGCTAAGCGAGTAAATATGATTACATTAGTGAATTCGCCGGCTAGTAGCTTGTAAACTCGCTCAATGTAATCGAGGCTTTAATAATAATTTGATTGGTACCTATTTACTTTGTTTTGCACCATTTTTGTGGAAAAATCAACTCGAAGGTAGTGTTCAAACACTTCTTATTAGGTTCTGTCTACCAAGGTACAGAAGGCACAAGAGTCCCAACTGCTCCCGACTGGAGCCAGTGAGACTATCGCATCCCTAATTGGGGAATTTTGGGAGGCAGAAGGTAGCGGGGAGGGGAAGAGGAAGGTAGGGAAGCACCTGGCTATTCAGATCTGGTCACCAAACTCGGCTACAGCCATTTCAAGCAACGTTTCAATTCTGAATGATGGGCGATACTGAGAGTACCTTCCACTCTGGAACGTGGCGCAAATATATCTACTATATATTATTTCGAATTAATTAATAGCGATATAACAATAATTATTTCAATTAAATTTTAAAAAGCCGGGTTCGAACCCGTGACCTTTAGATTGGGAGTCGAGAGTCTTACTCCTCGACCACGCTGACTGGTCAGTTCGGATAAATATTTTTTTTAGAAAGTTTATGCTAGAACAAGCTGGGGTCTAAAAACTTTCCTTTTTTTAAGGAAAATTAAGCAAAAAATTTGTAAAAATTAGCATTTTAGATTTTGTCGTTACAGGGGGTTCGATAATGGTGACAGTCCTGATTAGGGAATGCAATCTCGTTCTCGCGAGATCTCGGCCTTTTTTAGAGATTGATCTCGGACGAAAAAAGGGCGAGATCTTGCAAGTTTAACGAGATTGCACTCGAGCATAAAAACGTCTTATTCTTAAGGAGCTATTTTCAAAATTATTGTAAAATTAATTCGTATCAATGGCTTGATTAACTTAACAAATCTTTCATTTGATTTGTATTTTTTGATAATTAATCTGTAATTTCTAATAGTCTGACTAATTGGTATATTTTGTTAAAAAAAAAAAAAAAAATTTAATTTTTCTTTATTTACTAAACTGCTAGTTACATGTTTTGACAGTTTTACGACCACCACGCTAGGCACATGCCCGTGTTGTGGCGGTCAATTACCTATAGAGTGCGTTAACATATGAACTAAAAGAATGTGAAAGAATATAAAGTAATATAAATTAACATAATATGAATAAATATTAAAGAATACAAAATAATAATATAAAAGAGCAGAATTTATCTGTAATATGTAATGGATCTACTGAGTAGGTATAGTTTTATTTAATTGATAATAATATCTCAGTTTAATAGTCAACTCAATTCATTTTTTTGACTTCTCGTTGTTTTGTTTGTCATAAAAGAACTGTTTTATTACTAAAAGATTTTTGTTTGATATATGATAGAAGACTGGTTGTTTCTTTCATTTGTTATTTGGTAGATACGTACGTCAAAGTTTACTACTTAGAAGTTTATTAAAAAATTATAGACGAATACGTCAAACAACCTTTGACGCATAAAAGTCTATTGAAAAATTCGTGAAAATAAATGTTTATCTTATAATACTTATAATTTTTTTTTTAATTTTTCCTAATTTATTCAAATATTGTGATTATTTGCAAAAAACACACGCAAAACTGTCAATCTCGCGAGATCTCGAAATTGACGAGATCTCGCAGTATTGTTATTCATAAACTCGCGGGATCTCGCTTGAGCCCCAATCTCGCGAGTTTTGCATTCCCTAGTCCCGATATATCAAGATGGATTGTAATCCTATGTGTGATTAGGTGTGCCATACGTGACTAGAGTCTCGTCGAGACGGGAGTCTGTCGCCCTGGTCGTCCATTAACTTGTTCCAACTTCCGCGGAAAATGTTCTTTAGTAAACAGTGTTGCTGCATTGTGCAGGTTAAATCGGGACAGTATAGGTTTCGTTGGGACCTTTTTGGTATTGTCGGGACAGAGAGCTGATGTATTGGGACAGGTGGCAACCCTGTGTGGGATGTGGGATTTTCGTGATGGTACGACTTTATACTCGGATCACACGACTCTATACTCTTACGGTTTTTGGGCGTGGCCTATATATATTATATGTTGTAGTGTCCCAATGAAGCTTTTCCTCTCATTCCAGCCTGACCATGGCAGCTCCCCTATTTATCTGACACTTACCCCTATGGTAGGAGAGGTGGTAGCATAATTTTCAAATAGCGCATCATGTACATCGAAGTCCCTTCACTTTCCCACGTTTCAAACAAAATATAAACAATTCCTTACTAATATAATATATTTTGTTTGTTTACAGGAAGAACTTGGCGACCAAGAAAGCAGTGTTCGATTACACGGCCAATTTGATCATGAAAGGGCATTACAAAATGGACGGCAGAGTGGTCGTGCTGCCGATTCAGGGGGATGGTGACTTCGTTATTCATTTAAGTAAGTTAAATATTCTATTTTTTAATTAATGAAGATAATATTGGCGAAACTCAATCGAAAATCTGAAACAGAAAAATCAGAAAAAGATACCGTCACATCTGGGACTCGAATCCAGGAACTACGCCTTGCCGGGCGGAACATTAACAACTAAGCTAATGTGTCCCTATCTATTAAGAGCTTCTACCAAGTATCATACTTCGACTGAAAACTACCAACATTATCGCATATTTTTATTGGTTGCTAACTTTATGTATGATTGCAAGATTCAAATCAGAACTAAATGCTATCTATATAGGTAGTATTTTGGATAAATTTGTCAATTTTCATTTAATATGCGATGCGACTTTTCTGCGTGTATAGGTGAATAATTTTTTTTTTTTTTAACCTCAAAAACCTCAAATTATAATATTTTAGTTAATGACGGTAATATCAGCGAAACTTGATCGAAAATCTGAAACATAGCTCTTAGAGTTCCGCACCGGCAAGGTGTAGGTCCTGGGTTCGAGTCCCAGATGTGACCGTATCTTTTTCTGATTTTTCTGTTTTAAGATTTTCGATTGAACTTCACTAATATTTTTTTTATTTATTATTCCTTTACAATTAAAATACATTGTTTAGCATTAATTATTAACCCCACTAGGGTTCGCCTGTATCGGGGTTAATAATTTCACAATTTAATAACACACATCATCAAAAATCAAACAAAAATGTTATTATTTACTGTGGTATTAGTTAATACCATTTTTAACAATAGAAAAAATCAAAAGAAAAAAAAATCAACAATAGAAAAAACAAATAATATATACCTTTATGGCTTAGAAAAAATGTAAATAAAAAATAACATTTTTATTCACCAGATTTACAGGAACGGGTTTAGTTTTTCCCATAGGAAAAACTAAACCCTTTCATACACTTTTCCATATAAATGATCATCTAGTAAATCCACGTTATGCAAGTGTATTATATAAGTATAATTAATACAAAACAATACAAGAACAACACGTTAATCTACCAAACTATTAAATGGGAATATAATTCACCGTCTCCAGATATTTTCATATCAGAGGGTTCGGCTCTGTGGAATTCCTAATTTGACCGATAAATCCTACTGATCCCTCAATATAAATATTTAAAAAATCTTTCGTAATTCTACATGTATTTAAAATGACTGATTTTTGCATTTTTATATACAAATTCTTTGACAAATCTAATATGCCTAAATTTTTAATAAGAGAGCTAGGTATAATGCCAGTAGCCGAAATAACAAAAGGTAATATTTTTTTCATTGATTAAAATATTACAATTTGAGGTTTTGCTCATTAAAATAAAAATAATATTCTTATGTCAAAACATTCCAGTGTCCTAAGTGCCCGGTTTCTATAGCGCCCCGCAGGTTGTGTAAGAGTGTATTGAGTTAGGTTATACTGTACGGTCCATTGCAGGTCTCTGGAGGGTTGAAGTCGGGAGTAAATCGAGCTCCAGTTTTGACTTCTTTCGTCTTCCAAAACAAGGAGTTATCGCCCAGTATTGTTTGAAGATTATACCGGATTAATAAAACACTTTTGTTAGAGTTACTTGTACAAGGTGGCGCAAAAGTTGTCACCCGATGTTATGTGGCTGTATTTTTGTTAATGATTGTTTTTATTTTTTATATTGAATACCTCACAAGAGTCCCAACTGCTCCCGTCTGGAGCCAGTGAGACTATGGCATCCCCAATTGGGGTATGTCAGAGGCTGAAGGTAAGTGGGAAAGGGAAGGAGACGAGGAAGAGGAAGTTGGGGATGTACTTGGCTATCGAGACCTAGTCACTAAACACGGCTAAAGCCATTTCAAGCAACGTTTCAATTCTGAATGGTGGTCTTACACCAGGGCGATACTAAGAGTATCTTCCACTCTGGAACGTGCCGCAAACATACTATATTTTATTTATATAATTAATTGTGAAATAACACAAATCAATTAAATCAAATTTATCTGCGCACCCCGGGTTCGAACCCGCGACCTTCGGAATGGCAATCCAACGCTCTACCGCTGGACAACGCCGGCGAAATGAAACATTTTGGTTGTGCTTTTGGATTGTGTTTATTTGATGTCGTAATTTTTTTTCCGGACCCGATTTATGGCATTTTCTATATGGGATAGGTTCTGGCATTCTTGGCGGATATTCTCTTTAAGGGCTTCAAGAGTCTGAGTCTTGTTCAGTGGCGGTTCGTGGTCTTTTAAACAGGGGGTTCAGAAATTCCAACGGCTCGGAGGGCTTTGAAGCAAAGAATGGACCTCGAGTGTGTTTTCTTGGGGTAAGAATAATCTCGTCGAATTTAATGTTTCAAAGGTCCAATCATGTCTGATTACGTCTAAAAAGGATCGAAATGACAACCTAGTCTCCTTAAACGGTAGCATTCTTCCGAACAGGCCCTCGGTGTAACTCTAAGTGACCAGCTCAGGTACGGCTTCATCGAAGCCAGAGTTAAGTTAGCCTCTCAGAAACTGGGCGTACTGTACAGGGCCCGCAAATACTTTAATAGTACACAACTGCTAGCCCTGTACAAATCGCAGGTGCGCCCCATGATTGAAATTGGCAGCCACCTCTGGTCTGGAGCCCTAAAGTACCTGAAAAACACTCTCGACTGTGTGCAGAAACGGGCGGTCCGTTTGATAGATTCTCCCGTCTTAAACAAACAGATTGCAATCTTTAGAGCACAGGCGTCGGGTGGGAATGTTATCCTTGTTCTACCGGTATTTCAATGGAAGATGCTCCGAGTAACTAGGTGCATATTCGGGAAATACGCCAAACGTGTACGTGGTTGACAATTGTCATATGAGAACGGGTCGCTTCTACGACTCGTTCTTTAGTTCAACAGCTCGGCTGTGGAATGATTTGCCGGCCTCTGTGTTTCCTCCTTCCTACAACATGGGTCTCTTCAAGACCCATGTTCACTCCTTCCTCTTCTCAAAAAGACCCTCCACCCACCATCTTCAAATATGACCTAGGCCCTGAGGGAAATTATTTTCCTGAGGGCCTCCTGTGTGGATTTAATATTAAAAATATTAAAAAAGAAATTCATGAGAAGATATAATGAGAGCTAAGGACGCGGAGGCCCTTTGTTTTTAATTTCCAACCTTTTTTCATAAGTATTAGCATTATTTTTTATATTCACAAATCTGTATTCCGCCATTGTGTAAAAAAAAAATTGACAGAATATTCGCGACAATCAACAAACGCAAACGCCTTCAATTTGAAATTCGAAATAACACCAACTGGAGAAAGCAAAACACAAAATTGCGTAACTAGCGACGACAATGCGGCCTTTGCCGAAGCTTTCGTAAATATAATCAAGGAATATAACAACTTATCTAAAAAAAATAAAATTATACGAAAACAAAAGTCAAAATAAGTCTACTTCAATAGTAGATTCACAAATGCCTTTGACAAACGGTTGGTGAAATGCAGAAACAAGAAAATAAAAAATGTACAAATATGACTACAAAGTTAAATACTTTTAACTTGCATCTAAATATAACATAAAAATATCATTTAACTTGCATCCCTATGGTCTAACGGTCAACGATCAGCCGCACAGTCCGCGACATCTCGTGCAACATCGGTAAGACTCGTCTGTGTTCGTAGGCATTCGGAGGTCACGTGACATGAGTCTCGATCACACGCGGCGCACACGTTTGTCCTTATTTTTCATAAGAAATGCCAAGTTTTGTACAAATCACCGCCAGAGGGATTAGCAAGGCCTAGGATTCTTTGTATGGGAAGTTTTGTGCGGATTTCAAGACGCGCAAAATGGGATAGATACCTACCGTATTCGGTGTCGCGATTAAAAGGCGGAATTTTAACGGCGCGCAATCTATAATGTGCTTATATTATTACAAAACAAGTTTGTTTTATTTTCTCATCTTTATAATGGGGGTTCGCCGCACAAACGCACTTTAGAGAAAACCGCCACTGGTCTTGTTGACATAGTTAAATCAGGCGATCTTGCCGGCCAGTGCAATTCTCCAAAACTAGAGATTTGGTAAACTGGAAAAGCGTTTTTTCAAAAAAAAAATTCGCGTTTTTGAGGAGTATAGCAGTTTATGTCTTGTTGACGTGAATTTTGTATATGTTTATTTCACAAATGTCAAAGCAAAGCGGACGTCAGCCGCCATTTTCAAAAATTATGGCATCTTCCGATAGGGCGATGACTTTTGCGCTATGATGAATTGCATATAAATTAGTTCAAATAAACTTACAATGTGATGATTTTATATACTATAAATATAAATGAGTTTAAAGCTAGCCAAAGTAAAATTTTCCCGAAGCGGGCAATCGTTACCTATTTTACCCTTTCTTATTTTTCTTTTATTTGTTTCAGCAAACATGAGTTTTCATCTGAAATACAAGTTCGACACGGTGAAGGGGGCTGGCGGTAAGGACTATTGGCAGGTCACCTCTTACAAGCAGACTTACAAACTGGACAGGGCGACCTTCGACCTCACGAACCTCTACAACGGGAATGAATTTTTAGGTAAGCATCATATACTGTATGCATATTTATTCTTAGAGCATTTATTCCAATACCTAATAATTATTGTTTAAGTCAACTAACAATCGAATTAAATGAAATTAAATTGGTTTGTACTAAAACACATAATAAACTTTTTAAGGCCTGCGTGGTTGAGGCGTAAGGCTATATTGACTATAGCAATCTTAAATTCGTGGATTCAAATACATTTTATTTGGTTAATTTGTTTTAATTTACAATTAATTAATTAAAAATAATACATGGTATAATTGCGACACGTTCCAAAGTGGACTGATGATCCAAGACACGGTGTCTTATTTATATTTCAAATCATTTGTGTTCTGTCTAGTTGCCCTGATCTGTCTTGACTGATGATCCAAGACACGGTGTCTGATTTACATTTCAAATAATTTGTGTTCTGTATAGTTGCCCTGATCTGTCTTGACTGATGATCCAAGACACGGTATCTGATTTACATTTCAAATAATTTATGTTGTGTCTAGTTGCCCTGATCTGTCTTGACTGATGATCCAAGACACGGTGTCTGATTTGCATTTCAAATCATTTGTGTTCTGTCTAGTTGCCATGATCTGTCTTGACTGATGATCCAAGACACGGTGTCTGATTTACATTTCAAAATTTGTGTTTGGTATAGTTGCCCTGATCTGTCTTGACTGATGATCCAAGATACGGTGTCTGATTGACATTTCAAATAATTTGTGTTCTGTATAGTTATCCTGATCTGTTTTGACTGATGATCCAGGACACGGTGTCTGATTTACATTTCAAATAATGTGTGTTCTGTCTAGTTGCCAGTGGGAGTGCATTGTATAACTTTGTTGCAAAGAATCTAAAATTTAAACAAATAAACAACAAGAAAATTATTACTTTGTGATTTGTCTCAAGAAATGCTTAAAACATACTCCCTTGCATGATGCATACGCAATTTTTAAACAAATACAGTACCTACATACCTTTATTGTAATCAAATACATTTTATATGCCTCACCTCTGTTTACTGTCTTATTGCTTTATTTACTACCGTTTTTGTGGAATAGTGAAAGACAGCATGATATTTTTTACACAGAAATAAATATATATTGTATTTTCTTTTTTACAAGTGGTTCAGAATTTTATAGATAACATTTTCTTATATTTAGTTCAATTTGTATTTTGGTCAAATAACTGGCTTTTATCTTACGACGGCAGTATTGGACAAAAAAGACAAAACAAATCGTTAATAGTATCACTTAACCTTTATTTGCCTTAGTGTCTGCTGCAAAAACGACTTCAAACACAGACATTAGCAGTACATCAACCCTATAATGTTTACCCATCCAATGTTTTAATTGTTTTGTTTTGTTGTTTGTTATTTCACTGTCTGTTATTTTTTTCCAGCTGAGACAACTTTAATGTTCATCAACGAAAACTGGGAGTTGATCATGAAGGACATAGCGCCTGCTGCAGTAGAACAGATTTGCGACGCTTGCGTCAGAGTCACCAACAAGTTCTTCTCCAAGGTCCCCATTGAAGAAATGGTTTTACCTTAGTTTGGAGACCTTCTTTATTTAGGTCTACCAAGAGTCAGCATGACTTATCGTATTTAAAATATAATGTAATATTGGGGAATATCGTATGCACTTCTTTTGAAAATTTTATTTAAAATAATTGTAATGTTTTTGTATTTTGGCACAAATTTGGGATGAGTCACACTGAATCGAATGCTGCTAGAGTTAATTATAGCGGATAATATCTACTATCTAGTTGCCAAAGTTTGTTGATTATTTTTAAACAATGTAACTGTCAATATTTTGTGATAATAAATGAGGAACACGTAGTTAAATAGACTTGGTGTTTTATTTATTTATAGATACTATCTGTCTTCGTTCGTGTTGAAAAATCTTTTTTTTTTTGTTTAATCGTAAGATTAATTATTATTTAATATGTGTGGCCAGCGAACACAACAGTGATTTCACAACAGAATACTTTCCACTAGAGAAGCACTAGAGCTAAGGAAATCCAAAAACAGTAATAGCAAATTAATTAACAACCAAATAAATTTAAATAAAAGATTAGTGTTGGTCTAGAAATACCAAAGCGGTGCAATCTTCAAATGTGTATCTACATAAAATAATAAAATTTCATCAAACATGCCTAAGCTAAAGAAACAAAGTTTATCGAAAACCGGTTATATTAAATTCTACCCTAGCCCAGAAGAGCAAAGATCAGTAGGTTCTTGTAAAATAAACAACAACAAGGAACAAACAAAAAATCCAGGACTTTTATTATAAACATTTTATAACAGGGTTTGCCCGCCTTAGAATATTGCCAAACCAAAAAGTCACATAATCAGTTTACAAAGTTTGACGTTTGAAATTCAACGAAAAACTATACCTCAAAAACCTCCTTTCAACAGATACGGATAAAGTTTAAAACCTTTAAGTAACAATGTAGGTACCTTCCTCAAGGTGATACTTAAAAGAATTGGCACGAGTACGATTTCCGTGGCGCCGCTATTTGACTATGATTGATATTATTGACTATTTCGATAAATCAACCCAAAATAAGTCGAAAATGAAGAATAAATTTTTTCGATATCTCGCTTCGTTTTCAAGATATCGACACTTAAAAGTTTGAAATATTTTTAACTAGATAGGGCGAAATATTTTATATAATTTTTGCACTTTGGGCAATTTCTTTTGTATCACAAACCATATAACACAAACATCCCAGTTTTCAAGTAGTTTAGCGGCTACGCATGGTTTGTGATACAAAAGTGAATGCATTTTTTTTTTTGAAAAATAATTATTAAAACTTTAAAGTATTTATATCTCGAAAACGAAGCGAGATATCGAAAAATTTTATTCTTCATTTTCGTTTTATTTTGGGTCGATTTATCGAAATCTATCAAATGTCCAAGTCAAATGGCGGCGTCACGGAAAAAGTACTCTCCCCAAAGAATTCATAATCTGTTTTGTTAAAACAATTAATTCATCTTTATATTTTAAAGCATAACTTATATGTAAAGTGTTTTTCTTAAAATATTTAAACTAGCGCCATCTGTGTGCCACCTTAATGAGCACATTAGAAATTTCTGGACAAAAACTATATTATAAATATAGGCAGTAAAAAGGTAAATATTAAAATACGTTTTAATTTAATTTTTTAGTTAAATTTACTACTATTTTTATTTGTAGGTAACGGTACTCGAATTTTCTTCAAATCAAAATTAATACTTATTATGATTTTAGTATTATCACTTTCAAATGAACCCCAATTCACCTAATCATAAAGATAAATCACTCCATAAGAGGCCATTATTTGTGTCTACTACTTCAATTATTTGTTTTTCTCTTTATTGCGTGAAGACCATAAGATATTTGCTTGTGTTTCACCCAATTCCATCTGTTATTCAATGGGTTATAATTTATACCTCTCACCAAAACGACTTCACAATTATCTGAAAAGGAAAGAAAATCATTTTCATGATGTGTTCACGTGCGACCAACGGGAAATAGAACGATATTTGAAGTAAATAATTTGATTTATAATTTCAAATTTGAATTTATTCTATAACTACTGGAGCGACAGAGCAATTTAAAACTTTTTCTCGGATTGCTAAAGGAAATTTTTCCGCCCACATTAAAAAAAGTATACCTCCGAATTTGAATATGGAGACATACAAACTGATCATTGTTCTATATAGCCAATGAATTCACCTATCTTTTGTTGATTATCACAAATTCGTAGGATTTATAAAATAAAATATTATTAAATTGTTACCTTTAAAATATTTTTAAAAATCTAGAGAATATATGTGTTTTGTTTTATTTTGAATGTAC
Source organism: Limnephilus auricula (assembly GCA_951813805.1). Classification (NCBI taxonomy): domain Eukaryota; kingdom Metazoa; phylum Arthropoda; class Insecta; order Trichoptera; family Limnephilidae; genus Limnephilus; species Limnephilus auricula. The sequence goes on from OX638401.1 coordinate 7,036,143, forward strand.
ATTGTACAATATATTATATAGTCGCTTTAATGGAAAAAAAATATATTTTGCCATATTTTGGCAACAAAGAAATCCGTGAATTTGGAAATATTGCCATATTGTGGCAAAAAGCGCTCGAGTGGTTTTTCCGGAATTTGGGGGGTGTGTATAATAAATATCACGCCAATATAAATATCTCAATATTCAGAAGTCTATAGAAGAAATATACATTAAAATATTGATACGTCAGAGCTCTCTAAAAAGTCGAAATTTGAGTTGAGTATGAAGTCATACTATGTAAAAGTGTACCCTCTATCTGGTACAATACTCAGATTACTCATAAACACTACCAAATCAATTATATAATGCACAAAAAGTTGTAGTGAATTAAACAAAATGTTGATATTTTCTGGGTCACTAGTAAGACATTTCAAAATGTCATACTAATGGACCGTTATGCTTCCCGGTATTATTTTATAGCTTAGTTAATATGTAAAATACAAGCACGTGTGAATAATATTTTATTATTCACTCGAACGCTTTTTGCCACAATATGGCACCATTTCCAAAACCACGGATTGCTTTGCTGCCAAAATATGGCAAATATACTCTAGATTCTTTAAAAAGTTTTAAAGTTCACGATTTTATAATATTTTTTATAAATTCTACGAATATGTGATAATAGACCAAAGATAGGTGAATTCATTGGTAATACAGAATTATAATCAGTTTGTATGTCTCCATATTCAAATTCGGAGGTATGATTTTTTTTAATGTGGGCGGAAAAATTTCCTTTAGCAATTCGAGAAAAAAGTTTTTAATTGCTCTGTCGCTCCAGTGGTTATACTTTCGAATATTGCTTTCCTCATTATCTCGAAACTTAGTACCAATTTAGAAATGTGTGACTAATCAACTCGACCATAGATATTTGACGATTCTAGTATTACCTGCCATCTATCTAAAATATCAGGAAGTTTGTTGTTTTTTTCGATATAGTTTTTATACCTACAGTTACACTTACTTACACAATGCACATAACACATAATGTTCGAGGATCTACCACTACAAAGTCGCTGCTGTCGATGTTGTAGAAATGTATTAAAAAAATAATGATTTATAAAATATGTTCGTTCGCTAGTTAGTTCTATATTGGCTGCCTGCTGAGATAATATATATAGTACAAAGATCACCGATTTAATTTTAGATTTCTGTGACGAATTGATGCATTGGAACTTCGAACTAAAAATTATATTTTTATTTTTATTTTTAACTTTTTAACTTAAAGAGTTAAACCTCAAATTATAATATTTTAATTAATGAAGATAATATTAGCGAAAGTCAATCGAAAATCCGAAACAGAAAAATCAGAAAAAGATACGGATACATCTGGGACTCGAACCCAGGTCCTCCGGCAATCCGGGCCGACGCGCTATCCACTGCGCCAACGTATCCCTATCCGATTCGGTCATTTTTAACTGTATCATACTTCGACTGAGAACCACCAACATTATTTTCATTTTTCTTATCGCATATTTTTATTGGCTGCTACCTTTATGTGTGATTGCAAGATTCAACTCGAACTAAATGCCCTCTAGATAGTGTCAGGATAAATTTTTTCACTTTTTATTAATATGCGACATCTATTGACTTTATCTGCAAGTCTAGGATGATATATTTTTATTTTTATTTTTAACTTTTTAACTTAAAGAGTTAAACCTCAAATTATAATATTTTAATTAATGAAGATAATATTACCGAAAGTCAATCGAAAATCCGAAACAGAAAAATCATAAAAAGATACGGATACATCTGGGACTCGAACCCAGGTCCTCCGGCAATCCGGGCCGACGCGCTATCCACTGCGCCAACGTATCCCTATCCGATTCGGTCATTTTTAACTGTATCATACTTCGACTGAGAACCACCAACATTATTTTCTTTTTTTTTTCACCCGGATTGCCGGAGGACCTGGGTTCGAGTCCCAGATGTATCCGTATCTTTTTCTGATTTTCTGTTTCGGATTTTTGATTGACTTTCGCTAATATTATCTTCATTAATTAAAATATTATAAAAATTATATGGCTGACTTGGTTCTAGTATTGAGCCATAAGTTTTTTTTATTTAAATTTATCAAATAACATGTAAAATATTTTATGTGTCATAATTCATAATACTTCTCATTGGAATCGTTGGAAAATCGATCGTCATACTTACATTTCTCCAATAACTTTGAAGTCTTCTGAGGAGAAATAAACAGCTTCCACTCGTGGGTACCCTTCGGTATGCAGAAGAAGACATTCTCCGCCAGGACTATCCCACACAGCCAGGACAGGAAGGTCTTGTTGAAGGTGGTAAAGAAGATGGAGCCCCCTGGCTTCAGTGTCCTGATGCAGCACTGGATGAAGGAGTCTGGCTCCGGGATGTGCTCGAGGACCTCGGAGACGACGACTGCATCGTATTCTGCACAGTTGGTTGCGGAATGCTCCTGAAAATCAGATAATATTAAGCCGAGTCCAAATATACGTATCATTTTATCAAATGTAAACAAAGGTGTTACTTAAAAGATGCTACTAATTATTGTATGGAAGTGTGTGAAAGAATTATGTGTAGCTGAAATAAAGACCCAGAAAAAGATTGAACACTACAACCATCGACCAAGTCTTAGACCAAGATATACTTGGTCGAAGACTACAACCAACTTTTATAATGAAACTCGAAATTAACTTAGCATAATTTATGTAATGAAATTTACAATAAAGATATTTTGTTTTACTGAGGAATTTAAATAATGTACAGGGGTGCATTTGCTCTAAGAGACAAATGATAATATAACTCTGTTTAATAATGTCACATGATTAGATTTAGTCTACTGAAATCAAATTGGTATCTTCTCCAAGCATGAACTTTCTTATTAAAGTGTGTTTATCGGAAGTGACCGACCAGGTAAGTATGTTTCTGTATACAATTGTAAATAATAAATTTAAATATAGCCTAAGAATTATATTATAAACTGTACAGCGCCCTTGAGGTGATTTCTCACAAAAACGGCGTTATACAAATTATCCAATTATTATTATTATTATTATTAAGGAGGTCTAAATTTATTACTTTTAATCCCGAGCGCCATCTTATTTATCCAAAACAAGAAAATCAGATCACCATATTCGTATCACTAACGCGTATGTGGAGGAATGTGATAAGCAGTGTCTGATCAAAATACCTACTAAAGAGATCGGCTATTTAACAAATATACTGGTCCCAGCGAGAGACAGTGCGTGACGACATCGTTCTTATATCTTCTGTCTTTTTCGTTTTGACCAGTGATAAAGAAGAGGATGAAGGTCGATGACATCAGTACGACCTCTCGCTGGGATTGGTTTAGTCGGTATTTGAGTAACATTTTCAGCCTCTCAACATTCCATAAAATTTGGTATAAGTATGCCACATTTCCACTCCGTTCTGGAGAGAAGACATTGCATAAAATCTGATATTCTGCGGTTGATAGAAAATTTTCACCTCTATTGTTGAATTAACGTAGGAGAGAGCATCCGAAAGGTCCGGGTTCAAAGAGGCATGTGACTTAGCCACTTGCAACAGGTGATCACTTGCATCCAATCCCAAAACTTTCCCACCGAGTCTTGCAAGGGGCTGGAAAATAAAATAATAATATGTAAAGCAAAACTATATCCGAAAAAAGAAGAGTGGTTTAAAATAAGATTGATAAAATTCAAATAATTCATTAATAAAAACAAAAAAGGACACAATATTTTAGTAAAACATTTAAAAATGGTAGTTTTTACGGCCCGCCACGCAGTTGGTGGGCAGAAGCATCCGCCGATATGAGCCGGACAAACCTCACTGCATGAAACCGGGCAACTCTGCAAAGTTACCAAATTTATCGAAACACTTGGAGTGACTATGGCAGAGGTATTGGATATCCAGTAAATCGTTCCAGGGGTAGCGTTACTGTTGTTAACTCAAGTCAATGCAATGGGTGGAATTTTTTTGGTGCAGTCAAAGGAAAAGGAGTTTCACAGAATTTAAACAATTTATCAAATTTCATAGATAAATTTCAAGCTCTGTTTTTATTTTATCGGGGACCGGTTATTTCACAGTACCTACATGGATAATAACAAAAAGTGAGTAGGACTTTCACAGGACTTGAATATATTCTATATATAAAAATCTCGCTTCACAATGTTCGTTCAAGGTACCGGTCAGTGGTTGAGTGGGCATCGCGTTTGGGCCCCACCCAGGTGTTCCGTGTTCGATTCCTCGGCAGGCAAAATCCTCCATTACAACAAAAGCAACATCTTCCGCTTAGTGTGGTGGTAGTAGGAGATTTTCAAATGTTGTTGAGTTATTCGTAACCCGGAAATGTTTGTCTTTCTTTAAAAAAAAAACTCCAAAATTACTTAACCGATTTTTATGAAATTTGGCTTATTGTGTGTAATTTAGTCCAACTTAAAAGATAGGATAGTTTTTATCTCGATTATTGACCTTAATGTTTTTTATGTGACAATTATTTGAAATTATTTGTAAGTTCCATAAGTTTCTGACAGATGGCGGTGTGAGTTAATTTATTGACACAATACTTGGTTATCTGAGTTAGGTAACCATCCAGTAGTGGTGTTGTGTTTCATTAGCCACAGCAACGCGTGGGCGGGGCAGCTAGTTATTTATAAAATTCGATGAGTTGTTTAAATTCTGTGAAACAACCCGTTCTAAATGATATTCATTCGTCGATACGCCACTAGATGTAATATTTTCTTAATAAGACTCAATAATTATTGCACCTTATTGAAACCTTGTAAAGGATTTGACTTAAATTTGCTCTCCTTTCGTGTCATCTCTGTTTTTTTTTTCATTGGGGTAATATTAAAACAGGCCAGACCATTGAAAAGTAGAACAATGAAAAATAAAACATTAATTTATTTATTTTTGTCGTGACTTGCCATGAACTAAAAAATAAACTATAAAAATTATATTATTTTAGTTCGGTGTTTTTTTCTAGTTTAATCATAGTTGTTTTATCACTAGCAGTGAACATTTTTAATTGGAGTGTTAATATCTGTGCACATTCCAACGGCAATATCATGATTGTTAACACTCTGTAAATGTTTCAAACGATAAATTAATCACTGTTCTCTTTTATCGCTGTTCTATTTTATGTTTAACTGGACTGTTTAATGATGGTAATATTTCTGTTTTATCATGTTAGGTAATAGTAAATAACGTTGTTTTACCCGATAAAAGAGCATTTTTGTGAAGAAAGCGACATTTTAAACATTTATTTGCACTGCGCTGAACAAATGCAGCTGTTAAAACAGCAATAATTTAGTTTAGAGGCGAGTAAGTACTAATTATTATTATTTACATTATGAATGTCAAATCTTAATTTATTGTCTGTGGATTACCAGTCACATCAGCAGCAAAAATTCTCAAATATAAACTTTAGCGTCAAGATGCATAGTTTTGGTATATATTATATACATACAGCGATCCGGAGGTCGTGGCGTGCCCAAACAATTTTTTTTATTGATTTGTGTTATTTCACAAATTAATGAGTGGAAGATTCGTTCAGTATCGCCATGGTGTAAGACAAGTTCAGACATGAAACGTTGCTTTAAATACTTCCCTACCTCCTTTTTCCACATCTTCTTCCCCTCCCGGCTACCTTCAGCCTTACAACATTTTGCTTACATCTAAAGAAAATTTAAAAAACAAACACACAACATATCCCAATTGTTTGGGGAAAAATCGGACTCTTGCGATATTCAAATAAAAATTAGAATTAAATAATAAAAAGTTTTTTTTCTTTTTTTATACGTAATGTATGTCTATAAATCCTGTTGAGCTCTATCAAATAAGTACAAAAACCCTAAATTAATAAGTAGGTACCTAAAGCTCATTAGTGTTATAGGCTTTATGATCGAATTAACCCTTAAAGCCTCTGACATATTTTGCAATGTGCTTTTCATAGGAGAACTGTCAGAATGCAGATTCCGCGGAAATTTTTTTCTCATTCTTTCAGATTTTATTATTACAAATCGACGACATAATATGTATGTAATTAACCACTCGGGTCTATCGCCTTTGTGTATGTTTTTGGTTCTAATGAAGTGTAAGATTGATAAAAATGTACAAGTTATGCTTTGAAACATTAAGAAAAATTTATTCTTCGCGGAAGTACACAAGCAATATGAATATTAACAAATAGTTTTGTCAATTAAAAAACTCTAATCTTTCAAGAACGGCTAACAAATACAATATTTGATTGAATAACTGATGAAATATTGTATTCGTTAGCCTTTCTTGAAAGATTTGAGTTTTTTAAGTGACAAATCTATTTGTTAATTTTTATATTGCTTGTGTACTTCCGCTAACAATAAAATTTTATTGATATTTCAAAGCATAACTTGTAAAAAGCGTTTATAAGTAAAAAAAAAATACTATATGCGAACCATCTACGAAAGCGTAGCATATGAATTCTTTGACATTCACCTTAACGATGGTTTATATCGTGGAACCTGTAATTACTATTGTACACTGAAAAACATATTCGTTTAGTTAAAGGTATTATATTACATAATATTATAACTTCACTTTTTTCGTTTAGTATATAAACATCTATTTAAAAATTTGCAAACCTTGAATATTTTTTTTAATATTAAATACTGTGTATCCGGGGGTGAAGCGCACAAACTTCTAGAGGTGATTCTACATGATGGTAGAAGTAAAAAAAAATAAAAATACTTTTTTTTTGAAAATACGATGTTTTTTTCCAATTCAAAAATATATTTTTCCGCAGAAGACTATTATTTTTTCTATAAAAACAATTCAACGTTTTTACCCGAAATTTACCTTAAAACGTTGGAATTTCTAAAAAAGTTTTTTTAATCTTTTTTACTTGTACTATCATGTAGAATCACCTCCCGAAGTTTGTGCAATTTACCCCCCGGACACCTTGTATTTTGTAATAGATTTTTTTTGGGGCGTTTATGGTAATTTTTTTTAATGAAAACTGAAAACGCGGTATTCTTTCTTTCTGGGCTTCTTACATATTTTCCTTAAACATTTGAAGTTTTCAAGCTTTAAAATATATATATATTATTCTTTAAGATAGTATCTATACATTCCCCACGCCGAAACGGTAATTATTTGAAAATCCCTCGATAGAAATAAATCGCAAAGAATACTCCGAAAATTATTATTTACACGTCTGTTTCTGTTATTTTACAAGTTATATGAATGAAAAATTTACAATGTTTCTTTAAATGCTACTTAACACAACCCCCATGAGATTTTTGCTCTTTTTTAAATGATTAGTGCTTTATTAAAATTTTTCTCAGTTTTCGCTTGAATACTATCGTTTTTAATATTCTCTTACATTCGTACTGTCGTATCTCTCCTTCTTCTTCTTTTTGAGCAGGTAATACGGGCCTTAAGTCATATGACTCGCAATAATGCAAAATGAGACAGCATGACTTTTGTGAGACCATGTCAGGCTGGGAGATATATCTCCCAAAAAGACTATGGTTATTTGTTGTCTGTGAAGAATATCTCTATAAATTGTTCGAGGGGTTATCCATGACGTACATTGTAGGTAGGTGGGTACTGTAATCATAATTTTATCAGAAAGAAAATAATGAAATGCGAACCTCAGTTAAAATTCCTCCACCACATCCAACATCTAATAATTTCAACCCCCTCAGCGGCGAGTCCGATGTCCATAACTCATCCCTATTGTGCAGGGTACTTATTATTCCATCCCTTATAAATGGTATTCTGAAATAAATAACATTATTGAAATGATTCTTTTCTTCGAAAACACTTTAGGTTTTACAAAGTTAAAACCAAAAGTAGGTACTTAAAACTGACTGATGTTCTAAAGGTAGGTAATTAAAACTGACTGATGTTCTAAAGGTAGGTACTTAAAACTGACTGATGTTCTAAAGGTAGGTACTTAAAACTGACTGATGTTCTAAAGGTAGGTACTTAAAACTGACTGATGTTCTAAAGGTAGGTACTTAAAACTGACTGATGTTCTAAAGGTAGGTAATTAAAACTGACTGATGTTCTAAAGGTAGGTACTTAAAACTGACTGATGTTCTAAAGGTAGGTACTTAAAACTGACTGATGTTCTAAAGGTAGGTACTTAAAACTGACTGATGTTCTAAAGGTAGGTACTTAAAACTGACTGATGTTCTAAAGGTAGGTACTTAAAACTGACTGATGTTCTAAAGGTAGGTACTTAAAACTGACTGATGTTCTAAAGGTAGGTACTTAAAACTGACTGATGTTCTAAAGGTAGGTACTTAAAACTGACTGATGTTCAGACATCATGCCTACTCCTAGGTATTAGTGAAAGATCAACATGACACCGATATGGTAATCAACTAGTGACAGAGCTGAGATTAGAACCTAATTACAATAAATTTAAAAACGAAATAAACAATATTATCTTAAGGGGTTATTTCACCATCCTCTTCGTGGATTATCCATATGATAACGGACATTTTCGTTTAATTAAACACGAATAATTTATTTAAAAAGTCCGTGTTTACTATTCGGTACTTGAACATATGAGGAGTAGCTATAGGTATATATAGGAGAAGTTAGCCGAGATTTTTAACTGTTGCGAGTAATAAATTTATTCGTTTATTTATTAATATTCATTATCGTATGGATAAGCTATCAGGAGGTTGGCGAAATACCCCCTAGATAATTTAACTAAATATTAGCATTAGCATCACTTTCTATCACATTAATTACTATATTTTTTAATGTATTTATTTTAACATTACATTATTTTATTTCTCTTTTGCTTTACTCTATGTCAGTGGTTCCCAAAGTGACCCCCAGGGGTCCTCGGGATCATTCAGGGGGTCCGTAGAAAATTAAAATTGATTTGGGGTCCGCGCAAGGTTTAATATAAAATAATAAAAAATTATGACACATTTTTATTAATATGGAAGTTATAATAAATAACAACGAATAAATTATTAGCGACTTTTACGTCCTAAGTAAAAATATAATAATAGACAGGTGCATAAAATACAAGCAATTACTGGCATCACGGTGAGTCAATTAAAAACACATAAATAATGTGTTTTGAATTGAATCACCCACCCCCCCCCCTTCCTCCCTCCTTTACTTTACTTTCTATTGTTCATGTATGTAGTGTTTCACCCGGGGTCCGTTGGCAAATTTTGACCATGAAAAGGGGTCCGTGGGCCAAAAGAGTTTGGGAAACACTGCTCTTTATGAATAACTAAATACATTTTTTTTTTTCAAATACGTATGTTACGTTATAATTCTTATTTCCCCTTTAAACACGAATAGCTGCACGAATACATATTTATATATTCTGAATAAAAAAATAAAATATTTAAATTTTTATTTATATTCATATTTATTTATATTCTGAATAAAGATATTTATTTTAAAAAACTTTCAGGAAAGTTGATTTAAATGGCTTTAACCGTTTTTGGTGACGCCCACACATATTTTCGTATTATATCCTTCGTCTGTAAGGGAGACAAATTGATTTTTTTTTTGTATTCTGGAATATAGAATCTATTTTTTTATTTTATTTTATAAATCCAGAAAAAACATACTCCACATTTTTTCTCTCCATTTCGCCGGATTTCGAATCCAGTTTTTTCTAGTTCCTGAACCGAGGATCTTACTGAATTTTTTTTCATTCTCAAAGAGAGTATCAACTAAATAAAAGACACTAAAGAAGATGGAAGGAAAAGTTGTGAATATACTAGTAAAACTTGGCCAATCAATAGCTAACCCCCCCGCCATAGGTCACCCCGAATACCTATTTTATTCCCAGAATCGCCTCTACTTATTTTCCTTAAAATACCATCCATACAGCATCCCCAAAGGATTTAGGCCTCGAGGAAAATTATTTTTTAAAGGGAATTAATGTCAAAAATTGTACATGAAATAATATTTTTTTTAAGTGTGAATGAATGTTGATGAAGCAATTTGGTTGTAATATATACATACCTCAGTATATTGTAGCTATGCAGGGCTCTAATTTCCCCATTGGGGTCCCACCACACGTCTCTGAATTTTTCCAAAACTTCGACTTGCGATTTGTCGACATTTTTACTAGAGCAATGTCTAACGTTTAAATGTGTCGCAGGTATGAAGGACTGTGTGGCAATAGACGTTAAAATTGGTTGATTTTTCTCTGCTAGCAAATTCCTGAAACATAATAATATATTCATCATATATACAGAAAAAACGATTTCTTCGATTGAATGAGAACTTTCTGTGGTGATACTCCCATCTGATGTCATATTTCCTTTTAAAAGGGTATTTATTACCAGAGAATACCGGAAATTAATCCTTTTTAAATTAAAATTCTAGACGTGTTGACTCTTTTTTAGAAAAAAACAAAAATTGATTTTGAAGGATTGTTATTTTATCTGGTAAACGCAATTGTAAAATTTTGAAAAACTAAGTTTATTTTTAATATACATACTAAGAGCTCGTACGCACTAGCAACTGGCCGCCTAGGCGGTTCGATTAGCGGTTGAATTTTGTTTGAATTTTTCGGCGGTTTAGTGCGAAATGAGCGGTTGCATATTAAAATAAAAGTGCGGCCAGCCGCTAGTGCGTACGAGCTCTAAGGTTATACCGTTGGTCGTTAGCAGATTTGTTCAATTTTCAAACGAAATATTGTATTATACAACACAAATTTCAAATCATATGTACAGAAAAAATAAATCAATACATAATCTAGCAAAGACAGTATTCAGAATTTTAATTTTAGTTAAAATTAAAATCATTAAAAAATAAATCCAAAAACGTGTTTTGGGTCGAAAATACCTCAGTTTTTCTATTTATTTAAGGTCTTACAAACTAAAATATTTCTGATTTTTTTACACGCCTATTTATTTTAGACGTTATTGAAAAATCATAAATACTTATAATCAAAAAAATACTTACAATAAGTACACGATATTTAATAATTTATCATTGTGCGTTTTGAGTATTTTTATTGCTTACTTGAATGTAGGCATATTTTAAAGCAAGTTTTGAATGAATGAAATAAATCGATATTAAATTTTTAATTTAAAAAAATTGATACGGGGAATATTCGATTTTTTTCATTGGGCCCTCCCTGTACAGTTGCAAGCATTTTTAAACTTTTATTCTGAGTCGATGGTCAATGGCTCTTATTGACAATTCCCTTATTGACAGCCCTGTATTATTGCAATCGATATAATTTCATGTTCCTAATAGAGTCAAACAAACCGAAAATATAGTCAATACTAATTCATTTATGAACTCCAATATGCAGAAGTAGCAGCGAAAGAACTTACAAAAAGGCGTTTCAAACATTTTTTAAATAAATTATTATACCAAAATTGTAAATTTGAGTTAATTTTAATTAATATGTTTACAATGTATAATTGTTCCGCATTTACATTTATGCCAACTATGTACATTAATGTAAAAGTTTTTAGATTTTCACGGCCAAAAGCATTTTGCCCTGATGATGGACACTGCAACGCTGTCCGAAACGTCGGCTAAAGAAGGAGGTAGCACAAAACGGCATAACACCCCAAAAACAAACAACGAAAATAATGTAAAAGTTTCACTTGCCTTTTTTCTTATCATACTAGAATTGAATAATTTCAAAAAAAAAAGACTTTATTTTATTTTTATGTCATTTCATATCTTGGTTAAAAACCGCTCTGTAAATTGCCATCTCAACACAGGCGTTTCACACCTAGTGAAATGGACAATATCTACGTCAAAAAACAATAAAAACACTTTTTATTATAAAAGAAACGTTTAATCTGTATTTAAAGGTATTTGTACAGTTTATCACTGTTAATTTTTAAAAAGTAAACAACACGACGAACAATACCTACCTACATATTCTTTCGATCACCTTTTATATAACATTATAAAATCACAGGTCTAAGTCAAAGTGAAAATTTCAACGTATTTTTTGTTATAACTCCACGCGGAGGTCTTGGGGGATATAATTTATCTTAGTGTGTGTTATCTTCTGTGGTGCTCTGAGGAGGGAATATGTGTATACGGTCACTCTCTTCACTCGAGTTGTGAGACTCCCACCGACAAATATTCCCAATTTATTCAAGATGCCCTCAAACGTCACATTTAAGACAAAAATAAAATCACTATTTTATTACTGCTGTTAATCTTGGAGTGATTGGATGAAATAGGCACCAAGCTAACATTTCTTAGCAGGGTGTTAAGGGACGTACTTGACTTCAGTGATTCCTAACATTATTTGGAGTAAAAAATGTGCATGAAATTTTGATCTCCGGTGAATAATAGTGAGCTGTATAATACCTAATGATTTTTTGTATTTAAAGTTGAAAAAGTGCATCAAAAATGTAACAGAAGACCGAAATTTCTTATGCATCTTTTACTCTAAATAATGTCTTTTTTTTTTTTTTTTTTTTTTTTAATTAACATTCTTTTTTTACATATTTCAACATTAACTGATTTATATCAGTATGTCAACGGGTTCTTTTAACAATTAACTTTTAGAGAATTTAAACAGGTACATAAAATATACACATTATATATACATACATCCACATATTTTTAGATATATAAAATAAAGAGCAGAGGAAAAACGAAAGAAAGAAAAAGAAAAAAGATTATAATAATGGAAAAACATTAAAAACGAAAATTAGAGATACGGAGGTTAGTATAAAAAAAAAACTTTCACATAACCATTTTTTTAGCATACATTTTCTTCTGAAAGTCAATTCACAGTTTTTTTATTGAATTGGGTAACATGTTGTAAATTATTGGTTTAAAAAGTATGTCAATTACGAATTACGATCCTTGACATCCTGTATAGTAACTAATAATTATTGTTATTTATTATTCATCCCAGACTTATAAAAAATCAACAGAAGTCATAAATTAAAATAAAAAATGGAAATATTTATTAAAGACACTTTCTAGATTGAAATTTATTTCGGGTAAAGTTTGGCAATCGTACCTGCATTAAGATGCAAGATGCAAAAATCATAAAGTTGGTACCAGTGGAAGTTATGATACAGTTTAAAAAAAACAGGTCAAAGCAATGCCCCGGTAAGGCAGAGGTCCTGGGTGCAATTCCCAGATGCGACCGAATCTTTTTTTATTTTGTCTGTTCTACGTTTTTCATTTGACAGTCGTTAATATTGTCTTCAATGATTTAAATAAATAAAAATATAATTTATTCAAACTATATTTAAATAAACAAATTTAACTTAAATAGTCTACCTTCCAGCAATTCTTGATGCGTGGTACAATCGGCCAACACGACTGTAATTCAACATGATGTTATTATTGTAGATTGAATAAAAAATTACAATCCATAACCCATTTGTCTTTTGTGTTGCACAAATTTAAAAAATAATTTCTCACAAACACTTGTTACAATAAAGAGTATGCAATGCAACTAAGTTGAAAACTGTGGCAGAAATGTTTTAGTGGTTGCAGGAAATTGGATCGAATGATATGAGTATTATTTACGGCCTAACGCAGCGATAATGAACGTGGATTGTTGCATCGTGGTAGGCTGTGTGCAGTTTTTCGAGGTCGGATATAAATTGGACGTCGTTACAGAACGCGTCCAATCCCAAATAGGTAGATGAAAGATTGTTTGAAAATTTGGTACACAAGCATATTACGGTATTTCTGAAGTGAATATGAGTGATTTTGTATGAGAATTTGTGGAGGTAAATGGGAAAAAATTATCATCTATCAATCAATATACGTATTTATTGTAAAATAAACAGTTTGAAAATGGCCTTGTAAGCCGAAACAGCTGTCACAATAATAAAAACTAAAACACTTGTAGAACTTAATAATAAACTTTATTAAATTTAATTTTAATTTAATTTATAAAAAAATTGGTAAATATTCACTACTCCGCTTACCGGATAATACGTAATTCGAAGTTCGTTACACGGATACGCACGGATAATACGGAGCGGAACATTTCTTTTGCCGCCATTTCTTTGGATTTGATATTTGCGATTTTTTTTCAATCTAAATACGCATGAATTACTTAGTTTACCCAGCCTAAGAACCTAATAACCTATTTTGTGCACGTAAATAGTTGTATATTGTAGTAATTTAAGTTGTATAAGTCCCGTTTCACTTGGCAAACGTGGCTGTCAAACACTTCGCGTAAGTGAAATAATCTTATAAAATTTAAATATAAAATGCACGTTTTTTCGTCTCCCCCGACATAAATACTCAATTTTCGTAATAATAAAGCAAAATCTAACTGTTAGAATAAAAATATATTCCACATTAACCAGTAGGCGGAGTACAAAACTATTAATTAAAAAATTAATCGGAGTTCTACGAATTAAACACAAAAACAATAAATAAGTAAATATATGTGTTTCCTATTTTACCTATCCTACATTTTAATGTTTGGATGCGTTCTACAAAATGTTGAAATTTTAAAGACGTTCGTAGTTAGGTATCAAACGTTCAGAATATTTTTTAGTTATACTTCACTTAGTATTGTTTCTTGAGAATTGCATATGAAGTTTTTAAGTTTGAAGTTTAAAGCGGGCGACAAACGCGAAGTTCGCATCAAAAAGATACTGCGTTATAAGTATCTTTTCTACCGACACACTACGTTATAAAATATTCCTTCCTACGGCAGGAGAAGGGGTCAGTTGAAATCGGAAGCGGTCGAGAGAATATCATTTCTTTGTACTGGATATGTTAACTTGACAGCTCCGTGCATGCTCCGTGTATTAAAAATGACCCCCTCTCCTGTTTACCGTAGAGAGGGGGTCGCATAACTTTTCTGATACCGCCACTGTAGCGAATACGAAAAATAATTCCGATTAGCGAAGATTCAAACCGCGATCACAGCGCATCATCTTTTTACGTCTGGCGGGTCTCATGGGATTGTATGGCGAGCGCTATTGTGTTATAAATAACTTTTTGATGTGAGCTGCGAGTATGTCGCTACCTTTAACTGCACGAAGGAACATTTGTGTTTTCAATCTTTACATATAAAAATCTCGCGTCACAATTTTCGTCCAAGATAAACTCTGAAACTACTTAACCGATTTCAATGAAATTTGGCTTATTGTGTGTAATTTGGTCCAACTTAAAAAATAGGATTATCGACCTCAATATTATTAATGCGAATGAAATGTGCATTGAATGTTTGTTATAGGACAATGCGTTGTAATTATTTGTAAGTTCCATAAGTTTCTAACAGATGGCGGTGTAAGTTAATTTATTGACACAACACTTGGTTATCTAGGTTAGGTAACCATCCAGTAGATGACGTTGTGCTTCGTTAGCCACAGGAAAGAGTGGGCGGGTCAGCTAGTATTTTTATAAAAAATCAAAGTGGTTGCGGGTGAACTAAACATTAATAGATATCTATATATATATATATATATATATATATATATATATATATATATTTATATATTTTTTTTAAATAATTTTCGCGTTCGCCGAATTCGATATTTTGAAAACAAGATCAATCCGTACGCGCCGACGTCCGCTCCCCGCCGCGTTTGGCGCGTCACTGGTATTTCAAAATACTGACTGAAATATTTCAGGCACTGGCTATGAGAGGAAGCGAGAAAGAAAATGTGCGCGCGCACTGCTCTCTCTTGCTTTTACAGTGAGCCCGTTCGCCTCCCAACGCATTTCATTTCAATTTCCGTTACACATTCGCCAGCTTACCCCCCCCCCCCTCAAGTCAAGCGTGCGCAAAGAAGTATTTACTTCAATAAACAAAATAAAATACAGTACAGAGAAAGAGAAGAAACCATGAAAGAATAATAAAGCAATAACATAATTTTTAATTCAAATAATTTTTTTGTCCTTCTGGAGAGGTCAAAAGGTCTTCCTCGGCCAGTCCCTCCCGATTTGACCTGCGGTGCAGTTGGTGGGGTAATTGAATGCGCTGCCAAGATCCACACAAACCTCACCCCATGAATACGCGAACCCCTACAAAGTCACCAAACGTAGCGAACCACGTGGGGTGGCCCATGGCAAAGATGTTACTTTAGTTAACCAAAAACCTTTACCACATGATTCTGAATAAACTTTAGGGAATCAGCTTTCGCCAGTTTAACAACTGATTGGTGATTTAATTTTGAATACTGCAGACTCTTCAAAATCAGATCTAAGACAGAGAATCCTTTATCCACTATCTAGTTACAAGTTTTTTTTTTTTACTTTTTTGAATATGAATATTTACACAAGTAAAAAGAAAAAGCTTCTTATTCCGTATCTGACTTAAATTTCCCTTTCAAGAAAATGAAATGTTGCAGTCGGAACATGAAAAATATTTTTCTCTCCTATGATTTAGCAGGGGTGCCCGGGTTCATGGGTTGAGGTTTGTCTAGGTCTTGGCGGCGGACGCGTTTGCTCACCTACTCCGTGGCGGGTCGGATCGGGAGAGACTGGTTGAGGGAGACCTTTTGACCTCTCCAGCTAGACTCTCTCAACCCATCGCCTTGCCACACAGTGGAAGGAATGGATTCATGCATTTGTCTCTCCTGGACACAACGACCCTAAGATTCCTACCCACCTCTGATACCTTTTGCCTACCCAAAACTTCCTCTCCTTTCCTTTCCTAAAAATATCCTCCACACAGCATCCCCACAGATGACAAAGGTTCCGAGAGAAAATATTTTCCTCAGGGTCTCGTGTAAAACGTAAAAAAAGCAAGCCACTTTCTTGGTTTTCCCCTTTAAGAACATGAATAGTTGCAGTTGGACATGAAAAAGGTATTCTCTACTATGAGCAAGTAAATGTATTTTTAGATGTCTCTTTTGAGAACGTAAATAATAAATTACAGTCGAAAAGTTACAAAAGTTTTTTCTTCACTGTGAGTGAGCGAGTGTCTTTTTAGCTGTCCCTTTTGAGAACATGAATAATTGCAATTGGAACATTAATAAGGTTTTTCTCCACTGTGGGTCAGCAAGTGTCTGTTTAGCTGTCCCTTTTGAGAACATGAATAATTGCAATTGGAACATTAATAAGGTTTTTCTCCACTGTGGGTCAGCAAGTGTCTGTTTAGCTGTCCCTTTTGAGAACATGAATAATTGCAATTGGAACATTAATAAGGTTTTTCTCCACTGTGGGTCAGCAAGTGTCTGTTTAGCTGTCCTTTTTGAGAACATGAATAATTGCAATTGGAACATGAATAAGGTTTTTCTCCACTGTGGGTCAGCAAGTGTCTGTTTAGCTGTCCCTTTTGAGAACATGAATAATTGCAATTGGAACATGAATAAGGTTTTTCTCCACTGTGGGTCAGCAAGTGTCTATTTAGCTGTCCTTTTTGAGAACATGAATAATTGCAATTGGAACATGAATAAGGTTTTTCTCCACTGTGGGTCAGCAAGTGTCTTTTTAGCTGTTCTTTTTGAGAACATGAATAATTGCAATTGTAACATGAAAAAGGTTTTTCTCCACTGTGGGTCAGCAAGTGTCTGTTTAGGTGTCCCTTTTGAGAACATGAATAGTTGCAGATGGAACATGAAAAAGGTTTTTCTCCACTGTGAGTCAGCAAGTGATTTTTTAGATTTACCTTTTGAGAATTTGAATAGTTACAGATGGAACATGAAAAAGGTTTTTCTCCACTGTGAGTCAGCAAGTGTCTTTTTAGATATCCCTTTTGAGCAGATGAATAGTTGCAGATGCAACAAGAAAAAGGCTTTTCTCCACTATGATTCAACAAGTGACTTTTAAGATTTTCCTTTAGAGAACATGAATACTTACAGATGGAACATGAAAAAGGTTTTTCTACACTGTGAATGAGCAAGTGTCTTTTAAGATGTGCTTTGCGATAGCATGAATAGTTGCAGTTCGAACATGAAAAGGGTTTTTTTCCACTGTGAGTCAGCAAGTGAATATTTAGATATCCCTTTTGAAGACATGAATAGTTACAATTTGAACATGAAAAAGGTTTTTCTTTACTGTGAGTCAGCAGGTGTCTATTTAGAGTTCCCTTTTGAGTAGATGAGTAGTTACAGATGGAACATGAAAAAGGTTTTTCTCCACTGTGACTCAACAAGTGTATTTTTATATATCTCTTTTGAGAACATGAATAGTTGCAGTTGGAACATGAAAAAGGTTTTTCTCCACTGTGAGTAAGTAGGTGTCTTTTTAGATTTCCTTTTTGAGAACTTGAATAGTTGCAGTTGGAACATGGAAAAGGTTTTTCACCACTTTGAGTCAGCAAGTATCTTTTTAGATGTCCCTTGTATGGTTTTTCTTCACCGTGAGTCAGCAATTGATTTTTTAGTTGTCCCTTTTGAGAACACGAGTTGTTGCAGTAGGAACTTGAATAAGTTTTTTCTCCACTGTGAATCAGCGAGTGTCTTTTTAGATGTGCCTTTTGAGAAAATGAATAGTTGCAGTTGGAACATGAAAAAGGTTTTTCTCCAGTATGGGTACGCAAGTGCATTTCTAACGTTGACTTGCGTGAGCAGAAGTATTTACAATGGGGACAAGAGTGTCGTTTTTCCCGAGTATGTGTCTTCAGGTATGGCATTGAGTCTGAAAAAGATACGGATCAAGTTTAATAAGTTAAAGTATAGAAAGTACATAAAGAATTGCAAAAATTAGGAGAGCAATTATGATAATTATTAGTTTTAACCGAAAAATATGGTATTACTTGCTGCCTCGGTAATTATTTCAAAGCGCTCTAAGCATTCCTTCTTAACATCCGGGATGTGTACATCAATTTCCATATAAGGAATTCCTTCTTCATCCTCGTCTCGGGGTCCTGGTTCTGCCTTTATGGAAACAGTCTCTACATTAAAGCAACCTGGAAAACAAAAGAATATTTTATTTATTTATCTTCCATGTTATCCGTAAAACGGTTGAACGCCAATATATCAAAGAGAAGATTACAAATACGTAAAGTAGAATCATTTTAAATAAATTCTTGCTGGCATAATGGTGTACTCCAACGTAGGACTAGTGCGAGGTAAGAGGAGACTGCGGGTGGGTCTTCCATACTATTCCGAACCAATTTGAACAACGGTGGGTATAAGTAATACATTCGAACGTGCGATATTTTAAATGTTTGCCTGCATATTGAGAAGCTGAGAGGAACAGAGTATTACATTCAAAATTGTGGTCTTCCCTCTCCAAGAGAGTAGTACAACATAACATGCATGTTTTTAGATTTAAAAAAAACATTTAAACCACGTATGTAGAAACAGGAATTTGGATAAGGTACTGAGTTGTTAGTTATCGATCGACTGTGCTAGGAGGGAGACGTCGTTTTGTGGTTCATAGCCGATGGAATAGTGTTTTCCTGCATTCAATTATATCTGTAGTAAAACTTGAGGAATCGGGAACTTTTCGTGAGCAATAGTAATTAAAAGTTTATTTAGTTTCACCAGTTTCCTGTAAAGACACATTTTCAAGTAGACATTTTTTACCTGAACCTTTTTCCTGGGAGCCTGGCTCCTTCTTGATGGAAAAACTCTCTGGGTTTGGAAGATCCATGGCACAGCATTCAGTCATGTAATGATAATCGGGAAAACTCAAAAAATATACCTGAAAAGAGACATTTTCTTCAGAAAATCTGGCTATAATTGTTTAGTAACTAACTTTGCATAGTTAGTATTAGTTGGAAATGAGTTGGAATATCCTGTAAAAAACAATGCAGTCGTGTAAGGAAGATAGGGATTTAAGGCTCCCTCATGTTGGAGAGGGTTCGAAAAAAGTTTCTAAGATTTCTCTATATGAGGGAGTACGGCCACTATCCATGGCTCTATCTGACGAACTTTACTAACTTAACTCCCTGCAGCTCAGGAGAGAGGGGTATGCCGCCACCCACTTATTCAGACTGCCAAGAGACGATATTGAGAACTCAGCCATTTTGGAGCGAGTGCGTCTCTGTGTTCCAGATGACTATCTTAGACAGCGTCATCATAGATTATTCTATCTTCCTGCCTGTAGAACTAACCTGCCAATGGTTCTCCCGGTAGGGAGGAGTATATTGCTCCTGAACCAAATCTCCCCCGAGATTGATATATTTGGCGTTGGTGAAGAGAGATTTAAAAGGGAAATTCTTTCGATTCTTGAAAGAATCTCTCCGCATTGACGAAATCATCACGAATAACTGAGATTTTTTTGAAACTCCTATATTTCTTGAAATTTCTTTTATTTTTTTTTACATTAGCTCCACACAGGAGGCCCTGAGTAAAATAATTTCCCTCGGGGCCTATTTCATCTTTGGGGATGCTGTGTGGAGGGTGTTTTTAAGGAAATGAAGTTCTGGGAAGGAAAAGGGTATAAGGGTTGGGTAGGAATCTGGGGTTCAGTGTGTTCAGATCATCCGCCGCCAAAACCTAGACAAACCTCACCCCATAAACCCGGGCACCCCGGCTAAGTCATCAAACGTAGCGAACCACTTGGGACGACATATGGCAAAGGTGTTGGTTATCCAATAAATGGTTCCCGGGGCGGCGGTACCCATTCCCACCTCCCAAATAAATATAAACATAAAAAACATATAAATATTTGTAAAAAAAAAATTGTTAAATATTTATATGGCGTTATTTCTTATAAGTAATAAACTCAAATTTGTAATGGTATAAGAAATCATTAAAAAAATAAATAATAAAACTATTTTTAATTTTAGACTGTCTAATATTTAATATTTATGATTACTTACATGATACTCGGGTAAACAAATATCTGCATTGGAACTTACCAATAACTATCACAGTTACGGAGATATTTATTTAACTGCGTGCATAAATAAACCATTACCACTGCGTGGATTAATCGGTGTTATCTTGAATGGATATTGAAAAGATTCGAGTTGGTGAATGCACGTGTCAACAATAAAGTGAGGTTAGGTATGTACGGTATGTACAATAAAATAAAATCTCCAATTTTTCCTATTGCGAAAATCATGAGCGTGAACCTTTCGAAATTCGAACCGGTGAATGGTCTTGAGAAAATTAAAAAACTTTTCAAATCAGACAAGCGATGTAGGTACCTACCATAGACATAACATTATATGTCTATGGTACCTACGTACCTACCTTCATATGATCGATGATTATAATTTTGTTTGGTTACCAAGTAGTTTAATTTAAATTATTATAGAATGTAGTAGATATATCTATAAATTAGGCGCTCCGCCCACTGAGGCAACTGAAAACCAACTAAAACCGTCTGTTTTCTCTGTCTTGATTGGTCAAAAAGCTTGTTTAACCATAGATGAAGAACAATCAGCTGACAGCTCGCAAATAGCAACGGCCGCCCAGGGCAATCAGCCGTGACAGTCGCAAGATGGTCGCAAGTCACCGCTTGCGTTACCATTGACAATGGGGTTTTGTGTGATTGTGTAGTGTGCGGGCCATCACATTGTCATACAAAGACAGTTGGCAGTTGAGAGTTTTCAGTTGCCTGAGTGGGCGGAGGCGCTTACACTGCAAATATTCTGGGGGTTTTTCCCCTTTCATTCCGAATACTAATACTTAAATAAATAATAATGTATAATTACCAACGTGTATTTTAAATAAAGCATTCTGAATTGGTTTACGTTACTTCTTATGTTAATTACAGTACCTAACTGAATTCTCCTGGTGAAAAATGGACTTCAAGCTTTTTTTTTCAAGACTTTTCAAAATACCTATACCTATCACATATATTTTCTAAGAAATCCCAGCATATAAAATATAAGCCATATGAAAATTATGTACGCACATACAATATGAAGTTAGTGCCTCCGCTGACGAGGCAACTGAAAAAAAAAACCAGAGAATAAATTTTTAAACACTGACGACCAAAAAAAAACTCTTTTGAGAGACATCTGTTTGGGTTCCGTGTAAGCTTTTAATCAGGTAAATTTAGTTAGTTCCTAGAAGCCACAAAAAAAAACGGTCGGTACTGAAAAGTTTCTTAAAATAAATCATAGATGTGTATCAAAAGATTATCAAATAATGTAATTTTTGTAATCAAAAGATTTTGAGTTAAAAATACAATATACAATATAATATATGTTATTAAAGATTTTAATACTTTTAGTTACACCATTTATATAACCCAAAAACGGCTGGACCGATTTTTATGATCTTTGATTTGTTGGATTTATCTCCGTCCTGAATAGCAGAATAAAGAATTCTGGCGTTATGAAATTTGCATAAAAAATTTAAAATAGTTCAAACGCGAGTTGCTTGAAAATTTGGTGTATTTTGTGGAGTTTTTCGGCGGGGAAAAAAGGCGGGAGGGGGAAGGAAATCCGGGAAGGGCGGAGGGAAATTAAGGAGGGGGGTTCAGGGGAGGAGAGAAGTCGGAAAAGGTGGAAGGGGAATGCGTGAGGGGGGGTCGCGAGAAGGGGGACAGCGGGAGAGGGGAGGGGAAGGTGAAAGTGGAACACGGGACAGGGAGAAGACGCGGGAGGGGAAGAGGAGGCGGAAGGGGAATGGGGACGAATGGGAATGGACACGCAGGGAGAAACAATTTCTATATATAAGTTGCATTGCAACGCATGCCGGGTCAGCTAGTTTTTTATAAAAACATGATGAAATTCAATAGGTGTAAATTTAAATTACAAATAACCGTACATAAATTAAAATTGCTAACCCAAAAGACGCAATTTTTACGATATTTAATTTAATTTTCGTTATAGTAGCACAGTAAGGCAAGCTATATTTTTTAATAATTATAATTAACTCGCAAAAATAATCCAAAGTTGCCTCTAAAATGAGCAAAATTGGATTCTTAAATTACCTATACACCATCACTTAAAACAAAAATAAATCAAATAGCCCATATCCGTACTAGACAATAAACCTTTTGATTAAAAAAATTATTCAATTGGTTTGGATATTTTAGCCTCGGATCCAAAATTAAGTTTTGTATGAAACGGGTAAAAACCTGGACCGCGCATTCGTTCCTCTTAAATACGGGTTACGGGACATTAAAAAAAATATAACTTTTAGTGACTTTTCACAGGGGTGTTGAAATGACACTTTGTAGAGTTGTCGTTGAACCTGATATAATATCTCTTTTTATTAAAATCATCAATCATTAAAAAAAGACACAGACCCTTCATAACTGCCCCCAAAAACGATATTTTTTTTGTTTATTTTAGTGATAAATTAATTATGTCCACCGACTTCAAGACATATGAATGGATTTACAAAGAAATTTTTTCAGTAATATCACTTAACCAAAAATATTGATTTTTTTATTTATCTTAAGTGCATCATAATACGATTGTGCCACCCCAGCCAGGAGCACTCCTGTCCCAATGAGATCGGTCGACCAGGGGGCACTGATTTGTTAGGACTTGGAACACATGCTCTGAGGATAGGAAGGAGGTTGGACTTTAATTGACCGGTATACATAGCAACCTAACAAGCCAATATTCGAATTTGGGATGGGCAGGAATAAAGGAATGGATCGAACATTATTATTTTTTCATTTATTTATTCTTGCCTCTTCTCGTCTCTTCTTAGATCTTCTTGTCTATTTCTGGCTGTCCTTCGTTCTTGTTGGATCTTCTATCTCTTCTTGTCTCTTGACCCTCCTTGGCTCGTGTTTATTGCTTAGTCAAATTCACTTCAAATGCGCTGCTTATTAAAAGTCTTTTACCAATGTCTATTATCTGCTATTTTATCATTTAATGTCATTTAGACCCACTTATGTCTACCATCTGCTATTTTACCATTTGATATTATTTAGACTCACTCATATCTATTATCTGCTATTTTACCATTTAATGTCATTTAGACCCACTTATGTCTATTATCTGCTATTTTACCATTTAATGTCATTTAGACCCACTTATGTCCATCATCTGCTATTTTACCATTTGATATCATTTAATCCCACTTATGTTTATTATCTGCCATTTTACCATTTGATCTCATTTAGACCAAGAGCGGATCCAGCTTTGGCGCCAGGGGGGGTCACATAGTCGTGGTCAAGTCACAAAATGTTATAATTTAATTTTGATAATAATAGATACAAGTAAATATTGAGAGTACTTAAATAAAATCTGACAAAAAAATTATAAAACGTTATGTCTAACAATTTTAATTAGTGGTCCACTTAGGTCCTGGACCCAGCCCAGGAAGGGGCATGACCCCATGACCCCCCACCCCCCCCCCCCCCCTCCTCCTATTATCTGCTATTTTACCATTTGATCTCATTTAGACCCACTAACGTCTATTATCTGCTATTTCACCATTTGATTAGATTTACTAATGTCTATCATCTGCTATTTCACCATTTGATGTCATTTAGACCCACGTATGTCTATATCTGCTATTTTACCATTTTTACACCTCGTATATATATATACCCCTCCTCTATCCCTACAACGCTTCATGTGAATCTTCCATTGATCGAAACAGTGCTGGAAGTCTTTTACTATCAGGTCCTTCAGAACGCTTGCTATTTTCTCTTTCACAGCTCTAACAGAATCAAACCTTGTTCCTTTTAATGCAGATTTCATAAGGCAGTAGGTATAAAGTGTCAGAACAAACATTTTTGCGAGCTCTTGTTGTTAAAACATGATAATTTTAGGCACCATTCTGGCACACACTTTTTGCATGATAAAATTTGTTATGTAAAATTTGCCGTACGCTTTCATCGTCAATTCCTACAATTTCAAAACTTGCACGAATACTTACCCAACAATCAGATCGAACCAAATTACCGATTTTTTCGATATTGTCATCCGTTTTGGACATGGAAGGCGATCCGGACAAGAATATCCTTCAACGCCTTCTCGGCCATTTCGAAAACGCTTACATCACCCAAAAACACATGCACATGATAAACATTCATTGTCATACACTTCTTTCAATAAATTATAAGTTTCAGTAGTGGTTTTTTCAAGTTTCATGTGAAATTTCACAAGAATGGGTTGATCCATTTTTTAAACTTATCATTTTTCCAGCAAAACAAAAAAACAACTCTTATGCGAACGAAGGCTACGACTAAAATTGTTTTTACAGAAGCGAGAGGTACTGCATTCGAAAGAGAAAGCTTTAAGCTACACAGCTGTCATTCGCTGGCGTTTGGAATATGCGTACTTCTTCTGCAGCAGCATCAATCTCATTATTTAATAGCCACACCTCCCTCGTACGTTCATTGTTTTACTCGCAACTATTTAGTGTGCAAGAGGGAGGTGCAGCATTTTTGTGACGAGGAGCGTACATTTTTGCCTTTTCGTGCCGAGGCCATTCCATCTACGTCGTAGATGGAATGGCCTAGATGTAGATGAAATGAATTGTGAACTCAGTGGGGGGGAAGGAATCTCGAGAAGCGCAAACTTTTGAATGCATTGGACGTTGTATTTCCACAAAATGAATTAAAAAAAAATTTAATGGAAAAACTTATCCTCGGCTTTGAGGGCTCCTCGGGATAAATTTTTGTTTAGTCTATCATATTGTATCACTTCACACTAGAACTATTATGACGAGGTTCAACCCAAACACAAAGCTTTGTGTGATTTTGTCAACTTCAAACTTAGAACCACTTGCGATCGCGACGCGCCAGTGTTTCGTCTTGTGTTTAAAAAGTTCAAACAAGAAAAGAAATTGGATTATTTTTAAAACATTTACTTTAAATCGAACATAACTTCTTTACAGAGACAGATAAAAATATTTCGAGAAATGTGGCAGGTTGTGCAGATAGTTAATTATGTGTGTATGACAACTTTCGAATGTACAGCTTGAAAAAAACACTAGTTATTTTAAAAAGGAGCCAGGAGCTTTCTAGAAACGTCCTTTTCAAACCGCACACCACTTGATTCTCCTATTTAACTTTTAATCATCACTGAATTAAATGCTAGTTTTAGGCACAAAACAAAATAGTTTCAAACACAACACATTACTCCTTTAGTAGTAGAAATAAAAGGCAACATATTTATACAATGTAGCAGTTATTTATATTTAATATAAAAAGCTACTTATTAATAAATAATAAAAACATTACATAGGATAATTTAACATAAATAATATTTAATGTATTAACAGCTTATTCCATTTTTTTGCATGCAAAGTGTGTTTATTTACTTTTGACAGCATGCACTGCGTAATTTATTGATGTATTGGAGGTCCAGTACCATTCATTGTTTATAAAAAAGTAGAGCATTCCATGAACCATCTTAGTCTTGCAACCATCTGAAATGAAGAAAAAATATATACATATATAAAACAACAATTTTCTTTATTTCGAGATATTGGACTGGCCGGGCAGAAGTCAGAAGTTAAATCTAAGGATGGGTTGTATACAAGATTTGTAAGTAGGTACCCTAATGCCTACCTACTTAAGAGGTAATATCCAGCAATCCATTATTCCGTTTTTGTTAACAGCGCTGTACGCGGATGTTTTGCAACCATGAAGCTAAACGGTATTAGTTTTAAATTTAATGCAAAATTTTGTTATTAAGAGCGGTGCAAACACAGGACCTCTCAATATCAATATCAAAGCCACCATCTCAATGACAATTCTGTTTTACAAACTTTCTTCGTCGGGCTGGTAGGTACCATAATATTGATTAATCCGATTTGAGAGCTTGTAGTCGGAACCACGAACATGCAAACTCTGGTGGGATAAAAAGGTAGTATCCAACAAAGCCACCATCTTGAACCGGAACCGGAATGTAACAAGCAAATTTACAAACATATGAATTGCAAATTAATGGTCGATTTAAAAAGGACTATGCTATACTAGTCTCAGTTTATAAAAAATTAATCAAATTTATATCCAGACTAGTTTCTCACATCTCATTTGCTACCGCCCTGGTGAAAGACCCCCGTTCAGAATAGAAACATTGACTGAAATGGATGCTTGGTGACCAGATCTGAATAGCCAGGCACTTTTCAATGTTCCTCTTCCCCACTAATAATAAAATAATGATGCTTAGATAATCTTAATATATAAAACAAAGTCGGGTTAGTTACACCATTTATAACTCTAGAACGGCTTGACCGATATTTTATGATATATGATTTATTGGATTTGTCTCCGTCCCGGAACTATTAACCCGTTTAATCACAGGAGACCATATTTGTCCCAGCTCACATAGGTCTCACAGAAATCGTTGTTTTTCCCTTACTATCATAGTCAGAAATATGATCTAAACGGTATTGGAAAGAGAATACAACAAACTATATATTCAAATCTAAAAGAAAACCACAAAAAAATTAAAATTTACCCCTTTCTGAAACCAAAGTTTCCGATAGCAATTTGAAAAAAAATTATGGAACTTTGTGAATTTTTTAAGAATATTTTTTACATGAAACGAAAAAAATTGAGGTGAAAGTAAGGTTTATAATTCATTTATCTAATGAAATAAGTATGTGTTTTATTTTTTTTCATTATCAGTAATTTTAGTTAGAGAAAAAAGTAAAGTGAGCCATTTTTAAAACTTTTAAAAGTTTTTGCAAAAAAAAATTATATTTAAAAAAATACATAGTATTTTTTAATATAGATATTTGAAAGCCTATTTCATAACCTTTCGAAAACAGTTTTTAGTTTTCGAATACGTTAACAAATGTTCCATTTACAGTAAAACTCGCTTAAGAAGTTCCCATTTAAGAAGTTTTCACGCTTAAGAAGTTTTGATTTTCGGTCCCTTGAAAATTCCATACAAAAAACTGCAAAAAACACTTTTTTTTCCCACTTAAGAAGTTTTAGAGCTAAAACTGCTTCCCACTTAAGAGGTTTTAGAAATCCGGCGGTAAAATCAACACAAACGAAATATTGTGCCGCAAAATATCTAAAATGAACCTTTTTCCAAGTCATAAATTGAAAGATGTTTGCTTCACAGATTTCGCGCGATCCTAGTACCCATAACTAGTACCTGAGACCATAAAACCCTTTGTCGGCCGCCGGGCCGTGAGCCATAACCTGCCGTAACCCATAAATAAACCAATACCCAGTCCCCTAATCCCCTAACTAGGTACAATAGCAATGCGACCTGTGGAACAAATAAGCAATGCGGAATTATGTAGGTAACGAATATGCAAGCATCTAGGTTGAGTTTAATATAACCTTTCATGTTTTTTCGGCCTCAATGACAACGTGGGCTAGATCTACATTTGCATACTAATAATCTTCCTTTTGGTACTGAACACAGAGATGTTTCGTAATATTATTGTATAAAAATTTTATTCCATCGAATTTGAACACGAAAAACTTTTGATAATCTATTGGATCGCGGTTAATACGGAATATTTCACCTTCAAATAAATATATTTACGTTGTTTGTTTTTGGGGTGTTATGCCGTGTTGTGCTACCTCCTTCTTTAGCCGACGTTTCGGACAGCGTTGCAGTGTCCATCATCAGGGCAGATCCGGCAGATCCGTCGATCTGCCGGATCTGCCCTGATGATGGACACTGCAACGCTGTCCGAAACGTCGGCTAAAGAAGGAGGTAGCACAACACGGCATAACACCCCAAAAACAAACAACGAAAATGCTTTTGGCCGTGAAAATCTAAAAACGTATCCAAATATATTTACCTTTATTATTACATAACATGATTAAATATGCCAGAGGAGATGGTAAAATATCCATTATAATTACGTTTTTTCAATCTTAAAAAATTGCCATGCATCATGTTTCATCTGACATTTGTCATAAATTAAGTTTGAAGGTTCGGAAATACATATGCATAAATTTAAAATTTAGATTGAAACAAAACTTCGCAAATGATTTTTGTAGTTTTGTATTCACCGCGAGACTGAATTCGATAGTTTTACCAACTTTGGATGCGTTAACCATTGATATATGGCGTTAACAGATATAATTCTAGCGTCAAACAGCTCATATTATGATACCTACAACTTTCTGATTCGAACATCAAGCCATTTATTTACGTGCGAAATCGTAACTATTCGACGTCTGGTAGGTGGGTAGGACATAATATTGGGCTGCGCGTCTTATTTTCAGAAGGACCGCGAAATTTCGATTTACGCAGAAATATAGCGTATTTTTACCAATTTACTTTCAAATACCTAAATGTCAAAAACCGGCCGCGACAGAAATCGACTGCGAAATTTCGATTTCCGCAGAAATATATCGTATTTTTACCAATTTACTTCAAATACCTAGATGTCGAAAACCGGCCGCGACTGAAATCGACTGCGAAATTTCGATTTCTGCAGAAATATACCGTATTTTTACCAATTTACTTCAAATACCTAAATGTCAAAAACCGGCCGCGACAGAAATCGACCGCGAAATTTCGATTTCCGCAGAAATATATCGTATTTTTACCAATTTACTTCAAATACCTAGATGTCGAGAACCGGCCGCTACCGAAATCGACTGCGAAATTTCGATTTCCGCAGAAATATACCGTATTTTTATCAATTTACTTCAAATACCTAAAAGTCGAGAACCGGCTGCGACTGAAATCAACCGCGTAATTTCGATTTCTGCAGAAATATATCGTATTTTTACCAATTTACTTCAAATACCTAAATGTCGAGAACCGGCCGCGACAGAAATCGACCTCGAAATTTCGATTTCCGCAGAAATATATCGTATTTTTACCAATTTACTTCAAATACCTAGATGTGGAGAAACGGCCGCGACCGAAATCGACTGCGAAATTTCGATTTCCGCAGAAATATACCTTCAAATACCTAATTTTCGGCCGAAGAACTCGATTTTTGGCAAATTTTTATGATTTTTTTTTTCATAAATTTTTGATTTACACGGGAATTAATTAATTCGAAATTTGATGTCCCATGAATTTCGATTTTTTTTTGACCGCTTGGAGCATATAAGCTTAGGAATGACGTATGCCTCGGACTCGAGTTATTAAATGGCTAAAATTGAATCCCACTTAAGAAGTTTTCCCACTTAAGAAGTTTTTTTTCCCCGGTCCCTTGGAAAACTTCTTAAGAGAGTTTCACTGTATTTGGATTTTATTGCAAAGCGGGAATATTTTTAGCCTCTGACAAAATACGCCAATTTTTTTAGGGGTTAAAACTTCGGAAAAAATCACGGGAAAAATAATTATGAAGAAAATAAAAATTTTTATATATTTTGTATGGAACGGTTTTTCAAATAATGTGCGTTGGTCGACATAATTTGAATCAATTCGAACAGCTAATAAATTAAACACAACGTTTATTGATTCTGAGGCGGTACGAAGTTTGCCGGGTCAGCTAGTAATAAATATAATAATGATGCTTAGATAATTTGTATAGCACCTTATTTTTAAAACCTTCAGCCCAATTTCAATTTCGGAGGCGGGTATGGGTACCGCCACTCCGGGAAACTATTTATTGCACCAACCGCTATGTTAGAAACTGTTGCAAGTTTTGTTGAAAAATTACATTTCGTATTTTTAAATTGATAAAATAACTTCCGATTAAAAGAAATTCCGGTAACTGAATTGATTAGTACTAGTTAATATCTAACTAATACAACTTTTTAAATTTATTTTTTTCGTCCATATTAAGCTTGTCCCGGTTTTGTAAATATTTTCCCTTATATTTCACACAAACAGGGGACCAGATGACGTCACACACTCTCTCGTACCGTGCCGGGCGTTTTCGCGGGCTTAATCAAATTCAAACTTGTAGAATTAATTTAATTATGAAAACGAACTTAAAAAATAAAATAAAAATACTAGTATAAGTTTGCATGTGAACATTGTTAAAAAATAAAATTTTAAAAAAAAGGACTGAACTTCCTTATTGGGGATGACAAAGTTTAATATAGACATAACTGGCTCCAGACACTTGGGAACAGAATCTTGTGCAGAATTTACAAAATAAACTTTTTTGCAGTTTGATAATGTTTCATTAACCTAAAAAGCACCATTTTCAACTTATAATTTTTTTTTTTACATTAGCTCCACACAGGAGGCCCTGAGGGAAAAATTCCCTCAGGGCCTATGTCATCTTTGAAGATGCTGAGTGGAGGGTTTTGAAGGGAAAGGAAGGAGGAAGTCTTGGGAAGGAAAAAGGTTTGGGGGGTGGGTAGAAATCTGGGGATAAATATGTCCAGGAGTGATGGACGTGTGAAGCCATCCCTCCCACTGCGGTGCAAGGCGATGGGTCGAGAAGGTCCGGCTGGAGAGATCAAAAGGTCTCCCTCAACCAGTCTCTCCCGATCCTGCCTGCCATGCAGATGGTCGGCAGACGCATCCGCCCCCAAGTCCCGGACAAACCTAACCCCATGAACCCGGGCACCCCTGCTAAATCACCAAACGTAGCGAACCACTTGGGGTGACCTGTGGCAGAGGTGTTGGTCGTCCAATAAATGGTTCCCGGGGCGGCGGTACCCATACCCGCCTCCCAAATTATGATGAATAGAAAGAAAGATTATATAATGAAGGTAATAGTAATAGAAACTGAAATATTTTCAGGTTATTCATAATCTAGAAATGATTCATTCTTTAATAACTCAGGTACGGGCCATACGTCATTTCTATGTCTACCTACGTTAAATTATCGTGAAAACAAGCTTATATGTCCAAGCGGTTAAAAAAAATTAAATTAAAATAAAGTGTATTTCGTACATTTTTCTAGTAGCCTCGTCATATCATTGGGCGATATGAACTTCTCCCACTGGTGTGTGCCAGGAGGGACTATCCTCAGCACATTTTCCGCAATCAGGATACCACCGAGCCACGCCAGGTTGGTCTTGTTCAGGGTAGTGATGAACACGGAGCCGCCGGGCTTCAGCGCCTTGATGCAGGACTGGATGAAGAGCTCCTTGTCGTTTACGTGCTCCACTATCTCGGAGGCGACGACCCCGTCAAATTGTTCGTAATTCAAATCGGCAAAATCCTATAAAATTTACATTATTTTTATTATTATTGAATGCCAGACGACAGAAGGTCAAAAATTATGAATGTGTGGGTGCACAAGTATTGCTATGTCCAAAAAAAGAAAACCCATGTTTCAGATATAACAAAAAAAACTGTTTTACAATGTTTTGAAGGGAAAAAAACATATTTTTCGTAAACTTTTCATTGACGATGCAAATAAGAAAATAATGGTTCTTATTGCTTTATTAATAACTCAAGTCCGGGGCATACGTCATTCCTATGTCTACCTACATTAAATTGTCGTGAAAACAAGCTTATGTGCCCAAGCGATTAAAAATGATCATTTTGTAATATTCCTTTGAATAACAGGAAAAAAGGGTATATCAAGACAAGCTGTGTGGGTCTTAACCTCTTGTACGCCGCAGTCCCCCTGGCGGGACCGGATTTTTGAAGCGATTTTGCCCCTTATGTATAAAGAAATTGTATGAAGAACAAGGTCAGAATCGCTTGGGCCATTCTCGATCTTGATATAACGAATTACTGGATAGCGTCTAGCCACTCCGAATAATTCAAATTAATTCAGAATGACGCGCCGGGCATCAAAGATGGCGGACAAAATGGCTGCCGCTTGATAATATGAACGGAGTCATATTCGAAGTCTATATTTTTTCATTGTTTTTGATATAAATTCATTGCGGAAAGCATGGATTTGAGTGATTATTAAGAAGTTCGTTTTATCTACATTATTTTGATGTAATTTATGTATTATATCACAAAAGAAATGGTACAAAAATTGAATTCGTAAGAAAGTTGAGAACTGTCAAATTGAAAAAAAAGAATGTCATATTGAAAAAACATATTTTTTGTATGCTGGCTTTCAACAAGTTAAAAATTACACCGGAACCAAAAATATTGGTTGGAGTTAAAGTGCACTATCGCAGTCAAAAGATAGCACGAAGCATTGATTTGTATCTTTTGTCTGCGTGGAGCAAATTTGTTTTCCAGCAAGTTCACAGCATCGAAATGACTAGCTTTGTGAAGATCATTTTTAAAACATGAAATTGATGCAGTTAGATATGTTTTAGGTATGGACTATCACGGACTTTCTTAAACAATTTAATCAGTTATATGAATACTTAAAAAAATATATACCTACGTTACAAATAGATACGAGGCAGCTTATCGAGAAAAGTAACATTCGATAAAAATGTTCAATTTCTTCCCAGCAAAACAACTACGTCACATAAGAGATGCAACGGAATTCGATGGGTAGTTTGTATTATGAAATTGCTCATAGGTGGTGTTACTTTTGGATTAAAATACGGTATGGGAGCGCTATTATATCGATGTAAAAACTAGATAAATTTTGAAGTATAATCCAATTAATTAGGATAAAAATAACAAACCTCTATTTTATCATGAACATACTCCAAGTTAGGTGAGGCCATGTCTAGTGCGTGGTTCCTGGCGCACAAAATCAGCTGCTCACTGGCGTCCAATCCCACCACAGTGGCCCCCAGTCTGGTGAGGGGCTGAAATCAATTCTTTTATTTATTTGCACAAAGACAGGTAATCTGGATAGCTTGAAAAAGATGGCGCTGGTGTGGTTGGATATCATAGGCATGACAGCTATACGATACGATTTAAAATATACTGTTTTAAGGATATATTTTAAAAAATGGTTGATAAATATGGTTGTTGGCGTGTCAGGGAATTATTAAAAAATTAAATGAGAAATATAAATGCATAATAACTCAGGTACGGGGCATACGTCATTCCTATGTCTACCTAAGTTAAATTGTCGTGTCGTCGTAATTGAGTTTATAAACGCAATCTATTTAAGATTGTTTTTCTATAAATATTTGTACTTCACATACTTTTAACAGAATAAGACGTCAAATAAGTTTTGTGGTTTTTTTTTAGATTGGAAGTTTGCAACAGAAATAACCCTTTTCAGATTATTTTCTGAACTAAAATTTTGAAAAGTGAGGCTAATTAAAGTTACGAAATAGTGTTTAATTATATTTATATCGCTATTAACCTCACATTTGTTGCTCGCCCGCCGGCGACAATTGAGAGGTTAAATGCTTAAATTCGATTTTAACCCTTATGTATAAAGAGACTGTACAAGGGCAAGCTCAGAATCGCTTGCGCCAATATCATTCCAGATGTTGTTTTTAATTTCTAGGAATTCTTTGTAATTAATTTTCTATGGTACACGGGCATCATGTGGGCAAATGTCATCCGCCATTCAAGTGGATAACATAGGATAGTTATGATATTGTAAAAGACAAATAGAAGGCATATAAGGGATTTCATCATCCCCAAAAAGTTAATATTTTGTCACATATATTGATAATTTACATAAATCATCATCCTCAAAAACACAAAGATATAAATAACATAATAATTTTGGATATATACAGAAAATAGGGGCAAGCTTAATATAAGTTTTTAATAACTCAGGTACGGGACATACGTCATTCCTATGTCTACCTACGTTAAATTATCGTGAAAACAAGCTTATGTGTCCAAGCGGTTAAAGAAACAATTTGTAGTAGTTAAATAATAATTAGAAATAATTATTTCAGTTTATGGACACGGAAAATGATAAGTTGGTTGGGTGGTTATGTTGGTTGGGTGGTTATAGCGCAATACATTGGTCCTAGGGCCTGGACCGACATAGCTTCCCCCACCCACGCTTCTCATACCTCCACGCGGTGACCAATGGGCAACGGACTGGAGGGTGAAGTTGATGGTAACCAACCCGTCAGGGAATCCCAAAAGCACGGCTAAAGTGAGAAGCAGTGAGCGTCTGTCCCACATGTTAGTGGCGGCTCACAAATGGTAGGTGTGGCAAATCGACATATTCGGGTACTAGTCGCATACAGTGGCGGTTTTCTCTAAAGTGCGGTTGTGCGGTGAGCCCCCATTAAAAATATGATAAAATAAAACAATCTTGTTGTATAGTAATATAAGCGCATCGCTTATATTACTATACAACAAGCATCACACGCTCGACATTAAAATTCCGTCTTTAAAACTCGCGCCACCGAAAAACACGGTACATATCTATTCCCATTTTGTGCGCGTTGCGATCCGCACACATTTGTCCATACGAAAAATCATAGCCGATACGAATCGCTGTGATGGTAGAATGGAAAAACTACGCAGCTTGGTGCGCTGCTCACGAGTCAAGATGTCACGTGACCTCCGAACTTTGACGAGTCTCGCCGAAACGAAGCCCGAGATTGTCGCAGGATGACCGGCTGACGGTCGACTTTTGCACCGACGGATGCAAGTTAAATGTTATATATTATGGTATTTAACTTTGTAGTCGTTTTTGTACATTTTTTATTTTCTTGTTTCTGCATTTCTCCAACCGTTTACTAATGGCATTTGTAAATCTACTATTGAAGTGGACCGATTTTGTTCTTATTGAAAAAAAAACAATAATAATTAGCAACGTACATTGAGTGTTGTAAAAACCATTAAACAATTTAAATCCTCTAAAACCATGTTGGTTGTTTTATAATTGTTTCGAGGAGTATCAAGTTATTTAAAAACAATAGTACCTATTTAGGTACCCCCCTACTAACTTTATTTAATTTGTGTGACAAGAGGAAATTTTGGTTAGACAATATATCATTCTTCTCTTGAATTTCTGAACCCCTCGTTAAAAAGACCACGAACCGCCACTGGTCGCATACACCATACCTAATGGGTATCCAGGCTCATTAGTTTAATCCGATAATTGACCATAAATGGGCAATGATAGCGGATGCAGCCCTAGTCAGTTGGGTCACTCTGGTACCACGTCTGATGACCATCGATGGATAAAAAAAAACCATATAGTCAAATCAAAGGAATACCAGACTATTGTTAGACCCGCGATGACGTATGGCTCCGAATGCTGGACCATGTACAACTCCTACACCAGGCAACTTGAATCAGCAGAAATGCGAATGCTTAGATGGTCGGCAGGAGTGTCAGTAAAAGATAAAATTAAAAGTTCACGCATTCGTGGTAGCCTGGGTGTCACGGACATAAACAATAAGGTAGAGGAACGACAGTTGAGATGGTATGGTCACATAAAACCGAGACCACCAGACCACACAGTGAAGCAGGCAATGTCTATGGAGCTTCATCGACAGTCATCTAAAGGAAGACCAAAGAACTCCTGGATGACTCAATGCTCTAAAATCCTAAGAAGAAATGGCCTGGAAGAGAGCGATACCCAGAACCGAAGAAGCTACAACCTGAGAACGAGGAGAGCCGACCCCAACAGCCTACCTAGGCAATGAGTTGGGACAGTGCAAGGAAGAAGAAAAGAAGAGGACACGGAAAATGATAAAATTTAATATGTAGTTATTTCGTTAAAATTAAAATCGGTTGTTCACTTGGCAGCAGTGGCGGTTTTCTCTAAAGTGCGTTTGTGCGGCGAACCCCCATCAAAAAGATGAGAAAATAAAACAAACTTGTTTTGTAATAATATAAGCACATCATAGATTGCGCGCCACTAAAATTCCGTCTTAAAACCCGCGCCACCGTAAAATACGGTAGGTATCTATCCCATTTTGTGCGTCTTGAAATCCGCACAAAACTCCCCATACTAAAGAATCCTATTCGGTAGAATCCCTCTGGCGGTGATTTGTACAAAACTAGGAATTTCTTACCAATATAAGGACAAAGGTGTGCGCCGCGTCGCCGCGTGTGATCGCGATTCATGATGTCACGTGACCTGCGAATGCCATACATACAGCGAACATAGACGAGTCTCACCGATGATTCCCGAGCCCGAGATGTCCGCAGACTGACCGGCTAACGGTTGACCTTTGCACCATAGGGATGCAAGTTAGATTTTATTTTTTTACGTTATATTACGGTATTTATCTTTTAGTCATATCAATCTTGTAGTCATTTTTGTACATTTTTATTTTCTTGTTTCTGCATTTCTCCAACCGTTTGTCGATGGCATTTGTGAATCTACTATTGAAGTAAACCGATTTTGACTTCTGTTTTCGTATATATATATTTTTTTAGATAAGTCGTTATATCCCTTGGTTATATATACGAAAGCTTCGGCAAACGCCGCATGTCGTCGCTAGTTATGCAATTTTGTGTTCTGCATTCTCAGTAGGTATTGTTTCGAATTTCCAATTGAAAGCGTTTGCGTTTGTTGATTGTCGCGAACATTCTGTCATAATTTGTTTTACACAATGGCGGAATACAGATTTGTGTATATAAAAAATAATGCTAATACTTATGAAAAAAGGTTGGAAATTAAAAATAAAGGACCTCCGCGTCCTGAGCTCTCATTAAATCAAGTTTTTGCCTATATCTTCTCTTGAATTTCTTTTTTATAGGTATTAATTGAAAATAATTTCCCTGGGCCTATGTCATATTTAAAGATGCTGGGTGGAGGGTCTTTTGAGGAGAGGAAGGAGTGAACATGGGTCTTAAAGTGACCCATGTTGTAGGAAGGGGGAAACACAGAGGCCGGCAAATCATTCCACAGCCGAGCTGTTGAACTAAAGAACTATCGTAGAACCGACCCGTTCTCATGTGACAAATGTCAACCATGTACATAATATGTTCAGCGCACGTTTGGCGTGTTTCCCGACTATGCACCTAGTTACTCGGAGCATCTTCCATTGAAATACCGGTAGAACAAGGATAACTTTCCCACCCGATGCCTTTGCTCTAAAGATTGCAATCTGTTTGTTAAGACGGGAGAATCTATCAAACGGACCGCCCGTTTCTGCACAGAGTCGAGGGTGTTTTTCAGGTACTTTGGGGCTCCAGACCAGAGGTGGCTACCAAATTCAATCATGGGGCGCACTTGCGATTTGTAGAGGGTTAGCAGTTGTGTACTATTAAGTACCCAAGATAAAACACTCTCGAGGTAATTGTCCATTCTTTGGAACTTTGGAGTCGTTGGAATTTCTGAACCCCCTGTTGAAAAGACCACGAACCGCCACTGCTTGGCAGCCATTGTTATTGATGTGAAAGTTTAAGTTTTTTTTTTCTCTTATATCCAAAATATGATCCTAAAATAGGTTCTTAATTTGTATGTAAATTTAAAAAAATAAAAATTAAACTAGACTAAAAAAACAATTTTAATATTATTACATCAAAACATGGCGTAAAGAAAAGATGTCAAACTATCCGTTTTATTTAACAAAATAGTTACTATTATTTTCGATTTCTGGAAACTGAAATACGTTACTTACTTTATTACTCATTATTAGACATCGGATTATATGCATTTGCATATGCAAAATTCTAATTACGGCGTTAATGCATATTTTAGCCTTTTTTCCCAATCGTGCATATTTCGTTGGTCAATTTGACAGTTCTGAGGCCTTCGTATATCAGTCAAGCAAGCTAGCATTTGATTACGCATCTGAAGAATATCGCCCTCATCTCAAGACATTTCCACAAGTTACCAGATGCCATAAAAAAATTTGAAACAAAAAATCTTCCTCTACTTAAATCAATAGAAATACTGGAAACAATGATCTTACTCACCAAAGCCCTTCCTAGGTAATTCAATATTAGAAAAGATTCGAAAAAAGTGTCTTGAAGACATGAAGAACATTAATGCCTACATCAACGGCACAGGTCCATACCCTGCCTAAACAGGTATCTCCAGAAGTATGCCAAATATTTAATTTTGGCAAATGACGATAGTTGGCAGTAGAGAGGTCGTTTTCGGCGTACAAAATTAATACTGGGTGACAAACGTCACAAATTTGCAACCGAAAATTTGTAAAAATACTTAATTGTATATGGTCACAAAAACTATGCATAATTTTAAGAATATTTCGCTATTTTGGACTGTCTTTAATTAAAATATATAAAAATGGGTTTTTTTTTATTTTGGGCATATCAAGGGTTTTTAGTGCATATTTTGGCACTTTGTTAGTGCATATAATCCGATGTCTACTCATTATTATCCAACCGATACAGAGGGTTTTTAAAATAAAATATCCCTATTTTCTGTACATTTACCTAAGTTTGAGACAAGCATTAAAAAGCTAGCAACTCTAACGCCCTTCGTTCACGCAGCTACTTACAAGCGACTAAATCGCTGCTACCCGCGACCTGTCATACTATTTTGCTAGTGCTGCCCCAAGCGGCGTTTACAAACACTAATAATAGTATGGAAGGTACAGACGGGCAGCGATCGCTAGTATGGAAGGTACAGATGAGCTGCGATCGCGTCGCTTGAAAGTAGCTCCATGGAAGAACGGTATAATGTTCTATCAACTTCAAAAATGTTAAATGTGAAAACCAATAAATGAGTTACCTCCGTTAAAATTCCTCCGCCACATCCAACCTCTAATATTTTTGTTCCAGTCAAAGGTAAAGGTGTGTCTCTTTTTTGTTCCATATCCGTTAGTGTATTAATTAGGCCATCTCGAATAAAAGGCACCCTGAAAAGTAAATTATGTCATAAGTACTTTGATAAAGTGACAAAAGCAACAAACTTATAGATAGTCATAATGGTCTGAAAAAATGTAACTTCAGGAGTAGCAATATCTAAAGTTATATATATTAGGGGAAGTCAAATCTTTGGAGTCTATAGTAATTATACCTGAGTTTGTTTAGGGAGTGAAGACCTCTCATCGGCCCATCGGTGTTCCACCATTGCTGTTTTAATTTCTCATGTAACAGAACATCGTCGTGGTCAACAGTAGACCTGGCTGACTTATCTCTATCCTGAATCGGTTCACTTGAATGTGTTTTATCTTGAGTGGGGGTTACATTGGTGGCCATACATCTCACAGGAAATTTTCGACTAAGAAGAAACGTGACATTGCGGCACAACATCTTGGTAAATTTCTAAAATCAATTTAAGGTTAATATAACAAATCACAGTGTGATAAACTCGCTTCACTTCCTGGTGCAGTATGCAGTATGAAAAACTATTTTTCCTGAAGATCGAAGATAACAAAAATATTATGATCCAGAGGTTATGTCCCTAAACCGTGTAAAACTTATTTCATAATATCAAATTGTATGTAAACTCTTCAATTTAGACTGCATGTAAATAATATTAAAGAAACATTTTTGTTTTTGCACAGAAACTGACAGGAACGAATACAAAATTTTCCGGCTGAACTTCAAATTTCGTAATTTTATTTTATTTACAATAAATAGTTTATGGCTAATAAATTATATTTTTATCAACCTTGTGATTCTGAGCAGTTCTTGCGTAGATCTTTAATTTAGTTTGATACGCCTCTGTTTGGCGAGGTTTTTTAATTAATCTAATAAAAAAATAACTGTTCCATGTCTAGTCGTAATATGGGATCTCACCATTTGAGTTCTCATAATAAATTGTCTCATAAACGATACTTCCTCACATTATAATTCATCAACATCTCAGTAACTATACAGAACAAACTACCTCAGAATATACTTTTCATTACCTAATTTCGTATTATAAAGTATGTTAATAACTCAGGTCCGGGGCATACGTCATTCCTATGTCTACCTACGTTAAATTGTCATGAAAACAAGCTTATAAGCATAAGCTTGTCATTTTAATATTCTTAAAATTACAATTCTCAGTTTTAGTCAGAATCGTTCTTATTTATTACCTTGATGAATTATGAAAATCTCTACGGCCGTATTCTTAGACCCACATTACGAAAATTCATATTACTAAAAGTTGCCACTGAGTAGACCGGTCACGACCAATCTGATGGGCAAAAAAAATCCATGGTAAAATTATTAACAACTGGCAAGACTGGCAACCTGGCAACACAAAAATAGCGCTGCGCTGAAATGTTCGGGACATTTGTCAAAACATTAATTTATCGAGTTTAATATGATTTTCTTGTGATTTTATACTTTTAACACAAATTCTGCAGGTTCGTTTTCATACACTTTAATTTATTTTATGCTGTGTTTTATTGTTGACCGTTTACAGCGAGCTCAGGGCGCCCTGTAGCTATTAATATGCATGTGACTTTCTTCACACACCGAAAATTAGAATAATCTTAAATAAATTGATTTGATTACAAACTTCAGTGAATATCATTTATTACTATCTTTGAAATTGATTTCAGATAGCGTAATGTAACCATTGAAACCTTAAATTATTATTTTCCTTAATTATGTGTATAGTTTGGTTACCGATTATTGATGTGCACCATTGAGTTTTCAATTGGCTTTCTATTACTAGTCGTACTTTTTCAAACTGCTTTAAATCAGATCAGTTAGTCGTAAACTAGATCAGTTTTCAAAATGCTCTCCAGAAAATCAAACAACATAATTTTTATCTGTTACAACAATTTAACTCTTATTCAATAACCTCTTGCTTGACCAAAATAAGGTACAGCCAATATAATCTCCAATTTTCACTACCCCTGCATCGTAACTTCCCAGAACTTCCTTTCCAATAAGACCCTACCATACAGCATCCCCAAAGGTGACACAGACCGCGAGGGTCATTATTTTCACATTTTTCCACTCTCGTCAGTACTTTCTTCCTGGTGCTTCCAAAGCTTTGTAGCCGTATAATATGTGCGCTTGTTTATTTTGTGATATCTCATGAAACAGTTGTTCCAATTTTTTTCCATGGAATTAATAATTTTCAAATCCAATGGAAAAGATTCTCTTTACTGTATTTCTCCAATTCATGGTACCTACTTTAAAAAATATTTTTAAGAGGCTAGACTTTGAACCACACGCGGAACACCCGCGTCTGTCATTCTGTCCCGCTCACAATAAGCTCACGCACACTTACAATACATGCGAATGCGAAATGTGCGAATGAGACAACGCTCAAATTTACCTACAGAAATCGCTCGAAAAGGGGTTTATGGAGAATACACTTTTCTACACCGAAACTTTCACGAAATTGAAATTTAAAAAAAAATATATTTTTTAGAAAGAAGAAGCTACGTCGGCAGTGGCGAAACTACAGGGTGGCAGGGCTGGCAAAATGCCACGGGCCCCGCGGGGGCTGGGGCCCCCCCGCGAGCTCAGAAGTACTCTAATATTTTTAACAAAATTTAGTAAAAATTATAAAGTTGGACACAACTAAAGACCAAATACAAATTCAAATAAATTATTAAGATTCAAACGCATTCACAAGAAAGGGATGTCGTTCAATTTTAGAACGCATCCATTGGTTGCTGAATTTTTTGCCGGGGGGGCCCCATCCAATGAATTTGCCACGGGCCCCCGATGGTATAGTTTCGCCACTGTACGTTGGTAGCTTTTTATAATTTTATAATTCTTTATGAGAGTTGAGTTAGCAGCACTTTTTCCTTAAATAATATTTTTTGATAAATCGTACATGTTTGACAGTGAATGTTTACGTTAATACGAAACGCATCGAAAATTCGAAAACATACCGACATAGTTTTCACCTTCTAGAAGGCAGTATAAAAAAAATATATTCATTTTGTGAAATTTTCGATGTAGAAAAGTGTTTTTTCCCGGGCGTCCTTTTTGTATGGGCCGAAAAGCGGAGTCTATCATCTTAAGTTCTTACGGTAGATGCGTTTACTTTTTTTCATTCCTAGGTAGTTAATCACTAAATCGCTACTAGTTAGTATTGGGAAATTTCTTTCTGCTTTGTTACATTTTTTTTTAAACCTCAAGAAGTTACTGCACTGTTACTGTGACATAAAAGAATAAATTTTTAGATTTTTCTTCAATTAATTCGAAGGGCATTACTAGCCACAAACATTACATCCCATTGGATCTTCTGAAGGACAGATCTGACCGGGGCATCCATCGGTTTATCTTTTTTTCTATAATGCGGAGATCTGTAATTTATTCATCGTTGGCAAGAGAAATAATTATTCTTCTCATTTCTTTTCAAATATTTACAGGTACTTGATTCCATGGATACAATCCAAAAATTGTCGAAGTGTTTGATTAAAAATTGGCGGGATTTTTTCATTGACTTGAAAGTAAAAAAAATATTTATATTTTTTTATTGAATAAACGGCATAAAAAGTGAAGTGACAGTTTTCTTCTAATTCCCTACACAAAAGTAATGTCTTTCCTAAATATTGAATTC
This sequence comes from Limnephilus auricula, assembly GCA_951813805.1. Classification (NCBI taxonomy): domain Eukaryota; kingdom Metazoa; phylum Arthropoda; class Insecta; order Trichoptera; family Limnephilidae; genus Limnephilus; species Limnephilus auricula. The sequence continues at coordinate 7,078,949 of OX638401.1, forward strand.
CTTCAAATTATGGATGTTTCAAGACAAAATATTTCCATAATTTCCATTTTTATGATTGATATCAAAATTTTATTATTTAGAAATGTCAATCTTTATTTCAAATACAAACATCTCGAAGATAATTTTATCTAGATTTTAAAATGGTATTTCTTTTTATGATAACTTCAAAAATAAGAAATATGCAGGGTGTCCGGGGATAAAGTGTATTAACTTCGGGAGGTGATTCTACATGATAGTATAAGTAAAAAAGATTAGTAACTTTTAAGTTAATGCACTTTACCCCCAGACACCCTGTATAGCACCTCTATAATGCTTCAGAAGCATTCTCTGATAATGTGTGTAATATAAAAATAGTATATAATCTAGCATAGTTATGTAGTTTCCCCAACATATCCCTAAGGATACGCTGGCGTTTAAGAGGTTAAGAAGGAGAAAGCCAACAGGGCATAATACTCCAAAAATAAATCACAATAATAACCCAACACAGTCTATGACTAAGTTTAGCAATTTTGGCACCAAAAAAATAAATAGGTGTAACGGTTTAAATTTCATTAAACAGTATTATGCAAAATATCTAATGGTCTTTTGGTAATGTACCTTTCTACTAGATGTCTCTTGATTTTCCTGCACTCCCTATATAATAAATAATATTTAGTTTTCCAGAAGTTTTCACGTCAACGTCGGTGTTATTTCTAATGCCAATATTAATAATTGACAATCGCTAACTCTAGTTATTGGCGTTTTATCGAATTATCGTCAGCGCCTGGTACAATTTTTTTTTTGCGTAGATAAGCGGCAGCCATGTTTACGGGCAACGACACAGTGGACTATCCCACGCAATGGGCGCTAAACCCGGTGGCGTATCAGAACATGGACAACGACCAGGTGGACTGGGCCACCCTGGCGCAGCAGTGGATCCAGATGAAGGAGACGGTACCCCCCTCCTCGCAACAGACCCCTGTGCCCCCTCCCCCTCCACCCATCATATCAGGTAAGACTTTTTTCTATTCTTTTTAAAAAAGAAAGACAAATATTCCCAGGTTACAAATAACCTGAAAATATTTCTAAAACTTTTACCGTTATTGTAAAGGAAATTGTTGTTTGTGTTCTTCATTGTAAACAGAAGCTTGTGCAATGATGAAGGTCTTAGCTGGCAGAGGATAGGCTTAGGGAGTGGCAAACCTATCTCTAAGGGTGTGAAAACAGTCATCCCAAGCTGTAGGCTACCATGCTCAGGCTGAAAGACGCTGGAAAACGAAAGTGTCACTAACGGTTCCTCCGAGATGCAGGGTCGCATCTCGGAGTATTAGGACCTTGCCCCATCACTTAAGGCTCTGCTGTAGTGGACCTTTTATTTCCTGAGAAAATGAAGCTTTCAAATCAATCTATCATTGATGGGGTGGCCTTTGGGGAACGTAGGAGGAGGGGGAGTGGAGAGAAGAGCTCAAGAACCTAAACAAAGAAGACCTTCCGATCCATACGTAGGAAAGAAACAACCTTTATGGGTCCTGTAAACAAACGCATAGGAATAAGGTGAAATTGAAGATAGCACAATGGGCACATGGCCTGAGTGTTCACGGGAACTATTGGTCTTTGCTTTAATAGATAGCTAGCAGAGGAATTGAAACAATGATGCGGGGTAGAAAACCTGACGTATTTGGCAACTCAGCTACTAACTTATTATTACATACATATTTGTTATTGCAAAATGTTTGTTTTATGTATAAGAATTTAGGTCAAGATAATAAGTTGATTAGATTTAAATAGGAGATTGTCGATGATATTAGTTTTCTATTATATTAATTTAATTTTTTTTTACATCATTTCAACTATTAATTGTTTTTGTGTTTAATTTTTTTAAATTTTAATTAAACCAAACTGTTTGAAAATGGCCTTGTAAGCCGAAACAGCTGTCACAATAATATAAAAACGAAATTACTTGCAGAACTTAAGCGTATATTATACCCTTGGAACAATTCATTTCCTGTCAAAATATCTTCATTTTTACATCGCTAGGTGGCGGTGATAGTCCCTTCTCGGACTTAAAATGTTCAACATTTAACATGCGTATATTGCCAACGTCCGTTGGACGGACAGGGCACGAGAAGAAGAATGGTTTGGAATTTCGTGGTTCACATTTAAAGTCAATTTAATGGTGTTTTTTTATTTAACTTCTAAATATTCAGCCTTTTAAACTATATTTTATAGAACTCATCATTACGATTACTACAGTAGAACCCCGTTAATTCGAAATCCATGGGACACCAAAAATCTAATTTCGAATTAACAAATTCCCACGTAAATCGAAATTTTATGAAAAAATAAATTATAAACAGTCGCCGAAAATCGAGTTCTTCGTTCGAAAATTTAAATTCGGGTAGGTTCTTCGGAGTAAATTCGTAATAATACGACTTATTCCTGTGAAAATCGAATTTTCGCAGCCGTTTACCGCCACGGTCGGTCTTATATTCGAAAAAATATATACCAATATATAATTTTTCCGTGCAAATAAAATTTTCGCTGCCAATTTCCAGCCCTTTAAATTCAGATATTCTAAATAAATTCGTAAAAATACGATATATTTCCGCATAAATGGAAATTTCGCGGCCGACATCCTTCGCAGCCCGCCTTTTAAATTGATATATAAAAAGTATATTCGTGTTATATTTCAAAGCCTAAATCGAAATTTGGCAACCGATTTCCGTCTCTCTCTTCTAATTCAAAAATTCTAAGTAAACTCGTAAAAATACCATATAATTATCGCGAAAAAATATTTTGGTGCTCGAATCCCGTAGTATCCGGCCATTAATTCAGATACCTACTCGTAGTAATTCATAAAAATACGATATATTGCCGTGTAAATAAAATTTTCGCTGCCGATTACGGCCGCGGCTGGCCCTTTAAACTCAGAAATTTGAAGTAAGTTCGTGAAAATACGATATGTTTTCGCATAAATTCGAAATTTCGCAGTCGATATCCGTCACAACTAGCTCTTCATATTCAGAATTCAAAGTAAATTCGTAAAATTTCGCATATTTTCCTCGTAAATCAAATTCTTACGACCGATTGCCGTCGCGGCCGGTCCTTGACATTTAGGTAAATTCGTAAATATACCACATTCCACTGGAAACCGATTCCGATTTACAAAATAATAGTACGAATTAGGACGATTTCCAACCGCTTAAATCCACATTTAAGCTCGTTTTACCGCCATGGCTGTCTGTCAGATTCCGATTTACGAAAAATATCTGATGATTATCATAATTTTTTTCGTGTAATTCGAAAATCGATGTTTTTCTCGAATTACACAAACAAAAAGTGTGCGGACAAAAATTAATTTCCAATTAAGAATTAAAGAATTTCGAATAAAAAACATTTTGTATGAAATATTTTTTTGAAAATGTCGAATTATCTACGCATTTTTCGAATTATCGGGGTTCAAATAAACGGGGTACTACTGTATACATAATTGTTAATTTCCTTAAAAAGATTTTGGTCTGTTTCTCAAACACCGTGTACATTCAACTTCATTGACTTCATTAGAAATTTTAAAGATAAAAAATAAGTAAGTATTTATTTCCAAACACTGTGTACACTGCCCAACAAGACATAACATAAAAAACGTTCACTCACACAAGGTCAGAGCTCGTAAAGACAATGAATTCTTACATATACTTGTAACTGAAAACAACACGAAGATAGTAACAAACAATTCGGAATACACTGAACGCGAACACCCTTTCAAACATAATATTTCTTGCATTTGAAAGAAATGTGACAGTTTATGTTAAAAATTACGTAAAAAAAGGGAATTTGTGAGTTCTGACTGTTTTTCTGGCTTCTTAAATTATTGCAATGTTTCAAGTAAGTTCCTTTAGATCTTTTACACCCAGTAATAAAACATTTTGATGGCATATTGTAAATACGTATGCTGTGAAACACGGAACGTACAGTTTCACCTCTGTTCAACGGGGGCTTCTCTCCCGGAATGGCAAGAAAGCTGTTGAAGTGTTGTAAAATATGGTGAAATTGAAGTATTTATTTAATTGTTAATATTCACAGATATCATAACGACAATATGAACCCGTACCTTGACAGATATGTGTATTACATACATAATTTAAATTAAAGACATTGTGTAAAATCATTAATTATACCATAGTCATAAATCGAAGTTTGAAAAGTGAATTGTATGGTGTATCAATGTTTTTATTTTTTATGGTCGAATGCTTACATCATTTACAAAAAAAAATCCGCTGTTTGAAAAATAATAGTCCATTAAATAACAACAAAAAATATGAAGTCTGACAATGTCATACGAAAGGTAGTAATTCAGCTGTTTTAGAGGGTCGTTTTGCTGCAAATCACCTTTTTGCCCTATAACCTACTCTTAATAATAGCATTATTAAATTTTTTTTAAATCAATTCAACTGTCCATAGAAGTATTACATGTATGTTGTTGCGAGGCTGAAGGGAGTAAGGAAGGGAAAAAGATGGACGTACCTGACTATTCCGATCTGATCACCGGCCGTTTCAAGTGACGGTACTTTTAGTATCTACCACTCTGTACAAATGTTGGGTGCGTGTTTGGCATGTTTTCTGACTGTGAAATTCACTGGAAACCATTGAGAAAAAAACATTTTATTCTGCTTTTAGGTTCTCCCGAAGAGTTTGCAAAAATATATATATATTGTCTTGTGTGACGTCACGAGACACTATTGCATATGTTTTGCCCAAGTTCACTTTGAAAGCTCAAAACTTCATCATTTTTGATTATATCGAAAAACTAAATTTAATTTCTTTATTAACTCTTAATTTAAAGTAACACATTTTCATCAAACATATATATTATATAATTAATTAGTGTATAAAATGTATTTGTAATTTATGTATCTTTTTTGAATTATTAATAAAAAAAAATCATAATAAAAAAAATTAGGAGACCTCAATTCCTGATTTACGAAATCTTCTACATAACCTTACAATCTATTATTCACCAGGCCTGGAAGGGGGAGAGGCTCCCATGGAGATGGAAGGCGGAGATCCTGAAGCACCGGCGCCCCCCTCCATCAACCCCCAGCAGTGGAACAATTCCGTGCCCGATCCAAACTGGAACAGCTCTTGGAACCAATGGAGTAAGCACCTATAATATTGCTATCAATTTAAAAGTAAACTCGTAACCGTCATAGCTCTGCTGTAATCTTTCCCTCCTCATAAACGATCCATATAATAATAGAAAGGATATGAAATATTATGTCTTTTAACTTCCGATAGTAAGACAACTTGAGATGTGTTGGGTATCTTCCAAATAAGTTGTAGGTTCGAATGATTACTAGTTTATTTAGTTATCGTGAATTTTATGATGAATATTAAAGTAGACAGACGTCCCTACTAGGCTAGACTCTTAAGTAGTTCTGTTACTCCAGCGGGCGGGCTGAGTGAATCCGCCCAGTCTCATAAATGGTACTCTTCTGATATCCAACTCAGCTGCCATCTGTTGGGATGTAGCAGAACTTTGTATTACAAACCAAGCTGTAGACATCTATTGCAAGAAGCTGAAACTACATGGATAATCAGTACACTACCATAGATAATAGTTTGACGGCAACTTACCTGGGCCGGTCCCTAACATTGATTCACGGTTTGTAAATAATAAAAGCACTTTATAATTGTTGGTTATTTATTTAAGATTACAGGGTTATTACATTTACCGCGAATCGAATTTACAGAAGGAGAGTTTTTAATATCAGCTTATAGCTCGATCGTCGAAGCTGGAATCTTCGAGTTGCGTCCCGCGCACTCGGGTCTGCGCAGGAGAGTTGCCAGTGTAGGAACTGCCGCGAATGTTTATATCGCTAAAAAATGCGAATTACAGTTCCTACAATAGAAAGGAGGAGGACCATGAATCATTATTTGCGAAGTTTGGTACCAGGTTCATGGGGTGAGGTTTTCCAGTGCTGGCGGCGGATGCATTTGCCCATCAGCTGCGTGGCAGGCCAGATTGGGGGAGGCTGGGTGAGGAATACTCTTTGACCTCTACAGTCGGACTCTCTCGACCCAACGCCTTGTCACCCAACGCCTTGTCACCCAACGCCCGTCACTTTTGAACCCCCAGATTCCTACCCGCACCTCACACATTCTCAGGACTTCCTCTCCTTCCTTTACTTAAAAAGACCACACCACCGCATCCAACAGCATCCCCAAAGATGACATAGGCCCTGAATGTCATCTTTCCTTTTACAGTTCGCGACATTATAAATAACAAAATGTGGAAGTAATCCATCACATTTAATGACCATCAATAATTATCATCTATTCTCAGCCCATTACAGCTCTTGACAAAAATGTGATCAACTGACAAGCATAACAGCAAAGCAATATTTTCTCATTTGTTCAGGAATTCAGTTCATCTTACACATGGTTAATACAGTGAAACCCTCTTATGAAGTTTTCCAAGTGACCGGAATAAAAAAAACTTCTTAGGCGGGAAAACCTTATAAGTGGGATAAATTGGGCCATTTGGTCTTCAAAGGGACCGAAAAAACCAAACTTCTTAAGCAGGAAAACATCTTAAGCGAGAACTTCTTAAGAGTGTTTCACTGTATTACATCTGACTCGTGTCTAAGACTCGTTATTTTTAAAGCCTGTTGCATCTTTTATGTAATGCAAACGGTATGGGTTTTATTGATAAATTTATTTTAGGTGGTTGGGGCTGGCCGCAAAACTCCATTCCTGGAAGTAAACCTGCCCTCATGCCCACCCCTGAGGCCCCGTATTCTGGATATTCCACAGGAGATAACAACTTTCAGGGGTAAGTTATACACACCAACTGGTTGGGTTATCTAACTCTTAACATTTTCAGCGGTATGTCTACCTACGTTAAATTGTCGTGAAAATAAGCTTATGTGTCCAAGCGGTTAATAAATTGTCGCATGTATTTCTGTTAATCTTGTTCTGCTGTGTTTTTTGTTTTAATATTATTTATATCGCACGTCCCGTAGAAAAGGGCGTAAGTCGAAATTTTCAGTTTTATAAAATTTTATCTTATCATATTTAATTTAGATCACTTTATTTCCATGAGATGTCGCTGGTGTCTCTTTTCAATCGGAGCGCTTGTTTTATCAATCATTTTTAAAATCCATTAAAATTGACTTTTTTTGACTTACATTTCTTACAATGGGAAGTGAGTGATGTATTACTTAATGAGCTGGCAGCATACGCTTTCAAATTTTATAATTCAAAATAAGCATATCATTTTTGAAATATAAAAATTTTGCATCCAAACATAAAAGTTTTAAAAATGGTTCACCTTACGTTTTTTCTAACTAAAATTACTGATATAAAAAGAAAAATAAACTTATATATATATATATTTTATTAGACAAATGTATTATAAACGTTATCATCGTCACCTCACTTTTTTATTGTTTCATGTGAAAATAAATAAAGCAAAATTCTCAAAGATTCATAATAATTTTTTCAAATTGTACATTTGAACTATTTTGCGGTTAACTTTTAGATTTGAATATAAAAAGTGGTATTTTCTCTTTCTAACACCGTTTAGACCATAATTCTAACCATGATAGTAAGGGAGACAACGATTTCTATGAGACCTACATAATATATGAGTTGTTCCAAAAACCGACAAATAGACCTGACGGGTTAAGTATTCATTTTGCCTTAGGATATTACCTCTGATTACTTACCCAAAAAAAAGTCGCTTTATCAAGTGTGGTTATTATCTACGTGTTGACTTTAACAAAAAAATCTTTTTATTTATTGTAGTTTCTTGCTAGCCCCTATGGGTTAAAACAAAAATGGTAATTTTACGAAAGATTGATAGCGTTGTTTGTTTGTATGTACGAAATTCATGGTTTGATTTTAACCTGTCACGTGCCAGGCATATTTGCGGTCACTCTTCTGAGATGTGGAAGAATTTTTTTTTGGTTTGATTTTGAGAAAAAAAAAATATAGAAAAAGTCACCGGAGACCAAAATATCATTTACATTTTTACTCCAAATTAGCTCAGGAATCGCTGGTTAAAATCTCTTGGGTACGCCCTGTTACACCCTGTATGTTACATGATAAAGATTCTCTTGGGTACGTCCTGTTACACCCTGTATGTTACATGATAAAATCTTTACAAGTTTTTCCAGAATAGCTAACTTTAGCAAAAAAAAAAAGTTTCCCTTTCGGCAAACAAATATCAAAAATATCAATATTTTTACGAATATGAACTGATTTTATTGTTTCTACACACACCTGAATGTACAGCCTACATAAAAACCAACCATTCAAAGGTGTTTTCGAAGAATCAATTATATTTATACTTCTTTTAAAAGTTGACAGCGGCTGCTGGTAAAGCGGGAAAAAAAATATTACAGCCGAATGTCATAGATAATTACTTCAAAAAATATTCAGAGGGGCTAGATTAATCAAATTAACTGTTACGACAAGAGATATATTGGCGCAGGCGATTCTTACCTTGTTCTTCATACAGTTTCTTTATACATAAGGGTTAAAATCGCAATTAAAAAAAAAAATTGAAAATTAGTACTGCGCGCGCCGGCGCGATTACGGCCCAGGACAGGATATTTGTATGTATGTACTGTAATCTGCCGCTTTCACTAATTGGATACTTGGCCAATTTTTAGGGAGGCGGATTAGTGTGAGAGTACTATATTTTACTTATGGAATGCTTCTCCCCAGATACACATCATCCGCCCCCATCCAGACTGGCTACTGGACCACCGAGGAGGGCTCCGGCGAGTCGCGCTCCCGCTCCTCCCGTCGCCACTCCCCTTCTTCCTCCCGCCATGTCTCCTCCAACTCCTCGCGGCGCCCACAGCGCCCCCCGCTGCACCCGCACCCCGTACCCCCGCCCCCTCCCATTTTAACAGAGGACACCACGCAGACGATTGATGCGGCCAAGAGAAGACAGCTGCCCGGGTGGATCAGAGAAGGTAACCCAATTTATTTGAAAACTAACCATCTAAAGAATAGGCCGTTTTACATAGGTAGAGAAGACAGACCACCAGACGACTGTCTATCACACTCGTTGCTTCTTTGGCATTTATTTATTTATTATTATTTATTTATTTATTTTTTCATGTTCTCCATAAAACAGTTATATACCAATATATCATGGAGAAGATTATAAATTACAAAGTACACAAGGGCAGTTTTACTACTTAGTGACATATGCTAAAAGATAGTTGCTGAACTGTCTGTAAGTGACATTGAAAATGTCGATGGTCAATGCAGAATCGTTAAGCAGTTGAGTCGCTCTGTTTATTGGCGCGTTCTGATAGGCAGAAGTCCTCACTTTCGGAGCATAAAAAAGTGCATGAGATTTCCCACGAGTATACTTATTAGGGACGTAAAAATTAACCTCTTTTAACATAGGCGGATTGAGTATGATACCAGAGATTAGCTTAACAAAGTGTTTACCTAAAAGTATTTTTCTGCGGGCTTCTAAGGTGTTGAAATCGAGCATCCCTGTTAAGAACAAGGATGGATACAGGAATGGATAGTACGTATATTTATGTATTGTCTCATTTATGCTTATTTGGGAGAGTATTTTTCAAATTGCTAGTCAATTCAATCGAGCTTGCTATGTCTCAACACAAAGGATTATCCCATTTTTTTTTTTTTTAATGTTTCTTTATTCTTTGAATAGTAAATATATAACAATTGTGGAATTTATGGCCGCCATACTAGGCACATGCCCGTGTTATGGTGGTTTAAACAATTCCCCCATTTTTCCAAAAAATAAGTTTTATTTATCTATGTATCTATATTATTACATATTTCAATAATTACAATAACATTATTAAGTATCATAATAAAACTAAGCTTAAATTATCCGGCCATTTTGTGCGTTATCCGGTTAGTACGACAAAGTATCGCCGGCCCCTTGAGGGTCGCTATATACGGATTCTACTGTAATACCATTTTAAATGGTATTACCATTTTAAATGGTATTACAGTAGAACGGTCAGTGGTTCAGTGGGCATCGCGTTTGGGTTCCACCCAGGCGTTCCTCGATTTTTCGTTCGATTCCTCGGCTGGCTAAGTCCTCCACCACAACACAAGCAACATCTTCCGCTTAGTGTGGTGGTAGTAGGAGATTTTCAAAGGTTGTTGGGTTATTCGTAACCTGGGAATGTTTGTCTTTCTTTTAAAAAAAAAAAAAATACAATGTCACTTGAAAACTCATGTTCCAACGTTAAGTAAAATACCACAGCAAAATACAATTTACAGTTAAATTGGAGTTGCCAGTCTAAAAATTTTGTAGTTCCGTTTTAAATATTTTCTACCCTAAATTGCTTTTAATGTTTCTTATTTTATTGTCATATAAGTTCTTTTAATGAGTAAATGGTTTTGATTTTTTCCTTCTTTAAACCAGGTCTTGAAAAAATGGAACGTGAGAAGCAGAAACAGCTAGACAAGGAAAGAGAACAGAAAGAACGAGAAGAATATCTCCGATTGAAGAGGCTGGAAGAGGAACGCATGCTTAAGGAACAGCCTGATGATGGAGTTCCTCGACTTCCTGCCAAGAGCAAATTTGTAAGACTGTTCCGTTGTTTTATAAAAATATTTTCTTCACCAAATTAAACCATCAAAATCCCTCATTTTCAGTAATTTGTTTTTAGTAAATGAGATAAAATTTATTTCTATTTGATTTTATCTGTTTTATTTTTTTTTCATTCTTTATGCTTTTCATCTTCATGCTATCTTCATTAGATCCCCTAATAATGAAATATTTCTAAGCGCCTTCTGTACTTAACTTCTGTAGAACAATTATGTCTTTATGTTAGGTACTGAATATTATGAACAATGTTAATCAACAGGAGACGGACAGTGAAGGATCTGATTCAGAAGAAAAGATAGAAAAGGAGGCGGAGAAGATCGACATAGATATCAAGCAAGAACCGCCGCCAATGCTGCTCAAGTCTCCGGAAGAAATGATGCAAGAAGTTGTGAGTATTTCATGTTTTTGGTGACTACCCCCTTATGCGGATATCGCATATTATAAATGATCTGTCATCTTGAAAATTGATCAGTTTCCTTGGAAAATTAAGCATGTGGATTCAACATGAATGAATGGTTATGTAAGATTTTTGTGGCAAAGGACCTTTTGGCAAAATATGTAATGATAAAATATTTTAACAAACAAAAAAAAAATTCAACGTCTTCTTTTTCTCTCCCCCTCACTACCCTGTATTTGATCTGACAATCTGCAATGCTTAATCAACCGCCCCCCAGAATTTTTTTATTGTAATTGTTAGGATTCTACTAATGATTTCTTTGTAATAATATATTTTTTTTAATTCTAGATGCTGACAGTGCGGCGAACGCTAACGGAGATTCTCCTAGACGTCACAACCGAGCAGATATTGTCAGTATGCAAAGAGGAATTGTCTAGGAACAGGTCGCACGCACAAGGTATCTTTGTTGTTAACCAAACCAAATACATTCCACGCATCTCACTTCGGGAGGCCTCAGCGACAAACAGTGCCGACGGAACGAACTATGACACCCCTCCAGAAAAAACACTCTCCTCTCATTGCGAAATTCTTTGTGATGTTTTCCTTAGTGCTTTAAAATTACAATTTATTAATAACATTTTATCTAAAACTTATGTGCAAAACACGAAATCTTGAAAACTAAAATGCACAATTTCTGTGATGTGATATTAAAAAAAGTCTGTGATGATATCTATATGTCGACAATTACTCATTTACCACCTGATTGAATCATAACTTTAACAAGTTTAAGTAAGGTCAAATTATTTATTAAGTTTTGCACGTTTTCCCAGCAGACTCATTTATAAAACCTGCATTGGACTTTAGTTGGACTGTTTTTGTATTAAATGTCTTGATTGGACTCTAGCTGGACAGTTTTTTAATATTATTTTTTACCTATGTTATTTATGTGGTCTGTGGATGTTCTGGTTTCAGGAATAGCCCAGTGCCTATTGTTGTATTTTTTGTTCACTAAATGTTTATATTTATATGAAAAGCATCGTCGCGCGGCGCATCAGTGGCTAGCAAGTCCCCCCCGGCCTTGTCAGCCATTGGTGGAGGACTCGGTGAGTTATATTCTCTACTATTTATGATTAATTTTTGTCCATGGTTCATCTTTGTCTTTGGTTAATTTTTGTCTATGCGCTCACTTTATCTATGGTTTATGATATTATTTTCATTCCAAATTCATATCTTTGATGAATAATTATCAAAATGAATTTATTATTTTCATAATACATAGTGTAAAATAATAGTAAATAATTGCTTAGTAAATCCGAATATTATTTAAACATCTTAAAAATAAAATGTATTTTCAGTATAAATTTAAAAGATTTATTTGTAGTTATAAATCTATAATTTGGGATTAAACATTGGTATCTTGTGTTATCATTTTTTTTTGTAAGAAAATGAGTTATTATAAAAAATACAAGTGGGCAATTTATTGTACAACCGAATAATGTTGTTTGTTTTAACTGAGGGTTTGTAAATGGGGAGTAGAATTTAGTGCATTGATTTAATTACGCTATTACAATATGGTGATTGTGCTAGGCTTGGGAATCTACGGGGACAGCAGCGACAGCGGCTCCGGCTCCGAATACGAGGACACCAGGTCCAGAACTCCCGACAGCAAGCGGAGAGAGAAAAGTGAGGACTTCACCGATGGCCAGCTTCAGGTAATTCATCAGTATTTTTAGGAAAATTATGTAAAAAAATTGTTAAAAGGATGTAAAATAATTTCCTTTCAATACATTATTTTTACTTCTGTAAAATTTAATGCAATCATTTTTAAATAATTATAAAATGCAATTTCAATTAGTTTTTAAATATAATATTGATCAAACGACCTCGGTGTCGGAGATAACCATTGGGGACACAGAAATTTATGCTCTCCATGAGTGGAGTTTACAAACCATTCACAAATCAATCTAAAGAAATGTGAAGCTACGTGCACAACCCTTCTGTGTCTTAGATAGTTTATTCCGAGCAAACCAAGAGAGAGTAAGTAGGACAGAGCCATATCAATGTATAGCCATACTCCCTTGGAGAATGCTCAGAAATTCAAACCACAAATTTGTGGCAAAGCACCTATTTTCATTTAAGTTTTGAACTGTTACAAAATTAATGTTGTCTTTTCTTTTATGTCTGTATTGTCTGAATTGTCTTTTAATAGGACACCATCAGGCGGCGAAAGGCAGAATTCGAGAAAACTTCCCGTGAAATAGAAGCAAGAATAGCGGAAGACGAAGCTTCAATCCGAAGACAACATCGCAGAGCATCTCCCGGTACTCCGTCCTCCTCGGCAGCCCGAGGGATGGCAGCGGAGCAGCAAGGTTCCAATTCTGACGGTGAGGGTACCACAACCAACAATAGGAAAGAACAGAATAACTCCCACAGCCATAGTAAGTCTCAGTTTTAGTAACTATGTAAGGTGTGCTATCGCAGAGCTCACTAACTGACTTGACACACATTTCAGTGTGAGCTTACATCAGACGCTTTCAATCGCCGGGAAGAATAAAATGATCACCGACATTTCTGTCAGTTTTTAATTTCCCTTTTCGGCACTGTTGAAAGCGTCATATCATCATTTCTTAAATGATGATAATTTGTTTTTGACTGTCTTTATGTGTCCAATCATTGTTAAGGGATAAATGCTCTGGAATGTTTTTACAGAGAAATTCATCGCCGAGAGCACGCCGCCCCTTCAAGACATCAAGACGTCCAAAAACCATTTGGAAAAAGTTGTCAAAAGCGAGCGTAGGTCGAGAGATAGCCCCGAAAAGAAAGTAAAAAGTCACAATGCCATCGAAACTGATAAAAAATCTAAATCATCGAAAAAAGATTACAAAGAAAAAGACTGGAAGCTTAGTGAATCACCAAAAAAAATCAAAGAGAAACCATCTAAAAAATCATTGCATGAAGAAAGAAGTCGAAGTAGCTCGAGCTCGGGATCTGGCTCCGGTGCATCAAGCAGCACTGAAGATTCACTTTTGCGAGATAAACGAGCCTCTTCTCCGAGTGACTCCAACTCGTCCAGTAGTAGTAATTCAGGCACTTCTGAAAATACCAGTTCAGGCACCGATACGGAGAACACAAAAAAACAATCCAAGAAAAAGAAAAGTAAGTCGATTAGTGAACGAAAAAAAGTTAAAAAATATAAAAAAGACAAACACAAGTCAAAGAGAGATCATAAACGTAAATCTTCCAGGCATCAAAGTAAAGAGGAAGTTGATCAGTTTGATTTAGGTGATAAAACTATCGAGTCTAAATTGAGAAAAAGAGATGACAACGAATACAAGCGACATCCAAGTGTGGCCGCAGAAAGCCACAAAAGTAGTAGACATTCTACACGGACTCCCGAAAGGGCATCTCACAAGTCCAAATATTCGCAAAGATCTCGTTCCAAAAGTGATGATAGGAGTTACAAGAAATACGAGAGTCGCAGCCGGAAGCAAGAGTCCAGAGATGACGAGGGGCGTTCCAGGGAGCACAGATCCAGAGAGAGGAGAGACAGGAGGGGTAGGTCGCGGGAAGGGAGGGCCAGGTCCAGAGATAGGAGGGGTAAATCGAGGGAATACAGAGATAGGTCGAGGGAATGGAGAGATAGGTCGAGGGACGGGAGGGACAGGTCCAGGGACGGGAGGGACAGGTCGAGGGACGGGAGGGACAGGTCGAGAGAGGGCAGAGACAGGTCGAGGGAGACGGGAAGATCTAAGGATAGGTACGAGAGGTCGCGGGAAGGACGAGATCGAGAGGAGCGGAGAGACCGGAGGGACGGACGCTCCTATTACTAACGCTGGCCGAGGACGCCTCCAGGTGAACTGCCATTCCAGAATAAGGTGGTCTTTCATTCATTATTAATCATTTCCCTATTCTTCGGTATCTACGTCATTTTGTTATTTTAAAAGTAAATTCTTTTAACACATGACTTAATATTACATACTTACCTCTCGATACTTCAAGGATGCTAAATGTGTTAAAATTCCTTCCATTCACTATATCCTTTATTACTAATACGCTTCCATTATACATACATCTACAAATGCCGCACAATTGAAATTGACAAGAAAGTACCATCAATATTGCATCTATTTATTTAATATGTAAAAAAACACACAAATCACCTGACAACTTATCTATCTTGCTTGAAAAAGAATCTTGCTTCCAAAATTCCTGTTGGAGTTTGAAAAGAATATTGTATTTTTTAAGGAGCACTCAAATGCAGCGTAGTAATAAAATATACAGGTAAAAACAAATCACACTTTTAGTCTTGTATCAAATGGAGGGGTAATTTATTAATTACTACAACTAGGTAACTCAAAAATCAGTATTTTCAAGTTACACACAAACCCATACCTTTTTTCGTCATCAATACATGCAGAGGCGTGCTTTCCATTTATGCACTGCCTACCCTACCTTAACCTCTCATTTGTCGTAAGCCCGCCGGCGGTCTAGAAAAAAAAATGCGATTTTAACCCTTATGTACAAAAACAAGGTCAGAATCGCTTGCGTCAATATCATTCCAGACTTTGCTTTTTATTACTCTAGCCTTTCAGAATGCTCTGATATTAATGTTTTGTGGAATACGGCCTTAACCTCTATTTTAACTCTCATCTGACATTCAAGAGGTTAAACCATACAAAAGAGGCATGTTAAAAAAAAGACGGCAATCTCCACCATTGGTGTAAAATGAATTAGATATGACTCTGAATAGAGAAACAAAAATACTATCGACAGTTGCAAAAGTTTCGGAGCATAAATGACAGTATACATTTTTGAATTACAAAGTACACAATTAGTTCTACAACAAACACGGCAATCTCTGCTAGGTTTCAATACGACGTAAAATATTTGACAGTTCTCACCTTTCTTACGAACTCAATTTTTATAACATTTCTTTTGTGATATATTACAAAAATTACATCAAAATAATGTAGATAAAACGAACTTCTTCACTCAAATCTATGCTTTCCACAATGAATTTATATCAAAAACAATGAAAAAATATAGACTTCGAATATGACTCCGTTCATATTATCAAGCGGCAGCCATTTTGTCCGCCATCTTTGATGCCCGGCGCGTCATTCTGAATTAATTTGAATTATTTGGAGTGGCTAGACGCTATCCAGTATTTCGTTACGTCAATAACGAGAATGACCCAAGCGATTCTGACCTTGTTCTTCATACAATTTCTTTATACACAAGGAACAAAATCGCTTCAAAAATCCGGACCCGCAGGGGGGACTGTGGCCTGCAACGGGTTAATCGCAATCAAATACACAGAGCTCTTGGAAACATTTATTAACAAAAACTGTACTTTATAGTTAAAAGTATAGGGAAAATACAAAAAAAAAATATTTCGTATTATTCAAAATGAAAAGAAGTGAAGACTACCGCCTTTGTTTTATTATTATATTTATTTAAATATAAATTATTGAAACTGATCAATCTTCACTTTCAAAAACGCACACAAAGATTCTGCTACAAATACATACTTATCAAAACAACTGAGTTTGTAAAATGACGTACATTTACAGAAAATTTATAAGTGTGCAAAAAGCGCATTCAAGGGAGGACTCATTTGTGTTAGTTACTCTTAATTAGTAATAAAAAAATTATAACAAAATAAAAATCATGTTATGTTGGCTTTCTTTCATGCCATTGTGCGGTCGAAAAAATGTCAAATTATTACGTATCCAGTAATTGGCTTGTCATATTATGCATAAATGAAGGCGCAATGTGGATATTTAATGGTTAATCCCAACTAAATTCGACTAATGCATCTTAACCATTCTAAGTCAAAGTTTTGTTTATCAATTAATTTGTTGTTTTACCTGCTGCCTACAGTTCCTACTCTGAATATAAAAACCATTTGCCACAACACATTATAATGTTATATCTAGTTGTAGTAATTACCCTGCAAAATAATAATAAATAAAAATTTAAATAATAATCATTTTTGACTTGTGCTTCTTTTCATGGTATTAAATACATTTGTTTAGTACATAGACGAATTATTTAAAAAAAAATCATTGTCCTCGCCATATTCTGTCTTCCTTCTTGTGGAGATAATATTTTTTAATGTTATTTTGTTTAAATTACATTGTAAATTACGCTTATAAACAATATTATGTACATATTATGTTTTCAAATACATAAATGTTCTAGTCATAGTGATTATTTTAATAGGTAACGAAATGCCTTTGAACTGGAGTTGTGAATTTACCTATAGAAATAAAATTGCTGGTAAAATTTCTATCTTATGAATTTATCGACTCAATCATCACAAATTCAACTGAATTTATGAAAACGTAATGACATTATTTTAGTACATTTTGATAGAAGTTTGCTATAACATTTTAATCTCTGTTTAGTAATACAATAAAAACGTGCTATCATTTTGGTACTTCCTAGTTTCATGTTTACAATTCCCAGATTGTGTGTTAAAATTAGGGATGCATCGATACGCACTTCTGCCGACACAATACCGATATTTATAAAAAAGTATTGACATACCGATACTGATACTAATGCCGACAGTGAAGATTTCAAAAGTTGAAAAAGGTTTGGGTTTTGATTAGAAACAGACGAAACTACTTGTATAATATTTATTTTTAACTTAATAGTTAAAATCTCAAATCTTAATATTTTAATTAATGAAGACAATATTAGCGAAAATCTGAAACTGAAAAATCAGAAAAAGATTTGGTCACATCTGGGACTCGAACCCAGTAACTCCGCCTTGCCGGCAGCTCTACTGGTTGAGCTAAGTGTCCCTATCTGATTCGGTCCTATTTAACTGTATCATACTTCGACTGAGAACTACCAACATTATCTTTATTTTTCTTAATGCATATTTTTAGATTAGAAATGAATAATTAAAATTCACAATTTCGAAATTTTTCTTCAGGAAACACAACATCCTTAAATTATTCAGTGAAAGCTGATTTCGTATGTCTGTTTGGGCGAGACCTGTCGTCAGAAAATGAGAGGATCTGCTTCTCTTGATATGATGGGTGATCTCAGATATCTCTCTAGTTATTCTTTGAGAGAATCAGTGGTCAAAAGAGAGAGAGAGGCTCTCATCTTCATTAACCTCTTTAATAATATTTTCACAAACGCTCCATATCCCACATCTCATAGATGGCTCAGAACTTGTACTTAGTGGTGGCGTCGTCGATTCTGAAATAGATCAGCATTGATAAATTCAGTGTTGTGGCGCGATAAACCTAAATATATCTATAGTGTGAAATTCAAAATGTATCGTGCATTGGCAAATTAATATCGCCGATTTCGATATATCAAAAAACCCAAGATATCGCCGATATATCGGTATCAGTATTGGATGCATCCCTAGTTAAAATACAACAGCTGATTGATAATTGAAATAATTCAAGGACCTAATCTATTAAAAATAGCTAGCTTTGTATCATTCAAAACCTCGTAAGGTTGGAAATAGTCCATTATCCTAAATTCTAGGCCACATTGATACACGTAAAGCCAGTAAGAGCCAAAACGAAATAATATTTTAATGTTGCTTATTTTTGAGTGATGTAATCCACAATGGACATTATTAGATTTAATAGTGATGAAAGATAAAAGCACTAACGATACACAGTGCAAAATTTCTCCCATTTCACCAGTAAGTGATTTTCAATGCTTTAGTGTTTAATTTTCTCAGGATTATCATCTCCATTAATAATATCTATGTAAAGCGCATTCGGAATAAATTGTCTAACTCTATTCCAACATTATCTCTAAGGATCAAATTGCTATTCTACACTTAAATAAATTTTAAAAATTGGTGTAACTTCCAAACAAACAAATGATAAGTATACAATCAACGCTTCTTATGATTAAAAAAATATGTAAATTTAACCAAATTTGCCACCAGAATAGATACATAATAAATAGGATAGCTTTTTAAATTAATAGAAACACCCTGAAATATATATTTTTTCTATTTTGACCTTCAGTTTTTGAGCCAGTACATATTAATACATTCATAATATTGCATTGTATGAAATTCTTTACCATGTCTATATTTCTCTAACAAATAATAGCATAGTCTAGTAGAGTAATTATTACCTTAAACAGTGCTTCCGATTATAAATGCATGCTTTTTATTTTACTTACCATTTATAATTTAAGACCAACTACAAATCTCAAATAATAATTTAAGATAAGTTAGTTTTAGAGCCATACAGTTTCCGCGCTTTATTTGTCAATAATGATTACCTGAAAGCATTTTCTAGAACTAGCATTGAAACCCTTCGTTTTGTTTTCACATGAAATTTGTTTAAAAATCGTAATAATTTTGTTATGTAAGTTAAAAAATAACTTTTTTATAAGTGTTGTTTCTAAAAGATCTTTGGTAAAAGGGCAAGTAAGTTAAAAATTGTTCGAGAGGACCTTTTGTTATTCTTATATTGTTTTGTTTACAGGTCACTTCCCCGGAACCTTTGTAAAACACTTCATCACAAATTGGACAAGATTGTTTTTATTTATTTGGATTGTAACTTTAAGAATTTTATTTTGATCATTGTAAAATAAAAACTACATCATACAATCTTATCTGTTTTATTATTTAACAATTTCAATGAAACACTTTCATTTCTCCGGACAATACAAAGATAGCAGGTACCAGAATCAAGAAAATGGATCAATTGAAGGTTTTTTGTATACACTTGGTAATGTACAAAAAATTATGTAAAAGATGGTGGTTGTAAGTGTTTATTTTATTGCAATGAGATTTCACAGAAATCTTAGTTAAACCATAACATATTTACAAAATGTTCTATATACAGAGAAAAAAAAACAATCATATTATTTCATCATGAGTAATAAGTAATCTTTGATGAAAAATTAATCAAATTGATTTTTTTTATAGAGAATACCTCACAAGAGTCCCAACTGCTCCCGTCTGGAGCCAGTGAGACTATGGCATCCCCAATTGGAGTATGTTGTGAGGCTGAAGGGAAGAGGATGGTGGGAAAGTACCTGGCATTCAGATCTAGTCACTAAACACGGCTAAAGCCATTATTAAGCAATGTTTCAATTCTGAATGGTGGTCTTACACCAGGGCGATACTGAGAGTATCTTCCACTCTGGAACGTGCCGCAAATATAACATATATTATTTTTATTAATTAATTGTGAAATAACACAAATTAATCAAATAAAATTTATTTGCGCATGCAGGTTCGAACCCGCGACCTTCCGAATGGGAGTCAAGTGTCTTACCACTCGACCACGGACGGTTGTCTCGTTCTAACCGGTTTAAAGTGAATTAAACACCCTTCTTAAGATGGTGCAGATGGTAATGGTAAGATTAAATAAAATTGAGAATTAAACTTATTTATGTACAAACAAACTACAATCTGATACAAAATAATATTCAGAACCAACTAGCACTATCTTAATTCATTGACTTAAGCACCGCACGCTGCAGACAAAAGTTCAGTTGAGTTTAACTCTTAAATTTGATACAAACTGCATTTATATTTTATGAGCTAAATTACAATTTTGACACTATCTGAATTCTAAAAAACTGTACAAATCTTGGGTTTCGCCTTTTGGTATGGTTCTACTAAAATTTGTACAATTAAGGCTGTTTTTGGACCTCTAATGCTATAAACCGGCGCTCGGAAAACTTTTCTTGTAAAAGGCCATAATGACAAAAAAAACTGAATTGACAATCCAGGAAGCAAACTTGAGAACACCGAGAAAATTCTGCTTTATAGGAAATTAATAATTTTTATAATATTTATATGGTGATAATATTTATACTGAAAAAAACCATATAAGAACAAGAAATATTTATGCTTATTAAATAATAAGAAAAGGCAGAATATAAATGGTTAAGCCTTGGACAAACGCGAAGTTCACATCAAAAGATACTTTATAACACAATAGCATTCACGTAAAAAGATGATGTGTTATAAGCGCGGTTCGGGTCGGCGTTATTCTCCACAACCGCTAGCAACGCGATATTTTAAAAGTTATGCAACCCCCCCTCCGCCGTAAACAGTAGAGGGGATCATTTTAAATACACGGAGGGCTGTGCTCTAGCCGCTGTCAGCCGTCAAGTCGACATATCCAGTACAAAGAAATGATATTCCTTCGGCCGCTCCTGAATTCAACTGACCCCCTCTCCCGCCGTAGGAAGAAGTCTTTTATAACGTAGTATGTCGCTAGAAAAGATATTGTGTTATAAAGTATCTTTCGATGTGAACTTCGCGTCTGTACCGTGCATAAAATGTGAATACCATTGAACAATATTGAGAAAAAAAAGTGGATGTTTCAACTTTCTTCAATGACTAAAAAACTTTTTTTCGGTTTATTCATCAATATGAAGGCAAAAATAAAATGGAAAAAATTCTGAATTTATTTACCGGTTCAAGAAATACACACATATATCAAATAATTTTTGTATTTGAATGAATTCGTTTTTTTTTTACTCTTAGTCGCTACGGTCGCACATATGTGTGAGAATAAAAGTGTCCTCAGAGCTGTGCACGTATGTGTATTCATTTTCATAGAAAAGGTATGGATTTCATAAAAATTGTCACGTACAGCAAGGACATCAAGAACGCGGTGAAAACATTAAAAACGTGTTTATTTATTCAACAATTTTTTGTTTCTTGGGTACATTTCCTGTTTTGTTTCACAAAGAGTTAATCAGTTAGACAGCCTTTATTGATGTAAATAATAATTTTTGAAGTTTTTCAAGTTAATGTGTTATCGACGATTGTCTTAAAGTGAGTAATTTTGAACTTTTCTTTATTTTTAAAGGTTTGTAAATGTAAAATATGTTATTATCTCACAGGTCCAAGTTTGCCGAGCCCTGCTATAAACCATGCCTATTTGGCAGAATTGACGAATTAATTCTTCAGTTTGACAATTTCCCTTGGCAAATGTGATGTATAAGCAGTGACAAAAATGATTTACAAATTTTTGGTTGAACAACACTGATGTTTACGATAGTATATCTCTATAACCTTTTCATATTACATATCAGTGATGCTGTACAATTCATTATTTTAACCACTCGAGCAATAGATATCCCAATTTTAGGTAGATGATTTTATAAATTGAAAAGAATTATAAATATAACGATTTAAAAAAATATGTATTAAAACTTTCAAATATGGGATAAACGGTGAAATCTATGTGGATTTATTGGCTTTAAACCACAGTAAGCCGTTCAAGTGTTTCCGTGTTAATATTTGGAGGTATGATATATGGAATGGCCGAAATGAAAAGTGAATACCCGGAAATTTCCTTCTCTCGAGTGGTTATACATACAAGCCATTTCTCAGATGATTTTATTTAGTCTGGATAAATGGAATTTTACAACATTATTCTTTTGTTACGTAAATGCATGTAATGTGCTTACTATTTCAAGTTGGCTTTTGGAGATTTGATTTCTAAATTTCACAGAGATAATGGTGCGTTATGTTTTACAAAGAAAAAAAAACTATGCTTAACTATATAAATTTTTACAATATCCTTAAAAATAATTTACATGTAAGTTGTGTAAAGCGGATTATTTGGAAGCGTTTTGTGACCTCACAAAAAATACTTAAAACAATTCAATTGAATGAACTGAACTCAGATTTCTGAAAAATAACGTGTAATATTTCATAGTATGTCTTTGGAAAATTATTCTGAAATCACATAGGGCAGCCTAAACAAATACTGTAATTTGGTCGTGATTTTACTTTGTTTAGGCAAATAATATCAATAAGGATAATAACAATTTTGGCAAGATACTAAGTAGAATTTATAGCAAAATAATATTGGTGATACATATTTACAACTTTAATGGACCATTACTTTTTAATTTTCAGTAAAATTAATTTTGATTAAATAAATTAACTTTTAAAGATTAGGGAATGCAGCGAAATACAACCATTTTATGATACCATAGTAATAAATTAACTAACAATGGAAAAGATAAAAAGATATTACGGGAATATAAACAAAACAGATTTTTTTTCAACAAATTTAATAATTTATTCGTAATTCAGAAGAGTGAATTAAGAGAGAAGCGGAATAAATCCATGACTATTTCTGGTAAGCTTGGGTTGAAATCGCAAAATATTGCAAAAATCTGATGTCAACTATTTAGGTGTTTTTTTTTTTTTTTTTATAAACTGACTATTTTATTAATACAAACAACTTAAATTAAATTCATGTACATTTTAATTATGCACTACAGACTGTACAATGCTCAAAAATTATCAAATACTATTCACACGCAAATACTTAAACCTAAAAAACAAAACTATCCAACAACATGAAATGATATTATTTGCCGAATCTCTGTTCGCATTGTCCATAATTCAGTAAAACTTCTACAAATTTTTCTACTTTTGTACCACGGTGACTTCCTAAATTTATGAACTCAGTCAGCCGTATGTGCCAGGGCAAGAGGCCGTTGGTGCAGAAGCTGTTCCCGCAGTAAATTGCTAAATTGGGCTCAGGAAAAGTTGGATCGCATAATTTTCTGTCTATGTAATTCACATCTATGAGATCAGGATTCAAAGATCCATTTCTCGCACCGTCACTGAGAGTTTTCACCATTGAAACTATTCTTTTCTTGCCGTCCTCCTTGGATAGGAGACTGACGGTGATTTTATTACTTGTTCCGTTCTTGTAGCCATTCATGTCGGGATGGCTCGTCCATTTAATGTGGCCGGGAGTGCTTCCTTTCAGCTTATGAACGGCTTCAATCAACCTATCTTCGTTTTTATTCAAAACTCCTGAAACAAACGCATATCTATGATTAAAATAATAATAGTTCATTCCAGAATGTACGCAGAGTAGTGCAATGCCACACATCCTCGAAGTAATAAAAAAATATACAAAATAACAATACGTACATAGAATAAAAAGAGAAGGAGTGAAAAATATTAAATATAAAAATGTAAAAAAGCCATTTTTGGAGGAAATTTGAATGTTTCCCAAACTCAAAAGGCCTTCAAGGGGGGAATCATGAAAATCAATCAATGAAAAATATTAAATATAAAAATGTAAAAAAGCCATTTTTGGAGGAAATTTGAATGTTTCCCAAACTCAAAAGGCCTTCAAGGGGGGAATCCAGACAGCCATGGCAGTGACGATAGAAAAATAATATTTCAAAGTACACTAATTTAGTTTGTTTACATTTATGCAATTTGGTGAAGGTAATTTTTTGATAACAGTTCTTATCAGAGTAAGTTTTTTTTACTAAATATTATTTCTTATCTTTCATATTATACATAATTGGAGGCAATGAATAATTATTCTTAGCCTTATAACAATTCAATATCAATCATTTTACTTATGAAACGATTAAGAGCGTACCGTAAATTAACATCACATTTCATTGTTGACACCGATTCTTACTATCCGTTCCCACTTCTGTTTAAAAATCGGACTTCGTTCTGTTTAAAAATCAGTGGCTCTAGTGGCTGTAGATGATATAAGGAGCGGTTCACACTTATTTAAAAGTCAGATCCGGCACATTTTGTTGGATGGATGGCGAGAGCAGCACATGCGTTTAAAAACCGTGTCTGTATGAAGGTACTTCATGGGTTTGTATGAAGCTGTTCACACTTGCCGTCTTGTCATTCCGGTATGAGCCCCACTACACCCCGACCCCTCAACCCTCCAGTCGCAAGGAAGCATCAACGCAGCTGGATTCTGCGTGATCATCCAATTTTTTATCATTCCATTTTTTTAACGGAAGTGTGAACAATGCGTCCGACGTCCGGTTTTTTGTCGTTTGATTTTTAAATTGAAGTGGGAACGAGGCCTAAGTATGGTTTGTTTCAAAAAATTTGAGCAATTCATCAAATATTTTATGTTAATTTTCACGTTCTGTGAAATTTCTAAATATTTGATGAATTATTCAATTTTTTTTAAACAATCCTTCCTTAGGACCAGTTGTTTCAAAAAATGAAAAAATTCTATTTTACATTTCAAATTTGACATGTCGTCACGTCTTCCATCACTTCAAATACGAAATGGGTTGTTTCAACTCCAAAATAACGTTTGTTAATTTTGAAAATTTCACTCAGTGGTCCCCGCCGAATCACAATTTTGACATCTGCGCATGCGCCTCCCATTACATCAAGGCTAACTGGTCGAACTCGACTGATTAAATGTCACATCACATTTCCTTCAAATTTTCGGTGAATGGTGATTTGAAGGAAATTTTCCGAAACAACTGCCCTCAGTCTTTTCAATGATAGGGTGAAGCATTATGTTTTGAAATGTTTATTTAGACCTAGCAAATAACCTAGAATATTGATAATACTTTTTCTGAAAGAGATCTTATCTATACTCGAAAAAGTAATTATCAGAATACCCGGATATGATTAAACGGTGACCGGAAAACTCAACTCGAGTGGCACATCACTTCTTTGAAAAATCATTAATAACTCAGGTCCGGGGCATACGTCATTTCTATGTCTACCTACGTTAAATTGTCATGAAAACAAGCTTATGTGCCCAAGCGGTTAAAGTATTTTTATTTTTTTAAACTAGGTTGAATGGGTTATTTCAGGTTACGGGATTTTTTTCACCACTATAGATGACTTCACAAAGGGGTGTTGAAATGCCACTTGAGTTGGTCATAGAACCGATAAAACACCGATTGTAGGAACGGTTAAAAGTTTATTATTAAATGTTTATTATTCTACAAATTGTGAATATGAAATTAGCTGTTAACTTGAAGGAAAGTATTGAAGAGAGAGCTGACCCTAGATAACCTGAAACTTACCTAATTACATCACATTTTAATCACAAATTAAGCGGAGGTTACATATTTACAAAAATGCATATTATCATAAGAAACATGCCTCACAGAGTAATAAAATTGATTTAAATAATTTCATATTAAATGATTACATTAAATGGTTCCATGTCTAATCGGACTATGAGATCTCAGCGTCTGAATTCCCATAGTAAATTTATTCAGACTTGATACTTCCTCACATGATATTTCATCACATCATAACTCACAAACCTAACCTAAGGTTAAAAACCCCAATTATCCGTTTTCGACGCTTCGAGACATGATGAATTATCGTGTGATGAATTAACATCCGATGAAAAGATTGTACTCAATATTCATACACTTAAAAAGTTTCCATTGAACATTCTGGTCACCCATTAAACAACTAAAAAATATTGCAGCAATTTTTTCATCATATCGCTGATGGATGCTTTACAAAAGAGCACTCAGTGGCAGGAATATAACTAACTGATAAATGCTATCTGCCGAGTCAAAAAGTTTCCAAAAAATTACTTTGATTTTAGAAACTAGGCTCTATTATCATACAAAGATTTTTTCAAAAACATTATAAAATTTAACATTTTAATGCATTTTTAAAATACATTTAAAAGAGTATTACATTAAACATAAGTAGTAGGTATACAAACTATACTAGGATTAATAGAGCTTTTCTTTTAGGCAGCTTCAATAACGCTAAATACATATGTCGATATCCGAATTGATTCTGTTGAACAGCAAGATTGCTCTCCCCACCGGCATGACCCCTGGCAAGTTAGTCCTGCAGGCCGGGAGATAGAACAGTCTATGTTGTCAGTGGCGGAGCCATTGGGAACATAGAAATGAATGCTCTTCGTGATAGTGGAGTTTTCAAACCATCCGCAAATCAAATCTGAAGAAATGCGTAGCAATGTATAAATCCCTTCTGACCCGTAGATGGTTCATTCCAAGCATACCCAAAAGAAATTCGGTAGGATTGAGCAACGGGTAATATCCATACTCACTCGTGAGAAATCAAATCTTAATATATAAAACAAAGTCGGGTTAGTTACACCATTTATAACTCAAGAACGGCTGAACCGATTTTTATGATCTTTGATTTTTCTCCGTCCCGATTAACAGAATAACTATTAAAACATTGAAAAAAATCACTGGAAAAATAATTATGAAGAAAATTAATTTTTTCATATATTTTGTATGGAACGGCTTTTCAAATAATGTGCGTTGGTTGACATGATTTGAATCAATTCGAACTGTCAATGCTGTAGTGTGCCGAACATTTCGTGCTTAGTCAACAGCTCAATTTTATTTTTTGATTTTCAATTTTATTATTCCAGATGATCAAGAGTAGGTAGATACCTATTTATTTTAACTTAATAAAAACTTAATTTATTTCAGCTAATAAATTAAACACAACATTTATTGATTCTGAGGCAATACGAAGTTTACCGGGTTAGCTAGTTATCATATAAAATGAATTGTGAACTAATCAAACCCATATTTTTACCAAGGGGTACCTAACATTTTTCTATCTATAGAAAGAAGCTAATATTCATGCAATTGACTTTCAACAAGAATCTTATACATTTATGTTTTAAATACTACAAAAAGGCCGCTGACTTTGACCAATTCAACCATCATATCGCTTAATTAACAAACTAGAAAATCAAAACCCCAACCTTGCCGTATACGATTCTCGCTTCAATAATATTCATACATATCTAAATAAAATACTTCTTGACTCGCGTTTTGCAAGCATAAGAGCTATCCATGCTTTTCAAAATTGAGTCATAATGTTGTACACATGGCAATGAATATAAAATAATTCATAATCAAAAATGCGACGTTTACATTGGATTTTTTTAATGAAAATACCTTGTATAATTGAAATATCGGTGTGATATTTTGAAGCACCAGATGCATATGTAAATAAATAATAATAATTGGGCAATCATAATCAAATGGACCGTCATTAGGGGGTGTGATTTAACTTATAAATATGTTGCGAAACACCGTAAAAATACAGAATGTACCCAAAATTATAACAAAGCTAGTGACCAGTAGTAGGTTCATTTTAATAACAGTTTTAATTAATGTTTTTAGATTAATAATTTAAAGTTTTTGGTTTACCTGCTTTGTCATAGAAGCTAAAGTACGAAATCCCTGCTGCCAAACTCCAGATGATCAACCTGGCTAAGTCCTCGTATAAAATGTTTTCTTCATCTAATATAAGTACTAAATGTTGAGGCTTTTTTAACACTCCACTAATATTTTCATTAACAAAATCGGCACTGTTTTTTGAGCATTTTAATCGCCTTATCTCTTTAATTTTCAAATTAATATACACCCACAGCACAAGGATATTTTCTAAAATGGTATATAAAATGTGTATGAATACCCAGAGAACGGTACGGACAAATTTGGACAACATCTTGCCCGGTTAACTTATTTGCCATAATATACATAAATTGATTAAAAACATTTTGCGGCCGATTTTAGGCCCAACTTGACATTGCACTGTCACACGTCTAGACACATGCACCACCAATCACGAGCTTGAAGGTGTTTTGTAGTATTGCCAGTAGAAAAAAAATATATTTAAAAAATTTTAAGAAAAAAAAATTTATCGAGTTCAGAATGTTTATTTTATACAAATACTATCATACAAATACAAATACAAATATTTTATACAAATAAAATCTAAACAGATTTTCACATTACTATAATTATAATTAAAAAAAACTAAGTGGGCTGAGATAATATTTACAAAAAATACAACTTTGTGAAATTAAATAAAAATTAAAAGAAGATGTAAGAACATAAATAAATAACAATTTAAAGTTAACATATAACCTGCTTAATAAATTTCAAATCATAATGTTTAGAAATATTTTTTTAAAAAACACAAGTCCTGTACAATTTAACACATTTAATTAAGACAATAGCAGTTTCGTTATTATTAAACATTTAAGAAAATATTAAATTATTAACACCAGTAAAAAATCATTTTAAACTCCATGGATATTGAAATTGGACTTCGTTAATAGAATCGCATAAAGAAGTGGTCTAAAAGTGACCTAACTACAATTTAAAAATGACATTGAATGCCGAAACAGCTTTCATAATATTTAAAAAAAACTAAAATACTTGCAGAACTTAAAAATAACATTCTTGAATTTGATGTACAATATTTTCTTTAAAAATCAATGGATTTCTTGAATTGAACCCAGAAATGGACAAATTGAACACAGAAACAATAGCTGCCTACTTTATAATAATTTTATATGATTTATATAATTGTTTTACACGATACGTAATATCTAAAATCACCATTCATCGTAATGTTTTTTGTCTATGGGTACTTATTTATCTATTCTCGTTTGTCTATTCCCGAAAAAATATGAATTCGCATCAAGCCCCGTCGCCAGCACGTAGTATTGCGCAATGCTTGTGAGAAAGCCGCAAGCATAAATAAACCAATCACTAGATTGATAACTTCGTGCTTTTACTATAGAAATATTTTTGACACTATTTGACCATAGATATTGGATAAATATAGAGTATTTTACCACTTTTTTTTCGCCGCGACTACTTGACGTCACACACACCATAGACTAGGATAGAGGAAACTAAAAAGTTTCGACCATAGACAATATAATTATCTTTAGGTACCTACCCAATTCATCTGCTCGAAATATTATTTAAAAAATAAATGATTGGTTAAACAAAAAAATAAAAAACTCAGTAAGATGTTTTGGTATTTTATTATAAACAGGTAGAAACAGATAATACAAGAAAAACTAACCATAACGCCAATTCCGCTGGGGTAGGCAGAGGACAGACTGCCAAACAACCCGGTCTTGGCACACATTCTTCGCCTCATTCACGTTCATACATCGTCTCATACATACTCTTCTATTATTCTGACTGTCGACATGGCCCAACTCAAGTATCTGATTCACTTGATCGTGCCAAGTCTTCCACGGGCGTCCCCAACTTCTACCATTTGCATCATGTATTCTACTTACACTCCTTTCCTTGTTCATTCACTCTACATGCCCAAACCATCTGAGAGTACCTTTCTTAATCTTATTCATTACTCTTATATTAATCAGCCTTGCATTCTTTGTGGATCTCCACATTTCTCACACGATCATATATGGCTTTACCACAAGAATCTCATTTCTACAGCATTCAGTCCACTCTCATCCTTCCTCTGCCATGTCTCACTGCACTACATCAGGGTAGGTACCAGCACTCCATTAGGGACTGCTAGCTTTGCGTTTTTGGACAGTTTTTTGTTAGCGCCAACGGCATTCAGTCCTCCATTAATAGAGTTACCTGATATCTATATCAGCCATCCCATCTCTCATAAACATACTTCCCAGATACACAAACTCATCCACCTGCTCTAAGTATTCATCATTCATAACTATATTGCACAGTTTTTGCTCTCTCTCTTTCAAACACCATGAATTTAGACTTACAAGAATATATTATAATTAAAATATGATTGTGCTTTCCTATCACATTTCTCTACTTATACATAAAATTAAAAACTCATACAGTACAAGTATTTTGAACAGGGAATACAAAAATGCAATTTAAGCAGGTTCTATTTCTGTAGCGAGTTGCTATACGAAGGCGTTGTTTTTAAGGTAAACTTTTCTATTGAACAGATTATAACTTTTATCAGGTCTAAAATAAATTTACCATATTACCGAGGGGAGATATATCAAAGGTCCATAAAGACTTCGTTCGAACAAGATATTTGATGCTCCAGTCCTGGAGTTCTGTGTTCTCTCAAGGATAGAGGCACCACAGAGTGGTGGAACACGTCAACACCCCAGATGTACTGGCCGTCTTATCCTGACGTGACACCACAACGTTACTGTTCTACATACCTGCAACAAACAATCATATGTCATCATTAAGATGCTAAATCAATATATTTGGGTGTGCATCAAAATAAGTCAATTGACCTTCACAACAAAAGATTTAAGAAAATTTAAAACATTAGTAGAAACGTACTACATTCGGTGGATAAAGTTCACCATTAAGCAAGCTAATCGTCGCTATATTAATATTTTTACATGGGTGATAATTTATAATAATATAGTAAAATTCAAACACATACCAAGACAGTCCTGTGAAGGAAACGAATTTCTCTTTAGAACTGGTAGTTGAACTAGTGCAGAATAGTGTGTCACGATTTGGTGTTCAAAACAAACATAGGCATTGTATGATCGAGCTGAAAAGATTAATTAAAACAACTTCACTATCATGACACAACTGACAGATCAAAACAAGACAAATGCATAAAAAATTGATATTTCATCACTCGTCAACTAGAAAAATAACCGTACGAAATGAGCTTAGAATTTCATATGAATAATCAATATAATTATGTGTACCTGTATTTTGGTTACAATGCATCCTCTTTCACGAGGATATTGTCTCATTTCAGGAAGTTTAAAAGTAGACAATGAGTTATTTTTTAATACGCATTTTGCATTCGATCACCATATTCGAGTCTGCCAATTCTCATCGACCATTCCCGATTCTCCTTTCTTTCCCAGGACGGAAACTTATGCCGAATTGAATTTACGTCTACACAGCCTTTCACACTGGGACGATATTTAGGTGGCATTTCACAAAAAATAATCCAAATATTTACGTCAGAATAGTAGCGCGTGGTCGCGCGCAAAGCTGTGTCAAACATAAATAAACCATAGAACAATACTGTTTATATATAAAATATACTCGTGTTCTATTGGTCGCAGCATGGTCGCCGCCTTCTTGTCGTCACACAGTCATAGATATTTCTCATCTTCGTTCCTGTTGAAATTTTGGATCGGAGTTATACCCCCCTGGCCGCAAGCAAGCTTTGGAGACGGTCAAAAGGCTTGTCACAAAGCGCCATAGAAAAGAAACTACGTGCTTGCCATCAAGCGGCTTGGTCGTGTCGCATAGCCTTTAACAGTTTTTTTATGTGGATTCTACATTACATCAAAATAAAAATGATATTAAAATTGAACAAACGAAACATACCTAGGTCAAACGTAGAACATTAACGCCTGTGTCAGACCACGCAATAAACTATTTTTTGCGTTTATGGGCGTGGCCCCTACAGATATCATACGACGCTATCTTCGTCTCCATAGCATACGGCAGAAGAGGGGGTCAGATCGCCGTCGTCACGCGGCATTGGTTTATTTATGTCACGCGGTTTTCAGCTGTCAAGATGAATGTATAAGTTAATGATATTCCTTTCTAGAGTCATGTGGCATGTGCTAGCGTGGAAATGTGAAAGCAAGGAAAAAAAAATATTTGACAATAGATTGTTTTTTCGTTAAAGCATCTTATTTTCTTTGATTGCTTTTTTTTATATTGATTCTATTGGAAAAGGATGAAATGCTCATCAGTGCATTCCGGATTTCTCCGTGCTTCACCTGTACTGACCTGTACACATAAATAAACCAATGCCTGTACATGATAAATAATTAAAATAAAATTAGATTCAGAATTCAAAATTTAAATTAAATAATACAATCACAAACAGTAGGTATCCGTTTTGGTAAGTACCTAATTTCGTTTAGTCGTCTCATCGCGTCCCATGTAGTCTGTGACGACCATACAGGATTGTATGGCGAGCGACATTGTTGCGATTGGCAACGCCCATATTTTATTTAACATTAGCTCCACGCTGAAGGCCCCGAGGAAAAACATCCCTCAGGCCCCATGTCGTCTTTGGGGATGCTGTGTAGTAAATATATTTAATGAAAGAAAGGAGAGGAAGTTTTGGGAAGGAAAAAAGTATGAGGGATGGGTAGA
Source organism: Limnephilus auricula (assembly GCA_951813805.1). Lineage (NCBI taxonomy): Eukaryota > Metazoa > Arthropoda > Insecta > Trichoptera > Limnephilidae > Limnephilus > Limnephilus auricula. The sequence goes on from OX638401.1 coordinate 7,111,591, forward strand.
AATCTGGGGTTAATGTGTCCAGGAGTATTAACGTATAAATTCATCCGTTCAACTGCAGTGTAAGGGTATAGGTCAAGAGAGTTCTGTAGAAGTCAAAATGTTTCCTTCAACCAGTCTCTTCCGATCGGGCCCAATAGGTGGGCAGATACATCCGCCGTCAAGACCTAGACAAACCTCAGCCATGCACCCGGGCACCCATGCCATGTCACCAATCTTAGCGAACAACCTGGGGCGACCTATGGCATGGGTGTTGGTTTTACAACAAAAGATTCCCGTGGAGGTGGTACCCGTACCTGCCTCCCACGTATTATATTTATTTATTATTTATTGAATATTTATTTATTGTGCGTGTGTTCCAGGAGGTACCAACCTACAAGTTAATTTATCTGGCCGCTAAAATATCTCACGGTGTGACCATAAATAGTACAACTCATGACGTTTCCGTTTCCTAGTTTCCATCTTTCTTTTTGCGTATCTCGTTCGGAGAGGTTAGTGACGGTTGGAATTATTTGATTTTATTGTGTTTTCTATTATAAAATGACGACATTTGGCCCCAAACAATAGTTTACCTGTTTAGTTCTTCAGTTTTTGTGAGATATTCAAAGAGTTTTCTAGTTGCAAACCCCGATGACATGTACACGTTGTCGGTCTAATGTCATCCGTCGAGTGTTTGACCATGCTGTATTTTTACCGATTTGCATTTGTTTCCAGATTTCACAATGCAGTTGCACATTCGTGGTCAGTCGACGCAAGTCATCGAGGCTCGGGAGGATGAGACGATTGCCCTGATCAAGGTACATTTCAAAACAATAAATTTATCGACTTCTTGTTTTCGGTTTTTGGTGAATGAACTAATGGTTTTTTCCTTGCTTAGGAGCGTATCGCCTTCCTGAACGAGACACCAGCGACAGAGTTATGCCTGTCCTGCCTGGGAGCACCCCTGTCCGATGAGACCCTTGTGTCGAGCTTGGGATCCATCGAGCTGGACCTCACAGTGCCACTTCTCGGTGGTAAAGTGCACGGTTCTCTCGCTCGTGCCGGTAAGACTTCTTATTTTATCGTTGTAAATACATTATACTGCCTTGAGAACTTCATAGTTGGTTTCTTGTTTATTCCTGATTTTTTTGGATTAAATTTGACATGTAACCTGAATCTGTTTGCTAACCCAAAATAATATGATGATAATCTTCGACACACCTTAATGTTCTGTCAAAAAGTGTTCCAATTTTATTGTAGTTTATTTGGTGTGGTTTTTTTTTTGCTAATTATGCATCATTGTAATAAGAATTTTTGAACAATCGCTGTACTTTTATTAGGCACAGATTTTGGAAATTACACTTCATTTCAACAATTAATATAAGAAACAAATACTTATATGCACAAACTAGGTTATTAGGTTTTTAGTTTGGGTTAATTAAATAATTCATGTATGTTTAGATCAAAACAAAACTCACGCAAATGTCAAATCATACAAAAAAACCAAAATTGTTGCAAAGGAATTATTTTAAACAGGAATTTTTTTAACTTTGAATAACAATGAAATTTTAACCGCTTGGGCACATAAGCTTGTCTTCACGACAATTTAGTGTAGGTAGACATAGGAATGACTTATGCCCCAGACCTGAGTTATTAATGTATTTTTTACCATTTATCCAAATGTGACGAAAGTTGTTTCTTGTGGTAGAGAAAGTTTGTTGTTTCTTTTAGTTGAAACATAGTGTAATTTCCGAAATCTGTGCGGCGGTTAGTGGAATATTTACCTTTATTAAGGTCATTATGATTATGACAAGTTTGTAATAATCTGTAATTTTTCTAATAGAATTTAACCATGTAATCCAGCAATCAACCAGCTGTCGTTGCCTCCAAACTGAGCAATGGCTTCTTAGATACTTGCTGATAGTGAAGTGAGCATAGTTTGAGATTCCGCCAGTATTCCCTTCTGTCGGCATTAAGTTTGTTTCACACAATCATTACCTGTTGTCTCCGTTATCATGTTGAGCAGTGCTGGATGATTATTAATGTTTTTGTTACATTCCAGGTAAGGTAAAGGGACAGACCCCCAAGGTGGAGAAGGTGCAAAAGAAGAAGAAGAAGACTGGTCGCGCAAAGAGGCGTATCCAATACAATAGGCGGTAAGTTTTAAAATCATTGATCTTTGTTTTTACTTAAAATTAGGGTCATTCTTATAATCATGAAAGAGAGGTTTCAACATCACTCTTGTGGCCAGGTTATCGTTATAGTGTATTACTCATACTTATTCGACGGCTGATTATCCGACAACTACTTAGTTTCAAATGACATTATTTTTACTAGTGGAAAGCACAAAAGTTATTTTAAAGGCTCTTCGTACATGGAGATACTTGCTGTGTGACTGATGCAACCACAAACAGACTCCCGATAAACTACTAATGCTGTTAAAAATAATAAAAGATAACCCTCACGTCTCCCGGTAACACAAGAGATCTGGGTTTGAGTCCCAATAGCATCCGTTATCTTTTATGAAAATGAACAAGACACAGAAAAATAATAAAAGATGACCCAGATCTCTCGTCTCCCGGTAACCCGAGAAATCTGAGTTTGAGTCCCAATTGCGTCCGTTATCTTTTATTATTTTTCTGTGTCTTCTTCATTTTCAAATTTTAATTTAGATCATTAGTGTTATCTTCTTCTTTAGTGATATATTACATTGATGGGAATAACCTTCAAAAGTTATGAAAAAAGAGTTTTTCTTATAAAAATTATATAATACGTATTCCGATAAATTGTAGTTACATAAATATTGACGCCATTTCTGTCAAACAAGTAGTAGATGCAAATGCAACTCATTTATCTTTTTTTTTACTTATATTATTATCATGTAGAATCACCTCCCGAAGTTCTTTACCCCCAGACACCCTGTATGTAGAAATTATTGCTTTACTTTACATCAATTTGGAAAAGTTTCTGGGATTCAATGCCATTTACCCACACCCAGACCTCTACAGCAATCAACCAGCTGTCATTGCATACAAACTGTGCCTTGACTTCTTAGATACTTGCTGAGATTAAAATGAACATAGTTTGAGATGCAGTCAGTATTCCCTTCTGTCGGCATTTAGTTTGTTTCATATAATCTTTTTTACACTGTGTTTTCTTAATATTATTATTAGATAGTGAGCAGGCAGCATTCTGCCGATGTCCTTATATCTAATTTTGAAATAAGTTTAGTAGTAATCAGTGGCGGCCAGCTCTAAAGAGCGCTAGTGCGACGCACTCCCAGAATTCTGCCAATCCAAAAATTCCCTAGCGCCGAATAATATATTTCCGACACGCCTCGTCACAAATCACAATACACACTTCGCTAATGCATACATAATATGTCCATATAACTGTGTGCGTATCGAAGCAGATCGTTGTGTGCCTATATTCCGAGCGCTGGATCGTTTTTAAAATCGCTCCAAAGAGTCCCTTCATAAATTTCTAATAAGTTCAAACCGTGGGTAGGTATAATATGGGTAATATCCTTAACAAATCTTACGTGTACGAGATCGGCGATCTGAAAATTTCCACCACATCAAAAGGAACGGTTTGTTCACCAGCAGATTAAAATGAGACGCGTTTGTGTAATATTATTTTCGATATTGTGTATTTAATTTAACATCTACTCTTTCATTTAATGTTCCGCTTAGCATAATTAACAAAAACAATGTAGACATGTTGTGACAGGTCACAGGTCCAATACGCTATTGTGATCCGTTTCTTGGATGAGTAAGGAAGATTTAAAAATGGGCTGAACTTTGAAAAACGGTTAGAAATTAAACATTGTGATCAATATCTATTTTACAACTCTTTTATAGTAAGTAATAAATTATTGGATGCTTTTTCGTGTGTTAAATTGTTAAAAATCGTGGGTACCATCCCTATGACGCCGAGGAAAGTTGTTTCGGTGATTTTCAACTTTAAAAATAATTTAATTATTCTTGAGAAACACAATTAGCCAAGATAGACTCAAGGCATTGTCAGTGCTAAGCATTAAATAACGCCTAAATCTATACCGGATTTTAACTCCAGGCTCATTGATGTCTTTGCTACTCAGAGACAACGGAGAATGGACCTAATATACTATAGGTGGGATATTTTCATAATTAAATTTATTTCAAAGGAGAAAGGAGTGTAAGGAGAATATATGACGCAAGGTTGAATGATTTAAGAACATAGTAGAGAACATCCGAGGCAGACATCAGACACTTGAGTCGGGCCATGTCAAGAGTCAGAAAAATAGAAGAGTATGTATGAGACGATGTATGAATGTGAATGAGGCAAAGAGTGTGTGCCAAGACCGAGTTGTTTAGCGGTCCGTTCTCTCTGCCCATGGTTAGTTGGTTTAAATTTATTTTAATTAGAGTAGGTATATGTACAAGATTTTTAGCGCACCACCGATTTTTGTGAGCACCAGCCGCCACTGGTAGTAATTAAGTTTATTTAAATTTTTAAAAAATAAGTCAATTTTTTCTTCTCCTAATGAGAATCCAATCGAGCTTTAAATTGAATTATATTTGTAGAATCGATTTCATGTTGCGCAAGTTTATTCCATGCATCCACTACTCTATTTGGAAGTGTTTCCTAGGATTGGATACAAAAGGTTCCATTTTTTAGCTTCTATGGATTTTTAAATTTGTGTTAGTGGTGAAGATTTCTCATTTACATAATGTCAGACAAAATTTAGAAATTCTCAACCAACTCACAATGAAGCATTTTGTATCCTCACAATGAAGCATCTTGTAACCTGATAATGAAGCATCTTGTATCCTCACAATGAAGCATCTTGTAACCTCACAATGAAGCATCTTGTATCCTGACAATGAAGCTTCTTGTATCCTCACAACGAAGCATCTCGTAACCTCACAATGAAGCTTCTTGTATCCTCACAACAAAGCATCTTGTAACCTCACAATGACGCATCTTGTATCCTCACAATGTGGCTGACTTGTTGGCCCTTACTATGCATATTACTTCATCTGATGTTGGTTTTATTATTGTTTTAGATTCGTGAACTTCGTGCAAGCATTCGGCAGGCGCCGTGGACCCAACGCTAACTCGTAAATTCTCAAATAATTTTATATTATTTGCTATACATCTGTGTATATCTAAACATAACATCTTTGTAATATAAAATGCAATAAAAACTGGAAAATTGCAAGCATTCTTATCACTTTCCTAACATTCCTTACCTGATAATATTACGTCACTTTGGTTGGACAGGGGCTCTAACTTCACTTTACCTTGTTCTGAGATACGAGGTGTAAAAGTTTGCAAATAAGATTTCTCATAATCTGTTTACTGATTTCTGATTTTGAGGTTGAATCTTGTAGTTAAACATACTTTAAAGGAAAATATTTAAATAGAAAGTATACTTAGCATTTTAGAACAAACCTAGAAGTGCAGATAGAACCATATGCAACGAGCTAGGGCATAATATTTCATTGAATAAAGTTTTAAGTACATTTCCTTAATGCCATTCCAAGATAAAATTTTATTCTAATTAAATATTTTCCTTTAAAATACCTATGTTAAACTAAGATATTTGCTACAAGATTGCACCTCAAAATCGAAAATTATTTAATAGATTATGAGAATTTGTCTTTGCAAAGTACATGGTAAGGCAAAGTTAGAACCTTATCCAATGAAAGCGATGAACTACACTGAACCTCATAAAACCATCTGCTGTCAGATACAAACAAAATGGCAATTGCAAAAGGTTCCAAGTGCTGTTATAACCTCGTAAAATAAATGAAGCTTTAAAAACTTGATGTTAGAACTTCGTCGTACAAGTATCTACGGAAATACAACACAGATGGCTCTGAAAATTATTTTGTTTATAGAAATGAGCAAAAGAAATGGTTTTGCATTTAAAGATCATTTGGAAGAAAATGTCAGTTGGAACCTTGTCCAACCGAGGTTAGGTGATGATAAAGGTGGTGTAATGGTAAAAAATAAATAATTATTTTAGGTAAAGAGTTTAATGTAAAGGAAGACACTTCATAAATTGTTATTGCAGTAAATTTTATATTTTTAACAATGACAAAATTTCTATCAAGTTTAACTTATTTTTTATACATTATAAATTATTATCTACAACATTTTCTGTAATTTAAATATTATTTGTGCTTATTTCATATACTAAACAAAATACATCATATATGTATATTCAATGTGCATAGAATTTAATAATAATTTTGTGAAATACAAGCTCATTTAATTTTGGCAATAGAATAAATAATATGAAATTTATTTTATTTCTGAAGGGATGTTATTGTGCAAATACATAAAATGTATGATACAATTATACCTAAAATGATTCACTAGAAAGATTATTCTGAAAAGATATCTTATTAAATATGTAGCTAGAATATTATTATTTAAAAGAAAATTATAAATTTTAGTCTTAAAACATTTGCATGCCAATAAAAAGCATATTGAAATCAATCATGAACACATTTTTTAGTCATACCAGATTTGTTACTATATTACAATAAGAATTATTTTTATATTTATATTTTGGCCACTGTTCAGGGGAGATAGAAAAAATCTATTATATGTGTGTAAGCGTAGATTGGAATGGAACAAGACAATAATAGAGGGATATGTAGTGATTCCCTCATCCCTCGACATGTACGGTTTTATATTACCGATGTGGGATTATGTATTACCATTGTCAAGTGGTATTTACAAAGTAAAAAAATCTCATGAGTGTTTTACCAGAAAATACCGGAAATTAGTCATTTTTAAATCAAATTCTAGACGTAATGACTCTTTTTTACAAAAAAACATAAATTGATCTCCCTTTTGATCATTTTTATGGCAGTTCGAGACATAAATTCTCGCAATTTATTAGCGGCTGAGATGCGGCCGTGCGAGGTTGTGTGCGCTTAATGACAACATTTTGCATTCAATTTAAAACTAATACAGTTCAGCTTCATGGTAGTAAAAACATCCGCGCGCAGCGCTGTTAACAAAAATGGAATAATGGATTGCTGGATATTAAACAATATCGTTATAAAAAATATTACTTTCAAGAAATATTCTAAGGCTGCCTTTACACACATAAGTTTTTTCCATAAGTCGTTCACGTAAGCGACTTCTGGTCAGAGGGCACATTGGTTTTTGGCCATAAATTGCTTACGTGAGCGACTTCTGGCCAATGTGCACATTGGTTTTTGGCCATAAATTGCTTACGTGAGCGACTTCTGGCCAATGTGCACATTGGTTTTTGGCCATAAATTGCTTACGTGAGCGACTTCTGGTCAGAGGGCACATTGGTTTTTGGTCATGAATTGCTTACGTGAGCGACTTCTGGCCAATGTGCACATTGGTTTTAGGCCATAAATTGCTTACGTGAGCGACTTCTGGCCAATGTGCACATTGGTTTTTGGCCATAAATTGCTTACGTGAGCGACTTCTGGCCAATGTGCACATTGGTTTTTGGCCATAAATTGCTTACGTGAGCGACTTCTGGCCAATGTGCACATTGGTTTTAGGCCATAAATTGCTTACGTGAGCGACTTCTGGCCAATGTGCACATTGGTTTTTGGCCATAAATTGCTTACGTGAGCGACTTCTGGTCAGAGGGCACATTGGTTTTTGGTCATGAATTGCTTACGTGAGCGACTTCTGGCCAATGTGCACATTGGTTTTAGGCCATAAATTGCTTACGTGAGCGACTTCTGGCCAATGGGCACATTGGTTTTTGGCCATAAATTGCTTACGTGGGTGACTTCTTACTGCATGCCTAAGCTGTGGGCATAGATTAGAGGCACATTGTCTGCGCATATCTGTGAGCAACAAGTTTTTGGGAACTGAAAACATCTAAGCGTACCTTTCCCAATGTTCTTTGAAATATATAATTATTATAGTCATTGCCTTCAAATTGCCATGTGCGTGGTTTTACCGCAAGTGCTTATTTAAAATATTAATTCTTATTTAAATAATGATAATAATAACTTAATAACTCAGGTCCGGGGCACACGTCATTCCTATGACTACCTAAGTAAAATTGTCGTGAAAACAAGCTTATGTGCCCAAGCGGTTAAAAGTATTTTTAAAAATTAACATTTTAGAAAAGAAATACTTTTTAATTTTTCTATAATATATTACGTGGTCTGTGGGTTGTTAAATTTTAATCTATATCATTTTGTACGTAAAATCTTTCTAAGTAATTTTTTTTTTACATTCGCTTCACCCTTTGGAAAATAATTCCCCTCAAAGTCAAGTCATCTCCCGGGATGCTGTGTGGAGGGACTTTTATGGAAAGGAAGGAAATTAAGTTTTGGGAAGGAAAAAGGTGTAAGGGATGGGTAGGAATCTGGGGGTCAGGAGTGATGGATGCATGAATTCATCCCTCTCAATGCTGTGCAAGGCGATGTTCCGAGAGAGTCTCGCTGAAGAGATCAAAAGGTCCACCTCAACCAGTCTCCCGATGACCTCACCCCATGAATCCGGGCACCCCTGGTGAGTGACCAAACATAGCGAACCACTTGGAGTGACCTATGGCAGGGGTGTTGGTTATCCAATAAATGGTTCCCGGGGCTGCGGTACCCACCCCTGCCTCTCAAATTGAAAGTACATATTTCGAACTATTCCCTATTTGCAGTGATTTGAATTAAGATTATCACAAACTGACGTACCTTTTTCAAATATGTACATAATTTTGTTTTACATTCAAAATTAGGTCAAAAATATTTATTATATAATAATTAAACAATTAAACTTATGCGTGATTCCCAATCAAATAAAAATTCAAGACTTTATGTGAATTAAAAATAATATTAAGCTTTATTAAATTTATGTTATGATTTATCAACTAGACTGAGCGGTTTCGAACCTTTTCATAGTAAATCACATCAAAGTTATTTAGTTGTATCAATATGAAAACATAAAATTGTATACATTATATGTACATAATTTATATGTACATTATAATATGTGCTATTCTCTGCCGTGGTAAATAAAAACACAGTATGTTGTTAAGATTCGAGGTCAAGTAAAATAACAGCAGTTTTATGTTAGCTGGAATGTCAGAAGCTCTAGTTAGGGGTCTAGAAGTGGAAAGTCATTTGAAAAAAAAAATTGTGCGGCTAATATTTATCTGATATATACGCTGATATAATCAATATTTGTTTGTGGGTACCTCACACATTTGAGAGTCAAATTTTACAATTAATATAGTTAATTATTTCATGCGACAAGTGTGCAATATGCAAAACCAAGCTACGTTTATCAAACCATCTCTTTCATCATGCTGTCTCCCTCACAGCGATGACCCAAGCTGTCTTCAGCATGCGAAAGCATTTTTACTAGGCGACATTGTGCCACCTCGTTTATTGTATGGCGCGCAAAGAGACGGAAGTAATTTGATAGTGGGACATTTGATAAATTGACCCAACCAATCATAGATGCGTGAAAGGAAGCTTCCACTTGTGTTTTCTGTCGTCTTACAATTTTGGGAGGTTATTGACTAATAGACCTAAGGTAAAGACAGCCACTGTGGTATAGTACGATTGATGGATTATTAGTGAGAAGCTCGAAGATTTTAGATGTGCTAGGCATAGAAATGTCGCAGATGAGATTGCTTCAGATGGCGCACTTCAGATTGCCAGTAGAGAGACTTCTGCATATGATACTGGCTGCTATTCTAGAGGGAAGACAATAGATATTTGACCGCCCTGTCCGTATTCAGCTGGGGAAAGCACAGTTCTAGATGCTGTGCGAGGAGAGGCTGGACCTGAAATGGATTGAGGTTGCAGAAGTAGTGCAAGACAAGAAGATGGTAAAGATCTATATTTTTACATCTTTTTTTTAAATACACACAGGGTGTTAAAGATCGTACTTGACTTACTATATAACCATTGATTCCTGACATTATTTGAAATAATAAATTTTGGTCCCAGGTAACAATTTTTTTTTTCAACAAAAACATAAATCAGTAGGTGTTGGGAAGTTGGGGGCGGGGTGAGGGGTTGGTTGGATACTTGGTTTAGTGACCAGTAACGACATGTGGAAGATTTTTTGTTTGTTTGATTTTGAAGAAATAGTTGTTGAAAAAAAAGTCACCAGAGACCAAAATTTCATTTACATTTTTTACTCCAAATGATGTCAGGAACCACTGGTTAAAGTAAGTCAAGTATGATCCTTCACACCCTATACATTTGAATTTCGATTTTGTTTCCTTAAATGAATGCAAATCTTGGAAATGGAAATTAACCTACTTCCCGACATCCAAATGACCTGAAACTCGGCCAATAGACTCTTTGTTGATGACAATGTATTCTATCAACTACATACGCACATAAACACGAATTTCTCTGTAATTTGAGATGGTACAACTAGTTCGAAAATTGAAAATAGATTTATTATAATAAAAAAATCTAAATTGCTCACGGACAATCCAATTCTCATGTGAAACAGGTAATTGCCGATATGGACCGAACCTCACCGAGGAAGCTTGTAGGACTATTTGGCCACGGTAATTAAGACTTGAGACTCCCAAGGAAGACACTGTGTTTTTATTTACCACGGCGGTATTGGTTAACATGGATACTGCCAGGCTATCTCAGGAGATGCGAGCAAGTGTTGTGAGTGGAAAGCACCTATAGCTATACTGAACATGAGACTTCACCAAACATTCAATGACAACCTTATTATCTTTGAGGTTGTAGGCAATGGATTAAGGTGAAACTTAAATAATGTTCTGGGAAACTCTAGAAAACTTGATTTAATGAACACAAGCACAAAACAAACAATATTGGTTATTGTTCATCTTTAATTTCACAGCTGTATTTTATCTTTTTTTGATAGCCCAGATGAATTCAAAGATGAATAATATTTTTTTATAACCGATATTAAGTAATCTTTCTGGTGTGTACAATATATTCAACATATTGATTTTAATAATAGAATAAAAAATATCGTAATAACTACAAATTTGAGACATTATTACAGACATATCTAAAAACTTTAATTTTACTGGTTGGCAAGCACCTAAATATTTTTTTTCTTCTTTTTATAAAAAGAAAGACAAACATTCCCGGGTTACAAATAACCTGACAATATTTAAAAAGCTCCTACTACCACCACAGTAAGCGGAAAATATGCTTGTGTCGTGATGGACTCAATTGCGATGCCAACTCAGCCATCGACCGGTCAAATTACATCATATATTTGGTTTATTATTATTTAACATCTAAAAATTAAATTTATTATGAAATCTCATTGACTTCATCCTAATTATACCCGTTTACAATACTTTGGTTATTCTACAATAATACATATTAAAAATTATTCCTGATTGTTCACAAAAATTTCACATTTGATGTGCACCACCAAGTGGAATGAAATTAAATTTTTATGAAAAGTGGATGATACAACATTATAATAATATATATTATATTATTGACTAATTATAGACAATTGAATGCTCTCTATATGTTTAAAAAATGACCTAAAATGTGCTTTTTGATATGCCGTTTGATTCCTTGACAATTTGGTTGTTTGTCCTCTCTGGAATGGTAGTCCTCAGGCGCAGTGTGTCAATATTCTCACTTGGAAAAGCTCCGTTCTCCTTGCCTAAATAAACATGGTTATTAATTGAGTTTGCTGAACCAAGTGTTATAGTAATGCTCTTTATTTGAGTCATGTCTTCGTCACTTAGAGAACATTCCGATACACTCTCTTCTCTAATCCTAGCTTTAGAATTGAGAGACCGTGTTGAAGTGTGTTTGGTTCTTAGCAAAAGAGGATTTAAAGACTTAACAGACATGTTAGGACTTTGAGATTTACCATTGAGGCAGTACTTCTTGTTTTGGGTTTCTAGGAGGGCTTTGGGATTTAGTTCTGCCCAGTGGGGTGAGGTTTCCGTAGGGGAAGATCCCTGCACGGAAACATTGACTTTCTGACTTAGCAGGAGATACTGCAAAAGGTCACTGCTGGTTTGACAGGAGAGGGTACGTTGCTCTGGCTTAGGGCGTGCTGGACCAACCTGACCTGAAACAAAATAATTTTTAAAACATTTAATTGACTTTCTTGGTCATCATACCTTGTGAAACCTAGTATTATTTGAGAACTTATTTGGATTATCTTTGTTGGATTAATCATGTCTGTGGTCGTTTATTTGGTTTTTATTGTGATGATACATTCCAGTGTAAAGTTTGTAAAATGCCACATTATGTCAAGTTGAAGAACAGCAGAGATCCAAGAATTGAATCTTGTGACATTCCGCAGGCAAAACCACCTCCGATTTTATTAAGTAAATATCTATTAATTAGTTATTCTGTTCTAGTCATACGTTCTTTGTCCAAATCAGTGCTAGTGAAGTATTAGGAGTTAAGAAATGTTTGAAATATTTGGGCCGAGGGGCCCCCCGACGTCAGGACCCTAGGTCCGGGCCCTTCAGGTGTCCGGCCCTACTTGAGTGGAACCCAAACCCGATGCCAACCAGCCACTGAGCGGCTTAAGATAATACAATATACATACATAATACATAAATAGTACAATACAATTGTTCAATTTCATTGTGTATGTCAGTTATTGTATTTCTAAAGCGGCGTCTCCTCCGACGAAAATGTTTACACACTTTGTGGATAGTTAAGTCGGGGCCACAATGTTTTTACTTTCCGTGGCCCATGGAAAACAACAAACGTTGTAGCCCTGCCCCATGTTTATGGCAATGTTTGAGGTATTGTTTGTGAAATTGGTCGCAAGGGACCGACCTTTAATTGCTTGAAATAAAAACAACTGATTATTATTTTTTTTCTTCAAACTTCGCAAAATCACTTTTTGGCGTCATTTTGAATTAAACGAAAACAAATAACTTTGTATTAAACCACTATTATATAATCACAATTACCTACATGTTTCGAAACCGATAGTAATGTCATTACTACCCTGACGAAGAAACCATCGGTTTCGAAACATGTAGGTAATTGTGATTATATAATAGTGGTTTAATACAAAGTTATTTGTTTTAATTTGATTATCATTTTGTTTGATTTTTGTAAATTTTACAATGTAATTAAAATAAGCTATAGCAGGCAGGATTGATGGTGCTCGCGTTGGCCTGCTGGTTGTGGTTTGGAGACCCCTCGTTAAGATTATTTTGTAGCATCTTGTTATTACCTTGTTTGTCCTTCGCCCCATCATGCCAGTTAACGCTGTGTCTCGTCTTCCCGTCCCTGGTGGCCCCAGCGCCCTGCCCCGCCCCCACACTGCCGCCCCCGCCTGCGCTGCTGCCGCTGACCTTCTCTGTGAGCGCCGTGGCCACTCGGGCCCCGATGTGGCAGCGGATAGACTTGGAGGTGGTGAACAGCGCGCGGTTGTTCTTCTCCGGCCGGAACACAATGATGTACAGTTTGGGGAAGAACAGGAAGATGAGCGTCACCATGGCACTCAGCGTGACGCACATACACATCGTGATTACCTGTTGAAAATATTTTTAATTATTTTTCACTGTCTACGTATTTCATTTTCTACGATTTTGATGATGATAGCATGATCGCATGATGGTACGATTAAGTGAATCAAATATGTACTTGAGTTCCGTTATGTAAAGAGTGAGAATAACAAAATAGTAGGTAGGTATATGTTTAGGATGACGTATGAATGTGAATGCAGCGAAGAGTGTGTTCTGTGATGGAATTTGTGTGGCTGTCCATCTTATCATTACCCCCCCTACTCCACCCCTTCCCCTATTCTTCCTCACCTCTTCTCCATCCGTTCCCCGTTCCTTCCCTTCCCCATCAATATTACCCATTTTACCAATTCTTTCACCATCTCTTACATATCTTTCCCCATCACGTATTCGTCTCATCCCCTCTTAACAATCCACTTGCCCACTCCTTCCCTTAATAAATAGCTAAATAGGTCCATCTCCTCGTAACCACATCTATTTGAACTCACCTTTGATTCGCTCCCAAAATAAATGGGCACGAATGCCACCCAAATAACGCAAGTCGTGTACATTGCGAATCCGATGAACTTCGCCTCGTTGAAGTTCTCCGGCACGTTGCGCGTCTTGACCGCGTACAGGGTGCAGAGCGCGATGAGTACGAAGTCAAAGGCCAGCGGCGCGAGCACGCCGCGCGCGCTCGTGTTGCACGTGAGCACGGCACGGTCGCGGGACGGGTAGAGGTGCGTGGCGCGTGCGGGCTCGAGCACGAGCATTGTGGCGGATATTCCAACTTCGAGGCCGATGAGAAGGCAGCTAATGATTACCTGGAAAGAAAAATAGATTTTCTTATGAATCTAGTCAAGTTTTCGAGTCCAAATAAACTGTTATCAAATAATTTTAGAGCCGTTGCAAATTTTGACACTTGAACGGTCAGCATTCAAAAAAGAAGAAGATGGATTGAAAGGGATGCATGTAAGTACGAGGCAGAGGGAGCACGCTAATATTAAAAAAAGGAAAAATTGTGTAAATATTTAATAAAACATCACTCATTTAAAACAGAGCAAAAAGTTTTTTTTCATACCTATAACACGTTCAATAACATAATGTGTTTTTAATAATTTTAGGAGCATAATTTGCGATGTTTTTCATGTTAGCGATGTTTCGGCTCTACAAATGTATGGACATTATCTTCAAAAATAACATTTTTTTAAACATAAACTAGAGAAATACGTTATAAATCGGTAGAAATTCGGAATGTGGGGGCATAAAAGCCCATTCTGTCCCATTCGCCTTCGATCAAATGTGATCTGTCGTAAAGTAGAATGGTCGCTATGCTTGACAGCTAATCAAAATGCAAACAATAAATAGAAGATAGAAATATCCATCAAAATTAGCAAAAATCACAAAGGTCACGGGACCCTGGTTTGACCCAAAGAATTCAGCGCGCCCTTGTTATGGCAATATGCCGTATCTATCGAAACAGCGTTTTGGCTTTACAGCCCTCAATCCTTGTTATGGCAATATGCCGTATCTATTGATACAGCGTTTTGGCATTCAATTACATTCGTTCAGTTACAACAAATAAACGTTATTTTATTTTTTTACTAACTGGCTTACCCGGATTCAGGGAGTTGATATGAGATTGTGTGGTAGCCATCCTAACCCATACAAAAAGGCTTCGAATGGTCCACAATTTTCCAGAACATTCAAGAGTGTTCGGGATGTTCTGAAATGTTGTGGAATATATTCTCGAATATTCTGGACTGTTATAGAAATTTCTAAAAGAACACCCTTCAGGTAAAAACGAGAACCTTCTTTATGGGTGGGGGATAGAGGACTACAACACCATATAACTCCCTTGATCGTACCGGGACTCGTTTCTGAGTTTTAGCGGCACGCACATTGTACACTTACTTTTATAATATACATTATATATTGATTGTGGTTACTTTACAAGGAATTGACAATGGCAAAATGCTGTAACCGCCAAAAATAACACTTCTGTAATGGCCGAAAATTTGCAACTTACAGCATTCTGCTAGGACAACCCCATGAATACGCTGTTTTGCCATTACAACGCCATTGCCTCGCGGGGACAGGATGTTTGAGTTACAACGCATTGACCTCACATATCGGCAGCTATCCGTGCCACTATTCAATTTTCTGTATCTCCATAAAGCTGATTTTGAGATAAATCACTTTACACATTTTTTTAAATTTCGTTATTTTCCTTGCAAACCAAAACCAGTAACAATCTAAAATTTGGTGAAAGGTTTGATATAGAATTAATTTTTGTTCATATTCGATGCTCGATTTCAACACCTTTTTTCATTTGTTCTTCGTAATGCGAGATCATTTACTAATGGAATTACAATACGTCGAACATATGAAGCACTTGTTCGTAGCATCCTGGAATATAGCTCCATTATTTGGGCCCCTTCTGAACAAAACCATATCCTAGAAATAGAAAAAGTACAAAAAAGATTTTTGCGTTACCTGTATATGAGGGAATATACGTACTATCCATTCCTGTATCCATCCTTGTTCTTAACAGGGATGATCGATTTCAACACCTTAGAAGCCCGCAGAAAAATATTTTTAGGTAAACACCTTTATAAGCTAATCTCTGGTATCATACTCAATCCGCCTATGTTAAAAGAGGTTAATTTGTATGTCCCTAACAAGTATACTCGTGGGAGATCCCATGCACTTTTTTATGCTCCGAAAGTGAGAACTTCTGCCTATCAGAACGCGCCAATAAACAGAACGACTCAACTACTTAACGATTCTGCATTGACCACCGACATTCCAATGTCACTTACAGACATTTCAGCAACTATCTTTTAGCACATGTCACAAAGTAGGTAAAACTGCCCTTGTGTACTTTGTAATTTATAATCTTCTCCATGATATATTGGTGTATAACCTGATGTTTTATGGAGAACATGAGAAAATAAATAAATAAATATGTATGGATATTTTTAACAACATTTTAAATGAAGGGTCAATCTAACCTTTCACCAAATTTGAAATTGTTACTATTCTTAGTTAGCGAGGAAAGTACCCTACCAAAATGTCCAAAAAAGTTTAAAGTCAATCATAAGAGATATAGCATATTGCCATTACACGGGAGAGCCGTGGCATAAGCAATCGGACAAAGGAAACATCCCTCGTTCACCTTATTCCTTTGACTGAAGCCCTATTCACTATTCCACCGATAAAGTTAAATAGGGTTAACAGTGAACATTTGGTGATGTCTCTGGGTTCTAAATAAAATCCTCGATTGAATATGTTAAAGTGGTTATAGAATTTGTTCCTCACCTGCGCTGTTCCAGACATAAACCTAGGCTTCCTCGTAGGAAACCTCTTCTTTGACCCTGCCAGTATCCTTGCAATTCTGTTCGTCTTGGTCAGGAGTGAAGCGTAGATCATTGCAAAGCTGATTCCTGGCAAAGCCCGACTTAGCGCGCAACTGACTTCTGCTGGTCGAGCCAATATTGGAAAAGTCGCAGCGTGACTTAAGGTCATTCCAGCCAAGATGAGGTAGCTCAGTTCTCTGGTGGAGGACTTGACCACCGGGGTGTTGTTGTGGCGGATGAAGATGGCGGCAGTGACAGCTGTTGCGCAGAATCCGAGGCAGGAAAAGCACATGGCTATTATTGCCTGACTGTCTGACCACAAAACGCGCTCCTCGGGAACTTCTAGGCATTCTGAAATTACATAATTTTTTTTACGGATTACATATTAATCGAAGTAAACACCACTTTGGATCGCGACAATCAGATGTCATCACTGATACCTATGTAATAGTTATTTCTGGAGGGGTCAGACACAATAAAACGTATTTCACTTCCATGCCCCCTAGCACACTCCATCGATAAGGATTTTATCGATAACTTCTTCGTTAACTTCTTATCGTTCCCTAGGACAACTGCAAAGAATATTTTTTAACTACATTTAAAAATGAAAATATGTAATTGTCTTGTCATTTTTCTTCTATCTTATACACTCGTATCGTTTTTTCTCTCTCTTTACTTGTTTTCTCTTGTTGTTTGTTCTACTTAACCTGTCTTTATTTGTATTTTTATGCTGTACTGAATGTAAAACTTATATTATGATATCAAAATACCTTTGTAAAATTGTAACTACTACCTCCTACCTATGAATTGTAAGTTCCTCCTGTCCTAAAATGAGTTTTGTAACTCATCGGGATTGCTCTAGCAAGAAATAAAAACAATGAAAAAAAAAAAAATCTCCAGGCGAAATTACCCAATGACATTCTAAGGACTTACATAATAGGTACTATAACCATGTAATTTATTTAACTTTCCTAACAACTTGTATTATAATGTACTATGTATGTCTTAATTAACAAATAAAATAAAATTTAACGGGAAACTTTTAAATGTCTACAATAACAAAAAATTGGCACTGAATGGCTATTTGATCACTTTGTCACCCATGAATTTCTGCCAAACAAATGGGCCTATGTTGTTTAATATGAGTTTATAGGGCAAGTAACTTCTCATGCAGAAGGATTGAATATCTAGAGTAGGTACGGTAAAAAAATAGGTTTCCACAAAAAAATTATGCTTTAGGTTCTATGAACACAAAGAATATGAACGGAAGAAGAAAAAACCATCCTATGAGGTGCTGTAAATTTGAAAAAACGCGACTCGGTCGACAACTCCAGACTTCATGCTTCGGCCAGCCAGGGTGGGGCAAAAGCTCCACCTTGCCCCACCCTGCCTACGCCCATGTCGGCAAAGTAGTATTGGTAAAGCTAAACGTATGTGTTTGGACGACGTGTAGGCCAAAACCATATCCTTAAGGTGAAGACATGCGGAAAAATGCAAATTCGTACAAAATCTTGTGTATTAGTTTTGAAAATTTGATCGCTTAGAAATAATATAGATGATTCAATTAAATACTGTGAGTAGAACACATCTTGGCCTTTGAAGTGATCGAGTATTTTTTTGATAAGCTTTTTAATAAGCTTAGAAAAAATTATGCGCCTGACCTATAAAAAATGGTTAAAAGTGAAAAATCTCCTACTTACAAATCCCTTTTCTGGTGTTGTTTATTGAATAATGTAGCTAATTAGGTTTCTTATAGTTTATTAATATTCTTTAAAAATATACCTGCGGAATAACAAAACACTGTTGTTTGCTAGAGATTAGGGTTTTTATTGGTAAACGCCCAAAAATCGTTCGCTCCGCCCGATTCCGAATGAGTCAAGGACTAGTGGATCATCTTAAGCACAAGTAGCAGCATAAAGGCAGTATATAGGATAGGGGTCCATTCCCAGAAGCAGCCTACACTCTTCAAAGCTCTGATGATAACTTCGTATTTAAACATTTCGAAGTTTTTAGATTAGGTAACTCACCGGTTTTATTGAGATTCGGATACCATCCCTCTCTGCATTCCTGGCAGGTTGTCTCATTGTAGAGGATCTCGTGTTTGTCACAAGGAACGCACGCCCAGCAGCACCTCTTCTCCTGGCCGCCAGTTTGGAAATTCTGCACATACAAACAACGTGTCAATTAGTTCAAGTTGACATCGACTATATTGACATATTTTTAAATGGGTGCACCCAAACTTCTGTTTAAATTTGTCATTACCTCTCTGCTATGTGCAACCGAGTAAACAGGGGAATAAGATACAAATACAGCAAAGACTGAACATGGTAAGCGAAGCAGTGGCCATTAGGGAATACACATTTACAATCTCCTCCCCGGTAGCCTGAAAATGGAGAATCGGAAAAACAAATAATTATAATTTCCTTCAATGTAGATTAATTTTTAAGTATTATTGTTATATTATGTAAAATTATTATTGTTATATGTTTTAGTTTTATATAGCTTTGATTTAGTTAGTTAGTAAGCGAATTACTACATATAATAAATAATTTAAAAAATTAAAGACGTCAATAAAAAGAGACCTTAATCGCCCTACCCCTATTTTTTAAGTTTTTTGTAAAAAAAGTCACATGAGACCAAAACTGTATCCACATTTTTTACTCCTAACAACCTCAAGAAACATTGCTTAAAGGTAGTAAGGTATGTCTATTAAAACCCCCTGGTTACATCCCTTGAATAGAACCTTCGAATACAAAGAGAGATCGCTTGATGAATTTCAATCGTCATCAATCAAAATTAGAAATGGTCAGGAATTTTTAAAAATATACGAAAAAATAAACATAATAGAATTTTGTGTGCAACCGAAATTAAGGGATGACGGATTTGAAATGACAAAAAAAAAAATTTTATAGGCGAAAATACCCGAAAAATTCACAACCTGAAACTCCCTAGCTACCCCCCAGGATGGGTGGCTTACGCTGGTCTTTTTGCCTGACCGATGATGTGCTAAGTTTATGATTCCTGAAATTCTCTAGCCACCCCCTCAGAATGGATAGTTTATAGGATTTTTTTTAAGTCAGGGATTTGGTCAGGAAAACTCATTTTAGTACCTTTTTTTCGGAGTCCCGGTTTGGGGAAAAAATAAATGGTCACGTTAATTATACTACGATGTTGTAGATCAGTGTTTCCCAAAGTGGTCCAGGTGGACCCCCATGGGTCCACGAGAGACTCGATGGGGGTCTACGGTGGCGTGATACAAAAGTGGGGGTCCACAAGTTGTATGTGGGGGTCCACGAAAAATTATCTGGTTTCGATAGTAAAGAACCAAAATGTTGTCTTGGCTTTACGTATCAATTTAGGCAAGTGGTTCCCAAAGTAAAGTCGTCTGTATGGACCCCTAGGGGTCCCGGGGATCATTCAGGGAGCCCCTGAACAATGTCAGGGGTAGACACATTTTTAATATGGAAGTTATTATAAATATTAATGCACAAATTATTTGCAATTTTTACGTCCTAGGTAAAATATAGAATTCATAACCTACAATTCTCTAATTCTCTGGCCACCCCTCCCCCCCCCAGAATGGATGGTCGTTCAGAAAGGAATTTTGGCAGGATCACTCATTCCCTACCCCAGGGTCCATGGGCAAATTTTGACTATGAAAAGTGGTCCGCGGGCCAAAATAGTTTGGGAACCACTGTTGTAGATATATTTTATTCAAGAATATTGCAATATAAGCTGGCTTTAATACTTTTTATCATCCACCGAAAAAAATGTTATTCGAAAAAACGATCATTTTAATAGTAAAAACGGGACTGAAGTTCTTACGAACAAATTAACAGGGTTTCAATGTTTATTGGCGGGAATATGTAAGATTAATTTTTTGGTATACGTAATTTCGTACGTATACCAACAAATTATTCATACATATTCCCGCCAATAAACATTGAAACACTGTTAATTTGTTCGTAATAATAATCTATTATTATTACGAACAAATTAATGTTTATTGGCGTAAGAAATTTATTTCGTAAGAACTTCAATCCCGTTTTTAACCGTTTTTACTATGAAAATGATCGTTTTTTCGAATAACATTTTTCTCCGCGTCGAATAGAACTGATTTATATAGTGAAACTAATTATAACTCCGGATGTGCAAAGTAACTTGATAATCGCTTATAAAAATGTTTTTTTTCTTTATATTGTATAAAATATACAAAATTCTGATACGATAAATGTAAATATATAATATGTAAATAGATAGATTAATAAAATTATAAGGTTGTTCCACTTCTTTGTGCTAATTTCTACGATTAGATACTTATTATATGAACTGATATATATTTGTGTATATATATATAGCGGTCTCATGTCAACTCAGAATTAACTCAACTCAACAACTCTTTAAAAAGTTGTTAAAAGTTATGAAAAAAAATATTTTTAAAATAGCCCTTACCCTAACCTATCATAAACTATTTAACCAATTTTTTTCATAACTTTTAATGACTTTTCAAAGGAGGTGTTGAGTTGATTTCGTTCTGAGTGTCGTAAGTCAAAATTTCTGAATTGTGAAAATTTCGATTTGTATTAGGTTTGTAAAAGCCTTTCGGGCGGCTATTTGGAAGGCGGGTATGGGTACCGCCGCCCCGGGAACCATTTATTGGTTAACCAACACCTCTGTCTTAGGTCACCCCAAGTGGTTCGCTACGTTTGGTGTGAGGTTTGTCCAAGTCGTACGCATCGGCCCGCCAGCTGCGTGGCAGGCCGGATCGGGAGAGACTGGTACATGGAAACCTTTTGATCTCTCCACCCGGACTCTCCCGGAACATCGCCTAGCACCGCAGTGGGAGGGATGGATTTATATTTGTCATTCCTAGAGACACCCCCAGATTCCTACCCACCCCTCATATCCTTTTCCTTCTCAGAACGTCCTCTCCTTACTTTCTTCAAAATACCCTCCACACAGCACCCCCAAAGATGACATAGGCCCTGGGGAGAATTATTTTCTGTGTGGAGCTAATGTAAAAAAAAAGAAATAAAAAAAAGAAATTTAGATGAAACCAAGAAAAGAGATGAAGACCAACGAAGGATTTACTTGGTCGAAGGATAAAACATAAAAAAACTTTCTATTTATTGAAGAAACTTCTAGAACGCGAGCGCATCTTTTCAAGGGATGATTTTATGACAGGCTATAGAGTGACAGATGTATATTGTATATGAATCCATCTCACCAACGGCGGTGCAAGGCGATGGTTGCAGAGAGTTCAGGTGAAGAGGTCAAAAGGCAATCAGTCTCTCTCTCCATCCGGCCTGCCACGCAGTAGGTAGGCATAGGCATCCGCCGCCAAGACCCGAACAAACCATGCCCATGACCCCGGGCACCCCTGCTAAGACACCACTTGAGGTAATCTATGGCAGAGGTGTTGGTTATCCAATAAATGGTTCCCGGGCGGCGCGGTACCCATCCCCGCCTCCTAAATTGTACGCTGAAGTATGCCCCACCTAACATTCCTTGAATTTACTCGAGCGATTGGTGTTCAGTTTTTGATTTGGCCATTTATTCCTCAAAATACTAATATGGAAACATATAAGCTTTTTACCGCGATTTAAAGCTAAAAAATCCACCAAGATTTCACCGTTTATCCCATACTTGTGGGTTCGTTAAATGTGGTCCAATTTTGGACCGATATCAATCGCAGAAAAATAAAAACGGTCTAAATTTGGATCTAAATCGCTCCAGTGGTTAGGTCATTCTTTTCACAAACACAGCATTTAAAAATATTGGTTGGGCATTTACACAGCTACACTTACATACATACATCTATACAAAACTATACACATACATGAACTGCTGTACTTGTAGCTAGTATTGTCACATTTCCTTCCTACCCTTCCCTATAAACCTGTCACTTTCCTGTTACCCACATCAGTCCATAATCGACCATCAACCTGTGAACATCAACATTATTTATCGCATCCGCATTTTTTCGCTATTGACCGCCGCAGAGAAGAAAGTACAAGTCCCGCAGTGAGTAATTCTCTCCTTTTCCTTGTGTGCTTACCTTCTACTTGTGCAGTGGTTCAAACACATAACATACACATTTCAAGGTCCTTCTTTTAAAAAACTACACAAAACACGCAACAAATTTTATTAAATGATTACCAATTAACACCGTCACGATGCGCCCCTGACACGAACCTAAAAATATACATTTTTCTGACCGGTAGTTATAAATCTTTAGGCTGTGCGTTCTCTCCGTGTAGGGTGGTTTTCCCTAGGGGGTGCTGGAAACATGCACTGTCGGAATATTAACCCTTATTTACCTTTCACGAAGCCACCCGCTACAGAGGCTAAGTTGGGAAGATTGATCACATGGGGAGGGAAGTTTATGTGTTTCGGAAATCGCACCAAAACGATTACATCGATGATCGGAGCGTTAAGTATCTTTCTTAAGTGGAATTTATCCAGAATTTATTAGGAATCAATCTTAATAAAATGAATATTTTAAATTGATGCGCGAAATTAAATAGTCTCAGGAAATTGGCTACTTTTATGTCTCAATTAAGGTAACCAAGAAAAATTAAAGGGAAATGGAATTTTTCTTTTTGTATTTTGTATTTCATTGAAAGTGATTGGAAAATGGGTTCAGAATTCAACTAGGAGATAACACTTTCTCTTGATATATCTGTACCATAAAGGATAAACCTCGTAAGTCCACTTTGGACTTTTTTCAGGAAAGCGATTTTTGTCAGATACGTTTTTAGATTTTCACGGCCAAAAGCATTTTCGTTGTTTGTTTTTGGGGTGTTATGCCGTGTTGTGCTACCTCCATCTTTAGCCGACGTTTCGGACAGCGTTGTAGTGTCCATCATCAGGGCAGATCCGGCAGATCCGACGATCTGTCGACATCCTGGTGGGGAGCCTTCCAAAGGGACCAATATTTTTTCTAGTCACCTGCGGGCAAGCGGAGAGTAAGCACGTTGATTTCCGTGAACCTCTGGTCTTTGCGATCCAACTCCCCACGTCACCAACAACACCAACAGCTCCCCGCGTGCGAATAAAGCCAGAACGAGCAAGTCAACGGTCAAATCTATGCTCATCACCTTTTTTGAGCGTCGTGGTGTGGTTCACAGAGAGTTCGGACCCCCTGGACAGACTGTGAATACCATTTGAAACGCGTCCTCCCCGTGCGGTCAGACATCGCCGATTCCTAGAAGTTTCACCACGATAACGCGCCTTGCCACACCGCGCTGGGAGTTTCTGACCAAGCACAGGGTTGCCACGTTGCCTCATCCCCCCTAGAGTCCAGATCTGGCACCACCGGACTTCTTCCTCTTCCTCGGCTCAAGCGGGACCTCAAGGAAAACCGATACAGCTCCGTAGAAGACGAGGCCCCTCCAAGGGGCCATGACGGCATCTCTGAAGGGGATTCCGGAAAGCGAGTTCCAGAAGGCGTATGCGCTGTGGTAATCGCATTATACGCGTTTTGTCGAAGCACAAGGGTGTTATTTGACTACTAAGGATTTGTACCGATTAATTAAACTAAAAAAGAAAAATTAATTCAGTCCTACTACTTCTTATCCTACCCTGTATTTCAAATTTTTTGTTTTTTTGACTTATAAAATTTGAAAGTGTATTTCATCATATTTCGAAAACAGTTTTTAGTTTTTGGATGCGTTCAAAAATATTCCATTTATTTGGATTTTATTGCAAAGCGGAGACATTTTGAGCTTTCGATTAAATAGACCTAAGGCCTGAGGGCTTATGTTCAATTAGTATTTTTTGGGTGCTGAAACTTCCTCGGTGGATGTTAAATATTGGATGGAAGAATGCAACTTACCTTATAGAATCCTGGCGCACAGGGTCTGGAGCATACAGAAGTGGGAGGGACGGTGTCCAGTCCGTATTGTAGAGGAGCCGTGAAGCTGAGATCTCCCTCACGCCAATCCCCGACGTGGACATATTCGTATCTGCCATCAGCTAGCCGCTGGTAGTTGATTATCTCGTATCTAACAACCAGAAAAATGAAATATTTGCAGGAACTATGATTTTTTAAAGCTGGCAGCGTTTGACGAATCGCCACACCGACGCAAGTCGGATGCGCAGGAGATCGCAGATTTGCAATTGCAATGACTGCGCGGTTTGCGAGAATTAAAGTTATTCCAAGTTATTCTACTGGTTTATTTACGTATTCTACTTTGATTGTCGCTTGCGAATAGTTCGTAGTTCACCAGTTTACTCATAATACAATTTAATCAAAATATTTTATGAGGTATGAATTAAAAAAAGGTTGTTTGCTTTAAACTGAATAACTTTATCGCATATATTCAAAACGTGAAGTTTATCAGAAGGCTTGAAACACAAGGATTGATATCTAGGAACTAAACTATGCACAAGCGACAATCAAATGTTCAAACACTTTTCTTTCTTTCACGCAAAAGATAAGATGGCTTAATCTTTAAACAGTGCGGTGATCAGAATAAAACCAACATTAAAAGTTGCATACTGCTACATTAAATGAAAATTATTTACAAAAATGGCTGTACAAAGGTTTGAAGGATGATAAAATTTGTATTAAAATGTACTACTAACTACTACCTTGTTTTATGGAAGAGACATGTTGAAGAGTCGTTGGTATGTCAAAATTACATACATTGCATCCATTTTTGCAATTTAAAGCACGCAGGGAATGGGAAAAAAACATAAAATATTATGTAAAATGGATTTGGGTTTGATTTGGGTCTTGAGATTTGGGTCTCGCAGAGATTTGAAAGGTTTGAATACACTTGTAACAAGAAGATTCAAAAGAAGAAATTTTGGAGTCACACCACAAAATGTGTTCAGGTCAACGAGATGACCACAAGCTACCAAGTGTAAAGAAACTTCTAAAAAAAGATATAAAATTCTGCGACGACTCCGTTATGAAGCATAATTAGCAAAGATAGTCTGCAAAAAAGGATTTTTATCAGGACGAAGAAGTGTTGGGAGGTCTAAACTTAGATGACTTCCGTAAAAAGAATTAAATTCCGTTAAACGGGGCCTCTGAAGGGCGATTCATGAAGAACTTAAGGATAAGGAATTATCCTTAACCTTAAATTTAATAACGTTTTCGTTAACTGCGAATACATGACGGTGAAAAGCCGTTAATTTTAAAGTTAATGATAACTCCTTATCCTCAATTAGGACCGGGATCGTCTGTAAAGTAACTAATTTTAAGGTTAAGGAAAATTTCTTAGCCTAAATTACAACCCTCGGCGGGTCCGGATTTTTGAAGCGATTAAGTTCCTTATGTATAAAGAAATTGTATGAGGAACAAGGTCAGAATAGCTTGGGCCATTCTCGTTCTTGACGTAACGAAATACTGGATAGCGTCTAGCCACTACGAATAATTCAAATTAATTCCCAACGACGCGCCGGGCATCAAAGATGGTGGACAAAATGGCTACCGCTTGATAATATGAACGGAGTCGTATTCGAAGTCTATTTTTTTCATTTCTTTGTTATAAATCCATTGTGGTAAGCATAGATTTGAGTGATTATTAGGAAGTTCGTTTTATCTACATTATTTTGATGTAATTATTGTAATATATCACAAAATAAATGTTATAAAAATTGAGTTCGTAAGAAGTGAGAACTGTCAAATATTTTACGTCTTCTTGATCATAATTTATTTCGTTTGACTTTTTACTGCAAAAAAATCTCTCTGGTTGGTAACCTCAATGCTAAAAGCGCGATTTGTGGACAGGACTAATCACTCTAATCAGTGTCAAAGGCGGATATTTCCGGTCCCAGGGCGATTATCCAGTTTTCAAAGGGCGCGGGTGGCTGCGCCCCTGACGAAACATATTTAGAATTGGATGTAGTGTAGGTTAGGTTATGATGGTGAGTATTTTCATTAAAAAATAATTCAAAATAAGCTCAGTATTTACATATTAGCTGCACACCGGAAAACAAGATTAAATGTGACCTCAAACCCTCAAACAACATATTTTAACACAATGTTTATAGCATTTGAGGGCCGAGTAGTAACGCCCTCCTCTACATACCCAAAAGTCTTGTGTCCAATCCCCAGCACCGACACCTGTCAAATTAATCCTAATTATTCATGCAACAATCAAAATAATTAGTTATGGTACTTAAAATAATACATACATACTGTGATAAAGTGGAGCAATATGATATTCTTATACGCGTTGCTGTGGCTAACGAAATACTACGCCATCTATTGAATGGTTACCTAACCTAGATAACCAAGTGTTGTGTCAATAAACTAACTTACACCACCATCTGTTAGAAGCTTATGGAAGTAACAAATAATTACAAAGCATTGTCCTATAACAAATATTTAACCACTGGAGCGACAGAGTAATTTAAAACTTTTTTATTGAACTTTTGGAATGCTAAAGGAAATATTTCCCCCACATTAACAACATCATACATTCGAATTTGAATATGGACACCTATAAACTGATTGTTCTACATTTATAGCCAATGAATTCACTTATCTTTTATCTATCATCTATTCGTAGAATTTATTAAAAAAAATATATTAAATAGTTAACTTTAAAACATTTTAAAGAATCTAGAGAATAATTATTTGTTATATTTTGAATTTACAATATATTTAAAAAAAAACATTGCAATATTTTGGCAACAAAGCAATCCGAGGTTTTGGAAATAGTGCCATATTGTGGAAAAAAGCGATCTAGTGGTAAATGAACATTAAATTCACATTAATATTATATTGAGGTCAATAATCGAGATAAAAACTTTCCAATCTATACTTATTCTGGACCAAGATACACACAGTAAGCTTAAGTATTTTCGTGACGCGAGATTTTTATATTTAAAGATTGGTCTGGAAATATGTAAAAGATCCTGTTTTTTTTAACATCACGTTTATTTTAGATAAAGCAAGCTGCCTTGTTCGGGCTTTTTACGGGGTGGAAAACATAATGGGGTGGTTTACCGAAATACCATGCAGAAAGTGAACTTTCTCTTGTTTTTCAGTTTAAGTGTGAAAAATTTCATCAATTTCGGAATAGAACTATATTTTTGGATAAAAAAACCCTTTTAACCGTCAATAAAGTCTAAAAACACTCTTCTTTATAGACGGTTTCCCGAAACTCGAAGTACAATCGGGAAACTGGTGAAAAAAAAAGAACCTTTTTTTTCCATTTTTTTTCGGCTACTGTTTAGTTAAATAAAATCTTTTGGAACCAGGTCTATGTTTTGACGCATTTTAAAATATATCAAACAGCTGATATTAACCCCGATTTTTTTCTTCATATTTGGCCTATAAACTTCGGATTCAATTACTTGAAAACGAAAACTTTAATAAAATAAAGTTATACTAGAAAATCGACCCACTCCAAATGTGTTGTAGACTCATCACTTTCCCGCTTGTATTCCGAGCTTCCGGACACCGTGTATATATTGAAAATGTCATCAATTTAAAAATAATTCATTCAATATTCAATATTACAAATTTTTAAAGAAAATGTAATAAAAAAATTTAAACCTAACACATCTTTAAGGCATAAATATATCATCGAAATTCCTCTATTTTAAACATAACAAATGCACAATAAATATATTTACAAAGGCATAAAATATTTTAATGGTCTTCCCGAAGAAGTAAAAAAATAACAGATTTGATATCATTTAAAAAAAACATTAAATCATTTAAAAAAAAATTAACAACCATAAAATCACAAATCAAAATGCTATAACTTCATTTCATGCCATAATATAATTTTTAACGTTACAACATCCTAATACTAAAGATTATATTTATTGTACACTCTATTATATAATTATGAAATAACTCCTACACCAAGCTCAAGAGCTAGCTTTCTTAATTGGCGTAAAAATCCTTGAAAATGTGTGTTTCACTATTTTGTTTTTGTTATAGTATTGTGTTTATTAAGGCTGGTCTCTTGCGACTAATTTCACAAACAATACCTCAAACATGACCATAAACATGGGTCAGGGCCACAGCGTTTGTTGTTTTCCATGGGCAACGGAAAGTAAAAACATTGTGGCCCCGACTTAACTATCCACAAAGCGAGTAAACATTTTCGTCGGAGGAGACACCGCTTTACTGTAACAATGTTATAATTTAAACAACTAAAATATATATTTATTAAACTTTAGTAGGCCTTGCATTCTCTAATGACGCATAAAATCTTCCAGCGAAAAAAAATTGTATTATTTATATTATATTGATAATAAAAAGTAATTTGCGTGAAAATGCATTAATAATACAAATGAAATGTAATTGCTTGCTAAAACTAGTAAGAACTAGTGTTTTACAAATAATGAAAACATTTTCTCAATACACACCAGGGCATTTGGGAAATTTTTTAATGCAATTCACTTAAGAGGCTAGACTTTGAACCACAAGCGGAACACCCGCGTCTGTCATTCTGTCCCGCTCACAATAAGCTCACGCACACTTACAATATATGCGAATGCGAAATGTGCGAATGAGACAACGCTCAAATTTACCTACAGAAATCGCTCGAAAAGGGGTTTATGGAGAATACACTTTTCTACACCGAAACTTTCACGAAATTGAAATTTAAAAAAATATATATCTTTTAGAAAGAAGAAGCTACGTCGGTAGCTTTTTATAATTTTATAATTCTTTATGAGAGTTGAGTTAGCATCACCTTTTCCTTAAATAATATTTTTTGATAAATCGTACATGTTTGACAGTGAATGTTTACGTTAATACGAAATGCATCGAAAATTCGAAAACATACCGACATAGTTTTTATCCTCTAAAAGGCAGTATAAAAAAAATATATTCATTTTGTGCAATTTTCGATGATGAAAAGTGTTTTTTCTCGGGCGTCCTTTTTGTATGGGCCGAAAAGCGAAGTCTATCATCTTAAAGCACACGACCTTATACGACACTTGTTTTTTAGATTGTCACTTTGAAATTTCTACCACGCGTCTATATATTGCAACATCCGTGGGTATATAACAAGATGTTTAATTAATAGTTGCTAACTTTCCGCAATTTGGGGTGTAGTAAAATATAAATTAAAATGTATTAATGGATATGTAGTAAATGGGGTGAATTAATTAATCCTTTAGAGCAGGGAGTTTCCTGAACGTGGGCGCGTTAATTTACATGCTAGACACTTGACATTAATACTCGTTAGCGAGTAGGTAATTCAAATCAGAAGCAAATATTTATGTGAAAGGTTGCGCCAACACGCTATCAAATTTCATATATTTTTAAAGAGTTTTTCGGGAATTTATCACGGGTCTTTGACCTGTGCCAGTTTCATATTATTACAGAAACACGAATAAACATCAAAAGCTGTAGAAAAAAAATCCACTACGAAGAAATCAGCTAATTAAAATAAAACATAATTGAAGAAGAAGATAACACTAATAATCTTAACGAAAATATGAAAAAATAAGACACAGACAAATAAAAGATAACGGTCGCAACTGGGACTCGAACACGGAACCTCTTGTTTTACCAGGACAAATGCCAATCCAATCCAATCTCAACACAGGCTTGTCCTAGGTTAAAAATTGTATTGTAAACTGAAAACTAAAATGTGAAGAAGAAACAATAAACAATAAACAATTTGTGCACTGCAACCAATTATTTAAATCTCATATTTAATATTTCAAAATTAACAATATTATTTTCGACCATTTTTTCCGTATTATCGGCAGCTACCTTTTTCATCGGAAACTAGTGTTCTATGAACGTATTTGCTACCTAGATATTCTTCTTAAATGATATAATATTACATCACCTTCAAAAGTTATAAAAAGAGAGAGTTGTTCTAATACAAATTAAAACATAATTATTTGATTAATTGGCCAACCGATAAAAGATGCAAAATAAAAGGGGTGTACCCATGGAGATGTGGTCCCACAGAAGACTATTAGGAATATCCTGGAGATATCACATTACAATGAGGAGGTTCTCCAAAGAATCGAAGGAGGAAGGCACCTGCTTGAAGGACCTTGTCCGAAAGACGTGCAAGATGGATCGGCCATATAAAACGACAAGAAGGCCTCTTGCATGCCATAATGGAGGGTATGACCGAGGGGGCAAACTCTAGGGGACGCCCACGCCGAGAGTCCCTGGAGGACCTGCTGGTGGACATGCGCTGCTCATCATATGCAAACAAGGAAAAATGGAAGAGGAAATTGCTGCAAACCAATCCGAGGAGTGAAATCAGAGAGAGAGACCCATGGAGGAAGGAATGGGTGTACCCAAAGTAAAAGTAAAAACAAGTATAGCAGATTCGTTACGAAAAAAAATTTCAGTAGAAGATTTAATTTTTATTTTGGAAATTAGTAATAATTGTAACATTGTGTACAGATTGACTAACTTATCTTTGCAGTTGACCGAAAGAGGAGCTGAGGATCGAACGAAATATAATTGCTTGGGTTAAGGGGTTTCGTTGGAAAAATAAAATAGTACTCGTTAAATTATATTCCTGGAATATACAAACATATTTTTAGTACCATCTCTTCTTTTCTTCTTCTTCTCGTGCCCCGTCCGTTCAACGGACGTTGGCTATCATGTTGGCTATGCGGACTTTGTTTACTGCGGCCCGGAACAGCACTACAGTAGACTGGCCAAACCACTGTCTCAAGTTTTTCAGCCACGATGTCCTCCTTCTTCCAGGGCCCCGTCTTCCGGCAATCTTTCCCTGCATTATGAGATGCAAGATCTCTTAATGTAATGTAAATAATAAATTGTGGCAAGTGTAGAGGTCCCAAAAAACTTTCTAATAAATTTACCAGCCCCCCTCCTTCCCTGCCCCCCTCCCAGTATCAACCCCCCCTTAGGGTCGAACCCCCTCAAGTAAATGCTATAGCTACGCCCTAATCGATAAGAAATGTTACCTGCCATCCCTGCCGAACTTGAAAACTGAATATGTTGTTAAAGACTTGGTTTGCTGAAAGAAACACTTTGTATTATCTGTAATACAAACTACATCTATCTTCTTATTATATGTGCATAGTTTCTTATTTTTCTTAAGTCGGTTCCTCGTTGCTGAGGTTCGTGACCCCTACTCCTATTTCGTGGACAAGGCTCCTCCACTCCACGCTGCGTGGAGAGCCAAGTCATCGACGTACCGGACGAAAGTGATACTTGGTCACTCCAGCGCATTGGTTAACTTCAT
This sequence comes from Limnephilus auricula, assembly GCA_951813805.1. Lineage (NCBI taxonomy): Eukaryota > Metazoa > Arthropoda > Insecta > Trichoptera > Limnephilidae > Limnephilus > Limnephilus auricula. The sequence goes on from OX638401.1 coordinate 7,143,537, forward strand.
CTGCTTCTTCTGCCAAAACCCTTTGCCAGCGGCTATGAGTTTCTCCAAGTTGGAGTCCTCAGTTTGGCGAGTAACGTCTCCAAAGTATCTTAAACGTTGTATTCGTAGTTGAAAGTCTATTGTGGATGCCTAGCTTTTCCAGAATGGACACATTTGTGCGTCAGGCTGTCCATCGAACCTGAATATTTTTTCCAGCACTAGTGTATAGTTTTAATTACGTTACATGTATTATCTCTTTAAGACGCCATAACACTTTTTACCTGAATACATTTAAAAATAATATCACCTACTTTAGCCCTCTGACCCAGGTGTGTCGACTATATAACAAGATAGAGTGTGCCGAAGTAGATATTTTCGTCGATAATGTGTACGGATTCAGAAAAAAAGTTCTGGCGCTGTTAAAAATATATTTAACTAATTATATTGTGTCAATTATCTCTCTTTGCATGCCTCTCGTGATTCCTATGTCTCTTGCCTCTCATTGTAATATGTCTTAATTGAGGAGCTTGTATAAAATTTTGTATTTTTTATTTTATTTATATTTTTATTAATTATTTTTTTTATTTGTGATCTTTCAGTTTTTCTAATTGCATGTATCTGTATTTAATTGTATGTTGTAGTGAACCTACCCCTGGCCTTACTAACTTCTATGGGTCTCGGGACCTCCTGTAATGTACCTGTGGGGTTACCCGGCACCCGTTGTAATGATCCGTAGTCGTCTACCCTTGGTTTTTCTATTCTTTCCCTTTAACACTAGCTGTCGGGATCTACTGGCTACGCTACCCTTATCTTTTGGCCTTCGATCAATATACCCTTGTATCTAGCTACACCTAACTTTTCCTTAAACCCCTGCGATTTTCTCACAGTAAATAAGATTTAAGATTTTATTGCACATTATTCCTATTCACCACGTTGTGTGATTTTTTGATTCGGTAATTACATTTGAATGTGTAAATTAATACACATACACATGTAGAGGAAATAATGTAGTGTGTGTGGTAACCTCAAATTCTTTTGGAGTAAAGTGTGAAAGAATCTCGTTTGATAAACTGACCCCGTTTTTTAGATTGTTTTATTTTATTTTCAAACCTATACTCGTATTACCCGCCTTTTCTCAACTTGAACGGAGTGTCATTGACGCTAATCCTACAGTGAATTGTCAGCCGGTTTATAAAATTCAAAGTCGTAGTTTTCTTACCCGATTTTTTTCTGTCTATAGGTTTACATTGGGTTATTTTAACATAACCTGGAAAGAGTGAATTTTGACATGCATGCTAGGTTCCTTGCGAAGCTCTCAATGTCGTCGTACTGCACCTAAATGGTCAAGTTATTATTGTTATTAGTATACACTACATGTACTGGGGAAGGGGAAGGTGAGGAGGGGTGATAGGAGGATCTGGGGAATGTTGTTTCCTGAATAAGTCGGCTCCTCCTCTAACCAAATAGATACTGGTGACCAACATTCCAGACAAAGACTCAATCATTACGTTTGCTAGGATGGTCCTTAAGTCCTGATTTTGTTCTCTTGCATGAACTTCATTGCTACGAAAGGGTCCCTTCACGCCAGATGAAAGAGCGCAGAGTCCTCATGTTACTTCCAGTATTATTCCGACTTCCTTTCCTCCAGATTTGATTTTAACTCGACTGATTCTAGAAGGGGTATGTCCATTTCTTCCCTTATCATGACTCTACTCGCGTTGAGTGCGTACGGAGCCGTTTGAGATGATCCTTTCGTCTCCTTCGTAGGATAATCATTGGCTTGCGTTCCTCGCCTCTGAGAGCTGACATAACTTCTACCTCGTAAAAACTATGTTTGCTTTCAGGTCGACATCGATGACAAATACGCAAATGGTCGATTGTTTGAATGCCGCGCCAGCGTGTCAAGTCAATACAAACTACACCTTCCTCCTCACGTGCAATTCGTATCTTTGACACCGTCGAAGGAATCAAAATCACTCCTCAAAAAAACAGTTGTGGGCTGTTTAATTCAGAAAATGTTTACGTACCTCACCGAGGAAGTGTAATTTCGCAGGGCAAATATGGATTGGTGGACTGTCTGATCTTGTTGTTTGCAGTGGTTTTTTATTGAAGGTACTGACCCCTCGTGTAAGGAATTAGGTAAGGTTACCCATCTGTTCAGAAAGGTATGAAATGGGAAAAAGGGTTGAATTGCGTAATCTGAAGGTTGAAGACTATCTGTCTTATGATTGTGGGTCCAATGGAATCCTTTAAAATTGAAATTTAAATCTCTATAATATTAATAGCGCAATCGATTGAGGGTAAGTATATGTCTGTTGGAATCATAATACTAAACCGAAGTTGAATATGCTGGTTCGTTAACCTCTGGCGGAATGTGATACCCGAGAAATGTTTATATAAGGCCCATTTAATTGTTTGTTTATAAAACACTTGGTTTGGCCTACTGCCCTAGATCGGAGGATTCTGATTTCAAGGTGAGGTACCTCTAATATATTCATGTTGGATCTCGATAGTGATAATATCAATAATAAGATGATTTACAGAGCGCCGTTTTAGGGAAACTCGTATATATTTGCATTGTATTTATTGAGGTGAAGGTCACAGGTGACGAAATGACGTTAGTGCTAGGTATTTGAGATGACCTAGTTCTGGCTGTTAAGTACCGTTGATAGGTAAAATCTATGGTTAGGTATTTCAGAATGACCTACTTCCTGTATAGGTACTTGGATGGATAACCTATATTCTCAGTTAGGCATTTTCATTTTATTGGAAGGTGAAGGTCATAATTGACGAAATGATTTTAGTACTAGGTATATTTGGGATGACCTACTGCCGGATGGTAAGTACCGTTGATAGGTGAAATCTATGGTTAGGTATTTCAGAATGACCTACTTCCTGTATAGGTATTTTGGTGGATGACCTATATTCTCAGTTAGGTATTTTCGTTGACCCAATTTCTAGTTAGGTACTTTGTGATGCGGCTGAACATACATCACGCTAACCTGTGGAAAAACGATCTATAAAATGTTACATTTTGTTAGTGTCAATCATGCTATTTCGCAAAAAAAAATCGTAGACACGTACAACTGCTGCAAAGCTCTCCGGGGTCTGGAAAATGTTTAATATTGAGCACTTACCGAGATCTCTCCAAATTACCAATTTTCCACTGGGAATACAACAGCTTGGCAATATTTCACTGTGTTTATCTTACCTTAAAATTACAAAATTTGTGAATTTAATTTCTCAATATTTCTCCCTGATCTAAGAAAATATAACTATTTCTAAGTGACTACCTCCTTTGATTACATTGTACTTAATGTTCAAATTCTAAAGTTTTCTAAATTGTGCAATATCCCTTTCCGTACTTTTTATGACATTATTTAAAGTTATCTAACGTGAAGGATTTATTTAAATTTTCGAACAAAAAATGGAGTCCGTTTTCCTCTCAAGTCCGTTGTAGTATATTTATTTAAATTTATTTAATTCGTGAACTTAATCCTCCTTCCTTTATTTTTATATCAATAATAATGCACGATGTTTACTGTTGATTTATTTTAATTATTTGGGATTTTTCTCTTTTCAATCACATTTAAATAATAACCGCGAATAATTTTTAATTTTCACATAATTTTATCAAATTAGATAATTATTATTTTTCCGAACGCCTTCCTATTTCACAATAATAACCGAACTCTGTCTATCAATACTTTGATTATTATTTTATTTAAACTTTAAAATAAACTTTTTCTACACTTAGATGTACGCACTTTAATTTAAACACTCGGATTTATTTTAAACTTTATTTTTAGGCACTGTTTAATATTTATAAAACTAATCACTTTTGTTATTTAATTTTTAATTTTTATATATTTTATAAACTTCACTGAAGTGTTGAACATTTTGGGGCACGATAATCTTTTTGTTTACACTCACAACACCCTTTATTTTTTTATTTATCACCATTTTTATAACTAAATTAATAAGGTAATTATTTCCACTAAAACTTTTCCGTTTAAATGCAAGTCACTTTAATTGTTAGCACTAATAATTATTATTTAATTCAACTCTTTTACTTTCACTTGATAAGAATAAAACCAAATTCTAAAGAAAACTCTAAGTGTTGAAAATTATTTTGAACGAATTTATAACAACACTCTTCAATTATGTAACTGGACTTAGAACTTTTGATCTGTAAATTTCACTTTGAAAGTTAGCCGTACGTATGTCGCGTTATTGTAGATAATCCTTCCGTTGTCGAATCAACTGTCATTCTGAGCTCGTCATCAGCATTTATACCTCCCTCAATTCCAGAACATCTTAACTCCACTTGTCCTGGCATAAAATAATGATTCCTATCAACTCGTAATTTTTTGAAATGGACACATTATTATCGACTGTCTTGACTTAAGTCATTTTGTTTCGTGAAGAAATATTTTTTAGTTGCAACCCCCCTAGCTATTTCAGTCACTCGCGGAATTCGGATCCGGACTGGTAAATATAATCAACTATTCGCCCAACCTTTCTGAGAATACAGATCAAGTGGATATTTTATTTATACATATAAAATTTATTTTGTAAACGAATATGTCCATGATCGCGGACACAATGCGAGCCTGTCACTGGGTGCAAATACGCTATTTTCCCGTTGATTGAGTACATCTCTCTTCACTTTCAAATTTTTTGATCCAAATTTTAACTGAAATACCTTCAGACTCTTTCAACTTTATAATCGATCATTTAGTTGCACATTTTTCCTTCGTTTTTCGCTGAATTTTACAGCAAAAATGGCTTTCGCCATGCCCATCTATGTATGTATTAAATTTCTTTCTGAAACCGGTAGAATACCTATATTCGTCATTATGTGCATTCTATTCACCCTCGAATCGTGCTAATTTCGATGTGATTTAATTTTTTGGCACCATTTTCTGATTTTAAAAAGGGTTTCCGTTCTATAAAACATTTTTCCCTCTTTCCAAAGTGATTTGCCATGTATTCAAACGCTTTCCAATAATTTAAGGGGAACTTAATTTTGTCAAAGCATTTTTTCTTCCATTTTCTTGCACCTTCACTACAAACGTATCACCAATTCGACCCCGTTTAAATGTCATCTTTAATTGTTTTATTCAAAGTACGTAAGTATTTTGTTTCACTCACCCTGGGAAAAGCATTAATATCCATTAAATATCTATGTTTATCATTCGATTTGTTTATATCCCAGGACTCCGCTATCTCTGTTTACGTTACGTATTATTTTAATGTGTTTCCTCTGTTTAGATTATCTCATAAGACCAATGTATTTTTTTACGACCTCTAAAGCTATAAAAGGGTCCTTAATTGCTAGAAATCATGTTCAAATTTTGATGTGTTTATGTTTTGAATTCGTCGGCGGCCGATAACCTTTTATATCCGAGTTTCTCCCTTGTTAAATCACATGTCTATACTCTGGTTTTTCCTTTAAATTTCATGGTTCCGTACGTCCAACCATTTCCTTCTATTTTCCAACAAAATTGGCTGTCGGTTTTCAATAATATTATAACCCTCGCATTAAGATTAAAGCTGTTTTCAGTGTTTTAAGCTATCCGCCATCTGTCGATAAAGTACGAATTTTCCTTGATTTTCTTTTCGATTTGCCGTTCCTCTCGACTCACTATACCATATCAACTCTCATAATTGTATATTTCCCGTTTTCTGATTTATACAAATCTTAGTTCGGAATTCTCGTTCTGTCTCGCCTTTTACGTCAATTTTCACCAATGTTCGTAAGTTTTTTAACACCTCAATCATTGTGTGTAACTTTTCCTTTATCGTACTGACGCATTTTATACATCTGATTTTCATAATCATTTTACGTGAACTTTTTTTGTCATCTCGGAGGCAGTTTCTTCCCGTACTTCAATGGTTAATTATCCCTCTACTGCACTCGTATTGTAAACATTTGCTAGGGTCATCGTTCCGAATGCACTGATCGTGTGACTTTGTTTATTTCTCCGGGCATGAACCCTTATTCGATTTTAATAAATCTCAAGGTTGGATCCATTAGTTTCTTGAATTATGTCTCAAGTCCAAAGTTCAAAGTGGTCTTTCATATATTGTCACGCCTCCTGTTTCTTGATTGGATAAAACTTTTCTGTGAGACTCCACCCTTAAAGTTTTAAATATCACGTTTTTATTTATCGACATCTTTCGATGGAAGGAGAAATCACCATAATCTTGTTGTTTTACAGATCTCTCTAATAGTTTGTTGATTTATCGCAGGTGTCGCTATAGTGTCCGATTTGAACTTCGTTTGGGTGGGAAAAAAAATTGTATGAGCTTTTCCGATGAAGAAAATCCTCCTTTTTTTTTTCTCTTTCGAAAGTAATGTTGAAGTCGTCACAGCCCCCCTAGAGTTTTAAATCCAGCGGTAAACACGCCTCCTAGTGTTAGTCGGTGGAATTGGAACTCACCATAGGTCATTTAATTCCTTCAATTTTCTATTGATGTTCCGTACCCCTGATCCTCGCTATTAAATCTTGCATGGTTCCGTTCCATTTTCTTCATGTGTCATTCATTGAAGCTAGTTCCATTTTCCGTCCTACTACTCGTACGTTCCTACTTGTACAAATCTTTCTCTCCTTCTTGCTGTCCTACTTCCCCCCTATGACTCTACTCCCTCCTTCCTTTGTATCCTTTTCTCTCATTCTACTCTTTTTTTTTCTTCCATGTTCTCACTCCCTCTTCTCTCTCTCTTTTTTTCTTCTTTGATTGTTTAACAGCCTCTGAATCTGAACCAAGTTTGTATAATTTTCAATTGTTTTCTTTTCCGCGTTGATTCTACCTCTATGTGTAGTTATAAGACAATGTAGTCATACAATATATATATATATATATATATATTTTTTTTTTTTGTGAATTCAATTAAAATTAATATTTTTTTTATAAGATACTAATGCGCCCCGCGCCCGCGCAATAGAAGTGTTCCTCAATCCATTTTGACCCGGAACTCCTGTACAATGGTTCAGTTCAAAAGATTGTTCCTCAATCTCGCGGTTTTCTTTTTTTTTTTTTTTTTTTTTATTTTTTTTTTTTTTATTTTTTTTTTTTTTTTTTTTTATTCCCTTGATTTATTCATTTCTCGCTCTTTCCCTTGCACACGTCTTCATTCGAATGTTGCTCCCCTTTTTTTTTGTTGTACTCCAAATTTCGTGAACAAATGACGCAGTCTTAATTTTGTATTTGTCTAACTTTAACATTTGATTTTTTTTCTTCTTGGCCTAAACCTACGTTATGAAATCTTTTTTTGTTTTCCTAATTCTACGTTACATGTTTAATCTAATAATTTTCTAACCCTACGTTTCGTTTTTTTTTTTTTTTTTTTTGTTTCTTGTAATCTGCCTAACCCTAAGTTACATTTTTTTTCCATTCCTCCTAATTCTACATTATATTTGTTCCATTTCGTTAAAGACACGTAAATTTTTTTTTTTCATAAGCAACCTAAACTCTAACATATCTAAATCCAATAACCACTATATCTACCTCTATTTCTCCTCCCCCCCCCTAAGCAAAAATATTCCCTTTTAACGGCTAAACTCCCCTTTATCTTATCATTCTTCCAGCATAACATGTTAATTTACGAACTATATCTATTTGAAATTCCTTATACCCTTTATTTTCCTATTTTTTAATATGCCTATATCTCTTGTCTACATAATTATATAGAACTCTAAGTTTTCGCAATAAACTATCCCCTAAATTTAACTTTCTCCTGTTCCCCTTTTTTTTCCTCAATCAATTTCTATCACCTATATCCTCTTCTGTTGTTTTTCAGTTTCATCGAAATAATATCTAGCTAGATGTATAGCACTATAATCGCCCCGTATTTCTTTTGTTTTCGGATCCACTAGTGTGTACGTGTTACAATATGGTATAGCCGCGACTACATAAGGACCCTCATACAATAAAGCAAATTTCTTTATTTCCTTTTTCAATAAACTAGACTGAGTGTGCCTCTTAAGTTTCACAAAAGTCCCTACTTCATAAGTGACTAACCTATTCCTTATATTGTAAAATTGCTGTCTTTTTCCGGCGCTCCTTACCAAATTTTTTTTGTACCGCATTCCTAACCTCTTCTTCTGTTAATTTAGGTATGTTACTTTGACGCATAAATTTGTCTAAGCTGTACTTCGGTTGTTTCCCAAACACGACTTCATTCGGTGAAAAGCCAGTTGTACAATGTACGGTGTTATTATACGTTTCCTCAATGTCTTTTAGAAACATAGGCCACCTGGTATGTTTTTCATGGCAATATATTCTAAAATTTCGTCCTAGCTCTTTGTTAACCCTTTCCGTGATGTTTGGCCCAGGATTTCGCACAGAGGTGTGCATAACTTTAATACCTAGCCTCTCCAAACCCTGGTTCCACCTCTTCGAAGAAAATTGGGACCCGTTGTCCGTTAACATCGCCTCAACCCTCACCTTTTTAACAAATAGTTCTACGCACTTTAATACTGTACCAGTGTTAGCTACCTTTAATTTATTTAACTGGATGAATCTACTGAAAGAGTCCTGAATCACAAAAATAAATCTCACTCCCCCTATACTCTTCGGAAGCGGTCCATATAGGTCCGCCATTGCTAACTCTCCCACTTTTTGTGTTATAATTGACCTGCCAGGCCCTACTGTCGGACGTATTTCGCGCTTCGCCAATTGACAAAGTCGGCAAGTTTTAACCATCCATTTAATTTGTTTACTCATTCCCGGCCAGAAATATCTACTCTTCAAAGCTTGACCCGTTTTCAATCCGCCTGCATGACCGATTTCCTGATGTACAAATTTGATTAGGTCTTTAGTTAAATCGCTAGGTATGGCTAATACAGTCCCATTTTTCACCGTTTTGTAATATAATGTCCTGCCTTTTAATTTGTAATTTTTCAAATACCTAGACGCCTTTTTTGTGATAGTCTTGCTAGGTTCCCCTTTTAAGTGCGCTATTAGCTCTCCCAGAAACTCGTCTAGAAGTTGTAGTTGATCTAAATTTTCTAAATGTGATTTTATCTGTCGCTTCCCATCCACCGCAAAAACTGCTACCTCGGGACATTGTACCTTTTCCTCCTGCACATTTATCGCATCCTGAGAATAACGTGATAAAATATCGGGTCCAATGTTTTCTTTGCCTTTCACGTACTCGACTTTGAAATTAAACTGATTTAGGTATAATATCCATCGTGTTACTCTTGCACTGTATAGCTTCCAAGTTTTTAAAAATGATAATGCTTGATGATCTGTTCGTATTATTAACCTCGCGCCTCGCAAATAAGTTTCAAATTTATGTAATGAGTAGATTATCGCATATAACTCCTGTTCAGATACGGTCCATTTCAACTCAGCGCCGGTGAGTGATTTGCTAACAAATCCGATCACATGATGATTTCCGTCATCATCTAATTGATATAATTCTGACCCAATGGCGAACCCGGAACTGTCAGTTTGTAAGTAATAAGTTTTGTGTGGGTCGTAGTGTGTTAGCATTACACTTTCCAAGAACAAAGATTTTACGTTGTCAAATGTCTCCTGCTCTACGGCGGTCCATCTCCAAGGTCTATTCTTTTGTAACAAGTCGCATAATATTTTTGTTGACCCCCCGTATTTATCCGCAAACCTTCGATAGTAATTGCACAATCCCAGAAAACCTCTTACTTGCTTCACCCTTTTTGGTGCCGGGAAATTCTTAATAGCTGAAACTTTCTCAGGGTCCATACGTATGCCATATGGTGTGATTATGTGACCCAACATCTTTACTTCCGTGAATAAAAATTGACATTTTTCCAATTTGCAAGTCATATTTGCCGCCTGCAATCTTCCTAAAACTGCGTCTAAATGTTTTAAATGTTCGTCAAAGTCCCCACACGTGAATACGACTAAATCATCCAAATAGTTCGTGCAATAATCCTTCATCTCGCCCCCCAGAATTTTATCCATCGCGCGTGAAAAGCTTCCTACCGACGTCTTCAGCCCTTGTGGTAGTACGTTGTAAACGAAAGATTTCCCATTATAAATGAAGCCTGTATATTTTCGACTTTCCTCACTTAAAGGGATCTGAAAGTATGCCGAATTCAAATCCAGAGTTGTTACGTGTTTTACACCGTGAAACTGCTGCAATATTTCTGACGTAAGAGGAGGACGTTCGACGTCTCCGGACATGTGAGAGTTTAATGACCTAGCATCGAGTAAAATACGCACCCCTCCGTCCTTCTTCAACGTATAGGTCAAAGGACTCGCGAAAGGAGTCGCCATTCGACTGATTATACCTAGGTCTTCTAATTCTTTTATTTTGTTGTCAACCTTGTCCCTGTAAGCATATGGTACTGGATAAGATCGCTTGACGAAAGGCGCTTCATCTACCATCTTAATCTCGTGTACATATTTATCTGTTAAACCCGGTCGATCTATGAATACGCTACTGTGTTTATCCAAAACTATTTTCAATTTACTTTTCTTGACGTCATCTAGTCCTAGTCCGGCTACCATTGTCGCTATACTTTGTTCCGCCTCTCCCTCTAGGTTTGACAAGTGGCTATGCTCAATTACATGTATTACCTTACTTGCGCAATCTATGGTTTTCGCGCACGACTGTTCTGCTGATTTACCTTTCGAAATTACTCCGGAATTTATGAGTTCAATCTCCCTCCTTCCCTGCTCTGTAAAAATTATTAATTCCCGCTTTTCTCCACATTTTACCTCCGCAGAATAATTATCCAACCAGTTTACCCCTAAAATTATAAATCTTATTAATTTTGGCACTATTAAACATGACGTATTTATTTGGAAATCTCCGAAACGCAAAGGTATTAAAACTAACCTCGATATTTTTAAGCTTTTCTGTCCCATTGCCCCTTTTAATTGCATAGTATTCACAGGTAGAATTGGGTATTTCATCTGATCACTCAAGTGACACTCCCAGAACTCCTGTGCAATACAAGTTATTTGACTGCCTGTATCTATTAAACAACCTACTTGTATCCCATCTATATACGCTTTGGCCTCGGGTAATTGCGATAACGTATTCCCCTTTCCTACCTCATCGTAATCATTGTCCTCGAATATCGTATTAAATCCCACTATATCTCTCCCCCCCTCGTGTTCCCGCACCTCTACCTCGTTCCATACATCGCTAACCTGTTGTAGTGAGTTTACAAACGCATTCACTTCCTCTTTTGCAATCGATTCACTCTCAAATTCACTCTCTTTTCTACGTACCGCCTTACATGCCTTGATTGGAGTCGTTATTCCCTGTCCGTTTTTTCCCAAACCTTTCGTTATATCCCAATTATACTTTAACATGATTTTTAAAGCTACGTTATGCTTTGGCGTCGCTGCCCTTAGTTCTTCTGGAGTCGTAATCCTCAGAGCGTTTGGACCGACTCGCTCTCGTTTCCCGCTACTTCAATCATGCATAACTCCTTCCCATGGTCCGAGGTTGTAGCGCCACTGATGATTACCGGTACACCCGATCCACTGCATGCCCTGCATCCTGTCGTTTCCGGTGCCCCTCCGATGGCTGCCACCTTCGGTCGTACTGCATGTCGTCGATCTCTAAAATTTTCATGGCCACTCCTCTCTTCTCTACTTCTCTTGTCTATGTTCTTGTCCTGCGGGGCGCAAACCATGTTATCTAGTTTTCGCAAAAACTCTGCAGCATCCAATTCATCCCCTTGTTCGCGAGAGAACCACAAAGCTTGAGTTTCTTTCGGAAAATGTCTCATTATCTCGTTTATCACCCCTAAAGGTGTGTCAGTAATTTTCAATGCCTTGGCGAGCTCCCAGTATTTTGCAAAATGCGCCAACATAGTTATATCCTTTTTCGGTTCCCATACCGCGTCTGATAATCTCCTCCTCATGTTTTTCTGACATATGTCTCCCCAATAGTTGGCGATAAAATCTCTTTCAAAATCTTCTATTTTACTCCAGCGTTTAGAATAAAGCTTCATCCAGCTTTTAGCACCAGCCTTTAAGCTCTCTTTAACAACCATCATAATATCAGTGCGATTGGTACGTCTTGTATAATCTTTTAAGTCTTCCAAAAATGCGATTGGGTTCTGAGTTCCCCCGCTAAATGTTGGTTTTTCTTGTGTGGGTAACATTTCAACAAGCTGAAGTACGTTTCGCGCCGTATTCGTTGCCGTAGTCTCCGTCGTCACAACCGTTTCTTTTTGTTTTTCCATCTCTTGTATCCTGCTGACTAGAGGACTTAGAGCCTGCTGTATAATGAGGGTAATCTGCCCTACATCCATTTGAGAGCTTCCACTTGCTGTGCTTTCGACAGCGGCCACAAACTCTATTCTCTCCCTGTCCTGTCTGGTATTTCTAGGCATCTTTCTATTTCTCTCCGCTAAACTCGATGACAGTGAATGAACCCTTTTCTCTGCGTCTTCCCGTTTCTTCTCTTTTCCACACTCACTTGTTTTTTTTTTTTTTGTTATAATATTATTTTTAATCTACTTTTAAAGCTATTTTAACTCTACGTTTCCTCTGTAAAATGGCTTAAATCATATAAAATTTCATCTCTCTCTTTTTTTTTCGCTTTATATTTTGTCAATAAAAGGTCACAAAACGCACGCTGTCCTCTAAATACACACACGTAACACGTTATTTTATTTTGTGTAAATAGTTGTGTACCATATTCAATAATACAATTCTTTTGTTTATTTTTTTCTCAAAACGTTAATGCTTCTTTTAAATAAACAATCAATTGTTTATACTTGACGTATCCACTCTTCTCGAGAATTGAAGCGATTTGTTTATCTTTAATTTTTTATCTAATGTTTGATCTTTTATCTGTGGTTTATCTATTTTTTTCCAACCTTAACAATGTTTTCTGTTTATATATTTTTTTTCGTGGATACGTAAAGAATGTTTCAAACACCCTCGGCCTTGCATTTGTTATTTAATTCAACAACATTAAAATTCCTGACCTATTTTTGATGTTTAAAGTACCGAGTCATTTATCAAAATACCAATGGGTCTTGTTGATAAACATTCAGCCGTGCATTTGTTTACGTATTGGGATTTATTGAATTTCATACTTCTTTTATAGTACTAAGTTGTCAAATTAGCAAGCCCTTGAATATTTCGCTTTGTTATATGTATGTACAACATACACATACATACACATACACATACATATATATATATATACATATACACATACATATATATATATATATACATAAATATATACATATACACATACATACACATACACATATACATATTATTTCCTTTTCCCACAAGGAACAACCCTTTCTAAGTGCAATCAAATGTTTTCGAAAGCGGTGATCAAACAAATTTAACTATAAATTCTATGAACAATTTTGAACGGAAGGTGAAGCTTGATTTTTATTTTATTTTCAAATGATTTCTAAAAATGATTTATTTTATTGTTTATTTAATCAAAAATTTATTTATTATTTTTTTTTTGTAATTAAACAAAAATCAATTTAAATCAATCAATTAATTAATTAGATCAATCAATTAATCAATTAAAACTTCTGCTAATTAAACGATTTTATTATTATTTTTATTTCGTTTTACGTCGACGTAGTAACACGATGTTATGAAATTATTATCATTTACATTGTTTACGTTTCAACCGCAGTAGTAATGCAATTGTTTACATATATCCGCACTGTCATGTCTAATGTTTACAAAACATTTGAGGAGCCATCATTTGTTTATTTATTTTTTTTTTTAATCGTTCCGTATTCGATGTTTATTTAATAACACGACCGAGATACGATATTTTATTATTTCAAAGATGGGGTTATTTGTTTGTTTATTTAACGTTATCATTCGAGTATTTATGTATACGTGTTCATTTATGGTTCGGTTTTTCAATTTTAGTTTTAAATTATTATTTATTTATTTCAATTTAATTTTAATTTCGAAAAGCTTATTATTTCCAATTTATTATTAGTTTCGAAAATCTTCCACTTGTAAAACTTTCTCCTTTGGTCACGGCAACAGCTGTAGTGAACCTACCCCTGGCCTTACTAACTTCTATGGGTCTCGGGACCTCCTGTAATGTACCTGTGGGGTTACCCGGCACCCGTTGTAATGATCCGTAGTCGTCTACCCTTGGTTTTTCTATTCTTTCCCTTTAACACTAGCTGTCGGGATCTACTGGCTACGCTACCCTTATCTTTTGGCCTTCGATCAATATACCCTTGTATCTAGCTACACCTAACTTTTCCTTAAACCCCTGCGATTTTCTCACAGTAAATAAGATTTAAGATTTTATTGCACATTATTCCTATTCACCACGTTGTGTGATTTTTTGATTCGGTAATTACATTTGAATGTGTAAATTAATACACATACACATGTAGAGGAAATAATGTAGTGTGTGTGGTAACCTCAAATTCTTTTGGAGTAAAGTGTGAAAGAATCTCGTTTGATAAACTGACCCCGTTTTTTAGATTGTTTTATTTTATTTTCAAACCTATACTCGTATTACCCGCCTTTTCTCAACTTGAACGGAGTGTCATTGACGCTAATCCTACAGTGAATTGTCAGCCGGTTTATAAAATTCAAAGTCGTAGTTTTCTTACCCGATTTTTTTCTGTCTATAGGTTTACATTGGGTTATTTTAACATAACCTGGAAAGAGTGAATTTTGACATGCATGCTAGGTTCCTTGCGAAGCTCTCAATGTCGTCGTACTGCACCTAAATGGTCAAGTTATTATTGTTATTAGTATACACTATATGTACTGGGGAAGGGGAAGGTGAGGAGGGGTGATAGGAGGATCTGGGGAATGTTGTTTCCTGAATAAGTCGGCTCCTCCTCTAACCAAATAGATACTGGTGACCAACATTCCAGACAAAGACTCAATCATTACGTTTGCTAGGATGGTCCTTAAGTCCTGATTTTGTTCTCTTGCATGAACTTCATTGCTACGAAAGGGTCCCTTCACGCCAGATGAAAGAGCGCAGAGTCCTCATGTTACTTCCAGTATTATTCCGACTTCCTTTCCTCCAGATTTGATTTTAACTCGACTGATTCTAGAAGGGGTATGTCCATTTCTTCCCTTATCATGACTCTACTCGCGTTGAGTGCGTACGGAGCCGTTTGAGATGATCCTTTCGTCTCCTTCGTAGGATAATCATTGGCTTGCGTTCCTCGCCTCTGAGAGCTGACATAACTTCTACCTCGTAAAAACTATGTTTGCTTTCAGGTCGACATCGATGACAAATACGCAAATGGTCGATTGTTTGAATGCCGCGCCAGCGTGTCAAGTCAATACAAACTACACCTTCCTCCTCACGTGCAATTCGTATCTTTGACACCGTCGACGGAATCAAAATCACTCCTCAAAAAAACAGTTGTGGGCTGTTTAATTCAGAAAATGTTTACGTACCTCACCGAGGAAGTGTAATTTCGCAGGGCAAATATGGATTGGTGGACTGTCTGATCTTGTTGTTTGCAGTGGTTTTTTATTGAAGGTACTGACCCCTCGTGTAAGGAATTAGGTAAGGTTACCCATCTGTTCAGAAAGGTATGAAATGGGAAAAAGGGTTGAATTGCGTAATCTGAAGGTTGAAGACTATCTGTCTTATGATTGTGGGTCCAATGGAATCCTTTAAAATTGAAATTTAAATCTCTATAATATTAATAGCGCAATCGATTGAGGGTAAGTATATGTCTGTTGGAATCATAATACTAAACCGAAGTTGAATATGCTGGTTCGTTAACCTCTGGCGGAATGTGATACCCGAGAAATGTTTATATAAGGCCCATTTAATTGTTTGTTTATAAAACACTTGGTTTGGCCTACTGCCCTAGATCGGAGGATTCTGATTTCAAGGTGAGGTACCTCTAATATATTCATGTTGGATCTCGATAGTGATAATATCAATAATAAGATGATTTACAGAGCGCCGTTTTAGGGAAACTCGTATATATTTGCATTGTATTTATTGAGGTGAAGGTCACAGGTGACGAAATGACGTTAGTGCTAGGTATTTGAGATGACCTAGTTCTGGCTGTTAAGTACCGTTGATAGGTAAAATCTATGGTTAGGTATTTCAGAATGACCTACTTCCTGTATAGGTACTTGGATGGATAACCTATATTCTCAGTTAGGCATTTTCATTTTATTGGAAGGTGAAGGTCATAATTGACGAAATGATTTTAGTACTAGGTATATTTGGGATGACCTACTGCCGGATGGTAAGTACCGTTGATAGGTGAAATCTATGGTTAGGTATTTCAGAATGACCTACTTCCTGTATAGGTATTTTGGTGGATGACCTATATTCTCAGTTAGGTATTTTCGTTGACCCAATTTCTAGTTAGGTACTTTGTGATGCGGCTGAACATACATCACGCTAACCTGTGGAAAAACGATCTATAAAATGTTACATTTTGTTAGTGTCAATCATGCTATTTCGCAAAAAAAAATCGTAGACACGTACAACTGCTGCAAAGCTCTCCGGGGTCTGGAAAATGTTTAATATTGAGCACTTACCGAGATCTCTCCAAATTACCAATTTTCCACTGGGAATACAACAGCTTGGCAATATTTCACTGTGTTTATCTTACCTTAAAATTACAAAATTTGTGAATTTAATTTCTCAATATTTCTCCCTGATCTAAGAAAATATAACTATTTCTAAGTGACTACCTCCTTTGATTACATTGTACTTAATGTTCAAATTCTAAAGTTTTCTAAATTGTGCAATATCCCTTTCCGTACTTTTTATGACATTATTTAAAGTTATCTAACGTGAAGGATTTATTTAAATTTTCGAACAAAAAATGGAGTCCGTTTTCCTCTCAAGTCCGTTGTAGTATATTTATTTAAATTTATTTAATTCGTGAACTTAATCCTCCTTCCTTTATTTTTATATCAATAATAATGCACGATGTTTACTGTTGATTTATTTTAATTATTTGGGATTTTTCTCTTTTCAATCACATTTAAATAATAACCGCGAATAATTTTTAATTTTCACATAATTTTATCAAATTAGATAATTATTATTTTTCCGAACGCCTTCCTATTTCACAATAATAACCGAACTCTGTCTATCAATACTTTGATTATTATTTTATTTAAACTTTAAAATAAACTTTTTCTACACTTAGATGTACGCACTTTAATTTAAACACTCGGATTTATTTTAAACTTTATTTTTAGGCACTGTTTAATATTTATAAAACTAATCACTTTTGTTATTTAATTTTTAATTTTTATATATTTTATAAACTTCACTGAAGTGTTGAACATTTTGGGGCACGATAATCTTTTTGTTTACACTCACAACACCCTTTATTTTTTTATTTATCACCATTTTTATAACTAAATTAATAAGGTAATTATTTCCACTAAAACTTTTCCGTTTAAATGCAAGTCACTTTAATTGTTAGCACTAATAATTATTATTTAATTCAACTCTTTTACTTTCACTTGATAAGAATAAAACCAAATTCTAAAGAAAACTCTAAGTGTTGAAAATTATTTTGAACGAATTTATAACAACACTCTTCAATTATGTAACTGGACTTAGAACTTTTGATCTGTAAATTTCACTTTGAAAGTTAGCCGTACGTATGTCGCGTTATTGTAGATAATCCTTCCGTTGTCGAATCAACTGTCATTCTGAGCTCGTCATCAGCATTTATACCTCCCTCAATTCCAGAACATCTTAACTCCACTTGTCCTGGCATAAAATAATGATTCCTATCAACTCGTAATTTTTTGAAATGGACACATTATTATCGACTGTCTTGACTTAAGTCATTTTGTTTCGTGAAGAAATATTTTTTAGTTGCAACCCCCCTAGCTATTTCAGTCACTCGCGGAATTCGGATCCGGACTGGTAAATATAATCAACTATTCGCCCAACCTTTCTGAGAATACAGATCAAGTGGATATTTTATTTATACATATAAAATTTATTTTGTAAACGAATATGTCCATGATCGCGGACACAATGCGAGCCTGTCACTGGGTGCAAATACGCTATTTTCCCGTTGATTGAGTACATCTCTCTTCACTTTCAAATTTTTTGATCCAAATTTTAACTGAAATACCTTCAGACTCTTTCAACTTTATAATCGATCATTTAGTTGCACATTTTTCCTTCGTTTTTCGCTGAATTTTACAGCAAAAATGGCTTTCGCCATGCCCATCTATGTATGTATTAAATTTCTTTCTGAAACCGGTAGAATACCTATATTCGTCATTATGTGCATTCTATTCACCCTCGAATCGTGCTAATTTCGATGTGATTTAATTTTTTGGCACCATTTTCTGATTTTAAAAAGGGTTTCCGTTCTATAAAACATTTTTCCCTCTTTCCAAAGTGATTTGCCATGTATTCAAACGCTTTCCAATAATTTAAGGGGAACTTAATTTTGTCAAAGCATTTTTTCTTCCATTTTCTTGCACCTTCACTACAAACGTATCACCAATTCGACCCCGTTTAAATGTCATCTTTAATTGTTTTATTCAAAGTACGTAAGTATTTTGTTTCACTCACCCTGGGAAAAGCATTAATATCCATTAAATATCTATGTTTATCATTCGATTTGTTTATATCCCAGGACTCCGCTATCTCTGTTTACGTTACGTATTATTTTAATGTGTTTCCTCTGTTTAGATTATCTCATAAGACCAATGTATTTTTTTACGACCTCTAAAGCTATAAAAGGGTCCTTAATTGCTAGAAATCATGTTCAAATTTTGATGTGTTTATGTTTTGAATTCGTCGGCGGCCGATAACCTTTTATATCCGAGTTTCTCCCTTGTTAAATCACATGTCTATACTCTGGTTTTTCCTTTAAATTTCATGGTTCCGTACGTCCAACCATTTCCTTCTATTTTCCAACAAAATTGGCTGTCGGTTTTCAATAATATTATAACCCTCGCATTAAGATTAAAGCTGTTTTCAGTGTTTTAAGCTATCCGCCATCTGTCGATAAAGTACGAATTTTCCTTGATTTTCTTTTCGATTTGCCGTTCCTCTCGACTCACTATACCATATCAACTCTCATAATTGTATATTTCCCGTTTTCTGATTTATACAAATCTTAGTTCGGAATTCTCGTTCTGTCTCGCCTTTTACGTCAATTTTCACCAATGTTCGTAAGTTTTTTAACACCTCAATCATTGTGTGTAACTTTTCCTTTATCGTACTGACGCATTTTATACATCTGATTTTCATAATCATTTTACGTGAACTTTTTTTGTCATCTCGGAGGCAGTTTCTTCCCGTACTTCAATGGTTAATTATCCCTCTACTGCACTCGTATTGTAAACATTTGCTAGGGTCATCGTTCCGAATGCACTGATCGTGTGACTTTGTTTATTTCTCCGGGCATGAACCCTTATTCGATTTTAATAAATCTCAAGGTTGGATCCATTAGTTTCTTGAATTATGTCTCAAGTCCAAAGTTCAAAGTGGTCTTTCATATATTGTCACGCCTCCTGTTTCTTGATTGGATAAAACTTTTCTGTGAGACTCCACCCTTAAAGTTTTAAATATCACGTTTTTATTTATCGACATCTTTCGATGGAAGGAGAAATCACCATAATCTTGTTGTTTTACAGATCTCTCTAATAGTTTGTTGATTTATCGCAGGTGTCGCTATAGTGTCCGATTTGAACTTCGTTTGGGTGGGAAAAAAAATTGTATGAGCTTTTCCGATGAAGAAAATCCTCCTTTTTTTTTTCTCTTTCGAAAGTAATGTTGAAGTCGTCACAATGTAATTGTAGATTTTTTGTAATTGTATGTCTCTATTTGTACAATAACTGAGTTTTTATAACTGGATGTTCTCATGTAAGTGCGAACATCTGTAAAAACCCAGTATAAATAAATAAATCTCTAATTAGATATTGTTATTCCTAGACCTAGTTATTTGTTATTTTTCAAAGAGTTTTATTTTTATTTACGTTTAATAATATGTGTATAATATGTTTATGTGTACATTTAAAAATGTGTGTATATGTGCACGTTTAAGTTATATATGTACGTATAAGTTATATTATGCACATTATTTATATACACATTTAAATCTTCTTTAAACTAAGTATTAATAAAATGACAGTAGCATGCATTGACAAAAAAAGTATACCAAAAGTTAAAAAATAACTAACGTCATGTTAGGTTCTAGAACTGCCAGTTTTAATTCAGGTCTGAAAGTGAGGGATGGGATACAGGTTTGATATGTGCCTTTGGACAGAAAACACTACACAGTACCCACCGACCTGCCCGGAGGGTCCCCGTGCTTGTCGAACTCCACCAACTCCCCATCGGCCGTGGTGAAGGACACGTTCATCAGGTAACTCTGTGGAGAAAGAACAACATTATGTAAGAATAATGCATTTTTAAAGGCATTTTATTTAAGGGCGTATTTAAAAGCTCACCTTGAAGAGGGTCCCGTTGAAGGGGTAGAGCGCGGCACACGCGCCCCCGGGCCCACACAGCGCGCTGGCCATGTCGTGCAGTCCGTGCGCCATGGTGTACAGCGCCTTGATGATGAAGCTCATCTTGGAATCTTGGCGGTACCGGTCACTTAGGAGCTCTTCACCTAGAGACAGGACCAACCAATAAATCAATTAATTAATAGATAAACCATTAAATCAATCAATAGATAAACCAATAAATCAACTAATCAATCAATTATTCAATCGATCAACCAATCAAGCAGGTAATCAATAGATAAACCAATCAATCTTGGGCACATAAGCTTGTTTTCACGACAATTTAACGTAGGTAGAGATAGGAATGACGTATGTCCCGGATCTGAGTTGTTAATTAATCAATAGATAAACCAATCAATCAATTACTCAATAGATAAAGCAATCAATCGACCAATCAATCAATTAATCAATCGATAAACCAATCAATCGACCAAGAGATTAATCAATCGATTAACTAACCAATCAACCAATCAATCAATTAATCAATCGATAAACTAATCAATCAATCTTAAAATCAATCGGTATCTCTATCCAGCCATCAATCAATCTATCAATCAGTCAATCTCTCTACCAATCAATCAAGCAATATCTCGAGCAATCAATGATTCAATAACTTAATTAAATTCAATCGTTTAATCACCCAATCATTCAATTATTCAATCATTAAATCGTTCGATCAGTCAATCTTTCAATCATTCATTGGTTTACACATTCAATCGTTCAATTATTCAATCATTCAACCAAGCAATCGTTCAATCATTAAATCATTGATTGATTCAATGATTCAATCATTCAATCATTCAATCATTCAATCATTCAATCATTCAATCATTCAATCATTCAACCATTCAATAATTAAATCATTCAATCATTCAATCATTCAATCATTCAATCATTCAACCATTCAATAATTAAATCATTCAATCATTCAATCATTCAAACTTTCAATAATAATTAAATCATTCAATCATTGAATCATTCAATCATTCAATCATTTAATCACTCAATTACTCAATCATTCAATCATTCAACCAACCAAACAATCAAATAAGCTATCCTTTGAAACAAATCACAATAACTCCTAAAATTATTTTTAACACTCGAAGAAACACAAACCTGCAAACCAAATATTATACCTAAACAGTTAGGTAAAATTTGGTTTGTTAGTTAGTTTAAAACAATTAGGTATTTCCATTTCTCGCCTGGAGGCTTGAAAAAAGACTTCAACCAAAGTGGCTTTTTCATTCTAAATTAAACTCGGTGTACCAAATAATTGAAAATCTGTTCATGTGTACGCATTTGTATGCACAAATTAAAACATTATAATTTCCACACGGATTTTAAATATATTTTATGAACCTACTGTTTAGCAATAATTTTGACTAAAACTATTTTTTATTGTAAATATTTGACTGAAGATGAGCATTAAAATATTATTTTCAGTTATGGGTCTGTAATGAACGGGAGTCATTGAAATATTGAATAATTTTATTAGAAATATGTTTGTAGAAATAAAAGCATCAATAAATTATCTACCTATAAAGTAATGTTTTTATTGAAAATTATTTTAATTTCCATTTTAATTTTACAATTTTTAACCATTGGAACTGATTTGACGAAAATTCAGTGAGTTTTCACGGGTCTGCGTTAGGTCTTTTACAAATAAAATAAATGTCAAAAAATGAACCTGACGACAGGAATAAAATACCAGGAGCACAGAAATATCACGGGATAATTTTATCTGTAATCATTTCCGCAATTTTATATAAATTCATGTGTATGTTACCGGAAATGTATGAAATCTAGGAATTGTATACAACTCCTAGGAAATGTATACAATTCCGAAGCTATTTAGGAAATGTATAAAATATTGTTTTAAAAATTATTTAATACTTACATATCCTGGGAAATGTATACATTTCCTAGGAATTGTATATATTTCCAATATCGTATTAGGAAATGTATAAAAAGAATGCTTTCTGTAATAAAACACGTTGTCTTATTTATAGCTCTGTTTTTTATGAGTTGCACAAACCTCAAACCCTCAGTAAAATGTGAATTATCATTGTCTTGCATCCACGTGGTCAACGTATTTTCAATATCCTGATTTGCTCTTTCAACACTCCCTTGACTTTGCGAATGCCTGGGTTCACCTAACCTAACCTAACCTAACCTGACTGTTTACGCGACACTGGCGCGATCGCCTGATCAGACGATGCAATACCCTCCCCTCGCCCCGCTATCCCCGCTATCCCCGGAGCCCAGAAGCATAGATATATATATATATTTTTTTTAATATTTACTTTTTCAATTTTCTTATTTTTATAATATATCCGGGAGAGATATACGTCAGCCAAACGTTCACCTTAAAAAATAATGCATTTTCATTTAGCGAACTTTAATAGATATTAGAAAACCTGAATCAGAATTTCATTTTCAATTAGAGTATTTACTTATTGAAAAACTATATTTTTTAGACTATACCCAGAACCGAAGAAGCTTCAACCTGAGACCGAGAAGAGCCGACCCCAACAGCCTACCTAGGCAATGAGTTGGAACCCAACAGCCTACCTAGGCAGTGCAAAGAAGAATACCTAAATTATAGAATAAAGACGGGATTGCTGCCAGGTGGAAATTTCTTTAAACCAACATATTAGTAGAATATTCCCGCAGTTTTGAAGTAGGTTTCAACCAATAAATTATAATGACAAACAAGACAGTCTCCCCGTTTATCTAGCGAATTTCTACCTTCGTAAAGTTACTTTCAAACTGTCTGACTTGCTTTAAAATAGGTAGGTAAACATGTTTAATTATTTCGGAGTTGTGAAGCTCTTAATTAATAGATTGCTGAAGGAAGACAACTTTAGACGCTAAATACTTAAGACCAGAGAATACAGGAAATTAGTCCTTTTTAAATCAAATTCTAGACGTATTGACTCTTTTTTACAAAAAAAAATAAATTGATTTTGAAAGATTGTTATTTTATCTGGTACACGCAGTTTAATTTTTTTTGAAAAACTAAGTTTATTTTTAATATACTAAGGTTATACCGTTGGTCGTTGGCAGATTAGTTGTCATATAATTATACAACAAAATAAATCAATACATAATCTAGTAAAAACAGTTTTCAGAATTTAAATTTTAGTTAAATTAAATCATTAAAAAAATAAATCCGAGAAAGTGTTTTGTGACAAACATAGCTCAGTTTTTCTATTTATTTAAGGTCTTACAAACTAAAATATTTAAAAAAAAATTTCACACTTATTTTGATAAGACATTATTGAAAAGTCATAAATACTGATGATCAAAAAATACTTACAAGAAATACATGATATTTAATAATTTATCATCGTGCGTTTTGAGCATTTTTATTGCTTAATTGAATGTAGTTATATATTAAAGCAAGTTTTGAATTAAATAAATCGATATTAAAATTTCAATTTAAAAAAATTGATACGGGGAATAATCGATCTTTCTCATTGGCACCTACCTGTACAGTTGCAATCATTTTTAAACTTTTATTCTCAGCCGCTGGTCAATCGCTCTTAATACGAATACAAATAATACACATGCATTGTCTTTAGATAAAAAATTGGGACAGACGACTAAAATAATGCTTGTCATAAAATAACTCTAAACAGGTGTTAAACAGATTTTTGCCACCTTTGAATTACTACAGAAAGGGTTGAAAATTTGCAGGACGACGTTGCCATAAAAAATTAAACGAATTCACGAAAATAGAGTCATTAAAACAAAGCTTTCGAAAATAATATTGGTTAAGACGGAATCAGACAGTTCACTCGAGTGAAGATTTACGCTATGTTTTTTCGGATTACTGTTCCATCTTCGTTTCATTCCATCTTCAGACGTCGCTATAGAAATAAGCGTTCACTAGTCCATTCCCCGAATTTTAAGGAAAAACATGTCAGATGCATCGATTTTTACGAAATTTTGTTGACACAATTAAATAAAAATAAATATAAAAAACAGTATTGTTTCGTCTTATAAACCTTTTTATTTTTTATGACATAATAACACATTTGATTTTACTTTTTTTATTACGAACATTTTCCTACAAATTAATAATCTTACATGTATTAAAAAATATACATAATACATGGATAATAAGGGAGACCCAAAAATTATTATGAGAGGTGTTCCCAAAACCAAACAAATTAGCCGAACGAATACCATTTAGACGTTTTGCGTGCGATGTGATAGCGTCCTTCCATGGTCCTTCCCGCACAGGACGCGAGACAAACTGAGATTTCACTCGGTGTTCAGACGTTTCACTTTGCACTCTTCCGCGAGCATGCGCGCGCAAGTGAAGGATGCCAAATGAAAATATCCAACATTGTTGGATCGGTTCACTTGAAGATTTCATTCGGCAGTATTCGGCACTTTCGTTTCATTTCATGTTCAGACGTGTCATTCCGAGTAAACTAGGCATTACCATTTTTGATATATTTTGTCCGCGAAGTAAATTCATACGTCACTATTTTAAGGGTATAATGGGGCACTAATTTTAGAGCTATTTATACCCCCCAGACTTATAAAAATATCACGTTTTTTAATTATTACTATTATTATTATTAATTTAACACGTATCTTAAGTTATTCATATAAATTTCACTTACAACAACATTGTAAAATTTTTTTTGGATTCAAACTCTTGAAACCAAAATCCTTGGGAGGAAAGCACATTTTTGATGATGCAAATACTCGAATGTCCACAACGATGCGACGCAGTGAGAGCAAACATTTTTGCCTGGAAATCTGGAAAATCGTACTTTACTTTTGCTTTGCAATATTTCGATTGGAAATTTTATTTACCGTGAAGGAAACACGGCCGCAGATTAAATTTAAAAAGCGAGGCCGCTATTTCATAAGGCAGAACCGCAAGGCGAGTTGTTGATCTCGACAGAACTAAAAAGGAAAGAAGAAATATTACACAGGATGTACCTCATTTCTAGGAGATCATAGGGTAGGTCACTTGGGTTAGAAAGTTGTAGTAAAAATTGGTTCGCAAATTAATATTTTTTATATAAGCTCCACGCATACACACGGAGAAAAATGTTATTCTAAAATACGAACATTTTATAGGTAAAAACGGTTAAAAACGAGACTGAAGTTCTTACGAACAAATTAACAGTGTTTCAATGATAATTGGCGGGAAAATGTAAGAAAAATTACGTATTCCAGCAAATTATTCTTACATTTTCCCGCCAATAAACATTGAAACCCTGTTAATTTGTTTGTAAGAGATTCAGTCCCGTTTTTAACCGTTTTTACGAATAAAATTATCGTATTTTAGAATAACATTTTTCTCCGCGCATAAGGCCCTGAGGGAAATAATTCTCTTCAGGGCCTATGCCATATTTGGGGATGTTGTGTGGAGAAGGAAGAGAAGTGCTTGGAGAAAGAAAGGAGAGGAAGTTCTGGAAAGAAAAAATATATGAGGGGTGGTAGGAATTTGAGGGTTATTGTGTCCAGGAATGACGGACGTACGATCCATCCCTCCCACTGCGGTACAAGGGGTCAAGAAAGTTCAGCTGGAGAGGTCCAAATGTCCCCATCAATCAGTCCTTCTAGATCTTGATGACGAGATTGTCTTAAAAATAAGAGGTCTTAGTGGCCAAATTGGTTACGAGAGATCCTGGGTTCGAGTCTCATTCGCGTCCGTTAGCTTTTTATTTTTCCGAGTCTAGTTCTTTTTCATATTTCGGTTAAATTTTTCAGTATTATCTTCTTCTTCAATGATATATTACATTGATGGGAATAACCTTAAAAATTATTATAAAAGAGAGTTTTATTCTAATAAAAATTGAAAATACATACTGACGGTATTCATAGTTTTTGAAAATACCCCATTGTTACGGCCAACTGAATTACAAGTTCTTTACCAAATTAATTGAAAAACTAATTTTATGATACATTTTTCACTTTAAAAAAAATCTTTTCATAAGTAGTTTTTCTAAAGGAAGGCACATATTTTTAGACTTTATGGATTGCACGTCAATGGCAATGTGATCATGTTTGCCAGGTACCAGTTTCAAACCAGTTAATCCGATATTCGGACATGGTTTTCCAAATAAGACAAATAATATTGAAAAAACGGATATCTACGTGTTTCGGACGGATGACCAGTAAAAAACTTGCAATGTATCAGAGCGTTTGATCGACCGAACAAAACCGAAATAAAAGCACGAAAAAACGAGTACGGAACACAGTCATGTCCATCGGTTCGCGGTAAACGAATTACGTACACGAGGGCTGTGAGATATTTAAAAGTTACCCTTTGAGAACTTGTCGTTATGGAAATGTTGACCTGTCTGCATTGGAAAAACGAAACACCGGATAAACGGTCTGATGAGATCGATTCTTGCTTTAATCAAAACGGTTACCTTGCGGTATACCTTATATTATAAAAGTATGTTATCTTCGTACCTGCATAAAAGGAAATCACGTTTTTGAGGAATTCAAAGAGTGGAACATAAACATCGGACTAGAAGTAAGGGCAGATGTGATCTTACTGTTTGATAAGTCAGTACAGCCATCTTCTTTTAAAAAGTATTCTCGTATCTCGCATCGAAAATATATTATTAAAAAACGCCTTTACATCTTTAACTGTCTGAATTCGGTCTAAAAATAGCTAAATGAATAACATATGTAGGCAGAATGGGAACTAGAAAAAATGTTAGAAAATGTAGTTATATTTTTTTTTTTTACCAGTTACTTAGTTTCCTCTTCGCTTTTATTTCTTTTCTCTCTTAATTTTATCAACAACTTAATTTTTCCAATTCTACTCTAGGTAGGCACTAATAAATTAATATAACGAAAAATCTTTACAAATTGATAATTTTTTACCGAATAACAAACATTATAATAATACAGAGTCATATGGGGCGAGATTCTGTAAATGATTAGTTTTTTAGAGCAGGTACTGCCTAGTTAGAAAGTAATGGTTAATTTTAAATATATTTCATAATGCTGTAGCTCACTATTATGTATAGAAACCTTCGCGGGCGTGCGCATAACAAATCACCAAAGTTTCATCGCCATCGGATTCAATGGTACAAAAACGCATACGGGATAAACAAAGAAACATTCATTTTTATACATAAAGATGTTAATATCAACAAAACGTATTTTAAGATACTTTGCTCGCCAAACTGAGGACTCCAACTTGGAGAAACTCATAGTCATTGGCAAAGTTTTTGGTAGAAGAAGGTCACCAATGTACTGGAGTGACCAAGTATCATTAACGGTAAGTCGGTGTCCTTAACTCAAATACATCATTTGCCCAGAATGTCTTCACTATTCACCTGAGAACCATATATGCTTAGTCACCTTCTCGGCGAAATGCAAATAAGACGCTATATAGCTATTTCCGTTTTCTCAAGTATAATATGGGAATCTTGGGCGAAGCCATATACTACAACGAGCTGAACGAACAATAAAAAAAACGGTAGAAAAATGTGTGAATGCAATAACAATAAAATACTATTTTGTCATTTTTTTAGGCGCCCTTGAGGTGATTTTCTTACGAAAAAGGCGCTATAGAAATCACCCAAACATTATTATCATATGTGATTTTCATTTTATATATATGCTATTATGTTTCGTGCATTATTATGAAAAAAATATTTCATAATCCTAGTGCTCAGTCACCTTCTCGGCGAAATGCAAATAAGACGCTATATAGCTATTTCCGTTTTCTCAAGTGTAATATGGGAATCTTGGGCGAAGCCATATACTACAACGAGCTGAACGCACATATAAAAAAACGGTAGAAAAATGTGTGAATGCAATAAAAATAAAATACTATTTTGTCATTTTTTTAAGCGTTCTTGAGGTGATTTTCTTACGAAAATGGCGCTATAGAAATCACTTAAACATTATTATTATAGGTAATTTTCATTTTTAAATTCATTTTCAGATCCCCCAGTGTGAAACTGGTCGCTGCACCACTGTAAAATTCTGAATAGATATTACACAAATCTGTCTCTCGCAAAAATAGTGGAAATGAACTACACAGGAAATTCTTGTTAAGCCGGTTGCGGATGACAGAATTTTCAGGCGCGATTTGCATCGAAGCATTTAAGAAATTATCTTATATCTGAATGTAGTAAATACGAATATTATAAATATATTAAATATATAAAAACCAACCCATGGATGATTTTTGATGACAGAAGAGGATTTTTGGGAAACTCATCATAATATTATAACAAAATTTTAAAATAAAATTAATACAAAGGCTAGGCGTTATGACTCGTATGGGCATTCTGATAACATGTTCCCAATTGACACCTCATCTGACATTTGTAATGTGTATCGTACCATTACACGTGTCAGTATTTTGCATTAGTGTTTTAATAATAAAAATCAATATTTTCTCTGCAAGCATAATCGTACCATTACACCTGTCAGTATACGCAACATAATACTGACAGGTGTTGGTACGATTATGCTTTCAGAGGAAAATTTGGTTGTGATTTTTTAAATAAGTGAAAAATAAAAAATTTCTTTTTCATTATTTGTTCAAAGAACTACTAATTTCCTAGGGGTTGTTAATTGGAATTTTACTATTATTTTTCCCGGCTTGTAGGCACACTGAGAAAGATTGCCTTTAAAAGCTTGGTTCATAGGCCCTATTGGAGTGGCGGTCTCCTTAGCAGCCTGCCCGAGGCTGGTGTAAATGAAAGCCCCATTCAGCGGAGCCCTAGTTTCCGAATGCGCCTCTATGTGTGTTCGGCCTCTCTCTATGAGGGTTGATCTAAAGGCGACCGTATCTAGGCTGGGAGCTAATGGCGCGGCCCGGATTATTTGCAACAGATGGATTATTGTGGCTTTGGAGAGGTGCCAAATCATGATGTGAACGTTTTTGTGTGACAAATATTGTAGGATTTACACGTGAAATAATACTTGTCTTCAGCCTTAAGGTGGTTCACTATTAAGCAATGCTACATCTTGTAATTTTGGTTTGAAAATTAGACAGATTTTAAATATTTTAGATGATTTAATTGGAAAATGCAAGTAGAACACATATGGTTTTCCTTTGAAATAATCAGGTATTTTTATAATAGCTTTTTTATAAGCCCAGAAAAAGATAAAGTATCAGGCATATAAAAAACTACATTAAAGTGCAAAATCTCCTAATTTTAAATTATTTATTGACTTAGTTTTTACTAAGTTAGCATATAAACTAATATGCACAAGGTAAAATTTCATTTTAAATTTGTATTTTCGAGTAAGCATAACTTTTCTTTTTAAATACATCAATTCTTCCTTTGTTCTTCAGAATTTCAGGCATTTCAACATACATCTTTAGTCTTCTATACATTAGGCTATTCTGCGTCTCTGATTTTTCATTTGCGACAATCTAACTCTATTTTTAATTCTGGTTTCGTAATTGTGTACATCTCTATTAAAAATAATTTCCTCCTAGAAGTATTTTTATTTCTATAGCTTTATGCACAAAAATTAACACATTAAATAGCAGTCTCTAATAAATAAAAATCCTATTAATGTTAAATTAATGTGGTTGAAGGAGGGGTTATGTATCTATCATTGACAATGAGTACGAACACCAAATTTATTTTTAAGACTGTGCAGGAGTGCGCTTTAAAACATAGCTGCGCGGTGTTCTTTTACATCATGTACACTGTTTAGAAATGGCACTATAGTTAGTTATTTAGTCAGAGAGGTTTATGATATCCAAACATACTGCCAAAAATCATCGCGAGATTGTCCAATCTACTCCACCAGACATTCGCGTACAAGCCATACAATAATACATGGCTGTACAAAGAGGGGTGAGCAGTGAAACCTTCGCCTTGACAATGGATCTGATATTTCCCATTTCGGGATATTATCCCCCTCCCTTAACCGGTGCCATAATGGGGATGATTCTACTTTCTCCCTATTATGAACCGTATCATCCGCGGCTTTGTTACGGATTGCTAACCATCTCTGACGCTCACAAGATAGCATTATACCCATACAAGACCAAATAGTGTACTCGAGAGTAAAGGGAGAAGATGAGAAGTGAACGTAAAGATGTCCAGATTGAATGTTACGTTTTATCTGCCGAATTAAGGGCCTGAATGAAATTTGTGGGTCAGAGTAATAATATTTAAATTAGGTTCTTTAGAAGTGTTATGGGTACTTAAAGATAATGTTCTGTCATTACGAAGTAAAGCTTTCTTTGCAATTTTTTTCTGATTTTAATTAAGAAATTTAATTTGTGTTGGTGAATCCATTTTGCACTAAACTTATAAGGATAATTGCGATTGAAATATAAAAAAATTATCTATTTATTTCAATGAAAATGGTGTATAATGAATTTTAATCATTAATTTAAAACGACGCTACACACTGTATTTGCAATTATGTAAGACATCTATTTATTTATTAATTTTTCTTAGAGTTGACTGCAAATCTTAAAAATTAACATATCTACACAAAATAATAAAAGTGTTATATTACTTGTTTTTGTGTTTAATTCGCAGAACTCCGTTTAAATTAAAAATAATATTAATTTAACGGCCATTTTCAAACTGTGGTTGTAAAACTCTGAGCCGAATTATTTATACGAATCTAAATATCAATTTTGAAGGTGTATACATGGATTTATTACCAGTTAAACCAATTTTTTGAGAAAATAATTGCATGAAAAGATTATTTATTATTTACTATATAAAAAATTACGAAGCAAATGGGATGTAAAAATAAAAAGAATGCAAAAAAATGATAAGGTAAAGGGGATGGTCCGATGCTCTTTAGGTAACCCGCTTGCACAATGCAATGCGCGGTTTTAAGCTGTGATTCCTAGAGTTAGCCATATCAATACTTCGTTTGTGCAAAAGCATTTTTATTTATTTATTTAGGCCTAGTAAGGCTTTTTATGAAACAAATCATGATTAATTACTTTATTGGCACAATCCACAGATATATAAGTGTGACAATATTATAATTGATTTTTTAATTAAAAAATATCAGAAGATTATTGTGTAGAACTTTCATACAAAACTTAATTTGGGTTTGAGATTTTGGCCTCTAAGATAATTAATTTAATTTTTAATTACAAACAAGTAGGCTACTTGCCTCACGAGACGATGTCTGTTCTGGGACGGGTAAAAATTTAATTTTTAAGGTATAGTAATTAACTAATAGAAAAAAAACAGTTTCAATTTTTAAAATACAGTACATTAAAGGAGACCATTTTTCGTGATTTTGGAGCCAATTTAGCCAACAAACTTCTACGTAAATATAATGAAATATAAAATAAAAATCTAATTATTAAATAAAGCTTTTTTGGTAGGTTTAAATTTTTACTTACAAATATGACCAATTTATGTTGGAATACAAATGTGTCGAAGCTAAATTAAAATTTTAGTCGCAAAAAACGCCCCTTTTTTTTTTTTCTCTTATTTCAATTTATTTTCTTAGGTAAGATATTTTTTTAATAGCTATCATTAACTCACAAAAAATCCCAATGTTGCCTCTAAAATTACGAAAAATTGATTTATTTAATGGCCAATACATATATCATAAATTAAAAGAAAAAATGATAAAATAGCACATATATATATATATATATATTTATTAAAAAAAATTGACTTTGGTAATTAGGCCTCAAATCCAAAATTAAGTTCCTCTTATTATGTGATAAAATGCGTTAGATATTTTGCAGACACCATCTCATATACACTGCATAAATGGTACAATTATAACTTCTTAGGCTATATTACCTGTACAAATTATATAAATGAATAAATAATTAAGTTAGAAGAAACCCTAATTATTTTAAAGTTGTGGTTGCAAACGTGATTGTTCAAATATGTTTATCGTACTAACAATATCTGCTTTGTTCCTTCCAAGTGTTTTTAATCAAAATTTTAATTGAAAAGCTGTTTCATAGATTATTTGGGAGATGCTAAATTAATTCCTTTGAACCTTTGTCTGCGGTACCTAACCCCTTGAGAATTTGAATACAATCGTTTGGCAGAATGTATTTTGAGAGAATGTTGCAATAACGAACTGCATTCATATTGAATTTCTGTAGGTAACAAACTAACTCTATTTCAGCAATAACGGTACTTCATATATTTCCGATACAGTCTTGAATTCAAATTCGTTCGCCAATTTCAATTTATACATAAAATATTGTCTATTGTGTGAGATTTTTATTTCAGCAGTAGACTATATTATACAACACTAGTGCAAATAATGTGATCATAATCAGCCCACAGAAATGTTAATAAGCACGTCTGAAACTGTTTTAAAAAACATGTTGATTGTGAAGATAGTTTTCCATACGGGAAATAATACTCGTATACTGAGAGTCTCTTATGATCTGGAACTAAATTTGGGAGGTATATGATAATAACAGAATTATTTAAAAAAATAACAATATGAAATTAAAAGATGGTGACTTGGTAAAATGGTCTTCCATCAATATTATTGAAGGTCTCTCAACATATGTCATTAGCAAAGTTTTAAGTTGTCTTAAAAGAAGTCAGTAGCTGTACTAAACGAGAGAGACAACTGTCACACCCGCTCGTGTCTAATACCCGATCGGTAATGAAGATAGCCGATCATATCCAACCTACATGTCGGAAACTTCAGTGAGCATTTCTGTGCTGCAGATTATTTTAGAGCATCCTTTAGAACGGACGTTAAGTCAGGTTGTATATTTATTGTATATAAGACGAAAATAAACAAGAGTCGTAATCTAGACCTAGACGCACCGAAGTAATCATTGAAACTCCCGATTATCAGAGTTGTATTGTTCATCAGAGGAAACAACAGTACCTACACCATAATTGTTAATTACTATTGTAAACAAAATGATGGCGGGAAGTGAACTTATCCTTGAAACTATTTATTAAATAAAAATGTGTTTGGTAAGTTTTGAATTGAACCCGCGACCTTTTTTTATGTGAGCACTGCTCACGAGTCTCAACTGTTCCCATCAACCGTTTGCAACTAGACTATAGTATCCTCAATTATTGGGATATGTTGTGACGCTCACGGTAGGGGAATGAGATGGGAAATACGAAGAAGCCATTCAGATCTGGACACCAAACACGTCCGAAGCCATTTCAATTAATCGGAATCCCGGCCTCTTTTTGGTCATTTAAAAAAGGTTGGAGGAGGTATTTGAGAGTTGTTTATAAGTTCATTTCTTAAAGGCATGTAAACAACGTTAACTCATTTCTTACGCATTGTTTATTATAATAAAAAATAATTTTAAAATTCGATTTCACGGAACCAAGCGACGTGAGTCTTGGGACGTCCGTCCGCCACCGTAATGGGTAGAGCGTTATCTGATACAAAATGCGGAGAGTCTTTATGCTGGACTGCATAAGGTTTAATTCTCAATTCAAAATTTGTTGATCGCCCCCCGTTTTGATTCATGCCGAAAAAAAACAGTGCTAAATTGGAGTGTTTTTTTTATTTTGTAAAATGCTGTCACAAATATTAAAATGCTTTTCGATCATTTTCTGAAAAAACTTAGTTTTCCACACTAAACAATAAAAAATTATCCGGAAAGGGGTTCATTACATTGACGACCGTCCGTGGTCGAGTGGTAACAACACTTGACTCCCAATCGGAAGGTTGCGGGTTCGAACCCGGCGTGCGCAAATAAATTTTATTTGATTAATTTGTGTTATTTCAAAAATGAAATGACAAAAAGCGAGGTGCCGATAACGTTCATATTATAGGTTCTATCAATATATAAACTTTATTAGGCTTTACAAGCCATGTTGTTAAAGTAATATCTGTCAAATTTGTTATCAATTGTTTAGTAGAGGAGGTCAAATCACTATGGAAGGTTATGGCATAGAAGACCGTGTGCAAACTATCAAATTAGAGATTTGATTAAAAAAGGCATGGTTATTTCGCGTAGCGGCGATGTGAACTTAAAACGACGTGAAAGGCGACGGCCACAGAGATCGTGCGATTTAACGCCTTTAGACTTCTTCCTTTGGTGCTATCTTAAATCGCAGGTCTATGCAAATAAAACGCAAACAATGACACCCTCAAAGTCAACATAACAAACGCCATCCAGCAAATTCAGCCAGATTTGTGCGACAAAATCATTGAAAATTGGACCTCCCGAAAATGTGCCACCAAGCAAAGCTGCGGCGCTACACTTATTTTCATAAAATACATAAAAAAGTTTTTGAGTACATATATCTCACACACAACTTGTTTTATTTATATTTTAAAATCGAGCGTCCTTATTGAAAGATCATAAGCATTTGTCTAATTTGTGTTTATTTCATTATTATCAATTTAGGAAAAACGTAACGTGAGCCATTCATTTTTTTTTCGCTTTATAAGTTGAGAAAACAATGTAATATGGACAGTCGAGAAGATGTAATCAAAACATAAAACCACCATAGGGGTTTAACAAACATGTCATATTTTTATGGCCCACTAAACATTTCTAAAAGTTTTGATGTGTATTCTTGGTAAAAATAATTAATATATTTTTTTATATTGCAAAAATGATTGTTTCACAGTGTGTATGGATTTTCGGGGCACTAATATGTATTGTTACAATAATGGTGACATTGTAGTCACAGAAACTCTCTCATGAAAACTGTCGTCATGGATTATATTCCATATCAACAGTGATATGGAAAAAAAACCTTCTCTCCAACATTTTGTGGTTTCGAGCATGTTGCATTTTTTGATTGTGAATTAAATTTTTGTCGTGTAAAGTTGACTTCGGAACATTTGCGGATCCAAATATTATCAAGAATTGTGGTGGTGATCTGCACGTGAATTGGAATCATTGGGAGGCCTTCCATACTTGCAGAGGACGACATTACGTTGGTGTTCCTGTTTTTCCATTGAAATTGCACCGACAGCCATTTTCTGTAATATATTATTGTTCACGCAAATAGATTCACAATCATATGTTTTTTTGGGTATTAGGATCAGAGAGATCTGGGACTATTTACACACCCCGGACCCACATATTTTAATACAATACTTTTAATTGTATTTTTAAGAAAAGAGCATTTTAGAGCAAAAGATGTTCAAAAAGATTGGATCAAGTGTTTTCTTCAAAATTAACAAAAATGTTTAATAAAAACGTAAAAAATTACTTTATTGAACGGCAAAAACATTAAAAAGGAAACATAGGTAAAATACTTAAAACTATCATCGAAATGCGGACATTGAAATTGAATAGAGTTTGTCAATTTCATAACTGGGCCAAAAAGAAAATTTGTTAAAAATATCGTTTCCTAAACGTTAGTTAGCACAAGAAGGATTGCAACATTACTCGAAGGGTTTAATCACTATTTAACTTAGACATATCATCTTACCTGTACATTCCTGCACATCCGATCTTGTGGTGCTCGCATTGCTCGGTTCATCCGTCATCCTGCAGGCGAACCTGGACTGCCAGAACTCGCGGAACCATGGGTTCCTAGGGTTGGAGTGCGGCCTGAGGCCCAGGTAGTAGTCGTCGAAGTTCTTCACGTAGGGCGAGTGGATCCTGATGCTGATGCTGCCCTGCGCCTGCTGCTCGTAGTCTTGAACCACGTCTCCTCGGTCTGCCCAGCCGTCACTGTCAACACACAAACAGGCTATTTACCAATATTTATTTGTGTGAACGTTCTTCCTACTGCTTTCTTCCTCTTTCAAAGAATAAATATTTCATAACTATTTCTGTACCATTTCCTAGTTGGGAATTCTTTTGACACTGTTCTTACATAGGTATTCTGTAAATTGGTCGTAAGTCCGTAAATAAATAAATACATTTTCTTGTTTTTTTTTCAATACCTCTTTCAATATTCTTTGACTGCGCTTACAATGGCTCTTTCAATACTCTTTTGATATTAAATTAAACAAATAACTTTGTATTAAACCACTATTATATAATCACAATTACCTACATGTTTCAAAACCGATGGTTTCTTCGTCAGGGTAGTAATGACATTAAATAACAAAAGAAACAAACATGTAGGTAATTGTGATTATATAATAGTGGTTTAATACAAAGTTATTTGTTTAATTTAATTCAAAATGACATGACGCCACAAAGTGATTTTGCGAAGTTTGAAGAAACTCTTTAGATATCTTTCGTTTTTCTTTTATTTTGCTTACATGTCTCTTTCGATACTCTTTCGACACCCTTCGCTATTCTTTCATTACGCTTACATGTCTCTTTTAATACTCATTCCATACCTTTCGTTATTCTTTCATTACGCTTACATGTCTCTTTCAATACTCATTCGATACCCTTCGTTATTCTTTTATTACGCTTACGTGTCTTTTTCAATACTCTTTCGACACCCTTCGCTATTTTTTCATTACGCTTACATGTATCTTTCACTAACCCTTCGTTATAGTTTAATTACCCTTCTATAATTACCTCAATTCTCTTCCGACACCCTTCGTTATTCTTTCATTACGCTTACGTTTCTCTTTCAATACTTTTAATATGGTTTCGTTAGGCTTTTATGCCTTTTTTGCCACTCTCTGTTATCTTTTCGTCATTTTTTCATTACAATTAATGCCTGTTTCAATATTATATTGTAACTCTTCCGTTATTCTTTCACAGTTCTTTGTATAAAAATTGTTGGACATGATTTGATGTTCCACGGACATAAGTACTATCATGATTCATTTTTGGGTTATTATACCGTGGTGCGCTTCCTCCTCCGATGTTTTGGGAAGCGTTACGGTGCTCATAATTGATTGTCCATCAGTCCAATTTTGCTCTGATGATTGACACTGTCACGCTCTCCGAAACGTTAAATAAAGAAGTTAATCACTTTAAATTGCTTTTCAATTCACTATCGTTGTTATTTTTAACCTATTATTCAATTTATTAACCTATTATTCAATTCTCGTTCAATATTCTGTCAAAAATCTTTTACTATTCTGGCAATATTTCTTCATTTATCTTTAAGAGAAATAGCACTAAACAAGAAATTCTTCAATACTATTTTTACCATTTCATTACACTATCACCACTGTTTCATTATCATTTTAATTCAATTGCAAAATTGCATTTATTATGAATTTCAGCTTTTTTTCAACTATCACATTATCAACCGTATTACGAATGCCTACTAGAGAAATAGTACTGAACAAGAAATTCTTCAATACTATTTTTACCATTTCATTACACTATCACCACTTTTTCATTATCATTTTAATTCAGTTGCAAAATTGCATTTATTATGAATTTCAGCTTTTTTTCAACTATCACATTATCAACCGTATTACGAGTGCCTACGATTAATGATTTAATAATTAGATATCTGAATTTAAAGTTCAAAAACAATTTAAGAAAACATAAAACTTTCACAAATAAAAATGCTTGAAGTCTCACTAAGTTAGAAAATCAAGATTCCTTATAAGAGAGGTCGAATATTTTAAAGGAAGTTCAAAATAAATACCGAAAGAATATTTCAGTGTTTTTTCTGCGATTTCTATGGCCGGTCATGGGCAATAAACTCACTCGCTTTATTTTGACGACAGGAAATTTGGCCGAGAAAATGCTTGTATTGTTTGCTTATTTATGGAAAACGCTTAATAAATAAAGTTGGAAACTTTTACAGGCTCCAGTACCAACTTTCAAAGATGTTTACTAATGCTCAAGGCTAGAGTTTTTTTTACCAGTCGAGATTTTATGTATTTTCTTTAAGCATTGGACTGATAATGGATTTCGGAAACAGTGATCTAAGAAATGAAATAACGAATGATCTTTGTACGTTAAGAGATGTTTAGTAAATGAAAGAAGAAAATGCTTAGCAAAACACAAGAAGATTTATAAGTAGATGGAGATGTAACAAAATATGAATTTGTCAAAGTAAGTGAGGCTAAACGTGTGACAAAGTCATGGCCATTAATGGCCATTCAGTGCCATTTT
Organism: Limnephilus auricula; assembly: GCA_951813805.1. Taxonomy (NCBI): domain Eukaryota; kingdom Metazoa; phylum Arthropoda; class Insecta; order Trichoptera; family Limnephilidae; genus Limnephilus; species Limnephilus auricula. The sequence continues at coordinate 7,181,887 of OX638401.1, forward strand.
GTTTTTTTCTAAAATAATATGTGATTAAATAAGAAGATAATATTAAACACTTTTAACGTAATATGAAACAGACTAAGTTTGGGAGGTGATTCTACAATATAGTATAAGTAAAAAAGGTAAATAACTTTTTTGAAATTCCAACTTTTAAGGGTACTTATTTGGTAAAAAGATAAAATTAGCACGGCGTGTGCGCCCACACTATTAATTTCCGCTATTACGATGCGGGCAATCACATTCTTCGAACTCGCCGTCGCCGGCTGAATCACACCAAATTGATTGGTAAGTTTGTACCCTACACTAAGGATTTTTAATAGGTACGTCTTCTACGTCGGAAAAGTTATTAATCTTTTTTATTCCTACCATTACGTAGAATCACCCCCCGAAGTTAATGCACTTTACCCCCGGACATCCTGTATAGGTTGGTTAAGGTATTGGTATTTTTGTTATAAACCGCTGACGCTACAAACAGCGCCTGCTTCCAACACAACAGTTTCTAGTGAGACAGGCTTATCACATCATTATAAGGAAGTTGAGTCCTTTTTTATTTTGTTTATTAACGTTCACATGCAAACTTAAATACTAGTATTTTTTTTAAAGTTCGTTTTCACAATTAAATTAATTCTACAAGTTTGAATTTTATTAAGCCCGCGAAAACGCCCAAGAGTTCGTGACGTCACCCGGTCCTTGATTGTGTAAAATATAAGGTAAAATATTTACAAAACCGGGTCACGCTTAATAAAATTCATTTTAGAATTAATTTGATTATGAAAACCAACTTGGAAAAAAAAATACTGGTATTTAAGTTTGCATGTCATCTACATGATCATATTTTTTATAAGTCAAAATATTTTTCACTCAACTACCCTTTTGCAATGGAATTAATAAAGACGGATAATATTTTTTTATATATATACGATTACAAGTCCATAGTTTGTTGACGTGTATTTGGTTTCTAATACTATGTATATTAAAGCAAATATAGAACTTAGTAAGAACTTAACTTATAAAACTAACTTTTGTTGGTTTTTCACAATTTTTACTTATTACATAAAATTTTCTGCCAGCAAAATAAATATGCCTATAAATTTATTAAAAAAACGAAATTTCCACCAAAAAACCCATAATTTCTCATTATATCAAACATTTTTTTCAACACTTGACATCGGTTATAGTCGATTGAGCTTTAGGCTGCTTGAACGAACATGTGGCCTTTGTATTTCGCCCGAACATATTAATAACAAGATTCCCCCACGAGGACTTGGTCGCTACGGTCCAACTGGTTCGATACTCGATAGCGGGGAACACTTGATTTGCAGCCGCCGAATCAATAATTCCATTGGATTTTTCTCTCTATTTTTTTCGCACAAGTATGAGGTACATTTTTATAGGGAAATAATTATTTAAACCCTGACTAAAACATGTTAAATTTTACACACCTTATAAACAAAATTATTTCTGGTTTAAATGGTTGAAAAAATTAAAATCTTTTATTACTACGGGGGCATACATTAATTACGTGAGCAAAAAAATAGGGGTGGGGGTCCAGTAAAATCTTACCAAATCTCACAAAATCTCATTATACCTAGGAGGGGGCGGGGGGCAATTTTCATTTGGGAGGCGGGAATGGGTACCGCCGCCCTGGGAACCATTTATTGGATAACCAACACCTCTGCCATATGTCACCCCAAGTGATTCGCTACGTTTGGTGACTTAGCAGGGGTGCCCGGGTTTATGGGGTGAGGTTTGTCTAGGTCTTGGCGGCGGATGATCTGGACACACTAAACCCTAGATTCCTACCCAACACTTATACCCTTTTCCTTCCCAGAACTTCCTTTCCTTAAAAACACCCTCCACACAGCATCGCCAAAGATGAAATAGGCCCTGAGGGAAATTATTTTACTCAGGGCCTCCTGTGTGGAGCTAATGTAAAAAAAAAATCTCACGTCAACTTTAAAATAGTATGTATTATTATAGAGATAATAAAAATTAAAACAAAATTGTTTTCCCATTTTGCCCGCTGAAAAAAATGGCTATAAAACATTTATTTCGAGGGGGAAAGGGGGGGGGGGGGGGGGTTAAACTCCTCACGTAATTAATGTACGTTTTGTGTGTGTTTTTTTAAGAACACTAAAATATTTAATTAAGTAGGAAAAATATATAGGAAAATGGAAAAAAAATCATATATTATATCGGCTGAATCTATCTCTTGACGTTAACATTTTAGGTTTTAAAATACTTTTTTCACTGTTCTTGTGGTTCATTTGTTTATTTTTTTCTTTTGTTTTTGTTTTCATTGTAGTCGGTACAATGTATACATCGATCAAATATCGGTGAGTACTTACGTATAATTGTTTGATCGTTTGTGTAGGTAATTAAGGGAACTCAACTGGTGTATAATAATAATATATCGATCATGGAAATTTCAAATGCTGTAAAGGACAATAAATCCAAAAGTTAGTTTTATGAAATTTTTCTCCATTTTTTTCTTTTGATCTGCGTCGTCGAAATATTTCTTGAAAAACGTGCACTTTAAGAGGATTTTTTTTCAGAAAAAATTATAAGTAAATTAAATACTGTTTTTATAGAAAATTAGTAAAGAATGTTAAGTGTTCTGAGAGATCTGTTAAATGTTATTTTATATTTAAAAAAATCGTAATTGTAGGTCTTTTTAATTTTGTTATAAAATAAAAAAAAATCTTCTTTTTCATCTCCTAAACATTTAACATTTTGTCCCTTAAAGCATTTCAAATTTCTATGATCGATATTGTCCGAAAAATGTAATTATCTTATTAATAGCCGATTGATTCCTAACGCTGAACGTTTAGGTTTTTTTTTTTTTTTTTTTTTAAAAAGAAAGACAAACATTCCCGGGTTACGAATAACCCAACAACATTTGAAAATCTCCTACTACCACCACACTAAGCGGAAGATGTTGCTTGTGTTGTGGTGGAGGACTTAGCCAGCCGAGGAATCGAACACGGAACGCCTGGGTGGGACCCAAACGCGATGCCCACTGAACCACTGACCGGTATTTCATTATCTGTCATTCTGTCCCTCTCAAAATAAGCTCACAAACACTTACGATACATGCGAATGCAAAACGTGCGAATGGGACAACTGCCGTCAACTCTGATATTTACCTACAGAAATCTTTCGAAAAGGGGTTTCGGGAGAAATCATTTTTCAACACCCAAAATTTCACGAAATTGTAATTTAAAAACAAAAATATGTGCTAAACAAAACAACTACGAGTATGTCGGTATGTTTTTATAATTTTGTAACTATGAGAATTGAGTTAGCAGCACTTTATCTTTAAATTAAATTTTCCGATAAATTATATATGTTTGACAGTGAATGTTTACGTTAATACGAAACGCATCGAAAATTTAAAAACATGCCGACCTAGCTTTCACCTTCTAGAAAGCGATATAAAAAAAAAACATTTCGTGCAATTTTCGATGTAGAAAAGTGTTTTTTCCTGGGCGTCCTTTTTGTAAGGGCTGAAAAGCTAATTCTATCATCTTAAATAAGTCTTCATGTAACCTCACAGCGGTTTGATAATGGCTTTAAACACCGATACAGCTTTTTCGTTGTTTGTTTTTGGGGTGTTATGCCGTGTTGTGCCACCTCCTTCTTTAGCCGACGTTTCGGACAGCGTTGCAGTGTCCATCATCAGGGCAGATCCGGCAGATCCGTCGATCCGTCGATCCGTCCATCATCAGGGCAGATCCGGCAGATCCGTCGATCCGTCGATCCGCCGGATCTGCCCTGATGATGGACATTGCAACGCTGTCCGAAACGTCGGCTAAAGAAGGAGGTAGCACAACACGGCATAACACCCCAAAAACAAACAACGAAAATGCTTTTGGCCGTGAAAATCTAAAAACGTATCTGACCGAAACAGCTGTAAAAAAAAGAATGCAGATCTTAATAACAACGTTAATAAGTTAAATCTCATTAATTAAGTTCCACAAATGACTTTTATTTCAATGGTAAGCGATTTGTAAATACGTGAATACTCGAAAATGATCCGATTTTATAGATGAGACAGTTTCACCGCTCTGAACCCGTTATAAAAAATAATGGTTAAAAATTCCCCCTAGTTTAAATTAATAACAACTCGACGACTCCTCTGTATTGCCAGCGCAGAAAAACAATGCTGCAAAAATTAAAACAATACAAAATCTGGGCCTATTTCATAATTCCATAGATTCGTTCTAAATCATGGGTGGCCAACCTTTTCAGCAGCCGGGCCAGTTTTTAGAAATGAGACTTCCTACGGGGCCGTACAACAAAATTTGTTTTATTATTCAAAACAAACAATAAATATATTGTTTTTTTCAAGATACTTACAAAAATGAGAATCAAACATATTTACTGCCTTTACCGCGGGCCGCGGTTTGGCCACCCTTGTTCTAAATGCTAATCTGGCTAAGAGATAATCTGATTTCTTTGCAGCTGCGTTTCTATAGTGGACTGTCTGAACCTTTCGAGAATAATTAATTTGGCACCGTTAAGTGACAACACTGGCTTCCTTCAATGCTAATTGCGCTTTAGTCGATGTTTTGATCAGGAAATTAATAGTTTTTTTTATTTATTTAATGGAATAATTATTGGTAAAGCCTGATGTAAATAATTTCATGCTTCATCAATGTTTTCAGACGTTAGATTAATGTTTGATTTGATTTTTTTAACTCGTAAGAATGCCAGACAAAGTTATAGGTTCTGATGATGGGAAAAATTGATTAGACCATTTTCTGGTCCGATTTTAGTGGTTTTGAGTTTTTTCTAGCTCTACTAAACAACCTTGAGGTGATTTTTCGCAGTGATGCACCGCGTTGTATAAAATTCGGAATTAAATGGAGGTTAGGCATATGCTGATGAGACGCAGACCACGCAGAGCAGAGCAAGGCAGGTTGTTTAATGTATGAATGTGTGTGAAAAGACATACGCTGCGCTGGGATGCACGTGTTACGCCGAGTGGCCGCGGCGTAGATTCTGCGCAACATATGCCCGGCGGGCAGTATTTCCCGTGAGAATCTAACTTTTTCTGGTATTTGTGCTTTGAAAGACTATAAATAAAAAGTAAATTATTAATTTCAAAGTCAGAATTGGACTCAGAGCTCGACATTCTCACAAACGACCAGCGTCCAAGCAGACGCAAGCTGAACTAAGCTGAGTCTAATGTCCACTTGAGACAAAATGTCTAGAGAAAGTCTCGAATCTGGTCTCAGGGTGCTATCCACTTGAGATCTTTGCAGTCTCGAGATTGCTGCCGGAGACTCGCCAGAGACTTAGGTCTCCAGAGCTAGATAATTCCGCGTCCATTTGAGACTATGTGACTTGTTTGCTAGTTGTTTGTTTATAAAAAAAATAAATTGCAAATGGATTCGCGTCAGGCTCTGGCAGTTTTAATAGCATATAAAGTTGTTTTAAACTAATGTTCTACGTTCCATAAAAATTATTTTTCCTCATACAGATTAATTAGTTCAATAAATTAATTAAAATGCTAGCATTTTGATCAGAAGTGTCAAACAAAAGTCTCAATTCTTCCAACAACGCCGGAAGACAGGAAACAAAATCGCAAGAGCAGAAATGAACACTTCCACTTGGGACACGTGCAGTCTCGGGACAGTCTCCGAGACAAGCACCGGCTAGTATCGGAGAGCCCTCTCAGGCCATATCCATTTGAGAGTCCAGTCTCGAGGCAACTCTCGAGACTTTTTGTCTCAAGTGGACACTTAGATTGATCTTGATTACTTGGAGACCGAAATATTGTGTAGTGTCTCTTTTCCAACTCATTCTCTCCATCCGACCCCTTTCTTTCGCTAACAACATACCCTATTTGGCATTTCATGGTATAATTATGCGTAATAACGATGTAGTCTTGTCCAACTGCGCAGTACTCGTAAGAACAAACAAGGGCAATTTTATTCCTTGTCTATTATTTAGTCTCACACTTAATAGGGTAATTGTAAATAAAAGAAATAAACTGCAAGTAAACGGCAATTTAAGTGTAAAATTAGCCCGTCAATTGCACCTTTTCATTTGCTATAAAGTTTTCTAGAGTTCCGTGTGACGTAAGTGGCCCGGTTTACAAATCGCGCTTATTGAGATAAAAGTTAATATAAAATCATGTACGAGTATGTAAATTAGTAGAAGATTTTAAAATTTCCAAGTCAATTATTTAATTAAATGAAACAACTAACTTTGTGTACCCCACCTTAATTATCGACATGTTTCGAAACCGATGGTTTCTTCGTCAGGATAATATTTAAATAAAGAAGATACCTAATTATTAAATAATTATCCTGATGAAGAAACCATCGTGCGCGAATAAATTTTATTTGATTAATTTGTGTTATTTCACAATTAATTAATAAAAATAATATATGTTATATTTGCGGCACGTTCCAGAGTGGAAGATACTCTCAGTATCGCCCTGGTGTAAGACCACCATTCAGAATTGAAACGTTGCTTAATAATGGCTTTAGCCGTGTTTAGTGACTACTTTCCCACCTTCCTCTCTCCCATCTCCCTCCCTTCCCCACTTACCTTCAGCCTCACAACATACTCCAATTGGGGATTCCATAGTCTCACTGGCTCCAGAAGGGAGCAGTTGGGACTCTTGTGAGGTTTCTCTATAAAAAAAAAAAAAAAAAAAAAAAATGACGTCACAAAGTGATTTTGCGAATTCTGAAGAAATCGATGATTTAAACTCAATTGTACTATAATTAACTAATAAATGTAAACTTTTAAGTGTTTTGGCACTTCTCTCTCCCAAAATACAAACGTTGAAAACCACTATTCAGTTTTCTTTTTGTGAGAGTGTCACTTTCGCTGGCATGATGAAAATAAAGTGCTTTTGTCAAGAAATCTTTAGATCAATTACAAATGTCTGTTTCATTCTCTTGTCATCAACTTAAGATGAAGCTATACGCCAAATTACTATTTAGATTTATCTTTAGTCCGAATCGGTTTACATTATGAATATAAAAAAATGCTATGGATACATTGAAGCTTTTCCTACTATCTCTATTTATTGGATTTATAATAAAATTATTAATTACGTTACAAAAAATATAAGCATAAAGTACTAAATAATGTGTTTTTTCATTACATAAATATGAAGTTATATCTTTAAAAAATAACCCTTTATGGCTAAGATTATTTTTGACTCTATCCATTGACAATTTTTTTTTGGTTCTTGTAAAATTGTTCATAAAAAAAATAAATACAACTTTGGTTTATTACTTTCCGCGTGCAGATAATACCAAAAACACGTGGAGTTTTAAAAATGTAAGAATTCTTGTACTAACCGCCCATTGATTAATCAATCAATTAATTTTGCTTTTCCCAAACACGTTCATTAAAGAACATATTATATATTTAAGAATTAAAATATATACCGGGATTAAATAATTGCTTTTCCAAGAACATATGTTCGCTAGTATGTCTTCTGCGCGCAAACTGTATCTAAATTTCTCTAAATAAACATCTTTAATGGTAAGTATGGTCCTGTATATTTTCCTAATTAAAAAAAATACATTTTTAGGCAGCATCGCGTTAATTGGTCAGATGCGTTGTACATATAGTTTCGTCTGGATGGATGCAATGTTTTAGCCATAGGTTTTTTATGTTTGTCTAGTCTAAAGTTAGAAGTAAGATTATAGAAATGTATTGAAATTTGTACAGCGCCCTTTAGGTGATTTTTCACAAAAACGGCGCTATACAAGTCATCCAAATATTATTATTATTAAGAAGTCAAATATTTCTGACGTTTATATTCCTCTTAATTTGTTCCATAAGCGTTTCAATCCAATAATAATAATAAGGTAAGTATAAGCTATTATGTATAATCTCTCTCATTAAAAAATTAGGCATATTAGATTTGTCAAAGAATTTGTATATAAAAATTAAAAATAACAGCCATTTTAAATACATGTAGGATTACGAAAGATTTTTTAAATATTTATATTGAGGGATCAGTAGGATTTATCGGTCAAATTAGGAATTCCACTGAGCCGAACCCTCTGATATGGAAATATCTGGAGTCAGTGAATTATTTTCCCATTCAATAGTCTGGTAGGTTAACATGTTATTTTGTATTAATTATACTTATATAATACACTTGCATAGCGTGGATTTACTAGATTATATTTTTTATGGAAAAGTGTGTGAAAGGGTTAGGGAAAAGGGAAAGGGTCCTATGGGAAAAACTAAACCCGGACCTAAATGTCTGGTGCGAAAAAAAAAATAAATTATGAAGCTCAAATTTTAAAACGTAAGTAAGATAATATTATTGTAGAAGATTTAGAAGAGATATACATCAGTGTAGTAATGAATGTAAAACAATATAGCTAAATAAAATGTTCGCACAAAAAAAAAAATCCGCGTATAAGTTGTGGCACGAATAGAAAAACCGTACTTAATAAGGGAACGTAGGTCTATTATTACTGAATGCTTCTTACTGGGGTGTATAAAACCTGCAAACTTCCCTTCCAGCTGCTATTTCAGTATTAGAACTCCTAAAGAACGCCAGAAAGATGGCTGTCAAATACTTTGACTGTTACAAATTCCTAGTGATACCTTTGTGGTTTCTTGGTTGGAATCCTTACCAAATGAGAGTTCGTTTGCAGAAAGTAATCAGCACCACCTGCTTCATAATACATCTCACCACTGTAATTATCTGTGTGATAATTTTGTTTTACCAGCACTACGATTCAGCTAGAGACAAAATTCTCGCCACCTTTTATGGAAGCAATATAATCATCCACGCAGGAAAACACTGCAGCCTTTTCTTCTGCAGAAAATCTATAGAAAGTGTGGTGGATTTCTTTAATAAGCACCTCACACCAGAGGAAGAGGAATATCAAACAGTTATTAAAAATAAAACCAAGCCCGTAATAAAGTTTATATACCTATTTTTAGGAAGCACCATTTTCATGACCATTTTGGTTATTTTGCTACCAATTATCCAAAAATACTGTGTTGAGGAACGCGAAATTCTTTTCCCTTTGTTAAGAGCTGATTTTGTTACCCGAAGTTTCATTGTTGTCATTATCTCTTTGACGTCATCAATTTATAATTGTCTTTTTATAAGTTTTTGTGATTTCATCAATGCGAACATGGATGTTATGATTTACCAAATATTTCGAATTGAATATGAACAGGGATTCGATAAAAGTGAACTCAGAAAGTCGTTGAAGACGGTTATGCAACGACATGCAGCCATATTGACGTAAGTATTAAATTTTTTGGTCACCATAAGAAACATTTTCCTCATCATCATAACATCTAAGGGTAGATTTGTGTTCCTCCACGAAAGCTCTCCATTGGCACTCGTCCCTCGCCATTCACCCCCAGTCCCAAGACCTTTCAATCCTGCCCTAATTTTCTTGACGAAATCATCATACTTATGTATATCTTGATCTGCGTCTGTTTATCAATATAGATTGTAGTAAACCAATTTTGCAGGCGATTCCACAAAATTATTAATTATTAATTATTAATCAAGTTTAATTTGTAGAACTTTTTTGTAGTATTTTAATTTTAAATATGAGATAACCTTATTGATTTCCGAGTAAAATTTTGGAAATTATTAATGGTTATTAGTATCCCTCGTGTAAAGTTTCTCCAATTATTGTATTGTTTAAATTTGACTGAAAGTCATCATATTAGTTATTCACGATGATGTTATTCATGGGGTTCTTTTAATAGCATAATTAAGTATTTCTTAATGTACTCATTTTTGCACTATGCTTGAATATATCTAATAGTGGCGAACAAATTATATTTAATTATATAAATTGTATTTTTATAAATTAAAAAGTCATATTATGGAATATATATACATTTTCCCGCCAATAAACATTGAAACCATGTTAACTTGTTCGTAAGAATTTCAGTCCCGTTTTTAACCGTTTTACGAACAAAATGATCGCATTTTAGAATAACATTTTTCTCCGTGTACCCGACAAACAGTGATTCCTGACATTATTTGGAGTAAAAAATGTAAATGAAATTTTGATCTCCGGTAAATTTTTTTTTTCAAAACCTATTACTTTTTTATGTTTTTGTAGAAAAAAAAACATCAAAAATGTCACCGGATCCCAAAATTTTATATACATTTTTTACTTCAAATGATGTCAGGAGTTACTGGTTAAAGTTTGTTGGGTACGTGCCGATACATCCTGTGTATTCAATAATTATATTATTGAAATAAATCCTAGTGAGAGGGGAATAAATTTTACTTTGAAATTTTCATGGGCAAAATGACGCTGGAAAGGATGAAATGAACATTTTATTTTTAATCTCATTTTTTATGGATTTTGAAAAAAACTTTTATTGCACCCGTTGCTTTAAAAAATATCTCTCTTTCATGACACCTGACGTTGTATTTTTACGAGTATATTGTGCTGTCCAAAGGTAGTCAGGGATATTAAGATTGGGCAACCAGTAGCTTGATTCGGGAGATTGAAGGTGTTCTTAAATAGTTTGCCTTTGAATCACTCTCACTGGGGAACCTAGGACATTATTTTCAAATAGACATTTGAGTCAGTTTTTAATGTTTGACATTTTTATTTAATTAAGAAACACAATCGATCTAATAGTTACATATTATAATTAACTTCTATTTAGCTTGTTTAGCAGGAGGCCCTGAGAAAAATTATTTCCCTCAGGTCCTATGTCATCTTTGAAGATGGTGTGTGGAGGGTTTTTTTGAGGAGAGGAAGGAGTGAACGTGGGTCTTGAAAAGAACCATGTTTTAAAAAGGAGGAAACATAGTGGCTGGAAAATCGTTCCACAGCCGAGCTGTTGAACACAAGAATGAGTCTTAGAAGCGACCCGTTCTCATGTGACAAATGTTAACCGTGTACATATGTTGGGCGCGCGTTTGGCGTGTTTCCCGACTATGCACCGGTTCCGAGGGGATCAATGACGCTACTTCCTCGGAGAATTTTCCATTGAAATACTGGTAAAACAAGGATAGCATTCCCACCCGACGCCTGTGTTCTAAAGATTGCAATCCGTTTGTTAAGACGGGAGAATCTATCAAGTGGACCGCCCGTTTCTGCACAGAGTCGAGGTTTTTTTTCAGGTACATTGGGGCTCCTGACCAGAGATGGCTGCCAAATTCAACCGTGGGGCGTACTTGCGATTTGTACAGTTGTGCACTATTAAAGTATCTGCGGGCCCTGTACAGTACGCCCAGTTTCTGGGAGGCTAACTTAACTCTGGCCTCAATGGAGCCCCCGTACCTGAGCTGGTCACTTAGAGTTACACCAAGCATATCAATGGATGACCTGTTCTCACCATCTACGCAAAATGTCGCTAATAACTCTTTTCGACGGACCGCTTTTTCATCACTCATTTAATTGTTTTTGCTCTCCTGTAAAATTTACTTTCTTGACTTACGACACTTTTCTCTTTGATGTGCAAAATAAAAATATTTTAAATTTTTATTAAGTATTCTTTTATTTTCAGCGCCAACGATCTTCGATGTAAGGCTTTTTATTGGCTGGTGTTTTTACAGCAGTCAGTAAGCACATTGTGCCTTTGCTTTGCATTGATTAATTTAGAGGTAAGTATCAATAAAACCTATCAATATAAATAATATTCAAACAATACGTAACAGAAAAAAAAATGTTTTCCAACTAGAAAATTTCGCTAACCATATCATTGAAAATAACCATAGATTTGAAAAAAAAATACAGGCATAAATATTCTTAATATTGTAATAAAGAAAAACTCTTAGATAACTTAGAAGCTTTAGAAATAATAAAAAAAAACCCTTAAAACAATGAGTCGATTATCAATAAACCAAAAATATTATCTTATAGCCCAATCTTAAATCTGTTCCCTTTCGATGTCCGTTCTGTTCCCTTCCACAACTCTCCACTAATTTGTAGCCACGCCCTCATCCCCACCACAATACTTAGTAATAAATTGTACCCTCCCACTGTTTTGTGATTGTCAAATCATTGCATGTTTTCATTGAGGAAGGAACGGTTGTTCCGAAACCGGTCGGCGTTAATTAAATAAGTTTAGTTTGTGACCGAGTCTTAAATTCAGAATCTCCCATTTGCCGGACATCTCACCACAAATGTACGAATATTTTTATTTATTACTTTCAGGATACAAGCATAATGGTTGTTTTGCCATACCAGTTTATTGAAATATGCATATTCTGTCACTTTGGACAAACGGTGGAAAATAAGGTAAGGATCTGTTAAACTATTTAAAGACTGAAATTATTTGTTACGCATGTAAGTATATAGCCATCAGCAAGAAATAAAAAGCAAACTTAATATCAACAAAACACAAACAACTTGAGGAAATCTTCCTGCAATGCTTAGATATGTTGCTAGAATGTTGCTAGAAATAAAAATGTTCATGGTAGGCAGTATTTATATCCCACCGAATTCAAGCAATGAAGGATACGGGTGCTATAGTGAGGAAGTGGAAGTTATTTTAAGTTAGATTAATTGAGAAAATTTATAATTTTAATGGTCACCTACGCAATATGTTGATATCACTTCAGTTACTAATAATTTGATTCTTTTTGGAAAAGGTTTTTAGCATGTAGGTATGTATATTCCAATCATAAAATGTAAGCCAAATACCTTTCCAAAATACCCCTCCCCCCCTCCCCCCATACACACAAGCCCTGCTTTTTTATGGGGGTAAATCAAACATATATATTTTATAATTAATTAGTGTATAAAATGTATTTGTAATTTATGTATCTTTTTTGAATTATTAATAAAAAAAAACATAAAAAAAATGTTACTCAAAGGAACTTATTAATCTACTTATCACCAAAAAACTTAAACATAGAATCTTACTAATATTATAAACGTGAAAGTTTGTATGGATGTATGTGTGTTTGTTACTCTTTCACGCAAGAACTACCGAATGGATTTTGATGAAACTTTACAATAATATAGCTCATACATCAGAATAACATATAGGCTATAATTTATAAAGATTATAGCTATTTTCCATATATTACAAATAATTATTATTGTTTAATAGAAAAAGTAAAAATTTTAGAATGATATTTTGCAAAACAATAATTGTTAAAACAAAATTCTATGTTAGAAAATAAATAAATTGGTGAATTTATTTGAAGTACTCGCCTATTACTTTGAATCAAGAATTATAGATATTTTAAATAAACAGGTTAAGAATTTTGGTATAAACATAGAAAGGACATAGGAAAAGAAAATAGGATACTCGAAGTACTAATCCCGCGCGGACGAAGTCGCGGGCATAAGCTAGTAATATATATTATCATAAAATTTCTGATTATAATGAATTTTGTAAAAAAAATATCTGCGACCTGCTATCGTAACTACATAAATGAAATTCAAAACTCCATAATAAATAATGTTAGTTATTTTTGGAAATTCTCTAAATCACTTAAAGATGTTGATTTTCCGACCATTTTGCACTTCAATGGAAGCCATTGCAATAATACAGATGGTTTTGATAACTTGTGTGAAATTTTTAAAAAATTGTTTATTTAACTGACTCAAATAATGCTCTTGTTCCAACAACAATTCTAGATGAAACTCTTGATATATCATAGTGCACCATAAGGTCCGCAAGTCTCTCTGAAGTAATAAGTAAAAATAAATCCCTAGATGGCCTCAACTCGGCGGGTCCGGAAAATATCTAGAGAATATTTATCAAAGTAATTGCTCTTCCATTAACGAAACTTTTAAATGTATTTTTATCTAGTGAAAATTTTCTTAATAAGTGGATATTTGACTCCAATTTTCAAAAACGGCGTCAAGAGTGATGTTACAGACCAATATGTATCCAATCCACCTTACCTAAGCTCTTTGAAAGCCTAATACTGGATAAACTTTTTACAAAAATAAAACCTGTAATATCACCATATCAGTTTGGATTTATGTCAGGTAGAAGTACTCTTTCCAACTTAGTTATCTATGAAAATTTTACTAACAAAGCATTTAAAGAGAAAAAAAACAAGTAGATTCTGTTTATACTGATTTTAGAAAAGTCTTTGATACAATTTCCCATGCAATTCTTGTTTGGAAATAAGGAAAGTTAGGTATACGCGGCAATATATTAGCTGGTTTAAGAGTTATCCTACTATTAGACCACAAATTGTTAAAATAAAATGTTTCATGTTGGAAAAAAATTATGCAACAAGTGGAGTCCCACAGGGTTCACACCTTGGTCCAATCTTGTTTATCTTGTTTATAAATGATTTTACAATAATATTTCATGACGTGTCTATCATACTTTTTGCTGATGGCCTTAACATTTTTAGAATTATTCAAAATATTTCCCGTTGTGAAATTCTTTAAGATAATAAATATCAACAAATTGTTAATTTGGTGCAATGAAAATAGACTTTACTTAAATATCTCTAAAGGTCAATTGTCGTCAATAGAAAAATACAATAAAAACGCCATAATAATCGTAAATTTTTTCCTAATTTTTAAGCAATAAAAAAACGTAGAAATACCCTATTGATGGTCTAGAATTGCTTGTATTGATTAGCTGTCGAATTCAGGTCAGGATTATTTCAGTGTAGCAATTCTGGGACTAACTACCATATGTATTCCTCTTTGCCCAGAATTCTAATGGAGGGAAATAATTATACTAATTCAGCGAACATCTTCAATTTGTCACTAAACAAATATAAAATGTTGTTACTAAATCAGTTCAGTTATGTACAATAAATACTATATATTTTACTGCTCATATGTAAAAGCCCCTAAAAGGGCGTTAATATTAGGTCCTTACATATGAAATTGGCGTTTTGCCATACTGGCAACTTTGATTTCAAAATAAATATCTTCTCTTTGGTTAAGAATTCCAAATTCAAATTTATACAGCTATTTACTCATGTATTTATGTTTCGAAAATTATAATTAATTTGTTTTTTCCTTAATTGTTTTTATAAGGACCTAATATTAATAAACAAAAAAGAAAATATTTATTTCAATGACGTATAAGTTGACGTATCTTTGGATAAATTGCACAACTAACTTAGGCGCTCAGCTCACCGGAGAAACTGAAACCAAACTAAAACTGGCTGGTTGCTATGGTTTCCAACCAAACGTCTAAGACGGCGCTACTCAATTTTACGATTTCAGTATATTATCTTAACTTGTTTAACCATGACGAAGAACCGAAGCTACAATCATAACAACTAGCATTGCAACTTTCGAGTCACTGCTTGCGTTGCTATTGACAACGGGTTTTTGAGAAATTGTGTAGTATACAGGCCATCATTTTGACAAAAAAAGGCTAGCGAGTTAAGTTGAAAACTGGTTTTTTCAGTTTCTCCATATGCACTTTTTTGAAAATTTTAAAAAACGTAACACAAAGTATACGGTTTATAAATGAGTAGCTATTAAAGTACCTACTTACAAGCTGCGTGATTTCAGAGGAAATTTTGGTATCGATTTATTAAATGAGAGAAAATTAGAAACATAATTTTTTACACTCGATGTCTAGTATTTATAGAACTGTTAGTATAATTTATTCTTGTGAATTGTATTTTCAGAGTGAAGAAATAGCTTTTGCATTCTACTCCACCCCTTGGCCTGAAATGGATCCTTCGGACAGAAAGCTTATCCTGGTGGCTTTACACAATTCTCAAAAGACACTTAAAACTTCTGGAGGCCCATTCAACAACCTCAGCCACGAAACTTTAAAAAATGTAAAACAATTTATTTTTATTCTAGTACTTTTTCGGCACTGTACACATCTTCTATGCTGTTAAGCATGAAAACGAAAGTCACCAGTTATACGAGACTTTTGACTTCTCATCCCCAAATATTCCGATGGATTCGGTTGTCTTTTTGAGAAAGACTTTCGATATTTGAAAAAGTTTGATTATTTTCACCAGAAGTAAGAAAAATCAATTTTTACTTCATTCACATTTGACACGCCATCAAGAAATTTCTGTCCGTTCGACAAGAACAATTGACTGTAACGACATTTTTAAATTTAGTTTTTAAATTTATTATTTGAAACATGTTTAGTGTTACAATATTTTTAAAACATAATATAATATAATATTTCAACCACTCTCTTAATAATGCCGATGCTTGTGCTTAGGAGAGGATATATTACAACTATTTTAATTTCTAATATTATTACAAAAACTATTCGTTATTTTTATAAAGTAAAGTAATGAAACATATGTGAGTTATAAATGATACAAACAAAGCAATATAAGTAATAAAAACATAGATAAGTTATAAATGATACAAGGGAATAATAAGCAGAAACATAATATCAAACACTTGGACCAGTTATTTCCAAAAATTTCATTTGAATTTCCTTTAAATCGTCATTCACCGAAAAATTGGGTTGTTTCAACCTCCGTCAGAATAAATTTCAACGAAAATTTCAGAGAAATGTTTCAAAAAATTAAAAGATTCTTTTTTGATTTCAAATTTGACACGCAATCACGTCTTCCAACATTTCAAATACAGAGATAGAAATGGGTTGTTTCCTCAAAAACTCCAAAATAACGTTCGATAAATTTGAAAATTTCACTCAGTGTTCCCCGCCGAATCACAATTTTGACGTCTGCGCATGCGCCTTCCATTGAACGCTAAACGTTCGAATTTGGCTGATCACATTTAAAAAATTTCACATCATATTTCTATGGTATTTTCTTTGAAATTTCTTCTGACGGATGTTGAAACAACCCAAATTTTCGGTGAATGACGATTTGAAGGAAATTAAAATTTGAAGGGAATTCAGAAACAACTGGTCTTATGAAATTTTCGTTGAAGGAAATTCATACGTGAAATTTTCCGAAACAACTGGCCCTAAGAAAAGCTATGAGGTGGTATTAGAGAATTTTTAAGTATATATTTTTTAAATTTGTCATAGTTTTACTCCGATATTATATCTAGTGGTAATTAATTAAGTTTGATTGCCCATGCCCATGGGTATTGACATGCCTATGAACGTAATGTGCTATGCATTCTCCCTTTAACCTAACTTAACCGAACAGCGTATATTTTCTTATTTTTATTTCCACATATAGTCGATCCCCACATACGCTTCTATCGGGTAAGGTTAAGAGGACATGCACATTGCACGTACAATCGTTCCCGCATCGATAAAGTCACTGAAAAACTTCCAGTACTTTTCCACTTGTGTTTTGCTTCCGACACTCAAGTAATTAGGTACACTTTGTCATTTTTATTGAAATTTATTGTAAGTGCGTTTTTTTCTTTTCCAGGTATTGCAGTCAGCATATTCTTATTACGCAGTTCTGAAAGAAATAAAATAGTGACTTGCTCGTATACCACATTTTTCTTATATTGTAAAAACATTTTTTTACGAAAAGTTTATGCAAAAAATTTGTCAAGAAAACACGATTATTATTGAACTCCAAGTTATAATTACACATTGAAAAACATGCTGTCGCTGTTACCATGTTTGTGTTTTAATTTGATTTATGAACCTGCCTTTCAATAAACACACATAATTTATTTCTTTAAATATGGAAATTAAATGTATATGTATTACGTTAATTTTTTCTATTTATTTAAGGTCTTACCAACTAAAATATTAAAAATTTTTTTTACACACTTATTTTGTTTAGACATTATTAAAAAATCATAAATACTAATGATTAAAAAATTAATTTTTCGAAGAAAACTTCTTCGGAAAGGTTTTCACTTTGTGATGTCATTATTTATTTTAATTAAAAGACAAAATAACTTTGTTTTCATCACTTTTTATTTATACACATTCTACATGTTTCGTGAACGATGTTCACCTCATCAGGAACAAATGTATACTAAACTTAAAAATTAAATATAGATTACATATGGGAGGAAAGGCTAGAAGAAAGGGGAAGGGGTAAGGGTGGGGGAAGTTAATTACAATTAGGAATTTCAAAGTCATTAGCAGGGAAAGACCGGTTAAGGGGGAAAAGGTTCAAAAGAGGGTTTATAAAAATTTTCTGCTTATTTATTATGTCAGCTTTATTATTTACATTTTTTCTAATTTCTAATATTTTTAAATTATTTATCTGTGATGCCTTGTAACCCGTGTGTAATACTTTAAGCCCATCGTTTTTGTCAAAATTATGATCATACTTTAATAAATGATCTGCAAACTCAGATTCACTGTTGCCATTTAATGCCCTGAGATGTTCCTTAACCCTTACTTCAAAGTTTCTATTGGTTCTACCTATATAAAAGTAATTACAATCTTTGCAATTGAGTCTATAAACGCCCGATTTTTTTGTTTTATTTTCGCTATCTTTGTTGTTAAGGATGAATTTTTTTAATTTATTATTTGTATAAAATGCTGGTTGTATAGTACCGGGAATGTTTTTACAAATTATTTTTGACATATCGTTATCAACAAATAGAATTCTACGCCATTGATTATTAATATGTTTGGAAAAAGGGTAGATATACAGTTTTAAGAATTTCTGTTTATTCTTTTTATTTAGTATTTGATCTATTAATTTAGTAGAATAACCATTATTAACTGCTATTTGTTTAATGAGGTTTAACTCCAAAGTATAATTAGGAACAGACAAAGGAATCGAAAGGAACAGACAAAGGAATCGGAATAATTATACTTTGGAGTAATTATACCTCATTAAACAAATAGCAGTTAATAATGGTTATTCTACTAAATTAATAGATCAAATACTAAATAAAAAGAATAAACAGAAATTCTTAAAACTGTATATCTACCCTTTTTCCAAACATATTAATAATCAATGGCGTAGAATTCTATTTGTTGATAACGATATGTCAAAAATAATTTGTAAAAACATTCCCGGTACTATACAACCAGCATTTTATACAAATAATAAATTAAAAAAATTCATCCTTAACAACAAAGATAGCGAAAATAAAACAAAAAAATCGGGCGTTTATAGACTCAATTGCAAAGATTGTAATTACTTTTATATAGGTAGAACCAATAGAAACTTTGAAGTAAGGGTTAAGGAACATCTCAGGGCATTAAATGGCAACAGTGAATCTGAGTTTGCAGATCATTTATTAAAGTATGATCATAATTTTGACAAAAACGATGGGCTTAAAGTATTACACACGGGTTACAAGGCATCACAGATAAATAATTTAGAGATATTAGAAATTAGAAAAAATGTAAATAATAAAGCTGACATAATAAATAAGCAGAAAATTTTTATAAACCCTCTTTTGAACCTTTTCCCACTTAACCGGTCTTTCCCTGCTAATGACTTTGAAATTCCTAATTGTAATTAACTTCCCCCACCCTTACCCCTTCCCCTTTCTTCTAGCCTTTCCTCCCATATGTAATCTATATTTAATTTTTAAGTTTAGTATACATTTGTTCCTGATGAGGTGAACATCGTTCACGAAACATGTAGAATGTGTATAAATAAAAAGTGATGAAAACAAAGTTATTTTGTCTTTTAATTAAAAGATTAAAAAATACTTACAAGAAGTACACGATATTTAAAAATGCATCATTGTGTGCTTACTTGAATTTAGATATATATTAAAGTAACTTAAATGTATATATTTTAAGTTTTTAATGAAATAAATCGATATTAAATTTTTAATTTAAAAATTTGATACGGGGAATAATTAATCTTTCTCATTGGAACTTCCCTGTACAGTTGTAAGCATTTTTAAACTTTTATTCTCAGCCGCTAGTCAATCGCTCTTAATACTTATTTTAAGCTCCAAAATGACTTTTATTTCAATGGTAAGCGATTTGTAAATGCGCGAAGACAAGAAAATGATCCGATTTTATAGATGAGGCAGTTTCACCGCTCTCAACCCGTTATAAAAAATTATGGTTCAAAATTCCCCCTAGTTTAAATTAATAACAACTCGACGACACCTCTGTATTACCAGCGCAGAAAAACAATGCTGCAAAAATTAAAACAATACAAAATCTGGGCCTATTTCATAATTCCATAGATTCGTTCTAAATGCTAATCTGACTAACGAGATAATCCGATTTCTTTGCAGCTGCGTTTCTATAGTGGACTGTCTGAACCTTTCGAGAATAATTAATTTGGCATCGTTAAGTGACAACACTGGCTTCCTTCAACGCTAATTGCGCTTTAATCGATGTTTTGGCCAGGAAATTAATAGTTCATTTTTTATTTAATGGAATAATTATTGGTAAAGCCTGATGTAAATATTTTCATGCTTCATCAATGTTTTCAGACGTTAGATTAATGTTC
Source organism: Limnephilus auricula (assembly GCA_951813805.1). NCBI lineage: Eukaryota > Metazoa > Arthropoda > Insecta > Trichoptera > Limnephilidae > Limnephilus > Limnephilus auricula. The sequence continues at coordinate 7,202,105 of OX638401.1, forward strand.
GATTTGATTTTTTTAACTCGTAAGAATGCCAGACAAAGTTATAGGTTCTGATGATGGGAAAAATTGATTAGACCATTTTCTGGTCCGATTTTAGTGGTTTTGAGTTTTTTCTAGCTCTACTAAACAACCTTGAGGTGATTTTTCGCAGTGATGCACCGCGTTGTATAAAATTCGGAATCAAGTAGAGGTTAGGCATATGCTGATGAGACGCAGACCACGCAGAGCAGAGCAAGGCAGGTTGTTTAATGTATGAATGTGTGTGAAAAGACATACGCTGGGCTGGGATGCACGTGTTACGCCGAGTGGCCGCGGCGTAGATTCTGCGCAACATATGCCCGGCGGGCGGTATTTCCCGTGAGAATCTAACTTTTTCTGGTATTTGTGCTTTGAAAGACTATAAATAAAAAGTAAATTATTAATTTCAAAGTCAGAATCGGACTCTGAGCTCGACATTTTCACAAACGACCAGCGTCCAAGCAGACGCAAACTGAACTAAGCTGAGTCTAATGTCCACTTGAGACAAAATGTCTAGAGAAAGTCTCGAATCTGGTCTCAGGGTGCTATCCATTTGAGATCTTTGCAGTCTCGAGATTGCTGCCGGAGACTCGTCAGAGAAAAAGGTCTCCAGATCTAGATAATTCCGCGTCCATTTGAGACTAGTTTGAGAGTCAATACGCAGTCTGCTGCCTGACTTGTTTGCTAGTTGTTTGTTTCTAAAAAAAAAAAAAAAAAATGGATTCGCGTCAGGTCCTTGCATTTTTAATGGCATATGAAGTTTTTTTAAACTAATGTTTTAAGATCCATAAAAATTATTTTTCCTCATACAGATTAATTGGTTCAATAAATTAATTAAAATGCTAGCTTTTTGATCAGAAGTGTCAAACAAAAGTCTCAATTCTTCCGACTCCAGATTCTAATATCTACAGCATGTATGTCGGACGAATATCTACAGCTCATATGTTGGACAAATATCTATGACCTTCAGAGTGAAGACTAATATCTACAGAGCTAAGGTCGGATTAATATCTATGAGGGTCCCGGTGGTGACGAATATCTATGGAGCATAGGTGGGACTAATATCTACAGAGGGCAGCTGAGCAAGAGGTTGTACGGAAAATCATAAATTACTTCAATTACGTAAAGGCTTAAACGTTTAAAGTATGTACATGAAGTTTTTGCATAATATTACGTATTTTGCTGTAATGTTGAAATTGGCATAGCGCCTGCTCGCGTCAAGGCCAGAAAAACATCCCAGTATTCAAGTAGTTTTGCGGCTACGCAAGGATTGTGTAACATGGTTTGTGATACAAAAGAAAGTGCCCCCTTCGTAGCGCCTGCTCGGGTCAAGGCAAGAAAAGCATCCCAGTTTTCAAGTAGTTTAGCGGCTACGCTAGGTTTGTGTAACATAGTTTGTGATACAAAAGAAAGTGCCCCCTTCGTAGCGCCTGCTCGCGTCAAGGCAAGAAAAACATCCCAGTTTTCGAGTACTTAAGCGGCTACGCTAGGTTTGTGTAACATGATTTGTGATACAAAAGAAAGTTCTTTAAACTACAAACGCAATATTACGTTATGCCAATATGCTATACATAATTGCAAATCCAACCTCTGCCAGTACTGTAGATATTCGTCTACATCATTTGTTCTGTAGATATTAGTCAGCAGTTTGAGCTGTAGATATTCGTCCTCACTTTGATTCCCATAGATATTGTTCCAACATACCTCGTATAGATATTAGTCAACACATGGATTCTCATAGATATTGGTCCGCTTTGTTCAGTTTTTGAAATTCCTGTAGATATTAGTAGACGCCTCCAATTCTTCCAACAACGCCGGAAGACAGGAAACAAAATCGCAAGAGCAGAAATGAACACTTCCACTTGGGACACGTGCAGTCTCGGGACAGTCTCCGAGACAAGCACCGGCTAGTATCGGAGAGCCCTCTCAGGCCATATCCATTTGAGAGTCCAGTCTCGAGGCAACTCTCGAAACTTTTTGTCTTAAGTGGACACTTAGCTTTAGTCATCGAGTTCTGCGTCGTCCATCCTTCCAACCGTTCTGCTCCGCACTGCTCTGCACGGCCTGTGTCTCAGCATTCGGGAAAATCGGGAACAGGCCGCTAACAATAATACTCCTTATGTAGAAGATAATGGTAAGGTTTAAATTTCCGTTTAACTCCAGCAGCCTGTTTTGATTTATTTACGAAAAGAACATTGCCAAATTGTGCCACATCTTGTATATAACGGAATGTGATATGATTACATTGTATATTGTAACACATTTTCTGTAAATGATGAACATTATTTTTTTGAATAAACATTTGAAAAAAACGTCCAATTATTAAATTTTGCGCATAAATATAAACATAATGTGGTATTCTGAATAAACCATTTGACACTATCTAGGTAGCAATTAAAGATAATGTTGGTGGTTCTCAGTCGAAGTATGAGCCAGTATAATATGACCGAATCGGAATGAGATAGGTTAGCGCAGTGGCCCGGAAAGCCGAAGGTCCTGGGTTCGAGTCCCAGATGTATCGGTATCTTTTTCTGTTTTCTGTTTTAGATTATCGATTGAGTTTCACTAATATTACCTTTATTTATTAAAATATTATAATTTGAGGTTTAAATCATTAAGTTAAAAAAAAAATAAAATAATGTAGTTCATATTTTTATATCAGAATACGCATCAGTGATTATTCATGTTTATACCGAGCAATGGGATTATTACTAGATTGATTATTACTAGAGCGATATGACAGATTTTTAGTAAAAAAAATGGGATGTTTTCAATAGATCAATGTAAGTATAATTTATTTATTTATGCTATATTAAACAAATATATTATAATTGATAGGAATAATTGCACATATTTCATTAAGTTATCTTATTTAAAATAAGCAAAACTTTATAAAAATATTTTACTTGTCAAACCAATCTTAATTTTTGGATGTCGTGGAAATCAAGAACAATTGAAATATTTAATTACTTATATATAAAAAATTAAAATACATATGAATAAACTAGCACACATCAGTACTACATAGTTAATATACCTTCTTATTACAAAAGTATTTTTTTAGTTTAGTTGGGTATTTTGGCATCAAATCCCAAAATTAAGTTTTCTTAAGTATATTTTTTATTATATTTAATGACAATACAAATTAAAATTAAAATACAATATTAAGTACATTAAGAATACAAAGTGAAGTATTTTATCCTCAGTCCTCCTCACTAGGTATTCCTGTTCCGAGGTGGACTGCAGGTTGTTGTATGGTGTTGATCATGATTTTCTCATCATTGTTGTTGGTTTTTGTTGGTTTCCACGAAATATAACTAAATAAAGCAAAAAGTGTTTATTATCTGTAGGTTGCGTTGGGGTTACTTAATAATTTTAATTAGTTCCTCATCTTCATGTTTAGTTAGACATAATTTGATGTCCTTTTTAAACTTTTGTATATCCATGGTATTTTGAATTTCAATCGGAAGGGTATTATAGAATTTTGTAGCATGGAAATAATGGTTTTTCTGGCCGAAAGCTGTATTTAATTTTGGAATGTTTAGAAGATTTGAAGATTTTGACCTTGTAGTGTAGGTGTGTTGGTCAGCAAGGTATGCATATTTTTCTTTAAATTTGAGTAGTGCATTTTTTGAGTACAGTTTTATAATGCTGAACACATTCAATTTTTTAAAAACTTCTTTTGATGGAGTTCTTATGGGTACTTTCAGGATTATTTTTATTATTGCTTTTTACGTTTAAAGAAACACTGTGATTTCTTCAGTATCTATAACAGAAACAAATGTGTTTTTAGAATGTTCGGAGCATAATTATTCGAAACATAAAGAATTTCATTTAAATAATTTTTCATTTTCCAAAACATTACTTATGTGTTTAAGGGCTTACAAACTAAAAGCGTCAAGTGAATAATAATATATTTCGGTAGAAATTGGAAATGCAGGATGTCAAGATTTAATACTTGATTTACAACTTGGAGACCGAAATATTGTGTAGTGTCTCTTTTCCAACTCATTCTCTCCATCTGACCCCTTTCTTTCGCCAACAACATACCCTATTTGGCATTTCATGGTATAATTATGCGTTATAACGATGTAGTCATGTCAAACTGCGCAGTACTCGTAAGAACAAACAAGGGCAATTTTATTCCTTGTCTATTATTTAGTCTCACACTTAATGGGGTTATTGTAAATAAAAGAAATAAACTGCAAGTAGACGGCAATTTAAGGGTAAAATTACCCCTTCAATTGCACCTTTTCTTTTGCTTCAAAGTGTTCCAGTGTTCCGTGTGACGTAAGTGGCCAGGTTTGCAAATCGCGCGTTTTTAGAATAAAAGTCAGTATGAAATCATGGACGAATATGAAAATTAATAGAAGATTTTAAAATTTCCAAGTCAATTGTTTTATTAAATGAAACAACTAAATTTGTGTACACCTCTATAATATAATCATAATTATCGACATGTTTCGAAACCGATGGTTTCTTCGTCGGGATAATATTTAAATAAAGAAGATATCTAATTATTAAATAATTATCCTGACGAAGAAACCATCGATTTCGAAACATGTCGATAATTATGATGTGGTGTACACAAAGTTAGTTGTTTCATTTAATTAAAAATGACGCCACAAAGTGATTTTGCAAAGTTTGAAGAAATCGATGATTTTATCTCAATTTTACTATAATACTATTGAAAGTAACCTTATAAATGTTTTTGCACTTCTCTCTCCAAAAATACAAACGTTGAAAACCACTATTTAGTTTTCTTTTGATGAGAGTGTCACTTTCGCTGGCATGATGAAAATAAAGTGCTTTTGTCAAGAAATCTTTAGATCAATTACTAATGTCTGTTTCTTTTTTTTATCGTCAGCTTAAGATGAAGCTATACGCCAAATTAATATTTAGATTTATCTTTAGTATGAATCAGTTTACATTATGAATATAAATAAAAATTGCCATGGATACATTGAAGCTTTTCCTACCATCTCTATTTATTGGAATTTTATTAAAATTATTAATTACGTTACAAAAAATGTAAGCGTAAAGTACTAAATAATTTGTTTTTTCACTACATAAATATGAAGTTATATAAGAAACAACTTTTAAAAAATACCTCTTTTTGGCTAAGATTATTTTTGACTCTATCCATTGACATTTTTTTTTTCATTCTTTAAGATTATTCATAAAAAAAAATAAATACAACTTTGGCTTATTACTTTCCGCGTGCAGATAATACCAAAAACACGTGGAGTTTTAAAAATGTAAGAATTCTTGTACTAACCGCCCATTGATCAATCAATCAATTAATTTTGCTTTTCCCAAACACGTTCATTAAAGAACATATTATACCTATATATAAGAATTAAAATATATACCAGGATTAAATAATTACTTTTCCAAGAACATGTGTTCGCTATTATGTCTTCTGCGCGCAAACTGTATCTAAATTTCTCTAAATAAACACCTTTAAACTTTAATCTCAAGTGACCTACCAGGTAAGTATGGTCCCGTATATTTTCATAATAAAAAAAAAATATATATATATATTTCACGTACATGTACATTTTTAGGCATCATCGCGTTAATTGGTCATATAGTTTTGTATCACTGATCGAAGAACCGATGGATGCAATGTTTTAGCCATAGATTTTTTTTATATTTGTCTAGTCTGTAGTAAGATTGTAGAAATGTATTGAAATTTGTACAGCCCCTTTGAGGTGATTTTTGACAAAAACGGCGCTATACAAGTCATCCAAATATTATTATTATTAAGAAGTCAAATATTTCTGGCGTTTATATTCCTCTTAATTCCTTCCATAAGCGTTTCAATTCTGGATAATCCAATAATATTAAGGTAAGTATATAATAATAAAAATGATAAGCCCAAATTTTAGAACGTAAGTAAGATAATATTATTGTAGAAGTTTTAGAAGAGATATACATCAGTGTAGTAATGAATGTAAAAAAATATAGCTAAAAAAAAATGTTCTACAAAAAAAATATCCGCGTATAAGTTGTGGCACGAATAGAAAAACCGTACTTAATGATGGATCGTAGGACTATTATTACGTAATGCTTCTTACTGGGGTGTATAAAACCTGCAAACTTCCCACCAGCTGCCATTTCAGTATTAGAACTCCTAAAGAACGCCAGAAAGATGGCTGTCAAATACTTTGACTGTTACAAATTCCTAGTGATACCTTTGTGGTTTCTTGGTTGGAATCCTGACCAAATAAGAGTTCGTTTGCAGAAAGTAATCAGCACCACCTGCTTCATAATACACCTCACCACTGTTATTATCTGTTTGATAATTTCATTGTACCAGCACTACGATTCAGCTAGAGACGCAATTCTCGTCATCTTTTTCGGAAGCAGTATGATCACCTTCTTGGGAAAACACTTCAGTATTTTCTTCGGCAAACAATCTTTCGAAAGAGTGGTGGATTTCTTTAATAACCACCTCACACCGGAGGAGGAGGAATACCAAACTGTTATAAAAATTAAAACGAAGCCCGTATTAAAATTAATATACCCATTTTTAGGAATCACCCATTTAATTGCTGTTTTGTTGGTTTTGCTACCATTTATCCAAAAATATTGTTTTGGGGGACACGAAATCGTTTTCCCCTTGTTTAGAGTTAATTTAGTTACTCGAAGTTTCATTATAGGTCTCACTTCTTTGACATCAACAATGTATAATTGCCTTTTTATAAGTTTTTGTGATTTCATTAATGCGCACATTGAACTACTGTTATACCAAATAACCCACATTGAATATGAACGGGGAAATGATAAAAGTGAACTCAGAAAGTCGTTGAAGAGGGTTATGCAACTACATGCGGCCATTTTGACGTAAGTATTAAAGCTATTTTTTTAATTTTATTTATTTAGATTCTTTAACATACCTATATTTACAAATAAATACAGTGGTTTACATGGTAGTACAAACTTTTTAATATTCAGTAACTGGATCTAAGAAAATATATAAAAAGGTTAGTTGTATCACTTTGTGAACACCTCACTGGGAGAACTTATGCTGAGGTATTTGCATATTTTGTAATAAGTGTTATATATATAAGAAAACACACAGTATCCTCCTTGATATTGTCAAGAAGGGCACCGTGGTTCGACCCATAACGGCAGTATCGTATATATAAATATTTGATTAGTATGTAGACACTTCGTATTTGGACTTCGCAAACTTGTTCACAACGTGGCAAGCAAATCGCGCTCCCATGTAAATAGGTATATTCATTCAAAAGCAGATTTTACTTTTAAGAACTAAATGGTGATATTATAATGCGAGATGCCTATATACTGTCAGATTGATTTATTGACGAATCACATATCAATCACAGCCATCTTGCTCCCTTCGCCCCGCTACAGTTGGTTTGTACCCCTCGCCCTTATGTTCTCGTCTATGTATAGTCATATGTCTATGGGTTAGTAGCAGTTAAAGTTAGATAAATAATTGTATCAAAGGAAGGTAGGTATATTATTGTATTTGAATCACACGCCAGTGGTATAAACAATATTGTGGTAATATTTTCTGGCTGGAAATAAAGTTTAAAAAAAATATAATTTTTTAATTGTTTAGGTAGGGTTATGTTTGATTAGGTGTTATAATGTTTTGAGTAAAGCGAATACCTTGTTTTTTGATCCAGTCTGTGATATGTTTTTTGTGAATAATTTTTTTTTATCAAGAAAATATTAACATAATATATTATATTTCATATTGTTTACAATTTTTAATATAAGAAATATATTTTTTATTTTTTATTTATAACTGTAATTGATAATCACTCGTGTTTAAAATACCCCCGTAATTGGTAATCACTCGTGTTTAGTAAGGAGTTTTTTTAAAATAATTTCGGGAATTCTACCTATACTAAACATTATAGACATTCTAAATTGATTAACATACATGCACTGAAAAACAGATACCTATTTTTTAAATATATAATAATGCATAACCTTTACGAAATATTACATAAAACGATTAAAAATTATTAATATATTAACCATCAAGACAGGTTGTATACATACAAATCAAATCCTAACAGAATTATAAATATAAAAAAACTAGCATATACCCGGCTTGCGTTGCAATGCGAGTGAGTTAAATGTTCATTAAAATATATCCGATGTTTTTATCTTCTGCTCTTGGGTCACTTCTCGTCCGGATTACTGCCATGCCGTCATCTTTTTGTTTTCTTCACTTCAATTTCACCATAATATTTTGGTAAACTCTCTGACCTTTTTGTAGAGTATTTTGTTTTTATGAGTTAAATGTTCATTAATATATATCCGATGTTTTTATCCTCTGCTGTTAGGCCACTTCTCGTCCGAATTACTGTCACACCGTCATCTTTTTGTTTTCTTCACTTCAATTTCACCATAATACTTCGCGGTCTTCCTTCAATCTTCTCCGTAAGGGTGACTCGGCGGTGTATTCAATTTTGTCAGAGCTTACTATTTTTAATTCTAAATAAATCCTTTTGGTAATCTCCATCAGGTTCTATTGTTTTTTTCTGGTATCGCAATGATCTCTATGTTATTAATAACGGCTAATAAACAATATAACGCTGTCCGTGTCGGACAGCGTTATAGCGCCCATCATTAGTTACACATTTGTTCGTTAGTTACACATTTGTTCGTTAGTTACACATTTGTTCGTTAGTTACACATTTGTTCATTAGTTACACATTTGTTCACTTTCGTTGTAGGTATAATATATATTTTGTACATTTATTATTATTTATGTATTGCTATTTTTGCTATTGTGCAGTGAAGATACTGTTTATAATACATTATGTTTGGAAATTTAGCTGGTTATTGGTATATTAGTTACATTTAAATTGTTATTTATTTGTGTTTTTACATCTTCTATTATATTTTATCTAATATTTACAATATTGTATTTTTTGTAAATATGTCAGCCCACGGGTACAGGACCCTGAGTTTTTTTTTAAAACTTTTATTATTATTATTATTACAATTTTAAATTATGTGAAAATCTGTTATTGGAATTTATTTTTATTATTAAGTTTATTGTAAAAGATGTAAATAATCTTTTGATTTTCCTAAATAAATAATTAAAATAAATTAGGGTAGATGTGATGATGTTCAACCCGACGTAATATCCCAAAAATAAATAACGATAATACTATAATATTATTTAGATAAACTAAAAATATTTACTTAACAACTGTCGTATTTATTAACGACCTTTGTGTCTTCTCAAAGAGTTACTCACATTAAGTAATTGTTAATAAATCTCTCAAACTAGGTTTCGTCACTAGAATTAACTCTGACTCCAAAAGAATAATACCCTAAAAAATATTTGTTGCTCTTTCTTCGCCCTTATCTCGAATATGCTTGGGTCGTTTGGTTTCCATATAATGCTGACCATATTCGTCATACCACAATATCAGTCTGAAAAGGGATTGACACTGATTGGAGGCTAGGATTAGCATGAGGCAATTATTACTCACGATGTAATTGAACACACTGTAAACCTTTCTCCTCTAGAAGACAGTCGGAAAATAATTATTTTCAATTGTTTCTGCCAAATTATTAATTAAATTATTATTGATTCATCTTCTTTACTACAACTAATCCCTTTCAATATCTCCTCCTGTAGACTCAGATATAAGTTAGGCCGGTTGCTATGTAAAACTGAAATAATCACAGAACTTGAATAGATCTTTCACAGGACGTGAATATTAACTTAAAATATTTGTGAGATTTATTTTAAAATATATTTTTGGAAGCAAAGTGCGGATCTCCTATGATGACGAGAAAATGAGTTAGGCCTCACATTGAAAAAGGGAGATATCGGTGAGTCGTGATATCTCTGCGTGCTGCAGGTCGGAATAATAAACGCTTGATGATTTTTGAAGATAATGATGTATTTACAGTATTTAAATTATGCACTATTTACAAATGAAGAGTATTTATTAATTGTATAAGAGTATTCCGACCTGAGAACTGCAGGCGTGAGCGCGGCCAGTTGCAGAAAAAATGCTGCTCGCGAGACTGTAAGATCGACTGACTCTACTGACTTGCTGAAGCCCTTATACAGCCGTTCCTGCCACCTCCGTGAACGGTCGGTACGCACGAGAACTTTCGCGAGAATATGGATACGGCCCTGTGTATGCTGTAGAAACCTCCAGACCTTTCTATCAAGTGGTTAATAATGCTGGCAAGTACTCGGTGCAACGCCTGGTACAGGTTGGTACTGGACAGGTACTTAGGCAGTGTCCGGCTGTGTAACTACCTATAGGTAGGTCCTGCTATGCAAGTAGGTAGCGAATGCCGTGCGAAGATAGTTCGCTACATATTCAATAATATTTTTATTTAATTTATTAAAACAGTTTATTTGATGATTTTTAAAAAAATTTTGAAACAACCCTTAGTTGTTACAACCACATTCAATGTTTAAAAAACCAACATGTTTCGTAAAGCAAGCTTAGTGTATCAGGGTTGACTGGGTTTTGAAGGGTTTCAACTATGGAGGTATAGTCGTGCCTCCAATGAAAAGGTATCGTATGTTGTGATACCTCACCGCTTGCTCGTTAAAATGATTAACACTAAACTAGTTGATAATTACGGAGTTGTTTATTTACAGTTACGATTTTACAAATGTTGTAAAATATTCCAACGGCTAGGACTGCAGGTATGAGTAGTGTTGAGAGGTCGCTGTCTCGTTACCGACTGATTACTGACTGACCTACTGACTGACTGGCGACTGGTTCAGTAACTACTGGAAAGGTAAGCAAAATACGCAACAGATCTTTCACGAAGGTTCGGCGCGGTACTGGGTGGATTACTGATTTATGCTATAGACCTTACTAGTAGATGGTGAGATATTAATTATTCAGCGTAGGTAGATAGCGAGTGCAGTGCGTGTTACTAATGGTCAAAAATAGACATAAACTTAAAGGTGTCAATGATAGGCGGGATTGGGAAGGGGGAGGGGGGGTAATAGAGTATAATTTACAGAAGGAATAAGTTTAATAATTGGTCATTTAATAATAAATTATTTATGATATTTATTCATATTTACGCTCTCTCTAATTTCTAAGATTTCTAGCTAAGACGAAATGATACCAAAAAATAATCAAATCTTTATTTTATTTCATTCTTTTCTCCTAGCGCCAACGAACTTCGATGTAAGGCGTTTTACTGGATGGTCTTTTTACAGCTGTCAGAAAGCACAGTATGTCTTTGCTTCTCATTGCTTTATTTGGAGGTAAGTATCAATAATACGGTGACCCGACACTTGATCCGACGACGATTGGCCCGCCGACAGTTGGCCTGCCGACGTTTGATCCCCGGACAGTTGATCCGTCGGACACTTGACCCGGCGGACAGTTGATCCCTCTGTCAATTGATCCCTCAGACAGTTGATCCCCTAAAATATTATTTCTACAAGTAAGTATGCAAATAGGATATAATTCCGGTACAACCATAGTCGATTTACTAATATCTACAGCCGTTTTGAGTGTAAATCCGCAAAAAAATATTTTTACCGTTAAAAATTCCAAATCCTCGAAGGCGCATGCGGTGAGGCTATGTAGCGGAATAAAGAAATACGACATTACTAAATGCTCAGTTTGCTTAAGAAATACGCTATATCTGCTTATACATAATATATATACAAGTGTCCCCGAACGGGTATGTAGAGAAAATATATCTATATGGAAAATATACATAACACGGGCTACGGCCGGGCTTTGTCTACACGACCGGATAACAAAATACAACATACTTATATATGCGGCCTGCTTAGGAAATACGCTATATATATACATATATGTAAAATATAACTAAGTGTCCCCGAATGGGTATGCAAAGAAAATATACCAGTATAGAAAATATGGTTACACGGCCGAATAACAAAATACGACAAACTTATACGAGCAGTCTGCTTAGGAAATGCGCAATATCTACATACACATAATATGACTAAGTGTCCCCGAATGGGTATGCACCGAAAATATATCTCTTTATAAAATATAGCAATAAGGCGGAATAATAAAATAGACACACTTATATGTGCAGTCTGCTTTGGAAATACGCTATATCTACTTACATATAATATAACTAAGTGTTCTTAAAGGGGTAATATATACGGCCGTAAAGTCGATATACTTATATCATCGATACCTGCACTCTCTGCAGGCGTCCTGAGTGGAAATCTGCTATGCAAATATTGTTACTGTTATGTTCTGCTTAATGTGTCGTGGCTCACTAGCCCACGATATCTTCTAAGTAATAACAACGTAAGTTCGTTTTACAGTTTATTGTGAATGATCGTAAATATAATGATATTGTACGTAACGTCTGATCACAGGTATGTTCTATTTAGATCTGGGCGGCCGCGACGCTCTTCGAACGCGACTGCCTCTCAATGTGCTCATTCGGGAATCTTCGGCAGTACCGATCATTCCCGAATGAACGTGATATATTAAGGTACACGCTAATGGCTATACACTACAGTTACTAACAATAATTCCGAGTCGCCGAAGGGGCATGCGATGCTGTGAAGACATACGGCCGAATAAATTATAGTTTTTAATAATTGCATATTCGAAGAAAATTACATTTAATGCAAACATCGTATATCATTGTAATTATTATGTAGGTAGGTAAGTAAAACGTATTTTTCCTAAGCACTGTACTTCTAAAAATAATAATTGGATAATTTGTAGAGCGCCGTTTGTGTGAGAAATCACCTCAAGGGCGCTGTACATAAATTATTTACAAATAGACACAGAGAACATACTTACCTGGGGCAGGTCACTTCCGATAAACACACTTTAATTAGAAAGTTTATGCTTGGAGGAGATACGACTTTGCACGCGGAGGACACTATATTAAAACACTGGACATTGCATAACTTTACATTTGCTACACCATCATTTTTCATATTAAATTCATAAGAAGATTACTGCCAAAAATGGAGTTAATAAATTGAAGTTATTTCGAAAGACTTGAGAATTTGGGACTCATTAGGACTGGAGAATTTGAATGAAATTAGATTAGTTATTTACTATGTCGCGGGCTGAGAAGGTGAAAGTAAAGGTTTTTGTTTTTGGCTTTATGGGTACGATTGTCTAAAAAGGTGAGTTTTAAGTTTAGCTCTGAATTTCGCCGAGTCTGTGATCATTTTTAAGACATGTGGCAGTCCGTTCCAGGCTTTAGGTCCCGACACTCCGAAAGCACGCTTACCAAACTTCTAAGTATGCAGACTTTCGTTATTCGGCTATATATCCTGTCCGGGTACACTTTTTTTTGTACACCAGCTCCACACAGGAAGCCCCGAGGAAAAAAATACCTCAGGGTCTTTGTCATCTTTGGGGATGCTGAGTGGTGACTCTTTTTTGAGAAAGGATTGAGAGGAAGTTCTGTGAAGGAAAAAGGGTATAAAAGGTGGGTTGAAATCTGGAAGTCAGTGAGTCCAGGAGTGACGAAAATATGAATTCATCCCTTCCATTGCGGTGCAAGGCGTTTGGTCAAACTGGAGATGTCAAAAGGTTTCCCTCAACCATGCTTTCCTGATACGGCTCGCCACGCATTAATTGGGCAAAGGCATCCCCACCAAGACCTAGACAAAACACACTTCATAAAACCGGGCACCAAATGCAGTGAACCACTTGGAGTGTCATTTAAGATGATACCCGGGTTGTGGAGAAATTTGAAAAATAGATTTTACTAAATTGTTGCTGTCACTGTTGCTCTTACTCCACCGGATATTGAGCGAAAGGGACAATTCACCTCGGGCTACTAACACCTAACTAAAATCGAGGTATTGTATTCCCCACTTTTCTCCTCCAAAAGTGGACTGATTTTCAATTTTTTTTTTGTCTGTACGTTTTGCCTTTTTTTTTAAAAATATTGTCTAGTTTGTATACTGAACGTCTTTTGACGGCGTTTAAACCAGTCAATTTTATTGATTTTTGGAAAGTCATAACTTCTTTAAAAAGTAACTTATCAAAAAAAAAAAAACAAAAAGTATCAACACGCTAGTAGTTGATATCTATTTTATGTAAAAACAATATTTTCTCTAGGGTTAAAATCCAGAGAGATAAATAGGGAACACGTTTGTATGGAAAAATCACCGCCGGGTATCCCTTTAATACAGGGGTGTTGGTTATCCAATAAATGCTTCCCGGGGCAACGGTACGCATTACCGCCATCTAAATTTTAAGTAGATGTGGTGTATTTCTTAAGCAGGCTGCACAGTGCACAAGTATATCGTATTTTTTTATCCGGTCTTGTAGCCATATTTTCCATATAGGTATATTTTCTCTGCGTATGCATTCGGGGACACTTATTTTATTATGAATAAGTAGATATAGCGTATTTCTTAAGCAGACAGAGCATGTAGGTATCTCGAATTTCTTTATTCCGCTGCATAGCCTCACCGCATTCTCCTTCGCGGATTTGGAATTTTTATAAGTAAAAATATTTTTTTAGCGGATTAGTACATATATTAGTACATATATCAAATATGGTTTTACAGGCATTAATCCTCTTTACAAACTTACTTGTAGAAATAATCTTTTAGGAAATCAACTGTCCGGTGAATCAATTGGCAGAGGGATCAACTGTCTGGGGATCAAACGTCGGCGGGCCAACTGTCGGCGGGCCAACTGTCGGCGGGCCAATTGTCGGATCAATTGCCGGATCAATCGTCATGGAACCCAATAATACGTATCGAGACAAAAATGAATAAGTTTAGTTTTGTAACCGAGATTTAAATTCAGAAACTCCCATTTGGTGGATAACCACCAAACAACAAATCCACCACCTCACCATAAAAAAAACAATATATGTGAATTGGTTGCTTTGTTTTGACGGCATTTCAACCCTAAAGAGCCGTTTTCACCGATAGAATGACAACTAGGCGGTCCGCTCACCGGAGAAACTGAAACCAAACTACATCTGGTTGTTGCTATGCACGGAGAAACAAGCTATTGTAAAATACTATCATTTTATTAGTAAAAACGGTTAAAAACGGGACTGAAGTTCTTACGAACAAATTAACAGTGTTTCAATGTTTATTGGCGGGAAATAGTAATAGTAAGAATAATTTAATAGTAAGAATAGTTTATTGGTATGCGTACGAAATTACGTACAAATGTAAGAATAATTTGTTGGTATGCGTACGAAATTACGTATACCTACCAACAAATTATTCTTACATGTTCCCGCTAATAAACATTGAAACCCTGTTAATTTGTTCGTAAGAACTTCAGTCCCATTTTTAACCGTTTTTTCGAATAAAATTATCGTATTTTAGAATAACATTTTTCTCCGTGTGGTTACGACTATAAATAAACCAGTTACCACTGCGCTTTGCTATGGTTGCCAGTCAAACTTCTCTCAGGGCGCATGTCAATTTTACGATTTCAGTAAATATCTCAGCTTGTTTCACCATATACGACGAACATTTCAGCAGTTACCCCAAAAATTGACAACAAAACTGGCATATCTTTGGCAACCAGGAACTGGCACGTCGCCGTCCGCGGCAACAAGCATGGCGGGTTGCGAGTCACTGCTTGCGTTGCCATTGACAGCGGGTTTTTGAGAAATTGTGTAGTGTGCGGGTCATTATACTGTCATACACAGAATAGCGAGTTGAGTTGAAATATGTTTTTGTTTTTCAGTTTCGGGTGAGCGGACGCGCTCAGTGTCTTCATCTATTTCATAATGGTAGGGTGTCACTACTTAACACTAAATTCGAACTTATATTTTTACGAATAAATTTTTGAAATATACTTTTTTCATTCATGTAAATACGACGAAATAATATCTAACAAGACAGTGTATGCGGTTCTGAAAAAATGTACCTACATACGAATTAATTTTTTTTTATTACTTTCAGGATACAAGCATACTGATTACTTTGCCATACAAGTTCATCGAAATATGCATATTCTGTCACTTTGGACAAAAGGTAGAAAGCAAGGTAAGGATCTATCAATCTATGGTTGTATTAAAAACTAAACTATTTAAAGAAGAATAATATTGGTTGCATATATAAGTATGCATTTATTCCAATAAATCATGAAAGATTGAGCATAGCGACCATCCTGAAGAAAGTTTGAAAAAGAAAAATGCCTGTCTTTGGACAATTGTATAAATTACTTATTTGAAAATTTAAAAAACGTTACAGAAATATATGGTTTATAATTAATGAGGTATTTAAGTACCTATTTACAAGTCGCGTGATTTCAGAGGAAATTTTGGTTTTGATTTTTTTTTTTTTTTTAAATATGTTTATTAAGTTTTAATTTTACAATATTTTATTTTACAAATCTTACGAAACTAAATGGAAAAAAAAGAAACGTACTTTTTAAGACTCGACATCTATTATTTACAGAACTATTGGTATAATTTATTCTTATGAATTGTATTTTCAGAGTGAAGAAATAGCTTTTGCATTCTATTCCACCCCTTGGCCTGAAATGGATCCTTCGGACAGAAAGCTTATTCTGGTGGCTTTACACATTTCTCAAAAGACACTTAAAACTTCTGGAGGCCCATTCAACAACCTCAGCCACGAAACTTTAAAAAATGTAAAACAATTTATTTTTATTCTAGCACTTTTTCGGTACTGCACACATCTTTTATGCTGTTTTGAAAGAAAACTAAAGTCACCAGTTATACGAGACTTTTGACTTCTCAGCTCCAAATATGCAGAAGTAAGAAAAATCAATCTCACTTCATTCACATTAGACACGCCAACAAGAAACTTCTGTTCGTTCATATTTGCATTATTTATCGGAGACAAGAACAATTCACTGTAACGACATTTTTTTAATTTATATTTTAAATTTCTTATTTGAAACATGTTTAGTGTTACAATATTTTTACAATATATTTATAATATTTCAATCACTCTCATAATAAAGCAGCAGTGCTTAGGAGAGGACAATATATTTAGTATATTTTAAATTTAAAATATTATTGCAAAAACTATTAGTAATTTTTTAAAGTAAAATAATTTATTTATTTATTGTTGTTATACGCCCATAGGGGCTTTTTCATAGATTAAAGAATAATATGTTATCGAGGATTACATATACATATAATTTATACCAAAAGTTATAAAAGTGAAAAATTTAAGAATATTCAAGTAGTTTTTGAAGAATATAGCGTAAAACCGTGAGATATTTTAAACAATATAATATTTGACAACAACATAGAACAAAATATAATATAAAACATTACAATAACACATCAACGAGGTAATAATAACACATCAACGACGACCGTCCGTGGTCGAGTGGTAAGACACTTGACTCCCAATCGGAAGGTTGCGGGTTCGAACCCGGCGTGCGCAAATAAATTTTAAATGATTAATTTGTGTTATTTCACAATTAATTAATAAAAAATAATATATACTATATTTGCGGCACGTTCCAGAGTGGAAGATACTCTCAGTATCGCCCTGGTGTAAGACCACCATTCAGAATTGAAACGTTGCTTAATAATGGCTTTAGCCGTGTTTAGTGACTAGATCTGAATAGCCAGGTACTTTCCCACCTTCCCCTTCCCCATCTCCTTCCCTTCCCCACATACCTTCAGCCTCACAACATACTCCAATTGGGGATGCCATAGTCTCACTGGCTCCAGAAGGGAGCAGTTGGGACTCTTGTGAGGTTTCTCTATAAAAAAAAAAAAAATCAAATCGTTAAATATATTATACCCACGTTACAATAATTTGTATGATTCCACAAAGTGTTGGTTTAAATTATATTTTAGATTATAAAGGAATCAGCGAATGTATCTACAATACTACCAAACTTGTTGCCTAAATCATGCATCCTATTGGTAAGTGAGTGTGATTGATAGTTGGTTGTGTATGTGTTGCAAAAGAATGTTACATTTTGTCTAGTATTCCTTGTCGGTAAATGGAGTTTAATAGTAGCAACTATGGCAGGGCTGTCAATTAGGTTGTTCATGACTCTGTATAATAAAATTAGGTCTGAAATGATTCTTGTGTCAGACAGCGTAATTAAATTAAGTCGATTCATCAAACTTAAATAATTAATGTTTTCTATTGGAATTTTGAGCTTGAAATTTTAGTACCTAAGAAATTTGTGTTGAACCCGTTCTGTTTTGTTAGAGTATACTTTATGGAAAGGGGACCAAATAGGTGAATTATATTTCACTTGACTTCTAACTAATGAAATGTAGAGTTTT
This sequence comes from Limnephilus auricula, assembly GCA_951813805.1. Classification (NCBI taxonomy): domain Eukaryota; kingdom Metazoa; phylum Arthropoda; class Insecta; order Trichoptera; family Limnephilidae; genus Limnephilus; species Limnephilus auricula. The sequence goes on from OX638401.1 coordinate 7,220,336, forward strand.
CATGCAATCCAAGGACTTAAAATCAGTTAGGGTAGTTAGAAATAAAACATAGGTAAGTTATAAATGATACAATTAAGAAAATGCAATATAAGATAAGTTATAAATTATACAAAGGAATAATAAGCAGATACATAATATCAAACACTAAGAAAAGCTATCAAGTGGTATTAGAGAATTAATTTTATTTTTTTATAATTTTTATAGTTTTCCTCCGATCTTATAGTATATTATTAGAGCTTATAGATATTATCTAGGGATAATTTATTAATGTTTGATTGCCAATGCCGATTGGTATTGACATGTCCACGAACATAACGTGCTGTGCATTCTCCCTTTAACCTAACCTAACCTAACCGAAAAGCTTTTATTTTCTTATTTTTCTTTCCATATATAGTCGATCCTCACATACGTTTCTATTGATTAAGGTTAAGAGGACATTCACTTGTTGATAAAGTTATTCAAAAACTTCCAGTACTTTTATTTAATTTTGCGTTTAATTTCCAATTGAGTTTTCCATCCGTTTGACAGTCAAGTAGTTAGGTATACTTAGTCATTTTTATTGAAATTTATTGTAATAATGCGTTTTTCTTTCATTTCCAGGTATTGCAGTCAGCATACTCTTATTACGCAGTTCTGAAAGAAATAAAATAGTGATTTGCTCGTATACCACTTTTTCCTTACAAATTAAAAAAAAAATTCACGAAAAGTTTACGCAAAAAATTGTATTGCAAAGAAAACACGATTATCTATTATTGATCTCCAAATTACACATTGAAAAATATTCTGTCGTTGTCACTATAAAGAAAGACAAAACATCGGTTTTCTTTAGTTTTGTTTGTTTATGTTGATTTATGAACCTGCCTTTCGACAATTGTCACTATAAAGAAAGACAAAACATCGGTTTTCTTTAGTTTTGTTTGTTTATGTTGATTTATGAACCTGCCTTTCGACAATTGTCACTATAAAGAAAGACAAAACATCGGTTTTCTTTAGTTTTTTTTGTTTATGTTGATTTATGAACCTGCCTTTCGACAATTGTCACTATAAAGAAAGACAAAACATCGGTTTTCTTTAGTTTTGTTTGTTTATGTTGATTTATGAACCTGCCTTTCGACAATTGTCACTATAAAGAAAGACAAAACATCGGTTTTCTTTAGTTTTTTTTGTTTATGTTGATTTATGAACCTGCCTTTCAATAAACACACATAATTTATTTAATTAAATATGGAAATTAAATGTAGATATGAATCGCGTTAATCCTGATTTGAAAATTATTAAAATTTTCAAATTATTTGTGTGCAACTGAATGAACAATACCTAAATGCATATAATTTAATATCAAGATTTACTATTTTTCAATATTAATAACCGATGCAACTTTTACACTCCTTATAAAATCTAATCACTAATCTTTTCGAGAACCACAACACAAAAAAATCCTCCAATTATCTAATTATCCATGCAAAGAAAAAAAAATAAAGAAAAAGACAGATTTTCACAAAAACATATAGTTATAACTAAATAAAACTAAGGTTCAGTACCCGTGGGCAAAAATATATACAAAAAGTACTAAAATTGTGAATATTAAATTTAAAAAAAAAAAGATAAAAGAACACAAGAAAAAAAGAAGATAAAACACCATATAGTGGAAACTTATTAATAAACCTTGTAATAAGTTTTAAAATGTGTTTATTTTTATATTCATTTTTCATTGCTATGAGTTTATCTTTCCTATTTAAACATTGTATTACATATATTTCACTGCATTATACACTTATTATGTAAAAGCCCACCAGGGCGTTGAAAATAAGTAATTAATAAATAAATAAATTATATTACATTGAATAATTTCACCTCAGTCCCATTTGCGATCGTTTTTTTTAAATTTTTTTATTTAATGACAATACAAATTAAAATTAAATTGCAATATTAAGTAAATTAAGAATACAAAGTGAAGTATTTTACCCTCCGTCCTCCTCACTAGGTATTCCTTTTCCGAGGTGGACTGCACACGGAGAAAAATGTTATTCGAAAAAACGATAATTTTAACAGTAAAAACGGGATCGAAGTTCTTACCAACAAACTAACAGGGTTTTAATGTTTATTGGCGGGAACATGTAAGAATAATTTGTTGGTTTACGTAATTTCGTACGTATTCCAACAAATTATTCTTACATGTTTCCGCCAATAAACAATGAAACACTGTTAATTTGTTCGTAAGAACTTCAGTCCCGTTTTTACTATTAAAATGATCGTTTTTTCGAATAACATTTTTCTCCGTGCAGGTTGTTGTATGGTGTCGTTCATGATTTCCTCATAATTGTTGTTGGTTTCCGAAAAATATAAATAAATAAAGCAAACAGTGTTTATGTTTATTATTTGTAGGTTGCGTTGGGGTTTCTTAATCATTTTAATTAGTTCACCATCTTCATGTTTAGTTAGCCATAATTTGATGTCCTTTTTAAACTTTTGAATATCCATGGTATTTTTAATTTCAATCGGGAGGGCATTATATAATTTTGTAGCATGGAGATAATGGTTTTTCTGGCCGAAAGCTGTATTTAATTTTGGAATGTTTAGTAGATTTGAAGATTTCGTCCTTGTAGTGTAGGTGTGTTGGTCAGCGAGGTACGCATAGTTTTCTTTAAATTTGAGTAGTGCATTTTTTGAGTACAGTTTTATAATGCTGAATACATTAAATTTTTTTTAAATTTCTTTTGATGGAGTTCTTATGGGTACTTAGGATTATTTTTATTATTGCTTTTTTGTGTTTTAACAAGCTGCTTCATGTGAATGTTTGATGCAGATCCCCATCCAATAATCCCATATTCTATGCGTGATTGGCAAAGAGCATAGTAGACTTTATATAGATCATTTTTATTTAGTATATTGCGTATATTTCTATAGCAGTGCATGAGTTTTGTGAGTTTCTTTGTAATACTATTTATGTGAGAGTCCCATCGTTATCTTTTATATTTCTGTGACTTGTTAATTTTCATATTTTCGTTTAGATTATTAGTGTCACCCATAGACATATTATGTATAGACCTGCCCTAAGTGATAAGAGCGTATTATTTCCCCCTCCTTAATACGGGTTCCATGGAACCGGCTGGTCTGGCGTATAGCTTAGAGTGAATCTAGAAAATGTGACGTCATCATTCTTGTGCGGACTAGCTCTCTAGCTCTCATCGGTACATTTTACGAAATAACACGGCAAAATGGTAACTTGTGCTATTAAAACGTGTAAAAATAGAAGTGAAAAAGAGTATAAACCCAATTGTCGTATTACATTCCATAGGTAGGCATAATTTGTCTTTATTTTAAGCTTATTCACATTATATAATATGATCAGTTTTATCACACCGAGAAACATGCAGCGTTGCCAACCCGAATTCGCTGTATATGGATTACGCAAGTTTGTTCAAACCGGGCGAACAATTCGCGCTCCCATGTAAAAAGGTCTATTTATTCAAAAGCAGATTTTACTTTTAAGAACTAAATGGTGATATTATAATGCGAGATGCCTATATACTGTCAGATTGAATTATTGACGAATCACATATCATTACAGTAAACTCATCCCTCTGCGTCCCGCTACAGTTGGTGTTTACCCCTCTCCCTTATTTTCTCGTCTATATTCATATGTCTATGGTGTCACCTTCTTCTTCAATGATAAATTACATTGAAGGAAAAAACCATCAAAAGTTATTTAAAGAGAGTTGTTCTTATAAAAATTGATTTAAAATTTAATTTTTTTATTGTTTTTCAAAGTACAATCCCGTTAAACCGCAATTAAGCAGTTTGAAAACTTATTCATTTAGACTTTTACAAAAGGTCAATAGGTGTTTCATATAAATAAAATCGAATATATTTTACCGAGACACTATCTAGGTAACAAACACGTTCACAGAACACTTTTTCCAATAAAATAAATTTATTAAAATTATCCTACAATTCAAAATATTCAATTAAAATTAATTTACACCCTTTCAACGACTCGAATAGTACCTATTGCTATCCTATTAGAAAGCATTTACCTTCTATTCCGCTTTCCCCTTACCTTGGATTGGGTCGACAAAGTATCTTGCTTCCGTTATAAAAATATAATTGAGCGAATAACTGCGGTGGCTGGTTTCTCCCTGCCTTCCATTGCAAATGGGTGTGATATAAGGTATTTACTGAAGGTTCCTTGGGGATGGTGGAACTACGCCAGAGTAGGGGTTGTTTATTAGTTTCTGGATTACTTCGTTATATTGTACAGAATAAATCTGATTATATCTCTATGTAATATAAATCAAATTACATCCATATGAGTACATAAAATATTGTGTTAAAATATGTGACATAGGACAAATTTATTCATTGGTTAATGTTTAAAAACATGTTCATAGCGGTGGCGCACTGTGAGCCGTCTCATTCAAGCTAGACGGTATGTGAATAACTTTTAAATTCTAGAACGATGACGCCATGATGGTATTACCAGGTAGATATTGTGACAAATTAATTTTTAATTGGTTTAAGAATGCATGCATGGGTGGACTAGTATCAGAGCTCCAAAGTCAGATAAATAAGTTATTGAATTGATTAGTTGCTTTAATAGATTCTCGCCGCGCTAACTTTTAAGGTGGTTTATGAATGTTAAATGTGTTGTTTAGGAATGTGGAATGGTTCTTTCTAAATATAAATCATCCTAGATTAAAAAAAAAATAACTTGCGCGTTTTTATGTGGTATAATTTTTTTTTTATTTCTCGAGAACTTGTTTCAGAGAATATTTCAAATCGCACGATATTTTTTTATTTTGAAATGGAGCAATAAATTTTCTATTTCAATCAGATTCCGTATCTTTCCACATGATCTAGCTAGTTTTGTAATTTTACAGGTACCACATACAAGATTTTCTCTTAATTTATTCATAAGATGTGTATTTTTCTGATAACTTGTAAATAGTTTAAGTAAATGACTAAAAATGCGCGTCAATAATTTGTACAAAAGGTAATTTAAATTGATGAATGTTATAAAAATAAAAACAATTCAAATTTTAAAAAAAATTATTTCTGAAAAATAAATTATAATATTTTTTTGGTGTTAGGATTAAATACTTCCCGAAGGTGGATTACAAGATGTGTTAGAGTTTCGTTCGGCTAACTTGTAAGAAACGAAACACTGTGCGGTGCGGCGTTACATTTTTTGTGTATTATTGAATTACGGGTGCGAACCTAAGTAGGATATATATATAATGATTTATAGTTATTATAAATCAAAATTGTTAAGCTAGGTAATTTATTTGTCATATTTTTTTTTACGTGCATACCACACAAGATTCCCAACTGCTCCCAATTGTCTGGAGTTAGTGAGACTATGGCACCCCCCACTGGAGTATGTTGTGAGTCTGGAGGTATTGGGGAGGGGGGGGGAGGGATGATATGGGGAAGAGGAAGGTGTGGAAGTGTCTCTGGCCATTCATATCTAGTGCCCAAACACTAAAGCAATTTAAGCAATGTTGCGTTTCTGGTGGCGTTTTACCAGAGCGATATAAAAGTATCTGCAATTCTGGAACGAGACACAAGTAGACTGTATATATTTTTAATGAATAAATTGAGAAATAACATAAATAAATTGTTATCTCTTTTACTTTCCAATATTAGGACAACTTTAGATGTGTTGGGTATGATCCAAATAAGTTATAGGTTCGTGTGAACCATTCGTACCTAAGACACGAAAGACGATCTTTGATATCGTACTCAACTGCCATCTGTTCATCAGAACTTCGTCGTACGAACAATGCCATCGACATCTATAAATTAATCTCTGAAACAACATGAATAATCTCATAATCATGCCCCCGAGGTGATATTTCACAAAAACAGCGATCTACAAATTATCCAATTATTATTATTATTTCTACAATTTAAAAAAAAAAATTCAAATGTGCACGCTCGGATTTGAACCATGTCCTCCGTATTTGTTTTCGAAGGATCATGACCACTCAACCATGAAGGCCGTTAAACATGTAGAGTTAACATTGCCCTGATGATATCAAACCTTCTACAGGAAAGGGAACCACACAAATAAGAAGACGATTACGTATATGAATAGACCATTACAATTCTATCACATTTCTTTCTTCTATTATAAGCACTGTTTTCTACTTTTAAGTTTTCGCATTCCCAAGAGAAAATAAATTTCCCGCAATCAAACAGACACGTCATTTCATATTTCTTACTTCATTAAGAAATCCTCTGAGCATTTTAATTGAGACTTTCAACCAGATAACTACATCTAGAGAACATAATCTACTCTGCACCCCCTTTTAAACATCTTCATAAAACTGGAAATTAAAGTTATGCGAATGCTTTACACTTTAATGAAGAATGATTACTAGCGCATAATATTATTTAATTAAACTAACTAACCAACTAACAAACATTTAGCCGCAGGGGTAGGCAGAGAGGAAGGACCGTGAAACAACTCGGTCTCGGCACACACTCTTTGCCTCATTCACATTCATACATGACGACCGTCCATGGTCGAGTGGTAAGACACTTGACTCCCAATCGGAAGGTCGCGGGTTCGAACCCGGCGTGCGCAAATAAATTTTATTTGATTAATTTGTATTATTTCACAATTAATTAATATATACTATAGTCCAGAGTGGAAGATACTCTCAGTATCGCCCTGGTGTAAGACCACCATTCAGTATTGAAACGTTGCTTAATAATGGCTTTAGCCGTGTTTAGTGACTAGATCTGAATAGCCAGGTACTTCTCCACCTTCCTCTTTCCCATCTCCTTCCCTTCCCTACTCACCTTCAGCCTCACAAAATACCCCAATTGGGGATGCCATAGTCTCACTGACTCCAGACGGGAGCAGTTGGGACTCTTGTGAGGTATTCTATATATAAAAAAAATACATCGTCTCATACATACTCTTCTATTTTTCTGACTCTTGACATGGCCCGACTCAAGTATCTGATTCACTTGATCGTGCCATGTCTTCCTCGGACGTCCCCTAGTTTTATACCATTCACACTTGCGTCATATATTCTCCTTACGCTCCTTTCTTCGTTCATTCGCTTTACATGCCCAAACCATCTGAGGGTCCTTTTACTCATTACACTTACATCAACCTTGCATTCTTTGCAGATCTCCACATTTCTCACACGATCATACGTGGTTTTACCACACATACGCCTCAGGGATCTCATTTCAACAGTATTCAGTCTACTTTCATCCTTATTCTGCCAGTTCCATGCCTCACTGCATACATCATGGTAGGTACAAGCACTCCATTGTGGACTGCTAGCTTCGCTTCTTTGGACAGCTTTTTGTTGGCGCCAACGGCATTCAGACCTCCATTAATGGAGTTACCTGCTTCCCTTCTTTCAATATCTCTACATAATTATAAGAACATAAAATAGCTGATTTAACATTTGTACACAGAATTTTAAATAATCAAATCGACTGTACCGAACTTTTATCTATATAGTACACTATGGCGTGTACAGCACTATTCCACACACTTAATTACAAAACAAATGCAGTAAGTACTTCGCCAATTAACATATTTAAAAGGAGAATTATGTCAATTTTTGGGGGCGGGCATGGGTACCGTCACCAATGGAACCATATATTGGATAACCGACATCCCTAAAAGTAGGTTACCCCAAGTAGTTCGCTTAGCACGGGGTAACTTAGCACGGGTGCCAGGGTTAATGAGGAGAGGTTTTGTGCAGGTATTGGTGGCGATATTGTTTGCCCACGTACTGGTGGGCAAAACCCACTACAAAAACCACTGGCTTGGAGCTCGGACTCGAGTCTGATCGATAGAGACTGGTTGAGGGAGACCTTTGACCTCTCCAGCCGGACTCTCTCGACCCATTGCCTTGCCCCGCAGTTGGAGGAATGGATTCATACGTCCTTCAGTCTTGGACACACTGACCCCAATTTTCTACTGATCCCTCATACATCTTTCCTTCCCAGAAATTCCTCACCAATATAGAAATATCGCTATATAGAACCTTTGCGGGCATGCTCACAACAACTCACCAAATTTTCATCGCAATCGGATTAATAGTATGGGAAATAATTTAATAACGCCAGAGCTCACCATCATATAACCATCGCGGGAATACGCACATCAAATCCCCAAAACTTCATCGCAATTGGATGAACAGTATGGCAGCGCATAAAATACGAACAAACAATCAAACCAACAAACATTAATTTACATTTTAAATAAAATATACGAAAAACACGTGGTGGTGTAGATGAATAATAGTTTGCGGCGCTCGTACACCAAAACCATTGATTTTACGAAAAAAAAAATTATGCATAAATTGTACACAATTTTCTCTAGTTTAATTTTGAACATAAAAGTTTTTATTGTAAAATGAGTCGGAAAGGAAATATTGTCAAAAAACTGTTATTAGGCGCCATTTTTTCAATATGGTGGCACGAGCGGCAGACACGAGGTGGCAAAGTTAAAATTCAGAAAGAGCACATCGAAATCTATAAAATGACCAATTTTAGAAACTTCCGGAAAACTACCCAGGTAAAACTACCAAAAGATTGGGCTAAGACCTGAATTAATAAATCTCTTACCATAGCTCCTACCTTAACCCATGTAAGGCTGCCCAACTGGATGGCGATTTAGTTCTCCTGTTTGTACACCATACAGAAAAACGCTCTTGCGACGTGTGATATAAAATAAAAAAAAATAATAATAATCAATTTTTCAAAAGATGGTGGATTAAATATAATGCTTGATTGTATGAGTTGAAAGCTTGTCCTTAATGGTGATATATTTTCTAGATTTTACCTCCTTTTAAAATGTACCATTAAAATAATACGATTTGCTAGTACTTCCGCGCGGTAATTGGACTTTTAGGTTTTCATATCCGAGGATATTATGGCTCCTGAAGTCTTTCTTCCTGTTCAAAGTACTTACATTTTAAATAATTTCAAACTTTGGTTACCAATCAGAAAAGGTAATCGAATTGTGACAGTCCTCTCCAATAATGCAATCTTCCAATCAATTCGGAACGAGGACGTTTGATTTTTTTTTTTTTTAATGAGATTGCAATGTGAACACTTATTAATATTGGTTCACGGCGAGTTCATCGAAAACGAGTTAATCGAAAACGAGTTCAACCAACTAAAATTCAACCTAACCTAACCTAACCTAACCCAACCTAACCTAACCTTTTTTGTGTATTTTGTAAATTTGCTTTCGATGAATTGATTTTCGATGTTATATCATGAAATATCTGAAGCCAATTAAGTAATAAATTAGTTTCAGAAAGTGAATCATCCCAGCAACATCTATTTGCATTTTATTAGTGATGAATTAAAGATTTCAACTGAAAAATCCACATTACTACTCTCCATAAGTATTTTGGGCAATGAGAAGTACCAGTACACATTATGGTAATTGATCCCAGAATTTCTGCACTGAAAAAATCTTGGCTTCTGGTAACCTGGTATTGATGAAAACTTAAAAATAAAACTTAAAAGTAACGGAATGCAAAGAATAATGGTAGGAGTATTCGTTGGAGCCGGAAAGTAGGCGATACGGGTATCAAACTAAGCGTATCAACCTACACAACCCGAATGGTACAGTGAAAACTTGCATTTTGACTTGAAATTTTTGCTAGAAAAGGCCCACACTGAACGCCTTGACACGGGCGACCGAAGTGGCTCAGTAGCAGGTGTACAAAATTGAGCCTGACTCCTTGGCCCTTTTTGTAGGCGCACATTCCTTGCTTCATCCAAATTCAAACATAACATCGCTTTAGTGATTAGTTGCCAAAAGCAACGTCGAACCACAAGCTTTTTTGCTGTAATCTTATTATAACTGTTCATATTAATATTTAAAATTTATTTATTACAATCATAAGGGTACTTAACTGCACGGAGAAAAGTGTTATTCGAAAAAAAACAAATAAACAGGGTTTCAATGTTTACTGGCGGGAACATGTAAGAATAAACAAAAAAAACCGTTTTTACTATTAAAATGATCGTTTTTTCAAATAACATTTTACTCCGTGTGCATCAACCTCTCCGCTAGTGAGTTTTGGCGAACTGTACGTGGGGAGTAAGTTTTTTTGGGTTCATTTTAAATCTTTTTAATATATTATCCTAGATTAACTAATAATAATCATATATTTTTAAAAACGTTACGGACATCAATCCATGCAAATAAACCAACATTGAAAAACATAAGGGGTCATACAAAAAAACAATCTGTTTCCTTCCTCTAACGACCGCTGAATGACGCAACAAGAATTTTGAAACTAATACCGTGAAGTCGATATTGTAGGTAAGTACTCCAAAACTTCGACATACTACGCACAGATGACCATAGACGCCAATCCTATAGTCAAACAGAAACTAAATGCGCGTTCAATGTCCAAACTGAGTACAGGTAAAGAAACACGAGAAGGTTCACGACTTAAAATTAATTTTATAAAACAAAATGTTTTTATTATTTTCGGTACTGAATTCAAGTGTCTTCAAGTCTGAATTTAAGGATTGAATAAAAATGCGTAGGTGTTTAAAAATACCTACAAGGAGGCCGGTAACTCATATTACATACATATTTCAGAATCGAGAAAATTCTTAGACAGGTTTATATGATCGGCCATAGATACTCCTCTGGGTTTTTTTCATCAGCCATCATCGTGGACAGGTTAACGACCTCCAGAAGTCCTCTATGCTCTTACCTTCCAACAATCAGCAGCCTATCCGACAGGTTGAGTCTTTTCTCCGCTGCCAGCAGGCCCCGCACCGTCATCCCTTCGCAGAAGCACACCACCACGCGGGCGCTGCGGTCCGTGCGCAGGTTCTTCACCACCTCTTCGAAGTCCTCGTCGGCCGCGTTGCTGAGCACCGAGTCCTCCTTGGCTATGCAGACGTTGGCTCGCTCCGCCAGCTCGCGGAATGCCTGGATGCCGGATTGGCCGTAGTTTTCTGCAAAAAAAGAGAATAGTTCGTTTTAATGTGGTAGTTTAAAAAATATACTTTCAAACGTTCTTTTGTTAAACCTTAGATCCATACAGGAGGCCATGAAGAAAAAAATGTCTTCTGGGCCAATATCATCTTTTTGAGACTGTTCTGGGAAGAAAAAAATGTTATCCAGTGAACACTGCAGCGATTTCACGTTCCACTGGTGGCGTGTTCATCGATAACGGACACTCCGTTTGTCACCAATGTCCAGCACCGCAACTGGCCGAGAGCAACGGATTAATTCTGTTTCCGATTGCCGTAGATTCAACAGCTCACAAATCGCGTTGTTCGCTGTCCACCTTATCGTAAAAAAAACCTCACACAATAAAATTTTATTATGTGTGTTTAATATTGTTAAATAAACCTGAAATACTCGAACATTCAATATATCAAATCACCCCTAGAGGCATGAGTAATAGGAAGTAATCTGGTTGTCAGTGTCCCCCCCCACTGCGTTGCAAGGCGATACGATGGGTCGAGAGAGTCCGGCTGGAGAGGTTAAAAGGTCCCCCTCAACCAGTCTCTCCCGATCCGGCCTGCCACGCAGTAGGTAAGCAGATTCATCCGCCGCTAAGACCTGGGCAAACCTGACCCCGTAAACCCTTTTTCTTTCACAAATGTCATTTTCTAAGTTTTTTGATAGTTTCTTTAACTCTAAAATGCCATTTTTTTATCGCTATACAACTGAAGATGAAATACAAAATAACTTATTAATTGGATGCTTCATTAGAATGAATCTACCATTAATTGGTGTTTTCATTCGAGTACTTTTTGACGTCATCTCTATCACAACAAATATTTACGCTCGTGTATTTAAAAAAATATATTTTTTAAATTTATTTTTATTTTAGTAATTTGAACATTAAAGTTTACAAATTGCTAAATATTTACATATTGCATTCTATATTAAATATTCTCCAGTTATATTTCAGTATAGGTACCGGTTCCCATAAATAAAATCGTATACGTTTTTCCGAGACACTATCTAGGTAACAAACCAATTCTTTGGAATTTTGTGATAATTAAAAAAAGTAACAGACCTAAATACGGGAAAAATTAGTCGAAGATAATATTGATAATTCTAAATTGGAAGTATTATAAGATCGACAAAAATGACTTAAGGTGAGACAATACCACGTTTATCGAGGGTTTGCCCTAGGCTCACATTTTAATTTATTTCGACGAATTCGTAATTGAATTACCAATTTTTTTTTGACGCTCCCCGAGGAATACAAATTATTTATATTTTAGATTAAAAAAAACAGTACCTTACCATACATTTTTTTAACGTACAACGCCTTTGAAAATTGTAATACGTTGTACAACTACATCTTTAGCGGTAAGGTCAATATTATTTTTTTTAACGATAAATTCATGTTTTACCGAGGGTGTAGTAGAAAAACATCTAAGATTTTATTAATATGTTCATCAGAAATAATTAAAATCTACCACTAGGTAATGTGCAATTTCTGGCCTGACAATGTAAACTCAACCGTAGTACGTCAATACGCCGCAGCGCCAGACATTATTTTCATTTGCAGGGAGAGAAAGACTTACGCTGTTATTATTTAGTTGCCGATAGAGATTCGGCATGTGAAGACGTCAGCTCCGGCCCGACGTTTCAATGACTTTTTTACGTATTTATTTTATTTAATCAATCGAATACTTTTAAATATATTAATGAAATCTTTCGTTTATTTTAAATATTACTACTTCTACAACTAAGTAAAGTCTTTTTTGTGTGTTTCCAAAATTTAAAGGAATATGTATTTTTTAGTATTAATTTGTATTTAAAATACGCACTGTGGTGGAGTTTCAGAGAAATATGGACAATATATATTTTTTAACTGTCTTAAAGATTATTTTCTAGACTTATTTTTTCAATTCGTTAGTTTTTTTTCTTGACAAAATTTTTTGATACATACATTTACAGGTAGATACATACATAATAACTTAAATGAAAAGAGTAACAAAAAAAAATCCACAAAGGCGAAGCCTGTGCGTGGGCATTATAATATGTGGGTATAAAAACAGTGGTGGTTAAAATAAAAAGATTAAAAATTAAAAATATAGTACATATGTGTACTGTGAAGAGGTAATTGATTTTGCAGGAATTTCTGTGAAAATTTTTATTAAAATTTAAAAAATATTTTTGTATTCTTATATATAGATATCGAGAAAATTATTCTACATGCATATATATATATATATATATACATACATACACATACGCACACATATACATACATACACATACACACATTTAGATATATATATTTTTTAAAATCTAATGATTCGGAAAGACATGGCATATTGTAGTTATTTAAAATGTAGATAGTATAAAATTATAGGAAAAAATGATTTACTTCCATTTTTTTTACCCAACTTTTAATATATTTTTTATATAAGTTCAAGTTTTGGCATGTGTTGATGGAATTGGGTACGGAATTGAACAATTTTGGGGCAAAACAGTTAATGTGCCTTTGGGCCAGTATTTTTTTTGTTAGTTTCTTTGCAACATTACCCGAAAAATTTATTACATGGTGGATCTTCGTTACTCAAAAAGAATTTAGAATTAGGTAATCATAAATAATGTATGCATATTGTTTTACAATTTTTTTATTATATTGTAGCTGTAGGCCACATCAGTTTTTGGGAGTAGAATGCTTTCATAAGTTTTTTTTATTTTTATCAGCATTATTTTTTTACATTTTCAGTTCAGTTCTAGCAACGTCTAGTTCTATATTTACGAAAGCATACTCCGTGAAGTGTCATTTATCTCGGTTTAGAGGTAATTTTTTCTTTATATATTTATAAGGAATTCAAGATAATTTACAAGGCAACCTTTGTAAAATTTTCGATTGGCGGCGGATTGCATTTGCCCACCTGTTGCGTGGTGGGCCGGATCGCGTGAGACTGGTTGAGGGAGACCTATTAATTTCTCCAGCAGAACACTCTCGACCCATCGCCGCACCGCAGTGGAAGGAATAGATTCATATGTCCGTCACGGCTGGACTCACTGACCCCATATTCCTACCCACCCCTTGAACCTTTTTCTTTCCTCGAACTCCTTTCTTTCCCTAAAAAGGCTCTCCTCACAGCCTACCCAAGATGACATAGTCCCCGAGAGAAATTGTTTTCCTGAATGCCTCCTGTGTATGTATTTTAAAAACAAACAAAAAATAAACGAGTTTTTAGTAGCAGATGTACCCCACCAACAATGTCTCCATAACTGTTTACCATATGTTAATTACTTATATATTAAATTGTACACCACTACACAAGCAAGAATCCCTTTAAAATGATTTACCCGATCTCAGATGACCGTAACCGGTTCGGTCTATAAAAGAAAAGTAAAACGAACTTAAAAATTGTTTTATTATCGCATTACAATGAAATTCCACAACAAGTAATTAGAAAAATGTATTATCAAAATAACTAATAATAATAAATGAACATAAGCTATTATATTTTAAACATTCATATATTTTTTTAAATTTATTTATTTTTTATTATTCTTTCTATCATTTTTATTTCCTTCAATTCTTTTGGTTTTGTACTAACATGTTCTGTATATTTTATACATCATCGTAATTTGACTGCCCTAAAACGGGATTCCTCCTAGTTGGGCAGTCAAAACACTTAAATAATGTATAATATAATATGTATAATCTTTTACTAAATAATAAAATATATATATACATATATATTTCCCGGAAAGAAATAAATTAGTTCATAAATAAAATATATTGCTATTTTCAGATTTTATTGGCATTTATAGTATATTTACAGAAACAAATATTAAATATTTCTATTCAGATTTTATTGGCCTTTAAAAAGATTTACAACAAACAAATATAAATAACCTAAGGAAGGAAATGTGATATACGATTACATGGGATCTCTTATATTTTTGCTGATGTTGTAGGTACCGCGAGTTTCTGAACACCATGTAAAATATTTTATTACCTGATTACTGCTAACAATAATGTTTATTATGACAAGCGTAAACAAATTTAATGCTGAAATTTATTTAAATTTGTCCAAGATAAATTGAGAACTGTTACACTGTGCAATGCCGGTAGAAGTCACCCGCCCTGTGACTTTTGGTCGACAACGCCCCCGGCCGTAGGACACGCCCGTGGTCCCGCCTGTTTTGGATTTTTATTTTAGGCATCATACCGCCTTAAAAATAGGAGGTCGAATTGGTTAAGGCTTGTCCCGATAGGACGAGAGATCTTGGGATCGAGTCTTTATTTTTAACGCAATCGTTATCTTTATTTTTCTGTGACTTGTACTTTTTATATTTCCATTTAGATTAGTTAGTATTATTTTCTGTGACTTGCACTTTTTTATTTTTGTTTAGATTAATTAGTATTATTTTCCTCTTCAATAGAAAAATAAGTATATAACTCACTTTGTTCATATCCTCAATGGTACATTTAAAAAAAAATTTATATAAATTTTCGATTAATTAAATAGATAAATATTTTTTTAAAGTAGATTTTACTATTCGGCACTTAAACCTATAAATAAGGGCTATATATATAGGAGTTAGCCGAGTTTTTTTTAGCTGTTGCGAGTATTTATTTATTTCTTTAAACGCCCATAGCGCTTTTACATAATAATGCAGTACTAGTTTTTTTTAACTACAAATAAAAAGTTGACAAAATACAGGTAACATAAAATATTAGAAACAAAATACAGGCAACATAGAATGTAAGTTAAATAAAAATAGACTAATGTCCTCCAAATCAACAATAATACTAATAAAAACGAGCACTTACTATAATATTTTATGAAAACTTCAACAGCAAAGTTGTTAAATTTGAAAATTAGAGATGGCACCAGTTCCGTTTATATCTGGTACGTGGAGTGTACGACAGATGTAAGCTTATTAATATTATAAATATTTAAAATTGGTATTTAAGCTAGTTTATGAAATAGGTAGAAATAGTTGGCCCATACGGCGTTTGAAGTTTGCCAAGTTCAAATTATTATCAAAACATCCATATAGTTTAAGTTTTTGTTACCAAGACTATATGAACATTGTACTGGGGAATTCAAACTATAGTTAGAATGAGACATATCTTTGTATATAAAATGTAAATGTTTGCATAAGGGTTCGTTTATGTACATGCAGATTTATTAAATGAGAAGTTCACGACAATCGAATTTAGAGTTTATTTTTATAGTTTGTTTTAATTTATTTGTTTATTTATTAACAAGCTTTTCTGCCCGCAACTTCGTCTGCGAAGGATTATTTTCTTTTAGTAATCGAGTAATCTATTTTCTTTTCCTAGGTCCCATCTACGTTTATTATACCAAAATTCTTAACCTATTTATTTAAAATAATATTTCTTGATTCGATTCAAAGTATTAGGCGAGTACTTCAAATAAATTTACAAATTTAAATATTTTCCATAATAGAATTTTGATTTATCAATCATTGTTTTGCAAAATGTCTCTCTCAAATTTTGACATTTTCTATTAAACAATAATTATTATTTTCAATCTATGTATTGAAAATAAATAGCTAGCTTTATAAATAATAGCCTATATGTTATTCTGATGTATGAGCTATATTATTGTAAAGTTTCAAAAAAATCCATTCATTAAATTTCGATTTAAAGAGTAACAAACATACATACATCCATACAAACTTTTGCGATTATAAGATAAGATAAGATATTTGTTATCGTACGGATAAGCTATCAGGAGGATGGTGAAATTCCCCCCTATAATATATAGTATATATACCAATTGAATACAAAATACAAACCCGACATCATCCGCGCTTAGAAGTTGCAGAAACGTATCTACATGTTGTATAAGTTCCCAGATTTTAGAAGGGGTAGTTACAGTCGAAGTGGAATAACACAAAACTGTGCTTTATAAATGTTGTGTTATAATTATAATTAAACCCTTGACAAAGAAGCCTGCTCCATTTTATCTCAAAACCCAGACATTATTTAGTGAATTAAAGGGTAATTCCTAGTTTCGTGATGATATTCCTAGTCTATGTTGACGTAGGAAATCGGGCCCGCTTGAAGCAGTGCGATTCGAGTGTGGTATAATTAAAAGCAATGACCTCACCGACCGAGATGCCACTTCACGGGTCTGGCGTGGGAGAGGATGTATGCGAGAGTTTCTCAAATATGTTTATTTCTGTATAGATTCACCGCCCCCTTTTTTATCGCACCCGTTCTGTTCAGTAAAAATATCGCTTTTTTGACAAGTTATAACAATTATAATACTTTTTTTGTATTGTTTATTATTTATTTATATTAAAAAGTATTTCACCTAATTTATAATGAAAACAGAGTAAATAGGCTTAGTATATTATTTTTAATTGATAAACTAATGTTTAACCACTGGAGCGACAGAGCAATTTAAAACCCTTTTCTCGGATTACAAAAGGAAATTTTTCCGCTCACATTAAAAAAATTATACCTCCGAATTTGAATATGGAGACATACAAACTGATTGTAGTTCTATATAGCCAATGAATTCACCTACATTTTTTTTATTATCACATATTCGTAGGATATATAAAAAAATAATATAAAATCGTTAACTTTAAAATATTTTAAAGAATCCAGAGAATATTTGCCATATTGTGGCAGCAAAGCAATCCGAGGCTTTGGAAATAGTGCCATAATGTGGCAAAAAGCGTTCGAGTGGTTAAGACAAGATTTTATGTATATCACAAAGGGTAACAATTATTATAAGCAGTAATTATCAGCTTGAAACACTCATCCACATTGAAACAATCTTCCGAGAAATAAGCGGTAGTTGTTGAATGAAACATTGGTATATATTGAATCATTTAGCGGGTAAGAGGTAACCCGCCGTAGCTCAGTGGATTAAAAGCACCTGACCGGACATCAGAAGGGCACGGGTTCGAGTCCTGTCGGCGGCATGTATCTTTTTTCGGAAGATTGTTTCAATGTGGATGAGTGTTTCAGGCTGATAATTATTGCTTTTAACAATTTTTATTTCCATATTTATTTATCTATTTAAGTTGACGCAACTATGCATTATATACCTACCTTTCTTCCTTCTACCTACGTACCCATCCTTTCTGATCTACCTACTTGTGAACAATAACTACATTTTTATTGAAGCAGTCTGTTTTGTACTTTGCTGAGATCGACTAGTGATCCCTCGGTACATTTAACATCGACTGTAAATCGTGTCTATTTTATGCTGTGCAGTGATCTACATCGATCCCTCGGTACATTTTTAATATCGAAGTCTGTTATGTGCTGTGCCATGGTCCACTAGCGATCTCTCTGTGCACTTAACATCGACTGTGATTGCTTATTTAATGCTGTCAATGGCCAGATGATCTATCGGCTCATTTAATATCGATTCAAATGCATGTACTTCACCAAGTGATTATGTGACATAATAAATCCTCAAGAACGTGATCAGGAAGTAGGGGTAAGTCAGATTCCATTCCAGTGTCTAAGATTCACCATCCCCATAGTTGGGACACTACAACACCATAATATATTTTATTTTGATTAAATCCTAAACATTGAATACAGTCCATTTTTTTATGATTCGCATATTTTTGATACTAAAACATAGATTAATTTTTTTACTTTAGCCCCACACTGGGTCTGTTTAGGGACAAGGAGGAGAGGAAGTTCTGAGAAGGAAACATATTTATTTATTTGTAAGAGACAAACAGCTTATATGCAACAATAAAAAAGAGATACATATATACAAAGTTAAATTTAGTCAAGCCAAAAAGGTCTCCTATGTTAAATTTACATTGAAGATGGAGTTTTAATATATCCTAATTTTTTTAGGTGCGAAGGAGAGGAAGAAGAAAATGGGTTAAGGATAGGTGATGCTCCCGATGCTTTCCACACTGTTGTATTAATTTTCTATCGTACGCTTTACTTCTATTCGGTATTTCTGAAGGGTATTATTGAAAATATCTAGATTGTAAAATTTTGTATTATACTGTGCACATATACGAGGAATTGGGAAAATTTTTCTAATGTTAGTTCGACATGTGGGCAAATGAAATAAGTTGGATTGTCTTGTTGATCTTGTCGGAATATGGATTTGTATTAAGGTGGTAAGCTCTGGGGAGTCTAGACCATTAAAATGCGAGTCTAAGCCATCAAATATGTGAGGGGTGGGCAGAAATCTGGGGTTAATTGTGTCCAGGAGTGATGTATGAATCCATTCCTCCCAATGCGGGTGGAAAGGTCTTGGTTAGACAAACCTCACCCCAAGAACCTGGGCACCTCTGCTAAATCACCAAACGTAGCCAACCACTTGAGGTGAATTATGAAAAAATGAACGGATTTAAATTAAAAGTTATTCTTTCTTGTATAGGGAAAAATTTTTAGGCAATGTAGCAACTATTAATGCGTAAACACCTTGCATTATAATCGATATAATATTATCAAAAGTGAATTTGTTTTGAAATTGGGTCGATCGATTTTTTTACCTATATTAAAAAAAAATCTAGGTACAATCTTTACAATTAGTTATAGACATAAGACTTTTTCATTTTTAAGTATCAATTCACATAATTTAATTTGCATTTTTTTAGTTTTTTGTTTGTAGGTATAAAATGCTGTCAAAACTGGATTTGGTATGTTCTTTGTTATAGAATTGGAAATTTGATGGAAAAAAAGGTATTTTGTTGGAATAATAAAAAAAAATGTTATTGTGTCCCTAGACAGAGTAACGTGTTATTTAGTCTGCCCTGTAAGGAAATGGTGTAATTGTTAGTACGATTGACCAAAAACTTAAATACTATCAAACTGCCCACTAATGCCTTCTGCTGCCTGGACGAAATAGTCTACTTTGAGAACCACTGCTTTAAGCGAAGGGCGGGGGGAGGTTGGTTTAGCAGAGACCTCCGAATACTCGGGCCCCGGATTCATTATGAAATTAACTCCAGTGGGACCTTATGCCATACCAGTTTGAAGAAGTAACCATTTTACCAAGTGCTTCTCGCTCATTATTTTTGCTCGTATAATTTTAATGATTAAAAAAGCTCTTCTTCCTTTTGTTGAAGTCCCAGCTTATTTCTGGGTAAGTTGTGATTGGTATAGTGAAATTTGTCGTAAATTTGAGGGTCTCAGATATTAGGGTATTATGTGGCTAATTCTGAAGAAAGAAGTCGTTTGGAGAGTCCTTAAAACAGGCAAGACTAATAGGAAAGTTTATTCACTAGGTTTTATAGCTGGAAATAGTCTCTCCCAAAAATATCATAACTGTTCCCAGCAAAATCCAAAATACACACATCTTTCATACAGGGACACAATGTTAAATGCTCAGGAGAGGGAACAGAATGTTTTTTTTTATTTCTTCAAACTTCGCAAAATCACTTTGTGGCGTCGTTTTGAATTAAATTAAACAAATAACTTTGTATCAACCACAATTATATTAATAATGTCATTACTTCCCTGACGAAGAAACCATCGGTTTCGAAACATGTAGGTAGCCGTGATTATATAATAGTTGTTGATACAAAATTATTTGTTTAATTTAATTCAGAATATTTTTTTTTAAATTTTGGCACTAAATCATATCTGTTGTTTTTGTAGACCTGTAATTACGATTTGATCCAGAATTTAACGGCATAAAAAACATTTTATGAAAATGATTTTAATACTTTTTTAATGTTCATTATTTGCTATTTTTTCAATGTTAATTACGTCAATAAAGCGATACTAACAGTATTAAATTGAATTAATAGTGACCGGTCAGTAGCTGAGTTGGCATCGCGTTTGAGTCCCAGTCGGGCGTCGTATGTTCGATTCCTCGGCTGGCTAAGTCCTCCATCAAGACACAAGCAACATGTTCCGCTTACTGTGGTGGTAGTAGGAGATTTTAAAATATGGTCAGGTATTATTATTATTCGTAATCCCGGAATGTTTGTCTTTCTTTTTTTGTTATTTAATATTGAAAAGTGAACATGTTGAAAGTTTTTAAACACGTTTTTTTTATTTTCACGGCCAAAAGCATTTTCGTTGTTTGTTTTTGGGGTGTTATGCCGTATTGCGCTACCTCCTTATTTAGCCGACGTTTCGGACAGTGTTGCAGTGTCCATCATCAGGGCAGATCTGGCAGATCCGACGATGTGTAGTTGTTAGTGTTAACTAACACTAACACTAACGACTACACATCGTCTGCCCTGATGCTGGACACTGCAAGGCTGTCCGAAACGTCGGCTAAAGAAGGAGGTAGCGCAACACGGCATAACACCCCAAAAACAAACAACGAAAATGTTGAAAGCGTTTCCTATCCCGTCTTATCTACCAATTTTCCTTTTGATATTAATGTATATATGTCTATCTATACATTATTCACAATTAGTTTTTATTATTTTACGCTTAGTTTAAGTTGTTACATAGTAATTCATTTTTTTATTTATAGAGAATACTTCACAAGAGTCCAAACTGCTCTCGTCTGGAGCCAGTGAGACTATGGCATCCCCAATTGGGGTATCTTGTGAGGCTGAAGGTAAGTGGGGAAGGGAAGGAGACGGGGAAGAGGAAGGTGGGAAGTACCTGGCTATTCAGATCTAGTCACTAAACTCGACTAAAGCCATTTTAAGCAACGTTTCAATTCTGAATGGTGTTTTCACACCAGGGCGATACTGAGAGTATCTTCCACTCTGGAATGTGTCGCAAATATAGTATATATTATTTTTATTAATTCATTGAGAAATAACACAAATTAATCAAATTCAGCGCCATTTTGTTATTTTGTAAGTATAAAGGGCCCCGTTAAATGCCAATTCTAGGTACGTTTCAGCATTCTACCGACTTATAATAAGCTGACAGTGGGTCGAGAGAATCGGGCTGGATAGGTCCAAAGTCTCCCTTAGTCAGTAAGTAAGTACGTACGTTCTCCCCAGTTTTAACCAAATCTAGAATGAAAGGATTTTTTTAAATACATTTTCGAGTATTTGATAAGACGAGGAATGGACATATCATGATAAAATTAAGTAGGTAAATACATTTTTAATACATCTT
Organism: Limnephilus auricula; assembly: GCA_951813805.1. Taxonomy (NCBI): domain Eukaryota; kingdom Metazoa; phylum Arthropoda; class Insecta; order Trichoptera; family Limnephilidae; genus Limnephilus; species Limnephilus auricula. Next base: position 7,242,355 of record OX638401.1, read on the forward strand.
CTATCACCCCGTAGTTTCAACTTGTTCTTCGAATAATTCGGTCCAGAGCCTTTTAGGTTCACGGTTTTAACGATTTATAAACTCTCAATCTTTTTACGTCGTATCCAAAAAATCTTGGAAGTTTCAAGGCTGGAAACAATAAAAAAAAGTTTATCGGGAATATGTTTATATTTCATTCATTGAATGACATTAAATTCGTAGACATAAAAACTGAAAATAAAACATAAAATGACCGAAGTTGAATGATAATAGCATTTTCTGTTCAACTGACAACAACGTTCATGACCTATTCTGTATTCACGAGAACATATAAACCAATTCGCGGGGAGAACTCCAGAAACAGATAAAACAGATGCATTTTACAACCGTTCCCTTGACGACTGGCTGTAAAACGAGATGTCTGAGAAATGGAAGACAGGACACAAGAGAACATGAAACTAAAAGAGATGCGAATCCAATTTTGTGGAGATAACAAACATGACACCGAAAAGTTATTCCACAGTATTGGATTTGTACAAAGATTATTATATTTAAGTGTAACATATTTATGTTATCTAAAGCATTTGTTGCAATGGAGTATTATCACAAACTACTCGTATATATTATACAGAAAGATGTGTGGGGTATTGTGGCTGAGTAATGTAGATATTCAAACATTATTAATTTAATCTTTACTTCATTCTAATTATCATTTTTGTTTCTGTATTGATTTTGTTTCTGCATCAATTTTGTTTCTGTATAATTTACTTTCTTTTTCTACAATTTTTATTTTTTACTTCGATGTATTTTAAGTAATCACGTCTTTGTAATTATAATCTTACCTCTTTTATTTTTTAGATTTTAATCTTGGTTTATTCTTTAGATGCACTCTGTTATTTTTAGGTACAAAAATAAAATGTAAACACTTTAACACTTGAATTACCCACGCACAGGCTGCGCCTTAATGAGTTTCCCGTTCTTATTATTTTTTAACTTTAATGTCAACATGTAAAAAATATGGGAAAAAATAAAGAAAATAAATAAATAAATATTTAAAGTTTATTTTTATGATTCTGATCATTGTAGTAAAATTTATATTTTTAATATTTTCATTCATAATTATTGATTTAAAAAAAACCGCATATTTATTCAAATTTCTAATTATATACACTTTTTTTTTATTTATTTTTTTATTGTTTAAATTATAATATGGTTACAACGATAAACATAGTATGGCAAAAACAAATAGTAAATTACACATTTTTAAGTATTCTACGCCAATGAGAGCTAGCTCTTAAGCTTGGTATTAATATTAAGTTATTTTATAATTTTATATTAGTGTAAAATAAATATAGTCTTATGTACTAGGATTGCAACGTTAAAATTTATAATATGGCATGAAATGAAGTTAAAGTATTTTGATTGGTGATGTTATGGTTGTTAATTTTTTAAGAATAATTTGATCTCTTTCTTAAATGATACCAAATCTGTTATTTTTTTACCTCTTTGGGAAGATTGTTGAAGTATTTTATGCCTTCGTAAATATAATTGTTATGCATTTGTTGTGTTGAAAATAGAGGGATTTGGATGTTATATTTAGGTCTTAATGATGAGTTAAGTTTAAATCTTTTAATTGAATTTCCTTTGAACATTTGTAATATTGAATCTTTTTTTCTTCAATTATTTGTACTTAAAAGATTTTGAACATCATTACATTTAATATTCCACTGGCTGGTAAGACGGTTCATATTCATAACTTGAAGTTCATATTCATAACTTATTAGGTTAAACACTAAAAAAGACACACGGGAATGACGAATTCAAATATTGACTATTTTTCTCCGAAACCTTTTTTCGTCATAATTTCGGAATATAGATTGTAGAATAAATACTCTGAGTCAAAATTACAGAATACCAAAATGTTACAACGGTTTAACTTTATGACTTTGGATGATGGTTGTAGCTGGTAATCTTCCAATTAAAATATATTTTTATCTACAAATTCCTATTAAAGATGTAACAAAATTTGGAAAGAAAAACAAATAAAAAACTGTACTCTAATAAAATTTCTTCAAAAACAAAATATACCAAGAAAAAAAGAGTGTCTTCGAGGAATATAGATTTAGAAATGTATTTGTATGCCCCAACACTATTATACACACAAAATAAAATACTTATAACATTAGTAACAAAGTGCAACTGTTAACTCTATCAAAAAATATTTTTAAGAAATCATATTTATAAAAAAATATTATTATTAAAACTGATATTTTTTAATAATATGATTTCAATTTAGAGTCAGTTCAATAGAATTAAAAAAAACAGAACAAGAAAAATAACAGAACTTGAATAGACCTTTCACAGAACTTAAAAATTGTAGTTGACATTTGATGAATTGCTCAAATTCTGGAAACAACTGAACTTTATGATATAATACACGAAAAAATAAATAAAACATGGAGATTTGCGGTAGGTTGCATGATATCCCAAATATGGCATTTGTAGTTTGATGACGCAAAGTTTAAAAACAGTATATCGGAAGTAAAAAAAAATAATAATAAAAAAAACGTATGTCCCAGTTGCGACCATTGTGCTTTATTATTTTTCTGTGTCTTGTTCATTTTCATATTTTAATTTAGATTATTATTGTTATCTTCTTCTTCAATGATATATTACATTGATGGGAATAACCTTCAAAGGTTAAAAAGAGAGTTTTTCTTATAAAAAAAATTGTATTTTTATACTGTTAAATTTTCATGTTTATCAGTAAAAGTATTTTTCTTATTTTTTAATTTTTTTTTTATAGTGAATACCTCACAAGAGTCCCAACTGCTCCCGTTTGGAGCTAGTGAGACTATGGCATCCCCAATTGGAGTATGTTATGAGGCTGAAGGTAAGTGGGAAAGGTAACGAGACGGTGGAGGAAGAGGAAGGTGGGGAAGTACCTGGCTATTCAGATCTAGTCACTAAACACGGCTAAAGCCATTTCAAGCAACGTTTCAATTCTGAATGGTGGTCTTACACCAGGGCGATACTAAGAGTATCTTGCACTCTGGAACGTGCCGCAATATACTATATATTATTTTAAATAATTAATTGTGAAATAACACAAATCAATTAAATAAAATTTATTTGCGCACGCCGGGTTCGAACCCGCGACCTTCGGAATGGGAGTCCAACGCCCTACCGCTGGACTACGCCGGCCGTCATATGGCCTAATGTGAAAAACCAGTGGGCTTATTCTCTACTTTAAAACACACATTGTTTACAAATAATATAAAATATGGAGCTTTTTAGAGTTTGCAACGTAATAAAAATAATATATTATTTTATTGTTATGTCGAATCCAATAGTTTTCAATAAAAAAGACAATTTAGAAAAATGCTTTCTTATGTAGAAAGTCAAGAGTGGATGTTTGTTTTTATCGTTTAGGGGTGCCCTTTCTTTCAATGATAATATTATATATAAAAATATCTGAATATCGTCATTGATTTCAATTCCGATAGATGTCAGCACTAGTGCGACATCTATTGAAATATTTTAGGGGGGATAATTTTCTGTGAGGCCATATCTTTTGAAACTGCTGAACGTAATTTGGTTTTATGTTCAAGATATTATTTTAAAGCACACAGTGAAAAAACACAAACCAGCATGTTTAAGATGAACTTCGAATTTCGAACATCGAATAGACAAGAATTACAATTTACACATGACCAAACGAAAATGAAATAAAATAATAGAATTTAGTCAAATCTAACGGATATAATTATCATTTTAATATCATTTGTAAGATCACGCTCTTTATAGGATTAATGTACACTTTCAATTACCGTTATTTTTTATTGTGTGAAAAATAAAATGTGTTTAACGTCATTAATATTCATGTAACTATGTTTGTATACGTTTATGTACCTCTATATCTGTCTCGACATAGGTATATCCTAGTGAGGCAGGTATCGAAAAATCACGTGTAAATAAACTTTACATAGATAAAATAAAATATGCTTCTAGTCTGCTTCGGATGTGCATGTAAGCCAGGGGCGTAGCTACCGCCGTATCAGCCGTATCAATGATACGAGACCCCCGGGCTACAGGGGCCCCTAACGTGTGTAAGCAAACATTAGTAAAATGGTATCCACAATGTCACTTAATATCGTGCTTCCCGAGAAAAAAACAAATAAAAAAAAAACCTATAGAGTTGTCACTTCAGAAATGATAAAAGTAAAAAAAGGATTTTTTTTCCGGGTTCAGCATGCGCCCAAAAGTTGGCAATAACCGATGTTCAATGACAAACCACGGAGAGCAATATATACCGGATAACGTGGTATCACCCCCAGATTGAAAACTGTTAAAACCTATAGTAAAATAATGATTTTATTTAATAAGTAATAAAATGATAGTAGCAAGTTACAATACAGTGGAACCCCTCATGACGAGTACCTCCCATTACGAGTAATTCGCATAACGAGCAAAACCGATTTTGAGAAAGAAAATTCCTTAACGAGCGACATTTCGCATAACGAGTGACGCAAGGGAAGTTCCATATTCATGTCACTCACTTGTGAGCCAGGACTTCCGCGCCAATGCGTCAGTCTCTGATAAGGACTTTTCCGCTAGCACGTTAGTGTAGCATTTGACCACACATTTTTTCAAACTTGTGTTCAGCCATGATTTGTAAATTTATTTTTAAAAATGCCTTTCGAGAACATGAATAGTTGCAGTCGGAACATGAATTCTCAACTATGACTTAACTTGTGGATTTTTAAAGAATCCATTATAGATCATGAACAATTGCAATCGGAAGAAAACAATAGATTTATCTCCATTGTGCACCAGCGTGTGCATAGTGGACACTTCGCCAAATGTACTTTTGTAGTACATGAATAGTTGCAGTCGGAACATAAATATGGATTTCTCCACCATGAGTAAATTTGTGGGTTTTTAAATTCGCCTTTTTAGCACAAAAATAATTGCATTCGGAACATATAAAAGGTTTTTCTCCCCTGTGCATCAGCGTGTGTTATGCTAAGTATCGCTTTGTAGTACATGGAGAGTTGAGTTGTCATATTAAAGTGTTTCTCCACTATGAGTCAGCTTGTGTACTTTTGAATATGTTTTTCGAGAATATGAATAGTTACATTTGGAACATGAATACGGTTTTTCTCCACTTTGAGTAAACTTGTGAGTTTTAAAGGACTTCATTCTAGAACATGAATATTTGCAATCCGAACTTACATACGGTTTTTATCCACTATGCATCGGCGAGTTTCGCCAAAGGTCCCTTTGTAGTATGCGAATAGTTGCAACGGAACATGAAAAAGGTTTGGATCCACCTTGGGCCCCCCAACTAATTTTGATACGGGGCCCCTCCAAGGCACGCGACGCCACTGATGTAAGCATATATATCAATGCATGTAAGGACAGCAAAATTATAGCGTCAGAGCAGTTAAAGTAAATGTTCACACAAATCCGGAATAGTTTTTTTCAGAGTCAGGAATTGTCTGCGGAGAAGTTGTTAGAAATATTGATGTACATTGTATACTTGATTCGCTTTGAATTGAATTACTGCAAGTTTCGTTTGTGCATTTCAACAACTTTATTGAATAAACCGAAACATTTGCGTAATAGAATGAACGAATCCATTATTATTGTAACCCGATATGGTCCCATTGAAAAGTTTAGTACGAGCTCGGTTTACTGTTAGACGGTAAATACATGAAAGCCTTTTGTGAACGAGATAAGTTTTACTAATACTTTATCCTTTGAATGCAGCCAAAAGGAACGATTTGGTACACATATGCTAAGGGGACATAGATTAATTACGTGAGTTGTTTAAAAAAAAAATTAGACCCATTTCCCCCCCTTGGTGAGATTAAGTGAGATGTAGTGCCCCCCCCCCTCCCCCCCACATGAGATTTTTTTCGTACTCAAAAAAATGTCATTCATAATAGCCATTTTTCAGCGGGCAAAATGGGACACTTCAAATAAGTGAAACAATTTTTCATTTTTTATTATCTCCATAATAATATATTATTGAGATTTTTATTGACCCCCCCCTCCCTCCGTACAATGAGATTTGAAAAAACTCACCGGAGACCAAAATTTCATTTACATTTTTACTCCAAACAATGCCAGGAATCACTGGTGTAGGTCAAGTATGTCCTGTACCATCCTTTATAATATACATATATATGAAAAAAATACGTAATGTTTTAAATTGATGCGTTAGGTTGAGTTCACAAAATCTTCTGTCATAACGACTTGTGATAAAATAATTAGGTACCCACCCGTCATATATATTCACTTTCCAGGGTGTACATTCCCAGATATAAAAGCTCTTTTCCGGAATCATAATATTTAAACAACCAATTAAGAAGTTCTGAGAAAAGAAAGAGGATAAATCTTATGATCTTAAGTAAAAAGTTCCGTGTGCCTAATACTTTATTATAACGAATGCGATCCTTTAGATTAAATTTGTTATATTTTACATGTAAGTTTTCCTTTCTTTCAATAATACTTTTGGATACCTCAAATAAAAATTTTAAAGATTACATATGTGTTCCTATGAAGCCCACACATTCCGATTTTCTACAGATTAATAATATTTTTTTTTAACATTTTATGTTTTTAAGATCTTAAAATTTTTTTTTTGTAAATTTTTTACGTTTTTTCCTATATTTTTATATATTCTATAATATTATTATTCAATTTTAAAAAATGTTCTAAAGTTCTAGAATTTTCCAGAGCAAGTGTAAAAGCTCTAGAAAACTTGATTTGATGAACACAAGCACAAACAAACAATTGATTGTGTAGATTCAATCTTTAATGTCACAGCTGTAAGGTGCTTTAGCCATTTTTTATTACCAGATTATTTTTATACTGTCAGAAACGAAACAGCAAAACACTACAATAGTATGCAGATCCTCTACATATTAAGAATATTTATTTATCATTTCTTTACAATTAAAACACATTGTTAAGCATTAATTATTAACCCTACTAGGGTTCGCCTGTATTTAATAAAAGTAAAATACATAACAGCAATTTAAAAATAACAATGATATATAAAATTTGTAGAAAAAAAAGAATTAGGAACATAATAATATTTAGTTCGATCTTTCATCAAACAAAAATGTTATTATTTACTGTGGCATTAGCATTAGCATTAGCTATTACCATTTTTAACAATAGAAAAAATCAAAATAAAAAAAAATCAACAATAAATATACACCTTTATGGTTTAGAAAAAATATAAATATAAAATAACATAATGAAAGCAAATATTTATAAGCGGCAAGTTACATTTTTTTAAATTTTTTAGTTTAGGTGTTTTTATTGTTTCTATTTAAATTATTTAACCTCACTTGGGTAAGCCTTTGTTGGTGTTAACAATAAAATTGTATAAAGCAAGTACACAAAATAATATGGGTATTGAAAGATTAATATTGTTACATGAACATTTCTTATGATGGGTACCCACTAACTAAGCTTTTATATATTTATGTATTATAAATGGTTTACGCTAGAAATGAATTTATCACACAAATGCTGTTAATTAAGAGGCTAGACTTTGAGCCACACGCGGAATAAGCTCACGCACACTTACAATACACGCGAATGCGAAATGTGCGAATGAGACAACGCTCAAATTTACACAGAAATCGCTCGAAAAGGGGTTTATGGAGAATACACTTTTCTACACCAAAACTTTCACGAAATTAAAATTTAAAAAAATATATATTTTTTTAGAAAAAAGAAGCTACGTCGGTAGCTTTTTATAATTTTATAATTCTTTATGAGAGTTGAGTTAGCAGCACTTTTTCCTTAAATAATATTTTTTGATAAATCGTACATGTTTGACAATGAATGTTTACGTTAATACGAAACGCATCGAAAATTCGAAAACATACCAACATAGTTTTCACCCTCTAAAAGGCAGTATAAAAAAATATATTCATGTTGTACAATTTTCGATGTAGAAAAATGTTTTTTCCCGGGCGTCCTTTTTGTATGGGCCGATAAGTGAAGTCTATCATCTTAAGTCATATTATCAAAGATGTCGTAATAATTTTGATGTCGGGAAATTTAACGATGGTTTTTATTTTAACTTTTTTGTAACTCTTAATTCTATGTAGAGACTAGAGACTATAATATTATGTGTAAGTGTAACCATTTAAACTTTAGTTTGGTGACTAATCAAAAACACAAATGATTTTAATATTCAAATTTAATTAACTCATCCCAATTATTTCAACGTTTAATTTACAAACTGACTTAGGCCTAACCAACTATTATTTCTACTGATTGAGCCCTGGAGTATATACCCTAGTTAGAAGGGTGATAAATCACTAGAACACGTCTCAAACTATTTTACACCGTTCAGTAGGGATTTCTCAACAAGAAGGCGTCTAAAAACTTCTATCCAATTCGATTAAAATCGTCTTGTTGGTCTGACGTTGAATCTTCCGCTTATCGAGTGAATCGATTTTTATATTGCACAGAAGGTATTTTCAAGACAAGACGATATTCCATCGGAAGAATTTCATCCATTCCGCGTTACCCTTCACATCATTTATCCGTTCAACAGCATAAAGAGGAGAATGCAGGTTCGATTTTAATGAAATTTAAAAACATGTATCATGTGGCTTAATGCTAAAAATACCATCTTAAGAGGATCTCATCGTTCCCTAGGACAACTGAACATCGCTAACATACAAATAACAGTTGATGTCGAATATGTTAAGAGAGTATTACCAGAGAATACCTGAAATTAGTCCCTTTTAAATAAAATTCTAGACGTATTTACTCTTTTTTTTACAAAAAAACATAAACTGATTTTGAAATATTGTTAATTTATCTGGTAAACGCAGTTTTAAAATTTTGAAAAACTAAGTATATTTTTAAAGTACTAGGGTTATACCGTTGGACGTTGGCAGATTTGTTCAATTTTCAAATGATAGATTCTATTAAAGAACTCAAATTTCAAAGCATATAATCATACAACAAGATAAATCAGTACAGTTTTCAAAAGTTAAACTTTAGTTAAATTAAAATCGTTAAAGAATAAATCCGAGAACGTGTTTTGTGACAAAAATACCTAATTTTTTCTATTTATTTAAGGTCTTACAAACCAAAATATTTCAAATTTTATTAAACATTTATTTTTGTTTAGACATTAATTAAAAAATCATAAATACTTATGATCAAAAAATACTTACAAGAAGTATACCATTTTTGATAATTTATCATCGTGCGTTTTGAGCATTTTTGTATTGCTTACTTGAATGTAGGTATATATTAAAGCAAGTTTTTAATAAAATAAAACGATATTAAATTTTTAATTTTAAAAATTTGATACGGGGAATAATCGATCTTTCTCATTGGAACCTTCCTGTACAGTTGCAAGCATTTTTAAAATCTTAGTCTCAGCTGCTGGTCAATCGCTCTTAAAAGACAAAGTCAAAAAAGTCAGTTTTTTGGGGTATTATGTTTGACGTGTTGAGCTACCTCCTTCTTTATATTAGCTAACGTTTCGGACAGCATTACGGTGTACTTCCTCGTGTGTGTAATAATTACACATCTGTCCTGATGATGGAGACTGTAATGCCCGAAAAGTTTGCAAAAGAAAGAGATAGCGCAACACCGCATAATATCCCAAAAATAAATCACGATAAGGTTAACTTTGTCTTTTACTGTTTAGATGTTAAGAGACTTACTTTAACCATTCCTGACGTTATTTCGAGTAAAAACAGTTTGAAAATGGCCTTGTAAGCCGACATAGCTGTCACATTTATAACAATAACTAAAAAACTTGCAAAACTTATTAATAACATTATTAAATTTAATTTAAATTAAATTTTTAAAAAATGGAGTTCCACGAATTAAATATAAAAACTAATAAGTAAAAAATGTAATTGAAATATTAGTCACTGGCGAAATTTTCGATGTTTTTTTATTAGAGTAAAATTATCTAAAAAATCAGTGGGTATTGAACAGTTAAAGGTGACGTAAAAGGTTGGGCGGTTACTCGACTGAGTGACCAGTGACACATGAAAGAAATATTTTTTTGTTTAAATTTAAAAAAAAACAATCAAATACCGAACATCCTATATAAATTTCCGAGGCGTATTTAGTTTTAACTTTGAAAATTGATCAAAGTCACCCCATTTGACCAATCAAACACTGTGTCCATCAATTCCCAGTCGCATTACTAACAACAAACGACAGTATCAAAACGAACCATGCCGCAGCGCGAAATATCAAATTACGTTTTGAAAATTCATAATGCAATTCGTCCTCTCTGATTTGGATTTATCGTCATATCAACCCGCTTCCAGCTTCCTGCAGTTCATTACATCAAGTAATATGAGTTCCAACCGAACACGTTAACGTGTACGTTAGTATTTTTAACACGTAAATCGTAACATGCCGAGCCAGTTGGCAGATAAATCATTTTATATTGTCAGATTCCGTTTTATCCACATATTGCTGTTTTAATCAAATAAAGAAAATCGTAAAATATTGTTGCTTCGTGTAATAAACACTAAATTAACTCAATTAAAAGCGAAAAAAACGATTCTAAAATGAGGAAAAACGAATTTAATCAAAAATAATTATAAATGACAGAAAAAAAGTCAAATCAAAAATAATTATAAATGAGAGAAAAGAGTCAAATAAAAAATAATTGGTATCTACAAATGAACTTTATGACAAAAAAAATTGTGAAATAAATTCCATTTCAGATTTTCCGACAATATTTGAGGTCCTCCCACTAACTAACTAACTAACTAACTAACCATCACGCCGTTTCCCGCAGGGGTAGGCAGAGAGGACAGACCGCCAAACACCTCGGTCTTGGCGCACACTCTTTGCCTCATTCACGTTCATACATCGTCTCATACATTCTCTTCTATTTTTCTGACTCTTGACATACCACTACCACTACCCTTATTATAACCGGAAAATATAGAAGCTTGCGTAACGATTGAGGACTTAATAATTTATTTAACACCGGTAGTGCTTTTACAAACATAATGCGAGTCGAAATATTAAATAATGTAGACAAAATATATACCTATACCAGTACGTAACATAATAAACTTTTTTACATACCAGTAACTTTGTAGTTACAATATCGTATAATTTTGCACGAGGGAGTTCAACAAGTTAGTAATTTTATTAATTAATATTTTTGCTCCCGTTAGATACATTTTTATATAGACGTTTATATATTTTATACACTACTAGCTGATACCCGGCATGCGTTGCAATGCTAATTAAATAAATAAATTGTTTCTCCCTTCGTGTCATTTCCAATTCGCCCCCGTTCCCCCTCTTCCCCTCCTGCGTCCCCTTCCCCTCCCACGTTCCCTTTTCCACGAACCCCCCCTCCCCCTCACGCTTTCCATTTCCACCTTCCCCTCTCCCTCGTCCGCCCTCCCGCGAAGCTCCACTGCTTAATTCCCCAACCGACCCTCCCGCATACCCCTCCCCCCAGCCTTATTTAATTTTGTATGCAAATTTCATAATGCCAGAGCTCACCAGTACAGATATAGAAGTATTCACGGACATGCTCACAACAATTCAAAAAAATTGAAAAGCAATCGGATGAAATTTTAATCGCAACCGTATGAATAGTATAGGAAATACCGAATTATTGATTAATATAATTGGGTCCGTAAAAACAATATTGATTAACTGATGATATAAATATAATTTAAAATAGAGCAAATATCTCTTAACAAATAGTGTCTTAATTAGTATTTAAAGAAACACTGTGAACTTTTTCAAACCTAGATATAAATAACAGATTCATGTACCTACGTTTTTTATAATTTTCGGAGCATACTTTGCGATTTTTTTTAAGGAGGGAATTTCACATATCTATTTTTTTCATTTCGGCAAACGAACAGAGATAATCTTCAAATATAAAATATATTTTTTAAGAGCTTAAAAACTTGGTGTTTAAGGTTAATAAGCTATCAATCGGTATAGAAATTCTGAATATTGCGTCTTGAGTCGGGCTATGGCAAGAGACAGAAAAACAAAAGAGTATATTATAGTTAGAGATTTTCCATCCTCTCTGCCTACCCCTGCCTTTCGGGGAAACGGCATGGCGATAAGTTAGTTAGTGGACCATTACGACTTATGCGCCATATAATATGAAAGTGACCAAAAATAGCTTTGCTTTGACAAAGACGAGTTAAATATTTAAAAAATATATACGTAAATAAAAAAGGAAAGGGTGTTTGTACGTAAATGTGGTAAACCTTATGGCACGTGTAAAAATTTTAAACGTAGTTCGGTGTTTCCCAAATGGAGTTTAAAAGGTAGTTCGGTGTTTCCCAAATGGGGGTCCGGGTAAAAATGAGATATTTTAAAATTCAAGTAACAAAGGTTATGTCATTTGCAGCTCAAGACGATTTTTAAAAACGAGACGATAGACTGCTATCAAATATAAAGTGATATAAATATAACAACCATCTTCTAGAAAGCATTAATTATCACTGTCTAATACGAAATATACGATCAAACCAAGTATCCACATCCGACACTCAAAAACTAACTAAACACAATTAATTTTTCAAGGGCAACAGTAACTTTTTGGACGCTGATATTTTCCATTTATCCCCAGGACAATTACGAAATGTAAATGACTAATTGTATTTTTTTTACATTAACTCCACACAGGAGGCCCCGATGAAATTATTTCTATGTCTTCTATGAAGATGCTATGTGGAGGGTCTTTTTGAGGAGAGGAAGGAGTGAGTGTGGGAGGAAGGAAACGCAGAGGTCGGCAAATCATTCCGCAGCCGTGCTGTTGAACTCAAGAACGAGTTTTAGAAACGATCCGTTCTCATGTGACAAATGTCAACCGTGTATGTATGTTTGGCTCACGTATATTAGAAAAAAAAAACAATTGTTAATTGCGAACCCTCTACCTCTGCCTTGTGTTATTTTCTCATTCCCATTATGTTGTTTTCTTTTTTTATATTATTTATCTTTGAAAATTATACTAATATGTATTATTTATACATAGGTACTTTTGTTTATTTATTTATTTCTATTCTTGTACATCCATTTCATAAATGATTACAATGGTTTACGTAAAAACAGTTAATATTCAGTAACAGGATGTAGAATTGATGCAAAAGATATGTAAAAAGGTTAGTAGTAGCATTTTTGAACACCTCTCTGGGAGAACCTGTGGGTGTTCGCATGTTTAGGATTAAGTGATATTCTTTCTACATAAGTAAAAATACAGTATCCTCCTTGATATTGGTACATAGTTTAATTTCAGATTATCCATCCTACATTCTTTAATCTGCGTTTTTTATTTATTTTTTTTTTTAAATGAGTTTATTTTTCCACCAACTTAACTTTATGTTTTCTTCAATTATCTTTTAAAAAAAAAAAAAAGAAAGTCAAACATTCCCGGGTTACGAATAACCCAACAACATTTGAAAATATCCTACTACCACCACACTAAGCGGAAGATGTTGCTTGTGTTGTGACGGAGGACTTAACCAGCCGAGGAATCGAACACGGAACGCCTGGGTGGGTGCCATTATAATAAAATAGGTGTAAATGTTTGTTTTCCTATTATAAACTAAAACAAAATATCCGTGTCCCTGTTAAATCTATTCCATTATCTTTTCCATACATGACAACCATAACACAAAGTATATAAATGTATTATCACATATATTTATTTATTTTATTTATTTATTTACATTTGATACATTTAAAGCCAAAATAACAAATAATATTACATAATAAGAGAATATATTTTAAATGAATACAAGTGTTATTACGTTGTTTTAGGTCATATATAACTTACCATTAGTGCAATTTCATTGAACGCCCAATCCACGCACAAACCTTTTTTGACATAATGTTCAAAACCTCTCCGAATCTTCTAAATGTATCTGATGCAAATTTCTTTATCGTAAAATTTGTAATAAATATTATTTTTATAATGTTTTACCAACTAAAGTACCTATTCCTTTTTTTCATTCGACATGTATTATGTATTTAAAATCCCTACTGGCTTTCAAAATATAAAAAAAAAATTATGAAGAGAATCAGATACCATATTTATTATCATTTATCATTTTGTCCCCGACAGGCGCGTATACAAAGCAGGTGCTTAATTTACGCGACATGCAGAAAAAACACATGTAGTTAACGATTCCCTAGAAACACATAACTTTCCAATTTAGGGTAATGCGCGCATTGAAAGTTAAAACATTTTCGCCTGGGACCCATGTTCTTATTTGTCACGCACAAAATACTGCGTGATTTCATTCTTTATACAAGTTTTCAAAAGGGTTCCGTGAAAAAACTTACTGGGAAACACTGAGTTTGGTAAAGGAAAGTCAATAGTTAAAAGGTTTTACCGCTTAAATGCAGAAAGCACTGAGTTCGAGGAAATCCTGTGCGTATTCTGAGGATCCTTTGTGTTATTTACCGGTGAAATCTATTGAAAGGGATTTCTCAATAATTGACGGGCGTGAAAAATAAAAGTGGGAAACCAGACAAGTGGAAAGGGATAAGGAAAATGGGAAAACATTTCAACAAAACGTGTGGAATTATAAGAAAAAAATTGTAAAATAATATGAAAATAATACAATTGTGAAGTAACGGGTTTCAGTTCCTTCATTACTCTCCGTAATTATTAAGTGATCGTGCATAGCGAAGCCCTGTTTAAACTCGACCGTTTTGCGTTCCGTTTCAACATGGCGGTGGTTTTATTGGTTCAGGTCAAGGTTCGTGGAAAATTAATTTAACAAGGTTAGCTCATAAAGGCAATTTTCAGGAAAAAAACGCATTAATTGAAGTCCCGAAACTAGAGATGGTTGGTATATGAAATAAGTTGTCACTGCGGTTTCTGTTACCAGAGACCGATGGGGACCATACTTTTGGGACCGGGTTTTCAAAAGTAAAGAACATTGGAGGTTGACTAAAGTAATTGAATGTGTAGATTTTACAATTTTTCTAATATTTTTAAATTTATGTACAAATTCCACAAAGAACCGGTTCCAAAAAAAACGGATCATTGAAAATAATATCTTCGGTGGCATTGACAGCAAAGCAACCGGTTCCAGGTAACCGGGATAGAAACGTCGACTAATGGTAGATTCAGACTGGATCGACGTACGTATGCATCGCTACGCCTAACAATATCTGGGCTACTAAGCAACCATAGATTTTCAATGAAAATTTATGTTTTAGAATCACATTGGCCACACGCATCGCGACGTGCGATGTCTGTGGCCATTTTCATAGAAAATGTATGGTAACTAAGCATTGTTTGGCGTAGCAAAAATACGCCAAACAATGATTAGCAACCCATACATTTTCTATGAAAATGGCCAGAGACATCGCACATCGCGATGCGTGTGACCAATGTGATTCTAAAACATAAATTTTCATTGAAAATCTATGGTTTTTTTTTTTTTTTTTTTTTAATTTTTTTTTCTATATTAACTCCACACAGGAGGCCCTGAGGAAAATAATTTCCCTCAGGGCCTATGTCATCTTTGAAGATGCTGTGAGGAGGGTCTTTTTGAGGAGAGGAAGGAGGGAACGTGGGTCTTGAAGAGACCCATGTTATAGGAAGGAGGAAACACAGAGGCCGGCAAATCGTTCCACAGCCGAGCTGTTGAACACAAAAACGAGTCGTAGAAGCGTCCCGTTCTCATGTGACAAATGTCAACTGTGTACATATGTTGGGCGCGCGTTTGGCGTGTTTCCCGACTATGCACCGGTGCCGAGGGGATCAATGACGCTAGCTCCTCGGAACATCTTCCATTGAAATACCGGTAGAACAAGGATAGCATTCCCACCCGACGCCTGTGCTCTAAAGATTGCAATCCGTTTGTTAAGACAGGAGAATCTATCAAGCGGACCGCCCGTTTCTGCACAGAGTCGAGGGTGTTTTTCAGGTACATCGGGGCTCCAGACCAGAGATGGCTGCCAAATTCAACAGTGGGGCGCACTTGCGATTTGTACAGGGTTAGCAGTTGTGTACAATTAAAGTATCTGCGGGCCCTGTACAGTACGCCCAGTTTCTGAGAGGCCAACTCTGGCCTCGATGGAGCCCCCGTACCTGAGCTGGTCACTTAGAGTTACACCGAGCATATCAATGGAGGACCTGTTTGGAAGAATGCTACCGTTGAAGGAGACTAGATTGTCATTTCGATCCCTTTTAGACGTAATCAGACATGATTGGGTCTTTGAATGTCTTTGAATGACATGGTTGCTAAGTAACCCAGATATTGTTAGGCGTAGCGATGCATACGTACGTCGACCCAGTCTGAATCTACCATAACTCTACCCATTAGCTATTGTCTTTATACATGGTATTGAAAATCGTACTTGACTTACTTTAACCAGTGATTCCTGACATTATTTGGAGAAAAAATGGTAAATGAAATTTTGGAATCAATGAAAAAATCTACAAAAAGTAGCATTTGCGGAAAAAACATCTTTCTTACGGGGTAATGCAAGATTTAGGATCAAACTTTGAAAGCTTTTCTAGGGCTCTATGCCATCGAAATGAAGGATTAATATTCACATACATAATTTGTGAACACCTTACGAGAGTCCCTGCTCCCAACCGTTCGGAGATATTGGGATAATCTAAAGTGAAGAGGGGTAAAAGATAGGGTAGATGAAGGTTGTGAAGTTATTTAGATCTAACCAACAAATACGGCTAATGTTATTTCAAGTTAATAACTGGAAAATGACTAAATGAGGATTAATTTATAGTTTCCAAGTAAGATCAAACTACACAATACTGAAAGGTGGATCATATCCCAGCACTGGAAGGAATGGGAGAGGACCAACGGATTGGGAAAATCAAAAGTACAATAGATTATACAATAGATAAACCAGGTAGCCGGTCAATATAGACAAAAACCCACTGAGGGTAGGACTACTAACATCATACTGCCACCTCAGGAGACACACGCAGCTGTTGGGAGTGGAAAACTACAATAGTTTTTAGAAATTTGAAGACGATGAAGATTCTTCAATGGTACTTATATCCTGGGAACACCCATTGCGGAACCAGGAGATTTAGCTGAATGATGATGAATACCCTGGTAAACTTTATGCTAGAGATCCAGTTACTGACAAAATTATACTGGGGTTCAAGCACAGAGACATGGATAACTTTACAATATCGGATCGATAAGCGTAACATCGTACGATTTTATATTGATATACCGAGCATGGTCTCACTCTTGATAGCCAAACCGATATCAACAAGTAATAAATAAGAAATCGATATCCGCTGGCAACATTGGCGGATCTGTCTACGAATTCAGATTCCAAAACGTCAAACGCCAATCAATATTAATTCATTTGCAATGTTTAAATGAAATACTAACCTATATATGCATTGGTAGTCCGCATTTAATTTTTGACACTAAACGGGAGTTAATTAGTTAATGAGGTCTTTAGTCATATTTCAACCATATTTGTTTCTTAAAGATCTAACGGAATAAATTGATTGCTTCTCAGATGCATTATTTAAGACTGTGCATAGCATATACGACTTCTTTTAATTCTAAGAGCTTCGTTAGTTCAATCCGCTCATTAAAGAAGCCAGTAACTTTGCATAACGAGCAACATAATAAAATATGCTCTCTATTATGAGAGGTCATTGAAATTTATCTGATACTATGGAGGCCGTGCTTAAATTTATCAATCGTAGGTCGGGATTCCTGTTAAGGATCGTTGACCGTGCTCACATTTTTTAATTTTTTAATTTTATTTGGAATACATACATATTACAAGATTTACAGTAGAATACATATTTTAAAATATAAGCATTTTAATTTATGGTATATCGGCATGGGGTGGAGCCGCAGACACATACATTAAGTTACTTAACACAGCTCATAAATCACTTATTAGAACTATGTTCAAAAACCATATCTTTATCCCACTGAAAATCTTTTAATTAAAAATAAAATACTTGAAATAAAATAATTGCATAAAATCGTCACCTTCACACATATCTCACTCCCAGAACACTAGAGCTAAATCTAACAATCTTTTACAAGTGCCAAAAATTAAATCCACTCCTGCTAAAAAACATGAATCTTACCTCGCCCCTTCCATATTCAACATTTTCTTAAAAGAAACACAACATTTTACTCATACCAACAGAAAACCTACATATACAAACTTTAATACATGGTTAATGAACAAAAAAAGAAATTGCATTAACAAGTTACTTGCAAACCGTCCGTGTTAATTTTTTATACGTTTTTATGTTTAAATATATATATGTATTTGTATATACAAATATATATTTTTGTATTTTTTTAGGTTTTTGTTTTGTTTTTATGTTTCTAATGTTTTTTTAATGCAATTGCTAAATTAATTTCCCTACTTATTTTTATTTTAAAGTTTTTTTTTAATATATATATGAAATGATACTGCTACCCGACTCGGAACAGATATTGTTTAGTGAGTCGGGGAGCGCACATGAACTGTAAATATACTTTAATGTTAATAAACGCCCGGGTTACCGGCATTGAAATTGAAATAATATGGTACTTAAAAATTATGGTATTCAGAAACTACCCAATTCAATAGATAAATAAATAAATAAATGTTGATAACATACGTATTCCCGGGTTATTCGTAACCCGGGAATGTTTGTCTTAAAGTGAAGAATAAAACAATATGAGAAGAAACCACAATTTATGTAACTTTACATCGGGCACGGTGCACGCACCAAAATTAATAATCGTCGTAATATTCGACATGATAAATTATCACAACCACCTGCCCATGGTATCTTGGCTACCATTCCTTTGAATTTTCCACTTAGGCACATGTTCGTGTTTTGAAAATCAAAAGCTTTCATAATTTAACTTCATACATGTCAGACACTCATTAGAATTTTGCTCGTCTTTTACAAAACCCCTCCTAAATGTTTTATATTATTTAAATTTAAATGGGGTTCGATTAAATCAAATTCATTATTATTATTTAGAAATCTTCAATCGTTTCCCTAAAAAACAAGTCTTAAAACCTATTGTAAATATCCATTAGAAAGATATCTATTTTTTTACGATTGTAGCAAGACATTTGTGATAGGTAGGGATGTTTTGCCGTCAACCCAATCTTGCCATCAATGTCAATACCCTTGCGAAAAAAAAGTTACACGGAGAAAAATGTTATTCAACCAATTATAAAACAAATTATTCTGACATTTTCCCGCCAGTAAACATTGAAACCCTGTTAATTTGTTCGTAAGAACTTCAGTCCCGTTTTTAACAGCTTTTACTATTAAAATGATCGTTTTTTCGAATAACATTTTTCCCTGTGTACCTACTTAAGATACTTTCCAACCTCATCTGTTCCTTCTTCATAATTCTCCCCCCCCCAAAACATTCCCAAATTCGAGGATGCCAGCGGAAGTCATGTACTTTCTTTTTTTTTTTAACTTTAGCCCATGCAGGAGGCCCTGAGGAAAATAATTACCGATCTGGGAATATAGGGTCTATATACTGAATGGAGGGTCTTTTTAGGTAAGGAAGATAGGGACTTCTGGGAAGGAAAAAGGTTTGAAGGGGTTTTCAGTCAGTGTGTGCACGTATGAATCCATCCCTCCCTCTGCAATTTATTCTGAGAGAGTAGTGCTGGAGAGGGCAAAAGGTCAACCTCAACCAGTCTCTCCTGATTCGGCCTGCCACACAGTTGGTTAGCAGACGCATCCGCCACCAAGATCCGGACAAACCTCACCCTTTTAAACCGGGTACATGATTCATCAAAAATTCGTAAAAGCGTGGATTCTTTATCAATATATAAATTCAAGGATTCAGAAGTTATACAAAGAAAGAAGTAGACCTCACTGTTGTGAGACAGGTTTCTAAATACTCCAATGGAGGTATTTCAGATAACGCTTCGAGCGTGTAATAGCGCCCTCACTGCCGGAACAGGAAGCCTCAAGGCATACAACCATCCCCTAGTCCTAGCATGATTTAGTTGTAATGCCAGGGGTGTATTACAATCTGGGTTATTGTTTTTTTTCTTCTGAGATGTGAAAAACAAAAAAACCTAATATATATAGCAGTTTGTTTGTGGCGGCGGGAGGACAGCGTGGATTTGATTTGTATACAAATCAACGGTTTTATTCCGAGATTAATGAAATTTTATACACTTGACCTTCAAAACAAGAGAAAGGTCATTGTTCACATGATATTTCGAAAAACTTCAACTGCAACTTCCCTATTCCCACCCCCTAAGGCAGTATTTTGATATAATTGATGATATTTTGCGTACTTGACTTTTAAAAATAGGAGGGAAATTGCTGTCTACATCTGATTTTGAAAAACTTTGCATAAAGCCCGTTCAACCCCGGAGACTTTAGTTACATATCTATCTACATAAAAAATGTGCATACTTGATCTTCAAAGTAAGAGAATGGTAACTATTTACATGAAATTTAAAAAACTACCCCCCGTACCCTTTTCCCACCCCTTAGGAGAACTTTGATATTTCGTTACGAAATTTTGATCGTTTGAAATTCAAAATAAGAGGAACTTAAATAAAAAATAAAAAAAACAAAAAAAAACACAAGTCGGGATTTGAATCCGCGACCTCCGGTTTGTTAATCGAGAGACTTACCCCTCGACCGTCAAATTGGTATTATTCCATTATTCTGACCCTTCTTATGGAGCACTACAAGCACCAATTCGATTAATTACATCTTCTCATGTCTTTCTCGGGCGTTTCTATCTTCTTCTTCTTAGGGTTAGAATCTGCACTCCAACTAAATATATCAAAAATGTGTACCTACTAGTCGCAACAATAACATTATAAGTTAAATATATTAACAGGTATAATACCAATAATAATATAAAGTATATTATTATGATTTAACATCTTAAGGAGACTCTTGTAAAATAAAAAGAAAAACAGTTTTCGACCACTGGTTTACTTAGAAATAGTACACCTTTGTCTCAGGGACGAGGAGCAAGCCACCCTGTTGGTAAATATCAACATCTTCATGTTCTCTCGTTTAATCTATTTGAATCCATTAGAGTATTTTTAAATCTTTGTAAATCTATTCAAGTCTCTTTGGAAATAATTATATCTCTTTTGAACCTATTGGATATCACTGGGAATCTCACATTTGGATATCATTAGATCTCCTCGAATTATATCGAATTTCTTCAAATCTCTCTTGAACTCTCATTGTATATCATTGAATCTTATTAAATCTTTAAATCACATTGAATCTCTTTGAATCCCATTGAATCTAATTGAGTGTCGTTAGGTATTATTGAATATAATCACACTATTCTTTTCGAATCTCATTAAATATCATTGTTCGCTATTGGATCTTATTGAAACTCTTTGAATTTCATTTGATTTGGTAGAGTATCTTAGGACCTCATTGAATCTTTTTGAATCCCATTGGATCTCATTGAGTCCCTTTGGATCTCATTGGATCTCTTCGAATCTCTTTACCTCTCTTGGATTCTTATCGAATCTCTTTGAATCTCATTGAATCTAATTAAGTCTGGTCAGATATCATTGAGTCTCTTTGAATCGCATTAAGTCTCATTGAATCTAATTGAATTATATTAAATCTATTTAAATACTATAGTAACAACACATACACAAAAATTTACCACAAAACACAGTACAACATAGTTATGCTTTTAAATGAATCCATAAAACTTCTTCTCTTTGTGGGCGAGCATAAATTGCAATACAACACATTATTCATGTAGGACATTCATGGATCACGTACCTATCTAATATAATAAAAAAATAATAAATAATGCTTTTCAAATTAAAAATGCTGGTAAAATAATTATCTATTAGTCTCGTTGGGACCATTACGTTTATCGTAATCTAGTGATATTGTCGGGAGCAGTTAGGGCTATTGTGGGGTATTCACATGCATAAAAAAATAGCGGCATTTAAAAAACGGCTGATGAAAGATTAGGTGCCTTCGAACTTGCGAATCTACATCCTTTCCAAAGTAAAACCGAACGGACATCCTAGAGGTTTATTTTTCTATTTATCTGTGGTTAAAATACGTTACGTCGGACTTCACAATACACCCATCGAGAAGCTTAATCCATTGTGTTTGATATCATCGGACTCTACCTTCCCACAGAGCCTTCTTATTGACCGACGTTACATAGGCAATCCTTTACCGAGATAGTTTATTAAAAGGAGCCTACATCCTTTATGGGAGTCCCTACCGCACGCAGGAGTTATTTCTTTATTCATGTTCTACGACATGTTATGGAGGTATAAAACCCGGACCCTGTGAGATACCACAAATTGCCCAAATGGTAACTTTATTATCAGACTGGGTGCTTAATCATTGCGTTTTCTTTTCATGATGCTGAGGCAAAGCTATTGTTATTATAATTCCTCAGTACTTTGATTCATAATTAAAATAAAATTACACAATATAAAAACAAAATAATATACAGACTATATTTAATTGATTCTCATGTTACTTATTTACACTTTTTGTACGTTTTGTACGTTAGTACGTCGCATACTGTGTATACATTTTTACGAATATAAGCGCGAGCCGAGTCAGGAATTATGGAAAAGGAACGAAAGAGTTTGTGGTCGCATTTTTTTACTCCAAATGGTTAAATTTTCGGATACGTGTTGATATACCCTGTATAATAAATATCAGTTGGTACAAATACTTTTCAAGTTATTTTGTAGTTACGTAATGTTATAAATTTGCACAAAAGAGTTCAACAAGTGTAAAATCGTATTAATTTTTTTTATTTTTTTTATTTGATAAACTAATGTCTAAGATAAGATTTTAATGCATAGAACGAAGTGTAACAATTATTATAAGTAATAATTATTAACCTGAAACACTCATCCACATTAAACAAATCTTCGGAGAAAAGATACATGACGCCGACGGGACTCGAACCCGTGTCCTTCTGATTTCCGGTCAAATGCTTGGTTTAATGGTTTGCAGGTGAAAAAATGTAATAAGTAGTAATTGTTTAATGAAACACTAGTATATATTGAATTATTTGGCGGGTAAGAGCATTTGACCGGAAATCTGAAGGACACGGGTTCGAGTCCCGTCGGTGTCATGAATCTTTTCTCGGGAGATTTTTTCAATGTGGATGAGTGTTTCAGGTTAATAATTATTGCTTATAATAATTGTATTAATTACTCTCGAATATAATTCACATCGAAATTGTTATATTTTATAAATATATTCATAAACATTTTTTTCAATTTTATCAGGCGTCAACTAACGTTCTATTTCACATCTAGAGTTAAACAATTTCACTATATATAGATTATATGTTTCCCAAATTTTGGATTGGTCTCATAGGCGTATAATATTGCAATATTGAAGAAGAATGTTACAATAATATTATTATAGGAAATGATACCCGGTGGTGGAGAAATTTGAAAAATAGATTTTACTAAATTGTTGCTGTTAGTGTTGCTCTTACTCCACCGGATACTGAGCGAAAGGGACAATGCACCTCGGGCTACTCATACCTAACTAAAATCTGGGTTTTGTATTCCCCACTTTTCTCCTCCAAAAGTAGACTGATTTTCAATTTTTTTTTACCAACTACATAAGAAAAAACTATTCTATGTCTTTGCTTTTAAAAAAAAACATTGTCTAGTTTGTATACTGAACGTCTTTTGACGGCATTTAAATCAGTCAATTTTATTGATTTTTGGAAGATCATAACTTCTATAAAAAGTAACTTATCAGAAAAAACAAAAAGGACCGACACGCTAGTAGTTGATATCTATTTTATGTAAAAACAATATTTTCTCTAGGGTTAAAATCCTGAGAGATAAATAGGGAATACGTTTGTATGGAAAAATCACCGCCGGGTATCCACTTAAAGATTTTTTCCTCTTTGTTAATTAAGTAATAAATTATATTAAAAATTTTGTTCGCGTGTTTGTGTATTTATTAAAATACGTTCTTCCAATAACACTTTGTTTGCGATATTATGTATTTTTAGTAATTTTTACAAAGCATTTAGTAATAAAACAGATGTTTTATATGTTTTCATAGACAGGCAAAGCGATAAAATCTAATGGGATGATAAATACAGTACTACATGATCTCTCTGTTTGTCTACTCTATTTGTATATAATAATATATGAAGATTGTATTTGCAGTCTCACAGACGCCACGAAAATTATATTTTCATAGAAAGCAAACATTTTGTATTATTGAGCAAATATTATACTGCCCTGGGGAAACCTACAAGCGAAACCCGGATAGTGAAAATGTGAATAAATTTTGGTGACGAAACAAAGCCACTGTTTTTTTAGCATTTAGGGTAAAAATGAGGTATTTTCACTGTTTTTTAAAATTTAGAAAAAATACTGTTATGATTGAATTTTATTTTTTTTTTAACATTTTTTCAATTTGGGAGGGGTGGATGTTTGACGTGTGGGTAACGCCGTGCCGGGAACTATTTATTGGATAAGCAACACCTCTGCCATAGGTCACCCCAAGTGGTTCGCTTGGTGACTTGGCAGGGGTGCCCGAGTTCACTAGGTGAGGTCTGTCCGGGTCTTGGCGGCGGATGTGTCTGCCCACCAACTGCGTGGCAGGCCGGATCAGAAGAGAGTGGTTGGACTTTTGATCTCTCCAGCAGGACTCTCTCGGAACTTCGCCTTGCACGTCACCGGGAGGAATAGATTCATACGTCCGTCACTCCGGGACAAACTGACCCCCAGATTTCTACCCACCCCTCATAACTTTTTCCTTCCCAGAATATCCTTTCCTTCCATAAACTACCTATTTATAATGTGCCTTTTTTGATTTGCCGCCAAAACGACATGTTCGTTTAGGTTCATTGCATTGTTGACGTCATGTCAGTCAACGTCGGTGACGGCCGTCTAACTTGGATTGGATATTAGAGAGACGGCGTGTGAAGTGTGCCCGCGCTCTCCAAGTGTGCCTTTTCGAGAATTTTTAATAACACGGCTGACATTGGCTGCTGGTTTTGGCCTTATAATACGTTCCGAAATTTGAAATGCGCCAGCCATTTTCCATGGTGACAACTATCGCGTCTAACCATCTAACCAGCCAGTAACTTTTTTTTTGTTATGTTTAAAATCATACAGTATCTAATTTATAAGATAATGAGATTGCAAAATTAATCTATATCATAATGAGGTTGTAGCTAAGAGTATGGATATTAGAGAGACGGCATGTGAAGTGTGCCCGCGCGCTCCAAGTGTTCCTTCTTCTTCGAGAATTCTACCCACACGGCTTACATTGGCTGTTACCATGTAAAATGGCTGCTGTCGGAATGTATTAAATGGCCAAAAACCAGCAGCCAATGTAAGCCGTTTGGGTAAAATTTTCGGAAAGGCACACTTAGAGCGCGCGGGCACACTTCATATGCCGTCTCTCTAATATCCATACTCTTAGGGTTGTAGCCATTACGAACTGTTTAAGAATGTGCTGTTTAAGATTTTTTCAAAATCTATTACATGTTATGAATGAATATTACGTATTTTTGAAGAAAATACTTCTTTATGCCCGCTTGACTTGAGGGGTAAACTGGCAAATGTGTAACGAAAAGTGAAATGCGTTGCGAGGCGAACGGGCTTACCGTAGAAGCAAGAGAGAGCAGTGCGCGCGCACATTTTCTTTCTCTTTTCCTCTCATAGCCAGTGCATGAAATATTTCAGTCAGTATTTTGAAATTCTAGTGACGCGCCAAATGTAAACATATATATGGACATACATATAGATGGAGCTAAAGAAGTATTTACTTCAGTCGTGTGGTCTAAAGTGCACTCGTTTTTTTAAAAATGAAATGACGATTAGAATTATAAAAAAGGCTTCTTTAAATTTTTTATTTTATCCATACAACTGTGAAAATACCCCTGTGTTATACTTTTTAATCCCACCAAGTAGAAATTCACACTTTAGACTGAAAACTCGCGGAGCTCTGGCGCTATGCAAGATTCAGAAACTTTTCTCTGGAATGTGCAGGACAACCTACCATTTTTATCTTGAAATATGAGTTATGTAAGTCGTATAATACAAATCAAATAAGATTTGCCAACAAGGAAGAAAACGCCCGAAGAAATAACCTATTTACCAGGCCGTCCAACTATACATCAAAATCCCGATTTAACTTACTGAGATTGAACATATGTTTAACCCTTTACCACCTACCACCGGTCTCAGGGACTGCAACGTATTTTTTATTCAACAAGGAAGAAAACGCTCGAAGAAATAACCTATTTACCAGGCCGTCCAACCATACATCAAAATCCCGATTTAACTTACTGAGATTGTACATATGTTTAACCCTTTACTACCTACCACCGGTCTCAGGGACTGCAACGTATTTTTTATTCAACAAGGAAGAAAACGCTCGAAGAAATAACCTATTTACCAGGCCGTCCAACTATACATCAAAATCCCGATTTAACTTACTGAGATTGAACATATGTTTAACCCTTTACCACCTACCACCGGTCTCAGGGACTGCAACGTATTTTTTAATCAACAAGGAAGAAATAACCTATTTACCAGGCCGTCCAACTATACATCAAAATTCCGATTTAACTTACTGAGATTGAACATATGTTTAACCCTTTACCACCTACCACCGGTCTCAGGGACTGCAACGTATTTTTTAATTAAATTTTTTGATGTGTGTGTGTCGTCCAGCAGAGCGCGTCTATTTAAATTTTCAACACAACGAACAGTATCGCGCTTGCGCTCGGTGAGTATATGTGGTTGTGTGATTCTTTGTATTTACTTATTTGTGTTGTTTTATATATCGAAATGAATAAAAACGATGAAAATATTAAAAGATGGCTGCAGCAAAGCTTTAAATTCCTAAAGAAATTGGCAGAACAGCCTACTAGATCGCACATGGAGCGTCGAGAAAAAAATGATCACGTTCAGAGGGACATCAAGAATTCGAATCTCTGTTCTTACAGTCATTCGAATGCGATAAACCCCCTGGATTAAAATAATAATTACATGTCTTTATTAA
Organism: Limnephilus auricula; assembly: GCA_951813805.1. NCBI lineage: Eukaryota > Metazoa > Arthropoda > Insecta > Trichoptera > Limnephilidae > Limnephilus > Limnephilus auricula. Next base: position 7,269,368 of record OX638401.1, read on the forward strand.
TCGTATGTTTGCAATACTTGCGTTAATATCGCTTTATTAAAATGCAGTATTTTTTCTCTACGGATATAAAAGGTTTTAAAATTTTACAAAGGCTTTATTTTGTACCATCAAAGATACAAAGAAGTTATTATAATTTCACGTATAAATAATATAAACGGCGAGACTTAATGGTTGTGAAATATCGCTATAGGATTTGCGAAAAGTTCAACATTAAATTTATCATGAGACTACGTATATTAAGCACATATCCCGGGTCCAAAGCCGCTTAAATCCTTTACAAAATACGTGGAGGGCAGAATATTAAAATTAAAAGGATGATGTATTAGAACGGTAAGTGATCCGATACGTAAGGAGGAATGAGGGAGGATAAAGACAGAATCTCATAGTTAGCAGTGGCGGTGCGTCACTTTTTCGCAATACAGTACAAAGTTTAAGGACCAGTTGGCTAAGTCCTCCATCACAACACAAGCAACATCTTCCGCTTAGTGTGGTGGTAGTAGGAGATTTTCAAATGTTGTTGGGTTATTCGTAACCCGGGAATGTTTGTCTTTCTTTTTTAAAAAGAGAATAGAGAAAAGTTGTTTAAAAAAATGAATAAAATCTATTTTTCATTTCAAATTTGACATGTCCTCACGTCTTCCATAATTAAAAATACGAAATGGGTTGTTTCAACTCCAAAATAACGTTCGTTAAATTTGAAAATTTCTCCTGCCATTACATCAACGCTAAGGTGATCCGTCCACTGAGGCAACTGAAAACTGTCAACTGGCAACTGTCTTTGTATGACAATGTGATGGCCCGCACACTACACAATCACTCAAACACCCGTTGTCAATGGTGACTTGCGACTTGCACTGCTGATTGCCGTGGCCGGCCGTTGCTAGTTGCCAGCTGACAGCTGATTGTTCTTCGTCTATGGTTAAACAAGCTTTTTGACCAATCAAGACAGAGAAAACAGCCGGTTTTAGTTGGTTTTCAGTTGCCTCGTCAGCGGAGCGCCTAACCGGTCGAACTCGGCTGATTGAATTTCACATCACATTTTCTTAAAATTTTCATTGAAATTTCTTCTGACGGAGGTTGAAACAACCCAATTTTTCGGTGAATGATAATTTGGAGGAAAGTCATACGTGAAGTTTTCCGAAAGAACGGGCCCTTAGAAAATTTTTGTCAAGGTTAAAGTATTATTGCCTTTTAGAATGAACAGTTACTTGCTATCATTGGTACCAACTTTTATTTTAAAATGCTTACTTTATTTCCCTGAAAATGACAAATAATTATATATTTTTTTAGTTAAGATGAAGCCATCCATGAAATAATGCAAAATCACACAAAATCATGTGTGAGTCCCGTCGGCGGCATGTATCTTTTCTCGGGAGATTTTTTCAATGTGGATGAGTGTTTCAGGCTAATAATTATTGCTTATAATAATTGTTACCCTTTGTGCTATGCATAAAAATCTTGTCTCAAACATTAGTTTATCAATAAAATAGAAAAAATTATAAATCAAGTTAAATAATAATAGTGTATTCATTACTTAAATATTCAACAAGAACTCAAAAGTTAAACAAGAATTGAACATATTTAGTTACACTTGGTTATGTTTGATGGACATATTTGGTTAGGTATATATTTGTTCGCATCCATCACACGAGGGACTGACTATCACGAAATGAACTGTCCAACTTAGAGTCCACAATATAATTTAATATACAGTTACGGTAGATATTTTGGGTTTTTGGGGTAGTAAGGCGTGTTTCGTTTCCTATTCTTCTTATGGCAATATTTTAAAGAGCATTGCAGTGCAAATCATCGGGGAAGATGTGTGAAATACAGAGAAAAGTACTAACATTGTTTATGTAATTAATGCATAACGGTTCTCCGAAGGGTTGATTCAAGATAGAGATGGAAGGATAACGCGTTATTACCCCGAAAAATCCACACTGGTAGATATCAATTTGAGATGCGGGAATGAGTACTGCCGCCCCGGGAACCATTTATTGGATAACCAACACCTGCTAAGTCACCTTAAGGGCGCGATACCCCGCTCAAAAAGAGAGATACGACGAAGCGAGCGCGATAACATAAAAAACCATAAAATTCATGCGAAAATTGTAAAAATGTTTAATAAAAGACGACTCGATAGAAAAAGAGAAAAAATCTCACGGGGGCTGTGTCAAGTAGCATTTAAAGAAACATTGTTATTTTTTTCATACATATAACTTGTAAAATAACAGACACAAACGTGTAAATAATTTTTCGGAGCATACTTTTCAAATAATTACCGTTTCGGCATGGGGAATGTGTGGATACTATCTTAAAGAATAACATATATTTTTTTAAGAACTTAAAAACTTCAAACGTTTATGGAAAACATGTAAGAAATCGGTAGAAATTGGCAAAGCGGCCCGGTAAATGGTGACTTAGCAGCGGTGCCCAGGTTTATGGGGTGAGGTATGTCTAGGTATTGGCGGCGGATGATCTGGACATACTGAACCCCAGATTCCTACTAATCCTCATAACTTTTCCTTCCCAGAACTTCATCTCCTTCCTTTCCTTAAAATTACCTTCCACACAGCATTCCCAAAGATGACATAGGAAATAATTTACCTCAGGGCCTTCAGTATGGAGCTAAAGTTTTAAAAAATCCCCATAATCGCCCTGATGAAACAATTATCCAGAATCGAAACGTTGTTTGAAAGGCCTTTTCCGTATTTGGTATCCAAATTTAAATGGCCACGTACCTCCATCTCTTCCTCTTCCTTTTATCCTTCTCCTCCCCATCCTCTTAAGCTTCACAGCAAACCACATTTGGGGATGCCACTCTCCTAATGGTTCCGGAACGTTGAGTTTATTGTGCAGATATAAAAAAATTCGGTGACCCGACAATTTATCCCCCGGCAGTTGACCACCGAAATTATAAATATTATAAAATTATAATCTCTTACCAAGACCCTCAGCATCTCTAATCTTCATATATCGTCTTCTATTGAGGAAGATATAATAATAATCTACGTCTTTTCATATTTACATTTTATTGATAAGTTATTGGTACGAATATCAAATTTACTTACGGTGTCGTTTTTTTGTACTTATTCGCTGGTACATTACTATATAGCAGGTCACCAATTACTTTCATTAGGGATCCGTTTTTTTTTAAAACATGACCGTCGCGGTCCGGAAGGGAAAAAGGGTTTTTTAATCTGTCCGAAGTTTGGACTAAAGTTTGAACAGGCTATTGTTATTTTAAATCTTGGAGATTTTCATCGGTAAGTCTGCTCCGGAATTTATTTTTAATGAAGTTCATCTTGGAAAATGCTGCTTCACAAACATATGTTGACAAAAACAAAGTGAGAAGTTTCAATGCTAATTTTTAAAATTATTTGTATTTATTAGCACAAACAAATTTTATCCAAGAAACTTCCCGTTTTTGGTGTTTCAAAACTGTATTTCATCTGGAGAGCAGCTTTATTACTCCCGAAAACATTTGCAGCTTCATTGCTCCATTCATCATCAGGATGCAGAGAGTAAATGTTACTGAGGATGTCGACGACATTCTCAATAGACGTTTACTTCTGTATAGTATACAGTATATAGATAAGCTGTTATATCCCTCATGAATTTGAATGACGCGATAATTTTTTGTAATTCGGCGGTGTATCATCTCTGTACAACCCTTCGGGGACAACCGACTGCGTATTGAATAAAAGTATGCCTGGGGGCTAATTGTCAGGAGATCAACTGTCATGGACCCCAAAAAATTATTAATAATAATTATGAATTACGATTATCCACAGAATTATGGCCGATAATTTTTTTATGTCCGGGTCAAAATGATGGAATAAGATTTTCAGGATTTTTTATTTGTTATATAGCTGAAACATTTTTAAAATTCATGTTGCGAATACCACGTTTCTTCATTTAAGGGATTATGGAAAGGATTTTCCGCCCATTAATCATGAAATTAGTGAAATATAGCTATGAATAGGGCATATCCCACTATACGGCTTGTGACGACTTCAACATTACGTTCGAAAGAGAAAAAAAAAGCATTTTCTTCATCGGAAAAGCTCATACAATTTTTTCCCACCCAAACGAAGTTCAAATCGGACACTATAGCGACACCTGCGATAAATCAACAAACTATTAGAGAGATCTGTAAAACAACAAAATTATGGTGATTTCTCCTTCCATCGAAAGATGTCGATAAATAAAAACGTGATATTTAAAATTTTAAGGGAGGAGTCTCACAGAAAGGTATTTATCCAATCAGAAACAGGAGGCGTGACAATATATGAAAGACCACTTTGGACTTTGGACTTGAGACATAATTCAAGAAACTAATGGATCCAACCTTGAGATTTATTAAAATCGAATAAGGGTTCATGCCCGGAGAAATAAACAAAGTCCCACGATCGGTGCATTCGGAACGATGACCCTAGCAAATGTTTACAATACGAGTGCAGTAGAGGGATAATTAACCATTGAAGTACGGGAAGAAACTGCCTCCGAGATGACAAAAAAGTTCACGTAAAATGATTATGAAAATCAGATGTATAAAATGCGTCAGTACGATAAAGGAAAAGTTACACACAATGGTTGAGGTGTTAAAGGACTTACGAACATTGATGAAAATTGACGTAAAAGGCGAGACAGAACGAGAATTCCGAACTAAGATTTGTATAAATCAGAAAACGGGAAATATACAATTATGAGAGTTGATATGGTATAGTGAGTCGAGAGGAACGGCAAATCGAAAAGAAAATCAAGGAAAATTCGTACTTTATCGACAGATGGCGGATAGCTTAAAACACTGAAAACAGCTTTAATCTTAATGCGAGGGTTATAATATTATTGAAAACCGACAGCCAATTTTGTTGGAAAATAGAAGGAAATGGTTGGACGTACGGAATCATGAAATTTAAAGGAAAACCAGAGTATAGACATATGTGATTTAACAAGGGAGAAACTCGGATATGAAAGGTTATCGGCCGCCGACGAATTCAAAACATAAACACATCAAAATTTGAACATGATTTCTAGCAATTAAGGACCCTTTTATAGCTTTAGAGGTCGTAAAAAAATACATTGGTCTTATGAGATAATCTAAACAGAGGAAACACATTAAAATAATACGTAACGTAAACAGAGACAGCGGAATCTTGGAATATAAACAAATCGAATGATAAACATAGATATTTAATGAAGATTAATGCTTTTCCCAGAGTGAGTGAAACAAAAATACTTACGTACTTTGAATAAAACAATTAAAGATGACATTTAAACGGGGTCGAATTGGTGATACGATTGTAGTGGAGGTGCAAGAAAAGGGAAGAAAAAATGCTTTGACAAAATTAAGTTCCCCTTAAATTATTGGAAAGCGTTTGAATACATGGCAAATCACTTTGGAAAGAGGGAAAAATGTTTTATAGAACGGAAACCCTTTTTAAAATCAGAAAATGGTGCCAAAAAATTAAATCACATCGAAATTAGCACGATTCGAGGGTGAATAGAATGCACATAATGACGAATATAGGTATTCTACCGGTTTCAGAAAGAAATTTAATACATACATAGATGGGCATGGCGAAAGCCATTTTTGCAGTAAAATTCAGCGAAAAACGAAGGAAAAATGTGCAACTAAATGATCGATTATAAAGTTGAAAGAGTTTGGAGGTATTTCAGTTAAAATTTGGATCAAAAAATTTGAAAGTGAAGAGAGATATACTCAATCAACGGGAAAATAGAGTATTTGCACCCAGTGACAGGCTCACATTGTGTCCGCGATCATGGACACATTCGTTTACAAAATAAATTTTATATGTATAAATAAAATATCCACTTGATCTGAATTCTCAGAAAGGTTGGGCGAATAGTTGATTATATTTACCAGTCCGGATCCGAATTCCCGTGTAAGTGAGATAGCTTAGGGGGGTTGCAACTAAAAAATATTTCTTCACGAAACAAAATGACTTAAGTCAAGACAGTCGATAATAAGGTGTCCATTTCAAAAAATTACGAGTTGATAGAAATCATTATTTTATGCCAGGACAAGTGGAGTTAAGATGATCTGGAATTGAGAGAGGTATAAATGCTGATGACGAGCTCAGAATGACAGTTGATTCGACAACGGAAGGATTATCTACAATAACGCGAAATACGTACGGCTAACTTTCGAAGTGAAATTTACAGATCAAAAGTTCTAAGTCCAGTTACATAATTGAAGAGTGTTGTTATAAATTCGTTCAAAATAATTTTCAACACTTAGAGTTTTCTTTAGAATTTGGTTTTATTCTTATCAAGTGAAAGTAAAAGAGATGAATTAAATAATAATTATTAGTGCTAACAATTAAAGTGACTTGCATTTAAACGGAAAAGTTTTAGTGGAAATAATTACCTTATTAATTTAGTTATAAAAATGGTGATAAATAAAAATAAAGGGTGTTGTGAGTGTAAACAAATTGATTATCGTGGCCCAAAATGATCAACACTTCAGTGAAGTTTATAAAATATATAAAAATTAAAAATTAAATAACAAAAGTGATTAGTTTTATAAATATTAAACAGTGCCTAAAAATAAAGTTTAAAATAAATCCGAGTGTTTAAATTAAAGTGTGCGTACATCTAAGTGTAGAAAAAGTTTATTTTAAAGTTTAAATAAAATAATAATCAAAGTATTGATAGACAGAGTTCGGTTATTATTGTGAAATAGGAAAGCGTTCGGAAAAATAATAATTATCTAATTTGATAAATTTATGTGAAAATTAAAAATTATTCGCGGTTATTATTTAAATGTGATTGAAAAGAGAAAAATCTCAAATAATTAAAATAAATCAACAGTAAACATCGTGCATTATTATAACACAAGGTGATATAAAAATAAAGGAATGAGAATTAAGTTCACGAATTAAATAAATTTAAATAAATATACTACAACGGACTTGAGAGGAAAACGGACTCCATTTTTTTGTTCGAAAATTAAATAAACCCTTCACGTTAGATAACTTTAAATAATGTCATAAAAAGTACGGAAAGAGATATTGCACAATTTAGAAAACTTTAGAATTTGAACATTAAGTACAATGAAATCAAAGGAGATAGTCACTTAGAAATAGTTATATTTTACTTAGACCAGGGAGAAATATTGAGAAATTAAATTCACAAATTTTATAATTTTAAGGTTAGATAAACATAGTGAAATATTGCCAAGCTGTTGTATTCCCAGTGGAAAATTGGTAATTTGGAGAAATCTCGGTAAGTGCTCAATATTATACATTTTCCAGACTCCGAAGAGCTTTGCTGCAGTTGTACGTGTCTACGATTTTTTTTGCGAAATAGCATGATTGACACTAACAAAATGTAACATTTTATAGATCGTTTTCCACAGGTTAGCGTGATGTATGTTCAGCCGCATCACAAAGTACCTAACTAGAAATTGGGTCAACAAAAATACCTAACTGAGAATATAGGTCATCCACCAAAATACCTATACAGGAAGTAGGTCATTCTGAAATACCTAACCATAGATTTCACCTATCAACGGTACTTACCATCCGGCACTAGGTCATCCCAAATATACCTAGTACTAAAATCATTTCGTCAATTATGACCTTCACCTTCCAATAAAATGAAAATGCCTAACTGAGAATATAGGTTATCCATCCAAGTACCTATACAGGAAGTAGGTCATTTTGAAATACCTAACCATAGAATTTACCTATCAACGGTACTTAACAGCCAGAACTAGGTCATCTCAAATATACCTAGCACTAACGTCATTTCGTCACCTGTGACCTTCACCTTTCAATAAAACGAAAATGCCTAACTGAGAATATAGGTTATCCATCCAAGTACCTATACAGGAAGTAGGTCATTTTGAAATACCTAACCATAGAATTTACCTATCAACGGTACTTAACAGCCAGAACTAGGTCATCTCAAATATACCTAGCACTAACGTCATTTCGTCACCTGTGACCTTCACCTCAATAAATACAATGCAAATATATACGAGTTTCCACTAAAGCGGCGCTCTGTAAATTATCTTATAATTGATATTATTACTATCGAGACCCAACATGAATATATTAGCGGTACCTCACCTTGAAATCAGAATTCTCCGATCTAGGGCAGTAGGCCAAACCAAATGTTTTATAAACAAACAATTAAATGGGCTTTATATAAACATTTCTCGGGTATTACATACCGCCAGAGGTTAACGAACCAGCATAATGTATTCAACTTCGGTTTAGTATTATGATTCCAACAGACATATACTTACCCTCAATCGATTACGCTATTAATATTATAGAGATTTAAATTTCAATTTTAAAGGATTCCATTGGACCCACAATCATAAGACAGATAGTTACGTAAGTACCTATCACTTTCGGAGTTAGGCGGACTCAGGAAAAATTACGCAATTCAACCCTTTTTCCCATTTCATACCTTTCTGAACAGATGGGTAACATTACCTAATTCCTTACACGAGGGGTCAGTACCTTCAATAAAAAAACCACTGCAAACAACAAGATCAGACAGTCCACCAATCCATATTTGCCCTGCGAAATTACACTTCCTCGGTGAAGTACGCAAATATTTTCTGAATTAGACAGCACACAACTGTTTCTTTGAGGAGTGATTTTGATTCCTTCGACGGTGTCAAAGATACGAGTTACACGTGAGGAGGAAGGTGTAGTTTGTATTGATTTGATACGCTGGCGCGGCATTCAAACAATCGATCATTTGCGTATTTGTCATCGATGTCGACCTGAAAGCAAACATAGTTTTTACGAGGTAGAAGTTATGTCAGCTCTTGGAGGCGAGGAACGCGAGCCAATGATTATCCTACGAAGGAGACGAAAGGATCATCTCAAACGGCTCCGTACGCACTCAACGCGAGTAGAGTCATGATAAGGGAAGAAATGGACATACCCCTTCTAGAATCAGTCGAGTTAAAATCAAATCTGGAGGAAAGGAAGTCGGGGTAATACTGGAAGTAACATGAGGACTCTGCGCTCTTTCATCTGGCGTGAAGAGACCCTTTCGTAGCAATGAAGTTCATGCAAGAGAACAAAATCAGGACTTAAGGACCATCCTAGCAAACGTAATGATTGAGTCTTTGTCTGGAATGTTGGTCACCAGTATCTATTTGGTTAGAGGAGGAGCCGACTTATTCAGGAAACAATATTCCCCAAAAATCCACCTATCACCCCTCCTCACCTTCCTCTTCCCCAGTACATGTAGTGTATACTAATAACAATAATAACTTGACCATTTAGGTGCAGTACGACGACATTGAGAGCTTCGCAAGGAACCTGGCATGCATGTCAAAATTCACACTGTCCATGTTATGTCAAAATAATCCAATGTATATCTATAGGAAAGGAAAAATCAGGTAAGAAAACTATGACTTTGAATTTTATAAACCGGGTGACAATTTACGGTAGAATTAGCGTCAATGACATACTTGTCCAAGTTGAGAAAAGGCGGGTAATACGGATAGGCTTTAAAATAAAACAAAACAATCTAAAAACGGGGTTAGTATATCAAACGGGATTCTTTCACACTTTCTCTGAAAGAATCTGAGGTTACCACACACTACATTATTTCCTCTGCATGTGTATGTGTATTAATTTACACATACAAATGTAAATACTGAAACAACAAATTACACAACGTAGTATATAGGAATAATGTGCAATAAAATCTTAAATCTTATTTACTGTGAGAAAATCGCAGGGGTTTAAGGAAAAGTTAGGTGTAGCTAGATACAAGGGTATATTGATCGAAGGCCAATAGATAAGGGAAGCGTAGCCAGTAGATCCCGACAGCTAGTGTTAAAGGGAAAGAATAGAAAAACCAAGGGTAGACGACTACGGATCATTACAACGGGTGCCGGGTAGCCCAAGAGGGTGGATCGTCACAAATTAGTATCCGCGGCGGGTAGGGTGTCGAGACGGTTCACCACAGGCTCTCGTGCGTGAAATGCGTCGAGTACAAACGGCCAAAATTTATATGGAAAGTTTCTGAAACATAATTGGTCTCAGCGCCAAAATAAACTCTATCTCTTGGTTTCAAGTAGGTAAGATAAAAATATAATCTTTATATATACAGGGTGTCCGTGGGTAAAGTGCATTAACTTTGGGAGAAAATAAATATTAGGTAATAACTTTTTCAGAAATTCCAAACATTTTTTTTCTCATACAAAAAGACGTACCTATTAAAAATCCCCAGTGTAAGGTACAAACTTACCGATCAATTTGGTGCGAGTTGGATGGTTGTATTGGCCCGCATCGTAATAGTGAAAAATAATAGTGTGGGCGCACACGCCGTGCTAATTTTATCTTTTCACCAAATAAGTACCCTTAAAAGATGGAATTTGGAAAAAAGTTATGTATCTTTTTTACTCATACTATCTTACCTCTCAAAGTTAATGCACTTTACCCCCGGACACCCTGTATATATAAATTAATGGTTATTTGTTTGTGCCGCATGCATTCCATTATATATGGTATACCATTCATCCGAATGAGATGAAATTTTGGTAAATTGTGTGTATTTCATATAGTTTAACGGCAGGGTAAGAAGGCGGGAGGGAGTGGGGAATCCGGGAGGGGCAGAGAGAGGGTTTGTAAAGGAGAAAGGGTGGCGGTAGGGGAAAGCAGGGGGTAATTTTGGAAAATCCATGCACACGGACAGCTGCTTATATGGCTTGCTAACGCGTCGGAAAATTTTCTGATTTATTCAAAAATTATTGTGTGTCCAAAACATCTTTAATTTAAACAGAATTAAAACACAAACACTTTCTGACGTAAGGTAAGACTCTCGACTCCCAATCCGAAGGTCGCGAGTTCAAATCTGGCGCGGGCAAATAAATTTTATTTGATTAATATATGTTATTAATAAATTAAAAATAATATACAGTACATTTGCGGCACGTTCCAGAGTGGAAGTGGCGGGTATGGGTACCGCCACCCCGGGAACCAACATTTATTGAATAAAGAAAATCTGTCATAGATCACATCAAGTTGTTCGATACGTTTGGTGACTTAGCAGCAGTGCCCGGGTTCATGGGGTGAGGTTTTCTTGTCTTCACACCTGGACCTATTGACCCCCAGATTTCTACCCTCAGACCTTATCTTTTCATTTTCAAGAACTTCCTCTCATTCCATCCCTTTCCTTTAAAAGACTCTTCACAAAACATTCCCAAATATGACATAGGCCCGAAGGAAAATTACATTCCTCAAGGCCTCCTGTGTGTAGCCTTCGTCGAAAAAGAAATTCCGATAGGAAAACACAATCTTAACAACTTCACGGCAGTATAGTATTCTACAGTGGAGTACTATAATGCCCTAAAAAAGCTATGATTGTAGCGAAACGCGGTTGGCATTAAGCCCTGTTCAGACACAGCTATAAACTATAAAAGATCATACATAGCACGCCAAATATCGCTGTCCATCCAATCCCTTCAGACCGTTCACACCTAAGCGCTTTATGCGCAGATCAACCATAGACAATGCACATCTTACGCCGTAACCGCTCCTGAGGCGATATACGAACAGATAAGCGCCCCCTTTCTCCCGAAAATAAGAGAGGGGGTCATATTTATTAAAACGCGCGAATGTCAGCTGTCAAATTCTCAGATCTAGTACAAAATCTACAAAGAAATGGTATCTCGTATCGAGCTATCTAAATTCATCTGACCCCCTCTCCTACCGTAGGAAGAAATATTTGATAGCGTCGTGTGAACGGTACAAAATATTGTAACAGTTGCATTTCACGGAAGTACCTGCCTATGAGATTTGTTTTACAGCCGTTCGTGTGCAGAGATATTCTTGCCACGCGGGTCTCGTCGAGAGTTAGTTCACAATTTAAACGCTTACAGCAGTTGGGTTTTGAAGCCGGTGACTGTTGGTCGAGCCAGGTGTCGAGTTACGAGCAGGCGGACTCCAGCCTGGAGTCTTACAGAAATTACAAATTACAGGCGGACTCCAGCCTGTAGTCTTACAGAAATTACAAATTACAGGCTGGAGTCCGCCTGCTCGTAACTCGACACCTGGCAAGAAAAGTTCTGCACACAAACGGCTGTAAAACAAATCTCATAGGCAGGTACTTCCGTGAAATGCAACCGTTACAATATAAGCGCTCGCCGCTCAACAGATATCTGCTCGCAGTTTATAGCTGTGTCTGAACATGGCTTTAAGTATATAAAAAAAATGGTGTTTACTAAGTTATTGTTTTATTTAAAATTTAAATATCACATCACAAGTTATCTGCTTCAAATGAACAAATATATGAATATAGTTCAACATTTTGTATATTGCTGCACAATTTTGCTTACATTATGTAAATTGAAACCTTTCTTTCATTATTTTATGTAAATATTTTCTCATGCATTATGATGACCGCCCTTGTGGGGGAACTAAAAGATTTCTGGCTCTTGGACCGAGGTCACTGGAGTTCAATTTTAAAGTAATATTTAAAACTAGCTTCTGCCCGCGACATCGTCTGCTTATAGGATTAGTACTTAGAGTAATCTACGTTTATACCAAAATTCTTAACCAATTTATTTAAAATATCTATAATTCTTGATTCTACTTCAAATAAATTCACTAATTTAAATATTTTCTAAAATAGAGTTATGATTTAACAATCATTGTTTTGTAAAATGTCATTCTCATATTTTGACATTTTCTATTAAACAATGATTATTATTTTCTTTACATTGAAAATAAACAGCTAGCTTTATAAATTATAGCCTATATGTTCTTCTGATGTATGAGCTATTTTATTGTAAAGTTTCATTAAAATCCATTCAGTAAATTTTGCCTGAAAGAGTAACAAACATACATACACCCATACAAACTTTCGCGGTTATAATTTTAGTAAGATAAGATAGTAAGATGTTAAATAGTGAATGGCACCTCGGTTTTTTATTGGACGATACCCTCGGTAAAGCACTGTTCTACTCAGAATGGAATGGTTCTATTGTATGAAATGGTTTTAGCTAAGTATATTTACCAGACCTTCCCCTTTTACTTCTGTTTTTCCTCATCCCCCCACCATAGCCAGCGTCCTGAAATCAAAACTTAGATGCAATACTCCCACTAGCTTCAGTGAGTTGGGATTATTGTCCTTCATCTATACATGGTGTCTGGAAACTAGTAGTACATTTGTAAAACTGTTTGATCTATTTCGTATAGAAATTCTTATTTTCTGTCTATCGATATTTTTTTAGTTTTTTTGAAAAACTTTTGGAGCTGCACGGCGCATTTTAAAAGACATTGCACAGGATACTTATTACTTACTACTTACACGACTTATTCTCAATTAGGGAGGTATTTTTTAAATTCTTTCTTTTTTAAAAATCTGAACCCCCAAGCGACTGATGTTTACCAAATTTAACCAACAAAAATCCAAATTACTCGAAGACGAAATCTCCAATCATAAAAAGTTATTATTATTATATTACCACAAAATCGACTCCAAGTGTGGTGTAGATTCACCGGTTTCCCGCGACTTTTCGGATTGTTTTTTTTTTTATGTTCAAGTTGACGACCACTTACAGAGTTGAACTAGTGTTTTGTAGTCTTGTTAAAAGACCAACATTTGCAATCCAAAAGGATGTGAAATTGCTACAAATATTTAAACTGGGGATGACATTGTCCCACTGGCTTGCACAGAAAACATATTTCAATGTAATATTTGGGTATTGAACCGCATATTATCAGCTAAGACCCAAAAGCTAAAGATTTTTTTAAAAACTTTATCTCCACACAGGAGGCTCTCAGGAAAATAGTCCCCCTCAGGGTCTATGTTATCTTTAAGGATGCTGTATAGTGAGACTTTATAGGAAAGAAAGTTCCGGGAGGAAAAAAGTTAGGAATCTGGGGGTCAATGTGTCCAGGAGTAACAGACGTTTGAATCCATCCCTCCCATTGCGATGCAAGGCGATGTTCCAAGAGTCCTTTTTTTTTTACAATAACTCCACCCAGGAGGCCCTGAAGGAAATAATTCCCCTCAGGGCCAATGTCATCTTTGGGGATGTTGTATGGAGGGTTATTTTTAGGAGAGGAAGGAGATGAAGTTCTTGGAAGGAAGTAGGTATGAGGGGTGGGTAGGAATCTGGGGGTCAGTGTTTGTAGAAGTGATGGACGAATGATTCTATCCCTCCCACTGCGGTGCAAGGCGACGTTCCAGAGCCCTGCTGGAGAAGTCAAAAGGTCCCTCTCAACCATAGACATATGAATATGTATAGACCTGCCCTAAGTGATAAAAGCGTATTATTTTCCCCTCCTTAATTCTGGGTTCCATGGAACCGGCCGGGCTGGCGTATAGGTTCGCGTGAATCTAGAAAATGTGACGTCATCATTCTTGTGCGAACTAGCGTCGAGCTCTTATCGGCACATTTTACGAAATAACACAGCAAAAATGGTAACTTGTGCTATTAAAACATGTAAAAATAGAAGTGAAAAAGAGTATAAACCCAATTGTCGTATTACCTTCCATATGCAGGCATTATTTGTCATTATTTTAAGCTTATTCACATCATATAATATGATCAGTTTTATCATACCGAGAGACATGAAGCGTAAGCAACCGAAATTCCCGGTCCCGTCGTGTGCACGTTGCAGTTTACTTGGATAAGTAAATTATGAAACATTTGTAAAAGTGTCTTAACTAAACACGGTAACAAAATATTCGACTCTCAAAACAAGCGAACCTTTCTTCATTTTATATGAATTACACAAGTTTGTTCAAACCGGGCGAACAATTCGCGCTCCCATGTAAAAAGGTCTATTCATTCAAAAGCAGATTTTACTTTTAGGAGCTAAATGGTGATATTATAATGCGTGATGCCTATATACTGTCACATTGAAGTATTAACGAATCACATATCGTTACCGTCAACTCATCCCTCTCCGCCCCGCTACAGTTGGTTATTACCCCTCTCCCTGATTCTCTAGTCTATGAATAATATGTCTGTGCTCTCAACCAAGAAACTCAAGAAAAGTATAAATATATTTAAAAAAATATATGTAACCTTAAGTTGATCGAACAAAATTAATTTTATTAATTTGCATTTAAGTTAAGACAGCGAAATGTAAATTTCTTTTAACTTAATTAAAAAAAAAACAGTCTCTCCCGATCTGGTCTGCCACGCAATTGGTGGGCAGACGCATCCGCCGCCAAGACACGGAAAAATCTCTCCTCATGAATCCGGTCACCCCTGGTCAAGTCACCAAACGTGGCTAACCACTTGGAGTAACCTACGGCAGAGGTGTTAGTTATCCAATTAATGGTTCCCGGGGCGGCGGTACTCGCCTACCAAATTGAGATCTACCAAGAGAGTCCTGCTGAAGAGGTCAAATATCTGCATTAACCAGTATTTCTAGGTCCGGCTAGTCACACAGTTGGCGGACAGACGTATCCGCCGCTACGATCCGGACAAAACTCACTATCAGGTTTGGGTTATACATTGAATGTTGGTTCCTGGGGCGACGGTAAATCTTACCCTTATTCTAGGACGTTCGTTCTAGGATGGTCGACTATGCATAACTTACACCAATTAGAATTCTCGTTATAATCCTTGAAGCCTTACGTAAAATATTAAAACAGTGTTAACATCTCTGAAAGCTGAAACTGGTCCCGTTCTTCGCAGTAATTAATTAAATCATAAAATTAATCAGCTTCATTTTCCTAGCTATAAAAATCCAACAATTTTATCACGGTAATTAATGGCTTGCATGTATAAGGTCTGGCAAAAGAGAATTGATTTTTTTTATTTAATGCCAATTTTTTTTTATTTAAGATTTTTTTAAACTGAATGTTTAATAATGTGAGCTTCATTGGGTATTTTATTTTATTATCCGTGCGGATGCCCTCATTTTAAATTAAATTACAAGATAATAATTATTCAAAGTGTAATTAAATCGTTCAATAAGTTGAAATAATAACAACGTAAGATTAAAAATAAAATTAAAACATAAAAATAAAAGATTAAAATTACAATTTTTCTGTGATATCCATTTTTGTTCTATAATCCAATGGTCATAAATTGTTTTGAGAAAAGGGCCGGATAATTTTTTGTTGAAAACCTGGCGGGGCAGATGAAAATTAAATTCTTATTTCGATTAGAATCCACTCATACTATTAATTAATATGTGCTTATTTAACAATAAAAAAAATATTTATAATAATGTAAGAATATCGAATTAATATTTACAGCTAATTAAAAAAGGGATAATGTAAAAAATAAGGCCTTCCAATTAAATTTATTTCTTTGTGTTGTATTACAGTTTTACACATTATATGAATGTTATTTTATGTATTGATTGTAACTTTGATAATAGTAAATAATTTGCGTGTATTTACGAATGAAATGTTATTGTTTGGCTTTTACTAGTGTTTGTCGTATGATGGAAACATTTTTTCATCACACAAGGGCATTTTTAATGCAATTTACTTACTGGTAAGAAACGATCTTACGCGACGCGTGGCAGTTGATTACTAAAACTACGAAATCGTAGACAAACACAAACACAGACACATGTACACAACCTACTGTTATTCGTAAAGACGGTTAAAAACGGGACTGAAGTTCTTACCAAAATTTAACAGTGTTTCAATGTTTATTGGCAAGAAAAAGTAAGAATAATTTGTTGGTATACGTACGAAATTACATATACCAACAAATTATACTTACTTCTTCCCGCCAATAAACATTGAAACTCTGTTAATTTATTCGTAAAAACTTCAGTCCCGTTTTTAACAATTTTCACGAATAAAATGATCCTATTTTAGAATAAAAAATTTCTCCGTGTGACTGCTTGTGAAGACCATGATTCCAAGTCAACTTGTTCGATCGAGCCAAACCGTCGAGCATGCGTGTAAATAGATTCATTCTTTAAGTAGATGTCTTCGAAATCGCTAATTCATACCTGCTTTATGCGTAGGTACTATAAAAAAGATAAGTTTTTACAAATTGTAAATGTAAAAAAAGCAATATTTCTTTTATGAAATTTATTGATAAATTATTAAGATAACTAAGTACATTACTAGGAATAAACATATTTACCACGCATAAATAGATAGTTGAAAAAGTATTAATACATATTGTCAAAATTCAATTTTCTTAATTGATAATTTATTTGACTTTAAAATATAATTGCTTTTGGAAAATAATTAAATTCCTTTCCAGTGAAGCTCATAAATCCTAAATAATAAAAAAAACTTTGCATCTTATTAGCTTTAAGTTTGAACATTAAACTGAAAAAAGCTCCTAACGCTCGGTGCAAAATGGCTTAGTGCCAATTCCCACGCCACAAATCTCAGTGCCTAACTTCTGACTCCTTCGTGTTTCATAATGTCAAACAGATATTTTCAATAAGCAAACTTTACAATTAAGCCGGCTTTAGACCAAATGAACAAGAACGTACCTAGACTATTATGTTCTTATTAATCTGGTTTAAATGCATGTAGAACAATTTAGTTTAGTGAACAAAAGAAGTGATTTTTTTATTTAGATAGTTAAGAATAATAATAAAACTGGCTCACATCTAAGATTTACAATTATAACTAGTGAATTACATTTAAGACTTATAGCTTATTACTTTCTTCTAGTGACTTATATCTAAGACCTTTAGGTGACCTTTGCATCTAAGACTTATTGCTAGTGACTTACGTCTAGTGTCTTGCATCTAGTGATTTACTTATAAATATTATTTATAGCTAGTGATTTACTTCTAGTCTCTTGCATCTAAGACTTATAGCTAGTGATTTACTTCTAGTGACTTACATCTAATACCTTTAGCTAATGACTTGCATCTAAGACGTACATCTAGAGTCTTGCATCTAAGACTTATAGCTAGTGATTTACTTCTATTGACTTACATCTAAGACATTTACTTAGTGTCATGTTATACATTTGTGTCTAAGACTTATAGCTAGTGACTTACATCTAAGACCTTTAGTTAGTGACGTGCATCTTAGACTTATAGTTAGTGACTTATTTATTTTATTTTATTTAATTTATTTTTTACATTGCAAACATCCCAAACAAGCCAATCAACCATTTAGTTATTACTGAACCGATGTAGGACATTTCACATTTCTTAATATTTAAAACTTACATCTGAGACTTAATTACATACATATTTACATCCGAAACAAATGGTTAAAGATTTACAACTAACATACCTTCTTACATTTAAAAATACATTTTTGAATTCTGACCAGGTTGTCAGTGATAACTTAAGAGTAAGGATTTTAAAATCATTAATATCCACACTCTTAGGTGATAACTTGATAATAAAATAAAATCAAACAACTCTGTAGGTACAAACAGGTAACATATAAATAAGTCATTGCTGCGAGTCGATGCAGGTTGAGGATTTTTTTACATGAATTTTATATTCTACACGTTTCGTACATTTGTGATTTATATTATCTTTTTTTATGTTATGAGGAAGAAGGAAGTTCTTATATAATAAGGAGTGGTATTTGATGAACATCTTAGATACATCAAAGGTGTAACCGACGTGTGCACACCCTCGAATTCTTTATTATCATAATTTTATCGTCGGCTGCATCCTCCAACCGATCGCATTTTTTGCATCATTTTTTATGGCGTTTCTGAGAAATTCTTTTTTTTTTTGATTTTTTGATTTACTAGATTCTTATTTTGCATGAAGTGCGAATCATTTAAATTTACTGAATTTAAAGTTAATGTTCTTTATACAAATAGAACGGCGTCATATGCGCCTCGCAATTTTTACCTCATGTGGGTATTATTAAAAAGTTACCTTGCTATTATAGACTTAAAGGTCCTGTGTTTTATCGATAGGGAAAAATTGTTATTTAAAAACCCTATTAAAATTGCATGTCCGCCCAAGCGGGAACAATCATCATCAGCATAGCCAGCGACGGCAGCATATATACATACGTGTCTGTTTGTGTTGTGTTGGGATATATATCTACATGTAAATTATAAACTGTTATTTGTGTGTAAAATGTACATTTTCCCAGGGCAGCAAAAATAAAAACTATTTTGCATACGCTGTCACTGGGAAGTTAAAATAACTGATATTCATGTAATTTGGTGTTTTCAATAATATTTTTATGTTTTTCCGATTTTAAAAATCCAGAGACCTCGTAGGGTAATAAACTAAACAGATTTTATTACGCTATCCTACGGGGGACTTTGGAAAAATATGATTTACGCCTTGAAACGTAATCTGTCCGTCTGAAGGCCAAATTACGACAAATAATTATCACGTAAACCAAAATATTTCTAAAAACCATTTTTATTTTGAAAAGACAAAAATCTAGTTGTAGCCTCATGCACAATATCACCAATCACACAAATAACTACTTGTAATAATATATTGTGTGACCTACATAATTAATTGTAGAATACCAATTCAATCGACCACTTTCGTGGACGGATCTGGCAAAATGAGTTCGCAACATTTTGTTTCTGCTTATAAACACTCGTGCCGAGGTGACTTTTCCCCTCCACTTTTGCCTGTACAAGGGCCGGTAACGCTCCCCGGTCCGACAAACAGGATATAAAGAGCGATTTTAAAAATAATAAATCAGTTCACCACTTGCTTTCAAACAAGTCTTTTATTTCAAAACCCCTTGAAATAACCTCATCAGCCCGCTGCCCTCCGCCGAAATCCTGCCTGACTACCACCTGGTGCCTACCTCCTCAAGAAAAGTCGGCCCAGCTCTTGGACACCGCAGGCGCCAGGCTCGGCCAGGAACCTAGGCACATCCGGTACCTCTCACAGTACTGGATGCACGGAGGCCAGCGAAGAAATCTACGCAACCACTATCATCATCATCAGCAAAAGAAGTGCACGGGAGCCGGCAGCAACTATTACACATTTACAGTCTTGTAACGACCAGACGTCTGTTACAAAAGGTATTACGGAAAAAACTCACAAGTCTTATACATTTCTTTAAACATTTAAGAAATGTGGTAAATAAAAAGGATATTAAAAAAATCTACTACGCGTTGCGTCATTCTCGAATTGAATATGTAATTATAGGATAGGGATCTCTTTCACATAAGTACATACATTAAATGCAATTCAAAATGAAACCATAAAGGCCATACTTAAAGTACCCATTACCTTGGTCATACATTTGATCAATATCTTAAGTGGAATAAACATTGCCTACTTATCACGAATAAGCTTAGAAAACATGTTTATTTCTTCAAAAACATTAGAAACATACTAGATTCCAAATCTATGAAAATTGTTTATTACTCTCTTTGTCAATCAATCATTGAATATGGAATAATCGCATGGGGAGGTGCAACCCCTATCAGCTATAGATTCATTATCGAAGGCACAAAAATTAATTATGAAAGTTATTCTTAGAGTTCCCATAATAACAAGTACTGTAGATATATTCAACAAATTCCATATATTAGATATTCGACAAATTTACACAAAAACTATCTAAACTCATCTGTTTAAAAATAAAACACATACATTTTATAAAAATACCCAAAATATTGTAAACACGCGGCACAAAACCAAAGAACTCATACAAATACCTAAAACAAACACAACATTTGGTCAAAGAAATTTCAAATACATTGCGTCTAAAATATACAATAACCTACCTGACAAAACAAGACAATCGAATAATATTCAAAAATACAAAATCCTGATCAAACAATGGATCATCGAAAAAGGTCGTGCAATAATTAGTCACCTCACCCAAATATAATCGTATATCTCATTATTGTTACCATTACCTACCAACCTGAAAATTTTGTCAAATATTTTGCTTTATTGAAAAATGTACTTTATATAATAATTTAAAAAATATTTGTAAACTAGTCTGTCTCGACACAGGAGTTCCTAGTGAGACAGTCAAGGCCAAAAAAAAATGTAAACCTTATGATATAGATTCAATAAATAAATAAAATAAAAAATAAAACAAAAAAACGTCTTTAGAACCCATTGACCATTAACCATTGACCGAAACCATTGAAATTTTCAATAACTTGGAAGTACCAAATGTACAATGATATATATAGTATTGAAACTATTCAAGAATACAAAATCTGAATGAAAGAGGTCAATGAAAAAAAGCTACACGGAGAAAAATGTTATTCTAAAATACGATCATTTTATTCGTAAAAACGGTTAAAAACGGGACTGAAGTTCTTACGAACAAATTAACACTCTTTTAATGTTTATTGGCGGGAAAATGTAAGAATAATTTGTTGGTATACGTAATTTCGTACGTATACCAACAAATTATTCTTACATGTTCCCGACAATAAACATTAAAACCCTGTTAATTTGTTCGTAAGTAAACAATTTTCTTCGTGTAAAAATACACTGACATAGAAGACTCTGATTAAAAAACTAGTCCGCCTCGACACAGGACTCCCTAGTGAGGAGGACTAAGAAATACCATATCTATACTTAATTTCACCATTATATTTTGTATGTACAATATTTTATAGTCGCAAAAAAAGTCCAATTTTATAACATGGATGCAAAAATTACTATTTTTTAGCTGGATTTGTAGGAAAGAACAGAAATCGTAAATGAATTAATGCAATTAATCGTTGATTTTTACCGCAAACTATAAGCAAATACTCGGTCTCTTTAATTAATTTAAGCATTTAGCTATAGAAAAATTCGAATAAAAATCTATTTATATTTGCCAAACCCTGTAGGAATGGCATAAATAATATACCATGTTGAAGCTTTTCGTCCCTGGGAGGTCATACAGGTCTGTGTTTGGAGGCATTATGGACCGGATCTGCGGATTATCTCTAGGTTCTAAGGGAAGGGGTGGGATGGGTGGTAATCATAATTACACTGATCTCTTTTTCTATGGCGCTCTTCTTAATTAACGGGTACATAAAAGGCCGCGGTGACGTTATTCAGAATCGTGAGAGATATCGGATTATCAGTAATTAGTACCCACAGGCTATTTATGCTCGCCTGATACTTCTCACATTAAATTAAAAGGAATGAGATCAAAATATGCGAAATACTCAATTGTTTTTATGATTAGAAGTAGTGCAATCATTAATGGTCCTCTATTCTAGCGATCAAAATTATGTTAAAAAGTATTGAAAAATAATTATTCAATTGAAGATCAAAAATATTATTCACTTTCAAACGAACATTCAATTCGACTTCACCATCAAAGAAATTATACTTAGGGGATCAATTGTCCGAGGTGCACTGAGTGCAAGGTGACAAACTGTCCCGGGGTTCAACTCTTGGGGAGGTCAATAGTCAGGTCACGTAATTCACGAATCATCATAGATGATTAGTAACGTGTCAGAAGCAAAAGATAGGTACCAATGACGACAAGTCCTCAGGTACGATGAGTCATGTTACATGAGTAATAATTTTACATTTTAATTAATGAAGATAATATTAGTGAAAGTCAATCGAAAATCCGAAACAGAAAAATCAGAAAAAGATACGGATACATCTGGGACTCGAACCCAGGACCTCTGGCAATCCGGACCAACGCGCTATCCACTGCGCCAACGTATCCCTATCCGATTCGGTCATTTTTAACTGTATCATACTTTGACTGAGAACCTCCAACATTATTATCATTTTTCTTAACGCATATTTTAGGCTGCCATCTTTATGTATGATTGCAAGATTTAACTCGAACTAAATGCCTTCTAAATAGTGTCAGGATAAATTTTATCAGTTTTTATTAATATGCGACGTCTATTGACTTTTACTGCAAGTCTAGAATGAAATATTTTTATTTAATATTTGATTGCCAGAGGTCCTGGGTTCGAGTCCCAGATGTATCCGTATATTTTTCTGATTTTTCTGTTTCGGATTTTCGATTGACTATCGCTAATATTATCTTCATTAATTAAAATATTATTATTTGAGGTTTAACTCATTAAGTTAAAAAGTTAAAAATAAAAATAATTTTACACTTTACACGACAGAAAATGTGACTTACCGTCCGTGTTGACAGCAGATACGTAAGTCCAGTTGTGTCTCCTGACGATGTCCACAAGCACCTGCGCCTGGTAGTAGTCTGAAGGCACCACGCGGAGGAAGGAACTGAAGCGAGACTTGTCAGACAGATCCCTGGATGTTGCGGAGTAGGCCACCTGGGGTATGCTGAAGAGTTGCAGCAAGTTCTGAACCTAATCACGGAAAAGAAAGCATTTCATTAATAAATAATATATATTTTTGCAAGAGCTTTAGAAAAACTACAACAACTGTTAATGGAATTGATGATAATTGATCATTTCCTACTTCTATTATTTCCCATGGGATTGACATGAAAGGGGAAGAGCACCTAAATCTGCTATGTTATTTGTGCTGCTTACTATTTAACGGTAAATTACATCGACGGTTCCGAGGAACAAAGTCGAATATGCCATTTTTTGTAGAGCTATTTAAAGTTTCGTTTTTGCATTTTTACTGTTTTTGAGATCAAAAATATAGTGTTACAATTGTTATAAGCAATAATTATTAGCCTGAAACACTCATCCATATTGAAAACATCTTCAGAGAAAAGATACATGTCACCGACGGGACTCGAACCCGCACCCCTATGATTGCCGGTCAAGAGCTCTACCATTAAGCTACCACGAGTTACCTCCTACCCGCCAAATGATTCAATATATACCTATAATAGTGTTTCATTCAACAATTACCGCTTATTACACTTTTTCACCGGCAAACAACCAACTTTATTTTTATATGGGAAAGGCATGTAAGTGCTAACTATCCCACCAGATGGCGTCGGGACATATTATGCCTACATTTTTTGGTGAAATAATTTAATTCTTCAAATATTGATTATTTTTAATTGCTAAACATTAGTTTATCAATTAAAAATAATAAATATAGTGTTGTTTGGATATTTTGCATTTCATCACATTTCATTCAAAATTCCTAAAATAAATACTTTTAAATCATCAAAAGGAAAATAAAATAAGCCAACAAAACTATTTTCAATTTTTAGTGGATTCGGCATTGTTCTTCGGGAGCGTTGACATAATCGAAAAAATTCTTTGATAGCAATATACTACCTGAATATATTCAATAACTCCAGGATGCAAATGAGAACAAAAGGTTTCGATTTATTTTTGAAATTGTAAATGTGTAACTCTTGTAAATGTGATAATTATAAAATTATAACGTCCACTGTAGCTGTGAGATTCTGGACATATTTAGCGACATTCATAAAGTTATCCAATAACGGTGTACTACAATGTAAGAATAAAAGAATTATTAATTAAACAACAATAGACAAAAATGTTTGGATCATTTGAATCAAGGAGATTCAAGAAATTTCATAAAGTTCTAGAGGATATCATTAAATGTCCGGAATTTTGCATCTACAGTTGATGTTATATAGTCGTCACATTCGCGCCAGAGGTTTATTTTTATTTTCATATTAACTCCACACAGGAGTGTCATCTTTGAAGACGCTGCGTGGAGGGCCTTTTCGAGGAGAGGAAGGAGTGAACATGGGTCTTGAAGAGACCCATGTTGTAGGAAGGAGGAAACACAGAGGCCGGCAAATCGTTCTACAGCCGAGCTGTTGAACTCAAGAACGAGTCGTAGAAGCGAACAGTTCTCATGTGAAAATTTCAACCGTGTACATATGTTGGACGCGCGTTGGTCGTCTTTCCCGACTATGCACCGGTGCTGAGGGATCAACGATGCTAGTTCCTCGGAACGGTTGGGAGAAGGTTGATGGTAAATACATACTGGGTCGACGTACGTATGCATCGCTACGCCTAATAATATCCGGGCCACTTAGCAACCATACATTTTCTATGAAAATTTTTGTTTTAGAATCACATTAGCCACAGGCATCGTGACGTGCGACTTCTGTAATCATTATCATAGAAAATGTATGTTTGCTAAGTGTTGTTAGGTGTAGCGATGCGTATGTACGTCAACCCGGTATGATTCTACCTTAAGTTTGTTGGTTTTTGGAAAGTAATATGAAAAGTTTCCTATTTTGACTGTGCCCAAGAGAGGATATTCTACATGATAATTATAATTTTGAAAAGAAATTTGATAAAATCATTTTGATCACAACGTTTAGATATTAATGTTTATTTTTTTATTTTTATTTTATTTTTTTATTTATTGTTTTTGTGTTTAATTCGTAGAACTTCTTTTTTTTTTTGTAATTTAATTTAAATTAAATTTAATAATGTTTATTATTAAGTTCTGCAAGTGTTATAGTTTTTATTATTGTGACAGCTGTTTCGGCTTATAGGGCCATTTTCAACACTTGCAGAACTTAATAATAAACATTATTAAATTTAATTTAAATTAAATTTCAAAAAAAAAAAAATATTAATGTTTCTAATTTGAAATATTCTAGGCTTTTCTTATAGTCGCTAAACAGTCTGGAGAATATAAGCAGCTATAGACTTAACGTAGACCAATTATTCAACAGCTGGGTTATCAAAGGACAGTGTGGGTTGGTTTACCATACGAATGTTGCAACCCTTTGATTGGTGTAGACTTTAAACACTCCAATGAGGGGTTGGTATATGTTATATATAGTATTTGTTTGGTTAGATGGTTAGATGCCTACCTGCATAGCCACGGAGCTTGATCCCGGTCCAACCACCCCTATCAAAGTTCCTCTAGGGGGTGATAAGGTTAGAGCTTTACTCAGGTCTGTTATTCCTTCCTGGAAAATAAAGAAACAAAACGATGTAAAAAATATAATTCACTTGTTGGTAATTCATAAATATAGAATTAACTTAAGATGATCCACTAGTCCTTGACTCATTCGGAATGGGCGGAGCGAACGATTTTTGGGCGTTTACCAATAAAAACCCTAATCTCTAGCAAACAACAGTATTTTGTTATTCCGCAAGTATATTTTTAAAGATCGAAGCGCCGCGTAGACTAAGGCATGTCCGTTTGCCCCGGGCTCTGGGCGTAAAATGGGCGACGAGCTAAAATCCTTCTGTACATGGTAGAAGGGTGTAATTCGCAGTTACAAATTCGTTGGGTACCGCCTATTTTTATTCACTGAAAAGAAACGTCGCCAAAACGCACGTTTTATTTTATTTTGTGAAGTTCAGATACAAATATTAAAATGTTTTCCGATCACTCTATAAGAAACTTAATTAGCTACATTATTCAATAAAACAACACCAGAAAAAGGATTTGTAAGTAGGAGATTTTTCACTTTTAACCATTTTTTATAGGTTAGACGCATAATTTTTTTCTAAGCTTATTAAAAAGCTTATCAAAAAAATACTCGATCACTTCAAAGGCCAAGATGTGTTCTACTCACAGTATTTAATTGAAGCATCTATATTATTTCTAAATTTTCAAAACTAATACACAATATTTCTTACGATTTTGCATTTTTCCGCATGTCTTCACCTTAAGCCTAAAAATGCCTGCACAACAATGTGGCCAATGTATAACATATTAACATATTATTTAACATCTTTGCAGGCGCTTCAGTTAGGAACTACTAAATGAAAAAAAAACTATTTCGTTAAATGAATAGATTTATTGTACTTTCATAAAATCGATAGAAACGATGGCATTGACTTCAAAGTGATATATATATATATATATATATAACAAGCTGTATGTATGTATAAAAATATGTTATGAATAAAAATTTAATTTATAATACATACATACAGCTTGTTATATATTTTCGTTGTTTGTTTTTGGGGTGTTATGCCGTGTTGCGCTACCCCCTTCTTTAGCCGACGTTTCGGACAGCGTTGCAGTGTCTCCATCACGCAGTGTCCACATCGTCGGATCTGCCGGATCTGCCCTAATGATGGACACTGCAACGCTGTCCAAAACGTCGGCTAAAGAAGGACGTAGCGCAACACGGCATAACACCCCAAAAACAAACAACGAAAATGCTTTTGGCCGTGAAAATCTAAAAACATATCTGAGCTTGTTATATATATCATTTTGAAGTCAATGCCATCGGCATCGTTTCAAATTTTAATTTAAATTATAACATATTGTTATATATACAATTCCATCGTTTTTATCGATTTTATGTATTATTATCGATTATCGATACATTATATATCGATTTAAAATTAAATTTAATTTATAACATATTGTTAGTATTTCTGTTTGGTAAACGGGTATGGGTACCGCCGCTCCGGGAACCATTTATTGGAAAACCAACACCTCTGCCGTAGGTCACCCCAAGTGGTTCGCTGCGTTTGGTGACTTAGCAGGGGTGCCGTGATTCATGGGGGTAAGGTTTGTCCGGGTCTTGGCGGTATATGCATCGGCTCGCTGGCTGCGTGGTAGGCTAGATCGGAAGAGACTGGTTGAGGGCAACCTTTTGATCTCTCCAGCCGGACTCTCGGAACATCGCCTTGCACCGCAGTGGGAGGGAAGAATTAATGTGTTTGTCACACCTGGAGGCCCTGACCCCACATTCCTACCCACCCCTCATACGTGTTTCCTTCCCAGAACTTCCTCTCCTCCAAATACCCTCCACAATGCATCCCCAAAGATGACATAGGCCCCGAGGGGACTTATTTTCCTTACGTCCTCCTGTGTGGCAAATGCTAAAACAATATAATAATATTACAATGGAAAAACAAAAGATTGATATATTTTTTAAAGTATATCGGCCACAAAAACCCAGGCATGTGCCTTGCTTGGTGGTCGTAAACTCCAATATTTTTATAATTACTAAGCAAAGAATAAAGAAAAATTTAAAAAAAATATATGACGAGAACTAGCTCGTGAGTTTTGTGTGGGAGTAACAAATAGTGGAATTGTGTATTTATGTGGTAACATTAAAAAATGCTACTATGGTTTGAAATGAAGTTACTGCATTTTTTGAAAATAATATTTTGTTGAATATTTTTTTTGCTTCTTCGGGTATACTATTAAAATATTTTATCTTACTGTAAATGTAATTATTGTAATTAATTATTATAATGAAAATCTGAAACAAAAAAAAATCAGAAAAAGATACGGATACATCTGGGACTCGAACCCAGGACCTTCGGCTTTCCGAGCCGGTGCTCTACCAACTGCGCTAATGTATCCATTTCCGAATCAGTCATATTTAAATGTATAATACTTCGACTGAGAACTACCAACATTATCTTCATTTTCTTAACTAAATCCTAGATAGTGTCTTGGATAAATTTATTCATTTTTATAGCATTATCAAAACTATCTAGTATTTAATATAATAGCTTAGTTTTAAACCAATAATTTGTCTAGTTTGTAATCTCATTAACAGATGTCGTTTTTAGTCTAAAACTTAATAACGGAATCGAGATTATTTTATCCATCATTAAGTGCGAGGGTAGAATATGAACAGAATCCACTTTTAAAAGATATTTAAATGCACTTTTTATCGACTTGTTTATAGAATAACACTTACAAATATTTACTGGTCATTTTTTTTTTTAAATTTCTACAAAATCGTAAAAAATGATGCTTACACCAATAATATTTTTTAAATTTTTATTAGAACAACCCTCTTTTTATAACTTTTGAAGGTTATTCCCATCATGTAATATATCATTGAAGAAGAAGATAATACTAATAATCTAAACGAAAATATGAAAATGAGCAAGTCACAGAAAAATAAAAGATAACGGTAGCAACAGAGACACGACCCCAGGACCTTTCGTCCTACCGGGACGTACGCTTATACCAATTTGGGTACGCCACAATTTATTTAAACGTCATATTTGTCAATCTCATATTTGAAATGTCAGAATTAACAATATAATCTGCGCCAATTTTTTTTTCTACATATATTATCGGCAGCTACCTTTTTCATTGGAAACAAGCTTCGACCATGTATAATTAATAATTTTTCGAAGAAAACTTCTTCGGAAAGGTTTTCACTTTGTGATGTCATTATTTATTTTAATTAAAAGACAAAATAACTTTGTTTTCATCACTTTTTATTTATACACATTCAACATGTTTCGTGAACGATGTTCACCTCATCAGGAACAAATGTATACTAAACTTAAAAATTAAATATAGATTACATATGGGAGGAAAGGCTAGAAGAAAGGGGAAGGGGTTAGGGTGGGGGAAGTTAATTACAATTAGGAATTTCAAAGTCATTAGCAGGGAAAGACCGGTTAAGTGGGAAAAGGTTCAAAAGAGGGTTTATAAAAATTTTCTGCTTATTTATTATGTCAGCTTTATTATTTACATTTTTTCTAATTTCTAATATCTCTAAATTATTTATCTGTGATGCCTTTTAACCCGTGTGTAATACTTTAAGCCCATGGTTTTTGTCAAAATTATGATCATACTTTAATAAATGATCTGCAAACTCAGATTCACTGTTGCCATTTAATGCCCTGAGATGTTCCTTAACCCTTACTTCAAAGTTTCTATTGGTTCTATCTATATAAAAGTAATTGCAATCTTTGCAATTGAGTCTATAAACGCCCGATTTTATTGTTTTAATTTCGCTATCTTTGTTGTTAAGGATGAATTTTTTAAATTTATTATTTGTATAAAATGCTGGTTGTATAGTACCGGGAATGTTTTTACAAATTATTTTTGACATACAAAGAAAAAACATTCTCCTTAATTATATATCACGTTGATGGGAATAACCTTACAAACGATATGTCAAAAATAATTTGTAAAAACATTCCCGGTACTATACAACCAGCATTTTATACAAATAATAAATTTAAAAAATTCATCCTTAACAACAAAGATAGCGAAATTAAAACAAAAAAATCGGGCGTTTATAGACTCAATTGCAAAGATTGCAATTACTTTTATATAGGTAGAACCAATAGAAACTTTGAAGTAAGGGTTAAGGAACATCTCAGGGCATTAAATGGCAACAGTGAATCTGAGTTTGCAGATCATTTATTAAAGTATGATCATAATTTTGACAAAAACCATGGGCTTAAAGTATTACATACGGGTTACAAGGCATCACAGATAAATAATTTAGAGATATTAGAAATTAGAAAAAATGTAAATAATAAAGCTGACATAATAAATAAGCAGAAATTTTTTATATACCCTCTTTTGAACCTTTTCCCACTTAACCGGTCTTTCCCTGCTAATGACTTTGAAATTCCTAATTGTAATTAACTTCCCCCACCCTTACCCCTTCCCCTTTCTTCTAGCCTTTCCTCCCATATGTAATCTATATTCAATTTTTAAGTTTAGTATACATTTGTTCCTGATGAGGTGAACATCGTTCACGAAACATGTAGAATGTGTATAAATAAAAAGTGATGAAAACAAAGTTATTTTGTCTTTTAATTAAAATATAATTAATAGTCCTTCTTTGGTCAATGGAAACAAGTGTTCTATGAACTTACGAATATTTGTTACCTAGATAGTATCTCGGATAAATATACCTGATTTTATTTATATGAAACATCCATTGACCTTTTTGCAAAGGTCTAAATGAATATTCTCTTATATTAGAACAACTCTATTTTTATAACTTTTTAAGGTTATTCCCATCAACGTGATATATAATTAAGGAGAATGTTTTTTCTTTGTTTTTTTTTTTAAGAGTGATTGTTCAGCGGCTGAGAATAAAAGTTTAAAAATGATTTCAACTGTACAGGGAGGTTCCAATAAGAAAGATCGATTATTCCTTGTATCAAATTTATTTCATTCAAATCTTGCTATAATACATACCTACATTCAAGTAAGCAATAAAAATGCTCAAGAACGCACGATGATAAGTTATTAAGGGCGCGCTACGCCACTCAAAAAGAAGAAGATGGAGAGATACGACAATACGAACGAAGGAGCGAGCGCGCTAACATTAAAAACCATAAAATTCATGCGAAAATTGTGAAAATGTTTAATAAAAGACGACTCGATTGAAAAAGAGCAAAAATCTCGTGGGGGATGTGTCAAATAGCATTTAAAGATACATTATGAATTTTTTCATACATATAACTTGTAAAATAACAGAAACAAACGTGTTAATAATAATTTTTCGAGCATACTTTGCGATTTATTTCTATCGAGGGAAAACTGCGTGCACCAGATAAAATAACAATCTTTCAAAACTAATTTATGTTTTTTTGTAAAAAAGAGTCGATACCTCTAGAATTTGATTTAAAAAGGACTGATTTCTAGTATTCTCTGGAAATTAAAAATGAATACCAAACATGTTGTTGTAATAAAACCTCAATCAAAATCCAAGTCTGTCTGAAAAGTTCCATTATTTGAACAACACTTCGCGATTCACCAGAAAAATGATTTTTTAATTATTTCATTAAGCAGCTTTAATAAATAACTATCAAACCTGAACAGAGCCATTCCTTTCACAATACATTCCCACCTTTTGCAGTATTTACAGGTCCCATTAAGTGTATCAAGTCTTCATATATATTATGGTAAACGTGATCAGCTGACATAAAATAGCCATTTGGTGCTGCGTGATTTGCGGCAAACAGGCGCACCCAGTAGTCTGGTAGTCTGGTCTGCGGGTTTACATTGACCGAGAATAACAGGGGTAGTAAAAAAGGTGGACCCCTATACATTTAGGTATTTACTTTGCTGTTATGCTGGTCATAGGTGACAAAATAGAGCTTTAAAATAAACCGTTAATATTTTTTTTTGGGAACCGCCTGTGACACCCCCATTTTTTTTACATTTGTTCCAAATGAAAGGCATTTCATGCCTGTAGTAAATATATTAAATTATACGAATATAATAGTAAAATGATCATTTTGCGAACAAAACATGAGTTATGTAGAGATAACATAATTAAAAAAAATATATATTACTAAAACAATGAAATACATTTTTAATTATCAATTATCCAAAACTTTAAGTACTATGCAATTAAACTAAAGCAAGCCTACCAAACTGAAACAATTACTAACTACAAAAAATATATCTAAAATTTTTCACAAAGAACATTTCACAGTCTGGATAAAAAAAAAGGTATTTATTCACTTTACTCAAAATATAATACCTAACCAAACATTACCCAACCGAATTATAAAAAAAAACTTTATTTCTGCACAGAAATTATTACCACAATATTATTTATATTAGTAGAATGTGATCCATAGAAAAATATTCCTACCTGTTTTACAAGATAATTATTTATCAAACTTTATCTTTTTTTTTTTTAATTATTATTTTTTTTTATAGTGAATACCTCACAAGACTCCCAACTGCTCCCGTATGGAGCCAGTGAGACAATGGCATCCCCAATTGGGGTATGTTATGAGGTTGAAGGTAAGTGGGGAAGGGAAGGAGACGAGTACCTGGCTATTCAGATCTAGTCACTAAACACGACTAAAGCCATATCGAACAACGTTTCAATTCTGAATGGTGGTCTTACACCAGGGCGATACTAACAGTATATTCCACTTTGGAACGTGCCGCAAATATACTATATATTATTTAAAATAATTAATTGTGAAATAACACAAATTAACTAAACAAAATTTATTTGCGCACGCCGGGTTCGAACCCGCGGCCTTCGGAATGGGAGTCTAACGCCCTACCGCTGGACTATGCCGGCCGTCAAAACCGTCTGGTCCTAATCAATTTTTTTATACGATACCGCTGCCATGGTGGGTCGAAGCACAGTGCCCTTCTAGATAGTATGTGAGGATACTGAGTTTTTACATATGACGACAGACTAACACTTAAAAATATT
The DNA here is from genome assembly GCA_951813805.1 of Limnephilus auricula. Lineage (NCBI taxonomy): Eukaryota > Metazoa > Arthropoda > Insecta > Trichoptera > Limnephilidae > Limnephilus > Limnephilus auricula. The sequence goes on from OX638401.1 coordinate 7,302,023, forward strand.
AAATCTAAAACATACGAACACCTTAGCAAAGGTCTATTAGTGAGGTGTTCACAAAATACAACTACTAATCTATTTACAGGTCGCGGGTTCAAATCCCGGCTTGCGCAGATAATTTGAATACGATTCATTTGCGTTATTTCATAATTTAATAATTTAAAATAACATAATGTACATTTGTGGCAAGAGTGGAAGCTAAGTATCGTCCTGATGTAAGACCACTATTCAGAATTGAAATGTTGCTTGTAATGTCTTTAACCGTATTTGGTGACCAGATCTGAATAGCTAGGTACTTCCCCACCATTCTCTCCCTCATCTCCTTTCCACGGCTTTCAGCCTCACAACATACCCCAATTGGGGATGCCATACTCTCACTGGCTCCAGACGAGAGCAGTTGGGAATCTTTTACGGTATTCATATTTAAAAAAATCGAAAAGCGTACGAAGGCTAGTTCGTTTTGTCGTAGTTAGATTTTTTTTTTAATCATCAGCCCAGCCCAACACATTACGCAAATTCATTTTCACGTCATTTTGTGTCTCATCAAATCGTGATTGTTCGAATGACTGAATCACTTTCTGATCCATAAATCGTATATTCCAGCCATTTTTGATGAAAAAAGGGGTTATCTAGAAATTTTTCCGGGATTTTTGAAAATTGGTAATATTATAGATGTCGATGTGCTCTTTCCGAATTTAAACTTTGCCACCTTATATCTTTGCCGCTCGCGCCGCTATTTTGGAAAAATGGCGCCTAATAGCAGTTTTTTGACAATATCTCCTTTCGGACTTATCTTACGATAAAATCCCATCACAGTTGATGCGGATGAAATTTCGGTATGTGACGCCTCGATCGATACCGAAGACGGACTCACAATGCCTGCTCCATCCTCACAGCAAAGCGAAGAAGATTGTGCTAAATTTCGAAATAGTGCATTACATGTGGATTAGGCCTACGGGGGACAGATACTACTATTAAAAAAATATTACCGCTCGCTCTACACCTCAAGTTGGTGTGGAATTGAGTTTTTTTTAGCTAAATCGCATATTGAAGTATACTTTGCGGCGCTCGTACGTCAAAACTATTAATTTGACAAAAAAATTGTTAATACATAGATTGTTGGAAATTTTATCTAGTTTATTTTGCAAATACTTGTTTTTATCGCAAAATAAGTCGGAAAGGACATATTATCAAAAATACTGCTATTAGGCACCATTTTTTCCAAAAATGCAGCGCAACGGCAAATATATTATTTATTTATTTATTTATTGGTAAGAGACAGACAGCTTATACATAAAATATAAAGATAAATATATACATTGTTAAATGAAGTCAAGCCAAAAAAATATACGAGGTGGCAAAGTTAAAATTCGGAAAGAACACATCGAAATCTATAATAATACCATTTTTCAAAACTCCCGGAAAACTTTCTAGGTAAAACTACCAAATGACTTGACTAATAGGATTTTTAAAGGACATTATTGACAAAGTTCCAAGAATACAGTTCCTAAATAATGTACATGTAAGCTGTAACAAATAAGATTTCAATAAATATATATGTAAAGGTAAAAAAAACACCCCATTTTTAAATACCCACTCGTCAAAAATTCATACCTCAAACTCCACTCCAACGACAAAGCTTCTGAATTTGTCATGTCAAATTATGTCACCAACCCATGCGAACAATACTATGTACGTACAGCGTACATTATGTACTTAATATCAAGAGACGAGAGGCAAGAGGCAGAATGTTTTAAAATATGCAAATTGATTAAAAAACCTACAAGGACGGGTAATTATCTGCACGAGGATTATGTTTTTTTATACTTTTACTTGAATGGATAAAATAGGTATATTCATATCGACTGAGTTTTGACTTCAAGCTACATTTTTTGGGAATTACTTTTCATTGGATTCATATATACGTGTTAAAATTGAAAAGCGTAAAAGTAAACCTCTCCCAATCAAATACGGTGTACCGCAAGGAAGTGTCTTAGGACCTTTATTATTTTTGATATATATATATATATATATATCTAAATGATATCTGCAACTTACACGCCACAGGAAAAATCATTAATTTTGCCGACGGCACTGTTATTTGCTTTTTTTTAGCAATTACTTTGTGGTTAGGCATTATATTATTAAAATAAAACTAACACTTAGTATTTAACCACGAATATTTATTATTTTATATATCGACCGGTTTCGCTTCAACCAATATTTTATTTAATGAAAGTGTTTGGATAACCACTAACATTAACCACGCCCGTTTCTGTGCGGAAACGGGCGGTCCGCTTGACAGATTCTCCCATCTTAACAAACGGATTGCAATATTTAGAGTACAGGCGTCGGGTGGGAATGCTATCCTTGTTCTACCGTATTTTAATGGAAGATGATCCGAGGAACTAGCGTCATTGATCCCCTTGGCACCGGTGCATAGTCGGGAAATACGCCAAACGCGCGCCAAAAATATGTACACGGTTGACATTTGCCACATGAGAACGGGTCGCTTCTATGACTCGTCCTTGTGTTCAACAGCTCGGCTGTGGAACGATTTGGCGAACTCTGTGTTTCCTCCTTCCTACAACATGGTTCTCTTTAAGACCCACGTTCACTCCTCAAAAAGAACCTCCACACAGCATCTTCAAAGATGACATCGGCGCTGAGTGAAATTATTTTCCTCAGGGCCTCCTGTGTGAAGTTAATCTAAAAAAACACACATAGAAGCTGAACACGGGCTTGTACTTCTGCAAAAATGGCTTAAGCAAAACTCACTTACACTCACTGTTAACAAAACTAAATATTGAACGTTTTCTATAACGGCCAGAGGACAACCAGCTGAGGATTATGCTCTCAAATTACATGATTGTCAAGGAGAAAACTTAACACATTCATGTCATCTCGGCATTGAAATCGATAAAAATTTTCGATAGGACTCTCACATAAATAGCATTACAATGAAACTCACAATGCTGGGATCCCCAACCAATGGGATTATTGGATGGCGATCTGCCTCAAACATTCACATGAAGCAGCTCGTTAAAACACAAAAAGCAATAATAAAAATAATCCTGAAAGTACCCATAAGAACTCCACCATAAGAAATATTTTTAAAAAATAATGTGTTCAGCATTATAAAACGATACTCAAAAATATTCACTACTCAAATTTAAAGAAAAATATGCGTGCCTTGCTGACCTACACACTACACACCTACACTACAAGGACGAATTCTTCAAATCTACTAAAAATTCCAGAATTATATACATTTTTTGGCCAGAGAAATCATTATTTCCATGCAACAAAATTAAATAATGCCCTTCCAATTGGAATTACAAACACCATGGATATACAAAAGTTTAAAAAAGACTTCAAATTATGGCTAACTAAACATGAATATGAGGAAATCATTAAATTTATTAAGTAACCCCAACGCAACCTACAGACAACAAACATAAATACTTTTTGCTTTATTTATTTTTATTCTGTGGAAACCAACAAAAACCAACTAACCAACAACAATGACGAGGAAATCATTAGCAACACCATACAACGCCTCGGAACAGGAATACCTAGTGAGGAGGACAGAGGACAAAATACTTCACTTTTTTTTCTTAATTTAGTTAATATTGAATTTTTATCTTAATTTATATAAAAAATTAAATAAATAAAAATATATGAAGAATAGTCTACAACATGGTGAATTATTTTTTTGCTTATTAATGCATTTTTATTTTATGATTATAATTTATTTTAGGTTATTTCGTGAAAACTATAGAAAAATTGACTCAACCCCCAAAGCTCTCGTTAATAATTATAAATATAATTGCAATGTTTTACATAAAAAAAAATTGAAAAACAACAACCACTTTCGTATAAACTTAAAGAATTTAAATTAGTTTTACAAATTTCTAAATATTCGTTTTAATCATTCGCTGTAAAGTTTTCACTTTGTGGCTGGAAGTATTTTACCAAACCACAGTCGATATTATTTTGGAAGATCCACAGAACATAAATAAAATCGGAAAATCGTTCCAACATTGTACCGTTCAGATAAAATAAGTTTTTATGTTATTACTTATTACCCAGTGGGTTCTTTTATCTTTCAGTAGGTTAAAACAAACACTATTTTCATCGTACGATTGATAAATTTATATGTCTTATCTTTTACTTTTATTCTTAAATGGACACATAATATTTAAAAGCTACTTAGGAATCATTTAACTTAAATGACGTAGGCAGCTGGACGTAGTTTTGTTATCACTGAAGAAGATGATAATACTAATAAATCTAAGCGTAAATATGAAAAAGAACAAGACATAGTACAATAAAAAGGTCACAACTGGGACTAGAACCCAGGATCAAACGGACAAACGCTTTAATCAACTTGGCCATTGGGTAATACAAGAGATCCTGGATTCGACTCCCAATTGCGATTGTTACCTTTTTAATTTTCTTGTTACTTTTCATATTTTATGTATGTAAAAGAATATACATCTTTAATATAACCTCTAATATTATTTTATATTTTTCATACTATTAAATTCATATTTCATACTAGATATATTTTTATAAATTATTTTAATCTACTGTATATAAAATCGACGTACACAACTCGGGCATCTGCCTAGCGTGGTGGCAGAAAAAATCTCCACTAAATAAACAAAGTAATGAATAAAGAAACATAAAAAAAAATCGTTTAGATTTATTAGAATAATTATCTTCTTCTTCAATGACATATTACATTGATGGGATCCTTCAAAAGATATTATAACAAGAGTTATTCCCATAAAAATTGGATAGTTCTGTTAATCTAATTGCAAACCAATTCAAACAATCCAATTTTGCCAATTGATTGGTACTCTTCTCATTGCTGAGGATCGTAAACCCGTAAAGCTAGTGACATTTGGCCACTCCAGCGAATTTCTTCAACGCATTCCCCTGCATCTTCTGCCAAACACTTTGCCTATGAGTTTCTCCAAGTTGGAGTCCTCAGTTTGGCAAGGAACCTGTCCAAAGTATCTTAAGATACGTTGTAGGCAGATAGTTAAAAGCCTAATGTCGATGCCTAGCTCTTCCAAAATGATTGATATATCGATCATAAAATCAGTAAAGATGTTTCTGATTGTTTTAAATCTGTCGATATCCGATGGGTGTATCCTCCGAGAAATTATTACATATGTACATTGTACCCATTGAAGCGGAGAAAATGTCAATACAAATCGAAACCCAATAAAAAGACGTTCCATCATACTAAAAGCAAAATTATTTCTCTCCATTAAACGATTTCGAAACTCATAAATTTCCTTGTTTCTTTACAAAATAAATAACACTCGTTTCCTTTTCGTTTTCACGCAACAATATTGCCAAAGGAAAATATTGTCCTAAATCAAATGATATCATTCTGTTGTTTTGTTTCTATTTTTGGTAATATGTATATATTTTACATTAGTTCCACACAGGAGGCCCTGAGGAAAAAGAACCCTCAGGGCCTATGTCATCTTTGGGGATGCTGGGTGGAGGGTCTTTTTAGGGAAAGAAAAGACTGGAATCAATCGCGCTATCAACTCTATTTTCAAATGTCTTGAAACTTAACAAAATTTTTGGTTTCAACCAATTCAAGATACATATTCAAGCAATGTATTAAAAATTTCAGTTTTTTTTTACGTCGTTGTGGGAATTACAAGCAATATTTTTTTGTGTGAACAATGTAAGTGAAGTGACAGATTCTTTTTTTTGCATTAGGAATTTTCTAAAAATCTTTTATGATAAGCTTATTTCCACTACTTTAAGTTTGAATTTAAAATTTTGGCATTTCTTTTTATAAAATCTTTAACCACTCGAGCGCTTTTTGCCACATTATGGCACTATTTCCAAAACCTCGGATTGCTTTGTTGCCAAAATGTGGCAAATTCTGAATTTTTTTTTATTAAAATGACTACATAATATATTGTACATTCAAAATATAACAAAATAAATATTCACTCGATTTTTAAAAATGTTTTAAGGTTAAATATCTAATTATATTTTTTTTATAAATCCTACAAATATGTGATAATAATCAAAAGATAGGGGTATTAATTTGTTCCCTGAAGACAGTATTAATTTGTTCCCTGAAGATGCTTGAGTAAAGCTAAACCGGTCGGTTCATAAATTAATAAATCTCGTTGTTTTAAACAAAAAAATATTTTATTTTATTAAAATATAGGGGAATTCATTGGGTTCTTAGAACTATAATCAGATTGTGTGTCTCCATATTCAAATTCGGAGGTATGATTTTTTTAATGTGGGTGGAAAAATTTCATTTAGCAATCCGAGAAATAATATTTTAATTGCTCTGTCGCTCCAGTGGTTAAAAAGAAGAAATTTATAAAACATTTATAATATCTTGGAAGTTTTCCGAAATTCGATGAGAAATTATTATTATTTACAGTTTATACAATAACCAATAATGTATATAATATTTATCTTTTTATTATTTATTATGCTTTCTATTAGTAAGGTTTTCTTAAAGCGTTTGCGAATGAACTACTATTTTCATCATTTATTTATTATATTATTATACAAGTAGAGTTTATACAAATGACATATTATTTAGTGAACATAACTCAAAACATGAAGCTACCCAGCAAACTTATTCCTACAGCAAAAACCAGACTTGCCGATTGTGAATTCTCGTACATCGCTCCCCAAATATTCAATTCACTGAATATTGATATAAAGGAATCGAAAACTTAGGATTACTTACTGGACGTGTTCTGAATTGAATATTCAAAGCAGCGCAGGCGTATCAATTCAATAGTGAAATATTTAAATATGTAGGCTGAATTTTACGTCAAATCATTCAATAATTTCATAGAATCTTAGATATTTTATTTAGTTGTAAAATATGTGGATGGATTGACAGAGTTATGTAAGATTCTTTTAGATTACGCTATAACGTCGCAAGCGTTTTTGGGTTTGGCCTATTTAAAGATATCGCTCGCCATTCTCTTCTCAAACAGACAGATATTAGAACGATAACGTCACGTACGATCACTCGCTAGATCTAATATACAGGGGGTTAAGGTACGTACATGACACACTTTAACCAGTGATCCCTGCATTATTTGGAGTAAAAAATGTAAATATTCAAGAGCTTTATTTCTTAAAAAGTTTAGTCAATTAATAAACACAAGTAAATACAAACTAACGTAGACAGAGAGGACGGACCGCAAATCAATTCGGTCTTGGCACACACTACTGCCTCATTCATATTCATACATAGTCTCATACGTACTATTCTGACTCTTGATATGGCCCGATTTAAGTATCTAATTCACTTATTCGTTCCATGTCTTACTCGGGCGTCCACGACTTCTTCTACCATTCAAATTTGCGTCATAAATTTTACTTACATTAATTTCTTCGTTCATTCGATCTACATGCTCAAACCAACTAAGCGACCCTTTTTAAATCTTACTTATTACGTCCACATCAGCCTTGCATTCTTTGCGGATATCCACATTCACACACGATCACACATGGGTTTACAACACACACGTCTGAGGGATCTTTCACTTTAGCCTTTCTACTGCATCCAATCTATTATGATAAGCAATAATTATTAGCCTGAAACACTCATCCACATTAAAAAAATATCCCGAGAAAAGATACATGACGCCAATGCTACTTGAACCAGTGTCCTTCTCATGTGGATGAGTGTTTCAGGATAATAATTATTGCTTATAATAATTGTTGCCCTTTGTGCTATGCATAAAAAGTCTTGTCTTAAACATTAGTTTATCAATTAAAAATAAGCATTCAATCTACTTTCATCCTTCCTCTGGCAGTTCCATGCCACTAACATACATCAGGGTAGGTACCAGGTACTTCGCTTCAAAAGCCAGCAGCGTTCAGTCCTCCATTAACGAGGTTACCTGCATTTACCGCTCCTTCAATATCTCTACCAGCCTTCCCATATCTCGTAAACATACTACCAAAGATAAATAAAAAATGTTAAAATTAATAGCACACCTTATTTTTTAAATAAACTTTCAGATAAGATATAAATATAAAATATTATAAGCAGTTAGCAGATCCGACATCCTAGTATAAATGAGATTTGCGGGCGGTTTGAGCGCCTTTAACTTTAACGAACATCGGCTACGACTCATGGCAGAACCTCCTTCCTTTTCACTTCCTTCCTCCATTACACTCACAGATACAGAATTACACCACATTTACAAATACAAAATAAGGCTGTAACTACGGTTAAAGTGGTTACTATAAATGAAGATGAAGTTGTAGGTTTGTAGAAAGGTCGAGGTTTTTTAGAAACCTTTATCTTAAGACGTGGTGGAGTAATTTCTTTGAGACATCTACATTAGGTTAGAAATGTTTGTCGAGTCTATAAATTTAACGGAAGGTGCATCGTATGCGACATTATTTATCCTTTCGGTAACGTTGCACTGCCGAAATATATGGGGGGGAGATGTCTAAATTAAAAAAAAAAACTGTTTACGTAATTAATTTATGTCCCCTTAGTTGATTTGTGTTATATAGAACGTATATGTATATTTGCCGTAGGTTCCAGAGTGGAAGATACTCTCAGTATCGCCCTGGTGTATATTTTTTGGTGTCCAGATCTGAATAGTCAAGTTCTTCCTTACCTCCCTCTACCTCATCTTCTTCCCCTACCGACAACCTTCAGCTTCACAACATATCCCAATTGGGTTGCTATATTCCCACTGGATCCAGACGGGAGCAGTTGAGACTTTTGTACGGTATTTACATAAAAACAAATAACGGGATCTACCCAACAGCATCTCAAGATGTCGTAGGCCAAAGCGTTAGGGTAGCGTTCGGTTAATGTACTTCTACACATGAATCTAGGTTCCGATTCATTTGACAGATTCTCTCGTCTTAACAAACGGATTACAATCCTTAAAATACAGGCATCCGGTGGGAATGCCGTCCTTGTTCTACCGGTATTTCAATAGAAGATGCTCCGAGGAACTAGCATCGTTGATACCCTCGACACCGGTGCATAGTCGGGAAACTAACGCGCGCCTAACATATGTATAAGGTTGAAATTTGTCACATGAGAACGGGTCTTTATACGACTCGTTCTTAAGTTCTTATGACATAGGCCCTGAGGGAAATTATTTTCCTCGGGGCCTCCTGTGTGGAGTTAATGTAAAAAAAATGGTAGGCACCATACAACCAAATCGTTTCCTGGGGTATTTACATTTCCGTAGCTATCGTCCCCACTTAAATCACAAAGATTCGGCCGCGTACTTCAATATATTATCATTGGAAGATCGAAGAAGCTTGGCTGATGTCCTCTTTCTACAGAAAATATCTAGGTCCATCGTAGATTGCCCGGAACTCTTAAAAACGAATCCAACTACGAGTTCCCAACAAACGAACCAGATCAGACAAAATTTTTAGCCTCCCTCGATGCAACACCAATTCTAAGCAAAACTCCTTCATTTATCGTGCATCACACACTTTCAATACATACTATACACAATTTGACATTTTTAACCCCGCACCAAACTCCTTAAAGTCGCACAAGCAATCTCTCGATACTTTATTATAACTACTTACATAACTTACGTACACCCTACTAATTATACAGAATAGATCCATCCCTTTCCCTTCCCTCTCACCATCCCATCCCCATATGCTAATGTAACTATTTTTCTATGTTTACACTAAAAAATTAAGATACTTGAGTGGAAACCTATTATTGGTTAAATGATTTACCCATGTGTTATTATACTTTATAAAATGTTATAACTGTTGGTTTTCCAAATAAAATAAAAAAAAAATAATAAAAAAAAATAGTGCCCCTGTAAATTAAGATAATATGTACTCGTACATTGGCACCCGATCTCCGACCCAGGGGGGCTTATCAAGGCACAGGTTTGTTCCTTATTTTAATACTTATATTGCTCTCCGTAGGGCATCCCTATGGATAAAACATCTGAAAAAGTTATGATTCGGTAAAAAAAAAATCTCGCAAATAATTGTGAGGGATTTATTAAGCTAATCCGGTAAAATCATAATTGGGCGTTTATGCACTTTCTACAAAGCATCGGCCGATGCTGTTAAATACATTGACTCTACAGAGGAAAGACGTCTTTTCTCCATGGTTTACGATGTACGAGTACCTACTCGTACTGTTAGGCTTCGTTACACGAACCCATCGTGGTCGGGAAAGTTTGCACTGTTAACTTATAGGGCATCATGGAAGCGAGATTATCTCCGCCACTGAGATTTCAAATACTGTGCATATGTGCAAAACATTTGAAAGTTCAATAGATAAAGAAATAAAAATATAATTTTGAATTTTATAATGGTTTTGAAAGTAATATACACCTGGTTCACCAATCTACTGGATTTTGTTGTGTGTGATAGGTAACATATATTTACGATCTATCTAAATTCTTGCCTGCCACATATAATTGAATAATATATACTTCTTATATTGCACTTATACTTATGTTAATATCTTTGTCCAAATCCTATGTTTCAACATTCGAATCTGACGAAAACGCGATTGTATCCTAACTTGTTCATAAATCTAAATCTACAACTCGCTATCAAGGTACACGCCAAACTTTTACATTTCATTTTAGAGACGAGAGGTTCGTTGTTGAGTGAATAAGAGGACTTAATTATATTTATTTATTTATTTTTTCATGCTCTCCATAAAACAGTTATACACCAATATATCATGGAGAAGATTATAAATTACAAAGTACACAAGGGCAGTTTTAATACTTAATGACATGTGCTGAAAGATAGTTGCTGAACTGTCTGTAAGTGACATTGAAAACGTCGATGGTCAAAGCAGAATCGTTAAGCAGTTGAGTCGCTCTGTTTATTGGCGCGTTCTGATAGGCAGAAGTCCTCACTTTCGGAGCATAAAAAAGTGCATGGGATTTCCCATGAGAATACTTCTAAGGGACGTAAAAATTAACCTCTTTTAACATAGGCAAATTGAGTAAGATACCAGAGATTAGCTTAAAAAAGTGTTTACCTAAAAATATTTTTCATATATTTATATGTATCTATGTTTCTTTTTGGTAAACTTGGAAACGTTGTTATCTAAACAGTTAACTTTGCAATACTTGCAAAACTGACTGTTAAGTTACTGATTTTGGAAAATAAAATACATGAATTAATTATTTTTAAAATAATTAAATAAATAAGAACCAATACCGTGACCTGACTACTCAGAATCATGCAACTTCAACACACCTTTGAAAAGTCATTAAAAGTACTAAAAATTTGCATGATAGGTTAGGTTATGGGCTATTTCTATTTTATTTTACATTAGAATTATCATAAAAGTATATTGTGTTAAAATATGGGACAAAAATGGTTATATATTATAAATACTATACAGCTAAACTTACTGAAGAATATGTAGAAAATATCCACATTCCTTGCTTCAAAAACATCAAATGAAAATGTTATCCGCAACTAGTTTTTACTGGCTTTTAATATGACTACGTTCTCGAGACCCCTACAGAACGGCGGATCTTTTAAACCGTGAACCGCTACCTGGGTTTACAACCGCGAATAGAGAAAATCGCAGAGTAAAATATTATCTTTAAAATAAAGGTGGAATCTCCTTTAAATCCGTTTACCTGTTATATTTGGGTTCAAGGGATTAGCGTTAGCATGCCGCTTGCTGGCGATTCTATGTTCAACACCGTTAAATAAATGAAAATATGGTAAACAATTGGTTAAAATATGGTGAACCATTATGTGATGGAGTCAATATTTCCAGGAATTTCGCCGTGTAGGTAATAATACTGGTTAAAGGTAATGTTTAAGTGATCATTTCTGAAACACATTTACAGATCCTTTGTCTTTTGACCTTACGGTGGATATCAGTTTTTCGTGGCGGCTTAGATTGACCGAAAAAACGAATATGTATTAAAGTACAGAATGTTCGCAAAGGAGTAGTAGTTTAAATTGAATTTTTAATAAAGCTATTCTCAAAAATATTCTAATAAATTTTGTAAAAACCTTATGGTAATGTACCTATGTACATATCAAAATGAAAACACATATTGACTTCATTTTTATTATAAAATATGTATTGATTACGATGTTGATCAGTACCTGGACAACGAATAACCTTAACAGACGGGTTGCAATCTTTATAGCACAGGCATCGGGTGGGAGTGCTGTCCTTGTTCTACCGGTATTTCAATGGAAGATGCTCCGAGGAACTAGCATCATTGATCCCCTCGGCACTTGTGCATAGTCGGGAAACACGCCAAACGCGAGCCCAACATAACTACACGTTTGACATTTGTCACATGAGAACGGGTCGTTTCTACTCCTCGTTCTTGAGTACAACAGCTCAGCTGTGGAACGATTTGCCGGCCTCTGTATTTCCTCCTTCCTACAATATGGGTCTCTTCAAGACCCATGTTCACTCCTTTTTCTCCTCCAATAGACCCTCCACTCAGCATCTTAACAGATGACATAGGCCCTGAGGGAAATTATTTTCCTTAGGGCCTCCTGTGTGGAGTTAATGTAAAAAAAAGAATCCTGGCAAAACTATTGATTAGATTAAAATAGGTTATTTCACATGATAGGTACTTTCAGTATCGCCATCGTGAAAGAACCCAATTGAAATAGTTTTAGTCATATTTTGTGATAAGATCTGAATAGCCAGCTAGTTTCTAATCTTCCTCTTCCTTAACTTATTTCGGTCTTACTGCCTGTAGCCTCACAACACACCCATAATGGGGATGCCATAGTCCTACTGGATCCTAATGGAAAATCATATAAACGAATCAGAAACACATCACATTTAAAAGCGGCAATACACCATTTAAGATCTACATTTTTATATTTATATATTAGAGGTTCAAATCCACCATAGTTCAAATCAACACAGGCTTGTCCTAGTGAGGTTAAAAATTGTATTGTAAACTGTTATACCTAAAATGTGAAGAAGAAACAATAAACAATAAATAAACCATAGAATAATGTAAAAAAATAATTGTAATATATCGTGCTAGGAACCGGTCAGTAGATAATATAATAACTTGTGAAATCGATTGAACACAATTAAATATTTTTCAAAGTAAGTAATGAATATTATTTTTAAATCCTAGACGGAGATTATAAAGATCTATTTAACCATTAAAATATGAAACCAGATACACCTGTTGGTCGGTTCAAAATTTTTCATATATTACATGTCGCGCAAAGTCGCAAAGCAAAGTTTGTTTTAGCTGTTCATAATATGAACCATCCTGTAAGTGAGAACATTTAAATCACCTCTAACTGCCGCTTGCGATTTACACATTCAAACTTAAGTAGAAAGTAATAGAACTTAAGAATAACTAACCGAATTAAAATAATTCTCTTTTGATGGGTTTTTGCTAAATTATGCGGGTATCCTGTTGCCACCATTACAAAATTTCAATTGAATTTAAAAGCAATCCTTTTGTTCCGTAGAAATTCTGAAATGGGTACAAAGAAATTTGTTCATTGGAAATACCTTTGTCAAAGGTGCATTTCTTAAAATGTATGGCTAATCACAATACTTATTAGCAAACCTTGACCAATATTACATACATATATCTATAACTGATTCGTAATTACTGGAAGGTAATTTACCCAGTGTTACATTACTTTTTCGCAGAATTTCATAACGGTTTCTGATTCTTTGGCAATTTTTGTTCATATTTATTAGCTTATCTAATGTGAAATTAATGGTTTTTTTCATTAACGATGCCGTTAGTTTTTATTTATTTATAATTAAGATTATTTCGTATTGATGTTCATCATAGTGTAGCAATGGATTTTATAGTTCTGATGTCCACGATAACTATATCAAATTATAAGGTAATGTTTTAAAAGTAAACAAAAAATCAAGAAAAATGCCATAGAATAAATATTGCGAGTGTAACGAAACGTTTGATTCCGCTTTAACTAGAATGTATAAAATAGGGTTATTTTAAATAAATTCATTTGATATCCATACCAAATTATTACAAAATGTATTTTTGAAGTCGATTTTAAATTGGTAAGTAATACACAAAAAAATATAATTTTATAGTAATTACGATTTCGGGGAGCCAGCCGGATCAACTGTGGGGTCACCGGTATTTTGTAAGAGACATTATGATGGAGTAAAGAATCAATAAAACGTTTATCAATATTACGAAATTAAATATTGGTTATAAAAATAAAAAGTTTAAATTTTACAAATTTAATGAATTACCTGCTTGAAGATGTGAATTTTATAATTCTGAAAAAACTTGATACAGTAATTCCCATGACAGAGAATTTATTTCTAACTTTAATTAATTACTCGCGAATTATAAACCGCGTGAACAGAATATCTCCGTGAAGGATTCGCCTAATAAATCCTCTTACCAGGTACGATTGGAGATGTTATGTTATACAAGTGCCAAGTCTCCAGATGTTTCTACCAACTAACCCCCTAGGTGGGGGGAGGGAAGGTTGCCAGCCTTCCGTAAATTCTCTATCTGTTAAGGATGAAATGCAGTCCTACCTACTTCCAGTTCGAATAAAAAATGTTAATAAAATTCCCGACCAGGAGCGCAGGAATAGCAAAGCGATGTTTGATTTGCCGCTGCAGCTAAATTCGATTCGATAAACAATTTACCTCATTTTCTGCGGTGGTGGATTTAAAGAAATTCCTGCTTTGATGCACAACTTCGAAGAATTCAATCTGTCGTGGTAAGTATTGGGTAATCGACCGTTACTATTCAGTTTCAGAAAGTACATATAATATAATGGGAAGGCAGAAGTAAAGACTCATTATTCGTTTCCTACCTGCAGGGTTTTGCTAAAAGCAAGCTTTGTTGACCGTTGTTAATATTTTTTGGTAATTTTATATCAGAGGTATCTAGCCGGAATTTGTTGATCTGTGGTTCCTACCACTAAATTGAGGTAATGATAAAGACTGCACGGAGAAAAATGTTATTCGAAAAAACGATCATTTTAATAGTAAAAACGATTAAAAACGGGACTGAAGTTCTTACGAACAAATTAACAGGGTTTCAATGTTTATTGGCGGGAACATGTAAGAATATTTTTTTGGTATACGTACGAAATTACGTATACCAACAAATTATTCTTACATTTTCCCGCTAATAAACATTGAAACACTGTTAATTTGTTCGTAAGAACTTCAGTCTCCTTTTTAACCGTTTTTACTATTAAAATTATCGTTTTTTTCGAATAACATTTTTCTCCGTGTGAAACAATTACGAACTAATTAACAACGGTTCATCAGTAGGATTGGGTACAACGGCCGTTAGCATGGCAGCTAAAATACTAGATATTTATAAAATTATGTTTTTGTAAATTGTACCATCTTATCAGATTTTTCTTTTCATTCAAGTCTATTATAACTATTTTGGTAGTTTGTCAGCAGATCAATCAATTTTTTCAGATATTTATTAAAATGGTATCCATCTATTCAATTTAATACAAATCAATGTATTTATTAAATTACAAAATTATTCATTTAGTGCGCTTTTAAATACATTTAAAAAGAGAATTACATAAAAATAATCAGTTGCCTTTTAAATGCAGCTTCATTGATGATGAATATGTCGATATCCGAATTGATTCTGTTCAACCGGGAGATTGCTCTCCCGACCGGCATGACCATTGGCAAGTTAATCCTGCAGGCTGGGAGATGTCCAGAACAGTCTATGGCATGGTGTCGGTGACGGAGGTCATCAGGAACATAGAAAACTATTATATTATGTTCTATTTATCCTATGCAGTTTCGCCAGGATATTGCACTACTTCAATCATATAACGATTTCTTTTAAAATATATATTCCATTATGAAATATTAGTTCTGTTAGTGGACTAACTAACGACACAACATCACTATGTGTATAAGGGAATAAAATTATTCAATCAATTACCCCTTGATATACGAACGGAAGAAAGCTACGAAAGTTGTTAAAAAAAGTAGTACCACCTCATAATTTTTTACTTGTTCTTCGGTATATTACATGTTGCTTATTATTTCAAATGTATTGTGTACAATGTACCTATTTTGTTAATTACTTTATATATTATCTTACAAAACTACCATATATTTTCTTAAGAATATGTTGTCTTCTTTTTTGCCATGTAAAATATAATTTTGGATTTGAAATCCATATTGGAAATTAATATTATAATTGTTATTAATAATTTTATAATAGTTGTAATAAAATATGTCCTACTAAAAAGTGTCCTCTGCTAAGCACAAACATCTGCTTCATTAGGAGAGTCTATTAATTTGATGTAAAAAATATAAATAAAATAAAATAAAATAAAAAAATTATTATAGTATTAAAAAAATTTAGAAAAGAAAAGAAGAAAAAAAAATTCAGACAAAGGGTTTTCTTCTCAACTTTATTAAAAACACTATGAAGAAATACGAAAATGTTGTTTAGTTTTATTATTTTCTCTAGGTAAATCGGCGTTCTTCGCAATATAAATGAGTCATATGAAGCTTTCCTGCAAATAAATTCAACACCTACTTTTAATTTTGAGAATGAAAAATTATAACACAGAAAAAGAATTATGTTCGCAAGTGGCGAAACGATAAGCAAGAAAAATGTTAAAGAATATCATTTCTTTGCCAAGCAAATACATTTTTTTAGTATGCTAGGAGCATTTTTTAAAGTTAATTTTCAAGTTATTTTTCAATTAGTAAATTGAAAATAACAAAACCTAATCAAATAAAAATTACGTAGGATTTGAATTTCGGATTGCCAGTCGAAAGCTTTACCCCTCGACCACGGAGACCTTCAAAAATAAATTTAATGATAATGAAAATAAAATCAATTTTTTTCCATTTAAATTAATGAAAATAATGTTAGCGAACATCAATCAAAAATCTGAAACAGAAAAATCGGAAAAAGATACGGTCACATCTGGGACTCGAACCCAGGACCTTCGCCTTGCCGGACCGCAGCTCTACCAACTGAGTTGATGTGTCCCTCTCGGTCATATTTAACCATATCATACTTAATGAAAATAAAACACTTTTTGTTTTAAAACCACGATATTTATTAATTTACTTTTCCGACCGGTTTCGCTTTACTCAAGCATCTTCAGGGTACAAATTAATACTAAACAATAACCACAAAATGTGTGCTTATTTATACATATAGAGAGACACAATTATACTTCATACTTATCTGAGAATCATACTTATCTGAGAATCATACTTACATAGTTAATGCCCAAGAAATACAAAAAAATAGGGGAATTAAATTATTCAATCAATTACCCCTTGATATACGAACGGAAGAAAACTACAAAAAATATTTTTAAAATAAAGTAGTACCACCACAATTTTTTTTACTTGTTCTTCGGTGTATTACATGTTGCTTATTATTTTAAAAGTATTGTGTACAATGTATCTATTTTGTTTATTACTTTATATATTATCTTACAAAATTACCATATCTTTTCTTAAGAATATGTTGTCTTCTTTATTGCCATGTAAACTATAATTTTGGATTAGAAATATATATACATTCGTTATCGTTATATCATACTTATATCATACTTCATCTGAGTACTATCAACGTTATCTTCATTTTCTTAACAAAAAAAAATCTTCCACACACAAAACACAAATGTGACAGGATTGAAAGGCCCCCAGAGTCAGTTAAAAAAACTAAATAGATATGTATTTTATCTTTCAACATTTCCATTTATTACCTGGGTATCAACTCCATGAAAACAATGTGAATTGTTTGTCGATTTCATAACGGTGTGTTTGTCACGAAAACGAGTCGTTATCGTTATATTTCCCTATCACGTTTAATGAAATGTTTGCCAGTGACAGGAGTGCTAATCAACTATTGTTTCTTTGACATATTTTACAAGCGGGGAAAAAATGATAAACCGATTAATAATGTGTATTGTTCGCCAATTTAAAAATAAAATATTTGATAGCCGAGTGCATAATCAAAACATCCGTTCACCAAATACATGACTAATATAATTATGTTAGAATTATTCGCTGCAATATAATACACGACTTGCTTTTTTATAAATCTACTTGCTGACACGAAACACGATGCCGTCTACTGAATGGTTACATAACCTAGATAACCAAGTGTTGTGTCAATAAATTAACTCACACCGGCATCTTCCAGAAACTTGTGGAACTTACAATTAATTTCAATTGTCCCATTAAAAACATTTGATTCGCAATAATAATCTATTTGACGACCGTCCGTGGTCGAGTGGTAAAACACTTGATTCCCATTCGGAAGGTCGCGGGTTCGAACCCGGCGTGCGCAAATAAATTTTATTTGATTAATTTGTGTTACTTCACAATTAATTAATAAAAATAATATATGTTATATTTGCGGCACGTTCCAGAGTGGA
Source organism: Limnephilus auricula (assembly GCA_951813805.1). Taxonomy (NCBI): domain Eukaryota; kingdom Metazoa; phylum Arthropoda; class Insecta; order Trichoptera; family Limnephilidae; genus Limnephilus; species Limnephilus auricula. The sequence goes on from OX638401.1 coordinate 7,320,425, forward strand.
AGATACTCTCAGTATCGCCATGGTGTAAGACCACCATTCAGAATTGAAACGTTGCTTAATGATGCCTTTAGCCGTGTTTAGTGACTAGATGTGAATAGCCAGGTACTTTACCACCTTCCTCTTCCCCATCTCCTTCCCTTCCCCACTTACCTTCAGCCTCACTACATATTTCAATTGGGGGTGCCATAGTCTCACTGGCTCCAGAAGGGAGCAGTTGGGACTCTTGTGAGGTTTCTCTATAAAAAAAAAATATTAATCGAGATAAAAACTATCCTATCTTTTAAGTTAGACCAAATTACACACAGTAAGCCAAATTTCATCAAAATCGGTTAAGTACATTGTTTTTGTGTTTACCTTGGACGAACATCGAGATTTTACTGTATAAAGATAAAATTCGAGGACATTAAAAATATCTCTAGCTAATTGACTCACTAATTAACCGTCATGCCGCTCCTGTAGAAATAGGCAGAGAGAACGAATCGCCAAACATCTTGTTCTTGGCACACACTCCTTGCCTCATTCACATTCATAAGACGTCTCATTATTCTGACTCTTGACATGGCACGACTCATTCACTTGATCGTTCAATGTCTTCTTCGGGCGTCCCCGACTTCTTTTACCATCCCCTCATTCTAATATCTCTAGAAACTCTTTTTTTTCAAATATAATCTTTAAACCTTGAGCTTTATTATGATATAGCCTCTTTCAACGAACAAGGCATTTGCTCAAAAGGAAGCAAGCCGATACCCGCTGTGAGTACGTATCGAGCTCTACCTGTCCGACTGCTAGCCTATTAACCTACCCACCGGGCTATCGACAGCGTATTGAAGGTTTTAAGGAGATACCCGGCGGTGATTTTTCCATACAAACGTATTCCCTATTTATCTCTGTGGATTTTAACCCTAGAGATTTTTTTTTTACATAAAATAGATATCAACTACTAGCGTGTCGGTACCTTTTGCTTTTTATGATAAATTACTTTTTATAGAAGTTATGACCTTCCAAAAATTAATAAAATTGACTGGTTTAAACGCCGTCAAAAGACGTTCAGTATACAAACTAAATAATGTTTAAAAAAAAAAAAAAAACGTACAGACATAAAATAGTTTTTTTTTATGTAGTTGGTAAAAAAAAAATTGAAAATCAGTTCACTTTTGGGGGAGAAAAGTGGGGAATACAAAACCTCGATTTTATTTAGGTATTATATAGTAGCCCGAGGAGTAAGAGCAACAGTGACAGCAACAATTTAGTAAAATCTATTTTTCAAATTTCTGTTAAATAATTAATAAATATATTTTTTTATTTGTGATTTTGACCATTTTGAGTATAAAGCAGTGTGAGTTGCAAGTTCTTTTAATTTTTATCATTTTTCGTGTGTACACACTATTATAATCCGTCGCTTTTTTTTTAAATGTGAATACTGCACAAGAGTGAATACAACCAACTGCTACCAACCCAGTGAGACTATGGCATCCCCAATTGGGGTATGTTGTGAGGCTGCAGATAAGTGGGAAGGGAAATGAGGCGAGGAAGAGGAAGGTGGGGAAGTACCTGGTCACTATATAATACTCTAGTCACCATACAATACTCTAGCCATTTCAAGCATCGCTTCAATTATGAACGGTGATCTTACAACAGGGCGATACTGAGCAGTGGCGGCTCGTGACTTTTGGGGAGCTAGAGTGCTAATATTAACAAAAATGGCATTATTGATGTCGTTGTAGCCGAAAAATATTTTTTATTTTTTTTCGAAAATTTATTTTTTGTATGAAGATTTTCAGGAAATCTGTGCGGCGCACGGCAAAACTGAAATTTCCTGAAAATCTTTATACAAAAAAAAAAAAATCGAAAAAAAAATAAATTATTTTTCGGCTACAACGACATCAATAATGCCATTTTTGTTAATATTATCACTCTAGCTCACCAAAAGTCACGAGCCGCCACTGATACTGAGAGAATCTTCCACTCTGTAATGTGTGAATGGTGAATACACAAATCACCCAAATAAAACTTATTTACGCGCGCCGGGATTTGAATCCGCGACATTTGGATCGAAAATCTCCCACTAATCGGTTTGGATGGTGGCGGATTAATGAGAGAGCACTTACTCATAATACAAATAGTTAGACTTTTAATATACGTTTTTTATTAGAGCAAACGAATAAAATGCAAATTTTGCACTTTGTTTTAGGAGCATATTATCTGGTCCTACGCCAAAACAAATATAACTTAATGTCTTTGAGATTTATTTAAGTTGAGAAGGGACAGGGTCCATTTTATGAGGGTTTATTTGAGATGACAGCCTTGCCTTTGGACACGTGGGCAAATTCACATTATTTTAGTAACTATGTGGAAATGTTTTACTTTGACCAGATTATCCTTTAAATTTCAATCAATCAGCAAATTTAACATAACTTCGTTAGGACACCTGTCATAAAGTCAGGTTGACAGATTTACTCACTGTGTTAAATGACAAGGAGTAGGTGAAATTAAATATTTTATTAAAATGATTGATTACGCTTTACATCACCCTCTATCGGAACAATACTTCATACTTTGGGAGGCGGGAATGGGTACCGCCGCCCCGGGAACCATTTATTGGATAACCAACACCTCTGCCATAGGTCACCCCAGGTGGTTCGCTACGTTTGGTGACTTAGCAGGGGTGCCCGGGTTCACGGGGTTCATTGTCTAGGTCTTGGCGGCGGATGATCTAGACACACTAAACCCCAGATTCCTACCCAACCCTCATACATTTTTCCTTCCCAGAACTTCATATCCTTCCTTTCCTTAAAAATACCCTCCACACAGCATCCCCAAAGATGACATTTGCCTTGATGGAAATTATTTTCCTCAAGGCCTCCTATGTGGACCTAATGTAAAAAAAAAACACTTTCGTCCCTCCCAGATTCCTACCCACACCTTCCCTTTTCCTTCCTAGAACTTTTATACTACGTCAAAAAGGCGAAAAAAGGTCGAAAAAAGGTCGAAAGGGTTATAGACAATCTTCTTATTCTAAAAACCCTAAAAATGTGTAAAAATGCCATTATGCGCAAAAAACGTCAAAGTGGTTAAAAACTGCCAAAAATTTAACCATCAAAAAAGTCTAAATGTGAAAAAATACCATTTAGCGCGAATATCGTCAAAATCGTTCTTAATCCATATCTTGGGCTAAAATCGTTAAAAACCCGAAGGCCAGTAGCGAATAATGTCTTGAGGAAAAGGACGGGTTTCTAAAAAATATTTCATTCTTCTCTTTTATTAATAATTATTATTAATAAGGCCCTTAAGACTCTTGGATTTGTTTTGAGAGTTTCAAAAGACTTCAATAATTTAGGCACGTTTATCATGTTGTACAAAACCCTTGTTAGATGCCAACTAGAGTATAACTCTACGATATGGTCTCCCTTTTACAATATTCATTCCGCCAACATTGAAAAGATTCAACATAAATTCTTGAGATATATAAACTATAAATTGCATATTCCTGTAGAAAACATTGATTATAACTACCTACTAGATAAAATGTTCCTATTAGAACTTTCAGAAAGAAGAATAATCACAGATTTAATACTATTACATAAAATACTGCATTACAAAATTGACTGTCCTGAATTGCTTCAATTAATCAATATCCACATACCTAAAAGATCTTGCCGAAATTTACTACCCTTTTATTTTAATAACACCAGGACACTCTCTTATCGAAATTCCCCGATACCGAGACTTCACAGTCTCGGAAATAAATATTCTGATCTGGGAGATATATTTCACATTAAAAACAATCAGTATAAACATTGTTTATTTCAATTCTTTTTTATATTTAGACATAAATAGACGTCTATAATCTCTACAATTTTTGTCTATATTGAATATCTTTTTTTTTGTGAAACTTCTTATATTTTTTACCTATGTATCTAATTTTATTATATGCATTTATTGTTATATTTTGTTGTAGATATATGCTTTTGTTTTACTTTTATTTTCACTGTATTATGCTTTCTTTGTTGTTTTAATTTAGATTTTTTTGAAATCACTGTTATACTCATCTATTTAACTAAAATGTAAAAGCCCATAAGGGCGTTTAATAAATAAATAAATCAATAAATAAATAAATTAACGATCGTTCAGAATTGAAGCGCTGCTTAAGACGATAGACTTCGCTTTTCGGCCCATACAAAAAGGACGCCCGGGAAAAAACACTTTTCTACGTCGAAAATTGCACAAAGTGAATATATTTTTTTTATACTGCCTTCTAGAGCGTGAAAACTATGTCGGTATGTTTTCGAATTTTCGATGCGTTTCGTATTAACGTAAACATTCACTTTCAAACATGTACGATTTATCAAAAAATATTATTTAAGGAAATAGTGCTGCTAACTCAACTCTCATAAAGAATTATAAAATTATAAAAAGCTACCGACGTAGCTTCTTCTTTCTAAAAAATATATATTTTTTTAAATTTCAATTTCATGAAAGTTTCGGTGTAGAAAAGTGTATTCTCCATAAACCCCTTTTCGAGCGATTTCTGTAGGTAAATTTGAGCGTTGTCTCATTCGCACGTTTTGCATTCGCATGTATTGTAAGTGTGCGTGAGCTTATTGTGAGCGGGACAGAATGACAGACGCGGGTGTTCCGCGTGTCGTTCAAAGTCTAGCCTCTTAAATAGTTTAGGCAGTGTTTGGAGACCAGATATGAATGGCCTGGTATTACCTCACCTTCCTTTTCCCCAACAATCGGATCCAATAATATTAGATATCCCTTGTCTCTATTTTTATTTTAAATCTTCATATTTTTAGATTTTCTTTCATATCTATTATTTGTTATACATATTTTTTGTCGTTCTCACGTCTCATTTTCTTTTCACTCATTAAATAAATAAATTAATTTAATTAATTAATTTTACCCGACATTCTTGATAAAATAGGACTTTACGCCCCGGATAACTTCACGCAAGGCCGCCAACACAGGCTTTAATTCTTCCCAGGTGCAGAACTAATTTACCAATGGTGATGCCCTTGGGAAGACTGACTAGGTGAATCAACTCCCTATCGGGTAACTTGGATATTTTTCACATGTCATACAAAGATTTCAAGCCCGAAATATTATATATATATATATATATTTTTTTATGAATTTAAGAATGGTACATGTTAATTCATACTGGTCTTCCATTAAAAGCATTTGCTTGTGGATGGAAGAAGAGTTTACATTTCATATATGTTCAATTAATACATGTTTTAACTAATACACGTTCAATTAATTCATGTTTATATATGTTTTAACTGTGTACTTATGTATATAATTTTTGTCCTAACTTAAATGAATTTATTTTCTCAATAGTTTATTTGTAATTTCGTTTACCGCTTTTGCAAATAAATAAACAAATAAATGTACTATTTTTGTGGTCTTAGGGTAGGTTTTTGTTGGACTCAGAACCGAACATCACCGATCCCACTCAGCTGATATATTATTGACTTCGCTTACACCTTTATAATATTATGCACATCTTAATATTAGCTATATTGTTGTCAAGGAAATGATTGCACGGTTTATTTACTTGTTTCTGCATTTCAACAATTATTTGGTGCACTGATAAATGTCCAAATGAATGCAGTACCTACCTATTCACGAATAAAAAAGGAAAAGGTTCAATCCACTAGGGAGTTCTTATCTCGGATACCAACCTGTACAGCAGAGTGACTTGGAATTGGCAGTGGAAGGATGCAAGTAGACTAAATGCATTTGAAATTAGATCCCTGAGGAGTTATTGGGTTAACAACGTCACTGTATTGGTAACTCGGACACGAATAAAAGATTCCCAAATGAATAACTATTGTGCAGGATTAAGAACATAAAAATAAATTGTAATTACAAATGAAGCAAGTGATATATCGAAAACATCGATCAAGTGTATCTATATATCCCTGCCTACCTCCTACATAAACAATTATGATGGTTGAGATACGTTTTTAGATTTTCACGGCCAAAAGCATTTTCGTTGTTTGTTTTTGGGGTGTAATGCCGTTTTGCGCTACCTCATTCTTTAGCCGACGTTTCGGACAGCGTTGCAGTGTCCATCATCAGGGCAGATCCGGCAGATCCGACAAATAAAAAATTAAGAAAGACATTAAATTTTACTGTTCTGTTGATGCAAACATATTTGTATGTTGTGAATGTTATTTGTAAAATCATTTAAAATAACTCAGGTACGGGACATATGTCATTCATATGTGTACCTACGTTAAATTATCGTGAAAACAAGCTTATGTGTCCAAGCGGTTAATTAAATATTTTCTAATATTCGTAGGTGCCCCACTCTCCTGTAAAAACCACGTTTCAATACGAGCGGACTAAAAAATAATAATTGTAAAGAGGCAATCCTCATAAAATCTAAAACTACAGTAACTACATTTATAAGAATTAAAAAAAATACATTGCTATCCCCTTGAATGTCGGATGTCAGTTAGAGGTTAAGGCCGTTTTTCATAGAAAATTAATTTCAGCGGATCGAGGAGCTAGAGTGCTCTAATAAAAAGCAAAGTCTGGAATGATATTATCGCAAGCGATTCTGACCTTGTCATTGTACAGTTTCTGTATACATAAGAGTTAAAATCGCGTTTTATTTTTTAACCTATCAGCTGCCCGCCGCACCGGCGGCTTATGACAGATGACAGAACTGAAAAAAATTACACGTTGTTAGTTTATTAAAAAATAAATCCACAAGGACGCCCTTAGTAAAATTAATTCCCTCAGGCCCTATGTCATCTTTGGGGATGCTGTGTGGAGGATTTTAAAGGAAACGAAGGAGTGGGGGTTCTGGGAAAAGAAGGTAGGTATGAGGGCTGAGGTCAATATGACAACGAGTGACAGACATGTAAATCCATCCCCCTACTTCAGAGTAAAGCGATGGGTCGAGAGTCTGACTGGAGAGGTGAAAGAAAAGGTTTCTCTCAACTCCTCTCAAACCGGTTTGCAACGCAGCTTATGGGCGTATGCATCCGCCGCCAAGATATGGACAAAACCTCACCGCATGAACCTGGGCACCCTTGCTCAGTCAACAAATGTAGCGAACGACTTAGGGTGATTATGGCAGAAGTGTTGGTTATCCAATGAATGCATCCCGGAGCGACGGTATCCATACCAGCCTCTTAAAATTTAAATGTAATTCAATCATGTTACAAAAACAAAATTAAGATTTTTTACTGACCTTAGCTTCTGTAATGCAAGTGATGGGTAACTCCTTAGCTGGCGTTATAGAGTCTCTGATAAGCTCTAGGGTCTGCTGTAGGGCAACAGGAGCATACCAGCAAGAGTCCCTGATCTCCGCCCCAAGAGTTATATTCGGCAACAGCTTCGGGTCACTGTTTATCCGATCCAGGATCTGGAATGTCACCTCTGTCCTCTGGATCCCGTACACCTCCCTGATCTCCCCACACTCCAGGAAATGAGGAGTTCCAGACTTCTTCTGGCGTGGCTGATGATGGATGGAGTACAGTGCTCCGATGATGAAATCTCCTCGGTATAATGCTGACGTCCTCTCGTGGCGCTCTGTGCTCTGCTGCGCTGACATCTTTACTGTTAGAAGGATGAAGACGAACGCGAAACAACATTTTAGTAGAAGTTTTTTCGGTTGTTGATTTCCCCATTCGACCATCTTCACGAAGGCATATTTTGAGCTGTTTAACAAACATACTCTTCACTGATGCATTTTTGATCAACTCAGTCCTTTTTGTTTGCACTTAAAGGGTTGTGACCCGTGAAGTTGCCACACTCGTAATGTCTCTGAATGCGAAGGAGGTACGACGATGATTCAAAAAGACTTCCGGTAGACTAGCTGCCGTTGAACTAAACAAGTCAGTACCTACCCGGTTACACGATTTGAAATGAATCAAACGTTGAGATACTATCCTCATATTTAACTATTTAAATCACACGAACATTATTATTAGTATTATGTTCTTCGATTACAGCGTTTTTTTTTTTATATTCACTCTAAGTACTTTTTTTTAAAGTCAAAGTTAAGTAGTTTGGAACTTAGAACATTTTTATGTCATGTTGAATATCACTTTCTTTTTAATTATTTAATGACAAGAAGATTGTTGATTACATTAGCTGAAACAAATGAAAAACATTATATTAGTGACGTAAAAATGGATGTGCACACAGTTTTTCACTTTCATTTTTAAGAAAACTAAATCTTCAAAATATAATACAGTATGAAATCTGGGTATCATTTCGATGAACTGGAGGCAAACCACGTGACCATAGTTTTGGCACCAGGAGGGTTCGAGAATGTTTTGAATATACTATGAAATGACAATCAGTCGTATTGACCACCGAAGAGCGCATATTGAAATAACCAGATACTGCGCAGAAAAGTAAAGTTCATTAAAATAAGGCAAAGGTTTGCAGCGCCGTCCATTGTGGGACTTTTTTTATGCAGATTCTGAATAATTGTTCTTAATTGACGTGACACATCAGAAAAAAGGCTTTTTTATGGATTTTAATATTTTATATTCAGCTTGTAATGAAAATGATTACCTTTCATATCGTGTTTTCGTAATTATTATATAACGTTTTTTAATTTTTTTTTAATTTTTTATATTCAATAATATTATTAAATACCTATATAAAAAATAAAGAAATAAAATGGAGTTCTATAAATTAAACTTGATAACAATAAATAAAATATTTTTATGCCTGTTAGCTTCACGTCTGTGTAACACACTTCAAACTTTAATGCTGCCCTGAACTTGATACGATCCATTCTCGCGCAGGTATATGACTTTACAATGACCGTAAGCGAAAGAGGAAGATGCGTAAAACATAAGCATGACAGAGAAAGGTGTCAGCGGAGAAGCGTGCCGCTTTTCTTACCTTAAACTCGCCTATTACGACGATTGCTGTATCAAATTCAGATCAGTATTAAAGTTTGGCGTGTGCTAAACCTACCCTACAATAAAAAAAATATAATGACAAGCAGTACGTGTACAAAAAATATAGTTTAATAACAATGTATCCGCAAATTATAATTATTATAAAATTATAATATATTGTCCATTATTTAACAATTACAAACCAAAAATCAACTTCATAGTAATATACATAGTCTGTTCAAGCAGAAAGTCTTGATAAAAAGAAGCCGTACATATCCATTTTAAAAATATATTTACTTTATACAATATTTCTGGAAATTCTCGCAAAAATTCTCATAATTTTAAAAGCCTTCAGAAATCACGAAGAACTGACGTGTTTTTTATCAACCCTTAGATAAGGGATTAGACAGCAATTAAAATAATACGTGGGGGGTTTTTGGTTTAAACCTTGTTAATTGGAATTCATGGCATCAAAAACGTCTCGAATCGATTATTTTACGAGATAAGTGACTGAGTTATTTATATGAGTTTATCGAATTTTATATTTTTAGTAAAATAGGTGTTTATAAAACATTAAAACAAAAAATATCATATGTTATACAAGTATGCAAATTTCGCAATTTGTGCTAATAGTAATACTTACTAATTCTTTAAATTATTACCACTTGTATATTATTTAAAGGTAGATAATAAATAAAAAAAAGAGAAATAAATTTTTCTTCGGTAAAATTTAAAACTCGATAAACTCATATAACTCAGTCACTTATCTCGTAAAATAATCGATTCGAGACGTTTTTGATGCCATGAATTCCAATTAACAAGGTTTAAACCAAAAACCCCCCACGTATTATTTTAATTGCTGTCTAATCCCTTATCTAAGGGTTGATAAAAAACACGTCAGTTCTTCGTGATTTCTGAAGGCTTTTAAAATTATGAGAATTTTTGCGAGAATTTCCAGAAATATTGTATAAAGTAAATGGCTTGGAAATGAGGCTAAACAAAACGAACAGAAACCAATTCAACGCGCTACAGTTTAACGTATGGGGAATTTCCTATACATACGTTTTACATTCAGAACACTAGTAAACAACGCGTGAAGCAGTATTATGAGTTTACTAGTTGAAAGCCTGTCAGAAATGATTGGACAAATAAGAATTTATTCACGCAAACAAAATTGTCAAGGGAAATCCAGTAAAAATATGGATTAAAATATTATAGTCGTCTAAATTGATATTACGGAATTCTCAATTTGTTTACACATTTTTGAAATGTAACTCTGTGTCAAAGAATATCGATTTTTTAACATAAAATGATTTATTGAATTTAAACGTTGCTTGAAATGACTTTATCCCTGTTTGGTAACCAGAAATAAATAGTCTAGGTACTTCCCCACTTGAATCTTTACCATCTTCTTCCACTATCCACTATCTTCAGCCTTTCAACATACCGCAAATGGGGATGAATTATGACGGATTGTTTCACAGAATTTTGACAATTCATCATATTTCAAAGTTTAGTTCGGACAACCTACTGTTCAATTTTTCTCGCCTATCAATTAAAAGGTTTGATTCAAAACTTACACACGAATATTAATAGGGTTGCTTAAAAGTTCGTATTTTTTATGGGGGCACCCCTGTAAATGCTTTTACAAAAGTAAACAGATTTTTTTCCCAAATTTTAGGGGTCGCTACGATTGATCAATGTTTTCAAAATATGCTGTTTTTAAGTCAATGATTGTAACGCTTCAGAGTTAAAAAGGCCACATATAGGTTAAATATACCTCTTCCCCTAGGAAGCGTGTTTAAACGTGTAAATATCGCAATTTGAGCATTATTTGATTAATAACGTACTTTTAATTCTTAGACTGAATTTACAATCGTGACTTAAAATGGCGCCTACAAACTTATGTGTACATATTTTATTTATACTTTTACGCACCAGACTTTTAGGTCCGGGTTTAGTTTTCCCCATAAGAAAAACTAAACCCCTTCACACACCTTTCCATAAAAATGATCATCTAGTAAATCCACGCTATGCAAGTGTATTATTTATTTATTAAAGAATTTTATACATAGTGTACATAATGTGTTATTTAAGTATAATTACTACAAAACAATACAAGAACAACATGTTAACCTAACAGACTATTAAATGGGAAAATAATTCACCGACTCCAGATATTTTCAAATCAGAGGGTCCGGCTCGGTGGAATTCCTAATTTGACCGATAAATCCTTCTGATCGCTCAAAATAAATATTTAAAAAATCTTTCGTAATGTAAGTGTAACACGTATTTAAAATGACTGATTTTTGTATTTTTATATACAAATTCTTTGACAAATCTAATATGCCTAAAATTTTAATGAGAGATCTAGGTATAATGCCAGTAGCCGAAGTAACAAATGGTAATATTTTTATAGTATGAGAATGCCAAATTCTTTTAATTTCATTTCCTAAATCTGTAAACTTTTTTTTTTCAGGAACAGATTTTTCAAATATAATTATAATAATTAATATTTTTACAATAATTTCATTGGTTTTAATATTATGTTAAACTACACTTTGTAAAAATAAATACTTGGTTTAAATTTGAACAAAATTTTCACAGCTTGTAGCGATCCCTAAAACTCTATTTAAAATCTTAAAACAACTGTGTAACTTTTTAGACACTTGGAAATATACGAAAGAGAACTCTGTAGAAAATTCAAAAAAAAAAATCATTCATTTTTGAAGCACCGTGTATTAAAACTGAATATAAAATGTCTTGGCACTATTTTGATTTCAAGTCCTTGATAATAAGGGTGAACCATTTCCTCACGTAATAAATGCCCAATTTATCCAACAGCGGGTCAATAAGCAATAAGCAATAAGCAATAGGCAATAAGCAATAGGCAACAGGGATATGGGATATTGCTTCTGGAATGACATATTATTTTAATTACGATTCGGAAAGTCTCTACGACTCGGTATTTCTGCAATGGAATTGTTATTATAAATGAATTATCAAACTTAAACCACGACAATAAGTGGACACTTTTCCATGACAGTTGATTCCCTGAAAGTTAGCCCCTGTCATACTTATCAACAATATGTAGTCGGTTTACGGAAAATACTGAAAATTTACTTACACAAAATATAACTAGGTGTCTCCGAACTGGTGTGCAGAGAGAATGCACATCCGAATAACAAAATTATAAAACATGTTTTCATTCAAATGTATCAAGGATTTTTTTTTTACATTAACTCCACACAGGAGGCCCTGAGGAAAATAATTTCCCTCAGGGCCTATGTCATCTTTGAAGATGCTGTGAGGAGGGTCTTTTTGAGGAGAGGAAGGAGTGAACGTGGGTCTTGAAGAGACCCATGTTATAGGAAGGAGGAAACACAGAGGCCGGCAAATCGTTCCACAGTCAAGCTGTTGAACATAAGAACGAGTCGTAGAAGCGTCCCGTTCTCATGCGACAAATGTCAACTGTGTACATATTGACAAATGTCAACTGTGTACAACTGTGTACATATAATACAACTGTGTGACAAATGTCAACTGTGTACAACTGTGTACATATAATACAACTGTGTGCCCCTGTGTTTCCTCATCCTACAACACTTCACTCCTTCCTATTCTCATAAAAACCCTTCACACAGCATCTATAAAGAAGGCATATGTCCTGAGGGAAAATATTTTTTTTAGGGCCTCCTCTGTGGAGATACGCCGTTCTTCCACGTAGCTACTTACCTTCGATTCCTCGGCTGGCTAAGTCCTCCATCACAATACAAGCAACATCTTCCACTTAGTGTGGTGGTAGTAGGAGATTTTCAAATGTTGTTAGGTTATTCGTAACCCGGGAATGTTTGTCTTACTTAAAAAAAATGTTAAAAATGATAAAACTCTACCAGCTAAGCACAAAAAAAACGACACATTAAATAAATAAATTTGTGTGATATCCTTAATTACTCATTATAAAAGGTGTTTTTGAAGTTGATTTTAGGTTTAAAATTGGTAAATAATGGACAATATATTATAATTTTATAATAATCATTATTTTGGGGGGCCAACGGAATCAACTAAATGTGTATATGTAGGTGTACGCCAAAACTAATTAACCATCACGCGGTTTACCCACAGGGGTAGGCAGAGAGGATAGACCGAAAAATAACTCGGCCTCGGCACACTTTCTTTGCCTCATTCACATTCATATTCTTCTATTTTTTTCAGTCTTGACTCAAGTACCTAATTTCACTTGATAGTGTCATGTCTTCCTCGGGCGTTCTCGACTTCTTCTACCATTTACTCTTCTTATTACAATCCTTTCTCCGTTTATTCGCTCTACATGTCCAAACCATTTGAGGGTTTCTTTCTTAAATCTTACTCATTACTTGCGATATTTGCTATTTGTTATCTCCACATTTCTCACACGATCATACATTGTTTTACCGCAAGTACGCCTCATCGTCAAGTCGATCTCATTTCAACAGCATTCAGTCTACTTTCATCCTTCCTCTGCCAGTTCCATGCATCATTGCCGTACATCAGGGTAAGTACAAGGACTCCATTGTCGACTGCTAACTTGGTTTCTTTGTACAGTTTTTGTTAGCGTCAGCTGTGTTTACTCCTCCATGAATGGAGTTACCTGCAATTACCTTCAATATAATATGAGTCATATATTATTTGGTATTTCCACAATATTGGCGTTTACTTAGTCATAGCATTTTTAATCGTCAAAGGTAATTAGTGTGATAAGGGGTAGCAATGGCTTCTTCACCATTAAAAGGGAGGGGATTTATTGTTAACCTAATGACTTATTGGATCCGCCCCTTAGAAAATCGCATTAATAGTCAAACAAGCGCATTTTCATATCAATAACCCAATTGAGTCCATCGAGAGTGTTCTGTTTCAAAACGTCTTTATAATTAAAAAAAACCTCTGTGAAATAAGTTTATTGATTTGCGTACTTAAATCGTGAGTTTCAAAGTGACAAAATGTCTGATGTAAGTACCCCTAACATTCGTCCTAAGTCCTAAGTATTTTGTCAATTTCTATTTAGTTTTTTTAAACAGTGCAGTCTTAAAATATAAGCCAATTTTTCTGTTGTAAAAACTGAACCAATTTTTGAGATTCTCTATTCTGTAAGTTATTCACATTGTTTCAATGTTTATATTTACGTTTTAGTTTAAACTCAAAACCATCCAATATATTTTAGATAACTTCACTGAAAAGCCCCTTTCTTTCTTTGTTTTGAAAAAATACAGCTCCATTATTTCAAGAAACGGGTCCCTTTATTTATTATTCCTAAAAAATTTCAAAGTGACTTCCTAAAAATAATATTCTGAAAATATTATAGTAAAGACGACATTTCAAATGCTGAACATAATTTTATTTATTATTTCCATGGTTTGCATTTCTATTTCAACAAACCTAATTTATTTTTATTTTTCGTTTTTAAATTGTATTATGATTAGTCCTCCTCCCTGTTAGCACGAACTAGATTTTAGGTAGAGATTTTTCAGCGACTTCTATTTTAAATTAACTCATTTGAGTAGGGTATTTTCAGTATCTTCCGGGACGATGATTTTTTTAAATTTTGGTCAATTCGTTCTCTGATAATTCATTAATTGTTTCAATATATTTGATGTGAGGTGGTAGTTCGTTGTATAACATGACAGCTAAAAAATCAACCCTTAAACAAGTTTTTTTGTTATATCCTATCCTATTATGTTAGCCGCGCCACCAACCGGGCCGAATACCGAGTTGATAAAACCGACATTTATTTCGTATGTTACGTTATGAATACCGGAAATTAGTCATTTTTAAATCAATTTCTAGACATATTGACTCTTTTAAAAAAAAAAACATAAATTGATTTCAAAAGATTGTTATTTTATCTGGTAAACACACTATTTAAATTTTGAAAAACTAAGTTTATTTTTAATATACTAAGGTTATATATACCATTGGTAGTTGGCGGATTTGTTCAAATTTCAAACGAAATATTGTAATAATTTATCATTATTGTTGAGTACTTTTTTTGCTTATTTGAATGTAGGTATATATTAAAGCAAGTTTTGAATCGATATTAAATTTTTAATTTAAAAAAATTGATCCGGGGAATAATCGATCTTTCAGCGGAACCTCCCTGTACAGTTGCAAGCATTTTTAAACTTTTATTCTCGGCCGCTGGTCAATGGATCTTAAGTGCTGTAATATCATCGAATTTCAGAGAAATGCGTATAATTATGTCCTCGTATGTACGTAATTGCCTCCAAAAAATTATAGAACGCATTATCATCGACAACGAGTCTATCTACAGTCGATCAGTTTCAGCTCGATCGGATATCGGAAAGTGGGTTAATTTTCACTACCATGTTCATCAACACATAATATCCAATTGGGATTTGGATCAGTTGGAAGCGTTGTTAACAATGCTGACTCAAGTCCCTGGGGAGGAAAGTTCAATCCTCAGGCAAAAAAAATAAATAGGGGATGATTATTATTTTTATATGATGAACCGGGATATTTTTGGCTTTAGTATTTTAGTATACTTGGATCGTCGAACTATTAAAGATTTCTGTTGTTGATGTCCTAGTGACATAAAGTGTTCTTTATGATGCATTTCTGACTAAAAATATACTAATTGACTTCTTTTTTTCAGCGCAATATTGAAAACATCGCCCATAATTGGTTTGCCTTGTCGGAGGAAGAACAAGACTTCAGGGTCTTGGAGTGGCTGCAAAGAAACAACATCCCCGCCATCGCGGAAGAACTCTTAAACCAGATGTACGAAGACGATGATGACGATACTTCAGACGATTCAGGTAAACAAAGATGGCATTGTTTTCACACCACAAAAATTATAAACTTAATAGGGAAGTTGAGTGAAAAATATTTTGACTTATAAAAAATATGTTCATGTAGATAACATGCAAACTTAAACTTGCAACAATTCCTAACATAGCGGTCGGTGAAAAATGACACTTCGTGTTTTTAAATTTAAAAAATTACCATTAAAATGCACTTTTTCGAAATTCCGGTAACTGAATTGATTAGTACTACTTAATATCTAACTACTACAACTTTTTAAATTTATTTTTTTCGTCTATATTAAGCGTGTCCCGGTTTTGTAAATATTTTTCCTTATATTTCACACAATCAAGGAGCGGGTGACATCACGAACTCTCCCGCACGGTATTATACTCTTGCCGGCGTTTTCGCGGGCTTTAATAAAATTCAAACTTGTAGAATTCATTTATTTATGAAAACGAACTTTAAAATATATATATATACTGGTATTTAAGTTTTCATGTGAACATTGATTAAAAAAGGACTCAACTTCCTTTTGCTCTCGATTCATAGATCATTAGGTCGCCATCATTATTTTATCACTCCTTATAGCGATAGTTTTCTCTGTATGTATTTTGTTCAATATATTCTTGAATACAGGTTTATTGATTTAATCATTTACTTCAATGTTGAAGCACATATTTATAAAGATTTTTTTTGCATCAAAAAGTTTGATCAAATCTGAACAATTTTTCGGTCGATTTTTTCTCAATAGAATTTATTTATTTTTGGATTTATTCCTCTTTATAAAATACAAGCTTCTGCCCGCGACTTTGTCTGCGCAGGATTAGTACTTCTATTAGCCTATTTTCTTTTCCTAGGTCCCATCTATGTTTATACTTACCTATTTATTTAAAATATCTAATAATACTTGATTCGATTCAAAGTATCAGGCGAATACTTCAAATAAATTCACTAATTTTTTAGATGGAATTTTGATTTAAATGAAATTTGATTATTTTGCAAAATGTCCTTCTCAAATTTTGACATTTTCTGTAAAACATTAATTATTATTTATAATATATTGAAAATAGATAGCTTTATAAAGCCAATATGTTATTCTGACGTATGAGCTATATTATTGTAAAGTTTCATTAAAATCCATTCAGTAGTTTTTGCGTGAAAGAGTAACAAACACACATACATACGTACCAACTTTCGCGTTTTGAAATATTATAACTAAGATTCTTTTCGTGTCCAAAGTTAGCACTTTTCCAAGTTTTTTAAAGATTTATTTAATTTTATTATAACGTATTTTAATACCTTCTTGAATTGGAATTGAATTGACAGTCAAGTATCAAGAATTGAGGATATCCGTTGATCTTTCACATGTCCGTGCTGGTAATGTAAATAATTGAGCTTTATAATTTTATTTAGGCAGTGAATCCGATTCCGATGATGCTGATAGTGCAGAAGATGATTCCGCTGATGGCGATACTACAGAGGACGATTCCGATGATGAAAACAATGCAGATGACGATTCCGATGCCGATAGCGATTTAACACTGCAAGAGGATATCGATGTAGAAATTGAGGATGAACCCTTTGATTTCTTTAAGTTTGACTACTCCTACGACCGTCACGTAAGTTATCCACTTAAAATTTTCACTTATTCCACTTAAACTTGCTTTTTTAGTTGCTTAATAGAACTCTTCAAGTTTTACTAAATAAGTAATCAGTTTATTAATAATACTGACAGTTTAAGTATGTATGTATTCCTATATAAAATATCTTTAATTAACACTTCCGTCCTTGGGAAAATCACGACAGTTTAACCACAATGAACTGCACCTTGTAATTCATGGTTCAAATTAATAATATTTATTATTGACCATTATATTTCCTGATTATAGGATTAAATTACGAAATTACACAGGTTACAATTTCGCGTGCCAATACGAGGCTGCCGGATTTACATATGGAGAATCATTTTAAAATGTCTTTTAGCGGTTTTTAGGACAAAACTAGAAGTCTAGTAGAATTTCACGTACCTATCAATAAACTATAATTACACACGGATAAAATTACACACTCAGGGAATTATCTACTTAATTTACACTTCTGAAATTATACATGTACATTATAACTCAAAATTTTTGAAAAGTCATCTCAATGATGAAAAAAAATGATGAATAGGTTACGTTAGGTTAGGTTATGAATGATTTTTCTTTTTTTACTACTAATGACAAGGTGTGTTGAAATGTCACTTTGTTGATGGTACATTGGTACACAAAAAAATCTAATCACACCAAAAATTTGTTTTCAATGAGAAATTTATTTTACACCATTTCATTAATCTAAAATTTAAACCTAAAAAAAAGTACCTTTTCGGCATGCGGAATTTAAGAAGTACCTAGTTGAGTGTAATTCTGGTAGTGATCTAATTGAATGTACTATGTATTTATTTGACATAATGAAAATATTTTTTTTTATGACAGCAGAAATTCTTGATTTTTGGATTCCTACTTAAATCACACTCATATTACCATTTAACTTCTTTTTATTAGAGCATTCCTACATTTTGCTATTTTAGACCTTTCATTATACCAACTAATTGTTTCTTTTTCTTTTTCACAGAATGGTCCTCCCTACGTCGAAGAAGAGCAAATTGATTATTCAATTGAGTATGACGCCCAGGAAGAACCCGAGTATGAGGAAGTCATTGATCGCTAATGACAAGCCTAGGATTTTCTACCGTACAGTGTTTTACACGTGTATACACAACTTCCACATATTCTCTTCGGATCAGCGACCCATCGAATTGACAAGGCGCCTCCAGGCGTCCTATTCCTGCTTCAGCGGCCTCCGTCCATAGCAGACCCAGCCTCTCCTCGCACAGCCTCTAGGCTTGTTCCTCCCAACCCCCAAGAATAATACATATCCAAATCACCTCAAGTCTAGGTTCTTAGTTGATCGGATGTTGTGATCCGTGCCCTGCCTTAAACGTCTCATTTGGTCAATATCAATCCTAGAACATATTCTCCTTTTATATATTTCTTCGGCATTAACTATGTATCAATTTCTCACATGTATATTTGGTACTTATTTTTTATATATCTGCTACCAATACTACCTAAAAAAATGTAATAATTTCTGTACTTGTATAATTTTTTATGTTAGTTTTAAGATTGCCAGTGAATGACGGATGTGTTGAAACCTTAAAAATTAAATTTAAAAGTTAAAATTAAGTAAAAAAGTACATGTGAAATAAAACTCTTCAAAACAAAAGGTATTCTCTAGTTTATAATATGTATTTGATGATCTTATTTGCGTTGGACGAAACACTGATTGTTCACTGCCAACTTGGTCTCAATATACAGGATTTCCGCGGTAAAGCGCATAAATTTCGGGAGATGATTCTACATATTATGGTAGGAGTACAAAAACTTAACAACTTTTTCCGAAATTCCAACTTTTTTCGTATACTAAAAGCCGTAACTATTAAAAATATTTAGTGTAAGGTACAACAATTGCTGTGAGCCTGCCGCGCGCGATAATGACAACGTTGGATGTTATTGGCCCCTATCGTAACAGTGGAAAATAATAGTGCTGGTCGCACACGCCGACTAATTTTATCTTTTTACCAAAAAAGTACCAATAAAAGTTGGAATTTTGAAAAAAGTTACTTAGATATCTTTTTTACTTATACTATCATGTAGAATCACCTCCCGACGTTATTGCACTTTACAACCTGTGTATCAAATGAAATATAAAATGCTCATATACAACTATGTACCTAAGATAATTTATGTTTTAATAAATAATAATTTTGTAATTTTGTAAAAAAAATATATGTTAATCTTAATTCAACCACAATAATTTTGTTTTCTACCTTTCCCAACATTATTCCATATAAATTCTGACTTATAAAACATTTTGTTATCAACTGTCGAAATGTCTGTTCGAAATATAGTATTGAATGATTTTTGGTTCAAAGTTGCGAGTTCGATTCCCGATGAATTACGACCTCCATAGTCCGGAGGTCAAATCATTCACGGGTTCAAATCCCGGCGTGCGCAAGCAAATTTTATTTTATTAACTTTTGTTATTTCACGAAATAATACATAAATACGTCGTACATTTGAGGTAAGTTGCAGAGTGGTAGATACCTTCGGTATCGCCCTCGTCAGAGATCTCCATTTAGAATCGAAAGTTTGCTTGAAATGGCTTTGGTCGTGTTTGGTGTCTAGATCTAAACAGCCAGGAACTTAACCATATTCCTCTTCCCAATCCCTCCCCCACTATCAGCTTCATACCCCAATCGGGGATGCCATAATTTTACTCACTCCAGATGGTTGGAAGCAGTTGGGAATATTTTTTTGTGAATCTATAGTAACGAATTTAAGCGTCTTTAATTTCTTCTTTAATCTTCACAAAATCACTTTGTGGCATCATTTTTTATAAAATGAATCAAATAACTTGGCGTACACCACTTATAAAAACACAATTATCAAAATAATATTTGATAATAATTGTCTTCAATAAATAATTAGGTTTTGCATAATATTTAAATATTCATACCAAAATAACTTTTCATACATAAATACTAGCAGTGACTTAGTCGTACGACTTTTTCGTGCAAAACTTATATTTGGATTTGAGGCTAAAATAGCATTTGAAAATTTATATTTTTAATCAAAAGGTCTAGCAAACATCTAGTACGGATTATTTCTATTCCAAATTTTGAACTTTTAAATTTACGACTCGTGAGGCAAGTATACATAAGTATATATAGTTACCGTCGCTCCAGGAACCATTTATTTAACATTTAACCGTCTGCCATAGATCAACCCAAGTGGTTCGCTACGTTTAATGGCTTAGCAGGGGTGCCCGAATTCACGAGGTGAGGTTTATCCGGAACTTGGCTGCGGATTCATCTGCCCACCAACTGCGTGGCAGACAAGATCGGGAAAGACTGATTGAAGGAGGTCTTTTGACCTCTCCAGCAGGACACTCTCGCCTAGCACCGTAGTGCGAGGGACAGATTCATATGTCCGTTTCTCCTGGAAACTCCGACCCACAGATTCCTACTACCCCTCATACCTTTTCCTTCTCAGAATTTCCTCTCCTTCTTTCTCATAAAGACCCTCCACATAGCATAGCCAAAGATGACATAGGCCCTGAGGGGAATTATTTTCTTCATGGCCTCCTGTGTGGAGCTAATTAAAAAAAGCAGGGACAATTAAAGAAACTGATAATAATAATTTTAAATTATAAATTTGCCCTCCCTGCTATGTAAGTATGAAGAAATATAAAATAAAAAAAATATTAAATATAAAATTACAAATGACCTATTTTTGATTGAAAGAATGTTGAATTCAGGTAACTCCAATGAAGGACTAAACGCGGTTGGCGCTAAGAAAAAAATGTCCAAAGAAGCGAAGCTAGTATACCACAATAGAATGCTGGCAGTGAGGCATAGATATTGCATAATAAGGATGAAAGTAGACTGATTTTTTTTTACTAGCTCAACACAAGAGGCCCTAAGAAAAAAAATCCCTTAGGGTCTTTGGAGATGCTGTGTTGAGGGTATTTTTGGGGAAAGAAAAGAGAGGAAGTTCTAGGAAGGAAAATGGCTATGAATCTTGGTGTCATTGTGTCCGGGAGTAACGGATGAATCCACCCCAACTGAGGTGCAAGGCGATTCGAATGGGTCGAGAGAGTCCGGCTTGAGAGGCCTAGGTTAGGACTCGCTCAACGAATCTCTTCTGCACCGGCCCGAAACGTAGTAGGCGGGCGAACACATTCGTCGCCAAGACCAAGACAAACCTCACCCCATGAACCCAGGCACCACTGCTAAGTCACTAAAAGTATCGAGTCACTTGGGGTGACCTATTATATGGGGTTTTGGTTATCCAATAAATGGTTCCCGGGGCGGCGGTACCCAAAACCACCTTCCAAATTATATGCTGTAGAAATGAGATCCCTAAAACAATCGTTTGAGAAATGTGAAGTTCCGCAAACAAGGCTGATTTAAACGCAATGAGTAAGATTAAGAAAAGGATGCTGAAATGGTCTGGGCATGTGGAGCGAATGAACGAAGAAAGGGGTAGGAAGTAGGTATAAGCAGAATATATGACGCAAATTTGAATGGTAGAAGAAGTCGAGGACGCCCGAGGAAATGGCGCGATCAAGTGAATCAAATACTTAAGTTTGGCCATGTATGTATGAGACGATGTATGTATTAAGACCGAGTTGTTTGTTGGTCCGTCCTCCAATTTTACCAATTTTCGTGGGGACACAAATTTGCTGTATTTAAATACCCGTATTTAAGTACCCAAAACCGCATTCTCAAAATGTTTTATTTAAAAAATATAATTTTCATTAGATTTATTTCTTATATAGAGGATGTACCGCTGAATAACCAAAGTATAGAATATATTCTCATTCAAATCCATCAAGGAAAAAACTACTTGTCCAAATACTTTATATAAAGTACAAATACTAGTGTATAAGTACATAAAATTGATATTGTAAAAAAAATCGTTTGGGGTTATTATAAAATATTTGGTATATTCGAGAAATTCAAAGCAAATTAGATTGCCAACAAGAAAAAATCAAGCAATCAGAAATCTCTGATGTGCCGTCCAACTTTATAACAAAATCCCCAATGAATTTGCTGAGATAGAACATATTAATAAGTTATAAATAAATAAGATATTAATAATTGAATTAAGAAAGTATGTCTACCTCAAATATTAATGTTTTTATTTATTTGTGACTGTTAATTTGTTAATATTAATATTTAAAGAAAGTTTATGTTTGCCAAACAATGTAAATGTTTATGTGTTTATAATACTATTAGCACACACGAAGATGTGAGCTAATTTTAATTCAATGTTATGTTTTAAGTTGGTAAAGAATGCACAAAAAATATAATTTTATAATAATTATAATTTCGAGGGGCAAACTATAGAGGGATCAACTGTCGGGTCTTGGCACAGGTATTTCTAGTTTCAAACCCCGCAAATAACTAACTAACTAACTAACCATCACGGCGTTTTCTACAGGGGTAGGCAGAGAGAACGTAGCGCCAAACTACTCGATCTTGGCACACACTCCTTGCCTCATTCACATTCATACATCTTCTCATACAAACCCTTCTATTATTCTGACTCTTGACATGGCCCGACTCAACTATCTGATTGACTTGATCGTGCCACGTCTTCCTTGGGCATCCTCGACTTCTTCTACCATTTACATTCACGTCATAAATTGTCTGTACACTCCTTTCTTCATTCATTCGCTCAACATGCCCAAACCATCTAAGCATCCCTTTCTTAATCTTACTTATTACGCTCACATCAGCCTTGCATTCTTTTCGGATCTCCACATTCCTCACACGATCATACATACATGATTTTACCACACATACGCCTCAGGGAATTCATTTCTATAGCATTTAATCTTCTTTCATCCTTTCTCTGCCAGTTCCATGCTTCACTGCCATATATCAGGGTAGGTACCAGTACTCCATTGTGGATTACTAGCTTCGCTTCTGTGGACAACTTTTTGTTGGCTCCAATGGCGTTCAGTCCTCCATTAATCGAGTTACCTGCATTCACCCTTCTTTCAATATCCCTATCAGCCTTCCCATCTCTCATAAATAATATACCCCCGGAAATAGTATATTTAATTACAATTATACTGTCAATACTACAAAACACATAGAAAAATCCTCACTTCTCGGCGAAATTAACATTATTTTTTGTGGGATTTTTGGGAAAAGCGGTATTATGCTTCAGCAAAACCTATAGAATTTTGCAACAAAAGCGATATTATGTTTTTGTTGATTTTTTTGCAATGAAAAGTGGCTGAAACAAAGACCCATAAAATTAGAGGCTCTATTGCGTACTAATTAATATCTCGCCGATACGTGTTCCGATATTAGCACGCGAGAAGCTGTGCACGGATTTGATAGTCTCCTAGTTAGTTAAGTGTCGAGGACAATCGTAGGTCAAAAGTGGAACAATTTTTTGCTTTGTGTCTCATCTAAATATAATACATCAATGGGCGGGACGCAGTTTTTTAATAAACAAATTATTTAAGATAATGAAAAATTCCGGAGTTTTCGACGCGTTCATTAAGCTCGTCGAAACCATGTATAAAGGCATACTCAAAATGTATAATATTACTCTCTTTTTAACTTTTGAAGGTTATTTCCATCAATGTAATATATCATTGAACAAGAAGATACCGTCTTACCGTCCCGGTAAGACGTGAGATCTGGGTTCGAGTCCCAGTTGCGACCATTGTGTTTATTATTTTTCTGTGTCTTGTTCATGTTTATATTTTAATTTAGATTATGATTGTTATCTTCTTCTTCAATTACTAACTAACACCTTTGCCTAATGTGATTTTCGAGTATTTTTGAAATACGAAAATACTTAGAGGCACTGCTGAAAACCAGATGCATTCCTTGAGAAATCCTGATTATAGATTATAGCTGAGCAGTTACCCATTTGTCAATAGAAACAATGTTAAATAAACAAGATATATAAATTTGTAATAATCTATTGACAAATTTTTGTATTATTATGATCAGTGGCGGTTCGTGGTCTTTTTAACGGGGGGTTCAGAAATTCAAGAGAATAATGATATATTGTCTAATCAAAATTTACTCTTGTCACACAAATTAAATAAAGTTAGTGGGGGGGTACCTAAATAGGTTCTATTGTTTTTAAATAACTTGATACTCCTCGACACAATTATTAAACAACCAAAATGGCTTTAGAGGATTTAAATTGTTTAATGGTTTTTACAACACTCAATGTACGTTGCTAATTATTATTGTTTTTTTTTCAATAAGAATAATTGCGTAGAATGTAGAATATAATATAATTGATATTTTAAAACATAAAAAAAACAAGAAACACAAATAAAAATGGCCACGAAATAAAATTAGCTTTTTTCACTTACACTAAAAATCCATTATACACGTATATAAAAAATAATAATATTTAATTTCCAAACTTTTTTCATAAACATTAGCGTTATTTTTTGTATATAACACTGTATTCCGTCATTGTGTGAAAAAATTAGGACAGAATATTCGCGACAACCGATAAACGCAACCACTTTCAATTTGAAAGCCGAAACAATTCTAGGAAAGCTCAACACAAAATTGCATAACTAGCGACGTTGTTTGCCGAAACTTTAGTAAATGTACTCGTAAATAAGGGATATAATGACTTATCTATAAAAAAAATACGAAAACAGAATTCAAAATCGGTCCACTTCAGTAGTAGATTTACAAATGCCATTAGTAAACGGTTGGAGAAATGCAGAAACAAGAAAATAAAAAATGTTCAAAAATGACTACAAAGTTAAATACCATAATATATAACATTTAACTTGCATCCGTCGGTGCAAAAGTCGACCGTCAGCCGGTCATCCTGCGACAATCTCGGGCTTCGCTTCGGCGAGACTCGTCAAAGTTCGGAGGTCACGTGACATCTTGACTCGTGAGCAGCGCACCAAGCTACGTAGTTTTTTTCCATTCTACCGTCACAGCGATTCGTATCGGCTATGATTTTTCGTATGGACAAATGTGTGCGGATCGCAACGCGCACAAAATGGGAATAGATAGGTACCGTATTTTTCCGTGGCGCGAGTTTTAAAGACGGAATTTTAATGTCGAGCTATCTGTGATGCACTTATATTACTATACAACAAGATGGTTTTATTTTATCATATTTTTAATGGGGGTTCACCGCACAACCGCACTTTAGAGAAAACCGCCACTGATTATGATTGGTCAGAAAATTACAATTTCGTGTTATTGTCGTGAAAATGGCAATAAATCACGCGAATTTTGCAAAAAATTCATGAAATTTTCAGTCAGTAGTCAGTCATTAGCCTATTAATGATTAGCGATAGTTGGCCCCGCCTATTCTAGGATGGGACGAATGGGTTATTGTTAACTGTAATGACAATTTCAGACCCGCCCCTTTGAAAATCATTTAAACAGTCAGCGACAAGTTTCTTATCAGTCACTTTGTGAAGTTCAACTGCAGTGTTCTGTTTAGTTCATGTGTCATAGTTAATTTAAACTTCTTTGCGATTTACAGAAGTGATAGTTATTTTTTTTAACACGTAACAATCATGTCGTCAGTAATGGGAAAAATGTGTCTGGTAAGCATTCATCTTTTTAAATTTACGTACTTATTTGACTTCTTCTATTTTTTTTTTTACTAGTCATTTGCAATCAAATTTTCTAAAAAATCAGTGAAACATTAAAAAAATATTTCATTATTTTTGGTAGATAGGTACAATAAAATGGATTGTAAATTTATGTAATCAAGAGAATTTTCGATGCTCATAATAATAATAATTGGATAAGTTACGTCACGTCAAAAGCTCTTCTTTGTAATTAGGTTTATAAAATAGTTATAAAAATAACAATCTACAAGTTATAATAATATTTTTTTGTTCGGATAGCTCCCCTTTGAAATGACATTACAATACAATTTTATAATTTTCATAAAAGTAATTATTTATAAATCTCAGTTATTAATTTTTACTTTATTTGTGAAAACAATATTAGAAAGATTCTATAATAGATAAATAGTGTTTTTCAATGCTCGTGGTTTGACTATATTATTGTTAGTGTATTAAATGTTTGCTTGTGTAAAAATATATTATTTTTGCTTTGGAAAACGCTACGGTTTCAAAAACAGGTTTATTAAATAAACTATAAAATAATATTTCGATCGTCTAGTTGATTAGGCAGACATTTCCAAAATATATGGTTTTGAGATAATGAGGTTAGCATTATTCGAATGCTCACGATAAATCTAATATTATTTACACTCAGGTTTTTTCCAATTAAATATGCTATGAAATAACACCGAGAAGCTTAACGTTCCTGTGTGACGTTTTGAAATAACCTACTAGTAACCCAGAAAACATTTTTTGTTTTTGTTTAATTCACTACAAGTTTTTCTGCATTGACTAGGTTATGTTTATGAGTAATCAGAGTATTGTACCAGATGTAATTTATTTATTTTTTATGTACTTTTACATATAACTGCTGATCTGACTAATCAACCGAACGATCGATTTACTAACATAATATTTTTTCCAAAGTGCTTGAATGAGGAAATCGCCACTCGGAAGTGCTGGACACAGTCTCTAGCTGCACAGGAAGCTAAGATCTCGATGTGGATATGGCGGAACTGCCTGACTGTCATCACGGAGGAACCTATCGACTGGAACCTGGACGATGAGGAAATCATCCCTCCTATGGAACCTTTCGAAGAAGACAAATATCACAGTGAAGGTAAACAAACACAACAAATTTGTATGCCTTGTAAAAACTCATCAAAGCATTTATTTATGTGTTCACTATTCATGTATTCCATTTGATTACACCGCACAAGAGTTCCAACTGATTCCGTCTGGAGCCAGTGAGATTATGGCATCCCCAATTGGGGTATGTTGTAAGGTTGAAGGTCACGGAGAGGGGAAGAATATCGGAAAGTACCTGGCTATTCAGGTCAGGTCACCAAACACGGATAAAGCCATTTCAAGCAAGGTTTCAATTCTGAATGGTGGTCTTACACCAGGGCGAAATAGAAAATATCTTCTACACTTGAATGATTTTATTTTAATATATTGTTTTGTTTTATGACATGAATGCACTATAATGTAGTATTTTAGATTCAAGGGAGAAAGTTTTCCGATAGATTTTTTAGTGTCCTGTAAAAACAAACCGTTTTTTGAGTCTTCACTCTCGATTGCTATTTGATTACATTCCTCGACTTTGCAAGTCATTAAAACCACTTTAAGAGAATTTTTTAAATTATAGCCTTTAAATTTACGCAATGCCTAAAATTTTGATGGATTCATTTTTTTAAATCTCTTCCCTAAAACTAAATTTGGGAGGCGGGTATGGGTACCGCCGCCCCGGGAACCATTTATTGGACGACCAACACCTCTGCCACATGTCACCTCAAGTGGTTCGCTGCGTTTGGTGACTTAGCAGGGGTGCCCGGGTCTTGGGGGCGGATGCGTCTGCCGACCACCTGCGTGGCAGGCCGGATGGGGAGAGACTGGATGAGGGAGACTTTTTGATCTCTCCAGCCGGACCCTCTCGACCCATCGCTTGCACTGCAGTGGGAGAGATGGCTTCACACGTCCATCACTCCTGGACATTTTTATCCCCAGATTCCTACCCACCCCTCAAACCTTTTTCCTTCCCAGGACTTCCTCTCATTCCTTTCCCTTAAACACTTCACACAGCATCTTCAAAGATGACATAGACCCTGAGGAAATTTTTCCTTCAGAATCTCCTGTGTGGAGCTAATGTAAAAAAAATAAAAAATTATGTTAGTTCCATTTATGACAAAATAAAAAAGAGAATAAACGAATAGCATGTTTTAGATGATGTATGAATGTGAATGAAGTATTTCGTGAGGCGGGTATCGGTACCGCATACTCTAGAACCATTTATTTGATAACCGAAACCCCTGCCATTGGTCACCCCAAGTGGTGCGCTACGTTGGGTGACTTAGCCCGTGTTTTTGGGAGTTAGGTTTGTCTAGAAATTGGCGGCGAATCCGTATACCCACCGAATCGGGAGAGACTGATAGAGAGATACCTAATCTACACCCCTACAGCCGGACTATCTCGACCCATCGCCTTGAGAAAGGGATGGATGTATACGTTCGTACTCTCTTTGAAACATTGACCCCCAGATTCCGACCCATCACGCTTATTTTCCTTCCCCAGAACTTCGTCTCTTGCCTTTCCCTAAAAGGACCCTAATTGATATTAATGTGATGTTATTTTATTTCAGATTCCATCAGTACAACTTCCGAGTCTGAAAGCGACGTCTCAACGATCCAGACAGAGGCAGTGGGGGAACTCCCTGTTTACGAAGATGACCGAGATCCCTTCAAGTTCGACTATTCTTACGATAGGCATGTGAGTTGTACACAAAAATCATCCAATTCTATAAAATGTCTATAGAATTTTTTTTGTTCACGCAAAAAAAATTTTTTTTTAACCTTACCGCTAATTATTGAAGTCCAAACGAAAATTTGAAACAAATAAATCAGAAAATGTTTCAATCACATCTAGGAATTTAACCCAGCACCCTATTCTTGTCGGGGCTCTACTCTAACCACTGAGCTAATTCGATCTACTCCCTTCGGTCATATTTATCCGTATAATACTTTTGACTAAGATTCAACAACATTGTTTTCATTTTATTGGGTGCTATTTTTATGTATGATTGCAAGATTCTATCCGAAGTAAATTCAATCTAGAGAGAATATTAAATATATATATATATATATAGTTAAATAGGACTGAAGGGGATAGGGTCTGATTAGCTCAGTAGTTAGAAAAAAGCCCCCGAAAGGCTAAGAGTTCAATTCCTAGATGCGATCGAATATTTTTCAAATTTTTCTGCTTCAAATTTTTGATTTGATAATCACAATAATACTTTGTTTCAGACCTTTTTGACAATTTTTTTATTTTATTAAATAGATAATATTTTTTGTTTTCCACAGGACGGGCCGATCTACGTCTTGGATGAGTACGACTATGCCGAGAAGTATTTAGAGGATTGTCTGGGTTACGAAGGTGGCGACGAGTCTGAACCTGATGAGGAGGTCATTGACCGCTGATTAACACATCCTTTTTTCTTCTCTTTTTAATCTTTCTCTTTTTAAATTTTTTATCTTTTTTTCCGTACAAGGACTTGTACTAAATGACTCAGTGAAAAAAATAATTAAAAAACTGTATAATTAAATGAAACTATATGTCTTACACGTGGTAAACGGACAAAATACAACAGTGACCGAATAGAGCATGATAATATAATAAATTTACTTAAGGTTTAATCAATTTTATTTAGTGTTCTGTTTTGTCATTGAACCCTATTAAATTATGACCGTTTTATATTATGAATTATACAATAAAATTTATTATAAAAACCATCTACCTACTTACTATTTCCAAATATCATCTAGCATTCCCTTTTTAATGTGAATACCGCAGAAGAATCCCAACCGCCTTGAGCCAGTGAGACTACGGTAACCCCAATTGGAGTATGTTGTGAGATTGACTGTAATGTGGTGTGGAAGGAGATAGGGAAGAGAAAGGTGGGGAAATATATCGGGCTAATCAGATAAACTCACTGAATACGGCTAAAGCCATTTTTAAGCAAAGTTTTAATTCTGAAAGTTGGTCTTAGAAAGAAAGAGAAATACTAATAAAAAGAAATATAATTCTGAATGTTGGTCTTATATCAGGGCAATACTCATAGTATCTTCCATTCTGGAACGTGCTGCCAATATACCTTATTTTATTTTTAATTATTAAATAACACAATTCGAGCAAATTTACTTGCGCTCGCCGGGATTTGTATACAATATACAGTCAGTTCAGAGAAAATACGGTATACCTACTTCCACAAATATAACTAAGGGTCCCAGAGAGGATGTACAGCCGAATAACAAAAATATAAAACATGTCTTCGTTCAAGGAATGCATCAAGAAAAAAACTCATTTCTATATACTATATATACGTATATATATTGATGCCTCACAAGAGTCCCAACTGCCCCCGCCTGGAGCCAGTGAAACTATGGCATCCCCAATTGGGATATGTTGGGAGGCTGACGGTAGTGGGGAGAGAAGGGAAAGTGGAAGGTGGGGAAGTACATAGCTATTCAGATGTGGTAACTAAAGCCATTTTAAGCAGCATCTCAATTCTGAATGGTGGTCTTACACCAGGGTGATACTGAGAGTATCTTCCACTCTGGAACGTGCCGCAAATTAACTATATAGATATAAATATTATTTTTAATTAATTAATTATAAAATCAAATAAGATTTATTTGCGCACGCCGGGTTCGAACTCGCGATCTTCCGGTGGGAGTTCAAAGCTTTACCCCTGGTCAAATGCCAGCGTATTGTTTAAAATTAAATTCTAAATTTTTTTTTTTTTTAAATAAAACAAACACTTAGTATTTAACCACGTATATTTATTATTTGATATATCGACTGGTTTCGCTCCGACCGAGCTTCATCAGGATATAATAATAACTATAGTTAGTTATTATTATATCCTGATGAAGCTCGGTCGGAGCGAAACCGGTCGATATATCAAATAATAAATATACGTGGTTAAATACTAAGTGTTTGTTTTATTTAAAATATAATGCCTAACCACAAAGTGATTGCTTCTTACGAAAAAAAAAAAAAAAAAAATTAAATTCGTTTGATATCCACACAAACTTATTAACAAAGTTAAAGTCGATTTTAGGTATGTTATTGGTAAATAATGCGCAAAAAATTATAATTTTATAATAAGTATAGTTTCGGAAGGCCGATTATGGCGGGGGATTAACTTTTGGGTCACATTTAAATTATGCACGGCAAATTTGTTTTCCGATGGAAATCTGTCATTTTTTTTAATTTAAAGCCCAACCCAATGCTTTTTGAACATTTTTTATATTTACATAGAATATTCAACAATTTTTTTTTTTTAAATAATTACCATTAATTATAAAATAATTGCCAATGTTGCCCATAAATTCATGAAAAATCGATTCCACTAACTAATACTTTAAACCAGTGGTCACCAACTTTTTTGAGGAAAGGGTCAGATTGATGTTTTTGAAAACCTGAGGGGCTGGATGAAACATTAATTCTTATTCCAACTAGAATATTATTATATATTGGCTTATTTTACAATAGAAAAATATTTATTATAATTTAGGAATATGTAATTTTTAAGAATATATTTTTTTAATTTAAGCTAATTAAAAAAAAGAATAAAGTAACAATAATTATTAAATTCATTTATTTGGCTAGTTTTACATACATATTATATGTATGGATGATATTTTATCTATTGAGTTAAAAATAAAATAAAAACAGAGAAATACTTACGTTTAATCTGTATGTGCACATTTAAATCGTTTAATCTCTACAGTTAAATTACTTACATATAAAAAGGGAAGAAAGTAATAACAAAGGTATAATTACAAGAATTGAATTTTTTTCTTTCTCCGAAAATTCTGGTTTTCTCAAATGCCCATTTTTTTTAAACTTTGGGTCCACAACCTACTACGACCTAATGAAATTCCGATTGATGAATTGAAATAAAGCTGCCATGAATTCACAACCAAATAATAAAATAATAAATCCTACATGAATTATTTATACGTCGAAATCGGTATTTTTTGGAGGGCCGAATGAAAATCTTAGGTGGGCCGGATCCGGCCCGTGGGCCGTATGTTGGTGACCACAGCTTTAACAAAATATAAATTATGTGCTTCCTAGCAGTTATAGATATTTTTTTTCACATTTTGACTAAAAAAATATCATTCAGATTTATCGTGATTTATTTTTTAGCCAACGTTTCGAATAGCATTACTGTGTCCATCATAAGGGCAGATGTGATGATGAACACTGTCATACTGACGTAAATGTTGGCTAAACAAGGAGGTAGCGCAACACGGCATAAGATCCCAAAAATAAATTTTATACTTTTAGCCATGAAATCTTCACTTAAAAAAAATCATCATTTAGATTTTCGTTGTTTGTTTTTGGGGTGTTATGCCGTGTTGTGCAACCTCCTTCTTTAGCCGACGTTTCGGACAGCGTTGCAGTGTCCATCATCAGGGCAGATCCGGCAGATCCGTCGGTGTGATTGCCGGATCTGCCCTAATGATGGACACTGCAACGCTGTCCGAAACGTCGGCTAAAGAAGGAGGTAGCACAACACGGCATAACACCTTAAAAACAAACAACGAAAATGCTTTTGGCCGTGAAAATCTAAAAACGTATCATTCATATTGGTTGATTATTTTGGTTTCAAATCCGAAATTAAGTTTTGTATGGAAACATCAGCAGAGCCGTTCTACTGTTGATCACTGTAACAAATATCAATGGCGTACGTACATTAGTTTAATATTTCAAAAGATGGATAGTAACCTGCCTGTTACCTGCGCAATGGATTTTCCTAGAACTATTTAAAAGTATTACGAACTGCATAACGACGTGACTGTATTTGCAAAGGATTTTTCAAACCGTTTTTACCTAATCACCTATGACCGGGAAATGTGTAATGGGTACACGGGTAAAGTAATTGATATTTCTGGGTATTTTATCTACCCCAATTGTTCGTCATTTCAAATAACCGGGGGTTGAACATTAAGATGTTTGTTCTTGTTATCAAAGATTGTATAGTTAATGGTCATCTAGGGTTTTCCTTGCTATTTTGTTTGTTCTAATTTTAACCGTGCAATCAAAGGGCATTTATTGGGAATTCTAACCGTTTTGACTAATATGGTATATCCAATGAAAGGGTTTTAACGGACTTGTAAATTGTATTTAAATCCATTATAATAACACAATGATTGTTCAAAATGAATGACTAACGAATGATTCAACGAAATATTAGAGACATCAACGAAAGGTAACATATTTATAATTTTTTACAAACCTGCGAACATTTCACAGGTCCATGGATTATTTAGTAATGTTTTATGTGTAATTAATTATAATAAGTTATTAAATTGATTTTTTTCCACTTTGTCAAATTATAAAAAAAAAACAATTTACGCATCTCCCGTTAGTGCTCGTTTTATGTTTTTTTTTTAAATTTTATGTTTTTATGGTTATTATTCCAACGTTCCACTTATAATTACATATCTGCCCTGTTGATGTATACTGCAATGATGTTTGAAACGTTGGCTACAAAAGGAGGTAGTGCAACATGGCACGATTAAAATAAATCACGATCAGTCAAAAGTATTTTTAGCCGTTTAAAACTGTATTATATAAAAAAAATACAATTCCACTCTAATAACATGAAGATAAGAAGCTGAGAAAGACTTTAATGCATACATATGATTGGACCTTTTTGTAGAGATTGGTGTACAATACCCAATTTTAAATGTCTGTTAGCAATTCTTTTCCCGCCATTGAAGTAAGACCGGAGTAAAGGTTAAATCTAGTGTAGGTATAATTAAGAAGGGAAATGCTCAAATTCAGAAATATTATTAGCGTGACTACTGGCCTTCAGTTTAGTACCTACCTATATTAAAAATTATAAATGATCAATTCACTCATCCTAAAACAGATCACTTTGACTCAATAGATTGAATATCTACACTCTGATAAAAATAATTTGGTAATTTGTACAGCGCCGTTCATTGTGTAAATTCAACACAGGGGCTAAAATCTAATTCCTCAACATTATAAATACAAAACAGATAAAAATGAAAAATATTAAAAATTTGAAAAATTCACTAAATATTTGAAGCTAATTTTCACGTTATGTAAAGTTTTATTTAAGTTCTTATATTATATCATTATATGCCAGTTATTTCAGTTTTAAAACTGAAATAATTACAGAATAAATTTTAAACGTGAAAATTAAATTTAAATATTTAATGAATTGTTCAAGTTGTTTATTTAAACAAGCCAACCTAAGAATTTGTCACTTAGATGGTTTGGCTATGTGTGTGAAGGCCACGAAGAAAGAATTGCTATGAGAATATATTACACGAAAGTGAATGGTAGAAGGCACTTGTGATGGACCATGTCAATTATCAGAATAAGAAAAAGAGCATGTATGTGACGATGCAAGAATGTGAATGAAGCAAAGAGTTCTTGCCTTGTGGCAGTCCATATTCTCTTCCTAACCACTTGGGGCGACCTTTGACAGATGTGCTAGTTATCCCATAAATGGTTCTCAGGGCGTCGGTACCAACACCTAAGTCCCACATTTATGTGAATGAAGCAAGGATTGTGTCCCGGAACAGTAAGTGACGGTTCATTCTTTATATCTTATACACAGCAGAAAAACGACGTAATGATATGTTTGATTGCAACCTAAAAACACAACACAGGTAAATAAATGTGTCACCGTCAACAAGATATACAGTCAGGTCATTAAGGGTACATACTAAGCCGAACATACCTGAGCTTTGACCAACGATACATTTGTAAAACTAATTGCGATTTTTGCAGCCCACCCCTTACAAAAATTAGTATAAATAGTCGAAAATTACCGAAAAGTTTGTTATTAATCCATCAGAGTGCATTGAAGTTGTTTCTACTATTTGAGTGTCTCCTAAAGGTATCTCTAAGAATCTAATATTCTGTTGAAGTATCTCGAAATCTATGCATCGCTTGTAATTTAAATTGTATTGCTTTAAAAACTCTGTGAAGTGAATCTTAACTTGTGTTGTTTTTGAAAATATTGATTGAAACTTAATTTGAAAGTGTGTCAAGTTTGAAGTTGAAAGTTAAGAAATGGCAAAGAAAAAGAAAGTAATTTCATTTATCAGTGAATACGAAGAAGCACACGGAGTGTACCTTAACGATTGTGAGTATAAATTTGTAGATTCTTTACCAAAAAGTGTATTATTTTCATTGTCCCATTTAACTATGTACATATGTAGTGTAATAAATCTTACTAATATTATAAACGCGAAAGTTTGTATGGATGTATGTATGTTTGTTACTCTTTCACGCAAAAACTACAGAATGGATTTTAATGAAACTTTACAATAATATAGCTCATACATAAGAATAACATATAGGCTATAATTTATAAAGCTAGCTATTAATTTTAAATATATTGAAAATAATAATTATTGTTTAACAGAAAACGTCAAAATTTGAGATTGACATTTTGCAAAACGATGATTGTTAAATCAAAATTCTATTTTAGAAAATATTTAAATTAATGAATTTATTTGGAAGTACTCGCCTAATACGTTGAATCGAATCAAGAATTATATATATTTTAAATAAATAGGTTAAGAATTTTGGTATAAACGTAGATGGGACCTAGGAAAAGAAAATAGATTACTCGAAGTACTAATCCTACGCTGACGAAGTCGCGGGCAGAAGCTAGTATATTATAATGATTGGATTATAAACAGGAATTCAAATGTAACGTTGTCATCAATTAACCATTTGGTTTGTTGGCAGTTAAAATGTTTCCGTTAAATGCCGATTCTGATTTTGCTTCAGCTTTTGAACAAATTGTGATAAACAGAAGAGGACAACTATCATATTGTTGAGCTTTTCAGTGTATTACAATTTGGTAGAAAGCTGAAACCCAGATATGAATGCCCAGAATCAGCGTTTAACGATAACTTTTCAAACAACAAACAACTTTGCCTAAATATAAAAGTTTTGCATCGTTTGAAATTGAATGATAATAATAAAAATATTCGTTTTTATATATTTTATTTTTATTTTAAGTACACAATGTATTAATTTTTATTTTAACTTTGACTATCAAAATATGAAGTATTATTTTTAGGACATTATTTCTATAAAAAATTATATACTTTTGGGTTATTATACCGTGTTGCGCTACCTCCTTCTTTATCGAACTTTTCAGTCAACATTACAGTGACCATCATCAGATCTTTATGCAGACACAGGTGTGTAGTCTGAATTCTGTATTCGAAACTTGACAAATAAAGGAGGTACCGCAACACGGCGTAATAGTTCAAAAACAAGTCACGACCATATTACAATGTTAATTTGATTATGTTAGTACATTTCTACGTGACCATTATAATTTATAATGTGTAGGTATTATTTTAAATTAAATAAACAAAATAATTTGGGAGAGAATTTCTTTAAAACATCATAATCTTATCTGCACAGCTCTCTTATGTAGATTTTTAAATTTTTGTATAACTGTGTTTTATATCAAGCCATTTATAATATATTAATGATTTATTAACTAGTGAAATTGTTTTACGATTTTTTTTGTAGCTTATCGACTATTTTTTTCTCGCAAACTGTAACAATATCTCTTTATATCAAATCCAAAACTTTTTTAGGTTTCATGTAAACTAATTAACAAAAAAATCCAATCTTTGACAAATCTTTCACAATATCAATTGCGGTTGATGACTTTTGGAATAAATTGTTATTTTTTTTGAAGTGTCTTTGGTAAATTTTTAAATTCCGTTCCACTTTATAACATTGCTAAAATCATGTATCTCACAGTAATACAAAATGATATACAACAACTTTCATAAATCCGTATAAGCTTCTACCTTAAAATACACAATAATATCGACCTTCTGTGTACAAAAGAACACAAAAATACTCAAGGGGTCAATTAAATACATTGTTTAGCAAACAATTTAGTTATTATTCAATTAATTTACCTATTTATTTATGAATGAGTTATAAATATTTAATAAAATCTAGAACTATAAAACTGTTAAAGTCCTGCATTCTGATTGCGTTGTATTCGTTTTAAACATAGTCCAATATATTTTTTTAAATCTTTTCAGATGGAGACACCGATAGTGAAGTAGACGAGGATGATCCAACAACCTATTTCATCAAAGATCAAGCATTCTATGAAGATATCAAATTCTTCTTCATGTACTACAACCAGCAGGTGGCAAAACAGTACTCGGTAAGTCTCACCATCAAGCCCATCTAAATAATTTTGATAGAATCCAAACATTTTAACAGAATGACATCAATACGTTTAGTGGTACAACATCCTATTTCATCAAAGATGAAGCTTTCTATG
This sequence comes from Limnephilus auricula, assembly GCA_951813805.1. NCBI lineage: Eukaryota > Metazoa > Arthropoda > Insecta > Trichoptera > Limnephilidae > Limnephilus > Limnephilus auricula. The sequence continues at coordinate 7,357,685 of OX638401.1, forward strand.
AAGATATCAATTCTTCTTCACGTATTACAACCTACAGGTAGCAAAACAGTACTCGATTGGTCTCACCATCAAGCCCACCTAAATCATTTTGATAAAATCCAAACATTTTAATAGAATGACATCAATACGTTTAGTGGTACAACATCCTATTTCATCAAAGATGAAGCTTTCTATGAAGATATCAATTCTTCTTCATGTACTACAACCAACAGGTGGCAAAACAGTACTCGATAGGTCTCACCATCAAGCCCACCTAAATCATTTTGATAGAATCCAAATGTTTTAATAGAATGACATCAATACGTTTAGTATAATCAAATTTGGAAGGCGGGTATGGGTACAGCCGCTCCAGGAACCATTCGTCGGATAACCAACACCTCTCTTTTAGATCACCCCAAGAGGTTCGTGGTGTTTGGTGACTTAGCAGGGGTATCCGGATTCATGGGGTGTGGTTTTCTCAGGTCTTCTTTTCTGCGAATGTATCTCGCAACTGGGTGGTGAACTGAATCAAGAAAGGCTGTTTAAGAAGACCAACTGTCCAATTTGTCTATAATTTAAAGTTTGAAATAAACAAATAATTTAAAAAATAAAATCTTTTAATAGAAATGACCTTCAATAGCATCCTTTCAATAGAATGTAGCCATTTTTGTGTGAAACCCTTTCTATAGTATGTAATCGCTTTTGGAATGGAATACTTTTAATATATTGAAATCCTATTAACTAAATCTTTTTAAAAATCGTTGGGATCTTTTATTCTATCAAAAATTTATTTATTTATTTATTAGGAAAAGTTGACAGCAAATCTGAGATTATACAATGTTATGTTAATAAGATAGTTAATTATGCCAATTATGAACTTTCCACTGATAATAATAAATGATAAGGTGGTTTTTGATTTTCGTGAACATCATAACTCACAATCTACTTGACCGATCCTTTTGAAATTTTGTACCATTTGTAACTTTTTTTTCCAACTTTTTCCATTTTTTAATAACAGATTCACCGAATTTTTTTTAGGAAAAATCTCGTTTTTCACTTCAAAATGGTGCAAAAAAAAAACTCCCCCTGATACCTGAGAAAACATATCACCTTTTAAAAACATAATTTTTTTTGTTTCGGATTATCCGGTAACGAGTTATTACGATGTTCATTGCATAAAAAACTTTTTTTCGAGGCGCCTCTGGATCTGATTAATTTAATAGAAAATGTTGATAACTCTTCAAATAATATTGATATCATTGTTTTAAATCGTAAACGATTTCCTAAATCGGAAAATACCGGGTGTAGCGTTTCCATTTCATGACGTTTTTGTGACTTGCATTAAAAATTCTAATTTAATTTATTTTCTTCAACAGTTTCCTACCACTGCTGACAAGGAGAAGGAGAAGGAGAAGGAGGAAAAAATAAAAGAGGAAGATAAGAAAGAAGCAGATACTGATGATGATCTGGAATGGGATGCGGTCGAATCCGATAGCTTCCTAGACTTCATCGTAGCCGAATTTCTGGCCAATTGTGAAGAATTTAATGATGAAACTGATGAATCAAAGGATGATGAATCAGACCAGAAAAAGGACAACGAATGACTTGACTCCTTACTCCCTTACATGTTATTAATTTTATTAAGATAACCCTTTACCAAAAATTCTATTAAATATAATTATTATTATTGTCTTGGCCAATTGATTCTGGCCAATTTTTTTGACTCATGTAAATGAACCTGACATTGTGCATTACTTGAAATAAAACAATTGATTGTTCTTCATAAAAATGATTTTCTTTCCAAAACTTTCATAACCTTATACATTATTATAACTTAGTATTATATTTCATACACATGGAAACCTGTGCCACAAATGACTGGATACCTACATAAGTCTGCAACAAGAATTCGACTATAAATAAAACACATTTTTTATGTAAAACCACGAGAACAAATTAAATTGTACCCTGGCAATGATTGAGCAAAGCGAAACCGGTCAGTAAATAAATAAATTAATACTCATGGTTTTACACAAAATAAGCGTTTTATTTTTATTAAATATATTAAAGTGATTGCTTTCTACAATTATATAAGAATTAAAACGGGCTACAATCCCGCCTTACATCGTAAAATTATGGAAGGAAAGTATTCGTTTTAGGAACTTTTAAAAATAATATAAAATTATTATATTGTGTCACATCGTCTTTGACCACTTTATTATATATAATCTCCAGGGAATCTCCATATCCTATTATTGAATGACAAAGTGCAAAATATATTGTTTTCCCTTGTTTTATTTTATATATAATATTTCTTATGTTTGGGAAAATGGGTATTGTTTTGAGGAGTTTATTTGTGATTTGTGTGATGTGATGTGTCCATCTAAGATTATGGTCAATTACGATTGCTTGAATAAAATAATAAAACATACAGGTAACCCACAAAACCAGTATAAAACACGCATCACTCACAAACACACAATAATATAAATTTACCGATTTTAACTTTTTATAATATAATTTATTTTTTAACAATTATTGAAGCACTTATACATATTGAAAAAAACCTCCCAAGAAAAGCTACACGCCACCGACGGGACTCGAGCCCGCGCCCCTCTGATTGACGGTCAGCAGCTCTATCCACTAAGCTACGGCGGCTTATCTGTTACCCTTCAAATAATTCAGTATATACTAGTATTTCATTCAACATTTACCGCTTTATTACTCTTTTTTTTCACCTGCAAACAACCAACAATTTAATTTTTATATGAGAAAGGCATTGTAAGTGCTAACTTCCCACTAGGTAGCGTCTAAACATATCATGTCTACATTTTTCGGCGAAATACTTTAACTCGTCAAATATTGAATATTTTTAATTGATAAACTAATGTTAAAGACAAGATTTTATGCATAGAACCAAGTGTAACAATTATTATAATAATTATTAGCCTGAAACACTCATCCATATTGAAAAAACCTCCCGAGAAAAGATACATGCCGACTCGTGCCCCTCTGATAAGCCGCCGTAGCTTAGTGGGTAGAGCTCCTGACCGCCAATCAGAGGGGCGCGGGTTCGAGTCCCGTCGGCGGCATGTATATTTTCTCAAGGAGTTTTTTCAATATGGATGAGTGTTTTAGGCTAATAATTATTGCTTACAATAATTGTTACCCTTTCTGCTATGCATAAAATCTGGTCTTTAACATTAGTTTATCAATTAAAAATATTTTGTTTTTTAATTTAAAATGTCCATTTTTAATTTGAATTCATCTTAATCTTATGTTATTTTTTTTCTTTTCCTTCACCAACATTATATATATATATATTGTAAATGTATTATGTATATTTTTTTGTATGTAAAATGGAAGCACTAGTAAACCACCCAGTTTATTTTATTTATTCAAGTTATAACATAACTTGTTTTATAAGATATGTCCTGATATCCTGATGATAGGTCCCCATTATCGAAATACTATTTTATTGGATGTTCGAAAAAGTATTTAATAGTTTGGAAAAGTATTTAGTAGTTGGAAAAAGAACATTATTAACTTTTTCGTTTGTTTCAAGTTTCAGTGCCGAAGGGATCGTTAGAATCATTCGTTTGTTGAGATTTAAAAAGTGTAATAAAGTTTTATTACAGCTCGGTTCTTTTGGGTAAATATCATACTCGTTCAACCCAAAGTACAACCATTATAAAAGAAAAACAAATTAAAAACAGTTCTAAAAACATTGATTGCAAGTAATACGGGAAAAATTTGGAAGGCGGATATGGGTACCGCCTACCCGGGAACAATTTATTGGATAACCAACACCTCTGCCATAGGTCACCTCAAGTGGTTTGCTACGTTTGGGGACCTCACAGGGGTGCCCAGGTTCATGGGGTGAGGTTTGTACGGGTCTGCCTACCGATTGCGTGGCAGGCCAGATCGGGAGAGATTGGTTGAGGGAGACGTATTCTAGACCTCTCCAGCGGTACTCTCGACGGATGGATTAATTCGTCCGTCACTACTAAACACACTGACCCCCAGATTCCTACCCACCCCTCATACCCTTTTCCTTCCCAACACATCATCTCTTTCCTTTCCTAAAAAGAACCCTCCACACAGCATCCCCAAAGATGACAAAGTCCCCGAGGGGAATTATTTTCTTCAGAGCTATTGTAAAAAGAAACCCTCGTCCATTATTGAAGAATATTTTTAAAGAAACAATCCCGTTGTGCCTTTACAAAATTACACCTTTCAAATAGTTTTACTGGTTTTTGAGTTGTGGTTTTTTTAGTTGTGTGTTCTGAATGCATTAGGAGGAGGTAGTGGGTATCGCCAACCCGGGAACCATTTATTTGATAATTAACAACCCTACCATAGGACACCCCAAATGGTTAAATACGTTTGATTACCTAGCAGGGGAGCCCAGATTCATGGTGTGAGGTTTGCGTAGATCTTGGCGGAAAATGCCTTTGCCCACCTACTGCATGGCGAGCTGGATCGGGAGCGAGTGGTGGAGGGAGACCAAACCTACACATTTCTAGCCGGACTCTCTTAATCCATTGCCTTGCACCGCGGTGGGAGCGATGGATTCATACGTCCGTTAATTAACTCTTATGCAGCGATAAAAAGTACCAATACGCATTACGCACGGGGAGACAGATTGCGTTTTTTGTCAGTTTTTTGCCATTCCCTTCCACTAAAATACAATATTTTTATAATTTTTTTTATTTTTTTGGAAAAGAATTATACATATTATATCTTTCATTATTTATAAAGTGTTTTGACTGCCCAACTAGGAGGAATCCCGTTTTAGGGCAGTCAAATTATGATGATATATCAAATATATGGAATATGTTTAGTACAAAACAAAAAGAAATGGAGGAAATAAAAAGGATAATACTTTTTTTTAAATAATAGCAATAATTAAATAAAAAGTTCTTACGAACAAATTACTAGGGTTTCAATGTTTATTGGCGGGAACATGTAAGAATAATGGTAGGTTCAGACTGGACGACGTACGTACGCATCGCTACTCAAACAATGCTTAGCAACCCATACATTTTCTATGAAAATGGCCATAGACATCGCACGTCGCGATGCGTGTGGCCAATGTGATTCTAAAACATAGATTTTCATTGAAAATCTATGGTTGCTAAGCAGTCCAGATATTGTTAGGCGTAGCGATGGGCACGTACGTCGACCCAGACTGAATCTACCATAATTTGTTGGTATACGTAATTTCGTACGTATACCAAAAAATTATTCTTACATTTTCCAGCCAATAAACATCGAAACACTGTTAATTTGTTCTTAAGAACTTCAGTCCCGTTTTTAACAGTTTTTAGAAATAAAATGATCGTATTTAAGAATAAAAATTTTCTCCATGTAACTGGTTTTTGCATTGCAAATTTTAAGCCTAAATACATATTTTGCATAAAATTTTACTAATTAAATTTTAAAAAACTAACTTTTAAGTCCCTGTAATAATTCGTGGTCTGGAAATACCTACCGGTTTATACAGAGCATAAGACAGACTGTACATATTATTATAGTTATCTTATGAAATTGGCTACTAACCGGTCCAACAGGTGGCGCAACTAAATTGTGAATACGCCGAAACTGTTTCACTACAATGACATAATAAAAATTGACGTATTACAGTAAAAAAAACACGCATGTATGTAAGGCGGTAATGAACGAGTTCGTCGAAAATAAATTCATGGAAAGCAAATTTATCAACCAACGAGAGGTTAGGTTAGGTTAGGTAGGTTAGGTTAGGTTAGGTTAGGTTAGGTTAGGTTAGGTTAGGTTAGGTTAGGTTAGGTTAGGTTAGGTTTTCGAAAAAAAGTTCAGACAAAATTCGTTTTCGATGAACTCGCTTTCGAAGAACTCGCCGTGAACCATGTAAGGCGAATGAACGAAGAAAGGAGTATGAAGAGAATATATGACGCAAATACGAATGGTAGAAAAAATCGGGGACGCCCGAAGAAGACATGGACAATCGATTGAATCAGGTCAAGTCTCAGCATAGAAGAATATGTATGAGACGACGTATGAATGTGAATGAGTCAAGTAATGTGTGCCAAAACCGAGATTTTTGTCGGTCCGTCTCCGGGAAACGGTGTCATAGTTAGTTAGTTCGTCATCGACATCGAGTTTATCTGCTGAGTTTCAGCTGTCAGGAAGTAGGTTAATTTTCATTTCCAAGATTGGCATTCTTTCATTCAGTAAAACCAAATCGAAACTCAAATATATGAGAAAAGTTATGCCATTTACTTAGTTGGGAGAATTAGAATTTTTTTGCTTCACGCAATAAAGTTTTTTGTTTTATTTTTTATTATTTTTATCTCTCCTGGTCCAAACATCGCGTAAGAAAAGTCCTGAAATATGCCTTCTCACGGTTTATGAAGATATAAAAATATTTATGTATTACGTAATAAAAGAATGTCAAGTAAGACATTTGACAAACAAACACCATCTTACATAATAAACGTGTTCTCAATTTTCGCATTTTCGCCAAAGTTTGTATAATATTTTTAATCCATCCCAATTCCGTTACTTTTACGTTTAAAATAACTCAGGTATAGGGCATACGTCATTCCTATGTCTACCTACGTTAAATTATCGTGAAAACAAGCTTATGTGTCCAAGCGGTTAAGGCATTGTGTAAATTCTAACAATATTAACAATAAAACTTTAACAATATTATTGTAAAACAACTTCTTATTTAGATGACGTAATAATAATAATAAGGTATAAATTTAGACATTAAGATGAAACCGGTGGTGGAGAAATTTGAAAAATATATTTTTTACTAAATTGTTGCTGTCACCGTTGCTCTTACTCCACCGGATATTGAGCGAAAGGGACAATGCACCTCGGGCTACTAATACCTAACTAAAATCGAGGTTTGGTATTCCCTAATTTTCTCCTCCAAAAGTGGACTGATTTTCAATTTATTTTTAGCAACTACACAAGAAAAACTATTCTATATCAGTACATTTTACTTTTTTTTTTTAAATGTCTAGTTTGTAAACTGAACGTCTTTTGACGGCGTTTAAACAAGTCAATTTTATTGATTTTTGGAAGGTCATAACTTCTATAAAAAGTAACTTTAAAAAAAAAAAAAAACTAAAAGTACCGACACGTTAGTAGTTGATATATATTTTATGTAAAAACAATATTTTCTCTAGGGTTGAAATCCAGAGAGATAAATAGGGAATACGTTTGTATGGAAATATCACCGTCGGGTATCCCCTTAAAGAAAAAAAAATCAAAAAGCTTTTTTTTTATTTTATTGTGCGAAGTTCAGGCACAAATATTTACATTTTTAATGATTATTTTATAAAAATCATAATATTTCACATTATATAATAAAGGCCATAACCGAAAAGGGGTTCGTAAGTAGGAGATTGTGAACTTTAAAGTAGGTTTGTAGGCCCAATACTTTTCGGTTTATAAAAGACTAATCATAAAAACACTTTGATGTTAAAAAACACAAGAGTTCCAACTGCCTGGAGTCAGTGAGACTATGAAATCCCCAATTGGGGTATGTTGTGATGCTGAAGGTAGTGGGAAGGGGAAGGAGATTGGGAAGAACTTGGACAAGTACCGGGCTATTCAGATCTGATCCAAAACACCAAACACGACTTAACCCATTTTAAGCAACGTTTAAATTCTGAATGGTGGTATTACACCAAGGTGATACTGAGAGTATCTTCCACTCTGGAAAGTGGGGAAAATATACCTTATAATATTTTTAAGCTCTTCACATTAAAATATAAATTTAATTAACTCGTAAATATAAGTACATAATATCCGACACGAAGTTAACCAACATTTTTTTTATGTGAATATCGCACAAGAGTCCTCCTCTAACTGTCTGCTTCTAACCGTCTGGAGCCATTGACACTTTGGCGTCCCCAATTGGGGTATGTTGTGAGGCTGAAGGGAGTGGGGAGGGGAAGGATATGGAGAAGAGGAAGGTGGTGAAGTACCTGGCAATTCAGATATAATCACCAAACACGGCTAAAGCCATTTAAGATGGACATTTTACATCAGGACGATACTGAGAGTATTCTCCACTCTGGAACGTGCCGAAATAACACACATGAATCACATAAAATTCATTTTTTTAATAAGAAAAACTTTTTTTTTAACTTTAGAAGGTTATTCCCATCAATGTAATATATCATTGAAGAAGAAGATAACAATAATAATCTAAGTTTTAAAAACATGAAAATGAACAAGACACAGAAAAAAAAGATAATAGTCGCAACTGGGACTTGAACCCAGAACCTTACGTCTTACCGGGACATACACCTCTACCAATTGGGCCACTGCGATCTATGCGAGATTGTCGTAATTGTCAACTTCATATTTAAAATTTCAGAATTAACAATATTATCTTCGACAATTGGTAGAGGTGTATGTCCCGGTAAGACGTAAGGTTCTGGGTTCAAGTCCCAGTTGCGACTATTATCTGTTATTCATTTTCTGTGTCTTGTTCATTTTCATATTTTTAAAAATTAGATTATTATTGTTATCTTCTTCTTCAATGATACACTTAAAATTCACTTGAGCACGCCGGAATTTTAATCCGCCACCTCCGGATTGGTAGTCGAGAGTCTTACCCGTCGTTTACGGAGGCAACATTTATGATATTTTTATTGAAAGTATTATCAAAGTTTTTCCAAATTAGTACCAAAGTATTAATCTTTAAATGAAGTAAATACTTACAAATAATATACACATAGTGGTAATACCACCCAATAGAGAAAGTGAATTCCAAAATAATTTGTTAATGTTTATTTAGGGTTTTTCAAAGTATCTGCTTATTCTAAAGCGAACTTTATTAGGTTTAGTATCAAGGAAAATAAACACATTACAGATTTATTATGAAATTTGACTAAGGGTGACACATTAATAAATTAAACGCCTCACTAAATATTAACATAATGGATTATTTTCGAAAACTATTTTTTTATAACATTATTGTTAATATTATCCGCTATTTTTATTTTATTAAAAAGATTCAGATACCTACACGGGTATGATTTTAGATTTTCATGTCCAAAAATATTATTGTGTCTCGTTGCCCTTTCTCCTTCTTTGGGCCAATCTCTTGCGACTAATTTGACAAACAATACCTCAAACATTACCATAAACATGGGGCAGGGCCACACGCTTCTTGTTTTCCATGGGCTGCGGAAAGTAAAAACATTGTGACCCTGACTTGACTATCACAAAGTGTGTAAACATTTTCGTCGGAGGAGACGCCGCTTTTAGTCAACGTTTTGGACAACATGACTGTGTTCAAGTGTCCACCACAACGGCAGATATAACTGTAACAGATGGACAATATAAAGCTGTCCGAAACGTTGGCTAAAGAAAAAGGGAGCGCAATTCAATAAACCAAAAATCCAAAATGAAATAATATTTCAATAATTTACTCTTTTCGAAGTTTAAAAAAAGGAGCTAGTGAATCCTAACAGCTCCCAATCGTTTGGAATCAGATGAAATATTGCATCCCCGGGGTATGTTGAAAGACTGAGTGTAGTGAACAGGGAAATGAGATGGGGAAGAGGAGGAGGGGAAGTGATTGGCTATTCAGATCTAGTCACCAATCACGGCTAAATCTATTATAAAAAACGTATCGTTTTCGAAAGTTCGACTTTCATCAATGCAAAACTTAAAGTATCTATCACTCTTGAACGTGTCGCAAATATTCAACATATTATTTAAAAGTATTATTTTGCAAAATAACACACATTATTAAATTTAAAATTATTTGCGCACGCCAGGATTTGAACCCGAGGATCTTTAGCACTCGATTACAGCAGCCGTCGATAAGTTAAGTTTCAACGTATTATAAATTATGACTGGAATGTCTCGCCGGAGACATTAACGAAGGGATGTTAAGTTTCAGCGAAACCCGTTGTAGCGGAAAAGGATCGACGATAAAGATTGTACAACAAAAAGTAGGTGACTTATTCGCCAATATTAATGTCGATTAGATAAACTATACTTAGTATAGGTAGGATGAATCAAATAGCGCTTGCTGAATATACCTACGAAATAAGCTTAGCTCTTCCTAAACATCAGTAAAACCAGTGAGTCTATCCTGGCACTAACTCTTTGCCAAAAAAGGGCAGGGTATAGTGATGGTAATGTAATTTAAGATATTTTTTTATAATCAAAACCACAAAAAATCAAGTCCCTATGGAAAAAAACACGCAGGGCATATGTTATATTTGTGGATACTATGTGGAAGGTTTTTTAGGAAAAAAAAGTAAGTTCTGTTCGGGGTCAATTTATCCAGTAGGTCTTATAATTCCATTCCTCCCACTGCGGAGCAAGTCAATGGGTCGGGAGAGTCCAGCTGGAAAGTTTAGATTAGGTCTCCATTAACTATCCGGTCCACCCTGCATTAGGAGGATAAATGCATTCGCCGCCAAGACCTAGATAAACCTCAACCCACGAAATCGGGCACATAGAGAACCACTTGGTGAGACGTATGGCAAGTAATCTAATATTCTAATCATCACGCGCCTCCCTAAGCGATATTATTCTATGAAATTGTAAGTCATTTTTTTCGGTTCTCTTATTATTTAACGATTATTTAATGTAGTAAATCACCTGCAGTTAGAATAGAACTACGGAAAAAAAATTTAGAGCCTCCTTGAACTCATTTTTCACAAAAAAATCGCTATATAAATCATCCGTTTATATTATTATTTAAATGAGATAATATTGAAACACATTTAAAACCCTCTAAAATGACGAAGCACGTCGAATATGTAATTAAAATGTAATAAAATTAAAATAACACTTATTTTGAAAATAAAAGTAATTGGTTTGTAGTTAAAAGGCAATGACTAAGACATTTAAATTTATTTAACCAAATTAACAAGAAAATGCATCACGGGCAAGTACGCGAGTCATTAGGGATCATGTCATTAGGGGTCGTAAGGAATAAACTTCCCCAAGTAGGCCGGCCGAATTAACTATTTCACTAATGCGATTTTTCTGGTGCAGTTTTGATTGAAAACTGTATAAATAGCGCAAAATATTAATACATCAAACATTACCCCTTTGGAGAGGATCAAAGACGTTACTATTGCGACCCTTGTGATTTTACAAGTTACTTTTGTGATAATTCAAGTCGAACATTGTTTCCGAGTTGTGTGTTGCGTAATTTTAAATTCTCAGTTCTTCTGATCATATAGACTGTTTACTTTATAGAACGCGTTTAATTTGCGTTATAGTTGTGCTTATTTCTGTGGTGTGAAGTATAAAGTAAAAAGTTTAGAATGAGCTCCAACAACAACGAGAGAGAAGATAACCGCCCCTGGTCTGCGCCGATGTTCGCTGCAGATGAGGCCAGAGCAATGGAAGATGACCATTCTGATGAAGTCTTGGATGTCTCTTTCGGAGAAAGCACTCTCTCCGCACACAGCAGCATGTTTTTAGGAGGTAAGAAAGTTTAATGAGACGTTTTTTTTTCCGGATACGTGGTATTTTTTTTTTAAATACTCGAAATACTTAATATACTTAAACATTTTTTTAAAATACTTAAAAGAATTCAATTTTACCTAATTTTAAAGACAACTTTTAAATTATTAATTATTAAAAATATCTATTAAAGCGTTAGAATGTAATGAAAGATAAGATAAAAAATGTAACATATTAAAACAATATTTATTGGATAGTAATTTTAATGAATATATGACAAATTTGTGTTTCGACGTAAATAGTTCATATGTAATTTAAATTTGCATCCATTAAAATTCTTTCTTTTAACAGTTTTTTATTCTGTTTTTCATCATATTATAGAAATAAATATATTTAGTAATTTTTTTTGTGTTTGAAACTTACTTACAAATAATTGCCTCCAAAATCACGAAATATTTAAATCTTTTATCGCCAAAATTTTATAATTTAATACACAAATAAATAAAGTGGCACATATCCGTACAAGATATTTGATATACCTTCTTATTACAATAATAATTTTTCATTTTGGTTAGATATTTTGGCCTCAAGTCCAAAGTTAAGATTAATATTAAACGAGAGGCGCGTCCATCCCCTTAATTGGAATTTAATATCACGTTTGACCAAACAGATTTATTTAAAAAAATGATCTTTTTAAAGATATAAAAGAGCCTTCTTACCACATACTTATGCTTTTCATGATCTTTCTGAACAAGGATATATTGAAGGATTGAATTGGTCTGAGGATATAGTAGTGATTATTTGTTTCTGTCAACTATTATATTAAACAAAATTTGGAAGATAAAAATCCAAATATAAACCCCATTATTTAACCCGAATTTCAATTGAATGTTCGCTTGATACACTTGTCTAATAAGGTTTACTTTTCTTCCAGATTCAAGCTTCAGTAGTGATGGGAGTGATGATGCTGACCTAGTGGTTCTGCAAATTTTCCTACACGACACGTTGCCCTTGTATCACGAATATTTGGTAAGTCTAATCACCATCATCATTTAATATAACATTTCTAAAACAAACCTCTAAACATCACTGTTAAACCATTTAACATTTATTTAAAGTCAGCACAGAATGATACAAAATTCAGAATCGCAAATAACAGTAGTAATATTTTTCTAGTATAGTAATATTTTTAGGCAATGTTTTGCTGTCAAGGGCGCTGTGGAAAATGAACATTCTAGGCTTTAGCATATTATGTAGAGATACAGAAACATACTAAAGTTATCAATAATTACTAATGCATTCATGATTATTAGCCGACTAAAAACTTTCAGACTCGGTTACATATATAGTACTTTCAATAGCAGTAGATGGAGGCATTTTCGCACTATTACATGAAATAATCTTGTATTACTTAAGTGACTTTAATGTTAATAAGGATGATCCGTTACAATAATACTTGGATGATTTGTTTAGCGCAGTTTTTGTGAAAAATCAGCCTGAGGGCACTCCAAGCCTTTTCTCTGCACTTCTTACATATTCCAAAGATACCTACGAAACTTGTTCCAAAAGCTAATGTTTCCTTTTTTTCTCTAGGATTATTCCACTGGAAACGATGATGACACAGAAAGCCTGACTTCTGATGACTGGAGTCTAGGCAGTGCTGACATGGACATCTCTGACGCTTCCGGAGACAGTGATTATAACAGATTCTTCGACGATTTAGACCAAGAAAAAACATCCGAATCAAAATAATTCATTACTTCTTGCTCTTTTCCTATTGTCTATTATTATTTTTATGTAAATATTGTATAATATAGCACTAGTAATATAATATTAAATTATGTAGGTATATCTGAAATTAGTAAATATAGCTGTAGAAACTATTTTTATGTATGTCGTGTACTATTAGACTACTTATTTTATAATTAACTGACTCTTGTATAATACAGGTTTAATGTGTTTGTAATATATTTGAATTAAATATAAATTAATTATTATTAAACTTATTGTTTTTATTTCATTGTAATATCTTTTTTAAATATTTTTTTTAAAGTTACACCCACCAAAGAAATATTAATCATTGAAAAGTAAGATGATACTAATAAATCTAAGTGAAAGAGGTATTAATTACTTGAAGGTATTAGAATTCGGAATTTAAATGTTCGATTTGGTTGAAGCATCGTCTCGGTAAAATAAAGATCATGGGTTCGATTCCCAGTTGTGACTGTTATCCTTGTATTTTCTGTGACTTGTTCTTTTTCTTGTCTAAGCCTAAGGCAAGATCTTGGCTTAGTCCACGAGGTAGTGAATTGGGCCATTAATACATAGTAACGCTGGTATTGTGTTTACATTAAAGTCTACTACAATACAATCAAAATCAGTTTTAGTACAAAACTGAGTCTGTAAAAATCTGTATGTTTCAGAAAATGCAAGTATAACGTAAGAGTAATTGAAAATGTTGTGTTGGATTCTGAAGTGCTTAACACATATTTATCCATTTTGGAAAGGAAAATTTCCCCTTAAAATCCTTTGAAATGGTGTCATAAAACATTTATATATATTTTAATATGAATACCGCACAAGAGTCCTAACTGTTTCCTCCAGGAGCCAGGGAAACTATGGCATCCCTAATTGGAGTATGTTGCTAGGCTGAAGGTACATGGAGAAAAAAATATTCGAAAAAACGATCATTTTAATAGTAAAAACGGTTAAAAATAGGACTGAAGTTCTTACGAACAAATTAACAGTGTTTCAATGAATAATTTTTTGGTATAAGTACGAAATTACGTATTCCAACAAATTATTCTTACATGTTTCCGCCAATAAACATTGAAACCCTGTTAATTTGTTCGTAAGAACTTCAGGCCCTTTTTTTAACCGTTTTTACTATTAAAATTATCGTTTTTTCGAATTACATTTTTCTCCTTGTAGGATGGAGAGAAAGGCGTTGGGGATGAGGAAGGCGGAGAAGTACCTGGCGAATCAGATCTTGTCACCAAACACGGCTAAAGCCATTTCAAGAAACGTTTCAATTCTGATTGGAATGGTGGTCTTACACCAGGGCGATACTGAGAGTATCTTCCACTCTGGAACATGTGTTAAATATACTACATATTATTTTAAATGAATAAATTGTGAAATAACACAAATTAATCAAATAAAATAAGAATAGTAATGTAAGTAATATTATAATAAATGGTTGAAAATTATTTATTTAGTTGCATTTTTCAAAACCTTATGATTTATGGAATTAGAAGTCAATGAAATTATTTTTTTTCATTTTCTTGAAAGAGGAGATTGAGGAAAAAAATCATCATGGCTTATGTTTTCTGAAGGGAAGCTGTGTGGAGAGTTTTTAAAAGGGAAACGGAGGATAGGAAGTTCTGGGAAGGAAAAGGGTATGATAGGTGGGTAGCAATCTAGGGTCAATAAGTTCAAGGATGTATGAAGTCATCCCTAACACTGCGGTACAAGGCGATGGGTCGAGAAAGCCCGGCTGGAGAGGTCTAGGTTAGGTCTCTCTGAACCAGGCTCTTCCGATCCGGCCCGCCATGTAGGCAAACGAACCTCACCTCGTGTATCTGGGCAGCCTGCTAAGTCACCTAACGTAACAAACCACCCGGGATGACCTATCGCACGAGTATTAGTTACCCAAATAATAATTCCCGGGGCGGTGGTACCCATATTCGTCTCCCAAATTTAATTTTATAAATTTATTTAATTCCCCTCAACTCTTTTTAATCCACATTTATTATTCGTGCGATTAGCAGAGATACAACTCATGAATCCGACCATGAATAAGCAATGAAGTTCACAAAACGGCCAAACTACTGCCATAAAGAACATTATATTTAGTAATTAAACTTTATTTTCACATATTTTCTTATGCGAGTATTATGTATGATTTCATAGTGTTTTCACACAAATGAAGTATTAAATTCCGCAAGTCTAAACTTAAACTTTAGGTCGCACAGTTTATACCCGCGCTGTGCAGGCGGGTTGCCAACAGAGCATCGGAGCATCTCATATCCCGTATCGCTCAAGAGTCGCAACTGCAAATAAAAACACAAAACTAAACATTGATGGCCATGAAGATAGCCAAAATAAAATATTATCTCTTTCAATCCGAAATAACACTAAAATGCGCGATACAAATTTAATGTTTTTATTCTTATTGTAAAATTGAATATGGAGTGGTTTCAATTTTTAAATAATGTTTTAAGCAATTGTACCACGTTGTAAAAAAGCGCCATGTTAAATATCGTGTGGCCGCCCTAGGAAAGAAAAAAGAAGCAGGGTTTGACCACACATAGGATGGACTGATGACCTTTAAATATAAATAACCCGCTATAGATGGGTGAGAACCGCCAAGCACCGAAAGAAAAGTCTTATTTAAGAGAGTGTTCTACATTTAACCAAGGGCTTCAAAAAATTCAATTATATTCACAAATATATTAAAAACAAATCACTACGCATTATGAACGATTTGGACAAGAGACGTTATAAAATTACAGGCATGTAAAACGCATAAAAATCTATATATGAATAACTAACCCACAGCAAAACATCGGTCATAAAGAACATAATATTTACGCAATTACACTTTATTTTTTGTATATTTTCTTTTAGGAGTATCGCTCAAGAGTCAAACTTGTTCCCAACCGTCTGGAACCATGACACCTCCAATTGGCGAACATTGTGAGGCAGAAGGTATCGTGAAGGGAAGGAGATGGCAGGAGGAAAGTGAAAAAGTATATGGCTTTTTAGATCTGGTCACCAAACATGGCCAAAACAATGTCGAGGAATGTTTCGATTCAGAATATATACTCGTAGATTCAGTACCTACTACAAATCACTGCGGAACGTGATGCAAATATAGGTCATACATTTTTTTTTTTTAAATAATAAACTGGAAATAACACAAATTAATAACATTTTAATTTACTTGCGCACACCGCATCGCAGCCAAAGATCGTATCCATGGCGGCCTCCATGGTCGAGCGGTAATGCTGTCGTCAGTATGTAGTCAGTATCTGTCAGTAGAGCAATCCGAGGTCGAAAGTTCAAATCCCGGCGAGCGCAGGAAAATTTTAATTTTATTGGTTTATTCACATTTAAACATTTAAAAATAATATAAGGTATATTGTGGCACGTTCCAGAGCGGAAGATACTTCCAGTATTGCCCTGTTGTAAGTTCACCATTCAGTATTATCAAGTAATACCCCACCTTTCTCTTTCCCATCTCCTTCCCCTCCCCGCTAGCTTCAGCCTCAACATACTCTAATATGAGATGTTGTGATGTCATACGAGATGCTTTAGTATCAGTTGCGACTCTTGTGCGGTGTTCTCATAAAAAGTAATTCAAATAAATAAAAACGAAAATTTCAAATTTTGAGGCCGAGATGATATAAGTTAAATAACAAATAAACATTGTTTCACAACGTTGAAATGGCGTGCTGCATTTTAAATATGCCAATTCCTAGGTAGGCAAAAAAAACGAGATCGACCATACATAGGATGGAATGATGACCTTTAAATATAAATAACCCGTTATTTTAATTTAGATTATTATTGTTATCTTCTTCTTCAATAACATATAACCCGCTTCAGATGGATGAAAACCGCAGAAAATCGAAAAGAAGTCTTATTTGAAAAATTTAATTACAATCTATATGTAAACAATAAACAAATACGTATTATTAACGATTTGCGCGTAAGACGTTCTAATTACAGGTATGTATAATGCATTTAAATCTTTTAATGAATAACTAAAAACAGGAAAGTGAGTCATAGATAAGTAGGCAATAATGTCATTAAGGGGTGGTTAATACCCTAAAATCCCCAAGTAGCGCTGGGCGGATTAATTGTTCCATGAATGCGTTTATTGCTGCATCTTGGATTGAAAACTGTATAAATAGTCCGAAATATGGAATAAATCTATCAGTACCTCTTTGGAGACAATCGAAGTAGTTACCACTGCAAGTTACCACTGTGTGTTCATAAGTTATTGTGATATTTGTTAATTTGAAAGAGTGTTCAGTGTTCGTTCGATATTTTAATAAGTGTATATTTGTTTCTGAAGTGTGAAAGAAAATAAAAATGAGCTTAACAAAGAATAGGAGAGACACCACCTTCCCCTCCTCGCACTTGATGAAGCATGCTGCAGATGCGTCCAGAATAACCAGAGGAATGGCAAACCATCCTTCTGATGTATCCAGAGCAACCCTGTTTTATCTTCCTTACGAAGCCAGTGGAACCACTTTCTATCTTCCTCATCAAGCCAGAAGAACCACTGTTTATCATACTCGTGAAATCAGAGGGGAGACTTATTATCTTCCTTATGTAGTCATGACAGAGAACTATCCCGGTGAAGACCTTAACGCATCCTCCAGCAGAAGCACCAACTCTGCTGAAAACATTAGCGAAAATTTAGGTAAGAAATTTAATGATTTTCCGTTTCACTGACTTAGAAATTCATTTAAAGATATTAAAGTTTTTCGAATGAATTTTAAAGCTTTCATTGCATAACATTTTTTTTTAATTATACAAATTTTCCTGTTAATTTTTATTTTAAATTAAATTAAAACAAATAACCGATGGTTTCTTCCCTGACGAAGAAACCATCGGTTTTGAAACATGTAGGTAATTGTGATTATATTAGTGGTTTAAACAAAGTTATTTGTTTTAATTTAATTCAAAATGACGCCACAAAGTGATTTTGCGAAGTTTGAAGAAATAATTTTTATTTTATTTTCCGTTGAATCGAGATGTCCAATTAATTCACGGTGCAATGGCGTACGAATTTAATTTATTAGCTTCTAAATCTTTCAGATTGATTGGTTGTAATTTGACTATAAAATATTAATAAACCATAGCATTCAACCCGAGCTTTCACTGTAATGTAAGCGTCACAATCTAATAATTTTGCCCTTTTTCCAGATTCAAGCATTAACGGAAAAAGCAGTGATGACTCAACCAGGTCTCAGGAAGCATTCCATGACAAAGACTTGCCGATGAATCCCCTACATAATATTACGGTAAGACATCTTGATCCAAAGTAACTTGAAATAAATAAACCATAACACTGAAATTCTTATACATTGTTCGACCATCTTGTCCTTGCAATTTTAAAATAATCATATTTTCCAAATAAAATCATAATATCATCTACTTTTGATTTAAACTGTCTGGTTGTCGCTATCAAAGAGACAACATTAATGTGATCACTTCCCACACTTCGCATCCCTATGGCATTTTTGAGACGTAATAATTTTTTAGCAGGTATTTAATAATTTCTCAATTTTCTGCATTATTCTCTCAACATTGAAAATTTTTTACTTAGGGTGTGACTTGTTAGCTTGTTACTTTATTCAAAATATTAATTTATGTTGTCTTCCCTAGGATGACGAGAGACAAGGCGGTGGTGAGAAGATTCCCAGGGCCTTCTGCTACGATGATGACTTCTTCCAGAGAATATTCGACGATTTCCTTCACTGGTACTAACATTCACTTCATGCTCAATATTTGCTTTGTTACTGTTGACTATCGTTTTTTACTTCATTTTGTAAAACTCTATTTTCATTTCTAAGTTAAATTTTAATACTTTGAGATTCCAACATAAAAAAGGTTTTTTTTCTTTATTCGTTGCATAGTTTATTACATTAGTCGAGAATTTTCTACCATAATGCAAGGCACAGGACCGAGTTACGGCGGCCGATGATGGTTGATTCTAATGGTTATATTTTTATGTATAAACTGTGTAGCACTTAATGTTTTAATTTAATTTTTAGAACTCTGTTTTCATTTCTATTTTTAATGCTAATATGTTGACGTATCAACTAAGAAAGTCATAATATGTATAAACATTGTTTTTAATTTTTATGTGTAAAAGAAATCCGTTTCCCTTATTTTAGTTTAATTTTACTACTTTGACATGCACAGTAAGAAAGTTATTATGTATTAACATCGTTTCACCATATTCTATTTATTTAAATTTATTTCAATCAACACCGTCATCATTGTAAAGTCGGATTTTAAACTTTATATTTATAACTACTAAGAATATTGTTTATAAGTTCTTACTTAAAATACAGCAACCAATTGTTAAAGTATGCCAATTACCTCACACTGTATATACATATTATGTGTGTCCTATAGATGCTTGTTTCAATCGTGTAAAAAGTAATGATTTTTTCATCAAATAATGTCTCTCTGTTTATCTCTATTAAATTCATATCGCTAAAATATCGGGCATAATTTCCGTAACTTCTTAAATTTAACGTTTTATGCTCTGTAAATATACAGCCTCAACTATGCTAACCTAACCTAACAGTTAATATTGCTAAATATTATCTACTCCAAATTTTAAATAGCACAAGTTCTATTTGTGCGGTGTTCACAAAATACCCACTCTATATCATTTACCATTTCCATAGGTACACACACAATTTAAATATTGTGTAGGTATCTACTATGAAATGAAATTTTGAATTGAAATAAATATTTAACTAAAATATTCCCATATAACTCTAATAAATGTTTCTTATCTTTCCAGATTCGATCGTCAGCAGTGAACACATTGATGACGAGGATGGGATGGTTCGGGCAGTTTTCTATGCAGACATATTCGCCGTACCGATGAACCCCCTATTAATGGTAAGCCATCAAACAATGATTTTTTTTATGAGAACAAACTACCATCTCGGAGAATATTGTAAACACTATTCACCATAGAAAATATTGAAGTCTATCCAGATGATTAAATAATATAATAATTAGAATAAAACAAAACTTTGTTTGAATACCAATTTATTAAATATATAAATCTAACCGGTTTTGGTTCAGCCTGATCAGGTAATTGAATCTATAAAAGCATATTTTATAGATGTAATTTATTAAAAATTATTTTTTTTAAAATTAAATTTATAAAAAACGTTTTTATATAATCCTTATGAAGGTTTAGGCTGAACAGAAACCGGCTGGTTTTATATACTCAATCAAATGGAGTTCGAACTTAATTTTATTCGAATTATTATTAACTCTATCCACAGAGTGTTTGCTTCTTGCGAAAGATTAAATAATATTAAATGTTTCATTCATTTCTTCAGCCCCTTTTTTCCTCCCTACTACAACAACTATCTTATCAAGTCCCATGTCCACTCGTTTTCTGAAAAATGCGTTCACAGCATCCCCAAAGATGACGTAGGCCTTAGCAATGACAATTTACTTTTTCAGTTGTTTTTATTAAAAAAACGTATCTTTTGATTTGAAGTCAAAATACCCAACCAGACAGGTTTGCTTTTAAAAATCAAAATGCAAATCAAATATCTTGCACAGGTGTAAGATATTTTATCTATTTGTATTTTAAATTACGAAATATATTCTTGATTTTTCATGATTTTAGAGCCAAGAGAAAACATTCGCGATTTTAATGTTTATGTTATATTTTTCAATAAAATAGCTCAAATTCGTATAATATGACATTAAAACATATGCCTTATCTTTTGTTTTCCAAAAAAAAAAATTTTTGTTGATCATTTTGTTCACTAATCGAAAATGAACGTTGAAACAGATCGCTCAGCCGTTCGTTCCCTTGTAATGTGTTACTTATATTCAAAAAAATAATATTTGTTTCTTTTCTTTCCCAGGATTATTCGCTGATGGTGACGACGAGGAGGAAGCAGAGGACTCGGATAAGCAGAGAAAACTCAAGGACTTCTTCGACAAAATCTCCCTCAACAAAGCTTCGACTTCCCCCGGCAAAACTTCGACCAATTCTTCGACTACCACGACGAACAATAAAAGTCTGCTCCGGAGTGATCCACTGTAATACGTCATGCTCCATTTATTTGAATTTTTTTGACAAAATTCATAAGCGTTATAATGTATTATTATTTATAAAGTACTCCTTGGACCTAATTTAATTTGAACATGTTCTTTTGAAAATTAATTTTATTTGTAAAACTTCGATTTAAATATAACTATATGTACGTATGAAATGTTTATTGTAAAATTAACTTTACTTTTAATTTAACTACTTGTTTATTTGTAAATTTTTATGTGTATTTCTTTTACAAACTTCATAAATGTTGTAAATATTATTCTGTTTAAAGTACTACTTGGACCTAATTTAATTTAGACCTATTATTTTGTAAATTAATGATATTTGTAAAACTCGATTTTAAATATAGTTTCTGTACTTATTAACTCCTTATCGTATAGTTAACTGACTCTCTAGTTTTCTTTCTAGTGGACTTCTTTTTTAAATGTATAAAAATATCTCATTTTACGTAAAATAAAATATTTTTAAAATATATGTTTCTATTTTTTTTTCAACATCCATATTCTTCCATTTATTCTCCAATCCATTTTCTCCCAATCTGCTTGGAATTATAAACAAAACTACGATTAATGATCTTGGAAAAGCGGTGACATCCTGAATACTCTGGACTATAATGGTGTGATTTAAACTGATAATTTCAAATAACACTCATAAAGGGTCATAAAAAACTGACAACAGTACCTAAAATAAAATAATAAATACTGGTTTGGGCATGTAGAGCGAATTCACGTGGTAAGGAGAACATACGAACATGGTAGAAGAAGTCGTGGACGCCTGAGGAAGATATGGCACGACTAAGTAAATCAGATACATGAGTCGGGCCATGTCAAGAGTCAGAATAATAGAAGAGCACGTATGAGACGATGTATGAATGCTAATGAGCCTTCTGCCTACCTAGTTAGTTAGTTAGACTCTCGTATATAATAACAATACAAGTTATTTTCGTAAAATATCCACAGCTAGGACATTTCACAAGTCTAGTAAATAATATAAAACTTAACCTAGTTAAGATTCCCTAAAAAAAATCCGAACAGATGTCTAGGTACTTAGTTTTTTTTTAAATTTTTTAAAAGGTAATATAGTTTTTTTTGTGTTTATAGATATGGTTTTCACAGAACCTGAAAATTAACTCGTAATTAGAAAAATTGTTCAAATTCTGTGAAACAATTGGTCATAAGATATAACTACATTATTACATATAAATATTAAAATTACCTATACCTAACAGTTACCTGTCATTGGATTCATCAACATCTTATTAGTAGGTAAAACATAAAACGAGTTTTAAAAAAAATACCACAGCAGACCGATAAGATTCTTGTGCTAAATCTAATTTACACCATGATATAATTATTAAAAAGCCAACTTTAGGATTCCAGTATTTATTATCATGTGAACTGCATTTCTGCTTCAACAAAATAAATATAATCAAGTAAGCTTTGAATTTCCGCAATAAAGACTCCGTTTTTACATTGCATATAATATTCCAGTAGTCTGTAAATGTTCTTAGAGTTCACGGGGCAAAGGAACAAGTGTAACCTTCGGCTGAATTCCCAGCCTTTAAATATTCCACAACCAATCTTCAGTCAAACTGCCAGAAGAACGGGACCACGGAGGGAAATGCTTCCCAATATTGCACATGGACTTGAATTATTAACTTAACAAGATAAGAGACTTGGGTAGAATTGAATTGGTTTGTGGTACGAATTCTTGGATAATTTTTATACAGTTTATTTTTGGGTTAATATTCCGTGTTGCACTACGTCCTCTTTAACCAACGTTTCGGAGAGCGTTACATTGTTCATCATCAGGGCAGATGATAATGGACATTGTAACGCTGTCGGAAACGTTGGCCAAAGAAAGTATTGATTCACGGCATAATAGCCCAAAAATAAATCAATTAAATACTTTTTGCCGTGAAAATCTATTATAAATTTTTATGCAGCCTATTTTGTGAAATATTTCTTCATGAGCTCCGTGTAAGCTAGAAAATAATATTTTAAGGCCGTTGTGAAATAACACAAAAATAAATTAATGACGTTCAGATTTGTGAACTTGTCGTGAATTCATGACTCATTTATAATACAAGAAAAGAGATTTTTTTGATTTAAAAATAGTACATCAATAAACGGTTTCTCAAAAGATGCGCGATCTGTACATTTGGAAGTTTTCCCCGCTGCGTGCTGTAGAATTTGGCAGCCACCTCTGGTCTGGAGCCTTAAATACTTCATAAGAAAGAAAAATAATACAACTTAAAAAATCTTTTTAAACAGAATCGAACGATTCGTTTGATGTATTTTTCTTAAAAAATCGATGGTAATTTTTAGAACCCAAGCGTCAGATGGGAACGCCTTCTTTGTTTTTACCGATAATTTAACGGAAAATGCTTATCACATGAAAATCGAATATTTTTGTGAAAAATCAACTCAAGTGCGCTTCCAATATATTATGAATTCCCAGACTCTATCTGTTTTTTTTTGTTTTTAACAAAAAGATACCGAAAACATATTTATCTGGCAGGTTACTTCCTATAGACACACTTTTGTCAGAAAGTTTATGCTTGGAGAAGATAAGACTTTGCACGCGGAAGTTACTAAATTTAAAATTAGTCATTTAAAACACCGGACATTGCATTGATATTACATTTATGAGAACATTTTCGGAAACATCAGAGTTGATATTTATTATGATAGACTTGAGAAATTAGTACTCTTCTGATCTTGAGAATTTTCGCGAAATGATCTTAAAAAGTTTAAAAGTTCTTATGTCCTTTTATATTTAAACAGATAGTAAAATATTTAAGATGTCGCGAGCTGTGAAGGTATGGTATGACGTATTTGTGGATACTATGTGGAGATTTTCAGGGAAACGAAGAAGCGGAAGTTCTGGGAAGGAAAAATGTTTGAGAGTGGGTAAGAATCTGGGGATCAATGTGTTCAGCAGTGACGGACGTATGAATCCATCCCCCTAATGCGGTACAAGGCAATGGGTCGAGAGAGTCCCGCTGGAGAGGTCTAGGTTAGGTGTCTCTTAACCAGTCTCTCCCAATTCTGCGGTAACCGCCATCCAGTAGATAAGGCAAACGAATTCGATGCCAGGACCTAGAAAAACCTCACGTGTTGAATCCGAGCACCCCTGCTTAGTCATCGAAAGTAAAAAACCACGTGGGGCGACCTATGGCTACACGGAGAAAAATCGATTTTGATCGTCACGATAATTTATCAGGCCATATTTATAAAACATTCGTTTAGAAATCTTTTATCTAGTTACCCTGATAATACAACATGACGATACAACGAAAAAATTCGTTCTACTAATTGATTCTTAAATTTTCCCGACAATAAACATTGAAACCTGTTAATTTGTTCGTAAGAATTTCAGTCCCGTTTTTAACCGTTTTACGAATAAAATTATGGTTTTTCAGAATAAAATTTTTCTCCGTGTGGGATTTGGTTTTCCAATGAATGTTTACTGGGGCGGCATTGCCTATACCCGACTCCAGAAATGAAAAGATGGTTTGTCTTTTTTAAATAACATCTATCTATGAAATTTTACGTTATTTTTTTCCGGTTCTTACAAAAGATCATTTAATATAGTGATATACAGTTAGACTAGAAACATGGAAGAAAATATTGTAGAGCGCCCTTAAAGCAATTTTTCACAAAAAATCGTAATAGAAATCATCCATTTATATTATTATTAAATTTAGGTTGATATATACTGTAACAGATTTAAATACCTCTTTAAAATGACGAAGCAAGTCGAATACCTAATTAAAATGTACTAAAATTAAAATTACACTTATTTTGAAAATAAAACTAATTGATTGTAGTTAAAAGGCGATGACTAAGATATTTAAATGTATTTTACCAAATTAACAAGAAAATGCATCATAGGCAAGTACGCGAGTCATTAGGGATCATGTCATTAGGGGTCGTAAGGAATAAACTTCCCCAAGTAGGCTGGCCAGATTAACTATTTTACTAATGCGATTTTTCTGGTGCAGTTTTGATTGAAAACTGTATAAATAGCGCAAAATATTAATACATCAAACATTACCCCTTTGGAGAGGATCAAAGACGTTACTATTGCAACCCTTGTGATTTTACAAGATATTTTTGCGATAATTCAAGTAGAACGTTGATTCTGAGTTGTTTGCTGCGTAATTTTAAATTCTCAGTTCTTCGGCTCAAATATATTTACTTTATAGAACGCGTTTAATAAAGTTATAGTTGTGCTTATTTCTGTGGTGTGAAGTATAAAGTAAAAAGTTTAGAATGAGCTCCAACAACAACGAGAGAGAAGTCGACCGCCCCTGGTCTGCGCCGATGTTCGCTGCAGATGAGGCCAGAGCAATGGAAGATGACCATTCTGATGAAGACTTGGATGTCTCTTTCGGAGAAAGCACTCTCTCCGCACACAGCAGCATGTTTTTAGGAGGTAAGAAAGTTTAATGAGACGTTTTTTTTTCCGGATACATGGTATTTTTTTTTTTAATACTCGAAATACTTAATATACTTAAACATTTTTTTAAAATACTTAAAAGAATTCAATTTTACTTAATTTTAAAGACAACTTTTAAATTATTAATTATTAAAAATATCTAATAGTGCGTTAGAATGTAATGAAAGATAAGATAAAAAATGTAACATATTAAAACAATATTTATTGGATAATAATTTTAATGAATATATGACAAATTTGTGTTTCGACGTAAATAGGTCATATGTTATTTAAATTTGCATCCATTAAAATTCTTGCTTTTAACCGTTTTTTTATTCTGTTTTTCATCATATTATAGAAATAAATATATTTAGTAATTTTTTTAGTGTAATTTACTTACAAATAATTGCCTCTAAAATCACGAACTATTTAAATCTTTTATCGCCAAAATTTTATAATTTAATACACAAATAAATAAAGTGGCACATATCCGTACAAGATATTTGATATACCTTTTGATTACAAAAATATTTTTTCAGTTTGGTTGGATATTTTGGCCTCAAGTCCAAAGTTAAGATTAATATAAACGAGAGGCGCGTCCATCCCCCTTAATGGGAATTTTATATCACGTTTGACCAAACAGATTTATTTAAAAAAATTATCTTTTTAAAGATATAAAAGAGCCTTCTTACCACATACTGCTTTTCATGATCTTTCTGAACAAGGATATATTGAAGGATTGAATTGGTCTGAGGATATAGTAGTGATTATTTGTTTCTGTCAACTATTATATTAAACAAGATTTGGAAGATAAAAATCCAAATATAAACCCCATTATTTAACCCGAATTTCAATTGAATGTTCGCTTGATAAACTTGTCTAATAAGGTTTACTTTTCTTCCAGATTCAAGCTTCAGCAGTGATGGGAGTGATGATGCTGACCAAGTGGTTCCGCAAATTTTCCTAGACGACACGTTGCCCTTGTATCACGAATATTTGGTAAGTCTAATCACCATCATCATTTAATATAACATTTCTAAAACAAACCTCTAAACATCACTGTTAAACCATTTAACATTTATTTAAAGTCAGCACAGAATGATACAAAATTCAGAATCGCAAATAACAGTAGTAATATTTTTCTAGTATAGTAATATTTTTAGGCAATGTTTTGCTGTCAAGGGCGCTGTGGAAAATGAACATTCTAGGCTTTAGCATATTATGTAGAGATACAGAAACATACTAAAGTTATCAATAATTACTAATGCATTCATGATTATTAGCCGACTAAAAACTTTCAGACTCGGTTACATATATAGTACTTTCAATAGCAGTAGATGGAGGCATTTTCGCAATATTACATGAAATAATCTTGTATTACTTAAGTGACTTTAATGTTAATAAGGATGATCCGTTACAATAATACTTGGATGATTTGTTTAGCGCAGTTTTTGTGAAAAATCAGCCTAAGGGCACTCCCAGCCTTTACTCTGCACTTCTTTCATATTCCAAAGATACCTACGAAACATATTCCAAAAAACTAATTTTGCTTTTTTCTCTAGGATTACTCCACTGGAGACGACGATGACACAGAAAGCCTGACTTCTGATGACCGGAGTCTAGGCAGTGCTGACATGGACATCTCTGACGCTTCCGGAGACAGTGATTATAACAGATTCTTCGACGATTTAGACCAAGAAAAAACATCCGAATCAAAATAATTCCTTACTATTTGC
Organism: Limnephilus auricula; assembly: GCA_951813805.1. Lineage (NCBI taxonomy): Eukaryota > Metazoa > Arthropoda > Insecta > Trichoptera > Limnephilidae > Limnephilus > Limnephilus auricula. Next base: position 7,385,123 of record OX638401.1, read on the forward strand.
TCTATATTGACTCTATTATTGTTTTAATGTAAATATTGTATAATATGGTACTAATAGTGATAAAATATTTAATTATGTAAGTATATCTGAACTTAAGACTCGTGGTTATGTAAATATAGGTGTAGAAACTATTTTTATGTATGTCGTGTACTATTAGACTACTTATTTTATAATTAACTGACTCTTCTATAATATAGGTTTAATGTGTTTGTAATAGTTTTGAATAAAATATTAATTAATTATTATAAAATTTATGTTTTTATTTCATTGTAATATCTTTTTTTAATATTTTTTGAAAGTTACACCCACCAAAGAAATATTATTAATCATTGAAAAGGAAGATGATACTAATAAATCTAAGTGAAAGAAGTATTAATTACTTGAAGGTATTAGAATTCTGAATTCAAAAGTTCGATTTGGTTGAAGCATCGTCTCGGTAAAAAATGATCCTGGGTTCGATTCCCAGTTGTGACTGTTATCGTTTTATTTTCTGTGACTTGTTCTTTTTCTTGTTTATAATTATCTTCTTCAGTAATTAATTTAATATTTATTTCACTAAAATATAATTCAACCCTCATGCACCCGTTATCCGTGGTTCATATCATTAAACCCATTAAAACACCTACAAGACCAAAGGATTATAGCTAAGACTACAAACCTAAGGCAAGATCTTGGCTTAGTCCACGAGGCAGTGAATTTGGCCATTAAAACATAGTAACGCAGGTATTGTGTTTACATAAAAGTCCACTACAGTACAATCAAAATCAGTTTTAGTATAAAACTGAGTGTCTGTAAAAATCAGTATGTTTCAGAAAATGCAAGAATAACGTAAAAGTAATTGAAAATATTGTGTTAGATTCTGAAGTGCTCAACACTTATTTACCCACTTTGGAGTGGAAAATTAATCCTAAAATCCTTTGAAATGGTGTCATAAAACATTTATATATATTTTAATATGAATACCGCACAAGAGTCCCAACTGTTCCCGCCTGGAGCCAGTGAAACTATGGCACCCCTAATTGGGGTATGTTGCGAGGCTGAAGGTACACAGAGAAAAATGTTATTCGAAAAAAACGATAATTTTAATAGTAAAAACGGGACTGAAGTTCTTACGAACAAATTAACAGTGTTTCAATATTTATTGGCGGGAAAATGTAAGATGTAAAATGTAAAAATTAACCCTGTTAATTTGTTCGTAAGAACTTCAGTCACGTTTTTAACGATTTTTACTATGAAAATTATCGTTTTTACGAATAACATTTATCTCCGTGTAGGGTGGAGAGAAAGGCGTTGCGGATGAGGAAGGTGGAGAAGTACCTGGCGAATCAGATCTGGTCACCAAAAACGGCTAAAGCCATTTCAAGCAACGTTTTAATTCTGATTGGAATGGTGGTCTTACACCAGGGCGATACTGAGAGTGTCTTCCACTCTGGGACGTGTCGCAAATATACTACATATTCTTTTTAATGAATAAATTGTAAATATTGCTAAATATTATCTACTCAAAATTTTAAATAGCTCAGGTTTTCTTTGTGCGGTGTTCATAAAATACCTACTCTACAACATTTACCATTTACATAGGTACACAAGACAATCTAAATATTCTGTATGTATCTACTATGAAATGAAATTTTGGTATTAATATTGAATTTAATCATAATAAACTGAATTGCAATAAATATATAGTTAAAATATTTTACACCGCTTCAAAATGGCTTTATTGTGATCTAATAAATGTTTCTTATCTTTCCAGATTCGAGCGTCAGCAGTGAACACAGTGATGACGAGGATGGGATGGTTCGGGAAGATTTCTATGCAGACATATTCGCCGTACCGATGAACCCCCTATTAATGGTAAGCCATCAAACAATGATTTTTTTGTGAGAACAAACTATCATCTCGGAGAATATTGTAAACACTATTCACCATACAAAATATTGAAGTCTGTCCAGATGATTAAATAATATAATACTTAAAATGAAATAAAACTTGGTTTGAATACCATCTTATGAAATATGTAAATCTAGCCGGTTTCGGTTCAGCCTGATCAGGTAATTGAATCTATAAAAGCATATTTTATAGATGTAATTTATTAAAAATTATTATATAGATGTAATTTATTAAAAATTATTATAATAAATTAAATCTATAAAAAACGTTTTTATATAATCCTTATAAAGGTTTAGGCTGAACAGAAACCGGCTGGTTTTATATACTCAATAAAATGGTATTCAAACTAAATTTTATTCGAATTATTATTAACTCTATCCACAGAGTGTTTGCTTCTTGCGAAAGATTAAATAATATTAAATGTTTCATTCATTTCTTCAGCTCCTATTTTCTTCCTTACTTCAACAACTAACTCATCAAGTCCCATGTCCACTCCTTTCCTGAAAAATGCCCTCCACACAGCAACCCCAAAGATGACGTAGCCCTTAGCAAAGACAATTTTCTTTATCAGTTTTTTTTTAATTAAAAAAACAAATCTTTTGATTTGAAGGCAGAAATCCCAACCAGACAGGTTTGCTTTTAAAAATCAAAATGCAAATCAAATATCTTGCACAGGTGTAAGATATTTTATCTATTTGCATTTTAAATTACGAAATATATTCTTGATTTTTCATGATTTTAGAGCCAAGAGAAATCATTCGCGATTTTAATGTTTAAGTTATATTTTTCAATAAAATAGCTCAAATTCGTTTAATATGACATTAAAACATATGCTTTATCTTTTGTTTTCCAAAGAAAAAAATATTTGTTGATCATTTTGTTCCCTAATCGAAAATTAACGTTGAAACAAATCGCTCAGTCGTTCGTTCCCCTTGTAATGTGTTACTTATATTAAAAAAAATAATATTTGTTTCTTTTCTTTCCCAGGATTATTCACTGATGGTGACGACGAGGAGGAAGCAGAGGACTCGGATAAGCAGAGAAAACTCAAGGACTTCCTCGACAAAATTTCCCTCAACAACGCTTCGACTTCCCCCGGCAAAAAACTTCGACCAATTCTTCGACTACCACGACGAACAATAAAAGTCTGCTCCGGAATGATTCACTGTTATCCGTCATGCTCCATTTATTTTTATTTTTTGACAAACTTCATAAATGTTATAATATATTATTATGTATAAAGTACTCCTTGGACCTAATTTAATTTGAACATGTTCTTTTTAAAATTAATTTTATTTGTAAAACTTCGATTTAAATATAATTATATGTACGTATGACATACTTATTGTAAAATTAACTTTACTTTTTATTTAACTACTTGCTTATTTGTAAATATTTATGTATATTTCTTTGATGAACTTCATAAATGTTGTAAATATTATTCTGTATAAAGTACTACTTGGACCTAATTTTATTTAAACCTTAATGTTATTTGTAAAACTCGAATTAAAATATAATTTCTGTACTTATAATCTGCTTATTGTAAAGTTAACTGACTCTCTAATTTTACCTTTTTAAATGTATAAAAATCTCTCATTTTACGTAAAATAAAATATTTTAAAAATGTATGTTTCTATTTTTTTTTCAACATCCATATTCTTCCATTTACTCTCCGATCCATTTTCTCCCATTCTGCTTGGAATTATAAACAAAACTAGGATTAATGATCTTGGAAAAGCGGTGACTTCCTGAAGACTATGGAGTCACTGATAATGCCAAATAACACTCATAAAGGGTCATAAAAAACTGACAACAGTACCTAAAATAAAATAATAAAAACTGACTGATTTGGGCATGTAGAGCGAATTAACGTAGTGTAAGGAGAACAAACGAACATGGTAGAAAAAGTCGTGGACGCCTGAGGAAGATATGGCACGACCAAGTAAATCAGATACTTGAGTCGGGCCATGTCAAGAGTCAGAATAATAGAAAAGCACGTATGAGACGACGTATGAATGTTAATGAGGCAAGGAGTGTGTGCCAAGACTGCCTACCCCTTTTAGTTAGTGTCTAGGTACTTAGTTTTTTTTAATATGCGATGCTTGAAAGAAAAATGCAATATAGTTTGATTTTGTGTTTAAATATTAATATGAAATTAGATAGATAAATAAAACAGACCCATCAAAAATCACGGGATTTAAATAATACTTGCAAAGACTAGTTTTAAATATGTATATTTGTACCTACTCTTAACTGCATTGTGTGAGTAACCTTAAGTAAGTTATTTTAAGTATATCTGAACTTATGCTACTGTAATTAAATTACTTCTATTTTTAGTATGAAATATGATGTTGATATATAATTCCATTTCAAAAAATAAATATTTTCTAAATAAATATTATAGGACGGAGTGTTTCACAAAATTTAACAAAAATCATCAAATTTAGAAGTTAATTTTCAATGTCTGTAAAAGTTCTATTTAATTTCTGTTATTATATCAGAATGGCCGGTTAATTCACATAACTGAAATAATGACAGAATATAGATATAGTTTTCACAGAACCTGAAAATAAACTCTTTATTAGAAAATTTTTTGAAAATTCTGTGAAACCCATTGGATCCATCAACATCTTATTAGTAGGTATAAAAAAAACGAGTAAAAAAAATATCTCAGCAGACCAAGAAGATCCTTGTGCTAAATCTAATTTACACCATGATATAACTATTAAAAAGACAACTTCATTTGATAGTAGCTGGTTGGATTCCAGTATTTAATATCATGTAAACTGCTTTTCTGCTTCAACAAAATAAATATAATCAAGTAAGCTTTGAATTTTCGCAATAAAGAGTCCGTTTTTACATTGCTTATAATATTCCAGTAGTCTCTAAATGTACTGAGGGTATGTAATTGCGGCAAGAAACAAGTGTAACCTTCGGCTGAATTCCCAGCCTTTAAATATTCTACAACCAATCTTCAGTCAAACTGCCAGAAGAACGGGACCACGGAGGAAAATGCTTCCCAATATTGCACATAGACTTAAAATTATTAACTTACAAGAGAAGAGACTTGGGTAGAATTGAATTGGTTTGGAGTACGAATTCTTGAATAGTTTGTATACATTATAGTAGTCATCGATTCGGAGAGCGTTACATTGTCCATTGACAGGGCAGATGATAATGGACGCTGTAGGAAACGTTGGCCAAAGAAAGTATTGATTCACGGCATAATAGCCTAAAAATAAATCACTATAATAAACTGAGAATACTCCTCATCAAGACCTATGTATGGAGTATCTTGATGTACGGCTGCGAAACATGGTGCCTATCCGAAAGAGATAAACGGAGACTAGAGGCTTTTGAGATGTGGTCCTATAGAAGAATATTAGGAATTTCCTGGAGAGACCACATTACAAATGAGGAGGTTCTCCAAAGAATCGAAGGAGGAAGGCACCTGCTCAGAACCTTGTCCGAAAGGCGTGCAAGATGGATCGGTCATATAATACGACAAGAAGGCCTCTTGCATGCCATAATGGAGGGTATGACCGAGGGGACAAACTCTAGGGGACGCCCACGCCGAGAGTACCTGGAGGACCTGCTGGTGGACATGCGCTGCTCATCATATGCAGACCTCAAAAGAGCCGCACAAGACAGGGAAGAATGGAAGAAAAAGATAAAGGAAATTGCTGCAAACCAATCCCAAGATTGAAACCAGAGAGAGAGAATACTTATTACCGTGAAAATATATTATCAATTTTTATACAGCCTATTTTGTGAAATATTATTTCTTCATGAGCGGCGTATAAGCTAGAAAATAATATTTTAAGGCCGTTGTGAAATAACACGAAAATAAAATAATTATGTTCAGATTTTTAAACTTGTCTTGAATTCATGACTCATTTATATTACAAGAAAAGAGATTTCTTTGATTTAAAAACAGTACTTCAATAAACGGTTTCTATTCTATAGGTACTGACAGACAAGAATTAGCCTCTCAGAAGATGCGAGATCTGTACATTTGGAAGTTCTCCCTGCTGCGTGCTGTAGAATTTGTTCAATTTAAAGAAAAATATTAAATCTTAAAAAATCTTTTTAAGCAGAATCAAACGGCTCGTTTGATGTATTTTTCTTAAAAAATCGATGGTAATTTTTAGAGCACCAGCGTCAGATAGGAATGCCTATATTGTTTTTACCGGTAATTCAACGGAAGATGCTTCGATGAACTGGGCGCATAATCGAGAAACACGCCGAGTGCGGGCATAACGTTTGTCACATGGGGAATCGGATGTTTTTTATGAAAAATCAACTCAAGTGCGCTTCCCAATTTATTATGAATTCCCAGACTCTATCTGTTTTTTTTTTATTTTTTATATTAACATAAAGATACCGAAAACATATTTATCTGGCAGGTTACTTCCTATAGACACACTTTTGTCAGAAAGTTTATGGTTGGAGAAGATAAGACTTTGCACGCGGAAGTTACTAAATTTAAAACAGCGGACATTGCATTGATATTACATTTGTGAGAACATTTGCGGAAACATCAGAGTTGATATTTATTATGATAGACTTGAGAAATTAGTACTCTTCTGATCTTGAAAATTTTAGTGAAATGATCGTAAATAGTTTACAACTTCTTATGTCCTTTTATTTTTAAACAAATAGTAAAATATTTAAGATGTCGCGAGCTGTGAAGGTATGGTATGTCGTATTTGGGGATACTATGTGGAGGGTATTTTCAGGGAAACGAAGAAGCGGAAGTTCTGGGAAGGAAATATGTATGAGAGTGGGTAAGAATCTGGGGATCAATGTGTTCAGCAGTGACGGACCATCCATCACCCCTAATGCGGTACAAGGCAATGGGTCGAGAGAGTCCCGCTGGAGAGGTCTAGGTTAGGTGTCTCTTAACCAGTCTCTCCCAATTCTGCTGTAACCGCCATCCAGTTGATAAGGCAAACGCATTCGCTGCCAGGACCTAGAAAAACCTCACGTGTTAAATCCGAGCACCCCTGCTTAGTCATCGAAAGTAAAGAACCACGTGGGGTGAACTATGACCCTCACGATAATTTATCAGGCCAAATTTATAAAGCATGTCGGTTATGCAATGAATGTTTACTGGGGCGGCAGTGCCCATACCCGACTCCAGAAATGAAGAGATGGTTTGTCATTTTTAAGCAACATCTATCTATAAAATTTTACGTTATTTTTTTCCGGTTCTTACAAAAGATCATTTATTTTAGTGAATCATAGACAGTTAGACTATAAACATGGAAGAAAATATTGTATTGTAGAGTGCCCTTAAAGCAATTTTTCACAAAAAATCGTTATAGAAATCATCCATTTATATTATTATTAAAATTAGGTTGATATATACTGTAACAGATTTAAATGCCTCTTTAAAATGACGAAGCACGTCGAATACCTAATTAAAATGAAATAAAATTAAAATTACACTTATTTTGAAAATAAAACTAATTGATTGTAGTTAAAAGGCGATGACTAAGATATTTAAATGTATTTTACCAAATTAACAAGAAAATGCATCACGGGCAAGTACGCGAGTCATTAGGGATCATCTCATTAGGGGTCGTAAGGAATAAACTTCCCCAAGTAGGCCGGCCGGATTAACTATTTCACTAAAGCGATTTTTCGGGTGCAGTTTTGATTGAAAACTGTATAAATAGTGCAAAATATTAAGAAATTAAACATAACCCCTTTGGAGAGGATCAAAGACGTTACTATTGCGACCCTTGTGATTTTACAAGATATTTTTGTGATAATTCAAGTGGAACATTGTTTCTGAGTTGTTTTTTGCGTAATTTTAAATTCTCAGTTCTTCTGATCAAATATACCGTTTACTTTATAGATCGCGTTTAATTAAGTTATAGTTGTGCTTATTTCTGTGGTGTGAAGTATAAAGTAAAAAGTTTAGAATGAGCTCCAACAACAACGAGAGAGAAGCCGACCGCGCCTGGTCTGCGCTGATGTTCGCTACAGATGAGGCCCGAGCAATGGAAGATGACCATTCTGATGAAGACTTGGATGTCTCTTTCGGAGAAAGCACTCTCTCCGCACACAGCAGCATGTTTTTAGGAGGTAAGAAAGTTTATTGAGACGTTTTATTTTTCCGGATACGTGGTATTTTTTTTTTAAATACTTAATATACTCAAACATAATTAATATACTGAAAAGAATTCAATTTTACTTAATTTTGGAGGCAAGTTTTGTATTATTAATTATTAAAAAAATATCTTATACTGCATTCGAATGTAATGAAAGATATGGTAAAAAATGTAACATATTAAATCAATATTTATTTGATAGTAATTTTAATGTAAATGACAAATTTGTGTTTCGACGTAAATAGGTCATATGTTATTTAAATTTGCATCCATTAAAATTCTTGCTTTTAACCGTTTTTTTATTCTGTTTTTCATCATATTATAGAAATAAATATATTTAGTAATTTTTTTTGTGTAATTTACTTACAAATAATTGCCTCTAAAATCACGAAATATTTAAATCTTTTATCGCCAAAATTTTATAATTTAATACACAAATAAATAAAGTGTCACATATCCGTACAAGATATTTGATATACCTTTTGATTACAAAAATATTTTTTTAGTTTGGTTGGATATTTTGGCCTCAAGTCCAAAGTTAAGATTATTATTAAACGAGAGGCGCGTCCATCCCCCTTAATTGGAATTTTATATCACGTTTGACCAAACAGATTCATTTAAAAAAATTATCTTTTTAAAGATATAAAAGAGCCTTCTTACCACATACTGCTTTTCATGATCTTTTTGAACAAGGATATATTGAAGGATTGAATTGGTCTGAGGATATAGTAGTGATTATTTGTTTCTGTCAACTATTATATTAAACAAGATTTGGAAGATAAAAATCCAAATATAAACCCCATTATTTAACCCGAATTTCAATTGAATGTTCGCTTGATAAACTTGTCTAATAAGGTTTACTTTTCTTCCAGATTCAAGCTTCAGCAGTGATGGGAGTGATGATGCTGACCAAGTGGTTCCGCAAATTTTCCTTGACGACACATTGCCCTTGTATCACGAATATTTGGTAAGTCTAATCACCATCGTCATTTAATATAACATTTCTAAAACAAACCTCTAAACATCACTGTTAAACCATTTAACATTTATTTAAAGTCAGCACAGAATGATACAAAATTCAGAATCGCAAATAACAGTAGTAATATTTTTCTAGTATAGTAATATTTTTAGGCAATGTTTTGCTGTCAAGGGCGCTGTGGAAAATGAACATTCTAGGCTTTAGCATATTATGTAGAGATACAGAAACATACTAAAGTTATCAATAATTACTAATGCATTCATGATTATTAGCAGACTAAAAACATTCAGACTCGGTTACATATATAGTACTTTCAATAGCAGTAGATGGAGGCATTTTCACACTATTACATGAAATAATCTTGTATTACTTAAGTGACTTTAATGTTAATAAGGATGATCCGTTACAATAATACTTGGATGATTTGTTTACCGCAATTTTTGTGAAAAATCAGCCCAGCGGCGCTCCAAGCCTTTTCTCTGCACTTCTTACATATTCCAAAGATACCTACGAAACATGTTCCAAAAACTAATGTTTCCCTTTTTCTCTAGGATTACTCCACTGGAGACGACGATGACACAGAAAGCCTGACTTCTGATGAGCGGAGTCTAGGCAGTGCTGACATGGACATCTCTGACGCTTCCGGGGACAGTGATTATAACAGATTCTTCGACGATTTAGACCAAGAGAAAACATCCGAACCAAAATAATTCATTACTACTTGCTCTATTCATATTGGCTATTATTATTTTTTATGTAAATATTGTATAATATAATATTAAATTATGTAGGTATGTCTAAACTTAGTAAATGTAGCTGTAGAAACTATTTTTATGTATGTCGTGTACTATTAGACTACTTATTTTATAATTAACTGACTCTTCTATCATATAGGTTTAATATAGTTTTGAATAAAATATTAATTAATTATTATAAAATTTATGTTTTTATTTCATTGTAATATCTTTTTTTAATATTTTTTGAAAGTTACACCCACCAAAGAAATATTATTAATCATTGAAAAGGAAGATGATACTAATAAATCTAAGTGAAAGAAGTATTAATTACTTGAAGGTATTAGAATTCTGAATTCAAAAGTTCGATTTGGTTGAAGCATCGTCTCGGTAAAAAATGATCCTGGGTTCGATTCCCAGTTGTGACTGTTATCGTTTTATTTTCTGTGACTTGTTCTTTTTCTTGTTTAAAATTATCTTCTTCAGTAATTAATTTAATATTTATTTCACTAAAATATAATTCAACCCTCATGCACCCGTTATCCGTGGTTCATATCATTAAACCCATTAAAACACCTACAAGACCAAAGGATTATAGCTAAGACTACAAACCTAAGGCAAGATCTTGGCTTAGTCCACGAGGCAGTGAATTTGGCCATTAAAACATAGTAACGCAGGTATTGTGTTTACATAAACGTCCACTACAGTACAATCAAAATCAGTTTTAGTATAAAACTGAGTGTCTGTAAAAATCAGTATGTTTCAGAAAATGCAAGAATAACGTAAAAGTAATTGAAAATATTGTGTTGGATTCTGAAGTGCTCAACACTTATTTACCCACTTTGGAGAGGAAAATTAATCCTAAAATCCTTTGAAATGGTGTCATAAAACATTTATATATATTTTAATATGAATACCGCACAAGAGTCCTAACTGTTTCCGCCTGGAGCCAGGGAAACTATGGCATCATTAATTGGGGTATGTTGCGAGGCTGAAGGTACACAGAGAAAAATGTTATTCGAAAAAACGATCATTTTAATAGTAAAAACGGGACTGAAGTTCTTACGAACAAATTAACAGTGTTTCAATGTTTATTGGCAGGAAAATGTAAGAATAATGTACGAAATTATGTATCCTACCAACAAATTATTCTTATACGTTCCCGCCAATAAACATTGAAACTGTGTTAATTTGTTCGTAAGAACTTCAGTCACGTTTTTAACCGTTTTTACTATTAAAATTATCGTTTTTTCGAATAACATTTTTCTCCGTGTAGGGTGGAGAGAAAGGCGTTAGGGATGAGGAAGGTGGGGAAGTACATGGCTATTCAGATCTGGTCACCAAAAACGGCTAAAGCAATTAAAAGCAACGTTTCAATTCTGAATGGTGATCTTACACCATGGCGATACCGAGAATATCTTCTACTCTGGAACGTGTCGCAAATATACTACATATTATTTTAAATAAATAAATTGTGAAATAACACAAAAAGTCAAATTTATTTTATTTATTTATTTTTTATTTATTTATTAAAGAATTTTATACATAGTGTACATATTGTGTTATTTCGCCCGCCATGCTAGGGATGTCCCTGTGTTATGGCGGGTGAAGTATGCAGATTATATGGGTAATGAAGTACATTTACTGATTATATAATAATTAATAATAATAATAATAATAAATAAAAGAAGAATAGTAATAAAATATGATTAATTTTGTTGAATTTTTTCAAAACCTTAAGATTTAGGGAAAGAAGATTCTCAGAAGTCAATTATTATTTTTTTTTAATTTCATTTTCTCGACAGAGGAGGGTGAGGAAAAAATCATCATCGCTTATGATTTCTGTAGGGAAGCTGTGTTAAGAGTTTTTTTAAGGGAAACGAAGGAGAGGAAGTTCTGGGAAGGAAAAAGGTATGATAGGTGGGTAGAAATCTGGGTTCAATAAGTTCAGCAGTGAAGGATGTATGAAGCCAGCCCTACCACTGCGGCCATCCCTACCACTGCGGTGCAAGGCGATGGGTCGAGAAAGCCCGGCCGGAGAGGTCTACGTTAGGTCTCTCTGAACCTGTCTCTCCCGATCCGGCCCGCCATGTGTGCAAACGCATTTGCAGCCAAATTCGGGACAAACCTCACTCCATGTACCCGGGCAGCCCTACTAAGTCACCAAACGCAGCGAATCACTCGGGATGACCTATGGCAGGAGTATTAGTTACCCATTAAATGGTTTCCGGGGTGGTGGTACACATATTCGTCTCCCAAATGTAATTTTATAATTTCATTGAATTGCCCTCATCGATTTTAAATCAACATTCATGATTCGTGCGGTTAAGATAGATGCAACTCATGAATACGCAATGAAGTTAAAAAAATTGCAAAACATCTGTCATAAAGCACGTTGTATTTAGTAATTACACTTTACTTTTTACACATTTTCTTAAGCGAGTATCATGAATGGTTCACACAAACGAAGTATAAACTTGAACTTTAGGTCGCTTCCCCATCTCCTTCCCTCCCCTTCCTGCTATCTTCAGCTTCAACATACTCCAATAGGAGATGTTATGATGTAATACGTAATGCTATAGTATAACCGGCTCCAGTCGGTTGGGAGCAGTTTCGACTATTGTGCGGTGTTCACATTAAAAAAGAAATAAAAACAATAAACTACATTGATGGCCATGAAGATAGTAGTCAAAATAAGAAAATAAATATTATCTCGTTCAATCCGAAATAAAACTAAACTGTGCCATACAAAAGTAATGCTATTATTCTAAGAAAAAATTGATCGGAATAACCTTCAAAAGTTAAAAAGAGAGTTTTTCTTATAAAAATATGAATATTCATTTAGACTTTTATAAAAGCGTCAACAGGTGTTCCATAAAAATAAAATCGGATATATTTATCCGAGACACTATCTAGGTAACAAATACATTCTTTGCGCCCTTGAGGTGATTTCTCACAAAAACGGCGCTATACAAATTATCCAATTATTATTATTATTATTTGAATACTTGTTTCCAATAATAAAGGTAGCTGCCAATAATATGGAAAAAAATATTAGTCGAAGATAATATTGTTAATTCTGAAATTTGAAATATGAAGTCGACAATTACGACAGTCTCATAATAGATCGAAGTAGCCCAATTGGTAGAGGTGTATGTCCCGGTAAGACGAGAGGTTCTGGGTTCGAGTCCCAGTTGCGACCATTATCTTTTATTATTTTTCTGTGTCTTGTTCATTTTCATATTTAAAAAAAAGATTATTATTGTTATCTTCTTCTTAAATGAGTTATTATTCTTATTGTAAAATTGAATAAGGAGTGGTTTCGATTTTTAAACAATGTTTTACCACGTTGTAAAAAAGCGCCATGTTAAATATCGTGTTATCGTCCTAGGCAAAAAGAGGAAGCTGGGATCAACTGCACAAATGGGATGGTCTGATGACCTTTAAATATAAATAATCCGCTACAGAAGGGGGAGAACCTCCAAGAATCGAAAGTAAAATCTTATTTGGGAGAGTTCTACGTTTAACCAAGGGCTTCAAAAAATTATACTCACTAATATATTAAAAACAAATCAATACGCATTATTAACGATTTGGACAAGAGACGTTATAAAAATACAGGCATGTATAACGCATTAAAATCTATATATGAATAACTAACCCACAGCAAAATATCAGTCATAAAAAACGTAATATTTATGTAATTAAACTTTATTTTTTACATATTTTCTTTTACGAGTATCGCTCAAGAGTCACAACTGCTCCCAACCGTCTGTAACCATGGCACCTCCAGTTGGGGCTAGATTCAGTATCTACTATAAATCACTGTAAAAGGTGATGCAAACACAGGTCAACCTTTATGTTTTTAAAATAATAAACAGTGAAATAACGCGAATTAACCAAAAATTAAATTTATTTGCGCACACCGCATCGCAGCCAAAGATCGTATCCATGGCGGCCTCCATGGTCGAGCAGTAATGCTGTCGACTAGCAATCCGAGGTCGAAAGTTCAAATCCCGGCGAGCGCAGGAAAATTTTAATTTTATTGGTTTATTCACATTTAAACATTTAAAAATAATATAAGGTATATTGTGGCACGTTCCAGAGCGGAAGATACTTCCAGTATTGTCCTGTTGTAAGTTCACCATTCAGTATTGTATTGTAGTATTGTTATCTTCTTCTTCAATAACATATAACCCGCTTCAGATGGATGAAAACCGCAGAGAATCGAAAAAAAGTCTTATTTGAAAAATTTAATTACAATCTATATGTAAACAATAAACAAATACGCATTATTAACGATTTGCACGGAAGACGTTCTAATTACAGGTATGTATAATGCATTTAAATCTTTTTATGAATAACTAAAAACAGGAAAGTGAGTCATAGATAAGTAAACGATAAAGTCATTAAAGGGTGGTTAATACCCTAAAATCCCCAAGTAACGCTGGGCGGAGTAATTGTTCCATGAATGCGATTATTGCTGCATCTTGGATTAAAAACTGTATAAATAGTCCGAAATATGGAATAAATCTATCAGTACCTCTTTGGAGACAATCGAAGTAGTTACAGCTGCAAGTTACCACTGTGTGTTCATAAGTTATTGTGATATTTGTTCATTTGAAAAAGTTTTCTGTGTTCGTTCGATATTTTAATTCAGTGTATATTTGTTTCTGACGTGTGAAAAAATATAAAAATGAGCTTAACTAAGAATGGGAGAAACACCACCTTCCCCTCCTCGCACTTGATGAAGCATGCTGCAGACGCGTCCAGAATAACCAGAAGAATGGCAAACGATCATTCTGATGTATCCAGAGCAACCCTGTTTTATCTTCCTTACGAAGCCAGTGGAACCACTTTCTATCTTCCTCAGCAAGCCAAAAGAACCACTGTTTATCATACTCGTGAAATCAGAGGGGAGACTTATTATCTTCCTTATGTAGTCATGACAGAGAACTATACCGGTGAAGACCTTAACGCATCTTCCAGCGGAAGCACCAACTCTGTTGAAAACATTAGCGAAAATTTAGGTAAGAAATATAATGATTTTCCGTTTCACTGACTTAGAAATTCATTTAAAGGTATTAAAGTTTTTCGAATCAATTTTAAAGCTTTCATTGCAAAAAATTTTTTTTTTAATTAAAATATTTTTCCTGTTAATTTTTACTTTATTTTCCGTTGAATCGAGAAGTCCAAATAATTCACGTTGCAATGGCGTACGAATTTAATTTATTAGCTTCTAAATCTTGCATATTGATTGGTCGTAATTTGACTATAAAATATTAATAAACCATAGCATTCAACCCGAGCTTTCACTGTAATGTAAGCGTCACAATCTAATAATTTTGCCCTTTTTCCAGATTCAAGCATTAACGGAAAAAGCAGTGATGACTCAACCAGGTCTCAGGAAGCATTCCATGACACAGACTTGCCGATGAATCCCCTACATAATATTACGGTAAGACATCTTGATCCAAAGTAACTTGAAATAAATAAACCATAACACTTAAATTCTTATGCATTGTTCGACCATCTTGTCCTTGCAATTTTAAAATAATCATATTTTCCAAATAAAATCATAATATCATCTACTTTTGATTTAAACTGTCTGGTTGTCGCTATCAAAGAGACAACATTAATGTGATCACTTCCCACACTTCGCATCCCTATGGCATTTTTGAGACGTAATAATTTTTTAGCAGGTATTTAATAATTTCTCAATTTTCTGCATTATTCTCTCAACATTGCAAATTTTTTACTTAGGGTGTGACTTGTTAGCTTGTTACTTTATTCAAAATATTAATTCATCTTGTCTTCCCTAGGATGACGAGAGACAAGGCGGCGGTGAGAAGATTCCCAGGGCCTTCTGCTACGATGATGACTTCTTCCAGAGGATTTTCGACGATTTCCTTCATAGGTACTTATATTCACTTCATGCTCAATATTTGCTTTATTACTGTTGACTATCGTTTTTTACTTCATTTTGTAAAACTCTATTTTCATTTCTAAGTTAAATTTTAATACTTTGAGATTCCAACATAAGGTTTTTTTCTTTATTCGTTGCATAGTTTATT
This sequence comes from Limnephilus auricula, assembly GCA_951813805.1. Classification (NCBI taxonomy): domain Eukaryota; kingdom Metazoa; phylum Arthropoda; class Insecta; order Trichoptera; family Limnephilidae; genus Limnephilus; species Limnephilus auricula. The sequence goes on from OX638401.1 coordinate 7,400,919, forward strand.
ACATTAGTCGAGAATTTTCTACCACAATGCAAGGCACAGGACCGAGTTACGGCGGCCGATGATGGTTGATTCCAATGGTTATATTTTTATGTATAAACGGTGTAGCACTTAATGTTTTAAATTAATTTTTAGAACTCTGTTTTCATTTCTAATTTTAATGCTAATATGTTGACGTATCAACTAAGAAAGTCATAATATGTATAAACATTGTTTTTAATTTTTATGTGTAAAAGAAATCCGTTTCCCTTTTTTTAGTTTAATTTTACTACTTTGACATGCACAGTAAGAAAGTTATTATGTATTAACATCGTTTCACCATATTCTATTTATTTCAATCAACACCGTCACCATTGTAAAGTCGGATTTTAAACTTTATATTTATAACTACTAAGAATATTGTTTATAAGTTCTTACTTAAAATACAGCAACCAATTGTTAAAGTATGCCAATTACCTCACACTGTATATACATATTATGTGTGTCCTATAGATGCTTGTTTCAATCGTGTAAAAAGTAATGATTTTTTCATCAAATAATGTCTCTCTGTTTATCTCTATTAAATTCATATCGCTAAAATATCGGGCATAATTTCCGTAACTTCTTAAATTTAACGTTTTATGCTCTGTAAATATACAGCCTAAACTATCCTAACCTAACCTAACAGTAAATATTGCTAAATATTATCTACTCCAAATTTTAAATAGCACAAGTTCTCTTTGTGCGGTGTTCACAAAATACCCACTCTATATCATTTACCATTTCCATAGGTACATATACATATACAATCAAATATTGTGTAGGTATCTACTATGAAATGAAATTTTCAATTGAAATAAATATTTAATTAAAATATTTTACACCTCTAATAAATGTTTCTTATCTTTCCAGATTCGATCGTCAGCAGTGAACACAGTGATGACGAGGATGGGATGGTTCGGGAAGTTTCGGCCAGTTTCGGTTCAGCCTGATCAGGTAATTGAATCTATAAAAGCGTATTTTGTAGATGTAATTTATTAAAAATTATTATAATTTTTATTTATTTATTTACACATATACGGCACAACATGTGCCATTAACATAATTGACATAACATATAAATAGTACAACAACATGAAGAATAACTAAAAGTATAAATGTAAGTTAAATATAAGGAAAAAAAAAAATGTTAAAAGTAAGTAGTAAGGTAATAAGTCGTAGGAAAAGGGTAAAATATAAATGTAAAGTGAAAAATATGGTACAAAGTATAAGTATAAAGTACAAGCTTTAAATTATTAAGCAAAGATAAAAAGTTAAAAGTTAAAAGTGAGAATAAAATAATAATAATAAAAAAGTTAAATGTAGAAATATAAGATGTCTTTAAAAAGAACAAAGATTTAAATATAAAATGTAAAAAGTAAGAAGTCCTCACAGGAGCAAAGAAAAATAAAAATAAAATATTTAATAGGTAGATATTATAGATTTCAAATATTAACCGATATGATGAATTTTACAAGTACCTATGATTTCTAATGAATTAATGTTTTGCAAGTTCTGGTAAGCATATTATGTTTACATAATTATTATGTATATAACATAAAACATAAATCTATAAAAAAAGTTTTTTATTTAATCCTTACAAAGGTTTAGGCTGAACAGAAACCGGCTGGTTTTATATACTCAATAAAATGGTGTTCAAACTAAATTTTATTCGAATTATTATTAACTCTATCCACAGAGTGTTTGCTTCTTGCGAAAGATTAAATAATATTAAATGTTTCATTCATTTCTTCAGCCCCTTTTTTCCTCCCTACTACAACAACTATCTTATCAAGTCCCATGTCCACTCGTTTTCTGAAAAATGCGTTCACAGCATCCCCAAAGATGACGTAGGCCTTAGCAAAGACAATTTTCTTTAACGGTTTTTTTTTATTAAAAAAACAAATCTTTTGATTTGAAGGCAAAATACCCAACCAGACAGGTTTGCTTTTAAAAATCAAAATGCAAATCAAATATCCTGCACAGGTGTAAGATATTTTATCTATTTGTATTTTGAATTACGAAATATATTCTTGATTTTTCATGATTTTAGAGCCAAGAGAAAACATTCGCCATTTTGATGTTTATGTTATATTTTTCAATAAAATAGCTCACATTCGTATAATATGACATTAATACATATGCTTTATCTTTTGTTTTCCAAAGATCAAAATATTTGTTGATCATTTTGTTCCCTAATCCAAAATAAACGTTGAAAAAGATCGCTCAGCCGTTCGTTCCCCTTGTAACTTGTAATTTATATTAAAAAAATTAAAATTTGTTTCTTTTCTTTCCCAGGATTATTAATTGATGGCGACGACGAGGAGGAAGCAGAGGACTCGGATGAGCAGAGAAAACTCAAGGTCTTCTTCGACAAAATTTCCCTCAACAAAGCTTACAATCAGTTCTTCGACTACCACGACGAACAATAAAAGTCTGCTCCGGAATGATTCACTGTAATACGTCATGCTCCATTTATTTTTATTTTTTTGACAAACTTCATAAATGTTATAATATATTATTATGCATTAAGTACTCCTTGGACTTAATTTAATTTGAACACGTTCTTTTTAAAATTAATTTTATTTGTAAAACTTCGATTTAAATATAACTATATGTACGTATGAAATGCTTATTGTAAAATTAACTTTACTTTTAATTTAACTATTTATTTCTTTGACAAACTTCATAAATGTTGTAAATATTATTCTGTATAAAGTACTCCATAGACCTAATTTAATTTATACCTGTTCTTTTGTAAATTAATGTTATTTGTAAAACTCGATTTTAAATATAGTTTCTGTACTGGTCTACTTATTGTATAATTAAACGACTCTCTCTAATTAAATATTTAGAAAAATTATGTTCGTATTTTTTTTCAACATCTTTATTCTTCCATTTACTCTCCGATCCATTTTCTCCTTCGAAATTTGATGAATTGTTAAAATTCTGTGAAACAACCCGTCCTTAATACATTACATATTTTTACATAGATAAACTCACAGCTCATTCTCCCATTCACGTATATAGTACTTTTAGAACCTGGTGTTATTTTAAGTATATCTGAACTTATGCTCCTATAATTAAAATTCTTTTATTTTCAGTGTGAAATACATGATTTTGATAAATAATTGCTTTTCAAAAATTAAACATTTTCTATAAGGACGAAATATTTCACAAAATTTAACAAAAATTATCAAATTTCGAAGTTAATTTTCAATTTCAGTAAAAGTTTTTATTCAATTTCTGCTATTATATAAGAAGGGCAGGTTAATTCACATAACTGAAATAATGACAGAATAGAGATATAGTTTTCACAGAACCTGAAAATGAACTCGTGATTAGAAAAATTGTTTATATTCTGTGAAACAATTCGTCATAAGATATAACTACATTATTACATATAAATATTAAAATTACCTATACCTAACTACCTATCACTGTATCCATCAAAATCTTATTAGTAGGTATAAAATAAAACGAGATAAAAAAAATACCACAGCAGACCAAAAAGATCCTTGTGCTAAATCTAATTTACAGCATGATATAACTATTAAAAAGCCAACTTTATTAGGTAGTAGCTGGTGGGATTACAGTATTTAATATCATGTAAACTGCATTTCTGCTTCAACAAACTTTGAATTTCCGCAACAAAGACTCCGTTTTTACATTGCACATAATATTCCAGAAGTCTGTTTATGTACTTATAGTACATGGGGCAAGGAACAAGTGTAACCTTCGGCTGAATTTCCAGCCTTTAAATATTCCACAACCAATCTTCAGTCAAACTGCCAGAAGAACAGGACCACGGAGGGAAATGCTTCCCAATATTGCACATAGACTTGAATTATTAACTTAACAAGAGAAGAGTCTTGGGTAGAATTGAATTGATTTGTGGTACGAATTCTTGGATAATTTTTATATATTCTCTCTCTGGTTTCAATCCTGGGATTGGTTTGCAGCAATTTCCTTTATTTATTTTATTTTTTTCTTCCATTCTTCCCTGTCTTATTGAGATTGGGTCATGTTTTGCTGGTTCTTGGGATGCCACTTGGACCTTTAATGTGGTAGTTTCCCGTTTCTTTCCACATCCTATGCCGTTGACCTCGAAGGTTCTTCCGCCTTTGGAGATTATTTACTTCTCCAGGACAAGAGGGTGCCCTAGACAACAGACGCCTGGTAGGGCGAAAGTTGGTGGTTAGCTTATTCCGGCCAGCGCTCGGTCCCTGTCTATATTTGCCGACATGAGGTCGTTGCTCACTCCCCACCACGAGAAGGAAATAGATCAGGAAGGAAATAGATTCAGAAGGAAATAGATCAATTTTTATATATTATGGTGGTTTATTTTTGGGTTATTATGCCGTGTTGCATGACGTCCTTATTTAGCCAACGTTTCGGAGAGCGTTACATTGTCCATCAACAGGGCAGATGATAATAGACACTGTAACGCTGTCAGAAACCCAAAAATAAATCACCATAAAATTTTTGGCCGTGAAAATCTATTATCGGTTTTTATGCAGTCAGTTTTGAGAAATATCACTTCATGAGCGCTGTGTAAGCTAGAATATAACATTTTAAGGCCGTTGTAAAATAACACAAAAATATATAACTACTTTGAATTTTTTTAAATTATGTTTGACCACCATTAATTAGTTACAGATTTGAAAACTTGTCTCGAATTCATGACTCGTTTCAATTACAAGAAAGGATTTGTTTTAAAATCAGTACTTCAATAATTCGTTTCCATTCCAGCTGCGCAAACTGTACAATTTGGAAGTTCTCCCCGCTGCATGCTGTAAATTTGGCAGCCACCTCTGGTCTGGAGCCTTAAATACTTCATACGAAAGAAAAATAATATATCTTTAAAAATTCTTTTTAAGCAGAATCAAACGGTTCGTTTGATGTATTTTTCTTAAAAAACCGATGGTAATTTTTAGAGCACAAGCGTCAGATGGGAATGCGTTATTTGTTTTTGCAGGTAATTCAACGGAAGATGCTTCGATGAACTGAGTGCATAGTCGAGAAACACGCCGAGTGCGGGCATAACGTTTGTCACATGAGAATCGGATGTTTTTATGAAAAATCAACTCAAGTGCGCTTCCCAATTTATTATGAATTCCCAGACTATCTGTTTTTTTTATTTTTATATTAACAAAAAGATACCGAAAACATATTTATCTGGCAGGTTACTTCCTATAGACACACTTTTGTCAGAAAGTTTATGGTTGGAGAAGAAAAGACTTTGCACGCGGAAGTTACTAAATTTAAAACACCGGACATTGCATTGATATTACATTTATGAGAACATTTGCGGAAACATCAGAGTTGATATTTATTATGATAGACTTGAGAAATTAGTACTCTTCTGATCTTGAAAATTTTAGCGAAATGATCGTAAAAAGTTTACAAGTTCTTATGTCCTTTTATTTTTAAACAAATAGTAAAATATTTAAGATGTCGCGAGCTGTGAAGGTATGGTATGTCGTATTTGGGGATACTATGTGGAGGGTATTTTCAGGGAAACGAAGAAGCGGAAGTTCTGGGAAGGAAAAATGTATTAGAGTGGGTAAGAATCTGGGGATCAATGTGTTCAGCAGTGACGGACGTAATGTAACGTCCCCTAATGCGGTACAAGGCAATGGGTCGAGAGAGTACCGCTGGAGAGGTCTACATATTTATAAAACATGTCGGTTATCCAAAGAATGTTTACTGGGGCGGCAGTGCCCATACCCGACTCCAGAAATGTAAAGATGGTTTGTCATTTTTAAGCAACATCTATCTATGAAATTTTACGTTATTTTTTTCCGGTTCTTACAAAAGATCATTAAATATTGTGAATCATATACAGTTAGACTAGAAACATGGAAGAAAATATTGTAGAGCGCCCTTAAAGCAATTTTTCACAAAAAATCGTTATAGAAATCATCCATTTATATTATTATTAAAATTAGGTTGATATATTCTAATTACCTAATTAAAATGTAATAAAATTAAAATTACACTTATTTTGAAAATAAAACTAATTGATTTGTAGTTAAAAGGCAATGACTAAGATATTTAAACGTATTTTACCAAATTAACAAGAAAATGCATCACGGGCAAGTACGCGAGTCATTAGGGATCATGTCATTAGGGGTCGTAAGGAATAAACTTCCCCAAGTAGGCCGTCAGGATTAACTATTTCATTAATGCGATTTTTCGGGTGCAGTTTTGTTCGAAAACTGTATAAATAGTGCAAAATATTAATACATCAAACATTACCCCTTTGGAGAGGATCAAAGACGTTACTATTGCAACCCTTGTGATTTTACAAGATATTTTTGCGATAATTCAAGTAGAACGTTGATTCTGAGTTGTTTGCTGCGTAATTTTAAATTCTCAGTTCTTCGGCTCAAATATACTGTTTACTTTATATAACGCGTTTAATTTGCGTTATAGTTGTGCTTATTTCTGTGGTGTGAAGTATAAAGTAAAAAGTTTAGAATGAGCTCCAACAACAACGAGAGAGAAGCCGACCGCCCCTGGTCTGCGCTGATGTTCGCTGCAGATGAGGCCAGAGCAATGGAAGATGACCATTCTGATGAAGACTTGGATGTCTCTTTCGGAGAAAGCACTCTCTCTGCACACAGCAGCATGTTTTTAGGAGGTAATAAAGTTTTTTGAGACGTTTTATTTTTCCGGATACGTGGTATTTTTTTTTTAAATACTCGAAATTCTTAATATTCTTACATTTTTTTTAAAATACTTAATAGAATTCAACTTTACTTAATTTTAGAGACAACTTTAAAATTATTAATTACTAAAAAAAATTTCTAATACTGCGTTAGAATGTAATGAAAGATAAGATAAAAAATGTAACATATTAAAACAATATTTATTGGATAATAATTTTAATGAATATATGACAAATTTGTGTTTCGACGTAAATATGTCATATGTTATTTAAATTTGCATCCATTAAAATTCTTGCTTTTAATCGTTTTTTTATTCTGTTTTTCATCATATTATAGAAATAAATATATTTAGTAATTTTTTTTGTGTAATTTACTTACAAATAATTGCCTCTAAAATCACGAAATATTTAAATCTTTTATCGCCAAAATTTTATAATTTAATACACAAATAAATAAAGTGGCACATATCCGTACAAGATATTTGATATACCTTTTGATTACAAAAATATTTTTTCAGTTTGGTTGGATATTTTGGCCTCAAGTCCAAAGTTAAGATTAATATTAAACCCCCCTTAATTGGAATTTTATATCACGTTTGACCAAACAGATTTATTTTAAAAAATTATCTTTTTAAAGATATAAAAGAGCCTTCTTACCACATACTGCTTTTCATGATCTTTCTGAACAAGGATATATTGAAGGATTGAATTGGTCTGAGGATATAGTAGTGATTATTTGTTTCTGTCAACTATTATATTAAACAAGATTTGGAAGATAAAAATCCAAATATAAACCCCATTATTTAACCCGAATTTCAATTGAATGTTCGCTTGATAAACTTGTCTAATAAGGTTTACTTTTCTTCCAGATTCAAGCTTCAGTAGTGATGGGAGTGATGATGCTGACCAAGTGGTTCCGCAAATTTTCCTAGACGACACGTTGCCCTTGTATCACAAATATTTGGTAAGTCTAATCACCATCATCATTTAACCCTTTCGTCCCGGAGAGAAAAAAATCACATTGGATCCGAAGAGGGGTCACTCAATCCCCCAATTTGTTTTGCTTATTAAATGGTGTTGATGACATAATTTTATGAAATTTGTTTTGGTATTAATTAGAGGGAAGTATATTCAACATATTTCAGTAGTCATTATTAAAATCGTTTGATAAATAAAGTCATAATTAATGTTCTAATGAATGTAGACCATAATGCATATTTTTTCATAGAAAACACAGAAGGCGGGCCGATAGCGTGCATCACTCCTTGTTTCCAAATCTCGACTGCCGATTGGCGACTACAGTACAGCGTCCTCGCCTGTAGCTAGTTTGTTTTGCATAGGGTGATATGTAAATGATGGATATATTTTTTTAACTTTTTCTGTTTATGAAAACTACTATCTAATACTAAAAACTACGTAAGAATGGTAAATATTTTAAAAATTATGGTGTATCTAGATATTTAATGTAGGTATGTAATGTGATCTCCAAATTTATAATTGTTTTTATTATATTAACATTTTTAACGGTAAATGGTTTTATTCTGCAGAGGACATCAAATCAACGCAATCTGGCAAATTGAAAATAAAAAAGATTTTTGGAATATAGTAAAAAAATATATATTTTTGAAAAATTCAAACTTGAAATAAGTAAACTATTTTTTATTGTCCAAAATCTTTGTTTTTGATAAACAATACTTATTAGAAATCTGGAAACGGTATTCACAAATTCGTAATAGGGTATATGTGGGAAACCGGAGAATCTCCTTCTCTTAGAACCTAATGACGGCGTAGTGATCAAGTGGTTAAGATTCTGGGTTGCGGGTTCAAATCCCAGCGACCGCAAATAAATGAATTCATTTGTAATATTTCATAAGTAACTCATAAAAATGGAGTAAATGAGTTTAGTAATATGGCCGGCACAGTCCAGGGGTGAAGCTTTGGACTCCCTTTCCGAAGGTCGCGGGTTCGAACCCGGCGTGCACAAATAAATTTTATTTGATTAATTTGTGTTATTTCACCATTAATAATATTAATAATGCTGAGATTGAAATATACGACATTAGTGATGTTGTTGTTTTTCAGCTACAACAACATCACTAATGTTGTATATTTCAATCTATATTTCAATCGTATAGATTGAAATATACGACATTAGTGATGTTGTTGTAGCTGAAAACCTTTTTTTTTCAAAATTTATGTTTTTGGTAGGGAAATATTTTTTTTTTGGGAAGGTTGTGCCTACCCAGACTAAAAAAATCTTCTTACAAAAAATTTATATTGAAAAAAAATCATCAGTGATATCGATTTTTTCAATCTTAGCACTTTAGCTCACAAAAAGTCTAGAATTGCCCCTTGAGTACCTATGTACGATTATATTATAATATAAATCGTTGTGTGGTTTGAGAAATGGATTATTTAATGTTGTTTATATAAGGATTTCATATAATAATTTTTATAATAAATAAAAGAATTGGCGAACCAAATTTACAACTTATGTGCTAAAATAATCTGCAATCATAAGCATAAAATTCGGACCCTGATTCCTTCGATAAAATGAAACAATTAAATTATTAATTTTGTTATTGTGTAGAACAAATAATGTTTTGCACCCCTAAAAAATATATTTACATAGGCCCTTTTAAGTTTATAATGTGCTTACAAGTCTGAAGATGCCCTTAGCACGGTGAAACTGGTCAAGTCTTACATAAAATTATTGATAATTTTGTTTTTGTGTAGAACAAATAATGTTTTGCGCCCTTGAAACAGATATTTTTATACATCCATATATATATATGTTTAAAATGTGCTTATAAGTCTGAAGATGCCATTAGCACGGTGAAACTGGCCTAGACTTTAGAGAATTATTTACCACTAAAATTAAAAACAAGTTAACAATTAAATCCTAAAATACAATTTCTGATGTTCGCGGTAGACCATAGTGTACTTTTTTCAAGTTCTAATTTAAATAAAATAAATATATTTTTCGAACTCTCTGTATTTCATATAAAAAATAGAGACGTTTTTTCTAGCATACACCGGATGCGACTCAGACATAATGATCCTCGGCTGACAAGTGAACATTTTAGCATTGCAAAAGGGCTTACGAGATGCCTAGTGAAAGCGACCGGGATTTGTCCCTTTCCAGTAGTAACTAAGAAATTAGTTGCTACCGATTAAAATTGTCCGGATACGCTACCGCCCATTTATTCAGCTGTAGTTAGCTGTAGTCAACGCAAAGGGGTATGAGCGATATAGGAAAAGAGAGCGTGAGTCAATTATTACGACACATCCCTTTCTATTAAAACGCAGCTTTTACCGACCGGCTTGCAGGATCATGGGCACGGGGGCCGATCTAAACTGACGGGTGGGGCGGGGCGAAGCAATAACTAGTCGGAATTCGATGGATTTTATTTAATATCTAAAAAAATAGTAACGTGATATACATTTTTTAAATGCATATCGATAACTGAATAGTTTTTCTAGGATTACCAAAATTATGGAGTATGTGATTTAGAAAACAAATTAGATACAGCGTAAAATCCTCATTAGTGTTGGTGCGTGGCCCCGGTCCGGTCTGGAAGTGTTAATATAACATTTCTAAAACAAACCTCTAAACATCACTGTTAAACCATTTAACATTTATTTAAAGTCAGCACAGAATGATACAAAATTCAGAATCGCAAATAACAGTAGTAATATTTTTCTAGTATAGTAATATTTTTAGGCAATGTTTTGCTGTCAAGGGCGCTGTGGAAAATGAACATTCTAGGCTTTAGCATATTATGTAGAGATACAGAAACATACTAAAGTTATCAATAATTACTAATGCATTCATGATTATTAGCCGACTAAAAACTTTCAGACTCGGTTACATATATAGTACTTTCAATAGCAGTAGATGGAGGCATTTTCGCACTATTACATGAAATAATCTTGTATTACTTAAGTGACTTTAATGTTAATAAGGATGATCCGTTACAATAATACTTGGATGATTTGTTTAGCGCAGTTTTTGTGAAAAATCAGCCCGAGGGCACTCCAAGCCTTTTCTCTGCACTTCTTACATATTCCAAAGATACCTACGAAACTTGTTCCAAAAGCTAATGTTTCCTTTTTTTCTCTAGGATTATTCCACTGGAGACGATGATGACACAGAAAGCCTGACTTCTGATGACTGGAGTCTAGGCAGTGCTGACATGGACATCTCTGACGCTTCCGGAGACAGTGATTATAACAGATTCTTCGACGATTTAGACCAAGAAAAAACATCCGAATCAAATTAATTCATTACTTATTACATTCTTTTCATATTGTCTATTATTATTTTTATGTAAATATTGTATAATATAACACTAGTAATATAATATTAAATTATGTAGGTATATCTGAAATTAGTAAATATAGCTGTAGAAACTATTTTTATGTATGTCGTGTACTATTAGACTACTTATTTTATAATTAACTGACTCTTGTATAATACAGGTTTAATGTGTTTGTAATATATGTGAATTAAATATTAATTAATTATTATTAAACTTATTGTTTTTATTTCATTGTAATATCTTTTTTAAATATTTTTTTAAAGATACACCCACCAAAGAAATATTAATCATTGAAAAGTAAGATGATACTAATAAATCTAAGTGAAAGAGGTATTAATTACTTGAAGTTATTAGAATTCTGAATTTAAAAGTTCGATTTGGTTGAAGCACCGTCTCGGTAAAATAAAGATCATGGGTTCGATTCCCAGTTGTGACTGTTATCCTTGTATTTTCTGTGACTTGTTCTTTTTCTTGTCTAAGCCTAAGGCAAGATCTTGGCTTAGTCCACGAGGTAGTGAATTGGGCCATTAATACATAGTAACGCTGGTATTGTGTTTACATAAAAGTCTACTACAATACAATCAAAATCAGTTTTAGTACAAAACTGAGTCTGTAAAAATCAGTAAGTTTCAGAAAATGCGAGTATAACGTAAAAATAATTGAAAATATTGTGTTGGATTCTGAAGTGCTCAACACTTATTTATCCATTTTTTGAGGAAAATTTACCCTTAAATCCTTTGAAATGGTGTCATAAAACATATTTATATATTTTTAAATATGAATACCGCACAAGAGTCCTAACTGTTTCCGCCTGGAGCCAGGGAAACTATGGCATCCCTAATTGGGGTATGTTGCGAGGCTGAAGGTACACGGAGAAAAATGTTATCCGAAAAAATGATAATTTTAATAGTATAAACGGGACTGAAGTTCTTACGAACAAATTTACAGTGTTTCCCAATATTAAAACAACATTTTTCGAATAACATTTTTCTCCGTGTAGGGTGGAGAGAAAAGCGTTGGGGATGAGGAAGGTGGAGAATTACCTGGCGAATCAGATCTGGCCACCAAACACGCCTAAAGCCATTTCAAGTAACGTTTCAATTCTGAATGGTGGTCTTACACCAGGGCGATACCGAGAGTATCTTCCACTCTGGAACGTGTCGCAAATATACTATATATTATTTTTAATGAATAAATTATGAAATAACACAAATTAATCAAATACAATAAGAATAGTAATATAAGTAATATTATAATAATTGGTTCAAGATAATTTATTTAGTTGCATTTTTCAAAACCTTAAGATTTATGGAAAAAAGAATCTCAGAAGTCAATTTTTTTTTTTCATTTTCTCGACAGAGGAGGTTAAGGAAAAAAATCATCATGGTTTATGTTTTCTGTAGGGAAGCTGTGTGGAGAGTTTTTAATGGGAAACGGAGGAGAGGAAGTTCTCGGAAAGAAAAAGGTATGATAGGTGGTTAGCAATCTGGGTTCAATAAGTTCAGAAGTGAAAGATGTACGAAGCCAGCCCTACCACAGCGGTGCAAGGCGATGGGTCGAGAAAGCCCGGCTTGAGAGGTCTAGGATAGGTCTCTCTGAACCAGGCTCTCCCGATCCGGCCTGCCATTTGCGCCAACGAACCTCACCCCATGTATCCGGGCAGCCTGCTAAGCCACCAAACGTAGCGAACCACCCGGGATGACCTATGGCACCAGTATTAGTTAAACTATTATATTATTAAAAAATTATTAGTTAAAGTTACCCAATAATTGGTTCCCGGGGCGGTGGCACACATATTTGTCTACCAAATGTAATTTTATAAATTTATTGAATTCCCCTCAACTCTATTTAATCAACATCCATTATTCGTGCCGTTAGTATAGATACAACCCATGAATCCGACCATGAATACGCAATGAAGTTCAAACAATGGCAAAACATTTTTTATAAAGAATATTATAGTTAATAATTAAACTTTATTTTTACATATTTTCTTATGCGAGTATCATGTATGGTTTCATAGTGCTTTCGCACAAACGAATTATTCAATTCCTTAAGTCTAAACTTAAACTTTAGTTCGCACAATTTATACCCGCGCTGTGCATGCGGGTTCCCTACAGAGCATCGCACCATCTCATATCCCGTATCGCTCAAGAGTCGCAACTGCAAATGAAAACATAAAAACTAATTATTGGTGGCTATGAAGATAGTAGTCAAAATAATAAAATAAATATTATCTCTTTCAATCCGAAATAATACTAAACTGCGCCATACAAATTTAATGTTTTTATTCTTAATGTAAAATTGAATAAGGAGTGGTTTCGATTTTTAAACAATGCTTCAAACCATTGGACCACGATTTGCATGCAAGACGTTCTAATAACAGGTATGTAAAATGCATTTAAATCTATTTATGAATAACTAAAAACAGGAAAGTGAGTCATAAATAAGTAGACGATAAAGTCATTAAGGGGTGGTTAATACCGTAAAATCCCCAAGTAGCGCTGGGCGAAGTAATTGTTCTATGAATGCGATTTATGCTGCAACTTGGATTAAAAACTTTATAAATAGTCCGAAATATGGAATAAATCTATCAGTACCTCTTTGGAGACAATCGAAGTAGTTACAGCTGCAAGTTACCACTGTGTGTTCATAAGTTATTGTGATATTTGTTAATTGAAACAGTTTCCAGTGTTCGTTCGATACTTTAATTCAGTGTATATTTGTTTCTGACGTGTGAAAGAAAAGAAAAATGAGCTTAACTAAGAATTTGAGAGACACCTCCCTCCCCTCCTGGCACTTGATGAAGCATGCTGCAGATGCGTCCAGAATAACCAGAGGAAAGGCAAACGGTCCTTCTGACGTATCCAAAGCAACCCTGTTTTATCTTCCTTACGAAGCCAGTGGAACCACTTTCTATCTTCCTCATCAAGCCAAAAGAACCACTGTTTATCATACTCGTGTAGTCAGAGGGGAGACTTATTATCACCCTTATGAAGTCATGACAGACAACTATCCCGGAGAAGACCTAAACGCATCCTCCAGCGGAAGCACCAACTCTGCTGAAAACATTAGCGAAAATTTAGGTAAGAAATTTAATGATTTTCCGTTTCACTGACTTAGAAATTCAATTAAAGATATTTATTAGTTTTTCGAATGAATTTTAAAGCTTTCATTGAAAAACAATTTTTTTAAATTGTACTATTTTTCCTGTTAATTTTTACTTTATTTTCCGTTGAACCGAGATGTCCAAATAATTCACGATGCAATGGCGTACGAATTTAATTTATTAGCTTCTAAATCTTGCAGATTGATTGGTTGTAATTTGACTATAAAATATTAATAAACCATAGCATTCAACCCGAGCTTTCATTGTAATGTAAGCGTCACAATCTAATAATTTTGCATTTTTCCCAGATTCAAGCATTAACGGAAAAAGCAGTGATGACTCAACCAGCTCTCAGAAAGCTTTCCATGACAAAGACTTGCCGATGAATCCCCTACATGATATTATGGTAAGACACCTTGATCCAATGTACCATGAAATAAATAAACCACTACACTTAAATTCTTATACATTGTTCGACCATCTTGACCTTGCAATATTAAAATAATCATAGTTTCCAAATAAAATCATAATATCATCTACTTTTGATTTAAACTGTCTGGTTGTCGCTATTAAAGAGACAACTTTAATGTGATCACTTCCCACACTTCGCATCCCTATGATATTTTAGAGACGTAATAATTTTTGAGCAGGTGTTTAATAGTTTCTCAATTTTCTGCATTATTCTCTAGACATTGCAAATTTTTGACTTAGGGTGTGACTTGTTACCTTGTTACTTTATTCAAAATATTAATTCATCTTGTCTTCCCTAGGATGACGAGAGACAAGGCGGCGGTGAGAAGATTCCCAGGGCCTTCTGCTACGATGATGACTTCTTCCAGAGGATTTTCGACGATTTCCTTCACTGGTACTAATATTCACTTCATGCTCAATATTTGCTTTATTACTGATGAATATCGTTTTTTACTTCATTTTGTAAAACTCTATTTTCATTTCTAAGTTAAATTTTTTATACTTTGAGATTCCAACGTAAGAAGGTTTTTTTTCTATATTTGTTGCATAGTTTATTACATTAGTCAAGAATTTTCTAACACAATGCAAGGCACAGGACCATGTTACGGCGGCCGATGATGGTTGATTCCAATGGTTATATTATTATGTATAAACGGTGTAGCACTTAATGTTTTAAATTAATTTGTAGAACTCTGTTTTCATTTCTAATTTTAATGCTAATAGGTGACGTATCAACTAAGAAAGTCATAATATGTATAAACATTGTTTTTAATTTTGATGTGCAAAAGAAATCCGTTTTCTTTTTTTAGTTTAATTTTACTACTTTGACATACACAGTAAGAAAGTTATTATGTATAAACACCGTTTCACCATATTCTATTTACGGATTATTTATTTCAATCAACACCGTCATCATTGTAAAGTCGGATTTTAAACTTTATATTTATAACTACTAAGAATATTGTTTATAAGTTCTTACTTAAAATACAGCAACCAATTGTTAAAGTATGCCAATTACCTCACACTGTATATACATATTATGTGTGTCCTATAGATGCTTGTTTCAATCGTGTAAAAAGTAATGATTTTTTCATCAAATAATGTCTCTCTGTTTATCTCTATTAAATTCATATCGCTAAAATATCGGGCATAATTTCCGTAACTTCTTAAATTTAACGTTTTATGCTCTGTAAATATACAGCCTCAACTATCCTAACCTAACCTAACAGTTAATATTGCTAAATATTATCTACTCCAAATTTTAAATAGCACAAGTTCTATTGGTGCGGTGTTCACAAAATACCCACTCTATATCATTTACCATTTCCATAGGTACACACACAATCTAAATATTGTGTAGGTATCTACTATGAAATGAATTTATGAATTGAAATAAATATTTAATTAAAATATTTTACAACTCTAATAATTGTTTCTTATCTTTCCAGATTCGATCGTCAGCAGTGAACACAGTGATGACGAGGATGGGATGGTTCGGGAAGTTTTCTATGCAGACATATTCGCCGTACCGATGAACCCCCTATTAATGGTAAGCCATCAAACAATGATTTTGTTTTGTGAGAACAAACTATCATCTCGGAGAATATTGTAAACACTATTCACCATACAAAATATTGAAGTCTGTCCAGATGATTAAGTAATATAATAATTAGAATAAAATAAAAATTGGTTTGAATACCATCTTATGAAATATATAAATCTAGCCGGTTTCGGTTCAGCCTGATTAGGTAATTGAATCTATAAAGGCATATTTTATAGATGTAATTTATTAAAAATTATTTTAATAAATTCAATCTTTAAAATACGTTTTTATATAACCCTCGTAAAGGTTCAGGCTGAACAGAAACCGGCTGGTTTTATATACTCAATCAAATGGTGTTCAAACTAAATTTTATTCGAATTATTATTAACTCTTTCCACAGAGTGTTTGCTTCTTGCGAAAGATTAAATAATATTAAATGTTTCATTCATTTCTTCAGCTCCTATTTTCTTCCTTACTTCAACAACTAACTCATCAAGTCCCATGCCCACTCCTTTCCTGAAAAATGCCCTCCACATAGAAACCCCAAAGATGACGTAACCCTTAGCAAAGACAATTTTCTTTATCAGTTTTTTTTTTAATTAAAAAAACAAATCTTTTGATTTGAAGGCAAAAATCCCAACCAGACAGGTTTGCTTTTAAAAATCAAAATGCAAATCAAATATCTTGCACAGGTGTAAGATATTTTATCTATTTGTATTTTAAATTACGAAATATATTCTTGATTTTTCATGATTCTAGAGCCAAGAGAAATCATTCGCGATTTTAATGTTTAAGTTATATTTTTCAATAAAATAGCTCAAATTCGTTTAATATGACATTAAAACATATGCTTTATCTTTTGTTTTCCAAAGAAAAAAATATTTGTTGATCATTTTGTTCCCTAATCGAAAATGAACGTTGAAACAGATCGCTCAGCCGTTCGTTCCCTTGTAATGTGTTACTTATATTCAAAAAAATAATATTTGTTTCTTTTCTTTCCCAGGATTATTCACTGATGGTGACGACGAGGAGGAAGCAGAGGACTCGGATAAGCAGAGATAACTCAAGGACTTCTTCGACAAAATTTCCCTCAACAAAGCTTCGACTTCCCCCGGCAAAACTTCGACCAATTCTTCGACTACCACGACGAACAATAAAAGTCTGCTCCGGAGTGATCCACTGTAATACGTCATGCTCCATTTATTTTAATTTTTTTGACAAAATTCATAAACGTTATAATATATTATTATTTATAAAGTACTCCTTGGACCTAACTTAATTTGAACATGTTCTTTTGAAAATTAATTTTATTTGTAAAACTTCGATTTAAATATAACTATATGTACGTATGTTTATTGTAAAATTTTTATTGTTTATTGTAAAATTAACTTTACTTTTTATTTAACTACTTGTTTATTTGTAAATTTTTATGTATATTTCTTTTACAAACTTCATAAATGTTGTAAATATTATTCTGTTTAAAGTACTACTTGGACCTAATTTAATTTAAACCTATTATTTTGTAAATTAATGATATTTGTAAAACTCGATTTTAAATATAGTTTCTGTACTTATTAACTCCTTATTGTATAGTTAACTGACTCTCTAGTTTTCTTTCTAGTGGAATTCTTTTTTAAATGTATATAAATATCTCATTTTACGTTAAATACAATATTTTAAAAATATATGTTTCTATTTTTTTTTCAACATCCATATTCTTCCATTTATTCTCCGATCCATTTTCTCCCAATCTGCTTGGAATTATAAACAAAACTACCATTAATGATCTTGGAAAAGCGGTGACATCCTGAAGACTCTGGACTATAATGGTGTGATTTAAACTGATAATTTCAAATAACACTCATAAAGGGTCATAAAAAACTGACAACAGTACCTAAAATAAAATAATAAATACTGGTTTGGGCATGTAGAGCGAATTCACGTGGTAAGGAGAACATACGAACATGGTAAAAGAAGCCGTGGACGCCTGAGGAAGATATGGCACGACCAAGTAAATCAGATACATGAGTCGGGCCATGTCAAGAGTCAGAATAATAGAGGAGCACGTATGAGACGATGTATGAATGCTAATGAGCCTTCTGCCTACCTAGTTAGTTAGTTAGACTCTCGTATATAATAACAATACAAGTTATTTTCGTAAAATATCCACAGCTAGGACATTTCACAAGTCTAGTAAATAATATAAAACTTAACCTAGTTAAGATTCCCTAAAAAAATCCGAACAGATGTCTAGGTACTTAGTTTTTTTAAATTTTTTTATATATAGGTAATATAGTTTTTTTGTGTTTAAATAAGAATATGAAATTAGATAGATACATAGAGCAGACCCATGAAAAATCACGGGACTTAATAATACTTGCAAAGACTAGTTTTAAATACATATATATATATTTTTTAAATTTTTTTATTTCTATATAATATTACAGTGTTCACATAAAGTTATTAATAATTATACATAATAGCTAATAAAATAATTTATGAACTTTTTTTGTGTTGTGTGTAAGGTAGGTTAGTGAATGTGAAACTGTACCTACAAATAAATAATGTACCTACATACTGTAAATTTGTACCTACTCTTAACTGCACTGTGTGATTAATCGACTTATGATTTAAAGGAAAATATAAAACAAATTGGATGTTTCATAGAATTTGAACAAATTGTACACAGCTATGAAATTTAAAAATAACATAACTTGAATAGAAATTACTTGAAAATTAGCTTCGAAATTTCATGAATTGTTCAAATTCTGTGTAACACCCGTCTTTAATACATTACATAGATAAACTCACAATGCATTCTCCCATTCACGTATAACACCCGTTCTTTTAGAACCTGGTGTTATTTTAAGTACATATCTGAACTTATGCTACTGTAATTAAATTACTTCTATTTTTAGTGTGAAATATATGATTTTGATAAAAAATTCCTTTTCAAAAATTATATATTTTCTATAAGGACGGAATGTTTCACAAAATTTAACAAAAATCATCAAATTTAGAAGTTAATTTTCAATTTCTGTAAAAGTTCTATTTAATTTCTGTTATTATATCAGAAGGGCCGGTTAATTCACATAACTGAAATAATGACAGAACATAGATATAGTTTTCACAGAACTTGAAAATAAACTCTAGAAAATATTAGAAAAATTGTTCAAATTCTGTGAAACCCATTGGATCCATCAACATCTTATTAGTAGGTATAAAAAAAACGAGTAAAAAAAATACCTCAGCAGACCAAGAAGATCTTTGTGCTAAATCTAATTTACACCATGATATAATTATTAAAAAGCCAACTTTATTAGATGGTAGCTGGTTGGATTCCAGTATTTAATATCATGTAAACTGCATTTCTGCTTCAACAAAATAAATAAAATCAAGTAAGCTTTGAATTTTCGCAATAAAGAGTCCGTTTTTACATTGCTTATAATATTCTAGTAGTCTGTAAATGTACTGAGGGTATGTAATTGCGGCAAGGAACAAGTGTAACCTTCGGCTGAATTCCCAGCCTTTAAATATTCCACAACCAATCTTCAGTCAAACTGCCAGAAGAACGGGACCACGGAGGAAAATGCTTCCCAATACTGCACATAGACTTATAATTATTAACTTACAAGAGAAGGGACTTGGGTGAATTGGTTTGGGGTACGAATTCTTGAATAGTTTGTATACATTATAGTAGTCCTCGATTCGGAGAGCGTTACATTGTCCATTAACAGGGCAGATGATAATGGACGCTGTAACGCTGTAGGAAACGTTGGCCAAAGAAAGTATTGATTCACGGCATAATAGCCTAAAAATAAATCACTATAATACTTTTTACCGTGAAAATATATTATCAATTTTTATACAGCCTATTTTGTGAAATATTATTACTTCATGAGCGGCGTATAAGCTAGAAAATAATATTTTAAGGCCGTTGTGAAATAACACGAAAATATAATAATTATGTTCAGATTTTTGAACTTGTCTTGAATTCATGACTCATTTATATTACAAGAAAGGAGAATTCTTTGATTTAAAAACAGTACTTCAATAAACGGTTTCTATTCTATAGGTACTGACAGACAAGAATTAGCCTCTCAGAAGATGCGAGATCTGTACATTTGGAAGTTCTCCCTGCTGCGTGCTGTAGAATTTGTTCAATTTAAAGAAAAATATTAAATCTTAAAAAATCTTTTTAAGCAGAATCAAACGGCTCGTTTGATGTATTTTTCTTAAAAAATCGATGGTAATTTTTAGAGCACAAGCGTCAGATATGAATGCCTATATTGTTTTTACCGGTAATTCAACGAAAGATGCTTCGATGAACTGGGCGCATAATCGAGAAACACGCCGAGTGCGGGCATAACGTTTGTCACATGAGAATCGGATGTTTTTTATGAAAAATCAACTCAAGTGCGCTTCCCAATTTATTATGAATTCCCAGACTCTATCTTTTTTTTTTTTTAACAAAAATATACCGAAAACATATTTATCTGGCAGGTTACTTCCTATAGACACACTTTTGTCAGAAAGTTTATGCTTGGAGAATATAAGACTTTGCACGCGGAAGTTACTAAATTTAAAATTAGTCATTTAAAACACCGGACATTGCATTGATATTACATTTATGAGAACATTTTCGAAACATCAGAGTTGATATTTATTATGATAGACTTAAGAAATTAGTACTCTTCTGATCTTGAGAATTTTCGCGAAATGATCTTAAAAAGTTTAAAAGTTCTTATGTCCTTTTATATTTAAACAGATAGAAAAATATTTAAGATGTCGCGAGCTTTGAAGGTGTGGTATGACGTATTTGGGGATACTATGTGGAGATTTTCAGGGAAACGAAGAAGCAAAAGTTCTGGGAAGGAAAAATGTTTGAGAGTGGGTAAGAATCTGGGGATCAATGTGTTCAGCAGTGACGGACGTGATGTAACGTCCCCTAATGCGGTACAAGGCAATGGGTCGAGAGAGTCCCTCTGGAGAGGTCTAGGTTAGGTGTCTCTTAACCAGTCTCTCCCAATTCTGCGGTAACCGGCATCCAGTAGATAAGGCAAACGTATTCGCTGCCAGGACCTAGAAAAACCTCACGTGTTAAATCCGAGCACCCCTGCTTAGTCATCGAAAGTAAAGAACCACGTGGGGCGACCTATGGCTACACGGAGAAAAATCGATTTTGACCCTAACGATAATTTATCAGGCCATAATTATAAAACATTCGTTTAGAAATCTTTTATCTAGTTACCCTGATAATACAACATGACGATACAACGAAAAGATACGTTCTACCAATTGATTCTTAAATTTTCCCGACAATAAACATTGAAACCTGTTAATTTGTTCGTAAGAATTTCAGTCATAAAATTATGGTTTTTCAGAATAAAATTTTTCTCCGTGTGGGTGTCAGTTATCCAATGAATGTTTACTGGGGCGGCATTGCCCATACCCGACTCCAGAAATGAAAAGATGGTTTGTCATTTTTAAGCAACATCTATCTATGAAATTTTACGTCATTTTTTTCCGGTTCTTACAAAAGATCATTTAATATAGTGAATCATATACAGTTAGACTAGAAACATGGAAGAACATATTGTAGAGCACATAAATCGTTATAGAAATCATCCATTTATATTATTTTTAAAATTAGGTTGATATATATACTGTAACAATTTTAAATGCCACTTTAAAATGACGAAGCACGTCGAATACCTAATTAAAATGTAATAAAATTAAAATTATACTTATTTTGAAAATAAAACTAATTGATTTGTAGTTAAAAGGCGATGACTAAGATATTTAAATGTATTTTACCAAATTAACAAGAAAATGCATCACGGGCAAGTACGCGAGTCATTAGGGATCATGTCATTAGGGGTCGTAAGGAATAAACTTCCCCAAGTAGGCCGGCCGGATTAACTATTTCACTAATGCGATTTTTCGGGTGCAGTTTTGATTGAAAACTGTATAAATAGTGCAAAATATTAATACATCAAACATTACCCCTTTGGAGAGGATCAAAGACGTTACTATTGCGACCCTTGTGATTTTACAAGATATTTTTGTGATAATTCAAGTGGAACATTGTTTCTGAGTTGTTTTTGCGTAATTTTAAATTCTCAGTTCTTCTGAACAAATATACCGTTTACTTTATAGATCGAGTTTAATTAAGTTATAGTTGTGCTTATTTCTGTGGTGTGAAGTATAAAGTAAAAAGTTTAGAATGAGCTCCAACAACAACGAGAGAGAAGCCGACCGCCCCTGGTCTGCGCTGATGTTCGCTGCAGATGAGGCCAGAGCAATGGAAGATGACCATTCTGGTGAAGACTTGGATGTCTCTTTCGGAGAAAGCACTCTCTCCGCACACAGCAGCATGTTTTTAGGAGGTAAGAAAGTTTTTTGAGACGTTTGTTTTTTCCGGATACGTGGTATTTTTTTTTTAAATACTCGAAATACTTAATATACTTACATTTTTTTTGAAATACTTAATAGAATTCAATTTTAGAGACAACTTTAAAATTATTAATTATTCAAAAAATTATCTAATACTGCGTTAGAATGTAATGAAAGATAAGTTAAAAAATGTAACATATTAAAACAATATTTATTGGATAGTAATTTTAATGAATATATGACAAATTGGTGTTTCGATGTAAATAGGTCATATGTAATTTAAATTTGCATCCATTAAAATTCTTTCTTTTAACAGTTTTTTTTATTCTGTTTTTCATCATATTTTAGAAATAAATATATTTAGTATTTTTTCGTGTTTGACATTTACTTACAAATATTTGCCTCTAAAATCACGAAACATTTAAATCTTTTATCGCCCAAATTTAATAATTTAATTCACAAATAAATAAAGTGGCACATATCCGTACAAGATATTTGATATACCTTTTGATTACAAAAATACTTTTTCAGTTTGTAAGATTAATATTAAACGAGAGGCGCGTCCATCCCCCTAATTGGAATTTTACATCACGTTTGAACAAACATATTTATTTAAAAAAATATATTATTTTAAAGATATAAAAGAGCCTTTTTACCACATAACTATTTATTCGTGATCTTTCAGAACAAGGATATATTGAAGGACTGAATTGGTCTGAGGATATAGTAGTGATTATTTGTTTCTGTCAACTGAGTGGAAGATACTGTCAGTATCGCCCTGGTGTAAGACCACCATTCAGAATTGAAACGTTGCTTAATAATGGCTTTAGCCGTGTTTAGTGACTAGATCTAAATAGCCAGGTTCTTTCCTACCTTCCTCCTCCCCATCTCCTTCCCTTCCCCACTTTCCTTCAGCCTCACAACATACCCCAATTGGGCATGCCATAGTCTTACTGGCTCCAGACGGGAGCAGTTGGGACTCTTGTGAGGTATTCTCTATAAAAAAAATTTAAAAAAACTATTATATTAAACAAGTTTTGGAGGATAAAAATCCAAATATAACCCCCATTATTTAACCCTAATTTCAATTGAATGTTCGCTTGATACACTTGTCTAATAAGGTTTACTTTTCTTCCAGATTCAAGCTTCAGCAGTGATGGGAGTGATGATGCTGACCAAGTGGTTCCGCAAATTTTCCTTGATGACACATTGCCCTTGTATCCCGAATATTTGGTAAGTCTCATCACCATCATCATCTAATGTAACATTTCTAAAACAAACCTCCAAATATTTAACATTTATATAAAGTCAGCACAGAATGATAAAAAATTGAAATTCCCAATAACCGTAGAAATATTTTTTTAGTAAAGTATAGTAACAAAGAAAGGAGTGTGAAGAGAATATATGATGCGAATGTGAATGGTAGAAGAAGTCGAGGACGCCCGAGGAAAATATGGCACGATCAAGTGAATCAGATACTTGAGTCGGGCCATGTCAAGAGTCAGAATAATAGAAGAGCATGTATGATAAGATGTATGAATGTGAATGAGGCGAGGAGTGTATGCCAAGACCGAGTTGATTGGCGGTCCGTCCTCTCTGCCTACCACTGCGGGGAAACGGCGTGATGGTTAGTTAGTTTAAATAATATATTTAAGCAATGTTTTGCTGTCAAGGGCGTGTAAAACAAACCTCTAAACATAACTTTTAAACCATTTAACATTTATTTAAAGTCAGCACAGAATGATAAAAAAATCAGAATCGCAAATAACAGTAGTAATATTTCTAGTATTGTAATATTTTTAAGGGATGTTTTGCTGTCAAGGGCGCTGTGGAAAATGAACATTCTAAGCTTTAGCATATTATGTAGAGATACAGAAACATACTAAAGTTATCAATAATTACTTATGCATTCATGATTATTAGCCGACTAAAAACTTTCAGACTCGGTTACAGACTCGGTTACTCGGTTACTTTCAATAGCAGTAGATGGAGGCATTTTCGCACTATTACATGAAATAATCTTGTATTACTGAAGTGACTTTAATGTTAATAAGGATGATCCGTTACAATAATACTTGGATGATTTGTTTAGCGCAGTTTTTGTGAAAAATCAGCCTAAGGGCACTCCCAGCCTTTACTCTGCACTTCTTTCATATTCCAAAGATACCTACGAAACATGTTCCAAAAAACTAATTTTGCTTTTTTCTCTAGGATTACTCCACTGGAGACGACGATGACACAGAAAGCCTGACTTCTGATGACCGGAGTCTAGGCAGTGCTGACATGGACATCTCTGACGCTTCCGGGGACAGTGATTATAACAGATTCTTCGACGATTTAGACCAAGAAAAAACATCCGAATCAAAATAATTCATTACTACTGTATTACTACTGTATTATTATTTTTATGTAAATATTGTATAATATAGTACTACTAGTAATATAATATTAAATTATGTAGGTATATCTAAACTTAGTAAATATAGGTGCAGAAACTATTTTTATGTATGTCGTGTACTATTAGACTACTTATTTTATAATTAACTGACTCTTCTATAATATAGGTTTAATGTGTTTGTAATAGTTTTGAATAAAATATTAATTAATTATTATAAAATTTATGTTTTTATTTCATTGTAATATCTTTTTTTAATATTTTTTGAAAGTTACACCCACCAAAGAAATATTATTAATCATTGAAAAGGAAGATGATACTAATAAATCTAAGTGAAAGAAGTATTAATTACTTGAAGGTATTAGAATTCTGAATTCAAAAGTTCGATTTGGTTGAAGCATCGTCTCGGTAAAAAATGATCCTGGGTTCGATTCCCAGTTGTGACTGTTATCGTTTTATTTTCTGTGACTTGTTCTTTTTCTTGTTTAAAATTATCTTTTTCAGTAATTAATATAATATTTATTTCACTAAAATATAATTCAACCCTCATGCACCCGTTATTCGTGGTTCATATCATTAAACCCATTAAAACACCTACAAGACCAAAGGATTATAGCTAAGACTACAAACCTAAGGCAAGATCTTGGCTTAGTCCACGAGGCAGTGAATTTGGCCATTAAAACATAGTAACGCAGGTATTGTGTTTACATAAAAGTCCACTACAGTACAATCAAAATCAGTTTTAGTATAAAACTGAGTGTCTGTAAAAATCAGTATGTTTCAGAAAATGCAAGAATAACGTAAAAGTAATTGAAAATATTGTGTTAGATTCTGAAGTGCTCAACACTTATTTACCCACTTTGGAGTGGAAAATTAATCCTAAAATCGTCATAAAACATTTATATATATTTTAATATGAATACCGCACAAGAGTCCCAACTGTTCCCGCCTGGAGCCAGGGAAACTATGGCATCCCTATTTGGGGTATGTTGCGAGGCTGAAGGTACACAGAGAAAAATATTATTCGAAAAAACGATCATTTTAATAGTAAAAACGGGACTGAAGTTCTTACGAACAAATTAACAGTGTTTCAATGTTTATTGGCGGGAAAATGTAAGAATAATGTACGAAATTATGTATCCTACCAACAAATTATTCTTATACGTTCCCGCCAATAAACATTGAAACTGTGTTAATTTGTTCGTAAGAACTTCAGTCACGTTTTTAATCGTTTTTACTATTAAAATTATCGTTTTTTCGAATAACATTTTTCTCCGTGTAGGGTGGAGAGAAAGGCGTTAGGGATGAGGAAGGTGGGGAAGTACATGGCTATTCAGATCTGGTCACCAAAAACGGCTAAAGCAATTAAAAGCAACGTTTCAATTCTGAATGGTGATCTTACACCATGGCGATACCGAGAGTATCTTCCACTCTGGAACGTGTCGCAAATATACTACATATTATTTTAAATGAATAAATTGTGAAATAACACAAATAAGTCAAATAAAAGAAGAATAGTAATAAGTAATATTATTGATAATAGTATAAATATATTATGATAATAGTATGATATCATATTTTTACTATTATTATAATCATAGTATAAATATGATTAATTTTGTTGAATTTTTTCAAAACCTTAAGATTTAGGGAAAGAAGATTCTCAGAAGTCAATTATTATTTTTTTTTAATTTCATTTTCTCGACAGAGGAGGGTAAGGAAAAAATCATCATCGCTTATGATTTCTGTAGGGAAGCTGTGTTAAGAGTTTTTTTAAGGGAAACGAAGGAGAGGAAGTTCTGGGAAGGAAAAAGGTATGATAGGTGGGTAGAAATCTGGGTTCAATAAGTTCAGAAGTGAAGGATGTATGAAGCCAGCCCTACCACTGCGGTGCAAGGCGATGGGTCGAGAAAGCCCAGCCGGAGAGGTCTAGGTTAGGTCTCTCTGAACCTGTCTCTCCCGATCCGGCCCGCCATGTGTGCAAACGCATTTGCAGCCAAATTCGGGACAAACCTCACCCGTACCCGGGCAGCCCTACTAAATCACCAAACGCAGCGAATCACTCGGGATGACCTACGGCAGGAGTATTAGTTACCCATTAAATCGTTTCCGGGGTGGTGGTACACATATTCGTCTCCCAAATGTAATTTTATAAATTCATTGAATTGCCCTCATCGATTTTAAATCAACATTCATGATTCGTGCGGTTAAGATAGATGCAACTCATGAATACGCAATGAAGTTCAAAAAATTGCAAAACATCTGTCATAAAGCACGTTATATTTAGTAATTACACTTTACTTTTTACACATTTTCTAAAGCGAATATCATGAATGGTTCACACAAACGAAGTATAAACTTAAACTTTAGGTCGCTTCCCCATCTCCTTCCCTCCCCTTCCTGCTATCTTCAGCTTCAACATACTCCAATAGGAGATGTTATGATGTAATACGTAATGCTATAGTATAACCGGCTCCAGTCGGTTGGGAGCAGTTTCGACTCTTGTGCGGTGTTCACATTAAAAAAGAAATAAAAACAATAAACTACATTGATGGCCATGAAGATAGTAGTCAAAATAAGAAAATAAATATTATCTCGTTCAATCCGAAATAAAACTAAACTGTGCCATACAAAAGTAATGCTATTATTCTAAGAAAAAATTGATGGGAATAACCTTCAAAAGTTAAAAAGAGAGTTTTTCTTATAAAAATATGAATATTCATTTAGACTTTTATAAAAAGTCAACAGGTGTTCCATAAAAATAAAATCGGATATATTTATCCGAGACACTATCTAGGTAACAAATACATTCTTTGAATACTTGTTTCCAATAATAAAGGTAGCTGCCAATAATATGGAAAAAAATATTAGTCGAAGATAATATTGTTAATTCTGAAATTTGAAATATGAAGTTGACAATTACGACAGTCTCATAATAGATCGCAGTAGCCCAATTGGTAGAGGTGTATGTCCCGGTAAGACGAGAGGTTCTGGGTTCGAGTCCCAGTTGCGACCATTATCTTTTATTATTTTTCTGTGTCTTGTTCATTTTCATATTTAAAAAAAAAGATTATTATTGTTATCTTCTTCTTCTTCAATGAGTTATTATTCTTATTGTAAAATTGAATAAGGAGTGGTTTCGATTTTTAAACAATGTTTTACCACGTTGTAAAAAAGCGCCATGTTAAATATCGTGTTATCGTCCTAGGCAAAAAGAAGAAGCTGGGATCAACTGCACAAATGGGATGGTCTGATGACCTTTAAATATAAATAATCCGCTACAGAAGGGTGAGAACCTCCAAGAATCGAAAGTAAAATCTTATTTGGGAGAGTTCTACGTTTAACCAAGGGCTTAAAAAAATTATACTCACTAATATATTAAAAACAAATCAATATGCATTATTAACAATTTGGACAAGATACGTTATAAAATTAGAGGCATGTATAACGCATTAAAATCTATATATGAATAACTAACCCACAGCAAAATATCAGTCATAAAAAACGTAATATTTATGTAATTAAACTTTATTTTTTACATATTTTCTTTTACGAGTATCGCTCAAGAGTCACAACTGCTCCCAACCGTCTGTAACCATGGCACCTCCAGTTGGGGAATATTGTGATCCAAAAGGTATCGGGAAGGGAAGGGGATGGTAAGAGGATAGTAAACAAGTATATTGCTTTTCAGATCTGGTCACCAAACATAGCCAAAACAATGTCAAGCAATGTTTTGATTCAGAATATATACTCGTAGATTCAGTATCTACTATAAATCACTGTAAAAGGTGATGTAAACACAGGTCAACCTTTATGTTTTTAAAATAATAAACAGTGAAATAACGCAAATTAACCAAAATTTAAATTTATTTGCGCACACCGCATCGCAGCCAAAGATCGTATCCATGACGGGCTCCATGGACGAGCAGTGATGCTCTCGATTAGCGATCCGAGGTCGAAAGTTCAAATCCTTGCGGGCGCAGGAAATTTTTTTTGTTTTTTGGTTCGTTCACATTTAAACATTTAAAAATAATATAAAGTATATTTGTGGCACGTTCCAGAGTGCAAGATACTCCCAGTATCGCCCTGTTGTAAGTTCACCATTCACTATTATCAAGTACTACCCCACCTTTCTCTTTACCATCTCCTTCCCCTCCCCGCTAGCTTCAGCCTCAACATTCTCTAATATGAAATGTTGTGATGTCGTACAAGATTCTATAGTGTCACTGGCTCCAGGCAGTTGGGAGCAGTTGCGACTCTTGTGCGGTGTTCTCATAAAAAATAATAAAAATAAATAAAAACCAAAATATCAATTTTTGAGGCCGTGATGATATAAGTTAAATAACAAATAAACAATGTTTCACAACGTGGAAATGGCGTGCTGCATTTTAACTTTACCATGGCTTCCTAGGTAGGCAAAAAAACTGAGATCGACCATACATAGGATGGACTGATGACCTTTAAATATAAATAACCCGTTATTTTAATTTAGATTATTATTGTTATCTTTTTCTTCAATTTTATATCACCCGCTTCAGATGGATGAGAACCGTAGAGAATCGAAAAAAAGTCTTTTTTGAAAAATTCAATTACAATCTATATGTAAACAATAAACGAATACGCATTATTAACGATTTGAACGGAAGACGTTCTAATTACAGGTATGTATAATGCATTTAAATCTATTTATGAATAACTAAAAACCGGAAAGTGAGTCATAGATAAGTAGACGATAAAGTCATTTAGGGGTGGTTAATACCCTAAAATCCCCAAGTAGCGCTGGGCGGAGTAATTGTTCTATGAATGCGATTATTGCTGCAACTTGGATTAAAAACGTATAAATAGTCCGAAATATGGAATAAATCTATCAGTACCTCTTTGGAGACAATCGAAGTAGTTACCACTGCAAGTTACCTTGGTGTTCATAAGTTATTGTGATATTTGTTCATTTGAAAAAGTTTTCAGTGTTCGTTCGATATTTTAATTCAGTGTATATTTGTTTGTGAGGTGTGAAAGAAAATAAAAATGAGCTTAACTAAGAATGGGAGAAACACCACCTTCCCCTCCTCGCACTTGCTGAAGCATGCTTCAGATGCGTCCAGAACAACCAGAAGAATGGCAAACCATCATTCTGATGTATCCAGAGCAACCCTCTTTTATCTTCCTTACGAAGCCAGTGGAACCACTTTCTATCTTCCGCATCAAGCCAGAAAAACCACTGCTTATCATACTCGTGTAGTCAGAGGGGAGACTTATTATCACCCTTATGAAGTCATGACAGACAACTATCCCGGTGAAGACCTTAACGCATCCTCCAGTGGAAGCACCAACTCTGCTGAAAAGATTAGCGAAAATTTAGGTAAGAAATTTAACGACTTTCCGTTTCACTGACTTAGAAATTCATTTAAAGATATTAAAGAATTTCGACCCAATTTCAAAGCTTTCATTGCATAACACATTTTTTTTTAATTATACAAATTTTCCTGTTAATTTTAACTTTATTTTCCGTTGAATCGAGATGTCCAAATAATTCACGTTGCAATGGCGTACGAATTTAATTTATTAGCTTCTAAATCTTGCATATTGATTGGTTGCAATTTGACTATAAAATATTAATAAACCGTAGCATTCAACCCGAGCTTTCATTGTAATGTAAGCGTCACAATCTAATAATTTTGCCCTTTTCCCAGATTCAAGCATTAACGGAAAAAGCAGTGATGACTCAACCAGGTCTCAGGAAGCATTCCATGACAAAGACTTGCCGATGAATCCCCTACATAATATTATGGTAAGACATCTTGATCCAATGTAACTTGAAATAAATAAACCACCACCCTTAAACTCTTATACATTGTTCGACCATCTTGACCTTGCAATTTAAAAATAATTATAGTTTCCAAATAAAATCATAATATCATCTACTTTTGATTTAAACTGTCTGGTTGTCGCTATTCAAGAGACAAAATTAATGTTATCTTTTCCCACACTTTGCATCCCTACGACATTTTAGAGAGGTGATAATTTCTGAGCAGGTGTATAATAGTTTTTCAATTTTCTGCATTGTTCTCTCAACATTGTCAATTTTTGACTTGAGGTGCGACGTGTTAGCTTGTTACTGTATTAAAAATATTAATTTATCTTGTCTTCCCTAGGATGACAAGAGACAAGACGACGGTGAGAAGAGTCCCAAGGCCTTCTGCTACGATGACGACTTTTTCCAGAGAATTTTCGACGATTTCCTTCACTGGTACTAACATTCACCTTAAAATGCTTAATATTTGTTTTATTACTGTTGATTATCTGAAAATTGATGTTTTTTTACTTCATTTTGTAAAACTCTGTTTTCATTTCTAAGTTTATTTTAATACTTTGAGGTGTCAACTTAAGAAGAATTTTTTTTTCTTTATTCTTTGCATGGTTTATTAAATTAGTCTAGAACTTTCTACCACAATGCAAGGCACGGGACCGTTATGGTAGTCGACGATGTTTGATCCCAATAGTTATATTATTATGTATAAACGTTATAGCACTTACTGTATAAACACCGTTTCACCTTAAGTTATATTCTATTTACACATTATTGTTTTTAAATTGATTTCAATCAACACCATCATCATTGTAAATCCTGATTTTATAAATAAATTAAACAAATAACTTTGTATCAACTACCATTATATAATCATAATTATCTACATGAATAACTGATTGACAGGAAATGTAGGTAGTTGTGATTATATAATAGTGGTTGATACAAAGTTATTTGTTTCATTTAATCATAAACAACGTCACAAAGTGATTTTGCGATGTTTGAAGAAATCTGTTTTTTAATTTTTTTAAATTTTTAACGACTAAGAAAGTTACGAGTATATTGTTTATAAGTTATTACTCAAAATACAGGAATCAATGGTTTAAACAAGTCAAGTACCCCACACTGTATATATTATGTGTGTCTTATAAATGCTTGTTTCAATCGTGTAAATAGTCATGATTTCTTCATCAAATATTTTCTTACTAATTTTCTCTATCAATCGGTATTCAAAGAATAAATTCATTTCGCTAAAATACCGGGCATAATTTCCGTAACTCGTGTGTTTTTTGCTCTTTAAATCTTGTAGCGTATTTGTAAATATACTGCCTAAACTATCCTAACCTAATCTAACAGTTAATATTGCTAAATATTAATTACTCCAAATTTTAAATAGCACAGGTTCTCTTTAAGCGGTGTTCACAAAATACTCTATTATATACTCTATATCATTTACATAGATACACAACCCAATCTAAATATTGTGTAGGTATCTACTATGAAATGAAAATTTGATATAAATATTGAAATTAATCATATAATACTGAATTCAAATAAATATATAATTAAAATATTTTACACCGCTTCAAAATGGCTATATTGAGATCTAATAAATGTTTCTTATCTTTCCAGATTCGATCGTCAGCAGTGAACACAGTGATGACGAGGATGGGATGGTTCGGGAAGATTTCTATGCAGACATATTCGCCGTACCGATGAATCCCCT
Source organism: Limnephilus auricula (assembly GCA_951813805.1). Taxonomy (NCBI): domain Eukaryota; kingdom Metazoa; phylum Arthropoda; class Insecta; order Trichoptera; family Limnephilidae; genus Limnephilus; species Limnephilus auricula. The sequence goes on from OX638401.1 coordinate 7,433,375, forward strand.
ATTAATGGTAAGCCATCAAACAATGATTTTTTTTTGTGAGAACAAACTATCATCTCGGAGAATATTGTAAACACTATTCACCATACAAAATATTGAAGTCTGTCCAGATGATTAAATAATATAATAAATAGAATAAAATTAAACTTGGTTTGAATACCATCTTATGAAATATATATCTAGCCGGTTTCGGTTTAGCCTGATCAGGTAATTGAATCTATAAAAGCATATTTTATAGATGTAAATTATTAAAAAATATTTTAATAAATTCAATCTTTAAAATACGTTTTTATATAACCCTTGTAAAGGTTCAGGCTGAACAGAAACCGGCTGGTTTTATATACTCGATAAAGTGGTGTTCAAACTAAATTTTATTTGAAAAATAATTAACTCTATCCACAAAGTGTTTGCTACTTGCGAAAGATTAAATAATATTAAATGTTTCATTCATTTCTTCAGCTCCTTTTTTCCTCCCTACTTTAACAACTATCTTATCAAGTCCCATGTCCACTCCTTTTCTAAAAAATTCCCTCCACAGCATCCCCAAAGATGACGTAGGCCTTAGCAATGACAATTTTTTTTAACAGTTTTTTTCTTATTAAAAAAACAAATCTTTTGATTTGAAGGCAAAATACCCAACCAGACAGGTTTGCTTTTAAAAATCAAAATGCAAATCCAATATTTTGCGCAGGTGTAAGATATTTTAGGTATCTATTTGTATTTTAAATTACGAAATATATTCTTAATTTTTCATGATTTTAGGGCCAAGAGAGAACATTCGCCATTTTGATGTTTCGAGTAATATTTTTCAATAAAATAGCTCACATTCGTATAATATGACATTAATACATATGCTTTATCTTTTGTTTTCCAAAGAAAAAAATATTTGTTGATTATTTTGTTCCCTAGTCGAAAATTAACGTTGAAACAGATCGCTCAGTCGTTCGTTCCCCTTAACGTGTTACTTGTATTCAAAAAAATAATATTTGTTTCTTTTCTTTCCCAGGATTATTCATTAATGGTGACGACGAGGAGGAAGCAGGGGACTCGGATAAGCAGAGAAAACTCAAGGACTTCTTCGACAACATTTCCCTCAACAAAGCTTCGACCAATTCTTCGACTTCCATGACGAACAATAAAAGTCTGCTCCGGAATATGTCATGCCCATTTATCTTCATTTTATTGACAAACTTCATAAATGTTATAATATTTTGTTATGTATAAAGTACTCCTTGGACCTAATTTAATTTGAACATGTTCTTTTTTAAATTAATTTTATATGTACGTATGAAATGTTTATTGTAAAACTAACTTTACTTTTTATTTAACTACTCGTTTATTTGTAAATATTTATGTTTATTTCTTTGACAAACTTCATAATTGTTGTAAATATTATTCTATATAAAGTACTCCTTGAAAAATAAAATATTTTTAAAATATATGTTTCTATTTTTTTTTTTCAACATCCATATTCTTACATTTACTCTCTGAACCATTTCGTCCCATTCTGCTTGGAATTATAAACAAAACTACGATTAATGATCTTGGAAAAGCGGTGACATCCTGAAGACTCTGGACTATAATGGTGTGATTTAAACTGATAATTTCAAATAACACTCATAAAGGGTCATAAAAAACTGACAACAGTACCTAAAATAAAATAATAAATACTGGTTTGGGCATGTCGAGCGAATTCACGTGGTAAGGAGACCTTACGAACATGGTAGAAGAAGTCGTGGACGCCTGAGGAAGATATGGCACGACCAAGTAAATCAGATACATGAGTCGGGCCATGTCAAGAGTCAGAATAATAGAAGAGCACGTATGAGACGATGTATGAATGCTAATGAGCCTTCTGCCTACCTAGTTAGTTAGTTAGACTCTCGTATACAATAACAATACAAGTTATTTCGTAAAATATCCACAGCTAGGACATTTCACAAGTCTAGTAAATAATATAAAACTTAACCTAGTTAAGATTCCCTAAAAAAAATCCGAACAGATGTCTAGGTACTTAGTTTTTTTTTAAATTTTTTAAAAGGTAATATAGTTTTTTTTGTGTTTAAATAAGAATATGAAATTAGATAGATAAATAGAGCAGACCCATGAAAAATCACGGGACTTAAATAATACTTGCAAAGACTAGTTTTAAATAAATATATATATATATATATATATATATATATTTTTTTTTTTATTTTTTATTTCTATATAATATTACAGGGTTCACATAAAGTTATTAATAATTATACATAATAGCTAATAACATAATTTATGAACTTTTTTTTGTGTTGTGTGTAAGGTAGGTTAGTGAATGTACCTACAAATAAATAATGTACCTACATACTGTAAATTTGTACCTACTCTTAACTGCTCTGTGTGATTAATCGACTTATGATTTAAAGGAAAATGTAAAACAAATTGGGTGTTTCAAAGAATTTGAACAAATTGTACACAGCTATGAAATTTAAAAATAACATAACTTGAATAGAAGTTACCTGAAAATTAGCTTCGAAATTTCATGAATTGTTCAAATTCTGTGTAACACCCGTCTTTAATACATTACATAGATAAACTCACAATGCATTCTCGCATTCACGTATAACACCCGTTCTTTTAGAACCTGGTGTTATTTTAAGTATATCTGAACTTATGCTACTGTAATTAAATTACTTCTATTTTTAGTGTGAAATATATGATTTTGATAAAAAATTCCTTTTCAAAAATTATATATTTTCTATAAGGACGGAATGTTTCACAAAATTTAACAAAAATCATCAAATTTAGAAGTTAATTTTCAATTTCTGTAAAAGTTCTATTTAGTTTCTGTTATTATATCAGAAGGGCCGGTTAATTCACATAACTGAAATAATGACAGAATTTAGATATAGTTTTCACAGAACCTGAAAATAAACTCGTAATTAGAAAAATTGTTTAAATTCTGTGAAACAATTCGTCGTAAGATATAACTACATTATTACATATATATATTTAAATTACCTATACCTATCATTGGATCCATCAACGTCTTATTAGTAGGTATAAAATAAAACGAGTTAAATAAAATACCTCAGCAGACCAAAAAGATCTTAGTGCTAAATCTAATTTACACCATGATATAACTATTAAAAAGCCAACTTTATTTGATAGTAGCTGGTTGGATTCCAGTATTTAATATCATGTAAACTGCATTTCTGATTCAACAAAATAAATAGAATCAAGTAAGCTTTGAATTTCCGCAATAAAGACTCCGTTTTTACATTGCATATAATATTCCAGTAGTCTGTAAATGTTCTTAGAGTTCACGGGGCAAAGGAACAAGTGTAACCTTCGGCTGAATTCCCAGCCTTTAAATATTCCACAACCAATCTTCAGTCAAACTGCCAGAAGAACGGGACCACGGAGGAAAATGCTTCCCAATATTGCACATAGACTTAAAATTATTAACTTACAAGAGAAGGGACTTGGGTAGAATTGAATTGGTTTGGGGTACGAATTCTTGAATAGTTTGTATACATTATAGTAGTCATCGATTCGGAGAGCGTTAACATTGTCCATTAACAGGGCAGATGATAATGGACGCTGTAACGCTGTAGGAAACGTTGGCCAAAGAAAGTATTGATTCACGCCACAATAGCCTAAAAATAAATCACTATAATACTTTTTACCGTAAAAATATACTATCAATTTTTATACAGCCTATTTTGTGAAATATCATTACTTCATGAGCGGCGTATAAGCTAGAAAATAATATTTTAAGGCCGTTGTGAAATAACACGAAAATAAAATAATTATGTTCAGATTTTTGAACTTGTCTTGAATTCATGACTCATTTATATTACAAGAAAAGAGATTTCTTTGATTTAAAAACAGTACTTCAATAAACGGTTTCTATTCTATAGGTACTGACAGACAAGAATTAGCCTCTCAGAAGATGCGAGATCTGTACATTTGGAAGTTCTCCCTGCTGCGTGCTGTAGAATTTGTTCAATTTAAAGAAAAATATTAAATCTTAAAAAATCTTTTTAAGCAGAATCAAACGGCTCGTTTGATGTATTTTTCATAAAAAATCGATGGTAATTTTTAGAGCACAAGGGAAACGAAGAAGCGGAAGTTCTGGGAAGGAAAAATGTATTAGAGTGGGTAAGAATCTGGGGATCAATGTGTTCAGCAGTGACGGACGTAATGTAACGTCCCCTAATGCGGTACAAGACAATGGGTCGAGAGAGTCCCGCTGGAGAGGTCTACATATTTATAAAACATGTCGGTTATCCAATGAATGTTTACTAGGGCGGCAGTGCCCATACCCGACTCCAGAAATGAAAAGATGGTTTGTCATTTTTAAGCAACATCTATCTATAAAATTTTACGTTATTTTTTTCCGGTTCTTACAAAAGATCATTTAATATAGTGAATCATATACAGTTAGACTAGAAACATGGAAGAAAATATTGTAGAGCGCCCTTAAAGCAATTTTTCACAAAAAATCGTTATAGAAATCATCCATTTATATTATTATTAAATTTAGGTTGATATATACTGTAACAGATTAAAATGCCTCTTTAAAATGACGAAGCACGTCGAATACCTAATTAAAATGTAATAAAATTAAAATAACACTTATTTTGAAAATAAAACTAATTAATTTGTACTTAAAAGGCGATGACTAAGATATTTAAATGTATTTTACCAAATTAACAAGAAAATGCATCACGGGCAAGTACGCGAGTCATTAGGGATCATGTCATTAGGGGTCGTAAGGAATAAACTTCCCCAAGTAGGCCGGCCGGATTAACTATTTCACTAATGCGATTTTTCTGGTGCAGTTTTGATTGAAAACTGTATAAATAGCGCAAAATATTAATACATCAAACATTACCCCTTTGGAGAGGATCAAAGACGTTACTATTGCGACCCTTGTGATTTTACAAGTTACTTTTGTGATAATTCAAGTCGAACATTGTTTCTGAGTTGTTTGCTGCGTAATTTTAAATTCTCAGTTCTTCTGATCAAATACACCGTTTACTTTATAGAACGCGTTTAATTAACTTAAAGTAGTTGTGCTTATTTCTGTGGTGTGAAGTATAAAGTAAAAAGTTTAGAATGAGCTCCAACAACAACGAGAGAGAAGATAACCGCCCCTGGTCTGCGCTGATGTTCGCTGCAGATGAGGCCAGAGCAATGGAAGATGACCATTCTGATGAAGTCTTGGATGTCTCTTTCGGAGAAAGCACTCTCTCCGCACACAGCAGCATGTTTTTAGGAGGTAAGAAAGTTTATTGAGACGTGTTATTTTTACGAATATGTGGTAAATTTTTTTTAAATCCCTACTTGTAGGTAATTAAAGAATTCAATTTTGCTTAATTTCAGAGGCCAAATTTGGAAAAAAATCTTACCTTATATACTGTGTTAGAATGTAATGATGGCTAAGATAAAAACAATGTAACATAGTAAAAAAATATTTATTGGATTGTAATTTTTAATTTATGTTTGACAAATTTGTAAATAGGTCAAAAATATAATTTAAATTTGAATCCCTTAAAATGCTTTCTTTGAATATTATTTTATTTCTACATTTCATCATATTTTCAAATATATATCAACACCACACGACAACCTGCAGTCCACCTGGGAACAGGAATACCTAGTGAGGAGGACTGAGGATAAAATATTTCACTTTGTATTCTTAATTTATTAAATATTGTATTTTAATTTTCATTTGTATTGTCATTAAATAATAAAAAATAAATAAATAAAAAAAATAACTTTTTAAATGTTTGCCATTTACTCACAAATAATTGCCCATATTGCTTCTAAAATTAAGAATTATTTCAATCTTTAATCGTAAAATTTAAATTATAAAAAAAATATATATAATTTAATACACAAATAAATAAAGTGGCACATATCCGCACTAGAATATTTAATATATTTGATTACAAGAATATTTTTTCTTGAAATAAAACAATAACTTTGTTTGTAACCACGATTTATTATAATTTATATAATACCAATTATTATAAAAATTAAAACAAATCGTGGTTACAAACAAAGTTACTGTTTTATTTCAATTAATATGTCGAACTACAAAGTGACTGCTTTCTACCAAAATAAAAAAAATAACAAAAATCGGTTAGGTACATTGGCATCGAATCCAAAATTAAGATTTCTCCGCCTCGTCGCGCCTCCATTCCCATCAACCGGAAATTTATATCACATGCGAAAAGACATAATTTAAAATAAAACTCATTCATTCACAAAATAACGAGCCTTCTTGCTACATATTTCATTTAATTCGTTGTCTTTCAGAGCAAGGTAGTTATACAGAACTGAATTTGTCAGATCTATATATTGTGATTATGTGTTTCCTTCAACTAGATTACATTAAAAGTTTTGAAAGATAAAATCTAAATACAACCCCTATTATTTAACCCTAATTTCAATTGAATGTTCGCTTGATACACTTGTCTAATAAGGTTTACTTTTCTTCCAGATTCAAGCTTCAGCAGTGATGGGAGTGATGATGCTGACCAAGTGGTTCCGCAAATTTTCCTTGACGACACGTTGCCCTTGTATCCCGAATATTTGGTAAGTCTCATCACCGCCGTCATTTCATATAACATTTCTAAAATACACCTCCAAACATAACTGTTAAACCATTTAACATTTATGTAAAGTCAGCACAGAATGATAAAAAATTTAAATCGCCAATAACAGTAGTAATATTTTTCTAGTATAGTAATATTTTTAGACAACGTTTTGCTATCAAGGGCGCTGTGCAAAATTAACATTCTAATCTTTAGCAATATGTAGAGATACAGAAACATACTTAAGTTATTAATAATTAATTATATTTATACATTCATAATTATCAGCCGACTGAAAAGTTTCAGACTCGGCTACATATTCAATAGCAGTAGTTCTACGCATTTTGACACTATTACATGAAATAATCTTATATTATTTTAGTGACTATATTGTTAATAAGGATATGATCCGTAACAATAATACTAGGATGATTTGTTTACCGCAATTTTTATGAAAAATCAGCCTAAGGGCACTCCAAGCCTTTTCTCTGCACTTCTTACATATTCCAAAAATACCTATGAAACATGTTCCAAAACTAATGTTTCCCTTTTTCTTTAGGATTACTCCTCTGGAGACGACGATGACACAGAAAGCCTGACTTCTGATAACCGGAGTCTAGGCAGTGCTGACATGGACATTTCTGACGCTTCCGGGGACAGTGATTATAACAGATTCTTCGACGATTTAGACCAAGAAAAAACATCCGAATCAAAATAATTCATTACTACTATTGACTATTATTATTTTTATGTAAATATTGTATAATATAGTACTTCTAGTAATATAATATTAAATTATGTAGGTATATCTAAGCTTAGTAAATATAGATGTAGGAACTATTTTTATGTATGTCGTGTACTATTAGACTACTTATTTTATAATTAACTGACTCTTCTATAATATAGGTTTAATGTGTTTGTAATATTTTTGAATAAAATATTAATTAATTATTATAAAATTTATGTTTTTATTTCATTGTAATATCTTTTTTTAATATTTTTTGAAAGTTACACCCACCAAAGAAATATTATTAATCATTGAAAAGGAAGATGATACTAATAAATCTAAGTGAAAGAAGTATTAATTACTTGAAGGTATTAGAATTCTGAATTCAAAAGTTCGATTTGGTTGAAGCATCGTCTCGGTAAAAAATGATCCTGGGTTCGATTCCCAGTTGTGACTGTTATCGTTTTATTTTCTGTGACTTGTTCTTTTTCTTGTTTAAAATTATCTTCTTCAGTAATTAATTTAATATTTATTTCACTAAAATATAATTCAACCCTCATGCACCCGTTATCCGTGGTTCATATCATTAAACCCATTAAAACACCTACAAGACCAAAGGATTATAGCTAAGACTACAAACCTAAGGCAAGATCTTGGCTTAGTCCACGAGGCAGTGAATTTGGCCATTAAAACATAGTAACGCAGGTATTGTGTTTACATAAAAGTCCACTACAGTACAATCAAAATCAGTTTTAGTATAAAACTGAGTGTCTGTAAAAATCAGTATGTTTCAGAAAATGCAAGAATAACGTAAAAGTAATTGAAAATATTGTGTTAGATTCTTAAGTGCTCAACACTTATTTACCCACTTTGGAGTGGAAAATTAATCTTAAAATCCTTTGAAATGGTGTCATAAAACATTTATATATATTTTAATATGAATACCGCACAAGAGTCCCAACTGTTCCCGCCTGGAGCCAGTGAAACTATGCCATCCCTATTTGGGGTATGTTGCGAGGCTGAAGGTACACAGAGAAAAATATTATTCGAAAAAACGATCATTTTAATAGTAAAAACGGGACTGAAGTTCTTACGAACAAATTAACAGTGTTTCAATGTTTATTGGCGGGAAAATGTAAGAATAATGTACGAAATTATGTATCCTACCAACAAATTATTCTTATACGTTCCCGCCAATAAACATTGAAACCCTGTTAATTTGTTCGTAAGAACTTCAGTCACGTTTTTAATCGTTTTTACTATTAAAATTATCGTTTTTTCGAATAACATTTTTCTCCGTGTAGGGTGGAGAGAAAGGCGTTAGGGATGAGGAAGGTGGGGAAGTACATGGCTATTCAGATCTGGTCACCAAAAACGGCTAAAGCAATTAAAAGCAACGTTTCAATTCTGAATGGTGATCTTACACCATGGCGATACCGAGAGTATCTTCCACTCTGGAACGTGTCGCAAATATACTACATATTATTTTAAATGAATAAATTGTGAAATAACACAAATAAGTCAAATAAAAGAAGAATAGTAATAAGTAATATTATGATAATAGTATGATATCACAAATTTTTACTATTATTATAATCATAGTATAAATATGATTAATTTTGTTGAATTTTTTCAAAACCTTAAGATTTAGGGAAAGAAGATTCTCAGAAGTCAATTATTATTTTTTTTTAATTTCATTTTCTCGACAGAGGAGGGTAAGGAAAAAATCATCATCGCTTATGATTTCTGTAGGGAAGCTGTGTGGAGAATTTTTTTAAGGGAAACGAAGGAGAGGAAGTTCTGGGAAGGAAAAAGGTATGATAGGTGGGTAGAAATCTGGGTTCAATAAGTTCAGAAGTGAAGGATGTATGAAGCCAGCCCTACCACTGCGGTGCAAGGCGATGGGTCGAGAAAGCCCGGCCGGAGAGGTCTAGGTTAGGTCTCTCTGAACCTGTCTCTCCCGATCCGGCCCGCCATGTGTGCAAACGCATTTGCAGCCAAATTCGGGACAAACCTCACCCGTACCCGGGCAGCCCTACTAAATCACCAAACGCAGCGAATCACTCGGGATGACCTACGGCAGGAGTATTAGTTACCCATTAAATCGTTTCCGGGGTGGTGGTACACATATTCGTCTCCCAAATGTAATTTTATAAATTCATTGAATTGCCCTCATTGATTTTAAATCAACATTCATGATTCGTGCGGTTAAGATAGATGCAACTCATGAATACGCAATGAAGTTCAAAAAATTGCAAAACATCTGTCATAAAGCACGTTATATTTAGTAATTACACTTTACTTTTTACACATTTTCTAAAGCGAATATCATGAATGGTTCACACAAACGAAGTATAAACTTAAACTTTAGGTCGCTTCCCCATCTCCTTCCCTCCCCTTCCTGCTATCTTCAGCTTCAACATACTCCAATAGGAGATGTTATGATGTAATACGTAATGCTATAGTATAACCGGCTCCAGTCGGTTGGGAGCAGTTTCGACTCTTGTGCGGTGTTCACATTAAAAAAGAAATAAAAACAATAAACTACATTGATGGCCATGAAGATAGTAGTCAAAATAAGAAAATAAATATTATCTCGTTCAATCCGAAATAAAACTAAACTGTGCCATACAAAAGTAATGCTATTATTCTAAGAAAAAATTGATGGGAATAACCTTCAAAAGTTAAAAAGAGAGTTTTTCTTATAAAAATATGAATATTCATTTAGACTTTTATAAAAAAGTCAACAGGTGTTCCATAAAAATAAAATCGGATATATTTATCCGAGACACTATCTAGGTAACAAATACATTCTTTGAATACTTGTTTCCAATAATAAAGGTAGCTGCCAATAATATGGAAAAAAATATTAGTCGAAGATAATATTGTTAATTCTAAAATTTGAAATATGAAGTTGACAATTACGACAGTCTCATAATAGATCACAGTAGCCCAATTGGTAGAGGTGTATGTCCCGGTAAGACGAGAGGTTCTGGGTTCGAGTCCCAGTTGCGACCATTATCTTTTATTATTTTTCTGTGTCTTGTTCATTTTCATATTTAAAAAAAAAGATTATTATTGTTATCTTCTTCTTCAATGAGTTATTATTCTTATTGTAAAATTGAATAAGAAGTGGTTTCGATTTTTAAACAATGTTTTACCACGTTGTAAAAAAGCGCCATGTTAAATATCGTGTTATCGTCCTAGGCAAAAATAAGAAGCGGGATCAACTGCACAAATGGGATGGTCTGATGACCTTTAAATATAAATAATCCGCTACAGAAGGGTGAGAACCTCCAATAATCGAAAGTAAAATCTTATTTGGGAGAGTTCTACGTTTAACCAAGGGCTTCAAAAAATTATACTCACTAATATATTAAAAACAAATCAATACGCATTATTAACGATTTGGACAAGAGACGTTATAAAAATACAGGCACGTATAACGCATTAAAATCTATATATGAATAACTAACCCACAGCAAAATATCAGTCATTAAAAACGTAATATTTATGTAATTAAACTTTATTTTTTACATATTTTCTTTTACGAGTATCGCTCAAGAGTCACAACTGCTCCCAACCGTCTGTAACCATGGCACCTCCAGTTGGGGAATATTGTGATCCAAAAGGTATCGGGAAGGGAAGGGGATGGTAAGAGGATAGTGAACAAGTATATTGCTTTTCAGATCTGGTCACCAAACATAGCTAAAACAATGTCAAGCAATGTTTTGATTCAGAATATATACTCGTAGATTCAGTATCTACTATAAATCACTGTAAAAGGTGATGCAAACACAGGTCAACCTTTATGTTTTTAAAATAATAAAAAGTGAAATAACGCAAATTAACCAAAATTTAAATTTATTTGCGCACACCGCATCGCAGCCAAAGATCGTATCCATGACGGGCTCCATGGACGAGCAGTGATGCTCTCGATTAGCGATCCGAGGTCGAAAGTTCAAATCCTTACGGGCGCAGGAAATTTTTTTTTTTTTGGTTCGTTCACATTTAAACATTTAAAAATAATATAAAGTATATTTGTGGCATGTTCCAGAGTGCAAGATACTCCCAGTATCGCCCTGTTGTAAGTTCACCATTCAGTATTATCAAGTACTACCCCACCTTTCTCTTTCCCATCTCCTTCCCCTCCCCGCTGGCTTCAGCCTCAACATTCTCTAAAATGAGATGTTGTGATGTCGTACAAGATGCTATAGTGTCACTGGCTCCAGGCAGTTGGGAGCAGTTGCGACTCTTGTGCGGTGTTCTCATAAAAAATAATAAAAATAAATAAAAACCAAAATATCAATTTTTGAGGCCGTGATGATATAAGTTAAATAACAAATAAACAATGTTTCGCAACGTGGAAATGGCGTGCTGCATTTTAACTTTACCATGGCTTCCTAGGTAGGCAAAAAAACTGAGATCGACCATACATAGGATGGACTGATGACCTTTAAATATAAATAACCCGTTATTTTAATTTAGATTATTATTGTTATCTTTTTCTTCAATTTTATATCACCCGCTTCAGATGGATGAGAACCGTAGAGAATCGAAAAAAAGTCTTATTTGAAAAATTCAATTACAATCTATATGTAAACAATAAACGAATACGCATTATTAACGATTTGCACGGAAGACGTTCTAATTACAGGTATGTATAATGCATTTAAATCTATTTATGAATAACTAAAAACCGGAAAGTGAGTCATATGTAAGTAGACGATAAAGTCATTAAGGGGTGGTTAATACCCTAAAATCCCCAAGTAGCGCTGGGCGGAGTAATTGTTCTATGAATGCGATTATTGCTGCAACTTGAATTAAAAACGTATAAATAGTCCGAAATATGGAATAAATCTATCAGTACCTCTTTGGAGACAATCGAAGTAGTTACCACTGCAAGTTACCTTGGTGTTCATAAGTTATTGTGATATTTGTTCATTTGGAAAAGTGTTCAGTGTTCGTTCGATATTTTTATTCAGTGTATATTTGTTTCTGAAGTGTGAAAGAAAATAAAAATGAGCTTAACTAAGAATGGGAGAAACACCACCTTCCCCTCCTGGCACTTGATGAAGCATGCTGCAGATGCGTCCAGAATAACCAGAAGAATGGCAAACCATCATTCTGATGTATCCAGAGCAACCCTGTTTTATCTTCCTTACGAAGCCAGTGGAACCACTTTCTATCTTCCGCATCAAGCCAGAAAAACCACTGCTTATCATACTCGTGTAGTCAGAGGGGAGACTTATTATCACCCTTATGAAGTCATGACAGACAACTATCCCGGTGAAGACCTTAACGCATCCTCCAGTGGAAGCACCAACTCTGCTGAAAAGATTAGCGAAAATTTAGGTAAGAAATTTAACGACTTTCCGTTTCACTGACTTAGAAATTCAATTAAATATATTAAAGTTTTTCAAATGAATTTTAAAGCTTTCATTGCATAACATTTTTTTTTTAATTATACTATTTTTCCTGTTAATTTTTACTTTATTTTCCGTTCAATCGAGATGTCCAAATAATTCACGGTGCAATGACGTACGAATTTAATTTATTAGCTTCTAAATCTTGCAGATTGATTGGTTGCAATTTGACTATAAAATATTAATAAACCGTAGCATTCAACCCGAGCTTTCATTGTAATGTAAGCGTCATAATCTAATAATTTTGCCCTTTTCCCAGATTCAAGCATTAACGGAAAAAGCAGTGATGACTCAACCAGGTCTCAGGAAGCATTCCATGACAAAGACTTGCCGATGAATCCCCTACATAATATTATGGTAAGACATCATGATCCAATGTAACTTGAAATAAATAAACCACCACCCTTAAACTCTTATACATTGTTCGACCATCTTGACCTTGCAATTTAAAAATAATTATAGTTTCCAAATAAAATCATAATATCATCTACTTTTGATTTAAACTGTCTGGTTGTCGCTATTCAAGATACAAAATTAATGTGATCTTTTCCCACACTTCGCATCCCTATGACATTTTAGAGAGGTGATAATTTCTGAGCAGGTGTATAATAGTTTTCCAATTTTCTGCATTGTTCTCTCAACATTGTCAATTTTTGACTTGAGGTGCGACGTGTTAGCTTGTTACTGTATTAAAAATATTAATTTATCTTGTCTTCCCTAGGATGACAAGAGACAAGACGACGGTGAGAAGAGTCCCAAGGCCTTCTGCTACGATGACGACTTTTTCCAGAGAATTTTCGACGATTTCCTTCACTGGTACTAACATTCACCTTAAAATGCTTAATATTTGTTTTATTACTGTTGATTATCTGAAAATTGATGTTTTTTTACTTCATTTTGTAAAACTCTGTTTTCATTTCTAAGTTTATTTTAATACTTTGAGGTGTCAACTTAAGAAGAATTTTTTTTTCTTTATTCTTTGCATGGTTTATTAAATTAGTCTTTCTAATTAACTTTCTACCACAATGCAAGGCACGGGACCGTTATGGTAGTCGACGATGTTTGATCCCAATAGTTATATTATTATGTATAAACGTTATAGCACTTACTGTATAAACACCGTTTCACCTTAAGTTATATTCTATTTACACATTATTGTTTTTAAATTGATTTCAATCAACACCATCATCATTGTAAATCCTGATTTTATAAATAAATTAAACAAATAACTTTGTATCAACTACCATTATATAATCATAATTATCTACATGAATAACTGATTGACAGGAAATGTAGGTAGTTGTGATTATATAATAGTGGTTGATACAAAGTTATTTGTTTCATTTAATCATAAACAACGTCACAAAGTGATTTTGCGATGTTTGAAGATTTTTTTAAATTTTTAACGACTAAGAAAGTTACGAGTATATTGTTTATAAGTTATCACTCAAAATACAGAAATCAATGTTTATAACAAGTCAAGTACCCCACACTGTATATATTATGTGTGTCTTGTAGATGCTTGTTTTAATCGTGTAAAAAGTGATGATTTCTTCATCAAATATTTTCTCTCTGTTTGTCTCATCGATCTGTATTCAGAGAATAAATTCATTTCGCTAAAATATCGGGCATAATTTCAGAAACTCATGTGTTTTTTCTCTTTAAATCTGGTAGCGTATTTGTAAATACACTGCCTAAACTATCCTAACCTAACCTAACAGTAAATATTGCTAAATATTATCTACTCAAAATTTTAAATAGCTCAGGTTTTCTTTGTGCGGTGTTCATAAAATACCTACTCTACAACATTTACCATTTACACAGGTACACAAGACAATCTAAATATTGTGTATGTATCTACTCTGAAATGAAATTTTGGTATTAATATTGAATTTAATCATAATAAACTGAATTGCAATAAATATATATTTAAAATATTTTACACCGCTTCAAAATGGCTTTATTGTTATCTAAAAAATGATTCTTATCTTTCCAGATTCGATCGTCAGCAGTGAACACAGTGATGACGAGGATGGGATGGTTCGGGAAGATTTCTATGCAGACATATTTGCAGTAGCGATGAACCCCTTTAAATAAGTAAGCCATCAAACAATGATTTTTTTGTGAGAACAAACTGCTATCTCGGAGAACATTGTAAACACTATTCACCATATAAAATATTAAAGTCTGTCCAGATAATTAAATAATGTAATAATTAGAATAAAATAAAACTTGGTTTGAATACCAATTTATTAAATATATACATCTAACCGGTTTCGGTTCAGCCTGATCAGGTAATTGAATCTATAAAAGCATATTTTATAGATGTCATTTATTAAAAATTATTTTAATAAATTCAATCTTTAAAATACGTTTTTATATAACCCTTGTAAAGGTTCAGGCTGAACAGAAACCGGCTGGTTTTATATACTCAATAAAGTGGTGTTCAAACTAAATTTTATTTGAAAAATAATTAACTCTATCCACAAAGTGTTTGCTACTTGCGAAAGATTAAATAATATTAAATGTTTCATTCATTTCTTCAGCTCCTTTTTTCCTCCCTACTTTAACAACTATCTTATCAAGTCCCATGTCCACTCCTTTTCTAAAAAAATCCCTCCACAGCATCCCCAAAGATGACGTAGGCCTTAGCAATGACAATTTTTTTTAACAGTTTTTTTCTTATTAAAAAAACAAATCTTTTGATTTGAAGGCAAAATACCCAACCAGACAGGTTTGCTTTTAAAAATCAAAATGCAAATCCAATATTTTGCGCAGGTGTAAGATATTTTAGGTATCTATTTGTATTTTAAATTACGAAATATATTCTTAATTTTTCATGATTTTAGGGCCAAGAGAGAACATTCGCCATTTTGATGTTTCGAGTAATATTTTTCAATAAAATAGCTCACATTCGTATAATATGACATTAATACATATGCTTTATCTTTTGTTTTCCAAAGAAAAAAATATTTGTTGATTATTTTGTTCCCTAGTCGAAAATTAACGTTGAAACAGATCGCTCAGTCGTTCGTTCCCCTTAACGTGTTACTTGTATTCAAAAAAATAATATTTGTTTCTTTTCTTTCCCAGGATTATTCATTAATGGTGACGACGAGGAGGAAGCAGGGGACTCGGATAAGCAGAGAAAACTCAAGGACTTCTTCGACAACATTTCCCTCAACAAAGCTTCGACCAATTCTTCGACTTCCATGACGAACAATAAAAGTCTGCTCCGGAATATGTCGTGCCCATGTATCTTCATTTTATTGACAAACTTCATAAATGTTATAATATTTTGTTATGTATAAAGTACTCCTTGGACCTAATTTAATTTGAACATGTTCTTTTTTAAATTAATTTTATATGTACGTATGAAATGTTTATTGTAAAACTAACTTTACTTTTTATTTAACTACTCGTTTATTTGTAAATATTTATGTTTATTTCTTTGACAAACTTCATAATTGTTGTAAATATTATTCTATATAAAGTACTCCTTGAAAAATAAAATATTTTTAAAATATATGTTTCTATTTTTTTTTTTCAACATACATATTCTTACATTTACTCTCTGAACCATTTCGTCCCATTCTGCTTGGAATTATAAACAAAACTACGATTAATGATCTTGGAAAAGCGGTGACATCCTGAAGACTCTGGACTATAATGGTGTGATTTAAACTGATAATTTCAAATAACACTCATAAAGGGTCATAAAAAACTGACAACAGTACCTAAAATAAAATAATAAATACTGGTTTGGGCATGTAGAGCGAATTCACGTGGTAAGGAGACCTTACGAACATGGTAGAAGAAGTCGTGGACGCCTGAGGAAGATATGGCACGACCAAGTAAATCAGATACATGAGTCGGGCCATGTCAAGAGTCAGAATAATAGAAGAGCACGTATGAGACGATGTATGAATGCTAATGAGCCTTCTGCCTACCTAGTTAGTTAGTTAGACTCTCGTATACAATAACAATACAAGTTATTTCGTAAAATATCCACAGCTAGGACATTTCACAAGTCTAGTAAATAATATAAAACTTAACCTAGTTAAGATTCCCTAAAAAAAATCCGAACAGATGTCTAGGTAGGGGAAGATTGGCACCATTCGTACACGGGGAACCTTCATACAGTGAATATTACAGCTTGTTAGAACATCGTATTTATTATGGCTATGCGTGTGTGGGTAGACCGCGGGCGACCGCTAGTTGTCCCCGAAGTTAGAGCCAGTGTGGCCGCTGCGACCAACATGGGAGGACATAATGTGTTTTCGCATGCTCAAAGTAAATATCTTGTCGATTTTATTGGATGTTTAGTGCTTTAGTGAGGCGTCATATTCTAACGGATTATTGCTCAATGGTAAGTAACTACGATCAATATATTAATAATGTATCTATTTTGTGGATTTTGCTGCATGATTTTCTGCATGAGAAAAATCTGTTATTTTTGACCTTCGGGGCACGTTCGTACGCCTTCTCCAGGGGCACATTCGTACGCGCCTGAATGTACCCCTATTAACGAATTTCTTTTAATTTCAGAAAATTTGCAAAAATGGTCCGGAATTATAAGAAGAAAGAGACTAGGTGCACAATAATAAATGAAGAAAATATGTCTGCGGCAATAAAAAGGTGTTTTGGAAAGGAAATTATCGTACAGAAAGGCAGCGGATAAAAGTAATACTAAGGCTTCAACTTTGGAGAGTCGGGTAAAGAAAATAAAAGATAAACCTGATGATGATGGCACATATCAGTCTAAATACACAAGTTACCAAGTATTTTCTACTGAAGAAAAGTCACAACTGAACGACTATATTCTATATTAAAAGATCCAGGACCTATTACACCAGCAACGATTAGGCCTTATCCTACAGCTGAGAAAAAGATTAAAACGGTAAAGGTAGTGCAACCAGGAAAGTCCAGAATTTACACTGATACGCCGGAAAAATAGGCTGGAAGATTTGGAAAATTCGAAGCAATTAAAGAAACTAGAACAGGAAAGAAAATCGAAAGCGAGAGAGATGAAACGCATTTTAAAAATTGCCGGACATTCTAAGCAAAAAAAATCAAAGTAATTCGGAATCTGAAAATTCTGGGGTTTGTTTACAGGAAAGTTCGACATCGATAGTAGATTATTCTGATGACAATGAAGATGACGATTTTGATGCTACCGTGAGACCCGAAAAAAATTTACGACAACTGTTTTGCAAAGTTTATTTAAATTTGCAAAAAAGAAGTTGTCTATTACGTAGCAAAAGATATAAGCTATTATTCCAAAACAGAATTTAAGGTCTCTTATTTAAGAAAGGAACCAGGACTATCCTGGGCATTCATGTTTCCCAATATTGAAGACGAAGATAGCGTGGGCATTTCTGACGTCGCAATGATTCTTCCTAACCCAAAATCTCCAGGAACCTCTATGGCCAGGACCTTAAACTTATACACATTTCCTATATATATGTCACAATTGAATGTTCAATAATTAATTGTAAAGATTTGGTTTATGTTTTATTTATGTCAATTGCACCAGACAACTATTTTACTAATGTGCCCAGTAACTAAAAGATTGATCTCTTCTTGTCTGATTATGAATTAGTGTAGGTAGTCTCCACCGTGTTGTGTTTTTTCTCCTAATCGTTTTTTTTTTCTGAGTAATGTATATTTTTTGTTGACAAAAGGTTTTGTCGTTTAGTTTATTAAATCGTTGATATATGTTTAATGCCAATACATAGGATTTTTATTATTATTTAGCTGTTTTACTTAAACTGTATAAAGCTACCCCACACTGTCTGAATGTTCCCCTACCCATGTATGAATGTACCCCAGTAGTGGGGTAGATTCGGACAATTGTCAGATTTTTCTAAAACTCAATCCATTAATTTATTTTAAAAGTTATTGACTTCAAACTTTTTGAATAAGTAGCGGAATTTTTGCTGAATGTTATAATAATTGATTGAGCAATCTACCTTTAACCATCAATTTTTGAAAAATCAAAGTCTGAAAAGTGTACGAATGGTGCCAATCTTCCCCTACTTAGTTTTTTTTAAATTTTTTATATATAGGTAATATAGTTTTTTTTTGTGTTTAAATAAGAATATGAAATTAGATAGATAAATAGAGCAGACCCATGAAAAATCACGGGACTTAAATAATACTTGCAAAGACTAGTTTTAAATACATATATATATATATATATATATATATATATTTATTTTTTTATTTTTTTATTTCTATATAATATTACAGTGTTTACATAAAGTTATTAATAATTATTCATAATAGCTAATAACATAATTTATGAACTTTTTTTTGTGTTGTGTGTAAGGTAGGTTAGTGAATGTGAAACTGTACCTACAAATAAATAATGTACCTACATACTGTAAATGTGTACCTACTCTTAACTACACTGTGTGATTAATCGACTTATGATTTAAAGGAAAATATAAAACAAATTGGATGTTTCATAGAATTTAAACAAATTGTACACAGCTATGAAATTTAAAAATAACATAACTTGAATAGAAATTACCTGAAAATTAGCTTCGAAATTTCATGAATTGTTCAAATTCTGTGTAACACCCGTCTTTAATACATTACATAGATAAACTCACAATGCATTCTCCCATTCACGTATAACACCCGTTCTTTTAGAACCTGGTGTTATTTTAAGTACATATCTGAACTTATGCTACTGTAATTAAATTACTTCTATTTTTAGTGTGAAATATATGATTTTGATAAAAAATTCCTTTTCAAAAATTAAATATTTTCTATAAGGACGGAATGTTTCACAAAATTTAACAAAAATCATCAAATTTAGAAGTTAATTTTCAATTTCTGTAAAAGTTCTATTTAGTTTCTGTTATTATATCAGAAGGGCAGGTTAATTCACTTAACTGAAATAATGGCAGAATATAGATATAGTTTTCACAGAACCTGAAAATTAACTCGTAATTAGAAAAATTGTTCAAATTCTGTGAAACAATTCGTCATAAGATATAATCACATTATTACATATAAATATTAAAATTACCTATACCTAACAGTTACCTGTCTTTGGATCCATCAACATCTTATTAACTTAGTACGTAGTAGGTAAAACCTAAAAAGGGTTTAAAAAAAATACCACAGCAGACCGAAAAGATTCTTGTGCTAAATCTAATTTACACCATGATATAATTATTAAAAAGCCAACTTTATTTGATAGTAGCTGGTTGGATTCCAGTATTTAATATCATGTAAACTGCATTTCTGCTTCAACAAAATAAATAAAATCAAGTAAGCTTTGAATTTCCGCAATAAAGACTCCGTTTGTAAATTGCATATAATATTCCAGTAGTCTGTAAATATAACAAGTGTAACCTTCGGCTGAATTTCCAGCCTTTATATATTCCACAACCAATCTTCAGTCAAACTGCCAGAAGAACGGGACCATGGAGGGAAATGCTTCCCAATATTGCACATAGTCTTGAATTATTAACTTAACAAGAGAAGAGACTTGGGTAGAATTGAATTGATTTGTGGTACGAATTCTTGGATAATTTTTATATATTATAGTGGTTTATTTTTGGGTTATTATGCCGTGTTGCACGACGTCCTTATTTAGCCAACGTTTCGGAGAGCGTTACATTGTCCATCAACAGGACAGATGATAATAGACACTGTAACGCTGTCAGAAACCCAAAAATAATTCACAATAAAATTTTTGGCCGTGAAAATCTATTATCGATTTTTATGCAGCATGTTTTGAGAAATATTACTTCATGAGCGCTGTGTAAGCTAGAAATAAATATTTTAAGGCCGTTGTAAAATAACATAAAAAGATATATCTACTTTGAATTTTTTTTAATGATTTTTGACCACCAAGCTTAATTAATTAGGTACAGATTTGTGAACTTGTCTTGAATTCATTACTCGTTAAAATGACTATTGGCTTTAAAATCAGTACTTCAATAAACGTTTCCATTCCATACTGACAGACCAGATTCAGCCTCTCAAAACTGCGTGAACTGTACAATTTGGAAGTTTTCCCCGCTGCGTGCTGTAGAATTTGGAAGCCACCTCTGGTCTGTAGCCTTAAATACTTCATAAGAAAGAAAAATAATATATCTAAAAAAATCTTTTTAAGCAGAATCAGGCGAAAAAATCGATGGTAATTTTTAGAGCACAAGCGTCAGATGGGAATGCCTTCTTTGTTTTTACCGGTAATTTAACGGAAAATGCTTCGATGAACTGGGCGCATAATCGAGAAACACGCCGAGTGCGGGCATAACGTTTGTCACATGAGAATCGGATGTTTTTATGAAAAATCAACTCAAGTACGCTATTATGAATTCCAGCCTCTATCAGTTTTTTTTTTAAATATTAACAAAAAGAGACCGAAAACATATTTACCTGGAAGGTTACTTGCTATAGACACACTTTTGTCAGAAAGTTTATGGTTGGAGAAGATAAGACTTTGCACGCGGAAGTTACTAAATTTAAAACACCGGACATTGCATTGATATTACATTTATGAGAACATTAGCGGAAACATCAGAGTTGATATTTATTATGATAGACTTGAGAAATTAGTACTCTTCTGATCTTGAAAATTTTAGTGAAATGATCGTAAAAAGTTTACAACTTCTTATGTCCTTTTATTTTTAAACAAATAGTAAAATATTTAAGATGTCGCGAGCTGTGAAGGTATGGTATGTCGTATTTGGGGATACTATGTGGAGGGTATTTTCAGGGAAACGAAGAAGCGGAAGTTCTAGGAAGGAAAAATGTATTAGAGTGGGTAAGAATCTGGGGATCAATGTGTTCAGCAGTGACGGACGTAATCTAACGTCCCCCAATGCGGTACAAGGCAATGGGTCGATAGAGTCCCGCTGGAGAGGTCTACATATTTATAAAACATGTCGGTTATCCAATGAATGTTTACTGGGGCGGCAGTGCCCATACCCGACTCCAGAAATGAAAAGATGGTTTGTCATTTTTAAGCAACATCTATCTATAAAATTTTACGTTATTTTTTTCCGGTTCTTAAAAAAGATCATTTAATATACAGTTAGACTAGCAACATGGAAGAAAATATTGTAGAGCGCCCTTAAAGCAATTTTTCACAAAAAATCGTTATAGAAATCATCCATTTATATTATTATTAAAATTAGGTTGATACATACTGTAACAGATTTAAATGCCACTTTAAAATGACGAAGCACGTCGAATACCTAATTAAAATGTAATAAAATAAAAATTACACTTATTTTGAAAATATAACTAATTAATTTGTACTTAAAAGGCGATGACTAAGATATTTAAATGTATTTTACCAAATTAACACGAAAATGCATCACGGGCAAGTACGCGAGTCATTAGGGATCGTGTCATTAGGGGTTGTAAGGAATAAACTTCCCCAAGTAGGCCGGCCGGATTAACTATTTCACTAATGCGATTTTTCAGGTGCAGTTTTGATTGAAAACTGTATAAATAGTGCAAAATATTAATACATCAAACATTACCCCTTTGGAGAGGATCAAAGACGTTACTATTGCGACCCTTGTGATTTTACAAGATATTTTTGTGACAATTCAAGTGGAACATTGTTTCTGAGTTGTTTGCTGCCTAATTTTAAATTCTCAGTTCTTTTGATCAAATACACCGTTTACTTTATAGATCGCGTTTAATTAAGTTATAGTTGTGCTTATTTCTGTGGTGTGAAGTATAAAGTAAAAAGTTTAGAATGAGCTCCAACAACAACGAGAGAGAAGATAACCGCCCCTGGTCTGCGCCGATGTTCGCTGCAGATGAGGCCAGAGCAATGGAAGATGACCATTCTGATGAAGTCTTGGATGTCTCTTTCGGAGAAAGCACTCTCTCCGCACACAGCAGCATGTTTTTAGGAGGTAAGAAAGTTTATTGAGACGTGTTATTTTTAAGAATATGTGGTAATTTTTTTTTTAAATCCCTACTCGTAGGTAATTAAATAATTCAATTTTGCTTAATTTTAGAGGCCAAATTTGGAGTTATTAATCAATTTAAAAAATCTTACCTTATATACTGTGTTAGAATGTAATGATGGCTAAGATAAAAAAATATAACATAGTAAAAAAATATTTATTGGATAGTAATTTTAATTTATGTGTGAAAAATTTGTGTTCCGACGTAAATAGGTCATATGTGATTTAAATTTGCATCCATTAAAATACTTTCTTTTAATATTATTTTAATTCTACATTTCATCATTTAAAAAAATATATATATGGTAAAATAATTTTTTAAATGTTTGCCATTTACTCACAAATAATTGCCCATATTGCTTCTAAAATTAAGAATTATTTCAATCTTTAATCGTCCAAATTTTATAATTTAATGCACAAAAAAAAAAAGTGTCACATATCCGTACTAGAATATTTAATATATTTGATTACAAGAATATTTTTCTTGACATAAAATAATAACTATGTTAGTAACTACGATTTATTATAATATATATAATACCAATTATTATAAAAATTAAAACAAACCGTGGTTACAAACAAAGTTATTGTTTTATTTCAATTGAAATGTCGAACCACAAAGTGACTGCTTTCTACTAAAATATCAAAATAAAAATTAAATTCTGTTTGGTTGAGTACATTGGCATCGAACCCAAAATTAAGATTTGTATGAACCGAGTCGCGCCTCCGTCCCCTTAACCGGAATTTTAAATATCTCATATGAACAAACATAATTTAAAATAAAACTCATTCATTAATTCATTCACAAAACAACGAGCCTTCTTGTTACACATTTCATTTAATTCGTGGTCTTTCAGAGTAAGGTAGTTATGAAGGACTGAATTTGTCTGATGTATTTATTGTGATTATTTGTTTCCGTCAACTAGATTACACTAAAAGTTTTGAAAGATAAAATCTAAATATAACCCCCATTATTTAACCCTGATTTCAATTGAATGTTCGCATTATAAAAATGTCTAATAAGGTTTACTTTTCTTCCAGATTCAAGCTTCAGCAGTGATGGAAGTGATGATGCCGACCAAGTGGTTCCGCAAATTTTCCTTGACGACACATTGCCCTTGTATCCTGAATATTTGGTAAGTCTCATCACCATCATCATTTAATATAACATTTATAAAAGAAACCTCCAAACATAACTGTTAAACCATTTAACGGTTATGTAAAGTCAGAACAGAATGATAAAAAATTAAAATGGTTAATAACAGTAGTAATATTTTTATATTATAGTAATATTTTTCAGCGATGTTTTGTTAAAAATCATGTGAAGGTCGGTATGCAAAATTAACGTACTAGGTTTTTATTTATTTATAATTATTCGCTGACTGTGAAAAGTTTCAGACTCGGTTACATTTATTACACTTTCAGCTGTAGAGGATCAACGCATTTTCACACTATTACATGAAATACTCGTAAATTATCTATGTGACTGTGACTATATTGTTTATAGATAATGATTCGTCACAATAATACTTCGATGATTTGTTGAGCCCAGTTTTTGTGAAAAATCGCCCCAAAAACACTATAACAATCCATGCCTTTTCTCTGCTCTTCTAACGTACTCCAAAAACTAATGTTTCCTTTTTTTCTCTAGGATTATTCCACTGGAGACGATGATGACACAGAAAGCCTTACGTCTGATGACCAGAGTCTAGGCAGTGCTGACATGGACATCTCTGACGCTTCCGGCGACAGTGATTATAACAGATTCTTCGACGATTTAGACCAAGAAAAAACATCCGAACCAAAATAATTCTTTACTACTTGATATATTCATATTGACTACTTTGACGTACTTTAAGAAGGTTTTATTATTTTTTTTCTATAGAAACTTTATAATATAGTTCTACTAGAAACGTAATATTAAATTATGTAGGTATGTCTGAACTTAGACTCAATAATATGTAAATATAGCTGTAGAAACTATTTTTATATATGTCGTGTACTATTAGACTTATTTTATAATTAACTGACTCTTGTATAACACAGGTTTATTTGTTTGTAATAAATACTATTGAATAAATTGTTGTTTTTATTTTATTAAAATATCTTTTTTTAATAACTTTTGAAGGTTACACCCACCAAAGAAATATTAATCATTGAAAACAAAGAAACTAATAAATCTAAATGAAATACGGAACAAACAAAGATATTAGTAAAAATATGGGAAAAATTACTTATACGTAATTTTGAATGTAAAAGTTTGAGTTGGTTGAGGCGTTGTCCCGGTAAAACAGAGTTATTGGTTCGATTCCCATTTGTTACTGTTACATTTGTATTTTTCTTTTTTCATGTTTCGTTTAGATTTATTATAAATACCTTCTTCAGTGATATATTTAATAGTTCTTCAATCATCGCAAAATCACTTTGTGGCGTCATTTTTAAACAATTTGTTTCATTTAATTTAATATCTATTTAAGTAACATATAATTCAACCCTCATGATCCTTTTATCCATGGTTCATGTCATTGAAACCATCAAAACACCCACAAGACCAAAGTGTTTTTGCTAAGACTACAAAACTTAGTCAAGATTGATATTTGAGATAGTGAATAAGGTTAATATTGCACAGTAATGCTGTTATGGGTGTTCACACAAAAGTCTTCTATAGAACAATCAAAAAGAGTAGTTTTAGTACAAAACTTAGTAGCTGTGGTCTGTAAATAACAGTGTGTTACAAAAAATGTAAGTATAAGATAAAAGTAATCGAAAATGTATATTTTTTTTTAATTAATGAAGACAATATTAGCAAAACTCTATCGAAAATCTGTAACAGAAAAATCAGAAGAAGATACGGCCATATCTGGGACTCGGACCCATGACCGCAACTCTACCAACTGAGTTAATGTGTCTCTATCTGATTATATCATATTTAAATGTAGTTGTAAATATATTTAAATATAATTGTGAACGATGAATACTTGGAGCAGGTGGATGAGTTGTATGTTTACGAGAGATGGGTAGACTGATAGAGATATTGAAATAAGGGTAAATGCAGGTAACTCCATTAATGGAGGACTGAATGCGGTTGGCGCTAAAAAAAAGCTGTCCAAAGAAGCGAAGCTAGCAGTCCACAATGTGCTTGTACCTACCCTGATGTATGGTAGTGAGGCAAGGAACTGGCAGAGGAAGGATGGAAGTAGACTGAATGCTGTTGAAATGAGATCCCTGAGGCGTATGTGTGGTAAAACCATGTATAATCGTGTGAGAAATGTGGAGATTCGAAAATAATGCAAGGCTGATGTAAGCGTAATGAGTAAAATTAAAAGAGGAACCCTCAGATGGTTTGGGCATGTAGAGCGAATGAACGAAGAAAGGAGCGCAAGGAGAATATATGATGCAACTGTGAATGGTATAAGAAGTAGGGGACGTCCGAGGAAGACATGGCACGATCAAGTGAATCAGATACTTGAGTCGGGCCATGTCAAGAGTCAGAAAAATAGAAGATTATTTTTGAGACGATGTATGAATGTGAATGAGGCAAAGAGTGTGTGCCAAGACTGAGGTGATTGGCGGTCCGTCCTCTCTGCCAACCCCTGCGGGGAAACGGCGTGGTGGTTAGTTAGTTAGTTAGTAAATGTATCATACTTCAGCTGAGAATTACAAACATTATCTTCATTTTCTTAACGCATTTTTTTTTGGGAGACGGGAATGGGTAGAGCCGCCCGGGAAACTATTTATTGTACAACCAATACCTTTGGCATTGGTCACCCCAAGTAGTTCGCTACGTTTGGTAAGTTAGCAGGGGTGCTCGGGTTAATTGGGTGAGGTAAGACGAAGGTCCTGGGTTCGAGTCTCAGATGTGACCGTATCGTTTCCTGATTTTTTGTTTCAGATTTTCGATTGTCTTCATTACTTAAAATATTATAATTTGAGGATTTACTCTATAAATTAAATATTCATCTTAGACTTGCAGTAAGGTCAATAGATATCGCGTATTAAATTAAAGATGATAATTTTATCAAAAACACTATCTAGATAGTGTTAAGTTCGGGTTTGAATCTTGCCATCATACATAAAGTTAGAAGCCAATATTTTTTTTTTTAAATTAGCTCCACGCAGGAGGCCTGAGCAAAATAATTTCCCTCAGGGCCTATGTCATTTTTGGAGATGCTGTGTGGATGGTATTTTGCAGGAAAGGAAGGAGATACAGTTCGGGGAAGGAAAATGGTGTCAAGGTTGGGTAGGAATCTGGGGTTCAGTGTGTCCAGATCACCCGCCCCCAAACCTAGATAAACCTCACCCCATGAACCCGGGCACCCCTGCTAAGTCACCAAACGTAGCTAACATCATGGGGTGACCTATGGCAAAGGTTATCCAATAAATGGTTCTCGGGTCAGCGGTACCCATTTCAGCCTCCCAAAAAAATGCGTTTAGAAAATGAAGATAATGTTTGTAGTTCTCAGCCTAATTTATAATCCAGTTAAAAATGACCGATTCGGATATGGACACATTAGCTCAGTTGATAGAGTTACGTAGTGGGTTCGAGTCCCAGATGTGACCGTATCCTTTTCTGTTTCAGATTTACGATTGTGTTTCGCTAACATTGTCTTCATTTAAAAAATTACAACTTGAGGTATTCATTATGTTAAAAATAAAAAATAATGTTTGTGTCTGAAAATATCTTACGGCATAATACATAGTTATACATTCTACGTATCATAATACATACTATGATTTTGGAGAGGAAAAAATCTCCTGAGATGGTATCTGGTGATGACATCATACAACATAAGAACACAATAAAGGTGGTTTATTTTTATGGAAGTTGTATTTTTTCAAAACCAATATAAAGGATTAAATAAAAATAAATTCATAAGTTTTAGGAATGAGGTTTTTTGATTTTTTCCACAAAGGAGGAATTGAGAAGAAAAAATAAAGAGTTATGTGGGGTGGGAGGGAATCCGAATAACTCGAGGAGTGATGGACGTATGAAATCATCCCTACCACATCGGGAGAGGTCTAGGTTAGGCTCCCTAAACCATACAGAACGAAATACATACAGCCGCAAAGAAATATGTGTTATTTGAGGAGGTCTATTCTAGAGAAGGACATCAGAAAAAACAATTAGAGGAAAGATATTAAGAGGGTATTACCAGAGAATACCGGAAACTAGTCATTTTTAAATGAAATTCTAGACGTATTGACTCGTTTTTACAAAAAACATAAATTGATTTTGAAAGATTGTTATTTTATCTGGTACACAGAGTTTTAAAATTTTGAAAAACAAAGTGTATTATTAAGATACTAAGATTATACCGTTGGTCGTTGGCAGATTTGTTCAATTTTTAAACGACATATTCTTATAAACAACACAAATTTCAAATCAAATAATGATACAAAAAATAAATCAATACATGTCATAATCTAATCAACACAGTCTTAAAAATTTTGATTTTAGTTTAATTAAAATCATTAAAAAATAAATCCGAGAACGTGTTTTGTGACCAAAATACCTCACATTTTCTATTTAAAAATTTAAGGTCTTACAAACTGTTTAAAATTTTTTTACACATTTATTTTGTTTAGACATTATTGAAAAATCATAAATACTTATGATCAAAAAATACTTACAAGTAGTACACGATATTTAATAATTTATCATCGTTCTTTTTGAGCATTTTTAATGTTTACTTCAATGTAGATCTGTATTAAAGCAGGTTTTGAATGAAATAAATCTATATTAAAATTTTAATTTAAAAAAATTGATACGGGGAATAATCGATATTTCTCATTGGAACCTCACTGTACAGTTGCAAGCATTTTTAAACTTTTATTCTCAGCCGCTGGTCAATCACTCTTAAAAACAAATTGCATGTTTACCGATTGGAGACGTTATAATTACAGGTATGTATGACGTATAAATCTATTTATGAATTACTAATTCAAAGGAAAGTGAGTCATAGATAAGTAGACGAAAAAGTCATTAAAGGGTGGTTAATACCCTATTTCCCAAAGTATTGCCAGTCGGAATAATTGTTCCATGAATGCGTTTATCGCTGAAACTTAGATTGAGAACCGTATAAATAACCCAAAAACTGCAATAAATATGTCAGTACGTCTTTGGAGACAATCGAAGTAGTTACTATATAAGTTACCTTTGAAGTGAAAGTGTGCCGTTTTTTTGTGATTTTCTAATACGCTCTATAATTTATTTTAAATACAGAGTTCTCCGTGCAAAATATTTCTAATTCTGCCAATTATTTATTTAATTAAAAGTGTGTCGAAGACAGTGCGGTGCTTATTTCTAAAAAAAAGTAAAATGAGCTTTAATAACGATAGGAGAGAAACATCCCTCCTTCCCTGGCAAGTGTTGATGCCTGCTGCAGAGACGTCCAGAAATATGGCAGTGGATCATGCTGATGAAGCCAGTGTCACATCACATCATCACCCCAAAAGAACAATCCCCGATCATCATCATTATGGCGCAAGAGGAATGGCAAACAATCAATCACAAGCAACGATGTATTTTGTTTCTTATGAGTCAAGAGGAACCACCTATTATCATCCTCATCAAGCCAAAGCAACATCACATCGTTATCACCAAAGAACAAAAACCGATTTCAATCGTTATGGTAACAGAGGAATGGTAAACGATCAATTACAAGCTACGATGTATTATTTTGCTCGTGAAGACAGAGGAACCACTTTCTATCATCCTCACGAAGTCAGGGAAATTCAATCGATTCGAAATCCCTGTGAAGCCAGAAATACTTCAGATTACCATTCTTCTGAAGAAGGAGTAATAATAGAGGAGTATCTTGGTGAAGATCTTAACGCATCCTTCGGCGGAAGCTCCAACTCTGCTGAAAACACGAGCGAGAAATTAGGTAATAATTTTAATGATTTTTCGTTTCACTGATTTAGAAATTCATATTCATATATTAAGGTATTTCGAATCACCTGAAAAAGTTTAATTTAATAATAAGTTTTTTTTAAAATTCATTATTTTTCCCGTTAATTTTTACTTTATTTATCACGAGCTTCTGCCCGCTACTTCGTCTGCGTAGTATTAGTATTTCGAGTAATCTATTTTCTTTTCCAAGGTCCCATCTACGTTTATACCAAAATTCTTAACCTGTTTATTTAAAATATGTATAATTCTTGATTCGATTCAAAGTATTAGGCGAGTACTTCAAATAAATTCACTAATTTAAATATTTTCCAAAATAGAATTTTGGTTTAACAATCATTGTTTTGCAAAATGTCATTCTCAAATTTTGACGTTTTCTATTAAACAATAATTATTATTTTATATTGAAAATAAATAGCTAGATTTATAAATTAAAGCCTATATATTATTCTGATGTATGAGCTATATTACTGAAAAATTTCGTTAAAATCCATTCATTAAATTTTGATATAAAGAGTATCAAACATACATACATCCATTCAAACTTTCGCGTTTATAATATTAGTAAGATTTTATCAAGATGTTCGAATAATTCTGGGTGAAATCGCTAATGCGTTTATTATATTAGCCTGTAAATCTTGTACATTAAGTACATTCTATGTTAAGACTATAAAATGTTGATAACCCCCAGTATTCAACCCGTGACACCATTGTAATGTTAGTGTCACTATCTTATAAGTATGCCTTTTTTCCAGGTTCAAGCATTAACGGAGAAAGCAGTGGTGACAACCAGTGAAGATATTAATTAAATGTCTCACTCAGTGACATACATAATATTATGGTAAGTCACCTTCATCCAATGTTACTTGAAATAAATAAACCACCACACTAAAAATCGTCTAACATTATTGTGATCACTTCTCAGACTTCGAACCCCTATTTCAGTTTAAAATATGGTTTTCTGATACAAATGGAATCAAAATTTTATTTCTGAGAAAGAAATCACAGAATGTGTGTGGTTGTTCAGTTCGTTTAGAGACGTAATAATTTTTAAGACTGCGTTTATTAGCGTTTTCGATTTTGCTCAACATTGTTAATTTTTGACTTGGGGTGCCACTTGCGAGATTGTTACTCTGTTCAAAATGTTAATTTATCTTGTCTTCCCTAGGATTATGCCATTGATGACAGAAGGGATTCAGACAATGTGAATTCAGACGACTAGAGACAATGCGGTGCAGACAAGATTCTCAAGGACTTCAGTTACGACCAAAAAGCTTACAACGATTTCATTCGCTAGTCCGTGGAAGACAAAAATCCACTTCAAAATGATTATTTATTTGCTTTATTCCTGTTGACCACCTTTTGTAAATTCTTTTCTAAGTTTGATTTTAATACTTCGACGTGCCTACTAAGAAGGTTTTTTTTTCTCTTTATTCATTGCATAGTTAATTATATTAGTCGATAATTTTTCGATTATCATGCTAGGGTAACATGTCCGTGTTACGGTGGTCGATGATGGTCGATTCCAATGGTTATATTACCTATAAACGTTGCAGGACTTACTGTTTTTAAATTTATTTGTAAAACTCCCTTTTCATTTTAAACTTTAATTCTAATACGTTGACGTAACTTCAACGTACCTACTATGAAAGTCATAATATTATGTATAAACATTGAATTTTATTTTACTGATTTGACGGACCCAGTAAGAAAGTCATATATGTACACCGAAGCTGTTTGTTTGTTTTTAAATTTTTCATGTACATCTCCACCTTCACTATAAAGTCTAATTTTTAAAATCGTTCATTCTTTTGTGTGAAAGCACCATGAAACAATACAAAACTTTGTCGTGTCTACTAAGAAGATGTGTAAACATTACAGCAATTATTGTTTTAAAATTTTTCAACTCCGTCTTCATTTTAATGTTTAATTTTAATACTTTGTCGTACCTAATAAGAATGTTTAATTATACAGGGTATTAAGAATCGTACTTGACTTACTTTAACCGGTGATTCGATTTGGAGTAAAAAATGTAAATGAAATTTTCGTATCCGCTGGTTTTTTTTCATAATGTTTTTCTTTAATATCAAATCATTTTTTTTCCACATTCGTCACTGTTCACTCAGCTGAGTAACCACTTAACCGATTACCCCGCCTCAAACTGTCCAACAATTACTATTTTTTTAAATGTTTTTGTAGAAAAAAAAACATCGAAAATGTAGCCGGAGAGCAAAATTTCAGTTACATTTTTTACTTCATATAATGTCAGGAATCACTGATAAGTCAAGTTCGATCGTTAACAACATGTCCACAAATACTCTAGCAAAATAGCACTTATTGATATAAAATTTATATTGTAGAACATCATATAGATATAATCTGATCTTTTTCCCACTGTGAAAATATTTCTTTATAGAAACTTTTTTTTTAATTTTATGTAATATATTATGCATAATAGGATCATTTTATTTTGTAGCATGAATGCTTTTTCTAATAAAAAAAAATATTTTTACTATGATAATTTTTTTCATCATCCGTTTTCCCAATACTTCTTCACATTGAATCCAATAAAATTCCAACAAAACCTCTACCTATATACATAGTTATAATTTAAACTAACTTGGGACAAAGTTCCATCGGATTCGGTTTCAACTGACATCCTTGGGACGAGGTTCTATCTGTTATTTTGGATGTAGTTGACTGTTTTCTTAGAACTCTCTATCTTTAAAATACTATATTTGAGAGTACATGAGTAGGTCCAACTTATATGTTATTTTTATTATAACCAATAAATAAATAAATTCAATTATAACACAATATACATATTCACCTCTTTACAATTTTACTGTCAGTATTTCATTCGGGATTAACTTGGAATCTAAATATCTCAATTTCGTATCTACCAATGGCAAACAGAACCTGGGTATTACAAGGGGACGTAATATCGAAGACCTCAGCAGAGCGGCAAGATCCTTGTCTCTGGGCTAAGAAGACGGGGATTCGACAACGGTATATTAATGACAGTAAAACTCTTGAAGTAGGTATCGGTCTATCATCCTTAGTTGACTTTATAACAGTACTCATACAGATGTGAGACTTTAGTCGTTTAGACTTTCATAAAAAAAAAACAATTAATATTATTTATTAACTGTATGAAAATTCCATCAAAAGGCAAAAGACACAGCGTAACTTGTTTATAAATAAACTGTTTTTATAAATCAAATAATAGTATTATAAATACATAAAAATATTAAGAACAATGATTATTTCCCGATAATTTGTATGAAGCCAAAGCGGTAAGTCGGTATAAAGAATCGGATATATTTATCCGAGACACCATCTAGGTAACAAATACATTCTTTAAATACTTGTTTCCAATGAAAAAAAAGATAGCTACCAATAATATGAAGAAAAAAATCATTAGTCGAAGATGATATTGTTATTTCTGAAATTTGAAATATGAAGTTTGACAAATACGACACTCTCATAATATGGCGCAATGGCTGAATTGGATAAAACGTATGTCCCGGTTAGACGCGAGGTTCTGGGTTCGAGTCCTAGTTGCGACCATTATCTTTTATTATTTTTCTGTGTCTTATTCATTTTCATATTTAAAAAAATAGATTGATATTGTTATCTTCTTCTTCAATGATATATTACATTGTTGGCAATAACCTTCAAAAGTTAAAAAGAGAGTTTCTTCTTATAAAAAATTGAATATTCATTTAGACTTTTATAAAAAGTGAATAGGTGTTCTATAAAAATAAAATCGGATATATTTATCCGAGACACGAGGTTACAAATAAATTATTTGAATACTTGTTTCCAATGAAAAAAAAGGTAACTGCCAATAATATGGAAAAAAAACCTTATTCGAAGATAATATTGTTAATTCTAAAATTAAAAATATGAAAAAAAACATTAGTCGAAGATAATATTGTTATTTCTGAAATATGAAGTTTGACAAATACGACAGTCTCATAATAGGGCGTAATGGCTGAATTGGATAAAGCGTACGTCCCGGTTAGACATGAGGTTCTGGGTTCGAGTTCCAGTTGCGACCATTATCTTTTATTATTTTTCTGTGTCTTGTTCATTTTCATATTTCAAAAAAAATATTGATGATTATGGTTATATTCTTCTTCAATTAATGCTTTTTTTATTTGCTTTGACATTATATGAGGCACGAAGGGAAACTACTTTTGTTTCTACTTTTTTACATCCAATGTTCCATCATCGAACGACCGGAAACTACTAAACCTGATCCTACTCGCGTGATAATAGTGGAACACGTTTCGATGAAATATTAGTAAGCGATAGTGCCTTTATGACTTTCCCGCGATTTTTCACGGAATATGATTTTTTTCTGCGCTTCTTTATAATAATAAAACCATTTTCTAGAATAATTATTGCCTTGCAGCGCACTGTATTAAAAATAAAATATTTAGTGGAGAAAATAATGTAGTGTACCAACGTAATGCAGGTTAAATTTTGGAGTGTTATTTTACATATGGTTTACGCCGTGTTTGGTGATTATATCGGAATAGCCAGGTACTTATCAACACTCCTCTTTCCCATTTCTTCCCCTTCCCACAACCTTCGTGCTCAGAACATAAATGAAGCAATTGGGGATGCCATAGATTTATCTCTAGACGGTTGAAAGCAGATGGTACTCCTGTGTGATAATCACATAAAAGTGTAAAAAAGAGTGGATGGGTGAAGAAATGTGAATCAGGAGAACACATGACGTAAAAGTAAAAAAAATCAACAAGTCGGAAACGCTACGAAGTAGGTAGAAATGCAACGCGACGTGTTCGAAATGTTCTAGATGTTGTTTAAATTCATCTTTATCTAAGTTGCTCATAGACGCAATCGAAATATTGTGCTGGAGAAAAATGATAAGGATTCTATGGACAGCCAGATTCACAAATGTACCCGTTCTGGACGAGAAAGGCATTCACAATAGTCTGTTAACTATCTGCCCACAGCTTGATTCGTTTCAGAATTTCGATTTTGTTTCGCGAATGTTGTCTTCAGTAATTAAATATTTGGGTGAATATACATAAGTTGGTCAACTTTTGGCCCTATCTTACTAATCTTACTGATATTATAAACACGAAAGTTTGTATGGATGTATGTATGTTTGTTACTCTTTCACGCAAAAACTACTGAATGGATTTTAATGAAACTTTACATTAACATAGCTCACAGTCAGAATAACATATAGGCTTTATAAAGCTAGCTATTTTCAATATATTACAAATAATAATTAATTATTGTTTAATAGAAAATGTCAACACTTGAGAATGACATTTTGCAAAACCTAATACTTTGAATCGAATCAATTCTATTCATCAATTATAGATATTTTAATAATCAATTATAGATATTTTAAATATATAGATTAAGAATTTTGGTATAAACATAGATGGGACCTAGGAAAAGAAAATAGGCTAATTGAAGTACTAACAGAAGCTTGTTTTATACATGTAGTTTTTAAACATAATTTATATATTTTTTGGTTTGACTACATGGTTTAACCCTTTCAATATACTATTTTATGTCAGGCCAGTTCATTTTTCTTTTACGAGTTCTTTGTAATCTTATGTAATTTAAGACAACGGACTGACGACGGAGTACTGATGAATAGGACATTAATTTGAGGTTATACTTGAAATTTATATTTTTATCTTATTGTAATTATCAGAATGATATATTTTTGCTACTCAGATGTAATTATGCATAAATTAAAACAAAATACAGGTAATATACGAAACAAAGACTCGCCAGAGTACTGAAAATTTGACTGGATCAGCACACGCAGACGCGCTAACAGCGACGCTAGCACTGGTCTGGTAATGGCTGCCGTCAATATGATGCCCTCTGCATCTAACTTCGCCACCAAAATTCAAAACTACAAACGAGTTGTTCGGCAATATTTTGCGGGAATTTCAAATTTTAACTTGACACAAAGGACTGATGTGTAAAAGTGATGACAGAGTTTGTTTAATTTTTTTATTACAGATTTTTTCAGATTCTGTGAATAAATCTGTGAAATATGTTATTAAAAATATTACAGACTACATAAAAATAATAAGATTAAAATTTTATACGGAATATTTTTTTAAACAACCACTTCATTGAGCGTTTTTATGATTGTGACATGCCAGGGAACTGACGTTTTGAGGATTTAATAAGTTATTTTACAAATTCGTCTTTGGACTATGTAATTTAAATTGAGTAGACACATAGAGAGAAATTAGGAATATCATAATATATTATTATCAATAACAAAGTCCAAAAAAAATTGTCATATTGACTGATGACAGCGAGTTGGCAGGCTTTTATCATATTATGTGTCGACTATATAACAAGATAGAGTGTGCTGAAGTAGATATTTTTGTCGATAATTTGTACGGATTCAGAAAAAAAGTTCTGGCGCTGTTAAAAAATATGCTAAACTAATTAAATTGTGTCATTTGTCTCTGTATGCATGCCTCTCGTGTTTCATATGTCTCTAGCCTCTCATTGTAATATCTGTTACTTGAGTGAGCTTGTATATAATTTTGTATATTTTTTATTGGTGATGTTTCTGTTTTTCTAATTGTTTGTATCTGTATTTAATTGTATGTAATTGTAGATTTTTTGTAATTGTATGTCCCTATTTGTACAATAACTAAGTTTTTATAACTGGATTGTTCTCATGTAAATGCGAACATCTGTAAAAACCCAGTATAAATAAATATATAAATGTAGAGATACAGAAACATACCTTATGTTGCTATAACAAAAGTTATCAATTATTTCTTATATACACATATATTCATAATTATTCGCTGACTGTGAAAAGTATAGCAATCCTAACGATCAACTGTTGAGCCAAAATTTTGGATAAACACTCCTCAAATGCACAAATAACAAATATATAAAAGTAAATACATAAACAAATAGATATACAAATAATAAACTCTTCCCAACGCAACTCCACTACCTGGTGAATAGAGCGCTATTAAACAAATCACCTAACTGATCAAAAAGTCAGTGCCTGATTTATATTTCAAATGATTTATGTTCTGAAGTGCATGCTTGTCGCAAAGAATCTAAACATTTTCTGGCCAAAAGTTGTTTTAGCGAAATTGATAATAAGTAAGAGATTGTGCCCTTTGGTTCTTTAGTTAGTGTCTGGAGTAATTTGGAAATTGTAAAAACAGTACTGGTTTGAAGAGGTTTATTAGGATGTTTTGATATAAAGTTTCCTAATGTCCAAAACACGGATTGTCCTAACTGTTTTATTCGAACTGCTTGTGATCGGTAGTTTTAGAACAATCTTCCTGTTGTCGTAGTAGTTAGGAAATGAATCATGAAATGTCCCTTTATCATATGTGATGAAAAGAGACATAGGTCAACCATAGATGAGATTCGATGAAGACCTGTTAAAAATTGGCTTCGTATGGGTGAGAACTGTAATGAAACGAACAAATTAGAATTTCAGAGACATCAACGCTAGAAGGTTCTTATGGAGGAAAAAATTATGTTCTTATTTGTTCTTTTGTTCTTATTTTAAAAGAAAGACAAACACCCCCGGGTTACGAATAACTCAACAATAGTTGAAAATCTCCTACTACCACCACACTAAGCGGAAGATGTTGCTTGTGTTGTGATGGAGGACTTAGCCAGCCGAGGAATCGAACACGGAACGCCTGGGTGGGACCCAAACGCGATGCCCACTCAACCACTGACTGGTGTATGTAATATTGTTATTTGACTGATCGTGGCGAATTTTTTTTTATAGAGAATACCTCACAAGAGTCCCAACTGCTCCCGTCTGTAGCCATTGAGACTATAGCATCCCCAATTGGGGTTTGTTGTGAGGCTGAAGGTAAGTGGGGAAGGGAAGGAGATGGGGAAGAGGAAAGTGGGGAAATATCTGGCTATTCAGATCGAGTCACTAAACACGGCTAAAGCCATTTCAAGCAACGTTTCAATTCCGAATGGTGGTCTTACACCAGGGCGATACTGAGAGTATCTTCCACTCTGGAACGTGCCGCAATTATAGTATATATTATATTAATTGTTAAATTGTGAAATAACACAAATTAATCAAATAAAAATTTGACTGTCGGAATGGGAGTCCAAAGCCTTGCCCCTGGACTACGCCGGCCGTCAAAGTCCTGTTTAAACTCTACAGTTTTGTAGTTAGTCCGTCTGTAAATGTGCGTATACGTGTATATAGATAGTAGCCGTTTAAATGTTTCAGTAAAGATTCTTTTATTGAATACGTCCTGTTTTCTTTGGACAAATGGCATAGGTAATTCCTTTTTAGAAATTTATAAAATATATTACGCTATTAATTTGTATTATAATGGTAAAGAGTATTTGTCGTATGTATTTAATATATATCAATGTTGATATTTTTGACAATTCTTTTAAATTTGGCAAACTTTAAACGCCGTATGTGCGAACTATTTCTACTTAAATCATAAACTATTGAAAATATCAATTTTATACATTTTTATTAATACCTATTATTGTTGATTTGGAGGATATTGGCAGGCTATTTTTTAAAACTTTATTTATATTCTGTATTACCTACATTTTGTCAACTCATATTTTATCTAACCTATATTATGTTTCCTAATATTTTCTGATATTTACCTGTATTTTATTACTCTAAAAAAAACTACTAAAACTTCTAACTCTTCACTGTAATTAATCAAAACATGTATTGATTTATGTTTGTAAAAGCCCTATGGGCGTTTAAATAGAAATAAATAAATGAATAAATATAATGTAAAGTGGTTTTTTAGTATCTTCTAAAAAATCTTATGATTTCAGAGAAAAAAAAAGTTTTCTTTAAAATAAAAGAAAATTATTAACATATTTTTTGGCCTTGAGTTCTGCTTCTGATCACAGTAACTAATAAGTAATACTACAGTTGTTATAACTTATTAATCTACTTTGTCAGAACTTAAACCACAAGAGGTCATTATAACTGCATTAGCTTTGTATTTAATTCTATTTAAACACATTAACATGAAATTGAGTCATAGAAATGTACGCGTTAAGTCCATTAAGGGTCGTAAAATCCAAAATTCCCCAAATTGTATCCAGAGAATTAATTGTTCTACTAATTCGCTAACTGGCGCATTTTATAAATTGCAATCGGTATAAATAGTCCTAAATATAGAATAGTTCAATCATTACATCTTTGAAGAGTATCAAAGTCGGTCCTTCAACAACCTTCGTTAAATTAAAATTTATTGTGATCACTGTGACAGAAATCTTACCAAAAGTTATTTTATAAATAAGCAGTTCTTCTGATAAAATACTTTAAATTTAACCCATTTTATTGGTTTGAAGTGTTTTTAATTGATATTAGTCAGTGTTATAGTTGTTTCTGACGTGTGAAGTAAAATATTTATTAAAATGAGTTCCAATAACCGTCGCAGAGATACCTCTCCACCCTGGTTTATGATGATGTTCGCTGCAGATCAGGCCAGAAGAATGGCAGAAGAAAATCCTGATGAAGTTGAAGGAACTGCAGATAACCATGCTGACATAGCCGGAGCAGAAGATCGTCATGACGAATCCTCAGAAACGTCAGATGAGTCAATTGATGAAGACCTCAACGCATACTTCGGCGAAAGCTCCTTCTCTGCTGATGATACGTGTAAGTCATTGGTTTTCAATTTATATTTAGTTATATATTCATATAGGTAGTTGTATGTGTTTAGGGACGTACTTGACTTACTTTAATTAGAGAATCCTGATATTATTATCCTGACATTGTCAATGGTACCATTTTTTTTAATTGTTTTAAAATAATATAAAAGAGCCGGAGACCAAAATTTAGTTTTTTACCCAAAATACAGGAACCAATGGTTATAGTAAACCAAGTACCTCACACTGTATATATTATGTGTATTTTATAGATGCTTGTTTCAATCGTGTAAAAAGTAATGATTTCTTCATCAAATATTTTCTCTTTGTTGGTCTCTGTCACTCTGTATTCAGAGAATAAATTCATTTCGCTGAAATATCGGGCATAATTTCCGTAACTCCTCTGTTTTTTGCTTTTTAAATCATGTAGCGTATTTGTAAATATACTGCCTAAACTATCCTAACCTAATTTAAAATTAAACGTTGCTAAATTATAACTACTCCAAATTTTAAATAGCACCTTTTCTCTTTGTGCGGTGTTCACAAAATACCTACTATATATCATTTACCATTTAAATGGGTACACAACCCAATCTAAATATTGTGTAGCTATCTACTATGAAATGAAATTTTATAATAAACGAATTGAAATAAATATATATATAATAATATTTTACACCGCTTCAAAATGGCAATGTTGTGATCTAATAAATGTTTCTTATCTTTCCAGATTCGAGCATCAGCAGTGAACACAGTGATGATGACGAGGATGAACTGGTTCGGGAAGTTTTCTATGAAGACAGATTCGCCGTACCGATGAACCCCCTATTAATGGTAAGTTATCAAACAATGATTATTTTTTGTGAAAACAAACCGCCATATCGGAGATTGTAAACACTGTTCAGAAAAAAAAATTAAGCCTGTCCAGATTAAATAATTTAAAAATTATAATAAATTTAATTGTTTTCAATACCACTTTTTGAATTCATAAAATCAACCGGTTCCGATTCAGTCTCAACCTTCATCAGGGTTATTAAATCTACAATTTTTTTTTTATAAATTTAATTTGTAAAAAAAAATATTTAAGAAATTACTTCCAAAAAAT
Organism: Limnephilus auricula; assembly: GCA_951813805.1. Classification (NCBI taxonomy): domain Eukaryota; kingdom Metazoa; phylum Arthropoda; class Insecta; order Trichoptera; family Limnephilidae; genus Limnephilus; species Limnephilus auricula. The sequence continues at coordinate 7,473,737 of OX638401.1, forward strand.
GTTTTTTTATTACCTTATGAAGTTTTAACAGACACCTGCTGGTTTTATATATTCAATAACGTGGTATTCAAACTTAGTTATTTTATTATAATTAAATATACCCATATTGTGTTTGCTACTTGTGAATGATTAAATAATATTAAATGCTCCTCCTATTTTCTTCCTTACTTCAACAAGGGTCTCATCGAGACCCACGTCCACTCCATTATTTCCTCGAAAATGCCACACAGCATCCCCAAATATGATTTAATTAATTTTTAATGCCATTTCTCTGTGTTGCTATAAATATTTATTCTGTTCTGGCCTTTTTCATAAAAAAAAATAATTTTGGATTTGATGCCAAATAACCAAAGAAAATGGTTTGCTTTTACAAAACAAAATTAATAGCCAATACCAATTACTAGAGAATACCGGAAATTAGTCCTTTTTAAAGATTGTTATTTTATCTGATACACGCAGTTTTAAAATTTTGAAAAACTAAGTGTATTTTAATATACTAAGGTTATACCGTTGGTCCTTTTTGCAGATTTGTTCAATCAAAAACACAGATTTCAAATCATATAATCATACAAAAAAATAAATCAATACAAAATCTAGTCAACACAGTTTTCATTTTTTAAATTTTATTTAAATTATATTCATTAAAAAAATAAATCCGAGAATGTATTTTGTGATAAAAATACATCAGTTTTTCTATTTATTTAAGGTCTTACTTACAAACTAAAATATTTCAAAATTTTTACACACTTATTTTGTATAGACATTATTGAAAAATCATAAATACTTATGATCAAAAAACACTTACAAAAAGTACACGATATTTAATAATTTATCATCGTGCGTTTTGACCATTTATATTGCTTTTTGAATGTAGGAATATATTAAAGCAAGTTTTTAATGAAATGAAAAGATATAAAATATTTTATTTAAAAAAATTGATACGGAGAATAATCGATCTTTCTCATTGGAACCTCCCTGTACAGTTGCAAGCATTTTTAAACTTTTATTCTGAGCCGCTGGTTAATCACTCTTAATGAATTATAAAATTTAGTCTCAATTTTTCATAATTTAAAAGCAAGATGGAAATTTTATGCATCTATATAAAATAGTATAATAAAACAAATTTAAAACTTTTTCCACTTTTAATTTATTGACCGTAACCGGTTTCAGCTTGTCAAAGCCATCTTCAGAAACCAGTCTTTTTTATACTATTATAATGGAATTCCACCACGAATTATCAGTTTCAAAAATAGAAATATAAAATAGCTCACATTCGTATAATCTCACATTATTATTATTAATAAAAAATATGTATATAAAAATATAAATATTTGTTGGGGTTTTTGCTGCCAAATCCAAAATTAAGATTTGTATGAAAAATATCGTTAACGTGTTACTTATATTCAAAAAATTATTGAATGTATTTTTTCTTCACAGGTTTATTCGATTGATGATGACGATGAAGAGGATGCGGAGTACTCAGATGAGCAGAGGAAAATCAAGGACTTCTTCGAAAATTCCTTCATCAGAGCTTACAATCAATTCTTCGACTACCACGACGAACAATAAAAATCTGCTCCGGAATGATTCTGTTCAATGAGCCATGCTCTATTTACTTTTATTTCTTTGACAAACTCCTTAAATGTTGTAAATGTAATACGTATAAAGTACTCCTTGGACCTAATTTAACAATATAGTATGAACACAGAGACATTACACCTTCTTGACAGAACTCAAAAATATAACTGACTTTGACTTGACATGACATGCCGAATGTCAGCTTAAAATAACAGTTTTATACTTCATAACCTTAAAGCTTTCATAACAATATAAAACTACTTATAACAGCAATGGAACTGTACGTGTACTTGGAATATAAGCTTTAAATTTGACCCAACGGTGGAAGGCACTCAATTTAACATATTCTTATATAAATTAATGTTATTTGTAAAACCCGATTTTAAATTACATTTATTTAAGAACTGCTTATTGTATAATTAACTGATTCAAATTTAACTTTTTATTTAACATTATTATGTGTTTAAAAAAATTCTTGTTTATTTGTAAATATTTATATTGATAATAAAAAAAAAAACAATTATAAAACTTGTTATCTGAACTTATAGAACTGCTTACTGTATAATTAACTGTCTCTCTAATTTAATTTTTTATTCAACGTCTTTTTAATACATAAAAAATTCTCATTTTGCACAAAAATAAAATATATTCATAAGTAGTTCTCCGTTTTTTTACACATCAATTTTCTTCCATTTATTATACCATCCTCTCTCGAATTATAAACAAAACTACGATTACTGATCTCGGAAAAGAGGTAAGTTTCCGAAGACTCTGGATAATAAGGACGTGATTTCAAATTTTGAATGATAATGCAAAATAACACTAATATGGGGTTATAAAAAATTGACAACAGTTCCTAAAATAAATTAATAAATTCTGGTATCACACGGAGAAAAATGTTATTATAAAATTCGATCATTTTATTCGTAAAAACGGGACTGAAGTTCTTGCGAACAAATTAACAGTGTTTCAATGATTATTGGCGAGAAAATGTAAGAATAATTTATTGGTATACGTACGAAATTACATATCCCAACAAATTATTCTTAATTTTTCAAAAGAAGCAAACACATTGTGACTTGACATTTTAAATAAATGAAAAGAAAATACTTTGTTTTAAGTTACTTTAATTATATTTTTCGTCTACCGGTTTCGGTACCTCCGTACCATCATCAGGACTGTTACAAAAAAAATCATTTTGTAAAAAAATAATTTTTTTTGTAACAGTCCTGATGATGGTACGGAGGTACCGAAACCAATAGACGAAAAATAAAAATAAAGTGACTTAAAACAAAGTATTTTCTTTTCATTTATTTAAATTATTCTTACATGTTCCCGCCAATAAACATTGAACCCCTGTTAATTTGTTTGTAAGAACTTCAGTCCCATTTTTACGAATAAAATGATCGTATTTTAGAATAACATTTTTCTCCGTGCAGTGATATACTGGATTTAAGATTTTAGTGATTGAATCCCGTAAATAATAATAATTAGTTTAGTAAAATATCCACAGCTAGGACATTTAACAAGTCTAGTAAATAACTTTACCTAGTGAAGATTCCTTAAAAAGATCTCTATACAGATGTTTAAGTAGGTACTTGGTTTTTTTTATATGAGATGGATGAAAGAAAATTTTTTTTTTTCTAGTGTACTTGAACTTTATTATGAAATTATGTAGTTGGATAATAGCCGTAGACCCATGAAAATTCATGGGATTTAAATATTTATGTTTGTACCTATTCTTAACTACATTGTATTATTGATCGTCTTTTAAAATTTTCCATTGAAGTGAATTTGACAAAGAATAACTTAAGACTGGATGTTTTACAGAATTTAAACAATTCAACAAATTTAGAAAAAAAGTACAGCTTTGAAAGTTCTCTCTCATTTCTGTTATTAATTCAATTCTCTGAAGCAGAAACATAACTTGAATTGAAAATGACTTGAAAATTAATGTAGAAATTTGATGAATCAACCCGTAAAGTCAAATTCTAAAAAACAGTTAAATATTTTTACATACTCACGATCCATACTTTCATTTACGTATATAGTAGTACTTTTAGAACCTAATGTTATATTATGTATATCTGAATATAACTTGTAGAAACATATTTTACATTTCCTATATAATAAATATTTTACTTTTTTGTATTTATTTTCAAATAACTGATTCTCATTTTTGCAAAATCAACATTTGACAAAGAATGCCTTTTCAAAAAATATCTACATACTTTTTTAAAGATTATTTAACTTGAATATTGTCAGCATCCATACTTCCTATCATTGGACCCATCAACATCTTGATAGTAAGAATCTAAAAATATTAGAGGGTTTCTCACCATCCTTCCAATAGCTTATCTACCCTAATAACGAATAGTATTAAATATAAAAATAAAATACTTGCAGTGGTTAGAAAACTCAGTCAAATTATCCAATATATAGCCACCATTCATAGGTTCGAGTACCGAATTATAAACTCCAACTTAATAAATAAATAAACCGTAAATCGTAAATAGAAAATATTCGCTATCAGTGTACATAAGTTATTGGGAAGAGTAGGTAAGAAACCCCCTTAGAGTTATAAAAATAAAACTACTCGTACAATTGACGACCTCAGCAGAACAGAAATCGTGGGCTCGCAATTTACAATTCAGTATTCTAATGCATAGTAACATAATGATATAACTATTAAAAAGTCAAATTTCATATATAGAAGATCATCTTATTAGAAGTATAAAATAAAACGAGTTAAAAAAAATACCTCAGCAGACCAAAAAGAACCTTATGCTAAATCTAATTTACACCAAGATATAATTATTATAAAGCAAACTTTATTTGATAGTAGCTGGTTGGACTCCAGTATTTGATATTATGTAAAATGCATTTCTGCTTCAACAAAAGAAAGAAAATGAAGTAAGCTTTGAATTTCCGCAATAAAGACTCCGTTTCTTTATTGCATATAATATTCCAGTAGTCTGTAAATGTACTTAGGGTACATGCAACAAGGAACAAGTGTAACCTTCGGATGAATTCTCCGCCTTTAAATATTCCACAACCAATCTCCAGCCAAACTGCCAGAAGAACGGGACCACGGAGGGAATGTTTCCCGATATTGCACATAGACTTGAATTATTTATTAACTTAACAAGAGGAGAGACTTGGTTAGAATTGAATTTGGGTTGTGGTACAAATTGTAGCCAATTTTTATACAGCCTATTTTGTAAAATATCACTTCAAGGGCGCTTTGTAAACTAGAATATAATAAGACCATTGTGAAATATAAGTAAGATGATTCCATGACATTCTTACTTAAACAAAACTTAACTGAGTGTGGCCTGAGGGGTGTGCAGAGAAGATTTATCACCGAATAACAAAAGTAAAACATATATCTTCATTTAAATGCATCAATAATAAAATTGCTTGTGTTAAGCATCGTACTTGAGTTACTTTAACCAGTGATTCTTGACAATATTTAAAGTAAAAAATATTGGTCTCCTGTGACATTTTTTAAGTTTTTTTTTTCTACAAAAATCTATATTATTTTCTATAAAAATCAGTAGGTGAGGGGTTGGTTGGTTCCTTGGCTTAGTGACCAGTGACGACATGTGGAAGAATTTTTATTTTTTTTGATTTGAAGAAAAAGTTTAAAATAAAAAAAGACATCTAAAAAGTCACCGGAGACCAAAATTTCATTTGTGTTTTTTACTTTAAATAGTGTCAGGAACCACTGGTTAAAGAAATCAAGGACGTTGCTTAACACCATATATAGGTACTGTAGGTACACCAGCGTTTAAGTACAAAAAATCGACACTGTACATAAATTCGTTTAATATCGTTTCTTATTACAAAAGTTTTTTTTAAGTCGATTTCAGTTTTAAAATTTATAAAGAATGGAAAAAACAGTAAAATGTTATAATAACTATAAATTCGGAGGACAACTATCGGGGGATCAACTGTCGGGTTACCTAAAAAGATGAACCTATCTTCATAATATTATTTTTTTTCAATTAAATTTTAAGCTTGTATTTTGTGGTATAAACCACCTCACTTGGCCGAGCCTGTTCGGACGTGGTAGACATTAATGGAGACTTTTATATTTAAAAAAATATGACTGTAGAATGGTTCAGATTTGTGAACTTGTCTTGAATTCATGACTCATTTATATTACAAGAATAGATTTGAGTTGAAAACAGTGCTGCAATAAACGATTTCATTTCTATCCTAACTGACCAGAGTCGCTTTTCAAAAGCTATGCGTACTGTACAGTGCCCACAGATACTCAACTGCTGCCCTTGTACAAATCACTATTAAATTTGGCAGCCACCTCTACTAAAATACTATTAAAAAAACCCAACACTCCAGGCAACAGTTTGATAGATTCGCATAACTTTACAAACGGATTACAACCTTTAGAACAAAGGCGTCATATGGGAATGCTGCCCCTGTTCCACCTGTATTTCAGTAGAAGGCTTTTCGATGAACTGGTGACATTGATCCCTTCCACATAGAATATTTAATATAGAGTAGTTAAAAAAAATCTTTAAAATCTTTCTAGTTTTGGAAGAAAAAAATGAGGAATACAAAACCTCGATTTTGACAATTTTTATAGACAAGTATTATCAGAATGAGGTGCAGTTGTCCCTTTCGCTCAGTTTTCATGGGGAGGCGTAACAGGCACAGTGATAGCAACAGTTTGATAAATATTAAATACCTAACATTCAAAGTTCTCGGCGACCGTGCTTCCCCGCCTTGCAACGTCGCCCAAACGGCTGGCAATTTTGCAGTTCCATCGGCTGTTATCAGGGAACTCTTATAAGTATTATTGAAGGGTCATTAAAGGAAGTCACCCAAAAATGGTATATTTATAGGTTATTGTTTGGTTACCGCTTTGTTCTTCTTTCTGAGTATAACCTGCATTGTTCTGAGATCGATCAGGTACAAAATCAATAGTATCTTAGGTCACTGTTAAAACCCCTTCTAGTTTAATATTAAGTAGGTAGTATCAAACTCGTGAATGTAGTATTTATTGTAGTGAATTTGCATAGAAAGGATACCTGGGAAGCCTGTAAGTCATTCATTTTTCATGCTACCTGTTACCTTTATATCTAGCTCCAGGATCGGCTTAAGACTAACTTGGGCTCTGGGCTAACTAATGATTGAAATTATTATTATTTATTTATTAATCTTAGTACCTTCATCTTGCTGAGAAATTTACAGATATAAATATTATATAACAGATATTGTTTTTTTTTTTAAGAAAGATAAATATTCCCGGATCACGAATAACCTGACAACATTTGAAAATTTACTACTACCACTACACTAAGCAGAAAACCTTGCTTGCGTTGTGATGCAGGACCCAGTCAGCCGAGGAAATTGACCTGTATGGGAGCAAATGTAATTCCAACTTAGCCACTGACCACTCAATTAATTTAACAACTATGTTTATAAAGAAATTATGCGTTTTTAAATTTAAGTTTATTGGTTAAATGGAACACGTAATTTTGTTTACACCAGTTTACGATAGTTTCTTCGTCAGGATAATAAGAACAAACATTATTATCCTGACGAAGAAACCATCGGTTTCGAAACATGTCGGTAATTATGATTATATGGTGTTGTAAACAAAGTTAGTTGTTTCATTTAATGAATAAACTTAAATTTAAAAACACAAAATATATTGAAAAACATTTTTAATGTTTTTTTATTAAAAATGACGCCACAAAGTGATGAACCCCTTTTACAGAAAAAAAAAATATAGTTTCATAGTGAATCAGAAAGTGAAATTTCAAAATTTAAGAATGTTTTTACATTGTGCACGTCTTGTAACATTTTGGGATTTTGAGCTTTTGGCTGTATTTAGATGTACATGTTTCTAACCATGTTTCCGTTTCTTCAATTTAAAGAAGAACTAATTGCACACCTTAATGATTTTTTCAATATCTCCTGAAAGTGTAATATTTTTTATATTTTTATATATTCTTCCCAATCTTCTCATCTCCTTCCCTTCCCCGCTCTCTTCAATATCAAAACAATCCCCGATTGGGGATTCCATAGTTCCATTGGTACCGGACAGTTGAAAGCAGTCTTGAATGTTCCCACAAAAGTATATGTAGGAAGGTACCTACATCACAAGAACTGTATACATCAATAAACACACGTAATATGCATCTCAAATCATCGAAGTATAACTGCATTTATGTTTAAATTTGTGTTTTCCTGTATCCACTGGGATATTTTGTATATTATATAATATTTTAACACATTTTTCAAATTTTGGCGCCCCTTAAATCTGGGCGCCCCGAACCACCTTGGTAGTGCATCAATCAAAGTCCGGCCCTGAGTGCCTTCCACCGTTAGGTCAAATTTAGAGCTTATATTCCAAATACACGTACAGTTCCATTGCTGTTATAAGTAATTTTATATTGTTATGAAAGCTTTAAGGTTATGAAGTATAAAACTGTTATTTTAAGCTGACATTAGGCATGTCATGTCAAGTCAAAGTCAGTTATATTTTTGAGTTCTGTCAAGAAGGTGTACTGTCTCTGTGTTCATACTATATTGTTAAATCTACTTCTTGTTTTCGTGAATAAATAGTTTACACAGTGATTTTTCTTAAACATGGATACGCAAACGCATTATGTATGTATGATATAAAGTGCATTATTATCTGATGATACGTGTTGGCTGTAAAGGAAAAAATATATTTCTAACATGTATCAGGTGAGTTTTTATTACCATGTAATTTGTGTTGCGTAGTATATTTTTCGAAAACGATAAGACTAACTATATTTAGATGACGAACCCGCAATACAGAGTATATAATATTCAAACTAATAAATACAATGCCTCTTTATTCGAATCAAATTTTGCCTCCGGAAAGTTGCGTGTTTGGTTTCAATATTATTTTAAAAAAACTTTGCTAAACAGAAAACGGATATCTTTATGTTTTAATTGGTTAGTTATTTCGTTTATTCTGTCTCTTCTCTTTTTTTCTTCTTTTTATTTTATCCAACACATGTATGTAGGACTGTTTGAAGAGTTACGTGCAATGCAAACATTAGTTTATTTTTAATGTTGGTTTGTTATAATTTGTTTCAATTTGTTATTAAGCATATACCCATTATTATTATTTTTATATTATTTCAATATCTGTGCTAAACAAACAACAGTTATTGTATTTAAAACTTTTATTTTCTTATATTATTCTTATTATCTATTTTTTTTTTTAATCTTTTTTATTTTTATTCTTTCTTTTCTCTTCATTTCTTCCATTTATTTTTTTTGTACAAGACACGTTCTATATGTTCCATAAATCATCCTAATTTGACTGCCCTAAAACGGGATTCTTCCTAGTTGGTCAGCCAAAACATTTTATAAATAATGTATGTTTAGAAAAAAAAAAAAAAATAAATAAAAAAAAAAATATATATATATTAAAAAGGTTTTTACTGTAAATTGGTATAAAATATCAAGCCATATTTTTGGGTATGTTTCAATGGTTTGGTATATTACAATAGTGTTCAAAATACAACAAGGTAAATTAATTTTTGTAGATTGCATTTTTAACACCATAAACTATATTGTTTTAGATGGATTTGCAATATAGTTGTACGATGCTGATTGTCTTTTTTTGTTGATATCGAAAGCTTTCTGCGGGACTAGTGGCTTACAAAGGGTTACAACGATGTCGAAGTATTTTACTTTGCTGATGACATCAAGCTATACGAAAAATACTGATGTAAATCATTGTTAAAAACTCAAATATTAAGTTAAATATACAAAATATAAGGTTTAACGATTGGCGCACACAAAATAATCATTTTTAATTGCATAAAAATGCAAAACCTTGACTTTCTCTCTAAATAAATCGTCTATTTTATTAGAATATTCCTTTACCCATTATTTAGAAAGAATATTACATTATTTAGAAAAGTCACGTAAATGAAAAATCTTGATATGATTTTGGAGGAAAAACTAAATTTTGCTACTCACTTTCACCAAAATGTGAACAAAGGTATGAAAAAACTAGGCTTCATATTTAGATCAACCAAAATTAATTTAATAATCCTATACAAAACAGAAAACTGTTACACATTTTTTTTTATAAAAGCTCCACACAGGAGGCCCTGAGGAAAATATTTTCCCTCAGGGCCTATGTCATCTTTGGGGTTGCTGTGTGGAGGGTATTTCTAAGGAAAGGAAGGAGAGGAAGTTCTGGGAAGGAAAAAAGGTATAAAGGTTGGGTAGGAATTTGGGGTTCAGTGTATCCAGATATGTGTATCTAAGACCTAGACAAACCTCTCCCCATGAACCCACATATTTGTAGTTAGAAACTTAATTGAATTCAACTGGGTAGTTCTTATTAAATTCATAAATATTGAGCGAATACAAGAAACCATTCTTCGTTTTAAAAATTAAAATTTAAATCCCACTACAATACATTCAATATCCTATATATTTTTTAACTATCGTACATAAATTTATTTTTTAACATTTCTTTCTCATGTTCAAAATTATTTATCGTGTTAACGTTATACTGCCTATATTAAATTGCCCTCTGGACATTAAATAAATGAATATTATATTGCGTTGTTACTTTTATAGAAAAACTGCTTAGATTACAAACTGCGTCTGCTCTCAACACAGTATATCTCAGCGAGACAGTCACAATACATCGCTAATGTAGGATGTAATATAATTAATAAAGTTTTAATTTTTTTAATTAGTTTTATTAAGTCTCTGGTGAAGTTTTCATTTTGTAGCGTGAATGGTTTAACCTGTTTACTATGTGGAGATTCGCAAAGAATGCAAGGCTTGTGGAAGCGTAACGAGAAATTGACGCTTAGATGGATTGGGCATGTAGAATGAATTAACCACGAAAGGCCTGTAAGAAGAGTAAATGACGCGAATGCATATGGATGAAGTCGGGGATGCCCGAGGAAGACATTGGAGGCACTCGTGACAATACTTTATATCAGAAGAGAATGTACACGCAGAAAAATGTTATTCTAAAATACGATCATTTTATTCGTAAAAACGGTTAAAAACGGGACTCAAGTTCTTACGAACAAATTAACAGGGTTTCAATGTTTATTCTTACATTTTCCCGCCAATATACATTGAAGCACTGTTAATTTGTTCGTAAGAATTTTAGTCCCGTTTTTAACGGTTTTTACGAATAAAATGATCGTATTTTAGAATAACATTTTTCTCCGTTTATGGGACGATGTTTATATAAATGAAGCCAGGAGTGTTGACGAAGTCGTTTGGCAGTCTATCCTTTCATCCTACAGAGAAACGGGGTGATGGTTAGTTAGTTAGTTAGTCAGTCCCAATTTGCATACATAGTGAATGCTGGACTATTCACTGCACTCATTGGACAACGATGAGATACGCTTTGAAAGGGTGCGAGTAAGAATATACAGACTTCTAAGGAAAGTTCCAAGTCCTAAGCTAAAAGTTAAAAGGTCTCTGAAGAAAAATAGATTTACCAATGGGGAATTTCAGAAACTGTGAATAACGTTAAAAAAGGCGCGGAGGAGATATAGTTATTATTTCTTATTCTGATCGTCCTGCTAAAAATGTCTAATCATTATATTTTTATTCATAATTATATATTGATTTGAAAAACGTTCTAAGCCTGCCATTGACCACTTGGTCGATGAAGCCTGCATATTCCGAAACGATTCCAACTGGCTACAGCGTCATTATGACATAAACCTTGACTATCTTGACAACTAAAAATCATGTTTTATTCAAATATTCCATCAAAAACACAGCTTTAGAAAGAAGTCACGGAAATAAGAGATCTCGGAATTATTTTGGATGAAAAACTTAGGTTTCGCCAATCATATCCACCTAATTGTGAACAAGTATGAAAACACTAGGCTATGTATTAAGAATAACTAAAATTCTAATACCATAGAAGCCTATGCATCTTTAGTTGGAAGCCTAATTGAATATAACTAAACTCTAAATTCGACTGTTGCGAACTCTTGCAACTCATTCCCACAGTAACACGACAAAATACACTATTCTACTGCAGCATTCATATGCGTAACTTTATTGCCCACTCTCCGATGCAATGATTTCTATTGGAATCAATACTTAGCCACTGGAGCGATTTATGTCCAAATTTGGACCATTTTTATTTTTCTGTTATTGATATCCGTCCAAAATTGGACCACATTTAACAAACCTACAAGTATGGGATAAACAGTGAAATCTAGTTGGATTCATTAGCTTTAAATCGCAGTGAACAGTTCATATGATTCCATATTAATATTTTTAAGGAATGATATTAATTAAATCGAATGGCCAAATCAAAAACTGAATACTAACGCTCGAGTGTATAAGTGATGTTGACATATTTAATAACTTAACGAGTTTTGTGGATCATGTAAAATATTTATTCCAACATTAATTATTTTTGTAAACCTGTCTAATCGCTGTTCTTGTATTTCTATGAGTTGAGTTTTTGTATTTTTTACCACCAACAAAATGTACCAATTTTTTTTACTACCAACAAAATGTAACAACTGTACTGTTCCAAGATGCAAAAGCCCTTTGGGCGTTAAATAAATTTAAAAAAATGATAATAATGCCAATATCCATTAAGACGGCTGTCACCTACGTTGGCCGGCGTGACGTCAACGGATCCAAAATTACTAACTAAAGTAAACTTGACATTATTCCAGCCATTCAAAAGTAAACATTTTAAAACAATATAAAAAATGTGTTCGTCAACTTAAAAATAAAATGAAAATACTCTCATCGTAAATTTTTCTTAATTTTTTCGAGAACAACAAAATAATGTAAATACCCTATTAGGGTAGTTTAAGCATTTTTACTCAAATCATTTAAAGATGTGTATTCCTCAACAGCCAAACAAATTATTCGAGTCCCTGCTGACGGTGGCAGAGGCGGAACTAGAGATGCTGACAGTAGCTCCGGGGGCCTCTGTTCAGAGGGCGGAGCACCCCCGCCTGTCCCCCCTGGAACTGGCAGTGGAGGAGTCATACGCCAGACGCATTAAGAAGACTGTACATAACTCACCACCCGTCTTCAATCCACCGGAAATACAAGGTAAGCCTATATTTTGTTTCAGAAATTTCCCTGATAGCCCTTAAACTTTTTAAATGTTTTTTTTTTTTATATATTTTTTTGGTGACATCATAAAAAAAAATCACAAAGTACTATAAAAATATTTTTTAAATATATTAATTTGATAATGTGGGAGGGGGTAGGTGTTCCATTTTTGGTACGGTAGGGTTTAAAAACTTTTTCAATTGCTTGTCAGTGCTCCAAAAACTGACTTTTCTGGAATAAGAGGATTTCTGGCTACTCATATTTTTTCGGGACCAAAATTGGTACGGTAGGGCTATGTGGATTAATATTATAAATGCGAAAGTGTCTGTTCGTTTGTTAGTCCTTCTCTCACGTCATAATGCAGCGGCCGATCGACGTGATTTTTTTACATACACGGAGAAAAATGTTATAATAATTTGCTGGTATACGTAATTTCGTACGTATACCAACAAATTATTCTTACATGTTCGCGCCAATAAACATTGAAACCCTGTTAATTTTTTCGTAACAACTTCAGTCCCGTTTTTACGAATAAAATGATCGTATTTTAGAATAACATTTTTCTACATGTAGGGATAGTTGGAGGACTGGGAAGTGTCGTAGGCTACTTTTCATCCCAGAAAAACTATTTATTCCGGTGTAAAAATTATTTGTACACTAATTTGTCACTAATACAAAAGTGAAGCCGCTAGTAAAAGTTAGAATATCATAAAAATTGTTATTTTTTTATCATATTCTTATCAATGAAAAAACCCAACCATCACATCGTTCGACTGCAGGGATTGAACGAGAGACCACCACATAATTGTGTCTTGGCACTCACTCCTTGCTTCACTCACATTCATACATCCTTTCATAGTCATTTTGACATATTCATCTTCACAATAACCATCGATCATTATATTATGTTATCGTAATCTCAATTTAATAAACACTTCAGTCTTCACTCAAAAACTTCACGCCAATCATTTTCACTCACCAATAATTGGATAATTAATTTTATTTTTATTACATTAATTGGAATTCAATAGCTGAGGTGGCATCGCATCTGGGTCCTGAAGTCTATGTCGTGAGTTCAGAGTCCTTCATCATGACAAAAGCAACTCCATATTATTGTCAGATTATTCGTAACCCGGGTTACTTGTCTTCCTTTAAAACATTTTTTTTTACTTTGTATGACACCGTTTTTATGAAAATCACCTAAAAAGCGCTGTACAATAATTAATTATTCGGATTTATCTTATTACGATGAATGTTGTCAGTGACCCTCAAATTATGTGGAGCTGAACTATGACAACCCCAATTGGGGTGCGTCCTGAGGCTGAAGGTAGTGGGTAAAGGAGGGAGATGGAGAAAAAGGAAGGCGGAGAAATACCTTTGTAATTCTAATCTCGTCACCAAACACGGTTAAAGCCTGAAATTCAAGCTTCAATTCTGGAATGTGGTATTTCTATAGGGCGATACTAAGAGTACCTTCCTCTCTGGTATGAGTTACAAATTTCAATGTGGGAGTCATTTATCGGATAACTAACATCTTGCCACAAAGTCACCCCAAGTGGTTTGCTACGTCAGATGATTTTGCCTCCGACTAGCAATCCGTAGATTGCGGGTTCGAATCCCAGCATGTGCAATTAGATTTTATTTGATAAATTTGTGTTATTTCACAATTAATTAATAATAATAAAATAATATATAGGATATTTGCGGCACGTTCTACAGTGTAAGATACTCTCAGTAACGTCGTGGTGTAAAACGAGCATTCATAATTGAAACGTAGTTTGAAATGGCTTTAGCCGTGTTTGGTGAACAGATCTGAATAGCTTAGTACTTATCCACCTTCCTCTTTTCCATCTTCTTCCTCTCTCAACTAAATTTAGCCTCACAACATACCAAATGTTGGAAGCCATAGCCTCATTGGCTCCAGACGAGAGCAGTTGGAACTCTTGTGTAATTTAAAAAAAAATAAAAGTATTGCCTGGGTTCAGGGGTTGAGTTTTGTCTAGATGGGGAAGCATTTATTCGCTTTCTCTGTGGTGGGCCGAATCGGGAGAGACTGGCTGAGGGAGACCTTTTGACCTCTCTAGTTGGACTATCTCGGCACATCGCCTTGCACCGTAGTGGAAGGGATGAATTCATACATACGTTACTCCTGGACACATTGATATCCAGATTCCTACCCACCCCTCATACCTTTCTTCATCCCAGAACTTCCACTCTTTACTTTTCCTAAAAACCCTTCTCGCAGAACCCTCAAACACCTTTTGGAGGGAATAAACCCTGAGGGATTTTATTTTCATTAGGATCTCCTGTGTGGAACTAACATAAAAAGAAACTATACAATATATGATTTTAAATGAATTAGTTGTGAAACAACGATAATTAAATAAAAAATTTAAAAAATATTATTTTCAATTTATAGGTAAAACCTCAAATTGTAATATTTTTATTAATAAGGACAATATTAGCGAAACTCAGTCGAAACACACATCAGTCCCAAAAGTTTCAGATTTTCGATGTATATGTTTTACCTTAAAAATAAATATTCATCCTTCACTCGCAGAAAATAGTCGCATATTAAAATAAAAAAGGTAAATTTATACAGAAACTATCTAGATAGCATTTAGTACAAGTTTGAATCTTGCAATCATACTTAAAGATAGCAGCCAATGAAAATTTGCTTTAAGTAAATGAAGATAATTTTGGTAGTTTTCAGTCGAAGTATGATACGGTTAAATATGACCGAATCGGATAGAGACACATTAGCCCAATGCGAACGTTCTGGGTTCTTGTCTTAGATGTGACCGTATCTTTTTCTGTTTCGGATTTTCGATTGAGTTTCGCTAATATTATCTTCATTAATTAAATTAAATTTACTTACGCGCGCCGGGATTTGAACCAGCGACCTTCGGATACGTCGTCAAGAGACTTACCCTCGACTACGGAGGCCGTCATAATTCAAATGATTAAAAAATGTGTATTTATTTTAAGGGTATCCTGAAGAGGAGAAACAACTTGTGAAGAATGTGGAGCTGTATTTTCGAGCCATGGAACCATTCAAGGATGTTCCAGAGTTTCGGCTCTTTCTTCGTGAGGTATGTTGTGTAGATTTATGTTGTTAATGCTATGTTCTGATACATATACTGTGTTTAATATGTACTGGTGTGGATGTTTTTTTAAAAATAAATCTACAATTTTTTTTTTAACATTACTTCCACACAGGAGGCCCTGAGAAAAAAAATCCCTCAGGGCCTATGTCATCTTTGGAGATGCTGTGTGGGGGAGTCTTTTAAGGGATATAAAGGAGAGACAGTTCTGGGATAGAAAAAGGTTTAAGGGATGGCGAGGAATCTGGGGATCCATGTATCCAGAAGTGACGTACGTGTGAATCTATCCCTCCCACTGCGATGCAAGGCATTGGGTCGAGAGAGTCCAACCGGGGAGATCAAAAGGTCTCCCTCAACCAGTCTCTCCCGATCCGGCCTGCCACGCAGTTGGTGGGCAGATGAGAGACCCGGACAAAGCTAACCCCGTGAACTCGGGCCACCCTGCTAAATCACCAAACGTAGCGAACCACTTGAGGTGACCAGTGCCAGAGGTGTTGTCAAATAAATGGTGCCTTGGGCGGCGGTACCCATACCCGCCTCCTAAATTATAATTATTCCGAGAGTGATGAAATTGTGAACACTTACCTTCAAAAGATGTAAAAGGTCAGTTCGAGATTTATATAAACCACCCGCAACTGCTTTTCCCACCCAAAAATAGAATATTGATAATTCTTTATGAAATTTTAAACATTGTGTTCAGAAAAAGAGGAAAATTACTGTATATAACTGTTTTCGAAAAAATCTGGATTAGTCGTGAACTTCAACTCTTTGATATAATGAACTAGAACAACTGTATGTAAATAGGTAAGCACGTATTCGCGAATTGCTTCAACACTAAGTGTAGTGTGTGTTTTAATTTTTTTTTGTTTTTTTTTCTAATTTCATATTTACCATTATTTATGAAATACTTATGTTTTCAATATAATATGTACCTATACTCTCCATGGGATATGTGGGATTGCACTCACTTTCACACATTTTCCAAAAAATGATCATCTAGTAAATCCACGCTACGCAAGTATATTATATAAGTATAATTAATACAAAACAATACAAGAACAACATGTTAACCTACCAGAGTACCAAATGGGAAAATAATTAATTTTATTATTATTAAAGTTATTATCCGATTATATTATAAAAAGAAATTTAAATATTTTAAATCAGCCTGGAGTCAGTACAACTCTCTAGTTCGTTCACTTTAAAAAAAAATGAGTGCGTAAAAACTAAAAACTAAATAAAAACTTACATTTTTTAGGCGGCGGAATTTGTAAAAATTTTCTGCGATTCAGCCACTTGAATTATAAACATCACTATTTTTATTCTCACACTACTGCTACTTTTTACTTTAATAGCTAGAATTCAAAAAAATCAGAGAGATAAATAAGACAAACCAATATGTTCATCTAAAATATTTAGTTAATTCATATAAAAATCAACAAAAAATAACAAAAACCTATTGAACTCATCTTAATTAGTAAACAAAAATAAACGGGTGACGCCTGACGTTTAAGTTTGCTTTGACGTTTGTTATTCGTTGCTACGCTTCGCATTCATTGTTATATGCATAGTTTGATATCAGGGATTTTTTTCAGGCTTTGCTACCGAAAACGCAGTGGATATACAACCTGACCACCCCACCCCCCGAAGCAGATGAAAGCCTCAACCTAAAGATCCTGTATTCAGAAGGTGCTGAAAGGGTGCATGCTGGGTACTCATCTGTAAGTCCATAACTCACTTAATCTAGATAATATATGTATAAACAATCCACTATAGGTCTAACTGAAACTGACTTAGGATAGATTGTTTAAAAAACTGGAACAATTTATCCATTGTATTATTAAGTTCATAACATTAAAAAAACTCTGCTATACGCGTCGATTATTTTATGTTTTTACGCGTTGATTTTTTCTCTTGTTTATTTTACCAACATAATCCCAATTTCGTTCTTTCCATATTTTATATAATTTGTAGTGTGAATGTCATTTTGTATCCTGTATGTAAATGGAACTCTATTTTTATTTATTTCTACGATTGTACACACAGTTTACAAGTATTATGTATGATAAATTCAAGTAATTAAAAAAACAGACAAATTAAAACGTGGTAGGTAGTAGAGTGTAATATAGTTAGCAACCGTGATTATAAATATAAATAATTAAAATTTAAGAGGGTTATTACCAGAGAATACAGGAAATTAGTCCTTTTTTAATCAAATTCTAGACGTATCGACTCATTTTTATAAAAAAACATAAATTGATTTTGAAAGATTGTTATTTTATCTGGAAAAGTTATGTTTTAAATTTAGAAAAACTTAGCACTGTCTTATATTTGAGGCACTCGCATATGATTTTAATGATTTTAATATTTTGCTTATTTCTAATTCTGTTGTAGGTTGAAGATACAAAGATTCTATACTATCATGTACTAAGGTTATTTCGTTGGCTGGTTTGTGTACGACTTTGTTACGTATATTGTCAGCTAAGGACGAGCCAATGTTGCAAAAAAAGTTGTTAAAGTTGTCGCATATCTCTACATTATTAGTAATTATTTCGTTTAAAATAAATCAATACATAATCTAGTAAAGCTAAATTTATGAACTATCATTTTAGTGAAATTAAAATAATTAAAAAATAAGTCCGAGAACCTGTTTTGTGACGAAAATACCTCAGTTTTTCTATTTATTTAAGGTCTTACTTATAAACTAAAATATTTCAGATTTTTTCTACACATTAATTTTTTTAGGCATTATTGAAAAATGATAAATACTTATGATCAAAAAATACTTACAAGAAGTACACGATATTTAATAATTTATTATCGTGCGTTTTAAGCATTTTTATTGCATACTTGAATGTAGGTATATATTAAAGCAAGTTTTTAATGAAATAAATAGATTTTAATTTTTTTATTGAAAAAATTTGATACGGGGAATAATCGATCTCTCTCACCGGAAACTCCGTGTACAGTTCCAAGCATTTTTAATCTTTTATTCTCAGCTGCTGGTCAATGGCTCATAAGTGGTTATGTTTTGCGAACTCCTCACTAGGATAACCTGCGCTGAGATGTTCACATATTTTTTATGTTATTCTAAATAAATCCTAATAAAAATTACAAAATTAATAAAAATATGTTTGTGCACATGTTGGCACAAACATGTTATAAAAATATATCTGTGTTGTTGATTTTTTTATAGGTATTTCAATGATTCTGTTCTCTCGTTACAGGATTCATCGCATGATTGCGAAAAGAACCGCAAGACCGACGGAAAGGAATACGATGAAGGAAACGGCGTGATCAATGATACGGCTATCAAAAAGGACAGTCACAAAAACATCGACAACCATCGGAATAACAGGGACAACTACAAAGACAAACAGAGGACCAATAATTATAGGCTCAACGAAGGGGGGAGGTAAAGAACCTCCCTCTTCTAAAAAATTCAATATTTTAAAAATACCTTAGATTTACAGTCCCCAGCTGAACCAGCATCGAAATAGTAAACTTTATTATTGATTAGTTTTTTATGACTCAGTGTTTCCGCTCACGGACAACTGAAAAATAAAAACAGTTCGCAACTTAACTCGCTAACTTAACTTCTCAAAAACCCGTTGTCAATGGCAACGCAAGCAGTGACTCGCAACTGGCCTTGCTAGTTGCCGTGGCCGGCCGTTGCCAGGTTGCCCGGTCGCCATGGTTACGTCAGTTTTGTTGTCCGTTTTCGAGTTTTTTTTTGTTTTTTAGTCGCCAGAGCCAATATTACAGCGCCTGATAAGTGAGATGGCAACTGAAGTGTTTCTTGTCTATGGTTAAACAAGCTGAAATAATTACTCAAATCATAAAATTGAGTAGCGCCGGGATAGAAGTTTGGTTGTAAACCATAGCAACCCGCCAGTTTTAGTTTGGTATCAGTTTCTCCATGAGCGGAGGGCCTAAGCCGTGACTTTTACATCAAAAATTTATAATAATATATAAGATAATTTCACTGAAAAAAAAATTAATACAATGTAGATATTAATTGTTTTTGTGCTAATTCGTAGAATTCCGTTTAATTTTTTAATAAATAATTTAAGTAAAATTCAATGGTGGTATTATTAATAAGTTCTGCAATATTTTAGTTTTTTTTTTGTTATTGTGACAGCTGTTTCGGCTTACAAGGTATGGAAATGAAATACGAAAATGGCCTTGTAAGCCGAAATAGTTGTCACCATAATACAAAAAATTCAAATATTTGCAGAAGTTAATAATAACATTCTATATATATTTTTTTTAAATAATACACATACTTAGTAGTACTTAATACGAATAATTGAATTATAAAAATACGATAATTCAAAAACAAGTTTTGAAAATATTACTTTACTTTTTGAAATATCCACCGTAAACTTATTCAGAAAAAAGGAACAGAAGGTGGGTATTCCCAATATATTAAATTACATAAAATATTAAAATTTATTTACCGAGGTGAAGGGGAAAGGATGCGCGGCCCATTTCGGCTCATTCAATACAAATCTTAATTTTGGATTGAGGTCAAAATACCTAAGCAAACTGAAAAATTATTTTTCTAATCAAAGGGTATATGAAATATCTAGTACGGATTTGAACTTGTACAATTATTTATGAGTAAAGGATAAAAAAATTTAAAAAGTAATTTTACTAGGTATTATAAAAATATGATGACACATAAAATAAAAAATTTAAATAACGAAACGATTGCATTTTAGTGGGTGTAAATTTAAAATACAAATGACCTTTTTACGTCGGAACACAAATTTATTGTATATTAAAATTATTTATAAAAAACATGATTTTTTTACGATGTCTATATTTATAGATATTTTGTTTAAATATTTATAATTAACACAAAAGTAACCTCCAAAATGAAGTAAAATTGTTTTTTTTTTTAATTACGTATAGGTATATAATAATTTAAAACAAACATATATAAGTAGCTCTTATCCGTACTAGATATTTAATATAACCGTGGATTAAAAAAATATTGTTCAGTTTGGTTGAGTATTTAGTACTTTTGTTAATATTTGTACGAAACGGGCCGTTTCTCGTTCGTCAATAATAGTTGAGTGAAAATATACAAAACTTGTATAATTGCGTGTGTAAATAAATGATTGTGGATTAAAAAAATATTGTTCAGTTTGGTTGAGTATTTAGTACTTTTGTTAATATTTGTACGAAACGGGCCGTTTCTCGTTCGTCAATAATAGTTGAGTGAAAATATACAAAACTTGTATAATTGCGTGTGTAAATAAATGAAAAATAAAAAAATAAACGCCCGGGGTCTCAAAAGTTGCGTATGATCTGTTGTAGCTAATCGAAAACGTAAAAATAAATGAAATTGGTATTCACTATTAGCTCGCTAAAAAATGGCCTGAAGTTTTGAAAAAAATTACATTTCGTGAATCGGGAAAAAAATAAAACGAAGGGTCCATTTTTTATATTTTGCAGAAAACTAAATTTTTATTCCATAACTGTAGTCCAAAAGAACGCAAAAAATAAATAATTTTGTAACATATGTAATGTGTTTGTTCAAAACATAAAAAGGGAAAATAACGCTTTTTCTGGATAAAATCAAGATAGTAAACAATAACTACACCATTTTTTTTTAAAATACAACGAATAAAAAATAATGGATGCTCAAAATTGAATAATAAAATGTTATAATTACATTCATTTTTGTGAAAAAAATATTAATTATCATAATTTAAAAATACACGTTTTAGGTGTTGTTTTCTGATTTTCGATGCATTTTAGCGAGCTAATAACCATTTTTTAAATAAATGTATATGCAGTTCTCAATTTCTTTGTAAGACGCAACTTTTGAGATCTCAGGCATTTCTGAATTCAAAAGTTGAAATAATTGACACATCCTATCGTATAAAGACGTAATTTAAAATCCTGTCTGTTTTGGAGTTGTAGATTGCAATAATTTTAAATATATGTAATAATTAGTTTTTCATCCACATCATTAAAAAAATCGCTAAATCTAATCGATGGCAATGAGATCTCGAACAAAATTTAAAATTTTATGAAACCGCCCTAAATATTTAAGAAACACTAATTTTAACGAAAATTCTTGGAGTGGGTTTCAAGAATACAAAATAAACTTATTTGAATCTGTACACGTGTTTATTGCTACGAAGAAATCAAGTCAAGATACTTGTACTAATAACGGCAATAACAATCATGAATTTGGGGAGCAAGTATGGGTACCGCCGCCCCGGGAGCCATTTA
The DNA here is from genome assembly GCA_951813805.1 of Limnephilus auricula. Taxonomy (NCBI): domain Eukaryota; kingdom Metazoa; phylum Arthropoda; class Insecta; order Trichoptera; family Limnephilidae; genus Limnephilus; species Limnephilus auricula. Next base: position 7,495,759 of record OX638401.1, read on the forward strand.
TTGGATACACACCTCTTCCATAGGTCACCCAAAGTGGTTCGCTACGTTTGGTGACTTAGCAGGGGTGTCCGGGTTTATGGGGTGAGGTTTGTCTAGGTCTTGGCGGCGGATGATCTGGATTCATTAAACCTTAGATTCCTACCCAACCTTCATACCTTTTTTCCATTCCCAATGAACCCGGGCACTCCTGCCAAGTCACTTGGGGTGACCTATGGCAGAGGTGTTGATTATCCAATAAATGGTTCCCGGGGCGGCGGTACCCACTCCCGCCTCCCAATTGGTTTGTGTTAATGTAAAAATAAATCAATAATGTATTAAAAAATATAATATACAGGTTGCATGTTAAGGTACATAGATGAGTTACTTTAACCTGTGATTCCTGACATTATTTGGAGTAAAACGTATAAATGAAATTTTGGTCTCCAGTGACTTAATGATGACTTTTTTTTTTCAAAACTAAACAACAAAAAAAACTTCCGCATGACGTCACTGGGCACTAAGTCGAGTAACCGCCCCATCACTTACCCCGCCCCCAACTGTCCAAAATGTATTATTTTTTATGTTTTTGTAGAAAAAAAAATCTTCAAAAATGTCACTAGAGACCAAAATTTTATTTATATTTTTTACTCCAAATAACGTTAGGAATCACTGGTTAAAGTAAGTCAAGCACGTACCTTAACACCCTGTATAGGTAGATGGTGAATTTCCAACACGTTTCAGAGTAGACGGTACTCTCAGTAAAAAAATCTCAGTATCGCCCTGGTGATTGAAAACTATCCAAATATTGAAGCGTTGCTTGAAACGACTTTGTGTATCCGTGTTTGGTGACCATAATATTTGAATAGCCAGGTTCTTCCTTAGATTCCTCTTCCCCTCTCCACTTCCTTCAGCCTCACAACATACCCCAATAGGAGATATGCCGTAGTCTCACTGGCTAGAAAAATGATATGGGGAAGAGGAAGGAGGGACAGTAAGTACCTGGCTATTCAGATTTAGTCACCAAACGAGGCTAAAGCATTAAAAGCAATGTTTCAATTTTGAATGGTGGCCTTACCCAATGGCGATACTGAGAGTATCTCCCACTCTTGAACGTGCCGCTAATATACTTTTTTTTTATAGTGAATACCTCACAAGAGTAACAACTGCTCCCGTCTGGAGCCAGTGAGACTATAGCATCCCCAATTGGGGTATGTTGTGAGGCTATAGGTAAGTGCAGAAGGGAAGGAGATGGGGAGAAGGAAGGAGGGAAGTACCTGGCTAATCAGATCTAGTCACTAAACACGGCTAAAGCCATTTCAAGCAACGTTTCAATTCTGAATGGTGGTCTTACACCAGGGCGATACTGAGAGTATCTTCCACTCTGGAACGTGCCGCAAATATAGTATATCTTCGAACACGGAAGACGTCAGTTTCTAGCTATGTATCTAATTTTATTAATAATTTAAAAATTAATAATTTTAATACTTCTATGGTCTTTCACCAGCCCGAACCTGAAAGCATCATTCAATTTGTAAAATAATGTGTAGGTACAACCATTGGATAAATACAGAAGTTCTAGATAAGAGATATAATTAAAAATACATAAATGCGTAGCATCATTTCCGCCGTTATCTGTTATTGTAAGAATCGTAATTATCGTATCTGAGTGTGCCCCTATCGTAACGGATTACTTCCCCAGAACGCAGGTGATCAAAATTTCGGGATTAAGGTCGGCTTAATTGCAGTTGCCAAATTACCTGGAAAAATCCCGTTTCTTTCCCGACATAAGTGCCCTCTAATCACCTGAGTCACTCCCTGAAATTCCTAATTGCGGTGACAAGTTAGCATTACTATCACGAAGACAAAGGGTTAAATGAAATATTTTATATATGTCAGGAATTACCTGCAATAATTATTTCACTTCATAAATGACAAAACGCATAGCCACAACTAATAAAAGTAATAGCATAATAATGTATCTATTATGTAAAGTTATAAAAAATTTTAACTTCTTGCAAATTACCTGTGCGTCATACTTTAATTACAAATAAAATATAACGTACCTTTCACGATTGGTATCCGATGACATGATGCTAAATACATCGGTAATTATTGAAAAATATATTTTGTTAATATGCATTGCATCGAACATAATTTATAACTAATTTAATTTGGGTGATTGATGAGTAATAAGTCATAAATTGTGTAGAGCTTACTTTCGAAGGCCAGAAACCTTGTAAAGCTTTAGGGACTTGTCATTTCTACATTACACACATAATATTATAGATTGTTGATGGTTATTGTCATTGCAATGATTGTATAGCATGTGTGACTATGGCCATTCCACAGAGAGCTTTCATGAAACCTTTCATTCTGTTGTTTATGAGAAAGAGATAACATTCGATTATCAGCGGTGTACCTATAATATGTATCTACTAGCTTCTGCCCGCAACTTCGTCTGCGTAGGATTAGTACTTCGAGTAATCTATTTTCTTTTCCTAGGTCCCATCTGCGTTTAAACCAAAATTCTTAACCTATTTTTTTTTAATTTGTATAATTCTTGATTGGATTCAAAGTATTAGGCGAGTACTTCAAATAAATTCACTAATTTAAATATTTTCTAAAATAGAACTTTGATTCAACAATCATTGTTTTGCAAAATATCATTCTCAAATTTTGACATTTTCTATTAAACAATAATTATTATTTTTCAATATATTGAAAATAAATACCTAGATAACTTTATAAATTATAGCCTATATGTTATTCTGTTGTATGAGCTATATTATTGTAAAGTTTCATTAAAATCCATTTAGTGAATTTTGCTTGAAAGAGTAACAAACACACATACATCCATACAAACTTTCACGTTTATAATATTAGTAAGATTGTTTCGTTTTCCTACACAATTGCTTAGATTGACGATTCATTCATAAACATGAATTCTGTATATAATGTTTTTTTTTTACTTAGTCTAGTGTGGTAGTCGAAAAGTATGTAAAAAACTGTATATAAAATATGTTACGAATAAAGAAGTATAAAAAAAAAAAAAGATTTTAGCCTTTTATAGGTGGTTGTTTTCAAGAAGTAGAGAGTTTTAGTTATTGTAACAATTATGTATATGTATATTAAACAAAAAAAAAATTAAGTATATTTTTACAGAGCACTTGATGCACTTGATCACAAAAGCCGTGAAACCAGCGTTTATCACAATCGTTTAAGTACAATGTTTGCCCAATAAATAAAAGACTTCCTTAAATAAAAACTTTTTTTTTTATATAATGCCCTCAGGTATGTATTTTTTTCTTATATGAATACCTCACTAAAGTCCCAGCTGTCCGGAGCTAGTGCGGTAATTACATCCTCAAATGGGGTAAGTTGTGAGGAGATATGGAAAGGTAAGGTTGGAAAGTTCTTGACTATTCAGATCTGGTTACCAAACATGCCTAAAGCCATTTCAAGCCGGCTGCTTTAAATAATATTTTTGCAGATATACTGAAGAGAAGTCAATTGAAATTGCTGTAAATATTTAAACAAGGAACGGCTGCACGGCCTTTTCCATATAAAATTTGGATTTGAGCTCGAAAATGCTAGATCAAATTGAATAATATACTTTTAATTAGAAGAAACGAGTATACCAAATATCTAGTAAGGATGTGTTCAACTTTATTAATTTGTTTTTGAATTATAAAATACAGGCCGTTAAACAAATAAATCTCATAAAATTTTAGCGGCCACTAGCGCAAATTTGCGAGTTAATGAAAACCAGTTAAAAATGTTGTTGGCCTATCTACTATGCAATATAATGAGCAAATAAAAAATTAAGCCATACATATTAATTACTAGAAAAGAATTTTGAAGAACACAAATTTGTCGGATATAAATTTTATTTATTTATTTATTTACATTTGATACATGTAAAGCCAAAATAACAGAAATAATATTGCATAATAAGAGAATATATTTAAAATAAACACAAGTGTTATTAGGTTATTACGTTGTGTTAGGTCGATATTGGTTCCTAGCTAGGCAGATTGCCTGTTCTAAGGAACCAAATATTTGTAAAGTGCCAAATGCAATTTAAATTATTATTATTTTTTAAATTAATACCTATATACTAAGTCTTTACTAATTGTGCCATTCATAGGTAACCATGTCTAGTTTTAAGTCACATTATATAATAGTTTTTCAGACTCCTCCCTACCCAACCCAATCAGCCATTTAGTTATTATTGAACCAATGAAGGACATTTTGCAATTTTTTATATTTAAGCCTGGGGGGATATTATTGTATAATTTCGGTCCCAGATACGTATACTCTTTTGATACTTTGCCGTATTGCTCCCTGGGACCAAGAGATCATTTATACAAATTTATATCCAGTAACGCTTCCGTAACGATATTTAATTTTATATTTCAATGTATTTAAGAAGTATAGTGGGCAAGAATATATTTTTTAATATTGATCATTAGGTATCTCACCAAAAAAAAAATATGATGAAGTTGTGTTTAAAAATAAGATACTTAATTGAATTCTTAAGTAACCTATACTTTATAATACTTTATAAACAAATAACTTAACTTTATTCCATAACTGGAGTTCCCGTCTGGAGCCAGTGAGACTACGGCATCCCCAATTGAGGTATGTTGTGACTTTAGAGGGTAGTGGGAGAGGGAAGGAGATGGGGAGAGTTAGTTGGAGGATCCAGATCTGGTCACTAAACACGGCTAAAGCCATGTCAAGCAACGTTTCAATTCTGAATAGTGGTTACACCAGGGCGATACTGAGATTATAAAATCTAACAAATATGATAAATATTATTTTTAATTAATTAATTATAAAAAAAAACGAATTAATCTAATAATTGATTTGAACCCGCGACATTCGGATTAATCAATATTACATAATGATTATTACAGAGTAGAACTTGTTTAATAAACTGTTTTTATAAATTGATAAATAAAATTTAAAAAAATTAAAACTTAAAAGTTATATTTAACAAATTATGACTGTTTAAACAATTTTATACCATAATATTCATGAAATAAATGCATTAAGAGGAAACCTGGTATCCGAAAAATTTTAACAACAGGTAATTTACTAAACTGTTGCTAACACTGTCGCGCTTAATACCCTGAATACCGAGCGAAAGGGACAACTGCACCTCAGGCTGCTTATACTTAAATAAAATCATCCAAATCGAGGTTTTGTATTCCCCCTTTCTGTACTCCAAAACTAAACAAAATTTTAGTATTTTAACTATATATTTTAACTATAGTAGAAGAAAATATTCTATGTCTGTAAGTTTTGCTTTTTTTTATGTAATATATTCCACTTTGTATACTGAACGTCTGTTAATGGCGTTCAAACAATGAAATTGTAATTGTATAATTGTAACTCCAATACGTTTGTATGGACTAAACGCAGCCCGGTTTCCTCTTAAGGGCGGTAATTCCATAAAACCCATTAAACTACCCCCGTCAGGTTAAAATTTGGCGCTAATTGTTGTGCAGTGGAGGTAATTGACTGAGTATATAATAAGCCAATTTTTACAATTCATCAATCATTTTGTGAAGTCCTTCGAAGGAGAGAACATTGTCCTGATCGTCTTGAAATTGTGTTCTTACGTCTTACTGTTGAAAAATTTCCAGTTAGAAGTTTTTAGTGGTTAATTTTTTTGTGTGTTTATTAAATTAATATTAAACCCTTTGCTAATAAATTTGTGTAATCGTGTACTGTCAGTGAAGATGAACCAGTTAAGGGATGCTACATATATGAGATATGTAAGTTATATCTACATTATTTTTACTATAACCAATTTTTATGTAATACAATTTTCATTTATTTGAATTAATACTTAAGGTGAATGTCAAAAGAATTCACATTCTACATTTTCGTAGATGGCGCGGGTATAGTATTTTTACTTATAAACGCTTTTTACAATTTATGCTTTGAAATATTAAGAAGAAAAAAATTGTTCGTGAAAATCCACAAGCAATATGAATATTATAAAATAGTTTTGTTAATTAAAAAAACTTTAATCTCTCAAGTAAGGCTAACAAATAGAATATTGGATTGAATCACCATGTATTTGTTAGCCTTTCTTGAAAGATTAAAGTTTTTTTAATTAACAAAACTATTTGTTAATATTCATATTGCTTGTGTACTTTCGCGAACAATAATTTTTTCTTAATTTTTCAAAGCATAACTTGTAAAAAGCGTTTATAAAATACTATACGAGCGCCATCTACGAAAGCGTAGAATATGAATTCTTTTCACATTCACCTTAAGGTGACACTCCTCTTGAATGCCAGGTGTTTTTGGAAAAAATCGCGCGAAATTATCTTCCCGGCTTTTGCTCAAATATCGTATAAAAACAAAGGAATTGTTTTTTTTTGTGATTGTTTTCTGTTTGCCAGATAATGTACCTTATTATTAATATATATTTCGTGATAATATCGTTACAAGTTTTCCCAGAATAGCTATTTTTAACAAAAAAATGTGAAAATATTTCCCATTCGACAAAAAAATGTAAATAAAATATATTCATACGAAAATGATATTTTTTTTTTATTTCTCTACAAACCTGAATAGACACCCAACATGAAAAAAACCAATTCAAAGGTGTTTTCGAAGAAGTAATGACATAAATACTTGTTTGAAAATGAAATGACAGTTGAAAACCGTTTGTAAAAGTGACGCCAAGTTGACCATAGATATTTATTATAAATTATTCAGATGGGTTGGCGCTATGCGGATTTTTGCTATGTCAAGACCGAGAACGGCGCAAGCGATTCTGACCTTGTTCTGCATACAACTTCTTTATACATAAGGAACAAAATCGCTTCAAAAAAAATTTTTTTTTAAATTTCGACCCGCGGCCACCGGTGGGCGAACGGCAGTCGAGAGGTTAAAATAATTCATAACCTACTCTTTCATAGATGACTCGAGTAGAATTATTTATTATGGAAAAACGTTTTCTGCAAGACACACTTTCAAATTTTAAAATTAAATAATATTTTGCGTCCGTATATACGCAATATGAAGATGAATAAATGTGTTGTCCATAAACAAACTCAAATCTTTCGAAAAACACTAAAAATTGCAATATTGGATTGAATCACCGATATAGTATTGTATTTGATTGCCCTTCTTGATAGATTCGAGTTAGTTTATGGGCAAAGCTATTTATTCATGTTAATATTGCGTTTGTTCGGGCGCAAACAACTAATTAATCTTAATATTATAAAGCATAACATGTGAAAAGCGTTTTTTCATAAAATAATTAATCTCGCGCCATCTATGAAAGAAAAGAAAGGCGATACTTAAAATAATTCATATTCTGCTCTTTAGAGTAGATGGCGGTAGTTCAATTATTTTATGCAAAAACAGATTTTGCAAGATATGTTTTAAAATATAGATAAAATAACTGTTTGAGCCCGTAGGTATATAAGCACTATGAATATGAGTAAATATTTTTTTCCATAAACTAATATTTGATTGAACTGTATTTGTATGCCTTTCTTGGAAAAGTGGAGTTTGTTTATGAAGAAAACTATTTATTCTAATTGCGCATGTAAAGGAGCAATCAATTTTTCAAATCATAAATTGCTAAAAGTGTTTTTCCTAAAATAATTCAACTAGTGCCATCTATGAAAAAGAGAATTTTGAATTGTTTCTGTGCATACGAAACTTGGATTTCTGGCCAAAATAACTAACCATACTGAAAAATTATTTGTTTAATCATTGGTGTAGTAAATACTTAGTACCGATATGTGCGTTTGTTATACAAATTGTAAAATATAGGCTAATAAAATAAATGGATTTTTCATGATTCTAGAAGTAAATTTGACAATTATTTGTCAGCTTAAAAAATATGTTATAGCCCTTCTCATTTGATAGAAGAAAATTTATTACTGAAAAATGCATTTTTATTGGCTTAAATTTGATTTACAAACGATCGTATTTAAAATTTCGTCCCAAACGAAGATGCTTCATATTTTTTATGTATAATTTCATTATATATATTCATGTAAGATTATTATGGTAAGCTTATTTTGTAATAATCGCGAAATAATGTCAAAGTTGCCCCTAAAATCATTAAAAATATTTAATTAATTGAATTTAAAACACAAATTAATAAAGTAACAAGTTTCCGCACTAGATATTTGCCATATCTTTAGATTAAAAGAATTATTCCGTAAGTTAGTATTTTGGTTCCAAATACAAATTTACAAATTTAAGTTCAGAATGAAATAGGCCTTGCCACCTATGTGTATGTCAATGTGTATGGTCTTGATTAATATGCCGTGCTGGGCTTTCCCTTTCTTTTGCCAACGTTTCGGATAGTATTACAGTATCCATCATCTGGGAAGATGAGTATTGTACCCTTAAGCTGTCCGAGTTATAGAAAGTATAGATAATTTCTAGTTCAATTATGTTCAGAAAACAATATCGTTTCTACCGTGAGTTTACCCAAAAAAATTACAATTATTCATCTCATATCATAAATCCAAATTTCAGGCGTAATAGGGTTGTAAATTTCATGCAAATTATGAACATTTTGGTAACAGGATAAAATCAAAATAAAAAATTAACATAAGGCTATTGGCTGCGCAGCCGATTTCATACAAAACGTAGTTTTGGATTTGAGGCCAAAATACTCAACCAAACAGAAAAAATATTTTTGTAATCAAAAGGTATGTCAAATGTCTATTTGGTTTGAATTACAAAATTTTAATTTAATTTAAAGATTTTAATATTTTATGATTTTAGAAGCAACTTGGACAATTATTTCCGAGTAAGTGTAAACATTTAAAAAAAAAAAAATTATAATTTTTTTTTTAAATATTATGATATTTAAAATTTAAATTGAGAAACTCATTTTTAACTTTTTTATATTATTTTTCATTGTAAAAACAAAGGATTAGGCAGTTTTTAAACCCATTTCTTTAAAATAATTACTAAATTCCAAAGTTGCTTCCACAATGAACCAAAACTGATTTTTTCAATTACCTATACGTCATCATTTAAAAGCAAAATAAAAAGTAGCTCCTGTCCGAGATAGATATTTGACAAACCTTTCATTTGGTTGGTTATTTTGGCCTCAAACCCAAACCTACGTTTTGTATGAAACCGACCGCGCAACCGTTCCTCATAACAAAGAACGATTTAAAAACATGGTTTTATTTGGAATTTTTTCTTCCTTTTCTGCATTTTTCCGTTTTATCGCTGTATAGTTTTGTCATTGAGCTGTTTTTTAGATACAAATGTATTAGTTTCAAAAGGTTTTTTTTGGTTTTTCACAGCTGGACCGTCGACCGAACTCTATGATGGATGCCCTCGTCAATGTGGCGGACGTTGCTTTGGAGATTCTCAAAAGGGAGGCGCGTGCAGACAGAATCAGGAGAGCTTTCGCTGATATTCCCGATGTACTCCAAGAGGGTCAACCTGAACTAGGTAAGTCATTTCCGTATTTTATTTAAATAAAATAAAAGATAGTTAAGTTCGTCAGAAAGCAAAGGTAGGTATTTATACAACAGTCGCGGGTTCGATTCCCGTCATAAATTTCTAGTGGATTGCATTACTATTTAACGTGTTGGGGCTCCAGAACAGAGGTGTCTGCCAAAATTTAACAGTGGGGTGAACTTGCGATTTGTACGAGGTCAGCGGTTGTCTGTCTACGGTGTATACATGTCCTGTACATTCTTAGATTAATTAAAAGATAATATAGGTTACTGAGAAATAGAACGCAGACACGTGTAGGAAGGGCAACCATAGTTACAGTGCGTCGTATTCACATGTTGGCGTATGCACACATTGTTTTAATTGCTTTCCTTTTCTCGTGCGTTTCGTTTGTCGATTGATATTAAAATCAAGAGATGCGCCTGCTGTTTTATTGCTGTTTCATCCACATACTCTTGTATCGCCCTGGTGTAAGACCACCATTCAGAATTGAAACGTTGCTTGAAATGGCTTTAGCCGTGTTTAGTGACTAGATCTGTATAGCCAGGTACATCCACACCTTCCTCTCCCCCATCTCCTTCCCTTCCCCGCTTGCTTTCAGCCTCACAACATACCCCAATTGGGGATGCCATAGTCTCACTGGCTCCAGACGGGAGCAGATGGGACTCTTGTAAGGTGTTCACTAAATTAAAATTAAATTAAATTCATTAAATTGTCATCCTATTCGCATTCGTTTCTGATCTGAAAAAGAAAACGAGAATGTATGTTTGATTAGTATGACGTTAATATTATGTCCTTTTATTTATTTAGTCTGGGTGTATCGAAAAAACTTTTTAAAAAAATTCTTCATATTAAGCACATAATTTGTGATGTGACATTATAATTAAAAAAAAAAACAATAACTTACCCAGTACATAAAACTTTTATTTTTATATACCTACATTATTGGGTTTCAATACGGTTGTAGCGAAACCCGGTCGGCATAGAGAGTATACAAAATAAAAGTGGTGTTTACTAAGTTTTTGTTTTATTTTAAACTGATTTTACAAATGAAGTCTTTTTGCGACGCACCCTTCTGTCTACTGTGAAGTGCGCGCAGCCTGATGGAGACCTTTCTTGTTAATCAAATTTCTTAACAAATTATTTATAATTTCAGACCCCAATGCCCCGGACTTTGAGGAGCGAGTAATGGAGAGGGTGCAGATTTATTTCCGCTACATGACAACTTATGGGCACATTCCGTCATACAGGGTGTTTTTACGCAAGGTATTTATTATACAAATTAAATTCTTAATACATTTTTAAAAATCATGAAAAACTATAGAGTTTTACCCACATTACCAATATCAAACATTTCAAATTCAGAATAAAAACAAACCTAACATAGTTTGGCGTAGTTACAATTTAATTCCTACATAATCACACAATTCAAATTCAAATTAAAAATAATAAAATGTTACGTTTGTTTTTATTCTGAATTTGAAATGTGTGATTATGTAGGAATAAAATTGAATCTACGTGAACCTATGCCAGTCCCAGCGAGAGATCGAATGTCAAGTCTTCGTTCTAGTATTTTCTGTCTTTTTATTTTCAAACAAGACGCGTGAGAAGGAAGGGGATAAACGTCCAAGACATCCGTTTGATCCCTAACTGAGACTAGTATAGTTGTTAGACCGTAATATTACTTGTTTATAAAATTACTCAGGCGTGAATTTCATGTTCCAATATTTAAACTGCCGAAATTACACATAGACATCATTTAAAAATGCAACTATTAATTTGTACTTCTGGAAAATACACATGTCGCAAAAGCTGAACCAACCGTAAGTTTTCAAGTGCAAATTTTATTTAGCACATTAATGGCTCTAAAATTTACTTTTAAAAACAAGTATAGTCAGAATGTGTTTGTCTACAACAAGAATATAGAAAAGTTTCATAATAAACCCCATCTTGCCCCGTAAATGACCGGAATGAGTAACGAAAAATATTTTTTTCACCCCTATTGGTACTTACTTGCACTAAAATACTTAATTCAATTTATAATTTACCTTTACACTTTATATATCAAATTCACTTTATAAGTTCATATTCATACCATTAACAGTTTTTTTATATCAAAAGCACTTTATAATGCTCATATTCATACGCTGTACACTTTATATATCAATTACAATATACATTTTGAAATGATTTTCCTGTACATTCCGTGTTTTCGACTGCAATTTTTTCATCAAATAAAACATCTGATTACACATCTGCCCACACGGAGAAAAATGTTATTCTAAAATACGATCATTTTATTCGTAAAAACAGTTAAAAATGGGACTGAAGAACAAACGAACAAATTAACAGTGTTTAAATGTTTAAATGTTTATTGGCGGGAAAATGTAAGAATAATTTGTTGGTATACGTACGAAATTACGTATACCAACAAATTATTCTTACATGTTCCCGCCAAAGAACACTGTTAAGTGTTGAAACACTGTTAATTTGTTCGCAAGAACTTCAGTCCCCATTTTAACCGTTTTTACGAATAAAATGATCGTATTTTAGAATAACATTTTTATCCGTGCAGATGATGAACACTGCCTCATTGTGTAATATCCCAAAACTAAGTCACGACAATGCTTTTTGGTCCTGAAAATCTTAAACCGAGTATGACTTATCACTTTAAGAAAAATAATTGTTTGCGCCACACAAGTAAAGTGAATATAAATAAATAGTTTGGTCAATCAAAAAACTCAATTTTTTCAAGAAAGACTAACAAATATAATATTGAAATGAATCACCGATGCACCCAGTTAACTTTATACCAAATATTTTTTCAAACTATTAACTAATTTGATATTTTTGTTTCACAGGCTCTGCTCCCAAACATTCAATGGATCCATGACATGACCCCGCTCGAGCCTGGATATGAGGAGGAATACGAATTAGTTCGTAGGGAAGAAGCCATTGCAGAAGGGCTTCCGCTTGAACCCCTTGTAGAAGGTCCCATGGAAGAAGAAGAAGAAGAAGCTACCGTGGAGGACGAAGCTGCCATGGAAGAAGAAGCTGTCATCGAAGAACCTTTGGATGAAGTCCAGAATGCAGAAGAATATATGGATTTCGGCAATGAATCGGTAATTACCATCCCTATATAACATAATTTAACAGTTGAAGACTTATGGTGATTTATTTTTGGGGTATTATATCATGTTGCACTACCTCCTGCTTTAGTCAACGTATCAGGTAGTAATAGAGTGTCCATCATCAGGGCAGATGACGTAGCACAACACGGCATAATATCTCAAAAAATATCAGGATTATACTTTTGGCCGTGAAAATCTCAAATCATATCGAGCTAAAATTATCTGACAAACATGCCGAGTTCTGGCATCTTGAAATTTGCTTAGCTCATTCAATGCCTTATTTTATATATTGAGTAAAAAAGCCTTGATATGACGCCATATGGTGATTTATTTTTGGGGTATTATGTCGTGTTGAGCTATCTCTTTCTTTAGCCATCATTATCGTGTCCATGATCAGGACAGATGTTTGGATGTGTGGAAGACGTGTAACACATGTGCCCTGATGCGAGACTGGAATGCTGTCCCAAACGTAGGCTAAAAAAAGAGGTAGCGCAATACGGCATAATAACCCAAAATGAATCACGATGTAACTTTTAGCACGCGACGCCATGTTATTTGTTAGACATTTTTTTAAAGAAACAAAAGTTTAAAAAACTTGATTAAATTAATAATAGAATAACTTCAAATCTTTAAGCCTGTATGTATTTCATTTCTAGGACAATATATTATATTTTCACCAGCTTTTGCAATTAGTGGAATCTGCATTTACAAGTTTTCGTTTCATAAAATACTCGTTTTTTTATTTAATATTTATTGAGTTAGCTTATACTACGTTAGAATATAAACTAATTTATACACTGTAATATTTCATTATTAAATTTTAAATTATTTTACAGTAAGCATAACATTTCCTTTTAAATATTCAATCTTCAGACTTTCAGTAATTTTATCGTGCATCTAGTTCTGCAGTTCTATGATTTTGATTTTTTCATATGTGGCAATCTAACTCTATATATATTTCTGGTTTTGTAATTATGCATTTTTAACGACTTTATGCGCAAAAATGAAAACATTAAATAGCAGTCTCTTTTTTATTGCGATCCAATTTAGCTATTCTCTTATTTTGATTAACCCTTGTGTATGTTATAATATCATTTATTTAAACTATTATGAACTCTACCCCCGTTTTCCTATTTATTTACGCTGATTCCCTCGGTGCAAACCCATCTTATCTCACAATATACTAATAAATGTGTTTTCCACAGGGCATTGAAGATTACCTCGATACGAACGAGCTGGTCGACTACGAAACTGCCTACGAAGCCTCATCCGAAAACGAAGAAGAAGAAGATCTTTGAAATCAATTTTTCTTTTCTTTCTTCACTTCGACTTAAATTACTCACTACACAATATTAATCAGACTGGTAGATACTCTCAGTGTCGCCCTAGTAAAATAACACTACTAAAGTGTTGCCTAAAGTGGCTTAGCCATATTTGGTGACCAGATCTGAATAGCCAGGTACTTCCCAACCTTACTTTCCTTCTGCCTAACAACGGGTTCTATTCTGAATCGTTACGTTGCATGAAATGGTCTCGTTTGATAACCAGATTGTTTTAGCCAGGTACCTCTACATCTTTCTCTCCCTTTCCCTTCCCACTTCCTTCCCCAATCACTCCCTTCCCCACTTCCTTCCCAACTCCCTTCTACCTCACAAAATACCTACCCCAAGTGGAATTGTCATAGTCTCTCTTGCTCCAGATAGCAGGGAGCATTTTTGACTTTGGTATCAAATTCAACAAACCCAGTGACAAATTCCACATTCTTTTTACTGTCCAAATGTAATGGAAATTTATAAGTACTCGCTATGTGAGATATGTATTATGCAGCAATTTCGTATTTTAAAATTAACAAGAGTTGTTATATTAATGATTTTTGAATGTATAAATGTACTATTAAATAACGATCCTGTTTCAACTGTTGACGGGTCAATTTATGTTAGTACCCAAGTAAAATGATGTACCAGTAAAATCAATTTTTTAAATCTCCAATTTGACAAAAGCCATTATATTAATGACAATTGACTGTATTGTACTAATGACTACCATTGTTTCTGTATTAAAAATGTACAATAAACCATTTTATAAATTTAACAATTGTTTATTCAAGATAACACCATTCCTTCGACCTTTCCTAATTTTTATTCATTCCCTAACAAAACTCATTTTTGTTATAGGAATAAATTTGAGAAACTAAGATTTTTTCATTATGTTTCAAACAACTAACTTATTTAAATTCACCAACCTGTTAAATTTGACTTAAGCTTCATCTGGACTCTTGCCCAGAAAACTAAACTATTAATCAAACTTCTAACAATTTAAACAGTTTTAATTGTTACCCTGACGTAGCTTAAACCAAGCGAAACCGGTTGCAAGTTTAAATAAAGTTTTGGTTTGAAATGAAGAAATATACATCTTGGTGAAAAGTACATACATATTTCATTTATATTTTACAATAAGGTGAATGTCAAAAGAATTCATATTCTACGCTTTCGTAGATTTTATTTTTTATTTCGTATTTTTTACTTATAAACGCTTTTTACAAGTTACCCTTTGAAATATCAAAAAAAAAATATTGTTGGCGGAAGTGCACAAGCATCATGAATATTAACAAATAGTTTTGTCAATTAAAAAACTCTAATCTTTCAAGAATGGCTAACAAATACAACATTTCATCCGTGATTAATTCAGTATTGTATTTTTTAGCCTTTCTTGAAAGATTTTAATTTTTTAACTAACAAAACTATTTGTTAATATTCATATTGCTCGTGTACTTTTGCGAACAATAAATTTTTCTTAATATTTCAAAACGTAACTTTTTAAAAGCGTTTATAAGTAAAAAATACTACACGCGCGCCATCTACGATATTTTGAATTATTTTGTCATTCACCAGTTTATTATTATTATTATCAGTTTTAAATATATGTGGTCATTAAAAGAAAGAGGCCAAAATAGCTAACAAAACTGAAAAAATATTATTTTAATAAAATATATAGCAAATATCTAGTGCGGATATGTGCTATTTTATTTATTTGTGTTTTAAATTATGATTTATCATTAAAGAATTCACTTTAGCTGCAACTTTGATATTTTTCTTTGCAGTTAATTATAAATATTTAAACAAAATTAATCAAATAACTATGTTTCCACCACTAAATTTATTTTATTTCGTGGTCACAACACAGTTATTTGTTTCATTTTATAAATAATGACGCCACAAAGTGAATATGCAAAGTTTAAAAAAATAATCTTACTTTGAAAATGCTTTTTTAGTCATTTCTATTTTATATTTGTTCGTATAGTAAATAGATTAAAATTATTTTTCAAATATTTGTCGTTATCTCACAAATAGGTAACTGACAAAGATGCTACTATAGAAAAAGATATTTATACACCTATATCTAATGAATTATATAGTATTGAATAGATTAATAGAGCAGCACATATCCACTAAATAGTAGATATTTGCTATACCTTTGATTAAAAAATTTAAAATTCGGTTTGGTTGAATATTTTGCCCCCAAATCCAAATTAAAGTTTTGTACGAAAAATTCCCTGCGCAGCCAAGGAATTCTCAATTAAAGACAAATGTTTTCATTTTAACACTATCAGCAACAATTCAGGGCTCGGCTTGCACTCATGTTCACAAATGTATATGCTGCATTAAATATACGCAGACTACCAACGATTCACGAGCAAATCTGTATTCGTAATAGAATAATCTAAGAAAAAATATTCAACTTAGGCCCGGACAACAAATGTAGGTATTATTTATACATTTTTTTGAGTTTTGTGCTCGTGGTATCGATGCTTATTATTGTCAATGATTTTACTGTTCTTCCACGGAGTTAAACAAAAAGTATATTCACATTTAGGTAGAAAGCTAACCCACCAAGAATTTCACCCAAACCTGACCTGAGTAACCCAGCACACCTAAATATGTACAACATTAGGTTAGCAAGTTCAGGTAATTTTACCTTTCTGTGACATTGTCTGCGTTACAGTGATAATCCCCATTACAAATATTCCAGACTTTACCAGAGGTAACTTAATGATGGGTTTTCTACCTAAGGCCAGCTCTAGAAATGCCACTTTATCCATAAGTCTTGAAACACGAACAAATTTAAAAATTACTTAGTTTACACCAACATGTAAACCCTGTTGAAGAAATCATTGTTTATGAAAGACGTTGGTTTTTCAAACAATAAAAGTGGTTAAACTAAGAATTTAGTAATTTTTAATTTAAATGGTGCCACAAAATAAGTTTTCCGTTCGAAGAAGATATTATAAATATATCCTTAATTACTATGGCTTTCATTTTCTTATCCCCCGTAAGAACAAACAATATTCAAATATTATGAATAACTTGACAATATTTGAATTCCTTCTTCTTTCTTCAAAGTGGAAATGATGGGGGACTTTCATGAACACGGCAACATTTTTTTAAAAATAACAAACACCTAAATCTACTGAAGAAAATTTTTCTTTATCTTTTTAAAAAATAAAACATTAACTAAGTATACGGGTAACACTTTAAAAGTGTAGGTGTTTAATGCCGATCGAGTTTCACTACAACGGTAGCTTCTTCAGAGTAGTACAATATTCTACTATTTTATTGTATACTAAGTCAAAATTTTATTTAAAAGTATAATGTCACATCACAAAGTATCTTCTTCATACGATCAAAAAAATTATTTATCTTTGAAGCTTTTCCCCAGGGTGATTGATACTGGAAGTATCTTTAAATATTAATGGCAGAAAACAGATTAAATGTTTTTATTAGAATAGTTCAAAGATTTAATTCACCCTTTCTTTGATCGATTCTTTCAGAAAAAAGTATTTTTTTAATTAATTATCTTAGTCAAAATTTTTCAGCGATTCTTTAAAAAAAAAATTATTCGTAACTTTCTCACGTTCGTTAAAACTCCAAGCATACTTAAGGTGAAGACATGCGGAAAAACGCAAAATCGTATAAAATCTTGTGTATTAGTTTTGAAAATTTGATCGCTTAGAAATAATATAGATGCTTCAATTAAATACTGTGAGTAGAACACATCTTGGTCTTTGAAGTGATCGAGTATTTTTTTGATAAGCTTTTTAATACGCTTAGAAAAAAATTATGCGTCTGACCTATAAAAAATGGTTAAAAGTGAAAAATCTCCTATTACAAATCCTTTTTCTGGTGTTGTTTTTATTGAATAATGTAGCTAATTAAGTTTCTTATAGAGTGATCGGAAAACATTTTAATATTTGTATCTGAACTTCACAAAATAAAATAAAACGTGCATTTTGGCGACGTTTCTTTTCAGTGAATAAAAATAGGCGGTACCCAACGAATTTGTAAGTGCGAATTTCATCCTTATGCCATGTACGGAAGGATTTTAGCCCGTCGCTCATTCTACGCCCAGGGCCCGGGGCAAACGGACTTGCCTTAGTCTACGCAGCGCTCCGATCTTTAAAAATATACTTGCGGAATAACAAAACACTGTTGTTTGCTAGAGATTAGGGTTTTTATTGGTAAACGCCCAAAAATCGTTCGCTCCGCCCAATTCCGAATGAGTCAAGGACTAGTGGATCATCTTAACAACACATAATATGCATTTGTCTAAAATAATATCATATTTCCAGACTTTCACACTTGGTTGCAAGCACCAAAGAAAACGTGCATTGTTATTGTCATTCTTGGAAATTCCGTGGATTACTGGTCAACAGCAATAAAAGTAAAGTCAGAGAAGAGAAAGCTATTTTAGCAATAGCGGAATTAGCCGATACAGTCAAGCCGACCCCCATCCCCTAATTAAAGTCACATTCCAGAGATAATCTTTTGTCAGACTTCCAAAAACAAATCGTATGATAACTTGTAAACCGGAGAGGTTTTTCATTGTCACGGGGTTATATTATTACCAACCCCGTTTATTGTATTTGCATGCTCGAGAGGTATACAACCTTCCTGAGAATAATACCTGGCAATGCCTTCAGAGGGCGAAACAGCTGTAACGCATAATAATAATTACGAAGCAGAACTTGTTAATAATAAACAAGTTGTTTTTATACATTTAATAATAATATTATTCTTTTATTTTTCTGTGTGTTGTTCGTTTTCATAATTTAATTTAGTATATTATTGTTATCTTCTTCTTCAATGAATAATTAAATCATTCGTTTGAGTTTAAACATCAAATTGTAAGGTTCAAACAGAGTTTACCTTGAATTGCATTCCTAGTTAATCAAGGAGTTAGTTAGCAAGTAGTAAGTTATCTGTCATATTATTATAGTATTTATCTCCGGGATTTCCCAGTCTAATTTAATTTTGCAACCCCAATAACAACATTAACTTTAATGTGAGAAATAATAATATAATGTTGACTTCAAACAATGGACTTTCATGATCTTAATTTCATTATTATCACTACTCGGTATTATCACAAAGACGATTATCAAGACATAGCAGAGTTCAAATAAACAATGTTTTAAATTGTGACATTACCAGAAAAATAATAGTTTGAAGTGATTGATCGATAAATAAATTAACTTAAATCATGGATATCCTTGATTTCAGATACTTACATGTTATCAGTGTGTAGGCATTTATACTAAAGGATAATTTCTAATTAGGTATAATTGTCATATCCTGTTGAATTCCATTTGAAGGGCGAGATAGCAACTGAAATTCAGTGGATTATTATAATGAAATAGCAGTCCACAATGGAGTGCTTGTACCTACCCTGATGTACAGCAGTGAGGCATGGAAATGGCAAAGGAAAGATGAAAGTAGACTGAATGCTGTTGAAATGATATCTCTGAGGCGTATGTGTGGTAAAACCATGTATGATCGTGTGAGAAATATGGAGTATAATCGTAATGAGTAAAATTAAGAAAGGAACCCTCAAATGGTTTGGGCATGGAGAGCGAATGAACGAAGAAAGGAGCGTGAAGAGAATATATGACGCAAGTATGAATGGTATAAGATAGGGGATGTCCGAGGAAGACATGGCACGATCAAGTGAATCAGATACTTGAGTTGGTCCATGTCAAGAGGCAGAAAAAAAGAAGAGTATGAATGTGAAGATGTATGAATGTGAATGAGGCAAATAGTATGTGTGAGGGCCTGCGGGGAAACGGCGTGATGGTTAGTTAGTTAGTTAAAATATTTCAAATATTTTATTATTAATAGTTGTTGTTTCCTAATTAAATCATAGAAATATAATCCTAAATTTGCGGCACGTTCCAGAGTGGAAGATACTGTCAGTATCGTCCAGGTGAAAGTTAACATTCAGAATAAAAATGTTGGTTGAAATGAATCAGATCTGAAAAGCCGGGTACTTTCCGACCTTCTTTTACTCCCCGCTACCTTCAGCCTCACAATATATCCGAATTGGGGATGCCTTCGTCTCACTGACTGCAGACGGTTGGGGTGGACTGTATCAATAAAATAAGCAATTTGGCACTAATGAGGCTATCTTCTACATAAGTGATGTATTAACATTTTCACCAAATAAACAACAAAATAAGATTTTTTATAGGTTAACACCGCATAAGAGTCCACGTTGCTCCGTACTAATTAAAGCCAAAAATTTTGTGACGCTAAAGGTTATGGGAACACGAAGAAAATGGGAAGAGGAAGCTGGGGAAGTATCTGCCTGGCTATTTATATCTGTTATCCAAACATGGCTAATGCAAATTTCAAGCAACTTTTCAATAATTTTTGTCACATATTTCGGAAAATCAACATATTTTTTTACATCTACGATATATATAATAAACTTAACAAAAAAACTCTAAAGATTTTCACATAAACATAAAATTTTAACAAAAAAACTAAGGGTCTAGTACCCGTGGGCTAAAAAATTTACAATTTTAAATAAAAAAGATATAAGAACACAAATAAATGACGATTAATACAAGGTAATATAATTTTTCATATCATCTTTAAAATCATTTCACTTATATGCAATACCCATGTGGAAACCTGTAAATGGTTAAGTTAATGTTCTTAATTAATTTTGCTTTATTAATAACAAGCTCCTGCCCGCGACTTCGTCTGCGTAGGATTAGTACTTCGAGTAATCAATTTTCTTTTCCTAGATCCCATCTACGTTTATACCAAAGTTCTTAACCTATTTATTTAAAATATGTATAATTCTTGATTCGATTCAAAGTATTAGGCGAGTACTTCAAATAAATTCACTAATTTAAATATTTTCCAAAATAGAATTTTGATTTAACAATCATTGTTTTGCAAAATGCCATTCTCAAATTTTGACGTTTTCTATTAAACTATAATTATTGTGTTCAATATATTGAAAATAAAGAGCTAGCTTCATAAAGTATAGCCTATATGTTATTCTGATGTATGAGCTATATTATTGTAAAGTTTCATTAAAACCCATTCATTAAATTTCGATTTAAAGAGGAACAAACATACATACATCCATACAAACTTTCACGTTTATAATATTAGTAAGATGTATACTGTTGGTCTCCCAAATAAAATAAAGTAAAAATAAAATAAAATAAGTAACTTATAAACTGTAATAAATATCAAAACATATTATTTTGATTATGAATATGGTCACCAAAAAAGGCTAAAACCATTTCAAGCGACATTTCAATTCTGAATAGTAGTCTCGCCAGGGCAATAATGAAATCATCCATGACTCTGCAAAGTACCACAAATACACTATAATATTACTTAAATTGAAATAAAAAAGTGAAACAACAGAAATTCATCAAACAAAATTTACATTCACTCGCCGGGTTTTGAACCCTTAATTAGAATTGCTCGAATTAAATCATTATCATTCAATCACTCTTGCATGTACTAATCCCGCCCAATAATATATACTAAATTGTAATTACTCACCCGAAAAAATACCGATCCTTGCAATAATTTTTAAACCTTGCAAACTGTTTATCACTCATTTTAATTATGAACTGTTTTTTTCAAAAATAATAAATACATAAATTATAATAATATTATAAATTTAATTTGGCACGAACTGTATGTTTTACATATTATAATACATTGAATAACCTTATAAAATAGAAGTAAAAAACAAATTGAACAACTAAACTAAAAGTTGCTTCATTTTGGAATGGAAACCACTCGACGACTCGACTGTCTTCAATTTCATAGTCTGAACATGGGTTAACAAGAGGTAGTTTTCAATTTAGGTACTAACTTTCTTATCAATCTTTCTCATCCCTCCGCTAGTTTATTTTTGGCGCTAGTGTACCTAAATAGTACCTGACTGCCCTTTTCCATTGAAGCAATTAGTATAAATAGGACAGATTCATTGTTTTCAAATTCAGTTTACTTTTGGAAACCTTCGAAAGTGATTTTGCTACTCTTACCATCGTAATAATATTCTGAAGCTATCTTTACGTTTAATGTTTTTAATTGCATATGCATTATATACGGGGATTGAAAAACTTCTGTTTGCTATTTTTTTCCTTTTTCAACGCATTCCGATGCACCTGGTAAGTAAAAAACTTCTACTTTATAAAGATAATATATGTCTTTGTGATTAAAATTATTTACATTTACATGATAACAAATCACTTTGTGTACAACATTTATTGAATCAAAATTATCAAACTGTTTCGAAATCAATGGTTTTTTCGTCAAGATAAAAAGATTTTATTTTTATTTTATCTTGACGAAGAAACCATTGGGTTCGAAACAAGTTGATAATATTGATTTAATATGTGGTGCGTACAAAGTGATTTATTTTAATTTTAATATAAATGTCGCCACACTCTGAATTTGAGATTATTGAAGAAGTTATTTACATTTTACAAAAATTTTTCTATCTATATATCATAACATTTTTGTTCGTTTTCTTCCGTTATTATAAAATATTAGATTATAACAAAAAAACATGTATTAGTTTTGTATTCCCAGGTAATATTAGTTTGTACACTTTTGTATGGTTTTACTTATTTATACTGTATATACTCAGTCGGGAAATAATATTTAAAAAAAAAAAAAGAAAGACTATCATTCCCGGGTTACGAATAACTTAACAACATTTGAAAATCTCATACTCATTGTGTCGTGTATAGGTTTCATTTTAATCCCTTTAAGTTTATGAGGTACATTGGTACATATTTTGATTTATTTCACACTCATTCCACTTCGGCATTACCTTACATCAACTGATAACTATAATATTTTCCAATTAATTTATTTATAGAAAGTTTAGATTGTAAAATATTCCAAAATAAAAATTAACCGATTTCAATGCAAAGTACGGATCAGTTGAACATTTTCTAACTTTGAAAGGTTACTGTGTGTCTAATTCATTGATTTATTTTGGAAATTGTTCTTTTTATTGTAATCAATTAAGATAATAGATACTACACATGATTAGAATAATTATGGGATATCTCTTTTAACACCGTCTACCTTTGACTAATATTTTTATTTTCTTTGTAGCCTGTAGAAGAAGTCCAGGAGCAGGCGGAAATCGACCGAATGGCGGAGTTGTTCCGTATTGCCCAGGAGAACTACGACCTGCGCCACCCTCCGGCAGACCCTCCAGCCGAACTTCCGGCTGCCCCTGAAGACCGAGACATCCCTCAAGCTGAGGCTGAGCCGGTTGACAGCCAGGCTGAACAGGAACGCCGAGCTGAATTGCGACGTCTGGCCATGCAACGCTCCAGAGCTGCCGAGGAACGGCACATCGAAGAAGAGGCGTGGGAAGAAGCCTACGCGCGGGCCGCTGCAGAGCGTCTTCCATCAGCGCAAGATCGGGACTCCGACTATGGACGCAGCTACGAATTCTGGGCGGGCCTGGAACTAAATCACTTCGCGGTACCGCATCAGGTTGCGGGGCCCATCGGGCATATCGGAGGCGCTCAGCCTGACCAAAGCGTCCCCCACGCAGTCAACACCGCACAGAGCCAGAACGTTCAGCCTCAAGTGAATGAAAACCAAGCAGGTACATCATATCAGCCGTCAATCCACGGCCACTCTTCGAGGTACAACTATTCTCCTCTGACTGCGGCTTTGGACGAGTCGTTCAGGACAGGAAAGAAGGTGACGCTGAAGCCAGACCCTCAGAGTGATATCACCCATCTTCACTTCGTCGATCGGTAGACTCCCACCAGCTTCATAACTTCTAGACCAAGCTATCGACATGTACATGAGATTCCCCGCTGTCAGCCATTAAATCTTGACCCACATTTTAGAAGAATTTAATGAATCACTTTTAATGACAGCGAAATTATTGGTTTGCATAATAGCAATTATAAACCTTCAAATAGGTGTATTATTTAAATAATTGTCTATCACCACTCATTTTTTAATTATTTCAGTATCATTCAGTTAGCTTGAGATTGTTGTGGAATCTCAAACGATCAATTGAGAGGATTTGTTTTGATATGGTGGCATTTCCACTATACGCAAATTTGTTTTAGTTGATACTTGCAGTTAATTGTTTGAAGATCTAATGTAAAATGATATTATGCATTAAAAAATATTAAAAATTTCAAATATATTTTTTTATGTACCTACCTAACCTTTCTTCTAATCCTCAATAATTGCTACTGTCGAAACACACACATTTACTTTAATAATACTGTGTAAATTTGCTACCTCCTAATATGAGTTACGGGTTCAAACTCCGTAACAACGCAAACATGCTTGTTGAAGCTAAAAGAAGTAGCTTTCGTAAATAAATAAACACTATACATTCCTTCTTCAATCTTCGCAAAATCTTAAATAAATAAATATTTACATCCCATTTATTATAAGAAAAACTCTCTTTTCATAACTTTTGAAGGTTGTTCCCATCAATGTAATATATGATTGAAGAAGAAGATAGCACTAATAATCTAAATTTAAAAAATGATAATGAACAAGACACAGAAAAATAATAAAAGACGCTCGCAACTAAGACGAGAGTTTCTGGGTTCTTGTCCCAGTTGCGACCGTTATCTTTTATATTTTTTCTGTGTCTTGTTCATTTTCATAGTATAATTTAAATTATTAGTGTTATCTTCTTATTTAATGATACTTTACATTCCGATTAGGTAAATAAAACAAAAAGAAAAACTATTATTTTAGAACCTAAATACATTGACGGCCTCCGTGGTCGAGGGTTAAAGCGCTCGCTAATATAATGAAATAAAAAAATAAAAAAACATTGACGCAGTGGATAGAAAATGATTAGTAATATCTTAATTTTTTATTTAAACCTTGTACAAGGTACTTGAGGAAAACCGATTCAAAAGTCATAAATAAGTTGGTGGTAAAAGTGCCCATTTTCATTATTTTAACAAAAATTCTACATTTTAAATAAAATCGATAGAAAAAAACCTTCTGGAAGTTCTCGGAAGGAAAAACGTATGAGGGGAAGGTAGGAATCTGGGGTCAATGTGATCAGGAGTGAGAGACTCATGAATCGATCCCTCCCACTGCGGTGCAAGGCGATGGGTCGAAGGAGTCTGAATGGAGAGGACCAAAGGTCTCCCTCAACCAGTTTTTCTCGATCCAGCCCGCCCCTGCAGTATATGGAAAATGCATCCGCCGCCAAGGCACAGTTCATCACCAATGTTATAAAGAAAGTTAAATAAATTTTGAAAAATCAAAAAAAAATTCTTCAAACTTCGCAAAATCAACTTCAAAATCGCAAAAATAACTTTGTTTAAACCACTAATATAATCACAATCACCTACATGTTTCAAAACCGATGGTTTCTTCGTCAGGGTAGTAATGACATTAACAAAATAAACAAACAAGTATAGACTAAAAAGAACAGATTAAAAAGAACTATGGGCAAAAATATTATAGAAAGAGGTGATTAATTAATTAAAAAATATCGTAAAAAACAATTATTTAAAATTAAATATAAAAATTATTTTAAAATATGAAAAATTACATTATATAAATTATCAAAACAGAATAAAGATGTTTAAACAACAAAAATAAATTATTTTAATTATAATTATTAATAAGAAAATAAATTTAAGAGATGGCTATTTTAAAAAAATATTTGGTTATTAATAATATTTAATTTACTATTAACACTTTTTCTAATTTCTAAGTTTGCTAATTGTAAATCTGTTGTGTTTTGTGTAAAATTTTTAACCCTTTATTTATACAATAATTATATTTAAAATAATTTATTTTGGTTGTTTAAACATCTTTATTATGTTTTGATAATTTATATAATGTAATTTTTCATATTTTAAAATAATTTTTATATTTAATTTTAAATAATTGTTTTTTACGATATTTTTTAATTAATTTATCACCACTCTCTATAATATTTTGATCCTTTGTTAATCTGTTCTTTTTAGTCTATACTTGTTTGTTTATTTTGTTAATGTCATTACTACCCTGACGAAGAAACCATCGGTTTTGAAACATGTAGGTGATTGTGATTATATTAGTGGTTTAAACCAAGTTATTTGTTTTAATTTAAATTTTTAAAAAATACTGGACAAACCTCACCTCATTAACGGAGTGTTGGTAATAAAACTATTGGTTCCCGGAGAGGCGGTACCCATACCCGCCATGCAAATTGAAAACTTTCAATGACTTAAAACCCCCAGTATTATAATTATTTCCTGAAACTTACAAAATACAATATGTTGGTTATGATTATTTATGAAAGTCCCGTTGGTTTGAATTATTTTCCTATTATAAGACGTAATATGCTTTTTTTGCAATTATTGCTTTTAGTGCAAAACCCAAAACGTGTAACCTACTTTAGCAGGTTGATATCACGCTATAAAACAGAACACGGATAGTATTTTCATATCGCATTCCAGAAGCCTAGTTTCATATTTGTAGGGTTCAGATGAAACAGGAAAGGCTTTAGGGGGCGGTAGTGACGAGATGAGTGCCTTGCGTCATGCTTGTTGAGAGCGGAAGTGGCACCATCTCTCTGTGGAAATTCAAACCTGAATGACATGCGTATATCGCTAGGAAATTGGAAAACTTATCAACAATTTGTAATGCTGATGTAAAACCAGCCTTAACCCGATGAAATGTCTGAGAAACCTTTTATAGCAGTATCGATGTACGCAAAATGTGTTAGTATTTTGTTTTCAATGAAACAATAACAAACAAAAAAATCGAGTGTATTTTTTAATATCTCATAAATAATGCAGGGTGATCTATTCTCGAATGGTACCTACAAAAAAATCACGAGTAAAAATTGGAGGACCTTTGTTCTGTAATTTTTGAATATATTAAAAAAAGTTAGTAAAGGGAAACTGTCAATTTGGGAGGAGTTATGGGAACCGCCTGCCTGGTAAACATTTATTGGACCCTACCGTAGGTCGCCCCAAGTGGTTCGACACGTTTAGCAGGGGTGCCCGGGTTCATGGGGTGAAGTTTGTCAGGATCTTGGCGGTGGATGCGCCTGCCCACCAACTGCGTGGCGGGCTGAATTGGGTGAGACTGGTTGAAGGAGCCTTAACCTAGACCTCTCGCAGTGAGAGTGATGGATTTATAAGTCCGGACACATAGACATCCAGATTTCTACCAATCCCTCATACTTTTTCCTTTCCAGAACTTCCTCTCCTTCCTTTTCCTAAAAAGACCCTCCACTCATTATCCCCGAAGATGAAATGGGCCCAGAGGGACATATATTTTTCCTTAAAACCTAGAGCTTATGCTAAAAAAAACTATCACAAATAATCTTCGCCCTAAAAAAGTATTTTTTTCAGTTGTTTCATATTTCATATTTATGAAATTTACAAAAATTCGGAGGTTACCACTTATATTTTTTAAATGTAATGACTATTTTGTTATAATAAACCACTCAAGAGTCTCATCTGCTTCCATGTATAGAAAGTGAGACTATGCATGGCATCATCAATTGGGGTGTGTTTTGAGTCTCAAGGTAGCTGAGAGGGGAAAGAGACGGGGAAGAGGAAGGGCTATTCAGATCGGCTGAAGATATTTCAAGAAACTTTTCAATTCTGAATGTTAATCTTTCACGAGAGAGATTCTGAGAGTATCTCCCACTCTGGAACGTGCCGCAAAAATACTATATATAATTTTAGATGAATTATTTATAAAATAAAACAAATTAATCAAATCAAATTTCATTTGGATTTGAACCCAGGACCTTCGGATTGCAAATAATATCATTTTAATATACAGTACTTTTCCTGTGATTTGGAAGATCACACTCTTTATATAACTAATTCACACTTCCAATTACCTTCCTTTGAACTTTTATTTTTATTTTTTTTTATTTAACATTCATTTTTTTACATAATTCAACATTAAGTCCCGTTAAACTGATTTATTTCAGTTTGTCAACGGGTTCTTTTAACAATTACTTTTTAGATAATTTAAATAGGTACATAAAATATACACATTATTGCATTATATATACATACATCCACATATTTTTACATACATGAAATAAAGAGCAGATGAAAAGCGAAAGAAAGAAAAAGAAAAAAGATTGGATTAATGGAAAAAAACTTTAAATGTAATTAACCTTTATATTCAAGTAACCACGTTTGTATATACTTTATGTACCTCTTAGTCTGTCTCGACATAGGTATATCCTAGTGAGACAGGCATTGAAAAAAAAACACATGTAATTATACTGTATAGAATTAATAATAAAAAAAATCTCAACCACGGAGGTAGAAACATGTTAAGTTTTACAATAACGCTATACAAAGTAATAGGCGATGTATGAATGTTAATGAAGCAATGCTGTGTGTCAAGAGAGATGATGTTACATCCTTTTTGCATATATCTGTGGAGAAATGGCGTGATGGTTAATTAAATTTTGATATCATTTTTACATATAATATTTGGTTTTACCTACATTCACGTGAACTTTGTACACACCGGTTGAGAGTCCCACTCACCGTGACCCAGGAGTTGCAGCGCACCCCTAATTTCAGGGAACTCTGTTAAGTGGAAATGAAATTAAGTTGGAATGGTAGGAAAAATTAATATTTCTATCATTTTAACGAGATTGCATGAGAGTTTTATCTTCTCAGAGCCCGTAGAACTGTGATATCCCCTACAATCACCTACATAATACGTCGTATATTCTGCCGAAACTTCTTTTTTTTAGTTCAGAAGAATTATGATAATGACATTTATGCTTTCGATAGTCTCTACTGTTGAGGAGTAAAGCTCTCGACTAGCAATGCGAAGGTCACAGCTTCAAATCCCTGCGTACGCAAGTAAATTATTAATATTTATTTTTAATTAATAAAGACAATTTTAGCGAAAATCGTAATTGAAAAATCTGAAAAAGATACGGTCACATATGGGACTCGAACCCAGGACCTTCGGCTTCTGATCTTTTTCTGTTTCAGATTTTCGTTAATATTATCTTCATTCATTAAAATATTATAATTTGAGGTTTCACCCATTAAGTTAAAAATAAAAATACATAAATTTTATTTAATTAATTTGTGTTGTTTCACAATAAATACCTTAAAAAATGAATGTAACGTACTTATTACATTTGCAGCACGTTCAAGAGTGCAAGATACTCTCAGTATTGCCCTGGTGTATGATCACCATTCAGAATTTATTTTAACGTTGCTTTAAAAAAACTCACTGGTTCACAGTTTGGTATATACATTAAACAAAAAAAATGGTAAAGTCAAGACAGTTCGATTCAACTTCATTACCACAAGAAAACAACTATTTGGGAGAGATGGAAAAACAAGGAGGAATCATGGCAGTCAGTCCTGTCATCGCAAGATGTAAATTCAGCTGCTGAAAATTTCATAAAATGTTTATAAATGCACGTGGAAAGTTGTTCGTCGGTACGAAACGTAAAACATAACATGAAATATTTAAAACCTTGGATAAATGATGGAATTATTAAATGTCTCAGAACCCGTGACAAATTGCACAATAAATGTCGAGGCGATTTAAATAACATTCAACTGCTGGATTATTACAAAAGATATAGAAACTGGTGTACAAAAATTATAAAATATACAAAGCAAACATACTACGGAAGGAAACTGGATAACGTCAATGGAAATACCAAGCAACAGTGGAAGATTATAAAGGAGGCAGTAAATATACAAAAGGAGCAAGTGTCTATAAAAAAATTAAAAATCAACAACAACATTATCTCAATGGAAGAGAATCCAAGTGTAATCACTAGGAGGCGGCTAAGCGGTGGCAAAACGAAGAATTCCAAGTCACGAATCCGCAAAAACATCATTCGGAGACATTGAAGTTTGAAGTTTAGAATTGATATGTTATTTTAATAACAAATAAATTCTAAACTTCAAACCTCAATATCTCCGAATGATGTTTTTGCGGATTTTCAATTTGAAATTCTTCGTTTTGCCACCGCCTAGCCGCCTACTAGTAATCACTAATCACGTAAATAACTTCTTCAGTGATATTGGTCCTAGATTCGCAAAAAAATTGTGCAGTGCAAATAAAACTAGCGAAATGTGTCTTGTTAACAATTATATACCTTGTACTCAATTTACAGGAGATAGCTTTGAATTTAAAAGTACTAGCATTTATGAAGTTTCAAAAGTGATAAATGAATTAAAACTGTCTTTTTCTTGTGGTATTGATGACTTAAGTATCATGGTATATAAGCAACATGTTTCTGTGCTGGCGGGTCCCATATCGCATATTGTTAATATTAGTTTTAAAAGTGGCATATTTCCTTCTCATTGTAAGAATGCTAAGGTTATACCTCTTTTCAAAGGTGGAGATCAACTAGATGTTAACAATTACAGACCCATATCTTTGCTCAATGCTCTCTCAAAAGTGATAGAAAGATTGGCTAAGTCAAGATTAGTTTCATTTTTAGAAAAATTTAAAATACTTTCTGACAATCAATTCGGTTTTAGAGCAAATAAAGGTACAAATGATGCTGTTTTAAAGGTATTGACCAAAGTTATAAGCGCGCTGGACTATGGCAACAAAGCTATAGCGGTGTTTTTGGACTTATCAAAAGCATTTGATACTGTTTCCCATGAATTCCTACTTAAAAAACTATCTTCTTTAGGTATTAATAATGCAGCAATGGACTGGTTCAGATCTTACCTTAGTGACAGAACACAACAGGTAGAAATAAATCAAATTTTAAGCAAGGGTAAATCAATCTCCTTTGGAATCCCGCAAGGTAGTGTTCTTGGGCCAATATTGTTTCTTATTTTTATAAATGATTTGTGTAGTCTGAATATTCATGGAAATATTGTTAGTTTTGCAGATGACACTGCCTTAATATTTTATGGTAAAACTTGGGATGAAACATTTGACAAATGTAATACAGGTTTAAGAGTAGTAAATAGTTGGTTGAATAATAATATCTTAACTTTGAACACACAAAAAACCAAATATATCACTTTTAGTATTTCAAGTAAAAGTCAGCCTTCTGCCACTCATAACTTGATTATTCACAATTGTTTGCAAACATGTAACTGCAGCCCTTTAGAAAATGTAGTCAACATCAAGTACCTCGGTGTAAAAATAGATAAATTTTTGAGATGGAACGATCATGTTAATATGTTAGTGAATAATACTAGGAGACTTACCTATATCTTTAAAGAACTGAGACATATACTAGACAAAGAAAAGCTAAAAACAGTTTATTTTGCAATAATCCAGTCTCTGCTTTCTTATAATATATTGTGCTGGGGATCCTGCCCAAAGACTTATATGCAACCACTTAATATTGCCCAAAAACTAATCCTTAAAGTTATGTTTAACAAAAAATTTACATATCCAACTCATTTACTTTTTAAGGAATGTAAAGTCATGAATATAAAACAGTTGTTTATTACACAAACACTTTGTAGATTTTTAAAAAATATTAATATTGCAGAAAGAACGCAGCAAATTCGTTCTACGAGAATTGGCTCTGGTCTGAACTTTATGCCAATTCAAACTAAATCTTCCTTTGCTCAAAGAAACTATTTATACCAGGCTCCACTCTTATTTAATAGCCTTCCAGAATATGTCAAGTCATCTAATTCCTTGTATACCTTTAAAAAGAATCTCAAATTATTTTTATTTGCCGAGGATTGCCAATTAATTTTTTCATCTTTGTCCTTCATAAATTAAAAGTATATTCTATTGTCTAAATCATTTTTTCATCTTTGTCGTGCTAAATTAATAGCATAATATATTATATACATATATTTATTATTTATCTTAGTCCTTCAAAATTCAAATGAACTATGGTCACCCTACTTTGTTTACATTGTAATGTGCCAAGACTGCCAAGGGCCTTTAGCTTGTCCATTATCTGTGTAACAATATTGTTTTTTGAAGTATCATTTTTATTTTACCTATATTATTTGTGTTTTTTGAAGTATTATTGTGTTTTTTGAAGTGTTATTTTTGTTTCCTTTTTCCTTTTGTGTTATTTTGTTACTTTGTAAATAATTGTTAACCTCAACACAGGCTTGTCCTAGTGAGGTTAAAAATTGTATTTTAAACTGAAAACTAAAATGTGAAGAAGAAACAATAAACAATAATAAACAATAAACAATTATATTTATTCTCAAAGTTCAAAATTTCCCGTGCGACCATTATGTTTAATTTTTTTTTTACATTTCGCTCCTCACAAGACGCCCTTTGGAAAATAATTCCCCTCAGAGCCTATGTCATTTTTTGGAGATGCTGCGTGGAAGTTATTTTGAGGAAAGGAAGGAGATGAAGTTCTGGGAAGGAAAAATGTATGAGGAGTGAGTAGGAATCCGGGGGTCAGGGTCTCCGGGAGTGACAAAAATATGATTCGATCCCTCCCACTTCGGTGCAGGCGATGTTCCGAGAGTCCTGCTGGAGAGATCAAAGGTCTCCGTCAACCAGTCTCTCCCGATCCGGTCTACCTAGATGACGAGCCGATGCAAGACCCGGACAAACCTCAACCCCATGAACCGGGCACCCCTGCTAAGTCACCAAACGTAACGATCCACATGGGGTGAACTATGGTAGAGATGTTGATTATCCAATAAATGGTTCCCAGGGCAGCAGTACCCATACCAGCCTACCAAATTGAGATTTGTATCATGAAACGTAGGTTTATGCAAAATATGTCATACGTAAGTACTGGTATGTAATAGAATTATTAATTGCTCGACGTTCGAGCGATCTTAAAATTCCATTGCCGTAATCAAAAATTTCATAATAATTGTAAATAACCTGAAAACCTCAAGAGGTGGGGCTCTCGACTAGCGTTTTGAAGGTCGCTGGTTCAAATCCCAGCATGCACAAGTAAATTTATTTGTGTTATTTCACAAATTAATAATTTAAAAAAAATATACGGTATTAGATTTTAAATTAAGCAATTTTTGCACTTCGTTTCACTTATTTATTTTCACCAGTAAATTTCACTGGTGAAAATAAATATAAAGTGCAAAAAATTGTTTCATTTCAAATCTAATACAATGGAATTCCACCACGAATTAACAGTCCAAAAACTAGACTCATTAATATACTGTACGTACACTCTCATTCATTGACTTGAAACATAGCTTGAAATATGTTTTGTGACTAGATCTGAATAACCAGGTAATTACCCACCTTCTTCTAGCTCATCTTTCCCCCTTACCACCACTTACAGCCTACACAACATACCCCACTTGGGGATGCTATAGTCTTTATTAACATGTGCCATTAACATAATTGACATAACATATAAATAGTAGAACAACACGAAGAATAACAGTATAAATGTAAGTTAAATATAAGAAAAAATGGTAAAAAGTAAGTAGTAGTAAGGTAATACATATAACACATAACACAGCGTCTTCGAGGTGATTTCTCACAAAAACGGCGCTATACAAATTATCCAATTATTATTATTATTATTATTATAATAAGTAGTAGGTAAAATTAAAATATAAATATAAAGAGAAAAATATGGTATTAAGTACAAGTATAAAGTACAAACTATAAATTATCAAGCAAAAATAAAAAGTTAAAAGTGAGAATGAAATAATGAAAAAATAAAAAAAGTTTAATGTAGAAATATAAGAAATCATTTAAAGGTACAAAGATTTAAATAAATTACAAAAGGTAAGAAATCCTCACTGGCTCCAGGCGATTGGGAGCAGTTGGGACGTTTGTGCGGTATTAACATTTAAAAAAAAATCCCTAACAACCCTTTGTGACTTGTAGGGAGTTACACCAAAGAGACAGAATGCTGTACTATAGATGTTAATATAACACACGGGTAAAGGAATGTGCAGGTGAATTCTTGCTTCCCAAAAGCCTTGTTTTCAGTGCATTCTGCGGTGCATAAAATGAACTTCAAAGACAATTGCACTTGTAAGTGACAGGTGATGTCTGCCGCGGTCTTGGGGGAGGGGGGAGGAACCAAGTGCAGCGGGAAGGTAGGAGGAGGGGGATGTAATTCTGCCGTATCGTGATACTGAGCTACTGCGGTGGATACCTGCCATACTAGTGCAGTAGTTTCTGACTGATGTGGTTAAAATTAAGTACATATTTTACTAATTTTGAATTAAATGGTGCCACAAAATAAGTTTGTTGAGTTTGAAGAAGTGCTGTTACATTTATTTATTTATATATGTGTAAATTTAACGGCCTTTTACGTAATACAACGAAGTATAAGGCATAAACTAGAACATCTTTTTTTTAATTGCCTAAATAATGATGAACCATGAGCGTGTAAAATGAAAGGTGGTCTTTTACCAGAGCGATACTTAAAGTATCTAACGCACTGGAAGGTGACGCAAGTATTTATTATTTTTAACCGCTCTAGGCCTACGAACGTACGTGATACGTTCATGTTGAGTGTACCATTCTGCGCTATCCCGTATCACGTACGCAATCACGTACGCACTTTTTTTAATGTTTTAAAAACTTTTATTTTAATAAACCCATTGTAAATGCATATATTTTGACAAAATCTTATCAGCTATGAGGATTTTGCGGAAATAACCCGAAGATAGGGCGGTTTGAATAAATTGTGAAATAATACCAATCAGCCGCGCTAACAACAGCACTCCTTATGTAGATGGAAATTAGATTTAAATTCCCGCTTAATACTATCCATATAATTTGATTTATTAAAAGAAAAAACATTACCGAAAAGTGGGCAGTGTTTTATTTTATTTTGCATTTATTATCTAAAGAACTTAATTTGCATTATTACACTATAAAACCATTACCAAAAAGAGATTGTGTTGGTGGGAGATTTAGAACTTTAAAGCAGTTTTTATGGGCCGGAGACCTTATTTTTTCTGAGCTTATAAAATATTTTTTCAAATGGAAAGATGTGTTCTACTCAAAGTATTTAATTAAATCACCTAAAATATTTGCAAGTGATTACATTTTTAAACCAAAAACATATGATTTGGCATTACTTAGTAGTGGATTGCCCAACGTGAAATTTACTCGGGCATGCCTGGATTTGAACCCGCGACCTCTGGATTTTAGCCAAGGATCATATATTTACTCAAATACGAAGACCTTCTAATGATAGATTTATTTAGATTTAAATGAAACAAATTACTTTGTGTAAACCACTATCATCACATGTTATAATATCAACATGTTTCAAAACGGATGGTTTCTTCGTCAATAATATATTTCGTTTAAAAATTGAACAAATCTGCCAACGACCAATGGTATACCCTTAGTATATTAAAAATAAACTTAGATTTTCAAAATTTAAAAAGTGCGTTTACCAGATAAAATAACAATCTTTCAAAATCATTTTATGTTTTTTTTGTAAAAAAGAGACAATACGTCTATAAATTGATTTAAAGGGGACTAATTTCCGGTATTCTCTTGTAATACCCTCTTAAGTAAGAAACTGTACGAGCGAATATTCCTCCAAATAAATATTTACCTGTATTTATTGGTTCTATTTTTAAGATATTTTATTCATAAGTTCATCCTTTTTACCTTCAATTTTCAAATATAATATTATATACTTACATAAAATATACTTGCATGAAAAATGTATCCACATAAGCGAAAGGCAATTTTGAATTCTTTTAATGTTGAAATTGGTGGGTACTCTAAGATGATATATGTAGTAAGATACCTGTAAAAATTTAAATTTCAACATTTCCGAAGAAAACGTAAGAAATATATGTTTTAAATATAAACATAAAAAAACATCATTAAGGAGAATTTCTGAAAACGTTGGCGTTTGGTACGAGATAATACTTTGATATTTTTGTATCGTGGAATTATTCAAGGGACGTATTCGGCAGCTACCGATCCGACTATCTAAATATTTGTTTAACAATTTTTCAACTTGCCTTTACGGAGAACCAATAGCAGAAAATATATTTACCCTAGGGACAAAAACATAACGCTACGCTACTAGAATGTACTACTAATACGCGGCTTCTTTGGAATAATAAATGGTCTTACTTTTAAACCCTTCTCCAACGCAACGATATCTTGAAATTTCTGTGGAAAACAAAACCCAGAGCGTTAATTAATGTAAAATGAATTATTAAAGAATTAATTTAAACTTTGATTGGAAAAGTTTTCGTGTTGATTTAAACAAAAAAGTTTTGAAGGACTAATCGTGGATCAAAACAAGGAAAAGCCGAATTGATAAATTTGTAGAGAATTTTATACTCTACAACTTTTATAATGATGCAAATACGATTAGAGGCAAAATAAGCGAGATATTTCCAAAAAAATGTTTTCGTGACCTTTGACCTCTAATATCTAAAGACCTTATGGGACTTTTAAGACAACATAAAGATTTATATAAATGTTAAGCTTATTCCGTTTCATTTAGAGGTGAAATCCTTATTTGACTGGACTATTTGTATATCCAATATCTAACACTTGTTTGATAAGGTTCCGTGACAGTTGGTCCCCTGGCAGTTGGCCCCCTGGTATACTTTTAGAATTTGGGAGGCGGGAAAGGGTACCGCCGCCCCGAAAACCATTTATTGGATAACCAACACCTCTGCCATAGGTCACCCCAAGTGGTTCGCTACGTTTGGTGACTTAGCAGGGGTGCCTGGGTTAATGGGGTAAGGTTCATCTAGGTCTTGGCAGCGGATGATGTAGACACACTGAACCTCAGATTCCTACCCAACCCTAATACATTTTCCTTCCCAGAACTTCCTCTCCTTCCTTTCCTTAAAAATACCCCTCCACAGAGCATCCCCAAAGATGAAATAGGCCCTGAGGAGAATAATTTTCCTCAGGGCCTCCCGTGTCGACCTAATGTAAAAAAAAAAGAAAACTTTAATAATTATTATACGGCCTACCGCCCAACATACTTATACAATATACGTGAAAATACGGTTTATCTTCTTACAAAAAATATAACTAAGTGTACCCGAAATTGTTTGCAGATTGGATGTACCGCCGAATAACAATAGAATGAAACATATTTTTATTCAAATGCACCAAGAAAAACTACTTGTCTATTTACTAGCGTATATTATTAGTACAAAAATCGATACTATAAATAAATTCGTTTAATGTCTATACCAACTTATTTTTAAAGGTTTTATTTAAGTCGTTTCAGGATTGAAATTGGTAAACAATGCACAAAAAATTATAAATATTTAATAATTATTATTTCGGGGGGCAATTGTCGGGGGATCTAGTATCGGGTTAACGTTTGTTAGCAATAAGCCAACCGGTTATGGTACAACCGTGTCTTTTTCGGGGCTGGTATAAACGAGATATTAGCAGTTAGGAGGGAGTTAGATGGAGAAAAGATGAAGGTTATGCATTATCTGACTCTTCGCGTATCGTTGCTTAACATAGTTAAAGCTATTTCAAGCAACGTTTCGATTATAAAATGTGGTATTTCACCAGGGCGATAATTAGAGTGGTTTTTATTTTTGGAGGATCTTTTCCAAGATTGGCGATTTTTTTAAAAATGAAGTTATGGAAAGTAAGTTTTAGGAGCATTGTTATATGGCGAGTTTACTGATTAACAAATAAACTAATAAAATAACAGGATAATAGGTAGGTTCTTCATTTTCGCCTGACAATACCTGCCTATGGATACATTTAAAAAATATATATATTTAATATTGTGCTACTGCGGCATTGTCAAAACTAACTAACTAACCATCACCCCGTTTCCCCGCAGGGGTAGGCAGAGAGGATGGACCGTCAAACAACTCGGTCTTGGCACACACTCCTTGCTTCATTCACATTCATACATCTTCTCATACATGTTCTTCTATTATTCCGAGTCCTGACAAGGCCTGACTAAAGTATCTCGTTCACTTGATCGTGCCATGTCTTTCTCGGACGTCCACAATTTTCTTCCATTCACTTTTGCATCATATATCCTCCTTACCTCATTTCTTCATTCATTCGCTCTACATGCCCAAACCATCTGAGGGTCCCTTTCTTAATCTTACTCATTACGCCTTGCAATCTTTGCGGATATCCACATTTCTCACACGATCGTACATGGTTTTACCACACATACGCCTCAGGGATCTCATCTCTACAGCATTCAGTCTACTTTCATCCTTTCTCTGACAGTTTTATGCTTCATTACCATACATCAGGGTAGGTACCAGCACTCCACTGTGGACTAAACAACAATATTTTATTATTCTGTTTTATTATTTTAACACAAATTCCCTCACCAAACACTAGAATCTTATCTCTTTATGTTGAGGAACAGCAATATACTAGTAGTTCTGTGAACAGTTAAGTTGACGGCCTCCGTTGTCCAGGGGGAAGGCTGTCATACAAAATCGAAATGCTGCTTGAAATAGGCACACAACATACCCCAATTACGGATGCCATAGTCTGACTGGCTCCGGAGCAGTTGGGACTATAGTGCGGAATCACATAAAAAAATTAAAATAGAATTCGTGTCAAAAAAGAATGCATCTCTTTTTCTCTTATTTTATAAATCAAAATTTCCTACAAAATCATTAAATTTATAAGTAGGTACTTAAATATCTTAATTAATGAAGATAATATTAGCGAAAGTAAATAGAAAATCCGAAACAGAAAAATCAGAAAATACATCTGGGATCTGGTCCCAGGTGAATCCGTATCTTTTTCTGATTTTTCTGTTTAGGATTTTTGATTGACTTTCGCTAATATTATCTTCATTAATTAAAATATTATAATTTGAGGTTTAACTCTTTAAGTTAAAATGTTAAAAATAAAAATACCTAAATATCTATTTAATTATAAACCAAATAAAATATATATTTTTTAAATTTTAAAGTAAGGATTAAACAATTTGTTCGGAGAGACGGCACAATCTCAATGAGATTGTGCCGTCAAGACTTTTTTTTTATTTCAGGCAGGTAGGTAGGCACCTTAATACTGATTATTCCGATTGGACAGTTCTGTAGCTCGCACAATCAAACTGACATACTCAGTTTTGTAAGATTTATGTAAAATTTAATATTAATAAAAAGAAAGTAATAATACACTTTTATAAAAAATAAGGATCCACGCTCATGCGATCTGATAAAAAAAAAGCAGTAGGAACATGGGCACCATCGTGAAGTGGAAACGGAACGTACAAACCAACTTTACAGACAGACGAAATGCTAAACAAAAATTTAATCAATTTAAAACAGAACTTCGCCACCCTAGTCATTTATTTTGAACTACACTGTGAAACATCTTTCATATAATAGTTATTGTTTATTTATTTAAATGAATACAAATAACTTTGTGTACATTACTTACATAATTACAAATATCGACAGGATTCAAAACCAACGGTTTCTTCGTCAGGATAAAATTAATTTTATTCATGTTCTCAGTATTCTGACGAAGAAACCGTAGGTTTCGAAATATGTCGATAATTGTGTTTACCTAAGTGGTGTACACAAAGTTATTTGTTTTCATTTAAATAAAAATGACGCCACAAAATAAATTTGCGAAAATTGAAGAAGTTTATTTTTTTTTTTTAAGTTTAATTTATTTTATTAATATTAGCTCGAAGTAGTTAAATTTTAAAATTTAATTAGATATTTACATTAAAAAATTGAAAAAATACACATATTTTTTTTTTTGTAGAAACAAACAGTCCATAATTACACAGAAGAAAATAGTAGTTAAGGTATAGAAGTTAATACAATACTAATATACAATTGGTACCAATGACACGTCGCTGTTACATACATATATGTGTTGTTGTGTGATATATCATACATTTTACCTAAATTAAGTTAGTTAGTATATTGTGGAAGGAGAATGTTCGTGTGTGTGTGTATGTGAGCGTGTGTATGTGTGTTATGTTAAATATATAAAACAATTAAAATGTGAGTGAGATAAAAAGGTTTTTTGAAATTTTAACAAAGTAGCCGTATACGAGTATGTAGGATTAATTTTGTATAGAAAAGTTATACACCCAAGAATTTCTATTCTATACAAATTTTGGGTGGTACACAATAAGTCAATTGCTCCGGGATTCAAAGTCGATCCTTACATCTTGAATAAGTAATAGCCTACCGTATTCTATTTACCAAAACTTATCATTTGTACATTGAAAGATACACACGGACTTGCAAACTTTGAAAATCAACAAAGGTTCAGCGGTTTCTATGAATTTTCGCGCAGTGGGTCTATTTGTATTGCGTGGAAATGTCGACAATGTTACTACTACACCACTGTCAACATTGGGTCGGTGGATGGGGAACCAGAGTCATTTATACCACCTACTAATGTTGACTAGGTCTGATTCTTCTTTTATAGGTCTACGAGTCAGTCTAGGGCCTCAGGAGTCGCCTTGGGATCTCATCAATTCCGCTTTTTTGTTGTGAAACTCGTTTCATGTGGAGAAATTGTCTGTACTTAACATATACAATTTAGAAGGCGGGTATTGGTATCGTTGCCGCTTGCCGTACGTTACGTTTGGTGACTTAGCATAAGTGGCTGGGTTCATGCAATGACTGTGTCTAGGTCTTGGCGGCAAATGCGTTTGGCGGGCCAGATCGGGAGGGATCGGTTAAGGGAGACCTTTTGATCTCTCCAGCTAGATTCTCTCGGAACTTTGCCTTACACCACAGTGTGAGAGATGGATTCATACGTCTTTTACTCCTGGACACACCGACTCCCAGATTCCTATCCACCCTTATACCCTTTTCCTTTCCAGAACTACCTCTCCTTCCTTTTCTTAAAAATACCCTCCACACAGAATCCCTAAAGATGGCATAGGCCCTGCGGGGTATTGTTTTCCTCAGGGCCTCCTGTGTGGAGCTAATGTAAAAAAATAAAAGTACCTACAAGAAGGTCCGATTAAGTTTTTATTAATTTATTATCAATTGAAGGAATGCTTTTGACCTCTACACTCTACAGCCGGACTCTTTTGACCTATCGCCTTGCACTCCAGTGGGAGAGATGAATTCACACGACCGTCACTCCTGGATATATTGACCCCTTAATTTCTACCTTTTTCCTTCCCAGACCTTTTCCTCCTTCCTTTCCCAAAAAAGACCCTACAAACAGCATCCCCAAAGATGACTTTTCCTATGTGGAGTTAATATGTATACATAAATAAGTTTGTATGTACAAAAAATCATCTAGATTTTTTTTATTATTTAGTATACGAAACATTTTTACAAAGTAAAGGTAGTCCCACAAAGCTGTCATATGGCAGCTTGTCTATAGGTGAAAAAAATTGAACTTGAATTGAGTTGAAATTGAAGCAATCAATTTAATAAATTGAACCTTAACATTTAATAAATTGAATCTTAACATTTAATAAATTGAATAGATTGAACCTTAACATTTAATAAATTGAACCTTAAGATTTAATAAATTGAACCTTAAGATTTAATAAATTGAACCTTAACATTTAATAAATTGAATCTTAACATTTAATAAATTAAACCTTAACTTTTTTTGATTACTTCATCATAACGACGCAGAATTCCACTGGTCCGTTTAATGCGACTGCTGAAGTTGTCTGAATAAGTGACAAGTTTGCGAGAATCTGAATTAGTGATGTCCGCTCCCGGGGGATAACTCTCTGCACAAAGGATCCGGGAATAATAGCGAACGAAAGTTCCAGCAACGAATTCGGCTACGATTGGACACAAGACCCCATTTCCGCGAAATGAAGTTTGCCTTCTTCGCGGTCGAGAATCGAGACTCTAGGTGATGCGAAACATGAAATGAGAAGCTGTGAACGGGAAATTTTACAACTGTTAACGCTATTGTGGCGTTGTTCGGCGTGTTGTGAAGTTTTACACCGAATGCTTACATTGTATTGCCTACATAATAGTTAAACTCGGCCCAGAAGAAAACTCTGCTCGTAAGTTTGGAAATTAATTGTTTTATTAGTTTTGCGTAAGTTTTGGCAATAGGGTATCGTCATTGTAGGCCTATGTCTTAACAAGAAAGGAGTATTTGTCTGTAACGAATTGATGTTCATACTTGTTCTTGTTAACACAGTGTTTAAGAACAAGGAGTGTAAATAATATACAATTTTTTTAAATATTGATTTTGACAACGCCAAGATGATAACTCTTTTTATTTTTATATTTCGTCGTTGCATATAATATGAACAATTTGACGATTTAGATAAAAATGATTTAAATATACAGTTATTTTTCTTTTTTTTTTCTCCATCTTCTACAATATGAGCCATATAATAATATCAAATATTTAAGGCGATAGAAAATAAACCATGTGAGGACAATCAAAATAGCACAAAATAATTTATTTTTTTAAAGTTATATCCTAACCATACCATAACTCAATTCGAGTGCCTTGGTATGTACATAACATTAACATCATTTTGTGATGCCTAGCTGTCAAATTTGAATAAATTTAAATGAAATGTTTTGACATAATATGGTATTTAAAATTATGACGAAAACTGTAAATATAATATGAACAATGTGAGAAATACTGTGCATAGAATATGAAGCATGTTAGAAAAACGCATTAAAATTCAATTTTATGGGATAAAATAATTAATGTTTGCTATAAAAATATTATTATAATGAAAGAAATATATTTTTCCTACTTTGTCCATAAATAGAATTGTTATTTCCGTTTCGTAATTTTTTAAAACAGTTTTTATTGATTTTCTCAGAATGTACTCAGTCTCACATGGTTCATATTATGTATGCAACGACGATATATTGTGTATTTTTTAAGAAATACACATTTGAGAGAGATGTTTCCCCAATATTCAGGGACAATATATTTTTATTGCTGCGTTGTGCATTGCGTTTGAATCCCACCCGGGCGTCACTTGTTCAATTTCTCGGCTGGCTAAGTCCTCCATCACAACACAAGCAATATTTTCCGTTTACTGTGGTGGTAGTAAGTGCGGCATCACTGACTGCCCTACCCACACTCCCGGTAACAATATACGTATCAGCGCGGCGGACACAATCTCTAATTGTTAGTTGGCACACCACGCGTGTTTTGGAGAGAGGCTCCTCAGATCAACAGCAATCATGGCTCCTCATCGATAAGATAGTTGGAAACATGAGTAGCACATTCCCAAGAACGTGGAAAATGACCATTTCATACAAGACCCCACTGAGAGCCTAAGTTCTCATTGCCTCGCAAACTCTAGTCCGCCATCAATAGGATAAGGTTCTCCCATAGCTGTTGTGCCAGTATGATGCATACTTAGGTGTGCAAATGCAGTGCGTTGCAGACCAACAAAGTGGTCAAATAATGCCTGCTCCATTCATTCCCTGGCGGAATTGATGAGGTCCACAGGCCGACCACTGAGGCCCTTGACTGGCTCGCAGACCTACACGGAGAAAAATCGATTTTGATCCTCACAATAATTTATCAGGCCATATTTATAAAACATTCGTTTAGAAATGTTTTATCTAGTTGCCCTAATCATACAACATGACGATACAACGACAAAATACGTTGTACCAACAATGTATACGTACGAAATTTGTTCTAATAATTAATAATAATAATTTATTCTTACATTTTCCCGACAATAAACATTGCAACCTGTTAATTTGTTCGTAAGAACATCAGTACCGTTTTTAATTGTTTTGCGAATAAAATGATCGTATTTTAGAATAATATTTTTCTCCGTGTAGATGTCCACTTTTGACCCCTCCCCCACCATACGAATAAAAATAATGTTTTTTATCAGTTACACCTCACGAGGGTTATCTTATATACTTATAACTAAAGCTACATAATATTGTTGTTGTAATAAAATGTTGATGTACTTACTAAATTTCTAAAAAAAAGTATTGTAAT
The DNA here is from genome assembly GCA_951813805.1 of Limnephilus auricula. Taxonomy (NCBI): domain Eukaryota; kingdom Metazoa; phylum Arthropoda; class Insecta; order Trichoptera; family Limnephilidae; genus Limnephilus; species Limnephilus auricula. Next base: position 7,539,452 of record OX638401.1, read on the forward strand.
ACGTTATAATCGTCAAATTGTTTTTCTTTATTGAAAATTGTCCGACTTTCACTTCTTAATATAAATAACGTAGGTACGTACTACACTAAGATATTACAATTTATACGAAGATATTACAAATTTTTATGTGGGTTCCTTTCACCTATCTACAATTCTTGCGTGGGTTACCTGTATTCATTACAGAGTGATCAAACTCACATTTACATATTAATATATTAAATATTTCAATGAAAAGTCTTAATATACGAATTGCAGACATTTATAACACATGAGTTTGATTAAAAGTCTGAATTAGGGCGAAAAAGGGTTGATAGATTGACAAGATACCAAATAAATTAGGTTTCGTTTTATCCCTTCCTCTTTATGTACCCGTATGAAGAGTGTGATTGATCATAGGGGGATACGGCTATGAAATAATGTGAATAGTGGCTTTAAATTACTGTAATAAATGTTCACATGAAAGCCTGGGTAGTTATGGCCAAACAATTATTGCCCAAAGGGAAGGTCATAGAGAAACTTGTTCAATTACGTTAACATAAAATTTTTCAAAAATGATTATGTTTGCCCCCCAAAATTATGATTAATATAAAATTATTATTTTTTGTGCATTGTTTACCAATTTCACACCTAAAATCAACTTCAAAAATACTAATAAATTGGTGTGGATATCGGTTTACAGTGTCGATTTTTTGTACTTATACGCTAGTTTATACAGTACAAGCTTCTGCCCGCGACTTCGTATGCGTAAGATTAGTACTTCGAGTAATCTATTTTCTTTTCATAGGTCCCATCTACGTTTATTATACCAAAATTCTTAACCTATTTATTTCAAATATGTATAATTCTTGATTCGATTCAAAGTATTAGGCGAGTACTTCAAATAAATTCGCTAATTTAAATATTTTCCAAAATAGAATTTTGATTTAACAATCATTGTTTTGCAAAATGTCATTCTCAAATTTTTACGTTTTCTATTAAACAATAATTATTATTTTCAATATATTGAAAATAAATAGTTGGCTTTATAAATTATAGCCTATATGCTTTGATTATAAAAGCCTATATGTTATTCTGATGTATGAGCTATATTATTGTAAAGTTTCATTAAAATCCATTCATAAAATTTCGATTTAAAGAGTAACAAACATTCATACATCCATACAAACTTTCGCGTTTATAATATTAATAAGATATAGACAATTAGTTTTTTCCTTGTTGCATTTGAATCAAAACCTGTTCTATACATTTGTTATTCGGCGATACATCTCTCTCAACACCTCTTTGGGAAAACTTAGTTATATTTAGTGTAAGTAGGTATACACTATTTTCCCTAAACAAACTGCATGTTGAATACAAGGTGGGAAACCGTCAGGGGATCAAATATCAAGAAATCAAGCCCAATACTGTTCCTAATCCTTTGTACGTTGGCAAATTTAAAAGGAAACAATTCACTGTAGTAAATTTAAACTAATTCAATCAACGAACACTACAATTAAAAACATCATTCCCAATCCTGGATTGTTACCACATTTAGCTTACAAACTTAAGACCCATTGACCAGCGGCTGAGAATTAAAATTCCAAAATGCTTGCAACTGTACATGAAGGTTCCGATGAGAAAGATCGATTATTCCCCGTATCAAAATTTATAAACTAAAAATTTAATATCGATTAATTTCATTAAAAACTTGCTTTATTATATACCTACATTCAAATAAAGTAAGCTCAAAACGCACGATGATAAATTATTAAATATCGTGTACTTCTTGTAAGTATTTTTTGATCATAAGTATTTGTGATTCTTCAATAATATCTAAAAATAATAAGTGTGTAAAAAAACTTCAATATTTTAGTTTGTGAGACCTTAAATGAATAGAAAAACTGAGGTATTTTCGTTACAAAAAACGTACTCGGATTTATTTTTTAATGATTTTAATTGAACAAAAATTAAAATTCTAAAAGGTGTCTTTACTAGATTACGTATTGATTTATTTTGCTGTATGGTTATATGATTTGAAATTTGTGTTGAATAATACAATAATTTTAAAATTGAACAAATCTGCCAACGACCAACGGTATAACCTTACTATATTAAAAATAAACTTAGTTTTTCGAAATTTTAAAACTTAGTTTACCAGATAATTTTTTTTTTAAATCTTTCAAAATCTATTTATGATTTTTTGTAAAAAAGAGTCAATAGGTCTAGAATTTGATTTAAAATGACAATTTTTTGGTATTGTCTGGTTTTACCCTTTTAGCTTACTATAATATATTTTTTTTTAATCCTTTTTTTAATCCCAACCTAAACAAGATATATCTTTCTCAAGTAGTTACACAATTACACAGGTAACAATATTGTGTTTATTTTTTCTCTGTCCATACAAAGAGATTTTATAAGATAAATAGAAAACCACCAAGGGATTTTTTTGTGAATACGTGTCAAGTCGTGTGAATAATGGATAGAAAAAACACAAAATATAAATACACACTCCCTAAATGTTTGCAAAGTTGCTGTCTCAGTTTCTCAGTGGCGTGGCAGTTGTCTGGGCAGATTGGCAGGCGTCAGGGGCTTGGTTCGCAAATCTCACAAAATCTCATGAATTTAAAACATTCTCTAGCAGATAAACATTTTTTCGCCTATGGTGCTTTTCCTCCCATTGAGATTAAACTTTTTAAATTTTTTAATGTGTTACTTTTTTTTAAGGAAGATAAACAGTCTTGGGTTACAAATGTAGGTAGAAAATGTTGCTTGTGCAATGGTAGAGAACTCGAGTTAGCATAGAAATTGAAACACGATGCCTTTGTATCTTTATACATTTTCAACGTATCTCATCTGCATGTTGAGTTAGTTACATATATTATAAATAAACTTGTGTACATCATCTTCATCTAAAGTTACTTACATAATTTTTGTTACATATTTCAGCAACTATCTTTTGACACGTATGTCACAAATCACAAAATAGTAAAAATTGCCCTACATACTTTCAATTTGTAATCTTTTCCATAATATATTAATCGGTGTACATCGGTATAACATGAAAAATATTTTTTTTGGGTATTAAGTTTGTATATTTGTTTAGGCATTCCAATATTGTATTAATTAAAAAGGATCTCATTTTGCTTTTTTATTTACACATGTTCTTAACTTCTATTTAAAATCCTTTTGCTGTTTTACACGCTCATGGTCTTTTTATTACATACTCTAATTACAATTCTAATTTCTCAAGTTATGTTTTACGTTATACTTAAAGTTAACTAACTAACTAACTAACTAACCATCACGCCGTTTCCCCGCAGGGGTAGGCAGAGAGGATGGACCGCCAAACAACTCGGTCTTGGCATACACTCCTCGCCTCATTCACATTCATACATCTTATCATACATGCTCTTCTATTATTCTGACTCTTGACATGGCCCGACTCAAGTATCTGATTCACTTGATCGTGCCATGTCTTCCTCGGGCGTCCTCGACTTCTTCTACCATTCACATTAGTATCATATATTCTCTTGACACTCCTTTCTTCGTTCATTCGCTCTATATGTCCAAACCATCTAAGCGTCCCTTTTTTAATCTTACTTATGACGCTCACATCGGCCTTGCATTCTTTTCGGATCTCAACATTCCTCACACGATCATACATGGTTTTACCACACATACGCCTCAGAGATCTCATTTCTACAGCATTCAGTCTACTTTCATCCTTTTTCTGCCAGTTCCATGCTTCACTGCCATACGTCAGGGTAGGTACCAGCACTCCATTGTGAACTGCTAGCTTCGCTTCTTTGGACAGCTTTTTGTTGGCGCCAACAGCATTCAGTCCACCATTAATAGAGTTACCTGCATTTACCCTTCTTTCAATATCCCTATCAGCCTTCCCATCTCTCGTAAACATACTTCCCAAATACACAAACTCATCAACTTGCTCTAAGTACTCATCATTCACAACTATGTTGCACACTGTTTTCGTACTCTCTCTTTCAAAAACCATTACTTTTGACTTACTTACATTCATCATCAACTCATTCTTCATACATACTTCGTTCATCCTAGATACGAGTGACTGCAGATCTTCTATGCTGTTAGAAATCAGCACCGCATCATCAGCATACAACAGACAACATACTTTCAGACCATTCAATTTCGCGCCCAATCCCGCCTCTTTCAATTCTTGCATACAATTGTCCATGTAAAGATTGAATAACCACGGTGACATTACGCAGCCTTGTTTAACACCTTTTATGATGTCAAACCACCCCGTAAAACCACCGTTTACCCTAATGCATGCAACGCTTCCCTCATACAGAGACGCGATTGCCTGTATGAGATTTGTATTCACTCCATACTTGGACAACACCTTCCATAGCTTTTTCCTGTCGACGCGGTCGTATGCTTTTTGTAGATCTACAAAAGCACAGAAAAGTTTCTGGTTTTTTGCCAGAAACTTCTCAGTGAGCATCCGCAATGAGAAAATCTGGTCCATGCACCCCCGTCCACTCATAAAAGCACCTTGCACATCCCATATTTTATCTTTGGTTTCCATTCTTACCCTTTCAATCAATATTCTACCATACAGCTTGCCGACTGAACTGAGCAGGCTAATAGCCCTATGATTCCCACATTCCATGCGCGACCCTTTACCTTTGTATAACGGCATGATTACAGCTCTTCTCCAATCTAATGGTGTGTAACCCTCCTCTAAACACTGGTTAAAAAGTTTGCACAACCATGTGAGAATTATACGGCTATCTCCTTTAAAGTATTCGGCAGCGATATTGTCGAAACCAACAGCCTTACCATTCTTCATATATTTAATCGAACTTTTTATTTCATCCATGCTGATTCTGGTAACATTCACTCCGTCGTCGTTCATACCTGATTCGCTACTGGAATCACCGTCACCCAGGTCGCTTTCGAAGACTTCCTCAAAATATTTCATCCATCTTTCTTTTATTTCTTCCTCATTCGTCAACATTTTTCCATCTTTTGATTTTATCACTTTCATGCTTCCGTTGTCTGTACCACTCCGGGATCTTTTGACCTCCTTCCAAAACAGTTTAATATTTTCTTGGAAGTGGTTGGTCATTTTAATTCCCTCTTCCTCTTCCAGGCGTTTTTTTCGTTCTTTCACTCCAACACTTACTCTTTTCTTGCATCTCTTATATACTTCTTTCGCTCGGTCTCTTTCTTCACTAGAAGCACTACCAGACGCTATCAAACACAACCATGCTTTCTTCTTCTCTGAGACCAGTGCTTTGATCTCGTCATCCCACCAAGCATCACCTTTCTTCCTACCTTGCGTACTTAAAGTTATATAATGTGAAAGCCAAAGTCGATACAAATAAATAAATAAATTTGTCCACTCACATACTAAACGGTGTTCATTACTCTAAAACAGGTCTGGCCAATACTAGTGTTTATAATATTCACTAGCGTTAGTAAAATATATAGTCACAAAGTTACAGTACTCATACATATTAATAAAATTTAATTGAAATGTCACAAACTTTCAGATTTATTTTTGTTATACGACAAGAATGCAATTTGGTAGGCGGGTATGGGTACCGCCGCCCCGGGATCCATTTATTGGATAACCAACACCTCTGCCATAGGTCACCCAAATTGATTCGCTCCGTTTGGTGACTGAGCAGGGGTGCCCGGGTTCATGGGGTTAGGTTTATCCGGATTTGACGGCGGATCGGGAGAGACTGGTTAAGGGAGACCTTTTGATTCTCCAGCAGGGCTTTCTCGGAACATCGCCTTGCAACACAGTGGGAGGGATGGAATCATTCGATAGTCACTTCTGGTCACGCTGACACTCAGATACTACCCACCCCTCATACCATTTTCCTTCCTAGAACATCCTCTCCTTTCTTTTCTTAAAAAAACTCTCCACACTGAATCCCCAAAAATGACAAAGGCCCTGAGGGGAATTATTTTCTTCAGGGCCTCCTGTGTGGAGCTACTGTTAAAAAAAAAATTAAAAGGAACCCATCTGAAATTTTTTGTTAGATATTTTAGATTAAAATTTTATTATGTAAAAAAAATTCAAATAAGTAGTTTCCCCGCATAAAAAAGATAAAGATATCCCAAGCTGAAAAGAGGACTATTAATTTTAACAGATAATTTACCACGCGGTACTATAGAATTAAATAGCGCTAGTGAGCTCATTGTGCATTAAATTCTTTGGAGTTGGTGGCCTTTGTTAATCTAGAGCCGTTGGAGCGAATGAATTAAATTGCTAGGTCGACCTTCTGTTTAATACTACGTTTATTCAACAATTTAAAATTGGAGCGACTCAACCACGGCGGATGAATGTAGACGAAGCTAAACTTCGCGGGGGATGTTGAATCAGTCCACTGATAATAATTTGTCTGGTCTGCGATGAGATTTACTGTTTGTTTTATTCAACAATTTGTTTGGCAGCAGTCTTTTGTGAAAGAAAAATAAATTTGGGTTACACTTTTTATATTTTTCAATTATTGTTTTGATCACGTTCGTTAGTTATTTTACGTTCCGATGCCAATGTCATATCAATGTCATCAGTTAAGTTTTTTTATTTATTTAACTTTTTTTACATATTTCAACATTAAACTGGTTCATATCAGTTGGTCAACGGGTTCTTTTAACAATTACTTTAAAAAAAATTAAACAGGCACATAAAATATACACCTTATTACGTTGTATATATGCATACATCCACATAAATGAGATTAGAGACCTTGGCGTGATTTTTGAAGCAAATCTCTCTTTCAAATCCCACATATTTGACATTGTCTCCCGCGCCAACAAAATGCTTGGATTTGTTCTTCGTAATGCGAGATCATTTACTAATGGAATTGCAATACGTCGAACATTTGAAGCACTTGTTCGTAGCATCCTGGAATATAGCTCCATTATTTGGGCCCCTTCTGAATAAAACCATATTCTAGAAATAGAAAAAGTACAAAAAAGATTTTTCGTTACCTGTATATGAGGGAAAATACGTACTATCCATTCCTGTATCCATCCTTGTTCTTAACAGGGATGCTCGATTTCAACACCTTAGAAGCCCGGAGGAAAATATTTTTAGACAAACACTTTTTTAAGCTAATCTCTGGCATCATACTCAATCCGCCTATGTTAAAAGAGGTTAATTTTTACGTCCCTAATAAGTATACTCGTGGGAAAACCCATGCACTTTTTTATGCTCCGAAAGTGAGGACTTCTGCCTATCAGAATGCGCCAATAAACAGAGCGACTCAACTGCTTAACGATTCTGCATTGACCATCGACATTTTCAATGTCACTTACAGACAGTTCAGCAACTATCTTTTAGCACATGTCACTAAGTAGTAAAACTGCCCTTGTGTACTTTGTAATTTATAATCTTCTCCATGATATATTGGTGTATAACTGTTTTATGGAGAACATGAAAAAATAAATAAATAAATAAATATGTTTACGTATATAGAATAAAGAGCAGAGGAAAAATGAAAGAAAGATAAAGAAAAAAGATAATAATAATGAAAAAAAACGTTAAAAACGAAAAATAGTAAAAAGGAGGTTAGTACAAAAAAATTCTTTCACATTACACTTTTTTTTAGCATACATCTCCTTCTGAAAGTCACTTCACAGTTTTTTTTATTGAATTGGGTAACATTTTGTAAATTATTGGTACGAGGTATTCTAGAGTTCTTTGACCCAATTTATTTGGTATCTGGGAATAACAATTCTATCGTTTGCAGTTAGTGTTGTATTATGAACATGTACCACTATTTTATTAAAATATTAGGTTGAGATGTAGATTGATTTTACATTAGCTCCACACAGGAGGCACTGAGGACAGAAAATCCCTCAGGGCCTATGTCGACTTTTCGGATGCTGTGTGGAGGCTTTTTAGGGGAAAAGAAGGAAGAAGAGAAATATCTGGGAAGGAAAAGTGTATAACAGGTGGGTAGAAATCTGGGGTCAATCTGTCCAGAAGTGATGGGCGTATGAAGCCATCTCTCCCACTGCGGTGCAAGGCGATGGGTCAAAAAGTCCGGTTGGAGAGCTCAAAAAAACTCCCTCAACCAGCCACGCAGTTGGTGGGCAAACGCATCCACCGCCAAGACTCAGATAAACCTCACCCCACGAGTATAATGTTATACACGTTAAACCCAATATTTTTTAATAATTAACATGTGAAAATATTTTTTCATACATTTGGGTGGTTTTTACAATTTTGGAACTAAATCCCAAAACTTGTTTATTATACGAATTGATTTATTATACATAGTATTATTAAAAAAATACTTTCATACACGTGAAGCACCGTTATTCAACTTACAAAGCCTAAAAAAATAAGCAAATCATAAAATAATAAAATTTAGGAGGTCAGTAGGTAGGTATAAAAAAATGGTAGGTCTAACCTTTACGCGCGGTCGAAATCAAACTTATTTGACTAAAAACTAAAAAAAACTTACATTTTTTCTATAATTATTTATAGACGAAGGGGTAAAATTTTCTTGCGATTCAGCCATTTGAATTTTAAACAACACTATTTTTATTGTCACACTACTGCCACTTTTTACTTCAATACAGTTCACAAGAATCAGGGAGAAAAAAAGGTTAACATTCATCGCAGAAAATAATACAAATCAAAAGGTTCAACTAAAATCTTTAGATAAATCATATGATAATCAACAAAACATAACAAAAACCTGTTGAACTTACCTTATACATTAGTAAACAAAAATAAACGGGTGACATCTGACGTTTGAGTTTGCTTTGACGTGTTGTTATTTGTTGCGAGGCTTCGGACTCATTGTTGCCATACCTACGAAGTTAATATGATGAAATATAAATCGAACGTCATTTCCGCTAATGTTACTTCCGTCCAAAAAAGTTTTGAGTTACTCGTCGTAATGCCCCTAAAGAAATCTTAAGGGGATACCCGGTGGTGATTTTTCCATACACACGTATTTCCTATTTATCTCTCTGGATTTTAACCCTAGAGAAAATATTGTTTTTACATAAAATAGATATCAACTACTAGCGTATCGGTACTTTTTGTTTTTTTTTTTTAAGTTTCTTTTTATTTTACCTTCCAAAAATCAATAAAATTGACTGGTTTAAAAGCCGTCAAAAGATGTTCAGTATACACACTTGACAATGTTTTTGTAAAAAAAACAAAACATACAGACATAGAATAGTTTTTTCTTATGTATGTGGTAAAAAAATTTAAAATCAGTCCACTTTTGGAGGAGAAAAGTGGGGAATACAAAACCTCGATTTTGGTTAGGTATTAGTAGCGCGAGGTGCATTGTCCCTTTCGCTCAATATCCGGTGGAGTAAGAGTAACCGTGACAGCAACAATTTAGTAAAATCTATTTTTCAAATTTCTCCACCACCGGGTTTCATCTTAATTCAAAAAATAATATTTATATAATATACATACTTACATCTAGAATTTAAAACTTGTAAGGTTGTTGGGTATATATTATTTCCTTTGATTATATAATGTCATATAATCAAATATTATTTCATATCTCAAAGAACCACCAGCTTTTTTGAAGAATCGTCCAAGATCATAGAAACACAACGTAAGGTATATCATTGTGTTTAGATTGTACGTGCTGTTTATTATATTATACTTCGAGAATGCAACGAGTAAAATTTGGCGAATATTTGAGATTCCATTAAATTGATTCAACGCAATAGCAATTATTTCGCTCTGGAATTCCTTTTCGACGTGCCATCGAACTACGTGTGGTATGTAAAACAGGGTTACCAACGTTACTTAAACACATAATTCAATACATGGATTTTTTTATTTAATGTAAGACTTCTTAAAGGGCATAACGACAAGTAATTCGAATTTTTTTTAGACTGGAGTAACATTTTAAATCGGAAATGACGTCCGATTTATATTTAATCATATTAACGTCATAGGTAAGGCAACAATAAGTGCGAAGCCTATCAACGAATAACAAAACGTCAAATCGAACTCAAATGTCGGACGTAAGAATTATGTATACGGTAAGTTCAACAGGTTTTTGTTATGTTTTGTTGATTATTATATGTTTTAACTAAAGATATCAGTCTAACCTTTTGATTTGTATTATTTTTTACGATGAATGTTAGAGTGATTGACCAGCGGCTGAGAATAAAAGTTTAAAAATGCTTGCAACTGTACAGGGAGGTTCCAATGAGAAAGATCGATTATTCCCCGTATCAACATTTTTAAGTATACAAAATTAATATTGATTTATTTCACTAAAAACTTGCTTTAATATATACCTACATTTAAGTAAGCAATAAAAATGCTCAAAACGCACGATGATAAATAATTAAATATCGTGTACTTCTTGTAAGTATTTTTTGATCATAAGTATTTAAGATTTTTCAATAATGTCTAAACAAAATAAGTGTGTAAATTTTTTTTTAAATATTTTAGTTTGTAAGACCTTAAATAAATAGAAAAACTGAGATATTTTTTTCACAAAACACGGTTTCGGATTTATTTTTTATGATTTAATTTTAAGAAAATTAAAATTCTGAAAACTGTGTTGACTACGTATTGATTTATTTTGTTATATGATTTGAAATTTGTGTTGTTTAATAGAATCTATAGTTTGAAAATTGAACAAATCTGCCAACGACCAACGGTATAACCTTAGTATCTTCAAAAAAACTTAGTTTTTCAAAATTTTAAAACTGCGTTTACCAGATAAAATAACAATCTTTCAAAATCAATTAATGTTTTTTTGTAAAAAAGCGTCTAGAATTTAATTTAAAAAGGATTAATTTTCGTTGTTCTCTGGTAATACCCTCTTAATAATAATAATAATAAAAAGTAATACCTTTTTTCTATCTGATTCTTGTGAATTCTAGTCATAGAAGTAAAAAGTGGCAGTAGTGTGACAATGAAAATAGTCTTGTTTAGAATTCAACTGGCTGAATAGCAGGAAAATTTTAGCCCCTCGTCTAATAATTATAAACGAAAAAATCAACAACCTAATCACTTCCCGCTGAATAAAAAATGTAAGTTTTTGAAAAAATAGTTTGAGAAAATAGCCTAATGAGGATGCCATAGTCCCACTGGCTTTAGACGGATGAAAGCTGCAGGGAATCTTGACTCTCGCATTTATTATAATACGTTTTATTATAATAGGTACTGTACTACATACTATACTTTACAATCTGATCTCGATCGTTTACAAGATTAGTGTAATCATAATGAACAGTTTTTAAATATTGATAATTGTCAATTAATATCTTTCTGCAGAAACAAAAATCCTATTATGTCTCATTATAGAATTAACAATATTTCCCTTAAAAATATGTCTCATATCAAGGATCTGGGTATCGTAATTGATGAAAAATTAACGTTTGTTCCACACATCAATGAGGTTACTAATAATGCTATGAAATGTTTGGGATTTATTTTAAGAACATTCAAAGATTTTACGTCACTTCATTCATTTAACCGCTTGGGCACATAAGCTTGTTTTCACGACAATTTAACGTAGGTATACATAGTAATGACGTATGCCCCGGACCTGAGTTATTTTCTCTTCACTGCCTTAGTTAGAAGCAATTTAGAAAACAATTCCACTTTTTGGTCCTCAAACTATAAAGCACATCAACTAAAAATTGAGAGAATTCAACATAAATTTGTAAGGTTCATAAATTTGAACCTCTCCATACCCATTGAACAAATCAATGATGATAAATTAATGAAAGGACTTTAAAAAGGAATTTAATGGACTTAACAAAACTACACGAGGTACCAGTACCAAATCGTAACACGAGGCTTCCAGAGCTGTTCTTTGTTTATCCGTCAAAAACTAACTATTTCATTGACTCTTCAATCCAAAGACTACATAGGCTTGGAAATAAATTTAGTTCAGTTGATATTTTAGTTTATTCATTAGCAAAATTTATTATTGAAATTTCAAAAATTCTGTTTACTTTATATATTAGACGGTAGACAGACTAAAGGAAGAGAAACAATGATAATATATAATTTGTTTCTTTTTCTATTACTTTTGAATATGATTGTTGTAAACGCCCTAAAGACGTAAATAAATAAATATACACCAAAACACTATAGTGAAATGTTTTCCGTGCACTATATGATTTTGGCATCCTTGTTTCGTGTTGTTAAAAGCCGTGTAAAGAGAAGCCACCTGTACGCGGTTTGCGGAATTGGGAATTTGGGAGTCTAAAAGCATGATATAATAATTCTCTATTGTTCGTGTACGCATTATTAATTTACCCACGTGTGCTGTAAACCCGAATCAACGATAAATATTAGCAACTACTATGTGTAAACCGTAGATGAGACCTCGTCACCATCTATCTATAAAATGCCTTTAAATTTGCATAATATTTGGCGGCCTCCATGGATGAGGAGGAAGGTTCTCGCTGAAGATAGCGGGTTCCAATCCCCTCGTGCGCAAGTAAATTTTATGTGATTGATTTTTGTTATTTCACAGGTTAATTTTTGAAAATAATATTTAATTTATTTGACGCACAATTCCAGAGTCGAAGATACTCTCATTTTCGCCCTGGTGTAAGACCACTATTCAGAATTGAAACGTTGTTTGAAATGGCTTTAGCCATATTTGGTGACCAGATCTGAATATACAGGTACTTCCCCACATTCGCCTTGGACATTTTTAAAATTTTAAACAATCTGCCATAGGTCACCCCACCAAGTGGATCTCTACATTTCTACGTTTGGCGACTTAGCGGGATGGATTCATACTCCTGTCACTTCTAGATACTTTGCCCCACGCTTCCTTCAACCCCTGAACCTTCTCTCCTTTATTTCCTTAAAATACCCTATACACAGCATTCCCTAAAATGACAGAAGATGAAAGACCCTGAGGAAAATAAGGGAAATTGTATTCTTTGGGGCCTCCTGTGCTTAGCTAAAATAACAAATATTCAGGAAAAGTCTTACTGTACTTTTTTGTGTAGTTTTTGGGTTTATTGGGTTTCATTGAATAAATATCCACTTTTCAAGTGCTTACCATTCCAGAAATGAGGGTAAAATATTCATCATAGTTTTCACCCCATTTTTCTATTTTGCTCGGAAAACCATAGCTTCGATAAACCGCCTCCAGGCATATGGTATATCTTGGGTTAAATTGCCTTACTATATTGCGGGCATAGTATCTCACTCAAATTCTACACTTTTAAAGAGACGACCACTGACAGGTGTCGTCTTTTCTTCTGATGAAATTGATCAAACATTTTCAAATATCAAAAATTCTTCCATGGGCAGATCATAATTTTTCATTTTGGTTTGTCTGGGGTTTAGAAGTAAAAATATAAATTGATGACATCAGTTATTTATCACATTTTAACTATATTTTTACATTAGCTCCACACAGGAGGCCCAGAGGAAAATAATTCCCCATCGGGCTTTTGTCATCTTTCGGTATACAGCATACCGGATCGTCTTTTTAGTGAAATGAAGGATTGAAAGTTCTGGGAAGAAAAAGGCATTAGGAATGGATTGCTTGCACTTTGACCCCTAGATTCCTAGGGGTCAAAGTGCAAGTAGTGAATGACGTATGAATCAATCCTTCACTCTGTGATGGGTCAAAGTGATGGGTCGAGAGAGTCCAGCTGGAGAGTTCAAGGGGTTTCCGCGAACCAAACCAAACCGTAGTTGGTGGCCAAGTGCATCCGCCGCCAAGATCTAGACATCCTCACATGAAGCGGGCACTGATGCTAAATCATCAAACTTAGCGAACCACTTGGGGTAACCTATGCAGGGGTGTTGGTTATCCAATAAAAGGTTGCCGGGGGAGCGTACCTTTAGCCGCCTCCCAAAATCGTTATAGACTCTTCTACAATTTGTGTTCAGTGGGGGTAGTGGTTTTGCTGGCATATTATAGGTATATCTAAACCACCTCTTTTTAAAAAAAAATATCTACAAGGCGGCGCAAAAGTCATCAGACTATTGGAAGATGCCATAATTATTGCAAAGTTTTGCTTTGACATTTGTAAAGTAAACAGATCCAAATACACGTCAAGAAAACATGAATCGCTGTATCCCTCAAAAACGTGGAAAAATATGTTTTTTGATTGACACCGGCCAATGGAAATCACCAAAACTCTCGTTTGGTAAGTTGCACTAGCTGGCAAGATCGCCCGATTTAACCTTTCCAGGCTTATTTTTGTGGGGTTTCTTGAGAACACGAGTCCATGTAACAAAGTCTCAGACTCTTGAAGCCCTCAAAGAGAATATTTGTCAAGAATGCCAGAACCTAACGCTGGAAGGGTAATTGATGGAAAATGCCAAAAAAATAGGGCTCGTATGATCACAATTCTGACGGCAGCCACTTGGCCAATATCATTTTTTCGACTTGATGGAAAAAAATTAAGACAATAAATAAACACCATCCAAAAACAGAACCAACATTTTTCATTCATGGGTGCATGGGGTGAGGTTTGTCTAGGTCTTGGCGGCGGATGATCTGGACCCCACACTGAACCCCAGATTCCTACCCAACCCGCATACCTTTTTCCTTCCCAAAACTTCCTCTCCTTCCTTTCCTTGAAAATACCCTCCACACAGCATCCCCAAAGATGACATAAGCCCTGAGGGAAATTGTTTTCCTCAGGGCCTCCTGTGTAGAGCTAATGTAAAAAAAAAAATCATAAAAAAATTACAGTCAAAGAACATCAGGGGTTCAATTTTGAACTTTTCTCGAAAAAAAATTATGGATTAATTCAATTTAAAAAACGACAAATGAAGTAAAAATTAAAAGGATTAAATAATGTAGGTACATAAAAATCATTTATTTCCTTGTTACCAGCAGAGCTTCTGGCTACCAACTGCGTAGCGGGCTGGATCTGGAGAGACTGATTAAGGGAGACCATTTGACCTCTCCAGCAGGACTCTCTCGGAAAATCGCCTTGCACCGCAAGGAGAGGGATAGATTCATACGTTCGTCACTCCTGGACACACTGACCCGCAGATTCCACATACCTTTTCCTTCCCATAACTTCCTCCACTATTTTTCTAAAAAGTACTTCACTGCATTCCCATAGATGAAATTGGCCCTGACGGGAATTATTTTTCTCGGGGCCTACCCCTAGCTCCAGCTAATGTAAAATAAATATAAAAAAGGATAGACATTGTTTCTCTGCTGGGGTTTCATGTTCAGTAAGCTAGTAGTTAAACGTCGCGCCATATTAGGTAGGCATTATACACTTTGTCCGTAAACTGGAGAAAATACATTTTATAAAACAACGGTGAACGATTTTTAAAACGTTAGCTGTGACTTTTGTAAAAATATTATTAAATACATTCTATTCACAGTTTGGGTGGCGGTTATGGGTGCTGCCGTCCGGGAAACCGTATATTGGATAACCAATACCCGTCACCGTCATCCCATATGATTCGCTACGTTTGGTGACTTAGCAAGGATGCCCAGGTTCATGGGGTGAGGCTTATCTAGTCTAGTCTTATCTTTTGCCCACCGCACAGTTAGTTATTTTGAGTATCTAGTTTAACTTTATTATTTAAGTCTGTTTTTGGGACAATAAAAATTATCATTTTATGAAATTATTATTAAAAAATATATATTGCGCGATTCAACCTGGTACAGTCGTTTTTAATACCCACAGCAATGAAGAGTTAAATATTTTCAAATGAAAATATTTAACTTATTAATAATAACTTATAAACTTTTCGTTTATAATTATATAGACGAAGGGGTAAATTTTTTCTGCGATTCAGCCATTTGAATTCTAAACAACACTATTTTTTATTGTCACCCGACTGCCACTTTTTACTTCAATAGCTAGTATTACTTTTAAATCAGATAGAAATAAGGGTTATTATTCGTCGTAAAAAATAATTCAACTAAAATCTTTAGTTGAATCATAAAATAATCAACAAAACATAAAAAAAAACCTGGTGAACTTACTTTATACATTAGTAAACAAAAATAAACGGGTGACGTCTGACTTTGAGTTTGCTCTGACGTTTTGTTATTCGTTGCTAGACTTCGCAATCATGTTGAAATATAAATCGAACGTCATTTCCGTTTTAAAATGTTACTTCCGTCCAAAAATGATTTCACTTACCCGTCGTAATGCCCCTAAAGAAGTCTTACTTCAAAAAAAATCCATTTGTAGGTAATATTATTATCTGAAAAAACCTTTAATCTGCTTACTAAAACAGTATTCCATTCGCGTTAAAAAATTGCGAATATATTTGAAATTGGACGTCAACATTATTTCATTATATAATTTTTTTTGTGAGGACTCGAGGGTTCAATAAAGTATCAGGGTTGTTTCCCAACTTTTGACATCTCACGAATAATCCCTCCGGAGAAATTCTCGGTTATTGAGTCTGCGAGATCACATCTGAAAATGAATCCGGTGATCTCGAAGCTCCAAAGTAACATCTCGTAAATCACCTTCGAACTATGTTTCGCATACTATCCCTTTAATTGGAGAGATAAACAGCGAGGAAGATTTTAAACTAAATAATTCGCATCTTAACTTTCCGAATACCTGATATAGTGGTAGTAGTGTAGTTATGACGTTCTGTAAATAGCATTTAAGAGTGATTGACCAGCGGCTGAGACTAAAAGTTTTATTAAAATGCTTGCAACTGTACAGGGAGATTGCAACGAGAAAGATCGATTATTCCCCGAATCAAATTTTTTAAATTACAAATTTAATATCGATTTATTTCATTCAAAACTTTTTTAATAAATTCCTACTTTCCAGTAAGCAATAAAAATGCTTAAAACGCACGATGATAAATTATTAAATATCTTGTACTTCTTGTAAGTATTTTTTGATCATAAGTATTTATTATTTTTCAATAATTTCTAAACAAAATAAGTGTGTAAAAAAATTTTGAAATATTTTTGTTTCTAAGACCTTAAATAAATAGAAAAACTGACGATTTTTGTCACAAAACACGTTCTCGGATTTATTTATGAATCATTTTAATTAAAATAAATTAAAATTCTGAAAACTGCGTTTACTAGATTAAGTATTGATTTATTCTTTTGTATGATTATATGATTTGAAATTTGTGTTGTTTAATATAATCTATCGTTTGAAAATTGAACAAATCTGAACGGCCGACGGTATATAACCTTAGTTAAAAATACACTTAGTTTTTCAAAATTTTAAAACTGCGTATATCAGATAAAATAACAATCTTTCATAATCAATTTATGTTTTTTTTTTGTAAAAAATAGTCAATCCGTCTGAAATTTGATTTAAAGAGGACTCATTTCCGGTATTTTCTAGTAATACCCTCTTAAGTAATTAACGCTCTCTTTCACCATTTAAAACTGAGCTAACCGTCATGCAAAGTAAAGTCTAATTTTGTCCTTACAGGATTACTCAACTTTAAGATAATATTATGATTCCCGTACAAGAGTCCCTACTGTCTAGATCCAGTGAGACCATAGCATCCCTTTATAATATTTAGAATAGCATATAAACTTTCTATTATTTTCTTGGAAGGTGATATTTCACAGAATTTGAACAATTCACCAATTTTCAGAGTAGAAATTCAAGTTCGGTGGGTTATTTCACAGCATTTGGATCATAGCAGAACATGAAAAGGAATTTAACTTTAAAATTTGTTCAAATTCTATGAAACAACCCGTTCTTAATGTTTGACATATTGATATCGATATAAAATAAAAATTAATTTGTGTACACCATATTCAGGTTGTTTTATGAAAGATTTTGATCGAATCACTAAATTGGGCAATCACTGTAAACTGGGAAATAGCTGTCATTATTGTGGGAATCACTATGAGCTACTGGGCAACCACTGTATTTATTGTTGGAATCACTATGATCTACTGGGCAATCACTGTCATTATTGTGGGAATCATCATGAGCTACTGGGCAATCACTGTCATTATTGTGGGAATCACTAAGCTACTGGGAAATCACTGTCATTATTGTGGGAATCACTATTTTTAACTATATTTTTAGTTATTTATGGATAATTAGTTTAATTTTACGCAACTATTTATTGTTTTGTAATATAGTGGGTAGAGCTAAACCTACACCCATTCAGGGTTAAAAAATCATCTTTTTTACAATAGCTTCAAACAGGAGGTCCAGAAAAAAATTATTCCCTCCGGGCCTATTTTATCTTTGAGGATGCCATGTGAAAGTTCTTTTTAATGAAAAGAAGGAGAGGAAGTTCTGGGAAGAAAAAAGTTATAAGGGACGGGTAGGAATCAGGGAGTCAGTGGGACTAAGTATGAATCTATCACTCCCACTGTGGTGCGGGACGATGGGTCAAGAGAGTCCTGCTGGAGAGGCCAAATGATCTATATCCAGATCTGGCCTACCACGCAGTGAATGGACAGACGCACCCTCCGCCACAACCTAGACAAACCTCACCCCACGAAGCCGGGGACTCCTTCCACTACTGAACCACTTGGGTCACCCCAAGTGTGGCAGAGGTTTTTAACCATAAGCGGGTAATCACTACCTATTTTTCCCCTATTTTAAGATAGACTTATGTGGCGGCCCATCTTCTCTACCTACCCCTACGGGGGAATGGTAAGTTGGTGGGTTGATCATACAATGGAGCCCGAATACTTTGGTAATAAACGTCGAACGCATAACCACAATACAAACACTATCTGAAAGTTTTTGAAACCCTGTAAATAAGATCAACATAATGAGGACTGTAAACAATACCAGATACCAAGAATAATGACTAAACATTGATACGATACCGAGTATTAGTTTGTGTTTACGGAAATTTAATTAGCCTAGAGATAATTAAGTTGAACGTACCTACCCTTAGCTGTCATTAAACCAACCCTTAACTTTTCAGTGACTAATCGTTTTGTAAACCACATAACACTTACAAGTTCGTGTCTGCTTCAAATGTTAATGACTCACGTATGTGTAATATGGTAAATAATCTACTGTATTTATGAATACATAAATAAGTGATATTTTTAATTACCAACCCAGAATTACTATCGTTGTGATATATTTATTTAAATAAAAACATTGTAAAATAAATTCTAATAAAAATACTTGTCTTATAAGAATATGTTCAACATACAATACTATTCCGTGTGATGTAGATATCTTCGATTGTAATCAAAATAAATATTAAAACTATATTAAAAATGTATTAAGAATGTATTAAAAATGTATTAAAAATGTATTAAAAGTGTATCAAACTGCTTAAAATGTAATGATATATTATGTAATGAGTAATGACATATATTATGTACTATTTCTTGTAATATTAATTTCCCTCTTGTTAAAATAATGGAATATTTTTTTTAGTTGTAAGTATAGTGTTTAAATTTTTAGATACATAATTCTATAGTATATTGAGGAAATCTATAATTGGTTTCTCAGTTAGGTAAATTACACATGTATAAATGAACCACATTATAAATTGATTTCCCGAAAATAAAATAAATTAACAAATATTTTCCTGTATGCAGAGTAGAATAATTATTACATTCCCATATTTCAGAGCATCTCTAAAATCTTCACTGGCTCAAATGTCCTGAAAAAATTCAGTTCAAGCTCTGATGGATGGTATTTAAGTCCCTTATCGGAATGGCTCCGGTTTACATATCAGAAATGTGTATTAAAGAAAATTCAAATTCTCGACAATCAACCCTCAGGTCGGCAGCATCATAAGCTATCGGACGGTTGAAGGAACCAAAGTGCCCACCAGATACTAAGTTTAGTGAGCGCGCTTACGAAGTGTCAGGACCTAAAGCTTGGAATGAACTGCCACATGAGTTAAGAATGATCACAGACTCGGAATTTAGAGCTAAACTTAAAACTCACCTTTTAGTCTTATCCACAAAGTCAAAAACCTTTCACCTTCACAGCCCGCGACATTATAAATAACTAATTGTGTAAAAATATGAGCAAATTCTTATTTGTAAGCTTTTGTAAAAATCATTTTATGAAAATTCTCCAGTCCTAAAGAGTCCTAAATGATCAAGTCTTTCCAAATAAATATTAACTGAACTTTGGCATTAATCTTCTTATAAATGAATATCAACAGTAATGGGGTAGTGTTTTCAACATAATGTCCTCCGCGTACAAATTGGTACCTTCTCCAAGCATAAACTTTCTAATTAAAGTGTGTTTATCGGAAATGTCCTGCCAGGTCAGTATGTTTCTGTATCTATTTGTAAATAATAAACTAAGATAGAGTCTAAGAAATCATAATAAATTGTACAGCGCATTTGAGGTGATTTCTCACAAAAACGGCGCTCTAAAAATTATTACATTATCCAATATAGATAGTAAAATTTTTGGACACATGTGTTCCAATATTGAAAATGATAATAGCTCCCGTCTGGAGCCAGTGAGACTATGGCATCACCAATTAAGGTATGTTGTGAGGCTGAAGGTAACTTCCAGTATTTTTTTATAACTTTTTTTATAGAGAAACCTCACAAGAGTCCCAACTGCTCCCTTCTGGAGCCAGTGAGACTATGGCATCCCCAATTGGAGTATGTTGTGAGGCTGAAGGTAAGTGGGGAAGGGAAGGAGATGGACGTTTCAATTCGGCAGAGGAAGGTGGGAAAGTACCTGGCTATTCAGATCTAGTCACTAAACACGGCTAAAGCCATTATTAAGCAAAGTTTTAATTCTGAATGGTGGTCTTACACCAGGGCGATACTGAGAGTATCTTCCACTATGGAACGTGCCGCAAATATAGTATATATTATTTTTATTAATTAATTGTGAAAAAACACAAATTAATCAAATAAAATTTATTTGCGCACGCCGGGTTCGAACCTGCAACCTTCCTATTGGGAGTCAAATGTCTTACCACTCGACCACGGACGGTCGTCAAAGTGTAACATTACAGTGTAAGTATAAATCATTGCACCAGAGTTACACTTATTCAGACAGACAGCTGACAGACCTACAACTGAAAATTGAATGTTTTATTATTTTAGTCATATTACATAATGTCTCTAATAAATTTTGGGCTAGCAGTCTACTATTTATTTATTTATTTATTTATTTATTTATTAAAGAATTTTATACATAGTGTACATATTGTGTTATTTCGCCCGCCATGCTAGGGATGTCCCTGTGTTATGGCGGGTGAAGTATGCAGATTATATGGGTAATGAAGTGTTGGTAATAATCTTGAACTTGTACCTGCAGAGGAGGCGAGCAAGTATACACTTTTTTGTAGAAATTATATTCCTGAATACATTGTGTGGTGAATTATGTATCACCGTGTTACAAATTCCGAGACCCACAAATAGTACAAGGCTGAGGTGAGCCTACTGAATAAGACTACGAAAGGGAAGCTTAAATGGTTTTGCCATGAGGATAGATAAACGAAGAAAGGAGTTTAAGGAAAATATATGATATGAACGGTAGAAGAAGTCTGGGACACCCGAAGAAGACGTGGCACGATAAAGTGAATCAAATCCGTTCATGTCAACAACCAGACTAACATAATAAAGTTTGTAAGAAGATATATCAATGCATAGTAAAATATTTAATGGTATAACTTATGTTTTTAAAAGTAAAGTCATTTTGGAAAGTAGGTACATTACATTTAAGATGAAAATAGTAACCAGAGTTCCTTATGACGTCATTGAATTTTTGTGCGCCCTAAAACATTTAAAAACAAATAAAATTTGAAATTCGAATTCATTCAAATTCGAGGGGTTTTTTATTCGGTAAAGTTTCCTCAATATTTGAATGTGTTCTATTTTTAAAGCGATCTTTGAAAACTTTTGGGTACCTACATAAAACGTAATTGAAGCCAAGGGTTTTTATTTTGGTTTAGGCAGATGTATTATTGTTGGAGAAAAATCAAGATTGGCGACAAAAATATATTGATGAACATAAATGTAATATGGGGTTGAGATTATTTTTTAAGGTTGACGTAAAGTATTTTGGAAATTATGAAGTGTATTTTAAAAATTATCTTAAGCAGTATATAAGGGAGGAATAGTGTGTACATGAAATTATTAGTGTACGGGTTGAAAAGCACAAACTTAGAATTTTGTGCATTGGTGCATACATACATACATACACTTCCAACATGGACATTATTGTGAAACGTCACTGAGAAACAGTCGTTTACCTTGCTAACGCTTAATAATAACAATTAGAGAGTAAACGACAATAACAGTATGCGATTCTTAAATATTAAAAAAACTTCACGTTATCGAAAATTTTTTCGTTGTTTTTTAAATTTTTGAACTTTTTTTTCCGAAGTCGATTAACAATTTGTAAACGTGCTATATGCAAGCAGTGATTCTGTGTAAGTACTTTGCTTGTCTGAAGCCCGTTTTAATTTATTTTTTTAAGTGAATATCGCATAAGAATCCAAACTAAACCCAACCATCCAGAGCCAGTGGGACTTCGAGACTTACAATAAGGGTAAGTTGTGAGGCTGAAGGTAGTGGGAAGGGAAGGAGACGGAGAAGAAGAAGGTGGGAAAGTATCTGGTATATGCATTTCTGATCACCAAACACGGATAAAAAATTAACTGGTTTTAAACAGAATTTTCAGCTATTTTAAGAGGTTATTACCAGAAAATAACGGAAATTAGTCCTTTTTAAATAAAATTCTAGACGTATTGACTGGTTTTTACAAAAAAAACATAAACTGATTTTGAAAGATTGTTATTTTATCTGGTAAACACATTTTTTAAATTTTGAAAAACTAAGTTTATTTTTAATATACTAAGGTTATACCGTTGGTCGTTGGCAGATTTGTTCAATTTTCAAACGACATATTGTTTTACAATACAACACAATTTTCAAATCATATAATTATACAAAAAAATAAATCAAAATATAATCTATTAAATAAATTTTTCAGAAATTAAATTTTAGTTAAATTAAAATTATTAAAAAATAAATCCGAGAACGCGTTTTGTGTATTTCTATTTATTTGAGGTCTTACAAACTAAAATATTTCAGATTTTTTTTACATACTTATTTTGTTTAGACATATGGAAAAATCATAAATAATTATGATAAAAAAATACTTACAAGAAGTACACGATATTTAACAATTTATCATCGTGCGTTTTGAGCATTTTTATGCTAACTTGAATGTAGGTATGTATTAAAGCAATTTTGAATGAAATAAATCGATATTAAATTTTCATACGGGCAATAATCGATATTTCTCATCGGAACCTCCCTGTACAGTTGCAAGCATTTTTAATATTTTATTCTTAGCCGCTGGTAATGGCTCTTAAGAAAAAAAGGTTGTGATGAAGGTTTAATGAAAAAATGTGACTCAATGTGTTTGCATTTTTAGTTGGGGACAAACATATCGCTGAAACCCGAAAGTGTGTATACAATGGCCAGAAGTAATTAATTTCATTTCCTAAAAGAATGTGGACATAACAATAATAACGAAATTTCGGGCAAAAGGAATGCCTATAAATAACCGGGATATTTTAACCATTCACATTGAAAATGCAAGGTTGGTATTTCCACCACTGAAAATAACCGCATACTTGAGTAGGGCCATGTGATGAGTCAGAATAACAGAAGTTTAAATATTAGTAGTAAAAAAAAAATTTAAAATTAAATATTATTGTTAATCAAATATTTTTTAAAATAGCCGTCTCTTAGATTTATTTTCATATTAATACATATGTTTATAATAATTTATTTTTGTTGTTTAAACAACTTGATTATCTTTTGTTAAGGTTTTAAAATTCTTTTAATGCATAATGTTATGTTCTTAACATATTATAAAATATTTTTTTATATATCATTTCACGTAATTGTTTTTATGATATTTTTGAGTAATTAATCACCTCTCTCTGTAATATTTTTGTCTATTGTTCTTTTTGTCTATACTTGTTTGTTTCTTTTGTTATTTTTATTCATGTTATTATCCTGACGAAGAAACCATTGGGTTTGAAACATATATACATATATATATTATAACATTGATTATAGTGGTTTTCACAAAAGTAATTTGTTTCATTGTGTTTCATTTGTTTCAAAATGTTGCCACAAAGTGAATTTGCAAAAATTGAAGAAAAAAAAGTTGACTTAGGAATGTGAATAAAGGAGTGTTGGCTAAGACAGAGTAGTTTAGCGGTCTGTCCACTCTGCCTACCCCTGGGTGAAAATGGCGTGATGGTTATTTAGTTAGTAATCGTGTATTCATTTTTGGAAATTCTGCGTACATTTTAACTCCAGGGACACAGCTTATACCGCTTATACAAAGATTGTCAACACATCTGCCATAGGTCACCCCAAGTGGTTCGCTACGTTAGGTGACTTTGTAGAGGTGCACGGGTCGATGGAGTGCGGTTTGTCCAGGTCTTGGCAGGCATCTGCCCACCTGCGGCGAACTATCAAGGGACTATTTGATAGAGAGCTTTTGACCTCTCCAGCTGGACTCTCTTGACCCATTACCTTGCACCGCAGGTGGAAGGATGTATTTATACGCCCGTCACTCCTGGATACACAGACCCCCAGATTCCTAGCCACCGGTCATACCGTCAGTACCGTCTTGGTGTAAGACCACCATTCAGAATTGATACTTATTGCTTGAAATGGCTGTAGCCGTGTTTGGTGACCAGATCTGAATAGCCAGTTATTTTCCCACCTTCCTCTTCCCATCTCCTTCCACTCTCCACAACCGTCAGCCTTACAACATACCCCAATTGAGGATGCCATGGTCTCACTGGCTCCGGACGGGAGCAGTTGGGACTCGTGTCCGGTATTCGTGTAAAAAAAAAACATTTTTCCTTCCCAGAACTTCCTTTCCTTAAATAGACCATCCACACAGCAACCCGTAAGATGACATAGGCCCTGATGGATATTATTTTCTTCGGGGTCTCCTGTGCGGAGCAAATGCAAAAAAAAAAAAAAATTATAATATCCGCGCTGTGCAAGCGCCGAACAATCACATGAACATTCTACGTTACTACCCAGAAAATTAGTCATTGGTTTGTCTACCGCAGATGAATTAATAATTGAAAAACATTAATGATTAACTACAAAGGGTAGATTTATTGGTGTGTTTCCAAATATTTTGTATACCGCCCCATATTGAAATCAAATATGAAAATCTTTACTTTACACCTTAAATATTTCCACACTTACGATATCAAACGGATAGGTTGCCATTATTGAAGAAACAAAAATTTGGGAAGGTTCTAAATAGCCAAAAAATGGCAACACCTTGAACATAACCATAGATCACAAATAGAAGCATATGTCAAACGCCAGGTTCGTAGTTCAAAACTGTATATGAATGGTAGGTAATCAATGCGAGCCCTGTGTAAAAAACGCAACTAAAATAAGGAAACTGCCGCTGTGAACTCTCTTTCTGCCTTTTGATATATTTGCGTACAGAGCTCCGGGCCAAAAAGGTCCCTTTCTCTTTCATCGCGAATTTGTATTAAGTGGTTGTAGAAAAAATGATATAATTTGGAGTTTGTTAAAAGTTATTTGCATGGGGACAAGTCTGCAATATGGGGAGGTCAAACTTTAAGGAGGATTTGTTTTGGTTTTCATCGTACTGGGCGAGGCAGTTTATAGACACGTTGATATGGTTTTGGTTTTGGATATTATTTATTTTCAGAGATCCTAAACATGAGTTTACTGACTCTAACGTGATTATAATTGGATTATCTAAAGACACTTTACACATAGACGGGTCGTCTTGGTACGTGCACACTTATAGTTACAATAGAAGTGGAGTGGGTTGATAATGTAATGAATCAAAGGTAGAATGGCTTTCAACTATATTGACAATGATAATGAGGTAGAATTTACCCGCGGAAGTAATTTAGAAAGTTGGATCCAAGCACAAATTATAAAAAATTGCAATACTAACCTAATCTGTGTCGAAATAAATATCAGATCACTAAACAAGTATTGGGATATTCTCCATGCTTATTTAAAAAACTGTTTAAAACATATAGATGTAATTATGCTTTGTGAAACTGCAATTCATGAGGAACTTATTAAATTGTATGATATTCCAGGTTATAATTCGCATTACTATTGCAGAAGCAATAAACAAGGAGGTGGTATTTTGCTTTATATAAAGGAACATTTATATTTTAAACAAGAAAAAATTGAAACCATTCATTTTGAAAATGTGTTTGGAATATTGACGTTACCAAATAAATGCAATTTTTATATTTTAGCAATTTATAGACCACCTAACCTCAATAAAGGGGGATTCTTAAATGAAATTTCTTGTTTTTTTAGTAATTATATAAACTCTAATGAAAATGTAATATTTTTTGGAGACATTAATCTGAACTTATTAAATCAAAGTGATACAAATATAATGACTTATGAAAATATTCTAACTAGTAATTACCTTATAAAATGTATAAATGATACGACAAGGGAAGCAATAGTTTCTGGTCAAATAACTAAATCTTGTATTGACCACATATATGTTAGATCTAATAAATATAACTTGTCCGCATGTGTAATTGATTCGACAATTGCTGATCATTTTATAACGGGATTAAATGTATATTACCATGTCAAAAATATTGTACAAAATGAAAAAACTACCACTCTGTCTCAAAAAAGTATTGATAAAGAAATAAAAAAATATAATTGGAATATCCTTTTGAAAGAACTGAATTGCGTTGCTCTGTACAATAAAATTAAAACTAAATTTAATGAAATCTATGAAAAGAGTATTGTAGTAAAGTCTTTTAAACCCCAAATTAGACCTAATGCCATAAACGAATGGATAAATGATGATTTATTATCAAAAATCAAATTAAAAGATACACTTTACAAAAGATGGAAAAGTAATCCTACAAATAAATTTTATGAAAGAGAGTATAAATGCACCCGAAACAAAGTTACAAAATTAATCAGTGTTTACAAATTAAAATTTTTCAATATTTTAATTAATGAAGATAATATTAGCGAAAGTCAATCGAAAATCTGAAACAGAAAAATCAGAAAAAGATACGGATACATCTGGGACTCGAACCCAGGTCCTCCGGCAATCCGGGCCGACGCGCTAACCAACTGCGCCAACGTATCCCTATCCGATTCGGTCATTTTTAACTGTATCATACTTCGACTGAGAACCACCAACATTATTTTCATTTTTCTTATCGCATATTTTTATTGGCTGCTACCTTTATGTGTGATTGCAAGATTCAACTCGAACTAAATGCCCTCTAGATAGTGTCAGGATAAATTTTATCACTTTTTATTAATATGCGACATCTATTGACTTTATCTGCAAGTCTAGGATGAAATATTTTTTATTTTTATTTTTAACTTTTTAACTTAGAGAGTTAAACCTCAAATTATAATATTTTAATTAATGAAGATAATATTAGCGAAAGTCAATCGAAAATCTGAAACAGAAAAATCAGAAAAAGATACGGATACATCTGGGACTCGAACCCAGGTCCTCCGGCAATCCGGGCCGACGCGCTAACCAACTGCGCCAACGTATCCCTATCCGATTCGGTCATTTTTAACTGTATCATACTTCGACTGAGAACCACCAACATTATTTTCATTTTTCTTATCGCATATTTTTATTGGCTGCTACCTTTATGTGTGATTGCAAGATTCAACTCGAACTAAATGCCCTCTAGATAGTGTCAGGATAAATTTTATCACTTTTTATTAATATGCGACATCTATTGACTTTATCTGCAAGTCTAGGATGAAATATTTTTTATTTTTATTTTTAACTTTTTAACTTAGAGAGTTAAACCTCAAATTATAATATTTTAATTAATGAAGATAATATTAGCGAAAGTCAATCGAAAATCTGAAACAGAAAAATCAGAAAAAGATACGGATACATCTGGGACTCGAACCCAGGTCCTCCGGCAATCCGGGCCGACGCGCTAACCAACTGCGCCAACGTATCCCTATCCGATTCGGTCATTTTTAACTGTATCATACTTCGACTGAGAACCACCAACATTATTTTCATTTTTCTTATCGCATATTTTTATTGGCTGCTACCTTTATGTGTGATTGCAAGATTCAACTCGAACTAAATGCCCTCTAGATAGTGTCAGGATAAATTTTATCACTTTTTATTAATATGCGACATCTATTGACTTTATCTGCAAGTCTAGGATGAAATATTTTTTATTTTTATTTTTAACTTTTTAACTTAGAGAGTTAAACCTCAAATTATAATATTTTAATTAATGAAGATAATATTAGCGAAAGTCAATCGAAAATCTGAAACAGAAAAATCAGAAAAAGATACGGATACATCTGGGACTCGAACCCAGGTCCTCCGGCAATCCGGGCCGACGCGCTAACCAACTGCGCCAACGTATCCCTATCCGATTCGGTCATTTTTAACTGTATCATACTTCGACTGAGAACCACCAACATTATTTTCATTTTTCTTATCGCATATTTTTATTGGCTGCTACCTTTATGTGTGATTGCAAGATTCAACTCGAACTAAATGCCCTCTAGATAGTGTCAGGATAAATTTTATCACTTTTTATTAATATGCGACATCTATTGACTTTATCTGCAAGTCTAGGATGAAATATTTTTTATTTTTATTTTTAACTTTTTAACTTAGAGAGTTAAACCTCAAATTATAATATTTTAATTAATGAAGATAATATTAGCGAAAGTCAATCGAAAATCTGAAACAGAAAAATCAGAAAAAGATACGGATACATCTGGGACTCGAACCCAGGTCCTCCGGCAATCCGGGCCGACGCGCTAACCAACTGCGCCAACGTATCCCTATCCGATTCGGTCATTTTTAACTGTATCATACTTCGACTGAGAACCACCAACATTATTTTCATTTTTCTTATCGCATATTTTTATTGGCTGCTACCTTTATGTGTGATTGCAAGATTCAACTCGAACTAAATGCCCTCTAGATAGTGTCAGGATAAATTTTATCACTTTTTATTAATATGCGACATCTATTGACTTTATCTGCAAGTCTAGGATGAAATATTTTTTATTTTTATTTTTAACTTTTTAACTTAGAGAGTTAAACCTCAAATTATAATATTTTAATTAATGAAGATAATATTAGCGAAAGTCAATCGAAAATCTGAAACAGAAAAATCAGAAAAAGATACGGATACATCTGGGACTCGAACCCAGGTCCTCCGGCAATCCGGGCCGACGCGCTAACCAACTGCGCCAACGTATCCCTATCCGATTCGGTCATTTTTAACTGTATCATACTTCGACTGAGAACCACCAACATTATTTTCATTTTTCTTATCGCATATTTTTATTGGCTGCTACCTTTATGTGTGATTGCAAGATTCAACTCGAACTAAATGCCCTCTAGATAGTGTCAGGATAAATTTTATCACTTTTTATTAATATGCGACATCTATTGACTTTATCTGCAAGTCTAGGATGAAATATTTTTTATTTTTATTTTTAACTTTTTAACTTAGAGAGTTAAACCTCAAATTATAATATTTTAATTAATGAAGATAATATTAGCGAAAGTCAATCGAAAATCTGAAACAGAAAAATCAGAAAAAGATACGGATACATCTGGGACTCGAACCCAGGTCCTCCGGCAATCCGGGCCGACGTGGTTGGTTAGCGCGTCGGCCCGGATTGCCGGAGGACCTGGGTTCGAGTCCCAGATGTATCCGTATCTTTTTCTGATTTTTCTGTTTCAGATTTTCGATTGACTTTCGCTAATATTATCTTCATTAATTAAAATATTATAATTTGAGGTTTAACTCTCTAAGTTAAAAAGTTAAAAATAAAAATAAAAAATATTTCATCCTAGACTTGCAGATAAAGTCAATAGATGTCGCATATTAATAAAAAGTGATAAAATTTATCCTGACACTATCTAGAGGGCATTTAGTTCGAGTTGAATCTTGCAATCACACATAAAGGTAGCAGCCAATAAAAATATGCGATAAGAAAAATGAAAATAATGTTGGTGGTTCTCAGTCGAAGTATGATACAGTTAAAAATGACCGAATCGGATAGGGATACGTTGGCGCAGTTGGTTAGCGCGTCGGCCCGGATTGCCGGAGGACCTGGGTTCGAGTCCCAGATGTATCCGTATCTTTTTCTGATTTTTCTGTTTCAGATTTTCGATTGACTTTCGCTAATATTATCTTCATTAATTAAAATATTATAATTTGAGGTTTAACTCTCTAAGTTAAAAAGTTAAAAATAAAAATAAAAAATATTTCATCCTAGACTTGCAGATAAAGTCAATAGATGTCGCATATTAATAAAAAGTGATAAAATTTATCCTGACACTATCTAGAGGGCATTTAGTTCGAGTTGAATCTTGCAATCACACATAAAGGTAGCAGCCAATAAAAATATGCGATAAGAAAAATGAAAATAATGTTGGTGGTTCTCAGTCGAAGTATGATACAGTTAAAAATGACCGAATCGGATAGGGATACGTTGGCGCAGTTGGTTAGCGCGTCGGCCCGGATTGCCGGAGGACCTGGGTTCGAGTCCCAGATGTATCCGTATCTTTTTCTGATTTTTCTGTTTCAGATTTTCGATTGACTTTCGCTAATATTATCTTCATTAATTAAAATATTATAATTTGAGGTTTAACTCTCTAAGTTAAAAAGTTAAAAATAAAAATAAAAAATATTTCATCCTAGACTTGCAGATAAAGTCAATAGATGTCGCATATTAATAAAAAGTGATAAAATTTATCCTGACACTATCTAGAGGGCATTTAGTTCGAGTTGAATCTTGCAATCACACATAAAGGTAGCAGCCAATAAAAATATGCGATAAGAAAAATGAAAATAATGTTGGTGGTTCTCAGTCGAAGTATGATACAGTTAAAAATGACCGAATCGGATAGGGATACGTTGGCGCAGTTGGTTAGCGCGTCGGCCCGGATTGCCGGAGGACCTGGGTTCGAGTCCCAGATGTATCCGTATCTTTTTCTGATTTTTCTGTTTCAGATTTTCGATTGACTTTCGCTAATATTATCTTCATTAATTAAAATATTATAATTTGAGGTTTAACTCTCTAAGTTAAAAAGTTAAAAATAAAAATATAAAATTTTTCAACTCAAAATTTAAAAATTATTTTGCAGACTCAAAGAAAACGTGGGATGAAATAAACAGATTGTTAGGAAGAAAGAGTAAAAGTAACTGCGATGAAGTAATATCACAATATTTCTTAAAAGAACAAACCACTGAACAAACATCTAACAATTTTGCTAATTTCTTTTCTGATAATGTTAGGCAATTATTACATAGATGTGATAAAAAAGCTTTTAATATTCAAACACATAGACTTCCACACAGCATGCTCTTAACACAAGCAAAACTCTGTGATATCGAAAAAGTAGTTAGAAGTTTAAAAAATAGCCAGTCGCCGGGGATAGATAAAATTAGAATGTCTGATATTAAAAAACATTTTGATATCTTAGGACCTATTTTAACTCAATTAATTAATATGATTTTAACGGAGGCAATTATACCAGAGGACCTCAAATGTAGCATCATCCGACCCATCTACAAAGGTGGTAAACACAGTTAAATTGAAAACTATAGACCGATCAGTATTTTACCTGCAATTGAAAAGATCCTAGAAAAATATATATCTATAAAATTAATAAAGTACCTTGAAAAATTTTCTATTATTGATACCCATCAATATGGTTTCCAGAAAAAAAAGAGCACAGATATACTACTTCAAGATTTTTCAAACATAATTAATAATGATCTTAATAAAAGAAAACATGTACTCGTATTATTTATTGATAATTCAAAGGCGTTTGATACTATTGATCATAGTAAATTACTGGAAACTCTTGAAGCAATTGGAATTACAGGAAACTTACATAAATTATTTGTTAATTACTTTGAAAATAGAAAGATTTGTGTAAAAATTTTAGATCATTATAGCAAAAAAAAGAAAGTTTTCGCCGGCGTACCACAAGGGTCCATACTAGGCCCTACCTTGTATATTATATATGTTACTGCAATGAAATTGATTTTCTCTCATGTAAAACATTATGTTTATGCTGACGACACTGCCTTAGTTATTTCACACGAGGATTTATTAATGGCGAGTATTTTACTGCAAATTGACTTTGTCACTCTTCAAAAATGGTCACATGATGTAGGATTAACCTCTCGACTGCCGTTCGCCCACCGGTGGCCGCGGGTCGAAATTTAAAAAAAAAAATTTTTTGAAGCGATTTTGTTCCTTATGTATAAAGAAGTTGTATGAAGAACAAAGTCAGAATCGCTTGCGCCGTTCTCGGTCTTGACATAGCAAAAATCCGCATAGCGCCAACCCATCTGAATAATTTATAATAAATATCTATGGTCAACTTGGCGTCACTTTTACAAACGGTTTTCAACTGTCATTTCATTTTCAAACAAGTATTTATGTCGTTACTTCTTCGAAAACACCTTTGAATTGGTTTTTTTCATGTAGGGTGTCTATTCAGGTTTGTAGAGAAATAAAAAAAATTATCATTTTCGTATGAATATATTTTATTAAAATTTTTTTGTCGAATGAGAAATATTTTCACATTTTTTTGTTAAAAATAGCTATTTTGGGAAAACTTGTAACGTTATTATCATGAAATATATATGAAAAATAAGGTACATTATCTGGCAAACAGAAAACAATCACAAAAAAAAACAATTCCTTTGTTTTTATACGATATTTGAGCAAAAGCCGGGAAGATAATTTCGCGTGATTTTTTCCAAAAACACCTGGCATTCAAGAGGTTAATAATCAATGCTAAAAAAACGAAGCTTATGCACATAAGATCTCCTCATGCCAATATAACCATAACTCCTAAAATTGTTTCTCATGATTTTGATTGCATCCATAATTCTGTAATACAACCATGCTCTTGTAAAAGTATTGAACTTGTTTCAAAATATGTATATCTAGGCTTAACAATAGATTGTAATTTTAAATGGGATTTACATATACAAAAAGTTTGCACAAGGCTTAGAGCTATAGTGAGCAAACTTTATAGACTGAAGTTTTTTATTCCACTGAATACCCTTAGAATAATATATCTATCATTGGCAGAATCCCTAATAAGATATGGAATAACTACATGGGGACATTCAACAAAAACAAATCTTCTTTCAGTGCAAAATTTACAATATTCCTTAGTAAAATTATTATTAAACAAAGCTGAATACGAACAAAGACATGATGTATCAAAATCATTACTATATAACTCTGTGAATTTATTATCTGTTCGTGCTATATTGTGGTTCAAAATTGCGAATCAGCATACATCTCAATCTGAGTATAATAAAATAGTGGTTCATGTTCATAATACAAGACTAACTGCAAACAATGGACTTGTTATTCCCAGATACCTAAATAAATACGGTCAAAGAACTCTAGAATACCTCGTACCAATAATTTACAACATGTTACCAAATTCAATAAAAAACTGTGAATTGACTTTCAGAAGAAAATGTATGCTAAAAAAATGGTTATGTGAAAGAATTTTTTTGTACTAACGTCCGTATTTCTAATTTTCGTTTTTAATGTTTTTTTCCATTTTTATAATCTTTTTTCTTCTTCTTTCTTTCGTTTTTCCTCTGCTCTTTATTTTATATATGTAAAAATATGTGAATGTATGTATATATAATGTATATTTTATAAATTCTGTAAAAATTATTTGTAAAAGAACCCGTTGACAAACTGATATAAATCAGTTTAACGGGACTTAATGTTCAAATATGTAAAAAAAGAATGTTAAATAAAAAATAAAAAAATAAATAAATAAATTACTGGACAGTTATAAAAAGTTCAAACTAAATACTCTAATATATGTTTGTGTTTTGAACATATTTAAAACATTGTTACGAGGTTGGTCTGTTAGGAATAAGTATTTAATTGTAACACCATATTTTCTAACGCGTCCAAAAATTTTTCCAATTTTCCTTTT
This sequence comes from Limnephilus auricula, assembly GCA_951813805.1. Taxonomy (NCBI): domain Eukaryota; kingdom Metazoa; phylum Arthropoda; class Insecta; order Trichoptera; family Limnephilidae; genus Limnephilus; species Limnephilus auricula. The sequence goes on from OX638401.1 coordinate 7,573,331, forward strand.
CCAGTTTCCAATTTCCTTTTGTTTAATAAATCAAAAATTCAATTTCCTTTGAAATCTTACAGTTTCTAAGTGGATACTTAAAACTCCCTACTTATTTATTAACCATAAATAATGAAATTTTAAAAAATATTGTATAAAATCTATAAAGATATTGAAAATTTTTATTTAAAACAAAATTATTTTTATACAAAGGATTTATACGATTAGTTCAATGATACGTCACTATCTCAATGACAATTCTTTTTTCAAACTTTCTTCATGCAGATAGATACCATAATATTGACAACATTACGAAAATGAAAGTACAACTAAATTCGACTATTTCACACAAAATTTTAATGATTTGAAATTTTAATGATAAATCATCAAAAAGGCCTTTCTATTTTTAATGAAAAGGAAAATTATAACCAAATTTACAGACAGAGGTCTAAAGATAAAGCGGTCGAGTTAATACAGGACCTCGCTACGCCGTCAACACATTAAATCAAACAGATACTGGTTAGTTGCCTTCTGTTTAAATGCGTCAGGATCCCATACAGGCATCGCGAGTTCAGGCCTCTTTGATATTTGATATTTTGATATTTGATCGTCTCTCGTCTCCAGAGAGCCATCAGGGGGGACTCCATCCAGGCAGCCATGGCAGTGATGATTGTGTACTTCGATTGGCGTAGTCTGGCTGAGAAGTGCTCTTAAAGAGTGCACTTGTCCCTCCAGTAACACGTCCGTAGCGCTGCAATATCTCGGTAAGCGCAATAGTTGGAGATTAGCATTATTGTAAACAACTTTTAGAGATAAAAGTAGGAACTCTCCAGTAGCTGTTTAAAAATTGGTAAATGCTCTATGGCTTTAGTCGTGTTTTGTAACTAGATTTCAATGGAGAGATATTTATTTATCCTTTTCTTCCCTATCCCATTTGTTTCCCCATTAAATTCAGTCACACAATATACCCAATAAACGGTGCAATAGTCCTACAGGCCCTGAACAGTTGGGAGCAGTTGACACTCTTGTGAGGTAAAAAAATAAATTCTTACAGCTTCACAAATATGCCTTTGTGATAAATTCAGTCACAATCTGCAATATACGAGTACACAGTAAATTTATATCAACGATACTATTTTCGAAATGAAAAAAATCTCAGTCAATTTCGTTAGAGTGGTTTTCTTCTTATCGTGGCTTATCTAACGATTTCAATGCCAACGGATTTAACACTTGTCTTTTTTGCAGAAAAATAAAGTTTTTTATTAGCTTGCCTAACATAATGCGTAATGGGTTTTTGTAAGTTCCGCAAGGAATCTCCCCAAAATTTGGGAGACCAACAATGTTCAAACATGAAGTTTTATGATATAAATAACATGGTTCTTATTGTTTTACGCTCACATTAATAATACCCCGGGTTGTAAGTAAAAAAGTTTGCTAAAATAAAGCTTGCTTTTAGATAGTCTCAAATTTTTTAGCGTTATTGTTGTTTTGTCCTTTACTTTTTTAATTATGCATATCATGTTGTTACAGGGAAATTTGACTTCATCCATTTTTTTCACATAGAAGGCCCTAAAGAAAATAATTCCCCTAAGGGCCTATATCATCTTTGGAGATGCTGTGTGGAAACTATTTTAAGTAAAATAAAGAAAATTATGGGAAGAAAAAGGTGTGAGGGGTGAGTACATCCCTATCTGGACAAATTGACCCCAGATTCCTACCCACCCCTCGTACATTTTTCCTTTCCAGAACTTCATATCCTTCCTTTCTCCACACAGCATCACCAAAGATGTCATAGGACCTCAAAGGTTTTTTTCCCAAGGCCTCCTGTGTCGAGTTAATTTAAAAAAAAACGTGTACGGCCACTTGAATTATTTATTATAATTAATAAATTAAGTATAATATTCTCGGTTATTTAAAATAAATAACATTTTATTAGCATACAATGAACGCTTTAAAGAGTGGAAAAAGATTTAGTAAGACCAAGGTAACAATCTCAGTAAAATAAAACAAAATCTGTTCATCTGAAATAAATAAAAATAAATGTTCAACTTAAGATCAAGTGCTTTCGGTCGCAGAGCTTTCAAATAGTCAAATAAAAAATCCAAGACTATTACAATAAGGGACAGATAAAAGCTCTTTAAAAATATATTAGGTCCTTACATATCAAATTGGCGTTTTGCCGTACTGGCAACATTGATCTCAAATATCTTCTCTTTGGTTTGGAATTCCAAATTCAAATTTATACAGCTATTTACTCATGTATTTGTGTTTCGAAAATTATATTTCATTTGTTTTTTCCTTAATTGTTTTTTTTTCTTTGCGTCACTTAGTTTACAAAATGGAAAACTTGAAATATCGCGTTATTTACGAGTACGAGTTCCACCGTGGCACCAGTGCTGCAGAAACGGCTCGAAGGATTAATGATGTGTATGGCGACGGTGCCGCAAAAGAAAACACAGTGCGTTTTTGGTTCCAACATTTTCGTTCTGGAAATTTCGACCTGCAGAACAAGCCCCGTGGACGGCCGGAGACCAAAGTTGATAGTGATGGTCTATTCCCCACCAAAACCGATTTTAAGTTGGATCACTTCGACGAGACCGCTTGTTTTTATCAATCATCATTTGTTTCCGCTCTCTTGTAAAATTAACTTTTTGACTTACGACACTTTTTAATTGAATTGTGCTATATATTTTTTATTGATTATCGTCTGGAGCCCGTGAGAATATGGTATTTCCAATTATGGGATATTGTGAGGTTGAAGGTAGTGATGAGGGGAGGAAGGTGGAAAAGTACCTTGTTTTTGAAATCTGGTTACCAAACATGGCTAAAGTCATTTCAAGCAACGTTTTTATTCTGAATAGTGGTCTTACACCAAATCGATATTAATAGTATCTTTTAGATAGAAGATGAAGAATAGGAAGGTAGTACCTGGATTCTTAGATCAGGTCACCTAACACGGCTAAAGCAATTTCAAGAAATGTTTTAATTCTGCATTGTGAAAATTGATTATTATTTCCTTGATATTTACTATAGTTTACTAGACTTGACGGAAAAAAATATTATGATTGAATACAACACTGTACAAACAAAAATGTGTTTTATTTATATGAAAAATAATAAATAATTGTTATTGCCCTTAAATGTCAATAAATGTCAAGCCACTGGAAAAATAACTTATGATATAAATATTTGTACGGAATGTTTTTTCGCTGTGCCGACAGGTATTTTGTTTAGATATTGTGACTTTTTTGTATTTAAACTGTTTTAATTATTGTTTTTTTTTTTTGTAATCCGTTTTTTAATGTCATTGTGTGAGTAATTATCTTAGGATACCAAAATTCAGGTGACTAGCAAAGATGACTGTTTAAACGCCAAAAATCATTCATCGTTAAAACGCAAAATCATTTAATCGCCAAAAATCATTCATATGATACTCAAAAGATTATAAAAAAAACCGCCGACCGCCACGTCGTCGTTTCCTAGGATATACCACAAGCTTCCGGATATTTATGTCCATTAAGTTCTGACCGCGAAAACATTACATTTAACTTATAATTTCATATTTCACATCGTAACAATATGACATAATTAGTAGGTTTGATGTTAACAATATGCTACCACAATTGCGGAGAATTATCTCGCAAAAGAACAATAAAAAACTGAATTACATTAAAATCATTTGCCGGCTTAATTTTACTATCATAAGTGTTATTATATTATTATAAGCAATAATTATTAGCCTGAAACCCTCATCCACATTGAAAAAAATTCCCGAGAAAAGATACACGCCGCCGACGGGATTCGAACCCGTGTCCTTCTGACTTCCGGTCAACTGCTCTATCCACTCGTTTCTCTTACCCGCCAAATAATTCAATGTGTACTAGTGTTTTATTCAACAATTACTGCTTATTACACGTTGGCGGCATGTATCTTTTCTCGGGAGAAATGATTGCTTATAATAATTGTTACCCTTTGTGCTATGCATAAAAAGTTTATCTTAAACATTAGTTAATCAATCAAAAAATAATAATTGTTATTATATGATATTAGTCAACATTTCACTGTGTTTTTTTTTATGAATATTAAGCCAATGAAATTCAAGTTTTCTTTATGTTTAAAAGATTTCGTTGTTGTTTCAGATTCTTGATCGAATTGAAACCTCACTTAGGTCCTCAATAATTAAAACCCGGACGAAAATCATTTACAATCGGATAATTTTCCCATGCTTACATTATAGTTTAATACTTAGTTAATTTAATTATAGTTTAATTCTATGTTTAATACTGACTACGTAATCTAATATGCTTTTATGTAAGAACATCATCTCATTACTTGTGTAAAATCATAGTTTGCTATTTAAATGCGTTTTTAATTATGTCATATTTGATATTTTCTTTACAATAATATCTAATACCGATTGTATTGTCGATTTCGTTTGTCCTAGACTTATAAAGCACTTCAATAAAATTCTTCTATAAAACTTACACATAAATAATAACAAAAAATATATATCTTAACAATTTTATTTTTTCACGTTCTTCTTCTTTCGTATGTAGGAGGATATCAGAAATCAATGAAGTATACTGGTCTGCGAGCATCTGTTAGCCAGTGTAGGACCTCAGGCGTCGCCCTGTGGACCTTATCAATCCCGCCAGTGGGCATTCGTTAACCATATGTTCGGTGGTCTACACCGCACCGCATTCACATATCGCTGACTCTTTAAGGCCCCATCTATGCAACATAGGAGCACAATGGCTATGGGAGCAACTTATCCTATTGATGGCGGATTGCCATTCAAGTTTTCAACTATTTTCTGGGGTGAGAAGTAAACAGATGAGTCTTTCTTTAGTTTTCGGGACTTCAAGCGGCATGTCGAGAGAGAAGACGACATCATCGTGCAAAAGGATTGCGCTTTTTTCATTTACATTTTTAACTCCAAATAATGTCAGTACTGGTTAAAATAATTTAAGTATGTCTCTTAACCCCATTCAGTATAATGTAATTAATGACGTGGTAAATATTAAAGGGAATTCTTTGTGTGGATGTTTTGGGCGTTTATTAATAATTTTTCACCTCTTCCTGATCTGCAAAGCTATTAATCTAGTAGAAGATCATACAACCGAGGTGGTGACGATAGCGTATACTACAATTAAAACGTTCAAATCGGCAAGGCGTGCCAGTGATTGATCGATTAGTCTAATAATATAATGTACATTGTATTGTTTACCACGTTGTATCTAAGGGCTATCTGTTTCAACTATAGCTACAGTAAAAGTTACACTAAAAGCACTTACTAAAGTTAAATTACACCAAAATTTAAACTTAATCCTTCCACACACTTGTCCACAAATATCATCTAGTAAATCCATGCAATGTAATTGTACTCTTTTAAGTATAATAAATACAAAACAAAACAAGAAAAATACGTCAACCCACCAGAGACCAAATGGGAAAATAATTCACCGACTCCAGATATTTTCATATCAGAGGGTTCGGCTCGGCAGAACTCCTAACTGGACCGATAAATCCTACTGATCCCTCAATATAAATATTTAAAAAATCTTTCGTAATCCTACATGTAAATAAAATGATTGATTTTTGCATTTTTATGTATAAATTCTTTGACAAATCTAATAAGCCGAAATTTTCAATGAGAGAGCTAGGTATAATGCCAGTAGCCGAAATAATAAATGGTAATATTTTTATAGTCTGAGAATGCCAAATTCTTTTAATCTCATTTCCTAAATCTGTATATTTTATTATTTTTTCAGAAACAGTTTTTTCAAAATTACAGTAATTTTGAATATTGAAAAATCAATGATATATGTTATTTTTAAAAAATTATTTGTAATCATAATGTATTTTATAAAATTCATTTTCTAAAAATGACAAAAACTTTGGTGAATTATTTTTAAAACCTGATTGTGCCTAAATATCGGACAGCGCTAATACAAAACATCCCGATGTAATATGTTCTATAGTTTGCGGAAAAGCCATTCATTTTCTATATAAATCATCAATTTGATTAGTGTCTTTGATTATATGCTTCCTATAATTTTTAGTATTAATATGGTAGCGCATAAAATACGAACAAACAAACATTAGTTTTATATATATAAGATTGCATTTGAAATTTATACCCATCAATGTAATATGTCATTGAAGAAGAGGATAATACTAATAATTCCAAACTAAACATGAAACAGTACAGGACACAGAAAAATAAAATATTTAGATCACGAAACACGATCATAAGTAACTTTTTGTATTATTATTTATTCTATGTCTTTAACCACTCGAGCCCTTTTTGCCACATTATGACACTATTTCCAAAACCTCAAATTGCTTTGTTGCCAAAATGTGGCAAATTTTCAAAAAAAATTTTTTTATTAAAACGACTATATAATATATTGTAGATTCAAAATATAATAAAATAAATATTCTCTAGATTCTTTAAAATGTTTTAAGGTTAAATATTTAATTATAGTTTTTTTATAAAACCTACAAATATGTGATAATAGACAAAAGATAGAGGAATCCAATGGCTACATAGAACTATAATCAGTTTGTATGTGTCCATATTCAAATTCGGAGGTATGATTTTTTTGAGAAAAAATATTTTAATTGCTCTGTCGCTCCAGTGGATAATGATTAAATATTACAATTTTAGGTTTTACTCAATATTGAATGTTAAAACTACTGTATCCATTATTAGTGTAAGTAGTTTTGTGCGTATGGTAGTACATAATATATTATTATAGATCCATGACGCAAGGTTAAGTGTGGGTAATATGTATTACAGAGAATTAAGTGATTGATAGCGACAGTATAATAATGCCAGTAGGAGATGAAGGCTGCACACCACCACTCGCTGCTTATCGGCGGATTAACGCGCTTATCTTACTGTAATTCTGATTGTAATGGCTAATGGAGTGCGTTGTTTGGTGAGGAAGCCATGACGAGGATTTCGGCTTTCTAATTATACCACAGAAATAGAATGCGTTTTATTTTATATAAGTAGATACTCTGTTGTGTTTTTTTTTTTTAAATGGGAATACCGCACAAGAGTCCCAACTGCTCCCAACCGCCTGAAGCCAGTGAGACTATGGCATCCCCAATTGGGGTATGATGTGAGGTTGAAGGTAGTGGGGAGGGGAACGATATGGGGAGGGAGAAGGTGGGGAAGCACCTGGCTATTTAGATCTAGTCTAAATACAGCTAAAGCCATTTCAAGCTACGTTAAAATTGGACAACACTATTTATTCACAATCATATGTGTACGAGCGTCCAAAGCATAACTCGTAAAAACAATTTTTTCATAAAATAATAAAACTCGCGCCATCTACGAAAGAGTATGTTATGAATTCTCTCAGAAACTGGGCGTACTGTACAGGGCTCGCAGATGCTTTAATAATATACCTGCTTAAACGGTACAAATCGCAAGTGCGCCCCACGGATGAATTTGGTAGCCACCTCTGGTCTGGAGATCCACAATACTTGAAAAAAAACGCTTTACGCAGAAACGGGCGGTCCGTTTGATTGATTCTCTTAACAAACGGATTGCAATCTTTAGAGTACAGGCGTGCGTTAGGTGGGAATGCTATCCTTTTCTACCGGTATTTCAATGGAAGATACTCCGAGTAACCAGCATCATTCATCCTCTGGGAACCGTTGCATAGTCAGGAAATACGCCAAAAGCGCGCCAAACACATGTAGACGGTTGTCATTTGTCACATGAGAACGGGTCAATCTACGACTCGTTCTTGAGTTCAGCAGCTCGGTTGCGGAACGATTTGCCGGCATCTGTGTTTCCTCCCTCCTACAACATGGGTCTCTTCAAGAACCATGTTCACTCCTTGCTCTCCTCAAAAAGACCCTCCACACAGCATCTTCATAGTTGAAATTATTTTCCTCAGGGTCTCCTGTGTGGAGTTAATGCCAAAAAAGTATTACCTTAATTATAGATGTTAAAATATATATATAATAATCTCTATATCTTCATATATAAAAATCTCTATATCTTTATATATAAAAATCTCGCGTCACAATGTTCGTCCAGGATAAACTTCGAAACTACTTTGATTACTACTACGATTTTGATGAAATTTTGGATTACCGTGTGTAATTTGGTCCAAATTAAAAGATATGATATTTTTTATCTCGATTTATTATCGACCTCAATATTTATTTTTGCGAATTAAATGTTTGTTATGGGACAATGATTTGAATTTATTTGTCAGTTCTATACGTTTCTGACAGATGGCGGTGTGAGTTAATTTATTGACACAACACTTGGTTATCTAGGTTAGGTAACCATCCATCCTGTCTATCCAACACATTTAAGGAATGCCACGCCAGACGCGCCTAAATAATAAAAATTCCTAAACCTTTACCAGTTTTTCTTTGGCTTGAACGTATCTATGAAGGGAATATACGTGAAGAATATTTCTTAGGTTTTTTTCTCATTTTCGAGTTGATAAGTTGAAAAACAGAATATAAACAAAAGCAGTTAAAGCCGGCAAACACCGTTCTTACGACACTGCGATACTTTTTTTCAAATCCGTGTTAATGAATAAAAATCAGCAGCCTTTCTTTCTCTTGTTCTAATTTTTTTATATTAGACTTCCGAATAAAAGTAAATATAAATATATGAAACCTTAGTCACAAATTCTTATAAACAATTCTGATTCATTCTCATAAGAAATTTATTTTCACAATTATACAATTTTTTTGCAAATTTACAAATAAATGGCACAAATGAATATAGTCAATGTCTGTGCTTCTTTGTGCTTTTCAGTTTTTAGTAATTCGACGTCTTGATAAACGTTTTTTTCTCCTTTATTATTTTTTTATATTTTGCTGTTTGGCGAAAAAAAAATCAAGCATGAATCCGTTGTCACAAACTCTCGTTAACAATTCTGATTCATTCTCATAAGAAATGAAAGGGTTGTATTCTTCTATTCCATCGGTTTTCAACCTGTGGTACGCGTACCCCTTCGGGTACGCGATGCAAATCTTGGGGGTACACAGTAACGTGACACGTGTGTAGGTTTTAAAACTCAGCTCAACGTTTTCAAATTTCGGCGGTTTATTTTATTTTATTTATTTATTTTTTTATACATATATTATACATTATTTATTGAATGTTTTGGCTGCCCAACTAGGAAGAATCCCGTTTTAGGGCAGTCAAATTAGGATGATATATTGAACACAGATATTTAAATAATACAAAAATAATAATAAAAAGTCCTATATAAAATTATGTTCGGTGGTTTGGCAGCCTGCCGCACCCCCATTATCAGTCAGTCAGCTCTACCTATGTGAAACTGAACCAAAGTAAGCTCAAAGGTCACACTGACTGAATGTAAACATTGTATGATTGATTATTATTCAGGATATAATGTGACTTTTATTTTGTCTACTGATACATGAGAAACTTTTTTTTCCATTTTTTTTTAAATACACTTTGTGAGTTTGGAGTTGTGTATGGAGAATATGATTTTTTTCGTCAAAATGAAAAGACGTGGAACAAAATTTGTTCAATTTTAGATTCACTGCTTAAAATACCCAAAGTCGTGTTAAAAAATTGCATTAATTGTATTTGTATGACTTGATTGTAGAATTCAAGTACCTTATAATGAGAGCATTAACACAATTACAAATGTAACTTTATTCTTTTCTACAAATTATTTCATTTCACGTGTGTACAAGATAGATGGAGGGTACGGGATCCAACAAATTAATCAGTAAGAGTCAAGGGGTATGCAGGCTCAAAAAGGTTGACAACCGCTGCTGAATACAGTATATATATAGAGTAGAAATATTATGCCGGTAAATATAAGTTGCTTAGATATGTTAAAAATACTCCTGACAGATATGTTCATTGGATATAATCAATGATTTTTCTTTTAAAGGAACTTTTTGTTTGCATTCCAATGTCAGTAGGTAGTGAATAGCTTAGTAGCATTGTATTTAAAACTTCTTTGCCCATAAGAGGTTAGACGGATGGGATGTTAAAATTTTTTGTATGTGTTTAGAATAGTATCAGTTAACCTAGATAATAACATAATAACAAAGTAGCGAAAGGAAAAAAAAGAGGACATTAAAGAGTATGAAGAGTTGATTATTTTTAATTGATAAACTAATGTTTAAGACAAGATTTTAAGCATAGCACAAAGGGTAACAATTATTATAATCAATTATTATCTACCTGAAACTCATCCACATTGAAACAATCTTCCGAGAAAAGATACATCTCGACGCCACCTAGTGGGAAAGTTAGCACTTACAATGCCTTTCTCGTATAAAAATAAAGTTGGTTGTTGCAGGTGAAAAAAATGTAGTAAGCCGAATGAAACATTAGTATATATTGAATCATTTTGCGGGTATGAGGTAACCCGCCGTAGCTCAGTGGATTAAGAACACCTGACCGGACATCAGAAGGGCGCGGGTTTGAGTCCTGTCGGCGGCATGTATCTTTTCTCGGAAGATTGTTCCAATGTGGATGAGTGTTTCAGGCTGATAATTATTGCTTATAATAATTGTTACCCTTTGTGCTATGCATAAAATCTTGTCTTAAACATTAGTTTATCAATTAAAAATAATCAATATTTGACGAGTTAAAGTACTTCACCAAAAAATGTAGACGTGATATGTATCGACGCCATCTAGTGGGAAAGTAAGCACTTACAATGCCTTTCTCATATAAAAATAAAGTTGGTTGTTTGCAGGTGAAAAAAAAAGTAGTAAGCGGTAGTTGTTGAATGAAACATTAGTATTTATTGAATCATTTGGCGGGTAAGAGGTAACCCGCCGTAGCTCAGTGGATTAAGAGCACCTGACCGGACATCAGAAGGGCGCGGGTTCGAGTCCCGTGGGCGGCATGTATCTTTTCTCGGAAGATTGTTTCAATGTGGATGAGTGTTTAAGGCTGATAAATTATTACTTATAATAAGTATGAAAATTAGCTAATTAAGTAAAACATGAAGAAGCGCGTAAATAGCATCGAAAGTTTACAGGAACTGGATGAAAATAATAGTCATAATTATAATAGTATAAGCGTAGTTAACCACTCGAGCGCTTTTTGCCACATTATGGCCCTATTTTCAAAACCTCGGACTGCTTTGTTGCCAAAATGTGGCAAATTTTCAAAAAAATTTTTTTTATTAAAACCCCTATATAATATTTTGTACATTCAAAATATAACCAAATAAATGTTATCTAGATTCTTTAAAATGTTTTAAGGTCAAATATTTAATTATATATTTTTTTATAAATCCTACAAATATGTGATAATAAAAAAAGATAGGGGAATTCATTGGCTACATAGAACTATAATCAGTTTGTATGTGTCCATATTCAAATTCGGAGGTATGAATTTTTTAAGGTGGGAAGAAAAATTTCCTTTAGCAATCCGAGAAAAAATATTTTAATTGCTCTGTCGCTCCAGTGGTTAAGTAACTTAATTAGCTTATTTGACGTATTATTACTAAGTTAAACCAACATGTGAATGTTTTTTTATTAGTTTTGTTCTTTATCCGACCGGACATGTGTCAGGAAAACACGAACGTAATTAGTTAATTGGTAATATAAAACAAACAACGTATTCAGTGAGGTGTTTTTTGTGGCCTTGAGGAATATTATATCCCTCATAGCCGATGTCATCTTTGGAGATGCTGTGTGGAGAGTCTTTTGGTGGAAGGAAATAATGACCATGTTGTAGGAGGATAAAAACCCAAAGGGTGGCAAACGTCAACCATGTGAATTATTGGGTGCGCGTTTGGCGAGTTTCCAGACCATAACCTGGTGCCGAAGGAATCAATGATATAGGCGCTCAGGGGAATTGTTTTCCTTGGGGCCTCCTGTGCGGAGCTAATGTACAAAAAAAAAGTTTCTCGGAGCATCATCCGTTGACTTACCGGTAGAACAAAGACAGCATTCCCAAGTATGCTCTAAATATTGTAATCTGTCTATTAAAATATGTCCCTTAAGGTGAAGACATGCGAAAAAATGCAAAATCGTACAAAATCTTGTGTTTTAGTTTTGAAAATTTGATCGCTTAGAAATAATATAGATGCTTCAATTAAATACTGTAAGTAGAACACATCTTGGCCTTTGAAGTGATCGAGTATTTTTTTGATAACCTTTTTAATAAGCTTAGAAAAATATTATGCGTCTGACCTATAAGAAATGGTTGAAAGTGAAAAATCTTCTATTTACAAATCCTTTTTTATGGTGTTGTTTTATTAAATAATGTAGCTTATTAAGTTTCTTATAAAGTGATCGGAAACATTTTAATATTTGTATCTGAACTTCACAAAATAAAATAAAACGTGCGTTTTGGCGACGTTTCTTTTCAGTGAATAAAAATAGGCGGTACCCAACGAATTTGTAACTGCGAATTACACCCTTCTGCCATGTACAGAAGGATTTTAGCTCGTCGCCCATTTTACGCCCAGAGCCCGGGGCAAGCGGACATGCCTTAGTATACGCGGCGCTTCGATCTTTAAAAATATACTTGCGGAATAACAAAATACTGTTGTTTGCTAGAGATTAGGGTTTTTATTGGTAAGCGCCCAAAAATCGTTCGCTCCGCCCATTCCGAATGAGTCAAGGACTAGTGGATCATCTCAAACACATTAAGATTCTAAGTTCTCCAAAAAATATATGTTATTTTTTAAAATAATCTCTTTATACTGTCGAGTCGAAACTGTAATTTCTTAAAATTCCCTCGGTGGAAAAAAATCGCACAGTATGCTTCGAAAACAAAAAAAACACATAAGTTTCTGTTATTTAACACATCATAGGTTTGAAAAAATTCACAATATTTCTTAAAATGCTGCTTGGTATTGTCGAGAGATTTTTTCTCTATTTTAAATGAATCCTATATTATTAAACATTTTCACATTTTTTAGCTAGAATATTATCGTTTTTAATATTAGCGCGCTCCCTCTAACTTTCGCATTTACGTATCTCCCCTTCTTCTTCTTTTTGAGCGGTAGAAAATCGGAATGCCAGGCCTTCAAATATTTTCGTGCTACAGAATGGAGGTAACTCTCAAATTTAATAGTAACTTGCAATTTATTCAGGGTAGGTGAAGCTACAGTCAATCATTCTACGAACAAAGTATCGCAGTTGCAAAACGCAGTTGAACTGAACTTATATTATATTATAGTAAAATTAAGGATTAAAAAACTTGGACGTTTTGATAATCTGTAGGTAGTAGGTATAACAATCACCCTTTTGCGCTAATTTGCACCCGTTAAACACCTGGCCTTTTATTGGGTTTTAAGTGATTTTCCGTTGTTTTATCGTTGATTTTCCTATATTTCCAGGAAACCGCGAATTTGAATGCCGGCCTAGTCCAGCGGTAGGGCGTTGGACTGCCATTCCGAAGGTCGCGGGTTCGAACCCGGCGTGCGCAAATAAATTTTATTTAATTGATTTGTGTTATATCACAATTAATTATTTAATATAATATATATTATATTTGCGGCACGTTGCAGAGTGGAAGATACTCTTAATATCGCCCTGGTGTAAGACCACCATTCAGAATTGAAACGTTGATTGAAATGGCTTTAGCCGTGATTAGTGACTAGATCTGAAAAGCCAGGTACTTTTTTTTTATTATTCACTATAAAAATAAAAATAAACCAACTAAAATCCGATTTATGACATATTTCTCTTGAACAGTTAAAGTTTTTTAAATCCTTAAAATATGTGTTTTATTTGAAGATAATATCAATACATTTGTAGAGACGAAATCTTAATTATATAAAATTCCCTCGCTTGTAAAAAATCGCAAAATTTGCTCCGAATTTGTTTGTTTTGTTATTAGACGTGTAATAAAGTATGAAAAAAATCACAGTGTATCATTAAATACAACTTAGGCATTTGTCGTGTGATTTTTGATATTCTATAAACGAGTCACGTTTTATGGGGTAGTCCATCCGCAGGTAGTCGGGCAACGTCTACCATGTATTGTTACATTTATTCCGGCCAGATCGGTTTAGTTGGCGCGCCACCAAAATAGCTGTAACTCCGAAAATAATTCGAATTTCGAAAAATCCTTTTAAGGACACATTTTTAAAGATCTAGGCTTTGAAAATATGTTTAAAAAAAAGTTTTTTTCGAAATTCTTGACCAGAATACCCAAACGTTTTTCAAGCCAATAGTTTTACAACACTTTCTTAGAAAATTAACTATATATTTATTATATAAAATTTTATTGTTAATGTTATATAATGAATATAACATTAACAATTAAATTTTCTCACCAATTTTCCCAGAAAACTACTTACAACACACATACAACTCGTACAACACACATACAACCTCACACTTGTGCTTATGAGTTAATTAAAAAACTTTTTCTTCATCCGTTTGTCAAAAAAAAATGACAATTTTAATTTGAAGATCCAGATCATTGGATCTTTTCATACTGCCCACTTGAATAAATAAAATATCAAAAATGATTATTCAACGGTTTTAGTTATGTATTGCAAAAGTGTTTAGCGGGAAACTTCAGCCTTTCTTGAAAGTTTTGAATCAGTCACACAACTTAAAAACATTTTTCTTGCATATACTTAGACGAAATTTCGAGGATCGACCTTTAGTGCAGAAAAAAATAAAGTTAAAATGTAATTTAAATTAAGTTAAATTAAATTGTTTGATGCATTTCAAAAGTTTTCGTTTTATAAAATACAAAAATTTCTTGACTAAATTTTGTTTAACTTTCCGAATGATAAGAATCAACAGTATCCTAAAAGTGTGAGTACGTATTTTTTTAAATCACTTAAGAATAATAAAAATCGACGTTGTTGAAACGACGTTGTTTGACTTGGGAGACATTTTTTTTATCTGCGTACTATACTAGTTTAATTAAAAAAATACTACTTTATAAAATAGATATAGTTTTACACACTGACTGCAAACTTAACAATGTCGATCTTAAGGTATCGTACCATTATCATGCAGCCAGCGAACAAATTGAAAATGTATAAATTGGCCCAGCTAAAAAGGTTGATAATCACTGATCTACATATATGTTATTTTATCATATTAAATGCTTTAAGTTCCTTCGGGTGCGTATCTCGAAAAAATATAAACAGACATATTGTGTTAATGGTTTTACTACGGTATAACATTGCCTTCAGAAGGCAAAACAGCTATCATAGATCCAATTAAAAAAAAACAGCCAAACATAAGATAATGTTTTTGTTTTAATTAATAAAACGTAACAAAAATTATCAATTACATCCTAATTACGATGACCTCGATTCGGATAAAAATTATTTTGATGTTATTTAATCAAAGTCTTAATTAAATTTTTGGTTTATTTTCCGGAAGTAACAATCTACTTACATCATAGTTACCGCGTATTTGTTTTTTTTTTTTTGATAATTAACCCCTTTTTTAACCTAATCTGCTGCTTCCAAGGTTATTATTAAAATAATTAGGTAGTAGAAATTAGTACTATAATTGATGTCGCTACAGTAAAATCATTCTTTACTTTTAAACACATTGATGGCTCTAAGGCGTGGTGCTCTTTGTTAAATTAAATATACACTAATATTTTGAACTGCAAACACGAACGTGCTCGGTTCGTTTTAATACTGAGTACCCTACCTACTTGCTTTATAATCAGAAATATTTATTTATTTATTTAGAATTTACGGCACTAGTGCCATTTACATACATAAGTTTTTTTTTTTTTTACACAGACATAGATAGTACAGTATTAAATTTTGATGAGTGAAAATTATATAATTATATTGAAACACATAACAAATAAAATAATAATGACTTTAAGAAAGGCGGAATCAAAAACAAAAACCTGTTATACAGTGACCTCATTAAAATGTTTAATTAGTGTAGCTTTATACTTCACAAGGGGTATATTAAGAATATCGGCGATTTTAGCATAAAAGTTACCAAGTTTAATTTAATTTAATGTTATAAATTTATAATAAATAAATTTTTTGAAAAACTTACCTTTAAATCACAGCAATGGGAAAATTATTCATTTTGGAATAACTTTTATTAAAATTCACTAAAATTTTAACTGAATTTAGTGTTCTATGATATATTTTTTTATATTTATTCTATTTTAGTGGTTAGGAAGGTATTTACTTCTATTAAACCTACCGAAAAAATAAAGTTTTTATTCAAGAGATCACTAAATTTATGCAAGTATTTGGAAGAAACCGACAAAATGTTTCCAAATGTAATTTCTGAATTTTATTTTTGTTTTTGGTAAAGTATGTTTTTCACTTAGTATTTAATATAATTTTAAACGAAAAAAACTACGTCCAACACTGAAAATAGTTTTTTTTTAAAGTTAATTTTATCTTGATTACATATCTTGATTATTATACTGACAAATTCATTAAATGTAATTAGATTTTAAATTTACACGAATTTGATTTTACAATATATTTATTTAAAAAAAGTTTTTTCCGTTGATTAATATTTTTACTGAGTAATATCAAATTGTCTTGTAATAATGTTGCATTAGGGGTGCATTTATGCTCTTCACAGAAAGTTGTATATCCGCGACGCCTAAGGCTGACGTGAAGGAGGTTATCAGAGCGCGCCGCGACGCTGTACGAACGCGGGAATACACTGAAACTGAAGTCTCGAGCAAAAACACTAATCGTACTTTACTCGCCAAACTTTCAAACTTCGCAACTGCGCATGCGTCCCACGCAAATTGCCGCCAATCTTGCTTCGTTTATGTTTCATACAATTCACAATACACCTATACAGTTACAATTTGTCTGCTGTAAGTTATCTACTTGTGCAGTGTGTGCACTGCACAGGGACAATTTTATAATATGATGAAGTAAACAATAACAGAATGGAAGTCGTACATTTTGAATGTACTTTAATTTCATCTCATTTCGTTCTCTTCTTAGTAATAAAGTTGAATTTCAGTACATGAAGACACTGACTTGCGAAAGAAATATAACAGATTCGGAAATGTTCGGAAAAGAAAAAGATTCACACTTCAAAATTCACACTTCTAGAAAAATTTCTAGACGTGTGAATCTATGGTGATTTGAAATAAGCTTATGTCACCAATTCACATAAAATTTAATAAGACTGTTCGGTAATAGGCGCCAGACAGACAAATAAAATTGATTTTCTGTTCAAGAAATAATTCTGATATTTGAAAAAGTTTTATCAATTTCATCCGAGGTGAGGGAAAATAGATAATCAATTTCTTCTGAAGTGAGGGAAAATGTTTGATCAATTACATCCGATGTGAGAGAAATTATTTGATCAATTTCATCCGAAGTGAGAGAAAATGTTTGATCAATTTCATCCGAAGTGAGGGAAAATTTTGATCAATTTCATCCAAAGTGAGAGAAAATGTTTGATCAATTTTATCCGAAGTGAGGGAAAATGTTTGATCATTTCATCCGATGTGAGGAAAAATGAACGTTTGATATCCATACCAACTTAATTCGAAGTCGATTTTAGATTTAAAATTGGTAAATAATGTACAACATATTATAATTTTATAATTTTGAGGGGCAAGTATCGAGAGATCAACTGTCGGATCACCCGATCACTAAGTTGATTATTAAGAAACTATGTAGGTAATTTTTAAGTTTTTGTGTGTATTATATACTTACAATATACGAAAAAATAACAACCTTCCCCCCTGATCCCGAAAAGTATCTCATGCTACACTACTGCTGCATATATTTTTACTCTATTTTCTGGACAATAGTGTAAGCATTTGACGAAATGTATACCTTAAGATAAATGATTTTTGTTTGAAACTACAGGATTTATAAATAAGTTTGCAGAGTTTATATTTTCTGGCAAAAGTTTTTGCGAAGTTTTCTTTTCGTTTGTATCAATGTCGGTTCAATGAAAACTCAATAAAGTGGCATTTTAACACCCCTTTGAAAAGTCATTAAAAGGTATGAAATTAAAAACGAACCTAACCTAACCTAACCTAACTTAACCTAATCTTACATAATTATCCAATTTCCTTTTTTCATCACTTTAAATAACTTTTCAAAGTGATGAAGAGCCAATTTGTTGAGTTTTCCGGTCACTATGAATGTCATATTCCTTTGAGTAGTCTTTAATATTTGAATTTTGGTTTATTTGACGGCGAGAGGAAAATCATAGACATTTTTGTGCTGTTTTTGTCGAAAACTCTACTTTCCTGGTAACATTACAAAACGGCTACATAATAAGCCAGAAGATTGTTCCATGATTTTCATAATTTCCACAAACTATCTCACACTCTCCATGAAAACTCATCTATTAAAGACGATACTCTTATATTTTTTTAACTACCGCACACGATTCCCAACTGCTTCCAACCGCCTAGAGAAAGTGAGACTACGGCCTCCTCAATTGGGATATATTATGAGGCTGACGGTGGTGGGGAGAGAAAGGAGAGAAGAAGAGAAACGTAGCTACTGTGCACAAAAAATATAATCACATACTTTTTTAAAAGCATTAAATAAATCTTTCAAGCAACGTTTCGAAAGGAGACAACAATATTATGTGTAATCAAAAGTAATTTACAAACAGTTTATGGTATTTAGACAGATGATATTAAAAGTTTGATGCTTTTTCATTTATTTCAGAAAATTAAAAGTTTGATGCTTTTTACAGTTAATTACCGAAAAATAAAAGTTTGATGCATTTTACAGTTAATTACAGAAAATTTAAAGTTTGATGCATTTTACAGTTAATTACAGAAAATTAAAAGTTTGATGCATTTTACAGTTAATTACAGAAAATTAAAAGTTGATGCATTTTACAGTTAATTACAGAAAATTTAAAGTTTGATGCATTTTACAGTTAATTACAGAAAATTAAAAGTTTGATGCATTTTACAGTTAATTACAGAAAATTAAAAGTTGATGCATTTTACAGTTAATTACAGAAAATTAAAAGTTTGATGCATTTTACAGTTAATTACAGAAAATTTAAAGTTTGATGCATTTTACAGTTAATTACAGAAAATTAAAAGTTTGATGCATTTTACAGTTAATTACAGAAAATTAAACGTTGATACATTTTACAGTTAATTTCAGAAAATTAAAAGTTGATGCATTTTACAGTTAATTTCAGAAAATTAAAAGTTTGATGCATTTTACAGTTAATTACAGAAAATTAAAAGTTGATGCACTTTACAGTTAATTACAGAAAATTAAAAGTTGATGCATTTTACAGTTAATTTCAGAAAATTAAAAGTTTGATGCATTTTACAGTTAATTACAGAAAATTAAAAGTTGATGTATTTTACAGTTAATTACAGAAAATTAAAAGTTTGATGCATTTTACAGTTAATTACAGAAAATTACAATAATTAGATAACCAACTAACTAACTAACCATCACGCCATTTCCCCGCAAGAGTAGGCAGAGAGGACGGACCGCCAAACAACTCGGTCTTTGCACACACTCCTTGCCTCATTCACATTCATACACCTTCTCATACATACTCTTCTATTATTCTGACTCTTGACACGGCCCGACTAAAGTATCTGATTCACTTGATCGTGCCACGTCTTCCTTGGGCGTCCTCGGCTTCTTCTACCATTCACATTCGCGTCATAAATTCTCTTTACACTCCTTTCTTCATTCATTCGCTCAACATGCCCAAACCATCTAAGCGTCCCTTTCTTTATCTTACTAATTACGCTCATATCAGCCTTGCATTCTTTTCGGATCTCCCAATCCCTCACACGATCATACATGGTTTTACCACACATACGCCTCAGAGATCTCATTTCTACAGCATTCAGTCTACGTTCATCTTTTCTCTGCCAGTTCCATGCTTCACTGCCATACATCAGGGTAGGTACCAGTACTGCATTGTGGACTGCTAGTTTCGCTTCTGCGGACAACTTTTTTTGACTCCAACGGCGTTCAATCCTCCATTAATGGAGTTACCTGCATTCACCCTTCTTCCAATATACCTACCAGCCTTCCCATCTATCGTAAACATATTTCCCAAATATACAAACTCATCCACCTGCTCCAAGTATTCATCATTCACAACTAGATACATAAAATTTACATAATAATAATACTAATTAAACGTCTCAGAACAACAATACATAATATGATGGGCGGAGATGGATTGCCGGAAACAAGTTAAAGATAGGGCTGTAGGATGTTTTTTTTTTATTGGATAAATTAATTAAGTTATAAAGTAAGAATTCTGACATATTTGTATTTAATGATTTCAAAATTTTAAAGCCTCTAAATAATATAATTTAATATCAATACTGTTTTTATATAACATGCGAATGCCTGAGATTTTATTAATTTGTTGAGATTAAGTGATTGTTTGTGTTATTTAAAGAAAACACACGACTGAAGTAAAACTTAAATATGTTTATATGTATGAAATATAAACATGCATATACATATAAATATATTAATTTTCTACAAATATTTATTTTAATTTATTATCGTTCGCCTAGCCCGATTACACTTTTCGTAACGCTCTTCGCATTCGCCAGCTAACTCCCCAAGTCAAGCGTATGTAAAGAAGTTTTACTTCAAAAAAAGCAAATAATATAACTGCGTATACGAGCTGTCAAATCATAATAATAAACATTACTTGAGGCCTACTGTTCACAGAACTGTTGAATACTAGATACCTAGATATGTAAAGGATATTAACGAGTCCTAACACTCCTGAAGCAATCATTATGAGTGAGTAGTGTGATGATGTCATGGTGATATGTAGTCCTTTCCTGTGATTATGTATCGTTGTGGTCTGTTGTTATTATTAATAGCAGCGAGTAACCTATGAATTCAACTACCAGATTACTGTAGTACAAAAATTACTGTATGTTTTTCATAGACTATATTATTATATATTATAATTTCGGATGTGTACACACGACGTAACATTTTGAAATTTGAAATTTTAAAAAAAAATTCTTCTTAGGGGGATTCCATACTATAAAATTTATTTACGGTTTACGTTTTATTTATTTATTAAGTTTTTTTTTTTTTTTTTATTTATTTATCAAAAATACATTTGTACAAAATAAGGGTAGTCCCACAAAGCTGTCATACGGCAGCTTATCTGCAGGTTCTACAATTTATTACTCTTAATATTATACATAAGGAAATATTTGTTAATACATATTATATAGTTTTAAGGACACATTAGGATAGATCACATAATAATATTAGATTATTTGAATTACATCTATAAGATATTACATCTATAAGGTAAGTCGGAGTTTATTATTCGGTATTCGAACCCATGAATAGTGACTACATATTGGATACGTTGGCCGAGTTTTCTAACTATTGCAAGTATTTTATTTTTATTTTTAAAAATAATCGTTATAGTATGGATAAGCTATAAGGAGGATGCTGAGAAACTCCCTTAATATATTTTAAGTAGGTACATAGGTAAAATATTGTAAAAATAATCAATAGTCAGCAAGGTATTTTTAATAATAATAATCGTAAATGTTGTTTTTGTTGTTACATTCCTTGTTACATACATTTTTGTACCGAGGAATAATGTAATAATAAAGTAAATAATAAGTAGATATGATGATATCCTCCGTGGGATTTCCTGTGCTGAGAATTTTATTTGCACATTAAAATTTTATTATATGTAGTATTTCTAAATGTAAAGGTGTCTTCCGAAATAATGATAAAGTAATTTTTTTAAATTGTTTTTTAATGCAGTTGAGTGGTTTCGATTTCATTTTGTATTTGGTGTATATTTTCTTTGTCTGATCTCCCTATATTTGTAATTATTGTTATCTATGTATGGCCTCCGTGGTCGAGGGATGAGGTTCTCAACTTACAATCCGAAAGTCGCGGATTCAAAACCCAGCACGCGCAAGTAAATGTTATTTGGTCGAATTGTTTTATTTCTCAATGTAATCATTTAAAATAACCCAAGTTAATTAAAACATGGTGGACATATGATACTCTCAACGTCACCCTGGTGTAAGACCAACAATCGAAAAGAATTGAAACATTAATTGAAATGGCTTTGGCCATATACGTTTTTAGATTTTCACGGCCAAAAGCATTTTCGTTGTTTGTTTTTGGGGTGTTATACCGTGTTGCGCTATCTCCTTCTTTAGCCGACGTTTCGGACAGGGGCAGATCCGGCAAGTCCGACAGATACACATCGTCCGAACGCTGCAACGCTGTCCGAAACGTCGGCTAAAGAAGGAGGTAGCGCAACACGGCATAACACCCCAAAAACAAACAACGAAAAGGCTTTGGCCATGTTTGGTGACCAGATCTGAATAGCCAGGCACTCCCCCCGCCTTCCTCATCCCCATCTCCTTTCCCTCCTCACTGCCTTCAGCCTCACAACATACCCCGATTCGTGAGGCCACAGTCTTTCTGCCCTCAGGCGGTTGGGAATCTTGTGCTTGTACTCATTATTTACATTAAAACAATAAAAAAAAACATATTTCAACCTTAACCATTTTCGGATTTAAAGTTTTTGTAATTTTAATGGGATCGAAATCATCTACTTTTCTAATAACACAATGTCTAATGACTACTATTCGTTCCTACTGAAACTTGAAAATATATTTCTTTACTGGGAATAGGTGGTTATTGTTAAAAACAATTAAAATATGTTTAAGTTTGAAATCAATTAAAAATAAATAAATAATCATAGGTAACACTTGTTTTATTGTATATAAGGAACTACATTTACCTGTATGATATATCGCTTGCTGAGGATTGGTTTGTACTATGTCCACAAAAACTCATATTGAGAAAACGAGGTTTGAAGTTTAAAAAAAATCTTTTTTTTTCCTTTACTTTCAACTAATTGTTATAAATAATAATATAAAATACAAGAGTTAATCTACCTGTAAGTAAAAGAATAACATAATTGGTTGAATTTTTATCTGAATAAAAGCAAAATCAAAATCAAGAACGTAAAAGGACACTTTTTTTAAACAAAATAGTTAAAAAATGAATTTTTGTTTGTACAATGACCATATTTAATGTTGGTTTATACTATATCCATACACAGATCAGAGATAGACCAAACCAACAGTAATTTCATCCTTTGGCACATAAAACTATAATAATTTAACATTCACATACATAAGATTTTAATAAATAATAATAAAATTAAAAATATTAAAATTTCTACATTAGAAATTAGAAAAATTTGTATTGTCATATGAATAAATAAAATGTATGGGGTAATCGAATTTTAATAATTTTTACATACGCGTACATAAGGTTTAAACAAATAATAGTAAAAAATTAGTATTTGCCAATGGACATAGCCAACACTCATTTTTTGTAATTACTATGGAGATAGAACAAAAAGTTATGTTAAAAATGTAAGTTCAAGCTGAAATTTTTTTGTGTGGATATGGTAGATAAAAAAATGATTAATATTCACAGTTTTAAAAAAAACATAAATGGACATGGTACAAACCAACCCTCAGCAAGCGATATGTAGAGTAGAACGGAAAAGGTAATATTTATATCATTCATAATGGATTAAAATTGAATAAATAACTTCTCGAGACTGATGCGTCACGTAGGTAAGTACTTAGTTAGATTGTACTACAATTTTATGGGTTCGGGTCATGGTCCCGAAAATTCATTATTCCGAAAGCCAAAATCCTAACAGCTGGATTTCTTGAAATTTTCATGAATAAATTCTCAATTTAGGAGGCGTATGTGGGTACCGCCGCCCGGCACCATTTATTGGATTACGAACGTCCCTGCCGTAGGTCGCCCCTTTGCAACTTTGGTGACTTAGTAGAGGTGCCCAGGTTCATGGGGTGAGGTTTGTCTAGGACCTGGCGGCGGATGCATTTGCTCACCTACTGCATGGCGGCCTGGATTGGGAAAGATTGGTCGAGGGAACATATTGACTTCTCCAGCTGGAGACTCTAGAGCCATCGCTTTGCACCGCAGTGGGAGGGGCGGATTCATACATCCGTCACTCCTGGACTTTGACCCCTAAATTCTTATCAAATCCTCATACCTTCTTCTCTAGAACCTCCCTCCTTCCTTTCCCCAAAAAGACCTTCCACACAGCACAGCATCCCCAAAGCTGACGTAAATTCAAAACTGACGTAGGAAATTATTTCCCTCAGGGCCCAGAGTGTTGGGTGAAAGTTCCTAAAAATGTTTCTTTCTCGTTGTTAGCCACCCGCTACGAAAATTGTCATTATTTCAAACACAAAAATACTAAAAAAAAATATCTCCACTGTGCTCTCGCAAGTTTATATATTTGTTGGCGTTATTGCAGTTTTGCTAGAGATCGTTTTTGTGTTGTGAATTATTTGTTTTAAACATTACGGCCATCTTCTTGGATAAGCCAATATTGGCCGCCAATATTCTACACATTGACCGTCAAGACTATAAAGGCTATTAAGGGAGTACTCGATTTACTTTAACCTGAGATTCCTGATGTTATTTAGAGTAAAAATGTAAATGATAGTTTGGTCCCCGTTTTCTTTTTTTTGTTTTTTTTTTTCTTTAAAACCAAAATCAATAAAAAATCTTCCACGTGTCATCACCCAGCCAAGTAACTGCCAAATCCTCGCCCGAATGTCACCGAAGGCTAAAATTTCATTATCATTTTTACCTCAAATAATGTCAGGAATCATTGGGTAATTTACGTCCCCATTCTGTATATAGAAGGTCAAGATTATTAATCGACAATAGGCAATAATAGTTTTCCAGCTCCTTTTAATTCTAAATAGATCTTTCGAGAGTTTATACTGCTTCAGACAAACGGGTACCAGCTTTTTAGTAAAGATGACAGTTCTAAATAGGAGGCTAAAATTTCATTATTATTTTTACCTCAAATAATGTCAGGAATCATTGATGGTCAAGCAATTACTTGGCAATAGTAATAATATAATAGTTTCCCGGCACCTTTAAATTCCAAATGGAAAAGTTGTCAAAACAGACCTTTCGAGAGTTTTTACTGCTTCAGACAAACGGGTACCAGATTTTTAGTAAAGATGACAGTTCTAAATAGGAGGCTAAAATTTCATTATTATTTTTACCTCAAATAATGTCAGGAATCATTGATGGTCAAGCAATTACTTGGCAATAGTAATAATATAATAGTTTCCCGGCACCTTTAAATTCCAAATGGAAAAGTTGTCCAAACAGACCTTTCGAGAGTTTTTACTGCTTCAGACAAACGGGTAGCAGCTTTTTAGTAAAGATGACAGTTCTAAATAGGAGGCTAAAATTTCATTATTATTTTTACCTCAAATAATGTCAGGAATCATTGATGGTCAAGCAATTACTTGGCAATAGTAAAAATATAATAGTTTCCCGGCACCTTTAAATTCCAAATGGAAAAGTTGTCCAAACAGACCTTTCGAGAGTTTTTACTGCTTCAGACAAACGGGTACCAGCTTTTTAGTAAAGATGACAGTTCTAAATAGGAGGCTAAAATTTCATTATTATTTTTACCTCAAATAATGTCAGGAATCATTGATGGTCAAGCAATTACTTGGCAATAGTAATAATATAATATTTTAATTAATGAAGATAATATTAGCGAAAGTCAATCGAAAATCCGAAACAGTAAAATCAGAAAAAGATACGGATACATCTGGGACTCGAACCCAGGTCCTCCGGCAATCCGGGCCGACGCGCTATCCAACTGCGCCAACGTATCCCTATCCGATTCGGTCATTTTTAACTGTATCATCATACTTCGACTGAGAACCACCAACATTATTTTCATTTTTTCTTATCGCATATTTTTATTGGCTGCTACCTTTATGTGTGATTGCAAGATTCAACTCGAACTAAATGCCCTCTAGATAGTGTCAGGATAAATTTTATCACTTTTTATTAATATGCGACATCTATTGACTTTATCTGCAAGTCTAGGATGAAATATTTTTATTTTTATTTATTTTTTTTTTTACTTTTTAACTTAAAGAGTTAAACCTCAAATTATAATATTTTAATTAATGAAGATAATATTAGCGAAAGTCAATCGAAAATCCGAAACAGAAAAATCAGAAAAAGATACGGATACATCTGGGACTCGAACCCAGGTCCTCCGGCAATCCGGGCCGACGCGCTATCCAACTGCGCCAACGTATCCCTATCCGATTCGGTCATTTTTAACTGTATCATCATACTTCGACTGAGAACCACCAACATTATTTTCATTTTTTATTGGCTGCTACCTTTATGTGTGATTGCAAGATTCAACTCGAACTAAATGCCCTCTAGATAGTGTCAGGATAAATTTTATCACTTTTTATTAATATGCGACATCTATTGACTTTATCTGCAAGTCTAGGATGAAATATTTTTTTTTTTATTTTTTTTTTTTAACTTTTTAACTTAAAGAGTTAAACCTCAAATTATAATATTTTAATTAATGAAGATAATATTAGCGAAAGTCAATCGAAAATCCGAAACAGAAAAATCAGAAAAAGATACGGATACATCTGGGACTCGAACCCAGGTCCTCCGGCAATCCGGGCCGACGCGCTATCCAACTGCGCCAACGTATCCCTATCCGATTCGGTCATTTTTAACTGTATCATCATACTTCGACTGAGAACCACCAACATTATTTTCATTTTTTCTTATCGCATATTTTTATTGGCTGCTACCTTTATGTGTGATTGCAAGATTCAACTCGAACTAAATGCCCTCTAGATAGTGTCAGGATAAATTTTATCACTTTTTATTAATATGCGACATCTATTGACTTTATCTGCAAGTCTAGGATGAAATATATATATATATTTTTTTTTTTTTTTAACTTTTTAACTTAAAGAGTTAAACCTCAAATTATAATATTTTAATTAATGAAGATAATATTAGCGAAAGTCAATCGAAAATCCGAAACAGAAAAATCAGAAAAAGATACGGATACATCTGGGACTCGAACCCAGGTCCTCCGGCAATCCGGGCCGACGCGCTATCCAACTATAAATATATATAATATAAAAATATTTTTATATATAATATAAAAATATTTTTATATATATATAATATAAAAAAATAAAAAAAAAATATTTCATCCTAGACTTGCAGATAAAGTCAATAGATGTCGCATATTAATAAAAAGTGATAAAATTTATCCTGACACTATCTAGAGGGCATTTAGTTCGAGTTGAATCTTGCAATCACACATAAAGGTAGCAGCTAATAAAAATATGCGATAAGAAAAAATGAAAATAATGTTGGTGGTTCTCAGTCGAAGTATGATGATACAGTTAAAAATGACCGAATCGGATAGGGATACGTTGGCGCAGTTGGATGGCGCGTCGGCCCGGATTGCCGGAGGACCTGGGTTCGAGTCCCAGATGTATCCGTATCTTTTTCTGATTTTTCTGTTTCGGATTTTCGATTGACTTTCGCTAATATTATCTTCATTAATTAAAATATTATAATTTGAGGTTTAACTCTTTAAGTTAAAAAGTAAAAAAAAAAATAAATAAAAATAAAAATATTTCATCCTAGACTTGCAGATAAAGTCAATAGATGTCGCATATTAATAAAAAGTGATAAAATTTATCCTGACACTATCTAGAGGGCATTTAGTTCGAGTTGAATCTTGCAATCACACATAAAGGTAGCAGCCAATAAAAATATGCGATAAGAAAAAATGAAAATAATGTTGGTGGTTCTCAGTCGAAGTATGATGATACAGTTAAAAATGACCGAATCGGATAGGGATACGTTGGCGCAGTTGGATAGCGCGTCGGCCCGGATTGCCGGAGGACCTGGGTTCGAGTCCCAGATGTATCCGTATCTTTTTCTGATTTTTCTGTTTCGGATTTTCGATTGACTTTCGCTAATATTATCTTCATTAATTAAAATATTATAATTTGAGGTTTAACTCTTTAAGTTAAAAAGTTAAAAAAAAAATAATATAATAGTTTCCCGGCACCTTTAAATTCCAAATGGAAAAGTTTTCCAAACTTAAACAGACCTTTCGAGAGTTTATACTGCTTCAGACAAACAGACACCAGCTTTTTAGTAAAGATGAAGGTTCTAAATAGAAGGCTAAAATTTCATTATTATTTTTATTCCAAATAATGTCAGGAATCATTGATGGTCAAGCATTTACTCGGCAATGTAATAATATAATAGTTTTCCGGCGCCTTTAAATTCCAAATGGAAAAGTTGTCCAAACAGACCTTTCGAGAGTTTTTATACTGCTTCAGACAAACAGATATCAGCTTTTTAGTAAAGATGAAGGTTCCATTGAACGTTTTACTCCTTTTTTACCCGTCTGGGTTGTGTCTGGTGAGATCCATGGTGGAATTCTCGGAATAAGAAATTCAATACTAACCAAACTAACCAAAACATTACTTGTCTGTGTATGCACTGGGAAAACTTATCGTATTACAGTGCATTATCGTATGGTACATATTTTATATTGTACTAATACTAACCGTCTACTAAAAAGTATTGTGTTTAGTACTACACAACTGTCTGTGTATTCCGATACAACTCTTTATTTCAGCTTACACCTACTGGGTTACCCTACGAAATGCTGATAATGCTTATTACAAATATGTGATTAAATAATTAATTTGGCAATAATCATTTATTAAAAGACTGTAAAAAATAACCGGTGTCTGATAACAAACGATCAATAGCACATCGCTTATAAATTATATTTAATAGCCCATAACTAACAAATCTGTGTATTGTTTTTTGCGAAATATGAACCAAAACACTAATTGTTATTACATCCATTAAATGTGTTATAAGTAAGTCAGGGGTTGAATTGGTCAAGACGGTTATTTTGGTTGGTATAAAATACAGTTGCCAGGAAAATGGATTTATACTTAAGGATAACGACAAGGATGATTTTCATATGAGAATGTAAATATATTAACTTTTTTGTTCCCTTCTTTTAATATAATAAATAAATATTATTATTGCCCCTAGTTAAAATATATATTATGTTATATAATTTTATTTCAAAATTAATATCGATCCTAAGCCGCTCCGCTGACGAGGCAACTGAAAACAAACTAAAACCGGCTGGTTTCTACTTCTTGATTGGTCAAAAAGCTTGTTTAACCATAGACGAAGAACAATCAGCTGATAGCTGGCAACTAGCAACGGCCGGCCACGGCAATCAGCAGTGCGAGTCGCGAGTCACCACTTGCGTTACCATTGACAACGGGTTTTTGAGTGATTGTGTAGTGTGTGGGCCATCACATTGTCATACAAAGACAGTTGCCAGTTGACAGTTTTCAGTTGCCTCAGTGAGCGGATCGCCTAAATCCCAACTGCTCAGAACCGTCTGCAGTCAGTGAGACTAAGGCAACCCATATTGGGTATGATGTGAGGATGAAGGTGTTGGGGATAAGAATGAAATAAAGAATGTAGATAAGTACCTGGCTATTGAGATCTAGTAACTAAACGCTACTAAGGTAATTTCAAGAAAAGTTTCGATTATGAATTGTTGTCCTTCACCAGGGCTATGCTGTAAATATTTACCACACTGGAACTTGTCGTTAATATATTATATTGTGTTATTTTAAGTTAATGAATTGTAAAATGACACAAAATAATCGATTAAACTTTTTTTGCGCACGCCGGGATTTGAACTGGCTACCTCTGATTACGTAGCCGAGGATCAAAACCTCTCAACCACGGAGGCGATAGTCTATCGTTATATAAGATAGCTGCATGTAAAGGATTTCTCTGTGTGGCTTTGTTTTTTAAACAAATCCACAGTTTTATTCCGAGATTGATGACATTTTGCACACTTGATCTTTATTCAAGAGGAAGGTCACGATCTACATGAGATTTAGAATAACCACCCCCACCCCATGCACCTCTTAAAGCAAATGTTTGATTCTTCTTGATAAAATGAAGAAAAATAAGAGTAAAATGATTACTGTCTCCATCTGGTTTAGAAAAACTCTTTGCGAATCCCGAACAATGCCAGCGACTTCAGCTAATTATTAATTTGGGAGGCGGGTACCGCCACCCTGGTAACCATTTTTTTGGATAACCAACGCCACTGATATAGGTCACCCCAAGAGGTTCGCTACGTATGAATAAATAAATAAAATACATCTTCCTAAAAAGACCATCCACACAGCATCCCCAAATATGACAAATAGGTCCTGAGAGTTTTTTTTTCTCGGGGTCGCCCATGTAGAAGCTAAAGTAAAAAAAAAATTTAAAACATGATAACGCGCTTTGTCACACAGTTAGGTGGCAACACTGCCTATAATAATCATATATATAATATAATAACCCCCTTTAGCGCAGATTTATTCAACAGTCATCCACTTATCCCGCTGGACCAACCTTTGCCGTGTTTACGTCCTGTGCAGAAATATCTCCGAATGTATCAACTCGGATTGTTATTAGCTTTTCATTCAGATACGACAGTTAAATAATATTACGTGCGTTTAATGTTGTGACGTTCTGTCTCAAGTAAAAATTCTATTTTCATAAAATGAAAAATAATTTTTTTTTTTAAGGCTGTGGTGTAAAGATTACATATATATGTAGATTCAATATCCTTCCATACATGTCATTAGTATAGGTTATTTTGAGTAGTCATAGATAATTACAATCACTTTACTGTTCAAAGATAAAACTTAAAAAGTGAAACTTTGAAATAATTATTATAAGCAATAATTATTAGCCTGAAACACTCATCCATATTGAAAAAAGCTCCCGAGAAAAGATACATGTCGCCGAAGGGGGACTTGAACCCGCACCCCTTTGATTGCCGGTCAAGAGCTCTACCATTAAGCTACGGCGGCTTATCTCATATCCGCCAAATGATTCAATATATACCTAGTATTTCATTCACCGATTACTTATTACATTTTTTCACCTGCGAACAACCAACTTTATTTTTATATGAGAAAGGCATGTAAGTGCTAACTCTCCCACTAGATGGTGTCGATACACGTTATGACTTAAAACACTTTCTATGGAATGACAAATTTTGACTTACAACACTTTCTATGAAATGTGCCTTATTATTATTTTAATTGAATAAATTATGAAATGACACAAATTAATCAAGTCAGCGAGCGAGTTGGGTCCCCGTTTGGTTCCTACCCGGGCCTCCCGTGCTCAATTTCTCAGCTGGCTAAGTCCTCCATCACGACACACATTCAGCGATGGTAGTAGGAGATTTTAAAATATTGTCAGGTTATTTGTAACACAATAATGTTTGTCTTTCTTTTAAAAATATATATACATATATTTGCTTGCGTACTCCAGGATTTGTACCAGTGACCTCAGGATTAATTCTAATTTGTATGACACCGTAGTTCTTAAAATCTTCTGGTCACAATATACAAGAAACAAGAAAGATAATATGCACATGGAATCAGATTTATTTCCTTCACAACACTTTGTCGTACAGTAAATATACATATTTTTTTAAACTCATGTTTCATAAAGTAATCCACTTTTAAATCTACCCCCTATCGCTGTGATTAGCTCTAAGTAAATAGCTACCTCTCCGCGGTTCATAAAGTTCCGTCTCCCGAACACCGGAGCAGGTAGGCAGGTAAAGAGCAGAGGGTAGTTAGTTGGCCACCCACCCTTAGCGAAATCCCACCCGAGCATAGCCTTAAACTTTGAACGATTATCCCTACTTCTTATGTCATTTTCTCGAATTTCAGTATTTTCCAGTGGTCTCCCAAGGCCCATTTAACGTTTCGCGGTGTAGGAGATATTCACTCGTGGCTTTATACAACTTTCAAAATGATTGTATCTATATAAATATGCATTAGAATTTTTAAGTTATGTTCTATAATGTTCAATACTTTAAAAAATGATACGGATTTGTTTAAAAATAATATCACGATGTACATATTTCTTTGCACGGAAATTCACGATAAGTTTTAACAAAGACAATTTATTTTATACGTTTGTGAGAGGATATAATTTGACATTTTTACGGCCAAGAGCATTGTCGTGGTTAATTGTCGGGTTATTGTGAGCTTTCCGTTGCCTCCTTCTCTAGTCAAACTTTTCAGACAGAAGTATCTATCATCAGAGGTCCTAGCACACTCGCTCGACAACGATTGATAAGAAAATTATCGGTAACTTCTCATCGTTCCCTAGGACAACTGCACATCGCTAACGTACAAACAACAGTTGATGTCAAATATGTTAAGAAGAGCTGTCACTTATTCTTCGGCAATCTGTAGTCATGCTAGGGAACGATGAGAAGTTACCGATAGTTATCCTATCGATCGTTATCTAGCGAGTGTGCTAGGGCCTGAGGGGGGTGTGGATTATGGTGAAGTGTGTTTATGTATGTAGAAGTGATATAGTATAGGTATTCAGCGAGAGCTTCACACGCCAGAAAGAGACAAAGTTATAAGACGGATCTGTGCTTGAAAGTAAGTCCACTCACAATCACTTAGCAATAAGTAGATGTTTTCTGTCGTGCTTTAGAACTGTACTTTTTTATTACTTTAAAACACTTTTGTATTTAGAATACATATTTAACTCCGTAGATTTATCTCTCTATTTATTTAAGCACGCCAAGCGATTTCACCGTATCACATAAAAATAAAATAAGATAAAGCCTAAGAACTCGCATTAAATTGTACAGCGCCCTTGGGGTAATTTTACACAAAAAAGGCGCTCAAATTATCCCATCATTGTTATTATTATTATCAATGATATGACGGGACAGGATAGGAAGATTACCACAGATGTGGGATAGGAAAGTTAGAAAGTAGATACCTACCTGGATATTCGGATTTAGCCGCTAAACATAGCTAAAGCTAATACTGAAAGTAGAATTTTAGCTAAGCGATATGGAGACGTATATACCATACGGGCAAATATGCAATAACAAATTTCAAAAATTAAATTATCTTACGATTGGTTTTAATGAAAATAAACCTGAATAATTATGATAATAAAAATGAATAATTATTACAATTGCGCACTGAGAAAAATGTTATTCTGAAATACCAACATTTTATTCGTAAAAACGGTAAAAAACGGGACTGAAGTTCTTACGAACAAATTAACAGGGTTTCAATGTTTATTGGCGGGAACATGTTAGAATAATTTCGTACATATACCAACAAATTATTCTTACATTTTCCCCACAATAAACATTGAAACACTGTTAATTTGTTCGTAAGAACTTCAGTTCCGTTTTTAACCATTTTTACGAATAAAATGATCGTATTTTAGAATAATATTTTTCTCCGTGCGATGAAGTGGTATTATTTTTTATTTTCTCACTTGTGTATTTTTTATCGTACTTTAATGATTTATTTAATACAATAAACAACCACGTCAGCCGCTGTTTCTAGAAAAGAAAGGCAAAGAAACATATTTCTTAATAAGGGTGATTCGGGCAATCGCGATAAATTTGCTGTTTAATGGCCTCTATTTAAGCACGAGGCATGACCACGATCTCGTAATAAACCAGCCAACATAATGTTTAAGATAGACACAGAATCTCTAATTCATAATTACATATAACTATATTTTTGTGGTGAATATACATTTGTTAACAAAAGACCGTAATCCTTTTTTTTATTGTAAATCAAATCCAAAAAAACATAATAAAACTCTAATGTTAAACGCACTCTGGAAACGAGTTTTTTTAGACATTTTTTTTATTTTATAATTTTGCATATTAATTTTTTTTAAATATTTGGTAATGTGTACCCATGCTGAGGCCTCTATTTCTTCCTCCTCCATCCAAAAAAGGTAAAATAGATATTATTGAAGCTATTCAAAAATACTGAATCCTTCACTAGACCATGCATCCATTACACTAGATCGAACAAAAAATACATAAAATACCTATAGAACAAAAGTTATAAAACGACTTTTGGACAAAGAAACTACACTTACTTTGCTACAAAACTCCACAACACCCTTCCCCAAGACTTAAAACTAATAAAAAAATAATGTGTACAAATCGAGAATAAAAGCGTGGCTGAAAGAGGTCAAAGAAAAAATCCGAATAAAGACACCAAATCTATACTTAAATTAACCATTATATTTTGTATGTACAATTATTTCAATCGCTAAAATAAAAATAATTATTAAAATAACACTGAGATGAAATAAAACAAAATACAATAATAAACGCCGTAGCGAAAAAAAAAAACTGCAAACTTTATGATGTACGGTTGTACTCAATGCAGCGAGTTGTGTGTTTTATTATTTTAAGCTATAAAATGTTTGAAAAATTATATTTTCTGTTCTTTAATCCATCTTTTAATTTTCTATCTGAAATGTTTTTGTTTCCTTCATTTTTTCAATCGTGTGAAA
This sequence comes from Limnephilus auricula, assembly GCA_951813805.1. Taxonomy (NCBI): domain Eukaryota; kingdom Metazoa; phylum Arthropoda; class Insecta; order Trichoptera; family Limnephilidae; genus Limnephilus; species Limnephilus auricula. The sequence continues at coordinate 7,607,569 of OX638401.1, forward strand.
ATTTGTTGAAAGCTTTTATTGTCCGGTAATTGTGGTCTTTGTCCAAAACTTATCTTTACCGTCGAAGAATTATTGTTTTTTTTTACGCTCGTCTAACTGTTCTATTAATGATAGTTTGTCTAGCGATCCTTGACTAAGAATCCATAGGTCACGGCTAAAAATCTTCTTCCCCTCACTACCTTTACCATCACAACATACCCCAATTGGAGATAACATAGGCTCAATGGTACTTGGCTGTTGGGAGCAGTTGGTTCTCTAGCGCGGTACTAAATTAAAGAAATAACAACTCAACCTGAATAAAACTGAAATCATCAGTACTTAAATAAGTACTTGTAACCTTTTTTATTTGACAAGAATAAAAATTACGATACGAAAAAAAATAGAGGCTTACGTAATATAAATTATGTAGCCAAAAGAATGCAAATTTGACACAACTCCAAAATTGGCAAAGGGACAAAACCGATCGGCTATCCGATATCTGATATCACAAACCATCTAAATGTGACATCAACCCACATTACATTACTATGTACGCAGTTATTACTCGAATAACCAAACGGACTCCGTACTTTGTTATTACTGCTACATCCAAACTGCCTACGAACTACGGACTATGGTCTATGGACAGACCATTCCCCATGACATCTATGACAAACTGTAGATGTTTTCAATTTGGCCCCCGCCCCTGGGGTCTGCGGGACCTCGGGGGTGGGTGGAAATAGAGCCTGGATAAGGCTTTTTGCACAATCTTCATATAACTTCTCCCTTGCGGCCGCTATGACCCTCGTCCCGGCTACGCGGGTTTGCCAGACCCCACGAGTGTATTTAACCCTAGCCATGAGAAAACGAAAGGGGTGGATCAAATTGAAAAAGCATTTATCTTATAATTATTATTTTTGTTTTATCGCAGACCCGTGAATAATAACAGGATCTAATAATTGCAGGATTTGTGAAGCAGAAAGCATTTATGCAAATAATATTTGCCTCAGCATCTTTACTTTCAAAAGACGATTGGAATTATTTAACTTTAAAATGAACAGCAGAGTAAAAAACGAATATAACGGCATTTGTCACAAAATGAATCATAAGACACATTTCAAATATAGATTTATTAATTAATTAATTAAAATAAAATAATTTTTTCTACTTAAGTCACTGAATTTTAAAAATTGTGGGTTATTTTTTCGGCTAGGTACGTAACTTCTTGTTTGGAAGTTTATGTAAGTCTTTTATTGTTTTGCTTTATGTAATATATTCATCTAATTTCGCATAAAACCCACACTCAAAAACTTTAGGCATATCTCACGACTACCAAAAGATCGATATAATTCGAAAAATATTTATATTTTTATAAGAAAAACTCTAATTAACTTTTAAAGGTGATTCCCAACAATGTAATATATTATTGAAGAAGAAGATAACAATAAAATCTAATTTTTTTAAATATGAAAATGAACAAGACACAGAAAAATAATAAAAGATAACGGTTGGGACACGAACCCAGAACTTACGTTTTACCGGGATCTTTTACTATTTTTGTGTGTCTTGTTCATTTTCATATTTAAAAAAATTTGATTATTATTGTTATCTTCTTCTTCAATAATATATTACGAAAAATATTTGATCACAACGCTTTGTGAAACAGGGGTTACTCACAGCTAAGAGGAACCGATGATAAAAAGAGAACTATTGCCGGCTTCGGATGGATTAATTTGACGAAAATCGTTTGCCTAAAGCTCTATGCCAGAAGGCTTGTAAAGAAGAAGACTACACCTACTCAAAAAAGTTTTTTTTTATTATTTTATAATATTAAAAATATCCTAGTCACATTGAACCACCCTACTAAAAGGTGGTCCAAACATAGATCCGAGACATGTAAAAAATGAACGTTTGCGATAGCGAAAACATTGAAGATAATAATATATTCCCTATTGGATTTGGTCCCGAACTATCATGTGAGTGTTAAATGTTCTCGCTAGATGGCGGTACATGACTGTGCTAACATGGAAACTAACGTGTCGGGAACCAACATTACTACATAGTGACAGTAGAAGGAAAGAAGAATCGAAGGATGTTAAAGTGAGGCAGTTAAGTTTCAGTTAAGTCAGTCTAGTACAGCTTTTCTTAACCTTTTTCCGCCACAGACCCTTAGAAAATCTAGCACAATTTTCAAGGACTCCCTTAATAAAAAAAAAAAACAATTTATTTTGGACCATTTATTTTAGCAACTACTACAAATACAAAAAAAAACACTTTTTTATAAAAAATACGTACATCAGCAACACCAACATTCACATTAATTAACAGTTAATTAATGTGATGGTTGGTGTTGCTTTTTTTGCAACTAAATTAATGATATTCGGATTGATATTACTACGAATTTGTAATCTCAAATCGATTAAGAGATTAAGAAGTTAAATGGTCCAGAGATGAGACTGCGGACCCCCTTACATGTATTCGAGGACCTCCAGGGGTCCGCGGACCACAGGTTAAGAAACACTGGTCTAGTAGAAAAACTAGTGGAGGCTTGGTTCTCCCATACACGTGGTTCCCGGGTAAAAACGGGCGATTATTTCAAATGATTTCTATTCCATTTCCCTTATTGGACTGGAGGTATCGGAAGATTCCTCTGCTTGTTTGATGTACTTATGAAACTCTCCATCCATTTTCACACCTTTTTTTGAGAGAGGTTCAGAAGAATCAGAAGTCAACAGTAACATTCTTACGAGGTCTGAGTTATTATAGTAACAGTCCATTTTGTTAAAATGTTTTCGTCTGTAATTATTTTTTAAATTTCAACCTCCTCTCATTTCTCGTTTCTAGCGCGTCTTTAGGCAAATACGCGTTTAGTAAGGAAAATTTATCATTGATTATTTCACACATGTGAACGTACCTTGCCTGCACATATCAGGCATGGAATACCATCCAACGGGACTGGTGTACATTTGACTCCTCTCAATTAACATGATTTTTAATTCATAAACATCGAAGTGGCAGCCGCTTGCAAGACCTGTTGTATGATGAAAAACTTAACCATTAGCTCCTCCCCCGTAATCTCTGAGCTAAGATCGTTGAACGAAGCTTCCTGGAGTATGACTTGATCCAGGCCAATTGGTTTAATTTGAAAGACCCAATGGGAATCTCATTTCTCGGTAAAGCTTCGCCTCATTTGTAGACGAAATCTCTGGCCATTCTTACTAACTTCGCCCAGCTTTTTATTAAATTTTTAAATAAAGTAGTCTGCTTGAAGACATAATCTGGTCCCGTTAAAAAAATCGACGTCAAAAAAAATCAAGATCAAACACATTTTCTCAAAAACAACCAAATGGGGTTTTTTGCTATCGAAGAACAACTTTTGCGAGTTAAAGATTTTGGATAGAATTAACGATTTTTGAGGAAAAAATCGTTAAATCCTTAGAAGCGGATAGATGCAGTAACATTTTTGGGAAATTAATATTTATTAGGAGATATTTTTTAAAATGCCTTCAAAGTTGTGTAATGCATTAATCAGTCGTGTTGTTTATGTGATTACATTGAGGACTTCATAATATAGAGCTACCAAAGAAAGTAATGACAAAATTCAAAAATAATTTCAAAATACATATACATAGGTGCCTGGCCAGTAGATTTCATTGTCGTAAAAACGTGGAATTTTTGTGTAAACGATACGTCTTACTTAAGTGGTAAAATAATAAACTACTGATAATGTGATTAGCGCATCGCTGTTGGTAATCCTTAAGTTGAGGATGCATAATTAGCCTATGACTGTCATCCAAGTAATAATGACTAGTGTCTAAAGAATGATTCTAGAATTCATATGTTGATTTTTATATTTTTATTCAAGGGACAATCCATTATGCGCCGCTCAGATATGGTCCCCTGGAAGGGATGTCACAGCTAGGATGACCGATATAATGCCACGTGTAAACTCTAAAAGGTTCGTCTTTCCACCCGCGCGGCTTCAAGAAAAATCTCTTGCAGGCCTGAATGACTTTCAGCTAACCCAGAGTGAATAGGACACGTAAAATAAATTTATTAAAAGGTTTTACGAGCGGTTAAGGGAACAATTAGGTTTCCTTTGAGTCATTGTTAAAGTACTCATAATGTTATTGTTGAGGTTTTGTACTGTCTTACTATAAAGACTTATTGTGTTTACCGTAAAATAATTGTGGATTTTATTTAGTTAACCCGCTTCAATATTGAATTTCGCTTCGAAAATAGTTATGAATTTCGGTCTAACATTGCGCTGGGTTAGTTTTGTGTGCTTCCCAACTTTCCGTAGTTTGTGAGCCTTTACGCGTTATGTCGTGCATGAGTTGCACTACCCTTGACCCCTATATAACGGGGGTAGAGAGGGGGTTTCTTATCAGTAACTTATCAGAAGTCGACCGGTACACATCTCCGCATATTATCCTGTGAAGAACACCTGGAAAAAATGGAAGCCACTGAAGCTCAAGTCGCCGTAGTCATTCAGCTCCTGCAAGAAGGGCGTAGTCAACGTTCAGTAGCTGCCGAGGTGAATCTGAGCCAATCTATAGTTTGTAAACTTTAACAGAGGTTCCCACAAAATGGAGCTTTTACTTCATGACCAAGAAGCGGCCGCAGAAGGTGCACCACAGAGAGGGACGACCGCTTCATTGTCTCAACATCTCTCCGAGATCGTCACCAGACAGGAGTTACCATCCAGCAGCGTCTGCCTGAGGTGCGGGGAGTGGCTGCCAGCAAGTGGACAGTGAGAAGAAGACTCAAGGCAGCGAATTTGACACCCAGGAGGCCTGCGACGGGGCCAGGTTTCTGGTGCGGCACCGTACAGCCCGAAGAGCGTTTGCAGAAATTCACAAGAATTGGACCCTTGCGCAATGGACCCCAATTCTCTTCTTGGACGAGTGCAGAATGTATCTGAATGGCTGTGACCGAAGGGGAAGAGTCTACAGGAGATCAGAAGAACGATATGCTCAGTGCTGCTTCTCCGAAAGGGTCGCCTATGGAGGTGGCTCTGTTATATTACTGGGGCGGCGTCTCGTATGACGCGCGGATTGAGCTGGTTTTCGTGCCTGGCGGAGGTCGTGGCGGTGGATTGACTGCTGCTAAGTACATAACGGAGATTATGGAAGAGCATGTCGTCCCTTAAGCTGTTATTTTTTATGAGGGGTTCGTGCTAATGCAGGATAATGCCCCTTGTCATACCGCAAGGGTCACCGCTGCCTACCTCCGCGAAGTGGGCATCGAGACCATGGACTGGCCATCGATGTGTCCGGACCTCAACCCCATTGAACACATGCAGGACTACCTGAAGAGAAAGGTTCGGGCTCGGGATCCTGCCCCGGCCACTGTTGACGAGTTGAAGATAGCTTTGCTGGAGGAGTGGGACGCTATTCCTCAAGACTACATTAAAAAACTAATTAGGTCGATGAAAACTCGCTTAAACTGTGTCAGCAGGGCTAGGGGTGGCAATACCCGATACTAATTTAATTATAATAAATCGTATTGTATGTTAAATAAGCGTTTTATTCCAAGTTTGCCTTGTTTATATTTAGAGCATTTTCAGGCTTCTTCCGTTATTCGTTTTTTTTCAGTATTTGGACCTTTAATATTTTTAAATTAGCACATTTTCCAATGGGCTACATTATAAGCTTTTATTTGGTACCATACTTTTTAGATTCGGTTGGGAAATTACAAAGATATTGGATGCAGATGAAAAAATGCAAAGTGATTCGATACTTTTGCTCGCGAGTGTATATATACATTTATCGTATGAGAACGGGTCGCTTCCTACGACTCGTTCTTGATTTCAACAGCTCGGCTGTGGAGCGATTTGCCAGCCTCTGTGTTTCCTTCTTCCTACAACATGGGTCTCTTCAAAACACTTCTTCCTCTCCTCAAAAAGACCCTCCACCCACCATCTTCAAAAATGACATAGGCCCTGAGGGAAATTATTTTACTCAGGGCCTCCTGTGTGGAGTTAATATAAAAAAAATATTACTAAAAAAATTGAAAAAATTACATGTAATTATACTAGACGCAGATTGAATAATTTAAAAAAATTATAATAATATTTTTTTTCCTCGCTGGGTATTAAACCTTCGACCTCTGGTTATTGAGTAAAATATCTTACCGTTCTGCACGTGTATACCGTAACTGTTAGAAGACAGAGGGAGTACTGCAGCCTTAATTGGGGTATGTTGGAATGCTGATGGTATGGGAGGGGAAGGAGATGGGGTAGAGGAAGGTGGGGAAGTAACAGGCTATTCAGATTTGACCATCAAAAGCTACTGAAACCACTTCAGGTGAAGTTCGGTTTTGAATGGTGGTCTTTCTGATACTCACAGTATTCTATCTACCAGTCTGTTGAAATAAAACCAAGATTATTTTTACATGAATATATTTATAATAATGTGATTATATAATTAACAGTGCTTATATTGTGGTGCTCTTCTATCTGTACAGATTTGTTTACTTTAAACAATTTCACCTGACAAAAATACAGAATTTATGAATATATTACATTTGAATATTCGAATTTGACAACAATTAAGAATATACACGTACTTAATGATTTAAATATACCCATATTTCTATGGACGTCAGTAAGAAACAAATACATTAACATTAAAAACATATAATTTTAATTAAAAAAATACACAATAGGTAATCAATTATTCCATTATAAAAACATGACCTGCAGTTCTTTTTAACGTAGGAAAGAAATAAGTTAGCTATGTCTTTGCATTTCAATGCATACTAAATTAATTTTCTACATTTTAATTTTAAATACAATCAGAGTTTTACCAATTCACTGTTTAAATATGTACAGGATTTTGTCTAAATTAATGAACATATTCCAATCTTTTTTCGAAATGCAGTAGACATCAGTTACAGTAAAGAGTCCACTGGCTTATGTCCTATAAACTCTTTCTCAAGTTTCTTCTTCAATAATCGCTTAATTAAAAGTTAAACAAATTACTTTGTATACACCACTTCTTTTATCAAAAATATCAACATATTTCGAATGGTGGTAATTGTTGTTTATTTTGATTAACAAAGATGGTACATAAAAAAGTTATTTGTTTTACGTCACTTTAGCTTTAGCAGGTGGTTTTTTTCCGTCACTTTTTACTCAATATACTGTACCATCGATGTATTTTTTTAATGAAATACTGTTAATTAAATTGATTTCTCTAATCCAACCCTACAATTGAACTGGGAAAACGTGACCAATAATCATTCTTACTTTGCTTTTTTTCTTACAAAAACTTATTTGTTCGCCAATATTTTTTAACTTCTTTGTTTCTTTTACAATCTAACGAATTCAATAGTTATTTAGACAAATCCTGCATTTATAGTTTTAGCCACACACTAGCTGATTGTTAAATGTAAGGTACACATGACATATCGATAATAACAGTTTTGACATATGGTTAACAACACGAGAAATACAGAACGTGACGAAGTTTTAAAACTAAAATAATTCAACAACATACAATATTTTTTATTTGATAAATAATTAGGTATCGGTGACCACGGACAATGAAATATATTTAGTCGTACTCATAGAGGATATTTAATAAAATTATTATTATTTTATATACAAATATATTCAACGTATAAGTATTAAGATATCTATGCAAAGGTAGTTCAATATTAAAATTGATGTTTGAGAAAGAAAGATTTTGAATTGGACAGATATTTAACGAAGGTGTGCTTTTAATATACATTACTGATACTCAATACATGTGAAGAACATTTATTGTATCTCATCAAAAGCCGTCAGTATTAACACCCAGGTTTATTAAAACAAAAATGAGCTCTTTTATCACATTTAAAAAACCTTCCTCGCGGCGTCCCTTCAAATTTAAAAGGTCTTTGCACAACAGTAAGTACATTTAGTAAAAACCATTGCAACAGATTAAGTATTTCAAATTATTGTTCAATAGTTAACAAATTTTGAAAATCGTCGTTCATTACGAAAAAAGACCAATAAGCTATTACTGAATATTAATATTCTTGAATTGAAGATAAATTACTACTACTTGTAATATTGTAGACGGCGTATTAATCAATGTTCTTATTTTGAATATCAAAATTCTTGTAGTGAAGATCAATATTCTTATTTTGAATTTCAATTTTCTTGTAGTGAAGGTCAATATTCTTGTATTGAAGATCAATATTCTTATTTTGAATATCAATATTCTTGTAGAAAGGTCAATATTCTTGTAGTGATGATCAAAATTCTTACAACGAAGATAAATATTATTGATCAAGGGATCAATATTCTTGCGTTGAAGATACAGGCCAATCATTTTTAAGAGGATGTGCTTGATAATAGGTATTTGTGCACACTAGAGCTCTCATTCCCGGGATCTCCAGAACTCCCAAAATTCAATTTCTGCGCTTGTCTTATTCCCGGAATCACGGGATTTTATTTATTGATTTCCAAGACCTTAGTTCAATCGTTGAAATATCTTTTTTTATGGGAAACCTATCATTTATTGCACAATATTCTTGAGATTTTGGGATACAGAAGCATAAAGATTTTGGGGCAGGTTTTATTTGTTGCGCTCTTTCTTAGAAATAAGAAAAATTTTATTGAAGCCTGAATAACATTCAATATATAGTCTTGTGACTTCATTACACCGTGATTGCTCAGACAGATGACTTTTCACTTCTCAATTTTAGATCAATATTCTTATATTGAGATGAATAAACATGATTGTAATGACATCAATTTTCTTGCAATAAAGATTAATAATGAGGTTTAAAATATGTATGTACCTACACATAATAATATTATTTTAGTCAATATTTTTAAGATAAATTTTAAAACATAATAGTGTAAACGGCACATTTATGAAAACAAGTATTAGAATTATTACACTATGTAGTTGATACTCGTATTGCAAAACCCGGCCATCTCCCAAGCGTACAAAATATCACGCTTAAAAGCATAATATTTAATATTCAATGTCCTTATAATATAACTACCAACAAAAATACAGTGCTTAATGGTAACATTTTTTTATATTTTTCGAAGGCATTTTTAATATTTTTATTTAGTATAAAGATGAAGAAACATATTACTGTAATATTATAAGATAAATATTTATTGGAAAATATTTCAAAATTTAAACATAATATAATACAAATAAATTATTTTTATCTGTTTATGGACAAGATTTTTAAATTTTTTATCATTTTCTTATATCACCTTCCAATCACTCTTATTTGAAAGATGCAGAAGAAAAAAAATTTTATCGCGGTATTGAATATTCAAACACTATTAGAGGAACACTGCGAATTTTAAGGATACCACGAAAGCTCAGTTGTGGTGAGTGGAAAATTAATTATTTTTCAATCATCAATATTTTAAAGAAAAAATAAAAACAATACGTAATATAATGAACACAATAACAATTTTTATAAGAAAAACACACTTTTTAACTTTTGAAGGTTATTCCCATCAATGTAATATATCATTGAAGAAGAAGCTAACAATAATAATCTAAATTAAAATATGAAAATGAACAAGACACAGAAAAATAATAAAAGATATATTATTTTTAAATTTTCAGAATTAAAAATATTATCTTTGACAAGGTAACCGACGAGTTCATCGAAAGCAAATTTATCGAGAGGTTAGGTTAGGTTGAACTCGTTTTCGACGAACTCGTTTTCGATGAACTCACCGTGAACCCTTTGACAATTACGGCGGTTTTATAATGGGTGGCAATGGCTGAATTGGCAGAGCGCACGTCCCGCTAAGACGAGAGATGGTTCGAGTTCCATTTGCTACCATTATCTTTTATTATTTTTCTGTGTTTTTTCATTTTCACATTTTAATTTAGATTATTATTGTTATCTTCTTCTTCAACAAAACAATAACGTTTAAATATTTTTGACATGAAATACATAAATAAAAGCAATAATTAATTCTCGTTGTGCATATTATGTATATGATATATGGTGTATATTATGTGTATGGTATATAGTGTTAATTTCAAAAGCTTTTAATTTTTCAAAAATATCAGTGCTTATTTTTTTTTGGGAAATGTTAAATAAAAGACAAATACATTTTTAAGCCAAAATTTTGATTTCGTTTACAGTTTTTAAAAATTATTTTTGCTGAAAAAATGCTGAAATTCTCATCATATTTCTTATTATTTCGGTACTATGATGTATATGGATGTATCCTTATTTTAACAAAACACCGATTAAATTTTTTAGCACTGTTTCACGTTATATTTACAGCAAAAATATAATATCAGTAAACATTACATAGTATACAACAATTTATTATAAGAGATTTTTCTTCTTATTTTTGATAACATTTATAGAGTTTAAAAATTGAAATATATTTTTGTACTTAATGGCTAACAATCACACTAATGATATGCAAAAGGAATTAAGATGCGTTTTCAGGCAAAACAATCAATATTTTACACTAATGACTAATTAAATAAATTATTATAATTTAATATCTTACTTATTCCATTAATACCTTTCAAGTGTTGTGTTCTCTCAATATTTCAATAGCTTATCAATTAAAATAATATTTTTCCAAAACATGTTTAGCTAAGGTAAATTTTAGCAATAAAGTTAATTACAATTTCTTGGAAACTTAATATGGAGAGATGATAAAAAAAAAGAACTTTTGAAAAATTAATATTTTGAGAACATGACGCGAATTACATCATGTTTTTAGAAGACCCTTAAGTTAATCTTTAAAAAAATTGTTTAGGGAATTTTATTAATTTTCATTGTTTGATTTTTCGATTGCTGTGAGATCCGGGAAAATCTTACTATCATCTTACTAATATTATAAACGTATTTGTATGGATGTATGTATGTTTGTTACCCTTTCACACAAAATTTACTGAATGGATTTTAATGAAACTATACAAAATATAGCTCATACGTCAGAATAACACATAGGCTATAATTTATAAAGCTGGTTATTTATTTTCAATATATTTAAAATAATAATTATTGTTTAATAGAAAATGTCAAAATTTGAGAATGAAATTTTACAAAACAATGATTATTAAATCAAAAATCGTTTTTTTAGAAAATATTTAAATCAGTGAATTTATTAGAAGTACTAGCTTTGAATCCAATCAAGAATTATACATATTTTAAATAAATAGGTTAAGAATTTTGGTATAAACATAGATGGGACCTAGGAAAAGAAAATAGATTCTTCGAAGTACTAATCCTACGCAGACGAAGTCGCGGGCAGAAACTAGTTTTTAATAAATATGACTTACACACTCGTTTACAATCTCAAATAACTTTTTTAAAAATCTGTTCGCATTGAAAGGTCGATGATATGTCAAACAAATAATTATTGCACACATAATATTAAATTCAATCAGATAAACAAAGCAATATTAATAGTTTTTCCTATAAATTGCTTTAAATAATATAATTTTCCTCTTTCATACATAGAAACATTTACAAACATGAATACACTTTATATGTAAAGGTACTTATCTAGCTATAGATTACTCATTAACTATTTTTTATCATTTTGGAACTATCGTGCTTTCGTTTTAAATGTTTATTTCTATAAAATAACACATGTTGATACAATTCTTATAATTTCCAATCCTTAGTATCAGATCATCAATTTTAGAGACGTTGAACATCAAATGCAAAATTATGATATTTTGTAAATACAATATTATGTAAACAAGGTGATTAAATACTCTCTCCGCAATGCTGGTCTTCTGGGGAGCTTTCAGGTTAATGGTGAATCCTGAAATCAAAATTAAAAAATCAAAATTCATCTCAAGAATCATAAACGAGGGAAATCGGTATGAATTTATACAGAGGAGATATAGCCATCATTGAAATCCTTGTTCGTTAGGATGGATCTGACGGATCTGGACGACTATAAATGAATCTGGAAGAATCTGGCCGGAAAATTCTAGTTTGTAAAAAAAATACTTACATTAGCATTGTATAATTGGAAGGCGGTATCGATACCAATATCCCTGCCATAGGTAACCCTAAGTCATTCGCTAAGTTTATTGCCTTAGCAGGGGTGCCCGAATTAATGTGTGAGGTTTGTATAGGTCTTGAGGCGGATGTTTGCTTACCTATTGTGTGGCGGACCGGTTTGAGAGAGACTGGTTAGGAAAATGATATTTCGTTTTTAAATTTAAAAAATGACCATTAAAATGCCCTTTTTTCGAAATTCCGGTAACTGAATTTATTAGTAGGTACTAGTAGAACTTAAGTAAAAAAAAAACTCTTTAATTTATAATTGAAGTTTGTGATTTATAATTTAAAATATTTTTAATTTAAGTTTGCATGTGAAAATTGGTAAAAAAAAAAGAAAAAAAATGGACTCAAGTTCCTTATTGTGATTCCGTGTTGGAAATGTCGTTAACTTCCTTATAATCATTACTCAAATTCTGTAAACAGGGAACAAGAGTATACAATTGTGATTCCGCGTTGGATTTGTCGATAGCTTATTTATAATCATTACCTAAATTCTGTATAGGGCAAACGGGAGTAAACAACTATGATTCCGTGTTGGAGTTGTCGTAATAATACGGTAGATAATGTCTCGATTTTGGTTTGCGAGGTCCATGGAAAGAAATCAAGTATAACAGTTCATTAAGGTCTAAGAGTCTAAGCTATAAGACAAAACCCCCGAATTCCCCATCCATTTCTCTCCCATCAGAGTTAATCATATACCTCTATCTGTACCCCCCGTACTCCTGCGTGGGAGCAGCCGACGGGGCGGGCTGGATGAAGGGGTTGCTGGGAGCCCCCGGGACGGACAGGCTGGGCCCCTGCTGGCGCGTCGCCCCGTAGCTCTCCTGCGCCCCCATGTCTGACAGGCGCGAGGAAGAGAGGGCCCGCGGCAGGGGGTTGCTAGGTACTCCGTGCGGAGCGAGGTGGGCCGTCTCCTCGGCCACCTAAAAATGACAAAATATCAATTAAATAATTCCTTCAAATTTTGCAAATTCACTTTGTGGCACCATTTTATTAATGAAAAATTAAAACACTTTGTTTTTACCACGAAAATCTTTATTTTAACACATCGACATGTTTCGAGAACGATGTTCTCTTCCTCAGGACATAAAATGTACTAACACTAAATACTCTATACACTCCCCTCACCACCTCCCTCCCCCCACTACTTTCATTTCTACCATAGCTTTATACTTGATTATTTAGTGTTAGTACATTTTATGTCCTGAGGAAGAGAACATCGTTCTCGAAACATGTCGATGTGTTAAAATAAAGATTTTCGTGGTAAAAACAACGTGTTTTAATTTTTCATTAATTAAATAACTATTTTATTTTGCCTGTTTTCTTACAACCCCATCTTAGATAATATGTTCCCATTCAAAAAAAAAAAAAAATTCAAAAATTAAAATTAAATAAATTCACTATTCGTTCTACATCATCCCCCCAACTCTTCACTAATCCCAGGTCATACCTCCACCCACACTTCATTGCCTTATATAATGTTCACTAATAGAATAAAGAAGAACACAAGAGAAGCCATGTTCGTGATCCACATATTTGGCCAATAGGGCCGCAAATTTCCAATACAAAACTGAGTTTCTATTCTATTTCCGTTCAAATTTGTAAGGAAGAAAATTTTAGTATGTATTTTTTATGTTTTCATTCATAATTAGTATAATTACTATTGAACATATAATAGAAACGATCTAAAACCGCACATTCAGAAATGGTTTCAACCGGCTGCAACGTCATTGTGACATATAAGATGCTAGGTTTTTTATTAAGAATATGTAAAGCTTTCAAAAGTGCTAAGACACTAGAAATGTTGTTTTGTTCATTAGTCAGAAGTCCACTGGAGTACGCGTCCACAATATGGAATCCTCAATATAAGGTATACATAGATTTATTAGAAAATATACAAAATAAATTTTCGAAACATTTACTTTTAAAATACAACAAAACTACAAATAATATGTTAACACTACAAAAAAGACGCACATTGTCGGATCTATTGTTTCTGTATAACCTGCTTAATAATAATATTGATAGTCCCGAATTACTATCCGTCATTGGTTTAAATGCTCCAATGAGGCGTACCAGGCACACTTCTCTTCTTCATATAGAAACCCACAACACCAATGCAGCAAATAACTCACCAATCACTCGCGCAATCACAACCTATACCCATTATGAAAAATTATTACAATTAGACATTTTTCACGATTCATTGCGAACATACAAAACAAAATTATTAAATTTCTTATCATTTTATTAAACTTTAGTGAGCAAATAATTTTTGATTTTAAAATGTAAAATTTTCTCCACCCATACTCTTTCATTTATGTTTTATTAGTCAACCAATGTTTGATTCTTTTCATTAGTTTCATCATAATAAAGTTTTAAAACCCAGGCGAAATTACCTATTGACATTTTACAGATTTACGTAATAGGTACAAAACCATGTAATTTATTTAAAATACCTTACAACTTATATTTAATGTACTGTGTAAATCTTATAAACAAATAAATAAATAAATATAAAACTCTTCTAACTGATAATACAGTTGTCACCGAAGTTGACCGGTTTGACGTCAACAACGCCATATTCACGAACAAAAACAAAAATATCCTTTTGGTGGCAAATCAAAAATTATATGTTTAAGTCGTTGTAGAAAAATTTATTTTAATAATATGTGACAAATTAAAAATGACATGTTTTTAAATCGTTGTAGAAAAATTTAATTTAATAATGTTATTGTTAAGTTCACCAAGTATTTTAGTTTTTTTTTATTATTGTGACTGCTGTTCGGCTAACAAGGCCATTTCGAAACTGTGGTTATACCACTTTCAAACGACTTATTTATATTTATCAAGTTTAAGTTGTCTTTAAAATATCACAAGGCCTTTGGATCGTTATAGAAAAGTTATTCGTCAAGATAAAAATAAAACTAAATTCCTTCACCATCATAAATATATATTTTTTAATCGTTTCGGCGAGGTACTCGCCACTCGACAATATTACTAACCAGAGAGGCATTTGGCCTACCTAACTTCCGAAAACAAAGAAGTAAAATTATAAACTAAGTTTAATTGTATAATCTGGTAAAAACATACAAATATTTCTACTTTTTTGAGAAATGAACGATGTAATGTGTAATACGTTGACCATTTTCTGAACTCTATGGATGATTAATGTAGACTAAACATTATATTTTTAACTTTATGAGTTAAACCTTAAATTGTAATATTTTAATTAATGAAGATAATATTAACGAAACTCAATCGAAAATCTGAAACAGAAAAAATCTGAAAAAAATACGTATACATCTGGGACTCGAACCCAGGACCTTCGGCTTTCCGGCAGATGCTCTCATGTTGTAGTTCTCAGTCGAATAATGATAAAGTTAAATATGACCGAATCGGAAAGGAATACATTAGCTCAGTGGTGAAAACATCTACCCGGAAATCCGAAGGTTCTGGGTTCGAACCTAGATTTATCTGTATCTTTTTATGATTTTTTTGTTTCAGTTTTTCGATTGAGTTTCGCTAATATTATCTTCATTAATTAAACTAGCCTAAACAGTCTATAAAACATAATATCAAAAGAAGCAGAAAAGATATTTAAAAAAAATTATATCATATTTGGGAGAATAGGTATATGAAATAAGAAAGATACGACCCGACCCAAATGGGGATTTTATTACTGGTGCTGAATGGGGTGAAGTGCCGATAAGATAAAAATGTACGATGGGACACACATTACCCCAAGTCACATTATCAATCTTTCACAAAGGCATGACACTAAAGCTTAAGAGCGATTGACCAGCGGCTGAGAATAAAAGTTGCAAAAAAAAAATACTTGCAACTGTACAGGAATGAGAGAGATCGATTATTCCCCGTATCAACTTTTTAAAATTAAAAATTTAATATCGATTTATTTCATTCAAAACTTGCTTTATTATTTTCCTACATTCAAGTAAGCAATAAAAATGCTCAAAACGCACGATGATAAATTACGTAATCAATATAAATACTTGTAATTATTTTTTGATCATAAGTATGTATGATTTTTAAATAATGTCTTTTTTTTACGGTGAATACCTCACAAGTGTCCCAACTGCTCCCGTCTGGATGTTATAAGGCTAAACGTAAGTGGGGAAGGGAAGGAGACGAGGAAGAGAAAGGTGGGGAAGTACCTGGGTATTCAGATCTAGTCACTAAACACGGCTAAAGCCATTTCAAGCAACGTTTCAATTCTGAATGGTGGTCGTACACCAGGGCGATACTAAGAGTATCTTCCACAAATATACTATATATTATTGTAAATAATTAATTGTAAAATAACACAAATCAATTAAAAAAAATGTATTTGCGCACGCCGGTTTCGAGCACGCGACCTTCGGAATGAAAGTCCAACGCCCTACCGCTGGACTACGACAAAATAAGTGTGTAATTTTTTTTTTTAATATTTTAGTTTGTAAGACCTTAAATAAATAGAAAAATTTTTGTCACAAAACACGTTCTCGGATTAATTTTTAATGATTTTAATTTAATTAAAATTAAAATTCTGAAAACTGTGTTGACTAGATTACGTATTGATTTATTTTGTTGTAAGATTATATATGATTTGAAATTTGTGTTGTTTAACGGAATCTATCGTTTGAAAATTGAACAAATCTGCCAACCACCAACGGTATATTAAAAATACAATTAGTTTTTCAAATTTTCAAAACTGCGTGTATAAGATAAAATAACAATTTTTCAAAATCAAGTTATGTTTTTTTGTAAAAAAAGAGTAAGTACGTCTAGAATTTGATTTAAAAAAGGACTAATTTCCGGTATTCTCTGGTAATACCCTCTTAAGTATGTAACTTCCCCCTAACTTCCAATACAAAATTAATCAGTCACGTCTCTGAGAAAATGATGAAAAATATTAACTTGTATACGTCATGTAAATTATGATGCCAGCATATCAGTTGCTCTTTATTTAACACGAGCTTAGTCCGTATATGGTTCGTTAGTATAGATATCACCAATATTACACGTTCTGCCATGTGATTTTAATAGAGCAGGGGTCACCAATTACTTTTATTTAAGAGTCCATTTTTTAAAATAACATGACCTTCGCGGTCCGGAAGGGAAAAACCTATGTTTTTATCGTAAAATGGGTGGGAAAGGAGATATTGTCGAAAAACTACTATTAGGTGCCATTTTTCCAATATGGCGGTGCGAGGGACAAAGATACGATGTGGCAAAGTTGAAATTCGGAAATAACACGTCGAAATCTATAAAATCACTAATTTTCAAAACTCCCGGAAAACTTTCCAGGTAAACCTACCGAATGATTACTATTAATAATTTAAAGTTTTAGAGCATAACTTGTAAAACGTGTTTTCCCTAAAATAATTAAACTCCGCCATCTACAAAAGAGTAGATATGAATTATCTCACCTTAAGCACGTAACATCTTCGGGAAAAGATTTGACTAGTATTTAAAAACATCATCACGAAAGTTACTGAAAAAACCCTACCTATTCCGTGAAGTTGTACCATAGTAGTCATTGAAAATCCCTTGTACATAACCTAGCCCCGTTCAGCACAGAAAATATTCTACAACTTCATATTTACATTTCATACATATCTTTTTAATGTGTACAAATTATAATATTCTAGTAATTAAATAAATTAATTCAAAAATAAAATGTTTTTAAAAATTCGATGCTCTTTTCAAGACAAAATTATGACGAACTAACCCATTAAAAACTTTTAGATTGAATATCATCGTTTATCAAATAATATTATAGACATTCCTCGTCGAATTATTTCTGTACATACTGATAAAAGTACGTATTTTACGTACATTTTGGCGAGACAAATAAATGTCAAATTTGACATGTCACTAGTAAAAAAATAGAACTGGTTCCAAGCCTAAAAGAGCCCGCTTAATATGAGCGAGGATATACACATTGAGGTGGAACATCGAACCGACATCGACGGATCTGCCGGATCTGCCCTGATGATGGACACTGCAACGCTGTCCGAAACGTCGGCTAAAGAAGGAGGTAGCACAACACGGCATAACACCCCAAAAACAAACAACGAAAATGCTTTTGGCCGTGAAAATCTAAAAACGTATCAAACAGATACTAGGCCATAAGAATAGCTGGAATACAACAATGAAACGGAATTTATTTGATTACTGTAACGTTTGCCTTTACCGGAGGCAAACTTTGTGTTGGGCTTCTTTAAATAATTGTAAAAGGTCCTTGATTCAATACTGTTTATCTTTTTTACGTGTTTACAATTTTATTGATACTCAGTCTCAGCGACTGCCTTCAACTGACTAGATCAGGGATCTCTATACTTTTCAGCCGGAGGGTTACATTGACTACTCCAGTGAGTTCGGAGGGCCAAAACCGTTTAATTTCTAGACACCCAAACTTTCGTCCACCCTGGGGGGGGCTAGAGAATAGAATTTTCAGGGATCAAAATTTCTCCACAAATTTATAAAAATTGGCTATTTTCGCCTTTAATAATATAAGTTACTTTATTCGAATCCGCGAGGAAATTCGTCATCCTGTAAATTCCTAAATACAGAATTCTCCCATTTCGGGATACTCCAATCCTCCAGATATGACGGGAAATCCGTTAAGTTGGCAACACTGAGCGTACGCTTGCTAAATTCGCTAGTGTTACTTACTAAATTGTGTTGTATGTATTCGCCCCTTCTGAGCAAGGTCTTAGCCATTAGCTGTCGCGGGCCTGATTGATGACACTGGTTATAAGATGTCGCGGGCCGGATGGATGATACTGGCGGGCCGGATACGTCCCGCGGGCTTAGTTTGGAGACCCCTGGACTAGAGGATAATTCTGCCCCGCAGAGCTCTGTGTTGCCGACTATATTAACTGCTAGGGTTATCTCTAAACTCCCGCCATCTGACGGAAACTGGCATAAGCTTTATGCCCACTGCCATCTGTCAATAAACCACTGAACCTTCATACCAAGAAGACTAGAATTATCTAGTTTCATGAAATGGTATACGCAAATATTCAATCAGTATTCGTACATTGACATATGTATTAAAAAATGTAATAATTTGTTTTTATATCTAACTTTGGACATCAAAAGCATCTCTCAAATAAATGTCTTCGGGTTTTCCGATTCTAGTCACATAACTAACCAATAAACCAATAAAAATTCAGCAGTTGTTATTTTTGCCGGTCAGTTTATCTTATATTCGTTGTTTCTATTTTACCATATATATATATTAGATTAATTTTCTCGGTTTACCCGCGTAACGTAGTCCTTAGAAGGACTTTTTAACTCCTGACGTTTCGGACAGATCTCACTGTCCATCTTCCGAGGCCTTATGTCTTGAGTTTTGTATTAAACTGACAGCTTGCGCATGTCTGTTCAGTCCAGAAGTCAAGACTTAAGTGAATGCATTTCAAATCTTATGTCGAGAACGAAGAACTTCTACGCGTGTTCAACTCAAGACATAAGGCCTCTGAAGATGGACAGTGAGATCTGTCCGAAACGTCAGGAGTTAAAAAGTCCTTCTAAGGACTACGTTACGCGGGTAAACCGAGAAAATTATTCTACATCTTACACCCGTGAAAACCTTAATCATAACATATATATATATATATACTATGCTACTAAACTTGGCAATCTTATTTCTACCAAAATATTTAAAAGTAATTTTATTTACGTGGTGAGGATCTTCAGTTGTGGGAATATCAGAGACAAAGCCGGTGTCCTTCCTGTAGAAATTGATGAAGATGAAGGCGGCAAGTACCATGATGCACACGATCCCGTATCCCCTGAACGTGGCTGTTGTTCCGAAGTAGCTGACGAAAATTCCGCCTGAAAAAGGTGTGAAACATTATTTACTTGCTAAATTAATTTCACGTAATAATGTAATTCGAATTAAAATAACGGGAGAAATAATGTATTTAGATTTTTTTTTAAACAGTATCTAACAGATTTGATTATGTGGTATGGTGACATCTTTTCAGGTCATAGACAGATTGATGTACCCTAGAACTCCATTGCACAGTGATAAGTTGCGTGCTCTTTACCGAAAGATAAAAGGTTCAAAACCCAATCCGTTGAAATAAAACGTCATTTATTTTCAATTTCAAAAATGTTTAGTCTGTTAATTCATTTAGACGACATAGGTGGAACGACTAGGGGAGGAAAAATTTATTTTGTGTTTTGTGTCCCATTTTTGACGCAACTATGTTGAGTCTTGCCGTTGAGAAAGAGCGATAGATTTTAACGGATCAGCTATGAGGTTATAGATCATATTTAAGTATTTATTTACATTATTCTAAAAGCCCTTTTTAGGGATACAAAGTAATAGAATTACAGTGTTATACGTCTCTTGGAGAGATTGACCCAAAGATTCCCACATACCTTCATACTTTTTTTCCTTCTCAGAACTTCATCTCCTTACTTTCTTCAAAAAACCCTCCACACAGTATCCCAAAGATGACATAGGCCCTGAGCGGAATTATTTTCCTCAGGCTTCTCTGTTTGAAGCTTACGTAAAAAAAAAGTATTATGGGCATAATGACGAATACATATAATAGTTACAAGTAATAGTTAGTCCCAGAATTTCTGCATTCAAATAAATTCAGACTTACATTACTCAGTGGATACAGATTTATGCACACAAATCAAATCAGTAAAATTTTATCATTTTTCTCCCGAGAAATATCACTTGTTACTTGTCACATCTCTAGAGGCCTCAGATGAACAGACTTGTTATGTAATTTAATATATGTACCGATGACAGCCCCGCAGCCCCTGCCCAGGCCGTGGTGTATGCCCTGCAGCACGCCCTGCGCGGAGGCCCGGAGGCCCAACGGCGTGGAGTGCGCGATGTAGGAGCAGCACGCTGCCCACACGGCGGCATGCGTCACGCCCTGGATGAACTCGAAGGGCAACACCCACCACGGGTTGCGCAGCCATGAGATGTACAGGAAACGAAGGATATTGCCCACAAGGCCGATGCAGAGCACCTGGAAACATAAATGAAACCAAATTTACAAAGTATAGCAATGATATTTAAAACAAGGAGCGTCCAAACCTCTTGTAACCATTGTAAACCATTCTCCCCTATCTCACATTTTTTCTATCATCAAAGATAGATCCTGCAATATTTGAACAGAGTATTGGCACATTGCTAGTCAATCCAAGGGAGCCTTCTATGCCTTAATACAAAGGACTATCCCATCAAAACCATGATTTCAACAATTCCCCATTTTTTTTTCAAAAAAGAAGTTTCCTCACTTATTCGAATGAGAATCGGACATTGTTCTGTTCGTTGTCACCTTTTTAAAATTCACGTCGTTGACTTGATTGTACATTCTGTGGTCTAGAAGTGGGAACTTTGGATCAGATATTTTTTGGATTCAAGATCACATCTCTTCTAAGTCTGAAATCGACTCCAATCTTAATTATAATTTTGAAATTTGTCCATTTAAATAAAATGAACATTTAAATTCATCATTCATTTCTCCATTATTTTAAATGATGGCCAGATGGCTTGAAGGGTGAAAGCCAGAAATAATTTATTGAAAAAAAAATTATTGATAAAGATACGGTCTAAAGAAATTAGAATTAGCCATGGATGGACAAAATGCACCCCAAAAAAAGAATTAATTTTCAATGCATTAATCCAATGAAAGCAATCCAGAAGCAGGCTGAAGAAGAAGAAGCAGGTTGAAGAAGATGAGAAGTTTGAAGCAGAATGGAAGGGTGTCACTATTACTATTTTCATGCTATACGGAGAAAAGTGTTATTCGAAAATACGATCATTTTATTCTTAAAAACCGTAAAAAACGGGAGTGAAGTTCCTACGAACAAATTAACAGTGTTTCAATGTTTATTGGCGGGAAAATGGCAAATTAGTATTTGTTCGAAATTACGTATACCAACAAATTATTCTTACATGTTCCCGCCAATAAACATTGAAACCCTGTTAATTTGTTTGTAAGAACTTCAGTCCCGTTTTTAACCGTTTTTACGAATAAAATGATCGTATTTTCGAATAACATTTTTCTCCGTGTATGCTGTTTTAGAACATCTGTTATGCCGTATGGTATTATGAATATGTAGGTATTGTCGCGGAGACGATAACGGCGGAAATTTTCAAGTAAAAGCCATAGCATTCCAAAAGGAATGGAATGGGCTATCCATAAAGTTATGTATCATTTAAATCTAAGAATTGGACGATTTGCAGAACTTCTGGCATCTAGGCTAAATCTATTCGTTGCAGTATGTGCCCGCATATAAATAAACCTGAGGTTTTTTTTTGGATTTGTTGCAGCATATTTTTTTATATTTAATTTGGTGCGGATTCCATACACCACCAGCATACGCTATACTCCATCTTACCTTGACGTGCCCCATTTGAGTGATCAGCTTAAAGCTGAAGAAGTAAGCGAAGATCTCAGAGATGTGATTGATGACGGAAGCCACGCCAAAGAGGGTTGGGGTTCCTCCGAAGTCCTGGAGATGCCAGAAGAGGAAGGTGAAGATCAGCCCGATACCGAAGCCCATGAACCAAGCCACGAACAGGAACGAGGCACACTTCAAGTTCTTGAACTGCTTTAGGACCGTAATCCACTCTGGCATTTCTCGTGTTGTCTGGGCGAACATCTTTGTCTAAAATAATAAAAATATATTTGTTACAAAATAATATTATGAAACTTAATAATGGATTGATGAAAATAATATGTGAGAGAAATTCAATATTGCATTAAAGTTTACATCATAATAATATACGATGTTTTTGAAAATTAAACCTCTTGGACTCTAGGGGATAATAAAATCTAATCAAGATATTGTCATTAAATCCTTTTATTGTTTCGCTTTGAATGGTGTAATTTATTAAATTTTCGTGGAATACATGAAAGCAACACAAAACATCAAACACAATAATAATAAAAATGTTATTAGAATATCTTTTGAAGGTTATAATCATCAACGTAATATATCATTTAATAAGTAGTTTATATTAAACTGTGTTCCGGAAAGACAAGAAACCGGTCGCAACTTGGTTCGATTCCCAGTTGTGACCGTTATGTCTTTATTTTGCGTTGTCTTGTTCTGTGTCATGTTTCGTTTATATTTATTAGTGGTAGATACCACCACTAAGTGTTTCTTACTTGCCACATTTTATCTAGATTTTTTAATGCGAAAATGCCTCCCGGTCCTATGGTTTATTTCGTTCGTATACACATTTTTTTAATGTCCATCTTTGTCATATATAAACAACTTTTCAATTAAGAACTTACTGTAAAGTGCAAGTGTTTCATACTTGCCACATTTAACACGAACGACTGACGGAACACTAGAAGAAGAAACCTTGATTTCTGGGTAGTCATCGAAAATAGTTAAACACATAAAACCACCTGAACAAGGAAAAAGAAATAAAGGAACACCTATAAACTTATACGAAGATCAAATGCGTTGGATACATGGCGGGGCAGGGAGGATCTATTCAAGATCCGCTTATTGTAACGTTATTGGTATTTATAGTATTGGGTACCTGTGTCAGCGGCTTGGCATCAGCCTGACTGACTGATGTATCCAGCCCAGGGAGCTGCAATTGGGCGGCTAGCTGGCTCTGTAGGCGGTCCTCGTCCGTGGGCGGGGAGCGAACCTGCACCTCCACCTCTGACGGGTACTCGTACTTGAAGTTTATCTAGAAATAAATTACACACTTTTCGTAGAAACTGATGGAGAGCACATGCGTTGTGAAATTTACTCTTTGAGACCCAATGTATACATATTCAAATTAATATTCATTAAAAACAAAACATTCTAAAGAGGGCTTATTTGAATGTATTTTGTGCACACCGATTGCAACGAAAAATAAAAATATTTTTTCCAAACTAGTTCGGAACACCCGTCCACAGCCCCTTCTTATCCCACAAATGCCCAAAGATACCGGGTTTGTAGCAACTTCTAAAAAATATTAAAAATATATTTTATTACATCTTTCTTCTTCCTTGCACTGTCCCAACTCATTGCCTAGGTAGGCTGTTGGGGTCGGCTTTCCTCGTTCTCAGATTGTAGCTTCTTCGGTTCTGGGTATCGCTTTCATCCAGGCCGTTTCTACTTAGGATTTTGGAGCATTGAATCATCCAGGAGTTCTTTGGTCTTCCTCTGGATGACTGTCGATGAAGCTCCATTAACATTGGCTGCTTCACTGTGTGGTCTGGTGGTCTCCGTTTTATGTGACCATACCATCTCAACTGTCGTTCCTCTAGCTTACTGATTATGTTCGTATGTATATATAAATATATTTTATTACGTATGTATATAAATATTAAATAATTATGCAGGGTCTTTCAAGAAGGACGCTCGAAATTTGTGAGGTTACAGCAGCTATGATGTTAAAGTGACATCTGTAAAATTTGTTGTCGTTTGTTTATTAGTGTACGACAAATCGCCGCAGAAAGTTACAGCATTGAACAACAAGTTCAACTCATCAGATTTTATTATCAAAGTGACTGCTGATCCGTCCGAGAAACGTTCCGCGCAATGCGTGATTTTTATCCTCGCCACAACCGTCCTGAGTCGACTATTCGACGTTTGGTGACCAAATTCGAGTCAACAGGTTCAGTAAATATTCAGCCAGCACCAGTACGTCACTGAAACGTAAGATCTGCTGAACACTTGGTGCGGATTTGTTTCAATGTCTCTCAACAGATGTTGTCAGAATATGTATTTATATGTAGTTTAAAGGGGCATTAACAGAGGTCAGTAGCAGTACTACATGAGAGAGACAACTGTCGCCCGTTGGGGTGTAAAATCCGATTAAAAATTTATTCGGTCATATCCGATAGGCAGGCGAGCAGATCACTGAGCAGCGGTCCAGCTGCAGATCAATGCAGAGAACCGTTTAGAACGGACGTTTGGGTCAAATTACTTTATTTTTATTTTTATAGAGAAACCTCACAAGAGTCCCAACTGCTCCCCTCTGGAGCCAGTGAGACTATGGCATCCCCAATTGGAGTATGTTGTGAGGCTGAAGGTAAGTGGGGAAGGGAAGGAGATGGGGAAGAGGAGGTGGGAAAGTACCTGGCTATTCAGATCTAGTCACTAAACACGGCTAAAGCCATTATTAAGCAACGTTTCAATTCTGAATGGTGGTCTTATACCAGGGCGATACTGAGAGTATCTTCCACTCTGGAACGTGCCGCAAATATAACATATATTATTTTTATTAATTAATTGTGAAATAACACAAATTAATCAAATAAAATTTATTTGCGCACACCTTCCGAATGGCAGTCAAGTGTCTTACCACTCGACCACGGACGGTCGACTTATTCATTGTAAATACGACAACGACATTAAACCAACTAGTAATCTTGAACCATTAATTTTGTAAACTCCAAATCACCAACTGGAATCTTAATCAGTGGATAATAAAATTAACTCTAATAAATTTACCTGAGTTGCAGTTATTAGAGCTGCTCCCATTAGTACAGAGAACGTCGCAAAACAGATAGTGTAGTTCCTTTCTTGTTTCCGCTTTTCTCCGCTGCACGGATGGTCAGGGAAAGCAGTAGAGTTATCCAGAGCAATGCCTACGAAGAACATAGCCAGACCCCACCCAAGGGAACCGAACATCCTCTGATGACCGTATCGATCAGCGTCTTCCCCCAGCAAAGTGATGACTGCAGAGTCGGCCAGGGTGATAGCCGGGGCGCTGAAGAACTCCCCGATGATGACGAGAAGCAGCAGGAGGAAGAAGGCCTTCTGGATGTCCTGGGTTCGGTAGACTATGGAGGAGAAGAGAGGGGACACGAGGTTGCTGTGCTCGGCCTCGTTGTAGTTGGATGCATATCGAACGTCCACCGGAGACTGGCCGGGACTGCCGCGCGGGCGGAGAGCGCGAGAAGCTCGCGGGGGGGTACTGGAAATAAACGACATTTGAGTAAAAGGATTAAACATTTAAAAAAATATGTATTTATTTTCTAATATTTCTATTTTTGAAACTGATAATTCGTGGTGGAATTCCATTATAATAGTATAATAAAACCAATTTAAAACTTTTTCCACTTTTAATTTATTGACCGTAACCGGTTTCAGCTTGTCAAAGCCATCGACATTTCTAACTTTCTGGAGCACAGATTTTTTTTATTTTATTTATTTAGACACACCGACGCAGTAAGTACATTGTCTTACGACAGATTAGGTAGGTACATTATGTATTTCCTTAGAATGCGTAGTAATTTCGCCTGGAATGAGAACGGTTTTTAATCTTAATGAATATACATGGGTAATAGTAATCGAATAACAATTAATTATTGATTCTGTAATTCTGAAATAGATTTAAACTAATAAACTTAATTTTCATAGTTGCTATATTGACTACAAAAAGGCTTTAGATAGTGTCCCGCACTCGTGGCTAATCAAATTTATATTAATAAAATTAATCCAATTATTATTATTAGCTTTTTGGAAAATATTATATCCTTTTGAAATACCGATTTACTTCTCAATTTAAAAGGTAAGGAAATAGTAGTACCAGGCATTTCAATAAAAAAAATAGATTTTTCAATGAGACTCATTGACTTCTTTTTGGTTTTGCTTAGCATTGAATCTTCTATCTAAAATGTTAATTAAGAGCAAGTTTGGAATAAAAATTAAGGGTGATACAAGAGACAGTAGTTTAATTTCGCATTTATTATATACGGATAATATAAAATTATTATCGAATTCTGAATCAAATTTAGAGAAAATGATTAAGGTAGTTAAAAAATTTTCAGATGATATTAAAATGACTTTTGGTTTAGATAAATGTAGAACGATCCATATAGAGAAAGGCAAAATTGTAGATGGAGACGTAGACAGAAACTAATGAGATGATTGATTATTTGTTTAATTTACTCAAGAATTATGTGCTCTCAAATTGTGTTGATGAAAAATGAATTGTAAGTAGTTGCGAAATAATTTATATCACGCTAAAATAATAATAAATTAGTTAGTAGGTTAGCAAAGAATCATGAAAAATGATAATAGAAAGCATTTAATTCCCTTGAGAGATGGAAGTGTGTCGACTGTCGCCGAGGAGTGGGGCCCTAGCAGAAACAGCCTATATACTGTATGCATAATTTGATGGTTAGTCCAACTATAAGATGACAAATTCATTTCAAATATTATGGAAATCCAATAAATATTAGACACCCGTATTCTTTATTGACATAAATTTATTTTAAATTTTTTTAATTTTTATTTATTCATCTTTAATTATTAAATCTATTACAATCGTGATGTGCTGTGCCTATGTCACTAATAATTCTCGTGTTGGTAGCAGGCGTTATTTATAAAATCAGCAGTTTAAAAAAAAAATACCAAAAGCAACACAATTTTATGTTTAAAGACAATCAGCACCGTACCATGTAACATTCATACTTTTGTGAAAATTTTTGATGAATGTGTGCCGCTTTTATTTCTTAAATATTTTTAATATTAGGTAAGTCACCTCCAGATGAAATTCGAGAAAACTTCTGATCGAAGGAACACAAATAATCGAAAATAAATAACAGATCTCTATCGGAATCGTAACAATTGTGTGCGCAGTAGCTCGTAGGCTGGTTACAAGACGTGAATAATAAATATTGTGGCGCATTTCGGGATAGCGGAAAATAACAAAATATTACACATTACAAGAAGAGAAACATCAGATATTTAGAATCAAATGAGACAAGATTTTATAAATAAGTAGCGCAGACCCATGAAAAATTATGAAAATTTTATTTAAAGCATTTCTACAAAAAAATATTTGCATTACAATCATTATCTATTTTATGTAGGTCAGAAATTTGTCTTTTAAGGAAACACCGTTAGTATACTTAAAAAAATTACGACACTTGTCAAATATTTAAGCAAAATAGTAGGAACGGCTGCGCGGCCGCTTTCATCCAAAACGTAGTTTTGGATTTGAGGCCACAATACCCAACCAAACTGAAAAATTATTTTTGTAATAAAATTGTAGGTTTAATGTCAATCTCGGATAGGAGCAATTTTTTTTTTTTAATTATCGAAGAAAGCAAACACTTTGCTTTTAAATGATGACTGGCAGGTATTTAAAAAAATCAGTTTTTGTCCATTTTGGAAGCAACTTTGGTATTTTTTTGGGATTTATTTATAATTGTGAAAAAAGTCTGCCTAATCTTTGGTTTTAAAATAATGAAAAATAATATAAAAAATGTTAAAAATGCGTTTCTTTGGGTAGTAATTTTTAACATTTTTTTTATTGTACAAAACGAGATAAATAGGTGAAGTGACAGGTTTCTTGGAGATATCCTAAATGAAAGGACTATTTTTTCTAAATATCATATTCTCAATTGTTCGAAGTTTGGAGTAAAAATATAAGTATTTTTATTCGACTTTTTTAGTAAGATATGATTTAAGATTTTCACCGCCAAAAGTATTTTACAACACATCTGCCCTGATGATGGACACTGTAATGTTGTCCGAAACGTTGACTAAAGATGAGGGTAGAGTAACACTGCATAACATTCCAAAAATATATAACTTTTTTTTATTACGCACCAGACTTTTAGGTCCAAAAAAATTATCACAAAAAAATGTTTCACACACTTTTCCAAAAAAATGATCATTTAGTAAATCCACGCTATGCAAGTGTTTAATATAAGTATAATTAGTACAAAACAATACAAGAACAATATGAAAACCTACCAGACTATCAAATGGGAAAATAATTCACCGACTCCAGATATTTTCATATCAGAGGGTTCGGCTTGGTGGAATTCCTAATTTGACCGATAAATGCTACTGATCCCTCAATATCTAAAAAATCTTTCGTAATCCTACATGTATTTAATATGATTGATTTTTGTATTTTTATATACAAATTCTTTGACAAATCTAATAAAATAAATGCCTAATTTTTTTATGATAGAGCTAGGTATAATGCCAGTAGCCGAAATAACAAATGGTAAAAAATAAAATACTATTTTTAATGTTTAAAATTTTGTAAATAAAATACTTTTTTTTTAAATTTAAATATTCTACTATCGATCTTCGCAAAATCACTTCGTGGCGTCATTTTAATTTATAAATCAGAATATTAAAAATCTAACAGGTAATTTAATCTAGTTTCTATAATAGTGTTCGTTTTTAAGACTATCCGTATCTGCCCTGATGATGGACACTGCAACGCTGTCCGAAACGTCGGCTAAAGAAGGAGGTAGCACAACACGGCATAACACCCCAAAAACAAACAACGAAAATGCTTTTGGCCGTGAAAATCTAAGAAGTAATTTCAAGTTTATATAACAAAAAACTACCCTCTCCTACTGTATAAACAATGAGTATAACTTTTTAGTGTATGTTAAATATCAATTTGATCAATTTTAGTTTATTTGTAAGATTTTTACACGGTTATTTATCAATTGTAACATTGTAAGGGAATGTGACTCACGGAGAAGGCGCTGGGATATCCCCCTCGGACACCAGGAACAGGTTGACATTGTGCGGCTCTTCGACGATGGATCGCTTCCTGAGCTGGTCGGGCTCTGGCGAGGGGTGCATGATCCAGTAGGTGTAGTTTCTCTCGGCCAGGCAGCTGGTGGCCGGGGGCTGGATGAAGCCGAGAGGCAGGGTGAATACTATCCACGCTGACAGAGATGCCAACAGAAGCAGCTTTCCTTTTTGCCATCTGGAAAAAAAATATACTTGTCAATTTGCGTATTAATTGGCACTTTGACTTTTCAAACTATCTGACCAATTTCAAATTTTCCACTTACGATATACTTGTTAAGGTAGATTCAGACTGGACGACGTACGTACGCATCGCTACGCCAAACAATGCTTAGCAACCCATACATTTTCTATGAAAATGGCCACAGACATCGCACGTCACGATGCGTGTGGCCAATGTGATTCTAAAACATAAATTTTCATTGAAAGTCTATGGTTGCTAAGTAGCCCAGATATTGTTAGGCGTAGCGATGCATACGTACGTCGACCCAGTCTGAATCTACCATTATTTACTGCCTAGGAACACTTCCTTCCTTCTTACCAATTACTCTGGATCAAAAACAGGATCAATTTGGAAGGCGGGTATGGGTACCGCTGCTCCAGGAACCATTCGTTGGATAACCGATGCCCCTGTTGTAGGTCAGCCTAAGTGGTTCGCTACGTTTGATGATTATTATTATTTTTTTTTATTTTTAGATTTTTCAACAGTGATTAACATCAAAGCTCTCACAAATACAATTACAATAGGCATAGTTGAAACTATCACTAATTAAAGACAAACAGCACTGATAACATAATATTCTTTACAAATATTTGGATATCTTGATTTATCAGGGGTGCTCGAGTTATTAGGGGGAGGATTGTCAAGGTCTTGGTGGAAAATGCGTTTGCCCACCTACTACGTCTCGGACTGGATCGAGAGAGACTGGTTAAGGGAGACCTATCCTAGACCTCTCTAGCCGGACTCGCTTGACCCATCGGCTTCCACCGCAGTGGAAGGAATGGACCCGCAGATTTCTACCCGTCCTTATCCTTTTTTCCTTCCTAGAACGTTGTCATTCCTTTGCCTTAAAAGAACGCCCACACAGCATCCTCTAAAGTTGACATATTTTCATTTCCCTTTCCTTTGGGCCTCTTGTATGAAGCTGTGTAAGAGAAATAAATATTCCTTACTTATTCCAGATTAATACTAGATCAAGTCAATAGGAAGAAATTTCATAAAAAAATACACTGGAAAATAAAAAAATTTACAAGAACCATACGATACAGAAGCAACACACTAAAGTGAGTTTATTTTTATATCAGAAGTTCAAGTCACCATAGAAGAAAAATGTTAAATATTAATAATTGTAATATCATGTAGACCTCAGAATGAGGTATATACAAAATGTGTAAGGGACGTATTTGACTTACAGTGATTCCTAACATTATTTGGAGTAAAAATTGTAACAAAATTTTGGTCTATTGTGACATATTTGATTTTTTTTCAACTTAAAGCGAAAAAAACCGTAGTTTTTGGACAGGTAGAGTCGGGGTGAATGGTTGGGCGGTTACTCGGATGAGTTACCAGTGATCACACATAGAAAGGTAATATTATAATATAAAGGAAAACATCAAAAAAGTCACTGGAGACCAAAATATTGTTAATATTTTTTAATCCAAAGAATGTCAGTAAGTCAAGTACTTGTACGTCCCTTAATATCCCATGTACATGATAACATTTTCTGTAAATAATTATGTAACCTTACTTTTCTGAATACACCATATTATCAAAAAAATACTTTCGGTTAAGTTAGATTAGGACAGGGTAGGTTAGGTTAGGTCTGGTTAAGCTAAGTTAGGTAAGGTTAGGTCCGTTTAGGTTATGTTAAGTTAGGTTAGAATAGGTTTAGTTAAGTTCAGTTAGGTTAGGCTAGGTTAGGATAGGTTAGATTTGATTAGATCAGGCTTGATTAGGTTAGTTTATATACCCTTTTGAGTATTTAATTCGATACCTGTCAGCCAAACTACCCCAAAAGGGTGCAGACAGGAACTCCACGAAGGGCCTTGTCCCGATGAGTAGTCCGCACTGGCCGGCATTCATTCCCATCTGCTTGAAGTACACCCCCATTAGGGGGAACAGGGACCCGAAGGCGGAGTAGAAGAAGAAATAGAAGGTCTTGACGGTCAGAAGCTCCTGGTCTACGGCACCAAACAAAAGCTCGATGACGTCGGAGCGACCCCTGATCTTGTGCGTGGCCTCTTTGGGTTGAGGATACCTGGAAAAATAGAAATTACGCTGTAATATGATGAATTTCATTTTGGGAGGAGGGTATGCTATTACTACAAGAAGTTCGCGACATTTGGTAACTTAATAGGAGTATTCCGGTTCGTGTGGTGAGGTTTGCCCAGTTTTTGTTGGCAGATGCGCCTGCCTACCAATTGCCGAATTGAGAGAGGCAGGTTGAGTGAGACCCCTTGACCTCTCCAGCTGTACCCTCAACGCCTTGCACCGCAGTGGAATGGATATATAGATGTATATATAGAGAGAAAAATCTTTGCCTTATTTTTAAGCGCCCGGGTCAAAAACGTAAAAATAAATGAAATTGGTATTCACTATTAGCCCTCTAAAATGGTCGGAAGTTTTGAAAAAAAATCGATTTCGTGATTCAGGAAAAAAGAAAACGATGGGTCCATATTTAAAATTTTGTAGAAAACTTAATTTTTATTCCATAACTGTAGTCCAAATAATGCAGAAAAATAAATTGAAACACATGTGATATTTTTGAAAAAGGGAAAATGACACTTTTTTGGATAAAATCAAGATACTATACAATAACTACAGCTAAGTTTTTTTAACTAAATACCACGAACATAAAATAATGGATGCTCAAAATTTAATGATAACATCTTATGACAACAGTAATTATTGTGAAAAAAATATTTAATTACCATAATTTAAAAATACATGTTTTAGGTGTTTTTTTCTGAATTTCAATGCATTTTAGCGAGCTAATAACCATTTTCAAAAAAATAAATTTATATGCAGTTCTCATTTTCTTTGTAAGATGCAACTTTTGAGACCCAGGCGTTACTGAATTCCAAAGTTGAAATAATTGACACACCGTAATGTATACGTCTGTTACTCCTGAATTTACTGATTCCCACATTTCTACTTACCCTTCATGTCATTTTCATTCCCAGAACCTCTTTTCCTTCATTTCCATGAAATATCGTACACACAGTATCCCTGAAGAAGATACAGGCCTTGAGAGAAATTGTTTTCCTTGGTGCGTCCTTTGTGGATCGTTAATAAAAAATCAATAATTATTTTTTCTTTGGTTTATAATCATGATACGTAATAAATGCCATTTACATGTAGCAATTTTTCCTATCCTTCCAACTAGAACAGATTCTTAGCAGAAATAAAACATGAAACATTTCGCACGATACTTTAAAAAAACATAATCTAACAAATACCGGTCAGTGGTTGTGTGGGCATCTCGTTTGGCTCCCACCCGGGCGTTCCGTGTTCGATCCATCGGCTGGCTAAGTCCTCCATCACAACACAAGCAATACCTTCCACTTAGTGTGGTGGTAGTAGGAGATTTTCAAATGTTGTTGGGTTATTCGTATCCCGGCAATGTTTGTCTTTCTTTTTAAGAAAATTAAATTTAGAAAAAAAATATATAAATATAATTTGACTTCAGGCGGGGAACTAACAGGTTAGGGAAATGGAAGGCACGAAGGTGGGTTGAAATTAACCAACGAGAGAGTGAAGAAAAAAACCTATTTTTGCCTCAAAATGGCTTTGGAGAGTGCACTTCATACACCAGAGCGCAGATCGTTTGAGAGACGTGATGCTTGAACTTTGAAAGAATATGTGAAGGATTTTGAAGGGATTTCTAGTCTGGGTTTTTATTTTTTTATACTACATTTCTGTGCTGTGTACAACCAAGACTACTATTTCATCTTTTATTTGGGTGGCAAAGTACCTAAGGTGATTCAAAGAAATTGATGAAAAACACATTTAATAATATATGTCATGTTAAAAATAAGAATTAAATCATTCGCTTACGGCTGACATCAACTAAGACCGGGTTTTCTACTCTCTACGCGGAGAAAAATGTTATTCTAAAATACGATAAAATTCGTAAAAACGGGACCGAAGTTCTTACAAACAAATTAACAGGGTTTCAATGTTTATTGGCGGGAACATGTAAAAATAATTTGTTGGTATACGTAATTTCGTACGTATACTATTTCGTACACCATACTAAAAAATCTTCCATGTTAATATCGTCTTTTCGCTGTGTTTTAAAAAATGTGTGGTGGTATTACACCGAACTGTAGGTTGATTGCGAAATTAAATTAAGTGTCTAAACCAATTCAAAATTACATTGTTAGTCCTCGTCTCGTATTCAGGCGCCTTGGCCAAAACAAACAATTCAATTTAAATCTAATTTCAAAATAAATTGACTCTTCACTCGGATGTAATTAATTGCGTCAATTTGCCTTCGAATTTGTCTAAAAGGAAAGCTTTAAGTATGAAACTGGGTTTGCTGGAAAATAATATATCAATTGAATAATTTGCAATTTTAATGCGCATTTTTTTTTAAATTTACTCTTTAATCAAATGTGAAAAGTATTAGACTCCAACCTGGGACTCCTAGAAACTCTTCAACTGTGAACTCCGGCCTCATGAAATTTTATCAGGTTTTTCCATCCGAAAATTTTGGGTCAACACAAAAGCTGTCTTCCGCTCACGACGGATTTTTCGTCATGAGCTTTGTATGAAGTTCTCAAATGTCAATTTAACCTTTAGAAATATTGGAAGACGAAAGAATTCCTGTTTGTTCCATATTATTTAAGCAGTTATTCAATCATAGAATAAATCATGTCAGCTTGCGCAAAGACATGCTTATTTTATTACACCGAAAATTTATAATGCATTCTATAAGACTACAGAAATCAAAAGCGAAAATATATCATCCTTCAGCAAACATAAAAATGTAATAGTCTTGGATAAATACCATTGATATTAATATTTACCTGCTGTAACATCTGATCTTAATCTCTATTAACTTTTAACATATTTGTAATCTTTTATTCTCGTATTTTAAATTTTAATTACGTAAATACTGATTTTACTTTACTATTATTTATTTTTTGCAATTTCTACAAAGATAATATACATATATAGAGTAAATTTAACTAAACTGCTTTAAAGAAAAACAAGTATACCCACGAACTGGCGATGCCTATGTGGGATTTTTTTGGTATCATATTATTATGTTTATATTAAATATATGTATATATATTTGTGTATGTGTGTGTTTGTATATAGCGTATAATGCACTATATATACATATACACGCATACATATGTACATATATTTTTCTGTTTTTTAAGTCTATTTATTTTTTTATTTTTTTAAAATCTTTTGTCTACACAACTACATTGCTCTCTCTTTTTACTGTTTATAAAAATAAAATAAAATATTGTAACTTGTATGTAACAAAAAATTTATTAATAAAACAAAAAAGAAGAAATCTATAAGTGCCTTTCATACAAATTTCAATGGAAACAAATCGACGGTCCCGATGAATAATGCAT
Source organism: Limnephilus auricula (assembly GCA_951813805.1). Lineage (NCBI taxonomy): Eukaryota > Metazoa > Arthropoda > Insecta > Trichoptera > Limnephilidae > Limnephilus > Limnephilus auricula. The sequence continues at coordinate 7,642,678 of OX638401.1, forward strand.
AATGTCGGATGTACGTTTTTGTAGTTTTACAGTGGAGCTGTTTAAATTTTTATTTTTGCATTTTTACTGTTTTTGAGATAAAGAAATGTATATTGTTATTTTGATATTTCGCATTTCATTTAGTTTCAATATAAATTACGAAAAATCAGACTTTAAATTCATCAAAAAGAATTTTAAATATGCCAACAAAACGATTTTCAATTTTCTGTTCTTCAGGATCGTGGAAATGTTTCATTTAGCCCATTAGCCCTGCGTTCGTATTTTATTTAAAGCATTCTCTAACCCTCCTGGTATCTTAAATATGGTCACGTGGTTTGCCTCCAGCTCATGGAAATTATACCTCGATTTGATGTTAGGGCATGTCTATCAATTTGAATGTCTATGTATATTATTGATTGTTATTGTGTTCAATTCGTAGAACAGCGTTTAATTTTTTTTAATATAATTTAAATTAAATTTAATGATGTTATTATTAAGATTATATTATAGTATATTCTATGCATTTATTATAGTTATGGTTGCTATAGCTGTTTTTCGTGATAAAATTGGGTCAATTTCTCCCAAGATATCTGATTTCTTGTCGACTTTCCTTGACCCATTTTCGCAACAAGATATAATCCAAGAATCTACGTAGAAATTGTGTAATTTTATTGCACACATCCGAAAACATTTCTGGAGAAAAGAGAAAAAATTACGATATCAGATGCTCTTCGACGTAATTATTAAAAAATGTTGTTTTCGACTCCCTCAAAGGGCTCTTTTCTACCAGGCTTACGAAAATCGTACAAACTTGTTTATTTACATTTTTCTCAAGATCAAAGCAATGTGAAGGTTGGCAGAGAAGCTGTATTAGGGATATAAGATTTACCTTTAATCAAAATCGAAATCAAAATTACGACCTATATGACAGAGTGCAAAAATTCCTTGGCTCAAAGTTAGAAAATAATTGTATCGTCCCAGATGTATCCGTATCTTTTTCTGATTTTTCTGTTTCGGATTTTCGATTGACTTTCGCTAATATTATCTTCATTAATTAAAATATTATAATTAGAAAATTATTATTTATTATATTAATTCGAGTATATTTGCACCGCATTGTGATTGAAAAGTTCCTACTCCTAGTATTACCAATAACATTCGAAACGTTACAAAAAGTGGGTTTAGCTTTATCAAGTGACTATATCTTCTTTTTTTTTTAGAGAGTCCCAACTGCTCTCAACCATCTGGAGTGAGACTATGGCATCCTCTAATGGGACACGTTATGAGGCTGACGGTAGTGGGAAGGGGAAGGATATTGGAAAGAGAAAGGTGGAGAGTACCTGGCTATTCAAATTTTGTCACAAATCACAGCTGAAGCCATTTCAAGCGACGTTTTAATTATGAATGGTGGTCTTATACCGGGCGATACTGGGAGTATCTTCCAGTCTGGAACAAGCCACAAATATACATTAAAGTATTTTTAATGATTTCGTTGTGAAATAAGACAAATCAATAAAATAAAATTTCCTTTTTTTTCTATAAAAATCTTTTCTCAACTTTCGTTCTACCCACCTTCTAGCCCCACTCCTTTCTCAGAACCTCTCTCACTCAGAACATTTTTCAAATAGGGATGCTAGGCGATTTTTTCGTTAAACCTTTTATTCTTACCCTACAAAAACACGCGCGTCTGATCACTTGGGTATTCGTTTTGAGGGGAAAATAAAGCAGATTCAAACCATGATTCATCGTTTAATAATGTCTTTTGTCTGGGGAATTTAATATGTTCTCGATAAACAGCTTTTTCATGTTATGTTCAGCATTTTTGATGATAGTTTTTCGTGGCTTGAGTTGTTGGGCAAAATACGCGAATATTTTTATTAGATATAAATGGGTACCTAACTTATGAACGCATTGATGTGAATAATATATTATAATCTTAATGTATAAAAAATATTGTTTCTGTGTTTGTCGCTTGTGCGTACGTAAACGTGTGAGCTCAGGCGTTACAAAATTTGCATTGAAGTTTGGGTGGCGTGCGAGTTGTTTGAAAAAGGGTGTATTTCATATAGTTTAGCGGCAGGGTGGGAAAAAGGAAGGGGGGAATACATAAGGGATGGAGAGGTGAAAGAAGGGGGAAGGTTTGCATGATGGGGAGGTCGAGGGAGTGGGGAGGGCAAGGAAGGTGGAGAGAAACGCAGGGGAAAACGTGGGGATGAGGAGGGTTTGAGGGACGGGGGTGGTGGGAGGGTTGAAGACGGGGAAGATGGAAGGGAACCGCGGGAAGAAAAGGGGACGCAGGAGAAGAACGGGAGCGGAAACGGGGACACATGGGGGAGGACACGCAGGGAGAAACATTTAATTCTTTATGTGGCATTTAACGCATGCCGGGTATTCGATAGTGATTAATAAAATCCGTAAAATAATATAATATGTTAATTGACTAGAAAATAGGTGAGATTTACATTTACCCTTTGGCATTCAAAAATAATTTTAAACATATTTTCTTGAAAAGTTGTTTAACCCAAATATACGAGTATATAAAAAATGATTTCAAATGAATCCCTTTTTCTTCAATACGAAGACAAGGAAGTGTGTCAATTAGTTACATACTTACTTGCTTATGTATGTATATATATATTTATGTATGTACATCATATTTATTTTTATTTATTTATTTTATATTACAGAAACAAACAGTACATTGGTTACAGTGATGAGACAGTTTACATATATTAAATGATATTTCATGGTGGGTACCTATGATATGTTTCTTTGAATGTCTTATTTGTAATTACCGGATGATGTGCGTAGTGTATATGTGTGTGAGTGTATGTGTGAGTATGTTGGTAGGTGTGAGAAGTGTATGCGCATTGAATAGTTTATATCATTGACATAATGCTCTTTTTAAATTTGGGCAGTGAATCGGAGAAAATGTCAATGTTAGAATTTAGGCAAATATTATTGAATGTATGAATAGCACGGTTAATTTTTGAATTGGTTGCTGCATTTGTTTTGCAATTAAGCGTGTGAAACAGTGCAGTATGTCGTGTACGTCTTAAAGGTATATTGAAATTAATTAAGGATAGTAGTTCGGTACAGTCGATATTATTATTTATAATTCTGTGTATAAATGTTAAATCAGCTAGTGCCCGCCTTTGTTGCAAAGTTTGAAATTTAAATTCAAATTTATTGTTGAATTTGAAGGTAAGATATTTTATAAATCTGTTTTGAATGTGTTCGATGCTATCAATGTACACTTTATACTGCGGATTCCATATTGGCGACGCGTATTCCAGTGTACTTCTGACTAATGCAAAGTATAGCATTACTATTGTACGTGGGTTACCAAAAACTTTACTTATACGAAGAACAAAGCCAAGCATTTTGTATGACCTATGAACGATTGAGTCGATGTGCTTATTAAATATAAGTTTGCTATCAAGGTAAACGCCAAAATCTTTACAATCCGTTTATTATGCTGTAATGATGTGTTTATTTTAGGTACCTGTCCCAATATAAAAAAGTTAAGGTTAAAAGAACCCGTTGACAAACTAAAATCTTAATATTAAAAAAATGTTAAAAAATATTAATAAATAAATTTTAAAAACTAACTCGTAAAACAAGTGGAAAATTTTTGAACAAATTATTATTTTTTCGCAACGAACTTCGTTCTATTCTGGCACAAACATTTTCAAACTAAAATATTTTTTTATTATTCTAAACATGTTACTGTAATAATATTGCAACACACTGACTAAAACTTTTAAATTTATCTATATATAAAAAATGAATCCCCGTTTCCCTTGGTCACGCCATAACTTCAGAACGACTTTACCTATTTCCTTCATCTTTTTTTTAAGTTTTCTATTACTTTGTAGAAGGTTCTGACGGAAAAAAAAAATTAAGAAAATTGGAAAATTTCAGAAAACTTAACGATTATTTTAACTTTGTACGTTTGTCAGCGTTTTGATATATTTAGAGATATTTCCTATACTATTCTGTTGTTGTTATTATTACTATTGAGATATTTCCTATACTATTCTGTTGTTGTGGACATGCCCCGTGAAGGTTTCTATATAGCAATATTTCTATATTGGTAAGTTCTTGAGTTATGAAATTTGCAAAAAAAAATTGCAATAGGGCACTCGCGAGTTGTTTGAAAAATGAGTGAATTTTATTGAGTTTAGCGGCAGGGAATAAAGCAGGAGGGGAGAATCCGGGAGGGGTGGATGGGAATGAAGGAGGCTGGTTCGCGGGAAGGAGGACGAGGGAGGGGGGAGGCGGAAAAGGTGGAAGGGAAACACGGGAGAGGAAGGGGGCTAGGGTGGGGAAGAAGTGGCGGAAGGGTTATGGGCAAAATGGGAAAGGACACGCAGGGAGAAATAATTTCTTAATTTAAGTGGCATTCAACGCAAGCCGGGTATCTGACCAAGACATTTAAATATCCTAAAGATAGCTATTATTATAAATTCCTTTTCTTATTATTTGAAATGTGTAACTTTAAAGTTACCCAAACCCACAGATAGGCCAAACATTTTTATTTATTTATTTTTAAATGTGATATACTAAAGATAGATAAGAAAAACATAATTTACATGTGATACATAATGATTGTGTGGGGGAGTAATCATGAAGTAAAATATACTATTTAAAATTTATATAACCCATGCAGAAGAATAGTATAATGCAAACATTGATTAATATTGAAGTATGTTATTATAGCCTTATTATAACTATATTCCATGGGGTTAAGAATTTATTCTGATTTTTTTCAATTGAATCGGAGTGGATAAGTGAGGGACCAAATAGACGAATTATATTCGTCTTGACTTCGCAGCAAAAAATTTAGGGAACTGGTGTATAGGATACTGATGGACCAAATTCATTTGAATTGAGCTGACATATAGCATTTAAATTCTTAGGTAAGATATGTACCAGTTACATAACATTAATATATTTATAATAAATAAGTCTCATCATTGAAATATGTACGAAAATACTATTTTATTATTTTTAAAATTAAAAAAGCATATCAAATCGTTTTTAATTCACAAACTAAACGTTTTCCAGCAAAAACTTGAACCATATAAACCAATTTATGTTCAATTTTCACATAAATCAATTTATTAAATGGAGGATCTTAGGTATAAAAATAATAAGCGAAAACCTTTCAAGAAAATGCTTGTCCTTGATTTGGATTAACTTAAGTATGTACCTTGTTACCAAACACTTTACATTTTAAATGAGAGTTTAATTAAACAATTAAAGGATTTACGAGTGTGAATTGTATAAATTCCATGAAGCTTTTATGCGATTTCTGTCATGTGAATTTGATGCTAAGAGGTTTGCGGCAATTCGTTTTTTCGGGCGCAGCAAATATAGATTTCATATAAAACTTTATAAAATAGTTAAATGTTTTTTACCGTAGTGTTTTTGTTGTTTTTAATAATTTGCTTTCGAGGTTTAAAATGGTTATCTACTGAATCTCACATGAATCATAACATACGGCATGTTGTAATCGTACATTAAAAAGCGTTAAATATGGAAAATTTACTAACCTTGTAGGGTCCACTTCACCTGCAGCTTCAGGGTCTACCATAGGTCTTATCGAAGGTCCTGGAGGAGGCCTTTGCTGGCCCCCATATCCTCCGTACTCGTCCATCTCAGATCCGCCTTGCTGCATCTTTAATCCCTCAAATCAGACCCTGAAACACCCCGCGAAATCTCACGCGAATCCCGCAAGTACCCTGCTACACAACGTCCGTTAAATCTACCGCATTGATTATTATTTAATCAAATATGAGTTATTGATACGTTTATCACTTCTGCGGGAAGTGTTGTGTGCAGAGTTGATGATTCGGTACTCTAATACATCGGATCGATTCGAGCGGCTGGGAGAAAATTGGATCAATAAGTCTAGGGAAATGCGCGTGCGCCGAAAGCGACATCTAGCTCGCCTCAGCGGAAACATACGAAGGTTTCCGATCGGGAAACGAGGAAAATAACCGGGAAAATAGCGCTATTTGATTTGTAAGACAATTCTTGTTTGGATACGGATATTATTTTCTGCTATTAGAAGGTGACACGCGGAATCTAATTTTATTAAGAGGTTTTATACGTATATAAATGACCATGCTAAAATTTTCATCGTAGTAGCAGAAGATAGAAGATTTATTTCCTCTTGATTATATTTTTAAAAGTTGTGAACGGTATTATAGACCGCCCCAATTTATTAAGCTTAACCCGTTTAATCACAGGAGACCATATTTGTCCCAGCTCACATAGAAATTGTTGTATCTCCCTTACTATCATAGTGAGAAGTATGATTTAAATGGCATTGGAAAGAGAATACAACACACTATATATTCAAATCTAAAAGTTAGCCACCAAAAATTAAAATGTACACCTTTATGAAATCAAAGTTTCCGATCGCAATTTGAAAAAAAATTATGAAACTTTGTGAAATTTTTTAAGATTTTTATTACATAAAATGACAAAAAAGTGAGGTGACAGTAACGTTTATAATTCATTTGTCTAATGAAATATGTATGTTTTTTAATTTTTTTTCATTATCAGTAATTTTAGTTAGAAAAATGTAAAGTAGGCCATTTTTAAAACTTTTAAGTTTTCATCGAAAATTTTTATATTTAAAAAATTACATGGTTATTTATATCTAATAATAAAATTTGAAAGCCTGTTTTATCATTTTTGGAAAACAGTTTTTAGTTTTTGGATACGTTAACAAATATTAGGCGGAAATATTTTTCGCCTCTGAAAAAATACGCCAAAATTTTGAAGGGTTAATAACCTTCGATATCTATACCAACAAGAACTACTCGACAAAAAATCATTTTTAATTGCAACAACAATATGAGGACTAAGTCATTTAGATACACGCTTTTACCTAGGTTGCATACAGTTGTAAAAGCTTTCTCAGAAGTAGTAAATGTGTTGAACTGCACGAAACATGGTTACAAACGGGTTATAATAACATACCTCAATAAACCAACATTCGCATAATACCTACTATTCTTCTACATGGGTACTATAACATTTAATTTGCGTAATTACCTCACGACTACTTACTGTTCCACCATATTACATGTTCTTTAAATGCCCGAACCTAAGAGTATGGATATTAGAGAGACGGCATGTGAAGTGTGCCCGCGCGCTCCAAGTGTGCCTTTTCGAGAATTCTACCCACACAGCTGACATTGGCTATCACCATGTAAAATGGCTGCTGTCGTAAAAATGTCGGAACGTATCAAACGGTCAAAAACCAGCAGCCAATGTAAGCCGTTTGGGTAAAATTCTCGAAAAGGCACACTTGGAGCGCGCGGGCACACTTCACATGCCGTCTCTCTAATATCCATACTCTTAGGCCCGAACAGACGTATATTAAAAAAAAAAATTTTTTGACCCACAATTATATATTAGTTATATTCTCCAGAAATGTTGATTTTTTAATGTTTGTTGTAATTTTTTCTAGTAAATGTTTGCAATCGAATTAACGGGCAGCTTTTAACTTTTCTTTATTTTGTTTATTTATTGTACAATGCATACAGGAATACACATGACACAACATAAAGCCAAACAATTCATACATCGATAATGGATATATGTGATATGGATAATGGAGTCCCAACTGCTCTCAACCGTCAGGAGCCAGCGAGACCATGGCATCCACAAGTGGGGTATGTTGAGAGGCTGGAGGTAATGAGGAGGGAAGGAGATGGGAAATAGAAAAGTGGAGAAATCCCTGGCTATTTAGATCTAGTCGCCAAACACGGCTAAAGCGTGTTAATTTCGAATGGTGGTCTTACACCAGGCCCCCTAGCACACTCGATCGATAATGAACGATAGAATAACTGTCGGTAACTTCTCATCGTTTCATAGGATAACTGCAGATTGCTAACGTACAAACAACATGTCAAATATATTAAGGACACTTAAGCATTGTGAACTGTCACTTATTCGTTTGCGATCTCTAGTCATGCTAGGGTACGATGAGAAGTTACCGAAAGTTATCCTATCAATCCTTATCGATCGAGTGTGATAAGGGGCCAGGGCTATCTGAGAGTATCTTCCACTCTAGATCGTGCAGCAAATATACTTTTTTTTTTTAAATGATTTAATTGCGAAATAACGCAAATCAATCAAATGGTCAATGGCAAATACTTATTTAAGTCCCCTGCCAGGCCATCAGTGGAAACTCAATCCAGGCAGCCATGGCAGTGATGATGGTATTCTTGGATTGGCGTAGTGTAGCCATAATGGTAGATTCAGACTGGGTCGACGTACGTATGCATCGCTACGCCTAACAATATCTGGGCTACTTAGCATTCTTAGCAACCATAGATTTTCATTGAAAATTTATGTTTTAGAATCACATTGGCCACACGCATCGCGACGTGCGATGTCTGTGGCCATTTTCATAGAAAATGTATGGGTTTCTAAGCATTGTTTGGCGTAGCGATGCGTACGTACGTCGTCCAGTCTGAATCTACCTTAATCCTCGCATTTGGTAGTGGAGAAGTGCTAAAAAAGACTGCACACGTTCCTCCAGGCATTTCCCTGGCGAAGCAGTATCTCGGTATGCAGAATTATTGGCGATAAGCATTATTATAAGAGACTTTTAGTTTATTATGCCGTTGGGATAAAGTGTAATCTACATCCTTTTTATAACGTGTACAGTGAAGTGAATGTAAATAAATAAATAATATAATTTTCATTTTTAACTCAGGTAAAACCTCAAATTGTAATATTTTAACTCAGGTAAGACCTCAAATTGTAATATGTTTACTCAGGTAAGACCTCAAATTGTAAAATTTTAACTCAGGTAATACCTCAAATTGTAATATTTTAACTCAGGTAATACCTCAAATTGTAATATTTTAACTCAGGTAATACCTCAAATTGTAATATTTAACTCAGGTAAAACCTCGAATTGTAATATTTTAACTCAGGTAATATTAGCGAAACTCAATCGAAAATCTGAAAGAGAAAAATCAAAAAAAGGTACAAGAATTATACAAATTATATAACTATAAAGATATAAGATATAATAATTCAAATACTTCACAAATATAGCTTTCTATCATCATCATCACAATTGGCTCTACAACCCGTGGTGGGACTTGGCCTCCTCAAGAGTCTTCCTCCACTCATCTCTGTTTTGTACTAGTTCTCTCCGGTTTGGAAGCTCCAATGAAAGTAGGTCTTTGAGGACGTTGTCGTTCCATCTTAATTTTGGTCTTCCTAGGCTCCTTCGCCTTACAGGGGAAGGAGCCTGTGACTTACTTTAGCAGGGACTTTGGTGCTTGATGCTCTGTCATTCATTCCACATGACCCAGCCACCGAAGTCTTCCCAACTTTATAAATTGTGACACTTTTGGTTCCTTAAACAGAGTGTAGAGCTCATAGTTGTAACGTCTACGCCAAAATCCATTTTCTACAATCGGTCCAAAGATACGCCTCTATATAAAGTATAATAAATAAAAATAAAATACAATTCTTTATGAAACATTACTTTCAAATTTATTAAAAAATCATTTTACAATCGTATATTTAATTTCCTATTAAGTATGCGTATTATAAATTTACAGTAGTTATATTTACAAGTGTAGTGATATGATAATTCTATTTAAATTAAGGTTTTTATCCTTTGACACATTTATAACAATATTTGCCAGTCACTTAAATATCATATTAATAATTATGCTTTGATGGTTCGAAGGAACTTTTTATCGGTTCTTAATTATTATCAGAAAAAAATATGCAATTCATCGATTTATTGATTGTTAAATGCCTTGGCAATAATTCTTTCTTTGATTAATGTAATTTGTTGAAAATTTTACAATTACTTAAGGAGGTTTTTTGTGTTGTTATGTACAAACTTTATTTTTTTTTAAACTTTTATTGGTGTGATTTTTCAAACTTCATTTAAGTAATAAAATTTGCTTTATGCATGTAATAATAATAATTGTTACACGTAGTATTTTTTATATTTATCTCGCATAAACCTAAAAAGCACCATTTTTTCGTACATGAAATTGACATCGAATTATGTTTTTTTTTCAACTTTTCATTCAATTGTAATTTTTGGAATGTTTTTTATTGGAAATTTTTAAAAAACGCGCCTACAAAAGATTCAACCAATAATTTGGAATTTTCAGACACTTAAATACATTATTTATGCATGGATCGTCCGGGTAATTACTCAGACATCTTCGAAAAATCGCAATTTGAGTTGCTATATGTAACGCCGTTCGTTTATGGAGCTACTTACAAGCGACTCGAGCATCATGTGCATAGCACCCGCCAGTACCCGCCACACAATTTTGCTAGTTTTCCTAAACGCCGCTACGCGCAGCACTTGCAAAATTGTATGGCGGATACTGGCGGGTGATATCCACATGATGCTCGAGTTTGCTTGTAAGTAGCTCCATGAACGGACGTAAGTGTTTCCTCTATCTGGTACAATACTCGAGTACTCATAAACACCACCAAATCATTTATAAAGCAAAAAAAAACTTCTAGTCACTTACACAAAATGTTGATGTTTTTGGGTTTTTTTTCTCCAAAATGTCATACTGATGTACCGGGTTGTTATGCATCCCGGTGTTATTTTATATCGAATTTAATTTCTCAAACACAGGCACGTGTTAATAATATTTGATTTATGGTGAGCATTTGAATATTGCTTTCCCCATTATCTCAAACTTAGTATTTGATGATGTCTGATTAATCCACTATACGATTGATGTTTTCGGTTTGGATTCCACGGTTTTATAATTTACATACAATTTATGCAGACATCTAATTGCAAGAACTTATGCAAGATTTATGATCCACATAAAATTTTAGTAAACAGTGAATTATTTAGGAAGAAGTTTCGTAAAAATAAACTGGAAGATAATAAATTTATTTTTGTGTTTTTGGCTTAGCCTCAGTTTTTTTTCAACCATAATAAAATGTCTTCGTGGCCTGACTAGTGTCATAAGTCTCCTTAAATTAAAATACTACTAAATAAGTAATGTTTAAAATTAAATTATATAAATAAAAACACAGTTTTATTAATGTTATAAAATTAACAACAGGATAATTAAAATAATAAATCATCCAAAAAAGGATGGATTTATTTAAGGTTAAAAAATGTACCTAAACAACAACAAAAATCTTCCAAAGCGGTAAATCAAGAGGAGGATCAAATTATTTAATTAAAAAAATTACAGAATTCTTTTAAGTGTTCTAAAAAATATCACTTTAGTTTTATCTATTAAAATTGTTAAAATGTAATTACAAATAGTAATAAAAAATAAGAACTAACGTGATTTTTTTGTTTGTTTTCAAGACACCTATTTTATCAAATTATTCAAACCCTGTTTGCCTTATTAAAGATTTAAAAAAATCTTAAATCATCTGCTAACCAATTTTGACAAAATCTATTTTTAATGTAAAGTATGTATGGCGTGAGAAATTAATTCGTGAATTATACATAAATTCTTACAGAAAACATCTTAATATTATGTAGGAACAAACGCATATTGCTAAAGCAGAGTATTAACATTTAAATGTTTAATAAGTTGATATGATTTTAACTTATAGGTTTTATTGTATTAATTGAATAAGGAATTAATTACCATTTGCCAATTTCAAATCAGACTTCACATTTAAGTTCAATTTTTAAATCAGCAATAACCAACCATTTTCTCATTTTATTCAGTAATAATTTTTTTTGTAATTCGAGACGCAGATGTTTTTTTTAAAAATTAAACTCTTCGTTGGTATAAAATAAAGGTAGAAAAACAAATTTACGTATAACATTCTTACGTATTTCAAAAAATCTCACGGACTTGTTATGCTTTCATTATTATAAATGTTTATTATGTCAATAATATAAGTAAGTTACTTGAGGATATATTTTAACCGCCCTACCTTCGGGTTATTTCCGCTAAATCCTCATACCTGATGAGATTTTGTCAAAATATATGCATTTACAAAAGGTTTATTAAAATTAAAAGTTTTTAAAACATTAATAAACGCGTACGTGATTGCGTACGTGATACGGGATAGCGCAGAATGGTACAATCAACATGAACGTATCACGTACGTTCGTAGGCCTAGGGCGGTTTCAGGGTACCTAAATGATTTGGCGCCAAATTACAAATTTATGGAATTATAAAAATAATGACGAATGGCGAATTAAAAACAAAACTCCGTTAGATTATTAATAACAATTGATATTTTTAACGAATTAAACAATAACTTCTTGGTATGCTGAAACTCTATACTTAGGTATTTGAAAATAAAAAAATGACTCATTTTTACTTGACTGTTTCTATAAATATTCTAAAAGCTCCGATAAGTATCTGTTTTAGTTGTTAATATTTCCAAGGAACGAACTGATTGTAAACACTTGTTGATTGGTTTTTGTAACTTTTTAGAACTTATACATCTTTTTCCTCGTTACTCCGCACTTGGCACTTTCACTCCCCACAGAATGTGTATTGTATCAAAGTTCAATATGAACTATTCACACAGGTCCAGACTTCTTGGGTGCGGGTTGTCTTTCCTTCTCCCACTTTGAAACTATTGCTAGTGGATAGCAGAGGAACGCGGAAAATGTGTAAAGTCCTCCAGCGATGTAGAACGATGCATCGTAGCTGCCTGTGTAGTCCATGCACACACCTGAAACCAGATACGAATTATTATTAATTATTGCTATTTTAAAAACTCTATTAAACTATTTGAATAAGTCAATTATATATACACTAAAGTGCGCAAAGGCGTTTTCCGATTTCCGTTACAAAGACGTAGCATTTGTAAAATTTAGTTTCAATGTCTCTCAATAGATGTCGTTAGAGTAGTAGTTTCAATGTCTCTTAACAGATGTCGTTAGAATAAATATTTTATGTAGTTTTAAGGTGTTACAACAGCGGTCAGAAGTAGACATGAGAGAGACAACTGCCGCAAAAACCGGGTCAAAAACCGAACGGTTACGAATACGTAATATACGATTGACCGGCGAGTAGATCAATGAGCAGCAGTTCGCGCCACATACCAATACAGAGCACTATTTAGCAGTGGCGGCTCGTGACTTTTGGTGAGCTAGAGTGCTAATATTAAAAAAATGGCATTATTGATGTCGTTGTAGCCGAAAAAAAAATTTTTTTTTTTTTCGAAAAAAAAATTTTTGTATGAAGATTTTCAGGAAATCTGAGCGGCGCACGGCAAAACTGAAATTTCCTGAAAATCTTTATACAAAAAATAAATTTTCGAAAAAAAAATAAAAAAAAAATTTTCGAAAAAAAAATAAAAAATATTTTTCGGCTACAAAGACATCAATAATGCCATTTTTGTTAATATTAGCACTCTAGCTCACCAAAATTCACGAGCCGCCACTGCTATTTAGAATGGACGTTTGAGTCCAATTAGTTATTTATTGTAAACACTATAACGATTAAAAAATAAACTCGTAATCTCTAAAAACCAAATATTATTGAAAACTCCCATCACCAACTGGAATCCTAATCAGTGGATAATCCAGTACATCACAAAAGGGCATGTAAAAAAATATCTTCCGATACACCCGGATCTCAACGAGTCCAATTTTTTAATCTACAATTAGGGCTGTGTAGAAACGGTTATAACACGACTGATGGAATTCTATAGAGTAAAGAGAAATCTTTTTATCTCATTCGTTTCTCCCTGAAAAGTTAAGAAAATTTGTCTGTTCTTACCCGCAATAGGTGCTCCAATAATAGCTGCAAATCCTTGGAACATCATAAGAAGACCAAAGGCATTGGTCAGTTTTTCCAATCCCATCATCTCCACAACAATGATGGACCTCAGTGACGCGAAACAAGCTGATAAAGTAAAAATATATATAACCTGTGATTTACTACTGTACTTTTAACTAAGATAATATAATATTCATTTAGTACAAAGCATTTAGTTTACAGTTTGTGGTACACTCACCAATTGATAATCCAAAAATGACGCAGTATGTGAACTGGTATCCAGCAGCATAGCTCACTCCGCTGAACATTGTTGCTAATCCACCAATGGTGATGGCAAAGTTGTTAATCCACAAGGCATTTACTCCTTCAATTGACGACAACACTCCGCACAATACCCTGCCGACTGTGTTGGCAATACCAATCACACTCACCAGCCACAAAGCCTGACTTTCTGGCATGCCTTCACTCATGGCCCTCTTAGTCACATAAATGATCGGGGCGAAGAATCCCATCATGGAAAACAATCCACTCAGAGCTAGCAGCATGAATGACGGAGACTTTAAAAGGCTAAAATCTAACATGGTGACCAGAGTCCTCTTGACAGCTTCTGGACAAAGTGTGCATGAAGAGTTTTCCTCTTCAGCGACATCTTCAACAGTTGGCAAATGTGTAACGGACATGTGGTACCCGATGGATGTATGACTTTGATACTGCGGAATTTTCTTTAAGCTACCACCGAAGAAGATATCTTCACGGTACATGGGGCGAGAAACTTTGGGAGCTTCTCCTGTCAAAGTTCCTCTTCTGCTGCGATTGTGTTCCTTGGGATAACGTCCTGTTAGAGTGTGTCTCCTCTCTCCATTGCTGCTATCTTCATTTACTAATACGGTTATTTTCTGGCCATCTGTGATCAATGGGGCGAGATTCTCATTCATGGAGTCATCGACGGTTTCATCTTTCTCGTTGACCGGATCGGGCAGAGTCTTCGAAGGCTTGGAATGGCCATTTGTAACGTGAGATTTGATTACAGCAGAATTAGCCGAAGATCTTCTCATCTCCAGATCTGTTAAACTCTTCTTAAAGATCTCAGCAGCTGTGGGGTAGGTTGGATTTGGAGCAACTCCCATCCACGTGTGTGGAGTACTTTTGTTTTGCATTTCTATTGGGAACAAGAAACCTTGATCAAGTTTCTTCCCCATCAGTTTTTCCATTTCCTCCTTAGTATCCTTGACACTTTCGTGCGTAGATGAATTGGGCAGTGATACTTTTGTCGGTTTAATTGGCCTGAACATAGTTCCGAACAAGATGCAATTCAAGATCAAACCTGAAATCGAAAAAAATGTATTTAAAATCACTTAAATAATCTTGATTCAGGAATTTTGCGGAGTGGCTGATACTTAAAGCGTCGCCCTGGTGAAAGACCACCAGGCAAAATGGCTTTTGTCGTATTTTGGTGAAATATTTGGCATTTGTTAAAACCTCACCTTTCTCTTCCATTACTCTTCCCTCCACTCCCCACTACCTTCAGTCTCACAACAACTCATTACTCATACAAAAAAACTGATTCTAGTATATTTGTATGTTTACCTGCAAGAATAAGAATGGTTCCTCTCCATCCGAAGTGCTTGATTAGCTCGGAAGTAATCGGAGCAAACAGGAAGGTTCCCACTCCGGAGCCACACATAGAAATACCAGTAGCCAGAGCTCTCCATCTCTCGAAATAAAACCCAACTGTAATGACAGCTGGAATGTAGATCATCGATAATCCGATACCTGCAAACAAACAAAGAATGAGTAATCATTTGACACCAGTCTTCTTCAACATCATTACGGGATGTATCTCAGAGTAAGATTTGGCCTCCTCCACATTTTTTTTACACCGACGCAGTGATACTAGTATTTTGTATGCAATTCTCTGGAGGCTCTCGTCTATCAAGGCTGAAATGAGGAAGATGGGCCTATTGGGAACATGCCTTTGGGTAGGGATGGAGAACGGGAATCCGCCTCCAGGACTTCTCTAGTTCTAATCTAATCTGATTTTCCTTCCGCCAGTTCACCTCTTCATTGGTTTCTCTGGAGAGCATCCGTCTGGAGATCGTGGGAATTCACTTTAACATTTTCAATGTTCTGTCTTCCTCATGACCAGCTCATCGTAATGTTTTGGACCTCCAGAATCTATTTTATGGTTTGACTTTTTTTTTAAACTTATTGGAAGAAATAAAGATCACCATGAATCTACCAATGAAGATTCAGAAGATATTATTGTGGTTTTTGAAAATAAGGAGCGTTTAGGTTGATTTTTGAGAAGTTAACTGTAGGAAACTAATTGACTAACGAAAAGAAAATAAGCAATCATACATTTATGTAAGATCTGCAATCATTCTCTCTCAAGCACACATTACAATTATAAAATATGTTATTCTTACCTCCCAAGACTCCGAAAACAAGATAGAGATATGCCAAGGAATTGGCAAAATAGGAAAGTCCAAATGCAATAGAGCTCACGATAGCTCCCATCATGGTGACACTCCGGAAGCCATATCGATTGGCAAGGGCACTCACAAAGGGTCCTGCCAACAGATAAAATCCTGAGAGCAAGGAACTCACAAATGCCACCTTGGCTTCAGACACCTAAAATCAAACAATATCTAGATTAATAAATCAGTATTGGCTTCGAAGAAAGATTTCAGGAACTCACACAAATTATTCGACGGCAAAAACGTATTTTTGATTTTGAATTGAAACATTTCGTGTTACAAAAAAAAATCTCATAGACATTGAGACTAAGAAGAAAAGTTACCCGTCGATCGCGAATCGTTAGAGTTTTGATTTTCTGATATAATCTGTGGATCTTACAAGTTTATGAACTAAGCCAGAGATGCACGGCAAGGTATTCAGGGGAATATAAATGCCAGAAATATTTGACTTCTTACCCCTTTCAAAACTCCGCGTGTTTTTGGTATTATCTGCACGAGGAAAGTAGCGCCAAAGTTGTTTTTATATTTTTTATGAATAATTTTACAAGAATAAAAAAAGTTATTCAAGGGATCGAGTCAAAAATAATCTTAAAGGGGTATTTTTTAAATGTTTTTTCTTATATAAGTTCATATTTATGTAATGAAAAAACTTTTTTTTTGTGTGAAGCAGTTACTTTGTGATGTGACATTATAATATAAAATAAAACAAATTATTTAGTACTTTACGCTTATATTTTTTGTAACGTAATTAAAAAAAAATTTTAAATTCCAATAAATAGAGAAAGTAGAAAAAGCGTCAATGTATCCATAGCATATTTTTTCATATTCATAATGTAAACCGATTCGTAGTAAAGAAAAATCTAAAAAGTATTTTTGCATATAGCTTCATCTTAAGAGATGTACCTGACTTACTTTAACTAGTAATTCCTGAGATTATTCGGAGTAAAAAAATGTAAGTGTCATTTTGATTTTCGTGAATTTTTTCCAACTAAAACTATAAAAATCGATAGGTATAAGACAATTGGTCAGTGTGGGGTAGGTGATTACTCGGCTAAGTGGCCATTGAAGATGTGAGAAAGAATTTTATTTGTTTATTTAAAAATATGTATTTAAAAAAAAAACACGATAATAATGACACCATAGACTAAAATGATAATTACATTTTTACTCCGAATAATGACAGGACTCGCTGGTTAAACAAATCAGGTAATTCTCTCAACATTCTGTATATAAAATCTGCATTCCGATTCCTCGTATGTGTCGCATATTGTGTGATATTTTGTTTAAAATATAAAAACGCAAACAAAATGTTTACGTATTATGTATGGATCGAGGGAGTCCAGATGGAGAAATAAAAAGGTCTCCATCAACCAGTCTCCATCACCATCAAGGTGGACAAACGCATGTGCCGCCAAGACCTAGACAAACCTCACTCCATGAAACCGGACACCCCTGCAAAGTAGCGAACTACTTGGGGTGACATATGGCAGAGGTGTTTGTTATCCAATAAATGGTTCCCGAGACGACGGTACCCATACCCGCCTCCTTAATTGATAACGTAAGATTGTACTAAAACAAACTGAATCAAAACAAGTTTGAGTTTACTGAATCAAAACAAACGTGTTTTAGTCATTCCGCTATATTATGAACAGGAAATTTAAATGATAATCAAAATAAATAGATAGATGGAAAAACAAAAAAAAGACATTACGGCGCTACACAAATGTACTATTCACAAAGCACTCTTCTTAGGGTGAATTACCTATTTAAAAAAAAAGTACTATTATTATTACTAGCGCAGAACCTTAAAAACCACGGGATAAAAAGAAATAAAGTGTTTACAAGATTGCCACCACCGAGAATCAAACCCCGCTGGTTGGAAGGCATTTTACACCATCTGCTATTATAAGAACGATCGCTATTTTTTTTTTATTTTTATTATTTAATATTTAAAGGTTTTTATTACAATAAATACACAATTTTTACATTTTATACAGTGGTAAAATAGTGGATAAGAATAGCTTTTCCTCACCATAAAGAGACAAGGCACTTGTGCTTGGTGAGGGAATTTTAGTTCAATTATATTTCAATTATATAATATCATGTTTGAAAGTAAATAATATAATATGGCAAAAAACAAGTCATAATTAAGAAAATGCAAGATTTATCAATAAAGGATTTGAAAGAAATAATAATAATAGTGAGATATACACTCTTATAGTAGTTTTAGGTATTTTTTTAATTTTTGCTGAAATTCCTGAATATTTTCGATAACTTTCAGATATAATGGTAGTTTGTTATAATATGTTATACCTAGATAGAGATAAGTATTTTGTGTATGCTTTGTACTAAATTTAGGGATTTTGATAGTATTCTGATATCTTGCTGATGAATGGAATGGTAAGTTATTTAACTGTACTTCTTTGGTAATTTATCCATTTAATTTAATTAAATAATTTTATCACAATAACGGCGCTATACAAATTATACTACCCAATTATAATTATTGTATCTTCTGAAAATCTGAGAAATAAGTATATAATCACTCGAGCGCTTTTTGCCATAATATGGCACTATTTCCAAAACCACGGATTGCTTTGTTGCCAAAATATGGCAAATATTCTCTAGATTCGATAAAATGTTTTTAAGTTAACGATTTAATGATATGTTTTTATAAATCCTACGACTATGTGATAATAGACAAAAGTTAGGTGAATTCATTGGCAATATAGGATTATAATCAGTTTGTATGTCTCCATATTCAAATTAAAAGGTATGATTTTTTTTTAATGTGGCGGAAAAATTTCCTTTTGCAATCCGAGTAAAAAGTTTTAATTGCTCTGTCGCTCCAGTAGTTATACTCACAAATTTTAGACCCGTGAAAAATCACGTAATAGTTAAACTTCCAATTTTGAAAACGGCAATTACGATAATTTTCTGTTAAAAATCGTATATTATTATTGTTGGTACTTTACTGCTTGTCTGAATTCTTAAAATAATCAGTTCCAATTTAGAAAATCGACCCTTTGGAACAACAAGGTTCCATCTGTTGCGGTAACGTCGTGCGATAATGAACTCTAAAGTTGATTACTATAGATTCCATTATCGCATGACGTTATATCGACAGAAGGAACCTTGTTATTCCATAGGGTCGAAATGACGAATGAATTCAAAGCAAATTTGAGTTTACTGAATCCAATTTCACTTTTCAAATCCGCCGAAATCATATACATATTTTTTTTCTTTGGCACTTCTTGAGGTGTTGAAAAATTAATGACATATTCGTTGAAAGGTATTAAAAAAAATAACCATTAAAAGGTGTTTTTATTTATTATTTCTCTTCCATACATTCTGGACATATGCGAGACTTATTGCCTTATGGGTCCGACAGACAGACTGTGTGTGTCACAAGTGTAAATAAGATAAGTGTGGCTGTGGTGAACCAAAAGGCTGCTTTTATAAATCTCGCGGAAACGGTACGGCGACCGTAACAGTTCACGGCATCTCGTTTATTTAATACGAGTTGCAAAAAAGTGATCATTTTCCTGCCACTCCCTCACACGTATTAAAGAAATGTGATAGCGCGAGCCACTCCCGTCAATGAGCGCCTAATAAGAGCAAGTTTTTAAGTAGGGTTTACCTGGAAAGAAAGGGCAATCGGCGTCAAAAGAAGTCCGCAGGAGTAGACGATTCCGTCCACCAACATGTTGCACAGGAAGGAAGCTCCAACCACAACCCAACCCCAGCCTCCATCTGGCGGCACAATCTGGAAACAAAACAACAAAATGTTTTAGCACAGACCCACACCTTTTCTTTCAATTTGTGAAATAAGATATAATTGGTTTATTGGGATTCCCATACACAACGAGTTAGGTATTTTTACAAAATAATACGAAGATTCTTCTAACTCTGCAATAATGTAAAAAAAAAACCTCATTTGAAGCTTTTTTCGTTGTTTGTTTTTGGGGTGTTATGCCGTGTTGTTTAGCCGACGTTTCGGACAGCGTTGCAGTGTCCATCATCAGGGCAGATCCGTCGATGTGAATTTGTTGTGTTAAGTGTGTGCTTATTTACTTGGAAGCGATACCGTGTCCTCAGCTTCATTTCAGAAGAAAGTGAACTACTTTGAAAGGGAAATTTCGTGAAAGCGCAGTATTTACGTTAGCCTGGGGCCCGTCCACGGAGAAATGTAACGAAATGTCCAACGAAAGTAGCGTCATCTTGTGGCGAATTCTAGAATTAGAAAAACCAATCTGAAGCGTTTTAAAATCGCCTATTTAAGTGTGAAACATAGTGTCACAACCGAATCAGCTTTATGGAACAATTTCGGACCCAATATAATAATGCCTATAGAATTATATTTGGATACAGAAGGTAGCTCATTGACAGTGTTTAGGGATCTAGGACTGAATTCGCCGGTCAGATGAGACACAAGGTCACTGGAGCCAGGATGCCCCTAATGGTCTCCGACAATACGGTAGTGACCGCAGCCTTCCAGCGTCAAGCCCCACTCCTGAGTGAGCGCTGGGCCCAAGCTCACTCAGGATTACTTGGACATACCCTTCGCGCCCCTCAAAAAGGTTGGGTTCACTCAGTAAGCAAAACAAAAATAATAGAGAACTTTCTTTTGAGACCCTGTATATGCTGAAAGCATGGTTACTAAATAGAGATGCTTTATACTAAGTCATGTGTGTTAATTGTGAGAATCTGTATAGTTATATTGGGTCATTACATATGAAATTGGCGTTTTGCCGTACTGGCAACTTTGATCTCAAATATCTTCTCTTTGGTTATGAATTCCAAATTCAAATTTATACAGCTATTTACTCATGTATTTTTGTTTCAAAAATTATAATTCATTAGTTTTTTCCTTAATTTTTTTTTTCTTTGCGTCACTTAGTTTACAAAATGGAAAACTTGAGATATCGCGTTATTTACGAGTACGAGTTTCACCGTGGCACCAGTTGTGCAGAAACGTGTATGTAATGATGTGTATGGCGACGGTGCCGCAAAAGAAAACACAGTGCGTTTTTGGTTCCAACGTTTTCGTTCTGGAAATTTCGACCTGCAGAACAAGCCCCGTGGTCGGCCGGAGACCAAAGTTGATAATGAAGAATTGAAGGCTATTGTGGAAGCCGATCCATCGCAAACCACGTACGAGTTAGCTGCAGGCTGCGGTGTTAGTGATAAAACTGTTTTAATCCACTCGAAGCAAATTCGGGAAGGTGAAAAAGCTTGAAAGGTGGGTACTTCACGAATTGAGTGAAGCAAATCAACAAACCCGCGTTGACTGCTGCTTTGCATTACTGAACCGGCACAATAATGAAGGAATTTTAAATCGAATCATTGATGAAATTCACCTGTGATGAAAAGTTGATCCTGTACGATAATCGGAAGCGCTCATTGCAATGGCTGAATCCTGCCGAACCAGCCAAACCATGCCCCAAGCGAAAATTGACTCCAAAAAAGTTACTTGTGAGCATTTGGTGGACTAGTGCTGGTGTCGTTCACTACAATTATAATTTTATTATAATTTTCGAAACACAAATACATGAGTAAATAGCTGTATAAATTTGAATTTGGAATTCCTAAACAAAGAGAAGATATTTGAGATCAAAGTTGCCAGTACGGCAAAACGCCAATTTCATAGGTAAGGACCTAATATTATAATTAGCGATAATGTTATGTATGTATGTTTAAATTGTAATTGAACATTAACATCCTGTTGACAAACTGCTTAATTGCGGTTTAACTGGATTTTACCTTAAAACCAACAAAAAAAAATTTAAAAAAAAAAATGATGCTCTCAAAGATCATCGTACCTAAAGTACATTTTTATGTGGCCTATCTCTAATTATTATCACACTATCTTGTATCTAAGTAAACATTGCACTTTAAAGCACCCTTATAAAAATGTGTTTTCATTATTCTTAATCCGTAATCATAATCATTAATCAATCTTGATATACTGTCGATAGCTTATCGACTCATTGACAGATAAAACAACTTCAGGTAGGATTATTAATTATTGCCCGACTTTTTTGTAATTACAAAAATAATTTCAAACAATCGAAAAATGTGGATAATACAATGCTACACGTGTAAATTGGCGAAAAAGACTGGGCGCTGACTTCTTTGACATAACGATAGTAGGTGTGGTTGCCAGATTAAAATATAAGTATTGTGTTAGTTCATGTTCACGTCACCGGCAACTTATACGTGTAGCACTTTAATATAATATATATTATAGCATATATAATATTTTGCTCTATCGTTGTCTTGTCACTTTTCACAGTTTAAAGGTTTTTCAAAGTTTTGTGGTTCTTGACGTAAATGACGTTTCACACTGGAAGTAGTATATCTAGCCAGTCTACCTACATTGCATTCAGTTGGCAATGCTTTTGCAGAAATAGTAGATGTGTTGAACTGCACGGAATATAGTTATACTAAAAAAATATATCTTTAAAAAAAAAAACTGATGTTATCATATTCTTATCCAAGTGTTCAATATAAAGTCAATACAACATTTTACTTCCTACTGTTGCACAAAATTACTATGCATCTACATCACACCGATAACGGAAACAATGCTGGAAAGGACAAAATGTTAATTGTTCAGGAGAGCGAATAGAAAGTTTTTTTATTTATTTTTTAAATCTGTAAAAAAATTTCCTCTGATTTTGTAAACCTATAATTATGATTTTTTTATTATAAAGCAACATTGAGCATATCTTTGTGAACACTTTTTTTAAATTTATTAATTTATTATTATTTGTGCATTTAATTTTTCAGAAAAATCCTCTCAAAAAGCAAGACGCGCTTCTTTTCCTATATATATTTCGTCAGAGAAAAATCGGAGAAAAAAAACATATTTAACTCATTTTTGGATTTATTGCATTCCAAACATGTTTGTATGGGCGTACAATATTGATAAATAAATATTGTCCTGAAAGTTCCAATACAAAAATACAATTACTGATCTATGAAAGAGCTCACAAATGTTTCGATAATATGGGCTAAGGCTATTTTTTGTAATATTTAATTAATGAAGACAATATTAGCGAAACTCAATCGAAAATCTGAAACAGAACCATCAGAAAAAGATCGGGTCACATCTGGGACTCGAACCCAAGACCTTCGGCAGCCGAAGGTCAGTGTTTAAACTTTACTTCAGTTCAGTGCAGAGAGTGTGGGCTTAATGCATCCATCACAAAACACTCTTATTCACCAAGAAAGTGAGTCACGGACTCAAGTTAGAGAGAAGAGGAAACTCGGAGACAATTACAGGCAATTAATCATATTAAGACGATATTCGATGATTGACCAATTATTTCATCCCAGCGACCTACATTGTCCATTCTCCAGAGTCCAAGAACAATGAGAGAATGGGCACACTTCTGTAAAACTGTGATCTGTCATGCACAGTGGCGTAGCGATCACCCAGACAGAGTAAATAATAAATATAAACACATGAATTTGTTTTAAACCATCATGTTTTAACACGTTTCTACAGGTTTTCGGGAGAATATTTTTGGACAATATTTACAAATAAAAAAATAAAAAAGTAATGACGTATTTAAAAAAAGATTTGTGCGTGTCTTTGCGGCGGATGCGTCCGTCCATCAACTCAAGGCTGGTTAAATGGGGAAAGTCTGGTTGCGGGAGACCTTTTGACCTCTCCAGCAGGACTCTCTCAGAACATCGCCTTGCACCCTAGTTGGAGGGATAGATTCTTTCTTCCGTCACTCCAGGATACTTTAACACCCAGATTCGTACTCTCCCCTCATACCTTTTTCCTTCCCAGAATTTCGTCTCCTTCCTTTCCTAAAAATACTCACTAAACAACATCCCCAAAGAATAACAATGCAACCTACAGATAATGAACATAAACACTTTTTAAAACAACGCAAAATAATAAACATGAACACTTTTTGCTTTATTTATTTATATTTCGTGGAAACCATCAAAAACCAACAACAATGATGAGGAAATCATGATCAACACCATACGACAACCTGCAGTCCACCTCGGAACAGGAATACCTAGTGAGGAGGACTGAGGATAAAATATTCCACTTTGTATTCTTAATTTACTTAATATTGTATTTTAATTTTAATTTGTATTGTCAATAAAAAAAAAAGATGACATAAGTCCTGAGGGAAAAAACTTCTGTGTGGAGCTAATATGAAAAATGGCGGGAATCAAAAATCCCTTAATCTCTGAAATCAAAGCAAAATACGAAACCAATTTTACCTTATTTGACAGTAAGAATCGCGAATTCCACGATTGATTTTTTTCCTAGGCAAATATGATAATTAACTTCAACATGATATTAGTATTGGACATTGAAGCATGCTACAGGGCCAGAGAATTTGTAGGCTGCGTCACTGGTTAAATATAGTGTTTATGGGTTTATCCTAGTTTCCGTCGGACACACGCTGTTCATTGACATCCGTTTATTAGGAAGATTGAATTAAATACAGTTTTAGGCAAACGCAACAAAATTGATGTATTGAATCAGTACGTACTTTGATCGTTTCTTTAACATGACTGATGGGTAATAGTATGGGTAATGGGATGGGTGATATTTAATTGAATTCATAGGGAAACAATGAAAGTGTTGTGCACCAATTGGTTAGGTAGTAATCCTATGCCAGCCTCCTCCATTATTAATCAACATTGTCACATTATATTGATGGATGTAATGAGAATTTAAATATGTTCTTATCCTATGCCAGCCTCCTCCTGAATCAACATTGTCACATTATATTAATGGATGTAATGAGAATTTAAATATGTTCTTATCCTATGCCAGCCTCCTCCATTAAGAATCAACATTGTCACATTATATTGATGGATGTAATGAGAATTTAAATATGTTCTTATCCTATGCCAGCCTCCTCCTGAATCAACATTGTCACATTATATTAATGGATGTAATGAGAATTTAAATATGTTCTTATCCTATGCCAGCCTCCTCCATT
This sequence comes from Limnephilus auricula, assembly GCA_951813805.1. NCBI lineage: Eukaryota > Metazoa > Arthropoda > Insecta > Trichoptera > Limnephilidae > Limnephilus > Limnephilus auricula. Next base: position 7,667,860 of record OX638401.1, read on the forward strand.
AAGAATCAACATTGTCACATTATATTGATGGATGTAATGAGAATTTAAATATGTTCTTATCCTATGCCAGCCTCCTACATCATGAATCAACATTGTCACATTATATTGATGGATGTAATGAGAATTTAAATATGTTCTTATAGTATGCCAGCCTCCTCCACCATGAATCAACATTGTCACATTATATTGATGGATGTAATGAGAATTTAAATATGTTCGGGTTATTTGTTATTCCATACTTTCCAAATATAAAATATTTTAAAAGTTATGTGTTTTAGTTCAGGATCCTACAAAAATAAGTTATTAATTACCCCAAGGGTTATTTATTCTAATAATCCCAAAATTAGTTTGATAAACGAACAAACAAATATATTTTGCTCGGCACTCCTAGTTATCTGCAAATTTTCAAAGGGGGTGTTTAAGTTGCACGTTTCTGAGTTGTCCGGTAACCATTTTAAATACATATTAAATTCCAGAAAAAAATATTATTATTATTTGAATTCTTAGAGAATTTGTTCGTATGAAGCAGTTACTTTGTGATGTGACATTATAATTTAAAATAAAACAATAACTTTGTATACACCACTTTTATTTTTTTATACTTAATGCCGACCGGGTTTCGCTACAACCGTAGCTTCTTCAGGGCAGTATAATCTCTACTAATATCTAACATGTGTTGTTATAATGTATTCAGGGGATTGAAGAAATGGGCTGGGTTCCGCCGGTGCAGGACGTAATTGGAGTAAGGGACTGGGGGTTGGAAAGTGAATGTTCTTTGTCAATGGGGAACAACCTAAGTATCGGACTTTTATTTAAATTTATTTGATTGTTTATGAACGGTAAAGACAAAGAAGATAGCTTCGGCCATTCGGGTATCTATTCACTTCAATGTAGCGATTGCCCCGCATTTTACATTGGCAAAACTGCAAGAAATATTAATACTCGTGTCAAGGAACACCTAAGATGTTTACACAGTACCGGATTCTCAGAATTTGCAAACCATCTTATAGAAACTGACCATACATTTAATAAAAATACAGGCGTAACGTTATTGCACAAAAACGAAATAGGTATCAGATTGGATAATTTAGAAGCCCTAGAACTAAGGAAAGCCATAAACACTAATAGAAAAGTAATAAACAATCAAATAAATTTAAATAAAAGTCCGATACTTAGGTTGTTCCCCATTGACAAAGAACATTCACTTTCCAACCCCCAGTCCCTTACTCCAATTACGTCCTGCACCGGCGGAACCCAGCCCATTTCTTCAATCCCCTGAATACATTATAACAACACATGTTAGATATTAGTAGAGATTATACTGCCCTGAAGAAGCTACGGTTGTAGCGAAACCCGGTCGGCATTAAGTATAAAAAAATAAAAGTGGTGTATACAAAGTTATTGTTTTATTTTAAATCTTAGAGAATTTGTTTAGACAAAAAACAAGTTTTTGTTTTTCAGACTTAATATACTAAAAAAAATTATAACAATTTATAGAATAAAAATATGTAATAGAGCGATTATTTTGTTTTTAATCATCACACCAAATTTCATTTTTTGATGATAAGAAATAAAGAAGTTACAGATTTATCAGACGAGAATGAGCATTTGCCTCAAAAAAAAATTGTCGAAGATAATATCGTTAATTCTGAAATTTGAATGAGATTGACACGTATAAATTAAGTAATCGGTAGCAATAGCCGAATTGGTAGAGGATTATATTAATTATATTATTAGCACATTCAGAAATATTTATTTCGATTTTATTGAAAAGCGGAAATATTTGGGTAGGTAAATGACAGAATATACCCGAACAATAATTAGAACAGATTCGTTATCTTTTGAAGCACATTTAGTTATTTATTATATTAGGCGCCGCTATTTTACAACCGTTTCATTCAAATTTCAGCAAAAAATGACAGGTGGCTGATATTATGATCGCCTCTCGTTGGATGTGTGCTTCTTCCAAAACATCCGCCAAAATGTCGCGCGAAAAACCGAGTTATTGACACTGTAAAACAAATAACACTGTTCATACTTCTCCACTCGCTGTTTGTTGCTTTGACATAACTAAAATAGAGCTACGACGCAATAGCACCATTTGAGGCAGGCTATTCGCCTTTATTTTTGTAGTTTAATTTATTGAAATGTCTTTGACGTCGATTCGTTTCTTTCTCGTTAGTTCACTTTTGTATATGGGATTAGTTTGTGCTTAGTCATAGTTTTTTTCATCATGCTCTTGCCCAGTGCTGTATCTAATAGGATTTCTGGAAATCCTTTATTTTTAGGAAATCTGTTGTACTATAAGCTTCTCTTACAGCAATTTAGTTTTAAATAATTGGTAATGGCTTGGCTTTTAAACATTGCACACATGATCCCAGATCACATCCATTCTTACCTCAAATATCAAAGTTTTCACTATCTAATATCTCTTTCAATATCTGCTTTTCACCGATCTGCAGAAGATAAGTACCATTGTAGGTACATATATATTTTTAGAATCGACAAAGTTTTATTTTATCCCACTGAAATTAGCTATTACTTTGTGATTTTCTATTATAATATAATTCCAGTACAATTTATTACTAAGTGTTGTGGTAGAGATGAGGACGTGGCTAGGATGAATGGAAAGTTGTGGGAGGGAACAGAATGGACATCGGAAGGGAACAAAAGTTTTCTGGATTCACACAAGGATTAAATTACAACCTTTCTTATATATAACCAAATTAATTTTGAAAGTGCAGTAGAAAGGTTGCTGTAGGAATTAAAACAGCCCTGTCGTGCAGTCCTAAAACATTTCTTTATAAAAGTGCAGAAACTATTAAAAAATAAATTCCTAAAATTTCTACAAGAGTGAATCCAAAAACTTTTGTTCCCTTTCGATATCCGTTCTGTTCCCTCCCACAACTTTCCAATAATTCTTAGCCACGCCCCCATCCCTACCACAAAACTTAGTAATAAATTGTACCCTCCCACTATTTTCTGATTGTCAAATCATTATATGTTTGCCCCGAGGAAGGAACGGTTATTCCGAAACCGGTCGGCATTAATTAAAAATCAGTGGTTTTAACAAAGTTATATTGTTTAATTTAATAGTTTTATTTAATCTTTCGATTCAATTAACTACCTACCTTACAAACAAACAAAAACTTTCACCTTCTCAAACATCAATATAATTAATAGTCCAAAATTATATTTTGTACAAATATTAATAATTATGTATGTGAACACTGTAATATAATATAATATGTATAATTATATTCATAAGTAAAATGGCTTTGTAGGCCGTAACAGCTGTCACAAAAATATATATACTTGCAGAACTTAATAATAACATTGAAAAAAAAAATTATGTTAAATTTTTTTTTATTAAATTTTATTATATGAATTGAACCCAAAACAATTAGTGATGCGTGTTTTGTGTAATTTTGCATGTCGAAGGACCTTGAAATGTGTATGTTTTATGTTAACCACTGCACAAGTAGAAGTAAGCACATTAGGAAAAGGAGAGAATTACTCACTGCGGGACTTATAGTACTTTCTTCATTTGGCCGGTTTTAACTTTGCGCTGTGTTGCGGTAATATTCTTTTTAGAGCGGTGAGTAGCTAAAGAGTGGTTGCGGATGCGAAAATTAAATGCAGAGATGTTTGCAGGAAGAGGGTCGATTATTGACTGACTGTGGGTAATATGAAGAAGTGACAAGTATATAGGGAAGGGTAGGAAGGAAATGTGACAATACTAGCTACAAATACAGCAGTTCATGTATGTGTATAGGTTCGTATAGATGTATGTATGTAAGCGTAGCTGCGTAAATGCCCAACCAATTAGTATACTCGTTCATATATATAAAAAAATTTAATTCGTTCTCTATTGTATTAATACGTTGGTACCTAATAATTGTATTGTATAAAAAAATGTTTAGTGCCGTTATAGAGTACCATTTCAAAATGAAATATCCATAATCATTCATTAATATTGATTGATTTAAACTGTTTATATATAAACAAGTTCAGCTGTGTAATTATTTTTACGCTTGACAGCTCTTTCGCCTTCAATAATTACAACATGTTTATGAATGTAATAAAATGTATAATAATAGATAATATTGAATATACGAGTATAAAAATAAAAAAAAATATTAATATATAGTTCTACAAATTGAACTTGATAACAATACAAAGTCATAGTCACCTGATATACTACTTTGAGATACGTTTATCAAAACCCTGTTGAAGATAAAATCAAAATTGAGATGTTAATCGAATAATATAAAAAATGTCAACAGTTCACTGATTATTGCGCTTTACATTCAAGGCTGTAAAATTAAATCATCATTTAAAATCTGACTAATCCTGTAGGTTCCTCCCATAAAGATTTTTCTTTGCATTTAAATATGTTCCAAAGTATTAATTAGAATTAAATTTTATACTCTACTAGCGGATACCCGGCATTCGTTGAAATACCATTAAATAAAGAAATTGTTTCTCCCTGCGTGTCCTTTCCCATTCGGCTCCTTTCCCCTTCCTCCACCTCTTCCCTAATCTCGTCCCGTTCCCCTCCCTTTCTCAAGTCATCCTTCTCGCAATATTCCCCCCTCACGAATTCCCCTTCCACCTTCTCCGCCTTCCCTTCTAAACTCCATAAAATAGCTCATTTTTCAAACAACTCTCGTGTGCCCCATTAATTATCTTTTTTTGCAAATCTTATAACTCCAGAACTCACTAATATAGAAATATTGCTACATAGAAACCTTCACGGGCATGTCCATAACAACTCACCAAATTTTTATCAATCGGATGAACAGTATAGGAAATATCTCTAAATATATCAAACGCGCGAACTGTCAAACGTGCGAAGTTAAAGTAGTCGTTAGTTTTTCTGAAATTTTCCAATTTTCCGCGCATTTTTCTTAATTTTTCTTTCCGAATGAACCTTCTACAAAGTTTTAGAAAACTTAAACAAAAAAGATTAATGAAATGGGTAAAGTCGTTCTGAAGTTATGGCGTGACCAAGGGAAACAGGAATTCATTAATATATATACAGATAGATAAAAATAGAAGAAAAAAATTAAACAAGCAGTATAGTCACATTGCTGACAATTTTTTTAATACAAATGCTCAACCATTTCGAAGCATTTTTGTGAAGAGAAAACAATAATTGCATTGTCCTAGAAATCGGATACTGCTTTACTTAAAATAAAACATTTATTAATTAATATAAATCAATTTTTTTTTCTTCAATAAATGCCCAGTTACTTCGTGGTACTATTTTTATATGAATATCTTCCAGCGATCTAAATATTTTTGCTAGGTTATTTATCATCACGAGTCTCAGCTAATGGTTAAACTAATCAATATTATGAATGATTGCAGGATGAAGAGCTAGATATTCCGACCACATCCGCAATACTTCGCGCAAAAACGTGATACATAAATTCATCGTCTTTCCCATCATTAAACTTGTTAAGATAAAGCTATACGCCAAATCACTATTTAGATTTATCTTTACTACGAATCGGAATACATTATAAATATGTAAAAATCATTTTTGGATACATTGAAGCTTTTCCTACCTTTTCATTTTAATGGAATTAAAATAAAATTATTAATTACGTTACAAAAAATAAAAGCGCTACGTACTAAATAATTTGTTTTTTCATTATATAAATATGAAGTTATATAAGAAACATATTTTTTTAAATACCCCTTTATGGATAAGATTAATTTTGACTCGATTGATTGACTAACTTTTTCTTTCGTTCTTGTAAAATTATTGATTAAAAAAAATTAAAATAAAGACGTAAGGTTCTGGGTTCGAATCCCAGTTGCGACCGTTATCTTTTATTATTTTTCTGTGTCTTGTTTATTTTTATATTTTAAAAAATTTGATTATTATTGTTATCTTCTTCTTCAATGATATATTACATTGATGGGAATAACCTTCAAAAGTTAAAAAGAGAGTTTTTCTAATATAAATATGAATTACAATTACATTTGAAAAATTCCAACAAAATAATTATATTTGTCAATTACAAAACAGCACACAGATTGCACATCTATTATTTTATCAACTCTGAGGATGACTGGATCTTTATTTTCCACAAAAGGACTTCCCGAAGATTGGGCTGCAACACCGGTTTGCTTGTGAAACAAATTCACATCGTAAAGAACCTGTAATTTCTTGATGCATTACTTATATACAAGTCAACTCAATCTCTCAAATTCTTCGATATTTTACTATTTTTATGTCACAATCATAAAAGATTGTTTCAAATCAACTCAAGCAATAATTTTCATCAATAAAATCTGATTTTTATGTAAGTAAGTATACTTTTTAAATAAAGTTGGAATAATCTATATTGTATCTATTTGTAGATATGAAGGTCATTGTAAACTCTTGTAGTAAATAATCTATTATCAACGATCAAGGATTAATTTAGTAGTTAGGTGGGAGTCGACATTTTTTAAATGCATGTCAAGGAGATATTAGTCACATTACATTTATGGACAGTTTTCTTTTCAATCAACGACATTCGCAAGTAGGTTTATGGAGCAATTATACTTACGCCAACTTAATTTATCAAAGTATCTAACCGAGCTTTTTGTAACAGAGGTATAACTGCCATTTGATTTAGTAGTTTTTTTTTATCATTTTTAATTGAATTATTTCATTTCTTGTATGGAATCTAACAGATCGTTTAATAAATTTGAAGTCAATCTACTGAAGTGGTATTTTATCAACTGTTTTTTTTGCGGACTGAAAAATTGTCTTCCAAAATTTCCTTTTGCTGTTCCAAAATTTTTTAATTTGGTAGTCCTTTAAATGCGTTATTTTTCAGGTTGATGACTTGAGCAGATACGTGGGTAATCATGGTATCAGGTCAAATTCACAAAAGTTTGGTCGATTTTTTTTAAATTGTACAATTCTCAGGCTCCAGGACTTCTATAATATTCTCACCAGTTCTGTTTCAGTCTGTTCCTCGTTCTTCGGCGTATCTCCCCCCTCCCCGAAGCCTTCATCTGAAGGAGTCTGCAGCCTCTGCTTCTCACGTGGTTCAGCGGGTGCCATCTTCAATTAACTAATTAATTAATCTGTGGGAAGAGATAATGAAATATTAATAAAATGTACATAAAAGTTTACTATTTTCAGTGTTTTAATAAAACATATTGTATGTAATTTCATAAAACAGAGAAAAATTTACTTAAAAAGCATGTAACTTTTTAATATTTATATTTTTGAAACTGATAATTTTTGGTGGAATTCCATTGTAATAGGTAATAAAAAAAATTAAAACTTTTTTCACTTTTAATTTATTGACCGCAACCGGTTTCAGCTTGTCAAAGTCATCTTCAGACTGGCAAAAATTATTCTTAACCTACCTCGGAAATCGGTAACGGTCAATAAATTAAAAATGGAAAAGTTTTAAATTTGTTTTATTATACTAAGCACGTGACTCTCAACTCTATGCTAGAATCTATATGAAGTTTTAATAATAAAATTGGCTGTACCGGACTGCTATTCTTAATTATTTTCAATATATATTTTTAAAACGTACACGCCATACATACGCTTAATTACAAAACAAATGCAGCAACTAATTCGCTAATTAACCATGCTCTTCATACATTCAATAATATTTGCCTAAAATCTAACATAGACATTTTCTGTTACCCACACTCCTACACACTACGCACATCACTCGGTAATTACTAATAAACAAACCACCAATAAAAGACATTACAAAGAAACATATCATGGGTACCCACCGTGAAATATTACTTAATATCTTTAAATTTGTTTTATCACTGTAACAAATGTACTGTTTGTTTCTATAATATTTAAAAAAAAGTTAAAAGTAAGTAGTGAGAAATCTACATTGCACTAAGAAGCGTGTTATGTATATTGCGTATGAACCAGGCGTTCACATAACTAGCGCACTAATAAAATCATTTACTTCCTGTGATTTATGTATTTTACAAAAGATCTAGACAGGTAGGCACTTTTGTACTCTTCCTGTTTATAATATGTTCATCCAAATACAAATCGAAACAACTAGGAATCTTATTTTTAATGAAAGAGCTTTTTTAAGTCCTAAGGTTTTTTATGTGAATGCCGCACAACTGCTCCAACCGTCTGGAGCCAGTAAGACTTCGGCATCCCTAATTGGGATAAGTTCTGAGGCTGTAGGTAGTGGGGAGGGAAGGGAGAAAGGGGAAGATTGAGGTGGGGAAGTACCTGGCTTTTCAGATGTCACGGTTAATATCAATTCAAGCAACGTTTCAATTCTGAACAGTGGTTGTACACAAGGGCAATACTGAGATTATCTTCCACTCTGGAACGTGCCGCAAATATATCGTATATTATTTTTAAATAATTAAATTGTTAAATAACAATAAATAATCAAGTAAAATTTACTTGCGCACACTGCGATTTAAACACGTAACCTCAGGATCGCTAGTCGAGAGCCTTACAGCTCTACCAAGAAATTGCTGTTCGAAAATGAAACTTTAACAATAATTTTTGAATTACAAATTGAGTGAAAAAAATATTTAAACGAATTGTAGACCCAATTTACAGAACTGTAATTTTTAATTTTTTTTCAACCCTGAAGATAGCATAGTTATATTTTTATTTATTTAAAGAAAAATGATGAAAAATTTGGACAATAATAGCTGAAAACGTACGTCTCCAAGATTTTCTTTCTTCATAGTAATAATGAAGACGGCCTGCGTAGTCCAGCGATAGGGCGTTAGACTCCCATTCCGAAGGTCGCGGGTTCGAACCCTGCGTGCGCATATAAATTTTATTTAATTGATTTGTGTTCTTTCACAATTAATTATTTAAAATAATATATAGCATATTTGCGGCACGTTCCAGAATGGAAGATACTCCTAGTATCGCCCTGGTGTAAGACCACCATTCAGAATTGAAATGGCTTTAGCTGCGTTTATTGACTAGATCTGAATAGCCAGGTACTTCCCCACCTTCCTCTTCCTCGTCTCCTTCCCTTTCCCACTTACCTTCATAATTGGGAATGCCATAGTCTCACTGGCTCCAGACGGGAGCAGTTGGGACTCTTGTGAGGTATTCACTATAAAAAAATTAAAATAAATGAATAAAATCACCTGAAGGTGCCTTGGTCATGTATTCATTTTCACGATTCATTAAGTTTTAAAAAAAATACATTTTACGGATATATAACGTGATTCATACAATTACAGAAATTATTGACTGCAGCTTATTTGCTGCATAAATATTTATTATTATTTATTTATTAAAAGAATTTTATACATAGTGTAGATATCGTCTTATTTCTCCCGCCATGCTAGGGATGTCCCTATTTAGCTAGGATCCTTCATTCGCCAATATATTAAACTTTGGGTGCAATGCCAATATGTCATTGCACCCAATATGTTTAAAGTACCCGTTAGGTCATTACAGGCATTATCGAACAGTCAGCACAACACCTCGACATTGCAGAAATTAGGTTGTTACTGTTTCCCGAAGCTTATGTAAATTACTTGTTTACTACCGTACATTTATAAACGAGTATGTTTATGCAAAATGCAATAATTATACCATTACGATCATTACGTATGAACTGCCCTTAAGGTCATTATACATTGATTATAGGTATTATCACGCGAAGACAAAACACATCGACATTGCAACAATTCGGTTTTTTCAATTTCCCCTAAGTTACATATTTACAACTGCACGAGTATAATACATAATGCACACATTATATCACTACACTCGTTACATTATGAAGAACCCATTAGGTCATTATAGGTAGGTATTATAAATTCCTTGTATTGTATTCGGTCAGTGATATAGTTCACAGAGCACGAATTATGTTATTATACATGTTTGAAGCACCAAATAGGTGTTATTAATAAATTCGGTTGTTATTGTTTGTCCAAGTTTGCCAGCATATATTAAAATGCGTTGATCCTGTATTCGGTCAATGATATAGTTAACAAGGTACCCATTATGTTATTAAATATGTTTAAAGCACATAATAGGACATTATAGGTATTATCAAATAAAGGCAGAATATCTAGAGATTGCAGCCATGCAGTTGTTTTTGTTTTTCTAAGGGGGTTTCTCACCATGCTCCCAATAGCTTATCTACACTAATAACGAATATTTTCGATTAACAATGTACGGTTTATTTATTTATTAAGTTGGAGTTTATAATTCGGCACTCGAACTTATGAATAGTGGCTATATATTGTATAAGTTGGCAGAGTTTTCTAACCACTGCGATTATTTAATTTTAATTTTTAATAATATTTGTTATTAGTGTAGATAAGCTATTGGGAGGATGGTGAGAAACCCCCTAAATCTAACAACATTTTGAAATGTGTTGATCCTGTATTCGGTCAATGATACAGTTCACAAAACACTAATTATGTTATTAAATATATTTGAAGCATCCAATACGACATTGTAGGTATTATCAAACACGGCAGGATACCTCAAAATTGCAGCAAATAATAATAATAATAATAAAAAAATTGGTAAATTAAATTATTAAAATAAAATTTCTCATTAATAATTTAGGCGTATTAGATTTGTCAAAGAATTTATGTATAAAAATGCAAAAATCAGTAATTTTAAATACATGTAGGATTAAGAAAGATTTTTTAAATATTTATATTGAGGGATCATTAGGATTTATCGGTCAAATTAGAAATTCCACATTCTCATTAAAAATTTAGGCATATTAGATTTGTCAAAGAATTTGTACATAAAAATGCAAAAATCAGTCATTTTAAATACATGTAGGATTACGAAAGATTTTTTAAATATTTATGTTGAGGGATCTGTAGGATTTATCGGTCAAATTAGGAATTCCACCGAGCCGAACCCTCTGATATGAAAATATCTGGAGTCGGTGAATTATATTCCCATTTAATAGTTTGGTAGATTAACGTGTTGTTCTTGTATTGTTTTGTATTAATTATACTTTTATAATACACTTGCATAACGTGGATTTACTAGATGATCATTTAGATGGAAAAGTGTATGAAAGCGTTTAGTTTTTTCTATGGGAAAAACTAAATTTCAGGTCCGGGTTTAGTTTTTCTTATAGGAAAAACTAAACCCGTTCCTGAAAATATAAAATTTCTCATAAAAAAATTTTGGCATATTAGATTTGTCAAAGAATTTATATATAAACATGCCAAAATCAGTCATTTTCAATACAAGTAGGATTATGAAAGATTTTTTATATATTTATATTGAGGGATCATTAGGATTTATCGGTACAACTAGGAGTTCCAACGAGCCGAACCCTCTAAAATGAAAATTTCTCGAGTCGGTGAATTATTTTCCCATGTGGTACTCTGGTGGGTTAACATGTTGTTCTTGTGTTGTTTTGTATTAATTATACTTAAATAATACACTTGCATAGCGTTTATTTACTAGATGATCATTTGTAGAAAAGTGTGTAAAAGGGTTAAGTTTTTCCTGTGGGGAAAATTTTACCCGGACAGATATAAAAAATTGATTATTTGTAGAGTGCTGTTTTTGTGAGAAATTTATTGTTTTTATTGTTTGTCCAAGTTTACCAAGTAATCGCTGATTGATTGTACAGTTCAGAAAGCACTTATTATGTTACAAAATAATAATGACGGGAATTTAAATAAAAATTTAAATTATAAGAATAAATGTAGAAATATGAAAGAAAAGACAAAAGGCAAAGATAAACGTAAGAAAATAGAAGTGACAAACAAGCCAGGTCAAGACTTTGCAAGAAGTCAAAATATTCATAATATTTTTTCGCTAATTTAGTGACTGACAAAATCTTTTAGACTTGCACCAAAAAAATCAACGTGTTTACTTGAGTTGACTAGACTACACATTCTGGACAATGGTGAATAACATCAATTTAATTAGTTGAGTGTTGGTTGAGGAAGTGCAGTTACTCCAAATATGTTTGAAGCACCCTCGACATCTTTATAGATGATATCAAACAGAGGCAGGACTCCTCGACATTTCAGCAATTCAGAGCAATTCAAGGTAGAGTGGGGTAGAGTCGAGTGGCTCCCATTCCTCGAGATTTACCATTGCTAATTGTGGCCGTCAGGTGGCGCGGAGGCTGCGGCGGTTTAAACTGGTTTACTAGTTGGTTCCTTGGCGAGGAATGCGAATAAAAATCCCACCACACCGCGGCTGGTGCTCACTGCTTATTGCTCCAAACAAAGTGGGGTATTCTGCTATATTACAAGGTGGGACCATGGGAAAAGCAAGATATATAAATACTCCATAAGATTCAGACGCTTACAAATAGCGAAGAATATCATTAGAATTACATTTTTATGGTAATTTCTGGAGTGATGTTTTTAGCTAACCTTATTTTCGCAAAACGTCTAAAAGATGAGGGTAGAGTTATACGCACTATTTATCGTCAAAAAAAGATTGGTAAAAAGTCGTGTTCTACAGATTGAATAAACTTCGTCATAATAATAACAAATCGTGAAATAGGTTTTACACAAATAATAACTAGGGTCAGCTTTAGTACATAGTTATTTAGATATCGTAACTTCTCACAGCATCCCCAAATATGACACAGGCCTCTAAGGAATTGATCTTAGGATTTTGGACTTCTCTTTGGTAAAAAAATTTCAAAGGTCAATTGAATAATTTGAAGGTAATTTTTAAGTATGTTTCAACAAATTAAGTTATCTAAAAAATACATAAATTTTAGGTTAATTTAATTAAAATGACGCAATCATCGATACATTTGGTAGCTGTTACATTTTGAAAATTTTATTCAAATTAATTCATTTAATTGATAAGAGATCTTGGGTTCGAGTCCCTTGTTGCGACCGTTGCCTTTTTTATATTTCTGTGTATTGTTTTTCATGTTTATTTTCGATTTATTGTGATAGTTTTACCGTAATTTTGGAAAAAAGACAAAACCAATTCATCGCCAATATTTATCCCAAAGATTTGCACAGTTGATAAGCTAATTATATCAAATAAAATTAAAATTCCTTCGATCAGTAGAAAAATTAACATTTTAAAATGAATGATCTCATCGCTTTCATGTCTGCCTCGTGAACTTCTAGCTACTAATACCTCATTATGTTATTTGGCGAATAGCGTCCAGCGCGTATGGGTGAACAACTTTTCTAGCCGTGGACTTCGATAATGGCATTTGCAACTGCGCACCTCGCACCGCGCATTGCACATTGCGCATTGCAATGCGAACATTGTGGGACGTAGACACTATCGACGGAAGGACGGATAGCAATGCAAACCACGAAAATTCTCGGACTCGAGTTTTCTCGGGCCCGATTAAATATTTAATCGACAGAATGTAATAGAGCCCGAGAAAATAACACACCCTTCAATATATTCCTGAACATATTTTTAATGTTATCATCATCAAATATACTAATTTCAGTTGTGGTTCTGTCTGTGATGTAACTCTGGTACAATGAAGTTGGCTTCGTTTAGTATTTAAGTGTCACAATCCCTCTGCCATATGACAGACCAAGGGTTCGCTACGTTTGGTGTTTTAGCTGGGTTGCCCGGGTTCATGGGGTGAGGTTTGACCGGATATTGGCGGCGGATTCATCTGCCTACTAACTGCATGGCAGGCCAGATCGGAACAGGCAGATTGAGGGAGCTTTCGAGCGATCCAACAGGACTCTCTCGACCCATCGCCTTGCACCGCAGTGGGAGGGATAGATTCATATGTTTGTCACTCCTGGACACATCTACCTCCAGATTCTTAACCAACCTTTATGCCTTTCTCCTTCCCAGAACTTTATATCCTTACTTTCCTAAAAAGACCCACCACACCGCAACCCCATAGGTCACATAGGCCCTGAGGGGAATTACATTCGTCAGGGTAAAGTAAAATAAATTAAAAAAGAGTGTATATACAACTAAGTTCAAAGTAAAAGCTATTAGTATCGTCCTTGTATATTGCGACCAGATATGATTACCCAGATGCTTCGCAACCTTTATCCTTCCCTAACACACTTCAGCTTCACAATAATTCCATAAAATTATATACCTGCCAATTTCTGTACTTATTTGTATAAAATCAAAAAATATATTGGATCGCATGGAAACAATTGTGCGTGTGCGTGCCTTTTTTTTAATTGGTTAAGTTAATTATTTTTATTTCTTTAATAGCTTTTTAAAGTCACAACATAAAGCATAATATATTATTTACACATATTTTTTTTTCATCTTACTCCTTTTAAATCAATGGCATAAAATATATTTCTAATCAAATTTTGACACATCTAAACACTCTACATTTACTTACATTTTAACAGTATAATTTATAATGTTTTAGCTTCCTTCATTATCTGTAAGAAATATTAATGAAACAATATTGTTCTTTCAATACCTAAATTAATTATTTTGTGTTATTTTTATTATTTTATAAAACTTATAACCTCAACACTGCTTTGTCCTAGTGAGGTTAAAAATTAAATTGTAATCAATAGTACCTACTATGTAAAGAAATAAATAAAGAGCAAATAAGCAAAACATAAATTTTCTGCTTGTCAGTAATAAATAATTATTTGCCAGTTGTTTATAATAATTGCTAACCAATAAATTAAGTTTAAAGCCAGATATAAATAAAGTTTAGTGCGGTAGTAAATTCGGTGGTCAATAAATAATTCATTGTTTATTTTTAATACCATCTCCATAACGCTACGATTGAGAGTTGTTCGGACCGGAGTCAAGATACAGTCTGAAATCCGGACCGGTCGCGGTCCCGCCTTTTTTGCCCCTGCAAAGATTGCTTTACGGATGTGAGAGTATTTTTAAACTAAACTGCGTTCAGGAGGAGCTTACAGCTAAACCGTTTGGGACACTCGCAGATGTACAAACTTTGGTGAGCGAACCTAATTTATTTATTTATTTATTGTTTTTATACGCCCATAGGGGCTTTTACATAGATTATAAAATAATATTTAATTTATCAAGGATTACGCATACATAGAATTTATACCAAAAGTTATAAAATTGAAAGAATTTAGGAATATTCAAGTAGTTTTTGAGAATACTTTAAACAATACAATATTTGACAATAACGTAGAAAAAAATATAATATAAAACATTACAATAACACATCAAATCGTTAAATATATTATACCTACGTTACAATAATTTGTAGGATTCCACAACTGTTGGTTTAAATTGCATTTTAGATTATAAAGGGAATCAGCGAATATAAACAATATCACCAAACTTGAGGCCTAGATCATTCATCCTATTGGTAAGTGAGTGTGATTGATAGTTGTGTATGTGTTGCAAAATAATGTTATATTTTGTCTCGTAATCCTTGTCGGTACATAGAGTTTAATAGTAGCAACGACGGCAGGGCTGTCAATTGGGTTGTTCATGACTCTGTATAATAAAATTAGGTCTGAAATGATTCTTCTGTCAGACAGCGTAATTAAATTCAGTCGATTCATCAAACAAAAATAATTAATGTTTTCTGTTGGAATTTTGAGCTTGAAATTTAAGTACCTAAGAAATTTGTGTTGATCCCGTTCTATATTGTTGTAGTGAGTGTACTTTATAGAAAGGGGACCAAATAGCATAATTATATTCCAGTTAACTTCTAACTAATGAAATGTATAGTGTTTTCATGCAATCCAAGGACTTAAAATCAGTTAGGATTCTACAAAGGAAGCCATTGAAGCTTTCGTAGTGTACGTAATCTTAACTTATGGTATGGTGAGGATATGGAAAGTTAAAAAAGTTTATTATCCCGATTATCAGAGTTGTATTATTCATCAGGCAAAACAACAGTAGACCACAGGAACATAGGTAAAAAATGTTTTAAAGATATAGAAAATGTAAATAAATATAATATTCACTGTGGTACCAGTATAACAAATCCAACATTCTCACATGACATCAATTTTCCATAGAGACAAAGATGTAATATTTGACCAAAGAAGGGTGCTTAAATATTTAAGTCTTAGGTGATCCGCCCACTGAGGCAACTGAAAACTGTCAACTGGCAACTGTCGTTGTATGACAATGTGATGGCCCGCAGACTAAACAATCACTCAAAAACCCGTTGTCAATGGTAACGCAAGCGGTGACTCGCGACTAGCACTGCTGATTGCCGTGGCCGTCCATTGCTAGTTGCCAGCTGTCAGCTGATTGTTCTTCGTCTATGGTTAAACAAGCTTTTTGACCAATCAAGATATAGAAACCAGCCGGTTTTAGTTTGGTTTCAGCTGCCTCGTCAGCGGAGCGCCATAAACTTAGAATTAAATTTGTTTAAATATTTGGATTTCACTTGAGTAATGTTTTTCACCTTAGTTCGAATTATTCAAAGCTTTTGTAGGAACTACTCCTAATTTTAATTTTAATGCTGGTAACATTAATTTAGTTGCCACACTAAAGTCCTTTGCAGCATTTCAATTACATCAGTTTGAATTGACTGATCTTGATCTGATGTATCTAATTGAATTAATTAAGGATCTAAAATCGAATCTTCATTTATTAATTATTTGAAAGTTTGGGTACCACTAACCTTAGATGCTCTCGGAATTCAGTAAAACGACAACCAAGTGATCGGGTTTTAAAATAACCCCTGGGATCTGACAACGCGCTGCAGTTTTATATTTATAACCTCGCGCGGTCTAACATACAAACAAATAAACCAAACGACTTCGATGCAAACTTTCACTGTTTATTTGTTTCAATTTAGTATGCACTTGTAGATACAGAGCTTTTTTAGTTAATGAATAAAATTGTTAAAATTAACACACAAAAGTTTTGCGAAAGCTTTCAGTAATCAGAACTGAGTGAACACTAATTTCAGTAAAAAAAAACTCCCTTAAGACAATGCACTACTAAATAATGCGAAATCGTGAGTTTTGGTTTAAAAATTAAATCGCTTGGTAATATTTTAGATGCTTTAATTAAGTACTGTGAGTGGAATTCATATTAAAAGCCCCTAAAAAGAGCATTAATAAATAAATATATAAATTTGCCTTTGAAATAATCAAGTATTTTTTTTCTTCAATCTTTGCAAAATTAGTTTGTGGCATCATTTTAATTAAATGAATCAAATTACTTTGTGTAAACCAATATATTCGAAAATAATTTTTATATATCATTTTATATATTTGTTTTTTGTGATATTTTTTAGATAATTCATCACCTCTCTCTTTAATATTTTTTTCCATTGTTCTTTTTATATACTTGTTTGTTTCTTTTGTTATTTTAATTCATATTATTATACTGACGAAGACACCATCGGTTTTGAAACCTGTAGATAACATATGATTATAGTGGTTTACAAAAATTAATGTTTCATTTAAGAATTTCTTTATTAGTATTTTGTAAGCCCAGAAAAAATAAAGTATTTGGCCCATAAAAACTATTTTTAAGTTCAAAACTCCTACTTATGAACCCTTTTACGGTTATGATTTTATCGTTTTTTAACCTTATCGCTATCTATATTAGATGTGTTATTGTTAGCGGCCTGATCCAGAATTTTACATTACGTAGTGCATGGAAGATTATTCGAAGGGTTTCTCAAATTCATGGCATTTCAAAAAATGTTGACAAAGCAAAACTTTTAAATATTTTATTAACATATATTAATAATTGTACACTTATTGTGGATTCATAATAATTTTAATTGAATGGCAAAACTCAAAAAAAGGGGGTTTAAAATTTTCTGGAATTTGACTTGTACAAACTGTACGAGTATCACATTATAAGTAAAACGCTTAGCTAAAGTTTATATATGAAAACGTATTGTTTCGATGACACATTTTTTAAGCTTAAAGGAACGGTCAGTATTGCAAAGGAAACAATAACAATAATATTATGCGCAATTGGTAAGATGTGCAAATGAATTCATAAACAACATGTCAAGCTACTGTTGAGTCTAATTTTTGCAGTTTCATTTACCAGAATATCTACCTGATAAGACTGCTATTTTTAGTTATTTGTTTGTTTCCATTTGTTAAATTTTATGAACCGTTTGATTTGATAAGTATAATCTCAGGGACGCAGCGTGAAAGGTTGATGAAATAACAAAGTAATTAAATAAGACAGTTTACATCTCGCGAATGATAAGATGTGAGGAATTTACAAGTTTCTGAAAAACAACTTCGCACAATAACCATCCAGTGCTGGGGATTTCATTTACATATAAATAATTAATTATATGAATAATATGTGCAGAGTACAAGTTATTTGTTTATAAAGTTAAACTCTCGTTTACCTTCGACTTAAATCAAAATTCATATTAATAGTATGCACTAGGCATAAAAACAAATGATAATTATTTTTTTTATATTCAATAATATTATTATTTAATTATAAAAACAGTTAATTTACAAGATATATAATACTTTATTTTACATGGATTAATTATGATTTACCTACGTACTTTGAATAACTGAGGATAAAACATCTATTAGAATTTCACTTTTGTTTTCTTTAGTGAACGAATGTATGAAAGAAATAGAAGCTTGGAAGTAGAAATAAACCCACTTCCCAACATCCGATTGAGCTGAATTAATAATCTCGTTGTTAAATAGAATCACTTCGAATATTGATATATTTTACATCAACGAAGCACAATTTAGACGGCAGGCTTTGTTGCTGCTACCATAAAATTTGCGTTTATATAATCAACAGCTGACTGATGGACGTATTTTGTGATGTGGAATGTCGGCCTTACAAGGAAGCTTCAAGCGTCAGTCAAAGCATTTTTTTAGGTTTTAAAAGACATTTGATGTATTATAGTAAAAAAACTTAGTTTTCAAGGGTTTAATATTTACTAATATATTTGCGGGGCGTTCCAGTGCAGTCTTTGAATAATCATGTTGAAGACTTGAGTCATTTATTGAAAACAGCTTTAGCCGTGTTTAGTGACTAGATCTGAAAAAACCATATATATTTCAAACTTCGTCTTCCCACCTCCTCTTCTCTCCGCACCCACATTCGTACTGGCTTCGGGTAACAAGGAGTCTTGCATAATTTTCATAATTTAAAAAAAACGCTTATAGCAACCTCTTGAAGGCCGCAGTCCCCCCAGCGGGTCCGGATTGTTGAAGCGATTTTGCCCCTTATGTATAAAGAAATTGTATGAAGAACAAGATCAGAATCGCTTAGGCCATTCTCGTTTTTGACATTACGAACTACTGGATAGCATTTAGCCACTCCGAATAATTCATATTAATTGCTAATGACACGCCGGGCATCAAAGATGGCGGTCAAAATTTCTGCCGCTTGATAATATGAACGCTGTTATATTCGAAGTCTATATTTATTTATTGTTTTTTATATAAATCCATTGTGGAAAGCATAGATTTGAGTGATTATTAGGAAGTTCGTTTTATCTAAATTATGTTGATGTAATTTTGGTATTAAGATGATACCCGGTGGTGCAGAAATAGATTTTACTAAAATATTGCTGTCACTTTTGCTCTTACTCCACCGGATATTGAGCGAAAGGGACAATGCACTGACACCTAAAATGGAGGTTTTGTATTCCCCACTTTTCTCCTCCAAAAGTGGACTGATTTTCAATTTTTTTTTTACCAACTACATAAGAAAAACTATTCTATGTCTGTACGTTTTTCTTTTTTTAAAAAAACATTGTCTGGTTTGTATACTGAACATCTTTTGACGGCGTTTAAACCAGTCAATTTTATTGATTTTTGGAAGGTCATAACTTCTATAAAAAGTAACTTATCAAAAAAAAACAAAAAGTAACGACACGCTAGTAGTTGATATCTATTTTATGCAAAAACAATATTTTCTCTAGGGTTAAAATCCAGAGAGATAAATAGGAAATACGTTCGTATTGAAAAATAAAAAAAATAAATGTTATAAAAATTTAATTCGTAAGAAAGTTGAGAACTGTCAAATATTTTTTGTATGCTGGCTTTTAACAAGCTTTCAGCCATAGCTTTGTCAGGGTATTATTTTAGCGACTAGAAAAACATGAATTAGAACGAGTGATAAAAACGATCCGTTCTCATTCGCTTTTAAATGTCAACATTGCGCGAACGATTGGCACCCGCTCGGTTTTGTCTCCCAGCCAGTTAATAGACCAATGTTCTTTTGAGGTCCTTACGATAAACTACCGGTAGGAAAAACTATCACTCGCACGCGTAATCACCAACGATTGTAACCCACCGATAAAGATAGGAGATCTAGCAGTATCGCACAACAGACCGAACTGCTCCCGTATCTCCGGAGCTTTCCAATCGGGGCATGTTGTGAGGTTGAAGGAAGAGTGGCGAGGGGAAGAATGTTAAGGACTTACATAATGTACATTATTAATTAATTATCAGAAATAACCTCTTGACAAAAAAAATTGTTTAAGTATGTTTTACATCGAAATTTGGAAATATTCTATTTAAT
Organism: Limnephilus auricula; assembly: GCA_951813805.1. Lineage (NCBI taxonomy): Eukaryota > Metazoa > Arthropoda > Insecta > Trichoptera > Limnephilidae > Limnephilus > Limnephilus auricula. Next base: position 7,688,252 of record OX638401.1, read on the forward strand.
TGGATTTTATTGCAAAGCGGAAATATTTTTATCATCTGAGGAAATATTCTCGAGTTTCGAAGGGTTAAGTTTTTTTAAATTTATTTTGTGAATAATTTTATAAAAAAGCAACATGAAACTTTAAGCCATTAAACGGTATTTTTGTTTGGTTGTAAGTTAAGCTTTTTCATATTTGCGTTTATAATTTTCTAACCACTGGAGTATTTTGGTCCAAATTTGGACCACATTTTCCTACCATTCGTAAAACATTTATTGTAATTATTTGAAACATTTTCATTAGTAGCAATTTATTGTATCAAATAGTTGATAAAATAGACTTTATGTCTATGGCCTAATCGATTGTCTTTGAATTCTTCTAGAATGAATTTTGGCAGTTGGAAAGCTTCAGTTCTACAAACGAACTTCAAAATAATTTTCAAACCAAACTTTTGATTTGATGAACACATATAAAAAAATGGTTTTCTAGTATATATTTTCATCTGTGATTATCAAACAATCCATAGAGAACATAAAAACGTAGAACAATATTCAATATAGGTATGAAAAATATCCACTGGCGGCAATTTAAATCTTCAAATCACTAAAGCACAATTTTCGTGCAACTATAAAGTTAAAGATTTTTTAATAAATTTTTAATCAATTTTAAAAATATAGGATAGTCATTAAAATATAGGTAATCGTATTGGCTACATAGCACTATAATTTGTTTATGTGTTTACATACACAAATGTGGAGTAATTATTTTTTTAATGAGCGCTTGAAATTTTTAAAAGTGGCGAGTAATACATACATTTATTTTATATTTTTGTAATAACTTAATAAATAAAACCTCAATTTTTAATATTTAATCATTGAATACAATATTAGCGATTCTCAAACGAAAATTTGAAACAGAAAGATTGGAAAAGATACGGTTAAGAAAATAAAGATATTTTAGTTGTTCTTAGTCGATTATACATTTAAATATGACTGAAGGCGATAGGGTTGAATTAGCTCAGTGGTTAGAAAAGAGCCCCAGCAAGGCAAAGGTCTTGGGTTCAATTGTCTCCAATTATTAAATCTCAATAAATAAATTATTTAGTAGTTTGCGCTTATGTTTTTTTTATAAAGTACTTAATAATTATTTTATGTTAATTGTACTCAACCCAAACTGTAGAAAAAGCTTTTAATTTATCTGAAACATATTTTTTGGAATTCATAATTTAAATCAATTTGTAGTGATGTTTAATCGAAAATATCAATTTCATTGATAGCTTCGCTTCATACAAATTATTTTAACGTGTTTTGCGTCGATGGGATAATATTAATGTTTGTTTTTTATGATTTTCCCATGATTATTCGTGGACAAAACTACTTTATTTTATTATTATGCATGAAAACATGTTTTCTTGTTATTCGTGATAGCTAGACAACGTTTGTAAACAAATACATTTGATGTTTTGTTACTGATAAGAATATTGTGTTCGCTTTTCGCGCATACATAACTAAGCAAAAATCCGTTTCTAAGATTCCAGTATTAGCATATGTCTCGCACTTCTATAATATAATTATGTAGATATGAGATATTTAGATATGTATTTAATATGTAGTGGTACAAGCTGGAATCTTAGTGCCCATTTATTCCACTACACTCAAACAACGTCAGGAGATATGTAAATACTCGTGCAGAGTATGTCCACATGTGCGCGCTTTGCGTTAAGAAAGCAAAATGAACCAACGACAAATATCTAAATCGGAAATTTTAAAAGTTATTTATTTTCATGAATTTTATAAATGCTATCATGTTTCTTCTATTGCATCCCAAACTGCACTTAAAAGAGTTTGTAAACACATTAGAAAAGAGATGGTGTTTGATGAAATTGGATGATAGTGTAAATATAGGATAGAGCATGGTACGGAAAGGAAAAGGGATGACGAATCTGCGAATCGTAACATTTCTGCGAAGGAGTACACAATATAGTTACAGGAACAGGATAAATGACATTCCGGTAGGAACCAACCATATTATAATTTCAAAACAAAACACCATCTGTAATAGGTGATATATTTTATTTTTAACAATACCTACTTGATATTTGTGTTTTTTTTAAATTACATATGAATTTCCTAAAAAGATTTATGGTATTTATTTAGGTTAAGTAAATACTAATTTAGTTACAGCTCTTTATCTCTAGAGGTCTGTGTCATATCGTCATACAACGTAAACTAAAAACGGTGTGTTTACAAAGAAAATAAATCAACCGCGGGCAGATGTCAGTGTCTCAGTGTGAGTGTGAGAGCAATGAGAAGAGGAGGGCAGGGGCACCCATGCCGCATGAAGTAGTGTACATTTGTTCAAATAATGTCTCCGGTAAATAATCAGCGAGTTTTGTTTGGATACGGGACTTGCCTTCTCATTCGTAATTTAAATAAAATTATATAACGGCTAATGAATCGAAATTCAAATAACAAAGCAAATTAAAATACGTAGTAACTTATAGTCAGATACGTTTTTAGATTTTCACGGCCAAAAGCATTTTCGTTGTTTGTTTTTGGGGTGTTATGCCGTGTTGTGCTACCTCCTTCTTTAGCCGACGGTAGCACAACACGGCATAACACCCCAAAAACAAACAACGAAAAATACGTAGTAACTGATCGAAAATCAAATAAAACAGCAAATTAAAATGTGTAGTAACTGGTCGAAATTCAAGTAACCCAGCAAATTAAATTAGATATTAATAGTAACTGATCGAAATTCAAATATCCTGGCAAATCAAAATACCTAGTAACTGATCGAAATTCAAATAACATTGCATATTAAAATGAATAGTAGCTACCTACAAATAACTGTTCGAATTTCAAATAAAACAGCAAATTTTAAATGCGTGGTAACCGTGTGCGTAAACTTCATTTTAGGTGAAACCATGTACCCAAGGGTTTTGTCTGTGTGGAGACAGTGGAAGTATTGTATGTTTTTTTAAGAAAATGTTAACAGTAAATGGTTGACAGTACAATCAATAATTCACAAAGGACGGTTGATAACAGTCTAAAAATAAAAATATGTGGTGATAAAATTATTATTATTTATCAGCAAAATAAAATGGGTGTATATTCGTATCAAATGTTTTGATTCTTGTTATTATGTTACAAAAACCGTTTTATATAAATATTATTGATAACTTTTTTAATTAACAATTATTGCAACCATTTCATGCATTCAATTTTAAAACTAGGTTAAAAGCTGATATGGTGCGATATTAAACAAAATATACCTACTACAAACGGTTTGATGATTGATCAACAACGTGATAATGTTCGAAAACTCTCTCTAATTGGTAAAACAAATAATCTACGGATCGTATTACCGTTTGTGGTGAAATATCGGATGAAAACAATATTGGAAAAGAGCTGTGAAAGGAAAAGTGTTATTTGAAATATCGATTTAAATTAACTAAATCGATTGTACTTTATATATTTTTATTTCTTTACTTTTGAAGTTTTGAAAACCAGTCAAACTTTTGTTTTAAAAGAAAAATCATCTTGTGCCAACTAGTTTACAATGATGTTTTGACTGTGTACAGTGAAACCATCTAAGGGAAGTAATTAAGGAGATGGCAGTTCTCATATTAAAAACATGTACACCGAAGGATACGCATGTATCAAAATTGAAATCTGAAAATCGAACACATTTAAAGTGAAAAAAGGGGTACCTCAAGGTTGCTTCCGTTTTCCAACGTTATTTAAAATATACGATGAATACAAAAGTAAGGTTTTTTGATGGATGGAAAGGTAGAATAAAGATTGTTGATGACACTACCCTTACCGCCTCTTCTGAAGAAGAAATGAACCACCTCCTTGCTAAAAGAAAATAAGCAAGCCGTTATCTAGGTCTACTGATCAACAAGGTAAAAAAAAACTATAAATTATGGTGATTGACAGGACAAACACCTTTATAAGAACAAATAATGCTCTCACAATCTTAGAATTTTTGCCAAAGCCAGTGTTTATTTTTTTTTTACTTGCTTTGAGCTGAAATACGTATCCAGTGAGAAAAACATGGTCTAATACATATTTCAACGCTACAGTTTTGCCATGTACTTTGGTTTGAGAGATTTGCTGAAAAACGATCTCACTGACTGTTGATTTACATTGACGAAAGATTTGTAAGGTAATTTTTAAATCGGCTCAAAATAACAGTTTATCTTTCGTATTTTTTAGGAACGGATTTTGTTGTACTACATACAATTTTAATGTACTGTCCCTGTTGGTGTTGGAAGACTAGATTTGCTGTCCACAACAAGATTTTAATACCAACCCTGACAGCGAATCGTGGAATTTAAAGAGAAAGGATCAAAGTAGAATGAACGCAATAGAAATGAGATCCCTTATGTGTGTATATTAAAAAAAAAACGGTGACCTGACTCGATTCCCTGACATTTGGTTCCCCGTTCAGTTGATCCCTTAGCCACTAGATCCCCCAAAGAATTATTTCTGATGTATAAGGAAGGAATTATAACAAAAATACTCCTTTGAGTCCAAGGGTAAAGGGACCTTCTATCAAAGACATCATTGTCTGAGGGAACTGTTCGAAGGAACAAGTGTAATGAAATACATAAAACAATTTATGAAGTAGTTCACTTTCTTCTGAAATAAAGCTAACGGCACGGTATCGCTTCCAACTAAATAAGCACACACTTAACACTACAAATTCACATCGACGGATCTACCGGATCTGCCCTGATGATGGACACTGCAACGCTGTCCGAAACGTCGGCTAAAGAAGGAGGTAGCACAACACGGCATAACACCCCAAAAACAAACAACGAAAATGCTTTTGGTCGTGAAAATCTAAAAACGTATCCAATTTATGACCGAATAACGAATGACGAAATCAAAAGGAATTCAAGGCCGCGGCCGGTGGAGCGTAATGAAATGTAGTAAGAAAGGGGCGTTTAGATGGTTGGGGATAATGATACAGCGAATGAGCAAATAAGGCAGTGTCTTTAAATGAAAGTTCATAAAAATATAAACGGAAAATATAAATAGGCTTGTCATGTCAGCAAGAAGAGTGTGCTAGGATACAGTGAAATGGCTTCAGCTATACAACAAAGTTATCGGAGTAATTAAGTTTAACGACATTGCAACTGACATCTAGTATGAAAGAGATAGCACGGGAAAGTGAGAAAAAGGACTATAAAATAATGTGAACGGTTGTCAGGTTGTTCAACGTCTCTTTTTCATCACTTATTACTCGATACATGTTAATTTCTGCCTTTCTTTATATAAACTTCATATGGACAATAATTTATCTCGGGGCCCATGTCATTCTCATGGATTATGTATGGAGAGTGTTATGTTTGCTTTATCCACATTCAAACACTGTTGGGAACTTCTTAATAAATACTTGGTACTTATTACAAACTGTTTATTTACAATAATAACTCTGAGCTTATGCGACTGTACTATGGCGACTGGTAGGTAAATTCTGGCGCGCAGCTCCCTGCGCAACGCCTATATGCGATCCTATTGATAACTCTATTATCCCGCCATCTGAAGGAAACCAGTCGAAGCTAAATAACTCCTGCCATCTATGGCTAACCTGCTTAACCTGATAGTCCAATACACTACAGAGAGTCTTTTTCAGGAGAGGAAGGATTGAACATCGGTCTTGAAGAAACATTTGTGTAACACATATGTGTGTTTTTCTTTTTTTCGTTATCAATAATTTTAGTTAGAAAAAACATAAGGTGAGCCATTTTTAAAACGTTTTAAAATTTGCTTTCAAAATTGTAATATGTTAATAAGCATGCTTATTTCTAATAATATATCTTAAGGGCGTATTTCGTTACCTTTCAAAAATAGTTTTTAATTTTCAAATACATTCAGAAATATTCCATTTATTTTTATTTTATTGTTAAGCGAAAAATTCCCGACCTTCTGACAGAATATGCCCGAGGCCTGAGTGGCTAGAAACTAAAAGGTAGGCGTGCTTTTTGCATTCTTGAGACTAATCGAATAACAAAATCAATAAGCTAAAAATGATTCATTGCAGTTAATGAAACATGGTCTAGTTTTCAATAAAACTGGAGTATTCGAAATGGGTTTTTTGCCACACTCAGGGCCATTTCAAACAATATTAAAATTTTAAAAAGTGATTCCTTGCCGTATATAAAATATTATAATATTGTCTTAGCCTACTTTCCATAATAACAGGATTGGTCAGTGGTTGGCGGTCGGTGTGGAAGCTTTTTTTTGCATACTCGAGGCCAGACTCAACATTTTCAATGCCCAGCTTACAAATGATTCATTGCACTAACAAAATACAAGTTCAAACTTTTACGTACGTAATATTTGAGTGTGTGTAGCACAGTCTCGGTTTAGGCATGCAACAGCCACACAATAGCCACCTTTGAGAAACGAATAGCGGTTTTGCAACTATTTAGTGGTAAGTTGGCGCCAAGTCGAGGCACAAATTTGCGCGAGCAACCATCAAAACAGACTAACCGTTTGTTATTGTGACCTCAGAAACTTTAGCTACTCTGTTTTTTGGGATACCATAAAAGAGTTTCAATTCGATTGCCTGCAGCAAGTGGAGATCGAAAACGACATAAACCCCTCGGGGTCTAATTCTTCTTTGGGAATGCTGTATGGAGGGTTTTTTTAGGAAAAAAAATATGAAGTTCTGGGAAGGAAAAGTATATAAGGAATGGGTAGGAATCAGGAGATCAATGTGCTTAGGAGTGAAGGACGTATGAATCCACCCCTCCCACTGTAGTGCAAAAAGATGGGTCGAAAGAGTGCGGCTGGAGAGGTCTAAGCGTCTCCTTCTACCTGTCTCTCCCGATCCGGCCTGCCACGCAGCATCTGGGCAAACACATCCGCTGACGAGACCTTACCACATGAACCCGGGCACCCCTGCTAAGTCACCAAACGTAGCGAAGGCATTGTCAAACAGTTTGACAATGCCTTTAGAGGGCGAAACAGCTGTAACGCATAATAATAATTACGAAGCAGAACTTGTTTATAATAAACTGTTTTTATACATTAAATAATAATATTATAAAAGAAATAATAAAATAAAATAGAGTCCTACAAAATAAACCTAATAACAATAAATAAACAAAAAATGATAAATTTAAATGCTTTATCTACGTAGAGAGCATTTAGTTCGAGGTTGATCTTGAATCATATATAAAAATAGCATTTAATTAAATAAAATCCTTAAACCAATATTAGGAGTTGTTAATGAAAGTTAAATACACAGTTAAAATTAGTCCAATTAGTTGAGTGGTAGCGCTCCGGCAAGACTAAGGTCCTGGGTTCATTTCCTGGACCGTATCTTTTTCTGATTTTTCTGTTTCAGTTTTTCGTTTGAGAGTGGCTATTATCGTTTTCATTGCTTAAATATTACAATTGGTTTTACTTATTAAGTTAAAATAAATAATATATTGTATGTTTCAAGGTATAAATCAGTGTTTTTCTAATACTTCCTTTTTTCCTACCCTATTAAACAATTATCGATAAATTTACTGTAGGTACTCAATAAAGTATGTTTTTATAAGTTGATTACCAGAAGAACACTTGCTTTAAATCTGATAATCAGCTTATTGCGGTAATTTTATGTTTTGAAAGGCAGTTTTATCATCATCCCTATTAAATATCACCTTGTAGCAACAAAACATTCATAAATAATCTGTATTTTATCGCTTTATGCATTTTAATGCCGAGGTACTCGTAAATGTTTACATGTCACAATAAAATTTACAATGGATGTACATTAAATCACATTTGTGCGGTCATTACCACTTAAGCATCGTCAGAGAGATTGTTATCATAATTAAAACTGTTGCTGTGTTGACAAGCAATCAGGGGATTGATTATTAGAAGTTTTATGAAGAATAGTCACATGATTATTTTATATCTGCATAAATTCAGCATAATATTATAATATGATAATTTTTAATTTTTTTATTTGATAAACTAATGTTTAAGACAAGATTTTTATGTATAGCACAAGAGGTAACAATTTCGACGGGACTCGAAACTGTGTGCTCTCAGAAGGAAGATTTCAGAGGGAGGGAGTGGATGAGTGATTCAGGCTAATATTCATTGCCTATATTAATTATTAATAATTAATTTCTTTATTTGAAAACTAAAGAAATTGAAAAGGTGAAAACTTAATAATTACTTATTGCTGTGGAAATGGTTTTCTATCACAATATAATAAACCAAATATAAAACTTATTTCACTTTAATTTATTTGTTTCAGCATGTTGTTATATCCCATCTTCAGACTGGTACAAATTATAAGTACACAACTTATGAGGGAGGGGGAAGAAGGTTGGCCTACAATGATTTTATTCAATTATATAAGTTTTCAGGGGTTTGTCAGTTTCAAAAATAGGTCTTCATATCTTTTGAAAGCTCAAAAGCCATTGGCCCATCGTGCTATTTCCCATGTTTCACCTTCTTCAATCCTTTAAAATTCCCCTGAGCCGTCGTTGGGAATTTAATTATATCCCCTAGTCAGTTTTGGTTTTCTCTAAAGTGTTTTTATGTAGTAAACTCATGTAAAAAATATAAGAACATATAATTTTACGACTCTTTAAACAGTGCGCCTTTTAAATTCCGTGCTGAATAATCCGGTCGTCCGTATGTATACCGTAATCCGAAATGAATTTGAATACCATATGTGCGTTTTGAATTCAGCGACTATGCTATTTTCTATTATGAGAAATAGTTCGTCCAAAAACATATAAGTGGTGCTTTAGCGGTAAGCTGTGCGAGCGTATAAACCTTGAGAATCTATTGGCTGCCGGGGTGCGCAGCGACTATGAGATATGTACTACCAAATTTGTATAAAAGTTTTTTTTTCAGGTGATTATTGTGCTTTTAATTGTTATTAAAATCAGTTATTTACTAAAGATGTCAGCTTTTTAAATGAAAAAAAACGAATGGTTTCATGCGTAAATTGTTATTTACGTATTTAAAACTTTTTTGTAACCTACGACATTATATTCATTAGCCGTAGTGAATCACCGAAATAAATCGTGTTTCTAGGTCGCTAATCTCTGGTGCAGTAATATGATGAAATTCATTTAAATCTATGGAAAAATATATTATACGTCAATCTAATGTGGAAATATAAAACATAAGATTATTTTATGATGTAGGAATTTTTCTCACTTTATTTCAATTCGATTCTATTTTTGTTATTTTTTTAAAGCTTCTTAAGGTAGGTACTTATAATACAATAGCAGCAAGGCTTGATGTTTAAAAATAGCCTGTTTGATGATAAAAATGTTGATATCCGAATTGATTCTGTTCAACAGTAAGACTGCTTTCTCCACCGTCATGAGCCTTGCCAAGTTAGTCCTGAAGGTTGGAAGAAAAACAGCCTATGCTGTCGGTGACGGAGATAACCACAGGAAACGTAAAAATCAAAGTCATCCAATATCCGATTGAACTGACCTGTGTAATTCTAGTAGAAGTAATTCTCTCCGTGTGTAAATTCTGGAGTCTAATTGATAAATGAAAATCACGCCAATGTAATTTCGTCATGATTTAACACTACGAAATTTGTCCCTCATCGTGAAAGTAATTAGAAATTATAGATACTTGATTACGATTAGAAGCTAAACCTAAATAATCTCCCACTCCGGCGATTAATTTGCTTTAGTTGCCACAAATCGGAGCCTAAAATAATAAATTTTTCCTATCAAGATAATGATAATATAATATAATATAACAAGTGCAAACAGAAACCTAATAATTTATTATTGATAGTCGGTTACTACCGTCATATTATTACTTGTTGATATGAAAACAGAAATCATTATCTCAATTAATAATTATTACTGTTAAGAGTAATTGATAATGGTAACGTATGGAATTTATGTTCGAATTTTCTTTGTGAGTTGGAATTTTTCGCACAGTGTTGTTGGTACAAGAATATTTTTATTGAATCAATATCAAAAGCTACCTATTTAATGCACATTGTATAGAAATGATTTGAGATTTTCACAGCCAAAAGTATTTATGGTGATTTATTTTTGGGTTATTATGCCGTGTTGCGCAACCTCCTTCTTTAGCTAATTTAGATAAAATGACAAAGCGGTAGGAACCAAGCAATTTCTCTTTGCAAAACCATACGCCTTCTACTATATATTATTATTACGAGGGTTTTTTTTTTTAAATAATACCGCACAGGAATTTCGATTGCTCCTCATAGTTTATCAGTTTTATCACCAAACAGCGTTTCGATATTGAATGTTGGTCTTTATAGTAAGATACTGAGAGTATATATTATTATCTACTATCTACCACTTGTATATTAAATGCTCGATAGGTCTGTGTTAAATTTAATTCAAAATTTAAAAACGATTAGTATTAGTTAAGAAACGTTGTGAATTGAAGCCGCTCTGCAAAATATTTTTTTGATTTATGGCTTGTTTTCAATCGTTCTGAAATTAAATGACATCTAATTCACATCGTAATCGTCCATTATTTAAGCATTCATCTACTTATTTATACGCAGACACTACTAACAATGAGTAATTGTAAAAAGCATTCCAATATTTTACAAACCAATCCAATATAATATATAACTGTTGAAATTGAAATTGATTCGTTCGCCAAATTAAAAATAGATTTAGATGATTGTGTGTGAATAATCAACAGAAGAACTCGAAATGGAAGCATTAAAATTTGTTTGGTATACACAAATTAATTTGAGTTTAAGGTCAGTCCATACCAGACACCTTTTTGTAGGCGTCCTTATAATGTGTGATAAATCGGTGCTGGAAAGAATTACAAATGAAGGGGTCCGATTCAATAGGGTTGTGAAGTAGATTAGGTTAGGGACGCTTAGATTATTAGGACAAAGAAGGAGGCAGGAGTGTCAAAATGACGATAAAGCTGGTGTTAGACCTCGGGGATGTCCCGGGAAGACATGAAACCATCGAATGCTGAGTCGTCACTTCAAGATCCAAAAAAAAACAAAAAAATGTAGGTATAAGAAGTTATACGAAGTAGATTCGGAAGGCATGATGATATTATGTGAATACCACACAAGAGTCCCAAAGGAGCCAGAGAGATTTTGGCATCCGCAATTGGGGTATTTTGTGAAACTGAAGGTAGTTAGACGGGGAAAAGCAAGGTGGGGAAGTTCCTGGCTAATCTGGTCACCAAACACGGCTAAAGCAATTTCAAGCAATATTTCAATTCTGAATAATGGTCTTACAACAGGGCGATGCTGTGAGTATCTTTAACTCTGGAACGTTCCATAATTATTTTTAAATTGTGAAATAACACAAATCAATCGAATAAAATTAATTTGCGCACGCCGGGATTTGAGCCCGTGACCTTCGTTTTGCAACTTGATAACCTTACCCCTCGACAATGGAGACCATCAATAAGGACAAAAACGAAGTAATAACACCAATTTAAAATGATAACCTTTTCCAAGAACTAAAAATATATAGGTATATATTTTTTTTATAACTGAAATTAAAAGCTTTAATTTTTTTATACAGAAAGCTTTTAGTGACAAAAACATAAACGGAAAACTACCCAGGATTTGTCCAACATTAACGTGAACGTATTGAAAACACGACGAACAAACTAAGGACATAGAACGATAGAACTACATACAAAAAATAAAAATAATAAGGACGGAATTGATTTCCACAAACTTTACAAAAATAACGTTTTTGCTTTCTAAAATAGTATCTTCAAAATGTCTTGGAGTCCCGCTCTAAGCAAACAATGGGTGAGTGTGTAGCGGGTAGCGGCGGTGGAGACGAACAACTTAAAACATTCTCATAAAAAAGAGGTGAGAATTTTTATGAAAATGAGTTCATTTTTTGTGGAGGCACTAAGTTGTGGATTTTTAAATGTCTCGTATTACGTTTAAGGTCACAACTCGTCCTTTGCTAGCGTAACAACAGGTGTTATTAATTGTTTGCGTCATAATATATTCAACACTCCAAACACGTCATATGTAAAGCTCGTTTTACTTACCATGGACAAGTATACCTTGAAAATCAGTTTTATAAAGTATTTTATACTGTGCCAAGTTCCTATATTTCCCAACCGAATTTTGAATTAAAAACGTTAAACATTTTTTTTTTTATGTATGAATACCGCACAAGAGTCCCAACCGGTCCCGTCTGGAGCCAGTTAGACTATGGCATCCCCAATTGGGGTATGTTGTGAGGCTGAAGGTTGCAGGGAGAGGAAGAAGATGTGGGAGAGGAAGATGGGGAAGTACCTGGCTAATCAGATCTGGTCACCGAACACGGCATAAACCATTTCAAGCAACGTCTCAATTCTGAATGGTGGTCTTACACCGCACGAGGCGTTATTGAGAGTATGTTGAACTCTGGAACGTGCCGCAAATATACTATATATTTAATTGTTTAGAAACACAAATTAATCAAATAAACTTTATTTGCGCACGCGGGGTTCGAACCTGCGACCTTCGGATTGGGAATCGAGAGCCTTACCTCTTCATCTCGTCGGCCGTCTATACAGGGTTTTAAGGTACGTACTTGAGTTACTTCAACCAGTGATTCCTGACATTATTTGGAGTAAAAAATTTAAATAAAATTTAGGTCTCCGGTGACATTTTTGATGTTTTTTTTTTAGTTGGAGGCGGGGTAAGTGGTGGGGCGGTAACTCGGCTGAGTGACCAATAAGGTCATGTGAAAGAATTTTTTTTGTTTGATTTTGAAGAAAAAAAAAATTTGAAAAAAAAAAAAATCATAAAAAAAGTCACCGGAGACCAAAATTTCATTTACATTTTTTACTCCAAATAATGTCAGGAATCACTGGTTAAAGTAACTCAAGTACGTACCTTAACACCCTGTATAAACAGTTAGTTGAAAGGCAAGCTTAGAAGTCCCTGATGTCTCATGACTCGACACATCTTTTTAACCTTTTTATACCATTGACCCGCATGAACATTTAAAACTTTGTTTCAAACAGATGATGTTTGGTGTAATGACTGTGACGTTTTTTTTGTCTATGATAATAACTGAGTTTCGTGACGCATATAAAGTTTCAAAAATAAATAAATTATTAATAATTTCGTTTACACCACTTGTATTGTGTTTGTACTTACATATAAATTATATTATATATTACTACAGTTAAACTCTGTTTGATATAGCACATTTTTAACACTCATACTTTGATTTTTCAGCAGCAGGTACAGGATCCAGCCTCTTTAGTCGAGACGAAAGGCTCTCGACTAGTGATCCGGAGGTCGCAGGTTCGAATCCCACAAATTATTTTTATTTAAAAGATTGACGTTTTCACTATATAATCCTTTAAAATATTGTAAGGTTTATTTGCGGCACGTTCCCTAGTGAAAGATACGTCTCAGTATCGCCCTGGTGTAAGATCACCATTGAGAATTGAAACTTGGATTGAAATGGCTTCAACCGCGTTTTTTTACTAAATCTGAATAACCAGGTACTTCCCCACCTTCCTCTCTTCCATCTCCTTCCCCTACCCACTTACCTTCAGCCTCACAAAATGCCCCAACAGGTTATTTTTATTACTTAAAAAATGAAACAAAATATGAAGATGATTATGGCATTTTTATTTTATTTTTATGTTGAGGAATAAATTTTCTACAGCGAGTCTAAGCATCCCATTTTTGAAATACCACCATAATGCTATTTTGGGGCGGGGCTATCGTGTGACGTCATGAGCATCGGCTGGCTTCTAACACATTTATACAGTAGTACTTTGTTGTTTGTTGACGTGCGTATTTGGTGCCAATGCCAATATCGGGCCGTTTTAGTTTTTTCGGTTTTTGATCGCTTTTCAAATCAATAAATTAGAATAAAAACATAAAAAACAAACATTTTTAGTAGGATGATTAAAATCAGAAAAAAATACTTTAAGTATTCCATACATTTTCAACAGAATCCCTCGTTTGTAAAAATACCCTATTGGGGATGCATTGTCTTACTGGCTCCAGGTGGTTGAGAGCAGTTGGGACTCTTGTGCAGTATTCACATAAATAAAAAAGGCACTGTTCAGCATGAATACCCAAACTTCTTGTTTATTGTCTGCTAGATATTTTACGTATATTTGATAACCGTTTCATATTTCTAAAACAAATATGTAAATTCTTTGAAGTATAAATATAGTTTATCAGATTGTGATAAAGCCAAGCGGAAATTCTTATCACCAATATTAACACCAAATTTAAAATGTAACCGCAGTTTAAACAGTACGCCACAGTTCACTTCCAAAATAGTGTTAGATATGCAAGGTTATTGTCATTATTTTAACCTTCAGTGTACAGGAAAAAACATCGGTACAATGATGAAATAAAGTTTATTATTACATAAGATTTAATAAAAGCTATATTATAGTTTCTATAAAACCAGAAAAAGGTATTATGGACACATTATTTAAGCGTAAATTTCAACATTATAGCTGTGAGTTTTGTACGTATGTTTCACTCTAGATTTATTTGGGCATTCAATTCGCCTCCGAAATTAGAATTTTGTTTGCATTATTTATCAATTTGAATCCTAAAATCGACTTCATAAATACCTTTAATAATAAGATAGAATGGATATCAAATGAATTTATTTACGGCATCGTTTTTTGTACTTATACGCTGGTATATACAGTATTTAGACAAATAGTTTTATCCTTGATCCATTTGAATCAAAGTGTGTTTTATACTTTGGGTATTCGGTGGTACATCCTCTCTGCATGCCCCTTTGGGGTCATTTAGTTATGTTTTGTGTGGAATCAACTCTCATTGATCCAATCTAATAGTGAGCTCTGGCACCACCCATTTTATACAAATTTTTAGCTATATTTGCATCTGTAAAAAGACACTACCACAATATATTTTTCTTTAAAATATTTTAATACATCTGGTAAATTTTCAAAATAATCAGCTGTCTTTGTGTAAGTATTATTATTGTCATTTATTTGTTCATGAGAAAAACAGATGTACAAAGTTTTCTTTGTTTTTAACAGGCTCATTTATCACAATAATTTATAAGTGATTTATTCATGCATCGTGTCAAAACATCATTATCATTCTTACTTATTAACGCGGTGTAAATATAACGCATTGTAAATATAACGTGGTGAAGGTGAGGTGAAAAACTTGTATTTTTACCATGTCGTCTGTTTGGTTAAAAAGGCCTTAAACTAGGCTTCGGCTAGGCCTTAAACCGGCGCGGGGTAACCATATGAACGTTGAACCGTCGTGTAAAAATCTAATTAGTAAGTCAGTGAGTGTGTAGTCAATGAAATATTTAAATATGTAATTCACGTTACTTTAATATTTTTGATATACCGTTTGAATCTACCGCATTTCCATAAATACTCGTTACACAAACTATTGTTATTAATTTCACTTTCCAAAATTGGGCTCAACCAAAACAGCGAACTGTCGGGCGGTATGAAAGGACTTTGCATATTTATGACTCGATATTCAAATGAATCATCGGATTGTTATTCAAGTGGTATACCGAATAATATCGATGAATTTAAAATATTTTTTACAAGCTGAACGTGGCGGATGTGTTATACTGTGCAAAATATTTCACTGGTCCGGTGACCATCAATGTACATTGAAGTGCGATTGATATTATTTGTCTAACTTATTTTGGTTATTGAAGTAAGACTTCTCTAGAGGCGTTACGAGAGGTAATTCAAATATTTTTTGGACGGAAGTAACATTAAAGGAAATGACGTTCAATTTATATTTCATCATATCAATGTGGTAGGTGTGGCAACCATGAGTGAGAAGCCTAGCAACGAATAACAAAACGTCGAAGCTGGTCAAAATAAACTCACTTATTTTTGTTAATTAATGTATAAAGTAAGTTCAACAGGTTTTTGTTATGTTTTGTTGACTATTATATGATTTAATTAAAGATTTTAGTTGAACCTTTTGATTTGTATTATTTTTTACGATGAATATTAACTCTTTTTTCTCTCTGATTCTTGTGAATTCTAGCTATCTAAATTAATATAAACGAAAAAATCAACAACCTAATCACGTTCCGCCGCCTAAAAAATGTAAGTTATTATTTAGTTTTTAGTTTTAAGTCAAAGAAGTTTTACTTCGCGTAAAAGTTAGAGGTTAGGGTATTAAATAAATCTCGTTTCCAAGGTGCTCAATGGATAGGGTATTATCAGTTGTTTTTTTTTAAATGAAGGTATTTTAATTCTATTTTTATATTGGCAAAAAAAAATTATAAAACGATTTAAAGTGTGCCATTTTCGATTTGCCGCCAAAACAACGTGTTCGTTTTAATTAAACGTGTTGACGGTGAATACAGCGGCGGCGCTGACGTCACGCCGGGCAACGTTCTTGACAGCCGTCTTACCAGTCAGTGGCGGTTTCTGTGTCATAATGAAGTTGTAGCCAATTGGAACCATTTCGGAATGTGCGGTTTTTAAAATGAACCATAATTAATAATGTTATTAAAATTACAAATTTTAATAACATCAATGATCAGAATCAGAAAAAAAACTTCCAAAATTTTTTTCCTAAATTTTCCATACATCTTTGACGGTATTCATAGTTTGTGAAAATTCCCTTTTGAACGAACGAATTAATTATTAATTAATTTGGGAAGACACATAATATCGATCACAGAAATTTGAAATGCTGTAAAGAACATAATGTTATTTGTTCAGGAGTTCGTAAATGAAGTTTTGTATATTTTCAAAAAATTATTTTTTGGACCTCTAATTATTTCAGACGATTTCTTTATTACAAAATAACTGAATAGATCTTTCAAAACATTTTTTTAAATTTCTTTAACAGTATTTAAATAATTTTTTTTTTTTTCGGAAAAAGAATCCTGTTAACCGCTTGGACACATAAGCTTGTTTTCACGATAATTTAATGTCGGTAGACATAGGAATGACGTATGTCCCGTACCTGAGTTATTTTAAGGTGCAATTAATTATCGAAGAAAGCAAACACTTTGTGGCTTGACATTATACCAAATAAAACAAATAACTTAGTTTTAAACCACTTTATATTTATTATTATATTTGTCGACCGGTTTCGATTGGACTCAATCTTCATCAGGACAATAAAATAAACTGAAATTATCGAAGAAAGCAAATAAATTATCGAAGAAAGCAAACACTTTGTGGCTTGACATTATACCAAATAAAACAAATAACTTAGTTTTAAACCACTTTATATTTATTATTATATTTGTCGACCGGTTTCGATTGGACTCAATCTTCATCAGGACAATAAAATAAATAGTTTATTTTATTGTCCTGATGAAGATTGAGTCCAATCGAAACCGGTCGACAAATATAATAATAAATATAAAGTGGTTTAAAACTAAGTTATTTGTTTTATTTGCAATTAATTATTTTCGTTGTTTGTTTTTGGGGTGTTATGCCGTGTTGTGCTACCTCCTTCTTTAGCCGACGTTTCGGACGGATCTGCCGGATCTGCCCTGATGATGGACACTGCAACGCTGTCCGAAACGTCGGCTAAAGAAGGAGGTATCACAACACGGCATAACACCCCAAAAACAAACAACGAAAATTATTTTGGCCGTGAAAATCTAAAAACGTATCTGCAATTAATTAATTCGAAATAAAGAAAAAAAAAATCCTTTCTTTTATATATTCAATGATATTATTATTCAATGTATTAAAACAGTTTATTATGCAGCAGAACTTGTTTATAATAAACTGTTATTATTACATTGAATTTTTTTACATTGAATGTTTTTATGACATTGAATAATAATATTATTACATATTATATCGGGATGTTCTATAATAGAACATATTATTTCGGGATGTTTTATAATAGAACATATTATATCGGGATGTTCTATATTAGCGCCGTCTAAGGCACAATATTTCATTTAGGCACAATCAGGTTTTAAAAATAATTCACTAAAGTTTGGTAATTAAACATATCTTGATTGACTATCATAATATAGTACCATATTATGAATACGAACCAAAAAATAATTTCTTTAAAATTTGCTATGATAAAACTATACTAACAGACAGACCAATTGGTCATAATAGACCTGATATAGTTTTACATGACAAAATTAAAAAAATAACCTATATTATTGATGTAGCTATTCCAAATTCCTGTAATATTCAAAAATCTGTTTCTGAAAAAACAAGAAAGTATACAGATTTAGGAAATGAAATTAAAAGAATTTGGCATTCTCAGACTATAAAAATATTACCTTTTGTTATTTCGGCTACTAGCTCTCTTATTAAAAATTTAGGCATGTTAGATTTGTCAAAGAATTTGTATATAAAAATGCAAAAATCAGTCATTTTAAATACATGTAGAATTACGAAAGATTTTTAAATATTTATATTGAGGGATCGGTAGGATTTATCGGTCAAATTAGGAATTCCACAGAGCCGAACCCTCTGATATGAAAATATCTGGAGACGGTGAATTATATTACCATTTAATAGTTTGGTAGATTAACGTGTTGTTCTTGTATTGTTTTGTATTAATTATACTAATATAATACACTTGCATTACGTGGATTTACTAGATGATCATTTATATGGAAAAGTTTATATATTTATTTTCCCATAGGAAAAACTAAACCCGGACCTGAAAATATGGTGCGTAAAATATATAAAAGAAATGATAAATTAAAATGGAGTTCTACAAAATAAACTTAATAACAATAAATATAAAATTATTACGACCATAAAAGTAATATTTTTAAGGAGAAAAAAATATATTTCATATTTTTAAAATTTACACGGGCTTAGCATTTACCAAAATCAAACCAGAAATATTACCCTTTTCTGACTGCCCTTCAGTATGTTTTACAAAATATTTTAAATGTTGAATATCCTTAAAAATACCTTGAAGGTTTTTTAAATTAAAAAAAAATAAGATTAGGGTTGTAGTTTAATTTTTTTATAAATCCTAATTCCTTTTTTTTATTCAAATTTCAAAACTTTTGTTAAGTTGGTTTGAAAAAACACAACGTGAAAAAATTGTTATTATTTATTTCCACTTTTTAAAATTATTTTCATATTTCTAAATTGCCATTTATAGAAGGGTTTCGAGACTATTAAAATAATTAATTATCTTGCAGTAAGTACCGATTTTCAATACCGATGGCATGAATTCGAACTTAATGCTTTTTTTAAATATGTCATATATCGTATTTAATCACGGCAAAAAACTAAAATAACAAATATGGTCAATTCTTACACCGTTGCCGAGCCTCTTAATTTAAAAGACGCGCTTATTTTTCTAGAAATATTTCGACGACGCAGGTCGAAATAGAGAAAAACACGGAAAAAAATGACATATTATATCTATTTTTAGTTTCATAGACAATTTGTTATTTTTTATTGTTTTTGTGTTTAATTCGTAGAACTCAATTTAATTTTATTTTATTTTTTAATTTAATTTAAATTAAATTTAATAATGTTTATTATTAAGTTCTGCAAGTGTTATAGTTTTTATTATTGTGACAGCTGTTTCGGCTTACAAGGCAATTTTCAAGCCGTTTTCAATGTTTGCAAATGGCCTTGTAAGCCGAAACAGCTGTCACAATAATAAAAACTATAACACTTGCAGAACTTAATAATAAACATTATTAAATTAAATTTCAAAAAAAAAAAATTCTGTTAATTTTATTCATGCCTAATCGCAACCCTGATCCGAATGAACAGTATCAAAGACAAACCCATTAACATAACGCAGAAACTAAATTTGTGTTAATTTTAATAGGCCAGTTATTAAACGCACGAGTGCGTAAATGTTTATTAGCTACTTCAGTATACAGCTTGGTAGCGATAAGGCACATTGTAGACCTTGATTTTACAACACTGTACTTATTCTACAATGTAATTTTTACATAATCCACGTATCTCAGTCAAAGGGTAAAATATGCAAGGAAGATTGCCTATATGTAGGCGACATTGTACATTTTTTAAAAGACATATTTTTTTTCCTATGCACTGGTTTCCGGATTAGTTGAGTTAGGACTGATAAACTCCCTCTCACACTCTTTAAATCGAGGCTTAAACTATTTTCTTTTACTTATCGAGTTATAAAATGCATTAAAAATGCATCGTCAATTTTGCAACCCCGAAAAGGGCTATAAAATATAAATGTGTTTTTTTTGTTTATTATTGTGATTTTGATTATGTGAGGTCATATGATCCAGACGTAATTGGACAGATCAGGTAGTCACAACGCAATATAAATAAATATTAGATAACTTTATATAAAAATGCACGTCGAATACCCGCGATTTATGAACCACGTGGATTTGCTCTCTGGAATGCGCCACGAAAGTCTTAAATGTAGGAGGAAAGGAACCCTTACGGTAACAGCTTTTAAAATAATAAACTATTTTATTGGCATCCCATAATTACTTCAGGCCCTCCAACACGCTCGATCGTAAGGATTGATATAATAACTTTCGGTTACTTCTTATCGTTCCCTAGGACAACTGCAGATTGCTAACGTACAAACAGCGGTTGAAGTCGAATATATTAAGAATACTTAGTCATTGTGAACTGTTACTTATTCGTTGGCGATCTGCAGTGATGCTAGGGAACTATGAGAAGTTACCGAAAGTTATCCTATCAATACTTATCGATCGAGGGTGCTAGGGGGCTTGGAGTGATATAAATGATGGCCGGCGTGGTCCAGGAGTAAGGTTCTAGACTCTCAATTCGAAGGTCGCGGGTTGGAACCCGGCGTGCGCAAATAAATTTTATTTGATTAATTTGAGTTATTTTCACAATTAATTAATTAAAAGTAATATATAGTATATTTGCGGCACGTTCCAGAGTGGAATTTACGCTCAGTATCGCCCTGGTGTAAGACCACCATTTAGATTTGAAACATTGCTTGAAATGGCCTTAGCCGTGTTTGTGGGGATGCCATTATCTCACTGGCTACAGACGGGACGAGTTGGGACTCTTGTGCGGTATTAATGTAAAAAAAACAATTACCATCAGGATCGTCACCACGACTTGCTCTGTACTCCACATGGCAGATCGGAAGTACTGGCCCAGCTTAGCATGACAAGAGGTATGGTGCTGCTAAATGATATCTTTAAATCTCTTGACATTTTCATCAATCTTAAAGGATTGAAAAGTTATTTTAGGAAGGTACTCTGCAATATATTTTTATTAGATTCTTAATGTATTTCGGCGATGTAATCGGCCACCATAATACGGGCATGTGCCTAGTATGGCGGCCATAAATTCCACAAATGTTATATATTTACTATTCAAAGAATAAAGAAACATTAAAAAAAAAAAATTATTTAAGATTATGTAAATTATGTCATCTTTATTGTGATAAGATAACACCAATCAGTAAAACACATTAAATATATATATTTTTTAAACTTAAAGAAAAACTTTAGTTAAATTTAGATTATTTATTGACGGATGTTTAATAGATTATTATTCGGTAAATTTGCATACAAAATTGAACGAGACGATTTATTACACCCAGACAGATATTTATATATTACGTAGGCCGTCATTTATTTATAAAATATTCAATATTACAAAACAGACAATTACATATCTGTCTACAGGAAGTCATTCAGAGAACTCGCGTTGCTCAGTTTCCGTTCAGAGGACTATAAAATATTCACGTCGAAATTAGTTAAGCCTTTTTACAGTGGCGTATGGACCACCTGACCTGGACCTTCGGGGGCTAACAAAAACAGACAGAGGGAACTCTTTCCAATCAAGCTTAGCGATAGTTTAGCTTGGCTTAAGTTTGTTTGTTTGTTTATTTATTGAATCTATATCATAAGGTTTACTTTTTTTTTTTGGCCTTGCCTGTCTCACTAGGAACTCCTGTGTCGAGACAGACTAGTTTACAAATATTTTCTAATTATAATATGAAGTACATTTTTCAATAAAGCAAAAATATTTGACAAAATTTTCAGGTTGGTAGGTAGTGGTAACAATAATGAGATATACGATTATATTTGGGTGAGGTGACTAATTATTGCACGACCTTTTTCGATGATCCATTGTTTGATCAGGATTTTGTATTTTTTAATATTATTCGATTGTCTTGTTTTGTCAGGTAGGTTATTGTATATTTTAGACGCAATGTATTTGAAATTTCTTTGACCAAATGTTGTGTTTGTTTTAGGTATTTGTATGAGTTCTTTGGTTTTGTGCCGCGTGTTTACAATATTTTGGGTATTTTTATAAAATGTATGTGTTTTATTTTTAAACAGATGAGTTAAGATAGTTTTTGTGTAAATTTGTCGAATATCTAATACATTGAATTTGTTGAATATATCTACAGTACTTGTTATTATGGGAACTTTAAGAATAACTTTCATAATTAATTTTTTGTGCCTTCGATAATGAATCTATAGCTGATAGTGTTGCACCTCCCCATGCGATTATTCCATATTCAATGATTGATTGACAAAGAGAGTAATAAACAATTTTCATAGATTTGGAATCTAGTATGTTTCTAATGTTTTTGAAAAAATAAACATGTTTTCTAAGCTTATTCGTGATAAGTAGGCAATGTGTATTCCACTTAAGATATTGATCAAATGTAAGACCAAGGTATTTGATATGGTCCGTTCGATCTAGGCAAGGACATTGACAGAATGTATCGTGAATACAAGAACATTCATGTACTTTTATTTCAGCATCTTGATTAGGTTGGCCAACGATATTCATACTAAAAGTAATGTATTTTGTTTTGGTAGTGTTTAGTGCAAGAGAATTAATATCTAGCCATTTTTTAACAGAGTTAATTGATTTCTCAGCCATTTTGTATGCGTCTAACCAAGTGTCTGATTGAATGAGTAGCACAGTATCGTCAGCAAAACTTACAATTTTTCCATCTATCATTAGGTTACAAAGATCGTTTATGTATATGAGAAACAAAGTAGGGCCTAAGACGCTTCCTTGGGGAACTCCGTAGGTTATAGGGAGGGGTTGGCTGAATTTGTTTTCGATTTTGACACTTTGAGTTCGATTAGTTAAGTAACTTTGAAGAAATTCTAGGTCTTTCCCTCTTATACCAATGGTATTTAGTTTATTAATAAGGATGTCAAAGGAGATGGTATCAAAAGCTTTTGAGAGGTCTAGGAAGATAGAAATGCATTTTTTACCCTTATCTAAATTTGAAACAAGAAAGTCTGTAACAGCAATAATGGCATCGGCAGTGCTCTTATTTGATCGAAAACCAAATTGATTTTCGGAGAGTAGCTGCTCGCTTTCCAAAAATGTTTTCAGTTGTTTGTTAATTATTTTTTCAACTACTTTCGAGAGTGAGTTAAGTATTGTTATGGGCCTATAATTGTTAATGTCCACTTTTAGACCACTTTTGTATATGGGTATGACGAGCCCTTGCTTTAATTCATTAGGGAAAATTCCCTGTGATATGCTGAGGTTAATTATGTAAGTGAGAGGTTCCAATAGTTCGTGAACAAGTGTTTTGAGTAAACTTACAGTGATGCCATCCATACCGGCGGACTTTGTGTCTTTTAATGAGTTAATTGTATTCTTAATATCGTCATGTGTAACCGTTTGAAATTTAAATTGTTTAGAAAGGAGTATATGTGTTTTTTCCTGTTTTGTATTAGAATTCGGGGAGGACATTTTGTTTGCTAATTTTTTCCCGACATTAGTGAAAAAGTCATTGGCATGGTTTAGGATTTTTTCTGGATTCTTTGAGAAGTCGACGGTCAGTCCATCAATATTTAGTTGTTTTAGGTCAGTGTTTAAGTTAGGCTTAGTATGAGTAGCTTCACGTAATATGTTCCACATTTCTTTTGGATTACCTTTGCTTTCTTCTATTTTATGTCTATAATATAATTCCTTAGCATTCCTGATGACTTTTGTACATATGTTTCTGTATCTTTTGTAAAAGTTGTTAAGTATAGTGTCAGAAGGATTCAATGAAGTTTTTTTATGAAGTAAGTTTCTTTTTCTTATACAATTTATAATGGTGTGATTAATCCAGGGAGTTAGAGGTTTAAATTTGTGAGGGATTATTTTTACTATAGAATTAGTGTTATTATTTATTTCAGTTTGTAGTTTGTCTATGAAGTAAGTCCATGCATCATCAGCGTTGGGTATGTGTAGTAAGTTGTGCCAATAATTACAGGAAAAAGATTTTTTTATATTCTCATAATCAACTCGTTTTATGCAATAATAGTGTTTCATTTTTATATTTTTTGATGGTGTGTTTAATGAAATCATAGTGGCATAGTGGTCAGTAATAGTAGATTCAAAAACCAGTGTTTTATATGGATTATTCGTTTTTATCATAATGTGGTCAACACAAGAGCTGGATTCTTTGGTGACCCTAGTCGGGTGATTTATTGTAGATATCAATCCATGGTAACTAAGTAGGTTTAAGTAATCTTGGCATTGTGGGTGTGAATTACTTGGTAAAATGTTAATGTTAATGTCTCCGACTAAAATTAAGTGTTTTTTATGCGCAAGTTGTGATAATTTTTCATTTAGGCTTTGTATGAATGGGGTTATATTGTGGTAGGATGGAGATCTATACATTGCTAATATGCATGTGTCACCGTACGATATTTGTAGACAATTTGCACCCGGGATTATTAATTCCAAAGTCTGAACATTCAGTACGTTATTCACATATATAATAATGCCGTCATTCTGATTGTGATGTGTTTTTGTGGAGAAGTGAGTATAATCAGGAAGGTGTTTTGGTACATATAGTTCATTAATCCAACATTCTGATAGAATAATTATATCAAATTTAACCTTTAGATTATTCAGTAAAGTGAGTATTTCTTCCCAATTTTTATTTATGGATCGAACATTATGGTGAAAAATTTTTAGGTTCGTATAGTCTTTCATTAGTAATTTACAAAATTTTATATCTGAAGAAACATAATTATTAATTTTATCAGAAGAAATTTTTTCATTATCAAAAATCAGTCTAGCCATTTTTAAGAACAATTTACAATGGAAGTTTATATTTTGAATTGGGAGCCCCGTCACAGTGGCTAAAACTGGGAGTTCGCCCTTTACCCGATAGTAGTACATAGGTAAGATACAAGATTTCTGACAGTTTGGAAACAATCACTGTAAAATGGTTTCACAACAATAATTTAGAGCAGTCAGGATCAGGTTTTGTATGGTAAGAGCGATCGGGCCAATGTTCGACATGTGACAGAGCTCATCAACATCCTAAATAATTTTACACAAGTCATCAGAATGTTTAATATATATTATTTTATCCGTGGCTGATTTCTTTACCAAAATTTTTTCGTCTTTGTACCAAACATACGAAAACTTTTTTTCATTGCATATTTGTTTGGTTTTCCATAAAAGTTCTTTGAAATAAGGATTAAGAATAGCACTTATAAAAATCTTTTCGCAGTTAAAGTATTTTAAGGTATCATGGTGAATTTTTTTTCGGTTTACTAGTAGTAGGTTTCTTTTGCGAATATCCGTGAATCTGACACAAATTTTCGGGGGTGCTCCGGGACGCCTGTCGGGGATCCTTTTGGCTTCCAGGATATCTAGGGGAAGAATCTCTACACCTACAGCCGCTGCCAGCTTCTTGACGGTCTCCGAGGGTTGTTCGCCTTCATATGGTGGTATTCCTGCGACCTCTAATGCATCCTCCTTTGAAGTCTGTTCGAGGCTGGCCAGGCGAATTTCGAAATTTTTTATAATAAGGTTTTTTTCATTTAATTCTTTTCTTAAGTTTTCTACCTCCGATACTAAATTTACAATAGTATTCATTTTTGTATTGAGGTCGTCATATTGGCTGCTGATAAAATCTCTAGAAGTTCGTGCATCTTTATTTTCGTTGTCTATTTTTTGAAACATTTCCTTTTTCATGGTCTCAAATTTATTCTCCATCTGCTTCATGAAGATTCCAATGTTGGTCTCACTAGTGTCAGGAATATTCAGTCCTAGACCTTTGCTCCTAGTTTGTTTCTCGGCCATAATTGTTCTGCAACTGTCCCACAATGCCAAAAACCTCAACGATACTCAACTAAGTATATTGAATAATGTTAGTCACAAATGCTAAATCACTGTATAGTTATAATTTTCACTTTAAAGTATCACTTTGTAGGCTTTTGCAACTTGTACACTTTATTTTATTATCAATTTATACGGGAGCAAAATAAAAACAAACATCTGTCATTCAAATCAATAACGCGGAAATAAGAAAAACCGCACAAGAGCAACAACTGTCCGAGGCCAGTGCGAGCCTATTGGGGTATGTTATAAGACAGAAGAGAGTGGAAAGCGGAAGGACATAGGGAAGAGGAAGTTTGGGTAGAATCTGGAAAATCAAACTTGGTCACAATGGAATTTTAAGCAACGATTTGATTCTGTGTAATGGTCTTTCACCTGAGAGCAAATATTTATTTACAATTATTTTTTAATTGATAAATTAATGTTTAAGACTAGATTTTTTATGCATAGCACAAAGGCTAACAATTATTATAAGCAATAATGATTAACCTGAAACACTCATCCACGTTGAAAAAATCGCCCGAGAAAAGATACATGATGCCGACAGGACTCGAACCCGTGTCTTTCTGATTTTCGGTCAAATGCACTACCACTGAGCTACGTCGGCTTATCTCTCACCCGCCAAATAATTCAATATATTCTAGTATTTCAATCAATAATTGCTGCTTATTATTAATTACAATACAATTACTGCAAATATTGCTGCAATGCAAGCAATGTTTGCAGGTGAAAGAATGTAATTATAATAAATATGTATTTACTAATTTTTATTTATTAAACGCCAGTGGAGCTTTTGCGGACATTTATTATTTACAAACATATCAATTGAATCGTTGAGTTGCAAAATCCTTCTAAAGAAATTTTTGTTGAAAATGTGTTGCGAATGTCATATTTTGAGTTTTCTAACCAGGTATGTAATGCTGTTGTTATTAATTCCAAATTCCTGCTAGTTTATTTATAAATCGTGTTTAAATATCGACCTTCCAAAATTTTCAGTTCCAAAATACTCCGCAATTGAGACGAATTCAGAAGTCAGTATTTCAACAAACTCAAAATGATCACCAGTTTCTTTCGATACAAATTTTGGTAGTTTGGTTGATTTATGTCATGTTTAGATATTCTATTCATTTCTCAATAAAACAAAAAAATCTCTAATCTTGAAAATTCATCAGCCCACACGTTTTTCTTGATTTACTCAAAAGTGTGAAAATCCATTATGGAGGGTTTTACAACTCAACGATCCAATTCATTCATACATGCAATACAATCAATACTTATCATTATACAAGCATAATACATAATCATATCAGTTATATTCAAGACTAATTATTTTTGTTTTGATGCAGGACGGAGAGGTTTTGCAAATTTCTAAAAGATATTTAAATGTACTGGCAGTTCGGTGAATGATATGTACAGTTACTACGGTTGTCACAGTGGAAAATATGGTGGAGTCGAATGGATTTTACAGGGCACACGGATATTTATAAAACTTAAGGGCAGTGTTTGACGATATTCAATAATAACATGTAAGAATATCATTAATAGGTAACATTATATTCTTGTTGTATGTAGTGATAGTTTTAGATTTATTTAACATTAAAGTATTGTAGCAGATATTTATTTATTTATTATTTATTTATTTATTATAGAAGGATTCAAAAAAAGTACATTTTACATATAAGAAAGCTTTGCCTGTCCTACTAGGAAAGTTTCCGGTCTAGGACAGACAAATTGACAGGTTTTAGTTCATATTTTTAGTCCTTAAGAAATGTACATAATTACATAACAAAAAACTGAAAACCATAAAAAACAAAAAAAATATTATTTTTCTCTGAAACCAAGTTGTGTAATGAAAAAATATATAAATATGTACATATATGTTTTTGTGACAATGTAGAAAAAGTAATATGGTAGCATTTATTCTATTCGGATTTACCGAATTAGCCTGTTAACATATACATCTGGTAGATATCGATTACAGGTTGTCTCAATTTGTATTGAACAAATCTAAGACACTTTCTTTCTGCTTTATCCAAGTATAAATAGGAGACCATACAGGAGATGCATATTCTATTATAGCTGTGATCTCACAATGTTGGGTTGTATGTAGTGATAGTTTTAGATTTATTAAACATTAAAGTATTGTAGCAGATATCGATTACAGGTTGTCTCAATTTGTATTGAACAAATCTAAAACACTTTATTTGTGGTTTATCCAAGTAGAAATAGGAGACCATACAGTAAATGCATATTCTATTATAGCTGTGATCTCACAATACAGTAAAGTTACGAAAAGTCCTTGTGATATGTATTACAAAAATCACTCTTATTTATGTTAATAAAAGTTTAAACCTTTACTTTGATGCCACATTGTTGTATTTAACGTGAGAGAAGTTTTTACACGTTGAAAAAAATATGATATAGTCAAATGTCGGCCTCATCACTTTACCTTAAATTTGACTTAAGCGTAGTTGCAACTATGGAAAATTTGTAATTATGATATTTAGACCAGCTTGTTCATATGCCAGTAAATAAGTCACTACGCCACTGCTCGCTGGATAACCCACAGACGTAAAACCCAAGCCAGGTATCGAAGACCGGTCCGCCCATGAGTCGTAAATCTACCACAGTGCACTTAATAGTATGCAGTTTCGTCTGCAGCTCAATGAGCTCTGAAGTTGTTTAACAACAATGGCAAGAGATTTCAATGTTAGGTAACCACTGAATGGTCATATTATCTTCAGACGTTTTGTTTTCTTGTACCGTGTATTCTGTAAAGCGATCATAGTATTGCGCAAATATGCATGCATATTTTCAGTAGAACGGTTTCCACGTAATTTCGAATTAAGGTTTAACCTTACCGATATTTAAAATGGGTGTCAATGAAAATATATTTTTTATAAATGACAAAGCTGATCTGTTTACAATATTTATATGTGCGAAAAAATACCCGTGAGAGCTTTTTTAAACATGTAAATGCTCTATTTGTTTTAAGATTTTTTTTTTACTAAAATGTTAACTTCAAATGTTTACGAAGATAAGTTTTTTGATAAGGGATTATTTTCATTTCTGTTGGTAGTGTATCCATTGATGTATTTTTTACATTACCTCCGCAGGCATATTTTCAGTAGAACGGTTTCCACTTATTTTCGAATTTAAGTTGAACCTTACCGACATCTAAAATGGGTGTCAATGAAAATATATTTTTTATAGTTGACAAAACTAATCTGTTTACAATATTTTGAGTGCGAAAAAATACCCGTGAGAGCTTTTTTAAACATGTAATGTTGTTTGGAGATTTTTTTACGACGATAAGTTTTTTTGATGTGGGATTATTTTGATTTCTATTGTTCAACTCCACACAGGAGGCCCTGAGTAAAATAATTTCCCTCAAGTCCTAAGTCATCTTTGGGCATGGTATGCGGGGTGTCTTTTTGTTGAAGGAAGAAGTGAACCTGAAAGGTCTCTGAAGTGACCCATTATATAGGAAGGAGAAAATATATGGACCGGCAAATCATTCCACAACCGAGCAGATAAACTCAGTAACGAGTCGTAGAAACGATCCGTACTCATGTGACAATTGTTGAGCGCACGTTTAGCGTGTTCATGCTTGTTCCTCGGAGCTTTTCTCATTGTAATACCGGTAAAACAAGGACAGCACCATATATCAGAATTTTCAAATATTTGATAAACATTTTAATTATTTTGTTGCTTGTCTATACATAATAGTAATTTGTGAATAATTTTGAATTATCTCAGATTTCCATATAATTTATTGGCGTGTCACTTAATAAACGTGTGAAAAGTCTAGATTACAAGGGCTTCACTTCTTAATTATCTTTATCGATTCACATTCGATTCCAAATATTTTCATCACTGTTCGAAGTACTTGAATACTGTGAAATAAAAAATCAGAATACTAAAAGAGGGTTCCATGATTCCAACTTATTATTTACCCTTTAGGCCACTGGCATATTTTGTCAGAAGGTCAAAATATTTCCGCTTTGTAATAAAATTCAAATAAATGGAATATTTCTGAAAGTGTACGAAAAACAAATACTGTTTTTGAAATATGATGCAATACGCTTTCAAATTTAATAACTCAATATTATATATATATATAAAGTTTTAAAAATAGCTCACCCTCGCTTTTTCAAACTAAAATTATTGACGACGAAAAAAAAGACACATATTTTATAGGACAAATGTCCGATAAATGTTATCGCCACCTCACTTTTTTGTCGTTTCATACAAAAATAATTGAATATTCCCAAAGTTTCATTTCTTTCCAATTGCGTTCCAAAAACTTTAATTTATTTTGTGATTAACTTTTAGATTTGAATATATAGAATGTTGTATTCTCTTTTCAATACCGTTTAAATCAGCCCTGGCCAACCTGCGGCCCGCGGTCACACATGAAGATTTTCTTGTAAAGTACTTCAGAACGCCTTTAAAATCACATTTAATTTATTAAAACCAATAAAGCTTCTTTAATTAGACCAAATGTTCTTATTCTGCGGATTTATATTTCCCGCACATAACTTCTCGCTCGAGAAATCGCTTTCCGGATTAACAACAGATAGAGCTCGTTCAAGAACTCGCAACCTGCTTAGTTTTGTAACTACATACTTAGTTTTGACGTAATTCGACATTCTTATCACTAAGGAAGACACAGCGATTTCTATGACACCCATGTGAGCTGGGATAAATATGTTTACTGTGATTAAAGGGGTTTTTCAAAACTTTGTCTTAAAAATAATAACTTTTAAAAGTTAATTTAAACATACTCGGTCTTTAGGCTTGTTCCGTTCTTACATTGATTAGTAAATTATTTTATCTAATACCTAATTAATAAGACGCATATCTTGCTCCAAGGCTGCTAAATTTCGGACCTTGACTATAAATAATCACTAACTACGCAGCATTAGGTGTAACAAAAGGCTGTTCATTATCTTGTCTGATCACAAAAAATGTTATAATTGAAGTTTTTATTTACACTTTGTTTTGAAGAATTTTATTTTCCATGTACATTTTTTTCTTAATTTTTTTTATTTATCTGCTACCGGTTTCGACACATCCGATATTATTAATAATGTTCACATTTTATGTTGATTCCTCTCACCGTTCTTCCCCTCTCTCAAAAATACCCCTCCGACTACCCCTCACATATTAAAATCTAATCATTTATGCATTTGCATAAATTTTAAGTTTGGTAATGAATGACACGGATGTGTCGAAACCGGTAGCAGATAAATAAAAATGAAATAACAAAATGTACATGAAAAATAAGGCTCTTCAAAAAAAATGTCTAGAAATTGTTATATAGTAATTTTTTTTTACGTTATCTCCACACAGAAAACCTTGAGGAAAAAAAAATCCCTCAGAGCCTATGTCATCTTTAAGGATGCTGTGTGTAGGGTACTTTTAGGGAAAGGAAGAAGTGGAAGTTCTGGGAAGGAAAAAGGTAAGAGGGGTGGGTAAGAATCTGGGGGTCAATGTATCTAGAAGAGACGAATGTACGAATCCATCCCTCCTACTGCGATGCAAGGTGATGCGTCAAGTGAGTCCGGCTGGAAAGGTCTAAATCAAGTCTCCTTCAACCAGTCTCTCCTGATCCGGCTCGCAAAGCAGTAGGTGGGCAAATGCATTCACCGTCAAGATCCAGACTAACCTCACCCCGTGAAGCTGGACACCCCTGCTAAGTTACCAAACGTAGTGAATTACTTAGGTGACCTGTGGCAGGGGTATTGGTTATCCAAAAAATGGTTCTCAGGCGACGGTACCCATATCCGCCTCCCAAATTGAATGTTCAAGTAATGAAAAAAGTTTTTATTTACTGTTTGCAAAATAACAATACATCATTAGTATGCAAAACACGTATCTATATATAATGTTTAACATTGTTTTGACCCTTACAAATCTAATGTACATATCTAACCACATGTAATTGCCTACTCAGCGTCCTTTTTTAAATTAATTTTATATATTAATGATTTGAGAAATAAGGAACAAACAATATGGGGAACTCGGGAGGGGGGTTCGCGGAACGGTGGTTCGCGGGGCGGGGAAAGGGGGTGGGGAGTAAGGGGAGGAGGGGGAAGGTGGAGGAGGAGTGGGAGCGCGAGAGGGGAAGGGGACGCAGGAGAGAAGGGGAGGAGGAAGGTGAGCGGGACGAATGGGAAAGGACACGCAGGGAGAAACAATTTCTTTATTAAATGGCATAGCAACGCATGCCGGGTACCAGCTAGTTGTTAATCAAGTTCATATTGAGCACGAACAAATTGTTAAAACCGTTTCTCTATCACAAAGAAGTGCGCATTATAATTGTGTATTTAATTACATACTGGCGGATACAAAGATCGTCTAGTATGATGACCCCACGCAACAAACTATTATCAGTTCGTTGGCCTTATTTATGAAATACGAAGTGACAACAAAAATGAGATTAAATGAAAAAAAAACACTTGAAATTTTATTTACAAAATCAAGATTATATAAATACAAACATACGTGTATCCAACTATCAGTCCGATAGGTATTTATTTATAATCCTTCTCAATGACCGATACATAACAAAACTAACACTAGTTACGATAGGGAAACTCAAAACATAACCTCCAATGTAATGTGTAAATACCTCTATGATAACTCAGAATCAAGTCAACTCAACACCTCTTTAAAAAGTAATTAAAAGCTATGAAAAAAAACAATATAAAAATAGCCAATGATCCAACTTAACGTAACATATGTAACCAATTTTTTTTTAAATTTTCGTAACTTTTAATGACTTTTCAAAAGAGGTGTTGAGTTGAATTTATTCTGAATTATCCGGTCACCGTATTTATTATATTGAGTGCAAACCTTATCAAGTTTTCCTCAGCTTAGAAAATCATTACCTCCTACGAGGAATGGCTGCACGTCTTTTTCCATAGAAATCTTATTTTTGGATTTGAGGCCAAAATATCCAACCAAACTGAAGAATAATTCTTTTAACCTAAAGATATCAAATTTCTAGTACGTTTAAGGGCGGGCGGCATTGTCGAGGGGTAAGTCTCTCGATTCCCAATCCGAAGGTCGAACCCGGCGTGCGCAAATAATTTTTATGTTATTATTTTGCGTTATTTCACAATTAATTCATTAAAAATAATATAGAGTATATTTGCAGCACGTTCCAGGGTGGAAGATTCTCTCAGTGTCGCCCTGGTGTAAGACCACCATTCAGAATTGAAACGTCGCAGTGTTTGGCGACCAGATCTAAATAACCAGGTACTTCCCCACCTTCCTCTCTCCCATCTCCTTCCCCTCCCCAATACTTTCAGCCTCATAACTCACTTAGTTTAATGTTCAATAATAGGAGTTAAAGTATATTAAGTTAACATTATAAGCAATAATTATTAACCTGAAACACTCATCCAGATTGAAAAAATCTCCCGAGAAAAGATACATGACTCTACGCTCTACCACTGAGATACGTCGGCTTATCTACGTCGGCCAAATAATTCAATATATACTAGTGATTCAATCAACAATTACTGATTATTACATTTTTTCACCTGCAAACAACCAACTTTATTATATTTGAGAAAGGCATTGTAAGTGTTAAATCTCCCACTAGGTGGCGTCGAGACATAGTATGTCTACATTTATACATAATCAAAAGTCGTTCAATGTAGTTTTATGCGAAATATCCCTGCGAAGTGTCACAACTTTGGACATTGAAATGAAGTGTGAAAGGCGTATTTAGAAAAAAATACCATTTACTTAGAAAAGACTCAATAAATATTTGTTGCTAAGAAAAGAAACCAAATAGTCACTAATAAACATTCCCTCCTTTTTAAGGTTTCGTTAATCATGGTGCCAGTTTTCGTGCGGAATACAACTTAATTTGGACGCAAATGAGCTCTAGAGATGAGTTATTGGGGATATATTCAATTGACTCATCGATCTTCAACCCCTCATTACATTGTTTTTTAAATATTAAAATTTTAAATGCAAACATAAAAAGTTTTTTAAATGACTCACCATACGTTTTTATTAACTAAAATTTATAATATTAATATTACCTTTAACGAAAAAACACACACATATTTTATGTAAATGTGTCCACCCACTGGAGCGATTGGTGTTCAGTTTTTGATTTGGCTATTCGATTTAATTAATATCATTCCTCAAAATATTAATATGGAAACATATAAATTGTTTACTGCGGTTTAAAGCTAATGAATCCACCGTTTATTCAATATCTGTAGGTTCGTTAAATGTTGTCCAAATTTGGACCGATATCAATCGCAGAAAAATAAAAGCGGTCCAAATTTGGACATAAATCGCTCCAGTGGATAAAAACGTTATCCTTTACCCACTTTTCTGTCGTTTCATATAAAAATAATATTTTCAAATTTCCCAAAGTTTCAATTTTTTTTTCAAATTGCGGTCGGATTGATTTTATAAAGTTGTTTATTTTAATTATTTTATTGTTATCTTTTAAATTAAAATGTAAAGCGTGGTATTTTCTCTTTATAACATCGTTTAGATCATATGTCTAACCATGATAGTATACTAATAGAGACACAACGATTTCCATGAAACCTATATTAGTCGTTCCAAAAAGCGAAAAAATTTATCCGAGGGGCTTAGCTTTTTTTTCATCAATGATATTTTGAGCACGAATAACCACTAATTTTTTCACGCTTAACATGTGTAAAAAATAATCATCTGTCGATGATAATATCATAAAAAGCCAAGATTTTTTTTCTTCGGTCTTCTTCGACTACCATTTCAGAAAAGAAGAATGGTGAATACAATACTGCGACGGTCTTTTTTGTAGAAATCTTAATATTTTTGTATTCTTGTATGTCAGGTTTGTTTCTTGCCAACTGAAAACAGAAAGCATTTTCCTTAACACCACAATTTTCAATATAATCACTTCAATGGAACCTTGGCCATGATACAAAAATAGCTATTATGTACATTGTACTTGTACATATTATAAATTTACTTGTACATAGTACAATATTTTATAAGCCTATTACCCAGATGCTTGACTTATTTGAGTGCGCACTACAGTTATTCAGAGGAGATGAGACTTTTACGAGGCACATCACAGTTTTTTTTCAAGGTAAACCCAAATACTGTAATTAACTTTTTGTGCTTTGTAAAATTGTGGTAAAACCCAAAGAATACCATTTTAAAATTTAAAGTAAAAAAAAATAACGCCTTATATGTTATTATTATGTCAGCTGAATATTATAAAGAACTAACAAACTCGTGACCATCAAGTTACTGAATTGAAACAGGTGTTATAAAGAAATAACATACGTATTGTTTATTCATGTGTTATATCTTTTCATAAATTTATAAAAAATATTAGACGATTTATGAGAGATGTAAAATTTTTGTTATTAAATGTTTGTATAATATGTCGAAATCATATCATATCATGTGTGGGAATGCTGTGGGGAGGATCATTTTACGAAAAGGAAGAACCTTGGAGAAAATCGTATTTTAGGGGGGGGGGGGGGGGGTGAAAGTGGTTCCACTGTCGAGTTTTTGCGCGCAAAAACATAGCGTTTTCATAGGCAATTGAAATATTCCAATATTCACCATATATTTAACGTATCTTCCAAACCTCGTTCTTCGGAGCACTATCTGTTAGGGTAATGGTGGAATAAACGGCGTTCATACTGTGACACATCTTCCAAAAGCTTTTTAAAGATTTTCTTTGCAAATTCAAGGATATTCAGTCGACAGATTTTGTTATTTTTTATTCCTGTTTAGAAGACTATTCTTAGTACGAATTCAAAGTTTCAGTCAGATCGATTGCATAGGTCCGGAGAAAACTCCTCCCAAAGTGGTTGAACCCAAGCCTTACATTATGCCCGTAAAAATAATGATTTTTTCACAAATGCAACTTTTTGGAGATTTTGTAATATGATTGTTATTTCATGTGGGCGTGCTAAAAAATACAATAATTGCAAGACTTTTACAATGTAGACATTAACATATGATATGATAACAATATGACATAAAAAATGTTGTCTACAAACAGTCTTATTTAACATTATAATAAAACAAGTGTTATGCCTCTTCGAGAGCATAACTATAATCGTTAAGGTTTACACAACACTACAACACTAATTTCATCTGAAACATTAACCTACTATTATAATCAAAGTTTATAATTTCGCTCTGAAAATAGCGCCGATGCCGAAGGCACAAAAATGGCACAGAGAAAAAAAAGCCTTGAATATATCCATTAACTCCTTACGTGTGTATTATGTCTGACCGCAAACAAATTGCCAAAACCATTGTTCATTGTAAGTAATCGGGTTTATAGCAATTCGAACAAAAATCTTTTTGTGCTTTATCAAATTGCATATTATGAAAAAAACATTGCGAAATTATTGCACCGAAATGGTCTCTCCGTTAAATATTACATTACATTTTATTAAAAACTGACAAAAATATACAATAAACATATTAACAAAAATACATTATTTAAAAAATAATAATCATATTTTATTTCTTCAAAGGATTCCTTCAAAAGTGAACAATATAAAATATATCGTTTAAATAACTTTAAATATTTTTAATTAAATTAAAACAAATAACTTTGTATTAAACCACTATTATATAATCACAATTACCTACATGTTTCGAAACCGATGGTTTATTTTATTATTTATTTATTTTTTTAACCAGGGTAGTAATGACAATAAATAACAAAAGAAACAAACAAGTATAGACTAAAAATAAGTGATTTTGCGAAGTTTGAAGAAAAAATTTAATATTTTTCCCTAGGATAAATAATATCCCATTTGCAAATTAAATCGTATGTTTTAGCGAAAGATCTACAAAGTTCCAAAGCTGCTCAGATTCTTTGAATACTGGTAAAATATTATTTATTTTATTTATTTAATCTATATAGAGTATAAATTACATGTGATTTTTTTCAATGCCTGTCTCACTAGGATATATTCTGTACCAATCTATAAGACTCCGGCAAATATGACAAAGCAAAATAACCGAATAAAACAGCTTAAAGCAAACGCCTTTTTTCGTCTTCTTAAATAAGCTTCCCGTTTATCACACACAAGGTTGTTTCTTACACAGTGATAAGTAATATTTCACTGAATATATACCCACTATTTTCATTGAAGAAAGGGGTCAACTCAATTGATACCACGTGAAATCAATTAATGACGATTAATTTATTTTCAACCACACCCCTGAACCTACTCTAATGTTACGCATTATAAAAAATGATATATTGACTGTGAGTGTTGTAATCCATTGATTTTATTTTCGGCTAATCTGTACTAGCCTAAGTGCACGGTAAATAAAGCCAAGTAAAAACCCGTTTATTGCGATTTAAATGAGAAACTGGTCTTATCTGCGCATAAGTTTATACAATATTTTAATAATGAACATGTTATTACTTAGTAGCCTAGCGTAATTTACTTTCACTGCCTGATTCACTGATGTATAGGTACCACTGTTTTTCGGATATTTTTACATTATTCTGTCTATTAGCCACTGACACTGCCACCTACGAAACACATTTTTCTGTCGGGTTTAGGTAGTAAATCCAATAGTTATGGAAATGTGAAATGGTGAAGAAACACCGAATCGTCTATGGTGTTCATTGCGATCGACCTTAATGGAAAGAAAGCGCAGTACGTAAATACGTACTTACGGGGAGCCATGCTATGCAAGAAACATCGCCGAACACTCAATGACCGCCATGGGTCAGCCTGATCAAAGGGACTGGGCTACTTTAATTTGAGAGACAGGTATCCAACACCTCTGCCGTAGGTCACCCCAAGTAATTCGCTACTTTTGGTGACTTAGCAGGGGTGCCCGGGTTTACGAGTTGAAGTTTGTCCAGGTCTTAGCAGATGCGTCTGCCCACTTACTGCGTGGCAGGCCGGAACAAGAGGGATTTCTTGAAGGAAACCATTTGGTATATTGACAAGTAGGTTCAGTGGGTTAGCAATAGATGGCAGGGCTCATAAAGCTTTCACTTGTTTCCATCAGATGGCGGATAAATAGAGTTGTCCCTAGGAATGCATATAATCGGTTGTGTAGAGCTCTACGCGCTCAGATTTACCTACGGTCAGTTGAAGCTAGTCGCATAAGCTCAGGTCTATTATTATTATATTGTGCAAATAAACAGTTTGTAGGACGATCCTAGGATTTATTGAGAAGTCCCCAACAGTGTGATTGAATGTAAATTAAGCAAACATTACACTTTCTTTTAAAAAAAAACCTCCGCACAGTTTCCCCAAAGATGACACAGGCCCTGAGGGAAAATTATTTTCTACAGGGCCTCCTGTGTGGACTTATTGTGAAAAAAAACTTTAAACAAATTTGGTGAAGTCTGGGAGATAGCACAAAGTACCTATATTTTACGTCTTTACAGTAGCTATGCGAACGTGTCCTATCATTAATAAAAATAACAATCAGTCCTTAATTTTTTGCAGCTCATTCTCGATACTGTACATCCAATAAAAATTAATTAACTTCTCACATCATATCCGAACTATTCTCTAAAGCTCGCTTTGAAAATTGGCCGTGACTTTTACCAATCAAGTTTCGCTGGCAAAATATAAAGCATTATGTCACAAGGCCCATTTAGTGTAGAGTCTCCTATCCACTCTAATTATGTGACTTTAATGGTTGTGAAATAAAAAAAATTATTCATTCGTAATTCAAATTTACAAATCATTGGCCACTGACGAATTCGTAAGGTCAGATTTTCAGGGTTACTAGTTTAAATATTCTGCGTGAATTTGTTTCCAGTGTTGCCATGCTTTTATAAGTATATATTTAAATATAGGTAGGTACTAACAGACACTAAGATACGTATTATATGGTTAACATGCTAATAATAATTATTGATAAATGAATAATATTGTGATAATTAATAGTGAAAGGTTTTCAGCTGTTTCTGTTTCTAAGATACGGCTTTTTAACGTGCATAATAAAAATTACCATAATAATGCACATAAACTACTAATTACTATTTTTATAGTTCATATTTGTTATTTTATTAGCATCTAAATACCAGCGGAGTGCAGTCCATAAAAAAACTATGCCTGCCAAAAGAAAAACGAATCATAACCAAATTAATTAATGATAAAAAAATACCTTAAATATTTCTGGTCAAATGTATCTCTTTCATGAATTCCGCAAAGAATTTGTACGAGCATTTATTTAGTTGGTCACAAGCCACAACCAGTGGCGGCTCGTGACTTCTGGTGAGCAAGAGTACTAATTAATATTAACAAAAATGGCATTATTGATGTCGTTGTAGCCGAAAAATATATTTTTTTTTTTTTCGAAAATTTATTTTTTGTATGAAGATTTTCAGGAAATTTCAGTTTTGCCGTGCGCCGCACAGATTTCCTGAAAAATCTTCATACAAAAAAAAATCGAAAAAAACAAAAAAAATATTTTTCGGCTACAACGACATTAATAATGCCATTTTTGCTAATATTAGTACTCTAGCTCACCAAAAGTCACGAGCCGCCACTGGTTGTCGCTTGTAACCAACTAAATAAATGCTCGTACAAATTCTTTGCCGAATTCATGAAAGAGATATATTTGACCAGAAATATTTAAGGTATTTTTTTTACACTAGCTCACCAAAAGTCCCGAGCCGCCACTGGCCACAACCATGATCGAAAGATGATAATAATATGCAACTACTTCAACACACACAAATAATGCACAATTTACCCCGAACTTGAAAAACGTTGGTCATTGAGCAATATACGTCACTGCGACTTATAAAGGAAATTTTATGTTACATCTAAACTCATTTCGAGTTTTGTCTAACCTCTCTCATTTTATTCGTTCCCTTCAAAAATAGAATAAGCAAACGTTAACTTTTTGATACTTTTCTAGACTTTCCTATATTTTTCTCAATTTTCTATATTTTTCTAAACTTCTGAATTAAAAGCGTTGTCCAAATTCTGTTTTACAGAATTTTAACAATGAATGGATTTTAAAAGTTAATTTTAAAGTCATTATTTCATTTCCGTGGACGGAACTTAACAGAAGATAATTAATTAATTTTGATATTTGATGAATTGTTCAAATTCTGTGAAATAATTGGCCCTTAGAAATTGTAGATATCATCCATCAATAAAAATGACCGACAAGATACGTGTTTTTTCATTTACAAGTAAATAAAAACACAGGGGAAAAAAAAAATTATGTTCATTTCAAGTAAATATTCTTAAAGTGTTTTTCAAATTAACTATATCAACATTAATACATTTTTTTGTCATGCACCTGCATTAATTTTATATATTTTTTTTAATTTTCAAATGAAGGCTTTAATCCAGTGACCTCTGAGTTACCACTTCTCTACTGAGTTCGTGTATGGTTATATTATATAAAAATATCCATAAGAACCCACAAAAAACAGACACACCGTCGCAGAGATTAAAAATAACCATCTAAAAGCTGGTTTTTCTAATTAATAACGTTATGATACTTCTAAACAGATTATAAATAACGGTGCCAGCTGTATCAGTGAGTTGAGTATTTCGCGAATAAAACTTCGAATGGCCCAATCAAAATGCTAATTAATTCACGAAATTAGAAACTCGACTATTGTGTATGGAATGAGGTGGTTTTTGTTGTTTCCAAACTGACATAGCCGCAAATATTTATAAATAACTTGTGTGGTACGGTTCCAAATCAATCGTATTACAGTGGAATGTAGTAACCTCTTTGTACATTGCCTTGTAATAGTGATTTTATTAGGCAAAATAATGTATTAATGAATAATATGTCATGTAAAGAATGATCGGTTCGGCAGAATTTATGTAGAGCTAAACTTAAAATCCACCTTTTGAGATAGTCATATCCATAAAGTTAAAAACCTTTCACCTTCATCTTCACAGCCCGTGAAATTTTAAATAACCTATTGAGTTAATAATAAAGCAAAAAAACTTACAACCTTTTTAAGGTCGTTTCATAAAAAATATCCAGTTGAAGAGTCCTGAATTCTTCAGTCTTTTAAAATAAATAACATTTGCTACTAATCTTCTCATAAATATAATAGGTACCAACAGTAAAGGGGGTAGCAAATTTAAAATCATACATTGTTCAATCTTTTACACATGAGGTGTGTAAAAGTAAAGGCAGCAATCTCCATTCAGATTGCTATGTTTGCTTTTGAAATGACGCGACGTAGAGATTGCTATTTTTGCTTTTACGTACAATATTAAATACAAATTTGTACGTAATATACGTGTATACAATATGTGTTTGTAATATTGTAAGAAAAAGCAAAATATGCACGTCATTTCAAAAGCAAACATAGCAATCTGGCCGAAATGGATGTTGCTTCCTTTGCTTTTACACACCTCATATAGTTTCCTCTGCGTGCAAAGTCATTTCTTCTCTAAGCATAAACTTTCTAATCAAAGTTTGTTTATCGGACATTACCTGCCAGGTAAGTATGTTTTCTGTATCTGTTTGTTAATAATCAAATTAGGTAGGGCCTAAGAAATTAGGATAAATTGTACAGGTGTTTTTCACAAAAACAGCGCTCTACAAATTATTCTTTCATTATTATTATTATATTTTTTAAATTTAATTTTTTTTTAATTTTTTCATTTAAAAAGAAAGACAAACATTCCCGGGTTACGAATAACCCAACAACATTTGAAAATCTCCTTCTACCACCACACTAAGCGGAATACACACACTAAAATATAACTATGTATTTTAAAAATTTCTAATAGAAACGCTGTTTTTGAACGTATCCTATAATTAAATACTGTTTTTGAAGGCAAGAGTATTTTATTTTGATTTTACAAACAAAAATACGCGATTAAAAATATTAAAATTTTTATCACAAACATAGGAACATTTTTATTTTTTAATTCGCTCTCCGATGTTTTTTCTTGTAAACCTTATTTACCACTTCCTTATAAACCTTATTTTCATATAAAAATAATGATTAAAAAATTGGCAAACTTCAAAAACTATACGGAAGCATCTATTGTAAACTTTTAAATGCAAAGAGAAAGCTGGTCTCTTTTTCTAAATCTGTTTGTTTTATGGGGCCAACAGACCTAGCTATAAAAGCTCAAGCTTATTTGGTTTGGCGTATAGGAATGTATAACGAGCGATATGCTGAAGTAGGCCAAGCCAAATAACGCTTGAGCTTTTATAGCTAGATCTGCTGGCCCCATTATGGTTCCACGATTACTCGGGCATTTGAACACCCCTTTGAAGTCATTAAAAGAGATGAAAAAAAATTCCTAACGTAACCTATGTAACTTTTTTTTCAATACTTTTAATGACTTTTTAAAGGAGTGGTGATGTAGTACATTGTTGAGTTATCCGATCACCAAGTAAATGGGTTCAAAAAGTGAACTGTGTAGAAAAGTTTAATTATCAAATTTTATCGTAATGAAGTGCGAAAAATTCCACAAAATGCAATATATATTATGTTTAAACCGACATAATAAAATATATTCAGTAAATAATTATTTCGGTTGATAACCTTCAAATCATGACTTTGATAAGATTTTTTTACAACCTACCAACTACCGGTGTATTAATATTCTAGAATGCAATTTTTCGTAAGATTATCACCAGCGTTTAATATTATTTTAGTCTGTATTTTATTATCTTCGATGTCATGTTTGAATGATCGATCGTTTTTACCTATTTTTAGAATTGTCTTGTTGGATTTCTTGTGACACGTGCAGTGGAAAATAACATTATCGATTGGTAGGAATTATGACGACAATTATACATGTGTTTGAGACAGTGACCCGACATTTGATCCCCCGACAGTTGTCCCCTTGAAATAATATTTTTTGTGAATTTTTTACCAACTTCAAACCTAAAATCGACTTCAAAAATATCTTTAATAATAAGCTGGTATGGATATCAAACGAATGCATTTAAAGTACTTATACGCTGGTAGATACATTTACATAGACAAGTAGTTATATCCTTGATGCATTTGAATGAAAATATGTATTATTCTTTTGTTATTCGGCGGTACATCCTCTGTCTCGACCTTAGGGGATTCCTTTGGGGGACGCTTAGTTATGTTTGTTGTAAGTATGTTATTAATATAAATATTTTAAAAATAAAAATATGGTAGTGAATAAATTTTTCCTATAATTTATCCTATCTACATTTTAAACCATTACAATATGCCATCCATGTCTTACTGAATCTTTGATTTAAAAAAAATATTTATATCAATATATAAGAATACATAAATATTTTTGTAATTTAAAAAAAAAATCACAGAAATTCCTGTAAAATCAATCACCTCTACACAATTGTACTATATTCTTAATTTTTTTTTTTATTTTAACCACCACTGTTTAATATCCACTTATTATAACGCAGGCTTCGCCTTTGTGGGATTTGTTGTTACTCTCTTCATTTATGTTGTTATGTATGTACCTACCTGCAAATGTAGGTATATAAATTTTGTGAATAAAAAAATAAAAAATATATTATATTGTACTAAGTAATATTATACATAAGTATGCAGAGGGACCATCTGTAGGAGGATCAACTATCAGGGATGCGTTTGAGATATATAAAGAATTTATTAGAACATTATATTAACGTTTGGTTTATTAAGATGATAGACTTCGCTTTTCGGCCCATACAAAAAGGACGCACGGGAAAAAACACTTTTCTACATCGAAAATTGCACAAAATGATTTTTTTTTTATACTTCCTTTTAGAGGGTTAAAACTATGTTGGTATGTTTTCGAATTTTCGATGCGTTTCGTATTAACGTAAACATTCACTGTCAAACATGTACGATTTATCAAAAAATATTATTTAAGGAAAAAGTGCTGCTAACTCAACTCTCATAAAGAATTATAAAATTATAAAAAGCTACCGACGTAGCTTCTTCTTTCGAAAAAATATATATTTTTTAAAATTTCAATTTCGTGAAAGTTTCGGTGTAGAAAAGTTTATTCTCCATAAACACCTTTTCGAGCGATTTCTGTAGGTAAATTTGAGCGTTGTCTCATTCGCACATTTCGCATTCGCATGTATTGTAAATGTGCGTGAGCTTATTGTGAGCGGGACAGAATGACAGTCACGGGTGTTCCGCGTGTGGTACAAAGTCTAGCCTCTTAACATAAAACATTTTTTGAAACATTGAGAGACCAACATTATAAAAGAAACGTTGTTTGAAAGGGCTTTGGTTGTGTTTAGTTACCAGATAAAATCCTCTTCAATATCTCGTTCACGTCGATTTAGAAAAATCTTAAAATTGAGGTTGTCATATAGTGACAGAGTGGAGTATAAACTACATATACGTCTCATAAAACAAAAACAAAAAATGGCATCGGTTTTATGTAAAAATATCGATAATTATATGTAAAATCATCGATTAATCGCGGTATCACTCTTGGACTGTTTAGTGATTGGCTTCTTAAAAACTAACAATGGATGTGCTTTTGGAATTCGAGCCACGGTCGATGATGATGGTGTTAGTTTAATAAAAATAACAACAATATATATATATATATCTACATGACTCTCAAACTGAACTGTGATCTTTAAAAAAAATACACACCTAATTGTTTAAACAGTGTCTTGCCAAAAATAACCAAATAAAAGTAATCTTTCTGAAAAGTGTTATTTATTCAAGACACACTCTCGGAGCTTATTTATAAAGCGAATGGTGCCTTGTACAAAACGTAAATGTAAACGG
Source organism: Limnephilus auricula (assembly GCA_951813805.1). NCBI lineage: Eukaryota > Metazoa > Arthropoda > Insecta > Trichoptera > Limnephilidae > Limnephilus > Limnephilus auricula. Next base: position 7,732,965 of record OX638401.1, read on the forward strand.
GAAGTGGGGGGGGAGGTAATGCTGCCTTCCAATGCCAAGGTCACTGAAATATATCACTTGAAACCTGTTTGGAGAAAACAAAAAATACCATGCAATAACTTTGATAATGTTTTTTTGCAAATAAGGTGCACTTTTATTGAAGTTCAATTCTACTATTCTACCGGAACGTTGTTCCGGTTTCTGAAATAAAAATAATAATTGGATAGTTTGAATAAGTGACGCCGTTTTGTGAAAAATCAGCTCAAATATGCTCCAATTGAATTCAAAGATCGTGATCGAAAGAACAAAAATCTATTCAGATAATTTAATTTGGTTTATATTTTGTTTGGCCCAATTGATTGACAATTTTGATGTCTTCTGCAAAATCCTCGTTTGTTTTAAAAATATACAAATATGTCTATTGCTTTGTAAATAAAAATGGTAGAAAATTCAATAACATTTTGTTCCAGTTGATAAAATTAAAGAATTCGACCATTGTTGAGTTGATTTTTTTTGGCAAATGTCTACGTCGTATTCTAAGCAATAAAGTTTTTTAAATTGTCCAAGATCTGAGTTATTATGTTTGAAACATTGAAATCAAAACATCATTTACAAAAAAAAAATATATATTAATATAAATAAAGTTGGTTGTTTGCAGGTGAAAAAATGTAATAAGCGGTAATTGTTGAATGAAACACTAGGTCATTGGATCATTTAGCGGGTAGGAGGTATCCCACCGTAGCTCAATGGTAGAGCTCCTGGCCGGCAATCAGAGGGATGCGGGTTCGAGTCCCATCGGCGACATCTATCTTTTCTCGGGAGATTTTTTCAATATGGATTAGTGTTTCAGGCTAATAATTATTGCTTATAATATTTGTTACCCTTTGTGCTATGCATAAAAAATCTTGTCTTAAACATTAGTTTATCAATAAAAAAATAATAATCATTTACAATTTTAATCTAAATTGACGCAGATATGATTTTTTTCTTGAACTTGAATAGGGTTGTTATAAAAAAGTTTTTTTTATATATTTCAGTGAAAAGAAATTATTTAGATAAATATTTTAATTTATTGCGTCTTTCCTAATAACATCTGTTCTACTTTAATTCAATTTGGGACCGGTTCTACTATAACCATGGTCGTATTCACCCTTGAACTGAAATTATCTAGGAAAGTGCAACAGGTGTATTACTGAATACTGTGTAGTCTGTCTGCGAAACTGCGGGTAGACACTGTATATGGTGGTGCCGCTTTATTTGGAGCAACAGGTCAGACGGCAGAAGTAAATACTAGTCTGTCCTGCGAGCTTTTAAGGCTTTTGGGAATTAATTGCTTGGGACAGGCTAGCAACAGGTTACAGCTGAAATTCTGTGTTGGAAATTCGAGTCAGAATTTTAGCAAGTTAAAGATAATATGTATATTGGTAGTACTTGGAAAATACTGCGTGAATATTTTTAAACATTTGTTAACAGTGTTTCAAGTGATATATGATAATCTAATAGAAAGAAAAAATGAGTAAAAAACAGTGATGATTGTAGGTATGATTATGTAACAATCTTTGCAATGTTTAGGAGGAAGTTTCTTATTCAGGCTAGATTGGCGATATAATTTACACATTATTAAAAATATACATAAATTTGTAAAAGAATTTTAATACGAGTCAAATGTTTTCATACAATAATTAAAATTATTATTTTTATAAATAAGAACACCGGGAAGTTAAAAATCAATAAGTAAAATTTTGATTTTTAGTACATATGTTTTGATTTGCGTTAATTTGCTATTTGCAAACATTATCATGAAAGTAAAATACAAGATAAAACAACAAAAAAAAAAATCATTTTTATGTGCAATATTTCAATTTTTTGGTTTATATTAGACCTAAAGATAATAATTAAGTAGTTAACTACTTCGTCTAATTGATTACCATGGAGTAGGAACCTTTTCACGATGGAGAACATTATTATATAACACATATAAACTGTTTTTTCGTTGTTTGTTTTTGGGGTGTTATGCCGTGTTGTGCTACCTCCTTCTTTAGCCAACGTTTCGGACAGCGTTGCAGTGTCCATCATCAGGGCAGATCCGGCAGATCCGTCGATGTATCTGCATCGACGGATCTGCCGGATCTGCCCTGATGATGGACACTGCAACGCTGTCCGAAACGTCGGCTAAAGAAGGAGGTAGCACAACACGGCATAACACCCCAAAAACAAACAACGAAAATGCTTTTGGCCGTGAAAATCTAAAAAACGTATCTCACATATAAACTGGTTTAAAATTTTAAAAACCTCTTCATCAAATAATATTGTATAAATTATTTATTTAAAGTATTATTAACTGATTGTGTTAAAAATAAGATAGTTAAAAAACCTGAAAGACAGAATACCAAATTACAATCATTTAGATTCTTAATTGTTATGTATCGGGTTGTGTAGAGTGGGAACGAGTATACTCATGCAATTCCATTTCAAGCACTATTTACATTTTGATAAACACAATTCACTTATCTTGGAAATTGTCACAACCTTCCGTTACACATTACATTTGGGTAATTTTCGTATTAAGTTTATAACGTTGAAGTAAATTTAATATAAATAAAGATTAATGTTATATTATGTTCAAGAAAATAGGAATAAAACACGTGTTTTAACGCCTTTTCCTTGAAAAACGTGGGCCATATTTCAGTACACGCTCACCGGCGCGTACCAGCATTTCTTTATCTATTAGCAAGTAAAAGTAATGAATGAAACCTCACCTGAAGTTACGTCAGTTATCCAAAACCACAAGGAGAGCTCTTTGCGACGTCTTCGAAAACAGAAAAAAACAAACACGTCCAAACTACTTCGGCGATACAAAACTTTCCACTGACTCGCCCACAACAGTGTGGAGAAAAGGACGAAAAAACACAAAACGGGCTTTCCTCAAGGCTCTAAAATGGGACCTAAATTGTTTTTAAAATATATATTTATGTATTTAATACATAATTTAACACATTAATTGCCTTTATTTGCTGCTTGTTTTGAAAAAAACATAAAAAATTGTTTAAAAAAAATTGTTTTCGTGTCGTGTTGTTTCTCACGCGTGTGCTGAATTTCGACGATAATGTAACATGTTTCTTGTTTGCGTTATCAAGTGCTCACATGCGGCAGGACCGTTAACGGCATGCGGACGACCATACGAGCCGCTAGTTGACGAGTTACTAGTATTGTATTGAAGTCTGAAGTACACGGAGGCTAACTCCAGAGCGAACGGGCATAACCGCGTGGCGTCTAGACTCTACAACTTAGTTAGTTTGCTGCTTGGTTGATTTGCTCGAGTATCAAATATTTATTATATTTAATATTGCGGAAATAATATCGTTCTGGCAGCATTCACGCTGAAGTAAATAAGATGGGTTCACGGGGTCAAGCTCTCAATATACTTACAAATCGGAACGCTTTATCGATAAATTAATAATAATAATACTGTTTTGGATTATTTTTCATCACGTACGCGCTGAAATGAGATTAACTGTTGGGATTCCATCTTTTCTGATTTAAAACTCCGAAATATTATTAGCATATCAAAGAGTACAAATTAGTTTATTCTACCTTTTTTAACAGTCGCAAAGATGATGTTCGGGGGATCTTGGAGGAGGAGGAACATGGGTCTTGAAGATACCCTTGTTGTTTGAGAGCAAATCATGTTGTTAATCATATATTATTATATTTCTTTCCAACCATCTTCTTCCCCACCTCCTTCATCTTAAACTTCGATTATTCTTACAACTCACAACATACACCACAATGGGGATGCAATAGTCCCATTCACATCAGGCAGTAGGGAGTATCAGGAATTAAAAAAAACCTTTTTTTGTAACAATATTTAAATTTACTTGCAGATTATTAACAGGCACCTTGTTCTTGTTAAAAAATACGAAAATTCGTATATTTTTAACAAGTTTGTTTTTATATAGCTATTACGGATTCCGCTAGTCTGTATAAAACGAATAATATACTCGTAAAATTGTGCAATTGCATCAATGAATACATTGATTACTTTCTTCGAAGCAGCAAGAAAATCGCGTTCTTTTTGTTAATGCGTAAATTGAATTAAAGATTTTAATGTGTCTGCGCCTGATAAGAATGTACTTGGTACCTACAAAGAGAAATTATATTTTTTCAAAAACTGTAACAAGAGAGTTGTAGATCGTGGAACTGAGTATCGCCCTGGTGAAAGACCACCAGTCAGAATTGTATTTTTTATCTTTTGTCCTCTATTTTTTTTTTTTTTTTATTCTGGAGACTAACAGTTTACATTAAGGCCTATACTCACTACGCAGCCCAAATTGACAAATTGCATCGTTAGTATGCACAACCGAATCCTTTGCGATTTGTAGTCATTCTGCAAAAAGCCCGACATGTCGGGCTGCTTGCAGCATCGTGAGGAGTAATAAGATGTAGCATTTTAGAAATACATTGAATATTTGTACAATTCCCTTTTTTTTACAAAAACGGTGCTGTACAAAAACCATCATAACACAATTACAAAACAAGACATGGACATTAACACGTGACTCCGAAAACAAATACCACATATGAACACAGATATTACCATAATCTGGGTACAATTTTTTTTAATTAATTGACAAAAAATGTTAATATTAAACACAAAACACACACTCGCCATACTAGAGAAACTCGAAGTCCAGCGCAGAATCTCAAGGAGTGGGAGAGTGTTGTCGCACCATCGAAATTGGAGTAAGGATCACGATCCTCATCAATAAGGAACGGACTTAATTTATTGGTTTAATAAATTATAAATTTTTAAAATTAAAAGTTGCTCTGACTCCGCGCAGTTGGGAATATGTAACTCTTGTGAGATATTCAGATAATTTTCTTTAGAAAAAAGTCTATTAATTAATAATTTTATAGTAAGAACAGTTAACTTTGATAAAAGATCTTAATCTTTAACGTGTTTCAAAAGCGCGTCTTATCTTCTCGAAAACGTTATCGTTTAGATTTGATTTCACTGATTTGTCACAATAAATTAACTAATCATCATTATGTTCAATTTGCGAATAGAATGTTATCGATAAATTAAATTTATTATGTAAGTCAAGGTTCGATTTTAAATATCGTTTTGATATTGGCGTGCCGATTTGAATTGATTTTCCGGCTTGGGTGGCGAAGCGTTACATAAAGCCGCGTTATTTAACCATGGCCACGGAATTCTGAACAAATACCAACTAGTTATGTAATATAACATAGTTGGGTATATACACCGAAGAGATAATCACTGGAAGTGTGATTTATAATACGACTGTACAGTTATTGAATGATAAATGATAATGCCAATTTATGCGAATACCCCACAACAGTCCCCACTGTCCAGAGTGTAACCTCTATTGAGGAATGTTGTTAGTTTGAAGAAAGTGATAGGCTTTGGAAGGAGATGAGAAGGTGATTCAGATCTGGTCACTTAACATGTATATTACCAATCCAAAACTCTGTAACGCTAAGACTTCTTAACCATTCACTAGTACTCAGTATATTAGAGTCGAACTGGGCCACGTATAAATCACATTCATTTTAAACATTGAGAGAATTCATTATAAATTCTTACATTTTTAAAATATTTTTGCTACTCCGCGAAAATTTACATCATTATCTCGTTTTATTATAGTAACTACCATTTACAGAAACGCGTAGATGCGTTGCTTTTGTTAAATGTCTTGCCATGTCTTGTTGTATTTTCGAAAACTAGCAACAAATTATTTTGGCAAACTGGCGCATGCGCGTGAGTTTCGCGGCAAAATGATTTGTGAAATGTGATGTTCAATTCATGTGTCTCTTCATAATTTCTATTCTAATGACCAATTCTCTATTATTTTAGTATAATTCAATACATTATTTGTTATAGTTTTCGTCAGTTTAAATCCATTAACAATGTCAGGATTTAGTTTCATTTATCAGAAAAATCGCGGTTATTTCTTTGATTGGCTGCTCTTATAATAATACTGAAACGGCACGGCGACGGTAATGGCTCTCGGCATCTCATTTATTTAATACGAACGAGGGAGATGCAAAAAGTAATCATTTTCTTGCCTCTCCCTCATCCGTATTAAAGAAATGAGTTGGCGGAGCCATTCCCGTCACAGTTCCATTTCTGCGGGAAAACAAAAACCGCCTATTGACTTTTACCGCGTGAATTTAATAACACTTCAGCGAAAGTGATTTTTTGAAATAATACATACCTACATACCTTATGCTTTTGTAGGTAAATACAAATTCAAGAAATCATCAATTGGGTTTATATTGCGCCAAATGAATTCAAATTGTTATAAAAATTTCGGTTATTCTCTGGGAACTATTATTATAATTATTAATTGTATGATCTAGATACTAGATAATAAGTTATGTTACTGTTTTCTTGCTTTACTTTTCCTTTTTTATTTTTTTTTGCTTCCCTAAATAAAACAACTAAATTTCGTAATTTCTACAATTTTACGACGTTTGGAGTTTGGAGTAAAAATATATGTAGCTAATTCACCTTTTTATGTTTTTTTTATTTTTATTTTATTTTTTTTTTTATTTGTGATAATATATTACAAAATTATACATAATATTTATAATACATTATTCCCATTGAGTTTAATAAAACTCATTTCGGGAAGGACAACATTATACAATTATGAAAATTATTTTTACAAAAGAACACGAATTTAAAGGGCATTTAAAGGAAAATACACAGATGTTAAAACAGACTAGGCACACTTGATACAGTTAGTTGAATATTTCATAAATACATTTAGAAAGATATACAACAGTTAAATAAAAATCGTTAAATATGTCACTGGTTAATAAAGCTGCTAAAGATATATAAGCATTACAAATAAAAATTGCTAAATAAGTCACTGGTTAATAAAGCTGCTAAAGATAAACAAGCGTTACAAATAAGGATTGCTCAATATGTCACGGGTTAATAAAGCTGTTGAGAAAATATACTTTTAGATTTTTTGCCAATGTTTTTTTGCTTGATACGGGAAGTTTTAGGTTATTAGGTAATGCGTTATATTGCGTATGTGCGACGTATTGTAAGGAATTAATTCCAAATTTAGTCGTGTGAGTAGATGACGATAAGTGTATTTGATTTTGAGATCGTGTTTTGTGCTGGTGTATATCAGAATTAAATGTTGGTTTAGTGTTGGTGTGTGAGGAGTGTTGGATTATTTGTAAAATGGCAGTTGCGATGCTATATTTTGGCAGAATCGTAAAGGGTAGTATTTGTGTCAGTGAATATATATCTTTGACATGTATATCCCGTGGTAGATGATATATATTCCTTATGGCTCTATTTTGGATGACTTGTATTTCAGAAATTTGTTTCTTTGTAATGATACCCCAGATACTAACCAAATAACTTAGATGGGAGTGAATCATAGAATAATATGTGGCACGCAGTAGAGATATGGGGAGCACATCTTGAAGTCGATAGAGTACACCAGTTATTGGGGAAATTTTGGATTTTACATAATTAACATGGGAGTTCCACGACAGGTTAGAGTCTATGAATAACCCCAAATATTTCGTTACTTGCACATTTTGAAGCTTTTCAGTTCCAATAATAATATTCATGCTCGTGTAATCTTTTTTCCCGAAAGTGAGGTAGTGGGTTTTTTTGACATTGAGGCTTAATTTATTTATTCGCAGCCATTTAGCTAGCTTTGCGAGATCTTTATTCATTAGAAATTCAAGTTCCCTCAGATTTTTGCAACGGTAGTAGATCACAGTATCATCGGCGTAAAGTTGAAGTTTTCCCGAGATTCCGCATTTAGTTATATCATTGATGTATAGTAAGAAAAGTAGGGGTCCTAGAATCGAGCCCTGTGGCACCCCACATGTTATTTTTCCAAAGCCGCTTAGGTTCCCTTCGACATCGACAAGGCAATATCTATCAGATAGGTAGCTTCGGAGGAGCTTTAAAGATTTCCCGACTATACCCAAATGTTCCATTTTCTGTAGAAGTATTTCATGATCTACAGTATCAAAGGCTTTTTTTAAGTCTATAAATATAGCTGCTACATATTCGCCCTGGTCTATGTACTGCTGGATGTTGGAGATAAAATCGAAGGTGGCACATTGGGTACTGGAGTTTTTTCGAAAACCATATTGCTGTGGAGTTAGGATATTGTTGTTAGATATATATTTTAGAAGTCTATCTTTGATAATTGTCTCGAACACCTTTGAAAATACCGATAAAACCGATATTGGACGATAGTTAGAAATACACTTTTTACAGTCTTCTTTATAAATCGGTATAATTTTCGCTAGCTTTAATTGATCTGGGAATACTCCCGAGTCTATAGAAGAATTGATAAGATGCACTAGGTGCCCGGCTAGTTCTTCTTTACAGGTTTTAAGGATGCATGGGGTTACTCCATCAATTCCTGCAGCTGCATTCGATCTAAGTTTTGAGATGATCCTTAATACCTCACCCTTATTAGTCCTAGCCATATATAAGGATTGACGTGCCTTTGGTTCTACGTAGATAGTATTACAGTCGTCCGAAAATGATGGAATGGCAGCTGCCAACTTTTCTCCAATCGACAAGAAAAATTCATTAAATTCTGATGCTATTTGACCGGGTTCCCTAATTTCACAATTATTTATGATAAGAGATTCGATTGTGTTGGTGGGTTTATTTGCACGGTTAGACAGAATTGAGTTAATGGTTTTCCATGTTTTTCTGGGGTTAGTAAGGCTTTGTTGAAAGCTATTGATGTAATATTTATGTTTCAAACTTCTCCTATAATAAGTAATTATATTTCTTAGTTTATTTTTACGTAATGCAAGATTTATATTACCTGGGTCTCGTTTCCATTGCTTATGAAGTTGGTTTCGTTCCTTGATTAGCGATTTCAATTTAGAATCAAACCACGGTGTATTTAGATGTTGTCTATTTCCTATTTTCACTTTTGGTGTAGTTTTACCTGCTTCTATTGCATTTTTGATATAATCGTTAAAATCTTTATAACTGTCTTCTTGTTTGGTTGAGTTGATGGCGAACTTGTTAGCTGCGAGATAAGATTTTACTGCCATAACGTTGATGATAGGTTTTGAAAAGCGCGGTATGTTCCTATTATTAAAGCATTTTTTAAGGTTATTAAAATATTCAATTTTATGTTGGAAATTAAAATATTCAATTTAATTAATATCAATGATTTCAAGTTCAAAAATCTTAAAACTAATCTAGCATCTAAAATGGTATTTGTTTTCTATTTTATCTTTTTCTCTACTATTGCATAAACGATGTACTTATATCTTTCCATGAACTATTTTATGACTGTTAAATTTCAGTTATTTAAAGTTTTTTATTGGTAAGGTTTCATGTACACGGTCGTTTATCAATTGTATAAAATTATCACTACGTTTATAAGTAAGACTGTTATTGATTCCACGGTACTTTTAGATAGATACTGTAGATTGACAAATGTGGTTTAAATAATTGGTGGCAGTGGCCCAATTGGAATGGCGTTTGTCCCGGTAAGACAAGAGGTTCTGGGTTCGAATCCCAGTTGCAAACGTTATTTTTTATTTTTCTGTGTCTTTTTATTTTTCATATTTTCTTTTAGATTGTAAGTGTCATCTTCTTCTTCGATGATTGATGGGAATAACCTTCAAAAGTTATAAAATGAGAGTTGTTCTTATAAAAATTGAATAACAAAAAGAGTTTATAAGGAACACAGACACGCCAACATCACGCTTCTATTGGATTACCTCATTAGTGAGTACATAGAACTGGTAGATTCACAAAAAAACTGTTCATCCATTTGAATCAATTAAAAATATATTCACCGACTCGCGACGGAGAGGAAGGTGCTAATTTATACTGATTGGACACGAAGGCTGTGGAATAAAATGTCTTTGGGGAAAATTATTTGCATTACGTATTCTATTTTGGGATTGATAACATTATAGGCATTATATTGCCTTGTTTCTGACCCGATACCTAAATACTTTGGTGATTAATTAGTAAGTAAACTAGTACCTAAGTATTTTGTATATTATATATATACCTCTACATGCGTGAGTTTGGATACTACCCCCTGTTGTATCCCTCTGATTTTCTCACCGGAATGCTGGGAGTAGATCGTCTAGACGTTAGGAGAAATATTGCAATGATGTTAGTGCCACATAAGCTGCTAAATGGGCACGTTTGCAATCCTGATATTCTGCTTTACCGAATTTTGCTTTATGTCCCTGATAACGTCATCAGAGCTAGACAGCACAGACTGTTTATTTTTCCAAGAGGCAGGACCAACCTGCCAACAAATCATGCCTTTGGCGAGAATAACTACTCTGTTAAACCGTATTGCTTCTGAAATACACATTTTCAGTTTAAACAAAAGTGACTATAAGATCGCAATAAATATATTCTTTAACATAAGGCTCCATCTCATCTGATATTATCGATGTACTTACCTATGTAATTAAATGTATGTGTGCTAAACTGTAATTTGTGAAATGTAATTGGATATTCTGTTTTTCACAATAAATAAATGAAAGTAAAGACGATCGCCTGATAATTTCTCTTTCCTAATTTTAGTTTACAGTTCAGGTCAGTTCGTCAAACATACTTATTTAATTTTTTATATGAAGCATTTACTTTGTGATTTGACATTATAGTTTAAATAAAACAATAACTTTGTAAACACCACTTTTATTATATATATATTTTGTTATACTTTGTTTTAGTTCTTCGTGAAATCTGGTTCAATGAACTCAAATTTGCTTAGAAATTAAGTATCATTTCCAAAATTGGAACAATTCAGACAAGCGATAAAGTGGGTGGTATTCATGCAATATTATTTTTTATTGATTTTTTATGATTTTAAACTATCCCATGAGTTTTCACGGGTGTGCACTAGTACTCTACAATAATAATTTTTATTGTATCATGCACGATATACGTCTTTAGTTTAGCGAGAATTTTTTACTGAAATTCGCAAAGTCCTTCCTATCATCAAATATATTGCCCATCTCGTTTCCATTACATCCTCATAAGAAAATCTTTTATACGAATTAATACCATCCTAACTTAAGATATCTAAGGAAAGAAACAAATACAAAGTAGATTTTTTTTTTGGAATAACTTAATGAATAAATCCTCAAATTCTAATATTTATTCAATGAAGACAATATTGACCGAAGGTAATTGATCGAATTAACTCAGTTTTAGAGCAGAGCCCGGCAAGGCTAAGGTCCTGGGTTCAATTCCTAGAAGCGACCGTGTATTTTTATGATTTTTCTGTTTCAAATTTTTGATTGAGAATCCGTGATATTTGTATTCAATGATTAAATAGATAGTTGTTATTTGTTAAAACGCATTAGTAATAAGAAAAATAAGAATAATATTTGGATTAATATTTAATATAGCGCCATTTTTGTGAAAAATCCCCTCAGGGGCGTTGTACAAATGTATAATACATTTCTACAATAATAATAATAATAATTGGATAATTTGTAGAGCGCCGTTTTTGTGAGAAATCACCTCAAGGGCGCTGTACATCTTATTATGACTTCTTAGGCTCTACCTAGAACTATTATTTACAAATGGACACAAAGAACATACTTACCTGGCAGGTCACTTCCGATAAACACACTTTAATTAGAAAGTTTATGCTTGGAGGAGATACGACTTTGCACGCGGAGGACGCTATATTAAAACACTGGACATTGCATAAATTTACATTTGCTACACCATCATTTTTCATATTACATTTATAAGAAGAATTCTGCCAAAAATGGAGTTAATAAATTGAAGTTATTTCGAAAGACTTGTGAATTTAGGACTCATTAGGACTGGAGGATTTGAATGAAATAAGATGTACAAATAATTCACCATTAAGAGTTTGTTACCATTTTTATGCAATTAGTTATTTACTATGTCGCGGGCTGAGAAGGTGAAAGTGAAGGTTTTTGTTTTTGGCTTTATGGGTACGACTGTCTAAAAAGGTGAGTTTTAAGTTTAGCTCTGATACTCCAATACTCCAATACCAATACCAATAATCCAATACTCCAATACTCCAATACTCCATTTAACTCCTAACTACAGATAAGACAAACTATTATAACAGTTTATTGCATTCACCGATTTGTAGATCACTAATACAAAACTATGCATTTGACCAATGGACGCGACGCGACACTACGTTAAAATGTACACATATTGTTTTATTTATATTATGTACACTCAGAAAATATACAGGACCATGATTATCAGGGAGGTCACTTGAGATCAAAACTGTTGATTGTTCCTAATAAAATAGTAAAACTTTAACAATCTAGAATTTCAAGGTCATCAAATATTGGTATTTTTAACCTGAACTATTGATCATTAAAATGTCAATTTAATCGTTAAAATAAGAAATATTATCATCTTATTCTATCCATTGTATTAAATTATTGAAAAAAAAATGATCTTTGAAAAATCGTTAATATCTGCTGAAGGACAAAAACTATTATAACCTCATCAAAATTGACTTATTTACCATTTTCCACTTGAACGCTTTTTGCCACAATATGGCACTATTTCCAAAACCACGGTTTGTTTTGCTGCCAAAATATGGCAAATATTATCTAGATTCTTTATAAAGTTTTAAAGTTAACGATTTTATATAATTATTTTTATAAATCCTACGAATATGTGAAAATATAAAAAAGATAGGTGAATTAATTGTCTATATAGAACTATAATCGGTGTGTATGTCTCCATACTCAAATTCAGAGGTGTGTTTTTTTTTTATGTGTGCGGAAAAAATTCCTTTAGCAATCTGAGAAAAAAAATTAAATTAATCTGTCTCTCCAGTGGATAAGTACATTTTACGGAGAGAATAAGTGCTGTCCCTGCAATAATTTTCTACATTGCATAATATAAGACACAAGAAGTTTCTGAGATATTTATATCTTAGAGACTTTCAGCATTATCTCTGGTTTTATCCATCAGCCTTTCTGCCCGGTATGCAAGCCTCGCCGATAGAAGGAAAACTGATTTTCTGATCACAGCATATTATCTTCTGAGTGGTAATATCTGTATACCCGATATTATACACAAATTTGAGTATTATGTTCCCGACAACTTCACAAGAGCGTGCAGGCAGAGGGCTTTTGTTGTTCCGAAATGCAGAACTAACCTACAATTGGAAAAAAAATGCTGCTATAACTTGTCCCTTGTCATAGATATTTTTCAACTGATTGTCCAACAATTTTAAAATGTAATTATTTCTTAACTAAATATAATGTATGTTTATTATTGGTTATGCTGTAAATAAGCATTTAAAATAAAATAAATAAATAATAATCGATTATTATAAGCAATAATTATTAGCCTGAAACACTCATCCATATTGAAAAAACCTCTCTTGAGAAAAGATACATGCCGCCGACGGGACTCGAACCCGTTCCCTTCTGATTGCCGGTCAGGTGCTCTAATCCACTGAGCTACGGCGGCTTATCTCTTACCCGCCAAATGATTCAATATATACTAGTGTTTATAATAATTGTTACCCTTTGTTCTATGCATAAAAATCTTGTCTTAAACATTAGTTTATCAATTTAAAAAATAATAATAAATAATAATCACTTTGAGGTTCGAACTGCATCGACCAAGTAATATCGACAATGAACTGTTTAAAGTTTCTGAAATTTTTTGTTTAGATTTTCGGCAAGGTAACCTATTATTTCTTTTAAAACTGTTAGTAAAATTCTACCTGAGATAGTATCTGAGAGCAGCTTTACTATTATGTATGGAGGAACCTTGAATCGACCTTGCCTTCCTTTGAATGAACACCCCCGCCTCGCTCCCAGCCCGGTCTTGTAACAACTTGTTCTGGTTCTTGCGGCATTTCAATGTGTCCATAATATTCACATAATATCCACAATAATATATCCACAATGTATCCAATATATTCAGTATTCGGTCTGTATCGGTCCGTGTTCTGTATAAGATTCTCGGTATAGCCGGCCTTTCATCTTCTGTGGGAACTTTTAATGTATAAATCACGGATTTGACAAGTTGGGCGGTACGCGGTGCGGCAAAAGGGCATTCAGTAACATTTTCGAATGAAATTATAATAGAACAATTACGCTGCATCAACTCTGAGGAGCCGTTTTATGAAAAAGTAATTTAATTTTACACATAAATAAAATTTAAAAAAAACACTAGATATAAGATCATTATTATTCAAAAAAGCAGTTTTTTGCTGTAATGATTTCGCCGGTTTTTTTTAAAGTAAATACTTCTTTACGCACGCTTGACTTGGAGGGTAAACTGGCAAATGTGTTACGGAAATTGAAATGCGTTGAAAAGAGAGAGCAGTGCGCGCGCACATTTTCTTTCTCTCTTCCTCTCATAGCCAGTTCATGAAATATTTCAGTCACTATTTTGAAATACCAGTGACGCGCCAAACGCGAAGGGGAGCGGACATCGATGCGCACAGCTTGATCGGGCGAGGCAAATGATAATAAATTTTAATAAATATTTGTAGATAATTAATATATGTATATATTTTATACATATAAACATATATACGGACATACATATAGATGGAGCTAAAGTAGTATTTACTTCAGTCGTGTGGTCTAAATCACACTTGTTTTTTTGTTGCCAACCAATTTTACTCTTGGCAGTCTTTTTTGCTGAATGCGTTTTATCAAATAATTTGCTTTTTTAACTAAAATAAACCTTAATAACTTTTTCCAATTGTTTTTTTTTTGTAAGGAACGGTTTAACCATACAACAGCATTGCACAGATTAAATAATACATTTACTTTGTTGTAAGAGTCTAAGATAATTATTATAATGTTTAGGTCATTTCTATAGCGCCGTTTTCAGAAAACACCTCAAGGGCGATTTACAGCTTTATTTATACGTTTAATCTATATCCTATCACTAAAATTATGCATATTGTTTAGGACCCGGTGTATAATTACACAATGATTTTATTATATGACTTACAACCACCTTAAAACTAGATATTTACGCATAACATATTTATAAACGATGACCGTTGGTTATAAGATGAAATAAACGAATGGAGAAATGTTTTTTTTAACCAAAGACATCAAATTGTAATGGAATATCACCATGAGTTACTAACTGTTTCAAAAATAGATATTATATCTAGCTAAATTAACTTATAATAAATTTAGAGGCAAATCCCATAAATCATATTTCCAGCGTTTTTTGAGTTTTTGTGAAACGCGGTTTAAAAAATAAACGTGACATCACAGGATGTTAAAATCTTTAAAAATAATCTATATCTTTAAATAAAATCTTTAAAAATACTCATAATATCCTAGAGTTAGGAAAAAGGAAAAGAAAAATTTGCTAAATTAATTTGTACCTTCCTGAATATCTCTTAATTTTTTAATTTTATGTGACACCGAGAATTTTTTTTAAATCTTTTTAACACCCGTTAACTAGACGTTCCCATATACATTTATATGTTTTATACAAAATATTCATAAACATAAACATAATGTAAAAAAATATTTTAAAAAATTATCGCCTAGCGTTTTTTTTTTTTCAATTAAAAAAATAAAAATCATATGATTTCAAAAAAATCGGAATAGCCCTATTACAGAGAATTTATAGTTGAAGGCAACTGTTTTCAGTTTGAGACTTCATTCAAACAGTAAAACCATGAAATATTTTAAATGGTCAGTGGTTCAGTGGGCATCTCGTTTGGGTCCCACCCAGGCGTTCCGTGTTCGATTCCTCGGCTGGCTAAGTCCTCCACCACAACACAAGCAACATCTTCCACTTAGTGTGGTGGTAGTAGGAGATTTTCAAATGTTGTTGGGTTATTCGTAACCCGGGAATGTTTGTCTTTCTTTAAAAAAAATTAATAAAAAAAATTATAATAAATAATAATAATAATACAATATTTGACAATAATATAGATAAAATTTTAATATAAAACATTACAATAACACATGAAATCATTAAATATATTATACCCACGTTACAATAATTTGTAGGATTCCACAAAGTATTGGTTTAAATTGCATTTTAGATTATAAAATATATTTTCACGAGACTGTCAATAATAAAGTCAAATAATTTATTATTTTTAATTGATAAAGACAGTAATATTTAAGACAAGATTTTTATGCATAGCACAAAGGGTAACAATTATTATGTACGAGTGTTTCAGGCTGATAATTATTGCTTATAATAATTGTTCAAACAATTTTCTCCCAAACTTTGGATCCAAATTAAGTAGCATAAAAATAATTAGATTGTGATTTTTTTACTTCTATAAAATTTAAATATTATTAATAATTGAATATTTTTGATCCGTGCCTGCTTGGCGCTAACTGCGACAAAAGCTCTCGTTTAAGAGTTCTAAAAGTAGTCATCCTTTCATTGTGGCGCTAAACTTTTGTTACACTAACAAAAAGCTCCCGGTCCAGGTATCGAGCTGAGAGAAGGGACTCGAGGAGCTTTGGCCGTTGCCACTAGGGTCCCTTATTGGCTCAGGACTCGGGACCGGAGCTTTTATAGAACGGATATGGGACAGCAGTAATATTCAAACTTTTTTTGAATTATTTCGACAGAATTTTTTTTAATCGAATCAATTGTTAAAGCACTCTTTCCACATTCTTTGCTTCTCCAAAATGATAATAATAATAAAATTATATAAATATATTTCAATAATTACTTCAAAGTGCAGTGATTAATTCGTTGAAATACGCTGATTCTGACGGATTTCACTTTTGTTCAATAGGTACCTTTTAGTGATATTCTTACAAAAACACTTTTTCTTTTAAATGATAATAAAAATATATTTTTACAAGAGTTTTTCATACATGACATAATATTTTTTTATTAATCTTCTAAAGGGTGATATTTTAATATCGTATATATCGGATAATAAAAATATCGTATCAAAATTATATAATATTGCAACACATATTATATGATGGATATAATCGTCTCAGGAAATCTAACAATTTTTTAAATGTTTTATACTGTTGCATCCAAAACTTCTTACGAATTGTGAATTGAGACGAATTGTTGTTTGCTGGAATTGGGTATTATAATATGGGTAAAAAAACAAGATATACGGAAAAGGGATGATCAATCACTTACCACTATATCTCTGCGAAGGAGCACAAGGCGCAACCACAATATGGTTCCTCCTCGATACCTTCAGGTAATTATCGCCACCACAAAACGATATCACGTACTTCTGAGATGGTTAAAATCGTTCTTTTAACTTAATAACGGGATTGTGTATACATCAAACACCAACAATTTGCTTTTATGGTAGTACCAAATCGTCTTCTGTTTCAAAACAAATGCAATTTAATTTTCACCATTTTTCTTGTAATTTTTCCAAATTTAAAATACTTTCCGGCAAGGAGATGGTTAGGGAGAGGTAGGAACTGAATAAATGACATCTCGGAAGGAACTAAGCACATTCTCATTTCTAAAACCAAAACACTAAGGCGCTCCGCTGACGAGGCAACTGAAACCAAACTAAAACCAGCTGGTTTCTATGTCTTGATTGGTCAAAATCTTTGTTTAACCATAGACGAAGAACAATCAGCTGACAGCTGGCAACTAGCAACGGCCGGCCACGGCAATCAGCAGTGCGAGTCGCGAGTCCCCGCTTGCGTTACCATTGACAACGGGTTTTTGTGTGATTGTGAAGTGTGCGGGCCATCGCATTGTCATACAAAGACAGTTGCCAGTTGGCAGTTTTCAGTTGCCTCAGTGAGCGGATCGCCTAACTGACTCAATCGATTAAAAAAAAAATCATTTCCAGAAGGGAAGCTAAGTATACTCGTACGTAAATTTACCATCAGTTACTACTAGTTGTCAGAATCACTGTTAAAAGCAGTGTAAATATGATATATGATTCATACAAAACATTCGCCAATAATATTGTGCAAAATACTCTTTCGGGGCTCGCGTACATAAGTTTCCGCCCCCCTGACATGGGAAACAGTAATAATAACAATAATTACACTGCGCTTTGCACGTGCGCTTCGCCGCCGCTATTTCGTCCCCTTCCTCTTCTTCTAATAACACCAACACCACGCTTCTCCCTCAAACCAATACCAACACCAACCAACACCAAAATAGACGGGACACAGGAAGTCCACCCGGCAAGCGTTCAAACATAACAATAAAACTCAAGACACTAATTGAAAAGCTCTATCTATTCAATAAACAACCTTATATTATACTATAACGTGAAAATTTTGAATTCCAAATTATTATTTTTATGAGGGGGATATAGGTAAACTTTATACCAATAATATTTGGTTGTGGACACTATTTCAGGGCAGAAAACCGACCAAATTTTATTTGGGTTTTTTCTATTTGAAATTTGTTCCCTTTCAGCGGGGTCCTAGGAATTGGTCCAAGATTACGTACGCATTTCAAATATTATAATACAGAATTGAATCAGGTTAAATAAATATAAAATATTATCATTTTACTGTTTAATCTTGTCGAATTCACTTAAAGGCGTCATTTTTAATTAAATGTAAACAAATCACTTTGTATACACCACCTATTTAATCAAAATTATCAACATTTTCAAAAGCAAATGTTTCTTCGTTAATTTTTTATACTTATCGTGACGAAGAAGAAACCTTTGGTTTTGAAATATGTTGATAATTTTGATTAATTACGTGGTGTATATGTTACCGGAAATGTATGAAATCTAGGAATTGTGTACAACTCCTAGGAAATATATACAATTCCGAAGCTATTTAGGAAATGTATAAAATATTGTTTTAAAAATTATTTAATACATACATATCCTGGGAAATGTATACATTTCCTAGGAATTGTATATAATTCCAATATCGTATTAGGAAATGTATAAAATGAATGTTTTCTGTAATAAAATACGTTGTTTTAGTTGTTATATTCTTATGAAGTTAAACATTCTTTTGGTAAGTAATCAGTCTGTTATTTAAGTAATTAACATGGTTTGTGATACAAAAAAGTGCCCCCTTTATAGCGCCTGTTCGCGTCAAGGCAAGAAAAACATCTCAGTTGTCAAGTAGTTTAGCGGCTACGCGATTTACTACATGATTTGTGATACAAAATGAAAGTGCCCCTTTAAAGTTATATTATTATTAAATGTTTTACATTTCCGATTGCTATTTAGTAAATGTATAGATTTACTAGGAAATGTGTCTAATATAATTTATTTCACACATTTTCGGGCGATTTTAGGAACAACGTACATTTCCTAGGAATTGAATACAATGACGGATTACATAAATTTCCGTTAACATATACAAAGTGATTTGTTTTCATTTGATCATTGTTCTATTTTATTAGATTACTACTCGGGTTAGCCAGTAATTTGAATAAATTTTTATACCCATACCCGCCTCAAATTGGAAAGTTAGAGGGGTGAGGTTTGTTTAAGTCTTGGTGGGCCGTATTGGGAGAGACTGGTTGAGGGAGACCTCTTGACCTCTCCAACCGGACTTTCTCGACCCATCGCATTGCCTTGAACCGCAGTGGCGGGATGGATTCATACGTCCGTCACTCCTGAACACATTGGCCTCAGATTCCTACGCACCTCTCACATCTTTTTCCTTCTCACTTCCTCTTCATCCTTTTCCTTAAAAGACCCTACACACAGTATTCCCAAAGATAACTTAGGCCCTGAGGGATTTTTGTATCTTCAGGGCCTGTGTGGAGATAATGTAAAAAACCCTCAATTTAAATAAAAATGTTAATTTTAATTCCATAAATTATTATTTCGAAATATCTATGTGGCTAGTATTTCGGACTTGGTACTTCGAAACAATGAATTCAGTTCGATTGTTTCGAAATCAAAATTTCTTTCGTTCCCTCCGCCTTGAATTGCATGATAAGAAAGATTATCAAAAGGTATACCTCGTTAATCGATATTATATAATTCGAATTTGTCCTTCACTGGTTTCACCTCGATGCCTAACATTAAAATAATTCAACATTATCCGTAAAGCGGTATACATTCATAAATACATGTACTTTTACTGTGTAAGAACTTACATGTCTACGTGAGGGGATATTTACGGTATTATTTATTGTTAGTTCTAAAGTCACGAGCTACTTTCCTATATAATATTTATTGCGATATTTAATCTGAATCTGTTGTTATTACTTGTGACTTGTGACCTTGGCTCTATTTTATCTGTTTCGCTCCACGACAAGAAAGAAAATTGCCGATCAGTTTATTATTTATTAAATGACGTCGCACTGAAATAATTGATAAATCTATAGATTTAATATTAAGCGTTTTAATTTTGATTTCCAAATAACGAAAAGTAGTCAGGTTTGTTGTTTGATTTTTCTTTATGTGTGATTAGATACTTTCTCAAAATATTAAAAAAAATCTTGATACATAAAAATTTCGCATCACGTTGTTTGTCCAAGATAAACTCCGAAACCACTTATCTGATTTTGATGAAATTTGGCATACCGTGTGTAATTTGGTCCAACTTAAAAGGTATGATAGTTTTATCTCGATAATAGACCTCGATATTTATTATTGCGAATTAAATTATCATTAAATGTTTGTTATGGGACAATAATTTGAAATTATTTGTAAGTTACGTAAGTTTCCGACAGATGGAGATGCGAGTTAATTTATTGATACAACACTTGGTTTTCTAGGTAAGGTAGCCATCCAGTAGATGGCGTTGTGTTTCGTTAGCCATATCAACGCGTGGGTGGGTATTTTGTATTAAATTTGTTCATATTTAAATACTCGTACATTTTATTTTTTTTACATTAGCACCACACGGGAGGCCCTGAGGAAAAAAATCCCTCAGGGCCTGTGTCATCTTTGAAGATGCTGTGTGGAGAGTCTCTTAAGAGAAAGGAAGGAAAGGAAGTCCTGGAAAAGAAAAAGGTATGAGGTGTGGGTAGGAATCTGAGGATCAATATGTCCAGGAGTGATGGACGTGTAAAGCCATCCCTCCCACTGCGGTGCAAGGCGATCGGTCGAGAGGGTCCGGCTGGAGAGATCAAAAGGTCTCCCTCAACCAATCTCTCTCGATCCGGCCTGCCACGCAGTTGGTGGGCAGATGCATCAGCCGCCAAGCCCTGGACAAACCGAACCCCAAGACTAAGTCACCAAACGTAGCGAACTACTTGGGGTGACATAAGGTAAATTGAGGACATCTATTCGATTTTGGATTTTATTTGTTTGATTGAATGAATGAATATATTTTTTTTAAATTATTGTTTAAATGGCATATAATGGGAATTTATACCCGCTAAGCTACGGAAATACGAAAATAATATTACAAGATGACCATAAACGCATTAGCGCAGTACATACAATATACATACATATCTACCTTCAAATATAGTGTTTCACGCAAGTTGAAAATAATACAGAAACAGTGTTAATATGGGGAAAAACATATGAAATGGATTCATGGAAGTAGAAATAACCCACTTCCTGGCAGTCGATTGAGCTGAAGCTCGGCAGATAGAGTCGTTGTCGATGACAATGTATACTTTCGACTGCTGGTGGCAATCAAACTGATTTGTCAAGAATCAAGAATTTAGACCAGCCCGTGATTTTTCGTGGGTCGCGTTTAGTATTTTATACAAACATTTTGAAAGAAAAATTTTGACGCGTATCTTTGGACCGATTCTAGAAAATGAATTTTGGCGTAGACGTCACAACGATGAGCTCTACACTCTGTTTAAGGAACCAAAAGTGACACAATTTATAAAGTTGGGAAGACTTCGGTGGCTGGGTCATGTGGAAATAATAACATAGCATCAAGCACCAAGTCCCTGCTAAAATCTAGACCTGTAGGGCGAAGGAGCCTGGGAAGACCAAAATTCAGATGGAACGACAACGTCATCAAAGACCTACGTACCTTGGAGCTTCCAAACTGGAGAGAACTGGTACAATAAAGATATGAGTGAAGGGAGGCTCTCGAGGAGGTCAAGACCCACCACGGGTTGTAGAGTCAATTATGATGATGATGATGACTAATAAGATAGTACAAGTAGGCAATATCGTTCCTCTTAACAAAACTAAATAAATAAAAAATGTATCATCGTGAATCATTAAATTCATGAAATCGTTTATAATTGCAGCCTTGGGCATATTGTAGCTATTTGACTATTGTGTCTACCATTATATTGTGAAACCATAAGAGGATAAAAAAATGATAATTATTTCACCCACACTCTCGGTTACGTATTATTTTTAATCCCACCGAAAAAACGCCCATTTACTATTTATGGTTTATAGGACACAAGTAAGTGTGTCGGTGTCTTTAACGGAACGAGTCACACTAAAAACAAATCATAGACTTTCTCCCGATAAATCATCCGAACCTAAAATAATATGAGTTGTGGCCACGAGACTTTCGCCTCATAAACGCTAGTTCTTTACTTCTTACCCCTTTAAAACTGTTTTTGGTATTTTCTGCACGAGGAAAGTAGCGCCAAAGTTGTTTTTCATTTTTTTATGAATAATTTTACAAGAATGAAAAAAAGTTAGTCAATGGATCGAGTCAAAAATAATGTTTTTAATTAATGAAGACAGTATTTTCGACAAAGATACGGATACATCCTGGTTTCGAGACCCAGGTGTATCCGTATCTTTTCCTGATTTTTCTGTTTCAGGTTTTCGATTTAGTTTCGCCAATATTGTATTTATTAATTAAAATGTTACAATTTGAGGTTAAACTCATTAAGTTAAAATAATAAAAAAATAATCTTAGCCAAAAACGGTATTTTTTAAAAGTAGTTGCTTATATAACTTCATATTTATGTATCTAATGAAAAAACAAATTATCATTGAAGAAGAAGATGATAATAATAATCTTTTTTTTTTTTTTAAATATGAAAATGAAAAAGACACAGAAGAATAATTAAAAGATAACGGTCGCAACTGGGACTTAAACCCAGAACCTTACGTCTTACCGGGACATACACCTCTACCAATTGGGCTACTGCGATCTATTATGAGACTGTCGTAATTGTCAACTTCATATTTCAAATTTCAGAATTAACATTATTATCTTCGACTAATATTTAAAAAAAAAAAACATTAGTCGAAGATAATATTCTTAATTTTGAAACTTAAAATATGAAGTTGACAATTACGACAGTCTCATAATAGATCGCAGTAGCCCAATTGGTAGAGGTGTATGTCCCGGTAAGACGTAAGGTTCTGGGGTCGAGTCCCAGTTGCGACCGTTATCTTTTTTTATTTTCTGTGTCTCTAAAATTAAGAAAGGAACCCTCAGATGGTTTGGGCATGTAGAGCGAATGAACGAAGAAAGGAGCGTAAGGAGAATATATGATGCATGTGTGAATGGTATAAGAAGTAGGGGAGGTCCGAGGAAGACATGGCACGATCAAGTGAATCAGATACTTGAGTCGGGCCATGTCAAGAGTCATAAAAATAGAAGAATATGTATGAGACGATGTATGAATGTGAATGAGGCCAAGACCGAGGTGTTTGGCGGTCCGTCCTCTCTGCCTACCCCTGCGGGGAAACGGCGTGATGGTTAGTTGGTTAGTTAGTTAGTTAGTTAAAAATAACACATATTTTTTTAAGAACTTTAGAAAATCGGAATTCCGGCCCTTAAGAGACGTCTTTTATGTAAATACCGCTCAAGATTACTAACTGCCTGGAGCCGGTGATACTACGCCGTCCCCAATAATTGGTATATGTTATGAGGATGAAGATCGTAGAGAGGGGATGGAGATGAGGAGAGGGTAGATGGGAAAGCATCTGACTATTCAGATCGAGTCACCAAAGACGGCTAAAGCAATTTTAAGCAAGTTTTAATCCTTATTTTTAATGGTAGATATATATTTTTAAATTAATTAAATACAATTACTTGCTCGCGCCAGGATTTGAACTCGCTACCTGTGAGTCTTACCCCTCGACTAAGAAGGCCGTCGATGCATGTTCGAGGAAGGAATGTAGAACTACATACATTTCTTAATTGGAGTCGGAGTGTGGAAGATACTCCCATTATCGCCATCATTCAGATTAGGAACATTGTTGCTTGAATTGGTATTAGCCATGTTTGGTGGATGAGGTCTGATTTACTGGATACTTCTGAATATTCATATTCAACATCTTCTCGTTCTTACCCCTCCCCTCCAGGAAAGGAAGAAGGCATCCACTTGGGATGACTGAGATGTTAGTTAACCTATAAATAGTTCCCGGGGCAACGGAATCCATACCCGCCTCCTTAATTGAAGTTACTTATAACATATCAACAAAAACATATGTAAAAACTGGAAAAAATTGGTTTCATGCGATTATGGATATAAATCGTATACCCAGCAATATTAAAATACATATAATTAATAAAAATGAAATCAGTTCAAGCGATAACCTCTCTAGCAACTGTTATCATAAAACATGTTGCCGAGTAGGTACTTTTACATAAACTTGATAAAATTAATAGGCTTTGTGTAAGTAAAATAATTTATGTTATGGTATGATTACAGCTAAATGTGACACACACGAGTGAATATATAATGATAAGTTTTCGCACAACGATAAATTTGTTTTGAATATCTGCAGAAAAATTATATCTATTATGTGTACCGCTGTGAGGCGCTTAGAATTAAAACTCGTCGTTTTATAATTTTTGACAAATGCTCAAATATTTCATTATGAAAGAGAAAGAGTTGTCATTTAATAAATAAATCAATAATACCGTCCATTAATAAAGTTGTTTATATTATCATGACATAATTTGTAGCTTTCAATCGAAATTGGGCGACCAGAGGCCCTAGCACACTTGCTCGATAACGATCGATAGGATAACTATCGGTAACTTCTCATCATTCCCTAGGACAACTGCACATCGCTAACGTACAAACAACAGTTGATGTCGAATATATATTAATATTGAAATAAATGTCCCCAATTCCCATTGTTTAAGACGCCATAACACTTTTCACCTGAATACATTTAAAAATAATATAGCCTACTTTAGCCCTCTGACCCAGATGTGTCGACTATATAACAAGATAGAGTGTGCCGAAGTAGATATTTTCGTCGATAATGTGTACGGATTCAGAAAAAAAGTTCTGGCGCTGTTAAAAAATTATGTCTAACTAATTATATTGTGTCAATTGTCTCTCTTTGCATGCCTCTCGTGATTCCAATGTCTCTTGTCTCTCATTGTAATATATGTTACTTGAGGAGCTTGTATA
Source organism: Limnephilus auricula (assembly GCA_951813805.1). NCBI lineage: Eukaryota > Metazoa > Arthropoda > Insecta > Trichoptera > Limnephilidae > Limnephilus > Limnephilus auricula. Next base: position 7,758,169 of record OX638401.1, read on the forward strand.
AAATTTTGTATTTTTTTTATTTTTTTTTATTATTATTAATTTTTTAATTTGTGACTTTTCTGTTTTTCTAATTGTATGTATCTGTATTTAATTGTATGTATCTGTATTTAATTGTATGTATCTGTATTTAATTGTATGTATCTGTATTTAATTGTATGTAATTGAAGATTGTTTGTAATTGTATGTCTCTATTTGTACAATAACCGAGTTTTTATAATTGGATGTTCTCGCGTAAGTGCGAACATCTGTAAAAACCCAGTATAAATAAATAAATAAATATTAAGGACACTTAGTCATTGTGAACTGTCACTCATACTAGGGAACGATGAGAAATTACCGATAGTTATCCTATCGATCGTTATCGATCGAGTGTGCTAGGGCCTCAGGGCAGCGTTTTAAGACGTGTTATTCTAGGGGTTGTGAGAAGAGATTTATTCATGCAAGACTTGAAGAGGCCTGGATATATGTATGTGTTAGCTCGTTCGACATCGTAAGAACCAATATTAGAAATAAACTTATTTTTTCAAAATTTAAAACATAACTTTACCAGATAAAATACAATTGGATTTCCCGCAACTACCCCCCTCCCCCTTTGACCTCCCACTCCAGCACCTAAATGTTTGGTATATATCTATCAATATTTTGTATCATAGGTTAGTTTTAATATTCTCCTGACGAAGGAAGGGTTCTTCCGAAACCGGTAGAGTGTAATTAAAATTAAAGTGGTCTAAAACAAATTTATATATTTTATTGTAAAATACAATCTTTTGAAATTAATTTATGTTTTTTTGTAAAAAAGAGCCAATACATCTAAAAGTTCATTTAAAAAGGACGAATTTCCGGTATTGTCTGGTTTTCAGGGGTTTCAGTAATTAAGTAAATTATCAAATATTTTGTAATGACGTATCAGAAGTCTTGAACTCTGTCAAAACCATGTTCCTGTTTTGACTTGACATTATTTTTATTGTATATTTTGTGCTCTGTTTTTATCTTAGCAGAAATTTTATTTTTTTGGTACTGGTTTGGTAATGCTACAATTCTCCTTATATTAACTTCGTATTAAATTGTGTATTGTGTTGTTATTGGGCATAGCCCGCAAAAAAATTGATAAAAATTGGCGATACATGACGTCAGGTAGCGTAAATAAAGACATAGCGTGTGATAAAAGGCTAGAACCATTAAGTATTAAGCTCAGGTAACATCGGTTTCCATTCAAATCTACTTAGAAGGCATTTATACAGTAAATTTTGTATTTAGCGATTAAAACTGTTTCCCACCCAGGCGTCGTGAATTCAATTCCTTGGCTTGCTAAATCCTCCATCACGATACTACTACTAATATGTTTTGCTTACAGTAATGGTAGTAGAAGATTTTTAAATGTTGTCAGATTATTCTTAACCCGGAATGCTTCTCTTTCTCTAAAAAGGAATTAAATAAATAAATCAGATCCATGGAATAAAGAAAAACACAAGTGTTTCGAGATCCACTATATTACTACACAAAACTGTGTTTGACCCTGATTACGAAATTTAAATGGGATGGCGATATTCGATTCCAGACAAGTGTAAGAGAGACAGACCGCAATCTAAATGGTCTAGAACCAAAAGTTTTTATGTAAGCGGCACATTTATTTCCATTCAAATTTGTATGGAAGGCACTTCTGGCCCCCTAGCACACTCGATCGATAAGGATTGATTTATCGATAAATTTCGGTAACTTCTCATCGTTCCCTAGAACAACTGCAGATCGCTAATGTACAAACAACAATTGATATCGAATATATTAAGGATACATAGTAATTGTAAACTGTCACATATTCGTTGGCGGAACGCAGTCATGCTAGGGAACGATAAGAAGTTACCGAAGGTTATCCTATCAATTGTTATCGATCGAGTGTGCTAGGGGCCCTGAGCAGTGTACCTTCTCAATTATTTAATCAAAACCGTAATAATTGAAAGCGTGCGTTTTAAATCTGTGTTACTGGTTTATGAACATGTACTTAATAATAAATATTATTATCACGAGAACTGTTTACAAAAAGATTAGAAAGCATGTACGTAATTTATATTTTTGTTTGTTTACTCAAATTAAAACGGCTGTTTTCCGACGCATAATAAATACTCCCTTTCATTGTTTAGTTTATTATTTATGAATTTAGATTTTTTTCTCAGTTTCAGTTTCAATGCCGGCAATGTTTATTTAATATAAATTGGTTGATTTACAATTTTCTGTTATTTTACCTGCCTCACTAGACAAAGTCTGTTCCGAGGCGGGTAAATAACATAATAAGTATTTTTATTTAAAAAGGATATGTATCAGAAGAGACATGTACTAAAAAGATATGTATTACCATAGATATGCATTAAAAGAGATATGTGTTAAAAAGATATGTGTGCAAAAAAGCAAAAAGTAAATATATATATAATAAATATTTACATACCTTCTTATTTTGATTTTATTATTTGTTACGCTACCATCAAAAGCTTACATACGTTATAAAAATAAAAATAAAACTGAGAAAATGATTAAGGTAGTTAAAATTTTTTCAGATGATATTAAAATGACTTTTGGTCTAGATAAATGTAGAACGATCCATATAGAGAAAGGCAAAATTATAGATGGAGATGAGGGTATATTTAGAAATTTCAAAATTAAAAGTATGAAAGGGGATGAGGTTTATAAATACTTAGGATACCCGCAATCGAATAGATTAGATCATACTAGTATTAAAAATGATATTAGGATTAAATTTCAAACTAGGATAAGAAAAATTTTAAAATGCAATCTATCTGCTAAAAATTTAGTAAAGGCAATAAATAGTTGGGCAATACCTCTATTAACGTACTCATTTGGTATAATTAAATGGTCTAATACAGATTTAGATATCTTAGAACGATTAATTAGAACTACGTTAACAAAGTTTAATTGTCATCATCCAAATTCAGCTATAGAACGAATTAATTTACCTAGAAATTTAGGAGGTAGAGGTATAGTCAAAATAACTTCTTTAAAACAAAATCAGGTAGAAATGTTAAGAAATTTTTTTCATAGAAAAGCTAATAGCTCAGAGCCGCATAAAATAATTTGCAAGGCAGACAGAAATATTTCACCTTTAAATTTATACGACGAGAATGCCAACATTTTTATAAATACCAACCAGGAATTATTAGATTCCTGGTCAAATAAAATTATTCACGCAAAACACTTCAATTATCTCAACCAAACGTATGTTGACAAACTTTCGTCAAACAAATGGTTGAGTATTGGAGAGTTGAGCGCAGAAATAGAAGGTTTTATGCTTGCTATTCAAGATAGAGTAATTAATACCAAAAATTATAGGAAGCATATAATCAAAGATCCAAATCAAATTCATGATTTATGTAGAAAATGTATGGCTTTTCCGGAAACTATAGAACACATTATATCAGGATGTTCTATATTAGCGCCGTCTGAGTATACATTTAGGCACAATCAGGTTTTAAAAATAATTCACCAAAGTTTGGTAATTAAACATAACTTGATTGACTGTCATAATATAGTACCATATTATGAATACGAACCAAATTCATTTTTAGAAAATAATTTCTTTAAAATTTAGTTTGATAAAACTGTACTAACAGACAGACCAATTGGTCATAATAGACCTGATATAGTTTTACATGACAAAATTAAAAAAATAACTTATATTATTGATGTAGCTATTCCAAATTCCTGTAATATTCAAAAATCTGTTTCTGAAAAAATAAGAAAGTATACAGATTTAGGAAATGAAATTAAAAGAATTTGGCATTCTCAGACTATAAAAATATTACCTTTTGTTATTTCGGCTACTGGCATTATACCTAGCTCTCTTATTAAAAATTTAGGCATATTAGATTTGTCAAAGAATTTGTATATAAAAATGCAAAAATCAGTCATTTTAAATACATGTAGAATTACGAAAGATTTTTTAAATATTTATATTGAGGGATCAGTAGGATTTATCGGTCAAATTAGGAATTCCACAGAGCCGAACCCTCTGATATGAAAATATCTGGAGACGGTGAATTATATTCCCATTTAATAGTTTGGTAGATTAACGTGTTGTTCTTGTATTGTTTTGTATTAATTATACTTATATAATACACTTGCATAACGTGGATTTACTAGATGCTCATTTATATGGAAAAGTGTATGAAAGGGTTTAGTTTTTCCTATGGGAAAAACTAAACCCGTTCCTGTAAATCTGGTGAATAAAAAAAAATACTTAAATTTGCAGTTAAGAGAATATAAATAAAGCAGTAACATGTTATTTAAATTGCAAACCTGCAGTACCCTATATATTTGTTTCTAGAAAGCGTTTTCTCTTTATTCTGGGGATGGTGACATTTTTAAGTTAAAAATATGCATGGTGATTCACGTATTCGCGTGGGTTAACTCAAATAAGTTTTTTTTTCTTGTGTAACAATATGCTTATAGTTTGTTATGAAACACATTTAATATTTAGTTTTTATCACGCACGTCCATAAACAGAAGGTATTCATTAAATGAAGCAAATTACTTGTAAACCACTAGGTATATACATGTTTTAATATGTACATGTTTCAAAACCGATGGTTTCTTCGTCAGGATAATAACATGAATAAAAATTACAAAAGAAACGTACAGGTATAGTATAAACAAAATGAAAAACTGATGAAATTATTATAGAGAGTTGTGATTAATTACTGAAAAATATCATAAAAAAAAAAAAAACAATTATATAAAATGAAATATAAAAATTATTTTAGATTATATAAACATTACATTATATATTAAAAGCTATTAAAAAATTACATAGATAGTCAGGTTGTTTAAACAACAAAAATAAATTATTATAAATATAACGACTGGAGAGATTTCGGTCCAAAATTGGACCACATTTAACGAACGTAAAAATATGGGTTAAACAGTAAAATCTAGATGGATTTATTGGCTTTAAACCGCAGTAAGCAGTTCAAATGTCATAATCACCACTTTCTATAGTCATTTTGTCCTTTGTTCAGTCTGTCTATACTTGTTGGTTTCTTTTGTTGTTTTTATTCATGTTATTATCCTGTAGAAGAAATCATCGGTTTTGAAACGTGTAGATATTATAACATATGATTATATAGTGGTTTACACAAAGTAATTTGTTTTATTTAATAAAAATGATGCCACAAAGTAATTTTGAGAAGTTTGAATAAAGAAAGTATTTAATTAATGTTCCAAATATATTTGTATGTCTTGCTGAAATTCTAGAATGGGGAACTCTAACGCCATGTAGGTGTATATTGTACAAACGTACAGCATTTTGCGTATTTTATTGTTAGATGAATGAAACTACGTTCAGCTCGGTAAGATATTTTTGTCAGGAAATATTATGCTTTAAAATATCTATTATTTTAAAACCATGTGGTTTATATCATATAATATCTTAGCTGAAGCCCCCTTTATGCAGAGGTTTTCAAAATTAGACCTAGACAGTAATTTTTTTTCTTATTTTAACCTTAAGGTGGGACAAAACCCTAATAATAAGAGTGTGCTCAAGGCTCACATTTTAATTGATTCCGAATAATTCGTAACTTTAATAACTTTTTTCAAACCGATACTCACGAATGGTAAGTCTTACTAAAATTATAAACGCGAAAGTTTGTATGGATGTATGTATGTTTGTTACTCTTTCACGCAAAATTTACTGAATGGATTTTAATGAAACTTTATAATAATATAGCTCATACATCAGAATAACATATAGGCAATAATTTATAAAGCTAGCTATTTATTTTCAATATTTAAAATAATAATTATTGTTTAATAGAAAATGTCAAAATTTGAATGACATTTTGCAAAACAATGATTGTTAAATCAAAATTCTATTTTAGAAAATATTTAAATTAGTGAATTTATTTGAAGTACTCGCCCAAAATAAATCTTAGTTTATTTGTACAGCGCCCTTGAGGTGATTTTTCACGAAAACGGCGCTATATAAATTAGCCAAATATTATTATTATTAATACTTTGAATCGAATCAAGAATTATAGATATTTTAAATAAATAGGTTAAGAATGTTGGTATTATAAACATAGATACTGCGCAGACGAAGTCGCGGGCAGAAGCTTATTATTTATATTTAAGATTAATAAAAACAGTACCTTACCATTAAAATATTTTACATAAAACGGCTTGAAGACTTTATAACCCGTTTTTCATTTATTAATTTTGCGGTAAGCACCAGATTTTGTTTTTTTATTATATTCTGTGACTTTGTATATTTCATATTTTCATTGAGAGTTGTTGATAGTGTCTTCTTCAATTAAAAATTAAATTATTTAGGTCAGTTAAATAAATTATTTTATTTCGCTGAAATTATGTAAGAAGTTGTTAATAACAATTCACCCATTTGGCACAATGCACGCAGAAGGCATAAATAAAATTATACTACAAACTTCGAGATGCTTTTCACTAGGTAGACCATAAATAAACCTTTAACTAGGTTGATGACATCGTGCTTTTCTATGGAAAAGTTTGTCCACTATTCATGCCAATATTTGGCGATTTGTTCGATTCTTCTACGTCACACACCACCGACGAGGATAGAGGAAACTCAAAAATTTACATAAACAATTCTCCCTTTGAGCCTATCCAATTCATTAGCCTAATGTATAATTTTTAAAATAAGATCTCAGGCCACCGCTTTTTCAGATGAAAACTTGTTGTCCTGTGAAAAAAATCGAGCTGCCTTAAAAATAACCTAAAATAACTTGAAATTTCAATTCATTAAAATAAAATGAAGATCATTTTAAAATATGATTTGTGCTTATACAAAAACAAATCTTAAAAATGAAGAAATATTTTGTTTTTTAAGTATCTATATATTAATGTAGTTAAGATTGACAGCTATATTATATCGTATTTTCCCAAAAAATCAAAAATGTCCCACCTCATCATGTTCGAAAATATAACATTTGTAAAAACATATGAAATTTTATTGTAGAAGACTTCATCCTCTTCATATCAGTTCCAATTTCTTCTAAAAATATTATGCAATAACGCTATAAAACTTATCTGAATTCTTCAAACAAACACTTCCAATATTGAAAATGACACTTAAGACGATAGACTTCGCTTTTCGGCCCATACAAAAAGGACGCCCGGGAAAAAACACTTTTCTACATCGAAAATTGCACAAAATGAATACATTTTTTTATAATGCCTTTTAGAGGGTGAAAACTATGTCGGTATGTTTTCGAATTTTTTCGAATTCGCGTTTCGTATTAACGTAAACATTCACTGTCAAACATGTACGATTTATCAAAAAATATTATTTACGGAAAAAGTGCTGCTAACTCAACTCTCATAAAGAATTATAAAATTATAAAAAGCTACGGACGTAGCTTCTTCTTTCTAAAAAATATTTTTTTTTTAAATTTCAATGTCGTGAATGTTTCGGTGTAGAAAAGTGTATTCTCCATAAACCCCTTTTCGAGCGATTAATGTAGGTAAATTTGAGCGTTGTCTCATTCGCACATTTCGCATTCGCATGTATTGTAAGTGTGCGTAAGTGTAAGCTTATTGTGAGCGGGACAAAATGACAGACGCGGGTGTTCCGCGTGTGGTTCAACGTCTAGCCTCTTAAACTCAAAGCAAACGTTCGAGCGTTGATTGAACCAGAATTGTATTTTTATTAATCGGTTGTGGTGCATTTTCACGGTTGCGAGGGCTATCTTGTGTATCTTATAACATCGGATTCTCGTTACATTTAGAGCGTGTTAAAATATAAATCACTATGCGATGGGTGTCGATAGGTGATAGCGTTAATATCGTTAACATTAATAATATGAGTTACTTCCAATATTTGATTGTGTTTATTTAGTTTTATTCGATAAAAAGTGTAAATCAATAACATTATTTAATTGTTTCAATCAGAAACAGACGACATTTGAAATCAAATATTGATGTTTAATATCAAATCCAAATTATTGGTATCATGACCTAACATGTATTGATATTCTTTGTCCTATTTTATTTATATTGTGCATAATAAGTCATCTTATGAAATATGTTGTATTATATGTAATAAGATGACATATTATGACATATTGTATTATTTTATTATAATATTTTTATTTCACTACATCTATATTTTTACTTTTACTTATCTATACTGTATGTTTAATTTAGTAACTGCTATGTTAGTCAATTCCATTATCTATACTTGTTAGCATCCTATATAAGTTTTTTTTCTTCTTTTTTTCTTTTACCTTATAGGTATTTCTTTTACCTAGGCTAATGGCACTACTCCCCAATTCAAAGACGAGAAATATTTTCTTTATTGAATTGGGTAGATTCGTTAACAAACTATATTATTGTAATTAGCTTTTAAGACCCATGATTTTCTTCTGTAAATATATGTACCAATAGTAATAATAATATGTACCTACATATAGATTAATATTTCAGATTTTGCGTCATCAAAGTGTTTAACTTAAATTAGTGATAGTATCAACCATGCTTATTGTAATTTTATTTGGGTTCATTGATGTGAATCACTGTTGACAAATCTTTAAATAATAAAATAAAATATCTTGAAGTGTCATTTAAGGGTACCGATTTGAAAGAAAACTGATGTCGCCAATTTCGACCCCTAGAAATTTTTGGATTAATTTAACGCGATGTAATGTATGATGTAACTTCGGGCACACAGACTAGGAGAAACTGGCATCATTGAACCTCTCGGATCAATGATGTCAGTTGATCGGTCGTTTCTCGTTCTTGAGTTCAACAGCTCGGCTGTGGAACTATTTGTCGGCATCTGTGTTTCCTCCCTCCTACAACATGGGTCTCTTCAAGACCCATGTTCACTCCTTCTTCTCCTCAAAAAGACCCTCAACCCAGCATCTTCACAGACGATATAGGCCCTAAGGGAAATTATTTTCCTCATGGCCTCCCTATGTGGAGTTAATGTAAAAAAAAAAACAGACACGCCTACAACACTAGAATAAAGAAGAACACAACTAATACCTTGTGGGCGTGTTTTTTTATTCAAAAAATTCTTTATCAGGCCTTCAACTATGAATAATTGTATTAAACAATAATTGAATTAAAAACTGTATTTCCGAAATTCTAAATCCAGATCAGAAAAAGGTTCAATAAAAATTTAGTAATCTTCTAATAATAATTGGATAATTTGTAGAGCGCCGTGTTTTGTAAAAAAACACCTAACGAACGGTATTTATTATGAGTTAGGCTCTTTCTAATTTCGTTATTTACAAACAGATACAGATAACATACTTTTTTACCTTTTAGGTCACTTCCGATAAACACATTTATAGAAAGTTGATGCTTCGAGAAGATCCGACTTTGCGCGCAGAGAATACTATATTTAAAACACTGGACATTGCGTGATTTTATATTTGCTACCCTTAGTTACATTTATGATAAGATTTGTGGCAAAATATCTATAAAGAAGAGTGTCTGTGGGTTTGTATTTTGTGCAAATCTACAGTTTTATTTAGTTCAGTTAACATGACCTTAAAAATAAGGAAAAAGTCTCTGTCTACGTGAGTTTTCGAAAAACACCCAGTTCACCTTTTCCCACGCCTTAAAGCCGAATTTTTACACTTGATGAAATTTCACATACTTGATATTCATAATCTAATGAAAATTAGTGAAAAAAAGGCCGGACAAAGCCGGGTACATCAGGTAGTAGATAAATACAACATAAAAAAAGGATGTTGTTGTACAAAAATTCCCAGCAAATAACAAAAATGGTGTTATTCTTCGGGATCCGTTTGTGTGGTGTTTTGTTATTATAACAATCTTTCTTCCTGGAAGGTCCGAACGGGTCCTTTGACTATTAGGGTCCGACTTTGGACCGACACTTCCTTTCAAAGGGACAAAGCTAGCCTTCCCTTCAACCCCTCATTATATTGTCAACTAAAGAAGCATTAACACAGTGCTTGCGAAGATCGCAGTGCAGTAAACAAATGAAGTAATAAATGTATGTATATATTATTGTTTCTGGTCACTATAAAAACTACCTATACTGGCGCCATCATTTACGTCATTTACGTACGTATTATTATTAAATACATCATTTACCCCATCAGCAGTTTTGAAAAAAATGTGTTTAAACCACCTGGTGCATATTGCATTTTATTTATTTTATTTTTAGTGAAATCATCAGTTTACAATGTGGTTCATTTATAAGTGTGTAATTCACCTAACTCCCCAATTGGGGTATGTTGTGAGGCTGAAGGTAAGCGGGGAAGGGAAGGAGATGGGAAAGAGGAAGGTGGAGAAGTTCCTGGCTATTCAGATCTAGCCACTAAACACGGCTAAAAAGGGCGATACTGAGAGTATCTTCCACTCTGGAACGTGCCGCAAATGTAGTATATATTATATTTAATTAATTAATTAATTTTGAAATAACACAAATTAATCAAATAAAATTTATTTACGCACGCCGGCTTCGAACCCGCGACCTTCGGAATGGGAGTCCAAAGCCTTGCCCCTGGACTACGCCGGCCGTCAAGTATATATGTTTTGTTATTTTTTTTTATTATAAAAGTTTCGTGATATATATATTGTTAGCAACGTATTTGAATATTGCCACCAGAGGTACTGCTAGCGCCTCTGGCGGCCAACTGGGAAACTACTACTGGCCCTGCGTCGGTAAAGAAGGGATTGACACCGTGGGTTTGCAACACTGCTCGGACCGGCAACGGACAGCTACCAACTCCCCGAACGGAAGGCAACGGCTGGAATTTGAATGGCGAGATTTAGTCTTGTCGAGATTGGATATTATTATTGTCATTTGCCGTGGAGACAATATATTTCATTATAAACATCTACTTAGCGTTTCATTATTGCTAACATCAGAAGTGGGATTCGTAAAAGCAAGTGTCATCTGCTTTTTGACCTGACTTAAAAATTTCGTGTTGTGAGAACAAACATCCGCCATTGTGGCGTCGGTCGAGTTTTTGTTTGTTTTGATACCGGTGATTTTGTTACCTGTTAACAATTTGTGTATCAGCGTGAAATATTTGGACTCCTATTGTGAATTTACGTAAAAATGCCGCGTAATTTCTGTGATGACAGATGTATGCGCTTGATGACGAAGGAATTCGTGGAGGAGTGGAATTATTTTCCCGCGAAATTGCGCATTGATGAATGCATCTTTGAAGATTTTAATATGGTGCTTGAAAATTCATCTGTGATTCAATGGATTTGCCGAGAAGACTTTTCCCTTTCGTATTTAACCTCGTGAGTCTAACTTGATCGAAGACATTAACAAATAATGTCAACATGGCTGTCAAACAAAGTCGCTGGCTTGTGTGCCGGGCGCGTGGCCTAAAATCTGAAAAACGAAGTGACTCGAGGAAGGTGACTTGATGGCCAGCAGGGAGAAGATGGATTACTCTTGATAGCCGTTTGGCGGAATGTTCGAAACCTCAAAATGTCTCGAAATTATGATGCTCAAAGTTGATACTGCGTTGACAGAGTCTGATCTTGGTGCTAAAAAGCTTACCTAGCTGCTAAAAGGATGACCAATTCGGTGATTTAACTATGGACATCGCAGATGCCATGCAAAAACTAAAAGGAAATACGTGTGCGAAAATTAAAAGCCCTTTTATATATGGCGAAAAGGAGTTGCACTTATGTCGACTATAGTGTCGAGTCACAATCATGTCGACTATCTGAGTCGAAATCCTGTGTTATGATTCAAAGTGGTTTGAAATGGTTCGGAGATAAACGAAGTGATTCAAGATTGTTTGAAATGATTCAGAGATAATCGAGATGAATCGAGGTTGTTTGAAAGATATTCGAAATGGTTAACATCTAGAAATTTCAGGTGTGACGTTTTTTTTGGATTCATCACAATGTGAGTAAACATGAAGGTGTTTATCAGACACTGGCTGCCGTCCGGGACAAATACTTGTTTCCGTGGGTGAGGAATGTTATTACAAAATATGTGACAAACGATTCTAAATGTTTTGATGGAAAAAGTGATACTGGCTGATGTAATATGTAAGCCCGGGATTTTATAAAATGGAGATATGTTTTGCTGTTGCATTGAGCATGTAGATCGATTTATTATGATCTTTCGTGAAGAGTGTGGAAGGAATGCAGCATGTTATTGCTCTCCAGGATGGATTCACGAAAAACTGTCGATTGGAAGCGATGGCAGAAACAAATACGAAAGGTGTCATCTAGATGCTTTCGGCGATGGTGTGCCTTTATGGAGTGCCATGGAAGCTTTTGAGAAGTATCAAAGGCGGCAGATGAAATGGTTCAACTCGAACCGATTCATAATCGAGTGACGGACCTTATGGTCGTACGTGCTGAGACACGGGTGCTTTTGATGAGTATCAAAGGCGGCAGATGAAATGGTTCAACTCGAACCGATTCATAATCGAGAGACGGACCTTATGGTCGTACGTGCTGAGACACGGGTGCTTTTGATGAGTATCAAAGGCGGCAGATGAAACGGTTCAACTCGAACCGATTCATAATTGAATGGCAGACCTTATGGTTATACGTGCTGAGACACGGGTGCTTTTGATGAGTATCAAAGGCGGCAGATGAAACGGTTCAACTCGAACCGATTCATAATCTCACGTTGGCTGGTGGGAGGCAGAACCTTCGGGTTATTCGTGCTGAAGCAGCACGGTGTATATAAATAATCTCACATTGGCTGGTGAGAGGCAGAACTTTCGGGTTATTCGTGCTGAAGCAGCACGGGTGTATATAAATAATCTCACGATGACGAGTGAGAGGCAGAAAATTCTTGTTATTCGTGCTGAAGAAGCACGGTGTATATAAATAATTTCACATTGGCCGGTGAGAGGCAGAAGCAGTTATACGTGACAAAGCACGGTGTTGATAAATAATTTCACGTTGGCTGGTGAGAGGCATAACCTCCGGGTTATATGTGCTGAAGCACGGTGTGGCTAAATACTCTCACGTTGGCTGGTGAGACGCAGGACTTCAACGTCGAACATGTTGAGTCATGGGAACTTTTTGATGAATATCCAAAGGTGGCAGATGAAACGTTTCCACTCGAAACGATTCATGAAACCCTCATGTAGTGTTGGCGACATGGCGATCAGGATCTCCAAAGGAATTCCTGGATGCAAAAAGGTTAAAAGACTGGATTCGAAGCTTGCCTTATAATGTGGTTGAAGTTTTGCTGAACGATCGTCTTGAAGTGTTGGGTACCAGACCCAACGGAAGCACTCGTATAAGAGTGACGGTAACATATTTAGGAAATTATGAGGAAATGGACAGCTGAACAAATTTCTATAATGGTCAGGAAGGGCGAACAGTGTGATCTGATTGTCATTAACATTGTAGGGTTGAATAAATTTCAACCCATCTAATTAATTTTTTTTATTTTTTATTTTTAGCTTCCTGCTTTGAGGTCAAAGCAGTGGTCAGTATGGCCGTGTTAGCAACGTATTTGAATATTGCCACCAGAGGTACTGCTAGCGCCTCTGGCGGCCAACTGGGAAACTACTACTGGCCCTGCGTCGGTAAAGAAGGGATTGACACCGTGGGTTTGCAACACTGCTCGGACCGGCAACGGACAGCTACCAACTCCCCGAACGGAAGGCAACGGCTGGAATTTGAATGGCGAGATTTAGTCTTGTCGAGATTGGATATTATTATTGTCATTTGCCGTGGAGACAATATATTTCATTATAAACATCTACTTAGCGTTTCATTATTGCTAACAATATATATATATATATATATATTTTTTTTTTTTTTGTTCTTCAATCCATATTTTAATTTTGTTTCTGCATTTATTTTTGTTTTTCTCACTTTTAGTGTCAAGTACCCAAAATTACAAAAAAAACTTTTTTACAAACAAAATACATTTAAATTTGGATAATTTTTTATTCATAGCCACACAGTTAAAACATAATAATATTTGGCGCTTAAAATCGTTGTAGGACATGTAGAAAATATCCACGTTCCCTGCGAGGCAGTTAATTAACCTGGTGATTATTCCTAGGGCAATCACCATTAATAATATCTAATAATAATATTTGGATGACTTGTATAGCGCCGATTTTGTGAAAAATCACCTCAAACCCACTGTACAAATTTCAATACATTTCTACAACCTTACTTCTAACTAAAGACTAGACAAACATAAAAACCTATGGCAAAAACATTCTATCAGTGATACAAAACTATATTTATTTATTTTTATTTATATATTACAAACAATACAATACAAGATGATCCTTTGTCTGTCCAACTGGGAAGGATTACCGTTTCAGGACAGCCAAATTGTGTTTTAGTACATATTCTTACAATGGAAAGGAATGGCGATTCTGTCAAGACAAATTTTGAGAACATTAGTAGTTGCATTTGTATTGACGGGATTGTTTCTTTTTCCTTGAAAGAATCGCCAAGATGTAATTATTTTACCAAGGTCATTTTGGATAACATTAGTAATTTCATACAGAACAGATGAATGGTTTCTTTCGGGAGATAACAAGTCTGAGATTCTTTCCAGGGCATTTTGGAGAACATTTACAATTGCATAGTTAGAATTTCCACATTATTTATAAGCTAGTATAAGACATAATATTATGAATCCTAAAGTACTATATTTTTTTGAAATTCCTATGATATAGAAATTATACATTACTAAATCAGAATATATACTGTACGACACATGAATTTCTAATTTATTAATATAGAGGATTTCAAAACTCAATTTTTTTAAATGGCTAGACGTTATTTTATATGTACAATGCAACTCACCAATTAACGCGATTCTGTCTAAAAATGTATATGTAAAGGTTTTTTTTTTTGGTAAGTTAGTTCTGCACCTGGGAAGAATTCAAAACCTGTGTTAGCGTCCTCGCGTGAAATTAACCCGAACATAAAGTCATATTTAAGCCAGAATGTCTGGTATTGATAATAAACAATTCAGAAGCTTAAAAGCAATCAGATAGGTGTGGTTTATGTCGTCGGTGTTTGCTTCACTGCATTTCAATACACCTTTCCATCATTATTATTTTCCTAGAATAAACATTTGATCGCAGTACATCATCGCATAATAAATGCCATAAAGTTGTACGAAGGTAACTCATTGAATTTCATGAATTGAACACCTTCGTAGTAAATATAAGGACCTACATTTTAAGGATTATTTCTCAGAAGTATTGTGCAAACAGATTCTTCGCATAACCAATGAACTCATTAATAATGCATTTCGGTAGTTCAATATTCCTGATCGCGCTTAAAATTATGCAACGTATGAATTTGTTTGAAGATATTGATACTTCTGTGTGCATTATAGATTTAAAACTATGGATTATAATAATTTCAAAAGCCGTATGATTTATATTGCTATGTATCGTATACAACTATTTAGTATAATAATTTACAGGGTGTACCAAAATCACTTTTTCCAGTAAAACTGCAAATATTACACCATTTCAAAAACTTAACTAAAAAGCATATTTTTAATATCTTGCCATGTTAGTGTTGTACATTAGTTTAATTCGGTACAGCAGTTCACCCCAAGTGATTTGCCACCTTTAGTGACTTAGCAGGGGTGCTCGGGTTCATAGGGGAAAGGCTTATTTAGATCTTGGCGGCAGATGCGTCTGCCCAACAACTGATAGATGCATACGCACATTACTTTTAGATACACTGATTGCCAGATTCCTACCCACCCCTAATATCATTGTCCTTCCCCGAACTTCCTCTCCTCCCTTTCCTAAAATGACCCTACACTGCATCCTAAATATCACGTAGGCCCTTAGGGGATTTATTTTCCTCAGGGCATCCAGTGTGGTCCCAATATAAAAAAATATTTTTATTTTCCAAAGGTATAGGCTCTGTTAGATTTATTTTGGACTGTGATCATAGTTGCTTAACAATAGAATATTATTATATAGAATCATGTAACTGTGGCACAAGAAAAACTTTTATAAGGTGTCGATTTTCAGATATTAATGAATTTTTTCGTCGAAGTTTTTAAGTCTTATTTATATATGCGTTGGCCTATCAAACCTCCAAGTGATAAAGTTGACTTTTGGGACGTTAGGGATAATGTTAACATTTTCTGTACGCCTTTTCAATTCATATTTTAGTATACATATTTGGAAAAATCGTGTTTGCGTTTCGCAATGTTGGATTTTTCAAGTTATAAACAGTGTTAGTAGGGCATACAAAAAGCCCCAGTGAAGGCGGACTTCAGAATTATAACTAATAATTATTCATGTTCGCGTCTTTCTCACGTTAAAAATTATTGCCAAGAATTGCCTAAACGTATAATAAAACATGCCCTCACCTGAAGGAAATGCCTTCCTTTAGATGAGATATAGGTAATACATATCATCGTCTATCTGTGTAATATAGGCAGGCCAAATAACGACATTAGGTGGCGCATTTCATCAATTAATTATGTTGTCAAAGAAGAATTTTGAATCTTGAATCCAATATCTCAGAACACCAATTTTTCAGTAACACAAAAAAAAATTGAACACCGATAATCAGACAGAGAACAATTGTCGATAATTCTTAATTTGAATAATTTTACTACCAAAATAGACGTGTTCTAAAATAATCTGTCAATTACCGTGCATTCGGGTAAGAACCTAACGTTAGTGATCATTATAAATACATAGAGGCATAAAACACAATCTTTGAGGAAGGTACTAATTTAAAACTCATACGTTATACTCATAAACTAACCAATTATGTACCTATATGGTGCTTAACACAGAAGTGATCCATAAAAGTTTGTATTTTGATCAACTGAAATCTTAACAAAGTATTAAAACCTTATTTTACAATATTTAATATGATTACAAGTAATTAAAAAAAGTCAATGTAAATATGTGAATTTGTGCTCAACTATATTGAAAGATTCGGTTTTCTATCTTGTCCGCGCATTCAGTTTTATGCATCGAAATCAGGATTGAAAAATGCAAATCACAACTTCACTACGAAGCTGAAAAACCTGCATTTGGTATTTGAACCAGCAAAACTCATTAGCTTTGGCTGCATAAAATTTGTACACATTTGAGTTTTAAGTCTGAAATGTCTATGTCTATGAGCTATGCACCTTTGAAGCATAATTTTTAGATTGAGAGCCATTGACCAGCGGCTGAGAATAAAAGTTTAAAAATACTTGCAACTGTACAGGGAGGTTCCCATGAGAAAGATCGATTATTCATTGTATCAAATTTTTTAAATAAAAAATTAAATATATTTCTTTCATTCTAAACTTGCTTTTATATATCTATACCTACATTCAAGTAAGCAATAAAAATGCTCAAAACGCACGATGATAAATTATTAAATATCGTGTAGTTCTTGTAAGTATTTTTTGATCATAAGTTTTTATCATTTTTCAATAATGTCTTAACAAAATAAAGGTGCAAAATTTTTTTTAAATATCTTAGTTTCTACAAGTCACAAAACAAGTTCACGGATTTATTTTTTAATGATTTTAACTTAACTAAAATAAAATTTCCGAAAAATGTGTTTACTAGATTATGTATTGATTTATTTTGGTGTGTGATTATATAATTTGAAATTTGGGTTGTATAATTCAATACGTCGTTTGAAAATTTAACAAATCTGCCAACGACCAACGGTATAACCTTGGTATATTAAAAAAAAACTTAGTTTTTCAAAATTTCAAAAATGCGTTTACCAGATAAAATAACAATCTTTCAAATTCAATTTATGTTTTATTGTAAAAAATATAGTCAATACGTCTAGAATTTGATTTAAAAATGACTAATTTTCGGTATTCTCTGGTAAATACCCTCTTAAGTTCTTTGATGTGGAAAATAGCATAACCCGTGCGAACATAAATAATATTACTTACAGAGGTACCAAATGTTACAATAAGTACCTGCCTAATTAAAAAAAAACGGTATAATCAGAGAACTCTAGGTACCTAAGTACCTAGAAATTTACATTTCGATTGAACACCGTAAGTTAGCTTGAAAAATCGCAAATACAAATATAATTTTTATTTACTAAAAATAAAATAATGCAGGAAAGTATCTACTGTATCACTTGTCTGAATAATTCTTCACACCTCTTCCAATTTTAAACATGACACTTAAATTCAAAGCAAATTTGAGTTCATTTAATGTGAAAAATTTCACACTGGAATAACTAACATTTCACATGCAGAAAACGGATTTTACTATTTTTGATGATTGAAATGTTGACATTTTGGAAATAATAGATTGTGTAATTCTGTTATACATCAGTATGCACGAAAAAATTTGCTTCATCTATTTTAGTTCGAAAGTCACCTATGAGGTGGTATGAGGCCCACCCAACTCATAGGCTTACGTGCGGAATGCGGCTAAAAACAAAGTAACATTAATTTATTCGATAGAACGAATGTATCAACAATAAACGATTAACTTTTTTATGTCTAATCTATTTTAAGATCCACAACAATATTTCGAAACACTAAATGGCATGGCTTTTTATCTAGTTTTAATTTTAGACGTTTGTTCAATAACAAAATGAAAAAATGCTCACGGTTTTTTTTGCTGAGTTTCGGCATAATAATAGGTCTTTTTACCACTTTTTTTTCTTATTTTGACACGAGTCTACGACAAAGATTCTCAAACGTTGTATAACTGAAATATATTTTTTTTAGAAAAAGAACTATTTGGGAGGGTAATATATAAAACATTCATCAGCTCACTAGATTATTTTTAATTGATAAACTAATGTTTAAATTAAGATTTTATGCATAGTACAAAGGGTAACAATTATTATAAGCAATAATTATCAGCCAGAAATACTTATTGTAAAAAAAATGTTGTTGAATGAAGTACTAGAATGCATTGAGTCATTTGGCGGGTAAGAGGTAACCCGCCGTAGCTCAGTGGATTAAAAGCACCTCACCGGACATCAGAAGGGCGCGGGTTCGAGTCCCGTCGGCGGCATGTATCTTTTCTTGGAAGATTGTTTCAATGTGGATGAGTATTTCAGGCTGATATTGATTATTTTTTTATATTATTACTAGATATTGATTATTTTTTCTAGCAAACACTTTTATTTTTTATGTGATAGATAGGTTTGTACCTCACAAGGAATATTAAAAAAATACGAAGAAACGGTTTTTTTTTTTTCTTTATTTTCCTATTGCTGATAATTTATCCGGACATGTTGTGTTTTAATAACTGTAAAATAACCTAACTTTATCATGTTTGCATTTATTGTCTGTGCATTAAAGATAACAATATTTCTGATAACAAAGCATTGTCAATTATTATACGCTGTTATAAACATGAGGGTTGTGTGCTGTTATAAGAAGTATTTTGGAACTTCAACAAAGAAGCTCTATATCTATTTACTACTATAACTATTTCAGCAAATGGATATTGGAAGAAATGACCTGAACAGAATGCCCAGCATTTTTGGAAGTCAGATTTATTTGTGATTGAAGGGGGGGATATTGCGATAAAATCGTCTCTTCAGTTCTATCTTGTCTTAAGAGCGATTGACCAGCGGCTGAGAATTAAAGTTCAAAAATGCTTGCAACTGTAGAGGGAGGTTCCAATGAGAATGATCGATTATTCCCTGTATCAATTTTTTTAAATTAATAATTTTATATCGATTTATTTCATTCAAAACTTGCTGTAATATTTACCTACATTCAAGTAAGCAATAAAAATGCTCAAAACGCACGATGATAAATTATTAAATATCGTGTACTTCTTGTACCTAAGTATTTTTTGATCATAAGTATTTATGTATTTTTTACAATGTCTTGAATGAAAAAAAAATCTAATTATGATTACAAATTGCTGTAATCCCATTGCATGATATAATTTGAATAAATCCAAAATAATATATTTTGGAGTAGACTCTTGAATCTTTCAAGTCCAATGTTGAAAATGTTAAGATACCTGGAGATATCATTTATCAGCAGAACCATATCTTTTGTTTAGCTTTGCTCGGTCAGAAATTCCGTTTCGCCGTGTGGAATACAGATCAAGTCGTGGTGTCGACCCTGGCGGCAGTTGTTCGGTAGGATCAATTAACATCTATCATCAAAAAAACATTCATACAGAATTCAAAAACCTGTAAACCACAACTATCCTACTAGGCATAGAGAAGCACAAATGTTTATTATTCATAAATCTCAAAATGTATACGGTGATAAATCCAAAAAGCTTAAAATTGCCGGAAATATTTAACGCATTAAAAATGAGACATCCTATTCAAAAATTAAAACACATGCTAGATCATTCTACCTCCGCAAAACATGAAAACAAACAATATCGTAGGCAATGTGATAATAATAATACCCAGATCTATGAAAAACAATTAATATTGAATACAAATAACATTTTTGACAAATAGCTAGATCTATTAACTGGTTATGATCATAAGCATTATAATAATTAGTTAAGTATTTTAATATTAAGTATTATACAATTAAGTAATTAGTATGTATTAAGCATTAAAACATCAAGTTGAGATTTAATTATAGTTATTATTGTAAGCTTATAAATAGGAAAAATGAGGGATTTCTTACAATCAAACTGATTGATCAGTTTAGTAAGATTTAAGTAATATTGTATACTTAAAAACTTTTTGATCATAAGTATTTATATATTTTTTACAATGTCTTAAAAAAATCGGTGTGTAAAAAAAAATATTATATTTTAGTTTGTAAGACCTTAAATAAATAGAAAAACTGAGGTATTTTTGTCACAAAACACGTTCTCGGATTTATTTTTTAATAATTTACAATTTAACTGAAATTATAATTCTGAAAACTGTGTTGACCAGATTATGTTTGATTTATTTTGTTGTATGATTATATTATTTGAAATCTGTGTTGTTTAAAAGAATCTAACGTTTGAAAATTTAACAAATCTGCCAACGACCAACGGTATAACCTTAGTTTATTAAAAATACACAACAATCCAACGTCGCGGGCGGGCGCACAGCAAATTTATCGGTATGTTTGTACCTTACACTAAGGATTTTTAACAGGTACGTCTTTTTGTATAGGAAAAAAAGTTGTAATTTCGAAAAAAGTCATTTATCTTTTTTACTTATGTTATCATGTAGAATCACCTCCCGAACTGCACTACTGCACTTCACCCTCGGACACCCTGTATATCCGTTACATCTATTCCGAATGAATATAACCTACTCTTGTTGCAAAAACCTTGGGAATTATAAATTAAATAGCAATCCATGAATCAATTATTTTGTTGACAAATAACATTTATCAGTGATCAAGATGATAAACTATTTTCTTGTTGATAAAAATGTATATGTGGATAAAAAAATTGTTAATAACGACAATAAAATTAGTTTTCGATGTATATATCGAAAGATATATCTTTTATTTTATTTGATTTTACGCCCAACTGGGCTTTTACCAGGATTATAATAGAATATTTAACTAATGAGCTGTCAAAAATTATAGACAAAGTTTTTAAAGCATAAAGTATAATGGAAAACTGATAAACTAAATATGAAATCATATTATAAAAAACATGTAACAGTTAACATAAAACAATAATAAAAATCCAATAAGACATGTCAATAAAACTACATTACTAACGCTACTCTAATTTAAAGGATTCAACAAAATGCAGTATAGATCCAGGGTAAAACGTATGCATTGATGTCTCGAGACAAAATTCAGACAATTTATAATTCAAATGGCAGTGATGCACTACCACGCCTGTACCGTTAAGTCATACGCTTTTCGGCCAGCCGCAAAAATCAAAATTTTAACGGCTTGTCTTCGGTAGGTATTCCATTTGGAATTTTCCAAAATTTCTAGAAGTTTGTATTTTTTTTTCTTATCAGCATGCTCTAATTAGTGTGATGCATCAGTAAAAAATATGAAATTTCGTTGTAGTAGTCAACTTAATTGTTGATAATCGTCGTTTTATTTTATGTACTATTTGGTACATGTTAAAAATTTTACTTTCGAATTATTTATTCAAGTAAAATAATTATTTATTTATTTATTTATTGACGCCCTATTGGGCTTTTACACATAGAATACAAATTTATTTTAAAACAACAATATAACCTAAATAAAAAAGATTACAAAATATATAAATAAAGCATAAACACAATATAATAAATAAGAATATATCTAATGCTAAATCCACATGCATAACTTTAGAGAACTCGTAGGTACAATTCATATACCTACGAGCAACAAAAAAACAAGAAAAAACAGTCTAAACACATTAATTTTTACTTAAGTACTCGTTGTTTGCATCTAGAATATGAACAATTAAAAATAACAAAAGAAAATCGAAATAAAATAAAATGATTTCTCATTCATTATTAACATTTAAAAAGTGGTGAACTAATTTAGCTTTAAATGTGTCGAAGATTAAATTAAATATGTCAGCGACATCTGTTAGTTCATTGCCCAACCTATGTATTCTTTCCATCACAGAATTTATAGCGTAGTTATTGTTGTAGAATAAAATATTCCGTCTGGTATATTTTGGAGGTATATGTATAGATAGCAAATTTATAGTGACAGGGCAGTCCAACCTTGAATGTACAATTTTATATAATAAAAGGAGATCAGATATTTTTCGCCTTTCAGATAATTTCGATAAGTTAAGTTTACTGCGTAAATTGACATAATTGATTTCAATAATAGGATTACCAATTTTGAAATTTATAAAACGTAAAAATTTATTTTGAATTTTTTCAATCTGTAAACAATGAGAGTTGAAATGAGGACACCAAATGCTTGAATTGTATTCAACCTGACTTCTAACCAGAGACGTGTAAAGTAATTTTATGGTTTTTATGTTATTAAAGTCTTTGGCAATTCTGAGAATAAATCCAAGCATTTGTAATCCCTTACTGGTGATGCTAACAATGTGATTCAAGAAGCGTAATTTGGAGTCAAAGATAACTCCAAGGTCATTAAATTCAAAGACTCTTTTTAAAGTGGCATTATTAATTGAGTAGTCGAATAATAAAGGGGTTTTAGATCTATGGAAACTGATTGTTTGGCATTTGTTAATATTAAGATGTAATTTGTTTACAATGCACCATTCACAAAGTTTATTTAAGTTCCTTTGTAGATTTAAACAATCAGAAGAATTTTCGATCAATTTAAACATCTTTAGATCGTCGGCGAATAGAAGAAAGTGAATATTATCGAAAATTTGTGAAATATCATTAATAAATAATAGGAAAAGAATTGGTCCTAGGTGGGAACCTTGGGGGACCCCACTTAAGGCAAAAAAAGTGTAAGAAGTTGTGGAGGTAATTTTTACAGATAGTTTTCTATATGACAAGTAACTTCTAAGCCATTCGAGAAAGTTGCCGCTTATACCCAAGTGTTCTAATTTATCCATTAAAATGCGATGAGAAACAGTATCAAAGGCTTTGCTAAAGTCAGTATAAATTGTATCAACTTGCAGACCCTTGGATAGTGCATTTGAAATAAAATATTCGTAGAGCAATAAGTTAGTTGACGTAGATCTGTCTGCCATAAAACCATGTTGAAATGTTGTTATAATTGGTTTAATTTGATGCATGATTTTACTTAATATAACCTTTTCAAAAAGTTTAGGCAGTGAAGACATAATACATATGGGTCTATAATTTTCAATTTGACATTTATCTCCTTTTTTAAAAATGGGTGTTATAAAGCTACTTTTCCAAATTTCAGGAAAACAACCTGTAGATAAAGATAAATTGAAAATAATAGTAATAGGAAGAGCTAGAACATGAATACAGTTTTTAAGTAATATTATATCACCAATTCTCCTATTTAGCTATTTATGTAAATACAGCACAAGAGTCCTAACTGCTCCAGTCTGGAGCCAGGGAGACTATGGCATCCCCAATTGGGGTATATTGTGAGGCTGAAGGCAGCGGGGGGGGGGAAGGAGGTGGGGATGTACCTGGCTAATCAGAACTTAAACACGGCTAAAGCCATTTCAAGCAACTTTTCAATTCTGAATTGTGGTCTTATATGAGGACAATACTGAGAGTATCTTCCACTCTGGAATGTACCGCAAATATACTATTTATTATTTTTAATGAATACATTGTGAAATAACACAAATCAATCAAATAAAATTTTCTTGCGATCGCCGGGATTTAAACCTTAACAAAGACCCTTACCTCTTGACCACGGAATTCGTCTCTTTGACTACCGAAAAACAGAAAACAACCAATAATATGCTTCATAGTGATGATCGTTGTATTTAAATTGCGAGATGAAAATTTAAAAAAAAATTAAGACATAAATTTCATGAGATTTAGGATTTCCCCTTCCAAGAGTTTTTAGAATGACGCCAAAACCTTTTGTGCTTTTTTATATATATTTAAACACTTCGTGAATAATAGACTAATTTGATTATGTGTAAGTTAACCTCAAAATATCGTTACAATTTTTATAATAAAAAAAATAACATCATAAAAATATTTGCGATCCGTATGAAACTTGCTTCCGACACACAGATTGAGAGCATGTAATAAATAGTATTAACTTTAAACATAATACCAAACGCAGCCCAAAATCTTTGCACGTGTCTTTAACAAAAAAGTTCATAAAAACAGGTAACAGGAAATACTAATTCAAGTTTCACGCTTTCCTCTTTATTGACAGCTATTATCATGATAATTATTCAAATTCAAAGTACTACAAACATTATACATGTATAATGTTTAAAAAACTATTAAAGTATACTACTGAGACACGTAGAATTTAAAAAATATATTTTCCGATTACTTTTACACAGTAGGTACCGTGTTTCGTAATAAACACCCTAGGGTAGATTTATTAATATATAAAAAAAAGTGTATTCAGAATTATGTCTTGTTTACTGAAGGGATCCAGGGGAACGGTGACCCCTCAGAATATATCATGCCCAACATATGAACACGGATAACATTTATCACATGAGAAAGGTTTGCCGGCCTCTGTGTTTCCTCCTTCCTACGACATGGATCTCTTCAAGACCCAAGTTCACTCCTTCCTTTCCTAAAGGAGACCGTCCACCCAGCATCTTTAAAGATTACATGGGCCCTGACGGAAAATATTTTCCTCGGAGCCTCCTGCGGGGAGTTAATATAAAAAAAATTATATGTCGATTAAAACAATACGATCAATTTTCGTTGTTTGTTTTTGGGGTGTTATGCCGTGTTGTGCTACCTCCTTCTTTAGCCGACGTTTCGACCACATCGACGGATCTGCCGGATCTGCCCTGATGATGGACACTGCAACGCTGTCCGAAACGTCGGCTAAAGAAGGAGGTAGCACAACACGGCATAACACCCCAAAAACAAACAACGAAAATGCTTTTGGCCGTGAAAATCTAAAAACGTATCAATACGATCAAGTTTTTTATTATTATTAAAAAGACAAATAACTTAGTTTAAATCCATTGACCGAAACCACTTTATTTTTGATTTTTCCAAGAAAACTTCTTCTGAAAGGTTTTTACTTAGTAATGGCATTATTTATTTTAATAAAAAGACAAATATCTTTACATGACTTTATTTATTTATACACATTCTACATGTTTAGTGAATAAAGTTCACATCATCAGGAGTAGTGTAGATTTTCTCCTGATGATGTAAATATTGTTTACGAAACATGTAGAATAAATAAAGCGATGTAACCTAAATTATTTGCCTTTTTATTAAAACATATTTTTTTTATATACGTGCTTGCTGTTCAATCTGAAAATACGTACGAGTTATATACATCTTCAGATGAACTACTAAATGGATTAAAAACAATTTAGACAAAATTTTGTTTAATAGAATAGATTGATAGTACATGTATGCAGGATAACAAGGTAAAACAAGGAAAAGGATTACCAATCACTTACCATTGTAAAACAAAATGGTGTCAGGAACAAGTCTATTTTGACAGAAGTAATTATATTTCCAAGCACGATTGAAAAGCGTTTACCTAAAAAATCAAGTTTTAAAAGCTGTATAATTTTCGTGACGACAGAGTTCACATTTTGAAAGATTTTCTTCTAAATTTGATTATTTGAAGATTATATTATGCTTTCTGCACACCATCTAATAGTTTTAAATTAGACATCCAAACACTCAGTTTCATATTTTGTTTTAGATAAAACTTTACCGTATAGTAATAGTTTCAAATGGAACATCCAAACATTCAGCTTCATATATTGTTTTAGATAATTATTAATATATTAAAACTGTTACTGTACGGTATAGTCTTAAAACTATACGGTGTAGTATTATCTAAAATAAAATATGAAGCTGAATGTTTGGATTTGCCATTTAAAAACGGTAACTATGCGGTATAGCCTTAAAACTATATGATATAGTCTTATCTAAAACAAAATATGAAGCTGAATGTTTGATTTGCCATTAAAAAAGATAACCCTGCGGTATAGCCTTAAAACTATATGATATAGTCTTATCTAAAACAAAATATGAAGCTGAATGTTTGAATTTGCCATTTAAAAACGATAACTATGCGGTATAGCCTTAAAACTATATGATATAGTCTTATCTAAAACCAAATATGAAGCTGAATGTTTGGATTTGCCATTTAAAAACGATAACTATGCGGTATAGCCTTAACACTATATGATATAGTCTTATCTAAAACAAAATATGAAGCTGAATGTTTGGATGTCCCATTTAAGACTATCAAACTCAAGGGCGGTATAGTCTATACCGCTATTTAAGTGGTTCAACGCAAATAAGCAAAAAAAGCTTTTCAATACCGAATCTGGTAATAACTGGATTCCAGATCAATTTACAACGCAGATAACTATTATTTATAGATTTAACTACATGTCTGGTTTATTAGTGTGGTTTGTAATTGATATCATAAGGAACAGGATTTGATCGGACCCGCGTTTCGCAAGACGCGTGGCGTAATGCGGTGTTGTGGCACTTTAATGCTGTAACAATGATTGTGACGAAATTAGAGCACAATGGGTTTTTTATCCGCCGAGAATTTGGCATTCACAGTCTACTGAGCAGAAACTATACTCATTAAGACAGGTCGTAAGGCTGGCACCAATTCTAAAATGAACACCGCTAACTAAAATATATATTTTAGACAATTCTATTAAAAAACATTAGTGTAAAATGCTTAATTTAACTAATAATAACATTTTTTTATTTATTTAATATTTATAAGTTTTTTTTCCATAAATACACAATTTTTACAATGTTATACAGTGTTAAAATAGCAGATAAGAATAACTTTTTCTCACCATAAAGAGACGAATTTTGGTGAGGGAATTTTAGTTCAATTATATTATATCATATATGAAAGTAAATAATACAACATGGCAAAAACAAGGGATAATTAAGAAAATGCAAGATTTATCAATAACGGATTTAAAAATTTGAAAGAAATAATAATAATAGTGAGATATGGACTCTTATAGTAGTTTTAGGTTTTTTTTTTTAATTTTACTGAAATTCCTGAATATTTTCGATAACTTTTAGATATTAATACCTAGATAGAGATAAGTATTTTATGTGTGCTTTGTACTAAATTTAGGGATTTTGATAGTATTCTGATATCTCGCTGATGAATGGAATTGTTAGTTATTTAACTGTATTTCTTTGTAAATTTGTAGTATTGAATATTTTTTATATATTTTGTCTATTGTAGGTACATTGAATATTGAAAAGGGAATTTCAGTAGAAAATTTGGATGTTTTTTTCAATATTACTTTAATTATCAACCTTTGAACAATTTTCAGTGGATTTAAAATATTACAATGATTGAATAATTTATGTAACGCCACCGTTTTCGTGAAGAAAATACATGTACTGTGCTATACAATTTAATTTACTTAACCTATAACTGGTCACTAAAAAAATATTTTATAGCTATGATTTATTACTTACAATTAAAACTTATAGCTAGCAACTATGTTCTGAGAGTTATAACTAGAATCTATTAAATATTTATGATCGTGTTATTAATAAAAACATAATTTTACTAAATTGAAGTCTTGGATTCGCACGTGAATTATAGTATGTTTTCAAACTTATTTAACTTCTTTTTCGTATTGTGTTTTTACAGAAGCTTGGAGAACATAATGAAAAAACTCAACTCTGCGGAATATTGGAGTAGTGATACCGTCAAATTGATGCTGGATACTTAATAAGAAAAGTGTTGAGAAGAATATGTGAATAAAGGGGAACAGTGGCGCATCCGGCACAATAAAGAACTGTATGATATATATCAGGCCACCAACATCTCAGCCCATATGAGACTCCTCAGGTTGAGATGGACTGGGCATATACAGAGAATTCCGGATACACGCGTCCCAAAAAGAATTATGACTGGACACCCAGGTGGAAGGAGAAAAGTGGGAAGACGGGGTGGGATGCAGCACAGCTTCTCCAGGTAACAAACTGGAAGTCAGCCGCTGAGGACAGGGGGAGCTGGAGGCGAAATGAAGGCTCGTTACGGGCTGTAGCGCCATCGGAGAGAGAGATACCGTCAAACCACTCTCGGAACATATTCCTCAATCTTGAGAGTCCAACTACTTTCTGTCAGTATTTCTTTATTTAGTAATAGTATTAGTAGAGTATTTTTCTCTGCTTTCAATCTTCTTCTTTTATTATATCAAAGACCTGACGTTTTCAATACTCGGTATCTGTGCATCCTTGACATTTACTTCTATCTTTACTATAATCTCTTGAACAAGGCACGAATTTTTTATAAAACGTTGAAATATTTTGATTGACACAAATAATATTAAGGTTCACCAAATAAAACATGAAATTATATAATAATATCATAATAACAAACATTTCATCAAAAGACAATAATCGTGAATGTACCCAACTTCACGTGCCTACCTGATACTAACTAGCAATCTCCATGGTATTCTTAACTCTGAGAGGCTCTCGTGAGGTTTTTCGGAACGCGCATAAAATACGTAATAATGTCGATAATTCCACAAAATGGCTGATGATTCACGCGCTGTTTCGTGAGTCAGGACTTTAACGATTTTTGAAAAAAAAATCTAATTATGATTACAGATTGCTGTAATCCCATTGCAATACACTTGATATAATTTGCATAACTCCAAAATAATACATTTTGGAGTTGACTCTTGAAACCTTCAAGGCTAACGCTGTGAATGTTAAGAGACCTGGAGATATCATTTAGCAGAACCATATATTTTGTTATACTTTGCTGGGTCAGAAATTCCGTTTCGCCATACGTGTCGACCAGTATGACGAGATTAGTCGAGATAAATCTCTGCCAGTGAAGAGAATTGGATATACTTTCGGCTAAAAGTGGTGTTTTTTGCAAACCATTGTGTTGATTAAAGACCTTTACTTTAAAACGAATGCTAGTATTCTAATAAACCTTACTGATGAAGATTTTAACCAGCTTCCGAAATGATAAGAATTCGCAAGTTTAAGGAGTTTGGAGCTGGAGCTTTTAACTTATACCTGAATCAAGAATAAACTTTGGATACCGTGTGAATTGATAAAGAAATCGATAAAGGTGTGGAATACAGATAAAGTCGTGGTGCCAACCCCGGCGGCAGTTGTTCGGTAGGATCAATTAAGATCTATCATCAAAAAAACATTCATACAGAATTCAAAAACCTGTAAACCACAACTACCCTACTAGGCATAGAGAAGCACAAATGTTTATTATTCATAAATCTCAAAATGTATACGGTAATAGCAGTGGCGAAACTATAGGGTGGCAGGGCTGGCAAAATGCCACGGGCCCCGCGGGGTCCGGGGCCCCGGCCGCTGCGGGGCCGCGAGTTCAGAAGTAACCTAGCATTTTTAACAAAATTTAGTAAAAATTATAAATTTATAATAATATAAGTACATAAAAACAACTAAAGTTGACACAACTAAAGGCCATATACGAATTCAAATAAATTATTAAGATTTAAAAGCATACATAAGAAAAGGATGTCGTTTACTTTTAGAACGCATCCATTGGTTGCTGAATTTTTGTCGCGGTAGTTTGGCTGCTATCGATGTAGCCTCTAAAGTACTTCAGTCCAAAGTCATCTATCTTTCAAATGCAACGTTTAAAAATTTGTCTGAAAGAATTGTAAAGGTATCGACATGAATTTGAAAATTTAAAAAAGGAAGCAAGTAGTGTAGCAGAAAAGTGGTCCATCAAATCTGAATTTTCTAAAGCCCGTCAGAGGAAGGTGAAACACCATTTTGACGAACTTTGCGAAGATGAGCGTCTCCAAGATCCGGAAAGGTTGTTTAAAATGCATAATTTATCGAGTATTTTATCGAGTATTTGACATCATTATGATGAAATCGCGTTTCCTTCCAATGAATGAAATTGTTTCCAATTTCGGTATTTTGCTATATATAAGAAAAACATATCTGAATCATTTGCCAGGGGAATTCTCAGTTTTCGGTCCACCTTCAGAGACGAAATAGGAAAGGCTTCGTATATTAGAGAACTTGCTTATTTATCAATAATAAAGAATCATTTCATGTGCTGCTTTCATGAAGTATGTACTGCATTAATGTTATTTGTTACAATTCCTGTAAATACAACTAGTGCCGAAAGGTCGTTTTCGAAACTAAAATTAATAAAAACATATTTAAGAAACTCAATGGGACAGGCTACGTAACTCGCCTATTTTGTCTATTGAAAATTCAATGGCCCGATCATTAAACTAATATCTTGTAAAGAATAAATTGTTAATGAAAAATTAAAACACTTTGTTTTTACCACGAAAATCTAGATTAGATTTTAGAAATATAGATTTTAGATTTTCGTGGTAAAAACAAAGTGTTTTAATTTTTCATTAATAAAATGGTGCCACAAAGTGAATTTGCAAAATTTGAAGAAATAAATTGTTATTTCATTATACCTACATAGGTAATACCTATGCTTTTGGAAACGTATTTTTTTAGATATTTAACAAAAATGCACACAATATTAGTAATACTGTTGAGTAACTTCCTAAGTTATTTATAAAAAAATAAATTACAACGCGACTGTGATTTTTACTGGGGGGGCCCCTTCCAATGAATTTGCCACGGGCTCCCGATGGTATAGTTTCGCCACTGGGTAATAGATCAAAAAGGCATAAAATTCCGGAAATATTTAACGCATTAAAAATGAGACATCCTATTCAAAAATTGCTAGATCATTCTACCCCCGCAAAACATGAAACAAACAATATCGTAGGCAATGTGATAATAATAATACCCAGATCTGTGAAAAACAATTAATGTTGAAAACTATTAACTGGTTGTGATCATAGGCATCATAATAATTAGTTAAGTATTTTAATATTAAGTATTATACTATTAAGTAATTAGTATGTATTAAGCATTAAAACATCAAGTTGAAATTTAATTATATTATTGTAAGCTTATAAATAGGAAAAATGAGAGATTTCTTACAATCAAAATAAATCTTACTAAACTGAAAGTTTAGTAAGATTTATATAGGATGGTATACTTAAAAAACTGAATAAACATATTTAAAAAAAAAAAAAAAAATGTATCAAAACTGCTTCGAGCGGTAGGAAAGGGGGGTGGGGTGATTTTCGAAATATCGTGTAGACTATCTCTTGTTTTGAAGATCAAGTGAATTTCAGTATGTTTATTCAGTTTTTCAATTCAAATTTGTAAAAAAATCAAATCCGCACCGCCTGTCAAAAAAGCTTTTCTTTACGTAAATAGAAGATAAATTATTGGAACAACCTACGCTAGAAAAATGAACTTTCTTTAAATGAGTATTAAATCATTGCAAGATTTCAAAAAATTATATTAAATAAGAAACCGAATAGGTGCTCCAGTAGAAGCGACACAAGAGGCAAAAGAGGTGGACTTTCCATGTCGAAGAAGATTGAAGTAGGTTAATTTGGAAGGCGGATATGGATACATTTATTCGATGACCAATACCTCTGCCATAGGCCACCTCTTTTAACTAGGTCTGGTGCATTTTAGCAGGGGTGCCCGGGTTTTTGGTGTGCGGTTTGTCCATATCTTGGCGGCAAATGCGTTTGCCCACCTGCTGCTTGGCCGGCCGAATAGGAAGCGACTAGTTGAGGGAAACCTTTTCAAATCTCCAGCAGGATTCTCTCGACCCATCACCTTGCAGCGCAGCGGAGACGGATTCATACGTCCGTCACTCCTATACACACTGACCCCCAGATTCCAATCCACCCTTCATACCTCTGTCCTTTCCAGAACTTCCTATATCCGTCTTTCTGCTTGGCGCGCACCGCTCCTAACTATACTTCGAGGTCGAATTTGATGCTATAACTTTGGGAATGTATTCTCCACATGCATCGGAAAATTTTTAGATAAGAGTAACAAAATAAAAGTCGATTTTTTGGATCGGCTGGACCAGACTCCCTCCTTAAGTTCTAGCGCAAGCAGTAAAAACGATAAACTATACGCATGTTAACATTGTCAACATTCTCGATGATGCATTAATTCAGTAGAGGTATAGGCACAGAATTGATAGCGCATGCTCAAGGATGTCTGCAAATGCTATTTCGTAAGTTATAAGCTACAATGCCTCCATACTAACATTACTTGCTAATGAACATCTGACGATAGTAAGCGAAGTTGTCGGTTGTACTCGTATTTACAACATTTAATTTTAATAACGTTAAAAAATTAAACATGATATTTTACCCTTCCGCTTCGCGGATTTTAAACATATTAATTATTACTAGCAGTAAAAAACGCCCCGGTCGGCTTTTCGTTCTGCTTCGCCCAGTTTAAGTGTTGGTGACTATTTATAAGGCATCAATCACCCTTTTGCAAAACTAACTACTATTAACATTAAACTACAGAATAATTTTATAGGTAGATATATAATAGTTGACATTCTTACATTATGTTTAATATCGCACGTTGAGCGAGTGATAAGTGTGAATATCACGGCAACAGCTCCGTGGAAAATTGCACGTACACGGACGGGTCAGAACGGTTTCCATACAGTGTGGCGGCGGAGATTTACTCGGAGTCGGGTTCCTTAATTTGAACCGTACGGGCATTACCGTATTAATATACTTCGATTATTTTTTAATTGATGAAGTAATATTTAAGACAAGATTTTTATGCATAGCACAAAGGGTAATAATTATTATAAGCTATAATTATTTAGCCTGAAACACACATCCACATTGAAAAAATCTTCTGAGAAAAGATACATGCCGCCGACGGGACTCGAACCGTTTCCTTCTGATTTCCGGTCAAATGCTCTGAGCTAC
This sequence comes from Limnephilus auricula, assembly GCA_951813805.1. NCBI lineage: Eukaryota > Metazoa > Arthropoda > Insecta > Trichoptera > Limnephilidae > Limnephilus > Limnephilus auricula. Next base: position 7,791,402 of record OX638401.1, read on the forward strand.
GTCGGCTTATCTCCTACCCGCCAAATAATTCAATATATCTCCCACTAGGTGGCGTCGAGACATATTATGTATACATTTTTTGGTGAAATACTTTTAACTCGTCCAATATTAATTATTATTTTTTTAATTTATAAAGTAATGTTTAAGACAAGATTTTTATAGACAAGGGTAACAAATGTTATCGAAAAAATCTCCCGAAAAAAGATACATGTCGCCGACGGGACTTGAACCCGTATTCTTCTGATTTCCGTTCAAATGCTCTGTCCACTGATCTAAGTCGGCTTGTCTCTTACCCGCCAAATAATTGATTATTGTTTTATCCAATGGAGTGTTTCGCAATATGAGCAATAAATACTTGGGCGCTAGGAGATTTTTAAGCTTTTGGTTTCGAAATTTCCCGCCATCATTAAAAAATTCGTCCAAACTTTAACATGGAGACGTATATACTGCTTATGGTAGATTCAGACTGGGTCGACGTACGTGCCCATCGCTACGCCTAACAATATCTGGACTGCTTAGCAACCATAGATTTTCAATGAAAATTTATGTTTTAGAATCACATTGGCCACACGCATCGCGACGTGCGATGTCTGTGGCCATTTTCATAGAAAATGTATGGGTTGCTAAGCATTGTTTGAGTAGCGATGCGTACGTACGTCGTCCAGTCTGAACCTACCATTATAGTTCTATGTAGCCATTGAATGCACCTATATTTGACCGTTTATCCCATATTGTTAAGATTCATAAAATAATTATAAAAAATCGTTAAGTTTATAAACGTGTAAATTCTCCTCATTCTAAAATCTTGTTTAGGCGCATATCAGATAGGCCCTGAGGGTGTTTTTCCTCAGGGCCTCCTGTGTGGAGCTATTGTAAAAAAATAATAAATCTGAAAAAAATGTTGATTTTTACACTTCCATTCTTCAATAGCACCATTCCTTTCGTCGTGCTATGGGGGCATACATTAATTACGTAAGCAAAAAATAGGGGAGGAAGTCCAGTAAAATCTCACCTAATCTCATTATACCGAGGGGGGTCAATAAAAATCTCACGTCAACTTTAAAAGAGTACACCTATATTATTGTAGAGATAATAAAAATTAAAATAAAAATTGTTTCACTTCTGTTGAAGTGTCCCATTCTGTACGCTGAATAAATTGCCATTCTGAAAAACATTTATTTCGAGAGTAAGAAAAAAATCTCACGTGAGGGGGGGTGGTCCCACTAAATCTCACCAAGGGGGGGGTCAAATTTTTTTTTTTAAACTGTTCACGTAATTAATGTATTTCCTTTATGCTATGGTAGGACATGTGTTCTGCCGTGTGCTATCTTGAACATGACGTGGTGACATTATAGCATTGAAAAAAAAAAAATTGCACAATGTCTTTCTCACCGGGGATATAAAGTATGTGTTGTGAAGCTTCTAGGTCAGATAGATAAGTACCTCAAAGAATTCCGCATGCAATTATAATTATAATTCAATGATTATGTGAGAAATAACATTTTGAGGTTACGTGTTAAATTCAATTAATATTTATGATAATAACGCTGTTTGCCGAGAGCCGTGCATGAGAATGATAGAATTTCCTGCAAAAATCCTTCAAATAAAATGATTTCATGAACAGGTAAACGTTCAATATTCATAATTTTCAATTTATTCAGTAAAGTTATATTAACATTTTCAGACAGAATCCTTCGAATTTGTCCTTAGTGTATATATTTTTAAATTATTGATTAATTCGAAGACATTTTACACAGCTAGCGCAAGCGATAAGACATTATGCAAACGAGGGTTGTTGAACACGTGAGATGCCTAAACAATTTAGGTTTTTCAGAATTCACAACAACACAAATAAATAAATAATTATTATTATTTTAATAATACCACACATTAGATAAATATCACTATTTTAATACATATTCAGCGACATGATGTACTACATTGAAATGGGATAGGTTATATAGCCTTAAAAACCATTTTTAATAAATTTTTTTTAATTTTTATTGGGTACAAAAGGATACATAAATTACATATTTACCTTCCCCACACCTACTGTTACTCCCTCTCTTTTACTTATCGCCCCCTCGTCCAAAATGTGTGTTCTCTCGCTCTCTTCTATTTTACCTGTTACATATTACTATGTATTTTATTTAATATATGTTTTATTCATTCCTGATGAAGGTTCAGGTTGAATGTGCTCAACAGCTCAGATTTTGGGTTGATCTGCGACTTTCCATTTACTCCCTCCCACAGAATGGATATCTCTAAAACCCAGGTTAACTGTTCTAAATGATTCCTTCCAAATATTCATTTCCTTCAAAAAGTAGACGTCATTTTGCTGTTCAATGATATATTTTCTATTAAAAAACAACAAAAAAATATATTTTTCAATTACATATCGCCACTGATCAGACTCCTTCCGTACTGCTAGAACGAGACGGAGTGTTTATCACGTAGCCCGCATGGCTGTTCCTGACTACTCAGTTGTGACGTATTTTTAATGTTTTTATTTTTATCGTCTGATAGTAAAATCACATGTATTTTTTTTACTCCAAATATGCTCAGAGATCGCTGTTTAAAACCCTTCGGGTACGTGCTATTACACCCTGTACACATGAACAGGTAAACGTTCATGTAACAGGGTGATGAAAAAAGCTCATCTGAAATAAAGTAGGTACGTGAGAAATGAGTAAGCAACGTAAGAACCAATTACGTTATTGTAATGTGATTGTTTTCCGGTCATAAATCTTGGAGGCCACAAATAATATATATTTTATATACAGTTTATACGGACGTAAAGGAAGTAAAAAATTTTAGGATATCGAGCTACGGCATAAATAGTAAGGATCATTAACTCGTTTAATGTTTCAAAATTATTTTAGCTAAATGCGCATTCAAAAACACAACTGATGCTCTTGTCTACACGACTATGTTAACATGTTGTTCTTGTCGTTCATGAAAAGAGCTACAAAAATGTGTAGCATAAACTACACATGTATAGGATTAACTACAAGAGTCCACTTTGGACATTAGTCCAGGAAAGCGATTTTTGTGTTTGTGAACTGATTGTTTGAAGGTCTATAACTTTTTAAAGCAAATACTTCTTTACGCACGCTTGTCTTGAGGGGTAAACTGGCTAATGCGTTACGGAAATTACAGCGTAACGAAAAGTGAAATGCGTTGCGAGGCGAACGGGTTGTATCACATTGTAGAAGCAAGAGAGAGCAGTGCGCGCGCACATTTTCTTTCTCTCTTTCTCTCATAGCCAGTGCATGAAATATTTCAGTCAGTATTTTGAAATACCAGTGATGCGCCAAACGCGGTGGGGAGTGGACGTCGATGCGCACGGCTTTATCGGGCGAGGCGAATAATAATAAGTTTAAATTAATATTTGTAGATAATTAATATATATATATATATATATATTTTATACATATATTGAGTCATACATATAGATGGAGCTGAAGAAGTATTTACTTCAGTCGTGTGGTCTAAAGCACACTCGTATTTTTTTTTACTTACTGAAATAATTATGATCTGTGAACGGTATATTTCATATTTTCATTTGTTTTTGGCCATAGTTAACACAAATATGTGAATTTATGAATATATTTTGGTTTATCCAGTTTATCCTCTAAAGTAAATTGGACTCCAGTGGTTTTGTAATTAGTTGAATCACTGAAAAATTGTCTGCATATTCAACTCGAAAACGCCAAAAAGTGGACTTCCACGGTTTATCCTTTTAGGTACCTACAGTTATTTGGTATTTGTTTATCGATTCAAGTTATTGGGTATATTAAATTAAATTATTACATGTTTATACTACCTATTACGGTGGAATAAGTCAGTGGAATATCATTAGGTAATTTCGCCTGAGATGAGAAGGGTCCTTAAAACTTAACTAATTATTGTATGAGTAATAGTTATAAAGAGAAAGAAAGTGTGTGGAGAGATAAAGTGAAATTTTGAAATCAAGACACTTCAAAAGAAGAGAAAGTTTTATTTTTTTTTATTTCTATAATAATTTTATATACTCTTAAAGTTGACGTGAGATTTTTATTGACCCCCCCCCCCCCCCTTCGGTATAGTGAGATTTTACTGGACCCCCCCCCCCCTATTTTTGCTCACGTAATTATTGTATGCCCCCTTAGCAAGGAATCGTGAAAAATGTATTCATTTTTCATGGTAGGTATAAGTTGAGTGAGTAATTGGCGAGTTATTTGCTGCATTGGTGTTGGTTTCTGTATGAGAAAGTTATATAATAAGGTTTTTTTTTAAGTTAATACCTCACAAGAGTCCCAACTGCTCCCGTCTGGAGCCAGTGATACTATGGCATCCCCAATTGGGGTATCTTATGAGGCTGAAGGTAAGTTGGGGAAGGGAAGAAGACGAGGAAGAGCAAGGTGGGGCAGTACCTGGCTATTCAAATCTAGTCATTAAACACGGCTAAAGCCATTTCAAGCAGCGTTTCAATTCTGAATGGTGGTCTTACACTAGAATATCTTCCACTCTGGAACGTGCCGCAAATATACTATATATTATTTTAAATAATTAATTGTGAAATAACACAAATCAGTTAAATAAAATTTATTTGCGCACGCCAGGTTCGAACCCGCGACCTTCGGAATGGAAGTCCAACGCCCTACCGCTGGACTACGCCGGTCATCAGGTAATTTTTCTTCAGATGTAGTTTTTAAGATATACAAACATTCCCGGGTTATTCTCCTGCTACCATCAATAAGCGGAAAAATTCCTCGTGTAATGATGGAGGAGGATTAACTAGCAGAGAAATTAAACCCTCGAGGCCTGGATGGAAACCCGACGCATTTTTCCACTCAGCCACAGGTCAAACAATTGAAAAGTTAATCTATAATAAAATAGTGCATTAGTTTTTTCAAAGCTCAAATACATTACTGGAAGGATGTGAGCTAAAAAATAGTTGCACTAATCTATAAATTCCTGATACTTTTTTAAAATTAATGTTTATCATATAAAGAAATTTTTTATCAATATTTGCAAAAATGTATTAATCAATATTTACAGTTTTATAACAAAATTTACCTGAAAAAAGCCGTAATCTAGGTCTTGGTACTAATCAACAAGGCAGAAACAAAACCGGATAGTGACAGGGTAAACACCTTTGTAAGAACAAATAATGCTCTCACACAGAGAAACGGTGCACGACTTTATATATCTACCTAGGCTCATCTATAAGTGATTAGGGAGGTTGTAAAACAGAAGTGAAAAGAAGAATTTATATACCTAGGCTCGTCTAAAGTGATTAGGGAGGTTGTAAAACAGAAGTGAAAAGAAGAATTTATATACCTAGGCTCGTCTAAAAGTGATTATGGAGGTTGTAAAACAGAAGTGAAAAGAAGAATTTATATACCAAGGCTCGTCTAAAGTGATTAGGGAGGTTGTAAAACAGACAGTGATTATGGAGGTTGTAAAACAGAAGTGAAAAGAAGAATTTATATACCTAGGCTCGTCTAAAAGTGATTATGGAGGTTGTAAAACAGAAGTGAAAAGAAGAATTTATATACCAAGGCTCGTCTAAAAGTGATTATGAAGGTTGTAAAACAGAATTGAAAAGAAGAATTTATATACCAAGGCTCGTATATAAGTGATTAGGGAGGTTGTAAAACAGAAGTGAAAAGAAGAATTTATATACCAAGGCTCGTATATAAGTGATAAGGGAGGTTGTAAAACAGAACTGAAAAGAAGAATTTATATACCTAGGCTCGTCTATAAGTGATTAGGGAGGTTGTAAAAGAGAAGTGAAAAAAAAATTATATACCTAGGCTCGTCTATAAGTTATTAGCGAGGTAGTAAAACAGAAGTGAAAAGAAGAATTTGCATGACAAAGGATGCAAAAGATATGGAGTGACTGAATGACATTGATTTTTCCATATTTCTGTACAATGGGAAACATGAACACTTACAGCCAGCGAAAGAAAGCACATGGACACCCCCGAAATAAGGTGCTGGAGAAAAATGCTCAGGATTCTATGGATAGCCAGACGCACAAATGTGTCCATTCTGGAACAGCTTGGCATCTACAATAGATTTACAACTATCTGCCTACAACGTATTTTATGATACTTTGGACACGTTTCTCGCCAAACTGAGGACTCTAACTTGGACAAACTAATGGTCATTAGCAAAGTGGGAGGCAGAAGAAGCAGAGGAAGGTCACCAATGCGCTGGAATAACCAAGTATCATTGGCATATCCGCTCTCCACGCAGCACACAGGAGTCTTCTCCACCATGGAAATGTCATTCAGAGAATGGAGTTGGGGTCACGATCCTCAGCAACAAGGAACCGACTTGAGAATTAACAAGGTAAGTTTATACAAAAAACATGATAATATAGTGTTTCTGATTATAAATAAAACATATTTTACGAGAGTGTACTAAGTGTGTATGTGTTAACGGAAATGTATGTAATCCGTCATTGTATTCAATTCCTAGGAAATGTATGTAGTTAAAATCGCCCGGAAAAGTGTGAAATAAATTATATTAGACACATTTCCTAAATAGCAATCGGAAATGTAAAACATTTAAGATATCAATGGGTACGCTGGGATAGCGGGGCGAGGGGAAGGTATTGCATCGTCTGATCAGGCGTTCGCGCTAGTGCCGCGTAAACAGTCAGGTTAGGTTAGGTTAGGTTAGGTAAACCCAGGCATTCAGGCAAAGTCAGGAGAGTGTGGAAAGAGCAAATCAGGATATTGAAAACATTTAATTTTGATTTAAGTTTAGACTTACGGAATTCATTACTTCGTTTGTGCGAAAAAACATGTTGACCACGTGGATGCAAGACAATGATAATTCACATTGGAGTGAGGGTTTGAGGTTTGTTCAACTCATGAAAAACAGAGCTATAAAACATAAATAAAACAACCTGTTTTATTACAGAAAGCATTCTTTTTATACATTTCCTAATACGATATTGGAATTATATACAATTCCAAGGATATGTATGCATTTCCCAGGATATGTATGTATTAAATAATTTTTAAAACATAATTTAAACATTTCCTAAATACACGGAGAAAAATGTTATTCTAAAATACGATCATTTTATTCGTAAAAACGGTTAAAAACGGACTGAAGTTCTTACGAACAAATTAACAGGATTTCAATGTTTATGGGCGGGAACACGTAAGAATAATTTGTTGGTATACGTAATTTCGTACGTATACCAAAAAATTATTCTTACATTTTCCCGCCGATAAACATTGAAATGCTGTTAATTTGTTCGTAAGAACTTCAGTTCCGTTTTTAACCGTTTTTACGAATAAAATGATCGTATTTTAGAATAACATTTTTCTCCGTGTGGCTTCGGAATTGTATACATTCCCTAGGAGTTGTATATTCCCTATATTTCATACATTTCCGGTAACATATACACACTTCATGACGAACGAGAGTTTTTCCGCTTCAAATATTCCACTTTATACTTACGATGAGGGATGAGGGTAGATTTACTCATAATTAATAGTAAGAAATTACTAAATCTTTTTTAAGGTCTTCATAAAATCGAGATACAATTCCAAATGTCGATTTATCTATCCCACTGAAAAACCTTCGGAAATGCATATTTTTCAAGCAAGTGCATTGAACGTTTAAAAAACGTACCAATTCAAGAACGCTTCCGCCAAAATAAAGATAATAATCAATTTGGTTACGTGCAGGAAACACGATGAAAAACCTAATTTTGCGGTAACCGTGATACGAATTGATAGAGAATTCCATCTAACGTAAATATTGGTCAAGTTTCGTCAGAAAACAATAAATAAGTACTGCAAGCAATTGTTATCGAATGCACTTAGAACGATAACAAGTAGGTACCGCACTAACTGGGACAGTGCGTTGATTTCTGATTAAGTGTATTTTGTAGAAAACAATATTTTTATCGACCGTTCCTTTTCTACTACCGAATGCAATTTGTCTGATTTATGCTAATCGGAAACGATTAGTGCTCGGCGAGAGTGCCGAGGCGCGATCTGCAATAGTACGACGGCCGGCGTAATCCAGAGATAAGGCTTTGGACTCCCGTTTCGAAGGTCGCCGGTTCGAACCCGACGTGCGCAAATAAATTTTATTTGATTAATTTGTGTTATTTCGCAATTAATTAATTTAAAATAATATATACTTTATTTACGGCACGTTCCAGAGTGGAAGATACTTCAGTATCGCCCTGGTGTAAGACCACCATTCAGAATTGAAACGTTGCTTGAAACGGCTTTAGCCGTGTTTAGTGACAAGTTCTGAATAGCCGGGTACACCCCCACCTTCATCTTCCCCATCTCCTTCCCTTCCCCTTCAGCCTCACAACATACCCCAATTGGGGATTCCATAGTCTCACTGGCTCCAGACGGGAGTTTTGTGAAGTGTTCATCATAAAAAGTAGGCTGGGTGTCCACAGTCAAAACAACGCCTCGCCGCCTGCGATCAACTTGTTTTGAATTCCTTTCGACCGCGTGGTCAGACGCTCACCGCCCGCACATTCACTATGGCCAATGTATGCGACGACTATGGTTTAAGCTACCCGCCCCGCCTTCGCTTTCTTTTCGTGTGTTTGAGTACACCGCAACCGCACCACCGCATACGCCTTGGCACTCTGGCCTACCACTTAGCCTTATCCCGGCGTCATGGGGGATGGGTCAAAATGATCCGCCATTTTTAAAATTGCTTGTGGTTTTATAACTACGCGTGCGATGTTGCCGCACTTCTCAGTAGCTGGTGACGTTGATTTTCTTTAAACGTTTTTAATAAGAAGTCAGTCAGACGAAAGCTGAAAAAGGTTAATATGAACCTTCCGATGATTCGAATTAACTTTTTGCTATTTTTTTCCTAAAATTAGTTTGTTAAGTTCCTAAATGTGTTATTTAAATTAGAAGAATGATAAAAAAAAGAGCTCCCCCCAAGATCAGAAGCCAATCATTTACCAGATTACGGAGAATGCTAGCACTTTTTGATTTCCATGCATCGGGAATAAGATTAAACAATTTAGGGCCTAAGTACGAGAATTGTCTTTGAGCTAAGGATGAAGAAGTAGTGGGAGGAACAACTACTGGGTTCCTGTTTGCATGTCTGGTGTCGTGATAATGGTGTACGGAAGTGTAGTGGTGACGTTGTCTTTGAGTATGTAATATGATTTTCCTTATCGAAGTATATTAATACGGTAATGCCCTTACAGTTCAAATTAAGGAACCCGACTCCGAGTAAATCTCCACGCCACACTGTATGAAAATCGTTCTGACCCGTCCGTGAACGTGCCTTTTTCCACGGAGCTGCTGCCGTAATTTGCACACTTATCACTCGCTCACATGCGATTTGCAAACGAATGTGGCGCCATCTATAATACGGAAAAAAGAAAAAAAAATTAAGGAAAAAAGTATGAAGAAGAAGAAACATTTTTCGCTTTCATTCAATAATAAGAAGATTTATGTTGGGGTGAAAAGTGTTCCTCTCTTAATGTAAGAATGTCTACTATTATATATCTACCTATTAAATATAAGTATTCTGTAGTTTAATGTTAATATCAGTTAGTTTTTCAAAGGGTGATGCCTTATAAATAGTCACTAACACTTAAACTGTGCGAAGCATAACGAAAAGCCGCCCGCAGGGCCTAGCAGCAAAAAACCCCCGGAGCGGGTTTTTCAGTGCTAGTGTATAATTAATTGCCTTACATCTAGAACACGAAACTCTTCGAACAATTAATCGCTGGGGTATCTGAACGGTTTTTTAAGCTTTTGTGATTTATCATCACTGTTATCGGTACTTATAGTCATTTTTACCTATAGTTATTTATTTATTTATGTTTATAGTTTTTAAACATTAATCATCGATTATCTGAGATGTGAGTGATATATGTATCTACGGATCTGATGTTATAATTTTGTGTGTGTTTTATTTATGTTTGTTTGTTATTTCTTATCAATTTTGCGCTGTCAATTAGTATTCACCCTCCGACATCTTCTCCCGTCCCATCATAATAATAATAATAAACAAAAAATATTGTCGGAACAAAATGACGTGTGAATCTTCAAACCTCGTGTTTACTTTTCAGCAAACTCTAGCTTTTCATTTCTCTCATCCGCCCGAGCCCGCACCGCTCGCTCGTCCAATCACACTTCGTCCAATCAAACTTTTCCAAAACAAACTCTTTCCTACCTACCCGACCCGAGAATACCTGAATCGAAGCCCTAAAAAAGCATAAATATAATGAAATACCTGGTGATGAATAAGTGAGTCATGATGATCCAACCCCCATATTTGTAACAATTTCCATCCCCATGCCGGATTGCGCTTCATCTTCACGTAGTCACCGTTCCGGACAGCGAGACAGTGCCCATCATCAGAGCAGATGTGCAGATTGTGTTGAAGTGAGTGTGTGTATGTAGAAGTTATACCAGCCAGGATTGAACCACCGATACCCGGCTGGAAACCCAACGCTTTGGACCACTCAGTCACTTACTAACCAGTCAAGGTCAAGATTGATGGAAGACATAGTAGAGGAAGATACAATATCACAAGACGATAGATTTTGTGAATTTCGAAATGGATATATCGATTATGCTCATCAGTAAGCACCAGGGTCGTATTTAGAATCCGTAGAACTGAGGCCCTAGCACACAGATAACGATCGATAGGATAACTATTAGTAACTTCTCATCGTTCCCTAGCATGACTACAGATCGCCAACGAATAAGTGACAGTTCATAATGACTAAGTGTCCTTAACATATTCAACATCAACTGTTGTTTGTACTTTAACGATGTGCAGTTGTCCTAGGGAACGATGAGAAGTTACCTACAGTTATCCTATCGATCATTATCGAGCGAGTGTGCTAGGGCCTCTGAGGCTGAATCTGTGGTGCGTAGTATTAATAGGACACGATTTCAGAATGAGTTTGTATGAGATACCTATAGTCTGCAGCCACTGTAGTGTGTGCTTAAATACGGCCCTGAGGCCCTAGCACGCTTGCTCTATAACGATCGATAGAATAACTATCGGTAACTTATCATCGTTCCCTACGATAACTGCAGATCGCAAACGAATAGGTGACAGTTCACAATGACTAAGTGTCCTTAATATATTCGATATCAACTGTCGTTTGTACGTTTGAATCTGCAGTTGTCCAAGGGAACGATGAGAAGTTACCGACAATCGGTCGGTAACTTCATGTCGAGCGACCGTGCTAGCACACAAAAACATGATTTTGCCAACTTTTTCTAGTAACTAGCTGAAGCACCCAGCATTGCCCGGGCTTTATTTTAATGGGTGGGTGGGAAAAGGGAATTAGGGTGGTTTTATTTAATGTAGACATTGACTTTAGTCTTATTTTAAAAGACAAGTGTGAAAATTTCATTAATCTCGGATTAAAACTGTAGATTTGTATAATCAATTAACATATATTTTAATAATGTCGATAATACTGAATAATAACATGTAGATTTAATCAATGAATTCCATGTAGTAGTAAGCAGATAGTAACCACATAACTGGGATTCCAGTCTTGTTGCATTGACCCATCATAAAATACTAGTGTATATCTTAGTAGCTGGAGACGAGATTAGAATTTGTTATTCCCTTTGTGGTGTATTAATATTGCTAACTCATTATTTACGAGATTTGGTTTTGAATTGCATACCTACCTATAAATATATTAATCCTATTAAAATAATACTGCAGTGAAACACATATTACACTGAAATTAAAATTAATTTAGATACAAAATTTAAAAAACTCTAACATAGAAAGAAAATTTTCCTAATTTTCACACAGATGACATCTATATTTATTTGTATTAATCTTAAAAAATTAAAAATGCCTTTAGTATTTTACTTATAAAAAGAGAACACAGATGACTCTTTGAAATATAATTTTTCTTATGCAGAAGGAACATTTTTTCCAAAAGACTGAGATAATAATTTTTTAAATGGTTTTTCTTTATTTTATATATGTATTTCACGTTTACTGCCCATGGGATATTAAAATAATAGTAAAAATGCATCCTTTAAAATACAATTCTCCTCCAAGTCCCTGAATGGATATTGGAAAATATCTGAAGCCTTGTTCTGACTGGGAGAGTGTTTTAGTCGAGTAGCTAATATATTAGTAACTAAACATGTCTGAACACCACAATTTTAGTAGAGTAGGCTGATCAGCTCTATAGTAGATTGAATCCATTTGGTTCTATTTTTTCGGGAAAAAGAGTCCCCCTCCACGCGTCCCTGCATACTGACATGAGCAGTTCATTCGTAGACGCACACACGCGGAATATGTCATCCTGTTGGCTCAAAAATTCTGCTCTAAAATTCTTTATTTTTGCGGCTATTAATCTATTTTCGTGACCATGTTTATTTATTTTCATCTCACTAATTTATTCTTCCACTTCTTATAAAATAATCATTACAATCAGCTTAATTAGCGTATTTAATTTATTGCATTGCAGCCCGTCATGTCACGACGCGTCGCTTACTAATGAAATCTACTTGACAGCAGTGTGAACACTTTTTGGTGAGTCAAGTTGCGAGTTACTCGCCACTCGACTAACTACTTGTCAGGTGCGAACAAAGCATTGCAGCCTGTGAGAGAACTTTAGAATCGAAAGCTATTTTTATTGACCAGATCTGAATAGTCAAACACTTATCAATCTTCTCCTCCTCCTCTTCCAGCATTATAAATAGTGATGATGTAATAGTACCACTGGCTCTGATCAGTTGGGACAGAAATTGTAATATAAGCGACAAGTCTTATTAAAATGCTTTTTTATTAACTTCATCTACAACACGTTAGAAATCTCCATGTTGTCACAAAATAGTAAAAATAAATAATTGGTTCCTTATCTGGTCATCTGCATTACCATCGTATTTTAAGTACATACCATTATCATTCATAAAATCATTGCACATTTCAGTAGACATCGCCCGCTCGCTTTTGTGTGATCCAAAGATTGATTTATTGATGTTCCCAGTCGTGTAGGACTGATTTAATGAAAATATGACAGATATACTATCTACACACCATGCTGCGAACAGCAGCTTTTAGCAGCTGGCTAAAAATCGAAGGTTGGAGGATGTCTCCCGTCTCTTTTTTTCCCATGCGAACCCGTAACACTCTGTTTCACGTTGACTGCAAATTGGAAGAAACCGTCTGCCGTTAGTACCAACCAAGGAAATGAGATGGTGATATTGAATTTGTTGTGTTAATAAAAGTGACAGAAGACAACGTGAAACAGAATGTTACGGGTTCGCACGAGGAAAAGGGATACAGGAGACAATAGCCAGCTGCTAACAGCCGGCTGTTCGCAGCACCGTGTGTAGAGCCCATTAATGATGTGCACATGTTCTTTTTAACGCTGTCAGCGTGATACACACGGGTTTCAATGACTTGAGGGAACAATGATATAGAAAAATCAATTCCACGTTCAATAGTTTATTGTCAATGCATGCAAGTACAAGAAAAACTCCCGAATTAAACAAATAATATTTTTATTAAAACATATTTTTAGATAAAATAATTCATATTTGACAAACATTACATCGGTGGTAAAAATTAATGTCACTTACTTATTGACCGTTTGAAATAAGAAAGGCAAGCACAAAGAAACATAACATTTCTAACCAGCCCGATTCAGTCTACAAAACCTCTTAATTTTTTAAAATACATTTCTTACTATAGATAATCATAACATCACAACTGACTATACTTGTGTACGAATTATTTTACATTTTGTTTATTTTCTTATCAATTCAAAGAGCACTTGGAAACAATCATTCTCATACAAATGTATTTACAGAGAACAGGCATTCATATTCAAGCTATTATAGTGCACGCACACTGCTTTCTCAGCCAGGAGGTTGTGGGACTTAACCTAATTCTTACATTTAACATGGCCAGCTGTCTCCTCCGTTAACCTAGTTTCACGTCTTGGAGACACACATACATCCGTCCTCATTAAGTAATAGCGATACATTATCTTCTGTTCAACACACTTACAACGGGCGCTAGAATTTTCTTCCGCGAGCTGCGATTCCTTCCACATCAGTACAATATTCCAGATTGTATAAATGTATTAATTTACCTTGAGCTTTGTCTATCCACGTCCATGCTGTATAGATTATGACAAATCCTTTAAAGTTCAATCTTCAAATTGAAGGTCTTGAATCAAAATGTACTCACCAAGAGAGATGATACACATTGCTTGAATATTAAGAGAGGCTGACGGGGAAACAAACATACGAATGTATCCGCAAAGCCGTGCAAACTTTTAGTCGTTAGAGTTATGTAAAATATCTAAGAGAGAACACTCATTTTTAACATTCATTTATTATCTGCATAGTCTATAAAAATTGACATTTTTAATAACATTTTAAATGTTCATCACATATTACTTCTTAGAATGATGTTCATAATTTTATCAATGTCTTCTTCAGCCACATTCCTTATAATACCGAGCTTCCCATCTATGTACGCAAGCACAAAATATTTATAACTTTTAAAGTTAAAAATTAAAACAAAGTATGAGCAATTTTGTTTATTATAAAACTGTTCATATTCTTGTTTTAAACATCCTCGTTTCATAAACCCGAATGGAAATAATTATTGTTAGTTTTACAATAATTTCTGTAAATACATAATACACAACAACTTATTTTTTTGTAATTTACTTCCTTTTCTTCTTTGTTAAACAATTATTATTCCAATGTAATACACAATTTTTTATCAATAACTTGCATATTGTTATAAAACTAAACGGTCTGTTGTGATTGTTATTTTTTTATATCAAATTTAAAGCTACAACGTCACTTAACCAAAAAAAAATTTATAGACCAATCTTACCAGTTTGATCTCCAATAGTTGATTGATGATAATAACTTTGTTCAAATTTTTAATAAAAATAATACTATGTATTTGAAATCACCTCAATATAATAGTAATAATAATAGATTACATAGTAAAATTATGAATAATTAACATTAAAAGAAATACGTTTTTTTTAAAGATACATATCAAAAAAGGGTTAGATGGTTTGATAAAAGTACCTAAAAAGAAACAATTTTAATATAAGTATAAATATATCTAATAGAAATGTATGCATAATACAAAAAAACAACTTCAATTTTGAAAAATAAAAATTTACATTTCATTTCATGAAATAACAAATAAACCGTTGTAAAATTATAACTTCTGGTAACTGAAACATCACAATTGTTGAAGATATCTTTGGACTACGTTTTGCTTTCTTAAAAATATTGCTATATTTATGTATTTACATTGACATGGCACAAGATTTCTTCTGAGCTAATGTTGTATGACAAATTAACAAGTTTAATTTACATTGGCTTCATTAATATGCTTTGTGAAAAACCTGGATTTAATTTTTGGTAAAATGTAACAAAAATACAAATGGCAAATTACAACAATACTATGACAGCCTGTACTCTTATAACCAAATTGCATAATATTACCTCTTAGCAAAAAAATTTACTAATTGTCATTATAACAATTCATTTATGAGGAGATGCTTGGATTCAAAATGACCATGGACAATATCTCCAAATGAGATTTCAGCAGCCTTGTCATAGTAACTCTGCAAACTAGTCGATTTTATGAGCATATAATCTGGAACGCAATGTGTATTTAATGTCAATAAGTACTTAGTTTGTTTCAACACTTAGACTAAGTAACATCAATTAGTTAAGTACGACCT
The DNA here is from genome assembly GCA_951813805.1 of Limnephilus auricula. Lineage (NCBI taxonomy): Eukaryota > Metazoa > Arthropoda > Insecta > Trichoptera > Limnephilidae > Limnephilus > Limnephilus auricula. The sequence goes on from OX638401.1 coordinate 7,807,129, forward strand.
CAGAAAATAGACATTAGATATTTATTGACGATTTAGAGTGATTTATTTTTATTGTATTTTATTCTTAGTTTTTGCTACAAATATGCAAAAAGCTTTTTCATACATCCGGTGTGTAATAATTCATGAATAAGTATATAAATATATAAACCTTAAAAAGTATTATATTTGCATTGTAATTTAAATAATGTTCAACAGGAGGCATACTCGACCAACATAAGCTCGCAGACGTTAAAATCAGTAACTACAGATACCAATGTAAAATTTCAATATTTTGTAGTAGGTACCAGGAAAACGCCAGGAGACTTATAGTGATCGTAAAATACTCGACTTGAATACGTTGCATTAATAATTCATAAAAAATCTAAAATGCTGTACTAATAGCCAATAAAAATAGGATGCGCAATATGAAATAAAAACAGACTCGGCTTGTTTTAAAAAACTCCATAGAAAAATGATGTAAAAAGAGTAGTAGGTATACAACATTATAAAAAGACTTGTTCAATATTGGAATAGAATTATGTATTTTCACGCGCCAGTATTTGTTGCGAAACAACATAACGTAACAAAATAATAATGCAGTCCGCACTTAATATTTATATTTTTACAAGTAAAGTCCTCAACCTTCCTCACGAGGTAAACACATATATGTATTCAGGTACCTTGCCTAATTTCACAGGAAACTTGTGAAACACCCCTCGCATCTGGGATGCCCTCATCCCTTCACCTTAAACTTTTAAAATTGATTCTAATACATTTAAAAGTATGCTAACCCATCCGTACCGGCGAAAAGCAAAGTTCATCAATATTATGGTAACACTAGAGATATGGCAACTATTAGTCTTCTATCATTTCTTTAACCGCACACAACAAACAGTGGCAACATAATACACTATTGTCAAATGAAAATGAAGGACTCAAACGCACTTCCTAATGTACATCTATTTATGAAATTACATTACAAATCATTCAATCAAAAATGTCGCTAAAAAGATGAGTTTTTTGTTAACGGTTGTCTCCTTTGAGCGAGTTGTGAGTTAAAAATAATAACAAAATATATTTTTGATGGCACAAATAAATAACTCCACACCTAAATACTATGTGGGTTTATAATATTCAGACTTTTAATATTGCAAACTTAGTCAAACGGCTGATTTAATCGACAACAATGTCTACGGTCTACGAGAGGAGAAGATAAAGATAGAAATATTGCTTTTCTTGGATGGGTTAAGAGTTGTTAGCTTTGGTTGAAAATACACTTGAGAATAAAACTTGCTCACTGTTGTCCGATCACCGCATGGAACTGTCTCACATTATTAATTACGATGGCCGGTTGATTTCTGCACTAAGAATCGGTTCAATTACAAAACTTTTACAAAATACTTGACTTTTAAATTATAACGAAACACAACACCGTCACACCTTTTCGATTGAGTAAACAATAATCTTCATCGTTTCTTCAAATTTCTTCGCATTACAGCCGATTGTAGGGGTAAATCCATTACCCATCATGTATGTATAGTAGATTGAAATGCAGCTAGCAATTCCTTCGGTGTTATCAAATTATAAAATCTTCTTTAAGTACATCTTTTTGATAGGTACACAATTTCATTTCGTAAAAGATTTAAGACTCTCAGGCGCTTTCAATCGGCCCGGCTTTCTGTCTATAGCACCGACTCTATCTGTTTGATCTCGGCTCCGTTCTGGCGGTCTCCCGGACGGCTGGGCGCCTCTGCCGACAGAGGACTGGCTGCTGTGTGGACTATTTGGGGCACCTTGGCGCCCCCGGTGCTTCCGTTGCCGCCTGCCTCTTGAGTGGGCTGCATGCCCATTGTGATGGGGGTATCATCTGGATCCTCGTCGTCCATGTCTTCCTCGTCTATGGGGGTGAGCGCATCAGGATTTTGCGCCGAGACTTCCGGCTTAACGAACCTGAGAGTTTTAAACAAATGATTAAAAACAGTTCTTATAAAAAATTAATAAATAATTAATTAATCATCTAGCAGAGAATTAATCTATTTTAGCATTCTGCAAGACCACCAGCGTCTTGCATTTTCAAAGGATACTGTATAGGACTTATGCACTTAAGAGAAAAACCGCTAGAAGTGAGATGTGGGCTTGTCTGTGTCATCAAATTTATCCTTACGCCGTTCTTCCATGGAGCTACGTTCAAGCGACGCGATCGCCGCTCGTCTGTATTTTCAAAACTATTATTAGTGTTTGAAATCGCCGCTAGGCGCTGCACTAGCAACATTGTATGACAGGTAGCGGTAGCATCGCTTGTAAATAGCTACGTGAACGATGGGCGTTACTCTGTGAAATCGATCCATTTTCAAATATCTAAATTCTTTCTTGAACAGATAATCAGTTTCATTGGCTTTTCTGGGGGTAAAAAGTATTATCTAAATTGGCAACAACAATTTTCTTTCAAATAAGTAGAGATCACACTTCTATCGATCTTTTGTTTAACGGCTTTATCCAAGTAATTACCAGGGGCGAGCAATTCTTAGACACTGTATATCTCTCGTCTACATTTCCATAAAAAAGTACATATCAGTTTTGTAACTTAAGTAAGTAATCGTAAGTTTTATAATTGTTATTATTTACCAGTTTAGCCAGAAGACATTACAGAGGACAGCCGCAAAAAGCAGATTCCAAATTTTCTCAAGATTTTCTTAGGGACTTTTTCCTATTGCGTGATATTAAAAACCAACGACAACGACTACAACCAAAAAGATACTATTTTAACCACTTGAAAATTTGAGTTTTATTTTCCTGTGTGATTCATCAATGATTCTCTTCAATTTCCAAATATGCGTTTCTGCTTATAGAAGAACAATAATAATACAAATTATGGGAAGTTTTGAATCAAGTATTGGTAAAATTTCTAGTCTACAGAAATGAATCATTTATATTATAAAATATTCCAATTCTACCTGTAGAAGTACATTGTTTTAGAAAACTACGGTGAGTTCAGAAAGTCTTACAATACCTCGGTTAGAAACATCAATAGCCTTAGGTTAAAGGAAAGGGAGAGTGGTTGGCATGATACCAAGTTTTATTGCATATCTGAAAAATCAATGGCAAATGAATTCTGTTCTAGATTTCTTGATAAACTCTTCAAATATCTACAAGACATCAATAGTGAAATGCGTTATGTAGGTACTGATTAAAGTGTTGGCATTACTACATGTCATCAATATATACAAATAACCTGACAATATTTGAAAAACTCCTACTACCATCATTATAAGCGGATTGTGTTGCTTGTGTAATGATGGATGACTTATCTAGCAGATAAATTGAACCCACTATGCCTGGTTGCAAACCCGAAGCATTTGTCCACTCAGTTACTAACCGGTTTAATTGACGTAAATTTGTTGTGTGTTCAAACAGATGTAGAACGGATTCATTGAAAACAAATGCGTGAGTTGGCAATATCTTTTTGTAACAGAGAGTTCAGTTGGGTTGAATTTTTATTTAAAAATAATGAACAATGTTTAAACTCAAATGTCAATACATGTAGTATTTTATTGGACGTAGTCCATACAGCCAAGTATTACTCAGTTCATTGTAATTGATTAGACTAATGGAAATATTTAAGTGTCGCTATAATCAAGAATAGTGTACCGGGACATTGTTACAACTTTGAAAATAGTTGGGTTAGTTAAAGAATAGACTGTAATGGAAATAGTTAAGTGTCGCTGTGGCCAAGAATAGTGTACCGGGACATTATTACAACTTTGAAAATAGTTGGGTTAGTTAATGAATGGACTGTAATGGAAATAGTTGAGTGTCGCTATGGCCAAGAACAGTGTACCGGGACATTATTACAACTTTTAAAATTGTTAGGTTAGTCAAAGAATAGACTGTAATGGAAATAGTTAAGTGTCGCTGTGGCCAAGAATAGTGTTCCGGGACATTATTACGACTTTGAAAATAGTTGGGTTAGTCAATGAATGGGCTGTAATGGAAATAGTTAAGTGTCGCTATGGCCAAAAATAGCGTACCGGAACATTATTACAACTTTGAAAATAGTTATGTTAGCCAAGGAGTGTCAATAAGGAACATTAAACCTGTCGTCCCACTGGGTCGAATGGTCGGCGAATCGACAAAAACCGTAAACCCTGTGCAGAAAAGTACAGTTTACTTAAGTTTGCAACGCAGTCATTGTGGGACTTTTCTGCGCAGAGCCTATGTTTTTTGTCGATTCAGTACCGATACTAAGAAGAAGGGCTAAATTACAAATTACAATACAGTTGAGTGTCCCTACAGCCAAGTAAAGTGTATTTTAATGGACTGGAACAATAATTATTACAACTTTCAATGTAGATGAGTTGCCAGAGGGGGATCATCGTTCTAGCATCTCCTGTCTTTTTCATATTCATCCCAGCCAAGATGTTAGGTATGACCTCTCTCTGGGTCTACTATATAGTTGAGGGACCCTATCATTCTGCCTATCATGTCTTAAGTAAAAGGCAGCAAGGAATTGGCAAAAGTCACTGTTCCTAAAGCCAATGTTCTGCCCTCCAAAGAAATTATGCAGAAAGGTTTACCGGAGGTCACTTACAAAAAAAAAGAATTGTTTTAATTAATCAACTATCCATGTCATTACCGTTTCATCATGGGCGCCATGAAACTAGTGATGGTGGCTATCCCAAAGAAGGCGCCGGCCATGAAGAAAGACGTGTCGTAGGAGTTGGTGGCATCGTAGACCGCCCCGGCCAGCGGGGAGCCCACAATCGCCGCCGCACCCCTGAACAGAATCAGCAGCCCAAAGGCATTGGTCAGCTTGTCGAGACCTAGAAGGTCCACCAGGATGATGGAAGTGAGGGATATGTAGCCAGCTGGAATCAGAAAAAGTACATAGATTAATAAATACCGATTGGTGATTACTATAAATACCGATTGGTGATTACTATAAATACCGATTGGTGATGACGGCCGTCCGTCGTCTAGTGGAAAGGCTCTTGACTCCCAATCGGAAGGTTGCGGGTTCGAACCCGGCGTGCGCAAATAAATTTTATTTGATTAATTTGTTGTATTTCACAATTAATTCATAAAAATAATATATACTATATTTGCGGCATGTTCCAGAGTGGAAGATACTCTCAGTATCGCCTTGGTGTAAGACCACCATTCAGAATTGAAACGCTGCTTAATAATGGCTTTAGCCGTGTTTAGTGACTAGATCTGAATAGCCAGGTACTTCCCCACCTTCCTCTTCCCCACCTCCTTCACTTCCCCACTTACCTACAGCCTCACAACATACCCCAATTGGGGATGCCATAGTATCACTGGCTCCAGACGGGAGCAGTTAAGACTCTTGTGAGGTATTCTCTATAAAAAATAAACTATGCATTTAGCAATTAGATCCAGTTTAAAAATGAAATAACAAATAGAACATATGTTTTGTTGATAACATAGTACAACAAACAAAAAAGTAATCATTTTCTTGCCTCTCCCTCACTCGAATTAAAGAAATGAAATGGCGCCAGCTATTCCCGTTACCGTGTTGTTTCTGCGGGAATACTAAAAGCAGCTATAAGCATGTAATAAATAATTTTTCATGTATGTAAAATGTTTCCGTATATTTAATAAAAATTTTGAAAAATATTGAAAAAAAAATATTTGTTTTGGGTTTGAAAATCTGATTTCTTAGAAATATAAATGCTTTAATTTAATACTGTAATATAACACATCTTGTCTTTGCTAAAATCAATAATTTTTTTGATAATACTTTTTTACAAGCCTAGACAAAATATAGAATCAGGCCTTAAAAAAAAATTTCTTTAAGTGCAAAATCTCCTGCTTACAAACCTCTTTTCAGATACGATTTTATTTTATAATGTGGCAATTAAGTTCTTAAAATTATGATCGGAAAACATTTCAATATTTGTACCTGGACATCACAAAATAAAATAAAACATGCATTTTGATAATGTTTTTACAAAGTAAGTATTCCAGCCCTCAGTATAATGGAAAGCAGGAAGGACTTATTGACTTACATATGGCGAAACCAAAGAAGATAGCCATGACGATGTAGGAGGTGTAGGAGGAACAGTAGGGGGTCAGCGTGACGGCGATGGTGGAGATGACGAGACAGATGTTGTTCAGCAGCAACGAGTTCATCCAGGGAAAGTCGGCCACCCAGCCGCAAGCCACTCGGCCCACAGTGTTGGTTATGCCGATTATGGACAGCAGGAAGGAGGCACTCTCTTTTTCAATTCCCTGAAAATGTTAAATAATTTTATTATTATAAAAACGTGAAAGGCGATATTTGTTTGTAAGTTGTTCATATTAGAAAGTAGTATAAAAGTGAGATCTTTGGTGGGAATCTTGTAATTTCACTTCTGGCTGCCGTTCTGTACAATTTTCAATTTTTTTTTTTTTTTAATGCGACTTTAACCCTCATGTATAAAGAAACTGTATGAAGGACAAGGTCAGAATCGCTTGCGCCAATATCATTCTTGATGTAACAGTTAATTTGATTAATCTAGCCCTTCTGAATATTTTTTAAAGTAATTATCTATGACATTCGGGATTTATGCTTTTTGCTCCTTACCAGCTGCTAACTTTTTAAAGAAGTATCAATGTCATTAGTTCTTTGAAAACACCTTTGAATTGTTGTTTTCATGTAGGTGTATATTTAGGTTTGTGAAGAAACATAAAAATCAGTTCATATTCGTATAAATATTTTATTTTTTGATTTTTGTTTGCCGAATGGGAGAATTTTTTTGTCTGTTTGTTAAAGTTAGCTATTCTGGGAAAACTTGTAACGATATTATCATGTAATATGTATGAATATATAATAAGATACATTATCTGAAAAACAGAACACAATCGCAAAAAAAACTATTATTTTGTTTTTATACGGATATTTGCCCAAGAGTCAGGGAAGGTAATTTCCGCGCGATTTTTCCAAATAAGCCTGGCACGTGACAGGTTAAAATGAGTTTGAAACAATTTTGAAACTTTTGAGTCGACTTAGCCCGTCTTCCCACGTCGAGCAAAAACCAATCCTGCGCATCCTGCGCAGAAAAATTTCTGCAGTTTGCAGCGCAGTTATTATAGTACTTTTCTATACAGAATCTCCGATTTTTGTCGATTCCTTACTGTTACCGAGGCAGTAGGACGACGGGCTTACATGAATCATGCATTGAATTTAAGTTAAATAAAACATGCTGTTCCTAAATTAAAAATTCTCTGACAGGTGCAAACAACACTTTCGCAACTTATTTTTAATTTCAGGACTTTAAAAAAAACTTTGAATTTTTTTATTTTTTTTTATTTATTTATCAAAAAAATACATTTGTACAAAATAAGGGTAGTCCCACAAAGCTGTCATATGGCAGCTTGTCTGTAGGTTCTACAATTTATCACTCTTAATATTATACATTAGGAAATATTTGTTAATACATATTATATAGTTTTAAGGACACATTAGGATAGATCACGTAATAATATTAGATTATTTGAATTACATCTAGAAAGATATTTCAATGTAAATGCCTAATAAAAAGATATATAGGCAGCTACATTAAGATAATCAATTCAACATATTTAAAAATACATGGAGTTTTCGTTAATTAACCACATTTTTATCATTTTAGGGCATAATCTGTCATTTTTTTTCAAATTTTAAGTTTTTATTTATTTTATTGAAAATCACTGGTATTTGGTATTCAAGAGTACGGCTTCCATATTTATTTAATATTCGAGGAGTTTTTAGGCCCTTTCCTTCTTTAAATCTTGTGGTATGTTTATGTACCATTGGGTGTTTATATGAGCTTTCCCCCGCGTTATCCATAATAGTAATGAACCAAAGGAGACCTTTTGTTGTAAGTATGCTCTCTGAGCCATATAATAGTTTTAATTTATTTCTCTCTTTGTAAATATTTGGTGTAACAATTTTTTTTATTATGGCAGTTTGTAAATTTTGAATATATTTAATGTAAATAGTGCTTGCCTGTCCCCAGGTTCGAATTCCACATCTAATGATGGATAAGCAAAGAATTCAATAACAAACACATTGACATAAAAATAAAACAGAATTTGCCTGAAATAAACATTAATAAGATTTCTAAACGCGACCATCACACCGCCATGAAAAAAATTACTTATTGCTACCATTATAAAATATTATCTTCATTGGAAACCGATTAGTGCCATCTCTTGATTAACGGTGTAAGCATTGTGTCAGCTTGCAACTCACCAATATAACGGGCCGTGGGAAGGTTCAAATATACTCTAATTAATTTTGAAAAGTAGGCGTTCAAGTGTGAAAGCTATCTATCCACTTCCAGTGGACAAATCTATCTTTTGACTTGGACCGAATTATTAATCTACTGAATTGATTTTGATGACCAAATGGGAAAACCAGTGGAAACAACCAAGAGACAGAAGAGGCTGCGTCAAATAGAATAAAAGAAACATGATAAGGCCTCTGAGAGAATAATTAGGGACTCGAGCCGGTGGAGAACATTCAGGATGTAGTACTGAGATGATAGTGACAGATTTGTCAAATGAAACCAAACTTACATTGAGGATAGCAGCATCCACCAGATAGACAAAGGGGACGTAGAGTCCGGCCATGCCAAACAAGTTGGATACTCCGATGATCATGAAGGCCGGGTTCTTAAGGAGGCTCATGTCCATCATAGAGGCCAGGGCCGACTTGAAGGACTCGGGGAGATGGCAGCATGGGCAGAGGTCGTAATCTGGAACAATCGTTGACATTGTTTAATAATATATAATCACAAGAAAGTCATCTTTCACAGGCAATCAACAATCGAAGTTTTTCTTTTACATTTTTATTCATTATTAACGTATAATTTTGTGTAAGGCAATTCATAAACAATAACATTAAACTTTAGTTATTAAAATAATAATAAATAAAAGCCAGAATGTGATTTACTACAGTATATTACTTATCGATCATCAAACTAAATAAGTTCCGAGCGCAACTTCATTTTATAGTGAGGTTAATTAATTTGCGCATTAAATTAATATTTATAAATAGCGACAGTAAAATTAGTTTTTGGATATCTCTAAAAATGACAAAGTTATGAGCTTTCAAAGTGTATTTGGTAAAAACGTCTGCAGTGACGCCTCATGACGTCACACGAGATACTATTCGGTACAATTCATAATTCTTGATGTCACATATATCAACATTTTAACGGCTTATATATAATTGATACTAGTCATTACATCACAGATTTCAGGGAAAATTTTGATTTTGATTTATTAAATAAGAGAAAATTAGAAACATGCTTTTTTGGGCAGGAGGTAAAGCTACGAGTAAGTGTCCACTTGAGACAAAACAGTCTCGAGAGTTGTCTCGAAACTGGACTCTCAAATGGATATGGGCCTGAGAGCGCTCTCCGATACTAGCCGGTGCTGGTCTCGGAGACTGCCTCGAGAATGCAAGTGTCACAAGTGGACGTGTTCATTCCTGCTCTCGCGATTTTGTCTCCAGTCTTCCGGCGTTGTTGGAAGAGTTGAGACTTTTGATTGAGACTTCTGATCAAAAAGCTAGTATTTTTATGTTTATTTGTACTTCATCTTTCCATAAATAAATATTTTTTGTGCTTATTTATTTAATAATTAAAAATGAGAGAGTGGGCGGAAGAAGAATTTTGTCAACTAATTAATCTGGATGAGGAACAAGAATTTTTATGGAATGTAAAACATAATATACAGAATACGAGAGTAAAAAAACCAAAAATATGAAGAATTTGCGACAAAATTTTAAGATTGTGATAGAAACAAAATTCAAAAAATTGCTTTCTTATGATCTTTCGCTTTTCCACAACTTTATATGCAATTAAAAATGCCAGGGCCTGACACTAATCCATTTGCAAAAATTAATTTATTTTTAGAAACAAACATCTAGCGAACAAGTTACATAGCAAATAGCAGACTGCGTATTAACTCTCAAACTAGTCTCAAATGGACGCGGAATTATCTTGATCACGAGACCCAAGTCTCTAGCGAGTCTCCGGCAGCAATTTCGATACTGCAAATGATCTCAAATGGATAGTAACCTGAGACCAGTCTCGAGACTTTCTCTCGACATTATGTCTCAAGTGGACACTTAGCTTAAGACTATGTAAAGTTTAAATAAGATGAAATCTTATTTAAACTTAAACTTACAGAACTATGTAAAGTTTAAATAAGATGAAATCTTATTTAAACTTAAACTTACAGAACTATGTAAAGTTTAAATAAGATGAAACTTACGTTCAGACCTTTCCACGTCTCCCGCCCTCCCGGGGGTGGTGGCGGGAGCCAGTGACAGCACGCTCTGGCGATAGTGGGACAGAGACTTGGTGCTCTGATACTCGGGCAGGTTCACCACGGACCTGGAGTAGAAGATGTCCTTCCGGGAGAGGGGACGGACCATCTTGCCCGCAGCCTCGCGAGCAATGCCCAGAGATATCTTGGAGTTGTACATGCTCTCTGTATCCTGGAAAGTTTACATCAATTTATTAATTACTAGCATAGACAATCTGAATTCTGCACAATTCAATTCCAATTTTTTAAATTGCAATTAAAACAATTTTCTGTTAACCCATCGCAGGCCGCAGTCCCCCCGGCGGGTCCGGACTTTTGAAGCGATTTTGTCCCTTATGTATAAAGAAACTGTATGAAGAACAAGGTCAGAATCGCTTGGGCCATTCTCGTTTTTGACACAACGAAATACTAGATAGCGTCTAGCCACTCCGAATAATGCAAATTAATTCACAATGACGCGCCGGGAATCAAAGATGGCGGACAAAATGGCTGCCGCTTGATATAATATGAATGGAGTCCTATTCAAGGTCTATATTTTTTCATTGTTTTTTATAAAAATCCATTGTGGAAAGCATAGATTTGAGTGATTATTAGGAAGTTCGTTGTATCTACATTATTTTGATGTAATTTTTTGTAATATATAACAATTGTATAAAAAATTGAGTTCGTCAGAAAGGTGAGAACTGTCAAATATTTTAGGTCGTATTGAAAAAATATGTTTTTACTATGCTGGCTTTCAACAAGTTAAAAATATGATATAATAGGTGCTTTATCTCTTGAACAATGACGCAGTAATAACCCTGTTATTATTTTAAAACGACTTCTCTTTATGAAACGGAGAGCAAGAACTCTTTTCTCATTGTTTACTTTGTTGCAAATCAAATAAGATTTATTTTAGTAATCCACAAACATTTTTAACGATGCAATATCTCATGAAAACAAAATATGTTAATTGTTTGAAAATAATCTTTCGACACGTACAAATTTTTCGTGGCCGTCTCAAAGAATTAATAACGTTAAATTGTTAAATTTTTTAAAATACAATAATTATTCTGTTACAAAATTGTTTATTCCTCAATGTCTCAATAAGAAACAAATATTTGAACCTTCAACTCTTTGCGAGAATATTGATCAACCCATTGCCAACATCGACTCTGGCACTCGTCCAAAGTGAAACAGCTGGGACAATACCGCCATTTATTAGGGGCCATGTGCTCTGTACATTATGTGACGATCTTTGACATAGTGACAAAAAAACTACACACAATACATGCACAAACATCATCACACACTCACATTACCTAGTAAATGTATGTATCATATCATCGCCGTCCAGGCAAAAGTCACCAAACCACAACACACATTTTTGAGATACTGCAAATTTGAAAATAAAATTTATTACATAAACTTTAAAATGTAGTCTTAAAGTTTAGTTTAGGTACTTAATAAGAATTTCAAATTTTTATCTACCGGTATAATATAAAAATTTAAAGCATGCAAATAAAAAAAATTCTCCAACATTAAAACTTATATATCTCTAAACTTGTACTTGCGGATTGGTGACTTTTGTCTGAATGACGACGAAATATACATACAAATATGTACACTAATACTTCATAATAACTAGTAAACGTATGTATCATGACATGAGCATACAAGTACAAACCAATACTAAAATTTATATGACTAGAAAATGTACATTATATTATGTAGGTAGATAATAAATATGTATATGTAGGTACTTACTACCCACGATGATTTATTTTTATATCAGCGGTGAATGTTTCATTGAAATATGACTAAGTATCACTCCATTTCTCCACAAGGACAGGCGGAAGGGTTGGACTGCCACACAATTAATTACGTCTCGATATACATTCTTTTTTTTCATTCAAATTCATTCATTGTCTCACAAATTACCATCTGATGTACCGATTCTTGAAATGAGCTGATTTAAGTATGTATTTGATGAATAGATCATGCCTTTTCTTCGCGGTAGTCACCTTTTAAAATTTCAAAAAGTTTTCAAAACTAGTTTCTCACCACTGATTTAGTTTACGGTGTCTTATAATTGTATATTCATTATTATAAATTATTTACAAATAAATGTTGACGTTGTTTCAAAACAATTTTAACAATTCATCAAATTTTTTACATTAATTTTCAAGTTCTGTGAACGTTCTATTCAAGTTCTGTTATTATTACAGTTTTATCAAGCAACTGGCCTATAAAGATATAATAACAAAACTTGAATAAAACTTACACAGAATGTTAAAATTAACTTTAAAAATTTAAAGAATTGTTCAAATTGTTTTGAAACAACCCATCCTAAATTTAGCATAAAAGTCTAAATTAATTGCAGCAGCGTAAACCAATTTCATTACCATATAAGTAAAACATGCACAGTGTAAGTTCCAAATTATTTTACATTTGTAATAAATAAATTGTGATGATTCATGGTTGACCCTCAGGTCAAAAGTTAGTTAAAACCCATAAATCAATTGCCAAGCCCAGAAAGTCTTCACCCAAATTCATTTATAAATTAAATAGCAGCAATTCATCTCACAAATAATTACTCAGTTGTCGTATGAGATCATCAGAATATGTCATCATTTTCACGACCCAAATATTTAACAGAGAAATAGAAATTTAGTACTAATTCAGTCGAAGAATCATCATTCTAAAATCATGAGTCTCAAAAATTCTATTATTTTTGGTTTCAATAATGAATTATGCCTGAATAACAGTAACTCATTGTGATTTTTTTCTAAAACATGTTTTTAGTTAATATTTTAATAGTAAAAAAACACTTTTTTCAACAGAAAAAAAAAAATTTCAACAGAAAAAACTTTTTTAGAAAGATGATTGTTGGGATAATTCAACTCCCGTCACGTTTGAAATTGAAGCAAATTAACAATTAACACCATTTTGATTATTTGACATTTCAAAGATCCCCGTTATCCACCCATTCTCGGCCCGTATTAGCATTTGATCAAATTTTCTTCAGCCACAAAGCATTATAAAATGACCCTTATTCTTGAAGGCAGATCAAAATTTGATCAAATGGTTTAAACGGGCACTTAACAAGGGTCCGATCAAATGTGACAGTTTTTTTTATAAAAACTATTTGTAATTTTTTTATATATACATGGTGTAACAGGACGTACCCGAGAGATTTTAACCAGCGATTCCTGAGCATATTTGGAGTAATAAATTTATCTGTCATTTTGCTGTCTGTGACATTTTTTTTCCAATAAAAACGTTAAAAATATTTTTCCACCACGCTTCGCAACTGAGTTTGTTACTAGAGAAGCTCGTTCATATTCTAGCGTGTCTTGAAAAGCGTTGTGTCTCACTCTAGCAGTATGCCGCACGCACGAAACAGCGCGTGTATTCAAACCCATCGCGACAGGGTATTTCGAAGTAGTGATGGTATCAGTATCAGTGTGATCGAAAAAAATCCTGTTACACTCTGTATAATAGTAGGAAAACTTATTTTACAACATTTGGAAATAATACTTACATAATAATCGGCGTTGTTATTTCTTCCTGAAACAGAGTTGGAAGATAAGCGCCTGTTGTTAGAGCTGCTGTCAATTGAAGCCCGAGATGAGGACTTAATGGCGGCCAACGATGGTTTGAATCTGTAAATGAGTCATTAAATAATTACACTTCAATTAGCTTCAATAAAAACTAACTGTGGGATATAAAAATGGAATCCTCAATTCCTATTGTGCGGCTGTCTATATTTTCAGCCCGAGGAATTTGGGTCTAGCGAACAGCTGGCTACATTCGCAGTCTCAGAGTGGATGACTTTCATCTGTATTTGTAACCTCTATTTGCTGAATAAAGACCAAAGTAAAAAGGTTTTTACTTTAGCCTGATGCTTTTCTACTATATAAAACAAATGTACCATCACTTTTACTAGATGATTTTTAATAGATGAGCGGTTTTTGTAAAGATATGTCACACACACAGTTGCATTAGAGCTTGCCTGTGAATTGGTCACGCCGTGGTCGCCTGTTGATACACATATTTAATGTGTGTTTGTTTACACTTTCGGGTACTCATTATTTTATAATAGTTTCGAGCGCCAATCACTGGAGATTGTTTACAACTTGTTTTAATTTTTTTGTTTATAAACTTTCAGGATTAATAGATATTGTCGTGTTTTGTATTGTGAACTTATTATATATAATATAAATAATTAACACATCTGCCCTAATGATGGACACTGTAACGTTGGCTAAAGAAGGAGGTAGCGCAACACGGCATAACACCTCAAAAATAAATAACAAAAATCTTAAATCATATCATAAATAATTAAGTTAACAAAACAAAACATTATAATATACTGTTTTTGATCTCAACATTATTTTTTGAACAATGGAGGATGAATACATAAGACGATATGTTTTAGACATTGATCTGAAATTTTGTATGAGCGACAATGATGAGAATTTTGCGGACAAGTGAGAGAATCCAGGTGATGCTTTGGCAATATGTGATGGTGAAATACATGTTTCGGATTTATTCAAAATAAATGAACACCTGTATAGGTTTTGTTATGTCATTGCGTAGATTTACATGACGAGATTTAATATTTGCTACCCGGTGAGTGAGTTGCCGTGCTAGTATGTTTAGAGCTTTGATTATTCATAAGTTACATAATATTCCATACCTCTCCCCTGTTGAGGTTTTCCTGACTCGGTCGAAGAATGGAACGGAGCCATTCTTAGGCAGCCCCTGGTGTGGAGTGGTAAAAGCTGGAGATGAAACATTCCTCGGCATTTGGCTTGAAGCTGCAGCACGTTGGGCCACCTAATCAACAGAATTAAAAAAAATTATAAGAAAGATGTACATAAAATAATTTACATTGTATCAACTGGCATGACAAATTTCTGTAAATTTGTTAATTGATAATTAATCTCTGAAGTTTCTGTTTCCGTAGTCTGTTTGTTAGAAATTATGCAGAAAAATTTCAAATATGTTTGTGTGCAATAAAATACCAATGCATTTAACGAGTCATCTTTCGTAAGCCCGCCGGCGGCCGGGGGGCGAGTGACAGCTGAGAGGTTAAAAAATAAAATGCGATTTTAAGCCTTATGTATACAGAAACTGTGCAATGACAAGGTCAGAATCGCTTGCGCAAATATAATTCCAGACTTTGCTTTTTATTAGAGCATTCTAGCTCCTCGGAATGCTCTGATATTAATTTTCTATTAACCTCGAACTGTCATCCGACATTCAAAAGGTTAAAAAAAATAATAATAAAGTTTTTGTTGTTTCCATTTTTGTACCAAATAGAGATAATGATATCTTCACTGGAATTTCCCATGCTGAGGACTTCATTTACATATTAAAATTTTATAGTATGATTTTATTGCACGTTTTTTATTTTATTTTATTTTACATTTTAGGTTTAAATAATCTTCTTAACCTCTTGAATGTCGGATGCCACTTAAGAGGTTAAGACCGTATTTCATAGAAAATTAATATTAGAGCATTCCGAGGAGCTAGAGTGCTCTAATAAAAAGCAAAGTCTGGAATGATATTGGCTAACGCGATTCTGACCATGTCCTTGTACAAGTTCTGTATACAAAAGGGTTAAAATTGCATTTAATTTCTTAACTTTTCGTAATGCACCCTATTGATAATAAACCATCTACATTTTTATAGACAGAAACTAAATCTAACAAGTAACATTTTTTTGATACAGCAAATAGTTAGAACAATGAAAATTTAGAACTCAAGCATCATAGGAGCTTAACTTATATATCGCACATTCCATAGAAAAGGGTCGTAAGTCAAAAAAGTAAATTTTACAGGAGAGCAAAAAATTATTGATGAAACAAGAGGTCCCATCGAAAAGAAACACTAATGACATCTCGCAAAGATGGAGTGAACTAACTTCAATACTCTTTTCGTGGGGCATAAATAATCACAATTACTTTACTATTCAGAGATAAAAATTAAATTTTGACTTACGACCCTTTTCTACGGGATGTGCAATATACACAAAATAGACAGTGTTAGGCCTCTGTAATCCTGAACCACCATATAGACGTGAAAATAAAGATTTCGGTAAACAAGGTTTGGTTCTTTTATTGAAATACATATGTAATAATATTTGTATCTTAACGGTGTTTTTCATGTATTATGTATGTAGAAGGTTTTGTTGTTTAGTTTTTCACCTATATTACCTCACCTTGTGTTTTTGCAATGTGTTTTGTGCATTAATTTGTTGTTCTAGAATAATTCTAGATGATGTCTAGTCAGTAGAATTTGGTGCTTAAATATGTTGGCAATGCCTACCAGAATCATGTATTCTTTATAACTGTTGGCTTATGTGTTTATTTATTGTTTGTGGTGAGTTTTTATTATTTTTAAAGTGTATTTATGTTGGTTTATTTAACAACAACTGCATTTCTGTTATAAATATGTAAATATATTGCTATTAATGTAGGATAAAACACCATATTAAAAGTTAATATTTACATAAAAGACAATATTGAGGTGATGTATATAAAATGTGCATAAAAAACGATATGTAATGATATAACCACTCGAGCGTTCGCATTAATAATTTAAATATGAGTCCGGCATTTGGGATTTCTGAGAGTCCGATTAGAATATTTCCCGTCCACGTTAAAAAAATGTACCTCTGAATTTTACTACTGAGACATATAAACTGCTTATAATGTTAGAGAGCCATTAAATGAACTTGTATTTAACCAATTATCCCATATTTTTAGGATTCATAAAAAATTATGTATAAAAAATCTTGAAATTTATAAACATATGAATTCTGCATATTATTTACTTTAAAATTGGTGTACGTAGTACATATTTTATTCAGAGTATTCAATATTAGTATTCAATATTATGACTTCTATGTTGTTTGTAGCCTAGTTGATAACCACAGATATTTAATTCGAACATGCATTTTTTTAATATGTAATAGATGATTAATGATACCATTGAAAAAGAAGATAACAATAATAAATCTAATTTTTAAAATATGAAAATGGGCAAGACACAGAAAAATAATAAAAGATAATGGTCGCAACTGGGACTCGAACCCAGAACCTCACATGTAACCGGAACGTACGCTTTATCCAATTCAGCCAATGCGATCTATATAAGACTGTTGTATTTGTCAACTTTATATTTCAAATTTCAGAATTAACAATATTATCTTTTTTCCATATTATTGGCAGCTACCTTTTTTCATTGGAAACAAGCATTCAAAGAATGTATTTGTTACCTAGATAGAGTCTCGGATAAATATATACGATTTTATTTTTATAGAACACCTATTGACTTTTTATAAAAGTTTAAATTAATACACAATTTTTTATAAGATAACTCTCTTTTTAACTTTTGAAGGTAACCTTCAATGTAATATATATTCGTAAGAAAATATATTTCAATAATTTAAGTTCTAGCTTTATCAATAACAAATAATTCAGATGTGGTACATCTCTTGTTGAAGAGCGAAAATATTAAGCTATCTTTGTGATTAATTGAAGTATATATACAATATGCGGGAAACTAAAAATAATTCCAATAAATGTTTTAAAATTTCCCTTCAAATTGGCCCCATTTCGGCCAGCGAACGTTCAAGGGTGTTTGTACATTGGCCAAAGTGTGGCCAAAAACGCTCCAGTGGTTATTATTATTCAAATAATGTTAAACCTTGCAGATTATAGAGGATGTTAAGCATCGTACTTGAGTTAATTTAACCAGTGATTCCTGACATTATTTGGAGTAAAAAATGTAAACGAAATTTTGGTCTCCGGTGACTTTTTTCATAAGACTTTTTTTTTTCAAAAACTTTTTCTTCAATATCGAAGAAAAAAAAATCTTCCACATGTCGTCGCTGGTCTCTAAGCCAAGTAAACAACCAACCCCTCACCCCGCCCCTAACTTCCCAATACCTACTGATTTTTATGTTTTTGTAGAAAAAAAAAAAAAAACTTCAAAAATCACCGATCAATAGTCACCGGAGACCAAAATTTTATTTACATTTTTTACTTAAAATAATGTCAGGAATCACTGGTTAAAGTAAGTCAAGTATCATGCTTAACACCCTGTATACAGGGTGTATCGGCACGTACCCGACAAACTTTAACCAGTGACTCCTGACATTATTTGAAGTAACAAATTTTGGGATCCGGTGACATTTTTCATGTTTTTTTTTTCTACAAAAACATAAAAAAAGTAGTAGGTTTTGGATAGTTGAGGGCGGGATAAGAGACCGGGCGGTTACTCGACTGAGTGACCAGTGACAACATGCAGAAGAATTTTTTGTTAGATTTTGAAGAAAAAAAATTGAAAAAAAAAATAGTCATCGAAAAAGTCACCGGAGACCAAAATTTCATTTACATATTTTACTCCAAACAGTGTCAGGAATCACAGGTTAAAGTTTGTCAGGTACGTGCCGATACATCTGTATACAGTAATTATATATTATATATGTAGGTAGAACAATCAAAAAGGGGTAAAAAAAATTACATAATTACAACAACCAGGGGTATAAGGGTGAATATTGACATGTCAATTTAGGTTTTTGTACGTGTATTTTTTCAAGGGTAGACAATAAAATTAGGTAAATTGTAAGTGCAGTAAGTCTGAAATAGATAGGGGGAGTATTTGGATGCACTAAGATAAGTGTTGGTACGAACAACATTGCACATATTATACACATGCTTAACACACATTGAGGACTTACTCTGTGTCTATTATATATTAGGCCGATTCCAGTGCCAGACTGTAAAAAATAACCATCCTCGATGATTAACACACATATTCCAGAAAAATTCATACCTAAATCTAAACAAAATCATATTGACAATTTATTTATTGTTATTGTGTTTAATTCGTAGAACTCCGGTAATGTTTTATTTTCTTTTCAAACCAATTTCACCAACTCATCTGAAAAGCAAACGCAAAACACACAACCTCTATCTCCAAATTGCAGGAAAATAACTACTCGTTCTTTAAAATGAGGCAGATTTAACTACGAAACATGGAGAGATATGTATGATTTTTTTTTCGATTTCACTCTCTTATTTTAAAAGCTAATTCAAAACACCAACGTCTATCTCCAAATGCATGATTTACTTCACATTGATAATAATTTTGTGAACAGAGGGTCGAGAACCCAGGTCGAAATCACTGCTCGAAATCTGCTCTGCTCCTGTGGGGTTGGCATGTTGAACAGGGTGGGTGTGTTATATGTATGTTATATAGGATGTGGATGTTGGGTAGGGTGGTTATGTTGGATAGGATGAGGATGTTCAGTAGGGTAGGCATATTGGATAGGGCAGGTTTGTTGGGTAGGGTGGAAATGTTGGTCTTGTTGGGCAGGGTGGAAATGTTGGGCAAGTTAGACAGGTTGGATATGTTGGATAGGATGGGGATGTTGGATAGGGTAGGCATGTTGGACAGGTTGGATACATTGAGTATGTTGGTTAGGATGGCGATGCTGGATAGGGTAGGCATGTTGGACAGGGTGGATACATTGAGTATGTTGGTTAGGATGGGGATGTTGGATAGGGTAGACATGTTGGACAGGGTGGATACATTGAGTATGTTGGTTAGGGTAAGTATGTTGTAAGAATGGGTATGCTGAAAAGGAAGGGGAAGTTGGCTAGGGGAGGATTTGGGCAGGGTGGAAATGTTTGGTCGTGTCGGACAGGTGGGTTTGTTGGGTAGGGTGGGAAGATTGGATAGGGTGAATATTTTGGGTAGAGTGGAAATATTGGCATGGGCAGGGTGGACACGGTAAACACGGGCGTGAGGGTGCTGGGCGCCAGCTCTAGGAGACTGAAGGGCGATTGTATCTCAATAATAAGACATACCAATTCGGGGTCCTGCCTACCGCCGTCCGACTCATTGTGCTCCTGCATCTTGGCCTCGCTGATAGTGGGCAGTGTCGGGATGTTGGGCAGGGTGGGCATGGTGGGCACGGGGGTGAGGTTGCCAGGAGCCAGCTCGTTGAGGTTGAAGGAGGAGTGCACGCCGGGGTCGACATTGAGCGGCATCTTCATGCGCTTCTCCATGGTGCCGTCAGGCAGTTGCACCACGAAGTAAGAGCCGCTGATACTGCCGCGTTCCATCTGTGCGCGCTTTACCTCCGCCAAGCGTTGCAGAAGTGGCTTCACGGTCGGCTCCTGAACAACAAAAAGAAAATTTGTCATTTTTTTAAGCTCCTTTATAAGCGATTAAAATGAAAGAGAGCACACGCTAATACTAAAATAAAAAAATTATAATTAATAGGCAAAAATACCTACCTCTAAATACAGAAAAAAACATTTTTTACATAAAACTGGATTGCAAAATAATTATGCAGTGTAAACATGCGATTTAAATTAACTAAAATTTACTATTTTGAAAACAAAATGTAAACTCATAACTGTTTTAAAAAAATACGAGAATTGCTTTTTTGTGAGTTCTTTCTGTGCTATTGAAAGTACTGGTTACCTAAGCTGGGTATGCATGGTTTAAAGAAGTACATAAACGAATTGGTATTGACATGATTATTGCAGTGAAAGATATTTTTAGTTCTTGTGACTCTATTAGGAACAGGAAATGAAATCAATTGCAATAATACAATAATACAAGGCTGCCAATAAGGGAATTAATAATTTTGAAAGGAATAAATGTAATAGTTTCTGAGAATCGGATCTAACAGTTACCTACCTACTCGCATTATGGGTTACACAGTAGGGTGTGTAATTTTTTTTATTTATTTTATTTACAAGAAAAAATTTAACATTACAAGTGATTACATTATGCAAAGTTATACAATTATTCATTATTATTCTACTACTCCATAAGTTGAGCTCTAGGAGCTCGTGTTTATGGGGGGTATTTTATGTTTTTATTATTTAATTTTTTCAACTTTGAAATTCAGAAACACCTGGGGTCTCAATATTTGCATCTTACAAAGAAAATAAGAACTGCATATAAATTTATTTTTTTTAAATGGTTTTATTAGCTCGCTAAAATGCATTGAAAATCAGAAAAACACCTAAAACATGTATTTTTAAATTACGGTAATTAATATTTTTTCACAATAATTACACTGTTGTCATAACATGTTATCATACAATTTTGAGCATCCATTATTTTTTATTTGTTGTATTTTGTTTTGTATTCGTTGAATTGTAAAATTGAAAACAATGCGTAGGTTGGAAATTATTTTATTATAAAGAAACGGATATTGCATAAACGCATAATTCATATGCAAATTTCAGGCACGTTTTTACGATAGTGCACATTTCAAGTTATTCTACTATAAAACCATTATGTACGCAAAATAAGTGCAAACTTCTGAACTGTTATAAAAATACTTCAAGAATATATTCATCGAACCGCAAAAACTTTGAAGAAATTGCCAACACGAAATCGAATACATCAACTGGAAATTTTATTTAGAAGACTCTTTGTTAAAACGTAATATATTGTGCCCACGATCAGATTCGACATATAACAGTCGTTTTCGGCATCCGAATTTCTTCTTGCTACAACAAGCAACTGGCACATCTTATTTGAAAAACTGGTTGTTGCGTACTAAACTAAACAAATGAAAAAGTATAATGAAGTTTTTAATGCACATTTTAGCATTATTTGCGTGCCTAATATACTCGTATAAAGACTTCTTTAGTATTAAGGACCCATTGACCAGAGGCTGAGAATTAAAGTTACTTGCAACTGTACAGGGTGGTTCCGATGAGAAAGATCGATTATTCCCCTATCAAATTTCTTAAACTAAAAATTTAATATGGATTTATTTCATTCAAAACTTGCTTTAATGTATACCTACATTCAAGTAAGCAATAAAAATGCTCAAAACCCATGATGATAAATTATTAAAATTAAAATTCAGATTTGAGTGAATTAATATACATAATACAATGGTCGTCTATTACCGAGAGATTTAGATGATAATATAAAACAGTATCTTTCACAAATTAGGTCAATTCTCGATCCAATCGTACAGCATCCGGCATACATGTAACAATCTCGTAACTGGGGAGTTGCCTAACCAACCCCTAACAATACTCAAGTACCAGGAACCCGGGTAGCAGAAGTAACAAGACGGCAGAGTAGTACGGTGTGCAGGAATAAGTAATCATTGATCCGACTGGAGGGAATACTTCACGGCATACCTGGATCCCGCTTCCTGGAAGCTCTGTATTCTATAGAATATAGAGCCTTGAACAATATTAGGTCATACTCCTGCCCGAAGGAATCGTGTGGGTGGTTTAATTTCTTTCACTTCCGCGGTAGTAGGTATTTCAAACTCACTTACTTTATTTAACTTGTAATAAAATCTTTCGCTTTGAAATTATGCCCCAGATTCGAAGTTTTAAACTTTTTTAACATTCGACTTTTGCTGCCCTTTTCTATCAGAGGTTGGCTGTACATCGCTTTTTAAAATATAATTACCCTTCAGGCAAATGATAATATTTATGCATAGCTCTTTAACATTGTATTTTATCTAATGAACAAAAACCTCATTCCTTTAAACCGATATATCTTTTCACTTTGGTAAAAATCATTATTAAAAAAAAAACAATTTGCGAATCTCCAGTGCCAATGTTTACGTTTCCTTTTAATAAAATGATTCTTCCACTCAAAAGACAAGGAGATGAGAAGATGAGAAAGACTTGCATCACATATAGATATATATATATATAGGATGTCACAGAACGTACCCGAGAGATTTTCCCCAGTGATTCCTGAGCATATTTGAAGTAATAAATGTATTTGTCATTTTGCTGTCCGATGATATTTTTTTTCTATTAAAAGCAATAAATATTTTTTTCGATCACACGTCGCTACTGATCTCATAGCTATCGCAAATACCCCGTCGCGATGGGTTTGAGCGAAACATGCGCTGTTTCGTGCATGCGGCATGCTGCTAGAATGAGACACAATGCTTATCAAGACGCGCTAGAATATGTACGCGCTTGTTTTCTAACAAACTCAGTTGCGACGCGTGGTGGAAAATGTTTTAATTAGAAAAAAATAATGTTTCGGGCAGCAAAATGACAAATACATTTATTACTCCAAATATGCTCAGGAATCGCTGGGTAAAATCTCTCGGGTACGTCCTGTTACACCCTGAATATATTTATGTTACGTATAGTTAGGATCCCTACAAAGAGATTAGTGTGCAATATCCAAATAAAAATATTTGACAGCAATGCCTTTTCAGCCTTTCAAGTAGGACCGGGATAAAAGGAAGAACTCACCCTTCACGCCCAAAGTGTGATGGTAAATTATGAGTTACATTAAAACATTAAAAAGATAATTGTAGAAACTTCAAAATAACGAAATGTACTATCAATGATAAATTAGATAGTTAAAAGTTTTTTAATGTTATTTAATTTGCAGATTTGGATAATTTGACTTTTGTTTTTACATGCACATTTAAATAACTGCATCATCCTAATTAAATGTGCATAATGTGCTATAATAAAGGTCAAGAAATCAACCAGTAATAGATGACTTTAACTAATATTAGTTAAAAAATATATACTAGACAATCTACTAGAAACGAAATGCAACTAAGTTCAATAAACAATGATTTATTTAATCGATACAAAGAACGAGATGAATGGTCGTATTATCGCATCCCTGAGATTTTATTTCTGGAGTTTATCTGAACTCTTTTAACTGTCGAAGTTCGAGTGTGAAAAGTGTAATTCAACACGTAGCGTTCGTTCAAAGAGAAGTTTTCCAGTTTGGAATAGTGATGGGCACAATCGTAACATTTTGATAAATTGTCGAAATTTTCGATTTATTATTATTGATTTTAATCGAGGCTCGGCTCAAAGGCACCATAATTATTTTACGGATTAAAATATAATGATCAAATCTTATTTTATAAACATAATGTAAACATTTGAATAAAACTGAAAATAAACTCAAAAACCATAGGGTATTCAACAGTTCGGTACATAGGTAATACGGTACCTTTTTTTTAAATAAATTTCCAACGTTCTACATTACAAATGACTTATCTGTGAGTTGTAGTTAGTTATAGAATAATAAAGATAAAACCAAATAACTACCAACTATCTGCCCTAACAAAATACGATACTTTTATAATGAGACCAACTTCACAACAGTGTGGGGTTTTTACTTTAATTGGATACAACAGCGTCATCGTAATTTATCGTGCAAATTTGTAAACAAGTTGTACTTATATTCTTTACTTTGTGGACAACAGAAAATATCTTAAAACTTTGTGCGTCTCAATCGATTATTTTGATACGAATTCTTTCGAATGATTTATTTGATTCAATCAATTAAAAATCGAAATGTTTCACGATCACCAATTTATTCGAAAGAATTTAAATCGAACCTATCATTTGGAAATGAATATCCACCTCGATTATTATATTCAAACAAAAAAATCACCAATTTTATCGAAATACCTTCTCGATTATTATATTCAATCAATTATAAATCAAAATGCTTCAAGATCACCAATTTATTCGAAAGAATTTTAATCGATTATTGTGAGAATCAATCGAAAATGAATAATAATTATTATTATTATTATATTATATTCAATCAATTATAAATCAAAACGATGCACGATTACCAATTTATTCGAAATAATTTTAATCGATTATGATGAGAATCGATCTTTAGAAAATGATTGTCCAACTCGATTATTATCATCACTAGCCTCGGTCCGTTAGATGTGCCGGCTACAAGTCTTCGTTAGATCGAGTAATCTGACCGCAAGTACCTACAGCAGCATCCGCATTTAGCGAGATGGACCTCCGACTTCCGACACAGGCGCACCATTATAATATCCGGCTATCAATTATCCCTGTTCACACGTAATGACTTATGAACTAAACTTTCTAGGGAAGTTAAAAAATACTGTCATGTTTTGTGTGAATGCCGCAGAAGATACGAATTTTTCAGCATCGGTGGGACCACGGTATCCTCGACAGGGTAATGTTATGTTACAAAGGGGTTAAATCACGCAATCTTGACGCCAACTCAAAGCTCCATAATGCGAATGTTTCCTTCAATAAATTGATTGTGGCGCGCGCTGTGTGGCATGTTGCGCAGTCTTGTTGAAATAAAAGCTCTTCTACATGAATGGCATTCAATTGGAGAACACAAAAGTCATTATGGATTTAAAAAGCAAACCAAACTTAGAACAAATCAGCTGTCAAATTGGCTATCGCTGGAAAAAGTATCGCTAATAGGGTATTTCCACGATTTTTTATTGCTTAAAAAATTAAGCAAAAAATTATGATTATTATGGCATTTTTATTTTATTTTTATGTTGCCGAATACATTTTCTACAGCGAGTCTAAGTTGCCCAGTTTTGTAATCCCACCAAAACGGCATTTTCGACGAGTCGCTCGTTCTTGAAAAATTTCCGACATTTTTACTTCCGAAAATTTCTACTTTGTTTGTTTGATGACGTACGTACGAAGCTTCGTTGGCAATCACGGGCCGTTTTGGTTTCGTAGGTTTTTGAGCGTTTTTTAAATGAATAAATTTGAATGAAAACGTAAAGAACAAACATTTTAGCACGATGATTAAAATCGGAAAAATAATGATCTTTAAATATTTCAAACATTTTCGACAGAATCCCTCGTTTGTGAAAATACCCTATTGGGGATGCCATAGTCTCACTGGCTCCAGACGGGAGCAGTTTGGACTCTTGTAAGGTGTTCACTATATATAAAATAGTAAATCAAACTGAGCACAAATCAGCTGTCAAATTGGCTGTCGCTGGAAAAAGTATCGCCAATTCGAAAAACATACCTTTAAAAAAGCATCAATTATAATAAACAATATACTATTAAGAATAATTTTATTTTAATTATGTAAAAATCATCATGTGGCACGTACCTACAGTTTTAAACCCAATACCTCCACACTTCTACAACCAAGGAAATGGAAAATGGGGAACTACGGCATGTGAAACCCTGGAACCGTAAGGCACTAGAAGCATTTATTTCCGGGCGCCACCTAACGGCACGTGTTCCCAGTTGCCAGACGGGAGAATTACATTTTATAAATGAGTTTCTTTGGATCCGCTTTGCAAATTAAATATCATTACTTTTGATTATTGAATTAAAATAAATTTTGTACCTACATACTTTATTATCATTTTTTTTTAATAATGCCTTTTTCACCGGGATGTACTTCAATGAGGAATTACTTATCTGCTCGTTCAGAGAAGGCGAAAATTTAACTGATTTAGGAAATAATCTTTTTGCGAAGTTATACTATAAAATATGAAGATAAAATTTGTTATTTGCGAACTTAAATACGCAAAATGAATACAATTTTTTTCTTTTATAAAAAAGACAAACATTCTCGGGTTACGAATAACCTGACAACATTTGAAAATCTCCTACTACCACCACACTAAGCGGAAGATGTTGCTTGTGTTGTGATGGAGGCCTTAGCTAGCGGAGGAATCGAACGTGAGAGGCCTGGGTGGTATCCAAACGCGATGCCCACTCAACCACTGACCGGTCTAACGAATAAACAGTTATGTCCGTATAAAAAAGAAAGAAATGCAAATACAATATGTACCTGTTATATGGACAAAACTATGTATTTATATTGCGTACTTGCACGGAGGTAAAATGTTATTCGAAAAAACGATCATTTTAATCGTAAAAACGGTTAAAAACGGGACTGAAGTTCTTACGAACAAATTAACAGGATTTCAATGTTTATTGGCGGGAAAATATAAGAATAATTTGTTGCTATACGTACGAAATTACGTATACCAAGCAATTATTCTTATATTTTCCCGCCAATAAACATTGAAACACTGTTAATTTGTTCGTAAGAACTTCAGTCCCGTTTGTATTCATGTTTACTATTAAAATTATCGTTTTTTCGAATAACATTTTTCTCCGTGTGGGAGCAAACAAATAATTCATTTCAAAGGGTTTTTTCCTAAAATAATTAAATTATCGTTATCTATAAACGTGCAGATTACAAATTACTTTAAGTTTAGGGGATACCCGGCGGTGATTTTTCCATACAAACGTTTTCCCTATTTATCTCTCTGGATTTTAACCCTAGAGAAAATATTGTTTTACATTAAATAGATATCAACTACTAGCTTGTCGGTACTTTTTGTTTAATTTGATAAGTTACTTTTTATAGAAGTTATGACCTTCCAAAAATCAATAAAATTGACTGGTTTAAACGCCGTCAAAAGACGTTCAGTATACAAACAATACAATGTTTTTTTTAAAAAAAAGCAAAACGTACAGACATAAAATAGTTTTTTCTTAAGTAGTTAGTAAAAAAAAATTGAAAATAAGCCACTTTTGGAGGAGAAAAGTGGTGAATACAAATTCTCGACTTTAGTTGGGTATTAGTAGTCCGAGGTGCATTGTCCCTTTCGCTCAATATCCGGTGAAGTAAGAGTAACAGTGACAGCAACAATTTAGGAAAATCTATTTTTCAAATTTCTCCATCACCCGGGTGTCATCTTAATTGATGAAATTATTATACCCCTGATAATTGATATTTCAAAGCTTCATAACATACGGAAATGACTTTGCTAACGAAAACTGATGTGTTTACCAATACCTACATATAAATAAATATAAATGAAATTTTCACGGAGTCAGAGCTTACTGTTCCAGATTTGGTGCAATCTTCAGACAATGAGATATCCACAAAATCATGAAAAAATAATAATTTTTACGTAAATAAACAGAGCAAAGCGTTATATAGGTATGCAATAAGTACATAATAATATATAACCGTCAACTTTCCTTCGTAATTTCGCGAAAAGAGTATTAATTAACGAAAGGTTTCAGATATCAGCCATCTTTTCAACGAAATCAAATCATTAAAATTTAATTCCGTTGATTTCCTTAAAGTTGAATAACATTAATGAACCGAAATATTAATTAGAAATACCAGGGACCCTAAATCCTAGCATGAGAGCCCAAAGATAAAGGTTTTTTTAAATTTATTTAAATTATAATATTGTTACAATAATACTTAGAATAATAATATAAATTATCCCAGTTATGTCCCAGATGTATCCGTATCTTTTTCTGATTTTTCTGTTTCGGATTTTCGATTGACTTTCGCTAATATTATCTTCATTAATTAAAATATTATAATTTGAGGTTTAACTCTTTAAGTTAAAAAGTTAAAAATAAAATAAAAATATAATAATATAAATATTTATTATTTCGACCACTGGCATTATACTTAGCTCTCTCATTCAAAATTTAAGCGTATTAGATTTGTCAAAAAATTTATACATAAAAATGCAAAATAGTCATTTTTAATACATGTAGGATTATGAAAGATTTTTTAAATATTTATATTGAGGGATCAGTAGGAATTATCGGTCCAGTTAGGAGTTCTACCGAGCCGAACCCTCTGATATTAATATATCTGGAGTCGGTGAATTATTTTCCAATTTGGTATCTGGTGGGTTCACGTGTTATTCTTGTATTGTTTTGTATTTATTATACTTAAATAGTACAATTACATAGCATGAATTGACTAGACTCACAAGATGATCATTTGTGGAAAAGTGTGTGGAAGGGTTAAGTTTTTCCTGTGGAAAAGATTTAACCCAGACATAAATGTCAGAAGAAAAAACACTAGTGAAATACATATTTTAAGTATTTTTACGCCAATGAAGAGAACTAGCTCTTCAGTTTGATGTAGGCATTAATGATGTAGGAGTAAAAAATAATATTGTAGAGTGTACAATAATATAGGTAATATCTTAAGCATATGTTGTGGTACCATAAAACATACATAAATATGATTTGAAATGAAGTTACTGCTTTTTAATTAAATGAAACAAATAACTTTGTGTACAACACTATATTATAATCATACACGGAGAAAAATGTTATTCTAAAATACGATCATTTTATTCGTAAAAGCGGTTAAAAACGGGACTGAAGTTCTTACAAACAAATTAACAGTGTTTCAATGTTTATTGGCGGGAAAATGTAAGAATACGTAATTTCGTACGTATACCAACAAATTATTCTTACATTTTCCCGCCAATAAACATTGAAACACTGTTAATTTGTTCGTAATAACTTCATCCCGTTTTAACCGTTTATACGAATAAAATGATCGTATTTTAGAATAACATTTTTCTCCGTGTATTTATCGACATATTTCGAAACCGATGGTTTCTTCGTAAGGATAATAAGAACATGAACAATTTATTTTCGAAACATGTCGATAATTATGATTATATAATGGGTGTACACATAAAGTTATTATTTTCATTTAATTAAAAATGACGCCACAAAGTTATTTTGCGAAGATTGAAGAAATTACTGCTTTTTGTTCATGATGTTGCGAGTGTTTATCAAAATTATTTAATATTTTTCTTGAATCAATTCTGTTAGATTTTTACTTTTTCGGGATTGGTGATTGTCGTGAGAATTCATATTCTACTATTTCATAGATGGCGCGCGTATAATTATTTTACGGATAAACGCTTTATGCTTTAAAATATTAAGAAAAATAATTATTTTCGCACGTACACAAGCAATATGAATATGAATAAATAGTATTATCAATTCTTCTCTTCTTCTTCGATGGCGCTACAGCCCATATCGAGCTTTGGCCTCCCGCAACATTCGCCTCCAACTCCTCCTGTCCTCAGCAGCTGACTTCCAGTTTGTTATCTGGAGAAGCTGTGCTGCATCCCCTCTTACTTCGTCTTCCCATCTCAGTCTGGGTCTTCCCACTTTTCTCTTTCCACCTGGGTGTCCAGCCATAATTCTTTTTGGGACGCGTGTGTCCGGCATTCTCTGTACATGTCCAGCCCATCTCAATCTGAAGAGTCTCATATGGGCTGAGATATTGGGGGCCTGATATATGTCATACAGTTCTTTGTTGTGCCGGATGCGCCACTGTTCCCCCTCTTTCACGGGTCCACATATTCTTCTTAACACTTTTCTTTCAAAAGTATCCAGCATTTCAGCCATCTTTGCAGTCAGTGTCAGCGCCTCACATCCATATGCCAATACAGTTCTTAATTATCAATTAAAAAACTCAAATATTTCAAGAAAGGCGCACAAGTACAATATTGGATTGAATAACCGATGTAACATGTATTTTTAGCTGTTATTTCTTTCTTGAAAGATTTGAGTATTTATATTCAGATTGCTTGTGTACTTGCGCAAGTAATTATTTTTTCTTAATAATTAAACGCGCGCCATCTACAAAAGAATAGAATATGAATTATTTTGACAATCATCTTAATAAGTAGAACCTCAAATTGTAACATTTTAATTAGTGAAGACAATATTAGAGAAACTCGATCGAAAATCTGAAACAGAAAAATCAGAAAGAGATACGGTCACATCTGGGACGTTGCACTTTACTTGCGCACGTCGGGATTTAAACCCGCGACCTCCTTATCGCTAGTCGTGAGCCTTGCCCCTCGACCACGGAGCCTTTAACCTTAAATTTTTTTGTATTCCATCTTTAAAAAATGTAAGAAAATTTGTACTATAAAATGATGATTCTATTGTACAATTCTTTTTTTACGTTGGCTCCACACAGGAGGCCCTGAGGAAAAAAATTCCCTCAGATCCTATGTCATCTTTGGGGATGCTGTGTGGAGGGTGTTTTAAGGTGAACGAAGGAGTGGAAGTTCTGGGAAGGTAAAGGGTAAGAGGAGTGGGTAGGAATATGGGAGTGAATGTGTCCAGGAGTGACGAATGTGCGAATCTACCCCTCCTACTGCGATGCAGGGTGATGGGTGAAATGAGTCCGGCTGAAGAGGTCTAAATTAGGTCTCCTTAAGCCAGTCTCTCCCGATCCGGTTCGCCAAGCAAACGCACTCACCGTCAAGACCCAGACAAACCTCACCCCGTAAACCCGGGCATCCCTGGGTGACCTATGGCAGGGGTTTTGGTTATCCAATAAATGGTTCCCGGGGCGGCGGTACACAAACCCGCCTCCCAAATCATTTAAATGATTCAACACAAAACGTGTCGCTCTTGTGTAAACCTAATTAAGAAAAGAGTACAGCAAAACCTGACATCATCTATATTATAGATTCTATAAGAATAAAAATCCGATTTTGTTATCATCCGAGACGTACACTTATATTATCTGTCAAATCAATTACGTCTCAAACTCTCCGCTTCACGGTACAAGAAATCGACAAAGGATGCAATTAAGATACTGTTGCATTGTCCCGGCAGTTCTGCCAATCCCCTAGCCCCTTCCCACCCCCTTTAGTGCAGCTGCCATCTTGGAAAATAATATCCCTACGTACAATGCTTTATTATTATTATTATCACCATACCTGAGAATTCGCGGAAAACGCTCCGTCATTATTGGCAGGGAAAACATTTTCTCAGAGAGAAAAAAAACCTGTATTTTATGTTGAACTTATTCAATGCGTTCGGAGAATAACTTTAATAATAATAATAATAATCATGTTATTCAAAAAGGTATGGAAAAAAATAAAAAGGTATATATTTTCAGACCCTATTTACGAGCATAAATAATAAGAATTGTGCTCCTTAGGGGGCATACAATTAATTGCGTGAGCAAAAAATGGGGGGGGTCCCGTAAAATCTCACGAAATCTCATTATACCGAGGGGGGGGGGTCGATAAAAATCTCACGTCAAATTTAAAAGAGTATATATTATTACAGAGAAAAAAAACTGTTTCACTTCTTTTGAAGTGTCCCATTTTACCCGCTGAAAAAATACATGGCTATCATGAAAAACATTTATTTCGAGAGTAAGAAAAACATCTTACGTGAGGGGGGGGTCCTACTAAATCCCACTTAATCTCACCAAGGGGGGGGGTTCTAATTTTTTTTTAAACAGCTCACGTAATTAATGTATGTTCCCTTGGCTACAACTTTTCTTTATTTTGTTTGAAATTATTATTATTATTCTTGATGATGGACACTGCAACGCTGTCCGAAACGTCGACTAAAGAAGAAGGTAGCGCAACACGGCGTAACACCCCAAAAACAAACAACCAAAATGCTTTTGGCCGTGAAAATCTAAAAACGTATCTAAGGTTATACCGTTGGTCGTTGGCAGATTTGTTCAATTTTCAAACGACAGTTTTGTTTAGACAATTTAAAAAAATTGATAGTGGGAATAAACGATCTTTCTCATAGGAAACTCCACGTACAGTTGCAAGCATTTTTAAATTTTTATTCTCAGCCGCTGGTCAATGGTTCTTAAGTTACGGTGTCACAAATATCGCCACAGGCCTCGTTCTACAGAAATTAGTGACGGGACTTTAGTGACCACTAATGAAAATACAGATTTTGCCTTACCCGAGCTTTGCGACATCGTGATGGTGGAACCGATATCGCCACACGCCTAGCTACGGACATTATCACTAAACATCTCGGAACTTCAGTGATAATTCTATAGATATCACTACCCACCTCGGACCCTCAGTTACGATGCTACGGATTACGGTCTACGGAAAACGATACACACCTCGGAATTTCAGTGAAGATGAAACTATAAGAATAGAATAATTTTTACTACGAATCGGTTTACATTATGAATACCAACAAAATATTCTATGGATATATTGAAGCCTTTCCTACCTTTTCCACTGACTGGAATTAAAATAAAATTAATGCAACTCGTCACACGCCTCGGGATTTCAGTGAAGATGCTACGGATATCGACGATATTAATAGCGATTGACCAGCGGCTGAGAATAAAAGTTTAAAAATGCTTGCAACTGTTCAGGGAAGTTCCAATAAGAAAGATCGATTATTCCCGTATCAAATTTTTTAAATTAAAAATTTTGTATCAATTCATTTCATTAAAAACTTGCGTTAATATATACCTACATTCAAGTAAGCAATAAAAAAGCTCAAAACGCACGATGATAAATTATTAAATATCTTGTACTTCTTAAGTATTTTTTGATCATAAGTATTTATGATTTTTCAATAATGTCTAAACAAAATAAGTGTGTAAAAAAAATTTGAAATATTTTAGTTCGTAAGACCTTAAATAAATAGAAAAACTGAGGTATTTTTGTCACAAAACACGTTCTCGGATTTATTTTTTAATGATTTTAATTTAACTTAAATTAAAATTATTAAAACTGTGTTGACTAGATTTTCTATGTATTGATTTATTTTATTTTATGATTATATGATTTGAAATTTGTGTTTTTTTAATAGAATCTATCGTTTGAAAATTGAACAAATCTGCCAACGACCAACGGTATAACCTTGGTATATTAAAAATACTCTTAGTTTTTCAAAATTTTAAAACTGCGTGTACCAGATAAAATAACAATGTTTCAAAATCAATTTATGTTTTTTTGTAAAAAAGAGTCAATACGTCTAGAATTTGATCTAAAAGGGACTAATTTCCGGTATTCTCTGGTAATACACTCCTAAGGTCATCGTCACGTTGAGTTTTTAGAGAAGGTGCTACGGTCAACAAGTCGCGGAATTTCAGTGAAGATGCTATGGTCACGGACTTCATCGCGTACCTTGGGATTTCTGAGAAAATGCTACAAACATCGTCACACATCTCCGAATTTCAATGAAGATGCTACGAATATCGTCATGTTCCTCGGTATTTAATTGAAGATGTTAAGAGGTTAGACTTTGAACCACACGCGGAACCCCCGCGTCTGTCATTCTGTCCCGTTCACAATAAGCTCACGCACACTTACAATACATGCGAATGCGAAATGTGCGAATGAGACAACGCTCAAATTTACCTACAGAAATCGCTCGAAAAGGGGTTTATGGAGAATACACTTTTCTACACCGAAACTTTCACGAAATTGAAATTTTTAAAAATATATATTTTTTAGAAAGAAGAAGCTACGTCGGTAGCTTTTTATAATTTTATAATTGTTTATGAGAGTTGAGTTAGCAGCACTTTTTCCTTAAATAATATTTTTTGATAAATCGTACATGTTTGACAGTGAATGTTTACGTTAATACGAAAGGATCGAAAATTCGAAAACATACCGACGTAGTTTTCACCCTCTAGAAGGCAGTATAAAAAAATATATTCATTTTGTGCAATTTTCGATGTAGAAAAGTGTTTTTTCCCGGGCGCCCTTTTTGTATGGGCCGAAAAGCGAAGTCTATCATCTTAAGGACATCGTTAAACGCTTCAGATTTCAGGGAAGATGTAACGGACATCGTTACACGCCTTGTCACGAATATCCTATGTACTAAGTAAGGATTATTGCAAGTTCAACTCACCTTGGGGTAGACCAGCGGCCGCATGAGCGCCCCGAACACGGCGCAGTTGAGGATCAGGCCCGCCATGATAAGGTTGGCGCCCCGCCAGCCATACATGTCCAGAAGCGCGGTGGCCAAGGGCGCGAAGGCGAACGTGCCCACTCCCGAGCCGCACACCGCGATGCCCGTGGCCAGAGAACGCTTCGTCTCAAAGTAGTAGCCCACGGCCACCACGGCAGGGAGGTAGATCATGCCGAACCCGATACCTGCAGACAAACAAACATACACATAAATAAATTATAAAACACATATATTCCTAATATTTCATATAATTAGAATTTCTGTATAACTCAGGTGCAGGGCATACGTCATTCCTATGTCTACGTACGTTAAATTGTCGTGAAAACAAGCTTATGTATCCAAGCGGTTTTATTTTTATTTTTTTTATTTAAAACACATTGTTATAATAAATAAATCAACAAACAAGTCCCGCTAAGCCAATTGAATTGGCTTGTCAGCAGGTGCTTATAATTTAGTAACATATACATAATTTACATCTTATACCTACAGATAACATTTTTTCATACACAATATAAATATATTTTTTCCGATAGCCAATTTTTCACCATATATTTAACCTTATTCATAGAATTACATTGTTTTATAGTGTCAGGTAATAAATTAAATATATTCGGTATGTTGTATTCAAACGTTCTCTGTCCGTACTTATTATTAAATTTCGGAACTATTAACCCGTCGTTGCGCGTGAATCTAGTGCTGTATTTATGTTCTAATTTCTCTTTATGCTGAGGGGTAAATATATCCTGAGGGGTAAATATATGCTGAATTATTATTTTGTGCCATAGTATAGCCTTAATAAAAAGCAATATGCTTGTAAACGAACTATCATTGCCCTGTGTGGAGGAAAAACGGTTCGGAACTTAGCTGAAACCTACCGTCATTTAGGTTAATTAATTAGTATAGGATCCAACCAATTTCTCTCTCAGTCGGTAATAAAGGGTATTGTTATGTTTTTTTTCTGATACGCTAACAGTTGGTTTTTTGTTGTTTTAATTTAGGTTGTTTTTCAATTTTTTTAAAATCCTTCGTTTATAAATATAATACAATTTCTTGAATCTTTCTCTTTTCTAAGATGAACAAGCAGTACCATCAGAGCATCAGGGGCCACGAGCCGGTGTTTAAATGTAGAATAAAAAGTGAAAATCATCATGTAAAAGTTTATTGTAAAATAAATTCAGAATACTTGTCTAATTCTATTAAATATAGTTGATGTGACCTGAAACCTAAACAATTACCACATATTTAAAATATAATTCACTGAACTAGGTCCAGTGGACATAATTCAGCGACCCGTTCATATACTAAATATTCTTCGAATAGCTCTCCTTTTCAGAAGGGGTGTTACATTTTTTGTTCAATTAGTATTACGAATATAAATAACTTGTCTTATATTTTTATAATGGCATTGGATAGACGTCGCAATTTTTAAAAGTTTACTAACATTCGATGAGTCAATTTCTTCTTTTGAAAGGCAAATCTGTTTTTTGCAGAAGAAGAAATTATATGCATAGATATTCAATTAAAGCTATTAAATTGCGACACGAACCTAATCGTGAATTATAATACTGTTTAATAAATAAAAGGTTTGCTCGTATCACGTTTGACACAGTAAAAAAATTCAAAGCTTATATCGTAAAAACTGTGCGAGGAGAGGATGGGTCTGCCATAAACGGAGGCCGAACAATCAGCATAAGACAGGGACGTATGGAGGAGCCTTGTCGATGCAGAGGGTCCCCGACCCGTATAGGACAAGGGGAAGATGATGATGATGATATCGTAATTGAGATTTTACGTGAGAGCTTATTTTAGAGCTTTGAACTTTCAATGTGATGACTGGATCTTTAATAAGTGTTTTATTTTATTTCTTTTTTTACAGTTGAACATAATGATATCCTCACTGGGATATCGTGCTGAGGATTTCTTTTACATTTGTATTTGGATTTTTTCTAGAGTTTAGCACCTTAGTATAAGAAGCTTTTTTGTCCAAATGTTTTGTTCTTGAATTTTTATGACTTTTGTGTAATTTTCACTAGCAACCAAATGTAGCAATTTTTTTTTACTTCCAACAAAATGTAACAAGTGTACTGTACTAACATGTAAAAGCCCTCTGGGCGTTGAATAAATAAATAAAAATGTTGTGTTCGTAGTTTTTCTTGGATATTTTTGATATATATGCGTGTTTTTTTAATTTTTTATAGTAAATACCTCACAAGAGTCCCAACTGCTCCCGTCTGGAGCCAGTGAGACTATGGCATCCCCAATCGGGGTATGTTATGAGGCTTAAGGTAAGTGGGGAAGGGAAGGAGACGAGGTAGAGGAAGGTGGGGAAGAACCTGGCTATTCAGATCTAGTCACTAAACACGGCTAAAGCCCTTTCAAGCAACGTTTCAATTCTGAATGGTGGTCTTACACCAGGGCGATACTAATAGTATCTTCCACTCTGTAACGTGCTGCAAATACACTAAATATTATTTTAAAATAATTAATTATAAAATAATACAAATCAATTAAATAAAATTTATTTGCGCACGCCGGGTTCGAACCCACGGCCTTCGGGATGGGAGTCCAACGCCCTACTGCTGGACTACGCCGGCCAACCGACTGTTGGTTGATATCTACGATCTGCACACATGCTTTGTTATATTTGTGGGCTTTTCTCTTTACCGGGATAAGCTGTGGTTGCTCAATAACTGGTGCAAAGATGTATTTGATAGTAGATATATTTAAGTGGCAGCCAATATTTCAAAATATGACATCATTTTTATCATAAAGTGAATTCCTCTTTCGAGTGTTGTCAAAATGTCAAAACACGAATTCCCAATTTAAGTTTTGTCAAAAATAATTAGGCACTAGCTTGGAATAAACCCAATTTTACAGCAAATTCTCAATGCTCGTGGGAATCAATTATTTTCAAGTTTCTTGGAGCGAGTACCTACAAACATTCCGGCAACGAGTAATGGTTACAGTAGGTACTCTAGAAAACAGTCCAGCCAAAGATTTGAAGGAAAAGCAAATACATATTTACTCCTTTGTAAGGTTGTTAAAATGAAAATAATAAAATAATGTTAAAATTTTAATGGTATTTAGACTAGAATATACAATATTCGGAGGAACCACGACCTTATTTTTACAATTTTTTTTTTTAACCTTGTGGTAGACCTTAATACTTTCAGTATCGCCCTAGTGAAATGCCATCACTCAGAATCAAAGCATTACTTGAAACGAATTTAGCCTGACTAGTAGAGAAGCATCTTAGTAGCCAGATACTTTCCACCTTCTTTTTTAATTTTACGAATACGAATAACCTGACAATATTTTTAAATCTCCTACTACCACCACAGTAAGCGGAAAATGTTGATTGTGTCGTGATGGAGGACTAAGCCAGCCGAGGAACTGAACACACGACGCCTGGGTGGGACCCAAACGCGGTGCCAACTCAACCACTGACCGGTTAGTTCATTTTTCCTATCTTCAATCCCTCCCACTCCCTTCAGCCTTACAACATTACAATTCATGTATTGGTGATGCTATAGTTCCACTGGCTCCGAACAGTTAGTACTTTCACGAGGTATTTAAAAACAAAAACATGAGTTCCTTTTTAATAGATACCTACCTAGTCCTACCTACTGTAAAATTATTTACTTCTGTTTTACAATATACCATTGTGTTTAATTGCGAATAAACATTAAAAGTTTATATAAAGCTGTGCCAATAAACTTTCAGAACCACCTGCGAATAAAATATATAGTACCTACCTATCTACCACTACGGTTTGGAGAAAATTCACTTGAAATTCTTATAAAAGGGACATTCGAAATTCTGCGAGGGGCATCATTATAGCAGAGTGTCTTATCTTGGCAGTCTCCTCGCGGTCCTTCCCTCCCGGCTCCTCCGCCCTACCAACCTGCCGCCCTTCCTACCTACTGAATTAAGCTAAGGGTGAAGGAAGGTTTCGAGGATCGATAGGGATAAGGAAGTCAGATAAAGGGTATTTTTGGATGACCTTTGAGCATCCCGGTGTGTCATGACGTGTGAGTGTTATTGACTATTCGGTTAAAACGAGAGCTCGATTCGTTCTCGTATGACATTAATAGGCACTTATCATTACAATGTAAATCCTGAGAAGCCGGCAAAGATGATTAAATGTGAAGATATTTAACGTGTTATTTCACAGAATTTTTACAAATCATCATATTTCAAATCATCAAATTTCAACCGGCCCGTGATGAAATAATAATAGAGCTTGAATAGAACTATCAGAGAACTTGAATTTTAACTTTTGAAAATTGACGAATTGTTCAAATTCTGCACGGAGAAAAATGTTATTCTAAAATACGATCATTTTATTCGTAAAAACGGTTAGAAACGGGACTTAAGTTCTTACGAACAAATTAACAGGGTTTCAATGTTTATAAAATTAGAACAAATTAACATTGAAACACTGTTAATTTGTTCTTAAGAAGTTCAGCTCCTGTTTTTAAATGATCGCATTTTAGAATGACATTTTTCTTCGTGTGTGGAAAAAACCCGTCAAAATTTTTTGGCACGAACGTACTGACTAAAACAACTCACACCAATGTTCAGTGCTAAATCTGTGACATGTGGAAGATTTTTTCGTTTGATTTTGAAAAAAAAAAGACAATAAAAAATTCAGAATCACTGGTTAAAAGTAAGTGAAGTACGTCCCTTAAAACTTTGTATAAAAGAGAAAAAAAACTGCTATCAAATTGTGAGTTCAAATTCACGGTAATGCATTATAGGATAGATGCTTAGATCGTCCAAGGTTTCAGGTAACTAAGTATATTATAATAACACACACGTTTAAATAATTCTCTATCATTCGGGTAAATATTTTTTATTTATTAAATGAATTTTGAATATTGTATAGATAGTTTGTTATTTCATCCGCCATGCTAGGGATGTCCCTGTGTTATGGCGGGTGAGGTTTACAGATAATATAACTATGAATTTATGACAATGAAGTTTACAGATAAAATAATATTTGATAGTAATGAAGTTATAATACGTGAGAAGACAATGATTAACC
This sequence comes from Limnephilus auricula, assembly GCA_951813805.1. Classification (NCBI taxonomy): domain Eukaryota; kingdom Metazoa; phylum Arthropoda; class Insecta; order Trichoptera; family Limnephilidae; genus Limnephilus; species Limnephilus auricula. Next base: position 7,846,786 of record OX638401.1, read on the forward strand.
TTCAGACATAACGCTTTAAGTGTGATAAACTATCTAATGAGGTACCTATCGTAAATCAGACATCATAATATTATTATGTATAATATATTGTGATGCGAGTCTACAATTTGTGTTTTCATCTCATTTTACATCCTCCGCGTGTACCTATTTCCTCTTCGACAATTATCTCCGTTACCAGGGTGACAGACTGGCTCCATGATATGTATATCGTTGTAGACAGGATTGTCAAATGGAATAAATAAAATAATTTAAATAAATAAAAAGGAGGTTAAACAGAGGAAGGTTAATTATTCAATGTATTTTTCAAACATTTTCGGGTTACGAATAGATCTGACAAAGAGGTAACATATTCAAAATTTTATAAACAAACCCTCACATAAAGCTAGTACTAACTTATAATATGTAGGTACAATACGTACTGAAAATGTTCATAAGTAAATAAATAATGATCTGGCAAACCTACTAACGAATAGCTAATAATTTATTGTTGTTAATTTCGCGATAAGACACGCAGTGATGCGATAATGCATAACTCGGTGATGACTAATAATACTATCGGCAAGTCACGTGACTGTAGATGGCTCTGGAATGACACACAATACTTTATCATTTATTGTGCTTACTGTAACAGTAAGTTCTAGCTACTGTGATACAAGAATGCGGGTTGTTGCTGGGGAAAATCCCATGGGCACAGGAATAAAATCATGGCCGCTGTGATAATGTCACATCATCAAATAAACTGTGCAATCACTAGCGATATAAATAATGCACAGTTTAGATGCACAAACGCGGTGTCTACAAAGCGTCTGAGAGTAATTTGCATCCTAAGTAACTTAGCATCAGTCTATTTAAAAAACCGTGTGAAAACCACATTACAATATTATTCAACAAGAGGATTTAGTTTGTTGTCTGTCAAGGGGGCATTACGAGAAAATACCGGAAATTAGTCCTTTTTAAATCAAATTCTAGACATATTGACTCTTTTTTACAAAAAAATATAAATTGATTTTGAAAGATTGTTATTTTATCTGGTACACGCAGTTTTAAAATTTTGAAAAACTTAGTGTATATTTAATATACTAAGGTTATAAAGTTGGTCGTTGGCAGATTTGTTCAGTTTTAGAACGATAGATAGAAGAAAATAAATCAATACATAATCTAGTCAACACAGTTTTAAAAATAAAAATGTTAGTTAAATTAAAATCATTAAAAAATAATTTCGAGAACGTGTTTTGTGACAAAAATACCTCAGTTTTTCTATTTATTTAAGGTCTTACAAACTAAAATATTTCAAATTTCTTTTACACACTTATTTTGTTTAGATATTATTAAAAATTAGACATTATTTAAAAAAATACTTACAAGAAGTACACTATAATTAATAATAAATCTTGTGTTTTGAGCATTTGTATAGCTTACTTGAATGTAGGTATATATTAAAGCAAGTTTAATGAAATAAATCGATATTAAATTTTTAATATAAAAAAATTGATACGGGCAATAATCGATATTTCTCATTGGAACCTCCCTGTACAGGTGCAAGCATTTTTAAACTTTTATTCTCAGCCGCTGGTCAATCGCTCTGAATGGGTTTGTTTTTTTTTTCACAAATCTACAGTTTTATTCCGATATTAAAACCCGTTTAATCACAGGAGACCAAATTTGTCCCAGCTCACATAGGTCTCACAGAAATCGTTGTTTCTCCCTTACTATCATAGTCAGAAATGTAATCTAAACGGTATTGGAAAGAGAATACAACAAACTATATATTCAAATCTAAAAGAAAACCACAAAAAATTAAAATTTACCCCTTTCTGAAACCAAAATTTCCGATAGCAATTTGAAAAAAAATTATGGAACTTTGTGAATTTTTTAAGATTTTTTTTTACATGAAACGAAAAAAAGTGAGGTGACAGTAAGGTTTATAATGCATTTATCTAATGAAATAAGTATGTGTTTTATTTTTTCTCATTATCAGTAATTTGAGTTAGAAAAAAAAGTAAAGTGAGCCATTTTGAACACTTTTCAAAGTTTTCACAAAAAAAAATTATTTAAAAAAATACATAGTAATTTTTAATACCGAAATTTGAAAACCTATTTCATCACCTTTCGAAAACAGTTTTTAGTTTTCGAATATGTTAACAAATGTTCCATTTATTTGGATTTTATTGCAACGCGGGAATATTTTTAGCCTCTGACAAAATACGCCAATTTAAAAAAAAAATTATTTAAAAAAATACATAGTAATTTTTAATACAGAAATTTGAAAACCTATTTCATCACCTTTCGAAAACAGTTTTTAGTTTTCGAATACGTTAACAAATGTTCCATTTATTTGGATTTTATTGCAAAGCGGGAATATTTTTGGCCTCTGACAAAATACGCCAATTTTTTTAAGGGTTAATGAAATTTTACAGGGTTGACCTCAAAAACAAGAGGAATCTCACTTTTATGTGAGATTTTGAAAAATCACCTCCATCCCTTTTATCCATCCCTCAAAGTAGAATGTTGATACTTCTTGATGAAATTTTGTAATTTGACATTCGAAAGAAGAGGAAAATTACTATCTACATTTGATTTTGAAAAACACTGCAAAAAGCCTGGGCAATCCGAGATCTTAGTTAGCTATTATTGATTAACTTGTGTTATTTCACAATTAATTAATTAGAAATTTAAAAAAGTGTCCACAGAAGCGAAACTAGCAGTCCACAATGGAGTGCTTATCTCGTATCTATATTACCCTGATGTATTGCAGTGAGGAATGGAACTGGCAGAGGAAGGATCAAAGTAGACTGAATGCTGTTGAAATGAGATCCCTGAAGCGTATGTGTGGTAAAACCATGTATGATCGCGTGAGAAATGTGGAGATCCGCAAAGAATGCAAGGCTGATGTAAGCGTAATGATTAAGATTAATTAAGATAAGAAAGGGACCCTCAGATGGCTTGGGCGTGTAGAGCGAATGAACGAAAAAAGGAGTGAAGGAGAATATATGACGCAAGTGTGAACGGTATAAGAAGTAGGGGACGCCTGGGGAAGACATGGAACGATCAAGTGAATCTCCTCCCTTTGTCCAGGCGAACTTAAACCAGTTTTCGTGTGTAGCTTTTTCTCGCGAGAAACCACAGATGTTTTGCGCGAAAGGTCAGGTGTTCCGAGATGTAAATTTGGGAACTTGGTCCTGCTATTCCGATGAGGGTGGTGTTAAGTTTGTCCTCACGATTCGGGGCTTGTTTGTTGTAGTTTTTAATGTCTCTCAGTTAGTTAATTAAAAATAATATATAGCATATTTCCAGCATGCTCCATAGTGGAAGATATTCTCCGTATCTACCTGGTGTAAGACCACCATTCAGAATTGAAACGTTGCTTGAAATGGCTTAAGCCGTGTTTGGTGACCAGATCTAAATAGCTAGGTACTTCCTCACCTTTCCCTCCCCCATCGCCTTCCCCTCCCCACTACATTCAGCCTCACAACACACCCCAAGATGGTGATGCCATAGTCTCACTGACTCCAGACGGGAGCAGTTAGGACTCCCTACTTCTGCGATATTAATATTTTTTAAAAGTTATAGGAATTGCAAGAGTCAAAAAACAAATGTTTACATGGCTAAGAACTATTTTTATGAAGGTAATAAAATATAAGGATTATTCAAGTTTACGAAAATTTAAAAAACATAAAACTATCCTAACCTAACCTTACCCAATCCACCACAGTGATAGTTTTCCCGTGAAGTATAAAAGTTTGGTAAAGATTTGTTAAAGTTTGTCAATTTTTTATGAATTAGAAAGAACTTTTAAGATACTTTTATCTTTATATAAAAACCTTCAGTAAGCGTTTTAAAAACTGAAAAATTTTAATGTTTTAAATTTAATTAAATTAATGAAATTTAATAAATTTTAATTCCATATGTCGTTTTGTAATACTAAAATCTGAATGAGTTTTTTATTTGTTTTTATTTTGAAATTTGTTCAAAAACAGCGAAATTTACCGATTCGAAGGTAGTACCAAAATACATCCCGCACAATCAGCATGTTGACAGTTCGCTTAAGAAATTTCATTACTAAAGAGGATCTAGGGGTTAATAAAAACCGAATTCCCTTAAATCGCACATTCCATAGAAAAGTGTAGTAAGTAAAAAAGTTTAATTTATTTATTTATTTGTATTTCTCGCCCTGCTGGGCTTTTACATGTGTATAGGAGAGCGAAAACAACTGATGAATGATGAAAAGAGATACTGGCAATCTCTTTCGGAGATGGAGTGTTCTAACATAAATACGGTTTTCGCGGGGCCTAGATAATCACAATCACTTTACTTTTCAGAGATAACACGTAAAATAGACAATTTTGACACTTTTCAATGGGATGTGCAATATTAGTCCAGTCAAGTTAAACATGAAAAGGGGGTCGTGCTTGCAAAAGGTCCGATCTTTCTGAATTTTTTATATGTTGTTAGGACCTAAACCAATATTAAAAAAACAGATTTGCAATTTCCAAAGTGCTGTGCGAGCGGCGGTGTACCCAAAAAACCATTAAATTTTCGGACTTTTTTCAGTTTTTGCTCAATATCTCAGTGAAGGAAGGGTCTGACCGGTATAGTTGTCTAACACTATTTTAAAGTAAACTAAATTTGCCACAATTTGAGACCAAAGGGAGTTCTATACAGCAATTGGTTTTTAAGATACAGTTCTTCGAAAATCAACAATTTTTTCCAAAAAATGATTTTTTTGCGAAATGGTCACTTATTTTGTGAAATATTTTCTAAAATACGATTCCCACCTCAAATATTATATGAAATGAAGTTATAGTAAATTTAATTAGCTTTCATTTGAAACCAAATTGCTACCTGTAGGCCCAGCGGTTCTCTCAAAAATTGCAGATAACCAAAGTCAAAGTGGGTTTCGGGGGAAATGCAAATAAACTGATCCCACGTCTTTTATGGCTTTACTCATCAAACAGTTACAATTTATTTATTTTTGTTATTGTTAACAAATTGTTTGATGGAAAAAGAATAAGATAATTTACCTATCGGGAATTACGTGATCATCAAACATTGTTTTATATACCTACATACTAAAATGCTTGTACAAACATCATGGTACCTACTATAAGGACAAATTACATATACTCGAAAAAGAAAACTAATATAAATCATGTAGGATTGTGTTTTGATGGCCAAATCATGCCATTCTTTTTATCTTAGATGGCACGGGCTTGGGCTCGCACGAAGATGGTGTCTCGAAGGCTGTGATGGACGCTGGGAGAGGCGTCCAGTCTACAGTCGGGTCATCTTTATCGTGTACCATGCACAATTTGCCAGAGGACTGAGCAGTGGAGTCCAGCCTTTCTGCATCTGCACAGCTCCCAGAGCACCCTTTCTTGCATTTACATGAAATTTTTCGCAGAAGTGCAGGAGGTGCGGGATTAACGGTGGTGGGGATGGGGGTGAGTCCCTGAGAAGACAGCTTCCACCCCCAATCATTGGGATTCTAGTTGACACACCGCTACTTCTGCACTTGGAGGTAGCACCTTGCTACATGGCCTGCGGCATATGGCCTGTGGCAACGGGCGAGGTTTATGCTCGTTGAAGTGACAAAAGTCTTATATCTCAGGAAATCCAAAGTATCCCTCGCGATGTCACCCCCATATGAAGCCACAAAGCACTTGATATCTGCTTCTCTCACGGCTTTTGGGGTGGACGAAGGACGACCTCCACTTGGTCAGCAAGTGGTTCACTCTTGCTCAGGAGTGTGGTGATTTTGGTCTTTCCTTGGCCAAACGGTGCTGTGATAGTATAGTACCCGGTAAACGCTTGGGTGAATAGTATATAACGTCCCTGCACCCCTAGCACGGTCGATCGATATGAAGTTACCGACCGATTTTCGGTAACTTCTCATCGTTCCCTAGGACAACTGTAGATCGCAAACGAATAGGTGACAGTTTACAATGATTACTGGTGGTTGTAGCAGGTCGTAGAGTAGTGACAGCAACCAGCTTCGCCCTTCGTGCTCTTCTGTACGTAGACTTTTGTCTCTTCAGCGTCTAAACCATTGAGAAGAACGAGCAGGTCGGCGTCTTCTCCCACTAAAGAGCCGTTTGTACTTCATTTGATTTGTACTGCTGGAGGTCACATTTTGAGCAGAAACATAGTTCTGCATACGTGGGATGTTTTTGTCTCGCATTACTGCTCTCGGGCGGGTCACGCACATAATGCCTTCCATCTCATGAATTGTGTTATCACCATCTAGGGTGTTAACGTTCACCTCCGTATTGTCAGAGACAAATTAAATAAAATTTTCTTTTCCTATTGGTGGCGAGGATTCATCTCGCAAGATCGCCGAAGTTTCAAGCTGCACAGCTACTGAATAAGAACAGGATAACCCCAGCGCAGCGCACATATTTATTAATGTAGTATCTATTAATTCCAATCAGAAGGGAGGAAACAAAAGATCGAGTTCGTACAGCACTATCAGAGCATGAGAAAATAACACACACTTCTTCTTCCATGTTTCAAGGAAGCCACGCATGTTTTTGAGAACGTCAGTCTCAAAAAATAGCTGTACTGACTCAGGGATGACAGAATCAACATTGTTGAAAACATCCTCCGAGGTGGGATACTGACTGGTTTTATACACTTGTGTGCGGGTATCTTCAACGATAATTTCTGCTGCTGCCTTCACAACTCTCAACCGCTCTTGCTGCGCACCGCCCTTTTGTTCCTTGTACCAATCATCATACAATTTTTTATGGCCAGTGTTTATGAAGCAGACGAGTGTCCCTTTGTTGGAGCTAAAACGTTTTTGAAGGTAAGTTTTCGCTGTTCTGACATCAGGGATACAATCACCCCTAATTTGCTGCAGAAGGTGTGATAAATAAAAATGGCATTCATCACTGTTTTCCAATAAGTAATCGTACACATACTCCATCGCTTCTTCAGAATTACTGGCTGGACGATACCCTCTCTTATTCCCAGTGGCAGGTGGTAATCTTAATAGGCTCATGTAGTTCAATCTGTGGGTTCCGTCTGCAGCAATCAGGTCGCCAATGGCGAGGAGGCGCTCCTCCAATCGTCACCTTGGCGTTTATCTGTATCTAAAATAGTTTGCCTCATGCCCAACTTCTCAACTGTACGGACCACATTCCTTCTTGCCAAGGGCAGTTTGCTTTGTTACCCGAGAAATTATTCAGTGATAGCATCACCACACAAAATTCAAATCCCTCTCAAGGTAGGAGCCTGTTTACTTGATAATCTTGTCGATAAAGTCTTCGGTTGGGAAGCAGAATCCCTTTCTTCAACTTTACACACAGCTGTATATCTCTTCCTGGTTGAAATTTTAGAGGAAATTTTTATTTTCTGTGAGACCACGTTTTTGACTCACTTCAATTAGTGTTCGAATTCCTCGTTCTTTGATGATCACAACAGGACCTGTATCGAGGTCCTCACGATACACAAAACACACGCTCGGACGGATAAACATTTCGCAACACTCTGAGAGCTGCCCTGGAAGGGCCGGGTGCGGGTAAGGAGGTCAAGGGAGGGAACAACGAAAACACTTGGGGAAAATCCGTCCGTTATCTGCCATTTTTAAATTTTTGAGTGAACCGCTGGGCCTACAAGTACCAATCCGGTTTCAAATGAAAGCGAATTAAATTTACTACAACTTAATTTCTTATAATATTTGAGGTGGGATGCGTATTTTAGAAAATATTTCACAAAATAAGTGACCATTTCGCAAAAAAATCATTTTTTGGAAAAAATTGTTGATTTTCGAAGAACTGTATCTTAAAAACCAATTGCTGTATAGAACTCCCTTTGGTCTCAAATTGTGGCAAATTTAGTTTACTTTAAAATAGTGTTGGACAACTATACCGGTCAGACCCTTCCTTCACTGAGATATTGAGCAAAAACTGAAAAAAGTCCGTAAATTTTATGGTTTTTTGGGTACACCGCCGCTCGCACAGCACTTTGGAAATTGCAAATCTGTTTTTTTAATATTGGTTTAGGTCCTAACAACATATAAAAAAATCAGAAAGATCGGACCTTTTGCAAGCACGGATGTACATCTTGACTGGACTATATGTATTTTCTGCGACAAACTTCAAGCGCTTAAATATGGCGCGACAAACAATGGGACGAAACGGCTCTTTGCTTAGAATTAGAGCGTAACCGAGACTACTCGTATTGAACCACCCCCGAGAGATCGAAGTGTGCGGGATGGTCGTGGGAGTCTACGGGAATTAATGTGGTGTATCGAAAGACGTCATCATATTATACATAATAGGATTTTGATGGGTAAAATCGAAATAATCGTTACTGAAGCATTAATAAAAATCGCACAAAAAATTCTTGGACATTTTTTAGCTTCGTGTTTTAACTAAATTAATTAATCCAGTTACAATTTTGAATACGGCAATTAATATACGTTTCTGTTAAAAATATTATATTATAGGTAGGTAGGTACTTTACTGAATTCTCTAAGCAACATATCCAATATTTTAAAACATAAAGTTAAATTCAAAGCCAAAGTTCTAGAGTTTATTGAACCGGGTTATAGAAAGAGCCACAACGTAAATTAATATTTTTATTTTTTGCATTTTCATTCAGTAATCAAATGGCGGTTGTAAACATTTCTCCCCACACATTTCCCACACAAAGGCTCTTTGCTTGTACAGTACAAACGTTCACTGCAAATAACATAGCACATACAGGAACGCAGTTAGTAGAACGTAGTAGTAAGTGGTCACATTAGGCTCCCGAAGGATTACTTGAGGGCCTTAATGTAGTTTAAATGTCAGTAGGTTGTGTACACGTTTAGTTAGTACAGTCGTAACATAAGTTAAGGTACGGCCAAATATAATACGAAAAGACATTTTAATGGAATTATCAAACTACATATTGAAAGGTGGGTCAAACCCATAGAGGAAAGAGTCAAAACACAACACCGAAAGGAATGGGAAAGAGCATCCGGAATCAGATCAAAAGGACTAAAAACGGACCAAACCATAGACCTAGACGAAAAAGGCAACAACTAGATAAGGACAGAAACTCACTGAGGGACTGGTAGCACTACCAACAGCACACTGCCATCTCAAGAGACACATGCAGCTGTTGAGAGTGGAAAACACCAATATATGCACGAAATATGAAAGGGATGAAGAGATTCCAATTCACATTTGGTGCCGATTTCCCGCCTCAATGGGAACAAGGATCAGACACCTGGGAAGACGCGTTGTGAAACCAGGAGACCTAGATCTAGCCGAATTTCCAATTATAATCCTTATGAACTCAATCATAGGTTTACTGTCAAAAGAATTATGTAAAATGGGAGATGACACAATTATAGCATACTTCTTTGTAGAAAAAATGGAAGCGGTATATAATATTACGTAATAATCTAATCACATGGTTCAGTGATTCTGATAATAATACGATGAACGAATATGAAACTAAACAACTGAATGAATATATGAAAAGATTTATAACCCAATCTCCAAAACCCAACGACCAAATTCCTGTAAGGAGATATATTTTATGAATTCTGAGATTAAATCGAAGTTACAAGATATAAATACGAAAAACATCTATCGATTTCCAATAAATAATGCCTAATTTATATTAGTTTAAAGCCTAATCTACACTTATTACCTACTATAATTTCAGATTTAGGCTGATAACCCAAGAGTACAAGAAAAACGTTATTATCAGAATAAAAATCAAAAAGTTAACTTTGACTTGATAAGATTGCATTCACTCAGCGATATAACTCCCAGTTAACTCGAAAACAAACTGCCTTAAGGTTAATGAGCTCTGTCACCACTTTGCTCCCGGAAGATGGATGTTTGTAAACTCAAGGATCCGGTACTTGCTGTACTTACTCGTTCAATTAGGGGGGTGGATGCGAGAGCTAATGGTGGTATTTAACTGCTGACAAATAGGCACTATTCACAAGTTAAACACGTCGGAAAGCTTGGAAAAATATTTATAGCTTTTTAACAGCTTTACGAGGTTTGGGGAGAAGATCCGTCATTTAAAAGTAGGTTTAGTTCAGAGTGATAATGTAATATAAACAATGGTTACCTATGGTTGTTTTTTTTTAATGTGTGTGTAATAATTGTAAACTGTGTAATTTTTAGGATTTAGTGTGTTTCTTATCCAAAACGAAGAAATTAAAAAAAAAATGTAGTCACTGAGCCTGAGCTATAATATATATATTTTTATTCGAGGTTTTTTCATATCATCTCTGATAGAAAAAAATCTGAAACATTAATATCTATGGAAAAACACAAAAACCAAATTATTTTTTAAAAATATGACAATTTTTTTTTTGTTTAACTCTATTTTATAATAACTTTTAAAGGTTATTCCCAACGATGTCTTTATATCATTGAAGAAGAAGTCAACATTTGATAATACAGTCAACATTTTAAAGTCAGAAATTAAACACAGCATATAAAATAATACCATCATCACCAGAGCACCTATTTATCAATCATCATAATATGAGGCCTGCTGACTTCCGAAGCTTAGATCATTAATGCTAAATCACTAATTTCGATTATTCTTTACTACGAATGACATTATAAATATGCTTTGGATAAATTGAAGCTTTCCCTGCCGTTTCCATTGAATAGAATTAAAATAAAATTGTTATTAACTTTATCGAAGATACAAACTTAAAATACATTAAAAATATCATTATAAATTAATGAAAACGTTTAAGAAACAACGTTTTTTCATTATAATTTTACGGTTAAAATTATTTGTGACAGTTTCCATTGACCAACTTTTTTTTTTCTTAAATTATTCACAAAATAAATTCAAAAAAAAAAAAACACTTTTGTGCTTTAAATCGTGACCACACTCCGATTGCCAAGCAATTTTTAAGCCCATTGGGAATTGGTACCTATATTTGAGGCGAAATGAGGCACACATAGAATACTTACATTTTGGACTTGTGGCTTACTACTTCGATCGGTTGTCAATGGATTGTAAATGTAGATTGTGCTGCTAGATACTGGATACGAGTAAACAGATAAGTAGTATATACAAATAAATACTTATAACTTGATCGTAATGGATAATGTAGTGGATTTTCATCATCAATTGCTGGTTTATGTCAATATTAATTTCGTGTTACTAACAATATCAGTGGTGGATTAATTAGTAGGTGCCCAATGCGTATATTACATTTTGGTGTACCAAATCCCAGGTCCAAGATCTGAATACCTTAAAATATATTTATTACGGGAGATTTTTTTCTTATATTTTTTGTGTGACAGGTGCGTTTACCAAGTGGGAAAAATGACTATTTTGTTCATCTTTTGATTGTAAATAATCACTCTAAGTCCGACACTGTACAACAAAACATAACAGTAAAAAAGGTACCTTTAACCTTTTTTACATTAGCTCAACACAGGAGGCCCTAAGAAAAAAATTTATTGAATCTAACTTTAATTGGATGTAACTTAAATTGAATCTAACTTTAAATGAATCTAATTTTAATTGAATCTAACTTTAATTGAATCTAACTTTAATTGAATCTAACTTTAATTGAATCTAACTTTAATTGAATCTTACTTTCATTGAATCTTACTTTCATTGAAGCTAACTTTAATTGAATCTAACTTTAATTGAATCTAACTTTAATTGAATCTTACTTTCATTGAATCTTACTTTCATTGAAGCTAACTTTAATTGAATCTAACTTTAATTGAATCTAACTTTAATTGAATCTAACATTAATTGAATCTATCTTTAATTTAATCTTACTTTAATTGAATCTAATTTTAATTGAATCTAACTTTAATTGAATCAAAATTTAATTTAATCTAACTTTAATTTAATCTTACTTTAATTTAATCTTACTTTAATTTAATCTTACTTTAATTTAATCTTACTTTCATTGAACTTTAATTGAATGTAACTTTAATTTAATCTTACTTTCATTGAATCTAACTTTAATTGAATATAACTTTAATTGAATCTAACCTAAACAGTCCCCTTACTAAAACATTTTCTTAATAAACTGGGTACGTCATCATTTTTTACAGCGATTGAAAGATATAGATGACCACGAGTTGAATAAGAAAAGGTGGATAAGAAAATTATGATCCTGACAGAAAAACATGTCTAAAAATAAATAAAAAAATAGAGTGAAAGAGACTATCCATTGAAAAAGAGATTGGAGGTCGTTAACAAAGAGTAGCATAAACTTCATTGATCCCATCAATTAAAAATTGTTAAGTGCTTCGTTAAAGCGCTATAACCCTCCTCCATACTGCTCGAAGCGAACTATAAACAAGAATGCTAAAATAACACTATGGACTACGGTGGCCACTTACGCCATAAAACTTTACAATGAAATACAGAATAAGAGAGTATCCCTAGCTTGTACGAGTGTGATATAAGGAATTTTAAAAGTAGTCTACACATAGTCAGCGATAAAATAATAAAATCATCTTCATGTTTTTAAGTTTTTATGGGTTTTAACTGTAACATATAAATAGAATGACTAATGATTTATTCCTAGGCAAATTTGAAATCACAACTTGTCGAGCTTGAGATTTCAATTGCCTATAAATAACGAATTCAATCTAGCCGAATCTATGTAGTATGTACATCTTAAAATTATGTTCAATAATTTAAAACACACTGTAAAATACATGAAGTCAAGTTTTTACTGCTTATGCGAACCGAATAAATAATTTCGTGTTCACAAATACAAATAAATTAAATAAATAAATGTATGTTCACATTATTTAACCTTTGCTTGTGTATTGAACTTATTATAGAATTTATTCAAATATATTTTTCTAGACTTTGTAACATCAACAGTATTAAGGTGACACACTACTAAGCAATGCAAAATCATGTGATTGTGGTTTGGAAATTAGATCGCTGAGAAACATTTTATGTACTTTTTTAAATACTTCGAGATTTTCAAACACAAATTTTCCTTTAAAATTTTTTTGATTATTCTTTTTATAAGCACAAAAAAAATATCAGGCCTGTAAAAACTGCTTTTAGGTTCAAAATCTCCTACTTGCGAATCCCTTTTTAGTCATAATTTTATTGTATAACGAGATAAATTTAATTCTTTACAAAATGATCGTAAAATATTAAAATATTTGTGCCGGAGCTTCGCAAAATCGAATAAAACTCACTTTTTGGCGAATTTTATTTGAATTTTGTAATTTTCTTGAATATTTCAAAACAGACGGATGGTGTCAAACGGGAATTTAAACCTTATTGCCATCATGATAAGTGTTATTGGAAAAGGCCTAATCCCGAATTTCACAGGACATGGTGCATCACCATGAACGCAAATGAGAAAATTAAAAGACGACTGAAAAAAAATACTTTTTTTTCTTCAAACTTCGCAAAATCACTTTGTGGCGTCATTTTGAATGAAATTAAAACAAATAACTTTGTTTAAACCACTAATATTATCACAATAACCTACATGTTTCAAAACCGATGGTTTCTTCGTCAGGGTAGTAATGAATTTAATTTAATTTTTTTAAATTTAATAACCAATTTCACAAAAATTAGCAGCTTTTCATACCTTACTTAGCAGATTAATTAATGTTCCATTATCTTTTGATAATTTTAACACAGAATTAAATATTATAAAACAAATTGCAATCAATAACGGTTATAATACTAAATTAATAGACACTATGTTAAACAAAAAATATAAGAAAAAGTTTATTAACTCTTATGTTTATCCACATGTGATTGACAATAATAATAATTGGAGAAAAATATTATTTTTAAATAATAATACTTCAAATTTATTAATTAAAAACATGCCAGATAATATTAACCCAGCCTTTTACACAAATAACAAATTAAAAAATTATATTTTAAATAACAAGGATAAGGGTGATTATTTGAACAAATCTGGAGTTTATAAATTAATGTGTAATGATTGTAACTTTTTTTATATTGGAAAGACTTCTAGAAATTTTAATATTAGAGTTAAAGAACATCTAAGGTGTTTGAATAATAATAATTATTCTGAATTTGCCAATCACATTTTAGAAACAATCATTATTTTGATATAAATACAGGATTAAAAATTTTACACACAAACTCAACAGATTTACAATTAGCAAACTTAGAAATTTTAGAAATTAGAAAAAGTGTCAATAGTAAATTAAATATTATCAATAACCAAATATTTTTTAAAAATAGCCATCTCTTAAATTTATTTTCTTATTAATAATTATATTTAAAAATATTTATTTTTGTTGTTTAAACATCTTTATTTTGTTTTGATAATTTAAATAATGTAATTTTTCATATTTTTTAAATAATTTTTATATTTAATTTTAAATAATTGTTTTTTACGATATTTTTAATTAATTAATCACCTCTCTCTAAAATATTTTTGTCCATAGTTCTTTTTAGTCTATACTTGTTTGTTTATTTTGTTTTTAATGTCATTACTACCCTGACGAAGAAACCATGGGTTTTGAAACATGTAGGTTATTGTGATTATATTAGTGGTTTAAACAAAGTTATTTGTTTTAATTTAATGAAAAAAAAAACGCTTAACATAGAAAAATATAACATCTGAACGAAACGCCTTAAGATTAAATAATCCTAGAAATAACATTAAAATTGGTTGATTACGTCAATACTCTCCGGACCACGAGACCAATCTTTTACCTTTCTATATCAAAGGATCCGCAGTTTCAGAGTGTTATTATTATTTGTAAGGACAAATTAGCCAAAATCTGAGAGGCGTGGGCGACACCAGCCTCCGCACCACCACAGAAATCTCGCCCTGTTTTTCTGTAAACAATGGATTATTACCAAGCGACGACAGGAGTGGGCGAGAATAATAACAATTTAATTTACTTGTGGACCAAACTCGGAAGCCGCCGAGGACTTGCTGTAATTATGAAGATCTAGAATATTTTTTAGTGATCATTATTAAAATTGTTATTTTCATCCCTTTTTCATAGTCGGATCAGAGAATCATTGTTCGAAAATGCAAATCTAATGGTAGATTCAGACTGGGTCGACGTACGTGCCCATCGCTACGCCTAACAATATCTGGACTGCTTAGCAACCATAGATTTTCAATGAAAATTTATGTTTTAGAATCACATTGGCCACACGCATCGCGACGTGCGATGTCTGTGGCCATTTTCATAGAAAATGTATGGGTTGCTAAGCATTGTTTGGCGTAGCGATGCGTACGTACGTCAGCCAGTCTGAACCTACCATAATGGTAGGTTCAGACTGGACGACGTACGTACGCATCGCTACTCAAACAATGCTTAGCAACCCATACATCTTCTATGAAAATGGCCACAGACATCGCACGTCGCGATGCGTGTGGCCAATGTGATTCTAAAACATAAATTTTCATTGAAAATCTATGGTTGCTAAGCATTCCATATATTGTTAGGCATAGTGATGGGCACGTACGTCGACCCAGTCTGAATCTACCATAAGATTGTCTTGTACTGCTATCGAGTTCTTGGATGATGGTTAGCGACTTTAGTGGCAGAGTGGTTACGATCTTTCTCTGGACCTAGAGGTTGTGGGTTTTAAACGGATAGAAAAAAACAGTAGAAAAAAAAGTTTTTTTCATAGGTATGATACTCGTAACAACAAATAAATGTACGGGCTCTTCGTTACTTAAAAATAATTTATTTATTCTTCGAATAATTATTAAAATAATTATTCGAAGTGGTAAATATTTTTCTCAGAAAGTAAACTTTGTTTGAAATAGCATTCACTGTGGTTCAGTAACGAAATTTACTTTGCTTCCAGCTTCCCCTTCACATTTCCTTCCATCTTAAAACATTCTCTAATTGAGGATATAAGTTTTTATTTCTATTATACTTTCTATAATATTATTATTTAATTTTGACAAGTTCTGCAATGTAATTATTTTTAAGCGCGATAGCTATTTCGCCTTCTGAAAGCATTATTAAACTGTTGATAATGTTGTTTTTAATTGTCGACATCTGTTTCTTCTGCACGGAGAAAATTTTTATTCTAAAATACGATCATTTTATTCATAAAAACGGTTAAAAACGGGACTGAAGTTCTTACGAACAAATTAACAGGGTCTCAATGTTTATTTATTTTTATTTATTTATTTATATAATACATGTTACATAATTGTGACATTTACATAAAGTTGATATATTAAATCACCATACTAGGCGGCTGCCTGTATCATGGTGACCAATATAGTATAGTTACATTGTATGAAATATGAATATGTTATTAATATGTTTATTCTTACATATTCCCGCCAAACACTGTTAATTGGTTCGTAAGAACTTCAGTCCCGTTTTTACGAATAAAATGTACGAATATAATGATCGAATATAATGATCGTATTTTAGAATAACATTTTCTCCGTGTGTTTCTCCTCTTCTGAACGCATTATCAAAAAAGGTAGCTGCCGATAATATGGAAAAAAAATTAGTCGAAGATAATATTGTTAATTCCGAAATTTGAAATATGATATTGGCAAACGTTTAAATAAATGGTGGCAGTAGCCAAATTGGTAGAGTCGTTCGTCGCGGTAAGACGAGAGGTTCGAGTCCCAGTTGCGACCGTTATCTTTTATTTTTCTGTGTCTTGTTCATTTTCATATTTTAGTTTAGATTATTAATGTTATCTTCTATTTAATGATGCATTATCAAACTGGTGATAATGTTGTTGTTAATTTTTAACAGTTTTTGAAAATGCCTTCAGAAGGCAAAATAGTAATTAGCAGAGCTTTTATACATAATCTATTTTCAATAAATTAAATAATAATATTATTGAACACATAAAATAAATAAGAAATTAAAACGGAGATCTACAAATTAAACATTATAAGAAAATGTGGATAAATATTTAATCATTGAAGAAGAAGATAATAAATAAATCTAATTGATCATGAAACATCTACTGGTGCCATCTTGCGACACATATCCAAACCAAACTGATTGTCATTATTTTGTATTCACGCAGATAAAAGACTTGTTCCAGTTCACATAATTTCAAAAAACGGTGTTTTATTACAGAGTAATAAAAAGGTAACTGGGGATTGAACCCAGGCATCCCTCTTACCGCCACTAACCTTCTATCCACTGAGCCACTGAGACCTGACTATTTTCCGTCACTTTTGTCGATCTTATAATATCTCTATGTTAAGAATTAAGAATAATTAATATTGGTAATTGGTTAAAACAGTAATTAAAACCGCATATTCGCGTATTTTTGGAAGTGTTTATTTTTAAGCGATTAAAATCAACCAAAACCGCCTTCACACATACTTACTACCCTATTAAAAATAGCCTTCAATTTAGCCACCCCTTTAACTGTCCAATTACAATCACTCCATAACGTGGCTAGACCCCCGCGACATGATTAATTAAATTTCAAAGAAATACATGCGGGGGTCGTTTGGCGCCAGAGAAATTATTTAATAAGCGCAAATTTAATGATTTTCTAGCAAGCTTTTCCGCGTACGATATGTAAAATTATACTCGTGTGTGTGTAAATATTTATTCATATATACTCGCAGTCTTCGGTCGCATTTTGCAATTAAAATATACAAAGAAAAATAATATTAGACTTATAAAAATAATATTACATTTAGACTTATGGAAAAGACCGCAAAATTATGACTTCATTAATTACATCGAATGTATATTTTGATTGAAACTTAAAATATATCTATTTTTTGTTCTACCAATTCATCACAGAATTCCATTACTTTAATATATAAAAATTAATGTTTATTTATTTGTCCCTTATTTATTTATTTTATTTTGCAAAACAAACAGTAGGTACATAAATTACATAGAAGAAAATAGTTACAAAGTTGTTATAGAAGTTAATACAATAATCGATACCAATAACATGTCGATGTAATATATACATATATGTTTTTGTGTGATATATTATAAATTTTATGCGTTCCGAAACCATTCATCCGATTGCGATGAAACTTTTATGATTTTATGTGCGCATGCCCGCGATGGTTTCTATAGATAATGGTGAGCTATGGCGTTATGAAATTATTTCTTATACTATTCATCCGATTGCGGTGAAACTTTAGTTAGTTGATGTGCGCACGCCCGCGAAGGTTTTTATATACACTGGTGAGCGCTGGCGATATGAAATGTGTGTACAAATTTTGGAATAGGTGGCGCGCAAGTTATATGAATGATGAGTATATTTCATTTAGTTAATGGATGGAGGAGGGAAGGGGAGGGAAATCTGGGAAGGGGGAGGACAACGAAGGTGGAAGAGACACGCGGAAAGGTAGAGGGGAACGCGGGAAGAGATAGGAGGGGGAAAGGCGATGAAGGTGGAGGGGAAACGCAGGAAGGAAAGAGGGTGTGGGAGCGGAAGGGAAAGTGGAACAATTTGTTCAAGTGGCATTGCATGAATGCCGGGTACATATTAAACTTTTTTTTTCCAATCAATTTATTTCTGACCGTGACCAGTTGTTTTAGACTATTTAGGCCATCTGCAGACTAGTACAATTATTCTGTAAACAATGGTTTATATGCAGGACATTTTAGGGAGGAGGGTTAACTAAATAACTGTAAATTTACAACAAATATGGGAAAATCCATATAATTTGAATAAAATCGTTGTATACCACCCCTGTTAACCCCATCTCCCGAATATCATGTCTATAAATCATGGTAAAATTTTACCAATCTGAAGATGGCCTTAATAGGCTGAAACCGGTTACGGTCAGTAATAAATTAAGTGGAAAAAAGTATAAAACTGTTTATAATCTATTACTAAAAATATGTTTGTAAAAAAAAGAAAATAAATTACTTAATTGGAACTATGATAGGATAGCTGAGCGATGTTGCGAATGCTTATTATTTTTTAGAAAAAAGTTATCAAAAAAATTCGCTTGAGTAGCAATTTTGTTTTTTTAATGTTAACTGCTCCCAACCGTCTAAAGTCAGTGAGACTACGGCATCCCTATGGTATTTTGTGAGGCTAAAGGTAGGTAGTGGGGAGGGGAAGAAGAAAGGAAAGAGGAAGTTGGGGAAGTATATGGCAATTCAGATATGGTTATCAAACACAGCTAAAGCCATCTGAAGTAACGTTTCAATTTTAAGTGGTGGTCTTACACCGGGGCGATACTGAGAGTATCTTCCACAGTAGAATTTTGTTTAGACCTCCTACGACCATTTAAAATAATAATTAAAACGTAAAAGGTAAAAAACAAATATTGCCAAATGCGGTATAAATTTGTTACGCTACTGGTTCTAGTACCTTCCAATTCCTGGTAAATAACAGAAGCATTAAAAAATCATTACTCATTTTCCCACAAAGTTTTTTCGTTTAACAAAACTAGAATTAACCCTGAAACGAAATAAAACATCGGGACAGGGACGAATTACTCTGAACCTATATTTATTTGGGTGACCTTGCTATTAAAGGCTATATTATATTGGTATTTTGACAAGCGATGTTATTTTATAGAGGTATCAGTAATATTTTATTTTTGACTTGCTCAAGGTGAACTTGGAAACATAATCATAATATTAATATCAAACCTTTTCCTTTAAACGAAAAATTCTACCTTAGTTTTTTACCCTTGTTCTATTTCTTTTCTCCCATTTTTTAAATTCAATTTTTTTCTATTCACCTGTACAAATCGACTTATATAATATAACTAAATATCTTTACAATTATTGATATAAGTAATGAAAAACAAAAATTATAATAATATTAAAATGAACTGTAACCTAACATGCCATGTAAGGTTACAGTTAATATATATAATAGTTATACCTAGTACTAGATAAGTTGATATCCCGAATTAATCGAACCATCTTTCGTTAAAGGTTGATCAACCCTTTCCAATTTGAAATTGTACACAAATGATATTGTTAATGCCCTGAACGCATCACATCAAACTGATTCCATGTATACCGACTTCAGTAAGGCTTTTGATAAAGTAAACCATAGAATCTTATTACGTAAACTAAAATTGTTGGGAATAAGAGGGAATATGTTGGAATGGTTTAAGAGTTATTTATTGGGAAGTTATCACAGGGATCTGTCAATATTTTTAGTAAAGTGTTATTTGCTGATGATCATAAGATAAACAGAAAAATCAGAAACGATGAGGATCGCGCTATTTTACAGTTGAATCTGAACAAACTATTTGCATGGTGTTCTGTCAATGATTTGCAACTAAATATTGGATAAGAGCACGTAGCAGACGTTGCTACCCGGACTAGAGAACAAATTTAAACATAAAAATACGGGCGACCAGAGAATTCATATACTGCATTGCAAAATTGACTTCCTGAATTACTTCAATAATTAATTAATATCCCATGTATCCAAAATATCTTGCCGACATTTATTACCCTTTTATATAAAAATAAAAAAAACACCAGGACACTTAGCTTATCAAAATTCCCCGATTCCGAGACTTCACAGTCTCAGAAATAAATATTCTGATCATGGAGATATATTTCTTTTAAAAAATAATCAATAATAATATTATTTTAAATACACACGGAGATGCTGTAAGGAGGGTATTTTGAGGAAAGAAAGGAGATGAAGTTCTGGGAAGGATAAATGTATAAAGAGTGAGTAGCAATCTGGAGGTCAGGGTCTTTAGGAGTGACAAACATATGAATAGATCACTCCCTCTGCGGCGCAAGGCGATGTTCCGAGAGATCAAATCTCCTCAACCAGTCTCTCTCGATCCGGCCTGCCACGCAGCTGGCGAGCCGATGCGTATAGCGCCAAAACTCGGATAAACCTCACCCCCATAAACCCGGGCATCCTTGCTAAGTCACCAAACGTAGCGAACCACTCGGAATGACCTGCGGCAGAGTTGTTGGTTATCCAATAAATGGTTTCCTGGGTGTTATCCAAAAAATGGTTACCCACACCCGCCTACCAAATTGAGACATATTCTTTATTAATTTAATTTTAAAGTATTTACAATAACAGTGATACAAACGACTTGTAAAATAGAATTTAAAAGCCTATTAGGGCTTGTAATAAATAAATTCATCCACCTCAATCACCCTCTATATGACGCGCCCCACGTGTCACCTTGTATTTCACCCTGTATCACCATGTATCACCTTGTACCAGTCTGCCACTCAGACGTCACAAGCCTACCTGTATCATTTAAGGCGTCTGAATTAAGAAGACAGTGATTTATTTCCAAACTGACAGAATCTACTTCCTGTGCCACTTCCATGGAGCTGATATTGACATGGTCTTTTTTGTTCATTTATCTAAGAACTTTAGTATAACTAAATTACTTTATTTTTCTTCCTTGCACTGTCCCAACTCATTTGCCTAGGTAGGCTATTGGGTGTCGGCTCTTCTCGTTATTCAGGTTTATAGCTTCTTCGGTTATGAGTATCGCTTTCATCCAGGCCGTTTCTATGTAGACTTTTGGAGCATAGAGTCATCCGGGAGTTTTTGGTCTACCTCTGGATGAGTTACTTTATAAAATATTAATTAATTTATCTCACCAGGATTTTTAAATTAGATCACTTAGAAAATATTTAGATGCTTTAATTAATTATTAATTAAGTATTTTAAAGGTCTCATTTTCACACATTTGCCTTTAAAATAATCGAGATATTAATATTTTTATAAGCCTAGAAAAAATAAAGTAACAGGCCTATAAACACTGATTTAAAGTTCAAATTCTCTTACTTAAGAACCCTTTGCGGTTATGCTTTTATTATATTATGTGGGAAATTAAATTCTTTAGAAAATGACCGTAAAACGTTTAAATGTTTGTGCCCGAAATAAAATAAAATGCACTGTTTGGCAATGTTTTTTTTTTGACTAAACCAAAACAGGCTGATGGTGTTAAACGGGAATTTAAACCTCATCGCCATCTACATAAAAAGTGTTATTGTCAGCGGCCACACGGAGAAAAATGATATTCGAAAAAACGATCATTTTAATAGTAAAAACGGTTAAAAACGGGACTGAAGTTCTTACGAACAAATTAACAGGGTTTCAATGTTTATTGGCGGGAACGTGTAAGAATAATTTGTTGGTATACGTAATTCTGTACGTATACCAACAAATTATTGTTACGTTTTCCCGCTAATAAACATTGAAACCCTGTTAATTTGTTCGTAAGAACTTCAGTCCCGTTTTTAACCGTTTTTACTATTAAAATGATCGTTTTCCGAATAACATTTTTCTCCGTGCAGATCCCTAATTTTATACGACGTGGTGGACCGCCATTAAGTATAAATGTTTGATTGTCTGTCTGTTAATCGTGGTATTTAAAAGATACATAACATTTTAAAAGATAAATACTTCATGTCGAATTATTGCCTTGACAATATCTTCATTCATATGAAAATTACCATATAAATAACTTTGTGACTCTCAAAGGAAGATGTGATAAGTATATACTAAATAAAGTAAAAGTAAATACTCACAACCAAGAGTAACTCGCCGTAATACATTTATGTAAAAGGAATTGGTATTCATATGCGAGTGAAAAACAACTAAGCCGTAAGGAAACGCCTTTGACTCGACAGAACTAAGTCTCACCATGAAATAGACTTCTTCGTATCTATTCCTACTTGCTACACTTCCTTGGGGAAGCATGTAAGAAGGAAGGAAACAATAAAACTAACTTAATAATTACGAGTAGAGTTCTGTAAGCATAAGTAGGTAGGTCCTCTGTTCTTTATTTATTTACGAATATTTCTGAAACGTCTGGCAGTAAACAGAAAAAACTGAATTATATAATAATGTTACAAGTTTGACCAACTTAGTTAAGTATTAGCACTTAGTAATGAAAGAAAACCATACAATTTTGGGAGCAATTGAAACTCTATTGCGGTATTCACACAAAAATAAAATAGCCAAGGGACGGACGAAATACAACTTAACGTAAAAACTTTCGACTGCTACCATAAGCCATAGGTTCCATAGCAGTTGCTCCCCGAATGTTCGCCCCCCGGTATACTTATATATACAGTCGGTTTAGAGAAAATACGGTATACACGATGGGCAGAGAGGATGTACTACAAAATAACAAACGTATAAAACACATTTTCATTCAAACGCATCAAGGAAAAAACTACTTGTCTGTAACTGTAATTATCAGCGTTTAAGTAAAAAAAAATCGACATTGCAAATAAACTCGTTTGATATCCATTTATTATTAAAGGTATTTTTAAATCGATTTCAGGTTTGAAATTGGTAAATATTGCATAAAAAATTATAGTTTTACAATAAATACCATTTCGGGAGGCTAACTGTCGGGGAATCAACTGTCGGGTCACCGCTACCGTATAGTCATAGTTACGACCATATTTTTTAATATGTCCTTATAGATAGATATTAACAAATCCCATCTCGCATAGAGAAGGTTTCACGGCAGTTTCAAGGAATACAAGTCGATTAAAGCCCGAATGAATAGTTTAGCGTGATGAGAAGGCTCCGTTTAAACTGGCGACTGGCTTTTTATTACCCCTTAACCCCTTCAGTCTGCTTCAATGAAATTATAGCTGTCGTGCGGCACGAGACGCGCTGTTCCTGCAACCATTCCGGCATTTAGCGGCTGCAATTGTTCCTGTGGAGGAAAATGTCGCCGTTACTGTCGCGTCGCGCGGCGCCACTAGGAAAACACAAGGAAATGAACGAAGAAATAACTGGAAAACGCACTACGTAAGACCGTAAGAAACTGAGTAGATTGCTTCGTGTTTTTTAAGGCAGTCGCAATTTCAGACTCCAGAGAACGCAAAAGGTTACGCCAATGTTTTTTTTTATTACCACAAAACTAGTAAGCAGAATGGAAAGGACATTTTTAATGGATTCACTTTATACTTTTATTATTAAATACCTCCAATGACTCTCCCGTGAACAAAAAAACTTTCATCGCCGTTGTTAGCGAGCATAGTTTCTTGTATTGCTGTTTAAAACAGAAAAATTCAAACATGGAAGTTTTAAAGAACAACCTTTATGAAGGATTGTTTAAAAAAAATTTCAAATTAAAAAAATAACTCTGTTTTCACCACTAAATATTCTTCATAAAAAATCTACATGTTTCGAAACCGGTGGTTTCTTCGTCAGGATTATATAATAAGTATAAAAAAAATCTTTTGTTTTTTTTTGGAATTTTTAATTATATTATAATCCTGACGAAGAAATCATCGGTTTCGAAACATGTAAATTTTTATGAAGAATATTTAGCGGTGAAAACAAAGTCATTAGTTTCATTTTATAAATAATGACGCCACAAAGTGAATATGCAAAATTTGAAGAAATAATTTATCAAATATTATAAGCTAATTTTCACGTTCTGTGTAAGTTCCAGTTGTATAGGCCAGTTGCTTCATAAAACTGAAATAATTACAGCATATAATCACAGGACGTAAAAAATAACTTTAAACATTTGATGAATTGTTCTATTTTTTTTAAACAACCCATCCTTAGAACTGCAAAACACTTAGTAAAATCGTCGCTGGGTGCGTAATGCCTTCAATGCGAAATTTTTTAAAATTTTACAGGAGAGTGAAAAAACTTATTTTTATGCAGGAAAATTAAAGGATACTTAGAATTCTTTTTTGTATTGTGTACTTTAATAATAATCGTTATTAATATAAATAGATATTAAATTAAAACAAATCACTTCCTAAACACCACATATATAATCAACATTATCTACATATTTCGAAATCAAAGGTTTCTTCTTCAAAGATTGGTTAAATGTCGTTTAAAAAATTGGTTGCATGAAATTTCATTAAATGTGCTGAAATAGCCATTAACCTTACCTAACGTTACCCATTTCATCAAGTTTTTTTTTCATATCTTTTAATGACTTTTTGAATGAGTGACGAAGCTACAAGTACATGTTGCATTTGGTCACCAAAAAAACCATGTGCCTCCACTACAACGCATGCTTCTCATCTAATTTTAAAGTGTATCAATTTTTTTTAAGACTCTCCGTTTAATGATGATTGCGAAAAGTAAATTAAAAATTCCGTCTAATGCACGAAACAGTTCTCTAATCGAGGATTACCAGGAAGGACAAATCACCACAGCAGGGGTTCGCCCATTGTATTGTACCCTATTACCTGTACTCGATTCTAGGAATTACCTGTACTCGATTCTAGGAATAACCGCGGCAAAATGAATTATGTAATACGTTAGCGATCCTCTATTCCCTTTAGCGTCGGGACGCCAATTAGTGGCGCCGTATAAACGCCCTTAACCATCAAAACATAAACGACGCGTCGGAGTAAAATGCAGCAATTGCATTTCATTTATGGGAAATTTCAATGAAAACGTTAATATTGCAGTTGAATATTCGAGGAAGTTAATTCTCACAGTAATTCTCAGAGTAAAAATCTAGTCCTTAAAGTAGATATCTATCAAAGATGACGATAGCAAATCTATTTTCCTAAATAAATAAATAAATAGAAACATCTTAAAATAAATGGACTACGCGATAGTGCTAGAGATCGTGGGTTCATAAACCGGAGAGGTTAAAAAGTATTTAATGCCGCGTTAACCGCTCAAAAAGGAGGAGGAGAGATACGACAATACAAATGTTGGAGGGAGCGCGCTAATATTAAAAACGATAAAATTCAAGCGAAAATTGTTAAGATGTTTAATAAAACACGACTCGTTTAAAAAAGAGCAAAAATCTCGTAAGGGTTGTGTTAAGTAGCATTTGATGAAACATTGTGATTTTTTTCATAAACTTGTAAAATAACAGAAACAAACGTGTAAATAATAATTTTCGGAGCATACTTTGCGATTTATTTCTATCGAGGGAATTTCAAATAATTACCGATTCGG
This sequence comes from Limnephilus auricula, assembly GCA_951813805.1. Classification (NCBI taxonomy): domain Eukaryota; kingdom Metazoa; phylum Arthropoda; class Insecta; order Trichoptera; family Limnephilidae; genus Limnephilus; species Limnephilus auricula. Next base: position 7,872,595 of record OX638401.1, read on the forward strand.
CGTGGGGAATGTATAGATACTATTTAAAAGAATAACATATTTATTTATTTATTTATATAATACATGTTACATAATTGTGACATTTACATAAAGTTGATATATTAAATCACCATACTAGGCGGCTGCCTGTATCATGGTGACCAATATGGTATAGTTACATTGTATGAAATATGAAGTCTAGTGTAAACATGGAATTAGTATAAATCATGTTAAATATTGGAAAAATTATAATAAAATGTAGAAAATAGAAAGGAGAAAAAAAGTACATTAGCATTAGATTATATAAACAGGCTTCTAATTCTATCACATTCACTCATCAAAAAGTCTCCAAGCGTCTTCCTGAAAGTATGATATTTGGTTATTGTCTTTATTTCAATTGTTAAGTTATTGAAGATTTTTGGAGCAAGAAAGTTAAACTGTGACTGGGCCATTGAGGTTTTTGTTACTGGAATTATATAGTTGCATTGGTTGGAATATCTTGTATTATATTTTGATTCAAAGACATATTTTTTAATAAATTTGAATTTAAAATAGCAAGAAATGAATTTTACATATAGGGATTGTATGTTAAGTATTTTAAAGTCTTTAAATAAGTCCTTTGTGGGATGAATGTAATGTACTTTGTAGATAGTCCGTATTATCAATTATTATTATTATTATTATTGTTAAGAGCTTAAAAACATTAATTTTTAAGAAAAATATGTAAGAAATCGGTAGAGATTTTGAGATCCGCCTCTTAATATAATAGAAATAAAAATATAAAATATATATATATACATTCAGTATGTTAAGATTTTAACCGATGATTCATGTTTTGAATGTAAAGGGTTTAATCTCGGAATAAGCTGTAGTTTTGAATTTAAAAACAAACCCAGCCACAGACAATCTACTCCACTCAAGCGCTTTTGCCACATTATGGCACTATTTCCAAAACCACGGATTGCTTTGTTGCCAAAAAGCGGCAATTTTTTTATTTTTTTATTAAACGACAATATATCGTACATTCAAAATATAACAAAATAAATATTCTCTAGATTCTTTAAAATGTTTTAAGGTTAAAGATTTAATAATATTTTTTTTATAAATCTTACGAATATGTGATAATAGACAAAATACAGGTGAATTCATTGGCTATACAGAACTGTTATCAGTTTGTATATCTCCATATTTAAATTCGGAGGTATGATTTTTTTAATGTAGTCGGAAAAATTTCCTTCAGCAAACCGAGAAAAAAGTTTTAAATTGCTCTGTCGCTCCAGTGGTTAATATAAATATTATAAATAGAAAATGAGGCGAAAGATTCGTTATTCAGAAAATAATGACAATAATCAATTTTATAAGAAAACTCTCATTTCATAACATTTGAAGGTTATTCCTATCAATGCAATATATAATTGAAGAAGAAGATAACACTACTAATCTAAATTAAAATATGAAAATGAACAAGAAACAGAAAATAATAAAAGATAACGGTCGCAAATGGGACACGAACCCAGAGCCTCTCCTCTTACCTTTAACCAATTCAGTCATTGCCATCTATTATAAAACCGTCATATTTGTCAACTCATATTTCTAATTTTAGAATGAACAATATTATCTTCTAATATTATAAGGTGTGACGTTAAAAAAAAATTTTTTTTTTTTTTAGACAAACATTCCCGGGTTACGAATGACCCAACAACATTTGAAAATCTCCTACTACCACCACACTAAGCGAAAGATGTTTTGTGATGGAGTACTTAGCCAGCCGAGGAATCGAACACGGAACGCCTGAGTGGTAGTGACCCAAACGCGATGCCCACTCAACCACTGACCGGTCAAAATTATAAGCTATCATGAGAGAAATCGGTTATGAAGAATTCTACAGAGTAAAGTGAGGGCGTGTTATAGCTAAGGAATAAAATTCATATTAAAATGTCTGCAGGCACTTAAGCTTCGAGAATGTTCATAATAAGATTGTATAATAAAATTTAACGCATCACGGCACCCCCATCACCCTTCATGACTAATCGTCGCCTGAAACCGACGAGGAAACCTCGTACAAATACATAAATATGGCATTAGGGAACAACCACTGCATACGATCAACTCAACAATGTACATCTAATACAATAAAATATTTAAAAAAAAAATAGTAAAACTAATAACAATAGTAAAAAAACAACCGTAACACAAATAATTTGCGAAATACATGAAAATATGTTTTTTTTATATTAACTCCATACAGGAGGCCCTGAGGAAAATAATTTCCCTCGGGGCCTATGTCATCTTTGAAGATGCTGCGTGGAGGCTCTTTTTGAGGAGAGGAAGGAGTGAACATGGGTCTTGAAGAGACCCATGTTGTAGGAAGGAGGAAACACAGAGGCCGGCAAATCGTTCCACAGCCTTGCTGTTAAACTCAAGAAAGAATCGTAAAAACGACCAGTTCTGTGTGACAAATGTCAACCGTGTACATATGTTGGGCGAGCGTTCGGCGTGTTTCCCGACTATGCACCTGTGCCGAGGGGATCAAAGACGCTAGTTCCTCGGAGCATCTTCCATTGAAATACCGGTAGAACAAGGATAGCGTTTTCACTCGACGCCTGTGCTCTAAAGATTGCAATCCGTTTGTTAAGACGGGAGAATCTATCAAACGGACCGCCCGTTTCTGCACGGAGTCGAGGGTGTTTTTCAGGTACTTTGGGGCTCCAGACCAGAGGTGGCTGCCAAATTGAACCGTGTGGCGCACTTGCGATTAGAACAGGGTTAGCAGTTGTGTACTATTAAAGTACCTGCGGGCCCTGTGCAGTACGCCCAGTTTCTGAGAGGCTAACTTAACTCTGGCCTCGATGCCAAGAAAGTATTGAATTATATTTATTGAACCATCACACAAGAATAAAGTAAGTGTAATGGATTGTTTCGTTATTCAATGAATCGATCATGGAAAGTTGAAATGCTGTAAAAAGAACAATAAATCCAAAAATGAGATAAACATGTCATTTTTCTCTTTCGATCTGCGTCGCGAAATATTTTTAAAAAGTTCATTTTTTAAGACGTGCATTTTAAAAAGTTTTTTTTCTGATAAAATTAAAAATTAATTAAACACTGTTTTTAAATTAATTTATAAAACAAGTTAAACATTCTTAAAGATCAATGTAAAATAAAATAAAAAAATCATAATTATAGGTCTACAAAAACAGGAGATAAGATTTTTTGAAAAAATAAAATCTTTTCGCTCTCCTGAACAATTAACATTTTGTCCTTTAGACTCTTTACAGCATATCAAATTTCCGTGATCGATATTATAGTGCCTTAAAAACATTATTGAAAAGAGGAGTTGTTGATGTTTTATTAAGTCTAAATAAATAAAAATTAAAACGTCGGTGTCTTCTGATAGGGTCTGCAGAATATACTTTATGATTTACCGGTTCAGTTAACAAATAAATAAAATGCAATAAGTTTTTATTTAGCATTCATAGCACCGATTAAGTTTTGTTCTTCGATTATCAATAAAAAAACATTTAGGGCAACCTTCGAACTGCAGATGCAGATTTTAATTCAATGATAACATATTAACTACGATTGCTCAATCTTTTATATGCCAATAAAGTGGCAGATCGATTTGAGCCAGCCCAAGGATTCTGTTCAGATAAATTCACCGCACGTGTGTTTAACGCGAGAAATGCCAAGAAAATGTCTTCCCAAAGGTCAATAAGTTTAATTTTCATATGCCACCATGCATAAATTACTAATAGATAGGCTCTGTTGATTATTCAAGGCAACACTTCAGTATGGAACAAGAGAGTGGCCTTGACCTGAATTGTGAGATAATCCGAACATTGTTTACGAACATTGAACTCTGCAGTGTTTATATTGATGAATATACAACAAAACAACTGAATGATTAATTCAGTTTCTTTCTCGAGTTTTTTGTTATTGTTTGTTTTGACACCATTTTAATTACAAACAATAATAAACGTAAACTTTGCATTGGTATTCGCTGGGTATCTTTAGCAGCAAAAGGCGTTAACTTATAAAAGGATACGTGGAGAGTCAATTCCGTTATAAATTGGAAAAAAAAACATTGATAAGGGGACATACATTAATTACGTGAGCTGTTTTACTTTACTTATATACGCACGCTTGACTTGAGGGGTAAACTGGCGAATGCGTTACGGAAATTACAGCGTTTCGAGGCGAACGATAAACAAATTAAATTAATTTTGAGGTTCATTCCTCACAATCTAATCGTGACACAGGGCTCAAATCCATAGTAATTGAGTAAGGACGTTTGGAATGGGTGCTGGCATTTATTTTAAACTTTGTAAGAATTAAATCAACAATCCATTCTAAGCGTAATTCCCGTAATCAAATTATTCAAATTTTCGTTTAGAGTGTGCGAACTCAGTGCAATGAAACGACTGATTTGTAACAATTCAAACGAATCTTCAATACATATTCTTATACACGGATGATTGGAATGGTTTTATTCGATGCCAGAAAGAAAATTAGATTAGATTACTAAAGAAGTATTTACTTCAGTCGTGTGGGCTAAAGCTTTTTTTAAATTTTATACCACTCCCCCCCCCCCCATGTTTTGTTCACGTAATTAATGTATGCCCCCTAAAGGCTTAGAAAGGAGAGATAACTAATTATTTCATGCCAATCTGGTAAATTGCAGCTCCTTATTTAAATCAAATAGAATATTTCAAATTATACTTATTTTATACGTAATAGCTTTTTCTCTTTCAGATGGCATTGTCAAACTAGATACATAGAAAAGACGTATTTAATTTCCAATGTAATTCAAGACGACAGCCCGCTGCCCACTTATTGCACCAACACCTCTGCCATAGGTCACCCCAAGTGGTTCGCTACGTTTTGTGACTTAACAAGGATGCCCGTATTCATGGGGTCAGGCATGTCTAGGTCTAGACAACTTCCTCTCCTGCCATTCCTTAAAAATACCCTCAGACAGCATCCTCAAAAATGACATAGGCCCAGAGGGAAATTATTTTCATCAGGGCCTCCAGGACCTTGATTTTTATGTGTCATCTGACAAGAGCGATCTTGATTTTTATGTGTTGTAAAGGATCTTGATTTTTATGTGTCATCTGACAAGAGCGATCTTGATTTTTATGTGTTGTAAAGGATCTTGATTTTTATGTGTCATCTGACAAGAGCGTCCATATGTACTATTGTAAAGACAGGGAACTACGTCGCCACCCGGTTGGGCAGCATTGTGAGGCGGGAGAAGGCAGGGGCTGTAGGAAGGGATTGTTTAATGCGGGTCTTGAAGAGGCCCGGATTATATATTGAAGGAAGAAAAACAAATACTGAAGACATCATAAAAAAAAATACTGTTCATGAGATATGTGAAAGATTTTTCAAACATATTTTACTTTAATTCGCTCTCATTGTAACCCATTTCCATGCACCTTAAATCAACAAGTATAATTATAAATCTGACAAATTCCACCGAGTAATAATACTAATAATGAAGAAGCTCGCCCAAAAGCACAAAGAAGAAAAGCTAATATAAATGTCCAACGGGCCATGGCTCAAACGCGGTATGCGTCGACTTGCCAATACGCCGGTACCAACATAAAGCTACCGAGTACCTACCGACAGCGTACTGACGTTGTTTGCGTGCTTGTGTGAAGCTAATAACCGTCAACAGTCCTCAAGAGGGAATTAATTAAATAACAACAGTGGCCAAACACAGCCGTGGCACGAGACTTGTGATGGATCCATCCAAACTTAACTTGCTCCTTGCTAGAATAAGGGATAAGGGGGCGTCTGCATTGGTGCGACGAACCCTTTCGCTCAAGAGACGCTCGGATAAAAACGATTTGATGGAGGCTTTCACCAATTAAATTAAGCTTTCACCAATTAAATTAAGCTTTCACCAATTAAATAAGCTGGGCTTAAAAAAGGAAACCGGGCGGCGTTTTGTCCTTATGCACGTATTCCCCAATTTCCTTTCTGGATTTTGACACTGGAGCAATATTTTTTAATAAAATATAATAGATGTAGACCACTATCGCGTCGGTACGCTTTGCATTTTTTTGATTGATTACTTCTTCTAGGACACTTCAAAATCGTTAAAATTAACTGGTTTGAACGCCATCAGTATGCAAACTAGACAATGTATTTTTAAAAAAAGCAAAACGTACAGTCACTTTCTTCTGATACAGTTTGTAAAAACAATTTTAAAAATCGGCCCATTTTTGGAGGAGAAAACAGGGGAATACAAAACCTCTATTTTGACGATTTTATTTAGGAATTATCAGCCTGATGTGCGAAAACCAGAGAGCAATCCATCATATCTTGATATCCTTTATCCACATATCTTTTACTCCAAATAATGTCAGAAATCACTGGTTAAAGATATGTATATGTATAATAATCAATTTTTGCGGACTTCATCCAAAATGTACAAAATCAAAAACAATACAACTGTCCAATTCTGTGCAATGGTTCCAATACAAAACATCAACTGTTTCCAGTCCTACTGCCCACTGCCTAACTGCCTACTGCCCACTGGCCATTGCACGGCGCACGCACGCCTGATTGACTGTAATAAGCCTGATTAAACAGCGAGAGAATGATTACTGTGACATTGCTGTCAACTAATGTGTAATGGACATACAAATAAATAAGAGCGGTTAGGAGCTCAAGCGCGATAAATAAAACACGTGCCACACTGCCATTACATTTTCCGGCCATGATAACAACTTACAAATAATACTCATTTTACATACAGTACTATTATTTTTTAAATGCAAACATTGTATTGAAAATAGCCGTAAGACTTGTTTTAAATGCTTTCTACACAGTTTTAAAGGAACACAATGAAAGTATTTTTATTGTCCAAGTTTCTCCAGATTTTCTTACGTCTTTTTCCGAATGTTTTTTTTTCTTATAAACCGTTGTTGCTTTTGACAGAAAAAAGGGACAACTTGAAGTCATTAATAATTTTAAGACGATTTTTTTAAGAGCTACTCAAAATTGATCTTTCCTCACTCATTTCTTTCTTTAGTATTTTTTTTTATTTACGTGTTGATTATTTTATTTTATGATACGAGTTGATTTATATTTTTCTACACCTATGTAACAATCCTCGTACACCATAATACGGGCTGTCCCTAGTTTGATGAGAAACCCACATATTGCTAGCCTCAATCGACATTTTATTACCATTGCGGTTTTTGGGCGGGGCCTATATAGATTATAATATGTTCTATTTTCACACGAAAGCTATTTATGAATTCCTTCCTACTTCCTCTCTCCCCTTGCGAGGGGTATCTGTTACCTTGACAGCTGACAGCCTCGATCACGGCAGCTCCCTAACTCTTCATTTTCAAATAACGTTCGGTTAGCATATCACGGCATATCATCTAGGCCACACCCACACGTATAATATATTATCTGTCTCGTGTGAGACGTCTGTATGAGATTGTATGGCGAGCGATTTGGTGATATAAGCCACGCCCAAATAACGCATTGAGAGTATTGGGTCGTCGGGGGACGCTAGCATTATTACTCATTAAGAAAACGATATTGTGAGCTGAAAATGGTTGCATCGTTCAATAAATTAAAAACACAAATGCTGTGCAAATATCATTAAGCTAGAGCTCACTCTTGGAGAGATTTTATGCTGTATTGTTGAGATAATAACAAGCCATATAGATAAAAGTTATAAGTTTTATCATGTTCGCCGTGTTTTACACACTTTAGTTATGTTTAGTTTTAATACTATCTCAGATAGTCTCCTCGCGAAATTATTTCTGGCAAAACGTTGCAATATAAAATATCAAATTATTGTCATAATTATTTTTGAAAATAAATTTCATTTTTACATAATATTGCGTACGACAACGCGATAGAAAAAATGAGAACATTTTTCATATTTCGTGCCAAATTTTCACGTCATTTTCCGCGAATGCAACAAAGTTTCTTTGTACTTGAAACTTATACCTAGAAATAAAAATATACGTGAATAATAATGAAATTCTGACGATCCTGTTTTAGAGAAAATAATTTCAAGGAAAGGTAAATTCTAATAAATCACAAACGAATTCATTTACATCCAAATTCTGTAAGCTCGCCAAATAAGTTCCAAGTAAAATAATTTGCTAAATATAAAGTAGATACATACCTAATATGTAAATACCTGTGAGAAAGTAGGGACCCGCCGCACTTTAAATTTGCAAATACAAATATAAAATAAAATATAAAATTATTACAAATGCACTTCAAGCATTGATCATTTTAGATGGCAGAAAGAATATTGTTTACCAAGGAATTAATTTTTTAAATAATTATCTTTTATTAGAAAATGTCGCACGATGTTCGTCCAGGACAAACTCCGAAACTACTAAACCGATTTTGATGAAATTTAACTTACTATGTGTAATTTGGTCCAACTTAAAAGGTAGGATAGTTTTTATCTCGATTATTGACCTTAATATTTATTATTGCGAATTAAATGTTTGTTATGGGACAATGATTTGAAATTATTTCTAAGTTCCTTAAGTTTCTGTCAGATGGCGGTGTGACTTAATTTATTGACACAACTCGTTATTATCTAGGTTAGGTAACCATCCAGTAGATGGCGTTGTGTTTCGTTAGCCACAGAAACGCGTGGGAGGGTCAGCTACTAAATATATTAATATTGAATGTCTGGAATCGTTATTATTTAGACGTGCCAATTCGATTTACCAGACTTTATTTAAACTAAATACATCAACATTTCAAGCCTTACCAAATGCTTAATGTTCCTGAACATTCACTAAATATGCAGATTTAAGGTGATACTTTAAGAATTCATAGTCTGCTGTTTCGTAGATGGCGCGAGTTCAATTATTTAAGGAAAAAATACTTTTGTGAGTAATGCTTTAAAATATTATCATGAATTAATTGTTTGCGACCGTCCATGCGTGATATGAATGTGAATAAATAGTTTTGTCCATAAACAAGCTAAAATCTTTCAAGAAAGGCTTACAAATACAATATTGGCCCAATAAATACCCAAAGTGGTTAACTACGTTTGGTGACTTAGCAGGGGTGCCCGGGTTCAAGGGGTGAGGTTTGTCTGGGTCCTGACAGTGAATGCGTTTGCCCACCTGCTGCTTTGCTAGCCGGATCGGGAGAGACTGGTTGAGGGAGACCTAATTTCCTCTGACCTCTCCAGCCGGACACATTTGATCCATCACCTTGCATTGCAGTAGGAGGGATGGATTCGTACATTCGTCTTTCCTAGACACATTGACCCCCAGATTCCTACCCACCCCTCTTACCTTTACCTTTCCAAAACTTCTACTTCTTCCTTTCCCTTAAAAGACCCTCCACACAGCATCTCCAAATATGACACAGGGCCTAAGGGATTTTTTTTCCTCAAGGCCTCCTGTGTGTAGCTAACCAAAAATAATGTATTGAATCACATATTGAAACACAATATTGCATGTAGGTATATGCATTTCTTTAGAGAATCGCCACTAATAGAATGCATTGTCATCATCCGAGATTCAGCTCGATCAGATGTCGGGTAGTGGTTTAATTTCGACTTTACAACGGTCACCATCTTTGATCGGAACCGGAACCGGAGTAGTCCGAAGACTTCGCTACGCTCGGTCAAAAACACGAAACCTGGACGTTTAACGAAAATATAAACCCTTACTAATAAACGTGTTTTAAATTTTACACAACTGATAAAACAACTACTTACCATACATTAAGAGTGGTATATCAGTTGCGTAAAATTTAAAAAACATTTTTTAGTAAGGTTTGTATTAGCTAAACTATATTACACTATATCCTCAATGCCAACGATATATTAGGCTTGTTGAAAAAGTATCGATATATCGATATTTTTAATAAAATATATCGATATTTTTGGCCGATATATTTTGAACAGATATATCGATACAAAATATCCAATATCAAAAATTGTATCAAAAACGATATTTTTTCAATTTCGGGGGGGGAGGCGCCTGATTAAAATAATGCAGGTACATTGTGTAAATATACACTTTGATTTTTACACATTGTGTATGTATACACTTTGATGTTAAAAACGTACAATCTAAACATTTGACCGATATATCGATATTTTTGACTCGATATATCAACGTCAATATTGATATTTTAATAAATATCGATACAACGAAATATCGATACTTTTTCCACTTTCGACATCCCTACGATATATTTAAAAATATTACCAAAAACAATCTCATTTCACTCATTTGGATACCACCAAGAAAGAAATACCCCGATATTATAATTTGTCTAAATTACCTTTACCTTGGCGACGTTATAGCGGGTCATAAAATGAATTTATTGTCTTCTTCAGGAATATTGGACAGTGATAATCTTAGATTTGCCAAAAATACGTCACAAACCACAGTCGACAGACTGTCTACTGGGATGGTCCAATGCAGAGGTGGCCAACGCAAACGATATAAACAACAATTAATGTAAATCAGTCCATGATCAGTTTAAACATTGTTTAATAAACAATTATAATATACATATTCGGGTCACGTGGTGCCGGTTACGACTTGTGTCGAAAATAGCCGAAGACGAATAAGAAGTAATTATTATGCGAGAGCTCTTCAGACCAAAACTAGCTTCCCAGTTACAAGGATGCGTGTCTATTCAAACAACACTTATATAGTACGAAATAACAATAAACAGTCACTGTGATCTCATAGAAGTTATAAGTACGTTTTTTTTCGTAAGAAGCAATTACTTTAGGTTAGGTATTATATTTTTAATCAATACAGAATAAGTACTGAGATACTAGCCAGTCCTAATAAAACATAATATCTCTGGAGAGGAGAACGTTACAATTAAGTACCCACATAATACGTAAAACTAATAACTAAATTTTATAGCATTTTTATGGGAACTTTATCAGTGGGTTTTAACCAGATTTGTTCAGAATGTGTACAATTCTGAAGTTCAAAACAAACTGTCAAAAGAACTATTTGTTGAGAAAGATAATTTCAATCAGGATTAAATGAATTCCACAAGAAATTTTCTAGATATTTTCACCTTAGTAAGTTAAAATTTAAATGCTTCTCGGGAAATACTTCTGTAAAATTGCATCGGATGATGTTTGTGAAATCCGTAAAATGTAATATAAGTTTACAGATTATGTAAGAAGCGGACATGCACTAATGGGGAGAAAATAGTGTTTGTATTTTATATTTCTTGATATGACATGGAACTCTCTAATTCTCCAAATGTGAAAATAGTGTTTGTATTTTATAATTCTTGATATGACATGGAACTCTCTAATTCTCCAAATGTGAAAATAGTGTTTGTATTTTATATTTCTTGATATGACATGGAACTCTCTAATTCTCCAAATGTGAAAATAGTGTTTGTATTTTATAATTCTTGATATGACATGGAACTCTCTAATTCTCCAAATGTGAAAATAGTGTTTGTATTTTATAATTCTTGATATGACATGGAACTCTCTAATTCTCCAAATGTGCTCGATATGTGAACATATTTAACCCCTAAAAAAATTGACGTATTTTGGCAGAGGCTCAAAATATTCCCGCTTTGCAATAAAATCCAAACAAAATGGAACATTTGTTAACGTATTCGAAAACTAAAAACTGTTTTCGAAAGTTGATGAAATAGGCTTTCAAATTTCTATATTAAAAATTACTATGTATTTTTTTAAATATAAAATTTTTTTGCGAAAACTTTAAAAAATTTTAAAAATGGCTCACTTTACTTTTTTTCTAACTAAAATTACTAATTATTACATTAGATAAACCAATTATAAACCTTACTGTCACGTCACTTTTTTTCGTTTCATGTAAAAAAAAATCTTAAAAAATTCACAAAGTTCCATAATTTTTTTTCAAATTGCTATCGGAAACTTTGGTTTCAGAAAGGGGTAAATTTTAATTTTATTGTGGTTTTCTTTTAAATTTGAATATATAGTTTGTTGTATTCTCTTTCCAATACCGTTTAGATCACATTTCTGACTATGATAGCAAGGGAAAAACAACGATTTCTGTGAGACCTATGTGAGCTGGGACAAATATGGTCTCCTGTGATTAAACGGGTTTTAAGATGTGGAACATGCATTATTGAAGTGCATTAAGTATGAACAACAGAGAATTATATATTGATGAGACAGTATTGATGACCTCGAACCCATCGGAAGTCCAGAATGTAATAGCCTCAACTGAGTTCCATGTCATATCAAGAATCATGAAATTTGTTAGGTCATGTAAATTGGAAAATATTTGAAAGTGAAATCGTACAAAATGAAAAGTAACTTATACGAGTAAAGAACATTAAACGTTATTATAACAATATGTTAATATAATAATATAAAAACAAATTGAGCATAAAAAATTACATTATTATGTTTGCCAGAACGTCAGAAGCCTCGATAATAAGGTACAGGTTGGCGCAAAAGTTGTCACCCGATGTTCTTTGGCTGTAATTTTTTTTATGAATGAAAAATTTTGGTTCTGCTTTTGGATTATTTTTATTATATGGCTTAATATTTTTAGATTGAATCAAAAAAATGATATCGGCCGAGTGGCCGCCGCCAAAATTGTGATCATACGGACCCGATTTATGGCATTTTCCATAACCGTTCCAGCGATAGGTTCTCGCATTCTTGACGGATGTTCTCTTTGAGGACTTCAAGAGTCTGAGGCTTGTTGACGCAGACGCGTTATTTCAAGAAACCCCACAAAAAAGTCTGGAGCGGTTAAATCGGGCAATCTTGTCGGCTAGTGCAACTCGAGAGATTTGGTGATTTGCACCGGCCGGTGTCAATCAAAAAAACATTTTTTCCGCTTCTTGAGCGGTATAGAAATTGATGCCCTATTGACGTGTATTTTGTATCTGTTTACTTCACAAATTTCAAAGCAGAACTGATATTTGCCGCCATTTGCAAAAAAATATGGCATCTTTCGATAGGATGATGACTTTTGCGCCACCTTGTACATAACAAAAAAGTTAACAACCCTTATTGCTTCCTAATCAAGAATGTTTAGTAAAACAAGATGAAACTGATAACATAGTATTATTACGCTAATGTGTGTACATTTTCAGATTGTTGTAAAAGGAAGTGGCGCCCTCTGTTATTTTCAAAAAGAACCGTTAAAGTTTTCATGCATTTCAAAAAAGATCTGTTCCAAAAACTTTGTACAATTTTCCGAGCAATTTTTTTCCAATTTTCCCATGAAAATATTTTCTTTTAAAAAAAATCCGGTATCAAAAATTTTGCAACATGGAAAATTATCAAACTTCATAAAATAAACAATATTTTTATGATTCTGGTTGATATAATATATGAAACAGTAAAGTAGACTTCACGGTTTGGCGTGCACATTAAAAGTTTGAGTAGCAATGATTGGGTGGAATCCGTGCCAAACAGTATTGCGAAATCAAAATATCTTTAGAATTAGCAGGTACAGGGGAGGTGAGTGTTTGATATTCAGTATTTGAACCATTCATAAACACAACACAAGTCACGTATGCTTATTAAATGACCAAATTATTTCAAAATTACGGAACGCTCTCGAAACATATATTTTTGGTGACCAGTCAGTTGATCCCCTGCCAGTTATTAATTAGGAAAAATATAATATTCATAACCACTGGAGCGACTAAGCGCAAAATATGGACTGCTTATATCTTTCTGCGATTGCCAGCTGTCCAAAATTGAACCACGTTTTCCTACCATTCGTAAAACTTTATAATGTTTATGATTATTTCATTTTTTTTTTACAAATCCTAAAAAAACGGGATGATTATTTAAATATAGGTGAATTCATTGGCTATAAAGCACTTTATTCGGTTTACGTCACCGTATTAAAATTCGGAGGTATGATTTTTTTAATTTGGGCGGACAATTTTCATCAAATCATCAATCAAAAAAAAATCTCGAGCAGTCCAAGAAAAAAAATTTAATTGCGCTGTCGCTCCAGCGGATGAAAAGGATAATTTCATGTTTTAATCATATTTTAAAATAAATATATGAGTTCATGTAAATTCTGTCGACAAGCGGTGAAAAAAACCACAAACCATATTATTCAGATAAATCAAAATCAATTGGAAAAACCCTGTTTCTAGCTAACTATAAAACACACCTATTAATAATTACTGTACATGAAACAAAGATTGGTGAGCACAAATAATCATACGCTGGTTATGCATATAAATCAGAATATATAATAGAACTGATTCTTCACGCCCATTAATCTTAATGTATACAAAAGACAATCAGTTGAGTTGATTCGAACCGTAAAATGAAAAATAAATTAACTTCCTATACAATCACGTAAGTGTAACAAATATGAACGTCAAACATTCTAGACTTGCAGAAAAGTCATTAGTCATTAGATATCGCACGTTAAATGAAAAAAATTATATATTTATCCAAGACACTATCTAGATTGCATTTTGTTCGGGAATAATCTTGCAATAATACATAAATAAAGGTAGTTCTTAGTCGAAATGCGATAGAATTAAATATGACCGAAGGGGAGATGATTGAATTGGCTCAGTGGTAGAGCAGAAACTCGGCAAGGTTCTGGGTTCAATTCTTAGATGCGACCGTATCTTTTTTCTGATTTTTCTGTTTAAAATTTTCGATTGAGGGTCGCTAATATTGCCGTCAATGATTAAATAAACTCTACGTTGGTATTTATTTAAAATTTATTTTTGGTACATTCCACTAACCATTCAAAAGTATTTAATAAGGAAATCGTGAAAATATTAGGACCAGTTGTTTCGGAAAATTTCACATTTGAATTTCCTTCAAATCGTCATTCACCGAAAAATTTGGTTCTTCAACTTCCGTCTGAAGATATTTCAACGAAAATTTCATAGAAATGTTTAAAAAAAATTAAAAGATAATTTTTTAAATTTCAAATTTGATACACAATCACGTCTTCCTTCATTTCAAATACGAAATGGGTTATTTCAACTCCAAAATAACATTCGATAAATTTGAAAATTTCACTCAGTGTTCCCCGCCGAATCACAATTTTCTGCGCATGCGCCTCCCATTGAACGCGAAACGTTCGAATTCGGATGATCACATTTAAAAAAATTCTGTGTATTTTCGTTGAAATTTCTTCTGAAGGAAGTTTAAACAACCCAATTTTTCAGTGAATGACGATTTGAAGGAAATTCAAATTTGAAGGGAATTCCGAAGCAACAGGTCCTATGAAATGTTCGTTAAAATTTCTTCTGGCGGAGGTTGAAACAACCCAATTTTTCGGTGAATGACGGTTTGAAGGAAATTCATACGTGAAATTTTCCAAAACAACTGCCCCTTAGAATTACTAACATTAAAAAAACTAGGTAGGAATAATAATAATTCTACTAAACCTATGTATGTTTTCTTTGTCATCTAAACACACCTGAATGAACTAAAATATAAAAATGTAAACATACGTAAAAGCCCACAAGGGCGTTAATGATTAATAAAATAAAATAATGTGTAATTCAAGCTTTTAAAAAATATGTAGTATACATAAAAAAACAAAGATAATGTTTATTATCAATATCTGAAGTCCCCGGCGTTGCCCAGGCTTTGCGCGGGGTTTTTTCGAAATCAGGTGTGGAAAGCAATTTTCCTCTTATTTCAAAGAAATTGAGTGAAAAAAATTTCATCAAGAAGTTTTGGGAAAAGGGGATGCGGTGATTTTTCGCAATCTCATATAGAGTAATTTTTTCTTGTTTTGAAGGACAAGAGTTCAAAATTTCATCAATCTTAAAATAAAACTATAGATTTGAATAAAAACAAAGCCACGTCGGCACAGACACTATTCTTTATGTATAGAAGATAGATAAGATAGAACACAGAATTACTGACAGATAGGGAGATGAAAACGAAAAGTAATTTTCTAAAGCAATGATAGACAGATATGAGTGGTGAACGTAGATAATATAGATAAGAAGAACATATAATAATTTAAGCATAATAATCAGTGAATGACTTTGCAAACTTTAAACTAGAAGTTTAAGGTTAAAGATTAGCAATAATGTTTCTTTCCAACTCTCTTTTTACGAATAATTTTTTTGTAAATAATAGAACATTCTAAATAAACAATTTGATGCCTTATCTTACTTTGTTTACAGAAAAATCAAAATATATCAAAGTTTCACAGCTCATTATTGAAATGACTTTGCGAACTGAAAATAGTTGCGTTGTCCCTAAATTTTGAGACAAAAAGCTGTGTCAACAAAATAACACAATACGACGCCAGAGCTCACCGTCCAAGTGTTCTTGCTATTAAAATTGATACATCGATCATCCAGTTCATTAGTACGACATCTCCAAAAATTTGAGAAAATGAGGAAAGCAATAATCGAATGCCCATCATAAATCAAATATTATTTGCACGTGTCTCTGTTTCACCTGTTTAAATATGCTATAAAATAACACCGCGAAGCAAAACGGTCCGGTACATTAGTATGACATTTTGAAACGTCATCTTCTATTTTTTCACTACAAGTTTTTCTATATTACAATTGGTTTGGTGGTGCTAATTAATAATCTGAGAATTTTACCAAATAAAGGGTATACTTTTACATATACCTTCATACTCAACTAAAATTTAGACTTTCGGAGATATCTGACTAATAAACTCAAAGATATCTTCTTCATAATTAAATTTACTAATACTAAGATGAAACAATGATTTTTTTTTAAACATAAAACATCAATACAGATTTGGGGAAAGAGATTATATATAAAAATAAATATTAAAATAGAATACAAAATACGTAATCAACGATAATTTAATTATTTAGATGTATAAGATTAAAAAGATCTCGATAGGATCTTCATATTTTATTTAAGTATAATCATATTATTTTATTCGGTTTATTTTAGTATTATTTACTAAAACTTTATTTTTCTCGGGCAAGCATCGATAGAAGTGGACAGACAGTAGTAAAAGTCGGGTTCACTAATATAAATTTAATCTACGATTATAAAACGATCTAGATTTTTAAGATTAAGGTTGTTTGTATAGCAGTATGTCGTACCGGCACCGTCGTGACGGGCGACGTCTTTATGTCGACGTCGCGGCGCTGATACTCGCAATAAATCTTTACCGAAGGTCGAAATACGGCTAAGCGTACCTGGGGGCCTAGTCTCTATCTCGCACAACGTTCGTACCTACGTTACGAATCCTTATTAACCTTCCCCTTACCGTGCTAAAAACTTCCTCGCTCTCCGGTGCCGAACACTCAGTAAATATTTATATGTTGTATTTATTTAATCCAATACATAAATGTATTGTGGAGGAATACCCAAAATATTAACTCTATGTTTAGTATATTTACAAAGATATTTCAGTAAATATAAACAGTGACCGCTTAGTTGACAGCACCGTCAAGAAAGGTTAAACGGCAAACGTGCTTGTTTGTGATACCGAAAGATAGAGACTAGGCCCCCTGTTCGCATTGTTTGTTGGCGAAAATTTTTCCGCAGGCAACACGCGATGCGCGTGTATAAATAATAAACCCTAACCTGGATAAGAATATATATTCTTTTTCATTATAATTGAACGATAACCAATAAATATTGTCAAATCATCTTAACTACCAGTGTCTATCTGCGCTACAATCAATCATCAAATTTACAATAATTTTTAAATACCATAGATAAAAACCATAAAAAACTGCCCTTTGCCAGTGTAATGTATGTTGACGGCCAAGGGATCAGGATCTCGAATAGCAATCCGAAGGTTACAAGTTTAAACCCCGGCGTCGCAAATAAATTTCATTTGATTAATTTGAGTTTTTCACATTTTCAAAGGGCAATAGGGCGTAATATACAAAGGGAACAAATTTAACAAAGGGTCGTTTAAAAAGATGTTTTGGCTTTTCGACTTGTTTAATTTTTATATTTGTTTTTTTTTTTTAAATTGTCGAATACTCAAATTGTGGTCCTAGCTTTACAATATATTTATAAATCTTTTGTATGTAAAAATCTCGCGTCACAATATTCGTCCAAGGTAAACCCCGAAACTAGTTAAACGATTTTGATGTAATTTGGCTTACTGTGTGTAATTTGGTCCAACTTAAAGTATAGAATAGTTTATATCTCGATTATTGACTCCAATATTTATTATTAAGAATTAAATGTTTTTTTTATGGGACAATTATTTGTAAGTTCCATAAGTTTCTGACAGATGGCGGTATGGGTTAATTTATTGACACAACCCTTGGTTATCTACACGGATAAAAACGTTATTCTAAAATACGATCATTTTATTCGTAAAAGCGGTTAAAAACGGGACTGAAGTTCTTACGAACAATTTAACAGGGTTACAATGTTTATTGGCGGGAACATGTAAGAATAATTTGTTGGGATACGTAATTTCGTACGTATACCAACAAATTATTCATTCATTTTCCCGGCATTAAACATTGAAATAATTTATTCGTAAGAACTTCAGTCTCGTTTTTAACCGTTTTCACGAATAAAATTGTCGTATTTTAGAATAACATTTTTCTCCGTGTAGGTTAGGTAATTATCAAGTAGATGGCGTTGTGTTTCTTTAGCCACAGCAACGCGTGGGCGGGTCAGCTTGTTTATAATATATTTCTACAATGCTCTATCTTACTTCTAACTAGACTAGACAAAACATTATAACAATTTATGGCTAAAAGATTGCATCCACCGGTTCGTCGATCGCTAATACAAAACTTTACGTACAATGCATTTGACCAATGAACTCGATGCTTCGTAAAAATGTACATTTATAAATTCAGCGTAAAGATGAAAAAAAAAATTGCTTGGAAACAATCGTATAATAATAATTGTATTTTTAACCGAAAATGTTAATCATTCACAAATTTATTCCATTTAAATTCACCTTGATATAATCTGATAACAATTAGATCTTATCCAAATTATATATCTTCCATATTATCACAACATCATCATTAGATATAAACTGTCAATTTATATCGCAATGACTCTGCTAAAACGACAGAATTGATGAATTATCAGCTTAGTGTGGATTAACTAATCAAAAATTACACTTAGCGACGAGGTCATAACTAAGGTTATAAAAAGCTGTGAAAACTAGGTAGATTCAGTAAAAAATTTAGTAGCTTAACAATATTAACATTAAATTTGTAAAAAAAATACGCTGGCTATCTCAAGTCAAAAGGACGTAAGCGACATTTCGCAACTTTTAGGAGAGAGAAAACTATCAAAAATAAGCGACATTTCGCAACTTTTAAAAACTGTCAAAAACTATCGAGAAAAAAAATCAAATCGAGTCGGACTCTCTCGACCCATCACCTTGCACCTCACTTGGAGGGATTTTAATTTTTTAAATGTGAATACTGCACAAGAGTCCCAACTACTCCTAACCGTCTGGAGCCGGTGAAATTATGGCATCCCCAATTGGGGTACGTTGTGAGACTGAAATTAGTAAGGGAGGGGAAGGAGATTAGGAAGAGGAAGGTGGGGAAGTACCTGCTTATTCAGATCTAGATATCAAGCACGGTTAAAACCATTTCAAGCAACGTTTCAATTCTGAATGGTGATCTTACACTAGGGCGATACTGAAAGTATCTTCCGGTCAGAATTCATACGTGCGTTACTCCTGGAAACATTGACACAAGATTCCTCCCCATCCTTCATAGCTTTTTCCTTCCCAAAACTTCTTATCCTTCCTTTCAAAGATGACATAGGCCTTTTGGGATTTTTTTTATTTTATTCATTTTGCGAGGCGGGTATGGGTACCGCCGCCCGGAAGCCACTTATTGGATAACCAACGGCTCTGCCATAGGTCACCCCAAGTGGTTCGCTACGTTTGGTGACTTAGCAGAGGTGCACGGGTTTATGGGTGAGATTTGTCTAGGTATTGGCAACGGATGTGTTTGCCCACCTAATGCGTGGCAGGCAGAATCGGGAGATACTGGTGGAGGGAACCCTTTGACCTCTCCACCCGGACTCTCTCGACCCATACGACTTACACCGCAGTGGGAGGGATGGATTCATATGTCATTCCTGGACAAATTGAACCCCAGATTCCTACCCACCTCTCATACCTTATTACTTCCCAGAACTTCTCTTCTCCTTCCTTTCCATAAAAATATCCTCGACATAGGCCCTGAGAGATTTTTTTTCCTCTGGGCCTCCTGTGTAGAGCTAATGTAAAAAAAAATTATATATATATATATATATATATATATTATTTTCATTTGGACATCTTGAAAACACACCTAAGACTGAAAACTTCTTGCAAAATAAAAGTTTTCGTAAAAAGGGAGAAAGCAAAAGTGCACTCACCGCCGATGACTCCGTAGGTAAGCATGAGCATTGTTACGCTGGTGCTTAGCGTGCTGATGACGAAGGCGCTCGAAGCGATCAGGGACCCGGCTATGCACACAGCCCGGCAGCCGAACTTGTTACATAAGGCAGAAACCACGGGACCTAAAACAACAAAGACAGTATTAATTGAAGAAAAAATATTTCAAATCTCTATAGCTCATGATGAAAATCAGGTGACGAGTTGAAAATAGTTACGTTGACCTTGAAAATCGAAAAAACAGTTTTTTTTAATTTCATGACTCCAGAGCTCACCGTTCGAGAATAGTACGTTCCACGTATAGGGGAGGAATCGATGGCGACGTGTGAATTTTTTTTATTTTTAACCCTCTCAACGCCTGTGTTTCTGAGTGCTTCCTGAGGAACATGAAGGAAAAAAATCATATCTCTTGATTTTACGAAACAATAGCCCCGTATTTTGCATGATTGTGAAAGATATTGCTTATAAGAAATATAACAAATCTCGTACTGGCAATACAACTATTACTGTTATTTCGAATTCAAAATGAGTGTTTTATTTTATTTAGAAAAAAATAACATCGTCCAGCAAAGCGACATCTACTTTTTGTATTCCAAATGTGCTAAGGAAAAAATTGTTAAAATCCTTCGGGTATGTGCTGTTTGTTATATTAAACGAAAAAAGCACACTTTGTGGTACCCAGTTTTTTTAATTCAATATATATATGTCGCTAAAACTAATTTGCAAATCGACCCTTTGGAATAACAAGGTTCCATCTATTGCTGTAACGTCATGTGATAATGAACTAACTCTAAGTAAGCTTATTATAGATCCCATAACCGCGTGACGTTTCCGCAACAGATGGAACCTTGTTATTACAAAGGGTCGAAATGTCAATAAAGTTTTATAAAATGGTACAAAATGGTATACAAATTGTCAAGATTTGTTTTACAAAGAGCCGAAAAAAATGGTTGTGACCTTGTAATCTAAATATCTACAACTTGAAGATGTACATTGCACGGAATAAAAATATAGAAAGGTTATTTCTTTGAAAATTATTCAATAGTGATAATCTGCGTTAGCGAAGTCGAGAGGAAGTCGAGGAACTCCAGAATATCATAATAAATACTTTACAATACATAATAATCTTTTTATCTCCATTTCAAGTTTAAATTTAATAATTATTCTTGTTAATTGACGCCTAGTTAACGAATGATTTGCTAATTAGTATATTTGAAATACCTGTGCCTTGTATAGCGCTAACAAAGGTATCGAAAATTGCCCCGAGATTTAACCAGTCTGTAATATATCTGTCACATCGTCCAACAACAAATTAGTTAGAAAGCGGTGTGCATAGATAGTAAGTAATACAATACACCTATCCTCGTAAAACTATGGCGATAAGGAAGTTATTATTACTTTTTGCGTGGTCGAGTTATACAGGGTGTAACAGCACGGACCCGAGAGATTTTAGCCAGCAATTCCTGAGAATATTGAGTGAAAAATTTAGATGTCATTTTGCTGTCTGATGATAGTATTTTCTATTAAAAACAAAAAAATAATATATTTTTCAATCACACGTCGCTACTGATCCCATTGCTATGGGATATATCCTGACGCGATGGGTTTGAGCGATACGCGCGTTGTTTCGTGTGTTCAAAGCTTCAAAAAGAGTCAACTTGAGACAAAATGTCGAGAGAAAGTCTCGAGACTGGTCTCAGGGTGTTATCCATTTGAGATCATTTTCAGTCTCGAGATTGCTGCCGGAGACTCGCCAGAGACTTAGGTCTCGAGATCAAGATAATTCCGCGTCCATTTATGACTAGTTTGAGAGTCAATAAGCAGTCTGCTGCCTGCAATGTTACTTGTTTGCTAGTTGTTTGTTTCTAAAAAAAAAAAAATTGCAAAATTTGCGTCAGGCCCTGGCATTTTTAATTGCATATAAAGTTGTGGAAAAACGCAAGATCAAAAGAAAGGAGTGGAGTGTTGGGTAAGAAAATGGATGGATCGTCGAAATAAATTTGGAGCTTGTTCAACACTTCTTGCGTATATTACTTTGAATTTCGTTACCATCACAACCTTCAAATTTTGTCCCTATTTCTTCATATTTTTGGTTTTTTTCTCTCGATTTCTGTATAACTTATGTTTTACTTTCCATAAAAATTCTTGTTCCTCATACAGATTAATTAGTTCGAAAATTTATTCATCCGCCCACTCTCTCATTTTTAATTATTAAGTAAATAAGCACAAAAAATATTTATTAATGAAAATATGAAGTACAAATAAACAAAAAAATACTATTTTTATTTTAAACTTTTTAACTTAAAGAGTTAAACCTCAAATTATAATAGTCCCAGAAGTATTCGTATCTTTTTCCTGTTTTTCGATTGACTTCGCTAATATTATCTTCATTAATATTAAAAAAATACTAGCTTTTTGATCAGAAGTCTTAATCAAAAGTCTCAACTCTTCCAACAATGCGGGAAGACTGAGGACATCATGAGAGCAGGAATGAACACGTTCGCTTGTGACACGTGCAGTCTCGGGGCAGTCTCCGAGACCAGCACCGGCTAGTATCGGAGAGCGCTCTCCAGTCCAGTCTAGAGTCTCGAGACTATTTTGTCTCAAGTGGACACTTAGCTTAACATGCTGCTAGAACGAGACACAACGCTTATCAAAACACACTTGACTATAAACGCGCTACTCTCGTAACTAATCAGTAGCGACCTATGATAGAAAAATATTTTTAATGATTTTAATAGAAAAAAAACAGCAAACTGACATCAACATTTTTTACTCCAAATATGTTTACGAATCGCTGGTTAAAATGCCTCGGGTACGTTCTGTTACACCCTGTATAGGTATTAACCTTTTTTCCATCACCAAAGATAGATCTCGCAATGTTTAGGCAGAGTATTGGCACATTGCTAGTCCATTCAAGGGAGTCTGCTATGCCTCAATACAAAGGACTATACAATCAAAACAGTGGTTTCAACAATTCCCCCATTTTTCCAAAAAAGAAATTTCCTCACTTATGCGAATGAGAATCGGACATTGTTCCGTTCCTTCCCACTTTTTTAAAATTCACGTCCTTGACTACCCAGAATGTACAATGTGGTCTAGAAGTGGGAACTTTAGATCACATATTTTTTGGTTGACTCTCTCTAAACAAATATCCTCTCTTCTATCAAGCCTTATCTAAAACTGTCTCCCTCCATTCAACATCTCATCTCTTCCAAGTCTGAACTCGACTCCAACCTTCATTATAATTTTGAAATTTGCCTATTTATATAAAATTTAAATTAAAATTCTCCTTTCCTTTCTCCGTAATTTTAAATTATGGCCTAGAACATCCTTGAAGGGTGAAGGGAGAACTTCCTTTGATGATGTTTTTGTGTTTTGACTACGCTGACTAACAAAGTCAATAGAAATCTGTTCTAAAGTGAACAATAATATTTTTTTAAATGAAACAAATTACTTTTGTGTAAACCACTTTATAGTGGTTTGTTTCATTTAAATAAAATGATGCCACAAAGTGAATTTGCAAAGATTAAAAAAAAAGTCTAATATTTTATTAAATGTTTTTCTTTAAAGTAGGTAGTTCAAATAGTAGATAATAATAATGATGTGGTCACACTGGGTGTTCCCGTACTAAAAACGTGCATTTAGTATTTTATATGGTTGTTTATTTATTTGTACCCAAGTTTACCAGAAACATACATGATTACTGAATAGGTAAACGGTGTGATACGATTTATTTCCAAAATTCGAGTTGTAATGAGTTCAACTAGTTGCAAATTTCAGAAAATAAATTAAATATAATAAATTCCTTCCTTTAACGTCACATGACACTGAAAGTAAGCGTCGTTTATGTTACTTACTAATATACTAACTAACTAACCTGTTCTCCTAATTTTTTACGCTTATAAGTGGAAAAGATAACACCTACTTAGGTAGAAAGCTTAGCTTGAGTTATGACACTTTTAAGTGGGTATTTACACTTTGCTAATCATAACAACACGATAACTTATCGGATATATTGGGTTATGAAATTTCCTTCACGGTACAATCTCACTTTGTCACAGTTATCTTATTATTGGTAATAGATCAAAAGAAATGAAACGGTTTTATTGACAAGAAGTCTAAAGTTAAAGGTCTACGATCTAAATACTCACTTACCAGACAGTGGCATTTTCTTTGTTAGTCTGACGTTGTAGCCAGTTGGAATCATTTCGGAATGTGCTGTTTTAGACCATTTTTAAAATCAATAATTTTAGACATTAAAAAATATTTTTTAACGTTATTCATAATTTGTGAAAATACCTTATTGTTGGGATTGAAACTTACCGGCTGCGAGATACATTCCAGAGAGCAAGCTGCCCACCCATGCGACTGTGCCCTTGCCCACGTGGAATGTGTCCACAAACTCGGGCAGGAAGATACCGAAGGTATAGGCGATGCCATCCACTATCAGGTTACACATGAAGCTGGCGAACACGATGACCCAGCCGTAGCCGCCGTCCGGTGGAGGGGGCAACTCCAGCTCCATGAGAGAGCCGTCATCCTCCTGGTCCCCATCGTCAGTCAGGCGCACGCCCTCGGGCCCGGACGATTCACTCTCCGTCTGGAATTAAATAATTACTCATTAGTTTAATGTAGTCATAAGGATGAACAAACTCCGTGTTAAAGAGTGGGTTACGTCTCAGCACGCACCGGGAGGCGTGAGGCTATTCAAAATGCTCATAGACTAGTGGATTGATAACAGGAATCAGCCGCCAGCGATAAATGTAGCAGTAGGGAGTGAAAAGAACCCATATCTTTGTAGGATGTAGCTAATGTAAAGAAGATGAAGAAACACAGTGTTAAAGGGTAGGTCAAATCACAGCATTGGAAGAAATCGGATAAGTGTTCACAATGGCCCAAATCTCAAAATAGCCAGGCAACTACTCAACACGGGTAGAGATTCGATAAGGAAGCTGTTGAAATAAATGGGACCAAAGGGGTTCATAGAAGGTCCAAATCTCAAAATAGAAAGGCAACACTACTCCGCGTGTACAGAAATTTCCTAAACGAGCTATTAAAAGAAATTAGACCGTTTAAATCTGAAAAAAATTCAGCAACTACTAAATCTAAGAACGATATTGGACGAAATGGAACAAAGAGTTCATAGATGGCTCAAATCTCTATATAGCCAAGCCAATACAGAAGTTCATAGATAAATAAAGATATCTTGGTCACGCAAAATCTATTTTGTTGGTACCTTCTGTACCGCATTCCGATAGTATAAAGTCCATTTGCATTAAAACCCTTGAATGTACCTTGTTCACTATATATACTAGAAAAAGTAAACGAATTTCTGTTGGCACACAATTTTTAATTAAAACAAAAGTCATAATTTCAGCGATTCAGTTTTACGTTTTGCATTCGGTGTGCCAGCATGTTTGCATTTCAGTGCGAAAGAAAGTACACCGTGACAGATGACTCGTAACGTAATTTAATTTCGCTGGCTCAAAATTGGCTGACTGCAAAGTGCCAATGATTTCCGTACATAACGCCAGTGGGTGACGAAGCTCATATTACGTAACGTACGTTATTTAGATCATAATATTTGACATGTTGCAGCAGCACGCACTAATAAAAATGTCAGCGTGTGCATCAGAGTACGAAATCCGGGATGTTCCTAATAATGATAAAAATTCAAAGTTTCACATTTTGTTCACGGTAAAGAAAAATATGACTATTTGCATTTTAATATAATTGTTAATGAACGCACGCTAAATAAAATAGACAACTGACATTTATTATATTGACATTGTTATTAGAAGTGAATAAAATTGTGGAAAAATAGTAATTACACAATTAAAACCTAAATAATTGAAAATATCTGAATAAGTTGGATACCTATCGCTAATATTTGCCCTCTTTTATACAAACGAAGCATGACACCAACATAAAAGTCCCAACTGAGTACTCAGCGGCAGAATTATAACTTATTTCTCATACATTACAAACTGTCAAGCAACAACCTGTGTGAAACTAAAATAATAAAATTACTAGGATACCTATAGGGCATATAGTAAATTATAAAGCTTTGAAAATAGGTCACACTAAATACATACTAACAAAATAATAAATTTTGGCACTTTGTTACGATATTAAAGTTTCACACAATA
The DNA here is from genome assembly GCA_951813805.1 of Limnephilus auricula. Taxonomy (NCBI): domain Eukaryota; kingdom Metazoa; phylum Arthropoda; class Insecta; order Trichoptera; family Limnephilidae; genus Limnephilus; species Limnephilus auricula. Next base: position 7,899,065 of record OX638401.1, read on the forward strand.
CTAGAAATTTTTGTATTTGGTTAAAAAAAACTGAATAATTTGCACAAGATTTCAACACAGGCGTCACTGAAAGCTCCATTGTTATCTCTCAAGCTTTCTTGTTATGCTTAAAGAACGCGCCACTCTTTACCACGCCATGCCCACTTTCTTTACGTGGTGTTACTTGTTGCAGATATGAATTCGCATCCGTAAAAGCCCCGCATTAATTGATGCGGATGCGGGTGAAGATGTCTGAATGAATGCGAATAATCCGCATACGCGGATGCGAATGCGAATGTCCGTAACACCCCTGATTAGTACCATGATAAACGCGTTTATTGCTTTCTGTCTGGGACTTACTTACGTATTGACGAGAAAATTATCGATCAAGAAGTGCCCCTTGTCCCTCCCACGTCATTTCCCTTCGCCCTAATTTACACATCTTATTTACTTCTCCACGGGTATCTTTTACAGCGTGATAATGAACAATCAAATTTAACATTGAATGCTGAATGTCATCTCACAGCAATAGCCTTTAACCGCTAAAATAAATATTTGCTTCAGAAATTACGTAGGTGGCGCTATTTAAGATTTAATGCGAGGAGAAAAACATGGTATGGTTAAAGAAAATACCTACTAAAAGTTACGTTTACAAAAACATTGATCTAAGTAAGAAAAATATATGTTTTGTTTTCAACTATTTGGTTAGACATTGTATATAATGTAGAGGATACCGATATGATAAGAATGATTGAAAATAAGAGTATCTATACATGCCGCCGACGGAACTGGAACCCGTGTCCTTCTGATTTCCTGTCAACTGCTCTATCCACTGAGCTACGTCGGCTTATCTCTTACCCGCCAAATAATTCAATATATACTAGTGTTTCATTCAACAACTACTGCTTATTACATTTTTTCACCTGCAAACAACCAACTTTATTTATATATGAGAAAGTATTGTAAGTGCTAAATCTCCTACTAGGTGGCGTCGAGACATATAATGTCTACATTTTTGGTGAAATACTTTAACTCGTCAAATATTAATTATTATTTTTTAATTGATAAACTAATGTTTAAGACAAGATTTTTATGCGTAGCACAAAGGGTAACAATTATTATAAGCAATAATTATTAGCCTGAAACACTCATCCACATTGAAAAAATCTCCCGAGAAGAGTGTTTCAGGCTAATAATTATTGCTTATAATAATTGTTACCCTTTGGGCTACGCATTAAAATCTTGTCTTAAACATTAGTTTATCAATTAAAAAATAATAAAGTAATATTGTTTCATTTAGTTAAATAGTTGCTTAGTCACGCAAGTATAATATATTTACTTTCATAATATTATTACTAAATCGCGATATAAGAACTTTGTTGTTATGTCGACTTGGGTATACCTAATAGAACTGGTATGTGTCATCGTATTGTACATATATGCTAATTACAAGCCTTGTGTGGTTTCGAATAAAATGATAAGGTCTATTACAGCGATAAGCGTGAACTTCGAACCGACAGAATACAAGCGGAGTTTATTGCAATTCACTGAGTATAAAATAGAAAAAGAGCAATGTACTAATTTAATAATATTATGCATTCACGAAATACTCACGAATGTCAAGAGTCACGCGTAAAAATAATTTAAATTTAATTTATATTTATACTTGTACATATAATAATTACAGTGGTTTACATATGAGAACAACAAAAAAATACGAGTATGCTTTAGACCACACGACTGAAGTAAAACTTCTAGAGATAAAGAAAATGTGCGCGTGCACTGCTCTCTCTTGCTCCTACAGTATTTATAAAATTGTCCAAGAACGAAACGAAATTACGAATAATCTTCATGCACTGGCTATGAGAGGAAGAGAGAAAGAAAATGTGCGCCGCGCGCACTGCTCTCTCTTGCTCCTATAGTATTTATAAAATTGTTCAAGAACGAAATGAAATTACGAATAATCTTCATGCACTGGCTATGAGAGGAAGAGAGAAAGAAAATGTGCGCGCGCACTGCTCTCTCTTGTTCCTACAGTGTGATACAGCCCGTTCGCCTCGCCTGACTAGACTTTTCGTAACGCTCCCGTCACGCTTTCGCCAGCTTAACCCCCTAGTCATTGGGCGTCAAGAAATTGATTCCCCCCCCCCCCCCCCTTACCTGCCGGCATACTTAATAAGCATAAATAAGCAGTCAATTTGGGGTAAGTACGGTGTACTTACTTACACAACAATGGAAGAAGTTACACGAAGGGGTGTGCAGAGAGGATATACCGCCGAATAACAAAACTAAAAATATATTTTCATTCAAATACATCAAAGATAAAACTTGTGTTTAGTTTCTAGATTGTTTGTATAAGTACAAACAATCGACAGTGAAAATAAATTCCCCTGATATCCATAACAACATAATATTACTAAAGGTATTTTTGAAATCGATTTTAGGTATGAAATTGGTAAATAAGGCAAAAAAAATTATAATTTTAATATGGTTATAATTTCAGGGTTCCACTGTCGGGGGATCTAACTGCCGCGGGATCAAAGTTCGGGAAACCATTATAAGAAAGAAGAGGACGCATACAGAACAAGCACCCAACGGTATATGACGATTTTAATCTCACTTTACAGATAACACTAAATTTTGATTTAATAAGTAAAATAAATTAAAGTAATAAAAAAATAACACGGTTCCACAAAGATTTAGGAAGTTTTCAAATCTCGGACATTCATCGATTTTAATTATTCAATATTAATGTATGAATAAGTAAGGTTATAAAATGGAAGAGGACGTATACATAACAAGCTCTAAGTATCCGAATGTATTCGTAAAGGCAACATTTTCGTGCAACTTTTCTCTCACTTCATATCAGGGACTAGATGTTGAGAAAAACTCGGAACTAAAACAAAACACTTTACACTAAACACATCCAAGTTTACGCTGCGCTCCTGGTCACTTTTTTTTTAAAACGACGTTTATCATTTATATAAATAAAGTCACGTGGGAATTATATAATTAGCAGAGAAGATAATGGTTCTTTACCGTGCGCAGATATTCTTCGGCTTCTTCCTTTGACAGAATTCGGTATTCGTAAGATTTTTCGACCTTTTCCATCGCGAATTACACAAGGATCGGCTGAAGATGAGATTCTAAGAGTAATCTTGTCAGTTGACAGTCTCCAGACAGACTTAGGCTACACTGCCCCACTGCCGCTGACTACTGGTGGTGAATGATAGTAAAATTTTGACAAGTGTTATCGCGATATTTGACTTGCAAGTTAACATCCGCTCCCGATTTGTTTGCAAAGCTTTTGCGACAAGTATCGTAAATCAGGAGTGTACTGAAATACTTTATTAATAAAACAAGCCGAATAAAACGACACATAATTACTGTAAAATATAGAAGCAATGAGTTTTAAAAAATAATAAACGGAACTGTGTAAATATGAATGCCAAATACGGGATGGTAGTAAAAGTAAAAGTGGCTATAATGCTCTGTACACGTTTGCGAACATAGGAGCGTGCACGGAGAAAATTTTTATTCTAAAATACGATCATTTTATTCGTAAAAACGGTTAAAAACGGGACTGAAGTTCTTATAAACGAATTAACAGGGTTTCAATGTTTGTTGGCGGGAACATGTAAGAATAATTTGTTGGTATACGTAATTTCGTACGTATACCATTATTCTTACATTTTCCCGCCAATAAACATTGAAACACTGTTAATTTGTTCGTAAGAACTTCACTCCCGTTTTTAACCGGTTTTACGAATAAAATGATCGTATTTTAGAATAACATTTTTCTCCGTGTGGCTGAGCCACGAATTATGCTTAAATAATATCGTATAATTAACTTGCGGGTGCTTTGCTTCTTTCCCATAATTCGCAGTTTGGCTAGCAAGTTCGGCTCGCGTGTGTATACGCAGCCTAAAAAGCCTAAATCAGAATTGAGTTATATGCGAGGCATCTAAACTTTATAGTGTAGTAGTCAGTAGGCGCATTTTCATTTATAGTTTAGACCTTTACATTCTATTTAAATTACGCTCAATACTTTTTTAAACAGGAAAACACAAACCAAAAATATGTTTATTTTTATTGTCATCAATACAATTATTATAGATAAAAAGCTTAAAAATCGCTTGGCAATCGGAGTCTTAGATTAGATCGGCAAACGGAGATTCAAGCGCAAATGTAGTTTTAGTTATTTTGTGGAAATCTGTAATATCGTTGGGACACAATATTAGTGACTCTCAAACGAAAATTTAAACAGAAAAATAAGAAAAAGATTCGTCCGCATATGTGAATTGAACCCAGGACCTCTGCCTTGCCGAGCTTTTCTCTACCACTGAGCTTATCCGACCCTATCCCTCCCTTCATTAGTATCATACAAACAACTACCAACATTATCTTAATTTTCTCAACGCATATTTGTATTCTGCCCGAACTAAACGCAATCTAGATGGTGTCTTGTATAAATATATCCACTTTTTACAATTCGAACTAATTCGACATTTTTGCAGGTTGAATTAGCTAAATGGTAGAGTTGCCCCGGCAAGGCTGAGGTCCTGGGTTCAATTTCTAGATGCGACCTAATCTTTTTCCGATTCATCAGTTCAAATTTTCGTTGAAAAGTCGCTATTTTTTTTTTTTTTTTTTTTTTTTTTTATAGAGAATACCTCACAAGAGTCCCAACTGCTTCCGTCTGGAGCCAGTGAGACTATGGCATCCCCAATTGGGGTATGTTGTGAGGCTGAAGGAAAGTGGGGAAGGGAAGGAGATGGGGAAGAGGAGGGTAGGAAAGTACCTGGCTATTCAGATCTAGTCACTAAACACGGCTAAAGCCATTATTAAGCAACGTCTCAATTCTGAATGGTGGTCTTACACCAGGGCGATACTGACAGTATCTTCCACTCTGGAACGTGCCGCAAATGTAGTATATATTATTTTTATTAATTAATTGTGAAATAACACAAATTAATCAAATAAAATTTATTTGCGCACGCCGGGTTCGAACCCGCAACCTTCCGATTGGGAGTCAAGTGTTGTTACCACTCGACCACGGACGGTCGTCAAATAATTGTATTCAATGATATTATAAATTGCTTCTAATCCCTCTCTGAACCGATCCGAGGGCCTTACAGGATAATGAAGCTAATTTCAAACACAATCGATGTGATTCGTCCATTATCGGTTCAATATAAACAAACATAGTTTGGTAGGTTTGTCCACTGTTATTATTGTCTGCCTATATTTGCCGAAGCGATCAATGTACCGCTAACTGCTTGCTCAGTAAGCGATCGGGAGTAGACGTTGGACATTATTATTTGCGCACGCGAAATGCTAAATCAATAATCATTCGATTGGTGTTGAAATTTAACGACGTAGATCGATTTTTAGCCATGATTAAAGCACCAATTTAAATAAATAAAAAAAATTACTTATTATTAAAAAAAATCGGGATATACCAAGAATCAATAAGATTTTAGTTTTATCAGAGTTTACCAAACATCCAAACATGGAAATTCAAAATAAATCTTCTTTTGGTCAAAGAAATTATTGTCAGTCTACACTTATATTTAATATCCTTCCAGAACGTATTAAGAAGACATCTAGTGCACTTTTTGAAAAAATATTAAATTATCGGTGTTAAAATTGCCATCAATTGGTTCATCTTTGTCCTTTGTTCTTTTAGAGATTCCAGGAGAAATTCTGAATTGCAGCTGAGCAGTGACCCTTTCGTCAATAGATCCAATGTGTAATCAAAAATGTACATATATTGTTAAAAAAAATCTATTGATGAATAAACAATTTTATTATTTATTATTATTATTATACGTACCTAAATATTTTTTGGTCTATTTTTACTACTTTATAAAAAATATTATCCTCAAATAGGCTTGTCCTAGTGAGGTTAATATTGAAAGGTGAACAATAATACCTACCATGTAAAGAAACAACAAACAAATAAATGCTTCGAGCACCACCATCTATTATTTCAAGGGATTTTTTTCCTTCAGAGAAAAAAGGTAATTAAACAACATCTGCCTAAAATAATTATGGTTCCATGTCAACTCAGAATCAACTCAACTGAACAAATCTTTAAAAAGTCGTTAAAAGCTATGAAACATGTATTTTTTTAAATAGCCCTTACCCTAATCTAACATAACCTATTTAACCAATTTTTTTCATAACTTTTAGTGACCTTTCAAATGAGGTGTTGAGTTGAATTCATTCCCAGTTTCCGGTCACCAATAATTATTATACAGGGTGTTAAGGTACGTACTTGACTTACTTTATTAACCAGTGATTCCTGACATCATTTGGAGTAAACAATGTTAATGAAATTTTGGTTACAAAGCACTCTTCTTAGGGTGAATTGCCTATTCCAAAAAAAAAAATTTTGGTCTCCGGTGACTTTGGTGATGACAGTTTTTTTTTTCTTCAAAATCAAACTTTTTTTTTCTTTCACATGACGTCACTGGTCACTCAGCCGAGTTACCGCCCCACCACTTACCCTGCCCCCAACTGTCCAACACCTACGTTTTTATGTTTTTGTAGTAAAAAAAAAGAGACCAAAATTTTATTTACATTTTTACTCCCAATAATGTCAGGAATCACTGGTTAAAGTAAGTCAAGTACGTACCTTAACACATGTATTAATATAGAAAAGTTCTATGTTTTTCATACAAATATACAGTTTTCCAAGAATTATGAAGTATTGCACATTTGAGCTTTAAAATGGTAGAAAGGTCTCTATCTATATGAGATTTTCTACAACTTACTCTTCATCCCCTTTTCGCAGCCCTTAAAGTATAATTTTAATACTTGGTGATGAAAGTTTGCACAATTGTCGGTCAAAAGAAGAAAATGGGAAAATTGCCTTCTACAACTGATTTCGAAAACTCTGCTTAAAGTCCGGGAAAGCTGGTAATTTCAGCTGGTGGGATTATTATACTAAGAAGAGTGTCTGTGGCTTTGTTTTTTTATACAAATCTACAATTTTCTTCAGAAATTAATGAAATTTTGCACACTTGACCTACAAAGCAAGCGAAAAGTCACTGTATATATGATATTTCTAAAAAATACACCCCTATCCTGTTTTCCCACCCTTTAGAGTCCGGGCAACGCTGGATGCTTAAAATTAATAAATGTCATGTTAGGGACTTTGTTAGGAGAAAATGCTTATATTTTCCCTGCAGTGAGAGACCACAATCGAAACATGGATTTTAAACAGCAATTTTAGAACCTTCCTTTATTTCCACCCCTTTGGGGGTACCATAGTCCCACTGGCTTCGAGGAGTCGGATTCCGTGGTGTTTAATACAACATATCCTAAAATAAAAATGATTTTTTAAAATTGACGACTAAAATCAAATGATCATTTTGAAAGGCATTTCAATAAACAATATAACTTTTATTTATTGTTTTTGTGTTTAATTCGTAGAACTCGATTTAATTTTTACTTATCTCGAATAGTCAATGTCAATTTAAATAGGTAGTTTAAACATTCATATCATTCATAAACAGTTTAAAATTTTATCCAATAGTCTTAATTACTCGTACGATTGTTTGATTGATCAATGATAATCGTCATTGCATCGCTAATTTACTGTAACCTACATCAAGAAAGCAAAGAACCAATGTGAAAATTCACCTTATGCAGACAAGCTGTATATAAAAAATTGTACGTTTTAATTATTTAGGACATTTTATCATTCCGCTTCGGAGTTGAACGTAAATATAATAAATTAAAGTGTTTTGATTTGCGAGGTTGGTAGATTAAAACACGTTTCGACCACGTGCCGTGAAGCCGCAAACCGCCGAGTGACAGCGCAGATTACAATACTGCATAGGTTATTTTTTAGCAAATACTTCAATGATAATAATAAATACGTAAAGACGTAAAAATTACGAACTTCGCGTAAAAATTCCCGTTTGCGATAAAACGAATTTTTACTACGCGATAATTATTGTCATTTTTACGGGAATCGGGGCAAATAATTCGAATTTTTGTATTTTGCATGCGAGTTTCTAGTACTTTTAAATAGACCTAGAAAATTCAGTACATGATCAAAATATTTCTTTTCATAGTTTTGACAAGCTTAAACAGTCATAAAATCTGACAGCCTCATAATAGATCGCAATGGCTGAATTGGTAGAGCGCTGTCCCGGTAAGACGTGAGATCTGGGTTTGAGTCCCAGTTGCGACCATCGTGTTTTATTATTTTTTCTGTGTCTTGTTCATTTTCATATTTTAATTTAGATTATTATTGTTGTGTCTTCTTCAATGCTAACAATTGTATTCGCCACACGTACCGTTTAGGCGCAATTGTTACCTAAATTTCTACGAAATTCTGGCTAACCTGTTTGATCCAGTCAATATAGCACAAAAAATGACAATTCCATGCAAAAAATCTAAGAAAGGTATAAAACCTGTAATTTATGTTAAATATCTCCAAAATTTTTGGGAGTAGGTAAAAAAAGGAAAATATTGCGACCGTTACCATTTTTATTTCATTGTCTCGTGTTCTTTTTCATATTTCGTTTAGATTTATACAAGAAATAAGGTGTAGAGTGCGTGAGCAGGTACCTAAGCGATACCTTCAGAAGCTTGTTCAAGGTGCTTAGGGTGTGAACATACCAAAAGTCCTGACGTATTAAGCACCCTGAACAAGTTTCTGAAGGAATCGCTTAGGTACCTGCTCACGAACTCTATACTGCCTTTTGGACCATTTATTGACTGGAATAATTATCTTCTTCTTCAGTGATATATTACATTGTTGGGTATAACCTTCAAAAGTTATTATAACAAGTTATTCCAATAAAATTTTATATTATTGGTTGCTATCTTTATGTAGGGTCCAATTCCTGTCATTAATGTCATCTTCAAGCATTTATATTATGTGAGATTTAACTTATTAAGTTATCCCACTATAAAAATATTTCGTTCACTTATGTACGAGTAAGTAGAATATCCATATCTTTTTTTCTGATTTGATTTTATTTGTTGTATTTGTCAAAGTCACATTTGAAATACGACTTTGACAAATACGACAGATTTATAATAGATGGCAATGACTGAATTGGTAGAGCGCACGTCCCGGTAAGACGAGAGATCCGGGTTCAAGTCCCAGTTCACTTTCATATTTTAATTTAGTTTATTAGTGTTATCTTCTTCTTCAATGATATATTACATTGATGGGAATAACCTTCAAAACTTAAAATGAGAGTTTTTCTTATAAAAAAATACGAGTGTGATACACGCGACTGAAGTAAATACTTCTTTAGCTCCATCTTCATGTATTTCCATATATATGTTTATATTTATAAAATATATACATGTATATACATATGTTAATTTGTGACAAATATTTATTTAAATTTATTATCATTCGCCTCGCCCGATCAAGCCGCGCGCATTGACGTCAGCTCCCCGCCGCGTGTGGCGCGTCACTGGTATATCAAACTACTGACTGAAATATTTCATGCACTGGCTATGAGAGAAAGAGATAAAGAAAATGTGCGCGCGCACTGCTCTCTCTTGCTTCTACAGTGAGCCCGTTCGCATTTCACTTCTCGTTACACATTCGCCAGTTTACCCCTCAAGTCAAGCGTGCGTAAAGAAGTATTTACTTCAAAAATAGAATACACAAGTTATATAAAACAAGTTTTCCTTTTATCTCACCGCCTGGACATCTTGTGGAAAAGGCAAGGAAAACGTCTTGCATTCAAACTGCATTGCGAAAATACCAACCTATAATATATAACTACCGACCGTGAACCAAATGCATACATTTGGTCTATAGACCTTTACCTGCATAGCAGATTAAATCGACACGGTTTCGCTCACGAACTTGATTTTGCCTGCGATGGTCTTTGTTTGCAAATTATCCACAAGTGTTTACCGTCAGACAATATCGGCAATGAAAAACAATAACTAGGAACTGGTATTTTTTTACACATTAAAAGTAGAAGACGCCGCACCTCGTAGCATTGAACCATCGATATAATAACTATAGATTTGCCCTCCCTTGCCTAATTTCAATCCAAAAGTAACACCACACCTATGAGTAATTTCAAAATACATACGACTACCCATCGAATTGCAACGCATCTCTTGCGTCACGTTTTGCTAGGAAGATTTTTTTTTTCTTTAATGAATGTAAAATTTTTCATAGGCGCGCTGCCTCGAATCTATATTTTATCTTACTAATATTACAAACGCGAAAGTTTGTATGCATGTATGTATGTTTGTTACTCTTTCACGCAAAAACCACTGAATGGACTTTAATGAAACTTTACAATAATATAGCTCATACATCAGAATAACATATAGGCTATAATTTATACCCAAAGCTTGTTATTTTCCATGTATTACAAATAATAATTATTGTTTAAGAGGCTAGACTTTGAACGACACGCGGAACACCCGCGTCTGTCATTCTGTCCCGCTCACAATAAGCTCACGCACACTTACAATACATGCGATTGCGAAATGTGCGAATGAGACAACGCTCAAATTTACATACAGAAATCGCTCGGAAAGGGGTTTATGGAGAATACACTTTTCTACACCGAAACTTTCACGAAATTGAAATTTTAAAAAATATATATTTTTTAGAAAGAAGAAGTTACGTCGGTAGCTTTTTATAATTTTATAATTCTTTACGAGAGTTGAGTTAGCAGCACTTTTTCCTTCAATAATATTTTTTGATAAACCGTACATGTTTGACAGTGAATGTTTACGTTAATACGAAACGCATCGAAAATTCGAAAACATACCGACATAGTTTTCACCCTCTAGAAGGCAGTATAAAAAAAATATATTCATTTTGTGCAATTTTCGATGTAGAAAAGTGTTTTTTCCCTGGCGTCCTTTTTGTATGGGCCGAAAAACGAAGTCTATCGTCTTAATAGAAAATGTAAAAATTTGAGAATGACATTTTGAAAAACAATGATTGTAAAACCAAAATTCTATTATAGAAAATATTTAAATTAGTGAATTTATTTGAAGTACTCACCCTTGAATCGAATCAAGAATTATAGATATTTTAAATAAATAGGTTAAGAATTTTGGTACAAACATAGATGGGACCTACGAAAAGAAAATAGGCTAATCGAAGTACTAATCCTGCGCAGACGAAGTCGCGGGCAGAAGCTACTTGTGCTACATAAAATTACTAAAAATAGCCTACACACAGCATCCCCAAAGATGACGGCATCCACAAATATTTTTCTTAGTGCCTTCTGTGTGGAGCTAATGTAATAATAAAATTACCTTGGACGAACATTGTGGGGCGAGATTTTTATATATTTTTTTTTTTTTTTTTTTTTTAATTATTTATTAACCAAAAAATACATGTTATGTACATTCTTTTAGGTATATGCCACCTCACTAGGCTGAGCCTGTTCCGAGGTGGCAGTATAAAGATATATAAAGATATATTATATAAATTATCTTTTTGGATGACAGCGAAATACTTGTTTTTATATTTTAATGATGGTACCTGTCTATTTATTTGTTTTGTTTAATTTTGTGTAAAATTATAAAACACATCGCCTATCACGTGCAATAGTGCCATAGAATGCACACCACTGCGAGATATCAACAAGTATTTATGTTAATAAAATAGTAGGTAATCAATATTAATGTTATGTCGTATTTTATATAGCAGAAATCAGCTGTTTTCAACACCTAGAACTACGTTTTATCTCTCTTCTAAATCACATAATTGTATAATAGTAAAGGTGTCTAACGCTGTCAAATCAAGAATTACCGGTTTTAATCATGGTAACCTTGAATCGCTAAAATCCCTGACACCTTACTTCTTTAACGTTGCTTCGTTCAACACAGAGCTTACATACATCATACATCAGCGATTCTACCGTGCGTGCACTTACACTGATTAGTGATTACACTCGATAATAATTGCAACATGATTCAATTATTTGGTTTACACACAGAGGTTAGTCACACTTAGAGACTGGAAGAAAAATTAAACAAATTTTATTAAAAACTAGCTGATGCACCCGGCCTTGTCCAGGCTATATTCTGTGCTAAGTGCCGGAATTCCGATTTTCTCCCGATTTATATCACATGTCCCTTGAACACTTTTAAGTTTCTAAGTTCTTATAAATATATGTTATTTTTAAGATAATATATTATCTGAAGATTTGTAGAGCCGAAACGTTAATAACATAAAATTCCCTCGATAGAAAAATAACACAAATTATTATTAACACAAACGAACCAGATCAGACAAAATTTTTAGCCTCCCTCGATGCAACACCAATTCTAAGCAAAACTCCTTCATTTATCGTGCATCACACACTTTCAATACATACTATACACAATTTGACATTTTTAACTCTGCACCACACTCCTTAAAGTCACACCGGCAATCTCACGATACTTTACTATAACTACTTACATAACTTACGTACACCCTACTAATTGTATAGAATAGATCCATCCCTTTCCCTTCCCTTCCACCAACCCATCCCCATAGGCTAATGTAACTATTTTTCTTTGGTTACACTAAAAAATTAAGATACTTCAGTGGAAACCTATTATTGGTTAAATGATTTACCCGTGTTTTATTATACTTTATAAAATGTTATAACTGTTGGTTTTCCAAATAAAATAAAATTTGTTTCTGTTATTTTACAAGTTATAGGTATGACAAAATTCACAGTGTTTCTTTTAATGCTACTTAAGGTCAGATGAGAAATTTTTGCTCTATTGTAAACGAGTCGTATTTTATTAAACATTTTCCAATTTTCGCTCGAATTTTTACGTTTATAATATTAGCGCGCTCGCTCCAACATTCGTATTGTCGTATCTCTCCTTCGTATTATTTTTGGGTCCGGTGCTACCGGCCCTTAAGGGGTGGGAAAAAAAATGAGTAGTTTTTCAAAATCTTGCATTGACAGTAATTTTCCTCATGTTTTTAAGGCTAATTGTGCAAAATTTAATCAACTCTGAATAAAACTGTAGAATTATATAAAAATCAAATTCACGTCCGCCCGCCCTCCTGAACTTCCCGGCATTGCCCGGTTTTACACAGAGAGAATTTCAAAACCAGACTTGGACGTGACGTTTCTCATTTAAAAATGCAAAATTTCATCAATCTCGAAATAAAATTGGAGATTTTTGTAATGTACAAAGCGGCACAGGTACACTTTTTAATGTGTACAGGGTTATAAACACTCGAGCGCTTTTTGCCACATTATGGCACTATTTTCAAAACCTCGGATTGCTTTGTTGCCTAAATGTGGCAAATTTTCAAAAAAAAAATTTATATTAAAACGACTATATAATATATTGTACATTCAAAATATAACAAAATAAATATTCTCTAGATTCTTTAAAATGTTGTAAGGTTAAACATTTAATTATATTTTTTTTATAAATCCTACAAATATGTGGTAACAGACAAAAGATAAGGGAATTCATTGGCTACATAGAACTATAATCAGTTTGTATGTCTCCATATTCAAATTCGGAGGTATGATTTTTTTAATGTGGGAGGAAAAATTTCCTTTAGCAATCCGAGAAAAAATATTTTAATTGCTCTGTCGCTCCAGTGGATAAGGGACTAATTTAACTAAAATTAAATTTGGCTAAATTTAACAAGTGATTCCTAACATTATTTGTAGTAAGAAACGTAAATAAAATACTATCAAAAAATACTGCGATATTCTTTACAGGAAAGTCATCATAACACAAACACGGCCGAAGTCATTGGAATAAAACAATGAAACCATGATCAACGTACTATCTATACTAAAATAACAACCCTATGTCAAAAATGGATAAACCTTGAACTTCTCAGGTACGACCTTTATACGTAAAGATGACCTTGGGGCTATGCGACACCGCCGCGACGCCCGGTGCGACGCCGACGCGCCATCTAGCGAAACCGCAAACTTTCCATAGTGAGTTCGTCCTTTTGGCGAGAAACGCTTTTGTGTAAAATGTGTTTTACCAGAAAATGCAACTGCAGAGGTTCACATCGATCGGAAACACAACCGCATCGGCACCACGTGAGTACGGAGGTCAAGGTTGCATAATATGCTAAACACTATCACAGCAAGTGGGTGGCAGGATGGGTGGTAATTTATGGTGGTCAAATGAAGCAGAAATGGCAGCAAGTTAAATTGCTGCAGTTTTATGGATGAAGTTAATTATTAATTACACTTTAGTATTAAAATTTATAGAACTACAACATAGTTTGAAATGAATTTATGTTTTTTTTTTTCATAATTTGTTTTACCAGTGACATGTTTACTTCTTGTAATTAGCGAAAGGAATAAATACATAAATCGCATTAAATTAATAAAAATACGCGAGATATTTGCACTAGCATCTCCTTTCCATTTCCATTTATTTTTATTTTCTCGGAGCCTCCTGTGTGGAGATAATAAAAAAAATATTGACTTAGCAAAAAAGTGACCCAAATTTTCTTTTATATAAGACCTTGGATTTAACAGATTGTAAAAGAAGTTACATTTCTACATTTTGAAATACACAATACAATCAATTATTACGTAAAGATAAAGGAAACGATAATACTTCTTTTCATCTATTTTTTTGAAAGCGCCTAGCGATAGAAGTAATTAAGATCAGTATCAAAATAATTGTATCAGATTCTTTGCCATTAATTATTAGTGACCGAAAAATGGTTGAAACAATTTAAAATACATAACTATGAACACAAAAAGCAAAAAAGAATTTATAATCGATTGATTTAATCACTTGGTAATATTTGGATAAGATAATAGGTACCAATACACTGTGTTTCTGGGAGGAACTGCTACTTCATAAATCTTAATTTCTTTTCAATATATTGTAATTAATAAGTAATAACTTATAATCAAGCTTTCGGTATTTATTTAAGAGGGTATTATCAGAGAATACTGGAAATTAGTATTTTTTAAATCCAATTCCAGACAAGTTAACTCTTTAAAAAATAAAAAAAAAACGTAAATTGATTTTGAAAGATTGTTTGAAATTTGGTAAAGTTATGTTTTAGATTTTGAAAAATAATTTATGTTTAATATAGTAAGGTAATACAGTTGGTTGTTGGCACATTTGTTCAATTTTCAAAAGAAATATTGTATTATTTGATTTATTTATTTAATTATCTCAATATTAAATTTAAATAAAGTAATTAATAATCTAGTAAAGCTATTTTTCAGAATTTTAATTTTTGTTAGAAAAATGTTCCGTCTTCTATTCTGAAAAAACTGAAACTTTGGTGTTTTACCGTGCTCGTAGCTTTACCGATGTTTTTCTTCTTTTTGTAGGTACTTTATATGTATGTGCGTAGCCAATCAGTTGTTAGGTTACGGTCGGTAAAACTGACTAGGCTGCGTATACATGCATGTATTTAAACGCCAAGCAAACCACGAATTATGGGAGAGAAACGAAGTAACTGCAAGTGGCGTTTCGCGGCCTTTGCTGTTAATTCATTTCTTTCCCATAATGCGTGGTTCGCATGGCGTTTTGTTGCATGTATGTTTTTATATATTTATTAATTTGATTAAAAAAAACATATACATTGTAAGGAAGCTTTGACTGTCCAACGAGGAAGGTTTCCCGTTTTAGGACAGTCAAATTGCCTGATTTAGTCACATTAGGGAGGTACAAGCTGTTATTTATAATCAACTGCTAGGTTATAAAAGCAATAAAGCAAGTAAATAGATTATTAGCAGTAAAAAATTAAAATGCTAAATAATATATTAAGGGCATAAAGAAAAAAATAAACGTATAAGCTGCCTTACATTTTGCGAACTAATAGCCGTATGTAAAGAACGGTATACAAACCCTTAAGAGCGATTGTCCAGCAGCTGAGAATAAAAGTTTAATAAGTGTTGCTTGCAACTGAACAGGGAGGTTCCAATGAAAAAGATCGATAATTCCCCGTATCAAATTTTTTAAAGAAAAAAATTTATATCTATTTATTTCATTAAAAACCTGCTTTAATATACCTGCATTCAAGAAAGCAATAAAAATGCTCAAAACGCACGATGATAAATTATGAAATATAGTGCACACTTCTTGTAAGTATTTTTTGATCATAAGTATTTATGATTTTTCAATAATGTCTAAACAAAATAAGTGTGTAAAATTTTTTTTAAATATTTTAGTTTGTAAGACCTTAAATAAATAGAAAAACTGAGTTATTTTTGTCACAAAACACGATCTGGGATTTATTTTTTAATGATTTTAATTTAACTAAAATTTCAATTTTCAAAACTGTGTTGACTAGATTATGTATTGATTTATTTTGTTGTATGATTATATGATTTGAAAATTATGTTGTTTAATAGAATCTATCGTTTGAAAATTGAAAAAATCTGCTAAAGACCAACGGTATAACCTTACTATATTAAAAATACACTTAGTTTTTCAAAATTTTAAAACTGCGTGTACCAGATAAAATAACAATCTTTCAAAATCAATTTATGTTTTTTTGTAAAAAAGAGTCGAAACGTCTAGAATTTGATTTAAAGATGACTAATTTCCGGTATTCTCTGGTAATAACCTCTTAATAAACGAAAACATCTTATCATAATTTGTTTTAAAATTTTGGCCGTAATTAAAGGAAACTATTCACACTTTTCCATAAATAATTTTCCTGGAGATTTTTGGTGAGTAATATTATATGGGTGTTGAGCGGTGCTAACATGCAGATTTCAGGGTTAAATTACATATTGCAGTATAAAAATAAATATCAACTATATTTTTACCACTAATCTTCCAATAAACGTAATATCAAAAATAAGGTAGAATAAAGTAAAAACTGACACGTCATTTTTATTATTTTATTAAATTATTAACCTCAACCAAGGCTCTAGTTGCATCTTGCAAAAAAAAAACAAAAAAAAAAACAATTCGATGTGCTAATACTGATGTAGCGGTTCCACTTACTTACGTAGCAGCCTACCTACTACTGCGCGCCTACGGACCACCTTCTGGAAAGAGCTCGGTTCTACGATACACAATACATAGCGCTGCGCTGCAATATCGAGAATCTTCCAGCGTGTGCACGATTTCGCCTGCCGTTCTCGTACCAGGCTCGGCCCTATATAAAATCGTATCTTCTCAAAGCTTAAACTTTCTAATAAAACTGTGTTTATGTAAAGTGCGTTTTCTGTATCTGTTTGTACATAATTATTAGATAAAACCTAGGAAGTTATATTTGCTCGGCGCCCTTGAGGTGAATTATCCCATTAAACATCACGATGTCACGTCAGTCACGATGAACATTTTATCCTAAGGAGGAAGAGATATACGACACAGTATTGCAAGAATCAAACATCATAATATAATTACCAATTCAGGCTACAATGAAAAAACCGCGCCTCGAAAAAACCACTTGTGTAACGGTATCGCGTTTCGGATCCGGGCAGGGCAAACCGAACAACCGAAAAGCGCGACTAAGTGCGCCCTTGACCCTCAGGCGGACGCCGCCGCGGGGAACAGACACCCCTAGAGCGTGCCTCAGTCAGCTACCAGCCGGGGTGTGGGGGGTGTGACACCCCTAAACTGGGCCCCAGCCGGCAACCCGGGGGGTATCCCCCTCTCTGTCCGTGCCCTGCCCGGAAGCATGACTGCCGTTGCCACCTGACTCACCAGGATCAGCATTTTAAAATTATACATATCTCTTAAATTATTTAATTTAATTATTATTTTTCTTTACCGCAAACTGTAATCTACAAAGCAAAATCTGTACATTCAATAATATAATTAATCAATTTAAAAAAAACAGTTATTTATCTTACTAATATTATAAACGCGAAAGCTTGTATGTATGTATGTATGTTTGTTACTCTTTCACACAAAAACCACTGAATGGACTTTAATGAAACTTTACAATAATATAGCTCATACATCAGAATAATAACATATAGGCTTTAATTTATACCCAAAGCTTGCTATTCTCCATGTATTACAAATAATAGTTATTGTTTAATAGAAAATGTCAAAATTTGAGGATGACATTTTGAAAAACAATGATTGTGAAACCAAAATTCTATTTTAGAAAGTATTTAAATTAGTGAATTTATTTGAAGTACTCACCCATGAATTGAATCAAGAATTATAGAAATTTTAAATAAATAGGTTAAGAATTTTGGTATAAAAATAGGCGGGACCTACAAAAAGAAAATAGGCTAATCGAAGTACTAATCCTGCGCAGACGAAGTCGCGGGCAGAAGCTAGTAAATTATAATTACGTAATTATTCAATTCAATTCTTTATTTATTTTGAGAAAATTTTAAAATTTCAATTCGTTAATAAAATATACAATAATTGGATACAGTTAAAGATACAATTTTAAAGGAAAACAATAAGTGTCCTAATAATAAATTTGCTCCTAATCTTAACCCTACACAACTGACAAACAACCATCAATATTGTGCATTGATGACAATAAGGCGAGGACAGTTTGATAATGCCTTCAGAAGGCGAAACAGTTGTCACGCGTAATAATAATTACATAGTAAAACTTGTTTACTACACAAATTTGTTTCAGACAGAATATAAATAAATTTAAATGCGGTTTGCCGTGAGGCGAGAGATCACTGAAACTTTGCTTGAAACAGCTTTAGCCAAGTGTAGTAACAAGATAAAGCGAGGTGCTTCCCAAGCTTACTCTTACCTTTCTCCTTACTTTCTCAAAATTCCCAAAAACTAAATTTGGTGCGGTAAACATAAAACAAAGATAACGTTGATTGTTTGGCGGCTCTAAAAAAGGTTAATCAGGGACATTATTTTAAGCCAATCTGTACTGAAAGCGGGTGGGTTATTTTTCCCGTGGGCTGGGGTTATTTTTCGATACCCCCGTGTGGATTACAATACCCAAGCCGTGGGGGTAGGTTTCAAAGGAACGTTTTGTTCAGCGGCTTGTGATTAAGTCGACTGCGACATTATTGTATTGAATAATAATATACGTTGGCTGCGGAGGAAATATCAAAGAAATCACGATGATTTTGATGGGCGGAAAATGTGTATTATGGTTGTTATAGCACAGTAAGACCTCGCGACTAAAAAAGCATGTCTATAATTTTCTGTTATTTAATAAATCAAAACATATTATATAACATTTTTGACAAAGTGCCTTACATTATTATATGAGATATAAATGCACCATAATATTACTAAATAAGCTAATTATTATGTTCGAACTGATAAATATAAACAAAAGTTTGGCAACGAACGAGTAAATGTTAATACTGTAGTTATTAGTGATCCGAACCACACAAAGCATTCGAGGCGAGAATTGATTTATTTAATTAGGCCTGCAAATTAAATTACGATAGTTTACCGGGAAAACTTCAAAATATTTGTATTATGAAATTATGATCTCACCTTTCTAATTTATTTGGCTTACTTGATTCCTGGCAATGCTTGGAGTAAAAAATGCTACTGAAATTTTGGTCTTAATTTCATTTATAAATCTAAAGTTTTATTTGAGGAACGAAACTGTAGATGTGCATAAAATACAAAGCCACACCGCCACACAAGGACACTCTTCTTTACATATAAATAGATACATATATAGTCCCCGGCGTTTACCGGGCTTTAAGCCTCGATTATATTGAGCGAGTTTACACGCTATGTACTAGCCGGCGAATTCACTAATGTAATCATATTTACCAGCTAACTAGCAGATTGTGAACAATACGAAGTTTACTATCAGATAGTGAATTCGCCGGGTTGATCCGCGGAATTCGATGCCTGCAGAGTTCTTGGAATTCACCGTAATAATAAAAGCAAAAAATTACGTAACTTGGAAGCACTTGAAATTTAAAAAATCCCTAAATAATAACGTTAATATATTGAATAACCAAATTAATTTATCGTTTAGTCCCATTCTAGATATGTTTCCAATAAACCGCTCTGTTATTGCCGGCATTCCCGCAATTACCCCCCCCCCCCCCCCTCCCCCTTTGACCTCCCACTCCAGCACCTAAATATTTGGTATATATCTATCAATATTTTGTATCATAGGTTAGTTTTAATATTCTCCTGACGAAGGAAGGGTTCTTCCGAAACCGGTAGAGCGTAATTAAAATTTAAAGTGGTCTAAAACAAATTTATATATTTTATAGTAAGTTATATTTCACTTCACGATTCTGTTCCACAAAGTAAATATGTATATCGCATGTTTGTAAAAGCCCGGATAGGCGTATAATATAAATAAACATGTGGTAATTTCAAATTGTACCTACATATATATAAATAAATCTCCTAATATATAATCTAGTGCAAACACTTGTGACGAATAATAAAATAATAATGCAGCCAGAACGTAAACAAAGTGCAGAGCAAGAGTAGGAAGTACGCTGCAGTTTATTTGCAGTTTGCAGTTTGCAGAGTCGTGACTCGACACAGGCTGTTGCTGTATGCAAACATGACAATAATTACACACTGCGATTAGCTGCAGTGTCAAACACTCGCATAAGTGCATATTTTAATGGAGTGCATATCGAAGCACTCTAGGGGACATACTTTAATTACGTGAGGTGTTTAAAAAAATTAGACTCTCCTCCTTATCTTGGTGAGATTAAGTGAGATTTAGTGGACCCCCCCCCCCTCCCTCACGTCAGATTTTTTTCATAATCTCGAAATAAATGTTTTTCATAACAGCCATTTTTCAGCATGCAAAATAAGACACTTCAAAAAGAATAAAATAATAACAAAATAAAAATATTATCTCTATAATAATGTATACTATTTTAAAGTTGCTTCTTGATGTGTTGTTCGAACGTGAGAATTTTAGACACCATTTTGGCACACACTTTTTGCATGTTATGTAAAAATAAAATTATGCATTCTTTATCAATTTCTACAGTTTCAACAATCGCATGAATATAACAGATTACCGATTTTTTTCGATATTGTGATCCGTTTTTGAAATGGAAGGGCGACCCCGGCGTAAATCAACTTGAACATCTTCTTGGCTATCTTGAAAATGCGTAAACCACTCAAAAACACGTGCATGCGATAAATATATGCCATACACTTCTTTCAATAAATTATAAGTTTTAGTAGCGGTTTTTCCAAGTTTCATGTGAAATTTTACAACAATTCGTTGCTCTATTGTTACACTTTTAACATTTGGCAAAACCAAAAAAGAATTCTAATGTGAACGAAGGCTACGGCTATACGGATTTGCACAGCTGTCGATAGCAGCGTCTGTCTCGCTATTTAATAGCCACACCTCTTACTATTATTGAACCACTGGCAAATTGATTATAATGTTTTATTTTACAACAGTATTTATTACCTCTTGAAAAGTGTGAAAATGTGAACAAAGTCACAAAGCGATTAATAATAACTCGTATAGTTAAAGCGTTCACTGGCCAACAGCGAACAATGGATGCATCGTGCTCCGATCCGTCCATGCAACTCAACTCTACATGCACTATGCAGTATGAATGCCGATAATTCTGACGCAGAGCGCACCGCTGCCTGGCAACACGAGATTATAATAATATAAGAATTAACACGTATTCTTTGTTTGTGTCTTTGTTTTACCGTCCCAATAAAGGAGGCGTTGTCCTTTTGCAGGATGCATGTGGCCTACATGTAAAATCAACGGAAAACTAGGAAAATTATTGCGATTACGATATTGTGAATTGAACAGCTATTATACTTCGGTAATTTAAATAAAAGACCATCGATAAACTATTAAAATACTCCTATGCAACAAGTTTAAGCACGGTACAGACTCGAAGCTCACATACAAAGATACTGTGTTATAAAGTATCTTTTCTACTGACACACTACGACCTACGTTATAAAATATTTACTCCTACGGCAGGAGAAGGGGTCAGTTGAAATCATAAGCGATCGAGAAAATATCATTTTTTTGTACTGGATATGTCAACTTGACGGCTCCGTGCATGCTCCGTGTATTCAAAATGACACCCTCTCCTGTTTAAGGGGGGGTCGCATAACTTTTCTGATATCGCGATCGTAGCGGTCACGAAAAATAATGCCGATTAGCGAAGATTCCAACCACGCTTATAACACATGATCTTTTTACGTCTGGCGGGTCTGTATGGGATTGTATGGCGAGCGCTACTGTGTTATAAGTATCTTTTTGATGTGAGCTGCGCGTCTGTCGGCCCCATTAATAAGAGGTACAATATCATTATTTGATACCAACATGACATCATTGATGGCATAGTGAACTAATAATCTAATAGCACTAGAATCATAACTCCGACGCTCTCGTGGTTACGATCCCCGGCTACGAATCCAAAGGTCGCTGAATCAAATGAAAATTGTTTTCTTAAACTTATTTATATTTGCGACACGTTCCAGAATGGTAGACGTTCTCATTATCGCACTGGTGAAATACCACCATTCAGGATCGAAACGGCTTTAGCCGTGATTGATTACCAGATCTGAAAAGCAAGGTACTGCCCTACCTTCCTTCCTTCCTTCAGTCTAACAACATACCCCGATTGGGGATTCCATAAAACTCACTAGCTCCAGACGGTAGGGAGCTGTTGTGACTCTTGCGGTATTCACATAAAAAAGCAACGTTTCGATGTTGAATTGAACATTGGCGAATGAATATTATAACATTTAGCTTTGGCGTATGAATATTAGATATAACATTTAGCATTGGCGTATGAATATTATAACATTTAGCATTGGCGTGTGAATATTATATATAACATTTAGCATTGGCGTATGAATATAATAACATTTAGCATTGGCGTGTGAATATTAGATATAACATTTAGCATTGGCGTATGAATATTATAACATTTAGCATTGGCGTGTGAATATTAGATATAACATTTAGCATTGGCGTATGAATATTATAACATTTAGCATTGGCGTGTGAATATTAGACATAACATTTAGCATTGGCGAATGAATATTATAACATTTAGCATTGGCGTGTGAATATTAGATATAACATTTAGCATTGGCGTATGAATATTATAACATTTAGCATTGGAATGTGAATATTAGATATAACATTTAGCATTGGAGTGTAAATATTAGATATAACATTTAGCATTTGCGTATGAAGATTAGTATTTTTTTTTTAAATTTAAGTAATGTGGATTTGATAGATCTAATCATAGAGCAATCGATAATTTTTTACTGTGTTTTAAAAATTATCCGATATTAAAGATAAGGATATCGATAAAAAATATATATTTATAAAAACACTGATAATAAGTAACATAGAAATAAAATGTATGTCAAAACTGATTTTTATCACAATTAATTGATTAAAAAAACATATTATTCAATTTAATCTAGAAAATTTATTTTTCATTGAATCTTTACGACATTATGTTAAAGGTTTGCCTACCAGGAAGGTAAAAAGTATAACCAAGGTTTTTAATAGAATTTAATGTGTTTACATGACTACGATAGTTTGAAAAATGTGACCTTAAAAGGTTTTAATGGTATGATTTGAGACTTTCATGGCCAAAAGTTCTGTACCCGAGAAGCATACGGATGCAACTCCAAAAAGCCAAATGTTCAGTAGAGCCAAAACCGTATTTTTTCTGTAATTATGGTCTCATAACTTCTGCAGATATTCGTGCTGATTGATGAAATTTTCGTAATTATTAATTCAATTAGTTTTGTTTATAAGTTGAGAAAATAAAACGAAATATTTTACATGCAAAGCCTAAAAATAAATGTTTAAAATAAATCATTATGGAGTTGAGTCCTTCTGCTTCAAAATGCAATAGACTATTTCGATATAACAAGTAAAAAATTAAATTAAATTATTAAAAGATCGATGTTTGAAAATTTTATTTGGAAGTAAAATAATAACTATACACAACAGGTAAAAGAAAAATACATTTTATTGTATATTTCTTAATATAATTATTACTAATTATTGGTATTTTCCAAATCTTCGTCATTTGACGGAGGATAATCTGGCATTTATGACTTAAAATTTTGTTAAAAAAATGCAGTGGATTTTTTTCAACATTAACTCCACAGAGTAGGCCCTGAGAAAAAAAATCCCCCAGGGCCTATGTCATCTTTGGAGATGCTGTGTGGAGTGTCTTTTAGGGAAAGGAAATAAAGGAGGTTCTGGGAAGGAAAAAGGTATGAAGGATGGGTATGAATACGAGGGTCAATGTGTTTTGGCCTTCACAGTTGTCAGACCATATTCAATATTATCCCCCATATCGCTATATATCCACTTCAGGAGGTAAGAAGTCTCTTCATTTGCCCCTCCTGACACCAACTGACTCATTCCACATGCAAAAATTGCCTTGTCATTGGTGCTGCCCAGAATGGCTTCATTTAAACACCACAATTTTTTCAAATAAAAATATTCAGAACGGGCACGGAAGACATCTTTCCATATCCGAGTCATCAAAACTAATACTGAATACGATGACTTCCCTCGCAACTTATCCGATTTTTTTCAGATTGTATCGCACTTTCGTCTCACGTAAATGCGTTTCTTTTTCCCCTTGGAGTTTTATTTTATATTTATCCTTCCTGTTTAATGATTACCAATATCACAGGTGTCGTTTGTTGATATATGAGGTTATTGTGTCTATTTAGATAGAAAACAAAGAGATTAGAAGCAGAAGGATGGACCTGAGTCCTTCTGCTTCTAATGCTTCTAAGAATAATGGTAGTTGCATCCTTATACATTTTTGAAAAACCCTATATTTCTTCAAAATATGACTACCATCTTTCTGCCACTGATGAACATGATCATTTACTACACATCCTCATCAAAAACTCATTTCTTCAAATTTTGGAGTTGCATCCGTATGCTTCTCAGGTACAGCAGTTAATCACGATAATCGAGGCCATGGTTTATGAGAATTAAGTATTAGGTAATAAATGTGATCGTAAGCGAAAACATCCACATCCGAGCCATACTAAGAAAAAGTCGTGAATATTTTTTTTCATTTGTCAAACGACCGTGTATGTGAAAATCTTACTAACTGACAAAAAATTGCTTATCCTGCCAAACAGGGTTGTTTATCTGGGTGACCAGAATGTTCAGTGGAATATTGAGTACAAACTTTTCATCGGATGTTAATTCGGATTTTAACCTTAGGATAGGATAGGTTAGGTTAGGTTAGGTTAAGTTAATGTGAGTTATGATGTGATGAATTATCATGTGAGGAAGTATCGTGTCTGAATAAATTTACTATGGGAATTCAGACGCTAAGATCTCATAGTCCGATTACACATGGAACCGTTTATCTGTTGTACATATATCTACAGTGTAAACAAAAATAATTCATCGTCGAATTTCGAAATTTTTTCAAGGTATTTTAAATATCCTACATATTTCTTATTTTTGAAAATGTCGTAAAAACAATTATCATTACTTCAGCTTTTAAAAATTGCCATATTTTAAACTTTAAACACGAAAAAAGATGAAAGAAAGAATTACCACAAACATTTTTAATCAAAACGTCGAAAATTTAAAAATCTTAAAAAATATAGTCCTGTTTTTGCAAGAAAACTCTCACCACCTTTTTTTTCGTCCAAACATTTCAATAAAAAAAATTGAAGTTACCCAAAAAATAAACTGACATTTCTAACGATTGCTTGCATAATATCTAAAAACGTTCATGTCTTTGATTTTTTTACCAACACAATACATGTATGACATTTATAATATAAAAAACAGCACTTTCAAGAAATACTTTAAAAAATTAGAAACTGTACTTATTAAATAAGAATAATATTCAATTTGGGTAACACTAATAATAATTGGATGATTTGTAGAGCGCCATTTTTGCGAGAATTCACCTTAAGGGCGCTGTATACGCTACGAGTAATGCTGTCGTAACGGTACAACCTTTACTTTTTAACAACACAAAAGTTCAATATAAACAAAGAAAGAACAATTTTTTAGTCCCTATAAACTGTTTTAAAAGCCTTACACACCATCCGATTTAAATTTAAAGCACTGTTTGCAGGAATACATGCAGAACCCGCTAAAGCGAATAAAGCAGTGCTTTAAATCGGATGGTGTGTAAGGCGTTTTAATCAACGTCACTAATTGATAATCTTCCATGTCAAAGTAACTGGTTCTTATTTATTTCGTCTCGTGATTTCAATTATGATCAAGCTGAAGATTATATAGTGAGATTAATTTATTTAACTGTATGTTATTAATTTATAATCTGTTCTTTTCGTGATCTGACTTTTTATTGAGTGTAAAGTAGTGCCACAAGGTTACCTATGTATTATTTATGATACATGCACATTTATCACCTTCAAACAACTAACGATACATTATTCAAGTATTCCTACATAAGAAACCATACTGATTTATCCGATATTGTATAAAACAAACTTGTGCATGGTACATTAAAATGTAAATCATCAATAAGTTACGCGCTACATTTATCAAAATCAATTAAAAAATATCACAAGTGTAAAAAATACCGATACTAACATATCACAAGAATTCTTGCATTATACGACTTTCTGTTAAAAAACTGTTATTTCCTGAAGTTTATAAATTATTAATCAATGACGTTACAATACATCTAGACTTGCTATTGTCTCACTAACTCAAGATAATATGTGGCAAAAAAACACTACCAGTAAATTCTTAATTCAAATAAAGTTCATGTATGAAAGAGATGGACATTCAAAGAATATTTGCGTATGAATGAAATAAACCGTAGGACCGGGCGGCGTAAGTTCCGTCGAAGCGTCGAATACTGCCTCAAGGCCGAGTAGAGTATATGAGACTTGGGGGCCTGGCGCATTTTGAGGTGTCAAGTGATCAAGAAATAATAGAGCAACGACAGTTTGCTATGGGCGACGATTGTCGTTGTGCTCGTTACTGCTGATTTGATTGTTGTTTCACCGCAAGAATATAAACAAGCAGAATTATTAGACAATTTTAAACAGTAAAGTTTACTTAGCGACTGCATTTCACTTCGTAATTTAGCTGTTGCGCGTCCAGACTCTATTAGGCATTACATTCTCTAATGACACATACAATATACTGTAGGAAAAAAAATATTGTATTGTTAACAATAATAAATAATTTGTCCGCATTTAAAGTGAAATGTTATTCTTTTACTTTTACTAATGGCGAGAAAAGAACCCTTTTTTTCATCAGACACAGGAGCTTTTCGGCACTTTTTTAATCCAATTTACTTAGAGGGAGCACACGACCCTACGCGACGCGTAAAAACTGGCTGCAGCGTCTCTATATATACATATATATTTATATGTTGTAACGTCGTCGTATTTAAAGGTAAAATAACTTAACACATTGTGCTAATAACACATACAATAAATATACAAAATATATAAAGGTATAAATCTTTACGTACCTACAGAATGAAACCAGTGGCGGCTCGTGACTTTTGGTGAGCTAGAGTGCTAATATTAACAAAAATGGCATTATTGATGTCGTTGTAGCCGAAAAATATATATATATATTTTTTTTCGAAAATTTATTTTTTGTATGAAGATTTTCAGGAAATCTGTGCGGCGCACGGCAAAACTGAAATTTTCTGAAAATCTTCATAATATTAGCAATCAAATCAATCAATTAATATTAGCACTCCAGCTCACCAAAAGTCACGAGCCGCCACTGAATGAAACCCACTATTTTTTTTGTTATAGAGAATACCTCACAAGAGTCCCAACTGCCCCCGTCTGGAGCCAGTGAGACTATGGCATCCCCAAGTGGGGTATGTTGTGAGGCTGAAGGTAAGTGGAGAAGGGAAGGAAATGGGGAAGAGGAAGGTGGAGAAGTACCTGGCTATTCAGATCTAGTCACTAAACACGGCTAAAGCCATTATTAAGCAACGTTTCAATTCTGAATGGTGGGCTTACGCCAGGGCGATACTGAGAGTATCTTCCACTCTGGAACGTGCCGCAAATATAGTATATATTATATTTTATTAATTAATTGTCTAATAACACAAATTAATCAAATAAAATTTATTTGCGCACGCCGGGTTCGAACCCGCGACCTTCCGATTGGGAGTCAAGTGTCTTACCACTCGACCACGGACGGTCGTCGTACGGAACGCACAATGGCACCCGACTCTAGCCTTCATTCCGTATAACCCGAAAAACATATAGATATTAGGGGGCCTTTTATTACAACAATAAATCCACTGAGTCACATCAGTAATTAATAATTTAATAAAATGGATTAGCTGCGGAAGCTTGATTAATACGGGTAAGATATACCGGGAAAACAGAATCGGCAAGTGGTGCACGAGTGGCATAAACTGCATTATAAACAAAGAATACAGATTACTTCTAGGAACGACCTACCTTAAACATTTATAAACATTTACTCGACACGTTCTGTGGACTGGAGCAATTAAATTAATATGCAAAGTGCCTACATAAATTATATCACCTCTTCATTATTTGACGGTGAACGTTTTCTATTCAGTCTTGTGATTTTTTTATGATAAATAAGGTGACAATCTCGTCATTTTTAAGAAGCTGTATCGAACGTTCTTAGATGTCCTTTACATTGACTGTAAAATAGGGGTGCTGGGTTTCTAGTCGGTGAGCTGCTGTGCGTTCAAGGCCTGTTCCGGATGCTGCGAAGTAGTAGTTCCAAGGAGAGAGAAGTTGGCAGTCCAAGGAAGTGCAAGGTCGGAAGTCAAAGGCGGTTGTAGAGTTTGAAGCCGGAAGAAGCAGTCCAAGAAGATTGAAGCGGTCAGAGTAGTGTTGCGAGTTCGAAGTGTGGATGAGAGTGAGTTGGGTTCATTTTTTGTGCCCTATTTATATAATGCGACGGCGCCGTGCGCCATCGGGGGTCAAAGAGCCCTATTTTGAGAGATGCATTTCTATGCAGCCTCGTGTATTCTCGGAGAGAATTACATGTTAATTTTAAATTATTTAAGCAACAGTACTCTTTTTTCCGCGTCATCTCATATAAACTGTTTCTTCCTAGCATGTTTATTAAGTTTAATATAGAATGTACAATTTGAATTAGTGGGTGTGTAGCCCGACATTGTTATGAATAAATCCTTATAGCTACTTAATATAAACATAAATGTATTTTAATTATACTTAACAGTATTGGCGCGAGTCCAGCCTTTTAATCTGTGTATTTTTATTTGGTAAAACAATGGCTAGACTCGCGCAAATCTAATATTAATTGCACAAATAAATGTTAATAAAGAAGATATTTTTCTCGTTCGAGATCCTTTGACCGTCGGCCAATCAGCGGGTCACGATCGGACGGACGGTCTATCGCATGACCCTACATCTGGCCGAAGAAGAGGGGATGTGACGTAAATACAGCATCTCTAGATCGCACTGTATTCAATCTTCTTCGGCCGTGGAGGGGATACGACGTATAAACTGCTGTCTTCTTTTATAGCTGTTTAAAGCTGTTTGGAGTTTTGGGACGCAATCACGTTCAATATATCCTCCCTCCGGTGCAGTGTCGGCTGTGCCTAGCCTCTTAGAACGTGACGCGACCCCTTTTGTTCAGCGGCGTCCTATACGACCCGTTCCTTCTAAGTTGCGGGAGCAGGCCTCGTTATTTTTGGGGCCCGTGGTCGGTGTCGTCATGAGTACGGCAATTTTAACGGCGGGACGCACGTACTCTCCGGTGCTGGTCTGGACTCGAACGGTCCTTACTTGTCCATCAGCGGCGGGCATTGTTTCAATAACTCGCCCGCGGGGCCAAGTGTTGCGGGGCAAAGCAGGATCCACGATCAGTACAAGATCTCCCGTTTTTATGGGGGTGCCTGGCTGGTGCCACTTTTGACGTGCGGCTATCGTGGGCAGGTATTCTTTCATCCAACGCCGCCAAAACATATCTGCCAATTGCTGGCTGATTCGCCACTGTTTTCGTAGGCAGACCTCCTCTTCTTTTGCCGCATATAATGACAGGTGCGGCCGCTTCCCCGCTGATCCCAGCAAAAAATGATTTGGGGTTAGGGGGTCCTCATCTCTCGGATCGACAGAGACATGTGTTAACGGGCGGTTGTTCACTATGTACTCTGCCTCTGCTAGGGCCGTGAGGAGGGTTTCTTCTCTCGGCGAACGCTCTTTCATTGTTGATTTGAGGGCTCTTTTTATAGAGCGGACGAGGCGCTCCCAAGCTCCCCCCATATGGGGAGACAGGGGGGGGATGAATTTCCAAGATGTTTTTTGTGTTGAGATGTAGTTTTGTACTCTGGGATCTCTGCTGATCGACTCCAACGCATCTCGGATCTCTTTGTCGGCGCCATGAAAATTAGTCCCGTTATCTGTATATATGCATTGAGGCTGGCCTCGCCTAGCTGACATTCGCTGCATTGCCATGATAGCTGAATCGGCGCTCAGTGAAGCCGCCAGCTCGAGATGTACGGCCCTAGTTGTAAGGCAGGTGAATAATGCCCCGTACCTCTTTTCCCGACGTCTACCGATTGTCACTTCCATAGGGCCGAAGTAATCTAGGCCGCAGTGAGTGAAGGGGCTCACATGATGGGCGAGCCTGGCAGCCGGTAGTGGTCCCATCAGTGGTGGTATCGGTTGAGCTCTCCTTATGCGGCATACTAGACATTCATGCGCTATTCGGCGGAGATTTGTCCTTAATTTTAATATGAAAAAACTGCATCTGATTTCCGCCATTGTTTTTTCGGTGCTCGGATGGTCCGCCTTTTCATGATAATGGCGGATCAGGAGCCGAGCATACGTCTCGTCACCATCCAGGATGACTGGAGTCCGTACGCCGCTGGCGACTCCTTTCAGGGCTTGTAGCCGTGAGCCCATCCGTATAATGCCGTCCGGGCCTAGGAAAGGCGTTAGTGTCCGCAGGCGACTTCCGGTTGGTGGTATATCGCCTTTTTGAACGGCGTTAATTTCGGCTCCAAAGGAGTGAGCTTGTGACTTCTTCACCCACAATTTTTCTGCTTCTCGAGCCTCTTCAGCACGTAGAGGACCTTCTGAGGATTTGTTTTGGCCCGGCCGACATCGCCTTATGAAGCGGAGCACCCATCCAGTGCTGCGGATAAGTCGATGCCACGATGAAAATCGTTCGATGAGTGGTAATCCATCTCCCATTATTGTCGTGAGGCCGACATATTGAGGCTTTATCTCCAGAGCCTGGTTATCGGGTCGGATGACTGGCTCCTTTTCACGGGGCCATGTAGCTTCCGGCTGGGTAATAAAGGCCGGACCGCAGAACCACCGGCTAGTGGGCGTGAGGTCGGGCGACTCGATATCTCGTGTTCCTATATCAGCCGGGTTTAATTTGGTTGGTACCCATCTCCAATTAATGATCTCGGTAGCATCATCTATTTCCCCTAGCCGGTTGGCCACGAAGGCGGAATAAGCCCTCGGATCTGTCCTCAGCCAACATAAGACGGTTGTAGAGTCCGTCCAATATGTGGTTCGCCTTATTTGTAGTTGGCTCTCCTTTTTTATAGTGGCCGCCAATCGTGCAGCCATCAGGGCTGCTTGTAGCTCCAGGCGCGGAATAGACAGGGGCTTCAATGGTGCCACTTTACATTTACTCGCCAGGAAGGTTGAGTGCGTGCCTTCCTGGGATTTTTCAATTAAATACGCAATTGCGCAACACGCTGACTCCGATGCGTCGCAGAATAGGTGGAGTTCAAAATTGCCGTTTTTGTTGCTGAGGCATCTTCGTGGTATCGACACGCTACTCTGGCGGAGAAGTTGTAGCCATTCCGACCATTTATTTAAATGTTCTGTTTTTATCGGTTCATCCCAGCCGATATTTGATCTCCACACTGCTTGGAGAAGTATTTTTGAGCGAATTGTTAGGCAGGATACGAAACCCACGGGATCAAATACCTTCATTACAATGCTCAGTAATTGTCTTTTCGTTGGGTGGGGAATCATCTCAGTTGCCGCCGTCTCACGGAAGCTGTAGAGGAAGCGGTCACCTACGGGGTCCCATTCGAGGCCTAGTACGCGCTCGTTTTCGTGGTCCCCGTTGCTAATAGGTATGGCCGATTTTGCCCGCTTTTCTAACGGTACTTCTGCAATGGCAGCAGGGTCATTTGAAGCCCAATTCGTGAGCAGGAAACCCCCGTTTGCAAGGATGATGCTCACCTCCCGCACCATCTTGGCAGCCTCTTCTGATGTGTCTACGGCGTCCAGATAATGGTCCATATAGAACTTTTCCTGTATGGCGGTTGCCGCGGCCATATACTGCTCCTTGTGTTGCTCCGCTAACTTGTTTCGCACGAATTGTGCGCTGCTCGGTGAACATGTTGCCCCGAACATCATTGATGTAAGCATATATGTGCTTGGCTCCTCTTGTGGCGTTGCTCTCCACATAAATAATTGAGATGATTGGTCCTCACTTTTTATTTTTATTTGCAGGAACATTTCTGCAATATCCGCCGCGAACGCTATTTTTCCTTCGCGGAAGCGCAATATGTTCCCCAATAGCGAGGAAAGGAGATCGGGCCCTGCTAACAGCTGATCATTTAGTGAGACGCCTCGACAGCGGCTTGCTGCATCGAATACCACTCTTAGCTTGCCTGGCTTGTTGGGATTTATAACCGCAAAATGCGGTAAGTACCATTTTCGCGGACTAGGGATGGCCGCTTCTTGACTGTTTAATTTGTGCGCGTACCCACGTTCAATCAGTGAACTTATTTTCACCTTATACGCCGCTGCCAACGTTTCGTTTTTCCCCAATTTTCTCTCTAATGAGTATAGGCGCTTTAGTGCGCACTGTTTGTTGTCCGGTAGGCGTGTATTATCTGCTTTCCACAGAAGGCCCGTTTCCCACCGGCCGGCGTCATACGGCCGGGTAGTGTTTTCCATTATTGCCTCTGCTCGCTGTGTGGCGGCATCTATGCGTGCCGCTGACGTCACTCCCAGCGAGTCGATAGCAAAATTTTGTTTCAATAGCTCTGAAAGCTGTTGGTCTCCCCTCTCGACCTCGCCAATTATGCTCAGCGTTATTTTTTCTTTAGAATGAATACCTCCGTGCGTGATCCAGCCGAGTGCAGTACGGGACAGGATTCGATTCTCTGAGTCTTCACGCACCTCTCTCGAAACAATAATATGCGCGTTGTCTTGCCCCAATAAAATTTGCGGTTTTACTTGCCGCCGACCGGCGATGGTTTGTCGCGGTAGATCTAGATGTCGCACTGTGTTTGCCGTGATTCCATACTCGGCACCGTCTCCGCGCACTAAAAGTTTAACTCGGCGAGACGTACTGTCTGAAGAGCACATTCCACTCGCCCCGTGAATACGTAGCCCGCGGATCGGTCCGCTTGCTCCCACTTTGTCCGCTATTTCGGTGTCTAACAGGGTCACCGTCGACCCCTCGTCTAGTAGGGCATGAACTGATACTTGCCCATTCGGGCCACATATGGTTACTGGTACCACTTTTAACAATACCGACTCGTGTCCGCACCACGTAGTATTTGTCACGGTTTGATCTTCGTTATTATTTCCTCGCGATGTACCGGCAGACGAATTCACGCGCGACGGGTCGTGTAATAGTTTATGATGGGGTAGTCGACACGAACCCACTCCGCACCATACGCGATATTTGCACGCTCGCGTATGGTGGTTTACGTCTAAGCATTTATGACAAAGACGGGCACTTTTAACCTTTTCCCATCGACCGGAAACACTTTTCTCCAAAAACACCGGACACTCCCGAATTCTGTGCGAATTTGCACACTGTGCACACTTTTCGAACTTTTCACTTTTTGATTCACTTTGAGCAAACACTTGCTCCCGTCGCGGTTTCACTGGGGCCCGGGCATTGTCAACTAGGCCCGAACGCGGTATTGCGTTTGTGAGCCTCTTTAGGAAGGCAGCTAATTGTTGGATTGTGGCACTTGTAATTTGGTCGGCAATTTTGTCTAACCATGCCACTCTTAACACAAGAGGCATTTTTGATGCAATTTCACTTAGTAGCGCGGGGTTCGAGAGATAATCGCACTTTAAACTGCCGAGCGAGGACACTACGTTTTGAACAGTTCCCGAGAATTCGATTAAGGCATCGTTTGATGCATCTTCGGGAAGTCACGGCAACCTTTTGATTTTCTCAAACATCAGTGTGGCGATTGTGTGAGCACCACCGAACCTGTGTTCTAATACGTCCATTATTTCCGGTACTTGCGTCGGGTCCATTAAAAGTGGGCTAACTGCTTCACGAGCCTTGCCTTTCAAAGCTCTCTGAAGGCGCATTAAGTTTTCTGATTGCGTCATTCCACATGTAGATGTTGATTGATAGAATTGGGCGCGCCATGCTGGCCATTCCACGGCGTCTCCGTAGTATGGTGGGAGGTCCTTTGCGCTTGATTGACGTGCGATGAGGGACGCCATACGGTTCTCCTCTTCAGGCTGCTGCCGCGGAGTCCCGCCGTTTTGTGAGGCGCGAAAAGCCTCCGTCATGAATGCTGCGAACTGTGTGAACGGGTTTGCTGGCGCCGCCTGGTCCACTCGGTTATTTACCCAATCTTCAGTTTGACGCGCCGTGTCATCCTCCGTGAGGTGGCTCGGGAATGTCGCGTATGTGTTGTTTACTGTTGGTATCTGGCCGAACTGCATTTGTGGTGAGCCCGGCTGGTTTTCCGGGTTGTAGGAAGCTGCGGGGATGTGTGGGGCCCCTTGAGCTGAGGTTTGTGTCGGCTGTTGTCCGGATAATGCGCCTGAACACTCTGTGTTGATGATGGATGGCTGCTGGAGCTGCAGAGGGGTTGTTTGGCCTCGCATCGTGATGTTGGATGCCGAAGACCGGTACTCTGCGCTGTGAGCGGCGCCTTGTAGGACGCCTTGTCCACTGCCTTGTTGTGCGGCGCCTTGTACGGAGCCTTGTATGGCACCCCGTATGGCGGCACCTTGTTGTGTAGTCGCCTGCTCCGTGAGTGTGTCAGGTTCCACTGCAGGTGCTTGTTTTGTCACAGGAGCTTCTATTGAAGCGATGAGGGCGTCCTGTAATTTCCGGTTGCGGCGCCTCTCTGCTCTCAATTCTCGCTGCAGTTGTTTGAGTAAATCTGCATTCAAAGCCTCGCTGTCTGATGATGAATCTTGGCTAAGCATCTGTACCGGAGAGTGATCTCGGGGATGAGCGGCATCTACCGCGGGGGCTGCATTAGCGGGCGGCGGGATTGCAGAGCCGCCAGCGGAGGGCGGGGTACTGCTAGCGGCTTGTGACTCGTCCTGTCTGGCTCCCTCCAATGTACTCTTCCCGGAGCGAAGTGATGGTGTCATCCTGGCAGCTGGAGACCAGAAGATCCGGCTCGGAGGACCACAATGTATCGAACGTTCTTAGATGTCCTTTACATTGACTGTAAAATAGGGGTGCTGGGTTTCTAGTCGGTGAGCTGCTGTGCGTTCAAGGCCTGTTCCGGATGCTGCGAAGTAGTAGTTCCAAGGAGAGAGAAGTTGGCAGTCCAAGGAAGTGCAAGGTCGGAAGTCAAAGGCGGTTGTAGAGTTTGAAGCCGGAAGAAGCAGTCCAAGAAGATTGAAGCGGTCAGAGTAGTGTTGCGAGTTCGAAATGTGGATGAGAGTGAGTTGGGTTCATTTTTTGTGCCCTATTTATATAATGCGACGGCGCCGTGCGCCATCGGGGGTCAAAGAGCCCTATTTTGAGAGATGCATTTCTATGCAGCCTCGTGTATTCTCGGAGAGAATTACATGTTAATTTTAAATTATTTAAGCAACAGTACTCTTTTTTCCGCGTCATCTCATATAAACTGTTTCTTCCTAGCATGTTTATTAAGTTTAATATAGAATGTACAATTTGAATTAGTGGGTGTGTAGCCCGACATTGTTATGAATAAATCCTTATAGCTACTTAATATAAACATAAATGTATTTTAATTATACTTAACAGTATTGGCGCGAGTCCAGCCTTTTAATCTGTGTATTTTTATTTGGTAAAACAATGGCTAGACTCGCGCAAATCTAATATTAATTGCACAAATAAATGTTAATAAAGAAGATATTTTTCTCGTTCGAGATCCTTTGACCGTCGGCCAATCAGCGGGTCACGATCGGACGGACGGTCTATCGCATGACCCTACATCTGGCCGAAGAAGAGGGGATGTGACGTAAATACAGCATCTCTAGATCGCACTGTATTCAATCTTCTTCGGCCGTGGAGGGGATACGACGTATAAACTGCTGTCTTCTTTTATAGCTGTTTAAAGCTGTTTGGAGTTTTGGGACGCAATCACGTTCAATATAGAAGCGGTTGCGAATTTATTGGTCGATCAACCTATCAAATTTACACATTAATGGCGAAACGATGAAGATAGTGGTGAAGAGATTAAGTATTAATCATTAAAATAGATTGATAATAAAAATCACTTATGTTGTTGTGATATGCATAATATCGTCACAATGATTATGTCGTTAAAATGCCGAAAGAACCGTGGTTGCCTTTTGCAATGCATAGGAATGTATGTCTATAAGCTTGAATTTCACCTCCAGGTTAATTGATTCGCTTTTGGAAACAACTCATTTAGGTCTCTACCACCTCAAAACAGGCTCAGCCTAGTGAGGTGGCAAATACCTAAAAAAAATGCACTTAAAATGTATTTTTGGTTAATAAATAATAAAAAAGGTATCATATAAATCGGTGTATCTTCCTTACTATCATGGTGAGTTATAGATAGAAAAATGATCTAAATCTAAACCGTATTAGAAAGAGCAGATACCACGCTTTATATTCAAATCAAAAGATAACCACAAAATAATTAAAATGTATACGTTTATTTAACAAAAGTTTCCGACCGCAATTTGAAAAAGTTTATGAAACTTAAGGATTTTTTCATTAATTATTTTTAAACGAAACAACAACAAAGTGAGGTGATAATAACGTTTATAATACATTTGTCCAATACAATGTGCAATTTTTTTCGTTATCAGTAATTTTAGTTAGAAAAAAGCTAAGGTGTGTCATTTCTAAAACTTTTTCATGTCTGCGTTAAAAAAAATATACATTGAAAATTACATGTTTATTTCCAATAATAAAATTTGAAAGCGTTTTTCATCACTTTTCAAAAACAGTTTTCGGTTCAGAAATACTCCGTTTATTTGGATTTTATTGCGGAAATATTTTGCCCTCTGACAAAATATGCCCGAGGGATTTTAATGCATAGCGGAAATATTTTACCCTCTGACAAAATATGCCCGAGGCCAGAGGGGTTAAGACATGTCGCAATATCAAACTCGAATTCACGAAATTCGCATGATTTTAAAGAAAAATAACCTTTCCATTTACCACTTTACATTTTGTCTGTCTGTAAGTTTGATTAGGTAGAACGGTCAAATTTACCAAAAAACGGAAGATTTACTATGATAATGTGCTAATATGGAAGATAAGGCAATACTAAAAGTAATATAAAAAATAATTACAAAATACAAGTAGATACAACCGACCTCGACCAAAAATTGGTTCGAGATCGATCTGTTGACCAACCCTGGCTTATAGCACCTAATACTCGTTAGTAATTATCTCACTTATCTATTGATAAGTCACGTGATTACTGCAAAACAGATATATGGTGTACCTAATTAATTTATCGTCAAGCTACAGAAAAGTAATTAAAATATTTATTAGACAAGATTAAAGCTCCAGGATAGAATGTCTAGGTCACAAGTCACGCTGACAAATTTTATACAGGTACCTAAAACCAAACACTGGCTATTTGAAAAACAAGCCAGGAGCGATATATATATATATACAGGGTGTTAAGGTACGTACTTGAGTTACTTTAACCAGTGATTCCTGACATTATTTGGAGTAAAAAATGTAAATGAAATTTTGGTCTCCGGTGACTTTTTTTATGTCAATTTTTTTTTTTTTCAAAATATTTTTTCTTCAAAATCAAACAAAAAAAAAATTCTTTCACATGACCTTATTGGTCACTCAGCCGAGTTACCGCCCCACCATTTACCCCGCCCCCAACTACCCAACACCTACTATTATTTATGTTTTTGTAGAAAAAAAAAAAAAAAAAAAAATCAAAAATGTCACCGGAGACCAAAATTTCATTTACATTTTTTACTTCAAATAATGTCAGGAATCACTGGTTAAAGTAACTCAAGTACGTTCCTTAACACCCTGTATAGACGCTTCTTGTTGAAACCGCACACAAACTAAAAAAACTCACTTCTGTATCTTTATTGGAACGAATTTCCTATTTCAATTTTATTATTTATTTATTTATACGCCTATTGGGCTTTTACATACATAGTTATAAAAAATATTTTTAAGATTGTAAGTTCACAGTAACAGTAGTAATACATAGTATAATCTATCCATTTGACATATTATAACAGCACGTAACTAGTAATGCATACGATGATTATTTGTAGATATAAACAAAAATAAGAATTTGCCTACTCCTAAGGTTAACAAACGTAATTTAGTAGATACATTCATTACTTTTTCCCACGTGGATATTTTTGTAAAATTTGTTCAATCTGGATGCAGCACGAATAAGTTAAAAGATACAATAAAACAATTTAAAAAAATTATTCTTAATATGACGCCGGATTTCCAAAAATAAGTTATTTGGCGACCCGAATCTCGGGGACAACGGGACGGACCGATCCAAAACGTGTCAGGTTATGTTTGAGTCAACTCTTAGCGCCTCCGCCCACTGAGGCAACTGAACACTCTCAACTGCCAACTGTCTTTGTATGACAATGTGATGGCCCGCACACTTCACAATCACACAAAACCCCGTTGTCAATGGTAACGCAAGCGGTAACTCCATGGTAACTCGCAACTGGCACTGCTGGTTGCGGTGGTCGGCCATTGCTAGTTGCCTGTTGTCAGCTGATTGTTCTTTATCTATGGTTAAACAAGCTTTTTGACCAATCAAGACATAGAAACCAGCCAGTTTTAGTTTGTTTTCAGTTGCCTCAGTGGGCGGAGGCGCTAATTGTGCGATTGTTGATACAGTAAAACAGAGAGAAGGTAGAACATTAATCCATTAATCATTCCACGCCATTCAACGGTTTTGTTGAATACGGTTTTGTTGAATACGATTCTGCAAAATATTTCCAATGAGTAGATGATACCTACTACCAAATTTCTTACCTCCTTTAAAAAGATTGAAACGCAGAACTCTTTTTGGAGTTTTTTTTTATTATTATTTTATAACACACGGACGAATGAAGGTGACATGGTTACTGCTTCATCGTTATGAAAAAAACTGGTCGGATAGCGTGAGTTAATTCAAATCTCCCAGTGGAACATGAACTTCAAGCAATGTGACGATTTTTTAGCCAACCCCCTCGAAGAACTAACCTTGTTAAACGCATCGATTTTCTCATTTTAAAAATGCCGAATGTTGCCAGAACCTATTGGTGATACCTTGTTGTTGATGACCGTTATTTTAGAGACATTAAAAGAGCGGCTTGACAGCTGTGGTAAGGAAAATTACTTAAAATAACTCAATAAACCCTGTATAGATTTCACAACTCATAGGTTTCAACTACATGAAAATCAAATGTTAGGAACTTGTCGAGAAAATCCTAAAAATATATGTTAAATTTATTTTGTCGGTGTTATGCCCTTCGCTCGTGGATAAACTAAAACTGGCAGGTTGCTACGGTTTCCAGTCAAACGTAATTATCTTAATTAATTTAACCATAGAAAGAAACACTTCAGCTGTCATCTTAGGCTTTTGTCGCTGTCATATTGGCGCTGGCGACTAAGATATAAAAAAAAAATTCAAAAACTGACAACTAACCATGGCAACTGGGCAACCTGCAACAGCCAGCCACGGCAACTAGCACGGCAAATTGCGATTCACTGCTTGCGTTGCCATTGACAACGGGTTTTTGAGAAGTTGTGAAGTATGCGAACCATCACATTGACAGAGACAGGATAGCGAGTTTAGTTGCAAACTGGTTTTTTCCAGTTGCCCGTGAACGGAAGCACTTTTTTTTTACATTAGCTCCACAAAGGAGGCCCTGAGGGAAATATTCCCTCAGGCCTATGTCATATTTGAAGATGCTGTGTAGAGGGTTTTTAATGGAAAGGAAGGAGAGGAAGTCCTGGGAAGAAAAAAGGTTTGAGGGGTGGGTAGGAATCTCGGAATAAATATGTCCAGGAGTGATGGACGTGTCAAGCCATCCCCCCACTGCGGTGCATGGCGATGGGTCGAGTGGGTCCGGCTGGAGAGATTAAAATGTCTCCCTCAACCAGTCTCTCCCGATCCGGCCTGCCACGCAGATGGTCGGCAGACGCATCCGCCCCGAAGTCCCGGACAAACCTTTCCCCATGGACCCGGGCCCCTCTGCTAAGTCACCAAACGTAGCGAACCACGTGGGGTAACCTGTGGCAGATGTGTTGGTCGTCCAATAAATGGTTCCCGGGGCGGCGGTACCCATATCCGCCTCACAAACAACCAAAATGTAAGGATAGGGAGTTGAGTTGAAAACTGTTTTTTTTTACAGTTGCCAGTGAGCAGAAGCACTAAGGGATAGAGTGCTTATAGGGTAAGAAAAAAACAACAAAAAAATACATTTGGGTGAAATATATTTACGTATTCAATTGTAAACATTCCAGTAAGTGATGTTATAAGCCATATAGTAATTAAAAGAAAGATATATAAGAACTAGCGTTTATAATTAATTAACTAAGTACTCTTTGTCATATTATATGAGTATGACATGATGTAACATAATTTAGCAGACTGACGGCAAATTGTGTGAAAAACACGTGCAAAACAATAAGTATTATTAATAATTTAATTAGTGACCAGGATGCATATCAACTTTCTCTCGAGTTTCATAACTCATAACTAGGAGGCGGCTAAGCGGTGGCAAAACGAAGAATTCCAAGTCACGAATTCGCAAAAACATAATTCGGAGACATTGAAGTTTGAATTTTAGAATTGATATGTTATTGTAATAACAAATAAATTCTAAACTTCAAACCTCAATATCTCCGAATGATGTTTTTGCGGATTTTCAATTTGGAATTCTTCGTTTTGCCACCGCCTAGCCGCCTACTACTCATAACAAATGCAGCCAGTAAAGTGGGTAGGTACCTACCCAATAATTATTATTGAGCATTGCACATCACTAGTAGGCGACTTTATTTTGTAAGGTCAAGTGAGACAACACTATAATATTCAATTTGTGCTGACGTTGATGTTATGTAATTTAGTGAAATTAAATATTTATGAGAAGTTGTGAATCGTCCAAAAATGTCGTGCGAATTGTGGCAAGTGAAATGACCATGGAAATTTCTCAATGTCGGTGATTTACTAAAGACTAATGTAGTATCGACATATTTAATAAAAAAATAAGGGAAACGTTGCGCATTGGAAACACATATTTGCTAAAATGTCAAAGTTATGTATTAGTTAAGATTGAATTATTATAATAACTAGGGATTGGTTCTAGCCTCGAAGCAAATATTTTATGGGACAACAGAAATGGGATTCAATCCATAGAACTCAAATAATTACATTTACTATCTAATTGAAGAAGAAGATAACACTAATAATCAAAACGAAAATACGAAAAAGAACAAGACACAGAAAAATAAACTAGACTAGAACCCAGAACCTCGAGTCTTATATATTTACTATCATCTACATTCTGGGATTAACCACCATAATATGTAGGTATAGGTACTCCTCGTTGACCAGAATACTAATGGAGGGTAATAATGTAGATTCTTCAATTTATTAATTTAAAAATGCAAAAGATTGTTGATGGGGCAGTTTAGTTATGTACATAAAAATAATGTAAAATCTATATGTAAAAGTTACTAAAAACGGCGGCGGCGTTAAACATACCTATCTATATATAATATATTTCTAGAAGCAATCAGTCTCTGGATGTCCTCAAACAAACTGAAGCTTAATCCTTCAAAGACCGAGTTTCTGTGGGCAGCCACGAATAGACGTCAAAATTTAATAGATAACTCACCAATTGCCATTTCCGGCAGCGACGTAATTGCGAAAACAACCGTCAAACTTCTAGGAGTTTACCTGGATTCAGACCTTTCGTTAAAAAGTCAGGTGAATAGGACCGTTAGCACGGGGTTCTTCTACCTAAGACAACTTAAGTCAGTTCGTAGGAACCTTTCAACAGAGGCAACCAAGCTTCTTGTGAACTCATATGTAATATCACGTCTTGATTACTGCAATGGCATCTACGCAAGTCTTCCTAAATGTCAAACTGATAAACTGCAATCAGTGTTCAACGCCGCAGCACGGCTTATCACTGGGGTACCCAAGTTTTCGCACATTTCGGAACACCTCCGAAATCTTCACTGGCTGAAGTGTCCTGAAAGGATCCAGTA
Source organism: Limnephilus auricula (assembly GCA_951813805.1). Taxonomy (NCBI): domain Eukaryota; kingdom Metazoa; phylum Arthropoda; class Insecta; order Trichoptera; family Limnephilidae; genus Limnephilus; species Limnephilus auricula. The sequence continues at coordinate 7,941,288 of OX638401.1, forward strand.
CAAGCTTTGCTGGATGGTGTTTAAAGCTGTCAATGAAATGGCTCCAACCTATATCTCTGAACTTTGCATTCCAGAAAATATTGGTCTAAGGCAGTCAACTCTTAGATCAGCGACAACATCTGCAATTGGAAGGTTAAAAGAACCTAAGCGAAATCCGAACACTAAGTTTGGTGATCGTGCATTCGGAGTATCGGGCCCTGAAGCTTGGAACAAACTTCCTATGGAATTGAGATGCATAACAAGCCCAACAGAATTCAGATCAAAACTAAAAACTCATCTCTTCAGGCACTCATTTCCATAAATTCGTCATTCTATTGAAACATTCCTATTTTTTTTATTTTTATTATTGTTTAATTATATTCTAATAATTGCCGATGTCCACGAATTCAAACTTGCCTATAAATCTAGCTAACCCATTAAGTTCATTTTTACAACCGTGTCAAAAATGGTAATGTATTATATAAGAACTTCCTTCTTCTTCTGGCGCTAAAAAATATTAAAAAGTGTATGTAATATATAATATGTATATAATGTGTAGAATGTATAATTTAATATGTATGTGTAAAATACTTCTACGTTACCTGTTTGTGCCTATACTTACAGAGTTTTGTTTGTTATGTGGTTTTTAATGTTATCACTGTTATCAGTGACAATCCTGGCAAAAACCAAAACACGTAATTTTAAATATAAGTACCTATGTTAGTTGTAAATCTCTAATTATAAATCTTAGTTTATTTGTACAGCGCCCTTGAGGTGATTTTTCACGAAAACGGCGCTATATAAATTAGCCAAATATTATTATTATTATGGTCACATAAAGGAACTAACGGATTCTATACACAAAATGTTAAATGGTGATTTTTTTTTATGATTTTTAATTTTTGTAAAAACTGTACATATTCCAACTATATATTATTAAGCTATTCAAGATACCGCAAAAATAATATTATACACCTAAAATTTATTTCAAAATCAGGTTTTGTTTCATTGAATGTAGAAATGGGAGCATGGTAAAAACACAGTTCCCTTTGATCTAAATAATTTATTTAAAAAATATACAGGTTCGACAGTTGTATTTAAAATAAAATAATAAATTTTCATGTTGTGTATATGTATAACTATCCAATGTTTATAGAATTAAAATAACTATAAAAAATCGGTGATTGCACTACTTTCAATGTACAACTTCATCCTTTGAAAAGTCATTAGTCAAAAGGTAAGAAAAAAACTTGGTTAAATAGGTTACGTTAGGTTAAGTTAAATGGATTTTTTATTTTGTTTTTCGTCACTTTTAATGACTTTTCAAACGAGTTTCGATATGCCACCTTGTTGAGTTGTCTTGGAACCGAAAAATCCAATCAAAATCTTGGGACATATACGTACAAAACTTTGGCGAAAATCCTCACCTACCAGAGTTCACAGTTTGAGAGTTTTTCCGCTTCAGAGAATGACATCTGTGTTATTGTTAAGATGAAAGAATATATTAGTTTTTCTGAGTTCAGAGGCTGGAGACAAATTCATTTATTTCTACACACGTTGCTACCCTTTACCGTAGATGTCAATTTCGCCCCAAATTAAGGCGGAATAAATTGACCGAGTGGCGCAAATAGGGGATGACGCAACAGGACGGTTTTCATTATTACCTGACTGACCTGGAAATTTGCTTTTAGAACTTTAAAAAAGCTTTTTCTCTTTAAAACATGAGGTGTTTAAAAAGCATATAATATTTCATTGAAGAAGAAGTTAACACCAATAATCTATATTAAAATATGAAAACAAACAAGACACAGAAAAATAAAAGATATATAAGAACTTGTGTTTATAATTAATTAACTAAGTACTCTTTGTCATATTATACGAGTATGACATGATGTAACATAATTAAGCAGGCTGACGGCAAATTGTGTAAAAAAAACAAGTGCAAAACATATCGCAACTGGGACTCGAACCCAGAAACTTCCGTCGTACCGGGACGGGCGCCTTTACCAATTCGGCTATTACCACCTATTATAAAACCGTCATATTTGTCAAACTCATATTTTAAATTTCAGAATTAACAATAAAATCTTCGACTAATTTTTTCCGTTTTATCGGCAGCTACCTTTTTCATTGGAAACAAGTGTTCAAAGAACGTGTTTGTTACCTAGATAGTGTCTCGGATAAATATATCCAATTTTTATAAACTTATTGTGTGCCATCAATTATCCACAATGGAGAACTGTTACCAACCCTGAAGTACGCCAGAGAAACATGGAACTGGCAGAGGAAGGATGAAAGTGGAAATGAAGGTGTAGTAAAACTAGGTTTGGCCTAAATGATCGGTCGTGTTTTAAAATATTGAGATCGGTACGAATGCAACGCTCAAAAATCATAGTGAATAAGGTTAAGAAGGGGATGTACAGATGGTTTGGACACATGGAGCGGATGAAAGTGAGAGCCAGGAGAATACTGTCGCGGATACCCAGGTAAAACATGAAACCACCAAGTGAATAAAATACTGGAGCCGGGTCATACCAAAAGTCAGACTAAGAGAAAATTAGGTGTGCATGAGACGCTGCATGAATGCAGAAGCAAGGAGTGTGTGCCAAGGCAGAGTTGTGTGGCGGTCGATCCTCTCTATTCACCCCCTTAATTAGTTGTTGGGTTCCAATTTTCTCCGAAATTCTAAACTATTACCTTTTGTTGTCCAGTAAGAAATATCCGTATTTATTCAAATAAAAATGTTGAATGACTCTGTAAAACTTGAGCAAAGCATTGTGTGAAAACAAAGAAGCTATAATATTCGCTACCTACGCGGCAAGTCACCTTGCAATAAAAGATGGCAAAGGAAATCTGGCGCATGCGTGTGTTATTTATATTTTTAGACCAAATTGCAGGAAATTATAAAGCGAGCGCAAAGCTCCGAAAAAAAACCGACCGAAACAGATGCGGGGTCGTTAGCAACAAACAGTTTACTGTATCCACTATTTCTCACTACTTACAAAAAAATTGATTTTCCCACACCACAGAAATTCAAATGAAAATTTCGTTAATAGTTCCGTTCTTTCTTACCCGTATAAATTCACTTAAATAAGTAAAACAAAAAAAAAAAACTGATGGGAAATAAGAAACTATAAAATAATTTATTCTTAACAATTATTTTAAGCAATAATTATCAGCCTGAAATACTTATCCATATTGAAAAAACCTCCCGAGAAAAGATACATGCCGCCGACGGGACTCGAACCCGTGTCCCTCTGATCGCCGGTCAGGAGCTCTAACCACTGAGCTACGGCGTCTTATCTCTTGCCCGCCAAATAATTCAATATATACGAATGTTTCATTCAACAATTGCCGTTTATTACATTTTTTATGACTTTTACAGTGCCATTTTTGTGAAAATCACCTTAAGGACACTGTACCTATTAACAAACATTATAATATTTTAGTTACTATAAATTAATATGTCCGATAAAGCAACATAAAATACTAAACAACTACTGTCGAACATTGAGCTATAACGTTATGAAATTAGCACACTTATTTCTGTCCGGAGCTTCGAGATAAACATACTTATTTTTACTTGGCTACTTCATTTTCATTGTGCTTTTTGAAATAATCATTTGACTGTCAAAAAATAAGAATACTATTTGGCTAAGAAAAAACGAGTAAAGAATGTTGAAACCTTACATTACAGATACTATTTTTTAAATTGATAAACTAATGTTTAAGACAAGACTTTTTATGCATAGCACAAAGGGTAAGAATTATTATAAGCAATAATTACAAGCCTGAAACACTCATCCATGTCCATGTCCCGTCGGCGGCATGTATCTTTTCTCTAGATGTTTTTTCAATATGGATGAGTGTTTCAGGCTAATTATTGCTTATAATAATTTTTACAATACAGACGTCCTTATCTAGAAATATGCCCTTATCTAGCTTATGGTAGAAACTATAGATTGATATGTATTAACTATGTATAAACTATAAACTGTACACAGTGCACACACTATCAATATCATGCTATAAAAGCATTCAACAGTCTAACATTTGAAAGTAAAATTGAGAAATATAAAAATAAATTCAGACACAAAATTACAAAATGGATTAAAGATAAAAAAAGACAATATTATCAAAATTTCATAACATAAAATAATAAAACATACAGGTAACACACAAAACCAGTATAAAACACACATAACTCACAAACACGCAACCATAATATAAATAAACCGATTTTAACTTTATATAATATTACATATTTTTAATTTTATTTAATATCTCTATTTTTAATTTAAATTTATCTTAATCTTCGTTGTCTGTTTTTGGGGCGTTATGCCGTGTTGTGCTACCTCCTTCTTTAGCCGACGTTTCGGACAGCGTTGCAGTGTCCATCATCAGGGCAGATCCGGCAGATCCGTATCTGCAACGCTGTCCGAAACGTCGGCTAAATAAGGAGGTAGCACAACACGGCATAACACCCCAAAAACAAACAACGAAAATGCTTTTGGCCGTGAAAATCTAAAAAAAGTATCTTATCTTAACCTTATGTTTTTTTATATATTTTTTTCCTTTATTCACCAACATTACATAAATATTTTGAATATTATATTATGTATATGTATATATTTTTTGTATATAAAATGGAGGCCTCAGCACGGGTAAACCACCGAGTGAGGCCAACATTATTGGATTGCAATATAAAACATTGTAAAAATATTATTAAAAAAACAAAAAACTGAAGAAAATCCAGGACGTAACTCTAGGAGGGCAAATATGTTATGTACCCAAATAATTAGTCGAAATATTTTCGTCGATGTCGGAAAAGCAAAAAGAAAATTATATTATTTCGTATCCGAAGTAGTATAAACATAATTTAAAGGGTAGAATGGCCCATAAAAAAAAGTATTATCAAGATTGCAAGCAGCCGTAAAAAGGCGGAATAAAAGCTCACTTTATGGCCGCAATTTATTCCAATCACAAAGTCATTAGAGAGATGTTAGTCAGATTAATCACATCTCACGGAAAAGGCTGCAAAATGAAAAATACAAGATAATAAACACAGATTATAATGTTATTCAAATCGTGGGTAGGTATCTAATACTCATCATTTAAAATAAGGGAATAATGAAGAAAAAAATATTTTAGTTTCAATTTGCTAGCACAAAATTATGAATTTACATGTGGCAATAATAATAAAATTTTATCATCGTTGGGTGCATCAGGCAAAACGCTACACTTTTCAGTCCTATACTACAATATACTTTTCAGTCCTACACTACACTACACTTTTCAGTTCTATACTACAATACATTTTTCAGTCCTACACTACAATACACTTTTCAGTCCAGCACTACACTACACTTTTCAGTACCTACACCATACTTTTGAGTCTTACGTAACACCACATTTAAGTCCTCCACTACAAAACAGTTTTCAGTCATACACTACACTACCCTACACTTTTAAGTCCTACTTTTCAATACACTTTTCAGTCCTACACTACGCTACACTTTTTAGTACGCTATATTTAACTTTTACTTTACACTACCTGTTCAAAAACACGTGATTTAAATTTATTCAATAATAGATAATTTATGAATTTATTTTTGTAAATAACAGTAAAATTTGACCCCCTCCATTAGGTGTAACGGGTCAATGCTAATTTCTTTTATATTTTGTAGAAGAAACTAAGAGAGTACAGCTTATTTCTAATTGTTCCCACATATTGCCTAATTTTACGTATTTCATATGTTTGGGGAGTATTTTTTAAAGGAGAAGTATATGTGAACTCACGTCTTGAAGAAAATCGTGCTGTCAAAGGGAGGAAACATATAGGCCAAAATAAAATAACCTCTTTTATAATTTGGATAAAATTAATAATATGTTTTTTTTACAATACATTTGCACCGATCGATAACACCGTAACTATTGCGAGAATAGAAACATCACTTTAAAATGTCTTTAGACTTGATATATACACAGACCAAATATTTATAGACAGGTACTTCTAAACCTCCCTCTTTCCCACGTACTACTCTCACTGGATCCTATATTTATACAGTCAGTTCTCCCCCATCTTCTACCACCATCTGTACCATTTCTACCATATAACCTGCTAAATAATAAAATAAATATTCCCCCGAATTACTTACTATCCATCGTTGGTTTAAATGTTCCAACGAGGAGTACCAGGCACACTTCCCTTTTTCATATAGAAGCCCACAACACCAATGCAGCAAATAATTCACCAATCAATTACTCGCGCAATCACAACTTATACCCACTACGAAAAATTACTACACTTAGACATTTTTCATGATTCCTTGCAAACAAATAAAACTAATTTATTAAATTTCTTGGCGTGACATAAATTATTTTAAAACTACTTCACTTAACTTTTAATTAAACTTTTATCAGTCAATTTACAATTAATTGGTGAGCATATATTTTTTTTAATGTATCTTTATCTCCACCCACATTCTTCCTTTTTATGAATATATATATTCATTAATTAAGTTTCCTTTCAAACCTTAGGCGAAATTACCTAATGACATTCTAAGAACTTATGTAATAGGTATAAAACCTCGTAATTTAATTAATATTATAATGTACTGTGTATGTAATAAACAAATAAAACACTTTTACCTAATCCAAAAAAAAACAAATGGTGATGCCATAGTTACAATAGCTCCGAAAAGTGAGGATACTCATCATAAAGACGTAAAATAAATAATAACAAGGCGATACTCTATAAAGGAAATCGAATTAAAAAACGTTCAAGTCCTTGGTACCATATTCGATTCGATATTATTTATCAACTGTACCCGCTTAAATTGTGTTATATTTTGTTAGCTAGTTGCAGATATCGACGTATCGAACAATCGATGAATTACGTACCTGATTAAATGCACAACGTAATCGCCAATACTCGAAACCAACCAACGCAAGCAATTGATATCATAATCAAACGGCGCTCAGATCGGCGGTGGTCAGATTAGCAACAATAATAATACTATCGCAATAAATCCGCCTGGCAACACAGACCGTCACATGACAGTTCACGTGACAGCTGTCCGCGTGCGCGCGCAGCTTTCAACTGGGCGGCAATTAAACCCAGTTAACCTCTGGGTATTGTGAAAAACTTCCCAATAAACAGAAGATCGGGCGAGAGTACCGAGACAATTTGGACAAATTAAAACGACGGCATTCGAATTCATTAAAAGCAATAAGTTTGTGGGTATTGCTGCGGAAGATAAATAATGCATTGGTGTACAGTAACATTTTTCAAGCACGAAGTCATGATAAATTAAGAGGAAACCGGGCGGCGTTTTGTCCACACATACGCATTCCCAAAATTTCTCGCTCGATTTTGACAGTATTGCAAATATTTTTTTAATATAATATAGATATCGACCACTAGCGTATCGGTACGTAGTTACTTCAGGAGTTAACTAGTTTGATATTCCGCGTTTTATGGGGCGTCAAAACCGTGTATATTGAAAAATACGTGTATATTAATGAAGTTATCTGATACTTTGGAGGCCACCCTAAAATATATGTTATCAATCGTTGACCGTGCTCGCAAATATTGATAAATTACCGTAGATGACGTATTTAGTTAATATCGTATTGATATAGTTTTATCGATCGTCGATGCTAGACCTTTGGGGCCACTTTTGAGCGCAGAACCTAAGGATCGATCATTTATAGATGGCAATCACGATAATGCCATTATAGTATTGATAATCTAAAATATTCCTACCTGCTTTTAAAGAAAATTATTTGTATAACTTTAACTGCTACCAATTTTATATCTACTATACTGCCGACACGGGTTGAACCACGGTGCTCTTCTTGACAATATCAAGGAGGATACTGCGTTTCTACTTATATCGGCAGAATATCTCTTAATCCTAAACATGCGAACACCTCAGCATAGATTCTCCCAGTGAGGTGTTCACAAAATGCTACTATTAACCTTCTTACATACCTCTTTACAATGAATATGACCTTTTTTGTACTACTTTGTAAACCATTGTAATTATTTGTTGAATGTATGTACAAGTATAGATATAAATAAATATATAAATAAATATTGATATAGTTTTATCGATCGTCGATGCTAGACCTTTGAGGCCACTTTTGAGCGCAGAACCAAGATCGATCATTTATAGATGGCAATCACGATAATGCCATTCGCCACCCACTTCCGAGCGTTATTATGTATTTTATATTATAACTGGATGGCACAACATACCCTTTTTATTATAATAATGTAACTGAGCTTTGACCTTTCAGGCATTGATGGTACGTGGGTTTTGACATGACCCAGCTGAGCGTAAACACATCCCTTACACGTCACCTCGCCTTAGTATTTATAGTCTAGGCTTAGCAATGGGGATCTTTTATCGTTTAGCTGCCGAAAATTCGCACTAATGGGATAGGATTTTTTTCGCGTTTTTCACGTGAACTTTCTATCAGAAATGTGGATTCTTTTCGGAAGCCATTATTATTTGTCAACATGTAAAGTCAAAAATCTCTATCACTTTTCATAGCAGTGGGTGGTTCCCCAACTTTTTTTTATTTGTCGAACAGTAAAGTTATCATAAAATTTTGAATAAAAAATATGGTCTCCTGATTTAAGGGATTAAATGGGTTTGGAAGATTAGAAAAAGGATATTATTATTTGTTTTTAATATAACAATAAAAAAACAAAATTTATAAGCATATGAAAATGCATCAGCCGGTTCCCAGTTCCAACACCATTTTCCTCAACTTTTTTTGTTGTCGAACAGTATCATCAAGTTATCATAAAATTTTGAATAAAACATATGGTTTCTTCATTTAAGGGATTAAATGGGTTTGAAAGATTAGAAAAGCTTTTTTTTTTTTTTTAATATAACAAAAAAGTTATATTATTTATAAGCATGTGAAAATGCATCATTGAAACAATATCTTATAAAATTTTCTTTCAAAAATTTTTTAAAAAATCAGCTGGTGGGGCCTGGTTTCCGGAGATCTCTTAAAACAAAAAGTATACTCGCGGTGGGCAGTATAACACATGATAGCTTCATCTACAACTTTTTTATAAATCCTTCGTTAAAGCATGAGCTATACTAATCTGTATAGCTCATGCTTTAACATAAAAAAAGAGAGAAAAAAGTTTTTATATTTCAGATGAAGCTATTATGAATTATCCTGGCCACAGCAAGAACACTTTTTGTTAAGAGGTCTCCGGAAACCAGGCAACACCATCTGATTTTTTTTTAAGTTTTGGAAGAAAATTTTATAAAATATTGTTTAAATGTTGCACATTCATCAATATTTAAAAACTTTAATAATATAATTTTATTATTATTATTTAAAAAATAGATAAAAAATGCTTTTTACTAATCTTCGAAACCCATGTAACCCCTTTTTAAATGTAAGCTATTTCTAAACTGCATAGCTCATGATGGAAAGAATCTTATCAACCCAGACCTAGACAAAAATTATATTTACGTTATAAATTTCGTTACGCCAGAACTCACCGTTTGAGAATGTTTCATGCTTTAGGCATAAAAACATAGGCCATGAAGGTAATCTCCTTCCTGTAACTGTTTAAGCAAAACCAAAATTTTCTTACTTAAAAAAATGTGTTACTTGGTGTTAGGTAGTAAACCATCATTATTAATATTTTTTTATCAATGTATACTTTGCGAAATATGTATATTTCTTTTAACTTAATAATTTTTTTTAAAAAAGGCAAGGAGCAAATGTGATAATGCAAAAAATTTATTGAGAGGTTATCAACTACGAGGGTCATCCGTAAAGAATCCGTAAATTTTACGCCGTGCGGAGCGCTGGCGAATAGAGTAGCCGCCGGACATGTACTAAAACGTTCAGTTATATTTCAGCTGTCTGTGTGCAACGTTGCATCTCGCTGGTATTGACTGTGTTGTTTCTGGGAGTGTTTAAAATATTCGAGAAAATAGAGAACGCCGCCAGTTGTAAATTTGAAACCCATATTTATAACAGCATACTAGATACAAAAATGGTTTACATAGAAAAAAAGAACTAGGTACATATCTGTAAATAATAAGCATAAAAGGGCATGGTTTTAATAAAATTCAATATAATCATATTAACTCCATCGCGTACACTAGTATTAAACAGCGCCAGAAACCATTACATTTTAGACAAAGGAAAACTCGGTCACTATGAATGAACAAAACATCCAGACGTACAAAGTATTCAATCAGAATAGGAAATAAATCTCCTCGACCAAGAGCACATTCTCACAGTTCACCGAGTAAGAAAACATTCATACAAACAAACATACATATTATATTATTATATAGGCAGGAATGTACGTGTAGACGTGTATGTGTGTATACATATCGTCACTTTAGTTCGAGAAGATTCTGACATTTTTTTCAAAAATGATAATTAAATGCAAAACCATTTATATTGCTCATTTCTATCCAAAATAATTTTCAGAGCCGTAGATAATTATGTGACGAAGTTCTAACGTCAAGTTTTTAAAGCACATTTATTTTACAGGGTTCTAATATCACTTTGAACCTTATGCATTTGCCATTTTTTTGTAGATGACAAACAGTTGATCGATCGTCTTTACGAGGTACAGTACAGTTCATCATTTTAGTTGGATAGCATCCTAACTTCGCCTTACCATGTTCTGAGGTATTAAAGTTTTCAAAGACCAAATCTCATAATCTATTTAATCTAATTTTGAGGTTAAATCTTGTGTAAAGAATTTGAGTTTAACATAATTCAAAGGAAAATATTTAATTAGAACGTGGCCCTATCTTGAAATGGCATTAGGGATATCTAGTTAGAACATAATGTAATGAATTACCTATTATGCCCTAGCTGGTTGCATACTATTATATCTAAAAGTTGAGATATGTTCTAAAACTAAAACATTAAGTAGATGTACTATTTAAATATATTTTCCTAAAATATGTTAAACTAAAATACTTTACAAGAGAATCAACCTCAAAATCAGTAATCGGTAAATAGATTATGAGAAATCTTCTTTGCAAACTTTGACATCTCAATACCTCAGAACAAGGTAAAGAGAAGTTGGAACCCTGTCCAAATAAAGTGACGATATACAAACAAAACATCTCACCGATTCTCAACACGAGAAAACTCACAATATGATTTTATAAATAAACGTCTAGAACACTCAGAACTGGAGGAAAATGAAATACAGAATATGCTATAGTTAGGTTCTTGATTAGTTGGTATAGCCCAGCTGTGTGTGATCTGGGATGGGCAACCTATGGGAAGGTCACAGTCCAAATATTACTGAGTGAACCGCGACGACCTTACTCCACGCTACATGTAGTGTTACTATACGCGCCTGGGTCTTGGCACCGATCCAACCAGCGTCTCTCTCAGTCAGTTTGCTGGTTTTATTTCCGCAATCTAAACAGAAGTACACTACTGGCGCGAGCCATTGACATCAACCGGTGGCCGCTCAGACATTGGAACCACCAGAAACTAGCAAATTCGAATAAAGTCGCACGTGCGTGTTTGCTAGACCCGATTCATGAAAAAAAACGTGGGCACGCTGAAAGGCGAACTTTTAAAAAAGCACGTGGTGTTTTTAAGTACCGGAGACTTTTCATCATACGACGAGAAGAGAGAACGTTTGTCATAACATGATATGTTCTCAGTGGGAGTCAAAAATCTCTCAGCGCATATTTCTAGCTAATACTGGCGTGACAACAATCGCGATCCTTTTTTGAGGTTAGAGACGTATGTCAGGAGCTTTTGGACTCCCAATGTGAAACGGAGCTGCACTGATTTTTATCATCATATTATTCACGTTATTCCTGAGCTTAGAGTAAAAAAATTTCGTGGGTTTCGGTATCTAGTGACTTTTTTTCACCTAAAAATGATTTTTTTTTTAGGTAGGTATTGGATATAGGAACGGGACAAGGGGTTTTGTGTGGTTACTCGGCCGAGTGACTAGTGAAGAAATATCGTTTTTTTTTAGCATTATTAAAAAATATATATAACAAAAAAAAAATGTTTTTTTTTACTTTTTTTACTCATTCAAAGATAAAATACCCTCAGTCGTAATGGAAACTTTGCTTAATTTGGCTTTTAGTATGGATGGATTTTCTTTAAGTGTCACATACTCAAAACCACCTTTTCCTCTTTCCTATATTCTTCAGGCTCACAAGATGCCGAAGGGGGGATGCCATGGTACCACTAACTCTGGGCAGATGGAATTCTCGCCCAGTATATTAACAGAATAAGGGAGTGTTATTTTAAGTACCAACCGACCAATTTGGTCACATGATTTATACACAGAATTTCACAGCAGAGCGCCGAGAACTTGCCAACATAAAATGGTCAAAATTGAAATTTAAATTTAATAGAAGTTATGACCTTCCAAAAATCAATAAAATTGACTGGTTTAAACGCCGTCAAAAGACGTTCAGTATACAAACAAGACAATGTTTTTTTTAAAAGCAAAACAGACATAGAATAGTTTTTTCTTACGTAGTTGGTAAAAAAAATGAAAATCAATCCACTTTTGGAGGAGAAAAGTGGGGAATACAAAACCTCGATTTTAGTTAGGTTCCCGAGGTGCATTGTCCCTTTCGCTCAATATTCGGTGGAATAAGAGCAACAGTGACAGCAACAATTTAGTAAAATCTATTTTTCAAATTTCTTCACCACCGGGTTTCATCTTGTTATTAAGTTTACTCTTGTAAACATTAGACATTTTCTGGTGAAATGTGAGAGACAGCTAAGGTTGAAGGTAAGTGCGACTCCATCCAAACCATTAACCCGACATACGAACCTTAACGAGCATAAACGTTCTAGTACCTCCTTCTAATTAGTGTCTCAACTGCTTATTTTTGGTGAGCTGTATACTGCCAACCGTGTTTAATTCGACATAAACTAACCTGTGTTTGCATAAAAGTGTTATTTTTAAGCATGTGCTATTTCTGTAAGCTCTTTCTTTTCGCTCAGCCGAGCGTTTAGCAACGAAAACAATCGATAAAGCGTAACAACGGGAGGCTTCGTAAATAAGCAACGAAAACTAAACACGTCAAAAGGATGTTTTCTCTTTCAATTTCCGCGATGAATGTTATAACTCACAGATTTCAGCAAAACTTGTTAATTCGGACTTCATTAAATGATTCGAGGAATCGCTCGAATGAGAATCGTTTCTGGAATGCGTTAGAATGCTCACTAACGGCCGCTGTTCCCAATCCTACTAATCAATTAATAAACCAAAATTTTGACTTAGTAATTGATTAGTGCACAACTACGCTTTTTCCAACACACAAGTATCGCTTAAGCATTTATCTCAACCTAATGGCGCGTTCTGACGCTTCGATTTTTGTTGATCAACTCGACACTTGAAAGCACATTGACACGTGTGAACCTTCTTGTGAATTTGAACAAGTTTTTACAAACAATTTTTCACGTTCAATCAAAGTTGATCAACAAAAATCGCATCATGTGAACCGGCTATAAGGAAGCCGGACTAGTGGATTAAACTCGTTTCGGCCGCGTCAGTTTTGGACTAGTTCTTAAAAGTGAAAACAGAGTAGAAAAAATACCGAAAAAAAAATGGTCGATGAAATATCACTTTGACAGAAGACACAGTTTCGCGCTCATTTCACTTCTGTTGTATTGCGTTTATCAATTATCATTGTAATTAATATGGATTGAGAAGTTCGGATGCGTGCGGAGCAGAGACGAAAAACGGTTAATTTATGCAAAAAAACTATGTCGTTTTCGAATATTCGCCAAGCAAAGTGTCAAGTCCAGTACCTACGGTCAAGCTGACACTTTATGTTATATACGTTTGTTTAAAAAAATGTAAAATGTCAGTTTATGGATAAAAATATTTTAAATAAATTACGTGTATTAATAATAAATACAACAATTAACTCTATAATATTAATTTAACTTCGAAATTTCTCACTTTGATGTCATTTTACTGTCTATGAAAGTGGGCGAGGCCAGATAACATAAGATGTTTGGGGACAACATAAATCGAGCGCTACCCTACAAAATGCTTGGCTGATCGCGGCCTCAGATGAATCGATTTAAAAGTTAGAAACAGCGGCCGTAAGTGCATATTAAAGATTAGCTTAAGATGACCATGAGTTATATTTCGAATAAGCAGGATTACAAGGCACAAATTATGACTGCATTAATTACGAATTAAATAAAAAAGAGCTTAATAGAGCACATGACAGATGACGAATAATAATATCAATTCCTACCTGGGCAGTGTTGTTTTCTGACAGTCCCATTACACGGATTATCACAAGAAGTAATAAATAGAAGTAAATGCGTGCTACTGCAGTTCAGGCCGTTATCAATTGTTATCGTTTATTAAACTCGCTGTAAAAATAATACTTGCACTTCAGTAGATAAACACACCTTGTTGAGATGTAACTATAGTTGGTTAGGATGTAATGAAGTATTTTTATTTATTTTATCACAAAATAAACTTCTGGGGGGAATAAATCGGTTATCTTCTAGGGGAAACATTACAAATTATAACTTTCAGGGGGACTTCAAAACAATCATGAACGTCCGGGGGGATCGATAAAATAATCGGTCACGACACTATAAGGCAATGCATAACCCCGGGAGTAAATAATAAAATAATTAAAGCTACAAAAACGGAGGCTAAACAAATAATCGATAATTTCTGAGGGGAACTGCAAAAATTGGGCACCTCCGGGCAGAGTGACAAAATAATCCGCCGCGACATAGACATACATATTAATTTATTTATCATGACGATTCGATTCGAGATAAAATACTTGCTCCCAACCGCCTGAAGTCAGTGAGACTATGGCATCCGGGTTGAAGGCTTAAGGAAGTGTGGAGGGGAAGGAGATGGTGAAGAGGAAGGTAGGAAAATACCTGGCTATTCAGATCTAGTCACCAAACACGGCTTAAGCCATTTCAAGCAACGTTTCAATTCTGAACGGTGGTCTTACACCAGGGCGATGCTAAGAGTATATTCAACTCTGGAACTTGCCGCCATCATCTCTTACAATATTTTTAAATGATTAAATTGGAAAATAACACAAATTAATCAAATAAAATTTACTAGCGCACGCCGGGATTTGAACCCCGATCGCTAGTCGAATGCCTAGCGAGCCTAGAGTATGCAGTTATAATAATATGTATCACGGGTATGGTCGAGGGGTAAGGCTGAACGTGTTTGTTTTCGGCAGCAAATACATCAATTTTTAATGACTTTCCGATGAGTGTCTAAAATAACGCAAGTAAAAAAATAAGACTGCGAGTAAAAGTATTAATAATAATTAACAATGCGGATTTCCCAAATAAATGTTCGTTTCTAAGGAAGGGTGTTTAACCACTCAGACCACTAAGTTTGTTTTCACGACAATATACATCAAGTCCAATAAGCTCGTTTTCAAGCTATTAACGTGTTCCCAAAGAAATAATTATGACTCCGTTGTTTTTCTAGTTACAACCCCAAAGAAAAATGAAAATATCTTGAATAAATTACGCTTCACATTTCTGTTCAAAGTTTTCCATAGAAATATAGGTTGTTATGCCGTGTTGCGCTACCTCCTTCTTTAGCCGACGTTTCGGACAGCGTTGCAGTGTCCATCATCAGGGCAGATCCGACGATGTGTAGGTGTTAGTGTTAAGTGTGTGCTTATTTACTTGGTAGCGATACCATATCGCACTTATTTTGTAGATACAGTTTCACCAGCCAATTCGGATGACTTTTTATAAGACATAGTAATTTTTTTATTAAGTAAATATTTTTGTAAGAAATGGTGAAAAATTGAGGTGATAGAATTGTTTATTATACATTTGTATGATAAAATACGTATTTTTTACGCTTTCCGTGATTTTAGTACCGTTTTCACATATAAAAACATCACAGGTGTGTCATTTTAACATTTTTTTTTTGTTTGCATTCTAAATTTTAAGGCGTATTTCATTACCTTTCAAAAAAGTTTTTAGTATTCGGCTACGTTCAGAAATATTTCATATATTGAGCTTTAACTGCAAAGCGGAAATAACACAAAATTTTTATCAATCTGACAGGTTCATTAAGACCAAAAACCTACACAAAGGCGAGAGACCCGAGTGTTTTATATGGTTCACACGAGTGAATGACGAAGTGTTACGAACCCTCTGAAAATAATTCACAAATCAGAAGTAAAAAGAAAATGCATGTGGGCGTGGTACAAAATTCTTGGCATTGCCAGATTGTAGATTACACAAACATTGAATTTAATTACAAATTTTAAGTTATATTTTTTGCGGTGAGCTAAGAGCATACACGATAGAATCATTATACTATAGATACTTTCAATATCGCCCTGGTAAAAAAAAAAACACCCATTAGGAATCGAGACGTTGCAAGTCGAAAATTGATAATTAAAGTAATTTTGAAAAAAACATCCAAATTTTCTACTGAAATTCTCTTTTCAATATTCAATGTACCTACAATAGACAAAATATATAAAAAATATTCAATTCTACAAATTTACAAAGAAGTACAGTTAAATAACTTACCATTCCATTCATCAGCAAGATATCAGAATACTATCAAAATCCCTAAATTTAGTACAACGCACACACAAAATACTTATCTCTATCTAGGTATAACATATTATAACAAACTACCATTATATCTGAAAGTTATCGAAAATATTCAGGAATTTCAGCAAAAATTAAAAAAATACCTAAAACTATTATAAGAGTCTATATCTCACTATTATTATTATTTCTTTCAAATCCTTTATTGATAAATCTTGCATTTTCTTAATTATCCCTTGTTTTTTGCCATATTGTATTATTTACTTTCACACATGATATTATATAATTGAAATATAATTGAACTAAAATTCCCTCACCAAACACAAGAGCCTTGTCTCTTTATGGTGAGGAAAAGCTATTCTTATCCACTATTTTACCACTGTATAAAATGTAAAAATTGTGTATTTATTGTAAAAAAAAAACTTTAAATATTAAATTTAAAAAAAATAAAAAAGTCACTTGAAATGGCTTTAGCCGTGTTAAGTGACCAGAATTGAATAGACAGGTACTTTGTAATCTTTCTCTGCCCCTTTTCTTTCCACGACAACTGTCTTAAGACGATAGACTTCGGCCCATACAAAAAGGACGCCCGGGAAAAAACACTTTTCTACATCGAAAATTGCACAAAATGAATATATTTTTTTTATACTGCCTTCTAGAGGGTGAAAAGTATGTAGGTATGTTTTCGAATTTTCGATGCGTTTCGTATTAACGTAAACATTCACTGTCAAACATGTACGATTTATCAAAAAATATTATTTAAGGAAAAAGTGCTGCTAACTCAACTCTCATAAAGAATTATAAAATTATAAAAAGCTACCGACGTAGCTTCTTCTTTCTAAAAAAATTTTTTTTTTTTAAATTTCAATTTCGTGAAAGTTTCGGTGTAGAAAAGTGTATTCTCCATAAACCCCTTTTCGAGCGATTTCTGTAGGTAAATTTGAGCGTTGTCTCATTCGCACATTTCGCATTCGCATGTATTGTAAGTCTGCGTGAGCTTATTGTGAGCGGGACAGAATGACAGACGCGGGTGTTCCGCGTGTCGTTCAAAGTCTAGCCTCTTAAGCCTTACAACGTGACGACCGTCCGTGGTCGAGTGGTAACAACACTTGACTCCCAATCGGAAGGTTGCGGGTTCGAACCCGGCGTGCGCAAATAAATTTTATTTGATTAATTTGTGTTATTTCACAATTAATTAATAAAAATAATATATACTACATTTGCGGCACGTTCCAGAGTGGAAGATACTGTCAGTATCGCCCTGGTGTAAGACCACCATTCAGAATTGAGACGTTGCTTAATAATGGCTTCAGCCGTGTTTAGTGACTAGATCTGAATAGCCAGGTACTTTCCTACCTTCCTCTTCCCCATCTCCTTCCCTTCCCCACTTTCCTTCAACCTCACAACATACCCCAATTGGGGATGCCATAGTCTCACTGGCTCCAGACGGGAGCAGTTGGGACTCTTGTGAGGTATTCTCTATAAAAAATAATAAAAAAATGATCGTCCAGTTGATTAGTCAGACTTCTCCGAGAACTAGAAATTTGAATTGAATACGTAAAAGTGTACCCTCTACTTGGTATAATACTCAGATTACTCCTAAAATCAACCAAATCAATTACAATTAAAAAAAAAATTGTTAATTAAACAAAATGTTGATGACGTCACTAGTGGGATATTCTAAAATGTCATACTAACTTGCCGGACCGTTACGCCTCCCGGTATTATTTTAGTTTCATAAACTTTGTATTTCGAGATCTCTAACTAAACAACTGGACCTAAGAGTATGGATATTAGAGAGACGGCATGTGAAGTGTGCCCGCGCGCTCCAAGTGTGCCTTTTCGAGAATTTTACCCAAACGGCTTACATTGGCTGCTGGTTTTTGGTCGTTTAATACGTTCCGACAGCAGCCATTTTACATGGTGACAGCCAATGTCAACCGTGTGGGTAGAATTCTCGAAAAGGCACACTTGGAGCGCGCGGGCACACTTCACATGCCGTCTCTCTAATATCCATACTCTTAGAACTGGACGATCGACATACCCAAATTGGGAATGCGTTATTTACATCGGCAACTATCTCCCGGCAGTTGGGACTTGGGACTCTTGTACAGTATTTACAAAAACAAAGTGTGTTCCTGCCACGGAGAGCTGCATTGTAACATCTCTTATTGTTAGGCTGCCTAAGTTTTAACGTACGTTTTTTCTCGTAAGTCTCTCACGTAAGCAACTTATGGCCAAAATCCATTGTGCCCATTGACCAGAAATCGCTTACGTGAGCGACTTACGGGAAAAAACTTACTTGTATAAAGGCAGCCTAATAATCATCATTTACGAAAAATAAATAGAGGTTACACAGGAACTATCAACGTTATGCTCTAATGAGGAATTGCCATTACGACGAACACCCCTTGTAAATATATTTAATATTACGAGTCGGTCTGACTGGGCGAGTATATTATAGTATATTATAATTCAATAACTCTTTACATCACGCAACAGTCCTAAAACCCTTATTCCTTGTTCTGATTGGGAGAGTATTTTAGTCGAGTAGCTAATATATTAGTAACTAAACGTGTGCAAACACCACAATTTTAGTAGAGTAGGCTAGTCAGCTCTTTAGTAGATTGAATCCGTTTGGTTCTATTTTTTCGGCGAGTTGAGTCCCCCTCCACAGTTCATTCGTAGACGCAAACATGCGTGTAATATCCCAATATGTCGTCCCGTTGGAGCGAAAATGCTATTCTAAAATTATTTATTTTTGCGGCTATTAATCTATTTTCGTGACCATAGTTTATTTATTTTCATCTCACTAATTTATTCTTCCACTTCTTCTAAAATAAGCATTACAATCAGCTCAATTAGCGTATTTACTTTATTGCGTTGAAGCCCGTCATGTTGCTTACTAATAAACTGTACTTGACAGCAGTGCAAACACTTTTTGGTGAGTCAAGTAGCGAGTTACTCGCCACTCTTACTTACTACTTGTCAGGCGCGAACAAGGCTTAAGAGATCGTGGTTGCTAAGGACACTTTTGAGGTGAACTTTTTGATTAATGGCTTTTCTGTTCCAAAATTTGACTCAATTGTGAGAAAATTTATTTCAAATGTTGAGTGAAGCATTATTAATTATAGTTTTAATGTGGGAGAAAGCAGGTTGAGTGAATCGGATACATTTCCTTTAATCGTGTAAATGTACGAGTAGATAAATATATAAAAAGAAGATAATACTAGTAAATCTAAATGAAACACGAAACAGAACAAAGACACAGAAATTTCTAGAAAAGAAAAAAAACAGAGTTTTCGGGATTTTTTTTCTTTTATCTTTTGCATCCCGGTAAGTCCCTGGGTTCGAGTCCCAGTCGCAATCGTTAGCTTTAATTTTTTCTGCGTCTTATTTTTCCCTGTTTCATTTAGATTAGTATATAATATGAATCAACGACTTTTAAGTATTAAAAAGTGGTTTGAGTGAATTAAAATTGACAAAATTGAAGCCGTTTTGTTAAATAGAGCACACATAAAAAATGTTTGACAATCAAAAGGAATATCTAGTTTAATCTAGTTAATACCGGTCAGTGGTTGAGTGGGCATAGCGTTTGGGTTCCACCCAGGCGTTCCGTGTTCGATTCCTCGGCTGGCTAAGTCCTCCGTCACAACACAAGCAACATCTTCCGCTTAGTGTGGTGGTAGTAGGAGATTTTCAAATGTTGTTGGGTTATTCGTAACCCGGGAATGTTTGTCTTTCTTTTTAAAAAAAGAAAAAAAAAAGAAAGAAATATATTATAGTACAAAATTAGTCGAAGATGATATTGTTAACTCTGAAATTTGAAATATGAAATTGACAAAAATGACGTTTAAATAAATGGTGGCAGTAGCCAAATTGGTAGAGGCGTTCGTCCCGGTAAGACGAGAAGTTCTGGGTTCGAGTCCCAGTTCCGACCGTTATCTTTTATTTTTCTGTGTCTTGCTCATTTTCATATTTTCGTTTAGATTATTAGTGTTTAGAGTCAAGAATTCAGTCAAATATATTACATTTTCACGAGTCAGCGCTAGTTAAAAAATACCAAACTGAAATTTGCTTTGAACATTATAAGTGTCGATATTTTGAAAACAGGAACTGATTGTGTGAGGAATTCAGAAAAGCGATAAAGTAGGTACCTACCTATCCTACAATATATTTTAACTGAAACTCATTTTATTTTCATTTTCAAAATTGGAACTGAATGTGTATTGTTAATTCCTTTGATCGGCGCTAGTAATATACTAATTAACAAAACCAGTAAATCAATATTATTATAGAATAAATCATAAACTATGACGAGGAAAGGAAACTTCTATTCCCTTAATTAATTATTAAAAAATCCTTTGGTCTTAAAGTTTCAAAGAGTTTGTTTGCAAAGTAAATGGGTTTATGTATGCAGACAAATTATACAATACAAGAGAGCAGCGTGCAATATAGCGAGCAACGATTATCGAAGTCTCCCTGCTACGGAGAAGATAATATTCTCTCATTGTAAACATTGGCTGCTTTTACAAATTCCATGGCAACGGCACGGCGAAGGCGACGGCAACGAAACATGCCATCTTATTTATTTTAATACGAGTGAGGGAGATGCAAGAAAATCATTACATTTTTTCCAAATTAGGATTTGAGTCAAGTTAGCCTTCCAGAAGCTGGGCGTACTGTACAGGGCACGCAGATACTTTAATAGTACCTAACCGTTGACCCTGTAAAAATTGCAAGTGCACCCCACTGTTAAATTTGGCAGCCACCTCTGGGCTGGAGCCTTAAAATTCCTAAAAAAAAACCATGACACTGTGCAGAAACTGCGGTCCATTTGAAGATTCTCCGAGGAACTAGCAACATTGATTCCATTGGCACCGGTGAATACTCGGGAAACACGCCAAACGCGCGCCCAACATATGTACACGGTTGACATTTGTCACATGAGAACGGGTCGCTTCTACGACTCGTTCGTGTATGTAATCAGCAGCTCTGATTACATACATGATTTGCCGGCCTCTACGTTTCCCCCCTCCTACAACCCACGTTCACTACTTCTTATCCTTTAACCGCTTGGGCACATATGCTTGTTCTCACGACAATTTAACGTAGGTAGACATAGGAATGACGTATGCCCCGCACCTGAGTTATTAAAATACCCTACAGGCATAAGCCCTGACGGAAATTATTTTCCTCAGGTCCTCCTGTGTCCTCCAGGGAGTTGTTGTAAAAAACAGCACACTTACGTACATTGCTTGCTTCACTATTATGTATTGTGTATAAAAGAGCTGAAGCATTATTGTGATGAGGAACGTACGTTTAATGTCTTGTGTGTGGCGTCGCCGTGCCGCGCAACCGTGGGAATTATAAAATCGCCCATTCGTTTCATACCCAGGTTCACCCTTTGTGCAACGCCCCTCAGCCAATCTTTGAGCCTACACTACCGAGCACACTACATATATAAAACCCCTCAAACAGGTACACAAATACGAGAATGACGCATATTTAATTTCCTAGTAATTTCTTTTATGTTTATTGGGACGGGTTTTCGCGTGACGCAGACAAGCCGCGAATAAAAAATTATGCTGTTTTTTACTTTTTTTGCAAGGAGTTTTTTTTTTTTTAAATTTTAAATTTTGACGAGCAGCTGTTTTATGGATAAAGTTTGAGGTATTTAATAATTTTATCTGGCAGTCAATATTTTTTACACAGAACAGAACGGTGATCCTGTATCTTTTGTGTTATATTTTGTATTGATATATCCATCGTGCGTTATCGGCTGTCAAATTACCTACTGATAACACGAATTACTATTCATTCGTTACTATAACTACCTACAAATAAGCATAATACGAGTTCACAATTGACTATCCGTTTGACGTGTTATATTGAGGTTTATAATATGCGATGACATTCGATTCGCCAATTTTCCCGCGACTGACATCTCTTAACGAGGATTACACGGCAAACGCGACGTCTTCTCTGGCGTTAGCGTGACTACTTATAAGAGTTGGTGTCTTAACACAAGAGCAGTATTTAGCTCAGTACTTAGCCAGACGGAATACCACATTTAGAGAATGGTAAAGACGTCGCACCTCCGAGACCGGATCGAGAGGCTGGTTGAGGGAGGCCTTCTGACCTCCCCAACTAGACTATCTCGACCCATCGCCTTGCACCGCAGGGAAGGAATGGACTCATACGTCCGTCATTCCTACACACACTCACCCCAAAATTCCTACCCACCCCTCATACATTTTTTCCTTTCCTTTAAAAATACCCTCCCCACAGTAACCCCAAAGATGGCATAGGCCCTGAGGGGAATTATTTTCCTCAGGACCTCCTGTGTGAAGCTAAAAATAAAAGATACATTTTCCTACATTTTTTTTCTCCATTTCTTTTTGTTTTGTACTAAACATGTTCTGTATATTTCATATATCACCGTGATTTGACTGCCCTAAAACGCGATTCATCCTAGTTGGGCAGTCAAAACACTTAAATAATGTATAATATAATAGATATATATATATATATAATGAAAAAAGTAAAAAAAAACTTACCTAAAACAGTGACAAATAAAATAATAATGTTTACAGTGTTCCCAGCTTCCTCTGACTATTGAATCTAATTTATTGAAAAAATTATTATTGACCACAATGATCACGTATTGAATTATCATTATATATGTTGACAGTGAAGCCAGGTTGACATTATGAATTACTGACAGTTGGTCCACCCTTATGACTGACAGATCGATTGCCACTGGATGTTGTCAATTTTCTTTGTGTGTCTGTCACATCACTAGTAGTGTATTTTCCGTATGAAATTGTGCAAATGAAGCATTGTTTCAGCGCTGTTTATATAATATTATGTACGCGATAATACCTCAAGGATTTTGTATTGAACGCAATTATTGTTATTTATGTTTTCTTTGTGAAAATATGTGGTATAATCATAACAATGAGTATAATGCAATACGTGAAATGATAAAAGATAGATAGGTTTAGCTCGCCAAGTTGCATTGGAGCAGTACAACCGAAGACAGAGGAATGCATCTCTCAATCGATTTGCCGCGAGCGGTATTGTAACAATTTATTGTTTCCTTGGAGAAGATGAAATTACTAATCGCATTTACTTTACGTATATTTTCGAAACGCACCAATCCCTTGTTAGTGAACAATGCTTTTCCATATTGCGCTGAACGGGTGGAACATTTATTTGTTAATTTAATTAAATTTATACATTATTGTACGTAGTCAGTTATGCAATATTTGACTTACCCTGCTAAACTGCCGCAACCTGGGCCCTCGCGAAGTCGTTGACTGGTTAGTGAGTGATGATTTGGACATTTTCGGAAAATTCACGAATCACAGATTTAATACAACAAGAATGTAAACAGAAGATTTCAAGACCACTTCAAATAAAAAAAGTAACAATTTCAACAAAATCGAATGCCGTCAACGTAAAACACATAAAATGGAATATAACGAAGCACAAAACACCATTTGTAGCAAATTATCAAATACCGTCAGAAAATAACATTAAAAAATAAGCACCGAAAATCCCTTCATCACAGCCCCATACTGACGCACAACGCATCAAATATACCGGAATAGAAGCACTAGGTTATCGGAATGGTTTGATGCACACGCAGACTCGATAGCAGACATCATTGGGGGTTTAATTAACGAAATGTGGCGGACAATAATGAATTGCGAACGATTGTTTTGTGTTTATGAGTAGCCGCACAATGACAGTTCGGCTCTATGGCGGAATCGCCGCGCGCGCGCACTACACACTGCTACTAGCTTTCCGCTTCTGCTGCCCGGTGTCGAGAGTGCCCGTCACAGCAACAAACTGATCCGAAATTATGCACAACTCAAATATAAACGCAGTTGTTGCGAAGTTTCCCGATGGTTTCCCGTCTTCGTTTGTGGCTTGTGGATTCGTGTTATCTCTTCGCGTTCACCTTGTGGAATGATTGAACTATGAACAGCTTAATCTTAAACATCGGCTTAATTTTAAACTAATAAAAGCGCTAGTTAATCGATGATAATTGCTTTAAAATAATAATACCCTTTTATTTGTTGTTATGCAGAATACAGCCAATGTAAGCAATCAGTATTGGCAAGTTTTGGCATTGGAACATCTTTTTTAAACTTGCAAATTCCTCATTACTCCTCGAAGTAATAAAATAAAATGATTTATTTCGGTTTTTAGATAAAGTCGTGCGTTATAATAATGTTTTTAAGCATGTACGATTGTTACGTCAATATTATTTATTCTGTTTTCTTTGATATTAATTGGCATCTGGCAGACGGGATTCTCTGATAAGGGTATTGTTTCTCATTCCTGACACTAATATACGTGACTCGTAACATTTTTAAACGTTTTTCTCGGAACTTTTTGTTTTGAAGGCGTTTTATAAAAAAAATACGCATTTTTTTCATTCTAAGTTCTGACTGATTTCTGCAAAATCGCTTAATTCAGTTATATTTTGTAAAATATATTTTATCATTATTTGGTTAAGATTTTATTTCTAATTTAAAAGAATTTTCCCGCGGCGCCGTGTTTTATTGTCTAATCTTTACATCTCTTTGATAAACGCCACAACGATCGCATAACGCCTTTATAAAATTGTCATTTCAAAGATAAAGCGTTGATAAACTCGTTCCACGTGCGTTGAAAGTGATTTTTTAAAGAAAAAATTGTGTCAATAACAAAAACGCGCACAAATGTTTTATTCTGGAAGGCACCGCAACAAATGAATTATATCGACATCTAGCGGCATTTTCCGGAAGCTTTGAGTGTACATTGGCAGATTTTGATCTGTATTATTTTATCGTTAAAATTATATGTTTGTTTTACTTTAATATTATAAATAAATTATTGACAATTCGCGATGGTGAGAAGCCCCCTCTATTTAATAATATGTAATATCTAACGAAATACCCTTTTCCGAAATTGCCACTACACCATTTTCACTCGAAATTTTTCCTATTATACGTGAAAATTATACAATAATCTTATTTGGATATGTAATATGTTATTTATCTTAAATCTTATGACAGCGTTTACATACAAATCGTTGGGAAAGTTCTATTATTACTATTATCACTTGCGCAGACCCATGAAAAATCACGGGATATTAAAGTTGTAGGATTCTTGAACCTGAAAATATTTATAAAGTGTTTGCCTAAAGATCATTGCATTTCAAATACAAATTTAATGTTGCCAATTTTTCTTTATAAAATTATTATATTTTTCTAAAACTTTTCGTAAGCTTGATAAAATCAACTGTCAGAAAATTAGACTAAATAAATACGCATTTCAAATACCTAGATAATGATTAATTAATAAAAACAAAATAATGCTCTGATTACCTACATTTAGTATAGGTACCTGCTTTCTAGGTTTTCTGAATTCACACAATCATCAGTTCCAACTTTTTAAATTAAAGCAAATTTGAGTTCTTTACGCAGGAATATTTCACATCCAGCACAATATCACAGACAAGTGATTTTAGTATGTGTACTAATTTTGATTATCAATATTAATTTTGCGATTATTTCTTTAATTATCATTACGGTTTAACTACTCGGTTTGTACGACCTGGACATAAATAAATTCTAGTTCTTATTCGTATTAAACTGCATTTTTCTAGATTAAACCGAAAAACTTAGCTTTTCAGCGGTGTAATACTGTTTTAATTGCTTTTTTCTGGCATACTTGTAAAATGGTTTATCATTGTTTGTCTTGAGCCTGTGAAACATATACATAATGTGAAAGAATTAATAATGATTGTGTAATGTACTACATTGAATATATGGAAGACTTAAAGGAGGAAGAGGCCGAACAGCATGGGTTTTAAAACTACGCGACTGTTATGAGTTATGAGTTATGTCAGTTATGACTTTGATTGTGTTGAGTTGTTCCGGGTTTCAACACATGAAATACTTTTTTTAATGTTTTTTATAAATCTGTATTTATTAAATTCTATATTCAATTGGCTAATAAAAAATATATTAACAAAAATATTGATAAAACGGGTTACAAGATCCTAAGCTCACCTAAAACAATAATACCGTCGCATAAACCATTACAAATTGAAAAAAGAAATATTTTAAATAAAACAAATACTTAGTATTTAACCACGTATATTAATATTATCGACCGGTTTCGCTCCGACCGAGCTTCATCAGGATATAATAATAACTAAATACTAAGACAGAGTTGTTGTTTTTGGAAAAACAGCACGTAACGTCAACATTAGGGTAAAAGAACACTTACGATGTTTGAATGGTAAGGGTTTCTCGGAATTTGCCAACCATTTAATCTCAGAAGATCATTCTTTTAATAAAATTTCAGACACGTGCATGTTACATAAAAACAGTATAGGCATTAGATTAGATAACTTAGAAGCGTTAGAAATAAGAAAATCGTTAAATTCAAATAAGTCCGAATACTTACTTAATAACCAAACCAATTTATCAAATCAAAAAAATACACCCTATAGCCCTATCTTCAACTTGTTTCCTGCCATTTTTTCCAACCCATGATATTATATATGTTACATTGTTGTTCTGAAATGTTTGACTAGTAATATGTAATATTATTGTATTTAATTATTGTATAATTTTATCTTGTATAATAGATCCAACTTCCAATATGTCTATGATTACCAGTAACTGTTGTTTATAAATGTAAATGAGATACACATATAGTGTTGTCTCCCTTCCACTTATTGATAATCCTTTTTATCTCTTTCTAAGAATTTGTCTCTGTCTAATTATGTTTCTTTTGTAATATTCTTTCTCCCTCTCCCACTCAACCTATATATAACCAACAACTCTGTCTTAGTATTTAGTTATTATTATATCCTGATGAAGCTCGGTCGGAGCGAAACCGGTCGATATATCAAATAATAAATATACGTGGTTAAATACTAAGTGTTTGTTTTATTTAAAATATAATGCCTAACCACAAAGTGATTGCTTCTTACGAAAAAAAAAATGAAAAAAGAAACTTACATATTGTAACGTATTAATTTCCATTTATGACTATGTCAATTTATTAAGTAGGTACTGAGAACGTATGCATGGATTTTTTTATATTATTTCGATTGTTTTTTTTTTTGGTTCGAAAGGTTGGCGGCATTTACGGAAAGGCCGGTAGAGACAGGAGGTAGAGACGGTTTGGGCAAAATGGCGGAAGACTTATTTTTAAACTTGTGACGGACGGGAGGAGTAAATGGTTCTTTTGAGTTTTTTTTATTTATTTAACAAAGGGATAGCAAGGATTTTCAACGGACGCGGTTTCCACGTGTAATGGGTCGTGGTATTTTTGGGATGGACGCCGGTGTCGATCTGTGTAATCCGTGAAATTGAATTTGCTTTTGCTCATCAGAGCAAATACTGATTACAATATTCTGGATAGCGAAAAATATCTGGGCTTATGTATTGATAAACATTTGACATTTAAAGAACACGAAAAAAACCTAAAGGCAAAAATCATCCCACTAATTTGTAGAATTGCTCATCTTCTACCAACAGAGATATAGAGGGGCTTATACTTTAGTTTAGTACAATCCCACCTAAATTATTTAATAGAGATAGGAGAAAACTCATACATTACGTACTTAAACGACATACAAATAATACAGAACAAAGTTAGTAAAAAACGTTTCAATTATAACCCAGATGACACCCACCAAAAAACTATACCAGGAATTGAACCTTAAAATAAGAACTTTGTACGAATATAACACTTGCCTTTTAATCTACAAATACAAAATAGACTTATACACATAAACACAAAATTTATAAAAACTTCACAAGTTCCAGAGCATTATACTAGACAACATAATAAATTGTACACAAATGCTGACTGAAAGTGGCAAGAGAAACGTTGGCCACGAGGGTGTTTAATTATATAATCTCCTTCCAGACACGCTAAAAATGGAGAAAAGTATAAATATATATATTTTTTAAAACTATTTAACCTTAAGTTGAAAAAACGAAATTAATTTTACAACCTGTATTTAAGTTTGTATTTAATTTTAAGTTTAGAAAGTGAAATGTAAATTTCTTAAAAAAAAAAATCGTGATATTATTTTTCATAAGATTGCAAATATAACAGATGGAATAATCTTTATTCATAAATTTAAAATACGAATATTACTTCATTCATAACCACCACTACCATAAGGCGCTCCGCCCACTGAGGCAACTGAAAACCAACTAAAACCGTCTGTTTCTCTGTCTTGATTGGTCAAAAAGCTTGGTTAACCATAGAAGAAGAACAATCAGCTGACAGTTGGCAACTATCAATGGCCGCCCAGGGCAACCAGTAGAGCAAGTCGCAAGTCACCGCTTGCGTTACCATTGACAACGGGGTTTTGTGTGATTGTGTATGTGCGGGCCATCACATTTTCATACAAAGACAGTTGGCAGTTGAGAGTTTTCAGTTGCCTGAGTGGGCGGAGGCGCTAAGTGCCCTGTGCCCTAATGGCAGTACGCATATTTTGGTAACCGGTTATTTAATAATAATATTGGAATCTTTTGTTTATGTCACTTCAAAACGACAGTTCTTTTTTTAAGATATGATTTCCAGAGTCCAAAGACACAACTTCATGTTTTTAAATAACATAAGCAGGTGCCTCGGTACTTACCTGAAGGAGTATAGGTAATAGGTGCTAAATCAACTTGTTTCGACCAATTAATTTCATAAATAACAATAACAACTTTAAAATTATAATAAAAGTGAGCTTTGAGCACTCATGGGAATATTATTATGTACGAATATAATATTTGCAAAGACAGATAAAAGATGCAAAAAATCTATTCTTACTTTAGCCATATTAAAAAATATATATATTGTTGCTAACGGAATATTTCGAAATTTTTTGAGACAATTTTATGAACTTTGGTAGTATCAACACTCATTTTGGGAAATATTTTTTAACTTGAAATAAGGTTGTATATTACCAATACAGATGTGGTGTCAAGAAAAGTATTTGACTAACGTACATTGATTCCTGACATTATTTGAAGCAAAAAATGTTCATGGAATTTTGATCCCAGGTGACTTTTTTTTTTCAACTTAAAAACATAAAAATTAGTAGTTGTTCGTATTTGAGGGGTTGAGCGGTTAATCGGCTGGGTGACCAGTGACAACATAAAAAATGATTTTCTTTTGTTTGATTTTGAAGTCAAAAATAATCGAAAAAAACAACGTAAAAAGTCACCGGAGACCAAAATTTCAATTACATTTTTAATTCCAAATAATGTCAGGAATGACTGGAGTAAGTCAAGTTCCTTCACAAACAACCTGTATATTGTATATATATATACGTCAGTGTCACCCTCGTCAGTGAAACCAACAAAATCGCGTTCAGATTTTCTTATTTCAACTATCAAATGCATACATCTAAGATCCATAGCTCATAATAGAACGATTAAGAGCCTACAATAATAAGAAAAACGCGCCAGAAGGCTCATAAAGAAGAGTTATAAAATATTAATTAATTAATAACCCAATTAATAAATAATCATTCGAGTTTTCGATGCGTAGTCAAGATTCTAGTGATCAATAACTTAATTTTTTTAAAACATTTATTAGTTATAAATGTATAATATGCCCACATATAATAAAATATATGCACGGTGTCCGGAAACTCGTAGTACAAACTGGTGAATCTACATCACTTGTGAAACCAAAAAAATAATTCGATCTGGGCATTTAATTTTTAATAACTTAATTTTTTTTAAACATTTATTAGTTATAAATGTATAATATGCCCACATATAATAAAATATATGCACGGTGTCCGGAAACTCGTAGTACAAACTGGTGAATCTACATCACTTGTGAAACCAAAAAAATAATTCGATCTGGGCATTTAATTTTTTTTTCCCTTTATTCGGCAACTAACAGGTTAACATACTTTTGGAGCCGGGTCTACCTTCGACACATTTTAAAAGTTATTAAACAGCTGATGCTAACCCCCTAACGAGCGATTTTTGTTAAATTTTTCCATAATATTTCGATTTCGGACACGATTTCATCGACAAAATCAGTTTAAACAAAAGTAGTTATTTCTTCAAACTTCGCAAAATCACTTTGTGGCGTGATTTTGAATTAAATTAAAACAAAAAACTTTGTATTAAACCCCTAATATAATCACAATTACCTACATGTTTCAAAACCGATGGTTTCTTCGTCAGGGTAGTAATGACATTAGTAATAGTAATAGTCATTACTACCCTGACGAAGAAACCATCGGTTTTGAAACATGTAGGTAATTGTGATTATATTAGTAGTTTAATACCAAGTTATTTGTTTTAATTTAAAAGTGGTTATGCTTACCACAAAATGTGATTGTGAATTTACCAGTCTCCCGCTTAAACTACGAATTTCCGGATACTGTGTTTAGGTATACCTACTCGTTCTTCTATATTCTTTGACATTTGTTTTTGGAATTCTCAATATCAAACATATATTGGTCGTATTGACAATGTCCAAAATAAATGTATGTAACACCTATCGCATCGCTTTAGTGATCAACAGTTTGACCTTACCGCTTTGTGTAAACGCAGAAAAATCTCTGATGCTTTATTCTTATACAAAATCGTGAACTGTCTTGTTTATTCATCATACCTGTCAGAAAATATTGCATTTCGTTGCCCCGAACACAACACCAGATCGTTCGACTTATTTAGAAATACCACACTGTAAATCCAAATACTCACAAAACTCATATGACGAATCTCTAAAACTCACAATGCTTTTCACATAAAATGAAGCTCAATGATTTTGTAACTTAAAATAGTTTTCAATTTTTATAAAAACTTGTTCTTATAAAAAAGAGAGTTGTGTGTCTATTTTTTTATAACTTTTGAAGGTTATTCCCATCAAGGTAGGTACATCATTGAAGAAGATAACACTAATAATCTAAACAATTATAAAATAGAACACTTTCCGATGAAAAATGTAGCATATTTAATATATTCATATATTTGCTAATCTCATATTTCAAGTTTCAGAATTAACAATATTATCTTCGACAATTTTTTTCCATATTATCGGCAGCTACCATAGACATGTGTATATTCATATGTCTATGGTAGCTGCCGATAATATGGAAAAAAATTGTCGAAGATAATATTGTTAATTCTGAAATTTGAAATATGAGAATTTTTTTCCATTTTATCGGCAGCTACCATAGACATATGTATATTCATATGTCTATGGTAGCTGCCGATAATATGGAAAAAAAATTGTCGAAGATAATATTGTTAATTCTGAAATTTGAAATATGAGATTAGCAAATATGACGTTTATACAAATTGGTGGAAGTGGCTATAGTTTATAAAATATATTAAGTTTATGCAAATTGGAATGGCGTTAGTCCAAGACGAGAAGTTCTGGGTTCGAGTCCCAGTTGCAACCGTTGTCTTTTATCTTTCTCCCTCTTGATCTTTTTCATATTTTCGTTTAGATTATTAGTGTTATCTTCTTCTTCAATGATAAAATAGTTTTATTTTCGTGAAAATTACACTATCATTATTCGTATAGAATAATCATACGAAAACTGTATTTCTTTATCTATATGTTTGTAATATTATGTATTTCTTCATAACGTTTTTTTTTTCTTTTTGTCGTATTGTGTAGGTACAAATACTAAATCAACATTAAACTTAATGGACTTAATTGGTCTAGAATCTAGAATATACGAATGTTAAATTATGGCTTTGTGTTTCCTAAATATATATAAATAAATAAATAATAACCTACGCGTTCATTTTACAACAGTTGCTGGTTCTAGCTACGTAATCGAATAACATCAGTAATAACAATATTATTGCCGAAATCCCAAGAATGTTTTCAACAACATAAACATGTTTTTAATGCGAGTCACATTTCTGAATGGCACTTACTTGTGACCTCAGAATATGCGTATTTTACTGTTGAATGGCCTTGACCTCGAATGTTTGATGTACGTACTAGCAGATAGCCGGCTTGCATTGCAATGCCACTTAAATAAATTGTTTCTCCCTTCGTGTCATTTCCCATTCGTCCCCGTTCCCCTTCCGTCTCCTCTTCTTTTTCCTTTCCAGCCTCCCTCCCCCTCCCGCATTACCCTTTCACCCTCCCCTCTCCCCTTTATCTCGAACCACCCCCCTCATGCATTCCGCTTCCACCTTCTCCGCCTTCCCCTCTCCCTCGTCCTCCCCTCCCGCGAAGCCCCCTCCTTAATTCTCCATCCGACCCTCTCGCATACTCCTCCCCCCAGCCTTTTTTCACTGCCGCTTAACTCCATAAAATACACCCATTTTTCCAACAACTCGCGTGATCTATTTAATTTTTTATGCAAATTTCATAACGCCAGAGCTCACCAGTATGTATAAAGAAATATTCACGGGCATTTTCACAACAATTCAAAAAAAAAATAGTAATCGGATGAAATTTTAATCGCAATCGGATGAATAGTATAGGACATCATTTCATAAAGCCAGACCTCACTTATATCCTATGCGCACACCATATTCCCAAAGTTTCGTCGCAATCGGATGAATGGTATAGCCGCGCATAACATACGAACAAACAAACAATAATCTTTATATTTTAGATTTATGGACATTTTGAGCATCTGCTCTCGTGATCGTTTAGCGCAACGAAATTGTAGAGGGATGATCTAGTTTTTTTTTTTATGTGAATAACGCACTAGAGTCCCAACTGCTACCGTCTGGAACCAGTGAGACTATGGCATCCCCATTAGGATATGTTTTGAGGTTGAAGGTAATGGGGAGGGGAAGGAGATGGAGTGAAGATGGTGGGGAAGTACCTGGCTATTCAGATCTAGCCGGATAAAGCCATTTCAAGCAACTTTTCATTTCTGAGAGGTCTTACAACAGGGCGATACTGAGAGTATCTTCCACTCTGGAACGTGCCGCAAATATACTATATATTATTTTTAATTAATGAATTGTGAAATAACACAATTAAATCAAATAAAATTTATTTGCGCACGCCGGGATTCGATCCGCGTATTCCACAAAAAAGGTGCTTGGGCTTCATGGAATTTGCACAACCTTTTCTGTCTGAAATTTCAAAGTTAATGCAACAATTTTATGTTAAGAACGTCATAATCACGAGCTATTTAACCATGAAATTGGGCAAATGTACAAAATTTTCATAACACAATGACCATGCAAAATACCTAAGATACGGACTACTTGGCATACCGATCCAAATACATACCGAACATTATGTCCAAACGGTCATACAAAAACGCCGGACCGTTTCCAAAGGCACTATTATTTCTATTGGTAACCATGAAAACGATGTATGTCGGCAGCCATCTTTGCCGCCATTTTTGTATAACTGTTTGGACAGAATGTTTTATGAAAATGTCCTATCTTACATTCGATTCCTCGGCTTCCTCTATCACAACACAAGCAACATCTTCCGCTTACTGTAGTGGTAGTTAGGAGATTTTCAAATATTGTCAGATTATTCGTAACCAGGGAATGTTTGTCTTTCTTTAAAAAAATATTAAAATCAGTTCAAGCATTTTTTTTAATTCTGGTTGGTCGTCTTTCACCAGGGCTATACTGAAAGTATCTTATCCGCAAATACACGTACTTAATAATAATTATAGTAATTAATTCGCAAAGGGAATATACAAAAATAAACACATCTTTGGACAAAAATACTACAGATACCAGGCTATAAAACTTCCAAGGCTAAAAGGACTTCCAACATAATGTAAAACATCTAATCTTACAGAATACAAAAAACACACATGGAACTGGCTACAATACTTATAACTCTGAAGTCTGTACATTTCGTTTTTCAAATTCTTACTAAACAAAATATATGGTTTTGATCTGACAACGTCGCCATTTTACCAGCCTTACTAATAAACTTTCTGAAAAATTTGTACAATGGTCAAACAACCATGTATGAAGAATCCTTACTAATTAAGAACTGACAAAAAATTGTTCATGGAAAGATATGTACATTGCTTACACGGCCGAGGAGGGTAGTTTATCTGTTGTATATATTTGGTCCATTTGTAATTTTCAACGAATTTCGAATTTTTTTTTTAATGTCCTATATATTTATTATTTTTTGAGATGTTGTAAAAACAAATACCATTTTAGAACCAAAATTTAATTACCTTTAAGATTTTCATATCTAAAATATACGTATATGTTTAAAAACTGTAGTATTTTAAGATTCAAACATCAAGTTGGAAAAAAAAACTCACTTACCCCAAACACTTTCTATTAAAACATTGAAATATTTGGAAAAATTCAAAATTCAAAAAACACAGTCCTTTTATTTAATGATTTTAAAATAAATCTGTCACCTCACTTTTTACTCCTTCAAACAATAAAAAAATGTAAAAAAATCTTGAAATTCGCTTTTCATATCCAAAAATTTACAATAAAAAAAACACACGTTTGAATACATTGCTTGCACATCTTAAGGCATTAATTTCTTTGATACGTTTACTAAAATATGTATTAGACATTTTAGTCACCAAAAAACATCACTTTCAAGAATTAATAATAAAATAAAGATCTTAAAATGCAAATTATTTCTGAACATAACCTATGAACCATTTTCTGACAGCTTAATTTAGAACACGCGATTTTAGTGCCACAATTTGACTTAAACTAACGAAAAACAACACAAATTAATAGTAAATATATTGATTACATGAATATAAGTGCGAATTAGTCATAAATATTCAAATCATTAACGAAAACATCATATTAATCACATACAAAATCGCGACCGACTAACTTCTGCATTGGCGGCTATTTTTTTCAGCGGTAAAGCAATGCGCAGGCGCATCAATCACACCACCTAGCGGATTATTATGAAAACTCCAATTTACAAGTGAAATTTCCAGCGTTGCCACATTTAAAACACCGTTTAACGGCCGCGGAGTGTTTTTTTTTTTAGTAAGGCCGTATATGTATAATTTTTATACCAGACTCATAAGTCTCAAAACTAACAAGACACATCTATTTTGTTGAAACTATATAGAAATCGTTTTGATATTTTAAATTTCGTATTTTATTGTTTTTTTAAGTAAATACTTATTTACGCACGCTTGACTTGAGGGGTAAACTGGCGAATGTGTAACGAAAAGTGAAATGCGTTGCGAGGCGAACGGGCTCACTGTAGAAGCAAGAGAGAGCAGTGCGCGCGCACATTTTCTTTCATTCTTCCTCTCGTAGCCAGTGCATGAAATATTTCAGTCAGTATTTTGAAATACTGAGGAGCGGACGTCGATGCTCGATCGATCGATAATAAATTAAAATAAATATTTGTAGAAAATTAATATATGTATATACATGTATATAATTTATACATAAAAACATATATATGGGCATACATATAGATGGAGCTAAAGAAGTATTTACTTCAGTCGTGTTGTCTTTAAAGCACACTCGTTTTTTTTTAATATATTGTAACTCCACTGTTTGTTTTACCATGTAGGAACAAATTATTTATTTATTTATTTATTTATTATTAATTTTCAACGCCCTGACGGGCTTTTACATAATAAGTATATTATACAGTGATATATATGTATGTTTAAATAAGAAATATAAACTTATAGCAATTAACATTATAAAAATGGTAGGTATAAAAGTAAGTAAGAAATATTATATTATAATAAAAGAGAAAAAGTAAAAATAAATTAAACTGAAACCAGTTTTTAAATTGCAGATGGCATAAAAATAATAAAATATAGTGTAAGTTAATATTAGAAATTTACAGATGTGTAATACAAGAAAAAGTTTACAATACAGAAAAACAAAAGAGAGTAGCAAGTTTTTACATTATAGATAAATAGAAATAATACAAAAATATGTGCAACAGCTCCTACATTATAAGAATATGCTACATCAAAATTATAATTTACAATTGAAAAATATCCTCTACAACACAGGTGAACTCCTAGCGTGGAGGACAATATACTTTCCCTTTATAACATAAATATATTAAGAATAAATACATAAATAGAGTCTTAATGTTGTCGAAAGTTTTCGTTATACGAATTATAAATCCCAACATTCGTTGGCTTTGTTGATGCTTTCATTCCCAATGTTTTTATGTGGTTCTTCTCGTTGCGTTTGTTTCCTATTTCGCATTGTCATAAAGAGAGTGTTATTCCATAATATATATTATCAATTATCCACAACACTAAAAAACTTAAATTAGAGCTCAAGAGCGGTTCAAAGCTAGCGAAGAAAATAAAACATAAGTTAAAATTACCATAAAACTTTTTTTTTAATTTATACCTCTACATTGTGCGAAAAAAAAAATTCAAAAGCATGATGGTTTTAAAAATAATTTTCAATTATCCCAAAAAATTGCTATTTTTATGATGGGTTGTATTAGTTACTTATACCTCTTTAAGGTGTATATTAATTAAAGTGCAGCAAGGAAACTAAAGATCACATTTTCAAAATTATTTTCCTAGTTTTCAAAACCTTACCACTTTAACCATAAATATACCTAAATAAATAGAAGAATTAAAAAAATCTTCTTTAAAAATTATTTTTTTGGTTTAGCTGATTATGAACCTTCCTACCCAGGAACCAGAGTCTTCCACGCTCCCAACTGAGCCAAATGCCGAATGGATAAGACCGACATTTATTTCGTATTTTGAGTACTGCAATATCATCGAATTTCAGAGAAATTCATATATGTCCGCATGTGTGTGAATGATTACCAAAAAGTTGATAGAATGCATTGTCATCGACAACGAGCGTATCTGCTGAGTTTTAGCTCGATCGGATATCGGGAACTGGGTTATTTTCCACTTCCAAGATTCCGCTTAACTCATTCAATCAATAAAACAAAAGTGAAATTCAAATGAATGTAGTTTGTGCATATTATGTTTTGATTTTATTATAACTTTTTCATCGTTCTTGTGGATAAAATCGCAGCCCGGAAAAAAGTTTTAAATTGGTTTATAACTCAAAATATTGTTTTCATCTCGTTCTTAATATTAACAAAGCATAATATTATGCACTTATTTGAAAATTTATCTAAATAACTCACACCTGTCAATAATAAATTATGTTCTTCCACGGAAACGGGTGAAAGATAAAATCTCGAAGATAAAAATTCTTCATAAACATGGTAAGACTTTTTAATATGGTACCACATCCTTTCTAAAGAACACGTCTATAATATTATTAAACAATACACAGAAATAAAACGTTGTTTTATTATTTGTAAAAAAACAAGGAAAAAATGTTGAAAAAACTGAACCGCATTAATTCAAAATATAAATCACCACTTTATCGTGTTTTCGAGAAATACGTCGAAGCAGCAGATAATTCAGGACATACAGTTTAGTCGCACATAAAAATACATCTGCATTACATTGAAACATTCGTGAAAAACTCTTTCAGGAATGGAAGATGTTCCAAAAGAAAAGTTACTAAAATTTTTACACTGCCGTGATTGAATTATTTGGACATAATAATATTATTTTTAATTGTTGTTTTAATAAAACATAAAATAAACTATCGAAGTGGGGTTGGAATAATGCTGTAATCTTTAAAACGGTAAAAAAATCAAAGAAAATGTGTCATTTTCAAAAAAGAGAAGTTCTTTGTTTAGTTTGTATACATTTTCTGAAAAAATAATTAAAAACAAGCTTTTAGTGAAGTGTGAGCTGCTTGAATTGTGTTTTGTTCGTTTAGCGATTGTTGCAAAGCGGTCTAGGTAGAATAGTGTACACTTTAACAAAAATGGACAAAGTTATCAATTTAAAAAGCTTTGTTGGTTTGACTAACCCATTGATTTTTAAGGTAATTCTTGGTTTGATTTATGTATATTAATTTACTGTAAAAGGTATACATAATATCATAATAACTTCATAATCACGACATAAAGGTGGAGACGGTGTAGCGAGTACAGAATACTGTACAATTAAAGTAAAGCTTTATTGATATTGACTGGTAATTGGTTATATTTTGAAACATTTTTCCATCACAGAAAACCGATACTGCTATAATCGGCACAATCTTTTATACTTCAATCTACGAGTATCTAAAACTTTTTCAGCGTCGGTTCTATTATATCGAAGACTCTCTTACCGCTGGTTTAAATTTCGCAAATCATTAGTTTTTCGACTGTAATATCACTTATTTTTTTACGGTTACAGCAGAATCTCTCGTGTATGTTATAAGCGTGACATAAAGTTTGATATACTCGCAGATCTTGGTTGCATAACAAATAACACTGCAGCAAGTATGCTAGTATGAGCGAAAAGTGTGAATAAGGATGTGTCCTTACTAGGTAGTCGGGTAACGGCCGCGGCCTGATGACGTCGTCGTCATCTTCAATATCCTCGGCATCGGCGTCGAGTTCACCGGCGCCAGGGACGTCCCGGCTGGGCGCCGGTCCCATGCCCGCGACTGGCTGAAGACTGACGGCTGCTCTGCTCCCGGCCTGCTGACTGCTGTCTGCCGACTCATAAACGCCGCCAAACACAAACCACCCGACACCCACCACCCACCACCCCTCACGCCTAAAAAAGGCCAGGCCCGAACTGGCTAACTATTATTGAGCCTGGAGGGTGAGTCCGTATCTTTTTCTTTCCTCGGTCCTTCCCATCCTTAACAAATCTTCTTCCACGTCAACCCACCTCTTCCTCAATCTACCTCTGAATAACTTAAACCATTGTCCTGTCACCTGGTATATTCGATATGGCCATTCAATCGCGACCGTGTAGGTCTACAGAGACTTATTTAGTCCTCGTTCAGAGTATCGACAACCTTCTCTCTTT
The DNA here is from genome assembly GCA_951813805.1 of Limnephilus auricula. Classification (NCBI taxonomy): domain Eukaryota; kingdom Metazoa; phylum Arthropoda; class Insecta; order Trichoptera; family Limnephilidae; genus Limnephilus; species Limnephilus auricula. The sequence continues at coordinate 7,980,685 of OX638401.1, forward strand.
TCAATTTGGGAGGAGGTGTGGGTACAGGGAACCATTTATTGGTGCAGGCATGGGGTGAACATTGTACCGACGGGTCTTGGCGGCGGACACGTCTGCCCACCTTCTCTTTTTTCAATTTGGGAGGAGGTGTGGGTACAGCCGCCCCGGGAACCATTTAATGGTGCATGCATGGGGTGAACATTGTACCGACGGGTCTTGGCGGCGGACACGTCTGCCCACCAACTGCGCTGTAGACTGGATTGGGAGAGGCCGGTTGAGTGAGACCCTTTCATCTCTTCAGCCGGACTCTCTCGACACATCGCCTTGCACTGTAGTGGGAGGGATAGATTCATACGTCCGTCACTCCTGGACACATTGACCCCAGGTTCCTACCTACCACTCATAACTTCTGAAACTTTCCTTAATTATATATATGTACCTAAAATAACACATGCGCCGTGGGCAATTATTTTCTTCAGGCCTTCCTCTGTGGAGTTGTACAAAAATGTTTTTAAAATACGACAAAATCTATGTTTTTAAAATACAGTTGAAGCTGATTCAGCTAAGAATCTGATGCTGAAAAAAATATTTCCAAATCTGGAGGTCCTACCAAAGTAATTCCCTTCGATGGTATTCTCTTCCTGACGAGAAGCATCTAGAAGTCTGGGCCTATTGCTGCAGTACTTCATCCCTTGGGGAAATCCCACCAGCCCAGTCCTCCCCTGAAATAGCCATCTCCCTCTCAGCTGGACAGACGCCTGACAGCGCGCATGCGTATAGCAGAGGTAAGGTCGATAAGCTGCGCACGCCGGGATTCCCGTAGCGTCGACTACCCGCGGCCATCGAGCAACCGATAAACCAACAAACCGGCCTCCATTCATAACACTTAACTGTCGACGCATTACCAACTTTCAAAATCTCCCCCAATCTCTGTAAACACTGCGCAACTCACTAAATGTTGACAACTAAACGCATTCGTTGAGCTTTAACATCTTTTTTATTATTATTTAATCAACAGGCAGCATTATGCTGATGCGATCATATCTAAATTCGCACTAAGTTTAACAGTAATTGAATATATTTAAATTTTCAAAAAAGTTCATTTCTGCTCTCCAAATAAAAATCCATTAAAGCTTAAAATTATTGTTTTATATTTGTAGTATCGAAGACATGTTGTGGAAGTTTGTTCCATGGCATGCTTCCTCTACTATATTTTCAAAGAAGTGTTTCCTAGAATTGGTTGCAAAAGTTGCGTTCTTAGGTTGTGTTACGTTTTTTTCTTTTTTAATATGGGCAAACTTCCGCGGTTTACCAATTGTTACCAGTTTGTTCAGTAGGGCGGTACTTAAAATTGAATCCACGACACCTTTATGGGTAAGTGTAGGTATTCGACGCTTTTGACTAGGTACTTGCCTTTGTTTTTTAATAATTGATAATGGGCTATCTTTGATGAATGATTGATGAAAGAGCCTGAACTGCGTGGCTTCCAGGGCCGGCCCTCAAGGACCTGGCTCTTGGCCTCAAGGTCGCTGGCTCTTGGCTCCTTGGCGCCTTGGCAAGTCGGCGCGTGGAGCGGACTGCTTCTGTATCTAGCAAGGTTGATCGATAAACGATTTATCAATAACTTGTCATGGTTCCCGATGACAAGTTATTCATAGATCCGTAACGTACCAACAACAGTTCACGCTGAATAAATTAAGAGAACTTAATCTTTGTGAATTGTTGTATGTTCGTTGAACTGCTGAACGACGACAAGTTTCCGGCATTATCGATAAAACCTTTACCGATCGACCATGCTAGATGGCTTCTAAAGTAACGTGACTGGTGCGAATGCATTACCAGTTATTCCAAGCCGCTATCTGCATGATGAAGATAGCCCTGAGGTCCCTGATGATAGCCAACCTCTAAAAAGAGAGGTCAAGAAGAAAAAGGTCATGTTTACTCTACCACACTGGAACGAGCAACAAACGTGAAATAATGCATTATATATTTACGTAGATTAAATCAGATTGGACACGCCAGGATTTGAACCCGCTGCCTCTGTATGAGAAGCAGAGTATTTATCTCGTCAGTTCAGAATGACTGTAATATTTTCGTTACGTTTCATACAAAAGTACCAAAGTTCGCCAACCCTTTAAAGGAGGGTTTACTGCCCCTGTAGTAGCTCTTGGTACAAACATCCATTCGTACAAATTTGGCGCATAGTAACGTTTGGCGCTTACTAGATTATAGTATACCTGTTTAAACATATTATATTATATCGATAATGGAAATGCTGTAAAGGATAAAGTGTAAATTTTTCGGAATACTCACAAAGGTCTCATAGAAATCGTTGTGTCTCTTTTACCATCAAGGTTAGAAATATGATCTAAACGGTGTTAGAAAAAGAAAACACCACTTTTTTTTATATTTAAATTATAAAGATAACTACAAAATTATTAAAATATACACCTCTATGAAACAAAGTTTCCAACCGCAATTTGAAAAAAAAATTAACTTTTTTTAAATTATTTTTACATGAAACGACAGGGTAAGAAAAAGTGAGTTGACGAAAACGTTTATAATACATTTGCCTAATAAAATTTGTGTGTTTTTTTTTCATTATCTGTCAGTTTAGTTAAAAAAAACGGAAGGTGAGACATTTGCATTAAAAAAAAATTATGATAAGGTATTTCGAATTATACAATTTGAAAGCGTATTTCAACACCTTTCAAAAAAAGTTTTTAGTTTTCAGATGCGTTCAGAAACGGAACGGTCTCCTTCAACGGAAGCAATCTTCCGAACAGGCCCTCCGTTGATATGCTTGGTGTAACTCTAAGTGACCAGCTCAGGTACGGGGACTCCATCAAAGCCAGAGTTAGCTAGCCTCTCAAAAACTGGGCGTACTGTACAGGGCCCGCAGATACTTTAATAGTATACAACTGCTAACCCTGTACAAACCGCAAGTGCGCCCCACGGTTGAATTTGGCAGCCACCTCTGGCCTGGAGCCCCACAATACTTGAAAAAAACCTCTCGACTCTGTGCAGAAAAGGGCGGTCCTTTTGATAGATTCTCCCGTTTTAACAAACGGATTGCAATCTTTAGAGCACAGGCGTCGAGTGGGAATGCTGTCCTTGTTCTACCGGTATTTCAATGGAAGGTGCTCCGACGAACTAACAACATTGATCCCCTTGGCACCGATGCATAGTCAGGAAACACGCCAAACGCGCGCTCAACATATGTACAGGGTTGACATTTGTCACGTGAGAACGGGTCGTTTCTATGACTCGTTCCTGTGTTCAACAGCCCGGCTGTGAAACGATTTGCCGGCCTCAGTGTTTCCTCCCCCCTACAACATGGGTCTCTTAAAGACCCATGTTCACTCCTTTTTCTCCTCAAAAAGACCTTCCACACAGCATCTTTGATGACATAGGCCCTGAGGAATACTTTTTTCCTCAGAGCCTCTTGTGTGGAGTTAATGTAAAAAAAAAAAACATTTATTTGGTTTTTATCGCAGAGCGGAAATACTTTGACCTTCCGACAAAAACTTGCCATGAATGTATAGGTAAACACAAACATCTGCAATTGCTCTAATCTAGAAAAAACAGACCAAATAAAATATATAGCAATCATAATTGACCATTACCTCAGATGGACATATCATATTATCAAAAAAATTGTAAATAAAAATTACAAAAAAATTACAAATAATAAATTTCACAAAACAATACACATTTTCCAAAACATAAGAAACAACTTCATATTTAACTCCTAAAGCCTCAAAAGGAAATAAAAAACAAAAACATCCGTAATAAGCATTAACTTTGTGGCTCGCCATAATAAGGAAGTTGAGACCTTTTTTTTATTTTTTCTATCAATGTTCACAGGCAAACTTAAATACCAGTATTTTTTTTTTAAAGTTCGTTTTTATAATTAAATTAATTCTACAAGTTTGAATTTTATTAAGCCGGCGAAAACAGCGGCAAGAGCATAATACCGTGCGGCAGAGTTCGTGACGTAACCCGGTCCTTGCTTGTGTGAAATATAAGGGAAAATATTTACAAAACCGGGACACGCTTAATATGGACGAAAAAAATAAATTTTAAATGTTGTAGTAGTTACATATTTAAGTGTACTAATCAATTCAGTTATTGGAATTTCGAAAAAAGGGCATTTTAATGGTTATTTTTTAAATTTAAAAACACGAAACGTCATTTTTCAACGAAACTTGAAACAGTTCCTAACATAGCGGTCGGCGGCTCTTGCCGCCATTTTCGCGGGCTTTAATAAAATTCAAACTTGTAGAATTAATTTAATTATGAAAACGAACTTTTAAAAAAATTTAAAAAAAATACTGGTATTTAAGTTTGAATGTCATCTACATGAACATATTTTTTATAAGTCAAAATATGTTTCACTCAACTTCCCTATTTACAATAAAAATATATATTAATTTGTTTTAGACCACTTTTAAATTTTAATAAAACTCTACCGATTTCGGAAGAATCCTTCCTTCGTCAGGAGAATATTAAAACTAACCTATGATACGAAATATTGACAGACATATATTTTAAAAAATAGGTGTTTAAGTGGGCGGTTAAAAAAGGGGAAGGGGTAATTGGGGGAATTCCGGCAATAACAGACCGGTTTATTGGAAATATATCTAGAATGGGACTAAACGATAAATTAATTTGGTTATTCAATATACTGGCGTTATTATTTAGGGATTTAGGGATTAAACCGTTGGAGTTAAATTAAAATTTAAAAGTGGTCTAAAGCAAATTTATATATTTTTATTGTACATATTAATGTATATATTTATTCTATTAGAGAATTAGAGCCTCTGAAGGACAGATCTGATTCATGTATTTTTTTCTGTTCGGCATTTTTCCTCCACACAGCATCTTAACTTAAAAATGACATAGGCCTTGAGGGAAATTATTTTCTTTAGGTCCTCCTGTGTGGAGTTAATGTAAAAAAAAAGAAAGCGGGTAAAATGTATATTGTGTGATCATTGGGCTCAAGCACTTTGCGAAATGCCGAAAAAAAATTAAAATCTGTGAAAAATTGTGTACGTCATTTTGTTCATACTTCGGATACATAACACTTTTATTTTTATTATTTATTTATTATTATTTATTTTTTTGATGTTCTCCATAAAACAGTTATACACCAATATATCATGGAGAAGATTATAAATTACAAAGTACACAAGGGCAGTTTTACTACATAGTGACATGTGCTAAAAGATAGTTGCTGAACTGTCTGTAAGTGACATTGAAAATGTCGATGGTCAATGCAGAATCGTTATATTATATCTACTAGCTGACCCGGCAAACTTCGTACCGCCTCAGAATCAATAAATGTTGTGTTTAATTTATTAGCTTTGATAAATTAAGTTTTTATAAGTTAAAATAAATAGGTATCTACTGTAAGTTCAAAAAATTAAATTGAGCTGTTGACTATTCTGTTAATCGGGACGGAGACAAATCCAACAAATCAAAGATCATAAAAATCGTTTCAGCCGTTCTTGAGTTATAAATGGTGTAACTAACCCGACTTTGTTTTATATATTAAGATATATACATACTTACATATATTATTTTTTACTTGTATGGGAAATTAGTTAATGTTTGAGAATTATAGGTATTTTTCAAAAATTATATTGATTACCGAATTGTGCATTAACATAAACAGTATTATTATACCAGTACGCGAGAGTGTCAAAACCAGTGGCGTAGCTAGGAGGGGCGGACCGCCCCGGGTGCCACCCGATGTGGGGTGACACCCGACCGTGAAAAAACTTACGAAGGTAGAATATTGCCACAAAAATAATATATATTACACATGAACACTGTCTGTTATTTATAGTAGTGTAGCTCTATGGCTCGCTTGGTCGGGGATTCCTAAAAAAATATGTTTGATTTATTTTTGTTCCTGGCTCAGATGGGGATTCCCCTAAAATATTTATTGATTTTAACATGTCATTCTCATTTCTTTCTTACATTATGATTGACGTGAACTCGTGAAGTGAATTGTTACCTATTAATTGACGTGAATCAGTGAAAAAGTTGCTTTTCTGTTAATCTTTTTAAAAGTGTTAAACGACATCTATATATAAATGAATCCCTGTTTCCCTTGGTCACGCCATAACTTCAGAACGACTTTACCTAATTCATTCACCTTTTTTTTAAGTTTTCTTTAAACTTTGTAGAAGTTTCATAAGGAAAGAAAAATTAAGAAAATTGGATAATTTCAGAAATCGCGTGCTTGATATAATTAGAGATATTTCCTCTACTATTCATCCGATTACGATAAAAATTTGGTGAGTTGTTGAGGACATACCCGTGAAGATATCTATATTGGTGAGTTCTGGAGTTCCAAAAAAAATTTGCAATTTTTTATATATTTTTTAATATTAACTCCATACAGGAGGCCCTGAGGAAAATAATTTCCCTCGGGGCCCATTTCGTATTTGAAGATGCTGCGTAGAGGGTCTTTAAAAATAGTATTAAAGTTAGAGGGTCCTTATTGATAAAAAAATAATTATGAGAATTTAGTATAATTTCATTTTCTTTCACAGGAAATTAAAAAAAAAAAAATTATTAAATATTGAACGAAAGACAAAATCCGAAAATGATTAGCTAATAAAAGTAAATGCTAAATTCAATAAAATTTTGTTTCATTTTGAACATCTATTGTGGGGTTCCATGTCTAATCGGACTATGAGATCTCAGCGTCTGAATTCACATAGTAAATTTATTCAGACACGATACTTCCTCACATGATAATTCATCACATCGTAATTCACATCATACTAACCTAACCTAATCTTACCTAACCTAAGGTTAAAAACCCCAATTATCAGTTTTCGACGCTTCGAGGCATGATGAATTATCATGTGAGGAATTAACATCCGATGAAAAGTTTGTACTCAATATTGATAAACTTAAAAATTTTCCGCTGAACATTCTAATCACCCTATTGTTGGTATTTTAGAAAATATACACTGGCAACGTGATTGGTTTATTTATGCTGGCAACTGGCAACCCTGCTTATGTGTTTTATCTGTGGTGCTGAAACGTCAAAGGCAATAACATAACCAAACAAAATACTTTTTTGCGCATTAAATAAAATAACATCTAATTTAGAAGAGAGATATCTTAAAATAATTGCAATGGATCCATCTTCGGCGGCAAAATCAACGAGATTTGCACAAAAACGCTATCCTATAGTATTCGCTGGATTTATTATTTTCGGCGGTTTGGCCTTCGCCTTTCGGTAGGTTACAAAAATAATACTGAAATGTCAAATTAAACTATACGAATATAAGATGTTACTTTATTATGTAGATCCTTATAACTGTACTTTTCTGCTATTTTTTTACGGTTTAACTTGAAACCGAGTACTTCAGTTAAACTTTGTAAAGGATTGTAATGAAATGTTACATAATATTATGAATTTATCGTTGTTGACGCCCTTATTTGCAACGAAAATAATACTTTTTTTTGTATTTCTTGGGCATTAACTACGTAACAATTTTGTTTTGAAGAGTTTTAATTTTCAATGTACTATCGTTACTTAAATTTTAATTTTTCTGCTACCGGTTTCGACACATCCGTGCCATTCACTCGTTAAGTATAGTTTTAAGTTTGCTAGTGAATGGCATGGATGTGTCAAAACCGGTAGCAGAAAAATTAAAATTTAAGTAACGATAGTACATTGAAAATCAAAACTCTTAAAAAACAAAATGAAAATAATACTGTTACACAGTAGGTACTTTGATAATAATAATAAGGAAGTGATTAATCATCGGTACGGCGAGGCGGCTTATGGAACATTTAATACAATATTTATTTTTAACTTAACCCTTAATTAGGCGCATTAAGAAAATCACACAATTAGTCGCATGGGGTCACCACTGACCCCAAAGACGAGGAATGAATTATCAAAAATATTAAAATACTTTATTATAATTAACATCAAAAAACAAAAGCATAACTTTGTCATTAAACAATTAAAAAAATAAAACTTCTTCTAATCTCTCTTAAAACTGCAAATTTTTCATGAAGCCGAGATCAACATACTTTTTTTTATTATTCAGACTCATCAGCAAATTCATTAATTCTGCATCTAATGCAGTAAGCCCTGAAGTGTTGCTGACAAATAAATTTACCACACTTTTGTTTGATTATTTGGTACTTTGTTAACGTAACGTAATTGGTCGCATGGGGTCATTTGGTACTTTGTTAACGTTACGTAATTGGTCGCCCGGGGTCAGCACCCGAGAGAGCAGCGACACATACGTACGTGTTGGCATTCTGGCTGCTTCTGATTTCTATACCCCGCTGGAAGGCAGTAAGCTAGAAATAGCACTGTCGCATTCCAAACATTTATTTTGTTTTCAATTTGAAATAGTCTTGACCCCGTGCGCCTAATTAACTTGTTGAAAGCCAGCATACAAAAAATATATTTTTTCAATCTGACGTTCAATTTGACAGTTCTCACCTTTCTTACGAATAAAATTTTTATAACATTGTTTTTTTTTTGTGATATATTATAAAAATTACATCAAAATAATGTAGATAATAATAATAATAAATAATAAAATCGTTTATTCATCAATAGTTTTTTTTTTACAATCAATACAGGTACAGATTTTGGATTATTCTTTGGTTCTATTGATGAAAAGGTCACTACTCAGCTGAAATTCAGGATTTCTCCTAAAATGCAGCTGGTTTTCAGCAGTGCCTTCAATAAAATACAGAAAATAAATTAAAAAATTAAATTAGGATAAAAATAATATTAAATAATAACTGAAAATAAAATAAAAAATTAAATTAAGATAAAATAATACATTTAAATTAAATTACATACAAAATAATAACACATTATATAATACAATAGAAATATGTAGTAGAAAAAGAAATAGAAATATAAATAAATAAATATTAATAATATAAATTGGAATTCAAAAGCTAATCTTAATAATAAAATCAATTCAAATAAAATATAATCAATTCAAAATATAATCAGAGAATTACATACTCTGGGAATAATAAATAATACATCGGTTTGTTAACGCGTAAGAAGATATTCTCAAGAGCATAATTTGAAAACAGTAAATATTGTAGCATATAGAAACATAAAATTATAATAAAATAAAAATAATATATATATATATATATATATATAATTAGAGCTCATTAATACCGCTTGACACTGACAATACAATTGCTGTACTGTCAGAAAACACACAACAACTAACATAGATTGAAATAAGTGCATAAAATGTAATACAATACAGTATGTGAGACAAATACTCAACAATTTTGACAGGTAAATAAAATAGATTTTAAAAATAATTTATACGTAATATAATATGAAGAATAATTTTAGCAGGTGTATAAAATATACAAGTATTTTTAATAGAATAGTTTTGATAGTATAACAGAAAATAATTAAGTATTACTAGTAAAAATAATTGATAAAATATATAATAGGTAATAAATAATTCAATAATTCAATAAAACGAACTTCCTAATAATCACTCAAATCTATGCATTCCACAATGGATTTATATCAGAAACAATGAATAAATATAGACTTCGAATATGACAGCGTTCATATTATCAAGCGGCAGCCATTTTGTCCGCCATCTTTGGTGCCCGGCGCGTCATTGGAAATTAATTTGAATTTTTCGAAGTGGCTAAATGCTATCCAGTATTTTGTTATGTCAAGAACGAGAATAGCCCAAGCGATTCTGACATTGTTCTTCATACAATTTCTTTATACATAAGGGGCAAAATCGCTTCAAAAATCCGGACCCGCCGGGGGGACTGCGGCCTGCAAGAGGTTAAGAGTTAATGAGTTAAAACTCAAATTGTATATTTCGATTGGGTTTCATTAATATTGTCTTCATTAATTAAAATAAATTATGAAATACTAATATTATCCCTCTGTTAACAAACAATTCCTAATAATAATTGTCTAAGTGGAAGACCAATAAAAGTATATCTTTGATTTCCCTATACAATTATTAAAAACCCAATCTATTGCATTTATTACGAGGGCAACTACTAGCCAATAAACATCTGTGATGCCGTGAATGTTATTACAATAACGGTGCAATGTTTTTTTTTTGTGTAGGGTAAAAAATTATTTTAGGTATCCATACATTAACGGTGGTTTTACGGGGTGGTTTGACATCATAAAAGGTGGTAAGCAAGGCTGCGTAATGTCACCGTGGTTATTCAATCTATACATGGACAATTGTATGCAAGAATTGAAAGAGGCGGGATTGAATAATCTGATAGTATGTTGCCTGTTGTATTTATTTTTTTATTTTTTCATGTTCTCTATAAAACAGTTATACACCAATATATCATGGAGAAGATTATAAATTACAAAGTACACAAGGACAGTTTTACTACTTAGTGACATTTGCTAAAAGATAGTTGCTAAGTGACATAGAAAATGTCGATGGTCAATGCAGAATCGTTAAGCAGAATGTATGCTGATGATGCGGTGCTGATTGCTAACAGTATAGAAGATCTGCAGTCTCTCGTATCCAGGATGAACGAAGTATGCATGAAGAATGAATTAATGATGAAATCATGGTGTTTGAAAGAGAGAAAGTACGAAAACAGTGTGCAATATAGTTGTGAATGATGAATACTTGGAGCAGGCGGTGTACAGTACAGTTTGTGTATTTGGGAAGTATGTTTAGGAGAGATGGGAAGGCTGATAGGGATATTGAAAGAAGGGCAAATGCAGGTAACTCCATTAATGGAGGACTGAACGCCGTTGGAGCCAACAAAAAGCTGTCCACAGAAACGAAGCTAGTAGTCCACAATGGAGTGCTGGTACCTACCCTGATGTATGGCAGTGAAGGATGAAACTGGCAGAGAAAGGATGAAAGTAGACTGAATGCTGTAGAAATGATATCCCAGAGGCGTATGTGTGGTAAAACCATGTATGATCGTCTGAGGAATGTAGATCCGAAAAGAATGCAAGGCTGATGTGAGCGTAATAAGTAAGATTAAGAAAGGGACGCTTAGATGGTTTGGGCATGTTGAGCGAATGAATGAAGAAAGGAGTGTAAAGAGAATTTATGACTCGAATGTGAATGGTAAAAGAAGTCGAGGACACCCAAGGAAGACGTGGCACGATCAAGTGAATCAGATACTTGAGTCGGGCCATGTCAAGAGTCAGAATAATAGAAGAGTATGTATGAGAAGATTATTTCAACACCATTATTTTTGCTATGCGTGGCAGCTATTTCGCCCTTTTATTGCATTATCTAGCTGACTTCATTGTTATGTTGATAATCGGCTATTACGGTGAAAACTAAACATTAAAATATGATGTACGTACAATAGAATCAATTTAAAGAGATGCTTGCTTGTGGAGTGATGTAGGTGCTGTATCGTAGTACTACTTCAGGGTAAGAGGGGACTGCGAGTGGGTGCTCCAAAATATTTCAAACCAATTTGAACCACTATCGCATTTGAATGTGTGCACTTTAAAATGATTTGCTTGTACCTAGATAATAAAAATATTTATAATAATTAGAATAAAATAATTTAGTTTGAATACCACCTGATTTTATATATATTATATAAAACTAACCTGTTTACAAATTGTATGCTAAATGTGAAAAAAAAAAAATTCTTTAACTTTTATTGGCCATTTGATCACTGGTTTTTGGAAGCGAGTTTGTCCCTTATGTATAAAGAAATTGTATCAAGAACAAGGTCAGAATCGCTCGGGCCATTCTTGTTCTCGACGTAACGAAATACTGCATAGCGTCTAGCCTCTCGGAATAATTTTAATAAATTATCTATGACGCGGCAGGCAAGTAAGATGGCTGACAAAATGGCCGCCCCGTCAAAATATGGACAAAGTTGGTTTGAAAACTCTATATTCTTTCATTGTTTTTGATATACATTTATTGTGGAAAGAATAGATTTCAGGTATTATCAGAAAGATCGTTTTATCTACATTATTTTCACGTAATTTTTGCAATATATCACAAAAGAAATGTTATAAATTTCGCAAGTTCGAAGTCGTAATGAAAAAATATATTTTCCCTATGCTGGCTTTCAAAAGGTTCAATATGCTTGTTTTGATAAGTTATTTTTATGTTAGACTTTTCTTACCTGAAACTTTCAATCTGATGTATTCCTTTGGTTTTAGCAAAAGCATTATGGGCGATATTACTGAGCAGAGCAATCGTCTACACGCTGCGGAGGATGTGCTTGGAGGCCAACTGATCTCACAGCAAATAAATGAAAGACTGATGAAATAACAAGCCATTAACTTTATTATTACAATAAACACAGTTATATTATACATTTTTCCATGCCTCTGCTTTTAAACAAACGAATAATTATTATGAACTTGTTTTCCATCTTTATTTTATATTGATTTAGGTTTAGAATTTTAAATAAACTTGTTAATTTAAATTGGTTTTTTTATGTGATAAATAAAACTTCAGCCATTTCAAACGACACTTTGATTCTGACGAGTACACTTACCGGGGTGGCACTGAGAATTTATCGTTCATAAGGTAAAGGTAAAGTGGTTAAGTATGTTTTAGAACATGTCACCCAGAGATTCTTCCATGAATTTCTTGTAGATTGACATGAATTTAGCGACGAATGCTTCCAAGTGGAAGATTTGCTTGTTTCCTTGATGCATCCGGTGTTCGTAGAAAGCGGCAAAACTGGCCACCTGACTCTTCATCTGCATGTCACAGTTCATCACAAGCTCCTTCAACAATCCACCGAAGATCATGTCCGCTGGTATGCCATGGACGAGTAATTCATACAACTTTGCTCGCACTTCGCCTAGCTTCTTCGGAGACTGCTCGAGCAAAATCATTTTAGCTGTCTCTCTGATGAAAACTTGCCAGTCGGGTTCTGATATCGTCTGATTGGCTGTAAAGGGGTATTGCTGGACTTTACAAGCCTCGCACATTAGTAAAGCTCGCCTCAGATTCCTCGAAGAACTTTGAGATATCCTCACAGCGAGCTCGGTTGGTAAACTCAATCCCTCCTTCTTGCAGGTGCTTTGCAAAATGGTGACAATTTCTTGCTCCGTCGGCGCCGGCACTCGGATGCCAAGACACCTCGATCTGATGGCAGGAATAACACGGGATGTGGAGTTAGCGCACAAAATGATCCTGCAAGTTGCGACGTATTTCTCCATGGTACGTCTCAATGCGTGTTGGGCATCTTTGGTCAATTCGTCGACTTCATTGAGAATGACAACTTTAAATTCTCGCTGACCGGAGGAATCCAGTTGGTGTGTCTGGGCTACATTTTTCACAAGATCCATTATCACGACTCGGTCGTAGATTCCAACGTCTGAAGGATTGACTTCTATGTGATAGTTACTGCTTACTGTGATAATTTCTAACTTCTTTTTGGATGGTGTTGTAAAGCTCATATTTTCCTGGCGGAGTCTTTCGACGCCGGACCCGTACAGCTCCTTCAATAAACACATTATTCTTGTCTTTTTACCTGAACCACAAGGGCCGTATACGAGCAAATGAGGAAAATCTCCATGCTGAACTAACTTCTTTAGCTGTGATGCTTGATCTTTGTGGTAGTCGAGCTTTGCCAAATCTTTGGGACGATGTTTATCAACCCATAGACTCATTTTGTCAAAATTGGCTTAAGAAATAAAACAATTTAGGGGAACTTATGGATCTTATGTAAAAATAATTTAAAACAAGAAATTAATATACCACTAAAACTGACAGTTAGTTATGTTTTAGCGCCTTATTTCCATTGACCATAGAAAATAAATTTAAATAATAGACAAAAAAATGTTTTTTTTTTTTCTTCATGGTTCAGAGTAGTGATGAGCTCAATCGAGACATTTGGATAAATGAAACTCGATCTTTTTTACTATCGAAATATTTAGATTCATTGTCATAAATCGATTCTCGCTCATGTAATTCATTCGAAAACACATTCCGAGATAATCGTTTAAGCGCCATTCGGACAATTCGGACGGTTCACTAATCGCTCATTTCCGCATTTCATTCGGCCTAGTTTACTCGGAATGACACGTCTGAACATGAAATGAAACGAAAGTGCCGAATACTGCCGAATGAAATCTTCAAGTGAACCGAACCAACAATGTTGGATATTTTCGCGGAAGAGAGCAAAGTGAAACGTCTGAACACCGAGTGAAATCTCAATCAGTTTGTCTTGCGTCCTGTACGGGAAGGACCATGGAAGGACGCTATCACGTCGCACGCAAAACGTCAAAATGGTATTCGTTCGGCTAATTTGTTTGCTTTTGGGAACACCTCTCATATAAATTTTTGGTTCTCCCTTATTATACATGACCGGTCAGTGGTTCAGTGGGCATCGCGTTTGGGTCTCACCCATGCGTTCCGTGTTCGATTCCTCGGCTGGCTAAGTCCTCCACCACAACACAAGCAACATCTTCCGCTTAGTGTAGTGGTAGTAGGAGATTTTCAAATGTTGTTGGGTTATTCGTAACCCGGGAATGTTTGTCTTTCTTTTTAAAAAAAAAAAAAAAGTATTATATATATTTTTTAATAGATTATTAATTTGTAGGAAAATGTTCGTAATAAAAAAAAAAATCAAATTGTGTTATTATGTCATAAAAAATAAAAAGGTTTATAAGACGAAACAATACTGTTTTATTTATTTATTTTATTTAATTGTGTCAACAAAATTGCGTAAAAATCCATGCATCTGACATGTTTTTCCTTAAAATTCGGGGCCGGGCCGCGCTGGAAATCAAACGAATTCCAGCGCGGTTGACCTCGCTCGGCGACGCTGTGGTGGGAATGGACGAGTGAACGCTTATTTCTATAGCGCCGTCTGAACATGGATTGAAACGAAGATGGAAGATTAGGCCGAAAAAAGATGGCGTAAACCTTCACTCGAGTGAACCGTCTGATTCCAGCCCATGTCTGATCGGTCTGATGGGTTGATGTCTGATCCATCCACAGATAAACATAACATGTGATTTTCAAACTGTCAAAGACGTCGAAGTAGGAAGTAGATAACCTAAAAACTTAACCCCGTTGAAGCAATATTATCACATAAAATAATTATTTAAAAACCCTAAACATTTTTTATAGGATTCGTACGTAATATAATAACACTTCCTACTTGGGATATAGGTATACTATATCGAAAACAACACAATGTTTTTTTTAAAGAATCTATCTCATTATTACCCATTTGCTCGCAAAACAATATTTAATAATTTCTCCACAGGTTTGTAATATAATCATTATCGACTTTAGTAAATGGTTTATGGAGCAAACTGGGTAATTATTGTTTTTAACAGATTAATTAATTATATTTTTCTCTCTCTCAGCAACAAGTTTATCAAGGAAAATGGCTGCAAAATCAAACACCAATGCCAGCAATTTGATTTGGGTGGATTTAGAAATGACTGGACTTGAAATTGAGAAAGATCAAATCCTTGAAATAGCGTGCATAGTTACTGACTCTGACCTGAATATTCTTGCCGAAGGTCCTGACATAATAATTCATCAAAATGACGAGACTTTGAAAAACATGAACGATTGGTGTATTCAGCAGCATGGAGATGTACGTATAGTATTATGGTAAATTTTTCTCTAACTGCCGCACTTTTATTATGCACAGATTTTGGAAATTACACTACGTTTCAACTTAATTACTACAAGAAACAACTAATTACGTTCGGGTAGATGGTAAAATATGCATTAAAACTGCATTTTTATTCAATAAAAATACAAACTTTCCTGTATAAAACGATTCCTTTGTCGCCATTTTTTTTTTGTGTAAATTGACCTTGCTTGAGTTTAGTTTCAATCAAAATTTTCTTCTCTCCATCAATCTCCATACAGGAGGCCTTGAGGAAAATAATTTCCCTCGGGGCCTATGTCATCTTTGAAGATGCTGCGTGGAAGGTCTTTTTGAGGAGAGGAAGGAGTGAACGTGGGTCTTGAAGAGACCCATGTTGTAGGAAGGAGGAAACACAGAGGCCGGCAAATCGTTCCACATCCGAGCTGTTGAACTCAAGAACGAGTCGTAAAAACGACCAATGTACATGTGTTGGACGAGCGTTTGGCGTGTTTCCCAACTATGCACCGGTGCCGAGGGGATCAATGACGCTAGTTGCTCGGAGCATCTTCCATTAAAATACCGGTAGAACAAGGATAGCATTCCCACCCGACGCCTGTGCTCTAAAGATTGCAATCCGTTTGTTAAGACGGGAGAATCTATCAAACGAACCGATTAAATAAATACACGTGAATTGCTTAATTAACCCAAACCAAGAACCTAATAACCTACTTTGTGCATGTAAATATGTAGTAGTTTCTTGTAGTAATTTTGAAACAAAGTTCAAACAAACGGTTCTATATTTAAAATAGGCGTTCTACGGCATAGAAAGCCTGTACTCACTGATATATCGCATTTGTTCTATGAAATAGATGAGATGGGAACATGCCATTAGACTATGGAGGCTATCACCAAACTATTTACTAATAAAATACTCATCAAATTTTTTCAGACGGGCCTCACGGAAGCTTGCAGAAAATCTACCATAGACCTGCAAACTGCCGAGAAGAAGATCCTTGACTTTGTGAAGCTCTACGCCCCTCAGGGAAGATGTCCCCTTGCCGGGAACAGTGTGTACATGGACAGACTATTCCTTTTGAAGTATATGCCCACGCTCAACGGATACCTGCATTACCGGATAATTGATGTTTCTACCATCAAAGAGCTTTCCAAAAGATGGTATCTCAACGACTATAAAAATATACCCACAAAGTCCTTCAAGCATAGGGCACTTTCAGACATTCAAGAGAGTATAGAAGAATTGAAATATTATAGACAAAATGTATTTAAATAAGTGTAATAATTATGTAGCATTATTTATTATAATTAGTAATCATGAATTATTAAAAAAATGTGATTTAACTAACCATCACGCCATTTCATTGCATGTATAGTATATGTAAACACTGTTTCATTCACAATCATGCATACACTATACTACTGACTCTTGTGAACTCAAGTATTTCATTAATTATTAGTAAGTGAATCAAATACTTCAGTTGGGTCATGTTACAAGAGTCAGTGGTATATTAGAATGAAACAGTGTTATCATTATTGGCCAGTTGTTTCACAAAACTAAAATAATGACAGAACTTGAATACAACTCTCACAGACCTTAAAATTAACTTTGAAATTTGATGACTTATTCAAATTCTGTAAAACAACCCGTCTAATCAAATATGCAGAGGCTACTTAATGGTTTAAAAATATATAAACAGTGGTCATTAAAAACTTGTGTCTATTTATAAACAGTTTCATTACACACTTGTGTCTATTTATAAACAGTGGTCATTACACACTTGTGTCTATTTATAAACAGTGGTCACTACACACTTGTGCCTGTTTATAAACAGTGGTTATTAAACACTTGTGTCTATTTATAAACAGTGGTTATTACACACTTGTGTCCATTTATAAACAGTGGTCATAACACACTTGTGTCTATTTATAAACAGTGGTCATAACACACTTGTGTCTATTTATAAACAGTGGTCATTACACACTTGTGTCTATTTATGCACAAATAAGATGTATATTACTTCAGCCGCTGAGAGATTGATCGAGATTAAATCAGGAACATAAAATTAATTTGATACTAAAGAGATATTATACACTATAGTTTCTTATTCCACCACGACCAATCTCTCAGCGATGCCGCCTGCTTGCACGTAGCAAATGAAAAAATGTTTTAAATGAATATACAATATTTAATAATTTAAGAAAATTATTTAATTTACATTTTTAAAACAAAATAAACTAAAATATAATATAAATAAAATACTGTTGTTTTATTTTTGAGAGTCTTGGATTAGAAGATTACAGAGCCATGAGGATGGCGGTCAGTACGGTGGAGACGGCAAGCATGGCGTATCCGGTGCTGTAGACTCCCTTGATGGAGAGGAACCGGCCTGTGTCCCAGAGCAGATGGCGGATGCCGTTGGCCCAGTGGTAACAGAGCGGGAAAGCCACCAGGAACTTGATGGTGCACAGCAGGGGCGTGGAGAGCTGCATGCTCTCCAGCATGGTGAGGTAGTGGGTGATATCATTTGGCAGCGCGAGGTATCCAATGCCGAGACCCATCATGTAGCTTGATAGGGCTATTCCTGCAATAGGCCAAATATTTTTATATCATTAGAGAGGAAGTAAAAAATAATAAATCTAAACGAAACGTGAAACAGAACACAGAAAATAAAAGGTTGCAACTGGGAATTGAGCCCGTATGATCTATGTAGGTGAAGCCGAGTTTTGATACCTCCGCCTTAAATTATGAATTTTTTAATAATATTATTATTTAATTTATGAAATCAAATAAAGATTAATAAAATAATAATATTATTAAATTAAAAAATACTTTTAATGTAATCTCTTATCAAAATTTTTACACTCAAATTTAACATAGATAGTGACGGATCAAAGAGTACGATGGATTAGTGAGATTTTACTGTATTCAAAAGTAGGTACTGCAGATTTCGATTTAACAGACCTTTTTTATTGTGAATACCG
The DNA here is from genome assembly GCA_951813805.1 of Limnephilus auricula. Taxonomy (NCBI): domain Eukaryota; kingdom Metazoa; phylum Arthropoda; class Insecta; order Trichoptera; family Limnephilidae; genus Limnephilus; species Limnephilus auricula. The sequence goes on from OX638401.1 coordinate 7,999,252, forward strand.
CACAAGAGTTCCAACTGATTCAAACCGCCTGGAGCCAGAGAGACTATAGCATTCCCAATTGGGGTATGTTGTGAGGCTGAAGGTAGTGAATAGCGGAAGAAGAAGGTGCGGAAGTACCCTGGCTATTCAGATCTAATCACCAATCACGGCTAAAGCCATTCCAAGCAACGTTTCAATTCTGAATGGTGGTCTTCCACCAGGGCGATACTGAGAGTATTTTGCACTCTGGAATGTGGGGCAAATACACCTTATATTATTATTACATTGTGAAATAACACAAATCAATCATTTAAAATTTGCACATGCCGGGATTTAAACCCGCGAACTCCGGATTGCTAGTTAACCTATCATTTGTCGTAAGCCCTCCAGCAGGCGGATGACAGATGAGAGGTTAAAAAATAAAATTCGATTTTAACCCTTATGTATAAAGAAACTGCACAAAGGCAAGGTTAGAATCGCTTGCGCCAATATCATTACAGACTTTGCTTTTTATTACAGTACTTTAGCCTCTCGGAATGCTATGATATTAATTTTCTATATTAATATCATCCGACATTCAAGAGGTTAAGAGCCTTACCCCTCGACCATGGAGGCCGTCTCAATTCTTGTAAAAGTATTGTGCAATCTAAGATTCAATTGAAGATCAAAACTATAAATAGTTGCAAAATAATAAATAGTTAAAAAATAATAAAAACGTGTGTAGAGCTACCCAAACAAAAATACATATTTCTGTTGATTTCCATGTTTTATCAGTACAGTAATAAAAAATAACAAAAGATAACAAATTTTATCTAAATAAACCAGCTTTACATACTTAAAAGAGCTTTAATAACTTTTTACAAAATGATAAAAAAGTGAGGTGACTAGTCTAATAAAATATTGGTGTTTTTCTTTTTTTTTCGTTACCAGTAATTTTAGTTAGAAAAAGCATAAGGTGAGCAATTTTAAAATTTAATAAATTATATTTCTATTTCTAATAATACCACTAGAAAGCGTATTTTATCACCTTTCAAAAACAGTTTTTAGTTTTCAGATGCATTCAGAAATATTCGATTTATTTGGATTTTACTGCAAAGCGGAAATTTTTGTGACCTTGTGACAGAATATGCCCGAGGCCTGAGGGGTTAAACCGGTAGAACGGGTAATAAATTCTTACACTTTTGGCACTGGAAATACACAAATTGTTGTTTTTCTCGCAATGATTGTGCCAAAGTGAAAACCATTCTTTTTGTAATAAAATCCATTTTCTCAAATGCTTGTTTTTGTCCACTTGAAGTGTGATAATAACCGGAGGTATGATTTTTGAAATGAATACGGCCAAATCCAAAACCCTGGAAATTAATCTCTATTACTTTTTTGTTTAAAATAAACTATCGCTCGGGTGAAAAAAAAGTCAATATATTATTATATGTAGAACGCGTTAATGTTTAAGAGTGATTGACCAGCGGCTGAGAATAAAAGTTTAAAAATGCTTGCAACTGTACAGGGAGGTTCCAATGAGAAAGATCGATTATTCCCCGTATCAAATTTTTAAATTAAAAATTTAATATCGATTTATTTCATTCAAAACTTGCTTTAATATATACCTACATTCAAGTAAGCAATAAAAATGCTCAAAAAGCATGATGATAAATTATTAAATATAGTGTACTTCTTGTAAGTATTTTTTGATCATAAGTATTTATGATTTTTTAATAATGTCTAAACAAAATAATTGTGTAAAAAAATTTGAAATATTTTAGTTTGTAAGACCTTAAATAAATAGAAAAACTGCAGTATTTTTGTCACAAAACACGTTCTGGGATTTATTTTTTAATGATTTTAATTTAACTAAAATTTAAATTTTTAAAACTGTGTTGACTATTTTGTATTGATTTATTTTGTAGTATGATTTATATGATTTGAAATTTGTGTTGTTTAATAGAATCTATCGTTTGAAAATTGAACATATCTGCCAACGACCAACGGTATTACCTTAGTATATTAAATATAAGTTTAGTTTTTCAAAATTTTAAAACTGCGTGAACCAGATAAAATTACAATTCTTTCAAAATTAATTTATGTTTTTTTGTAAAAAAAGGTTCAATACGTCTAGAATTTGATCTAAAAAGGACTAAATTCCGGTATTCTCTTGTAATACCCTGTTAAATTATAATCGGTACTGAGCTTGTTGACAAAATAATAAGGAAGGACATTACTTAGTTGATTTACCAGGAAAATAAAATAAAACAGACCCTTCTGAATCTTACAGGTCTCAGTGGTCGCAGGGGCAAGGCTCTTGACTAGAGATACGGAGATTGCGGGTTCAAATCTCGGCGTGAGCAGAAAAAATTATTTGATTGATTTGTGTTTTCACAATTTCATCATTTAAAAATAATATAAGGTATATTTGCGGCACATTCCAGAGTGGAAGATACCCTTATATCGCCCTGCTGTAAGACCACCATTCAGAATTGAAACGTTGCTTAAAATGGTTTTAGCCTTGTTTGGTGACTAGATCTGAATTGTCAGGTCCATTCCCATCTCGTTCCCTTCCCCTCTTACCTTCAGCATCACAAAATACCCTAATTGGGGATGCCATAGTCTCACTGGCTCCAGATGGGAGCAGGTAGGACTCTTGTGATGTATTCATACAATATTTTTTTTTAAATACTTAGTTTTTATTTATCAATTCATGTATGTGTAACTATCGGCCCATTGTGTTTAAAGATTGTGTGATAATAATCTACAGAGCTATTTTATAATATTTATAATTCGAAACAATATGAACCAAGTACTAAAAGTTTCTGATAGTTTTGCGAGCAATGGCAATGAATATTTATTTACAGATTTCAGAAAATTATAAGAATCGTTAATAATTTTTGTATAACTCCTAGCTCCAAAAATAATTCGCATCTCAGAGCTGCAAAATAAGTAGATATGTAAATTAAACTTGGCATCTCATGCACGTTTTTTTTTTCTTTGCTAATTAGCACTAACTTTATTTACTAACTAACACTAAATACTCATTTCATCACAATTGTAGTACAAAGATGGACGTATTTCTTGGTGGTAATTTAAATGTTAAATAAAGTGGGTGTAAAAATGAAAAAGAATCACAAATTTAAGAGATGAATGTCAGATACATAGGCATACCACAATACAGTAGAATCCGGATATAATGACCCTCAAGGGACCGGCGATACTTTGTGGTACTAACCGGATAACGCACAAAACGGCCGGATAATTTAAGCTTGTTTTTATTATAATATTTATTAATGTTATTGTAATTATTGTTATAAAATATGTAACAGTATATATAGATAAATTTCTTTTTAGGTAAAAAAAAACATTTTATACAAATTACGCCGAAGTCCTTCGCGAGGGATACATTTGATTCACCGGCTTCTAAACAGTGTAATATAGCACTTTTTCCTTCGATTGAAAAACACTTTCACTTCAAGGAATTCATTGTGTCAAGCGGTTGTCACAACAGATGATAAACACTGACAGTGACTTACGCATGCCAATAAGGATAGATGTTAGGCTGCCTTTAATTCTTAAGTTTTTTCCGGCAAGTCGCTCACGTAAGCAAAAACCAATGTACCCATTGGCCAGAAGTCGCAGGAGTAACGTGCGCGGGGAGTAGGCGAGGTACGGGGCGGCGAGGTTCTAACTGGACGAGTTATAATTAAAATAGGTCGCTTTAAGCAGTTGGTCGCTTAAAACGGAGTCGTACTAAACGGATATGTTTTTCTGGTACAGTAACTTGAGTTTACATTGTCGTTATAAGCGAAGTCGTTATATCCGAATTCTACTGTACCATTACTATGCTCTAACACACTTTCTTCTATCTAAAAGCTTGCTAATTCAAAACCCATCACAGAAGACATAAACATGCCCTAATGCAGAATCTAGAAATCATTTCGACGGGCTGGCAGCAAACCGCAAGATAGTCATTTAGGTACCAAAAATAAATAAATTAAATAAACTTTGACATCATTCGTACTTTGACCTCCGACGAATGCACATTGAAAAACTAGCCTCTGTGCAGAAAAGTGTAAGGTAACGGTGTCAATTGAGAGACTTTTCTACGGTAAGCGTTCTCTCATATTTCACATGTTCGTTTTAACTGCTGTGAGTAAACTATAAAATTTAAGTATCTAACTAACTAAATTCTGTAACAAAACATTCGATTTTGGAAACAAGTCGGATCTTTGTTCGTCCGATATGGGATTCTCAATTACGTGAGTTACGCAGCAAGCAATTTGCTTACCATTGTAAAAAGTACTAGTTATTCATAAACAGAATTTATTTTTTAAGATTAAATAGTTATTCTACGACGCGAGTTGCTTGTAGACTGTCGAATTCATTTATTGACAAATCACTGAAAGCGACATGCCCACGCCACCTCCCCGCTCCGCGCAGGTAGAATTGTCCCCCCTCGCCCTTACGGCCAGGTCTAAATTTTCTTTGGTATTGTGCATGAGACTATTTAACATAATTTAGAATTAATCGAATTAGCAGGCAATTTTTAGGAAAAATATTATATCTAAAAATAAATAACATGTTAGTGAAAATAGTGGGAAATATTTATACGAGAAAGTATGGAGATATAAAAAGCTACTTTGAATACTGCAGAACAGCAATACCGCTGAATCAGAGAGTAAGACACCACCATTCTATATTAACTAAAAAAATGTGGCTTGAACTTTCTATAACCATGTTTAGTAACCAGATGCGAAAAGCCAGATCCTTCCATAATTCCTTTAGCCTTATAACATTTCGCTAATTATTGGGGATGTCGTAGTCCCAGGATTTCGTGCGGCAGTCACATCAAAATTTTTAAAAAGCATCTATGCGCCTGTGAGTTCTTTCGACGTTCTTGTATCATTCTTACCAGTGAACCTATGTGAGATGGACAGTACGCTGGTGACTTGGAAGGCGTAGATGGTGAGATGCGGTGACTGGGGGCGGCCGATCTTGATATTGTGGAGGTCGTAATCTTCTACAGGGGTCACCTTGGCCTTCTGCACGTTCATGGTGACCGGCCGCGATAGGACTTGGGGGCTCATCATGCACTGGAGCCCCGCCATCTGTGGCCGGAGGGCGCGGCTGAATAAGGAACTGGAAAATAAACAAATATTCTCTGTTAAATGTCAAAATAAAAAATTATACTGGCTTACTGCAAAAAGTAATACAGCTAACTTTTTTTCCATCATTTTATAAGGATAAGTCATCAATTATTTAAATCTCAAGAACAAATATTATTTTTTGTAATTATAAGACGGCCAGCGTAGCGAAGTGGTAAGGCTTTGGACTCCCATTCTGAAGGTCGCGGGTTCTAACCCGGCGTGCGCAAATAAATTTTATTTGATTAACTTGTGTTATTTCACAATTAATTAAAAATAATATATTTGCGGCACGTTTCAGAGTGGAAGATACTCTCAGTATCGCCCACCGTGTAATAGAGGTGGGTAAGTTCAGCATTTTGCCGGAGGCCTCCGAGGAGTGCTTCCTTTTAAAAGAACTCGAGTTCTAGGAGCAGGTCCCGGGTCCGAGTTCTTTGGTACGGAACGGACTGAGTACCGGCTGTTGCGGCGCAACGAGCCGGGACGCACGGGTTCGGCCAAGAACTCGGAGCCAGACCCGTAACCCGGATGGAACCTGCACAAGTACTCGGAGCCGTAGCCAGATAGAACCCACACAATAACTCGTAGCCGGAGCCAGATAGAATCCACACAATAACTCGTAGCCGGAGCCAGACAAGTACCTGCACGCGGACTCGGCATGTACATTTTGGCGAAGTTCAACGAAATCCATTCGTGTCGAGACATGTCCGGCTGTCTGGGATTGCGTATTGGGTTCCAAGTTCCGGTGATTCAAAAAGGTGATTATTTTAGCACACGCGTAAGCAGTAACAAACCAAATATAATAATGAATATTTGGATTGTCGTTGAGGATTTGTAGTTTTTATAACCTCTATCGAAAGAAACTCAATAAATGCGTGTTGTTTTAAAAAGAAAGTCGGGGAGTGGTTAGGTACTTACACATTGAAATATTAAAATTTTAACAATAATTAAAAGTCAAAAGGTTTTAATATCTATTTCTTCAAGTCCATTTTTGGCCTTACACTGTAAACAATTCAGTACATATACACTTTGTTCAATGTATTATAGTGATATTATTGTAGGATTTGTGAAGCCGAAAGTATCTAAAAAACATATTTGCCTCGGGATCGTTGTCCTTCAAAAACACACGTTGTCAATTTTATAGACGATCAGAATTTTTTTTAAATTTACCTTTCGAATGAACACTATTAAGCTCGAAAAACTACGACATACGTCAACATTTTTAACAAAGGAAATGCATATTTAAATAAAGAATTACCAATTAATAAAATAATTTTGGTACCTAACTTAACACTTGTCTGAATCGTTCCAATACCAGTTGACAATCAGTTCCAATTTTTAAAATCAAAGCAAATCCCAGTTCTAGAATTTATTGTACCAGAGTAACAGATACCAACAAATGTAGTTTTTTTTAAAAATAATACAACAATATAAAAATGGTGAACTAAAATAAAATATATCATTGTTGTAGTAGGGGAGACCGGGGACTGCTGTACCAATTTGACTTTTAACATTTTCTACATCTTAGGTATAAAGTTTATGAAAAAAAAAACTCATACTTAACGGCAGATTATTTAGTTGTGAACCAAATTCTTATTATATGATTATTCTAAATCTTATATAAATTGAGCTATAAGCGAATTAATTGATCCAGGGAAATGCTACAACTGACCCCTACCACGGGGTTAGTTGTACCAGAAGCGGAATTTAAATTAAAACACAGAATTTATGGATAAAGTTTTTTAATTCTAATAATTTCGGTGAGGCAAAACAGTTTTTTTGTTGGTTTATAAAACTACTATTTAAAATTTCAATTACATAGAACGTAATATACAATTTATCTGACAACAAGAAAACTCTTATAGAATTCGTCAGTTGAAGTGTTACCAAGAACTTTAACTATTGTAATATAATAAAATGATGATACACATATATATTAATATCAAAGCATATTTTAAACTCAAGAAAAATAGAAGATTTTTTTCTTTTAATCTTGTATGAAAACATTGTGGTACAATTGTCCATGTGGTACAATTATCCCCAAACAATACTAATAAAATCTCTTCGCATTGATATTTTTAAAACAAAATTATAAAACACAAAAGATTCAAATATAAAAATAAACATTTATAAAAATAAACCATCAGTAATATTTTTTAGTAATTCCGAATTGGAAAATAAAATTATGCAAGTAGGTACAAACAGTTAAAAGAATAAAAAATAACTCAAAATGCCATCGCATCGTTTTCTTTTGAAACAGGATTATAAAACATCAAAAGAATAAATCACAAAGATTTTTTTGTTACTTCGAAATCGGAACTTTTACAAATAGATACAAATAGTTAAAAGAATCAGCATTTTCTCAAAATGATAATTTATTGATTTTTTAAAAGACGATTATAAACATTACAATTAAACACAAAATAATATATATCTGCAAGTTTTTTTTTTTAAATGTACAAGTAGGTTTAACAGTCAATAGAGTAATCAAAATGTCTCGGTATTGATTTTTTATACAAGGTTATAAAACATCAAAAGAATTGAACATAAAAATATTAAATCAGTAAATTTTTTTTGCAATTCCGAATCGGAAAATAAAATTGTGCAAGTAGGTACAAACAAGTTACAAGAATCAACAATATCTAAAAATGCCTTCGCATTGATTTTTTTTTAAACAACAAATGAGTGCGATTTTTTCGTTATTTCCGAATCGGAAAATAACGTTATTCAAGTAAATAAATTATAAACAGTTACGATAATCGGCGATATCTTTTTGTAAAACAAGAAAAACATTGCATTTTGAATAATTATTAAATAATACAATACATTTTACATATTCAAATGTAAAAGATTCTGATACTCGATGAACATACATTCATTATTCAAGTCCGAGATTGGAGTTTAAGAACAAAATTTTCTCAAATTTTTTGGTTGATAGTCTATTCCTCTTCTCGGTGAGCATTTGTCCAGCTTTCGAAAATAAACGTTCACAGGGAACGGAAGTGGCTAGAACATAAAGTCGCTTCATTGCTAGCTATATAACCTTTCATCGTTAAGTAGGGATTTGCAAGGAACATAGAATTTGTTTATATACCTCAGACTCAACGTTACTTTTGGACCCGGATCGAAGAATTTTTTTAAAAATAATATTATATATTGCGAACAGTGTTTTTCTTACCCAATCTCCCCTATTTATTACTAAAAATGATTCATAATAATATTATGTTTATGTTATATTTCTATAAGTGGTGGTGTGTGGGACAAGTTAGTGGGGCCCGTACAAATACTATAAATTTAATATGGCACCGGTACGCATGCCTTTTTCCTTCCCTGAACTTCCTTTAAAAAAAACCCAACACAGCATCCCCCGGAATGTCACAGGCCCTGAGGGTTTTTTTCCTAATGTAAAAAAAATAGCGTTCTATTATTCAGACTATTTAAAATGACCCGACGACTTTGACTAAGTGAAATGTTTCCAATAACGCACACTACGATATACAAACCATCACACCAATAATTATCATTCGCATGACGCGTGACCCTCGCGTAATCCCATACAACCGATTTTGTGTTTACGCGTGATCGAGAAACGCATCGTGTTGCAGAGGTTTTCAAAGTGGGGGTCGCGAGACATCAATAAATTTAATTAGATGCTTTTTTTCAACATTCAAACGATGGTTATAATTTTACAGTACTTCTGTCACAGAAATTAAAAATTGTCCCTGAGTAATACAAATTAATGCAACGGACACGCTTTTCAACTAATCGAACATTAGCTCTATGTTCGAGGCGCAGAGTATGAGGTCATCCTCCAATTTTAGTTTATTTCTAAATTTCGATTTTCTCGTAACAAAGGAAGAAACGTGAACTTGTACGCAAAGGCTGATATTTATGTGAAGTGCACACCATTTAACATAGTGATGAGCAACCCTTGGCCCGCAAGCCCATTTACTGCTGGGCTTTGACTACATAAAATATTTAAAAAATATTCAACGGCTTCTGTTCTGTTTTGCAAAAAGTCTTAACCGAAAAATTAGTCTTTCTTCAAAGTTTTGAATCAGCCGTTCAAAACAATAAGTGGTTTTTGCGTATTATAATAAATGATAGAATTTCGTGGTTACTTAGGTAAGTTTCGATCTTAATTGCAGAATAATGCAGCGGTTTTTTGTTGAGATCATTGTTTGGTAAATTTTAAAGATGTTTTAAAAAATACAAAAGATTTTCTTGACGAAACATTATACTTATTAATATTGTGTATCTGAACGATAATAAACCAACAGCATTCATTGGTTTAAACCTTAACCTTTTAACCTGAATCAGGGGCCAAAATTGCAAGAACTTTTTATATGTTCTTTAATATTTCAGAATGAAAAAAATCGATAGCATTTATTGTTTTGGACTACTAATATAGAAGTTATTGTTCTACAATATATAAAATAGGTTTGCGACTCCACCGACTGCAAAGTTAACCACTTTAGGTTGTACGTATCCTACCACCAATTTTCGCGTAAAAACTGACAATGGATACATTGATCCTCCAAGTAAAGAGTTACTACTACGTACTAAAGGTACATACACTAAAAAACCGCTGGAGGTCGGGGTCGCCAATATGTCATTTTTTTATTGCTAAAAGATGATCGCGCTTTTAAAAAGTTTGAAAACCACTGTCTTAGCTATCGTTTTATGTATTGGTTCGTCTATTGTGTATCTCATGCTTTCGTGACGTCACGATCGGTTTGGCAGAAAAAATGACGTCATACATTTTGTTTGAAATAAGCTGTCAATAAAATGTCACTTGAAATAAACTGCCAATAATATGACCGCTCAGTGGTTGAGTGGGCATCGCGTTTGGGTCCCACCTAGGCGTTCCGTATTCGATTCCTCGGCTGGCAAAGTCCTCCATCACAACACAACCAACATCTTCCGCTTAGTGTTGTGGTAGTAGGAGATTTTCAAATGTTGTTGGGTTATTCGTAACCCGGGAATGTTTGTCTTTCTTTAAAAAAATAATATATAAATTTGACATTCCTACATAAATTCCAAAATTACTTTAATGTTCGAACAATAAAGTAATTGGTTAAAAAATACCAAAAATTTCCTCGCATCCATAAAACTATCGACAATAATGGGGTAAGATTTGATTTTTAAAAACCCTACCACCTCTAATTATTATTAAGCACGTAATTCAATCAAATATTAACTGACACTTAAACAATAAACAAAACTTTCACTCACTGTAACGTTCGTAAACAGAATCGACCGTTAGATATGCAAAAAACTGTGACGTATCACCACTCACTCTCAACTCATACTAGTACGAGAATGAGAAGAACTCGCGACCGGCAAGGACCGCTAACGGCGCGAACACGGGGATGCCGGTGGAGCCATACGGGTTCCTGGTTCGGCTCCGAGTTCCGGGTTTGGGACAGAGTCCGAGTTCTGAGTCCGGGTTTGAGTCCGGGAGCAGTACCCTTGGAGTAGTCGAATTGAAAAGGGAGTAGGAGTAGGATCCGCTTCACGCAAAGGAGCCGAGTTCATGAGCCCATTCCAGCTGAACCGACACATCGCTACCGTGTAAGACCACCATTCAGATTTGAAACGTTGCTTAATAATGGCTTTAGCCGTGTTTAGTGAGTAAATCTGAATAGCCAGGTACTTCCCCACCTTCCTCTCCAAATCTCCTTCCCCTCCCCTAAACTTAACTTCAGCCTCACAACATACCCCAATTGAGGATGTCATAGTCTCCAGTCGGGAGCAGTTAGGACTCTTGTGAGGTATTCACATAAAAAATAAATAAATAAGAAAAACAATATCTCTAATTAAATAGTCTATCTCTGAAAAAATAGTGAATTTATTGTATCTATAAAATAAGTGGGGTTTATCTCGATGTCCCGTCATGTTAACAAAAGCCTTCCTCACCTTCCTGCAATTAGTGAGGAAGAGTGGAAGTGGGAGTTAAATTGGCGCCTTCTTTACACACGTGTCCCTGCCGCAGTGTGAAACTGATCGTACAGCATAGCATTCGTTGATCAATATAACGCCAACACTTTCCAAACATCAAAAAATAGGTTTTACTTGCAAATGTGTAAAAGGGAAAAGGAAAAATTAGGTGAAGAACTGGTTTATCAAAAGCTGTAATTTGATGAATGTGATGAGAGTAATGGAACCAGTAGAACCTAAGAGTATGGATATTAGAGAGACGTCATGTGAAGTGTGCCCGCGCGCTCCAAGTGTGCCTTTTCGAGAATTTTACCCAAACGGCTTACATTGGCTGCTGGTTTTTGGCCGTTTAATACGTTCCGACAGCAGCCATTTTACATGGTGACAACCAATGTCAGCCGTGTGGGTAGAATTCTCGAAAAGGCACACTTGGAGCGCGCGGGCACACTTCACATGCCGTCTCTCTAATATCCATACTTTTAGAGTAGAACTGAAGAACTTTTTAGGAATGGGCAAAGTGTGTTTTGAAGAGCTACTCAAAATGGTGACTCCATTAATACAAAAACATGAAACCATACTGCGAGAATTAATAAGAGTACGTCTCAATGCCACTTTACGATTCCTGGCTACTGGACAAAGTTATGAAGATTTAAAATTTAGTGCTATAATCTTGCCTCAGCTCAAGTTCGGAGAGTAGTCTTGTCGTCACCACACTTTGCATTAAATTCTTCCCGAAGTATTTTGTAGCCCTCCTGTCTCGTCAAAATAGTCCTTATGCATTTTATCATACAGGTATGACAATTATTTGAATAAATAAATGACTTTCGTCGAGGCTTCTCTTTCCCTTTCCTTCGCCATATTTAAATATGCACTAAAGGTAAATGCAAAACAATGTTCCACGCTGCGCAACGCTCGCAAGCGAACTGAAGTGATCTAGGGCGCTCCATATTACTTCCCCGATATTGCCACCGATTTCAGGGCGATGTGTGGGGCCTTTAAAGCGACTGGAATATCCTAAAATACCAGTGTCAATGAATACATGGTTATATGTGTGCAAAGGCAGCAACTAATTCGCCAATTAACCGTGCTCTTCATACATTCAATAATGTTTGCCTAAACTCTAATATTGATATTTTCTCGGATTAACTGCCCAAATTTAAAAGGAGCATCATGACAATGGTATAACTGTTTAATGCGCATACATATCCCTTCACAGATCACTACTTCTCACACACTACGCACATCACCCGGTAGTTACTAATTATACATTCCACTCAAGACATTACAAAGAAACATATCAAAGGTACCCACCATGAAATATTATTTAACCTTTTCCACTCTGACCATTTTTTCTCAGAACCAATTGGCTACTCTGGTTAAAATTTTGAACGGTTTAAGTTAAGTTTTTTATTTAAAAATTAAATTTTCGATACTTTATTTTCGGAGCACCCTATCTGATAATTCGTATGACCATTAAGATGTTTTACAAATTTTGTACATATTTTGCATAAAGTACTTGCTAAATCACACATAAAGTAACTAAAGGATAATACATGTGCTTTTAATGTGTTTTATTTGCATAATTTCTTCTGCTACACAGCATTAATTTGTATAATATAGGTGAAATACACAAACAAACGAATGTAAATCCTGGTATTCATTCCTTTCTAATTATCCTGTACCGCATAGGGGATGACCGGTGTCTACCTGAACTCGTGAACAATTGATTGGCTTAGGTTTTATGGCCAGTAAACGGGAACTTATTTTGAATTGGTGACTTTACTTTAGGTTTCGACCTTCATACAGGAAACAAAAGATAGACCAGCCCACAAGACATGCAATAAATAATAAGTTTCGATAACATTCTACACGGCGTTTACAAGGTGTGCAAAACTGTGTACACATCAATGTCACTTTCTGAGTATTTTTATCACAATAAAATAAGCTGACGATTCGGTCCAATTATTTATTAAAAATTTATGTCTTACTTATGTATTGTATTATCACTTACAGTTTTTTAGAGTATGATATTTTTCAAAGCATTCTCCCACATGAATTGCCGGTTTGTCACAACTTTTGCAGTGATGCATTGTTCATTTTCTTTGCCTTCCTTCTCTATCAGAACCACAAACGACGCAATCCCTATACATTTTCTACGCATTAGGCGTTATGACATGATTCAACCGCTGTTCTGGGTCTACCGAATGTCTTCTTTCCTTGTATTTACACCTTCTCTATGATTTCCAACCAGCTAAATAATTAGCCTATCCACAAATTGAAGATTACTCATTGGATTTTCATTGTTTTTTAAATCTTATTTTCCTTGTACAAAATATATGAATTTATAACCGAAACTTCTAAACCCCCTAAAAAAAAGCTGCGCCACCATTGTATGTCGAAAAAAAATCTTGAAGATGAGGATGAGGTCTTATTATCAATAATAACACCATAAAATGCATTGAATACTTTCTCTTTCAAATCTCTCCACTTTTTTCACAATATTTTCTTCATCACTATTATCACCATCTTCGCTGAAATAAGCAAATCTCCTTCTTTTCGGCGGGATAACGTCACTTCCACTATCTCTATCACTTGGATTGTTAACGACTTCTTCACTATCACACTATCATTGTCATTGAAATCAATATTATTAATGCAAAAAGGTCTTCATCATCACTATTATCTATACAATTACATTCGTCATTAAAATTGAACTTAGAAGTAAAAATTTCATTATTTTCCATGATGGTTAACTATCTATGCATATTAAAAAATTCTACAGATTACTATTTTTATTATTTTCAAGTACTTAATATCAATATTGGGGCGATAAGAAATGTAATAGTTCCACAAAACGAAAAACTATGGTCACAGGAGGTGGGAGTAGCCTCGGAGAACCGTCATAAATGTAGGACGGACAACTGACTGATCCGAAAATATTGGAATATGACAAATAATCCATAAGTTAAAAATGATACATCTATGTTTCCAAGAGTATATCTAATTAAGGGTAAATTAAAATGAAGAAATTTTAATTTATCTAACATGTCACGACGTCTCTTTGTACTTCTCGGAAACAACGAATCGAACAATATACCTAGGTAGATAGAAATCGGCGCTTAAACTTATTTCTGCGCCGGGCCAGAACCTCTGGCCCACGGAGCTCCCTACCAAAATCGTTTCGGCCAGAATGTCTGGCCTACAGAGTGGTAAAGGTTAATATCTATAAACTCTGTCATTACACTGTAACCAATGTACTGTTTTTTCATTGTTTGTTTTTGGGGTGTTATGCCGTGTTGCGCTAACTCTTTCTTTAGCCGACGTTTCGGACAGCGTTGCAGTGTCCATCATCAGGGCAGATCCGACAATGTGTAGTTGTTAATGTTAAGTGTGTGCTTATTTACTTGGAAGCTTTATTGGAAGATTTATTAATAGAGACGACGGAGCTAAGCTCAACAGCTCTTGGTATCCGGTTATTGACGGCTACACCAAAGCTAACCGCAAAAAACCATGTCTAAGTATACTGTAATACCATATAATAATACAATATAAAGGTATAAAACCATTTTGTTTATACCTTGATATTGGCTACATTCGCTTTAACCACTTTAACTCGGTTTCTAATTCTAGAATTCGCCACAAGATGCCGCCACTTTCATGTTGGCATTTCTCACGTGGACGGGCCCCAGGCTAACGTAAATACTGCGCTTTCACCAAATCGCAGTTCCCTTTCACTGTAATACCTACCAGCTCGTAGTGGATTGAAGCTGGTGACATGGTATCGCTTCCAAGTAAATAAGCACACACTTAACATTAACAACTACACATCGTCGGATCTGCCCTGATGATGGACACTGCAACGCTGTCCGAAACGTCGGATAAAGAAGGAGGTAGCGCAACACGGCATAACACCCCAAAAACAAATAACGAAAATGCTTTTGGCCGTGAAAATCTAAAAACGTATCCAATGCAGTGGCGGCTCGTGACTTTTGGTGAGCTAGAGTGCTAATATTAACAAAAATGGCATTATTAATGTCTTTGTAGCCGAAAAATATTTTTTATTTATTTTTCGAAAATTCATTTTTTGTATGAAGATTTTCAGGAAATCTGTGCGGCGCACTGCAAAACTGAAATTATTAAATAGATTTTCAGGAAATTTCAGTTTTGCAGTGCGCCGCACAGATTTCCTGAAAATCTTCATACAAAAAATAAATTTTCGAAAAATAAATAAAAAAAAATTTCGGCTACAACGACATCAATAATGCCATTTTTGTTAATATTAGCACTCTAGCTCACCAAAAGTCACGAGCCGCCACTGATCCGATGTACTGTTTGTTTCTATAAAATAAATAAATATTTGACTTGGCTGCGAGCAAAGAATTACTAAAAAATAATTCAAGTTTTAACGATTAGTCATCACGCCGTTTTCTCAAAGGAAGACAGGAGGATGGAACGCCGCATGACTCTGTTAACACTCCTTGCTCTATCTAATCACTAGATAACATATTAATTATTATTATTGTTAAACAATGATTAAAATGTAAAATTGTTGTGTGTAAGAGGTGAAATAAATTGAAATAAATAAATTTAAAAAAAAAAAAAAATATTGGCATTTTTTCTTTAATTTTATTAAATCTCAAATTAAATCTCCCCCTTTTTATGTTATTTGTTTTTAGGGTGTTATGTCGTGTTACGCTACCTCCTTCGTTAATGTTTCAACACATCTGCCCTGATGATGGACACTGCAACGTTGTCCGAAATGTTGGCTAAAGAAGGAGGTAGCGTAACACTGCATAACACCCCAAAAACAAATAACAAAAATACTTTTGGCCGTGAAAATCTTAAATCATATCTAAATCTCCCCTGTTATGAATTCAGCGAAGCAATATCCCCTAACAGCAAAGGACATAATATTCCTGTAAAA
This sequence comes from Limnephilus auricula, assembly GCA_951813805.1. Classification (NCBI taxonomy): domain Eukaryota; kingdom Metazoa; phylum Arthropoda; class Insecta; order Trichoptera; family Limnephilidae; genus Limnephilus; species Limnephilus auricula. The sequence goes on from OX638401.1 coordinate 8,015,227, forward strand.
TAAGATCTCCTGGACATAACATGGTCAGAGAAAATAATATTATGCAATGAAGCTCATGAGACTCTGTCCGAAATTACCATACAGTGAATTTGAAAAGAACAATTATACTCCAAACGAAAAAAAATTTATAAATTCATATCTTAACCCAACCCAAGACAAGGTTTAAGTTTTTTGTGCACCATTTGTTTAAAAAACAAAAAACAATTTTTCAACATTTTCAAGCCAATAAGACCATAACAGAAAACTTTAACATATTGAAGATATCTATAAAACGTATATAATTTTTATGCTATAAAAGGTAAATATTATATGCATGGTAATTAAAAAACTACTAATTTTAAACAGCTGTCAAACAGGGGAGGCTAACAATTAGATGCATTACATAATAATATATTCGTAAAACGCTATAAAACGGTTGGTTTTATTTATCAAGGATATTTTAATATAAAGTAAACCATGTGCTATCATTAACATGGAGCATTTCTCCTAAACTTACGTAAAATAACATTTTTTTAATTAAAATTACCTCCTCAGCAAAAGCGACATGTTATAAGCACAGATAAAAATACTAACTAAATTCATAAATGAGCTAAATGTATTGCCATTCGTGAAATTTTTGTGACTTTTTGTCGCCGACCTGTGTTGTGTGTAAAAACCGGTTCCATGTCACTTCCACACCGCAGCCAACCTTCCAACTCCGAACTTAGTTCGGAGTTGGAAGGTTGGCCGATCGTGTGGTGGCTGCGGCCAACCTTCCAACTCCAAACTCCGAATTTCAACATGGCGGATGTCGAACAGCTGATTCGGCGCTTATCTTATCAGTTGCCTACAATTATTATGTATAAGTATATACACGACATGTTTTCAAACAATTGCTATACCACTCTCCCGTAATAATATTTTCATATTAATGGTACGCGGCACACGTATCTTGATCGCCGGCCGTTCGCAGACATGTGTGGACGGTAGCGGCAGGCTGGTTCGTGTGAGTTGGCCGTCGCGATCGCCTCGGAGGCGATCCCGGGCCAACTCGAACTCCAACCTTCCAACTCGATCTTCCAACGCACGAACTACCCCTCCACACAATCGTCCAAACGTTTGAAGTTGGAAGTTGGCCGCAGTCTGGACGTAGCATCAATCGCACTATGAGATCTCAGCGTCTGAATTACCATAGTATATTTATTCAGACAGGAAGTATCCTCACATGATAATTCATCATATCATAACTCACATCGACATGATGAATTATCAAGTGAAAAATTAACACCCGATGAAAAGTTTGTCCTCAATAATATTGCATATTATTCAATATTATTCATACACTTAAAAAGTTTCCACTGAACATTCTGGTCACCGGACCCGACAAAAGCAAGGCATGGCCCGGTACCATAAAGTCATAAATAAATCGTACATCTATATATATTCACTTCTAATTTCTAATATCTATGGGTCAATCTGTCAAAATTTATACGACGTACGCACATGGGCGCACGTGTTTACAAATCTCTAAGAACAATAAATTATTTTAGAAATTATATAGAGGGGTTATTTTGATTTGATATAAAATGACGAAAGTTAGGAAACAACACAAAAAGAAAGTTTTCAACACCAGCATTAACAGAAAACGGCTACGAAATCGTTTATCAAATCTCGGACCGATTGAATGGTAGGTAATGTTGTAATTTCCCGAATTACTAATTTTGCACTAAATAGTGCAAAAGTGTTTAGAAGTGCGAATACGAGTAACAAATTATTTAATTTATTGTTTTAGTGACCCAATAACCCAAGCATGGAATCGCAACAGATCTGTGCGTACAAACCTGAAAGAAATGGGTTTGACGTACGATTCCAACAGCACCATGAAAATTCAGAGCTACAGGGAGGGACAAAAAGTAAAGGCAATCTCCATTATGAAAGGAGAGTTTAATGTGACACAAGAAGCAAATGCGAAACCTTCCACAGTCGAGAAACCACAAGTTGTCAGTGAATTGGAAGCAGTAGCGAAAGCACCAAAAATCTCAAAATTAAGGTAACGGCTTCGTTAATATAAAGTCTTTCAATAAGGACGCTCGATTTTCAAATGTCAATAAAACAAGTTGTGCGTGAGCTATCCACTCGATTTTCAAATGTCAATAAAACAAGTTGTGCGTGAGCTATCCACTCGATTTTCAAATGTCAATAAAACAAGTTGTGCGTGAGCTATCCACTCGATTTTCAAATGTCAATAAAACAAGTTGTGTGTGAGCTATCCACTCGATTTTCAAATGTCAATAAAACAAGTTGTGCGTGAGCTATCCACTCGATTTTTTAAAATTCGAAAGTATATTTTATGGCATTAAGTGTAGAATATAATGTCTTAATGTCCGCTGCGGCTTTGCTTGGTGGTGTACAGGAGATTTGAGGGCATGGCCATCTCGAGCAGCAGCGACGTGATTTGACCACCGAGATTGTGCGATTTGCCTGTTCACCAGGGTTGATGAAAATCGGATTTATTTGATTTAAATCAGATTTTTAAAAATATTTCGTCTATTTTAACTCGGAAGTCGGTCTAGGGAAAAAGAAAACCATTGTTGTTGTTGTTAATTTTAATTATCTTTACATATTATAAATTAAAGTCCTCCGCCGCATCTGTCTGTCTGATAACCTCAAAACTACTGATCAGATTTTTATCCGGTTTTCACCAATAGGCAGAATGATTCATGAGGAAGGTTTAGGTATATAATTTGTCAAGGTTTTGTGTATATTGGTTAAAATATATAAAGGATTATGTCTGTACGTGGTGGAGCGGGCGGTGTGGATTTGATTTGTTTGCAAATCTACAGTTTTACGCCGAGGTTGATGTAATTTTGCACACGTGACCTTCAAAACAAGAGGAAGGTCACTGTCTACATTTGATTTCGAAAACTCATAATATAATTATAATTACCAGTCTTTCTAAAATGTCATAATTTTTATTTATTTATTTAACATTTTACTGTACACAAACATTTTTGAACATTGTAACATAAAAAAATTAACACAACATAACAAAAAAGAGCACAAAAAGTAGGGGTTTGTCTTTTAAAGAAATTTCTTCCATCCCAACTGCAATATTTATTTATTTATTTATTTACACATATACGGCACAACATGTGCCATTAACATAATTGACATAACATATAAATAGTACAACAACATGAAGAATGACTAACAGTATAATTGTAAGTTAAATATAAGGAAAAAAAATGTAAAAAGTACGTAGTAAGGTTATAAGTAGTTGGTAAAGGGTAAAATAAAAATGTGAAAAATATGGTATAAAGTATAAGCATAAAGTATAAAGTACAAGCTTTAAATTATTAAGCAAAAATAAAAAAAAGTTAAAAGTGAGAATAAAATAATAATAATAAAAAAAAAGTTAAAAGTAGAAATATAAGATATCTTTAAAAGGTACAATGATTTAAATATAAAGTAAAAGTCCTCATAGGAGCAAAGAAAAATAAAATAAAATAGTTAATAGGTAGATATTATGGATTATAAATATTAACCGATATGATGAACCTATGATTTCTAATGAATTAATGTTTTGCAAGTACTGGTAAGCATATTATGTTTACATGATCATTATGTTTACATGGTACTAGAAGTTTATATGAAATGTGCTTGGAGAGATTATTTCTTTTAACACTAGCAATAATTTCACTATTCAATACCGAATGACCAGGCGAAAACCCCAAATTGTGTAAACAGTAATTTTATCAATACGTCGATTTTCTTTTGAGTTTATGTCTTGACTTCTTCAGCTTGATCTTCAGATGTCTCTAGCTTATCAGAACCAAGTACTCTTACCAAACTTATCCTAAGTTCACGGGGCGACCTAAGGTTACAAAATCTTCTACATAATGGTAGGAGTAAAAAAGATATAACAACTTTTTTCTAAATTCCAACTTTTTTTTTCCATACAAAAAGACGTACCTATTCAAAATCCTTAGTGCAAGATACAAACTTACCCGATAAATTTGCTGTCAGTCAGCCGGGTGCGTTGTGGCGTCGTTGGTTTTGATTGGCGCGTATCGTAACAGCGGAAAATACCTAATAGTGCAGGCCGCGCACGCCGTACTAATGTTAACTTTTTATTAAAAAAGTACCCCTAACAGTTGGAATTTCGAAAAGAGTTGTTTATCTTTTTTACTTACACTATCATGTAGAATCAGTTAATGATCTAATGACTCCCGAAGTTAATGCACTTTACCGACACCGTGTATAATGTTCATATCTTTAACTTTATCTTTTTTATTTAAGCATTGTCTTATATAACACTGCATCATACAGTAATCAAGTAAAAGCCCATCAGGGCATTGAAAATTAATACATAAATATACTTAAATAAATTATATATATTTTTTATGTACAAAAAAAACATTCTCTTTGCTTCGTAGGACAGAAATATACAATTTTTATAAATGAATAGACACATTATGTGGTAAGATGGTACAATTTACAAAAACATAATTTTGCTAAAAACAAGTAAGTTATTACGAAAAAAGGATCAACCGGCGCATGGCGGACCGCTCGCCTTATACCCATGGCACACTGAGTAAGGTAGTTGACGTTGAGTTCAGAGATTTTGATTACCACCGTTGGCAATGGGAAGGTTATTATTATGTAATTAGTTTAATTTTAACGTAATATGTAATTTTTGTATTGTTTTCCAGGCTACCCAAGTCTCATATTGAATACATTACATATTTCATGGATAAATATGGAAACGACTACAAAGCAATGGCAAAGGATAGAAGAAACTACAACCAAGAAACCTGGAAACAACTTCGGCAAAAGGCAAAGAAATTCATGAAAATACCAAACCAGTATGCCAAGTTCTTAGATTCTAAAGGATTATTGGGCAAAAACACCGATACCGATGATGACCTATTGAAAAAGGATGCTCTAGCTCTAGAAATGGATAGTGATTAAGATTTTAACACAAGTGCATTTTATTATATTTTTAAGGACCCATCTCTGTTTTTATTTGTACCAAAAGTTTCTAGAATAAAAAATGATATGTCGGTTGCCTTTATTACTTTATTATTTAACCTGTCCTGGAGTGTGAACGTACAAGTACGGTGAGAAAAAATAGTCCAGAAGGAGTATGACTGAACATGTACGTTAGTGCCTAGTACTTAATTTTTACTGAATTTCTTCAAGAAAATCGAATGTTACCGACATCTCTGATCAATTCCTCATAACTTTAGCTAAAAAAATTTGCGATGTAGCTATTATACCAGCGGAGTTAGTCACGATTTAAATATTCTGTGATGTCACTGTTCGGCCGTCAGTAATAATTAACATTTTTTGGCGAGCGGCGCCCGTTGTTTCCGTCGAATAAATAAACTGTTGATATTTTTATGTGTTTCACATTATAACTTATTTGTTCCAAATTTTTTCGCATTGAAAAATTATCTCACACCTTTGGGTGTGTATATTTATTATGTGATTGTGCCCAGAGTGATTTTTTTATTTTTTTTATTTTATTTGTTTGAAGTCAGTTTTTTACAGTTGGAACAAAATTCAGTAGTGTTGTTAACTATTCGAATTCTGAAGCATTGTAATATTTCTTCAAACTTCGCAAAATCACTTTGTGGCGTCATTTTGAATTAAATTAAAACAAATAACTTTGTATTAAACCACTTTTATATAATCACAATTACCTACATGTTTCAAAACCGATGGTTTCTTCGTCAGGGTAGTAATGACATTAAATAACAAAATAAACAAACATTGTAAGTATTAGATCAATTGTTTTAACCGTTCATTTATTGATCCAATAATAATTGGATTAATAAATAAATAATTACTATGATTATGAATTATTATGATCCAATTATTATTATTATGAACCAATCAAGGAGCTTCGTTTATTCGTAACTCCATTAATTGATCCAATTATTATTGAATCAATGGTTTTAACCGTTCATTTATTGATCCAATAATAATTGGATCAATAAATGAACGGTTAAAACAGATGTCGGTACATGTTTTTTATGACTATGATGAACGAACTCTTCTGATTGGTCAGTTAAATCGGACCCACAAATGCACAGTAATATCATATATAGGTACATGCATTATACGATTATGTGATCAACTAAAGTATGCCAATTTGGGTAGATCAACAAAAATTATGTAAACAATTCCCATACAAATTTCGAAAATTGAAAAAATGGTTTTACAGACAAACTGGCAACCTTGGTAATTATTGTAACATTGTTGCCAATTCATAAAGATGTATTCCATCATAGCCAAGTTATATGGTGTTATAGGTGGATCAACTCTGTCTAATAACTTCTTACTGGATCAACATACTACGGGAATACAATATATATATATTGTCCTCTTCCCGTAGCTATGCAATATTTTTGATTATTGTGTGTTTGCGCCATCTTTAGCCCCGGCTGCAGGGATGGTATCATAAATGATCCAACAGATGGTATGTCCAGAAATATTATCTCCCTAGATTTCGGGAGTACCACCTTGGCAAATCAAAACCAGGGGGGGGGGGGGTTGTCGGACTCTTTGAAAGTGGTATTCCTTTTATTTACATAATAAACGTTTGTTGTACATGTTATTACATTGTAAGCAGTCAAATTATTCAATTAATCACATTTACGCAAGTTCGTAGTCACCGTTTTTATTATCTTTCTTACATGGCAATTCTTAATTCTACTGATGGCAGCACTGGCACAACTAATCTGACAGATCTGTCACAGTGTTGTCAAATCTATACATACCAGGGTTGCCGATTTGCGGGGAATTTTTCAGATTTTTCAAGAATTGGGTATTTTGCTGGGAATAACTTTTTGCGGGGAAAATGCGGGGATTCTGGGTATTTCTTGATTATCCAACCATATTAAAAAATAACCTCACTCGGTTGAAGATTTCGTGGTTTCTTTTATGGCAAAACTGGTATGGTAGCACTTATCGATTAAGAAAGAATGAGGAAGCTTGAAGTTTAGTCATTCAAATTAAATGCTAACCAAAAAATATGGCATGATGCAGTCATTAAAGCACCAATCAGACGGTTCACTAATCGTTCATTTCTGTATTTCATTCGGCCTGGTTTACTCGGAATGACACGTCTGAACATGAAATGAAACGAAAGTGCCGAATACTGCCGAATGAAATCTTCAAGTGAACCGATCCAATAATGTTGGATATTTTCATTCGGCATCCTTCACTTGCGCGCGGAAGAGAGCAAAGTGAAACGTCTGAACACCGAGTGAAATCTCAATCAGTTTGTCTCGCGTCCTGTACGGGAAGGACCATGGAAGGACGCTATCACGTCGCACGCAAAACGTCAAAATGGTATTCGTTCGGCTAATTTGTTTGCTTTTGGGAACACCTCTCATATAAATTTTTGGGTCTCCCTTATTATCCATGTATTATATATATTTTTTAATATATGTAAGATTATTAATTTGTAGGAAAATGTTCGTAATAAAAAAAGTAAAATCAAATTGTGTTATTATGTCATAAAAAATAAAAAGGTTTATAAGACGAAACAATACTGTTTTTTTTTAAATTTAATTGTGTCAACAAAATTGCGTAAACATCGATGCATCTGACATGTTTTTCCTTAAAATTCGGGGCCGGACCGCGCTGGAAATCAAACGAATTCCAGCGCGGTTGACCTCGCTCAGCGACGCTGTGGTGGGAATGGACGAGTGAACGCTTATTTCTATAGCGCCGTCTGAACATGGAATGAAACGAAGATGAAACATTGGGCCGAAAAAACATAGCGTAAACCTTCACTCGAGTGAACTATCTGATTCCCGCTTTAGTGATTAAAAGTAGGAAATTATTTTACATCATTGTATATAATATATGCTTACCTCGTTAAAAATCTTTTAAAAATGTTGTTAATTCTGATAATAATGTAAATTACTTACTATATAACTTAACTTCTGTGTTTTAAATTATTACTCTCAATATCAATTAACAAAATAAAGTTTTGAAAATTATTTAAAATTTGGTTTTGCTTTGCTCCTTTGTAACTTCACACTTTAACCATCTATAAGACTTTCACAAAGCTCACGTTATTACTTATTATAAAATAAACCTTCCAACAACAAGTCACCAATTCATCAAAACCACAATACGTACGTAAGAAAAGAATCCTTCTGTCATAGAAGTTCCATGACTTGCAAATTCAATGTTCATGTGACTTCGAGTTTGGATCCAGAACTTCGGGAATCCCCCCGACATTATCGTATAGAAATAAATGCTTCAGTGCTCCCATAAAAAAAAAACTACGAAATCTTCCACCGAGTGAGGTTATTTTTCAATATAGTTGGAAAGTCAAGACTAGAATCCCCACAAAAAGTCATTCCCCGCAAAATACCCAATTCTTAAAAATCTGAAATAATCCCCGCAGTTTGGGGAATTCCCCACAAATCGGCAACCCTGCTCCTGCCACGCCGCCTCTATCTTCTACCATGCGTCTACCTATGCTTCTACCTGTCTGTGTATTGTGTGATTATGACATGACGGTATATCATCGGGATTGGTTTATTTATGGGTATATCTTGGGTATATCTATGGATATGACCAACTGTGACCAGCTGTGACTAGAGGTGGGTAAGTTCAGCATTTTGCCGGAGGCCTCCGAGGAGTGCTTCGTTTTAAAAGAACTCGAGTTCTAGGAGCAGGTCCCGGGTCCGAGTTCTTTGGTACGGAACGGACTGAGTACCGGCTGTTGCGGCGCAACGAGCCGGGACGCACGGGTTCGGCCAAGAACTCGGAGCCGGACCCAGATGGAACCTGCACAAGTACTCGGAGCCGTAGCCAGATAGAACCCACACAATAACTCGTAGCCGGAGCCGGAGCCAGACAAGTACCTGCACGCGGACTCGGCATGTACATTTTGGCGAAGTTCAACGAAATCCATTCGTGTCGAGACATGTCCGGCTGTCTGGGATTGCGTGTTGGGTTCCAAGTTCCGGTGATTCAAAAAGGTGATAATTTTAGCACACGCGTAAGCAGTAACAAACCAAATATAATAATGAATATTTGGATTGTCGTTGAGGATTTGTAGTTTTTATAACCTCTATCGAAAGAAATCAATAAATGCGTGTTGTTTTAAAAATAAAGTCGGGGAGTGGTTAGGTACTTACACATTGAAATATAAAAAATTTAACAATAATTAAAAGTCAAAAGGTTTTAATATCTATTTTTTCAAGTCCATTTTTGGCCTTACACTATAAACAATTCAGTACATATACACTTTGTTCAATATATTATAGTGATATTATTGTAGGATTTGTGAAGCCGAGAAGTATCTAAAAAACATATTTGCCTCAGGATCATTGTCCTTCAAAAACACACGTTGTCAATTTTATAGACGATCAGAATTTTTTTTTAAATTTACCTTTCGAATGAACACTATTAAGCTCGAAAAATTACGTCATACGTCAACATTTTTAACAAAGGAAATGCATATTTAAATAAAGAATTACCAATTAATAAAATAATTTTGGTACCTAACTTAACACTTGTCTGAATCGTTCCAATACCAGTTGACAATCAGTTCCAATTTTGAAAATCAAAGCAAATCCCAGTTCTAGAATTTATTGTACCAGAGTAACAGATACCAACAAAAGTAGTATTTTTTTAAATAATACAACAATATAAAAATGGTGAACTAAAATAAAATATATCATTCTTGTAGTAGGGGAGACCGGGGACTGCTGTACCAATTTGACTTTTAACATTTTCTACATCTTAGGTATAAAGTTTATGAAAAAAAAACTCATACTCAACGGCAGATTATTTAGTTGTGAACCAAATTCTTATTATATGATTTTTCTAAATCTTATATAAATTGAGCTATAAGAGCATTAATTGATCCAGGGAAATGCTACAACTGACCCCTACCGCGGGGTTAGTTGTACCAGGAGCGGAATTTAAATTAAAACACAGAATTTATGGATAAAGTTTTTTAATTCTAATAATTTCGGTGAGGCAAAACAGTTTTTTTGTTGGTTTATAAAACTACTATTTAAAATTTCAATTACATAGAACGTAATACACAATTTATCTGACAACAAGAAAACTCTTATAGAATTCGTCAGTTGAAGTGTTACCAAGAACTTTAACTATTGTAATATAATAAAATGATGATACACATATATATTAATACCATAGCATATTTTAAACTCAAGAAAAATAGAAGTTTTTTTTTAAATCTTGTATGAAAACATTGTGGTACAATTGTCCATGTGGTACAATTATCCCCAAACAATACTAATAAAATCTCTTCGCATTGATATTTTTAAAACAAGATTATAAAACACAAAAGATTCAAATATAAAAATAAACATTTATAAAAATAAACCATCAGTAATATTTTTTAGTAATTCCGAATTGGAAAATAAAATTATGCAAGTAGGTACAAACAGTTAAAAGAATCAAAAATAACTCAAAATGCCTTCGCATCGTTTTTTTTTTAAACAGGATTATAAAACATCAAAAGAATAAATCACAAAGATTTTTTTGTTAATTCTGAATCGGAACTTTTACAAATAGTTAAAAGAATCAGCATTTTCTCAAAATGATAATTTATTGATTTTTTAAAAGACGATTATAAACATTACAATTAAACACAAAAATAATATATATCTGCAAGTTTTTTTTTTAATTTTCCATATCGGAAAAAATTTACAAGTAGGTTTAACAGTCAATAGAGTAATCAAAATGTCTCGGTATTGATTTTTTATACAAGGTTATAAAACATCAAAAGAATTGAACATAAAAATATTAAATCAGTAAGATTTTTTTGCAATTCCGAATCGGAAAATAAGATTGTGCAAGTAGGTACAAACAGTTACAAGAATCAACAATATCTAAAAATGCCTTCGCATTGATTTTTTTTTAAACAAGATTTTAAACATCAAATCAGTGCGATTTTTTTGTTATTTCCGAATCGTAAAATAACGTTATTCAAGTAAATAAATTATAAACAGCTAAGATAATCGGCGATATCTTTTTTGTAAAACAAGAAAAACATTGCATTTTGAATTATTATTAAATAATACAATACATTTTACATATTCAAATGTAAAAGATTCTGGTACTCGATGAACATACATTCATTATTCAAGTCCGAGATTGGAGTTTAAGAACTAAATTTTCTCAATTTTTTTGGTTGATAGTCTATTCCTCTTCTCGGTGAGCATTTGTCCAGCTTTCGAAAATAAACGTTCACAGGGAACGGAAGTGGCTAGAACACAAAGTCGCTTCATTGCAAGCTATATAACCTTTCATCGTTAAGTAGGGTTTTGCAAGGAACATAGATTTTATTTACATACCTCAGACTCAACGTTACTTTTGGACCCATATCGAAGAATTTTTTTTTTTTAAATAATATTATATATTGCGAACAGTGTTTTTCTTACCCAATCTCCCCTATTTATTACTAAAAATGATTTATAATAATATTATGTTTATGTTAAATTTCTATAAGTGGTGGTGTGTGGGACAAGTTAGTGGGGCCCGTACAAATACTATAAATTTAATATGGCACCGGTACGCATGCCTTTTTCCTTCCCTGAACTTCCTTAAAAAAAACCCCAACACAGCATCCCCAGGAATGTCATAGGCCCTGAGGGTTTTTTCCTAATGTAAAAAAAATACCGTTCTATTATTCAGACTATTTAAAATGACCCGACGACTTCGACTAAGTGAAAGGTTTCCAATAACGCACACTACGAAATACAAACCATCACACCAATAATTATCATTCGCATGACGCGTGACCCTCGCGTGATCCCATACACCCGATTTTGTGTTTACGCGTGATCGAGAAACGCATCGTGTTGCAGAGGTTTTCAAAGTGGGGGTCGCGAGACATCAATAAATTTAATTAGATGCTTTTTTTTCAACATTCAAACGATGGTTATAATTTTACAGTACTTCTGTCACAGAAATTAAAAATTGTCCCTGAGTAATACAAATTAATGCAACGGACACGCTTGTCAACTAATCGAACATTGGCTCTATGTTCGAGGCGCAGAGTATGAGGTCATCCTCCAATTTTAGTTTATTTCTAAATTTCGATTTTCTCGTAACAAAGGAAGAAAATTGAACTTGTACGCAAAGGCTGATATTTATGTGAAGTGCACACCATTTAACATAGTGATGAGCAACCCTCGGCCCGCAAGCCCATTTACTGCTGGGCTTTGACTACATAAAATATTTAAAAAATATTCAACGGCTTCTGTTCTGTTTTGCAAAAAGTCTTAACCGAAAAATTAGTCTTTCTTCAAAGTTTTGAATCAGCCGTTCAAAACAATAAGTGATATTTTGCGTATTATAATAAATGATAGAATTTCGTGGTTACTTAGGTTAGTTTCGATCTTAATTGCAGAATAATGCAGCGGTTTTTTGTTGAGATCATTGTTTGGTAAATTTTGAAGATGTTTTAAAAAATACAAAAGATTTTCTTGACGAAACATTATACTTATTAATATTGTGTATCTGAACGATAATAAACTAACAGCATTCATTGATTTAAACCTTAACCTTTTAACCTGAATCAGGGGCCAAAATTGCAAGTACTTTTTATATGTTCTTTAATATTTCAGAATGAAAAAAATCGATAGCATTTATTGTTTTGGCCTACTAATATAGAAGTTATTGTTCTACAATATATAAAATAGGTTTGCGACTCCACCGACTGCAAAGTTAACCACTTTATGTTGTACGTATCCTACCACCAATTTTCGCGTAAAAACTGACAATGGATACATTGATCCTCCAAGTAAAGAGTTACTACTACGTACTAAAGGTACATACACTAAAAAACCGCTGGAGGTCGGGGTCGCCAATATGTCATTTTTTTATTGCTAAAAGATGATCGCGCTTTTAAAAGTTTGAAAACCACTGTCTTAGCTATCGTTTTATGTATTGGTTCGTCTATTGTGTATCTCATGCTTTCGTGGCGTCACGATCGGTTTAGCAGAAAAAATGACGTCATACATTTTGTTTGAAATAAACTGTCAATAAAATGTCACTTGAAATAAACTGCCAATAATATGACCGCTCAGTGGTTGAGTGGGCATCGCGTTTGGGTCCCACCTAGGCGTTCCGTGTTCGATTCCTCGGCTGGCAAAGTCCTCCATCACAACACAACCTAGTAGGATATTTTCAAATGTTGTTGGGTTATTCGTAACCCGGGAATGTTTGTCTTTCTTTAAAAAAATAATATATAAACTTGACATTCCTACATAAATTCCAAAATTACTTTAATGTTCGAACAATAAAGTAATTGGTTAAAAAATACCAAAAATTTCCTCGCATCCATAAAACTATCGACAATAATGGGGTAAGATTTGATTTTTAAAAACCCTACCACCTCTAATTATTATTAAGCACGTAATTCAATCAAATATTAACTGACACTTAAACAATAAACAAAACGTTCACTCACTGTAAAGTTCGTAAACAGAATCGACCGTTAGATATGCAAAAAACTGTGACGTATCACCACTCACTCTCAACTCATACTAGTACCAGGAGAATGAGAAGAACTCGCGACCGGCAAGGACCGCGAACGGCGCGAACACGGGGATGCCGGTGGAGCCATACGGGTTCCCGGTTCGGCTCCGAGTTCCGGGTTTGGGACAGAGTCCGAGTTCTGAGTCCGGGTTTGAGTCCGGGAGCAGTACCCTTGGAGTAGTCGAATTGAAAAGGGAGTAGGAGTAGGATCCGCTTCACGCAAAGGAGCCGAGTTCATGAGCCCATTCCAGCTGAACCGACACATCGCTAGCTGTGACCATGTGACATGTGACTGTGTATGGGTTTATTTACGTGCATTTACGAGTGTATGCGTCAGACAGAATGAGTGTGTTGGTGCATGGTGATTATGATTATTTTGGTATTTATCCCGCCGTTTGTAATCTCGCATTTTGATTTAACAACACAATGCCGAGTTTGTGCGACTGCCTAGTGTTCTGCTCCTTTATGTCACCTTTTCGAGAATGTTTTGGTAAATTACCCTGAATGCAACCGCCGCTGACATGTCGTTCAAAGGTGAATGTAAAAATGCAAACAGTGTGAACGACTACCAAGACCCTGAATTTGACGGAAGAACCTTCGGTATTTTGAAAGACATTTTTGCAAGTGTTACCGAAGAGATTGTGATAAAAGAGGTACTGGTTTCGTGTAATGGAAACTGTGAGTATTATTAATTTATTACTACTGTTTTATATCTCTTGGTCCTAGTTGTGCCGTGTTATGTACATGGAACTTGTCCCTGAAAAATACTACGCATATATATATAACGGTGCACTCCGTACTTACGTACCTAGTTGTAAAATTTGTTATGATCAGAATGGAGTGTTATAATCATATATAAGCATATGTTATTACTTTTGTAAATACACCTTCAGTTAGGTACTTCAGTGTAAATAAATAATTATTGTGTTTACGCTTCCGATTGCTAAATATTATTATTGTTGTATTCAGAATACAACTATTTAGGTAAAATACTGTTGTAGTCTCTTATCCTGAAACCTGGTCAGCGTCACAACTTTGTGATAAAAAAGTATGTATTCCATTTTCTTTGAAAAAGTATTTGATATTTACTGTTAAAAACCTATCACACATTTTATAAAATTTGATGTTTATCATAATTTTGAAATACAAATTTTGAAGACTTATAGGTACCTAATAAAACTTCAATCTGACATGTTTATTATTGATAAATGTAATTTTGGTCGATTTTAAATATAAAAATTTAATGACAAATTAAAACACCTTGTTTTTACCACGATAATCTTTATTTTAACAAATCGACATGTTTCGAGAACGATGTTCTCTTCCTCAGGGCATAAAATGTATTTAATGTTAAAACAAAACATTATATCTTCTTCAGTTTGTAAAATAACATTGGGGCATCATTTTAATCAAATGATAGTAAATAGTACTTTATTTCTTCCACTATTTATTTCAACATAATATTATAAATATATAATACAAGCTTCTGCCCGCAACTTCGTCTATTTTCTTTTCCTAGGTCCCATCTACATTTATACCAAAATTCTTAACCTATTTATTTAAAATATGTATAATTCTTGATTCGATTCAACGTATTAGGCGAGTACTTCAAATAAATTCTTTAATTTAAATATTTTCCAAAATAGAATTTCGATTTAACAAACATTGTTTTGCCAAATGTCATTCTCAAATCTTGACGTTTTCTATTAAACTATTATTATTATTTTCAATATATTGAAAATAAATAGCTAGCTTCATAAATTATAGCCTATATGTTATTCTAATGTATGAGCTATATTATTGTAAAGTTTCATTAAAATCCATTCATTAAATTTCGATTTAAAGAGGAACAAACATACATACATCCATACAACTTTCACATTTATAATATTAGTAAGATACAGATATAATATTAGTAAGTACATTAATAATATTATTACATACATTTATAATATTAGTAAGATACAAAAACGGCGCTATACAAGTCATCCAAATATTAATGTTATTATCATATTTTTAATTCGCTTCAAAGTAGAGTTGGGTCGATCGATGATTTGACACGACCCAGGTTGCTCACGACCCACTGACATCGCGACCTCTGGAGCTCTTTTTCTTGACCACTTTTAGGCTCGCTGCCGTACCAGGTCGCGTATTTCCAAAACCTATACCAGTTCAGTCACGGCGGTGACTGAAATGGGATAGGGTTAGTTGTGCAAAATCAGCTTACAAAACCTTTACCGGTTCAGACACGAACGCGCTTCATTGCCCTCTATATATGCTGCGTGTTTCAGTGAAAGTGACGAACGTAATTATAGAGTAGCTTTTGTTGTTGCATTTGCTTTGTCATATATATTTTTTTAATATTCATGTCTATATATTATACAAGCTTCTGCCCGCGACTTCGTCTGCGTAGGATTAGTACTTCGAGTAATCTATTTTCTTTTCCCAGGTCATATCTAAGTTTATACCAAAATTCTTAACCTATTTATTTAAAATATGTATAATTCTTGATTCGATTCAAAGTATTAGGCGAGTACTTCAAATAAATTCAGTAATTTAAATATTTTCCAAAATAGAATTTTGATTTAACAATCATTGTTTTGCAAAATGTCATTCTGAAATTTTGACGTTTTCTATTAAAGTATAATTATTATTTTCAATATATTGAAAATAAATAGCTAGCTTCATAAATTATAGCCTATATGTTATTCTGATGTATGAGCTATATTATTGTAAAGTTTCATTAAAATCCATTAATTAAATTTCGATTTAAAGAGGTACAAACATTCATACATCCATACAAACTGTCACGTTTATAATATTAGTAAGATTAAAGTCATATACAATACATAGCTTGCATTATATTCCCAAAAGTTAATACAGTAAGAGCTTATTTTGATTCCTATTTAAAACTAGCAGTACATATTTTGTCATTTACTGCACATTCCTTGCTTCAATGACATTCATACATCGTCACATATACATACAAGTCCATACCTACTAGTTCAGTCATCCTAGCAGACTATAATACCATAAGATAGTTTCACCCCAGGGGTAGTCAGAGAGGATGCACCGCCAAACAACTCCGTCACACTGCTTGCTCCAATCACACTCACACATCTTCACATACACCGGTCAATATTATATACTTATTATTTCAGTCGTGGTATCGAACTCTAATACCATGAGGCCGCTTCTCCGCGTAGGCAGTGAGGATAGACCGCCAAACAACTCTGTCACACTCCAGCATAGATAGAGCAACTAAGCGCGTTGGCGTCTGAACCGATATAGGCTTTAGAAATACTCTACCAGGTCATACACAACCCAATTATCCATCAACCGGGTACTTTTTTTTTTTGACGTAATAGGTTCTGTAACTGCTAGACCAGCAGTTCTCAAACTTTTTGATGAAAAAAGTTTAGAAAAAAAAAAAATCAAAAACTGGTTTTATGTGTATTCTTTATTTAATAATCATATTACTTGACATTAACCATTGCATCTAATGGGATGTATGAAATTTTTTTTTACTTTCCGTCATTCATTGGAATATTTAGATAGATTTTATTTTTGCAACCAACATGGTACCCCTTTAGTATTATTTTTTTTCATTATGACCAGCATTTTCGCAGAGCCCCCACAGAGGCTTTGTGGAGCCCCAGGGCTCGTGGAGCACACTTTGAGTATGGCCGTGTTAGACCATGCCATAGACGTAAAATTACATAAACCAGTCGTCTCGAGTCTTATTCTCGCTAAAAGAAATAGAGATGGTTAATCTAAAACTTTGGTTTCATTAGTTTCAATCTCTCAAATTTCAATTTCAATTTCATCATTCATTTCATTCAATGAAACGATTAATAGGAAATGACAATATTATTATTAACTTTTTTCATTTAAATTAATTAATTAAATAGATTAATTTTAAGATGATTTTCACTAATGGCCAGTGGCGGTTTG
Organism: Limnephilus auricula; assembly: GCA_951813805.1. Classification (NCBI taxonomy): domain Eukaryota; kingdom Metazoa; phylum Arthropoda; class Insecta; order Trichoptera; family Limnephilidae; genus Limnephilus; species Limnephilus auricula. The sequence goes on from OX638401.1 coordinate 8,032,708, forward strand.
TGACTTTTGTTGAGCTAGAGCGCTAATATTAAAAAAAAAAATGGCATTGTTGAAGTCATTGTAGCCCAAAAATATATTAAAAATTTTTTCGAAATTTTTTTTTTGTATGAATATTTTTAGGAAATCGGTGCGGCGCACAGCAAAACTAATATTTTAAAAAATCTTCATATAAAAAAAAATTTCGAAAAAAAAAAAATATTTTTCGGCTACGACATCAATAATGCCATTTTTGTTAAAATTAGCACTGAGTTACACTCTTGCTCACCAAAAGTCACGAGCCGCCACTGCTAATGACCAAATAATTGGAATTTGGGTATTGCGACAAATGCCCTAGACTCCTAGCGACTTATTTTAAAATCCCCTATACCTGAAAAATTATATTTGGTTAGAATAGGTAGGACCTAAACAGATCAATTGTGGGGGATGGGGATTAGGAGGGAGGTGGGATGGTAATATTATATAATGAAATGAAATGGGGGTAGGCGTAGAATTAATCCAATGGGAAGTGGGGGCAGAATGGGGTGGGTGTGAAGTGAACAAATAACGGGATATTGCAACAGAACGAGAACAAATGAGGGTTTTGCGATGTTTATAATGGCCGAATGCCTTCATTTACCATTTAAAAACATGGAAATCATTTTTTTAAAATTGACCTCTTGAATTTCGGATGACAGTTAGGAGGTTAAGACCGTATTTCATAGAAAATTAATATCAGAGCATTCCGTGGAGCTAGAGTGCTCTAATAAAAGCAAAGTCTGGAATGATATTGGCGCAAGCGATTCTGACCTTGTCCTTGTAAAGTTTCTGTATAAATAAGGGTTAAAATCGCATTTTATTTTTTAACCTCTCGGCTGTCAACCGCCCGCCGGCGGGCTTACGACAGATGACTCATTAATTAAGAAAATATTAGTGAAAATCAATCTAAATCTGGAACAGAAAAACAGAAAATGATCAGGACCTTCGGCTTTCCAGGCAGATTCTCTAACCTAACGATGCAGCCAATAAAATATGCGGTAAGAAAATGAACATAATGTTGGTCATTCTCAGTCGAAGTATGGTACAGTTAAATATGGCCGAATCGGATAGGAACACATTAGCTCAGTGGTTAGAGCATCTGCCTGGAAAGCCGAAGGTGCTGGGTTCGAGTCCCAGATGTGACCTGAACTTTTTCTGATTTTTCTGTTCCAGATTTAGATTGAGTTTCGCTAATATTTTCTTCATTAATTAAAATGTTATAATTTGAGTTTTTACCTATTAAGTTAAAAATAAAAATAAATTTCTTTTTAGTTTATTTTTATTTATTGTCTGCTATTCATCGTTTTCCAAACTTAAAATCAATTTCTCTGTACTTTATTATGGTAAATTTTTATTATATACTATTTTTTACCGCTCACTTTATGTCTGTACATTCCACACGTGTTGGAGAGATTGGAGGTAAAATTTCACATTAACATTTTTATTTATCAATTATTTTTTATTATTGATTGATTTTCTCATAGACAATATTGAATTGAGCATAAAATGCATAAATCTATGTGCAATGAAGTGTGTTTTATAGTACGTAGTGAAGTCAGTGTTATTTTTTGTGTCTACAAGATGGCTGGCTATATGTAGTATGTATTTATTCTTTGTTATATTGAGAATATATTATTATAGACTTGTATTTGTTGTATAATGTTATGTTACCCTTTCCAAGTGCCAGTTTTAACATAGATTTAAAAAAAAAACACAGTTTACCTGTGTAAATCAAAAAAAAATTTGTCACCATATGGACAATAAACATTTTTTACACAGAAAGATTCTAATTCTGTTATCACTTTGATTGGTGTAATAATTAAAATTAATTAATTTTATCTCTGTGTTCAGTTAAAAATTAAGTTATAATCATAGACATTCAAATTGATAGACAAGACATTCAAAGAAAGGGAAACAAACCAAGTACAGAGGAAGCGTGACCGTCTCCCTTTCTGACTAACAACTAACTTTTCTGTGATTTGTCATAAATTAATCTGACAGTATCCAGGCAACTCGCATTGTAATATCACTATTCAGTCCTCGTAAAAAGAATCTGCTTTCGAATAACTAATCCTTTTTACAGTAGTGCACAAATTGCTGGCTGTGTGAAAAACTTAGCTACAAATCTCAAATCGGGTAAACAAAAGTTCAGGCTTGTTTCCAAAATTTAATATTTTATCACACTATTTAGTTAGTTAAGTTTTACAAATGTGTTATAATATACCCATCTAACTCATTTTTAATATCACTCCGACAGGCAAAGAAAATTTTTGCCTTATGTACTTTAGTGAACTATACTTTGCGGAGGGTCTGGTTATTTCAATGTGTGCTCTTCGGCGATCAATGTATAGTTTATTCAAATCTTTCTCGAACTCTCCTGGTGCCAAAAATATGGTCAGGTGATTGCCTCCAGCTTGTCGAAATGATAAATGATACCCAAATTTCATGTTAGGGCAAGTCTGTTAGTTTGGATGTCCTTGTTTATAATTTATATCCCTCCTAACCTACTTAGTTTGTCCATTGAAATATGATGTTATATATTTGCTTAACCTCTCCACGAGTATGGCCACAACTTTGCGGCCAATTGAAAAAATGCCCAGAAGAGAATGGCCGCAACGTTGCGTCCGCGGCTATAATTCAAACGCAGTCATATTTAATGAAAATGTTTGACTTATATTGGCATCTATGGTCATCTATGCATAGTATGTCGAAGTTTTGGAACACTTACCTACCATATCGACTTCACAGTTTTCGTTTCATAATTCTTGTTGCGTCATTCAGCGGTCGTCAGAGGAAGGAGACGGTTTTTTTTGCATGAACATGTTGGTTTATTTGCATGGATTGTTGTCGATGACGTTTTTATTCAAAATTATATGATTATTATTAGTTAATATATAAATAAATATTTAACCTCTCCTTTAGTGAGTTTTAAAAAATAAAACTAATGCGGTAGTGTCCGACCGAAACTACTTTTTACGACCGAAACCGAAACCGAATTTCGGCTTCGATCACAGTTTCGGCCGAAACCGAAACTTCCATATAAGGTCATGTAATCATGGGAAAAAAATAATCAATCTTAATCAGTCGCCCTTTATTTTTAAATCTTATATTAAATATTCAGTCTCGGATATTTGAACTAATAATAAACATAACATAAATTGTCTCTTCGTATTTCAAATAAATTATTTGTGCTTTTTGAAATAATGATTTGAAATAAATATACCTACTTATTCTAGTTACATTGATTTGAAATACATATAACTTCTTATTCTAGGTATATTTATTTCAAATGAACTCTTTCGTAAATAATATTAACATAAGAAATGGTAGGTCTGTTATTTCTTTTTAACGTTATTTACGAAAAACATAAAATAATAGGTACAAAACACAATTACTTTTTTTTACCTAATTTGTTTAGGTACACTAAACAAAAAAATACTTTATATCTTACATCGAACAAAATAATTTTTTGTAAACTTTGGTCATTTTTTAAGGCACTCTTTTTAATGAAATTCAATAAAATAAAAATAAAATTGACCTATCTACGGAGTTCAACAACTAAATATTTTTTATGATAATAATACTTATAGCCCAATCATTTGGTAGTTTTACCTGGAAGGTTTTCCGGGAGTTTTTGAAAATCGGTAATTTTTTAGATTTCGATGTGCTCTTTTCGAATTTCAACTTTGCCACCTCCTATCTTTGCCGCTCGCGCCGCCATATTGGAAAAAAGGCGCCTAGTAGATTTTTTTGACAATATCTCCTTTCCGACTCATTTTACGATAAAAATATAATATGTACGAAATTAAACTAGAGAAAATTTCCTAAAATTAACGTACAAACAATTTTTTTTGGTAAAATCAAAAATTTTGTCGTACGAGCGCCGCAAACTATTATTCATCTACACCACCACGTTTTTTCGTATATTTCTCCAAAATATTTTACTATCCGACCGGCAAAGAATGAGGTGGCAAATTTGAAATTCGAAAAGAGCCAAAAATTACCAATATTCAAAACTCCCGGAAAACTTTCTGGTAACCTTTTTTTTCGAACCAAATAACTGGACTATTAATAATGCAGCCGGCGTGGTCTAGAGGCAAGGCTCTAAACTTACAATCCGAAGGTCGGGGGTTCGTACCCGACATGGCCAAATAAATTTCATTTGATTAATTTGTGTTGTTTCACAATTAATTGATTAAAAATAAAATCTAATATAAAAAATGATATAGTATATTTGCGGCACGTTCCAGAGTGGAAGATACTCTCAGTATCGCCCTGGTGTAAGATCACCATTCAGAATTGAACTTAAACTAAAACAAACTGTGAAGAGCTCCTTAATTAATAAATAATTTTAATGAATTAATCTGATAGTATTATTCTTCTAATGCCCGTAGGCAAAATTTGAGAATCCCACTTCGATGACATCTCTGACGTCGCGGGTTACCAAAACCCTCTATTCCATCTCTGTACGTAAAAGTTTGGGAAAAACTACTGCTGTGATTTATCATAACGCCTATTCGGTTGAATTTAAGAACCCCACTCTAATTACATTTCTGACGCCGCGGCTTATCTGAACCCTCTCTTCCATCGCTGTGCGTTAAAGTTTGGGACTAAGCTGCTTTTGTGATTTGTGGCCGCACGTTTTTGCTTTATTTCGTGTAACTGCCGTATGGCGTAGGGGCGCTGCAGTCGTGTTTCGTGTTGGTTCATTTATGCTGCAGTAGTGCAGTCGCCAGTCGCTGTCAGCGGATTGTCGGAGATGGTCGATCATATTTATGTGGTCTATATTCCTGTCACGGTTACTTCGATTTATTATAAAAGTTGAATACGTTGTAGGAGAATAGATTTGCTTTTATAGTTTTTTGGTAAAATCATAATATTATTTCAACCAAATGTAGATTTTTTATATATTTAAAAAAATGCATTTACTTTGATAATATTTTGGTAAGAGTAAGTTTAGCTAGATTTCATGTAAAATTATTATATTATTATTATTATATATATATATATATTTTAATATCCGTGAACGTTTATATAAATTTTACAAATTTATTTCGATAAAAAGAAATCATTTCAGAGGTATTTTTTTTAACATTAGCACCACACAGGAGACCCTGAGGAAAACAATTTCCCCTCGGGGCATATGTTATCGTTGGGGATGCTGTGTGGATGTTCTTTTTAGAGAAAATAAGGAGAGGAAGTTCTATGTAGATTTTTTATATATTTAAAAAAATGCCTATACTTTGATAATATTTTGGTAAGAGTAAGTTTAGCTAGATTTCATGTAAAATTATTATGTTATTATATATATATATATATATATTTTAATTTCCGTGAACGTTTATATAAATTTTACAAATTTATTTCGATAAAAAGAAATCATTTCAGAGGTATTTTTTTTTAACATTAGCTCCACACAGGAGACCCTGAGGAAAACAATTTCCCCTCGGGGCCTATGTTATCGTTGGGGATGCTGTGTGGATGTTCTTTTTAGAGAAAATAAGGAGAGGAAGTTCTGGGAAGGAAAAAATATGAAGGGTGAGTAGGAATCTGGGGGTCGATGTGTCCAGGAGTGACGGACGTATGAATGCATCTCTCCCACTGCGCTACAAGGCGATGGGTCGAGAGAGTCCTGTTGAAGAGGTAAAATGTCTCCATCAACCAGTCTCTACCAATACGAACCGCCACGCAGTAGAGGGCAAACGCATGTGCCGCCAAAATATAGACGAACCTTACCCTATGAACCTGGGCACCCCTGCTAAGTCACTAAACGTAGCGAACCACTTAGAGTTACCTATGGCAAGGGTGTTGATTATCCAATAAATGGTATTGGGAAGAAACATTTGTCTCTTTCATTCATTACTAAGAAGATACAATTTATTATTCGTGTTTTTGTTTTTGATTTGATTTGATTACTACATTATTTATTTTGACTATATTTTATACTTGACGATTTTATTTTGAGTTTTAATTGAGAATATTTTATTCGAATTGATTTTATTATTTTTTTGAGTTTTAATATTAAGATTATTGCCTTTAATTTGAATGCCGATTTACATTATTAATGTATGGTTTTTTTATATATTGTATTGTGTGTATTGAATTAGAGATTTGATTTAATTATTTTTATGTAATTTAATTTAATTGTATTTATTTTATTTTGATTAATTTATTTTATTTTATTTTCTGTTTTATACTGGAGGCACTGCTGAAAACCAACTGCATTCCAGGAGAAATCCTGAATTGTAGCTGAACAGTGACCTTTACGCTAATAGAATCAATGATTAACAACAAAATGTGTAATGTTGTAATAAATCTATTGATGAATAAATATTTTTATTATTATCAATTTTCTTTTTTTGTCATTGACGTGGATGAACGAGATTTAGGTATGCTGAGTTGATTCTTTTCCGAAATTCTACTCACTGTCCGCGGTCTTATAATACAGAATGTCTACTGTTATATATCCACATATTAAATGTAAGTGTTTTGTAGTTTTATATTCACAGTTGTTATTTTTGCATAAGGGCGGAGCCTTATAGATGGTCACCAACACTTGGCGAAATTGGGCGAAGCCCGAATAAAAGCCGCCCGCAGGGCCTAGCAGCAAAAACCCGCGGAGCGGGTTTTTAACTGCTAGTTATTAATTATTATCAGTATTCATAATTAAACAATCTAATATTATAAGTGAGAAACAATAATTTTATTAACATTTTTGCCATAGAAATCTCTTTTCCGGATTGAATAAATTTGACCAGCAGCACTAAATAGTTGTTAACTAGAAACATTCGTCGGTGGAGCCGACAAGAATTTCACTGCAACCTTTGTCAAAGACAGAAATGGACTAGAATTCCAGTAAGAATAAATATCTGCGTTTCTTTGTAACCTTCCGGTGGAACCGCTCGAGCGGTGATCTTCTCGCGTATGTGACGCATGTTTGGGGGCGGTGCCTGGAACGTTTCGGTGACACCCAAACGGTCACACTGGATATTTCCAAGGCTTTTGACCGGGTCTGGCACCGAGGACTTGTCAACAAACTGCCTTCTTACGGACTTCCCGCATCCTTGTGTACCTGGATTGCCGACTTTTTGAGGGAGAGGTCGATTCAGACGGTTGCTGATGGCTTCACCTCTTCCTCGCACTCGATAAATGCTGGCGTCCCACAGGGATCGGTTCTGTCTCCGACTTTGTTTTTGTTGCACATCAATTACCTTTTGACATGTGCACCAATTCATTGCTACGCGGATGACAGTACAGTCCATGATAGCTTTTTGTTTGACAAGCCCCCAAAGGGTGCACACATTCCAACGGCTCGGAGGGCTTTGAAGCAAAGAATGGACGGTTACCTCGAGAGTGTTTTCTCTTGGGGTAAGAATAATCTCGTCGAATTCAATGTTTCAAAGACCCAATCATGTCTGATTACGTCTAAAAGGGATCGAAATGACAATCTAGTCTCCTTCAACGGTAGCATTCTTCCAAACAGGTCCTCCATTGATATGCTCGGTGTAACTCTAAGTGACCAGCTCAGGTACGGGGGCTCCATCGAGGCCAGAGTTAAGTTGGCCTCTCAGAAACTGGGCGTACTGTACAGGTCCCGCAGATACTTCAATAGTACACAACTGCTAACCCTGTACAAATCGCAAGTGCACCCCACGGTTGAATTTGGCAGTCATCTCTGGTCTGGAGCTCCGATGTACCTGAATAACACCATCGACTCTGTGCAGAAACGGGCGGTCCGCTTGATAGATTCTCCCGTCTTAACAAACGGATTGCAATCTTTAGAGCACAGGCGTCGGATGGGAATGCTATCCTTGTTCTACCCGTATTTCAATGGAAGATGCTCCGAGGAGCTAGCGTCATTGATCCCCTCGACACCGGTGCATAATCGAGAAACACGCCAAACGCGCGCCCAACATATGTACACAATTCACATTTGTCACATGAGAACGGGACGCTTCTACGACTCGTTATTGTGTTCAACAGCTCGGCTGTGGAACTATTTGCCGGCCTCTCTGTTTCCTCCTTCCTACAACATGGGTCTCTTCAAGACCCACGTTCACTCCTTCCTCTCCTCAAAAAGACCTTCCTCACAGCATCTTCAAAGATGACATAGGCTCTGAGGGAAATTATTTTCCTCAGAGCCTCCGGTGTGGAGTTAATGTAAAAAAAAAAAACCTTGGCTCTGTTAAGTAGGCTTGAATAATTTGCTTAACTTGTGATATGCGATTATCACAATTATCCACACAGAAGTTACTTCCATTAAACGTCATGGGCATAGCATAGCCCTTCTCCTTTTTCATTTTTTTAAGATGAACAAGATAAGATAGCTGTGGGTCTCCAGAATTACAGCTTTTGCTCATTGTTTCACTAACGACGTCCGCGCACAATTATCAACTTCATCAGAATTCAAATATGTATTTTTTAATCTGGGATCCAATAATGTTGAAATAATCATAGCTGGATGTTATTTGACTTATGCATATCAACAAGTCTCGACTGTCCTGACACGACTATGAGCGCTAACGCAGCAAAATGACACTTCGTCGCTCGCAGCTCAGTGCACCGAACATATCCGATCGCAGCACGAAACCTCCCGAATTTAGTTTCGGTTTCGGTTGTAGTTTCGGTTGGATGGCAGCCGAAACCGAAACTAAACCGAAACCCATTTTTTTGCCGAAACTAAGCCGAAACCGAAACCGAAAGTTCGGTCGGACACTATAATGCGGGAGTGAGTTTTTTCAATAATTAAAATATATATATATTTTTTTTTTGGACAAAAAACATACCATTTAATAAAAGTTAACAAAATTAGCTTTCTCTAGCTCAATCATATTGAAATTTTTTTATCATTCATTTAATTTAAATGGCACTTTTAGGAACTGAACAAACTAATTTTTGGAAAAAAATAACAAAAAGTTGTTTAGAATCATCATGAATGTAGTCGGCGCAAAATAGTATATAATACATTATAAATCAAAATTTGTTGTTTTTTTTTTCAATATATATTATGTATACAAAATGCAACATTGCAGTCGGTGCACATCTATTTTGTATGCTTTCTTTATTTCATTTTTCACAGTTAATCTCTTGAATGTTCAGTTAAGTTAAGAGGTTAAGGCTGTATTCCATAGAAAATTAATATTGGAGCATTCCGAGAGGCTAGAGTAGTGTAATAAAAAGCAAATTCTGGAATGATATTGGCGCAAGCGATTCTGACCGTGTAACAGTTTCTTCATACATAAGGGTTGAAATCGCATTTTATTTTTTAACCTCTCATACTGATTTCATTGAAGAAGAAGATAATACTAACAAATCTAAACGAAAATATGAAAAAACAAGATACAGAACATTATCTAGGTTACAAACCAATTCTTTAGAATTTTGTTATCTTTTAAAAAGGTGGAAGCCAAAAACAGGGGAAAAATTAGTCAAAGATATTATTATTAATTCTGACTTTGAAAATTACTTCAAAATAAGAGGTCTCAAGGGCCGAGTTGGTTAAGCCGCTTGTCCCGTTAAGACTGGGTTCGAGTCCCAGTTGCGACTGTTACTTTTTTATTTTTCTCTGTCTTGTTCTTTTTCTAGTATTATAATATGTATATGTAAGTTATGTGTATGTTATGTTATGTGTGTTCGTGGGTTTATGTATGTGTGCATGTAATCACACGCATGCATGCATGCGTGCACACATTAAAAAGAGAAAAAAAATTATGTGTTAAATCTATTCCTCATCTTTTCTCTTTTGTATCTTATACTTTTTGTTATAGTTTTTCCAATTTCATTATAAACATTACACTACAACTTTATTCCATTAGTCACCATGAACCAGGCAGCCGCCTAGTATGGTGATTTAATTGTCGTATAAATGTTAATTTTTTATGTATTTCATGTATTTTATAAATAAATAAATAAAAGAAAGTAAGGACAGTTACCAGTCTACTAAAAAGTTGAAAAAGCCGATTTACAAAAATCTGCCATTAGTTCAACTTCGTGCCCACTCAGCTGATGATTTATTTTGTGTATTTTTTATTTTATTCTTGTACTGTCCCGAAGAATATTGGTCCAAAACTAGATACCTTTACATAACTAAATTAAGTGATTCATTTAAAATACCCTTTTTAAAAATGATTAGTTATATTTATTTCTAATAATGTCTTCATTCATAATTCACGTGCTACATCATTATTTGTCATGTGATATTTTTTATTTTGGTTACCTACTTGTAATATAAAATACATTTTTTTAAATTTATTTGTTTTCAGTGACGAGTTCAATAGAATGGTTAATGAGAATAACAAACACCAATGAATTGAGTTTGAATAAAGATACGGTGTCTCTCCCAAGCGACGATTGCAGTGGCGATGATTCTCAGGCGGTAGTTCCCTCTCCATTTCCCAAAGAAGCAACTTCGGCCACTCACATCATGATGAGCTACTCCCAAACTGCTGGCCAAAAAGCCAACAACCAATTGCCCACAACCAATAATAATTACAGTCCTAAAAATAATAACCTCCCTGTAAAAGCTGGTAGCTTGATCAGCAACAATGCACAAGCGTTGAAGGCTATCGAAGAAATCAATAAAGGTTACCTGATCATGGTTTTGATGAGGGGCCTACCGGGAAGTGGAAAGAGCACCGTAGCCAAACAAATAATCGACGCCACCGTTAAAGAAAACTATAACAATCATATATTCAGTACAGACGATTACTTTATGACTCGCAACGGCTATAGGTTCGTTAGGGAAAATTTAAATGACGCTCACTTATGGAATCAGAAGAGAGTTAAGAAAGAGTTACTGAAAGGAACCAGTCCTGTCATAGTGGACAACACTAATACCCAAATCTGGGAAATGCAAGTGGATGTGATCAATGCTTCCGAGAATGGATATATTTTGCATGTGGTGGAATCATGTTCCAGCTGGGCCTTTAACCCTAACAAGTTAGCTAGCAAGAATAGCCACGGTGTTCCCTTGGATCACATCACCATTATGCTGCATAGATACGAGAAAGGATTAACACCCGCCTCTCTTTTTAACTTTTATAAATGTGTCTATCCTCCAGATAAAAGACCGCCAATATACAGAACATTGCCAAAACTTGCAACACCACGAGTAAACCCTGTAACATCTCAAATGAATGGCCAAGACCTAAATATGCCCGTAAATAACAGTAGCCAGGAAGTTCTCTTTAAATCTCGGGGTTTTACTGTACAAAGGGATTTAGATATTCCTAAGAGCCTAAATAACTGCGTAAATTACAATGGCCAGGATGTTTCCTCAAAATCACGAGATCTTACTGTACAAAGGGATCTGGATATTCCTCAGAACACAGTCATCAGAGGGTGGAATGATGTTGAAACTCTGATGATTGACCGTGCAAGTGCAGTAAACGCTATAGGATGCTCTCAATCTGATGTAAATTCTTTTTTAAAAGATTCTCCTAAACCACAGCGCACAATTGCTGATAAAAAGAAACCAGGAAGACATAAACTGTTCACCACTTGCGAGAGTGTGGATTGGGAACCATTTTGTCCTTCAACATCGGAATGGGCTGGCCTCAATATAGCTGTGGCGCAATCCACCGATGGCTTCATCCCCCAACTTCCTTCTGCAGTTGAACTTGCAGATTCTTCGACAAACACTCTAAGCTTTGATATTAAACCGGAGAATTGGAGTTCCTTCACTCTTTTGACACCAGTTAGTCGTAATATTAATAGCGCTTATATTTCCCCTAAAATAATGTCTCCTCGTTTAAAACTCTCTTTAGATAAAGGCACAATGACATCTGACGAAGAAGAATTTAATATTATGGCTGAGGATTGTAAAAACAAAGCCGAGCATTTGAAAAATATGAAAGCCGTCTTCAGCCATATACCGGAACATTATTTGAAGGATATTTTGGAAAGGTGTAATGGCGATTTTAACTGGGCTGTAGAAATATTACTGGATGGTGAAACAGAAAATGGATTCATAAATCCAGACGAGGAACAAGCACCCGAAGAACCTAGCGAGGAATCAGAGAGCCAGAGTGTCGTCGATTCATTGTGTTCACCTATGCAAGGTACATTAATTGAAACGTTGGAAGAAGAAGAGAACAGGAAGCAGACTGCCCATGAAAACGCTTGCATGCAGGAAAAGTGTATCGCCGAAGAGTCGGTGAATTTAAAAAAGCACATTGAGCATAATTTTACTTTTAGTGATGATCATTATTCTGAACATGTTTTAAAACTTCGTCGAAAAATACACGGCATCTCCGCTCCAAAAGAGGATGAAAATAAGGACAATCTAACTAAGTCACCGGAACCGATAGCTGAATCGCTCGTTTCTCAAAGATCCTCCAGTGAAAGCTCTGAAGAGGTGACTGAAGAAGAGGATAAAGTGGTATCTGTTACAGTAGGAAATGAATTCATCCAATCACTTCAGGAAATATATGGAGCTTCTTCCTGTGACCACCCTTTGGAGCCAGTTATCCACATGCCTCTCTCTCTGCTGAATCAGATCCACGCTCTCTGGATGGAGTCTCTCTACAACCAGATTGATGTACAAAAGGAATATTTAAAGTCTATAATCAAGGAGGATGAAGACTTTGCAAGGTAAGCTTTCTTGTCTTTAACCCCTTTGGCTAATTTATTTGCTTTTCGGAATAACTCATATAGGTCTCATAGAAATCGTTGTGCCTCCATTACTTTCAATTCAAATCTATGAAGTGAAATCTACACCTTTATAAAACGAAAGTTTCAGATCGAAATTTAACCTTCCAGCGGGCGCGCTGAGTAATTTCCCTCGAGCGGGCGCTTGTCGTAAATTTTACGTCTTCTAGTTTTCTCCATGTAAATGGTGTTTTCTTTATATAAATGTTTGACATTTGATCTGAAGATAAGATGCTCTTTTATCATGGTCAATACCTGGCCAGGGAAATTTGTATAAAATTTGAGCATTTAAGCCGCCAATATTCATTAGAGTGTAGAAAACTACACATGGCCATCTCTTTGTTATTCTAGAGACCGTAAGTGGCACACATTTTGTCGACTTTTTCCACTCTGCCTTTGGGTTCGTTGTAGTCCAGTATTATCCGAGGCTTTCTGGTGTTTTTCTCACTTTCAGGCATGTGTCGTAAAATCTATGCTCAACGGAATAACAAAAACTTCTAAGCACACCCGGTACGTCTGCAGTTTAGAAAGACACTGACGCTCGAATAGCCCGAAGCTCGATTAAGAGGTGAAACTGGGAAAAGCGATAAGGCGCATTTGCCGTAAATTTTACGACAGCGCGACCGCTAAAGGTTAAATGGAAATTTATGAAACTTAGGGAATTTTTTATTATTTATTTTTACTTGAAAGGGCAAAAAAGTGAGGTGACAATAATGTTTATAATACATTTGTCTAACAATATGTGTGCTTTATTTTTTTCATTATCAGTAATTTTAGTTAGAAAAAACGTAAGGTGAGGCATTTTTAAAACTTTTATGTTTGATCAATATGGGCTTTCGTCATTCCATGTTTTTTCAAAATATTGTCTATTTTGCTTGAAGTATTGAATTCAATTTTCTGAAAGTTCCTCTATCTGTTGAGTTTATGGTTTGTTGAATTTATGAAGCTGAAAATATTTATAAAAAAAAAGCTTGCCTTTGTTTCAAAAGTAAATATTTACTTTTCAAATGTTAGTAAACATGAAAAATTATGGCATCTATCCAATAAGACACGTTATATTCATACTAATCTAACAAAAAATGTTAGATTAGACACAACTTATGAAAAGGTTAGCAATTCAAAAAATATGTGTGTGCAAATGAAATAGATAAACGAAAGGCCCGCTGAAGTATGTCCACTAAACCTAGTTTATTGAAACCACGCTTTTTGTCTCAGCAAGGAATCTTCACTCCATTATTTCATATAAACGGCGCTCTACAAATTATGCAGTTATTATTATTAAACCATCTGTTAATTTAAACAAAACAAAACACGTTTTGAAAAAAATAATTTTTTATTGCAAAAAAAAAATTTGCTACATACTTTATCGCTTGTCTGATATAATGATAAGAAGTAATTTTAAAAATTAAAAGTTCATCGAGCTTAAATAATGACACCCATTACGCAGATATATTTTACATTACCCATGCACCAACAACCGAAATTCGTATATTTAATTAGTTGCAACTAGCCTTATCAGTTTGGATGCCATTTATTATTGTTCCTTAGTTTATTTATGTATGTATCTCAAAATTGAACAGGTACATCAGCTCTTTCCAGGGCAGTTGGATCTCTTGTGACATAAATTTAAAAAATGCTCTGTATTCTTTCAATAGTATTATTATGATCATGAAAAATTCCAGAAAATTGGATGCGAAAGAAAAAGAGGATGCGATGAAAGGACAACCGCAGGCTGTGCCAAATTTGCGTGAGATTATGGATATGGAGGTGGCCCTCGCCCAGTACAAGGTGGAAATGTCGGACTGGAAGAAGGAAACCCCCGACGACATGGCATCCCGCCTGTCGCGCCAGAAACTGCTGCAGCTCTTCCCTGACATAGATCCTGAGGTGGTTCTCGAAGTTCTCAACGCCCACAACAATAATTTCGATCAGACCTGTCAAGTAGGAATAATTGAACTGTACCAATATTTTTTCTAATACCGAGACTGACTTTTTCAATGCAATCTATCCCATGATAGCACGTCACACAGCACATTTTGACGATACTTAATGGATCTTATACGCAACATCCGCGTCCAGAGATAGCCACCAGTGGATCATATGTCACAGCCGCATAGATAAGGGTAATGAAAGTGTAATTTTTATGGATTCATTAAGTTTATTTTATTTATTTACTAGCGAGCAGTGGCGGCTTGTGACTTTTGGTGAGCTAGATTGCTAATATTAACAAAAATGGCATTATTGATCTCGTTGTAGCCGAAAAAAAAAAATATTTATTTGAAAATTTTTTTTTGTATGAAGATTTTCAGGAAATTTCAGTTTTGCCGTGCGCCACACGGATTTCCTGAAAATCTTCAAAAAAAAAAATATATATTTTTCGGCTACAATGACATCAACAATGCCATTTTTGTTAATATTAGCAATCTAGCTCAACAAAAGTTACGAGCCGCCACTGCTAGCGAGTACCCGGCATGCGTTGAATTGCCACTCAAAGAAAGAATGTGTTTGTGTTTTAATACTGTTTATTAAAATGCTTTTGGATTCAAAATATATTTTTTGTTTTTCCGTCTGGTGCCAAATAAGTCAGAAGGTTTTCCTACTCTGAGCAGGTCACATACAGCTAGCCGTGTGAGAATTGTGAATTTTTTAAATTTACTCCTTATCCCTTACTGCTACTATGTCTCCTTTGCAATCCCTCCATCTGCCACTCCCTCGTCCCCCACCCCTCCCTCGTGTGACCCAATAAGAGTCCCAACTGCTCCCGTCTGGAGCCAGTGAGACTATGGCATCCCCAATTGGGGTATGTTGTGCGGCTGAAGGTAGCGGGGAGGGGAAGGATATGGGGAAGAGGAAGGTCCTGGCTATTCAGATCTAGTCACCAAACACGGCTAAAGCCATTTCAAGCAACGTTTCAATTCTGAATGGTGGTCTTTAAACCAGAGCGATACTGAGAGTAACTTCCACTCTGGAACTTGTCGCAAATATACTATATGCAGGGTGTCCGGGCATAAAGTGCATTAATTTCGGGAGATGATTCTTCATTACGGTAGGAGTAAAAAAGATTAACAACTTTTTTCGAATTTCCAACTTTTTTCCCATACAAAAAGACATACCTATTAAAAGTCCTTAGTTTAAGGTACAAACTTACCCGATAAATTATCTGTGCGCCCGCCCGCGACGTTGGATTGTTGTGAGTCACCCGTATCATAACATTGTAAAATAGTGCCCAGTGCTGGCCGCATACGACGGACTGATTTTATCGTTTTACCTAAAAAGTACCCCTAAAAGATGGAATTTCGAAAAAAGTCATTAATCTTTTTTTCTTATATTTATCATGTAGAATCATCTCCCGAAGTTAATGCACTTTACCCCCGGACACCCTGTATTATTTTTAATTAATTAATTGTGAAATAACACAAATCAAATAAAATTTATTTGCGTACGCCGGGTTCGAACCCTCGACATTCGGATCGGGAATCCAAAGTCTTACCCCTGGACCACGCCGGCCGTCCCGTGCATCTCCATTCCCACCTCCCCTTTCCCTTCTGCTTTCGTTCACTCCCCGTCCGTAACGATATTGATAATTAACCGTTGGTATTGATATTTTAATATATAAAACAAAGTCCGGTTAGTTACACCATTTATAACTCAAGAACGGCTGAACCGATTTTTATGATATTTGATTTGTTGGATTTGTCTCCGTCCCGATTAACAGAATAACTATTAAAATAACGGAAAAAATCACGGGAAAAATAATTATGAAGAAAATTAATTTTTTCATATATTTTGTATGGAACGGCTTTTCAAATAATATGCGTTGGTCGACATAATTTGAATCAATTCGAACTGTCAATGGTGTAGTGTGCCGAACATTTCGTGCTTAGTCAGCAGCTCAATTTCATTTTTGGAATTTATAGTAGGTACCTATTTATTTTAACTTAATTTATTTCCGCTAATAAATTAAACACAACATTTATTTTTTATGGGGCATAACACCCAAAAAATCAAACAACGAAAAAACAACATTTATTGATTCTGAGGCGGTACGAAGTTTGCCGGGTCAGCTAGTTGTTACATAAAATTTTTGGAAGCAAGGTGTGTGCACCCTTTTATACACACAATATTTATAGTTTCGGTGTGTGGCACCTCCAGTACTTGCACAGTGATAAATATTGTGATTGGTCAGATTGCCAGCCCTGGTATATTTTGGGAGTTGAACTGTTGTCAAACCTGCAGGCAGGATTCAAACTCAAGGGTGCTTTTGTATCACAAGGAACAAGGTAATATTGTGAAGGTGAGCAAATTGATGCGTTCCTATTGACTCCGAGACTTTCATAGTCTGTGCAATTTGGTCATAGCTCGGGGACAGTTGGCACACTTCCATGCCATATCTTTCTTTGTTTCCTGTGTATATCTATAGTCATAAATGTGTGGAGTACTCTTAGCAGTGGATAGAATAGGATTTAAAATACTAATAATATGATTATTTGTGTACTTCCAGAGTCTCTTTGTGTCAACTGGTAGAATACCCATCACCCAGGCGGCAGACGAAGGCCTTAAGTCTATTCAGCCATTGCTCATGGCGCAGGAGAGAGATCTTCTTGCCAGGGCCAACAGGGAGCAGCAGACGGTATATATTTTATAATTTAATTTTGGAGGTTATTATACACGGTGTATCGGCACGTACCCGACAAACTTTAACCAGCGATTCCTGATCATGTTTAGAGTAAAAAATATTATGACGATTTTGCTCTCCGGTAACAAAAAAAATAAAAATTCCCACTCCGTCACTGTCCACCACTCCATGCTACCCCCACCTCGCTACCCGCACCAATAATTTCAATAGGAATTCAATAACGCGATAGAGCATCGCGGCGGGTGGCGAGGTGGGAATAGCGTGGAGTTGTGGACAGTGACGGAGTGTGGAATTTTTTTATTTTATTGTTTTTAATTGAACGTTACCGGAGAGCAAAGTCGCCATAACAATTTTTACTCTAAATATGATCAGGAATCGCTGGTTAAAGTTTGTCGGGTATGTGCCGATATATATATATATGTCGGGTATGTGCCGATATATATATATATACTGTATACAACCAGTCTACCTAATATATTTTTGAATTTTTGACCTCCAGCCGGACTTTCTTGACCGGTAGCCTTGCACCTGATGTGAAAGGGATGGATTCATACGTCCATCACTCCTGCACACATTGACCCCCAGATTCCTACCCACCCCTCATTCCTTTTTCCTTCCCAGAACCCCCTCTTTACTTTCCATAAAATGACCCCCTACACAACATCCCCAAAGATGACATATGCCCTGAAGAGAATAACTTTCTTCTGGCCCTCTTGTGTGGAGCTATTGTGATAGACATCACGGGATGATAGAATAATTGTAGGATAGTGAAGCCAAAAGGTTTTATAAAAAAATGTCTTGAAAAATTACAACATCTGTCAAAATTTTAAACAAAAGAAATGCACACTTCAAATATAGAATTTTTTATTAATAAAATAATTTTAGTACCTACTTTATCGCTTGTCAGAATCGTTTCCACAATCAACTCCAATTTTGAAAATCAAACTGAATCCCACTTCCAGAGATCATTGGAACCGGAGTTTTTTTATATTTTTTTTTATAATAATAAAAGGATTGTTCAGTAAACAGAAAAAAGGGAAACATTATTACCTCAATAAACGCCCGGGTTGCCGGCAATGGAATTGATTGAATTGAATTATTTATAGAAATTTAAATAATGTTTCCTTTTTTGCTGTTTACTGAACAATTATTTATAGAAATTTAAGAATATATTTTTTTTTTTATATTTGTTTGCATCATAAATATAAGGGAGAAATCTGATTGTATGAAGCTGAAAAAAACCTTAAACGGTGAACACTGGATCTTTGTAATTTGCCCAGTTTTTCATGTCTAAGTTTTCCACTTTAATTATCCCTTTAACATGCCAAAAATAACAAGTACAAAATATTGACCTTCATATTATGACAATATCATGTTTTTCCTTAAGGGGATTTTTATTTTATTCTTTGATGCACAGTACATTAGTACAGAGTGCTCTCAGTGTCGCTCTGGTGTAAGATCACCCTTCATAATTAAAATGTTGCTTGAATTTACTTTAGCCGTGTTTAGTGACCAGATCTGAAAAGTCCGGTACTTTCCCCGCTTTCCTCTCCCCCATCTCCTTCCCATCACAACATACCCCAATTGAGGATGCCATAGTCTCACTGGCTCCAGACAGGAGCAGTTGGGACTCTTGTGCGGTATTCACATTAAAAAAATATACTGATTGACCTTTAATTTTCAAACAGGCAAGAACATCATCGGAAGTTCCTTCTACATCTACAAGTGACGAGTTTGGAAAATTGACTATTAAACAATACAGGTAAGTCAAGCCGATTTCTTTACTATGTTATATCAGTTTTATTTTTATAGAAATTTTTTTAGCAATGCGCTCCATGATATTAAATACAAAATTAGTACATAATTATTTTATTATTTTTATTTTTTTTTATTTAATGACAACACAAATTAAAATTAAAATACAATATTAAGGAAATTAAGAAAACAAAGTGAAGTATTTTATCCTCAGTCCTCCTCACTAGGTATTCCTGTTCCGAGGTGGACTGCAGGTTGTTGTATGGTGTTGATCATGATTTCCTCATCATTGTTGTTGGTTTTTTTTTGGTTTCCACGAAATATAAATAAATAAAGCAAAAGGTGTTTATGTTTATTATTTTGCGTTGTTTTGAAAAGTGTTTATGTTTATTATCTGTAGGTTGCGTTGGGGTTACTTAATTGCATCTGGGATTTGAACTCTGGACTTTCGGCTATCTGGGCATTGGCTAATACACAAATTTTCCAACCTAACATCTCCATTTAAAACTATGGTGTTACACATCTATTTATTAAAGCGGAGACAGTATATGGATAATTCCTGTGAGCACTTACATAGGTCATGGGCCCATGGACTATTTCCCATTTCAGTTCATTCTTTAGAGATTTTTCACATGTACGAATGATATCCTAGATGCAGCGGTAAGAGGCAAGAGTCCACCAAAGTGGTTCTAGGTTCCTCATAGACCGAAATTTTTTTGTTAGAATGGTCTATTTTTGGTCCCACGTATGTATATCTAGAGAAATAAATGGTCTCTGGGTAGTGCTGGGGTAAGGTCTAAATACTCCGAGATGCGGCCCTGTATTTCGGAGACACCATGTGAACACTGTTCCTCAGTGTCTTTCTTCCTGAGCACGGTAGCTCACACCTTGGCAGGTCGTTTTTCCACACTCCTTAACGCTAGATTATATGTACATATTTTAGATATCCAACATTTCCAGGTTACAAATAACCTGAAAAGATTAGAATTCTCCCCGCTACGACCATAAAAAGCGGAAATTGCTGCTTAAATTAAGGACTTAGCTTGCAAAGGATTGAAATTATACAGTAACTACATACTAGAAATAAAATAAACTCAAATTTTGTAATAGACCACTTAGTAGCTCAGTTGACAAATGCATCAGGATCCCAATCAGGCTTCACGGGTTCAATCCTTTCACTACTCCTCCATCACTGCACAAGCAACATTTTGTACTAATAATCATAGTGGTAGTAGTTTTTGAAATATTATCAGATTAAATGAAAACAAATTACTTTGTATACACCACTTACTTAATCAAAATTATTATGTTAATCTTATCCTGGAGAAGAAACCTTTGATTTTGAAACATGTTGATAAATTTGATTAAATATGTGGTGTATGTTAAGTCATGTGTTTTCATTTAATTAAAAATGATGCTACAAAGTGAATTTGCAAAAATTTAAGAAGTATTATCAGATTATTCATAACGCGGGAACGTTCTTTCTTTAAAATAAAAACTAGTATAATTGCTTTTTGAATTATTTCAGAGATCAGGCCGTGCAACACCTTGAGATTCGTAAGGTATACCTAAACAAAGCCATGGAGTACTATAATCGCGGCATGACGCAAGCGGCTGCGTACTACTCCCAGATGGCGCACCTTCACACCAAGAAGCATGACTACATTAACAATCTGGCCGCCAGCGAAATCATGGAGGTATTTATTACCTTAAACTGTTTTGAGATATGACAATACAGAACACAGAACTTCATTTGGTCACAATCAATTATTTGTGATTGTGTTGTGTGCTCCTAGAGATGTAAGTGATTGGTTTTACTTCTTCCTTGTATTCCTACTCTTCCAAAACATATATTATCACAAAATCCAGCAAGCACCATTTCATTTAGTTTTCATTAGTTTTATTTACATTCCATTTTCCAAATGCATCTGGTGTGCTGGCACAGTCGCTCGACCGATTGTCGGTAACTTCTCATCGTTCCCTAGGACAACTGCAGATCACAAACGAATAGGTGACAGTTCACAATGACTAAGTGTTCTTAATATATTCGAAATCAACTGTCGTTTGTACGTTAGCGATCTGCAGTTGTCCTAGGGAACGATGAGAAGTTACCGACAATCGGTCGGTAATATCGATTAATAATATCATATCGATCGACCATGCTAGCACACCTGAACCTGTAATTCGGAAGTAATTTTGGATGCAACAGACAGATTAAGTAATTTTTAAAGTGGTCTACATCGACACCCAGGGGTCGATTTCAACCATCGTCAATGAAAATAAAAATTGGGGGTTCATGAGATGTTATGTTAATGGGGGTACACAAAAGTATTGATGTATGTAATTTCTAATTGTATGTAAGTATGAAAGTAAGGATTGATGTATATAATTTCTTATAATGTGTTAAATTTATACTATGTGGTGTGTAATATAAAATAAATTTCAATAAAATATTATTATTATTATATAATATCATTGATAAATTCCAGGCCAACACGTCCACGAAGAACGATTACACGCTGGATTTGCACAGCCTGTACGTGGCGGAGGCACGCCAGGTGCTGGACATGTTCCTGGACAAGCACATCCAACAGCTGCGGGAGCGGGGGGCGCGTTATGAACTGAAGTTGTTCCTCATCACGGGACGGGGGCTGCACAGCCCCAAGATGCACGCCCGGATCAAACCCGCCGTCATCGTCAGGCTGAAGGCTCGACAAATAAGGTACATAACCTCTAAATTACAATATCAATGTCATGTTAATCAAATAACAAACAAAGCAGCCAAAATGCTTGGTTTCATCATAAGAAATACAAAATAATTCACAAACATTGTTATTATCAAACAACTCTACTTTGCGTATGTACGAAGTACACATTTGTGTAATCTTTTTTAAGAAAAACACTAAAACAAATTCAAACAAACATACATACTCGTCTTATAAGAATGTGTTCAACATATAATAAAATTCTATTCAAATTAGAATTTATTTTTTATCATAAAGTCATTTTCGGATTTTCTTTTTCATTCAGGCTTTAAAAAGAGAAAGTTGTTGATAAAGAAAATTAAATTATAGTACATTCTCCAAAATTATTGTAAATATTTTTTTCAACATGATTGGATAATCAAGAAATATCCAGAATCCCCGCATTTTCCCCTCAAAAAGGTTTGCCCCCCAAATTACTAAATTCTTGAAAAATCTTAGAAATTCCCCGCAATTTATGGAATTCCTTGCAAATTGGCAATCTTATTGGTTGGTTTTATGCCCAAGTACTACCTAATTATAGCGTCATTGTGTTGTTAGTTTTGCAATACGTAACCTACCATTTTATGCGAAATGTATCATAGTACAAAATATTTTAACTAAACATCAATTTACTTTTACAGCTCACCTAATCTTTTTATAGTTTTATTTTTAACATTTATTTGCTTTTAATATTACTTTTCCTCAGTGTAGTATTGCTTGTAATCAAATTAACAAAGCGGGAATTTAAACCTTATCACTATCTACATAAGGAGTGTTGTTATTAGCTGCTCGATTCCAAAAGTTTCAAGTCAATTCGCTGCCTTATAAAATATTTGAATGTATGTATAAATTAACTTATTTAATTTACACAGGTACAGTGAGGCAAATCCTGGCTTGCTGTGTATAGTAGTGAGCGCACTCCATCTGCTGACCGATGCCATCGCCGATACAAGCAACTGACAGTGGCCCTCGTTTGATGAGTATGTCCCCATATATTGTCACAACAACGTGATGTATCCGTTTCCGGTCAAGTACATCCCCCAGCCAGATTTGCCGAGATCCTTGTTGGTCTATTTCTAGATTCAATAATACAGGATTTACGGTTAACGTAGGAGTTCATCTTTTAGGTCTGTGATGTTAAACCCGCGGCCTAATTCCTCATTCATCGTGGTCTGATAAAAGATCGCAACAATCACTGAAAAAAATTCTCAAGAACATTAAAAAAAAGAGCAGTATTTTTCATGACTGCTTTTTATTTATCTAATAATTATTACATGTGGAAAAATGCAGTACGTGCCAAACTTAATGCCGACCTGAACATACCATCTGGTTTCACACAGGTACAGTCACTTTACTGATTTTGTAATGACTAAGCGAAAGAGAAAGATGTGTAAAACATATTATGTGCAACAGAAAGGTGTGGAGGTATCTCGCTTTTTGGAACTTAAACTCGCCCATTGCTACGATTTCTGTATCAACATCAGGTGGGCATTAAAGTTTGGAGTTTATTATTTAATAGTTAGCTCATTACAAGGTAGTTGTTAGATAAGTGTTTCCATATTATTTGTGTGTTAATATAATTTCTCTCGTGACATTAATATTGAAACAATTTTTACCCTTTGTGGTGTGTGAACTTTTGAATAATTGATAAATTAGCACCACAGTAAGGCTAAAAGTTATGCATGGTCTAGATCAATGCTGCTCAACCTTTTTAACAGTCGGGCAAATTGACGATTTAAAAATCACAGGCGGGCTGCTGATCACTGACGGTTCCTGTTTTTATTACTTTTGATAACAACTTAAGTTAATTAAGGCATTGTGCAACAAAAGAACTTTAACATTCATATATTTTCGTTTATAAATACGAGTAATAAAGTAAATAGCATCTTCTGCCAAATTAAGAAATAAAACAAGAAAAATCAAAATCTAACTAATTTTGTAGTACAATTATGTAATGTGATTTCTAAAAATGCTTCAGGCTTAATTATTTTCCTACGTTAGGCATCAGATCAGATGTTGACAGTAACAACAAATCATAAATACTCTATTCAATTAGAAATGTGCAGTGTTTATATTTTATTTGTTCAAAATTTGAAAAAAAATAAACATTTCACATTGATCCAAAACTACTTAAAAAATTGAAAGGACGGGATGAAGAAGAGACCATCAGTTTTGAAACATGTAGATATTATAAACATGTGATTATAGTGGTTTAAACAAAGTAATTTGTTTCATTTAATTAAAATGATGCCACAAAGTAATTTTGCAAAGATTGAAGAAACATTTATAATTCATTCGTTGTGGCCCGCAGGCCTGGGGTTGGGCAGCCTTGTTCTAGATGTTGATTTAAAAACACTAAATGAGAATTTAATTTAAATAAATCAAAATACCAACGTAAATGTGCTCATTTGTCAAGTCATTCAATGAAATGTTTTTAACTTTTATTATTGCCGAGCAAATTGTCGATTAGTGAAAAAACTTTATTGTGATTTATTTATCTACAATTTCAGTATATTTTTATAATCAGGGATTCACCTATTTTGAAAATTCTGGGAATATTTTTGTCCAAATAATTAACAATTCTAATTAATCATAATTTAGATTGATGTTATCTTTTTAGTCATTATCTTCACACATACATACAAGAAATCAGTATTCATATTTATAATACATATTAAATGTATGTATGTAGTTAGATGTACGTATGTTTATAGGGTCAAATAATTTGATGTTCAAAATCTTGAAAGGATTCTTTATTATCTGTTTTATGTAGTAATTAATATTATGTCAAATTTCAATTAATGTGTTCCTCGGGACAAATATTATGAACGTTATTTTAAATATTATGTAACATTTATTATGCAAAAATAAATTGCCATTATGCACCTAAAGGGTATGTATGTGTATTATATGTTTTTTTAATCATGGTGATATACTGAATTTATTGAAACTTAGTAGGTTAGGGCATTAGTTTTATTTTTACATAGAGTGAAATTGTTTCCTAAAATATTATATTGTGTGATTTAGTCAATTTTTTTACGTTTTCGACATTGGGGAATCGAAAAAACTAATCATGGGTTGTCTAAAAAAATTTTAACATTTCATCAAATATGAAGTTAATTTTCACATTCTGTGAAAGTTCTATTTAAGTTCTGTGATTATTTCAGTTTTATGAACCAACTGGCCTATAATATAATAACAGAACTTGAATTGTACACAGAATGTGAAAATTAACATTAAATATTTAATGAATTGTTCAAACTTCTTGTGCGGAGAACCTTAAATTTTCGTACAAAAGGAAACTTGTGTATTCCTTCTAAAGGGTCCTATTGAAATAAATTTGGGTAAAAATGAATGTGGAAAAACAATTGAATAGTGGGGAATATAGGAAAAATCTACATTCATAATTATTCGTTTAATACTCTCAAAAAAGATAATTTCACGTAAAAATGAATGTGTTAAATAAAATTGCTGCGATTCCTATACACGTCGTTACATCATTGCATTTTTCAGCAGAATTTTTCCCACTAAACAATTTATTACCTTTCATGAAAAGTATGCACCCTTTTCACCGAACGGTTCATTTTTAAGGTAGAAAACGCTCAAAAACTAGAAAGTAAAAGATAAACACACTGCTGTGTTTTATTATCTAATAGCAACTAATGTCAGAAGAGAAATTGAGAAAACGGTTATTCGAGATACAATCGATCGAGATTTCACTGTATGTAGTACATAAATAAATAGTACACAATATGTTGAACTAAAGGTACAAAAATTGTGTACATACATATATAATTATGATTTTTCTCTGGGAATGCATGAGAAAACGGTGGTATTTCAATCTTATCTTTTTATTTTTTGTATTTTTTTCAGTCTCTAATTAATAAATTATTTTTAATACAGTCATATTATCTAAGAACAAATAAAGATTGGATGTGATTGAAGATTTTCATGGCCATAAATACAGTGAAACCTTCTTAAGAAGTTTTCCAAGGGACCGGAAAACAAAACTTCTTAGACGGGAAAACCTTATAAGCGGGATAAATTGGGCCACTCAGTCTTCAAGGAACCGAAAAAACCAAACTTCTTAAGCGGGATCTTCTTAAGAGGGTTTAACTGTGTTATGATTAATGATTTTAAGGGTCATAATAATTTATGTGTTGCATTTCCTCCTCCTTTAGCCAAATAAGCTAGCAACCTTGTAGTGTCCATGCATAGTGCAGACATCTGGCCTGATGATTGCTACTGCAAGGCCATCCGAAACGTTGATTAAATGTGGAGGATGTGCAATATGGCTTATTTGTGTACCCCAAAAAACTATCACCATAAACAATATTACCCTTCAAAAATTTGGTGTATTTTGTCAGAGGCTAAAAATTTTCCCGCTTTGCAATAAAATCCAAATAAATTGAATATTTTTTAACGTATCTGAAAACTAAAAACTGTTTTCGAAAGGTGATAAATAAGATTTGAAATTTTATTATGAGAAATAACCACGTAATTTAAAAATTAATAATTTTGGATGAAAAGTTTTAAAAATGGCTCACTTTACGTTTTTTCTATCAGTAAGGAAAAAATAAAAACACATACATATTTCATTAGACAAATGACTTATAAATGTTGCTGTCACCTTACTTTTTTGTCGTTTCATGTAAAAAAAATCTTTAAGAATTCACAAAGTATCATAATTTTTTTTTTTTCAAATTGCTATTAGAAACTTTGGTTACATTGAAGTGTACATTGAATTTTTTTTGGGGTTAACTTTTAGATTTGAATATATAGCGTGTTGTATTCTCTTTCCATTGCCGTTTAAATCATACTTCTCACTATGCTAGTAAGGGAGACACAACGATTTCTATGAGACCCTTGTGAGCTGGGTCGAATATGGTCTCCTGTGATTAAACAGGTTAATTACCTGCTCTGATGGTGGACACTGTAAAGCAGTCTCAAACTTTGGCTAAAGAAGAAGGAAACGCAACGAGACTTAATAACCCAAAAATTATTCACAATCACTTTTAGCCTTGAAAAGCTCAAATCACATCCATAAACCATGATTGTTCCAATAATAATTTATCAAAAAAAATTATACTGTTGAGGAGAAAATTATTTGATTTTATCCATTATTTTTTATGCTAAAAATGATCATTGGTAAACCTTTAAGCGGGCGACATACGCGAAGCTAACATCAAAAGATACCGCGTTATAAAGTATCTTTTCTACCGACACACTGCATTATAAAATATTTCTTCCTACTGCAGGAGAAGGGGTCAGTTGAAATCGGAAGCGGTCGAGAGAATATCATTTCTTTGTACTGGATATGTCAACTTGACAGCTCCGTGCATGCTCCGTGTATTCAAAATGACCCCCTCTCCTGTTTACGGCGAAGGGAAGTCGCAAAACTTTTCTGATATCGTGATCGTAGCGATCACGAAAAATAACACTGAGTAGCGAAGATTCAAACCGCGATCACAGCACATCATCTTTTTACGTCTGGCGGGTCTCTACGGGATTGTATGGCGAGCGTTATTGTGTTATAAGTATCTTTTTGATGTGAGCTGCGAGTCTGTCGGTACCTTTATGATGGAAAATACATTTGTGAAAATAAGTCAATTGGAAAAAATGTGATTTTAGTTAGATATAAGCTCAAATATGTTTTTGTGTAAATTTATCTTTCAAGTGACATATTATTTTTATACTAAGCTTCAGTTACCTATTATTCATGATATTTTATTGTTTAAATATATTATGTAGGGGTAATGATGTGAAATGGTTTATGAATTAATCTTGAAGGAAATTGAAAAGTGGATTATAAGATGAAAGAAAAATCTATATGCCAGCGGTATGAGAATAATTTTTCATAAATCCTGAAGGAAGGGACATGGTTGTTGATTGAATACTTTAGAAAGATATACATATGTATTACGATTGTCACTCATGTATTGGGTAGTGATAAATGTGTCTTGGGAAAGATGGGATAATGTTTGTGTCTTTTTTAGTTGAATTTGCCTTTTAGTCATGGAAATGATGACTGTATTTTAATAGTTACCAATCTGTTGATTATTTTTAATGACTTTCAAAGTAAAACTACCTGAAGGCTGTGTGTACGTAGGTTTCTTTAATTATGTTTTTATATAAAATCAACAAAGGTAAAAATATTTGCCAATGTTAAAGTATTACTTTTTTATGTGAATACCGCACATGAGTCCCAAATATTCCCAACCACCTGGAACCAGTGACACTATGGCATCCCCAATTGTGGTATGTCGTGAGGCTGAAGGTAGAGGGGAAGGGAAGGAGATTGGTCACCAAACACAGCTAAAAGCCATTTCAAGCAAGGCTTAAATTCTGAATGGTGGTCTGACACCAGGACAATACTGAGAGTATCTTCCACTCTGAAACGTGTCGAAAATATACCTTATATTATTTTAAATTATTAAATTGCGAAAACACAAATCAATCAAATAAAATTTAATTGCGTGCACTGGGATTTGAACCCTTTGGATTGCTAGTCGAGAGCCTTACCTCTCGACCACAGAGGCCGACACTGTTACATTGTTTAAAGAAACATGTTTTTATTTAAATGACATCGCTATCTTGTATCCAAGCCTGTATACCAATATGTTTTTTGACATGTGTTAAGAATTATTTAAGTGATATTCTTCTATTTTAACATTTATTTTATTGTCAATTATAATGGATGTAAGCGTAGAATTTTGGTAACGGTGGTTTAGTAAAGATATTAATTAATATGTATAATGTAATTGGTGTGATTGTAAACATTTATTAGCCACGGAACGGCAATGTGATTTGGTAAAGTGGCGCTATTTACACTTTTATATCTTTATTCCTAAAGAAAGCTTTTAAAGCGATCTCTTTAATGATGAATACAGGTATCAGTATAAGCAGTCCCTGCAAGCATGGAGTTATATATTTTTTATTCTAACAATATTTTGCACATTGAATAGCGCACTGTTAATAATTTTTATTCTTCTTCTAAGATAGTTGTATTTGTTATCAACGATCTAACCTAACCTAACTCAATAAAATTTAAATGTTTATTGCCTTCCAAGGGTGACAAATAACATTATTTAAATGTTGGAAAGATTTCTTCACCACTCTTTTTTTACCACCAATCTTTCATTGGAACACTTAATTCTTGACCACTGCAATGTTCTCTTTAATTCCATGACAGTTGGTCCCCCGACAGTTGGCCCCCCCCAGAATACTTATAATATGCAGTCGGGTTAGGGAAAATACTATATTCCTACTTGCACAAAATATAACTAAATGTCCCCAAAGGGGTGAATGTTTATGAGTCAGTAAGTTTTCAGTTATAACTTAAGGGAACGTGCCCATACTATGTGACCCACTTTTTGCAATTTTTAACCCTCTCCCCCCTCGGTGACCATGTGTAGTTTATTCCAAGAACCCCCTTCCCCCTACAGTTTTCACATAGTAATTCATAAATATGGTTTTGAATCATTTCTTGCTAACAAAAAGTTTAAAAAAAATCATTTGGCTTTTTCTGTTTTGCCTGCATTGAACCTTGTGACACTTGTGTACAGCCGATCGTACAACGACATTATTGTACTGGCCCAAACTCTCGACGACTTGCTTAACACTACACTGCACTACAAACTATCAGTTTTCAATCAGCTGACGTCTCGGCATATGTACGTCAGTGTTGCCACCTGCGAGTTTAACCTTTACTGAGCCGTGAATTTAAAAAAAAAATCAAACGTCAAATGTGGACTTCAGAATTTTTTTTTGTCGCATTTTTTAAGTTTACAGTAACAATCCTTTCAGATTTTGGTAGTTTATACAACTGTTGTTACTAATAATATTATTTTGTAATAGAAACTCGTGAACAAATAATGCTAAAAATGTAATTATTCTTTACGACGTAAAAAATTTGTCATTTCTTACAAACCCAATATTTCCGACATTTCTTTTGTGAAATATTACAAAAATTACATGAAAATAATGTAGATAAAACGATCTTCCTGATAATACCTCAAATCTATTCTTTCCACAATGAATTTAAATAAAAAACAATGAAACTCAGTCCATGTTATGTTTGTCCGTCCAAAAACGGCTGCCAAAGTGACGCCAAGTTCATCATAGATATTTTATGTAAATTATTCCGAGAAGCTAGATGCTACGCGGCTTTTTGTTACGTCGAGAACGAGAACGGCCCAAGCGATTCTGACCTTGTTCTTGATACAATTCTTTATACATAAGGGACAAAATCACTTCAAAAAAAATTTTTTTTTGACAGTTGCTGATCTCACCGGTGATCACACGGCCAGCCAGAGGTTTAAAAGCGCCTAACATCCTCCTAATACTGCGCGCCATATTTGAATGTAGCTCAAAAAAATCGCAAGATTACCCTAGAGGATATTGACTATGTGATAAAAACCTAAGCCCCCCGCAATCTCATTGTGACCAAGCGTGGTATTTTGAAGATCCCCCTCCCCCCTGAACTGGTCACGTAGTATGGGTATGTTCCCTTATCTACTAAAACTATTAAATAAATGTGCAAAGAGCCGGAGGTAAGTAAAATTTACACATTATAATATGCAGTTAACAACAATAGCGGCAAGATTAGAATCAACTTGAGCTTCTTTCACAAAACTTTTTGTATGAACAAGGAAGTGACCAATATGTCGATCCTCCAGTTGTTTAGTCAGACATCTCCAAATACTATGTTTTGAGTTAATGAGGAAAGCAATATTTGAATGCTCACGATAAATAAAATTTTATTAACATGTGTCTGTGTTTTACATGTTAAATATGCTATAAATAATCTTTTCATTTTTTGAAACATTTCTATGAAACTTTCGTTGAAATTTCTTCTGACGGAGGTTGAAACAAACCAATTTTTTGGTGAATAACGATTTGAAGGAAATTCAAATTTTCCGAAACAGCTGGTTCTAAAAGATTGTTGGTGAAAACAGCTTATCTCTTAATTTTGGTTCCATGACAAATCATAACAGTGACTTTATGTCACTTTTGAAAAGCAATATTATAAAGTCATTGAAAGTGAAAAAAGTCCCAAAACTACTTTTTTTATCACTCTTCATGACTTTATATCACTTTTTACAAGTGTTCTGATTTGTCGCTGTTCTGATTTGTCATTGTTCTGATATGTCCGGTTACCACTAATTTTAGAATAATTTACTATTGTATTCAGACTTTTATTGTGTCCATCGACATATTGGTATTTTATAAGTTTCTACAGAATTAAGGCTGCAAGTAAATGGTATGAATGTACTTAGTCAAGGCCTGATTAAAACAAAGTAGGCTTAGTTGAAAAAGTATGACCATACATTATAAATATTATATATATAATATATGTAATAATAAAATGAGATCATATTACTTTATGGTGGCTCTAGACTAAAAGACAAAATGCAACATTACTCTTATGCAATTAATATTATTATTATTGATGTTGTCACTTTATTGACTAAAATATGTGTATTGTAAAAAACCTGTTTTATATGTCTTTAATGATATTCACGTAACATAAGTACATGTTATAAGAACTTCGTAATATATATTCTTTTTTGGCACCTCAGTTAAAAATTTGCTACGTTTTGTCACCTGACCCAATCTTATTTTCTGTCAAATAAAATGATTATACTAGTACCACGTACACAACACCTCAGATTTATGCGATAACCTTCTATACCGTTGATAATTATACATGATGCACCTTGATAACCCGAGTTTAAAATGTGCAATTTTATGTGCATATGTTGTCTGTCAAATAAGAGTAGAAAACATAGGAGGGAGCCACTGTTCTTCAAATAATGGCAATACTAAAATTATAACACACGGAGGAAATGTAAAGCTGTGTAAGCTACAATTTTATAAAAAAACAAAACATACATATAAGGTGGGAAAAATATTTTTTCATTGCAATATAGATACCCACTGATCTCAAAATTAGAATTGCATATATGTATATCATCCCTGTGCAATTTTGTGTTAACACAATGAAGAATAACGATATTGTAGTAAAATAAAAAGCAGTTTAGAATTTGCTCACATTTATTTAACACTAGCTGAAGTACCCAGCGTTGTCTGGGCTTTAGATCATTCCCCTAAAAATATATACCTTATGACAAATAGCACTGATGTCAAAACTGTCTATAGCTTTCGGAGTGCGACCCTTTCTTATTTTGCCTGGAGTTTCGAATTTACCCCCCATTTGTTTCACTCTCCTTGATAATTCGCCCGATGGTACTTTCTGAAATAACTGCAAAAAAAAATACAACTATGATAGCTAACAATATTTTATATCTACGTACATAAAATAAAATCATACTTAAAACAATCTGGGTTTAAAAATATTTATTCAAAGCGCATTAAAATTGTTATTAAAAATAAAACTGAAAATATTTATTTATGAGAAATGTTACTTACAGTATTCCACATAAACAGTGTCATTGTCATTTTATTGTCATTTTTACAGTAAAATTGGTGTTGCCAGCCTACAATTTTTTTAGTTCCGGTTTTTATATTTTCTACTCTTATTTGACAAAGTGTAATGTAACTAATTATCTGCCGAAATTTAAAATCCTTATAAATATCTGTTTTCAGATTGCCTATGCTTAGTTGGAAGTGTGTCCAAATTTTGATAATCCCAGCGTTTTTTTGGCATGCACGCCAGTAAGAAAGTATTTTTACTAACTGAATTTAAAGATATTAAAGATTGTAATACTTTATTATGTAATGACAGGGAATTGTTTGCCTTGTGGATAAAATTTACAGAATTATATATTTTTTGTAAAAAATTTATGATCGAGGGGGCCACAGAAGAGAAACGGTGCGGCAGTTTTGCAAGCAAGGTAATTTTAGTAAAAACAGTACCTTACTTATGCAATGAATTGACTGAGATGTCTAAAAATTCAGCCTTATTTTGAGAATTTTAAAATTGTACCACTCAAATTAATATGTATGTATTCTTATAAATATTGTCTTTTGGAGTTATGTATTTCCAATGCAGCAGATTTAATAATAACACGTATTAATTTATACATATAATAGAGGAGATGTTTACACATAGCCTCAATGCGTGCTGTATGGGAGGGTTTTTATATAGATGTGATCAGGTAAACACATTAAATACATATATTATTTTTATTGAATGGTACTGTGGGGGTAGGCTTTTGTGATCATTTGGTCAGAAAACATTATGGTAGGGACAGACACGAAGCTCACATTAAAAGATACTGTGTTATAAAGTGTCTTTTCTACCGACACACTACCTTATAAAAGATTTCTTCCTACGGCAGGAGAGGGGGTCAGTTGAATTCGTAAGCGGCCAAGGGAATATCATTTCTTTGTATTAGATATGTTAAATTGATGGCTGACAGCGGCTCGACACGGTGGTCCGTGTATTAAAAATAACCCCCTCCTGTTTACAGCGGAGGGGGGGTCGCATAGCTTTTCTGATATCGCGCCGCTAGCGGTTACGGAGAATAATTTAGCGAAGACTCGAACCGCGCTTTTAATACATCATCTTTTTACGTCTGGCGGGTCTGTATGGGATTGTATGACGAGCGCAATTGTGTTATAAAGTATCTTTTGATGTGAGCTTCGCGTTTGTCGCCCCTTTTAAGTGTTGGCTATTTAACTATTGAAGAAATCAAAAAAACATTTTTTAACATTATTTTAACCTTTGTACATAAAATTTTTATAGCTTGTATTATTAGTATTCTTCCAAATTTGTTATTATTATCTAAGCTTTATGTGAATTTTACCTTTGACTTATTTGCTACTTTAGTTTGTAATATAATTCTTAATTAATTTCGTATTTTTGTCTTAATCATGATCAAAAAGAGATGAATTCCTTTTGAAATATATTTTCATATTTTGTTTACTAGATTATCGATTTATGCTATTTTTTTAAAGCTGTAACTCTATATTTTTCTAAATGTTTTATGATAGAATAAGTATTTTATTTACAATTTAAATAATATAATGATAAGTATTTTGACAAATACATTACGAAAATTTATAATTAACAAAAGGGTAAATATAATATTTTTGTGAACACAAAACCCCTCTCTAAATTCTACGAAAGTACAACAAATATAAGATTTACCTCCCAAGTAAAAATTGTGTACAAATGTTATACAAAATTCATATTTAGGTAGATGTTCCATTAGAATTTGTGATAGTTTTAAAATATCTAATAGTTAAAAGACATAATTTACATTCCGTGAAATTGGAAAACATTGTTAATTTCAAATATTTTTCGTTACCAATTTCTTAGTCTATATTGCTCAATATTAATTTCCAAACTCCATCGCATTTGATAACCATCAAATCAACGATTAGTGCCATTTTGAATTTTTCATATTTAAACAGTCTCCAAAACGTCAATTCGTTTAAGACTTAGAGCAAATTGCGGTCAGCTGGCAAGCAAAAAATATAGCAGATCACAATTTGATTAAAATCTAAAATCCACCGTGAATCGATATTTAACAATTGACAACATAATCAACGGTTTGATGTTCATCAAATTTTGTAAATGAGTTTTATCAAATTTCGAAGATTACCGAAGTGATTGACAAATTTTACGAATCATAATATCGAGGGGTAATTACTATATCTAGATAACTCCAAAATCACCATAACACTACTTCCTCACCCATGTGTGCAACAACACATATTTTATGTATGTGGCATATATGGGCGACAAAATAAAGTTAAGTATGATTTTGTTTGCAACTCTAAAACGCTGATTTCAGATTTACCTAGTGTAGTAATTATTCCGCGACATCATGTTCCTAGAAGATGATAAGACAGCGTATGGTGGGTTTAGATTGAATTTTAGAATTTTCTCTGCAATAGTTTTGTTAGATTCCAAGCAAAATATTTATTTTTTGATAATCCTAGGCAAATTAGTTACCAAAAACCAACGCACGGAGTATGTTTACCAAAATAAAATAGATTTCTTTCTACTTCACCTGCATTTACCGGTTTATTATATCTGTGTTATTTGTGGATGTTGTAATTTAACTTTTTAATATCGATGTGATGTCTAAGTATAAGATTTCAGCTGACATTTTTAGTCACAGCATTAAAATAGGTAAAAAGTACTTTTGAAAACTGTGCATGTTATAAAGTAATTGTCTTGATGTTAAATGTTGTATAAAAAATAATATCCTGTGTGTATTAGAATGCCTATCAATGTTATGTTATATTGTGACGATTAGAGAAGAGAGAACGATGCGCGCTCCGTCCGCCACCTTTTTGTAACGATAGCGTTGGAAAAGTGTGTTGAAAGGTAATTTGTTTTACAGACAAGCTGGTTCAATTAAAAAAAAAATGTGGTTTATATTTGTGTACCTTTTTAATGTTTAAATAAATGTTTTATGTGTGCTTGTTAAATTTTATTTATATTATCCTTTTGTCTCTATTCCCATAACACCAAAAAAAGGTTTCTTACAATCACTCCAACAGTCCATTGTGTCCATAGAATAAAGAATAACACAAGAAGTGCCTTGTGATCCAAATATTTGCCTAATCGAGGCTTAAATTTCCAATAGAAGACTGTGTTTATGAAATTCAAATGGGATGGATGGATATCCATGATGTTTTCTAGGATTGCTAAAATCGTGGTATGGAGAGATAGATACACTAAAGTAGTCCCAGCCAGAGCTCATACGGACTCGGAGGATACAATGGAAAACCTTTTAATAATACTCTGTTTTTTAGCGAACAAGTATAAAGTTTTTAAATTATCGAAGAAAGCAAACACTTTGTGGCTTGACATTATACCAAATGAAACAAATAACTTAGTTATAGTTATATATATATGTACATTTTGTTTTGAAGAGTTTTAATTTTCAATGTACTATCGTTACTTAAATTTTAATTTTTATGCTACCGGTTTCGACACATCCGTGTCATTCACTAGCAAACTTAAAACTAAATTTAAAACAAGTAAAATTTAAAACAAGAAACCGGTAGCATAAAAATTAAAATTTAAGTAACGATAGTACATTGAAAATTAAAACTCTTCAAAACAAAATGTCTAGAAATTGTTACATAGTTAATGCCCAAGAAATACAAAAAGTTATATATATAAAGTGGTTTAAAACTAAGTTATTTGTTTCATTTGGTATAAAGTTTTTATTGACACCGTAATAATACAACCCAATAAATGAATTTCCCCCCAACAGACTGAAATGTGTTTCTTTCTAGGAAGCTTGATGCAGAAGCTATTCCTTCTCACGCGTCTCGGATATATCTTCTCACGCATATCACGCATGATGTCTCGCTGGAACTAGTTTTCGGCATTTTTTCGGCCTAACTCGCAGTTCTTGTAGTTCATTGTCTGTTTTCTTCAGTGTTCCCTTTATTTTTAGAAGTGAAAAATACTTATTTATCTTATATAAATGTAATAAATCTTCCAAGAATATTTTTTTTATCAAGTAACGCCAACACAACTACCTACAGTCTGCCTCGGAAAAGGAATCCACAGTGAGGAGGACTATGAATAAACTACAGTGAAACCCTCTTAAGAAGTTTTCCAAGGGACTGGAAAAAAAACCTTCTTAGGCGAAAAACTTTATAAGTGGGGAAAATTGGGCCATTTGGTCTTCAAGGGACCAAAAAAACCAAACTTATTAAGCAGGAAAACTTCTTAAGAGAGAACTTCTTAGGAGGGTTTCACTGTATTATACTTTGTATTTTAATAGTTTTTCATGAAATTGTTCATTCTCAATTTAGGAGGCAGGAGGGGTACCGCCGACCCGGAAACCATTTATTGGATAACCAACACCCTTGTCATAGGTCACCCCAAGTAGTTTGGTGACTAAGCAGCGTTGCCCGGGTTCATAGGGTGAGGTTTGTCTAGGTCTTGGCGGCGAATGCGTTCGCCCACTTACTGTGTGGCAAGCCGGATCAGAAGGGACAGGTTGAGGGAGACCTAACTTAGACCTCTCCAGCTGGACTCTCAACTCATCGCTGTGCACCGCGGTGGTAGGAATGGATTCATACAGGGTGTGGTACGTACTTGACTTACTTTAACCAGTGATTCTTGACATTATTTGGAATAAAAAATGTAAATGAAATTTTGGTCTCCGGTGACTTTTTTGTTGACATTTAAAAAAAAAAAAAATTTTTCTTTAAAATCAAACAAAAAACAATTCTTCCACTAACTTGACGTCACTGGTTACTCAGCCGAGTAACCGTCCCACCAGTTACCCCGCCCCCAACTGTCCAACACCCACTATTTTTTATGTTTTTGTAGAAAAAAAAATAAAAATTTCACCGGAGACCAAAATTTTTATTTAAATTTTTTACTTCAAATAATGTCAGGAATCACCGGTCAGTAAGTCAAGTATGTACCTTAACACCCTGTATGTCTGTCACTCCTGGACACATTGACCTTCAGATTCCTATCCATTCCTCATACTTTTTTCCTTCCCAGAACTTCCACATCTTCCTTTCCCTGAAATGACCCTTCACACAGCATCCCCAAAGATGACGTAGCCCCTGAGGGATTTTTTTTCTTCGGGGCCTCCTGAGTGGAGTAAATGTAAAAATAAAATAAATATGTAATAAAAAAAGGATGTGAAGCAATAATGAGCAAAATCCAAATATCCAAGAAGGTATGACTAGACAATCTCAGAGTAGGAAAAGGATAATTATTCATTTAGGCCTAAAATTTCAACCGCTCTATATGCTTGCTAAATATGCTCTCGAGATATTTACATATGTAGGTTTTCTGATAGCCCTGCCAAGATAAGCCGAGTTTTACTTATCATAGCACCATTAAAAATTGAAGCATTGCTATTTTAGTTTTTTTTTACATTAACTTGGAACTCAAAAACGAGTCCAGAATGATCCGGCCAGCTACGCAGAAGGCGGGTGAACGCATCCGCCGCCAATACCTGCATAGATCCTACTCCAAGCCAAGTACTCCCCCACCTTTCTATTTCCCTCCCCTTACCTTCAGCCCCGTAACACATCCCAATTGGAGATAGCTCACTGGCTTCAGACGGTTGGGAGCAGTTGGGAATCGTGTGCGGTATTAACATTTATAAAAAAAACAGGTACCGCCAACACGTGTTTAGATTTACATTTTACATCCAACAAAGGGGATGATGGTGAATAATTTACTGATAATAATGTTAAGTATTTAGAGTAAAACGTAGTACTGATACAAAGAAGCTTTTTTACACATATATAAAATGTTTTAAAAAAAACGCGCGGTCATGGTTCTTACTCTATAGAATCTATACTATAGATTATAAATCGACATCGATCGGCATTTTCATGCATAATATTGTTTATCAAATGTGTTTCATCTTTCATCTATGTTTTATTGTTATCGATAAAACAGATTTCTATGGAGTATATGTCAAAAAATATTATTTGGCGTTTTTGTTGTCTTTGTGCGTCGTAATAATTTCAGTGTGATATCTTATTTACGTATATTCTAACCGCGAAGCTAAGTTGATGCAAAGTTATCCCAAAAAATATAAAAATGGTTGACCCGATTTTCGACTATCAGTTCAGGTTAATATTAATCGGTGACAGCACAGTGGGGAAAAGTTCTCTTCTAAAATATTTTACTGATGGAAAATTCGCAGAGGTGGGTGTATTATATCATCAAATAGGTAACTCCTGATCTCAAGGTTTATATTTTTGTTAAATTAATTGTTTTTTTTGCAGCTATCAGATCCCACTGTTGGTGTTGATTTCTTTGCACGGTTGCTGGAGGTGAAAGACGGAACGCGAATAAAATTACAACTATGGGATACTGCTGGACAAGAACGATTTCGTTCAATAACAAAGTCTTACTATAGAAATTCAGTTGGAGCGTTATTGGTGTATGATGTGTGCAATCGGTTAAGTTTCGAGCATATACCACTGTGGATGATGGAAGCAAAGCGCCACATTGAGCCACACAGACCAGTGTTTGCTCTGGTGGGGTGTAAAGTAGACTTAGTAGGGTCAGGAAACAAGAATGGAGCGAGAAGAGAAGTTTCCTGTGAAGAGGCTAGAGCGTTTGCAGAGCAAAATGGTGAGTTTAACTATCTGGCCCCTATTTTGCCCACCATGAAAATACTTGTTTTTTAGTGTACAAAAAACCTTAAAAACACTTTATTCTTACACAAAACTTTATTTTTAGCAAGGGCAAAAACTCATTTGATACTTTTTTATAAAATATTTTAACAATGCTCCACCATTCCGCAATGCTCAGAAATCTAGATTAATATTGTGGTAAAACCATAATTAAATCACTACAAAGATTCTTAATTAAGTACTAATTTTTATTACGCCGGTAAAGTTGCCAAATTCCGCTTTTCGCTTAATACCAAAAAATTTAAAATATGCCGCTTGGTTTCAACTTAATTGCTACAAGAAACGACTATTTATGTCAGGGAGATGATAAAAGATGCATTGAAGTTCTATTTTTTCTTAATCAAAGTTAAGTTTTAAGGTTAGGAAATATGCATGAATTATTTAAATAACGCAAACAAAGAACCTAATAACCTACATGTTTCGCATCTCCCCCACCTTAAATAGTTCTTTCTAGTATAATACTAATTTGGTTGAAATTAAGTATTATTTTTTTTTTAAATTTCATACTTGAGGCAACTTTACATAATGTAATTTTTATATTTAATAAAATGTAATTAGATATTTATGATAATGGCAGTGCTAAGATTTTTCTTACATTGTTACATTTTAATATAATAAATATTATAAATAGTGTTTGTGCTTTCCTTACTATAAAATAAGTTTTTCATTGCTTTTTTCCTACATGTAAATAGTTTTCGTGTAGACAAAAAAACTGCTGTCATATATCCATATTTACCATTTATCTTTGTAAATGTCAGTAGAATAGAGATATGGTTAGAATACTACCATGTCGATTTATTTATGACCATGTCTAAATAACATGATACATGAGTGCTGAATATTAGCGATAAAGTTTGGCGTTACAATTTTTTCTCAATGTTATTATTTGAATACACAACACTTGACCTTGACTATTACAAACTAGTTATTATTACAAAGGAATGTTGGTATGTTGTTTTCTTCAGCAAATTATAACTACATATTGTTATTGCTAAACATACAGTTACTTTTAACTACCTATTCTTAACCTGCAATATAAATATTTATAATTTCATCTTTACAAATTTACTGTAATAATACTATTTTTTATAATTGCACTTTAGAATCTTTGTTGCGTTTCATCTTTGAGGTTGAAAGTCAAGGTTTGTATTGAATATAACTTTTTTATAGAGTAAATTAATTCAATTGTTGCCAATTGCAAATTTTTTTAGTAAAATTTGCATATTCCGCACACTTACACCTTAATTGTTTAAGTAACACTTTGTTTCAACTAAATTGCAACAAGAAACAACTATTTACATGGGGGGAGATGGAAAAAATGCATAGTTAAATATTTTTTCAGAGTTAAAAATTCCCCGTGTCTTGACATGTTTTTACAGTTTTTGATCTTGCTGGTAAGTAATATGGGGGCTCCATCGAGGCCAGAGTTAGGTTAGCCTCTCAGAAACTGGGCATACTGTACAGGGCACGCAGATACTTTAATAGTACACAACTGCTAACCCTGTGCAAATTGCAAGTGCGCCCCACGCTTGAATATGGCAACCACTTCTGGTCTTGAGCCCCAAAGTACCTGAAAAACACCCTCGAACTCTGTGCAGAAACGGGCGGTCCATTTGATAGATTCTCCCGTTTTAACAAACGCGTTGCTATCTTTAGAGCACAGGCGCCGCGTGGAAATGCTATCCTTGTTCTACCGGTATTTCAATGGAAGATGCTCCGAGGAACTAGTGTCATTGATCCCCTCGGCACCGGTGCATAGTTGGGAACACGCCAAACGCTCGCCCTACATATGTACACGGTTGACATTTGTCACAGTTGACATGTCAGAACTGGTCGTTTTTACGACTCGTTCTTGAGTTCAACAGCTCGGCTGTGGAACGATTTGCCGGCCTCTGGGTTTCCTCCTTCC
Organism: Limnephilus auricula; assembly: GCA_951813805.1. NCBI lineage: Eukaryota > Metazoa > Arthropoda > Insecta > Trichoptera > Limnephilidae > Limnephilus > Limnephilus auricula. The sequence goes on from OX638401.1 coordinate 8,073,530, forward strand.
TACAACATGGGTCTCTTCAAGACCCGTGTTCACTCGTTTCTCTCCTCAAAAGACCCTCCACGCAGCTTCTTCAAAGATGACATAGGCCCCGAGGGAAATTATTTTCCTCAGGCCTTTCCTCTCCTGTATGGAGTTAATATAAAAAAAGATGTTTGCTGAAAGGTTCTGCTGAATCTAAAATATGCAAAAATTGTTTACATTACCCAAACTAAGAACCTAATAACCTATTTTGTGCATGTGTTTCGATCTCTAGCGATGTTAATAGTTGTTTCTTGTGCTATTTAAGTTGAAACAACAAAATTATTTCAATAATTTGGGCGTATTTAAAAATATGCAAAGTATGAAAATTTTAGCAAATTTATTGACAGGATTAAAAATAAAAGAGATATATGATTTAATAAATTCAACGATAAATCAGAATATGTAACTAAAAATTTCTTAATAATATCTGCTCACGAAAAATTGTACGTATAGATCACGCAATTAGAGTTGATGCAAACAATGCATGCTTGGGATTGTGCGTATTATTGCATGTAATATGTAAACACTTCTGACAGTGATGTCCTTGAAAAGCGTTACTGAGAAACAGCCTCTTCTCTTGCTTATGCCTGTTTATTGTTTATAGCGAAAAAGAAACAACAAAGTGTGTAATCACGCAATTAGAGTTGATGCAAACAATGCATGCTTGGGATTGTGCGTATTATTGCATGTAATATGTAAACACTTCTGACAGTGATGTCCTTGAAAAGCGTTACTGAGAAACAGCCTCTTCTCTTGCTTATGCCTGTTTATTGTTTATAGCGAAAAAGAAACAACAAAGTGTGTACATATTTTATTAATAAAAATATTTCGCTTTTCGTCAAATAACAAGTTTTCGCAAAATTTTTTGCTGCAATATCTTTATAGGTTATCAACTGTTCGGTATTAAAAAAATACCATGAAAAAGTTATCGTCTAAATATACCATGAAAAAGTTAGTGTAAAAACTGACAACTTTTTATTTTATTTAAAATCTTACAATAATTTATATAAATTATTATTTTTTAATCTCAAGTATCTTTTATTTAGTGCTAGATTTAATTGTGTTGTATGTAAATTGAACATTCGACTTACTCAATGATTTGAATAATTACATCGGTTGAATAAATGATAAAATTAATAAGTAGAATTTCTAATTGAACATTTAAGACGGCAACATATCTTTATCTGCATAATACACAACAAGCATGATAATTTAATCAATAATGCTACTTCTTTGAACTCAATTTGGTAATATTATGCTTGCTTTATTTCATTTTGACATAAATTACTCATTATCACAGCCGTGATATCAAATGCTAGACACACTCGATTAATCAATTGGGATATATTCTGGATTTTTGTTTTGCAGCTCAGAAATTCAGATATTTTAAGGTGATGCACCACGTCATGTAAAATTTGGGATCAGGCCGCTAACAATAACACACCTTATGTAGATGGCGATAAGGTTTAAATTCTCATTTAAAACTAGCCGCCTGTTTTGATTTATTAAAAAAAAACAAACACCAAAAAGCGTATTTTATTTTAATTTGCGAAGCTAAGGCTCAATAATTAAATGTTTTACAATCATTTTCTAAAGAATTTAATTTTCCACATTATAAAATAAAACCGTAAACCATTTTTTTATAGGCCTGATACTTTATTTTTTTCTGAGCTTTTAAAGACTAATAAAATAAAATCGATTTTTTCAAAGGCAAGTATGTGTTCTGCTTGCAGTATTTAATTAAAGCAACTAAAATATTTCTAAGCCATCTAATTTTGAAATTGCTTAGTAGTGCATCACCTTAAGGATGGGTTGTTTCACAGAATTTTAACAATTCCTCAAATTTCAAATTTCAAAGTCAAAATTCAAGTTCCGTGAAAGTTTTATTCAATTCTGTTCTGCTGAAAGTTTTAATTTTTTTTTTATTAATTATTTTACATAAAACAACTAAAAAAGTGAGGTGATGACTGATGCTAACGTTTATAATATATTTTTCTAATAAAATATGACTGAATAATTAAAAAATGGAAATTTTATAAAAGATTGACAGCAGTGTTTTTACAAAATACCTGTTTTAATTTTTTATGTATGCCGCTTTTACTAATTGGAAACTAACTTCCCCAGTTTTTGAGGCGGCGATTGAGTACTGAGAGAATACTGTACATTTAGGGTGGCGATTAGTACTGAGAGAATACTGTACATTTAGGGTGGCGATTAGTACTGAGAGAACACTGTACATTTGGGGTGGCGATTAGTACTGAGAGAATACTGTACATTTGGGGTGGCGATTAGTACTGAGAGAATACTATACATTTGGGGTGGCGATTAGTACGGAGAGAATACTGTACATTTGGGGTGGCGATTATTAGTACAGAGAGAATACTGTACATTTGGGGTGGCGATTAGTACTGAGAGAATACTATACATTTGGGGAGGCGATTAGTACGGAGAGAATACTGTACATTTGGGGCGGCGATTAGTACTGAGAGAATACGGTACATTTGGGGTGGCGATTAGTACTGAGAGAATACTGTACTTTTTGGAGGCGATTAGTACTGAGGGAATACTGTATATTTGGGGTGGCTATTAGTACGGAGAGAATACTGTAATCTTTGGAGGCGATTAGTACTGAGAGAATACTGTACATTTGGGGTGGCGATTAGTACTGAGAGAATACTGTACATTTGGGGTGGCGATTAGTACTGAGAGAATACTGTACATTTGGGGTGGCGATTAGTACAGAGATAATACTGTAATCTTTTTCTATTTTTATTATACATACATATTTCAAGGATTTTAGAGCATATTTTTCACTTTTTTAGAGCGAGGTTATTTTTAATACTTACATATTAATTTTTTCCTTATTGATCAAAAAATTAACATTAATTATCTCTGAATTACTTAATTATTAAACACAAATATTCATAAGAGTAATAACAATAGAAATCCTCATTCGCACTAATTCTTTGCATTTTTAATGTAAAATTTCAATACTAACAACTGCCTATCAACATTATTATTACAGATTAGCGCATACCCGTTAAAAATCACAGCATTATCTGATTCCTTCACATAATCAGTTCTAATTTTAAAAATGTCACTTAAATTCAAAGCAAATTTGAAATAATTGGACCAGAGTTACGCGTTATACACACACAACCGAAATTAGTATTTTTGATTAGACATACTTATCTATGCAGTCGGGGGTGTCACTTTTAACATGACATCTGTCGCTCGGACGCTGGGTCCGGATTTTTTTATTTATTTATATTTTTTAAATGCGATTTTAACCCTTATGTATAAAGAAAATGTACAAGGACAGGTCAGAATCGCTTGCGCCAATATCATTCCAGACATTGCTTTTAATATCAGCAATGCAGCTTCTCGGAATGCTTTGATATAAATTTTTTATGGTACATGGCCATCATGTGGCCAAATGACATCTGACATTCTAGAGGTTAAGGACATAAAAATAAATGAATTTAAAAATAGGTCTCTTTCGTTAGTTACTTTTGTGACACCCCCTGAAAAGATAAGTGTCATGCAATCCAGTCATAATGATTGTAGCGTCTGTTAATCGCAATGATCAATATCACTCACAATGTGTTGGGAAATTTTTAAAATAAGATCGAGTTCGTTGAGATTACACATTATTTATTTACATTATTGTAATGTTTGTAAATATTTAACTGGACTACAGTCCTTAATCTAGTAGGCTCTAAGTTAATCTGACCTGATCTGTCGGTATCGGTATCTACCTGACTACCAAATGCCTTCGGCTATCATGGGAACCGTTTATTCATTAGACACGAACAACGATAGGTGATATTGTTCTAATATAATACTTAACTGACATCTGTTGGGATATGGCAAAACTTTGTATAACTAACTATATTAACGAAATCTATTGAAGGATATTGAAACTACCTGACTAACCTCTATATTACAATAATGATGTTACCTACAATCGTCTGTGAATTAAAGAAATGAGCACTAAAATATTTGTATTCTTATTGTTCAGGTTTGCACCACGTAGAAACGTCTGCCAAAACCGGTGTGAACGTAGAAGAGGCCTTCTCCGTGGTGACCGAAGAGGTGTACAACAGAATACAGACGGGAGAGTACAAAGTGGAGGACGGATGGGACGGGATAAAGACTGGCTTCAACCGCCCCAACGGGCTGGACTTCAATCTAGTGGAGGCAGAACCCGCCCGGAGCCACTGCTGCTGAGAGGATTCCTGGTCTTCATTCAATTAGAAGTGTTAATCCAATAGTCAGATAGACACGTAGGTTACAAATTGTTGTATTTGTGCCTCACATAAATATTTTATACATCTAGATGGGTTCCATGACAATTTAACAGAGTCGCATTTCAACATCCGTTTGAAAACTCATTAAAGTGACAAAAAAAAATTGTACAATATTTTCTTTTCCAAATCAAGGAGTGATGAGGTGCCACTTTGTTGAGTTGTCCGGTTATCATCCAAGTGAAATGGTAATGAATGTATGAGTTATATTGTAAAGTTTGATTGACGAAAAAAACGACATTTAGAACTTTTAATTTTATTTTTTTTATTTTGATTTATTACTACTGAAGTGAAAATCTGATACTGTGGATAAATATGTGTATTGTGGATAATTTGATCGGTTCTGTGACAAAACAGAACATAGAAAAAAAGTGATAAAATGACATGAAAAAAAAAAAACTCACCTATCTAACCTATTATTTTATCTTGTTCTGTTTTGGCACTGTTCATCCATTAATGTTTTATACGGTTACCAATTTTAACTTACTTCGGGTGAAGATTGATATAAATTTCATTGATTTTCTGTGTTTGTTGTCCTTGGAGTCGAAAAGTCTTGTGTGAATTGGCAAAATCAGTTTTCTTTCAAATCAGTATAGATTACACTTCTTTAGATTGTTCAGTGATTCATGCTATCAATATGATTAAAAAATACATTTTCAGCAATCTCCTTTTTTAGTTAGCTGTTTTTTTTGTTTTGTTTTCAATGTTATGTAAAATATGCATTCAATATCCAGAGAGACATCTGATGAAGAGTTTTCTCTTCTACTTAACTTATATATTTATTATAATTATCAAAACACCAAAAAATAGTTTGGGAACAACAGTAAAAATAATCAACCTAAACTAATTTCATTCTAGTGATAAAACTATTTAATCGATTAATTTTAACAGAGATTGGTTGAATAATCATGGTTATATACATAATATTTAGTTAATTAATATGTATAGTTAATAAGATATTATGTTACATACTTTTACCACCTGACTTATTAATTTTTTTTAACAATTTTTTGCATTTTTTTCCAGAACCGATGTTTTAAGACCCTAAAAGATATGAAGAAAAGTAATCTCCATTTGACTTCTTCTTTGCAAAAAATATGAAAATCAGGCAAAAAGTGTAAATTTGCTTTTGGTGCATTATAAATAGCCGTCGATATATCAACTCTAGATACGGTTAATATTATTTACAAATTCGGTCAAATAATTTGGCCCACCAATGAGTAATTTTATAGCCAAATTCCCTATCCGATCCGTTGCCTCGCTTCGAATGCGTGGTATCTTGGGAGACAAATTTGATCCCTGCAGACCAACAACAGATAAAAAGTAATGCTTCTTGCGATATTTTGACTACGAAATAATGCACTTTCTTTTTGATAAACCAATAGTTTTGTTTTCAGTGTCATTTTTAACATCCATATGACCTGTCTAGACTTTGACTATGTAAAAATCCAATATATTATATATTCATTGGTTTCTTCATTAGATTTATCAACTTAACACACATTTTATTGTAATGATATTGTATTAACATCTGATTGTAGGAGTTTTACTAGGAGAATGTTCTACTCTCGTCTGAAAATCTGTCCAAATGTTTCACAAGTGTGTTCAAATTTATGGAAAATATAAGGTATCGTGATTGGTTTGAATGTTAAGATCTGACCATTTTAAAACTAATTTTTATGAAAAATATTACCAATTCCATTAGCCTTTTTTCAAAATTATGAACATGGGTATCTTTGTATTTATGTAATATTATTATAACATTAAGAACATTATAAACGATTGCAGCATAAAACCTTATTCTAGTCAGAATGTAAAATTTGCGTTCTTTGCGCCGTTTTACCCCATATACGGCAAAGTGGGAAATGTCATAAGTCGTGACGGAAAGGTTACAGTATAACAGATTTCATAAAGTACGTAACATAAAAATAATTTTTCTCATTTATTTTAAATTCAAACTTGTCACGAAATTTAAATTTATGTATAAACTGTAATTAGTAATTGTTCTAGAACTGAATATCAGTTATTTTGGTTATTGATTAATAATGATTGATTTAAAGAGACAATGCTGTAAAGGACAAAAGAACAATTAAACAAATTAGTGCCAATCTAATTTTTGGGAATTCATAAAAATGATATGACGATGGGTTATATATAATTAGTCTTGAATATTTTGAAAATAATTTGCCCAAACCCAACATATTCTTGTAAATCTTTAGCAATCGCAAAATTCTAGATTTTTCTATGTTATCCAATGTTTTTTTTTTGCATTTTTTTCTTTTAAAAAAAAATTACCTACTGGCCCATAATGCGCAAAATTGTTTGTTTTTACTTATCAAAAAGGTTATCCATTAATTTTTAGCCAATATGTAGCAGTTTTATTGTGGATAGTATTAAGATCTTTCAGCTACAGAAATGCATACTTTAGGAGTCGATCCTTTAGGTACAATATTGGTGAGCTAAAGTGAATGCTATTATTCAATTAGTCACTTGAATAAGTAAGTAAGGAAGATTGCAAATTCCCTCCCACAAATAGAAGATTAGGTTGCAAGAGATGTGATGGTGTCGTCTGTTCAATTGAACTTTCAATCACATTGTGTTACATATATTACATGGACACAGAAATGTTATTTCGTTCTTCTATATTCATAAAATTAAAATGCATGAAAATTAGTAATTCATAATTCATCAGTCCCATATGTATGGTTTTAAGTTGGCAATGTTTAAAAAAAGATTATCATACAGGATAAATAATTCAAAATACAAACATTTTCTCCCATATTGTTTGAATAAAGGAACATCAATTTATATAATTTATTGATTTCATAGTACATATTTGACTCAATTTGCAGCATGTATGAATAATTTCCCATGATTCAAAAAGATAATAATATTATGTAGGTATTGGATAAGACAAATCTGTTATTGTAAAAGTACACTTAATTATAAGAGATAAATGATATGTAAAGTAATATTGTTTTATATTTGAAGTTTTCTTTCATGTTATTAATAATATTTAAACTCACCTCTTGTTTAATTTTTTCCCACAAACTTTTGGTCGGAAAGTTCTCCAGTAACAAAATTCTTAATTATCAGGTTTTTACGTTTCTACTTTCATCAACACAGGAATAAGGAAATATCCATTATCTCTAAACATTAATAATCTCAGATTACAGAAAAAAAAATGAGTGTGCTTTAGACCACAAGACTGAAGTAAATACTTCTTTAGCTCCATTTATATGTATGTCCATATATATGTTTATATGTATAAAATATATATACATATTAATTTTCTACAAATATTTATTAAAATTTATTATCATTCGCCTCGCCCGATCAAGCCATGCGCATCGACGTCCGCTCCCTGCCGCGTCACTGGTATTTCAAAATACTGACTGAAATATTTCATGCACTGGTTATGAGAGGAAGAGAGAAAGAAAATGTGCGCGTGCACCTCTCTGTCTTGCTTCTACAGTGAGCCCGTCTGCCTCGCAACGCATTTCAATTTCCGTTACACATTGCCATTTACCCCCCAAATCAAACATGCGTAAAGAAGTATTTATTTAAAAAATCTGTATATTGCAGTTTGGCTTTTGACAAATATTTGAAAATTTGTCAAATAATCTTCAGCCATTTTCTCAAAACGTGAGAAATGCAGATACTGCATTTCTGTACAGTATAAAGAAATAGTGCTGGTAGATTTTCCATAATTTTTTATGTTGTATTGGAGTTTGACTCTCAAATGAGAAATGCAACACGTAACAAAGTACCTACTATCGTTTCAAAAAATTAAAAAAAAAAAAACAATTTTTCATTTCACACTTCTTCCTAGATGACACATAGGCCCTGGGGGAAATTATTTTCCTCAGGGCCTCCTGTGTGGAGTTAATGTAAAAAAAAGCCATTTTGTATGACCAGGTTTGAATAGACAGATACTTTTCCTACCTTTCTCTTTCCACTTCCTTCAGCCTCACAACATACCCCGATTGGGGATGTCATAGTCCCACTGGCTCCAGACGGTTGGAAACAGTCGAGATTATAAAAAAAATCACAAAAGCAGAAGAGAAAACATGGACCTCAAATACTTAAAGTTAAAATGTCATAAAGGCCGGTCTCTTGCGACCAATTTCACAAACATTACCATAAACATGGGGCAGGGCCACAACATATGTCATTTTCCATGGGCCACGGAAAGTTAAAACATTGTGGCCCCGACTTAAATATCCACAAAGTGTGTAAACATTTTCGTCGGAGGAGACGCCGCTTTTACTATGCTGACAAACATTCACTCACAGGGATGTCATGTCTGGTGTTTGGTGAAAAAGGGCATTAAATACAGCCTGTGTTACCTAAAAGCATTAGTTAGGGACATTAATTATGTGAGCAGTTTAAAAAAAATGTAGACCCCTCCCTTAGATTAAGTGGGAACCCCCCTCCCCTCTCCACCCTTAGGGTCTAAACACGTAGAAAGCGTGTTTCGTATTTCGGACTACCCGCGCACAGCGCCCGAGCACGCCGGCGGTATTTTGTACCGAGTTGCGGACATCTGAATCTGGCTTCACTGTGTGCGCTTTAGTACGTTTACATACAAACATTCTTGTCGGCCGTCGGCTGCCCATGCGCCGACTGCTTTACCCGCGTTCTACGTGTTTCGACCCTTATGTGAGAGTTTTTTCTTACTCTCAAAATAAATGTTTTTCATATTTCCGCAAATCGCGCCTTTCTTAAGAGAAAATCAACATGGCTTCTTACCGAGGAAATCAACGGTAACCAACTTACTCTCTTTCTCTCGACGGGTAGCAAAAGGCGTGGACTGTAGGCATCAGACGGACGTAATCTACACGGATTTCGCAAAGGCATTTGACCGAGTAGATCACGATGTTCTGTTAAGAAAAATGCACAAAATAGGTTTTAATCAACCCCTACTGATATTTTTTGCATCATATTTAAAAGATAGAAGCCAGTACGTAAATGTAAATGGATACGACTCCCACGAGTTCGTAGCTCTGTCAGGAATTCCTCAGGGATCGAATCTTGGTCCCATGTTATTCCTTATTCTGATAGATGACATTTAGGACTGCATACGTCATAGCACATGTCTCCTATTCGCGGATGACATGAAACTGATGATGGAAATCGAAACAGATGACGATTATTCCAAACTGCAGGCTGACATAGATTCAATCATGAAATGGTCGTTAAATAACAAACTTAATTTTAATACAAAAAAATGCGTCGTTATGACTTATAGTCGTTCACAAAATCCGTTATTCTACCAGTATAGAATGAATGGAGAAGTACTAACACGAGTAAATACCATCAAGGATCTTGGGGTGATCTTTGATCCCAGGCTGACATTTTCAAATCATATAGTGCAGCTTACTTCGGCTTGCTACAAAATTCTTGGTTTTGTAATTAGAACTTGCAAACAATTCAATAATATAGAAGCAATGACCGCCATGTTCAACGGAGTGGTCAGAAGCAAGCTGGAGTACGCTAGTACTGTCTGGATACCTTATCAAGTTAAATACATAAATATGATTGAACAAATTCAAAAAAAATTCCTAAGGTATGTTTACATGTGATCACACGGAATATATCCGAAATTCATGCATCACGTGGAACTGCTAAAGGAGACAAATTATCAAAGCCTGGAGACCAGGCGTAATGCCGGTCTCATGGTATTTGAATTAAAGTTAATAAAAAACTTCATCGATTGTCCATATCTCCTGTCATGCTGTGGCTTATTCGTTCCTGACAAATACTGTCGAACTCGGAGCCACGCCCTATTCTACATACCGCAGGGGCGGACAGATGTCATGGCTCAACATAGCATGACAAGAGGTATGACATTGCTTAATGCTCTACCAGCGGATATAGATGTGTTTAACATAACTATAGCATGTTTTAAAAAAATTATGTATTGTTAGTTGTAAGAAAATTGTACCATAATTGGACTTACCTGTCTGTCGTACAATTATAAAAAAAATAAAATAATAATAATAGCCATTTTTTCAGCAGCCAAAATGGGACACGAAGGGGGCACTTTCTTTTGTATCACAAACCTAGCGTAGCCGCTAAACTACTTGAAAACAGGGATGTTTTTCTTGCCTTGACGCAAGCAGGCGCTATAAAGGGGGCACTTTCTTTTGTATCACAAACCATGTTACACAAACCTAGCGTAGCCGCTAAACTACTTGAAAACTAGGATGATTTTCTTGACTTGACGCGAGCAGGCGCTACGAAGGGGTTACTTTCTTTTGTATCACAAACCATGTTACACAAACCTAGCGTAGCCGCTAAACTACTTGAATACTGGGATGTTTTTCTTGCCTTGACACGAGCAGGTGCTAATTTCAACATTACGGCAAAATACGTAATATTATGCAAAAACTTCATGTACGTACTTTAAACGTTTAAGCCTTTACGTAATTGAAGTAATTTATGCTTTTCCGTACAACCTCTTGCTCAGCTGCCCTCTGTAGATATTAGTCCCACCTACGCTCCATAGATATTCGTCACCGCTGGGACCATCATAGATATTTATCCGACCTTAGCTCTGTAGATATTAGTCTTCACTCTGATGTTCATAGATATTCGTCCAACATATGAGCTGTAGATATTCGTCTGACATACAGGCTGTAGATATTAATCTGGAGTCTAACCTACCTACTCAATGAATTTTACACATTACAAGTATTTCATATTAGAAAGTTTGGAACTGTTTTCGTGAGAAATATCCAATTTACACTTACCATTGTTTGAATAATATGTATTCTTTATGTCCAGAGAATTGAAAGTGAAAAATGGGAAAATGAAAACATGTGGACAAGATGATGTAATCAAACAATTGTTTATTAACACAGGATAATACAACTGCAGTGTGGATAGAATAGGTGAATTACATGGAGCATTCAGAATACAAAATAGGGCACACACCAAAAGTGCAGCTTCCGTAATACAACTAATCAAACTGATCACATTACATATATATACTAATAAGAAATAAAGCTTATTTATTCCTGTACTTGATCGTTGATATATACTTTTTTATTCAAACAAAGAAATACTTATCGCTCAATCTTTTACATTAACCTTAAAACAGCAAGCATGATCGTGATGTGTGCTGGAAACATGTCTGGAATCATGCATCGTCCTTTACCGCCACGAGTTTATAGGAAAAGCAAATCTTTGACAAATTAACCAAATCATTTTCATATAAAAGTATCACATATTACTATTACATTATTTGCAAAAATACACGTGGAAATATAAGTACAATATAAAACATAGTGAAAATGTATTATTTGGACCCCACTAAATTTAAGATTGAAATAATAAGGATGCAATTTACATAATATATTATCAGTGAGTAAAAAAATAATGCATTTATTAAGTCTTTTTAACTGCAATTAATTTGGGAACATTACTGTAGTGTGAATATCTACTTAGAGTTGCTACAAGATTTATAGAGTGGTCAGAAAAATTAGAAAACTGATAATAAAAATATTATATTATTGGCTAAATTGATAATCGTTGTCGAGGTTTATTCTCGCTGAAAATTGTAATCTATTCCACGGTTAATCTCAACATGAAGAAATGTATAGACTGACTGAACTACTAGTACAGTGATGACACATTCAGACAAGCTTTGTTCATAATCTCTGTCACTATTTTACACAAAATATGTATTATTTTAACATGAGTAATGATTTCTTAAACTGAAGAATGAAATTTAGCAAGTGACTGAATCAATTTGATTAGTTAGTTTTCAGCAAGTAAAATACAGTTTCAGTTTTGATATATTTCAAAAGTATTATTTTTCATGCAGGAAATTTAATTATGTGAAATCCAACACTTCAAAATACTCATTACGAAAATAACATCTTGCAAAAAATCGAAATTCGTAATTTTATCACAAATATGCAGAGAAGTATATTTTTTTGGTTATACCGACATTTATCTGAAATAATCACAGAATTTGGGATTCAATAAACTTATTACTATTCTTGCCAAATGAAAAAAACAAAAAGAAGCAAATTGAAGTACTACATTATCCCTGGTTGTTTTTTAAAATCAAACAATTAACATTTGACGTGGTTGTTAAATGAGTTTGTATTATTTACTAACGGGTAGATAATTTTCAACACTAAACGAAGCTAATGCCTCATAGTTATTTAAAATTTGGCTGATATATATTTATGGAAAGTAATAACATCAAAAGCACCAGAAATAGCAGAAAACACTCCGTCTGCTTAAATGCTTTGATTGACAGAAAGCATTTTTTACATATTATTGGAAATTTAAATTTAAACATAATTACTCATCTACTAATAGGTTAAGAACACAATTCTCTACGGATATAAAAAAAGGTATGTATATTTAAATGCAAATTGGCTGTACACTGTACAGTGTGAGCGTCACTATTCAATATGTACATTGTACCATGGTAAATACTGATTTGAACTCTAACAACGAATGGATCAGCTTAAAGGTAAAGTTAGGTAAGGTAATGTGGCAACTAGGTGAGCATTGGAACTCCCGATGATATGGTGAGTGGGGATATGGTTACCGTTGTGTACACATTGATACAATCATATTGATTAAACCCTATGTAGGCAAACAGACACTGGCATTGCGTGCTTGGATTATTGAGTCACTTTTCAATGAGATCACTCAAATGCCAATGACGCCTATTCAATAATTTAGGTTCTAAATTATAATTAAAACGTGTATAACAAATACCTGTGTTAAATTAAAATAAAACATGATATCTTTATGTTAGATTTTATGACTATTGTTCAAGCAACAATGTACGAACTTTACATCAAGATGTTAGAATATACTATCAGGAATGTTGCTCTTCACATGCAAACATAACACTATTCATTGTTAAAGAATGGTGCAAAATAAAGTGTTATTGCACATTCCAAATTAATTTACTTAAAAAAACATTAAAATTCGAACAATATTATAATGTGAAGTAATTTGAGCAGGCACTGATTGGATTTGGGAAGAAGATAAAAGTTTAATAATTTTATAGTTAATTTTGAAGGCATTATATTACATTTTGCAAATAAACACAATGACATCTTGAAAACACTTAAAAATGCATTAGCGTTAAATCACAAGTCTAGAAGTCTGATACGTTGTGACATTGTGTCTCCACTGGGTATCCCATCCACACAGATCCACCAATTCTCTTAGGGACATGTCTAACTGGGTTTGTTTGGGGCTAATACTATAATATAATACAGTGATTATTGCAATAATATATTTTCAACAAAGCCTTTACACATTTAACATAGTGAAAATAAATCTATCGGGTAAAGTAGGTTTAGGGTAGGTTTCTGCTAAAAATGTAAAAAAGTGAAAACTGATTGGTTTATCGTAGCGCATTACAAATTCAATATAAAGACTTTGTTAAGTCAATATTCTTCTTGAGCCGTTAGCCGTTACTGTCAATAGAATTTTGGCCAGATCATCGAAGAGACATAACATTGTTTGTTCGGAGACAAATTAACAAATTGATAACTAAATACCTTAAATAATTGCGCGGTCATGAGCCATATCAATCAACAGACTTGAAATAATCATCTTTGACTATCAACGGAAGCTTCTTGGCCAGTGTTGCTATTCTGCACCGCGGGAGAACCAGTCTCTGCGCCAGTCGGGGCATCCACCACAGCGGCCACCTTTTCCTCGATACACACATTGGCTAGAGACTGGGTGAGAGCTTCTACATCAATTGCAGGGGGCTTACTAGCATCAGGCACATCTGCCACTGAAATACAATAACGACAGAATGTTATTAACACCATTACCATTCCCAGCACATATTCCAACGATACTATGTGAAACATAAAGACAGGTAGACAATGAGGTTTTAAATTAAGATTGATGATTTAAACATACCTCCGGTGGCTGGTGCCGATTCTTCCGATGCTGCCGGCTCAGACAAAATGTTCACAACCACTTTTTGAGCACCAGGTTGCTGTCGAACAATATCTGCAAATGATGGAGTCCCTCCAGACACACTTATGATCGTGTCGTTACAAGTCTCCGACTGAATCTGTTCAAATCTTTTTGTATCGTGAACATTGACAATTTCATTTGTCGTGCTACCTGTGACATCCACTTTAGGGTCAGCGAGGATGGGAGTTTCGAGTTTAGGAATGGTGGGATCCTTAATGTCGCCTACTATGGGTGTTGGAACATTCTCTTGATCGAATGCGGCGAAAGCTTCGCAGGTGAAGGTGTTGGGGACGTTTGATATTCCAGCAGTTTCTTGAAGGTTCCCAAAGTCAGCCCAGCCGCTTTGTTCATTGGACAAGTTACCCATATCACCCCAAGCTATTAGAATGAAAGGATATTATTTTATATGTGTTTTGTGATACATGAACATAATGCTATGCAATAATTACACTATAACCCATAGATACTAGAAACGAGGGAGATACAGTATGGAAGTGAGCTGTCTGTTGCCGATTAACGACCAAACTGCACGGAATTTCACAGCGGCGGAACCAACGAAAGTTATGCGTTTGGTGTGGAAGTAGAAACAAAGTCAGGGCACCGTTGTGCTTACTGATGACGGTTCATGGCCTATCTCTCTTGTTTCTATTATCTATGCTAGAACAACATATTATGCTGGGCATGTTATAACTGAATGTGACAAAATCACAAATTCATATTGTATGTATTCATAATGACATATTGTTAGGTGATGCATTACAAAAAATGATTTTAATTTCACACATATCACATTACGTCGCTTATGCGGCAACATGACTTATCTCATTTATTTTTCCAAATTTAGATAAGTATGCAAAATGTTTCGTAGCTTCCTTCTGCATTGATCTGTATACTTAGTTTCAATAAACTCCCGCTAGACGCACTACAAATCGACTTATTAACATGACAGAGGAAAAACTTCCTTTCCCTTAGAAAAACTCATTAAATTTTTTGCATTTCCTGTAAAGTACAAAAAACTGAGATAGGTCATGTAACCGCTTCAGTGACTATTTAGGGATTACACAACATTGGAGTTCCACGACGATATGAAAAACAAGCACAGAATAAATGGTATTCATGCAAATTTAGTTTGAATTAATGTATACATTTGGACGCACATTGATTCCATAAATAATAATATTGAATGTGGGAGAACTTACGTGAAGAATTGTTTTCCGTAATGGCGGGGATGGGGGGAGTTACAGCGGTACTACCGTTATCATCAATCCAATCAGGACTGAAAAAATAATAATTAGGTTAAGACTCATTAACCAGCGGCCGAGAATTAAAATTTTAACTTGCGATTGTGCCCTTGCAACTATACAGGGCGGTTCCAATGAGAAAGATTGACAAAAGTTTAACTAATAACTCAATATCGACTTTATTTCATTCAAAATTTGCT
Organism: Limnephilus auricula; assembly: GCA_951813805.1. Taxonomy (NCBI): domain Eukaryota; kingdom Metazoa; phylum Arthropoda; class Insecta; order Trichoptera; family Limnephilidae; genus Limnephilus; species Limnephilus auricula. The sequence goes on from OX638401.1 coordinate 8,089,274, forward strand.
TTAATATATACCTACATTTAAGTAAGCAATAAAAATGCTCAAACGCGTGATGATACATTTTTTAATATTGTGTACTTCTTGTAAGTATTTTTTGATCATTTATTATTTTTCAACAATGTCCAAGCAAAATAAGTGTAAAAAAAAATTGAAATATTTTAGTCAAATCAGGGTTAAAATCACATTTTATTTTTTAATCTGACAGTTGTCACCCGCCCACCGGCGGTCTTACGACAAACGAAAGGATAAACCTGAACACATACCCTAAATAAATTAAAACAATAATCAAAAGGTGTGGTCAAAGAAATAATGATGTTTATACTCTTTTGAAGATTTAAATGTTATCATTTTTGGTATGCCGTTGAATGACAATGAATTTTCGATTGACAGACAAAATCTTTCGTAAGCCATCAAAGAGGTTACATTCATGAAATAAAAAGTTGAATCTATGGTGACATTAGCGCAAACGATTCTGATTTAGTCCTTTATACATTTTTCAAAACATAAAGGTGAAAATTCCATTGCAAAAAATTCCAGCATGGGTGGTATTAGAGTGCGCACATGTGCGCAAGGGCTTAGCACGTTCTTAAAAATAGTATTGTGAAAACCAGTTGACTGGTAAAATGCTAGGTTTGCTTGCATATTTTATAACAAATTTAATTTCAACTAAATAATAAATACAATAAAAGCTAAATCAATGTATGAATGTCTGTAATAAGTGCAGTTCGAAGACATCAAACGTTTTACCAAAAATTCCAGTACTTCACTTAGAATTTAAGATTGTATGAGAATTTTACTCACTGGAAACCTTATTATTCTTAACTACTTACAGTTAAACCCTCTTAACCGCTTGGGCACATAAACTTGTTTTCACGACAATTTAACATAGGTAGACATAAGAAGATAAAGTTTTCGCTTAAGATGTTTTTCTGCTTGAAGTTTGGTTTATTCGGTCCCTTGAAAACTAAATGGACCAATTTTTCCCACTTATAAGGTTTTCCCACCTAAAAAGTTTTTTCCGGTCCCTTAAAAAACTTCTTAAGAGGGTTTCACTGTATATAGAATTTTCAGATAAATCATTTGTAGTTTTCTTGTTTTACAAAATTTAAAAAGTGTGCATTTTTAGTGGTGATCAATCCTTAAAAAAAATTGCCATGAAGATGCTTTTAAAAGTAATGTTTTTGTAGATTATTATGTTTTATAGATTCTGTTATTACCAGTCATTATTCCGGAGCCATTTGTTGAAGGCATTCATGGTCCCGTACTCTGTGTAGTCGTTGAGCAGGTGGGCGAAGTAAGCGCCGTCTTCCAATTCCCCCAGATTGGTGGTGGCCTTGTCTTCAGCGTTCCCATTGTCGTTATCCTCCAAGATATTCTCACCAGTAATGCTACGAAAAAGAATTATAATCATTATTGATTACTGATTGGCCTTTCACCAGTATCCACCACTTTTGAATGTGCCACAAATATATACATAAATCTATATATATAAAAATGAATGTTTCTTTGTTTGATACTTAAGCGTTCCTAGACTATCATCATCCGATTACAATGAAACTTTGGTGAGTTGTTATGTGCACACCTGCGAAGATTTCTATATATAATGGTGGGATCTGGTGTAATGAAATTTGCATAAAATTTTACAATAGGTCGCATGCAATTTTGATTTTTTTGTGTATTTCATATAGTTTAGCGACAGTTAGGTAAGGAAGGAGGGGGAGAGGAATGAGGGAGAAGAGAGGGGAAAAAAGGAGAGGGGAGGAGGGGAACGAATGAGGGGGGAAACGGGAACGAAGGAGTGGAGGGGGGAGTCGCGAGAGAGGGAAAGGGAGAGGAGAAAGCTAGGAAGGTGGAAGGAGAACGTGGGGGGGAAGTGGGAAAGGGTGGGGAAGGTTTGCAGGATGGGGGGATGTAGGAGAGGGAAGGAAGAACACTTTATTTGAGTAGTGTTACAATGCCTGCCGGGTACTCACTAGTTTTATATAAATTAAATATAAAATAACACAAATTAACCGCTCAACGATGGAGGTAGTCAAGATTGGTTTCAGGTATGTAGGTACTATTGAAAGATGGCTGATGCCAAAAAGGTTACAAAAAAAAATGTATGTTATGAAAATGACAGATAATAAATAATGTATTAGTACTTTTTAATGTTGGCATGAGTCCAGTGATCTGCCACGTTGTTGCCACCAAAGGAACTAGAAGTATTTTCACACATGGAACTGAACATCTGTTCAGAGCTATCCGGCAATTCACCCATGGTGTCGCTGAAATATTTACAACATTTGTTAAGCACACAAATACAAATTCAAGTTAATGAAGTAAAGGAGTGCAGGTTTAAAAGGTTTTAATTGGCAACAAGAAGATGACCCACAGGAAGATGAACGTAAGTTAAAAAAAGCACAATGGTCCAAGTGAATATTTTAACTTTGACTTAATTCTCAAAGATTGCAATAGAATTTCAGAATGAGAGGAAAAGGTAAGTAGCCATGGAAACCGCTAAGCATAGCTATGGGCGACACCATAAGGCAAAACTACGGGGAGCGAAAAGCATAGCAATGGGCACCGCAAAGCATAATAGCAATAGGGACCGCAAAGCATAGCAATGGGCACTGAAAAGCATAGCAATGGGGACTGCTAAGCAAATCAATGGGGACCGCAAAGCATAGCAATGGGCACTGCAAAGCATAGCAATAGGGACTGCAAAGCAATGGAGACGGAAAGCATAGCAATGGGGACAGCAAAGCATAGCAATAGGGACCGCAATGCGTAGCAATAGGGACTGTACAGCATAGCAATGGGGACAGCAAAGCATAGCAATAGGGACCGCAAAGCATAGCAATGGGCACCGCAAAGCATAGCAATGGGGACTGCAAGGCATAGCAATGGGGACAGCAAAGCATAGCAATGGGGAACGCAAAGCATAGCAATGGGCACCGCAAACCATAGCAATGGGGACTGCAAGGCATAGCAATGGGGACCGCAAAGCATAGCAATGGGCACCGCAAAGCATAGCAATGGGCATCGCAAAGCATAGCAATGGGGACCGCAAAGCATAGCAATGGGGACTGCAAAGCATAGCAATGGGGACAGCAAAGCATAGCAATAGGGACCGCAAAGCATAGCAATGGGCACCGCAAAGCATAGCAATTGGCACTGAAAAGCAAAGCAATGGGGACCGCAAAGCATAGCAATGGGCGACACCACAAGGCATAACAATGGGGACCGCAAAACAGAGCAATGGGCACCGCAAAGCATAGCAATGGGGACCGCAAAGCATAGCAATGGGGACCGCAAAGCACGTCAAATTCCCAGTTGTGTCTGAGCTTCGAAAGAAATGCTATAGATGGTGCAGGGGAAGTGTTTTACCCGCTTTCGGAACGGAAGTGTTAACAAGTTTTGTTTTCGGGTTGTTTGGAAACCAGAATAAAAATATGGTTTAATTTAAAACCCATGCAAATAAAATAAATATTTTTTTCCCATCAAAAGAATTTTATGTATTTTGTGGTCAGTTTGTGGAATCCCATGTTATATAATTAATATAAATTTTAAAAAAAGCAATAGTTTTACTTACGTAATGATATCTTCCCCATCATTGAAGTTTATATCATGGTGTAGATATTCAGAAGTGTAACATTCCTATAAAAAAACATAAAAACCGCATTAAAATTAGAAAAGAAAAAATGAAATATTTTTTATTTTAGGAGAAACAGCAAAAAAAAAAAAAAACAACTATTTAATACATCTATTTTGGATGTCGGGAAGTGAGTTAATTTCCACTTCCAAGATTCCACACCATTCATACATTCATTGAATCAAGAAAACAAAATAGATACATTCGAAAAGGATTAATATTGTGGGATTACATGACTTCTGCAATAGTAGAGTGAGATAAAAAGAGCTCATAGTATAGTGAAACCCTCTTAAGAAGTTCTGGCTTAAGATGTTTTCCTGCTTAAGAAGTTTGGTTTTTTCGGTCCCTTGAAGACCAAATGGCCCAATTTATCTCACTTATAAGGTTTTCCCGCATAAGAAGTTTTTTTTCCGGTCCCTTGGAAAACTTCTTAAGAGGGTTTCACTGTATATAAGTACTCGTACTGGTTAATCTCTCTCTCTCTCGTCCCAGTCGTCAGCTAGAATTTTACTTCAATGACAAGCCAGAATAGAAGCTAGTCAAGGTCGCCTCCGTAATAATTAAATTGTGTTATAAATATTAACCTTTTTAGGATGATGTAGTCCACGGGTATTGCAAAAAATTTGCAATACCGGTGGACGGATAGATTTTTCGCAATTTATAAACCTCATTTTAATTGAATATAGTGTCACTTAAAAATACTCAAAGACGTAGATGTAATCTAAACAGTTCAAAGATAACAAATCAAATTCAACAATCAAACATTTCGTTATCTAAACAATTATAATAACGTAATATAAAATTCCGTACAAAAACAACGTACCGACCTCGGCGTCAGCCATTATAGGTCACATGATCCGAGCCGCATCTTAACGAAGAAGGAATGTGCGCCGATCACCAAGTTCAAACATATGAATCGGCGCCGTTATCCAACATCGCCACGCACATGTGTCGTAGATTCTTGTAAAACGCGCGAGAGTTTAAATTAGTAATATTCACATGTTTTGCATATTGGTTATTATAAGAATTTAACACAAGTACAGCTGAAAAATTGACAGATATTGCGAAGGAGAAAATATGGACATAGTATTATGTAGTACGATTTTCGTCTCAATCGAGTGTGAATTTACCGAGATATTAAGGTACAAAATTCAGTTTAACGCTGCATCATGTATAGATGACGCTCGTCTTTTAGGCATGCGATCGGTTGGCATGTATACATGACACTCGTTGTAAAAAGGTTAACAAACTTCTTGTGAACCTACTGAGTAATTACAGTAGAACCCCGTTAATTCGAAATCCATGGAACATGAAAAATCAAATTTTAAAAAGTTCCCACGTAATTCAAAATTTGTGATAAAAAAAATTCTAAAAAATTGATTTTCTCAGTCGCAAATTCAAATTCAGGTAGGTTCTGTGGAGTAAATTCGTAATAATAGGACTTGTTAATATAAAGGAGTACCTGTTGAGAGGGCTGAATTCCCTGCAAATTATTGTCAGCAGGATGAAAACCACCCTGAAAATATCCAAGAGAAAAAATTCTAAAGAATCATAGATTTTGATAATAATTATTACTTTACACAAAATACTGGATAATATATTAGTTATTGAATAATTTTTATATATATCTAAATAAACGTAAAACAAAAAAGTATGGATGTATGTATGTTTGTTCCTCTTTAATGCAAAAACTACTGAATGGATTTTAATGAAACTTTACAATAATATATAAATATTTAATTAATGTGTATAGGGGTAGTTAAAATCTATGGAAATTAAGCATCATACTTTAAAAAAAAAACTGTTTCTTTGGAAAACTTCTTAACTTGTTGAAGGCCAGCATACAAATTTTTTTTTTTTTTCAATACAACGTAAAATATTTGACAGTTCTCACCTTTCTTATGAATTCAATTTTTATAACATTTCTTTTGTGATATATTACAAAAATTACATCAAAATAATATAGATAAAACGAATCACTCAAATCTATGCTTCCCACAATGGATTTATATCAAAAACAATGAATAAATATAGACTTCGAATGTAACAGCTATCATATTATCAAGCGGCAGCCATTTTGTCCGCCATCTTTGGTGCCCGACGTGCCTTTAGCAATTAATATGAATTATTCGGAGTGGCTAAATGCTATCCAGTAACTCGTAATGTCAAGAACGAGAATGGCCCAAGCGATTCTAACCTTGTTCTTCATACAATTTCTTTATACATAAGGGGCAAAATCGCTTAAAACATCCGGACCCGCCGGGGGGGACTGCGGCCTACGAGAGGTTAAAAGAGTTTCACCGTATATAATATATTTATCTTTGAATTCTATAATAATAATTGGATAATTTTTGCACCGTTTTTGTGAAAAATCACCTCAAGGGCGAGAATAAGCCATTTGTTTCTTACGAACAAACAAATAAACATTTTACCTCAAAAACCATTGTCAAACATTGGAATTTATTCTTTTCGTTGTAAGTCGCCTGTAGCGTTACAATTGTTTACGTCGCATTTTCCCGCAACAGGGTGCAAAATTACACTGTCGCGCGTATTTCACGTGGAAATCGGTTATTAAAAAATCAACACTTGAAGAGTTTTACAAAAAAATTACTGCAGCGGAACTCATCCTCTCACAACGTCTATTGGCATGCTGATACAAACGGATTCTTAGAACTCTCACCTAGAGGGTGAAAGTTTGTACTAGAAAGGGCCTGCTTTTAGAAGAGAATTCCAGTTAGTTTTGCATGACATAACAAACCATGAATGAAACAACTGGGCCTTCTTAGACTCAATGCTGGTAGGTTTTAACCACTGATTTAGCTTACTTTACGTAGTATTCTTACCAAACAGGTAGAGTACAATGTGTTGACTTCATTCAGCCTTTCAAGCAGTTTCTCCCACAGATCAAGGTCCGGCATGGAGGTGGAGTCACAGGATATGTCAGAGCAGATGGCGTGCTTCATGTGATTGGCTATTTGTATCATGTGGCCCATGTAGCCAGGTCGAGCTTTCTCACTGGAAAATAAAGTTAATTTATTGTTACGAAATTGGCAGACTAAATAATGAAGATCATATTTCGGAAGCTGGAGATGAACTGGAATCTTATGGTAAAATGAATAATTTAAACGGCCATCTTGAATTTGAGTTCTCCACAGATGTGGTTCAAAATAAGCAATTTTGGAGGCCATCTTGAATTTGAGTTCTCCACAGATGTGCTTCAAAATGGACAATTTCAGTAGCCATCTTGAATTTGAGTTCTTTACAGATATGATTCAAAATGAACTATTTCAAAAATGATCTGAGTAGTTCATATTTTTGCGAGGAACAAAAAAAACCTAAAATTGAGTTTCAAAACCCACTATATCGGATTCAACCAATCACAAGCAGTTATTTTGCCAATTGAGTTTCAAACCCACCATGTCAGGTCAGTTGAGTTTCAAAATCCTCTACATCACAAAGTGAGTATGAAAATCTGCTACGTATATCCAATTTTTATCGAAATTACTTAAATACTGCTAGACATACATACAAAATTAACACTATTCGAAATTATATTACTTCAATTCATTAAATAAAAAATTGAAATGCAGTTGCTTATTTACGCTAGAGATGTGATAGTTTTATGCGGTTTTCTCCAAATCAATGAAAGTTGATATAGCGGATATCGAAATTACATGACTCATTTAATGGTTAGTGAGAGACCCAGTTAACCTGTCTTTCTTTCCCACAAATGACACATTTTATAATAATAATACTTGGATAAAATATTATATATATGTAGAATAATTTTCTCGGTTTACCCGCGTAACGTAGTCCTTAGAAGGATTTTTTAACTCCTGACGTTTCGGACAGATCTCACTGTCCATCTTCAGAGGCCTTATGTCTTGAGTTTTGTATTAAACTGACAGCTTGCGCATGTCTGTTCAGACCAGAAGTCAAGATTTAAGTGAAACGTCAGGAGTTAAAAAGTCCTTTTAACCCTCCAAGCCTCGAGCTTATTTGACTATTATATCTCTTAATTACTCTGTCAAATGCCGGAGAATTCTCGAGTATTTCCACATCACAATAAAATCTAAATAAATCGAATATTTCTAAACGTATCCAAAAACTAAAAACTGTTTTCGGAAGGCGATTAAATACGCTTTTAAATTTTATTATTACAAGTAAACATCTTATTTTAGAAATATTAAATTTTTTAATGCAAACATAAAAAAGTTTTTAAAATTGCTCACCTGACATACTTTTCTTTAAAAACTGAACGAAATTAACTGATAACGACCAAACAAGCACATTTTTTAATAGTCGAATGTATTATGAACATTATCATCACCTCACTTTTTTATCGTTTTATACGAAAATAATTAGTAAAAAATTCACAAAATCTTAAAAGTTTTTCTTGTTCGTGAGTGTTTGTATATTTTTTGTAGAAAATTTCAACACACGATTTTTAATGATTTTTTTACGAAATTACTGTGAAAATTGATATAAATCGATTCATTATTTCATTCACGATCAAAGCACATCATTTATATGACAATTTACGAAACCGTGAACCATATTTTCGTTAAAAACTGTCACATAACCTCAAACTATTGCTGCACGAGGCCTACAAGAATCACCTAGAAACACACGCTAAACCACTATATAACAATGTTTTATTTATGAAACACTATAATGCATACATAATTTTATGTGTATTCACTAAAAACCGGCGAGTTATCACAATATTCAATACTATTATAACAAATATAAAGCAGCCGAATTGAGCGAATTTCGCGACCATTCTGCAATATAAACATTTGCAAATGTATGGACTTTAGGATTCCCGGTTAAAATGTCAATTCGCATTAGTGATGGGATCGCGAATTTACGATAATGATTCGAAGTACGTACTTATTACGAGTTTGTTATTTATCGTAAAAATATTGAGATTTAATTGAAATAAATATAAAATATTACGTGTTTATAAATATAAGAATTAAAAAATAACATAAACTCAATTTTAAATTATATTTATTTACCTTTATAATAAATTATTCGAATTTTTTCGTAAAGTATTCAATATGAGGTAAAGTGGGTGACACCATGGGTAATATACCGCACTTAGATGTTATCCTTCTAATTTCGATACCAATACAGAAATGGCTCCACGAGTCATTGCAACTTGTCAGTCGTCCATCATAGCAAGCGTGTTGTAGTTGTCATTGTGTAAATAGAAGGATTTATTGTAAAAAAATTAAAAAATACAAGGTATGTGCCGAAATAATTACTTTGAAATATTTCAGAAGCCCATCTTCAACTGTGTGTTAACTAAAACCCCCGCATTGTAGCACGATTGTCGTTATATTGTTCGATTACATAGTTCAAGCCGTATCGTTGTGCTTGCCGGCCAGCCGCCATTTCTGATTTATTTGTTCGGTCGGTGCATGTGCGAATTTATATGTGTTGTGGGGTAATATTCCTCACTGGAGCTGCATAAAATGGTGGCGCGAGCTTTTTTTAGGGGGTTTAGAAGTTTCGGTTGTAAATTCATATATTTTGTGCAAGGAAAATAAGATTAAAAAAAAACAATGAAAACCCAATGGGTAATCTTCAATTTGTGGATAGGCTAATTATTCAGATGGTTGGAAATCATAGAGAAGGTGTAAAGACAAGAAAAGAAGACATTCGGTAGACCCAGAACAGCGGTTAAATCATGTCATAACGCCTAATGCGAAGAAAATGTATAGGGATTGCGTCGTTTGCGGTTCTGATAGAGAAGGAAGGCAAAGAAAACGAACAATGTATCACTCAAAAGTTGTGATAACAAACCGGCACTTCATGTGGGAGAATGCTTTGAAAAATATCATACTCTAAAAAATATAAGTGATTATACGATACGTAAGTAAGACATACATTTTTAATAACATTGGACCGAATCGTCAGCTTATTTTATTGTGATAAAAATACTCAGAAAGTTACATTCATATGTACACAGTTTTGCACACCTTGTAAACGCCGTGTAGAATGTTATCGAAACTTGTTATTTATTGCATGTCTTGTGGGCTGGTCTATCTTTTGTTTCCTGTATGAAGGTCGAAACTTAAAGTAAAGTGACCAATGCAAAATAAGATCCCGTTTACTGGCCATAAAACCTAAGCCAATCATTCGTTCACGAGTTCAGGTAGACACCCCCAGTGCGGTACAGGACAATTAGAAAGGAATGAATACCAGGATTTACATTAGTTTGTTTGTGTATTTCTCCTATATTATACAAATTAATGCTACGCAGCAGAAGGAATTATGCAAATAAAACACATTAATAGCACATATGTATGATTTAGCAAGTACTTTATGCAAAATATGTACCAAATGTATCAAACATCTTAATGGTCATACGAATTATCAGATAAGGTGCTCCGAAAATTATCGAAAGTATCGAAAATTTCATTTTTAAATAAAAATATTATCTTAAACAGTTAAAAAAATTTAAACCAGAGTAGCAAATTGGTTCTGTGAAAAAATGGTGGTAGTGGAAAAGGTTTTAAGGAACCCAAAAATAAAATCCCATGATAGTTTTTATTTACTTATTTATTATAAAATAACAAAAAGTAAACAAAAATAAATGAATAATTTATACCTATTACAATAATATATTTTTAAACATTGGGTGCACGATTGTCACGCGGCGGCATAAGTTAAATTACCGCATTAGACCGCCACTCGCCAAAACTCTCCATATATAATCAAATGACAATGTTTCGATTTTCGGAAGCCGGAAGTCGAAACTCGGAAGTCGGAAGTACACATCTCTATTGTTCTAATTCGCACATCTTTTTGACTGATTACCAGAATTAGATAAAACGTAAAGAAATCACATTTTTTTTATGGAATTGCTACATGTTTTTACTGAATAGAGAATTAGAATGTATGTGTTAATGATTTTTCATTAAAACACATTCAAATTATACAATTTTGTGGGGCAAAATGTCTTTCTAAATTGACAATGACGCTCGATAGCACGACACTCGTATGTGAAATGTAAGATTTACGAGAGATAAACCATATAAACAAAGAAAAAATAATACAAATGAGTAGGCAATATGTTGTTTTACAATAATCAAATAGTTAGCTTTCCATTTTTTTCGAATTAACTCAGAAAACTTGATAATTTTCCGATGACACATTGCGGTCGTAAAGCGCATTACCAATAATGGCGCATCGATTTCGCGGCGCAAGTTTGGTTTCATAAAGTCGTACATTTAAATTTGTTCGTGATAAATTTGAATATGTAAATACGTAATGTCATCTTGTCTCTTTCTAACGCTGTTTAAATCAAATTTCTCATTACGAGATTAAGGGAGATAAGATGGTTTTTATGAGACCATTCATATGGTGCTCATGCTGGTCGATATATCGTACAAATTGACTTTATGTCAATTTTATTTCGGTACGATATATCGTACAAATTAGCCTGACCGGTTAAGGACTACGTTATGCGGGTAAACCGAGAAAATTATTCTACATCTTACACCCGTGAAAACCTTAATCATAACATATACATATATATATATATATTATATAGCACCATTTTTGTAAAATATCACCTCGAAGGCACACATAACAGAAAGAGAAAATCACCCCAAATAAAGATTGCCTGTGTTTCTATTTTAGTGGGTAAAAAACCATTGTTTATGAATGATAAACAAGAATACACAAGAGCAATGATTTTTATTGCTTGTTTGTTATCTTACCAAACACAATTATTGTCATTAACAGTTGGGATTTGTGTGCCAGTAAAATAAAACATAATTTAATCCATTTATGTCTCAAAAGATTGAATGTTGAGGTTGTCATAAGAATGATTACAGAAAAAATTAACTGTAACTCAATTTCAAAGAATGAAAGTAAAAACTATACTTGTCCAGGTTATTTTATTACTACAGTGAAACCCTCTTAAGAAATTTCATGCTTAAGAAGTTTGATGTTTTCGGTCACATCCCCGGTTTTCCCGCTTAAGAAGTTTTTTTGCAGTCCGTTGGAAAACTTCTTAAGAGGATTTCACTGTAATCTACAAAATATAAGGTAAAAATATATATAAAACATGTGTGCAAAGGAATGAATGAAGAACTTACGGCTTGACATTTTCATCCCAGGCAGTGTAAATTCTTTTGATTAATTTACAATCCGTAAATAACTGTAAAAAGAGAAATAAATGATTATTATAAATTGAATACAATGAACATTGTAGAACAAAAAAAAATGTAGCCTGGGAAATCCGATTTGTTAGGCTATTGCATGTAATTTAATATCACAAAAAATCACACAAGAGTCCCAACTGTTCTCAATTGTACGGAGCCAGTGAACCAATATGTATTGGTCTGTGTTGATAGGCTAAAAGGAGTGAAAAAGAGAAGGAGATTGGGAAAAGGAAGGTTGCATACCTGGCTATGCAGATCTGGTCACCAAACATGGCTAAAACCATTTTCGGCAATATCAGAATGGGTATTACTTCAGTATACTCAGGATTGTTATCAGTTGGATAAGATTGCCCGGGTTCCTACCAGAGAGCAAATTGTCAAATGTAAATATTAAGCTGAGCTTAATGAACAGCAACTGAAATATCATAGGGCTCTGGGTGATAAGTACTTACCATTTTTGTTTCGATACTGACTTCAAGTCTCAATATCAGTGGGTTCATGGATTACTACCGCAGACCCGTTATTACAATTGTAAGATTGATAATAATTACTTGAAAAATCACAAAATCTGATTTTACTTGCCAAAATGAACCTTAACCACCCCTAAGCTTGTTTTCACTACAATATAACAATAGCAGTCAAGTACCATAAGCTTGTATTCAAGCTAATGCGTGTGTTCCCACAGAAATCGTTAAAACTCTGTTTTTGTTCTAGTTACACCCCTAAAACAAAAAGGAGAATATCTATAATAAACCGCGCTTCACATCTCTATTCAAAGTTATCCATAGAAATAGATAAAAAATACTTCTTTTGTAGAAACAGTTTTCACCGGCCAAATTGTAAGAATAAATCCAAATTTTGTTAAGCGATCGCCACACTTCTCGCGAAGTTGATCGAAATAGATAGTGTGGACACGCACTTAACTTCGCTTCAGGCAACTTCGCCTTGCTTCGTCCAACTTCCGATTGTGTCGGCTTTTGCGCCGAGTCAAAGCAATTCAAGCGTTCCGAAGTTCGAACACGAAGCGCCTAACCACACTACTCGGCTCACTTCGTCATCAACTTTGCGAGTAGTGTGGCGGCCGTATAAGACTTAAGTTAATTTTTTATTAAATATTTATGTATGAAATGGTAGAAAAGTGAGGTGATAAAAATGTTTATTATACATTTGTATGATAAAATAAGTGTTTTATTACATTATCCGTGATTTAAAAAAATAAATTATGTTTACATTCTAAATTTTAATATTTATTTGTCGTCATACAATTTGAAAGTGTATTTATTCACTTTTCAAACACAGTTTTTCTGGTAAAAAAAATATTATATTATAGCAACAAACTCTATCGCCGTTCTTCCATGGAGCTACCTTCAAGCGACGCGATCGCCGCTCGTCTGTGTTTTCCATACAATTATTAGTGTTTGAAAACGCCGCTAGGTGCTACACTAGCAAATTTGACAGGTAGCGGTAGCGTCGCTTGTGAATAGCTACGTGGAAGAACGGCGTATCGCTTGCCTAAATTCTTGACAAATCAGTTCCAATTGTGAAAATGACACTTAAATTCAAAACAATTCTAAGTTCATTAAATCATAGTTAATATTAGTGATTGAAGAACAAGGAAGTGATCGACAAACTGGTGGATGCAAACGATTAGCCATAACTTGTTAAGTTTGTCTAGAGTAGTCTAGACTGTAGTTAGAAGTCATATAGAGCATTGTAGAAATTTATTTTAAATTTGTACAGCATCCTTGAGAACGGCACTATACAATCATCCAAATATTATTACAGATTCAATCATAGACCCAGAAGGGTATTACTGTAGCAGCTTTTATTAATTGAATTTTTGTATCACCAGGCAACTGTAATGCAACGGTAACAAAAAAAAAACCATCTCACATGCTTTTTGTAGATCTCCTTCTGCGAGGGGGCATTGAGTGCTTTTTCGATGATGCTCTCGACGTGCGCGTGCAGGAAGTTGTTCCACTGGAACTGGAAGAACATGTCCAGCAGCAGCGTGAAGACCTGGTGCTCCACGACGGCGGTGGTCACGGCCGGGCTGTCGGTGTCCACCATCACCACCAGGAGGTGGGCCACGGTCAGGCGGGCTACTCCCACGGCCTGCTCCTTGGTCAAACCCTGAAATAAACCATCAAAAATAAGCCATAATGAAACAATTTATACTGACAATGCAGACTTTTATCTAGAAAAGAAAATTGTTGTTAATTTTGAATTAATGTACTAAGAATGTCTGATGACCGAATTCCGAGGAAAATACTGAGTGCCATTCCAGAGGGTAGACGTCCAGTGGGCCGCCCCAGACACAGTTGGGCGAGGCAACTCCAAAAACCGTGCGAGGAGGATGGGTCTGCCATGGATCGATGCCGAACAATCGGCGCAAGACAGGGACGTATGGAGGAGCATTGTCTATGCAATGGGTCCCCGACCCGAATAGGACAAGGGGAAGAAGAAGAAGAATTTTGAATTGTCGAAAATTGTTATTTTTAGTTCTGTGTAAACTGCTTATGTTAAACATCGATTCTATTAAAAAAACAGCGAATTTATTAAAACCTATTTATGTATGTATAAGTCTGTTTTCCGAGTGGTTCAAAACTTGTCTTTTATTTAAAATAAAATATGTTGTTGTTATTTTTATTTCTGCATAAACTGCTTATGTTAAACTGCGCCTATCTCAACACAGGAGTTCCTGTGAGACAGGAACAGCACATCACCACGTAATTTTAATTAAGAAAGAATAATATATTTAAAATAAATAAATTTAAAAAAATAAATTTAAAAAAAATAAAAATGACTACTATTATTCTGTTTTTATGGGAATTTAAAAGTCAAAAGCGTAATGGTTTTATCCGTTCTTATTAATATCGTAGATTTTTCCCACCTTCTTGCAGATGATAACCAATGTAGGAGTAAACAATTATGTGTTTTATTTTTGACATCCTTGAGTGACTTTCATCAAATAACCTAGAATATTAATAATATGTCCAACTCCAGTAAAGTATTGGCAGTATTTACTTGTATTAGCTGGCAACTCTGGCCACTATAGGCGCTAGTGTAGCGTGGCATAATCATGCATAAAATCCAGTTAAATGTATGAAAGCAAACCGAGCCTCACAACTTGTGGCGCCAATGTAGCAATCTGCCATCAGAATGCACGGGAAATGTCGGAAGTTATTGTAACTATTCTGCAGTATGCTTACATCCAATAGAACTTATATCCCATTTTCCTATACACAATGTACTGCATTTTTTACAAATTCTGTAGAACATATCCCCTGTGAAAGAATAGAATTAAGTGCTGTTCAATTGCTTGGAGTCAGTAGAAAGATGACATCCCAAAACACAAGATTTACATAGTTAAAAGTTTTAAAAAAAGGCAAATCAGCCAGAGATTAAGGGTCAGCGTAAGCTGAGATTCAGGCGGCGCAGTATGTGCAGAATGTACAGGTGCAGATTTTGTAATGTATGAACTTGTATGAAACAACGTATGCTGAGAGGCAGACATCATTTCATACAAGTCCATACATTACAAAATCTGCACATTCGGCACGAGTCTGAATCTCAGCCTACGCTGACCCTTACACTCTTTTTTATAAATCTCCTTTCTTATTAAACAAATAATGTGGTATCTTGTCTAAATATGTGAATAAATTGGCATTTCAAAGCTAGTAACTTCTGATAATGTTGTGAGTTGTAAATAGAAGCATTGACATATAAATTCCAGACAGGAAAAATGTACACAAGATTAAAATATGTACACTACACAAGAGTTCATCAGCCCCGAGCCCGTGGTTCTACACTTCTTCAGTGTTATTCTTGGAATATTCAATATCGTCGAAAGATAGGTAAAGGATTAATTTTTGTAAAAATTGCTTACATTTGGTAATATTGGCGGGTCTTTCAAGATATTCACAAATTGCGGAAGCCAGGGAGTGACAATTTCGGCAATTCTGTGAATCTCTTCTTGCTTTACTATGGGTTGCTGGATTTGCCTGAAATTTTACATTGAATGGGATCAAAATAAAGATTACAGTGAAATTAATTACCCTTTGGTTAGCGTATTTAGCCGGTTATCATATCTGTTACAAAATAAATTACAAAAAGGTTTATTTGGTAACCGATATGATAATTACCAGATATTATAATTATTTATTTTTAGCCTCATACATTCACATTTAAACTACTTGATTGAAATCTGGGGAAACGTATATGATAAGTGATGATGTTCAATGAGCTTAAATTTTCTTGGTAATTTTCAAAATTGGAACTGATTGTATAAATTCAGACAAGCGATACAATAGGTACCTATCTACTAATATAACATTTTAACAGAAAACTTTTTCATTCTTTTTCAAAATTTGAATTATAATATCCAGTGATTTTTCATGGCTAGTAGCAATATATTAAAATTAATGTGATATGTTCGACAGAAATAATAACATTACTGTTGATTTTTTGTTTACATTCTTACCCGGTTTCATCGTTAAGCAACGTTAGCAAAACTTGTATTCCGTTGTAGATGGAATTTTTTCTATTGTTTTCCGGTGAGTTGAAGATGGATTCCAACAGCTGGTTGATAATTTCCGCCGACAGGCATTTGGCGAGAAGGGGATTGTAAAATTTGTGACCCCTGTAATAGAAAGATACAAAACTTTGTACAGACAATAGGCTAAAATAAATCATAGATTATTAATCGTACCTTATTTCTACTTGAAGTGATTATTAAATTTATTTATCAATCAATAAGACAGTGTTGAAGACAATTTTACACAAAATAATAGTGAGGTCTTTGAATGTTGATAGCTTTGTAAGTCAGTTATTTTTTGTACGTTCCGACCTTCCTCTTTCTTCTCATCCGCACTCCCTCAAGCCTCACAACACACCCCAATTGGGGATGCCATAGACTCACTGGCTTTGGACAGTTGGGATTCTTGTGCATGGTGAAAGGGCAGAGGGAATTGGGAGAGGAAGGAGATGGGAAAGAGGAAGGTGGGGAAATACTCGGACTAATGCCATTTCAAGCAATATATTGATTGTGAATTGTGTTCTTAACACACTTCAGGCAGGTGAAAACAAGGAACATTTTAGAGAAAATGGAACTTGTTTTAAACAAATATATCTTTGAAAAAAATATGTACATTTGAATGATTTTTTTTGTACATTAATTATAGCCTACTTTGTGTTAGGACTCCATTAACAGAAGCTAAAGACAGTGTTGTGCCGTTTAGTCTCATTTTATGTGTAAAAAAAATTAATTTTATTACAATAAATTTGATTTCACTTTGGTACGAAGCATTATAAAAAAAAAACAATTTGGGCATCTCCAGTGCCAAAGTGTAAGCTTCCTTTTGATAAAATATTTCACAAAAGACAAGGAGATAAGAAGATGGGAAGACTTGTATCACATACATATATATTATTTATATAATTTATACATATACCAGGGTGGCCACAAAGAAACGGATTTCAAAATTCCCTGATAATTCCAGGTTTTCCAGGGCAGTTTCTACATTTTTCCCTGATATGTTTAATTTGATATAAGGGAATATCGTTCGTTAGATAAATAATAAAGGGAATTCCGTCATCTATAGCATTTATTATTTCTTTGCAGCACAATTATCTATTAAACCACTGGGGCGATTTTTGGCTTATATGTGTGCCATTTTAAATGTCTAGGATTGCTTTCCGGATAAAAAAAAAGCCAAATAATTCTTTATTTAGCAAAAAAAAAAATTAAAAATATTTGTAGCTCCCACTTATGTTATTTTGGTCTTAAAATGAAGCTATTGAAATGCTTTATCTGTTATAAGTTGTAACTTATAACCATAGATGTTTCAAATCTGAACTTCGTAGACTACTTTAGAACGATGTTAAAAATATGTATAGTTTTTAATATTTTTTTGACGCCAAATTTCTGATCAGCTGTTTACGGTTAAAATTAAGTCCCTTTTCCAAAGATATGTATCTTTAATTATCAAGTATACCACTGACAACAATACAGAAATCGAAAATATTCTATTTCGAACCCCTGGGGTGCTATCATGGTTGATCGATACGAAGTTACCGACCGATTGTCGGTAACTTCTCATCGTTCTCTAGGACAACTGCAGATCGCTAACGTACAAACGACAGTTGATATAGAATATATTAAGGACACTTAGTCATTGTGAACTGTCACCTATTCGTTTGTGATCCGCAGTTGCCCTAGGGAACGATGAAAAGTTACCGACAATCGGTCAGTTATAAACTTAACGATTTTTTTTTATAAATCCTACAAATATGAAATAAACGGTAAAATACAGGTTAATTCATTGGCTATATAGCACTTTAATAAGTTTTTATGTCTCCATGTTAAAATTGAAAGTATAATTTTTTTAATGTTAGCGAAAAGTTTTAAAAATGATCGTCTTGTAAATCTCGAGCAATCGAAACAAATTTATTTATTTCGCGTCGTCGCCCCAGTGGATAAACAATATACACTTGTTACTTTTTTTCATCATTTAGTCAAAATGAACTTCAGGAAATTTAATATTAATTTCTGTCAAAAGATTGATAAATAAACAAAGAACCAACAAACAATAATACATTGGGACTTACAAGTCAGTATTTGGCTCCCGTCCTTTTGAGATAAAATTGCAAATCAGTTGAGACGCATTAGTAGACCGACTAGTCAGCAATCTCTCATCCAACTTCTCAGCGGCAATGGGAGGCAATAATTCATCCAAATTCTTTGTAATTTCAACGGGTCCATTCGATACTACGTCTTCAGGCACAACAGCATTAGATTCATCAGTTTTAGATCCTTTTAGATCTTCAACAGCCTTGGTCTCTATTTCTTCAACAGGTTTGGATTCTTCAACAGGTTTGGATCCTTCAACAGCCAAATTATCACTTGCATCCTCCTTCGGTTCAGCCTTAGTTTTGGGGGTTTCCTCAGATGGTTGGTTGGAGTTTGCTACGTCCAAGTTGACAACGGCATCTTTGGGAATATCTGCATCGATCGCGGCTTCTTTTACGTAAGTTGTTGTGTACGTTCCGCAAATTAGAGCTATTAACTTTTCAATTAAATTTTGTGAATCTAGCCACTGAAAAATAAATTCATCATTAGTACAATAGAATACTGACTAGATATCAACTTCATAGAAAAATCTTCAAATTTCAAAGTCCCTAATGATTTGTATCACAATTAATATATAAAGATTTTGATTTCAAAATTTTAACAATAAAAGTAATTACGTATAATACATAATATTATCAAAATAGAAGCTTGGTACAAGCTAAGAAAACTGGTCCGAAGTAAGATTACAAGTATCTGTTTATGTAAGAAAAATCAGACATCATTAATTTATTAAAATAAAGCGCATCATAAGCTTCATAAATATGTACACATCATTGAAGAAGAAGATAATACTAATAATTCTAAACCAAATATGAAGAAGAACAAGACACAGAAAAAATAATAAGGTACTATTCGCAACTGGGAATCGAAGCCAGGATCTCTTGTCTTACAGGGACAAATGCCTTAACCAACTCTGCAAAAAAACAGTTCCTTTTTATTTTTATGTGTCTTGTTCTTTTTCATCTTTCGTTCAGATTTATTAGTATTATCTTCTTCTTCAATGATATATTACATTGATGGGTATAACCTTCAAAAGTTATTACAACAAGTTATTCTAATAAAATTGAATGTATACGTCACATTAAAAAAATGTAGTTTGGGTAAAGAATTTCCAAATTCAAGTTGTTTTGTGCTTGGGAAAATTGGTGACCGGACAACTCAACAATGTGCAACTTCATCACTTTGAAAAGTTATCATACTACAAAAAAATACATAACATTAAAGATTTGAAAAATAAAAAAAATAAAAAATAAAGATTTGAAAAATAAAAAAAATTAAATACGAGTAGGTTAGGTTATTGGATATTAATTTTTTTTGTTTTGAAAACTTTTAATAACTTTTCAAAGGGGTGTTGAAATGCCACAATTTGTTGAGTTGTCATGGAACCGGGTAAATTATATCTGGAAATATGATAGAAATGTTTTGTTTGGCCCAGTTTGAAATAATAAAATGTGTGATTACTGGGCTTGTCCAACTATTGAATGTTGTATTACCAAGATTATGGCCTATGGAAAAGCTTATATCTTTTCAAAACTTACGGTAAGTATATTATTTTTCATATCATCGACTGGGACTTGAGTGATGTACTGCAGGGAGTTCATGATTCCGGAGGTGCCGATATGTTCTAAAATTTTTGGTAAAAAATCTGGACAACTCTTGAAAAACTCAATCACTTGAAGGCACATTAACTGGTAGGTGTACCAATCCTAGAAAACAGAAAAGCAAAGACAAATTTAAAAAAAAGATTTTAATTGGACATGTGAAGTGAAGCACTGAGAAGATTATTTGTCTCTACAAATATGTCAATAGTTACAGTACGTGTCAAACTTAAATGCCGACCTGAACAGTCACAGTTACAACAGGAACAGTCAGTTTACTGACTTTACAATGACCATAAGTGAAAGACAAAAAAAAGATGCGTAAAAACATTTGTGTGACAGAGAAAGGCGTGGCATGCCACTTTTCGGACCTTAAACTCGCCTATAGCAGCAATTTCTGTATCATCGTCAGGTAAGTATTAAAGTTTGGCGTGTACTATACTGTAATTAATATATTATCTTCATTCGGATTTGTGAATGTGACCATTTTTTTTTTGACTAATCATTTTCTCGAATGCCGAATATTTGTTAAAATGTTCTTTTTGGAAAATATGTAATATGTATGTATATGTAACACCGCTTACAATATAATATTAACTGCTTATTATACATATACAGTAAAACCCTCTTAAGAAGTTTTCCAAGGGACCGGAAAAAATAGCTTCTTAGGCGGGAAAACCTTTTAAGTGGGATAAATTGGGCCATTTGGTCTTCAAGGGACCAAAAAAACCAAACTTCTTAAGCAGGAAAACATTTTAAGCGAGAACTGCTTAAGAGGGTTTCACTGTATCGTAGTTTTTCTCTCTCTCTCTCTCTCTCCTGAACAATACAACTTTTGCAAAAGTGATATTTTAATACAATTCAAGTTGCAAATATATAAATTGGGCCATTTGGTCTTCAAGAGACTGAAAAAACCAAACTTCTTAAGAGGGTTTCACTGTATCGTAGTTTTTCTTTCTCTCTCTTCTGAACAATACAACTTTTGCAAAAGTGATATTTTAATACAATTCAAGTTGTATATACATAATTATCTTTTCTGAGTGATTCATGAATATTTGTTAAAATAATTAGAAATGATTTTAGAATTATAGTGATTTATTTTTGGGATGTTATGCCGTGTTGTGCTACCTCCTTCTTTAGCCAATGTTTCGAACAACATTACAGTGTCCATTATCTGCCCTGATGATGGATGCTGTAACGCTATCCGAAATGTTGGCTAAAGAAGGAGGTAGCACAACATGACATTCACTATAATTGTTAAAATAACAATTGTTTTTGACAATATCTAACAATGCTTCCAAAGACAATACTACGCACATGTGTCTTGGTTTTTTCTCTGTCGTTGGTTTGTTCTCTCCTGAACAATTTGTTTTACGTCGCATTTGCAGTATTGCATGCCGAATTACGATAAGACAATTTTAAAAAGATTGAATTGACAATTTTTAATAAAATATATATAGAGAAAGACGACTTAAAAAAAATACAGAAGATAAAAAAAAAGTGCAAACAGTGAGAAATTTGCATTGGAAAAGCAAAGTAACTACAATAGTTATGTTACCTCAAAAAAAAATTCACTATAATTGTTAAAATAACAATTGTTTTTGACAATATCTAACAATGCTTCCAAAGACAATACTACGCACATGTGTCTTGGTTTTTTCTCTGTCGTTGGTTTGTTCTCTCCTGAACAATTTGTTTTACGTCGCATTTGCAGTATTGCATGCCGAATTACGATAAGACAATTTTAAAAAGATTGAATTGACAATTTTTAATAAAATATATATAGAGAAAGACGACTTAAAAAAAATACAGAAGATAAAAAAAAAGTGCAAACAGTGAGAAATTTGCATTGGAAAAGCAAAGTAACTACAATAGTTATGTTTCTATAAATATGTATGTAATATATTTCTGAAACGTAAAACACTTATAAAAAAGATTGGACCGACAATTTCCATTGACAGATTGCATCGAGATAGTCCACCATCAAATAACCTTCAATGATTTTGTAAGCTAATGACTATCAGCAAAGCAGATCTAATTGAACTGATAATTAAACGAGATAAATAAATTATTGATCTAAATTAAAACAAATAACTTTGTTTAAACCACTAATATAATATTACATTACTACCCTGACGAAGAAACCATCGGTTTTGAAACATGTAGGTAATTGTGATTATATTAGTGGTTTAAACAAAGTTATTTGTTTTAATTTAATTCAAAATGACGCCACAAAGTGATTTTGCGAAGTTTGAAGAAAAAATTATTGATCATTATTCATATTTATAAATAAAGTTAAATCCAGTAGTATTGAATTTCGTCAGCATTTTTATACTGATCAATGATTTATTTTTAATTTCTAACATTAGAAAAGATGAGTCTTTTATAAAGTTAACAAATTTAATCTTTACAAAGCTGACCGTTTCAACGTAATCTATCCCATCACGTGGATTATTGCATGTGTTTTAGTGAAACTTCATGGATTAAAAATGCGACACCTGCATATGGGGATGCCTATGGGATATAAACGTATATGTATATGGGATACATATGGGATATAAACGTATACACAGGGGGCCCCGAGGAAAAAAATCCAGTTGATTTGTCAGACATCTCCAAATACTAAGTTTTGAGATAATGAGGAAAGCAATATTAGAATGCTTACCATATGTAAATCAAATATAATATTTTAAATCAAATATTTACACGTTTCTTTGACATATTAAATGTGTTATAAAATAATAACAGTCCATTAGTATGGCATATAAATATCACACTAGTGACCCAGAAAACATCAATATTTGAGCCCTTGCCCGGAATAATGTTGTATCCAACAAAACTATCAATGTTGAGTTAATGATGAAATAATGTTGGGCATATTATTACGCATCTTTTAAGATAGGGATTATGGTAGTGAAAATTTTTTTGGTAAATTTTCGAAATTAGTGGCCACGGTTATTACGAATAATTTTTAGAAAAAAACTTTAGATTCTGAAAAGAAAAATTTGCATTTTAATTTTCAATTGCGTAAAATTTAATTTCACTTCGCGAACCGATACGTCGTTAAACCGCCACATGCCGCTGTCATTTTGTTATGTTGGTATACCCGATATATTACCGTAACATAACGAGGAGCTAGAAATGACACTACTACGCAATCTATGCGAATTAGGTAAGTACTAGTTTGGCGAAATTCTGGAAATAAAATACAGTAAAATGAATATAGACCTTCAGGCACGTTTTTTTGCATTAATTTTTTTATGTTAAAAGCTTTACCTAAAAATCTAAATTAAACGCATTGGTCGGAACCGGAAACGATTTTTTGAGATGTATGACTAACTAACTTAAAGATTGATATATGTATTTAAAAATTTAGCATAGATTACCTGGTGTGCCGTACTGTGGGTAAAGAGCACTTCAATAGTTTTAGCAAAAAAACTGGCTAGCAGGGGGTTGAGAGGGGGTTTGGAGTCCAGGAATGAGTACAGCTTCCCTAATATCTTGGGGTCCCCGGCTATGTTTTCACAAAGAGTAGGCACCTGGAATACAACACATACATATGGTTTCCTCATTGAAATAATAAACAACATCACAATATGGTTGTAAAATGTGTTTCCACTTGAATAACACATTCCTTTGGCAATGTATTGTATTGTTCGCAAATTAACCCATTAAGAAATAACTTATTTAGAAAAATGCTTTCGTGACTGAAAATGGATTCGCAATATGGTTGGAAAATGTTTTTTCTGCTTTTAATAATGTGTTTAGTAATATTTTACACTGTTTAACTAATAATGAAAGAAATGTTTAGGAATAATTTACACCTTGAATATTGAGGGATTTATTAATTAATTGTGAAATAACACAAATTAATCAAATAAAAATTATTTGCATAGTATTATTTGCTAGACCTGATAGACAGGGTTAGGAAAAAGAATGACCACCGTCATACCGTCTTCCAATAGGGATATGGTAAACCACTTAGATATTATACAAGGTTCGCGCACCCAGGAAACTTTCAGAAAAAAAATGCAAAGAGAGCATAATTAAGTACCCATTTCTATTATTTACTATTATCATAAATAAATTGGACTTACCCTACTGGCAATAATTTCACAGGCCATGGAAGAGTTCCTGTACTGTTGGCGTAGATCCATATTGTTTGGAGGCTCCTCTACAATCAACTGGATTAGTTCGTGAATTGTGTTCGGCCGCGCAAGGCTAGAAAATAATTGCAAATTGAATAAAATATAACTTTAGGTGTCATCAATGAGAACTCTGTTGAATAAAGGCTTACCAATTGCAGACATTCTATTTGCTGTCAAATCTAATATTTGATGATAAATTTATGTAGTTACTAAGGCATGAAGGGTGTATACAACACATTTTGACAGTTTTCTTATCGCGTTAACGAGCTAAATACTTTGCTTGTGTTAAGACACTAACTCTTCGAAGTAGTTACACTAACACCAGAGATGATGGTGCCTTTTGCTGCGCAATCCTCGTTAAGAGATGTCGTCCCCGGAAACTTTGCAAATTGTACAACTATCAAAATAAAACGACAAACGGATAGTCATTTAGCAACGCTTAGGCTTGTATGTAAGATGTTTTAATAACTAAAAAATAATAAATCGTGTTTTAATAATAATAATTCAATAATTTGTAGTTTCTGTGAAAAATCACATCAGGGGTGCTGTTTAATTAGGTAATTAATCCATTTAATACACAAAATGGCCAAACCATTGAAAGCCAACATGGCCAAGCCACAGGCATGGACAAACCATTGAAAGCCATAGAAAATCACATAAATTTAACAACCGATAATGCACGATGGGACGCCTTTTGATATCCGATGAATTTTGCCTTTTTATCTTAATAGTCTCGTAACACTGACTTAACGCAAAAGATAACACAAACGATACAAAATCACCCTTCAGGTTGCTTCATTTGTGGTATAGCAACAAAGTTTATACAAAATTTTAAATTTTTAACCATTCTCAGTTAAAATTGACAGTTTTAAATGCTAGAATGCAATAAATAATTTAAATTAATTTCTAAATTTTTTCTTTATTTTGTTTATATTGAATATCAATTTATGTTAGATTTCTTTCAATTTCACCAAGGTTTTCTGTTTTTATTATGTGCTTTTGTTGTAACATTTTTCTCTCTCATTGTATTATGTTTTCTTTATTGTTATAACTTTAAGGTATTTGTAAAATGTTTTGTAAAATAACTGTGATACTTCTCAACTTATAAACTACAATGCTTTGCCCATTATGGCTTGTAATAAACAAATAAATAAAACTGATCAATTTTTCGTTACATAATGGCTAAAAATCTGTCTTCCTCTTTCATTGTGAATTGTTTTAAAAATGTTTAGACTTTGTACAGCCGTTTAAGTTTAACTTGTAGAAACATACTCATATTCAAAACCATAGTATTTTATTATAAGACTTCATTGATACACCAAGAACCTCTTCTTAATATTTCGTTCATCTCAAATTCACTTACAATTCCACAAGCTGTTTATTGAGGGTTTTGCATTCCTGAAGGATATCATCTTCATCCAGTAACTCAGTTAGCGTTACATTCTGAAAAGAAATTGACTTGTTAAAGAAGCAGTGGGCGAAGATCGAGCAATCAGATATTGTGTCTGAGAACTTCGGCAATAATGCAACTCACTTATTTGAATTATCTTGTTCAATTTACTTTTACTAAATCATTGTGGAGCATTTACGAAAAAAGGAAAAGAGGTTATAATAATTAATTTTTGTAGTATTACTTGTACTAGCAAATCACTGTGAAGGTTTACTACATTACTGTTATATGATAATATTTCACGGGAAATAAAGAGTAGGCATCAGGAATTCGTTTAGAAACAGAAACGTTTTGGACAAAGGATAAAGTATCGATGCTGAATTGATATTCCTGACTTCATTTTACATTGCTGAGCATTATGATACGATAAATAGGTGAATTACAGTTATTTTTTGAGATATAAGACAATACACCTCCAAGACAAAAGACAATACAACTTTTGTTTTGTGCATATTGTAAAAAAAGTTGGCACTTATCAATTCTACAGCTATTTTCATAAATAATGAAAATAAACAAGTCAAGAGGAGTATCTTTTTTTAAATTTGAGCGCTTCTCCGTTGTTGAAATTGAATAATCAATGTGCATTATTTGAAAATGAATTTGCAATTAAAACAACAAATTAGTCGTGTATTGGTGAGAGTAACCTTTGCTTGGATTAACACATACGTTTTATATTTTACTCCAGCAACTCAATTAAAACAATATTGATCTTATCTACTACGTTATTAATGTAAAATATCGGTAAAATGTGTTGCGGAATATTCAACAATCAGAGGAATGCTGGTGTTTTCGAAATGACATTCCCGTTTTTAACCAACCTCATTTTCCAGCAGGGTGTTGATTGGGGACGAAGTCATCTGAATCTCTTGCCAAAACATTTTGCCGGAGTTCAATATACATCAGTTTAAAATATAGTTTATTGTGAAAGTGGTAAAGTTACTTAAGAAAAAAAGTAAACTTAGCAAGCAGAACATGTCATTCATTTCCACAGTAGAAACATTTTATAGAAAGATACACGACTACACGGAAATAGCGATGAGCAACCAAATATCGATCTTTGAGACTGGGGCAGGTTGTTACTTTTTTTTCAATGTTTTATCGCAATAATTCGGGCTTGGCGATGAATGAAATATGGTAATTTAATGCTGTTTTGTATTTATTTAAATAAATACCCAGCGTTCGGCTTAATACCTATTATTTATCAAAGGAAAGACTTCGTGGTCAGAAAACACAACACATCAGGAAAAAAATAGTGAAATCAACAGCAAAAATATCGGGAAAGACTAATGGAAATATTAAATTACTGTTCATGCGTAATCTTATCAATGAATCCAAATGAATCACGGTATGTTTTTAAATGATGTGTTGTTATGTGAGGTTTTCAATTACCACATTATTTCAGCACTGATCGAATGTGTGATAAGATATTCCCCCAGTAAATTAAAACAAAGAGGTATTTCATCTACATTACAAGTACCAGGTCTAAAATTATTAAAATTATGTTGCCAATAGTGAATAGCAAGGAGATTTTTACCTCATTTGGAGGAGTTGGAATTGTTTTAGGAGGAGGTCCAAAATGCTGGATTCGGAACTAGGAGTTTTTTTGGTTTATTGAGTAGATTTTTTTCTGGTAATGAAAAGAATAGATAATCTAGTTTAAATGCTAGCTAGATTACACGGAATGGAACATTTTATGCTTACAGGGAAATTAATCAGTAAAATATGTGCGTACCTCATATACTCTTTGAACTATGATGTAGATAATTTAGAACCATGAACCCAAAAGGCCGTGGATAGAGCTTTTCCAGAATAATTAAAAGCCGCGGGGTGAGGGGGAAGATGTACGAAAAATTCTAAAACCTACAAACATTTTAATGATATAATCCATTACTCGTCAAATAAACGAAAAAATCGTAAAAATAGTTCATTATAATATACCACTCTTTGGATTCAAATCATTTAAAAAGTTTGTCATATAATAAGAAAGCACAATATGTTTAGTCTTCCTCTTAGTGGAAATATAATCTCGTATGCCGATGACACAGTTATCATCATCAAAGCAATAATATCGAAGCAAGGACAGATGTGCCTATAGCTGCGAATAACGATAAACACTTTGAAGGAATAATTTGATGATAACTTACGTCTTAGTGTAGAAAAACATCATACATCCCTTTTTACCTTAATGACTGTCCCTGCCTCCAACGATGACCTCCGTGGTTTTGATGGCATCTTTGATCGAGGGGTAAGGCTCTCGACTCGCAATCCGATGGTCGTGGGATCGAATCCCGACGTGGGCCAATAAATTTTATTTGATTAATTTGTGTTATTTCACAATTAATTAATTAAAAAATAATCTATAGTGTATTTGCTACACATTCCAGAGTAATCCAGAGTGTAAGATACTGTCAGTATCGCCCTGGTGTAAGACCACCATTCAAAATTGAAACATTGCTTGAAATGACTTAAGCTGTGTTTGGTGACTAGATCTGAATAGCCGGGTACTTCACCGCCTTCTTCTCCTCCATCTCCTTCCCCTCCCCAATACCTTCAGTATCACAACATATCCCGATCGGGGATGCCATAGTCTCACTGGCTCCAGACGGGAGCAGTTGGGGCTCTAGTACGGTATTCACGTAAATTAAAAAAAAAATAACATTGGGGTGATGGTACACAGTCGGTCATGTGTGGGAGGTGAATGTAACGATAAGTACAAATTCTTCAAGAGTACTTCGGATGTCGAATACGTAGGGATCACCATAAAAAGTAATAAATATGATATTTAAGAAACATGTTAATAACTGTGTTAAAAGAATTAGATAACTCACTTATACATTTTTATGATTAACAAATATTTCTAAAACTTTCCAATATTAAGGGCCAATAATACCCGCCCAAAAAGAATAAGAAGGAGATATACGACAATACGAATGTTGGAGCCAGCGCGTTAATATTAAAAACGTAAAAATTCGAGCGAAAATTGGGAAAATGTTTAATAAAACACAACTCGTTTACAATAGAGCAAAAATCTCTCTTCAACACCTAAAGTAGCATTTAAAAAAACACTTTAAAGAATTTTTTCATACTTGTAAAATAACAGAAACAAATGTGTAATTAATAATAATCTTAATCTTTGGAGAATACTTTGCGATTTTTTTTTATCGAGGAAATATTATTAGTAATAGTAATAACGTTTTGGCTCTACAAATCTTCAGATATTATCTTAAAAAATTACTTTTTTTTTTAAAGAACTTAGAAACTTAAAATGTTCAAGGGACATATGTTATAAATCGGTAGAAAATCGAAATTCCGGCCCTTAAAATGGCTTACTTTGTTCTTATACAGTCAGTGTTGCAGCATGGTGTAATTGCACGTGGAAGCATTTATAAGACGTATCCGATAGTAATAACACAAATAATGTTATATTCTTAAAAAACCAAGAGATTTTTCCAACCAGTGAACCTTTTGATAAATTTAAGGTAAAAGTTTTTAAAGAATCTGAACCATCCTCAACGCAAAGTTTAAGACGTAGAACATCTGGGAATATATATGGTGAAACCCTCTTAAGAAGTTTTCTAAGGGACTGGAAAAAATAGCTTCTTAGGCTGGGAAACCTTATAAGTGGAATAAATTGGGCCATTTGGTCTTCAAGAGACCAAAAAACCAAACTTCTTGAGCAGCAAAACTTCTTAAGAGGGTTTCACTGTACCTACATATGTGCAACGATCATATATGTAGATACATTATATCGATGATTTTCAGATACATTATATCTATGATTTTCAGATACATTATATCGATGATTTTCAGATACATTCAATTGATATTATTGTATGTATTTTTACTAATTGTCGAATATTTTAAATACCGTTACTTTTTTTGTAACTATACCTACTATAGTTATAAGCAGTTTTTTGTAACTTTATTATTTCCAAATATGACTAGTAAATAGACTAGCTCACCAGTTAGACCGGGATTATTTCTCTACTAACTGGGTAATTAAAATGGTTAATGAAATGATAGGTAATATTTTATTACTCTGTATTTATTTAATTTTAATTTCCAATAAATAAAAAAAAGATGGCTGCCAGGCAATTTCCTCTCTACCTAGATTTGGCTTCAATACCATTCATTAAAAATCGCACTAATGCTCTGTCCAGGGCTTTTTAGGTTCATGGTTAGAAGTTAGAAAGGCAGTCTATACCATAGAACGCCTCACAGAAATAGAAACCCTATGACATGTTGAATCAACTTCAACATTTGTTCTATTCTATATAGAATTGACGACAGAACAGCAAGCAAGTTTGAAGAAAATACAATAGAGCAAGTACGCAAGCTCAACAAATTCTTTCTATTTTCGAACGGTTTGTTCCATGAAATACAGATAGATAGACATACCATAACACAATGTCTGAGCATCATTTCGACGAGCTGGAGGTAAACCGCATACAGTACACGCCAATCTTTAAGACCTGCCTGACGTTGATCAGAAATCGTCGCAACAAGCCATTGCCTGCCTATTTTTACCCATATTTCTCTTTCGCTTACTTTCAGTGTAAAGTCACTAACTGCATGAGAATGGAATGTTCAGGCCGGTCTTAAAGATTGGTATGTACTATAACAATCATTCTGTTTTGCAATCATTAGTTTGCAGCGTAGTCCATTGTGGAACTTTTCTGTGAACTTGTCTGAATTTTCGGTTACAACCGAAACTACAAATACTATCACATTGGGTTGCATAGCAATACAAAAGTAATAGATATTTATAAGGAATCAGGGATGCGCCATGTACACTTTAATAAAATATTCAAATAACTACAAAGGGTAACAATTATTATAAGAAAATAATAATTAGCCTGAAACACTCATCCATATTGAAAAAACCTCCCGAGAAAAGATACATGTCGCCGTCGGGACTCGAACCCGCACCCCTTTGATTGCCGGTCAGGAGCTCTACCATTAAGCTACGGCGGCTTATCTCATACCCGCCAAATGATTCAATATATACTAGTGTTTCATTCAACAATTACCTCTTATTACATTTTTTCACCTGCAAACAACCAACTTTATTTTTATATGAAAAAGGCATATACTCTCCCATGGATGAGTGTTTCAGGCTAATAATTATTGCTTATAATAATTGCTACCCTTTGTGCTATACATAAATAAATCTTGTCTTAAAAACATTAGTTTATCAATTAAAAATATTCATATAAGTAATATAATTAAAAATATTTCTTTTGCTTTCATAATGCCATATATTCCTCCGTGGTATTATACAGGGTGTCCGAGGGTAAAGTTAACTTCGGGTGGTGATTCTACATGATGGTAGGAGTAAAAAAGATTAACAACTTTTTTTCGAAATTCCAACTTTTTTTTTTCCCATAAAAAAAGATGTACCTATTAAAAATCCTTAGTGTAAGGTACAAACTTACCCAATAAATTTGCTGTGAGTCAGCCGGGCGCGTTGTGGCGACCTTGTTTTTGATTTATCGTAACAGCGGAAAATACCTAATAGTGCAGGCCGCACACGCCGTACTAATTTTATCTATTTACCAAAAAAGTACCCCTAAAAGTTGGAATTTCGAAAAAAGTTATTCTACTTTTTTACTTACATTAACCATGTAGAATGATTTCCCGAAGTTAATGCACTTTCCCCCGGACATGCTGTATATTTGACATTGCTTAATTTCAACATTTTTTTTTTATTCACGGCAAAATTATCGTACCCTTAAAGACATTTAACTTTTTTCAAACTCTATTCAAAGTACAAAGAAATTTATTCTCATATAAAATTATGGCTAAGCACGTGTTTTTCTTCCAGCATGTTAAATGGAAATGCGTACCGCAGCTCGTCTACTTAGCCACAGTGAATAAAAATAGCCTACTCTGTACTATTCGTTAATTTTTTTACTAAAATATCCCTATACTTACGATGAACATCGATGTAGCAAAATGTCTCAAAGGACGTTGTTCGACTGATGTTTCCGGTTTGAACAGAGACATCTATTATCCATTTACTGTGTTCAGTGGAAAAGTTGTGAACCAAACCAGCAAAAATTCTTGAAAGAAGCACAAAAAACGATATGTTGATAAAGTCCTCTTACTTGATAGCTTCGTTCAAACCTTCGAGAAGCGTGTAACATATGAGCTAGACAAGTCGTCGCCTGCGTGCTTATTTGTCCAAACGACCATTTGCAAGTTGATGAGGTTTTCTTTCATTATTTCAATGAAACATTATGATAGGTGTTTAAGATGAAGCTATTTCTGTTAAGGTAAAGGTCTCGTTAGTTTAAATAATTCTTAGTTAAGTGATTAATTATCGTTTTTGATAATTAATTTTTAATTTTAAAATGAAGATTGAACAAAAACTAAAATGGAGATTGGACAATTAAGCACTCAGGCGACGAAGTGAGAACAAGTACCAAGCAATTGTTGAACATTCTTGGAAATGTCCAAATATATTATTATGGTCGCAAATAATTTCATACACTTTATTTTGCCCTTTTCCACAGCTAAATTATTTATTTGCTAATTTCTGTTATGCGCTTTGTGGACCAGGTTATGAGTTTGTAGAAAATGGGTTTAACAAGGTTAGCTGTCATGGGCCTTTTTAGAAAAAAACTTGATGGGCCGCTTTCAAAATTTTAAACGTGTGACGTAGCATGAAGTAAAAAACTGACACATGTATTGCAGTTAATTCAAATCTTTCAGTGGAAAATGGACTTCAAGCTACGTCACAAATTTTTAACCATTTTTAACCGCTTTACCCTCTCGATGAGCTAACCTTGTTAAATGCATTTTCTACGAACCTCGGTGTGGACTGTCTGGATGAAGCCATTAAGTTGTGTTTGAAATAAGTATGTATATGTGTACGTGTGAGCACTGTGAATGTAGTAACAGGGGTACAAACAATTTTTATTGTTTGTTTTTATGGATAGAGTAAGGTTTTAAAATAAACATGAGGTTATGTTTTATATTATTTACTTTCATATTTTTTGAATACATATGCATGTATATAATAACAGCTATTTTGTTTCTACATGAACATAAAACATGAGCATAAATGTAATATACTCTGGTAATAATTTCAATCTTATTTACAATGTCTTAAACATTAAATAAAAGTAGGTTACCATATATATCTATTATGTTATTGTGCATTAGAAAATTGAAACGACTCAGATGATCAAGCCTTGGTAACAACACATTTTTCATTTTCTATAAAAATACCATTTCTTCATAAAATCTTCATCAAATGTTAACTTCTCTCAAAATTAAACGCTACGGAAAATACATAATTGGGTTAACAATAGTAAAAGGTCTACGTAACAAAAGTTCTTACTGGAACTAGCTCTCACCAGCAAAACCAGAAGGATCATAAGAAGAGTTAAGTACTTGTCATAGAGAAGGTGCCCACCAACCGTTGTGCACTGTTCTGTACAGAGATTACACTCTGCACAGAGATTGCACTCTGCACGGAGATTAAACTCTGCATGGAGATCACACTCTGCTCAGAGTTTGTCTTCTGCACAGAGATTGTAATCTGCACAGAAATTGCGCTCTGCACAGATATTGCGCTCTGTACGCACTCCACACAGAGATTGCACTCCACACAGAGATTGCACTCCACACAGAGATTGCACTCCACACAGAGATTGCACTCCACACAGAGATTGCACTCTGCACGGAGATTAAACTCTGCATGGAGATCACACTCTGCTCAGAGTTTGTCTTCTGCACAGAGATTGTAATCTGCACAGAAATTGCGCTCTGCACAGATATTGCGCTCTGTACGCACTCCACACAGAGATTGCACTCCACACAGAGATTGCACTCCACACAGAGATTGCACTCCATACAGAGATTGCACTCCACACAGAGATTGCACTCCACACAGAGATTGTACTCCACACAGAGATTGCACTCCACACAGAGATTGCACTCCACACAGAGATTGCACTCTTTAAAGAGATTGCACTCTACACAGAGATTGCACTCTACGTAGAGATTGCACTCTGCATAGAGATTGCACTCTGCACGGATATTGAATCCTGCACAGAGATAGCTTTGTGCACAGAGATTGCACTCTGTACAGAGATTTCACGGTGGAGAGTTCGATCAACGAACCTTTCTAAATAAATATATCCAACGGATTTATTCATATTTCATAATATTTATTATTCAACATGTTCTTTATACATTAATTATTGACTTGTTTTTTTTTAAATATAAAAATTCTTAATTAATCCCACGTTAGTAATACGTGGGAAATTACTATGTATATTATTTATTTTGCTAATATTATAAAATGTTATCATTGAAGCAACAATCTTATTTACAAAAAGAATAAACTTTAAATATCATTGCATAAAATCCATAATGTACAACTACGTTATTTGGCCAAACGGTAACAATAATTTAAAGTATGCAACATTAGTAATATATGTATCAAGTAACTAGGAAGACGTAGTAATTTAATGTCACTACTTTGACCGTTAGGTACAGCAAGTTAGGGAAATATTCATCAACTGAAATCTAGGTTACAAATAATGAAACGATTTTGCCGACTTGTTAATTAGTATCTATACAGTATCAATAGTATACATAGTAGATTTGCAGATTTGCCTTATCGAATTCTAATGAAGAGTTTAACCAAACAAATGTGCTCTCAGCTTTTGACTTCAACACAGAATAAAACACTGCTGTACTTTATGCTACCATAGATATATGTATTTATAAGAGCGGAATAAACATAATATATTGCTAAAAATTATGATATTTAAAAATTAATTGCCGCAATATAAAAACAAAATTTTAACAATAACCACCTGAATATTGTATAACTTTATAAAAGCCTTCTTATTGAACGCACGGCAGATGTGTAAACATAATATTTTAATAGAAGAGCGAGACTTTAATTTTGGCACTTAAAATAGATAAGAAGCTTCTCTATTCACTGAGAGCTTATCAAAAAAAACTTTTAGTCAGCTGAAAAGATTACAAATGAGTCAAGGATGTTCAGAAAGGACTCCCCATTCAACCAAAGTATGTTCTATACGTATTAGGTAAACAGAAGGGAAATCTCATAGAAGTTGTAAAAAATGGTGATTTCAATGGCCACTCCTGCCATCAAAGCCATTATTGATCAGTTGTTTTAAAAATAAAATACAGGTATCACAGAGCACAACTAAGAATAATGACTTTGTTAATAAAATAATATAATACAATACCTAATGTTAAAATAACGCAATGCATACGGAATCATAAAGTGGTAGATTTATTGAATGGTAAAATAGAGAGAATATGGCGTCTAAAAGAGACATGGGATGTGTAGAAGAATGAAGATTTTTATGTTTTCGATTTGTTATTTTCTAAACTCTGTCTATTTAGGTTTATTCATTCTAAGATTCTTGCTCACAAATGATTTTCTTACAAATATAAAGTTAACGACATCTCATTGATAATGGGAACATCTAACATCCTTACTTTTAACCAAAGGAGGATTGACTTGACAGTCTGACGAGATAAATACTGTTTCTGACTTATTTCTCGCTACAACTTTGCTACTGAATATTGAATTGAAAGTCCGAGTGATAAATATTTATGACTACTTCATCTCGCTAAAGATAGTCGAAAAGATAGTATTTTAAAGCACTCTTGTAAACGAAGATGAACGCTTCTCAACCGAGGAAATCCCTGAGACATATTTAAAACTATTTTCTATTGTCTCTACATTCTTAACATCACAGAATTTATTAATTAATTATATAATATAAATATCTAAAGAAGATGTTTCCCATAAATACAATTTACTAACATTTAAAATTTAACAAACCGAATACTTGTTCAAGAACAAACACTTCTAATATGGAGAATATTTCTCAACTAATTTGCATTTTATATCCCTATTAAACTCTCTGATGTTCATCCTTCTCTTTGTTAAAAATGTATATAATATTCTGTCTTACTAAAATAAACTCTTTCTTGGAATATAAAACACCCAAATAAATCTTTACACAGTTAATCTAGTGAAACGATAATTTTATTATAATATTAAACTTTCCACAATAATTTATAATATATATATATTTGGTAATGATATTTAATAAAGTGATATTTATTATTTTTGTCGAGGGGATGATGTTAAATTGTGTTTATAGTGGATAGTTGGGATAGAATCATAATACAATAAGAAATTACGATGAAAAAACAATTATAAATATTTGAACCACTCCAAAGATAATTAAAAATCTTAAAATGTAAAGGCACAAAAAAATTGACGGATATTTACAAACATTTGAAGTACCCGTGTCACGATACTTGGAGATAATAATGACTAAAATTATACCATGTGAATGTTTTACACTGAACTCTACAAGAAACAACTCAAAATGAAATGATTGAAATAAAAGGCTTTATATTATGACTAGCGAAGATAATAATGTCACTGATATAAAATAACACCATGAAAACTACGCTCTTTAAGTATGCACATTGCTCGTGTACGTAATATATACTAAAATTAGATCACTATTTAATATAATATAATATTTTGTATAAAATGACCTTTTCAAGGTAGCAATAGTAATAATTATTGTTGCAGCGTAAACCCGTGTTGGCTTTATTAATTTACAACACAATGAAATGAAACAAGCAATATCCTATAGGCTAGCAAAGGAATACTGATTGCAAATAAGGTATTTGCCTTACCACATAGAGTTATTGTATATGTATTATGTTGTAGCGAATAAAATATTCACGGGTATGTAGTAATATAATTTTAAAAGACAAATTGGTTTTTTTTTATCTGCGAATTGGTATATGTATTCCACATAGAATGAATCAGTCATAAGTTGGGGTTCCCAAAGCTTGACGCATTGTCAAGTGACTGATTACTCTTCTGCTTGACAGAGTTATTTCACGGTACATACATATTGCGTACGTAGGATACTTCCTTTCCAAGGAGTGTTTCCTTTTCACAGCTGATACCATTTCTTGTCTTTGTACTTCATCATGAGTTGGTGAGCTGTGGAGCCAAACTCCTGGGCGTTGCTGGCCATCCGCTCGGCTCTGTCCTCCAGTTGGCCGAGTTTCTCGCCCCTCTCCACTACCATCATGTGCGCTCGAGATATCTCGGATGTGGCGGTGGAAGTGCGCGCATTGAGTGCTTCCACATTGGCCGTCGGTCCGGGGACGTGTTTGGCCACAGTCCGGCTAGGTTTACCGCTGCCTTCGCCAACTGTGAACAGGAAAAATAAGCAATACATTTGGACAGGTATGCAATAATCGAGTACCAGAGTATTCCACAAGAGTTACAACTGCTCCCAACCAACTGGAGCTAGTTAATGAGACTATGGCATCCCCAAATGAGGTATATTGTGAGACCGAAGGTAGTGGAAGAGGAAGGAGATGGGAGAGAGGAAGGTGGGGAAGTACCGGTCTATTCAGATCTTGACACCAAATGTGGCTAAAGCCATATCAAGCAACTTTTCATTTCTGAATGGTTGTCTTTCAACATGGCGATACTGAGAGTATCTTCCACTCTGGAAGTAAACTATATAAAGTAAGGATGGTTGGATGAACAAAGCAGGAGATCTGTTTGTCCTAGTAAATAGTGACTCAGTGAGCTCATGCATCAAATTTACACAGTTCTATCTATCTGTCTAGGTTTAGGCACACAATACATTCGGCTTACAGCATCATTTCTATCATGAGCTATGAAGCATTGAAATATGCATTTAATAGTCAGAAAATAAGATAAAAAGGCATCATTGCTCCGTTCCATATTTTCAATCACTTCAAAAGAAAAAAAAGTGTTCAAATATTGGGCAAAGTTGGGTAGTGCAACCATGCAGTAAAATAAAAAATTAAAAAGTTAAAGTTAGGTTTGGTTTACTTCATTATCACTTTGCCCTCGACAGTCATTGTTTAGTATGACTTGTGTTAATGACACAGGAATTATCTTATAGTGATGAACTTACACAGCTCTTCCCTGTCAAGTGGGCGAGCCCCTCCGCCAAATAGGCCTCGGAAGAAGCTCTCCTTTGGTGGTTCAGGCATGTCGTGTGGTAGGAACAGTTCCCCCATCATCTCATTCACGGCTTGGCTGTAAACACAACTTCTATTAATTGCACAGAGAAAATAAATAACATTTGGCTAGTACCTACCTAGAAAAAATAATAATTAATTTATTCATTGGCCATAATATTTCTTTCAATGCTGACAACACTTGTATCCTTCAAGCGGGTTGCGAGTGTTGTCAGCATAATTGTATTGTCCAGAGAAATAATTATATGGCTAATAAATTAATTCATTATATTATCTAGGTAGCCATACTATTCATTATGTAATTCATTTACAGCATACTGCCAGGCTTAGTGAAGGCTCGGGTAAATAAGCAAATTTTTATGACAATTTCTTGACGGCTAGATATTTCTGTCAAGTGTGCGATTTTTTTTATAAAATATTTTCAGCTCCCTAAGTAAATTCGATCAAGAGCTATTGAACTTTGAATGTATCCAATAACTACTGTCAAAATATAAGAAAATAAGTTTCCACTTATATAAAAAAAATCATATTTTCGAATTGTTCAATAAAAGAGTATGTTGAAATACAATCCATGGGGAGCAGCTAGTATATCCACTCGAGCACTTTTTGCCACAATATGGCACAATTTCCACAACCACAGATTGCTTTGTTGCCAAAATATGGCAAATTAAAAAAAAAAAAATTATTAAAGCAACTATACAATATATTGTACATTCAAAATATAACAAAATAAATATTGTGTAGAATCTTTAAAATGTTTTAAAGTAAACGATTTAATAATTATTTTATAATAGACAAAATATAGGTAAATTCATTGGCTATATAGGAACTATAATCAGTTTGTATGTGTCCATATTCAAATTCGGAAGTATGATTTTTTTAATATGGGTGGAAAAATTTCTTTTAGCAATCCGAGAAAAAAGATTTAAGTTGCTGTGTCGCTCCAATGGATATACCTAGTAATTTCATACTTTTATATGAAAATGAATTATTTTATAACTAAATTTTAATTATTTGTTAAACATAATTAGATTATCTAATTGATTATTCAGACATCTACGGATACTAAGTTTTGGGAAAGCAATATTTGAATGTTCATAAATCAAATACATACACATGTCTGTATTTTACATATTAAATATGATATAAAATAACAACAGGATAAATAACGGTCCGGTACATTAGTATGATATTTTGAAATATTCTACTAATCACCCAGAAAACAACAACATTTAATTTAATTTACTACAAGTTTTTCTGCATTTTAATTGATTTGGTGGTGTTTTGAGTAATCTGAGTATTGTACAAGATAGAGGGTTTTCATTGTTTGTTTTTGGGGTGTTATGCCGTGTTGTGCTACCTCCTTCTTTAGCCGACGTTTCGCTGTCCACGCTGTCCGAAACGTCGGCTAAAGAAGGAGGTAGCACAACACGGCATAACACCCCAAAAACAAACAACGAAAATGCTTTTGGCCGTGAAAATCTAAAAACGTATCCAAGATAGAGGGTGTTCTTGTTCATATAACTGCATACTCAACTCAAATTTCGATTTTTCAGAGATGTCTGACTAATCAACTGGAAGATTGACATATATATTAATTAATTAATTATTGCATGATCATTATACACATGTTACTCACCAAAATTCAATGTCGATGGTAAACTTCTGAACCTCGCTCGGAGAAGAGAGGTACAAACCATGGCCTCTGTTACTAAAGCAAAATGTTCTTGCAATTCTGAAATAATTTCATCCAACACATTAAACAAACTGTTCTGTTATCAAACATCTTTATTGATAAATAAAAGAGTTGAGTTTAATTTTAGATTATTAAATTTATGAGAAGTAATTCAGATGGAAATTACAAAAACAGTTTTTTTAGATTACATATTTTTTATTGTAATTACTTTATAAAAATTGCTTCTAATTTGGGAAACATAAAATAAATACTAAAAAGTATCAGAAGTAAGTAAATAATAAAGATTTTGTAATTTTGTAAGAATTTTTAATGGATTTGTAAATTGTACGAATAAGCCTAGTCTACACAAATGTAATTTACTTACCAATTGACAAAATGTATTTTAAATATAATATAAAATAAATAATTATTAATCAACCCCCGTGTCATTTCATGCAGAGTTTGCCGTAAATGTTTTTCACGGAGTTATATCACATTCAGCTTGTTTAGCAGTGAAACATCGAGAGTTTTATTTTGTGCGTGTGATAAGCTCAATAGAGAAATCTGGTGCAATTTTATTACGAAGAATAATTCACATTTGACGAATTAGATAAATAGAAAATTAAGAAAAGCATAACTTAATAATAATTTAAAGTCGTTTTCAAAGATTAAAAAAAAATTACGGCCGTGCAAAAATATGAAGAGATTTAATAAAATATTTTATGAAATTGTTCAAGTATCATGTAATGTAGTAGAGTAGAGATTATATTTATTAAAAAAAAATACACACACAGAAATGTGTAATTATAAATTTTTTGTAAAATATCAGTAAATTTAAGGAATAAAAACAAACAATTCCAGGATTTAAAGGTAGGTATTCAACGCTGATTTCAAATCATTTTCATGAAAACATTCCAAAGTAAATGGTCGCAACGTTTTAAAATTTGAAATGTTTGGGGTGCCATGAAAATAATTTGAGATAGTAAAAGTAACAGTTGGAGAGTTGGGAAAGGTGATTGATATATTATAATTAATTGTGTGCCTAGGATTAGTACGTTAGTTGGGGACACTTACTGGTCGGTGTCCTCGTTTACTATGAGCTGTTGTCCCCAAATGGAGAGCATGGGATCTACAATTCCTCCCTGAGTGTTGCATTGAGTCTGGAAGCTACACACAGCACCAACCATACACACGGGCCAACAGACAGTTAGCAGTTAACAAGTCACACTATTAGCTTACACTTAATGGTTGGGTTAGGTTGGGTAAGTTAGGGCATAATTGGGTTAGGGCACACATCTGTCACATGTACGATACAGGTAGGGCACGAGTACGGTACTGCACAGACGGATAAGGGAAGCCTTTATTAAGAAAGAGAGCGAATTTGCCAACTATTGGCATTCATTCTTAACATTACCAAAATCAGTTACGTTGTGGTAACCTTGTCATTGTCAGTTTTATTTTCCAATGTTGATGTGACCTTAAGTAAGTTTAATCATTTGTGTTGCGTACCAAGCTATGAATAAGCACAGCGCAATATCAGAAATGAATGTGTAATATTGATTTTGTTTTATATTATGTACATAATAATATGTAGTATTTTATGTTGCATATTAAAATGTTAATACATCTGTTATGTTGTCTTTCAATGAGTATTATGTTGTATACAGTTGACTAAATGGCAAAAATTTATCACAAATTTCGCAGAGTGATGAACAAATCAATGTTGGCAACGCAGTTCCAAATTTGGAACTTGCGACAGAATCATAACCAAATAAAATTTTGACTAAATAATGAAAATAAAATTAAAATCAGCCGATAGGGTGCTCTCTTTCTAAACAATTCAGCAAAAGGGTGATCATTTATTAGTAAGAAAAGGAAATCTTGCTTCTACATTGTGAACATCTTTCAATCTCAATAATACAAATAAAGGTTTATCTAAGTAAAAACACAAAATAAGATATTGTGTATTTAAAAAAAAAATTAAAATAGGTAAAAAAGATTGAATGATTTTCAGTTTTTAGAAAAGACAGAAAGGATCTAACAAAAAAACGTATTCTAATAAACAAAGATGTATTTAAAAAATAAAATGCTATCCTTGCGTATTTGAAAGCATTTTTTTGTTGGACCACAGATTAATGTACATTTATGTTTGTTTCTTGTAAATGAGTAAATACTTGTTAAAAATACTAATAAAGATTCTAGATTTTTAAAATATGTGTATTAAATCATTATCCAAGAAAACAAACCAACAACCATGTTATTACCAAAGTGCGACTTCGCGTAATGAGCAGCGTATGAATGCATTTAATTTTTTATTACATAGGTGCAAATATTTCAATACCTATTAAATTTTCAATATATTAGTAATTACTTCTTCCGTCCATGGACTAAATAAATCGAATGCATTTGTTTCATAACAAAAGACAAGAAGGAATAATACTTTATATTGTAAATTCAACAATTAACCAAAACACTCTATTTATTAAATGTAATTGAGGAGCAAAGAAATTAAATCTTATTTGCCATAGTCGAAGAGCGAAATGTAATAAAAATAAAAATGTCGATGAGACTTGCAAAAATATACACAGTGAAATATAATTTTTTTTTTAAATCTTTCGTTATGTATTTATTTATATTCAAAATGACAATGTGTACGACAAAATAAAATAAAGATATTTGCCCCACAACCGTTGACAACATTAAACTTACGAAATTATTGAGAACAGTGACGAATTACTTGCTTATTTTGTACGCTTTATCATCGAAACGTGGTTAAATAAATATTTCATAAATCCAAGGGATTTGGTGTGTTTGCTGTATTAGAATCAATGTGTTTTGGAAGATGGTGATTTTTTTTAAAATTTGAAATGTTGTTTACTAACTTTAAAAAAATTGTGTAAATTTTGCATGGAAAAATTTGCGTGATTTTTTTAATACAGTTGCCAAAAGTAATCATTTATTTCGGTAGAAATAAAATGTGATTGATTCATGACCTGATTGATGGCTGGAAGCAGATAATATCGTGTGTCTAGAGCAATCTAGTGCATGCCTATCCAAGACTTGAACAAAGATGAACATTACAATAATTTTTCAAAATGACGATGGATGATATTTATTATGTTCATCACAAAATTTTGTTACTTCTAATAAAAAAAAACTGAGAGCACCTAATAAAGGCATGACTATATATTTTGGTTGACAATGAAATATGTTTCAATAACTGTACAAAAATAATGAATTACTTGAATAAATCTTGTATAAAAATGTTAACTTTAATACACCACCCACTAATAATCCACCACCGATTAATAATGAGTACGGAGGGGGTTATTGTTTTATCCATGCCACCACAGAAAACTAACAAAAGGGAGGCACGCGGGGTGAAACCACTTCTAGGGTAAATAGGTATGCGGTAGTTATTGAGGTGTATGTACGAGAATGTTGGTTGGAAAGAGCAAGCAAGTCCAAGTGTCACCTGTTGACTAACTACACACTTAATACCTGAGTTCTGAGAGCGGCAGGAAGTTGATGTCTATCAGTGGCCTGAGCGAAGGCAGGCTGTAGGCAAACAGGTGACCCGAAGAGAAATAGCACACTAAGCATACGCTGTCTGAAATTAGAAGAAGCGATATTATATGGTCGTTAAGAAATTGAACACAATATCTGTTATTGGAAATGAGAACTTAAAAATAACAGAATAATATTAACAGAAGGTAGGTATATTTATTTGGAAAAAGCTACATTCCACAATAGCCTATGGCTGAATAACCAATGATAAGGTATTAAAGAGTCTGGGCTACTGTCAAAGGGATAAGGTAAACACAAGAGATAGCACAATGGGTCTTTGACCTGAATGCTCACGGGAGCTATAACAATGATAATAAATTAATTATCTTGTATAGAAATAGTGCACCAAATCAAACAAATCAGTGACACTTAATACATTTCGATTTACAGGGGCTATTGAAATGTTCTCTTGAGAAATGATATCATTAACATGTCATGTAAGACAACAATAATACTGATAATAATTATTAAATACAAATAAAGCAACAGAGTCAAATGAGAGGCACTTTGAAACAATGGATGCTAATCTCGGGTGGGAAAATTTAAGTAATCTCATGTAACTTTTTTATCACAAAAGTTACATTGGATAAGTATTTATAAGTGTATACCTTTCATACTGACGATTTCTGCCTTCACCACAAAGTCCGTATCGACCAGCTGCTGTCTATAGACGCAATTCTGACTGGGCAAAGCTACCACCCTTGCCTGTTTCTCTGAGGCGATCACCACAAACTGTCTGTCGCTGCACAGCCCTGCGTCAGCTGACCCGCTAGCTCCAGGGGTGGGGCTCATGCGGCTGCTGGGCCCGCTGCCACTGCCCTGCTTGGTCGGCGTGCGGTCCCTCTTTTCACGCCCCTGTATTTCAACACTCGATAAGGGGTGTGGACTAATAAGGTTGTCACATCAACTATGCAGCTAAATATTTTACAGGATGATTCATATTCGATCATTTTGTGGCTTTATGGAATGTTTTCTAGGTTATGGTTACCGTTGTTTGCTTGGTGAATTTTTGGAACATCATAATTTAATTCAGGTTGGGATTTTTCCATCCATATCATATTTGATTAATGACCAAATCCCTGTTAACCACCGATTCTCGACCCGATACGAATCGAGAATCGGTGGTTTTCGGGGAGCATTAAAAAGAGAGTGTTAAAATTCAAAATGGCGCTTCGTCGATCAAATGTGACACAGGTAGAAGCAACGCATCCTTAGTATTTTGGCAATTTTTAACAGAAGAACCAGAACACAAAGTATTGCATTATAAAATAGAAGACCAATGAATTTTCAAAATAATGTACTTATGGTTTTGACATTTATATGTTAAGCGCGATAGCCTACGATGAGAACAAGGTTACATACCTTAGTAGTAATGGAACTCTAAACGTGTGTTACTTAAACTAACGAATATATGTTCAGAGTGAAAGCGCAAAAAAATCCTATGAATCAACCTGTAAAGTATATTTAGATAAATATTTGTGCCTATACCCATCCAGAATCTTCTGCTGTGCGCATTATTTCATCTGTAAGCTGCTGTGAGGGAAGGGAGAGGGAAGGAGAGAAAACATTCTAAGTAATACAGATTTATTGGCTTGCCTAAGACAAAGAAGTATTTTTTTAAAATCGGTTATTTACTGCTGAACCTGCAATGGAAGAAATTAACGTACACATTGTGGTAAGTAACCACACAAGTGCGCCCTAAGTAAAGATACCCCATGAGCAAAATTGTTCAATACTAAGCACAAGGGAACTTCAATTTTTTTGGTAGTTAAAATATAGGATGTACATCACTAGCTGGATACCCCAACTCTACAGCGTGTGGGGTGGCCATCTTAGATGCTTCCCGCAATTCCCTTTCATCAAAATAGATACTAAAAGCTCTCATTTGCAATATTTGTTTCAAAGTAAAGTAAATAACCCATGTATAAAGCGATCCGCTCACTGAAGAAACTGAAACCAAACTAAAACTTCCGACTCAATTTTACGATTTCAATAATTATCTCAGCTTCTTTATTAACCATAGACGAAGAACAATCA
Organism: Limnephilus auricula; assembly: GCA_951813805.1. Classification (NCBI taxonomy): domain Eukaryota; kingdom Metazoa; phylum Arthropoda; class Insecta; order Trichoptera; family Limnephilidae; genus Limnephilus; species Limnephilus auricula. Next base: position 8,134,242 of record OX638401.1, read on the forward strand.
GCTGTCATTGTAGCAACTAGCAGTGTGAGCTGCGAGTCACTGCTTGCGTTACCATTGACTTTGGGTTTTTGAGAAACTGTGTAGGGTGCGGGCCATCACATCGACATACACAGTATAGCGAGTTTAGTTGCAAACTGGTTTTTTTTCAGTTGCCTCGTCAGCGGAGGCACTAAGGCGATCCGCTCACTAAGGCAACTGAAAACTATCAACTGCCAACTGTCTTTGTATGACAATGTGATGGCCCGCACACTACACAATCACTCAAAAACCTGTTGTCAATGGTAAAGCATGCGGTGTCTCGCAACTCGCATTGCTGATTGCCGTGGCCGGCGGAGTACTTTACCTAGGGCACCTTGATGTACATGCTAATCAAATTCAAGAATGATTAGTTTACTCTAGAAAGTTATTCTGTAGGCATGGAAAACAAAAAAGAATTTACTGTCAGACACTTTAAATTTCAAGAAAAAGTCAATAATTTTGTTATAAAAGATACTTTTAGAATGATGAAGAAGTCAGAATCAAGAAACGAAAGAAAAGGGATAAGGATGAGACGATATTATTTAGGATACTTCAAGATTTTTAATGCTCTTCAAATTTAAACAAAAATTATTAAATAATATTCGGTAATTGATTGGCTCCGCCAAAATTTTTTTTCCCGGCAAATCGATAGACGAATATTACGTGATATTTATTGTTTAAATTGATTGCTTTAATTGTATTGGAAATTATTTGGTTTGCATAAAGAGCACAGTGGAAAGGAAGTAAACTATAAGTTAGACATTTAGAGATTATTTATGCATTACTTATTGCATGCACAAATCATATTTGACACATAACATGTAACATGTCAATAATTTGTTAAACGCTCAAACCTAGATCTAACACCCAAAATAATGAAATAAAAATGGTGATAATAAGTTCTCGGTCTTTACATTACGGGGCTATTTCAATGCCAGCCCATCTATCCCATCACACCTTTGGACAAGATGTATTAATGAATTGGATCATATAGACGACATCAATGTACAATTACCAATTGCCGAGACGGATCATATATGCGACAGCCGCATAGCTTATTTAGTAAAATTTGTGAAAGGATAGAATTTGGACAGTGTGTGAGTTGAGTTTTAAATCCACAGCGAGTAACCACTTATCCTTTTTACAATAAGAGCTATGGCCCAATGAAGGAGTGTAAAGTATCTTTAAACTAAAGCATTGGACTTCAAAAAACACTCCACAACTTAAATAAATTTGTATGAAATACCCAACTTGAATACACCTTATTTTGTAAGTAATTCACCAATGCTAAAAATATATAATTTTATGAATTTATGCTTAATGAATGCATATTTACAAACTTCCTCACTTTAGGTGTAATTAATTGGAAGAGAGCAGTATTTTTAGGCAGATTACAAATCAGATAATAAAAAAAAATTCACACCAAACAATGCAAAAAAATACCATCTCGACAATAATTCGAAACAACACAAAATAAAACACTCAAATGCAGTAACCAGTAAGAGATCTGGCATGCTCATTGACAAAGGTACCTACATCGAGCTCCCACCAATCACATTGAAACACCCAATCTAAAGCGACACCAGAGGAATATCACACATCAGTCAAACAAGAAGACATAAGTCATAATGTTATCATTTATAGGGAGGAAAAGAAAAAACAACTTAAAACAAATTTATAGGATATGTTAAAAGATCTCAAAGAGAAAAGTCATAGAAAAGAAGCAAAGCGAGATTGGGAAAGAGAAGATAATATTTTGTACAATAATTGGGTGCGGTGCTTTCATCTGAGAAAGGCGAGATGCAGCCTGGAAAATGTGCGTAAAACAAAATGCCAGCTGTGAAAATAAATCCAGTGTAATTTCCAAAAAAGAAAACAACTGTATTTATTCGTGTTGATATTGACATAGGATAAAATATTCCATGCTTCACTTACTTAACGCGTAAATCATTCTGTATGTAATGTTTTATATATTTATAATATATCCTTCAAATGTTCCAGCAGACTATTTTCATATATTAAAATGATCTATTTCTATATAATAGATATTTACATAAAATAAAACTATTATTTAGTACCTAAAACCTAGTACCATGTTTCCTAACACACCTACGCTATTTTTATTTTTATTTATCTAAATAGATAAAATATATTTTAGTAATAATTTTTACACATCTAAGAAAGCTCCTAGACAAAAAGCAAAATATAAATAAATCTGTTTAATTTAGGAAAAAAGTTTTATCAATAATAATATATAAAAAAGCAATCTAATTGTTAAGTTGGGAGATAAAAATTTCAAAAACCAATTTTATACTAAACTAAAAGCCCAAAAATAGTATTTAAATAACACTATTCTGCTAGTTAGCTAGGAAACGAAATTTACACAACTTGAAAAATCTTTTTATTTATTTAATTGGGATACACATTATTATTATTATTATATTGCAATTTTATTAAATAGTTCAGTGAAGTTTCCGCTTGTGTACTAACTTGATATTTGTATTTATTATATTATTTCATAAATTTCTTATTAATAACGTAAAAGTTTGGGTTGGCCTGCGATGAACATCAAGGTTTAAAATTTTTTTATTTAAAATGATAAAGCTTTAAAAAATATAGTTTGCCACTATCACTCATAATAAATTTTTCCTATTTAATATTTCTTTTGTTGAACACTTTAGTTTCAATGATTGTATAGCAGTTAAATATTGTATATACAGTATATCAGTGTTTCTCAAACTGTGTATGCACACCCCAAGTGGTCAATCTTTGACAAATTATAAAAAATATTACTCTACTAATGTAACATTTCATTACAAGGAGTAACATTAGAGGCAATTTAATTTATTTGTTCTCTAATGTATTATTTGTGTCTGTAATTTAGATGTACATAAAAAAGCATCCTTTTATTTATCTCAACATTTTTTTTGCAAAAGTTCCACAATTACAAAATGAAACCAGTTTTGTAAATCTTCCCCTGTACTGTAATTTATTTTATATGTTTATTGTCCTGAAGAAGATTTAGATCAACTGAAAGTGGTTTTAAACAGTGTGCTTGTTTCATTTTGTATAATGTCAAGCCACAAAGCGTTTGCTTTCGTCAAATATTTTTTTGTCAAAGGTGGAAAAAACTTAATATCCACAGGGTTTGGATAGGGGTAGGCACATGTTGTAAGTTTTAGAAACACAAGTGTATAATATTATTACATATATACATACAAAAATTTATTATAATGTAAACCTGCAGTTAGCAAAAGTGATTTAATAGTATTTTATAACTAGACACACCAAATTAGCCACACACCAATGTCAATGTTTTAACGAAAAAAAAAAATTGGTCACAAAGCGTATTGATACCTTATTTATCAGAAATTTCTAGAGCGGAATGAATTTAATAAAAAAAATTCACTGTATTTTAAACCGTAGAATAAAATGCATGCTCTTTTTAAAAAGGATTGTATTTTTTCAGATGTCAGTGAATTTGTAGGTGAATATTGTATAAATATGCATGGCATATTTAAATTTTTTATCTGTTTTTCAAGTACAGTATTATTTTGTAGAGTAATGCGTCTGTATATGAAATGAATGAAGAGTAGTAGTAGTATGGTAGATATGGAAGGTACACTTATGTACAAACACTGCGTGCATTCACATTATATTTACGGTTCAAATACTTGCAAGATGAAATTGTTTTAGAGAGATTTATTTATCATATGAGGTAGCAGTTGCCGTTAAACATTCACAATTTCATTGAAACATTGAAATGCAACTCTATAAGCACTTGCAACTTACCCTATTTAGGACCAATGCCCAACGCTGTCCCAGGTTGGAAAGCGATATAATCCATTTAGAGCCACAATATTCAGTTTACATTGTAAGTAGGGCAAAACAACCAATGTGACAATTTAACGTAAGTTAATGGATTTTATTGTAATCCACCAAGCTAGATCGTCGATTGTGTAAAGAATAATAGTGAGTTTATTGATTGTGTTAGCACAATTAAGTGCAATTATTTCGACAAACACAAAAGTTATGGAATGGAAATAATTGATTTTTCGAGAAATGGCGATAAACAGCCGGTGAAGGCAGTCGTCGAATACAAAATTTAAGTGGAATAAACAACATTACTTTGAGAAGATTAATAACTTTTTGGAGCTATAGCGATTTATTTTTGGGATATTATGCCGTAATGCGCTTGCTCTTTCTTTAGCCGACGTTTCGGACAGCACAATAGTGTCCATCATCAGGGCAGATGTGTAATTGAAAATTGTGGTGAAGTGTGTGCTTATGTATGTAGATGCGATACTGTGTTGCCATCTCCAATCATCTAAGAGCCAGTACTATAGTAATTTTTTTTTTAAATTCTGCGTTTATTTTGGTGTAGCCATTGATTCACGGATGTCTTTACTGATGGAGCTTAGCCCCGTTGTCTTTATTAATATAAATGGGATTTTTGTGAATTTTAATTACCGCCGTAATTAGGCATGTTCTTTGCGTTTCGTTTCCAAAAATGGAAGGAACAAATCCAAAGTAATGGCCGGTTTCAATTAAATGCTAGGCAATTACCAATTTATCACGATGGTCGAGTTTACATGCTCAAGTGAGCTTTGATATCCTTTTAGGGATCGTCCGTTCTGTATGGCCTACATGTAGGATCTGGCGACACCGAATGGCATCTTCATAAGCACACAGTTCAACACAAGTCCAATGATGATGGACACTGTAATACTGTCCGAAACATTGGGTAAAGAAGGAGGTACCGCAACACGGAATAATGCCCCAATAATAAATCGTCATAATACTTTTGACCGTGAAAATTTCAAACCTTTTGGACTGTTAATCGCAATTCTCTACATTGATAATCAAATTAAAGTTATGTAAGTTAAAAATAATTCCATGCACCCAAAAGAGAACATTTTAATGAAGTTCCTCCATCTACATTGTCGGATAAAAACCTAGAAGACTTTGTCAACATGGTGAATTTAAGAGAAACAAAGTAGGGATAGTTGAAGTAAGAAGAGATAGTGATAACAGTATCTTGTGAATAATGAAGAAGTATTAATTAGTATACTATGAAGTAAGATAATGAAATAGTTAAGTAAATATTTTATACAAAGGCACAGAGTTGAAGAATCAGGGATAAAGAAATATATCTACCTCTTTGTTTTCATCTCTCCAGGGTTCGTAAGCGTAAGGAATTAGTGCACCGTTGCAGTCTAAAAATGACATTGTTAGAATTGAGCCCTTTAACCTAAATATGGGACCGCCTGAAAACAACAAAATAACAACATTTAATAACAAATTGAATATTACATACAACACTATTTGCAGTTTCACAAGATTGAGCTCATAGGAACAAATTTGAGTAAATCAAAACCCTCCTACATAAATAATTTTTTATTTTTTTTGTTTTTGTGTTTAATTTGTAGAACTCCATCTAATTTAATTTTTTATTTATTTTAAATTTTTATTATTATTTAAAAAAAAAATTAATTTAATTTAATTAAATAAATAAAAAATTAATAATTATTTATAGGATATTTCACATTTGGAAAATGAACACATCCACAACGGATGAAAAAATCAACCAGTAAATTTATTTTAATTTTTTTTATAATACATCTATTTTCAATTTTCGACCTGGTTACGATATCTATTGGGCCGGCTAGTAGCCAATTTTAACGATTTTTTTTTTGGATTGACTGAGGGTTGGATATCTTCTTCAGGGACTGACTATTTATTAAAAGGTGAAAACTTTTAAAACTTCTTTAAAAAATTATTATTATTTTTTTTTTGGTTTTGAGGTTTGAGGGTTTGAGGAGGTTTTTCTGAGGACTGCTAGATTCCACCCCAATGACTGACTAAAATGAGTTAACACTTAAGCTTAATTTTAATTGGATGGTAACCAACATTTATTTTGTATCCACTGGAGCGATTTAGGTAAATTTGGTACACTTTTATTTTTCTGCGATTGATGTCGGTCAAAAATTGGACCACATTTAACGAACCTAAAAATATGGGTTGAACAGTGAAATGTAGGAGAATTTATTGGCTTTAAACCGCAGTAAACAGTTCATATGTTTGCATACTAATATTTTAAGGATCAATTAAATCTAATGGTCAAATCGAAAACCGAACACCGATCGCTCGAGTAGGTATATAACAGCTGTAAATTTTTAAATATAATATAATCCAATTTCAGAAAAATGCATGAATTTGAATTTGAAAAAGAATGCACTGTCATCGACCACGAGTCTATCTGCCAAGTTTCAGCTCGATCGGATGACGGGAAGTCGGTCAATTTCCACATCCAAGTTTTACATTCATTCATTCATTTAAGAAATATATGTATTTAAAAAATCAACCTGAAAAAAAGTTTTTTTTTACTATAATAGTACTTTTATTATATAGTGAAACAGTTTCGACTTTCCGCCACAATCCTACGCATTGAACCGCACAACCTAGTAACGCCATCTCTTGTGTGTGTGTGGGCATGTGAGTGCCACCAAAGTTGAATGCATCGTCATCGACATCGAATCGATCTGCCGAATTTCAGCTCGATCAGATGTCGGGAAGTAATTTCCACTTTCAAGATTTGCATTCATTCATTCAAGAATCATTCAAACAAAATCGAAATTTAAATAGATGTATTTAAAAAGGAAATACACGTAACACCACGATAAGATCGGCGGTCATCTTAGACATGAGGGTATTATATAGGAAGGTTTTGAATAAATTCACAAGACAATCAGGTAAATATTTAGAAATTGAAATATTATTTGTAGGTTGATCTTGACAAATAGTTTATTTTAATAAATGAAAGGAAAGAGAAAAATCAAACCTAATATTGAAACAACAACGGGCTGTGTATGTCTCACGTCAGGTTCAGGCAGGTTTATCATCACAGTAAGAACAGACCCCAGGCTGGTGCCAACCCACAGTGTGGGGAGGAGGGCTGAAGGATCTGGAAGGAAGTCATCACATTGCTTACAACTCTTCATAATCAATTCTCTGTTCTATTTTGGATACTAACTTTATGATGGAACATTATCAATATTATCATATATCGTCGTTGCATATAGAATATGAAGCATGCGACTCTGAGTACATACTGAGATAATCGATAAAAAACTGCTTAAAAAAAAATAACGAAACGGAAAATATAATTCTATTTATGGACAAAGTAGGAAAAATATATATTTCGTTCATTATAAGAATATGTTTATGGGAAACATTGATTATTTTATGCCAGAAAATTGAGTTTTAACGCATTTTTTCATATGCTTCATATTGTATGCACAGTTTTTCTCACATGCTTCATATTATTGTATTGTGGAACAGACTTTGTCTAGTGAGGCAGGTAAAAGAACTGAAAATTGTAAATCATCCAATTTATATTAAATAAACGCCCGGGTTGCCGGCACTGAAACTGAAACTGATTATTCTACATATAGTTTTAGTCATAATTTTAATAACATAATAATGTCAAAATATTTAATTTAAATTTATTCATATTTGACAGTTAGGCATCATAAAATGATGTAAATGCAACGACTTTTTATTTTTTTTTTATTATGTACTATTTTGATTGTCTTCACATGGATTATTTTTTATCGCCATAAATATTTGATATCATTATATGGCTCATATTGTAGAAGATGGAGAAAATAATAAAAATAACTGTATAATCAACCCATTTTCGTCAAAATCTTGCATTGCTCACATTGCTCATATTAAATATGCAACGACGATATACTTCAATACATTGTGTACATTACTTTTTTAGTAGTTTAATTTTTATTTTTACATTAACCCCACACAGGAAGCCCGGAAGAAAATAATTTCCTTCAGGGCCTATGTCAGAATGCTGTGAGGGGGTCTGTGTTGAGGGAAGGGTAGGCATCTAGGGGTCAGTATGTCCACGAGTTATGTACGTATGAATCCATCCCACTCGCTGCGTTGCAAGACGATGGGTCGAGAGAGATCAGTTGGTGTTCTCTCCAGTAAAGTTCTCCCCAAACCGGCCTCTCCCAATCCGGCCTGTTACGCAGTTGGTGGGCAGATGCATTTGCAGCCAAGACCTGGGCAAGTCTTAAGTCACCAAAAATAGCGAACCACTTGGGGTGACCTATGTGCAGAAGTGTTGACGTTTATTAGGGATAGTAAAAATTATACAGTATTTTACATAAATGAACTGCCTCAGTGACAATACTTTGTATTTGTTTAGTGATAAATTGAAGATATCCACTGATTTGGCATAATTGTTTCCCTTATGTCAAGTCAGTTTCCCTTGGCATAATCTAGGAATACATATATGCTAGTTAGTACCAGAATTTGTGTACGAGCATAGCAGCTTTTATTTTAAAATTAAAATCATAGATTTATAATGCGTGACAATGACAGTACAATCTTGATAATCAAAAACCAAGAACCAGCATTGGAATTATGTAAGAAAAATGCAATTTGTACTCAAATCATAAATTTAATTACAATAGAATTATATTTTGAAATACCTCCATGAAAGTTCATTTTCATATGTAAATTTTATTATTCATTAAATTACATAATAAAAGTACATTTATTATCCACGTACGTAATTTGGATTATTTTCTTCAGCTCAGCTTGCAGAAATAAAACATCCAATTACCTGGTGTGATCAACTATTGAATGTCCAATTACTAGATGTGATCAACTATTGAATGTCCATTTACTGGATGTGTTGAATGTCCAATTACAAGATGTGTTCAACTATTAAAGGTCCAATCCCTGGATGTGTTCAACTATTGAATGTCCAATAACAGGATGCTTAAATAACAGGATTGAATGTCGAATAACAGGATGTGTTCAACTATTGAATGTCTAATTGCTGGATGTGTTCAACCATCGAATGTTCAATTATTGAATGTTTTCAACTGTTGAACGTCCAATTACTGGGAGTGTTCAATTATCAGACGTCAGATTACCTCTTGTATTGTGCAGAACATACTTTTAATTATGACATTATATGAATACAACATAAATAATAAATAAAGAATGTAGTTACCTGATTTTTTGGTATAACTATCAGCAAACGCTAAGCACTGTACAGCTTCCGTAGATATATTTTCGAGACTCGACATACTGCTGGATCGGGATCTTGAAAACGAGCTATCCAATTTATCTACGCGGCCAGTAATGGATATGAAACACAACAATTTTCAGATTATTTTGCTGTCAAGGAAAGAAACACACATACAGGGGCATTAAAGCACACTAGACACACATAAAAAACAACATATAGATTTCGGTCTGAAATTTATGACAATATTGTACCATGAATTAAAATTATAGCCTGATTTTATTATGTGGATAGGAAGAAATACTTCTATAAAAACGAAAGAATATTTCCAAAAAGACAATGGCAGTACAAGCTAAGCCGACTCATTTATAAGTCACACTATATTGAACATTATGTGACTCTCATAATGTTCAGAAATTAAAATACTGCGTAGCGTGTATGTACATAATTGTTTACCTGGTGTAAAACTGTCCTAAATGAAAAAAATATAGTTTTTTCTTCATATTCAAGTTCATTGGATCGTATCAATCTTTCCCCGTTTTCGAAGTATTTATAAAAAAAATATTATACGATTAAATTGACAATGCAAATTAGTCCAAAACAACAAACCGAATATTTACAGTAAACATTTATATAAAAAAAATAATATCATGTTTTTTTTTGTATGCTAGATATTTGCTACAATTTTACATTCGAGATTGTCTTCAGTTCTCGCTTGGTTAAAGAAAATTATTTGTTTTATTTTGAAGTTTTTGTTGATTATGCATGTAAAGTGTAAAACAATCCCAAAGATCACAATGTCGGTTAGTATTACTAGTTAGTACACTAAAGAATGGCTGGTTTCCTTGATCAGTCTAAGCCAGTGGGCAGACCTAAGTGTCAGCGTATGCTGGGATTCAGCATGTGTCGCACGTGCAGCATTTGTTTTGTAATGTATGGACTTGTATGAGCAATGTCTGCCTCTCAGCATACGTTGTTTCATACAAGTCCATACATTACAAAACAAATGCTGCACGTGCGACACATGTTGAATCCCAGCATATGCCAACCCTAAATGCTACTTAAAAAAATATGCTCTTCTGGACAATTTACTTTTGTTGTTTGACAATTTAGTTTGTTGCTTAGAACAGTTTTATACTAGATAGATATGTTACGCATATATGTATTTTACTTTGTGGGAAAGGGTTGGGCAAAATGTAGACATTTCAGTGCCAATTGCACTTTATACATTATATTATTCAGATTCCTTGTGTAATTTATTGTTGATTTTCTAAGCTGAAATGATTACTTGATTTTGGTACAGTGAAGTCATAAACTATAGGCCAAGCATGCAAATTGTTAGCTCTTCTTGCTGTACATCCATTTATTGTATGTAGAAGATTTGCATAATGATTGCATACATTGAATATATCATGTAAATGTTAGCATGATGGTATGATTCTATGAATCTGTTTTAAACAGCTTAGCTGCAGCATTGGACGTTAGCAGTAATATAACATTAATGCGTTTTTAATAGTCAGCTAAATGTTATGTTCAAGAATGATGTACATTCTTATGAATGAGAAGAATTATAATGTGAACTTCATTAGCTAGTATATTAATGAAATATTTAATCAAATAAATACAGCATACAAAAGTGGTTTTATTTTTAAAAAATGGGAACATAATGGCGATTTGATTCTTAATTTTAAATGGAAACTTACTTATCGTCCGTGCAACCGTAATATGTCGTAAGCCACCACGTAAGCAAAAATGCTTTTATATTATTTTTCCAGTGTATTGGTGGTAACATATAGTATGGCAAAATATAATAATATAATAAAATCGTTTGATATCTGTTTTTACAAAACGTACATGTCTTATCCATGTCTTGGATTAAAATTGTTTAGTTGCAATACGTCATAAGCCACATTATGAACAATACGACATACAACATCAACACATTATTTAGATTTTTTTAATATTTTCTAAGGTTATATGTCGGAAGCCAAAATATTTTTTTATTACTTGTCAAGTTGTGCTGTTTTTCGCTCTCCTGTAAAATTTTTATTTTGTGGCTTATGACATATTACGGTTGCAAGAACGTTATGTAATTGTTTTGTAAAAATTTGTATCATGAAATCAAAGAGCCATTTTTGGTGGAAAAAAATATTTTAGTAATTCTTCATCATTAAAAACCCGAATTATGTAACTATAGGTAGATATAAAAATAACACATTAGGAGTATTATACAGGGTGTATCGGTACGTACTCGACAAACTTTAACCAGCGATTCCTGATCATATTTAGAGTAAAAAATGTTATGATGACTTTGCTCTCCGGTAATGTTTATTTCCAATAAAAAAATAAAATAAAAATTCCACACGCCGTCACTGTCCACATCTCCGCGCTACCCCCACCTCGCCTACTGCCGCGATGTCTATCGCGTTATTGGTGCGGGTAGCGAGGTGGAGGTAGAGTGGAGTGGTGAACAGTGATGGAGTGTGGTTTTTTTTTATTGAAAATAAACATTACCGGAGAGCAAAATCGCCATAACATTTTTTACTCTAAACATGATCAGGAATCGCTGGTTAAAGTTTGTCGGGTACGTTCTGATACACCCTGTGTAATAATAAAAATAATGCTACATTATTTAAAAACAAAGTGTTGTTTTGTAGGTGTGTCCGAACACAAACATTTAGTATAAAGAATGAAAGTGGCCAAATTACTTTAGAATATTTAACTGCTGTAGAATTACTAAAACTATTTATTTAAATGTAATATTTCAAAAGGAATGTGATGAATAAAATATAAAAAATTAATACTTTTTGTAATGTAACGAACTGCTAATTTTTAAAGAATTTCCAGATATAAAATTATATATTTCATTATAAGAACGCAATTCATTGCATTCTTTGACAAAAAATCTGAAAAAAAAGCTTATTACTTTACAAAAAATAACAAAATATTGTACATAGATTAGTAAAAAATGAATGCAGTAAGCAGGCATGGAAAAGCAGTAATTAATGCGAATTTTAATAATTCTTTATCATTCTCCGTTGAACTGATTACTAATATATTTATTGTTAGACACAATTCTTCTAAAACTTACAACCATCGATACGATTACAAATAGTTGTTATTTGTTAATTCAACGATTACCATATTATTTAAGTTAAGCAATATTATATTTTATAAAACTATTATTGATTATTGTTAGTATGTATGACACTTTTAATGTTAGGCTTGTTTAATTGTTTAAAGTGCAATTTTTATTTTTTTCAACAAAGACTCTTTTAAAAAACATGTAAAATTATTCAATTTTTGCAAATTCATATTGTGGTATCATTTTAATTAAATGAAAAAAAAATCACTTTATATACACCTCTTATTTAATCAAAAATATTAACATATTTCGAAACCGATGGTTTCTTCGTCAGGTTATTTTTTTTTTTGATTATGAGTGGTTATATTGATTTGTTTTCAGTTAACGTCATTTGAATGTAAAATCAGAAAATGTGATTGATAGAGTTAACCACAGAGAAAACTTGTTTTAATATTTTTTTATTTGAATTGCAAACCCAAGCTCAGTAAAATCTCACTAATCTGGCACATCTAGTAATCTGTTACTATTGTCAGGTTTGAGCGTGAGAAAAGAATCACTGACAAATCCAATAATATACATATCATATCAAAATCCAATAATAAACATATATCTGATATATTGATGGATAGCTGGATTAGCTAGATTACTATAATGTACGGAAAACTGGAAAAAATGTATTTATATTACTATTTTGGTAAGCGATAGAAAAACATGATGTTTTGTGATGTTAAAAATTCTTATGTAGGAAATATATATTATGTGGTTAAACATAAGCATTATTAGGTACTTAAGTACATATATATAATTTCATGCTTCTATTTTTTCCAGTTTTCTATACATTCTAGAAATTGTAACAATTCCAGGAATCTGTAATTATCAGGATTTTTTGTAGTGTCATATTAATGATATTCTACTGAACAATATTCTAAAGCGTACATGAATGTTAAAAGAGTTTGTTTGTGAATTTTCATTTATTTGGAAGAGTTTCTAGTCGAGCAAGATCTAGTGCCAAGTAAGGAAAGCATTCATGAATGGCTAAGAAGAATAATCATAGCACAATGCATCTTCTATTAGATAAAATATAATGACAGTGCATACAAATATCTACAAAGCAAATAGAGAAATTGAAGTTGAAGAAGTAAAATATATTTAGAAGATTGATAGAGTTTGGTTATAGGATTTAAGACATTTAAAGAAATCATTTGAAAAATATGAAGATAGAAAAAATGGTTAAATTATAATCCTGAACAATACAACTCTGTTATATTCTCGAGCAAGGATAATTATTAATTAATTATAATTTATTTATTTAATTTTTGTACAAAGGAGTTATATTATTTATGATTGCGTTGTTAGATATTTAATTTATATAGAAAAGCCAAGAAAACGGCAAATATCATTTTAGAAAAAAAGAAGTAGGTAGTAGTGTGAAAGGGAATATAAAAAAGGTTTAAGAAAAGTTAAATAAATAGCTTTATACAAAATAGTTATTGTATGTATAACACTTAAGCAAAGATATTATTTATGAAGATTAATTTATAGACATAGAATACAACAGAGATCAGGGGACATCATGTGGGTGTTGGTGATACTAAATAAAACCAGACAGAAAACTTGAGGGCCCAATACGAAATCAATTTTTTCTAAATGTATTGTTTTATTTATAATGAGAAGCAAATGGCTCCTGGAAGCCAATGCTTGAAGTTATATTGATGAGGTTAGATTGTCCGATCAAGTTTTCGGCCTAATTTGGTTCAAGAATACACGGTTTTATCAGAAAATATAAATTCAAACAGCACACACATACTTCAGCTGTAGTTAAGTTCTCAGTTGAAGACTGTCGAATGGAAAAAAGGCATTTATTACAATAGTTTAGAGTTTGGATAGTACGTCACCTTTATGGAATAACTAAAGCATGCTCAGATGAAGGCGAGAAATGATAAATCAAAAGAATTATAACATAATATTAGAAGTGTGCTCAGAATTATTGAAAGGTGTTTGTGTTAAATAAACCATAAAACAAAAACACTATAAATAGTCTTATAGATGGGTGTTTGTTGCTTCAAGTGACTACTTTGTGTAGAAGTTGCTACAAGAGTTGTGAGTCAAATGTTCTACAGAGAGAAGTGAAAATATTATTATTAATCATTTATTTATTCAATCAGTTTAAACAAAGTCATGAAAGTGCATCTACAGGGTGGATGCGTAACGTAACATAGACAATTGACATATCAATAACCTTTCATTTTGTTCACGGGTTGAATTTTATTATTAAATTAATTAAACTCAGATATAAGTGTGTTGAAAAGGTCATTTTTAAGTGCCGTGAAATTCTATGTCACACGTTTCATGCTTTATTGTGAAACAAAACATGGAAATGAGATACTATTTTTCAAATCATAATGTCAAACTGTAAACACGGAAGGTGTTTATATTTCTACCATTTTACAAAATGTGTTAAGATAAATTTACCTTATTGACTGAAACAGATTATTCAAATTAATTAAATTCACAATGTCTAAAAGAAAATAATGACAAAATAACATGGCTATAATAATACATTGAAATTAATATTTTCAGAATGAAATAAGTACCCTGAAATTGCACAAAAATTAATAATATTTGTGAAAAAATAAATAATATAAAACATATTATATGTATCACTTTTCCATGTTGTGTGTACGAGTTTTTACTTTCTTTTTTAAAATCTATACATTACCAACTGAATGATTTCTTCATTTACGATGGAGTAAAAGTGTTGATTCCATACAATTTAAGGAAGATAGGTATATGATTTTTTTTAAGGTTTGACTTTAACCTTTAAAAAAATACAAATTAAATAAAAAAGGCGGAAAACTTTAAAGTAGGTACATAACTAAAATATTAGAAGAAAATCATTCAACAAGTAATAGGTGTTTTGGTAGGTACATAATCCTTAAAATTAGGTTGATATTATAACATAATATTTATATTGCAAAGTCAATTTGAAATTAGTGTCTCAGATTTGATTAAAAGAATAATTTCATACTGTTGTTTACTGCTATTCCTGTCCAGCCGAGTTCATTACATAAATAAATAATAAAAAAATTAAATATCGAGTGAACAACAAATAATTGGAATCATCTAATAATAAAATAAACAAAACTAACGAAAAATCATAAAAATCAATTTACCTATAATATGATTCCGATCTGAAAATTTAAGCAAAAAAAAGTTCACATTTGTTTGTAAAATAAATCTAATAAAAACAAGACACTGATAAATTATAAGTTTAAAAATCATTTGTTACTTTAAGGCAAACTACAGTTATATGAAAACTAAAATAAATTATAAACGCTTTGATCTAGATCTATAAATGGGGACAATACAGAAAATAAATTCAAAGGCGATAGTGATGGAATTAGAGAACGTTAAGAAGTTTCATGCCTGAATTTGGTGCAAATGAGATTTAAGAAAGGAAGTGAAATAATGTGCCAAACGGTGTGAAATCCTCCAGGCCTAGAATACTTCATACTGAGAATATTTCTAAAAGGGATTTAGTAAGGAGGAGAAAAAAAAACATTCTCTGAATCAGAAGAAAGGAGAGAAGTTCGGAGAAATAAAAATGGCGGACAGATTCTGGAGGGGGCTAACGTCATAATGTGTTGGATCTATTCTCAGGATATCCAGAAACACTGGATTAATCAAGTAGGGTTCGTGTAGGGGGCATGCTTGCACAAGACTATTCCTGAAATTGGATAAAGAATCGGAAAAATAGAAGTAGGGTACCTTCGGTATGACTTTGCGGACACCCTGTTAGGAAAAAGGACTTTCGTTACAATAACTGAATTATTGTCAATCATGCCAGCTTAACAATTATTTGGAGTTTTGGAAAAAAGGTATACAGAAAAGTTGCTTTGAGGGAAAGGCGAAAGCTTTATCAGAATAAGGCACCTTTAAGATCAAATTTAATCTGGAAAGGGGGAAATTTTTTTAACAATGGAAACACATCTAGGAACTCTAGTTCAAGTTGTTCATAGAAGACATGAATTGTATCCATAGAGAATTATAGAAAAATAAAATATCTAACATAAAACATAATATTTGCAATCTGGATATTACTCAACAACTTACACAGAATAGGTACCCAAAAGATATTTATATTTTTTCTGAAAACAAACTTGAAAAGTTAGCAAAATTTACCATGAAATTTTTTTATTCACTTAAATAATTTGTTATTTTTAATTTATTTACTTGTAATAACAACAATACAAGACTACGTTGATTGAACTTAATTTTTAATCTGCTTCTTTTTTTGGGATTCGAACCCTTATGTATTTGAGTTTCAAGTTCTTTCGTATAAAGTTGTTAAGAGCTCATTAGTTTATATATAAAACTTTGTCATGTGTCCAATAGAGTGGAGAGTAAAATAACAAAAAAATAAGCGTATACTGAATGTTCAAAACTATACTTCTGGTCATAATTCAAAGAGAAAAAGTCACACAATTTAAATTTATTTCTAGTTTGTAGTTCTCGGGTTGCAGCCAACTTCCTTTACTCTACTTATTAACCTTAAAGTCGAATAATGATATAATGATGGCAAGATTATATAATTGAAAAAATTCCATTTGTAATTGGTAATATTCCACTTATATTGGTAAAATTCCATGCATAAATGGTAACATTCCATTTATAATTGGTTATATTCCATTTATAATTGGTAATATTCCATCTATGGTACTATTCCATTTATAATTGGTAATATTACATTTATAATTGGGAACATTCCATTTATAATTGGTAACATTCCATTTATAATTGGTAATATTTCTTTTATAATTGGTAACATTCCATTTATAATTGGTAACATTCCATTTATAATTGATAATATTCCATTTATAATTGGTAACATTCCATTTATAATTGGTAACATTCCATATATAATTGTTAACATTCCATTTATAATTGGTAAAATTCCATTTATAATTAGTAACATTCCATTTATAATTGGTAAAATTCTATTTACAACCTAAAATTAAAAGAGAATGTTACAAATGAAACTAAAAACCAGATGCCATTGTCATTGTGATATTATTATGCACAGTGAAAAAGTTAAGGGGAATATTAGCCTTAGATCCTGTTAAACTGTACAACCACAAGAAAAGAATATTGAAATAAAATAATTCTGATAATTTAATAAAAAAAGGAAATTTTTTGGGGCACATTTAATTGAATTTGTGTTTATTGTAAAATATATGAGAAATATAACAAACAACGGCGAAATGGTTTACTCAATTTTTGTTGATTGAAATAAAATGTATCTTTAAATATGTAGATATAGACATTATGTTAATTAGTATGAATAAAATTATAAAACACTAGCTGATACCCGGCATGCGTTGAAATGCCACTAAAATAAATAAATTGTTTCTCCCTTCGTGTAATTTCCTATTTGTCCCCGTTCCCCTTCCGCCTCCTCTTCCCCTTCCCCTCCCGCGTCCCCTTCCCATCCCGTCTTACCCTTTCATTTTCCCCGTGTTGCCCCTCCGCCTTTCTCGCGAACCTCCCCCTTCACGCATTCCGCTTCCACCTTCTCCGCCTTCCCCTCTCCTTCGTCCCCCCTCCCGCAAAGCCCCCTCCTTAATTCCCCATCTGACTCTCCCGCATACCTTTCCCCCCAGACTTTTTTCCCTGCCGCTTAACTTCATAAAATACACCCATTTTTCCAACAACTCGCGACAGATATTTAATTTTTTTATGCAAATTTCATAACGCCAGAGTTCACCAGTATATATATATTTAAATATTAATCGGATGAGTGATATGGCCGCGCAAAAAACAAACATTAATTTTTATATATTAGATTAAAAAATAAATACATAATAATTATTATTATTCGCCTGCTGATAAGCCATTCGTTTGCCTTAATAAATAAATAAAAAACCACTCCAAAACAAAAACGAAAAACTTTTCTTTTGCGTAACCATTTTTCTGTAAAATAACAACCACAGCTATATAGTTTTGCACTGTCAGTACGAAAGTGTAAAGTCTGAAGACATAATATCAATCTATAAGCGAAAAAAACATAACGAAAAAAAAATGTACGATTATAATAATGATGTCAGGTGACTGTACTACCAAAACTGCAATACTGTCTGGTGACAAGCAGCGATTGGTGTGTGGAGTTTGTAGGCGGGGGCGCCCGGGCCTCCTCGCTGTAGGAGGCGGTGCTGAGGCACTTCTGCAGCTTGCGGGTACCTTGGGAGCGCGAGCGCCGGACTGCCTCGTTGCGCTGGCCCGCCGTCGGCACTCCGGGCCGGCCCTCGCGTGAAGCCAGGCAGACCCCGTTCATCTGTCCACCCACCACACTCTTTACGGCCCGGTCAGATAGTGGTGTATTGTGTTCAACCTTATTTAAATGTATGTTTTTCAATTCGGTTTGTGAAATGTTTTCAAAATTAGCAAAAATATATCTGTGGTCTTAGGTCACTGTAGAAAATACCCTTTTTCATTTAAAAACTTGATTTTTCAGCCCTTTGAAAACTGAAATTTATAAAGAACCCACAGATAAGTGAGAAATTTTCACTGAACATAGTTGATAAGTAACAATGAGAATTTTGGGATACAATATATGTAGTGTGTCAAGGGACGTACTTGACTCACTTTAACCAGTGATTCCTGAAATTATTCAGAGTAAACAATGTAAATGAAATTTTGGTCTCCAGTGACTTTTTAGATGTTTTTTTTTCCAAAAAAGTTTTCTTTCACATGTTGTCTCTGGTCACTCAACAGAGTAATCGACCAACAACTCACCCCGCCCCTAACTGTCCAATATATACTGATTTTTTGTTGTTGTATTTAGTAAAAAAAAATGATGAAAAACGTTATCGGAGACTAAAATTTGATTTTTATTTTTACTCCAAATAATGTAAGAAATAACTGGTTAAAGTAAGTCAAGTACGTCCCTTAACACTCTGTACATGTATATGTATCTCACCAAGTATTGTGTTTCGTCTGGTGAAAAATTTGTACATACATAGTTCAAGAAACAAGTTAGTGACTTACTATTTTTCTATTTATAGGATATTAAACTATTCCACAAAGTATTTTATTTCCACTTACCGTATTTTGACCTAAGACCAAAGATATTGCTGCAAATATTTGCCAGATTTTTTTTTTGACTGATGAATTTTGCAGTATGAGAGTGAAATCCGGTGTAGGTATACCACAATTAAGTATACATTTGTTTTGGAAAATTTTGAATCAAGAAAATATTTATGTATGACAAGTTTATATGAATCTGTAAAACTTGTGTAAAGAATTCTTTGTTTTTAATGAGTCCATTTGTTTGAGTAATTTGTTCTCATTAGATGTAAAGTACAGAATAATTTAAATATCAATAAATTTAAGACACCATAATTGAACCGAGTTTGGTCTAGAATTCTTGCAAATTTGTATGTACATGTTAAAAAAATTATTGATAGGGAAAATTTATCGATGCAGAACACAAAACCCACTAAAAGACCTAGGACATCAACTTATAACTTCAAATAGAAGTTATATTTCTGGGAAATCTATGACTACACAATATCATAATTATATATATATTACGCTTAATGTTATAATATTTAGGCAGGTAAAGAATTTATTATTTAATGAATGAAATTATTCAAGCTTCATTCTCTCTTCTAAGAATAAAAGAATTTAATGAAATGCTAGTGAATAATTTCATTTAATAAACATTTTATCCTTAAATTATTTTGTTACAATCATGTTGTGTATTATTTCCGTTGAATAAAATAAATAAATAATAGTGATCATAGAATATGCATTAATAAGTCATTTCAATTCATCTTGAAGATTTGAAGAATTCTCCTGTCAGAAATCGGTCCATAATATCACATAAAAAATATAAATAAAATTCTGTTTTATAAAATTTGACGTAGATGCATGCAATTTTTACACTAGGGAATCGAATATATTAAAAATAAAATGATACAATATTTTTAATGTAGCTGTTCAGTATATTATCACCTAAAAATGCATTTAGCAGACAATGTTTCAAATTGAATGAAATATTGAGATTGTCATTCAAATCAAAACCATGAATATTAATATATTTTGAAATCTCTTGTGTGTTGTATTATTAGTAATTTAGAAAGGGTGTTTCATACGACATTTCGTGTGTTTAAATTACTTGTATTAACTTAAATTAGTTGTGAATGAGAGATGTTAATGTTATGTTAGATGGAAGGTTTATAAAAAATTTATATAGAGCAGTAATTTTTTTTAGTAGTAAATTGCTGGGATTCTGTAATTAATTTATAAAGCAACATTTTCCCAAAATATTGTAGTTTTATCCAGATCCCAATCACCTTTATCCATATATCCTACCTATATGTTTAGACTTGATAGCCGGCTCTGACTTCTTTCGGTTCGATTTTTTATTTCGACGACGAGCTCTACAGAGTCGGCACATACATTTTCCTATGAGAAAGATTGAAAATTTAAAGAAGATTTGATTAACAAACACCAACATGTTTTTTTATTTTGTTTTTAAAGAAGTAAGAATTTTTATGCGGCAGAAGAAAGTATTAAACACAAATATTAAATCATTATAGACATTCATCCGATACCTGTTAATGTTCGGAAAATACAGATATTTCGCCCGTGGATTAATGAAATGATAATGGAAAGCTCTAGTGAAAAGCAAAATACCAGATCATCTAAGTCAGGGAGGATTTGGCCTAGTATTTGAGTTGAAAACTAAAAGCGCTTTGATCTCGTAATGATCCTATAATGGACATTGTGTCTTGCAGCTCCCATTGACGACACAAGGAAAGAGAAGCACGGACATTCTAGAACTATATTTTCTGCCTACGCCTTTCAAAGCAAAACGAGGTGAGTGAAAAGAACCACGATGATCAAAAAAGCTCAAAACAAATCGGCAGCTCTAAGGGACTTTGGTCACATCTAACAGTGTCACAATCTCTAGGTTCGGTCACACGTGAGTTATGAATGATGCTCTTAAAGTGATCAATTTTGATTTACCAAACAGATCAGCAAAAAGGTATTTAAGGCAGTTTTGGTCATCATCCGACGATGTATCCTTGAAATAAAAAGATTTTATATCACACAGATTAAATTACTGCTAGAAATTATTATGAATCCTGTTAAAAACCTACAGCAACTAGGACACAATGGGTGGCTATTGGCTATTGAAAAAACACTGTGAATGAATGATACAGCTGCAAATTTGAAGCAGCAAAAAAAAAAAACTTTTGATAAATGGGGCAAAGTAAAATATTATTTTGTTATCTATTTTGGAACAAAATAACATTGGGATTGAACTGATATTTCAACCAAAAAATATTTTTGATTCACATTCCTATAGAATCACGAATGAATGTGAGAGGTGAGTTAAAAATGAATGTTATCCATTGATATATAGTTTGAGATAAAATATTTTTCATAAACAGTCAAACATTATTGATGTCTCTTATTGAAAATACAATAATAACCAATGAATCATTCATTTTTATATTTGAACTCCTAAAAACCAGTGATTGACGAATATAAAATTTCAGATGATATGGACACGCATAACACACCCTATTTAAAATTATGTTATCCGTACACAAAATAATAATGAAAAATGTGATATTTTTGGACCCTGTATTCTTGCTAGTATTATTATTTATAATGGTTAAATTTTAGTTTTATTGAAAATGTGAAATAGTAATTATTGGACAGACAATGAGACAACACATAACGTACAATATATTACGTGACGTGGACTATATATTATTAATTTTATATCAATATTATTAGTCACACGCATCATAAAAATTATGATGTTATGTCAAACTTGTAATGTTTAAAGCAAGAGAAAAACTATACAAATGTTTTTTTATTCAAATTGATGAGCTTGTGAATTTATGAGATGATACAAACATATTATATTTTAATATACATTAATATTATTAAAAATATGTACAATTATATAATTAGGAATTTATGATTTCTTTTTATTGTGCTCAATATTAGTTTTCTTACAATGTTTATATTATAGAAAATAAAGTCAACAAAACGAAAAGCGGTCAAAAACCAAACCAAAAAAGCCATAAAGCAAAAAAAAATAAACATAAGATTGTAAAGGGATTTTGGAAGAAAGGGGATTTAAATTTTTTATTTATTTATTTCTAGAATAAATGTAAAAATGCTATCTAGTTATTATCAATAAAAAGTTTACATTGTATTTCTTACCACCACTAGATTTACTCTCTTTACAAAAAGAGCTAGTTAGTAATTATTGCTAACAATAAAATAAATTGTACTTAGGTAAACTTCTAATAATTATTATTAATCACTGTTAATTATTCTTTGTGTAACTACTGTGCAAAATGTTTAAGTCTAGTTTTTAAATTTTCTACTGAGGGGTAAAAATCTATCATTAACCATTGTAAAATAATGTATTTACAAGAGTAATTCAAAGGTACCAGCTAGGACGGTATATTATAAAGCCTTAGATGAAAGAAACCAAGAAACAGAATTGATACTTACTGAAGCGCCGCATGATGTTGCCAGCGAAGGAGGGCTGTGACTGAGCACTGCCGTCCTTTTTCCTCAAATCTTTCAACACATTCTCTTGGCGGATGTACTTGATGTTGGGGACGGAGAGTAACCTTTGGTCTCGCTTTTCCCCAATTAGAGACTTGCTCTTCTTGTATTGCCTAGGAGGGCGGACGGGCTTGCCGTCTTCATCAAACAGGGGCAGGTTATCTGGCCGGGAAGATTTGTTACCAGCATCCTTATCGTCTTGAAGAGATACTTTGGAACTTTCCTCAGTGGGGAGCTCGGTTTTCCAAGTCTCTCTGAGTTCCTGGTGCATTCGGTCATACATGTTCAAACTTTTCTTTTCAATGTGTGCTGGATCCGTTCCTTCTGATCCTACCGCACTTTCTACATTTGTAAATTCACTGTCAGGATCAGGCGTAACATCCGAATCACATTTAGCAGGTTCGTTTGACTCTTCTTTCAGTGGAGTACTTTGACTTACGGGCGATTCCCCTTCGTTGTCTACAGGCGACAGAGAAGATCCTTCAGCATTGGGAAAGTAAAACACAGAACTCTTTTTGGGGTTTCCTTCTTTGGATTCGGTTTCTTTCTTTTCTTGTGCAACGGAGAATGTATTCTTAAACTTCATATCAACTTTGGAAAGTTGCCTTTTTAAGTTGAAATTTTTCCATGTTGTGGATTTTCTACGGTTTTGTGCAGCTTCGATTTTGTGTTTTTCTTCAGCTGTCAGGTTTAGGGAGTCGTAAGTTTCTGTCATTTCTGTGATTGGTAAACTCCCGGCATGGCTCGGAGCGAACTGGGAAGATGTTTGCTGAATGGCTATGGCAGCACTTATTTCCCGCTTAGAGTTTGGACTCAGTTGGATATATGCTTCATCAGCTATTTCCACAGTACCCTCCAAGTTGCCGGACTGAGCTGGGCCCGGGCAACTTCCCCCTGGTGCTTGAGCCGTATTGGTGGAGCCACTAACGGCCTGATCACTTTCCGTATATTCTACAATCTTGTCTTGCGGCTGCGCCTAGTGTTGATGATATGGGAAGGTAAATGCGATACCAGAGGACACGGGTGATATCAGAATAAAATTGTGCGGGTCATGCATGGATTTAAAGGGAATAAAGAATATTGGAAGTAATGGATAATGGATAGTGCAGAAAAAGAAATGGAAAAAAATAAGTCATTAAATCAAATATAAAGTGTTTGGAATGGTAATACACTGTTCTCAAATCTACCAAAATACTTATAGAGGTGATTTCTCATGAATCAAGGGTGAATTTGGTTTATTCAAATTTAATCATTTGAAATAAGATCAGTTTAAATCATGTTTTATGATTATAAATACTTCTAGTGCTGTGAACAAATATGTGTTGCAATTACCAAACATAAGTTATTCTACCCAAAATAATTGGTTATTTAAGAAGTAAAAACAAGATGAGTTTGTACACATTCTCACCGTAAAGGAGTTTCATATTATGTGTAAACTTTTAAAGGAAACTTGGAATTTGATACTGGAGATAATTTGGTTTGAAACAAAGATCTTTATAATATGATTCATGAAATTCAAAGTTATGTATTCAGGAACAAAGATTCAAATCAAGCAAAGCAAACAAGGTTTTATCTTATTCTGACTTGAAAGCAAATCATTAAACTAAAAGGAAAAAAAAAATGCTGTGTAAATTCACAAACATAAATCTAGCAAAGGTTTCTTTAATGAAAAAAAAGAAAGTAAAATAATATGGGAGAAATAGTGAAATTGTAACTAGAGAAAAAAAATTGCAAGAAAAGAAAAACATACTGATAAATTTTCATTGTTGACCGATTATGAGTAATATAACTTTAAAATCATAAATTCCTCTTTTAAAATCATTCATTAATAATTCAATTAAATTTTCTAAGGGTCAGTTGTTTTACAGAATTTTAACAATTTACCAAATTTTCAAGTACTGTGAACTAGTCAAGTTCTGTTTTTTTTTTAAATTTTTTATTTTTTTTTAATTTTTTTAAATATAATTAAGGGCAAGTTGCTTCACAGAACTGATATGCTATTGTAGGAAGGTTTTGTATTTGTGTTTGGGGGTTGAAATGCCAATAAATGTGTGTGTTTGTGTTTGTTTCCGAAGAACCACTCAAATGTAGTAGCTATTATATATTTTTTTCGAATGTAAGGTTTTCTTTAATATAAACCGTAATCCCGCCGCCCGATCTTTTTGTACGGCAATAATAGAATGAGTTAAATCCGGATAAATTAACTTGAATATATAACGTTCATAGAACTTGAAAATTAACTACTTAAACTTGATGTATTGTTCAAATTCTGGGAAAAACACATCTAAGTAAATAAATAGTTCTTGAGATTTTATTTTTGTGCTATACTCATCTCGACAGAATACCATTCAATATTATTTTTTATTTCACTCGAAGGGTCCAATATTTATAAAAATAGCTTCTGTTAACACTAAAACTTGTAAACTTTTAAAATGAACCCTTAATTTTTAATATTAGAATGCTTAATAAATTTGAGTGATGAAAAAGATGATTTAGAAACGTTTTTAAGGCCAGTGCCACACCTAACATAAAATAAGGTTTTTCAATTCAAATCCTTTCATATAAAATGATTTGATATGCCAATTTTGATTGCTATTTACTATTTATTTTATTAGGAGTGACATTCGCTATAAGTTTATAATAAAAAAATGTTTAAATAAGTATTTAGATAAAATTTATAATCATGAAGAACATCAAACAGATAATTGATTTACATATACATACTCGTAAAGATTTATTTTTGTGACACATTAACAACAAGATACTGTAATATTATAATACAATACATCCAAATTGTACTCACAAACAAAACAAGATGTCTATTTTATTTAAGTTAATAAAAGAAAAAACAGAATCAATTTTTGATGTGCATTATTTCTGTGAATGTCTGAGAAAGTTCTAAGTTCTAAGATTGGGGGCGTTTCAAAATCAAACATAATTTTTTTTTGCATTTGAATCTCATTAAAAGCCGTTTCTCAGCTTGATTAAACCTTTGTTCTAACTGTGATCAGCTGACAAGCATAACAATATAACCGCCATCCTTGACAGACTATCAGAATTTGATCAAAAGCTAAAACGGGCCGAGAATTGGCATTTAAAAGGAACTGTTCAAATGTCAAAAATTAAAATGTTATTGAATGCGATGGAGTTTTTGAAACACCCCCTCCTATGTAATATTTAAGTAAGTAGGTACCTACTGAACATTTTTTTGATATTTCTGCATATTATTTTGTTTGTGAGTAAGATTTGCCACCCACTATCGTAATAAAAAACAAAATCAATTGGTCATTTAATAACCGTGTAAGACAGTAAGTGATTTTTATTATACCTGGTCGATACTGGGGGAGGTGGGAGCCTCGGCGTGGACGGCCATGGGTGGGTCGGGACACGCTCTCCGCGGGGATCGGCAGTACGGATCCTGGGACCCGTATAGTTCGGCCGAACTAGCGCTCCAAACTATCACACGGCGAACTACGTCTACGATCACGAGGCCGTGGTCATTGCCGAACGCCATGCTAAAAACGATTGGTGAGAAAATGGTTCATTTGCAATTAGAAATAAAGAATCAGTGCAGAGCCAATAGATTCATAGTCGAGGTTTCCCAACCGGTTGGACTAAAATTTGGTCGATCCCTGTCGGCAATATTGTCAATCAAAATTTTGGTGACTGTTATGTTTGATGGCTTATCATAGAATTCAACACAACATGAACAGGGTTGATAAATATTATGATTTAAAAAAAATCATAAAAATCGGATTTATTTGATTTAAATTTTTTTAATATTACATCTATTTTAACTCGGAAGTCAGTCCATGTAAAAATAAACCAATGTTGTCGTTTTAAATTTTAATTATCTCTACATATATTATAAATTAAAGTCCTGTGCCGCGTCTGTCTGTCTGTTCGCGATAAACTCATAACTACTGAACGGATTTTCATGCGGTTTTCACCAATACATTCATTAGGAAGGTTAATAATTTGTCAAGGTTTTGTGTAAATTGGTTGAAATATATAAATGTAATGTCTGTATGGGCTTGCAAGCGGGCGGTGTGCATTTGATTTGTATGCAAATATATAGAGGTTGTCGAAATGATGCTGCCGAGGTTGATGCAATTTTGCACATGTGACCTTCAAAACAAGAGGAAGGTTACTGTCTACATTTGATTTCGAAAACTCCGTGTAAAGCCCGGGTATCGCCGGAAACTTCAGCTAGTTGTTGAGGATTTGAGATGCTTGGCGAACGTCCAGAAATTTGCATGCTGACCAGGAATACTCTTGTCGCCGCCGGCCTGTATAAATCCAGCGCCAGGCGGACAACAAGACAGTTCCGTTCAGTATTCTAAAACCTAGTGACACACATAAATATCTGCAGTCCGAGCCATGGGAATTTTTACTTGTTGTTATTATTTGTGAAATCCTAAACAAAAATAAACTTAGTAACGTAATTCATCTCGAGTATTGTTTTTAACAAACACGTAAGTTATCCCAACACCTCTACAACTCTAAAAAAGAAGATTTCAAATAAAAAGCGAAAGATTACAGCATATTCTTGGTATATAATAATGTAATGTGTGAGTTGACTTCCTCGATAAAGTAGAGATTTTTAAATACAGCAGCGGCATCTATCGATTACTTACAAAAATTATTAACAATTTTAATGAACGGCATTTTTTATGGAATTAATTTCCAAACCCTTTAAATTTGAACAGTGAATAGGAAGGTACTGCAAAATGAACTATAAAAAAATGTTCCTCACAGGCCATAGGAAGAGTTGATGGTTAGAGCAGTGATGTTGAATTGCTGCGGTTGTGCGGGGTCAGGAGGTCGCGGGGGCGCGGGGGGCAGGCACACTAGCGCGGCCTGGAACCCCGCCGCCTTACGCACCGCGTTGCCGCCCTTCACGCGAAGCTGAGGCGAACACCACACCTGCAAATGCAAAAGGAAAATAATGATGATTTGAACATTTAAAAAATCAAATAATAACGATAATTTATTTCTGGGACAATAATCTGAGGATTAGTTTGTCACCCAAAGACAGTTTAAAACATACAGCATCACTTATTATTTGTAAATTATAGTAGTTCTCATCACCATTATTATTATTCTTAAATCTTGAGGAGTGTAAAGAGAATAAATGACGCAAATGTGAATAGAAGAAGAAGTTGTGGACGCCCGAGGAAGACATGGCACAATCGAGTGAACTTAAGTCGGGCCATGTAAGGAGTCGGAATAATAGAATAGCATGCATGAGAAAAAGTGTATCTACATCAAACTGTTAACATATAACAAGAAACATCAAAGATAAGATTGGAAAAAAGAGAATAAAACGTTTCGAATTATGTACATTGTCTTACTTTCTTTATTTTTGTGGGTTCTGTGATAAATCAACATAGTGGCATAAGCTTTGACAAAGTCAATGGGCACAAGGCATTAAAAGCGAAGAAAAAAAAGATCCTGTAACGTAATCTGGCGTAATCTTGATTAACCTAGATTTTTTAAATCACTTTTAATGATTTTCAAAGAAGTGATAAAGTGCCACTTTGTTTCAGTCGTCCGGTTTCAATTTTCGCGTGCCAGATCAGCGATGGCGTAGTTACATTGAGTTTAACCATAGCATTATCCCCGGTTTAACTATACCTATCGTCGCTCTAGTTCGTTTTTGTCTAACAGACCATTTTTCGTGAACTTGAGTTAAGTATGCAGTTCTTCTCAAAAAGCCTTTATTTATACGATAATCGTTAAAAAAATATATATAAAAGATTATTTAAGGGGTTTACAAAAGGCACTTTGTCTTACGCCCTCCAAAATTTATGTGCTTTTATCGTAAAAAAAACATTAAAGCGCCATTTCTCCCGATTTACGTTTTGGTCTGTTGGATAAAAACGAACTGAAGCGACGTTATGTTGTGAACAAGGTTTTTAATATTATATATTCACACTGCGTTTATAAGTAATAAAATTTCAAAATTTTGATTTAGAACTTACTTTCTTTTCCAGGTCTTGTGAAACAGAATGCCTGTGCGACGGCACAAATTCACAGTCTGGAGATGTTTCAGTGTCTTCCGGGACATCACAATTCAAAGGGATTTCTAATACCTGAAATAAAACATTAATAAATGATTAGACATTTCAAATAATATAAACACAGATTTTATTATTTCTGGACATGGGGAGAGTCGAGAGCGAACATATGCTAACATAAAGTCACATACCTAATATGTACTAAATAAGTGTATGTAATGCAAAAAAAAAAAATATATATTTTTTAGTAATTGTTTAAAAAGTTAGTAAAAAAAATTATAGCATTGATAATATTATGTTAATTCTTATTATATTATCTTCCAAAGGGCTATTTATACTTAAGAGAGATAAGGATCGGAAAGTTACTTTTTATATCAATTTTAAAAAATTATTGTTTTGGTTCCTAATAACTTGATCTCCATTGTTGTTAATTATTTTAATACTTACTTAAATTTACGTATCTTTTGAGCAGTTTTTTTTTTTCGATTACTGTAAAATAACGTCTAGCCATTTCAAAAAATTAAGTTTTGAAATCCTCTGTATTAATAAATTGGAAATTCATATGTCATACAGTATTTATTCTGGTTTAGTAATGTATAATTTCTATATCTCAAGAATTTCAAATAAATATAGTACTTTAGGATTCATAATATTATGTTTTATAGCTTATAAATGTGGAAATTCTAACTATGCAATTGTAAATGTTCTCCAAAATGCCCTGGAAAGAATCTCAGTCTTGTTATCTCCCGAAAGAAACCATTCATCTGTTCTGTATGAAATTACTAATGTTATCCAAAATGACCCTGGTAAAATAATTACATCTTGGCGATTCTTTCAAGGAAAAAGAAACAATCCCGTCACTACAAATCCAACTACTAATGTTCTCAAAATTTGTCTTGACAGAATCGCCATTCCTTTCCATTGTAAGAATATGTACTAAAACACAATTTGGCTGTCCTGAAACGGGGACTTGGACAGACAAAGGATCATCTTGTATTGTATGTTTGTATTATATAAATAAATAAATAAAAATAAATAAATAGATTATAAAGGATTAACAAATCTAAGACTACCCAACATAATGAGAATGGGCACCTACGGCGACTGAGTAGACAATTTTTTACAATATTATATATAACACGATGACCGCAGAAGTTGAGCATAATTTGCAGGTCTTGAAGTAGGAATTAGATTGAGTAGGTAGGTACTCACATGAGTTTCGCTAGATGATTCTGTTTTTCTAAATTTAAAAAATATAACATGGCCGCCGGCGCCCGCTACCGCCATTTTTCTGGATTCTGGACATAAAGAGATCAGCTGGATGGATAAGGGGTCTTCTTCCGTTCCGTCCACTGATCTTGAGCGGGGTTTTTCAAATACTGAAAAGGAAGTACAAAATTATTAGAAAGTAATAATTACAGACACCTTAAGTAAATTTTTGGAATCATAAAATAGATTCTGTCATGGCATTGTAAACATAAAAAGAGGGGAAAACGATTAGGATATAATTTTTGGTCTTACCTTTAGCTGTTTTTAATTTATATAATATCTGTAGTGTGCCTGCACTTGCATCCCAAAATTTTATACTTCCGTCTGCATGTCTGTAAAAAGTTTAACATTATCAACAAAGTTTTAATATTAATTTGTCTTAATTAATTATTATAATTAATTAATTATTATTATAATATATTAATTTTTAATCAAAGTTTTAAATTTAAGTCGTCAAGAAAAAAAAACTAACCCTAATAAATTCTAAGTATAAAAATAAAAATGCTGTCGTACAGGTTAGAATGCCATTATTAAAAAAAAATGAACTGGAGTTCCTTATTAACCCAGTTGCAAGAAAAAATACTGTCAACATTATGTACCTACCTAAAAAGTGAAATTCTAATGGTGTAATAAAAATTAATATGATTAAGCGCCTCCGCCCACTCAGGCAACTGAAAACTCTCAACTGCCAACTGTCTTTGTATGACAATGTGATGGCCCGCACATACACAATCACACAAAACCCCGTTGTCAATGGTAACGCAAGCGGTAACTTGCGACTTGCTCTACCGGTTGCCCTGGGCAGCCATTGATAGTTGCCAACTGTCAGCTGATTGTTCTTCTTCTATGGTTAACCAAGCTTTTTGACCAATCAAGACAGATAAACAGCCGGTTTTAGTTGGTTTTCAGTTGCCTCAGTGGGCGGAGCGCCTAATGATTGTATTCCGTATTCGAAACAAGAGAATTTAATAGAAAAAGAATTATTCACAATAGGAAAGTAGTAGGTAGTAGGTACCTACCCAGAATGTTAATTTAAATAGCCTATAAAAAGTATCAAGACCTACTGAAAGATTTATATTCTTGTTAAGTGCTTAAAATCTTTCTGTAAAGGATTTTTACAGAAAAAGAATCATTCGAATCGGAAAAGTAGTAGGTACCTACCCAGAAAGTCAATTTAAATAGCCTTTAAAAAGTATCAAGAATAGTAGGTACTTATTGAAAGGCGCTCCGCCCACTGAGGCAACTGAAAACCAACTAAAACCGTCTGTTTCTCTGTCTTGATTGGT
The DNA here is from genome assembly GCA_951813805.1 of Limnephilus auricula. NCBI lineage: Eukaryota > Metazoa > Arthropoda > Insecta > Trichoptera > Limnephilidae > Limnephilus > Limnephilus auricula. Next base: position 8,165,577 of record OX638401.1, read on the forward strand.
CAAAAAGCTTGGTTAACCATAGAAGAAGAACAATCAGCTGACAGTTGGCAACTATCAATGGCTGCCCAGGGCAACCAGTAGAGCAAGTCGCAAGTCACCGCTTGCGTTACCATTGACAACGGGGTTTTGTGTGATTGTGTATGTGCGGGCCATCACATTGTCATACAAAGACAGTTGGCAGTTGAGAGTTTTCAGTTGCCTGAGTGGGCGGATCGCCAAAGAGTTAAATTCTAATATTCCATATTCGAATCAACAGATTTTAACAGACAAAGAATTATTCAAAATGGGAAAGTATTCCAGCAAGTTAATTTAAATATGTAGCCCATAAAAGTCTCAGGAATAGAGTACTTACCCAGTTAAGATAATTTCATTATAAGAACAAGAGGCTGGTGACCATTCTCCTCCATTGACCGGCCATTCCCTTTCACTAAATCCAACTCGCTTTTGGCTACATTGTCTACCGACAGAATAAAAGGCAGGTATCTGGAAAAAGGGAATTCACTCGTTAAAAAAAGAATAATGAATTGTAGAAAAACATATTGTTTTCATAATTATGTATTAGTGGATAGTTGTTTTTTAAAAAATTAATAAGTCCCAAAACAATGTCAAAGTCAAAAAAATCAAGAAAAAAAAATACATCTATTTTTATTACGTAGCTATACATTTTGCACTTCTGCACATGGTCCTATACATCGAACGGCACCGTTTCATCTAATTTCAGATAAATACGTGTGTGTGTGTGCGTGAGTGCCACTAAAAATTGATAGAATGCATTGTCGTAGACAACTAGTCTATCTGCCGAGTTTCAGCTCGATCGGATGTTGGGAAGTGTGTTAATTTCCACATTCAAGATTTGCAATCCTTCATTCATTCACAAAAACAAAATGGAAATCCAAAGAGATGTAAGTATTTGAAAATTAGACAATATTTCGAATATTTATGAAAATTTACAGTTTTATTTCCACACAGGAGGCCCTGAGGAAAATAATTTTCCTCAGAGCCTATGTCATCTATGAAGATGGTGTGTGGAGGATCTTTTTGGGGTGAGGAAGGAGTGAACATGAACTTGAAGAGAAACATGTTGTAGGAGGGAGGAAACACAGAGGCTGGAAGGGTTAACAGATTTGATTTTTTTTTTTTTGATTGTGTCTCTCCTATAGAAGCGGACGCTTGTGTTTAGAAGAGGAGCGAGTGTCAGAATGAATAATATTTTGTACCTATAATTAATTATGATGTTTAAAATTATTAAATAGGAATTTTGAACTTAAAAATACGTGGATAAATAGATAGTTAGATATGTATGTTAATTATGATGATAAATTCATCATTCATTTATTTTACATTGAATTGCTCTTTAATCGCTTTTATTAGACATTTATCGTCTTCAATTTTTCTTATCTTTTCCGGTAAAGTGTTGAAGTATTTTTTTCCTAGGTATATGTAATGCTGTTGTGCAAATGTGGTGTTACATTTTTGTGATGGAAATATATGTTTTTGACGAGTGCGGCTTTCAGTTAAATAGCTGTGATTTTGTTTTTCTTTTATTAATTGAATTAATATATTTTTTCGGACTAGATTATTGAATTTTAACACTTTAAATTCTTCAAAAATAAGGTGTGTTGGATAATCTCTTGGTTTTTTCAATATTATTTTTATAATTAGACGTTGAACAATTTCAACAGGGAGTAAATTTGTTTTGTATGCAGCTCCCCAGCTGACTACAGCGTATTGGAGATTTGATTTACTATAGCATAGTAGACTGTTGTTAAATTTTCCAATGAGAGAAGGTTTCGGATTTTCAAAAATATATAAATTAATTTTGAAAATGTTGTATATGAATGTATCGGCTTCTTTTCAAATTTGCTTACAAGAACCCTTTTGACACAATTGAGCACTCTTTTTAAAGGCCAGGGGAAAAATGGAACATAAAATTAAACATGCGGTAGAACAATTGAAAAATTATGTAAAACTTTATTAGAAATCTTTTTCAAAATTGAAAAAGTGTGGTGTGATGCCTATTTTACGATAGTTAACCAAAAAGATGTTTCCAAGCACTATAACTCATGATAAAACTGAAGTTGCGAGCTAAACATAGTTATATATATATACATAGCTAAACATAGCCTTGATACAGAAAATCAAGACAGATATTTCTGTGAAAATTTCACTATGTCAGTGCTCATTGTTAGAGAGATTTTTCTGACGCAAGGCATCGCTTTTAGGAGTATAGTAGTTCCCAGAGAGGTCGTAAAGATATCACCGACGGTCGACCTCTTCCTTCTCAAGTCTTGTATGAAAACGAAAAAGACAGAAGATACTAGAACGATGGTGTCATGTACGACGTCTCTCTGGCACTACTATTACTACATAATGGGTACAATCATCAAATATTAATAAATTTACAAACGTCAATGCAGAGGCGCCACGATAGGTACCAATGCCTGGTGCGAAAACAGAAAAAGGCCGCCTTTATTAGTTAAAGTAAATGTATGTATATATGTATGTTGTTTTCAATTTTTGTTATTCGAATTTAATTAGATCGCCAAGATCAGCCGCTTGTGCGCAATTCACATGCAAACCGTCACGAAAATTGACGAAAACATCAAATTAAAATATTTCGTCAAAAGGTAGGTACTCTACCAAATCGGAAGGGCAGTCAGCAAAGTAGGAGCAGCAAGTGACGGGCGACTCGTGCAGGTCCATAGGGTAAGGGTTCTCGAAGCAAGGGTAGCCTGGCGTTTGTAGGTCGATCACCACCAGGTCGTTCTGCAACAGCACCACTATCGCGTAAGGGTCCTGCATGTCTGCAAATAAGTCACATATTAAATCAGAAGGGCAGTTAGAAAGATGGCGCAGCAGGTGAAGGGTGAATCGTACAGGTTCAGGTCTACAGCCAGACCGTTCTGCAGCAGCACCACCCGTAATCGCGTAAGGGTCTTTGTCCTACATGTCTGCAATAAGTCACATATTAAATCAGAAGGGCAGTTAGAAAAGTAGGCGTCGCAGGTGACGGGTGACTGACTCGTGCAGGTTCACTCGCGTAGGTCAATCACGACCAGACCGTTCTGCAGTAGCACCACTATCGCGTACGTATGTATACAATAAATCAGGGCTTGTGGTAGAGGTTTACGTCCGAGAGGGTTATAATTTATCTCAAAAGTCAACTGCTTCCCATTAAATATTTACGGCAATTACTAGCTACTGAAACGAGAAATCAATAACTGGCGTCTTGCTAGTACAATCGTAGCATGGATAAATTATTAAAGTCAATAAAAAGGTCACCATTATTATCAGTAGGAATCATTAAATTCGTAAAGACTAGCGGTCCAAAATATCGATTTCAAAACTAGATTTCATTGTTCGAAACTCATTGGTTACCAACTAACTCCTATTTAAGAACACGTTAGGCACCTTTGCTTGATGCGTTAAAATAAGTAACGATTTAAAGAGATGAATGGTATAAGAAGTAGGGGATGTCCGAGGAAGAGTACGCATGAGACGATGTACGAATGTGAATGAGGCAAAGAGTGTGTGCCAAGACCGAGTAGTTTGGCGGTCTTATCACATTTCTTCTTTCCGCACCTTTATTTATTATTATTATTATTTTACATTAGTTCTTTAATTTGCCTCAGGCTCGTGTCATCTAAGGGATGCCGTATGGAAAGTCTTTTAATGGAAAGGAAGGAGAGGAAGTTATGGGAAAGAAAAAATGTTCGAGTTTCGGGTATGAATCTGGGGGTTAGTGTGTCCAGGATTGACGGACTTGTGAATCCATCTCATATACTGAGAGTATCTTCCACTCTGGGATAATCTCAGTATCGCCCTGGTGTAAGACCACCACTCAGAATTAAAACGTTGCTTAAACATGTCTTTAGCCGTGTTTAGTGACTAGATCTGAATAGCCAGGTACTTTTCCACCCTCCTCTTCCCCATCTACCTTCAGCCTCACAACATACCCCAATCGGGGATGCCATAGTCCCACTGGCTCCAGACGGGAGCAGTTGGGACTCTTGTGAGGTATATACAATATATACATAAAAAATCTCATTATTAAAAATACAAATTTCAGTTGATTTTCTATCTACAACACCGGTTCAATGAACTCTAGAACTTTTGCTGTGAATTTATTTAATTTTCAAATTTGGAAGTGTTTGTTTGTAGAAATCAGGCAATGATTAAGTACCTACCTATAATATACGATTTTTAAGACAAAAATCACTTTAATTGCCATTTTCAAAATTGAACTGATTTGTCGAGAATTTATACTATCTCAATTGATGTATTATATGTGACAAAAGAGAAAAATTGATTCAGCTTTTTTTACATCCAAATAGTCCAACTTGACTTACAACACTCTCAAAGCTCTAACGCCGAATGACCGAAAACTACCGAATCCACTGCTACTTACGAGATAGTTGAACACTGTTAAATATTTAAACACTGAACAATATGAAAACGTAAAAACAGAAAGTGTGTGCAAAAAGCAATTATATGAAGTCCCATCTTACCTCCAGACCAGGGGCTATCGCACAGCGTGATGAAGTCCACAACGTTGTGCTCCATCTCTAGCACGGTGATGGCCTTGCCGTTGATGACGGTGATACTGGGTGTCCTCCCAGCCTTGTCGAAGGGAAGACCGCCGGAGAATATCACGTACGATTCCCTAAGAAAAGAGGGACTATTAGCATACAAAAAATAGGAAATGCAAGAGAAAATAGCGCAAAAATTTTCGGCAGTCTAATAATAGGAATATAAAAAAACACGAAAGAAGTCCCTAAAGTAGGAAGTTGAATATATGAACAAAAAAACCTATAAATATGCATGAAAACTTAATTTTATTTAATCATAATAATCTCGCTTAAATAATATTTTTTACTAACACCACACAAATTTGTTTTTTTATTCAATATTTTATACGCCCATGGGGTTTTTACAATGATTAGGTATATAAAATTGATAATTTTTTTTATCACAACGGTTACCAATAAAGTATGGTTGCCTCTACTTTTACAATTACGTAAAAATAATAAAAAATAAATTTATTTATACACGGTGTCCGGAAACTCGTCATACAAGCAACAGGAAACTGTGAATCTACGTCACATTTTGTGGTACAACTTTTTTTGATTTGAGCTTTCGTTTTAGAATAAATCGAGACCAAAGTTTGAATTTTTTAGGTAAAATCTGAATGTCGAATGGTCAAAATGGTTGTTAAGGGGTTAATATCAGCTGTTTAATGTATTTTAAAGTGTGTAGAAGCATCGAACCTGCTTAAAGGTTTTTTTTAAGCCTCTAGTTACCGATTTTTTTAAAAAAAAATTTTTCTTTTTAAGTTTTTTTTGTTCCTTTTGTGATGTAGACTCACCAGTTTCTCGCTTGTACTACGAGTTTCCGGACACCGTGTTTAATAATTTAAAATGATCAGAAATCATATTTGATAGACAAGTTGTTTAGTACGTTTTAAACATCGACTTTGTTATGTTAAAAATGTCGATATCATTCGTTTGTAAAACTATATAGGCGCGGATTTTGCGAGTTTGTTTCATAATTTGAATGTGAACGGTGATATTAATATTATAGGTAAATGCATAGTGTGTCGAGTAGCTACTCTTTTATTAACGAGAATTTTTACTATACTAGTTTTTCATTAATACATAATTAGTTACCTCTCCCTCTAATACAATTGTTATGTTAAAAATGTCGATATCATTAGTTTGTTATACTATGTAGGCGAGGAATTTGCGAGTTTGCTTCATAATTTGTTTGTGAACGGTGACATTGACATAGGTCCTTATGCCTAGTGTGTCGAATAGCTACTCTTATATTGACTAGACTTTTTACTATACTAGTTCTTAATGCATACCTAATTAGTTACGCCCTCCCTCTAATACAGTTGTTTTTGCGTCTATATTTATAGATTTTGGATCCCGATGAAGAAATTATTAGTTCAGAAACATGTTGCTATGTATCATTAAAAACAATGGTTAAAAGTAAGTATTTCATTATTATTTAATTAAAAACGGTGCCACAAGTACTTTTACAGTTATTAAATAAATAATTTTCTTCGCTTATTGTCAGCGAGGATTAATTATTTATACAACAAAATTATGTGATTGTATAGACTGAACATGGAACGTGTGCTGGCAAAAAGATCTCAGTAAAAAAATCTGCTTAATGTACTAAAGTAGATAGCAGTTTTGGGATTTTTTAAAATTGATAGGTTCGATGAAATAACTATTATTTTAACGCCACCTATTTCCACAAGCTCTGAGAAATAGTTAGGTACATTTAAAATATTACATAGATTAAATTTTTTTATCTATATTTCCTAAAGTATTACAAATAAGAAAATGTTTGGAAAGAAAAAGTGATACGATTTATAGTCTTGAAGTTCGGCTTACATCATTACATACTTATTTTGATAGAAAAATAATTCATTTCACTGTTTTATAACAGTTCAGTTCAATTAATATTTTACGTGCAGAATAAAGAAAAGGTACACGAAATTGCCTAAAGAACACCAATACAAGTCTGGTAGCTGAAGAACAAAGAAAACTTGAACGACAGCAATTAAGACGCGAGAATTTGTCCAATGATTAAAGGGTACAATAATTAAGGAAACAAACGGGAGTCAAATACCAAAGGCAGAGACTGACTGATGAACACATCTGTCATTTACGAAAACAAACAAAAACAATCTGACATACCTACATAAATCGTAGAGCTAATATTATGAGTGATGACGGGTGCCAGCATGGTCGATCGATATGAAGTTACCGACCAATTGTCGGTAACTTCTCATCGTTCCCTAGGACAACTGCAGATCGCAAACGAATAGGTGACAGTTCACAATGACTAAGTGTCCTTAATATATTCGATATCAACTGTCGTTTGTACGTTAGCGATCTGCAGTTGTCCTAGGGAACGATGAGAAGTTACCGACAATCGGTCGGCAACTTCATATCGATCGACCATGCTAGCACACCTGATAGCTAAGCTACACGGAGAAAAATGTTATTCTAAAATACGATCATTTTATTCGTAAAAATAGTTGAAGTTCTTTAGACTGAAGTTCTTACGAACAAATTAACAGGGTTACAATGTTTATTGGCGGGAACATTTAAGAATAATTTGTTGGTATACGTAATTTTGTACGCATACCAACAAATTATTCTTACATTTTCCCGCCAATACGAAATTACGTATATCAAAAAATTATTCTTACATGTTCCCGCCAATAAACATTTAAACACTGTTAATTTTCGTTGTTTGTTTTTGGGGTGTTATGCCGTGTTACGCTACCTCCTTCTTTAGCCGACGTTTCGGACAGCGTTGCAGTGTCCATCATTAGGGCAGATCCGGCGATGTGTCCGTCGGCGATCCGGCGAAGATGCTTTTTTGGCAGTGAAAAACTAAAAACGTATCCCACTGTTAATTTGTTCGTAAGAACTTCAGTCCCGCTTTTAAACGTTTTTACTATTAAAATGATCGTTTTTTCGAAAAACATTTTTCTCCGTGTATTTTAAGTTGCCCTGAATGTATTGCCACGATGAAATGCACCAAATATGGTATGCTAATATCCGTTTAACCACCACTAAAATGTTCACGTGTTAGTTATTGTGAATTGTGACATGAATATAAACCACCTGCGTTCTTCATTGAGAATATTGCTTTCGTCGGCTCGACTTGGAGTCCTAATTTATCAAAAAATATAATTTTAATTTTGTGAGGTTCCTTTTGATGATTTGATGTGTGAAAGCCACCTGGAAGTTTTAAGAGCCGTTATGGTGCATCTTTTTTAGGCATTTAGGCAATTTAAAATTGCCACTTTTGAGATATTTTGGCCGCGAAGTAAATTCGTACCATGGGGTAATTCCTTATGGGCCCATAACCTATTATTAAAACACGTTGCCCTTTCGTAATAGACAAATGACAAACTTTATTATTCTTTTTATAAATGTTATGCATCGTATTAATATAGAAGGCGCCACTAACACATTTATCAATTTTGTTATGTATATTCTAACATATTTTTAAGGGTAGAATGCCCGTATTGGGGCTATTTAACAATGTTTATACAGACTTTCAGCGTGAGAATGATGGCCTGAAACATGGCTTGAAAAAACAGGGCCTGAAAACGGTTATAATTTCTTAAATATGTATTAAAAACTTTGCAAGATTAGTTAAAATTAGCAGAGTTATGTATTGCTTTTGAAGGTCCTTTTTGAAGCTAGTAGACTTGTTATATCTACACGGAGAAAAATGTTATCCTAAAATACGATCATTTTATTCGTAAAAATGGTTAAAAACGGGACTGAAGTTCTTACGAACAAATTAACAGAATTTCAATGTTTATTGGCGGAAACATGTAAGAATAAACGTAATTTCGTACGTATACCAACAAATTATTCTTCCATTTTCTTGCCAATAAACATTGAAACACTGTTAATTTGTTCGTAAGAACTTCAGTCCCGTTTTTAACCGTTTTTACGAATAAAATGATCGTATTTTAGAATAAAAATTTTCTCCGTGAAGTAAAAAAATGTATTATAATGAATACAATACAATCGCAACGCTATTTTTGTTCACGCTTACTACTTGTTTTAATTCTCTCGTTAATAATAATTGACACGGTTTCCAAGTCGGTTCGACAGCAAAACGGGCATTTCGTTAGTATATCGAGGATTTGTTTGATGGGGTATAAAGAAGGATAGGGAGGCAGGTACCGGAAAGTCATATTGTTAAACAATCAAAGTAAAGTGACCGGAAGAGGTCCCGGAAGAGTCCCGGAAGCACCATTTATTTAATCGAGCTCTCTCCGTCGACATAAAATCTAGATTTAGAAAATGTTATGTCGCTTTACACACATAAAAAAAGGATGTAAAAGGTTTCATACACAAAGGATTATTTTGTTAGAATGATAAACTGTGAGAAATTGAATAATTTTTATTTATTTTTTATATTACCACCACACAGGAGGCCCTGAGGAAAATAGTTTCCTTCGGGGCCTATGTCATCTTTGAGGATGCTGTGGGGAGGGTGTTTTTAAGGAAAGGAAGGAGAGGAAGTTCTTGGAAGGAAAAATGTTTGAGGGTTGGGTAGGAATATGGGGTTCAGTGTGTCCAGATCGTCCGCCGCCAAGACTTAGACAAACCTCACCCCATAAACCCGGGCACCCCTACTATGTCACCAAACGTAGCGAACCACTTGGGGTGACCTATGACAGAGGTGTTGGTTATCCAATAAATGGTTCCCGGGGCGGCGGTACCCAAATTGAGAAAAAAATTACCTAAGTTAACAAATCAGAAATCTGTTTCGGTATCAGTTGAAATAAACAAGAATTAAAAAAAGTAACAACGAATTCGTCACAATATTGCTTGTTCCTTATTTTTTATTCAAATGTCAAAGGACAAATAATGTTCATCTAGGGCAAAACAAAGTGGTCTAATTTTGAAATTTCTAAATATACCCTCGTCTCCATCTACAATTACGTCTTTCTCTATATGGATCGTTCTACATTTATCTAAACCAAAAGTCATTTTGATATCATCTGAAAATTTTTTATCATTGAAGAAGAAGATAACAATAATAATCAAATTTTTAAAAATATGAAAATGAACAAGACACAGAACAATAATAAAAGATAATGGTCGCAACATGACACAGAAAAATAATAAAAGATAATGGTCGCAACTGGGACCATTATCTTTTATTATTTTTCTGTGTCTTCTTCATTTTCATATTAATTTTTTTTTTGATTATTATTGTTATACTATATATAAAAAATAATGTATAGTATATTTGCGGCACGTTCCAGAATGAAAAATACTCGCAGTATCGCCCTGGTGTAAGACCACCATTCGGAATTGACACGTTGCTTGAAACGGCTTTAGTCGTGTTTGGTGACCAGATTTAAATAGACAGGTACTTCCCCACCCCACAATCTTCAGCCTCACAACATATCCCAATTGGGTATGCCATAGTCTCACTGGCTCCAGACGGGAGCAGTTGAAAAAAAATATATACATATAAAATGAAAAAAAAAATGCAAAAAATGTTTTTTTCGTAGTTTTCAAGTATTCAATAAGAAAAAAAAGAGTGTTGGAACTTGAAAGTAGTCTGGTAAAAACTACTGGAACCTAATAAAAAACATTACGACTCATGCGTCTGCCATACCGGAGTGGAACACGTATATTATCATTTTTGTAATGGCCCATACAACCACACTCTACGCTTTACGCAAGGACGATATTCTATTCCTTGTACGTGGTATGCATTATACATTTGAGCCCTTGCCCGGAATAATGTTGTATCCAACAATATTCTTGTTCCGAGAAAAATGGAAAAAACGAAACCGGTCATGTATTATAACATTTTATATTTAAAATACAATAAACATACAATTCTTAAGACTTTTAAAAGAAAAGTCGTGGGAAAACTCTATTAAAATAGAATTTATTGCAAGAATTTGTGCTGATTTTGTGGAAAAATGTTGTACATAAAAATTTCACAGGCAACATCATTCACAAAATTGATTTTTTTTACTTTTCGTACCTTCAAGAAAGCACCGTGCTCTTCTAACATCAATTTACATATGTCATTGATGAATTTGAGCTTAAAAAGCAAAAAAAACGACATGAATAAATAAAACCATGTACATTCAACATATTGTCTTCAGATCAATATACAACATTATTCGACAAAACTGTTTCAACGGCTAAAAAGCAGCCTTAACAATATTTTTTCTGGAAAAATTCTACTTTCCTGCATTCTTCAGCTTCTTGGCTTTAAAGTCTTTCTAGATGAAGCCATAATATATTCGTTTTCTTCATTTATTCCCATGAATTAAACCACGCTCCGTGGTTTTGATAAACGGCTTAATACAACATTCTTCCGCAAACCAATATTTAAAATGCTGCCACAGGCCTAAAAAAAAAATCGCTACCATAATCCCTATCTTAAAAGATGCGTAATAATATGCCCAACATTATTCTATCATTAACTCAACATTGATAGTTTTGTTGGATAAAACATTATTCCGGGCAAGGGCTCATTTATATTCCATGTATCACTATGCAGAGTAAGGTTACGCAGGGTGACTTTCAGACTCCGTATCGCAATATAAATTAACCCATAAATATACAATGTCAGCGACATTATAGGTTTCTGGTCAAATAAAATCACCGGAATAGGAAACCATATTTCTTGGTAATAGTTGGTTCATTCCCAAGGGCCAGGCTTGTTTTATGAAAGCGTCAAGTGAAAAATCGGGCGTAGTTAAAATGTCGAGAAAAAGACAATAGGATTTGAACCCACAATACATCAGTTGGTTACTCAAGTGAATAAGTGATAAGACGATTCAAAACCATGTGTGAAATGCTTAAATTTATAGTTGTTGGCGTAGATTTTTCAGATAAAAAAAAGATTGATAGAATTAACGGTCGTTAGTTTCTCTTTCAACTGACAAAGCGAAGTTAGCGGTGGTAAGATGTACGGAATAATAAAATTTTAAATGCTGATGACCTGTCAATTATTTAAATGATTTAACCCTTATGTATAAAGGATCTGTATGAAGAACAAGGTCAGAATCGCTTGAGCTAAATGCCAGTTTAGAAATGACTTTTTATTTGATGTATGCAGCTCATCTGACGCCTTTCAAATAAATTATATATGATTTATCTGCGTCATTTTTTATCATGGTTACGTAAGTCTCACAGCCAACAGGTTGATAGCTAGCTATGCTAGAAAAAGCTAATTTATGCCTACTACAAAAAAACATATTCAAATACTCACTCTTGTGACATAACGTGGGTTTTCTTTAATGTCACAGGATACCAAAGTACCATTTAAAATCTTTTTTTTTACTCCACATACTATAAGATCAGAAATGGATTAATTAATGTGTTATTACACCCTGAAGGAAGATTTATATATTATTTTTTTATATAACCTAATACATGCTTTTACGGGCATTTGCAAAACATGTGATATACATAATAGTGGAATAGTAATCAAGAGATAAATTATGTAATTATAATATAAATTAACGTTGGCTTTAGGTACGTTCAATCACACTGTTGGGGACTTCTTAATAAATCCTTGGTTAGTCTTTACAAACTGTTTAGTTACATAATATATTAATAATAGACCTGAGCTTATGCGACTAGCTTCAATTGACTGGTAGGTAAATCTGAGCCCGTAGAGCTCTACACAATCGACTATAGGCATTCCTAGGAACAACTCTATCTCCCCGCCATCTGACGGAAACTAGTGGAAGCTTTATGACTCCTGCCATCTATTGCTAACCCACTAAACCTACTTGTCAATACACTAAAATTATATATGACGAAGAACTACTTCTGAAAAAGTACTGCACTCAAACTAGGTACAATCGAGTATCTAAATAAGTCAATACTGATTTTGTTGTTGATATGGAAGGTAATTAAGCTTAATAAATCAGGGCTATCTACAATACCCGTAAAAATTTAAAAAATAAAAGTCAAGTCGGAAATAAGTCTTTTATCTGAGAGTGTTAATAATTTTAATTCTTTCATCAGGGGGTTGTAATTTATTTTTAATCTCATCCTATGCACTTTGTTTATTTTAATATTAACGCGATAAAGCAAAATGAAACAAAATAATTGGTGGTTAAAGACAAACTAATTGTTTCATTTCATCCAATAATAATTGATTCGGCAGAAGTCGGCGGTGGGTGGTAATTTGGTCGTCATCTCTCTTTAAGGGCCATTATCTTAAGGGACTGGTTAGGGAGACGAACCATGAATTATTACGTCCCAGAGCAATCGAGCTGTAAATGTAATTATAATTACTGGGAGAAATACGACAATACTAAATGTAAATGACAGTATCTTTAGTTTGTCGAAGTAAACACAAATGGAGGGTGCTGCGGTCGTGAAATGGTTCTAAATAGCAATACCAGGACGGTTGAAAGGAAAAATAATGAAACTTGAAAAAACATTGCTCATCGGAGCAGCTTCTATTAAAATGATGTAAGAATGAACGCAGTACAATATTCTATTGATTTAAATCTGTTCATAATGATAATGGAATCTACCAAAAGGGTTCCTGTTTTTGAACAGAGCTCAGAGTTTTTTAAGTAAAACTTCTTTAAGCACGCTTGACTTGAGGGGAGTTGGCGAATGCGTTACGAAAACGCGTTACTAAGTTACGCGTAGTCGGGCGAGGCGAACGGGCTGTAACACTGTAGGAGCAGTCGTGTGGTCTAAAGCATACTCGTTTTTGTTGTTGTTTGTTTTGGTTTATAAAATTAAAATTTAACGATAGCATATAGATAACTTCTGTAAGATATGGTATTTTCAGTAATTTAAAATTTGGCTTTATCTATAAATATATATAGAGGATGTCTGTTACGGCTAGCGTGGTGGTGTGCATTGCTTTGTTTATTTGTAAAAATCTACAGTTTTATTCGGGGATTGATGAAATTATGCATAATTGATCATCAAAATAAGAGGAAGGTGACTGAGTGCATGAAATTTGCAAAAACCAATCCACCCCATTTAACTACCATTTTGATACTTCTTGATGAAATGTGGCTCACTTGATGTTTATAATAAAAGGAAAACTACTGTCAACATCTGATTTTAAAAAAGTATGCTTAAAAAGCTCGGGCAACGCCGAGACTTCAGCTAGTGCTTATATAAATAATATTACGTGGTCGATAGTTATAGGGTAGGAACCACCCCCTCAGAACAAGTTATGCTTAGTGCAAAGATCTGTACAATAAATCTTAGACTGGAAACCCAAAAGTGTCAGATTTCCCTGATAATATTTTCTGTAGATATTGTAATGTTTGAATATTATTCTAGCGTGGGTTTGTCATGAAACTCGATTGTATCACAATGAAAACACCACCAAAGTATAATACATCTATTATGAATATAAATATCAGGTTACGTAAACATATCAGAATGACAAGAGACTTCCGTGGCATTGTATTCACGTGTACGTCTATTAGGTTGAGTATGAATAAGTGATGGCGCTACTGTCACACAGCAATGCCATCACCCCTTAACCTTTTCTCGCAGCGAATCCTTTATCTGGTCATCCCCTGGGATCCGTGTGATTTCCACCCTTTTTCGGCAATCCATCACAGGCGAACCTCGCCCTCGCCCCGGGGGTAGCCTGGTTTGTAAATTCTGGTTTATCTTCTAAATTTTTATAATGTTGTTTTTAAAGTTATCCATTCAAAACATTATGAAAATGGCAGTAATGTAATAACCTCTTTTACATAATGTAAACACATGTTTCAAGTCTTCGTGAATTGCGTGTTTTTACTGCCTACTCAAAAGCACATTTATTTAGACAAACTTTCACTTTGGATATGATTTGAGATTTAATGGTCAAAAGTATTATAATGATTTATTTTTGGGTTATTATGTCGTGTTGCGCACAAGGACGTGACAAGGTTTATGTAGGCCAAACAGAACCAACCATATCCAAAATTAACATTTTTGAGCATGTAAACTCGGCCAGCCTGACGAATTGCCGAGCATGTAATTGATCTCGGCCATTATTTTGGATTAGTTTTTGAAGTCCCGGGAAGACCCAAAACACACAGAGCATGCCAAATAACGAAGGCAATTGAAATTCACAAAAATCACATTAATATGAATAAAGACGACGGAGGTTAAGAGCTTAGATCCGTTAATTGACGGCTACACCAAAACTAACCGCAGAAAACCATTTTGAATTATGCTGTAATACGAGCTCATACATAAACACACACTTCACCATAGTCTTCGATTACAAATATGCCCTAATGATGGACACTGTAAAGCTGCCCGAAACATTGGCTAAAGAAGAAGATCGCGCCACACGACATAAAAACTGAAAAATAAATCACGTACATTTTTTAAACTTATTTACTTGTTATTTGAATCTTATAAAATAGTTCAATCTATTTAATCTTCTGATAAATATAAATATTTTTTTTTTTCAGAAGCTTAATCACTAGAGTTCAGTAATTCCTCCATATAAGTGTAGCATTTAATACATTTGGCTTCTCATGTAAACAGGTTTAATTTTAATGTCTAAACTGTAATTTAATGTTTACGGGATGTAACTTAAGTCTTGAATAAACAGAGCATAGTTTGATTAATATTAATAAGAGCTATAATTGGTTAATTACCACCGCAGGAGTTATACGAAAACCTATTAATAGTTTATCTAAGTAAATGTTTAGTATTCGTTAGTACAGCGAAACCGTACTCTGAATTCTTAAATTTCACTAACTTACACGTAAATAATAATAGATTTCCGTTTAGTATAAAAAATACAAATATTTTTTAATATGAATATGGAGCCAGTGAGACTATGGTATCCCCAATTGAATTATATTGTTAAGCTAAAGGTCGTGAGGAGGGAAAGGATATGGGGAAGAGGAAGGTGGGGAAGTACCTGACGGAAAGCCATTTCAAGCAACGTTTCAATTAAATGGTGGTCTTACATCAGGGCATGTCAATTTGGGAGGCGGGAATGGGTACCGCCGCCCCGGGAACCATTTATTGGATAACCAACACCTCTGCCATAGGTCACCCCAAGTGGTTCGCTACGTTTGGTGACTTAGCAGGGGTGCCCGGGTTCATGGGGTTCATTGTATAGGTCTTGGCGGCGGATGATCTAGACACATTGAACCCCAGATTCCTACCCAACCCCCATACCTTTTTCCTTCCCAGAACTTCCTCTCCTTCCTTTCCTTAAAAATACCCTCCACACAGCATCCCCAAAGGTGACATAGGCCCTGAGGAAAATTATTTTCCTCAGGGCCTCCTGTGTGGACCTAATGTAAAAAAAAAAAAAAAGGGCGATACAGAGTATCGTCCACTCTGGAACGTGCCACAAATAGAATATATATTATTTTAAACGAATGAAATGTAAAATAACATAAAATAAACAACTCAGCAAGCCGAGATTTGAAGTCAGACCTTGGAATTGCTAGTCGAGAGCCTTACACCCCTTAACCACGGAGGCCGTCAACTGGTTGAGGGGTGAAATTTTGACCTCATCAGTAGGACTCTTTCGGAACATTACCTTGCATCGCAGTGGGAGATACGTCCGTCACTCTAGGAAACACTGAACCTTAGATTCCTACCCACCCCTCATACGTTTTCCTACTTCTTCAATTACTCAAAATATCCACCACACAGCATCCCCGAATGCTATAATTATAATATAAGAAATTACTTCACGCAGCCTTTCCGAATGATGTAATAACAAAATTGTTCGTCAATAGGCCATAATATTTTATATAGACATCATAACTGGCAAGTGAAAAACGAAACATTTAGTAAAAAATATCAAAATAACATGAATTATCCCAAAGTAAGCATTACAAAAACACTTCAGAAAAATGGTTATTGCCGCGACTGAGAATTAAATGTGGCGACCATCTGCTAACCGGGACCATTATAAGCCTCTGGGCTATCGAGGCAACCTACATACCCGCTGTGTTTAACTAATACTTAGATACATTGTAAATTAAAATGGTATTATTTTTTTACGCTTTTCTGCCCAATAACTTAAGGTATATGTATTGCTAACAAACATTATGAAAATGGCTGTAAAGTGACCCCAAATCTTCGCGAATTGCGAGTTTTTACTGCTTACACTAAAGCACATTAATAAGGAAGTTGAGTGAAATATATTTTGACTAATATGTTCATGTAGATGACATGCAAATTTAAATACTAGTATTTTATATATTTTTTAGAGTTAGTTTTTCTTAATTAAATTAATTTTTCAAGTTTGAATTTTATTAAAGCCCGCCAAAACGCCCGGTAAGAGGCGGGAGAGTGTGTGACGTCGTCTCACGTCATTGTTCGCTTGTTTGTGTGAAAAATAAGGGAAAATATTTACAAAACCGGAACACGCTTAATATGGACTAAAAAATAAAACTAAAAATGTTGTAGTACTTATATATTAACTAGTACTAATCAATTCAGTTACCGGAATTTCGAAAAAAGTACATTTTAATGGTTATTTTTTCAATTTAAACCGACTGTTATGTTAGGAACTATTGCAAGTTTCGGTGAAAAATGACATTTCGTGTTTTCAAATTGAAAAATAACCATTAAAATGCACTTTTTTCGAAATTCTGGTAACTGTTAACTGGTCCATCTCAAACTGTTCGGTCCAGAAGTCAAGATTTAAATAAGTGCTTATCAATTCTTATGTCTAGAACGGAGAATAGGTCAGAGATCTGTCCGAAACGTCAGGAGTTAAAAAGTTCTTTTAAGGACTACGTTACGCGGGTAAACCGAGAAAATTATTTTACATATCACGGCTTCATCCATAACATTTCAAAATTTCGTGAAACACATTCAGATCAGCTACCCCATTGTTATTATTTCCACATCGCACAAATGTTCATATTATTGACTCTTATCACATTATTTATTATAGGAAGAGTTATCTTCTTCCATTTTTCAAAAATTAAGGGAGACTCTAGGAAGTGCGACAATTATAGAGGGATAAAGCTTATGTCTCACACCATGAAATTTATGAGAGGATTATAAACACACGAATCAGGAATATTATAAAAATACACGACGATCAATGCGGCTTTGTATCAGGGAAATCAACAATAGATGCGATTCAAACAGTCAGAATCATAGTTGAAAAATATCGAGATGCAAAAAAAGACTTACACATGGTATTTATAGACTTGGAAAAAGCATTTGACAGGGTACCCCGAAGCCTGATATGGGCGGTATTGAGATCTCATAACGTACCAGAAAGAAATGTGCTCTCCATACAAGATATGTATACAAACGTAGAAACACAAGTAAGATGCACATCAGGGACATCACCAACATTTCCAATTAAAGTGGGGGTACACCAAGGATCTGTCCTCAGCCCACTGCTATTCAAAATGGTCATGAATTATCTAACAATTCAAGAAATAAACAACAATATTCTCAAGACTATGCTTTTTGCAGATGATGTAGTACTGATAGCAGATAATCATTGTGACTTACAGAATAGCCTGGGAAGGTGAAGAAAAATCCTAAAGGATAATGGCCTAAAAATTAGCAGGTAAAAGACTGAATATTTGTACTTGCTATTTGAAAACACAAATGCTGTAACTCCTTCGATGCAACTGGATGGAGTAACATTAGCCAACTGTGACACATTTAAGTATCTCGCTCACTCATCCACAAAGATGGAGGATATGCAGCAGATGTTAACCACAGAATAGGTGTGGGATGGAGTAAATTTAGATCCGTAACAGGAATGACACAAAAATGCCTGTAAAACTAAAAGGAAAGGTATACCAGACTATTGTTAGACCCGCGATAATGTATGGCTCCGAATGCTGGACCATGTACAACTCCTACACCAGGCAACTTGAATCAGCAGAAATGCGAATGCTTAGATGGTCGGCAGGAGTGTCACTAAAAGATAAATTAAAAGTTCACGCATTCGTGGTGGCCTGGGTGTCACGGACATAAACAATAAGCTAGAGGAACGACAGTTGAGATGGTATGGTCACATAAAACGGAGACCACCAGACCACACAGTGAAGCAGGCAATGTCTATGGAGCTTCATCGACAGTCATCCAGAGGAAGACCAAAGAACTCCTGGATGATTCAATGCTCCAAAATCCTAAGTAGAAACGGCCTGGAAGAGAGTAATACCCAGAACCGAAGAAGCTACAACCTGAGAACGAGGAGAGCCGACCCAACAGCCTACCTAGGCAATGAGTTGGGATAGTGCAAGGAAGAAGAAGATCACAGTATTTATTATACAGCAGAGTAATAAATTTAAGAGATTTTTTTAGTGTGTAAAATAAAGATTTACTGCGATAACACCATAAACGGCTCTTTCAACTTCCATAAAGCTTAGTTTCTCTACCTGGAAGGGTTTTTCTATATTACCTACCTAATTTTTGTGAAACATTTATACAATTAATAATTTCTTGTGAATAATATCGGTAGTGCTGATTTATGAATATGTTTATATTATATTAAATGAAATTTTCCCGACAAATTGTCGCGGAACCCCCATTCTGGTTCAGCGGAACACTGGTGTTCCGCGGAGCACAGTTTGGGAAAGCCTGAGATAAGGTATGGAAATACATACCGACTGTATCAGGATTAGAACTTGAGCGGTTCCATTGTCGGCAAAAGTAGATTTACAATACTAAGCGGATTCAGAGAGACGGACTAAAGCTGGAGATAATCTTAAATTTTACAAACCAAGCTTAGAGCGATGCAGGCTATGCTAACTATGGATTAGGAAAACTATTATAATTGACAAATACAAAACGAGCATACAAATATAATATATAAACCATGTTCCATGCTTACGTAGCAAATTTATAATTAATAAATTATACCCTATACGTTATTCTGATGTAAGAGCTGTATTTTTGTAAAGTTTAAATATTTTAAAAGAGTAACAAACATACATACATCCATACAAACTTTCGCATTGATAATATTAGTAAGTTTAAAATATCTACACATTTCGGTTGTTTTCTAACTCCGGTTCAATAGTTCTGGTATGGGTACCGTTTATTAGACAACCAACACACTTGCCATGGGTCATCCCAAGTGGTTCTATACGTTTGGTGACTTAGCAGGGGTGCCCGGGTTCATGAGATGACGTTTGTACATGTTTTGGATTCGGATTCTTTTGCCAACTATTGCGTAGCGGGCCGGACCGGGAGAGACTGGTTGAGGGTGGCCTTTTGGTCTCTCCAGCCGGACTCTCCCGATCCACCGTCTTGCACCGCAGTGGCAGGAATGGATTCATACTTCGTTACCCCTGAATACATTGAACCTCAGATTCCTAACTACCCCTCATATATTTTTCCTTCCCAGAACTTCCCTTCCATCCTTGCTCAAAATTGGATCTGTTTGTTTGAACAAATTCAGACAAGCAATAAAAACCTCTAATATAATATATTAACAGGAAATTATTTTAATAATCGTCGCTTATTCAAAATTGTAACTGTAATAAACAGCGATTTTTCACGGGTTTGTGCTAGTTATTTATAAAAAATCTAAGATATAGAATTCTAATAACTTTTTCGAACACAATAATCTTTAAACAAAATTATTATTTTCGTTGTTTGTTTTTCGGTTGTTATGCCGTGTTACGCTACCTCCTTCTTTAGCCGACGTTTCGGACAGCGTTGCAATGTCCATCATCAGGGCAGATCCGGCAGATCCGACGATGTGTCGAAAAAAAAAAGAAAAAAAAATTATTATTGCTCTAAAAAGAGCATTTTATGGCGATAAAATGTAGCGTTAAGTAACGCGCTAGTAAATTAGTTCGTATTCACAAAATAAAATGCAAATTAACTGTTAAATTTGGATAATTTCTTCGTTTTTTTTTGTCACAGAAAGATAAACGTTTCCGATTTAAAATCTCCCAGTACCATAACACTACCCGGAAATTAAACCAAGCTAAAAAAGGATTTATCGACTAAAAGCTTAAACTGTAAAAAAACACATTCAAAATAATATCTTGTTCGTGCAGGCATAAAGTTACATTTGCGAAAAAAAGGCGTTTGCGAAAAAAAAAACAAAAACGGAAAAGCCGCCACCGAAACATTGTCCTTTATCCGATTGCCTCGGATTGGATGAATTTGTGGGAGTAAACCAATTTGTGGCACAAAGGACCTCCACGTTTTGTATTTCCACAGTATGTTATAACCTTAAACTAGTTATAACAAGGACAAGGACGGAGGAAAACCTTGGGGCAATAATCATAAGAATATGAAGGCTTTATGCGTACAGTAAATACTGGACAACTGTGTGTCATTATGCGTTAGTTAAGGGTTAAATATCCTGTAGTCAGTCCTTGATAATTTATACTAATGGGTAATCTAAATACATAAAACATAGTCGGGTCAATTACGCCATTTATAACTCAAGAACGGCTGAACCGATTTTTATGATCTTTGATTTGTTGAATTTGTCTCCGTCCCGATTAACAGAATAACTATTAAAACATCGAAAAAAAACCACGGGAAAAATAATTATGAAGAAAATTATTCTTTTCATATATTTTGTATGGAACGGCTTTTCAAATAATGTGCGTTGGTCGATATAATTTGAATCAAATCGAACTGTCAATGGTGTAGTGTACCGAACATTTCGTGCTTAGTCAACAGCACAATTTATTTTTTTTTAACTAAGTGTAGGTACCTATTTATTTTAACTTAATAAAAACTTACTTTATTTCAACTAATAAATTAAACACAACATTTATTGATTCTGAGACGGTACGAAGTTTGCCGGGTCAGCTAGTATGTAATAAAATGTATTGTATATAGATAATTGAAGTATTTTTAAGAAAACCTTTAATGATAATTTAATTTAATTAAGTTCATTTTTTATTCTTGGATGAGTAAAACCTCAAAATGTTATATTTAATCATTGCAGACAATGTTAGGGACTCTCAAACAATAATTTGAAATAGATACGGTTACATCTAGGAAGATACGAACTAATAAAAATATGCGTTAAAAAAGACAATGTTGGTAGTTCATAGTCGAAGTATCATATAGTTAAGAGCCACTGACCAGCGGCTGAGAATAAAAGTTTTAAAATGCTTGCCACTGTACAGGGAGGTTCCGATGAGAAAGATCGATTTTCCCCCGTATCACATTTTTTAATTAAAAAATTTAATATCGATTTATTTCATTCAAAACTTATTTTAATATATACTTACATTCAAGTAAGCAATAAAAATGCTCAAAACGCACTTCTAGTAAGTATTTTTGGATCATAAGTATTTATGATTTTTCAATAATGTTTAAACAACATAAGACCTTATAAAAAGAAAAACTGAGGTATTTTCGTCACAAAATAAGTTCTCGGATTTATTATTTAATGATTTTAATTTAACTAAAATTAAAATTATGAAAAATGTCTTTACTAGATTATATATTGATTTATTTTGTTGTATGATTATATGATTTGAAATTTGTGTTGTATAATGCAATATTTCCTTTGAAAATTGAATGACCAACGGTTTAACCTTAGTATATTCAAAATAAACTAAGTTGTTCAAAATTTATAAAGTGCGTTTACCAGATAAAATAAAAATCTTTCAAAATCAATTCATGTTTTTTTGTAAAAAATAATTAATACGTCTAGAATTTGATTTAAAGGGGACTAATTTCCGATATTCTCTGGTAATACCCTTTTAAATATGACCGAAAGGGATAAGGTCGTATAACAGTGGTTGGAGCAAAGCCCCGGCAAGGCTAAGATTCTGGGTTCATTTCGACCGTATCTTTTTCTGTTTTAAATTTTAGTTCGAAAGTCGATATATTGTCTCCGATGATTAATTAGGTTTATTTGATCTTACGCCCAGTTGGGATTTTGCTTAGATTAAGAGATACCTTATGCACTATCGAAAATTATCCAAAAAGTTTTTAAAGTACAGCAGTTTTTAAAACTGATATAAAAAATACGTTAAACAATTGTTTTAAACATGTAACAGTAAAATAAAATAAAATTAAAGCTAAAACAATATTATAACACAAATTACTAAACCTACGCTACTATAATGTTTAGGATTCAGCAAAATGCTGGTAGAGATTATTATTTAATTCCATAAATGAAGTCATTAAATACACCAAACTTATGTAGAAAGTAGATAGGTAATAAATAGGTCTCGGAGACACGAATCAGAAAGTCTTCATGACGTACAAAATTATTACGAGGTAAAATTAAATATTATTTTTGATGCCTTATTATTGGTTTTAATGATAAGCTTTAAAAGCATGTCACTGAGGGCTACGTTATAACTTCTTTATCTGTCGTATGCGTTATTTGCGGTAAAGAGAGAGATGTATTAACTACATAGTTTTTTTTTTACATTAACTCCACACAGGAGACCCTGAGGAAAATAATTTAGTTGTGGAGGATTTTTTTGAGAAGAGGAATGAGTGAACATGGGTCTTGAAGAGACCCATGTTGTAGGATGGAGGAAACAGCCAAGCTGTTGAACTCAAGTTGCAAACTATAACAGTTGATAGTATTATAAACCAATCGACACAAGTAACCGAAAGATATGTTGAAAGGGAGCTTTCAATGGCGGGACAGTGTTAACGTTTCCAAAGGTCAAAGTAATGTATGCAATATAATTGTTAGAAATAATCAACATTTAACATGTCCACGAATCATTTTGAACCGAATAATGTTTTGAATTAATCGCTCAAATACGAGGCAATTTGAATGACGACGAAATAAAACAAACATGACGAATTGCGTTGTATTTGATTTTTGTGATTTTAGGATAAATCAATAAATCGTTAATTTGTTTCAATAATTACGAGTATTAACCACCACGAACAATAATAAAATACTCTTATCATAATAGAGCTACATTGCACGATCATTGCGCATAAATATTTAACCACATAACATAAATACATAGGTAATATGAACGATACATTAAAGGCAAATACACGATTATGGAATATTTTTCATCCCTTGAATGTGTTAGTATTCGATTTGACTTAATACCTTCTAACCACTCAGATGTAATAATAAGATATCGGAGCTTCCGTCTTCGTTATAAATAGGGTTAAACCCCTCCAGGGAAAATACTGTAGAATTGTTACAAAAAGGGATAGATAAATCTAATTTCCTCCAGAGAAAAGGCGAGGTACTTACCCGGCTTTCGAGGTCTTCCATTCGACCTTCTGTATTGGTTTACACGATTCTAATTTTCCATCCTTGTTAGTTTTGGCTGTGAAAGAAGAAATTATTATACCGATTAGTCAGTTAAATTGAAGTTTTAAGCGAGCATTCAATAAAAAGAGTGGGAAAATAGGTATCTGTGATGTGACACTACCTGTAATTTGTCGTTTAATTGTCAAGGGTTTGAAATGGCAAATTGGACAGTGATTGATACACGAACAAAGTGATGTACAGCCGGTGATTTAATTTATTCCCTCAGTGGCCATATCATTTATCAAATACTGAACTGATTGGCCGTATTATACGGAGCTTAACCAGGTAGTTAGTGATAGACCGAAATAAAGTTATAATTTATACATAATGCGAGAAATATGAAGGTTTTAAAATAGTTTGTCAGAATTTGCAACTGTAAAGTGAATTGACATGGGAGTTGCGGCTTTAAAGGTAGTTGGAAGGGAAAAAATGATTATTAATAGTAGCATATAGGTATGCAGGCTTTAGATAATACCAGGGACAAAGATAAAACGGTAGAGGGGAAAGCAGATACCGGCTAGAAAAGCAGACACAAATACATTTTTTAAAATTACATGTAGTAAAAGTGGTAGACAAAAAATAATGTTGATAGGGCAAGGGGATAGTAAATAAAGTGGTGAGAGAGAATCTAGATAGTAGGAAAAGTAGGAAGAGACCAAATTAGCAGTAGGTATAGGAAGAGTACAATAAAAAAGCATTGCAAAGTAGCGAAGAAAGCATGTGAGTAGTAGGATATTTGTTCAAAAAGGTAGACTAGAGAATAGATAAGAAAGCAGTAAAAGCAAGTAAGTCGTAACCTAGTTGACAAAAGAGCAAGATAACAGCATGATACAGAAGAATATGCAAAAGGAGGAAATAGAATAAGTCGGTAGGAGAATACGTGGTTAACTGAGGAAGTATATGTAAGGAAAGAGCGTAGAAGGAATTATATTGAATAACTTAAAAATGGACAAGTGGTTATCAGATACATGGGTAAAAGGGAAACTAGATTGCAGGGAAAGCGGGCACCAAAAGGAAATGTGTATAAAATCTAGTTGATAGAGTGAGTAAGCAGAACTACTGGATAGTACAGAATTAAAGAATGAGGATAATTGACTAGCGAGGTAAGTAAGTGGGTTGGAGGAAGTGAAATATGGAAATTAAGGCGAATGCAAACAAACAATTTTGTACTTTAAAGGATAAACCACGGAAGTCCACTTTTTGGCGGTTTTGAGTTAAATATGCAGAAATATTTTATCTATTTCACTACATTATTGGATGAAACAATGAAATCCATAAACAGTACATTAACTGAGTTATTGGAGCCAACCACTGGAGTTCAATTTACTTTAGAAGATAAATCAAAATATATTCATAAATTGACATATTTGTCTTAACTATGGCAAAGAACGAATGAAATTATGAAATATACCGTTCACAGATCTTAATTATGCAGTAGGTAAAGAAGTTATAGATCTTCAAATATGTACTTCACGAACACAAAAATCGCTTTCTTGGACAAAAGTCAAAAGTGGACTGCCGTGGTTTATCATTTAAGGTACAGAATTGCAAAATCATGAAATTTTCGTTTTAAAATTTGATCGCCCAGAAATATTACACTTGCTTCAATTAAATACTGCGAGTAGAACACATCTTGGATTTTGCTTTAATATAGCATTTGTGCCTAGCAACAAAATAAAATTTTAGGCCTATAAAAATGATTTAAAGTGTAATCTCCTACTTACGAACTCTTTTTTGTAAATTGACTTATTGTATAATATGGAACATTAAGTCTAGAGTAGGATCTAAAAACATTTTAATATTTTTGCCCCAAATACACAAAATAAAATGAAACTTGCATTTTTTAAATGTTATTTTGCAAAAGTAAAAACAGGGTTCAGGGGACGAAGTTTGTCCAGGTCTTGGCGGCAGATGTGTCTGCCGCTTACTGTATGGCGGACCAGATCGGAAGAGACTGGTTGAGTAAAATCATTTATTTGGCCTCTCCTGCAGGACTCTCGACCCATCGCCTTACATTGCAATGGGAGGGATGGATTCATATGTTTCATTCACACCTTTCATACATTTACCTTAGAGAAAACTGGCTTTCCTTCTTTTCCTTTGAAAGATCCTCCACACAGCATCTCTAAAGATAATATAGGCATACTGAGGGAACGTATTTTTCTCAGAGCCCCCTGTGTGGAGCTCTCGTAAAAAACAGACGGTGTAAGGCCCGGTAGTACGGGTTCAAAAAGAAGGAGAATGGGAGATATATAAATACGAAGGTAAAAGGGAGCGCGCTAACATTAAAAAACGATTGTAATTATGCGAAAACAATGAAAATATTTAATAAAACACGAATCGTTTAAAACAAAGAAAAAATTCTATCGACAAATGCTTAAGTTGCATTTAAAGATACACTGATTTTTTCATAGCTATAACGTGTTGAATAACATAACAAAATGTGTTTTTAATAATTTTCGGAGCATACTTTGCGATTTTTCCTATTGAATGAATTTTATATAATTACCGTTTTGGCTCGACAATGTACAGATATTATCTTAAAAAATAACATGTATTTTTTTAGGAACTTAAAAACTGAGAAATGTTATAAATCGGTAAAAATTTGGAATGCGGGGGCTTAAGGAATGTATGATTTCGTTAGGATTTGTGGATTTTGACTCTAGAGAAATAGACTCTCACCATGCGGGTAGGAGATGGTCAGAGGTTTGGGCGGAGTCCTGATGGTCCAGGTGCAGAGGGAGCCATCCGTGTGGCAGGACATGAACTGTTTGCCCTCGTTGTGCCACACCACACTTCGCAGCGGCTCCGGCGAGATGCAGCGGAAGTCCGCCGTGCGCGTGCGCAGGTCCCATATCGCCATCTGACCGCTCTCGAAGGCTATCAGCAACTGAGAAAAAACGCCATATTAAAATATAAATAACATGCATTAAAGTCAAATTACTTTGTTTAAACCACCCTATTAGATTTAAAATCTAAATGTTTCAAGAATAATGTTCTCTTCATCTGGATGAGTCATGTATTGAAGTTAAGTATACATTAACATTGGGTGATGGTTAGAGAACAGGGAGAGGGGAAAGCCTAAATCAGCAGAAGAATTGATGAAGGAATGGGATAGTTTTTTTTCGGTTTTTATGTAAGAATGTTTTCAAGAAATCCGGCGCAGTGCACTGCCAAACTGAAACTTCTTGAAAATCTTCACAAAAAAAAAACTTTTTCGGCTACAACAACATTAATAATGCTATTTTTCATATTAGCAATCTAGCACACCTAAAAGTCATGGGTAGGAGTGAGAAAGTTAATTAGAGAATTACACTGACCCGTAGATTCCTACCCATCCCTGATAGCTTTTTTTATTTCCAGAACTTCAACTCCTTTCTTTTCTAAAAACATCTTCCACACAGCATCCCCAAAAATGTTTTGGCCCCAAGGAAAAATGTTTTTCCGCCTTTTGTTCTGCCATCAAACCAAGAATAATAATATTCATCTTCTTATCACATTGTTCTTGCAATGTTTATTTTACAATACATAATATAGATATTTATTTACTTTATACTTCTCAACATCTATTATTAAGATAGAATGAAAAATCAAATAATTCAAGTCTAACTCTTGGAGCCAGATTAGAAAAATGTTAAACTAAATATGTATGTATATCTAGCCTCTAAAATTGTTATAAAACAATGCATTTTATTAGCGGATAAAAGCCTCATTGTCTTGCATGTGAAAGAAGAGAGAATCAATAATAGTGTTCGTGCCAAATTTAATTATGCTCCTTCGCATAGGCAAAATACACAGCACGTGCCAAGTTCTATTCCGCCGGGTTTACATGAGCCAAGTGTTTAGCATAATGATTATACTCTTTTCAACGTCATTCCCCTGTTATTAGGGTAAAAAGAAAGACGAACTATTTATTCTGTTTCTTCAATATTTGCAAATTCACTTTGTGGCATCATTTTATTTAAATGAAACAAATTATAATCATATAATCAGTGTTATAATTAAATGTCTACATGTTTCAAAACCGATGGTCAGGATAATAACATGAATAAAAAGAACAAAAGAAACAAACAAGTATAGACAAAAATAACAATAGACAAACATATTACAGAGAGAGGTGACTAAGTACAAAAAAAATAACATAAAAACAATTATATAAAATGAAATATAAAAATTAATTTTAGAATATGTTAACATTACATTACGTAGGTTTTAAAAGAATTAAAAAAAGATAATCAGGTTGTTTACAACAAAAATAAATTATTATAAATATAAGTACTGATATAAAAATAAATTTAAGAGATGGCTATTTAAAAAAAATATTTGATTATTAATAATATTTAATTTACTATTAACACTTTTTATAATTTCTAAAATTTCTAAGTTAGCTAATTATAAATCTGTTGCGTTTGTGTGTAAAATTTTTAACCCTTTATTTATATCAAAATAATGATTTGTTTCTAAAATGTGGTTGGCAAATTAAACTAAACGAAGAAACGTTCAGTTTTGAAACACGTAGATATTATAACATTGATTATAGTGGTTTACACAAAAGTAGTTTGTTTACTTTAAATATTTATTCTGTATTTATGAAAGGAAAACAAAATACCTATTTAAGATTAGACTAGGTTAGGTTAAATTTTCCTGATAATCTTAACCATAAAGCTGAAAAACGCGAATTTCTTTTTTTTTTACAAAACTCTAACATAACGGTCTAGCATCACTTTGAACCTTTTGCAATTGCCATTTTGTTTGTATCTGACAGTTGATCTTTGTAACGATGTGCACTTTGGTTCATGATTTTGGTTGGACAGGGTTCTAACTTCGCCTTAATATGTTCTGATATATATTTTTCGATAATGTCGGTAACTCAACATCATTTCCATGCATGACTGCGGATAGCTAACTAACAATCAACAACTTACAACGACTAAGTATTCTTAAATCATTTGACGTCAACTGTTGTTTGTTCGTTGGTGATCTGCAGTCGTGCTCGGGAACGATGACAAACTACCGAAATTATTGATAAATCCTATATCGATCGACCGTGATAGTTAACATGAGTTATCAAAGTTTGCAAAAACTTATTAAGAGTATTTTAGTTTAACAGATTTTAAAGGAAAATATTTAAATAGGTAGGACGTGTACTTACCATTTTAGAACATGCAGCTAAACGTGCAGATAGAATCATTTTTTTTTTTTATAGAGAATACCTCACAAGAGTCCTAACTGCTCCCGTCTGGAGCCAGTGAGAGTATGGCACCCCCATTTGAGGTATGTTGTGAGGCTGAAGGTAAGTGGGAAAGGGAAGGAGATGGGAAAGGGGTAGGTGGGGAAGTACCTGGCTATTCAGATCTAGTCACTACAGTAATATACGAAACCTAACTCTCTCGTTTTCTATCTTCACTAGCTTATATCTCCCTCTCAACTTCCGTTCGTCTCGCCCGATCACACTTTTCGTAACGCTCTCATCACGCACTCACCAGCTTACTCCCCAAGTCAAGCGTGCGTAAAGAAGTTTTACTTCAAAAAACTATCTTGAAATTTTGATGGGGTTTGGAGTTCTGTGGAGAAGTGAATTGTATCTTCTGTTTATATTAGGTCATTACATATGAAATTGGTGTTTTGCCGTACTAGCAACTTTGATCTCAAATATCTTCTCTTTGGTTAGGAATTCCAAATTCAAATTTATATAGCTAGTTACTCATGTATTTGTGTTTCGAAAATTATAATTGATTTGTTTTTTCCTTAATTTTTTTTTCTTTGCGTCACTTAGTTTACAAAATGGAAAACTTGAAATATCGCGTTATTTACAAGTACGAGTTCCACCGTGGCACCAGTGCTGTAGAAACGGCTCGAAGGATTAATGATGTGTATGGTGACGGTGCCGCAAAAGAAAACACAGTGCGTTTTTGGTTCCAACGTTTTCGTTCTGGAAATTTCGACCTGCAGAACAAGCCCCGTGGACGGCCGGAGACCAAAATTGATAATGAAGAATTGAAGGCTGTTGTGAAAGCGGATCCATCGCAAACCACGTCCGAGTTAGCTGCAGGCTGCGGAGGTAGTGATAAAACTGTTTTAATCTACTTGAAGCAAATTGGGAAGGTGAAAAAGCTTGAAAGGTGGGTACCTCACGAATTGAATGAGGCAAATCAACAAACGCGCGTTGACTGCTGCGTTGCATTACTCAACCGGCACAATAATGAAGGGATTTTAAATCGAATAATTATCTGTGATGAAAAATGGATCCTGTACGATAATCGGAAGCGCTCATTGCAATGGCTGAACAATGCCGAACCAGCAAAATCATGCCCCAAGCGAAAATTGACTCCAAAAAAGTTACTTGTGAGCATTTGGTGACGCAAAGAAAAAAACCATTAAGGAAAAAACAAATGAATTATAATTTTCGAAACACAAATACATGAGTTAATATCTGTATAAATTTGAATTTGGAATTCTTAACCAAAGAGAAGATATTTGAGATCAAAGTTGCCAGTACGGCAAAACACCAATTTCATATGTAAAGACCTAGAAGATTGTCTGTACAGGAAGGCGAACGGGCTACGTTTGCTTGATTTTTATACAAATCTACAGTTTTATTCCGATATTGACGAAATTTTGCACACTTGACCTTTAAAATAAGAGGAAGCTCACTATATAAGTCTAGCGGCCGCTGTCCCCAATCCTACTGATCAACTATTGAGCCGAAATTTTGGTTTAACACTCCTCAAATGCACAAATACGCTCTTACCAACACAACTCTCCGACCAACAGGCGAATCGAGCGTTACTAAACAAATCACTTAGCTGATCAAAGACTCAAATTGATCGCTCAAAAAGTTGGGAACAACGGCAATAAGTCTGATATCGAAGGGCTCGAGATACTAATAACTACAGCCTGTATGTCGGACGAATATCTACAGCTCGTGTGTTGGACAAATATCTATGAACTTCAGAGTGAAGACTAATATCTACAGAGATAAGGTCGGAAAAATGTCTATGACGGTCCCAGTGGTGACGAATATCTATGGAGCGTAGGTGGGACTACTATCTACAGAGGTTAGCTGAGCAAGAGGTTGTACGGAAAAGCATAAATTATTTCAATTACTAATTGCTAATTACGTAAAAGATTAAACGTATAAAGTACGTACATGAAGTTTTGCACAATATTACGTATTTTGCTGTAATGTTGAAATTGGCATAGCGCCTGCTCGTGTCAAGGCAAGAAAAACTTCCCAGTTTTCAAGTAGTTTAGCGGCTACGCTGGTTTGTGTAACATGGTTTGTGTTACAAAAGAAAGTTCTTTAAACTGCATACGCAATATTACGTTATGCCAATATGCTATACATAATTGCAAATCCAACCTTTGCCAATACTGTAGATATTCGTCTACATCACCTGATCCATAGATATTAGTCAGCAGTTTGAGCTCTAGATATTTGTCCTCACTTTGGTTCCCATAGATATTGTTCCAACATACCTCATATAGATATTAGTCAGAACATGGATTCTCATAGATATTAGTCCGATTTGTTCAGTTTTTGGAATTTCTGTAGATATTAGTAGACGCCTCCTATCAAAACCCTATGGCAGGCCTTCAGTTATAAAATAAATGGGCTCAGAAAAAAAACATAAATTAAAAATTGGCCACATCTTTAAAGTTCAATTATAAGGTATGTGATTCAAGAAAACTATAACAAATATATAGAACTTACTTTACTGGCATCGAGAGGGTTGTCGGTGATGTGTACCACAGCGCCAGGGTGGGTGGATCTTACTCTGAAACAAAGAAAAATACTTTCATTAGATATTTGACCACAAATATAATAACCATAGATTTTGGCTACATGATTAATGTAATTTTCAGAACTCTTTTTTCTGGGAACATCCTAGCAGGTCACATGATACTTACTCCGTCTCGTTCCAACAGCACCAATAGACGAGATAGAGAGCTAATCACGTGATCAATGTATATTATCATTGCCACCTGTGGCAATGTAGTAATTGAAGAAACAAATGAACAAAAAAATGACATTTATATTTTTATCTGCAAATGTGCACAGTATTTGCCCGGTTTTTTTTTCTCTGGGCCTCCTGTGTGGAGGATTTCATTAAATTGACACAAATCAAAGCTCGTAAGGTTATTTTTTAATTAAAAAAACGATGCACGCTATTGACACATAAATCAATTCAGAGTAAATCCTTTTGAATTCGATGAATAACTTCCCTTTCTTTTATTTTAAGGGAGATAAAAGTAGACTACTATTTTTAACGACTCGAATTGAAGCACTACAAAATAAAACTGGCAACAATTTAATAAAACTATTTATTTCCGGCTATTTCCAAAAAGCTTAACATTTCATCTCGTCTTCTACTAAATCCTTTTATCCATAAATTTAGATTTAAAATCAACTTCTACATTAAACATTTAATAGCAGTTAAGTTTACTAAAATACGAAATTAACGATGTTAATTATTATGAAGATATGCCTTTCCTTTGCAGAAAGATATTTGAAAGTTTACGGGAACTAAAAATAACCGCAAAATTTTCCGCCAGAACCTTTGTGCCAGTTATCTTCCGAAAGCTTATTATAATTCATTGTGGCTTACAAAGGATTTAATTTAGTAATAAGTGAGCCCAGCCATTGATACACTAATTCAGAATATTACGTACGTTTTACATGTGGCGTTTAAAACTAAAATAAACAACAATGAAGAGTGGGGGAGGTATTATAATAAAATCATAATAGGAACACGCGCCAAGACAGAGTAATGTGACGTTTCATCCTCTCTACTTAACCAGTGAAGATTTTGTTACATATGAATGAATGTGTGTAAAAAGCAAATAAATCGGCTAAATTCAATCAATTTGTTCCTGGTAAATAAAATAATTCATTTCAAAGACCAAAGACCACTAGCCGTATTATTAGGTATTCCGCTTCTTCAAGAAATAATTTTTGCTCAATGCTTAATAGATATTGCATATTTAAGGGGGAAAAGGTACAGATTAATTAAAATTAAATTAATAAAGATTCAAGATAGGTCCGAAGAACAAATTTAGACAGTGAATTAAAATGGTAAAAGAGCAAAAAATAAATTAGAAAATTAAAATGATTACTTGAAGTTTCTTACTAATTGATATTCCATGAATATTCATTTTTATTTAATTCGAGATATTCTATTTGAAATTTGGCCAATCTTCTGCTAATTATAATAGGCCATTTTTAGAGGATTATTTTTTAAATTAATGAAGGGTTTTAAAGAATAATTTGTAAATAGTAAAAATGATCGCAAGACGATACTATACTTAATTTAATTAGATTCACGAATTTTCAGCCCAAACCCTGATGTTATAAGTTGCCTTGCACGATTTTAAAAGGTACAGATTTGAAGATGGCCTATATCAGTGATCAGTGTGACAAAACTAAAAAAGTTTTTAAACATAAAATGATTTTTTTACGTTGGAAATTGCATTCTTAAATATCCTTATCGGATTCATTCATTCACACTTAACGGATTTGTAATATGCAGTTGTAATATGCAGTGTGGAGTCGGTAGTAGTAGCAATGAAGAGCGAGTAAGTATTATGTACAGGTATTTATTCAGGAGCTGCTTGTAACAAAAGAGACATACTTCAAGCACGCATCGCCTTATATGGATTCTCGCAAGCATACTGTCTCGCTTGCTCTCATACATATTCACACAGATATCACAGGATTATATAAGAAAAAAGTAATAGATATTTTGACAGTAATACATACTAATAAATTAACGTCATATCACGACGCAGGAAAATCAGTAGAGTGTGTGAGGGAGAAGAAAAAAAACAGGAGCGTGTGTTTCCGCTTTTCTTTGTGTTAGTTTGAAATGCGTTCGTAAAAAATCCGGTGTACACTAATACATAACCGGTAGGCATCTGCCTGTATTTGCTGATTCTACATACATCATTGTCTTGTCTTAACTCTGGTACCCTATCTCATCGGAGAGTGACGCGTAGATTGCAGCCCGAAACAACTTAGCGGAATTACATTGAACAAATCACGTTGGTTTCAAACCCGTATGTTGCAGCTGCACTCCATTTTTGCACCATTTTACCCTGAATTATCAGTTGGATAATCTATTTGTTGCTCCACATGATGGGACAAAAATATTGGAGTTTTATTAATGTATTTCTAGCACCACGTGCAATTGTTCTGGCCAATTTTTAGGAAGCGCCTACATATTATCTAATCTATCGTACTTATTTTCCATGCATTAAAGAAGAGAAATGTTAAAATAACAACAAACCATTCTGATCTTTAACCTCTTAAAAGCCAGCTTATCCACAAGAAAATGTTTAAAAAATATATCTCTGAAAATATCTAGCTATTCTGAGGAAACTACACATGGTTATCTTTATGATTATCTGTAAATTATAATTGTTTAAAATTTACAAAAACATAATGACGGTACAATTTACAAAAATGAAAGCATTTTGATTTTTCAACCTCTTAAACGCCAGAGTATCCATATGGATAAGCTTAAAAAATGTTTCGCTGAAAATAACTGGCTATTCTGGGGAAACTACGAAGGGTTGATTTGAAATTTTTTAATAAATATATAAACACATTATTTGGTACGACGGTATAATTTACAAAAAAACATACTATTGCAAAAACAGGTAATTTATTACGAAAATAGAATCAAAAATCACAGCTGAACAGCAAGAGAGTTAAAGAAGTAAAAGCAATTTATGAACAAAATTAAAAAATTTAGGGGAATCATTTTTTGGATAACCAACACCCCTGCCAAAGGTCACCCCAAATGGTTCGCGTTAAGTGGTTGGTGACTTAGCAGGAGTGCCCGGGTTCATCGGGTGAAGTTAATATAGGTCTTGGCGGCCAATGCGTTTGCCCACTTACTGTGTGGCGGGCCGTATCAGGTTGAATTGTTTGAGGGAAACCTAATCCAGACCTCTCCAGCCGGACTCTCTCGATCGATCGCCCTGCACCGAAGTGGGAGAGATGGACTTATATGTTCGTCACTCTTGGACACATTGACCCCATATTCCCACCCACCCCTCATAACTTTTTAATAATACTCTCAATACAGATTTCCCAAAGATGACATACGCCCCGAGGGATTTTCCCCAGGCCTCTTGTGTGGAGCTAACGTAAAAAAAAATTAAATAAGTGGGAAACTGTCGGAAAGTGAACTACGCAAATACGTAAAGTTTAGTTAGCTTTATTGTGATACTTGGAATTCTCCACACCTGCACAGTGCTGTAAGAAACTAAATTCGCAATGATTAGAAATTACAATATTCAGATTTGCCAAATAGAGTAGAGCTAACAATGTAACTTTCGCACCTGGTAAGGGGAAGGAGCATAACGCATAGCCAGGGTTGGCTTCATATAGCACTTATCCATCATTTCATAACACATCGGTACCCTAATCAATATGATATATATTATGTATGACGTAATTAACTAGAAAAAAATCGCTTTAATATTTTGTTACTTCTCTCTAATTTAACAAATTAAAAGTATCAAGAAAAAATGGCGTCTTGACTTGTTTAAAAAGAGTTAAATGATTTTTTCAACGCTTCAAAGTTCATGAATTGAAAAAGATAGCGAACAAAAAATAATGTCGTCGACCTGTAAATTCCAGACTGCAGAGATTTCACGACGTCCGCGTCGTGGCCGATGTATTCAATTGTTTTTCCTGCTTCACAATTTCAGAATGCAGCTTTAGTGAAGATATATCACTTAATCAAAATATATAGTTTTAGTAAAGTATAGAAACATATATATACAGACATAATACACGACAAATTATCTAAGTAGAATATTGAAATGTATAGAGTTTCTGAAAATGTGCATAATATCGATGCCTCTGACTCATATAATGTTGTCATTTTGCATTATCTATTTTTACATTACAATATTAATATATTGTCATTATAACGTCTAATGTTCTTTGAAAGGTAATTAGTTTTATATGTAAAAATTTACTTTAAAATATTTTCCAATTTTCATGATCTAACAAATTCCATGATTCCTCATATGGCATAGAACTCCGCTAAGGCTATTAAATTCTGAATTTCCGATGGGTTCGAGGCCATCAATTTTAATTTTAAGTTTAATAGTTTAATATTTTTAATTTTTATTTCTGTCTTTAAAATATTTATCTCTCTTTAATTTTCAGCTCACTATTATTTTTATATTTAGTTTTATTTATCCTTAAATGACGAAATAACGAAGAGGGCGCTAGTCAGTAATGTTTACTTCGACTCCGTGTTATTTGTGACTGTAAAGTTTAATATTGTGGAAAATCTCAGCGATATAGAAAAAAACTAGTAAAGGAACAATTAAATCATAATATACAGTGTGGATAAACTATAAAAACAAGTGGAAACGGAGAAAAACCGCGAAAATACCGCGATTGAGTATTTACATCTCTAAGGCATTTAACACCAACATACCGAAGAATCTGAGTCTAAGGGATAAAAAGACAATTAACAGAAAGGTAACCGTGAGTAACAACTTATCATAGTGCATTTTAAAATAAAATCTGTGAAATTATAACCTCACTTCTTCGAATGATATGCAAGATTTACTCTAAGTAACTAACGCCATCTGCTGAAAAACTCAGAAAGTACGTCAACAAGTTCCGAACCATTCGAGATTGAGAATCGGCTATTGTCGCCATATACGACGTGTTTCTGCGAAAATCCACGAGAGGGCACCTGTAGTACCAAAACAACAGACTATCTCAAAAATTACCATGGAAGAAGTCATGAACGCACTTCGTAAGATCCAGAGCGAAATCGATGCACAGAAAAGTACAATCCTAAAATGCGGAGAAAAAGTAACAGAAAAAGTTACACAAAATATAAACAACATACTGGAAGAGAAGTTTAAAATTTGGGATGAAAAATACGAAAACCTCAAAGAAAAGTTGGAAAACCAAGAAAAACAAATTTATTTTATGGAAAAACAGGCTCGAAAAAATAATATCGTCTTTTTCGGCATTGAGGAAACCGAAACCTCATACCAAATATTGGAAAACATTATTATCAACTTTGTAAAGGAATATTTCTCTCTGGACCTAGATCACAGAGATATCCAAGAAGTCAAGAGAATAGGCAAAAAAGGAGAAAAATCTCGACCAATAATTGCTACATTTACCACACTTGGCACCAAAATAAAAATATTTAAACAGAGAA
Organism: Limnephilus auricula; assembly: GCA_951813805.1. Lineage (NCBI taxonomy): Eukaryota > Metazoa > Arthropoda > Insecta > Trichoptera > Limnephilidae > Limnephilus > Limnephilus auricula. The sequence goes on from OX638401.1 coordinate 8,202,521, forward strand.
GAGAGGCACTAAGAGAAACGACAATTTACATAACGGAAGACTATCCGAAGCAAATACTAGAAAAAAGAAAAGAGCTACAAGTGCAGGCAAAACTCGAGAGAGAGAAAGGCAATATAGCAAAAATTAAGTATGACAAACTTGTCATACAAGTCAAAGACAAAACTACGGACAGTAATAAGAGAATGCTTATATTATCTCCTGAAACACCTACAGATGACGGAACAAAAGAACAGGCCAACAAGAAAAATAAACAGCATTTACAAAAAAGAAGAACTTCTAGCATGTCTGAAGGAATTGTGAAACCAAGCATGCTTAACTTTTTAGTAAAAAAAAATCAAAATATACCCAGAGCTCAATGTAACATAGCCGACAACTTGTAGCCACTACCGCCCCCCTCCGACACAGGCAACATGCAAAAAAAAACAATAAACACCAAATATCATCTTCCAACCCGGCTGGTCACCGTGGAAGATCAAGACCAAAACCCTCTGAAGAAGAAATTCTAAACTTCCTCAAAAATACATGAAGTGATAGAAACACAAAAAAAAATCCTTAACCCTACGAACAAAACAAAAGATGAACTATTCATAATAACCTATAACGTCAGAACTTTATTACAAGAAATAATAAAAAAATTAAAAAAAATTACAGGCCCCTGCTGGCCGCAAATAGCTCAAGAGAGAGATAAATGAAATTCTTTAGAGGAGGCCTTCACCTTCACCTGAGAGAAGGGTTCTTGCTTGTGAATAATTTAAGATACCTATATAACATTTTCAACAAGATTGCAAATAACATTAATTATACTTTTTTATTACTTTTTTATAACTATTGCAAGAAATAAATGGCTTTTTTATTTTATTTATTTATTTTATACTTAAATATTTTTTTTCTTTTCTGCTTTCTTATTGTGTATTATTGATTACCATAGTTTTTATTATCTGTTTCTATAAAAAAGTATTTTTAGTTCGTATATTTATTATGTAAGACCACCACAACACGGGCATTAGCCTAGTATGTAGTTGAAAAAATGTTAAAAACTGTAGCTTTAAAAAATTTATTGAATAAAACAAAAACAAAAAATAATAATTTTCTATTGTTCATACAATGCACTTTAAAAATGTATGATCGACATCATCAATTTGTTCATATATCGAGCACATTAGAGAATCAGAGAGGCCTATCAAACACAATATTCCTCCCATTAGTTATCATATTAACCTCAGTGAACCATGGTGTTTTAAACGGCTTCTTTTGGAGCTCTCTGAATCACACTCCATTATTGTTAGTCAACGTCTCAAAATGTGAGATTTTACGTCTCAATTCCATGCTATATAATAATGCGTTGTTTAATGTCCAGGATTCACTAATATCCTAGAATGAATCAACATAGATTTCGCAGCACCCCTGCCTTGGGGTGCCACCATGGGGTAGTTCAGGATTTCGGGTTTTCAAAACAAATTAAGGTGAGAGCACCCAAAGTTTAGGAAGGGTCTCGGCTTCTCGGGTCCCGCCCGGGCCCATCGCGGAAACGGAAATGGACTGGAAACAGCGGAGAAGCTATACTCTCCCCTCACTGAATAGTTTAAAATATCCCCGCCAGAGGACGGCACAGTACGACGGAAACACGGACCAAATTACGTGTAAACCGGGTCAACGGCGAAATAAAAACAACAAACTGATTATTTTATGAATTACGAGAATAATCGGATTACGTTTATGAAGTATGTGTAGGTTTTACGTTGTTACGTTTTAAAATGTTTATGTTTTAATTTGTAGAACTTCACTCCTCCCAACTGTTGCCAGAAAGACTGTCTTTTTTGTTTACTTTTATTAGTTTCTATTCCAATATACTTTTGCATGATTATGAATTAAGTGATATCTGCAATATGTAGAAAGCATTTAAAGAATTTGTCAGTAAAAAGCAAATGCGGCAAGTATAAGCATAGTGTCTTAACTAGACAAACATTAACATTTTATTTATACATACATAAACTATTGTTTGCATCAACGTTCACAGTCTTGGTAAGAAATACTTAAAAAATATGGATGTTTTTGAAAACAATTTGAACTTGGCAAATTTCAAACGCCGCAATTTCTATCTATTTCATAAAGTATTGTGAATATCAATTTTAATAATTATATTATTAATACGCTAACATCTGTCGAACACAATCGCCCCACGTACCAGATACATGCCATCTCTAATTTTCAAATAGAACAATTGTTGAAGTTTTCATAAAATATTATAGTTAGTGGTCGTTTTAATTAATATTATTGTTCATTTGGAGGATATTGGCAGATTATCCATATTACTTTATTTTTTATTCTATGTTACCTACTATGTGTCAATGTCATGTATTGCATTATATGTATGTAAAAGTCTTATAGGTGTTTAAATAAATAAATAGTGTCACAGTGTTCCCAGCACTCTTAACTAGTGTTTCCTGTTCTGAAGCAGCCTGTAGTTTTAAAAAATATATTTTTGTATTGATCATCTAGTTTAAAATGTTTTCATAATGTTTGCAAGTTGATTATCACTCATTTCAAGCAACGTTTGAATTCTGTTTATACTGAGTGTATCTACCTCTAGTACCTATATGCTATTGTGAATATGCAATGCACATATATAACACAATACCTTTAATGCAGAGTAATCACCAATGATAATATTTTTGTTTATTGACTTTGAAAGAAAATATTGAAAGATTGCGATATCAAAGTCATCAAAGTCATTTTTAAAGACGCGCAACAAGTGGCACGTTTGTCATTTTTCCAGTGTACCAAGTTCAAGAGGTATTTTAGGTATACGTCAGGGCGAGTCTTTTCGAGTTTCTTTCCTGTCAAGTGCTCGACTTGCAGTAGATAGGTCGGTAGTTTATCAGCTGCTGCGAGGCTTTCGAGCATTTTGCCGCGCGACACCCCTTCATAAAAGTCTGTCCCGACTCCCTTTGCCCGATTGATAAATAAAGCGGAGTGGTCCTTTTCGGTTCTCCGGTCCTCGAGTGCGCCCTCTCGAGCAGCCTGGAGCTTCTAAAAGCGAAATCTCTTTTATCTTTGTTTATTAGCTTCGTTGTCTGCAAGGAAAATGCAAAGGAAAACGTGGATCGAATATATAAATAATATGGAAAACATAAATATTTTGGAATTACTAGCTTTCTTGTGGAATATTATGATAATATCATCTTTGTTTAACAGTTTAAAGGAAAATATTTAAACGTAACCACTAAATTCAAGGCAGTATGACAACTCAATAAGTAAACAAGCAGAATTTTATAGATATTAAGGAAGCAGTAAAACTTTAATTATGCATTTAATGGGCGTGCAGGCAGAATTACTAACTCCGAAAACCCAATTTTGAGATACGAGTAATAACCATTTCGTGTATTTTTTGTGTTTTTGTTAATATAGACATAAATACTATTTTTTAGAAGTGTTTATTTACAAAAAAAAATCTAAATAAATGTTAATAGTGACTTTTTCGTTTTGTTATATATAATGATATTCAAATTACAACGTTGTTAAAAATGGAGTCGGAAATATGTATGTGTTGATATTTTTTTAATTAATCTTTTTAATCAACTAGGTACGTAGCAAACTTTCATAGTGAAAATCTATCCGAGTAGATAAACAAATCTTAAATGACTATGTCAGCTGAAAAATAAAACCAAGAAACAGATATAGTTAAGAGAGGAAAATAAGATAAATACTAAAGTTTTCCGGAATATACATATTGCGTTTAAATAGTTAGTTTGCAATCAATAGTATAAGCTATATATTCGTAAAGTGAATGAATTTTGAAATTTTTTTAAAGGATGCATCTCGTCGTGAATAAGTACATTTTCTGCTATTATTTATTTTCTACTTATCGTTTACTATTTTATACTGTATCAAAAAATCTTTATTTCCATTTTTTTGAATTGTAGATTTTTTTATTATATGATATATTATTATACAAATAAAATTTGAACAACATATTTCTACTAGTCCGGTAGTTGATAATCGTGTAAAAACTTTTGTACAAAAACATTTAAATGAATTAAATTTTTTTTTTTTAATTTTTTTTTTTTTCGTAAACACCTTGTCAGGGAACCCGTACAGTGTACACGTACACAAGTGTGGGTCTCTCATAACACATGCTGTAACACTTTAGTATTAGCAGCCTGCTTTGTTGTAAACACACATGTGCCGATAATCCGCACCAAACCATCAACCATTCAGTCGTTGTTTCCCAAAATTCACTTAACACCAACAGTAAATCACCGTCCGCTAGTGTAAGGCCGCCAAATAAATCAAAATGCAAATAATATTGCACGTAGTCTCTATTGAAGAGAGAGCTTGCGCTGTTCCTACGCACAGCTGAATCCAGTTAAAGGGAGTGGTTTCAACCCATTGGCTCGTAATTGTATCATCAATCACAGGTGGCGCCGTAAGCGATGCAGAACCACCCCCATCAACCCCCTACCCTCACCCACCCGGACCAAACAAACCATCGAACCCATTACCCGCGGAGCCGCTGGGAATATGAACTGGACTATAATACTAATATATCATTATAATATATATTACGATGTACACTGTGCAGTTCAAAGCAGCATTGAAAGGACTATTGTGCACTTTCTATTGAAAGTGTTCAATGCAGTCTAGCGTTAAACGAAATAGTATTATGCTTCATTGCTGATTAGAGCCGTGAAAAAAATAAAATGAAAAGCGATAAAACTTTTATATAAATTTCAAAATACTGTTTTTAACAAAATAAATATCTCAAATTTACAAACTGTAGCGCACATTGTGTTGAAAAGACTCAGTGAGGTGAGTTTTTTTTGTTTGGTAAAATATTTTAAAGTTCAGTATTAACAACGCTTCAATAATGATTAAAAAAATATTGAAAAGCTAAGTATTATAACAACTTACACATCGTTTACAGTTAGTGCTACTTTACATAAACGATTTTCCTAAATGTTATCAAAACGTAAAAGTAATAATATATTTAATTATCATGAGAAGGCACGTAAATTTTTTCCATTGTTCATAAATATTTTTGAATAAGCGTATAGCGATGTCCTATTAACTGGACCGTGTCTTTATTATTCACATTATTTTAATATGCCCAAGGAAATATCGAAAAAAGAATGTTTACTAAGATACTAATGTTTTTAGGAAAAATTGAATAATTCCTCATTTGAAATATTTTTCTTTTAAAATACAACATATGGTTTACAATTAAGTAAGAATGTATTTACAAATCTTATGGTATAAACAGAATTTTGGTTTTGATTTACTGTGTAAGAGAAAATCAGAAACATAATTTTTAATTAAAGTAATAAATATATTAATGTAAGGATGCGCTAGCACCCTTCCTCTAGCAATTTCTCACAACCTTTATTAATTCAATTCAACATACAATTTAGCTAAAACTGTCTGGATTTAGCAGAGCCATTGGTTCTGCTAACTAGCGGGCTTGTATAGCAAAGCAAAACAGAATTATTCATTGTTGTGCTGTGCCCAACTAAGTACCTCATAATGCTCAAATAACCCATAATAATAATATAAGCAATTCTGTCACAAAGCTCCATGTAATACCCGCGAGCAACTCGATCCCGCCGGAGCTTTCCTCCAATTTGCGAAGCACAATAATAATAAACAATATATATAATACGGCCTTATTAATAAACATTGAATAAATACTATACAAGCTCAGATTCGATTTGTTACCAACTAACAATAACTGTGATCAGAAAGAGCTGGCAACGTTGCATTTCAGAAGACTGACAAAAGATTTCAGAATGAAATTCACGTATTGAAAAAGTGAGATTGTGTCGGATTTTTTAATTGACTGTTACCACATGAATTTAATAAGAATTATGTGAAAGTGATGTTTAAGAATGTAAACGTTGTATACATGTGTAGATAAATTCTAGAAATCAACGATTGTATTGCGCAAACAAGGAATCCAAAATGTAATTTTTTTTCATTGTGTCTTTTTTTGGTTAATCTTTGAAAATTATTATTTTAAGTGCTTATATTTTTTTATTGTAAAATGAGATCAAAAGTGATGTTTCGGTTTTCATTACAGATTTTTCTAAATTTCGTATTTTCTACAATTTTTTAACGTTTCGAGTAAAAACATAATTTTGTTTTTTTTTTTCAATAATCTTAATGTTTAAAATTAAAATATTTCAATTTATAAACATTAAAGAATATATCAAATATTAACGTATTAAAATCTAAAAAGTAATTTGATTTTTTTATTAAAATGGTATTTGTTTTTACGACATCTTCAAAAATAAGAAATATACAACACATTTAAGATACCTTAAAAATATTCCTGAAATCGATGAGAAATTTCAAGAAATATCAACAGATAACTAACTCTCTTTGGCTGGATAAACAATGTGTTCATCTTTCCAAGAACTATTTTATGATAGTTTCTATAAAGATTTTCACATACACCGTTGTTTATTAATTGTGTAAAATTTTCAACACATTTAATGGTAAGGTTGAATATAATTAATAGTAGATATAATAATACATGTGCCCTGGGTAATTAAAAACGGAGACGTGAATCGATTTTGATGGCGAAAATGATAATGATAGAGTCCACTGATTTATGAAAGGAGACGTATTTTAATTACGGGATGGGAAAGCGGCGGACAAGATCAAAGGAAATTCGCGGCCTTTGAAATGATATTTTTACACGGAGGACACATTTTTATCTTTATTAATCACGGGTCCGACGAAAATATGTACGATATGCCTAGAAAACTTACATTGAGTGGAAAAGCTAGTTTAATTTTATCTTTTAGTATTAAAAAAAACAGTACAATAGTTAAAATGAGTGGTAAACAGTTAGCAAGGTTTTAGAAATAATAACAATGATCGGTAACAATAAAATGTATACGAAATATCTAGTGAGAGACTATTCGCATTTACCAGGCGTTAATAAAAGATATAATATAAAAAAAATAATGCAAGTATGTGTGTATGAGAACGTGTATATGTATCCATGTGTCTGAAATGTTTTAAGTAGTGGAGCATTGTGAGTTGAGTTAGAACAAAGATTATTGAATGATTGGAGAACACAAGAAATTGATTAGTTTGCAGCTTTAAGGATACAAAATGAAGCGAAGATTAGTAATTGAACATACCGTTAAAAGGTTTTTTTATAATAGTTAATCATTAAAAATTGTGTTGTTTTTACTTGTTATATTTACCGGACCGCTGGTTCATCATTCATTTGTTTTCGCTCTCCTGTTATTCGGTAGATATTTATTTTACACTAGCTGACCCGGCAAACTGCGTACCGCCTCAGAATCAATAAATGTTGTGTTTAATTTATTAGCTGAAATAAATTAAGTTTTTATTAACTTAAAATAAATACTCTAAGTTAAAAAAAAGAAATTGAGCTGTTGACTAAGCACGAAATGTTCGGCACACTACACCATTGACAATTCGAATTGATTCAAATTATGTCGACCAACGCACATTATTTGAAAAGCCGTTCCATGCAAAATATATGAAAAAATTAATTTTATTCATAATTATTTTCCCGTGATTTTTTCCAATGTTTTAATAGTTATTCTGTTAATCGGGACGGAGACAAATCCAACAAATCAAAGATCATAAAAATCGGTTCAGCCGTTCTTGAGTTAAAAATGGTGTAACTAACCCGACTTTGTTTTATATATTAAGATTACACAAAGTTAGGCTTAATGACTGAGATATTTTTATAATAATAAACTAATCAGATAAAATCCCAATACCGCATTACGATGCAAAGTCAGGTAAAATACAAAACTCACAGATCATAAAGAATATCAACAATGGTTTACAATTAATAAAAAAATAAATAAAGTGAGAAAACGGTTCTCTTTTAGCATAGTATATTATCTAAGGGACAATGTGAGTTGATATAAAAAATCGGTTATAAAAAAACCCCAAGTAAACAGGAAAGTAGAACATTATTAATAAATATCACGGAATAACATGTTTGATAAATTCTACAACAAACAAACACCACAGAGGAACAAAGGACACAGATAAAAGTCAACATTACGATGTGTAGTTAACACTAATATTGTAGTCTATTTACCGGTGTTCTTCCCGCAGTTGTGACTTGGGTTTTCCGATATTCCGCCGATAAAATAAGATTCAGAGACATCCAGAAAATCCAATTCATGGATGGAATAGAAAATGACATTGAAAATGAGATAAACATGAAGATTTTTGGTTTACTTCGCAAAGCAGATTTTAATAATCAGTTACAGCTTACATATAATTAAAATCGATAGATTTAAAATTTTTTATTTTGTAAAAATAGGAGAATTTTAATATCTATAACTACAATTAGATGGAGATTATTTCAACATTAATCACTTGTACAAGAAAAATTAACCACAGCAAACAAACTGATTTGATTAAAAATGTGTGGAACAAAGGAGTGGATTTAAAGTTAAAATGAATTCGCTTATTGGCTTCGCAATAACTTGGATAGGCAAACTGTCAAATAAATTGTTTTTCGAAACTAAAAAAGTACTTGCTACAAAATTGTATTTTCAAATATAGCTCAGTGATTCGAAGCTAAACATTCAATTAAATAAACTTTTATAACGAGTATGAAATTGTACTTTTAAGCATACCTACCTAATCCCTTTACACGATTCTCAGATTACTAAATATGCAGAATGTTAAGGGACGAAATTGACTTAATTTAACCAGTGATTCCCGACATTTATGTAGTATAAAATGTAAATGCAATTTTGGTCTCCGGTGACATTTTGATGTTATTTTTTTTTTAATATACCACTTTGCATACAAATCGTTTCAAAAGATTGGCATAAAAAATGGCTGCCAGGCAATTTCCCCTCCACCTAGATTTGGCTTTAACGCCATTCATATAAAATCGCACTAATGCTCTACTACCCAGGGCTTTTTAGGTGAAAAAAATCACAATCAGAAATAAAATACCTTTCGACATATAATTTTTTTTTTAATAATAATACAAAAAATATAGTATTAAAGCCCTACAAGTTACCGTAGGCAGCACACATATAGGGTAGAAAAAAACCATCCCCCAGGTATAAATCAATCCTCGGTTCGCGAGAAATAGAGATTAGGTTTTCTGCACCTCGTATTTTACAACATGCGATATTAGGTTCATGATTATATCTGATTGAGTGCAGAAGGAACAAAATCAATTACAAATTTGAAAATAAAACTAATGTTTCCAATTTACGCAGGAATTATTAGTTACAATTAAACAGTGGATAAACATATTAAAAATGAGGTTAAAGGGTCAATAGCCAGTTAAACCAAGAATGCAGGCAATAACACGAATATTATCTAGTCTTGGAGAGAAGTGCAGACGTCCATTAGGCCAAACTAGCGATAAACGGGCGTTAACCAAGGCTTTATAGGGAGATTAAACTTTATTCTTATGTTCCGTAGGACAAATGGGAGCTTAACCGAGGTTGTTTTCGAAAACGGAGCTTTGAGACGGAAATAAAACCTCAACGGACAGAATGAGCGTCCATGTTACAAAAGTTCAGCGCAAAATATAATAAGTAAAACGACATAAAATTTTTAGTATTTTTTTTTTCAAACTGTCTGGAGACAGCGACACGGTGGTATTTTCTTTTGGAGAATGTTTTTAGGTAAAGTGAAGTAAGGGAGAGGAATGGAGGATTGCGAAAATGAAGAAGAAGAATGATAAATATCTAGTAGTCAAATAAACGTATTTTAAACAAATAAAAATAATAAATAGTCAGAAGAACACTGGAATATGCTTCGCCAATTTGGAGCCCACAGTACAAACTGTTACATCGATAGCATAGAAGTTTTCAAATTTTTTTAAAAAAGATATCTTAATTAAATAATAATGTTATTGAATACCTATATAAACAAATAAAAATAAAAACGGAGTTATATAAATTAAACATGATGACAACAAATAACTTTAGGACGTACACGCCATACAGCACTATTCCATAGGCGTATTCACAAAACAAATGCAAAACTAATTTGCCAAATAACCGTGCCCTTAACACATTCAGTAAAATTTGCCTAAACTATAACGTCGACCTATTCTCGGATTCACTGCTCAAATTTAAAAGGAGCATCATGTCAATGATATAAACTGTTTCATGCGCATATATATCCCTTCGCAGATCACCAATTCTCACACCAACAAACACACTCACACACATATGCACTACGCGTTTCACAATTACTAAATATACATAACACAAATAAGACGTTACAAAGAAAGATGTCACAGGTGGCCCAGGCGTCCCATGTTCAATTCCTCGGCTGACTAAGTCCCCCATCACCACACAAGCAACATTTTCCGCTTAGTGTGGTGGTAGTAGGAGGTTTTCAAATGTTGTCAGGTTATTTGTAACCCAGAAATGCTTGTTTTTCCTTTTAAAAAGAAAAAAGTTATGTCAAAATTTACGTTTTGCGTCTTTATTACCAGGACAAACAGAAAGCGACAATCTCTAATCACGGGTATCTCATGTTATGATAATAAATTTACACAAATTAAGAAAACATTCCAAAAAGACGCCTTAAGGCGTGTTTTATAATAGATCTGAAAGAAGATAATAAAACTTTGTTTAGCAGATAACCCAACGCCTTAATTTTCCCAAATTGCGAGCAGATTAGTGTTTCACACAAAACTGTGAATCATGCGAAACAGCAGAGGGAGTGTCTATGACAATGATATCATTTTAAATTGTAACTAGTCATGCGAAAATAGCACGTAATTTACTTAGCAGATTACAAACAAGCACTTCTCTGTTTTTGCCATGTCAGCAATATAACCAGCCATTTGTGAACCGAGTGTCATATATGAATACCACTTATTACAGATAGCGGATTATTACTGATTTTAAAGCACAGTGTGTTTTTTTAATAATACAGACTTTACAGTACCGCCTTTATTTCAAGTTATAATGATTTAAAACCCTCACGCAAAGGAATTTTAGCGTTTCTTATTTACGTTTTTCCATGACGAGAGGTAAAAGAAATGTCTTTCTTGTCATAAAAACAAATAAATAAAATCTAGCATAAAAAGCAGACGTTTCCACGCTAAAAGTGACGGGAACTTTAATTCACAAAGAGGTAAAAATATTTTTAAGAGACGAGTGCTGAAAACATTTAAGCGAATATCTGAAAAAAAATACACCTGCTTAAAATAAAGTTTATAACATGGAAGATACGTGAAAGTTGTGTTCCAAAATAATGTTTCTTGTTTTTCATATTGTTTTCGATTAAAGAAGAGTGTAGGATATATTCATGTACACGTTCAGGTATAAAACTTTGTGAGCCCGCGGATGGAAAATGTTTAAAAGTTTTAAGTAAAGTAGTGAAATAAGGTTGGTTCTCTCCAGCGGGGTTATAACATAATATTATAAAGGCCACAATTTCAAGTAGATATGAAGTTTATAGTTCGGAAAAGACTGACTTGATTAATTTAAGCGAAGTTGTTATATGTAATAAAAGTGCACCGATTTCCAACAGAGTTCCAAAAAATAAAAGACTGAAATCAAAAACGTTACAGTTTTCTAAATTTATACGTTTTCTTTAGAGAATACTAACTTGAAGCTTGGAAAAGCGAATCGCTGAACATTTCATAATATTAAACTCTCTAAAATACCTCATAAAAGCGGGACGTGTTATTTTATTCTTACTCAACGTTGGATCGAAATAGAATTGTTATTTTAGCAAAAAAGAAAATAATTACGAACAAAGAAAGGTTTGGTAGTCCGTGCTGTATTTCTGTATAAACGGTATTACTCACTACAATAAGAAGAGCAGTTCACATCTTCACAAGACCATAAAATTCGGTACAACAATAATGAAATACTTGAGATGGGAACTAATAATATGTAAATACGTTAAAACTAATTAAAAATAACAAGCTTATAAAATATCCCATTTATAATTCTGAAAAAAACATTAGACTTTTTCGTTTTCCTTCCTTGCAAAATTACAATGTAAGAAAAAAAATAGAAAATGAAGATACTTTATTGTGATTTTCAGTCCGTTCAGCGAAACAAGATTCCAATAATCGAAAAATAATTATTCTCAACAGTTTTATTTTGAATAGTGAAACTTCAGTAATGAACTGAACGTGATTCATACAATGTATTGGAGTATTACTGTCGAAGTACATTAATACAGTGAAACTGTCAATAAGCACAATAACATCGGCACAGAAAGCCTGACGAAGCAATATCATAGTAACGTGCTCTTTCGAAAATGACATTTTCAATGGGAAATATTAGCAATAAATTTGTAGAATAAGATAAAATATTACACTATGATTGAAAAACTTAATACAATTTGACTTATTTATTTTGTATCATTTCACAATGCTACCCTAGGTCCAAATTCTTCATGTTTTCCTAGGTACCTATGTAGTAAATAGGTGAGTACATAATACGTAGTAAAAAATGTGTACGTAGTAAAATAGGTGGCTCTTTACCCTGTTACCCCATGATCTGTTTCATCCTTTTATAGCTTATTTATCTGTTTACCCTGTTAGCCTAGATAAGTATTTAACACGTTACTCTAAAACCCGATTCATCCAGTTACCATTCATTAGTAAAAAAAACCCTTAAGGCTCCGTCAAACAGGAGGCGTACTTACGCGCGTCAAGGCGTTAAAACGTCCCGGACGTATAACGCTACGTTGTGTTGTACTGAACCTGTCTAAACCGGTCAAACAAAGCGAGCGTGTAGCAATACGCGAAACTCTGCCGCAGCGGCAGAACGCCACGTTGTATTTTTGTTACAAAATTTCCTTTGACGCCGGGAGTTCTGGCTTGACTGTGGTAAAAATGGTTGCTGAAAAGTTAATTGAATGTGTCCGAAAACATCCTTGTTTGTATGACACGAGGAACAGTGCATTTGCGGTGCCTTTGCTTATTTGGTGTTGCAGAAGGGAATGCAATTCTTCGAAGCACTCTCGTGACATATGTGAGTATTGAAAGAAGCGATCTTCATGTGATGAAAGCTCCCGGAATAAACGATGATATTCTCCAAATTCTCTCTTCTTCTTATTAATATCATGCACCCATATTCTATTATAACGGGAACGCGATAATGCACATAGCAGTAACTACTTATCTTCATCTAAATCGCTGGACATCGTGACGAAAACTGACTGACAGTGACTGACGCCGAACGCGCTGGCTTGCGCGTCGAAGCCGTTCAAATAGAAAGTACGCGACGTTACGCTGACGCCTCGACGCGCGGTAAATACAACTTCTGTTTGACAGAGCCTTTAAGATGTTCGTAATACGGTGGAACCTCCTCGGTTACAAATAATTAAGAAACCGGTTCCGTCGTTAGTAAATAAACGAAATATAGTTACAAAGTTAAAATAATAAAAAATATTATAAAGGAATTACAATATTATAATGGAAACATGGTTCTGCGATTGAAAGTTCCGTTGGAACACCTTTTTCTGTTACAAACTTTATTTACGAGAAAGAAAGAGAGGTTGCCAAAGCTATTAGCGAAATTCCGTAATAAAATAAAAAAGGTAGCTTGGTTACTAAATGGCTGAATTTAAATAATGTACCATAAAATAATAGATGACTTATTTAAAGACTTATTTCCAATAGAAGCTACATAAATACATAACTGAACCTACCGAGATGATTCCTGATAAGCTTGGAAGAGCTTAAAAGTTCCAAAGTTGAAAATAACAATGATTAAACAATGACGACATTCAAAGCTTCATTCACATTAATGATAATTTATTAATTAAATTAAAAGCTTATTTTCCGACCGTTTGTTTTATGGCGTGTTTATTTGTGAAAATTTACCACGAGTCTCGCAACTTGTGGTTAATGCGAATTTTCAAGGGTTGAAATTCAAGTTCCACAATACTGCGGAAATTATAACAGAATAACCTCGTGATATGTTGTGGACAGTAGTGTATATCTTAGGAAAAAATGTAATGCTATCAAAATGAACACAGAAAAATAATAAGTAATTACTACCCGGCTTCATCTGTGTTTCAAAACTCTTTTGACAAAATATATTTCTTATAACCATAATATTATGATATTAGTCATATTTTGTGACAGTTAAATGTTTAATTAAATTAATTAAATTTTGCGAAGTTTGAATAAATAGTTAAATGTTTATTACAAAGTTATAGATATCTCACGCCAACGAGTTGAAAATAGTTGTATTTATCTGGAAATTATTATAAATAGACTGTGGAATTTTCTCTTTACGGTTTAGTTTAAGGTGTGAATTTTTCTCAGATTTTCTGCAGTTATTTAAATAAACAAAATGTGTTTTTACTGTGAAATAATATTTCCACGAGAATCAAGCCTTTGCACGTTTACTTTTATTTAGAAAAACGGTTAACGTGAATGAGTTCATAGAAAAAATAAGAAGTGCAGTATTTCACAAAACTAGTAAAGAAACATTTACGTAGGTGCTACCTATTTGAAGTTGGAGAAAAAAATTGATAAATGTAACAAAATACATACATAATATTATGTAATACAACTTTTGAATTTTCACAATACTTTTTCTGTATGAGGTGTCTCGAAAAGCATTTTGTATGGTGGTCGTTATCGAACCTAATAATAAGGCATTTCCCGCGATTTTATTGTTTCCGCGGCAAAACGTGCAAAATGGCTGCCGCAGCAAGATGGCGCCGAGCGATAATAACACGACTTATGGACAGGCGTGTTGTTTCTATAGCGGGTAATAACAAAGGGTTAAAAGGTTTTTTATTATAAATAAAAACTGTAATTTTATGATGATACAACATGAAATTTAATACGGGATTGAGATCAAATGGTTAAACTGGCTGTGCGATGATGGTAAAAGATTTTATTTGCGTTTTGATAAGAGTTTTTTTGGATATCCACGTGATTTTTATAAAACAAGGATGTTGGTAGGTCTATGGGTAGGTACCTACAGATTCGGGTGTTTATATTCAGTATTCAGTACATGGTTATAAAGATGAAAATACAGCCGAAAATAAAGCTGGTGGTTTTTAAATACAAGCACCTCTAAATTCAACCTTAAGTTAGGTTAAACTTTATCCTAAAACGTTCCTCTTTTTCGTTGCCCGATTTGGTCAATCCCCACTAACGATCCTTTTTTTATTATTTTGGATTGTATTTTGTTTTTATATACCTAACAGTCAACATGTGTTTATCAGACTGCGTAACATTTTGTTAACATTTTATTAATATTAAGGCCCACGGCATGCGGTCTATATTCGATTTTTATAGCACCAAATTGTTGCGAGCATTTTAATGTTCCTTTTTGTTTTTGTAAATACATTAAAGTAGTGCCCAAAATATTTGTGACGTTTCGAAGCCGTCCTAGAGATCAACGAAATAATCAAGTCTTTCTCAACTCAGAGCGAGTATTATTCATTTCTTATTGTACATGACATATATTTTGCGAAGGATAACACTGCACAAAGGATAAAGCTGTACCATAACTGCACGTCTTATTAGTTTCATAGTACATCAAGGCGCCCCGACGGCGACGTCTTATTATCCTCATTGTAGAATGCAGGCAGCATCAGCAGCAGAATGCATGCAGCACAGAATGTAAGCAGTATAGAATGCAGGACAGAATGCAGTGAAGCCGGTACAGGATACGTCAGGTTCCCACTTCCTGCCGAGTGACGGTAACGAGCTACGAAGACAGCATCTTGTTAACTGCCAAGAATTCGTTCTGAAGTCAGAAGCTACTACCTCAGATTTTGTGCATAACTTTAAGGGATGAAGTTATGAAATGTTTGGTTGTCTAAATTAATATATTTAAAAAAATATTGTAATTTCGAATAGTTGATGGCTGATACTAAAAAAATCCTACAGCAATAACACTCAATATCCTATCCACGTATGTGGCAACGATTAGTTTACAATACCCTAGTATTTATTTAATAGTTATACACTAAAATGTTACCAGATTATATTATGTTGAATAATGTTAGAATTAATAGTACAGTTCATTACTATCCCACGATAAACTGCAACGATTTTAGGCTTCTTAAAACAAATTTATCGGAAACAAAATAAAATATTTATTACAAAGGTTTTAAAATGTTCAATAAAATCCCAGAAATTGTTAAGGAAGCTAAAAGTCTTGCAGTTTTTCGTGGATTATGTCTCAATGTTGTGAAGTCCAAATTTTAGTAAGTAGGTAGTAAATAATATTATAGTAGTCTTAGGGGGTTTCTCACCATCCTCCTAATAGCTTATCCATACAATAAGGCTTATTTTCGATTTAGGATTTACGGTTTATGCATACAACAGACTTACTAAAACAGATCTATTTAGAATATAGTATGAATGGTTCTCAAGGACCATTACCCAATCGTGCAAGTGCACGATTGCAATAATTATTGAAGTTTACTACCTATATCATGCCGCGGTAGAAGGGTAAGCTCTCGACTAGCGATCCGGAGGTCACGGGTTCAAATACCAGCGTGCGAAAATAAATTTTATGTGATTAATTTGTGTTATTTAACAATTAATTAACTAAAAATAATATTGTATATTTGCGGCACGTTCCAGAGCGGAAGATACTTTCAGTATAGCCCTGGTGTAAGACTATCATTCAGAATTGAAACGTTGCTTCAAATGGCATTAGCTGTGTTTGGTGACCAGATCTGAATAGCCAGGTACTTCCGCACCTTCCTCTTCTCACCATCTCCTTCCCCTCCCCAATACCTTCACCCCAATTGGGGATGCCAGAGTCTCACTGGCCCCAGACGGGAGCAGTTGAAAGTCTTGTGCGGTATTCATATATAAAAAAAAAACAAATTGATTACTGGCTGTCTACGCGTTGGCCCTGCGTTAAATCTGATATAATGAAATCAAATTTGCTTTCAATTTAAGTGTAGTACTGAAATTTGGAACTGGTTGTATGAAGAATTCAGACAAGCGATAAAGTAGGTATCCAACTATAATATAATATTATAAAATAACATTATTTTAAGTGTAATTTTCTTTAATTAAAAATTGAAATTATAATTTATTGTGCGCTGGTTTTAACATAATTAGCAATGTTTTTCAAAAAAATAATACAAACAAATCATAGGTCCCAAGTATCACACCCTCCTTAGTTACTACGCCATGGGAAGTGTATAGTGGGAAATTTTCTCCGCTTTCAAAGATAAAGTCAAAGGACACAAAAGAGAGGATTCTGTCTATTTTGCAAGGAATGCTATTCGCTTCTCTCCTTTAATGTTCAGTGATTGCAACCCCTGCAAAGGCGACGGGGACAATTATTACATGATCTTGCTACGACAAAAAAAATATATTGAAAATGTTATTTTCTTTTATAAACTGACAACATAAATGTTTCTTTATGGTGCTTTGTAGTTTGATACCAATTATTTCAGGAGAACTGCTGGTATTTTTTGCAAATTAATTGAACTTTTGCGCTGTATTTGTCTATTGATTGTTTTCCGAAAACACTAGCTGACGTCTAATAACTTATAATAAATAAATTAATTTTTCAAATACAGCAAACTTATTATAACACTATTTTAATTCAAAACTACGAAGCTCAGTTAGCTTAGTATTAAGTAAACCCAGATGAAGTAAGCATTGCTTACGAATCATGTTGGATTTTTAAACAATAAAAATGATCGAAAATAAGTATTTATTAATTTTGAAATACAGTGGTGCCTCACACAACGAACTTAATTCGTTCCAGGAGCAAGTTCGTTATGCGAAAAGTTCGTTATGTGAAACGCGTTTTCCCATAACAATACATGTTAAAAAAAATAATTCGTTCTGTAGCATAAAATATGGTAAGATGACATAAAAAAAAGATAAATTTTTTGTTATTATTTTTATTTAGATACATCTAAAAACATAATGAAAAAAACACACATTTTTTAATTTTAAGAAATAATCGAATCTTGCACATCTTCATCCATTTTCCGCTTTTTGGCCGATGGTGCAGTGAAAAACCTGTCCAAAGTCGTTTGTTTCTCTCTTTTATTCAACATCTGCCGGAAATAACGGACAAGAGTATCGGAGTACAGGTCGTTGATCCTGTTTGCTTCAGCGGAATCCGGATAGTGGGCATTGGTAAACTCCTGAACTGCTTTCCATTTGACCAGGATGTTCTTGATGTCAGCAGTTGGAATTGGTTGATTGTTTGATTGTTGCTTAAAAGGACGACTGCCGTGATACGTGTGCGATTTAATTCGTAATGAAGAACGATTGCTGCGATACGTGCGTAAGTTAAGCGTACTACGCAGTGACTAACGAGTCTAACGACTGCCTGCGCGGGAGGATGCAATTAATCGGCAGTGATCGTAGAAGATCGGGCGACTTCGTTGTAATGATGAACGATTGCTGCGACACGTGCGTAAGTTAAGCGTACTGCTCAGTGACTAACGACTGCCTGCGCGGAAGGATGCAATAAATCGGCAGTGATCGTGTGAAGTGGGCGACTTCGTTGTGTGAAGCGAAGTTCGTTGTGTGAAGCGAAGTTCGTTGTGTGAAGCGAAGTTCGTTGTATGAATCGTGAAATGAACGAAAAGGAAGTTCGTTGTGTGCAGCGTACGCTGTGCGAGGCGTTCGTTATGCGAGGCACCACTGTAAATTATATTGTTATGACAAAAATTATGAGTTCGTTTTTCTCTATTAATTCCACCCAATTTTTTATTATTATTTACTAGCTGATACCCGGCAGGTGTTACGATGCCACTTAAATAAAGTGTTTCTCCCTTCGTGTCCTTTCCCAATCGTCCCCGTACCCCTTGCACCTTTTCTTCCCCTTCCGCGTCCCCTTTTCCTCCCGCATTACCCTTTCGCCTTCCCCGCGTTCCCTCTCCCCTCTTCCAATGCATCCTTCTCACTAACCCTTTACGCTATCCTCTTCCACCTTCTCCGCTTTCCCTCATCCCTCTTCCTCCTCCCTCAAATCCCCCCTCCTTAATTCCCCTCCGCCCTTCCCTCAAGACGTTTTTTCCCTGCCGTTAAACTCCATAAATTACACCAATTTTTCGCGTGTGACTCATTTCAATTTTTTATGCAAATTTCATAGAAACCTTCGGGGGCATGTTCACAACAACTCATCAAATTTTCATTGCAATTGGATGAAAAGTATAGGAAATAATTTCATAATGCCAGAGCTCACTATCCTATAACTATCCCGGGTATGCGCACATCACATTCCAAAAGTTATATCGCAATCGGATGAATGGTATGGCCGCGCATAACGTACGAACAAAGAAACATTAATTTTTATTAGACATGAAATTAAACAATTTTTTTCACTTTGTTCCACTTGTTTATTTACACCAGGACCGGTTTCGTCCTACTACGGATATTTTCAGACTGGTCAGTGTGTCCCAGTGGACCCAGTCTGAAAATGTCCGTAGTAGGACGAAACCGGTCCTGGTGTAAATAAACAAGTGGAACAAAGTGAAAAAAATTGTTTAATTTCATATCTAATACAATGGAATTCCACCATGAATTAACAGTTAAAAACTAGACTCATTAATTTTTATATATAAAATTTTTCGATTAACTTTACATCATCTGTGGGGATGATATGTGAAGGGTCTTTTTTAGAGGAAGTTCAGGAAGGAAAAAGGTATGAGGGGAAGGGTGGAAATTTAGGGACTGTCTGTCCAGGAGCGATGCATGAATCCCTCTCACTGCGGTTCAAGGTGTTAGGTTGAGAGAGTCGGTCTGAAGAGGTCAAAAAGCCTCCCTCAACTGAACTCTCCCGATCCGTCAGCCAAGCAGTAGGTAAGTAAATGCATCCGGCGCAAAGACCTACACAAACCTCACCCCATGAACCCGTGCACCCCTGTAAAGTCACCAAATGTAGCGAACCACTTGGGTGACCTACGGCGGGGGTTTTGGTTATCCAATAAATTGTTCTCGAGGTGGCTCTAAAATGACACGTGGAATCGGTATTGTGGGATCGACTCCTTGCGGTTGTTTTGCTGTACGAACAATTTATAGCATTCCGGGAAGCATGGGTTGTCAATAAAAAAGTTTAATTAGGGTCTTTGACATGAATGTCATCACACTAAGACAACACCCAACACTTGACACAAATTAATAGACTGACGATAATGATGAAATAAATTAGTGTACGAACTTTGGCCTATTGCATTATTATTCAGGGACATTTGACATCAGCATATTAACAGCCCAAATTGAAAACTCAGTTTAAAAGCGTGACTAATTAGGGATTTCATATTTTTCACCCGAATAAATGTTACTAGAAAAAAGGTACTTTGAGGTTATGTCGATACATTAAAATAAATTGCCTAAACGCCCAGCCATTCATCACATTACTTTTTGCACACGGCGAAAAAATGCGAATCTGACGACATTAATCAAACTTCATCGACATAAAAATGGTTAAACCGAATTCAAATGGAAAATTCCACGGTGAGGAAAAATATTAGGGGAAGGACATTAGAAATGAATTTTCCCGAGGTATTTTCATTACAGACGGGATATGTACCGAATCCATTGATGGTAAGCTCGCGTGAATAGGGCATGAGCCACTAATGGAGGAAATGACGTCACAGTCAAAGGCACAATACCTCTTAGTAGGGCAGCTCGTAGTAGTGGGAATCATAAATAGAGAATGAGGTACAAACCAGTGGGGTGATTAGTTGGGGAGTGACAAAGTACAATAGATAAACTAGATTCATAGGTAAGTTAGTACTCAGATATTTGTATTACTAAGCTTCAAGTTAATAGGTTTTCTTCTTAAGATGATCCACTAGTCCTTGACTCATTCGGAATGGGCGGAGCGAACGATTTTTGGGCGTTTACCAATAAAAACCCTAATCTCTAGCAAACAATAGTATTTTGTTATTCCGCAAGTATATTTTTAAAGATCGAAGCGCCGCGTAGACTAAGGCATGTCCGTTTCCCCCGGGCCCTGGGCGTAGAATGAGCGATGAGCTAAAATCCTTCTGTACATGGCAGAAGGGTGAAATTCGCAGTTACAAATTCGTTGGGTACCGCCTATTTTTATTCACTGAAAAGAAACGTCGCCAAAATGCACGTTTTATTTTATTTTGTGAAGTTCAGATACAAATATTAAAATGTTTTCCGATCACTTTATAAGAAACTTAATTAGCTAATTATTTAATAAAACAACACCAGAAAAAGGATTTGTAAATAGGAGATTTTTCGCTTTTAACCATTTTTTATAGGTCAGAAGCATAATTTTTTTCTAAGCTTATTAAAAAGCTTTTCAAAAAAATACTCGATCACTTCAAAGGCCAAGATGTGTTCTGCTCACAGTATTTAATTGAAGCATCTATATTATTTCTAAGCGATCAAATTTTCAAAACTAAAACACAAGATTTTGTACGATTTTGCATTTTTTCGCATGTCTTCACCTTAAGTCGGTTCCTTATTGCTGAGGATCGTGACCCCATAATCGGATTTTCTATGGTGGACAAGGCTCCTCCACTCCTCGCAGTTCTGAGTTGCGTGGAGAGCTGAGGGCACCGACGTACGGGACGCCAGCGATATTTGGTCACTCCAACGCACTGGTGACCATCCTCTGCTTCTTCTTCCATACACTTAGACCATGAGTTTCTCCAAGTTGTGCGAGTCCAAGTCCTCATTTTTGAGAGCAACTAATCCAAAGTATTAAAAAATTGTAGGCTGTTTCTTCTGATCCGGTCTGCCACGCAGTATGCCATATAAATATGCATTTTCCCATCCACTGTATTAATAAAAAAAAAACCTTTAAATGTTAACCGTTTTACTTTCAATTTAATATGATTTATTTAGGTTCCAGAGTATTGAATACGTAAAAACGGTCACTCAACTTGCGTCCTCTGGATTGCTAGATGAAAGTCTTCGGTACCCCTCGACAAGAGAGGTCATCATAGATTTATTAATTGTAGTAGGGTAGGAACGCACTTGATCGAACGAACGCAATTGAGAAAGCCCCATATCTCATAATAGAATTACGTTAGGACCTGAAAAGTGTTGTTCTGACTTAGAAACTTCAGAAGAAAATAGCAAAAAGATTTCTGTTTTACGGCTAAGATAATATTTTTAGACGTTAAAAAGTTTTCAATGAAGGCCGTATTATGCTAACAGTATAAAGGTTGAAAATCGTTTTCGAATTTCAAAAAAGTTTCAATGCATACTTCAAATATTATAACTCCTTTATTCCAGATTTATGGAGCACAAAAAAGTTTGAGGAATTTTTTAGGCACATGAATAAAATTTTCGCTTACGGCCGCAGATACGTGATGGGAATTTTGGTTGCGTTTAAGTGAATTAGATCGCTGACCACGTTATTTTCTTGTGAAATACTATTTACTGTGATTTAACAAGTGGAAGGTAAAACACGTAGAGTTTGGAGCTATGCCAGGCTTATTGTAATAAAAAATTATTAATTTAAAAGTTGAAAAAAAAAAACTTTTTACCGACCCTTTTAAAATAGTGCAGTGTACTGATTATTCATGTAGTTTCAGCTGCTTTCAATACAGGTCGATAGGTTATTTTGTAATATGAAGTTCTGCTATATCCCAACAGATGGCAGTTGAATGGGTAATCAGAAGAGTAACATCTATCACCGTTCGTGTCTTGGGTAAGAACGGTTACGATGACGGCCGAAGGTATCGGTGAGATATGGAGGGCTCCTACAGTCCGCTTGCCGCAGCGGCAGAACAACGAAGGTCCTAGTATAGTAAGGACGTCCGTATAGTTTAATAATCATTGTAAATATTTGCGATAACTAAATAAACCAATTACTTTATTTGGAAGATACCCAAAACATCTGAAGTTGTCTGGCTATTGGAAAATAAGAGACATAACAAGTTGGTACCATTATTATTTTTTAACACATGGCATTGATAGGCTAATTATTACACGCCTCTGAAGAATTGAAACCATGGATAAAAATGTTTATTCGTTTTATGTATTTCACTTGCAAATAGTTAAAAAAACTAACCCCTTTGAAGTTAAATGAAAAAATATTACACGATTTATAATTCGACTGCGCAAGAACTGGTTAAGAAATTAATTTAAGTTTGCGTAGAAAAATCAGTATCGGGCGTGTACTTACAATAAGTTTTAGTTTAGTCCCTTTTGACGTGAAATTATAAGTAGATAATAACATAATAAGTTTTTAAACAGAAATAAATGGCTGTAACCTTGGAAAACTTAAAAAAATCTTTTATACAGTGTTTAACAAACATGAGTAAATAAACACGATAAATAAAATAATGCTTCCTATATATAATATTATCTACTTTATTCGATTAATGTGTCGTCCAAAATGACGTATTCCTTTACAAAATTTTAACAATCATTAATTTTTAAAGTTAATATTCAAAATCTGTGAAAGTCCTGTTCAAGTACTGTTATTATCCAAGCACTGTGAAACAACCGGCCTACGATGAGAGAACTTAAAATTTGATGAATTGTTGAAATTCTGTAAAACAAACCGTCCTTAGTGATTTTCTGCGTAATAAATAAGATTTTTTAAACTATTCGCTTCTTCATAAATCTTACGAGCTTTAGCTTATTTTCAAACTAAGGACCGTCTAGTCATCATTAATGGCAATTATAAATAATTAATTTTGTAACATTATTAATTTTAACAAATAAATTAGGTTCAATTGAGATTTTAACAAGCTTTAATCAGGCCCTTATCACGGTAATCACACACTTTTAGGACATATTATTAGACTGCTTCCAAACACAAGACGTTTATACATTGTAAAATACAAAGACAAATATACCAGGAGAGTTTTATAGCAAAATAAAGCCTTTTGTAGCGTAAACAAAACCTTAATTTAGGGTAAATTATGGATGGGATCTTCGATAAATTTCGCGAAGAATGTTATTTACAAAATAAGGCGGGAACCATTCCTTAAAATAATAAAGTATGCAGGTATTATGGGCAGGCACATATTGTAAGTTCAATTCTTAACTAAAAAAAAATAAAATAATTCAACAGTCAGGTATAGAGTTGTTGCGAACAACCTAAACAACAATTTAGGAATACTTGCTTTGTTGCATTGATACGTATACTTTCGACAGTGAAAAGCGTTACTGAGAAACTGCATTTTCTGTAGGTAAATTACGCCTGTGTAACTATTGGTTTAAGCAAAAAGAGACAATATGTGTAATAATCGTTGACCGAATTTAAGGTGACCCGACAGTTGATCCCCCGACAGTTGGCCCCCCGAAATTATAATTATTATAATTTGTATGCATTATTTACCAATTTCTAATCTAAAATCGACCAGTACACCTTTAATAATGAATTGGTATTGATATTGGATATCTAACGAATTTATTTAGAGTCTCAAATTTTTGTACTTATACGCTGTTCTCGTACAGTATATATATAGACAAATAGTTTTTTCCTTGATGCATTTGAAAAAAACATAGTTTACACTGTTGTAATTCGGTGGTAGATCATCTCTGCACCCCCTTTTGGAGACCACTTAGTTATATTTTGTGTAAGTACGCATATCGTATTTTCCCTAAACCGACTGTATATTGTATTTTGCACTGTGATTTTTTTTCTCTGACATCGAATAGTAAGATTGAAACATGCTATATGAAAGAAATGCAACTGGATTTGTACAAATATTGGTGATATCTATTGACCGGTCAGTGGTTGCGTGGGCATCGCGTTTGGGTTCCAACCAGGCGTTCCGTGTTCGATTCCTGGGCTGGCTAAGTCCTCCATCACAACACAAGCAAAATCTTCCGTTTAGTGTGGTGGTAGTAGGAGTTTTTGAAATGTTGTTGGGTTGTTCGTAACCCGGGAATGTTTGTCTTTCTTTAAAAAAAAAAAATCTATATGTTTTCAAGCTAACCAACTTTTACCACGCTATTAAAAAAAATTAAGCGTTAGATAATTCCTTTCAACATTCCAATAACTATGGTTTATGGAGCGTTCTCATGGGTTTTGTTTATCGTGTCTACTGTATAACTATTGACTACACACACTAAAATAGACGATGGTACCTTCCTATCTTGGAGAAGCTGTTATAACACTGTTTTCTTCCCTAATAAATCTATAAATTGTCAGGAGTAGGAATCTTTTTTAAATCGCATTTCTTTCATACACAAATACAACGTGGATGTGCCATGAGCCTGAAGGACAAGGGAAAATAAAGTCACCATTTCTTTTAAAATTTATCGGAGTGTGTATTAATTGAATATCACAAATTGACAAATAATATGGCGTCCATAAATCTAAAAGCTTTTAAAAACAGCTTTTAAATTCTGGATATTTAAGAATGACATGCATTATAATGTAATAATATATGTCGCTTGAGATAAGATCATAGGGTATTTCATGTGATGTTTACTTCAATATTATACATTTTCAGGGTAATTCGTGACGTTTATTTTAATATTACACATTTACAGGGTATTTTTTTGTGACGTTTACTTTTTTATTTTTATTATGCGCATATAATAAATAGACGTAATACTTGCGCATTAATTACGAAGTAACTAGAATGTTACATTATATTAGTCTAATTAACACCTAAACAATATTGTGAGTTTTTAGGTGCTCTTTATAAAAACCAACAATATATATATATTATACCCACTCAATAGAAAAATAGAGCTACAACGTAGAAAATAATTCAGAGAGTTCAGTCAACTAACTAATTATTTCGAAGGTAGTGCGAAAAATAACGAATTACTTAGTTTATGTAGTCCAATAACGGACCCCTTTTTAAACATACTCTTGTGTTCAACAGCTCGGTTGTGGATTGACTTTCCAGCCTCTGTGTTTCATCCCTCCTAGAACAATCAAGCTCAATCCCTCCGTTCCCCAAAATGACCCACCATAAACTTTCTACTATTAATAAAAGCTGAATTTGATTTCAAAGTTGATATAGCCGGATAGGTAAGGTACAGTAAATAGTCAACGTTGATTAGAGATAATTATACATTTCCCATCATTATGGTACGTACTATTTACTTTTATATTTAAGTACCTATACTATCTACATTATTTTTATCGTATGGACTTTCACAAAATTTTATGTACATATTTATTTCATATTACATTGACGAATATTTTTTTTTATCACGCATTAGCGGACTAAAAAATGTGTGTTTTTGGGTGCTGAGCGTTATTTTCGTTTTATCCGTGATCCTCGAGATTATTTACTCGGAATTTTATATAAATTCCTCGTTATCTATCGGCAGCTTTCTTTCTAATCTATCACTCTTTGCCTTCAATTTCTCGTTCGTTCTTCTCATTCCGTCTTTGCTTTCCGTTCTCTAAATAATGGTTCCAGTAAACCACTGTGCTTTCAATACTTCGTTAGGTTGAATTCGACTCGAGATAAAGGAGATTTGTCCATCTGCTCGGGGCTAAAGCACTAGGGGGGCTTTGCGGTGTTTGACAAGCTGAGATGTCAACCGAGTCATTATTACACTGCGCCATTTCAGATGGTTGTTACAATTTATTTATTTATTTTTTTTATTTTATTTACATTTGATACATTTAAAGTCAAAATAACAAATAATATTACATAATAAGAGAATATATTTAAAATGAATACAAGTGTTATTACAATTGTATTATACTTTTTGAAATGTTGGATATTTGATCAAAGATGGCTGGTATATACTTGGTTTGTAAAAAAAAAAAATATTTTTATATTAACTCCATACAGGAGGCCCGGAGGAAAATAATTCCCCTCGGGGCCTATGTCATCTTTGAAGATGATGCGTGGAGGATCTTTTTGAGGAGAGGAAATAGTGAACATGGGTCTTGAATAGACCCATGTTGTAGGAAGGAGGAAACACAGAGGCCAGCAAATCATTTTACAGCCGAGCTGTTGAACTCAAGAACGAGTCATAAAAACGACCAGTTCTCATGTGACAAATGTCAACCGTGTACATATGTTGGGCGAGCGTTTGGCGTGTTTCCCGACTATGCACCGGTGCCGAGGGGATCAATGACACTAGTTACTCGGAGCATTTTCCATTGAAATACCGGTAGAACAAGGAGCTATATCTAGATGTTCGTCTTATAAAAACTTACTTAAATAAACTTTTCTTGCTCACGCCGCCGAGAACTTTACCCCTCGACCATGGAGGCCGTCGAATGGCCATAATCCCCTGGCTCCTTCTTATCTTATGCGGTATTCATATGAATAAAACCAACTTCTAGTATCAACATACATAAAATTAAACGATATTCAAAGCGTGATAACTCAACAATAATTAATATGTTGACAAATTTTCTAGTATCTTCCCGTGCATAAAAAGCTTTCGTAACTTTACATTTACACATTATTACATAGGGAGTAAAAACAATTAACACCATTCATTAAGAGTGACACATATTCACTAAAACAGGGTGATAAAACGCGAATGTTTATTGAATCAACATCAGCGGCAGACTTGAGTATTCACGCGCAAAAGTGATAAGATTAGAATTCCAAGGTGTCCTAATTAGCAGCTTAAAGGTTAACGAATACCTACCCCTCTTAATACTAAACTTTAAACATGTATTGTTCAACACACATATACAGGAACTCTTTAATACACCACTGAAGCGATTAACGGAGAGAAGTTTGTGGTGGGCGTGTCTTCGTGCCCGTAATAAGTTCAATTTCTCCTTACTTCCACGAAGAAAAATGTTGACTTCTTCAAACATATCAAACTTTTTTGTGGCAACATTAAAAATCTCTTAGATTTAACCACTTTTATTGTTTAGGTATAACATACATGTTTGGTAAGCTATGCCCACCTCTTTAGGGAAACTCTGAAGAGGTTACTTAAAATTGATCTTGTTTTATGTAAACCCTGAATACGTTACTTAAAATTGACCATGTATTATGTAAACCCTGAAAACGTTATTTGAAATTGAACTTGTTTTATGCAAACCCTGAAAACCACTGTTATTGTTTGGGTATAACCGACATGTTTCGACCTCTTCAGGAAACTCTGAAGAGGTTACTAAAAATAACCCTGTTTTATCTAAACCCTGAAAAAGTTACTTAAACTGATATTGTTTTATGTAAACCCTGAAGAGGTTACTAAAAATTGATCCTGTTTTATGTAAACCCTGATGAGTTTACTTAAAATTGACCTGGTTTTATGTAAACTTTGAAGAAGTTACTTAAAATGGACCTTGTTTTATGTAAACCCTGAAAAGGTTACATAAAGTTGACCTCTTTTTATGTTAACCCTGAAGAAGTTACCAAAATTAATTTAATTATTTATTTCTTTCACCCTTTAATGCTTTCACCCATTAAGGGTGATCAAAAGGTTACTTGAAATTAGCCTTGTTTTTTGTAAAACTGAAGAGGTGAGTTTTGCTTACGAAACATGTCGGTTGTACCTGACTATAAATTTGGTTTAAACTAAGTGATTTTTTAATTTTAACTGAAAATGTTTAAATATCGATATTTTTCACGATCAGAAAAACAACTTCACTGAACTGTCTGGTAGGGAGTCTACTAGGAGTCAAAATTGGGTGTATTTTATTATGAAACCGGCATAGATCACGCTTCTAAGGAAAATCTGTTCAGTGTATATGTTACAGTTAAAATCCGTTCTTAGTTACAAGGCGGTTAATTTAATAAACAGTGAGTAAAAACTAGTTTTAACTAGAGAAAACGTGTTATAACTAAAACAAGGCAGTTAGTAAAACTAGTTTTAACTAGAAAAAACGCGTTATAATTATAAACGAGTTTTAACTTTACAGCTAATTCGCCGTACAAAATACACATAGACACTATTTAAATGGAGCACGCTGAATAGAATTTTGTAAGCAATAGGTGTTATAAGGTAGGTAACTAATAAAATGAACCACATTTGAATTAAGCTAAATTAAGGGTGTCAAAGACGAAGCACGATAAAGTAATAATATTATTCATTATCCTTCACAAGGTTTGTAAAGTGATATGTACTTCTTTTTTTTAATAGGTATAGCAAAAAAGTTTGAATATTTGGAATACATTGTCTGAATAAAAAAAAACTAAAGCACTTATTAGATAGATAATAAAAAACCAGAAATGCTTTTCCCTGCCTCTATTACACTTGCCTGACATCGTAAATCGCCATCCCATTTGATCGAAATGATAATTTCATAATGCGGTTAAAACACAGTTCTGCACATGAAATTTAAGCGAAAAATGGTCAGAATTTTGGATCATGAAACACGCCCACTTCGCTTGTTATCTTCTTTTTCTAAGATCTCACCCATCTTGGCCTTAATATAGCGTGTTGTCTTAATATTTTACAGCTAAATTAATGTTTCTAAGTTGCATCGCTCACGATGGAAATTCAATTGAGAGTTAAGCTACGAATAGATGGATTAAATTAGCAAGTTCGAACAGAAGAACCAGAACGAATTCCATTACGACAGAGCTCACAGATTTCACAGATAAGATTGTCAAAATTATTAGAAAAGTCACGAATCAGCTACTAATATAACATAAATATAATAGTACAATATTGACGTGGTCAGGTTACTGCTATGAACAACTTCACGTGTTTCAGAAATTAACTTAACTGGTAAAAAACACAGAAACACTTTTAGCTAATGCGATTAGGTTAAAAAAATCCCCTCATTAAATAGGCGAATCACTCAATTCATTCGATTGGTATACTCGTTTATCCGATTACAATCACTTAAGTACGAGATTAGCAGTGTTTTCGGGTTTATAAATGTTTGATATTTAACCAATAAACACATCCATAAGGAGTATTTCTTAACTTATTTACATTTAAGTTTCACTTGCCTTTTTTCATGTTAAGAAGCAATAAAATGTCTAACTGAAATTTGATATCTTCAAAATTATTCTATTTAAAAACCACTCTTTAAATTGCCATCTCAACACAGGCGTTTCACACATAGTGAGATGGGCAATACGTCATAAATAAAATGAAATGTAATATTAATATAATGAAATTAAAAAACCCCTTTGCTTTAGTTTAAAAATAATTTTCTGTTTGTAAAATAAATAAATATGAGTATGGTGTCTTATTTTATGTCTAATTTTCTAGTAATTTCAAAGATAATAATACTGAAAACTTAAAAGAATTGCGTTAACCTTAACATTGTAAGTGGAAAAAATAAGCAAATTCTACAACGCCAGAGCGCATAGTTCAAAGATTTTTTGCTGCTTTAGACAAATAGTCTTCTGGATTAAAATTATAATTATTTAGCTAGTTTGTTACTTGTGACCTGTAAAAAATATCACATTTTCGATATGAAGTTTTAATTTATTAAAAACAGTTTTTTAAACTTTATTTTTATATTTTATCGTATATATGGTTAATAACCTACGGGTTAAAACTTATGGAAAAAAAACTTTTTACTAAAGTCAAAAGCCTTCTTACTCCGTAAAATCAGTTAAATAAGTCGACCATGATGGAAACTGCACGATCAAGTGAAGCAGATACTTGAGACGGCCCATGTCAGGAGTCAGATTCTGAGTACTAAAAAGCATGTATGAGTCGACCTATGAATGTAAACGAAGCGAGTATGTATCAATACCAAATTGTTTGGCAGTCCATCCTCTTTCCCTACCCTTGCGAGGAAATGGCATGTCGTTAGTCAGTTATAAAAAATTAAAAGCTAAAACAATAATAACGTTTTTATAGAAAACTAGCTGAATCCGCCGGCGTTGCCCGAGAGTTTTTGAAATCAATGTACAGTAATTTTTGTCTTATTTTAAACGTGGAGTGCGCAAAAAATCATAAAGACATCAACATCTTGCTTTAAGGGATGGGAAAAAGGGAGGTAGGTGGTTTTACGAAATCTCACTTAGGAAGCGAATCTCGGAAAAAACATCAGATTTGTATAAAAATTATCTCAAAATTTTTCAATATTTATATAAATAGATGAAGGTGAAAAAGCGTTACAAATTTAAAGACGCAAGAGCTAACTAACCAAGAGCAATTTGTGTAAACAGTTTCTACTTATAGTTCCAATACGGTCATAGTATCAAAGAAAACATCGTTTCCTACAATCGAGAAAATCCCCCTGCCATAAAATCTATTTTTATGGAGATTGAAGTCGACCATATAAAATTTTAAGGATCCTTCAAGAAGAGATCTTCCATCTACGGCAACAGAGGAGGTAGTTTAGTAATGATACGTGAAAACGTAACACAAGCGGATGAGTGGAGAGGCAGATCAGTTAAAAAAGGTTCTCTGGACGAATGTTAAGAATGTAGTGTACGAATATTTGGAGTGAGCTTAGGCCACCTTCAAACTACTCAAGGGTAATGCAAAACCTGGGGTATTGTTTCTTTGAAGGATATAATAAGTACCCATCGCTATGAGAAATGAAAAAAAAATTAACTGAGGATTCCGTCAAATTAGCCTGTGACACATACAGTACTTTTAATGGAGAATTGATAGAATTGATTTCACTTCGATGTAGGTACCTACTATATTTAAACATTGTGTACTTTTAAAGTTTGTGTATATTTAATTAATTTTATTTAGTACTATATTTTGCAAAGATTGAAGAAAAAATTATATATTTAGGTTTATTTAGTTGCTTGCTAATCTGTAAAGACAAAATTCAGCTTTTTATCAGTAGTGCAACACTTAAAAAAAAATTTACTCATTTTGATTTGTCCGAAAAAAATTTATATTAAATGAAAATAAACAGCTTTGTGTACACCACTTATATAAGTGCAATTATTAATTCATGTTAACATTCTGACAAAGAAACCTTTGGTTTCGAAATATGTCGATAATTGTGATTATGTAAGTGGTGTACACAAAGTTATTTGTTTTTGTTTCATTGAAAATGACGCGACAAAGTGAATTAGCGAAGATTGAAAAAAAAATTAATAATGATTATTTCTTTACGGTTCATGTTAATTTGTGAGAAATAATTAGATGCGAGCGAATTTTCCAGAATGTTTTTTATCTTGTTTCGGTAATAACTTTCTGTAACTTTGTTTTCTCGTTAAAAAAAAATATTGAAGAAGTAAAAGATTTTTTCTTAAATTAGCGGCCCAGATACCTATCAGTTACGTTCAACCTAATTTATTTTTAAATAGCAATAAAAAAATCGAAATTGAACTGAAAAACAAACATAAATGTACATTCATTGAGAGCATTCATTGTTTCAGACATGCAGATTTCTGATAAAAATAGAAAATAAAACGTCGAAATCACAAGAAAAACTAATGTTGTTTATCTTAAATATTCGATTAAATCTCATATTACACACAAAAATTTGGTCGCAAATGTGGAAAGTCGTTAATATTTATACTTCTTTTTTGAAGTATAAAAATTATATAAACTCACTTTTCGTTTATAGAAATGGTAGTATATGTATACTCTCAGTATTTCCACGGTAGACCACCATTTTGAGCTAAGTCATATTTGTGATGAGGCCTGTAGAGCCAGGTACTCCCCCAACCTTCCCCTTTTCCATTTACTTCATAACACTACCTTCAGTCTCACAAAACACCCCAATTGGGGATGCTACATTCCCGCTGACTCCGGGCAGTCGGGAAAAAGTAATATTATAGATAGCGTTGTGCTGTATTCCCATAAAAAATGCAGGTCTGCGATAGCGTGCAACAATTTCTGCAGTAAGCGCTCAAGCCCCACCAATATAACACATCCCTTAAATTTAGTCGACCCCGTGCAAAAGTGCCGTGTCAACCATACAGGAAAGTACCATCGGATCGAGAGCCTCGTTAATTCGACACAATGACCTTGTAACTTGTAACGGCCGGGAGATTGATGCAGATAAGTAGGAATAAGGTAGTATTGATCGGGGGATGGTGTCGAGACGCTGTGTGATCTCAATCTTTGGGCAACGTTAAACGGTTTTAGAATCTCTGAAAAAACAATTATTATAATACAACATTTTTTAAATTATCTATATTATATAATCTATTCTAAAATTATCTGCGTGCTGAAGCGGAAAAAAGGCCGTAACGGTAAGCTCTGACGTACTGATAAATGTTTTAATAATAGAGGTATGAAATAACCACTGAACTGTCAAAAAAGTAATCCAGTAAATTGAAATAATTAATAACACTATGTAATAGTGCACCAAGAAGATAATAAATATAAAAAAAAATCGTAAAAAAATAGGCAAGAGAAAATTTCCGGTTTATTGCAATATTTTCGACAATAACTTTATTTTTATTTGTTTTAACGTTTTAACTTAATTAGTTAAACCTCAAATTTTAATTAATGAAGATATTATTAGCGTAACTCAATCGAAAATCTGAAAAAGAAAAATCAAAAAAGATACGGATACATCTGGGAATCGAACCCAGGACCTTCGGCTTTCCGGAACAAAAATCTTTATCATTGTTTTAGTAAAAAAGGCTTAAAATACAAAGCATCTAAGTTTAATATGCTAAATAAAAGTTTCACAAACAAATAAAACAACTGAAAAAGAAGTATATCAGAGCGGAGAGGAAAGAGATGGGGAAAAGGAAGGTGGGGAAGTACCTGGCTATACATGGCAAAAGCCATTTTAATCTACGTTTCAATTCTGAACGGTGGTCTTACACCAGGGCGATACTGAGAGTATCTTCCACTCTGGAACGTGCCTCAAATATTCCATATATTTTTTTAAATGATTAATTTGTGAAAACACAAAACAATCAAATAAAATTTATCTGCGCACGCCGGGTTTTGAACCCGCGACCTCCGACTCTAGTCAAGAGCCTTGCACTTGGGACGCGGCGGTCAACTTTAAAACTCCTTATAATAAAACTTATCAATATATTTTTTTAATACCTTTTTAACGCATATAAATAAGTCAATAGCAGTCACGTTATTATAAAAATAAATACTTTTTAATGTAGGAAAACAGATTTAAAAGAATCCCACAGAATAGAAAACCTTATTTTCACACATATTTTCTCAGAAAACCGGTTTAACCGGTAATAACTCATTTTATGCACCATGAAAACTGAAATTGGGCGGGGTAAATAGAATCATATCAATAAGTCGCCTCAATGTGACCTAGCCACAGTTTGAAAATGACCTTGAACGCCGAAACAGCTGTCACAATAAGTAAAAAAAAACACTAAAATACTTGCAGAAATGAATGCGATTTGATTTATATTAAATAAAAATAGTAGTTTTAATTTAAATTAAACCCAAAAATAATTAATAAACCCTGTTATGGTAGTACGATCAATTGATACCATACGACCTTGTAGCTGAAAACTATTATTCCCTGAAATACGATTTAACGGTGTAGAGAAAATGGCTCGAATGTATTATCCTTTGACTATATCAAAGCCTCTCATTAGAATCTCGCAATAGAAACGCTAATGTGATAAATTGGTTCACTGATAAAATATCGATTCCGATTTAGTAGGATCGATACAATAAGAGGATTTATTTATTAAAAACCATGTGAAAGTTTATTTTGGTGGTAGTAGGAGTCCTCCATCACGACACAAGCAAAATTCCACTAACCCTGGTGGTAGAAGATTTTCAAATATTTTAAGGTTATTCGTAATCAGTAACCCGGGAATCTTTGTATACCTTTATTCAAACTAATGAATTCAAAAGAAAAATTTTATTTTTTTAAAATTTATTTATTTCATTAAAAAAATAACATGAATATATAATATAATAACATATTACTACATATTCATGTATTGGTTACATTTTGAGTATATACATATATATTTTACACAGAAATGTTAATAACATGCATTAATGAAAATAACATTCAATTACCAATTTAACAACATTAATTAATAAGGTAAATTAATTAGTTTTTTTTAAAAATATTAAGTCCATACAAGAGGCCTTGAGCCGAGCTGTTGAACTCAAGAACCAGTCGTTAAAACGACCAGGTCTCATGTGACAAATGTCAACCGTGTACATATGTTGGGCGAGCGTTTGGCGTGTTTCCCGACTATGCACCGATGCCGAGGGGGTCAATAACGCTAGTTCCTCGGAGCATCTTCCATTGAAATACCGGTAGAACAAGGATAGCATTCCCACCCGACGCCTGTGCTCTAAAGATTGCAATCCGTTTGTTAAGACGGGATAATCTATCAAACGGACCGCCCGTTTCTGCACAGAAGTAAGATATGTAACTACCATAGACCCGTTAAAAATAACGGGAAAGTTTTAATTCTTGACAAATCAGTTCTAATTTTGAAAACGACATTTCAATTCAAGGCAAATTTGAGTTCATTGAACCAGAGTTACGCGGGACGAATAGGCAACCGAAATTAGTATTTTTGATAAATAACACACTGATTCGCACGTTCGTACGTACAATTCTATGCTATGGATTCTGCAAGAATTTGTAGTCTGCTTCAGTGAGGCGGACCTTTAGATTTTTTGAATTTATATATGTGGATGGACGGAAAAAAGAAAGTGGATGGAAACATAAGTTTGGGACGGCAAAGACGTTTGAAGACATGGTATGATCAAGTATTTCTAAAACTTAAAACAGGCCATGTCTAGAGTCGGTTTAACAGAATAGTATGACGTTTGACAATTCATGAATATGAATGAAGCAAGGAATGTATACAAGACATATTTATCTCTGCCTACTCTTATGTAGCTGCGACAATGTGAGTTTTGGTGATTTAGCTCGATTTTCAGACGAATCTCTTTTCTTGTATAGTGTGGAAAGGCTATGAAGACTTTGCAATCGGGCTTTGTTTTCGCACATATAACCATCGTATGTATGTGCGAAACCATAGAATATCTTCTGCGATTTTAGGGTAAGAAACCCAGCTACTAGACAGGCCCTTTTGGAGTTTTCTTTCAATAAAAGGTAAAGGGATAATGGTGAAGAAATAACACAGAGGGTTTATAAGGATATTACCTCGTTTCACGTTTCACAAATATCCCAAGCCTTCGTTGAAAACATTTCTCTCGATAATGGATTGATGCCAGAAAATAAGCAGCTGAATGTCTTATAAAAGTAATTGATTATTATATATTACCAAAGCCGCAAGTTTGAGATATTATACCCTTTCGTGGCTTATCTATTAAGGTGATAGTCAAAAGAATTCATATTACTATTTCGTAGATAGCGCGCGTATAGTATTTTTAATTATAAACGCCGTTTACAAGTTATGCTTTAAAACATTAAGACATATTTATTGTTCGCGCAAGTAAACAAGCAATATTAATATTAAAAAATAGTTTTGTTATTTTCATCGGTGATTCAATTCAATATTGTACTTTTTAGCCTTTCTTGAAAGATTGGAGTTTTTTAATTGACAAAACTATTTATTACTATTGCTTATGTACTTGCGCGAAAAATATTTTTTTCTAAATTTGTCAAAACATAACTTGTAAAAGGCGTTTATAAGTAAAAATACTACACGCGCCATCAAAGAGAATATGAATTCTTTTGACATTCACCATAATAGCTTTTTGTTTAAAAGTCTGGTAAAAGTATATTCTAACAATATTTTAGTAAGACAATAATAATACGAGCGATTATAGTTTAAAGCTTTTATCGAGAATAAAGGTTTAAACATGCTTGCAACTGTACAGGGAGGTTCCAATAAGAAAGATAGATAGTTCCCCGTATCGATTTTTTAAAATTAAAAATTTAATATAAGATTTATTTCATTCAAAACTTGCTTTAATATAAACCTACATTCAAGTAAGAGCAATAAAAATACTCAAAACGCACGATGATAAATTATTAAATATCGTGTACTTCTTTTAAGTATTTTTTGATCATAAGTTTTTATGATTTTTCAATAATGTCTAAACAATATAAGTGTGAAAAAAAAAAAATTGAAATTTTTTAGTTTGTAACCTGAATAAATAGAAAACACTGATGTATTTTTGTCACAAAACACGTTCTCGGATTTATTTTTTAATGATTTTAATTTAACTAAGATTAAAATACTGAAAACTGGGTTTACTAGATTATGTATTGATTTATTTTGTTGTATGCTTATATGATTTAAATTTTGTGTTGTTTAATAGAATCTATAGTTTGAAAATTGAACAAATCTGCCAACGACCAACGGTATAACCTTAGTATATTAAAAATAAACTTAGTTTTTCAAAATTTTAAAACTGGTGTACCAGATAAAATAACAATCTTTCAAAATCAACTCATGTTTTTTTTTTTGTAAAACAGAGTCAATACATCTAGAATTTGATTGAAAATTTGATTTAAAATTAAAATTTCCGGAATTTTCTGGTAATACTCTCTTCAGACGTTTATAATATGGTTCAAGTATCCATATGGATGGGAAGGGTTTAAGGTTGTGCTGTTGATAATCTGTACGACGTATTTCTTGCATTAAAAATAATTTGTGTATAAACCATCCTAAGCTTTACTCTAAGCTTTATGAGTGAAGATACATTATGGCAAATAAATATAATCCACAAATGTTTGTAAAAAAAAATATTTGCTTACAAGAAATTATATATTTTACAAATTAAAATTTAAAATAGTTACAGACAAGTTAATTCAATTATGTCGTATAAAATATTTTAGAGGTGGTGAAACGACGAATAAATAAGTGTAGAATAAAATTGTTATTAACCATAACGTTTCGTTGGTTTCAAATAGCTTTTTGTAATATTGAATTTTTAATTATGTAAAACTTAATGTTTCATTACCATCCCGAAATAGTCTGTAAAATTGTAGTTTGGTGGGAACTACAGTTTATTGACAATACAGTTTGTTCAAGCCATCACCGTAGCGAATATTTCATTAGCTATAATATTTATTATACTTCGTGTTTTGTAAATAAAAATAATGAACACAAAATGGTACAAGCCCCGCCACCTGATGGTACCGAACCACAACAGCGACAATACCGACGGGCGTCGCGACGTCGTGCGACACCACGCTGGGTTTTAGCTTTTATCTTTGTTTGTTTTGACATCAAATAATAATAAAACCCAAAATGAAAACTTAGGCAATTTTAAAACGTATTGTGTGGCAAAGAAGCTTAAATAAAAGAAGGTAGGTTCGAACTTCAATAAAAGGTAGGTTTTGTAAAACAGTTTTCTAGGTAATGCTTTGTTTCATGGTAACATGTGAAAATATGCAGCATAATATGTCGAAACAAAGGTGACATAAGTGACTATGCTATGGCGTTCCCATTTTTTTAAATTTATTAAAAGTCATGTGTGCTTTGCCCATCATTTATACCGCAGTGGGAGGGATGTATCACACGTCCGTCACTCCTGGACAAACCCCCAGATTTCTTACCTACCCCTCATACAATTTCATTTCTAGAACTCCCTCTCAGTCCTATCCTATTAAGACCCTCCTCACAGCATTCCCATAAATGACAGGAATTATTTTGGTGTGGAGATATTGTATAAAAAATCAACCATGCTTCGCTCGATATACTTTATTACATTTAAAAAAAGTTTATTTTCATTGAAAAACATGGAACCAACCATTTGGCGTCTTGTTTTCAATTTGGACTTAATTAATATTTGAAAGTTCAATAACTCACTTGGAAAATTTAGTTCCCAACTCAAACTACCCACGATAAACTTGAAATAATAGACAAAATAACTCAAAATTTCATGATGCCTGAACATACCGTATTATAGTTTTTACTGCTTCAGAAACCAGCAACTTGTACTTCACTCAGTAAGGAATATGGTACAATAATAAATGGATATTTACACAAGGGTGCTTTAAATTACTAAAATGTTTAAAAAATTACTATCAAAAATACTAACTTAATTCATGTTTTAACTATCCACTTTTCAAACGTAATAGAAAACTTAAAACTAGTAAACAGTTGTTCACTAATAAATTAGCTGTGCACCTAAATAATTGACCACAAGCACGGGAAAATTAGCGCTCAGTGAATAGAAAATAAGTTAGGAGTAGAGAGAAGACACTACCGAATGAAAAGGGATTATCAAGGGCTTAGCATTTTAGGTAGAGCGAATAAAATACTCGGATAAAGGTCCAGCTTTTCGGTTTTGCGCGGATTTAACGAGAATATTAAAGTTTTTCTATTTATTCACTAAGCTAAATGAAAAGTTTTCTCAGGATAAAAATTCTAAAAACACATTTCAGATTTTAGGAACGTTATTAAAGCTTTTATTTTATAAGACCCATACAGAATACTGTTTAAAATGAATTTTTAAAATTTTACTGAATTACTCCATACTAGTAGTTCTGTAGTAGACCTCGCGCCCAACAATTGCATTAATTTTATTACTTTAAATCAAAATCAATTTTTTTTTTTTGAAATCGTAAGATTTGTAAGTAGGTACTAAAATAGCTACTAAATAATAATTATAAATATAATTTTTTAGACGATTTCACACTTGAAAAAGGAATATTTAGGTACTGAACCATTAAAACGGGCACCATCTTTAACCTGTGCCGGAACGAAAAAACGAATTTATAAAAAGACGAAATGCAAAAGGCTGTAGTAGTCAGAGTTAAAACTGGACTTCGCTACGCTTGGTCTATTAGAGTTTTCCCTACAAGTACGGTAATATTAGTGTTTGCGTGATTTTCTACCTTGATTATAGTAAATTCTTAAGAATTTCTTTAAAAAAGTTTGGTAACTACATTTCTTGAAATGTTTAGTTCTGCCTTCGGAATAACTTTCCCCAAATAACTAACTTTTCGTTGGTGTGCATTATGGAATTATGAACAGCTAATAGGTATTTTTAGTTTTGGTATGGGACTATTGAATTTTTTTGTTACCTTGAATGGGCAAGGCAATAAATACTTCTTATACAATGTATACATGATATTGGATGAATGTATATAATAATTTTTTTTAGAAATTTAAAAAAAGTTAAGGCGATCCACCACGTCGCGTAAAATTCGGGATCAGGCCGCTAACTATAACACTCCTTATGTTAATAGCGTTAAGATGTAAATTCCAGTTTAAAACCAGCCGCCTATTTTATTTAATTCAAGAAAAAAATTTCAAAAAGCGTGTTTTATATTTTTTTGAGATTTCAGGCACAAATATTTAAATGTTTTACGATCATTTATAGAGAATTAAATTTTTACATTATCCACTGGAGCGACAGAGCAATTTAAAACTCTTTTTTATCGGATTGCTAAATATGGAGACAGATAGCCAATGAGTTCACTTATCTTTTGTCTATTATCAAATATTCGTAGGATTTATAAAAAAATCGTTAACTTTAAAACATTTGCCTTGTTTTGGCAGTAAAGCAATCCGTGGTTTTGGAAATAGTGTCATATTGTGGCAAAAAGCGTTCGAGTGGTTTTAAAATACAACCATAACCAAAAAGGGGTTCATAAGCAGGAGATTTTGAACTTTTAAACAGTATTTATAGGCCCGATACTTAATTTTTTTCAGGGCTTATAAAAAGACCATTAAAAAAAGATTATTTCAAAGGAAATATGCATTCTACTCGCAGTATTTATATAAAAAATCTAAGCTTTTAACATAGAAATAATTTTCAAACAAAAAACACACGATTGTGCATTACTTTAGGTAGAGGGGAACTAGCTGTGTAAAAAGGTATTAGAGTTTGATGGGAAGGCGTGAGGACTGGAGGGGAATGTCGAGAAACTACAGCAAACGTAAAATCATTTGTGAAGGAGAACTAATCATACCCTGGGTTAGTTATCAGAATGATGGAACAACTTTCACTTAAATTTTATGTTAAATATTTAGGAGGTCTGCCATCTGCCCAGTCTATATCAACGGAATATAACAATTCAACTTGGAAAAGCAATTATCGTCTCAGGGCAGAATATAAGTAGATCACTTTAAATTGGCTGAACTTTTACGAGAGAAATTTCGGATGAGTGTCAGATTAACATAGAAAAGTTTTCGGGTTAGGACAGGAAAACGCAGCTCAAAGGGTATTTAGGTGTAGTAAGAAAATTATTACGTGAATTTCAGAGATATAAAATAATTTTCAGGCCGAGTGGACTAAAGTACATCACACCTCTCCATGCTGGGAGACGGTTGGTTGATATATATATTTAGTTAAATTTTAAACAAGAATTAATTAGCTTTTAGTTGACGGTTCGCAATATAAAAGCTGCTTTTCTAAGATAAAATAGGTACAATTTCATGGATAGAAACTAAATTGAACATAAATTTTGCAATATCAAGAAAAACATTTCAATCAGTTTTTTCATGAAATTTATCTACAGAATGATCAAAATAAGGAAGTAATTGATGATAATTTTTTATAACGTGAATTACGCACAAGAGTTCCATTTGCTCCCTGCTAACTGGAGCCCGTGAAACTATGGTTGGAGATACTATAGTTTTATGGGGTACGTTGTGAGGCTGATGGGTATGGGAGAAGGAGATGAGCAGGAGGAAGGTGGGAAGTACCTGGCTCTTCAGAACAAATCACCAAACACGGCTAAAGCCATTTCAAGCAACGTTTCAATACTGAATGGTTGTCGTTCACCAGGGCGACACTAAGAGTATCCACCACTCCAGAACGTGCCGGAAGTATAACTATGAGATTTTATATGAATTAAATTAGATATTATTTTTCATGTAATGCATTATTTTATTAATAAATACATAATAAAACTAATTTAAATAACTATAATTCACTTGTCGTAGTCGTATAACTTACCTCTCGACCAAGGAGGCTGTATGAATTTAACTTCTG
The DNA here is from genome assembly GCA_951813805.1 of Limnephilus auricula. Lineage (NCBI taxonomy): Eukaryota > Metazoa > Arthropoda > Insecta > Trichoptera > Limnephilidae > Limnephilus > Limnephilus auricula. Next base: position 8,244,081 of record OX638401.1, read on the forward strand.
ATTAACTCGAAAAGAATATAGGTACATCGAAAATATTAATGAATTAATTTCCGATTCCAAAGGTCAGCCAAGCTTTCTTGAAAGGCAAACGACAAATATAAAGCAAAAAAATAATCGTAAAAACCCTTATAGTAACGATATTTCGCTACTCTAAAAAAAAATTCCTGGAAAACAAAAATATTACCTCAAATAGGTATACGACGAACGCCAAAAAACTGTTTATTTACTTTTAAAATTATATTACAAAGGTTGTTTAAATTCAAATTGCGAATATAACAAATTTAAGAGATAAAAAAAGTAAGGGACCATGTTTATAAAAAAACAATTAATTTTATCTAATACTGGCTGAGGTATACTTTAGGTGCGTTGCTTGGGGTTATGAATGACCTTGAATTCAAGTGTACCTGGAAACTGGAAATAATATTACATATTGCCAATAATTGAAAAAAAATGTATTTAAATTATTTGTTTCACTTAGTCTTGATCTGTGCCATGTCTTTCTCGGGCATCCTCGATTTTTCTACCACTCACTTCATGCAGTTTACCACATTGCTACTCTTAAAAAAACTACATTTTGTCGACTTTAATTCGTTTATCTCATACCAATGCCGAGAAAATGGTTATCTAATAATAAAACAATGCATTTTACACGCAAACGCATAAAAGTATGACGACTTAAACAGTTAATTCATGGCGGAACTTCATTGTAAAATAATTTAAAAAAAGCTTATCGCATGAGAGCTTTATATTTATCAATGAAAAATTAAAACGAAAAACCCTTTGAAGTCAAGAATACCAACCGCATCAAATACTCGGCAGACGTCCAAACATTCGGTGTCCCCTTTTAAAGGATATTATAAGGCTGTTAAACATGTTTGTTCCTGAGTGGCACGATGTCAAAAGGGAGCAGGGTTGTATGGGGTTACTTCTGCCAATTGGGTTTCACATTTATTCTTTTCATTTGTGCACCTCCCCCAACTTCTACATTCCCTTAACCCGAAACATACCACCCAGGTTGAAAGCTCGTGGCATGGCATAACCCAAGGCAGGGGTAGGTACACAAATATGGGATGTAGGTAACGTAATACGGGGTGACTTTTCAATCGGGTAATTCTACGTAATTCTCGCTACCACTTAAAAATTACAAGCGTCTTTTTAATTATTTCGTTTCCGGGCAACGTGGATACATAAAGTTATGAAAATAAGTGTCAAATTAGGTGGTTTCTTGTTATATTCTAACATGGCTGAATATCGTGAAGCAGATTTTTTGTTCATATTTTTAGACAGTGTAAATCGAAACACATTTTAGAAAATAGTTTCCTGTGATAGTAAAACATTTCAGGGTCCATGTGGTTGGTCCAATGCCAAAGTCACGAATCCGAAAAAATCATTCGGAAATATTGTGGTTCGAAGTTTAGAGTTGATATCATTAATCGATATATATATATTATTGCAAGACCCGCTTCAATAAATTTCTAGTTTATACTTAATAAAAAAATAATTGACGGGCATGCTCCGTTTAAAATGAAAAATTTTAAACGGAGCATTTTCAAAACTGGCAAAAAAAGGGGATTCGCAACTTTGGCATTGGACCAACGATATAATATATTATAATATAAACACTTGAATATTCAAATTAGCATTTTATTATGATTTGCGTATTGTTGTAATAAGCTAATAAACAATTGTACATTAAAAGGTGACTTTGATCGCAAAGTTTTTTTGACTCCTCAAACTCTTTAAATATGTGCAAAAAATATGAAGTCACCCCATTTTACGGTAAACATAATATATGTGGGTTCTGCATAAGGGTGTCCTGTTCTTATCACACGAGGGTGGAAGAATGGATAAGGGCTGTTTTTCGGTGTTTTTTGTTACTTATTACGATATGAGGGTTGCAGACCAACTCTAAATAACATTTATAGTTGGTCTTCATAACATTATTATGTAGTGAATATTCGACAATCTGGAGACGGAAGTAGAGATTCATTCTTGGGAAAAGAGGATAATTTCGTAGTTGGCTTTGTCAGGAAAATCTGTAGGGATAACAAAATGATAGTATTTTAAAATTATTGAAATATATGTCAATGCCATACGACAAATCTTCAATTACGTAGTAAGTTGAAATTATTAGTAGGTACATACAAAGAACTCGCGTCGTATGCAATATTAGTGACTGGCTGACGTGTACCCAGCGTTGCTCGGAGTTATGAACCATTCACTTCATGTAGCGTCAAAATTTACCACATTGTTACTGTTAAAAAAACTTCATCACATTGGCGTCAATTCAATTCCGTATCGCATTCCAGTGCAGAGATAAATCGGCAAGTCTTCCTCGGGCATCCCTGACTTTTTCTATCATTCACTACTGTATATCACATTGTTATTTTTTTAAAACTACAGTGTGTCGAATTTAATTTGTCTCTGTGTCTCACTCCAGTCCAGAGATAATACGATAAGCCTTTTTCGGGCGTCCGCGACTTTTTTTTACCAATTGCCACTGTACATCGCACTATGAAACGGCTCTTTACCTAAGCTTCGTTGAAACTTCGTTGAAAGAACTACACTTTATCCTCTTAAATAAATGACCATTAAACAGATGACCATTCTACAAAATAGAGCTACGAGAACTATATTGAAGAAAAATAGGTACACAAAAATTAAGAAAATGTTGAAGGAGTTAAATATCTTGTCTTTCAAACAAATTATTTACTTCAATACTATTTCATTAATCTACAAGATCATCAATGGCCATACATCTATTGAATTTCTTAGAAAAATCGATAAACTTCAGAACACACACAGATATGAGACGAGGAAAAGAAATGAACTGAGACTCCCCTTCAGGAAAAAAAACACAGAGTCAAAATTCGTTGATGTACGGAGTGTTGAAGATATTTGGAGAATTACCAGAAGAAATAAAATTAGAAGAAAACATAAAAACATTTAAAATTAAATTACGTAAATATGTGATTGATGTGTTATAAATGTATTACTTTAATTATGTATATATATAAGGATTGTATTAGGACATAGATAACTATGTACCTACTTAAAATGCCTCAATAAACAATAAACAATAATAAATGTACCTCATTCCAGTGTCGAGATCATGCGTAATCGTGAAACAAACATCCATCGTTATACACAAACATCGAGAAATATGTATAAGATCGGCCTTATTGATCCTTCGCAAGCCATAAGATTTTTTTATTAATTTTGGCTCTATATGTGTTCTTTATCAGGTTCCTCGACTCCTTCGTATATTCGAAATAGAATGTTCACGATGCAAAATCCGTTTAAAAGAAAACATATTACAGTTAGGATATATTTGTACCTCCACATCATGAAAATGATGAATTAGTTATTAGATTACGCATAGGTTAGGCATATAATGATTTCATTTAAATCGACAGCGCGCCGTAGGTACGTCGCGGTTTAACAAAATTTGCTCCATGGCGCTTATTTGTAACCCCACCCACCCGCGTACCCACTCCACACATTTCAACCCACACCACATACACCATCCACACCACCTACTCCAACCATACCACCTCATCTACTCATACCGTCGTATCCCCCACGCTCCGCCCCCTCGAAGTAACCCGGTCCATTTTGCTCCTTTGTGTTTGAGTTTGTAATAGGAATAGCGAAACGGCTCGTGGACAGATGCAGAAACAGATACCTCTATATTTTGTAACTATACTACAAGAATTGAAAGACCGTACAGACTAGGCAGAGAACACGACGGGAGAGAACAGAGAACAATGCACACAGAGAAATTCCACCATGTACAAATGCAACACAAAACAAGACCACTGTAGCAAGCCTCCATAGAGAACTGCGGTGATGATTGCAACTTTGTTCTAAACGTACACACAATCACGAAGAATGGTAAAAAACTATAATGGATGGATTGAATCCCAGGGAAGTCTCGATTCGATCAGGATGCGGGGGCAAAATAGTTGTACGTGCTTCAAAGTCGTCTCGTCTTGGTTAGGTATTTGAGGTTTGAACACGTGATCGAATCTATCGTCGCTGAGTGAAAAATTAAATGTTGACACTACGTCTAACAAATTGAAAAGAACTCAATTTAGAAATTAATAATGACTTGGTGGTGTTTTCTTACCACCTCGAATCAATTTGAAAAGCTTATTGACAGCGTAGCGAAGTCCTTTTTTAATTGAACCGTTATGCATTTCGCCTGTCTGTTAATTTTTTCTGTACATCCAATTCAAGATGGTGGCCGTTTTAATGGTTCAGTAAAGATTCGCTAAAAGTGACATCATCGTGTTTATTTTGAATTTCTTAATTTAATTTTTCAAATATTATGGTAACTACCCGTCTAAAGATGTGTTGAAACTGGTAGCAGATAAATGAAAATCAAATAATAAATGTACATCTGAAATAAAACGATTAAAAAACAAAATAATTTACCGTGGTTTATTATATTTGCATTCAAAATAGAATGATAAAGTTAACTTGTGTGGATAAAGCTGCTACATTCATCCTCCCAAAAGACAAAGGAAACGGGACAAGCATGTTTCCCGATGCCGATTATCCGGCAAAGCATGAGTGCGCTAAATAAATGAACATGCGGGGATTTTCAAAGTTACGTTTGCCTTTTTTAAAGCAACAAAGAAATATTCGACTTTGCTAACGAGAAAATACTTTTTTATACACGGAATACATATTACAATATTACGGACCATCCATTATTAACTGAAAAGTGGACGCTTCAAAGGATATCGTTAGTGTAATTACGAGAAGCAATTACGGAGGTGTAAACCTATATTAATATTACAGCTTTGACTGGGTATTCCGTACAAAGGAATACGATATGAGCGAACTGAAGGTTTACCAAAGTCAGGTGAATCTACTTTGGAAAACAAGCCGCTCAAAGTAAGAAATTTATGTCAAAAATATATATTTTTCACGTTCCATTTGGAAGGCTTGAAGGTACAATTTATTGAATAACCAACACCTCTGCCATAGGCCACCTCAAGCGGTTTGCTGCGTTTGGTGACTTAGCAATGGTCCCGAATTCATAAGGTGAGGTTTGTCCGGGTCTTGACGGCGGATGCATCTGCCTTTCAACAGCGTATCGGGATCGGGAGAGACTGGTTGAGGGAGATCTTTTTACCTCTCCATCAAGACTCTCCCGAATATCGCCTTGCAACACAGAGACATATATCCGTCACTCCTGGACACACGACCCTCACATTTCTACCCACCTCTCATACTCTTTTCTAGAAAGACCCTCCACTCCGCATCCCAAAAGAAGGAATAGGGTCTGAGGGGAATTATTTTCTTGACGGCCTTCTGTGTGGAGCCAATACTGCAAAACATATTTTAAATCAAATACTAAATAATTTGGAAAATTACACTTAAATCAAATCAAATTTGAGTTCATTGAATCAAATATCAAGCAAAACGCATTGCATAGACTAACGAAATTAGTATGTTTGATTTCGGTGATTTCAAATGATTTCAAAATTTGATCTTATATCCTATAATAGCTTTTATGTTCTTACGGATCCGTTGACCTTAAAACAACAAACACAATGATTAAATAACACATCACATAATAACTTAAAAATATGTCAATTCAAAGTATACTGTGGTTAATATTTATAAATCAAAAGAACAGATTACAAAATTATCAATATTATCACATTGTTGTTTTAATGTGCTCTTATTAATCGCAAGTTTAAATTTAACTAATGTATATTATGGTTTGGATATGAAAGATAATTTGTAGAATAATAATGTTTGTTGTTGCTTTGGTTGCAGATGCGATTGAGCACACGTATTCAAATTCTGGACCGTAATCAAAATATAGGATTCATTATCAAAACAAACAGCCTGTACATAAAATACACGACTTGTACAGCAATATACAGGGTGTTAAGCATCGTACTTGACTTACCTTAACCAGTGATTCCTGTCATTATTTGGAGTAAAAAATGTAAATGAAATTTTGGTCTCCGGTGACTTATGAGATGTCTTTTTTTTTCTAATTTTTTTTTTCAAAATCAAAGAAAAAAAACTTCCACATGTAATCACTGGTCTCTAAGCCAAGTAACCAACCAAACTCTCACCGCCCCTAACTACCCAATACCTACTGATTTTTATGTTTTTGTAGAATTAAAAAAAAAAACTTCAAAAATGTTACCGGAGACCAAAATTTTATTTACATTTTTTACTTCAAATAACGTCAGGAACCACTGGTTAAAGTAAGTCAAGTACGATGCTTAACACCCTGTATAAAGCGTAGGTATTCTAAATACACGAAACGTACCCAAAAAATACCAAATTCAAATGATGGCTCGTGAGAGTACATCCGACCCTCTCAATTATACACAAAATGTCACGGGGACATATACAAATGTAATTAAAATTCGAGATTTGTGTTGTCATAGGGAGAAAATACACAAACCGTTATTTTGAGCCCACGTTTTAAACACTTTACGCCTCAGCGAGATAGGTACCCCGCAACCAGAGTGAAACAGCCCGGATGAAATATTAAAATAAACGTTAAATCCGCGTTAAATGTTGAAATAATTAAATAAAACACGATATTATAACCATTTGCATATAAATTTTCATTCGCCAGTGTTAGAGGGTTGCCATGCGTTAGAAAAAAGCATAAAACAGCCCGTTCTGCAATGTAAATTATTAACCTACATAATGCGGACGAACATTGAAAAGCCTTGTTTAACGTTTAAATAAAAAATATAATTTTGTGAAATATGTTCATAAATGAAATACCTAATCTCCCAAATGGCAATTCATTAAAATAAATTGGACGAATGCTGAAAATTCGAGAATACTTGGAAAATAAGAACAAAGCTTCACTTTGACACAAAAATATAATTTTGCGGCAAAAGTATAAAATGATATTTAAGAAATTTTTGGGTAGCTAAGAATTTTGCCAAATAAGAAAAGTAATTCACATTTTCGACAAAGAAATTAAGGGGGAACGGCTAAAAGGGAGTTTCTTGTCTGAGGGAAGTGAAAACCTTGATGATATAATGCTCTCAAAGGCATGTTGTGATGTTTATGAATGATAATGCTACATTTTAATTTAGGAAGCACAAAGGAACTTTCCTTCTCAAATACTGTCGCCACCGAATAAGTCACACTTAAAAGTTTACACGAACCTCTACATTTGGACTGCCTCAGGGGTAGGTTCTTATTACTAATTATTCCTCTGAGGGATATTTAACTCTTCAGAAAGAAAGCATTTAACAAGTCTGTTATTACTACAAACGCGAAGTTAAATGAAAATTAGAATATTAATTCAAGGACGCGTTACAAACCTAAGAAATAATTTTTTTTTTTTTTTTAAAAGAAAGACAAACGTTCCCGGGTTACAAATAACCCAACAACATTTGAAAATCTCCTACTACCACCACACTAAGCGGAAGATGTTGCTTGTGTTGTGATGGAGGACTTAGCCAGCCGAGGAATCGAACACGGAACGCCTGGGTGGGACCCAAACACGATGCCCACTGAACCACTGACCGGTCTGAAATTAAAACTATTGTTAAAAATACAAAATGAATACCGTACGAGCAATAAAATTTAATCGGTATTCTTACTAATATTATAAACGTGAAAGTTTGTATGACGTATGTGTGTTTGTTACTCTTTCACGCAAAATTTACTGAATGAATTTTAATGAGACATTGCAATAATTTAGCTCATACATCAGAATAACATATAGGCTATAATTTATAAAGCTAGCTATTTATTTTCAATATATTAAAAATAATAATTATTGTTTAATAGAAAACGTCCAAATTTGAGAATGACATTTGGCAAAACAATGATTGTTAAATCAAAATTCTATTTTGAAAATATTTAAATTAGTGAATTTATTTGACGTGCTCGCCTAATACTTTGAATCGAATCAAGAATTATAGATATTTTAAATAAATAGGTTAAGAATTTTGGTACAAACGTAGATGGGACCTAGGAAAAGAAAATAGATCACCTACTCGAAGAACTACTTCTAAGCAGACTAAGTCGCGGGCAGAAGCTTGTTATATAATATGTTCAGATTACGCAATATTTAAAGTTTCTGACTTGTAGGCAACTGTAAACTGAAACAATAAAAATATTGTATAAGAGTGTTAAAAAAACAGTTTTATTGTAAAACTTGTTTCAAAACCTAAAAACAATTTATTTATTTATTCATTTTCCACATATACGGTACAACATGTGCCATTAAAACAATACATTTATTTATCATATAAATTGTTTGTCCCTATTTCTGTATTAACCGAGTTTTTATAACTGGGCTGTTCTCACTTGAGCGAGAAAAACAAGTATAAATAAATAAACATTTTTAATACACGAAAGCTCCGATATAAGGGTGTTAACTATGACATACATGTTAAAGGTCCGGTTTTTAAAGTAATTTGTAAGAGAAAAGCTTTGGTTCAATTGCGTTCCAGTCTTATTGACACACATTTTTACTGCAGATAAAAAGTTAGCTTTGTATTGTCCTATAAATAAGGCAACATCCTCGCCGAATGATAATCCGTGCCGTAAACAAGGGTATTAAGGAGCAATCGACGCGAATGTAGCACCATCAACATTACTTTTAACGCCGTCTTAACGGGCCCGGCGTGGCCCGCGCACACAGGCCCGAATCGGAACATTAAGTGGACAAAAAATTATAATTTTGACTCTGATACAAAATTATTATTATGATGATTCGTAAAAGGATGACAAAATATCATAAATAAGTATTTAAAAAATACATATATATAACCAGAATTGACAGCATTGCAAACACCGTTCGTTTATTTAGGGTGAATTAAGTAATGTGATTTTTATCTATGTTAATCAGACTTCTAGGTGCTTTAAGTGATTGATTCTATACAGAAAATTAATGTAGTTTCATAGGGAAGAAGAAACACCTTGAACTTTTATGAGGACTGCAAAATACTATTTAGTTACAAAACTATTTTGTTAATACGAGGAAAGTATTTTTGTGTTAAAACAAAGAAAGTTTTACCATCAAATTGCACCTTATGATAATAATTAATATGCTTTATTGTTTTTAGACCCAGCTCATATTGTACAAAACTTTTTAAAAACGAAAGCGTTTTGGGAGCTAGAAGATAACAAATTAGTCGAAAATGGGTAGATTTCTAAAGTTATTTTTTCGAATATTATCACCAAAAACCGTTAGGGTCGGATAGTGTATAAAAATGTTATTATTATTTTTTGTGAAATACAGAAAATCCAAGAGCATTAAACACAAAAACCAAATTATTTTAAAACGAAAGCGTTTTGAGAGTTGGTTAATAACATCAAAAACAAATTAAAAAGAAATGGGTAGATTTCTAAATTTAATAACTCAGGTACGGGACATACGTCATTCCTATGTCTACCCACGTTAAATTATCGTAAAAACAAGCTTATGTGTCCAAGCGGTTAATTCACGGAATATCGAAACGAAAAACATATGTTGTGATAGGATAGTATATTATAAATCCAATAGCATTTCAAAAAAACAGACGTAGCCTTGTGTTTAAAAAATCAAACACGCTAAAGAAAATATGAGAGACCCCATATAAGATTATTGTTAATACTTGTGGACGAACATCAAACAAAAATGTGTTACATCAGCAAATTATATTACCATTATTTTGATAAATATTTTAGTCCAGCTAACGTTGCAATATTGACCTCAGTGCAGCGTAGCCAGAGTGTTGCCCAGCGTCGGCCAGTGCCAGCGCCAGTGGTGTGAGCGTGCCCTAATTAGATAAAATGCTTACGTCATCGCAGGCCTCTGGGATCGGGGCAATTTCCGCCAGAGAGCAGGACCGCTTTTTCATTTTTTTATACGACGACTACACCACTGTCCGGAATCCGTGGGAAGGGAGTGAAGAAAAATTAAGCTTGGAAGAGAGTATCTAAACATTATTACAAAGGGCCAACATGATTAAAAACTCTGTAAAACTTTTTTTGGTAAAATACCGGTTTAAATGTGAAATTGCCCCAAGCAAAGTAAAACCAAACCGATTATGAACTCAAATTTTTAGCACAAAGAAAAATAGCGTTTTCAATCATATTACCAAATACAGGGCGGGGCAAAAGGTATGCCTGGGTTTTAAAAAACCGTTCGCGGTCGGTGGAGGGGGTAGGGCTTTGGGCAGGGTCTTACTGTGACCGGTACGCTCTACCTTTTATAGTATGCATCATGGTTTGGACCGGAGAGTATAGTGGCTTCGCCCCCGCAACTTTTTACAAAACGGCCGTTCTGTCATTCGACGTCGAGAGAAATGCGCTTGCGTTTCAACATTCCGCGCAACGTTTCGGTCCCTGACGGAAAGACAATCAGACGTTGGGTTCGTGCTTTGGAAGAAACTGGATCCATATCAATACCTCGTGTAGTTCTTGGAAGACCCAGAACTGTAAGAACACCCGAAAATGTGGCGTTGGTGAGGGCAGCAGTCCAACGGTCACCAGAGGCAAGCAGTTGCATTGGGAATGTCTAATCGTTGTGTAAGGAGGATTTTGCATACTTATTTGTCATTCCACCCCTATAAGATCATGCTCGCCCAGAAAATTACACCCCTGGATGGCTCTCTCTGAGAGGTAAAGTTGGGTGGCCCGCACGCTCGCCTGATTTGTAAATACTGCCAAAAGCTTCAGAAATCGACTACAACATTGTATCGCTGCTGAAGGCCGCCATCTTGTAGAAATCATTTTTAAAACTACATGAAAAAAACTGTGTGAACTAAAAATCTAATAAAAAAATCATGTCTATAGGCTCAGTAGTTTTTTTAATTGCTCCCCAAAACCCGGGCATACCTTTTGCCTCACGCTGTATAAGTATATTAAGTATGTTACTAGCAAAAGTCCCTGGTGTCGCCCGAGCTTTACACAGCTTTTTTTAGAAATCAGGTGTAGATAGTAATTTCCCTCTTATATTGAAGTTCAAGTGTGCAACATTTCGTCAAGAAGTATCAAAATTCTGTAAGTATGTGGGAAAATATGATAGGGGTGTTTTGTCGAAATCTCATGTAGACAGTGACCTTCCTCCTATTTTGAAGGTCAAGTGCATAAAATTTCACTAATCTCAGAATAAAATCTTTAATTCGTTTAAAAAACAAACTCGTTACAGTTTCAGTTACTTTAGTTTAGCTACTTTACCTACTCTCAGTATCACATTGGTGAAAAATCACCATTCAAATCGAAACTTTGATTGAAATAGCTTTAGTTGTATTTCTTAACGCCAATATTTGATAATAGTGGTGGGAAAAGATATAATTAAACATAACCTGCTTATTTCTAAAATATAGTTCAACAGGTCTCTGAAGAGTAGAGATAACATCAGCTATCCTAAATATACAGTGAGCTTTATCAGAACAGTTGACACAACCTGATGAATGCAGGAGTGATTCGTCCGAAACTTCGGAAATAAAACATAAACACAAGTTTGTCGGTCTATCATCAAAACCCATTAATGTTGGTCAAGTTATAGATATTGTTAAACTTTCAATCGAAAGAGAAACAGTATCAAATAATTACTATTGCTCCGGTAATGTCTGCTACAACTGCAAAATGTATGTAAGTATATAACACGACCAAAGAGTAACTTAGATAGTTTAATAGTTTCAGAGAGTCAGTTCTAGAACTTTAAGTTGGGCGAAGCTGAATCAACATTCTTAATTTCTGAACTTTACCCACATTGTCTGGAAGCTAACTTTGTTGGTACACAGAAGTATCTTATGTAACAGGAGAAAAAAATGCAACCGGCGCGAAACACCGCTTACGTTGCTTAGTTCCTTTCTCATAATTCGTAGTTCGGCTAGAGTCTCGGTTCGCAAATGTATACACAGCATTAAACTAGTCCTAGCGAGAGTTCGTACGAACGTTATCGAAGTTCGTCCCCTTCTTTCGTTCGAAAACGAAAAAGACAAAAGGTACTCCCGCTAGGACTAGTATATCAGTAGGATAGTAATAATTATTGATTTTGTATGTCATTTTGTAGAAGAAGAAAAACACTGAAAAAAAAAACAACTCGTAAAAACAAAAAAAAATTAATACATTTGTATATTTTCAAATGTTTTTTAAAACTTTGTTTTTGGTTTGAATGCGGATTGGAGTTTTCTACACAGGAACTAGAGTCAACCACGATCCCAACTGAGCCAAACGCCGATTGTGTAAGACCGATATTTAATTTGTGAGTGCTGTAACGTATTCGAATTTCAGAGAAATGCGTACATATCCGCGTGTGTGTGTGATTGCCATCAAAGGTAGATATATTCATTGTTATCGACAAAGAGTCTATTTGCCAAGGTTTCGGTCGATCGGAGGTAGGGAAGCGGTTTAATTTCTACTTCCAAGATTCCACTTCATTCGTTCAAAGATAGTGAAATTCAAAAGATGTATTTGAAAAGAGGCAAGAACAGCGATTAAGGACGGGTTGTTTCACAGAAATTCAAATGAATAACTGGCCCTACGAACGAACTACTAAAGTTGGCTCTTCGTTGATATGGATTACGTAGATATTCCAACGAAGTGATTCTATTCAGAATAGAAATATCCTTCTCCGGAAAGACCATTCCGGTAGACCGGTTCTTCAGGCAGGAAGATAAAACAATCTATGCTAAAGCTGTCGTATAAAGTAATTTGGAGCATAGGGACTTTGGAGTTCTACAAAATGACATTAGTTCTGGAGAGTTCTTGAGAGTTCTCGAAATTACCTCCCACCAGCCTGCAGAAACTGCTGACCCATTCGTTCTGAATGCAAGAAGCGAAATTTGTTAATGGCCAAGACATGCATGACATTTCTTGCCTTCCCACATAGAGAAATATCAAAACTTTACAAAGACAGAGGTAAAGATGTGAATTAATTTTTACAGGAGTCATTAAACAAAAAAAAAATCAACAATAAATCCAATATCAGTGATTTTCAGCATTTATATAATTATCAAACGGGAAACACCGGCTAGCTTCTTTTTTACGTTGAATGCCGCACATTGTCCCAACTGCTCTCAGCTGTCGGGAGCCAGTGGGAAAATGGAATCCCCAATGTAATGGGAGTGTGGAATGAGGTGAGGAAGGTGAGGAAGGGGAAGCCTGGTAAGTACCTGGCTCCAGATATGGTCACCAAAATATAGCTAAAGATATTTCAAGCAACGTTTCGAGATTAAGAATGGTGGTCTTTCACCACACTATACAGGGTGTTAGGGGACGTAATTGATTTACTTTAAACAGTGATTAACCATTTGAAAAAATGAAATGAAATTTTGGCGTCCGGTAACTTTTTCGATGACGTTTTTTTAATTTTCAAAATTATTTCCTCAAAATCAAACAAAAAAAAATTCTTCTGCATGTCGTCACTGGTCACTCAGCCGAGTAATCGAACAGCCACTTACCCCGCCCCAAACTGTCCAACACCTACTATTTTTTTTAGTTTAAAAAAAACATAAAAAATGTCACCGGAGACCAAAATTTTATTTACATTTTGTACTTCAAATAATGTATCAATAAACAATCACTGGTTAAAGAAAGCCAAGTACGCCCCTTAACACTTTGTATGTATACTCTCATTATCACCAGGAACGTGCGGCAAACAACAAAATAGTGAAAGTGAATAATATCGTTTTGAAATATAATGTAATTTAATGTAACGAAATGTAAAAATTACGTAGGTAATGAAGTTTAAAAAGTATGCATTCATAATTCTAGTTAAGTAAGTGAAAATGTTGTTTTCTTCTTTCTGGAATAGAAAAAAAAAAATAACACATGTTGATTTTAAAACTTATTTTCTACGAACTTATAACAAGCATGGTCATCACACAACCGGTGACCATTTTCGCAGGTTCTAATAAAGTTAACAGATCAACCATGTGCCCGTCAAACCTTTAATATTCAATATCTTTATAAATTGGACAACAATTGAAAGAAATTTCTCGTTGCAACCTACAATAATTTCAATACACTAATAATAATAATAATATTTTCACATTTGGTGTCTTGTGGGTTGACGTGTTGTTCTTGTATTGTTTTGTATTTATTATACGTAAATAGTAAAATTGCATAGCTTGTATTGACTACTGACTAGATGATCATTTGTGGAAAAGTGTGTGGAAGGGTTTAGTTTTTCCTGTGAGGAAGATTTTATCCGAACATAAAGTCGTCAAAATTAAATAATTTGTAGAGCGCAATTTTTGTAAGAAATCATCTCAAGGGCGCTGTAATAATAATAATAATAAAGAAGTCTGAGCAATAAGCAGATTGAAACATCTAATAAGCACTTCTAAGACAAATATGTTTTCCAGATTGCGAAAAAGACTCGTAGGTTATAAATAGTTCAAGGTAAAAAAAACACCGCGTTTTCCAGGGAAAATAACTCACCTTAGCCGACACTGGCTTTCTCAAAGGCTTGTTTGTGTTTATGCAAATTTTCCTAAATCCGAGTCCCGTTTGGGCGAGACTAGCACTAAATAAGTCTTTAGGATTGGTTCATTCTCATAATTAAGATGTTAAAATATATTCTATACTAAGGAAATATTCAGTATTTAGGAAGGTACTACTTGACTTCTTCTTAGAATTTTGCCCAATTGATAACATGGTACAAACAACATAGAGTATTGACTTACTTGTATTTTTTGGATAAATGAAACATTCAAAAATTCCGATAGAAATTTATTACTGTTTTAACTGAAAAAAATATGTAATAACCCATAAACCCTGTGAAAAAGCTGTGCACGTATCATGACCTAAAAATCTACTCCTCTCCCTTGACTCCCCGTACTTGCAAATATAACCCCGCCAAGCATCAGGCGAGAGATTGCAATACTGAGGGAATACAAGAAGGTGCTGCAAAAAAGCGCAATTCCTTTGCACGATGATGTCGTCTCTCACCCGGCATGCCGCTTGAAGTCCCGAAAACCCTTAGGAAGGAGAAAGACTCCTCCAATCACCCCTCAACCCAGAAGACAGGTAGAAACTTGAGTGGCTATCGGCCAATATGGAAAATGCCCATCTCGTACAAGACCCAACTGAGAGACAGCTTGGGATCTCATTGTCTCGCAAACTCTGGTCCGCCATCAATAGGATAAGGTGCTCCCATAGCCGTTGTGCCCATATGATGCGTAGATGGGGCCTTAAAGAGTCGGTGATGTGCGAATGCGGTGCGGTGCAGACCACCGTACATGCGGTCAACGAATGCCCGCTCCATTCATTCCCCGGCGGGATTGATGAGGTCCACAGGGCGACGCCTGAGGCCCTGGACTGGCTCGCAGACCAAGATGTCCCCCTCTGACCCCCCCCACCATACGAAAGAAAAATGACGCAGAGATCGGTGTTAGCGAGTTTTTAGTGGGACTTAAAAACAGATTGTCTCTTTCACGAATCTGAGATTTCAAGACTAAAATTAATACGTGAGAAAAAAATAATTTTTTTGCTAGAATTAGGAAATAATAATCAAAAATGGAATATATTTAAAGAATTAATAACGACACTAAAATTAATTATTCGATATCTCCAACAATGATGAAGTTATGAGCCTTAAAAGTGAACATTGGCAACATCTAAGCATTTGTGTCTGGTGATGACATATGCACTATATTAGGCAGTTTAATTCATACTTATAATGGCGCATGTACCGTGATGATGTCACATTTTTTTTGATCAGTTGCATATATCAGTGTTTTTCTTTATTTAATTTTTATTTTGTTTTAGTCGTTCTAACATGAAATTTCAATGTAGGAAACAACCTCAAATTAAAAAAAAAAACAAAAAACTACCCTAGTACACCATACACACGTCTTAGCACAAAAATATCCACATCTACATTTTCAGCACTGAAAAACAAGTGTTCTGAATTTGTGGTCTAATTAAAACGAAATTTAAACGAGTGTTAACAATGTTATGAAAAGTTGTATCCGGTTATAATTTGTAATATTATTTTTCAAGCAACAATAAACAAAGGGGAATTCGAATGAAAAACGAAGCAAGAAAGTAAAATACGCGTATTTCGAGGATGTTCCACAAAACATACACAGTCCCTACCTAAGTTATTATATCGACAGAGTCAGTTCACATCTCTCACACACGTTCAGCAAAATGCATAGTGAAATTGGGAGAATGTGTGACGTTAAGATATATATAAATTGATTTTGAAAGATTGTTATTTTAAGGTAATAAATCTAAGGATATATATTTTAGCTTAAAAAATTTGAAACGGGGAAAAATCGATCTTTCTCACCGGAACCCCCCGTACAGTTGCAAGCATTTTGGAACTTTAATTCTCAGCCGCTGGTCAATGGGTCTTAATTACAAATCGCATACCTATATTGTTTAACATTTTTTTTAAACTTAAAATAAGGAATTATAAATTTTTTTCAAAGGAACGTCTCTATCTCAATGACAAAAGAATGCGGTGTTTAATGCGCTTTATCGGAGAGAAATAAACGAATTTTTATTTAAGTAGGGCCGAAACATGAAAAGAAATGGGAAGCCATAAACAATATTTATTAGAACAACCCTCTTTTATAAGAAGGTTATTCCCATATATGTAATAATATATCATTGAATCACTAATAAACCTAAACGAAAATATGAAAAAGAAGAAGACATAGAAAAATAAAAAGGTAACGGTCGCAACTGAGACTCGAACCAAGGATCTCTTGTCTTATTGGGACAAGCGCCTCAATCAACTCGGCCATTTATTTCTACATCAATCTCTCTTACAGTTCAAATTCATAAAAAACAATATTATCTTCGACTAATTTTTCCCCATATTTTTGGCAGTCACATGTTTAAATAATCGTAAAGCTCAAAGAACAGTGAGCCAGTTGCGACCGTCAGCTTTTAATTTTTCTGTATAATATTCTTTTTCCTTTTTTCGTTTAGATTTATTAGTATTATCTTCTTCTTTAACCACTCGAGCGCTTTTTGCCACATTATGGCACTATTTCCAAAACCTCGGATTGCTTTGTTGCCAAAATGTAGCAAATTTTCAAAAAAATTTTTTTATTAAAACGATTATATAATATATTGTACATTCAAAATATAACAAAATAAATATTCTCTAGATTCTTTAAAATGTTTTAAGGTTAAAGATTTAGTTATATTTTTTTTATAAATCCTACAAATATGTGACTATAGAAAAAGATAGGGGAATTCATTGGCTACATAGAACTATAATCAGTTTGTATGTCTCCATATTCAAAATCAAAGGTATGATTTTTTTAATGTGGGCGGAAAAATTTCCTTTAGGAATCCGAGAAAAAATATTTTAATTGATCTGTCGCTCCAGTGGTTAATGAAATTATAAACGTTCATCACCATAATTCATCCTCTACACATAAATAATCCAGTGCTCACACGGGTCTGGCGTTCCAGGAAATGCGACGTAGTAATGTGCCTGTAAAATATGAAGAGCGGAAGTGGAGAAGGTTTCGCCAAGGATGGAGGCTAGATTGTAAATTTCCGGAAAGCGATTTCCGCCAGGAATGCGACGGGAATTTAAGGCGGGAATGTATTTAATGGCCGAATGCTGATTGGCATCGGGCCTGTAAGTACGTAATAATAATATTAATATGCCAAGTCATAATTTCCGGAAAATATTTAAGGGTCGGAAAAATAATATGATAAACACTGACGTATTTGAGTTTTGTAAAATGAGGCAATTTTTTGTGTTAGATCGTTATGTAATGTTTTCTGCTGGTGTAAAAACCTACATAAAAAACCTAGTGCCTCTGAACACTTGTGCGGATTTTAAAATTTATTTTTATTCTTATGTGAATATTATGTGCGACAGTGAGATTATGGCATCCCCAATTGGGGTATATTGGGGTGAGGGAAAATACCTGGCTAATCGGAGCTGACCACAAAACACGGCTAAAGCTGTTTTAAGCAACGTTTTAATTTTGAATGGTGGTCTTACACCAGGGCGAATCTGAGAGTATAACCAATCACCTCTCGAAATCGGAGGCCGTCGACCATTAATTGGCAGCGATTTGCTAGTTGATACACGGAAAAAATTTTTATTCTAAAATACGATAATTTTATTTGTAAAAACGGTTAAAAACGGGACTGAAGTTCTTACGAACAAATTACCAGGGTTTCAATGTTTATTGGCGGGGACATGTAAGAATAATTGGTTGGTATACGTAATTTCGTACGTATACCAACAAATACACGTACCAACAAATTATTCTTACATTTTCCCGCTAATTAACATCGAAACACTGTTAATTTGTTCGTAAGAACTTCAGTCCCGTTTTTAACCGTTTTTACGAATAAAATTATCGTATTTTAGAATAACATTTTTCTCCGTGTATAAATAAAAACGATGTTCCCAAAGTTATCTTGTAAGTTTTTAAATATGTAAGGATTCATATAGTAAGGATTTCTAAGTTTCCGGAGCTAGTGGGACAATGGTATGTAAGCTGAAGAGAGCGGGCAGAAGCAGAATGTTGGGAAGTACCTGAATTTTTAGATTTAGTCACTAAACACGGCTGTAGCAAATTTAAATAAATTTATCGACCATGAATGGTGCCTTTCGCCAGGGCGATACTCTGAAAAGAGTGCCAAATTCGGCAACCAATATAAGGAGTTGTGTTCTAGCAAACAATATGTGAAATGATTTATATATTAAAGGTAAGTATATTCTTCAGGGTCTTTATAAAACACAAATTTAATGTTGACAATTATTGTCACAAAGCAATTATCAAACTGTGGTTAGACAGCATGCTTAATACTCGTACACCAATAAATAAAAAAATTCTTCAAACATTGCAAAACTTATTTTGTGGCAACATTTTAATTTGAAATTAAAAGATTACATAGTTTTAAAGTGGTTAAAATGGGCGACTGCATTGAATTAATTAAAATATTATAATTTGAGGTTTAACTCATTTAGTTAAAAATAAATAAAAAAATAATAAAAATACATTACACAAGATTGAATCTCAAAATCAGAAATTGAAATCAAAAGATCAAAATCGAAAGGTTAGTACCAAGTTGGGTATCGAATCTTCGACCCTTGTGTCAAGAACCCAAGTAGCTCAGATGTACCGATAATCTTTTTCTCAAAAACAGTGCAATTTACAGATTGTGGACTTACAATGGAGCTCAGAAGAAGGACCATACGATATCTTAATGTAAAGTTGTTAAACAAGAAGAAATGGAGGAGATGAAAAGCTTTTTTTATGACAAACCGAAGACTGTATATTATAAGTATTATTATTTGTTGTAGCTCCAACAAAGAGGAGCAGATTATATAATCTGCTTTGACTCCCAAGGATTAGTGGATTGCGGTAATGGCATTGTGTTATCATATCATCCAGTGGTCTATTGTTATCCTCTCCATACAAGATCAAGACAGTACCTGCCCTTACTTCCTCAAGGGGCCCGGAGATAAAACCAAGATGAACAGATTTTTTCTTTGTCTTCAAAGGCTGTTTTTCCGGCAGTGCAATACACAACAAAATGATGTCAGAGCAAATAAAGAACTTAGCAAAATTAAGTTAAGTCTCAGTGTTTTGTTTGACCTTTATAAGGCTTTGAGTAGGACTTGAACCAAAGGAGACAAAGAGAGTGAAAAACCCCAACAAAAGAAAATGAACAAAAAAAAACATAATTAATTTACGTATTCTATATGTATTCAAATCCACTATTGTGAACTGTGAGTAGGACTAAAGGCGAAGCAAACAACTGAAAAGTCATTATAACTGTACTTAAAAAGCTACTAAACTAATATAAAATACTGCCGCCATGGGTAAACTCAACGTAAGATTCTTGAGATCCCCAAAAACGATGTTGTGTTTTTACTTATGACGGCAGAATAATACTTGATCGAAAACATACGAACTCAAAAACTCATCACAGGTCCTCCTAGTGAGGTGTTCGCAAAATACTAACACTAACTATTAACATAGAGATGCTGATTATTATTATTTTTTGTATTACTGGTACTTATTATCTACGTTAACTGTAAACTCCTGTAAACTGTAATATGTACGAGAATAGAAAGAAATAATTAAAATACAATTATGAAATGAAAATGAATAGAGAGAAAATCATCCATAGTGTGTCGTTTTATTTACAGGGATATTCAAACATTACTCATGTAATAGGGAATGCACTGAGATGGAAACTTCAAAACATGCTATTTACAGAAAGGTATCTCAAATCCACTGCCGTACTACAAACAAACCAAGGGCTTCGTACCTTCGTATGTTTAATTATTTAGCAGACTGTGAAAGATTATTAACTAGGGGCCGTCTGTTTCAACGCTAGCTACAGTAATATGGGCACATTGGATTTTAGAAATGCAATATGCATTTTAAAAATCCAATGTGCCAATTGGCTAGAAGTCGTAAACTTCGAAAAACTTTCAAGTGTAAAGCTAGCCAGTTTAACTTTTACTGTAGCTAGATTTGAAACAGACGGCCCTAGACTACAATAAATTATGTATAGACTAGTAGTTAGTTATAACTCAAATCGTTTCATTTTAGAGACATTTTTTTTCCATTTGACTCAAATATTAAACAAACAATACGAAATCAAACAATAGTGTGATATTATATTGCCAACTTAAAACAAATTAAGAAATCCTAGACAAAAATAAAATTCTCAGTTTGGGAGTTAGTTGGTTCTAAATATTTAAGTGAAACGTAGTTATTTAAGTAAAAAAATGGCATTCTGAGATAGTTGGATTTCAAATTTTAATTCGGTATTACAGCAACTTAAGAGGTATAGGTACCAGCTCCCCATGAACCATTTATGAGAAAACCAACACCCCTGCCATAGATCATCATTCTAAGTGCTTTGATACATTTGGTGACTTAGCAGGGGTGCCTGGGGTGAGGTTTTGTAGGTTTGTTTGACATATCGGCTTGCACCGCAGTGGGAGGGATGGATTCGTAAGTCTATCACTTCAGGACACATTCACCTTTAAATACCCACCCCTCACAAAATTTTTCCTTCCCAGAACTTCTTCTACTTCCTTTTCTAAAAAGGCCCCTAACACAGCATCCCCAAATGTGACATAGGCCCCGAGGGAATAGATTTTACTCAAAGCCTCCTGTGTGGATCTAATATAAAAAAAATACTGTGTTCAATATTTCTGAATTATTAATTCAAAAATGCAAGCTTTCGATTTGAAACATTAATTAAATGAACATTTATTAGCATTTTAAAATATTCTTAAATCATTTGTTCAATAAGCCATTATTCAATTTAAAAGCAATGTAACAAGTTGTCGGGAAATGAGAAAGAAGAAAAACAAAGAAAAACTTAATGATTTCTTCGTCGTGTCGGCTGTGCATAATAGAGTTAGCAAATTTCCTCAAACTTAAAATCGCGTTAGTACAATACGCCGACAAAATCGAGTCAAAGAAAATTAGGAAGGGCGAATCTAGGAAAATAAATAAGCTTCTTTGAGTGCTTTCCTTAATTTACCGTCAACACCTGCGGTTTATATTAAGTTATTGGATGCTTCAAGTTCTCAAGGTGGCTCTTCTCGCTAGACCTCCAGAAATCATTTCAGTCGGGTGAAAATACTTCCAGAAATAATAACACAAGCAACGGGATAAAAAAAACTTATTCCAGTGCTAGGAGAATCCGTTGTTTTATCTGACACAAAAAGGAAAGAATACAGAACACCCGTAAAAATATTTCTCTTTAGAATACGAAGAGAAAAGCTTGTTTTTATTGAAGATGATAAAAATATTGTTAAAAGTTAAACATAAATTATAAATGATACTAAAACGGGAATTTATATATGCCCTCTGCACTGGCAAACAAATAATTGTAAAACAAAATTTCGTAAAAAAAAAATCGCATAAAATGAAACACTGCGAATATAACTAAACTATGTTTATTTATCGATTTTTATGTTATATTCGGATAAAACCTTATTATTAACGAACTAACTTCGGTTATCAATGCATAAGTATATGATTGTATTCCTGCATAATGCGCTAAATTATTCAAGTTAAAAAATGTAAATCATATAAAGACAAGCGATAAAGTAAGTACCAAATTTTTTTTAAAAGTAATTCTTTAATTGCAATATATCTTTTGTTTAAATGTCCATAATACCTTTATACGTAGATAAATATAAACGGCAGGAATTTTTCCGTAAATAAATAATAATTTGAAATATCCGAATATTTAAATGAATCGAGAAAGAGCTCGAAGGAGGAGCAAACTCTCATAAATCAGTGGAATAGGTTTACAGCTTCACAAAAGCCTCCGTGGAGACAAAGGATCCTCCCGGCAAGCACCCGAACGGAATCTTCCTGCAAAACGGCTTAATTAAAAGATAAACCCATAATCTCAATGATTGCGTGATAAACGACCTTATTTCCTCTTGTTGTGGTCACCGAGAGAAATTACGACTCCAACAGGAAAAATATAAATTTTCCCCAATTTTCCAAGCAAATCGGATTAATTTTCATCAAGGAGATCAATGGTTTAAAACGAGATTAACTTGGAATGTAATTGGCATGAAATAACCCTTAAAATTGAACGATGATATTTAGGACCTTAAAAACCTTCCTCCTTCCATATCCTTCCCTTCTCAATCTCTCTTCTCTTCCCAACTCCTTTCAGCCTTACAACACACCCTAATTAGGCCGGGAATAGGTGTACAATTTTATCTGATCAGATTATCGGATCAGACTAACCGAATACGCGTTCGTTTTTTTGTAAATCTCAATCGTTTTCGATATGTCTAGCAAAACACCACAATTAGCACAAAATATAATCTATGGCGCAATTTATTTATTTATTTAAAGACTTGCTGCCGGGGAAAGTCCTTTATTTCGCTATCTTTGTACTTTTTTGAACTTACGTTACATAGACATTGATACTTGTACTGTACCATCGTCCCACTGCCTTCAAACTTTATAAGGCGGGTATGGTTACCGCTACCCGGGAACCATTTATCAGATAATCAATGACTAGCAGACTATGATGAATATGATGACTTTGCAGGGGTGCCCGGTTTCATGGAGTGAGGTTTGTCTAGGGTCTAGGCCTTGATGGCGAATGCCTTTGCCCACGTACTGCGTGGCGGGCAGGATCGGTAGAGACTGGTCGAGGGAGATTTAACCTAAACGTTCCCAGCCGGACTCTTTCAACCCATCTCCTTGCACCGCAGTGGGAGGGATGGTTTCATACGTCCGTCATTCTTGGACACATTGACCCCCAGATTCCTTCCCACCTCTCATAACTTTTTCCTTCCCGGAATTTTCTCTTCTTACTTTCCCAAAAAATACCCTTCACAAAACATCTCCAAAGATGATATATGCCCTGAGGAATTTTGCAATAAAAATATATTGTAAATTGGTTAAAAATTTAATAAATTGACACACAGACATTGTAAGTATTATTTTTTGAAAGTATTGTAATTTGATTGACCGATTGATGCAAGTTACTAGCTTAATTGAACTGGAACGTTACAATTGATTTTGCAATCAAAACGTATTTTCTACCTTTCATAGAAGTGACATTAAATTCATCAGGGAGAATTGAATACGATGAAAGCTATACGTGGATAGGAGTCATCAACATAGGTAAACCACTTCGATAGACGACAACGCTTCAGAAATAATTAAATGAACACTGCACAAATGCATTGTCAACATGCAAGCAGCTAGAATAATACAAGATACATGACAATAGACTGCATTTGCCATGTTACTCAAAACACATTAAAAGAGAAATAGCATCCCATTCACTCTAAACAATGGAATAGTAAACGTAGATTCATTTGCATGTTGGGTATTATTGAAATGAAAGTTTTTAAGCCAATAGGGAGGGAAAGGGTGAAGTATTAAGTATGATATATTGAAAATAGCACTCTTTAGAAAAGGCAAATGGAAAATCCACTTACGTCGACAATACTTCATATTGAAACAAAGCAAACTTAACGACCTCATAACTCTAATGGAAGAAGTAAATTGACGCCATAGAGCGCTGTAAAACTAAGAGCCAATAAAGGGAGTTTAACCTAATGGTAGCATCAAATGAACGTGGAGGGAAAATGCAAGGTTTGCATTAATGAAAGCGGTCATTAAAAAGACACAATAAAGCTGATGTCATTCTACACCACATTGCAAAACAAACTCGACTAGTTTAATAGGCTAAGATAAAATGACTATCACTGTATAAGATAGTATAAACTGTGAATGTTTTACGATACGATACAATAAGGAATAATTAAAAATATTATGTAATATTTAATTATAGACAATATTATATAGGACCTTAGCCTTTGCAGGGCGGTGCTCTACCATTAAGGTAATGGTACCCTGGAAGTTTTTAAGCGAAGTTATGATACAGTTAAATATGATCGAATCAGACATGGTCCCATTAGCTTAGTGGTTCAACACCGATACGGAAAGGCTAAGGTCCTGGGTTGGATTCCTAGATGGGACCGAATCTTTTTCTGAATTTCATGTTTCAGAGTGTTGCTAATATTGCCTTCATTAATTAAATATTACCATTTGAAGTTTTACTAATTAAGTTAAAAATAAATAAAATATTATGTCATTGAAGAAGAAAAAAGAGACATTTTCTTCTTTTTTTATAGAGAATAAATACCTCCCAAGAGTTCCAACTGCTCTAGTCTGGAGCCAGTGAGACTATCCATTGCACCCCCGATTGGGGTATGTTGTGAGGCTGAAGGTAAATAAGGAAGGGAAGCAGATGGGGAAGAGGATGGTGGGAAAGTACTTGGATATTCAGATCTAGTTACTAAACTGTGGTCTTACACCAGGCGATACTGAGAGTATCTTCCAAAAAATATTAAAATATTATGGCTTAAAAACATACATATTCATAAGGATTGATCGATTCTGAAAATAATGTAATTTTTATTATATGAGGTGTGTAAAAGCAAAGGCAGCAATCTCCATTTCGGCTAGATTGCTATGTTTGCTTTTGAAATGACGTGGAGATTGCTATCTTTGCTTTTACGAACAATATTACATACAAATATTGTACGTAATATACCTACGTGCACACAATATTTGTATGTAATATTGTGCGTAAAAGCATAGACAGCCATCTCCATGTCATTTCAAAAGCAAACATAGCAATCTAGCCGAAATGGAGATTGCTGCTTTTCCTTTTACACACCTCATATAATAGATAATAAAACTTACATTTTATGTAGACTAAGAAATTATTACAAAAAAAAAAAAAAATTCAATAATATTATTATTTAGTGTATAAAATGAGTTTATTTTAAAACAAGTTCTGTTTTGTTATTATTATTATGTGTGACAGCCGTTTCGCCTACTAATGGCAATATCACCAGGCGTACTTGTACTGCGCTACTTAGTAGACTCCATAATAGGCCCAACCTCTCCTCGCACAGCCTCTGGAATAGTTTTTCCTTCACCCACCCGATTATTTTGACTTTTCTTAGATATCTGTATTTAAAAATACAATTTTTTTGGTTCAATTATCAAAGATTTTCTTTCTTCGTCTTCGACTAACTACAAACAGCGCGCATTTTAATTGCGTTAAACAATGGCGCAAAAAGAGATATCGTTAAGAGTCGCTTTGTATCCGTTTTACGTAGCCTCAGCTTATCTTAATGATTGAGTGAGTTAACATTTAACAAAATTAAAAAAAATATAATGGAAAAGTTAGCATCATATGATACACCAGATAGTACGGTATAAATTAGGCCCGCAAGGTCAGCTGGTGTTGCGTGACAACTGAGATTTAGTCTGAACACGCCATGCAAGCAAGCCACAGCAAACCAAAACCAAGGATTGATTTAACAAAATATAAACAGCCACAAGATCCCGCAATCCCGTAGATCCCGCTTTCACCAATGAAACTGATTGAATATATGTTATTTTTTAAGATAATATCTGAAGATTTGTAGAGCCGAAACGTTAAGAGGCCGTTGGCCCACCGGTGGCCACCAATGAAATATATATATATATATATATATATATATATGTTTTTAAAATCATTATTTGTTTACGAGTTTCTATTACAAAATAATATTATAAGTAAGAACAGTTGTATAAACTACCAAAATCTGAAAGAATTGTTACTGTAAACATATAAAATGCGACACAAAAAAATTCTGAAGTGACCTTGACAAGTGTTATTGAAAAAAAACCTGGCCTGCCAAAGGTTACTAAAATTCCTTCGATAGAAAAAAATGGCAACGTATGCTCCAAAAATTATTATTTACACGTTTGTTTCTGTTATTTTACAATGTATATGTATGAAAAAATTCACAGTGTTTTTTTAAATGCTACTTAAGGTTTTTTTTTTCGTTGTTTGTTTTTGGGGTGTTATGCCGTGTTGCGCTACCTCCTTCTTTAGTCGACGTTTCAAAAGTTCGTTAAAAACTTATCACGCTACTTAAGGTGTTGAAGACAGATTTTTGCTCTATTGTAAACGAGTCGTGTTTTATTAAACATTTTCCCAATTTTCGCTCGAATTTTTGCATTTTTAATACGAGCGGGCTCGCTCCAACGCATTGTCGTATCTCTCGTTCTTATTCTTTTTGGGCGGGTATTACCGGCCTTTAAAAGTAGAAACAAAAGCAGAGCGTCGACGCTGTGCTTGGAGATAATTACTTGCAGAAGAATGCGAGAACGATGTAGATTCACGCGTTGTTCGAGTGTTTTCATACTAATAATGGTACACGGACCATCGCCATTGCTTCTGCTTAAAATAAAGATATCTAATATTCCGAGCTGAACGTAAATCGAACGCATTGGAAGCGAAGTCAAAATTAAAACTTTATTTAAAGAAGTGCAGTCTTCTGAAGGGTTAAAAAATAATATTTAACTTGAAGTATGTTTTATTTTGAAATTATAAAAGCATTCCTTAGGGAATATTCAATTTCAATTACGAAGAGTGAAAAGAAAAATAAAACCCCTGTTAGAAAATAATGCACTGGGCTGAAAAACGATTGATCAACCTCTCGACTGCCGTTCGCCTACCGGTAGCCGCGGGTCGAAATTAAAAAAAATAAATTTTTTAAGCGATTTTGTTCCTTATGTATAAAGAAGTTGTATGAAGAACAAGGTCAGAATCGCTTGCGCCGTTCTCGGTCTTGACATAGCAAAAATCCGCATAGCGTCAACCCATCTCAATAATTAATAATAAATATCTATGGTCAACTTGGCGTCACTTTTACAAACGGTTTTCAACTGTCATTTCATTTTCAAACAAGTATTTATGTCATTACTTCTTCGAAAACACCTTTGAATTGGTTTTTTTCATGTAGGGTGTCTATTCAGGTTTGTAGAGAAATAAAAAAAAATTATCATTTTCGTATGAATATATTTTATTTACATTTTTTTGTCGAATGGAAAATATTTTCACATTTTTTTGTTAAAAATAGCTATTCTGGGAAAACTTGTAACGATATTATCATGAAATATATATGAATAATAAGGTACATTATCTGGCAAACAGAAAACAATCACAAAAAAACAATTCCTTTGTTTTTATACGATATTTGAGCAAAAGCCGGGAAGATAATTTCGCGCGATTTTTTCCAAAAACACCTGGCATTCAAGAGGTTAATATGATTCATTCAGTGTGACAGCTAAAATGCGGTTGGCCATGCACCAGCTTACATTATTTACGTATGAACTTTCTTTTTTTTTAAATTTTTTTTTTTTATAGAGATTACCTCACAAGAGTCCCAACTGCTCCCGTCTGGAGCCAGTGAGACTATGGCATCCCCAATTGGGGTATGTTGTGAGGCTGAAGGAAAGTGGGGAAGGGAAGGAGATGGGGAAGAGGAAGGTAGGAAAGTACCTGGCTATTCAGATCTAGTCACTAAACACGGCTAAAGCCATTATTAAGCAACGTCTCAATTCTGAATGGTGGTCTTACACCAGGGCGATACTGACAGCATCTTCCACTCTGGAACGTGCCGCAAATGTAGTATATATTATTTTTATTAATTAATTGTGAAATAACACAAATTAATCAAATAAAATTTATTTGCGCACGCCGGGTTCGAACCCGCAACCTTCCGATTGGGAGTCAAGTGTTGTTACCACTCGACCACGGACGGTCGTCAAGTGACGGTTTTGCCAAGCAAGTTCATAAGTAAATAATAAGCATAAAACATAAGCTCCTAGCATTCTAAAATTTTTTTTAGCTCCTAGCATTCTAAAATAAATTTTAGAATGCTGGGAGCAGAAAATATTATAAAAACTAGGTAAGTGCGGTGAGTTCTTAGCAAGTTCGCTACGGATTCGATGGCATTCCAAGGGAATAGAAACTACTAAAATGAAAACATAAATATGGAAATAGAAACATTCTATATTAACGACGTAACGTAAAAATAACTATGAGCTTTAGCACTGAATATTAGCACAGTTTTTTATGTAAACTTTGGATCAATGCAATTATTTTCAACTTGCAGTGACATCTCCAACATGAGCCGTAAATCATTGAAATATCTCATTTTAATGATAAAAAATAAAACAAAACGCCATTATCATTTATCGAAATATACCAATAAAAAGAGGGCTAGGGAAACTAAATGAAATATTATTTTTATTTTTAACTTTTTAACTTTAAAGAGTTAAACCTCAAATTAAAATATTTTAATTAATGAAGATAATATTAGCGAAAATCAATCGAAAATCCGAAACAGAAAAATCAGAAAAAGATACGGATACATCTGGGACTCGAACCCAGGACCTCTGGAAATCCGGGCCAACGCGCTCATTGGCGCAGTGGATAGCGCTATATTAAACTAATGTTTAAGACAAGATTTTTATGCGTAGCACAAAGGGTAACAATTTTATTATAAGCAATAATCATTAGCCTGAAACACTTATCCACATTCAAAAAAATCTTCCAATAAAAGTAATTGTTGAATGAAACAATGAATATTGAATTATTTGACGGGTAAGAGATAAGCCGACGTAGCTTAGTGGTAGAGCATTTGACCGGAAATCAGAAGGACACGGGTTCGAGTCCCGTCGGTGGCATGTATCTTTTTTCGGAAGATTTTTTCAATGTGAATGAGTGCTTCAGGCTAATAATTATTGATATTTTTATAAGAAAAACTCTCTTTTTAACTTTTGAAGGTTATTCCCATCAATGTAATATATCACTGAAGAAGAAGATAACAATAATAATCTAATTTTTTTTAAATATGAAAATGAACAAGAAAAGAAAAATACTAAAAGATAACGGTCGCAACTGGAACTCGAACCCAAAAAATTGGATTATTATTGTTATTTTCTTCTTCAATGATATATTATAATAATTATTAGATACTTATAATAATTGTTAAACTATATGAATTTTACAAAAAGGTAATAAAACATTAAAATTCACTAAAAAAACATATTAAAATTAATTGTTATTCAACACGCATGAATTTTATAACAGCATGTTGCCCAACTTTTAAACCACAATAATTTCAGTTCGCAAATTGCTTTTGCCGAAAACTCCGGAAATTAGAGACGAATCCTCAAGTTACCGAAGGGGATCTCTCGTAAGCAGGATTATTATTGTGGGGAATAATATTTAATGCAGGTTCGGTTCTCCCTCTCAGCCATTCAGGAGCCACCCTAATCTTATTATGTCGGTTACCTTCACAAGTGGGGTTTATTACGATTAGATCATATCAAAGGGCTACCTCTTTACCTGAAATAAACGAATAACGTGAAAGGAAAAGGACGAAAAGTGAGAAAATTCATGCATATTAAAATACAAGACGCTTGTATTCTTATTCTAGAACTTTGAGAACTGAATTAATATTTGTAAAGGTAGACATTCTTTTTTTTATACTTGATAAAACTTTAGAGAAGTTGTATTTTTTTTAACTTGTTTAGTATTAATTATACAATGTTAAATTGAATTAACATTGGGTCTGGAAGGGTTAAGTTTTTTTTTACCATTAAAGTAGATTTGTGAATTTAAACGTACAATGGATAATAATTAGTTAAAGTTTTATTCTGAATTCACCAACATTTGTAGATTCCACCAATATTATGGATGCACTATTTATTAAGAATATCATCGAAGAAGAAGATAACAATAATAATCTAAATTAAAATATGAAAATGAACAAGACACAGAAAAATAATAAAAGATAATCGTTGCAAGTGGGACTCGAACCCAGATCTCTCGTCTTAGCGGGACGTGCCATTCAGCCATTGCGTCCTATTATAAAACCGCCGTAATTGTCAAAGTCATATTTAAAATTTCAGAATTAACAATATTATCTTCGACTTATGTTTTTTTTCCATATTATCGGCAGCTACCTTTTTAATAGGATTTACAAAAATCCATTCATTCCAACAATAATATGGATGCGACATTTATTAAAAATTGTTCTTAATTTTGCATTTGAATTAGGGATGTTACGAACATTCGCATTCGCATTCGCATATGCGAATAATTCGTATCATTTTAAACATTCGCATCGACATTCGCATTCGCAACAATCGATGCGAATGTTTAGCGAATGCGAATGTGTGCAGATCATGTTGTCTCGCCCACTGTCCACGTGCCCTGTATACGAGCCCCTTAGAAATCGCCTCATGGGAGAAAAGGCTGCAAAATTGCTTTTTCTGAAATATAATATGCCTCTTTTGAACTTCGATTATTAAATTGCTTAATTACGATTATGTCTTACTGTATAAGAATTGATTTATTTTTTTATTAAAACGATGATTAATGTTGACTAAAGTTTTTTTTTTAATGTGATTCCTTAACATTCGCATTCGCATTCGCACATTCGCATTCTGAACATTCGCATTCGCATTCGCGAATGTGAAAAATATCACATTCGTAACATCCCTAATTTGAATTCACCAAAATCCACTGATTCCACCAATATTACGAATGCGGCATTAATTAACAATTGTTCTTAATTTTACATTTGAATTCACTAAAATCCACTGATTCCACCTATATAAATATAAATAGAGTTCTACATTTTTTGATTAAAGAATGTTTAATAGTTTTTTGGATCAGTGCAAACAGTTTAAGTGAGAACTCGTGAAAGAGAAAGATGAGAGGGAGTTCTTAAAATTTATTTAATCGCTTTGAGTGAGTATGATTAAGATAACCTCAATTAAGAACGAAAAACCAAAATTCCCGTGGTTCGTTACATCTTCGTAAAATATTCAGTAGAAAATATATGGGGACTCTTGGCATATTCTATCTGGAATCTTCTTAAAGTGTAATTAATAATACACTGTTTACTGTTTTTGAGAACGGAGTAAATATGATTAATTAATCGGCGTTTTCGGTAAATATTTCCAAATTAATTTTGATTGTACTCTCTCTCCAAATAATAAACGAAGGCGTTAATTAATGAGAGGGAGCAATCCTGCTTAATTTAAATATTGAATATATCAACAAAATTATGCAAGTACCCACAGAAACAATTGATTACATATACTAATATAATTCATTTGCAATGTGATGGGAAAAACACATTATGGAAAAGGTGACTTTGATATAACGAAAAAAAAAAAATAACAGTTACAACATTATGGAAAAGTGCCACGGAAAATAAAATGTAAATATAAATAAAAATAAGTAATAAAAAGAAAATAAGTCGAACAAAGATTGAACAAAAGGAATCGTATTTATCTAAACACATACCAGCTGAATTTCCCGACGTTACTCGGTCTTTATTCTGCTCTAGGGTGGGAAAAGGGATGGCAAAGGTTTTTCTAAATCTCATTTAGACATACCTTTCTCTTGTTCTGAAGGTAAAGTGCGCAAAATTTCATCAATCTCTGAATAAAAGTGAAGATTTGTATAAAAAACAAAGTCACCCACATACACTCTTCTTATATAATAGAAGATTTGTATGGCATTTAAATCACACTTTTATATTTAGGTACTTTGGTGTAAAGCATGCCATTTTTACTACTTTCTTCTACTAGTGTATTGTGTAGAACCCTTTATCATAAAATAAAACATCCTTGTTTTTAAAAGTGCTGAAACACACACATAGAAAATAATAAAACACGAATTCCGAACCTACCTACGAAGCAGAAAGAAATAACAAAAGCGGTAAAAAAACAGTTTTTTGCCGGCGTTTATCTTTACCGGGTAGATAAGGGTTGTTACAAAAAAGGGATTGGGAGAGTAATAATTATAAATTAGAGCAAATCACACCCGGATTAAGGGATGAAGCGATACAGAGGCTACGGCGTTTAACGCAATAAGAATTGGCGGAGCAAAGTAAAAACAAACGAGAATTAATCTCGGAGCGGCGCGTGTCCCACAGTTGCGGTATAAAAAATAACAAAAGGCCAACCAAAGTGCTTTCACAGGCTGTTATTTTTAATGTTATGTTGTGCTTATTTTTAAATAAGGCTTATAATA
The DNA here is from genome assembly GCA_951813805.1 of Limnephilus auricula. Lineage (NCBI taxonomy): Eukaryota > Metazoa > Arthropoda > Insecta > Trichoptera > Limnephilidae > Limnephilus > Limnephilus auricula. The sequence goes on from OX638401.1 coordinate 8,276,436, forward strand.
TAAAAGCGTTTAATTACAATTGTTGATTTTTTAATGTGATACCTCATAACTATACCAATTGTCCAGAGCCAATGGGAGTTGGCCATATCTACTTCTGGGGAATGTTGCCCGGGCAGAATTAAGTAGCGAATGAGACGGAAAAAGGTTATTAGTTTATTAGTAAGTTCCTGGCATCAAATCTGATTTGGTCAAATATAGCTAAGGTCATTTTAAAGAAGTTTGTTATCTGAATAATGGACATCGGAGATACTAAGAATACTTCTCACTCGAACGTTTGTTTGCGTGAAGCAATAAACACGCTCGAACTCGAAATTTGCAAGTGTTAAACGCCTGAAAAAGTCATTTCAAACTTGAGTTAACTGATAAGGAATAGGATAAGTGACTGTGTTGTTTTTTGCACTTATTTCAATTGTTATTAAAAAAAAATAAAAAAAGGTCTTCAAAGGGAAACTACGTAGTAAGAAATGTTACGGTAGGCACTTAAGGTAGTACTTAAGTAGGCACTTATGGTACTTAATGTACAGTATTAATGGCACAGCTTCTCAGTCTTTATAGACTGCATGCCTACGAAAACACTATAATTTCTATTCTATAATATTTATCACTTATCTCAATTTAACTTGCGTACATCTTGTTTGAAAACTTAAGAAATCTTTTTGATGTATAAGAAACATTATTTATTGTTTTTGTGTTTAATTCGTAGAACTCCATTTATTTATTTTTGGAAATTTAATTGTAATTAAATTTGATAATATTTATTATTAAGTTCTGCAAGTGTATTAATAAAAACTATAACACTTGCAGAACTTAATAATAAACATGATTAAATTAAATTTCGATTAAATATTAAAAAAAAAGAAACATAATTACAAAAGCCAACAAATTAGAGAAGTTCCAGACTTATGACTGTCTCGACACAGAAACTTCCCCAGTTTGCCAGGCACACCAAAAACAATTATTATTAAGAAAAAATGTTGATGAGTACACAGGTGCGACAAGTTTGGACCATAAAATGCACCGATTAAAAATTGCAAATTTCGAGTATCTTTTTAGTCTTTTAGTTTACATTTGCACGATGTAATTTGTTTAAAAACATAAATATCCAAAGTGTCCACGAATAGTGTCGAACTACAAAAGCTCACCTGACCGAGGAAAAGGTTATTTCATGGTCCGACGACTTGGCATTGGGAGCCATGTGAGGGGCTTCGGTAATTACCAGTGGGACATTTTCACCCTTGCTATGTACTACGTAGTTCGACCCATCCCATTACTAACGCGATGCTAGTGAAATGAAGAGAATTAGTAAAAAAATCTTTAATTAATGAAAACAATACAATAATTTTTTATTATTTTTTTATTTAAAAAGAAAGACAAACATTCCCGGGTTACGAATAATCTCCTACTACCACCACACTAAGCGGAAAATGTTGCTTGTGTTGTGATGGAGGACTTAGCCAGCCGAGGAATCGAACACGGAACGCCTGGGTGGGACCCAAACGCGATGCCCACACAACCACTGACTGGTATTTATATATACTTTCGATACTGTCACGACTGAGACAAGAACCTCTAGTCATAGGCTATTATTAAATTAAAGAAGAAAGGTAAAATGTAGTGAAAAGATTTCAAGAGCGAGGTACTTCACATCCTTTTTCATCCCATCTCCTTCCACTTTCCACTCCCTTTAGCCTCGTAGGTACGCAAAATGGGGGTTGCCGTAGTCATATGGCTCCAGACAATCGGAAACAGTTGGGACTCAAGCCATTTAATAGTTATGATGTCCTAAAAATAACAAAAAGTGGGTAATCCACTTTCAAGGAACTTGAACTAGAACATAACTTAAACTATTTCGGCACCCGTATGAAAAATGTTTGCTTTACACCATCATTGTTTTTATACTAATGATTTCATTCATATACATGGATACAAAAGAGAAGAAATAATATTTTGGGACGGTACTAAATCGCCAAAAAATGGCAACAACTTGAACATAACCGTAGGTCACATGAAAGTATCTGTGATATGCCTTTACAGTTGCTGTCGAGAAACCATCAAAAATACACGCGAAATTCCCAAAACTGAATAGTAAATTCACTTTTAAAATCAGAATAAATACATGAAATAGTTTTTTTATAAATATTTTAAATATAAAACGAAATAAAAATGCAAATTTTTCATATAATATAGTTACGTAAAACAATGACAGACGACAATAATCAAATAACATCCTACATCTTAAATTGTTGGAATATCGGTACCAAAATATTTGTTTTTTTTTGTTTTTTTTTGTTGTCATTTTTTCAACCCGAATCCATATTATGAAAAAACGACCCATATGGAAAATTGACGAAAAAAGCATAATGTAAAACCTCCATATCTTCATCCGTTCGACAAGCACAAACCTTTTTTCATAAAGCAATTCTCAGGGTACTGGTAATCAAAAAGAACACAATGAGGTGCCAGCATATTGTTGGTTGAAGTTATGGATCAATAAAAAAATATGGAAGGTATAATATCACCTTGGCATTGACAGTGGACGCATTACGGTTTCTTGGCTATACGAGCTGTTATTTTTAATCTCTTTTCTTTACGACACAAGTGCGCATTAGGATAGTTGAAAAAACTTTTCGAGTTCTATTGTTCCCAAACAACCATTCAGGGTGAAAACTATGCTCCAACAGATGTTTAGTGCAAAAACCTTCTTCTTGACCTCCCATATTACCAAATACAACACCACATAAAGGTTTAATGGCACCATTAATGATAATAAAGTATTTTATTTCTTCAAACTTCGCAAAATCACTTTGTGGCGTCATTTTGAATTAAATTAAAACAAATAACTTTGTTTAAACCACTAATATAATCACAATTACCTACATGTTTCAAAACCGATGGTTTCTTCGTCAGGGTAGTAATGACATTAATAACAAAATAAACAAACAAGTATAGACTAAAAAGAACTATCGACAAAAATATTTTAGAAAGAGGTGATTAATTAATTAAAAATATCGTAAAAAACAATTATTTAAAATTAAATATAAAAATTATTTTAAAAATATGAGAAATTACATTATATAAATTATCAAAACATAATAAATTTATTTTCTTATTAATAATTATATTTAAAATAATTTATTTTTGTTGTTTAAACATCTTTATTATGTTTTGATAATTTATATAATGTAATTTCTCATATTTTTAAAATAATTTTTATATTTAATTTTAAATAATTGTTTTTTACGATATTTTTAATTAATTAATCACCTCTCTCTAAAATATTTTTGTCGATAGTTCTTTTTAGTCTATACTTGTTTGTTTATTTTGTTATTAATGTCATTACTACCCCGACGAAGAAACCATCGGTTTTGAAACATGTAGGTAATTGTGATTATATTAGTGGTTTAAACAAAGTTATTTGTTTTAAAGTATTTTACTTTATGTCTAGTGGAATTATAATATTGTTCCTATGTAATATGGAAGATCTGCTGGTTGCATTGAAATGCACTGATTGCTGTAATTATTGGTCAATTTTAAAGTGCTATCCGGGAAAGGATATCACTTTTTTAATGTGAATACCGCACAAGAGTAGCAACTACTCCCGCCTGGAGCCATCGAGTCTATGGCATCCCAAGTGGGATATGTTATGAAGCGAAAACTAGTAGGGAAGGGAAGGCAATGGGGCAGAGGAAGATGGGGAAGTAATACGGAAGATATGTAAGTTGCAAATAAATGCCTAGAAACTGATTGCTATAATTATTGGTCAAATTTAAAGAGCTGTTTAGGAAAGAATATCACTTTTTTAACGTAAATACTGCACAAGAGTAGCAACTGTTCCCGCCTGGAGCCAGTGCGTCTATGGCATCCCAAGGGGGATATGTTATGAGGCTAAAACTAGTAGGGAAGGGAAGGCGATGGGAAGAGGAAGATGGAGAAGTATCCTGCAATTCAGATCCAGTCACCAAACACGTCGAAGCCATTTCAAGCAACGTTCCTATTCTGAATGGTGGTCTTACACCAGGGCGATATTGAAAGTATCATACACTCAGGAACGTACCGCAAATGTACGATATATTATTTTTAATAAATTGTGAAATAATACAAATAAATCAAATAAAAAATATTTCCGCAAACCGGAATTTGAACTTGCTACTCTCCGATTGCTAGACAGAGCTTTACTCCTCGACCACGGATACTTTTAATACTTTGGTAATTTTATCGGTTAATGAATTTGTGATTCAATTAATTTGAAACCGTTACCTGAATTTCTACGATATGGTAACAAAAAAAAAAAGTAACTTAAAATTTGCAAAAGTCACTTTTTTATATACATATTTTCTATTATAATAGGTTGATATACATAAGATGTGACTTTTGCAAATTCCCAGCCGCTTTTTTGTTTACGAAGACAGAATAATAGTCAACTAATATAGTAAGATTATCGATTTCACAGAAGGAAACACTAATCATTATGGCCCATCTTCGAACATCAAATTATGAGGTATTCGCCAAATTATCATAATAAAATTCCCAAATGCTATTTAATATATTTTATAATAATAACAGATGTATGAATGGCCTTGGCTAAAAAAAGTTGAAGACAAAACCCCGTTATTATTTATTATCAATCGATTCAGTTAAATAATAAATGCGGGTCGTGACAAGTTAAACCGAAAAAAGTAAAAAATTGATGACAAGTATCTAAACAAAAAAATTGATGACAAGTAAGTAGTGTGGACTTGAAGTAATCCATCGATCATCACTAGACGACACAAAGCCAATGTAAAGGTTATTTATTGTAGAATGTAATACACTTACTTGTATGTAAAAATAAATATTGATAATAGAGGACACACAGATGACGTACGATTTTATTGAATAGCTATTTGTTACTAACTGTCTTCGCTCAATTTCAACACTTTTTTCATATAATTGAAGAAAAATGGAATATACGAGTAGGTGGACTATTTCAACAATGTTGTTAATACAATGGAAAATTAAAAGTTCTGTACGATCTGCATATACTGTTGATGAAATATACGATTTTTTTAGAAATTTCAGACAGAAAAAACTGCGTAAATGCGCCAGAGCTCATCGTTCCAAAATATTACTCCAGCCACATTTGAAGGTGTGTGGCGGGTATATTAGTGTGAATGTGGGTATATAGTGAATATTAATTAAATAACTAATAACGAACACCGCCAAATCAGATCCTTTTTTTAACAAAGAAAAAAACAGTATGGCAAAAAGATTTTAAGAACTTATGGTTGTGGAACCAAGTTTTCATAAATGTTTATTCTTATTTCTTATTAAAAACAAATACAAACATTCTCGGGTTAGGAATAACCTGTCAATAATTGGAAATTCTACTCCTAAAACCACAGCAAGCAAAAAGTATTGCTTGTATCGTGATGAAGGACTTATCCAGCCGAGGAATTGAACTCACAAAGCCTGGATGAGACACACGGACGATGTCAACTCTGTCAGGATCTGACCGGTCACACCTGTATTTTGTACAAATTGTACGTAATGTTTTCCACCAAATAATACATAATAGTATTTTGAGACATAATTCAAACTCATCTGCCACAACCATATTATTATATTTTGTACAAGTCTTTGAAAATTGAAAATGACTTTCCAATAAAAAACCCCTGCGGGAGCATATTCTGAGAATAAAATAATACGGTGAAAGTCAGGAGTTTGTTCACTGGGTAAGAGAACTGTGTAGAGGACTGCGGACTAAACAAATTGCATTTCCACAAATCTCCCCGTGAAACCGAGTGCAAGAAAGTTTAGCAATACTTCCTTGTCTGCGATATGGCGCAGTGAAAAATGTCATGACGTTTGTATGGCTTTACTGGCATCTTGTATTCACAACTTCACTTCCGGAACGAAACGGATGGCGAAACGGGAACGGAACATTCGAGACTAAAACGAAACATTCGAGGCAAAAACGGAACATTTTACGAAAAAACGGCTAATTTGGAGCGAGTTTTATTCTGAAATATTAATCGCTTGCATGCTCCAAGAATAATAATAATACTTTGTTCTTTTTGTCATAAATGAATTATACACATTCTTGCGAAATAAAAGTTTGAATGTCAAAAAAGCCTTTGTAATAATTTTCCTGGAGGAATGTACATAGGTAAGTAAGTATTCGACTGAAATACCTTTTCCGGAGTCTTTGAAAAATAAGAGAAAATAAAATATATACCAGGGGAATAAAGAATTCAAAAGATGAAAGGAATTTTTCTAAAAATAGCAATTTAATGGCAAGAAGGGTTAAAAATTATTATAAAAACATTGGCAATCTTATAAACAATAGACTAAATGTTATTGAAATAACATCCCTAAGGCGTATGCATGTAAAACCATGTATGATCTTTACAGCGCACGAATGTAGAATGGACTGTAAGTAGAATATATGACGCAAATAAGAATGGTAGAAGAAGTCGGGGACGCCCGATGAAGACTTGGCACGATTAAGTGAACTAAATAATTGATTCGGGTCATGTCAAAAATCAGAATAACATAAGGGTATGTGTAAGACAATGTATGAATGTGGATAAAGTAAGGAGTGTATGCCGAGACCGAGTTGTTCGACGGTCCATCCAGAGTTATTGGTATCTAATGATTTTTATTTATTTTATGATATTTTCTTTACCACAGTTATTTATTTATAAAATACATGATAATACATTAAAACATTTACATATATATGATATATTAAATCACCATACTAGGCAGCTGCCTGTTTCATTGCGACCAATGGAATATATGTAGTTACGTTGTGAAGTCTACTGTAAACATATGGATTAAATATAATTATTATAAATGTATTTTATATAATGTATTATCCTTAAGAACAAGGTCTTTCAGCCCAGCATGTCTCATTCTTACGAATCGTCGACATTCACATTCACTTCCGTCAAAATGTAGATATAGTATAATTAATTACAAAATTTAAAAAACCTTGTGCAGTATAACAAAAATATTTAATAATCGAAATGTAATAATCGGTTTAAAGGTTATTTATTATTGGCCACATAATAAATTCCGTCAGAGGTTCGGAAAGAGTTCCCGGAAAAACATGCCCCGGCATTCACTTCGATCCCACTTTGAATGTGTCACGGTTCGGTATGGTCGAGGTGGTGAGAATGATGCTAAAGAATATAGCGATTCTCGACTCGCGAGTCAAAATGATAGATATCCATAAGACGACTATGAATAATTATAACGTATATATAATAATTATAACCCCCCAGGCTAATTTGTTCGCTTTTCGGAATAACTCATACAGGTCTCATAGAAATCGTTTTCTCTCTTTCTTATCATACTGATAAGTATGAAATAAACGGCATTAGGAAGAGAAAACACGAATCTAAAAGTTAAAATGTACACTTTTATGAAAGAAACTAATAAAACTTTGGGATTTTTTAAAATAATTATCTTTACATGGATCGACAAATAAGTGAGGTGACAATAGCGTCCTTACTGTATTCGTCTAATAAAATATGTAAGTGTTTTTTTGTTGTCAGTAATTTTAGTTAGAAAAAATGTAAAGTGAGATATTTTTTAAACTTTTTAATGTTTGCATGCAAAATTTTTACACTTTTTCTACAATTTTTCTGTGTTTCATTTCTCCTACAGCATTGGTCTCTTCAAGATCCATGTTCACTCCTTCATCTCCTGAAAAAAGATCCTCCACATAAAAATGTCATAGACCCTGATGGAAATTTTTTTCATCAGTGCAGTATGGAATTAATGTTAAAAAATGCAAAAGATCCATTTATTTAGGTATCTTTTATATGCATTTTTTTTGTAGTAAAAGATTACACATATTATATTTTACATTATTTATGAAATGTTTTGACTGCCCAACTAGGGGGAATCCCGTTTTAGGGCAGTCAAATCATGATGATATAGGAAATATACGGAAGATGTTTAATACAAAATAAAAAGATATTGAGGAAATAAAAACAGGAGAAAGAATAAAAAAAAAATAAGAATACAATTTTAAAACATAATAACTGTTTGTCTTTTTATCTAATGAATACATTTTAATATTACGAAAATGAATAAAGTGTACTCATTTCAGCTTTAGTTTTTACATTCTAAGGTTACGTCAACATTATTAGCTTTAAGTTCCCAAAACATCTGGAATGTGGGAGCACGTTATACAATCTGTTTGTCAACCAGACGCAAACATAAAATTGAAATCTACATGTTTCCTTTAGAAATTCACGAACCTTCTGAAATACGGTGTAAAATGATTCATTAGAACGAAGTTATTTCCATGTTTAACAGAATTCTCCCATTGGTATTAATCATTTTTATTAATTCTATTACAAGTAACAACACAATATTACGTTTAAAATAAAAGGCAATCAGAATCGAACCATTGGAAACGCATACTTATAAATTGATTTTGATAAAATCTTTGAAACTACAAATTGCATTCGTAGTTTTGTTTTGAAGAGTTTTAATTTTCAATGTACTATCGTTACTTAAATTTTAATTTTTCTGCTACCGGTTTCGACACATCCGTGCTATTCACTAGCAAACTTAAATCTAAACTTAAAATTATTAAATTAAAAAAAAAAATCAAATTTAAGTAACGATAGTACATTGAAAATTAAAAATTAAAACTCTTCAAAACAAAATGTCTAGAAATTGTTACATAGTTAATGCCCAAGAAATACAAAAAAATGCATTCGTAGTTTCTATGGAGTGTGTTTTTGAAAAGAAAACAGATCCGATTCCCTTTTTTCGTCTAATTGCCGGAACTTATTGTTGTTTGATTGGTAAATAGATCTCATCTGACGGTTGAATATCATATCTTCTAAATCCAATAACAACGGGCTCATCTCTTCAAGTGGAAAGCGAACGGAATCCGGAATCCGAAATCATCCAAATCCACTTCTATTTCCATTTGGATGGAACTGATGCACGCCGTGCCTTGGAAAAGCTGGGAAAATACATTTCGATTGTGAGCGGTCCGGCGTCATTGGTTTGGAATTCAAAAGCGATAAGTATTGGGAAAGTGGGGCAATCTCCTTCGGTTTTTCCTATTTTTCAAGTGAGATTTATACCAAAAATGGATTTAGGACGTTCAAGTCCGGAAAATTCCACAATATTCCGGTTCGTCAAAGAATGTAAAGACGCAAACATATATACTCCAATCTTTTATTTTAGTGTGAATAACGCGTAGCTTTACATAATGTTACACTGAATTGTAATCAATCCAACACATTTTTATAGATATGGAATAATTTTGGAGTTTGGGTGTTATTTTAGAATAAAAATAGCTATGTATCAAAACATACCTCTATTTTTTATTGGTTTAGCACAAATATAATGATTCTAAAGAATTCGTTGTAAAGTATTCCTTTTTCTTATAAGCAATGCGTATAAAAGACAGAGAGGTTAAAAAGAGCTTAAAATTACTAGAAGTCAGAGAGAATCACAATGACTTACTATTCGCAAACCTACAATTAGTTAGGTTAGCTAATAATTTATATCTATATAAATATCTTCTAATTTATATTGTTTTTATATCATAATACTATTATTTTATAATACTAGCAGAAGTCCATGGCGTTGCCCCGTTGCAAAGTTTTTCGAAATTTTATGTAGGCAGTTACCTCCCAGTGTTTTAAAGGTTAAGTGTGCAAAATTTCATCAATCTATGAATTTCATCAATCTATATCTAGCATAAAAATCATATCACGTCCGCCCGGTATTCACCACATGAACGCCCGCCCGCCACAGAGTACAGACACCAATCCCTTATATAAAAATAGATTTAATGTATGTAAAAAAAATATATTAATAATTTATGTTATGCAAAATAGTTATGCTCTTGAGGCTAAGAGCTCCGTTGTAACTTCTCTTCCTGTTGCAGTCATCGTTTTTTTAGATAAATGTAGAGTTTACCATGGAGCTACCTGCAGTTGTATGCCTTTACACATTAGATAGTGTGAATCTTCAAATACTCTAAACTGGTTTATTGACGAATGCAAAGAGCTTCCCATTGAAATATGTAGATACTTCAATCGTTTATTGGTTTAGTGTAGAGAGTTTAGTTTAGAGCGCGTAACTCAAAGGGAAGCTCTTCCTGTATTTCCGCAGTTGGATATTCCAGGGAGCAAATACCGAAAATGTTTCATTAAACTTCGACTCAGCTTTCGATTGGAACTGATAATTTACTCCAGAAATTATCTAAATTTGTTCAGTCGGAAACTTTTAGCAGTTTCCAATAGAGGAATAATCAAGAGTGAAGATTTGCAAAAGTTTTATTAATTTAAAATGGAAATAATTGAGCCCTCAGTACAAATGTTATTTTTTTAAAGTAGATTTTATTGTATTTGATGAAAGATATAAAAACAAACCACAAAGAAAATGCAAGTTTCATCGATAGTAAAATAATATTAAAAACAAAACAAATCGTTTCAATCAATTGACGGCCTCCATAGTCGACTGCTGGTCGTGAATAGCAATCCGAAAGCCGCAGGTTCAAAACCCAATTTTTTTAAATCATTTTTTAATTCATTTGTGCTATTTTTCAATTTATTCATCTTAATATAACGTATAAAATAAAGTCGGGTTAGTTACACCATTTATAACTCAAGAACGGCTGGACCGATTTTCATGGTCTTTGATTTGTTGGATTTGTCTCCGTCCCGATTAACAGAATAACTATTAAAATATCGGAAAAAATCACGGGAAAAATATGTATGAAGAAAATTAATTTTTTCATATATTTTGTATGGAACGGCTTTTCAAATAATGTGCGTTGGTCGACATAATTTGAATCAATTCGAAATGTCAATGGTGTGGTGTGCCGAACATTTCGTGCTTAGAACTTAGAGTAGGTACCTATTTATTTTAACTTAATAAAAACTTAATTTATTTCAGCTAATAAATTAAACACAACATTTATTGATTCTGAGGCGGTACGAAGTTTGCCGGGTCAGCTAGTTTAAAATAATATATAGTGTATCTGCAGCACTTTCCAGAGTGTATCGTATGTATATAGAGTATCGCCCTGGTGTAAGACCACCATTCAGAATTGAAACGTTGCTTGAAATGGCTTTAGCTGTGTGCCCACCTTCCTCTCCCCCAACTCCTTTCCCTTCCCACTACCTCCAGACTCTCAACATACCTCATTTGGGGATACATGTTTCAAAACCAAAGATTCATTAGGGTACAAAGTATATTTATTTAGTTATTGATTGCCCGCAGGTTTTTCCAAAACAATTTACCTCGAAATTTGACATACATATCAATTCTATTCTAATTAAAGTGTGTTTATCGGGAGTTACCTGCCATCTAGGTATGTTTTATATACATCTATTATTTGTAAATAATAGTTCTAAAGAGAGCCTGAGAAGTCATAATAAAATGTACAGCGCCCTTGAGGTGATTTCTCACCAAAACGGCGCTCTACAAATTATCCAATTATTATTATTAATAAAATATTTATTATTTTATACATAATACAGAAATACATTTAATAATTTTTTCTTCGACGCAGGACGGAGAGTTTACGAATATATCGCAGAGGTCTGTAGATACTTACTGGCAGTTCGATGAAATTGCGATAGTGGTAATATTATATGCATAGTTACTGAAAATTAAGACATAAAAGAAAATTGACAAATAAATACATAACAAAAGATTATAATAATTAGTGGTAGAAGAAGGTGAGCAATTAAGCATTATTGAAAAAATAATTATATAAACAATAAAATTATTATGTTTTGTATTCCAATATGAAAAACTTTTAAAATTTCCAAAAACAGAATAAAGGAGCAAGCATTAATTACTTTATATTCAAATTCAAATTGCATAGGTATTATAGTTAGGCTTGACAAGTAAATAAACTAGTCCCAGCGAGAGCTCGTATCGACCTCATCGACGTTCGCACTTTTCCTTCTCACGCGTCTTGTTTGAAAACAAAAAAGATAGAATATATCAGAACGAAGAAGTCACGTACGATCTCTCGGTGAAACTAGCATTCACTGCACCCGCCGGCAGACCCTTAAGATCACACATAAAAATGCTAATTCATCTGGCTACCGAAGTAATGCAGCGCTACGGAAATGTTTCTGGAAGGATGAGTGCACTCCTTCAGAGCACTTATCCGCCACCGCACGGGAAACTTATGGCGCAGACACGCTAATCCAAAAATATTTTTATTAATGTCATGGCTGTCTAGAAGGCGAAGATTGCCATACAGAGATAGGAGACGGTCAAATATCTTTCATAAATAATTTTTCAAAAACTTCATAATCAAATATTTTTGTAAGTTTATATCCCCTTCTGTTATTCTATTTTTTGAAAAAATACTTCTTTAGGGTCATTACGACGAGTAACTCAAATCTTTTTTGGACGGAAGTAACATTCTAAAACGGAAATGACGTTAAATTTATATTTCATCATATTAACGTCGTAGGTATGGCAACCATGAGTGCGAAGCCTAGCAACGAATAACAAAACGTCAAAGCCAGTCAAAGCAAAGTCAAACATCAGACGTCACCCGTTTATTTTTGTTTACTAATGTATAACGTAAGTTCAAAATGTTTTTGTTATGTTTTGTTGATTATTATATGATTTAACTAAAGATTTTAGTTGAATATTTTGATTTGTATTATATTTTATATGAATATTAATCCTTTCTTCTCTCTGATTCTTGTGAATTCTTGCTATTGAAGTAAAAAGTGGCCGTAGTGTGACAATAAAAATAGTGTTGTTTTGAATTGAAATGGCTGAACCGCAGGAAAATTTTACCCCTTCGTCTATAAATAATTGTAAACGAAAAAATCAACAACCTAATTATGTTCCGTCGCCTAAAAAATGTAAGTTTTTTTACTTAATCTTTTTACATTGAATTTTTGCTGTGTTATTTTGAACAAAAAATTGTCCAAAAAAGCGAAGCTAGAAGTCGACAATAAGGTTAGGCATTGGAACTGGCAGATAAATAATGAAAGTAGATTGAATTCTTATTATAATTACGAAAATTGCTCGTATTATCAATTCCTTTACGATCGTCAGAATTTAATCAAAATCGATGAAGTATCCACACAGTCCCTAGATAAAAATAAAACACCACATGACAAAAAATTTCAAGAACCTTTCTTTCTATAATTTTATCGCGTTTCCGAACTGCGCAAATATGAACATGAACAAAAAGTTGTTCAATAGAATGTGTTAAGTAGTTATTCAATATAAAGTATTAATGTTTCTATGAAAATCGTTCCAGTGTAGGGTCTGTCGACAAAATCATTCCTTATAATGGACCTATGAATATTTAATGTACTGAACAGTCTGAACACCCCTACTAACTTACCAAGCAATTCCGATGTTTTGAAGCCTTCAAAATATTCAATATTTGAACAAACACGTTTTAAGCATTGAAACGATCCTATAATAAAGCTTTATTGAACAGCTACCTAATATAAAATAAAAATGAAATTGTAAAGAAAATCAATTGCAGGTAAGTAAGTACAAAGGCTTTAAAAAATAATAATATAATGTTCTAAGGCTAAATGTATTTCTTTCTAAAAAGGTGCTTTTAAAAATAGAGAACATTGAAAAGCATTTGAAAACAAAGCATGGAAAACATAATGTTTGTTCAAAGCGTGTTCAACGCTAATTAAAGCCTTTGAACGCGGTTTTGTAAGCAAACTTTGACTTGGCAAATACTTGAGTGTGGAATTTGCTTACGACTTGCTTACTATTTGCTTGCTGTGGTAGAACGATATGAGTATACTGCCGTGGTAAGTAAAAATACAGTGTCTTCCAAGAGACTCTTAAGGAAGACAGTGTTTTAACTGGTTCCATGTCGACTCAGAATCAACTCAACTCAAAACCTCTTTAAAAATTCGTTAAAAGCTATGAAAACAAAAAAAAAATAGCCCATATCATAACCTAACATTATTAACTATTTAACCAATAATTTTTTTGAAGTAAAATTCTTTACGCACGCTTGACTTGAGGGGTAAACTGGCGAATGCGTTACGGAAATTACAGCGTTACGAAAAGTGAAATGCGTTGCGAGGCGAACGGGCTGTATCACATTGTAGAAGCAAGAGAGAGAGCAGCAGTGCACGCGCACATTTTTTTCTCTCTTTCTCTCATAGCTAGTGTATGAAATATTTCAGTCAGTATTTTGAAATACCAGTGACGCGCCAAACGCGGGGGGAGCGGACGTCGATGCGCACGGCTTGATCGGGCGAAGCGAATGATAATAAATTTAAATAAATATTTGTAGAAACTTAATATATGGATATACTTTATACATATAAATATATACATATACATACATATAGATGGAGCTCAAGAAATATTTACTTCAGTCGTGTGGTCTAAAGCATACTCGTATTTATTTTTTTTCATATATTTTAATGACTTTTTAAAGGAGGTGTTGAGTTGAATTCATTCTCAGTTATCCGGTCACCGTTTTAACTTACCAGTGTACAGGCTCCAAACCAGAGTTTTTTTGTGTTGGTACATTTTCACCGGTGATCGGAAGCTCATTAGCTAAAGTAACATGTGTCGTACGATAAGAATACGAGTAAAAGTAACAAACAAAATAAAAATGGTGTGAATAAGATCCCAATCACAAGCTCAAAGAGAGATAGAGAAAGCTTTGTAGTTCAAAGAGTGTCTGTCATTCGTTTCCCACCCTTGACCGTGAGACAAATCGATCAAATAGCAAATAAAATATTGTTCTTCGGTTCAGACTAAAATACATTATCAGAATCGCCATGACGAGAGGCAGGTGCGAAACAAACCTTAAATTCGGTACTCTCTGATAAGATGTTGAAAAGCAGGTTTTAATAATGGTGTATTTCTCAGTAATCTCCGTTTACTTTTACAAGAATCTCGACGGGAAGAGGAAAGTTAAGAGATACCCAGCTATTCAGATCAGGTCACTAAATACGTCTGATTTCGAGCATGTTTTGTTTCTGAATGGTGGTCTTTCACCAGGGCGATACTTGTAGTATCTACCACTTATTGAATTAGACAGAATATAGAGATATTACAAAAAAATCATTGTTCGCCTTTCGCAAGTAGTTCACAATTATACTCGAGTTATTATTATCTACGAATAAAACACGATAAAAACTATACAGTTAAAAATATTAAGCATACATATTATATTATTATGCATTATCAAAAATCACCTAATAAATGATTTCATATCTAAGAAAAACCAATAGAACTGTGAAATAAGCTGCTCCATTGACCAAAAACTAATCTTCGATACGTAGTTAATAATTCTGATTGAAGGATATATGTCTCAATCAAAGTTCGTTCTACCGATTAATCGAAACACACACTTGTACATAATTAACCACACTTGATTGGGCGTAATACCTCACCAACTTCCATGTTCGACACGTGCGTATTATTTCGTAAGCTTAAAGCTGTATCTGCAGAGTATCCACAGCTAAAATCGTTTATAACACGACTGCTTACAAGGTTTGTCTGCTTATAGCAAGATTATTCATTTTTTTATTCACCAGATTTACAGGAACGGGTTTAGTTTTTCCCATAGGAAAAACTAAACCCTTTCATACACTTTTCCATATAAATGATCATCTAGTAAATCCACGTTATGCAAGTGTATTATATAAGTATAATTAATACAAAACAATACAAGAACAACACGTTAATCTACCAAACTATTAAATGGGAATATAATTCACCGTCTCCAGATATTTTCATATCAGAGGGTTCGGCTCTGTGGAATTCCTAATTTGACCGATAAATCCTACTGATCCCTCAATATAAATATTTAAAAAATCTTTCGTAATTCTACATGTATTTAAAATGACTGATGTTTGCATTTTTATATACAAATTCTTATTATTATTATTCATTATTATTATTATTAAGATTGTTCATTATTCATTCAAAGCTTTCAAAAGTGCTAGGACACTAGAAATGTTGTTTTGTTCATTGGTCAGGATGTTAAGTCAGTAATTTTTGTGGACGTTATGGTTTCGCATTCGAAAATGGACATTGGATCGAATACGCTACTCTGGGAGTGCTCTGGAGCGTCGGTAAGCGTCGGTAAGCGTCGGTCTGGTTTGACTTTCATACTCTACATAGAAAAAGGTAAATTGTCTATTAATGTTTATGGTTCACATCTGACATTTACGACAAAGAGCCCGCCTTTGTCTATTAATGTTTATGGTTTACATCTGACATTTACGACAAAGAGCCCGCGTTTTTCTACATCCAAACATAAATATTATTAATTATTACTATTACCACTATTAGAGGCAACGATGGCGGTAAGTTTTATGATTATTTATTTATTGTTTACGTTCGCAAATGTAATTTGTAAGATATCGGAACATTCACAGAAATGATTAGAATATAAAAGATATTATAACCTGCAATTTGCTTTGAACGATGTGTTTTACATGTCAACACATTACGTTATCTTAAAATTACATGTAAAACATCACTATTTGTAGATTTCTTTTCAATTGATGAAATTATTCAATTAGATATTGTGTACAAGTAATTCATATACTGCCCAACAGGCAGTTGGGCAGTATATGAATTGCTTGTCAATTCCTTCCTAAAAATGTAATTTGTAATTGGTATTTGAAATACCTTATGCGGAGGTATTTTGTAATCAGTATTTCAAATATTTGTGGCTTCAAAATACATTTTCACAAAAACATTAAGTGATAGATGGAAAGTAAGCTCCTCACATAGACTAAAAACACTAGAATCCAGAGCAATATATGTGTTATTCTTTTGAGTTGACAATACTGCACGTCAAAGCAAGAGACTTGTCAATTGTCATTTAATGGTTTCACAGTATTCATTCATACGTATTATTTCTAATTTGTGATTCTTAATTCTGTTATTTTCACGAAACTTCTATTTATAATAAATTGAGTTAATGGGGTCACAACGTAAGATTAAATCTGGAATCTGGGCGTCAGTATATCCAGGAGTAACGAATGATTCCTTCCCTCCCAATACGGTGCAAGGTGAAGTTCCGAGAGAGCACTGCTGGAAAAGTCAAAAAGTCTCCCTCAACCAGTCTCTGCCGATGTGGCATGCCAAAGGTTCTGAATGTATTTTGTAATTTTTATTTCAATTACACCAAAGCATGTATTTTGCCCAGCCCGGACTATTGCTAACCGCATTTAATGTTGTTTAATTAGTTTAATGATAACATTTCATGTAGTTATATAGTAATAATAATATTTATAAATAATTCTTTTACAGACTAAAAGGGCTACTAGTGAGCAGATGGATGTTCTGGTGTCATGGCTCGGAGATAGGCCGGCCATGGCATCAGGGAGGTGTGACGGGTTAGAGGCTCGGGTAACCAACAAGAGGGAATGGGACGAGTTGGCCCAAAGCCTTAACGTCATCAGGTTTGGGGCCCAGAAATCGGGCGACAGATGGCAGCAAGTACGTATTTAATAAAATAAAACTATTGAACCTGAAACAAATACCTTACTTAAAATAATCTTATTTTATGGGTTTCTGAATAGTAGTTTGACTATTTATCAATTGTTTCAGACATGGAGGGACCTAAAAACAAATGCCAAGAAGAAGGCATCAAATATCCAAGTGGAGATGAACCGAACGGGAGGTGGATTGGTGAGATTCCCACCTCTCACCCCACTTGATGAAAAGGTCTTGGCCATCATGGGTCGCCTACCCATCGATGGAGTACTGGGAGAGCGTACGCTATACGTTGTATGTTTCAGATCATATTCATGCACGTTTATATTTTAATATTGATGGTGAAAAATCTAATATGCAGTTTATTACTTTCTTGTAGACTGAACTTGAAATCGATGCCCCGACTTGCCAGGTTGTTCCTCAATCGCCTGGCCCGGTGCTTGAGGAAGTTATCTCCACTGGGCCGGTGCTGGCCGAGATACCCGCAACGCCTGGGCCATCTGGCATCAAAAGAAAGGCGTGTAACCAAGGACTGTGTAAGTACTTACGATGAAATGTGCTATGAAAATCTAGTCTCCTTCATGGAAGCAATCTTCCGAATAGGCCCTCCATTGATATGTTTGGTGTAACTCTAAGAGCTAGTACGCACTAGCGGTCAGCCGCGTGGGCGGTTAACCGTGCGGGGCTGACTGCTTTTTTATTTTAATATGCAACCGCTTATATTTCTACGCACTAAACCGCCGAAAAATTCAATCTCAATCCTACTAATCAAGTGCTAAGCCAAAACTTTGGCTAGACACTGCTCAATTGCACAACTATGCTTTTACAATTACACAAGCTTAAGCACGCCTTAATCTAAGGAAGCCGTCCGATTAGGCCTTCGATTGAACCTCAATTACACATTGGCAGTTATAGTCGCATGTGGAGTTCTTCATAACATATGCATCAATCGTGGGGAGGAACATCCACAAGGTTGGTCCATGGCGTTGTCGAAGTTCCCAACATTGTGAGACATTATTGCAAATAATATGTATGTATGACTACTACTCGTAGTTGCTTGATGGGTATGTTTTTGACCCTGAGATCTATTATGTGTGTTACTTATTTCTTGTGTTTTCTATTTATGAAAGTAAATTGGTATTGTTTTAGAGTAGACTCGTTTAATGACATGATATTAAGATTGATGAAAATTTAAATAAAAAGATTAAGTTAACAAAACAATTATCAATTTTTAATTTCTTTAAATTGATCTCACAGTTGGATTTCCGATTGGGCCGTCTTTGTGACCCTCTCCTTCGTCTCCTCTTTAACTTAACCAACAGATTGCAATCTTTAGAGCACAGGCGTCAGGTGCGAATGCTGTCCTTGTTCTACTAATATTACAATGGAAGATGCTCCGAGGAACTAGCGACATTGAACCCCTCGGCACCGGTGCATCAGGGAAATTATTTTCCTCACCAACCTCCTGTGTGGAGTAAAAAAAAAGAGTAAAATCGTATTTAACAAATATATTTATAAAAAAATTACATAAAAATATTTTGCTTTCAGTTGGTAAAAGAGCCATCTCCTTCGACCACAGGTACCTTGTTGCCACTGAGAACATTGAGAGGGAAAAACTTCTTCTGGAAAGAGATAAATTGAAATTGGAGGAGAAGAAAGTTGAGAAGATGGAAGAGTTCGGTGCGGCCTTGCTGGCCGGCATGGGCGCCATGCTGGCCAGCATGGCGGCCAAGCTGGCCAGCATGGACGCCATGCTGGCCAGCTTGGCCGCGCAGAGGCAAGAAGATGCGAAATTCAGAGATGACATTTTAGCTGAGCTGTTGAAACGGAAGTGTAAGATATAATTTATTTACTATTTTGTAAGCCCGCGGGCTTTTACATTGAGTACATAATGATTAAAAAAAATTATACAAGGGTTGCAAAATAAAATGTAAGCACTTAAGCCGGTTCCTCAGTTGTGCCTTGAAGAACCGTAAGTGGGAGATGTCCAAAGACCCTAAGGAAAAGGCTGTACTATGTTAGACATTATAATGGCAACATATTATACTATTATTGTAATTTAATAATATTAACGTAACATTTGTATAGCGCAGTTTTGTGATATTTCACTTCAAGTGCGCTTAACTATAACAAGATTTAAAATAATCCTACAGTGCTCCATACAAGTCCTTACAAAATATTGATAAAGTAATTTTAAGAGGGTATTACCAGAGAATACTGGAAATTAGTCCTTTTTAAATCAAATTCTAGACGTATTGACTCTTTTTTATAAAAAAACATAAATTGATTGTTATTTTATCTGGTACCCGCAGTTTTAAAATTTTGAAGAACAAAGTGTATTTTTAATATACTAAGGATATACCGTTGGTCGTTGGCAGATTTGTTCAATTTTCAAACGACAGATACTATTAAACAACACAAATTTTCAAATCATATACAACAAAATAAATCAATACATAATCTAGTCAAGACAGTTTTGAAAATTTAAATTTTAGTTTAATTAAAATCATTAAAAAATAAATCTGAGAAGGTGTTTTGTGACAAAAATACCTCAGTTTTTCTATTTATTTAAGGTCTTACAAACTAAAATATTTAAAAAAAAATTTACACACTTATTTTGTTTACACATTATTGAAAAATCAGAAATATTTATTATTAAAAAATACTTACAAAAAGTAAACGATATTTAATAATTTATCATTAGTGCGTGTTTATTGCTTACTTGAATGTAGGTATATATTAAAGCAAGTTTTGAATGAAATAAATCGATATAAAATTTTTAATTTAAAAAATTTGATACGGGGAATAATGGATCTTTTATTCTCAGCTGCTGGTCAATCACTCTTGAATAAAGAATATACAGAATACGAGTATAGAAGGCAATGACAAGAGAACAAAAATTAACAATAATAGTGCTGTTATAACACAGGACAAAACAAGAACATTAAAACTAAAATATATTATTATTTATCCAGCGGTTTTGTCTGACAATTAACTACATGAGGGGTTTAAAAGCAAGAACGCCACTCTCCACATTACTGTTTACGTTGTACTCCATTACATTGTACTCCATTACTCTCGCAATTTAAAAACAGATGAGGCAAAACTGACAACATTGTAAGTTTGAAGCCTCAATAATGTAGATGACAAAGAAGTATATAATTTATGTATGGGTGTAAACAATGGGCAAGCAGATAAAATAAGCTCAAATGCCAGAACCAGAGGATGTGATTATTGAAAATGAATTTGGATAGATGGTTAGAGATACTCAAATTTGGCGATTGAGAGTATCAACAAGCTCACGTTGAGTTATCCGACCTTGCCTGAGGGAATCGTTACGTTGATCAATAATATTATTGACTTCTCCAAAATCATCTTCAACGAACAAATCCTCTGGTTCTGGCATTTCAGCTTCAATATCTTGAACTTCTGGCATTCGAGCTTCAATGGCCATATTGTGAAGGACAGCACATGCATTGGCTATCCTCACTGCCATTACTGGCGTGTAATGTAAAACGCGATGTTTTAAGAGACAGCGCCACCTTCCTTTTAAAACACCAAAGCAGCGTTCTATGCAATTCCGGACCCTGCATTGCATTTTGGTGTAATGGTCTTCCGGTGATCCAGGTACCGCATTTAAGATGGGAGTCATCATGTATGGCCTTAAAGGATATGCTGAATCACCTGAAATATTCAAATTATTACATACATTTAAAAAAAAAATTATTAAAAATTGCATACTTTAACAAATGACTTAACACCATAAAAGAAATTTACCTAAAAGCCAGAAAGTTTCTCGGTTATTTTCTGCCAAGGGTGGTTTTAAGGCACTCATTTGCCATATATGCGCGTCATGCGAGGCACCTCCGTACCTCGCATCTATCGCAATTATTTTAAGGTTGGAATCACAAATCTGCGGGGTGGAAAATTAAATAGTATGATATATAATAAGACTATATTATATATTATTTTCTACGTATTTCAATAAACGAAATATTTATTTACCATGAGAACATTCATCGAGTGGAAACCTTTTCGGTTGAAAAATGCCTCTTCATGGACTTTTGGTTTTATTATAGCTATTTGGGTTCCATCTATGCATCCAATAACGCCCGGAAACTGATATTTCTCATAAAATCTGAAAAACGTACAATTTTTATGACACAAATAGACTTACATAGGTACTAAACTATCAATATAGTTTTTTTTATTGTTTTAGAAGAAGCTGAGAGCTGCCCTTGCCAAACGGGAGATTCATTTTATTGATAAGTATGAATACAACATTTTGTTCGATTAGAGTGAATATGATATGATGTTCCACTTTCACCTCCCCCCTCCCCTCTTCCGCTGTCCCCCTTCTCTCGACCCCCGTCACACATTCCCCTTCCCCCTCCCGCTCATGTATTTTTAGAATACATGACACGTTATCAGGACCCATTCCCCTTCCGCCTCCTCTTCCCCTCCGAGTTTCCTTCCCTTCGCGTGTTCCACTTTCACCTTCCCCCTCCCCTCTTCCGCTGTCTCTCTTCTCTCGACCCCCCTCAAGCATTCCCCTTCCCCCTCCCTCCCGCAAGCCCCCTCCTTAATTCCCTTTCGCCCATCCTGCCTTTTTTTCCCTGCCTCTAAACTCCATAAAATACACCCATTTTTCAAACAACTCGCCTTTGACCTATTTCAATTTTTATGCAAATTTCATAATGCCAGAGCTCTTTATTTTGCTATTCTTGACGGAGACAAATCCAACAAATCAAAGATCATAAAAATCGGTCCAGCCGTTCTTGAGTTATAAATGGTATAACTATCCCGACTTTGTTTTATATATTAAGATTGCAATTTAACCGTGTACTTAGTTGTAACATCTCTCCTTTACTGTATGTGTTCTAAATTGTATTTAATGAAACATTTTTTTAAATTTAAAATGAGGAATTATACAATTTGTCCAAATAGACATCTAGGTTGTATTAAATCTTCAATTTACCTTTGATGTAATTAATAAAGTAACGATACGTTACAGAGAAAAACTTCCTTTTATTTCTTTGATAATTGTTGTTTGTGAATAATGAATGCATTTATTTTTGTACTTTTCTAATTATTTTGTTATTTTGCTTTCATGTTCTCGCTTCATCTTCTGAGTCATTTCCTCTGTTGCTGAGAATCGAGACTCCTACTTCAAAAGCCCTGATGAACGAGGATCATTCACTACTCGCGGTTCTTCGCCATCTTCCCAGATGCCGTGATACTTGGCCCCTCCGACATATTGATGTTGTTATATTATGTTATGTTATATTATGCATTTATGTAAAATATATTGCCTAGGTTTTTAACGCTGAATCTCTTTGCGGAGGACGTTTTTTTTCTTAACGTGTCTACACAGATTTTCAAAGCTTTTCCTAGAGCGTAGAAGCATGGACTTTTGTGGAGACTTGTTTATATTATAAATATAAAAATATAACACCACATATACAATTTTAGTTGTTTTTGTAATTCTTATTGTTCCTCCCTTCAACCTCGATAGAGACGATATGCTATAAAATTAATATTACTGTAATCGTAATAAGACTGACCGTTTTTTGCCTGAATTTCCAAAACCACACTGCACTGTGTTTCATCATCGTTATGAAATTCAAGTAAGTGTAAGAAAGACAGAGCAAAGTTAATTGGGTTAGAACCAAAAGGCACAAAGTCAGTGGTAACTACAAACCTACATGGAAGGCATTTGTATAGTCCTCTTCTATTCTATGACTAGTAATTTTTTTATATTTTTTTTTATTTAATTTTATTTAGGAAACAGTTTTACAAAAAATCATTGAACATAACACTCGTGACGCACACAGTGTTAAAAGCGCTAGCGTTATTTGTTATGGCGTATTTCATGGGAATGTATGGCGAGCGATATGCTGAAAGAGGCCAAGCCAACTAACGCTTAATAATGTTGAATGTTTTCAATTCGGTTAATATAAGTTTGGTATTGAGGATTCCAAATGACAGGTGCAAATTCGAGATGAGATCTTACGTTTGCCATATAAAGTAGTTCAAGTGTAAAAGGTTTATTGAATGGTTTTGTGACTCGTAGAATGAAGCCCATTTGTTTTTAGGCTTTTTCTAAAACGTTTTCAATATGATTTCAGTAATTTAGAGATTTTTTCTACTCGTTGGAGAGGAACATGGTTTAGACGGTAAGTATGGATGATTTGGTGACATTTACGTGAAAATTTTATCACATTACATTTATCTATGTTTAGAAATAATTGAATTTCTATGCAATATTTATTAATTCTATTAATATCTTGTAATTTGTTACAATCATCTGCTGAGTTTATGTATTATATATTTAAATCGGCCTTAGACTATGCCTGTGTGTTAATATAATATTCATGTTGATTGATGTGTTCATTCCTCGACACAAGGTGATGGAGATATGACATAATATTACGAGTACATAAAATAATTACACATTAGCCTGTTGTCTGAATATGCCTCAATCAAGATAATTAACAAAATATAATAAATCTGAACATACCCTTGTTTGACAGAATTCCTTTGTTGCTCGGTACTTGGGAATCTGATATGTCGACCCATGATTTGGTTAATAGCCGACACGATCTCATTCATGTGTCGGCTTACAGACTTTTGCGATAGACTAGAATGAAAGTCATTTCCTACTATTTTTTGATACGACCCTGTTGCAAGGAACGACAGTGTCGTTAGAACCTTAAAAATAAATAATATATTATAAGTATAGCAAATACATCAAAAAATAAGATAGGCAGAAAGAAAACAAGACTATAACTGTTTATTTCATGTTAAAATTTCGATTTTATTTCCGGGAGTCCTGGGGACTCCACCAGGTAAATTATGTATGTATGAAATCACCGGGTAAATCAAGGGTTAAGTGAAATGGATTAAGATATCAATTTATTCATAGAGGAATCACGTAAAGCCAGTTAATAAAAACTATTTATAAAAAAACACAACAACAAAGCAAAACCTTAGCAAACGCCATCTCTTATGCCATTTATACAACAGACGAAGCCTCGAGTAGCACCACTGTGACCTGCTTTTAACATGTTCATACCTCAATTTACCGTCCACCATTATTCCAAGGTTGTGCGCAGCGTCAACAAAGGGAACGGTGGCTTCATGTATTTTTACAACATGTCCTCCATTCCTTACACATGATATTTTTTGCTTAGTTCCCATTAATAAAGCAACAGTTTTTTGAGGATTGAGAAGTAATACTCCCGTGCCCAAGTGCAAACTCTACGTAGATCATCCGTTACCATATCCACCGCCAGATGAGCGTTACTTATGTCAAATGATAAATATTATTGTGTGTCATTTGCGACATATAGTATTTAATAGATTGCATTATGTCAGCGGCATATATAGCAAAAAACAATGGCCCCAGTATCAACCCCTGCGGTACCCCTCGCGTTATCTTTACACGATGAATGTTTTAGAGCCCCATTGATTTCCCTGTAAACTGTGTGCTGAGTTCTATCTTTGAAGTAACTCTGAAACCATTTTATTGTTTCATCGTTAAAACCAAAGTAACGCAACTTTCAAACAAGCAATGGAATGCTCAATAAGTCAAAAAATGTAGAGAAATCTAGAAGAACTAATACCGAGGCTTTGCCTGCATCATTGGAGGTAAGAATATCGTCTGTAATGCATTGCAGAGCTGTTGTGCTGTGACCTTTACGAAACCCCGATTGATGACGAGATATAATCCCGCAAGTTTCAGTGTTGACTATTGGTCAAACACAACTTTTTCGAGTACTTTGGATAATGCTGGTATTATGCTGCTCGTTCTGAGATCACTAAGACTAGTGAAAAATTAAATAATTTCATATTCACTTTGAGTTCCAAGGGCACTGCGGTTGTTCGTCTACGTACAGGGAGTATTGGCCGCAACTCCTCACACAAAGCTCTGTATAGGTCCTGGGACAGCCTGTAGTTTGCCACAAATAATGTGACAGGAATAGTCAAAGGGTTTGACAGATCCCTTAACTGTCGTCTTTGGACTGACTCATTTCTCAGCTCTTCCCTGCGCAGAACTCTATTTAAAAAATGCAGACGCAAATAATTGTCCATTGAAGATTGGCTGTGGCTAAAATAATATTCATAAATTATTAGCAGACCCGCACCCTTTTGGTACATAATAATATAATAAAGGAAAATATTTCCTTAACTTCCTAAAACAAACAACTATTTTCTAAGGAGAGGTTATGTCACAAAATTCCATTTTTATTCAAGCTAAAATTTTCTTATAAAACGAGTCTTTGCCGGGTTGGTCTACTGCGAAAGTTTCGTTTCTATCGAAATACGCACAAAATACTGAAATAACCCAAACTAAGAACTATTTTGTGCATTTAAAAAGTGGTTTCTTATAGTAATTGCTGGAACGAAGTGCAATTACAATATTCTGTGCCTAAAAGTGCGGCGATTTAGGTAAAAACATCTACCAACCCGGTTGATATGTCGTTAATTCGAAATAAATCATATTACTTACCTTAAAACCACTTTAAAACAATTAAATTCGTTTTTATTAACTTCAAGAAAAATGTCATTCGGCGATGTGTCAACTCAAAACGTTAGTAAGGATTCCAAGCCGGAGGTCTGTTGAGCTGTTTTGTGAATCAGGAAATGAATGCGTCTCAGACTCACACATGGGACGTAGAGATTACCAAATTCAACGAGAACTGTCAAAACACAAGGAGAGACGCCCGGCGTCGGCCGAGAACGAGACGTATAAACGTAGAGACTACCACTGATTGCGAAACTTTGCGAAACTGTAAAAAATATGGGTGTGTGCGTAAAAAAACGTAGTCACGGATGTTTGTGAGAGGTACTGACTTCGCACCCAGGAGGCCTAGTCTATATCTCTCACAGCGCCCGTAACGCGGGTTTAGCTACGTCACGAATCCGTATTAACCCTCCTCTGACCGTGCTAAAAACTTTCTCGCGCTCCGATGCTGTACACTCAGTAAATATTAGTGTAATGTATTTATTTATTCCAACACATAAATGTATTGTGGAGGAATACCTAAAATGTTAACTCTATGTTTAGTATATTTACAAAGATATTTCAGTAAAACAAACCGTGACCGCTTAGTTGACAGCACCGTCAAGAAAGGTTAAACGGCAAACGTGCTTGTTTGTGAAACCCAAAGATCGAGACTAGGCCCCCAGAAGTCCACTGGAGTTACGCGTCCTCAATATAAGGTATACATAGATTTAGTAGAAAATATACAAAATAAATTTTCGAAACATTTACTTTTAAAATACAACAAAACTACAAATAATATGTTAACACTACAAAAAAGACGCACATTGTCGGATCTGTTGTTTCTATATAACCTGCTTAATAATATTATTGATAGTCCCGAATTACTATCCGTCATTGGTTTAAATGCTCCAATGCGGCGTCCCAGGCACACTTCTCTTTTTCATATAGAAGCCCACAACACCAATGCAGCAAATAACTCACCAATAACTTGCGCAATCACAACTTATACCTATTATGAAAAATTATTAGAATTAGACATTTTTGACGATTCATTGCAAACATACAAAACCAAATTATTAAATTTCTTGTCATTTATTAAACTTTAGTGAGCACATAATTTTTGATTTTAAAACGTAACTTTTTCTCCACCTTTCATATCGCTCTTTCATTTTTGTTATGATTAGTCAACCCATGTTTGATTCTTTTCATTAATTTCAGCATAAATATGTTTTAAAACCCAGACGAAATTACTTAATGAGATTTACGTAATAGGTACAAAACCAGATATATTTTTTTTAACATAATTTAAAACTTATATTTAATGTACTGTGTATATCTTATATATCTTATAAATAAATAAATAAAATAAATTACGATTGAGGTATCCGATTTACAAGAAATATTTACGTAACTTCGAGAAATGTTTTCGGTAGTGAAATATGTGAAGGCGTACGGAGTATCTATAGTTAAAATCGTTTACAAGGAGTCTGCTTATAGCGACTGCTTACGAGACTACGGCATCCCCAATAGGGGCGTGTTGTGAGGCTGAAGGAAGTGGAGAGGGGAAGGGGATGGGGAAGAGGTAAGTGGGGAAGTGCCAGGCTGTTTAGATCTGGTCACCAAACACGGCGACATCCATTTCAAGAAATGTTTTAATTCTGAATGGTGGTCTTACACCAGGCCGATATTGAGAGTATCTTCCACCCTGGAACATGCTGCAAATTTATTATATATTATTTTTAATAGTTAATAACACAAATTAATCAAATAAAATTTATTTGCGCACGCTATGTTCGAGCCTGCGACCTTCGGATTGGGAGTCAAAAGAGCTTTACCCCGCGACCACGTCGGTCGTCAAATTGATTCAGAAGAAATATTTCCGATAGATGTAATCAAAAATGAGGTCAATTAAATGCGGGCTGCCTATACCACCATTTACAATTTAGATATATATTAGATGCATAAAAAACTTTCTAAGATAAAAATGTAATTTAGTCGAAGTTTTAAACATGTTTATTTGTGTCATTTCTAAAGCTTTCATTGAATCTTCCAAGTCACTATCAACATCGATGTCGTTATAAACGAATTTGACTGTATTATTCAAGTAAAGATGACTTGTTAGTAGATACGCAATACCAATGAATGATTCACTTGATAATAGGAATTTATTGCTCGTAGCAATGAGCCTCGGTCCAGGGGAACGAGAAAAACGAGACTAAAGATTTAAATCTATTTGGCTGGGCTCTCAATAATAACTGCTCCAGAAATTTAATGTGTCAATCAATTATTCCGGAAAGCACTTAATGTTTTCCATTTCGGTGTAATGGCAAATAATGATTTCCAAGACACTGAGTTTTCACTATGAATTATTTCGTAGCCACCGTCTTATCGGCGACAGAATAAATTATAGAAAGTTTTTGGTAATTAAAATATTCTTCAAAAAACATGATTTTATGTTAAAAAGGTTTACTAGAGTGATTATTGAGAAAAATAATACATTATTAAAAAAAAACATTAAAAAAAAGTCATCAGAACCAATATTTTTTTCTTCACATTTTTACTCCAAATAATGTCAGTAATCACTCGTTGAAGTAAGTCAAGTAGGTCACTTAACATCATGTACGTACATTTACGTTATGATATTTAGTAAAAGGGTACCAACTTGCCAAGTCGGTTGAGAAGTGTAGTTTTCGCAGATCGTAGAAATCCATTCAACATATAAAACGTACCTACTTATATTTTTCACATTTAGTTAATTATGTTATGTATTGTACACTTATTATTATACTCCTGAAATATTTACATACGCATGTAAAAAAAGCCTTTAAGGCTTTAATAAATAAAATAAAAATATCATACTTAGGTACCTACCTATAAAGGTAGGTTTACAAGATCCAACCTCACCCTTTCAATTAACTTCTTGCATAGCAAGATGGATGATAAGGAGCAGGTCGATGCTATGTATACAGACTTCTCTAAGGCCTATGACCACGTAATTTACTCAATTCTTTTGAAAAAACTCAGCCAACTTGGTATACACGGTGACCTGTTTAGATGGATTAAGTCCTACATTAGTAATCGAAATCAGGTAATCTTAATTAATGGCGTCCTCTCAAAGTCTTTTAAGGTAATATCTGGTGTCCCGCAAGGTTCTCACATAGATCCGCTCTTGTTCAATATTTATATAAACGATATTGGATCATGCTTTCAAAATTCCGAATATAAGCTGTACGCTGACGACATGAAAATATTCAAAGCTGTGCATTCTCTCTCTGACTGTGAAGCGCTACAGAGTGACTTAGATAAGCTTTGCGAGTATTGTAAAGTTAACTGTTTAGATATAAATGTTTTGAATTTTTTTTTTTTTTTATAGAAAAACCTCGCAAGAGTCCCAACTGCTCCCTTCTGGAGCCAGTGAGACTATGGCATCCCCAATTGGAGTATGTTGTGAGGCTGAAGGTACGTGGGGAAGGGAAGGAGACGGGGAAGAGGAAGGTGGGAAAGTACCTGGCTATTCAGATCTAGTCACTAAACACGGCTAAAGCCATTATTAAGCAACGTTTCAATTCTGAATGGTGGTCTTACACCAGGGCGATACTGAGAGTATCTTCCACTCTGGAACGTACCGCAAATATAACATATATTATTTTTATTAATTAAATGTGAAATAACACAAATTAATCAAATAAGATTTATTTGCGCACGCCGGGTTCGAACCCGCGACCTTTCGAATGGGAGTCAAGTGTCTTACCACTCGACCACAGACGGTCGACGAATGTCACACTATGAAATTCACCAGAAATAAACATATGATTAAGTACGCTTATTCACTCCACAATAAACCTGTCATCTCTAAAATGATTGTAAAGATTTTGGCGTTTTCTTTGATAGCAAACTTATATTTAATAAGCACATCGACTCAATCGTTCATAGGTCGTACAAAATGCTTGGCTTTGTTCTTCGTATAAGTAAAGTTTTCGGTAACATTGATAGCATCGAAGACATTGAAATCAGGTTTATAAAATATCTTACCTTCAAATTCATCAATAACTTGGAATGTACATTTCAAACTTTGCAACAAAGGCGGGCACTAGCTGATTTAACATTTATACACAGAATTTTAAATAATAATATCGACTGTAACGAACTACTATCCTTAATTAATTTCAATATACCTTTAAGACGTACACGACATACTGCACTGTTCCACACGCTTAATTTCAAAACAAATGCAGCAACTAATTCGCCAATTAACCGTGCTCTTCATACATTCAATAATATTTGCCTAAATTCTATTATCCGATTCACTGCCCAAATTTAAAAAGCGCATTATGTCAATGATATAAACTATTCAATACGCATACATTTCTCACACCTACAAACCTACTCACACATGCACACGCACGTACATATACACTATGCACAGCACCCGGTAATTACAAATAAGACATTTAAAGAAACATATCATAGGTACCCACCATGAAATATCATTTAATATCTGTAAACAATCTCATCACTGTAACCAATGTACTGTATGTTTCTGCAATATAAAATAAATAAAAAAATAAAAAAAATAATCATTTATTATTTTGAATGGATAAACTGATGTTTAAGACAAGATTTTTATGCATAACACAGAGGGTAACAATTATTATAATTTTTTAATTGATAAACTAATGTTTAAGACAAGATTTTTTATGCAAGCACAAAGGGTAACAATTATTATAAGAAATAATTGTTAGCCTGAAACCCATCCATATTGAAAAAATCTCCCTACAAAAAATGTAATAACCGATAGGTAATTGTTGATTGAAACACTAGGTATATATTGAATCATTTGGCGGGTAGGAGGTAACCCGCCGTAGCTTAATGGTAGAGCTCCTGACCGGCAATCAGAGGGGTGCGGGTTCGAGTCCTGTCGGCGACATGCATCTTTTCTCGGGAGATTTTTTCAATATGGATGAGTGTTTCAGGCTAATAATTATTACTTATAATAATTGTTACCCTTTGTGCTATGCATAAAAAAATCTTGTCTTAAACTTTATTTTATCAATTAAAAAATTATAATAATTGTTACCCTCTGTTTATTACTTATAATAATTATTACAAGCAATAATTATTATAAGTAATAAACAGAGGGTAACAATTATTATATTTTTCAATGAGTGTTTTAGGCTAATCATTATTGCTTATGATAAATAATCATCGCTAATAACTAATAAAGTAGCTTGTTGAAAGGAAAAACCGTTTCACCTTCGACATCGAGCCAATAAAAAACTGTGCGACGTAAGCCACAAGTACACGAGACTTATTTATTTATGACTTAGTATGTTTAAAGGGTGCATTACGCCAAGTGCTCACGATCCTAGGGGATGAAGAAGCAAACAGTTTGTTTTTCAAATCGAAACGTCGCCACTCATTCAGCCAGAGGCAATAATAACAATAACAGAACACATTTGCATTTTAATAAGAATCGTGGCTGTTTCTAGACGAGCATAAGCTTTGAATTCAATTAATAACTGTTTTTACAGGCGGACTGCGGTATGATTTTATCGTATTATTTGTCTTGTACCTGCAAAAGTTTCAACTGCGAAAGCGCTTTGGGTTTTAATTAAAAACATACAAACTGTAACGAGATTTTAGAAAAGTACGTGCATGTAGGAGGATGAGTGCAGAAGTTTTAATTAATTTGAAAATAACCGAAATGTATAAAAAACTCACATTGATAATAATCCAGCAAAGTTGGTAATAAAGTAATAACATTTATGTAGAGTGCAAAATTAAAAAAAAAAAAACCAGTAGTACGAGTATATGTAACATGAAAATTCGCAAATACAACAAAATCCATAAAGTGGTTTCAGGTTGTGCATTTGGGAAAATGTTGTTGTTTTAGAGAATTCAAACAAATAATTTTAGTGGCAGTGATTTCGTAGGGCAATTCAACAAATTTCAATAATAAGACGTTTTTAGATTTTCACGGCCAAAAATTTTTCGTTGTTTGTTTTTGGGGTGTTATACCGTGCTGCGCGGCATCAGCCGGATCTGTCCTAATGATGGACACTGCAACGCTGTCCGAAACGTCGACTAAAGAAGGAGGTAGCGCAACACGGCATAACACCCCTAAAACAAACAACTTCAATAATAATATTTAAGTTTTATTCAAGTTTTTTTATTTTTCAAGTACTGTAAAACAAATGGGAATGGAACAACAACAGAATTTAATTAGATTTTCACAGAACTGGAATATTCTTTTTTAAATTTGATGAATTGTTCAGACTCCATGGAAAAATTTGTAAATAAATACTTTGACAATTAAAACATATTTTTAACAGTTGATGTAACTTTCCCAATAATTTAAAATAGTTGGAAAAAAAATTAAAATTTCGGTTAAAACAGTATTCAATAAATACTTTTTTAATCATCTAGTTAATATTCAGAACATAAAAAAAAAACTTAAGAGAGCTTTGTGATAAAAAATATAAGGGCAGCAAGACTTTGTAAAATGAATTTTGATTATTTATCGAATTATTCGCATAGACTTAAACAGCACGAAGGCTACGAAATAATCAAAAGCTGTTACTATGAAAATAAAATCAAACAGTTGCAAAAAACTTTAATATAAACCAAGTCAACGATGAAAAGTCGATACAATGTCCTTAGGCAGACAGTTCTCCGATTCAAATAAAGGGAAACAGGTATGAAATGATATTGTTTGTAACTCAAAACGACGACATTTATTCCACCGAGGGCAATAAAATGTATGATTTACATTTAAATTAGATTCCTTTCCGCCTCAGGCCTTCCTGTGTTGTTACGTCAGCCCGTGATACGCAAAACAATATGGAAGCAATATTTTTAAATTACGTGTTTTAGCCACAACAAAATTTACCACGGTCACTTTGATGAATGTAAAATTATTGGGATTTACATACAATTTTCTTTTTTCTTTATTTTATTGGAACAGTCGACTAAAATACTATATAAACACAACACGTGGTGACTGGGAGGATTCAGTATCACTTAAGCCCCCGCTTTTCGAATTTCTACCGATTTATAACATATTTCCCGTGAGCATGATTACCGTTATTTTTAAGAGTTGATAATATCTAAACATTTGCCAAGTAAAACGTTACTTATATGACATTTCCTCGATAGAAAAAAAAATTTAATTAACATGTCATGGGCATGAAAAAACACTCTGGAGATTTTTGCTTTATATTAAGTGTAATGCATGCTTAATCCACTGGCAGACTAGTTATTGGGCTTCTTCAATAATAATTATAAGTAGAACAATACTGTTTATTTATAATTATACGTGTTTACAATAATAATATTACTGGGTCTTGGCCACCGGCTTCAACGGAACTAGAAAGTGAATCTGCCGCTAAGAGAGCTGTTTTAACGGCTATATTCCCTAGGTTCTCTTCATATAAAGGCTCCGTCAAACAGGAGGCGTACTTACGCGCGTCAAGGCGTTAAAACGTCCCGGACGTATAACGCTGTGTTGTGTTGTACTGAACATGTCTAAACCGGTCAAACAGAGCGAGCGTGTAGCAATACGCGAAACTCTGCCGCCGCGGCAGAACGCCACGTTGTATTTTTGTTACAAAATTTCCCTTGACGCCGGGAGTTGTTTCTTGACTGTGGTAAAAATGGTTGCTGAAAAGTTAATTGAATGTGTCTGAAAACATCCTTGTTTGTATGACACTAGGAACAGTGCATTTGTGGTGCATTGGCTTATTTGGTGTTGCAGAAGTGAATGCAATTCTTCGAAGCACTCTCGTGACATTGAAAGAAGTGATCTTCATGTGATGAAAGCTCCCGGAATAAATGACGATATTCTCCGAATTCTTTCATCTTCTTATTAATATCATGCACCCATATTCTATTACTAAGGGAACGTAATAATGCACACAGCAGTAACAACTTATGTTCATCTGAATCGATGGACATCGTGGCGAAGACCGACTGACAGTAACTGACGCCGAATGCTCTGGCTTGCGCGTCGAAGCCGTTCAAATAGAAAGTACGCGACGTTACGCTGACGCCTTGACGCGCGGTAAGTACGCCTTCTGTTTGACGGAGCCTTTAGTCCCCGACATCTGAAGGTAATTGGCGTAACCTACTGCCATCTATCCAAAGCAATTCAAACACACTACACTTCATTAAGTAAGTCATGCTTTATTAAATATTTACACTTAAGCGCTTTAATTATATTCGATTTATGATATAAGCGCTCCCTCTAACACTCATAAACATATCTTCCTTTCAAACCATTCTTCCTCTTTCTCTTTTTGAAAGCTTACTACGGAACCTTAAGTGATTTTTTAAAGGTGTAATTCTCGGTTTTCAGCTTTAACGCCTTTCAAACGTATGAAACAAAAAAATCACATTTCTTATAGTGCCAGATAAGGTGTTCATAAATTAATATTATCTTTTGTTGTTTGTTCTTTTTTACATTAACTCCACACAGGAGGCTCTATGGAAAATAAATTCCATTAGGGCCTATATTATCTTTGGGGATGCTTTGTGGAGAGTCCTTTTGTGGGACGGAAGGAGTGAACCTGGGTCTTGAAAACCCCACATGATGTAGAAGGGAGGAAACACAGAGGCCGGCAAATCGTTCCACAGCCGAGCTGTTGAGCTACTCAAGAACGAAGCATAGAAGCGTACAATTTCATGAAACAAATATCAACCGTGTATAAGTTTAATGAACCATTCTCACATTGTATAAATTGTTACATTAATCCTTGTGGCATTTTAATCTTATTATTATTTTTTTGACGTCAATATAAATAATAATGTTTTACTAATAGCTTTCAAATATTGTTTGTATTTCTTGGGTATAAATTATGTAACGTCTTTTAAGATTGCTGGTGAATTGCATGGATGCGTCGAAATCGGTAGCAGAAAAATAACAATAAAGTAACAGATGTACTTTTGGAATAAAGCTCTTCAAAACAAAAACTCTTCAAATAGTTTAAAAAAGATAAAGGTATAGATATATACAGAATATGTATATTGTGTAAAATCGCTAGTTCCCGGTACAGAATAAGGAAATTTCATTTCCTTTATTGCACACACAAGAATTTCAATTTCCGATAAAGAATTGAACGATAATCCTAAACGTAAGGAACTTCACAGAGTGTAGGTACTGCAGAGAATGTAGATTGTAGAACCATAAAGGCGGTAAAAGCGGAGTAGCCTAACGTAAACACAAATAGAAAGCTATTCAGTATCGTGGGCGAGAGCTTTTCCTGCCTACCTTCCTGCACGTAGAAAAAAAAAACTCTTTGTGGATTGTTAGCCCATAGAGTAAAATAGGCTTTTTGCTTCGTTAATGTACGGAGGATTATTTTTTAAAATATGGTTCTCCCAGGGGACTCACGTGTTGCATATCCTTTTAGATTATTACCCCATTTTTAATTTTACGTTTCATCCGTACTTTTAGCCCCTTTGTTCATGCGACTATTAATTCTATTCAATTTGACTGTCGGCAACCCGGGCGTTTCTTGTGAAGAATTATTCTGATAATGTTCGTAAATTATCCGCCCCAGTAGACGATGTCTTTTCCGGGTTATAGTACAAAAAATTAAAAATATTATTAAAAAAGGAGTTATTTAGAATTTATACAAAATAAATATGATAAACAAAACTATGTGAATCAAGCGTAAAACAAGAGACAAAAGTGTATAAAATATAACCTTAAAGAGTATATATACATGGTGTAACAGGACTTACCCGAAGGACCCAGTGATTTCGGACATTATTTGAAGTGTAAGTGAACATTTTGGTCTCCGGTGACATTATTTAAAAAAAAAAAATCTACAGAAACATAAAAAATCAGTAGGTATTGGGAAGTTGGGGGCGGGGTGAGGTTGGTTATTTGGCTTAGTGACCAGTGACGACATGTGGAAGAATTTTTTTGTTGTTTTTTGATTTTGAAGAAAAAGTATTTGGAAAAAAAAGACATCTAAAAAGTCGCCGGAGTCCAAAATTTCATTTACATTTTTTACTCCAAATAATGTCAGGAAACACTGGTTAAAAAGTAAGTCAAGTACGATTCTTAACACCCTCTTATATAGGACATTAAAAATAATGATTTAAAAATGTTAAATTTTTTAAAAAAATATAAAAAATCATGGTGAAAACTTAATTTCCGTGAGATTTTTTTTTGCGATGTATTTACTTGAATTAAACATTTGACGTTTTCATTATTCAAATTGACTTTGTTATTCCATGCTCATTGATGAACAACGTGCCTTGAATTCAGTTTCAGCATATTTTTCAAGTATATGTGAAAAAAAGGCTATAATTAAAAGTCACAATAAAAATAATTCTAATCCAGGTACTAAAAAAATATATAAAAGTAATACAACATAAGCATCTACTAGTTATGGAGGATCCTAGAGGCGATGCATTACGTCGTGTAAAATTTGGGATCAGACCACTAACAATAAAACTCCTTATGTGGATGGCGATAAGGTTTACATTCCCGTATAACCCCAGCAGTTTATTTTGATTTATTCAAGAAAAAAAACATCGCCAAAAAGTGTATTATAATTTATTTTCCGGAGATCAGTAGCAAATATTTAATGATTTTACGATCACTCTCTAAAGAAATTAATTTTACACGTAATACAATAATGCAGTTTTTACAGGGCTGATACTTTATTTTTTCTGGGTTGATAAAGACTAATAAATATACTCAATTAGGCAAATTTATGTTCTATTAGAAGTAGTTAATTAAATCATCAAAAATATTTCTAAGCGACCTAACTTTTAAACTAAAATCACATGATTTTTTATTACTTAGTACATATGTACTGCACCTCCTTAATTTATTTTTCATCATTATTTATTAATATAGGTTTTATGAAAATATTTTTGGAAAATGATTATATTTTAATTAACACTTGTAGTATATATACAATAATTTTGGTGTTGTAAAAGGTTTGGCCTGTCATAGAGGGCTAAACGCCGTATGGTAATATAACTTTAACGTTATTACGTTATTAGTATTCAAATGCACAATTTCGAGTACCCTGATGTATCCAAATTCGACAAAAGGCTTTGATGGCTGTACCACATACAACGTACGTGTTATTAGGCCATCCCCATACCCGTAAAAAGGCAGTATAAAGAGGGGTGTACTCACGGTTCAATGGCTTTGTTCCAGTTGATGATGTATCCACTGAGCACGAAGGTTTCTATGTGCACGACGTGCACGTTGCCTCGCTCCGTGCCCACGTGCAGCCATTTAGACTGCAGGGGGAGGTGCAGGCAAGTGATTCTGGAACAAAAAATATACATAAATTAGTTAAACATGTAAAATAGAGTTGACAGTCAAGTAATTTATTATTCGCATTGCCAATGAATAATTTTTTCTCTTGGTACATTATCACACGATGACTTATTAAAACAGTTAAAATAAATATAACAAATAATAATAAGACAATTTTCGGAACTTTTTAATATTTTTTTGAGACTACATATACGTACGTACGCAATGGAAAACAAACAGTTTCGAGCTGAAAAAAGTTGCTTTGGTTTAGAAATCCCAGAGAGCTGAGTAAATTTCATGACGTCGCACCTCACAGCTAGAGACATTTGCTACTTCATACAATCAAATTTCAGATTTTAACGGTATTTTGTATTGTATTAAGGATTAACGCGATTAATTAAAATCGAATTTTATTATCGTCCATGATTTTCTTTCTGTATTCGAAGTTAGACTATTAATGCAGAAAAAAAGGATACAGTATTTCCAGTTACGAGATTTTCTGACAACAGCATTCAAGAAAATATTCATCGAATGTATGAAATGAGTGGTTTTTGTAAGTGTTTTAAAAATTAGAATTATTCGCATTTCTTTCAAATTCTACAGAATCAATAGCTCGAAAACGTTGAATAACAAACATGCAACTAAAAAGCAATATGTGACTTTTTTTATACGATTAAATAAATAAATGCCGTTTGAATAAATAAATAGAGAAAAAGAACCAAGCGAAAATAATCTTAAATGTTGATAATAAAAAAAAACGGCACGAGTCGTAGGAAAGAAAAAAGAAGAGTCAATTTGGGTAGATCATTATATTATCCATGTTCCACAATCAGTTAGTTAATTTAAAAATAAATGTAAATTTAAAATTGAATTTAACTTATGAACTTAGAACGAAAAAAAAACAATTGAAATATTTGAAGTTCTGTTGCTACTTTTTTTTAAAACTTTTAATTATTATCTAATTCTCAAAAGATGTTTATAAGATGGGAACGATTGAATTATTTGTGTAATTAATTAGCATTAGCAAGGTTATTATTTGTCAGACACCCTTTCAAAAGAACTTCAATCAAAATAGGAGAGAAAGTAAATGGTTTAAAATAATTAAAAAATGGAAAGAATTGATTACGGATGGGATGAAAAGGAATATTTTTTATGTTGGTATTGCACATGAGACCCAACTGCTTACAATATGGCATCCCCAATTGGGACTGAGCCTCACAACACGCAGGAGAAGGAGACAGGGAAGAGGAAGGTGGGGAAGTACCTGACTGCAACAATATGTTCTCATGTAGAAAAGAAAGCGATTTTTGCACTCGTTATTATGTACATCAATAAAGAATTTCCTTAGGTTTTTTTATTCAAATATATGAAAAAACGTGTTATAGGTAGCAGATGTTGAAAATAACCGAACAAAAATATCAGACAATCTCTGGAATAGGTTGAGAGACATGATTTGTATTTGAATATAGCTACCCATAACTAATAAAAAAATAACGAAGATTATGAACTCACTGTCAATGAAGTCGAGAATTGACCAATGGTTCATTTAGCTACGGTATCTTCTTCCCCCTTTTTACCACACTAATTTCTAGAACCTTTTCTCCTTAAAAAAATTCTATAAACTCATTTTTTTTTGACTGAAGATTGAACTTTCCTCTCTGGAGTTAACAATGCTATCAACTAAGCCAATTCCCTAGAAATCTGAACAAAAACGAAATTTATTTCTTATACTATTTACTATTACATTTGCAATCACTTCCAAATTACATTTCAAACCTACACTCAAGAAAATATATGTACACAGTTGAAATTTTCACATGAAAACGGCTCGATCCTGAGTTTAACAGTTCGGATGTGGAACAATTCACCGGTCTCTGTGTTTCCCCCTCCTACAATATGCGTCTCTTCAAGATCCAAGTTAACTCCTTCCACTCCTCAAAAAGACGGTCCACCCAGCCCCTCAGGGCCTTTTCCATCTTCAAAGATGACATAGGTCCGGAAATAATTTTTCTCAGGGCCTTCTGTGTGGAGGAAAAGAAATTCAAATAGATGCATTTTAAGATAACACAAACATAAAAAAAATCGCCAAAATAATTTCCACTGTGAAATTCAATTTAATAAAAGAAAGGTTTACCTACAAAACGATGTTAGTAATATGATCGTGTATACAGGAAGTGACATTATTCGAGTCAACACGGTACAGGCAGTCTACCCCGTAGGTGTCGGCATATCTGACTATCAACCCCCGCCTCTCAATAAGCAAGTAAATTTCCTCCCAGGAATCGTACATAATAACTAGTCAGTGTCAATTTGATTCATATCTCTATCTATTCTATACCAACGCCTGTCATTTAATGGTATCTTGACAGCATTGTGTGAAGATATCTCTAACTTAGGGGGGCAGTCTTCCCGTTTTACTTAGATTATATTATGCACGATGAAGCAGAGTAACGATGAAAAGACTTTAAGATGTAATTTTTTACTAGAAAATATAACTTAAATACTTATTATCTACCGTATTTAGTATAAGTACCGCCGCCCCGGCAACCATTATTGGATAGCCAATACCTCTGCCATAGGTTCCTGCAAGTGGTGCGCTACGTTTGGTGATTTAGCAGGGGTGCTCGGAATCATCGGTTGAAGTGTGTTCAGACCGTGGTGGCGGGAGCGCCTGACCAACAACTGCGAGGCGAGCTGGATCGGAAGAGGCCGCAGCGAGGGGGATGGATGCATACGTCCGTCACTCCTGGACACACCGAACCCTAGATTCCTACCTACCCCTTAAACCATTTTCCTTTCCAGAATTTATTTTCATTCTTTTGCGTAAAAACACCCTACTGATCCCTCAATATAAATAATTTAAAAATCACTGAAGAAGAAGATAAGAATAATAATCTAATTTTTTTAAATATGAAAATGCACAACAAACAGAAATATAATAAAAGATAATGGTCGCAACTGGGACTAGAACCCAGAACCTCACGTCTTACCGGGACATACACCTCTACCAATTGGGCCACTGCGATCTATTATGAGACTGTCAAATTGTCAACTTCATATTTCAAAATTCAGAATAACAATATTATCTTCGACTAATGTTCTTTTTTCCATATGCAGCTACCTTTATTATTGGAAACAAGTATTCAAAGAATGTATTTGTTACCTAGATAGTGCCTCAGATAAATATATCCGATTTTATCAATTACGACAGTCTCATAATAGATCGAAGTGGCCAAGTTGGTAGGAGGTGTATGTCCCGGTAAGACGTAAGGTTCTGGGTTCGAGTCCCAGTTGCGACCATTATCTTTTATTATTTTTCTGTGTCAGGAGCATTTTCATATTAAAAAAAAAGATTATTATTGTTATCTTCTTCTTTAATGATTTATTACATTAATGGGAATAACCTTCAAAAGTTAAAAAAAAGAGTTTTTCTTTAAAAAAAAAATGAATTAAAAAATCTTTTGTAATCCTACATGTATTTAAAATGACTGATTTGTATTTTTGTATACAAATTAATTGACAAATCTAATATGCCTACATTTTTAATGAGAGAGCTAGGTATAATGCCAGTAGCCGAAATAACAATAACAATATGTTAATATTTTTATGTCTGAGAATGCCAAATTCTTTTAATTTCATTTTCTAAAACTGTGTACTTTCTTATTTTTTATTGTAATATTAGAATTTTTTTAATATGCACAAAAAAAATATTTTATATAAAAAAACGATTTGGACTGACCAACACAGCAAAATCCTTGTATCTCTTTCGTCGTTACAAGTTTCCGATAGTGTCATTGGGTTTCTATGGAGCTCTGCAGGAGTAACGTCGGTGGTTTTGAGTCTAGAACTGAACTTCCGGCGGAAATAGCAGCATTTCCTTTTGTTTTCTCAGCAAATAATAGCAGTGGCTCTTCCAAGAAATACGAGCATCGAGGAATCGAAATCCTTACACTGCAAAGCTGTAAATGTGTTTTATTGCAAGCTACACGATTTTACGACTATGTCAATGAAACGTAAAATACACCCTAAAAATAAAACTGTAAAAATTAGGTAAGGGTGTTTGGTCTTAAAAATGCTGCGGTAGAAATTCAATGACGTAATTTTTTAAAACGAAATAAAATAGCAAAGTAAGCAGAGCTGTTTGTTTATTTAATAGTCTAATTAATGTAATGATTTTTTTTTTAATTCGATATCAGGAAAAGATAAAAAAAATAAACCATATTTGAGGATTCATTACAAAGAAAAACAAATGACGGAGATGGTGGAGTAACGAGTTTCTCTACAAATTTACAAAATCCATATATGGACAGTAGAATTTTAGACCGAATCCGGGGTCGAGGGGTAAGGCTTTCTAATAGAGATCCGGAGGTCGCGGATTCCAATCCCGGTGTGCGCAAGTAAATTTTATTTGATTGATTTGTGTTTTCACAATTTAATCGTTTCCAAATACTATAAGGTAACCTACATAACGACTAACATAACTGAAGGTCGTTAAATTGAAACAATGCAGTAATTGGGGAAACTTTACTTGGGATAATAAATAACCATTAACAATTTCTAACATTTTGCTCAGAAATCAATAAGGGTATTAGTATCTAGTTGAAATAAAAATACCTACTGTAAGAGGGTTGCCGACA
Source organism: Limnephilus auricula (assembly GCA_951813805.1). NCBI lineage: Eukaryota > Metazoa > Arthropoda > Insecta > Trichoptera > Limnephilidae > Limnephilus > Limnephilus auricula. Next base: position 8,318,314 of record OX638401.1, read on the forward strand.
GTTTGATAATGCCTTCAGAAGGAGAAGCAGCTGTCACGCGTAATAATAATTACATAGCAGCACTTGTTTAAAAACTGTTTTTATAAATGAAATAATAATATTATTAATTAAATAACAATATATATTTTTAAATATTTATATTGAGGGATCAGTAGGATTTATCGGTCAAATTAGGAATTCCACAGAGCCGAACCCTCTGATATGAAAATATCTGGAGACGGTGAATTATATTCCCATTTAATAGTTTGGTAGATTAACGTGTTGTTCTTGTATTGTTTTGTATTGATTATACTTATATAATACACTTGCATAACGTGAATTTACTAGATAATCATTTATATGGAAAAGTGTATGAAAGGGTTTAGTTTTTCCTATGGGAAAAACTAAACCCGTTCCTGTAAATCTGGTGAAATAATTTTTTTTTAATATGAATATTTTTATATGATGAATTTTTTTCCCATGTTGTTCTCGAATTGTTTTGTATTAATTATACTTATATAATACACTTGCATAGCGTGGATTTACTAGATTTTTTTTATTTTTTATAGAGAAACCTCACAAGAGTCTTAACTGCTCCCTTCTGGAGCCAGTGAGACTATGGCATCCCCAATTGGAGGATGTTGTGAGGCTGAAGGTAAGTGGGGAAAGGAAGGAGATGGGGAAGAGGAAGGTGGGAAAATACCTGGCTATTCAGATCTAGTCACTAAACACAGCTAGAGCCATTATTAAGCAACGTTTCAATTCTGAATGGTGGTCTTACACCAGGGCGATACTGAGAGTATCAGATGATCATTTTTATGAAAAAGTGTGTGAAAGGGTTGAGTTTTTCCTATGGGGAAAACTAAACCCGGACCTAAAAGTTTGGTGCGTAAATAAAATATAAATAATAAAAATTAAAATGGAGTTCTACAAATTAAGCATGATAACAAAAAATACTATAAGGTTTATGTTCCAGAGTGGAGGATAATCTCGGTTTCGACCTGGTGTAAGACCACCGTTCAGAATTGATACGTTGCTTTAAGTGGCTTTAGCGGTGTTTGGTGACTAGATTTGAATAGCTAAGCACTTCCCCACCTTACTCCTCCCCATCTTCTTTCCCACCACACTTAACATCAGCCTGACACCGTACCCCAATTGGGGATATCGTAGTTTCATTGGCTCCAGACGGTTGGGAGTAGTTGGAAATCTTATACTGTATTCACAATAATAATAACAATTATGAACTAAATACAACAGTTAATTAAAATAATTGCAATAAAAGCAATAGTCGTGTATAATAGCATGTCTTTTTTTACGTTCGTTTCTCTTTCATTATAATTTTTCTACTATCATTTTTCCTATTTTCAACATGTTTAGACATTTAATCCATATATTTACACTAGACCTCACAAATTAACTATATTCCATTGGTCACCATGAAACAGGCAGTCGCCCAGTATGGTGATTTAATGTATCATATAAATGTATATGTTTTAATGTAATACATGTATTTTATAAATAAAAAGGCGATTTTGTGAAAGCCTTATGAATGTAGGTAATCAATTTAATAAAAGAACAACACTTTTAAGATGTTCAAAATTCAAACATTGGATGAAATAACGAAGTTGTACTAGTAAGTTTCTGATATTATAGTACAATGAAACTGGTCAAAGATAAATAATACGAACTTTCGTATACATTTTTTTTTGTAATAAACTCTGTCCTTCAAATCTGATTGGAAGCCGAATCAGAAAATGTCCATTTGATAAGACCCAATAACATTGCTCTTTTTGTAAAATCATAAATCTGAAGACAATCTCCATCGAAGAAAATCGAAGTATCTAAAAAAAACCTTAACCCAATCATACTAAAAAAATCAAGATCACAGCTGGAACCAGATTTTGAAGGCAATAGTTATAATCAAAGATTTAAAAGCCAATCGTGGTTGGTCAAATAACTACTCTATATACAATATAGAGATAAGCAACAAACAATCTATCTACCCATCACACCATTTCACGCTAGGGTAGGCAGAGAGGATGAACCGCCACATATAACCCTCAAACTCAAGTCTTCGCGGTTAATGTTGAAGATATCACGGGACATGATGTTAGCAGCACCGTATCCCGTATGTCTGTTCTACCGTGTTTTTTTTTTAAATAATATGAATTCTGCACAGAAGTTCCAACTGCTCCCGTCTGGAGCCAGTGAGACTATAGTATCCGGTATAGAGGGGAGGGGAAAGAGTTTAGGAAGAGGAAAGTGGGAAAGTACCTGGCTATTCAGATCTGGTCACCAAACACGGATAAAGCCATGTAAAGCCACCTTTCATTTTTGAATGGTGGTCTTACACCAGGGCGGTACTGAGAGCATCTTCCACTCTGGAAAGTGCCGCAAATATACTATATATTATTTTTAATTAATTGTGAAATTACACAAATTAATCAAATAAAATTTATTTTCGCAAGCCGCGCCGGTCCGATCTTCGGATTGGGAGTCGAGAGCCCCACCCCTCGACCACGCCGGCTGTCATGTGGTGTGGATAGAGACCGTGGTACCGACCCAGCAGTAGTTGTTGAGGACTATGTATCATGCGTTGTCTTCCTCGGACGTTCCTGACTTCTTTAACCATTTATTTTGTATTAGATATTTATTACAGAAAGTATAACAGAATATAATTACATGTTGAAAGCTGAGATCACAATGGCATAATATAATGTTATTTCTTATTATTCTACTCTCATGGTTATGGGACGTTATAATGTTTACTTCAACGCCATATATTCTCTTCACACCCCTATATTTGTTCGACTGCTATAATAATTAATAATGCGTTCATTCCTCTCTTAATTTTATTTATTAAACTTACATTACCCTTACATTATTTGTAATACGGTCATACATAGATTACCACACACGCGCCTCAGTGATCTCATTTCTTCAGTATTCAATCTACTTTAATCCTCTGACAGTTTCATACCTCAATCAGGTTTGGCACAGAACATCTTTGTAAACTACTGGCATCGTTTCTTTTATCTCAACTTCTTAGTAATGACTACCTCAATCAATAATGTGCTCTGTTAAAATATAGTTCACTTTATTCACTTCTCTTTCAATATCCTTATTAACCTTTCAATCTCCCGTGAACATACTTTCCTTAACATACAAACTCACCCACTTGCTTCGAAAGAGTTAGATCCCCAGGTTCCCTATTGAAAGAGTTATATTGTGACTGCAACGATTTTAAAATAAATATTTCAATCAGTACGTGCGTTTTGATACTACTCGTCATAAATGGATACTTTAAAACATGTTTGAACAAATAATAATAATGAAAATAAAATAAAATGTTTGGATTTGAGGATGTCATTTGCAACGGCCACTTTACGGTCGACAGCGTATTTCAATTAAGTTCGTCGTTTGTAGGACAAATGATAAAAAATACGAGAGCATGAATTTATGTAATGCCAGCCATTGCATCGCTCTAGTTCGATTTTGTCCAACAGACCATTTTTCGTGAAATTGAATTAAGTATACAAATGTTCTCAAAAAGCCTATATTTATACGATTCTCGTTCAAAAAAAAATTATAAACAATTATTTAAGGAGTTTTTAAAATCACTTTGTCTTACATCCTCCAAAATGTATGTGCTTCTATCGTAAAAAAAAGTTTAAAGTACTATTTCTCCCGATTCGCGTTTTGGTCTGTTGGATAAAAACGAACTGAAGCGACGATTGGATAATCCTAGCGTTGTAATAAACCGTGTAACTCGCGGATTAATAATATCACAAAATAAGTGCACTTAAAAGAAAAAGATTATATATTTATATTGTTCACAACAGAACAACAAAAGGTTTATACATATTTTTTAAATTAAAGAAATAACACAAGGAATAAAAATAATACAAAACGACCAGTAATCGTATGCAAAACTTAAATTATACGATAGAAAATAAAGTGTTCGACGAAATTTTAAACGTTCTGGGGGCTTTCACTAAACATTTCAATTAACTTATTATGTTATAATATAGTCTACGTGTTGGCACAAGGGGTTGGGAGTAGGTTATATTAATTCTTCGTAGACGAACATGGAAATTATATGGGGTTTCTTAGTAGTTTAATAATTAATGTGGTGATCTTTCATGGTGTTGATGTACAACAAATCATATTGAATTGGTTAGAAAAAAAAAGCATCTACAATGTGTAATCTATTTTCGTGACCATAGTTTATTTATTTTCATCTCACTAATATATTCTTCCACTTCTTCTAAAATAATCATTACAATAAGCTTAATTAGCGTATTTACATTATTGCGTTGCAGCCCGTCATGTCACGACGCGTCGCTTACTAATGAACTCTACTTGACATCAGTGCGAAAATTTTTTTTAAAAAAAAATTAAATCGAATCGAATCGAAAATTAGTCAAGTAGCGAGTTACTCGCCACTCGACTTACTACTTGTCAGGTGAGAACAAGGCATTAGCGAGTGGGACTTTAGCAGGAAATTTTGTGGGGCAGAATTACATAAAATGGAAGAAAAACGAAGATAAAGAGTTAAAGGCCAGTTTTTTCACAGAAAGTCGAATGTAACATTGTCATTAAATGGCCATCCGGTGCCATTTTGTTTTTTAGAAATTTAAAAGGTACCGGGTAAACGTCAATTCTAGGTGCTTTTCAGCTTTCTATCAATTTCTCATAAGTTTTTCAGAAAAAACCAAATCAATCAACGTAACGCAAGCAGAGCGATACTGAGAGAATGTTCAATCTGTAACGAAGTGCAAATGAATTATGTAATATGTCTTATTTCATACTAGTAGTTACTACTCAGTTCTTGGATATTTTCTTCCTTTAACAATATATAAAAACATCGTAAAACAATTTAGAAGTATTGTAAATTTTTTGAAAATTTATTGGATATTTTGAAGATCCATATCTCAAGATAAAAATAACGCTGCAAGTTGAGAATAGGAGAATGACTCCAGAGCTGATTCAGATGAACTGATTTCTGACTTGTAAGTTAGAATAAAACCTACTATATTTCTGTAGTGAAGTGATGCGAGTCGAACCTGCATTTATAGGACTGAGTCTAGAGAAAAATGCCATTTTATCTTAAGATCAATTGACCATGAAAGAACGTTTGTTTTTGTCATGTGAATCATAAACTTAAAGGGAAAATAATATTATTTGGGATAGTTTACTCAAATAGAGCTATCATATATTTTCCGTTGTTAACAGACTGAAAAAAAAAATATTAAAATCCGACTTTATATTAGGTATAAGTTATTATTATTTTCACATGACCGGTAGGTACTGTTTTTTAACAGTTGACGGTTAATATTGTTTGCCATTTTTTAATCACATCCATCTTTGTTGCTTGCATTCTTTGCATTTTGATACCTTAGGCGATCCGCTCACTGAAGAAAATTTATTTATTTATTTATTAAAGAATTTTATACATAGTGTACATATTGTGTTATTTCGCCCGCCATGCTAGGGATGTCCCTGTGTTATGGCGGGTGAAGTATGCAGATTATAAAATTTAAGGTAATGAAGTACGTTTACTGATAATATAATAATTATTATAATGAGGTTTACAGTTAATGCAGCAATGAATTTATGATAATGAAATTTACATATAATATAGTAATTGATGATAATGATGTTTACAGGTAATAAATATAACAAGGAATTTATGACAATGAAATTTACAGATAAAATAATAATTGATAGATGAAATAAATAAATGAAACCAAACTAAAACATGCTGGTTGCTACGGTTTCCAACCAAACTTCTTACTCAATTTTACTATTTCAATAATGATAATAGACGAAGAATAATCAGCTGTCATCGGAGCAACTAGCAGGTCGAGTCGCGAGTCACCGCTCGCGTTACCATTGACAACAGGTTTTTGAAAAATTGTGTAGTGTGCGGACCATCACATTGACATACACAAAATAGCGAGTTTAGTTGCAAACTGGTTTTTTTCAGTTGCTTCATCAGCGGAGGCACTTGTAAGCACGCCGAAAAATATTTTGAAACAAGTAACTTTAAAATTTATCTCTGGAACAATATTTAAAAAAAAATTATACAATATTTGTGTAAGCGCCTCCGCCCACTGAGGCAACTGAAAACTCTCAACTGCCAACTGTCTTTGTATAACAATGTGATGGCCCGCACACTACACAATCACTCAAAAACCCGTTGTCAATGGTAACGTAAGCAGTGACTTGCGACTTGCACTGCTGATTGCCATGGCCGGTCGTTGCTAGTTTCCAGCTGTCAGCTGATTGTTCTTCATCTATGGTTAAACAAGCTTTTTGACCAATCAAGACATAGAAACCAGCTGGTTTTAGTTTGTTTTCAGTTGCCTCGTCAGCGGAACCTAAATCTTATACGTTCCTAACAAGTGTACTCGTAAGAGATCCCATGCACTTTTTATGTTCTGAAAGCAAGAACTAGTACGTAATTATCAAAATGCGCCAGTCAACTAACGATGCTTCGTTAACCGTTGACATTTTTAACGCCACTAAGGCTGCATTACATTTGCGAACCGAGATGCGAGCCGAGCCACAAATTACGCGAAAGGAACGAAGCAACCGCAAGTGGCGTTTCGAGCTGTTTGCGGTTGTTTCGTTCCTTTCGCATAATTCATAGTTCGGCTCGCGTCACGGTTAACAAATGTATACGCAGCCTAACAGACAGTTTTGCGACTATCTTTTGACCAATTGACGTATCACAAATAGTTGTAAAACTATCCCCCTTTGTTATACTTTCCTCTCAACATTTTCTAGTTGGACCATCTTACCACAATAATGTCATTTCTTGCACGTTTGCTACATATTACCTACACGGAGAAAAACGTTATTCTTAAATACGATCATCTAAAAACGGTTAAAAACGGAACTGAAGTTCTTACGAACAAATTTACAGGGTTTCAATGTTTATTGGCGGGAACGTGTAAGAATATTTTGTTGGTATACGTAATTTCGTACGTATACCAACAAATTATTCTTACGTTTTCCCCCCAATAAACATTGAAACAATGTTAATTTGTTCGTAAGAACTTTAGTCCCGTTTTTATTAACCGTTGTTACGAATAAAATGAACGTATTTTAGAAAAACATTGTTCTCCGTGTATCACCCCACTACTTGTTTATAACGTATTAACCTACCTGAACATGTTCTACGTCTGTAATCTCTGTAATATATTTGAATAAGTCATTTTTTTTTAATACTGTGAAAAATAAATAGATTTCAATAAACAGATGTAATTTTTCTGTAGATACCGTAATAAAATACCAAATTAGCATGTAAAAACAACTTTTTTGTAATAACTAAAATGTTGTACGGCTTTCCCATTATTTTTAACGCATAGCCGAATATACGAATGTTTGTAATAAGCTCATATATAAAATAAGGTTTTAAATGTGAAGTTAAGTGGCATTTAGTAAGAATAATAAAAATAAATGTGAAAAACCTCAAACGAAGGCAATGGGTAAATTATTATTAGATTTATCTAACTCGAATAGCTTAATAAGTAGGGGATCCATATCCCATACATACTTCGCTGCCCTAGTGCTTGTATGTTCAATAGACCATTTGCAAATTTTATAGGGGACGTTTGTTTTGTTTTTTTTATAGGCAAATTCTAAATAATTCTCGACTTTAGTCATTTCGTTTTATACCGTATTCAATAGACATGTATAAAACGAAATGACTAAAGTCGAGAATTATTTAGAATTTGCCTGTAAAAAACAAAAAAAAACGTCCCCTGTAAAATTTGAAAAATGGTCTATTGAACATACAAGCACTAGGGCAGCGACTTGCGCATTCATACGGCCAGAAGGTACCGTAAAACCAGTAGGCACTGTACAGTGTAAGGTCACGCGTCCGGAAGATAAGCATTCGTTATTTCGACATCAGTGGCCATATTTCTCAATATTTTAAGGGATCACGTCACAATATATGTCACAGTAAATTCGCAGAATATTCGAAACTAGTTCAGGAATTTTGTGGGTTTATGTTTTATCATTTGAGTATTTTTATAGATGATTGCCACATTTTATTGATATGATTGCTTTCGTACGAGTGAAGGGAAATGGTAGTAACTTTTTTCCCCAGTATTATACTAGAGTGGTATAATCTCAGTATCGCTCTGGTGAAAGACCACCATTCAGAACAGTGTAGTGACCATATCTATATAGCCAAGTACTTATTAAACGTCTTTTTTTCTATCTTCTTCCCCTCCCGAATTCTCACAGAACAAAACCTCAAATCATGGATACCGAAATGAAAATAGTTTTCTTTATTTAAACCATTTTGTTTAAACAAATGAAATTATTATGAGCAATAATTATTAGCCTGAAACACTAAGGCGCTCCGCCCACTGAGGCAACTGAAAACCAACTAAAACCGGCTGTTTTCTCTGTCTTGATTGGTCAAAAAGCTTGTTTAACCATAGATGAAGAACAATCAAACAAAAACGGCTGCCCAGAGCAATCGGCCGTGACAGTCGCAAGATGGTCGCAAGTCACCGCTTGCGTTACCATTGACAACGGGGTTTTGTGTGATTGTGAAGTGTGCGAGCTATCACATTGTCATACAAAGACAGTTGGCAGTTGAGAGTTTTCAGTTGCCTGAGTGGGCGGAGCGCCTTACGGTAGATTCAGACTGGACGACGTACGTACGCATCGCTACGCCAAACAACGCTTAGCAACCCATACATTTTCTATGAAAAAGGCCACAGACATCGCACGTAGCGATGCGTGTGGCCAATGTGATTCTAAAACATGAATTTTCTTTGAAAATCTATGGTTGCTAAGTAGCCCAGATATTGTCAGGCGTAGCGATGCATACGTACGTCGACCCAGTCTGAATCTACCATTATCCACGTTGAAAACATCTTCCGAGAAAAGATACACGCCGCCGACGGGACTCAAACCCGTGTTCTTGTGATTTCCGGTCAACTGCTCTATCCATTGAGCTATGTCGGCTTATCTCTTACCCGCCATATAATTCAATATATACTAGTGTTGCATTCAACAATTACTGCTTATTACATTTTTTAACCTGCAAACAACTAGTCCCGTCGACGGCATGTGTCTTTCTCGGAAGATTTTTTCAATGTGGATAAGTGATTCAGGCTAATAATTTTTCTTTATAATAATAATTGTTACCCTTTGTGCTGTGCATAAAAATCATGTCTTAAACATTAGTTTATCAATTAAAAAATAATAAATAAAAAAATGTTCATTTTTTAAAAATTATGCCACAAAGATTTGTCACAAATACTTTTAAAGAAGTCCCGATCAGCTGACTGGTTCAGTGCCTGAGTTTTCATGACATCTGGGTCCCGCTGAAGTGTCGTAAGTTCAATTCCTCGGCTGGTTAAGTCCTCCATCACGATACAAGCAACAATTTCCGTCACGGTCGCGGGTTCGAACCCGGCGTGCGCAAATAAATTTTATTTAATTGATTTGTGTTATTTCACAATTAATTATTTAAAATAATATATAGTATATTTGCGGCACGTTCCAGAGTGGAAGATACTCTTAGTATCGCCCTGGTGTAAGACCACCATTCAAAATTGAAACGTTGCTTGAAATGGCTTTAGCCGTGTTTAGTGACTAGATCTGAATAGCCAGGTACTTCCCCACCTTCCTCTTCCTCGTCTCCTTCCCTTTCCCACTGACCTTCAGCCTCATAATACAACCCAATTGGGGATGCCATAGTCTCACTGGCTCCAGACGGGAGCAGTTGGGACTCTTGTGAGGTATTCCCTATTAAAAAAAAAAAAAAAATTCCGCTTACTGCGTAGTAGTAAGAGATTTTCGAATTATTATCAGGTATTCGTAACCGGGGAATGTTTACCTCTCTATATATATTTAAACTAAAAATTCAAAAAAATCTGCATAATTACTCGCTTGGATTATACCTGTGTCGACATAAAGAAGATTTTATGAGTGAAAAAAAAGACATAAAAAATATCAAAATTTTCATTAACACTTTTTACTCCAAATAATGTCAGCAATCACTATTTAAGTTAGTTAAGTTCGTCCCTTAACACCCTGTAAATATGGATCGCTAATATTTCTCATGCCTTCAAAACAAATCTCTTCATATGTATTTGCCGATGACGAAAACGGATTGTTTCCGTTCATATCTGTATATCAATAATAAAAGGCGCGATATAAAATGAGCCCATCAGGAAATATATATAATGTAGGTATCTCACACTTTCAGATCGCGTATCAGATATGATGTTACCGGCAAATTGATGAGCACCGCGGGAAAAGGTGTTGCGCGGGACGGAATACAAAATTTCAAATCTATCGGTTGCGGTTCTTTTTAAAAAATTCAAATCTGGAAAGAATGTCGTGAGAAATTTTCAAGATTGGTTCAATTTTGTGTATTGGTGGAGATATTTTGGAAATTTATTTAGATACTGCCGCGCTGGTACAAACTTTGAATAACGAATTGGCGGGATTTGCTTCTGTTTATTTTTGTGAAATTTGAATATAGAACGGAACTCATTTTATGTTCGATAAATCAGTTATTTTTTAAATATGGAAAAACGAAAATCGATTATCTTTTATTTGTCACATGAGAACGGGTCGTTTCAACGACTCGTTCTTGAATTAAACAGCTTGGTTTTATCCCTCATGTAACATGGGTCTCTTCACTACTTCTACACTTCTTATTTTCTTCAAAGAGACCCTCCACACAGCATTCCCAAAGAATACATAGGCCCCGAGGTGAAATATTTTTTCTCAGTGCCTCCTGTGTAGAGTTGATGTTAAAAAAACCAGTGAAAAATTACGGGAGAGTCTGAATACTCGATAATTTTCTGTTAAAATTTTTATATTAATAGGTAGGTTCTTATCGCTTCTCCGAATTAATGTGAAAATGACACTTCATTTCAAAGCAAATTTGAGTTCATTGAACCAGAATTACGCTGGACAACACAACCGAAATTAGTATTTTTAATGAAGTGGTTACATTAAAAAAAAGCCAACTGTTCTATTATTGTACTTTTAACCAAACAGAATAAATAAATAATATTAAACAATTAAAAAAAAACTTACACTAACAAAAAAATATTTTGTACAAAATATATTATAATATGTAACCTAAGTAAGAAGCGTGGATCCCTTATCAGGCACAAGAGCTCCTCTTTTTTGACAAGGTATACATAACCAATCATATCTCACCTTAAATATTATAAAAATCTAACCAATATGTTTTATATTACAATAAAAAAATGTCTAAACGCTCTGACCTCGCCCTGTTGAAAACTATATGACGTCATCTGATGCGCATTCCTTTGGTATTATTTAACACAACAAATTGGACCAAATTTTATGAACTAAGACATGACCTTGTGAGCCGAAACAGCTGCCGCAATAATAAAAAATAATATACTTAAGGAACTTAATTATAACGAAATTAAATGTTTATTTTGCTCAATCTGCTTCTGAATAACGCAAACGTAAATAAAATTTAAAAAATTAAAAGGACATTTGAAAACAATATGTAAAATTATTAATAATTATGTGAACACTGTAATATTATATAATTTTTTCTTTTTTCTTCATGAGAAGGCAAATTAGATACTAACAATAGTTATGTGTTTAGGATGAATAAGTTTGTGAAAACAATAAATGATATCCAATTAAATGTTTCAGATCGAATTCCAAACTTCCAACAAAAAATATTGCTTGCAGTACTTATATAATATGACACTCAAATTAATAAAGCTATCTAAGCACACTTTTTGCCCAAAATAATTGATCATTAAAACGGGGCACCCAAAGCATAACCAATGCGCTTAAAGGACAATTTAACGACCAATCAGTGACTGCTATAAAATATATATCAACCAAATTATCATACGGATCAAATAAAGAAAAATAAATTAAAGGATAATTCCAGAAACATTATATTTTTGTGTCAAAACTTTTCCATTGTGAGATAGAACTTCATCAGACTCTCATTAAACGATGAATTTTGCAGTGCACTTAAGTGGAACTACTTATTCTGATGAACATCGCTGATCTGAAACTTTGGAGTAACAGGTAGTTCATTCATTATTTTAATTAAAGAAAAGCTGAACGTTTTCTGATTCAACACGTAAAGTGAAAAACAGAAATTTACTCGCTAAACTTTAAATTATCAACTTATTGGAAATCTCGAAACTATTCTTTGATTTATCACGTAAATGCAGAAGATCTGAAAAGATGGATGGGTTCTTTGTTCATCAAAACACGTAAAGAGAAAACAGTTAAAGTTTGCAAGATAAACTTTAAAGTACAAACTCAAAACTATTGTGGAAAGTCGTGATGTGAATGCTGAACGTGAAAAATTCAAATACTTAAATACAAGATATTCAAGATGTTTCTTATATTTTTTTAATGCACCAGACTTTTAGGTCCGGGTTTAGTTTTCCCCGTAGAAAAAACGTAACCCTTTCACACACTTTCCCATAAAAATGATCATCTAGTAAATCCACGCTATGCAAGTGTATTATATAAGTATAATTAATACAAATCAATACAAGAACAACATGTTAACCTACCAGACTATTAAATAGAAAAATAAGTTATTGTTTTTTGTATGCGTCTGATTTTAAATTGCAGGATGGTCTTTACTTAAAAGACTAAATTTCAATATAATTTTCGTTGTTTGTTTTTGGGATGTTATGCCGTGTTGCACTACCTCCTTCTTTAGCCGACGTTTCGGACAGTGTTGCAGTGTCCATCATCAGGGCAGATCCGGCAGATCCGACGATGTGTCTGTGATCTGCCGGATCTGCCCTGATGATGGACACTGCAACGCTGTCCGAAACGTCGGCCAAAGAAGGAGGTAGCGCAACACGGCATAACACCCCAAAAACAAACAACGAAAATGCTTTTGGCCGTGAAAATCTAAAAACGTATCTTCAATATAATTGTCAAATTGTGTACATATATTATCGAAAAATACACACATAGTGTTACTTTTTTATTTATATTAGAACAGGGAGATTTAGAAAAACACTAAAACGCGCTTATATTATATCTAGGACTTAATGCTAGAAGTGCCTACGCAAAATTTCTTAATTGCCCAGGGATGAAGAATGTTTACCGATTCATTGGCGTAAAAAGCGCTGAATCATAATTTTGACTTCTACATTAGATAGTCCACAATTTCATAAATTTAGATCGGTATTCATAGAAATCAGATAAGGGAGGTTTTAGAGTATACCATCTGGTGCTCAAATTAAAATACAAAAACTGACAAACATAACATAACGACTAAAGCAAAACACAACGTGAGCTAAAAAAACTAGGATTGCTCAAATCCATAAGGATAACGAATCGATGTTGCGAAAAGCAGTTATCAATAATTTATTAAACTCTTGTAATTATTATCGCAGGCAACTTGAGTTCAACAAACATTTTAGAAATCATTTCTTCAGAACAATGAAAAAAATGCATCATTACATATTCATGATGGTAATACATTAGGAGATTAAAATAGCTATTACCTATACAATCCAGACAAAAAAGCTGGTAAAATTCCATATTTTAAACTGGTTTTAAACGTTTTGATAATTTTAATTTAATAAGCGGTGTTTTACAAAGCAATTGGTTTTCATTTAACGGGCCGCTCTGCCAATTTCTACCGATTTCTTACATGTTTTCCATAAACGTTTGAAGTTTTTAAGTTCTTAAAAAAATATATGTCATTCCATAAGATAGTATTTACACATTTCCCCGCGCCGAAACGGTAATTATTTGAAATTCCCTCGATAGAAATAAATCGCAAAGTATGCTCCGAAAATTATTATTTACACGTTTTTTTCTGTTATTTTACAAGTTATATGTATGAAAAAATTCACAATGTTTCTTTAAATGCTACTGGACACAGCCCTTGCGAGATTTTTGCTCTTTTTCAAACGAGTTGTCTTTTATTAAACATTTTCACAATTTTCGCTTTTTAGCTTTTCGTTAGCGCGCTCGCTCATTCGTTCGTATTGTCGTATCTCTCCATCTTCTTCTTTTTGAGCGGGGTAGCGCGCCCTTAATTAAATTTTCATGTGTTTTCAATAAATTAAAGTTTCAGTTTTTCCGGTCCCGACACACAAATTTTCCGTTTTATATTGTTATGGAACGCCCTATAGCTGGTAGAATATACATAACAACAATCGCCGCGGCCGGTTAAAACTTGTCACAGCAGTCCCGTCCCCCACCGTTTCCTGCATCCCCTACCTCCTCTCCCTTCTACTCCCCACGGCATTCCGGCCGCCCGTCAGTCGAAAGTTGCTCCCTACCTCGGGCGGACGTTAAATCCGATCCGCGAAAGTCTAACGGCCGTTTGAATCGCAAAATGAGCCGAATTGATTTATAAGCCGCAATGTTACTACTAGTCCGCATTGAAATGTAGAATCGGTTTTGCCAAATATCGGTGTTATAATGGTTCGCGGACCCCGGAAGAGAGCCGAACGTGCCGGAAGCTGAGACCTTCGCCCCCACACATGTAAGCTGATCACCAGATTCCCCCCTTTTTTCAATGTGTCCGTAAAAATACGATAGGGTCCCGCGTAAAACCATGACTCAGAGAGTTTCGATGCAGAGACCACGAGGTATAAACACTTTAGCTAGGTTTGTGTAACATGCATTCTTGTATAGCCCTGTACTGAAATAACCTGTATACTGTGTTCTGAATTGTCAATACATGAATCTATTTAAACATATCTTGTTGTCAATCTGCTCCGGCAGGAGAATCTCGTAGAGTATTAATTCCCCAGGTGACCGAGGAGGAAGGAGTTCTGGAAGCATTCATTTGCGACCCACGCCTGAGATAGAGGGTGCCCTTTGCTCCCGTTTGAGCTGGCTTTGGGGCTTGTTTTGGGGCTAGCTGGACCTGGCACAGTTGTCGGCTATTGGAGCTGACAATTGGCGACCAGAGAAACCCCGTAACAATATGTAATAAAGAATTTCTTTTATTCATATCTAATATATCAAACGGGGATAATTTGACCAGCGGCCTATTATTTCAGATGAAATTATTAACTATTATAATACCTGCTTTGGTGAAAACTCGCGGAAATAAATCGGCTTAGTTAATGAAAAGGAGCTCATCTTTTACGATTTCTTAGTCCCGCTAGTAAACCACTTGATTTGATAAAGTTCCGGGTTTTCTATGAAAAATAAGATGTCGCACATAATCCGGGTCTTCATATTTACGAATCCCTACGAAGTCCATTCTATAGGATTTCTGAAAACCCTCTTCAAGCAAGAAATTGTTGAATTTTCCGGTACCTACCTATCTTAAAATCTTTTCAGCAGAAATTGAGAAAGGAGGGATGACGGATCTTTCTTTTTGAACGGAAGTTGTCAGTTAGGAGCGATCAACTAGCGTCCGCTCCTTTTATATTACTCCGGGAATTTAAACAGTCTCGCATCAAATTTGAAAAAAACAATTTGTGGAGATAATAATAAAATGAATTAAACTAAAAATATACTAAGAAAGTATTTAATGAGAATTTAAAACGATTCGAATTTATGAATATTTAGATTGTGTGTACAATAATAAAAAACCACTTTGGAAAAACAAAGAATATAAGTTAAAAAACTAGATTGAAGCAACAATGCCACCTAGTGGTATTACTGGAAATCTTTGAAAAAAACCGGAAATCTAGAATCATGAGTGTAAGTAGAAAAAAAAGACTTGCATAACCTATGAAAAAGCATTAACAATCGACAAAATACAGACTTGTGGTCTTCAATCAGAGTTGAAGTAACCAACACATACCAAGGTGTTAGTATATCTGTGTATTGGTGCAAACGTATATTCACTTCCGAAAATCGTAATGTATTGCCATCCTCCCTCTACACTATAGTGTCATAGAGTTGGACAACCCTTATCTTGGTATTTGTGCCACACCGTGTCGTATAGGCCGCAGAGAGAATAATGAACGCCACCGCAGTCTTAAGATGATACCCGGTGGTGGAGAAATTTGAAGAATAAATTTTACTAAATTGTTGCTGTCACTGTTGCTCTTACTTCACCGGATATTGAGCGAAAAAGAAAATGCACCTTGGGCAACTAATACCTAACTAAAATCGAGGTTTTGTATTCCCCACTTTTCTCCTCCAAAAGTGGACTGATTTTCTATTTTTTTTTTACTAACTACATAAGAAAAAACTATTCAATGTCTGTACGCTTTGCTTTTTTTAAAAAAACATGGTCTAGTTTGTATACTGAACGTCATTTGACGGCGTTTAAACCAGTCAATTTTATTGATTTTTGGAAGGTCGTAACTTCTATAAAAAGTAACTTATATAAAAAAGTACCGATACGCTAGTAGTTGATATCTATTTTATGTAAAAACAATATTTTATCTAGAGTTAAAATCCAGAAAGATAAATAGGGAATACGTTTGTATGAAAAAATCACCGTCGGGTATCCCCTTAAGCTGGACACTCTTCTGAAAAACTCTTCCTTCAATGTATTTTGTATATATTCAATAGAGCTGGAACACCTGGTCGCCGCAGTTATAGTCTGACCCGAAGCCACCTGGTTCTTTTGGAATCATTTTCTGTAAGTCTGCGGAGCACAACTCGCTCTAGCGACAAGGGCCGGAAGCTCTTTGGATCGTCTGGTGGAATATTGGGTTTGAGGATCGCAATAAATTAAGTATTTTTCCACCGGTCAGTGGTTGGGTAAGCATTGCGTTTGGGTCCCACCCAGGCGTTCCGTGTTCGATTCCTCGGCTGGCTAAGTCCTCCGCCACAACACAAGCAACATCTTCCGCTTAGTGTGGTGGTAGTAGGAGATTTTCAAATGTTGTTGGGTTATTCGTAACCCGGGAATGTTTGTCTTTCTTTAAAAAAAAAATAAAAAAATAATTTGGAATTTCTGGAATTTCTAGAAGACTAGGATCGACTGCACGCAAGATACGAGTCAAAGAACAAACATGCTTATATAGTATGTGTAGGTACCAACTCATTTTTTTCTCTTTTTTAAATGTGATGCTTTAAATGTCCCAACTGCCTCCGTCTGGAGCCACTTAGACTATGGCTTCCCCAGTTGGGTATATTGTGAGGCTTAAGGTAATGGGAAAGGGAAGAATATGGGGAAAAGGAAGGTGGAAAAGTAACGGCTTTTCATAGCCATTTCAAACAAAGTTTCAATTCTGAATGGTGGTCTTTCACTATGACGATCTGAGAATATCCTCTACTTTGGAACGTGCCGCAAATATACTATATATTATTTAAATCAATGAATTATGAAATAACTTAATTTCACCAAAAAAATGAATTGCGCACGCAGGGATTTGAACCCGCGACATTCGTAATGCTAGTCGAGAGTTTTACTCCTCGACTACGGAGGCCTATCTACCTGAATTGCACGACCTAATCATAAATATATGTATAGGTTGTTGTGTGCGTACATACAGCCCGTCTAGAGAGCACGCACGACACGAGTCAAAAAACAAAATTGCTTCATATATGTAATATAATAATTTATACTCACTTTTCTCTGGTGAACTTGAGCGTGTGTACGACTTGCGGCGACTTCTGCCTGAAGTTCCAGAGGTGGAGCGAGTCGTCGGCCGTGGCTGTGACCAGCGCGCCCTCGTTCACTAGGAAGGCCACGTGCGTGACGCCGGCCGCTTCGCCGTCATGCCGCACGTGTGCGTCCACGCCTGGTCTGCCTAGACTGCACGAGTGAGAGTCAAGGAACATATTGTCAGAAGTTTCATAGATTAACCAACATGCAGGGAAATTAGATGAAGATAGCGACAGAGAGAATACATTGTTTTATTTCAACATAAACTCGAAATAGAGGTGTTAAAAGTTGGTAGGATGATCCCGAGTAATCTAATACTCTGAGGTGTATTATAACTTGGAAATGCAATAAAGATAATTTAATATCCATAGAGCTTGTCAATTAATAAATAAACCACATAAAATAACACAGCATATCATAATGGGTTCGCACAACAAAATGACATAATATTTCAAATGGCATAGTGATTGAATAATTATATGACAATATAGTCGCCTATAATGGAAGGAATCTTCCCAACAATCCCAACATATCTTCCATTGATATTTGGTGTAACTCTAAGTGACGAACTAAAGCATTGGAGCTCCATCGGAGTGTTAAGTTAGCCCTTCAGAAGCTGGGCGTACTATACGCCAATAAACAGAGCGACTCAACTGCTTAACGATTCTGCATTGACCATCGACATTTTCAATGTCACTTACAGACAGTTCAGCAACTATCTTTTAGCAAATGTCACTAAGTAGTAAAACTGCCCTTGTGTACTTTGTAATTTATAATCTTCTCTATGATATATATTGGTGTATAACTGTTTTATAGAGAACATGAAAAAATAAATAAATAAATAATAAATAAATAAATAAATAAATACAGGGTCGTTTCTTGAATTCAACAGCTCGGCTGTGGAACGATTTGCCGGCATCTGTTTTCTTCTCTCCTGCAACATAGTTCTTCTCAATACCCATAATTATTCCTTCCTCTCCTCAAAAATACACTCTACAAAGCATCCCCAAAGATGACATAAGCCCTGATGGAAATCATTCTCCTTCAGAGAGTTCTTCTGGAAAATGCAAAATTAAAGAAAAAAAATACGAAAAATTAATAAAAAATGCAATGTAGCACATTACATTTGGCCATGGCTACAAATGTTTATATTTTATATACATATATCTCTAGTGCATAAAAGTTTTAAATTTGTTTTTATTTTTTCTTTTGGTTACTCTTTTGATTAGTTGTAAAACATTATTTAGGTATATTATGTCAATGTGGGATTGTTTACTAGTTGTGCATTTAAATCTATATTATAATCCTCAATAACAAGAAACAATTAAATATACGAGTAAATTTAGATTTTTTTCACATAAATATAAAAAAATCATATGAAACATAAATTTTTCTCTCTTTTTTTAAAGTAGCACCAATAAAACAAAAATTAATTATATTTTTACCCACTCCCACTTCAAAAAAATGGAAAAACAATAACAGTCACGGGCAAGGTTATTTAAAACAGCGCTGACAATTCCAACTTGCTTTCGAGAAATTAAAATAACTCTAATTTATTTAGAGAACAAAGGGAAAGAAGAAAAAGCCTCTTGATATTAAAAACGTATTTGAATGCTCTTTTAAGTAAGGAAAGCTTTTTGATTATTCGCATTCCTTTACTTAATCTGCCTTTCAGGGTTTGTTTAACTTTACGAGAAAACATTTCACTTTCTACAAATTTATTACTTAAATATGTTATAAATTTATATGTTGAATTTAGTTTACATACTTTTTGTAATTTATTACAAAAACTACTACTGGTTTCCTAATCCGGCTTCATTTAAGAAACGAATTAAAAATATGGCATCTTGTCTTTTTTTTACAGAAACCTTGATGATGATTCAAAGCTTTGTAGCTCACGGTGGAAATGACGTTCTGAGCGGAAAGTAGTGTGTTGACCTATTTATTCTCAATTTATAAAGTTGGAAAAATTTCACGATGCCAGAGCTCACAGATCAAGAGTTTAGAAACAATAACAGATTTTGCAATAGTAAAGCTTAATTCATTCAAATCAAATAGACGTTCTTGAAGTTTTGGTTTAGTTTGAAAATGCTCTTAAAAAGGCGAAATAGCTGTCCCATGTAAATACCTGATTTTGAGATGAGGATGAGAAACCAACTAAATAATAAATCATGCTTTAGAACAATGAAATTTAGAAAAAAAACTTAAATGAAACTATGCGAACTCTGCACCAATAAAACAATACCATAATGTCCGACAAGCGTCCGACATTTCGGTTCACGGTTTTGAGACGGTGGTCCCCAAACAACAAGGAGTAAGTGGAGAAAGTGGGGAAGTGAAGGGACATGGAGGAAGTTGGGAAAGTACAATTTACAGGTGCGACGAGGTGCGAAGCGACCGCGGTACCCAACTTAAACTCCTCTGACCAAACAAGATATTCAACTGTGGCGAGATAAACGCTGTAACTAACTTACATGTACCGTACGATTCAGAAAGGGCATTTCAAGTTAACTGCGCAAACTTAAATTAGTCACAGAAACTGTGTATCTTATCATAAAATTTATGTTATTTACATATGTATTCGAGGGTCTATTTACATCTCTGTATTGTGGGAACCCTAAGTTGTCTCATCAAATATGTGATGAAATATTAATTTATATGCGTGATTTCAATTCGATGAAATAATTATTTTAGTTGTATTTAGTTTACATAAAATGAAAACAAATCACTTCGTATACACCAATAACATAATCAACATTATCTACATGTTTCGAAACCAAAGGTTTCTTCATTTGGTTTCGAACCATGTAAATAATGTTGATTACATACGTGGTGTATTCGAAGTGATTTGTTTTCATTCACTTATTTTAGTTTTCATTGATAAGATAATTACGATAAGCAAAATGTAAAATAAAGTCAATTTATTAATTTTGAAAATAGCAAACAAAACGGTGAATTGTAGTATCGTAAGATCTGCATTTTCAGGTAGCAAAGCCATTTCCATCACTACTAACTGTTCTTAATTGATTTGATGTGAACTGTTATTTGTACGTTAACGTACTGCAGACGTGCTCGGGAACGATGGCAAGTTACAGACATTATCGATAAAATCTTAATCGATCGACCGTGCTAGCCTACTATACCGCCGCTCCGGAAACCATTTGTTGGATAACCAACGCCCCTCACATGTGGTTAGCTACGTTTAGTGACTTAGCAGGGAGCCCGGGTTCGTGCTGCGAGATTTGCCCAAATCTTGTCTGCGGATGCGTTTGCCCGCTTACTACGTGGCAGGCCGGATCGGGAGACTGGTTGAAGGAGATCTTTTGACCTCCCCAACCTCTCTCTCGACTCACTCGCATGGATTGATTTATTTGTCCATTAATCCTGGACACATTCAGACCTCGACCGACCTTTCATACTCTTTAATGAAACAGTTTAAATCTTGTATTTTTTTCCAGCTACTTTACAAACTAAGACAACACGTGGAAGGTAAGTATTGAGTAAAAAATGAATCCACTGGGGAAAGAAAGATGTCGCCTAAAAAAGGCTTACAAGTTGGTGAAAGAAGGATTTAGGATCCGCTGGGCTCTATAAATATTTCACAGGGGTCCGTGTCAGTCCAAACTTGTGGCACATATTTCGTAAACAAGTTTTAAAAACGGTCGGATTGCCTGTTACAAAGAAATTTACTTTATCAATGCAGAAAAAAATACAAATGGAGTTAATAATAAATACGGCGCTTTGCATTCATCCCAGAGTTAATCGTAGGACTCTCATTAACGTTCTTGTGAGAACACCGCATTCAGAGTGGAAACATTGCTTGAAATCGCTTCAGTTTTGTGTAGTAACTAGATGTTTCCAGTCGTTCTCTTCTTTTTCTCTTTCATGTCCGAAAAGTCAACCTTAACGAAAAACAATTATTATTCCCTATGAAAATGCAACCTTAAAAGAAAACCGTGAGGCGTTTTATCAATACAAACGTTTCCACAATTTTCTCTCTGGATTTTCAGACTAGTGCAAATATTTAAAATAATAAAATACAGATATAATATAGACCGGTCAGTAGCTGAGTGGGCATCGCGTTTGGGTCTCACCCGGGCGTCGCGTGTTCGATTCCTAGGCTGGCTAAGCCTCCATCACAACATAAGCAACATCTCCCGCTTACTGTGGTAACCCGGGAATGTTTGTCTTTCTTTATTATACAAAAAAAGATACGGAATACTAGCGCGCCGATATGTAACTATTGATATTTTTTGATAAGTTACATCTTTTAGGAGTTAGAACTTAGGACCCTCCAAAAATCGTTAAAATTGCCTGGTTTGAACGCTATCAATAGATACAAACTAGACAATGTAATTAAAAAAAAGCAAAACCTACAAACAGACATGTAATGTTTTATTCTAATCCTCTACAACACAGGTGAACTCCTAGCGCGTGGAGGACAATATACTATACCTATGTAAATTAAATATATTAAGAATAAAAAAAATACGCTTGATAAAAAAAATCTTCCCAGTTTTGAAGAAGACAATTGAGGAATACGAAACCTCGATTTTGACGGTTAACATCGACAGTGAAAGCAACACTTAGATAAAATACCTATTACCTATTCAAATCTCTTGGCGATCGTGTTTCCTCTTTATGAAATCATTCACGCGTTACAAACAACCTGCCACTATTTGAAACTTTATTACTACCATCGTTATAAGTGGAAAAAAATGTGAAAACCACACGAATTTGTCTATTCAGCCACTAACTAAACCTAACTTACAACATTTCCTAAATGGGAATACCTGTTACGAAACCGTAGCTTTATCAACTATTTAAAAGCATCTAGGAATAGGCATACATAAAATACACCAAAAGCTCTCTTAGAACCTTTCATTTGATAAACAAACAAAAAAAAACACTTTATGCATGAGTTAATTAAAAACACAGTGATATCCTTTATGAAACCGGTTACTGTATCAAATCCTTTATTCTGGGAATAGTTACAACGCTAAAATCCCTAGAGCTGTGGCACAGAAAATACACAATATTACACACGTAGTTATTAACAAAAAATAAAAGTATTACCAGTATAATATACCTACAACTTTGTGCCTTATGAAAGCGTTAATTATTTTAACCCTTTCCTACATCCGGGAATAGACACAGAGCACTTCAAGTATTCCCGGAACCGTGCATTTTGCAAAGAAAACCAAATTATACTCGGGAGTTAATGAAAAATACAGCGATCTCCATTTATACATATAACGTACGGCCGCACAGGGGAGACAGAATTGCCGGTTGTCCGCCGACCGGAAGGATTTTACCTTTCAGATATGTGTTTTATTTAGTAAAGCAACAGTTCTGTAAGCTTGCTGGGTATTTTGGAAGGTGGAAAAGGTTGACCGTGGGCGAAGGGAGTCGGTAAGCCCCGGTGTGGAAGATGACTAATTACTTATTTGAAATGTTCCTCTGGAGGACAGGGTAAACGCTTCGGTATTTTGTTTTTCGGTAATAATTTAGTGGATGGGTTTAAAATAAGCCGAAAAGGTAAAGGTACAAACAACCCTAGAGAGGGAGGGATGGGAGATGTAATCTTCACGTGGGAGATATTTTTGAAAATTATGTACCGGTGAGCATAGCATAATCTAATTGCTACCCAAATTAACATACTCATTATTATTGCAGTACCCATACAAGTGGGGGTTGCAATTAATTGCGTATTTAACACGCCCACCGCACAATATTTACTGATGCGTGTCTTATTTGGAGACTAATTTGAAATAATTTCTTCAATAATCGCATTATTAACTTTGTGGAGTTATTTTAGTTCAAAAAAAATTTCTATTTACCACATATTTTGTCAAAATTATCAACATGGTTCGAAACCAATGATTTCTTTTATCAGAATAAAATAATGTTTGTAAAAATTTAATTTTATCTTGACGAAGAAACCATTGGTTTCGAAACATGTTGATAATTTTGATAAAATAAGTTGTGTATATAAAGCGTTTTTTGTCATTTAATTTAAAAATAAATAATCAAAAATACTAATTTCATTTGTGTGTCTGCCTATAACTAACTCAATGCTAATGAACTGTAGTCGGATTTGCTTTTAATTTCAAAATTGTAATAAAGCGATAAATTGATAAAGTACTTATCTAATATTTAATATAATATTTTAATTGTCTTTTTACAAATTATCCCGTGATTTTACACTTCAGCTACACGAATACTGAACAAAAAAAAAAAAATTTTAGACCACATACTCAAAGGACGCTGTCATAAAGCATTGTTAAATAAAGGTAGCTGCTCTAGGAGCCCAATATTAGGTCTGTTTCCAAAAAAACATTAAAATTGTCCCTTTGTTATAAGTGTTAAAACCCATTAGTCTGCATAATTATCTGTTTTTTCTTATTTCCTTAGTATCGATGTAAATGTATTCCCACTGTTTGTTATATTTTTATCGTGTCATCTCCCTCTGTATTTATATATAAGCACACACTTTTTTAATTAATTATTATTTTGTACACTGATGACGGTTTAAAAAGGCAAAACCGGTCGGCAAAATAAATTAATAAAAACTGTAATAATATAATAGGTGTTTTATTTTTATTAAAATGTCAAACCATAATTCAACTACGGGTAAAGTGATTGCTTTCTACAATAACATTGTCAAATAATTGAACTGCGGGTAAAGCGATTCGCTATGTAATGGAAAAATTGATATAATTTATGAAACCAACAATACATTTATAACTAAACCGTTTTTTATTTAGCATTAAACACAGTAACAAAGGCACTTTCATAGCACTTTAGTCCTAAAGTCTGTAACGTTACTAAAATGAAAACAACCCAACCCACCATCTCCTCCCCATTTCCTCCCCTTTCCCACATCCTCCAACATCATAAGATCAACTAAAAGGGGAATGCCATAATCACATAGAAAAATAGTATGCTTGGTACGAAATTAGCATCTCTCCACTATTCTAACAGGTGCGCTGATTTCGTGCGAGTCACGCACACTTCCCCGTGAATATTTCATAGAACTCCGCCCTTATCCGCGGGGGCAGGACGGCGTGAGCCCAAAAGTGAGACACACAGCGCAAACAAAGCGGAAAATGAGAAATGGTATATTCTACGCAAAAACGGGACAATTATCTTCTTCCCGGGCGCGTCTGTGAGAGGGACAAATAAAAGCCATGACAGCGGAACAAAAGTTCGCTGAAAAAGAACCACAAAACACAGCCTTCCGCAAACACAACATAGTTCCAGAACCACTCAAATTAGTCTCCGTTTCCGAGGCTTTCGCGGCGAGTACCTTCATGCCTTCCTGGTTTCCTGTGACAGAAACAATACATATAACCTGCATGCTGCGGAATAGTGTGTTCAAACAAAACTAAATTTAAAACATAAGCAATAAAATACACTGGTAAAGTGTCACACAATATTTGACTTGCCATACGGTTTATTTGTCTTTATAATAATAGTAACTGAAGTCACCGGCGTTGTAGGGACTTTACGCAGAGTTTTTTGAAAACATATGCAAAATGGTATTTTCCTGTTATATTTATTAAGCGTCAAAATTTCATCAAGAAAACTGTGGATGAAAAAAATTAAAGTAAAAAAAAAACTTTTGAATAGATTTCACTTTCCAATTTATGGTCCTTTCCTGAAATTTAGATTACCTTTCGTGAACTTTGAACTTGCATTTGATCACCATTCAGAATTGAAACGTTGCTTAACAAAGCTTAAGCCATGTTTGGTGACCAAATCTGAATAGCTAGGTATTTCTCTATCTTCCTCTCCCCCATTTCCTTCCCCTCCCTACTACCTTCAGCCCCAAAACATGCCCTAATTGGGGATGCATGGTCTTACTGGCTCCACACGGCAGTAGCTGAGACTCGCGTGGGTTTCATACAAAAAAAACATGCTTTTCGTATAATCTATAATCCACAGTTTAAGATTTTAAACTGCTTCATAAAAACGGATATTCGCATTATATTACAGATTTTGGACAGGATTTTACAGTAAAACACAATTACTAATTACCGAACTTTTCCGTGCCTTTTAATAGGAACAAATAAGTAAAATTGATAAACGTCATTAACGCTTAAACAAAGAATAACTCGTGTCTGCAGATGATGCGCGAAATTGCACATTGTATCCATGAAATTACCTAATCACGCCATTCTATACCATGTAATTACATACAGCTGGGTAGTTCTGGGAGGGTGGGGTTCGGCGGTTGGGGGAGGTGGGAGGGGGGGGGGGGGGGTGAAAACACGTTTAATGCCGGGGCAAGATGATAATGCACAGTGTACAGGGGGTGGATGTACACGGAGGGTGGTCGGGCACTCAAGGCTCCACGGGATGTCTAAGTTGGCGAAACCTACATAATGGCTGAGCTTCGAGCGGCTACACAAATAATGGAGTTGCAAAAACAGACATACTACTACTATACAGGGTGTCACAAGACGCACCAGAAACAATCAACATTAAAAAAAACTTATTGAAGTTAAAAATCTCATCGCCTCCGGCGACATTTTTGCCAAATACAAAATAAAAAAAAATAATATACGCGTGAATGCTATCATTTAATTTTGCTGAAGAATAGGTAAAGACTTTTTTTATGAAATAATACTGTTAGCAATAATTGATTGATAGCGAAGTCCTGTGTTGACTTCACATTAACTTTTCATCTATCAGTAAATTTATTTGTTACGTTCCGGTTAAAGATGGTGGATTTCTTGGAAAATAACCTTTTATCCCGTTAGAGTTTGCATGATCGTGGTTCCAACTGGAAGCTGTCAAATAATAATATTATGGTGCAGATGACTTTAAAAATCAATTGTCACTTAGATGGTGACAATGCATTGGACAAATTGTACAATTCCTTCTGTAAATAATTTATAAATTAAACCGGCATTTAACGGGGATCTTTCAATTGTCAAAAAAATGGCGCTGGATGGCCATTTAAATTTCGGTGAAACCACCTGTCTTTAAATTTTATCGGGTACGTTGTAGTTACACCCTGTACTTATGTACAAAGTATGTGTATGGCTATCTTGAATCTTGACACATGCAATAATAACTCAGTTTGCGACACCAGCATTTATAATTGGCAGTATTCTGTTTGACTTGGGGACGACATGGGAATCGCAATTTGAGACCCACTTTCACGGTCTGCACAAATTGCACATTACGAGCTTTCCACTGCTCAGCGAAGAATGAAGTAGGGTTTAATTTAACATTGCTGTGAGATCACTCTTTTTAGTTATGGAAACCTTCAGCAGACAATAAACATTTAATAAGTTACTGAAGATGAAGAAACAAAAATGAGAACAAGGATAAATTCAAAACGAAAAAAAATATATCATTTTATTTAAAATATAATGCCTAACCACAAAGTGATTGCTTCTTACGAAAAAAAAAAAAAATATATATATCATGTTACATTGTTATATTGTGTAGCAAGTTACAAAAATTGCCCCAATTCAAGTTAAAATGTAACAACAAATAGCAAATTAGAATGCTGTTGAAATGAGATCCCCGAGGCGTATGTGTGGTAAAACCATGTATGATCGTGTGAGAAATGTGGAGATTGGAAAATAATGCAAGGCGGAAGTAAGCGTAATGAGTAAAATTAAGAAAGGAACCCTCAGATGGTTTGGGCATGCAGAGCGAATGAACGAAGAAAGGAGCATAAGGAGAATATATGATGCAAGTTTGAATGGTATAAGAAGTAGGGGACGTCCGAGGAAGACATGGCACGATCAAGTGAATCAGTTACTTGAGTCGGGCCATGTCAAAAGTCAGAAAAATAGAAGAGTATGTATGAGACGATGTATGAATGTGAATGAGGCAAAGAGTGTGTGCCAAGACCGAGGTGTCTGGCGGTCCGTCCTCTCTGCCTACCCCTGCGGGGAAACGGCGTGATGGTTAGTTAGAAGAGACCGTTTTTAATCATTTAATTCTATAATGGTACATACAGTTTAAAGGTAAATAGATAATTGGTGAAAGTAACATATTTTGGACCGAATTTTTTACCAATAATACTGGACATTTTAATCCTATTTCTAGAATGTCTAGATCATACAATGATTTTGCTAAATCACACACTATCATAGATATTTTTGTAAATAATATAACTTGTTTCAAGAAGTATCTCCACAATTTGTACACCTAAAAAATAAAAATAAAAGATTGTTTGTTGTTTTATTATTTTTTCATAAACATTTTCTGTTTGTTATATTTTTTTATTATTATAATTAAGTTTTTTATAGTTAAGTTTAAAAATACTGACATTGTTTTTCTTTTTGTTTGCTTAAGTGTATATGAAAATATGATTACTGCAGACACATTAGTCTAGGGATATTAATATTTGTATTTAATTTTGTTTTATATTACCAACATGAATGTTCTATAAATATCCTATTTGTGTCTCAAATAAATAAATAAATAAACATTAAATAAATCCTAGTATAAAACATGGCATTAGAGCGTAAAATAATCAGTAACTGTATGTAAACGGTTAAGTAGTAATGATTTGTTAACACCTCTCTGGGAGAACCTGAGGTGAGGTGTTTATTTTAGATAAATTATTATTGTATATTAGGTTAGTAGCAGATTTCATCTATAGATATAGTAACATTAGTAACAATGCAACGAAAATAAAATAAAATGTATTCAATGAAAAAACGCACTTTGTAAAACTCCACTTTTATTTTGAATTAATATTTAACAGACAACCAGGTTTCACTTAGCTCAAGCTTCGTCAGGGCTTATTATATCGACTAAAGATAATTACATACAGACACACATATATAAAAGAAAATAAAATAATAATTGAAAGAGATAGACATAGAAATAGAAGCCCTTGAAATAAAAAAAGCAGTCAATAATAAATCAAATATAATTAATAATCAAATCAATTTAACTGATAGTCCCATATTTAATTTATTCCGTTAACTTTTATTGAAACTGTTTCCTCCTTCCCCCCTCACCCTTACCTACCCATCTTTTAATAATTTCGTCTCCCTCTTTTCTTTTTTGTATTCTTTCTATCACCAATAAGGTGTCTTCTCTTCTAATAAGCCCTGACGAAACTTGAACTAAGCGAAACCTGGTTGGCTGTTAAATATTAATTCAAAATAAAGGTGGTGTTTTACAAAGTGTGTTTTTTAATCAAATATATAATGTCCACCACAAAGAATTTGCTTCCTTCGATAAAAAAAATAAAATAAAATGATTCTACATGAAGTGAAATTAATGAACCATCAACTTTTAAACGCCATCTTTGGAAATAATGTACCTATTATAATAAAAGTAGTTTTCTATTGATCATATTATTTGTTGCAATTAATAACGCTTTCGGTGGAGTAACTATACATTGCATATTCAACATTCGATTGGGAGATATTCTTGCGATCGTTGTTCCCAATCCTAATGATCGTTGAGGCGAAATTTTGCCTCAACACTCCTCAAATGCACAAATACGCTCTTGCCAACGCAATTCTACGACCAACAGGCGAATCAAGAGTTACTAAACAAATCACATAGCTGATCAGAGACTCGGACTCCCTGGCAATAGATCACATTCAGTATATTAATGCTTACTAACCAGATTTGTATATTCAGGTACTTCACGTGCACATCAGACTCAAAATATCCCCAAATTTAGGGACTCTTATGCAATATGCATATAAAATGTACTTTTAAAGTTGAGCTCTTGCCCGGAATAATATTGTGTCCAACCAAACTATCAATGTTGAGTTAATGATGAAATAATGTTGGGCATATTATTACGCATCTTTTAAGATAGGGATTATGGTAGTGAAATTTTATTTAGGCCTGTGGCAGCATTTTCCGCTTAGTGTGGTGGTAATAGGAGATTTTCAAATGTTGTTGGGTTATTCGTAACCCGGGAATGTTTGTCTTTCTTTTAAAAAAAAAAAAAAAAATTTTAAAGATTGGTTTGTGGAATAATGTTGTATAAGGCCGATTATCAAAATCACGGAGCATGGTTTAATTCATGGGAATAAATGGAGAAAACTAATGTTTTATGGCTTTAAATCCAAGAAGTTGAAGAATGCAGGAAAGTAGAATTTTTCCAGAAAAAATATTGTTAAGGCTGCTTTTTAGCCGTTGAAACAGTTTTGTCGAATAGTGTTGTATGTTAATCTGAAGACAATATCTCGAATGTTATCGTTTTTTTGCTTTTTACGCTCAAATGCATCAATGACATATGTAAATTGATGTTAGAAGAGCTTGAAGGTACGAAAAGTAAAAAAAATCCGTTTTGTGGAATAATGTTGCCTGTGAAATTTTTATATACAACATTTTTCCACAAAATCAGCACAAATTCTTTTAATAAATTCTAATTTAATAGTCTTTTTTAACGACTTTTCCTTTAAAAGTCTTAAGAATAGTATATTTATTGTATTTTAAATATAAAATGTAATATAAAAGGTTTCGTTTTTTCCATTTTTCTCGGATTACATTATTATACAACATTATTCCGGGCAAGGGCTCAGTTATAAACACGTAATTTAAGTAAATTTTTGGTATTAATGAATCAATTTAGCAGAAATTAAATATACAAGTTGAGTTGGAATGAAGTTACTCAACAAAACTTTTATTTTTTGCCATTATCAAATTTGGATTAAACGAAGACGATACGATAAAAAAATTGAGTCAAGCGATTCACCCTTTTAGTAAATTATGATTTAATTTTAATTATAATAAGCATTATATAATGGCAGGCGCTATGACGCCCGAAGAATACCGCACCAGAGATAGCACTGTGGCGTAGTTTGCTGGGATCAGGAATTCAGGCGCCAAAAAATTCCGAGACAATAGGCCCAAAATACCATTCCATTCTTCCCTAAATTTCACAATGTTTCAGGTTTCTTTGAACATGAAGTGTGGATTCTAAAATATGAATAATACAGATTTGTTATTTAACACCTATCGTTTGGTGATTTATGTCCTGAAAATATTAATTGAGTTTTGATAGGCATTTATAAATAAGATAGATTTATGCACAAAATGATATCGGTTCATCAATTTATTTAAATGTAGAACTTAATTGAAATGTATTATTGACGAAATTGATACTTCAGTCAACATTGGTTTTCAATATTGGCTAACTTGATAATATTTGTTAATTAAAATCTATAAATAAATAATATTATTTCTGGTAATAAAACCTTTTGTTTCAAAATATTGTTTTGTGGTTGGCGGAAATTGTTTTCAATTCTGATATTGATATACATTTGTTTATTTAACCGTTAATTATTAATCAAATTATTTATTTTCTACAATGATTAAATACAATAAAATGAAAACATTAAATTAAATAATCACTTATATGCTATTGGTCATTATACACCCACGGGCCTGTAATATACATTTGTATGATATGTGTGGAGTCGGTAGTAGTACGCAATGAAGAGCGAGTAAGTATTATGTACAGGTATTTATTCAGGAGCTGCTTGTAACAAAAGAAACATACTTCTAGCACGCATCGCCTTTTATAGATTCTCGCAAGCATACTGTCTCGCTTGCTCTCATGCATATTCACACAGATATCACAGGCCTCTAGTGAATTTTGTTGAACTCCAAAGTAAACGCAAAAAAATGTCATTAAAAAAACGAGAACCGTCTGGTAATTTGATTAAATGGGCCGACAATTCATCAAAATCAAAAGTAAAATTTCATGAAATTGTTGAAAAGCATACACGTTTACAATTTATTTTTTATTTTTTTATTATTGAATTTTATTTTTATTTCTCTTCTCTACATTTATATTAATTTAAAAAATATTTATTTACATTCATTAGCATTTTCTGTATCAAGTATCAACCAATATTTTTTTTTATATAATCTAAGTAAAAGTCAACACAGACAAAACAATAATTAGGTACATTCAATAAATCTATTCATTTTGACCGTCCTAAAAAATGGGTAAATTTCCTAGTTGGACAGCCAAATATCATTGGAATATGTAATAAAAATAATATTTGGCTAATTTATATAGCGCCGTTTTCGTGAAAAATCACCTCAAGGGCGCTGTAATACATAATATATTTAAAAAAAAATATATATTTAAACTATAAAGCCGAAAATATATTATTTGCTTTTCCAATAAAAACCCGAAAACTATGAACTATGGCGTCATGAATTGTAAGTAAGCTAATTAATATTCTTCATCAAATTTTACAACAGACCAACCTCCGAACTTCGGAGTCCCAAGTTAAATGTTTCTATATAATATTCAACGCCTCAAACAGCTATGGAATTTGGAAATATATTTATATAAAACCGTAAAAAATAGGACAAAACACCTATGAAAATTTTATATGGATTTTACCATATTAAGTTTCCCCCCCTTGTATTGTTTTGATTACACACGAGAACTTGTTTATAAATAGAATAATAATATAATTTAACATATAAAAGAAAAACTTACAACAAATTTATTGTTTAACAAAACATCAACAAATCTCCTGCTGGTAAGTAATGGTTTTATTTGCTGATTGAAAACACGAAAATAAAATAGTTAGTCTACCATTAAACGCAGTGAGATAAGCTCTGCATTTGAAATGTGAGCTTTTAATTCACATGAGCTATCCGCCTATCGCCATGACGAACTGGAAATGAATTAATACCAGCTTAGCTGTAAACAAAACTTAACATTGTCGAAATGGATTCCACGTCAGCGAACGTCCGCAATTCACAAATTGTAAAATGCACAGCATATTTGCATTCGGTAGATTGCATTGGCGGGTGGATATGCGGAAACTCAGATTCGGGAATCTATATGCGGAATATAGGTTCCTGAATATACCCTGTCGGATAAAGCGGTAACCGGTGAATACAAATAAAAGGAAATATCGATGCTACGTGATGGAAATTTAACATCTACGTGTCAGATCGGTTATAGAAATAACAGGATATAGTATTCAGCTCCTGTTAGAATTTCTATACCGTTCTGCCGGGCAAGACTGTACAGCCAGATTATATAACATAAGTTATCTTCAACATACGGCCGGAAATCGTTTCTACCTCATTATCTCTAATCCGCCGGGTGCAGATTTGCATTTGCACCCGGCGGATCATTTTGGATTGAATTTGTGGGTAGGTACGCGGAAAACTCTGATTGGGGAATCTGTGTGCGGAATATTCCAACGCTGTTGGATGAAGCGATGGCTGTAACCATTGAACACAAATAAAACAGATTGAAACTACGTGATGTAAATCCAATAGCTACGTGTTGGATCATTTGTAGATTTGTAGAAATACGTATTACATATATACGGATATACATAATACGGATATACATAATACGGATTTCTGTTGTTATTCATCTGGTATATTATGACGTGACCGTGTGGTGAGTGAACAAAGCAGCCCATTTCTGTTAGATACCTGTTATTGTCACACGGGCCTTCTATCATCAACAAATCATTCTGTTTCCAATTGCCGTACATTAATCTGCCCGCGAATCGCTCCAGTGTTCGCCTCCCACCTTCTATAAAATAATCTCTAACACAAAATTAAATTATGTGTGTTGAATATTTTTAAATAAATTTGTAAGTACCAAGTGTTCTTATTTGATTTACCAATTCAATTTATTCATTCCCCCATAAAAGTCTAGCCGGGATTCTAATAACTAACTTGTGTACTCATTGTCTATGAACGGTCCACGCCACATCATAAAAAAACATTTGCAAGCATTAACAAATAACTCTTACGCAGTATAAGTCAGATATTACAAATTAATATCGGTAACTGTAACAATTTTATTTAAATATGTAAAAGATAATACATAAATATTTTGTAAAACTTTTCAAATAGTTTTAGGCCAAGCGCACACGTGCAACTTTGTCCGTAAATAGTTTGTGACTGTTTCAAAATCCATCGCACTATATACATAGAGTTGACTTTTTATGAAATATAATATGGATTTTGAAACAGTGACAAAACTGGTGCCGTGATAAAGTCACCCGTGCGCACCTGAGAATAACGCCCATCGTTCACGTAGCTACTTGCAAGCGACGCTACCGCTACCCGACAAACTATTTTGCTAGTGTACGATTTAGCGGCCATTTCAAACACTAATAATAGTATAGAAAATACAGACGAGTGGCGATCGCGTCGCTTGAACGTAGCTCAATGGAAGAACGGCGTAAGGTTCTAACTGCGGGCCCAGGAGTTAATACATCCACTGCAGTGCCACGGAGCATTTACACAAAATTCCACGCAAAAACTATTCGATTTGCATTTCGATTCCATATAAAATATCCCCAAAACCATCAGACACAATAAAGTAAAAATCGAGTAAATCATTCAAAATAATTAGCGGACGAAATTTACGGCAGGCGGTCAGAGTAAAGCCTCAATTACATTGAGCGAGTTTACAAGCTACTAGCCAGCCGGCGAATTCACTAATGTAATCATATTTACTAGCAGATTGTGAACAATACGAAGTTTACTAGCAGATAGTGAATTCGCCGGCTAGTAGCTTCTAAAATAGCCCCGTGTCATCGATGCTTATAATAGACCCCGTGAAAATTCCAAGAATATTGGGGAACCAGCGCAGTATAAAACGGTGGAAATTTATATGCAATATTCGCTTCCAAGCTTTGCTTCTATACGACTATGACCAGCTTCACTAGGGGCCAGTTGCATCAAAAATAGTTAATGTTAAATAAATGTAACCTTTTTTGTCATTTCTTGCATAAATGGGTTGTTTCAACTTAGTTCAAAGAAAAGTTTATTAAACAGATACAAAATTGTTACTTTCATTTACACCAGCGATGTTAAGAGTTTTAAGTAAATTTTTGGTTTAAAGCTGTCAGCTGCATTCCGTCTCAAGGAAGGAAATATTGTTTGAAGACAACATAATTAAAAAATCCTTGACAACCCGGGTTTGGATAACTACATTTTGATAATGATTTTAGAATAAACTATTTAAATACGAATATTTTTTAGAAAAAAAACCTTTTTATTCAATTACTTTAAACGAGAACTATTCGGATTCGGGGTGATGAAAAGTACTACATCAAAAGTTCAATTAGGTACGTAAAATGAAAATTTGCTTTCGTAGTATTAGATGAAGGCCATTTACATGTTTTTTGAAATTTTGTTATGTTTATATTTCTAATACTCCCAGCGCTCTCAAAGATTTGTTGCATATCGTTTCTATGGCGACCTGAAATGTTGGGTGCGTATCAAACGTGATTCCCAAATCTTTCCAAATAACATAATATACTTTGCAGTTATAGTAAATCGTTTAGTTTGCTTTGGTGTAGCACACAATTGAACATTTCTTAAAATATAATTCTAATTTATTGATGCGACATTATTCGACATTAGAATTCAAATCGCTTTAAAATTGTGTTGAATTGCAGCATAACTTTAAAATGGCTTTTAGGACTTAAACTCGGGTTTTAATATTTAATTTCAAACCTTACATCTACTATTTTCGATGTAACTGGCCCCTAGCTGCAAGTCCGGACCAGATTTTTGCTTTACCGCTTGTTTTTTCCCCACCAGGGTTAGAATGTATCGTTTCACATTAAATTATTTTTCTCCGGGCAAAAGTTTGCGACGGAAAACTTTGCATTTTTCGTCCCAGCTCCTAATGAATTCCAAATGCCTGTCGGCTACTTTAAAAATGCGGCGACTTTTATAATTTATAATCTACGCCTTCCTTTGATCGTGGTGAATTTATTATACACTTTGCATAAAAACTCCAAAATTTTTTTGTATTAGTCAATTAAAAAGCGATTTTCTTTCGAAATGAAATTTGAAAAATATATATTGCTCGTTTGAAGTTCCGCGGACAAAAATCAAGCATGACTAATTTTGACGTAAATTGGTTCAAAGTGTAATTCACAAAACATACAGTACATTCTTCAATAATAATGTCCTCTGAAATATTATTGAAAATCAATTAATTCGTGGTAAGAAATGATAGTTTCACGTTCCGAGTATAACCGTGCAAAAATTATTTATTAATATAATAAAGCAAATAAAAAATCCTATAACCGTTACAGAAATTCATTTACAAATGTTACATTCTTTAAATCTCCAGTCGTAAACCCGAAATAAATGCAACACTGCTGTAAGTGGACGAACATGAGCAAAGCTGAATGGCTATAGATAAAAATGTGATATAAGAAGTAATTCAATTTACGAAAAAGGTTTCATTTTTAAGAAAATGGTCCAGTGACAAAACGCAAACTAATAAAATACTTTCAGAAAACAAAGCTCTATCACAACGAATTTAGGCAGATGAACAAATATATAAATTTTACCACCATAATTTAATTTACAAGAATGCAGATGAACAAAGTAACCATTTTCATCCTTTTAACAATACAATTTGACGAGATATGTTCCGTTATGATTTGAGAAAAGAATTATCGCGATTAATTTTCGGGTTATTATGACATGTTGCATCATCTGTCTATGTATGTGATAAAGAGATTTTCCATTTCTAAAAGCAAGAAAAAAGCTAAATCACGACCAATAGATGCAGATGAACAAAGCAATAAAAACAAATTGTGAAATAAAAAATCAATTTACAAGAAAAGTTACCCCGACGACAATACGTGAAGGTATTTAAATACTAATACCAAAGCTGAACCGTGACATAATGATGCAGATGAACAAATCAACTACGTTTCATCTTATTTACAAGATAATTTAATTTCCAAGTAATTTTACTCCAAATGGCAAAAGCGAAACTAATTAAAGACTGCTGTCACTGGACAGTGCTCAACCACGACGAATGGATGCAGATGTACAAAGTATAACAAAACTGGTGTCGAGGGTTGTCAAAAGTAGTTATTCAGGCGAATTTGCTGTCGCTACCGACTTTGCAAAGCGCAAACCGCATGTAGAAACGGTAGGACTACTTGTCAAAGGGGCGAGGGATGTCAACTCCTCTAGAAGTGTAAAGTCTTGAAGGGCAGAAGTGAGGGCAAAGACGCAGCTCGCATTAATTTGACTGAAGAGAATTGCAAGAAACTCGTCTCGAGTTAATTGTTCGGTGGTTGGCGGTTTCTTGGTGTGAATAATTGTATGACTGTCGCTCGTCTTTTCGAATGTAATTTAAATTAACTACAATTACATTTTAATAATGTACATGAACAAAAATTGATTAAAAGTAAGTAATTAATTTATTTTGAGTAGGTAAAAATATTATGTGTTATTGAAAAAAAATAAATAATTCCTGTATGTTTACTATTAAAAATACGATGTGTAAAATACCTTTAGTAAAATAGTACCATCCCAATAATTTCACTTTCCGTGTCTTCTAAAGTACAAATTGTCAGCATTTCCAACAATTACTTCAGACATCTACAATTATGGACATTGTACGTAAATTTTCATTTATAAATTCAGATTTGTTGTCAATATTAAATAGCCTTTTAGGCGTATATAAATATAATCGTTAACAAAAGACTACATTTAGTAAAAAATATTTTTAGGTTATATTTACATTGCGTTGTTAAATTTAATATTAAGGTTTTTATAAGGCCAATCAATTTTTAAAGAGACTTTGAAGACTTTTTCACAAAAGATATCATAATTTGAATTTGGGAGAAAAAAAAAACACACTGGCATAAAATTCTTCTGTGTACCAAATAAAACATATTAATGTCAATTTAATGAAATTTGTAATGAAACGAACGAGATTTGTAATCAAACGATAATCCAAAGCAAACATATTCCAAATACAGGTTGTCCGTGGGTAAAGTGTATTCACTTCGGAAGGTGATTCTACATGATGGCAGGAGTAAAAAAGATTCACAAAAACTTTTACCGAAATTCCACCTTTTTATTCCCGTACGAAAAAACATTCATATTAAAAATTATTGGCAAGTAAAAGTAATAATGCTGGGCCGCACGCGCCGGACTGATTTTATTTTTAGACCAAAAAAGTACCCCTAAATGCTGGAATTTCGAAAAAAGTTCATTATCTTTTTTACTTATACTATTATATAGAATCACCTCTCGAAGTAAATGAACTTTCACCCCGGACATCCTGTTCATATTTTTATAGGCGATTATCCCCAAACAAGGAAACATCTTCCTAACCAATTAATCATAACCCCTACCGCAAGATGTCGCCCGTGTCGCTCCTTCTCTTCTTGACGCGATAAGAGATTTTCTCGGGCGAATAATTTGAAGGTTGTCATGTGTTTAACTACAAACCGGGATAATACGCTGAGTACAGCCCTCTTTGAAGCTCGCTCTAAAAGCTTTCGGAAGTTTAGCTTCCCG
The DNA here is from genome assembly GCA_951813805.1 of Limnephilus auricula. Classification (NCBI taxonomy): domain Eukaryota; kingdom Metazoa; phylum Arthropoda; class Insecta; order Trichoptera; family Limnephilidae; genus Limnephilus; species Limnephilus auricula. Next base: position 8,356,139 of record OX638401.1, read on the forward strand.
AATAATGGAGCATGTAATGTAGACGGAAAATAGCGAGTATAAAATGTAATTATTGGAGTTAATTTGGTATAATGTATGAGAAATTGAAAATATAAATGTTTTGCGATTAAGTGTTGAATACTGTTTATTAACGAATGCTTGCACAAGTAAAATAAATGTTTGGAATAAACTCTAACCACTATAAAATAGGTAGGTACTTAAGTATATTTGTTGATATTAGAAATGAATAATTAATTAATCTTTCATATGCATACAGGGAGTTAAGCATCGTACTTTAGTACGATTACTTTGACCAGTGATTCGTGACATTATTTGGAGTAAAAAATGTACATGAAATTTTGGTCTCCGGTGACTTTTTAAATGTCTTTTTTTTTTCAAAAAAAATCTTCAAAAATGTCACCGGAGACCAAAATTATATTTTCATTTTTTACTTCAAATAATTTCAGGAATCACTGGTTAGAGTAACTCAAGTACGATGCTTAACATCCTGTATATCAAAATCGAAAATAAGTTTTTTTACATACATCATAATCGACCATTACAACTCCTGGAGGTCGTAAAATCCACAAATTATATAATTACTAAGCAATAAGGAAAGAAAAAAAGGTGGAATTAAAATAAAAAAAAAATGTTGAAACGTTAAAAAAGGTTGTAAATAGAAATTGTCAAAATGTCAAGTATGTGCGAAAATACGACAGATTATACGATTTCTTTTAAGGTTTTGAGGCATTATAAGTTTTAACTTTAACTATAATTAAGTACAGGACTGTCATGCATTTGAAGGAATCTTTCAATTAATTATAACGGTAGGTAATTTTATGTATATCAAATGAATTATTAAATCAAGTAGGCAGGAATTCATAACCCACGCTTGATGATAAAAAATACATCTTCCATAAAACTACCACATGATGTAATTAAAAATAAGGGTGTCTGCCCCTATCTGGCTTTGTTGAATTCAATAATCACAACCAGGAGCACATATTGCAGCGGGGGTTAGTTGCAAAGACAAAGGCCCATAGAGCTGCACGGACATGTTGCACGGCCACCCCTCACATTTGAACGGGTAATAAAACGTGAACCCCCCCTGGGAAAATAATATCATTTGCACTTTATGAAGGACAAAGACGTTAATGGAGTTGTGCTGGCTCGAAATTGCGCCACTGGCATTATAAAGTTTGTGTAATCTAAAAGTGTAATGCATAAAAAAGCCTTAAATTCTACGCTGTAAATCAAGATGAAAATATTATATTATGTGATTCTATAACCGAAAAGTGAAGGCAATAATGACTCTTTCAACGATTTAAGAAGACCCATTGACCAGCGGCTGAGAATTAAAGTTCCAAAATGCTTGCAACTGTGCAGTGAGGTTACGATGCGAAAAATAGATTATTTCCAGTATCAATTTTTTTAAAGTAAAAATTTAATATCGATTTATTTCATTCAAAAACTTGCTTTTATATACCTACATTCAAGTAAGCGATAAAAATGCTCAAAACGCATGATGATAAATTATCAAATATCATGTACTTCTTGAAGTTTTTTTTGATCATAGGTATTTATAATTTTTCGATAATGTCTAAACAAAATAAGTGTGTAATTTTTTTTTTAAATATTATAGTTTGTAAGACCTAAAATAAATAGAAAAACTGAGGTACTTTCGTCACAAAACACGTTCTCTGATTTATTGTTTAATGATTTTAATTGAAATAAAATTAAAATTCTAAAAAAGTGTCTTTACTAGATTATGTATTGATTTATTTTTCTGTATGATTACATGATTTAAAATTTATATTGTAAAATACAATATTTCGTTTGAAAATGTAACAAATCTGCCAACGATTAACGGAATATATAACCTTAGTATATTAAAAATAAACTTAGTTTTTCAAAATTTAAAAGGTGCGTTTACCAGATAAAATAACAATTTTTCAAAATCAATTTTTGTTTTTTTATAAAAAAGAGTGAATACTTCTAGAATTTTGATTTAAAATTTCCGGTAGTGTCTGGTTATACCCTCTTAAACGGTTGTACATAGTCGGGGGACGAAAAAAGCTATTTTTTAAGAGTTTTTCCTGGAAAGACTTTTTAATTTATAACCGTAAAAAAATATGTACCTGTTGTAAATTTTGACTTTATTTTGAAATTTTTTTTTTGTTTTAAAAAAATTATTTTTAAAGCTGCTGTGAAATAATGATTTTTAAAACTGTAGTTGAGCAAGTTTTCTCGGAAACGGCTAAACCGAATAGTCTCAATTTTTTACAAAAGCTTCAAAAAAAAATATATATATATATTTTATTACTGATAAATATTTTCCGTTTTGAGGCCAAAATTTACATCAAACATTTTTTTTTTGAAAGCCGCCATTGTGTTAAAAAATAATATTTTGCTTATTCATTTCGTTTAAATCCGAGATTATATCTTATATTAACGAAATCTTCTTTATTTTATTTTATTTTAGAAGATACAATCCAAAGATATCGTGCTTCCCGCAAAACGTATATTTTTAGAGGACCCTTCGTAGATCGGCTACAGCAGCTTTAAAAATCAATAATTTAAAACAAAAAAAAATATTTTGAATTAAGTTAAGAGTTACATAAATATGCGAAATTTTGAGTTAAAAAAATTAAATTTACAATTTTACCAAAGAAAAATGTCACTGTCCCGATGATAATTCTTTTTTCAAACCATAATATTGAAATAATGCAAATAAGAAATCCAAATAAACAACGGTATCACATTTAAAAAAAACCTTTAGCGCCTCCGCCCACTCAGGCAACTGAAAACTCTCAACTGCCAACTGTCTTTGTATGACAATGTGATAACCCGCACACTACACAATCACACAAAACCCCGTTGTCAATGGTAACGCAAGCGGTGACTTGCGACCATCTTGCGACCATCTTGCGACTGTCACGGCTGATTACCCTGGGCGGTTGCGAGCTGTCAGCTGATTGTTCTTCATCTATGGTTAAACAAGCTTTTTGACCAATCAAGACAGAGAAAACAGCCGGTTTTAGTTGGTTTTAAGTTGCCTCAGTGGGCGGAGCGCCTTACTGAACCATTAAAACGGTCACCAAATTCAAACGGAAACGGAACGGACAAATAAATTTACATATTCGAAATCGAAAAACTGTTTTTTAAAGGTGGAAAAATAGGCTTCCAAATTTTGTAAATCGAAATACACATATAATTTTTGAAGAATAAAATTTTTGCATGCAAACATCAAAAAGGTTTAAAAATGGCTCACCTTATGCATTTTCTAAATAACATTACGGATAACGAAAAAAAATATGTATATAGAATGCATTTAGGTCGACGTAAAACTTAACTTCGTTACACTGAGTCGATAAATCTATATTATTAAATTCGATAACAATAAAATAAATATTTGTTAACATACTCGCACTTACATATTGATTCGTTCAGAAAGGTTAAATTAATTTTCACTTCCCAAATAACTACTGAAATTAAACCCAGAAATACCAGGGGAAAAATTAAAACTTTGCGTGAATAATTAATATTTATTAATGCTAGAGCTCACTATGTTGTGGCAGAATATTAGGGGTTGTATCTTAAACTGATTTGTCTAGTCTAAATTCCCGTCTGGCAAAAGCTCCCCCAGGCATCTTGAGATTTCCTCCCTTGGGTTGAACCCCCAGGCAAATGTGTCAGGTATTTGCAAAGTATTAACATATCTGAACTCTTCCCCGTATGGCGAGCCGGGCCCGGGAGTGGCGAATATGTTCGTAAGTTTATTATATCGTGATGCACACAGGTAATTTAATCATACATAAGAAGTAGTTAGAACATTTTAGTATCCCTTTTAAGAATGACCTGCCACTGAGGAATGACGTATTTCACTATGTAATCGGTAGATACTTCCTTGTAGGTACTTCTGGGAAGGTATTTCTGAATAAGTACTTCTGATTAGGCATTTCTGGGTAGGTACTTCTGAGTAGGTACTTCTGAGCAGGTACTTATTAGTAGGAACCTCCGAGTAGGTACTTCTGAGTAGGAACTTCTGAGAAGATATTTCAGGGTAGACATTTCTAAGTACGTAATTCTGAGTAGGTACTTCTGAGTAGGAACTTTTGGGTAGTTACTTCTGAATAAGTACTGCGATCTAAGTATTAATAATATAATAAATGTATTTACTGCAAATCAAAACCAACGCACGCTTCACCAAGAAGCTAAAAATGACTAAACAATTTAGAAAGATTTTTTTTTATTTGAAATACATAGGTACATATATTTACAAAAGAAAATCATAAGTCTTAAAAGCTAATTATAATAAAATAGTTTGATAACGAATCTACCCAATTCAATAAAGAAAACATTTCTCGTGTTTGAATTGGGGAGTAGTGCCATTACAAAGGTAAGAGAAAAAAAAATTTTGAGGTAAGAAAATACGTAAACTTATATAGGATGTTAACAAATATACATTGATATTGGAATTGCGTATCATATCAGTTACTAAGTTGGATAGATAAGTAAAAGTAAGAATAAGGATGTAGTGAAAAAGGTGAAGATAAAAGCGACATGCGAACAAAATGTTTTTATTTTTATTTTATTTTATTTGTATTTTTTAAATTTATTTAAAATTAAATTTAATAATGTTTATTATTAAGTTCTGCAAGTGTTTAAGTTTTTTATTATTGTGACAGCTGTTTCGCCTTACAATACCATTTTCTTAGTTGACTTATTTATACGATTGTAAATACCAATTTTAAAAGTGGGTAAATTGATTTTAAATCGGTTAGTTTCAACCCGTAACTACAACGAAAATATTATTCTGTAATTAAAAGTAGGTTCGTAAGAAAACAAAAGGAATTAGTTGGGCTAGAAAAAAGTTGTGAAACATCTCGTTAATGGATATTTAAACCCAGAAAACTTTATTTTCAAATCTTCTATGGTGCTAAGCGATGAAAAAACAAACGTACTTATTTTCGAACATAATTTTAATTAAGTCTTAGAAATAAAATGCTTTTTGAGGGTTATGTTTGAATCGTAAATTGATGTTGATCAAAGGAAATGTTTTACTCGAGAAACTAAATAATGAAAGAAGTTTCATTACGAATTTTGTGAAAAGAAAGCATGTTCAATGAAGACGGTGATTGCGTTGAAAGCCGATATACAATTTTCCCTTCAAGAACTTATTTGGAAATTCGTTGAAGTATTTTTAATCATTTTGGGTATTCAAAAATTATTTTTGGTAACTAAGTAAGGGCACGTGCGACAAAATGGTATCTACGTTTTCAAGAATATTAAATTTCAAAAGATAAAAAACTGAATTTACAAAAAGAAAACAAAAAGGTTCAATATTGAATTAATCGGAAATACATGGGAAAAACAGCGGTTTTATAAATTTGTATTGATAACATTATATTTTTCTTTAAGAAGTCTTCTAAAGTAATTTAAGACTTCGCTCGTCAGAGATTTAAATAACAACACAAGTACAATGCATTGTCTCTGATTATTATAATACAGCCTTTATACCGTTATTTAACCAGTTTACAGTGATATTTAGGAGAAAAATATAATACCTTTGTTGGAGATCATGTATCTTATTTAATAATGATCAAAAAACAGCATCCTGTCCTGAATTATTAATAACAAACTCTTGCAAAAAAAAATCATTAATTTCTTCCAGCTTTATTCTGCCTATAAGTGTGTATCTGCAGGTATCTGATTTTTTTTATATATCTCCGTACAGGAGGCTCTGAGGAAAATAATTTCCCTCGGGGCCTATGTCATCTTTGAAGAGCTGCGTGGAGGGTCGTTTTGAGGAGAGAATAGAGTGAATATGGGCATTGAAGAGACCCATGTTGTTGGAAGGAGGAAACATAGAGGCCGGCAAATCGTTCGACAGCCGAGCTGTTGAACTCAATAACGAGTCGTAAAAACGACTAGTTCTCATGTGACAAAAATGTCAACCGTGTACATATGTTGGGCGAGCGTTTGGCGTATTTCCCGACTATGCACCGGTGCCGAGGGAATTAATGACGCTGGTTCATCGGAGCATCTTTCATTGAAATACCGAATGAACAAGGATAGCATTCCCACCTGACGACTGTGCTCGAAAGATTGCAATCCGTTTGTTAAGACGGGAGAATCTATCAAACGACCGCCCGTTTTTGCAGAGTCGAGGGTTGTTTTCAGGTACTGTGGGGCTCCAGACCAGAGGTGGCTGCCAAATTCAACCGTGGAGCGCACTTGCGATTTGTACAGGGTTAGCAGTTGTGTTTAAATTTTTGTGATGGTCGCGAATGTTGGCAAAATAAAAGTTTAGGCCCGCACCTGGGACGGTTCTACTCGCCGCTGTCAAGATGAATGATTTTAACGAGCGATTTCTTGGCATATGTCTAGTAAAAAATGTAGATGTCACTTAGTGGTCCAAAGATTATTTTTTCAATTAAAAAAGAATAATAATATTTTTCCATCACATGTCGCAATTAAATAGTCGGGTATAGCCAAGCGGGTAACGTGATAAGCACGTCGCGCCGACTCGTTGTGCTACAGTTTCACACACAAAACAGTGCGCGTATCACGTGTTCCCGTCGCGACGTATAGGATTGTGATCAGTGGCGACGTGTGATTGAAAAAAAAAATAATAGAAAAAAAAAATATCATCGGACAGCAAAATGACATCCACTTTTTGTACCTCAAATATGCTCTCAGAAATCCTTGGTTAAACTCCTTCGGGTACGTGCTGTATAACGGATGTATACACTCTGAATAACGGATATAACGCCTCGTATCCGCATACATCATAACCTCTGATGTTGAGGAAATTTCATCAAGTTTTGTATCCTATAAAACTATCCACATAAAACTAGGTACGATAACTCTGTAGCACAAAAAAATGCTCTACCAAAACAGTAATATTTGTTACTTTCAGAAGTTGAAATCTTAAAAAATATAACATATTGTGGTTTTCTGCGCAACTAAATAGGATGCACCTGTTCATTTTTTAGTTAACGACACGTAAAAAAATCAAGAAAGAAGATTTGTTTTTAACTAATCAATGAGCGTGTAATAAATCCCAACATGAGCGTACTATAAATCGTGTTGTTAACCAGGTATTTAATGACTCTGAAATAAATACTGTAGGTAAATATAATTAGCATGCTCGGTTTATGCAATATGTGGGCTTTAACACGGTCTTGATTATAGCAGCAGTAGATACCTAATGCTAGAGAGTAATCAGGTTACTGGATTGAAGGCCGCGTTCTCTGAACGTAGTCGCCAATAATTAGTGCCCGTAACTCAATACCGCCCTTAGGAGCTGGTAACACCCCCGCCCTGGCTAGGGAGAGGGCGGCGCGGGGTCGGATTATTATAATTGCATTTCACTTGCCGGGGGACCTTGAATGTACGACGATTTTTCTAGTAACCTCGCGTGAAGGATTCATTAAAATAATAATGTGATCAATTTTTATTATAATTTTTAACAACACATTTTCAGGAAAAAAGGTATGAGGGGTGAGTAGGAATTTGCGTGTCAATGTGTCAAGTAGTGACGGACGTATGGATCCATCCCTCCCACTGTGGTACAAGGCGATGAGATAGCCCGGCTGGAGATGCGAAAAGGTCTCCCTTAATCAGTCTCTCCCGATTCGGGGCGCGCCGCCGCAGCAGTAGGGCAAAAGAGTGTGCCGCCAAGAACTAGAAAAACCTCACATCATGAACCCGGGCACCCCTGCTAAGTCACCAAACGTAGATAATCACTTACAGTGACCTATGGCAAAGGTGTTGGTTATCAAATAAATGGTTGCCAGGGCGGCCGGCGGGACCCAAATTAAAAACTAATAACTACGAGTTTCTTAATTTCTACGTGGAAAAATATTTATTATCGGTGTCAGCACTGTCAACGAGTAAGCATCTTATACTGGGTGTATAATTCTGCCTCTGAGTGCTTCGTTTTACCCCTATTTTCGTTGTTCGTTGTGGGAAAGAGAGTTATTTCGGAGCTATTACAGGTAGCCTTGTAAAACCACAGTAAGTTGAAAAATTGATCTTATTTTAATGTTAAACAGTTGTATTTGGCATGCTAGCAAGAAATGTTGGCAAGAAATAATTTAATATGAAATTTTATTACAACATCAAAAACATGTCAAACGCAGATAATATTCAATAAATTCACAAATTTTTAGCTGTTAGCGACTTTAGTCTGCGATTTTTTCCCTGAGGTTTGTTTTGTGGAGAGGTAAACCATAAAAAAGCGTGTAATGTTTATGTGTTTCAAAGAAAAAATATCTGATAATACCTGAATATCATTTTAGTAGCAAAGAATAAATATCTGATAATACTTGAAAAAAAATCGTCAAAATCGAAGTTTTATATTTCCCATTTTTGTCCTCCAAAACTGGACCGATTTTTGAGTTATTTTTTACAACTTCATTAAAAGAAAACATTATATGTCCGTGCGTTACGCTTTAAAAAAATACATTGTTTGTAAACTGAACGTTCTTCTGTTGATGACGTTCAATCAAGGAAATTTTAACGATTTTTGGAGGGTCCTAATTCTCACAAGAATTAACTTATCAAAGAAAAGTACTGAAAGGTACTGGTCTATAGATGTATATACGAGTATATTACATTAAAAGAAATTTGCACTAGTGTCAAAATCCAGAAAGTAAATTAAGGAATATTTTTTATGGAAAAATAAACGTCTCCTGGTTTCTTCTTAATGCTATCAAAATAAAGCGAGCCGAGTCATAACAAAGACTCTAAGAATATCCCCCCTTGTGGTGGAAAATTCGAACATTTAAACACCCGATGGAGTCAAAGATCCATGATCATTTATCTGTAGCAAAGAGTACATAGCCCTCGAACGAAATGGTCCCTTTCTTCCTGGAGACATTATGTTTTGTCATCACATTAAAAGAAATCTCCCGAACGTTTTAAGCAGGGTTCACCAGGGTAAGTTTGGTGAAGAAGCCCCGCATAATTTATGTAAGGGCTTCGAGATCCACGCTGTGAAATGGATATTTGGTATTTTATAGCTTTTTTACGACGCTCCGTAAATAATAAACAACGCGTCGAAGGTGTGGCAAAAGTATGCACGAAACTTTTGGACATGTATTTTGGATTCTTTGTGCGTCTCAAGGATAGATTTTATTTCCAAATTTTTAACCTTTTGGCAATTATTAAACATTAAATCTTGACTTGAGGAACTACCGGAAAAATAACTTGTTAGCATTTTTAAAACATCGTTGTAAAAGTATCTGGAAAACCTTACTCGATGAAGTCGAACCATAGAAGTCGCTGAAAATCTATCCAAAACCTAGTCCCCTTCAGCACAGGATCACCTAGTGCGGAGGACTACGAATATAATCAAAATTTATTTTACGTATATTCTTATGAAATTGTAAAAAAGTGTATAGTTACTAACAAAAAATAAATTATAAACAAAAATTATACCTAACTATTCGTAACAGCAAAAATCGGATTGCATGTTTAATAAAAAAAATAATGGGCTCTGGCGTAATTTTTCTGGAAAGCATATCGATCAAGGAACTTTGAAATGTTGTAAATGACAAAATCTTATTTGTTCAAGAGAGCGAAATGAAAGTTTCATTATTTTTGCATAAAATCATGTTTTTGTAGACCTATAATAACGAACTTTTATTATAAATCGTTCAGAATACTTTTTAAAATTGTAAATTTCTTTAACGACAATATTTAAATAATTTTTATTTTTTTAGAAAAATGATTATCTTAAAATGTACATCGTAAAAGACGTACTAATTTTCGTGGCAATATTTCGATGATGGAGATCGAAACAGAGAATAATTACATGCTTAACTAATTTTTTGATTTATCGTCGTTCTTAGCATTTTAAATTTCCGCTATCAATAAAGAAGATTTATTAACTATTAAGAAGAAAAACGTTTGAACGTCTGAAACCGCAAAAACTCTCGAATGGTGCGCACTGGCGTAATAAAATTCGGAAAGTCATTTTATGAAATGAATATCTAAACCAACTTAATTCTTTTAAGCTCACCATACGGTTCACATCGTGAGACATAGAGTTTTGAAAAAGTATACTCTATCGTCGAAAAACAAAACGAGAAAGGTACCATAAAAATTTTGTTCCTGTTTTTTTTTTTAATTTTCTCTGAACTCAATTATTTTGAAAAGGTAGGTTTTAAAACCCGGGTGAAGTCGGGTACTTACTTATCACACACATTTAATAAAATTAAGCCGTTCGAACCCTCTTCATCGAAATTAAAAGCCCAGGATGATTTTACTTTTAATTTATTACACGAACATTTTAGAAGGTAGAGGCAGTCAAAGTTAGCCGATATATTCCATCGCCCCTTTGAGAAAGTGGGTAATTAATTGGCAATTAAGACTTTCCCGGATGTATTTTATAATTAATTATTACTGTCGATAACTTTTAACAGATGATCGTTTATGGGCATGAAAATTATATTTACAACCTGTACTTAATATGATAAAATATACATAAATACATATATCGCACCTCCTATAGAAAAGTAAAGTAAGTCGAAATTTTCTAATTTACGTTTTATAACTAAAAGTTAAGATTATCTATTCCCCACGAAAACAGTATTTAAGTTAAATCGTATTTAATTTAGATCAATCCATATTCACAAGACGTCGCTAGTATCTCTTTAAGACGGGAACACTTGTTCATCAATCATTCATTAGTTTTCGCTCTTCTGTAAAATTGATATTTCGACGGGACCACTTGTTCATTAATCATTCATTACTTTTCGATCTCCTATTAAATTGACTTTTCGACGGGACCGCTTGTTTATAAATCATTAATTTGTTTTCGCTCTCCTGTAAAATTAACTTTTATGACTTACGAGACTTTTCTACGGGATATGCGAAAATACATAGGCCATTTAAAATCAATCCTATTCGCTAACGGTTTCCCCAGTTTTTAATTTCAAAAAGAGTCCTCAAAATTACCCCATTTTTCATAAAATTTGATTGGATTCCAACCAACAATTTCAAGTTACTGCCCCGCTCACGAGGCAACTGAAAAAAAGTAGTTTACAACTAAACTCGCTATTCTCTGTATGTAATATGATAGTCCGCACACTACACAATTTCTCAAAAACCCGTTGTCCATGGCAACTTGTTAGTGACTATGTCATGGCAGTGACTTGTTACTCGAGGTGCCAGTTGCGTGACATGATAGCTGATTGATCTTCGTATATAGTAAAACAAGTTGAGATAATTATTGAAATCGTAAAATTGAGTAGAAAGTTTGGTCGGTAACCATAGCAACTAGCCAGTTTTGTTAGATATGAAATTAAACAATTTTTTTTTTTCACTTTGTTCCACTTGTTTATTTACAGGATGGAGTAGTAGGACGAAACCGGTCCTGGTGTAAATAAACAAGTGGAACAAAGTGATTTTTTTTTGTTTAATTTCATATCTAATACAATGGAATTCCACCATGAATTAACAGTTAAAAAACTAGACTCATTATAGCCAGTTTTAGTTTGGTTTCAGTCTCTTCAGAGGTAACTGAAAACTGTCAACTGGCAACTGTCTTTGTATGACAATGTGATGGCCCGCACACTACACAATCACGTTGTCAACGGTAACGCAAGCAGTGACTCGCAACTGGCATTGCTGATTGCCGTGGCTGGCCGTTGCTGGTTGCGAACTGTCAGCTGATTGTTCTTCGTCTATGGTTAAACAAGCTTTTTGACCAATCAAGACATAGAAACCAGCCGGTATTAGTTTGTTTTCAGTTGTCTCGTCAGCGGAGCGCCTTAGAATGCTTAATAGCTCTTTGATTCCATTTTTAATTTGAGAACTGTTCAAAACCCCCTTACTCACAAGAGTCACCTACCTCAAACTTGGTCAACTTGGGTCAATCTGTTTCTTAACGGTCCGTCCAGCTATCATCAACTAGTATATTAATGAAAGATATCCACAGGGGGGTAACTTTCAACACGTCGATAAAGGTTGTTCAAAGTTGCCTCACTTTACAAAACTGTCTATATTTTTCAAAAAGTTTTTTTAACGATCCATTCAGCAATATTTTAGTATCTGGGAGTGAACTAGAGGGGCAACAATTCGGTAAAGAATATTTTGATGTTCAAAAGAAAACCTCTTTCAAAAACTGTTCACAGATTTTAAATAAAAAGTTTAAAAATTCTATAAAATGTATTTTAAATAATACCAACCCAAAACGAAATTTGAAAATGGTACTGAGGGGCAATTTTGGTAAAGACTATATTGGTGTTCGAAGGTAACCTTCATCAAAAACTGTTTACCGATTTAAAACAAAAAGTTCTCACTTAATAAAGGTTAAGAATTCAATAAAATGTATTTCAAATAATGCCAACCGAAAATGACTATATAAATTTAATTTAAAAATCTTTAGAATTTGTTTGATTCGACCGTCTATCAAATAAGAGACTTTTGAAAAAATTCTATTACTGAGCGCCCTGTTTTCACTCATCAATTTGAAATCAGTCTATTTACTGAAGAAACTATCAAAATAATCTCATTTTTACATTAGCCAAATAGCGAGTGTTTTTATTCATTTAGTGATTGATGCTAAGTGGTACTGAGAAGCTAATTGCAAATTAAATAGAAGTCTAAGTGAAAATATTTACGTCTCACTTGACGATTTAAAGCGGCTTGCAATTTACAATAAAGTGCTCGTTAGATGCTGACGCTTTGCAAAATAAGATGAATTCTCGAACTTCACGCTTAATACAATTCCAGAGTCATTACGAATGCAGGCGGAGTTCACCGCAACGGTATGAATTAATTATGATTAATTTATTACCCGAGGAAAATTGAAGCCATTTTATATTAAATTAAAAACAGAAAAATGATAAAAATTATTTTTTAATCATTGAAGACAGTATTAGCAACTCTCAAAAAGATAAAATTAAAAAAGAAAAAATCATAAAAAGATACGGTCGCATCTAGGAACCCAGGACCTTAGGCTTGCCGGGGCTCTTGCAAATCTGTAACATACTCGTACTTCGACTACCAACATTATCTTCATTGTCTTAACACCCATTGAGCAGCGGCTGGGAATTAAAGTTCCAAAATTATTGCAACTGTACAGGGAGGTTCCAATGAGAAAGATCGATTAACTAAAAATTTAATACCGATTTATTTCATTCAAAACTTGCTTTAAAATATACATACATTCAAGTAAGCAATAAAAATGCTCAAAACTAATGATGATAAATTATTAAATATCGTGTACTTCTTGAAAGTATTTTTTGATCATAAGTATTTATTATTTAAGAATAACTAGCTGACCCGGCAAACTAAAAATCAAAGATCATAAAAATCGGTTCAACCGTTCTTGAGTTATAAATGGTGTAACTAACCCGACTTTGTTTTATATATTAAGATGTCTAAACAAAATAAATGTGTAAAAAAAAACTGAAATATTATATAATTAAATGAAACAATATATCTTAGTTACAACTACTGATTTATTTAGTTACACGCCGACCGGTTTCGGAACAACCATTCCTTCTTCAGGGCAAACATATAATGATGACAATTACAAAATAGTGGGTGGGTACAATTTATCAGTAGGTGTTGTGGTAGGGGTGGGGGCTTGGCTAGGAATTGATGAAGAGTAAGTGGGGACAGAATGGACACCGAATGGGAAGAGATTTAATATTGGGCTATAGGTTAATATTTTTTGTTTATTGATAATCGACTCATTATTCTTAAAAATAATGAGTCGATTATCAATTATAACTTTTCCACGAGTTGTGCTAGCGTTATAATAATATAATCTACATCTGAAAGTTTAAAAAATTTACTTTTACAAAATATAATTTAATTAAACATCCAATTATATTTAAAATTTAAAACCAAAAGGTGCCGTTAAAATTTAAAATCTAATACGAATTTTGAAGAAAACTGACACTTCACTTAAATGTTTTATCAGTTTCCATTAAAAACATCACACAAAGAAAAAATATTAGACAGAATGACAGCGGATCGATCAGTACATTAATAACGATATTATATTTTTTCAACACGATATTATATACATTTGATGTGTTAAGCATCGTACTTGACTTACAACCAGTGATTCCTGACATTATTTTAAGTAAAAAATGTAAATAAAATGTTTGTCTCCGGTGACATTCAAGTTTTTTTTTTGTTTTCTACAAAAACATAAAAATCAGTAGGTATTGGGTAGTTAGGGGTGGGGTAAGGGGTTGTTTGGTTACTTGGCTTAGAGCCCAGCGACGACATGCGGTAGGATTTTTTTTCCTTGATTTTGAAGAAAAAGTTTTGAAAACAAAAAATCTCATCAAAAAAGTCACCGGAGACCAAAATTTCATTTACATTTTTTACTCCAAATAATGTCAGGAATCACTGGTTAAAGTAACTCAAGTACGATGCTTAACTCCCTGTATACAATTTCAAAAATAATTAAAATTTTATTTATTTCTTCAAACTTCGCAAAATCACTTTGTGGCATCATTTTGAATTCAATTAAAACAAATAACTTTGTTTAAACCTCTAATATAATCACAATTACCTACATGTTTCAAAACCGATGGTTTCTTCGTCAGGGTAGTAATGACATTAATAACAAAATAAACAAACAAGTATAGACTAAAAAGAACTATGGACAAAAATATTTTAGAGAGAGGTGATTAATTAATTAAAAATATCGTAAAAAACAATTATTTAAAATTAAATATAAAAATTATTTAAAAAATATGAAAAATTACATTATATAAATTATCAAAACATAATAAAGATGTTTAAACAACAAAAATAAATTATTTTAAATAATATTTAATATTTAATTCTGTGTTAAAATTATCAAAAGATAATGGAACATTAATTAATCTGCTAAGTAAGGTATGAAAAGCTGCTAATTTTTGTGAAATTGGATGGTTCGATGTAAATTTTATTTATTAAAACAGTAATTAATATTTTACATTGTAACTTTCAGAATTGCTTGGGTAAAAACAGAAATTGAAAAAACAGAAACAATTGCTTGGCTTAAAACAGAAATTTCATTACGCTACATTTCTATCTTGATTTTATATTTCAGAGCGCGGAGCCGGTATGGGTTTTGTTAAAAAGAATTTTAGTTTGTTTGATATATGGCAGGATTTGGATTGGAAACACGACGAAATTTTTGAGAAATTAATCCCTCAGGGTATGTCCACTGTCAGGCGAAGCGACAAAAAACAGCTTCAAAGTACCGGCACGGGGGGGGGGGGGGGGGGTGGGGGGAAACAATAAATGGACAGACTAGGAAACGGATGAGGGAAAACTACTTTGTTACCGCCATTGAATAAAAATAAGGAGAAAATTCGTAGTGGATATTAATATTGAAGTGTATTTTGGAATCAATGTTATTTAAAAAGAACATTTTCGGTTGCTGCTAAATAAATAAAAATGAAATAATAGAAATCTTTAGTTTACAATTTAGTAGAAATAATAAACGAAAATGTATTACATTTTAAAATAAAATAAAACATTAAATGATAATTCTTACAACGGTAATACTCAAGGACGGTTCGTTTGTTTTTGAATAGAATTTTCACAGAACTTAAAAATTTGATGAATTCTACAATTTCAATTCAAGTTATTCACAGAACTTGAAAATTTGATCAAATCTTTAATTTCAATCCAAGTTAATAACTCAGGTACGCGGCATACGTCATTCCTATGTCTACCTACGTTAAATTATCGTGAAAACAAGCTTATGTGTCCAAAATATTTAAGTTCAGTGAAAGTTCTGTTAATATTTCATCATGGGCCGGTTGTTTCACATTTCTTGAATAAAAACAGAACGTGAATAGAACTTTCATTGAAATTTTATGAATTGTCCAAACTCTGTGAAAGAACCTGTTCTTACTATATCCTAATATGACATAATTGAGAAAGCGTTTAAAAACGCAATTGTTAAACACTAAATAGAGTTTATTTAAAAAAATATATATATCGAAATAAGTGATTCATTTATATTTAGTACTTTTTAAAGAAAAAAATTGGTGCCAGCATAATGGGCCCCATAATATTTAAAATCGTAATCCGACCACGATAGGAATATGCAGACCTTTCTGGCATATGTCCATATACGTTAGACATGACCATTGTTCAAATTCAACATTTTTATAAGAGCTGCAGGCCACGCGGACAGATTTTTCACGTCAGAAGCTCTAGGATATATAATCCTAATTATACAAATAAATTTTTAAAAAATAATTTGATAATTTGTAAGGCGCTGCTATTGATAAAATAACACTCGTTAGTGATGGTATTACGCGCAATCTACAGGAAGTACCAAGGGGGATGTCCTTCACTCGTCTAAATAGAACTAAACAAAAAATACATATTTCAATTTTAAATAAATAAGTAAAACCTAAAATTGAAATATTTAATCAGTGAAGACAATATTAGCGACTCTCAATCGAAAATTTGAAACAGAAAAATATTAGGTGACATTTAGGAATTGATCCCAGGACCTCAGCCTTCCGTCCAGCCTCCGGTGATCCGAGATTAAGAGGGTATTACCAGAGAATACCGGAAATTAGTCCTGTATAAATCAAATTCTAGGCGTATTGACTCTTTTTTACAAAAAAACATACATTGATTTTGAAATATTGTTAATTTATCTGGTACACGCAGTTTTAAAATTTTGAAAAACTAAGTGTATTTTTAATATACTAAGGTTATACCGTTGGTCGTTGGCAGATTTGTTCAGTTTTCAAAATATAAAAAAATAAATCATTACATAATCTAGACAACACAGAGCATTTTAATTTTATTTATATTAAAATCATTAAAAAATAAATCCGAGAACGGTTTTTGTGACAAAAATACCTTAGTTTTTCTATTTATTTAAGGTCTTACAAACTAAAATATTTCAAAATTTACACTTATTTTGTTTAGACATTATTGAAAAATCATAAATACTTATGATCAAAAAATACTTACAAGAAGTACACGATATTTAATAATTTATCATCGTGCTTTTTGAGCATTTTTATTGCTTACATGAATGTAGGTATATATTAAAGCAAGTTTTTAATGAAATAAATCGATATTAAATTTTTAATCAAAAAATTTGATACGGGGAATAATCGATCTTTCTCATTGGAACCTTCCTGTACAGGTGCAAGCATTTTCAAACTTTTATTCTCAGCCGCTGGTCAATCGCTCATCTTAGGGAGTATCTCACCCCATAAAAATATGCGTTAAGAAAATAAAGATAATTTTCGTGATTCTTAGTCAAAGTATGATACAGTTAATATGACCAAATGGGGTAAATTCCCGTTAACTCGGTGGCTGAGCTGTGCCCTGGCAAGGCAAAGGTCCTGGGATCAATTCCTAGATGCGACCGAATCATTTTGTAAATTTTCTATATCAATATTTCGATGGAGAGGCGATAATATTGTCTTCAGTGATTAAAAAATAAATAATAACAATGTAGCGTTATAGATAGGATCCATTAAACAGTCAGCATCAGAGTTATTTATATTTTCCTGTGAAATACATAAAGATAAATAACTCAAAACCCCAGAAGCGACAAAAAGAAAGAAAACTGAACGGGGAACCAACTTGGAGTTGTCACAAACTCCGTATCTGGTTTCCTGAAAGTTTGTCACATTTCACACTGGCTTTCAAATTCTAAAAATTGACAGAAGTAGTCATGCATCATTCGACATGGAACAAGCTGTTTCACAATCTGCAAAAGAATTACAAGTAATAATTATATGAAATACTTTAGTTGGATATTAAATGCTTAATGTCACAAATCAGAAACAACACAGTTGGATCATCTTAGAGTCTTAATTTATCTTTAGCTTTCCATTGAAAAAATTGAATAATCAGGCATTTTTATACAGCACGGAAATAACATTTATCCAATTTTTATAAATTGGAAAAAAAACTTTAGACGTGCGTTGAGTGTCAGTTGTTTTTTTGATGAACAAACAAAGCAAGTAGAAATTATATAAAGTTGACTACGTCATGCGATTTTACTCATCTGCACGGTGTTATAACAGCGGAGTGGAATAACAATTCGTTAATTAAAACATCACAAACAGCCCGATAAGCCTTTGTGATCTGGTCCGCGTAAAATGATGAAAAAACGTTGAAAAGGCATACAAAATTACTCACATTCAGAATAATAAGCACAAACGTCAAAGGGATTTGAAGAGGGATAAAATAACATGGCAACGATGCTGACAGAAAAAATGCGAATAAAAATTCAATTTAGCAACAAATTATCGCTTGAATATGTATGAAATGTCATTTTTGTATAATTAAAATAAAAATTGAAGCTGCAAAGTGTAGGCGTCATGAATGATCATTTTGATCAACTATCGAATTTCATTGATGAAAAATGAAATTTCACACATGAAACATGAGAAAAAGATTACTGTGATGTATAGGTTAGTCTAGTAGTTTCAACATCATTCAATATATGTCGTCAGTATAGGTAGTCATACGAAGTTTCGTGGTATCTCTATAGACCTGGATTTAATGTGCCACGATAACCGTTCAAACTATCTATACACGGATAAAGATGTTATTCTAAAATACGATCATTTTATTCGTAAAAACGGGACTGAAGTTCTTACGAACAAATTAACAGTGTTTCAATGTTTATTGGCGGGAAAATGTAAGAATGATTTGTTGGTATACGTAATTTCGTACGTTATTGGCGGGTAAATGTAAGAATAATTTATTGGTATACGTACGAAATTACGTATACCAACAAATCATTCTTACATTTTCCCGCCAATAAAAACTGAAACCCTGTTAATTTGTTCGTAAGAACTTCAGTCCCGTTGTTAACCGTTTTTACGAATAAAATTATTGTATTTTAGAATTACATTTTTCTCCGTGTATTATGTTGACAATACCGCGAACAATTATTTCGTAAACTCTCTAATTCAAAGGCCTCATACACTATGTGTCGTATGATACCATGTTCTGCTATCACTATCTAGGTACATATATTTTTAATTTCTTTATAACTAATTTACGTTTGTAAACCTTAGGAGTTCTTTAGCTTAGGAGGAGGCAAATTCTTATTTTTGTACAACAGGTTTATACCTACAAATGATTATTGTATGCATTTACTCATATGGATAGGTTACATGTATTACTACTGTTACTACTGTGAACTTACAATCTTCAGAATATTTTTTTATGAACTTTGTATGTAAAAGTCCAATGGGCGTAAAAATAATAAATAAAAGATGTCAGTGAAGTATTATTTTAGAAAAGTATCAGAGTATCATTGACGGCCGGCGTGGTCGAGGGGTAAGGATCTCGACTTTTAATCCGAAGATCGCAGGTTCCAACCCGGCGAGCCAAATATTTTTTTTTTGATTAATTTGTGTTCTCAGTATCGCACTTGTGTATGACCACCATTCAGAATTGAAACGTGTTTGGTGACCAGATCTGAATATGTAGGAACTTCCCCGCAAACTTCTCCCCCATCTCCTTCCCCTCCCTACTTACTTAAGATGATAGACTTCGCTTTTCGGCCCATACAAAAAGGACGCCCGGAAAAAAACACTTTTCTACATCGAAAATTGCACAAAATGAATATATTTTTTTTATACTGCCTTCTAAAGGGTGAAAACTATGTCGGTATGTTTTCGAATTTTCGATGAGTTTCGTATTAACGTAAACATTCACTGCCAAACATGTACGATTTATCAAAAAATATTATTTAAGGAAAAAGTGCTGCTAACTCAACTCTCATAAAGAATTATAAAATTATAAAAAGCTATCTAGCTTAGTATAGTATAGCTTAGCTATAGTAGCTTCTTCTTTCTAAAAAATATATATTTTTTAAAATTTCAATTTCGTGAAAGTTTCGGTGTAGAAAAGTGTATTCTCCATAAACCCCTTTTTTAGCGATTTCTGTAGGTAAATTTGAGCGTTGTCTCATTCGCACATTTCGCATTCGCATGTATTGTAAGTGTGCGTGAGCTTATTGTGAGCGCGACAGAATGACAGACGCGGGTGTTCCGCGTGTGGTTCAAAGTCTAGCCTCTTAAGCTTCACAACGTACCCCAATTGGGGATGCCATAGTATCACTGGTCGCAGTCGGGAGCAGTTGGTGCATTATTTATATTTAAAAAATCTATCGTCGTTCTTGTGTAACGTTCGAACGGCCACGATGATAGCCGAAAGCATCTGTAGTCAGGCAGATGCCATCAGTCTCGCGCCCCCCAACGGCTGAATAACTTAGAGCTTCTTAGAGTGTAAGAACGTATTCATATTCTTAGTTAACTTAACGATAATATTAATAAATCAACATGTAATCTCAACGAACCTCGATCTTATTTGGAAGTTTACCATCACATTTTAACTAGCCTTGATCATTGGAATTTGCAGACACTACAATAATTGTAAATTTACAGCTAGTTTTAAAAGGCATCTATTATACAGAGATTATAGCGATTACCAAAGCTTTAAAAGTTGTCATCACTGTTTTGGAGGCATTGGGACAAGGATTCTGCCTTCCACCAGTGTCACTGGACAAGGCCGATACAGATAATTTACCAGATCGGTAGTTTACTAGACCATACCCTCAGTATCATCCTTGTCCTATGACAATCACTAAGGATCTAACCTTTTACTTTTATGGGAGTACATGAAATAGTTCTAATTTTCAATACAATAATTTACATTGATGAAAAAAGATACATCCAAAATGAACAGAAATAATTTAATGACATGAAAGAATTGTATACGTGTGTTAAGCAACGAATTATTTATGTTAAAAATGTCTTCATCAATTGTATTTTCATTTGCTAAACTATGTAGATGTATACTAAACTGTGCTTCATAAAGTATTTTTGTAAGGTGACATTAAAATAGGTCCTTAACCTCTGGAGCGACAAAGCAACTAAAATATTTTTTCTCGGATTGCTAGAAGAAATTTTTCCGCCCACACTAAAAAAAATCATACCTCAGAATTTGAATATGGAGACATACAAACTGAATATAGTTCTATGTAGCCAATGAATTCCCTTATTTTTTGTCTATTATCACATATTTGTAGGATTTATAAAAAAAATATATAATTAAATCTTTAACCTTAAAACATTTTAAAGAATCTAGAGAATATTTATTTTGTTATATTTTGAATGTACAATATATTATATAGTCGTGTTAATAAAAAAAAAAAATAACAAAAATTGCCACATTTTGGCAACAAAGCAATCCGAGGTTTTGTAAATAGTGCCATAATGTAGCAAAAAGCGCTCGAGTGGTTTTATTAGTGTTTCAAGTTAATACTCTTAAGTTGACTAGATAGACTCAGAAGTTCACAAGAGTCCGAAATTACAATTAAAAAAGCGCCATAGGTCGTTTATATTTCTTTGATTCTCAAGTGTCGAGAATGTTTAAGGTAGTTAGTTAAGAAAGAGTCAAGCGTTTTGTTTGTTATAAGGGAATATTTTATAAATAGCTTTCGTCATCTTTGGTGACCAGATTAGTCAGATACTACAAAACCTTCCTCTTCCTCACCTCTTTCTCTTCCACACTCCCTTAAGCCACACAACAACGATCTATTTCTCTGTTTGAACGAACTTAGGGATTAGTTGGGTCTCTAGTGCGATATTTACATAAAAATATATTTACTTTCTCCTCCTTCAAGCAACTAATTTTATTATGCGATAAAAATGATTAATTGCTGTTTTAAACATATAATAATGAAGTCTAAGCGGAACTGCTAAATAATTACTGATAATTTCAAGAAAATACGGAAAGATAAACCTCCCTGAACTCTCATTAGGAAAGGAACCTGAAATTTGACAGGCTTCTCTGTCATGACAACATAGGCAGCTTCTGTAACCGGAATGTGAATGACAGGTTTAAGTGTTGAGTAAAATTAGTTTTCTGTACGCTTTGATAATCCGTTTAATACGTATTACTTGTATTACGAGGAAAATAAAAATAAATTAGGCAAATTAATTAATAATTAAGTGCGTTAAAATATTTATGTAGAAACTCAAGCACGGAGAAAAATGTTATTCAAAAATGCGATAATTTTATTCGTAAAAACGGTTAAAAACAGGACTGAAGTTCTTACGAACAAATTAACAGTGTT
The DNA here is from genome assembly GCA_951813805.1 of Limnephilus auricula. NCBI lineage: Eukaryota > Metazoa > Arthropoda > Insecta > Trichoptera > Limnephilidae > Limnephilus > Limnephilus auricula. Next base: position 8,378,229 of record OX638401.1, read on the forward strand.
TCAATGTATTGGCAGGAAAATGTAAGAATAATTTAATGGTACACGTACAAAATTACGTACACCAACAAATTATTCTTACATATTCCCGCCAATAAACATTGAAACCCTGTTAATTTGTTCGTAAGAACTTCAGTCCCGTTTTTAACCGTTCTTACGAATAAAATGATTGTATTTTAGAATAACATTTTTCTCCGTGTGCATTAAATTCACAAATTGTGTTAAATTTATCATATATTTTAGATTAGATATACGAATTTATTTATCGTCACAACACAGCCCATAATACATAATATTATGCTATTTATTTAAAAAAAAAAATATATATATATTTTGCATAATTTAGTAACAAAAAGTGTCATGATATTTTGCAAAGCTTAAGAACAAAAAAGGTCGTTATTATTATATTGTTAATAAATTCCATTAAAACACAAAAACTCGTAAAATATTTGTATTACTGAGAAATAAGTGAATTTGTCACCATTCAATCCAAAAAGGAATCCCGACTTAAGACCCAATTGTCAAAGAAGAAAAAAAGTTGAAATGGCCTCTAGGAAACGTGTTTAAGACATGCTCTAAGAAATTGTATTCTGTGTGGTGTAAGCTCTACGTGGGTTTTATTCCGCGTGGTATGAATTTTGTGTGGCGTGTATTTTGTTTGGCCTGTTTTCTGTGTGGCATGTGTTCTGTTTGGCCTGTTTTCTATTTTGTGTCTGTCTGAGAGGGGGTGGGCCGTCACCGCCTGTCGGAGATTGCTTCGCTAAACATTCAAAACTGTTCATTTGTGTACTCACGACTTAGCGAAGAAAATAGGAAGAAACAACCAATTTATTCCGAAAGGTTTCGTGATTCTTTATTTATTTACAGTAATTTGGCGAGAAAATTGTGTTAAATACTAAATTGAAAAAAAAAACTATTTCATTAAAAACAATGATTTTCCTTTTTTCCGTAATGTTACAAGTTACAAGTTATTTAAGTAATTACCATTTTCGTCAACTTGAAATATAAGAACTACGTATTTAAAAAGATTTAATATTTGTATATATAAGACTTAATAATGAAACACAAAAAACTCTTTAACGGTGATTCATAAAATTTGCACCCCTTTTAATGGTCCTTATTTCAAACTAAAATTAAAATGCTTTCTACGCGCACCGTAATTTTCATCATTAGCTTCTATGAAATAAGGCGTAATGTTACCATTTTTCCAATTTTCTTCAATAGTAGAAAATACTGCCAGTATCGCCCTTGTGAAAGACTACAATTCAGAAATGAACCGTTGCTTGAAATGGATTTAGCCGCGTTTGGTGACCAGATCTGAACAGCCAAGCACTTCCTATCCACCACTTTCCCATCTCTTTCTCCTCCCTAATACCTTCAGCCTTACAAAATACCCCAATTGGCGATGCCATTATCACACAAGCTCCAGGCGCGAGCAGTTCGTACATTTAATAATGAACGAATTATAAAAAAATATCCCACTAGAATATACAGTTTGTAGCAATAATAGTTGTAATACATCATTACTGAACTGAATTTGAAAAAACAATATAACCTAGCATAATTTTTTTTATATGAATACCGCACAGTCCCAACTTATCCCGTCTGGAGCCAGTGAGATCATGGCATGCCCACGTTTTAATTCCGAATGGTGTTAACATCAAGGCGATACTAGTATGTTCCACTCTAGAACGTGCCACAAATATACTATACATAATTTTTAATTAATTAGTTGTGAAATAACACAAATTAAGCAAATAAAATTTATTTGCGCACGATGGGTTCGAACTCGCGACGTTCGGGTTAATAGTCGAGAGCCTTACCCCTCGACCTCGCCGGCTGTTAATTGACCATTATTGATCGGCCATCATAACACGGGCATGTGCCTAGTATGGTGGACATAAAATCTACAAATTTTATATTAACTAAGCAAAGAAAAAAGAAACATTAAAAAAATATGAGAAGTTTAAATCCCGGAGAATCAGCGGAATATGCAACAAACAAATTAGAAACCGGGAAAACAAGCAGAAGGTGTTGAAAAGTTATCACATAACTTATAATTTACTTGCAAATTTCATAAATTACGGCTGCCAAAATATCTAGTTGTTGTGTTTCACGAGTTCTTGGGGGGGTGAGTTCACTTTATGTGTTTAGTGTTTCTAGAACATTCGGAACACCAGTTTTATTCGGTACACTTTATGGTAACATCAACCAAGCGTAGAGATTGAAGAAGAAATGAAGAATAATAGGAGTAATGAAGAATTTAGATCACGAGAATGAATACAAAAATCTATTGAATGTAATCATTTTCCACATTGAACAATCGAAAAATATGGAAAAAAACACTTCTTGTTTTATATTCTTGACTTCAAAATACGTATTTTGAAGCACCTTATCTCGTGGTGGAAATTTATTTATTTAATATCAACAGTATAAATACACCACAAACACAGATAAAAGCATAAGAAAGTATTGAAATGACTTAAAAAATTTGTTTTTATTACTTTAGACCTTTGATTGTAAATTGACATCAGTGAGTATAAAAAGGGTAAAACCTCAGATGAATATAAAAGTAAGAGATGCAAGAACAAACAAACTTTAATGAATAAGTAAAGTAGAGATATTTTTTTGTATAGAGAATACCTCACAAGAGTTCCAGCTGCTCCCGTCTGGAGCCAGTGAGATTATGGCATTCTGGTATGTTGTGAGACTGACGGTAAGTCTCAGGACTTTGGAACGAGTAGCTCTCGTAGGTATATGAAATTCAATCAGGTGAATTAAATCAGGATTGTCTATAATACCATTTATAATTTAGAACATAAATATTAAGTCGAATACAATTGTCGTAAATAAATTCATGCCGTAACGAAGTTAAAGTGGTTGAACAGATATAAATTACAGACAGCAAAAGTGCAAAAGTGCAAAAGTGCAAGCTCTGGAGTTATAGGTACTTGTATAAGTTATAACAGAGCTTACCCTTTAGTATCCAAGAGAAAGTCTGGTTTCTAAGTTAAGATTTCCTACATTTTATGCAAAAATCTCATTATATAACTTTTGATATTAAAACGTAAAAACGCATAATTAGTAAACTTACAAAAAAAATTCTGTGAAAATATACATCACGATTCTTTGTATAAATATTTTCAACACAGAAGAGTTTCGTTTAATTTTCGTAATAACGGAAATATTTTCCTCTAATTTTCTTCCTAAGCTGTTGGAATTTCAAACATAACGATATTCCGGTGCAGCGAAATATCGTTCCAGGAAAAATATAAAATTTAATTTCCGGTCGTTGAAATAAAATTAATCAAACGCTGCTGCAATGCAATGCTGCCCAGCTGCCGGGAGCAATTGCTTATAATAATACATGGAAGAACCTACTAAAACCAACATTACTATGCTACTGTGTTGCATTTTTGCACCGTTGAACCGTTACTACAATGTTTTTCTACAAAATATATTTTGAGCGCCACTTGAAAAATTTAAAAAAAATATTAATGTTGTTTTTTTTTGCTATTTCAACGCTTTACTCAAATTAGAAGAGTATTCTAATGTAATATGGCACATTGTAATAAGGTACTGGGGAAAAAAATCCTCAGGGCCTATGTCATATTTAAGGATGCTGTGTGGAGGTTTTTTTTACGGAAAGGAAGGAGAGGAAGATCTGGGAAGGAAAAAGGTATGAGGGGTGAGTATCTGGGGTTCAGTGTGTCTAGGGGTAATGGACGTATGAATTTAATCATCCCTCTGGGGTGCACGGCGATAGGTTGAGAGAGCCGCCTGGTCAAAAGATTTTCCTCAACCAGTATCTCCCGTTCCAATCTAGTCAAGCTTCACCTCGTGAACCCGGGAAACCCTGCTATGTCACCAGACGTAGCAAAGCACTTGGGGTGACCTATGGCAGGGGTGTTGTTTATCCAATAAATAGTTTCCGGGGCGGAGGTAATTATACCCTCCTCCTTAATTAACGTTGCAAAATCAATATATAGTAACATAGAATTTCCAACATCCTCGCATCTACAAAAATGTGCAAATAAACTACACACTGAGTGAAGTTTGACGAAGTACCTTTTTATATGTGAAAACAAAACAAGAGTCCCAAATGCTCTCAAGTGGGCAAGACGAAGGTGTTAAATCCGTTTCAAGCAACGTTTAAATTTAAAATGGTAGTATTACACCATGGCGATACAGAGAGGATCTTTCCACCTGGAATGTGACGCAAATATACTATATATTATTTTTAATGAAAAAATTACACAAACTAATCAAATAAAATTTACTTGCGAACGTTAGCATTTTTGAAATGTAGATTGGTAGTCGAGATACTTACCACTCGACCACTTTGATAGTGTGGTGTACTCGTATGTATATATATTATTGTCTCAGAAGTATATGGAAAATTAAATAATAATAAAAATATAGGCATGATGAAATTAAGAGAAAATTTTTCGTAATATTCCGTGTCAAAGCATCAATTTTCAGTTAGTAATACCATTTCCATCAAATCAATACATGGCCAAAAAAGATTTCGATAAAACAGTACGAACACTTCAGCTACGTACCTACATGAATAAATTAAATGAAAAATATTTTTTTAAATTACAATAAAATAAATTATAATTTTACTGAGTCTGTACATAAGAATTAAATGAATAATTTACAAACGTTAGTAAATTAATCATACATCGATTCTAATGAGAAAATCATTATTTGAGAATGGTAAATTCCCAAAGGTAATTAATTATCAACGTCCATACCGCTTTTCAGTCACCCCCTTCTACAAGACGCTTCATCCACATCTAGCTAAAGGTAAGGAACAAGTGATTTAATTACGCTTCCAGAACGAAATCATTCAAAGTTACCCCTGTCAGCCCATTCTGTCGTACAAGATACAAAATAAATTATAAATGGTATACTGGGGATACATTGCCAACAGAAAAGCTTCATTAATGCTGGTAAAGGTTTTACCTCAAAATTCACGTAAATACGTTCCAAAAAACATAGACATTTTTACTAACAAACGTCTTGAATATTTTATTCAATTGATAAGCGACCGTGTATGTGAAAACCTTACTTATTACAAACTGACAAAAACAAGTTTACGGAAAGACGTATACATTGGTAACAACGAAAACTTCTATAAAGACCGTGTATGTGAATGGCACATGGTTCACTAATCGCTCATTTCCGCATTTCATTCGGCCTAGTTTACTCGGAATGACACGTCTGAACATGAAATGAATCGAAAGTGCCGAACACTGCCGAATGAAATCTTCAAGTGAACCGATCCAACAATGTTGGATATTTTCATTCGGCATCCTTCACTTGCGCGCGCATGCGCGCGGAAGAGAGCAAAGTGAAACGTCTGAACACCAAGTGAAATCTCAATCAGTTTGTCTCGCGTCCTGTACGGGAAGGACCATGAAAGGACGCTATCACATCGCACGCAAAACGTCAAAATGGTATTCGTTCGGCTAATTTGTTTGCTTTTGGGAACACCTCTCATATAAATTTTTGGGTCTCCCTTATTATCCATGTATTTTATATGTTTTTTAATATATGTAAGATTATTAATTTGTAGGAAAATGTTCGTAATAAAAAAAAGTAAAATCAAATTGTGTTATTAAATAAAAAGGTCTATAAGACGAAACTATACTGTTTTTTTTATTTATTTTTATTTAATTGTGTCAACAAAATTGCGTAAAAATCGATGCATCTGACATGTTTTTCCTTAAAATTCGGGGCCGGACCGCGCTGGAAATCAAACGAATTGCAGCGCGGTTGACCTCGCTCGGCGACGCTGTGGTGGGAATGGACGAGTGAACGCTTATTTCTATAGCGCCGTGTGAACATGGAATGAAACAAAATGGACGATTAGGCCGAAAAAACATGGCGTAAATCTTCACTCGAGTGAACTGTCTGATTGCAGCTTAAGCCAACACCACCAAGTAAGTATCTTGCTCGTAGCCGGCGCAAGATCAAATTAAACTACGCATGCGCGATTTGACTAACACTTCGGTGTTGCCCGCTTGAATAATATAGTCGGAGTTTTTTTAAAATTAGTAACACATCGAATCTATAATGCACAATCTTCGAACAATGTGTAACTAAAACGCCGTTCAACAGTTGAGAAGTGATTTTATTAGTAAGACTGAGATTCTATAAAGTCAGTTTCCTTGCGATGATGGTTAAATGAATCTTCTAGAATTTCATCGTGAAATAGATGAGATTATGTATTATTCACGAAGAATACGGCAGAAGTCTAATAGGCCTACACAAGTAGAGCAAGATAGAATATAAATATATACCTTTATAAATTGAATTTGATAGAAATATATTATGAAAGTAAACAACGAGTTATTGGAAAATGTTGCTTTTGTAATCTGATTTACTCGTACTCGGAAGATAAATGCAGCTATTGTAAGAAGAAACCACAGCAAACAGCTTTAATAATAAGAAAAGTGAATTTATATTGCGCAGTTTTATGAGAGTTTAACTCAAATGCTTTGTGAGATAGAAGAGAATATGTGAAGGAGATAGAGATACTCGTATATTCATTAATTTGTGGTTTCAATATCCAGCTCCTACGGGAAGACGGTTCAAATAGCTGAAAGGGGATTGTGGAACAAGGAGACAAAATGTAACGATAACCCAGGTGAACTTTATTAAATGAACCGGGCAAGCCAGGAAATGGAAAGATATGTATAGCGGGTATAGTCTGAAAGCGGCTTGCACACAGTTAACAAAACCAATAAATTAAAATATGGAAAAAAGAAAACAATAAAAATAAATATTAGCCTGAAACACTCATCCATATTGAAAAAACCATCCGAGAAAAGATCCACCCGTGTCCTTCTGATTGATAATCCACTGGGCTACGGCGGCTTATTTCTTACCCGCCAAATAATTCAATATATACTATTGTTTTTTTCAACAATTACCGCTTATTACATTTTTTCACCTGCAAACAACCATCTTTATTTTTACATGATAAAAGCATTGTAAGTGCAAAATTTCTTACTAGGTGGTGTCGAGATGTCGAGATATAGATGTCGACATTTTTGGTGAAATACTTTTAACTCTTCAAATATTAATTATTAATTTTAAATTGATAAACTAATGTTAAAGACAAGATTTTTTTACGCATAGCACAAAGGGTAACAATAATTATAATCAATAATTTTTAGCCTGAAACACTCATCATTGGGTTCGAGTCCCGTCGGCGGCATGTTCTTTTCTCGGGAGGTTTTTTCAATATGCTGAGTATTTGAGGCCAATAATTATTGTTACCCCTTGTGCTATGCATAAAAAATTATTGTCTTAAACATTAGTTTATCAATTTAAAAAATAATAATTAAAACAACAAAAATTCGTCTATATTTATTTTGTAATTTTTTTATTAATTGAATTTAAATTAATAATATATAAAATATTTATTAAAAAATAATTATTCAAAATTGATTCGTTGTTTAATAATGGCTTAAGCCGTGTTTATTGACTAGATCTGAATAGCCAGGTACTTTCCCTCCTTCCTCTGCCAAATCTCCTTCCCCTCCCCACTTACCTTCAGAATCACAAAATACCCCAATTGGGGATGCCATAGTCTCACTGGCTCCAGACGGGAGCAGTTGGGACTCGTGTGAGGTATTCACATAAAAAAAAATTAAGAATTTCAGAGGACGGGTTGGTTGTCAGAGATGAAAAAATTCGTATAATGTAAAGCTAATTTTCAAAATCTGTTACTATATCATTATGGACCAGTTGCTTCACAGAGCTGAAATAATAACAGGACTTGAACAGAACTTTAAAATGAAATTCAAAAATTTAAGATTTGTCAATTCTATGAAACAACTGACCCTGAGTAAAATATTATGTTCACCCATTGTTTTATAATTTAAAATTACTGTATTTTGCCCTGAGGAAGAAACGGTTGTTCCGAAACTGGTCAAAGTATATAAAAAAAAATCTATATTGAGGTTCAAACAGTGTAACAATGTTTCATTTATTTATAATGGATAACCACTATACAAGAGTCTAAAGTATAAAAGTTTACCCAATCGATAATCCAGGGGAAGATTGATGACGACATGGAAGACTAAGTGATCGTTTCGACTTCGAAACATATTGATTGGTACGAGTGCAGTTCCGGACAATGAATTGTTATGTAATGACTAGAGTTGTGTAAATTATGGCGAGCCACAAAGTTAATGCTTATTACGAACATGTATATCCAAATTATTCAATCATTTTTTAACACGCCTCTAATTTTTAAATCCAATACTTTAAAAATCTTATTTTCATGAAGACTGAACTGCTAAAATAAACTAAATACATTGTCGATATCTCTTCAAACTACTCTGCTGTATGGTATAGCGCTGCTTTATTCAAGGAATCTCGTTAATTCGGGAATCAATCACCTCACGGGAATGGTTTCAGGCAGCGAGGGGAATGAATATTTATTATGACAAGTAAATATTCATAGAGGATGGCGAGAGAATGCGAGGAAAAATCTCGCCGATAAATTGAAACGGATGCGCGACTCAGAGGGGTGTAATAAATATTTTTAATAATGTAAAAAAAGGCCGATGAAGGGTCCGTATTACTTATGATGGAAGTAAATTCCCCCGGTTAGTGGAATATTAAAGAAAATTATTGCAAATATCAAACAAACTTCAAATTTAGAGTGTCTAAAAGTAAAAATAAAACACCACTTTTAATTTGAATTAAAAATGTCAGCCAACCAGGTTTCGCTTAACCCAAGCCTTGTCGGGGCTTATTTCTTGAGCTATACGCTATGCGTCACGTCTCAAAGTATTTACTTCCTTCGTAAAAAATATATATTTATTGGAAATGTTAAGTGATAGTTAAAAATATTAGTGTGAAAGGCAGGAGAGGTCTTAGCGGCAGATGATCTATATACACTGAACCCCAGATTCCTATCCAAACTTCATGCCTTCTTCCTTCCCAGAACTTCCTCTCCTTCGTTTCCTTAAAAATACCCTCCACACAGCATCCCCAAAGATGAGGTAGGCCCTAAGGGAAATTATTTTCCTCAGGGCCTCATGTGTGGAGCTAATGTAAAAAAAGGAGAGTGATTTGTCATTATTTATTATTTAGTGAAAATAGTGGGTTTTTGTGCCCTGTGAAAAATGTGTAGAATTCACAAATAACCTAATCCATTTTAATAATTCAAAGATTTTTCATGGCGCTGCTCCCAAATTCAAACACGAGAACTGATTTCTCTATTGAGATGGGTAGTTTTGTTAGGAAAAATCATTATTTAAAATTTTTATGTAGGTATATTTAATAATAAAATATAATGTTGTAAGAGAGAAACACGTTCTGTATTAGTTATTAATATTTGATTAAACATATGGTGGTAAAAACGTGGCACGATAAGGAGAATTTAGTTTGACAATGAACCTGTAAATTAAAAAAAATATCACATTGCATGCCACTATTTAAAAGAACTATCTTGGATAAAACAATCAAATTGATGTAAAAATAAGTGAAACAGTTGGCATAGTGTACTTTTGGAGTTTTGTAAGATGCGCTTCCTTTTTGAAGAGTAAACGTTTCGGAAGATGTACAGGATTCATTATCAGGAAGACGTGACGATGAACACTAAAAGGCTGACAGAAACGTTAGTTTAAGAATGAAGCAATACAAAGATATCTTAAAATTCAAGCAACATAATTCTATTGACCGTGAGGCTTAAATTCACATCAGTAAGGGCATTAAGCCATTAAAAGGCCAGATATGATTCTAAAAAATAATACTAGTAGTTATAACATTTTCATGAAACTTACCATCACGTAGACTTGTGGGTGTATGAAGAATCTAAAATAAATTTAAGTTAATGAAGTTGTTTATGAAAGGATACATTCTTAAGGAGCCGGATTTGTCCCCCACGGCGAGCAGCTTTTGTATAGGGTCCCACGCGATGGCGGTTGGCGAGAACGGGAAGCCATGGCGAAAGGTCTGAAACAAAGGAAATAATCATTATTACTTTTTGCTGAAGTTAATAAGTTATTTGAAGCATTTATCATCATGTTTATTAAGGCTCCATAATATAAAGGCTTTCAAAAATATAAAGAAGATGAAAGGGAGATATACAAGTACTAATGTTAGGGATTAAAACAGAACGATTATAACTAAGCGAAACTTGTGAAAATATTTAATACAAGACGACTCGTTTAAAATAGAGCAAATCTCTCAACGAATGTCTAACTAAATACACTATGAGCTTTTTCAATCAGATTTTTGTTTTTAATAATTTTTGGAGCATAATTTGAAATTTTTTCTATCAAGGGAATTTCATATAATTAGCGTATTAGGCTCGGAAAATGCCTAGATATTATCTTCAAAGTAACGTATATTTTTTTAAGAACTTAAACATGTAAACGTTTTAAGAGAAATACATATGTTATAAATTGGACGAAATTCGGAATACGGGGGCTAATGAGTCAATTTACTGCACGTTAATTGGTGTAAAAAGACAAAGAAATCAGAAGAGGAACGTGAAAAATAAGTTATAAAAATAAGTTTGAAGAACTTTTAAAAATGTGATTAACTAATGCATTGTAATCCCAATACCGTTTTATTGATTGGTGAACAACAGGTAACTAATTTCCTCTTATTGAAATAACTTTATTCTGCCATGAATAATTTCTCAACCATAAATTGTCCTTATCTAATAATATTGTTTAAAACAATACACAAAAAAAGAAAACTTCAAGAGTAGAGTTAATTTTTTGAAATTCGAGAAAACCAAGAGCCGTAAAATATACGGGTTTTGTAATTTTTTAAAAGAAGTAATTACAATTAAATTGAAATAAGTTGTGTTATTGGCTCAGAACAAAGTGTTTGTTGCCAAATATTGTACAAAATTACGCAGTCAAATATTCCAGTATTTTGCATTTTAAACATCAGATGTAAGATCAACATCGATTTTCGATAGCGTTATACACAAGAGATTCTTGAAAAATCTGAAAAACCTTTTTTTCTATAAAAAACGAGAATATTTTATTTTTCCTAATTTTATCCGAATAATATCAATTTTATTTTATGTTATCTATCTTTTATTTATATTTTTTCTTTCCGAATAATATCAATAAATAATTTGAAGACATTTTTATTATTTTATAACTGTACATGTATAAAAGTTTTCTGACAGAGCAAATTCAATGTAAAAAAAATTAATATAAATTTCAGGCTATAAATGAATAAACTTGAATAATAACAATCTTAGATAATGTAGCCTTTCTTCAAGGTTGCGAGCTTTAACCCTTATTTATGGAAAAATATGCAATGAATCGTTTTATTGGAAAGGACTCGTCTTTTTGCTGAGATTCCCATAAATAATAAAGAAGCAAAAAACAACATGACTTGCTTATTATTCAGCTTGTACTACTTACTATCTATAAATGATAGATTATCTAATATGTAAAGTTCATTGTTTGTGTGGCTGCATGTTTTTTGATGTGTATACAAATCAACAGTTTTCTTCCGTCGTTGATGAAACTTTGCACACTTGACCTTCAAAACTATGGAAAGATGACTGTCTTAATAAAATTTCGGAAAACCTCCCCCATCCCCATGTTCTACACCTTAAAGCAGTATTTTGATAACTTTTGATGAAATTTTGCACATTTTTCAAAATAAGAGGAAAATTAATGTCTAAATCAGATTTCGAAAAACTCTGCACAAAACTCGGATAACGCCGGAAAAATCATCAATATATATTATTATCACGCCGAGAGTACCTGGAGGACCTGCTGGTGGACATGCGCTGCTCATCATATGCATACTTCAAAAGAGCCGCACAAGACAGGAAAGCATGGAAGAGAAGAATAGAAGAAATTGCTGCAAACCATTCCCAGGATTGAAACCAGATAGAGAGAGAATCTATACATATAAATACGTGTCCCGGTATGGTTTGTTTTTCATACAAATCTCCAGTTTTATTATGGAGTTTTGAAATTTAGCATATTTGACCTTAAAACTAATAGAAAGGTCACAGTCTACATACATAATATTTGTAAAAAAAACAACCCATCCGCTTTTACCACACCTTAAAGCAGAAAAAAGTCCAGGCATCGCCGGGTGGTTCAACAATAATAAAAGAATCGTTTTCTTTATCTGTTCAGATTTTCTTTTCAAGCGAATTGTAGTTACTTTTTGTCACGTCTGTCATAAATCTTTAAAATACAACACGATAACCCAAAAACCGACCATTAATCAAAGACCTGCGCGATGTATGAAGGATTGTAATAAATTGCAGATAAAATGTCTGCTTTTCGTTCTCGTTGGGAAGATTGGATTCGAGAGGCGGCGCTTTCGAGGTATATCCTTTGCAATATGGTTTTGTGCATGTTTGATACCTCGGTCGGCCAACCGTAAGAAAATGCGCACGGAAAAGTGGCTTCATGGCTGAAGGCGATAATATATCTCGCTTTCCGCAATATATCCTGCGGGCATGCATCTACATACAGGTATCTGATGTAACCGTGTCTAAAACAAGTATGCTACAAGTAGAATGTTTCACGATGGTAGACAGATGCTGAGAAAATAGCTCAGCGATTAACACTGGAAAGAAGAACTAGAAAAGAGGAGAAAAGGATAAGAACTGATCGAGGACCCTAATTAAAATTGATTCAAACAAAGCTGAAAATTTTAATCCACCAATTATATTAAATTAGTAAATATTACTATTTAACCCGGTTATGCCCATTTCGAATATAAAATATGGAAGAAAGATATAATTTCATAATGCTTTTAGAAGGCGAAATAGTTGTTATGCAGCAGAACTTGTATATAAACAGACTTTTTTTGTAAATTTAAAATAAAATTATTGAACAAAAAAAAAACTTCAAATTTAAATGGAATTCTACAAATTAAACCTGATAACAATATTGGTAGATTCAGACTGGGTCGACGTACGGGCCAATCGCTACGCCTAACAATATCTGGACTGCTTAGCAACCATAGATTTTCAATGAAAATTTATGTTTTAGAATCACATTGGCCACACGCATCGCGACGTGCGATGTCTGTGGCCATTTTCATAGAAAATGTATGGGTTGCTAAGCATTGTTTGAGTAGCGATGCGTACGTACGTCGTCCAGTCTGAACCTACCATATTTCGTTTCGACTAAAAAAAACCAGGCTCATGATTAAACAACGCACTGAATTGAAATTATTTATTATGACCCCGAAAATCAAAAAGTTGCACTATTTTCATGAGATTACCGTTCAACAGATATTTTACTTTGGGCCCACAGTTTATAAGACATAGTTTTAATTGTAAATGGCTTGTAGAACTTGCCGAGAGGAACAGTTAGCATATCCAAAAAGTTTTATCGAAACGATGGTTTTAGACCACTAAAATTGTGAAAAGCGAACCGATATTTTTTTCACTACGAATAAATTCCATACATCGAAGAGGATCGTTTCATCACATAGATTGCAATTTGAGCACTTAAACGTCTGTTTGAACGTTTTCTCAATAGATATTCCATCATTGTATAAATACAATATACCATATTTCATAAGACGTCGAGAGATCCATCCGTTACGCGGGGTTTAAAGTTTGTACTATAGAGGTCATACTGCACCGGGGTTCGCTATTCCGGGGTTACACCGCAGGGAAGAATCCTATATCCGGATTACACTGTGGCGTGGCACGCTTTGGCAGGGTTACACCGTAGTCTGATATACTATATCAGAGTTTCACTGTAGCGGGGTATGCTAAAGCACATACACTATAATAGCAGGGTAACATTATAGCGGGGAAAACTATACCGGACTACCTTTAGATATATTACACTAAAGCAAGGTTACACTGGCGGTTATTATAGCTGGTGCCGAGAGCATCGCCCCAATAAAAATAAAAGGTATCAGAAGACGTTAAGAATGTTAAATTTTCTCCGATGATGGTAAACTTTTAAGAGCCAAAGAACGTAATAAAAAGTTGCTGAGAACTGGGAACTGGAATTAGCTACGTTTATAGTTTTAATAAAAATTTTGTTGACACTCAGTTGACGGAGAGGGTTGAGTGAGGTTGAGTGTAACAACTAAGAAGTACAGAAAACATTGACGCAAACAACTTAGTATTTAAAACATTAAAGATGTCATTCTATCTGTGAAGACCGTGGCCGGTTTTCCCATTGAGTTTCTGGACTCCCGTGGATGGATCCAGATTCCTTGGTGTGATACTCTCAGTACAGGAGTGACTTGCAATAATAAGTCGTAGGTAGACTATTGATGTTTATTACGAGATTTGTAGAGTGTTCCTTCTTAGGAAGTCTACCGGCAAAGAGAACAAATGGTCAACAATCATACCTTTTATGCGTTACTCGTGCTGTCTCACTCATACACGCATGTCTCTTTCATACCGCAAGACATACGTTCATCACACTATCAATTGTTGCTTGAGACATTATTAAATAAATATCTTTATTTATTTATTTATTGACGCCCTAATGGGCCTTTACATGACCACCCAATTTGAATTTTGATTTTGTTTTCTTGAATGAATTAATGCAAATCTTGGAAGTGGAAATTACACCACTTCCCGACATCCGATCAAGCTGGTATTTGGCAGAAAGAAACGTTATCAATGAAAGTGCATTTGGTAACAATCACGCACACAGACGCATTTCTCTAAAATTGGATGAAATGATGGCGCAACTAGGTTGTGCCGTTCAATGCGTAATGTGTTATAGTAAAAAAACTTAGTTTTGGTTTTATGGGTTGATTTAAAAATCCCCTTATGCTAGGAATGTCAATGGGGTTAAAATTAAGGCATATCTCAAAAACAACCATGGCATATCTCAAAAAATAACCGATGGTGTAGGAAATGGGAATAGCAGTGTATAGCGACTAGATTTGAATAGCTAGGTATTTCTCAACCTTCCCCTTACCCACATCTTTCTCCCTCCTCATTCTCTTCAACCTAAAAACATACCTTCTTTTTTCTTCTTCTTCTTATTTTGTCCAACAAATTTATATAGGACTTTTTATTATTATTTTTATATTATTTAAATATCTGTGTTCCATATATCATCCTAATTTGACTGCCCTAAAACGGGATTCTTCCTAGTTGGGCAGCCAAAACATTCAATAAATAATGTATAATACATGTATAAAAATAAAAAAAGTAAATAAAAATAAAAATACCCCAATAGGGCATGTTTTAGTCGACTGGCCTACATGTTTTAGTTCTACTCGACTGGGTCTGTTATGCGGTAATTTTTTTATATGACTACCGCACAAGAGTTCCAACCGCTCTCGTCAGGAGCCAATGAGACCATGGCCTCCCCATTTGGGATATGTTGTGAGGTTGAAGGTAGTTAGGAGGGGAAGGAAATGGGAAAGAGGAAGTTGGGGAAGTACCAAGATATTTAAATATAGTAACCAAACACGGCTAAAGCCTTTTAGTTGTTTGTTTTTGGGGTGTTATGTCGTGTTGCGCTACCTCCTTCTTTAGCCGACGTTTCGGACACTGCAACGCTGTCCGAAACGTCGGCTAAAGAAGAAGGTAGCGCAACACGGCATAACACCCCAAAAACAAACAACGAAAATGCTTTTGGCCGTGAAAATCTAAAAAACGTGTACGGCTAAAGCCATTTCAAGTGACATTTTATACTGAATAGTGGTCTTAACCAGAGTATACTAAAATATAAAAAAATAAATCTCTTCACAGAACTTGTATTCATGAATACGATTTCTTTGTTTGATCAACTTGCTCATTCTTAGAGAAAACACAGACACACGAGGCTAACATCCCCTAAGAAACACATTAACATACGTCTGGAAGCTTGTTCAATGTTCACCACCGACGTGTATTAAGGGAAGTAGCAAGTTGCAATGTCCGGCCCGCTCTCGAAAGGAATATGTTACACTGAATACAAATCGGTCAAGTCCCCTGAGGACGGGTAATGTGGCTCGGTTAGAAGCGCGTGGTAAGCCACGACTCTGCTTGAATATTAAAACGATTCGTTCTTAGTGGAGCTGTTGGAGCTTTATAAGGGGAAACTTAAACTTTATTGAAAAAAATACGTTTCTTGTAGAAAAATCTTTATTCGAATCATGATTTCAAAAACCAAACATAAACATGAAAATAACCTGTTTACTGAGTAACATAATAATTTTTTTTTATTTCAAGAATTCATAAATCCTACGATTCACAGTAAAGGCATTTTCAATAAGCGTAACTTGTCTTAAAGAGGGAGTAGGTAAGTCGATTGATTATATTTATGCTGTGAGTATCGAATAGTCCCCAGGATATATATTGAACTCTAGCAAAATTAGTACGTACATCAAAAATATAAAAAGAGGTGCAGATTTTTATAAATTGGTGTTATTACCTAAGTTCTTAATATTTATTATATTTTCTTAATGTTATTAAGTTCTGAATGTATACGGGCTATCATAATACGGGCCTAGACACGTGCAATAATAAATATGTATACCTATCTACACGTGTATAGTTGATTTTTATTGTGATGCAAATTTTGGAGTTCAAAATCATTGTCAAACAAATTAATACATTTTTTACGAATATATAATCGACAAAAGTTTTTTTTTCATAAAAATCGTATCTCCTGTTTTTGTAGACTTAAAATTATGATTTTTTATTATAAAATAACGTTGAATAGATCTTTTAGAATAATTAATATTTTTTTGTAAATTTCTTTAATCAGAAATTTAATTAATTTTTAATATGGAGGAAAAAATGCTCTTAAAATGCAGATAGTAAAAGATAAGGTTTTATTTTCCTGGAAATATTTCGAAGACGCAGATCGAAAGAGAAAAAGGAACGAAGAAAAATGACATAAAACTTTTGAATTTATTGTCCTTTACAGTAGTTCAAATTTCCGCTCCCGATTTGTTGAAATTCCAAATACCAAAACTTTAAACAAAAAAACATTATTTATGTTGTGTACTTTAGTTTTACACATTATATTATAAGCAAAATAAAGTGCAGAATTTGAATGGATAATACATATCTACCTACTTTGTTAACTGAATTTTTATATTTATTAACAATTTTTAACGTTAATTATTTTTTTCTTTTTTCAAGAAATATAAAAGCACAGTAAAAAAATGCAGGTGCTATGAAAATCTTTTGAATAAAAGGGGTACTTTTTAAAAAGTACCCCTTTTATTAAAAAGAACCTGTATAAGGGATGTTGATGTATTGGTATTGATATCGGTACATAACTTATGAATTATGCATTAAATTCTGCACATGAAGCAAGCTAGTGTAAACAATCTTTGAATTTTTAAAGCGTTGGTTTATATGACATGGAATGCCTTCACGTTTTATTTTCGAAGAAAACATACAACGATAAGAAAGAAAACAAAGCGTATTCCATGGATACAAGACGGCAAATACTAAAATCACAATATAAATACAGATTATTACACCATCATTCCAACGCAATCAAAAATACATTTTCTCCCTGGCAAAGAAAAAGAAACATCAGCGCGAACACAAACATTGTAGCATTCGAAAAAAGGGTCCAACGATTTCGTTACCAAGCCAAACCAAGCAGAAAAAATTAAAATCAGATCCTAGGACCATTTGCTTTTGGACATAGGTGACCATTCAGGGGCCTTATTTTCCGTGACAAATGTTACGGACATAAATCATCAAGAGGTCAGGGGGTAAGTGTGTATTTTTCGCTTCCGAAAGCGATAAATCTACAGAAAAATCTCCGTTACCCCAAAAACGGCTGCGCTATTTCGGCCAGTTGCGTGAAAAATCAGCATTTAATCCTAAGCATCACTTTCCCATATTTTTCACATTTTTTTGTTTATATTACGAGTTTTTAATGTAACCACATACTAAAGCCAAATCAAAGCTTTATACTACACAGCTTCGCCCGAGATTTGGAATCAAAAACATGGAGAAAAAAGTGATAAGGCATATGGTAATGATAATCTGCCTGAGAAAAAAATAATAATTTGAAAATGATAAAAATGAACTTCTGAAAAACGAACAAGCCCACAACATTATTTTTTATTTTTTATTTACATACAAACGGTCGCCCAATGAAGAATAAACTACAAACATTCGTATGTTCTTTGAACTCCATTAAGTTGATTTAGTATTTGTACCTACACATTATGTTACAAATGACAAAAAGAAAAGAAAAAACATAACATTATAATCAAATAAACAAATTCATATGATAGCATTATTCAAAACAATAAAATAAACTATGGATAACGCAAAGTAGATATAATTTTCACAGAAATAAAAGTATTTTAAATTATCAATTTAGTGACCTGCATTTTATGCGATTTAAAGTTATAGTTAAAAATTCTACATCTCGTAAGATCATTGTAAGTTTTACAGATACGTCCTATTAAAGAGTTTTCCGCGTATTTTGATTTGCAGGGTGGTAAGTCGACTGATCGGTGTTGTATTCAGGGCAACGAAATGCAATCTTTTCTAACAGTATAATGAATCATCAAGATAGTTCACAATTTTGTATTACAATAAAGCATCGTACTGTTTAGTTTTTCTGTGATATTCTCTTGGAGAAATACTTATGTAATTCTAGATCTAGAACATCGTGTGCGTTCTATTCAAGAAATGATTGTTTTATGTAATGTTACTGCATTGTTCCCATATCTATTTAAAATTTCAAGAGCAGGTGTTTAGCTTTCTAAATGTTGGCATTGTAATGTTGAAACAATACAACTTCTTATCTAAAGGGTGCAACCGTTGCCATGATACAGGAGGAATAAACACTTGACGAGACTGAAATATGAAGCGCTCAGGCAATGCTTATACTCGTTTACAAACGGTTAAATAGCCTTAAGGTTCTATTGCCTTCTAAAACAACGAATGACGTAATTATATTTAATTTTACTCAAGTAACGGTATTAAAATAAATATAAGTATTATATCTTACTAATATTATAAATGCGAAAGTTTGTATGGATGTATGTATGTTTGTTACTCTTTCACGCATAACCACTAAATGGATTTTAATGAAACTTTACAATAATATAGCTCATACATCAGAATAACATATAGGGTATAATTTATAAAGCTAGCTATCAATATTTTATTAATACATTAAAAATAATAATTATTGTTTAATAGAAAATGTCAAAATTTGAGAATGACATTTTGCAAAACAATGATTGTTAAATCAAAATTCTATTTTAGAAAATATTTATATTAGCGAATTTATTTGAAGTACTCGCCTAATACTTTGAATCGAATCAAGAATTATACATATTTTAAATAAATAAGTTAAGAATTTTGGTATAAACAAAGATGGGACCTAGGAAAAGAAAATACATTACTCGAAGAACTAATCCTACGCAGACGAAGTCGCGGGCAGAAGCTGGTTACATATATAATACTTATATTGACAGCGCCCCTGAGGTGATTTCTCACAAAAACGGCGTTCTACAAATTATCCAATTATTATTAGATATTATTATTATTATAGGGCCGTTTTTAACGTTCGCTATTTTGTTTATCATATCAACGTTTTTAGTGGAATGTAGTTTTTTGTAGGTCCTATGTCATCTTTGCGGATGGTAAGGAATGGGGACAGGAAGTTCTGGGAAGGATAAATGTAAGAGGGGTGGATAGGAATCTAGAATCTAGTGTATCTAAGAGTGATGGACGTAAGAATGCATGCCTTCTACTGTGGTGCAATTGGTGGGCAGACGCATTCGCTGCCAAGACCTGTAAAAACCTAACCCCACGAAACCGGGCAACCCTGCTAAGTTATCAAACATGGATATAAGAGTTACGAGTATATCATGACTTGTTTAGGAATAAAATTGTATTCCTTGTGCTTTCTCATACACGGAGAAAAGTTTTATAATAAAATACGATCATTTTATTTGTATAAACGGTTAAAAACGGGACTGAAAGTTCTTACAAAAAATTAACAATGTTGCAATGTTTATTGGCGGGAAATGTAAGAATAATTTGTTGGTATACGTACGAAATAACGTATACCAACAAATTATTCTTACATGTTCCCGCCAATAAACATTGAAACCAAGTTAATTTGTTCTTAAGAACTTCAGTCCCGTTTTTACGAATAAAATGATCGTATTTTAAAATAACATTTTTCTCCGTGTATGGGAGATTGGCTATCATCAATATTCACCCTGCAGGCTGCAACCTTTAAAAAACCAACTGTATTCGTACCATAAATTAATTTCGGTGTTTTACATAATGCGACTAAGATATTGGAAATTTATTCGTGTACTGTTAGGCACAAATTCACACTCATATTTAATGAAGAACCTATACTTTAGTAAGTGAGTTTTTAAGGACGCCCTTATAGGTATAAGGATGCCGTACATAGGTATCTTCCGACAAATTCGATAGGATTTTTTTTGTTTGATTTTGTTTAATTGTCCCTTCACGTGTTATAATTTACTTATACCAATTCAATTTTTAACCTCACTAGTACTAAATCTGTATCGGCATTAGGTTTCGATTTAATGCAGAAAAATACAGAAAACATAACAAAGAATCGTACATTGCCGTAATTTACAACACTAGCATTTGAATTCAGGATTGTTTCCAGCCGAAACATCGGTAGTGGTTTGTTGATCGCGAGCATAACCCAACAAACGGTTCAAAATTGTAAAAATTCAATCATGGTTGAAGAGAACATCTCCTAGAAAAATAAAATAAGAAATTATTGAAATTTGTTTCGAGAAGAGTTATTGTATTTTATGCTGTACGGTTTAGAAATAAAATTGTGTCAAATGCGTTTAGCTGTAATCATTATTTTTACCGATACAGAAATGCATCACTGCAAATAATCGAGGTAGATGGCAATAAAATGCAGGTTCAGAGAAAATTGAATTCAACGAGCAAACAACTGAACCGTAAAGCAAACGCTGGAAAGCAAAAAGAATGAACTTTGCTCTAAAATAAACTGCATTCGGTTTATCAGCCGGGTTTCCGAGTGGACACACAATAATTCCCATTTACCACGCAAGGATAAAGTGACCACGTTAGGTGGAAGATCGTGACCTGGGAGTGTGGAGTGACCTAGGTGGGGTGTGGAGTGGCCTCGGTGACCGTATACAGTCATTGGTGGAGGTCTGAATAGATTCAGCTCAAGTAGGGTATGAAATCACCCCCCCCCCGCAGTGGAGGTGCAGAGTCAAGCGGGTGGGTCTAGGCTTACCCCCGTCAGCTTAGGGCGCTTAGGTCGAGAAAATAATAATAATTTGTGGAAACAAACAAGGGCGTGCGGAAACAAATATATTTGTTCTATGGTAGTTATTTCAGGGAGGGAAATGAAATGAAGAAATATGTTATGTTATGTAATGTATTAATAATAATACATACTGTATATGTAGGAAAAAAATGACCTTTTTCGATATTTTATATTTAGGAATATGTTGATGTACACAAACGCTTTTGTAAGGATTTAATCACAAATACTTATACGACACGTGAAGGTTACATTACAACTTGCAATAACTCGACAATGTACAAATTTAGAGAATCTATTTGTTGTAAATAAAATAATATACAGGGTGTTAAAGGATGTACTTAATTTATTTAACCATGAAATTATTTTAAGTAAATACTCACATTATTTGAAGTAAAAAAATGTAAATAAAATTTTGATCTGATGACTTTTATTGATTTTTTTCTTCATAACTAAAAACAATAAAAAATCTTCATTATGTCATCACTGGTCACTCAGCCCAGTAACTGCCGAACCCCTCACCTCGATCGCAACTATCCAATAACTACTGAATTTTCAAAGTTTTCAATTGAAAAAAAAAACGTCAAAAATGTCACTGGAAATAAAAATTTTATTTACATTTTTTACTCCAAATAATGCTACGAGTCACTGGTTAAAGTCGAGTACGTACCTTAACAGCCTATATAGATAATAAAAACGTATTATGTAGGAAAGTTGTTTGAAGAAAAATCGATGGTAAATGCCCAGGTTTTTAAGGTTAGGTGTGCGAAGAAATCAAAGTAATTGTAGAGAATTTAGAGATAAATTGTGAGTGAAATAATACTAATCCTAAATCATAATCCCTGAAATTTTCAGAATTTTAAATTTAATAATATATAAGCACAGTTCGTGGGTGTGAATTAATTGAAGTGATGTGGTCGGACGCAGGGGAATAAATATGAATTTAATTTTTCATATAAAAAGTACATTCATTAAGAACAGAATGGAATAGGTATACAAAAGAAGATCGGTATTTTTTTTTATAGAAAGATAAACATTCTTGGATTACGAATAACCTGAAAATATTTTTAAATCTCCTACTCCTGCAGTAAGCGAAAAATTTGTCGTAATGGAGGACTTAGCCAGCCGAGGAATTGAACATGGAGCCTGGATGGGACCCAAACACGGCGCCAACTCGGCCACAGACAGATTTTGCTGTACCTCACCAAACAAGAGGCTGGCCTTTGTGCTTGGTGTAGGACTGGCGCTCGCGTTATTCTTTACAAATTTACATAATGTGAGTCGCAACTGACAGTGAAATTATGGTATCCAAATTGGAAGTAAGTTGCAAGGCTCAAATTGAAAGACAAAGATGAAGTAGGAACTGATGAGGAGCATTGATCTGCTTGCAACTAGAAAATACCTTATACTTGATGAGAAAACCGATATAATTTATTGTACCATTTTGCTAGTAGGGAATGGTTCAGTTCGTTTTGCGGGCATAGTATGGACGGAACCCAGCAGAACATTGTAAACAAACAAGTTAATTAAATATACCGGTTATAAATTATACGCATTGTTATACAATCAACGTTATTTCAAAAAGATTCTTTGTAAGTTCGGAAAAGATGTAACCAAATAACTGAAACAGTTAAATTCTTGAAGGGAATATATTGATCTGGTAGAATGGAAATAGAATAGATAGCAATTTGACAAGAAAGGAAAAAAAAAACATGATGCGAAATTGGGCTGCGATCGAAGTCGAAAGTTACCGAAGGCGCATATTCGAAAAAGGGATGCTGAATTAACCTTTACCCTTAGAGAATGAATATAATGGAAGGCAGGAGCTTTGGAGGGAGAGTAATACTCGAAAATCAGACAGATTTCAGATTGTCAAGATGCTGAAATGATAGTGATATTTCAAACTTTTTTGGTCTGCTTTCTACTGGAGTAGGTGCTAAGAGAACCACACTAACTTTATTTTTGCATTTCTTCTTGAATTTGAACACGATATAATATACGTAGTACCTAAAGGACTATCGTGTTAGTCTGACGCGTTCGAAAAAAAATGTTATTTTATTGTGTAAGTGACAACATCGAAACATAAAATTTGTGCATGCTGTACAACAGCATAAAATATTATGTTATAACCAGAAAGCTATTCTCAAAAGCGGTAAAAACTACCAATAAACGTGACACTTATGAAATTTTAACTGCTTCTACCGTCTCAAATATGCATGTCAACGCAACTATTTCAGTTTACATAGTAATTCTCATCAACTATTGATTACGTAAATATAAGATAAAACTCTTGGATTGATTAAAATTTTCCAATTATGCGGTAGAAATAGTACCGATTTTTTTTTCATTTTTATGTGATCACTGTACAAGAGTTTCAACTGCTCCCAAGCATCTGGCGCAAGTGAAACTGTGGCATCCCCAGCTGGGGTATGTTGTGCTACAATATTGAAATTAGTGGGCAGGAAAAGAAGATGAAGAGGAATGTGAGGAGTATCTGACTTTTTAAAAATGAATACCGCACAAGAGTCCCAACTGCTCCAGGAGCCAGTGAGACTATGGCATCCCCAATTGGGGTATGTTGTGAGGCTAAGTGGAGTGTGGGAAGTTCCTGGCTATTTGGCTGCTCAAAAAGCACTGCCAAAGCCATTTTAAACACGTTTCAGTTCTGAATGGTGATCTTACACCAGGGTGATACTGAGAATATCTTCCATTCTGGAAGTGCCGCAAATTTACGTTATATTATTTGAAATACTTAAATTGTGAAATAGCACAAATCATTAAAATACTGTTTATTTGCGCACGCCTGGATTGAAATTATTTGAAATACTTAAATTGTGAAATAGCACAAATCATTAAAATACTGTTTATTTGCGCACGCCTGGATTGAAACCCGCAAAAAAATTGTGGAGGAACTCGAGCAAAACCTTTTAGTGACAATCAATAAAATCACAAAAAAATAATGCATGGTAGAACTAAAGAATAAATTATATCACATTTTATTTGCACAGGTGAAGAGATTGCACTTAAAGAGTTTTGAATTAAATTCTTGTTATTTTAGACCAGCAGGTGTACGAAGAACCTGATTAAACCTTAAAGAGATAAAATGAGTACCTTCAACCGTATTTCTGGGCAGAGCAATTTTTATCTGAAATTTCATTTCTACTTATTGCAAAAATGTACGTAAAACGTGTCCTGCGTTCCAGAAAGATACAAGTAATAAAATAATCCTTTTACTCAGGTGTAGCAATTTCGGATTTTCACAGTAAATGTGGCAAGTAGACGGGCACGTAGAAGAAAGTCTGAATAAGGACAAAGTAAGCGGACTTGTGTGGTAATCATAATAATATTTCCCGTTTACTCATGTGTGCCAATTCGGGCTGTTCTTCGAACAGGTATCAGGTTAAACTGCGTTCTCACCTAAGACACGTGTTGGGTAAATTTACCACTAGTTATGAATTCAAAGCAAACACAGTGAAAATTTGGAACGCGTTTAAACATAACGGATTAATTCAGTGTTTATTCAAAGCTTAATACGACCTAAAGTCGTTATTCGTATTTGAATTTGCTTACGGGGAAATCTAAGGGAATTTAGATTGGTATTTGAAATATGAAAATTTTCTCGTTTCGTTAGTGAAACCGCAGAGATAACTTGTTCATATTTCTTTATTACAAAGAGAATTGCTTCAAGAATAAGTATTATTTTATTTTCGAAACGCAAAACGGACGATATTTTCAGTAATTCAGTGTTTGAATTAATATGAAAGTGAAAGATAATTAAGATAATATTCTTTTTAAATGCAAAAGATGAAAGGCTCAAAACGCACGATGATAAATTATTAATCATCGTGTACTTCTTGTAAGTATTTTTTTATCATAAGTATTTATGATTTTTAAAATAATATCTAAACCAAATAAGGTTTTTCCTCTGAGCCTCCTGTGTGAAACTAAGGAAAATATTAAGAAATATTCATGATTACTTCATTACTAATACCAATCTTACTATTTCTTACACATTTTTTTTGCACGAGAATTGCTATGACATGACTGTTAAAATGTAAAATAAAAACACACTCGGGCGTATACAAATAAATAACCAAGCTATAATAAGCGTGTTAAGGACAATATCATAAAAAGGACACATTCTACGGGAAGGGTGGTTTATAAATTCATTAAAATTCGAATAACTTGAATCTCCACGCGCAGCAACGGGCCCGCAATTTCTTCGTTGTGTTTGCAAATTACTGTTGTTCGAATCTTCTTATTAAATGACTAATTTAATTGTGAAAATCTGATTGGATCCTTATTCTAGGCAGGACGACTTGGGATGGAGGAAGTTAGTTGGGATAACCGATTGAGAAAGTGTTAAACCGGCAAAGTGATTTTGAATAAAATTAAATAGATAAAATGTATACATTAAAATACTAAGTTACGATAAGCCTCTTTTTAAATGGAGATGTCTTATTACATGTGTAGATTGTAGATGTACAAACTTTACACAGAAAGTTGAATGGTTTTTTTTAAATGCCAATTGGAGATACATATATATACAATATTTGAATTCCTTTATTCTTTCAATGTAAATATCGTCGTAATGATAAACCATCAATCAGAGTCGAAACGTTATTAGATATGGCTTCAGTTGTGTTTGGTGACCAAATCAGAAGGGTGATTCTGAATATTGAGTTCAATTAGAATTACGAGAAAATTAAGATAAAATCCGTCGAATACCGGAAGGCGTTCCTTGGGCGTTATCGGCTGTCAATTTTCTATGGCTTTCGATGGCTTGTGTTAAATGGATTAATTACCAACTTAAATATACTCGTACTTACACATAAGCCTAATAGGCGTTAAGACGATAGACTTCGCTTTTCGGCCCATACAAAAAGGACGCCCGGGAAAAAACACTTTTCCACATCGAAAACTGCACAAAATGAATATATTTTTTTAATACTGCCTTCTAGAGGGTGAAAACTATGTCGGTATGTTTTCGAATTTTCGATGCGTTTCGTATTAACGTAAACATTCACTGTCAAACATGTACGATTTATCAAAAAATATTATTTAAGGAAAAAGTGCTGCTAACTCAACTCTCATAAATAATTATAAAATTATAAAAATCTACCGACGTAGCTTCTTCTTTCTAAAAAATATATTTTTTTTTAAATTTCAATTTCGTGAAAGTTTCGGTGTAGAAAAGTGTATTCTCCATAAACCCCTTTTCGAGCGATTTCTGTAGGTAAAAATTGAGCGTTGTCTCATTCGCACATTTCGCATTCGCGTGTATTGTAAGTGTACATGAGCTTATTGTGAACGGGACAGAATGACAGACGCGGGTGTTCCGCGTGTCGTTCAAAGTCTAGCCTCTTAAAATCATACCGTCCCATCCCTATATTCTAATGTAAGTCTTTTTGTTTGTTTACACTAAATAATTAAGATACTTCAGTGAAAGCCTATTATTGGTTAAATGATTTTCACATGTTTTATTAAACATCATAAAATATTATAACTGTTGGTTTTCCAAAAAAAAAAAAAATAAAATAAAATAAAATAAAATAAAAATAAAATAAAATAAAATAAAATAAAATAAAATAATATAAAATAAAATAAAATAAACTATCCGATTGTCGTATTATATTATTATGATATTTGTACGCGATGACTTCCGATTCACAAATATTCCAGCGACTGAGATCTCTTAACAAAGATTAAGCGGCAAAACTCGCCGTCATCTCTTTAGGAGTTAGTGTCTTATCCCAAGCGCAGTATTTAGCTCGTTAACGCGATACGGAATACCGCAGTTAAGAAAAATGTCAAAATATATAAAAAAAAAAATAAAATATATATATATATATATCGTATACGGATGATTTAATACGTGTTACGCAGTCGCACAAGACACAGAATCCCCCTTCTGAATAGCTAGGTACTTCTCGGCATTCCTATTTCCCTATTTCCTTTTTCTTCTAACACGCTTCAGCCTTACCCCAATTGGAGATGTCATAGACCCATTAGCTCCGGACGGTTGTGGGACAGATCTTGAAACTCTAGCGCGGTATTCATGTCGGTAACAATAACAGCTGTGTGTTGTGTGAATGGCTCAAAGATAAAAAAAAAACTTATATATATTGCAGAGAATAGATACTGTTGGATTTTCGTCAAAAATAAATTAAAATAAAACGTATACTAGTAAAAAATAAAGAGAATAGTCCCTAAAAAAATAATGAGGATGAGGAAAAGCTAAGAGGAGAAAGTTAAATATTATTTTTATAAATCTGTAGGGAGCAGAAAAGGCGGGAATACGGTTTTTCTGATGCAAACAGGAAAAGTAATAAGGCTCAGGATACTGAAGAAAATTCTTTTCTGAAAAAAGTGGTTTATTGATTGAATTGGAAAAAATACGGTAAGATACTGGGCTGAACAAATACACGTAATAAAAGGCGGAAAGTCTTTCGTAGAAAAAGCTCGCGAAACAGATTTGTGGTTTGAAATTACGTACAAAGTAAAACTTGAAGACTGGAATAGGAGAGAAAAGTGTTTACTTTTTAGTATTACTTCTTGACACAAAATTTTTAAAATACAAATTTATAACAAGGTTATATATAAAATAGGAAGTGTAAAGCTAAGATAGTTTAAGTCGCTATTTAAGTGAACCATCATTTCGGCCCCAATGATGATTCACGTAGAGTGTAAGGTAAGTACGCGATATTCGATTTTTAGCAAACGTATCTGCTGTTATTAGCGATAGTAAATTCTTGTTCTGCGTGAAATAAAAGATGTCGCTAAATAATAATTTTTTTTATCGATACACAATGAAAACAATAATCTTAATATCTAAAAATTAATGTATCTGTGTTTATCCCGTGTAGATTCCTATACTATTCATCTGATTGCGATGAAACTTTAATGAATTGTTGTGCGCACGCCCACAAAGGTTTCTATATATAATGTTGAGCTCTGGCATTATAAAATTTGTATAAAAAAATAACAAAAAGGTAGGGTGCGAGTTGTCTGTAAAAATGTCTGTATTTCATATAGGGGGGATCAAAGAGGGGGAAGAGATAGAAAGCGGAAAGGGAGATGAGAAAAGATGGAAAGGCGGGGAAGGTGGAAGGAGAATGTGGGAGGGGGTTAGTTAAAGCGGGCGGAGAGGGCCGCGGTGCGGGAGGGCCGCGGTGCGGGAGGGGGACGGGCGGGAACGGGGACGCATGAGAAGGACACGCAGGGGACGGGAGACGGAGGGATTCAAAAGGAGACATAGTAGCGGTAGGGGATAGCAGGGGGTACTGGAAAACCTTTTGATTAATCCGTGTACACATCAGACGAAAAAACCAAAATGAAATATTGTGAAACCAAAAGCACTTCAATAAACAGACTTAAAAAACAAACGCTTTCTTTCTTTGAGTGGCATTGCAACCCGTGCCTGGTAGTCGTCACTAGTTACATATAAAAGTTCATGCAAAGATGAAAGGCTAGAGATCGCACGCATCAGACAAAGGTTCAAAAAATCAAATTTAACGATGTCATCAGAAAATATTCCATCAAAAATTCGTGAACAGCTGCCGTATTGTATTTGAATATGCAGCAGAGCGTCGAGCATGTGAATCCAATTATCGGCAAATATTAAAACCCGATGACCCGCGAACTATCCCGTTTTGTCCGCCGTACTTGTGAGCAGATCAGTTAATTAAAATCTAATAAACAATACAGGAGCAGGAAAAAATATTATCGAAGGTGGGTAGGTTAAAAATAGTTTTACAAATTGAACGAAATAAGCTGAATTGCACCTTTAAAATATGTACAAGACTAAAATAAAAGATAAATGGGCCATGAAATGTTATTACGACTACTGACTATGCGCACAAAAAGTGGACGAATTTTCTAAAATATAAAAATCATCATTTGTCTGAACAATATTTTATTTTATTTGATTTTAGGCCTAGCGATTTTATATAGAGTATAAGAATGGAATATACAGAATGGGCCATCGAAAGTTGTACAAAAAGTTTTTAAAAGGAGGCCACAAGCCAAAAAATGTATGTATTCTTATTGTGCCTTCTATCGACACGAATATATTAAATAGACATGAAAATCGCTTAGTAAACGAATGCTAGAGGTTACAATTTTAAGCGCCAAAGCGTTTTTTTATTATCCTGACGAAGAAACCAACGGTTTTAAAACATCTAGATATTATAACATTGATTATAGTGGTTTCCACAAAATTATTTGTTTCATTTAAATAGTGCTGCCACAAAGTGAATTAGCAAAGATTGAAGAAGTAATTTTTTTAAATATTTATGTATTTATTTTGTGAATAATTTTATGAGAGAAAAAATTTTTAATCGACGGAAACTGTCACAGATAATTAATATAATTAAAGAAAACGTCAAGGAGTTGGTAGAAAAACATTATTTTTTTGAAAGAAAAACAAATTAAAAAAACCCAGATAAGGAGAGTATTTATTACCAGAGAATACCCGGAAATTAGTCCCTTTTAAATCAAATTCTAGACGTATTGACTCTTTTTTACAAAAAAAAAACATAAATTGATTTTGAAAGATTGTTATTTTATCTGGTAAACGCAGTTTTAAAATTTTGAAAAACTAAGTTTATTTTTATACTAAGGTTATACCGTTGGTCGTTGGCAGATTCGTTCAATTTTTAAACGATAGATTCTATTAAACAACACAAATTTCAAATCATATAATCGTACAAAAAAATAAATCAATACATAATCTAGTAAACACAGTTTTCAGAATTTTAATTTTAGTTAAATTAAAATCATTAAAAAATAAATCGGCACATATTTTTCTATACAGTTTTTTTTACATGGTTTTAGACTACTACACTAGACACATGTCTGTATTATAGTAGTATAATTATATTAAAAATAACCTATACCCGTACCTATACAAAAATAACCCGACTCGAGTAATTGAAACACTTGATTGTGCCATGTCTTCCTCAAGCGTTCCCAACTTCTGATGACATTACACAGACAAAAAATATATTTTATGTGATAAATGTCTAACAATTTAACAACACATTTTAACTAAAATATATCACGGCCTGACTTTACAGTAAATTTTTCCGCGACAACTTACGTGTGTGTAAAAATTTCCTCCTTCCAGCCGAAGTGAAAAGCTGTAAATTTACTAAAAGACACCACCACAACCTTTTCATTTGCTAGACCCGAGAGGGAGGAAGTTAGGAGAACTTTCCATGGGGCCATAAATTTCAATTAAGGTGATGTTTTCTCGAATGGATCGCCAAATCGATTTCATAACTTTAAGTGGCCATTGATGGCTCCGAATCGCCCATTAAAGCGTTAACGTTTTACAGATAATCGAGAAATTGAGAATAGAGGGAATAATATATAAATATTGGTGATTTATAATCCATAAAACACTTATTTAACGATAAAATCTTGGTTTTTAAAATATTAAAAATAACCATTAAAAAATAGATATCTGAACAGAAACTAAAATCCCATTTTGATCCCAATCAGTTTGCTAGAAAACCGATGTAGCCAGTTTGCATGAGAAATTTCAACACATTTCACCCTCCAGGTCAATACAATTGATAATCAGTTCAAGATATAAATTAGATCTGTACTTGAAAAGGTTTGATTAATTTGTGTTATTTCCAATTGATTAATTAAAATTAAATGAAAAAATGACGCCACTAAGTGATTTTGCGAAGTTTGAAGAAATGATTAATTAAAAAATAATATGCAGTATATTTGCGGCACATTCCACAGTGGAAGACACTCTCAGGATCTGGTGTAAAAACACCATTCAGAATTGAAATGTTATTAGAAATGACCTTAGCCGTGTTTGGTGACCAGATCTGAATAGCCAAGTACTTCCCCATATTCTTATTTCCCGCCTTCCCCTCCTCATGACCTTCAGCCTCACAACATACCCCAAATGGGGATGTCATAGTCTTACTGACTCCAGACTCCTGTACAGTATTCATATAATACATTTAGCTTACTTCCAGCACACGGACTGGCCCACAAAACTTTTTCTTCGGTTCATTTCTTTGGTGGATATTAAAAGCTAACATACTCAACTAATCAAAATATAATAAACTCGCTGGAAAATTGTTATAATAAGTTACAAACATACTAACAATAAGTAAAAGTTATAAAAGCTGTCTTAACCACTGGCGCGACAGAGCAATTAAAATATTTTTTCTCGGATTGCTAAAGGAAATTTTTCCGCCCACATTAAAAAAATCATACCTCCCAATTTGAATATGGAGACATACAAACTGACTATAGTTTTACGTACCCAATGAATTCCCCATATTTTGTCTATGAATGATATATTATATGTATACATATAATATCATTCACAATTATAATATCATTTCATTACAATGTTTCGAGTTACAAAGTTACGGCGATAAACTAAATATTCCTACATCCAGAAGAGGGATAAAATAATAATTGTTTTACAATTCGAGAAGAAAGACAATTTCCTTTGTTCACAAACAATCAACACGTGCCGAAGAAGGCAGCGCCCTAAACTTGGTTTGGCTGGAAAAACTTTTTTAAAGCAAGTCAGCAGTTTACAGATTTTGGCGTGTTTAGTTTAATGATGTTTTTGGACATTTATAACGAAATTCTAAAACTATAATGCCCGTACTGATATATCAATACAGTATAGTAGCTCAATTAGTAGATGATAATAGAAATATTGGTAGATGAGACATGAAAGCATGTCGACTGTCGCCGAGCTAAAATTAAATAAACTATACGGACTAGCAAACTATTGACGGACTCCATAGTCGAGGGATAAGGCTCTCGACAGAATTTAATTTTTGAAGGCATACAGAAGTTAATTTTATTTGAGTTATTTCACAATTTACTCACTTAAAAACGGCACGTTCCAGAGTGGAAGATATTCTCTCTACCGCCCTGGTTTGAAGCTTGCTTGAAATGGTTTTGACCAGATCTGAATCCCAGGTATTTTTACACCTTTCTCTTCCCCATTTCCTTCCTATCTTTATACTTTCATAACATGCCTCAATTCGAGATGCCATATTCTCACTGGCTCCAGACGGTTGAGAGCAATTGGGACTATTGTGCGGTTTCACATAAAATACAAAAAAGGCCGCGGTGGCAAACAGTAGGTAGGCACAAAGGTGAAACGCCACTGTGCGCAGAAGTGATATTCAGTAGTATTTTATTTATTTTATTTTATTTATTTAAATCCATGATTTATCAAAAGTACATATAGTTTTTTGTGATATTTCACCCTCTGGGATGACCCTGTGTTATGGCGGGTGAATTTTACAGTTTGGGGATATACATTCATTAGTATTGGTTGGTAATTTTCATTAATTAATACTATGCACACAATTCTTCTGCAATAAAAGAGTTATATATAGTTAGATAGGATTACAAGAATAGTATGAGTGAACGATATTTGCGACAAGCTTTTGCAAGTGCTATTTATACCAATAAAGGCTCATGGCCCATCTTGTTTCTTGTTACTATTATAATTACCCACCTTGTTTCTATTATAAATATATGGTTGCAAATGTAAACGGTTGTGTTTACATTTGCTGATAATTCAATGTGAGCACATGTTCACCCAAATGATGGACTATTTGATGCAGCACAGCAATAGAGATCAAATCTCTAAAACAAGTCTTGGATAACATAGTAATTGAGAGACTCTTATGAAGAGTGAACATTTCTCTGAGAAAGATTTTACTTTTTCATTTGAAACACAAAAAGCAATTAAAAATGATTTCTAGGTGAGCGTTAAGGTTTGTTAGTAAAACATCTTTTAAAAAAAAATCTCTATTGTTCTCTACCATTATATATTATATCATGGAATATTCCTCACACTTTTATCAAAATCACTTTCTTTAGCCGAATATTTGTATTTTTAAACATTAAAATCTATGCATAATTCAATTTCCCCAACTAGGGATTTCACACAAAAAATACATCGTGACAGGAATATAAGTGAACAAAAGCGTATAAGGGGTTGGAAAATATAAACATAATATTGTTTATAATACATTCATGTCAGTACTTTATTATATTTTCAGAGACGGGGAGGTTGAATTGAATTCAGTGGAAAAAAAAGATTCAGTGGAAAGGAAACACATTGAATAATTTCCCTAGGGTTTTTTTTTTCGTTCGTCAGTAGTCAGCATTACTCTGTCAGGGAGATCGATTGGATTCCAGAAAACAATGTATTGCTTCCAGACCTTTATGTTATTGATACGTGTAAGTAGAATCGGTACACCGATCCCACATTCAAACTCTAATATCTACATACTTGATTAATACTAGGTTTTATTTTGAGAATAGAAGTCAATTTTAAAAATATGTCAATGTAAAAAAATCAATCTGGAGCGGACAAAATAGAAATTCATTAAAATTAAGTAATTGTCATTAATTCAACATTATTCTGGAAATTATGCTCTTAATTCTCGGCATTATTTTTTTAATAATTTGTCTTATATCTATAAAATGAATGTCTTGGAAGTAAATCTCATAATACTTGAGGTACCTTATTCAGAGAAACCAAATTTTATTCAAAGATGGAATAATTAAGATATTTGACTTTTTAGGTGAAATTATTAGTGCTACGCGAAAGTCGTTTATTACCTGACTTGTATTAAGTTACAGAGGAGATTCGATTAAAAAGTACGAAATTTTACGTATTATGCACATTCGGATAAAATTAATAAGAACTCGATACGTGGCAGGTTGATTACGTACATTTTATGAAAAGAGATATTATATCTTAACCAAAACCAGGAAAATCACACTTCCAACATGAAAACGCTAAGCCGTGATTGTGAAATTTGCACCGTATTTTTCTGTTTGGAATTTCAAGGTCAACTTAAAAAGCTTTTAAAAAATCATGAAAAAGGTTTTGTAGGATGGGTTGTTTAAAATAAAATGAATAATAACTTAATTTTCGAGTTCTGTATAAGTTCTATTCGTGTTCTGTTATTATATCGTTATAGACCACACGAAGAAAAATATTATTCTAAAATCCGATCATTTTATTCGTAAAAGCGGTAAAAAACGGGACTGAAGTTCTTACGAACAAATTAATTTCAATGTTTATTGGCGGGAACATGTAAGAATATTTTTTTGGTATACGTAATTTCGTACGTATAACAACAAATTATTCTTACATATTCCCGCCTATAAACATTGAAACACTGTTAATTTGTTCGTAAGAACTTCAATCCCGTTTTTAACCGTTTTTACGAAAAAATGATCGGATTTTAGAATAACATTTTTCTCCGTGCAGTTGCTTCATAAAACTGAAATAATCACAAAACTTCCCTAGAACGTGAAAATTAAATTATTAATTTTATATCATATTAAATATTTGATGAATTATTTCTTTAATTTTCGCAAAATTATTTTGTGGCATCATTTTAATAAATTTAAACAAACTACTTGTGATAATATTATTACTGTGTAAACCACCATGTGATAATATTTTTTTTAATAAGAAAAACTCTCTTTTTAACTTTTGAAGGTTATTTCCGTCAATGTAATATATCACTGAAGAAGAAGACAAAAATAATAATCACATAAAAATAACGACACAGAAAAATCATAAAACATAATGGTCGCAACTGGGACACGAACCCAGATCTCAAGTCTTACCATTGTATCCAGTTGCGACCATTATATTTTATTATTTTTCTGTGTCTTGTTCATTTTCATATATTCATTTAGATTATTATTGTTGTCTTCTTCTTCAATGATACACTACATAATCAATCACATGTTACAATATCTACATGTTTCAAAACCGATGTTTTCTTTGTCAGGATAATAACATGAAATATATCATGTTATTGTTAATATATTATGATATTATTAATATATCATATTATTCATGTTATTATCCTGACGAAGAAACCACCGGTTTTGATACATGTAGATATTGTAACATGTGATTATGTAGTGGCTTACACAAAGTAATTTGTTTTATTTTATTTGATGAATTGTTTAAATTATTTGAAACAATCCATACTTTGTTTTTTTAGCGTAAAAATATTTATTTTCGTACATTTTACAATTTTACGAATCAAAAATAAGACAATATGAAAGAAACTTGGTAGATAATTTTTTCCATGCCTAAAACATGAACACAATGTTTGAATTTAGACAATCTGGACGTTTGCTTTTTGAGATGTTGCACAAAGCATAATGTCAAAGGAGGAAATAACGCAGAAACGAGCATTCAGTTTAACCATAAAATGGACCTACCTGCCCAACCGACTACAAAATAAAGATGGTCAAACTCTATTACGCAAATACGTAAATGAAATAGCATTATTAAATATACTCTTAAATGTTTCTCTGGGTAAACAATTATTCCCCTTTTCCTAGAACTGAATTAAATCACACACATGCAGCAAACACAAATTAACCATTCCATTTGCGAATACGAATTCAATTACAGTGTTCCATCCCTTAAGCCGGGCGGTTATTGTTTTCTCGGCGCACAGGGGCGCAATTTGCGGACTTCGTCTGGGCGACCCCAACCCACGAGCGGAATGGGGGAGGCGAGGCCGAACTGAGCCACCTGACAGTTTGCTAAGAGGACAAGAGAAGGGATACGGACAAACACGGAGTACACATGGAACTCAAACGGAACACACACGGAACATTGAAACAGACGTAATCATTGAAATGTCGGTCAGGTATGACACCATCAAGAACGTATTATAGCAAAAGACGAAATAAATAAATAATTAAAAAAAAATTAAATGAAGATTTTGTAATGAATGAAATACCTTTTATATCACCTTTTGACATATTATATGTACGAACACAAAATACACATCAGTGTATAAATCTACTTCAAATGTTTTTTCCTACGTTATTAATGGGTAATATAATCTATAAATTTTAAGATTATTCTAAACAAAACAAATATTCGTGAAATCTTTTTGATCTGTTCCGCGTCAAGTTTTTTGGATAATTTAACTCAAAAACTGGCAACTATCTTACAGACTATATAATTATCAGATTTCGTAAGCACTGTATGTTTGACTTCAGCTAACATTAACTCCGTGTACGTAAATCGTTTCGTAGAAAAAAGTATTGGTTGATTCATATGGGTAAAACGAAATTAAAAAAATCTTTTTACATAACATAAAGAATTAACGGGTGGATACAAACCATATTTCGCTATTTTACTTAAAAAAAGCAAACATATATTATTATTTCGTGGCATCTAGTTTATTTTTTTTTATTATCATGCTAATTAATACCAGTTAACTTAAGTAACGCATTTTCAACAGTTAAAATGAACTATAGTTTTTCACAAATAAAAACAGTTTTAAGTTTTTCTTGTGACCTATTAACTTTTTCGGGAAAATGTGGACAAGATTTTTATCATTATTCAAAGTTTTTATTATGATTACAGTTCACAAACCTCAACAAATCATCAGCAACAAAGAGATTCAAGCTGTACTTTTTTCCATTGGCTTTGATATATGAATAACGTTTTGTATTGTTTTAATGAAGTATTTATTACCTACCAGTCTTACGTCAAACGTAAGCCGATGAGCGCTACCAGAACACGTACGCTATTAGTGATATGCGATTTCTAGACCTAGCGGGGACTGTAAGTAAGTACCAACTTATATACTGTACAGGTAGCTACTTAAAATCTAAGTAAGCTTTGTTTTAATGGCATCTCTGGAAAAATTATTAAATTTAATGAGAATGGAAACCATAATGAAATGTTGATTTTTTTCACTGAATACCAGGATTTTTATTTACATTAGCTCCACACAGGAGGTCCTGACTAAAACATTTCCCATCAGGGCCTTGTCATCTTTGGGATGCTGTGTGGAGGGTCTTTTTAGTAAAAAAGGAGAGAGAGAAAGTTCTGTGAAGGAAA
This sequence comes from Limnephilus auricula, assembly GCA_951813805.1. Classification (NCBI taxonomy): domain Eukaryota; kingdom Metazoa; phylum Arthropoda; class Insecta; order Trichoptera; family Limnephilidae; genus Limnephilus; species Limnephilus auricula. The sequence continues at coordinate 8,415,354 of OX638401.1, forward strand.
AAGGTATTTTTTTTAAATTTTATATTATTTTATTTGTGTAAAAAAAATTTACAACATTACAGATATTTTATCTAATTAATTGTAATAGTACCATTTTCACAGTGAGAATGTAGCGCCAAAAACCTTACAAACTCATTGAATTTTTCGAAGAATATGTCGAAATTTTTATCTAATATATTTAAATAGCGTATCGCTCTTCCCTTCTTATCGTATGAAGGGTGTGTAGGAATCTGGGGGTCAGTGTATCCAGGAGTGACGGACGTATGAATCCATTCCTCCCACTACGGTGCAAGGCGATTGATCGAGAAGGTCCGGTGGGAGAGGTCAAAAGGTCTCCCTTAACCAGTCTCTCCCTATTCGGCCCGCCACGCTCTAGGTGGGCAAACACATCCGCCGCCTAGACTTCACATCATTAACCCGGGCACCCCTGCTAAATCACCAAACGTAGCGAACCACTAGGGGTGACCTATGGCAGGGGTGTTGGTTATTCAATAAATGGTTCCCGGGGCGACGATACCCATCCCCGAATATGAATCATCTTATGTTTGGCAACACCATCAAAGGTGTAAAGATCATCAATGTTATTTATAGTTATCAACTTACTGAAAATACGCTGGGTAAGGTCCATCAACTCACACACAATTAATGGGTTGTAAGCAGTCAGGAGGCCAAAAAAATATTAGTTTTTCAAGAATTTTCCTAGAATAACATTTTAATTTATAAACGCAAGATTTTTATACTTGTTGTAACTTTGAACTCTGCTCTGATATTTTGTTGTTTTAAAATAACGATTTTTAAAGCTGCCGTAGTGTTTGTTATCTCAAAACTATATTTTTAAAGTCGGTGAGCAAAATTTCTCGGAAACGGCTAAACCGATCAGTCTCAAATTTTACCATAAGCTTTATAGATATATTTTTTAATATTTTTTTTACAGATAAATATTTTACATTTTATAAAGAATATAAAGCTAAAATTTTCTTCAAAATCGAATACTATTTTTTGAAAAGCCGTATATTTGTTAATTTTTTTAATTTTGTTTATTCCTTTCGTTCAAATACTAGCCCTAAAATTTGGCATATTTTGTTTTATTCCCGCTTTGCAATAAAATTCTAATAAATGGAATATTTTTTTAACGTATCCGAAAACTAAAAACTTTTTTCGAAAAGTCATAAAGGTTAAAGTTTCATTATTAGAAATAAAAATGTAATTTTTCAAATATAAAAATTTTGGATGTAAACTTTAAAAAGTTTTAAAAGTGGCTTACTTTACGTTTTTTCTAACTAAAATTACCTATAATGAAAAAAAATAAAAACATATACAAATTTCATTAGACAAATGAATTATAAACGTTACTGTCACTCCACTTTTTTGTCATTTCATGTAAAAAAAAATCTTGAAAAATTCACAAATTTTTCAATTTTTTTTCAAAATGCGATTGGAAACTTTGGTGTAAAAAAGCATATAAATTATTATGTGGTTATTTTTTAGATATGAATATAAAGCAAAGTATATTGGAAAGATAATAAAAAGTTGTATTATCTTTCCAATACCGTTTAGATCATACTTCCCACTATGATAGTAAGGGAGAGACAACTATTTCTATGAGACCTATGTGAGCTAGGACAAATACAGTCTCCTGTGATTAAACTGCCTAGAATATACTATCTTTATGCTAATCACTTTTATTTTTTGATTTTAGAAGATCTAAGATATCGTGCTCACCGTAAAACGCATTTTTTACAGGACCTTCCCGAGATCGGCTACAGCAGCTTTAAAAATCATTATTACAAAACAAAAAATAAGTGCGTCTAACCTTTACGTGGGGTTGAAGTAAAACTTATTTGACTGTTGAGGCAGGTATTACTAAAACGGTACGATTATTGCCAATTGTGTTGTATTTTTATTTTAAAGAGTTCTCGCCTTCGCTAGAATATTTTTATTATTTTCCGAAACTTGGATAAAAATTAAGAAAGAATCTATTCATAATTTTTATTGCATTTCTCAATACAGGCAACCAAACTCACAGACATTATTTATCACGATGTAATTGTACAAACTTTATATTAATTTCGTTATTGTGTTTGGCATTTTTAGAATCGTCACAAAAAACACAATTCTAGCCGATTATTGGGGCGACCAAACGAAGCTAAATAGAAAGCTAGATTAGAAACTTCGGTGGTGGGGGTCGCTACTAGCTCAAATAATATAATAGAACCACATCCTATTAAACTATCCTGTCTTGAGACGCCAGCTGACTAGTATGATCTCTACACGTAGCTATTGATACTAAATTAAACAGTAGCTTGTTATCCTGGCTTGAAATACTAGCCTCGTGTGCTGGGCATAAGTATTGGGTTTTCTTCAGAGATAGCAGCTTAAAAATGCTTCAAGGGAGATAAAACAAAGTGTACTACCCTCGCTTACGAGCTTCCTCTCTAGTTACTAGGTTAAAAACAAAGCTACTTCTGTCTACACTTAGCTATTGATACTAGAATTTTGGCAATATCTTGCTATCCTAGCTTGAAATACTAGCCTCGTGTGCTGGGCATAAGTATTGGGTTTTCTTCAGAGATAGCAGCTTAAAAATGCTTCAAGGGAGATAAAACAAAGTGTACTACCCTCGCTTACGAGCTTCCTCTCTAGTTACCAGGTTAAAAACAAAACTACTTCTGTCTACACTTAGCTATTGATACTAGATTATTAGCAATAACTTGCTATCCTAGCTTGAAATACTAGCCTCGTGTGCTGGGCATACGTATTGGGTTTTCTTCAGAGATAGCAGCTTAAAATTGATTCGAGGGAGATAAAACAAAGTCTACTACCCTCGCTTACTAGCTTCCTTTCTAGTTACTAGGTTAAAAAAAGCCACCTATGTCTACACTTAGCTATTGATACTAGATTACTAGGTTATTAGCAATAGCTACCTGGCTTAAAATACTAGCCTCGTGTGCACCGGGCATATATAAGTATTAGATTTTCTCCAGAGATAGTAGCATGAAAATACTCATACGAGGGAGATAAAAGAACGTCTACCACACGCTGTTAGAATTCCCTAGACTCACGTTCGTACATTAACGTTTCTTCCGTGTTCAAGGAGGCGAGTAGCCGGATCTCCACCGCTTATTTCTGTACTATTCGTTCCTACGAGGGGGGCAGGAATAACGGATAGGAAATACATCTCGAATAATGCCCTCGTCATAAAATTCCATCTCAGACAAGATTACAGAATCGAAGCATACTGTTGGAAGAAATCAAACCTCTATACCTTTAATCCGACTACTTTTTTAACTCTTAAAAGCATGACTCATAAGATTTTATCAATTATTTATGTCACCTTAGGTCTACCATATCTACGTAGCTTAGCAGAGGTGCCCGGACGGCCGGACATATCTTAAGAGGGTATTACCAGAGAATACCGGTAATTAGTCATTTTAAAATCAAATTATAGACGTATTTGACTCTTTTTTACAAAAAAACATAAACTGATTTTTAAAGATTGTTATTTTAGATGGTAAACGCACTTTTTAAATTTAAAAAACCTAAAAGTATTTTTAATATACTAAGTTTATACCGTTGGTCGTTGGCAGATTTGTTCAATATTCAAACGTAATATTGTATTTTACAACATAATTTTCAAATCATATAATCACACAGCAAAATCAATACATAATCTAGTAAAGACAATTTTTAGAATTTTAATTTTAGTGAAATTAAAATCATTAAAAAATAAATCCGAGAACTTGTTTTGTGACGAAAATACCTCAGTTTTTCTATTTATTTAAGGTCTTAAAAACTAAAATATTTCAGATTTTTTTTACACACTTATTTTGTTTAGACATTATTGAAAAATCATAAATACTTGTAATCAAACAACACTTACAAGAAGTACACGATATTTAATAATTTATCATCATGCCTTTTGAATATTTTTATTGCTTACTTGAATGTAGGTATATATTAAAGCAAATTTTGAATTAAATAAATCGTTGCAAGCATTTTCAAACTTTAATTCTCAGTCAATGTTCAAATGTAAGAGATGGAATTAGTCATTGACTAATTAGTAGTTGAGTTGACAAATGCTTTAGGTTGCTGTTATAATCTGCTAGGCAAGTCCTCCATAATTGCACAAGCAACATTTTCCGCTTATAATGATGGTAGTACGAGTTTCTAAAATATTGTCAGCGTATTTGGCACATTTAAATGTTTGTCTTTCTTGAAAAAAAAAATAACATAATAATAATATGTACCACCTTTCTGAAATATAATCAGAATCATTTCATTGATTCGACACAAACTACACAAAGAATGATTATTATTTTGTCATGCGTCATAAAGTAATAATACAAAATTGTATTAAAGCTATTCACATTCTAAATAATAAAAACTGTATTCAATTCATTCATATTCAAAATAACTCACCTTGTTAACAACGTACATCATCGCACTGTGAATATACCAGTACCACTTTATAGAAGCGTGTAATATTAGAATCTCCGGGTATAAAGGTATATAAAATCAATTCAGTTGAACGTGTTACAAAACGTGTCATACAATAATATACCCTATTATATCTTCCTTAGAAATCAGAATTCGGATATGAAATTTCCTCTATCCGTATTTTTATTTAAAATATAATATTGTTCGGCAATATCAAACTCGTGAAGTGACACGTGTAGACAGAGTTTAACAGGGTGGACAAAATGTTACATTCAAAGGGATGATGTAGTGTTTAAATGTCAAAATCAATCGCAAACAAACCGTGAATGAGTAATTTCGCTTAAAAATAATTTGCGTTTTATTGAAAATGCGTTTTACATAAGAAAATATTTTTTTTGGACTAAATACACAGGTTTTTAAATTCTTTTTATGATGACGAAAAAATTTTCTATAACGATTCATAATGAGTCATTTTCCGCCAAAACCAGACATGTTCGTTTTTATTCGTGAATTCGGCGGCGTTGACATCACTAAGGGCAACTTTGGTGACAGCCTTCTTTCCAGTCTGTGGCGGTTTCTACGTCATAATGACGTTGAAGTCAGTTGGAACCGTTTCGGAATGTGCAAAAATCAAATCTATTTTTATGAATGAAGTTATTATAATTACACATTTTTAGTACAATGATCAGAATCAGAAAAAAAACTTTAAATATTCCACATATTTTAACGGAATTCACAGTGTAAGGAACCATACTTGATTGTGAATATTAATTCAAATGTATAGACTTTCGACAGTTATATCTTTGCCTAAAGTTACTAAGAAATAGGATTTTGTTTTCTTACGCCAACTTATTATTTATTATTAGCGTCAAAGGAACACCAAAGGCATATGATCATCAAATTTCAATATTAACATCTAGTGTGCCTAGATATCTATCGTGGATTTGCAAGTAGCTCACTGCACTTGCATTGATTTTATGGTATTTAAACCTTAAAAAGTGCTACTAGCATACCGAAATATATTTTGTTCGCTTGGCAAGAAAAAAACGTATTTGAAAATATTCTAGCTTGTCGTTTCGCCACTTGTAAACATTGTTATTTTATCTGTGAAAATGCGCGTCGAAAATGTCTTGTCAAATGTCATAATTCCGACTTTCAAACGTCATATATATCATAAATCTTACTGTTATTACTTACCAATAACTACCGTTCCTGCAAAATGCACATTATTTGTTGGCATAGAACGAGCGGGGGAACGAGGGAGAAAACAATTAGTGTAGGTATTTTTATTTATTTATTTATTTTTACTTATTTTATATATTTATTTACGCCCTTGGAGCTTTTACAACAATCGTAATACAAAAATAATGGAAAAAAAACAATAATGGAAAAATTATATTAAATTTATTTATTAACACATGAAAATTATTTATTACATGTAATTTTTTTATCAGATAGCTAGTCCCACAAAGCTGTCACAAGACAGCTTGTCGGCAGGATCCACTGAATGAATGTGTCTATAATATTTTTTCAAAGTACATTTAGAGTAATAGATATATGTATATAATTAAATTGAAGAAATAGGTATAATAGGTACATGTTACCTCGACGGCCGCCGTGGTACAGGGGCAAGGCTTCTGACTAGAGATCCGGAGTCTCACTGGCTCCAGACGGGAGCAGTTGGGACTTTTGTGAGGTATTCACATAAAAAAAAGCATTTCTTATTATAAATGAGTTATTATTGTTGTATCGTTTGTTACTAGTTGTAAGATAGAGTGTTATATTATTTGGGCCAGCGATTTTCTAAAAAACATTTATCCAGAAAAAAGATAACAAAATTTATTCGTACCGTATATCGTAGAATTAATTTAATCATCCTATAGAGTTCCTGTTTTCCATAATTCTACAAAGCCTTTATTTAGTTGAAACTTTTCGAGAAATATTCATAAAATATGGAAAAGTGCCTTTTTTATCTAACCGTAAACGGTGTAAGGAGACTTAGTAACAAAAAGGTAAAGTCCTTAAAAAGTTCAAACGAATTTTTGAATGACAGGCCTTTTTAAGTAGTTCCATGAAAAATACGAAGAAGATATCCCTTTGCCGACGTATTTTCGCCTATTTAAACAATAACTGACAAGATCCGGACAAATCTCATCCCATGAACCCGGGCACCTCTGCTTAGTCACCAAACGTAGGGAACTACTTGGGGTAACCTATGGCAAAGGAGTTGGTTATCCAATGAATGGTTCCTGAGGCAGCGGTACCCGTATCCGCCAATCAGGTATGTGCATAATTAATTAATTTGGTAGATACATTAATAAGTCTACGTCCTGAACATGATTCTTGCCGATTGATGCTAATGACATTATAGCGCCGTTATTTGGTGTTAAACAGTCGACAGGTTTATGGCCCCGTGGTCGAGGGGTAAGACTCTTGAATAGGAATCCGAAGAATTCGGGTTAGTTATAATCCCGCCATGTGCAAGTAAATTTTATTTGACTGTATTATGTTATTTTACATTTAATTCATTTAAAAATATTTATAGTATATTTTAGACACGTTCCAGAATGGAATATACTATCAGTATTGTCCTGGTGTAAGACCACAATTCAGAGTTGAAATGTTGTTTAGAATAGCCAGGTACTTCCTCACCTCCCTTTTCATCTCCACGATATCATCAGCCTCACAACATCCTCCAATCGGGGATGCCATAGTCTCACTGGCTCCAGACGGGAGCAGTTGAAACTCTTATGCGGTATTCATTTAAAAAAAAACCTGCACAAAAAATAAGAAATAACAACTAACTTGTTCCTTTCTTGAACCATAAAACTTATTATAGCGAAAGGATAAAATTATACGAGTACATACATTGTTTCAACAAATAAATAACTTCAGCTGGTGAATTGATTTTTAACGTTGCTTTATAAAAAGCACACTAATAAATATATTCGGACCAGCCGGGTTATGAACCCACAATGCAATTCAATACCTATAGTAGGTATTCAAATATATTAAAGGGCAAGTTACCTTCAAAAATAATTGTTTAGTAATAATATCTTCTCACAACTACAAGAAATGCCAGACTGCCTCAACCATTTTTATTTATTTAATTTTTTTTTTCGAAGTGAACCGACAGAACTTGGGAGATAGTAGTTTAGCAGCCTTTGAAATAAACTTAGTCGGAGATCCCGCCCAGACGGCAAATTACAGTCTACCAAAGACGCGGAGCTTTCGACCAGAACTAATTAGGTACGCCAAAACTAATCCTTATCGCTATTCAACGAGCTAATTAAGTTACAGTTTACCCAATGGTTAATACCATTTGCCATTATTTATCATTGGTTAAGGATAATTTCATTATGATTGATTACATCCGGAGCAAATTATTAAGTATTGACTTATCGAGCCATAAAATAATTAAAATATCAAATAATAATATTTACAAAGTAACAAATTATTTGTGTAAAATTATAGGCAATTACAGGAAAGAATCAATTTTTAAATTCGCGAAAATGTATAATTACAGGTTTAAGCACATTTTTTAAAAATTAGGTGTAAAATTTTATTCACTGGAAATTCAGATAAATTATAGGCATTAGAATCACAGATATATAATATTAAAATCAGTATTTGAAATGAGTACTTAATGTCAAGTTGCCATTATATTAAAAATATATTATTTATGAAGATTCCATTTCTACGAAATCAGATAATGAGAAACTCTATGAACTCAGGAATTCATTAGTAATTTTGCAGGCTTTCTTAAATTCCGAGCGAATATCGAAAATCATTGAAATCTTTGAAATGTTCGACGAATTGCTTGCGAATATAATCAAATAAATGTATTGAAAAAAATCCGGATATTTTACTTTTGATTTCTGTTTTATTAATATAAAATGAGACCGGTATGTATTACATCGACCCAAGTTGAGAAATGTGTATGTACCTACATATGAATTAAATATAATATATTTCGTATCACGATGAATAAATTTAATGTTTTGAAACATATTGATGGTGTAAACAAATTTGGTTCCTTTCATTTAAAATGTGTAAAAAAAATATTTGTGAAGACAATTAATCTCATTCCAATAAGGGATGGTAGAACTTTTAACAAAAAAAATGGTAGAAAAACTATTATTTTTTCAAGGCAATTTCTTTAGAATAATAATGTCTTCACTAAATGAGTTCACTGTAAAAATGGTTATTAATATTAAATCAATAAACAATTTCAATAAGTAGTCTTCAAAGACTTTGAACATAGAAAAGTAAAGTAACTAAATATAATTTAATTATTATAACAACAACTCTGTTTTTATAACTTTTGAAGGTTATTCCCATCAATGAAATATATCATTGAAGAAGAAGATAACACTAATAATCTAAAAACTAAAATATGAAAATGAGCAAGACACAGAACCTCTCGTCTTACAGGGACGGGCGCCTCTATCAATTCGTTATCTTTTATTTTTCTGTGTCTTATTCATTTTCATACTTTCATTTACAGATTTATTATTACTGTCACCTTATTCTTCAATGATGTATACAGTTTATTTAATGGACCATTTTTCATAAAAATGTAGCGGCCTACCTAGTTACTGAACGGCCGCACCTACCTGCTACTTCGCTAGGCAATTTAATTTCGACCACCTTCTGGAAAGAGCTCGGACACATTACACACAGCGCTGCGTAGCCATATCGAGAAACTTCTCGCGTGTGCATGTTTGACCTACCTTCCGAGTACCTTTGGCCCAGCCTATATAAGATCTCGAGTAAGCGAAATCAAGAAGTCGTTCTTCATCAGTCTTCGCGGCATCAAGCCGGCGGCCTAGCAACACAACTTCGCAATCTGCGGTTAGCGTGTCGGGAATAATATTACGCGATTTGTAAATACTCTTCATTTGTAAATAGTGCACTATGTAAATTATGTAAATACATCATCTTATCATCAACAATCATTATTGCATTATTTATTCCGACCCACAGCACGCGGAGATATCACGACACACCGGTATCTCCTCAATCAACCTGAGGCCCATTTTTCTCCTCACATAGGAGATCGCACCTGCCTCCAAAAAAATACTTAGAAGATTGTGTTTTCTTTCAATAATAAATGTTGCAATGAAGCGAAGTTAATTATAATATAATATATACATATCGTCGCAAGAAAGTAAAACTGCTGTAACATCCAAAAACCAAATTGTTCACCAGAGCCAAAAAACTTTTCAAATTTTAGAAAAAAATTCGTAATTTTTAAACTAGTGGTAAGGGAAATACCATTTTAAAATGCTTTGCTGAAATAATATTATGATCTATCAAATGACAATTTTAAATCTGTTATAAGTGAAGAAGTCCAATGCTTTTGGCGCTTACAGCAGTTGACATTTTTTGTGTATCCCAAAAATGTTGTAAAAACTGCTGCTAGATGTACGAATACTGAAATCAAATTTATTTTCAGCTGCATAAATTGCTCTAAGCGCCAAAGTATATCAATATTAAAATTTTGAATAGCTGTAATCGTTAGTGTGTCGATATTTTTTTGGGCTAAATTCGTTTGGTTTACAACACCGTAACGATAACGCACGACCTGTATAATTGTAGTAAGCACACTAATTTATCATAAAAAAGTACTGACAAGTTGTAGTAAACGAGAAGTGTTATTAAAAAGCAAACAAATAAAATGAAGTAACCGCCGCGAAAACTTAAATGCAATCTTTAAAAATGCTGTAAGCACCAACCAAACGAGTAATGTTTTCGTGTACATGATTTTGTCGTTTCTCTTTAAAATTGAATATTGTCGTAACCGCAAACGTAAAAAAAAACACAGGATTTTGAGATGTGTACATCAGTTAAAAAACGTATTATTGACAAAACGGCTAGTTTTTCCAACGTCGTACAGTTCTTATTAATAGTTTTAGAGTCACGGGACCAAGATAGATAAAAAGCCCTGCAAAATGGTATAAAAAAGTATTTTCATAGGTAGTGGCGCTTACAGCAATATTGCTTTCCTGCGACGATTCAATTATATCATTTAGAAAAAAAAAACAAATAAGAGAAACCGCCGGTAAATTTCGTTGAAAAAGATACTTTGCATTTACATAAAATGCGGTCTACAACAGCAAAAAAACGGAAGCATCCACATTCAGAGTAACATCAATGCGAACCGTAAAAACGCGAACAAACATAGTGGCTTGGTAATGAGTCCTTAAGTAAAGGATGTCTATTGGGATTAAGGCTAGGGGCGAAATTCACAAACGGTCAGAGAGAGATTATTTTCCTGCCAAATCAAAGGATTTATTTACACGGGACGAACCTCCGTAAGCTGGTCGTAATGATAAAACCAAAATTTTATAAGCCGCACGTAAAAGTTTTTTTGTTTAATTTGAATAATTAAATAAATAGAATTGTTAAGGGCGCAAATAGCTTAATTTTTTTTTAGATACACTTTTATTACAACCAGATTTAAAAAAAAAATTAAGTATTCTTTTCTATCCAGCGTTAAACCCGAAATAGAAAAAATTGGTAGATGAAAAAATATGCAAAAAATATGAATTTAACACTTTAATTTTGTTTAAATTAATTCACTTACGCGGTACGAAATCTTCGCCATACTCTAATTTGTTTTCATAGACAACACACACATTTTCCCATTTTCCATGGTACCAATAGCTAAAATATTAAAAAAGATTGCCATACCGCAAACATTGAGGATAGAAAATTTTTAAACTACCACGAAATCTATTCCTATAAACACTAATTTACCGGAGTTTTGGAAATAAAATTACGTAAAAAACATGTTTTTAATTTCAGTAATCATTTTTTATAAATTTTATTCACTTTTGTATTGCAAACCATTTAACACAAACCTAGCGTAGCCGCTAAAATACTGGAAAACTGGGATGTTTTTCTTGCCTTGACGCGAGCAGGCGCTATGTAGGGGGAACTTTCTTTCGAATCACAAACCATGTACACAAACCTAGCGTAGCCGCTAAACTACTTGAAAACTCAAAATCTAGGTTAGATTATAAATGTTTAATTTTACGATTATATTGTATTAATTAGCTCAACGAGAAAGCAGGTAGGTACTGATTGATAAGAATTTATTTTATAAGGTTGGTACTTTCGGCAAATGTCATATTTGATGGTGTTTGATTGTCTATAGATTAAAAAAGGAACGCTCCGTATTATCCGTGTATCGAACATCGAAAAGAAAAATTCCGTATTATCCGGTAAGCGGAGTAATGCATATTTACCATTTGTTGTTTACCGAAGTAATAATTTAGGCAGATAGGACACTTCGCTCCTTTCTGACTCTGAAGTGGCGCCAGGCAACCGCATGTCTTTTTTTAACATTTTCTTTAAACACGGAACAAACAACAATTGGTCTCCTCTAATATTTTAGACAATATATTAGATTTTTTAATATAATGGAAATTGAGTTTTGAGTTAAAAATAATTGGCCTTAAAATACTATTCCGAAAAAGCAGCCAAAAATTTGCTTGTTTATAGTTCAAATAATTGGATTGTAGAATATTTGCAGCTATAATAAAAATTTAATTATTTAATTCATCAATTATTAAGAAGAGTCTATCTACCTCATATAAATGCGAATAAAATATTTTTATATAATATCTCATTGGAGCTTCGCATGTAATGTGGCCTGGACACTTTGTAGAGAAATCCATTTGTTCCCAGCGGCGCGCCCCGGGGCCTCGGCGGCCGGGTTACACAGAGAGCTCCGACACGAGGCACCGAGGAAATTCGCATTTTCCCCGGAGCGGTTTTTTGGATGCATTGTTTGTTTTTCATTTGGATGATGACAAAGCGAAACAGCGCACGGATTTAACGCGATGTCACCGTGCGACTGTTTTCAACGGTTATTCTGTGAACGTGCGCGGTTGTTTCAGTTAACGCAGTTGAATACAGTGGATGAGATTTCTTTCACAGGTGTTTTCATTTGGATGCGATAAAATGGTTAGAAAACCCCTTACATTTCACAAAGAAAATTCAAAAAATATTCACGACCCTGGGGTTTAAAATAATATTGCAAATTAGATATAGATACTAAGAGTGCATTATTTTTCAAAATGATTTATTTTATACCATAAAAGTTAGCTAAAAAAAAATAGACTTTCCTATAACAGACAAAACACGATACAATGAAATAATAAAATATGTGTGTATGTTCATGTAACTAATTTATAATTTTGATAAAATTAACTTATCTGAATACACCACTGCAAAGCATAATTACTCGACAAAGGCAATAAGCCAATATTCACTGGTTATTCGCAGTTTTAATCTTTTGGAAAGAGAAATATTAAATTTCGTGATGCGAAACCATTTAATGACATACCAAATGAAATATAAAAAAATGTCTGAGAAAAATACTGAGTGATACTCAACTTGCAAACATTACGAAGACTTTATAAAGTTAATCGTGACAATAATTATTATAAATATAGATAAGTAATATAAAATATCTTGAGAATGTTACAATGGTAAATATTATGAAAAATTTAAAAAATGTTAAGGTCATCACCAAAAGGAAGTTAATACATAATGAAATACGTTTGTAATTTATTTATTTATTAATTAATTTATTATATTAAAATTGTACACATTGATTACATTAATTAAGTACACCATTTATAAACAAGATTGGACCAGTGAAGTGTGAACCCTGTGGGACTTTTCTTAAAAGAAAGGATTTTATTTTAACAATTGGATGTATACCAGTAAAATCAAAACCAGGCTTATATTGTGCCACTTATTCTAAGATTTTGTAATTTCCAAATAAGAATTTTATTGGAAACTGTATCCAAGGCTTTTCTAAAATCAGTACAAACAGAGTCTACTAAAGAGGGTCTATATTAATAACGCATCATCATGAATTTATATTATTAATTTGGTTGTTGGTAAAATTAGGTCATTTAGTGTTAGTCAAAAAAATAATTTTCAAGAGGAACATGGCTGCAATTTGGGGAGGGTAGACTTGACACAGGATTTGCTGATGTGTACGTTTTGTGTGTACGTTTTCCGCCTCAGAACATGAAACCCAAGGACTGTGAAACCTGTGATTTTAATGTAATACGCATTTCTTAATAATATGATATATACAATATATTATAACTTACTAACTGTAATTACCGTTTACCACGATCTTAATAAAACATGAATTCCTTTATGCGTTCCTGAGCCATTAATCGGATTGCGATAAAACTTTGTTGAGTTGGTGTGCACACGACTGGAAGGATTCTATATATACTGGTGAGCCCTAGCGTTATGAAATTTATATAAACATTTTACAATAAAGGTTCGCGAGTAGTTTAAAAAGGTGCGTATTTCATATAGTTTAGTGGCAGGGAGGTAAGGCGGGAGGGTAAGGGGAACCCGGGAGAAGAGGTGGAGAATGAAGAAGGGAGGTTCACGGGAAGTCGAGGATGGTGGACGTTGAACGTGAAAAGGGAGGGGGGCGGGAATAAAGGCGAATGGGAAAGAACACACTGGGAGAAACAATTTATTTCTTTAAGTGGCGTTGCAACACGTGCTTGTTAAGAAATATAAAATAAATTTTCGAAATAAAACAGCAACGTAGAATTTAAACAACTTAGTTTGCGGAGATAATTTTCGATTAGTCTCCGGAGATACTTTAAAGAACCTGAATAATTACATAGGATATTACTAAAATTCACCACGGACCATGAAAATTTGAAGTTTAATTACAGTTATGAACAAGAGGAAGAAAATATCATTTAATTTGATCACCGAACCTGATGTGCCCTTAAACCGAAGCTTTTCCAGAATTCTCATTGGAGCTTCCACTTTACCAAGTCTACTTTATTCGTAATTTGAATGAGAACGCTTTACCTTACAAAGTAAAACGATAGCATAAAATGAATACAGGCATTAAAGATATGAGACCACTGAAGCAGATGTCTGTTAATGAAAAGAATTTATTCTATATAAAACGCCATTATATACTAATCTTTCGGTTTTAAAATGGAACCAAGAAGACGTTAAAGTCTTATCAGAATAGCAAAAGAAATTGTAATTAAAAAAAATTACATATTTTTTCTCTGCGAACTTTCAAACTAGAAGCCTTTTATAAATGGGAAAGTAAAATGTAAATACAACTTGAAAAAATATGTTTTCAAACCTTTGCTGTGATGATACTTTTAATAGATGATATAAAAAAATATCAAGCAAGTAAAAAAAGGATTTCTCTGATCCATCCAAAAAGTTTTTTTAAGAGTAAAGGATTATAAAACGGTAATTTTAAAGTTATGTGTAACCCACTTGAACTTCTTCGTCATTTTTTTTTATATATAAAAACCGAAATTAAAAACTTTATGCTGTTTGTCTTTTGGAGTATTTAGTATTTGTTCGCCTTTTTCTTAGGATTTCTTGCATTGTCGGTGGCATGAAGGATTTCCGAAACGTTGACCATAAAAGGAAGAAAAAGCAAAAAATGCGTCAATTTCCTAAACTGGATAACCCGGGATACCCCGTCCCGGAAACCACTTATTGGATAACCAACCCCCCTGCTAAAAGTACACCCCAAGTGGTTCAACGTTTGGTGACTTAGCAGGGGTGATAGGGTACATGGGGTGAGGTTTGTCTAGGTTTAGGCGGTGAATGCGTTGGCCCACCTACTACGAGACGAGCCGGATCGGGTGAGACTGGTTGAAAGAGACCTTTTGATTTCTCCACGCGGACTCTCTTGACCCATCTTCTTGCTCGGTAGTGGGAGGATTGGATTCATACTTCCGTCATCCTGGACACTATGACACTCAGATTCCTGCCCACCCTTCATACCTTTTTCGATACCAGAAGTTTTCTCATCCATTTTCCTTAAGAGACCCTCCAAACAGCCTCCCCAAAGGTGAAATAGGTCTCGAGGGAAATTGTTTTCCTCAGAGCCTTCTGTGTAGAGTTATTGAAAAAAAAAACCATTGGTTGTTAGAATTTAAAAAAATTCTCAATGTTTATGAATCCAGTAAGTAGGTTTTGTACTTACTTATTTTATATGAAACATTATAGGAGCTTGGGTAGGTACTTACTTTACTTTTACTTAGGAAAAGTAAACGACGCAATAATATTTAGTCTTAAAAGTATATTAAACGAAGCCTTGGGAAATAAACGCTATTTAGATAGCAGCCTTATAATAATATAAGGGTTGTGGGTTGAATGTATTGAACTAAAACAACCAGAAGTGTTGCCTTGTTTAATAAACAATACAATATCAAGCATTGGAAAATGATAAACAAACCTTCTTCAACGCGCCATTCCCAAAGGGAAGCAAAACACACTCTGTTTTCATAATATTATAATTTCTACAAATTATTCAAAGGAGTGCTATATATAGTGAAATAATGTAGACTAAAACGTTGATGTTACTGTTTACTGTATAACTAAATTAATATACTTCACGGTTAGTTGATGTTCCCTTTAGATATCGCCAAACAAGCAGGTTAATCAAAGAGAAACCTGGTGTGATGGTTCCACCTAACTTTGCTAACTACATAGTGAAACTGACAAGGCATGAATATGATGTAATGTATGCTGTGATGAACGGTGAGCCACGTCTCAAACATACGGATTGCTGGCACATACCTTGTGAACTTAAGTTGTCTAAGACAATTACAGTACGACATTGGCGCAACGACAAACTTCCAGGGACTAAGAGCAAGCCTGTTAATCGGGCTCAGCCACTTTACAGCACATGTAAATACAAGTTTTGGATAATTTTGAATTTTGTAGATGTCAGCAATAAAGTAATCTTGGTTTAAGAGCTATTGACCAGCGGCTGAGAATAAAAGTTTAAAAATGCTTGCAACTGTACAGGGAGGTTCCAATGAGAAAGATCGATTATTCCCCGTATCAAACTTTTGAATACAAAATTGAAAATCGATTTATTTCTTTCAAAACTTGCTTTAATGTATACCTACATTCAAGTAAGCAATAAAAATGCTCAAAACGCACCATAAAAAATTTATTACATATCGTTTACTTCTTGTAAGTATTTTTTAATCATAAGTATTTATGATTTTTCAATAATGTCTTAACAAAATAAGTATTTAAAAAAAATAGAAATATTTTAGTTTGTAATACGTTAAATAAATAGAAAAACTTTGGCATTTTCGTCACAAAACACGCTCTCAGATTTATTTTTTGATGATTTTAATTTAACTAAAATTAAAATTCTGAAAATTGTGTTTACTAGATTACGTATCGATTTATTTTGGTGTATGATTATATGATTCGAAATTTGTTTTGTTCAATAGAATCTATCGTTTGAAAAATTAAACAAATCTACCAACGACCAACGGTATAACCTTAATTTATTAAAAATAAACTTAGTTTTTCAAAATTTTAAAACTGCGTGTACCAGATAAAATAACAATCTTTCAAAATCCATTTATGTTTTTTTTTTGTAAAAATGAGTCAATACGTCTAGAAATTGATTTAAAAATAACTAATTTCCGGTATAATCATGCTGTAATAACCTCTTAAGACAAATTATCATTGAGTTAAAAAACATCAAAATAAATCAATGCTCCGATTGTACAAATTATCATAACGTTCTGATATGCATTTTTGTGATTTTCAGATAAAATGGGCAGTTGTCCAAAAAAATTCCAAGCAAAAAGTGTTATATCCTAATTATAAAATAGAAAAATAAAGATCACGCGAAAAAACATATTTAGAAACATACACAAAAATATTTTGAAAAAGAAGATAACTTTTGAATCCAAACGAAAATATGAAAAAGAGAATACAGTAAAATAAAAAAAAAGTAACGTGGAATCGAACCTAGGATCTCCCGTCTTACCTGGACAAGCACTTTAACATATAACCAACTCGGCCATTGAGACCTCTTATTGAATATACCTCTTAAATCATTTTCGTCCATTCATATTTCAATTCCAGAATTAACAGTATTACGTTCGACCAATTTTACTTTATTTTTTAAATGAACACAATTTTTTAATGAATTGGTTTGTAGCCTAGATAGTCTCTCGGATAAACCTATCCTATTTTTTTATATGGGTCAAATAAAATTTAAATAATTTTATTACATTGATGGGAATAACTATTAAAAATTATAAAAAAAGTTATAACAATAAAAATAAAAAAAAATATGAAAAACAATAATGTGAGGTTAGAGACCCACTGTATCAAGTTACGAAGCATGGGAAAATCTAAGACTTATAGTCAGTTAGCTTTATAATTCAATATCGACGCGATTAGGTCATTAAATTGAAGAAACAAAAAAAATCAGGAACTAAATTCTCAGAAAAAATACTAAACCCTTAATGGACGGAGATCGATTCGAATAAAACTTTTACATAACAAAGATCTTGGCATAGGAGTACTTTCATCCAAGGTCGATTAAAGATTAAATTTAAATGACAACTTATTTTCGAAGTCAATTAATAATCTACAACCGTTTCTAAGTTTTATCAAGTTTTACCAAGACAAAATACGTACGAAAGCCATTAAATTTAATAGGGAAACATTGCTGAAAGTGTTGTTATAAATTTAAATATTCAAATACTATCGACAAAGCTATTATATTCGATATATTTAAGGCATCGGATAAAAGGAATTTATTCTTGAATATTTTATACCGTTCATGGAACCAATATTGATTGTGAAATATAAAACCTTATTCAAAAGCCTGTTCCAAACTTTCTTCTACACCATTAATGGCCGAATTGGAGCTTAAACAGTGTCTTAACAATGTTGGTGAAGGACACATTAATCAAATAATTTATTTATGTTATAGCACACTACAGCTCCAACTGTCAAGCTGAGATCGAAAGGAACTATAGCATTCCCAAATAGATAGTAGTGAGCAGTTGAAGAAAGTGCGGAGAAATGGAAGGATAAAAGAAAAAAGAAAGGGGAAGGTTAGGAATTATCCGACTGCTCAATTCTATCCAATAAACACTGCTTAAGCCATTTAAAAATAACGTTTCGATTCTGAAAGCTGGTCTCTTGCCAGAGTGATGTGAGAATATTTTACTTTGGAACAAGTACAAACATGATCCCTTTTATTGTAATTGATTTATAGGGTTCCATGACAGTTGATCTCCCGATAGTTGGCCCCCCGGCATACTTATATACAATTTGCAGTCGGTTCAGAAAAATACGGAGTAGGTACCTACTAACACAAAATTTAATTAAGTGTCCCAGAAGGTGCAGATAGGATGTACCGGCGAATAACAAAAGCGTCAATGATAAAACTGCTTGTCTGTATACTGTATAATAAAAACACCACCAGCAAGTACAAAAACTCGACACTGTAAATACATTCGCTTGATATCCATACCAACTTATTATTAAAGGTATTTATGAAGTCAATTTTTGTTTTGAAATTGGTATATAATGCAAAAAATATAATTTCGGGGGGCTAATCGTCGAATTATAGATTAAGTGAAATAACCCTTAAATCCAATAGTTACCTTCAATTTTATATGCCCACGCCAGGTTTTGAACCTATTACCTCGTACCCCTCTGCCAAGAATGTCGATAAAGACTAAGAATAGTTAAACAGTTTGTTCAAACGTTTAAAATAAATCAAAATATTGATTTTTCGGAATGTCTGGAGCAAATATGAATATTCATCTCTACGGTATAACTGGAATAATTTAAATAAATATTCAGATGTGCCTTGAATTTACTCAGGGCATAAGCGAGCGGAAAACTCGGAGATCAAAAGTCTAAGATGAATCTTCAAGAGGGATTATTCTGTGGATGAGCAAATAATGAAAGAAGCCTTCTGCCCATAAAAAAGATAACCGGGTTAAGACGGTGCCAGACAGTAGGGTGGGCCGTCAAAAGCGTCTCTGAATTTGTTTGTCCAGGGTCTCAAAAAAACATATTCAATTCTAAATACGCCCTCATAACAAAGGCATAGGTATAGGTAATCAATACAATTTCAATACTAAGAGCCATAGGTATAGGTCATATGTGATCAATACTAAAACTATTTAGATCGTCCAATTGATTAGTCAGACATCTCCGAAAACTCGAGATTGAGTTGATTGTGATCACGTGTAAAAATGTACACTTTATCTGGTACAATACATATCCATGTTCTGCATATTCCTGTTGAAAACATTGATTATAACTACCTACTAGATAAAATGTCCCTTTTAGAACTTTCAGAAAGAAGAATAATCACAGATTTAATACTATTACACAAAATACTGCGTTACAAAATTAACTGTCCTGAATTGCTTCAATTAATCAATATCCACATACCTAAAAGATCTTGCCGAAATTTACTACCCTTTTATTTTAATAACACCAGGATACTCTCTTATCAAAATTCCCCGATACCGAGACTTCAAAATCTGAACTGGGAGATATATTTTACATTAAAAACAATAAGTATAAACATTGTTTATTTCTTTTTTTTTGTATTTCTTGGGCATTAACTATGTAACAATTTCTAGACATTTTGTTTTGAAGAGTTTTAATTTTCAATGTACTATCGTTACTTTAAGTAACGATAGTACATTGAAAATTAAAACTCTTCAAAACAAAATTGTTTATTTCAATTCTTTCATATATTTAGACATAAATAGACGTCTATAATCTCTGCAATTTTTGTCTATATTGAAGATCTTTTTTTTTTGTGAAACTTCTTACATTTTTTACCTATGTATCTAATTTTATTATATGCATTTATTGTTATATTTTGTTGTAGGTATATGCTTTTGTTTTACTTTTATTTTCACTGTATTATGCTTTCTTTATTGTTTTAATTAATACATTTTTTAAATAACTGTGACACTCATCTATTGAACTAAAATGTAAAAGCCCATGAGGGCGTGTATTAAATAAATAAATAAATAATACTCGGATTACTCATAAACACCAGCAAATCAATTAAAATGCACAAAAACTTGAAGTGAATTAAACAAAATGTTGATGTTTTCTGGGTCACTAGTAGGATATTTCAAAATGTCATAATAATGTATTGGACGGTAATTCCTCATTGAATTATTTTATAGCATATTTAATATGTAAAACACCGACACGTGTAAATAATGTTTCATTTATGGTGAGCATTCGTTTAATGCTTTCCTCATTATCTCAAAACTTAGTATTTAGAAATGTCTGACTAATCGACTGGATGATTGATTTTTCCGTAAAGAACCGTATCTCAATCCAGTGCCGAGTTAATTAACTTTTGAGCAGCGAGCCATTAGATATTTTGAGTCGTAGAAAATATGTGGAAACATATCAGTCGTAGAAATAAAAAGGAATTAATTCAAACCTTTATCGCAAAATCATTATTGTACATCTGACTCCTTTTCGTATCGGAGATTGGCTATCTTGGATTACCTAAACAACTCTTGGGAATTGCACTCATACCGGTCATGAAGTGCAGCGTGATCCTATAATATAAATCTTACAATGGTTTTTTAATTGGCTAATCTTGTGTTTTTTATTCACGCATAACAAAATTACTCCATTGTCCCATATTCAAAAATTCGGAACAGGGCCAAAAGTAATATTGAATCTGAAAAATGAAAACTATATAACAAACTAGGAGTTCTGTGAACTATTGTCGTCCAAAAAATAATGATTCTAACTATCTCTTATTTAATGAATCACAAGAGTTGTAAATAACCTAACTGCTTAATTAATTATAATTATTGTGAGTATACACATATTGCATGTAAAATAATGATTCTAACTATCTCTTATTTAATGAATCACAAGAGTTGTAAATAACCTAACTGCTTAATTAATTATAATTATTGTGAGTATACATATATTGCATGTAAAATAATGATTCTAACTATCTCTTATTTAATGAATCACAAGAGTTGTAAATAACCTAACTGCTTAATTAATTATAATTATTGTGAGTATACACATATTGCATGTAAAATAATGATTCTAACTATCTCTTATTTAATGAATCACAAGAGTTGTAAATAACCTAACTGCTTAATTAATTATAATTATTGTGAGTATACACATATTGCATGTAAAATAATGATTCTAACTATCTCTTATTTAATGAATCACAAGAGTTGTAAATAACCTAACTGCTTAATTAATTATAATTATTGTGAGTATACACATATTGCATGTAAAATTTTCAAATAATTAATTATACTTTTTTTATAAGAAATACTCTCTTTTTAACTTTTGAAGGTTATTCCCATCAATGAATTATATATCATTGAAGAAGAAGATAACAATAATAATATAATTTTTAAAAATATGAAAATGAACAAGACACAGAAAAATAATAAAAGATAATGGTTGCAACTGGGACTCGAACCCAGAACATTACGTCTTACCGAGACATACACCTCTACCAATTGGGCCACTGCGATCTATTATAAGACTGTCGTAATTGTCGACTTCATATACTTCGTAAGGTTCTGGGTTCGAGTCCCAGTTGCGACCATTATCTTTTATTATTTTTCTGTGTCTTGTTCATTTTCAAATTTTAAAAAATTAGATTATTATTGTTATCTTCTTTTTCAATGATAAATTAATTATACAATTTGACTAACGTAAAGTCACTATCTCAATGACGATTCATTTTTCAAACTTTCTTCAGACAGGTAGATACCAAAAAATTGAACAATAAAGTCCGAACAAACACGAAGATTTCCCATTTGAAAAAATGTTATTATTGAATATTTGCTGAACCATTAAAACGGTCACCATCTTGAAATGGAAATAATACAGACAGACGAAATGCAAAATGGTCAAGTTAAAACATGTCTTCGCTAAGCACAGTCAATAATCATTCTTAACTTTTGAAACCCATCAGAGAACGGTATCTAAAAAAGATTCCAAACACTGATGAGCCACCCTAACAGGCAAACCGTCTCAATATCAAACAGGGTGGGTTTTATGAGAATAAAGGGGTGAAGGTGGAAAGGTCAACATGTGTCCTAATTGACATGACAAGATGTGTTGAGTGATGGGAGAAGCCAAGGCGCACGACCGCCGTAAGGCAGATGATATACACCGCAGGGATTGGGCTTGACTGGGACGACAAACAAAAGGTAATATGTTTAGGGTCCAGATGTGTGGAGGCCTTAAAGGATTTACCTTTGTATTATTATTTAATGAGTGCCTACCGTATTTCCGACAATTTCAATGAAAGGTGAGCCAAATGGGTAAGATATCTTAAAATGGACTAATATATAGTTTGTCAATCAAATACATACCTTGTGATGGCTTCAACACTACGTTCGAAAGAAAAAAAAAAGCATCTTCTTTATCGGAAGAGCTCATACAAAATTTTTCCCACCTAAACGAAATTTCAAATCGACTACACTAGCGACCGCTATTGAAAAGGACAGAAAAATCACAATCTGAGAAGGGCTGGGGTAAATAAAGGTGATGACACAATGAAGGGCTCGAAGTTTCAAATCGATACCACGTTTAAAATTTATCAATATTGAATGTAAGCCGACACTTCAGACCGACCATAAATTTAAAATCCTAGAGCGTGTCGAAGAGAGTTTGTTTAGTAACAAAAAAAACTTACATGGTTTTGAGGAATAAATGGGGTAATTAAGCCCAAATTACCACTACAGAATACAAACGAAGTATTGAGAAAACCAATTAAAATTAACGACGTATACAATCTATGAATTAGTGCTATAGATCGAGATTTTTCGAAAGGTAAACAAAACACTCAGATTAAAAGTAAATAAGATTTTACTTTTGAGTACACAAAAAATGAAGTCAAACAGGTACGTACTAGACTTTAGAGCTATTTGGAACGCATTAAGAAAATGAATTCTGAATTAATAAGGTGATATTAGTTATTACCAGACAAAGTTTTACGAATATTATATCTGATCATGAAAAGGGACGAAAGATAAAAAAATAGTTGTAAACATCTACGGACGCGGAAAATGAATTATTTGCACGAAACTGCAAGGAATGTGGTGAATCAAGTAAATGACAGAAACAATTTCATGTCACCATGAGAATTAAGCCGAAATACTACTGAATTCAATTTTATCTGCCGCAAATTTTAAACAAAAATAAATGGGAGAGTGCGAGAGTGATAATTATTTCAGATGTAAAGTCACAATTAGCCGAGATAATTTACCCATTATTAAGGAAAGACCGATTGCAGAATTCTAGAAAAAGTTTAAAGCAAAATTGCATCAAAAGGGTGAGTTACACTTATCGGCGGCCAGACAAAGAAATAATTAAAACGGACATATTAAGATTGGAGAGAGAGAGTCATGAAAAATAACATATCAATGAAAGTTGAAATAGTCTGAACTCTCAATTATAAAACGCCCTAACGAAAGACGAGATGTACGTCCTGAATCCACACCTGGCGTTTTTTTAAGAAGATATTCGAAGGGCTGAATACGATGTGGCGGTAAGAGTCGGGGTCGAGGATCGAAGGGACGGCCTAGGAAGAGTGATAACCGTGATAGTTTCTGAATATTTTTTGTGTATAAATAATTGGTATCGTTCGTATTTAATTAATCAATATTATAAAAACGAGTGCTGTGAGTAATAATCCAAGAAAGAATGAACAAAATAGTGCTAAACAGTGCGGGTGTTTACTAATGTAGGAAGAGTGCGCCGCGAGTGGATTAATTAAATAATAAAATTAATTTGAATTATAAAAAAACCAAAAATAATAATAATATAAAATTAGCGGAGTCAATAAAATTACGTACTAATGTCATCTTCAATCTTCCACACACCAAATAATAATATCAAAACAACATTAAAAATACACCTACGTACTTCAAATTTCTTCAATGTGCGCCGAACAAAAAAATAATAATAATACGAAATTTACCTACAAATACCTACGTAAAAATGCCTTGCTCAATCTTTCACAAAACCAAAAACAAATAATAATATTAAGTATAATGTATATAAAAATATAAAAAATACCTATATGGTTATAATTTATCCAATCTTCCGAAACCAAATAATATTATAAAGTAATACTCACAAGTTTATATTTTCTTTAACCTTCCGCAAAATAATAATAATATAAAATACCTACATGTTTATAATCTCTCCGACCTTCCGCGAAAATAATAATAATACCAACAATACCTACGCGCTTGTAGTTTCTTCAATATATCATATAATCAAGATAATACAAATATTCAAAATAATATCAACATATACCTACGTATAAATGTCATCTTCGATAACATTGTTAACAAATAATAATAATTAATAACCTACGTATTTTCTTAAACTCAAATAAAAGTGTGACATAGAGTCATGGGTGTTACTACTTCTGGGGACTAAATTACCGAATCATAGTGACAGGAAGGTTTTTTGCTTTTAATATTTTCCCCACATGTACGTAATCAGGCTTCGTTCAGGTGAGTGAAAGAAACATTTTAATTAAATTACAGGTCGTACATGGTCCCGATACCTGAGAGGATCTGCCAATCTACAAAACCAATGATAAAAGAAGTTATGTTCCAGGATATAATTGTGTTCTAAATATTATTCTCGATGTGTAATCACGAGATTTGTCCCAAATTAAATCTATTATCAATGTCGGGGTTCAACGAACTTATATTTTTTTTGCGTGCTAGAAAGGACGAGACGGATGTGTACAAAAAAAAGGGTCCCGGCCATAAATCGTAGCCGTACAGTCATCCAAATTAGAAGGGTTTTTTCTGAGGTATGCCGAGCCAAAGTGGAGTGACGGGAGCATCCATACCATACTGGATGTTGGTTCAAAAATGAGATTTGGAGAATTGAATTTAAACATTATAATTGTTTACTAACAACAATATTATCATGTCAAATTTCTTTCAGGCTTCCTTACAAAAAATGAAATCAACATTATTTCGGTAATGTTCTCTCAATCAAACCCTTCCAAAATCCCGCTTGACCTGCGAAACATAGACTTCACGACTGGGGAATGCAATAGCGTCACTGCAATTATATCCCCACAAGATATGAGACAAAGAGGGCTTTTTTTCTTACGCTATCATGCGATAGGGGATGTCAACGTAACTGAGCAATCACGCGGGGTACTGGAAGTTAATCCCTTTCGCGGGGTCATGCAGAGTGAAAAGGCATGAAAGACAGAATAAAAAGAAAATGCCACTTGGAATGGTAGGGTATGATTCGCTGACGGAGGCGTTTCGACCGAAGGTATCCCAAGTTTTGCGAAGTTATGTGGAGGGGACGTCGGCGTGGTACTCCGTGAGAATAAGTCTGTAGCACTATTGCATACTACCAGTAGTGCCGACCTGAAAGCAAACATAGTTTTTACAAGGTAGAAGTTATGTCAGCTCTTGGAGGCGAGGAACGCAAGCCAATGATTATCCTCGTAGGAGACGAAAGGATCATCTCAAACGGCTCCGTACGCACTCAACGCGAGTAGAGCCATGATAAGGGAAGAAATGGACATACCCCTTCTAGAATCAGTCGAGTTAAAATCAAATCTGGAGGATAGGAAGTCGGGATAATACTGGAAGTGACATGAGGACTCTGCGCGCTTTCATCTGGCGTGAAGGGACCCTTTAGTAGCAATGAAGTTCATGCAAGAGAACAAAATCAGGACTTAAGGACCATCCTAGCAAACGTAATGATTGAGTCTTTGTCCGGAATGTTGGTCACCAGTATCTATTTGGTTAGAGGAGGAGCCGACTTATTCAGGAAACAACATTCCCCAGATCCTCCTATCACCCCTCCTCACCTTCCTCTTCCCCAGTACATGTAGTGTATACTAATAACAATAATAACTTGACCATTTAGGTGCAGTACGACGACATTGAGAGCTTCGCAAGGATCCCCCAATGTATTTCATAATACACACTGTTCACGTAATGTAAATATAACCCAATGTAAACCTATAGACAGAAAAAAATCGGGTAAGAAAACTACGACTTTGAATTTTATAAACCGGCTGACAATTCACTGTAGGATTAGCGCCAATGACACTCCGTTCAAGTTGAGAAAAGGCGGGTAATACGAGTATAGGTTTGAAAATAAAACAAAACAATCTAAAAAACGGGGTTAGTTTATCAAACGGGAGTCTTTCACACTTTCCTCTAAAGAATCTGAGGTTACCACACACTACATTATTTCCTCTACATGTGTATGTGTATTAATTTACACATACAAATGTAAATACTGAAACAACAAATTACACAACGTAGTATATAGGAATAATGTGCAAAAAATCTTAAATCTTATTTACTGTGAGAAAATCGCAGGGGTTTAAGGAAAAGTTAGGTGTAGCTAGATACAAGGGTATATTGATCGAAGGCCAAAAGATAAGGGTAGCGTAGCCAGTAGATTCCGACAGCTAGTGTTAAAGGGAAAGAATAGAAAAACCAAGGGTAGACGACTACGGATCATTACAACGGGTGCCGGGTAGCCCCACAGGTACATTACAGGAGGTCCCGAGACCCATAGAAGTTAGTAAGGCCAGGGGTAGGTCCACCACAACTGGTGCCGTGACCAGGAGAAAGTTTTACAAGTGGAAGATTTTCGAAATTAATAATAAATTGGAAATAATAAGCTTTTCGAAATTAAAAAATAAATTGAAAAAACAAATAATACTTTAAACTAAAATTGAATAACCGAACCTTAAATGAATAAAATTAATTGCTTAATAAATTGAAAAAAATAAATAATCTAAACTAAAATTGAAAAACTGAACCTAAAATAGAAGAATTTATCCCGCGTGGTCATAACATAAACAATAAGTGTAGCTCAACAAACAAATAACTTGACTTTGAAATGATAAAATAATATTTCGGTCGTGGAGATAAATAAACATCGAATACGGGTCGACTCAGTGCACAAAAAATGAGCTAACGATAAGATTTATGACTCTTGCGTTTAGGGTAGGTCGGAGACAAAAAAATATGGATCTTTGCCTTTAAAATTATTTGAACAGATGTTTAGAAAGAAAATAAATTTATCAAATAGTCACTCAGAATAATAATAATGATAAAATTAATACATAAAAAATAAAAATAAAATAAAAACATAACTAATTAACCATCACGCGTTTCCTCGCAGGGGTGGGCAGAGACGACAGATCTTGGCACACACTCTTTGCCTCATTCACATTCATACGTCTTCTAATACACACATATTATTCCGACAAAATAAAAATAGATAAACCAGAATAATCAAAACCATAATAGTAAATAGACTAAACTGATTTGGGCGATTTGTATAGCGTCGGGTTTTGCAAAAAATCAATACGGTACGAATTGGAAATACATATCTGAAATCTGACTTTAACTACAGTCTAGACACAACATTATAAACGAGTTAGTCAAATAAAAAATAAATGAGTAGAGACATTGTGCTGTCCAACTTCCGATAAGATTGAAGAATAAAAGTGAAAATTAAGGAGAACTTTTAGAGATCGTTGTACGCGATAAATCTTATACATTTAATCATTACTAAATGTTAAAAAACGTAAATAATAAAAATATAAAACTAGGAAAAAATTAATTAGTAATTAAAGACAATTAAATCTAAAATCATACATAAAGTAATTACGCGTAAAATGTATTGCGTTCTCAAGTACACCTACAAATTAAAAATGGAGCGTCCGGGGTAACCATCCATCATTGACGTTCAGTCTTGTTTGGAAAAAGGTACCTAGTCAAGTAGATAAATGAACCCAACAAAAAACATAGGAGGGACAGGGGCGAATTGGAAATAAGAAAAAAACAAAAAAATAAATAAATAAAAAAAACCGACATACAAGAGAAGAGGGAGTAAAATCTTAGGGGGGGGAATATAATCTTAGGGGGGGGGGAATACAATCTTAGGGGGGGGGAGTAGGACAGCAAGGGAGAGAGAAAGATTTGTACAAGTAGGAACATACGAATGGATCGCCGACGGAAAATGGAACTAGTTTCAATAAATAACACATAAAGTAAATGGGACGGAACCCTGCAAGATTTAATAGCAAGGATCAGGGGTACAGAACATTAGTAGAAAATTGAAGGAATTAAATGACCTATTTAAACAAAAATAAATGGGAGAGTGCGAGAGTGATAATTATTTCAGATGTAAAGTCACAATTAGCCGAGATAATTTACCCATTATTAAGGAAAGACCGATTGCAGAATTCTAGAAAAAGTTTAAAGCAAAATTGCATCAAAAGGGTGAGTTACACTTATCGGCGGCCAGACAAAGAAATAATTAAAACGGACATATTAAGATTGGAGAGAGAGAGTCATGAAAAATAACATATCAATGAAAGTTGAAATAGTCTGAACTCTCAATTATAAAACGCCCTAACGAAAGACGAGATGTACGTCCTGAATCCACACCTGGCGTTTTTTTAAGAAGATATTCGAAGGGCTGAATACGATGTGGCGGTAAGAGTCGGGGTCGAGGATCGAAGGGACGGCCTAGGAAGAGTGATAACCGTGATAGTTTCTGAATATTTTTTGTGTATAAATAATTGGTATCGTTCGTATTTAATTAATCAATATTATAAAAACGAGTGCTGTGAGTAATAATCCAAGAAAGAATGAACAAAATAGTGCTAAACAGTGCGGGTGTTTACTAATGTAGGAAGAGTGCGCCGCGAGTGGATTAATTAAATAATAAAATTAATTTGAATTATAAAAAAACCAAAAATAATAATAATATAAAATTAGCGGAGTCAATAAAATTACGTACTAATGTCATCTTCAATCTTCCACACACCAAATAATAATATCAAAACAACATTAAAAATACACCTACGTACTTAAAATTTCTTCAATGTGCGCCGAACAAAAAAATAATAATAATACGAAATTTACCTACAAATACCTACGTAAAAATGCCTTGCTCAATCTTTCACAAAACCAAAAACAAATAATAATATTAAGTATAATGTATATAAAAATATAAAAAATACCTATATGGGTATAATTTATCCAATCTTCCGAAACCAAATAATATTATAAAGTAATACTCACAAGTTTATATTTTCTTTAACCTTCCGCAAAATAATAATAATATAAAATACCTACATGTTTATAATCTCTCCGACCTTCCGCGAAAATAATAATAATACCAACAATACCTACGCGCTTGTAGTTTCTTCAATATATCATATAATCAAGATAATACAAATATTCAAAATAATATCAACATATACCTACGTATAAATGTCATCTTCGATAACATTGTTAACAAATAATAATAATTAATAACCTACGTATTTTCTTAAACTCAAATAAAAGTGTGACATAGAGTCATGGGTGTTACTACTTCTGGGGACTAAATTACCGAATCATAGTGACAGGAAGGTTTTTTGCTTTTAATATTTTCCCCACATGTACGTAATCAGGCTTCGTTCAGGTGAGTGAAAGAAACATTTTAATTAAATTACAGGTCGTACATGGTCCCGATACCTGAGAGGATCTGCCAATCTACAAAACCAATGATAAAAGAAGTTATGTTCCAGGATATAATTGTGTTCTAAATATTATTCTCGATGTGTAATCACGAGATTTGTCCCAAATTAAATCTATTATCAATGTCGGGGTTCAACGAACTTATATTTTTTTTGCGTGCTAGAAAGGACGAGACGGATGTGTACAAAAAAAAGGGTCCCGGCCATAAATCGTAGCCGTACAGTCATCCAAATTAGAAGGGTTTTTTCTGAGGTATGCCGAGCCAAAGTGGAGTGACGGGAGCATCCATACCATACTGGATGTTGGTTCAAAAATGAGATTTGGAGAATTGAATTTAAACATTATAATTGTTTACTAACAACAATATTATCATGTCAAATTTCTTTCAGGCTTCCTTACAAAAAATGAAATCAACATTATTTCGGTAATGTTCTCTCAATCAAACCCTTCCAAAATCCCGCTTGACCTGCGAAACATAGACTTCACGACTGGGGAATGCAATAGCGTCACTGCAATTATATCCCCACAAGATATGAGACAAAGAGGGCTTTTTTTCTTACGCTATCATGCGATAGGGGATGTCAACGTAACTGAGCAATCACGCGGGGTACTGGAAGTTAATCCCTTTCGCGGGGTCATGCAGAGTGAAAAGGCATGAAAGACAGAATAAAAAGAAAATGCCACTTGGAATGGTAGGGTATGATTCGCTGACGGAGGCGTTTCGACCGAAGGTATCCCAAGTTTTGCGAAGTTATGTGGAGGGGACGTCGGCGTGGTACTCCGTGAGAATAAGTCTGTAGCACTATTGCATACTACCAGTAGTGCCGACCTGAAAGCAAACATAGTTTTTACAAGGTAGAAGTTATGTCAGCTCTTGGAGGCGAGGAACGCAAGCCAATGATTATCCTCGTAGGAGACGAAAGGATCATCTCAAACGGCTCCGTACGCACTCAACGCGAGTAGAGCCATGATAAGGGAAGAAATGGACATACCCCTTCTAGAATCAGTCGAGTTAAAATCAAATCTGGAGGATAGGAAGTCGGGATAATACTGGAAGTGACATGAGGACTCTGCGCGCTTTCATCTGGCGTGAAGGGACCCTTTCGTAGCAGTGAAGTTCATGCAAGAGAACAAAATCAGGACTTAAGGACCATCCTAGCAAACGTAATGATTGAGTCTTTGTCCGGAATGTTGGTCACCAGTATCTATTTGGTTAGAGGAGGAGCCGACTTATTCAGGAAACAACATTCCCCAGATCCTCCTATCACCCCTCCTCACCTTCCTCTTCCCCAGTACATGTAGTGTATACTAATAACAATAATAACTTGACCATTTAGGTGCAGTACGACGACATTGAGAGCTTCGCAAGGATCCCCCAATGTATTTCATAATACACACTGTTCACGTAATGTAAATATAACCCAATGTAAACCTATAGACAGAAAAAAATCGGGTAAGAAAACTACGACTTTGAATTTTATAAACCGGCTGACAATTCACTGTAGGATTAGCGCCAATGACACTCCGTTCAAGTTGAGAAAAGGCGGGTAATACGAGTATAGGTTTGAAAATAAAACAAAACAATCTAAAAAACGGGGTTAGTTTATCAAACGGGAGTCTTTCACACTTTCCTCTAAAGAATCTGAGGTTACCACACACTACATTATTTCCTCTACATGTGTATGTGTATTAATTTACACATACAAATGTAAATACTGAAACAACAAATTACACAACGTAGTATATAGGAATAATGTGCAAAAAATCTTAAATCTTATTTACTGTGAGAAAATCGCAGGGGTTTAAGGAAAAGTTAGGTGTAGCTAGATACAAGGGTATATTGATCGAAGGCCAAAAGATAAGGGTAGCGTAGCCAGTAGATTCCGACAGCTAGTGTTAAAGGGAAAGAATAGAAAAACCAAGGGTAGACGACTACGGATCATTACAACGGGTGCCGGGTAGCCCCACAGGTACATTACAGGAGGTCCCGAGACCCATAGAAGTTAGTAAGGCCAGGGGTAGGTCCACCACAACCTTCACCTACGTCAATGTCAATGAATTAGTGATTGATTTCTACAAGAAAAAAAATTAAAGAGAAGAAATTTTTATTTATCAAATTAAATAATGAGGAGAGTTTGAGGTTAGAAAGTTGCCTCTTTGACTTTTGTAGTGGAGAGTAGGACAAAAATATTATTTTTATTAAAAACAGGGCAGTAGTGCGTCCCACTGTTGAATTTGGCAGCCATCTCTGGTCTAGAGCCCCGATGTACCTGAAAAACACCCTCGACTCTGTGCAGAAACGGGCGGTCCGCTTGATAGATTCTCCTGTCTTAACAAACGGATTGCAATCTTTAGAGCACAGGCGTCGGGTGGGAATGCTATCCTTGTTCTACCGGTATTTCAATGGAAGATGCTCCGAGGAGCTAGCGTCATTGATCCCCTCGGCACCGGTGCATAGTCGGGAAACACGCCAAACGCGCGCCCAACATATGTACACAGTTGACATTTGTCACATGAGAACGGGACGCTTCTACGACTCGTTCTTGTGTTCAACAGCTCGGCTGTGGAACGATTTGCCGGCCTCTGTGTTTCCTCCCTCCTATAACATGGGTTTCTTCAAGACCCACGTTCACTCCTTCCTCTCCTCAAAAAGACCCTCCTCACAGCATCTTCAAAGATGACATAGGCCCTGAGGGAAATTATTTTCCTCAGGGCCTCCTGTGTGGAGTTAATGTAAACAAAAAAAAAGTAAAGCTAATAATTATAAAATCATATTTAATTGTGAATAACCCATGACAAAATGGCTTTCCTTGAACACTGTCAAAATTTCAAAAACAGCTTATTTTACTAGGATTATTATTGAAGGAAGTAAAACTTGTGTTTGTTGCAAACGCCTGAGTCTAGTAGATATAAGATTACATACTCGTACATACACTAGGCATAAGAATCATTTTCAATGTCATCGTTCACAAACAAATTACGAAGGGAATTCTTCGCCCATATAGTTTAGCAAATGAATATTCAAAAGGATTTTTAACATTACAAATTAACATGACAAGAAACTTCAATAAATCAAAATACTTTTTTGTTAAAGCCAATACGTAGACAATATCAAACTTGATAAATTGACTTTATTTATACTAACGCAGGAGAAAATAAATATAAAAGCTCGACAATACAACTGCAGTGCTTCATACCATGCATATGCATGATTATTCAACACTGCAAATGAAGGGCTCCGGCTTCTACGGGTTAAAACACACCTCAAGTCTTTTTTCCTTTTTAATATTATTTCTGATTATTTTTAATTTTTTTTAAATCTTACTGTAAATAATATATATATCTTAACGTGAATAAATAATTATTCTGTGCAACTAATAATAATAACAATTGGATAATTTGTAGAGCGCCGTTTTTGTGAGAAATCACCTCAAGGGCGCTGTACATCTTATTATGACTTCTTAGGCTCTACCTAGAACTATTATTTACAAATGGACACAGAGAACATACTTACCTGGCAGGTCACTTCCGATAAACACACCTTAATTAGAAAGTTAATGCTTGGAGGAGATACGACTTTGCACGCGGAGGACGCTATATTAAAACACTGGACATTGCATAACTTTACATTTGCTACACCATCATTTTTCATATTACGATATATTATTACTTATTTTCATATAAGAAGATTACTGCCAAAAATGGAGTTAATAAATTGAAGTTATTTCGAAAGACTTGAGAATTTAGGACTCATTAGGACTGGAGGATTTGAATGAAATTAGATGTAAAAATAATTCACCAATAAGAATTTGTTAACATTTTTATGCAATTAGTTATTTACTATGTCGCGGGCTGAGAAGGTGAAAGTGAAGGTTTTGATATGGTTTATCACAAACACCCTAGTACAAACTGTAATCATTTTAGGTACCTAATGTATGTAAAAGTCCCACGGGCGTTTAAAATATAAAACTTAAATAAATAATTTTAAGATAAGGTTGTATCAAAAAAATTCAGCATTCCTTGAAGACATCATCTGACGAATAATGACTCATTTCCAGAGCCGCGTGTGTCTTATGATAGGTATTATAGCACTATCTATAAAACACAGTGCAGCTCCGGACCTGAGTCAATCCTTCGTTGGTCACCCCTGTTGTCCACCCCTGATGTCCAGTGGAATATTCAGAAAAGGTCAATCCTTTAAGAAGGTCAGCAGGAGATGCCATTTGATTAATGAGGCCTTAATCCAAAACGTTCCTGATGTTACCAAGTTTTAATATAGTCTTACCTGAGATTCTTGCCAATATCAAATCGATTGGGAGAGACGTTTGATGAACGAGCTTACCTGGAACAAAAAAAATACAGTTGTTAGTTTTTGTTAGTTAGTTTGATCTTACATAAATCAAAGGTTAAAGGCTTCTGCCCATTACACCGTTCCATATCATGACCGTACTATGAACGTATCAGCCACGAAATAAACACGCTACGCCCTTCTATGCCCACTAGAACGTGCTAACACCGTATGATACCCGTACGTAATGGGTTTAGTGACCGTATGATACCAGTATACACCGGGGTAGTTTCCGTACCATCCCCGTTCAATAGGCGTACGGTTCTAAAAAAAAAGAAAAATCGAGGGAGAATACTGAACGTTATTTAAGCAACTAGTTGATGATGAAGAAAAATTTCATATGTACTTTCGTATGACGTCATTCCAATATAATGAATTATTAAGTATTATCACTAAAAGAATAATATCACTATTAGAACGGGGGTCATACGCGTATGATTCCCGAATTCTCGATGACAATATTTTGCAGGTGCCGGTCCGCTCTATGCATGGCACGCGACGGTGTTAGAACGGGGATCATACGCGTATGATCCGGACAATCTTAACTTTTAGTGGAGTAAAAAACTAGAATGTAAATTATGAAAAAGCATTATTTGAGCAAGGGAAATAAATTTTTGCATATTTCAGAAATATGTTTCTTTGTCTAAAGAAGCAAAAACTCCCAAAAGGTTAGCTCTTGCGACAAGAAATTGAAACTTTTTTTTTTATATAGAATTTTCCGGTCAAAGCAAATATTGTTAGTTCTCTGCTTTATTTCAGTGTGAATAAAGATTTGACAAAAACAATTTTACAGTCTATAAAAATCGTCAAGAAACCTTTGTAAGGTGGCCTCATCACGGGTGAGGCCCACACTATCAAATAATGTTTTAAAATATGTAAAGTTCTTGTATCAAATAAATAAAGTAAAATAATGAATATAATAGTGGCTATTATTTATTTATCTGTTTGTTTAATAAAGTTAAGTATTTACCAAAAATATCCATAAATCACTTAATATAAATATCATAGAACCAAAAAGGGGTACAAATATATTCACATATACTTATATTTCAAAACCTTTACTTAAAAAAATTACATTTCTTACTTGTACTTTTTGATGTAATATAACATTTTTGTCTATATTACCCACACACAGGCAGTGTCTTAGTGGGTTCCCATTACCTACTTGTGTCTATTATATATTTATATCATATACTTACCTATTGCTAACTTTTACATTACTTGTACCTTATGTTTTACATCTTACTGTATTTATAAATTATGTAAAATTACTTTTCACATGTAAATTGATACAATGGGTAAAGTAAAGAGAGAAAAAAATCACAGTTTGTATATAAACACTGTTATAACCACATTTTTATAATGGTTCTGATCGCCGAAAGGACTGTCATAATAATAAAAACTGGTAGAACTTAATGATAACACCATAAAAATACGATTTACTTTAAATAAAAATGAAAAACAAATAGAAATCTTGAAATTAAACACAATAACAATAAAACATTAAATACGTTATTTTATGATATTATTAGTTTTTTCATTAAAAAAATGATTTCACACAAATTGTGTTGATAATCAAAAATGAAAAAATATAATAAAAATGTCGTCAAGGAAAAGCTTTATAATAGGATACACTTATGTAATATCCATTAATGTCTTATTCTCAATTTTATAAAATTATAAAAGGCATTATCTACAACCCAAACTGAAAAGACGACCATTTCATCATAATCTTCGTAGAATCCTTATTATTTTTTTAACTCTTAGCAGTTTACCCCATTTTAATTCCCTTTCAAGTATTTTTCCATTGATCCAGAATTACAAAGGCGATGAAAATAATGAAACCACTGTTTGTGGTTCTACCGAAAAGATATTACATGGAAAACCGGAAGAAGACCCAGGAAATGGGTCAAAAGGATAATACACAGAGAGTATTATAGAAATATTATCATCGATCGGAAGAACATTAATCTCAGTCCCAATAATAGATTCCACGTTTATACGCGTAAGTTCAGTTTGTTTCGATGTTTGGTTAGGTAAGGTGTTAAGTAGAAAATGATTTTCAAAATACGTGTTGAAATATTTAAAATTGCTGTTTTTATTTATATTGGGTTTTAACAGATGTTCTCATTTATGCGAAAACAATCCAGTTATAAAAAAACTTAGTTAATACATAATAAGGTACACACAATAACAATAAAAAAATCATGCAAAAGATACCTTTGAATACATATATTAAAAAAAGCAAATTAAATAAAAACACAAACTTATACAAAAGTTCTCTCAAATAACAAGATAGGTAAGAGACACGAGAGTTACAAATAGAGGCACAAGTGATAAAAAAATATAATAACTCGACATATTTTTTAGTAATATCCTTTTTGCATCCGTATAAATTATCGATGAAAATATCTACTTCAGCACACTATATGTTATCATATAGTCGTCACATTTGGTCAGTGGGCTAAAGTAGGCGATATTATTGTTATAGGCATTCAAGTGAAACATGTTATGGCGTCTTAACCTTTAATTGGCCGTTGGCCCAACGCTGGCCACCAATGAAAATTATTATAATTATATTTTTTTTAAATCATTATTTTTTTACGAGTTTTTATTACAAAATAATATTATTAGTAACAACAGTTGTATAAACTACCAAAATCTGAAAGAATTGTTACTGTAAACTTATAAAATGCGACACAAAAAAATTCTGAAGTGACTTTTTTTTTTAAGCCTGGCCCACCAAAGATACAATGGGAAGTGGGAACATTTATTTTAATTTTGCTAAGACATAATGTAGTATCAAGATGGCGGTGATTATTTTATATAAACATCATTCAATTGCCTTATAATATAAAGTGTATTAATTTTAAAGTATTCAAGTCGTACGTCGTATGTTCTAATAAGGTCCACAAATGAAAGATCCAATCTCAATAAAATTAGTTAATTTGTTTGAATTATAGGTACTCGTGCTAGACCACAAGGTTGTAGGTTTTTTGGCCATAAGCGAAATTGTGTGTAGGCATAAGACGCCAGTTTGAAGAGATCATAAATTAAAGCAGTGCGTCCCACAACTGTCAGCGTTAAAAGGCACAGAGGGAGGAATTGGGTTTCAGAGCACTTAGATTTTTAAGTGAGAGATATGCGGGATGAACAAAATATTATCTTATTATGGAATAATGTACGAGAGTACAATTACGGCAACTAGTAAGTGATTTTCAAAGAAAACAAGATTTATCTGTTTAACAAAGAATCCATTACAAGATTTCTATTTAGTATTAGTGCACGTCTTAGTTGTTAGTCATCTATAAATCTTAGTGACAAGCTGATAGTTACATTTAAAAAGTTGTAAAACAACCTTCGGATGAAATTTTTATGAATACTACGCTATGGGAATCATCCAATTGTTATAAGTTCTTCGTAGAGAGATCGTATTTATCGTATCATCGAATATGGTCCTTAAAACCTTAAAAAAAATCATCCTTCTCACACGCCATTTATGAAAATGAAAAAAGCAAAGTTTAGAATATCGAATGTAACAATTATTATAAGCAATAATTATTAGCCTGAAAAACTCATCCATATTGAAAAAACCTCCCGAGAAAAGATACATGCCGCCGACGGGACTCGAACCCGTGCCCTTCTGATTGCCAGTCAGGTGCTCTAAACCACATTTTACATTTTTTCACCTGCAAACAACCAACTTTATTTTTATATGAGAAAGGCATTGTAAGTGCTAAATTTCTCACTAGGTGGCGTCGAGACATTATATCGAATCTTTAATCGTATTCCTATTTATTGCCAGTTAAAAGCAAGCCAAAAAAGCTTTATTTTATGAAACACACATTATGGTAATAAAATTAGCATAGGCTGATACATTTTCGACTAAACAAGTAAATATTATGTGCGTACAAATAAATCAAATTCTTCCAATAACTCGCGTTTTTATTTCGTTTCCACAAATTTATTAAGAGGGGTGTTTGGTCCAGCCAATCCAAAAATTTGACATTTTTGCCTCCATCTATTTTCATTTTATGTCCGCCAATTTTTGCATCAACAATTGTTTTTGTAAATTGTGGTTCATGCGCGTTCTACACTCAAACGAACTTTTTTGAATGTCATTATTTACATAATTTCCAAGGACTCCAGGATTCCAACAGATTTCGTCAGACTCCGCGCTTGCTGCTACTATATCTACGATGATGGATATTCAAATCAAATTTTCAAGTGTTTTTTTTTTTAAATGTACCTACATGTACCAAATTTTAGAGAACGAAAATGAATTTTATCTCTTGAATCTTTGCAAAATTACTTTTTGGCATCAATTTAATTAAATGAAACTAATTACTTTGTGTAAACCACTATAATCACATGTTAAATATAACATGTTATGACAGTGGTTTACACAAAGTAATTTGTTTCTTTTAAATAAATTTTATCTTTTTCATTGAAAAAAACTCGGCTGGACCAGTCTCCTCCCTTAATGTACGCATACAAATAAAATATTTTACATCTGAATCATCGATGTAGGTACTTATTGATACTACGTTATTAATATAAACATATTACATATGTAGTCAATTATAGAATAATGGTAATTGTCACCCATCAATATTATAAGAAGCAAGTTAGGACGTACGATCCTTCCGAAAGCTCCATAATGACGTGGTTTTACTTTATTAGATTTAATTTAGAAAATACACTTTTACCGGACATCAAACCTAAAAAATATCGATCAATGGCAGGCTGTGCTAGAACATCAGTTCTTCCGTGTGGTATCTTAAACAAGACGTGGTGATGACGTATCTATCACTGAATATACATTAATTTATGTTATACACGCTAGTGCTTTCAAAGCGGAGCTTTTTATATATATATATAACAAACTGTTGGTATTGGCTCCATCCGTATCTGTATTGAAACAGCAATACAATCTTAACGAATATCACCGAAGTGAGAATACATCTTGAAGATTACATTAATGTGCCGCTTTGCGCCTATGTTTCGAGGGGTGAGATTCGTTCATTCAACTAGGCTGTTGTCCTTTTCTTCCCGATAGCAATTTACGCTCTAAGACGAGCCATTAGTGAACGATAAACGAATAATACATTTCGGACTATGAAACTGCCGAGGAAACATAATGATTAAAAGATTTTATTATAAATATATATTTTTTATTATGTATACACTGACCCAAGACCTCTCGCGCGGTATTGTAATCAACATTAAAAGTTATCATTGAAGCTTGTGCCAGGCAGGAAGCTAACTAAAATTGAACCCACAACGCCTAAATTCTAACCCTAAACTTTTAACCATTTAGCCACAAGTAATTTTTTTCACTTCAATCGATTACTTAACAATTTTTTTTTCAAATAAATGTACTGCGATTTAATTCTTCTAGGTCAACAGAACTAATATTCTGAAAAAAAAACGATCACCTAAATGCCTGACATATTTTTAGTAAAAAAATCACAAACACACAGCCTTCATATTTTTACCATCAAAAATTTGAGCGTGAGCCGTAAATCAATCGAAGTAAATTGGAGACTAAACTTTTTTTTAAAAGTTTGTCAATTTATAAAAAGGAGATCATAAAAGAGGACAGATGACGATGGTAGGTAGGTTCCTATCTAAAAACGATTTTTATTTATGAGGAAAATACATTTAAACTGAACTCAACATTCTGAATTTTATATTAGTATTAAACCTAGTTTTAATGACTCTGAGAAGACAACCAACGAATTTACAACCCCATTTAAGCGGTCTAGCTTTTAGGTAGATCATTTTATCATAGAGTTGTATCTGGATAGTAAGGGTTTGATTCCTATCAAGAAGGAAAAACTACTACCTATGCTTTATTTTGGTTTGGTTTTTATCAATAATTAGAAAATCATTTGGTAAGCGAAAATATATAAATCCGAAAACTTGTTTGTTCGTTAATTCTGATAAAGGAAGAACTCTCCAATGTGGAGCTTCGGCGTCGTGAAATTTGTTTAGCTTGATCGAGATTATAAGAGTTTTAAAACTCGGGCTTAGTCGGGTAGTAAAAATAATGAAATTTTTAGTTTCTAACGAAAGTATTCATTTTGGCAAGGTTTATCGTATTATTTATAGATAATCATTAAGCATATTGATAGCACAATGATTTTTACTTCAAGGCTTGCAAATAAAATGTTAAGATAATACGCCACGGAGGACGCTAAACGCTGAATGCAGGTATTAATTTATTGATGTTAAATTTTACTATTAAGAGGCTAGACTTTGAACGACACGCGGAACACCCGCGTCTGTCATTCTGTCCCGCTCACAATAAGCTCACGCACACTTACAATACATGCGAATGCGAAATGTGCGAATGAGACAACGCTTAAATTTACCTACAGAAATCGCTCGAAAAGGGGTTTATGGAGAATACACTTTTCTACACCGAAACTTTCACAAAATTGAAATTTAAAAAAAAAAATATTTTTTAGAAAGAAGAAGCTACGTCGGTAGCTTTTTATAAATCTTTATGAGAGTTGAGTTAGCAGCACTTTTTCCTTAAATAATATTTTTTGATAAATCGTACATGTTTGACAGTGAATGTTTACGTTAATACGAAACGCATCGAAAATTCGAAAACATACCGACATAGTTTTCACCCTCTAGAAGGCAGTATAAAAAAAATATATTCATTTTGTGCAATTTTCGATGTAGAAAAGTGTTTTTTCCCGGGCGTCCTTTTTGTATGGGCCGAAAAGCGAAGTCTAATATTTATCTTGCTATTATTTATCTTGCGTTCATAGTATTTATCATACATATTACAGGTTTTACACACCTCAATAAACAACGCCTTAAAAATAACGTAGGTTTTCTAAACTATTTTTATGGTTAAATGTATATTTATTTCTTTATGTCGAGTCACGAAAAAGTAAACGAACAGTGTGGATACGTGTCAACAAACAAATCCATTAACTCCATCCCTTGTCGCCCGAGAAGCCGAAACAAGGACGTAAAAAGAATCCCCACTCTCCCGGGTTCCGACTCACAACCTCACAAAAGTATATAACCAATGCTTCGTTGCAAAAAAATACAATGGGATATGCTACATAGAAAAAAGTATTGTCTAGTTTTGAGGGAGGGAACTATGTAAACTTTAGTCTCTTCAAGAAATACGTTCAATTTTCATTTCCTCAAATTGATCTTCACACAGCATCAACAAATGTGTCAGGAAAATTATTTTTTTCAGGGACTCCTGTGTGGAGTTAATGAATAAACGAATTATCATAAAAATTATGCAAATTGGACCCCGACCACCCAATCATAAAATCGATTGCAAAATAAAAGCCTTTTTTTAAAGTTACATTAATATTTTAAAGCTCCGTAGCTAAAATAAAATATGTTGTGAGCGGAAAATTTGTCGCCAAATAGAAAAAAAACTCAACTTTTTAAGAGGCTTACTTCCTTAACAAGATTTTATTTCATTTATTGTTAACTTAGTTAAAATTTAAATTGTAATATTTTAATTAATGAAGACAACATTAGCGAAACTCAATAGAAACTCTGAAACAGAAAAATCAGAAAAAAATCGGGTAACATCTGTGAGTCGAACCTAAGACCTTCGGCTTTCCGGGCTGCTGCTCTAACCACTGAGCTAATGTGACCCTATCCGATTCGGTCATACCCAACTGTATCATACTTCGACTGAGAACTACCAACACTATCTTCATTTTCTTAACACATATTTTATTGGCTGCTATCTTTATGTATGATTTCAAGATCCATATCGAACTAAATGTCTATCGAACTAGATAGTGTCTCGGATAAATTAATCAATTTTCATTTAATATGGACATATATTTTCTTTTCTGCAATTCTAGGATGAATATTTATTTTTATTTTTAACCTAATTAATAAAAACTTAAATTTAATATTTTAATAAATGAAGACAATCGAAAATCTGAAATAGAAAATTTAAAAAAAAGATCGGGTCACATCTGGTGACGATAGTTCTCATTCGAAGTAGGATAGAATGAAATATGACCGAATCGGATAGGGACACATTAGCTCAGTGTTCAGGGCAGCAGCTCGGAAAGCCGAAGGTACTGGATTCGAGTCCCAGATGTGACCCAATCTTTTTCTGCTTTTTCTTTCAGATTTTCGATTGAGTTTAGCTAATATTATCTACGTTAATTAAAATATCTTATTTTATTTCTGCATTTAAACGGATTTTTGTTTCAAATTAGTGCAATCATATTTTTTAAGTTAGTAATTAAAAAAAAAAAAAGCAAACAAAATGTGACAATGCTATTTTTCACGGGCTCAAAGCTATTTCATATAAAGCAGTAGCAATATTATTATCTATATCAATATTATCTATTGTATATAACACTCACACAACTTATGGTAACTATTGTAATATGTCCTTTGTTAGCAAGAAAACCATTTCTTTCATCACGGCCATACGCACCATTGGGAATTTCCCGCACACTAAATTATGGCAACACGCGTTCATAAATCCGTTACGTGAAATGAAAAAACACAGAAAAATTGTTTTCCTTTTTTGTTTTGGCAGGAAGGGACTCTAATTTAGGGGACTTAGACATTGCGTGAAGCCATCACGTATACCTTATACGATACCCTGTAGCAAGTCTTCATTTAGCAAACATTTTATTGTTACACTGCAATGTATTTCTAGTTTGTTTAAATATTATGATACTCAAGGTTCAGCTTTTCTTTACGGATGTCTTGATTTGTATGTGCCTAAAAACATGTCCACGGTTCAATTAAACAATGTATTATTATGGTTTTTTCTGTTTTTATAAATACTAGTGAATTAAAGTTTTTTCATGTTCGTAATAAGCATTAACTTTGTGGCTCGCCATAATTTACAATAAAATATATAAATTTGTTTTAGGCCACTTTAATTTTAATTACACTCTACCGGTTTCGGAAGAACCCTTCCTTCGTCAGGAGAATATTAAAACTAACCTATGATACAAAATATTGATAGAGATATACCAAACATTTAGGTGCTGGAGTGGGAGGTCAAAGGGGGAGGGGGGTAGTTGCGGGAAATCCAGCAATAACAGAGCGGTTTATTTGACGAAGGAAGGGTTCTTCCGAAACCGGTAGAGTGTAATTAAAATTAAAGTGGTCTAAAACAAATTTATATATTTTATTGTAAAGTTTTTTCAATCGACTACCGGAAGAAATCAGAAAAATTAATGCTAAAACCCAAATTGCACTCTGTCAAAAAACATTTTAAAGGCATTCTTAAGAAAAAAACTTCAGCTACCTATATTAATTCTTACAAATAACCTGTATTTTCCATAACATTCTTTCTTTTTTTCAAAATATAAACATAACATGTATATTATTTTTTATTAATATTT
The DNA here is from genome assembly GCA_951813805.1 of Limnephilus auricula. Lineage (NCBI taxonomy): Eukaryota > Metazoa > Arthropoda > Insecta > Trichoptera > Limnephilidae > Limnephilus > Limnephilus auricula. The sequence continues at coordinate 8,458,907 of OX638401.1, forward strand.
TCTTAGTCATACCACACTAAATATAAATGTCTCATTACTACTACACTAAATTTATTGTACATCTTTATTATTTTTCATCACACAATATGTACTTGCGACACACCTATATACATGTAAAATGAATTATTTAGGTACTAACTAATAACTGAATGTGTGTACACTCCTCTTCCATACATAAGCAAATGCTTCCAATGGAAGAGTAGAAAATAACTCTGAGATGTAAAATGATTAAAATGTATCATGTAAAACATATTGTTAAAAATAAAAATTATTAAAAAAATGAAATTTATTATAAAAACTAATGATAAAACAATTAAATTAAACAAATAACTTTGTACTACCAATATTATATAATCACAATCACCTACATGTTTCGAAACCGATGGTTTCTTCGTCAGGGTAGTAATAAAAACCGATGGTTTCTTCGTCAGGGTAGTAATAAAAACCATCGGTTTTGAATGATGTAGGTGATTGTAATTATATAATAGGGGTTGATACAAAGTTATTTGTTTAATTTAATTAAAAATGACGCCACAAAGTGATTTTGCGAAGTTTGAAGATAAAAATATTTTTTTTTTATAGAAAATACCTCACAAGAGTCCCAACTGCTCCCGTCTGGAGCTAGTGAGACTAGCATCCCCAATTGGGGTATGTAGTGGGGCGCACTTGCGATTTGCACAGGGTTAGTAGTTGCATACTATTAAAGTATCTGCGGGCCCTGTACAGTACGCCCAGTTTATGAGAGGCTAGCTTAACTCTGGCTTTGTTGTAGCCCCCGTACCTGAGCTGACCATTTAGAGTTACACCAAGCATACCAATGGAGGGCCTGCTTGGAAGATTGCTTCTGTTGAAGCAGACGAGATTTCATTTCAATTCCTTTTTAGTCGGAATTAGACGTCATTGGGTCTTTGAAACATTGAATAAGGTCGTTATGGCAATAGTACTCATAAGTGAGAACATTTAAACCTGTTTTTAACCATAAAAACTATGAAATATTTAGTTTGTTTGTGTTTAAATTGTTAAAACCTTATCTGTTTTTTTTTATCCCAACAGAGAACTCATGTAGCATAACTCGGCTCTTTCGTGTGCATTCGATTGAAAGACGAACCGTGTAATTTGTTTTATTCGTCCTTTCGCTAGTTCGAGCACTAATTCCTTTGTTAACTAGTCGAAAGTGGATGAAACGCTGTAAGCTTTGTTCATTTAATTCCTATGTTTTCTGATAAAAAATACTGCACAAGAAAACTAATTAAACGTCACAAAAGGACTTTCGAGCTGAGAACACGAAGTTGGCTTTCTCCGCCATAGCACTGAGGATGTTATAAATTAATCCGCACTTTTGAAAAATTCAAAGTCAAAAGAAATCTAACAAAGCCATTTTTCGGTAGGAGGTATACACCTAAATACCAAGAGAAATTAGGGCAAACAGGTGAAGAACAATAAAGAAATTAGAACTTTAATTAATTTTACAAAAAAAACAAACATCGTAAGCATTTATTTTATAGCACAAAGGGTTACAATTATTATTAAAAATCTAGTCATAGACATTAGTTTATCAATTAAAAAAATAATCAACATTTATTTTATAATAAATATCTTTTGATTCATGCTTCTCTTTAGATTTTTCTTGCTTTGATTTAAAAGTTTAAAAAAATTATATTATATAAATAGTAAATATAATATTTAAAACAAAGTGAAGCCCCCAGCGTTGCCCGGGCTTTACGCAGAGTTTTTCGAAATCAGATAAATACAGACATTTTTCTCTTATTTTGGACGTTAAATGTGCAAAATACTGCTGTAAGGGGTTGGAAAAAAATTTGGGGTGATTTTTCGAAATCTCACGTAGACAGTCACCTCCCTTTTGTTTTGTATGTTAAGTAATTTTGAATAAAACTGTAGATTTATATAACAAAAATAACACCGTGCCCGCGCCGCAGTCACACACTCTTCCTTAATACTACTAATAATAATAAAATCGTTTATTCATCAATAACTTCTTTTTTTACAATATATATACATTTTTGATTAGACATTGGTTCTATTGACGAAAAGGTCATTGCTCAGCTGCAATTCAGGATTTCTCCTAGAATGCAGCTGGTTTTCAGCAGTGCCTCCAGCACTAGCTGAAGTCCCCGGCGTTGATCGGGCTTCACGCAGAGTTTTTAGAAATCTCATAATCTAGAGAAGCAAAATTTCATCAACCTTGGCATGAAACTGTAGTTTGCAAAAAAATCAAATCCACGACTTTCTTCTCTACACAAATAGATATCGTAGTAGAATATACAGAGAGAGATGTGTGATTGAAAAATACTTTTTTTATAGGAAATATATATAACTGGTTAAAATTCTTCGGGTATGTTCTATTACAGCCTGTTTATATTTCATTATTAACTTTGTTCATTTAAAAAAATATGAATACTAATTTTAAATGAAATGGAAATAATCACTACTTCTGATTTTATTCGGATAATTAACCAAATATTTTATATATATCAAATATTTTGTGTAACGCAAATGAATAAAAAAAGTCAGTTAGACGGAGAAAATTTTTATTCTAAAATACGATAATTTTATTCGTAAAAACGGGACTGAAGTTCTTACGAACAAATTAACAGTGTTTCAATGTTTATTGGCGGGAACATGTAAGAATAATTTGTTGATATACGTAATTTCGTAGATATACTAACAAATTATTCTTAGATTTTCCTGCCAATAAACATTGAAAAACTGTTAATTTGTTCGTAAGAACTTCAGTCCCGTTTTTACGAATAAAATGATCGTATTTTAGAATAACATTTTTCTCCGTGTAGTTAATAAATATTTATACCATGGCATGTTTCAACCTTCATGTAGAAGACTTGGCTTTCCTCGACGTTTTTCTCAACGCTGAAAATTCATTTCCGATACAACAAATGGAAATTTGTCTAAAAGCTTTTCCGATACACAATGGTCGGTGGGGGATTTGGAGCCATTTGCTCTCCAGTCTATCCACAGCCACCACCCCTACCTTTATTGAATAAGTTCATTCACATTCATAACCCTCGTCCCCAAGTACCTACCCGTCATGCAGATTATTAAACTTGCTGCTCCCGAATACAATACATCCTGGGGACAAAGGATGCCCTGAATATGCAGAAATAGTGATTTTCTAGTTGATTACGTAAACAAAGTACGGTTAGTGCTAATATCTAAAAGGTATTAATATTTCATTATAGATTGACAATTATTATTGGATGTTGGATTTACGTAAATTATGGGTAATAGCGTTAACTGACTGAAAGTAGAGAAGGTTTGGTTTTATGTCTGAATTTAACTCGACCGTTATGCGTTTCATTTTAAATAAACAAATGAATAATATGTTATCGAAGAAAGCAAACACTTTGTGGCTTGACATTATACCAAATAAACAAATACTTAGTTTTAAACCACTTTATTTTTATTTATATTTGTCGACCGGTTTCCATTGCACTCAATCTTCATCAGGACAATAAAATATATTTTATAATATAGTTTAAGTAAATATAGTTTATATTTTATTGTCCTGATGAAGATTGAGTGCAATCGAAACCGGTCGACAAATATAAATAAAAATAAAGTGGTTTAAAACTAAGTATTTGTTTCATTTGAAATAAATATGTTCTTCAATCTTCACAAATTCACTCTGTGGCGTCATAATGTTAATCTTATCCTGACGAAGAAATCTTTGGTTTTGAAACATGTATGTAGATAATTTTTTCATTTTACGTTTCCACTAAAGAAAGGTAGCCGTGTTGGTAAAATAAAAATAAATAAATATTGCCTTGTTATCTCTCCAGAGTTAGCATGAGCGCGGATCCTTCGTGGTACCTACTGCCTGAAGAAGATTTGAAAAAAGAATTGTCATCAAAATTGTGCAGTTTCTTTGGGAAAATTGTGTAAATAACAAAAAACATTTTTTCTTCAAACTTCGCAAAATCACTTTAAGGCATCATTTTTAATCAAATGAAACAAACATCAAATGAAACATTTAATTAAAAAACATTTTTTAATTAATGAAGATAATATTAGCGGAAGACAATCGAAAATCAGAAATCATCTGTTTGGCCCGGATTGCCAGAGGTCCTGGGTTCGAGTCCCAGATGTATCCGTATCTTTTTCTGATTTTCGATTGATTTTCGCTAATATTATCTTCATTAATTAAAATATTATAATTTGAGGTTTAACTCTTTAAGTTAAAAATAAAAATATATAAAAAAACATTTTGTTTATAATTAAGTAAGCATTAAAACATAAAAATCGTAAGATTTCAGAGTAAATTTCGGTTAAAATGTATTAAATGAAAGAAAATTAGAAACAAACTGTTAAATACATCACTATGTTTGCCTTTTTGGGAGTGATGCAGTGTTTGCTTTATTATCCCTCTTGAGCCAATGATTTGGATTGTGTCAATGCCCTGATGAACAACGAAAGGCTATTCGGCTCAAGGCGGGGGAAACCCAAAAGGCAAAATAAATTTCTAGAAAATATGATAAAATTTCCAAAAAATGTTAAATCAACAATAGTTGACAAATTACTTAACGACAAGCTTTTGCAGTAATTATTCAAAAACACGAGTTAGGTTACACATGACAGAAATTGAAAATCGCCTAATCCTGCAGTTTTCTATTAATTACGACATAAGATACATAGGTTAAATCTCGAATTATCATAATTATCAAATGTTTCGTTTAGTCGACCAATCAATAAATCTGAGATTCTTTCAAGAGTACCTATAGTGAACATTTAATTTCTAAGCACGATCCATCTGTGAGGCAAAAGTGTTGTCAAAAGTTTGTACAAAAATGAATTATGAAGTCGAGAATTAAATTAACAGGAGTACAGAAATAGTAAACCTTTAATTACGCAGGTATTAAAAGTTATTATAAAAAAGCTCTCATTATGCCAAAAGATAATTGAATTTGGGCAGTAAACAGACCTTTGCAATTAGAATAAATTATCCACCTGATGCTGACTTTTATTTAAAATGACAATTTTTAACAATTTACTGTCGGCATAATACCGTAGACTTTGCACGGTAAGTAGAGTATTAAAGGATGTGGGAAATTGTTTTTATTTAACCAATTCAGAACAGCAATTTCAACCCATTCAAATAATTAATGTATGTTATGGTTTATCGTGTGATGGTTTTCATTCAATTTGATGAATTTGAATCATTTTATTGAAAGTATTTGAACAACTCTACACAATACAGAAAAAAAAATTCAAAGATTTGGAAAAAAAATTTTTTTAATGTTCTAGGTACTCCGATATCAAAATATTTTCTGCTATAGTTAAGCTCGCGTTCCAGGAAAAAACTTGAAAACACTGATAAGGTACAGATTTTTTGTTAATTTTATTAGATCGCTGCCATAATGTCTGCAAAATAGAATAGTAAACGAAATTTTGGAGGCGGGAATGGGTACCGCCGCCCCGGGAACCAATTATATGGATAACCAACACCTCTACCATAGGTCACCACAAGTGGTACGCTACGTTTGGTGATTTAGCAGGGGTGGTCGGGTTCATGGGGTGAGGTTTATGTAGGTCTTGGTGGTGGTTGATCTAGACACACTGAACCCCAGTTTCCTACCCAATCTTCATACCTTTTTTCCTTCCCAGAACTTCCTCTCTTTCTTTTTCCTTAAAAATATCCTCCACACAGCATCCCCAAAGATGACATAAGCCCTGGGGGAAATTATTTTCCACCGGGCTTCCTGTGTGGAGCTAATGTAAAAAAAATAAATGGTTAAATAACGTAGTTCTTACATTTCGTATAAATGCCTAATTTTGCTCGTAATCGCCCGTTAAGTAGGTAATTCGATAGAATTTTTGATCGGTTTCCGGCATTCCCGACCACAGGAAGGGAGTAAAAGCAGAGCTTTAGCTAACTAATCACGTAGTTTATAAAAAGCCAACTTAATCGAGCAAATCCGGGGTAGCTGTCCTACAAATAACGATATAAAAGTACTCAACTCTTGAGAGAAAGAAATGGGCTGTCCTATTAAAGCATTATCATGTGATTGCTGCAAAAAATGGTCTATTTCTCAGGAATCACAAAATAAAAGATAGTGTCGAACAAATAATGATAATATTTTGAAGATTTGTATAGCGCCGTTTTAGTGAAAAATACGTACATATTTTTTATTTTTTTATTTTTATTTGAAATACCTAGGTACATATATTTACAAAAGAAAATCATAAGTCTTAAAATCTAATTACAATAAAATAGTTTAGTAACGAATTTACCCAATTCAATAAAGAAAACATTTCTCGTGTTTGAATTGGGGAGGAGTGCCATTACAAAGGTAAGAGAAAAAATAAAAAAGAAGAAAAAATTTTTGGTAGGAAAATACATAAACTTATATAGGATGTTAACAATAAGATTGAAGAAATATATCTATGATATATTTCTTCAATCTTACTTCTAACCACAGATGAGACCCATTAAAACAACTTATGGCTAAAATATTGCATCCACCGGTTCATTGATCACTGATTCAAAACTATACATGCAATGCAGTTGAACAATGAACGTATTGCTGCGTAAAAATAAACTATAACTATTAAATATATTTTATTTATAGTCTATACTGGCAGAAAATGTGCAGGACCATACTTACCTCAACATATTTAAGCTCAACATAAAGGTTATGAATGTTGGCTTGGGTGTATATTATACGATAGCAATTAAATATGTTGATGGATTGGATTTCAACGCAAAAGTGAAATTGATCCAGGCAGATCGTTGTCAGATCTTCACTATCTTAACCAGTGTAGCAACTGAAGTGGAAGCCACAAGTTCAGAATTTGGTAGGTCGTCAAAGGTGGTAAATGCAGAAACTTATCTTAATGACGAACAAAATCAAATTGGTCAAAACACTGGGCTCAGTGTTTGCGCATAAATCGTTATCATATGATTTATGTTACAGTACAGAACTAATCTTCAGATAAAGCTACGTCATGTGATCATAATTTATGTAAAATATTTATTTATTTATTAAACGCCCTTATGGGCTTTTACATTTTAGTTAAATAGATGAGTATAACAGTTATTTAAAAAAAAAATCTAAATTAAAACAATAAAGAAAGCATAATACAGTGAAAATAAAAGTAAAACAAAAGCATATTTCTACAACAAAATATAACAATAAATGCATATAATAAAATTAGATACATAGGTAAAAAATGTAAGAAGTTTCACAAAAAAAAAGATATTCAATATAGACAAAAATTGTAGAGATTATAGACGTCTATTTATGTCTAAATATAAAAAAGAATCGAAATAAACAATGTTTATACTGATTGTTTTTAATGTGAAATATATCTCCCAGATCAGAATATTTATTTCCGAGACTGTGAAGTCTCGGTATCGGGGAATTTTGATAAGAGAGTGTCCTGGTGTTATTAAAATAAAAGGGTAGTAAATTTCAGCAAGATCTTTTAGGTATGTGGATATTGATTAATTGAAACAATTCAGGACAGTCAATTTTGTAATGCAGTATTTTATGTAATAGTATTAAATCTGTGATTATTCTTCTTTCTGAAAGTTCTAATAGGAACATTCATTCTAGTAGGTAGTTATAATCAATGTTTTCTACAGGAATATGCAATTTATAGTTTATATATCTCAAGAACTTATGTTGAATCTTTTCAATGTTGGCGGAATGAATATTGTAAAAGGGAGACCATATCGTAGAGTTATACTCTAGTTGGCATCTAACAAGGGTTTTGTACAACATGATAAACGTGCCTAAATTATTAAGTCTTTTGAAACTCTCAAAACAAATCCAAGAGTCTTAAGGGCCTTATTAATAATATTATTAATATGACACAAAAAAGTTAGTTTGCTGTCGAACATAATACCTAGGTCAATAATTTCACTGACGCAATTTAATTTTTTATCATTTAATGTATATTGAAAAAATATTGGATTATTTATTCTGTAAAAATTAATGAACTGACATTTCTTTATGTTCAATGCTAGTTTGTTGATAGAGCACCATTCAAAAAGACGTCTCAAATTAGTTTGTAATATAATGCAATCATTTATGTCATTGATCTCCTTATAAAGTTTCATATCATCAGCAAAAAGCAATACGTTTATGTTAGTATAAATTATGGAAAGCTTCTGAGATAAAACATAGTTTAAAAACACTGCAGACTGTAAACTGTGCCTGCACCTTGAAAATGTCTCAACTCTTCCCTTAGCCAACATATATCTATGTAAGTATTGTATGTTAATAGCCGGAAGTTTTTAACATCTCATTCCATCGCCTAGCAGCTTTCTTTCCTTGGGCTTGCATTATTTTAGAGTAAGAAATAGTTCCACTAGAATCTAAAAGCTTTAAACATTATAATTATTTAAGATTTAATTTTTTTTTTAAATATATAAATATATATATTTGATACAATCATTCAAATATTTATCATAAACATAGTCGGAGAAAAGTTTATCCAATATGTACATAAATTCAGACGTTATCTGTATTGATTCTTCCCATTCTTAGTTCCGTTGATTGCTTCCTACATCTCCCGAGGCAGCGTTTTTTCCGTCGCCAGGGTAGAAAAAATACGTGTAATGGTCGAGGGGTGGGTGTGACCATGGATGGCACCCCCAAACTGCAATTAGTCCCCCATTCGCCGTATATAACTTGCAGACACTTCGGACGATAAATTGCATCACTCACCGACCCAATTGTAAAACTGTCGAGGATGAACAAATTGACAAAAAATAACACAAATTTCTAAGTCACAATATTTTTGAAGATATTTTAATGATACAACATCATTGGATTCACTTTTTTATTTAAATGATATTTTTACATTTGATAATCAAGTTAATTATCAGGAACTATTCAGAAGGATAAATGTGTAGACAAATAAAACACAACCAACCAAGGTGACGCGCACAACAGAACAGCGTTCCGATCGTTGTCTTTTGTTATATTAGCTGTCGCTAGGTTACTGATCCAGTGTTTTAAATTATAAATGTTTTTGGTTGTTCAGTGCAATCTACACACTTCCCCTCCAGTTGTTAAACGATATAAGGGCAAAATTGACCATGCTTTGTAGGGCACATTACACAAACATGTCGCTTAATATTTTGTGGCCCAACCATATATATGAAAATAATAAAAAATTCTAAATTAAAAACTCAAATAGTTGTAAAACATGAATACAGAACTATAAGTATGGTATCTTCAAATATCTGTATGGTAAACAAAAGTAGTATTTTTTAACTTAAGTTTAAAAAATTATGTCTAGGAGAATGCTTCGACTAGATTTATTTATGCATCTATATTTTAAAAACAAATGTTTTCATCTACAAACATTTCGTTTGGAACAAGTGTTCAAAGTAACTGTGACTATGACACAATATTGTATATCTAATAATAACTGGATTCAATAAAACTTATATATTAGTATTTCTTAAAAATAAGGTACATGTTTATGAGACGCTATAAATTTTACAAAGCGTTTGATAATTATAATTTTTTTTTTTTTTTTTTTAAACTGTTTACTGGAGTGCGTTATTGATGAACTCAACATATTTATTGAGTTTTTTGTAATTACAGTAAATTAGACTGGGTAGTGAATCATACAGAGTAGACATATTTGTTTTCATTAAAACTTATCGCTGTTATTTAAATAAATAAATATAATACATTTTATTATATTTAAACATTCACACGTCTCCGTAAACACTTGAAAAGAATTATTACATAATATAAATAAGAAATTTCAACGACATGTTCAATCAGATGTGAGTGCCATTATATATCTGAATGATCATGGTTAAAATAACTAAAAGTAAACATATTTTCACAGTATATGATTTAAAAACTTATTCTTTAGTTTAGATACAAAGTTTGTTTAGTAACATTAATATATTACCTCTGAAATTTTGTTAAGTTTTTTTTTTTTTTTTTTAAATTTTTAATCAATTTAGTATGATTTACAGAAGATAATTATAATCGTAAAAAATAATAATACCTTTTTATGTTTTGAACTGTCCCAATCTGTCTGGAAAATGAACTTTTCGACCAGATCTTGTGGTTCTGGTAATTTCGGGAAGTGGTTTAGGGAAAATTGTAGAAATTGGAACATTTTTTTCTACAGGAACAAAAGCAGGCTTTAGACGGTCTATCGTGACGCGTTTTGGTTTTCCTTTTACGGTAATAACGAATGTTTTCTCATCACGTTCTTCAACTTTGTGTGGACCTTCATATGGATTTTGGAGTGGTTTTCTTCCACCATCGGTTCTGAGAAACACATGTGTAGCAGTAGGTAGATCCTTATGAACAAAGAATTTTCCTGTACCATGGATACTGGCCGGAGTCGATTTGATATCTTCGAACTTTCTTTGGAGACGTCCGACGTATGTATCGGGTTCTTCTCGAGAAGTTGCTGTGAAGAAATCGCAAGGTAATTTTAGAGTTCTACCGTAAGTTAATTCAGCTGGTGAGCATTTTAGATCTTCACGCACTGTCGCTCTCAGGCCTAGTAAAACGAGTGGAAGGTTTTCAACCCAATTCTGGTCTCCACATGCCATAAGTGATGCTTTTAAAGTACGATGCCATCTTTCAATCATGCCGTTGGCTTGTGGATGATACGCTGTGGTTCTCAAGTGTTTAATTCCAAACTTTTCTGTGAGTTTTTTGAAGAGATGACTCTCAAATTGACGACCTTGATCGGTTACTATGCTGTCAGGGGTTCCGTGACGAGCAATCCAATGGGTTGTGAGTGCAGTGGCGACTGTTTCCGCTGTCATGTCTTTCAGGGGAATTGCTTCGGGCCATCGAGTAAATCTATCAATCATTGTTAGTATATACTGGTACTCATTGCACTTCTGAAGGGGTCCAACTAGATCGATATGTACATTGCGAAATCGATCCTCTGGTAATATATACGTTGCTAATGGCGCAACAGTGTGTCGAGAAACCTTAGCTTTTTGACAATGAATGCATTGTTTGACAAAGTTTTTTATGTCCTTTGCCATGTTAGACCAAACAAATCTTTGTTTAATTGTCTTTGTTGTTCCCGAGATGCCAGGGTGGCAAACATTATGTACACTTTCAATTACTTGATTTCGCATGCAAGCAGGTACAAACGGTCTGACGTGACCTGTTGATATGTCGCACCATACTGAAGTTTCAGTACCAGGCATCACCATTTGACGTAAGGCGAGGGCGGTGTCATCTTTTGCCTTCATAAATTCGTCATCTTGACACTGCGCTTTTCCCATCTGCCTATAGTCAATAGAAGTAGGACAATTAATCTCCTCTATTCGAGATAGTGCGTCAGCTACTGTGTTGAGTTGTCCTGAAATATGTCTAATGTCCGTTGAAAATTGTGCTATATAATCTAACTGTCTTTCCTGGCGTGGAGAGCTAGAGGCACGTTTCTTGTTAAAGGCGAAGGTGATTGGTTTATGATCCGTGTAAATTATGAAATTCCGTCCTTCAATATGATTTCTAAAGTATTTTACCGCTTCATAAACACCAGTAAGTTCACGGTCAAAAGTACTATACTTTCGTTGCGCGGGTGTGAATTTTTTTGAAAAGAATCCTAGCGGTTCCCAAGCGTTTCTGTTGGACTGTTGTAGTGAGGCTCCCATAGCTACGTCACTGGCGTCTACCATTATTGCTATTTTTGCATTGGGATTTGGATGTGCAAGTAAAGCCACGGTCGCTAGGTTTTGTTTGCATTCCTCAAATGCTTCCGTCAGTTCTTGATTCCAAACCAATATTCTCTTGTCATTTTTCTTGTAACCAGCAATGCAGTCGTATAATTTTGTTTGAGTGTTAATTGCATTGGGAAGGAATCTTCGGTAATAATTCAACATGCCTAAAAATCGTCGCAATTCCTTTGCTGTTTTAGGTAATGGAAAATTTATGACGGCTTCAACTTTTTCTCTAATAGGTGACATTCCATTTTGGGTAATTGTGTGACCCAAGAAGTTGACTGTAGGTTCGCCAAAATGACATTTGTTTATGTTTATTACTAGGTCATATTCAGCCAGGCGTTTAAGTAAAGAATCTAAATGTATTTTATGTTCTTCTTCATTTTCAGAAGCAATCAGAATGTCATCTATGTATACAAAGCAAAAATCCAAGTCTCTAGTTACCGCGTGCATGAAACGTTGGAAGCTTTGTGCTGCATTAGATAAACCGAATTGCATGGATGTAAACTCAAATAATCCAAACGGTGTGATGATGGCTGTTTTTTGTACATCTTCTGGTTCAACTGGAATTTGATGATATGCTCTGGTCATATCTATGGTACTAAAGATTTTTGCATTTGAAAGTTTGTGTGCAAAATCTTGCAGTTGAGATATAGGGTATTTGTCCGGGATCGTTTTAGCGTTCAAGCGTCGATAATCGCCAACAGGACGCCACTCTCCGTTGCTTTTCTTCACCATGTGTAAAGGGCTGGCCCAATTGCTTTTTGATGGCCTGCAAATCCCTTGTTCCATCAGATACTTAAATTCTTTTTTCGCTGCCTCTAATAGGGCTGGTGATAGTCTGCGGGCACGTTCCGTGACAGGTGGTCCTTTTGTTTCGATGCAGTGAGTCACAGAGTGTTTTTTTGTATCCGGTATTTTCATATTAGGCCTCATTAATGTAGGGTATTTGCTCAAGATGTCACGAAATTTCTGTGACGAGGAAATTGTTGTGAAATAATATGTTTGGACTGACGAAATTTTATTCACTGAGGGTGAAAATTAAAATAATCTTAAACACATCCAGTAAGCACTTATTAGGATAGATATATGCATATTATATGTTTTTTTAAATTTGCGAAGGAGCTTAAATTTAGAGTCAGTGGCTGGATCTGAGTGGCTCGGTTCTCCACTAAATGAGCGATGAATGCAGATTATGATGACCTACCTGATAAACGATTCTACAATATTTAAAATTTTGCTTGTTTATTTCATTTTTATTTTTTTCTATTTGCTTTCATTTTATGTTTTAATTCGGTACCTACCTAACATGTAATCTTTTTTCTTCTTTAACTTTTGAATTTTTATTTACTATGTATTTTATATATGCCAGAATGGGATTGCACTATCTTCCCAGTCCTGCTGGAGTAAAAACTTTAATTTTTTTTTTTTTTTAATGAACGGCCGGTAAAAGTCATAAAATACGATTTTGAGATATTACAGCAAACAGAAGGGCAAAGGGGAAATATAAGTTGAATATTTTATGTCGAGTCAGTACTTACTTGATAAAGGGGGTTTTTGATAGACTCATAAAAAATATGAAAGATAATATCTTTCTTCTTTCAATAATAATATTTTCGCTTAACGATGTAAAATTATTTCTAATCGACGTAAAACTTTTAATTTTCAATAATTCGCACACAAAATAGCATACGAGTAGTATTGGTTCTAATGATTACTTCGCTTTTTTTAATACCTTTCGTATAAAGTAAGTTGCCTTTAAAACTTGAAGACAATAAAAATAATGATTTTCATAGTAATATCTCACAGTCCTGATTATCAACCAGTTATAGTGAATCAATTATATTTGATAATAACATAATATAAAAGATTATTACATTATCAAAATACGAAAGATTTATCATTAGGTAAGTACATTTCATAATCGATAAAAACGTAACAAACTAAAAATTATATAGCCAGCGAGTTTCGCAACCTCTATAATTCTTTTTCTAAATCCACCGACAAATTAAACAGCCTTCTCCAATAGAAATAAATTCCTGAAAGCTGAGTACGGTTTCAGGTCCCCACTCTCTTCAGACAACTTATTTTTCAGAAATAAATCAAGTATTTCTTGGTAGAAAGCGCTCGCCCCGAGATAAATTCTTTGTTCTAGTCGCTGCGGTAATACCGATGGTTTGTGACCGATACCGTCATTGAAAAAACGCAAAGCCGTTTTTTAGCAAATTATAAAGAAAACGTTTCATTTTTATTTTTATTTTGTGTCAAGGGAACTAAGCGAACAAAAAACTAAGAGACATACAGATTAAAGATCGTCATTAATCAATCAATAATTCAATCAAATTAAACAGACACATTAAACAGCCTTCTCCAATAGAAATAAATTCCTGAAAGCTGAGTACGGTTTCAGGTCCCCACTCTCTTCAGACAACTTATTTTTCAGAAATAAATCAAGTATTTCTTGGTAGAAAGCGCTCGCCCCGAGATAAATTCTTTGTTCTAGTCGCTGCGGTAATACCGATGGTTTGTGACCGATACCGTCATTGAAAAAACGCAAAGCCGTTTTTTAGCAAATTATAAAGAAAACGTTTCATTTTTATTTTTATTTTGTGTCAAGGGAACTAAGCGAACAAAAAACTAAGAGACATACAGATTAAAGATCGTCATTAATCAATCAATAATTCAATCACATTTGAAAAAATATTTCACAGCAGTAAAACTGTAAAGTTATTTAACTTTTAATAGGTTTTTAACCTTCTATACGATTGAATCAAGTTCTTCTTTCTATTTCATAGTTAGAAGAAATAATAGCAATTATTTTCTTACAATGCTTTTAAAAAAAAAAATTATATATCAAAAACTCTTTAATAAACTATAGTTCCATATTTCATTCCTAAGTAATTTTTAATATTAAGTGGTGTTTAATATTAAGTCACGTTTAATATTAAGTCATATTTAATATTAGGTCATGTTTAAGTCGTGCGTAATATTGTTATATTTAATTTTAAGTCGTGTTTAATATTAAGTAACTTTTGATATCAAGGAATGACATTGCGTAGTCCAGTGGTAACGCTTTAGACTACCATTCCAAAGGTCGCAAATTTACACAATTAATTAATTAAAAATAATATATTTGTAGGTATATTTGCGGCACGTTCCAGAGTGGAAGATACTCTCAGTGTCGCCTTGCTGTAAGATTCAGAATTGAAACGTTGCTTGAAATGGCTTTAGCCGTGTTTTGTGACTAGATCTGAAAAGCCAGGTACTTCCCCACCTTCCTCTTCCCCATCTACTTCCCTTCCCCTCTTACCTTTAGCCTCACAACATACCCCAATTGGGAATGAAATAGTCTCATTGGCTCCAGACGGGAGCAGTTGCGATTCTTGCGAGGTATTAAAAATTAAAATAAATGCATGAAGTAAGTACACCGTAGATAGTGAATTAGATAGTAGCGTAATGTTTTTAGTATTATAAAAACTACATAAATAAACGCGTTTTTCCGCAGAAAAATAATGTATAGTCACGAAAAAGACCTAAAATGGCACGATATTTTCCTTTTTTTTAAATCACGAACCCAGATCATCATTTATTTTTATATGGTTGTCAAATAAAATAAAATAGCCATCTTATTTTATTCATTGCTATTTCACCCTGTCGTTTATAAACCCTCTATCAAAAAGCTAA
The DNA here is from genome assembly GCA_951813805.1 of Limnephilus auricula. Taxonomy (NCBI): domain Eukaryota; kingdom Metazoa; phylum Arthropoda; class Insecta; order Trichoptera; family Limnephilidae; genus Limnephilus; species Limnephilus auricula. Next base: position 8,474,292 of record OX638401.1, read on the forward strand.
GGAGTTCATGCGATGATCAGTTTAAGTTATGAAATGATGTTTTGAAAGTAAATTGAGCAAACAAAAAGAGTCAAAACAATTTCGCAAGGAGAACACGATAAATCACTCGACCATGTAGATTCTCGTAAATGTACGTGCTCGGAAAAATGACGAAAGAACCAAAGTGGACGTGTAAATTGACATACATACTGTTTATGATATTTTGATTTTAATCACGTTGAAGGAAAAAAAAATGCTTCAATCCGTGGGGGGTATTGTGAACGTGTTCATTTTAATTGGTAATTAAATGACAACTGAAACAAGAAGCAACAAAAAAATTAAACTGGTTCCGTGGTTCAAAATTTGCATTGCTTGTTATTTCTGTAATGAACAATTTTAAGATCGCAATATTATTTCAATCATAGGAAGTGCGCGTAAGACCCATTGATCAGCGGCTGAGAATTAAAGTTCCAAAGTGCTTTCAACTGTACAGGAAGGTTCCGATGAGAAAGGTCGATTATTCCCCATATCAATTTTATTAAACTAAAAATTTTATATCGATTTATTTCATTAAAAACTTGCTTTAATATATACATACATTCAAGCATTAAAAGTGCTCGATATGAATGATGATAAATTATTAAATATCGTGTACTTCTTGTAAGTATATTGTGATCATAAGTATTTATGATTTTTCAATAATGTCTAAACAAAATAAGTGTGTAAAAAAAATCTGAAATATTTTAGTTTGTAAGATCCTAAATAAATGGACAAAACGAAGGTATTTTCGTCACAAAACACGTTCTCGGATTTATTTTGTAATGATTTTAATTAAACTAAAATTAAAATTGTAAAAAGTGTATTTACTAGATTGTTTATTGATTTATTTTGATATAGGATTGTAAGATTTGAAATTTGTGTTGTATAATACAATATTTCGTTGGAAAATTTCACAAATCTGCCAACGACCAACGGTATAACCTTAGTATATTGAAAATAAACTTAGTTTTAAAAAATATAATTGCGTTTACCAGATAAAATAACAATCTTTAAAAACCAATTTATGTTTTTTTTTGTAAAAAAGAGTCAGTACGTCTAGAATTTGATTTAAAAAGGACAAATTTCCGGTATTGTCTGGTTATACCATCTTAAGTATCATTAAATGGTCCAAAAGATCAGCCATATCATTTGTTCCACGTTTTCTCAGTGGCAAGTTATCTGAAACGCTCGATTCATCCGTTGGCGCTGGTGTAGTTGGATATCACGTCAGCCATTATTCCCATGCAATGGCGAAAGTTTTTTTCAATAGTTTTATAATAATAGTAATTAACATATCTAAATGTTATTTTGTGCCTTCATGCTTCTCGAAAACGTATAGACATATGTTTCTAAGTGATAAAGAGATAAGAAACAAGTGGAGTGTGCCTTAAAAAAACATAAATATAAACCAACATAAAATTTTCGTATTTGCAATGAAAATTTTGTTTTATCAGATTGTATGTTGCATCTGGAATCTGTTAAAATCGTATGTTTGGTCTATTTAAATTTGAACGAAAAGCTATTTGGATAGCAATATAAACATAAATAAAAACCATTTCAAAACTTGAGTAAACCTCACTTCTCAACAATTTTGTTTAGAAATCGTTTGAGAATTGTCATTTATATTGAAATTCGAACATCTGTTGTTAAACAGGCTACAACTCCTAAACATTATTACTGACGATTGCGATATTTTAGGGCTCTGAGACATAGATGGCTCTAGCGTAGAGAGGTCATACGGTTTGTAGATATGTCCGACAGATGTCGGTAGTATAGAGGGTCGCCCCTACATGGTACCAAACGGGGAGCTGTGAGATTTCGAGAAACAGCGATATTTTGAGATTATATCGGAGAGGATGTTAGCCTTCAAGGACGTTCTACACCTACATAAACGTTCCTGATTGTAAGAGTTTTTAGTAAATAAATGACACGTGAATAAGGAGTTTTTATTATCAATACACTGCAAAGATTTAATTCTGGACTATTATAATATAATGTCATAAAATCTGAAACTAAGTTGTGTGTACTATGTGCGGAGTAGTTGCATCACGATATACAGTATTTTATAAATCACTTTCATGTTTTATTTTGAAAAAAATCGAAATTTGTTACTCCGCTTTTGCAGAAGTGAACTCGTTTTAATGTATTGTGTCAAAAGCTTTGAAAGCTTTGTGATTTATTACTGTTTCTGTAAATTCAACAATGTTCAAATAAGATTGACTTTTATTTTCGTAATTGAGTTGTCAGCAAGGAAAATTACATTTTTATCAACAACGACAATCATAAAATAATGTTAACAGCTAATACAGAAGTAAAAATAACAGAAATGTTTTTTAACATTATTATTATTATTTAGAAAACAGCCCCATAGGAATGTACAATTATTATGTACTCGTAATTGCTAAGTTTCATTCAGTTTCAACAATCTTTATGATTTTTAATTTTTTTTTAATAACTTAATGAGTAAAACCTTAAGCAGAGTCCCATCGAGACTAATGTCCTGGGCTTGATTTTTAGATGCGACCGAATCTTTTTGACGACAGATCACACCAAATTCAAGAGTTTTTATCTGCTTCATATAATCGTATTTTTATTTTAAAGTTAATAAGATAAGTAGGCAACCACTCAAATTAATTTTGCATGAATAAATGATAAATAAAAAATTATTATATTAATAAAAAATGCAGTCCTTGCGATTTTTGGAAACATTTTTCATCGTTGTACTAACGCATTCAATTCTATGTCGATGCTCTAAAACTGTTGAAACGGGGGATCTTTTCTTGCTCGCTTAAGTATATTTTGCTAGCCGTGTCAAAAAGATGTTTTCGCATGAGATGACTCGGTATTTTCCACGAGAGACTGGAAAATGAATGAATGATTCAGCGAATTCGGTCTCGAAAGTTCGACGGAACACGAAACAAACTGTTTTCAGACGCGTAACAAATGGTTTTCAAAAAATATTATGTTATGATGCTTTTATGAACGTAGGTACGTGTTTAGAGTTTTGATTTAATTTAATTCAGTACGTTTGCTTGTCAGTCACAATAACAAAAACAGAAGAAAGAGAAAATTTCGTTTAAAGTTCAGAAAAACAGTGCTCGTACTGAAATAAGTTGAAACATTTAAATATATCGAATTTAATATTCGTAAGTTGATGCAAATAAGCCTTTAAAACTGAGCATTTCTCTAGTTACATGTGTGTTCAATATTATTTAGGTATTACGTTTTTGTGAATAAGATCCATAAGCTTTGTGAGATTTAATTCTGTTCGATCGTATTACCAATCAGGAAGGTTAAAATGTATGTTAAGCCGATTTCGGTATCAGAATAAGAATAAAAAAGGGAAAACTTAATGGTTCAGACATGCAGAATTGAAGTACGAATAAAGCCCAACGTTCAAGCAGATAAAAGAGTTCAGGGAAGCCTAATGGAGTAATGGCACCATTAAGTTATACAAATACTTAAGTTTTTTAATAGAAGAGAATGTATGCATATAAAGAAATTAAGTATCGTGTACCAAAGACAATGTTGGGAAGTATTCATCCTCTCTGCCAACCAATGAGAGGAAATATAATGATGGTTGATGTAATAACTCTTCCTTCCTCTCTAGGGACGTATGTAACTGGGACCAATATTCTCCAGTACTACGGATGCTTATTGAACGACTTAGTTGAATCACAGTGATTGTTATTAATTACTATAGTTGGAAGACAAACGTCCTAAATTTTGTCTGCGGAGGTCTAGAATTATAATAACACTGCCCACCTACCTTCGGTTAATTTGGCACTTCTCGGAAACGAGACCACGTGACCCTAAGAGTCTATAGACAACTAAAATAATGTGAAAACTAATTATGATACATTACAGTTGGTAAGCTGTTTATAGCTATAAGCTCTTCACAATAAAGTATAACTGCCAACTATTTGTGTTGTTCATCAAAAACAAAACAAGGAAATAATAAACAGTTTCATTCAAAGCAAACAACACATTTTCAGAGTTGTGTCCAAATGGTTTCACGATAACACGTTTCCGCCGGGCACATCGACAACGGTTACCCAACGTTCCGCTGTGCAAAAACGCAATAAAAAAGCTCTCAGACCAGCCGGACGCGTATATTTTCGACGGACACTGCAATATTCACACAGACGGGGCCGTGCGGTACTCTACTGTCATTTGCAGTGATTAATTCTGTCCATTACCACTCGTTTATCGGGAGCATGACACCTTCTGTTATGTCCTGCGCTCCGGGCAGCACACGTGTTTTCATCATATAAAAATAGAACTATAACCATCACACCGTTTCCCGGCAGGGCTAGTTAGAGAGGAAAATCGGCAAAACAATTTCTTGCTTCATTCATATTCATACGTCATTTCATACATACTCTACAAATAGTATTTAGGTAAAGGTTGGAAAATACATTAGAAAGCATATTTTAATAAAGTTTGAGTATTTTTTAGATGTATTTATGTAGCTTTCAACCAAAGGAGCCTGAAGAAACTTGGATTCACCATCAACAATTTTGAATTAAAATCAAATCATCATTAAAAAGATAATCATTATTACAGCAAATCATCATATTTTTTAAGTGTAGAAATGTTTCACACAGTAATGGCGCCCGGGGCTCAAATTCGTGCCATTCGGACCTTTTCAAAACATAATACGGTCTAATTCGATAGATGGCTTGACCAATGCATCACAGAAATGCCTGCCTTATCGAGCTTGTATGAAACGCTCCAGAGACGGAAAAGAAGGAAAAATGTATGTCAAATATGCTCATTGATGCGACCGTTCACAAAGGCAAAGAGAAACTTCTAATTGAGAGAGACTTCTAATTGGCGAATGATGAGAATTGGAGATTACAGTGGCATATGTACAAGTATATACCATTTGCAATAGGAATGTTTTGATTGGTACCTGGAATTGGTATTTGAAAATGGTTAAACTGTTTAATTTTTGCCCACTTGGATGGATCGATAACACTCTGAATCGGGTAAAGCTAATTGCAAAATGATTGCAGCGATTGTGGTGGATGTTTCAGCGGTGATTTAAGGCAGCGATTAATTAAGTCGGGGATTGCGGCTTCAGCGGTTAGGTATTCAAATGTTAATGGGATTCCATCCAAATAAAAGGAATTTGTTCTCAAATTGGTAAACTTTTTAATTGGGCCAATTGAATGGCGATTAACTTTAAAAATCGCTATTATAAACCAAAGTGTGTTTACGAGTCGTATTATTTGTTATCAATGTCACTGTTACCGGAAGTATATGAAATCTAGGAATTGTATACAACTCCTAAGAAATGTATACAATTCCGAATTTAGGAAATGTATACAATATTGTTTTAAAAATTATTTAATACATACATATCCTGGGAAATGTATACATTTCCTAGGAATTGTATATAATTCCAATATCGTATTAGGAAATGTATAAAAATAATGCTTTCTGCAATAAAACACGTTGTTATATTTGTTATATTCTTATAAAGTTAAACTTTCATTTGGTAAGTAATCAGTCTGTTATTTAAGTAATTAACATGGTTTGTGATACAAAAAAGTGCCCCCTGTATAGCGCCTGCTCGCGTCAAGGCAAGAAAAACATCCCAGTTTTCAAGTAGTTTAGCGGCTATGCTAAGTTTGTGTAACATGATTTGTGATAGAAAAGAAAATGCCCCTTTATAGTTATATTATTATTAAATGTTTTACATTTCCGATTGCTATTTAGGAAATGTATAGATTTCCTAGGAAATGTGTCTAATATAATGACGACCGTCCGTGGTCGAGTGGTAACAACACTTGACTCCCAATCGGAAGGTTGCGGGTTCGAACCCGGCGTGCGCAAATAAATTTTATTTGATTAATTTGTGTTATTTCACAATTAATTAATAAAAATAATATATACTACATTTGCGGCTCGTTCCAGAGTGGAAGATACTGTCAGTATCGCCCTGGTGTAAGACCACCATTCAGAATTGAGACGTTGCTTAATAATGGCTTTAGCCGTGTTTAGTGACTAGATCTGAATAGCCAGGTACTTTCCTACCCTCCTCTTCCCCATCTCCTTCCCTTCCCCACTTTCCTTCAGCCTCACAACATACCCCAATTGGGGATGCCATAGTCTCACTGGCTCCAGACGGGAGCAGTTGGGACTCTTGTGAGGCATTCTCTATAAAAAAAAAAAAAAAAAAATTTCCCACATTTCCGGGCGATTTTAGGAACTACATACATTTCCAAGAAATTGAATACAATGACGGATTACATACATTTCCGTTAACATCACTAGCATTATTACCTACTAACATTGTTTTAATAAATTTACTGTTTTATTTTTATTGTATTATATTATGAAATATACTTTTTTATCAACTGTGTGTTTACTTGATATGCCGAGTTGCAAACTCAAATCTAAATCCATTATTAATTATGCTTGCCTACTACTGTAACAAAAGCTTGCGTTTTGTACGCAATGTTAGTAAACTGAGCGGAACAATTTACGTCACAAGAATGCAGTAAATAATTTAGTAATTGTGATGACGCTACTTGCATGTAAATATGTACATAATAGTATATAGCTATATATAGCATATTGAAGGACTGCAGACTCCTCAATGTAAGAGAGACGAATAAACGAGAGAACCTGATACATGATATTAATAATATTGGTAAATATGTTAATATTGGTATAAAATTGATATTATATGCAAATACGTTACGCTCGTAAAATATTTCCTTACCTCACTCTTGGTTGTCTGTAGAAAAAAATAGGATAAAACGGGGGTAAAAAAGGTAATAAACTAGGATAATATTCTATCCTCTTCGTATGTAAAACGGTACCTTCGTTCGTTTCGTGGTAATGGAACGTCGAAGCACGGGGATCCAAATACAGCTTAGAGATTTTATTATGCCCTCATTTCAAACCTATTCATAATAAATCAGATCTTTTTATGTATAGATATAAACTTACAACCACAGCATGAAATTTATTAAAACCCATGATTTAAAAGCAGATCACGTTGTTACATAAAAAAAACAAACACTTTTTAAACAAGAAAAAAACCACCCCGCCTACACATATAAAGTAATTACCAGTAGCTAAATAAAAAACATTATTTAAAAAGCCTAAAATAATGGCTATTGAGATAACAAACAGGTCTTAGAAATTACGCAGAATTTTCTCATGAAAAATAACGCATTAACAAAATAAAACGATAAATCATTTAAGAAAAAAATGTATCCCCATAAAAAATTCATGTTAGTTTTAATGATTCCTTTGCTAGAGCATGACAGACATTTTTAGATAAAAATGCCGCACGGCTTGCTCAAAGAACAACAAAAAATGGCCTTTGTGACATTCCTAAATAAGAGTTTCTGTTACATACTTAGTAATAGTTCAAGTCCAGCTCGGAGGCAAGATTTCAGGGAAGATATGCGAGTATCTTTGAGATCAGTGCAACTATCTTAAATTATATCCAAGTTTATTACACATTTGACCTACTTGCCTCTGAAGAATTGCATACAAATTTGCGCGACCATTATATTTACTGCCGCTTTGGATGCAATGGTTACGCGATCCGTGTTTATCACCATTCAGATGAGCTTTCTCTGTGACAATGTTAGATGTAAAACGATACCACATAATAATACTTCATAGTCTATTTTTGTCAATAAAACAATATAAACTGACAATAAATACGTAACGCCCACCCCGATATCATTCCTTTGTTAATGTATAGCCCTGCAAAATTTAAATGCATTTATTGCACAATTGCACAAACATAATATATAGCAATGGAAACTTAAAACTAAAAAAATTATGTAGCGACCACTAAAAATACATTGTGTATTATTTCCAAGGGTAATTAATATGAATTACATATTATATTAAAGTGAAATACACAAATCCACATTTTAACAAGGTATTGTAAATAGATAATAATGAACAAATAATAGTAATAACACTTAAGATTGTTTTAATAAAAAAATATTCCAATAGAAAGAAGATGGACTTGATTGTCTGAAACGGTACCGGTGTTATGAAAAATGATTCTGAATTAAGACCGATTGACCAGCGACTGAGAATAAAAGTTTAAAAATGCTTACATCTGTACAGGGAGGTTCCAATGACAAAGATCGATTATTCCCCGTATCATTTTTTTAAATTAAAAAATTTATATCAAATTATTTCATTCAAAACTTGCTTTAATACCTACATTTAAGTAAGAAATAAAAATGCTCAAAACGCAAGATGATAAATTACAAAATATCGTGTACTTGTTGTAAGTATTTTTTGATCATGAACATTTATAATTTTTCAATAATGTCTAAACAAAATAAGTGTGTAAAAAACATTTGAAATATTTTAGTTTGTAAGGCTTTAAATAAATAGATAAACTGAGGTATTTTTGTCACAATACACGTTCTTAGATTTAAATAAAATTAAAATTCTAAAAATCTGTGTTGATTATATGATTTGAAATTTGTGTTGTTTAATAGAATCTATCGTTTGAAAATTGAACAAATCTGCCAACGACCAATGGTATAACCTTAGTATATTAAAAATACACAGTTTTTCAAAATTTTAAAACTGCATGTACAAGATAAAATAACAATCTTTCAAAATCAATTTATGATTTTTTGTAAAGAAGAGTCAATACGTCTAGAATTTGATTTAAAAAGGACTAATTTCCGGTATTCTCTGGTAATACCCTCTTAAACGAATTATTTTTAATTGTAATTATTAACAATATCTACTAACCAACCTCGTTTAAAAGCCAGCAATCGGGTACTAACGGTCTGACGGAAAAAATTTATTTATGTTTTAATTAATGATGCTATATTAGCGGCACTCAATCGAAAATCTTAAACAGAAAAATCAGAGAAATATACGGTGACATCTAAGAAAGATTCCAAGAAGTGAGTTTTAAGTTAATTCATACAATATTAGCGACTCTCAAGCTAAAATTTGAAACAGAAAAATCAGAAAAAAAATCGGCCACATGTCACATCTAAAAATCGAACCCGGGACATTAGATTGCCGGGTTCCCAGATGTGACCGTATCTTTTTCTGATTTTTCTGCTTCAGATTTCCGATTGAGTGTCGCTTATTAATAAAATATTACAATTTGAGGTTTTACTCATTGTTAAAAATAAAAAGAAATATATTATTTATTCCCCACCAGGAGGGAGGTTTTGTTTAACGTGAACACCTATCGGTATTTCTGCTCGACTTCTTGTCTGAAAATCAATAATAATAATATTACGTACAACACTCTTAGAATTGCTTAGAATAATAATACTTGATTCATATAAATATGAAAATATTACCAATTATTATTTCGGCTACCGGCATTACATCTAGTTCTCTCATTAAAAATTTAGGCGTATTAGATTTGTCAAAGAATTTATATATAAAAATGCAAAAATCAGTCATTTTAAATACATGTAGGATTACGAAAGATTTTTTAAATATTTATATTGAGGAATCAGTAGGATTTATCGGTCCAATTAGGAATTCTACCGAGCCGAACCCTGTGATATGAAAATATCTGGAATCGGTTAATTATTTTTCCATTTAATAGTCTGGTAGGTTAACATGTTGTTCTTGTATTGTTTTGTATTAATTATACTTGCATAGCGAGGATTTACTAGATGATCATTTGTGAAAAAGGGTTAAGTTTTTCTTGTGCGGAATATTTAACCCGGACATAAAGTCTGGTGAAATATACTGTATATAGAAACGTTACTGCGAGACTAAGCAGAATTAAAATAAAGTGAGTATAAAACATTACCTTTATGGTAAGAAAGGTATTGGTTTCCATTAAAGTATTTACGCAGATCGGTGTTAACGGGTCTCCGATTTTAACTTACAAATGGAGAAATTGTAAGTGACTTTTTCTCACGAACATTGAATTTATTAGGTCATCATCGATTAATTTCAAAGGACTAACTAACTTCGTTCTATCCTACCCGTTTGGACAGGCAAAGGATAAAGTACACTCTTTAGGCAAATACAAAATACGCTAACATTTCGATTTTTTTCACATTCCCACAAACTTTATTTTTCCAAAATTTGACAAGATCTGACATAATAATTCAATGCAGATGATCGTGGTATGTTTAAAATGAAACCATTAATAGATATTTGTATATTCTAAGTAAAAAATTGAACTTAAATAAAATAATATTAATACATCACAAGAAGAACACAAAACGGTCACGACTCGGACTCTAACGCAGGATCTCTTGTTTTACCGGGACAAACTCCTTTACCAACTTGGCCAGTGCGACCTTTTTGTCATTTTTGTTGATGTGATGAATCAAAATCAAGGCTTTGGCCCTGTGACACTAGACATTTCCAACCATATCCCTGGTTGGAGTCCCAGTTGAAACCTTTACCTTTTTAATTTGTTATAATTTTTTTTTGTCTTGTTCTTTTTCATATTTTCGTATAGATTTGTAAGCATTATCTTCTTCTTCAAAGATATATACATTGATGTGTACAACCTTCAAAAGTTATGAAAACTAGATTTTATTTATTTTTTAAACTTTTTAACGTAAATTATAATAGTTCCATTAATGAAGACAATATTAGCGATACTCAATCGAAAATCTGAAAAATAATAATAAATATTACCAAATCGGAATGGGATACATTAGCTCAATGGTGAGAGCATCTGTCCGGAAAGCCGAAGATCCTGGGTTCGAGTCCCAAATGTATCCGTAATTATAATATTATAAAACAAGACTTATTCCAATAAAAACAGATTTTACAGAATTCAGAACGTTGTAACTTTAAACCCAGAGTCAGTGAAAATTATCGACTATATAAAAATGACTAATATAAATTATGTATATTAAAGTTCGATTTTAACGTGAGCCGGTAATAAACACACCATGAAGGGATAGATAACGCGCGGGCCACGGGCTCGTAGTGCGCCCGTAGAGGCTCGTAGCAGCTCGAAGCGGGCTGGCGTAGGGCGTAGCAGGTATGCGCCCTGCTCCCCCGGCGGCAGTATTTTATCGTTCCACTACACTTTATGAGAACATTATTCAGCAGAAGCCGGTTATCGGCACCGCACGAGAACAAACACAATTTTGAGGGAATATGATAAAAACAAACGAAAACTGGTAATAATTAGAAGGAAAATTATCAGCCGTAGACAACATAATAATTTGTTTCTTAAAAATTTAATATAAACCAAATTTAATAATGTATTTTCATGAAGTTCAAGTGATTTATTTTTTTATTATTGTGGCAGCTGTTTCGGCGTTCAGGGCCATTTTCAAACTGTGGTTAGACCACTTTGAGACGACTTATTTATATATCAATATCAATAGTAAAATGTTAAACCTTTACAGCCTTACTAATAAAAACACTCCGCGGCCGTTAAACGGTGTTTCTGTAGCACGTTGTGTAAAGTCTGTACATTTCGTTTTTCAAATTCTTACTAAACAAAATATATGGTTTTGATCTGACAACGTCGCCATTTTACCAGCCTTACTAATAAACTTTCTGAAAATTTTGTACAATGGTCAAACAACCATGTATGAAGAATCCTTACTAATTAAGAACTGACAAAAAATTGTTAATGGAAAGATATGTACATTGCTTACACGGCCAAGGAGGGTAGTTTATCTGTTGTATATATTTGTTCCATTTGTAATTTTCAACGAATTTCGATTTTTTTTTTAATGACCTATATTTATGTTACCATTGAAATATGACTATGGAAGACATGAAACGCAGGCAATTTACGTAATTGCATTCTACATATAACTAAAACTAATTAATTTGCACAACTTTGTATACCTACAAAGTGTTGTGCATATTAAGTTAACTTTACTATATTTTAACACAAACGTGCCCTCAATAGGGTAGTAAAACAAAGAAATAACAAATATGTTATATTCAATAAATGTTATGTTATGTTTTGTTTTTTGTATAATTGATAATATATTGCCTCAGTGAAGGCATAACTAACTAACTAACTAACCATCACGCCGTTTCCCCGCAGGAGTAGGCAGAGAGGACGGACCGCCAAACAACTCGGTCTTGGCACACACTCCTTGCCTCATTCACATTCATACATCTTCTCATACATACTCTTCTATTAGTATGACTCTTGACATGGCCTAACTCAAGTATCTGATTTACTTGATGGTGCTACGTCTTTCTTGGGGTCCTCGGCATTTTCTACCATTCACATTCGCTACTGCTAGCTTCGCTTCTGTGGACAACTTTTTGTTGGCTTCAACGGCGTTCAATCCTCCATTAATGGAGTTACCTGCATTCACCCTTCTTTCAATATCCCTATAAGCCTTCCCATCTCTCGTAAACATACTTCCCAAATATACAAACTCATTCACCTTCTCCAAGTATTCATCATTCGCAACAATACTGCACACTGTTTTCGTACTCTCTCTTTCAAACACCATGACTTTAGACTTACATTCATCATTAATTCATTCTTCATACATACTTCGTTTATCCTAGAAACGAGAGACTGCAGATTTTCTATACTGTTAGAAATCAGCACCGCATCATCAGCATACAACAGGCAACATACTATCAGATTATTCAAGTTTGCGCCAATTTTGAACTCAAATAATTAGATATGTGTCAAAGCTACAACTGATTATAAATTATAAGATAATGTATGTGTTTCACGTTCAAATATAAACTTTAAAGTCGTTTTGTCAAGTAAAAACCAAAGATTAAATTAATTTCTTTATATACGTACATATATAGATTGTCTCTTTATCGTTTTTTAATGTTGGTTATTTGATAAAATGAATATATTTTGTACAAAATAAACAATGGCTAAAAAGGCAAATTTCTCGGTTGGGTAAACATTCCTCAGACAGTGAGGGATATTTTGCCCGGGGCAAATAAGTAAAGTAAAGTTCTGGAGAAAGATATTAAACAAATAATACTCGCAGATTTATTTGGAAGCTTTCAAGGGTTCTCCTAATGTATGCGCATACTTAAATTCCACATTAAATATTATTTAATTTAGACGTTATTTTTAAGATTTCAAATAATTTCTTAGAATTCTAAAGTTGTCGAGAAATTGTAATAAGCATAAAAAGAGTTTAATGAAAGTTAGTTAGGGAAAAGGATCAGTAAAATGTAAGACTTTCTGCTTTCAAATGCATTTATTTTGGGTTGATTCAAAGCACTGGGGAGAAAGTTCTGGGGAGGAAAAAGGTATGAAGCGTGGGTAGGAATCAGGGGGTCAACATGTCCAAGGGTCACGGACGCATGAATCCATCCCTCCCATTGCGGTGTAAGGCGATGTATCGAGAGAGTCCTGCTGGAGAGGCCAAATGGTCTCCATAAATCAGTCTCTCCCGATCCGGCCCACCACGCGGGGAAAGTAAATAGTTCCCGCGGCGACGGTACCGATACCCGCCGACCATGTAGATATTGTGTTTCTAAAAGCCCTACAGGCGTTTAATTTTAGAACCAAGAAGTGATTGTAAATTGGAAAAGAGCATAATACCTAGTTTTTTAACTGTTAATTCATGGTGGAATTCCATTGTATTAGATATGAAATTATACAATTTTTTTCACTTTGTTCCACTTGTTTATTTACACCAGGACCGGGTTCGTCTTACTACGGACATTTTCAGACTGATAGTTGAAATACTGGTAGTTGTATAAATTCCGTAGCATAAGAATTTCAACTACCAGTCTGAAAATGTCCGTAGTAGGACGAAACCGGTCCTGGTGTAAATAAACAAGTGGAACAAAGAGAAAAAAAAATGTTTAATTTCATATCTAAGCATAATAACAACTATAAAAAAACACAACAATAAAATTATCACAATCGGCTTTTAATGGATTTATTGGCGTAAAGGGGATACAAAAATACAATCGGTAAAATAAAAAAATTATGAATAGTATTCAAAGCATCTTTGCGTATAGATGGGAGAGTTATTTATATGGAACCGTCTTACATTTTGAATTCAAAAGTTTAAGGTTTCTGCAGAGAGCTTTAAGGTAGATTCAGACTGGACGACGTACGTACGCATCGCTACGCCAAACAATGCTTAGCAACCCATACATTTTCTATGAAAATGGCCACAGACATCGCACGTCGCGATGCGTGTGGCCAATGTGATTCTAAAACATAAATTTTCATGAAAAAATTTTCATTTGAAAATCTATGGTTGCTAGTAGCCCAGATATTGTTAGGCGTAGCGATGCATACGTACGTCGACCCAGTCTGAATCTACCATTATCATCGGTGTAGAATACTCAACAAAGGGTCTTCCCGGGAGAGTATTTAGAAACGCGTAAATTCCATAAAAGTGTGTTTTATTTAGCCATTATCCGGCTTAGCTTAGCACCGAATTTCAATAGGGTTCACAAATCGTTAAAATTTAATGGCTTATGAGGAATGGAATATCCAAAGAATAATATGATTACGCAATAAAAAGTAATTTATAATCGCTGTAACGTTTCTAATATCTACACAATTGCCATGTTTGGAAAGGCAGATAAGAAGTAATGGTCATCTACACTGTGTTCATGACACAAATTTTAATTTTAAATGGAACTTACAAGCAAATTATTTTAAATAGCGCAGGTTTTAATGTATTTGCGCACACCGAAAGCGGTTTAAATTGTTTCGAAATAGTTTCGTACACATTCCCACAGCCCGCCCCCTTTTTTTTTAAGGCGGAGACGGTTTACAAGCAGTTCCCGTGAGCACTTAGGCCATAGGCCCATTGTGCTATCTCCCATTTTACCTCAATCCTTTAATAACAACCCAGTCCCTTTAATAAAGTTCACCAGGGTTGTCATTGGATATGTGGCTATGTCTTCTGTTCTATTGTATGTCTCCCCAGGTATCTGAGCCTAGTTCCCACCAGGGCAGGACATTGGCACCATAGGTGAATTGGAGTCTCTCCATCCTCTTCAAATTTTCTGCATACATTGGTGTTTTCCACTCCCAATATCTGCATGTGTCTCCTGAGATGGCAGTGTCCCGTTAAAAGTCCTAACAGTTCCCTCAGCGAGTACAGCACCCCCTTACTCCGCAATAGTTTTTAATATAGTTATAGAAGTTCCCTTTCGAACCAAAATCTCTTGTCAATTTAACAGATTAAAAAATTTATAAATATGTGATTAATTGGGTCAGGAAGAAGTTACATCAAAAACCACAAGACATTTCGAATCTGAATAGTTTTCCTTAGTAACTACTTAGATACACATATTATGATTTAGGCTTTTATAAGACGTAGATATTACACCTGGCCAGCTGTCTGTGGGAAAATACCGATCAAAATAGATAGATATCTACATCATGAAATAAATACAGAATGATCGTCGTAAAATAAAAATTTCTTTCACAAATCGTAAAACGCAACTCACAAAGAGAAATAAAATTGGATGCACGTCGTAAAATTCCGTTAAAGACGTAACTATAAAATAACGGAATGACTACGAATAGGAATTGCAGGTACTCAGTAACACGAACAAAACAATGTAAAACTCCGATAACAGAGTGGGGGATTTTATTAACTCCAGTTCATGATGCAGAAGCTGCTACCAGGACAAATGGGTTGTAGTCGGTTGAGTGTTTTTGGCTTAATATTAATCATTATTTAAGATTTTCTATAACTCTTTCTTGTTACCGTTTCTAGGGTTAATACATAGAATTTCTATAATACTTTCTTGTTACCGTTTGTAGGGTTAATATGTAGCTCCAATCTGTTAGATAGCATTTCTATGATACTTTATTGTTACCGTTTTTAGGGTTGATACATAGAATTTATATAATTCTTACTTGTTACCGTTTCAAGAGTTAATAACTCAGGTGCGGGGCATATGTCATTCCTATGTCTACCTAGGTTAAATTGTCGTAAAAACGAGCGTATGTGCCCAAGCGGTCAATATGTAGCAGCAATTTGTTAGATAGTATTTCTATAATACTTACTTGTTACCGTTTCTAGGGTTAATATGTAGCTCCAATCTGTTGGATCTTATTTCTATAATACTTTCTTGTTACCGTTTCTAGGGTTAATACATAGAATTTATATAATTTTTACTTGTTACCGTTTCTAGGGTTAATATGTAGAAGAAATTTGATAGATAGTTTTTCTATAATATTTTCTTGTTACCGTTTCTAGGGTTAATATGTAGCTCCAAACTGTTATATAGTATTTCTATAATACTTTCTTGTAACCGTTTCTAGGGTTAATATGTAGCTCAAATCTGTTAGATAGTATTTCTATAATACTTTCTTATTACCGTTTCTAGTTAAAAATTGATGTTAAATAGACTACAGGTATTAAATAATCATAGGCATAAATTTGTATTAAATTAAAACAAATAACTTTGTTTAAACCACTAATATAATCACAATTACCTAATATATTAGTGGTTTAAACAAAGTTATTTGTTTTAATTTAATTCAAAATGACGCCACAAATGATTTTGCGAAGTTTGAAGAAATAAATTTGTATGTTTAAAAATAAACATTTGACGATTTATATAGTTATATATCCCATTTATGTGAAAAATCACCTCAAGGACAATGCAATCCATATAGTTTAACAAAGCATTTGATAATACCGGTGATTCCAGACATTATTTGGAAAAAAAAATCATTTATGTAAATTTTTTACTCCAAATATATTCAGAAAACACTGGTTAAAGTAAGTCAAGTGCGTCCCTTAACACCCTGTATAAATATAATAATTTACATATGTATCAGCGTATTGTTATACCTATATTGTGTGCGTTTTATTTCAATTTTATTTGAATGATATACCTACACCTACTTTCCATTCAGGATTTCGGTTCGAACAAAATTGCCACCGTACAAATAAAAAACTAACATCTCAGTATTCGTTATACGAATATATACGTTATTGTTTAGTGCTCTTATTTTTCTTAGTGTTATTTAGCAAACAGTCTAAATCTCATCAAAAAACTTAAGTTAACGCTTTATTGGGAAAACTTAAAAGCTAAAAATACCTGATTTTCCACAGAATCCATATAATTCTCGTACGTCCGTCAATTTGTTCTCATTATGTTCGAGGAACGATGAATTCGTTGGCCATATCCGGGCCAAAAGTGATAAAAGCGATCCAATAAAAGGCTGTAAATGAGGGAATGATTAAGAAATGAAGAGCACTTCGGGACCAGCCAGGAAAGCCAATACATCACTCCCTCTACTGCGGTACTAAACTACTGCTAAAAACAGATTGGAAACGTTCACCTTGACAGATGGCTATACAAAACCTACATAAATCCCGCAGAGACACCTTCCATACTATCATTAGACCTCTAAGAAACGTTTTTAATCAACATAAAACTGTGCGCCACGAAAAACAGAAGAGCTACACAAAATAAAAATAAAAACTAGCACTTTTTGCGGTTAATTTAGAGACGGAAAACTGGAACACCGCGCCCAAGATGTGGAAAATGCAAAATTTCTTAAAGAATGAAGATTTTGCTTTTTTTCCCTTTATTCATAAAATATTTTTGTATGCAGTTTTTTTACATTCTTTACGACTCACACTAGACACTTGCCAGTATTATGTTAGTTAAAATTTGTATATATACTTATATATTTATATATATATATATTTTTTTTTTATACAATTATTAATAACTGTTAATTTGTGGTATGTTGATTGAAGATACATTATTTGCATCCGTGATAAAATATATGTAATATTGAAGAAAAATAATAAGAAACCTAACCTTTAATTAGTATTATGCCGCGTGGTACTTCCTCCTTCTTTAGCTAAAATATCGGTAACGCTGTCCGAAAACATTCGCTAATCAAGGAGGAAGCGCATCAAGCGCAAAAAAATATTACGATGATACTTTTGGCCGTAAAAATCTCAAACATAACTAACCTATTATTTACGTGTTCGGTTTTTTTTACTGTTCTGTATTATTCGAACACGATAATACTTTTGGCCGTGAAAACCTCAAACCATATCAAACTTAACGCACTTTGGGCCATAAAAAATCTCAAAGCATCTTTAACCTAACATTATATTTATGTTCTGTTTTTCACTGTTCTATTTTATTTAATCACGATAATACTTTTGGGCGTAAAAATCTCAAATCATATCTAACGTAACGTAACCTAACCTTACATACCTACATGTTATTTTTTCAGTGTTTTGTTTTATTTAATCACGATAATACTTTTGGCCGTGACAATCTCAAATCATATGTAACGTAACATAACCTAACCTCACATACCTATGTTATTTTTTCAGTGTTCTGTTTTATTCAATCACGATAATACCTTTGGCCGTAAAAATATCTAATCATATTTAACGCAACGTAACCTAACCTTACATATTGTGTTGTGTTTTATTGGTTCATACTAAGGTAATAAATACTTCTATTTTCAATCAATGATTATGTGGATACTGGTTAACCTTGTTAATTTATATTTAATACATTGACGACAACAGACATAATATCATCATAAATGGTAAATATAACAATTTTGGAAAATATTTTATAAAATATGCATAATATATCGTTAATAAAGTTGTCTATAGACTGAAGATATATTATTTATACAAATAATGAATTTGTGATTATGTTCAATTTTGTTATTTATATTCTATATATTTCTGATAAGAAGAAACTAGATATTATAAATGTAAATGTAAACATAATTAAAAGCATTTTAAGATAATTTTGTTAATTGGTGTAAGGAAGTCAAATTACAAAGTAGAATTCTTAATAAAACATTTCTCATTAACATTTATATGGGGAAGCAACATTCAAAAATATCTAGTAGCGAAATTTAAATATCTTTAATTTAAATAAAACAGCAATAATAATAAAAAATATTTGTAGTACTTTGGTTAGAACAAGAAAATATAGAATTCATGAATAATAAATTGGGTTAACTTTTCAATTTGGGAGCAGGGTACGGGTACTGCCGCCCCGGGAACCATTTATTGGATAACTAACACCTCCACCATAAATCATCCGAAGTGGTTCGCTACGTTTGGTGACTTGCAGGGCTGTCCGGATTGGGGATGAGGTTTGTCTGTATTTTGCCGGCAGATGCATCTGTCCCCCAACTGCGTGATACCTTATAAGCTCTCCAGCAGGATTCTAGGAACATCGCCTAACACCACAGTATGAGGAATAGATTCATTAGTTCTTTACTCCTGAACACACTGACCACCAGATTCCTATCTCAAACCTTTTTTCTTCTTCCTAGAATTTTCTCTTCTTCCTTTCCTAAAAAGAGCCTGCATACAGCATCTCAAAAGATGGCATAGGCCATGAGGGGAATTATTTTTCTCAGGGCCACTTTGTGGAGGTAATATAAAAAAATATATATTCAACTTATCAGCTTCGTTCAAAGAATACAAAAAAAAGTCAGAGGCGTGTTCAAACAATGACGTCAATCTCCACCATTGGTCTAAAACAAGTTAGATATGGCGTAGGATAGAGAAACAAAAATACTATTGACAGCTGCAAAGGGTCTGAAGCATACACGAGAGTAACCCATACATTTGTGAATAAATGTATTTAGTTTTGCAACAAAAACGGCAATCTCCATCACAAATTGCAGGGTACGGAACATAAACGGCAGTATCTCTTTGGGCCAATCGGAGAGACAGAACAAAAACGGCAATCTCCATATATTTATTGAAGATAACTAAATAACTTTCCATTTAAACGCAATAAAATATACGCAGAATGTAACTAATGGAAACAATTAATAACAAAAAGTATGATTTTTTGTTCATAGCAGGGCAAAATAACTAAAAAAACATTTTTTTGCGTATTACTTACTCAAAATGAAAATAATTGGAGTTTGCCGTCTTTGTTTCTACACGCCTCCCATCTACATAGTACATATACATAGCTTGAATTCATATTTTTATATATTTTATTTTATTTTTTATAATGAATACCTCACAAGAGTCCCAACTGCTCCCGTCTGGAGCCTGTGAGACTATGGCATCCCCAATTGGGGTATGTTATGAGGCTGAAGGTAAGTGGGGAAGCGAAGGAGACGAGGAAGAGGAAAGTGGGGAAGTACCTGGCTATTCAGATCTAGTCACTAAACACGGCTAAAGCCATTTCAAGCAACGTTTCAATTCTGAATGGTGGTCTTACACCAGGGCGATACTAAGAGTATCTTCCACTCTGGAACGTGCCGCAAATATAACATATATTATTTTAAATAATTAATTGTGAAATAACACAAATCAATTAAATAAAATGTATTTGCGCACGCCGGGTTCGAACCCGCGGCCTTCGGAATGGGAGTCTAACGCCCTACCGCTGGACTATGCCGGCCGTCTATATACATAACTCAATGGAAATACTATTGGAAAATCACTGTTACCGTTATTTACATTGTTTAATTATATAAGTCCAACAGGTCTAATGCGTCGAGTTAGCAAAGGCATTCCAGTTTCAATCCTTCTCAAGTCCTCCACCATAGTACTTGCTATAATTACAGGATCAAATTGAATGAGGTGGTTAGGAAGCTGAAGTAGCAATCGGACGTATCGAGTTTCACACCTACAACAGATAACATTTTCGTATAATTTAGTGCAGGCGCTGGATGGAGTTTAGTGTGGTTAACATAGTTTTGAACTCGGAAAAGCATTCTGAACATAGTTATGGTTCTGGATGTTGCCAGGAGGTTTATTGGTTCATTTTTTTACACCCCATCCCCTTATCTGTCAAGTAAATGGACTGAACAAATGCTTTGGAACCTTTGCTAACTGGTATTTATTATGGACCGGTATACATTCTCAGTCCGTATTCTTGCTATGTACGACATTCCGTGCTCAAATTTAAGCGGACTAAATCGGCCGCTTAAGCCTTGGTAAGCCGCAGAATAGTTCAATTTTTAGACGTCGAAGTGCTAGTAGTTTTAGACGTCGAAGTCGCAATTTAATGCAAAGTCGGAATTTAATGAAAAGTTGCAATTTAATGTAAAGTCGCAATTTAATGCAAAGTCGCAATTTAATGCCAAGTCGCGATTTTATGCAAATCTACCGAATCTACCAATCTATCTCACCGAAATTTAAGTAAATTGCATAATTTATCAGTATGGACTCTTATATTCACCGAGGTATGAAGAATATAAACGTTATTAATTGATAATCGATCTAAAATAGTCTGGTAAGGGATTTTAAATTTTAACGTCAGGTTAGCTTATTTTCAGCAGTTGGTTAGTTATAATTATGTAAACTGACCGCAGCAAAACAAATAATATTTGAAATTAGTGTACTCGCATATAGCATCATGCTGATTGGAGTGGGGAACTTTAACAAAGAAAGTCTCGTAAAATAAACCCACACTAAAAACAAATCGTTTTTGAAAGATCGCGATCACGACACCGCGATCTCCCGGTGCATAGACAAGTCCCGATAACGAAGATAGCAGAGAGCATAGATATACCACTCACGTAGACAGTTGTTTTATTTTTCTAAGAAAAAAAAAATATTCCTCTAATAAAGTCATATAGAGACAATATATAAATTATAGGTGACATCTAGGCTTTCGACCTATATACGGATTATGTTCCAACCCGTGATAATCTCGACATTCCAACCAAGCCGGATCTAGAATCAACTGATATATCTGGCCTATGTAAACTTTATGTACCAGAAAAGAAATAAATAAATAAATACAAATATTTTCAAGATTCAGTGTGCTACTTGCTCTTATATTATGTAATATGCACAAATACTATTATTATCTCCGATATATGTGGTTGGGAAGAGGGGGTGGCAGCCCACAATATGGATACTCTGAAACTATTTGCTCGGCAGATTAGCATTGAGCGGATTGACGGCAGTGCCAGCTAGAAATGTCAACATCTTTTGAATAAACCTCCGACGTATTTACGTTTCAACGTCACCGGGAAAAGGTTAAGCGGTATAAAAATTCCACACTGAATTTCAACTGGCAGGCCTCACCGAGAGTGGCCGGGAAAAACCCTAAACGTTTATGTAAAGTGACATGTTTTGATATTAGTTCTAGTTGTAGGAATGGTAGGCCTGAGCAAGATTAGAAAAGCATTATTTTGAATTTAAAAAATGAGGTTCACAAATATTTCAGTGAGACAAATTATAAAAAAAATAATAACTTAAATTGTAGTGTTTGTTTTAACACTAAAAAAGAAGTGGCCATAATCACTCGATGTTGATATTTTTTGAGCTTATGATTGTTTTTATGGAACAATACGTTTTCGATTTGTATTTGAGTTTTTACACCTGAAAAGATTTATCCCTCCACATATTCTATTTTATTGAATCCCATATATTTTATGGACTAATAAAATTTTGGTTGATCAGTTTTCAGTTTTAAAGTATTTTTATAAAGTAGATAGGAGAAATCAATGATGATTCTGATCAGAATTGTGGCTAAATTTAGTCACATTAAACGAAGTTGAAATGAAAATTAAATATTCGTGGAAAATAGTACTAACGTAAATACTATACATAAGATCTTTCTCGTTTGTTAGTGCAAAACATGATTAAAATTCATTCCGTTAAATTCTCTAAAAATTTCATAAATCTCTGTTTTCCCGGTTTCCGGCCTGAGGACCCCCTGCCACCGCAAGAAGAAAACAAACAAATGTTTGAACAAAAAAACTTTTTCTCTGAAAAATTGCTAACATTGGATAGCATCTGAGTGGCCTTGGCAAGAAGATATATTATTATAGTTATCTCACCAGTACAATATTTAAAAAACACACCAATATTATATTTGTGCATATCTATTGTATAGTCGATTGTTAGTTGATTTTAGTAAATAGTTTATTTTTGATTTTGACCTACTGCAAGTAAAGCTCTCGTCGAATCCTTACTTAAATGTGATTTGTAATTAAATCAAACATAATATACCTTCCCTAAAATATTTAAAAAATAAGAACTTAAACATAGATTGTATGTTTAATTTATACGCGGGTTCGAAAACAAAGACTTTTATTCGGAGAACAAAACTCTTCTAGGTACCTACGCTTTATCCTCGCTTAAAAGGACGATTCATCTAGCAATCAGGTATTGAGCCTATAGCTTGTTATGCATATTTGCTGGATCAAGGCTATGCATCTGCATATATAGGCTGCCTGTGATACGTCATTCGGTACGTAGCAGGGAATCGGCCACTGATTTGTTGATTTACGAATTGCGTAACCGATACGAGATGTACGATTTCCTCCGTTCGTAGACAAAGATGCCGTATTACGTCTGAGCGATAAAGGCTCCGTCAAACAGAAGGCGTACTTACCGCGCGTCAAGGCGTCAGCGTAACGTCGCGTACTTTCTATTTGAACGGCTTCGACGCGCAAGCCAAAGCGTTCGGCGTCAGTCACTGTCAGTCGGTTTTCGCCACGATGTCCAGCGATTCAGATAAAGATAAGTTGTTACTGCTGTGTGCATTATCACGTTCCCGTAGTAATAGAATATGGGTGCATGATATTAATAAGAAGAGGAAAGAATTTGGAGAATATCATCGTTTATTCCGCGAGCTTTCATCACATGAAAATCGCTTCTTTCAATACTTACGTATGTCACGAGAGTGCTTCGAAGAATTGCATTCCTTTCTGCAACACCAAATAAGCAAATGCACCACAAATGCAACTGTTCCTCGTGTCATGCAAACAAGGATGTTTTTGGACACATTCAATTAACTTTTCAGCAACCATTTTTACCACAGTCAAACAAGAACTCCCGGCGTCAAAGGAAATTTTGTAACAAAAATACAACGTGGCGTTCTGCCGCAGCGGCAGAGTTTCGCGTATTGCTACACGCTCGCTCTGTTTGACCGGTTTAGGCATGTTCAGTACGATACAACGTAGCGTTATACCTCCGGGACGTTTTAACGCCTTGACGCGCGTAAGTACGCCTCCCGTTTGACGGAGCCTTAAAGTATTCAATCTCGCGCGGTTCGTCTCGTTAAAGATCTTAAAATCGCTAAAGATCTTAAATTGTATATTCTTGCAATCAATCAATAATTTCCGACAAACGAAAATTGGTTACAAACGATTTATCAACCCTTCAAGGAAACGTAGCGATACGTGATTGCCTGTCATGTAAAATGAGAAAAAAAACATATAAAAAGTTCGAAATGATAGACGATGTTCGTGCACGGAGAAAGATGTTATTCTAAAATACGTTCATTTCATCCGTAAAAACGGTTAAAAACGGGAGTGAAGTTCTAACGAACAAATTAACAATGTTTCAATGTTTATTGGCGGGAAAATGTAAGAATAATTTGTTGGTATACATACGAAATTACGTACACCAACAAGTTATTCTTACATGTTCCCGCCAATAAACATTGAAACCTTCTTAATTTGTTCGTAAGAATTTCAGTCAACCGTTTTTACGAATAAAATGATCGTATTTTATAATAACATTTTTCTCCGTGTGGTTTGGTAGGATAAGGAAATAGGAAATAGAAGTTCACACCTCTCAAATATATTTGCAAAATGGTGAATTACCTTGGGTATGATGATTGCTCCAACCAAAAACAATTGGATGTTCAGTTGAATTTTAAATCAATTAATTTTTCACATACCGCTGAAATGGGATTTATTAGCCATTGCAGTTTTTCGGCCCAACAAAGTAAAATTGGTTTGTTTGCATTTTTAATCTAACCTGGAATGGTATGCAATTTCGAACAATTGTATGCGGAACAAAGCGATAAATTGGATCAATGCAGGTTTTGTTAAAACCATGAATAATTAAGAACTTTTGAAATTTAAATGATTTATACACTAGCACGCAATTTTACACAATGAAAATAATTATTAAATGAAATATAATTTCAATAATCTAATTACAAACACTCCATTCTATGAAACAGGGAAAAATAATGTTTACTCGCGAAATTAATACGCCATACATTATGTAAATAAATGAGGTCATTAAATTGTAAAATCTACCTACGTAGGTAAATTACATAATTTTGTCCAATGAATTTCTCGTCTGATAAAGAATGAATAAAAAAATATAACACTTTCTTTGGATTTGAGTTCATGATTTCCAATACGTTTGATTTGATTAATAATGTTATTTCATAATATGGAAAAAAAATACTCGAAGATAATATTGTTAATTCTAAAATTTAAAATATGCGATTGACAAATATGAAATTTAAATAAGAGGTGGCAGTGGTCTAATTAGAAGGCGTTTGTCCCGGTAAGACGAGAGGTTTTGGGTTAGAGTCCCAGTAGTGACGGTTATCTTTTATTTTTCTGTATCTTGTCCTTTTTCATATTTTCGTTTAGATTATTAGTGTTATCTTCTTCAGTGAAATATTATTTCAATTTTGTAAATAACAGCTGGAAAACAGATCTGATAAAATATTTAACTGAAAAATAATTTCATACATATTCGGCAGAATTATATTTATGATAATATTTTAAATCACAGTGGAAATACATAGAAATTTCTTGTAATATCCCTCCTTCCAAATATTGTAATCAGAACTTTGGAGTGAGAACTTACGTAAGTGAAAGAATGGTGGATGAAATTATATCTGATGCAGTTATTCATTTTACTTTTTGAAATAAAGGAGAAAAGGTAAAAATGATGGACTGAGCAAAAATGTGGATGAACAAAATGGAGAATGGGCTAGAATTCACGTACGAAGAAAAATTTAAATGAACAAATATGGGCGAAAATTTATGAACGAACAAAAAAACGTGAAAGTTCGAAAACAAGCAAAAATTTATGAACTATTAAGAGTGTGAATAAATAAAAACGAGAACAAATATATAAACGTACAAAAATATAAATGAACAAATGTGAGCAAAAATGTATGAATGAACAAATGAAAAAAAAAATATTAACGTGTTAAACAAAATATGTGGAAACTCGGCTCACCCGTCAATAATATTGAGTTGAAAGTAGGTAATAGTTGATATATCACAGTTTTGATAAGTCATCTAGTTTCTATTACGGCAAAGTTCAGATGTCCGTCCGTTCGGAGTTATATTGTCGTGTAAGTGATATTTATATTAGAACATTAATTAATCTGTTGTACCAAATTTAAATTAAAAATCAGAAGGGATGGTCTATTCTCCTTTGCATAGAGAAGTCAGCGCTCCCAGGTTAAAAATACTAAAAAGTTACTCTGGCCACTAAAATTCTGAAATTGGTAGCTATTTTCCCATACCTACTCAATAACAATGCAATTCAAGCTTTGAGTTCAAATTGTGGGCGGAAGCGGAGGGTCTGCATGCTGCAAGGAAACTATCGGGGAGCCGGAAACAGGTTATTTTACTTGCAAATGCAAAACGTAAAAAGCCCGTAAAATTCTACGGGAAGTAAACAAAGCGGAAGTACACCAATGTAAAGAGATACCGACGGAAACTATCGTTAAAGTTTTTGAATGTATTGAACTATACATTCAATACTGTCAATATTTTATTTTGTAACTTATTTACGAGTATCTTCAATCATTAATTTTAGTTTCGGGCACTTAAAAGATTAGTTCTTCAAATTTTGCAAATTCACTTTGTGGCACCATTTTATTAATGAAAAATTAAAACACTTTGTTTTTACCACTAAAAAAGCTTTATTTTAACACATCGACATGTTTCGAGAACGATGTTCTCTTCCTCAGGACATAAAATGTACTAACACTAAATAATCAAGTATAAAGCTATGGTAGAAATGAATTTGCTAACCATCTAATTGAATTTAACCATTCATTTGATATAAATACTGGTTTTAAAATTTTACATACTAACGTTAGTGGTTTTCAATTAGACCTTTTAGAAATTTTAGAAATTAGGAAAAATGTCAATAGAACTTTAAATATTATTAATAATCAAATCAATTTTGTGAAAAACCCTATTTTAAACATATTTCCATTGTAATTTTTTTGCCTTTGATGTTCTAAGCACCTCCCCTTTCCACCTCCCCCCCCCCCTCCACACTCTTCCCTGTTGATCTTCTAAGCACCTCCCCTCACCACCTCCCTCCCCCTACTACTTTCATTTCTACCATAGCTTTATACTTGATTATTTAGTGTTAGTACATTTTATGTCCTGAGGAAGAGAACATCGTTCTCGAAACATGTCGATGTGTTAAAATAAAGATTTTCGTGGTAAAAACAAAGTGTTTTAATTTTTCATTAATAAAAGATTAGTATTCAATATGGAAAAATTGGTACAAGAAGGTAAACATAACAATAATAACAATACTTCGATAAAAGTAATACATGTAATTTAAACAGTGACCGGCAGTTATTTACGCAGTTTACGCCCCGAAATGATATTTATCACTTCAAGACTTCAAAAATACCTTTAATAATAAGATGTTTGGGTATTAAACGAATTTATTTACGATGTCGATTTTTACTTATCCGCAGGTGTACACAGTATATAAACAAATAGTTTTATCCTTAATTCATTTGAATAAACTAATATGTTTTATATTTTTGTTATTCGGCGGTATATTCTGTCTGTACACTCTTTCGGGGACACCAAGATATATTTTGTGCATCTAGGTATTTTCCCTAAACCGACCACATATTGTTCATAAGTATAAAACTGTCGGGGGACCAACTAATATGGAACCTTTGAAAACATACCACAAAGAAAAATACGAGTGTGCTTTAGACCACACGACTGAAGTAAATAGTTCTTTAGTAATCCAATCTAATTTTCTTTCTGGCATCGAATAAAACCATTCCAATCATCAGTGTATAAGAATCTATCTATATTGAAGATTCGTTTGGATTTTTACTAATCATCGTGACAAATTAGTCGTTTCGATGCACTGAATTCGCACATTCTAAACGAAAATTTGATTAATTTTATTATGACGGGAATTACGCTTAGAATGGGATTGTTGATTTAATTCTTACAAAGTTTAAAATAAAACTTTTTTGATGCGGATTCTAGTTAGAGAGCGATGTTTATTCACATTTGCAGTAGGAAATTAAAAAAATTCCAATCGAAAAGGTGGTAGTTATCAGTTAGATTTTAACTTTAATGTAATTAAAATTTATTATCGTTCGCCTATCGTTCACCTCGTAACTGTGTAATTTCCGTAACGCAATAGCCAGTTTACCCCTCAAGTCAAGCGTGCGTAAAGAAGTATTTACTTCAAAAAAAGTGTTGTGGTCTCAAGTTAAAAAACAGTAGTGTTAATACAGTTTTATTGTGATTTATTTTTGGGGTGTTATGTCGTGTTGCACTTCCTCATTTTCAGTCAACGTTTCTGTTTTAACTCCTGATGTCTAAAACTATTCAGCAAAAAATCCAGGAGCAACAAAACACCGTGGAGATTTATTGTAAAACATTATAATAATCATGTACAGCCATTAGGCCAGTGTCCTTAATTAGCGGATAGTGCTAAAATGCAGGGGCCTCAAACTAATATTTAGAATAACACAGTTTCGGTGTCATTACAGTGTACCATTACAGTGTTCATCAGCAGGGCAGATGTGAAGAATGTGATGAAGTGTGTTTATACGATATGTAGAAGCGATACTGTTTTTTGCTCGATAATCATTTTAGGGTATTTCAGAATAATTATTTAAATGAATGTGGTTTTCAATCTATACATCTATCCTGATTTTGAACACTGTAACGCTGTTTGAAACGTTGGCTAAAGAAGAAGGAAGTGCAAAAGTGCATAATAAAAAAAAATCACGATAATGGTTTTGGCAGTGAAAATCTCAATCCACATCTCACAGTTTGAATTTTTTTTTTATAAAGTAAGACATATATTTCCAGATTTTTTCTTTTAATATTTGAATCCATTTTACTACTATCATAATAATTATAAACGTACAATGTTGCCTCTACAGGGTGTTAAGGATCGTAATTGACTTGCTTTAACCAGTGATTCCTGAAATTATTTGAAGTAATAAATGTAAATGAAATATTGGACTCCAGTGACTTGTGTGACTGTAGATGACTTTTTTTCCAAAAACTTTTACTTCAAATTCAACCAAAAAAAAAGTCTTCCAAATGTCTTCACGGGTCACAAAGCCAAGTAACAAACCCTCACCCCGCCCCTAACTTCCCAATACCTACAGATTTTTTATGTTATTGTAAAAAAAAAAACTTCAAAAATGTCACCCGAGACCAAAATTTCATTTGCATTTGTTACTTTAAATAATGTCAGGAATCACTGGTTAAAGTAAGTCAAGTACGATCCTTAACACCCTGTATATTGAAATAATATCTTACAGAGGATTGAACCTGTGACGCCTAACGGAAACCCGACACGATGGGCATGACCAACTGATGTGATAAGTATGCAACTTCGTCTTCCATTTGACATTTCTACGATAACTCCATCTTTAACACAAACTGTCTACCGAACCAAATAAACCAAAACAACCTGTGAAACTTATAAAATTTTACATTTGCCGGAAGAATATTTGAAAGTTTCAAACTGTTGAGAAATCTGTTTTAGCACTTCGAAACTTAACATGTCAAGCCAGGACCACATATAATATTGAATTACACTTAGGTTGGCACACAACAGTGTAAGTAATAAAAATATAAGTGCGTATTAATCTGAAGTTTACGATAGTCATAAATTTATATTGACGAAAAATGAAATGGAATTTTTTCATCGCCGGATTGAAATATACTGGTATTTTATTTACCAGGTGGAAAATATTTGAATGAACATTAAATACTCTTTACCTTTATAATACCAGATGCTTGCCACCTGAAGAAAGGTTTTCCTACGGCAGTGAGGCTTAAATTTTATTATAAAATCGGAAAATACTCTTCGAGCGAGCACTTGTGAATGAACAATGAAATAAATTGATAGAAATGCAAAAGTTAAGTATAGATTAAGCATTACATCAGTATTATACAAATAATGTTGAGCAAACTTTAAGTATTTTGGGAATTAAATACTTGTTCCGATCGCGCCATTGCGGCACAAGTATTTTACCTAACAAGTTTGAATTCACAATTTGGCCTTGTCAAATAATAATACACAGGAGAATTTACGAAAATTTTGTTGGTACTTAACATTTTCAAATTTGACGGATATTTATGGAGTTTGGTTATTTAAAAATGTTTCCATCAAATTTAGTTTCGTCTTTCTTCCATAGTTTGATCTAACTATGATAACTTAATCAAATATACAGATCCACAAATCAATTACTTCAATTTACGGAAAACAGTTTTCTTCAGAAATGACAATTTTTATTCACTGATGAAATAAACTGATTATACTGTGATGTGGTTACATCGTTGACTAAGGTCAATAATTTATCTTACTTCCGATGAA
Source organism: Limnephilus auricula (assembly GCA_951813805.1). Taxonomy (NCBI): domain Eukaryota; kingdom Metazoa; phylum Arthropoda; class Insecta; order Trichoptera; family Limnephilidae; genus Limnephilus; species Limnephilus auricula. The sequence continues at coordinate 8,504,558 of OX638401.1, forward strand.
TCGAAAAGTCTCACGTAAATTATTGACAGTTAATCAGGTTTTTTCTTACAGATCACGCTTCTATCGGTAAAACTCTTCAGTTCATACCCTTATCATATTTTAATAAAAAAATACTACAGAATTATATTTGTAGATAGTTTGTCGGAATACTTAAAGGTCGTGAATAGGGTCCTAACTTAAACGCCATATTAAACAGAGCTACAAAAAGAAAGGCAGCTGATATAAATCATTAAACGCTTGAATTTCATATGCTATTTCACAAAGTATCACTACAATTCACTCCTCATCTAATATCACTAACAGTTGCTAGGACCCTGATAGACCAATCGGGAGAGCAATTAATTAAATAAAAAGCAAATTGCTGTTAAGAAGATCTTCAGAGCAAGAATCCTGCGAGGCTTTGTAGGGTATGGCGGTAGTAAAAGTTTAGAGACGAGCGTAATGAAGATTGTATCCCAGACTTGGGCTGTACGAGCGTTGATTAAATTGAAGGTGGGTTTACTTTAACTTGGAACAAATCACCCCCATTCGGACTGCTCTCATACTAAAATTCTTCCCTTAGTGTGTTGTGAAAATGAAGATTTTAGACATAAAATAATAAATTAGGCGGTTTATTACTCCTCCACATTCAGTTTATCGGATTCGTATATTATACACTTGTGTGGAGCAATTCCCACTGCAAAATTATAAAGAATAATAGTTAATTTAAATAAAATAAATTTCTAATGAATAACCTAAAAACGAACCATTTATTAAAAAAAATATTAATGAAAACTGATGACTAGACCAGTCTAAAATAATCTATATTCTTCGATTCTCAGACGTAACACGTCCAATCAGCGCATTCACGATAATAAGTTATCGTAGCAAACAAAATAATACAAAATTACATCGAGAATTTCTGCAAATCACTGACAGTAACGAACTGTAGAGTTCGAGAAAGGTCAATTTTCCCAGATGCTAAGGATTTTCGGGAGATCTGAAAAGATTTTCACGATAAAAACAAATTGATTTGATCCCTCAAAGATTCAATAGAGTTCTGAATGTAATGAGAATGGACAACTTAATTCCATTGGGTTTATCAGATTTGAAAAAAAACCTAAAATGTTTTATTTTATTTCGAAAAGATGCAATACATTTACAAAGCATATCTTTTTGAGGTATGTTTTAAAAATAAATATTTTCTGACTGACAAAATTGACTTCGAAAACCATTAAGTTTGATAGATATTTTAGGATATCAACAACGCAAATAATTAAATTCTGTTAATCTGAAAAATTATTAATTCTGCAAAATGTTATTACTCCTCTACTTTTGATTTCGATCGGGTTTCTCTTTGACTCAAGTTTCATCAGGGCATATTATTAACTAGATTTCTATGGAAAATAAATTAAATATGTGCATGATGCTTAGAGAGCGAAAAAATATATATAGGAGCATATTATTAACTGGATTTCTATGGAAAACAAATATAATATGTGCATGACGCTTAGAGAGCGAAAACACGGAACCTTTAAGTCAGTAATGAACAACCGGCAGCGGTATTTTGGTATTTCAAAATACTGACTGAAATATTTCATGCACTGGCTATAAGAGGAAGAGAGAAAGAAAATGTGCGCGCGCACCGCTCTCTCTTGCTTCTACAGTGAGCCTGTTTGCCTCGCAACGCATTTCAATTTCCGTTACACATTCGCCAGCTTACCCCCCCAAGTCAAGCGTGCGTAAAGAAGTATTTACTTTAAAAAAAACAATAGGCCCGTTGACACTTCTCATCCGTTGATAGTTTAATAAATGCAACCTCTATCAGGCCTTTCAAAGGAATAAAAAGGTTGGGCTTTACTTGCTCTAAGCGATACCGACATCGACCGGCGATGGCGACACGTCTGATATTTTTAGTCGCCGCTGTTGATGCGACAATTTCACAGATGGCATCACAAAGAGGCGCCATCTAGCTAGCGAGCGACTAGCGACCAGCGCACTCCGTCCAAGTGGACACTCCGCCCGTTTGGTTTCAAAGGGAACGATCGCGGGGTTGTTTTCTAATGGTATTTGCAAAGCGATAATGTCGATGGGATATTGGGTTTCCATCCTGTCTTTTTGGTTTGGCGTATCTCTTCTATTTACGAAGGCTATTTTTGTCGCTGCATACGTCACAAAAGGCTACATGGAAAAGCTAACAACTTCGCGTAATGAAAATTGAAACTCAACGAACTTGAATTTAATGAATAAACTCTTCTATAAAAGCTCCATTTAATGAATATACTCTTCTATAAAAGCTCCATTTTGCTCATATGGGTTAAACGCATTAATATGTCGGTGTAGCCAATTAAAACTGTTTTTAAAGTAAAACAAACAATTTGTTATTTAATTCAATAAACAATTAATTATTAAATCAAACAAATTACTTTGTGTAAACCACTAATCACATGTTATAATATCTACATGTTTCAAAACGGATGGTTTCTTCGTCACGAAAATAACATGAATTTTTTTTAATTTTTAATTCATGTTATTATCCTGACGAAGAAACCATAGGTTTTGAAACATGTAGATATAATAACGTGTGATTAGTGGTTTACACAAAGTAATTTGTTTCGTTTAATTAAAATTATGCCACAAAGTAATTTTGCAAAGATTGAAGAAATTAATTATCAGTTAGTGGTTTAAAAGTATTTCTTTTTCATGTATTTATCAGTTTACTTATCATTTATAATTTAAAACGAGCTCTATAATCTCGATAATCAAGCTCTCACCCAATCGTTGCGCTTACCTACAAATTTCAGAGAGAGAAAAATCTCTACACATTTTAAAACGCCAGCCCATCGCAACTCTACAGAGTTACAGAATGTTGATTTCGGATTACAAATGAGCAATTTAAGGGGTTTTAACATAGTCGATAAAGTTCGTAAGTTCGTGGAAGAACTTCACTCCATTTACATCGTAACAACTACAGACTTTTTATGTATGTAAGAACCGTACAAGAGTCCCAAACGTATAGAGGCAGTGAGACTATGGAATCCCCAATATTGGGAATATTGTAAGGTTCAGGATAGTGGGGAGATGGGGTAAGAAGGGAGAGGAATTGCCTGACTTTTAAATCTGGTAATCAAACACGGCTAAAGCCACTTCAAGCAACGTTTCCATTCAGAATGGCGGTCTTTAGAAAGCTAAATCCATACTGAAAGTAACTACCACTCTGAACTGGGAATATGTAAGAGTATTACAAGTATTATTGTAATGAGAGACTCGATTTAAATTGTATAATTCAAATCTGTTAAAAAACTGACAAATATTCAAGACTCTATAATCCACGAGGAGCAAACCAAAATTCGGAGAACTTCATTAATTAAAGCGAGCTAGGGATAAATAATAGAGTCAATGCCGACGACACGAAGACAGAATCAAACAGATTAATTCCAGAGGATTATTCTACGAATCCACAAATTTAATTTTGAATTTCGGCAATGATTTTTTAAACAGAGAGATTATATTCTCAGCATTAATTTCAGTATTCATTATTGAATAGAATTGATTTTTTTTCAGATAGGATTAGGTACCTATCTACCGATTCAATCATTGAACATAATATGGTAACATTTGCGTTAGAAAGGGATGAGTTTTTACTTGTGAAATTTATTTATTTTTTATCTAAAACTTTGGCTAAAAAATTGGTTAATAATAATAATAAAAATATATATTTGGCTCAGGATGAATGTCTTTCAAATGGCGATCTTAAATTTACCTTTCGAATTAAAACTGTTAGTAATCTTAAATAATTACGACTACTATCAACAATTTAAAGAAATGAAATTCACGTAAAGAATTATTCATTAATAAAATAATGTTGGTACCCTACTGTATCGCTTGTCTGAATCTTTTCTAAAACCAGTTCGAAACTTGATAAATGAAAGCAAATCACGGTGTATGGAGATCATTGGACAGACCAATTTTACACAGGGACACACCAACGAAATGATTATTTTTAACAATGTATTTTCCAGAACGTAATTTACGGTATGACAAATTATTTGGGGTATGTTGTGAGGCTTAAGGGAATACGAAGGGGAAGAATAATAAGGTAAATAAAGTTGCGAAGTACCTGGCTATTCAGATATGCTCACTAAATACGACTGAAGCCATTTCGAACAATGTTTTGATTTAGAACGGTGCTCTAGATCAAAAAGCTCCGAGCTTCAAGATCAAAGCATAAAAGCTCAAAAATATACTCAAAAAATTAGCCAACCATTTTCATGATTAAGGCAATTTGATAGAAAAATGGAATCTTACAAGAATAAAGCATGCTTATGTTGGTTTATAGCCCTTTATCTTATTGTTTAACCCGTATAATAAAAAACTCTTCGAAACTAAAATAAATCACATCCCTTTGTTAAGTATTCCAACATCCGCTTGATTTAACGTTTGCCGACAGTCTTTATACCCATTTACCAAACAAAGGGCTGAATACTTTGTAAATTTCATTCTGTCGTTTAAGAACAGGCCTAGGGGAAATGGTACTATAGTAAATAGTTACTTTCCTGAGAGTTGAACTTACGACTTCCCCTTAGCCCACACAATGGGAGTGGAATACGTCAAATGATGCGAATATGTTACTCAAAGGGCTACTCAGCGGTCGTCATTAGAATTTACTTGTGAGCGAAGAATGAGCAGAGCTATGTCGAAAGGTTAGAAAAAAAAATAACATTACAAAAGTTTTACTGAAAGAGATTATTTTAACAGACGGAGGTGAAGTTACATGAATATAAATCTGTTCATTTTGGCTAAAATACAAATTAAAAAGAACTTTAGAAAGGTTGATCGATCCGCTTTTGTGAAGAGTAGATCTCGCGTCCAAAAATAATTGATCTATTGTTTCTTTACATGGTAAGTATTAAGTTATGCATTCACTGGGAAACAATGTTTCGGAGATCTTGCCATCACGTCAGTTAGTAGTTTAAAATATTAATTAATAATTTCGAATGTTTAAATGATTGAAACAGACGTCTACACTCAGCAACGTTTGTTGCGATTTTTTTTCTGTGTCCTCCATCGCCAGCGGGGAGCACAGAAACTTGGTCGGAAACACCGTGTGTTTACCGCAACAATTATATCAATGTTTCATAAACACATTAATTGGTTTCAGAAACACGAAGATTTTGTATCTAAAACAGTATTTATAAACAATTGTTTATCAGTGAATACATGGCTTCATTGTTTACAATACAATTTTCTACCCTCACTAGGGCCTGTGCTGATGTTCATAATTTTGTACAGTAATAAAATGAATAATGGTATTGAAAGAACCATATTGTTTTATCAATGTTTCTTATAGATAATGGGTACCTTACTAAGCTGAAGGAGGCTAGTACATTCTAATCTAAACATGTAGGGTGACCATATGTTTAAAGTTGATTTGAAATGAAATATATAAAACGGACTAAGATGAAAAGAAAAAAAATGTATACAATATATTATGCTATTAATTTAACAGGACAAATATTAAAATAAGATTTATATAATATAATATGCTTTTAATTTAGAAAGGACAAAGATGAACATGATAGTTTGCAAACCTCAACTAAAACAAATAATTTAAAAGTCCAAAAGGTGTTAGATTACTTAATATGTTTTGGAAGGTTATTAAATATAAGTGGGACCTGAAAATTTTTTATTAAATAATCAAAACCTAAATTTCCTATGAAATCAAAAGATTTGTAAGTAGGTACTTGAAAATTTACCTATTTAATTATAAACCATTTATTTGATAGAAATCAGAAAATAAAAGTGCGTCACAAAACAGATTTTTTACTCGAGGTATTTTTCTTTATTTATTTATTATATATTCTTTATTATTTAAGTGTTGTAAGGGCGTTGTTTTGAGTCCCAGAAAGAAATTCCTGAAATGTGAATCTAAAAATAATTGTAAAAAAATTTAAAAAAACTATCTAACCGACTCAAGTATCTTGTTAACTTAATCGTGCCATGAATTACACAGGGGGTCTACAACTTCTTCTTGCATTCACGTTTGCGTCATATATCCTCCTTACACTCCTTTTTTCGTTCATCCGCTCTACATGCCCAAACCACCTGAGGGTCCCTTTTTTGCGGTAAAAAATAAGAATATAAATAATAAATCCTCGAACTCATAAATATTTAAAACATACCTTGAAGACTTCTCCATTTTATGTAAGTGTTTTTCATTCCGGTTGACTTTATGACGCTTTCTTACCTGCAACAAAGAAAAAATATGTCTTTAATAAAGGTAACATGTGATTGTAGAAATGTTCGTGAAAAATAAGAATGTTCTCTTTGAAGATGAAAAATGTATTTAAAGTCATAAATTTTATACCTTCGAGTCGCGAATCAAGTTAGTGAATAATAATAGAATTCACATTTTTCAAGGCAAAAAAGATAAAGGGATACTTTAATCGAATAACAAAAGGATGAATTCAGAAATTTTAGGGGGATATTTTAAAGACTTGAAAAGAGAAACAACACTTTTAAACTTTGTTCGTATAGGGTCGCACAGGGACACATTACCTCAATCGGTAGAGTTGCGGCCCGGAAAGCCGAAGGTTCAGGGTTCGAGATGTGACAGTATCTTTTTTAGATTTTTCCGTTTTCAGATTTTCGATCGAGTTTCGCTAATATTGTCTTCATTAATTAAAATATTATAATTTGAGGTTTTACTTGTTAAGTTAAAAAGAAAAATAAACATATATTTTATTGGATAGTAGTTTATTTGTGATATAAACATTAGTGTCAACTCACTTTTTGTCGTTCCATGTAAAAATAATTAATAAAAAACTTCAAGGGATTCATTTTTTTTTTTTTTTTCAAATTGCAATCCAAAATTATTTTATAAAAGTGTATATTTTATTTCTTTTGTGGTCAATTATTAGATTTGAATATAAGCTTTACGTTTTTTTTATTTCTAACGCCCGCGCCGTTTAGACCATATTTCTCACTGTAAAAGTAAGGGAGACAAAACGATTCTATGCGACTTATATTGTTAACGCTCGTAATATTGATTAGTTATTTTTTATTTATTTGAATAACGCACAACCGTCCCAACTACACCCAACGGAGCCAGTAGGACTATGGCATCCTCGTATGATGTGAAGGTGAACGGAGTGGGGAAGAAAAGGATATGGGGAAGGGGAAGGTTGAAAAACACCTGAGTTTTTTTTTACATTAGGTCCACACAAGAGGCCCTGAGGAAAATAATTTCCCTCAGGGCCTATGTCATCTTTGAGGATGCAGTGGAGGGTATTTTTAAGGAAAGGAAGGAGATGTAGTTCTGGGAAGGAAAAAGGTATAAAGCTTGGGTAGGAATCTAAGGTTCAGTTTGTCTAGATCATCCGCCACCAGGGCCTAGACAAACCTTACCTCGTGAACCTGGGCACCCCTGCTAAGTCGCCTAACGTAGAGAACCACTTAGGGTGACCTTAGAGGTGTTGGTTATCCAAAAAATGGTTCACGGGGACTTTTTGTAGTATTTGGTTACGACTCTTGTGTAGTATTTGATTAAAAATATATATTCAGATCTGGTTACCGCTTACGCCACGACTAAAGCCACTTAAAGTAAGGTTCCGATTCTGAATGGTGGTCTTTCACCAGGGCGATACTGAGAAAATCTACTACTGTAAAACGTACGAACTTTATGCAAATAAACAGAGGTATGAAAATTAATAATATATTTCAAATTAATCTTACTAATATTATAAACGCGAAAGTTTGTATGGATGTATGTATGTTTGTTAAGGTAGATTCAGACTGGACGACGTACGTACGCATCGCTACGCCAAACAATGCTTAGCAAACCCATACATTTTCTATGAAAATGGCCACAGACATCGCACGTCGCGATGCGTGTGGCCAATGTGATTCTAAAACAAAGTTTTTCATTGAAAATCTATGGTTGCTAAGTAGCCCAGATATTGTTAGGCGTAGCGATGCATACGTACCCAGTCTGAATCTACCATTACTCTTTCACGCAAAATTAACTGGATGGATTTTAATGAAACTTTACAATAATGTATCTCATACATCAGAATAACATATAGGATATAATTTAGAAAGCTAGCTATTTATTTTCAATATATTGAAATTAATAATTATTGTTTAATGGATAATGTCAGAATTTGAAAATGATAATTTGCAAAACAATGATTGTTAAATCAAATTCTATTTTAGAAAATATTTAAATTAGTGTATTTATTTGAAATACTTGCCTAATAATTTGAATCGAATCAAGAATTATAGATATTTTAAATAAATAGGTTAAGAATTTTGGTATAAACGTAGATGGGATCTAGGAAAAGAAAATAGATTACTCGAAGTACTAATGATACGCAGACGAAGTCGCGGGCAGAAGCTAGTTAGAAATAAAATAAAAGATTCCTATGTAGGTACATCAAAACGACGGAACTTTTGAAAGGGAAAAAAGTTTTTGACAAAGTCAAAAGACGAATACCAGCAAAAATCTGTAAAGTGTAACTCTAGGAAAAGATTATAAAGTACCGCAAAGAGAAATCTTCGTTTAGAACGTTAATCTTAAAATCAAAGTCTTCTAACTTGTGATAGTTTTGTGGAATCCAGAGTGGGCGGTTTACTTTCCCAGCCGACTTTAAATCATAGTGATAATATGTCTCCAAAGTTTTGGAGCGGATAAAGTTTTAGTGGAAAGGAGCAGACGGAAGATTTAAAATACTTGCCGAAGAAAACATCTGATGGAAAGATTTTTATCAAATGAAGCACTTGAAAATCTACGCCGAGAAGTAATTCTATAAAATATAAGTTTACAATAAAAATATGTTGCAGTAAAATATAAATATAATTATGAAATAAAACACTAATTTATGTTTAACTACGACATTTATTTAAATTTTTAATACCGACCGGTTTGGCTCAACACAAGCATCATCCGGGGTACATAATAAACTAATTAACGAAATACATTGTGTGTACTTATATATACATATATAGTGAGATAAATTATGTGCTTGAATATTTTAAATTAATATAAGATAATAGGGTATAAAGTGCATGTACTTCGGGAGATTATTCTACAGGATGGTAGGAATAAAAAAGTTAAATAACTTTTTTTAAATTCCAACTTTTAGGGGTACTTTTACAGTAAAAATGTAAAATTTGTTCTGCATTATTGCCAAATCTATCACTCAATAAACAGTCAGTGTTGATTTTGAATGCAACTGTCATTTTACTGTTTATTAGCAAAGTAGGTAATTTAATGTACACAGCAGTATTTTAATTTAAAAACTCTATTATTATGATCAAACTTCCTTAATTTTGTGTTTTTTTTTAACTAGTGTGTATTTATTAAGACTTATGAGTACTTAAAAGAAAATGTTTATTCAGTGCGTCTTTAGTTTATTGTTGTCAATGACGTTTCAATAGATAAGTCGTCATTGTTCTTGTCTATTTAGTTGTAAACTAACCTTACTGATAAAATTGTTTTTCTTTTTTGCGATTTTGTTAAACCCACGCTCCGTAAGGCATCAACCAAATAATAGGATCACACGTGCATTTCTTGATTAACGAACGACCTTCCTGTACTAATAATATTCGTTTTCGTACTTGCCTACAAGCAGAAACGGACATTTTGAAATAGTTTTAAATTAGTCAAAAGAAATGTCATTGGTTAAAAATGTTTAATAATTTTATTGTTATAAGTACAACTTCATTTTGTTATTTAGTGCAGCTATCTTTTTGAATTTTATTTAAAACAAAAGATTTGGTAGCGATTTGTGATTGTCAAAAACACAGCCTGTTAGGCGCTCCGCCCACTGAGGCAACTGAAAACCAACTAAAACCGACTGTTTTCTCTGTCTTGATTGGTCAAAAAGCTTGTTTAACCATAGATGAAGAACAATCAGCTGACAGCTCGCAACTAGCAACGGCCGCCCAGGGCAATCAGCCGTGACAGTCGCAAGTCACCGCTTGCGTTACCATTGACAATGGGGTTTTGTGTGATTGTGAAGTGTGCGGGCCATCACATTGTCATACAAAGACAGTTGGCAGTTGAGAGTTTTCAGTTGCCTGAGTGGGCGGAGGCGCTTATTGTTTACATGCGGTTTCCATGGATACGTTCCAATCAGTAATGTGCAACTTTGCCACATTGAATTTAAGTGTAAGCACTAAGGATTTTTAGTAGGTACGTCTTTTTGTAAAAAAGGAAAAAAGTTGTAATTTCGAAAAAAGGAATTTATCTCTTTTACTCCTACCATCATGTAGAATCACCTCCCGAAGTTAATGCATTTTACCACCTGTGTACATATATAGTGAGAAAAAACTTGTAATTTGCAATTTGACTATCCTACAACGGGAAATCTTCCTAGTTGGACAGTCAAAGCTTTCTTATTATGTATTTGTATTTTTGATCAAATAAATAAAAATAAATACTTATTTTTTTATTATTTTTTAATACCATACATTTTCAATATTTAAAAAATCAAATATACCCATAAAAAACTGTCTACTTATCTCAAATAACTGTTTCGGGTAAGTTTGGCCAAAGAAACCCAATTTCCGGCCGAAATCAAATCAATCCCGTTCAGCCTGCACGAAGAAGATCTTTGATAATGATATAACATTGACTACTGTCGCATTGCGTAACGGAAACTTCCAAAGAACTTCTTTTGAATCATTACGGACAAATAATTCATTTTATTTATTCGATTTTTCCCTCTTCTTCCTTTCTTTCGGAAGGATGGTGAAGTGTCAATCAGAAAATCTTCATTACTGAAATTTAGGACTTATTTCGCATATGTTATACCTATGATTTAATCTAATTACGGTTAAATAATTTATATTGGATTTTACATGGCGAAAAACACTTCTTCTGAATACCAATAGTAATCGTTAGAGTTTATTAGGAATAACGTGTTTCATAAATTTTGATGGAAATTATTTTCCTCGGGGTTCTTCTTGGGTAATGTAAAAAAATAAAAATAATCTAAATAATTTCTTTGTTTATTTTCCCATACAATTTCAGCTCTGTGTGGCAATAAGAACCTAGAAACTTTTACAAAATTCTGTTTTTAAACCCACGTCAAAACTTTTTAATGTGTTAAACCGTTTTATCTCTCGGCAATTTGTATTTGGCACCGGAGGAGATAAATTCTTTAACGGTAACCCTAATCCTGATTTAAGTTTGTTTACATTGACGACAATTTTGTCTGTTTTGTTTGTTTTAATTAAAAGTTCTGTATACCGACCATTGTGTTTGTCATGTTCCTCTTTACCGATGTGAAATAGGGTAGTGTTTTGAGTGGAATATTTTGCAGAAAATTTTATGGAATGGATATGAATCACAGGGTGCAAGATTTGATATATTCTTTGTACTGCTATATGTGAATTTAACTTCAATATGACGACCCTGTGGAATAACAAGGTTTCATCTGTTGCGTAATCGTCATGCGATAATGGGATCTATAGTAAGCTACGTTAGAGTTCATTATCGCATGGTATTTCGGTAACAGATGGAACCTTATTATTCCAAAGGTCGATGAGTAATAGTTTTAATATTCAGTTTCGTCTGAAACTTGATTTGAAAAACTGGGTTCAATGACAACTCAGGAGAGTGACATATCAATACACAAATGAAAAGACAGCGACATACAGTCATTAAGCGCCCTAGAGTTGATTTTCTCACGAAAACGGCGCTATATAAATTATCCGAACATTATTATTATTATTAAAAGTAATAAAAAAGCCTATAAACCTAATATTACGTAACCTATCTAACCTAGTTTTTCACCACTATTCGAAATTGGGTTGAATTGTTACTATCCTGAGTTGTCTAGTTACCGAAAAGTGTGGCACAAACAAAATGGCGTCTCATACCAACAGTTTTCATGACGCAAGAGTTAAACATTTGAGAGTTTTAGCTGAAGCAAGACCAGTAGTAATTTTAAGTACTGTTTTTGCCTAAAAAAATAATGGACATTGCAAGGCCCTGTAATTCATGATAGAAATGAAGTTTTTAGCTTAAAAAACACCCCGTTGATCAAGTTTCATCAAAATTTTCTGACATCAGAAATCAAAGTTCGTAAAATCGTCAAAGTGTTTCTGCTGCTTCAAAAAAACAATTTTTCATTTTTGTACAACTTAATAAGATATTCCAGATTAAATATACTTTATAAATTTACTGAATAATTGCATAAAAAATAATAATACCTACTCACCTACAAATAAGATAACGGTAAGAAACGGTATTTACAAACTTTACCTCGAATGCCTACCGCTTTACATTATTTACGACCAGTATGCAAAATTTAGAACATGGCCGCGCATCTGCAGAAAATGTACACGAACTTCACGAATATCTAATATCATTTCAATAAATTAAAGTAGTTTTAACTTATATGTATCATTTAAGTTGACAAGTAAACTAAATAACACAATACAATAATAAATTAATATTGAAAAAAAAACAAAGAGGATTAACTTAAAACGTTTCACGACATTTTTGAAATCGTTTTTGAGGTGCTCTATTTCAGGAACATCGCACATCAATAACGCCAAAAGTCGAAATATGAATAAATGGAATTTTATGAAAGCTTTGTTCAGCCAGTCGAATGAGTTCTCAAAATAATCAATCTCCAAAATAATGAAACATTGAACTGAACATTTTACTGAAGTAATCGAAATTCATGATTCACGTTCTCTAGAAAACGTGGGCCAAATAAAGAAATTTTCGTCAATAATGAATTTTTGATATTGACAGCTTGTATTTTAACAAAGGTTTATAAAAAATTAAAAATTAAATAAAATAATATTGTCTACTTATTATAGATTTATTTATCTTGACGAGTATCCTAATTAAGGAAACAGTATATATATATTTTTAATTTGAAATGGAATTTTATTTTCCTCATACTCAGTACTTCTTAAATTTCTTCAGACTCTACCCCTAGTATGTACCTTTTCTCCCGACAAAGAACAACTCCGTAAAATTTAACAGTGAAAAGAATGTCCTTCATGTAAACTATTACAAAAATATCACTTTATTTATTAGTAGGTGATAAATAAACAATATTAAATGACTTATTCAGTAACTGCTTTCGTTTCTACAAATATAATTATAAAAAATATAAATAATGAAACAAAGTCCTGAAATTAAAACTTCTCATCACAGTAAAATACGCATCCGAAATTAACATTTGAATTAACCGAAAAAATACCATGAATTCACATTTATACAGATGGTGTTTCTGCCAAGGAGATGGGAGGGTGTTTGGTTGAACACGAGAAAGCCATTAGTAGGTAGTGTGACCTCTAATACTCGGATGTTAATGTTACGGTGAGCAATATTAACAAATAAATACTGTTTATAAAAATGTTAACAGAATAAAAGCGTTTAATTTCTTTTTAAACTCGGTAAAAGCTCTATCAAAAACACAAAACTGCTCCAGGATTAAATCCCAATGTCACATAAAGCTCCGCGAGACTTTATTGTAAGCGAATAAAGGCTTTAGTGCTAATGCACCCTCTACATCCAAGTAGCACGGACGTAATAAAATACGCCTTATTGTCAAGAAGAGTAATTTTTCAACAAAGTATTAATGCTATTAAAACACGGTAATTCACTCCCATTAACAAAACGAGAAAAATTACCATGGGAGGGCGGTACGTTTGCGGTGGGGAGGCAGAACGAAGTTTATATCGGACTTAATTAATCCGAAAATAACTTTAAAGCTGCAACCAAGGCAGTAAACACGATTTGAGCTAAGTTTAAGTGGAACATTAAATGAAGAAAGACTGCAATCATCGAATTCCGTGGGATAAATATAAGACGGATACTGTAAATCGAGGCTTAATGTACAACACAAAACTATATAAGTAATTTAGTTTTTTTTTATGAGGTTGTGTAAAAATACTGGCGACTTTCTTTTATAATTTTAAAATCATCAAATGTAATAGATGTTTTTTAACTTCTTCAAATACAGCAAACTAATTTTACGCCACCATTTTAATTTGAAACTAAAAGACTTACTATTATAATATTGACTTAGTTTTAAGCACGTTAATTGATTAGAAACCAACATATTTCATAAGCACTGCTTACTTCATCAGGGTTTACTTAAATCGCCAGGGCTTATTCTACTGTGAAATACAACCATATATGAAGTAAGCATTGCTTACCAAACATGTTATTATTTTTTTAAATAACAAACGTAAAACTAAATATTCTATTACATTTTTAAAGTTATTCTGGATATCAGTATACTTTTATTGTGATAGCTATTTCATTGACTGGAAAATTACAAAACTGAATGTGGGATAACTACCGCAATTTAAGACCTTAACTTGTGTTTTTACTAAAAACATTTTAAAATAATTGAAATTAACTGAAAATTTAAAGGGTGTGGTTTGGTGGAGCCATCTTAGTTTCCTTGTGAAAATGGGGGTTGTTGAACTGGAATGTCAAAACAGGTATAAATAATTAGATTAGCGGCACGATTTCTCAAACACTCTTGCGCTAATAGCCTCACGTGCGATTTGCAGGAGCCTCTTAGAAAACTTGAACTTTGAATTTGAATGATTAAAATTATTTTAATGGCGGCACATTACAATCGTATTACTGTGGTATATGAGCATTTCAATTTCCTTCCCCTCCACACTACCTTCACTCTCAAAACATACCCCAATGCAGTTTTGCGATATTCACATAAACAGAAATAAAATTCGAAGACAGAATAAAACAGAAAAAAAACAAATAATACCCCTCTAAGTCGGCAGATGACGCAGGATGAACTTTGCCGCTTATTAACGTAGAATGAAGTCAGAGAGATGCCACCCCTGGCATCATTCTTCCCCTGTATTATATCTGCGAGTCTGTGAGAAGCGATGGCAGTGTTTTTTTCACGTTAACACTGCATGAAAAAGGGCATCAGTCGGTAAATATTTCATGGGGAACACTCGAAGCGAATAAAGAAATACCCAAGAGGGAAGTTAGCACTGGCACTGGAATATTCATACAGTAATGTATGTAGAATAGTTTGCATAACTTTAGATTCCTGGGCGGGGTTGAGTAACATGCCAGTGGGTTTAATAGCTTTGACATCGAGAGGAATTCACGGTGGTAACGTATGGATTATCTTGTATACTAAGAAGTTATTAAATTTACCCGCCTCCGGAATAGTTCAGTATAATATATCGCCAGGACTTTTACTATTGTGAAATACCCAAAACCATATGTAGTGCACACTCGTAATTTATTTATTTATACTACCCGCCTTTGATGCTTTTTGCTTACCATGAAAAAATATCTAATTATACTGACACGTCTTATTTTATCAGTTAAATTAATATATGATGGAAATGTATGTATGATGGAAATAACGTGCCGAGTTGAAAACAGTTGGAATTAAAATTCTAAACAGAAAAGCAGTGCAAAATTTCACGACGTAAGGCAGCGTGAGGTTTTGATGCTTCAATAAGCAACGAATGATTTTTCAGCATTGAAGGAAGATACTTCATTATTTGAACTTTGGCATTAAAACATGGTACAAACATCATTAGTAAATAAAAAAAGTTCAGTTGAAAAAGTTAACAGAATGCCATCAATGAAAACACCCACCCTCTTTAAAAAATAATAAAAATCGAATAGAAAAAGAAAATACGGTTGTTCAAACAATTTCTGCGGCATTCGTTTATTCTGAACTGTGTATTTTATACTCAATGTTTGGAAACCAACATTTGCCTTTCATGACTCAAGTGTGTACGCCATGCAAAACACATTTCAAAACCTATATAATATGCACCCGGAAATTGGAAAAACCGCAGTTTCAGCGCGCTTCACAAAAGTGCACTGGCTGCTGAAAGCACAAAAAGAAAGCTTTAAGCTAAAGACTCAAATTGACAGATTGGAAAGCTTCGAAGGTGGAAAAATTTAGAATTTTCTAGAAACTATTTTGTTTTGTTTAATTTGATTTAAATAAAATTTGATAATATTCTGCAAGTATTATTGTTACAGCTGTTTCCTAACTAACCGTCCGTTTGAAAATGGCAATGTAACCCGAAACAGGTGTAACAATAATACAAAGCTAAAATACTTGCAGAACTTAATAATAACATTATTTAATTTAATTTAAATTAAAATTTTAAAAAATTAAACGGAGTTCTACGAATTAAACACAAAACAATAAATATAGAAACTTCTCATTTATTTTGTACGTGTACCTACAACTTAAGACGAAGTCGGAAATTTCTGAAAGGATTTAAGTCGGGAAATGCTGCACTTGAAAGTGGAATCACTGTCATCGTAAAATGGGTGAGAATTTAATCCCATACAAGACATTTTTGCTTCAATAGTTTTAAGGGTACGAAGAAGTACTTTTGGAGAGGAATTTTATACATTGTTTCTTATGAGGGTAGAAACACAATATTACACGACTAAAATACATAGATATTTACAGCAATAGTCAATAAGCCTCTTGTTTGGGTTGGTATTAATATTTTGAAACTAAAAAGAACCAATGTACCTACAACATATATTGAGGGCATACAGATTCAATAAATCGGTAACAAGTTATAATATAACGCATTCAGTCTGCAGTTAGATAAGAGTCACATACAAAGAGTTCTATTTTTTCAATATAGTGCAACATGTTATACAAAATGGCGCCAAATTATTCGCAAAATGATTACAAAGTATTACAAGTGTTTTCCGATATAAAAATTCATAATGTGTGAGTTTTATCTAAGGTATCTCATAATATGAGATAGGTATTTATTTATTTATGGTCAAATAACTTTAAATACATAACATTTTTTTTACATAAAAAATAGATTGCAAAACAATTTTTTTTTGTATATTTGGACTTGGTATTTTTAAGTAAATCTGATAATATTTGATTTATTTTGTTCTGCCAGCCATTGTTTACCTCACACATGTTTATAAATTTTATATTTGTCTAGGCGTGTCCATACGCATTCTTAAAAAAAGATACGCGTTCTTTTTTTACACTTAATATAAACAATGTACAACTTTGAGTGACCATTTTCTCATCATTTACAGGTTTCATTTTACAATGCGTCAAAGAGTTTTGAACAAAGATTTTTTTACTATAATACATCTATTTTTATTATTTAGTGAAACAGTTTTAACTTTCCGCTACTATCCTACGCATAAAATGGCACGGCTTAGTTGTGCCATCTCTTGGCCCGCTTGTAACCATTTCAGAGAAAATCGTGTGTATGTGTGTAAATATTATAAGTATATCTGCCGAGTTTCAACCCGATCGGATGTCGGCGAAGTAAGTTATATTCCACTTTCAATATTTGCATCTAATAATTCATTGAGCGCTTTTAATATTCCCGCGTTTACGGCCCAATGACGTCACAAAAAGGGCAGTAAACTTACCTTCCTTATCACAATAATGCTGCAGCTCTTTCTGACACACTAATTAATAGTGAGACAAAGGACGAGACAACGACAAACGTATGTCTGCATCCTACAAAGTAAAAAAAGTAATTATTTTCTTGCCTCTCCCTCACTCGTATTAAAGAAATGAGATGGCACGAGCCATTCCTGTCACCGTGTTGTTTCTAGGGAATACTTAAATCAGCTGTTCGAGAAAACAAAATCGAAATTCAAATAGATGTATTTAAAAAGAAACAATTTTCGACCGTGAGAAACTTTATGAAAAATAATTTTCTGGTACGTGATAATTCTCGCTTCAGCATTTTCAAAAATAGCTCAAGAATAGTCGATGGTTTTGAATGCAACTGTTGGCGCATCTAAGATATTACTTATTTCAATACTACGGCAATACCCGCTTTTATACTTCTGTGCGGCAAGAATGTTGTTAGTTCACGAGAAAATGTCGGAATAAATTTTTCGCAGAAAAGAATTTCGAAACTGCAATGGCCGGATATGAAAAGCATATTCTCCCCAGAGACTTATTGCGGGAATTTGCATCAAATGGAAAAAATTGTGCAACACTTGAGAAGATAAGGAACGTTATTTTTAATTTATGTTTTGCACGTAGCTTTTTAAACATCCATAGTAAACATGCAACATAGTATTAACGGGGTATCTACAGGAAGTTGTTTGAAAATAATGTATGTAGAATCGTGCGCTCAAAGAATAACTAATATTTTATTAATACGATGAAAATATAACGCTGATATAAATCATATTGTTTATTTATTTAATGAATTTTGTACATTGTATAGATAGTGTGTTATTTCATCCGCCATGCTAGGGATGTCCCTGTGTTATGGCGGGTGAAGTTTACAAATAATATAATTTATGGTGATGGAGTATAATTGATGATATTGAAGTTTACAGTTAACGCAGCAATGAATTTATAATAATTAAGTTAATGATAATGAAGTTTTCAGATAATATAGATATGTATTTATGATAATTAAGTTTACGTATAATATAATCATTGATGATAATCAAGTTTACAGATAAAATATCAATGAAGTTTACGGATAAAATAATAATTGATAGTAATGAAGTTTACAGATAATATAACTATGATTTTATGACAATGAAGTTTACAGATAAAATAATAATTGATAGTAATGAAGTATACAGATAACGAAACAATGAATTTGTGATAACGAAGTTTACAGATAATATAATAATTGATGATAATGAAGTTTACGGATAATATAATAATTGATGATAATGAAGTTTACAGTTAATGCAGCAATGAATTTATGATAATTAAGTTTACATCTAATATAATGATTTATGAAAATGAAGTTTACAGATAATATAATAAGTATTTTATGACAATGAAGTATACAGATAAAATAATAATTGTAAAAGAGATATATTAATTTACTCATATTGAATTTACCTTACCGTTTAATGAAATAACGTTTGGAAAATTCTTCTCTGGCGAAAATAAGTTTATTGAGTTGTGGATGGTTGTGGCACTCGGAGAGCTTTCCTTTGTAATAAATTGGTGTACGATATATTAGTGTATGTTACTCGGTGCCACCGTGCTGCCTGCAGAATATAAATTCCAAACGAACGATATAATATATATTATTATTATACCCGTTATGTCACAGGAAATTAGATATAGTTATACTTTTTACTTAGTCAAGGAATATTTGTACAAACATTAAAACATGTTCGTTACAGGTAAAAACTTTTCATTTTATCGTAGATTAATAACGTTAAAATATAGTTGGTGAAATTGAATATCATAAATTTCGCGAAAATCTTCGGTTCATTTGAACATGTAGTGTTACGTCAGATAAATCAAAGTAAATTTTGCGAAAGTTGAAAATAAAAGTTATTTTATTCCAGAAACCACATAATATCATTTAATTTTCACAAAGCACTCTTCTCAGGGTGAATTGCCTATTCCATCATTTAATTTGTTTTTTTCTCACTTTCACCAAGTAAATGCCAAAAGCCAAGGAGGTAAAAAATGTTAATAATATTTTCTGTTTCATAATAATGAGTTTAAAGTGGAATAGAATGGTATTTAAAGAATCAAAAAAAAAAAATAGGTAAATTTTTTAATGTGAATATCGCATAATATGCCATCCCCTATTATAATATGCTGTGAGGCTGAATGTAGCAGGGAGGGGAATGAGGAAGTATGTGACCATTCAGATCTGGTCACATTTCAAGTTACGTTTCAATTCCGAATGGTGGTTGTTCACTGTGGCGATATACATATTATTTTACATTAACACCTCAAGAGCGGTTATGGTAAGAATAATTTCCCTCAGGGCCTATTTCATCTTTGGGGATGCTGTGTGGAGTAAAAGAGAATATATTTCACTCTGAGACGTGCCACAAATACACTACATAAAAAAATATTGTTTTAATTAATAATTGCGAAACAAGAAAAATAATTCAATTAAATTTATCGGCGCACGCAGGGGTTTGAACCTGCGACCTTTGGGTTCAAAGTCGAGAACCTAACCCATCGACGATGAAGGCCGTCAAAATGTATACCGTGCTATTTAAAAAAAACAGTTTCGAACCGCCCTATACGAGAAAAAAAAATCACAATAATATATTACTAAACATAAAAATAAGAAAGGTCAAATGTCTGAGAAATGACAAAAACAATGATTAAATACAAAATATTTCAGATTGTTAACGTTTGTGATAACAAATTCGTATGAATGTAATTGATTATAATAGTGATAACTGAACGCTCCTAGAAGAAAAACATCTTATCCCGTCTCAAAGAAACACAAGAATCTTTTAATAATGAAACAGAGACAGACCCTTAATCAATTTCTCCCTACACGGAGGAGCCAGACAGAAATTTATAGCAAATCTTATTCTACGTAGAATTATAACGAAGATTTATCGTTCGAGGAACATGTTTTTCATCGAAAATAAGCCGAAATAAATGATGCTAGTCTGTACAATCAAGTTGATATCATTTTGTCGAAGGCAATATGCTATCCACGAGATAGCAATAAAAAATTACCACAAAAAAATTATAGTTTAATATAGTGTTTGTGATTTTGTGTGTACGACGATTGCCTTAATGACTTTAGGAAATGAAATTATAAGAATTAGGCATTCTCAGACTATAAAAATATTACCATTTGTTATTTCGGTTACTGGCATTATACCTAGCTCTCATATTAGATTCGTCAAAAGAATTTGTATATAAAAAATCAAAAATCAGTCATTTGAAATACATGTAGGATTACGAAAGATTTTTTAAATATTTATATTGAGGGATCAGTAGGATTTATCGGTCAAATTAGGAGTTCCACCGAGCCAAACCCTCTGATATGAAAATATCTGGAGTCGGTGAATTATTTTCCCATTTAATAGTCTGGTAGGTTAACATGTTGTTCTTGTATTGTTTTGTATTAACTATACTTATATAATACACTTGCATAGCGTGGATTAACTAGATGATCATTTTTATGGAAAAGTGTGTAAAAGGGTTTAGTTTTTCCTATGGGGAAAACTAAACCCGGACCTAAGTCTGGTGCGTAAAAATAATGGCATAATTTGTAGACCGGTGTTTTTTTTTGTGAAAAATCACCACAAGGGCGCTGTACAATTTATTATGATATCTTAGACTCTATCTAATTTTATTATTTACAAACAGATGCAGAAAACGTACATGGCACTTCACTTCCGATAAACACAATTTAATGCTTGAAGAAGATACGACTTTATTATGTCCCCATTACTGTTGATATTACATTTATGAGAAGAATTGTGGTAAAAGCAGAGTTACAATGCTGTTCATTCATCACAAAACCGGACAAACTAAAGCTATTTTTCAGCTAAATCATGTTAAAACACTTAACACAATCATTATGTGGGTACAATCAATGGTCTAGTAATAAAGAAAAATATATATCAATAAATCGTGTGGAAATACTAGACAAATCGCAGTGTAGGTACCATTGAAGGGTGAGATAGTTGCCAGGCGCAAAGATAATAAAATGGAACAGACACAAAAAAATACAAAATTTTAAATTCAACATCACGTTTTTCATATAGTCCTACCGGGGAAAGCTCTGCTGTAACCTCTATTTCTGTTACATGCGTCATTTACGAAAAAGCGGGATAACAGCCATTTACGTAAAAGCTGGGTAACAGCTATTAGTGGTATGCCTCAAACGTAAAGCTATGCGTCAACAAAGCACTTTTCCAACTAATGTTTAACCTCTAACCTATTACGGTATTACACCCTTCCCCGAACTGTTAAATACGACGTGGCATTATTGTCTAATCTCTGTTTGAAATTATTACCGCATTTCAAACATTTGATATTATTCAAAACATTCTGTGTACAAATAACGTATTTGAGAGTTTTGAAATATAAGCACGGGCCGCTGGCAGTTATGACCGTGTCGGCAGATAATTTCAATAAAAGTTAATGGCCAACGTTTCTGGCTGAACTTGCGTTTCGCCCACCTTCAAATATTTACCGGCCGGTCAGGGAAGGTTTTGTGCTGACGTCACTTAGTCCGGAATATTAAATTATTATGTTGGCGCAAGAGCAACAAGTAACACGGCCGAGGGTGGACCCACCCTTAGGAGGCCTCGCTGCGATAACCCCCACCCCCTTCCTCACCCCACTCGCGCGATTCTGTAGGATTTAGGTTCTAGACTCCAACCCTCATGCCTTTGTGACGTGTGCTTCGGCCGTAATGGGTTTACGCGGGTTTGCAATTCAAGCGATATTCGGAACAAACCCAACTGATCGCTGAAAGAGACCGGATGTGTTTGCGAATGCAGTTTCCCAGCGGGTCCTTCACTGACAATTGATTGGAAATGAGATTTCGTTTAGATACACTTCCGGGGAATTGTGCAAAGATCGATATAATGCAAATAAATGCTATGTTTTATAAAGCTGGAAATATTTTTTAATTTGCTGAAAATGTTTTAATAATATTAACATTTTCAATTTTTCACTCATCGCAAAACTATTTTGTGGCATCATTTTTATATAAATACATACAGGAAGAGGATCCAGATTGGTGAGGCTTTAGTCAGTTGACTGCCGCAGAATCAGTACATTTCACATACAAAAATAATATACCAACACCACCAGACTTTACAAAGCAGTACAAGAACAACATATTAACCTACCAGACTATTAAATGGGAAAATAATTCACCGACTCCAGATATTTTCATATCAGAGGGTTCGGCTCGGTGGAATTCCTAATTTGACCGATAAATCCTACTGATCCCTTAATATAAATATTTAAAAAATCTTTCGTAATCGTACATGTATTTAAAATGACTGATTTTTGCATTTTTATATACAAATTCTTTGAAAAATCTAATATGCCTAAATTTAGTATTTTTGTTACAATTTTAATTGCAAAAGTAGCTTTACAAAAACATGTTTACTAATATCGCTTGAATATCGCTTCCGCCATTTTTAATTTGCATGACGACCGTCAAAGTTTCAAGATAATCGATTTGCTGGCAAATTTTGGGTTAAGTAAGTTTATAATTTACGTGTATTGGCTTATCGAGATTGTCCGGAAAATACTCGCCAACGGGAAACCAATTTAATTCCAGAGCCGTTCATAATTACTTTAATTTTTCCAGAAACGGTACAATTTTACCAAACCAGCTGAGCTCTCTAATTTACGTCATTTGAAGTAGGAATTTATCTTTATTAAGTACGAATTTCGCAAAGGCTCTAAAACTTGAAATTGACAGGGAGGTAGGTTATCTGATAGTTACGACTTTCTTTCGAAATCCTTGTTAATCTTTAAATAATAAACTTGTAAGGAAAAAAAGTCACTACTTTGATTTGATCAGTATAGAGTGAGACGATGCGTGGACCTATTTTATACAATAGTGCGTTTCCCTTTAGAGATATTAAATACCATAAGTATATTATGGTTGTTGATAAAATTTTGAAATACAGAAATATCTTATTACTTCCATACAAACCAAATACAAATTAATATCGAGCGGAAAACAGAAATAAATCCACTTCAACTTTTGTGTGGTTAAAAGCTATTCGCCCAAGTGCCTATTAAGTAGTTACACCGAGGTTTAAGCCGCAAGTATTTAAGTACGAGTATTTAAGTACGTCATTTTAACGGATTGTACCAGCAAAGTTTTTACTCGTCTATACACTTTCACATTTTCTCAATCAATACTATTTTATGTTTGTAGCTGGAAAATATGGAACAATCGTGCAATATGGCATTATGACACTTAAATAGATTCCATTTTAAAGCTCTCAAGCTTACGATGGAAATAATAGGGTGTGCAGGATTGAAAGTAGCTGTGTTGGCCCAGAAAAGCTGTATTACGTAATTGCTTAACTTTTGATAATATAATGATTGATTATTTCCATATAGATAAATGCAAATAAAAAAAAATCACAACCATAAATGTAGATTTGATTTTAAAATTTCAAACAAATTATATATTTTATTTTAAAATTGTTAAGGGTATTATATACAGTCCTTATTTACTTAGCCTAACACCGTCCATAACCAACTAGAAATACTCGATCAAAAATTATTAATAATTGCAACAACAACATCAGGATCAAGTCATTTTGATACATTTTTGTACCTATATTGCATGCAGTTGGAATTAAGTTACAGGAAGGCTATAATAACGTACCTCATGAAAAAATATTAATACTTTTTACTTTTATTATTAATTTTTCATGTAGGTTATTTCTTGAATACTGTTCCCCTAAATTGTTATATTATATCACATGTTTGTAAAAACCCGTATAGGCGTATAATATAAATAAATATAATATTAATAAACAAGTAGAGCTACATTGATAAGTGAGAGTTGTGTGAAACAATCAAGTAAGTTTCTGCGAACCAATGCTGAAAGCACGATATGTTCGGAAAAAGGTAGTTACGTCTCGGAATAAAGTGTGCCAAGATAAAAAGTAGATATTCAGAGTATTAACTTTTATTTTCGGCAGGGTTATAGCCAGAGAGGATTCACTGAATTGAGATTAAGCCTTCGGAGATAGGCTTTATAGACATTTCATATCGAGCTCGGTGAAGGGTAATAAATAGACTTAGCCTTATTTAATTTAACTTTTTCACATACGGTAAACTACCGATATATTGAATAAAATATTATGATTGGCCAATTTTTGAGCTTTCCACGTACAAAAATATAATCTCTGATCTAAATATTTATTCATCGAAATAAATTTTTAATTTTTTTCGGCACAAATAAAATTGATAAAGATATGTCTTGCATTTTCTTAATTATCCCTTGTTTTTTGCCATATTGTATTATTTACTTTCACACATGATAATATATAATTGAACTAAAATTCCCTCACCAAACACAAGAGCCTTGTCTCTTTATGGTGAGGAAAAGCTATTCTTATCCACTATTTTACCACTGTATAAAATGTAAAAATTGTGTATTTATTGTAAAAAAAACCTTTAATAATTAAATAAAAGAAATTTAAAAAAAATAAAAATAAATGTCGATCGTCCAATTGATTAGTCAGACATCTCCAAATACTAAGTTTTGAGATAATGAGGAAAGCAATATTCGATTGCTTATACAACCATATTATATCCAATATTATTTACACGTGTCTGTGTTTCACATATTAAATATGCAATTAAACACTTTTTTTTACATATTATTAGATATGCTAGACACCGGGAGGCACATTACGGTGCGGTACATTAGAATGACATTTTGAGATATCCTACTTGTGATCCAGAAAACAAAAACCTTTTGTTTAATTCACTACAAGTTCTTCTTGCATTATAATTGTTTTGGTGGAGTAATCTGAATACTGTACCAGATAGAGTGTCCTTTAAACACTTGAGCGATCACGCGAAATAAATAAATTTGCCTTGAGCGCTCACCACGTTTGAAAATTAACTTTGAAAATTTTCCGCCCACATTAAAAAAAAATCATTACTCCACAAATTGTGTATGTAAACATATAAACAAATTATAGTGCTATACAGAAAATGAATTCACCTATATTTAAATAATCATCCTAAATTTGTTTCGACTTTAATTTTGCGTCGACATTAAATATTTCCTATGAAGTTTCTTGTAAATAGTCTAATTAATAATCTCATGCAGAAATATCTATAATAAAACTGAATGTTGATATGTTATCAAGAGTTGAAATGATTCCTAAAGAAAATTTTTCGTAAGAAATTTTGTTCGCGAAAGCACAAATTTGATTGTAATAAAATATGATTTTTAATGCACTTACCAAAAAAAAACTGCATTTCACCACATAGATACATTCAATATCGTTATTCTACAATAAGAATTAACGCGAGTAAAGCTTTATTTATTGAAAAATATCCATTTGCAAAGATCGCCATCCCGAGCGATTGCCATCGTTATCCAATTGCGACGTAAAAAACTAAAATCCACTGCTTTAAAGATAACTAACTTAATTTTTTTTTAAATGTAAACAGGTTAAAACATTGACAATTCAATCATTAATGCACTGGTATACAAATATATTAGAAAAAGCGACAAAAAAACGTAAATTCGACAATTTAAAAGAACAAGATTTTGACAGTCGGCAGTTTGAAAAAATATTGAATATTTCAATAGTATTATATTGAATTTTAACTGAATTGAAGTGATTACAACATCAAAAGTGAAGGAAAGAACAGTGACATCTTTTGATCATTAATTGAAGTAGACATTCAGTTCTCAAAAAACGTTTTCTGCACGACGCGGGAACATTTGAAAAAAAATTTAAAAAATGTTTTACGAATGGTAAGAAAATGTGGTTCATTTTTGGACCGTAATCAATCCTAGAAAAATTAAATTGGTCCAAATTTGAACCGAAATCTCTCCAGTAGTTATATATAACTACATACTCTACTCAAATCTCGATTTTTCTGAGATGTCTGACTAATCAACCCTACGATCGGTATGTAAAATAATACATTTAAAGGCAAGATAAAGCGTTTGTATTTTATTTAATGAGCATAGCGAAGACCTGTTTGACTAGAACACATTATATTTCGTCTGTCTGTAAATTTGTTTGTGTATTCCATGTGCGGTCAATCCTGTCAAGATGGTACCCGTGTTTGATAGTATCTTTTTACTCCGCCAGAGCGCATGAGCGTTGTGATTGCTGAGAGCTTTCAAGTCAAAACAAATATTACGATAAGTCTACTAATGTTCATGGAACTACATGTTTTATTACGTCAATTTTTTCATAGAACTATAAGTTTTATTATGTCAATTTTGTTATTGTGTATCAGAAAAATGACCCAGAGCTTGCCATGATGACTTGTTAAATATATTGAGTCCATGATATAGTTTAATACGTACAATTATAAGAATTAAAAAATAGATATTTATACTTCACACATTACTTTAGTTTGTTTAGTGTACTTTGAAATGTGCGTTTCTTTTTTCGAGGTTAAAATGTGCTTTTTTTTAAATAGGCTCTATTTATTTTTCCACGAATTTGTATTCATATATTTCATCTGGATAAGCAGTTGTTATAAAAAGAATAAAGTGCGGTAAGCTAAACCTCTTTTACAGAATATATTTTTTCCGAAAAATAAAGAGATTTTGAATTTAAATGTGGAAGAGGAAATGTAATAATAAAATATGTTTATCCAAAAGCATAAGTACTTTATTTTTTAAGAAATTTGGTTCATAACTAGATAGAAAAAATAAAATTTGTATTGTATTTAACGCACATTAAATACTAAAGGATTAGTGAAATACAAGGACTAAATTAATAAACTCTTATTAAGCTAGTCTATTTTTACTATTTATATGAGCACATTGATTTTTATTGTATTCTCGTTTGTGTAATATCAATTGTATCACGTCAGCTATATTATTTTGTTGTATAATCATTAGATACTACTTTATAAATACATCTACCTTCATTATTATTATTTTATATAATACAGAAAGATATCTTCCTGTGTTCACTGATTCTTATGATTTCATATAGGTATAACTTTTACGTAAAAACATTTTTTGGCGAATAAATTAATGTATGTTGGAGTACTTTAATAACGTGACAACAATGCGTCAAACAGAAACGTCATACTTTAAAAAAACTATTACAGCCCAGAACGTCACATTTTCCTGTATACGATGCTTAGTTTAAAAAAACACAATCGTAGAAAGTACATTACAAAAAAAAAACTTCACTATGGTGAAACAGAATTTTGAAAAAGCTCGTAAATTTAAACCTTCCGTCATGAAACGTGCGATTCAGCTGCCTCCGAAAGAGGAAAAATGCAAATGAACGCAACAAAATTAGCCGTAAAGTAGACGTGCGGGGGTCGACCCAACGGGTTCAACTTCAACACCCGGCGCCGTCGTTGGCAGGACGCCAGTTCAATTTGGACGCCCGGCGGCGACGCCTTCCAATAAGGAGAATGACTTCTGCGTTATGGGTTTTATCTCCAACCAAAATATTCGTGTGTAGCACTAGCAGTCAGGAGTTGAAAAAACTTAGAGGTTGTTTTTGGTGACTAGGTAAACCATCAATAAATTTTGATCGTTTATAGATGAAAATTATTTTTGTTGTCAGTGGAAAACTAAGAGGAAAAAGCAAGAAAAAAAAGCATTATAAAATTTACTGTTAGCTGTAAAAACTTTACCACGAAACTTGGCACTTTACTGATAATATGGATTTAGACTGGAAGAAACTTTCGGTTAAAATTTAATATGTTATTTTTCCCTCTTTGCAAAGACTAAAGAACATTCCATAAAAGCAGGGGTTGATTATATTCAAATAGTTGGGAAACTTGTGTCAGGAATCACTGGTTAAAGAAACTCAAGTACGTACCTTAACACCATGTATATTTTTATTGTATTTTAACTATTTCTTTTTAGTAACAAATGTTCAAGTAATGTTTTTACTGTTTGTTGCTAACACCCTGTATATAAGTTTGTTTTAGAACACTTTAATTAAAGTTATATATTTTAATAAATTTATATATTTTTATTGTAAATTATGGCGAGCCACAAACGCTTTTTACAAATATGAAAAATTAAAATATTACGTAACACGGCTTAGCAATGTAAAACATTTTTATCTTATTGAACAAATAATGATAATGTGATGGTTTAAATCATACATCGTCTTACTTTTTAACTGTAAAATGGCTATGTTTAGTCGTGATTATACATATATATTGTGGTCTTTTGCCCACGTATTAATTACGAGAATTATCACTAACACGGGCATGTGCCTTATAATGGTCAAAAAATCCACAAATTATGTCATTAACAATGCAATGAATAAAATAATTTAAAAAAAAAAATCCTTAAAATATTTTGTCTCTGATTAGTATATGTTCTTTTGTGCTATGTAATATTTTTCTCCCTCTATCTTTTTAACGTTATATAACCGATAACTCTGTCTCAGTATTTAATTATTATTATATCCTTAAGAAGCAATAGAAAATAGAAAAAAATAGTTCGCGGTTCGAGAGATTTTACTATTCCAGAAAAAGGCAAAAATTTTGCAATATTATGTTCAAAACAGTAATAATAAATTATATAACGTGTTAGGTATTTTAGTGAAGCGGTTTTAAACATATTGACATTCTCCATTCCTTTACCCACCTTATCAGAGCTTTATTGCACAAAGGACAGCGAAAGAGCGCCTGCAATTTAACGTGTATACCGGAATAAAGAAAGCCGCCTTACCGGATGGAGTAAAGTTGCCTGATATTTCCGTCGCGAGTAAATAAATTCGATCATCCGGCGAACCTCCCTCTCGACAACATGATAATACTTGATACAGTTTTATGCGATTTATTTGATACAACGTAAGCGCCTTCGGCTAAGACTATGTTGAATTGAAACAAAATAAATTTTGATTCGAGAATATCGAGTACATCCACAAAATTATGTACACGTTTCTTAAATTTAATGTAAATCAAATTTAATAATGTTATTATTAAGTTCTGCAGATATTTTAGTTCATTATTATTGTTTCAGTTGTTTCGGCTTGCAGGATTATTTTAAAATTGTGATTAGGTCACTTTTAGACGACTTATTTATGTGATTATATATTACCCTTGCCCAATTAAAATGTTTATGGTGCCTAAAATAATTTATTTCCGGTTAAACAGATATGGGTACTTTGAAATCTGTTTTCCCCACGATAAATGTGTCCTTAATTTATTAATAATGACGTGACTGCATTAACTTATTTAAATGTGTAAAAGTCTTGTGAACATACTGAGAAGTAGATAATAGATAATTTAACCTACTCTAGTAATTATGAAAATTCGTTCGTTTATTGATTTCTAACAGTTCAAGAAAACTTATTGTAAATTTAATAATAGTGGGATATGTGAATTAAAATGTGGCCACGACGACAAGGGCATTCTCAACTAGATTCAAAGAACATAATGTACGATCTTAATAAAAGCACTTCGCAGAACATCTCTTAGTGAATAATCGCCTTCTACTTAACAACAACAAGCCTAAATGGAGTTCTACGAATTAATAAATCAAAAAATTAAATAAATAAATTGTTTTTTTTTTTGTTATTTGTTTATGGGTGTTCTGCCGTATTGCGCTACCTCCTCTTTAGCCAACGTTTTGGACAACGTTACACTGACCATGATCAGGGCAGATGTGTAATTGATAGTGGTAAAGTGTGTGCTTATGTATTTTTATTGTAGCTACCACACTTTACCTCTACAAACCTTACTGTAGTCGGGAGATCATACAACTCTTTGACCTTATTTTTGACCAATTATTTAAAGAAAAATTAGATAATTAAATAAATTAATAAAGAGTCAATTACCGCGAAATTTAGAGAGTTGTTAATTATGTGCAAACAATTTAGATATCATAAAAATATGCATAGGAAAAGATTAGTTAGGTATAAAAATATGAAATGGATTCTCTTGTAAGAACAAAAGACGTTAAACGCTTCAAATATCCATAACATCAACACAAACAAAAAATAATAAATTCATAATATATTAGGCACATAAGGAAAATAAGTTAGATTAAAATAGAAAACAAAATTATAATTTGGGCAATATTTGAGTATTAGCCTATGCTTAGCTATGAAGCCATGCAGCATTATTTGTCATCAGGGCAGCAATAACATTGTTTATTTTTACTGTAGGCGCGTTTACTCTTTAATCACAAAAAACGTAATAAAATAATTATTGCGATTATAAAATATCGTGATAATTTTTTTATTATTTAATCTATACACATATTATAATTACATGTTTTTTTTTCAATGCCTGTCTCACTAGGGTCAACCTGTTTCGATTCTATTACGATATTCCGTTCCCCGGTTGATCAATTTGATATCTTTTGTTAGGAGCATAACCGCCGTTGATACTCCTACAAGGAAATGCAATTCCTTCCGATTACGTCGGGGTTGAATGGGAAATATACGGTGCACGCCGGCGAGCTTGCATAAAGGGACTTGGAGCTTTAAGCTGGACGTGACTGGAGAAATCACTCCACGTTAAGGAAACGCTACAGGGGCGGACGGGTGGACACGAGGTCAATGGACACAGTCAATATGTGCTAGGGTCTAGTGCCGGACTGGCGCGTGGCACTTGCAATCGCATTGAACATATTTTTAGACGTAGATGAAGTCAAAATAAGATGTACAGAAGGATCTTTAGGATTTTTTAGCTGTATAGAAACCTTTCAAAACACGATAATTTTTTCATTAAATAAAAGTTCATTAAAGAAAATAATATTTCAACATATTTATTTATTTTACTCGTATTATAGCGGATCTGAAAGTTACTGCGATGTCAGTTTTTAGATAATTTTGGGAAAAGCCATAGTTTAAATCCGGATATTATTATTTATGTTATGACATTGATCTGCTTTTAAAAATCTTCATCGGAAAATAACTTGCGTGCATAATAATGATATTACAAACAATAAACAAAGATAATTCAGCAAATCATACGTAATTAGGAAATGTTTAGCTTTATTTTGCGTGCATTATAATTTGTTTTGTTTTGTTTGTTCGAAAAAAATAATTAAAATATTTTTATGTTACATAAATGGTTAATATGTTTTGTTTTGTTTGTTCGAAAAAAATAATTAAAATAGTTTTATGTTACATAAATGGATGTTTGACAGTCTTTGTTGATAATAGAAACACTAATATAATGTATTGTATCATGGAAATTCTCTCTTGGAAACTGTCGTCATGGAAATTGTTATTATGAAAAAAAAACACTCTCTTCATCATTGCTGGATTTTGAGCACATATGCTTTTTTGGATTGTGAATTATATTTCCGAAGTGTAAAGTCGGAACATTTGCGGACCAAAAATATCAAGAATTGTGCTGATATTCTGTACCTCAATTTTGGAATAAAAAGGGAGGCCTCCTATACTTCCAGAGAACGACAATTAAAGGTTAGTGTTTCTGTTTTTCAATAGAAATTATACAGACAGCCATTCTTCTGTGATATACATTTTATTGTTCGCGCAAATAAATTCACAATTATATATTTTTGGGTATTACGCCCAGAGAGAGAGCTGGGACTATTTACACGTCCCAGACTCACATATTATAATCCAGTGTATTTTTATAGCATGATTTTCAAGTATTACACTTAAAATTCGTATACCAAATTAATTTTAAAAAATCACAATTGCATTTATTAAATCAACGTAGGAATGGACCAACAGTTTTGAAAAGAAGGCTTTTTTAAGCATGAACAAACCCATTATAATTATTTAAGGCTTCATATTTTACATCATTAATATTACTTGTCTTTGTCATCCGTACTTGCAGATACCGAAAACCGTTCATATTTACTGTTTGTACGTGACATTCCAAAATCAAGGTTATATCGATAAAATGTTATATTTACGGCTCCCAGAGGGGTGAGATTGACAGTGTTCCGCCCCCACGATTGCCAAGAATTTTACGACCCCTTGTTTTAAGCACCTATACACGGGTCTATGCATTGTGATACTTTATGATGGGTTTTTCACGTTCTCACTTGCAGATCTATACTTATATTCTACTTACACTTATATAAGGTACTTACACTTATATTGTACTTAGGCGTCTCCCCCACACTACGCTGAAGTGGGCACATAAAACCTCACTGGGTTTGTGATATAACGTACACGATTTGATTGAACCTGTCAATTTTATAACGAACTTAAAACACCATTTAATGATAGATATTATATGGATATTATTATCGTTTATTACAAACCAATTTAACTGATGACATTCTAAATAAATTTTGTGTCATAAGTAACTTTTAAGCAGAAATTTGTTAAGAAATATGAAATAGAGCACAAAATCTGTAATTTACATAGACTTTTATGTGTGGAATTTTATAATTAAAACAGCTATAACGACATCGTCATTTTCATTGTGAATTATATTTTTCCAATAAACTGTTCAAATATAAATTGCTTAGCTCATGACGTAAAATACGACTAGAACTATTTAAGTGAACACTGTGGACCAAAACGGGAAATTCTAGCCGGTTAGTCAAAGCCTACATACATACTGTGTAAATTTTCTAACAAAAAAAAACTTTAAATAGTTGAGATGATCTTTAGATTACAGACGGAAAAATGTGTGATAATTTGATTTTAATTAAACCGTCAATTTTTTTATAAAAAGTGAAGTATTTAAAGTCTGAAAAATCTAGATTAGAGTAGTATTTTGAGCTCACAACATTAAAGTACTTAAGATTTAAAAAGCCATATTGTTAGTACCAATTTCACAATTTTCCTCTCAGAAAGAAACCAACACCAAAACTTAAAGTTGAACAGTCTATGAGTGGCGCAGCCGGTTAGTGAAAATTAAAAGATTACGAGATAAAGGATTCATTCAAATACAAGTTATTGGTTTTAAGAAACATTTTAAAAAAAGCCGCAAAAAATAAGTCGATGTTTTACCGAAATAAAAATAATTTATTTTGTCTGAAAATGAATAACACTTTAGCGCATTCATGCGGTTAATGTATACCGAATAATTTGTCAATCCGAAGAAAATAAGCGTCGCCTAAAGCAATCTACAGGAAACAGTTACGGGCTGGTACCTATTAACATAATCACAAATTCATTGAGGAAATAGTTGATTACGATATTAATTGAAACGTAAAGAAACCTTAATCTAGTCGGAAACTCAATTGTTATCGTAACAACTGATTAAAAGCATAAAAACGAAGATTATAAGAACGGATAAATGATTATTTTTATTTATTGAGCTTTTTTCTAAAAATTAAACCTTGGTCCATTCACCACCCTTATGAGAACACCTTCTGTGCTTCATTTTTGCTCAAGTGATTCAAACATCAGAATCTATATGTTAAAAAGTAGTAATAGATAATTAAGATAGAAATTCCATCGATAATTTAAGTAATGGCTTGTTTCTGCCATTCTTTAGAATTTTTGAGAGAGCGTAGGTGAATTTTTTATATTAATTTTATTTAAATGGGCAAATTTCATAATTATTATACGGAAGAAAAGTCGAATTTAGACTTTGGATAAGATTTTGAACGGGGGGGAAGGAAATTTTAGACAAGGTTTTGATAAAAGAGAGGATA
Source organism: Limnephilus auricula (assembly GCA_951813805.1). Classification (NCBI taxonomy): domain Eukaryota; kingdom Metazoa; phylum Arthropoda; class Insecta; order Trichoptera; family Limnephilidae; genus Limnephilus; species Limnephilus auricula. The sequence continues at coordinate 8,538,554 of OX638401.1, forward strand.
TTTGTTTAGAGATAGGTATATATAATGTCAAAACACAGAAAGTACAAATCGCGGAGTAAGTAGCAAGTGACTTTTAAAAGGGAGTTAGGAAATTTCTTTTTTGGAAAAATGGGGACCTGTTGAAACCACGGTTTTGATGGGATATTCCTTTGTATCGAGGCATAGCAGACTCCCTTGAATTAACTAACAATTTTTTACTCTGTATATTGTTATTCCAAAATTCACGCACATCGACTGGGTAAGCAAACTGATCACAAATTATGAAAATAGAAACTTCATCATTTCCGCCAATCGCATTCGACGATCGTCCAAACGTTCGCAGAATTGCATCCGTTTAATAACCAGCCATTCGCGCGTTAATGACTTTAGTGTGGGAGGGTAGATACTAACTGCTGGCGCCGCTGCGACCCGAGCTTTCGGCTTTAGGGTCGGACTCGGGATGTTTACTGAACGTGCAGAACGAACTTTTACGTGGGGTTCCGAGTACTGTTGTATGTAGTTAGCTCTTGTTACTGAGTACTATACTTATGTTCTGTTTGTGTGAATATATTTACTTTCGTTAATAACTCACGTGCTATCGACAACCAGAAAGTGTAGGTGTTGAAGGTACTTTCTGCAAACTGAGTGGAATTCAAAGCTTATCTCAGCAGATATTCATATCCACAATGAGTACGTCAGTTGAATTTTTTTTTCAGGATTAGCTCTCAGTACCTAGATTCTACAATACATTAACAGCCTTACTAAAAAACTTTCTAAAAAAATTTAACAATTGTTAAACGACCGTGCATGAAAAAACCTTACTAATAAAAACCGACAAAAAATTGTTCATGGAAAGATATGTACATCGCTTACACGGCCAAAGAGGGTAGTTTAACTGTTGTACATATCTGTTTTATTTGTAATTTTTCAAATTTTTTCTAAGGTATTTTGAATGTCCTATATATTTCTTATTTTTCAAAATGTCGTAAAACCAAATGCCATTTTAGAAAATAGATAAAATTACCTTTTAGATTTTTGTATTTTAAAATATGCTTTAGTGTATACAAATTGCAGTATTTTAAACTTCAAACGTGAAAAAAATTGAAAAAAAAATTACACCAAACATTTTCTATTAAAACATCGAAAAATTTTTGAATATTTGAAATTAAAAAAACACAGTCCTGTTATTTAATGAATTTGCAACAAAACTATCACTTCACTTTTTATCACGTTCATACAATTAAAAAATAACTGAAAATACCTGACATTTTAAAGTTATTTTTGTAAAACTTAGACCTGGATTCCTATAATTTATTTTTATTTACACAAGCACCATGCATTTTTGTTATTAAATAACATTACTTTTATGAAAGTTTTATTGAACTCAATCGGAAAAACAAAATTTTATAATTAATAACCTATACTTTTTATGTTCACAGAATTAAATTACGAACATGACGTTATTAACGGACCAAAACTGACAAAAATAACACAAATAGTAATTGTCTTGAATAATACTATTATTGCAGTAAATTGGTGATTGGGTTAGAAATTATCCATAAAAATATTGTACAAACTGTACGTGAAATCTCATTTGTCAAACTGTAATTTGCCGCTCGCGTTAGAAAAGAATATGGCGGACTGCACATGCGCAAATGGACTAATTTTCAGGGTGACCAACCGAAAAATTCATATATTTGTTGGATTTTGTTCGATTATTTTCGATATGTTATTAGTAACGTTTTGTTTTAAAATATGTACAGACTTTACACAACCTGCTACAGAAACAGCGTTTAACGGCCGCGGAGTGTTTTTTTTTAGTAAGGCTGTAACAGTTTATTCTCGCTGGGCTTGAGAAAATTTGAATTGAATTTGGAATTTAAATTGGAGATTGGAACAGATTGAATATTTAGCGCCTCCGCCCACTCAGGCAACTGAAAACTCTCAACTGCCAACTGTCTTTGTATGACAATGTGATGGCCCGCACACTACACAATCACACAAAACCCCGTTGTCAATGGTAACGCAAGCGGTGACTTGCGACCATCTTGCGACCATCTTGCGACTGTCACGGCTGATTACCCTGGGCGGCCGTTGCTAGGTTGCGAGCTGTCAGCTGATTGTTCTTCATCTATGGTTAAACAAGCTTTTTGACCAATCAAGACAGAGAAAACAGCCGGTTTTAGTTGGTTTTCAGTTGCCTCAGTGGGCGGAGCGCCTGGAGTGCTCCGCTGACGGGGCAACTGGAACCAAATTAAACTGGTTGCTATGGCTTCCAACCAACTTCCGTCAAACTTCTATGACGGCCTACTCAATTTTACGATTTCTGTAATTATCTCAACTTGTTTAACCGTAGACGAAAACAATCAGCTGTCATCGTAGTCATCTGTCGCTGACAAATTGAAAAAACTAGAAAACTGACAACAAAACTGACACAACCATGACAACTTAGCAAACTGGCAACGGCCGGCCACGGCAACTAGCAGAGCGAGTCGCGAGTCACTGCTTGCGACGGCATTGACAACGGGTTTTTGAGAAATTGTGTAGTGTGCGGGCCATCACATTGACATACACAGGATAGCGAGTTTAGTTGCAAATTGATTTTTTTCAGTTGCCTCGTCAGCAGAGGCACTTATAATGTAAGTGAATATAATTTGTAACGAAACTAAAAAAGAGTTTTAAAGCTATTTTCTACATTGTTCATGCAATGTAGAAAATAGTTTGAATTAATACTAGAACCAAAGCTATCCACATTTAACACATTATATCAAGCAAATAGTAAGGTAATGTATGAAAATATATTTTTTTGCTGTGACTTCAATGGGTTATAAAAATATCAGAAAACTATAATAACAATAATAATACTATAATAATAATAAACTTCTAACTTTACATTGTCAATGAAAATTCCTGACCTGAAAACATTACTCGTTACACGTGGCAGTGTTAAATTTAAACCCTGACCTTTATCCCACCTGCAAAATCCCATACACCCATTCAAATACGTCATCATGACCTAAAAATTCTTTTCAAATTGTTGTTTAACAAATTTGAAGAAACCTGTTTTCGCCAACACTGTTGTGGAGGGTGCGGGATAAACGATGCTCCGGAGTAATTAATGTCAACGATGCTTGAAAGCTTCAAGGGTGAGAAGCGCCTGCGGTGGATGGTGTATACATTACCACCGACACTGGAGCTGTGCTGGTTGCATAACCACAGGCGCATCCAGTCTTTCTAATGGGCGCACTTTATTGCAAGGTTGCCCGCACGTACAAGGAGATCTCTCGTTAAAATAGGGACCAGGTTTTCAAAGTTTTGTGTTATTTTTTTAATAAAAAACCTGTAAATATTCAAGATTTTATTTTCTGGTGTTCACTTTTATCAAAACTTTACTATTATCAGGTCAATTTTCACCGTGCAGGCTGCAGTCCGAAACAAAAAAGCGTTACTTTTTGTATTCGTAGTCACTTAGGCTTTCAAAGGTGCAGCACTTTTAAGACTTATTATTTCTTAGCAACCCTTGTAAGTTAACTTATCTTGCATTTTATTACCGAAGTATTTGAAGTTTTATTCTGTAGACAGTGTACAACGATAAATAAAACACTTTTTTAGGTAATGTATGAGAATTGAATCGTTCGGAATGTTAATATGCCGGAACTAGTATTTTTCCGACTGTAGGGGAATTTTCACGATAAAAATGCGATAATCTTAACCATTTTTAATGAAAATCGTGTTTGGTTTAATTGATACGGTTATCGTGTTTGTTTTTAATGATACAAGCCATTATTTGTATGCGAAAAGAAAAATCAGTTCAACAATGAGAGGACCTAATTCATTCATCTTGATAAAACCGTTTGTAATATAATGATAAGGCACGACAATTAAAATCTGCACAATATGTTGCTATTTAGACCGTATTCACGGTGTTTTACGCTGATGGTGGTGACATTCAGGTGGTGATTATTATTCGTGATAATAATCTTCTCCTAATAAAGTTTTTAGAACAGCACTTCAAATATATTAATGAAATTCTAGTTAAAAATAACTAAATCGTAAAAATGTAACTCGAGTACAGAATGTAACAGTTAAATTTCACTGAAGTACCTGCCTATGAGATTTGTTTTACAGCCGTTCGTTGTGCAGAGATATTAGCTTTTAGTTCACAATTTAAAAGCTTCCAGCAGTTGGGTTTTGAAGCGAGAGTTGGTCGTGCCAGAGGTCGAGTGTCGACACATATTAACTTTGAAATTTGACGATTCGTTCAAATTCTGTGAAACCACTGGCCCTAAGATTACGCGTGACAATCGTAATTGCTCGTGATTTCATAAAATTTGTAAGGTAACGTAAATTAAATTATCGACAAATCCAAAAAACAACATAATTTTTTATTGGACATCCAAAAAACCATCAACTTATATTGTTAGGTTCTCATGCACAATCACCCCACAAAGATACCAGTATATCGTGAAGCACGATGTATTATGAACATTCTTAGATAAAAAGTATTCGCTGTACTCTGTACGTTTTCCTCAAAGTGACTTTCAAAAGGAAATATTACCCAAGTTAAATAATAATGTATGCGCGCCCAGACGTTCAAACCGCACGCTCCGTAAAAGCTGTTGCTCCTGTGCAAGCCTTCATTATAAATTAATTCATTTAGCTTCAGTGCAGACACGAAGTCGCTAATTATAATTATATATTGTCTCGTGATAGAGAGCACTCAGCCAAACATATTGAGGGCGCATTCATTAACCGCTAACTATTTAATATTCGCTTGGAAAATAAATTACGCGTCATATTTCCAACGATAAAATACATATCGAAATATGAACACTGAACATCGAGTTAGAGCTTTATGAGCATGAACACATTACTCTGTTATTTGACTAAGGGGGTTTCTCACCATCCTCCCAATAGCTTATCTACACTAATGACGAATATTTTCGATTTACGGTTTATTTATTTATTAAGTTGGAGTTTATAATTCGGTTCTCGAACCTATGAATAGTGGTTGTATATTGGATAAGTTGGCCGAGTTTTCTAACCACTGCGAGTATTTAATTTTTATTTTTATTTTTAATAATATTCGTTATTAGTGTAGATAAGCCATTGGAAGGATGGTGAGAAACACTCTTAAGTTTCATTTTTTGAAGTAAGACTTCTTTAGGGGCATTACGACGGATAACTCAATTTTTTTTGGATGGAAGTAAAATTAACGGAAATGACGTTTGGTTTATATTTCATCATATTAACGTCGAAGGTATGGCAACAACGAGTGCGAAGCCTAGCAACGAATAACAAAACGTCAAAGCAAACCCAATCGTCATACGACACCCGTTTATTATTTGTTTACTAATGTATAAGGAAAGTTCAAAGATGTTTTGTTATGATTTGTTGATTATTATATGATTTAAGTTTAAAAAAATGTTTATTATCTCTCACATCTTCAAATGTGCTAATAGTTTTATAAACATTTACATTGTTTGGCAAACATAATCTTTCTTTAAATATTAGCATATACGGTCACAAATAAATAAAAACATTAATATTTATGTCTATCTCAATTAACTTTCTTAATTCATTTTTAAACTTATTAATATTTTCAATCTCAGCAATTTCATTCGGGATTTTGTATTTAAGTTGGATGGCCTGGTACATCAGAGATTTGTAGGTGCTTGATTGTTTCCTTGTTGGCAATCTAATTTGCTTAGAATTTCTCGTCCCGTGCCCTTGTATCTTGTTATTTATATTTATAGTGGAACCTTTTGATTTTTATTATTTTTTACGATGAATATTAACCCTTTTTTCTCTCTGATTCATGTGAATTTTAACTGTTGAAGTATAAAGTGGCAGTAGTGTGACAATAAAAATACTGTTGTTTAGAATTCAAATGGCTGAATCGCTCAATAATGGGGTATTTTCATAAACTACGAATACTGTTTAAAATGTATGGAAGATTTAAGGTTACTTATCTGATTCTGATCATTGTACTAAAAATGTGTTATTTCAATATTTATTTAATTGAAAAACTGCACATTCCGAAGCGTTATAACATAGAAACATCATTATGACATAGAAACCGCTGCTAACAAGTAAGACAGCTGTCGCCAACGTTGCCCGGCGTGACGTCGAAGCCGCCGAAATATTCTACTTAGTATTGTCAGGGAAAGGTTCTATTCCTAGTGCCCCAAAGGATGGCCAAAGGGAATTACGGAGCCAATAAATAGGAAAAAACATTAATTAAACACAACTAATTATGTATATATATATATATATATATATATATATATATATATATATTTTAATGTTCTCCATAAACCAGTTCAATATAAACTGCAAGAATTTTTTTTGGAAGCGTAACCCAAATACCCTGTACATGCGCTCAAAGTTGAGATATGTATCGCGCTCCAAATATTTCTCATTTGCACCCGATTCGATGGGGGGGTAGCTAAGCTCGTATTGTTTTCCCTATTTAAAAATCAGAAAGTTTTCAACATGGATATTAAAGCTTCAGGTGTTTACGTTAATCTGCAATTATTTTTAAAATAACAGATTTAACGTAATATAGGTATACCTAATAAATGTTTTATGAAATACTATATTTGTTAAAAAAATAAATTGGAATATTTACTTCAACTAGAGTTTAGAAAAAAGTTCCACTGGATTCCACGACATTATTTTACTTGTTCAAAAATGTAACTTATTAGGTATGTGAAAACGTAAAATGTATATTCACCGTCTCCACCTTTCTTAAATCTAGCGCATTATTTTCAGGAAGTCTTGGCGACTCCGCTCTAAAGGAAACGAGGAATAAGAGAAAATAACTACATATTTATAACATTAAAAAAATTAACATTTTTACAAGTTATAGTCATTTTACAGTTTAATCATATTTATATGCTTTATCTACCTGTTTCCCTTATTCTAAACTAAGAAATAATTCAATACGAAATAAATAATATTTTTTAATTTCAATATTACAACCCATAGACATATGAATATGTATAGACCTGCCCTAAGTGATAAAAGCGTATTAGTTCCCCCTCCTTAATTCTGGGTTCCATGGAACCGGCCGGGCTGGCGTATAGGTACGCGTGAATCTAGAAAATGTGACGTCATCATTCTTGTGCGGACTAGCGTCGAGCTCTTATCGGTACATTTTACGAAATAACACGGCAAAAATGGTAACTTGTGCTATTAAAACATGTAAAAATAGAAGTGAAAAAGAGTATAAACCCAATTGTCGTATTACCTTCCATATGCAGGCATTATTTGTCATTATTTTAAGCTTATTCACATCATATAATATGATCAGTTTTAGACATGAAGCGAAATTCCCGGTCCCGTCGTGTGCACGTTGCAGTTTACTGTGATAAGTAAATTATGAAACATTTGTAAAAGTGTCTTAACTTAACACGGTAACAAAATATTCGACTCTCAAAACAAGCGAACCTTTCTTCATTTTATATGGATTACACAAGTTTGTTCAAACCGGGCGAACAATTCGCGCTCCCATGTAAAAAGGTCTATTCATTCAAAAGCAGATTTTACTTTTAAGAGCTAAATGGTGATATTATAATGCGTGATGCCTATATACTGTCGTATTGAAGGATTAACGAATCACATATCGTTACCATCAACTCATCCCTCTCCGCCCCGCTACACATGGTTATTACCCCTCTCCTGATTCTCAAGTCTATGAATAATATGTCTGTGTTACAACCCAACTAACCCTAATAAAAAAGGGATTTATGAAATATATTCTTATGTAATCTTTTCATACGTATTTCTAATCAGAATTTCCAATAAAATTATTTTTGGCGTCATAAATTGATAATTCGTCCTTGTGTGCATCGGGACCATATTTTATTTCTCTGTTTCATATGTCTTTGAGTTGTAAATAATATTATTTTAAAATCTTCTTTTATGTTTAAATTTTATTTTGAAGAGACTAAAAAAAGGTTTAATTGTGGACATAGTATTAAAAGGCATATAGTGAACCTAACAAAATCATACAACGTAAAGCAAATTGTACAATTAGCATTTAACTTGAGAGGGAAGAATGCATTGCCAAAATTCCTCTTACTTTTTAAGACCCTTCATTCCCATAATGGTGCTCGCAAATATTTAATTCCAAAACATTTCGGTAATATTAAATTAATCTAAAGTAAGTTTGCAATAACTCAGAGGAATGCCACGGCGTAAATTGTTGGGAATGTTAAATATGAGATACTAATTGCGTCGTTTATGTATTATATTGCATCGCATACTGAAATACCAACGTTATTACGTGGCTGGGGTTAAAAGCCACACATAGGTTGGTATTGGGTATCCTATTCTCGAGTAGAGCTTGCGATCTGGATAATCCGTATTTCAAATTATCCAGATTTCGGATTATTCACAGTGGAATCCGCATCTGAATTTTCAAAAATTAAATCCGCATTACGTGATCCTATGAGATGAACACGTCCTCCAAACTAACATAAATTCAATATTTAGTTAATACCTAATTATAATAGTAAATTGTAATTGCTTATTTATCGTTGTGATATACATTATATATGTTATTTAGTTTTGAAATGATCGTAAGAAATAAAATGATTTTATTTTCAGTTTTTATTTATTTCTTCTTCAAACTTCGCAAAATCACTTTGGCGTCATTTTTAATTAAATTAAACAAATAACTTTGTATCAACCACTATTATATAAACACAATTACCTACATGTTTCGAAACCGATGGTTTCTTCGTCAGGGTAGTAATGACATTAAATAACAAAAGAAACAAACTAGTATAGACTAAAAAGAACAGACTAAAAATAACAACAGATTTAGAATTAACAAACTTAGAAATTAGAAAAAGTGTTAGTAGTAAATTAAATATTATTAATAATTAAATATTTTTTTAAAATAGCCATCTCTTAAAGTTATTTTCTTATTAATACTTATATTTAAAATAATATTTTTTTGTTGTTTAAACATTTTCATTGTGTTTTGATAATTTATTGATTAATCACCTCTCTCTATAATATTTTAGTCCATAGTTCTTTTTAGTCTGTTCATGTTAGTCTATACTTTATTTCTTTTGTTATTTAATGTCATTACTACCCTGACGAAGAAACCATCGGTTTCGAAACATGTAGGTAATTGTGATTATATAATAGTGGTTGATAAACAGTTATTTGTTTAATTTTATTGATTTATTTCTTTTGATTTTTAATGGATTTAAACATGCATTTAGTGCCTACTTAGTTTGATAACGTATCAACAAATAAATTCATTGTATTTCGTAAGAAAACCTGGTTACTGGGTAAAGTTGAGTATAAAACAGTTTATTTTTATATTTAACAACAATTTTACATAATGCTGAAGGTTTACATAAAAAATTGAAAGATCAATTAGTTTGGAAAATTTTGAATTTGAATTTTTTAAATTCTAAAATCCAGATTTTCCAAAACAGCTCCGGATGTGCAATCTCTAGTCTCAACGTACCACGTAGAACGTTACAAGCAACGTATAATAAATAATTCAAATACACATTTGCCAAAGCTGAGCAAAGGAAGGGATGGAAAAACGTTCCTTAAAAGGGTGTTCCTGATTTTATTGCCTTAGAAAAAAGCCATTTGGGCTATTTCTAACATGTAATGTAATCAGATTAAGGAGTTTACAATTCGTTAAACGATGGATTTGATCATTAAGTTTTCACGTTAAGGGCTATAATATATACAGAACGTTCTGATAATGTTTAATGTATGTTTGAGTGGTCAGGTTAGCTTAATTAACATTAATAAAAATTCAGTGAGAATACTTAAATTTGGGGAAAACAACTCCAGAAATTGTGCAAGGAGAGGCTACAATGAGTACAAAGACACCTGAAAGGGCCTTGTCCGGGCGATGGGACCCTGATCCTAATATGACAAGGAGAATACGATAATGACAAGCTGCAGACATGATTTGAGGGGTATTTTTGCAAAACTGACTTATTCCAATTTTAATCAAATTTCATCAGTGAATGCAATATTTCTACACAATACTTCTGCAATACGGTATTTCAAAAGCTACTTATACTTTTAGAAAAAATACCTTTGGGTATTACTTTTTCTTGCAAACTCGTCTTATTCCATATCAGCCAATATAATCAAAGCATTGCATTGGTCACGTGACAAATAGCCACCTAGTTAATTTGTACGAAAGTTGCTGTCAGTTGTGTTATGTAGCGTTTTAAAATCGGTTCGTTCCAAGACTTTTTTTCTTTTGGCTCATTACTAAAGTTGGTTGCAAAACAGGTTAATTCCAAGATTATCTTGCAAAACACACTTATTCTAAACATAAATTATAAATATTATATTATCTTTCAATATTTGTGTATATTTTATGATTCGTGACAAATGGCCGTCTAGTTGATTTGTATGAAAGTTGCTGTCGGTTGTGTTATATGGAGTTTCAAAATCAGCTAATTCCAAGACAGTTGGTTGCAAAACAGGATTATTCCAAGATTGTCTTGTAAAACAGACTTATTGTAAACATTAATTGTAAATATCTTAATGCTTTTCACATCTGTTTATGTTTTATGATTCAAATCGAATATTATTAAAGCAGTTATAAAATAACCAAAAAAAAAACGCAGATTAAGAATCACATTTTGATTCCTTTATCAGTTTTTTAGCGTTTTCCCAGCGAAATATTCAGGTGGAATAAGTCAGTTTTGCAAATATACCCTTCATTTCAGATTCTCACGGCCATCAATTTACCATGTTGCGCTTCCTCTTCCTTTAAATAATGTTTCAGACAGCCTTGCATTGTTCATCATTAGTTTGGCTTTACTATGTAAATACCACCGCAGTAATAATGTTATGTAAGAAAGCAGCCAGCACCCATAAAGATATGGTCGAAGTAAATTTATATATTTAAACACATAAATTTTAGCCAATTTATGTGTTTATTTTGTAATTATGGCAAGCGACAAAGATTTATTTTTCGAAATCGTTAATTTATGATTATATGATATGTATCCGATATTAACAACACAAAAAATGATCATGAAAGTTATTATTAAAAAACCAAGAATATTTCCAACCAGGGAACTTTTTGAAAAATTTAAAGTCCTGTCGGTTACAAAACTATTTGAAAAAAATGCAATTTAACAGTTTTTAAAGAATCTGAAGTGTCCTCAACACGAAGTAAAAGACCTAGAAAATCTGGGAACATATATGTACCTAGATGCAACACGACAGCTACACAACACCATTATGAATATATGGGCCCAAAGCTATTTAACGATTTACCCGATACAATAAAAAGTGAAAAAAACTATTTTAAATTAAAAAAAAAACTCTCGTTGTATTTTTACAGATAAGCAACAGATTGACTTATTTTTTATCGATGATTTTCAGATATATTCCGTATTCTGTTGCTAATATTTTGTTGATATTCCATTGCTATAATATATGTATTTTTCTCATTGTACAATATTTTATAATATCTTACAGTATTTTTTAAAGTATTTTATTTCCATTTTGTAACTAAACATATTATCTATAAGCAGTTCTAAATGTATAACATAAGTACATAGACTAGCTCCCTAGTTAGACCCGAGAATATTTTTCTCTATTAACTGGGTAACTAAAAAATTGATGAATGATATGTAATGAAATGATATTATAATTGTGAATGATATTACTTATATGTTACAAATAAAAATAAAAAATAAAAAATGATTTAAAGCGCAGTTAATGTGAAACTTCGTGAAATTGCGCAATAAGCGTACCGCTGAAAGATCCGTTATAAAAGCTCCCTTTTTCTCATTCGAAAATAATTTTATGAGAGATCACAATACAGATCTCATGTGCACAACTAAATCCATTGCTAATTGCAACGTTATTTTTACTACAAATATACAATTTCATTTCACATGCAAAATATTACTTTAGAGCATAATGCAACATTCATTTTTATTTCAAGACTGTTCCTCGTAGCAATTTATTGTATAGCAGTTAGATATTAAGTATGTACTGCTTAAATAAAGTACTCGCTCTTGTGCTCCGTACGGAATACGCTAACGAATTTAATGTAGATATTTTTTCCGCACAAAAAAGTTGAGCAACTTCTGTAGCGGAATATCCCCGTTCCACGAAAGAAAAGATTCCTTGAATACTAAGTGAAAATGTTTTGAACACGGCCTCGGACGAATTTCGCCCTTAAGGCGAGACCCCGCAATATTTAATCCGTCAATCCTCAGAGCGGAAAATCTCGCAGTCCACACGGATCATATTGGCGTGGCTCTTTTTAAGCACACAGTGAAAATGATTTTCAGAAAAGTTTAGTCAGATCATTTTTTAGAGATCTAGCGCTATTTAGTTATTTTAAAATAAAAAAAATATTGAGATGAACATTTTAATTATAAAATAAACGTAATCTCTTTGTAATGAAGGCATTATGTTGAAAAACAAAGTTAACTAACAAAACAATAGTTTAATGAAATAGGGGCATTATAAAATGGTTTCAATATTTAAAATTTTGTAATGAAGGTGTTACTTTTCAAAAACAAAGTTATGAATAAATTGACCTAATGTACGTAATTAGGACTAACAAAGCAATAGTTTGAAGAAATAGGGCCATTATAAAATGGTTTCTACATTTAAAATTTAGTAATTAAAGTGTTACTTTTCAAAAACAAAGTTATGATTGAACTTACGTCAAAAGCTTTTATGTGCGTGATTAGGACTAAACTAGGAACATTTTGAGTAAATAAGGGCAATATAAAATAAATGTATCAGCTAAAATATTCAATACACAAAATCCACACACATACATGTATTTATTGAACATATCGGTTGTTATTGAGTTAAGTTTATTATTGTAATATGATGACAAAGCAATTATCAAAAGACGTACATTACTACTGTAAAATGTCAAGTATTGAAGTTCATTAAACTTTTGTACATCCTAAATAAACCTTTATAGAAAATTTTAAAGAACTCGAAAATTTCTTTAGCGTCTAAAAAAATGTGTCTATATGTGATGATTTTTTTAGGGACCGGGTGCAAATCACTTAACTTGTTAAAAGCCAGCATACAAACAATTTTTTTTTTTCAATACGACGTAAAATATTTGACAGTTCTCACCTTTCTTACGAATTCAATTTTTATAACATTTATTTTGTGATATATTAGAAAAATTACATCAAAATAATGTCGATAAAACGAACTTCCTAATAATCTTTTTCGTTGTTTGTTTTTGGGGTGTTATGCCGTGTTGTGCTACCTCCTTCTTTAGCCGACGTTTCGGATCTGCCCTGATGATGAACACTGCAACGCTGTCCGAAACGTCGCCTAAAGAAGAAGGTAGCACAACACGGCATAACACCCCAAAAACACCCCAAAAACACTGCAACGCTGTCCGAAACGTCGGCTAAAGAAGAAGGTAGCACAACACGGCATAACAAAAACAAACAACGAAAATACTTTTGGCCGTGAAAATCTAAAAACGTATCTTCCTAATAATCACTCAAATCTATGCTTTCCACAATGGATTTATACCAAAAACAATGAATAAATATAGATTTCGAATATGACAGCGTTCGTATTATCATGCGGCATGCCATTTTGTCCGCCATCTTTGGTGCCCGGCGCGTCATTGTCAGTTAATATGAATTATTCGGAGTGGCTAAATGCTATCCAGTATCAGTAAACATGTTTACTCGATTCTTAAAATTAATATAACGTAATGAGATTTCAGCAAGTTATAATGCCACAAGTTCTAAATTCGCTGAAATGTCCTGTTAAGATGATAATAATCCCCAATAGGTACGTGAAATCCTAATTCTGGGAATTCTGAGCGCCTTCCACAGTGGGATTAGGGGATTTGAGATAATCATATCGCACAAATTCGGCGAGGCCAACCCCGAGAATTAATAGTTAACTAGACTGGGTTGTTTATGCAAGCTAATCGACTGATAATATGAAAAATGCACGACGATTAATTAACCTTTTGTTTGAGATCTCTACTTTATATAAGCAATTAGTAGAAGGTGTAAAATTTAATGCTGAATATAATCCGTCCCTTTACGGTTGTGGCATTTCAAAGACAAACTTATTTGTAAATTTTTAAAAGTACAGTATTTTGATCTTTTGTTAGTAAAGGACTTAGATAAGCTTTGCTGAATAAATAATTAAGTATTGTTAGTCAACGTTGCTTATGTCAGTTTTTGGGAAGTCACTTTGAAATATTTATATATATATATATATATATATATTTTTTTTTTATTATTTAAAATACATATACATAAGATTTAGAAAAATAAATACAGTTGGTTCTTAAAAGCTATTTACAAATAGATTTTTTTTTTAACAAACTACTCAACTCAACGGAGAAAAAATTTCTCGTGTTTGAGTTGGGGAGCCTCTTAATTAAAAAAAGTTCGAAATTATAATGTTTTAATTATTGTTTACGATAATTGACTTACAATCTACATGAATGAAAAATAAAAATTACAAATTGAATATAAATGTAGAAATAAACATATATTAATACACTAATTAATAGATAGGTACATACAGTTGGATCTAAACATTGAAATTGGCCTCAGCCGCTGATAAATATTTTATTTGAAGATACATAATAATGAAATGCAACAATTATCGTTTACCAATATGACAGTACATAAGTATAGCACTGGTAAGGTAAGGCACTGTCTCAAAAGATTGATATAATATTTGTAGAGGATATGTTCTAAAAAGGAAAATTATGAATATTTTTAAATATAAATTAGTAATTATGTTAAGTGATTAATTACATACTAATAGTTACATATTATAGTTAATACTTAATCAATTATCACTAATAAGTGTACATACAATAAAAAATATGTAGATTTTTTTCTATGAAATTAAAATTTGTAATTAGTGTTTGGTTTATCTAATAGTTGTTTGATTTGAGATTTGTAAACTTTATACTTTTTTTCTGTTTTGATTTTATCTGGAAGGGCGTTGAAAAATTTTATACCGTGGTAAGTGTAATGGTGATGAGAAGCAGTAGTTTTATATTTAGGAATTTCTAAGTTACCCCAATTGAAATTGTTGTATTAAAATGGTCTTTGTGAATTTGTAGCAATGCATTCTTTTGGAAGATCTTGTTTAAACTCAGAACCTTAAAAGTTTCAAACAGCTGTGTAGTTGGAAATGTTGATGGTTTTCGCAGGATGACTTTTAGAATTAACCTCTGCACCTTTTCTACAGGTGAGAGGTTAGTTTTAAAAGTTCCTCCCCAACCGATTATACCATATTGTAAGATAGATTGGGCAAGGGCAAAATATATTATTTTAATCATACCATGTGACAGGATGTTTCTTAATTTAATGAATATGTAAATTAGTTTTCTTACTCTAGTTATCATATTTTTTACTTGTTCGTTCCATTTTAATTGACTGTCGATTGAAAAGCGTATAGGCTTCATATCTTATCACGTGTTAATATCTATAGTGTAAAGTTGTGAATAGATTTTGTATTGGCAGGTTGGTAAATATTTAATCTCAGATTTATGGACGCGTAAAAGCTGATAGCATTTCAAGGATCTATCTATATTTTAAGGATACCTACTATACGACTGCTTACAATCTTACAATATCAGATTTATTAAACCACTTCGCTATGCAAGTGAAGGTATAAAAAAGAACTTGTGATTTATAGGATTTCAATAGTTATTATTAGTAGATAAAAAAATAATATCGTAAGTTCTTAGTAGATTTTTATAGTTTCCCAGGCAATTACGATAAAGAAAAGCACAAACGTAAGGGAATATGACACGAAATATCGTAAATTAAGGTCGGTTAAATCGTTAGTGAATCTACAAACCTGAAATAACAAATACGTTTTTAGATTTTCACGGCCAAAAGCATTTTCGTTGTTTGTTTTTGGAGTGTTATGCCGTGTTGTGCTACCTCCTTCTTTAGCCGACGTTTCGGACAGCGTTGCAGTGTCCATCATCAGGGCAGATCGACGGATCTGCCGGATCTGCCCTGATGATGGACACTGCAACGCTGTCCGAAACGTCGGCTAAAGAAGGAACTGAAATAACAAAGTAAAAATCGAGTGAATTTCTAATCAAATATATTAACGATTCGAAGCAAATACAAATCATTAAAAAATATTGTACGAAGCACAAGAGTTTAAGTGCAAAAAAATCTCTAAAAATTCACCATGTGTATAAAATAGAATGACAAATAAAATACAAGGACAATAGTTATCTCTGCAAAAAGCTTTTTTGTGACATCTCTCTATACTTATCCTATATGCGAACGCCTAACCCTTTGTGCTCACTTAGTTAACCAAAATCGATTTAAGGCTCGCCAAAATAACGAACGGACGCGGAACAGCCGGAATAATAAAAAGGACCGAGGGATTAACGAGCAGACCCGAAGGACCTTCGGAATTCCGAATGGAACCGTCGGAAATCAGGAAGTGCGAACGGCCGCAACAGGATAATAGAAAACAGAGACCAGGAGAACAGGAAGAAGAGAAGGTAAAGCGCGATAAGAGAATCACTCTGGAGAATTCAATCTTGAAGACTCAAATAAATGGACGGATTTCATTAGATGCGGCAGCACAGTTCGTGGGGAAATTAAGGAGTCATTAATAAAAACACGCATGGGAGTGCTTCACATCCGAAAATAATAATCCAAAAGAAGATCTTTTTTGAATGGTGAGTTAAACACATTATTTTATAAATATTTTATTTTTAAAGACCAACGAGGTTTCGAAACCGGGATCTTATTAATGCATTAGACGTTATGACAGAAAGAGAATTTGAAGTGTTTTAATTTTGAGATAAAGTTAATAATGAAAATGTATTTATTGGTAAATTCGTTCATTTTAATTAATACAGATTGTTTTACCTAGGCGAAGTTAAATTAATTACGTTAGAGTATTTAGGATAATTGAAGATATTTGAGTATAGCCTTCGCTCACGAGGCAACTGAAAAAAAAAACAGTTTTCTACTAAACTCGTATGTAAATATGAAGGTCCGCACACTCCACAACTTCTCAAAAACCCGTTGTCCATGGCAACGCAGGCAGTGACTCGCCACTCGACATGCCAGTTGCGTGACATGACAGCTGATTGTTCTTCGTCTATGGTTCAACAAGTTGAGATAAAAATTGAAATCGTAAAATTGAGTAGAATGTTTGGTTGGAAGCCATAGCAACAAGCCAGTTTTAGTTTGGTTTCAGTCCCTTCAGTGAGCGGATCGCTTATGTGGGCACCAGTGGTGTGCTTTGCTTCATGACCAAAGGCAGGCTGTGTGAAGTTTTTAAGTTTGGGTATGAATAGTAATAAAATAAAAATAAAATATTTGAAAATGGAATTTTTATTATCATCTTCCGCTGATAGTCGAGGCCAACTGAATAAGCGTGTAAACTTCTTACCAGATGAATGTGCAAATAAATTTATTTAGTTCGTTTTTTAGGGCTGTTAGAACGGTTCTCTATTTGTGATCGGCACACATTTATAAATTTATCTGCATTTGCGTTTATAACAAAATTTGAAATAAAAATTAACGGTTGGTGTATCATTTGACCGCCAACAGAGAAAGGTTCGTTAATGTGTACCTACATAGGTTATATGTATGACAATGACTTATTATGACGTATTGGTACATCTCAAACACATATGAAAATCGTTGAATCACAAAACAGTTCAATAAGTTACTTACTAGTTAGTTTAGATATGAAATTAAACATTTTTTTCACTTTGTTCCACTAGTTTATTTACACCAGGACCGGTTTCGTCCTACTACGGACATTTTCAGACTGATAGTTGAAATTTTTATGCTGCGGAATTTATACAAACTTAGACAGGGGTTCACAACATTGTCTCTATATAATTAATGTTTCTATTTTATTAATTTAAGGTATTATATATGTATTTGCAAAGTTTATTATTAAAATTATGAATGATGATACATAGTAAAAAGATATTTTTAATTCACATGAATCTATATGAATTTATATAATTGGAAAGGTTTGTGATTTAAGTTCCTACTATATAGCAAACATTAAACAACAGTTTAATTCTGTCAAGCAGTTATTCTCTTAACCAACATTCTAATAACAAAAATACTAGGAATTAACGTTAAAATAGCTTATCAAGATGAATGTCAATCTCTACATGAGTTGTAAACTTATTAAATGGGAGGATAATGTTCTGAGCGGTATATCAAACTATGTTTTATACCATTCCACATTGAAATATTGCTTGAAATAGCTTTAGGCGTGTTTGGTTACTAGATCTGAATAGCCAGGCACTCCCCTACTTCCTCCTCCCCATCTCCTTCCATTCCCCCACTTACCGTCAGGTCAGTCTCACAACATACCCCAATTGGGGATGCTATAGTCTCACTGGCTCCAGACGGGAGTAGTTAGGATTCTTGTAAGGTATTTTATCTCTTTATTTTTATATATACATATATCTATTAAAAAAATATAAAAATAAAAATTTAAAAAAGTTCACTAATGAAAATGTGATTTAAAAGTTTTACAAAAGCTTTGTAGCCTAGAAACGGAATTTTAGATGTAAAACTTATATCCCAATTACAGAACAATAACCAGATAAAGTCATTACGTTTCAAGTTCCTCAGATTGATGTCAAAAGTTGGGTTGTAATTTTAAAAGTTACAATTATCTTTCTTTGAAAGCTTTCAATTATCACATGAACATCTAAGAGTTTTGTCGTGTTTACATGAAAAGTAGTGGGTGAAAGGAATTTTGTAGAATTGTTTGGTACGAGGAATTTAAGAAGAAATTGAGAGAATGACTTCTAAAAATGATCTAAAAAATAAACTCTGACTGAAGAGAGTGATACCTTTCAAAATGGTTTAGTGAGAAAATTCTAATAATAAATATGATGAAAAGTTCATACTTGTCAAAACAGCTGCTAATAAAATAATGATATGAAAATTCTATTTATTAGATGTTTTTACAGAATATATTACAGAATCCAACTTTTTATTAAATATTTTTACAGATTATAATAGAATCCAATTTTTATTAGATATTTTTACAGAATATAAAACAGAACCCAATTTTTTATATATTTAGCAAAAATGTTCAACGATGAGCTCATTGTTATTTCAGCTTTCCATCAATATATTTTTCTGTCCGAAATTGTGAGACCAACGCAACATCATTTTTCCAACGTCATTTAGCTACGGCGGTTTTAAATGTCCATATCACTATCCAAATATATTATCAATAAGAAGAGTGCTGACAGTCACGGAATGACAAAATGAAATGTTCATCGTTTATTAGTGTTGTAATTTTAATAACTCCGGTACGGGGCATACGTCATTCCTATGTTTACCTACAATAAATTTTCGTGAAAACAAGCTTATGTGCCCAAGCGGTTAAAATATATAAATATGACTACATACAAAATATAAGTCAAAGGTGAAACCAGTAAGTATTGGTTTACACTTAAGGTTATTTATTGGCTGCGCGGCCGGTTTCATGCAAAACGTAGTTTTGGATTTGAGTCCAAAATATACACAACCAAACTGAAAAATTATTTTTGTAATCAAAATGTATTTATGATTTATTTTACCGTAGAAATTAAATAAATGTATGTCAAATGTCTATCTCGGACAGGAGTTACTTTACTTATTTATGCTTTAAATTATAAAATATAGGCTATTTAAGATTTTAATATTTTATAATTTTAGAGGCAACTTGGAAATTTATTAAACATTTTAAAACCATAATTTTACCATATTTATTTTTTTAAATATGTCGAAATATAATTTTTTTTTTTAGAAACATTTTTGTCGGTTGTAAATTTAAATATCAAATTACCTATTACATCGGAACAAAAACTTGTCGTTTACATATTAATATTACTACCCAGAGAAACGCATTTTTAACATTTTTATTTTTAGACATTTTATTTTTCATTATATTAAAACAAGGGTTAGGCAGTTTTTTTAAATAATTACATACAACTCATAAAAAAAAATCCAAAGTTGCTTCCAAAATTAACCAAAACTAATTTATTTAATGACCTATACGTCAAAAAAAGCTCCTGTCCGTGATCGATATTTAACGTACATTTTTTTTACAAAAATAATTTTATATTTTGGCCTCAAATCTAAAACTACGTTTTGCATTAAACCGGCCGCGCGGCCGTTCCTCTTGTGATAATGAACAACAAAAATGAAGAAGTCAGAAGTAAAAATATTTATTTTGTGTCCAAATTGAATAAACAGTTGCGATAACTGCATTAACTAACGACCTCGGAGCCAACTCCAGAGGCGGGTTCAAGGGGCAGCCAAATTGATCTTCATTGACCTCAATCAAAGCATCATTACTCTAGAGTTAGAGTAGCTATGTAAAAAATATTGTGTTTTCACTGGGAGAATCAAATAAAAATGGTTGTACTGTATGTAATTATTCTAATTAAGTACATACCATTATTAGTAATGTTACGTACTTGGAGCTATTGCTGACTGTATAACATTTTGGTCGGAATTTCAGCGATTTTATTGATATTTTTTTTCACAAGTTCTCAACTTTTTAACGTCTTCCTTTTTTTGGTTTTACTTGCCTACTCTTACATTTCCTTGACTTTTCTTATCTGATTCTGCTTTTATTTACTCTGCTTGTCTATTTTGTTTTGTTTTTCTTATCATTTTCAATTTGGGAGTCGGGTATGGGTACTGCCGCCCCGGGAACCCCCACCCATACCATAGGTCACCTCAAGTGGTTTGGTGACTTAGCAGGGGTTCCCGGGTTCGTGTGGTGAGAACTGTCTAGGTCTTGGCGGCGAATACGTTTGCCCTCCCTCTTCTGCTTGGCGGGCCAGATTAGACTGGTTGAGAGATATCTAACCTAGACCTCTCCCCGGACTCTCCCGGAATCGCCTTGCGTCGCAGTCGAAGGGATGGATTTGTAGGTCTTGACACACTCCCAGATTCCTACCCATCCCTCATACATGATCCTTCTCAGAACATCCTCTCCTTCCATTTCCTAAAAGTTCCTCCACGCAGCATATCCAAAGATGACATAGGTCCTGAGTGATTTTTTTCTTCAGGGCCTCCTAGGGGAGTTAATGTACAAAAAAAATTTCGGCTCTGATGGCTCTTTTTGCGTATGTTTTCTCTTTAAGCCACTTCCAGCCTCTCATCGTCTCTTCTTGCTTATTTTTGACTCTTTAAATCTCTTTCTCTCCTTCTCGAATCTCTTCGGCTCTTTCCTTTCCTAATGCTTCTAACCACCCATACGTTTCATATAAGAAAATTGCATACATATTACACTGATCGGAATTTGGTCATGTTTTTCCCAGTTGCGCTATTGGGTATATGCAGTCACCCCAACAATCCCGGTCTTCCCCTATCCCAAATCAAGTGCCTTTTTTGTAAATTTTGATGAGCAACAATTGATGAATTATAAAAACATAAAAGGCTTTAAGCAAAACATCAATATTTCAAAATATTGTAAATTTTAACAACAAATTTTAATTCCGGGCAAGGCCAGAATAAGGCCCCTAGAAAACAATATAATTAAGAACAAAAACAATCTGTTTTCATAAGCTGGAAAACAATATAAAAGGGTTGTAATCCATTGAGAAAATGGGATACTTTTACAGCCGAGAAAAAAGAAAACAATGATATTATATTTCTCAACAAAATTTCATGCAAAATTAAACGCGGATTGTTGAAGTTGGGAAACCTTTAAACTTATCCGATTAAATTCTAAAGAGTTCGTTCAGTTCGTGTTGAAGGAAAATAAAATTCAAACGTAAGTACCTACCTGACTGGATTTATTTTTGTTTTTCTTGCGAAATTGGTTTTCCTAATTCTTATACAAAATAATTATGAGAGCATTGTGTACATAAAGACTGAAATTCTTATTGAAATTTAAATGAAAATCGTCGAACAAATTTATTTGTGTAACAGAAAGTATTTAAAAAGGTTTATGTAGGAATGCAAAAAAAATCTAGAATACTCGAATCAAATCAATTCGGGAGGCAGTACCGCCACCTCGGAAACCATTTATTGGATAACCAACAAATACATGATATTACATTTACATATATATGGTACATGAAATCACCATACCAATGGAATATAGTTAATATGTGAAAAATGTTTATACATGTTGAAAACAGGAAAGACTAAAGTAGAAAAATTATTAAATGGAAATAGAAAATATAATAGTAGAAAACGGAAAAACGAAAAACGAAAAAAATAAAATACAAAGGATAAAGAAGAATAAGACATGCTATTATGCAGGATAAGAGCATATACGAGTACATAGTACTTTTTTCTAATTGTGTATGTGTACATGCATACAAAAGCGTGTAAATACCCGCAAACACACATACATCCACGCACACACATATTAATATACATAGACGCGTACATATTCATACATATATATACATGTACATATGTACACACACATATGTACACATACTTACGTTTACATAGTTATTTATTCACATATTTTAAAACCATCCAAATTATCTACTGAAATTTTCTTTTCAATATTCAATGTACCTACAACAGACAAAATATATTTTAAAAATTTTAATACTACAAATTTACAAAGAAGTACAGTTAAATAACTTCCCATTCCATTCATCAGCAAGATATCAGAATACTATCAAAATCCCTAAATTTAGTACAAAGCACACACAAAATACTTATCTCTATCTAGGTATAACATTTTATAACAAACTACCATTATATCTGAAAGTTATCGAAAATATTCAGGAATTTCAGCAAAAATTAAAAAAAATACCTAAAACTACTATAAGAGTCCATATCTCACTATCATTATTATTTCTTTCAAATCCTTTATTGATAAATCTTGCATTTTCTTAATTATCCCTTGTTTTTTGCAATATTGTATTATCTACTTTCACACATGATATTATATAATTGAACTAAAATTCCCTCACCAAACACAAGAGCCTCGTCTCTTTATGGTGAGGAAAAGCTATTCTTATCTACTATTTTACCACTGTATAAAATGTAAAAATTATGTATTTATTGTAAAAAAAAACCTTTAAATATTAATAAATAAAATAAAATATATATATTTTACCGACATTCATATCTGAGTATGAGAAAAAGGCTACTAACACTGTCACTTTCACTCACCAAAAAATGCGCAAGCGCCTCTCTGAAAGTGTGGTATTTTGCTATATACTTTATTTAAATTGATAGATAATTAAATATTTTAGGAGCAAGAAAGTTAAACCGTGACTGTGCCATTGAGATTTTTGTTGCTAGTCAGCCAAGTAGCGAAACACTTGGGGTGACCTTTGGCACACTACACTTGGGTGTTGGTTATTATATAAACGGTTCCCGGGGCGACATTACCCATAACCGCCTCCCAAATTGAGATTCTACACATTGTCGACCCTTTGGAATAACAAGGTTCCATCTGTTGCTTTAACGTCGTGCGATAATGAACTCTAAGGTAGCTTACCGTAGATCCCATAATTGCGTGACGGTTCCGCAACAGATGGAACCTTGTTATTCCGACATATCAAAATATATAATTCCGATATACCGGGTCGATATATCAAAAGAGATATAATAGGTAATAATAATATTTTTATTTTTAACTTTTTAACTTAAAGAGTTAAACCTCAAATTATAATATTTTAATTAATGAAGATAATTTTAGCGAAAGTCAACCGAAAATCCGATACAGAAAAATCAGAAAAAGATACGGATACATCTGGGACTCGGATTGGCCCGGATTGCCAGAGGTCCTGGGTTCGAGTCCCAGATGTATCAGTATCTTTTTATGATTTTTCTGTGTCGAATTTTCGGTTGACTTTCGCTAAAATTATCTTCGTTAATTAAAATATAATAATAATATTAATGAAAGTGGATAAATTAAAAAGTTTACCTTGCAATGCTTATGAGAATATTGCATTACTGAAGACAAAAATGTGAATCACAAAACTTGAGTGAAAAACTAATCACCTTACTTTATTTACTGTGTGAATCATCAAAAAAGACAATTGATCAATTATTTATATATATATAAATGTATCTGATTTACACCTGTTAAATTTATTGACCTCATTTTTATCACAAAATTACTAATAAAAAAAAAAATTTGTTTTACTTCAATTAACATAGAGACGAGAGAACACTTGTCGTTGACTTAAAACAGGATACTGAGGAAGGTGGGTAATGTAATTAATGAATGTCCAGTCCCTGTAGACCTGAAATAATAAGTGTCTTGGACAGATGCGTGTGGGAGGAACCGTTAATTATAATTCACAATGAAATCCCAGAAGTCAAATAAACTTTACAAGTTAAATGTGCCAACTTCATTGTTAATTTGTGTGTTAAATTACCCGGGAAAACATTAGAAATCTGATGTAAGGGATTCCGTACGCAACGTATTAAGAAAAAGGCATTTCCCCGTTTTATTTTAGTAGCATACATTCTTGCTACCCTACTTCTCATATTGAAGACATACACACACATTTTTATATATATGACTAGCTGATTTTTTATATATTACCCCTCCCCCCAGCCTCATTTCCCTGCCGCCTAACTCCATAAAATACACCCATTTTTCCAACAACTTGCGTGATCTATTTAATTTTTTTATGCAAATTTTATAATGCCAGAGCTCACCAGTATTGATATATAAGTATATTCGCGCGTGTTCACAACAATTCAAAAAAAATTAATAGCAATCGGATTAATCTATTTAATATTTTTATGCAAATTTCATAATGCCAGGCTCACCGGTATGGATATAAAATATTCACGCGTAAGTGAACATGCTCACAACAATTCAAAAATATTTAATAGCGATCGGATGAAATTTTAATCGCAATCTTATGAATAGTATATGAAATAATTTCATAACGCCAGAGCTCACTATCCTATAACCATCCCGGTATGCGCACATCATATTCCCAAAGTTTCATCGCAAACGGGTAAACGGTATAGCCGCGCATAAGGTACGAACAAAGAACAAACAAACATTAATTTTTATATTATAGATTATAAAAGATTACATATAAATTATTTTATTTATAATATAAATAGAAAGAAAACATCAGACTGCGGAACATAAAAAAAAAATAATTCCAACCGTCAAAAAAAAAAGTAAGGGTCAAGCGAAGGTGAATTCTAGGCGTTTCTCATAAGCATCATCTCGATAAGCATTTTGCATGCAGAGTAAAAAATAATTATATTATACTTTAGCAATAGTTTTAGTTCGTTGATAATTGCCATAATAGGATAAGTTAACGACCTCACTGGTCGGGGGTTAAGTCTTTCGACTAGTAATCCCGGGGTCGCGTATTCAAATCCCGGCGTGCGTAAATAAATTTTATTTGATTAATTTGTGTTATTTCACAATTTATTGATTTAAAATAACATATAGTACATATATTTGTTATATTCTCCACTCTGAATTTCAACTTCACTCATAACGTTGGGAATGTATTTCCAAGTGTATAAGACAACTTTTAGGCAAAAAAAAAATGAATTTTTCGACTCCCCTCTTAATCCAGAAGTCCACACTGTTAACAAATCAAGTTAAATCGTTGTTGTATCATACATACACTTCGTTTTGCCGTAAGGAGATGACAAATTAATTAAATTGGATGAGATTCGTCCAATGATTCTATTTGTACCACACAATTTGTACTACACATAATAATCACATATGGTGAGGCGCGGTTCAAAATCAACCATAAAACGAATTAATCAATTCAGATGTACAAAGTAACTATTCAAGGACTTTTTTTTTAAATGAATTTTTTGTTAAATGGAGTAATCCCTTGAGTGTAAGAATGTTTCCCAAATCACAGAACTCAAGATGAAAATGACGTAGGTATATGGTTGCAATGTTTTAAAAATTCTAGACAGTCGAAGTTGTGCAAATTAAACTACGCCAAAGATCACCGTTATAGACTTTTTTACTGTTGCATATAAGTACGCAGATTCTCTACTCCATGGGTAGGATATACAACTCCTACACAAAGATATTCTGTGACGTACGTAAAGTAATGATAAAAAATTACACATTTTTGCCATCACTTCCAAAAATTCTCCACCAACGTACAACAAATTCACATTCCAAAAAAAGTAGATCATAGTCTGAGAATTTTACATTCAAGCAACGTGACTGGGATACCCAGAGGAGATTTTCCGGATTTTATTAAGTGGCACGTCGTAATTTGTATTTAATACTGGCAGGCACGCAATATTAATATTATGAAATTACGGCAAAGTATTTAATATCCTGAACCCCCCTAGAAGTGTTTTCATTAAGATGTCAGGCGTAATCCGAATCGTAGCATCAATCTGTTTCAATTACGCCTCTCTGGTTCGCGCAATCCCCTCACAATTTATCTTCAACGTACTTGTATGCCGCTGGCTAATAGATTGTTCGACGATTCGGAAAATGCTTAATTTCAAGGCATTCACGAAAAAAATCTCAACGCTTCGGTTCATTTTAAATGCTGGATCCTAGTCAAATTTATTGAGTAACTTGCAATTTATTTTTTTATAAAAATCCTAGCGAGTACCCTTTACGCGTAGCAATGAAATTCAATTCATTCAAACAAATAATGCGTTTGTATTTTAATTCTGTTTGTTGAAGTGTCTTGTGAGAACCGTGGATTTTTTAAATTTACCCCTTCAATTCATTTAAACAAATAAAGCGTTTGTATTTTAATTCTGTTTGTTGAAGTGCCTTGCGAGAACCGTGGATTTTTTAAATTTACCCCTGCTATTCCTTACCGAAACTAAGTCTATTTTGCAATCCCTTCTTCGTTACCCACCTCTCCGTCAGCTTGTAGAAAAAAGCTCGTAGAAACTCGGGCGAAGCCTAGCTCATTTTTAAGTCTAGAAGGATTTAAAAATGACCTGAATTAACTAAAACCCTTAATTAAATCTTAAAAAAGATAAACCGGTGATGTTATCTAAAATATCTCTTAAAGCAAATCTCTAGGAAAATAAATACATAATATAGTGTGCAATGAATCCAATTATATTGTGTCAAGGCATCGAGTGTCCAGGCAAAGCCAAATTACTCGGCTGTAACACGACACAGGCCCGCTATATTGTATATAGTCTATTGTCAGGTCACCGCCAAGAGGTACCAGGCTTACCAATTGTGTCACGCCCTTTACTTGTTATCTATATGGACTGAAGGCAATCTTACACTGCCGGCATTCCGTGACGAAGAGAACTATTCATGATAATAAGGCGGTCAGTGAAGGGTGTTCAAACATGTCACTTCGACAAGGGGGCCCCAGAACATGACATAATCAAAAAGAAAACAGTCAGACACATCAATTAAACATGATTAAAATATCACTGAAACATCATTAAAATCATGGGGGCAGGGGTTTTCATAAGAAATTCAAGTTTTTCTGCGAATTGACAAGGAAAATTTGTGTTAATGGGGTGGATACCGAAGGGTGTTCAGACTTGTCACGACGACAAGGGATGAACAGATAACATGACATCATAATAAAAAAAAAAACAGAAATATTATTGAAATCGTCTTATAAATAAACTTGAGAATATTTTATACGATATTTTTTGCAATTTAACTAGGAGAAATCATGTGACTAAGATAGACATTGAAAGGCGTTTGAACATAACACTTCGACGTCAACTATCCAAACATTATCAGCCTTACTAAAAAAAAACACTCAGCGGCCGTTAAACGGTGTTTCTGTAGCACGTTGTGTAAAGTCTGTACATTTCGTTTTTCAAATTCTTACTAAACAGAATATATGGTTTTGATCTGACAACGTCGTATTTTACCAGCCTTACTAATAAACTTTCTGAAAAATTTTTACAATGGTCAAACAACCATGTATGAAGAATCCTTACTAATTAAGAACTGAGAAAAAATTGTTCATGGAAAGATATGTACATTGCTTATACGGCCAAGGAGGGTAGTTTATCTGTTGTATATATTTGTTCCATTTGTAATTTTCAACGAATTTCGAATTTTTTTTTTAATGTCGTATATATTTTTAATTTTTTGAGATGTCGTAAAAACAAATACCATTTTAGAACCAAAATTTAATTACCTTTAAGATTTTCATATCTAAAATATACTTAAGTGTTTAAAAACTGTAGTATTTTTAACTTCAAACATCAAGTTGAAAAAAAAAACTTACTTACCCCAAACACTTTCTATTAAAACATTGAAAGATTTGGAAAAATTCAAAATTCAAAAAACACAGTCCTTTTATATAATGATTTTGAAATAAATCTGTCACCTCACTTTTTACTCCTTCACACAATAAAAAAATATAAAAAAATCTTGAAATTCGCTTTTCATTCCCAAAAATTTACAATAAAAAACTCACGTTTGAATACATTGCTTGCACATCTTAAGACATTCATTTCTTTGATACGTTTACTAAAATATGTATTAGACATTTTAGTCACCAAAAAACATCACTTTCAAGAATTTATAATAAAATAAAGATCTTAAAATGCAAATTATTTCTGGATATAACCTATAGAACCATTTTCTGAGAGTTCAATTTAGAACACACGATTTTTGTGTCACAATTTGACTTAAACTAACGAAAAACAACACAAATTAATAGTAAATATATTGAGTACATGAATATAAGTGCGAATTACTCATAATGATTGAAATCATTAACTAAAACATCATCTTAATCACACACACATTCGCGACCGACTTTTTTTCGTAGAGTTCGCATTCGCGGCTAAATTTTTTCAGCGGGAAAGCAATGCGCAGGCGCATCAATCACACCACCAAGCGGATTATTATGAAAACTCCAATTTAAACAAGTAATATACAGCGTTGCCAAATCTAAAGATTCACAAAAAAACCGTCTAACGGCCGCGGAGTGTTTTTTTTTAATAAGGCTGTATATGTATAACAAGAAAACAGCCAAAACATCAATGAAATCATGGGGAATGACGGGTATTCCATTAAATTAAACTTGAGCATAATGTGGCACAAGATTTTTTGCGAATTAACAAGGAGAATTTATGTTAATGAGGTGGTCACTGAAAGATGTTCAAACATTACATGAAATAATAAAAAAAGTCAGAAATTTAATTGAAATCACAAGGAATTAGTTAATAGTCAGAATTGAGTAACGTGAGATTTGTTTTCAAATACACAAACAGAATTTAAGTAAGGTGACACTAAAAAAGATGAACAAACACGTCGCATCGACAAGAAGAGCAACATAACATGATATAATCAATACGACAACAGCCAAAACATTTTCATCAGTGAAATCATGGAGATTGAAAGATATTCGCCAGAAATAAGCCGAAAAGTAACGTGAGATTTTCAGCACATATCCGCACAAAATAAGAAATAAAGCCTTTACGGAAAATTGGATTGAATATCTGCCGCACCTCAGGAAATTATTTAGTTTACGTGTCCGTAGAGCTCCAGATATTTTAAATATTTTGACATAGAATCATACAACAAAAAAACGACGGTAAACATTCTGTTTTGCACAAGGGTTTAGTGGAAAACTTAAGAAATCCACGTTTGATGCATTTTAAAGGTTTATATATTTTTTTAAATAAAAGTTTTCTTCCTCGAAGGGAGCCGGGTACGGCCGATATTGTCAACACAGCAAAATAAATGTGAGTATTTAACACGCAGAAAACCCGTGACTGTAAAACGTCAAAAAGCTTTGTTAAAGGGTTAATCAATATTCTCGTTTTTATTCTAGATTGATAAGTCAAGAAATTACAAAATCAATTTCCGAAGAATCAAAGTAGGTCGGCGTCTAGAAACCGATACGGTCAGATGTTTACCGACAATTACCGCCCCTGGCAGTAAGGCGCATGCAGGGTTATATTCCAGCCCCAGCGAGGGGTGAGTTTATGTATCAAACCCTTCTTGACGAGAGACGGTTAGATATTTAATTACTTGATGAGGTTTCAATAGCATTTCAAATTTCCGCTATGGATAATATTCTAGGTCCTTTCCCTACGAGTTCCGTGCATCAATACAACTACATTGTGAATTTCTAGAATCTCTTACTTTGACAACTTTTTACAAGCGACTATTATATTTAGAAAGTAAATGGGTTAACCACAAAAGCACAATAAGTGTATCGTTTCCCCTGCATTTAATTTCAACGTGATAAGCTTCATCATATCATAAAAAACGGATTTAGCACTTAATTGGGTGAATTTTGAAAGTTCACCAAGTAATTGAGTTAAAAGTATTAAATATCAGGAGTTATGCCTTTTGGCCGGTGTCATGCCCTTTGGCCAAAGCGTAGCTTTTGGCCTATACCCAAGTTACTGCTGATAACCGTGGAATTGAGTTTTTGCTAGTAACTACGTGCCGCGGTTTCAAGTGGCTGCATTTAGTGCTAATGTGCAACTGTCGTATCTTTGAAAAACATTATTCGTTATTTTAACTATCATAAAAAATTTTAATAAAAATTACTGAGATATTTTTAGGATGAATTTAAACAAAATTTCGAATATGCTTTAAGTTTGTATCAATATTAAGCTGAACTAACATTTTTTCATGGGATTAAGAAACGCGAGTGCCTTAAATTTCATATTCCCTTATATTTTACTGAATAACGCTTTCTTCAAATGGAAAAAGATTTTTTATTTTTTATTAGTTGATATGTCAATTTTGAAAAAAATAATTTGAGGTCTTATCTTATACTAAGTTAAGTATAAAAAGCTACAAAGTTCATGATACAAAGGATTTAGAGCTGAAAATAACCCCATTGTGCAAAAACCTCCCTATTTCTTATCGGGTATTGGGTTTAAAGGATGTAACACTTTACACATTTTTTTCTAACATTGGGCAGTTCATAATATTTAAGAAAGAGAACAAAAATATTATTTTAAAAAATAACGTAAAAGAATTACATTTAACATTTTGTCATTTTCCACATTTCCTCCACTAGTTTGGGCCGTATGCAAGTAGTCTACGACTTCATGTTAGGATGTTAGTTCAAGGTAATTTTTTGGTCACAGTTTGATAAAAAATAAAAATATATAATTATTAAAAAAGCCATTCCAGTGTTATGAAAACAAACTAGAATAGAATAATCGAATTGCAAACAAGTTTCGTCACTTTATCCAAAATAAATATTTTAAACTAAATTTTAAATATTTCATTTACGATACGATACGATACGATTGTACCACCCCAGCCAGGAGCACTCGGCGAAGACGTGCTCAGAGGTTAGGAAGGAGGTTGAAGTTTAATCGAACGGTATACATGGCAAAAAAGTTGATTAATAAGGCTGGTAAAATACAACGTTGCCAGATTAAAACCATATATATTTTTTAGTAAGAATTTGAAAAACGAAATGTACAGACATTACACGACGTGCTACAAATATAATTTAACGGTCGTTAAGTGGTTTTTTTTATTAGTAAGGCTGTATATGTGAGGCAACTCAATTTGGGAGGCGGGAATGGGTACTGCCGCCCCGGGAACCATTTATTGGATAACCAACACCTCTGCCATAGGTCACCCCAAGTGGTTTGCTACGTTTGGTAACTTAGCAGAGGTGCCCGGGTTCATGGGTAAGGTTTGTCTAGGTCTTGGCGGCGGATGATCTAGACACACTGAACCCCAGATTCCTACCCAACCCTCATACCTTTACCTTCCCAGAACATCCTCTCCTTCCTTTCCTTAAAAATACCATCCACACAGCATCCCCAAAGATGACATAGGCCCTGAGGGAAATTATTTTCCTCAGGGCCTCCTGTGTGGACCTAATGTAAAAAAAATATATATATATGTTTAACAAGAAAACAGCCAAACACATCAATATGGGAAATGACGGGTATTCCATTTAAATTAAACTATTTTGCCAATATTTTATTATGCAATTTTAAGCCAATACAATATTATACTATTTTTCAATAAGCCAACATTAAGCATAAATCAAAAGGGCAATCAATGAATAATATACTTTGGAAGATTAACGCTGAGGTTACTGGACAGGGCGGAAAAATATTAATAAACGCGATTATTAATCACGCCACCGGACAGGAACATCACGGCTATCTATCACTTGTCGAGAGCAAAATTGGAGCATATTTCATACACCATGGGAAAGTGATAGAGCTTAATATTAAAGATACAACGAGTTCTGAAATAATCAACAATACCAATACCAGTAATTATTTTATTAGAATGAACTTCTGAAGTTAAAACGTAATTGTAAAATTTAATTATAGAAAATAATTATTGAAACTCTCAATGGAAATTAAAAAAAATCGCAACTGGGAATTAGAACCAAGTCTCAGCAGCTCAATCGATTGAACATAAGTAATAATTTGTGAGAATAAAGTATATAGTGTTATGTAAAAATGAAATAATAAATATTTACTGGAAGCAGATTTAAGATTAACCTACACATTTAAAAAAAAATATTGCATCATCTTTATATCTCTGACTTTGTGTAAGCTTTTCGCAGTGAAATCTGAAATCCATTTAAGCTTACCGTATGCTAAACTGGTATAATACGTAGAATTTATTTACGAAATGTGCCAAAGGTAAATATTTTCATAAAATATCAGTAGCAAGTATTCCACATAAAAAAGTAAATAACGTGTTCTATTTCAAGCACAGAAAAAGCGGTTTTTCCGGTACACTAAAACTTTTACCGTTGATAGTAAATGATTCTTATATATACGACCGTCCGTGGTCGAGTAGTAAGACACTTGACTCCCATTCGGAAGGTTGCGCGTTCGAACGCGGCGTGCGCAAATAAATTTTATTTGTTTAATTTGTGTTATTTCACAATTAATTAATAAAAATAATATATGTTATATTTGCGGCACGTTCCAGAGTGGAAGATACTCTCAGTATCGCCCTGGTGTAAGACCACCATTCAGAATTGAAACGTTGCTTAATAATGGCTTTACTGTTTAGTGACTAGATCTGAATAGCCAGGTACTTTCCCACCTTCCTCTTCCCCACCTCCTTCCCATCCCCACTTACCTTCAGCCTCACAACATACTCCAATTGGGGATGCCATAGTCTCACTGGCTCCAGAAGGGAGCAGTTGGGACTCTTGTGAGGTTTCTCTATAAAAAATTTAAAAAAATACCAAAAGCCTAAATAGTGAAATTGAGATATAGCCTTTTTCATGATCGATGTTTTTTGTGACCAGTGTTGACAGCTGTCTCACCAAGAGCCTATGACTAGTCTATCTAAGAGTACCCAAATCACGTGAACTAGTACCTAAGTGTAGCATAATTATTGGCAAATCCATAAAGAGGAATATTTATCTTTTAATGAAAGCTCTAAAGCATTCACACTATTAACAGCATCTCGATTGTATTAGGTCGGGAAGCAATAAATCAGGTTTAACGTTCAGAAGCCTTTTTATTTATTACCCGACACAATTACAGAAGTTCTAAGGTAATATTTCGGGCTTTTTTCCAATACAACCCGACAATAAATTGTTATTTTTTTCTTGAGAAAACCCTTATCAATAAACTGCCGAACATGAAAGTGTTAAGGTTCATTTTAGTATTTTGTTGCCGCTCCGAAAAATGCCGCTTAGAAGCTAGAGTTTATTTTTCTCGCCAAAATAAATGTATTTTTGAAGGAAAAAGTATTTTGAAAACACTTTATTGACTGTCAAAAGTACACACTTGGAAAAAATTTAAGGTAAATATTTGTAATGTTGATGCATCCGAAAGATGGTGCTTGTTCGGTTTTACAAGCAAAGCCGAATATTAACGAGTGCCCCCGAGCGCTAGCTTGATCACTCCGCCGGGCGGCAACGGTCCGAGTGACAAATTCATCCCAACTGAAATGGTCCGTCGTATGTGACTATAGTATATATTTAATGTTGTAATGAAATAAGTAATTGTATTTCGAACTTCGTGTATATTTTAAGATTACTTTAATCTTCAAAAGAAGGAACAAAAACCACAGAAAAATACGAGTGTGCTTTAGACCACACGACTGAAGTAAATACTTATTTAGCTCCATCCATATGTATGTCTGTATATATGTTTATATGTATAAAATATATACATACATTAATTTTCTACAACTATTTACTTAAATTTATTATCATTTGCCTTGCCCGATCAATCCGGGCGCATCGACGTCCGCTCCCCCCTGCGTTTGGCGCGTCACTGGTATTTCAAAATACTGACTGAAATATTTCATGCACTGGCTATGAGAGGAAGAGAGAAAGAAAATTTGCGCGCGCACTGCTCTCTCTTGCTTCTACAATGTGATACAGGACTAGCAACGCATTTAACTTTTCGTAACGCTGTAATTTCCGTAACGCATTCGCCAGTTTACCCCTCAAGTCAAGCGTGCGTAAAGAATTATTTACTTCAACAAGAACAATCAAAAACCATCGAACGATGAGATAGGGTTTCATGAAAAAAGCATGCACAGATTTTTCTGCCATGATTTTTTAAGTCAACGCAACTTTTTTCAGTTTTTTCAGCATTCTCATTTTCATGATCAGCTATGAAGTTTGAACAATTTTTAATTAATTCTAAAAAGTAAGTTAAAATGAACCTTTTTTTCTGTTGCATGAGTCTTTTATGAGAAAGATAGAGATGTTTAAACGGAACTTTCAGCGATTCGCCTACCTATAGAAAGGGTAGTTGTGTTTTACCACCACCCTAAACCAACCCCGCTAATGGTATCTCAAAAATAGACTCTCATCTCCGGTGTTTGCATCATTGTCAATCAATAAAGTCTTGGCGGGGACAGGTGAGTACTGAGTACGGTTAGGGGGATAGACGTTGGGATTTCCGTTGATTTGTTATTTGCAAACAACCATGCAACGCTTTGATTGTATTTTATTGTTTAACAACAGCATTGAAGTTACATAGTTTAATAAAAAAAGGATGTCGATATTTTGAGGTGAAAAAAAAATGTATATTCTTGTTTTTGCATACATTGGAAAGACTCCCTTAGATGTATGTACTCATGTGTATGTAGAACGCAGAAAGGTGAACCTTAGGTACAATTATGTATGGAGACATGGAAAGGGTTTAGAGCATAACTAAAAAATATAATAATAAATATGAAATGTTAACCACGTGTGTACGAATATATCGGAAAGCTTTTCACTATGTAGATTACATACCTAGAAGGAATATATGCGTAGGTTTCACTATGTATGGATATTTAAGAAGGAAGATATCCTTAACTTCCACCATTATATATAATTATAGGTAAGTCAATAAAAGGCAAGAAATGTCTTGGCTGCGAAATGTACGAGAGTGGGCCGGTATTAGAAGTGTGGGGGAGCTATTCCGGGCAGCGCAAGATAGAGATATATTCACCAGTGTGATCGCCAACGTCGGGGGGAATTGAGGCCCTAGCACGCTCGCTCTATAACGATTGATAGGATAACTATCGGTAACTTCTCATCGTTCCCTAGGACAACTGCACATCGCTAACGTACAAACAACAGTTGATGTCGAATATGTTAAGGACACTTAGTCATTGTGAACTGTCACTTATTCCTTGGCGATCTGTAGTCATGCTAGGGAACGATGAGAAGTTACCGATAGTTATCCTATCGATCGTTATAGAGCGAGCGTGCTAGGGCCACTGATAGGGCACACGAAGAAGAAGATAGGTAAGACGGAATATATCCGTGAATTCCACCACGTATAGGTAATAAGTAATAAGAAAGAAATAAATTATACATAACATTAGGATTTAAGCTACAAGGCATGCCTATATAGGAGAGATTCAGTACATACCATGTAGATCTAGATAACTCCAGAGTGGCAGAAACTCTCAGTATCACTCTGGTGAAAGACCACGTTATGGAATCGAACCGTTGAACGAAATGGCTGCAGCCGAGTTTGGTAACCAAATATGAATAGCCAGGTACTTCTGCACCTTCCTCTCCACCCATTCCCTTAACCACTCCCTTTAGCCTGAAAACGTAACCATAGGGGATGCCATAGTCCTACTGGTTCGGAACATTCAGGAGAAGTTTGAACTCTTGTGCAGTATTCACATTTAGGAAAGGTATAAATATATTTAAAAATTCTAAGAAGTACCTACATTTGCAGATATTGGAAGGTTTCACCAAGAATATATACTTACGTAGATATTTGAACAGCGCAATGCGTTTGCATAATGCATTGAGTCCACAGACCAAGAAGGTTTTCTGCCGAGTCTGTTTTGAGTTGAACAATATAAACGTAAAATATATTTTTCTAAATGTCTAATGTGAAAATAATGATAATTCGCTAACGAAATTTGGTACTCAAAAAAACCATGCAAGTAAATATGGTTTCGTAGTATATCTTCGACTAAATTGGCAAATCATAAAAAATGTATATATGGTAGTTGTTCAGTTGAGTGGATTAACCTTTCTGTGAATGTTTCACAAAATAGAAGCGACACTCAAGAATCTGTTATTATTACATCAGAAAGGTTTCTGTCAATTTTCATTCAACTTTGAAATAAGTGTTTTATTAATACAAGATTATTATGTAATTTTTCAATCTTTGACTAATCGAAATGCCATTAGTTTTGTATAAGTCTTAACTATGGAAAAAAAACTCACGAAAGCCTAATATTTTTCTGAAAAATATTTGGCTAGCAGAAGAAGGGCGGAATATTTTTTACCAAATCTTCTTTTGTTTTACTAAAGGATCTTTCATAAGAAATTGACTTAGCTTTGTTCTCCCTTATATCTTAAGCATTGTTTAAATATGAATACTTACAATTATTGTTTTATTCTACAAATAAAATGTATTACAAAAAAAGTTGAGGACAGATTTTTTTGTTTAATTTTGTGATTTTTTTTTGAACGGTTGTCTAAGTTTATATTTTTTCTCTTTTCCTATCGAGTTTTTCAATTTATTTAATTGTTTAGTGTGAATATCGCAGTGCTACCAAATGTCTGCAGCTATTGGGACTATGGCATCCCCAAATGGGGAAGGTTGTGAGACCGGAGGAGTGGTGTATTGTAAAAATAAATGTGTAATATTAAATGAGTGGTGTATGGAAGTGATTTGTTTTCATTTTATTTAAATGACGCCACAAAGTGAATTTGGGATTATTGAAGAAAATAAAGAACAATTTTTAATATTTCTTGGGCACTAACCATGTAATAATTTTTGTTTTCACTTTTATTTATCTGCGATTTCGACACATTTAAGTAATTCGCTAGGTTTAAGATTGCTAGTGAATTAATGACACATATATGTAGCAGATAAAATAAATAAATAAGTAACAAATGTACATGTGAAATAAAACTCTTCAAAACATAAAAAGAATTGAAAATTTTAACTGAATCCAGTAACACTTAATCAAATTTTAAATCGAAAACATTTCGCAAACGACGTCAAAATATGACATTATAAAACTTACCTTAAACCTATGATTAAGAAAAAAATATTTGTAACTTAATATGCCACAGCTAGTTTCAACCACGATTTATTTAACTGGTATTTTGTAATGTGACACATCGTTCAATAAAACTTCTGCCACAACAATAAAATTCATAATAAAGTCGACCGCGCGCGACCAAATTAGTGAATGTAGGAGTTATTTTCCCAATAACTTTAGCCTCTAATGACGACTTGGTGTTGCTTTTATCAGATTGAGGGTAAAAGTTACTTTTGAAAATAATTTGAAACGGCTCTGGACATTACGAACAAGATCGTAGGCAAGTTTCATCGGTAGTAAAAACGTAGAGAATATGTAAATTGGTCAATTTGATTTGTATTATAATATTTATTAATATAATAAGCACATTTTTAGAGGAGAAATCACTTTGCACGTAGCATTAAAAACTCTATAGCACAATGAAATTCGCACAGATTTTTAAGTATGAAATTTCTTACATTTAGGTACATTATCATTTTCATCTCGACAGCGTAATTTCCATCGTAAACCTCGAAGCTTGAAAATATGAATTTAAACCCCATTTTTTTAAATTTCTAGTCAATTTTACTTAGTTACATAATATGCTCTTCAAAAAATAAAACATATTATTTTTCAAGATAATCTCCATTCAGATGACCATTTGAAAAAGAAATTACACGATATTCTCTCGATTACAAAAAAAATAAGTATGCTATATACAATACGCTAAGTATGAACAGAATATTTTTAAAACACATCTGGTTCTGTTATTTAACGTGTTACATGTGTGAACAAAATCACAGTGCCTTTTAAAGGCAACTTGACTCGGATGTCAAGTTATTTTTACTTTCGTTTATTATTTTTCAATTCCGGTAGCTGAATTTCTTACTACTTACTAACTATTATATATCTACTACATTTTTATTTTATTTTTAAAGTGCATATTAAGCGTGTCCCGGTTTTGTAAATATTTACCAAAACCTTTTTCAGTAATCTTCTAATTCTTTTTGAACGCTTCAAAAATGTCAAAAATTGAGACTAGACATCACAAGCTTGTCCCACATTATTATTTAATTTTTACCACGGATGGAGGCAGGTAGCAAAACAATTTATTCATAAACACAACCAATAATTAATGGAATTAAATCTTTATTGAATTTTACAGGCACTCTAGATCTAAGACTCTAGAAAAAAAAAGTTTATTTTTACTTAAAAATAATAGAAATTAATAAAATACTAGTTTTTACCACTTTTATTGTTTATAAAAACCAACATGTTTCGTGAGCAATGCTCACTTCTTCAGGGTTTTAAAAAAATAAGTATTTTATTAAATTCAATAAAAAATTGTGCCACAAAATAAGTTTGCTGTATTTGAAGAATCGATAAATTAATAATTAAAATCTATTAATATTAAGGATTCGTTGACCGTCATAGATATAATTCTGCCCCTGAAATCAGGGGTTGTAACACCATATTTAAAATAAGTAGTTTACATATTAGAAGAATGATGAATTACAACGGAACTAATAGTGCTATATATTTTTTTTAACCTAGGGAATTTTGTTTGTAGGTTTTTATTTTTTAGTAATAATGATTTATATAGCACCACAAGGTACCTACTTTCATCGCTGTACTGCATCCAAACTTGACTTTAAGAAATCAAGGTAAAATAGTCTCAGAATTCCGCATTGCCGTGGCACACTGATGATGATAGATTGCACCTATTTACATTATTATTATTGTTGTTAATAAGCGGTTCGCCTCAAATCAAAGGTCAAGTTCACAAGTATGTATACTCGCTCAATATGAAATGGCGAAATTTCAATTATGGTTTCGCAAATTACATAACATTAGAGACTATTTTCTATTCGACTGTATAACCTAAATGTAAATAACAGAAAACCAACTATAAACGGTAGATTTCATTCCTCCAACTAAAAATAATGATAAAAAATTTACGACACGAAATGAAATAAATAATATTTTATCTTATATATGACTAAATAATAATTGTAGTATACATTTCGAGTAACCGTTGTTCTCTTCGTACACCCCCTACTTATCACTTTTAATTCGTTCAACCCCATCTCAAACAGCTAAATATTAGATTTATGGTTAGATGTTTTTAAAAGATAATTCAAATTAGTTTGTTTGGGGTATTTAGGACTTGAATCCAAAAATATGTTTTGAACGAAAAATGCCCTAAAGGCTGTTCCTCTGTTTTCAGTAAACCATCGTGTTCCTCCTTATTACTACTACTTACTACCTACGTTTACGCTGCTCTAATATAAAATATGTTGGATAGTTGGTAATGTATTGATTAGATGTAATATTACTCGTAATTGTTTAATATAAATGTTTAAAACACAATTTTCTGTGCCTTAATGTGTCCAAAACTAGATCGCTGAAAAAGGTCTGATTGTTTTAGAAAAGTTTATCAATTTATAATTTACAATTTATCAAATTTCAAAGTTAATTCTCAAGTTCGGTAAAGGTTCTAATTTAATCTAAGTTCTGTTGCGTTACATCATTATTGGCCAATTGTTTCACATAACTGAAACAATAACATGTTTACGTTATAACGTATTAGATTCCTTCAGCTGGATACCCATTATCTGTAAAAAAACATTAATGTAACAATAATTGTCTTTCAATACCTATATTATGTGTATTATTTTTATTATTTTAAAAATTATTAACCTCAAAACAGACTTGTCCTAATTAGGTTAAACTTAGGTCAACTTTAAAAAAATTACGATTAATGTAAATAACAGAAAACCAACTATAAATGGTAGATTTTATTCCTCCAACTAAAAATAATGATAAAAAAATTACGACATGATATTAAATAAATAATATTTTATCTTATATATGCCTAAATAATAATTCTAGTATACATTTCGAGTAACCGTTGTTCTCTTCGTACACCCCCTACTTATCACTTTTAATTCGTTCAACCCCATCTCAAACAGCTAAATATTAGATTTATGGTTAGATGTTTTTAAAAGATAATTCAAATTAGTTTGTTTGGGGTATTTAGGACTTGAATCCAAAAATATGTTTTGAACGAAAAATGCCCTAAAGGCTGTTCCTCTGTTTTCAGTAAACCATCGTGTTCCTCCTTATTAGTTTAGTTATATATTTAGTTATATATATACTTATTAGTTTTTATTAGTTCCTCCTTATTAGATTATTACGGCATTATTATTTTATTTTTATGCTGATGAATAAATTTTCTACAGCGAGTCTAAGTTTCCCATTTTTGTGATACCGCTTAAACGATATTTTGGACGGGTGATGTGATGTCATAAGCGTTGCCCGGCTTTGAAAAGAATCTGACAACTTTGTTGTTTGTTGACGTGCGTATTTGGCATTGTTGCCAACCACGGGCTTTTTTGGTTTTGTCGGTTTTGAATCGTTTTTAAAATGAATAAATTTGAATCAAGGGATGATTAAAATCAGAAAAATTATCTTTAAATATTCCAGACA
Source organism: Limnephilus auricula (assembly GCA_951813805.1). Taxonomy (NCBI): domain Eukaryota; kingdom Metazoa; phylum Arthropoda; class Insecta; order Trichoptera; family Limnephilidae; genus Limnephilus; species Limnephilus auricula. Next base: position 8,579,384 of record OX638401.1, read on the forward strand.
TTTTCAACAGAATCCTTTTTTGTGAAAATACACTATTCTAAACAATAATACTTACCATGTAAAAAAAAGCACAGAACTTTAAGAGAACTTTCATAACTTGAAATTTAATGAATTGTTTATTCTGAGAAAACAACGAGCCCTAAATGTAAAAGTTAAAAACATTAGAAAACGAAGGGGGGCCAGAATTCAAGAAGTAACGTTAACTCTCAGTGAGTTGAAATAAAGTTCGAGGAATTATTTGAATCTTCCATTTTATACTACCCTTTTATAGATTTTTCCAGCGAATTTCGTGCAAGGTAGTTATAGCCACATTTTACGAGTTTACCGATCTGGTAAAACAAATTTATAGCCCTTTTATTTATATAGTCAAGTCGTTCGCGTATTTGATGTTGCCCGATAAATAATAGATGGATAGGTACCATTATTTACAAACGATTCTATGAAGGGGGCATTGAATATTCATAAGGTACACTCGATGGTTTACAGGAATAATGGTTTACAAAATCCAATTCTCACCTGCGACGTTTTGTCATTCTCTTTCTTGTGAATGGTCGGGAATATGAAGTAGATAGTCTCTTACCTGAAAATAAAATAAACAACAATTATTAATAAATTAGGAACTAACAAATTGAAGGATTGATAATTGCTTGTTAGCTAATAAGCGCAAACCCTTGAAAAATCACGAAATCTGACTGCACTTGTCAAGAATAACCCTAAGAATTTAAATAATTTTATTGTTAAAAAAGTAATATTGTAGGTAGGTACTTTATCGCTTGTCTGAATTCTTTCCAAATTTGAAAATAATATAAATAATTTTTTTGTTAAAAAAAGCAATATTGTAGGTAGGTACTTTATCGCTTGTCTGAATTCTTTCCAAATTTGAAAATAATATAAATATTTTTTTTGTTAAAAAAAGTAATATTGTAGGTAGGTACTTTATCGCTTGTCTATATTCTTTCCAAATTTAAAAATAATATAAATAATTTTTTTGTTAAAAAAAGTAATATTGTAGGTAGATACTTTATCGCTTGTCTGAATTCTTTCCAAATTTGAAAATAATATAAATAATTTTCTTGTTAAAAAAGGTAATATTGTAGGTAGGTACTTTATCGCTTGTCTGAATTCTTTCCAAATTTGAAAATAAAAATATTATAAATTACTGTTAAAATAATCATATTGTAGCTAGGTACTTTACCACTATCCTAAACTCTTTACACAATCAGTACCAATTTTGAAAATGACAGTTAAATTAAAAACAAATCCTAGTTCATTGAACCAGAGTAACAATCATAGAAGCACAACCGAAATTAGTATGTTTTGTATTGAAATAAATAAATTACTCAGAGTAGTTGCTCTCAGAATTGCATTAGTGAAAGATAAACCTGCTGAATCGAAATATTGCTTGAAATGGAATAACACCGTAGCACTTATTTATAAGTTTTAGAATCAGAAGTGCTCTTCAAGAACTGGCGACGATTTTGGGATTCCGAAAACAAATTTATTTGAAACACAAAATAAAAGTTATAAAATGGGTTTCAAAATATTCAATGCACCTCCCTTTAAATGTAAAAATTGCTAAAAGCGTTGCAATTTTTGGAGGGTCAAGTCTAAATGTTGTGAATTCGAAATAGTACAAATGTAATATTTTGTTGTAGTATGTTCAAAAATGTAAAATGATAATTATAAATAGCAAAATACAATATACAAAAAAAGAAAATAACCGCGACGCAAAACTTTGAATGACTACCCTGGTGAAAATTTATTCAATGGTATGGGGCTACTATGAAATACATAAATAGGGAAAATGGAAGATTGTTCCCTTTTATCTAATGTATTTGTGTGGTACCGATTCGTTGATGATATCTTTGTAATTTGGTCGGGTAGCAACAGAAAATTAGACAATTTTCTCACTTTCATTAATAGCCTACATCAAAATATAAAATTTACACTGGAACATAATGATAACAACAATTTAAACTTCTTAGACTTAAATATCAATTTAGAAAATAATAAGTGGGTATTTAATATTTATAGAAAACCTACATACACACACTGACTGTGTTATACCATCAACTTCACTTCATCCTTTATCTCACAAACTTGCTTCCTTCAACTCAATAATACATCGTGCTATTAATGTCCCTTTAAGCAATGATAATTATAATAATGAAATTAACATTATAAAAAAAATAGGCCTAAACAATGGTTATAAACCTGAAATAATTAATCGCTTAGTTAATAAGAAACAAACAAAAATTTTAACAAAAAAGTACATTTATAGTGGCAATAATAACAACGAACCTGGTAAAAACTTAATATATAAAAAACTTCTTTTTACAGGCGACTTATCTTTAAAAATATCCCGCATATTACCAGATCACATTTCTCCAGCCTTCTACACTAATTCTAAAATAAAAAAATTAATTAATAACAAGGACGTTTCTAATAAATTTGAAAAAAACGGGATATACACTTTAGAATGTAGTGATTGCGACGCCCAATACGTAGGAATGACCACTAGAAATTTTAGAACTAGAATCAGGGAACATGAACTCTGTTTACGAAATAATAACTATTCTGAATTCGCCAATCATTTAATAGAGACAGGCCATAGCTTCAACAAGGAAAAAACCAAATTTAAACATATAAATATAAATTCGTACTTTAACTTGTGCGCTTTAGAAACTTTAGAAATAAACAAAAAAATTAAATCAATAATTAATTTAGTTAACAAAATAATAGCACCCTGCAAATCTCCCCTTTTGACTATGTTCCCATGTGATATTGACCCCGCCCACTGTTCTCCCCCTCCCCCAAAATCACCCCTCCCACTACCCCACCTAATAACATCTAATTCATTTCTGTACTTGTTTTAAATTTTAAGTTTAGTTTTAAGTTTGCTAGTGAATGGCGCGGATGTGTCGAAACCGGTAGCAGAAAAATTAAAATTTAAGTAACGATATTACATTGAAAATTAAAACTCTTCAAAACAAAATGTCTAGAAATTGTTACATAGTTAATGCCCAAGAAATACAAAAAATGGAAGATAGCACAATGGGTCTTTGACCCGAGTGCTTCAAGGAGCTGTGAAATTAAAAATGAAGAACTAAAATGTTATAAATGGTTAGATATTCAACTTTGAATCTCAAAACGTAATATTTGATTCGATGATATTACGTGAATCCAAATTTTGCATAGATATTAGGACTCTAAAGATTTCGCATTACAAGCACGTAGAAAGACGTTTTACGAATATTTTATGCGTAAAAACATTTGTGGAATCTCTCAATGATATCTATGCAAATTCAGACAAGTAAAATTTTTAGAAAATAAAGAATTTTTTGCTGGATTATTGGAAAAAGTTGAGATTTATTGAGCCAGTAGGTATTCTTGTAAAGTTAATTAGCATTTTGATAGTAAACTCACAATACACATACATCCATTTTGGTCATGTGCATTCATATCGTTATGTATTTAATTATATTTCAAATAATTTATTTGTTTGGCGGCAAGTTCCGTTGCAATGAAAACAAATAATATAAATGAGCAAATGAATATATGTATATAGAGATCGCGTGCTGCTAGCGATGGCGTGCATTCATCTATGGCCAAAGGAAGGCCGTGTTTTCGGGTAAGAATATTGTGTTTTTTTAAACATAAATATTTATTTATATATTATGTAATGTACTTTAATCCCAGTGATTGAGATTATTTGAAATGTGTTCGGGAACATTCCAAATAAATTCGAGGTTCGTCGATATAATAAGTTGCTTTATTTACGTTATTGTAAAGTTTACTAATAATATTGAACTGGATCAGATGTCCGCACTGCAGGAGGCTCTAAGTTATTCCGAAACTGGACGCCCAAACACTCCCGGAGCACAGCGGTCTATCACAAGCCATCGATTATTTCCATAATGGGGCCAACAGACCTAGCTATAAAAGCTCAAGCGTTATTTGGTTTGGCGTACTTCGGCATATCGGTTGCCGTACATTCCCAATGGTAATGTATGACGAGCGATATGCTGAAGTAGGCCGAGCTAAATAACGCTTGAGCTTTTATAGCTAGGTCTGTTGGCCCCATAACCGTTCGTGCATTAGACACGAAAGACGATAGATGATACTCTTCTAAGGTACCTACTACTTAACTGACATCTACTGAGACACCTAAAAACTACACACTTCTGTCTATACTAACGACATCTGTTGAAGGATGTTGAAATTAAATGTCTAATTCTATTTATTACAATAATTTTTTTACTAAAAAGTTATCATTTGATATATAGAAACAATTAATCAATGTAGAACATTTGTGACATAAAAATATTGACAAATGTAATCACACGAATTTGAAAATTTAGTCTTTCTTAAAATAGGAACATCTTTTCAGTATTTATCGACTGCACGCCACTGACTGCTAGTTACTGGATAGAATACTTTCAGACAATATGTATAATGCTGATCGTGTTCCCAGGCACTTACATTTGTGTAAAAGCAGTCATCATCGATGGATTTATCTTCAAAAAGCAAATAAATAGGTATTCCTTTACTACTATACACATTTTACTCGGGACGTACCAACTGGGACGACCGTAAGAGAAGTACCGTACAGACTTTGTCTAGCGAATCTGGATTGAAAAAGTTGAACATCAATGTGATTAGTTTCTATAAAAAAAAACAAATAAATACATAATTCACGTGTCGCCACTGCACAACTGGCTAGAACATTGGCTAGAATGGTCTTTATCACGTGGTAAATAAAAATAATATTTGATTGATTTGTATAGTGCCGTTTTTGTAAAAATATCGCGTCAAGGACACTGCACAAAATATACTAATAAATCCAAACATTACATTGATGAGTATAAGAAACTTTTAAAGTTATTCCAAAAAAAAAATTATAAAACTCTAAAAATCATAATATTTACGATTCAGAAATGATATCATAAAAAGTCAATAAAACTAAATTGAAATCACTTGCTGTTCCATAACACTTAAAGAATTCAAAGCGATTATTAAAATGATACGAGAAAGATGTTCCAACTTAGACCACTTGGCATCGTATCAACCGCTAGAACAGAGCAAATTCATTGGCGCTCCGATCCGATCCAAAATTGCGTATCTACGGTCAAGGGCAAGAGAAAACACCAAAGGCTTTTAACCCACATTCTCGAGCCAAGTAAAGCGAAGATCCAACATCAAACACTAACTTTCTTCATGATAAGAGGTATTTGTACTTACGTTTTCTGAAACCTTCTCGGAGATTTTTAGTAATCGGAGATGCTAGAACTTCGTACAGGGTGTTAAGGGGCGTATTTGACTTACTTTAACCAGTGATTCCTGAAATTATTTGGAGTAAAAACTGTAAATGAAATTTTGGTACCCGTGACTTTTTTATGTCTTTTTTTCAACTAAAAACATTTTTAAAAAATCGGTAGGAATTGTAGAGTTAGGTGCGGGTAGAGGGATTGGGCCGTTACTTGTCTGAGTAACCAGTGACGAGATGTAGAAGAAATTATTTTTTGTTTATTTTGAAGAAAAAAAGTCACCAGAGACCAAAATTTTATTTACATTTTTTACTCCAAATAATGCCAGGAATCACTGGTTAAAGTTGGTCAAGTACTTCACGTAATACCCTATATAGGGTGAATAACACCCTTATGATTTCGTTTCTCAGGGCTGAGTACAAAACAAGGTTAGGGAAGTTATTTGCGGCATTGCAATGTTATTTCTCTTGTGGCATACGAACGCACAACATGGCGATGATAGAGTAACATCAGTTCACGCATCATTTATCATCTCTAATACCGGCCTTTTAGTGACCTGGAAGTAAAGAGGGTTCTGACACACAAAGAGAAGTAAAGGGGAGAGAACTTAACACGAAGAAAGGTTCGGGTTGAAACAGGGTATCTAAGTTATAGAAGATTATAGAAGAATTATTTGTAATGTTCATTTTTTGTAGTAAAAAAATGTTTAATGTACTCGTGCTACATTAACTACACAATGTATAGTTATCACGCTACATAAACTATTACTCGACGTGATATGTATCTGTCTCTAACATAATTGAAGACGAAGCTCCAGGATATTAATCAAAAACACATAAACACCCCGTCCCGTGTGTCGGCATTACTTGTAATCGCAGTAAACTGTCGCTTTTTCCACCTGCGTCACTTGATTAATGAAAGCTCCCGCCAAGTTCACGAATCACCATTTTTCAGACAGGCGAGAAAGCTTTTTGGAACATTATGCACAATTTAAAAGGGTGCGACAGGTTACGGGAACAACAAAGTGTATTTAAAAAATTCCATATCAGAGCTTTTTCCCGAGAATAGGGTTAGGGGTGTAAATGGCATCCATTATTCGTGAAGTGTGATTGAGCTTACGTAACGAAAGCTACAAGAAAAGATACTTATATAATGTGACTTAAAAGTGAAAATAATAAAATATGGCAGGTGTCCTTTAGCATCATGGTAGTAATCGGAGCTGCCAACAACACCCGCCATTTTTCTGAACCGTTATAAAGACCAGCTGGATTCCTGTACCTGTTTCTCAGGAGTAGACTCATATTTTTTTCATTAAACAAAGCTAATTGTTGAAGAATCTAAAAGCTCTTGACTATCTATGCATAGTAAAATATATATTTTTATGTATGTACTCAGCTGCACGACCTGTATTTGTACGCTTCATAGATTTGAGGCTTAGACGCGAAAAGCGGATTATAAAAATTGTTTTATATTAAAATTGTCTTGTAGGAGTTGAACAGTGCTAATTTTTTTGTTAATTAATACTGTTGTTTCGATGAAATAAAAAAAGAACATAGGGTTGTTGTTAGTTGTTTGACCATTCATCAAAGTTAATAATCAAGGTTTGTGAAAGTTCTATTCAATTCCACTATGAGACAGTTGCTTCATGATACTTGATTAAACTTATGCAGAACATTAATATGAACTACTAAATTTGATGAATTATTTAAGTTCTGTAAAAAAATGGCCCTTTTAAATCTTGACTTTAGCGATTTAATTATCACTGTGGAAAAATAAATAAATCTTATTATTTATCAAACTGATACAATTATCGAAGTATCATAAATAAGCAATTGTTAAGAGCTTTTGAGGTAGTTATTCTTGATCAAATGGCACTAAAAAATTGTCCAATAACAATGCTAGTTGGAAACAAACTTAATTGAATGATGATAGTAGATTTATTGTAATAATATTCAAAATAGTGTTCGTTTAAACAAAAGTAATAATAATCCATTAATAAACTAAATTACTGAGCCCACCAAGACAAATGATAATAATATTTCTAAACACATTACTACAAGTTTCGGGACAATGGTTCACAGTGACAGCATTCGGCCATATTTTAAACTTGAAACAAGGGGCAGAGGGTGATTGCTTATTCAGCTGGCATTAACACAATTTCAAATCCTTGAAATGGGGAGATCCTAACGCCCACCTTAATTGCACCCCTAAAGCCTTAAATAATTATTCCAGATGTAGAACCATCCGCTTAGGGTAGACACGTGGAATTCGGTTAAGATCAAGGGATAATTGGCAACTAGCGACACGGATAATCCGATAATCGGACAGATCACTAAACAGTTATTCCGATGAATAAGAGATAGTAAAGTTACTTTCGAGAAAGTGCCCTGAAAGGTAATTAGAAAATCATTATTCGGAAAATTCCGATGGAAACTACCTTCCGATCGTCGGAAATTAAATCTCAAGAAGCTCAAATACCAAGTAGATCTCGCTCACGATAAATATATTTAAGTAGTGATGAGCGTATAACCTTTACCATTAGCACATAACTACCAAAATTAAAAAAATTTGTTCATGGCTACATACATTAAATTTTAGGTATTTAAATACCGCTTTCTTTGATTTATTTATTTATTTCAATATTTGTGATAAACAAAATGTAGAACAGTAATCATGAGATAAATTGTGATAATTAAATAATATTACGTATTCTAAAATATTTTTTATAATTGTTTTTTATGATATTTTAAATTAATTAATCACCACTCTCTATAATAATTTTGTCTATTGTTCATTTTGTCTATACTTGTTATAATCCTGATGAAAAAACCATCTGTTTCGAAACATGTAGATTTTTATGAATTTAGTAGTGAAAACACAATTATTTGTTTCATTTTATAAATAATGACGCCACAAAGTGAATATGCAAAGTTTGAAGAAATAAATTATATATAACCTATTCAACCTACGCAAATTATATAGAACCTATCTGCTATTCTGCAAAAGTAAAGTAGGTAATATGGTAACATTAATTTGTTAAGGTATGTTATTATAGCTTGCTTGTATGTTCCGTGCAGTTGAACACTTATACTGCTTCGGAGAAAGCACTTCCAACCGCAGTCAAGATACATTTCGCAGTCAAGATATGTGTCTCCTACCAGGCCCACGGCAACCCTCTATCTTGCCTTTTAATATTAGTTGGAGGAAGAGTGATATTTCTCCCCTCGAAGTGCGTGACCCAGATATGAAATTTTCCTGACTTTTACTAAGGTGAGCCGTTGTCTATCTACTCTAGCCCCACTGAGAATTTCTGGGTTGGTGATCATGTCGGTCCATGGGACTTTGAACATTCTCCGGTGAAGCCACATTTCAAAAACCCGTTCATGGTATTTACTTTCAAAGTCTATGTCTCACACCGTACCTTACTTTAATTAAATTAAATAGAATTAAATACCATTTTGATTACCGCTTTATATTATTATTTTTATTATCCATTAAATTATGGCTTATGATGTTAATATGAGATATAAATCATAAAACTTATAAAAATATTTACCATACACAAACAAAAAAAACCGTTCGAGTTGTTGAACTGAGAATTCACGAACGACAAGCTTTTGCGTCATGAAATTTCCAGAGATCATTTTGTCTGACGTTTCTAGGTCAAAGCAACCATTTTCAGATTATAGCATCACTTTAATCATTATCCATGAAGCTTTGAAATCATATAAATTTTAAAATAAGGCAAGAATGTGATTTCATATTTATCGATCGTTGATAAGAAAAAAAGAGTATTGATAATCGGAAAAGGCTGTGTAGAAACCACTAGTAAAAATAATGACAGTAAAAACGTTTTTGCTGAGTTTTACAAAATTCATTTCCATAGGTACTCTATTATTTTGGGCCTTTTTAAAATTGGGAATATGTATGTGCCATTTTTATGTTGTTACTCGTATCTCCGCCTCGGCACTAAAACCTAGATAATCACCTGTCAAGCCGGCTCGCATATTCGACACATTCTATTTGTCAGACGTTCAACATGTTTAACCTTGGCATTAAATCAGGCAAGAGTGACGGAAATATCCACCCTCCCAGCTTCCGGCGAGTCTCCCCACAAACCCTCACACTCGGCGCACAGTGCTGCGTACCCGTACTTGGAAAGGGACAAAAAAGTGGTCGCAAAAGTAAACAAAGGAATCAAAAAAGTCACTAAAATTTCGTAAATATTTTGTTCTCTAAATAATGTCAGGAATCACTGATTAATGTAAGTCAAGGCCATTCCTTAACATCCTGTATAGGGTAAGTAACACCCCGATCGTTTCGTTTCTCAGGGCTGAGTACAAAATAAGATTAAGGATCTTTAGGATTGATAATATATTTAGGAGGTTTCTCACCATCCTCCCAATAGCTTATCTACATTAATAACGAATATTTTCGATTTAAGATTTACATTTAATTTATTTATTAAGTTGGAGTTTATAATTCGGTACTCGAACCTATAGTGGCTATATATTGGATAAGTTAGCCGAGTTTTCTAACCACTGCGAGTATTTTATTTTTAATAATATTCGTTATTAGTATAGATGAGCTATTGGGAGGATGGTGAGATACCCCCTAAATATATTAACAATCCTAAAGATATGATTATAGAATTTCACGGCCATAATTAGTATCGTGCTTTATTTATGGGGTGTTATGCCGTGTTGCGCTATCTCCTTCTTTAGATCTGCCATATACAACACATCTGCCCTGATGGTCGACAGTATAACGCTGTCCGAAATGTTGGTTGAAGGAGATAACGCAACACGGCATTATACTCCAAAAATAAATCACGTTATCAATCCTACAGGTTTGATGACTAATATAAATTATATAATATATATAATTATGGCCTTAAGTAATACATAATTATATAATATATATAATTATGTATTACTCAAGGCCATAATTAGCAAAAACGGCCACCGTGGTTGTGTGGTACGTTCCTAGGCTACGAATCCGGTTCAAATCCCGGCGTGCGCAAGTAAATTTTATTTGATTAATTTGTGTTATTTCAAAATGTGGTAGATACATACAGAATCACCCTGGTGAAATATTAGCATTCACAATCGAGCTTGAAATGGCGCCGTGTTCGATAATTAGATCTGAAAGGTCACTTTCAAAGGTACTTTCTCACATTACTTTTCCCCGTCTCTATCCCATCTTTACTACCTTCAACCACAACATCCCCAATAGGGGAAGAAAAATCTTACTGTCTGTAGACGGTTGGGAGCAGTTGTGATTCTTGTGCAGTACTCACATAAAAACTACACAATTTCTTAAAAATAAACGCAGGTAACGTCATCAGAAAATCATGGGAAAAATGCATCTTCAATCAATTTTTTACAACGTTTACGGTAGTAAATATCCTGTTTTTGTGTAAAAATTATCGTGCCAAAATAATGTAGGTACATACATTGGTTAGCAGTTCCATACTCAAAATAAACAACCATAAAAACACTGCATTTTTGTCTGAGGTTGCACTTTTCTAATTTATTAAATGCCTCATGTAGTCGCAAAGATGCGAATCAATGAGAAGTGGACTGTAATCAAATGTTTGGTTTCTAATCGAAATAAATATAAGGTGGCGTGACACAACTATGAGGACGATAATTTCGGATCTTGGGAAGGAATCTGACTTACCTCAAATTCTTGGTCTTCGTTCTTGAGAATTATTGTGTCACACAATCACTTGGCCTTGCACCTGCCAAGTATCCTTTTGAATCGGATATATAAGTGCCGAGGGATGTACAATCACGCACTGCACAGTACACATAATAGATTCCAATAATAGTCGATGTTATGCCCGAGGGAAGACTCTTGGTTCACTTCACAGACTATAATCAGTCTTCCGTATTTAGTCGATGTTAAAGGCAAAGAGGGATGAAGGTATCACTGCACATCACCAAAAACAGACTCCATAAGGTCGATATTTATTGTATTGAGCACAAAAACAGACTCGATAGACCGTCGATGTTAATGCAAAGAGAGGTCCTTGCGACCATAGCACAGTACATTAACAGACTGTCAAACACGTGTAGTTATTATCACTCTCACAGGGTATTGTCCACTGATGGGTTGTCAGAAATGATAGGTAGGTGTAAGGAAGGAAGGTAGGTACATTTATGCAAAGTTGCGCCAACACCTCATCTCTAATGACTATGCTCATAGTTCTCTACGATTATTTCTGAGAAAAAAAAATTCAGCTTGCAGCACTGTGCGGCGGCGTGATGTTCCAGCCCCGAATTTAGAAGGTTCTTTTCACGGGAAAAGGCGGCAGGCTGTACTCGTAGGCTGCGGTTCGGAGGTTTGCGGGGTTCTTTCAAGCGATACATTTTGCCCGGCTCTATTTTTGAATACGTTCTCTCCAGCCAAGTGGCAGAATTCGCCCCACATTTTCAGAGAGTGCTTTTGAGTATAAATACTGTAGATACCTACGGCTTAAAATGTATGGCACGCTTGAAACAAGTTGAATCTAGCCGACTGTTGGGGAAGTGGCCAGAGGTAAACCAGAAAGAATTTCACCGTAATTTACCTGCTTTTGACCTGCTCTCATTATGATGTAAGTCTCAGTTCATAGAATATAAAAACCGTAAAATTTTAATATTGTTCTCGTATTTACGCCGTTTAAATATTTACAATGAATTTTTATACATTTACTTTACAAATGTTGTCAAATTCGAATTTTCATTTATATACTTGCGCACAAATATTGTCATATCCGAATTTTCATTTATTTACTTGCGCATACCCGTGAAAATAAGGGATAATTTGAATTCCGATAAAGCAGTTCCATTTTTGAAAAGAGCAATTAAAAAAGTTACACGATTTAAATATTACATCGTAATATAACATTATACATATCTACATGTAATATACAATTTGGGAGGCGAGTACGGTTACCGTCGCCCCAGGAACTATATATTGAATAACAGACACTCCTGCCATAGGTCACCCCAAGTGGCTCGCTACGTTTGTTACTTAGAAGGGTTGCCGGGTTCATGGGATGAAGTTAGTACAGATCTTGGCGGCAAATGCGTTTGCCTATTACCGGGTGGCAGGCCGGATGAGGGAGACCATTTTACCTCTCCCAGCGGACTCTCTTGATTCATCGCCTTGTGCCGCAGAGGGAGGGGTGGATTCATACGTCCGTCACACTTGGACACATTGACCCCCAGATTCCTATCCACCCTTAATACCATTTTCCTTCCCAGAACTTTCTCTCCTTTTTTTCTCTTAACATTGCAACCCCTGAAGATGACGTAGGCCCCGAGGGAAATAGTTTTCCTTAGAGTCTCCTGTGTGCAGCTAAATTAACAAAAAAGAAACTTTCCTATTATAATTTTGAGGAATTTATACAATGTATAGACCGGACAGTGGCTGGGTGGGCATCGCGTTTGGGTCCCACCCGGGCATCGCGTGTTCGATTCCTCGGCTGTCTAAGTCCTCCATCACAACACAAGCATCATCTTCCGCTTACTGAGGTGGTAGTAGGAGATTTTCAAATATTATCAGGTTATTCGTAACCCGGAAATGTTTGTCTTTCTTTTTTAAATAATAAAAAAAAAATTACATTTTTTGGCGTCTGAAAATATCTACAAAAACAGTTTCAAAATTCAACTTATTAATAAATGTGTTTGAATACATGTTAGTAGACACTAATAAATTTGGCACTTACTTTCGAAGCATCATTGAAAAAGTGGAAAGGAGATCGAAAATTTGCATTAGATTAAAAAGATGCCCCATATTACGGTTTGTTTGTCTCAAGAAACATAATAAATATGAATAATCAAATTATTATTATAAACAATAATTATCAGCCTGAAACACTCATCCACGTTGAAACAATCTTCCGAGAAAAGATACATGCCGCCGACGGGACTCGAACCCGCGCCCTTCTGATGTCCGGTCAGGTGCTCTTAATCCACTGAGCTACGGCGGGTTACCTCTTACCCGCCAAATGATTCAATATATATTAGTGTTTCATTAGGTTGTTTCAATGTAGATGAGTAATAATTGTTACCCTTTGTGCTAAGCATAAAATCTTGTCTTAAACATTAGTTTATCAATTAAAATAATCATTTTATTAAACTTTATTTATTTAACTAAATGGTCGACTACTCTAATAAAATCGCAGAATTATATAATCCAGATTATAGGTATCACGCTTTGGGATGTAAACCTGGGATCTATAAACATGGTGAAGGTAATACCAGCTATAATTCAATTTTATTAGACAATCAGTAATAAACATGAATGATTGCTTCTAAACGTGTCTTCATCACACAGTTGTAGGCCTGTAAAACATACATAATGATACAAACAATAGTACAATTTCCACTGTCAATAATCAATGTGAAATCCTTTTAAACATTGTAACTTTATGATTTTTTTTAAATGAACAAGCTTGGTTTTTCAAATACTTAAACCTATTTTTTTTATTTTGGTTTCACTGAGAATGGAACCTTCCTAACCGGGAACTGGAGTCGACAACTCTGTCAACCTCGCTAAATCCCGAATTAATGAGACCGACTGCCGACCGACCGACTTAACTGCTGTAATGTCTAATTTCAGAGAAATTGGTCCACTTTCGTATCCGTGATTGCCACCAAAAGTTGATAGAATGCAGTGTCATCGATAACTAATGTATCTGCCGAGTTGTAGCTCGACTGGATATCAGGAAGTGGGTGAATTTCTACTTCCAAAGTCCACTTCATTCATTCAAACAAACAAAAGTGAAAATCAATTTTTAAAAAACTTCATGATTAATACATTGACACAATGTTAGTATTTTTTAAATACTTTGTCAGGAGTGGAAATCCTCGACGAATCGCAATAATAAATATTACTTAAAATCCAAATTCATTTACTTTAATATTATATAACTCGTCTCTCAACAGTAATAAACCATAAATAACATGCTTAAGTGTCACTTGAAAAATAAAAAATAAACCAACAAGTGGCTGCTATAAATCACACAATTTGCTTAACCACTGGAGCGACAGAGCAATTAAATTTTTTTTTCTCGAATTGCTAAAGGAAATTTTTCCGCCCACGTTAAAAAAATCATACCTCCGAATTTGAATATGGAGACATACAAACTGATTTTATGTAGCCAATGAATTCCCCAATCTTTTGTCTATTATCATATATTTCTAGTATTTATAAAAAAATATATAATTAAATCTTTAACCTTAAAACACTTTAAAGAATCCAGAGAATATTTATTTTGTTATATTTTGAATGTACAATATATTATATAGTCGTTTCAATAGAATTTTTTTTTTCAAAATTTGCCACGTTTTGGCAACAAAGCAATCCGTGGTTTTGGAAATAGTGCCATATGTGGCAAAAAGCGCTCGAATGGTTAATAGGCATGATTTTAAAAATCTTATATAAGTAGATCCAAGGATTTTCCCTTCTTAATCTTATATATAAAACATCCTTCCATAGTTTAAATTTGCAAGTCTGAAGATGCCAGAATAGAATAAACCAATCTGGTCAAAAATAAATAGGTAAAATCGAGAAATAATACAATGTTTTTTAATCATAAAAATTATTAATGATAGGTACCATTACTTTGGGATGAGACCATCATGCACAAAATCAGTTAAATTGAACGTAAAAAGATAATTTTATACAATATATACTCGAAAGAACACGTTAAACGATCAGTCCGAAGCTATTCTGGCAATTTCTTTCTCGTTAGTATTTTGTTGTTCGCGAATAAAACGCAA
The DNA here is from genome assembly GCA_951813805.1 of Limnephilus auricula. Lineage (NCBI taxonomy): Eukaryota > Metazoa > Arthropoda > Insecta > Trichoptera > Limnephilidae > Limnephilus > Limnephilus auricula. The sequence goes on from OX638401.1 coordinate 8,594,427, forward strand.
AATCATTTTTTTCCTACAAAAAAAAATACTTAATTGCCTCGACCCCGCCCCGCTTGGAATAATAAATCAACGATTATAAACCGGAGTTTCTCAAAATTATTTAGCTAGCCGCCTTATTTTCAAAACACTAATTACTTATCTATTAGGTACATCCATATACATAAGTAGGGTAAACACATTTTTTTTACTGTGCCTGTCTCAACTAGGTTTATGTGTCCCAAACGCTCCCCATTCCCCTAAAAAATGCATATAGCTTTGTTTTAAGTCAAACGTGTAAATAATTAAATTTGAGATGATGTGGGCACAAAAGACGGAGACCACCAGACCACACAGTGAATCAGGCAATGTCTATGGATCTTCTTCGACAGTCATCCAGAGGAAGACCAAAGAACTCCTGGATAATTCAATCTTCCAAAATTCTACAGAGAAACGGCCTGGATGAAAGCGATACTCAGAACCGAAGAAGCTACAATCTGAGAACGAGAAAAGCCGACCTCAACAGTCAACCTAGGCAATGAGTTGGGACAGTGCAAGGAAGAAGAAGTGTATAGAATTAAATTTGAAAGCAATTAAATAATGATAATGATAATAATAATAAATGTTTTTTTGTTGTTTTATTACCTTTTTTGTTACGAGTAGAGATAATTGTAGTACATTTATTATTCGCGTAGTTTCTTTCGATACATAGAGTTAGTTCTTGGTTTATAATACGAAGTTCTGCTATATCCGAACAGATGGCAGTTGAATAGGATATCAGAAGAGTACCATATATCGGCGTTCGTGTCTCAGGTACGAACGGTTACGAATATGACCGAAGGTATCAGTGAGATTTGACAAGCTCCCACAGTCAGCTAGCTACAGCAATAGAACTACTTAGAGCTTAGCCTAGGAAGGATGTCTGTCCAATTAATTGTAACGATAAATAAATAAACCAACTAGTAATCACTCGAACCTATAACTTATTTGGAAGACATCCAAAACACATTATAAGTTTTCTTATTATTGTAAATTAAGAGACATAACAATAATGATATCCTCACTGTGATCTCTCGTGCTGAGGATTTCATTTACTATTTTAAATTAAAATAATATTGTTAAAATAACTATTTGGACATCATAAACAAAAACAATTTTAAGTTGTGGAGAACTTTTTAACATTTTCTCTTAAAATATAGCATTATTTTGAAGATACTCGAATAAATTAGGTAGAAATATGATTCAAGTGTTTATAAGTGTGCTTCGACGATGTATTGCAGAGGGCATGTAGAAAAATGATTTGAAAGCTATCTTTTTCTTCGCCTTCTCATTGCTCCCGCCGCTCCCTATATTTAAATGCCCTCCTTTTCCCCTGACACCACCACCGCCCCCCAAGATCCCTCCAGCACCCCAAGAGGGAGTCTATATCACCCATTTTGAGAATCACCGTTTAAATAGAATGCCCTGAATATTTAAATCTGCGACACAGATTTATCGGAGTGAATAATGCTGATTTTTGTGTTATTTACCATCAGCCCATCACGCTGTCACGACGGATCAGTTCCAGAGTAGCATGTTGACAAGGAACATCGAAACATGAAGTCTACATTTAACGTACATTTAAAGTATGTTATGAAATTGTAAACACAAGTGGAAAGCGCTACGATCGTTTAAATGGATTTAAATGAAACCCCGGGATGGTAAAGGAAAATTTTTGGACCCTTTTCAAGGTCCAAAATCCAAATGAATATATTTTAGACGAATATCAAACGGTGTTCAGAAAATAATGCTAGTGCCCTTCTACACCATGTTCTTAGGAAATGTATTATTCTAACTTAATATTTTTAACATGTGCGATATTATAGCATGGAAAAGTTTTTGAAGGGAGAGCAATCAATAAAGCCATTGATAATTTTATGGAGATATATTATATTTGCATAGTCTCTTCTAGTTTTTAATGGCTTAAGTCCATAAAGGTCAATCGAGCATGACGAACAAATTTTCTTTGGATGGCTTCAATGCTTTTTATGTAAATATTATATTGAGGATTCCATATAGGAGAAGCGAATTCAAGATGACTGCGAACATAAGAAAAATACAATATTTTAAGTGTTTGGATATTCCAATACGGAATAAGAATCCTAGCATTCTAAGGGCTTTCTTAACAATCATATCAATATGCACCTCAAATGTAAGTTTACTGTCAAGTAGAACACCTAGATCACGAATTTATTGAATTTTATTTTATTAGTTAGTTGACAGAATTTGAGCTGGAATTATCTGGTCTAATTTTATTGACATCATGCTCAGAGAATAATAAACTTGCCTACTCAAATATTTAATAAAATATTATCATTTCAGTTTGTTGATTCTACTTAAATAAAGGGGGAATAGATATCGATAAGGGGAGCGAACTGGAGGCGTTATCGCGAGGTTGCCCTGCTTATTTGGAAAATAGAATAATATCCATCATTCCATACAAACTTGAGGCCATAAATTATATTACTACAGTCAAAATGCAGCTATATAACTTGACACGGTCTATAAAAACGTTAATTAAATATATTTATTTAGATGAACCCCCTCGGGCTAATTTGTACACTTTTGGGAACAGGTCAGATAGGTCTCAAAGAAATCGTTGTGTCTCCCTTAATGTCATGGTGAAAATCATGATCTAAACGGTGTTAGAAAGAGAAAACACCACGCTTTGTACTCGAATCTAAAACTTAACAACAGAATAATTAAAATGAACACATTTATTAAACCAAAGATTCCGAATGCGATTTGAAAAAACATGGTGAAACTTTGTGAATTTTTTATTGATTATTTAATAATAAACAAATTCTGTAATCTACAGCTTATACAATCCGTTATTTTAGACAGGGGGTCTATACATGGAACAGATCTGTCTATTATGAAATTATAATACAAATAATGGTCTAGCGTTTAACCTATTTGCTGTCCCAAATATCTATTTACGAGACAGACCCTTCTTGTATGGAATAGTAACACAAATAATGGGCAAACGTTTGGAGTATTTGCTGTCTGCATTCTACGGAGCCTCTTCCATTTAAATACCGGTAGAATGAACAAATTACGTAATCTAAAGCTTACAATCCTCTCTTGAGATAGGAGGATCTACATATACAGGGTGTCCGGGGGTAAAGTACATTAACTTCCGAAGGTGATTGACATGATGGTAGGAGTAAAAAATATTAACAACTTTTTCCGAAATTCCTACTTTTTTCCCATACAAAAAGACGTACATACTAAAAATCCTAAGTGTAAGGTACAAACTTACCCGATAAATTTGCTGTGAGTCAGCCGGGCGTAATTGTGGCAACGTTGGATGGTTGTGATTCACCCGTATCGGAACAGCGTAAAATAACAGTGCTGGCCGCACACGCGGGACGAATTTTATATTTTTACCAAAAAAGTACCCCTAAAAGATGGAATTTCGAAAAAAGTTATTCATCTTTTTTACTTATACTATCATGTAGAATCACCTCCCGAAGTTAATGCACTTTACCCCCTGAACCCCCGTATATGGAATATATCCGACCTCGTCCGCTCTAGAATGGGGCGCATTTGCGAATTCAAATACAGACAGCAATTTCACAAAAATACAGCCAGATTATAACAATCTCAAGAAAAACTTCTTAGTAACAAATCGGCAAAAAGAAATATCCTTTTCTAAGCAGCCTGAAGCAAGCCGGAAGCAACAATTCAAAATGTCAGTGAGCCCTGGCGGTGTTTTGGGGAAGTTTCGCATACATCCAGCGGGCGAGGCTTCGACGACAATGGAGGAGAGACGGAAATACCACTGCCTTCATTATTTAATGTGGAAACTTTTGGCAATGAATAATCTTTCTCTTTGATATTAAAATGAATAACTTTGGAAAATAAAGTAGGTAGCGCAAAAAAGCATAATACACCAAAAACAAATCATGTTAATACATTTGGCAGTGAAAATCTTAAAACATATCTAACTTTGGAAAATATTTAACTTAATAGATCTATCACTCATTACATCTATCACTTATTACATATATCACTTATTAGATCTAACACTTCATTTACGAAACTTGTATGCCTTAAAGTTATAAAATTATGTATAACAGTAAACACTTTGAAAAGGAAATGCAGCGAAGCGTACATAGAGCCAGTAGTGGTTCGTGCTCACGCAGAAATGCACTAGCACTTCAGGAATAACGAGATGAACTTTAATGGGAGTTAGTTGTACGGTTGTATGCAACGTGTGGTGCATTATTCCCACCGCACCTTACAAAATTTCACCTTTAACTTCATACTTCTGGTCTGTGATCGTGGTCGAGATACGCTTCAACTATTCTTCATATTTTCAACTCTAGCGTTCGTATATTGGCAGCACTTTACTCCCTGGAAACCATTATATTATTTGAAACCATTCCAGCAACTGAAATAGAAGTTCTATTTTGCGATGAATACTGAACTTTCATGATACGAAACTGTTACCCACATTTCATATTCTGGTATCATAATACAAACTAAGAGAAACTCTATGAATTTCTCTTTTGAAAACAGTGCGACAACAGTAACGGTTTATATTTTATTTTATATACTAGGAAACAAATTGCTAAACAATTGTTAACATTTGTAAGCGAAGGCAACGTAGGTTTTCTGTGAATTTTAAATTAAGGAACAGCAAAAATTATTGAAATAATATTTTAGTAGACAGCAAACACATCGTGGCGTGATTTTGTTACTTTATTTTATAATAAACGATGGAAAACGCGGTAACTTTGTTTCACACAACCAAATTTTCACTTTTATTGTGTCGACTGGGTTTTGCTTTGACTCAAACATTATAACATTAAGGATAACGTATATCTTTAGAAACAGATAGTATGTAGGTATAAATAAATGTCCAAGTTTGTAGTTGACTTTAGTTAATTAAGCTCAAGTTAAAGCCAAACTTTGGCAAAGCATCAAACGTAATAATTAGGCATCGGATTATATCCACCGTGCAAATATGAACAAAAGTCAAAATATGAAGGTAAGGCAAATCGCATGAATATATTAGTGCCACACCGATAGTGGTTCAAACTGGTTCGAAATGGGTTTGGAACACCAGCGAAGTCCTCTCTTACCCCACAATAATCCTACGACACAGCACACCATATAAAATAAAGAAAATATCCAACACAAGCATGATTATTTGAAAACGCTAAACATTTATAAAAATTGTCGAAGATATAAATTATTTTTCATTGAAGAAGAAGATAACAATAATATATATTTTTTTTTAAATATGGAAATGAACAAGACACAGAAAAATAATAAAAGATAATGGTCGCAAATGGGACTCAAACCCAGAACCTTACGTCTATATATATTTATATATTTATCGGAGACACTGCACGGAGAAAAATGTTTTTCTAAAAAACGATCATTTTAATACGTACGAAATTGCGTATACCAACAAATTATTCTTACATGTTCCCGCCAATAAACATTGAAACCCTGTTAATTTGTTCGTAAGAACTTCAGTCTCGTTTTAAACCGTTTTTACTATTAAAATTATCGTTTTTTCGAACAACATTTTTTTCCGTGTATCTAGGTAACAAATAGATTCTTTGAATACTTGTTTCCAATAATAAAGGTAGCTGCCAATAATATGGAAAAAAACATTAGTCGAAGATAATATTGTTAATTCTGAAATTTGGAATATGAAGTTGACAATTGGTAGAGGTGTATGTCCCGGTAAGACGTAAGGTTCTGGGTTCGAGTCCCAGTTGCGACCATTATCTTTTATTATTTTTCTGTTTCTTGTTCATTTTCATATTTTAAAAATTTAGATCATAATTGTTATCTACATCTTCAATGATATATTACATTGATGGGAACAACCTTCAAAAGTTAAAAAAAGAGTTTTTCTTATTAAAAAAAAAAAATTCAATTTGAATCTGTGAGTGTTTTAGATTATTTTATTGATTCCATTGGGGGAATACACACAGAAAAAATATCGGGCGTTCCATAATAAGTCACCAGGATTACGTTACGAACACCTAGCACTTACTTCACTAACTTTACCCCGTTTTGTTTTCAGTAATAACTAAAAACACGCCACTGGGACAACTTTACTAATTAACATATTTATAAACTTGTTACTAATTCGTTCAATTATACAATAGCGTGTCAGTATAACCAAATAATTACAAAAAAGCCTAATATTAACTCCACGATTTAACTTTGGTGCCAGTATTTGGTTTAGATCGCTTCGACAGGTCATAAATATATTTTGAAAGTCGACAAAATATTATTATTAGAGAAGAAAATGTATCCAAGATAATAATTGATGTCTGGAAGCTAATATCACCTGTAAGGTCTCCAAATTTAACTTCTCCAGACATTTCTATAGCTTTATCTAAAAAAAACTTGTCAATGTCATCAGACCAACGTAGGTTAAATAATTAATGAAATATATAAAAGCAAAAATAAGTGAAAAATCGCATAAAGTTTGGTTATCTTTTTGCGTTTTTAATATTAAAATAAATAAATGTCCTTGAAAGTTTTCGCAGCATCATCGCAAGATCAAACATTAAATTAAAATTGCAATAGTGACTAACTAACCATCAGGAAATTTTCCAAGTGCAGGGCAGATATATTTTAAAGAAAAAAAGCTGTTTTGCCTCATTAACTCCGCATTCCATTCATATCTTGTTATTTCATATCCTGAAATTACACTTAGTATTTTTGATTCTCTCGATATTGCAATATCTTCTATGACGTCCCTGAATATTTCTTCCAACAAGTTGAGGATCATAAGTACATTGTACTAACACTCCTCTCTAACACATACGCTCTACACGTACAAACCATCTAAGAGTTACTTTGTAAGTTTTATTATTTACACTTACATGTTTTGGATATTTTTCCATCGTTATAAGGTCGATCATAAAAATTTATTTTGTGGTTTTACTACATAAACGCCCAAGGGATCTCATTTCGACTGCATCATTCGCACTATGTGACCAAGCCATTCAAGTAACTCTTTGTTAATCTTGTGTATCAAGCTTTCATTGGTCATTTAGACATTTTTTTATTTGAAGTGGCAACTGTTCCTTTATGTCCAGATCTAATGGGACAATACCATCCGTATTTATTAGAATACATCGTAAGGCCTAAGGGGTTGGAAAGGGGAAGAAGATGGGGAAATAAAGGGTAAGGAGTACCTGACTATTCAGATCTGGTAACCAACTAAATTGATAGATAGATATCTACCATTCTCGGGTATCACAAAACGGTCGTAAATGGAAAATACAAATTTAAAAAGTGGCAAACCATGTTTTGTAATTAACAAGTCATTATATCTTAACAAAGGGTTTGTAATATATAGAGAACAGGCGTTAGGTGGGAATGCTGTCTTTGTTCTACATGTATTTCAATGGAAGATCCTCCAAGAAACTAGCGTCATTGATCCCTTCGACAAAAGTGCATAATAAGTAAACACTACAAAGCGCGCCCAACATACACGGTTGACATTTTTGTCATATAAAAATAGGTTCGTTCTTGAGTTCAAATGATTTGCCGGCCTCTCGCAAGACCCACGTTCACTCCTTTTCTTAAAAAAGAACCCGTAAACAGCATCCGCAAAGATGATATAGGCCCTAAGGGAAATGATTTCACTCAGGGCCTCCTGTGTGGAGTTAATATATAAAAAGGAGAAAAATCCTGCAAAACAGAAAACGACTTGTTGAGTTAGAAAGAAATAAGTTTAAAAATAAAATACTTTAATATTAAAAGCTCTGCGCAAAGCTCAGATTGTTTGATTAACGGTTTCATTTGCACGGCTGCAACCAAACTGCGAAACTTTAATTGAAAATAGAGAATCGTGAATCTCCACGGGCCAATAATTTAAATACCGGAACTACCCTTTGTGCAGAAGGATAGGAAAAGCTCCGCTTCTCTTAGAATGTTTGAACGTAATTTATAATGAGATAAATTCGCACGTTAGCAAGGTTTAAGTACTCTTGTAGTTTCAAAACTCAAAATAATTATATATTGAACAACTTTAAAAACTCACCTTTCACGGCAAATTGCTTGAAAGATAGAAGAGAACTTCTCACAAATTTTTGTCACTTCATTATTAAATTTTCACCTTCTAGTATTTGCTTATCTAACATTTTTGCAGTGAAACCGCACCAGAGTCCCAACTGCCTGGAGACATTAGGACTAGGGCATCGAGAATATCGGAAAAATGAAGGGAGTGGGGAAGGGAATGAGAATGGGAAGAGGAAGTCTAAGAAGTACTTAACTGGATTTTCAGATCTGATCACCAAGCATGAATAAAGTCATTTTTAAGCAAATGTTCGATTCTCAATTGTGATGTTTATCTACTATGTATCTCTCTGGGTTGACAACAAGCTAAAATAATTAAATATTTTTATAATGTAAAGTTTCACTACCCGGGTTCGCCCACAATGTTTTTCTTATCAAAAAATTATATGGCATCTCATTTTTTGAGAGTTCAATGGTTATAACAAAGCTCCGTAGCTCACGTTGGAAATGATATAGAGCGCTGTAAATAGTAAAGCCCTGTTCAGACACAGTTGTAAGCCACGAGCAGATATCTGTTGAACCGCGAGCGTTTATATTTTGTACCGTTCGTTCACATGACGTTAACAAATATTTCTTCCTATGGTAGGAGAGGGGGTTAGATGAATTTAGATAGCTCGATACGAGATACAATTTCTTTGTAGATTTTGTACTAGATCTGAGAATGTGACAGCTGACATTCGCGCGTTTTAACCCGTTTAATCACAAGAGACCATATTTGTCCCAGCTCACATAGGTCTCACAGAAATCGTTGTTTCTCCCTTACTATCATAGTCAGAAATGTGATCTAAACGGCATTGGAAAGAGAATACAACAAACTATATATTCAAATCTAAAAGAAAACCACAAAAAAATTAAAATTTATCCCTTTCTGAAACCAAAGTTTCCGATAGCAATTTGAAAAAAAAATATGGAACTTTTTACATGAAACGAAAAAAAGTGAGGTGACAGTAAGGTTTATAATTCATTTATCTAATGAAATAAGTATGTGTTTTATTTTTTTTTTCATTATCAGTAATTTTAGTTAGAAAAAGAAGTAAAGTGAGCCATTTTGAACACTTTTTAAAGTTTTCACAAAAAAAAATTATTTAAAAAAATAAATAGTAATTTTTAATATAAAAATTTGAAAGTCTATTTAATCACCTTTCAAAAACAGTTTTTAGTTTTCGAATACGTTAACAAATGTTCCATTTATTTGGATTTTATTGCAAAGCGGGAATATTTTTAGCCTCTGACAAAATACGCCAATTTTTTTAAGGGTTAATTAAAATGACCCCCTCTCCTATTTTCGGCGAGAGAGGGGGGAGCTTATCTGTTAGTATATCGCCTCTGGAGCGGTTACAGCGTAAGATGTTGATCTGTGCATAAAGCGCTTAGGCGTGAATGTTGTATGTCTGAAGTGATTGTATGGAGAGCGATATTTGGCGTGCTATGATGTGTTATAGTTTATAGCTGTGTCTGAACAGGGCTTAACAGTGACCAAGAAACTCGAGACAGAAAACACTATGCAAATTTCATCACCAAGGCTCACCCTTTGAGAGCTTTTGCTGCCTCAGTTATCACAAAGATAAATTATCTACTTTATCATTAAGATCAATCAATTAAACAACTTTGTTTTATTAATCCAGAAGTTTGCACAAGAGAAACGTTAATTTACTAACACAATTAAACCTCTTTTATGAGTTAAAATTTTATTAACAAGGATAACAGCACAATTAACCCGAAATTAAACTTGCCCTCTCGCCTTTGTCAATCTAATTCACAGGTACATATTAACTCGCAGCAGGTAGCCCGTTCGACATGAACCAGGTCAATTAGAATGCATAGCGGTTAGTGCCTGATAACAGTCATTTCAGATTCCATATAATATTGTCCATAAGGAATTACAAGCGGTACTAGGTGACCCATAACTTCAGTCTAATCGGACCGTAGTAAATCCACAATGCAATAAAATTGTATCTCGGTGGTTTCAATAATATCATGGGGCAATGAATTTTTTTATAGAGATCAATAATTGTATTTTTTCATCAACGCTTCTGACTTCTTCAAAGAATTTATAAAAAAAAACATTTTCCTTGATGTGTATATTATGTTAGGCAAAAGGGTTTTTAGTTTGAGGTACACCATATGTTTAAGTCTAGTACAATTTTAATTTGTATAATTGTATTTGTCACAAATAAGTTTTTAAATGTTGGAACTTTGAATTCTTCGCATATGCTTTCAGTGGCGAAGTCTTGAAGCTTTTATATTATAATTTTTATTATGAGTTTTTGAACAATGTCTATCGGGGTTAGACTAGTTTTGTAATCTGCTCCCCAACTGACATTTTGAAGAATTGACTGCACTAATGGGTAGTATATTTGTTTACGGAATGACTCGCGTAGTTCACATGGAATAGTGAAACTATGCGTTTATACGAAAAATGTTATATGAACAATGTACATAATATAACAGTTGCAATAAACGTATTATTCGGTATAAAATAAGCTAATAAGCGTACAACACTCATGGATATTTCATTTAAAACTACATGAAATTCGGCATTACAATTGCCATGTTAACCAGAATTATTAGTTTACTAAAATAATTTTTTTGTCTTTTAAAGAACGCATAGTTCATTTCGAAAAAAGTTAAAAGCAAACTTTAATATGAAATATGCATACTGTTTCAAATGGCGTACATAATACTTGTTGAGGAAAAAAATGACAACATGAAATTTAGCATTACAATTGCTTATTAACCATAATTATTAACCAGAATTATCAGTTTAGTAAAGACTTTTTTGACTTTTAAAGAACGCATAGTTCATTTCGAAAAAGCAAAGTACATGAAATATGCACACTGTTCCAAATGGCGTACATAATGGTAGGTTCAGACTGGTCGACGTACATACGCATCGCTACACAAACAATGCTTAGCAACCCATACATTTTCTATGAAAATGGCCACAGACATCGCACGTCGCGATGCGTGTGGCCAATGTGATTCTAAAACATAAATTTTCATTGAAAATCTATGGTTGGTAAGCAGTCCAGATATTGTTAGGCGTGGCGATGGGCACGTACGTCGACCCAGTCTGAATCTACCATAATACTTGTTGAAGAAATAAATATTCCGTTTTGAAATCGAAAAGATAATGGCATAGCATAAAGTTTTCCAACAGCCGTACCATTCCAATTGCCGCAGTGTCGTATCAGTTTATTTCATAGATAAAAAAACACCCTCTCCCTGCGGTACTAAATAAAGAGAGCACCTACAAAATTGATCTATATATTTTTATTCATTTTCGACCGAGGATACAATCACTCCCAGATAATAAATGTCAGAGAATCACCATCAAGCGTGAATAAATCCAGGTTAAACCCAAATCTGGAGCTTTCCGGGCAGCCATAATATTTAATCAAATTTAATAACATGTAGGTAATAATTTAAGCACGGCCTTTTCAAATATTCAGCTCGGTATCGGGCCCACAGAGTGGTATTAAAGAGAAATATTAAGGGCACAAATCACACCCTCTGGCGATGTTCCAGCGAAGAATATTCATAAACAGGGATGGGATTATTTGTTAGTCTGGTGAGATACGAACGCTACGGACACCACCTGGATACGCTGTTCAACAAGGCACTTTGATAGCTTTGTTTATTACACATAGATTTAGTTTACAAACAACTACGTTATTCCTATCTTGCACTAACTAATTTCAGTGTTTGTTATATATTGCTTTTACATTAGCTCCACCTTCTCTGTGTAAAAGTTTTCCCTCGGGGCCTATGTCATCTTTGGGGATGGTGTGAGAAGAGTATTTTAGGGAAAACTAGGAGAGGAAGTTCTGGGAAAGAAAAAGGTATAAGGCGTGGGTAAGAATCTAGGGGTCAATATGTCCAGGAGTAAAGGACGTATGAATCCAAACCTTCCATTGCGTTACAAGGCAATGGGTCGAGAGAGTCCGGCTGAAGGGGTAAAAAGGTCTCTATCAACCAGTCATCAACTCCTCAACCGGCCCGCCGCGGAGTGGGTGGGCAAACGCATGGACAAACGTTACCCAATAACCCGGGAACCCCTGCTAAGTCACCAAACGTGGCGAACCACTTGGGGCGACCTGTGACAGGGGTGTTGGTTATCCAACAAATGGTAAAAAAACAAGTGTTTGCATTTGAGGTTATTTAGAAATTTCAGCATAAAATATTGAAATTTAAAGTATAAAATTAATTGAAATTTAATTGAAATTTAAAGTATGTATTTAGATATGAGCAAAAACAACTTTAAGACTGGGCCATTGAAATGATAAAATAATGCTTATCAGATTTCTTACCAGAAACAGACGACGACAACCCAGCTATCGTAAATGTATAAAGATGTTTAATTAATGTTAACTAATTTCACGTATATAAGAAAGCCAGATAAAGATATCCATTAAGAACTAAAACTGAATCAGAACTTAATACGTCTATTTTTCTCACGGATAACTATTAAAAATAGTACCGTTGGCCTGAATACTGAAGAATTTACTCGAAAAACGACGCTCGAGAATCGAGAAGCTCAAGAAAAATCAATTCCAAGATAAAACCAAGTCGGTTTTTCCAGCATTATTCCCATTTCACATGTGTTCCAAGCATATCATTCGGTTGTGCCATCCTCGGCAAACATAACAAAAAAACAACGTAGATTATTTTTATAAGAAACTAAAAGAAAGAAGGCGGAAAACTATGCAGGCGAATTTTCATATCTTCTGCGCCCACGTTAAATAGTTGGGGCGAAAAGCTCTGTGTAATGAAAGCTATGTGTGCTTTATCTGTACCGGGACAACAGCCCGCAATAACCCCGAGAGAAGGACGGGAGAATTAATGGAAACAAAATTAACGGAGATTTTATTAAAGCTCACGGGTCGGAAAATAAACCTCACGCCAATAATTTGCTGATTTAACTGAAATGTGACCTTACTAGCATGAAAAAAGTTTATCATCTTTGAAACGACCTAACCAATTCTGCGCTGAAAATTGTAGTTTTAATGGTGGTGCATGGTGGCACGTTATAAAATTAATAATATTATTATAACTTTTTTTATTAACGATTATTAAAATACGTGGCAATGTATTCGCAGTCTTCCTCGCTAAGGATTTCTGTTTCGAAGCTGGCTGTAGGTTATTATGTTGTTGTTCCATGATGTTTTTCTCATCTGTATGTTAGTTGATTTTCTTCATGTTTGCTGACTATGAGTGTAGATTTCCTCATCTTTATGTCTGTAGACTCATTTTCAACTTTGATGCTTTCCTCGTCTGCATGTTTGTTGATTTTTTCATCTTTGTGTGACGATTTCCTTATCTATATATTTGGAGAAACTCATTTTCATGTTTATTGATAACCTTATGTGTTCTGAATGTAGGTTGAGTTGGTGTAACGTCATATCGTTGCTAATCATTCAATAAAAGTTACAGTTTAGAGAAGCATACATATAACATTAAAGCAAGAAAAGGAATAAAACACTAATAGGTAGTTTTGGTTTATCATTGCTATTTTTGCTAATATTTCAATAAAATTTACAGTTTATACCATACAATATTAAAGAAATGAAGGTAAGAAAAAATACTAAGTACACAATGTTGTAAAAAAGAGAGAAAGCAGGTAATACAATGTAATAATATAATCAGTATTTAAGTGAGAACAAAATTATTTAGAAAACATTTTATATGTTTATATAAAAGTGGATGTTTATCAATCAAATCAAACAGATATAAAATTATTTCCTAACAGTTATCACTAATTAGAGACTAACCAGGCAAATAGCAGATTAATTTACCATCCGTACAAACAATTCAAACGCGCAGGATGTTAAATATTGCAAATTTTGGGCAAACATTTAATTAAAAGCAAACAAAAAAATTTATTACTACTATTTTTAATGTGTACTTTATAAATGATGCGTTATATCATTTGCTATTACATGTGTACATACCCATTACGCATGTATTATCTCTGTTATCTCTGTGATACTTTTATGTTAGTGGCAAATAACTAAATAAAACAGTAATCAAAGAAATACTACAAACATCCAAACCTATATTCAGGGGGTTACATGACGAAAAAACACGGGTGTTTATTTCACGTACCAATATTCCACTATCAGAATTACACGCGGACAGAATGACGCATGCACAAAATTACGCATGGAAACACTTTTGTTTCTTTCAAACATAAAATTTATGTAACAAAAATTGAAAGGATACAAATTGGTAAAAAAGTTCACTTTTTTTTATTTGTTGGAATAATTATAATTGTAATAACTTTTGAAGGTTATATCCATCGATGTAATAATATATCGTTGAAGAAGAAGAACTAAGAAATCTAAAGTAAAATATGAAAAATAACAAGAGATAAATAAAAATAAAAAGATAACGGTCGCAACTGGGACTCGAACCCAGAATCTCTTGTACTGCCATGATAAACGCCTTAACTAACCCGGCTATTGGGACCTATATGAGGTAGACAAAAATGACTTTAAAATTAAAGATCCAATGGCCGAGTTGCTTAAGGCGTTTGTCTCAGAGATCCTGGGTTAGATGTTTATATGTTCGTCAACAATTATACACTAGTAACCTAACCTGTTTAGGTATGGGCACAAATATTGTTTGATTAATATATATTCATGATTTCATCTCGAAAGGCGCAACAAAACACTCGAAAAACGATTTTCAGGCATATTTAATTCTAAATCATACAAACTTTTCCAATAAAAATCACGTGGGAGAAATTATCTCCAGGTAATTGAATATCGAGTTGAAAATAAACCATTATGTATCTACCCATCGGGAATGAAAAACAAATTGAGATAGGAATGCGAGATATTTTTGGAGAGGCTGCGTGAATAAACACAATGCGAAAAAATCTCAATACGCTCCAGATGTGGCCAGTATACCTACGGCGTATTTTACAGCATTTAGGGAAATTGGCGATGCGGTAACTGTGATGACTTGCACGGCTCGAAGAATAAATATAAGCATAAAAGTTCACTGCGCACGACGAATTGCGAACTGCGGGGTGCTTTAGAACGGAAATTTTGTGAAGTAAGTACACATAAAGATTGATTGAAAAAATTATGGCGGAGTGGATGGAAATGACAGAAAAACGGTTGAACATATCATATCAGTATATTTTTAAAGCGATACCTACCACTAAAGATTCCCAACAACTGTGACATCCCCAGGTGTAAAGGATTTCGATAGACTAGGATAATACCGCTCGAGAGTTTATAGTCCTTAGTAGCCCCAATCGGCGTACGTTTTGGGGCAATAAGGAGTGGAGAGGGAAAAAAGATGGAAAAGCGAAAAGTTACGAAGCAGGTACATGGTTATTCAGATCTGGTCAGCTAACACAGTTAAAGCCATTTTATGCAACATTTCAAATTCAATTTTATTTATTTACGCCCTTGGGGCTTCTACATAATACAAGTGGTTTTTTTTATGTATACTTAATATTTTTCGAAAAGCGAAACAAAATGAATTCACATCATACATAGTTCATGGTACATACAGAAAATATCTAAAATCAAAATTAAAAGAAAAAAATGGTCAAATTCATCATCAAATGTTGTTGTATCCCTCTGATTTTCTCGCCAGAATGATGGGAATAGATCGTCTAGACGTTAGGAGAAAGATTGCAATGGTGTTAGTGGCATAAAGTTGCTAAATGGGCACATTTGTAATCCTGACATTCTGGAACGAATTTCGTTTTATGTCCTCGATAACGTCATCAGAGCTAGATAGGACAAAAATTTTATTTTTCCAAGAGGCAGGATCAATTTACCAATGATCATGCCTTTGGGGAGAATGACTACTCTGCTAAACCACATTGCTTCTGAGATAGACATTTTCAATTTAAACAAAAGTGACTAAGATCGCAATATATTCCTTAACATAAGGCTTCATCTCATCTGATATTTTTTTATGTACTTACCTATGAAATTAAAGGTATGTATGTTAAACTGTAATTTGTGAAATGTAATTGGATTATACTGTTTTTCACAATAAATAAATAAAAGTGAGTTACAGATTACAATATTTTCTATAGCTACGTCGAAGGCTGCGGATACTTGTCAATAGTTACGTCGATTTACAATTCCGATGGGATTGACAGAACTACTAATTACTCGTTTATTGAGGCAATTGAAGCGATTGATAATATTGATGGGGGGGAATGATAAGTATTTTGAGCGCATATATGTCATATATAAGCGCCATTGACGCAGCAAAATTATCGTTTAACTGTGCGATTGACAATTGTTCGTTCAATTGCTCAAAGAGCGCTTGGGAATTTAGTTTTATCGGGGAACGAGATTTGTTTTACTGAGTCTAGAGTTATAGAAAGAAACATGCAAATATATCAATTGTGAATAGTGAAATCTCCAAAAGGCGATTTTTGATTCTGAAACTTCTTTCGAAATCGGAAAGAAATGTCGAATCCAAGCCAATTTTGTGGTAATTATCAAAGTTAAGAAAAAGATGAAAAGATTCTTGGTAAAATGATCGCAATCCAAAAGCATTAGTCGATTGTCGGAAAGTTTATAAGATGGGCACGCCATGATTAAAACCTCCGCACGAGTCACGTAGTATTTTAAAGGCTAAGTAGGAGCTTTCCAGAGTTTAAAGATAATTAAAAATGTGCAGAATTCTGAAAAATAATCATGAAAGTGGATTTCACGGCGGGCGCCCCGGTACCGGTGGCGTGAAGCGTCTACTAAATAAAAAGGGCTTATAATATGCACAGTGGGATTACAAGGGATGATTAACGTGTACAGTTTTACTTCATGAGTTTAAATAACCATAGAATATTGAATAAACATAGGAATACTGTAAAATCACAGGTAATTTTATTTGGCAGAAACAAATAGTACATAATTACATCGAAGAAAATAGTTACAAAGTTATAGAAAATAATACAATAATAGGATATAATAATACAATAATGCATAAGCTAGTGTTGCGATTGAAATTAAACCAACAAAATGTACGAGGTAACTATGTAAATACAAAGTAATCTAAGACGAAAACAAAAAGGACTCAATCAATGTTTGTTTTAATATAAAAATTATGTTCTTATATATCTTTTTTTATGTGAATACCTCACAAGAGTCCTGCTCCCGTCTAGAGCCAGTTAGACCATGGCATCCTTAATTGGGGTATGTTGTTAGGTAAGTTAAGTGGGGAGGGGAAGGAGATTCGGTAGAGGAAGGTGGGGGAGTACCTGGCTATTCAGATCTAGTCATTAAACACGGCTAAAGCCATTATTAAGCAACGTTTCAATTCTGAATGGTGGTCTTACACTAGGGCCATACTGAGAGTATCTTCCACTCTGGAACGTGCCGCAAATGTACTATATTTTATTTTATGAATTAATTGTGAAATAACACAAATTAATCAAATAATTTTTTTTGCGCACGCCGATTTCAAACCCACGACCATCGGGATGAGAGTCCAAAGCCTTGCCCCTGGACTACGCACTGGTCGTCAAAGTTAGTTCAAAATTTAAATGATAGTCTTTTCTCAATACTGAAAAAAAAAATTTACTGAACTTTTAGCTCTAGAAGAGACTGGCATCACGAATATTTATGTGTTTCTTTTTAAAATATTTACCTATTAACGTCGTGTTCATTAATTGTGTTCCTTAGTCTCGAATATTGCAATTATTCCTTACCTGAAAGAAGAGAAAAAAAAAGAAATTAGAAACGAAAAAATTGGTTTTGTGAAAAAATTAAGGTTTTTATTCATATGAGTAGGTACCGCAAAAGAGCCCAACCGCTCCCGTCTGGAACCAGTTAGACTATGGTATCCCATATTGGGGTATTTTGTGAAGAGGGGAACAATATGGGGAATAGAAAAGTGGAGAAGTACCTGGCTATTCAGATCTGGTCACCAAACACTGCTCAACCTATTTCAAGTAACGTTTCAATTTTTAATGGTGGTCTTACTCCAGGGGTGCAAGCATGGTCGATCGATAAGGATCGGTAGGATAATTGTCGGTAACTTATCATCGTTCTCTAGGACAACTGCAGATCGCAAACGTACAAACTACAGTTGATATCGAATATATTAAGGACACTTAGTCATTGTGAACTGTCACCTATTCGTTTGCGATCTGCAGTTGTCCTAGGGAACGGTAAGAAGTTACCGACAATTATCCTACCGGTCATTATCGATCGACTATGCTAGCACCCCAAGAGATACTGAGACTATTTTCCATTCTGGAACATAGTGCAAATATATTACTTATTATTTAAATAAATAAATTGTGAAATAACACAAATTAATGAAATAAAATGTATTTGCGCGCGCCGGTATTTGAACCCGCGAAATTCAGATTGGCAGTCAAGAGCCCTACCCCTCGACCACGGAGGCCGGCGAACTACATGCTAACTGGAAACGCTTTCATGTTGCTGTTGAAGACATAAAACAAACGATAAAAAATAATAATTGTTGACTAAGCGCTGCGAAGATCTGTTCGACACTTTCAACTATCTGTAAATTTGTTTCTTACGTTCCAGTTCCGGTTCAAGATGGTGGCCTTGTTGAATACTACATTTTTATCCCGCCGTAGTTCACACGATCGTGGTTGCAACTTCAAGATGTCAAATCGTAATAATCAATATCATAATAAAGTAATAAACGATTGAAAAAAGTTTCTTCTTCAAACTTCGCAAAATCACTTTGTGGCATCATTTTGAATTAAATTAAAACAAATAACTTTGTTTAAACCACTAATATAATCACAATTACCAAAATTGGTAATTGTGATTATATTAGTGGTTTAAACAAAGTTATTTGTTTTAATTTGATTGAAAAAAGAATTATCATTGAAATGGTGTATTTCTCCAAAATTCCTTATTTGAAATTTTAATATATGTTACTTAAAATGTTCACGATTTGTAATTTATTAAGTAGATAAGTATTTAAACACCTACTTACAAGGCTTATAAAAAAGAGAAAATTCGAAACATACTCCATACTATAATGGACTCCACAGAACTACTAGTATTAGTATGATGAAACCCGGTGGTGAAGAAATTTGAAAAATACATTTTACTAAATTGTTGCTCTCACTCCACCGGATATTGAGCGAAAGGGACAATGCACCTCGGGCTACTAATACCTAAGTAAAATCGAGGTTTTGTATTCCCCACATTTCTCCTCCAAAAGTGGACTGATTATCAATTTTTTTTTTACCAACTATATAAGAAAAACTATTCTATGTCTACACGTTTTGCTTTTTTTAAAAAAACATTGTCTGGTTTGTATACTGAACGTCTTTTAACGGCGTTTAAACCAGTCAATTTTATTAATTTTTGGAAGGTCATAACTTCTATAAAAAGTAACTTATCAAAAAAAAACAAAAAGTACCGACACGCTAGTAGTTGATATCTATTTTATGTAAAAACAATATTTTCTCTAGGGTTAAAATCCAGAGAGATAAATAGGGAATACGTTGTGTGGAAAAATCACCGCCGGGCATCCCCTTAAGAGGGTGGGTAGAGCAAACATTTTACACACAACATATCAAAGAAGGGAAAAAATACAAAAGTAAAGTAACTATATTCAAATTATATTCATTGATATTACACTTATGTACAATCAGATATTTTCATGCTGATGTAGAACGAAGAGTATACTTGTAGTGTAGAAGTGTTTAACATTTAATAAGCCCCGACTACCCCAGTAGAGTTAAAATATACTAAGTTTGGCAACCTATTTTAAACATTTTAGGATGCTGAACTTTTGGATGACTATCACGTTTTAGGTTACGGGTAGTAAGTACGCTTGCCCGTTTCAACCCGTGTAGCATGCCGATGCATAAATGTACTATTCACCTACGAACGTTGCACTTTCTATGGATAACGTGCATAACAAGGTTTTTGCATGCAAAACCCAGCGCCAATATGACGTGCACGGGTTTTCCTAGAAACGCAAATCGATACCGTAACAATGCACGTTACATGGCATACAAACTGCACAGTCATATTATACATAAATAAAATATACTGTAGTATGTTTTACCAAAGTATCAATCCCAAAAAATGCACTATTCTTTAAGAAAATAATGTTCATAGCTTTGCATTAGAACTAGTGGAACACAGTTAGGTACTTTACGGCTTTGCCCGAATAAACCGTTAAATTCTTTCCTGGAGATATTTCTCCCAGCTCGATAGGGACTCATAGAAGTCGTGTTATCTCCTTTTGTATTACGGTGAGATATGCGATTTTAACAGCATTAAAAAGAGAGAAACACCACGCTTTGTAATTGCATCTAAAAGTTTATCATAGACGGTCCATTCTGTGAAACAACATTTAGCATTTGATATATAATTTTACGTGAATAATGTGTAAGAGACAATCATTTTTAATAACTCAGGTGCGGGGAATACGTCATTCCTATGTTTACCTACGTTAAATTGTCGTGAAAACAAGCTTATGTGCCCAAAATACTTTTGTCTAATGAAATACGTTTTTTTTTATTTTATGTAAAGTGGTAATTACAGTTTACATAATGAAAATCGTCGGTAAACGACGAAACCTTTGTCTACGCTAGCGTTCAAAATTTTGTATTTTGAATTTCTTAAGTCGAGTTGTAATTTTAATATCTGAAAGAGTCTTTTATCTGCTTTCAAAACCATTAGTTCATTTGAAATTTAATGTCAAGTGGGAATATTTGATGACATGATATTATTTTTCGAACTCAAAAGAGTTACAAATGTTTTTTTTTTCTTATTGCACAACAATTGAAATTTAAAATAAAAACATATGTTACGAACTGACATTTCAGATACTGACACTTCAGATAGAACAAAAACCGTAGAAATAAAATGAATTGTGATATAATTCATGAGATCACCGTTAGAGATAATGAGATGGTGAAGACTAATGTTGAAAAGAACCTGCATATTTAGATGTGGTAGAAATTACTAAACACGGTTTTTCATATCCATTTCAAGCAAGTTTTGATTCCCAATAATTGTGATATTTCCCAAGTGCCATTTTGAGAGTAATTTTATTGGAACATACAAACAGATCCATTGCAGTTAGGGTATTTTGCATGTTTATATATAAATAGGATGGTTCCATGACAATTCAACAAGGCGGCATTTCAAAAGTCATTAAAGGTGATGAAAAATAAAAATAGCCCACAACCAAACCCAATGTAATCTATTAATTTATCCTAGTTTTTTATCACTTTTCAAATGAGTGTGATGCAGTGTCAAGTTGTTGAGTTGTCCGGTCACCAAATAAGTTATAATGTGGCAGCAGTTGCGATATTACATTTATTAATGAATAAACCTGTATTACATACATTTACTTTAAAAATGTACGACAGGATTAAATAAAAAAGATAAAGGTAAAATTAGGGGAACTATTTTTAAAATGAAGTCACATTTGGGAGACCGGCAAAAAGAAACTCATTAGAATTTTGGTTTAACGCGGAAAGAAGCCTAAATAGTGAGATGAAATAATAAATACTACGAGAGACGTAATATTTTTTCCAAAAATAAACGTAGACATAATTTAGACAGATTTAAAAATGTGTAGGTAATCAGAAGAAAAAAGTAAATAGGTAAAATGAGAAAAATTCCATTTCTTTCGTTGTTTTCTTTATAATATTATTTCTACGAAGTTAAACAATCATTTTGCAAAGAATTTGAGTTAATGTATAATAAATGTCAATCTGATACCTAAGTGATTTTATGTTCAACTTTTTTTTTTAATATTTAATTAATGAAGACAAAACTAGCGACTTTCAATCGAAAATTTCAAACAGAAAATCAGAAAAAGTTACGGTCACATGTAGAAATCGAACCAAGGCCTTAGCCTTACCGAGGCAGTGTTCTACCACAGAGCCAATGGGACCCTTTCCGACCCAAAGACAGAGTTTTGAATTGTGAGGCAGTGGCCATTCAGTTGTATGCTTTTACTAAAAACGTTGATCCCATGAATTTAGAACAAAAATAAACAATCCAAATGGCACAATTAACAATAAATTGATAAAAACACAATAAAAAGTTATGCATTGCATGCCTAGCAATATCAAATATATTCCTATCACACAAAAGCAGACTCAAAACGCAAATTGACCTCCACAATTCCACTGATAAAAAAGCGCTTTTATGCTGCGCGGTATGCATCAGAACATAAAACAAAAATAAAATGTGATTTACGGCGGCTGGTTCGTCTCCAATCACCAAAATACGCCACCGATGTTACCAATTTATCTCCCCGCATTGCAACAAAGCTTTAAGACCAGCACGAACTACGAAATACGTACCAGCCTACATAAATAATATTTATCGTACGTACAGAAATAAATTTGTTTAATGACCTTCGTGGTCGAGGGGTAGGATCCTAGAGTACGAAATCAGAGGTTGCTGGTTCGAATCCAATGTTTAATATTGTGATATTTAACAATTAGATATTGTATAAAATAATATCTAGTATACTTGCGGCATATTCCAAAGTAAGTAGTAGATTCTCTTATTATCGCCCTGGGAAAAGATTCGGTATAGAAAGTGGCTTTAAACGTGTTTGGTGACACAACATGTAAATAAATAGGTTCTATACATCTCCTTCCCCTCCCCGTATCCTTCAGTATCATAACCAATTAACTCCAATTGGGGATGACGTAGTCTCACTGGCTCCGGTTAGCGGAAACAGTTGAGGGTCTCTTGCGGTAATTCTGGTGATTTTTCTTGAAATTTTGGTGACACTAAACTAGACTTCCACATTCTAGAGATATTGGAACCATAGCTACCAAACTGTTTGGTATGTTTTGAAGCTATATATTGGAGAAAGGACAAAATACCTGGTTGCGAAGTACTGTACCTGGATAATCAAATAGTTACTGGGTGCTTGTCTTCAGCTGTATCTTTCAAACCACGTTACAATTCTGGCCAATCTGGGGAATTTTAAGACCGTTATTCCCAAACCTACTGATCAACTGTTGAGCCAAAATTTTGGCTCAACACTCCTCAAATGCACAAATACGCTCTTCCCGACGCAACTCCCAACCAACAGGCTAACCGAGCGTTACTAAACAAATCGTTGATCGGTGACTCAAATTGATCAATCGAAAAGTTGGGTACAACGGCTGTTACACAATAAAGTGAAAATATACTTATTAATAAATATAGTTACTGTACAAGCTAATATCCGCAAATTCTGGATATCTAAGCAAATAATTCACCGCTCGAACGCCGAGCCCACATTTAATTAATATGAACAAGCGATCCCTTATTTAAGGTAAATTAATACATACCATTTTATCCACTGAACATCGCCATGAAGGAACCCGGTGATAGCTTCAATAATGTAAAATATTAAGTTTCATTACTAATGTAATTGAATTACAGTATTTGAGTACCACGATCAAGAAACTAGATGATGATTTCATTCTTGTAATATATCACTTATACTCCAATTGTAATCCTTATTACCAACGTGCTCAATTGTTAATATGTTTAATGAACCTGTGTTAATTTTCCTCGGTAAATGATGTCACGTTGAATAATATAAAAGTACCCGAATTAACCTGACTAATAACTATAGTAACACCGAATCACTTTGGGCGTCCCATTAATTAAATAAAATCACAAATTTAAACCGGAGCTAATAGTTTGAGAGTAAGGTGGTGGCAATTTTATTACTAGTGAGTACCCGACATGCGTAGGAAAGGTTTTTTCAAATTTACTCCTGCTATCCCGTACCGCTACTAAGTCTCCTTTGCAATTCCTCCCTCGGCCCCTCCCTGGTCACCCAACCTACCACTGCCTGTATTTTCCCATGAGTCCCCGTTCCCTCTCTGCATTCTCCTTCCATCTTTCCTGAATCTCCCCTTCCATCATCCCCCCTCCTCCCTCCTTCCTTCCCCTTACCCCTCCCGAAGTCCTTTCTCCTCTCTTCTTCCCACTCTGCCACTAAATTGTAGAAAATACAAACAACTCAATTGCAAAAATTTTGAACAAAATTCAAGAGCTCACCTTTGTAGGCGTGCGCACAACAACTCACCAAGGTTTCATCGCAATGGGATAAATCTTATAGGAGATAGATAATAAGGGACAAATAAATTCATTTTTACAAACACAGAGATAACATTAATATAATTAGTAACCTACTATCCGGCTTGGCCTGGGGTATTAGATATTATATGTATAGAAGGTTTTTAATTTAATCAATAAATTCGTCAATTTTTTTACTATTAACCTAAAATGAAAATTATTCTGCGACCAGTAAAATGCTGACGAGGGGATTTTCTGGATAGAAAAAGCTGCGAAAAATTTCAAATCTTTTTATTGTAACGTACAATCAGGGTCTTGGTTTATAGTTAAGATTAAAAAAACGTTTCGTAATTATAACCTTATAGTTAGTTCATCCCTTTGTGGGCCGGGGTTGGCACGGCATTTGCAATGCAAATTGTCACGTTCACGTTGCTAAGGCTCGGCCAGCAAAAGCGCAAGCCAGCGATGACCATCGTAACGTAGATAAATGGAGCGCCTTGTAATGGAGATTGCAAATGGCTGTATTTCCTATTGGAATATTAGCATAGAACGCATGGTACAATCAACTCTAAAGCTTGGGTTTTACAAAATGAATAACAATAACAATACATATAAATGGTGTAGTTAAGCTGTATTAATCCCAAGAGCGCTTACATCTATGGTAAAGGTAATAATATTGATCAAACAATGCAAAAAATACACTGACTTACGGTAGAATTTGTGAATATTATCTACAAGAAGCAAAAAGACAGTGCTTTAAAAGTTTTTTTCCTAAGGCTGTCAACAGTATCAAAAGAAATAATTCTTCGAATAATCAAAAATACTCATTTAACTATTATGTGCGTTAATCGATTAGTCCTACGTGAAAACGTCGTTTTAAGAATTGATAAAACAATTGATGAACTTACATGAATGTTTTAGTTTTTCTATCTTAGTAATATGCAGAGAGCTTAAATCATCCAAAATGGACCAATGAGACAAATTTTGGAGTGTAGTAAATATAAATCAATACAGAAAAATGTTACGAAATCAGAATCAAAGTGAAATTTACAAAAATCCAATTAATATCAATAGAGACGATGGAGCTAAGCTCAATAGTTCTTGGTATCCGGTAATAAAAACAATAACAGATCTGCCCTGATGATGGACACTGTCCGAAACGTTGGCAAAAGAAGGAGGCAGCGTAACACGGCAAAACATCCCAAAAATAAATAAGAAAAATACTTTTGAATTACTAATACATATCAGAAACAAAGTGTGTCAAACAGAGAATTTTCTATTACAACGTTGTATTTTTTACCTACAATTTTTTTAACAAATTACTTTAGAGAAACAAAAATACAATAAAGACTACCATGCACAAGGAAAGAAAACATCAGACCAACAAAATTAATAAAACAAAACACAGAATTATTTAATGAAATCCAAATACGGAGCTTAGTTCCGAGTGGAATTAAAAATGTGCCTAGTTTAAGAATATTCAAATAAAAATGTAAAAATTATGTACATAATAAGTATTAGAAGTGTAAGCTTAAAGGTAAAAATATACCAATGTTTATTTTAGATCACATGGATTGGTTCTATTTTAAGTTTAATAAATAGATATAATAATAATAAAATTTAAAAAATAACTTATATTATTGATGTAGCTATTCCAAATTCCAGTAATATTGAAAAATTTGTTTCTGAAAAAATAAGAAAGTATACAGATTTAGGAAATGAAATTAAAAGAATTTGGCATTCTCAGACTATAAAAATATTGCCATTTGTTATTTCGGCTACTGGCATTATACCTATCTCTCTCATTAAAAATTTAGGCATATTAGATTTGTCAAATAATTTGTATATAAAAATGCAAAAATCAGTCATTTTAAATACATGTAGGATTACGAAAGATTTTTTAAATATTTACATCAGTGGGATTTATCGGTCAAATTAGGGGTTCCACCGAGCCCAACATTCTGATATGAAAATATCTGGAGTAGGTGAATTATTTTCCCATTTAATAGTCTGGTAGGTGAACATGTTGTTCTTGTTATGTTTTGTATTAATTATACTTATATAATACAAGTATAGGAGGATAGTGCAATCTCACACGTCCCACGTAGTTATAAATACAGTTAAATTATAAATAAATTATATATATAAAAAATATAATTGTAAATATTCTTAAGACAAAAAAAATTTAAATTGCATTTTCAAAATTTAAATTGATTTGTCAATAATTAAAACTGTACAATGACTTTTAAGCAAGCAAAAACACAACACTGAATAAAATAACAAACAAAAAGAAAACAGTTGTAAGATTAAAACAATTATTAAGTAAATTTAAAAAAGATCATTAAAAATGTATTAATTAAAAAAAAAACTAACTAAAAATAACTTTTTCAATACACGCAAAAATAAAAAATAAATAATTAAAATTCTTAATAAAAATTATTCACAAAATATATATTCAGCTAAATAACTAACCATACTAGATCCCTCTTTGAATGTAAGTACAGAAATTAATAACCAACTTTAACTACTCGCACTAAAACACGGACATGTATTTTTTGTACATGTCTTGCTTCAAAGCGTAATTTCCAACCTTCTCAAAACTGTCCGAGAACTTTAAAACACACGAAACAAAAATCGTTAGTAATAATATACTTTTGTTGGGTTTTCTTCGACGTTCACGTCACTACAGGCGTCGCGGCGCAGGTACTAAAAGCTTCGAAACTCCAATGGTGCACCGCGACGGTATTTACCACTATCGACAGGTAAACTTACAAAAGCTCGTTCAGGTGTCAGACTTACGCTGGCGAACTTTAAGTAAAGCACACGACACAGTGTGAAGCGGAAAATTGAAGGGTGTCCGTGACAGGTTATTAGCAAGGTGTCACCGCCGCCCGAGAGGCAAAACCAAAATTGGAAAGCCCCGAACGATATTATAATATAATACTGTTTACACCGAAATTTAAATCGACTTTTAATGGACGGAAACTTGATACAGAACAAACAACTCGGCTTAGGGGGTAAAGGGGATTATCCTATAATGATTTTAATACAAGTAAGGGCCTTGACAGGATCGGCTACCAGTCATTTTAATTTAATTGATTTACAGGCTTTCTATTTATTCTTATTTCAACATGAAGTTTTCCTTGTTTTATTTTATTTAAATTTAAATAACCATCAAGTTTCAATTTATTAGACATTCGACAAATTTACACAAAAACTATCTTAACTCATCTGTTCAAAAATAAAACACATACATTTTATAAAAATACCCAAAATATTGTAAACACGCGGCACAAAACCAAAGAACTCATACAAATACCTAAAACAAACACAACATTTGGTCAAAGAAATTTCAAATACATTGCGTCTAAAATATACAATAACCTACCTGATAAAACAAGACAATCGAATAATATTAAAAAATACAAAATCCTGATCAAACAATGGATCATCGAAAAAGGTCGTGCAATAATTAGTCACCTCACCCAAATATAATCGTATATCTCATTATTGTTACCATTACCTACCAACCTGAAAATTTTGTCAAATATTTTTGCTTTATTGAAAAATGTACTTTATATTATAATTAGAAAATATTTGTAAAGTAGTCTGTCTCGACACAGGAGTTCCTAGTGAGACAGGCAAGGCCAAAAAAAAAATGTAAACCTTATGATATAGATTCAATAAATAAACAAACAAATAAATTTAAATAACATTTAATTTGGGAGACGGGTATACGTACCTACCGCCGCCCGGTACCTATACCCGCCTTATATACGAAGACTTTTATTAGATAACCATCACCCCTGCCATAGGTCACTTAAAGTGGTTCGCTACGTTTCGTGACTTAGCAAGGGTACTCGGGTTCATGGGATGAGGTTTGTCTAGGTCTTGGCGGCGATTGAGTTTCCCACCTACTGCGAGCCGGATCGGGAGAGACTGCTAGAGGGAAACCTAACCTTGACCTCTCCACCTGGACTCTCTCTACTCAATTTTGTCTTGTACCGCAGTGGGAAGGGTGGATTCTTATGTCCGTCACTCCTGCACATACTGAATCCCCAGATTCCTAGCCACTTTTCATACGTTTTTCCTTCCCAGACTTCCTCTCGTCCCTCTGCTTAAAAAGACTCTCTCCAGCTGGACTCTCTCTACTCATTGTCTTGAACCGCAGTGGGAAGGGTGGATTCGTATGTCCGTCACTCCTACAAATACTGAATCCCCAGATTCCTGGCCACTTTTCATACGTTTTTCCTTCCCAAAACTTCCTCTCCTCCCTTTTCTTAAAAATACTCTCTACACGACATCCAAAAAACACAGGCCTCTGGCCTTCTGTGTGAAGCTAATGTAAAAAAAAAACTTACCGCATACACAGCAAAGCAGATAATTTTATTCGTTTGAATTGTAATTACGTCGATAGTGGTTTTATTGCCAAATGAAAATAATTGTATTCACTAGTTTTAACACGTTTAACCATATATCATTAAATTCGATGCAATCATGAGATAACATATTATTTTTAACCGTATACTAAACACGGCAGCCGGTAAATTTGGGTGAAAAGCCGCAGGGCGTTTGTATGCAAAATCCAGCTACCGAATATCTGCCTAACCGCACAAATATAACATGGTTTAATGCAGGTAAGTACTGTTACATTTTCAATATAATTTCCGATATTCTAACGTGTGGCTTATTTAACTATGAATAATTTAGCCATACTAAATCGATCAAAATACAAATTTAGAAAGAATTTACAGATTTTAAATAATACAGCTCATTAATTAGGTACAGCTTGACACGTATAACTTTTCAGTCGGTAACGATCCTATATAAACCACCTTCAGAGATTAATGACGTTAAATGATCGGTTTGAATTACGTCTGGCTATAAATTTGTTTATACGTTTGCGATTCAAGATGGTGGCCGTTTTAATTGTTCAATAAAGATAATATGAAGTGAAATTGTCGCGTTTCTTATTTGCATGTTTTTCAATATAATGATATCTACTTCTACATGACAAACTTTAAAAAAAAATTGCAATTGAAATAGTAATGTTTCTTTGTGTCATATGAAATATATGGTTTATGGGGTCGACAGACTTACCTATAAAAGCCCCAGCGTTATTTGGCTTGGCGTATTTCGGCATAACGCTCACCGTACATTGGGAATGGGAATGTATGGCGAGCGATATGCTGAAATAGGCCAAGCCGAATTACGCTGGCGCTTTTATAGCTGAATCTGTCGGCCCCATTATAAATAAGTAGTTAGGTATTTTATTATTTTTTATTCATAAAGCTTATGATTTCAGAGGAAATTTTGGTATTTATTTATTAAATAATAAGAGAAAATTAAAAACATACTTTCTGGACGCAAGGTTCAACGTTCGCAGAACCATTGTCATATTTTCTTTATTTTTCACTTCATATTTTTTTATAAAATACAAATTTGGGAGCAATATAATCATATACTAGTTGTACTGACCGGGTTCACACCAAAAAAAATGTATAAAAACACGTATTTAACAATTAAAAATAAAACAAAAACAAAAATTCGGAACATAAAATGTGACGTTATCCGCAATTTGATAGAAAGCTCTGTAGCTAATGATGGAAAGGACGTTGCTTCCTAAATGCTATCTTATCTTCTTAAAATTTATAACGCTTAAGTTGTATGACAAAATAGACTTCTTCGTGGTTCAGATGAGATAAACAATACTGAAATACTAAAAAAATGTTCTTTGAATACCTTCTTACAAAATTGGTAACAATATTTTCGCATACGTGTATGTATTACGGAGAAAAATTGTATATTTTAATGTCATAATGTTCCTACAAAACCGTTCGTTTTGATAATAGCCCATATAAATAAAGAGCAACGCCGTAACACATTTAGTAAAAAAAAGCATTAGAAAGCTCGTGTTTCCCCATTTTACACCATTAATCTTTCCACTGTAGTAAATTTTATGAAACTTTGTGTTATGAAGAAACGAATGGATTTGCCCAGCATCCTCAACGAGAATAAATGAAAAATGTAAACGAAATAAAATACGGTATCATTCCACAAATTTGTGGTAAATATTGGTATGTTGGAATAAGGTATAATAAAATTACTGCTCTGCATTTCTGATGCAGGGGAATTCTCATAGGAAATCACAAAGACGCCGTAATATTTCATAACTGTGGAAACTCTCTGAGAAAACTTATAACAATTTTCTGAGACAACTTGGAACAATTTTCTCTGTAAATGTACACTCGCGATCATACTCGTTAAAAGGAGTAAACAGTAGTTGACTTTTAAACAAATTGGTAAACATACTACGTTGCGAGCTTTTAAACTTTTAAGCATGGTTCGTTAGATCTCGAGATAAGTTTTAATTAACTTTGTAACAATAAAATAGTATTCCAAATATTATGTCTTGTATTTTAACTCATTGTAAGCTGAGCCAAGTCAGGGATGTATTAAACTATGATGATTTTATTTTACTTCCTTTTTAATTTAATCAATCTAATCAAGCACCCAGAAATCTCTGATGCACCAGGCCTTTATAACAAAATCCCGAATGAAATTGCTGAGATAGAATATATTAATAAGTTTAAAAGTGAATTAAGAAAGTATGTCTAACTCAAATATTAATGTTTTTATTTATTGGTGACTGTATATGCTAATATTTAAAGAAATATTATGTTTGCCAAACAATGTAAATGTTTATATGTTTGTAAAACTATTACCTCACACAAAGATGTGAGCTAACTTAAGATTAATAATACAATGCAACATGAAAGTCGGTACAAAATCAGTTTCTTGTCTCAACAGCAAAATAGTGCATTACAACAATTAGTTATTTAGAAACGTTTATTAATTCAATTAAATGCTACAATACAAAAGGTATCAAAAGTATCAATAAGTATTAGCATGATTTTTTAAGCTACTGGAGCTAAAATAGTGTTTTTATTTTATTTTTATAGTGAATACCTCACAAGAGTCCCTACTGCTCCCAGTGAGCCTATGGCATCCCCAATTGAGGTATGTTGTGAGGCTGAAGGTAAACGGGGAAGGGAAGGAAATGGGGAAGAGGAAGGTGGGGATACTTACTTGGCTATTCAGATCTAGTCACTAAACACGGCTAAAGCCATTTGGAGCAACGTTTCAATTCTGAATGGTGGTCTTACACCAGGGCGATACTGGGAGTATCTTCCACTCTGCTAAGTGTTTCAAAAAGAAATCGCTTTGTGGTTTTACATAATGAAAAAAATACTGTGTAATATTATTATCAATAATATGTCAGAACACATCAAGATCACGCTGTCAGTTTGTTTATGGTTAATAAAAAAATATATAATATTTTTAAAATCCTTAGTATCTTGGTGAGTTCAGTTTACCCTAGGTATATGATAGAATGTCTGGAGATTAATTTATATACAAGCATTCTCCCAATACATTATACTTTGTTGAAATTAAACAGAATGAAATGTGTCTAAAGTGCACTATCACAAAATACATTTGTATTCCGGTACATGGGAGTATTAATATTAATGGAAAATTCCAAAAACGGTCTAATGGTTCTCTATGGATATAAATCAAATGTTTATTACATACATTTCTGCCTGAAATATTAATTACCTACTCCGATAAAATTCATGAAAAATCGTGAAAGTTATCGCCACATTGAATTTATTATTTTAACTACACGGGCCACTGCAGAACGAAATATCTAAATTATTACGCTACTCTAATTTGCAGAATCGTTGGACTCATAGTAGGATAGGTGATATATTTTATTCTATGATTGGTATAAATTTTTATGTTTTGGATATGTACAGTGGACGGATAGAAAATCGTGTCAGGAGAATGTACGAGTGTGATGGTGTTCTTCAATGGATGAAGAAGCCGCGATGACTCAGAAAGACAGACGTGACAGTATCAAATTATATGAGTCAGTTCATGACCAGACCCCCTAGCACACTCGGTTGATAAGGATTGTATCGATAACGTTCTCATCGTTCCCTAGGACAACTGCAGATCGCTAATGCACAAACAACAATTGATATCGAATATATTAAGGACACCTATTAATTGTGAACTCTCACTTATTCGTTGGCGGTCTGCAGTCATTACTGATAAAAAAAGAAGGCGTGTGTGCGAAGATATACTTGTGTGGTGTTCCATTCTCTCTGCCTACGCTTGTGGAAATGGCGCGATGGCTAGATAGTTATTTATTTATCCCATAGAATCATTTGAAATCGTATGCAGACAGTAAATTTACTCCTATTTAAAACGTCAAGTGTGCAAAATTCCATCAATAAAGAACAACATCCTGCTATAAACGGGATGTGAAAAGGAAGTGATCTTCCTCTTGTTTTGAAGGTCAAGTGGGCAAAATTTTATTTCATTTCATAACCATAAGTCCTTTCTCATAACCACCGCCCTTACCAAGGGGAGGAATATAACGCTGCATACACTACCACGTATGAATGCGACTAAAGCAAGGAGTGTGTCAAAATATACCTAGTAACTATCTCTGCTTACAGACGCGGAGAATCAGCGTTATGGTTCTATACTCGTAGTTATGGTTATATAGTTATAGTTATATAGTTATGGTTATATTGTTATAGTTATATAGTTATGGTTATATAGTTATGGTTATATAGTTATGGTTACATAGTTATGGTTATATAGTTATTCCTATATAATATTAATATATATTATTATATAGGAATAATCTCATATAATTAAATTAGTCAAAATCCAATAAATCCTCAAATAAAAGTACTGAATTTCCCATAGCATTGCCGACGGAACGAGATTGTCACATTGCAATCAAAATTTCCGCACTCGAATTTCTTAACGATAAAAAACACCGTCGGAACGACCCATTACGGAGTACAAGTTGATAAAATGAGAAAACTGAATATTATTCCAGCTCTCGTATATTCAAATAGTCATCATCCGCAGAGTTATAATATTTCAAGCCATCTTAAAATCTCATCCACTGCACTTTTTCATTATTCCCGCCGAGTGGGGGAGGAGCTGGGGGGAGGGGGTGAAAAGCTCTTCCATTAAAATAATGTGCGGCACTAAGCTAAATTTATAGCTAGCTTTTCAATATTACGTATTTATCTAGGCGTACAGTGTACACTGAAAGTTTTATGGCAAAAACGATGAGTATTTTTGTTCATATTTCGGACGGTTCTGAAAACTTTTCAATTAATAATTCATTTTCCAAAAATAATCGCACTCACTCGTAATTATTACTTTGAGTACAGTGAAAATGGGCAAGTGAATTTTGTACTGGGTTAAATTTATTATGTTTTCTATTTGTATCTCTGGAAAAGTGAATTTATCAGTTTTAAAGATAACTTTTGGCGAACGTACATACTAATTTTTTAAGAGGGTAAGAGAACATCGGAAATTAGCCCTTTTTAAATCAAATTCTAGACGTATTGACTGTTTTTTACAAAAAAAACATAAATTTATTTTGAAAGATTGCTATTTTATCTGGTGCACGCAGTTTTAAAATTTTGAAAAACTAAGTGTATTTTTAATACACTAAGGTTATACCGTGGTCGTTGGCAGATTTGTTCAATTTTCAAACGATAGATTCTATTAAACAACACAAATTTCAAATCATATAATCATACAACAATATAAAGCAATACATAATCTAGTCAACACAGTTTTAGAAATGTAAATTTTAGTTAAATTCAAATCATTAAAAAATAAATCCGAGAACGTGATTTGTGACAAAAATACTGCAGTTTTCTATTTATTTAATTAAGGTCTTACAAACTAAAATATTTTTAAAAAATTTACACACTATTTGTTTAGACATTATTGAAAAATCATAAATACTTATGATCAAAAAATACTTACAAGAAGTACACTATATTTAATAACTTATCATCGTGCGTTTTGAGCATTTTTATTGCTTACTTGAATGTAGGTATATATCAGAGCAAGTTTTTAATGAAATAAATCGATATAAAAAATTTTATTTAAAAAAATTGTTACGGGGAATAATCGATCTTTCTCATTGGAACCTCCCTGTACAGTTGCAAGAATTTTTAAACTTTTATTCTCAGCTGCTGGTCAATCTCTCTTAAAGAATACCCTTCTGGCGAGTATTGAATTCATGTATTGAACAATACTTATGTTCAATATGGTAGGGAACACATAATACATGCCGGTATATGTGATGTATTTTCAAGTCGACATTGGTAGAAAATTTCCATCTGCTTTTACTATACTAAAGCTTTAGGTCACATCGCGATTTGCAATAGAATGGCATTTAACACTTTCTTTCCTCAGAAGCTTGAGGAACTGCAATCGTAACAGCCCTGTAGATTTAAGATGCAATGAAGTTATATCAAGCTCATTTTCTGAAGTCCTGTTTTAACTCAGCCGTTTATGTATTTCATCTGTCTGTAAATTTGTTTCTACTTTTTGTTTCCATTTAAAAATGGTGGCCGTGTTCGTGGTACAATAATTATTTGTTTTACATTTGTGAAATTGTTGTGTTTATTTGGATTTTCTTGAAGAATTAAAAACAAAAATAATGTAAATCAAATTTTTTTATGTTATTACTTAGTTCTGAAAGTATTTTAGTTGTTTATTTATTGTGACAGCTGTTTCGGCGTTGAAAGCTATTTTTAAACTGTCAGACACAATTAAAACTTAATAATAACATTAAATTTGGTTTATTATTATTTTTTTAATATTAAATGGAGTCCTACGAATAAATTACAAAAACAATCAAGAATGCTGAAAGAATGCTTGAAAAAAGAATTGTCTTTGAGATAGTGACGTTTCTTTGGACAAATTGTACAATTTTTATATATATATATATATATATATTTTTTTTTTTTTTTTTTTTTACTTAAAATACATGGTGTATAATTAATTAGGTAAGCATTTAAGTACCTACTTACTAATCTTACACGGAGAAAAATGTTATTGTAAAATACGATCATTTTATTCGTAAAAACGGTTAAAAACGGGACTGAAGTTCTTACGAACAAAATAACAATCTTTAAAAAACAATTTATGTTTTTTGTAAAAAAGAGTCAATAAGTCCGGAATTTGATTTAAAAATGACTAATTTCCGGTATTCTCTGGTAATACCCTCTTAAGTGACATACAGTACAAGTAAAATTCGATAGAAGACTTTTAATTCAATATTTAACAAACATTCCCTATTCTTTTCTTAAGAGATATAATATAACCTTTAGAAAATCAGGCGTAATAGTAATTGTTGTAAATTCTATTCTACGTCAGAAGCACTTGGATGGTGTTATATTAAGATTGAAAGCTGTCCCCATTGTAAGAAATGCCTGTCACATCGCCTCGGTGTGAATTCTCACAGTGAAGCCATTCATTCTGGAACACAATTCGCACCGGGATCTCATCAGCATTACTGACAATTGCACTCCAATCTGCTTGCATTACTGGCGTGTTCGGATTCTGTTAGCACTTCCAAACGTGTCTCATTTCACTTAGGCGGGACTTTTGTTAGTATCTATTCTCTTTTCGAAATGGTGCACTTTATATGAAGCAGTGTTTCACTTTTTCATGTATTGTTTCATAGTGCTTTCACACAAACGAAGTATTGAATTCTGTAAGTCTAAACTTAAATTTTAGCGCTATTTCAACAAAGTATTTTATTTATCAGTAAAAAATCAAGAGATAATAATTATAATTGTATGATTTGTGAAGCCGAAAGTATTCATTAAAAAAATAATGTCTTTCAGAAAGAATTATGAATGGGTTGTTTAAAAAAATCTGAACAATTCATCAAATATTTTAAGTTAATTTTCACGTTCTGTGAAAGTTCTATTCAAATTCTATGATTATTTATTTTATGAAGCAACTGGCATATAATGATATATTAGAACTTGAATAGAACTTTGATGAATTCTTCAAATTTTTTGAAACAACCCGTCCTAACATTTCGAATGTTAATTTGAATTGTTTCACAGAAATTCAAATGCAACATTTTCATCAAATGGCCATTCAGCAATATTTCTTTTTTATTACATTTGAAAAAATGTAAAAAAAAAACAACAAATTAAACATTTAATTAATTAATTAATAATCAATCATCATTCAACTTGATGTTATTAATCCTGACGAAGAAACCATCAGTTTTGAAACATGTAGATATCTATTATATAATGTGATTATTGTGGTTTCCACAAAGCAATTTGTTTCATTTAATTAAAATGATGCCACAAAGTAATTTTGCAAAGATTGAAGAAACGCTTTAATTTTAATCAAGCTCTACCGGTTTCAAATTTATATATTTTTATTGTAAATTATGGCGAGCCACAAAGTTAATTCTCATTACAAATCTGTAAAAAAAAAATTATGTTTCTTGGTTCTGTTTTAAATCAACTGATTTGTATGAGTGATTAATTTTAATGAATTTCACAGCGTTATTGTAAAATTATTTTTCGTAATGTACGTTGACAGTCACTGGCAGTTTAGCTTTACAATCACCGTGCAAATTGGATTAGCAGGTGTGATTGGCATAACAAACGAAGGCAATACAAATGATGATTCAATTACACACAAAATTCACAACCAATGAACACAAAGGTTGCAAATTTTGCACAAAGGTAGATCGACGTGGACATAATGACGAAAAAAATTCAATAGTTGCCATAATATTATTAAATTGAATCATTCGGATTGTAAATAAGTTAGTAAGGGAGCGGTCGCTATCTGTTGGTGCTTATAAGAAAATTGGGCTACACAGACTGTTTATTTTTTTTCATGCCACGATTTTTAATTTTAGATATAAGAAGGTTTGGGCATATTTTAAAATTTCAATTCACTTATTATATTCTGAAAAAGTTAGGGGTATTTACCACATAATATTCCCGAATTGAATAATACACTATTTTTTACATTAAATATATATTTTTTTACATTATTAGTACACTATTTTTACTAACCATTAAAATTTACAAACTATCTAGGTAGGAAACGTGAAACTTGTAACATCTCTCATAAAAAACTAGATAACTCAAATGCCAATAGCGCACAAGAGATCCAACTTCTCCCAAAAGTCTAAAGCCAGTGAAGCTATGGCAACGCCAAGTAGGGTATTTGTAAGCTGAAGTTAGTGAGTAGGAGAAGGAGATGGGGAAGAGGAAGGTGGAGGAAGTAACTGGCTATTCAGATCTGGTCACGGCACATTTCAAGCAACGTTTTAAATCTGAATGGCGGTCTTTCACCAAGGCGATATTGAAAGGATCTTGCACTCTGGAACGAGTGATTTATTGAATGTGAATATTAATTTTAATTAATTAATTGTAAAACAACACAAATTAATTAAATAAAATTTTATTCTTGCACGCTGGGATTGAACCCGTGATCTCCGGATTCATAGAACCTTACCACTTGACAACTGAGATTACCTGCTAGCACTGAAAATACATAAATGAACTATTTTACTGCAGTAAAAGTAACAAAGTATAAAGACACACCAAAATTGCATTTGTAGGTGTAATATTCAACAATGAAATAAATTCAACATTAAACTAGAACTCAATATTAAAACATATATAATATTCAACATTACAATACAATTCAACTGTAAACTGCAACTCAACATTAAAAAATACATCGACAAATACCTAGATTGCATCTTTAGATGTAATATTCAACATCAAAATACAATTCAACAATAAAAACACAATAACAAACACCTAGGTTGCGTAATTAGATTTAATATTCAACATTAAAACACAATTTTTTGATGATCATTACGAAACCATACATTCGTGAATTACCGACTTTTTACATCACACCCCTCAAATTTGTTCAGTGAAAATATAAGTTTCAAATAAAGACAAAATTCATAACATGCATGAGCTTCCCGATTTTTAAATTGACGGACTCATCCGAGCTTTTAAAAAACGATAAATAAAACACGACTAACAGCAACCAATCAGCGGGTTATGGCATTCCTCATGGGGCTGATGAAATTTTTCGCATGCAGAATAAATTCCTGCAATCAAGTGGAGCGTTTATTATTTGCGGAAATATAAAGTTCGGAAAGAGTTCTGGTTCGAATTTAACGGAAACTTCGGAATTCGCAATAACATGGACTTCATTGCATTTTATCTACAAGTACAGTGCGTAAAGAAAATGTAGAAATTTAATTACTCGAGCGACTACGGGCAAAATATGGACAGCTTTTATTTTTCTGCGATTGACAGCGGTCCAAAATTGGACCACACTTTCCTACCATTCGTAAAACTTTATAATGTTTATGATTTTTAATTTTTTTTTATAAATCCTAAAAATTATGCAATGATTGTTTAAATATAGGTGAAATCCTTGGCTATAAAGCACTTTATTCGGTTTACATGTCTCCGTATTAAAATACGGAGGCATACTTTTTTAAATACGGAGGCATACTTTGGGGATGCTGTGTGGAGGGTATTTTAAGGAAAGAAAGGAGAGGAAGTTCTGGGAAGGAAAAAATACCTAGACAAATCTTACCCCATGAACCCGGGCACCCCTGCTAAGTCACCAAACGTAGCGAACCACTTGGGGTGACCTATGGCAGAGGTGTTGGTTATCCAAAAAATGGTTCAAGGGGCGGCGGTACTCATTCCCGCCTCCCAAATTAAAATCTTGGACTCGAACCCAGGACCTTCGGCTTTTCGGGCCACTGCGCTACTACTGCGCCAACGTATCTCTTTTCGATTCGGATTCCCGATTGTAAGGCAAACAAAGAATATATACATTTTTGGCTTGTGTATTCCTTTGATCATTTAAACGATCACGCAGCGCCCTCCATTTTTGTGTACACTTTCTAGATGTACTGTACAAGTACATAACGCCTTTACGTTGGTACCTACCCCGCGGTAGACGAGGCGGGAGAGGCTATAATTTTGTTTTAAATATTCAATGAGATGGCAGAAGTTTTTCAATTGCACTTTATGGAGAAAGATAACTTTTTAACTAAGCAAGTAATAATTCAGGTAAGGAAAAGCTTTCCATTTTATACGAAACTCGTAAAAAAAACTAGCTGCCTTTAAAATATTTTGGGTTTTAAAAGATCGGTAAAAGTTTTATGTGTAAGCCAAAAAGAACGTTGTACACTGAACCTAAATCAAAGACTTAAGATGATAGACTTCGCTTTTCGGCCCATACAAAAAGGACGCCCGGGAAAAAACACTTTTTTACATCGAAAATTGCATAAAATGAATTTTTTTTTTATACTGCCTTCTAGAGGGTGAAAACTATGTCGGTATGTTTTCGAATTTTCGATGCGTTTCGTATTAACGTAAAAATTCACTGTCAAACATGTACGATTTATCAAAAAATATTATTTAAGGAAAAAGTGCTGCTAACTCAACTCTCATAAATAATTATAAAATTATAAAAAGCTACCGACGTAGATTCTTCTTTCTAAAAAATATATTTTTTTTTTAATTTCAATTTCGTGAAAGTTTCGGTGTAGAAAAGTGTATTCTCCATAAACCCCTTTTCGAGCGATTTCTGTAGGTAAATTTGAGCGTTGTCTCGCACATTTCGCATTCGCATGTATAAGTGTGCGTGAGCTTATTGTGAGCGGGACAGAATGATAGACGCGGGTGTTCCGCGTGTGGTTCAAAGTCTAGCCTCTTAACTATAACATATATGGCTATCCACGAACGACGTATTGAGGCGGGATGAGGGATGGATTCTAGGAAGAGATTTGCTAAGGAAACAATGTATTTATTAGACCGGTCAGTGGCTGAGTAGGCGTCGCGTTTGGGTCCCACCCGGGCGTCCCGTGTTCGATTCCTCGGCTGGCTAAGTCCTCCATCACAACACAAGCAACATCTTCCGCTTACTGGCGGTAATAATGGTGGTAGTAGGAGTTTTTCAAATATTGTCAGATATTCGTAACCTAGGAATATTTGGCTTTCCTTAAAAAAAAAAAAAATAGCCAGTATTATAAAAATTACTAATATTCAAAAATAACTCAGTAAAACAAATTAAAACTTAATTCGTCGTTAATGTATGAATATCACATGAACACTCTTTTACTTTCTACGCAAAACAAATAAACGACAATTACGTTTACAGAGGATAAAATATTTTAAAAGTCTTCCAGGCCCCCTAGCACACTCGGATTGATAGGATAACTTACGGTAACTTCTCATCGTTCCCTAGGACAACTGAAGATCGCTAACGTACAAACAACAGTTTATGTCGAATATATTAATGACACATTCATTGTGAACTTGTCACTTATTCGTTGGCGATTTGCAATCATGCTTATCCATCCTATCAATCCTTATCGATCGAGTGTGCTAGGGGACCACAAGAATTTAAAAAATAACAAATTTGGTATTTATTATTCAAGAAAAAAATAAAATTCGTCATTAAAAAAAAAACATAACACAAATTAATCACATAAAATTATTTGCACATGCCGGGATTTGAACCCGCGACCTTTAGATTGCTAGTGAATAATCTTACCCTTCGACCACGGAGGCCATTTAACCCGCTAATAACTATTATCTGTAATTATTACATATGTTTGATTTCAACGTTAAAACGGGTGCAAACGATTGTTTCGGACATAGTTCACATCAAGAGGGTAATACCAGAGAATACCGAAAATTATTCCTTTTTAAATCAAATTCTAGACATGTAGACTCTTTTTTACAAATAAATATAAATTGATTTTGAAAGCTTGTTATTTTATGTGGTACACGCAGTTTTCAAATTTTGAAAAACTAAGTGTATTTTTAATATACTAAGGTTATATTTTCCTCTTATTTCGAGAGTAGAGTGGAGTGAAGTGAAGCCCCGTTGGTCGTTCGCAGATTTGTTCAATTTTCAAACAATAGATTCTACGAGTATTAAACAACACAAATTTCAAATCATATTATCATACAACAAAATAAAGCAATATATAATCCAGTTATATAACACAGTTTTAAGAATTTTAATTTTAGTAAAACAAAAATCATTAACAAATAAATCCGAGAACGTGTTTTGTGACAAAAATACCTCAGTTTTATCTATTTATTTAAGGTCTTACAAACTAAAATATTTCAATTTAATTTTACACAATTATTTTGTTTAGACATTATTTAAAAATCATAAATACTTATGATCAAAAAATACTTACAAGAAGTACACGATATTCAATAATTTATCATCGTAAGTTTTGAGCATTTTTATTGCTTACGTGAATGTAGGTATACATTAAAGCAAGTTTTGAATGAAATAAATCGATATTTAATTTTATATTTAAAAAATTTGATACGGGGAATAATCGATCTTTCTCATTGGAACCTCTCTCAGTTGCAAGCATTTTAAAACTTTTATTCTCAGCCGCTGGTCAATCGCTCTTAACATCGCACAGTAGGCAGGCGAAGCCAGTACTTAATTAAAACTGTTGTTGTGTTCGCGATAATTATGCCTTTGAATCAGTAATTCCGTTCAATTTGCTGTTAATTGAATTACAAATTGGCAGCTAAGCGTACGGGCACAGGCACTGCCGGAATAGGACACGGGGTGAAATAATTTAGTTCCCTCTGGTTTCGCACGTAATAATATCGTCATACTTTGGCACCTGATCCCAGAAAGTCGGTACAGGCAAATCATTCCAAAGATTATATTTGATGAATTTGTACAGACTGCTTGAAACGAAAGTTTGAAAAAAAATTGGACTAGATTGGCAGGATTTGTCGGAATCGAAATATATAATAGAATCGTAAATATATAACTAACTAAGCGCAGTGAAGTCCTGTTTTAACTCGACCGTTCAGCATTTCATGTGTTTGTTAATTTGTTTTGTGTTTCGTTTCCGGTTCAAGATGGTGGCCGTGTTCGATACAAACTTTTTTTTATCTCGCTAGATTCCGGATGAGCGTGGATTCCCACTATGAGCTGTCAAATCGGAATAATAGTAGCTCCCTGCCTGAAGAAAGTTTGAAAAAAGAATTGTCATTGAAATAGTGGCGTTTCTTTGGAAAAAATGTAAATTCGTTAGTTTATAAGTAGATAGTTATTTAAATACCTACTTACTAGTCTTATGATACCTGAGAACTTTTTAATTTTGATTTATTAAATAAGAGAAAATTATAAACCCATTTTTTGCTTGACTTGTGCATTCACAAAGCAACATAACGCAGCATTAACAAAATGTATTTATTTATTTTTTGAAACATTTATAGAGTGTTAACAATTATTACACTAATTATATTGCCGTTGGAATGTGCACAGATATTAACACTCCAATTAAAAATGTTCACAGCATGCGCAAACAAGTTTTAGTTGTTATTAGATGTACGAACATCAACAAAATAGTATTATTGTTCATTTTGAATTTAAAAAAATTATAATTTATTTTTCCAATTACGAAGGGTTCGGTGAATGCGCATATAAAACTGGTGGGGGTCAGTGCCTCCAACAAGGTTAAGAACCACTGATCTAAAAACTCAATTATTGTGTGAAGTTACAACCAGGAAATATTTTAGAATTCCCGGTTAGTACGCCTCCCGGTTAAACAGAATCCCGTGATTCGAGGGTTCACTGTGTATATCATGCCTCGAGACTCGAATTATAAACTCTTCAGAAACACGGGGCAATAATTAACGTTTCCGGCTCATTACACCGGCAATACAATACAGCCAGGAAGCCTGAACATTCTGAACAATTGATAGTATCACATTAAGGGATGACTCAAAAGGTTAGGCATTTATTATTTACCGAAAGCGACCTGATAATATGATCACATTACGTTTAAATTAATTTTTTGCATATATCACTTAAAATATTACCAAAGCTCACAATTTGTTTCAATAAAGGTGAAAAACTCTCAAAATGGTGTTTTTTTTTTTACATTTCCTCCTCACAAAATATTTTCTGATGAAAATAATTCCCCTCGGGGACTATAGTCATCTTTGGGGATGCTGTATAAAGGGTCTTTTGAGAAAAGGAAGGAGATAAAATTATGTAAAGGAAAAATGTATGAGGGATGGGTAGGAATCTAGGGGTGAGTGTCTCCAGGAATGACGGAAGTAAGAATCCATTCCTTCATCTGCGGTACAAGACGACGTTTCGAGAGACTCCGACTGGAGAGGTCAAAAGATCTGCCTCAACTAGTCTCTTCCAATCCGGCCCGCCACGCAGTAGGTTCGCAAACGCATCCGCAGCCAAGACCTAGACAAACCCGGACACCACTGCTAAGTCAACAAACGTAGGGAACCACTTGGGGTGACCAATGGCAAGGGTGTTGGTTACCCAATAAATGTTTAGCGGAGCGGCAGTACCCACACGATAAAATAATTTTACTGTTATTACAAAACTCTTTAAATATAATATAACAACATCAAAAGAAAAACAAAATTAGGAGACGATCTGATTATACGAGATATATAAGACAAGACACAATTTGCCACGCTGAAGTTCATTAAGGCATCCCTGCAAAAGCTCGACAAGCTTTACTTTATTACAAAAAAAAAACGATATCATACCTAGGATTCATCATTGTACCACCCTTCGTTCACGCAGCTACTTACAAGCGACTAAATCGCCGCTACCCGCTACCTGTCATACTCTTCTGCTAGTGCAGCGCATAGCGGCGTTTACAAACACTAAAATAGTATGGAAGGTACAGACAAGCGGCGATCGCGTCGCTTGAAAGTAGCTCCATGGAAGAACGGAGTATCTGTTAGTGATTTCAGCAGCGAGCATTATAAAAATAATATATTTTAGAAATAAAAAATAAATTACATTACTTGGCTTTTATTTTTGCGGTAAAAACTTTAGAAATAATGTATCCATAAAAAATGACATTACACAGTAAAAGTTTCAACTAAGTTCGGCTACGAAAGCTCACAAAGTTCTGACGAGGGTTGATTCAGTCCAGTACTACCCTATTTATCTATAACTTCCCTAATCGAATCAGTCAGATTCAATAATATTGATCTAATTAGCAAACTAATAATTGACAACGGGAAACACAGAATTTGCGACAAAATAATAATTATTACTCTAACACAATTAGAAACTTTATCCTGTTTTATACAGTTGAAATTTGTGATGAAATTTAAAATTAATTTTACTGATGGAGAATATACAGTCTCATCACGCTAAAAGCTTTTTTAAATAAATTATAAATAAGTTTAATTATTTTATTTTAATTAATGAAGATAATATTAGCGAAACTCAATCGAAAAT
This sequence comes from Limnephilus auricula, assembly GCA_951813805.1. Taxonomy (NCBI): domain Eukaryota; kingdom Metazoa; phylum Arthropoda; class Insecta; order Trichoptera; family Limnephilidae; genus Limnephilus; species Limnephilus auricula. Next base: position 8,638,721 of record OX638401.1, read on the forward strand.
CTGAAACAGAAAAATCAGAAATAGATGCTTCCAATCATATATAAAGATAGCAGCCAATAAAAATATGCGTTAAGAAAATGAAGATGATGTTGGAGGCCGAAGGTCCTGGGTTCGAGTCCCAGATGTATACTTAAAACGCTTTAAAAATAATAGGTTAAATAAAAATAAAAGGTTTTAAAAATAATTCACCAAAGTTTGGTAATTAAACATAACTTTATTGACTGAATAATATAGTACCATATTATGAATACGAACCAAATTCATTTTTAGAAAATAATTTCTTTAATATTTACTATGATAAAACTATACTAACAGACAGACCAATTGGTCATAATAGACCTGATATAGTTTTACACGACAAAATTTAAAAAAAAAACTTATATTTTTGATGTAGCTATTCCAAATTCCTGTAATATTCAAAAATCTGTTTCTGAAAAAATAAGAAAGTATACAGATTTAGGAAATGAAATTAAAAGAATTTGGCATTCTCAGACTATAAAAATATTACCTTTTGTTATTTCGGCTACTGGCATTATACCTAGCTCTCTTATTAAAAATTTAGGCATATTAGATTTGTCAAAGAATTTGTATATAAAAATGCAAAAATCAGTCATTTTAAATACGTGTAGAATTACGAAAGATTTTTTAAATATTTATATTGAGGGATCAGTAGGATTTATCGGTCAAATTAGGAATTCCACAGAGCCGAACCCTCTGATATGAAAATATCTGGAGACGGTGAATTATATTCCCATTTAATAGTTTGGTAGATTAACGTGTTGTTCTTGTATTGTTTTGTATTAATTATACTTATATAATGCACTTGCATAACGTGGATTTACTAGATGATCATTTATATGGAAAAATGTATGAAAGGGTTTAGTTTTTCCCATAGGAAATAGTTCCTGAAAATCTGGTGAAAAAGTAAATTTGAGGTTTAACTCATTAAGTAAAAAATAAATAAACGTAATATATCATTAAATAATAAAATATTACTAATAAATATAAACAAAAATACGAAAAATGAACAAGACACAGAAAAATAAAAAGGTAACGGTCACAACTGGGACTCGAATCCAGGACTTCTTAGGTAATAGTTCAAGTACTTTAAAGGCAAACTCTTTAATCAACTCGGCCGTTGGGACTTATTATTTTTGAGCCATTTTTTTCTCATCTCAAATTTCAAATTCAGAGTTAACAATATTATCTTCGACTAATTTTTGACTTTATAAATTATTAAAACATAATTATTATAAACAATAATTATTAGCCTGAAACACTTATCCACATTGAAAAAATCTTCCGAGAAAAGATACATGCCGCCGACGGGACTCGAACCCGTGTCATTCTGATTTCCGGTCAACTGCTCTATCCACTGAGCTACGTCGGCTTATCTCTTACCCGTCAAATACCACAATATTACTAGTGTTTCATTCAACAACTGCTTATTACATTTTTTCACCTGCAAACAACCAATTTTATTTTGTTATATGAGAAAGGCATTGTATGTGCTAAATCTCTCACTAGGTCGCGTCGAGACATATATCTCTACACTTTTTGGTGAACTCGTCAAATATTAATTATTATTTTTAATCGAATAACTAATGCTTAAGACAAGATTTTTATAGCAAACCAAAAGGGTAACAATTATTATAATTAACAGTTTATTAATTTTAATCAATTAATAGTTTATCAATTAAAAATAATTCTTATTAAAATATACTTTACGAAATACTTTCATTTCAAACATATCAAATTCCGTGGCATTTATTTCATCAGCTAGTAGAAGAAAAAAATTCATCATGAGGAGAAAAACGCCGAAATTTACAGTAAACAAGTACTAAAAAAATCTAAAAGAATTTTAATCATAATTTAATCATCACATAGCACCTCTTTCCCCGGATGTAGTGGAAGTTACGCTGGTTTAACGGGGCTCGATAATTAACGCGAACAAAGCAGACTAAAGTACAACATGTTCCGGGGTATTTGTACTACAAAGGTGGGTATGTGATATTTGATCAATATACGCATTGGCGGCTTCGTTGGGTGACTGATAATATTACACAGCTATTGGCGGATGAAAACAAAGCAAAACCACGATTTTGTTTTAATATAAACAAAGTTCAATACCAAATATTTAATATAATACGCAATAATAGTCCAACGTGTCGTGGACGGAATTTGGAAAATGTTTACAAATTTAATTTTGTATTATAAATAATATGCGATTATACTCTCGTGCAGAGAGTTATGAAATGTTTACAAATACTATTTAATAATAATAATGTTTGTTTATTTCGGCTGAATGCAATACTCTGTCTGCCATATAAAATCTTATATTCAAATAAATTACATGATAATATGCAGATGAATCTTATCTTACTAATATTATAAACGCGAAAGTTTGTATGGATGTATGTATGTTTGTTACTCTTTCACGCAAAAACTACTGAATGGATTTTAGTGAAACTTTACAATAATATAGCTCGTACATCAGAATAACATATAGGCTGTAATTTATAAAGCTAGCTATTTATTTTCAATATATTGAAAATAATTATTGTCCAATAGAAAACGTCAAAATTTGAGAGTGACATTTTGCAAAACAATGATTGTTAAATCAAAATTCTATTTTGGAAAATATTTAAATTAGTGAATTTATTTGAAGTACTCGCCTAATACTTTGAATCGAATCAAGAATTATACATATTTTAAATAAATAGGTTAAGAATTTTGGTATAATAAACGTAGATGGGACCTAGGAAAAGAAAATAGATTACTCGAAGTACTAATCCTACGCAGACGAAGTCGCGGGCAGAAGCTTGTATTAAATAAATAAAATAAAATGGTAAACGAAATATGACTCGAACTACTGTTGTTTAAGGGGATAGTAACGTTAATTCGGCGTAAAAAATGCCCATTTTTAAGATTTTTTTTTAAACGCTACAGGTAATACAAACTTAGATGTATCGTAACATTATAGACATACAAACAAAATTTCCTTAATTTCTCAAAATATGAATAATTTACCGACGGCAGCAAATCTTTAGAGGCGCCTTGAAAAAAAGATGTCCGTCGGTGAACAGTAACTCATGAGTGGGTCATCGAAAATCAAAAAATAAAAATGATATCATTATAACAACGTTCCTAATGTATTCTGGGAGGAATTTTTAATTTGTTTGTTTTTAAATTTTTGGTGACACTTAGAAGTGAAAAAACCGATTTTAGTCTAAAAAATTGGCCTATTTGTTATTGTAAAAGTCATATCTATGAAAAATAAAAAAAGTTCCCAGCGTTACCTGGTCATTCATGGAAGGAAGTAGTATACAAAATTTCAAAAGAATCGGTCGAGTATATTTTGATTTAAACTGTTCACCGGCTTCAAAAATGACAAGTGTCAGAAAATCGCAAAGTTTTAGATACCAGAAAATCCAATAATAATCATGAAAATTTTGTTCATACATGTTCTTTATCATATTTAGTTTTGCTCAGATTTGTTTCCGATTTTTACACAACAATTTTAAGACGTTGTAAAATCGTATGAAATGTTACAAATAAAATAAATAAAAATAAAGTTAAATACGTTACCATCCCCTTAAAGGAAATTCTCTATTTATGGCGTAGGGGCGCGCCCTGCTACTGGACAGGAGTGTTTTCCGATCTACGGTAGCGCTGACTCTGTGGCACATCAAAGCATGAAACATCCCCTTTGTGAATATCTGCGTGGCGCTGCATCGCCAAGGGAGGCGAAACAGCGCCGTGTATGCGTGGTTCTATCGTAGGTACTCGGAGTGTGTTCATGTATATAAATAGTTCAGTGATATTATTGGTTTAATCACAAACATCGACTAAACATGTCTGATACATGAAAAAAAAAACTAAGAACTACATGTCTATATACTGTATACACTAGCGTATACGCACAAAAATCGACACTGTAAATAAACCTGCTTGATTTCCATACCATGATATTATTAAAGGTTTTTTTAAAGTCGACTTTAGGTTAGAAATTAGTAAAAAAATTAAAAAAAAATACATTTTTATAATTATTATAATTTCGAGGGGCCAATGTCGTGGGTTCAATTGTTGAGTCACCACATAAATTACACCTACTGGAATTTAAAAAAAAAAAATTTAACATGTATACATTTTCAACATTTTAAGAGCGTGCTAAATAAATTTGAAAAAAACTATAATTAGGTTTGGTTAGTGTCACATCTGCCCTGATGTCGGACGCTGTAACTTGACTAAAAATGAGGAACTTCAACGCGGCATAATAATCTAAAACATAATCACGATAATACTGCACAGAAGTTTTGGCTTATCATAACTAAGGGCCGTCTGTTTCAACGCTAGTTACAGTAAAAGTTAAACTGGCTAGCTTTACAATTGAAAGTTTTTTCGTAAGTTTACGACTTCTGACCAATTGGCACATTGGATTTTCAAAGCGCATATTGCATTTTGAAAATCCAATGTGCCAATTGGCCAGGAGCCGTAAACTTACGAAAAAACATACAAGTGTAAAGCTAGCCAGTTTAACTTTTACTGTAGCTAGCGTTGAAACAGACGGCCCTAAAAGTGGCAGCTTTCTAAAACTTTGATATAGTACCTAGATATGGCCTCGTTTAATTGTTTTGGCAATTAACAAAACGTTTAGTTTTAAAGTCAAATATTATTACAAGCTTAAGTAATATAAGTAAAATTATGTTCAACACGCGCTTCAGACTGGATATGAAAGACGAGGGTTGTCGTTATTAAACAATATTGTTAATGTGTTGTTGCTGAGTCGATCTCACCCCAAACTCATCATCCTATATAAGTTCTGTGCTTTTGGCTGTGAGAGTTTCGTTTCACCTGTCTATGGGGAGGAAACCCCTAAATTAGTTTAGGTAATATTTGTGTTGGGTGTGAGATGAAGACAGGCTGAAGAAGACGTATCTAAGTAACAGCTGAAAGGGATGCTGAAAAATAAGCTGTCAAACAAAATAACATACACCCAAATCTTAAAAGCTCTCCGTTAACTTTTAAACCCAAATATTACAAAAATCAAAAACAAACTTTTGAAAGGTTTATTTACAGATTTAATACGTCAAGATATCATCTAATTAAATTTTTGTTAGATTATGGTACAATTAACATAAAATCTATGAACTTATATGCCTTATAATAAACAATTTGGGAGGCAGCTACCTTCGCCTACTGAAAAAAGAATTGAATTGAAGAAAATTTATTGGAATACCAATACCTTTGCCATAGGTCACCCCAAGTGGTTCACCACATTAGTAACTTAGCAGGGGTGCCCGGGTTTGTGGGAAAAGGTTTGTCTAGGTCTTGGTACATGCGTTTGCCCACCTAATGCGTGGCGGCCCGGATCGAGAGAGACTCGTAGAGAGAATCCTTGTGACCTCCCCAGGCGGACTCTCTTGAAACATCTCCTTGTACCGCAGTGGAAGAAATAGATTCATACGTCCGTCCTTCCTGGACACACTGACCCTAAATTCCTTATCCACCCCTCATAACATTTTCCTTATCGGATCTTCCTCTATTTCCTTTACCTAAAAAAAACCTTCACGCAGCATCCCCAAAGATGACAAAGGTGCAGAGGGAAATCCTTTTCCTCAGTGCCTTCTGTGTGTAGCTAATATAAAATAAAACATTACATTGAATAATGTCAAGAGCCGATGATTATGCAAATCAACATAATTTGACAAACTTTTGTGATAATAAAAAAACATGTCGAGGGATAAAATTTCTTTCAATATTATTCACATGTTCATGTCTTTGTTTGAAATACACCTTTAATCAAAACATTTTTTCGATAAAAATTCACCACATTTTAAAATGCTTTGTGCTCACTAACTTTACAGTCAATCAATCGGGGGTTGAACGCCAGCGCTGTGGAATCATGGGAAACAACGTGAAATTCAAAATTTAAAATTAATATTTTCAGTTACGCCGTTCTTCCATGGAGCTATGTTCAAGCGACGCTATCGCCGCTCGTCTGTACCTTCCATACTATTATTAGTGTTTGTAAACGCCGTATGAAAAAGAAAGAATCAGACATTCGTGTAATTATAAACAAGATAGTCTGACAAAAACACCACTCCATTAAATACAAATCAACATAATATGAGTGACGGTTTTCAAAAGCAGACCCACAATATAAATAAATCAATATTAGCATTAAAAGACCGTGCGAACTAAAATATACTATTAAAAACACCGAATCCAGTTCAGATTCATGCATACATTCATGAGGGCAGTTGCGTGCCAGTAAAAAATTTAAATACTTTAATGTTTATGCGGTAGTAAAATTCGCGACTGATACTAACGCCAACTCTATACAAACACAAATTCGCCTGTATCCTTGAATACGTTTTACTTAAATTCCTACGAGTTTATCAGATACGTAATATCTAACCGGCTAATCCGCTAGGGAAATGTATATCTCAATCGGATCAAAATGTCTTTACAACTTGTTCAAAATTAGATTTTCTATCGGCTTGTTCCGTAATCAGTGTACCGGATAACATGTTTACTATTTTAAATGCGTGATTTCATTTAGAGATATTTCAGCATTATCTCAAAATTTTGAGTGCGATATTCATAGAACTCAGGTAAGTCGTAAATGTTTTCATTTGTTTTGCGTATTTGCCTAATTTGATTCTTTGCAAAAAATGCTTTAAATAAAAAGGAAGTTTAAGGTTGAGGATTTATTGTACATTTTAAAAATGCTTTTAAAAGTAGGTAGTTTGAGGTTGAGTATTTATTGTACATTTGAAAAATGCTTTTAAAAGAAGGTAGTTTGAGGTTAAGGATTTATTGTACATTTAAAAAATGCTTTTAAAGAAAGTAAATTTTTAGGTTGAGGATTTATTGTACATTTAAAAATAGTTAAATATACAGAAAGCGGAACACGATTTATAGGAACTAGAAAAAATTGGCATGTGTTTGATAATAACGAGAAGTAAGTATTTCAGTCTCCGAAAATGGAATATAATACGAGTAAGTATTGGGTATGAAAATTTTGAGGTAAGTTTTCTTTCTTCTCTTATTTAACCAAAACATGAAAGAACGAGGTTTTTACTAAGGGGAAAATTGAAAAAAATATTATAATGTCGAAACATGGTGTAAATGCTATAAAAATGTTTTTTTTTCCATTTTCCGTTACTAAAATAGTAGTTTCTAGTTGATATTTATGTAATCTTTTAAAATCCCACGGGGCTTTCACACTGGGTTTTAATATTTGTTTTATATTACGCAGGAGTTGGTAATAAACAATAGGTCACAAAAATAATTGAAAATAATAAAAATAAAATAAACTGAAATAATCAAAAATAATATTTTGAAATAATTAAAGCCTCCTTCTGATGGCCTACGCGGTCGAGGGGTAAGGTCAATCTCTCGTCAATCGCTCGCTCAATCAAAGACCGCGGGTTCAATTCCCGTGATTCGCAAATAAATTTTATTGGATTGATTTGTGTTATTTCACAATATAATCATTAAAAAATATACAAGGTATATTTATGGCACGTTCCAGAGTGGAAGATACTCTCAGCATCGCCCTGGTGTAAGACCACTATTCATAATTGAAACGATGCTTGAAATTGATTTAATAGTGTTTGGCGACCAGATCTGAATACCACCTCCCTACCTTTCTCTTCCCCGTCTCCGTGCCCTGTCTACTACCTTCAGCCTCACAGCTTACTCCCATTGGGGATTCCACAGTCTCACTGGCTCCAAGCGGTTGGAGCAGTTAAGACTCTTGTGCGGTATTTAAATAAAAATAAATAAAAATAAATAGATAATGATAATTTTTTCTCTCTAATAAGCTCATAGATCATTGTCTGAAGTTTGTTTGCCACCCTATACACTGTGTATAGATTTATTGTATATATCTGCTGTATTGTGTAATACATACATTAACATTTGCACCTCAATTAATAATTTAATCGTCGATCTGACTGGTTCTCAATTAATATTATGGTACGATATCAATTAGTAGCATTGGCGCCCATTGTGTGTGTACTAAATATTAATATGCATTAGTGTTTAATGTTTAGCGGTGATCTTAGATTTAACATATAAGCTTTCGGTTATTAGAGGAAGCCACATATTATTATATCTTATACGTATATATGTACAAGACATATATATGTATAAGATATATATTAACAAGATATATACACATAAACTTGTGTACATATGGGTATCAGTGGCGGTTCGTGGTCTTTTTAACGGGGGGTTCAGAAATTCAAGAGAAGAATGATATATTGTCTAATCAAAATTTACTCTTGTCAAACAAATTAAATAAAGTTAGTGGGGGGCTACATAAATAGGTACCTACTATAGTTTTTAAATAACTTGATACTCCTCGATACAATTATTAAACAACCAAAATGGTTTTAGAGGATTTAAATTGTTTAATGGTTTTTACAACACTCAATGTACGTTGCTAATTATTATTGTTTTTTTTTCGATAAGAATAAATGCGTAGAATGTAGAATGTAGAATATAATATAATTGATATTTTAAAACATAAAAAACAAGAAACACAAATAAAGGTGGCCACGAAATAAAATTAGCTTTTTTCACTTACACTAAAAATCCATTATACACGTATACAAAAAATAATAATATTTAATTTCCAAACTTTTTCATAAGTATTAGCGTTCCTTTTATGTATATAACACTGTATTCCGTCATTGTGTGAAAAAATTAGGACAGAATATTCGCGATAACCGATAAACGCAACCACTTTCAATTTGAAAGCCGAAACAATACTAGGAAAGCTTAACACAAAATTGCATAACTAGCGACGTTGTTTGCCGAAACTTTAGTAAATGTACTCGTAAATAAGAGATATAACGACTTATCTATAAAAAAAATACGAAAACAGAAGTCAAAATCGGTCCACTTCAATAGTAGATTTACAAATGCCATTAGTAAACGGTTGGAGAAATGCAGAAACAAGAAAATAAAAAATGTACAAAAATGACTACAAAGTTAAATACCATAATATATAACATTTAACTTGCATCCGACGGTGCAAAAGTCGACCGTCAGCCGGTCATCCTGCGACAATCTCGGGCTTCGTTTCGGCGAGACTCGTCAAAGTTCGGAGGTCACGTGACATCTTGACTCGTGAGCAGCGCACCAAGCTGCGTAGTTTTGTCCATTCTACCGTCACAGCGATTCGTATCGGCTATGATTTTTCGTATGGACAAATGTGTGCGGATCGCAACGCGCACAAAATGGGAATAGATAGGTACCGTATTTTTCGGTGGCGCGAGTTTTAAAGACGGAATTTTAATGTCGAGCTATCTGTGATGCGCTTATATTACTATACAACAAGATTGTTTTATTTTATCATATTTTTAATGGGGGTTCACCGCACAACCGCACTTTAGAGAAAACCGCCACTGATGGGTATAGATGTATGAGTGTATTTGTAAGGTAGATAAATTATAATTTATTAGGTATATATTTATTTAAAGTTTGAATCCAGTAGGAATGGGACGATTGTGCAATCCCCGTTTACCTCAATACAAGTTATGTAAAAAATAATAATTTTAAAGTGAAAATAAATATAATTAAAAATACACATAATAAATAAGTAGTTACTACATAAAATAATTTTTTTTAAAACTAGTATGTACCAACAGACTGATTAATTGATTCATATATATTCTGTTGCCATTATTGTATGAATTTTTACTTAGTGTTCAATATTTTTAATACTTTTAGATAGTGTAATTTTTTTTGGTAACTGTACATACTATTTGTAAGCAGTATGTTGTACTTTTGTAATTTCTAAATACGTGTTAGTAAATATAAACTGGGTAGTTAAAATGGTTATTGAATGTTATTTAACATATTATTTATTGATCTGAATATTTTATTTATAATTTATAATGTATGTTATAAATAAAATTAAAGAATCGTGGATTTACTTCTGCATACTAGAAAAATGATTTATTTTCTTCTTTAAAATTCACTCTCCATTGTAACCCAACTAAATTGAATACTAACCTAAAACATTTAAAACTTTAAACCGCCCACCATTTTACACAGTGTAAAATAAAACCACGGGCGAGAATCTTAACTAATATAGCCAAGCTATGAGCAAGCACTCCGGGGTGAAATAATATTATATGCGTTGGTACTAGGCTCGCAGCGAAGATAGCCTTATTTGCATAGATAAAATTATTATCTTCCGCCGAAACTTAATGAAAGCGATAGCTAACGTGCCTTCTGGGAGTAGGATTATCTATGGACGTCCAGCGCGCACTGGGCCTTTCGAGTCCGATAGCTAAAATATTACGGATACTTTCGGAGAAATTTAATTATGAGTCCTAATAATAAAATTAGTATTTGAAGCCCTATTTCGCCCTACACTGCGATATGTCAAACAAGATATTAAACTGTAGAGTATTTTAAGACGCACATTTTGATTTTTTTTTTTTTAGTGAGGCTATGGCATCCTCAATTTGGGTATGTTGTAAGGCTGCGGGTAGGTTGGAAGGGGAGGAGGTGGGGAAGAGGAAGGCGGTAAAGTGCCTGGCTATTCAGATCTAGTCGCCAAACAAGGCTAAAGCTATTTCAAGCAACGTTTCAATTCCGAATGGTGGTCTTACACAGTGGAGGATCGCGTTAACGTTCACTCGTGCACTGAACCGCTAAGAAAATTGAACAACATTTTACAGTTCATCGTAATCTTACTTAATGTTTTTTTAACTAAAAAATTAAGCAACATTTTTGAAAATTGCTAAAAATCGCAAATTAATCACATAATAAATATAAGAATTTGGTAGAGAATAATAATTATCTACGCGCAGTATAATTAATTGCATCCAGCGCGCCAGAATGGGTACGGAATGTATCTTTGAATGGCGATAATTGACCGAAAAGTTTGCCTTGGCAGCCAACGTGCGCTCCGCCTTCGTCCACTCCATGATTCCATCTAAACCAAGCGGAAATAAAACTTCAAGCCCCGCCCTCTCGAATGTTTCTATCCCCACCCTCCTCGCAGCAACCATTGCTTCAGGGCGCCAAATTCAAATAAGCAAGTTGCTCTGCCCCACCCTGTAATAATCCCAGAGATAGGTCGTCTTGGTTCAAGAATCTTCAACATTTTCGTTTTTATACAAGACGTTTAAGAACGAAGAAGACAATCCTCAATGACGTACGTGTACGACCTTTACAGAAACAAGCATTTTTTTGTGAATTGTTTCCAATTTGAATAAATTATCTCAATATTTTTCTGTCGATTCTCATCGTTTTCCCGTTTCCTCATTCAATTTCCATTAGTTAAGTCAACACATCAAATACGGGTTCGGTTTGATCAATACCTTAAATCGAATTAGACTCGGGAAATGCCGTGTGCAAATAAATGGAAAAATCAAAAGATAATCCGGTACGCGTTTTAACCGAAGGGTGTATTGCACCAAAAGTAAGAAGATTTCTATAGAAAATAAAAAAAAAAGTATTTTTTGGAAATAAAAACAGAAAAATCTTTAAAATACTTATATTTTTTAAACTGGATACCTACACCAAAAGCTGTGTTAAATAATCGAAATTATAAAGCAGAAACTATTTATGTTATTGGGAATTATTAGGGATTAGTGAGATCAGGAATTATGAAATTGGCACAGCATTTTCTTTCTGAATTTTTAAGATAACGGAACATGTTTCAATCACTAGCGTTGGTTCTTTAAAAAACCCATTTAACTTTAAAAAATAGACAAGTTTTTTTTACAAATGTTTTTTTCTAAATAAATAAATCGTCCCTAACCACAAATTGAAAATTGTCTTGAAAGCCGAGAGAGCTGTCACAATAATAAAATAAACTAAAATACTTGCAGAACTTAATAATAAATTATTAAATTTGATTTTCTTACATTATTTAAAATTAAAAAATAATTAAATAACAAAAACGATGTTGGTTAGAAATCTCGACCGAAGCAGGAAACTTTTCAAGATATTGTGATGAAAAAAAGGTTTTATTCCAAAATTTAAAATTCAAACTTATATGGTAAATCAAGCCAATTTTAAACCATTGGCAGATATATATATTTTTTTTAAATATACACATACAGGTAATGCGTGCGCATACTAATTTAAATGAGACAAAGTTTTTCTATGTAAATAACTTTGCTGTACAGTAAACAAATAACTCCTTGACAAACATGTTGTACTTACAATAGTAAACCTATGACTTCCGATGTTTAAATCAAGTGATTTTTCAAAGGTCAGGGGAATTTCAAATGTGCTATTTCCTTTTTTATAAAACCATTTGAACCCGAAAAATTTGATAAAATAAAATACGGGTAAATACTGTTATGATCCTCCCTAGCTTCTCTTTATCTTACACGGGTCGTTTATGAGACAGGAGAAGAGCTTACAAAGGAGCAATCAGTGAATGCCTTGGTATCCACATAGAAGGGCAGAATAGACAGTTTAGCATAGATTTATGTCGACAGTTTGCTCTGTAGGGATTATAGGGTGTGGTCTTATACAATAATAAAGCAGCCTGTCACCCTTCTTAGGGCTCTTATAATTAATTCAATGGCGTTTTCTTCTTCATCCGGATACGTTTTAGATCATGAAACTTTAAAAATGAGGGAAAACTGTGAACTTAAAACTTCCGTACTTTGATTTTTTTCATACTTTCAAAAGTGAAGAGCTTTTAAATTTTTTGTTCGGAACAAATGATAATGCCTACTGCCTGAAGAAAAAAAACAATATTTTAACTTTTGTTTTGTGAGGGGGTTGTAAAAGTGCTAACATTACTCCATCAGCAGTAGAGTGAGATATAAAGAGTCCATAATACATAAGTAGTGTATTTGGTAAAGGTCTCTCTTTTTAATTCATCAGATGACAATGCTGGAGAGCCAGTACCGAAAAAACGTATACACTGTTCATATTGCCACTCTAAAATAAGCCGTAAGACTAATTCATCGTGTAATAAACAAGTAATTTGTCGAGAGCACAATATTGATATGCGCCAAAGCTGAATCAGACCGATTTTTATATAACTCTATGTTCCTATGATATATAATATTTCTTAATTATTATAACATAAGTCAAAATGGCTGATTATTAGTAAAAAATATGTGATTTGAGATAAAATGAAAATTATTCCTAAGTTTTGTTGATTATTGAAGAAGTTTCAAGTTTTTGTATTTTTTATATAACAAATAAATAGAGGCATGCAGTTCATAGAGAAGTATAGATGTACTGCTTTACTTCTATGTGAACTGCATACCACTAGGACTAAAAACAAGATGGAAAGTTAAAGTCGATTAATGAACATAATAAATATAAATATGAATTTACGGATAATAAACTATATTTAATAACCAATGGGAGACCATAATTCAAAATCGAAATTTTGCTTCACATGGAAAGAGATATAAATTCCATTGATATTATCATTCTCTTGGGATATTCTGTTCTACAGTATGTATGTTCTACCTGTCCCTGGTACACAATATATCAATTGAATGTTCACATTAACCACTCAGTTCCAAACAATAAAGTGTCACGTCAGTTATCATCAGTCGGATTATTTCTAAATATTACCGCTCGGTATTCAATTTCAAATAATAGAATCGCCAGTTTTGAACGTATCCCAAAATGCAATACTGTTTTTGGAAAGTAGATAAATTGTAAAATTTTGAAAGCAGATGAAAGACTCTTTTAGATTTTAACAAACGGAAATATGCAATTAAGAGCATTAAAATTTGAACGGAAACACATCTTAAAAAAACAAAAAGAAACTAAAAAATAACCCAATAAAAAAAGAGATAAAACATTTTTTATTGGGACGTTTCATTTGGTGACAGAAAAAGCTCTACTGATTTTTTTAATGTTTCGTGACAAATAAAGTACTACGTTTCACGAGTGGTTAAAACTATTAAATTTCTTCAATCTTCGCAAAATCACTTTGTGACGTCATTTAATTAAAGCTACTTTTGTGAAAGAAAAACATTTACTAAAACTTTGTCTTAGAGCTTTAATCTGAAGTAATCAAAAACGAAAGCGACTTTTAAAACTCTGCAAAAACAAATAGAACGCATCTCGAATCATTATTTTGTCATTAAACACGCTACCACCAAATGGTACTAGATCGTCTTACACTAAGACCCATTGACCAGCGGCTGAGAATTAAAGTTCCAAAATGCTTGCAACTGTACAGGGAGGTTCCGATGAGAAAGATCGATTATTCCCCGTATCAAATTTTTAAATTGAAAATTTAATATCAATTTATTTAATACAAAACTTGCTTTAATATACACCTACATTCAAGTAAGCAATAAAAATGCTCAAAAAGCACGATAATAAATTATTAAATATAGTGTACGTCTTGTAAGTATTTTTTGATCATAAGTATTTATGAGTTTTTAATAATGTCTAAAAAAAAAATGTGTAAAAAAATTTGAAATATTTTAGTTTGTAAGACCTTAAATATCGATTAAAGATCGATTATTCCCCGAATCAAATTTTTTAACAAAAAATTTAATATCGATTTATTTCATTCAAAACTTGCTTTAATATATACTTACATTCAAGTAAGCAATAAAAATGCGCAAAACGCATGATGATAAATTATTAAATATCGTGTACTTCTTGTAAGTATTTTTTGATCATAAGTATTTATGAGTTTTCAATAATGTCTAAACAAAATAAGTGTGTAAAAAAAATCAGAAATATTTAAGTTTGTAAGACTTTAAGAGGAAGACTTTAAGAAGAGTTTAAATTAATAGAAAAACTGTAAGACCCTAAATAAATAAATAAAAATCATCACAAAACACGTTCTCGGATTTATTTTTTAATGAATTTTATTGAACTAAAATTAAAATTCCGAAAAATGTCTTAACTAGATTATGTAACTGCTACCAATCCTTTAACTATATGTAACATGTTTTCAAAACACTTCGCCTCCACTTATAATTATAATGTAACTCCCAAGGCATCAACTAATAATAATCCCCGAGCAGACAATAGTATAAACATTTCCTCTTTTTCCGTTTGCAAGGAACAAATAGAAAAAATAATTAATAATATCTCTTGGTCATTGGGCGAAGGATATGATAAAATACCATCTTACTTTATAAAAATGTGCATTAAGGAAATATCATTGCCTCTAGTACTGCTCTTTCAATCATCTTTGAAAGAAGGCGTCTTTCCAGATCGATGGAAACGCGCTCTCATTACGCCAGTATTCAAATCCGGATCTAAGAACGACGTTCAGAACTATCGTCCTATATCAAAATTGCCGATCTTTAGTAAGATTTTTGAAAAAATTGTTCATGAGCAACTGTATGACTGTGTTCAGTCAGTAATAACTGAAAATCAACACGGCTTTATGAAAAAAAGATCAACTGTGTCCAATCTTGCAGTATTTACTGAATTTGTTTCAAAATCAATGGATAAACGAATACAAGTGGAGTCCCAGGTGTCTCACCTGGGACCGCTGCTTTTCACCATATTTATCAATGACATTGTAAAATGCTTTAAGCATGGTAAAGTTTTACTCTTTGCTGATGATTTGAAAATATTTATTTCTATCAACTCTATTACTGATTGCTATAAACTTCAAGAAGATCTTAATAGACTTAATAATTATTGTACTGTCAACTATCTACACATGAATACAGCCAAATGTTATGTAATAACCTTTACAAAAAACAAAAAACCATCGAACATGATTATTGTATTATTAACAGTCAAGTACTTAAAAAACTCAATCAAATTCGAGACCTCGGTGTTCTCATTGACAACAAACTTTCATTTAAGGCACATGTTGATATAATTGTTAAGAAATCCTTGGGCATGTTAGGATTTCTTTTCCGCATTGGAAAGGAGTTCACCAATATCCAAACCCTCAAAATATTATTTATTTATTTATTTATTTATTTATTTTTTCATGTTCTCTATAAAACAGTTATACACCAATATATATCATAGAGAAGATTATAAATTACAAAGTACACAAGGGCAGTTTTACTACTTAGTGACATTTGCTAAAAGGTAGTTGCTGAACTGTCTGTAAGTGACATTGAAAATGTCGATGGTCAATGCAGAATCGTTAAGCAGTTGAGTCGCTCTGTTTATTGGCGCGTTCTGATATGTAGAAGTCCTCACTTTCGGAGCATAAAAAAGTGCATGGGATTTACCACGAGTATACTTGTTAGGGACGTAAAAATTAACCTCTTTTAATATAGGCGGATTGAGTATGATATCAGAGATTAGCTTAAAAAAGTGTTTACCTAAAAATATTTTTCTGCGGGCTTCTAAGGTGTTGAAATCGAGCATCCCTGTTAAGAACAAGGATGGATAAAGGAATGGATAGTACGTATATTCCCTCATATACAGGTAACGCAAAAATCTTTTTTGTACTTTTTCTATTTCTAGGATATGGTTTTGTTCAGAAGGGGCCCAAATAATGGAACTATATTCCAGGATGCTACGAACAAGTGCTTCATATGTTCGACGTATTGCAATTCCATTAGTAAATGATCTCGCATTACGAAGAACAAATCCAAGCATTTTGTTGGCGCGGGAGACAATGTCAAATATGTGGGATTTGAAAGAGAGATTTGCTTCAAAAATCACGCCAAGGTCTCTAATCTCATTTTTCCGTGTTAATATATTTTTATTAATCTGGTAGGGGAATAGAAATGTATTTTTGGATCTTGTAAATGTAACGACATTGCACTTCTGGATGCTGAAGGGTAATTTGTTCAGTTCCGACCATTTGACAAGAGAATCAAGATCATTCTGTAGAATAATGGAATCTATGTAACTTTTAATAGCTCTGAAAAGTTTGATATCATCAGCGAAGAGGAGATATTTTGAGCGGTTAATGGTCTTGCCTATATCATTAATGAATAAAAGAAAGAGGAGGGGTCCTAAATTTGATCCCTGGGGGATCCCGGAGTTGGTTTTGTATTCGTGAGAAAATTGGTGTCCGTAACTGACATACTGACGACGATTGAGTAAGTAGCTAGCTACGAAAGCGAGAAAATTCTGAGAGAATCCGATGTCACTCAATTTTTTTAATAAAATATCATGGTCGACTTTGTCAAATGCTTTCTCGAAGTCTGTATAAATCACATCGACATGTACAAAATTTTCAAAAGATTTATTGATATATGTAGTAAGATTCATTAGGTTTGTTGAGGGTGATAGAGTAGGGCGAAATCCGTGCTGATTCTCGTTGAGTGAATGTTTTGTTTGATTATATATTTGTGAATAAATTATGGTTTCCAAGAGTTTTGCGGGTGCTGATAAGACAGCTACAGGTCTATAATTATCGATTGCTGACTTTTTGCCTTTTTTGTGTATAGGCGTGACTTTCGTTACTTTCCATTTTTCAGGAAAGATATTATTACGAATTGAAAGGTTAAAAATGTGCTTTAGAGGTTGAATAAAATAATTTGAATATTTTTTTAATGTGATGGGTGGTATAAAATCTGGGCCGACAGAGTATTTAGGTTTTAGCTTATGAAAAGCGGCAACAATATCGACATCGCTAATTTCGTGAATTTGTATAGGTAAAGCATTGTGTGACGAAGAAGCTATAGAGGAAATATCAAGTTTGGGAATACTGTCGCTAAATACTGATTCAAAATATTTTGCGAAGCCTGCTGCTATTTCAGAATATCCGTTATATTGATGTTCGTTAAAATTCATGTGATTTAGTTTGTCACAGCCGCGACGTTTATCTTTCATGTAAGTCCAAAATCGAGTGGGGTCAGTTATAATACTATTCTCTGCCTCTCGTGTAAAGTCAGTGTAGGCCTGACCAATTAACTGCTTGATTAATTTTCTTGTTTTTTTGAAGTTCGTTAAGGCATGTTCAGATTTTGTTTTTTTCCAAAGATAGTGCATTTTATTTTTCTCTCGTATGTGGTGAATGATCTCTCCAGTAAACCATTTTGGATATTGTTTATCATCTCTGAGCAAATGTGTGGATCTTTTCTTTAAACAAATGTCGAAAATGTTATTAAGCTGCTTATAAAACATTTCGACAGCCAGGTTTACATCGAGGCAGTCATAATGATTCCAGTCGTGTTGTTCTAAGGCATTTCTAAGTGTATAATCTGAGCTTTCGTCGAAAATCCAACCCATGTTTATGTCCGGAGGTAATATGTCATGTATTTTATGTGATTTTGTTATGTAATCGAGTGTGAATGAGAGTGAAGGGTGATTGATGTCTTCTTTGACTAGTGGAGAATCATGGCGATGGATAACAGCATTTTCAGGATTTATATTACTTAATACTAAGTCTAACATGCGGGTATTAATGTTATAAACAGTGTTTAGTTGTATCAGATCATAAAAAGAACAAAAATATTCAAAGATATCACTTGGGTTTTTCCCTGACGAGAAGTTAAAATCACCGAAGATAAAAATATTTTTTGATAATAGTTTTGCACTTTCACTTATGATTTTGTCATAAAATAATTGATATTGCTCTGATTTTGTATTTGGAGGAAAATATACTACACATATATACATCATGATATTTTTATGCGTTACTTTCACCCATAAGTCTTCACCTTGGGTTTCTATGAAGTCCAGTCTTTCTGCGTATGAGTGGCTGTCAGCTCTACTACTATGTTCGTAGTCATCTTGAATTCTCCTTCTCCTATATGGAATCCTCTGTATAATATATACACAAAGCGCATAGAAGCTGTCCAAAGAAAATTTATACATCACCTGAACTTCAAGAGACATGTGCGTTATTATGACATGGAGAGTTCTATAAAACACTATGGACTCAAAACTCTAAAAAGTAGGAGAGACATTACGGATATGACTTACTTACACAAAATCTTGAATGATCATATTGACTGTCCAGCTCTTTTGTCATCAATTAATATTAGAGTCCCGAGTAAGAAAACTAGGGACAAGTCATTGTTTCATGTCGAAATTGCTTCAACTAGTCTCAGGCAAAATTATTTCTTATTGAGAACTTGCAATCATTATAACAAAAAATGTATCGATGCTGATATCTTGTCGTGTACTTTAAGCTCTTTCAAACATATAGTTAATGGAGCTTTATAATAACCAATTCATTACTAAATACTCGTAGATTAATTAATTGTAACCAAACTAAAAAATTGATACCATACTTTTTCATGTATTTTTTGTATTTAAATTTAAAAAGAATGTAATACGTATATGTCTATACGCGTACAATATATTTTACAATTTTCTTTTTTGTAAGTACTATCATTAAACTTTTATTTTACAAAGTGCTAAAAAAAAAAAAAAATTGTTAATAATTAATAATTATTGACTTTTTTATTTATTATTTGGGCATGATGTGAACATTTGTTATTGGATTGTAACTTAACTATTATACTATATTGTTTTCTTTAATGCATGTAAAGTTATTAATCTGTAAATGTTCCTAATAAAATAAAATAATAAAAAAATGTATTGCTTTATTTTGTTGCATGATTAAATTATTTGAAATTTGTGTTGTAAAATAAAATATTTCGTTTGAAAATTGAACAAATCTGCCAACTAATAACGGTATAAACTTGATATATTAAAAATAAACTTAGTTTTTCAAAATTTAAAAAGTGCGTTAACCAGATAAAATAACAATCTTTCAAAATCAATTTATATTTTTTTTGTAAAAAAAGAGTCAATACGTCTAGAATTTGATTTAAAAAATGAGTAATTTCCGGTATTCTCTGGCAATACCCTCTTAAGAAATGAAGCGTACATTTAAGGTAGGAACGAACCTATTTGTAATATTATGCAAAGTGCTTTTACCAGTTTTACGAGAATGTTCAAATTGGAATAAAGCTATCTACGCAACCTTGACAAAAGTAATACGAAGAATAGAAAAACTCGTGAATTGGATATTACCAGTAAAACACGATCCACATTTTGAGTGAATGAACGAATAAAACGCAATAAATGTATAGATGAAATTGCTTAATGTTGAAAGAAAATTGAGACAAAATATTTTTTAATTCTCAACTCAATTTATATTTAACCAATTTTTAATAAGAAAAACTCTCTTTTTAACTTTTGAAGGTTGTATTTAATTTGAAGAAGAAGATAACAATAATAATCTAAATTAAAATATGAAAATAACAAGACACAGAAAAATAATAAAAAAAGATAATGGTCACAACTGGGACTCGAACTCAGATCTCTCGTCTTACCGGGACGTGCGCTCTGCCAATTCAGTCATTGCCACGTATTATAAAACCGCCGTAACTGTCAAAGTCATATTTCAAATTTCAGAATTAACAATATTATCTTCCCTGCCATCTGCTCATCACATCTGCCCTGATGATGGACACTGTAATGTTGTCCGAAACGTCGGCTAAAGAAGGAGTTAGCGTAATACGACATAATATCCCAAAAATAAACAACAAAAATACTTTTGGCCGTGAAAATCTTAAATTATATTTAATATTATCGTCGACTAATATTTTTTCTTTCATATTATCGGCATCTACCATTTGCATTGGAAGACGAGAGATCTGGGTTCAAGTCCCAGTTGCGATCATTATCTTATATTAGTTTTCTGCGGCATGTTCATTATCATATTTTAATTTAGATTATTATTGTTATCTTCTTCTTATATAGAGCGAATGAATGAAGAAAGGAGTGTCAAGAGAATATATGATGCGAATGTGAATGGTAGAAGAAGTCGAGGACGCCCGAGGAAGACATGGCACGATCAAGTGAATCAGATACTTGAGTCGGGCGGCCATGTCAAGAGTCAGAATAATAGAAGAGCATGTATGATAAGATGTATGAATGTGAATGAGGCGAGGAGTGTATGCCAAGACCGAGTTGTATGGCGGTCCGTCCTCTCTGACTACCCCTGCGGGGAAACGGCGTGATGGTTAGTTAGTTGGTTTTTTTTTTTTATCTTCTTCTTCAATGTTACATTTAACCATTTATTTTCTTGATACTGCTCGATTATTGTATTGTATCTTATTATACTGTGATTAGTTCTCACGTTAAGTTAGTTATCTACAGGCTCTTCGGATCATATATGGTCTCATTTCCGAGATGTGCCGAAGGTAACCGAAGGTAGTGATATGGTAGTGATTATAATTCTAGAGCTCCGCAGACAAAACCTAGCTTTCAGCCAAGAATGGCGTTAGTCCTCAATAAAAAAAATTTAAAAATAATAAAAACACCTAAACTTATGTTTGTAGTGGCATTTTTAGAGACGCAGAGAAGACATTTCGATTCTTTGTAATAACAAGGCTCCATCTGTTGCTTTAACGTCATGCGATAATGAACTCTAAGGTAGCTTACAATAGATCCCATAACCGCGTGACGTTTTCGCAACAGATGGAACCTTGTTATTCCAAAGTGTCGATTTGTGAAACATGCTTAGTGCTTGTATTACAAAAAGAGTTAATTCTGATTAAAATGTATACTAAAATCATATATGTGTAAAAAAAAAATTATACATAAAATTATATAAACTCATTTTACACATTTATTACCAATAACATTTATGTAGTTACAGTGCTGCTACGGAGGTCCAGTACATGCAAGCACAAACATATACAAAGTATAAAACAATAAGAGGAGAAAACAAAACAGAACAAGATAAAATAATAAGTAAGACTAGGTTAGGTTAGATTAGGTCATATTCCAATCTTTTAAGAGCACAAGCGTCAGGTGAGAATGCTGTCATTGATGCTCAGAGAAAACAGGGCTGTTAATCCCTTCGGCACCGGTGGGAAACACGTCAACATTTGTATACGGTTGATATTTGTCATATGGGGTATTTCTACGACCCGTTCCTGATTTCAAAAGATTGGCTCTGTTTCCACTCCTTCCACTCCTCTAAAATACCCACCACACAGCATCCAAAAAGATGACAGGCCCCGAGGGAAATTATTTTTCTCAGGGCCTAATGAGTGGAGTTAATGTTAAAAAAATAGGTTGGTGAAGGTTAGGTATGTTTGTTTTTAAATGAAAAAAATTACTTTGTGTAAACCACTATAATCACATGTTTTAATATCAATTACATAATGGACATATAAATCGTATTAATTAAAATTATTTGTCATTTCTCAATAAGTCAAATAAAATAATATGTTATATGCACAGGAGGACACACATAAGACATACACAGGCCCCGATAGTCAGTCCGAGTTATCTTATCTCATCTTACTAATATTATAAACGCGAAAGTTTGTATGGATGTATGTATGTTTGGTACTCTTTCACGCAAAATTTTGTGAATGGATTTTAATGAAACTTTACAACAATATTATAGCTCATACATCAGAATAACACATAGGCTGTAAGGCGCTCCGCTGACGAGGCAACTGAAAACAAACTAAAACCAGCTGGTTTCTATGTCTTGATTGGTCAAAAAGCTTGTTTAACCATTGACGAAGAACAATCAGCTGTCAGCTGGCAACTAGCAACGGCCGGCCACGGCAATCAGCAGTGCAAGTCGCGAGTCACCGCTTGCGTTACCATTGACAACGGGCTTTTGTGTGATTGTGAAGTGTGCGGGCCATCACATTGTCATACAAAGACAGTTGCCAGTTGGCAGTGTTCAGTTGCCTCAGTGAGCGGATCGCCTAATTCATAAAGCTAGCTATTTATTTTCAATTTATTGAAAATAATCATTATTGTTTAATAGAAAATGTCAAAATTTGAGAATGACATTTTGCAAAACAATGATTTTTAAATAAAAAATCATTTTTAGAAAATATTTAAATTAGTGAATTTATTTGAAGTACTCACCCAATACTTTGAATTGAATCAAGAATTTTTCATATTTTAAATAAATAGGTTAAGAATTTTGGTATAAACGAACATAGATGGGACCTAGGAAAAGAAAATAGATTACTCGACGTACTAATCCTACGCAGACGAAGTCGCGGGCAGAAGCTAGTTTATAATATATTTGATTTTATAACACGTGATAGTAGTGGTTTACACAAAGTTGTTTGTGTCATTTAATTAAAATGATGCCACAAAGTAATTTTGCAAAGATTGAAGTTTTTTTTTTTCTTTAGTTTTCTTATTTGTCATGGAACCATTATAATTGTATGGCCCATCCCCTTTGTTTCTATTGTCTATGGTGCGGCATAGAACCTATACATACCTTATATAAATACTTGTATTTATTAAGGTTCGTAAAGCTACCGACGGCTTTGAAATTCTTCCCATCAAAAGCTCTGTAAAGAGACATAACGCACGAGTCACGACTTACCTCAGTGCCCTACCAACATAATTGTGTTATTTGATGGAATTCGCTTCATTCACGTGAGGTTTTAGAACACCCTTTACTCGGCAATTTACAGTACCAAATGTCTGAGCCCTGAAAGGTTACATAAAATAGCTACTGAATGTAAATTTATAGCATTCTTTGAGGTGAATTCAATGCGGAAAACTGTGTCTTATGTTGTAGGGAAAATTGCTAAATTGAGATACACAAGTGTTAAAATGTGTGGTAAAACAATGAATCACCGTATTACACATGATTGTGGAGATTCGAAAAGAATGCAAAAGCATTAGTATTGCAATGATAACCTAAAAACCGAATCCCTCCTAAAAACTCCTTTCTTTCAAAACACATATTTTTTAAAATAAATGTATTAAGTTAAAAGAAATATATATATAATTAGGAATGAATCAAACTAAACCCTCTTTATTGGTATTGGTAGAATATGGGCTGTTCTACCAAATACACCAATTAGTGGGATAATTTTTTTCTTTTACTTTTTGTGTGTGGTGTTTAAAAGACAAGTGTTTAACGATATAAAGTTCCAGGTATTTTTCACCACCAGACCGCACAATGAAGCAGGCAATGTCTATGGAGCTTCATCGACAGTCATCCAGAGGAAGACCAAAGAACTCCTGGATGACTCAATGCTCCAAAATCCTAAGTAGAAACGGCCTGGAAGAGAGCGATACCCAGAACCGAAGAAGCTACAACCTGAGAACGAGGAAAGCCGACCCCAACACCCTACCTAGGCAATGAGTTGGGACAGTGCAAGGAAGAAGAGACATTTCAACCACCATACCCTTACATTTTATACTGTAACCATTTAATCTCCCTTCATACATTTCCCACATTCCCTATCCAATTTTCCAAATGTAATTACGAATTTAAATATATATTACTTAATCTGAATTGTATAATCTAATAATTATTATTATGAAGCATATTATGTATAATCTCAATTTGTAAACTTCACCCACCATTATCCAGCATTGTGGGTGGAACACGTAATGTTAAAAAATACACAAAAAAATGCATGGTTAAATAAAAGATTTTTTTAAATGATTACGTGTTATGAATAACGTTAACAAACGGAGATGATTTGAACATATTAAATAGAGCTGATGAATTGAGAAAGACGTGTAAGGATCTCTATGGACGATCAGCTTGACTACTTAAAATTGCGATTTCAAATACCGGTATGGACACATAAATTGTATTTATTAAAATGATTTGTTTTTTTTTAATTAATTTAAATCAAATTTAATAATGTTTATTATTAAGTTCTGCAAGTGTTATAGTTTTTATTATTGTGATAGCTGTTTCGGCTTACAAGGCCATTTTCAAACTGAGTTTGAAAATGTTCATGTTCAAAATCTTCAGTTTGAAAATGGCCTTGTAAGCCGAAACAGCTGTCACAATAATAAAAACTATAAAACTTGCAGAACTTAATAATAAAAATTATTAAATTTAGTTTAAATTAAATTTAAAAAAAAATTAAATGGAGTTCTACGAATTAAACACAAAAACAATAAATAAAAATGTTTTGTCATTGCTCAATAATTCAAATAAAATAAAATGTTATATCTATGCACAGGGGAAAAACATAAGACATACGCAAGCCCGGATAATAGGCAGTCCGAGTTATGTTTTTTCCCCTATATTAAAATAAAAAACATATTGTTATGTTTTAGTTACGATCTCGAAATGAACCTCTTAATAGCTTTTAAGGCTTATCTGATGAATAGCATACGTGGTATTATTCAAAGACTAAAAAAACACATTTCATGTCTTATATGTATGTTCCCATGGCATATTGATAACTCCCTTATTATTTACCAACTTCAAACCTAAAATAGATTTTAAAAATACCTTTAATAATAAGTCGGTATGGATATCAAGAATTTATTTACTGTGTAGTTTATTTATATTTATACGCTGGTATATACACTATTACAGAGAAGTAGTTTTAAGTAGGTAAACCGTAATGTTCCTAAACCGACTGCATACTGTTTATAAGTATTCTCGCAATTGTCAGGGGATCAACCGTCATGGAATCAGATACATTTGAAGCAAGATCCAAGTAGTAGAAACTCTGAGCAATGCCCAGCAAAAGTACACACACAGGAGATTCCAGAATCCCACTCTTATACGGTGTTCACAAAAAAAAATTAAATCTATCGGTAAAACTGCTACGAAAATAAGCATAATTGGAAATATTTAATATCTACATTACTATACAACCGGAGTTGCGCTGTACTGTTGAAACATAATGGCGATGTTCGCTGTCAAATAAAATACGTCCTAGCTAAAAACAAGTAATTTATTACGTACCGAATTTCTTCTTGACATTTCCTTGTATTTAAAATGTCAGAAAACCAATTCGAAACACAATTTATTTTATAAATGAATCTCAAAATGTAATTTGATAAGACATTTTCTTAAGGTTCATGGAAATGACTTCGAAGAAAAGTGGCTAAATTTTATTACAATATTTTCTTTGTTTTTAAAATGAAGAAGTTTAAATTGCTTAAATACTTTAATTCTAACATCGCAAAAACTTCTGATGATTTGCGGTATATAAAATCTTTAATATTCTAATTATATATTTCTTCAAAACAGTATAATCTACAATGGAAAGAAAAATTACAACGCGCTGCCGGAAAGCATTAAAATAATATCAGCAATTCCAGGAGAGATTTTAAGCACCACCTACTTTAAAAAATAACCACAATTTTATAATTCAAGGAAAGTTATAAATAATTAATTGTAAACGGTTTTTTAAAATTATTTCATATAAAAAATCACAATTACAATTTTCATTAGCATCAAGAACAAGACCACCATTCCAGTATCACGGCAGATATGTAGGCTATATTACAATGTAATAATAAGAATTGTAAATGTATAGACACAAAAATAAAACAATATTTAAAAAACCAAAAAATAAGATACACCATAATAAAAATAATTACTAAAATTTAACTGAATGAAAAAAAGACATTTCAAAGAAACATAAAATAGAACACTCAAATAATATTAAAATGCTAGATTAACGTAAAAGTGTTTACAAAACCTAACTTTTGAAAGAAATCAAAAGCTCACAACTTATTAGCGATAAAGAGCTCTTCAAGAAATACCGATTACAAAATAAGAGTAAAATGTATATTTTTTAAAAAGAATATCAAAATATGTGAAACGTAATTTGCCATTAATGTAATCTTTAAAAAAAGCTCGCCCCTTTCAAATATCCAATGTTGCACACGGGTGGTAAAAAGGGATATAGAAGTATATAAATTTTTATCGGCACAAAATGCATTGTATATTTTAGGAGCGATGAATTATAATTGTCGTTGAATGGATGTATGAAATATACGAATGTACGAAATGTAATATTTACTGAAATAAATTCAATTCTTAAGTTTTTAATACGAAATGCCGTTTACTATTTAATAATGATATTTGTTTACGATCATAGCCATACTAATTAACAACTAAAATCACAACGTTCAATAGACGTTTCCTCCTCCACAGAAAGAGATAAGATCTCAAACAGATTACCAGATTTTTGCGGCTGACTTTGACATCTAATGTCTAATGGTTCCCACAATATATTTTCCCAAATTGAAGCCAGAAGCCGCAGCCTGGTGATACTGAAAAATCGAATGTCAGATATTGCGGAAGATTTATTATTTTTGTTACGTTACAGTGTCAGCATAGCCGAGCTTAGGAAGCCTTTTATAAGATTTGGATAAGAAGCCATGTCAGCTATCTCGTCAATATCATTATACATATATCTTCACGTTAAAGGTGAATGATTATGTCAATATCCGGCCTAAATGTAATCATCTTGCTGTACGGGCCAATAACCAATAGGAAATAATTGAATCGTACTTTGAAAAAACATCTCACATTTTTTTTATAAAGTTACGAATTCCGCATCATCATAAATATGAGAGTTCCACTGGTCAAAGGATATTTCACTTGTCCATTTTAGGCAGCGTTGTTTTATGGAGAACTTGAGTAATTTCAGGAAAAGTTTGGATCCCGAAAGGTTCGCTTTTACGAGGATACTCAAAGTACCACTCTCCGTCTAGCCACCCTCGAGGATCAAAATGTTTCTAATACCACGTGTGAAACGATTTATTATTACAGCGTAAGTCGAAATGAATGGAAATTTTTAAAAACATACGATTTCAATCCTATTCAACGTCAATATGTAACTTTCCAACAGAACGAATAGAAACAAAAGTGGAATGGAATAAAAAAATTACTCTGGCTCTGTACAATTTACAAGACAAACAAAAGAAAACATTATTGTGATTACTTTTCTAAGGGAACGACAAAAAGTACGCTTTATCGAACGACCAAATTGTAAGCGGCAACTCACTCCGGTTAAAGCGAGTGTGAATTTCGATATTTATGCCGAGAGGAGCTTTTTCATTTCATCCCAAGGCGCAAAGCAGACGTGACAGGAACAAAAGTCTACTTGACTACGCACGCGGTCTGATAAATTCAATGAATACGTAAGAAGCTAGCTGTCTGAGCCTCCCTTCACGTATCATCAGGGAAAAGGAACCCGGGGCAGGAGTAAGGGTGGGGTAACCGAAGGAATAGGTCGTTAAGTTTAGGAACAAAGCTTTCGTACTAAACTACTCGTCCGTCAAAATCCACGGTCAAACAGCATGTCATTCTACTTTGTACCTAACCACCACCGACATTACTTAACAATATGTGAAATGAATCCGCACAGAAGCTACATTAATTTCACGTCCATACGACAATAATTAATATCGCTATTGTGAGTTAATCCAGTGCGTTATTATTACAGGCGCCATTAGGAGACACAAGAACGTGATATTGGTAAATTTTGAAGGTTTTATTTCATATGTTTAATGTAATACGTTATTGTACACTCGGAACGCTGAGGTTTCGTACAGGAGTCATTCTGTTTTCAACACGGAGTACTTATTTATTCATGGAAAGCACAGACACCTCGAATAAAGGCGCGTCGGCGTCTTTGCGTTTAAATAATGTCTGTTCGGCAAACTGAAATGTTTATGGGATAAGTTTTGGTGATGAATAAACAATATATTGGTTTCGTAGAATTAATGTTTACTTTAAAACATTTGAAAAGGGAGCCGTTGCAAAAGTAATACATTTAAGGAGTTGTAGCGAGCAACTATTCAAATAATTGTTTCATCCACTGGCCACATGCCATAAGCCTAACTACCGCCAGCTCGTGGCATTTCTCGAATAAAAAATCCAGTCATCTATAATAACAACATTGATAACAATGCTCTTGAGACAAAAACACAAATTAAAAATTTAGGCATCACGTTTCATTCAAATTCTCATTTGTAAGTAAACCACATAATGGAAATCTCAAATAAGGGCTTACAAATGTTGGGATTTATAACTAGACTAATCAGAAATTTCTACAAAATGAAATGTATTAAACTGTTATTCATTTTTTCTTCAATCTTTGCAAAATTATTATTATGTTATTCATTTATTTATTTTCCACATATCCGGCACAACGTGTGTCATTAAAGAATATTTTGCGTTTGTTAGAAGTCAACTTGAGTACAAATCTCCCGTCTGGAACCCACATTATAATATTCACGTACAAGCTATTAAAATACTAAAAAATATTTTTGTATGTTTTATAAGTTTTAAAATGTGTATTGAATACTTTTAATTATATAAATATGATTATGCTTATGTTGAACTACGACACTTTTACATTATATAAGTATGCTTAAATTGTCAGACAAAAGGATTTTCACAGACTTGGTATTGTTATATAAAACATTAAATGATGTAGATGATAGTCCTGAATTGTTTGCATTGATTAGTTTTCCGATTCCACTATGTAATACTAGAAGTCGGGATTTATTTCAGTGTAGAAATTATGGGATTAACTACCGATTGTATTCCTCTTTGCCTAGAATACCAATAGAGGGACATAATTATACCAATTCAGTGGACACCTTCAATTTGTCACAAAATAAATACAAAATATTTCTTCTGGAGCAGTTCAGTTTTGCGCAATAATTAGTGTATAATTATTACTATCCATAATATGTAAAAGCCTCTAAAAAGGGCGTTAATAAATGAATAAATAAATTTCTCCATCTGATTGATGCAATAATAACAATAAAGACTGTTATTTTGCTCTATGTTTTAAGGCATTTATAGAGTTACTCTTTTTATATCTAAAATTATACTTAATTCTTAAATCTCCTGTTAACCATAAAATTATAATAAATTCAATATTATACCTACGCTCAGGCATTTGCCTTTGTGGGATTTTTTTGTTCATACAATATTATATTTAAGTATGTTATATACCTTTTATTATTTTATGTACCATTGTAACAAAATTTTTTCAATAAAAAAATAATAAAAGATTATCTCTCTCCATTATCCATCTGACTGGGCTGCGATTGCAAGACACTATCTCGTTCTCAAATCATATTGACATCTACACATCAGCGTAGAGATTTAGTAAATAATTTCTGAAATGATATTTCATATACATAATGATATTTCATTTCCGTACTTAACAGTATTAGAATACACGTAGAGTTTAATGCAGCGATTTTATATACAGGTTCGTAACATTTTAACTAAATAAACAAATGGAAAATTTACTCTTCGTATTTATCAACCATGACAATTAAAAGCTCGAATATACCAGCAGTATGTCTTCATGAAACCCTTTGTGTGAGTTATACGGATACTTATCATATAGGTACTCGAGAGGGAAATTATTTTTGTCGCAGAATTTATGAATCCGTCATGTCAAATGCTAAAACCGACAAAAGAAATATTTGTTGGGATTATTAAATGTCATCTTACTAATATTATAAACGCGAAAGTTTGTATGGATGTATGAATGTTTGTTACTCTTTAAAACAAAATTTAATGAATGGATTTTAATGAAACTTTACAATAATATAGCTCATACATCAGAACAACATATAGGCTATAATTTATAAAGCTAGCTATTTATTTTCAATATATTGAAAATAATGATTATTGTTTAATAGAAATCGTCAAAAGTTGAGAATGACATTTTGCAAAACAATGATTGTTAAATCAAAATTCTATTTTGGAAAATATTTAAATTAGTCAATTTATTTGAAGTACTCGCCTAATACTTTGAATCGAATCAAGAATTATACATATTTTAAATAAATAGGTTAAGAATTATGGTATAAACATAGATGGGACCTAGGAAAAGAAAATAGATTACTCGAAGTACTAATCCTACGCAGACGAAGTCGCGGGCAGAAGCTTGTTTGAATTATATATGCTTTCAAATTGCAGACGTAAATCAAATTCTTTTTTAAATGAAAAGCTATATTAAACGTCATACTGTTCTGAAAATAAGCCCGGTTGGAAATAGTAGCATAAATTATCGTAGATTGGCAGGACAGAAACATTAACAGAATAAATTAAACTAAGGCTTTGTTTGCAACCACTATTTTCCGGTGGTTACATTTTCAGAATATTTAAGGCTTTGGTTGAAAACCGCTGTTTTTTTCAATATTGTTTAATCGAGAGCAGTCACAGCCGTCAATCGAAATTTAGAACATGGGTATTATTTGGTTACATGTAAGAATTGACTGAGCGTAGCAAAGTTCTGTTATAACTCGATCATTTGGCATTTTATATGTCTGAAAATTTGTTTGTGCGTTCCGTTTCCAGTTAAAAATGGTGACCGTGTTGGATATTATGCTACCTTTTTATCCCACCAGAGTTCGCTTGAGCGTGGATTCTACTAAAATATTGATATACTCGTAGATCAACATTATGGTACCTACCTGAGAGTCTGAAAAAGTTTTTTATGTGAAAACCGCACAAGAGTCCCAACAGCTCCCGTCTGGAGCCAGTGAGGCTATGATATTTCCAATTGGATTATGTTGTGAGGCTGAAAGTAGTGGGGAGGGAAAGATAAGAAGAGGAAGGTGGGGCTATTGCCAATAGCCATAATAAATGCTATATCTAATAGCCACGGGAGGTTCTAGCTATTCAGATCGGGTCACCAAACACGGATAAAGCCATTTTAAGCAACGTTTCAATTCTGAAAATATGCTAAATATTATTTTTAATGAATTAATTTGAGAAATAAGACAATATTATCAAATAAAATTTATTTATACATGCCGGGATTGGAACCCGCAACCTTCGGATTGGGGGTTGAGAGCCGTACCCCTCGACCACTCGTAAATACCGTATTTATAATAATGCGGTTCAATTAAAAGGGACTGACGAAAATCCACAGGATTTTCCTGAATTTGGTGATAAAATAATAAATTCCTTAACCTCTGGAGTGTCATCATTATTTTTCCTTGGTATTCTTCCTCGGTATCTAATATTTCGAAACCATCATTTTTTACAAACATGAAAAATATGACCGCATTGCAATGTCACGCGACATATTATAAAATCAATGCCTGAAATGAAAAGGTTCAAAAGTGTTTCAAAGTAATTATGTCACGTCAACCGCGTAGGTGTAACCAAATCATTATTATTATTAATAATGGTAAAAATAATAGAGCGCGAAAAATATTACAAAAATGTGAAAAAATTAAAACAATCCTGGTATGGCGATGCGTCCCGGGAACCGTTTTTTAGATGATAACCAACACCCCTGCCATAGGTCACCCCAAGTGATTCGCTACGTTTGGTGTCTGGGTTCATGGGGTAAGGTTTGTTTAGGTCCTGGCGGCGGTTTCTTTTGCACACCTACTGCGCGTTTTGACCTCTCCAGACGGGCTCTCTCGATCCATCGCCTTGCACCGCAGTGGCAGGAACGGATTCATACGTTCGTCACTCCTAAACACATTGACCCTAAGAGTATGGATATTAGAGAGACGGCATGTGAAGTGTGCCCGCGCGCTCCAAGTGTGCCTTTTCAAGAATTTTACCCACATGGCTTACATTGGCTGCTGGTTTTTAGCCGTTTAATACGTTCCGACAGCAGCCATTTTACATGGTGACAGCCAATGCCATGTGGGTAGAATTCCCGAAAAGGCACACTTGGAGCGCGCGGGCACACTTCACATGCCCTCTCTCTCTAATATCCATACTCTTAGCATTGACCCTTAGACAGCTTTTTCTTTCCCAGAATTTCCTTTCCCTAAAAAGACTCTTCACACAGCATCGCCAAAAATGACGGAAGGCCTTGAGGGATTTTTTCTTACTGTGTGAAGATAATGTAAAAGAAAGGAAAGACAAAAAAAATATATTTTTCCGTTATAATCATGAATTTCTGATGGGAAATTTTGCGAATTTATTTTATGTAAGTGCCATAATAAAATATGACAAATTAACGAAATTTACGTTGTTAATCAAAGTGTTTTATTAAAGTTTCTTTGGAAAACGGGGTGGATTTTCACATGTTCAGTATTTAGTAGGTTAAGTCAGCTATTAGTAACTACATATTATAATGTAGAACTAATTCTACTAAGTAAGCGATAGTAAAGTAAGTTAAGTCAGCTATTAGTAACTACGTACTATAATGTAGAACTAATTCTATTGTGTAAGCGATAGTTTGTTAAAGCTTTTCATATTTGTAGCTTGAATCAATAGTTAAAAAAAACTCGCTTGGAATGGAGTCTTAACAGGGTCAAAGTTTGCGGTCGATTTAGAGTATATTTTTATAAACTTGTAACATAGAACATTTCAACTCTGAGTGTTAGTGATTTATTGCACCTATTTGCACCATCGCTCTGGTAATAGACCACCCTTGAGAAATAAAACAAATTAAGTTTTGTTAAGTAGTAGGTAGCTGGCAGTTACCACAAAAAATATAACTACGACGAGTTTCAATGACTCCAAACCCCTAGCAAAAACCCTCTCAAAACCTTCAAACAAGCACATCGACAAAGGTTTTATCGACAATGTCGGTTAACTGACAATGTTTTAAGCACGATCACCAACGAACAAGTTGGTTGGTGTCAATTAAATTACGCAGATTTAGTCGACGTGATTTATTCATTAATTTTTTTTTTTATTATATTACGATAAATACAAACACATTTTTTGGTATATACCACCTCACTAGGTTGAACCTATTCCTAGGTTGCAGAAATTTAAGCTAATTTTGATATTTGGAAGAACTTAAACTTGGAAGATAAAATAAATTAAATTTTGATTATAAATTTTAAAAGATAATTAGAATGAAAGTAATAAAAAGAAAAGATAAAGAAAGGAAATAAGAGTTAATAGAAAAACAAGATGACAGAAAGAAATAATTGTGGGGATAAAATACAGGCGAAAATATAAAAATATATATTAAGCCAATATTGTTGATAAAACTTTAATCGCTGTGCTTAATAACTTAATATTTTATTCATATACTTTATTGGTGTGTAATGCACCGTGTATTGTTTGCAATGATATTTTTTATGGCTACAAGAAAGAGTCGGCTTAGAGGGCCTATTTATTTAATTCAAGAGAATCAAAAAATCCACGAGCCACGGAAAAGCTAAGAATGACATACCTATTTGTCTGGACTCCAGTTCCAGAATATCCAGTTCTGTGTCATCCAATTTCTTCCACTGAGTCTATCCACTTTCCAACATTCATAAGAAAGAACAAGGATTTTATTCACGGAATGCCAAGTACAGATGTTCACTTTAGAACTCCCTCTTCCAGTGATTGTGTTTTTTACTAAAAGGCATGTTTCATCCAACTTAAACTTTTCAATTAACTATAATTCGTTCTTGGAAAACTTTCAGTAAAACATATTCACGATTCAGAATACTTACATCTTAAAAATTACAGTTATATTTGCGGGAAATCCATTTTGCGCTTCGCTTACTTCACGAATAAACTTAAGTTTTGGTTCCGTTTTTCATCTCAAACAAAACTATCCCCTTATTTCAAAACCTTTATAGCCGCGACGTTGTGGCAATCTCAATAAGTATGGGTAACAACAGTAAGCAAACTATGACAAAACTTTTGAACTTTCTTCAATGTTTTCGTGTTTACTTGGATACCGAAAGCTCTGAACTCGGTGCGCCTATTTGCCACCTAAAATTATCATTAAAGTAAAATCACCATACCTTTATACATTTCCGTTGTCAAGTGGATCATTTGATGTTTGGCAAGTCAATTTGCTTCACCGTAAAGCTCTAACATAAAGCTCTAACCTCTAAACTAAGCAATGTTAAAAAATTTCCGATCGGTTTCGGAACAAAGTCAAAATTATAATTATATGTTTATCAACTACAGTTTTTGATAGAGTAATGATACCCTCATTTGCTGATGACATTAAAAAATTTAAAACTATTATTAATCTCAACGATTAACACGTATTACAATTAAGTCTTGGCTACAAGAGTGGTTCACCCTAATGAACTGTTCCTCGATATCGAAAAATGTCAAACGATATCAGCAAAAATAAAAAATCACATTACGCATCAATATAGAATCAATAACATTTTCCAAAAAGGACCGTCACGTTATTTTTGACAGTAAATTATATTTTATTCCTCATAAAAATGAAAAAAACTATCAAAGCCATAAATACTTGGGGTTTATTTTGATAACGGAGAAAGATTTCAAATTTATGAATTATTCCATAAAATTCAGTGGGTTGGAGAGAAGCAATATAGAGTATAATTCAACAATCTGGGCTCCATTTAGATATAAGATTCACCATCTAGAAATTGAGAGTGCAACATTAGTTTCTGACATTTATTAATTATATAGGAATTCCAATCTAAGACCTTAATTATACCTTTATAACAAACTTACTAAAATTAAAAGCTCACAATGAGCCATTTAGTATTTATTTTCAAAATATCGAATGACAGATTGGACCCCATGGATTTAACGGGCCTTATTTATTGCCTCGCGTGTACCTACGCGTGACACACGACTGACTGTTCTGTATAATGTTCCCATGTCTGCTTATAATTGTTCCGAAAATTCGCCTATTCCAAAGGCTAGACAGTCTTCAATGTTTACCGTCACTAATCAGTTTCCAAAATAAAATTAATGTCAAAATGTTTGTAACAGATTTATATTTTTTTCATGTGTACTGTTTAGCGTTATACTACAATGTTCTGAAAAGCACCCAATCAGGCGTATTAAAGGTTGCTTATTATAAACTTTGATATATATTACTAGCTGATCCCTCCACGCGTTGCCGTGACTAAATAAACACAACGCCATCTACTTAATTGGTTACCTAAGGTAACCAAGTGTTGTGTCAATAAATTAACTCACATTGCCATCTGTCAGAAACTTAAGGAACTTACAAATAATTTCAAATAGTTGTCCCATAAAAAAATGTAATTCGCAATAATAAATATTGAGGTAAATAATCGAGATAAAAGCTATCCTATCTTTTAAGTTGGACCAAATTACACCCAGTAAGCCAAATTTCATCAAAATCGGTTAAGTAGTTTCGGAGTTTACCTTGGACGAACATTGTGACGCGAGATTTTTATATATAAAGATAAGCTTTCACACAAAGATAGTATTGAAATCTGTATGCTTAGACTTCGCCGAAAACTCATAGTAAAAGGTTAAACTTTAGTTTTGCGGTATACTCACGTTCGTGATGGGGAAGCAGGTTCCTGCAGAGTGTCAAACCATACAACTCTACTATTGTCCACGTGGGTGAGAACACGTGAAATGCCACCGGTGTTATCGAGCGAAGTATCTAATTGATTTTATTGTAGGTTGCATGCAAAAGATACTGTGATAAAATATCGTGATCACTTATAAGATGCTTCAGGGGAAATAATAATTGGTGAAATGATGGTTTACCACTGTGTATATTCTATACATAGGTTTTTTTTATTGTAGGAATGACTAACTATAACTATTGTTAAATAACCATATAAATATGTCATAACTCGATGGACTGAAGACAAAAATAGCTCACGATCATCTACAATATTTACTTTTTTTTTTAAATTTTCTTTATTCATTAAACTGCTAGTTACATGTTTTGAGAATTTTAAGACCACCACGCTAGGCACATGCCCGTGTTGTGGTGGTCAGTTATCTAAAGAGTGCGTTAACATATTATGAACTATAAAAGAATGTGAAAGAATATAAAGTAATATAAATTAACATAATATGAAAAAATATTAAAGAATACAAAATAATATAAAATAATGTAAATGGCTTTACTAATATAAAAGAGTTTGAAAGAATATGTAAATTACAAAAAGTATAGAATATATAAAGCATATATACATGAAAGAATACAAAAAGTATGCAATTAAAAAATATATAAAATCAAAGTAAGTATAATGGAGTGAGCAAAAAAGTAGGGATTATTATTACTAGCTTATTAATAATATGGATAATGATATTTTATATGTGCATGATACATTACAATTCTACATTAATGGGTCAAATTTCAGGATATTATTGAGTCAAATTTCAGGATTTTCAATTTTCTAAAAATAAGAATTAATATGCACACCACTGATAGTTACGTTGTTACTCTTCGGTCTTTCTCGTAAACGAAACATTCCAAAAAAAGAGGGGTAACAACTTATCTCTCAGTGGCAGAACTATAATGAGCATAGCTATATAATTATGTAGGTATATCACATAGATGCATTGCATTTATGTGATATACTTACATAATGTTTAGCATGTTTCTAGCTTTCATGCGACTTAAGTAAGAAAAATTATGCCATATAAAAAAGCAATGTTTTTTTCAAATAACTGTAAAAACTTTCCGAAAATTCAAATTCTATCAAAGTATAAAAACTTGTTGTTCATTTTTCGATTTTCAAGATAAATAGATTTTTCTTTTGAAAGAGCATAAATAAGCACCAACTAACACAAACCTAAGTATGAGTTTTAAACCTAATTCAGCTACCTAGATCATTTTGTCACTAGGAAATTTGTTATATAGGGTTATTAGTATAGGGATATACTAATATAGGGAAATTAGTTTCACCTATGCGAATACATTCCACTGCCTTTTCGTTTTCTAATCGCTAATCAAAATACAAATAACTATGCTTCTCGAACAAAGAAGTTTTCAGTATATTAATAGACGGCCAAAGAATGTCATTATTTGATTATGAAGCGAGTGACGTAACACAATACATATTCGTACCAGCGCGAGATCAGTGTGATATGATTATTGTTTTTATAAAAATATTTAATAAATTGAAATAACGAAATTTTGGATTTACATTGTTATTGGACCTCACAATTCTTATATTGAATATCATGCAGTATTAAAGAATTAAATTTAGATAACAAACTATATTCTTGAAGACTTCTAGGAACTGTTTCGCCATAAAACATTGCAACGCAAATTCGAAACAATAT
Source organism: Limnephilus auricula (assembly GCA_951813805.1). Classification (NCBI taxonomy): domain Eukaryota; kingdom Metazoa; phylum Arthropoda; class Insecta; order Trichoptera; family Limnephilidae; genus Limnephilus; species Limnephilus auricula. Next base: position 8,676,297 of record OX638401.1, read on the forward strand.
TCTACGGAAAAAAAATACTTTACGACACTGAAATTATCATATGTATCTAATATAAATAAATATAAAATGAATAATGTTAAACGTGTTTCTGAATAAAAATTATAACTACGATCATAACAATGATGAATAATGAGGATTGGTCATTAAATAAAGTAAATATGTATGTGTCTAAGTTATTTCAATAAAATGACACAGTCATGTTGATTACCAATAAATGTTTAAATTGTATGGGTACTTCATAATTTTGCAATTACGCCACTAATGCCAACTTATGGATAATATAATCATTAAAAGACAATATTTGCGACTCTCGAACAAAAATTTGAAACAGAAAAATCAGAAAAAGATTCGGACGCATCTAGGAAAAGATCCCAGGACCTTAGCCTTGCCTGGCTGCTACTTATCCTGCAGTTGAATTGAACTCGCGATGTCTGGGTGAGAACCCGAAGCGTTGCCAACTCAGCCACTGACCGGTTTACATGTATATTATTATATAAGTACGTTGAATGCATCAAACCGAGACTTTGTCCAAATTGCCTATTTCTATGGTTTCAAGGAGATTTAGAACATAGAATTTAAAAAAATCTAGATGGGGGTTTTTCTGCAATAAGTTTGTATGACGTTGGTCATATCAGACCAATCGTTGTCAGAGCAATAAGCAGTTTGCTTCAAAATGACTGTTTCCATGGATTTATTATGGAAATTTTCCATAGAACGTCAACACTTCTAGATTGTGGCTTTTCAACATTAGTTTACGAGTATATGAAGTTGGTCACATAAAACCTGTCGACACCAAAACAATAAACACTTCACTATGGCTATATGAACTGCGTGGATATATATGTATGGTATATGGCTAAATATTCGAGGAATTTCTAAATTAACCAATTTTCGGTCTAGAGTGGCGATAAGCGAGTTGTGGCGCTCCGGGTTGAAACTCAACACGTAATTCTTGTATCTTGTGCCAATCTGGAAATAATTCTTTATTTTTACGGTGCATCGGAACCTCGCTTATAAAAGATAGAAGCCTCGTTTATCACCCTGGACGGGTCTAAGACCGTAAGCGTGTTCGATTTACAACCCCTTCGAGAAAAACAGCTATAGTGGTTAAGGTATACTACTGATTGCACTGTTTACCTCATATTTTCTATTTATTTAAGATCTTATAAACTAAAATATTTCATATTTTTTTTACACACTTTTTTTTTTTAGACATTATTGAAAAATCATAAATACTTATGACCAAAAATTACATACAAGGTTAAAAATTACATACACGATATTTAATCATTTATTATCATGCGTTTTTAACATTTTTATTGCTTACTTGAATGTAGGTATACATTAAAGAAAGTTTTGAGTGAAATAAATCGATATTAAATTTTTAGTTTAAAACATTTGATACGGAGAATAATCGATCTTTCTCATCGGAACCTCCCTGTACAGTTGCAAGCATATTGGAACTTTAATTCTCAGACGCTGGTCAATGGGTCAATTATACCCAATACGGGCATTGACAAACATGTGATTTTATTTTAAATTTTTCTTTATTCATTCAATTGTTAGTTACATAAAAAGAGTATTTTATTACTACCATCCTAGGCACATGCATATGTTTTGTGAAACAGTAATTATGAAGTAAAATATGATACTTAAATTATATAGAACCCATGCAGAAGAATAGTAAGAATTATTCTAACTTTGATTTATTTAGGTATGTTATTATAGCCTATCCTTAACTATATTCCGTGCAGTTGAACACATCAAGTACTTCTAAAGGCTCCATTGCAACCGTTCGTTTCTTTTTCTCTTAACATTGACTTTTTATTGTACTGCTTTATATCCTCTCTGCAACTGTTACCAGGTAGGAAGTAATATCAGAAGTAATCCTTTGGGGGATCAAGTATCCGATGGATCAATCGTCTAGGGCAGCAGTTGTCAACCTTTTTGAGTCTGCATACCCCTTGACTCTTTTTGTTGTACCCCCTCTATCTATCTTGCGTACACGTGAAATGAAAGACATGTTTCAAGTGTAATTTTTTAATACTCTCATTATAACATGAATTTAATAATCACGTTTATATCTATTTTTTTTTTAATGTGACGTTTTTTATGTGATGTTTATATCAATGCAATTTTATTAAGGCATTTTTAACCGGTGATTCTTCATGCGAAATTGAACAAATTTTCTTCCACGTCTTTTTATTTCGACGAAAAAAATATCGCGTTTTCCATTAAAAAAAAATTCCAAACTGACTGAGTATTGAGAGGATGAATTTTTTTAACGTCAAAATATGTTGTAGAACAATAGTTTGTCGTCTATCACAGTAGTTAAAATAAAAATCCCCATTTCCTGTTACACCCTGTATAATCAATCATACAATGTTAACATACAATAAATGTGACCTTTGAGCTTGCTTTTAAGAGCAAAATTTTGGCTCAATTTCACATAGGTAGAGCCTTAAGTCTGGTTCGGCATTTAGGCTGCCAAACCACCAAGCGTAAACCGTCGAAATTTGAAAATGTTGAGCTGCGTTTTAAAACCTACATTCGTGCCACGATATTGCGTATCCCCAATTTTTACTTCGCGTACCCCAAGGCGTACGCGCACCACGGGTTGAAAACCGATGGTCGAGTCACCGTGTTGTACTTTAAATCAGGCTTTAAACATCAATCGTGGTGGCTTTGGAAAATAAAACAAATGGTTTCCAATAGTTTTTGCGGACTTGAAGATTTGTCGTACGTGTTTACAATCTTAACTAGAAAACGATCTGTTTATTTGTCTGGAGCAGCACAAAATCTAGATCGGTGAGCTCTGACATTATGGAAGTTAGGGCGAAACGTAATGCTAAATCACTTTTTTTATATTAATCTTTTCTACAAATCGGATTACTTAATAAATACAAAAAATTACTTTATAGTTAAATATAATCATTATTTGTGGTTTGACATATTTAATAAAAATAAAACACTTTTTTGTTTTAAAACCACGATATTTATTAATTTACTTTACCGACAGGTTTCGCTTTACTCAAGCATCTTCAGGGTAAAAATTAATACTAAAAAATAACTACAAAATGTGTGCTTATATATACATATAGAGAAAGACAACAATATATACATATAGAGAGACACAACAATATATACATATAGAGAGAGACAACAATATAAAATTATTATAAACAGTGGGGATACATTAATACAAATGAATTGGGAAAAAACCAACATATAATTAGATAGAATATAGACTAATGGGTTATCAAAAGTGACAAAAGGAAAGTATTAATAGTTTAATGGAAAGATACCTAATATTGGGCTACTAGATACCTCTAATTGATTATTAAGTACAGGACAACTGGTTTTTACAACTTTAAAAGCTGCCTATTAATAATTTCCTTTTGTCACTTTTGATAACCCATTAGTATATAATTATATGTTGGTTTTTTCCCAATTCATTTGTATTAATGTATCCCCACTGTTTGTAATAATTTTATATTGTTGTCTCTTTCTATATGTATATATTGTTGTCTCTTTCTCTATATGTATATATATATATAGGGTGTTTATATATATAAATTATCTACTTAACGTATACGCATAAATCAAGGTTAACAACAATAATAAATTCAATAATTTAATTAGGTTAATAACGATTTTTATGTTATAATGCTGTTATTTATGCTATAACAAAAACAAATACGTAAAACATTTATTTTTTCTTTAAACAAACGGAGCAAATTAAATAAGTTTGCGAAAACAGCACAGCTTAAAATAAAATACGAAGAAATAAGAAGACAGGGTAAATTCAAAACCCCTTTGTGCTCAAAGACATAAAAATGCAAACAGTTCTTCTATGCATTCATAATAAATTGCACTTAAGCTCAAATCTCCCAAAGCTCTTCTTACTCCAAGGAAAAGCTTCGTAATAGAAATCTTACTTAAAACGGAATGATAAACCCCGGAAAGGGGATAGTTCCGAGTTGTTGTCTCACATTTTATGTAGGCAATCCGCTATTTCAAAGGACTAAGGCGAGCGCATTTCCGTACGTTGGAAACACATTGTTATGCATACGATTTAATGTCTACTTAACTCAACTGAAATTGGGGCGAGTGGAGTGTAATAAACAATACAAAGTTGCATTCTGAAAGCTTGAATAATTCAAAAATCATACACCATGAAAGATCAAAAAGTATTTTATTAATTTTGATATAAAATAGTGCAACAAAAAAAGTTTGCTGCGTTTTGAAGAGGGTTTTTTTGTGACGAAAAAATTTAAGAAAAAAATTACAATAATTATGACGAATAAATTTTCTACATTTTAAACATGCAATTTTTGTTTTCCCCCAAAACGAAATGTTTGTTTATACGGCGTTGTTGATGTCATGCCGGACAGCATCAATGAGTATCGTTTTCTACCTCATTGTGAAGTTGTAGCCAGTTTAAACCGTTTAGAAATGTGCGGTTTAATACATTCAATAATCTATTTATATAAAGGAGAGTGTCTGCTGCCTGTGACGGGCGGACGAGGCCGATTTGATTAGGATTGTTTACATAAACTTCTTATGTTCGAATATGTCTCCTCTACTTTAAATATTTCTCACTAAGAGCTCATTCACACTTCCGTTTTAAAAACGGAGGCGGGTTCCGTTTTTAAAAACGGAGCCCCACGGCACTATTCACACTTCCGTTTTAGCGACGGATCCGTTTTAGCGACGGATCCGTTTTAGCGACGGATCCGTTTTAGCGACGGATCCGTTTTTAAAAACGGATCCTACTCTACGAAAACAAATAATTGTCAATTCAACCAAAACATTATAGGTAGATTATTTTGTAGGTACTTATGTAGGTTTATATTTAGGTACTTAGGCAGATACTTAGGTAGATTATTAGGTAGATACTTAAGTAGGTTCTCAGGTAGGTATTTTGGTAGGTTCTAAGATAGATAGGTATTTAGGTAGATAGAGTAGATAAGTAGAAAGGTACTTAGATAGGTACTTATGTAGATACTTAGGTAGATTATTTTATAGGTACTTAGGTAGATACTTAGGTAGGTACTTAGGTAGGTACTTATGTAGATTCATATTTAGGTACTTAGGTAGATACTTAGGTACGTACTTAGGTAGGTTCTCAGGTAGATAGGTAGATAGGTGGATAGATCTTAGGTAGATAGGTACTGCAATTTGGGAGGCGGGAATGGGTACCGCCGCCCCGGGAACCATTTATTGGATAACCAACACCTCTGCCATAGGTCACCCCAAGTGGTTCGCTGCGTTTGGTGACTTAGCAGGGGTGCCCGGGTTCATGGGTTTCATTGTCTAGGTCTTGGCGGCGGATGATCTAGACACATTGAACCCCAGATTCCTACCCAACCCTCATACCTTTTTCCTTCCCAGAACTTCCTCTCCTTCCTTTCCTTAAAAAATACCCTCCACACAGCAACCCCAAAGGTGACATAGGCCCTGAGGGAAATTATTTTCCTCAGGGCCTCCTGTGTGGACCAAATGTAAAAAAAAAAAAATGTAGATAGGTACTTAGGTAGGTACTTAGTTAGGTACTTAGGTAGATACTTAGGTAGGTACTTAGGTAGGTTCACAGGTAGGTACTTAGGTAGATCCTCAGGTAGGTTCTCAAGTAGGTATTTTGGTAGGTTCTAAGGTAGATAGGTACTTAGATATGTACTTATGTAGATACTTAGGTAGAATCTTTTGAAGTTACTTAGGTAGACTATTTTGTAAGTAATTGTGTAGGTTCGTATTTGGGTAATTAGGTAGGTACTTATGTAGATTCATATTAAGGTACTTAGGTAGATACTTAGGTACGTACTTCGGTAGGTTCTCAAGTAGGTAGGTAGATAGGTCTTAGGTAGATAGGTACTTATGTAGATAGGTACTTAGGTAGGTACTTAGTTAGGTACTTAGGTAGATACTTAGGTAGGTACTTAGGTAGGTTCACAGGTAGGTACTTAGGTAGATCCTTAGGTAGGTTCTCAAGTAGGTATTTTGGTAGGTTCTAAGGAAGATAGGTACTTAGATATGTACTTATGTAGATACTTAGGTAGAATCTTTTGAAGTTACTTAGGTAGACTATTTTGTAAGTACTTGTGTAGGTTCGTATTTGGGTAATTAGGTAGATACTTATGTAGATTCATAATTAGGTACCTAGGTAGACACTTAGGTACGTACTTAGGTAGGTTCTCAGGTAGATAGGTATTTAGGTAGATAGGTACTTATGTAGATACTTAGGTAGATTATTTTGAAGGTACTTGTGTACGATCGTATTTCGGTAATTAGGTAGGTACTTATGTAGATACTTAGGTAGATTATTTTGAATATACTTGTGTAGGTTCGTATTTGGGTAATTAGATAGGTACTTAGGTACTTATGTAGATACTTAGGTAGATTATTTTGTAGGTACTGGTGTAGGTTTGTATTTGAGTACTTAGGTAGGTACTTAGGTAAATTCTTAGGTACGTACTTAGGTACGTTCTCAGGTAGGTACTTAGGTAGGTTCAAAGGTAGACAGGTATTTAGGTAGAGAGGTTCTTAGGTAGATAGGTACCTATGTAAATGGGTACTTATGTAGGTACTTAGTTAGGTACTTAGGTAGATCTTTAGGTAGGTTCTCAAGTAGGTATTTTAATAGGTTCTAAGGTAGATAGGTACTTAGATAGGTACTTATTTAGATACTAGATAGGTAGATTATTTTGTAAGTACTTGTGTAGGTTCGTATTTGGGTACTTAGGTAGGTACTTATGTAGACACTTAGGTACGTAATTAGGTTGGTTCTCAGGTAGGTACTTAGGAAGGTTCTCAGGTAGGTACTTAGGTAGGTTCAGAGGTTTTTAGGTAGATAGGTCTCAGGTAGACAATAGGTACTTTTGTAGGTACTTAGTAAGGTACTAAGGTAGATACTTAGGTTGATACTTAGGTAGGTTCTCAGGTAGGTACATAGGTAGGTTCTAAGGTAGATAGATATTTAGGAAGATAGATACTTATGTAGATAGGTTCTTAGATAGGAACTTGTGTAGATACTTAGGTAGATTATTTTGTATGTACCTGTGTAGGTTCGTATTTGAGTACTTAGTTAGGTACTTAGGTAGATACTTAGGTAGGTTCTCAAGTAGGTTTTTGGTAGGTTCTAAGATAGATAGGTACTTATGTAGATACTTAAGTAGATTATTTTGTAGTTACTAAGGAAGATTATTTTGTAGGTACTTGTGTAGGTTCGTATTTGGGTACTTGGGTAGGTACTTAGTTAGATAGTTAGGTAGGTTCTCAAGTAGGTATTTTGGTTGGTTCTAAGGTAGATAGGTACTTATGTAACTACTTAGGTAGATTATTTTTTTAATTATTTAGGTATATTATTTTGTAGGTACTTGTGTAGGTTCGTATTTGGGTACTTAGGTAGGTACGTAGGTAAATATTTAGGTAGGTTCTCAGGTAGGTACTTAGTTAGGTTCAAAGATATGTATTTGGTTCGATAGGTATTTGAGTAGATAGGTTATTAGGTAGATAGGTACTTGTGTGAATAGGTACTTATGTATTTACTTAGTTAGGTACTTAGGTAAATACTTTTTTTTTAAGATTAGGTCCACACAGGAGGCCCCGAGGAAAATAATTTCCCTCAGGGCCTATGTCATCTTTGGGGATGCTGTGTGGAGGGTATTTTTAAGGAGAGGAAGTTCTGAGAAGGAAAAAGGTATGAGGGTTGGGTAGGAATCTTGGGTTCAGTGTGTCTAGATCATCCGCCAAGACCTAGATAATCCTTACCCCATAAACCCGGGCACCCCTGCTAAGTCACCAAACGTAGCAAACCACTTGGGGTGACCTATGGCAGAGGTGTTGGTTATCCAATAAATGGTTACCAGGGCGGCGGTACCCATTCCCGGCTCCCAAATTGCAAATACTTAGGCAGGTACTTAGGTAGGTTCTCGGGTAGGTACTTAGGTAGAACCTTAGGTAGGTATTTTGGTAGGTTCTAAGGTAGATAGGTACTTAGATATGTACTTTTGTAGGTACTTGGTAAGGTACTAAGGTAGATACTTAGGTTGATACTTAGGTAGGTTCTCAGGTAGGTACATAGGTAGGTTCTAAGGTAGATGGGTATTTAGGTCGATAGGCTCTTAGCTAGATAGGCACTTATGTAAATAGGTACTTATGTAGGAACTTAGGTAGGCACTTAGATAGATACTTGGGTAGGTACTTAGTTAGGTAATTAGGTAGATACTTAGGTAAATCCTTAGGTAGGTTCTCAAGTATGTATTTTGGTAGGTTCTAAGGTAGGTAGGTACTTAGATATGTACTTATGTAGATACTTAGGTAGAAAATTTTGAAGTTACTTAGGTAGATTATTTTGTAAGTACTTGTGTAGGTTCGTATTTGGGTAATTAGGTAGGTAATTATGTGGACACTTAGGTACGTAATTAGGTAGGTTCTCAGGTAGGTACTTAGGAAGGTTCTCAGGAAGGTACTTAGGTAGGTTCTCAGGAAGGTACTTAGGTAGGTTCAAAGGTATTTAGGTAGATAGGTTCTTAGGTAGACAGGTACTTATGTAAATAGGTACTTTTGTAGGTACTTAGTAAGTTACTAAGGTAGATACTTAGGTTCGTATTTGGGTAATTAGGTAGGTACTTATGTAGACACTTAGGTACGTAATTAGGTAGGTTCTCAGGTAGGTACTTAGGAAGGTTCTCAGGTAGGTACTTATTTTTTTTTATTTTTTTATTTATTTATTTATTAGGAAATTTTACTTAGGTAGGTTCAAAGGTATTTAGGTAGATAGGTCTTAGGTAGATAGGTACTTATGTAAATAGGTACTTTTGTAGGTACTTAGTAAGGTACTAAGGTAGATACTTAGGTTGATACTTATGTAGGTTCTCAGGTAGGTACATAGGTAGGTTCTAAGGTAGATAGGTATTTAGGTAGATAGGTTGTTAGGTAGATAGGCATTTATGTAGATAGGTACTTATGTAGGAACTTAGGTAGGCACTTAGATAGATACTTAGGTAGGTACTTTGGTAGATACTTGTGTAGGTTCATATATAGGTACTTAGGTAGATACTTAGATAGGTGCTTAGGTAGGTTCTATAATTGGTAGTTCTCGTCCATTATTACAGTTTTAATTTTCCGAACTGAGGAATAGAAAATCTATAAAAAATATTTTACTACCCCTCCGCGTGTTATTATCTGCACAAGGAAAGTAGCACCAGAGTTGTTTTTATTATTTTTATGAATAATTTTACAAGAACGAAAAAAAGTTAGTCAATGGATTGAGTCAAAAATAATCTTAGCCATAAAGGGGTATTTTTTAAAAGTTGTTTCTTGTATAACTTCAGATTTATGTAATGAAAAAACAAAATATTTAGTACTTTACGCTTATATTTTTTGTAACGTAATTAATAAATCTATCTTAATTCCAATAAATTTAAAAGGTAGGAAAAGTTTCAATGTATAAATAGCATATTTTTTCATATTCATAATGTAAACCGATTCGTAGTAAAGAGAAATCTAAATAGTGATTTGGCGTATACATTCATCAATACAAACAGATGCGACCACGCAACTCTCCTGCTTCCTCGCGACTGGGAGCGTTCGGGCTGGGGAGCGGGGCGTGGCGGGTTTCGCCGGAGCTACGAGGCGGCAAGTGTGAACAGCTCCATGCAAACCTATGGGCGAGCGAGACACATCCGTTTTTACGACGGATGCGCTGCGCTGGCAATCTCTCCGACAATAAAAACGGATCCGTTTTTAAAACGGAGACGGACAAGTGTGAACAGCTCCATACATCCACTACAGCCGCTAGGACATCCGTTTTTAAAACGGGACCCGCCTCCGTTTTTAAAACGGAAATGTGAACGCTCACTAACTGTCATTCATTATGTACTAGCTTCTACCCGCGACTTCGTCTGCGCAGGATTAGTACTTATTAGCCTATTTTCTTTTCGTAGGTCCCAACTATGTTTATAGCAAAATTCTTAACCTATTTATTTAAAAGATCTATACTTCTTGATTCGATTCAAGGGTGAGTACTTCAAATAAATTCACTAATTTAAATATTTTCTAAAATAGAATTTTGGTTTTACAATCATTGTTTTTCAAAATGTCATTGTCAAATGTTGATATTTTCTATTAAACAATAATTATTATTTGTAATACATGGAAAATAGAAAGCTTTGGGTATAAATTATAGCCTATATGTTATTCTAATGTATGCGCTATATTATTGTAAAGTTTCATTAAAGTCCATTGAGTGGTTTTTGCGTGAAAGAGTAACAAACATACATACACCCATAGAAACTTTCGCGTTTATAATATTAGTAATATGTAAAAGCAAATTCATCAATATTTTAACGGATGCATAATACCGAACACTGTCGGCTTCTCAAAGTTCAAAATCTGGTTCCTTGTTTTTGTTTTTGGGTGTTAAAATCGGTTTAGATGAAAACTTAGTTCACTTTAAATTAAAATTAAAATTCAAAGATTTGAGGGTTTGCTCGAAGATTTGTTAGTTTGCCTCTGAACCAAAGTTTCAATGAAATTTCAGCACCACTAGCTAACAACTATTCTAAGTCCATTGAGTAACTTTGACTAACAATTTTACCGACATTGCTTAACACCACTTCGACTCAATTCGCCAGAAATCATAAACAGTACGAACCTAAAACGTAACAATATTAACTAGGTAACTCTCCGAGGACCTTAATAAACCGTAACATTAACATGGTTAAGAGTCGTGTTTAGTCTAAAACGTATCTAAAGTACTAAAGTAACGTAGTACGAATCACTTAAATTCCATTGGTATTAAAACCAAGGTCTACATCCACATAGTATTCCAAAATTAATCGCCTAAGAATAATAGTACCTACCGATTAAAGATAAAATAGGAACAGTACCTACGCATAATTGCAAAGGAATAATATAGGTCTTATAGCATAATATATCCATGGCATGGTTTCTAGGAATGTATTGTAGCGTTGGTCGATAGACAGGTTTCATGCAACGTTTTTGCTAATTTGTGCATTTCGCGGTTTTTTATTGTGGATGCGATCATGCTTTACAATCCTTGATTGATATAAAACGCATTGGGTGGACCCTCAGTTGCATACGAGAATAATAAAGTAAGGTTAATTTTTTTTTTTTAAATACTCGACTTATATGCGAAACAGAGATAGGTGTACGTGTTTTGAAGCATTGCAATATGTAAATGTTTTACTTAAATACGAAACACGATTTCTATATTAAGTGCACTGAACTGTTTTGGTCAGATCTAGTTTACTTTGTTAAAGCGCAATTATTAAAAACATTTAAAGGGTTTTAGATATGTTGAGCAATCAGATCTGACAACAGTCTGAGTATTTTTTTGCTGTAAACACGCATATCAATAAATCCGAATAATAAGTTATTTTCTCCCTAAAGTGGTCAACAACAAAGTTGTCTTGTAATTTAAGCCACCACTCTGTAGTAACATATTGGCGGTGTAACGAATTATTAACTAAGTTCCTACTTGAAAAGGAAAGGTTGGTTTTACTGTTTGGTTTTGAAAATAGAATATGTTTTGTTCCTACCGAGATACATAACCTTTGCTGGAAAAGTTTTTGAAATTTGTAACTATCTCAATAGTGAAAATTTGGGAGAGATAGAGTAATAAGTGATTGGTTATCCCTTTTCCTTGCATACTTTGTTTTTCCTAAGCATCACTCTAATGAAGCAAACACAAATTCATCTCGTTTCTTTTTTAGTATTTAATATTTATTTACAAGCGCATCTGAAGCTGTAATTTGGTAACTTAGTTTTGGATGAAACACACTATTTATTTATTGTATACAATAAGTATAACTTACCGGCGAGGAAGTGAACAATAAATAATGCAGAGAACTAGAGCAAACACTGACCTGAAACAATAAGGAAAAACAAACATTAGAAATCATGATAATTTATAAACACGTTACATTTTAAAATTAAAACTTAATTAGATAGGAATCCTAGAAGCAGGATTGGAGCTATAACAATCACAGTAAAGCAGTTTACACACTATTGATATTGTGCCATGTGAGGTACTGCAATGGTCAATCTTGTTTATACTATATCATTGACCGTGTCCAAGCAAATTTAATGCTTTGGCAATGGTACCAACTCGTACTCGCGTGTTGGTGTTATAATATGTGTGGTGTGCACTAAACTGCGCACTAAAGTAATATGAAGGTATATATTTTCGCCTAAGTGCATAGCAATACATGCAAACAGAAAAACCGTAAAATATTATTATTTTGTGGAAAACCTTGATATTTTCTTACAACATGACAGAATATTTTGATAGCATCAACCTACGCACATATTCAACATGTATAAAGCAAATTTCTACAGCGTTCACTTAGATAATTTCGCATCACACTACGACTGATTTTCAATAGTAAGATTTGAAATATTGATATTGTAATAAGGTAATGTGAACCTTCTTAAAATGCGTGGTTTTAATAATAACGGGAGATTTTTTGTGTTGGGTGATCAAAATAGATTAAAAATTTCTAAGAATGAATTCATAATATTCTTAGCATTGTCTGTATACAAAAAATAAACAGGAAAACAAGTGTAATTCTTACAATCTACAACTTCATTAATTACCAGCACCTACTTAGTACGTACTCGTTTATAGCAATCTTGGGTAAAAGTATTGATTATGCATTCTTTCAAAACCTTGAAAAACATTGAATGCATAAGGTTTTATTTATCGTGATTATTTTCTTTATTCGACGGACGTTTTTGAGCAGAATTTATATATATTTATATATATATAGTAGTCCCTTTCAGAGGTCGTACGTGACCTCACCGTTCTAGTATCTTCTGTATCTTTGATTTTGAGTCAAAAGGACGATCGTCGGTGACGTCCGTAAGAGCATTCGATTTTTTTTCAATTTTTTTCTGGGATATCTTAATTTCTGGGATATTTTACTCCTTTCTTTTAGACGTTTCTTCAGTACTGAGGAATGTGACCCCCACACCAATTTTCATGATAGAAAAGGTTATTCCACTCCTCGCGGTTCTGCGCTGCGCTGAGAGCCAAGAACAATGACGTGCGAGAAACCAGGGATACTTGGTCACTCCAGCGCATTGGTGATCTTACTCCGCTTCTCTTGCCAAATAATGATTACGAGTTTCTCCAAGATGGAGTTTTCAGTTTGGCGAGCAATGTGTCCAGAGTGTCTTAGAATAGTTGTCTCAGTTGTAGGCAGTCTGTTGATAACCTATTGTGGATGGCTAGCTCTTCCAGAATGGGTAAATTTGTGCAACTGGCTATCCATGGAATCCTGGGCATTTTTCTCCAGCACCATTTTGAGGGCGTCAATCCACTTTATTTCTCTGATTTCTAAATTTTCAACACCATATAGAAATATGGAGAAAATTAGTGCCCGGACGATGGATCCTTAACTATTTTAAAATGCATAAATATCACATGACATGTGTGTACTGAATGATAGGTACTATCAAAAGATTGTGTCATTTTGTGAGGAAAGGTCACCAAGGTTTTTACGATTGAAATCCGATAATCCGCAAGGTGTTTAACCCTTCGCGCTAATTTATTCACTGTTGGGAACAGCTCACATGTCACATAGAAATCGTTGCATCTCCCTTACTGTCATGGTGAGAAATATTATCTAAACGGTGCTAGAAAGAGAAAATACCACCCCTTATGATTATAGAAGATAAAAAAATTAAATGTGCACCTCTACGAAACGTTGATATATATAGCAGGAGATAATTATGAACTCTTAATGAATCACTTAAATGAAGACCTACATAATATATCAATATGGTTAAAAAAAAATAAACTTAAATTAAATGTAAAGAAAACAAAATTTATGAACATCGGAAAACGTGCAATGCAAACAAAAAAAGACATTTTGATCGACGGTGAAGCTTTGAAAGAAGTGTCCGAAATGAAATATTTGGGAGTAATAATTGACTCCAAATTGACTTTTGCTCAAAATACAAAACTAATTATTAAAAAGATTGCCAAAAAAATCTCGCTGTTGGGAAGAATAAGAAGATTCCTTAACACAGTATCCAGTAAAAATGTGTACAATGCAATCATTGTACCACACATAAATTACTGTAGCAGTATTCTATTCTTAGCCAACGAAGGTTTAATGAAACAGATGACCATTCTACAAAATAGAGCTATGAGAACTATATTGAAGAAAAATAGGTACACAAAAATTAAGAAAATGTTGAAGGAGTTAAATATCTTGTCTTTCAAACAAATAATTTACTTCAATACTATTTCATTAATCTACAAGATCATCAATGGCCATACATCTATTGAATTTCTAAGAAAAATCGATAAACTTCAGTACACACACAGATATGAGACGAGGAAAAGAAATGAACTGAGACTCCCCTTCAGGAAAAAAACACAAAGTCAAAATTCGTTGATGTACGGAGCGTTGAAGATATTTGGAGAATTACCAGAAGAAATAAAATTAGAAGAAAACATAAAAACATTTAAAATTAAGTTACGTAAATATGTGATTGATGTGTTGTAAATGTATTGCTTTAATTATGTATATATATAAGGATTGTATTAGGACATAGATAACTATGTACCTACTTAAAATGCCTCAATAAACAATAAACAATAAACGAAACTAAAGTTTCCGACCGCAATTTGAGAAAATATTTTGAAACTCTGATTTTTGACGATTTTTTTAATAATTATATATTTTATGAAACGACAAAAACATGATGTCAAAATAACGTTTTTAATACACGGAGAAAAATGTAAGAATACTTTGTTGGTAAACGTATGAAATTACATATAGCAACAAATTATTCTTACATGTTCCCGCCAATAAACATTGAAACCCTGTTAATTTGTTCGTAAGAACTTCAGTCCCGTTATTACGAATAAAATGATCGTATTTTAGAATAACATTTTTCTCCGTGTACTTTGTCAAATAAAATATTTATCTTCTTCTATTTTATCGAACTATTTTTAATACTTTTTTTATTTTTGCATTCAAAATTTTAATCTTTCAAATTATTATTTCTAACAATGATACTTGAAGGCGTTTTTTTAAAAATTATTTGTTATAAAAACACATATGCAATTTAATGAAGCTTTGACTGTCCAACCAGGTAGGTCTTCCGTTTTAGGACAGTCAATCAATCACCTTTCGAAAACAGTTTTAAGAGTTCTGATACATTCAGAAATAAACCTTTTATTTGGATTTTATTGCAGGGTGGAAATTTTATGAACTTCTGAAAAAATGTATTCGAGGATTGAGGGGTTAATCTACAAACGTTTGTGAATCGTAGATACTCCGGAACAGAAATGAAATAACGGCTTTAAAATGTTATTATTACCATATCAGCCTGTAGTTATTCGTGTTGTGTGGGATTACCTGTAAACATTACTACATCCCACACCACCTCACCAATACCCAGCGCCACGCACGTGACAGAGTTCAACTCCTAGTCGGATATTGGACGCGCAAAATGTACAATACTAAATCCGGCGTGCTTGACATTTATACATAAATAAACAACATGTGCTCATTAACCGGTTTTGAGAATTTACAATAACAACATTCAATATATTTTGTATTTAGTTTGTGGCATGACAAAATTAGTATAGGTAGGTACGTGTATATATATATATTCAACATTAATTAGATATTTAAACCAAATTACGTAGACTTAAACCACATTTATTAGATTTAAACCACATTAACATATTAAAATGCTAAATAAAGTGACCTAAAATCAACCACAGGTGGCCCTGAAGAAAATGATTTTTCTCTAAGAATACTTCATTTTTGGAGGTGCTGTGTTGAGGGTCTTTTAAATTATCGACCACCACAACACGGGCATGTGCCTAGCATGGTGGTCGTAAAATCCTCAAAACATGTAACTAACAATTTATTGAATAAATATATATATTTTTTTTTTTTTTAAGTAAGAATAGGAAGTCATGGGAAGGAAAAAGCTATGAGGTGTGAGCAGTGGGAGCATCTAGGTGTCAGTGACGGATGTATGAATCTATTCTTCCCAGTGCGGAGCATGGCGATGAGGGAGAGAGTCCGGCTGGGGAGGTCAAAAAGTCTCCCTCAACCAGTCTCTCCCGATCCGGTCCGCCACGCAGTAAGAGGGCAAATGCATCCACTGCCAAGACCTAGACAAACCTTACCCTTCCCCCCCCCCCCTTATGAACCCGGGCACCCCTGATAAACGCAGCGAACTACTTTAGGTGACCTAGTACATACATTTAATAAAATAAAAATATATCATTAGTCATTAGTCATTAGACACCAAAATGACATCTACCTACGTTTTTTTACTCCTGATGTGCTCAGGAATCGCGGCTTCAGTCAATCGGGTACGTGCTGTTACACCCTGTATATATTATTGTGTATACATTCTGGGATGTGTGGGATCGCAATAATCTTCCACTTTTCCAAACAAATAAATTATAGATAATTATTAATTTTTCAGATGACATTAAATACCATTGTTTTATTAAATTACGAAGTGGAATCAGAATCTACGACTCAATGAATCATACAATGTTAATATTACTACTCGTAAGATTACGATAAGACGTCATTCCTATCTTTAGCGTAGGTAATAAATACATTCACAGAAACTCCATTTCCTCGAGTACGTTATTTGTATTGGGGAAAATATTCGTAAGGTAATATCAACGTGCCGACATAATCAAAACAAATAAGTAGGTCAGTTTATATCTATTCAGTAGAGTGTTTGAGTTCTATTTTGAATAAATTCGCATCTATTGCGATTAGTTTTCGAGACGATACAATCCAACTGCATAATATATCTGCCATAGGTCACCCCAAGTGGTTCGCTACGTTTGGTGACTTAGCAGGGGTGCCCGGGTTCATGGGGTAAGGTTTTTCTAGGTCTTGGCGGCGGATGATCTAGACACACTAAACCCCAGATTCCTACCCAATCCTCATACCTTTCCTTCCCAGAACTTCCTCTCCTTCCTTTCCTTAAAATACCCTCCACACAGCATCCCTAAAGATGACATAGGCCCTGAGGGAAATTATTTTCCTCAGGGCCTCCTGTGTGGACCTAATGTAAAAAAATATATATATATATATATTGTGAATAATGATATTCGCTTGAAACTTATGTCCAACTGTACTAACTGCAAAAGACAACCAAGTATTTTATTTATTTATTTATTTATATAATACATGTTACATAATTGTGACATTTACATAAAGTTGATATATTAAATCACCATACTAGGCGGCTGCCTGTATCATGATGACCAATATAGTATAGTTACATTGTATGAAATATGAACTCTAGTGTAAACATGGAATTAGTATAAATCATGTAAAATATTGGAAAAATTATAATAAAAAGTAGAAAATAGTATGCAGTGGCGGATTATCCCTAAGGCAAACTAGGCACGTGCCTAGGGGCGCAAGGTTACAAAGGGGCGCCCCTAGAATTTTTAAACAAAAATAAATATATATTAATTGTGTAAGTAAGTATGCACCTACTTACAAAATATAAAAGAGATGTAGAGCTTCCGAAGCAAGCTCGCCTTCTTCATTATTCCTACATCGCATGATTTTATAATAGTAGTTAGTAAGATACAAGTGGTGAGCGGAGTTTTTCCTGTCGAAAGAGATTGAAAAATTATCTTTGCTCAACCATGACAGATACCTAAGAGATTAAATTCGTTAGCAATACTTAAGATTGAATCAAACTTATTGTGTAACACATTTGTTGGTAAAATGTTATTTATTGAAGGTATGGTATATGTTATTTATTGAAGGTAGAAGGTAATGTATCAAATCACAATAATAATTAACTGAGCAAGGGATCGGAGGGAACCTTGCTGATTAGTCTTTGGGAACAACAAAACTGACGTCGGGGTCTGGTTGGTGTTTGCTTATGGAAGTAGAATACTCCTTAGAGGGTCGTGCCAAAGTACGAGGCGCAACTAAGAGAGTGTACTAGCCAAGGGCGAGCTGCAGACGAACTGCTTGAATTAGGGCGCGCAGCTCTTTATATAGGCCATTCCTTGTGGCGGGGCGTGGTTTATGGGGCGACTCGAGGGTAGGAAATGCGCAGAAGGCGTCTGCGCAGCCTGGTTCGCCTAGATTTGGGTGAGCAGGATGGCGCTGTACGGGGGAAAGAGATGGTGTAGTGGCAAGCTTAAAAACGGTGTGCTACAATTGCTATTTTTAAACTATGACGATGTTATTGACAACTTCGCAAAACAAAATGAAGACGCAATTTTTTTTAACAATTTGTGTGTTTGTGTTTAAGCCATTGAGTGTGATTAGTAGATACCAATTTTTAAATATATAATTAAAAACTAAAAAAAAATATTAATAAAATATTACGTTATAAATTGTTTTATTAATTATCCCTACTGATATTATAACTGAGAAAGTCTGTTTGTGAGTGTGTGTATAGGTATATGTTACGTATTCATGCAAAAAAACTACTGAACCGATTGTGATGAAACTTGGCATGTAAAAAAAAAGTTAGCTGGAGAATCAGATTAACATATTTTATACCAAAATTCCCAGAGCATTTGTTATTATATGTATAAGTACTAGTTAAAATTTATAATATATGGCCGCTAGAGGGGCGTCGCGTCGATGAGGTGCTTGCCTAGGGCGCTCTTGACATTTAATCCGCCTCTGCAAGTATGAATTTGACAATATCGTACCTTACTAGAGTGTAACTTATATCGTAGTACGATTATAACAGGTAAATATACCCAAAAGATTAACCATCAAAAATAATTTTATTTGGTTATCAGAAACTAGCAATCAACTCAATTTTTAAGGTAATTCAGATGTACACGATTTTATTCCACACGCGTCAGGGATCTTATTGCAATTCTGTTCAATTAAATTCTGTATACTTCCATAATTCCTAAGCCAGTTGCATGCCACAATAATAAAATACTTCAGGGTTTTGTGGATAGCTACCTAACTTCCTTTATCAGCTTTTATTAGCAGAAACTGCATTAAATTGTTCATAAAGGGAATGTTTGATTCAAAAACTTAAAAGCCCGCCGAAATTTGAACTATACTTAAACCATTTGAATATATTAGATACTAGCTTCTGCTCGCGACTTCGTCTGCGTAGGATTAGTACTTCGAATAATCTATTTTCTTTTCCTAGGTCCCATCTATGTTTATACCAAAATTCTTAACCTATTTATTTAAAATATGCATAATTCTTGATTCGATTCAAAGTATTAGGCGAGTACTTCAAATAAATTAACTGATTTAAATATTTTCTAAAATAGAATTTTGATTTAACAATCATTGTTTTGCAAAATGTCATTCTCAAATTTGACATTTTCTATTAAACAATAATCATCATTTTCAATGTATTAAAAATAAATAGCTAGCTTTATAAATTATACCCTATATGTTATTCTGATGTATGAGCTATATCTATAATTATAAAGTTTCATTAAAATCCATTCAGTAGTTTTTGCGTGAAAGAGTAACAAACATACATACATCCATACAAACTTTTAACTAATAATATTAAGTAAGATAAGATACATTGAAATCCGTTATTGATAAATCTTGCATGTTCTTAATTATCTCTTTTTTTTGCAATATTGTATTATTTACTTTCATACATGATATTATAGAATTGAACTAAAATTCCCTCACCAAACACAAGAGCCTCGTCTCTTATGGTAAGGAAAATCTCTTCTTATCTATCATTTTAACACTGTATATATAATATGTAACAATTGTGTATTTATTGTTTAAAAAAAAAAACCTACAAATATTAAATAAATTTTTTTTAAAGATGTTGAAATTTTATAACTGCTTATGAGGGTAAAGGCAGCCTTACGATAACATTAAGATATAAAGAAATAACGTCAGTAGTTCTAGGGAATGCTATTATTTAGATTAGTTATATTTAGATAGTGAAGTGGGTACCCTCATAGGGAGAGGAAAATATAGATTTAGAGTGCTCTTAATAATTATTTATTCCAGATTAAAATCGGAACAGAATGGATAATTGACATGGAAATGGAAGCTCCTTCCGAAAATAACACTACTAGACCATGATTTATTAGTTTCTACCAGCTTCTCCGGCTTTGAACTGATTTCATAAAACTCTTATTGCTTACTGAACAATTGAAAAATGTGGATCAAACAAAAAAAATGTGGATCAAAAAAATATGACAAGGCGTTTTGCTTTATTTTTTTGAAGCTTAAACTATATACAGGGAGTTAAGCATCGTACTTGAGTTACTTTAACCAGTGATTCGTGACATTATTTGGAGTAAAAAATGTAAATGAAATTTTGGTCTCCGGTGACTTTTTAGATGTTTTTTTTTTTTCTTTTTTGAATTTTTTTTTCTTCAAAATCAATGAAAAAAAAAATTCTTCCACATTTGGTCACTGGTCTCTAAGCCAAGTAACCAAACAACCCCTCACCCCGCCCCTAACTTCCCAATACCTACAGATTTCTACGTTTTCGTAGAAAAAAAAAACTTCAAAAATGTCACCGGATACCAAAATTTATTTATATTTTTTACTTCAAATAATGTCAGCAATCACTGGTTAAAGTAACTCAAGTACGATGCTTAACACCCTGTATAAAAGCTCCACATGTTTACCACACAAGAGGTTCAACTGCCCGGACTTCACAGCCTTGGCGGCTTCCGTAGTGGCTACGGTCGTTAATTATGATCGAATTGTCTCATTTCAACTTGGCACGCGGCTATGGGTACCGCCGCCCCTGGAACCATTTATTGGATAACCTCTGCCATAGATCACCCCGAGTGGTTCCCAACCGAGGTAAGTCTTGGCAACGGATTTCCTGGACATACTGAACCAACTCCTCATATTTTTTTCCCTCCCAGAACATACTGTCCTTCACTTCCTTAAAAACGACCCGATACACAGCATCCCTAAAGATGACAAAGGAAATTCTCAAGGCCTCCTGCGTGGAGCTAATGTAAAATAAAAACAAAAAATGTCTAACAAAATAAAGTGGTTTCAAATAAATTACATAAAGTGTTTATATTGTAAAAAAAATATTAAAAATAGTATTTTTACGATGTTTGCATGTTCAAAACAAATCCTTAGCTATGTGCGTGATGCTTAGTCCCATTTACCGACCATTTTCTCATTATATAAAAGCGTTCATGAGAATATGCAACACGAAGTAACCGCATCCAGTGGGTATTAAGTATTCTATTCGGATATACCAACAATGATATAAAATATAAAAAAGAGTTCCGTCTAACCTTTACTTAAAACTTTAAGTAAGACTTCTTTGACTAAAAACTAAACAAATACTAATATTATTTAGACGGCGGAACATGATTAGGTTGTTGATTTTTTCGTTTATAATTATTTATAGACGAAGGGGTAAAATTTTCATGCGATCATTTGAATTCTAAACAACACTATTTTTATTGTCACACTACTGCCACTTTTTACTCAACAGCTAGAATTCACAAGAATCAGAGAGAAAAAAATAATAATCATGGTAGAAAATAATACAAATCAAAAGGTTTAACTAAAATATTTAATTAAATCATATAATAATCAACAAAACGAAACAAAAACCTGTTGAGCTTACTTGAGTTTATAACGTAAATATGAATGGTAGAAGAAGTTGAAGACGCCCTAGGAAGACATGGCACGATCAAGTGAATCAGATACTTGAGTCGAGCCATGTCAAGAGTCAGAAAAATAAAAGAGCATGTATGATAAGATGTATGAATGTGAACGAGTCGAGGAGTGTATTTCAAAACCGAGTTGTTTGGCGGTCCGTCCTCTCTGCCTACCCCTGCCTGGAAACGGCGTGATGGTTAGTTAGTTAGTTAGTTTAGAATCAGGGAACATGAATTCTGTTTACGAAATAATAATTAATAACTATTCAGAATTTTCCAATCATTTAATAGAGACAGGTCATAGCTTAAACAAATAAAAAACAAATTTAACATATACTCGTAGATATAAATTCATAAGTTAACTTGTGCGCTTTAGAAACTTTAGAAATAAACAAAATAATTAAGTTAACATAATAATAGCACCCTGTCTTAAAACTTCAACTTTTATAGACAAGTAATGATAGGTACATTGCAACACACAATGACGGGAACATGAATTCTGTTTACGAAATAATAATTAATAACTTTTCAGAATTTGCCAATCATTTATTTGGGAGAGGTCATAGCTTAAACAGAGAAAAAAACAAATTTTAACATATACTCGTAGATATAAATTCATTCTTCAACTTGTGCTTTAGAAACTTTCGAAATAAACAAAATAATTAAATTAAAAATTAATTAAGTTAACATAATAATAGCACCCTGTAAATCGCCATTATGTTTCCCGTACATTGTTGACTCCTCCCACCGATCTTCCCCTCCCCCAAAATCACCCTTCTCACTACCCCTACCTAATAAAATCTAATCATTGCTGTACTTGTATAAATTTTAAGTTCGCCAGTGAATTCTTCAATTCCCAGTGTTACCTCTAGGTGACAGAAGCTTAATTTTTTTTTCGGCTACATAATTTTATTTTTAAATTCTACTACTACTACAACAAAGGCAAGTAGAAACTCTATTCGTTATTTTTTTCTGGCAACACTAACCACACGTCATTTGTCAAATTCATCATAGTGCTGTGTTTTTATATATAACTAAATATTATTATAAAACTGATATTTTATTCCTACCGTAAGAATAAAAAAATGCCGTGTCTCTCCAGAGTCTTAACTGCACACCGCCCAAAAGAAAAGTGACGGTAGTTTATTTATTTGATGTATATTTTTTTGTCGTAACCATATATATATAAGCTATTTTATTTGAAGAGAAAATAAAAATCTTTATAAAATCTTTGACATGGAAATTGAAGAGTTAAATAACAAATGCACATGGAAAACAAAACTCTTCAAAACAAAAACATTACAACGGCTTGACACAAGCACTGCATGTCTGTCACTGAGGTCTAACCACTGGCGAAATTATGTAGGATTTCATAACTAACCTGATAATCAATACCGAGAGCACACAGGGTAACCTTGTTTATTCTGAAACAATTATGTTGACTTAAATAGTCGATATAATGTGTATATTGTACGACTTGTACACGAACAAGTCGACACCCGGTATTCATATTTAGGGACGTGTTTAATTTGTAGCATTACACAGAAAATTATATCCGATAATGGTTCCGGTAATTTTGGTACACAAATTAAACTGTTTTAGATAAATATAGTTAGCAAACTGGGTGGAAAACCGTAATAAGTTAAAAATTGTATGTATACATTATTGTACACGACTTTTGCTTGATGTATTAAAAGAATAAGTAAAATTTCAACTTCTATGGTGATATATTTAATGATAAAGTTATGGTCATATTTTGTATAACGCCAACAAGTTTTATTTCAGAGGAAGCCACAAGTTAAAAACGTATTTAGTGTGCCTTATGATGCCAACAACAGGTTTCATTTCACAGAAAGCCTTGCTAAAAATGTACGTATTCTTTTTTTTTTGTTTGTAAGGCAATTCACCCTCAGACGAGTGCTATGTGCCGTTAAAATTAAGGAAGATGGTTATAATTTAATGATAAACATATAAGGGAATAGGAAATCTCAAATATTGAAGTCATTCAAGTCCACGAACTTGTATAGAACTGAGAAAACGCAAGAATTGTTGAGAGAAAGCAAATACGGAATACTAAGAGGAGATTGGTGTGTGATTTTAATAAGTAAACGGTAAATGCCTTTGAAGGACGAATGATTTTGTATTCTTAGTGTGCCTTATAACGCCACGAGAATAGGTAATAGTCGTAAAAATCTCTTGGCAAACTGAGTCTAAAGGTCACGAATTCAAGCCCAAAAGTGTTTTTATTTATTTTGTGAATAATTTTACAAGAAATAAAAAAAAATAAACAATGGAGACTGTCACCGATCTTTTTGCCTCTCCAAAAAATCTGTCAACCATTCAAAACATCGTCAGTGATTTTAGCACGGATTGCTGTTAAACCATCAGCAACTAAAAACGAGTATTTGAGGAATACCATCTAGATTAGAATAGCGTGCTATTTCGTGTATGTACACATGTAACGGATGGAGTTGACGGATATAAAATCCAATGCAAATGGTGAAGATTGTAGATTGTAACGTCACGAGAACGAAAAATAGTTAATACTAGAATATTCATCCTCCCTTTTAACATTGGTTTCATTTACTTTAACTCATTTTTAACTTTAAGTACTGACGTGGTTAGGTCATATCATAAATGGTGACGTGATCTCAGATGGTTTCATAAATAATCGAAATGTATTATTTATATTTACTGACCTGCACATTATTTACTTGTATTATGATTCGTTTATTACTATTTTACTAGGGAAGTAAAAAAAACAACAACATTTAATATGAGATCAATATTTATTTGATACAAATTATATAACCTATATTTCGCTCAACTAGACAAATATTCGTTATAATCTTAGCTATAATAAAATAATGTTGACATTTTTTGGATTTCTTTTTTTGACATTCCTTTTGCCGCTTCAAGTTACTAAATGTACTTTTAATCCAGTCGAAGAATGTTTTGGAACAAATTAAGTGAAAACTGATTTTTTGCGGGTGAAAAGTACCTACCACAGAAAGTATTTTCACAAAAGTCCCCACTCTTCCCCCCGCTTGCTTCCCCCTGTGCCTCCTCAAACATTAGCTATTCATGATTTTAGCCATCCGCTTCGAGTAAGATCTTCTTTGAGCACGCAAGATTCCACCAAAAATATGGGGTAATCTTCACAAATTACTATAACTCTCCTCATAAACTCAACAACAAGTTTTTCCATTAGAATTTTCTCCACAACAAAGGGGAGTTCGGGCATAATTATAGTTCAATGGGTTAAGTCGAGAGGAGAGGGTTTAATTATCACTGGAAAGATGGCCATGTGTTACCATCTTACCCCACAATACTCGCCAACTGCCTCTTTCCCCAGAAACACCCTTCTTCCCCAAGATATAATCTGTTTATTCCAGAACAGAGATGGATACATATTTCAAACATTAAAGAACGCAGATGTTCAGAAACATATTTTTAATTTTTCAAATAAAACTTCTTCGGAAAGGTTTTCACTTTGTGATGGCATTATTTATTTTAATTAAAAGACAAATAACTTTGTTTACATCACTTTTATTAATACATAATCTACATGTTTCATGACAGATGTTCACATCATCAGGATCAAATGTATACTAAACTTTAAAATTAAATATAGATCACATATGGGAGGAAAGGCTAGAAGGAAGGGGAAGGGGTAAGGGTGGGGGAAGTTTTTTACAATTAGGGATATCAAAGTCATTAGCATGGAAAGACCGGTTAAGTGGGAAAAGGTTCGAAAGAGGGTTTATAAAAATTTGCTCTTTATTTATTATGTCTGCTTTATTATTTACATTTTTTCTAATTTCTAAAATCTCTAAATTATTTATCTGTGATGCCTTGTAACCCGTATGTAATATTTTAAGTCCATGGTTTTTGTCAAAATTATGGTCATTTTTTAATAAATGATCTGCAAACTCAGATTCGCTGTTGCCATTTAATGACCTGAGATGTTACTTCAAAGTTTCTATTTGTTCTACCTATATAAATCCCTCCCATACGTGATCTATATTTAATTTTTAAGTTTAGCATACATTTGATCCTGATGATGTGGACATCGCTCATGAAACATGTAGATTGTGTATTAAAAAAAGTGATGTACACAAAGTTATTTGTCTCTTCATTAAAAAAACATACTATTAATTATCTACTCACTTATTTCACATAACATGTTTAGTATCCGTGACTAGCGCAAGAGAAAATCAGGGATAGTCAAAATTCTCGACAAATCAGTTCCAATTTTAAAAATATAAATTAAAATAAGTTTTCGTAAATATATATATATATTACATATTATGTACATACTAAATAAATATCTTGTCTGAATTCTCCAAACAGAAACACTTCTAATTATAAAAATGACACTTACATTCAAACCAAAAGTTCTAGAGTACATTACACAGAAGTTACAGGCTGGCAGTTTAATGAATCGCTCTGAAGAATCTTTTGATATGTAGCTTAATTAAATACATATAAATAACAGTGGCGGTCCGTGAGTTTTCAGTGAGCTAGAGTGCTAAAATGAAAAAAAAAACGACGTTACTGATGTTGTTATAGCTGAAAATGGATTTTTTTTTTCAAAATTTAACTTTTTGTATGAAGATCTTCAAGATTCTTTCAGTTTGGGGATGCGCCGCATCCATAAACTAAAAGATCTTCATACAAAAAGTTAAAAATCTACTTCAGTTACTACAACATCAATAACGTCGTTTTTTTCAATCTTGTCACTATAGCTCACTGAAAACTCACGAACCGCTCCTGATAAATACGTAATAATACTATTAAAGATACAAAACTAATACATTATTATTTATTGTTTTCTACGCGATGAGCTTCGCTTTGCTAGATCTTTGGACTGGCTAACATTTTAATAGGCTGTAAAATAAATTATTGTCCTCAAGGCCTCCTTCTGGAATTAATATTTAAAAAAATAAAAAGAGGGCCCTAAAAATAATACTTTGACAATGCCTAAATGGTTTAAATGAATTCATAATGCAGATCCAAGAAAGAAACGATATTATATAAATTTAATTAACGAATGGATTATAGTTCTTTCGTCCTCAAGCGTAGGGGGTAGTTTCAAACATGGCCCTACCGCTGAGAGTGTCGTCGTGGCCTCTCTTTCTGATAACAACGTCCTTTATGAGAAAGAGGGAGAGGATGAGCTGTATTCATATATTGATATTTATTTTATTAGAGCCATCCTAGCCCCACCCCTGCAGCCATTAACATTTTGTGCGTGATGAGAATAAAATTGTTGTTTCCCCCCGAATAAAACTTTATGAATTGTTCAATCTAATTACAAGTTGAGTTACATAACAATTTTATGGGGCGTTTTACGATATGCAATTAAAAGGCTGTTCAAATATGACAAGAGAGATCCAGCTGCTGAGAGCTCCGCTATAACCTCTCTTTCTGGTACGTACGAGTATGTGCAACGTTTAATAGAAAAGGGGACAGCAGGAAACAGGAAAAACTTCGATTTAACAGAACCATATTGGTTGGTATTTTTAATGTAAACCGATTCGTAGTAAAGATTAATCGAAAAAGTAATTTCGTACATTAAGGAGAAAATTTCCTAGAACATATAAGTGTGAATGGGTTGCAAAAGTGCATTTTATGCGAGCGGCCGGCGTTGGTCAGCCTTGATTAGGCCCAGCTGTACAGTGCGCTGTTCTCTGTAATGCAGCGTAACACTTCCAGGAAGGCGGGCGCTTTATTTTTTAAATGTTCCGAAGTATAACTACGTGCACGTAATTGTCCCGTAACGGAACCTCCCGCCGAAACCCGCGTGGCGTGTGGGAGTTTTCCTATAAAATGGACACTTTTTTATATAGCTTTAAATTTCAACTTTTTACTTTATCAAGTAAAATTGACAATACGTACTTTAATTTATTGTTTCATGTTCTTCTAATGCGCATATGTACATACGTTTCTTGCTAATTTTTATTTATTTAAAAAAAGGGACAATGTCCATTTCATTAGGATGCGGCCTATGAACTGGACATTGGCACCAAAAGTGTACAATCATATCTTATAATAAATTGTATTCATTCATTTGAATTGGTTGAAAGCTGTGTATTATAATAATAAAGGCAGTTTTGACCTTGGATTGTTCAAAAATAAAAACTAGAATAGTTAATAAGCTTTTGGAGATCAAACGTAAGAATATATGTATAATAATTCAAAAACTTTGACTTGTCCAGGTAACGGCGAAACAGTGGAGATGAGATATCACCAGCGGCCAGTCGAGGGCACCAGTCACTTTCATGAACCGTTTTTTAAGGACCCAGCAGGTCCCTTTATAAGCTACCATTTAAATATTCCAAACACCATATTATCACTACATAACACAACATAAACATATATTACACAAAAATAATTTATATTTTATTCTGAGCTCCACTTGTCCTTGGTTTTAAGGCTAGAGGTGAGGCAGTATATATACAGAAGAACAAAAAGCAGTAAAAAAAAGAAAACAAAATACAATCACTGTCCCATTGCGTGTCCATTTCATAGGACGTCCATATCATGGGTGTCCTCCCCTACGACTGCAAAGTACGTAACATTCGAGCGCCGCGACGCTCTGGCGCGCCGCCAAGTCGGTGCGAGAATAATTTTCCGATTCGCGGTAATTTACGATTAATGCATACGAATGCTTAATGTACATCTGGTGGTTCGTGGGTCATATTTAGGGTTACGACCGTTTTCATGAAACCGGAAAACTCGCGGAATTATGACGAAATACGTGGTATTTTGAGGACACTGAGGATTTTATGCGATAGAACTCTGACAGAAACACACAGAGGGAACAGAGCGGAAAGCACCTAGGTTCCTAACCTAGATATTGAGGGTTCAAAACCAAGCGAGAGTGAATAAAAGGATTTATTTACACACAGAAACCAAAAAAAAAAAGATACAATATATCGACGTTGGAATGAAAAATGGCCAAAGCGCCATACAGCTCTAACATTAATGATGAACCTACACAATAAGATATATTGTTTATTTGTGCTTGAGTTCATCAAATCGACAAAGCTCACGTTCCATTGCTTTCCAACATTAATTACCAATACCGCACCTAAATTGTTCGAAGAACCAATCGATCAAATAAAATATCAAAGTGATTAACAAACAATACAGCTTATTGTGTATGTTCATCTTTAACGTCACAGCTGTATGCCGCTTTAAGCATTTTTCCATTCCAGCGTCGATATAATTAATCATACATGCACACTTAGTGTGGGGAAAACAGATTTCGAAATTCCTTGGGGAGGATCTATTGTTCTCTCAGCAAATCGGTTTAACCCGTAATAAATCAATTTATACGCCTTCAAAATGGACATTCAAAATCGTATTAAGTACTTCGTCTAAATGTGGTTAAGACCACAGTTTGTAAATGGCCTTGTAAGCCGAAAAAGCTGCAACAATAATAAAAAAAATAAAACACTCTTAACACATTAACCATTTAACATTATTAAATTTAATTTAATAATGTTAAACACATTAATTATTTAACGTTATTAAATTAAATTTAAATTAAATTAAATAAAAAATACTATTATTTAAAAGAATGTTATGTAACATGTTATTAATTTGCCTTTTTATTTATAATTTCTATATACATGTGTTTTTCGTTGAACCTTAAAGAATTTCTGTTGTCTGCGCTGCGCGTCCTGCGTGAAAGCTGGTTCAATTAAATTTGTTTTGAATTTAAGTGTCTTAATTTTAAAAATAAGAACTGATTGGTTAAAGAATTCAGACAAGCTACAAAGTGTCAACATATTAATACAATATTTTATTAGTTTAAAATTGGTCCTGATTCGTCCAGAATCAACAATTTTGAGTATTTCGTGACTTTTCACGGGTATATTATGTATACAAGTATATTATACAAACGGTAAAAAAAAATGGTAAAATCAAGCCCATGCTTATATTAAACCAAAAGATCTCAGCGAGTGCTGCAACTATGTGCCAAAAAACATACTCACCTATCTTGGACCAAAATTATACAACGAAATCTCGCCCGAGGTAAGAAACTGCGCTTTGTCAAACCCAACCGCATAGAGCCCTGCGACATCTCTAATTAGAGTGTAGTGGGAGGGGAAGGAGATCGGAAGTGGGAAAGTATCGATGAGTTGACTGCCTCCCTGGTTGACAGGTGAGGCTCTCGACTAGCAATCAGAAGGTGGCGGGTTCAAATCCCGGCGTGTGCAAAAAAAAAATATTTGATCATTATTTTTTATTTCTTACTTGTGAACAGCTTACCTATGACAATGTTTACATGTAAAAGCCTTAAAGGCGTTAATAAATAGCCTTAATACTTGTGAACAGCTTATGTACATTTATACATTTTTACATGTATACAATGTATACATGTAAAAGCCTTAAAGGCGTTAATAAATGGCCTTAATACTTGTGAACAGCTTACCTATGACAATGTATACATGTAAAAGCCTAAAAGGCGCTAATAAATAGCCTTAATACTTGTGAACAGCTTACTTATGACAATGTATACATGTAAAAGTCTTAAAGGAGTTAATAAATAGCCTTAATACTCGTGAACAGCTTACTTATGACAATGTATACATGTAAAAGCCTTAAAAGCATTAATAAATAATCAATACATTTGTGCTTATGAAAGAGAAAAAAATGATTTGTAAATTAAATAATAAAAAATGCCTACAATATACATACCCATCTCTTGGAAATAACACCATTAAACAAAGGTAACCAAAGAAAAAAATAACACCTTTCGATAAGTAGATATATGCGGATAACGTTTAGAGATAACATCGCAACTTACCTACTTAATAGTGTAATGAAAACAGAGACGTAATTACGTATCGACAAAGCTTACTTTCCCTTGCTTTCCAATATTAAATACCAATACCGCACCTACTTCCTAATACGAAAATTTGTGCCAAAAACCAGTCGTAAAATAAAATATCAAAGTGATTAACTTGACCTTTTTACGGTTTAATTTAGGCAAAAGGACCTCATTTCGTTATCGTTTATACAGCCTTAAATTATCATTACTAAGTCCTTTGAGAAATTTCAAAGTTCCCACGAATCCGAAACCAGCTTTGTTGACTAAAAGAATTACGACAAATCTTTATTAAAGCAATCAAAGTAGGAACAAAGCTTATATGAGACATATTTTTGAATTTCTGACGGAAATAAATCTCGAGATCTGGACTCAGTCGTGTTACGACTTCTGCGGTAATAAAAGTATAAATGTCGCTGTGTGAATTCATTGCCAACATAAGCCAAACAATTAAGTTTATTTAAGAGGGTATTACCAGAGAATACCGGAAATTAGTCATTTTTAAATTAAATTCTAGACGTATTGACTCTTTTTTACAAAAAAAAAAATTAATTGATTTTGAAAGATTGTTATTTTATCTGGTACACGCAGTTTTAAAATTTTGAAAAACTAAGTTTATTATTATTATACTGAGGTTATATATACCGTTAGTCGTTGGCAGATTTGTTCAATTTTAAAACGA
This sequence comes from Limnephilus auricula, assembly GCA_951813805.1. Classification (NCBI taxonomy): domain Eukaryota; kingdom Metazoa; phylum Arthropoda; class Insecta; order Trichoptera; family Limnephilidae; genus Limnephilus; species Limnephilus auricula. The sequence continues at coordinate 8,707,467 of OX638401.1, forward strand.
TGGATTCTATTATTAAACAACACAAATTTCAAATCATATAATCGTACAATAAAATAAATCAATACAAATTCTAGTAAACACAGATTTCAAAATTTTAATTTTAGTTAAATTAAAATCATTCAAAAATAAATCCGAAAACGCATTACAAGCATTTTTAAACTTTTATTCTCAGCCGCTGGTCAATCGCTCTTAAATATCATAAATTAAAAAAAAATAAATGTAAAAGGAACCACGTATTCAATCACTAGTGTTTGTGAAAAATATAGCATTCCAAAAACATCTTAAGGGAGAACGGCTGCGCGGCTTTTTTGCATACAAAACTTAAATTCGGATTTGAGAAACAAAATGAAAGATTATTTTTTAATCAAAAGGCATAACAAATATCTAGTACGGATATAATATATGCTAATCTATTATTTGGTATTTAAATTTAAAAATATGTCCAATAAAGAATTCAATTTTTCATTATTTTAGGGGCAACTTTGGCAATTATTTATTTTTAAAAATATGATTTATAATTTGTAGTGCAATATAATTTTTTAATAAAATGCTTAATAAAGCATCAATCATTGGCGAAAATTGAAATTACAAATGACTGATTAACGTTGGAACACAAATTTGACGAGTGTAAATTAAAATTTCGACCCAAAAATGTCTTTTAACGATTTTATATTTTACTATCACTACAAAGAAGGTAAAGCATGGATATTATTTAAATAATTATCATTAACTCAAATGATTGCCAAAGTTGCCTATAAAATCATGAAAAACTGAATTATTTAATGGATATATTTTATAAATTAATCCCAAATAAATAAAGTACACATATCCGTACATATATTTATTTGCTTTAACGTTGAATTAGATAAACATATTTCTAGTTTGTTTAACTGTTTTGGCTTCAAATCGAAAATTAAGTTTTGTGTAAAAAGGGCCGTGCAGCTTTTCCTCTGTTATTATCTCAAAACAACAAATGTTTGCTTGTGTCGGTGCTGCATTCTGACGATGAAACGTATGTGTGTGTGAGTGTGACTGTTTGACAATGCGATATATTTCCTTATCAGGCTATTTTCTCATTCAATATTATTTCCTTCAATAATGGTATCCTTCCCGTCCAATATATAAATTATTTGTATAATACGATTATGAAAAAGCGTCACAAAAGAAAATTATTTAAGTAAGGACGACATCACTCTTCATTTTGTAGAGAAAACATCAAAGAGAACTTCATATTAAATACAAGAATTCAAACAAGAGAGTTTCCGATATTATCAATAATGTATGAAAATTAGAACACGGAACATTCGTGACACCGAGAAATATATTTTACATGTGAACATATTGACAAAATAGAATGTTCTTCGTTTATGATCGCCTTAGACCTTAGACAAGTCCACTTTTGAGGGGTGAGAGAAAATATTTAGATTTCTACTTTTGCGTGATATTAAAATTGATCTGATTGACTGATGTAGATGCCTATAAAGACATCGTGTCGGCTAATTACATTGATTTACAAATTCATAATATCAAAAAAATTATTTACAAGCCGACTTACAAAAAAAACGAGACGAAGAAACAACCCGTTCTCATGAAGCCAACGTCAACTGTGAACGGGGGTTCCGCTCGTGTCCGTCGAGTTTCACGCACGTGCACTGGTGCGCTGGGTTCAATGCTGCTAGCTCCCTAGATCAGGCTCCTTCGAAATACCCGTAGAACAGACTCAGCATGCCTACATCGCGTCCATGCGTTAGAGATGGCAATCCGTCTAATAACAACGGATGTACCGCACTTCTTTGCATATAATCAAATAGGATTATCAAGTATTTATTAATTATATTATTTAAGTAAGAATTCCTTAACGTATTTGAAATCCACGACAATAACGACGGCCGGAGTAATCCAGCGGTAGGGCGTTAGACTCCCATTCTGAAGGCCGCGGGTTCGTGGCGTGCGCAAATAAATTTTATTTAATTGATTTGTGTTATTTCACAATTAATTATTAAAAATAATATATAGTATATTTGCGGCACGTTCCAGAGTGGAAGATACTCTTAGTATCGCCCTGGTGTAAGACCACCATTCAGAATTAAAACGTTGCTTGAAATGGCTTTAGCCGTGTTTAGTGACTAGATCTGAATAGCCAGGTACTTTCCCACCTTCCTCTCTCTCGTCTCCTTCCCTTCCCCACGTACCTTCAGCCTCATAACATACCCCAATTGGGGATGCCATAGTCTCACTGGCTCCAGACGGGAGGAGTTGGGATTCTTGTGAGGTATTCACTTTATTTTTTTTTTCTAAATTTCAGAATCTTTTGTCTATGGTCAGGTCACTGTGTTAGCCCCACCTTAAAATACTGATTCCGAATACCTTTTCAAGGTCTGCATCAAAAAAGCAACTCTACAGTCATATCTATTATAAATAACTCGGTCTTGGCACACACTCTTTGCCTCATTCAAATTTATATATCGACTCATACACGCACTCTTCTATTTTTCTGACTCTTGACATGGCCCGACCCAAGCATCTGATTCACTTGATCGTACCATGTCTTCCCCGGGCGTCCCCTACTTCTCATACCATTCACACTCGCGTCATGTATTCTTCTTACTTAAAAAAATCTAAGCATATTTTACATAATCACACATGGGATTTGCAGATTTTTTTATTCAATCTTCTATCTCAATAAATCTAAACCGTTTTTAATTTACGTGGTAATTCAATATCGATGCGAAAAAAATTACAATCACAGTGCATTCATTTCAATATTATACAAAATAGGATTATAAAGCAAAATTAAAAGAAAACAGACAAATAGTAATAACGCTACGTAGAATAAATAATGTCCAATTGTTATCAAAACAAAAACAAGGAATAATGAATTTTGCACGTCTTCCCAGCTCGGAAAAATGTACATAAAATATTTTACGCGGTCTCCTAAGTAATTTAGTTTTCAGAGTTTCCGGAAAAACGAGAATTCCGGTGCAGCAGATTCTGTGGACATTTCCAAGAAACTTCTACCGCGGTATTAGGTCATACTTATATAACGAAGATGCAGGTCAACGATAGAATTCCTAAAAGGACGATTTTTTTATGAAATAGCTGTATTTTGAGATATACTTTTACTATTGAGATTTCGCATTGTTTGAATTTCATACAACTTTCAGAAAATTCAAAAAGAAAGTCAAAAATGTTACGCTAGAAAAAACTAATGTTATAGTACACGCCAAACTTTAATACCCCAAAACTACCCCACCACTTACCCCGCCTCCAACTGTCCAAAACCTACTGTTTTTTTATTGTTTTAAAAAAAAATGTCACCGGAGACCAAAATATTATTTGCATTTTTTACTCCAAATAATGTCAGAGATCACTGGTTAAAGTAAGTCAAGTACGATTCTTAACATTCATGTATACAACTTTGTAGTCTGCAGTGTAGATTAGATCTATTGACAGAAAAATTTAAGGAACTAATAAAAATAAAACGTAAAATAGTTTGTTAAAGAGTTCAGGAGCACGTTCAGTTCTTTATGTACGGAGTAGAAAGAGTTCAAATGAATATTGTAAGGTTAGTCTTAATTCGGGATGTATAGAACAGGATGTTTTCTTCATGTTTTAAAATTGAATCATTGATTGTACGAAGGCGTGCGAATTCCTAAACAAATTAGTTTAGTCCTAACAATAATATGCCCAGAGTTTAAATATGATTCTGTTTAACGTGTCTGCGCTCCATGCGCTCTTCTGTCCTATTTAAAGTTATTCCCGCGTGTCAAGCTGCACCACACTGACCAAAATTTCCTTCCCAATCACCCTAGTTCCCTGGAACTCTAGCGCAGTGTTCCCGGTAGCCTTTTTCCGCATTTGTTTTGCTAGCCACTCCACCGTAATCTGGCGTCGCCCTGGTAACATCGATAAATAATCAGCACGGAACAAATATTGGCTTATTCTGAGGTCATATTCACCGCGCTGGCATCGAGGGAAAATCGATGAAATGGCCAGCCAGAGATAGGTAGAGTCCCATAAACCTTTTTATACCTAAACCGAAGGGAATGGTATTAAATAAAACTTTTATAATCAAATTTTTGACTGGCAGGAAACAGAGGGGAACAAATTTAACCTCAAACACAAAGACGAATCAAGGAAATATCATTTTTAAATTACATTAAACTAACATTAAATTCGCAGTATTTCTTTTATTCGTTTCTTTCTTTAAGAAATCAAAAGTTCAATTTTATAATTTTTAACATTGTACAACAAATTTTTTTTTCAAAACAACAAAGATTTCATCATTGTGATAAGAAATAAAAATAATGAACTCCAAGCTTAAAGCTCAAAACCTAATGCTTAAAGCTCAAAATTTAAAGCTTTAGGCATAAAGCTTATAGCTCCAACATTAAAACTGCGAGCTTAAGGCTTTTAGCGTAAAGCTACGAGCTTAAAGCTTCGAGCTTAAAGCTCTGAGCTTAATGCTCCAAGCTTAAAGCGTAAAGCTCCGAGCTTAAAGCTTCGAGCTTAAATCTCCGAGCTTAGGGCTCCAAGCTTAAAGCTCATTAACTGTAAATGTCATTTCATAAAAAAAATTTACTCCAAATAATGTCAGGAATCACTTGGTTAAAGTAAATCAGGTGTCGTTACGCCGCACATTAACATAAATAATATGTACTTCATCCTTTTTCTTTCAAAAATGATTTTTTATATTTATAGTAACTAACAACCTCAATGAAAAATTATAAATACGAGTATTATGCTTACGTACAAAATAAACACAAGATTATATTTCGTAAAATAGAAGTCTCCGCGCACATTCATGATACAAAAATTAAAAAGGTGAATAAAAAATATTGCATAGAGCCGTAAAAAAACAGGAGACTAATTTCAAGTCTTAACATCGCAACAAACATTTATTACTTCTTTAGGGGATGACCTACTTTCAAAGATGGGGCAAAAAAACATAAATTTTCGAAAGTACTGAATTGCGAAACGAAAGTTGATATAAAATCAACTTTAATTTGCAAGGCCGATAATTATTTCGAAGTATTAAAAATAACGATTGCTATGTAATAGTTGTTGTTTGATAGTATACTTCCCAACGTTCCTCTTTCCCATCTTCTCTCCCTTCTTCATTATATCTTCAGCCCAACAACATTCGAAGGTGTCCTTCAGTCCCAAGCATCTGCTTCGGTCGAACCATGGATTATAGAAAAAAGGGGGAGGGGCCATAAACTATCGATGGTACGAAACCGAGCGCTAAAGTGTCGCCAACATCGTTTTCCTGTACTACTGAATTTCATGTACTCACGGCGGCGCACCGCATTTCTTTCTACCTGCATACAAAACGCATAACCTTCATTGGCTCCGCCGCTTGATAATCCGTGCTTTTATTGTTATTAAGTTTATTTTGTAGAACTCCATTTTAATTTTTTATTTCTTTTATATATTCAATAATATTATTATTCAATGTATAAAAACAGTCATAACAACAATCATATTGTTTATAATAAACTGTTTTAATACATTGAATAATAATATTATTGAATATATAAAAGAAATTAAAAAAATTAAAAAAAAATAAAAAAAAAAATAAATAATCCGTGCTGTTTGGTCGTAGCTCAGTGACAGTTGGCACCCTTCCTTGCCATATCTCTATTTATTTCTATTATCTCTGTCTTAAATGTAAAAAAGTTAACTTTAATAATGATGATTGTTATGTGATTGTTATTGCTTTTTTGACAGTTGAAAGGGATTTCTAAGTCTGTTTCAGCTTTGAACAAATTGCAATCAGCAGAAGAGGATAACTATCATGTATTAAGCTTGTCAGCTGATAGAAAGCTGAATCGACAACTGAAATAAATAGCCAAAAAACCTTTTAGTGGGGACCTTTCAAATGTCAAAAAAAAAATTGCGGTGAATGGCCATTTAATGACAATGTTATATTTGAATTTCTGCAAAACAACTGGACTTAATAAGCATTATTGTTCTTCAGACAAAAGAAAATTAGGCGATCAATTGCAATGAATAAAAACACGGAATTGAAAAGGAGAAAATGGAAAAGTGACTATTTAATATTCAGTCTAGTTTCTTGGACAAAGGAAGTAAAACTTTTTGCTACGAACCATTCAGAAGGGGTTGTTTTCTTCAATTTTACCTCAAGCCGATAAATTCTTGGAAAATGCATTAAATATTAATTTTCTTAGACTTGTCTGCGGGAACGCTATATATTCTGAGCTATAAAATATTTGTACCTGTAATTGATAATAATAGAAACTATTTATTTTCGTCGACTCTGTGGCAAAGCAGTGTAGACAAAGAGGTCAATACGTAATATATATTTTCACTTCGTTTCACATCGCAAAATGCTAGGCGCATCGTCTTGAGAGTTCACCATCATTCAGAATCGACACCGGACGTTGTCTGAAATGGCTTTAGCATTGTCCAAGGACTAAGGACCAGATCTAAATACACAGGAACTTTCAATCTACTCTCTTTCTCTTTGAATATACTTTTCTTCCGCCTCAAAACAGAATCCTTAAAATTTCCTCGTGTTAGAATGCCATAGTTCCATTGGCTTCAAGCCGTTGAAACTTGTGTGTCGTATTACATTAGAAAACCTAGTGAAGCAAGCGCACAAAGCCATTTATTGGCCGCAAAACATAAATGTATCAAGCATTTCACAAAAAAACTCCTAATAAGTACCTACTTATCATCGATTATTGAAAAAAAATATTATGTTGATAAGAAAATCGTTAACTTGAAACAATAGCACCACTTATTAAACGCCATTGTTACACTCAACTATTATTATCCCAAGCATAGTATTATTATTCTAAACAAATACGTCAATTTTTAGTGTTTTTCTTCGAAATTACAATCAGACACCCAAATAGCTCGAGAACACACCCATTAAAATACCGGCATTATAAAAGTGTTATTATTCTCAACAGTGCGATAAAATCTAACACGATTCACGATCCTTACTCTAACCTACATAGAGCATGGAAGTGCACTTCCGAAGAGCTATAAATTATGCCAATTATTATGCGCGCATGCGAGCAGTTTCCGGAGCGAATGATAACTTTTAGAACTGCGGGGTACACAGAAAACGGTGTTAAAAGTTTTCACGAGAACTAGCATTGAACGCATTGAACAAACGTAGTAACTTTTAGAAAATTTGGTCAAAGCAAAGTTTGCTCTTGTGCGGAAAAGTTGAGCACTGTTTTTTTTCTGCAGCAACCGAAACAAAGCTGTATTGCTATACAAATAGGTCGTGGGATACTACGTACGTATGGTCTACGCGACGTGAATGCAAAAGCTTGGTTCTAGAAAATACAAGGCAACCAACAGTCTCAAAGTTTCAGAAACATTATTTCAATGGTAGAATTTTTAATCAGGCCAACTGTACATAGGGCATATTGACGTGCATCATGAAATGAAACCTTAAAAAATTGTGAAATTAGTTTCCCAGATTGATTATGAAGGGGATATCTTTTGAAGAAGAGCAGCAGGAAGACCGCGTATCAAAGATTAAACAACTAGGCCAATGGAGAGACTGAAGCCTGCCGCAAATGACAAGAAGAGAAGATAAGATTCCTGATCATGCGGGAATTCTGATATAAGAAATATAATAGAGTGTTTGTGTATTAATTTATAAAATTAACTTCTTCACATCCCTAGGCCAATTACCAAGGGTTATTATCTGTATTTATCATATAAATTATCTGTACTTCATCTTCTAATCTTGCTCTATCAATTGCTGGATGTAGATTTTCGCCCTGTCAATATTAATGTTTTTGTTTTTATTTTGGGTTGCCATTTTAGCACTCCGCGTTTATGTTTTTAGTCTTCAACGCTGTGAGTTCACGTGTGTTGTGGAGGACACTGTTCAAGGGTAATTTGTTACAATACAGTTTAAAACTTATAATAGTATAAAAGCACTTTAAAAACTAAAAGTTAAAATAAAAAAAATAAGAACAAACAGTTGGTACTATTTCAACACAATCAAATTTGGTTTTTAGATTTTCACGGCCAATTTGTTTTTGGGGTGTTATGCCGTATTGCGCTACCTCCTTCTTTAGCCGACGTTTCGGACAGCGTTGCAGTGTCCATCATGAGGGCAGATCCGGCACATCGTCGGATCTGCCGGATCTGTCCTGATGATGGACACTGCAACGCTGTCCGAAACGTCGGCTAAAGAAGGAGGTAGCGCAACACGGCATAACACCCCAAAAACACACTACGAAAAAAACAATAAAATTTGTATTTGTTTCAAGAGTAAATTGTTTCAATAGAAGACTTTAAAATAATTAAATTTAAAAAATAATATCAACACAATAAAAGTTTAGTTTTTTATGATAAATCATTGATTCTTTTCAGTGGAAGACTTTATTAGAAATATAAAAATGATTTAATATAAAAGCAATTTAAATATAAAATATATAAGCAAGTAAGATAAAAAATAAAAATATATGTATAATAATAATGATAAGATATGTTTATATATGTTTTTTTTTATATGTTTTTCATATGGGAAAAACTAAACCCGTTCCTGTAAATCTGGTGAATATTAAAAAAAATAGATCTACATCTATGCTGCCTTCTTCGCTGTAGTCTTTTACTTCCTATCTCCAATTAGCAGTGAAGAATGTAAATGCACATTGATGTTACTGACAGATCAAAAATTCCGAGACATCGGCAGCTGTTATAAAATCATACATGTATACCGTGGATAGATCAGTTGTCACAACGAAGTGACCATGACTAACCTCAGTGCTAAATCTCAAATTAACGCCGTGTTTGGAATCAAAGACAACCGTCAAAACATCGTCAAACTGCAAGAGGTTCCAAGCTTTTGACTTAGTTTGCATAACCAGTTTTATATCTAAACAATCTGATGTCACTTCACTTATTTACGTTTTGCCGTGTTTAAAATAATATCTTTGATATACCTACATACTCGATGGATTTAATAAATATACCTGCTATTTAATGTAAATCTAACCATGACCCGCTCTCGGCAAAGCATGACTAATAGTGGTAAATGTTAACGACCAATACTCAGCCGCATAGAGTACTATTAAATATAGACAGTGTGTCATCACCTGTATGAGTGCATTTTGAATTGTACGCTTGCGGCAATATTAAATGCATTTTTTGCGTGTAATTGTGTTTTTAATCGGAAATTTTGCCAAGTTAGTAAACCTGTGGAAACAACACAGAGTTTTTTTCAGTAGTTACATACAGCCTTATCGGGATCTTAACATTAAAATAAACATAAAAAATAAAATAAAAAATTGCATTAAAGTAGAATCGTTTCTAAATCAAGTTTTAATTTAATACAAACTTGAATGTCGTTTATCATCTGGAGCAGTTGGAGATCAAAAAACAAGTAAGTAATCATTAGGATGCACTCATGAATATCAACAATCAATATCAAGAATAGTAGAGGTCCCATGTTTGACCCCTGAGGTATTCCTGAATATGCAGGGAATATCCTGGACTCATGTTCGCCGATGCATACATACTTTGTTCTGTTTCTTAATTGCATTACAAAGAAAATTAATTGGATATTATTAGCCTATTATGTGGATCTTTTATAATATTAAGTAGTAAGTCGTGATTTATAAGGTCGAATGCCTTTGCAAATACCGCATAAATCACGTCTATTTGATATTGCGCATCTAACTTCTTGCTTTTTTAAGTGAGAGTTTGAGGAAATTCGATACAATTGATGTTTTTGATTAAAAAACATCAATTGTATCGAATATCGAAATTGATGATGATTTCCCCTAAAAAACGGTCTTTTTTATTGTCAATTTTTCACATTTTAACCTTTCAAATTTTTTTGGAAATGATAATAATATCGCTACCGGTCTACCTAGCCTCTATTTTGCAAACCGACTTGTACATTGGGCTCACCTTTGTCAGTTCCAAGATTAGGGAAAAGTATCTTTATGTACATGTCTAAATATAAAGAAAATAAAAACACAATAATCTCAAAGAGAAATGACATGAAAAATAGTATGCACAGTGTCGGTATTTCTGTAAAATCTTGAGTTTCCGATAAGTAATTATATGCAATATAATATTATAGTAGCGCAGTTTAAAAAATAAATAAATCATTATCGTATTTCTAATTGGATAGGATCATTTGTGTACTTAGTGGTTTGCGGTTTAACTTTTTTTAAATTTGGTGAGGTTATTTTTAGGAAGTAGTTTTGTTCGTTTTGCGTGTTAGAAGGATTTGTGTAACACTTGTTTTATTTTCATGTTACGTATGTTTTAGTAGAATTCGTCTGTTAATTAACCTATTAATAGGTATTCCATCATATTAGATTTTTTTAAATAGTATTTGTCAGGGTGATCGGATTTTTCATTTTCCTAACTTAGCTTTATTTCCTTAGGACAATAAATGCATATTTGAGTTTCTCGAATATCCCGAAAATATTATAAAAGTTTGCCATTTGGAAAAACAGCCAAGAAAAGGTTCGTTCACTGTTTAAATACAATTTCTGAGAAATTATATCGTCGATAATCAGGCCTAAGAAGCCGGGGATTATAAACTCAATTTGAAAGATGGGAGATTGATACCCTGACGGTACAGCCTTTCATAATCAATTGGTGTAAAGTCCGCCGGAAACATTTTTAAAGGCATACCATTCATCAAATATTATATCTAAGAATAACGGGAGAATTAAGCGGGTCAATTATGAGTAATGTCAACAGAGGCTTAACAATATTAAGAATTGTATTTGCGTAACAAAGCTCCCGCTTTTTAAAATGAAAAGTTTTTCAATTATATCTGCTGAAATTAGTAGGTAAATGCCAAACTCTCGAAATTAACCTTCTAATTTAAACAGTTAGGACCTAAGAGCTGCAACTTCCAAAGCTAGTGAGACTATGACATCCCCAATTGGGATAAGTTATGAGGTTGAAGGGAGTAGGGAAAGCAATTAAAGGAAACTATGAAGAAGTAGGTTGGAAAGTACCTGGCTATTCAGATCTGGTCACAGGACTTAGGCCAATTCAAGCTACATTTCGGTTCTGAATGTTGGTCTTTCACCAGGGCGATATTAAGAGTATCTACCACATCATCAAATTTTCACCTTCACATTCTAGTCAAGTCAACCATTTAACCTTTATTCAAACACAAAACTTTTTTTTCCATGAATTTCAAATATCTATACCTAGATACTTGTATTGCATAAAGAAGAGTGTCCCAGTGTGACTTTGGTTTTTATACAAATCTACAGTTTTTTTTTCGAGATCAATTAAAATTGGCCACTTAACCTTCAAAACAAGAGGAAGGTCACTGCCTATATTAAAACCCACCCCACTCCCTTTAAAAGCAGAATTTTGATACTTCTTGATGAAATTTTACGCACTAGCCGTTCAAAATAATGAAAATAATTACCGTCCACATCTAATTTCGAAAAACTCTGTGTAAAACCTGGACAATGCCGGGGACTTCAGCAACTTATATTGTAATATTCAGCTGCACGCAACCAGGCTTTTTATGCATCGAGGTCGATAAAAATCGCTTATTTTTCATATTCATTCAAGAGTAGGTTAACATAAGTTTTATCATAAGGTTTATTATATTCGTATACCATTATAATTATTACTCTCTCGAATCAACTGATTTGCGAAATCATCAAATAAATAAACAGTTAAATAAATGAAAATAAATACTTTGAAAGGGGAATGGGGAACATACTTTTAAGTATGTTCCCTGTGTCTTTACTTATGCCCCATTCCCCTCCTTCCTCCCATAACTGACGCTCTAGTATACTGTCCCTTTCTTTCATAACATTAGGTATAGGTATATATGTGTACTTCTATATTTGTAGTCATTATTTTTGTAACAGTCCTGATGATGGTACGGAGATACCTAAACCGGTAGATAAATAAAAATAAAGTGACTTAGAACAAAGTATTTTCTTTTCATTTATTTAAAATGTCAAGTGACAATGTATTTGCTTGTTTTGAAAAAAAAATAACAAACAGTTGGTTAATAATATAATATTCAAACAAATAAATATAATAATCGTATTTAAATTAAATACCTGCAATCAAATAATTTGCACATCACAAAACATCCATAGACCCAACTGACAATGACATTAGTATGAGTAGCAGATAGATTATTTATCATCATTAAAACAAATTATTCGAGGCGCCTAGAAAGTGTTGAAGAAATCATAAATCACACTTTGTTTTGTGTTCGACAAACCATGACAAGCCAAATTACGTATGCGAATAAAATAGTATGTCGATCAAAATAAATTAATAAGAATTTAATTCTAACCAAGCAAAAAAATTGTGTGAATCACGATTCTAAGACATTTGATCCTCCGACAGTTGCCCCCTGGCATACTTATTATATACAACATGTAGTCGGTTTAGGGAAAATACGACAAATCTACTCGCACAAAATATAACTAAGTGTCCAGAGAGGGTGTACCGCCGAATAACAAAAGTATTCATTCAAATGCACCAATGATAAAACTACTTGTCTATATATTGTATATACCATCGATACTGTAAATAAGTTCGTTTGATATCCATATCAACTTATTATTAAAGGTATTTTCGGAGTCGATTTTTGGTTTAAAATTGGTAAATAATACACAAAAAAAATATATATAATTACAGGGGGCTAACTGTCGAGTGATCAACTGTCGGGGGATCAATTGTCGGGGGATCAACTGTCGGGTCAACGTGAATTGTTATTATTAACCAGCGTTTGGTAAAACTATCAAGGACGATTAATGCGGTAAAAACTCTATAGGGCTCCTTTATATGCGTATAAAAATAAATTCCCATTTTATGCCATTTTTATACAATAATAAAAAATAAAATAACAACATAAAAAAATTATTTCGTCAAAATTTGCATTTCTTCAATTTTTGCTAAAATTACTTTTAATTTAATTTTATTTAACTTAATTAAATTTATTTATTAATAGAACTTTATACATTATATAGATATTGCGTTATTTCATCAGCCATGCTAGGGATGTACCTGTGTAACTAAAAAAGAAAAAACCTTGCAGGCTTTTAGATGATTTCATTACGTTTGTTTTTTTTATTTATTTAATAAAAATATTCAAATGAATTACATTAGCTCTGCTGTCTCGAAACAGCTCTTGTAACAAAATTAGATTATCAATTTATTAATCAGTGGGTAAATCAATAAACATTTTTTAAATTTTAAAGACCTCCTGTCACAAAGTCGAACAGCTTAAACCAATCTACAGACAACACATTAAAACTTAGAAAATAAACTTATCGTGTTTTTTTACTGATACAGGCTTTCATTCATTTAAAAGAAACACCTACAAGAGAAATGAATATGTATACTTATTAATGTTTGCATTTCAAGTAAAATTATTTCTTTGGAGTTTAACGTGAATGATTATGGTATTACTTGCAATAAATATTTTTAAATATTATGAATTATTATAAAAAACAGAGAAATTGAAAAATAATTCGCCACGAAAATTTGAACTCAAAACCCTAACATCAATTTTACCATGGAGAAATATTTGAAAAATAGATGCATTTCTCTTTTATCCATCGGAGCAATTTTTGGCTTATACATGTTCGATTTTAAATGTTAACGATTGCTTTCCGGACAAAAAAAAGCACATTATCTCTATATTCGGCGATGATGCTAGGGATGTTACAGATAAAATAATTTATGGTGATGAAGTATAATAATCTTCTTCCCCTTGTCCTATTCGGGTCGGGGACCCACTGCATCGACAAGGCTCCTCCATACGTCCCTGTCTTGCGCCGATTGTTCGGCCTCCGTCCATGGCAGATCCATCCTCTCCTCGCACAGTTTTTGGAGTTGCCTCGCCCAACTGTGTCTGGGGCGACCTACTGGACGTCTACCCTCTGGAATGGCACTCAGTATTTTTTTCGGAATTCGGTCATCAGACATTCTTAGTATATGCCCGAGCCACCTCAATTGCGATTTTTCTACGAAGAGTAGCAGTGGTTCAATGTTTAGATCATCTCTAATCGTAGAATTTCTTATATGATCCCATTTCGTAACCCCTGCCACTCCTGTCAAGTACCTACATGAAGTTTAATGTTACTGAAGTTTACAGTTAACGCAGCAATGAATTTTGATAATTAAGTTTAAGATAATATGAACAAATTACTTTGTGTAAACCTCTATAATCACATGTTATAATATCTACATGTTTCAAAACCGATGGTTTCTTCGTCAGGATAATAACATGAATAATAATAACTCCTGACGAAGAAACTATCGGTTTTGAAACATGTAGATATTATAACATGTGATTATAGAGGTTTACACAACGTAATTTGTTTCATTAAAATAAAAAAAATGACTAAATATTACGTATAGAGATTTTATTAATTAAATTATTCCAAAAATTAATTAAATAAAATATTATATATATATATTATCTAGAGATGTTGTAGAACTAGGGAACGATTAAAAAAAATTAAATTAATTAGGTAATAAACAAATAGCAGGCCGCAGACGGAACCTTGCTTCTGCGATTATGCACGCACAAGGCAAATATGGAAATTAATGAGAAAATTGTTGTTTATTTGCGGCTGAGTTGGCATAATATTATTTTTGCCGTCTATGGCAAGCCCGTACTTTAAATAATATAACGGCGATGTGCCTTATACCTTCGCCTGAACCTTACCTATAACACTTTGAATCGATTTCGCTTGGTAAATACTTTGTTCTTTATTCTTCTCAAGCTTCTGCCTGCGACTTCGTCTGCGCAGGATTAGTACTTCTATTAGCCTATTTTCTTTTCCTTGGTCCCATCTATGTTTATAACAAAATTCTTAACCTATTTATTTAAAATATCTATAATTCTTGATTCGATTCAAAGTATTAGTCGAGTACTTCAAATAAATTCACTAATTTTCTAAAATAGAACTTTAATATAAATAAAATTTCATTGTTTTGCAAAATGTCATTCTCAAATTTTGACATTTTCTATTAAACAATAATTATTATTCATAATATATTGAAAATAGCTAGCTTTGGGTATAAATTATAGCCTCTATGTTATTCTGACGTATGAGCTATATTATTGTAAAGTTTCATTAAAATCCATTCAGTAGTTTTTGCGCGAAACAGTAACAAACACACATACATCCATACAAACGTTCGCGTTTATAATATTAGTAAGATAAGATTATTAATGACATTTGTAGGTATGTAAAACTACTCCCTGCCAAAGAAATGTTAACCCATGGGTTAAGTCATAAGGGGTGGGTCAAAATGACCCGCCATATTTTAAATTGCTTGTGGTTTTATAACTACTGTCGCCGCTATTTTCAGTAGCTGAGATGTTGACTTTATTTAAACGTATTTGATGAGAAATCAGTCGAACGGCGATAGACACAGGAGTTACACGTGTCGAAAGCTTAAAAAGGTGAATATTGCACATCCCGTCGACCTTTTCTGCGCCGAAAATTTGTTTGTTCAGTTCCTAAAAATGCCATTTAAATTAAAATAATGATAAAAAAAAGGTTTCAGTATGATCGACCTAGAGAAAGCTAATTTTGTTAACTTTTATTAAATGGTATGTTTTTATTAATTAAAAAAAAAAATAATGTAATAATGTGCAACTCATTATATAAGCAAAAATATAATGAAATACTTGGTGTTAGTTCGTTAGATTGAGTTCGCAAAACTCTTGACATGGCCAAACTCAATTTGGGAGGCGGGTATAGGTACCGCCGCCCCAGGAATGATTTATTGGATAACCATCACCCCTGCCGTAGGTCACCCCTAAAGTTTCTCTACATTTGGTGACTTAGCAGGGGTGCCCGGGTGAGATTGTGAGATTTGTCTAGATCTTGACGGTCATATACTTCGTGGCGGGTCAGATCGCAAGAGACTGGTTGACGGAGGCATTTTGATCTCCAGCCGGACTCTCTCGAGCCACCGCCTTACACTGAAGTGGTAGGGATGGATTCATACGTTAGTCACTACTGAACACACAGACCTCCAGATTCCTATCCACCCCTCATACTAGTCTCCTTCAACGGTACCATTCTTCCAAACTGGTCCTCCATTGATATGCTCGGTGTAACTCTAAGTGACCAGCTCAGATACGGGGGCTCCATCGAGGCCAGAGTTAAGTTGGCCTCTCAGAAACTGGGCGTACTGTACAGGGCCCGCAGATACTTTAATTGTACACAACTGCTAACCCTGTACAAATCGCAAGTGCGCCCCACTGTTGAATTTGGAACGATTTGCCGGCCTCTGTGTTTCCTCCTTCCTATAACATGGGTCTCTTCAAGACCCACGTTCACTCCTTCCTCTCCTCAAAAAGACCCTCCTCACAGCATCGTCAAAGATGACATAGGCCCTGAGGGAAATTATTTTCCTCAGGGCCTCCTGTGTGGAGTTAATGTAAAAAAAAAAAAAACATTTTCCTTAACAGAACTTTCTCTCCTTCCTTTCCTTGAAAAGACCCACCACAGCTTCTCCTAAATGATATAGGCCCCGAAAGAAATTATTTTCCTGAGGAGCAAATGTAAAAAAAAATCGTACTACTAAAAAAAAACTTTTGGCAATGTGAAAAAACTTAGTACTTGTTGTTTTAAATTAAATTTTACTAGTGACAATATCAACACATAAATAGCAAGGCTTGCAAAAACTAGTTTTCCGATGACACGGAGCAAAAGTGATGGAAAAAATACAACTGGGTCATAAACGAGTTGAATACCCTGGTATCGAAATATTCACAGTATATACTATCGCTTCGGCAATATACACTTCATACAGCGCCTACAACAGCGGGAAATTAAAATTTTACAGAACAGGTGATCGCTGATTACCGCATACCAGTTAATTACCAGTATTGCTGATTAATGCTCTAGCAGGAAGTGCGAACCTTGATTAAATTAATCAAACTTCTCATTTCGTAATATTGTTATACAATATGAATTAGAGTTTAATGTGTGTCAACTTCTATATTCATTAAAATAAATCATCTAATGGGCGCTTTTATAATTTCCACGGCAACGTCACGGCAACGGCACGGCGACGGCAATAGCACAGAGCATCTCATTTCTTTGATACGAGTGAGGAAGATGCTAAAAAATTATTACTTTTATCCTTTGGAGGAAGAAAACACACGTACATTGTGTGTCTCATCGTTTGCCTCACTATTTCATAGTATATATAAGAAAGAGCTGCAGAATTATTGTGGTGGGGAACGTTCGTTTTTTGCATTTTTTTAGTCGTCGCCGTGCAGCAAGAAAAACGGCAAAGGCACAAAAATGGCAATAAACGTACGTTACTTATTTACAATAAAGCTGCAGCTCTTTCTTACACACTAAATAATAGTTATACAAACAATAACACTTACAATGTATGTTGTCATCTGCTTCCTCCAACGGAAAAAAAATCATTTTCTTGTGTCTTCCTCAGGTGCTCCGCTGATGAGGCAACTGAAACCAAACTAAAACCGGCTGGTTTCTATGTCTTGATTGGTCAAAAAGCTTGTTTAACCATAGATGAAGAGCAATCAGCTGATAGCTGGCAACTAGCAACGGCCGGCCACGGCGATCAACAGTGCGAGTCGCGAGTTACCGCTTCCGTTACCATTGACAACGGGGTTTCGAGCGATTGTGTAGTGTGCGAGCCATCACATTGTCATACAAAGACAGTTGCCAGTTGACAGTTTTCAGTTCCCTCAGTGAGCGGATCACCTCACTCTTATCAAATAAATTGTCGTCGCCGTGCCGTTGCCGTGGGAACGATAAAAGCAGACCATTTTGTGCCTTTATTATTACCGTGACGACCCGCGGAAACGGTGCGGCGACGGTAATGGCTCGCACCATCTTATTTATTTAATACGTGAGAGGAAAATGCAAAAAAGTAATAATTTTGTCGCCGTGCTGTTTCTGCGAGTCGTCACGGTAATAATAAAAGTGCTCAATAGTAGCTTTTAATATTCTCACATTTACGGAGCGGTGACGATACAAAAAAAGGAATAAACCTACGTTCCTTTTCACAATAATGCTGCAGCGCTATCTTACACATTAGATAATGGCGAGACACGCAATGTACGTGCGCCTGTTTCCTCCAAAATAAAAAAAAATGCACTTTGGAGGAAACAAACATATCTACGTATTTTGTATCGTCGCTGTTCCGTAAACGTGAGAATATTAAAAGCGACTATTAATTACATACATACCCATTGATTTAACCGGAAAAATCTACAGGATTCGTGAAGATGTTGATAAAGATAACGGTTGAATAAACGCATTATGAAGGTTGACCTCAAGATATAATAATGATAATCTAATATGTTGCAATAATGTGGACGAATGGAACTTATCCGAGGTTCTTGCTTCATATGGACTTACTTAGGGTAATATACAGAATTAATCTAAAAATCAGACAAACAAGGTTGGATTATTTCACAGAAATTAATAAAAAAAAATTACATTATAAAGATTTCCGTTAAACGCCGATTCTTGGTGGATTTCAGCTTTCTATCAAATTGTAATAATCCGATAGGCATAAAACGACATGATAGTAGTTGTCCTCTTCTGCTAAAAACAAATTGTTCAAAAGCTGAAATGGACTTAGAATCGGCATTTAACTTGGACTTTTCAGTGACAAGGTTACATTTGAATTTCTGAAACAACCCAATCTAAGCCAATCTTGCAATACTTAGTTTTAATATATTGCATAACTCTATAGATAGAATACCTTTTTTCCAAATTAAAAATGATAACATTAAAAAATCTTGTCCAATAAATTAGCAAGTAATCTAATATGTCGTGCAATAAGTTAAATAACAAAAAATGTAAGAAATAGAGGATAGAAAGTAAACACGTTATGTAAGTAATTGTTATAAAATATGTAAGTAATTGTTATAGAATATGTAAGTAATTATTATAAAATATGTAAGTAATTGTTATAAAATATGTAAGTAATTGTTATAAAATATGTAAGTAATTGTTATAAAATATGTAAGAAATTGTTATAAAATATGTAAGTAATTGTTATAAAATATGTAAGTAATTGTTTCATTAGTTTTTGAGATTCAATTTCTTCAGACTTATGGCGCAATTATATGGGAAGACTGTGTTTGTTTTACATGTATTTCAATGAGTGATGTGCCAAAGAGCTAGCACCATTCATAATTTCAACGCGGAACAGCTGTTAGACATGCCCAACATTAAATTTGTTCACGGTTGACCTTTTCAGCATGAAAAAGGTTTAGAGAGATCCCTCCAGCTGATCTCTCTCGACCCATCGTCTTGCAACGTAGCGGGAGGGATGGATTCATACGTCCATCACTGCTGGACATAGTAATCCCTAGATTCCTACCACCCCTCATATTTTTTCCATCCCAGAACTTTATCTCAATCCTTTCCTTTAAAAAAAACCCTCCACAAAACTCTTGAAACACAAATAAATAAAGTAGAGCTTATGCGCACTACATATTTGCTACAATTTTTTTTATTTGAAAAAAAGTATTTTGGCCTCAAATTCAAATTTAACTTTTAAGCGAAAAAGGACGTCATCCAATCCTCAAAAATGAAAAAAGTGTGACTTTTATTGTTTCCTCCCGACACCCTTCATAATATGTAGGTATAATAATATTTTCGTAGTTTTTTTATTAAGAGCGATTGACCAGCAGCTGAGAATAAAAGTTAAAAAACGCTTGCAACTGTACAGGGAGAGGTTCCAATGAGAAATATCGATTATTACCCGTATCAAATTTTTTAAATTGAAAATTTGATATCGATTTATTTCATTCAAAACTTGCTTCAATATATACCTACATTCAAGTAATCAATAAAAATGCTCAAAACGCACGATGATAAATTATTAAATATCATGTGCTTCTTGTAAGTATTTTTTTATCATAAGTATTTACGATTTTTCAATAATGTCTAAACAAAATAAATGTGTACAATTTTTTTTTTTTAAATTTTAGTTTGTAAGACCTTAAATAAATAGAAAAACTGAGGTATTTTTGTCACAAACACGTTCTCGGATTTATTTTTTAGTGATTTGAATTCAACTAAAACAAAAAATTTTAAAACTGTGTTGACTAGATTATGTATTGATTTATTTTGTTGTATGATTATGTGATTTGAAATTTGGGTTGTTTAATAGAATCTATCGTTCGAAAATTGAACAAATCTGCCAACGACCAACGGTATATATAACCTTAGTATATTAAAAATGCGTAGTTTTTCAAAATTTTAAAACTGCGCGTACCAGATAAAATAACAATCTTTCAAAATCCTTTTTTTTTTTGTAAAAAAGTGTCAATACGTCTAGAATTTGATTTAAAAAGGACTAATTTCCGGTATTTTCTGGTAATAACCCTCTTAAAAAAACTGTTAAATGTATGCGATATACATATATTAAATAAATCTCAAGGGATTAACTCACATCCTAACGAAAGCTCTTAAAATACGTGGTTTCCGGTACCCCTCAGTTCGTTCATCTTCATTATCAGCCATTAGGGGTATAATACAATTAAGGGTGAAATGGTACCTACTTTAGCAATAAAATAATTTGAAGAAGACCGCTGGGAGTAGGCCCGAAACCCACTAGCCTACATAATAGCCCGCCATCTGTACTCTGTATGCTAAAACTCTTATCTGGTGCGGTTAAGACTAAATTCAAAACGAGCTTTTCATGCAAATAGTAAACAGAATGGTTTGAAAAGATTTTTTTTTTTAAATATGGACGAAAATTATTTTGATAACAGAAATTTCTTACATAAGATAAGTAGGTATCTATTGCCGCGGTAGGTACTTAGGTACCAGCATAAAAAATTGTTATTTAAAAATTCTCATTTTTTTTTTCATTATATATAACTATTATTATATACTGAAATGAGGATTCTTGGCGAGAGATTTTTTATATATTTTCAAAGGAATGTCGTCTTGCATGACAGAATTATTTCATTATTAAAATCGCAAAATCCATGAACTTGAGTCCATTACCTTTTTCGATTTTTTTAAGCCTTTATGGGTTGTTGGTTGGTTGGTTGGTGTACTTACATGACAACTAAACAAAGTGGCATTTCAACAACTCTTCGAAAAGCGAGATTTTTTTTTAATATGTTTTTTCAATCGTGACCTAACTTAACCTAACGTAACCGATATAACCAAGATATTTTTCATGACTTGTAATGACTTTTCAAAGGAGTGGTGAAGCAGCACATTGTCGTGTTGTCCGGTTCCGAAATTCCACAATCGAGCTTATCATAACCTAACCTAAACTATTTAACCAAGTTTTTTTTCATCACTTTTAATGACTTTTCAAAGTAGTGACGAAGATGCACATTGCTGAGTTGTCCGGTCACCGAAATTCCATAATCGAGCCTTATAAAGGGTAAAAAGATAGACAAATATTCCCGGGTTATAATAACCTCTCACTATTTGAATTCCTCCCACATTTAATGATGGCGGACAGATAGTAGAGGATTGAACCCACAGCTGGGAACCCGATGCATTTGTCTACTCGGTTACTACGGACGCCTTGTTTTCTTTGTTCTGAGTACAGTAAAACATTGTGTCATTTCTTCGATCTTTGTTATTATTTGCATCAACCTTACTCAAAGCAATAAAGATAGACGATCGATATACAAGCGCCATTTACACCATGAATCATCGTCATAAAGAATATAATTCGACCGCCTCAATATCACACTAAAAACTATCGAAGGGTGAGGTCTGACATCATGAAATTTGTGGAGATTTCCGCTTTGCGATGCATGACTCACCGTGATTATTTTCAACTCACAATATAGAACCCAGCGCGCCAAGTTCTAGGTATATTTGCGGCACGTTCCAGAGTGGAAGATACTCTCAGTATCACCCTGGTTTAAGACCACCATTCAGAATTGAAAAGTTGCTTTAAATGGCTTTAGCCGTGTTTGGTGACCAGATCGGAATAGCCAGGTACTTTCCCACCTTCCTCCTCCCCATCTCCTTTCCTTCCCCAATACTTTCAGCCTCACAACATACCCCATTTTGGGGATGCCATAGTCTCACTGGCTCCAGACGGGAGCGGCTGGGACTCTTGTGCGGTATTCATTTAAAAAAGAATAAAAAAAACATCAGTTCCTTTTTGAGCTTTGCAGCTATTAAATTTCCATTTAACTGTACAATTTTGGATTTCTAAAACTATTTCAATAAATTCGTAACTGAAAATCAACTCGTAAAAACAAAGATTTTTTTATAAAACATCTATTTTTAACTTTCGACTTAGTTGCGCCATCTGTTTGGTCGGCTAGTAGCGAATCTCAGAGAATCGCATGTGTGTGCTACCAAATTTGATAGAATGCATTATCATCGACAACGAGTTTCAGCTCGATCGGGTGTCGGGAAGTGGGTTAATTTCCATATTCCAAGATTTGCATTCATTCATTATTCAAGAAAACAAAATCGAAAATCAGATAGATGTAGTAGGCGTAGGAGAAAATAAAAGAGTGTTAGTGCATATCTTAGAATGTTCGTTGTGCGATTTTTTCTTTATAATTCTTGTTTTTCATCAGATTTTCCATCACGAGTGCTTTAGTTAGTTATCATGATGGAAAAAGCCATGTTTTCTTAAAACCTGTACAAAGAAGACCATGGCACAATAACCCAATAATGAACAACCAGCCGGCCACCGTCTGGACAACTGCCAATAGAAATAATTACTTTGTATGCCGTAATAATAAATACACTACCAAATGGAACTGATTGATATGCGCAACATTGAAAACACTGTGACATCATAAATACCAGATGCCCAGTTTATGCGGGCTGGCATATCACACCGTATAATCTGTTAAACGAGAAATTATCATTATATTTTGATGCACAATCTCGTTTTTTTTATGTGATACCGCGCAAGGACTGCGGACTGCTTCATTCCAACTGCAGTCATGAGCCCGATCATATTATCAGACAATACCGGAAAATAGTAATTTTTAAATGAAATTCTAGACGTATTAACTTTTTTTTACAAAAAAACATAAATTGATTGTGAAAGATCGTTATTTTATATAGTATACGCTGTTTAAAAATTTTGAAAAACTATGTGTATTTTTAAGATACTAAGGTTATATGTTTTTTTTTTTTTTTTTTATATTTATTTATTAAATTTGCATATAATTACATGTAATACAGTATAAAATATGGGTAGTCCCACAAAGCTGTGAAAGATCAGCTTGTCTGTAGGTTCTACCATTCAATATTATTACACAATACAATTTAGCTTGTTACAATATTTATACCTAATATAAGATTTAGGAAAGATAAATTTGTTCTTCATTTATTAGCCACTTTTTTGTCAGTTTAGGGCAGGGTTTCTCATTTTTTTTAAATTTAATGTTTTTATGAAATATGTTGTATATTAAAGGTATCATATATTCGAGCGTTCTGCTACCATACTTATTTGATATTCGTGGTATTTTTAAGCCTTCGTTTTCGGTAAATCTTGTTGTGTGACTATGCACCAATAACTTTTTATACGCGCTTTCTCCTGAATTATCCATAATTATTATGTACCAGAGAAGCCCTTTAATTGGAAGTATGCCCTCAGACCCATACAGTAATTTTAAGTTGTTTCTTTGTTTATATATGCTAGGTTTGACAATTTTTTTAATTATGGCAATTTGTAAGTTTTGAATGTATTTGATATTAATTATGCTCGAGTGTCCCCAGGTTCGAATTCCATATCTAAGTATGGATTCGACCATAGAATAATATATAAGTTTGAGAGTACATCGAGGCAAAACAAATTTTAATTTATAAAAATTACTCGCCAAACATCGGAGCTGGTTACAAATTTTGATCACTTGTTTATCCCATTTAAAGTTATTATCTACGATTATGCCAAGGTAGGTATATTCATTTATAAAATCAATTTTTTCACAGTAGCAAATATTATCAATTTTTCTATGTATACATTCAAAATTATGTGCAGTTATTTTAGGTAAATTCCACATTTTCAAACTCGGTGATCTTATAGTCCTACATCATGAGACCATTTGAGTAGCTCGTTGAAGTCTCTTTGTAATTCTATAATAGCTGTTTCTGGGTTTTCATTTGATACAACTAGTGCAGTATCATCTGCAAAAATGAATCTACGGGCTATTTTAAAAAGTTTAGACAAGGCAATAACATATATAATGTATAATTTAGGGCCTAAAATTGACCCTTGAGGTACTCCTGATTTGACAAATCTAAAATTACTTAATTTATTTAAAATCTTTACATACATTTTTCTATTTGTTAAATAGTTTTTGAAAAATGATAGGAGTTTACCGCGGATTCCTATGATTTCAAGTACCTTGATTAATTGTGTATGGCTAAGTGTATCGAAAGCTTTTGAGAAATCGATAAATAATACTAGTACATGTTTTCTAGAGTTAAGCTGAGAGTTTATATAATTAGAAAATTTTTCGAGCAATAAGTTATAGCGTTGATCGTTGGCAGATTTGTTCAATTTTCAAACGATAGATTCTATTATTAAACAACACAAATTTCAAATCATATTCATACAACAAAATAAATCAATACATAATCTAGTCAACACAGTTTTGAGAATTTTAATTGTAGTTAAATTAAAATCATTAAAAAATAAATCCGAGAATGTGTTTTGTTACAAAAATACCTCAAATTTTCTATTTATTTAAGGTCTTACAAACTAAAATATTTCAATTTTTTTTTTTGCACACTTATTTTGTTTAGACATTATTGAAAAATCATAATTACTTTTGATCAAAAAATACTTACAAGAAGTACACTATATTTAATAATTTATCATCGTGCGTTTTGAGCATTTTTATTGCTTAATTTAATGTAGGTTTTTAATGATATAAATCGTTATTAAATTTAAGCAAGTTTTTAATGATATAAATCGTTATTAAATTTTTAATTTTAAAAAATTGATACGGGGAATAATCGAGCTTTCTCATCGGAACCTCCCTGTACAGTTGCAAGCATTTTTAAACTTTTATTCTCAACCGCTGGTCAATCACTCTTAATATTACGAGTCTGAAGAGATTGGGGGAGGGGAGGAGAATGCAAATCATCGAATTTTGATTTAACAATCATTGTTTTGCAATGTCATTCTCAAATTTTGACATTTTCTATTAAACAATAATTATTATTTTCAATAAGTTGAAAATAAATAGCTAACTTTATAAATTATAGCCTATATGTTCTTCTGATGTACGAGCTATATTATTGTGAAGTTTCATTAAAATCCATTTAGTAAATTTTGCGTGAAAGAGTAACAAACATATATACATCCATACAAACTTTCGCGTTTATAATATTAGTAAGAATAGTAAGATGTACGAGCGTATTCAGAAAATGGACACCGTAAATAAATTCGTTTGATATCCATACTAACTTATTATTAAAGGTATTTTTAGGTTTCAAATTAGTAAATAAATAAAACATTTTAGGTTTCAAATTAGTAAATAAATAAAACACAAAAAATTATAATTTTACAAAAAATATAATTTTGAGGGGCCGACTGTCGGGTGATTAACTGTCGGATCACCACTGGCGGGCATATAGTTTAAATTGTCTTGTGCATTTTCCTGGTGCTTCCGTCGAACCAAACCAAAAAAGCGTTTTAAAATATTAAATATTCCGTCAAAAAAAAATTTCAATATATTATTTGATAAAAAATTTCCTCGTCGTACAATACAATAAAACCATTTTGAAATGTTCGAAAATAGACAAATTTTACACTTCAAAACATTTTGAAGAACGAATATATAATTCTTTCTAGCCTTTTGAAAACATTTTATGTATATAAAAATAAGAAACATGGTTTTTACTTATTTTATTAAAAATCTATAAAACATATATTAATTATTTCAGATGGTTCGAAAATGATTTTTTTAGAGTTCAGGAATAAAAAAACAAAAACGTTTTATTCACTTTTTCGTGAATATGGTGTAATTTCGATGAAAACATTTCCCACACTAATATATTATCTATCAGTTTTAACACATAATGTAGGTACGAGTACTTACTCGCTTTCCTTAAAATAATCAATTGTATTTTCGTTGTTTGTTTTTGGGGTGTTATGCCGTGTTGCGCTACCTCCTTCTTAAGCCGGCGTTTCGGACAGCGTTGCAGTGTCCATCATCAGGGCAGATCCGGCAGATCCGGCAGATCCGTCGATGTGAATTTGTAGTGTTAAGTGTGTGCGACGGATCTGCCGGATCTGCCCTGATGATGGACACTGCAACGCTGTCCGAAACGTCGGCTAAAGAAGGAGGTAGCGCAACACGGCATAACACCCCAAAAACAAACAACGAAAATACTTTTGGCCGTGAAAATCTAAAAACGTATCTAATCAATTGTACATTAGAAAGTGTTGTGTTTTTTTATAAAAATTTCAATTTTAAAAAATCAAGGCAATACCTATGTATAAAATGTACCATTTAATTTGGGCTTAACAAGAGTCTACCTTCCTTATGCGGTAACATTGCATTGCACAACTAAATTTCATAATCGATGTCATTTAAAACATTCCCAAACAATTTCCAATCAAAATGGATAATGATAAATAACAACAGAGATGATAAGAAATTTATAAAGAAATGGCGACTTGCCAAGAAATAGTAAAATCGTTTGAGACATTGCAAAACTCAGCCGATAATTTTTCCAGTAGCACATTGTTTTTGTATGTTTTAACCGGCTGTACCGTAGTTGTAGTAGGTATTGGATAATAATAATGGTACGTTGTCAGTTTTGTTTACAAAATAAATGTTTGCGTAGTATGGCTTGAGCAAGAGTATTGAAGCTATCCTGTTAAAAACAACACGAAACTATTTTGGATAATTCATAAATATATGTTTTTAGGAAACTACTCTTTGTCACATTTTAGGTAGGTACTCAGTTTTAACATTTTTTTAAAGACAATGATACGTAACTTATATAAATCGACTAAAAGAAAATCTTCTAGAAAATTTTAATTAATTATGGTTAGGTAGGTACCTACTACATTTTCTAAAACATTTCTTTAATTTTTTATTCATTGAATTGTTAATTACATGATTTGAGGATTTTTCAACCACCTTGTATATGCCCTTGTTGTGGTGGTCGATTTTATATACAGTGCTTATATTATTATATTAAATTTTTACTTAGTTTTCAGAATAGTGGAATATAATAAAGTTGTGGTTAATTGTTTTTTTAGGTCTTATCAAAAAATCACAAATTTCAATTTATTTATTTCCATTTTGATCCTAGAACAAAAAATATTACATAAAATTATTTAAACATTACAAATTGGTTATATTTAATATGTTCCTATTAAGGAAAATAATATTATTACCTATTACTATGTTGCTTTTACATTATTATTACTATATCATGTTTAAAGAGTTATCTGTAAGAAATAGGCGAAACCTATAAGGTAAACCCGTTACACATTATGTGTGGAAATTGTGTAGGTAGAATGATTTAGGATTTTTTATTTAGCTAAGCATGATTAGTTTTTTATGTATAAGTCGATACTGTGTGCATTTTCTTGTTCTGTTCTTGTGCTTCTTATTTTATCGGGATTTTCTTGAGTTTTGCTGTTTAGGTAAAAAGATAGTGCACAGTAAAAAAACAGTGCACAGAGACAAATGCTATTCTAAAATACGATCATTTTATTCGTAACAACGGTTAAAAACGGGACTGAAGTTTTTACGAACAAATTAACAGTGTTTCAATGTTTATTGGCGGGAAAATGTAAGAATAATTTGTTGGTATGCGTAATTTCGTACGTCTATCAACAAATTATTATTACATGTTCCCGCCAATAAACATTGAAACACTGTTAATTTGTTCGGAAGAACTTCAGTCCCGTTTGTAACCGTTTTTACGAATAAAACGATTGTATTTTAGAATAACATTTTTCTCCGTGTGTTAGCTTGTTTAATTTCAGGTTTTTGATAAGTAATTATGTTTGTAGTCATATTAGTTAGCAATTAATTACCTATTACTGTTGGTAAGTTTCTCCCGTTAAAATGTTTAACTTAAATATAAAAATGTAACAAATTGGACTAAAGGCAGTTTCTGCTACAAATTCCTGATTACGATGCGTTGAAGTTGTCCACAACAAAACAGAGATAAAAAGGCCTCCATGCGACCGACTCCGTACTGAAAAAAACTAATATTCTCACACCAAAGGTTTGGAGGAAATGTATACAAAAAGTCATAGTTCTCTGAATTAGATAAAAAAAATTACGAATGTTAGGTAGGTACCTACTCTTTCAGTCACAGCACACCTCTAATTTGATTGTCGGTTAAAATCAGCGTAAGTGAATTGAAATAATTATGAATATTGACGTTCACCTATCAGCGAAAATTCGTATGTTAGAGTCACGTACGGTTTATTAGCTTGTTAGCTAATGCATTATTATAATGTGATAAGAATTGCAATATGCCTAATACTCAGTATTAGATTGGCCTGCTAAACTAATTATTATTGTAACGGTACAATAATATTGTGTTTTGCAGATACATTCAACGAAAAGTGAACCAATCCCACCGTGAATCATCTGTCAATATTCTAACGTGTTAGTTTTCTCCACGAACTTTTACAAATTACTATCTTCTTTATCGCCAAATTGGCTACGATAAAATGTTTTGTATATCGCTGCGTAAATTCGGGGAACAAACTAAGTCATGAAAGAATCAAACTGGAAAAGATAATGCATAATATGAAGGTCAGTTTCATGGTACGATTACATTGTATTGTATATACTATGTAATCGTAATGTAATCAAAATAAATAGTGTCAAAAATAACGCGGAATTACTAAGAAAAGAGCGGGATATTTGAAAGTGTTTTGTTATCTACCTTTTTGAGTTGGAAGTGCTCGGGACGCAGGGTCTCCTGAATTTCCTGATCTGCTCCCCTTGTCGGAGGCTGCACGGTACTGCGGAAGCCATCCAGCACCCCTTTGAACGTGAACTTCTTCATTTCTCCAGCTCGTATCGCCTGTCAGAGCCCGCTATCGCCGCAACGCGACCAAGAGTGGTGTCGGCACGCGACGACAGATGGTTAGTATCACGATAGAGTTCTCTTTGTGTGATAGTCGGAACAGCTCAGGGCTCAGTGCTCATATCACAACATGACACTCGCGGATGCTACGCGACCGCTCTGCGCTCTGCCGCCGTGCCCCGCTGCTGAACTCTTGGCTACTTTTGGCAGGATCCTAGCGAAAGCATACCGATTCGCGGTGCGCTGTCAGAACAGCCCGACGTCGCGCGCTCTCTCCCGCTCTTGCGCAGAACTACCGGCGACCACCACCGCGGCCGTACTTCCCTTCCCAATCCACCGCTCGTCACCGTTGCGCCACGGTCCAGTGACGTGTGGGCGCAACGGGGTTCTGCCTCTGTGGAACAAGGCGCGGAAAGCGACAAATATTCAAAATGGCTCCGAATCGAACCGATATTTTTTTTCGATATTACGATTATAAAATGTAAACAGACCGAAGAATTGTACCGCACTTCAGACTTAGAACGGTTGCCTGAAACGAATGAGAGCTCTCGGCAGAAACTTAATGTACGGCAATGCGGTCGTAATGAGAGATCAATATCATTCTGACAGGCGCACTGCTGCGCGCCAAGGTGTTCCGCCCGCTGCCGCTCTCGCGCCTACCTGGGAACTACTTGTTCCATCTGGCCTGCGAGAGAGAGGGACGAACATAACTTGTTATTGCCACTTCGATTGTGAAAATCTTATCTTCTTGTTCGCCGCCCAAAACTCAAACAGCTGATTTGAAACTTCAAACTTTTTATTTGCAACAGGCTTTCTCGAATTGTCCTAAAAACCGATAGAAACTACCAAACTATGTGCGCTTTTATTTACTAGTCATCAAGATTTATTCAATACGTTAATTACAATACCATAATGTTCTCAAGAACTTTTGCGAGTACTTTTAAAACGTTGGGTTCGTTAAGCGC
The DNA here is from genome assembly GCA_951813805.1 of Limnephilus auricula. Classification (NCBI taxonomy): domain Eukaryota; kingdom Metazoa; phylum Arthropoda; class Insecta; order Trichoptera; family Limnephilidae; genus Limnephilus; species Limnephilus auricula. Next base: position 8,737,429 of record OX638401.1, read on the forward strand.
CTACCATTTCACCCGAAGAGACGGATTGAGGTTAGTTATCTGTCATTTTATAACTCCACGTATTTATTCTGATACGATACCGATACGAATCAATCTAATTAAATAATTATAACTGCACACATTCAATGCTTCGCTGATACGTTTTATTTTATGTTATTTACGATAAAAAATTATTTTCACTTTGTTTATAAAAACCAACGACTGTCAGAAGATTTCTCTTCAAATTTGACCATTAATTGTTTTTTTAACGATTACTAATATTTAAACGATTACTTCTAGGTAAAGAATTCTTATAAAAACTTTTAATTAAATTCGTTCAAAATAAAATGTGTTAAAAATGATGAACCGGTACGAAAACAACATGAATGAATATTATGTCACTGTGGCAAAGGTTACATGTAGGCCAAACAATCTCAAAAGATAAAAAAAATTCAGTTTTTTTGTTTAATATTTCTGTTGTTTTGCATACTGTCACATCTAAACATTTACATTTGAATTTGTTTTGGAAATTTGATTTTTAAATTAACTCCACAGAGGAGGCCCTGATGCAAAATATTTTCCCTCAGGGCCTATGTCATCTTTGAGGAAGGTGTGTGGAGAATTTTTTAAGGTGAGATAAAGTTCTGGGAAGGAAAGGGGTATGAGGGGTGTGTAGAAATCTAGGGGGTCAGTGTGTCCAGTGAGAGACAGGCATATGAATCCATCCCTCAGAAGAAAGGGTCGAGAGAGTTCGGCTGGAGAGTTAAAAGGGTTTCCCTCAACCAGCCTCTCCTGATCCGCCCAACATGCAACCACCAAGACCCGGACCCAGGGTGACCTGAACCATCAACCCGGGCATCCCTGCTAAGTCACAAAACGTGAACTACTAGGAATGACCTATGGCAGAGGTGATATCTAATCATCGGTTCCCTGGGCGGCTGTACAAATATTTATTGCTGATTTGAATTAACAATATTCTTACTAGCAGTGAAAAACCCGCTCCGAAGGGTTTTGTTGCTAGGTCCTACGGGCGGCTTTTCGTTCTGCTTCGCCAAGTTTAAGTGTTGGTGACTATTTATAAGGCATCACCCTTTTGAAAAACTAACTACTGTTAACATTAAACTACAGAATACTTATATTTAATAGGTAGATATATAATAGTAGACATTCTTTCATTAAGACCGTGAATAGTGAGAGGAACAGTCTTCACCCCAACATAAATCTTCTTATTATTGAATGAAAGCGAAAAATGTTTCTTCTTCTTCATACTTTTTTCCTTAAATATAGTATTATAGATGGCGCCACTTCCGTTTGCAAATCGCATGTGAGCCAGTGATAAGTGTGCATATTACAGCAGCAGCTCCGTGGAAAAGGGCATGTTCACGGATGGGTCAGAACGGTTTCCATACAGTGTGGCGTTGGAGATTTACTCGGAGTCGAGTTCCTTAATTTGAACCGTACGGGCATTACCGTATTAATATACTTCGATTCTGGTGCCCTCGTCTATCGAAGGTTAGCTATCATCGAAAAGCACTCAGTGTAATTGCACTCGTGTTAGTCATATTGGATTCTAAGATAGGCATCTTTTTAAAAGTAAAAATTTGTTCATCATCTAAATATTTCTCTATTCCAGGCGTTTTGGAATTGTCTTAGGTACCGGCTTCGTAACCTACGCTTTCCTGAAGAAAGATGGCACCGTCCACATGGCGCGAGGAGCGGTTGACTATGACAGCTTTATGGCAGCACCGATCACTCCCGTTGAAGACCTGAAGAAGAACGCCAACGACATGAAGTCCAAAATGGAACTGATGATATTGAGAATCCAGGCCGAGTTCTGCAAGGCTTTGGAGGCAGAAGAAGATAGAGTAAGAATGTTTACTTAACGAAACGCATCTAATATGATGTTAATATCTGCAAACTTAATTCAGAGAGGTTAAAAAATAAAATGCGATTTTAACCCTTATGTACACAGAAACTGTACAAGGACAAGGTCAGTCCAGTCAATATCATTCCAGACTTTCCTTTTTATTAGAGCACTCTAGCTCCTCGGAATGCTCTGATATTAATGTTCTATGAAATACAGCCTTACCCTCTTAACTGTCATCCGACATTCAAAAGGATAAACTTATTTTCTCGGTGAACATGTTTTCTGCCAACTGTGGTACAATAAATATGGTTACGTTACAATTTGTATATCAAACCTTTCTGCAATGTAAAGACTCTATATTCCCTTTACACTGCACATATCCTTCCCCATTTAGAACACTGCACACCGATCTGGACTCCTTACTACCTTTTTTTTATTCTAAAAGACGCGAAAGATTTCAAAATTTTTAAAAATTTAACTCATAAATTATAAACTAAATTTACACTTTTCAAATTACGCTGAATATATTAAATTTTACAACATCATCTCCCTTCATACACAATGTTTAATTTTTGGTTATTCAACATTTTGAATAATGGCCTGGACTCGCCAAAGCTTACCAATTTAATAAAAATTCATATTCTATCAAGATCAACATGACAATCCAATTTATTTCATTTGCCCACATCGACCCTTTGGAATAACAAGGTTCCATCTGTTGCGGAAACTATTTCAAATGATCGATGAAACGATCCCATAACCGTCACGTGGTTAGGGGACATATTACGTGAGCAGTTTAAAAAAAAAAATTAGACCCCCCCCCCTTGGTGAGATTTAGTGTAAATTTTCAGTTCCAAAATACTCCATAATTCAGACAAATTACAGAGTATTTTGAATGAGAAGTCAGCATTTCAATAAATTCAAAATGGTCACTAGTTTCTTTCCATACAAATGTTGGTCATTTGGTTGATTTTTGTCATGCGTATTCTATAAATTTCTCACTAAAAAAAAAAAAAACCTGGAATCATGAAAACACCACACACATTTTTCTTGATTTAGTCAGAAGTATGAAAATCTATTTGGGATGGTTTTGAAACCTTATTCCCTCATTGAGTTTTTGCCCATTTTGAGTGGTACCTAGTTTGTTAAGGTTTGTGGGGTTTGGTCACTTTATGGACACTTGTGATTGTCTCATTCTGGCAAAATATTATTGAATGCTGGTTGTGTTTGGAAAAATTTACAGTATTTTCACCAAAATTGTCAACTGGCAGCAAACTATATTATGTTCATTTCTTTCTTTTTCAGGAAACTAAGTTTGTGGTGGATAAGTGGCAAAGGGAAGAGGGTGGCGGGGGCATCACCTGCGTAATGCAAGACGGAAGAATATTTGAAAAGGCCGGAGTCAACATATCTGTTGTCTCTGGTCATCTGCCTCCAGGAGCGGTACAGCAAATGAGATCAAGGTATGATGGAATACTAAAGTACTGCCCTTATTTCACACCAACCAAATATCATCTTATGAGTTTGATAATAGATTGAATGATTACATTTGATAGTCTCTGGGAACTCCTAGATTACCAAATAATGTATCTGTATTACCATTAACTCATTCACTGACCTTGCACTTCTTGCTTTGTGATTTCTTTATGTTTCTTACAAAATAAATACCTCATACAACTCACGTAATGCAAAATTTTAGTACAATATTTTTCTATGTACATTAATAATGCTCCGTTCACAACGATTCTACAAAGGCTCGTTCGGAGTAGGCTAGTAGTTCAGTCGAGTAGCAAGTAATTTAGTAGCCAGACATGTCCGAACACCGTAAATTTATTAGAGTGGCTCAGTTTAGTGGTTTATTAGAGTCAATTCAATTTGCTTTATTTTTTCGGGCGATTAGCGCCCCCACTAAGTGTCACCGCTCACAGGCTCAACCACTAAAACAAATCCGAACCTGTTGTTTTAGTAGAGTTCATTGAAGTTCGCTGAAATGTCGTCTCATGGGAGCGAAGAAGCTAGTTTAAAATTCTTTTATTTTTTCTGCTGTTAATCTACTTTTGTATCCATAGTTTCTTTATTTTCATTTCACAAATTTCTTCTTCCACCTCTTTTAAAATATCCATTACAATCAGCTTAATTAACCTGTTCATCTTCCAATGCGCCATTCACTAATACAGTGAAACCCTCTTAAGAAGATTTCCAAGGGACCTGAAAATAAAACTTCTTAGGCGGGAAAACCTTATAAGTGGGAAAAGTAGGGCCATTTGGTCTTCAAGGGACCGAAAAAACCAAACTTCTTAAGCAGGAAAACATCTTAAGCGAGAACTTCTTAAGAGGGTTTCACTGTATACTCTATTCAACCCTAATATGAACCCTTTTTGGTCAGTCTAAACTACTATCCCAGTCCGAACAAGCCTTTAGTGCAGTGGTGCCCAACCGGTAGCTCGCGGCCTGTTTTCTAGGCGCCAAATATAATCAATAACTAAATAATTAATAATTAATACTACAAGAAAAAGAAAAACACATATCAGACATGATAAGCGCAATTTCAGCTTTCTTAAAAAAAAATCGATATATGGAAGAGGCAGTTAGAGGAAAAAAAATTTCAACATTTTCCTTCGTTTACTCTCCTTTTGGACGCGGAATATCTTGCCGAGTATAACCCAGCTAAACATTTGGAGTTGTTTCACCAGTTAAAATCGGAATTAGAAAGGCGTTTTGACAACGTTTTCTGTATGGAATCTTTGTTTATTTTTGTCAAAAATCCATTTATCAAAAGCGATGTTTCACAACTAACTTCGTTGATGGAAACCCAATGCTTCGTTAATAAAGCCGAAGCTGAATTAGAAATTATTACACTTCGCAGTGATATCATCCTTAAAAGCACAGACAATAGAAGTCACAAAGTTTTCAAGCTCATGGACCCTGTTAAATACAAAAACGTACGTAACTGTGCTCTCATCGTTAAAGCAATTTTTATGTCAACCTATCTATGGTAACGTGGTTTTTCTCAACTAAAAGTAATTAAAACCAAATACAGAAGTATAATATAACGAACATGTCAAAAATTGTATGATTTTGGGTTTCACAGAAGATTACCAACCAGACTTTAACCGCTTGGACACATAAGTTTGTTTTCACGATAATTTAATGTAGGTAGACATAGGAATGACGTATGGCCCGTACCTGAGTTATTAAGAAGCTTTCTGAAAATATGGACAGCCAAGTATCGCATTAGTTTTTTGTTTGTCTGGTCTATTCTGTTTGAAGTGTAGTAAGTTTTTTTTTTAAAGAAAATACCTCACAAAAGTCTCAACTGCTCCCATCTGGAGCCAGTAAGACTATGGCATCCCCAATTGGGGTATGTTGTGAGGTTGAAGGTAAGTGGGGAAGGGAAGGAGATGGGGAAGGGGAAGGTGGGGAAGTACCTGGCTATTCAGATCTAGTCACTAAACACGACTAAAGCCATTATTAAGCAACGTTTCAATTCTGAATGGTGGTCTTACACCAAGGCGATACTGAGAGTATCTTCCACTCTGGAACGTGCCGCAAATATATTATATATTATTTTTATTAATTAATTGTGAAATAACGCAAATTAATCAAATAAAATTTATTTGCACACGCCGGGTTCAAGCCCGTGACCTTCCAATTGGGAGTCAAGAGTCTTAACACTCGACCACTGACGGCCGTATAAATAAAAAGTGGAGTAATTGTATAATGTAATTTCCCTTATATCACTTATGTTTTTTTATTAGCTCTGCGGTGCCCGCGTGGCGTATCGGGATTTTCAAAATAGCCCTTGGAGCAATACCAGTTGGTCACCTCTGCTTTAGTGCAATGCAAACATTGCCAGGTTTGCTTTTCTATGGAATACGGCAAGAGTGCCCCTAAGGGAATTGTCACTATTTTATTATTTTGCCTCTACTACTGCTGTGATTGGTTTGAAAATGAAGGCATGGGGCCTTTTACTCCCAGTAGGAATGTGAAATTGTTAGGAATACCATTAAAACTAATTAAAAAAGTTTTCCACTCTCATAAAAATTCACCATGATATTATATATGTATTTGCAGCAATGAAATTTTATTCCTATTCTATTATTTACTTTTTGTTAGTATTTTTTAAATATTTGTTCTTTATTTGCAGAGGTAAAAAGCTGCAAGATGGACAGTTGCCATTTTACGCTGCTGGAGTTAGTGCAGTAATTCATCCTCGCAATCCTATGGTGCCAACAATTCACTTCAATTATAGATACTTTGAAGTAACAGACAATGAAGGTAAGTTTTATTCTCTTTTTTTTCATTTATCTGTATCTCTAAAGGCTCCGTCAAACAGAAGGCGTACTTAGCGCGCGTCAAGGCGTTAGCGTAAAGGCTCCTTCAAACAAGCACCAACGCGCTGTAACGTCGCATACTTTCTGTTTGAACGGCTTCGACGAGTTCAGAACAACACAACACAGCGTTATACGTTCGGGACGTTTTAACGCCTTGACGCGCGTAAGTACGCCTCCTGTTTGACGGAGCCTTAATGCTTTATTTTGAAAATGAACATAGTATTTCAAAACTAAAGAATATAATATTCTGCATTGAACATGCATGACATACCAAACTCAACACCTATAATAATAGGCACAAATTTCCTCTCCGAAAAACTCGTTTGGTAAATAGAGGTTTTGTTCGAACACAATTCGTCGCTCTAGTTCGTTTTTGTCCAACAGACCATTTTTCGTGAAATTGAGTTAAGTATGCAGTTGTTCTTAAAAAGCCTTTATTTATACGATACTCGTTCAAAAAAAAATATTAAAAAATATTTAAGGGGTTTTCAAAATGCTTTGTCTTACGTCCTCCAAAATGCATGTGCTTTTTTCGTAAAAAAAAACTTTAACGTTAATACGTTTTGGATAACGTCTGTTGGATAAAAAGAACTGAAGCGACGAATTGTAGATATAGGATTAGATATGTAGTTCCAACATCCTTCAACAGATGTCGTTAGTATAGATAGTTGTATATAGTTTTTAGGTGTCTCAACAGATGTCAGTTAAATAGTACCGTAGAAGAGTATCATCTATCAATATTGCTCGTGTCTAATGCACAAATGGTTACGGAAATAGCCGATTGCTTATGATAGACCGCTGGGCTAAATAAATATGTATAAATAACATTATGGGTTAAACTCATAGGTTCAGGGAGATAAATCTTAATTTTAATTCACTTATATACGTTATGATTCTGCTACTCTCTTGAAACTACGACTATAAAAAAAGAGCTTTTGTTTTGATGCATCGTGTTTGGGTGATGTATTATTGCTCAGTGGAAATTTATCTAATGCTCCATTCTGTTATTGCTTCCAGGAAACACACAGTGGTGGTTTGGAGGAGGAACTGATCTTACCCCATATTACCTGAATGAAGAGGATGCAATACACTTCCACAAGTCCCTGAAGACTGCCTGCGATAAACATGATAAATCGTATTACTCCAAGTATGACATTTTTATTTTTATTCTGATATACATATGGCACAAGCCACACAAATGTAATATCTAAAAGACAGACTTGATTTATGTAGTGCCAATTCAACTGGGTAGATTAATATTTAGGTTTTTTTAATGAATCATCTGAAGGGTGATTCTGTATATTTTGCGTTAAGTCAGCATTACGAGACAATTAAGACGAAAAGGCAATATCCATTGGATATCGGAAGAAGTCCGTCGTGCATTATTGGCTGTCTAATTTCTGTGATTTTCTATGGCTTGTTTATGCCTGTCGAGTGTTGATGACATAATTACCTACTCAAAAACACAAATTATTATTTATTTCTTATTATAACTATTTACATATAAGCCTAATAGGCGTTCATTAATGACTTTGTCATTAATGTTTAATCCGTTTGTCATTATGTTGATGATTGTACACGATGACATTCGATTTGCAAATTTTCCCGCGATTGACATCTCTTAACAAGGATTATGCAGCAAACACGCCATCATCTCTGGCGAGTTGGTGTCTTAACGCAAGCGCAGTGTTTAACTCGTCAGTATTAAGAAAATTGTCAGAATGTGTTTAATCGGCCGATTTAACATGCTCTACGTTGTCACGAAAAATACAGAATCACCGTTCAGATCTTAAAACAAGAATTTAGGTTTCTGATTATTTACATTATTTTGCAATCGTTTTTCAGATTCAAGAAATGGTGTGACGAATACTTCTTGATTCCTCACCGAAAGGAGGCTCGTGGAGTAGGGGGAATATTCTTTGATGACATCGACACACCCACCCAGGATAAGGCTTTTGCATTTGTCACTTCTTGCGCAGACGCTGTTATTCCCAGCTATATCCCATTAGGTAAATACACATCTTCATACGGTATGAACAAAATCCTCTAGAATTCGAGTTAGATTACGTGTCCTGTACCGGGAGATTTGGATTATAAATAAATTCAAATGTGTAGGTAGTTATTTGCACAATGATGAAGAGCTAGAGTCTCATCAAAGAATTTCTATCGCAATTTCTGATTTACCTACCATCAGACATTTTTTAATACTTCATATTATACTATATTGGGCCAAAATGGACAATCCCTTTTATTGGAAAGTAAAATCGACACATATTTCATAGCTCCATCGCTTACAATAGAAAGAATAGAAATTCTAAAGCTCTGCAAGATTGGTTGACTTGTTAACCGGTCTAGGCAAATTTGATGACATTTATTCTGCGTTAGGCAAATTTGATGAACTTTTTACTGCTTTAGGCAAATTTGATGATGTTTATACTGCTTTATGAAAATTTGATGAGGTTTTTACTGCTTTAGGCAAATTTGATGACATTTATACTGCTTTAGGCCAAATTAACAATGCTAATACTGCTTTAGGCAAATTTGACGACGTTTATACTGCTTTATGCAAATTTGACAATTTTTATACTGCTTTAGACAAATTTGATGACATCTATCCTGCTTTAGGCAAATTTGACGACGTTTATACTGCTTTATGCAAATTTGACAATATTTATACTGCTTTAGACAAATTTGATGACATCTATCCTGCTTTAGGCAAATTTGACGACGTTTATACTGCTTTATGCAAATTTGACAATTTTTATACTGCTTTAGACAAATTTGATGACATCTATCCTGCTTTAGGCAAATTTGACGACGTTTATACTGCTTTATGCAAATTTGACAATTTTTATACTGCTTTAGACAAATTTGATGACATCTATCCTGCTTTAGGCAAATTTGATGACATCTATACTGCTTTAGGCAAATTTGATAACGTTTATACTACTTTAGGCAATTCATATTGCTTATCTTTGACTACCGGCATTGTCCAGCGGTAGGGCGTTGGACTGCCATTCCTAAGGTCGCGGGTTCGAACCCGGCGTGCGCAAATAAATTTTATTTAATTGATTTGTGTTATTTCACAATTAATTATTTAAAATAATATATAGTATATTTGCGGTACGTTCCAGAGTGGAAGATACTCTTAGTATCGCCCTGGTGTAGGACCACCATTCAGAATTGAAACGTTGCTTGAAATGGCTTTAGCCGTGTTTAGACTAGATCTGAATAGCCAGGTACTTCCCCACCTTCCTCTTCCTCGTCTCCATTCCTTTCCCACTTACCTTCAGCCTCATAACATACCCCAATTGGGGATGCCATAGTCTTACTGGCTCCAGACGGGAGCAGTTGGGACTCTTGTGAGGTATTTTCACTATAAAAAAAAAAAATTTAAAATATTGACTGAAATATAATTGATTTTATTGCAGTAAAGCAGCACAAGGATGATGCGTACGGGTACCACGAAAGACAATGGCAGCTGTTGCGCAGGGGCCGCTACGTGGAATTCAACCTTATCTACGATCGGGGGACCAAGTTCGGACTCTACACCCCCGGGGCGAGATACGAATCTATATTGATGTCCTTACCATTGACTGCTGTAAGTATAATCAGTGTATTAAGTGGTAAATTGTATTTTAAGTAAATTAACCTCGGAGTGTGGATCTATCAGCACACCTAGACTGTGCTAAAATTATAAATAATGGAAATACAGAGAGAAATGGCATGGAAGCAATCTGACTTTCGTCAAGCTACTATCAAACTGCACAGATGAGTAAGGCATCAGTACCAATGAATGTTATACGTTTGGTGTGTAGGTAGAAAATAGGCAGATCGCTGCTATACATACATAGATGCTATTTGCAGTAGTAAGGGTGAAAGATGTTGGCCTCACGTTTGTGTGCCCATACTATGAATATCTTAATATATAAAACAAAGTCGGGTTAGTTACACCATTTATAACTCAAGAACGTCTGAACCGATTTTTATGATCTTTGATATTTTGGATTTGTCTACGTCTCGATTAATAGAATAACTATTAAAACATCGGAAAAAATCACTGGAAAAATAATTATGAAGAAAATTAATTTTTTCATATATTTTGTATAGAACGGTTTTTCAAATATGTGCGTTGGTCGACATAATTTGAATCAATTCGAACTGTCAATGGTGTAGTGTGCCGAAAATTTCGTGCTTGGTCAACAGCTTAATTTAATTTTTTGAACTTATTTTATTTTAACTAATAAAAACTTAATTTATTTTAGCTTATAAATTAAACACAACATTTATTGTTTCTGAGGCGAAGTTTGCCGGGTCAGCTAGTACTACATAAAAATTGTTCATGTTCTATCCCCCTTTGTGCAATTATCTACGGCTAAAAGCCACGCATTGCCAATTTGTCGATTCAATCTTTGATATCATCACGAGGTCATAAAAAAATTTATTAATTTTAAAAAGTCTGTGAGTTATCTTTTTGTCATCCCATTGAGTCCTATTGTAGCGTAGGGAGTGTGATGAACCCTAAGAATTGGATATTAGAGAGACAGCATGTGAAGTGTGCCCGCGCGCTGTACCTTTGTACCTTTACGTGAAGTGTGCCGCGCCAAGTGTACCTTTTCGAGAATTTTACCTACACGTCGTTCGGCATACTTCACACGCCGTCTCACATACTCTTAAGAGTCGTTCGTACTGGGCAAGTAGTTTAGTCAAGTAGTGAGTAAATTAGTAACTAAACGCATCCAAACTCCACAATTTTAGTAGAGTAGTTTAGTCATCTCTTTAGTAGAGTCAATCCATTTCGTTCGCTGACATGCGCAAAACCTTTAGTGGAGTTCATTAGTAGACGCAGATATGTCGTCCCGTTGGATCGAAGACGCCACTCTAAAATTCTTTATTTTTGCTGCCATTAATCTCTTTTCGTAACAATCGTTTATTTATTTTCATCTTGCTAATTTATTCTTCCGCCTCTTCTAAAATTATATAATTAGCATATTTACTGTGTTGCGTTGCAGCCCGTTCATCTTGCAACGCGCCGCTTACTATGTACTCTATTTGACCATAGTGCGAACACTTTTTGGTCAGTCAAGTAGCTAGTTACTCGCCAATCAACTAAAATACTTGCCAGGTGCGAACAAGTCATTAGGGTGAGGAATCACTTAGGGAGTGGAAATCTATGTGTCGACATCTATTGGAAGAAGCTGAAAATACATGAATAACCAATACACAATAATAGTCCTGTAGTTTTTCTCATATTTATTGTACAATACATATTTATAATAAGACTTTGTATTAATAAGTTACTTTCTTTTTATCTTTAGAAATGGGAGTACATGCATATTCCAAAGCCAGATTCGGAAGAAGCCAAGTTGATGGAAGTATTGAAGAACCCTCGGGACTGGGCCAACGTTGAGGGAAATAAAAAATAAATTATTTTACATCTAATATTATTTTATATTGGTTAAAAGGTGGAGTAGTTAGTACACAATTTTAAAAAGAGAAGAAAATGACTTGTGCCATTAAAAAAAATTTAAAAGGCACTTACTTGCATTTAGTAATACATATGTGTTGACAATTTCCTTTTATTATCTAATTATAATGTATGTATGTGTAGTTGAGCCGGTGTATTCATAGTGTTGTGACATTGCTAAAATGGACATGAGTATTGGGAAAAAATGTATGTTATTTAAAATTATAAATAAAAATTTTATTATAAAAACTTTAAGCAGTCATAAAATAAGACAAAATGCTTTCTCAGTGACATTTGGCAAAGTCACTATTGCCGGAAGTGTATACATATGCACCAATACAAACATCCTAAGTTTGTGTTGTTTGAACAACTCTAATTGCATAACCTATAGAATCTTACTCATCTTCAATGTGTTTTGACCTACCCACCTGCCAGTGGCAACTATATATATATCTATTTTTCGAAAATTTCCAGAACAGTTTTTGGTTGGTATGTATAGATTAAATTAATAAAAATGATGAAAACCACTAAAAATTATAATATATAGATTTTTACACGGTTGTTATGTTTAAATATTGAATTAGTTTAAGTGTAATAATTATTAGCGAGGCCGCATACCAGACATACACTTGTGCGTTTGTGGCGAGACGTTCGCCGCGCTACATGTATTCAAGATCGAACGCGTTCGTTTTTTGTGGCGCAGTGGTTTGCGAAAATGAAAAAAAATATTGAATTTTATGTGGAGTTTATTGCAGATGTTAAAAAAAAACCCTACTTTAAATAATCATGGACTCACTGATTATAGCAATAGACGGATTACAGAAATCATCTGGACCAAAATCGTAACTCTTGCGAAATTTTGCGGATGTAACTTTTGCGAAATTTTGAAATTACCGTAAATTGCAGAATCTTGATTAATCAGATGAACCCAATAACGTCTTTTTTTTTTTCATTAATTGCCACATCAAGAAATCTGTGTTGTCAGATGATATCGATATTTTCGAGTATAAACCACAACTGTGCGTCCGGTGTGCGTGTACGCGACACATATACTCCAAGCAAAAATGTAGCATGCATATTGTGACGACGTAAATATTGCGTGCATGTAGCGTGTGGCTCCGGTGTGCGGCTTGCTGTAATGTTATGGTTTGGGATACATCTAAAACTTTGTATACTGGAATAGACTATTAAAATGAAATATGTATATATTTTTTAAATCAATAAAAATATTACAAAAATGGTTTTTCTGTACACAGTGCATTATGTATTTAAAAAAATATTGATGACATGACAAATCTGTAAAATAATAATAAATGAATATTATCTTCTAAGCAATTGCATAGCAAGTTGTTCAGCTTCGTTGATGGTGAGTTGTTTGGACAAATCTTCCACCCCGTGTTTGAGTTTCTTCATGTTTTTAATGCTCTTTTGTTCCAAGCCTTTAGAGACCACCAGCTTTCTTTTCAATGGCCTGGAAAAAAGAAAAATATTGTTGTTAACCTAATATAATAATAAGTGACTGCTGCATATGTGATGGATCGGTGGTGACCCCTGTATGCGGATGTCGCATACGAGGTGTGGCTATTAACCTCTAATTGGCCGTATGTACACCGGTGTACCATCGATTTTGGAAGCGATTTTGTCCTTTATGTATAAAGGAATTGTATCAAGAACAAGGTCAGAATCGCTTGGGCCATTCTCATTCTCGACGTAACGAAATACTGCATAGCGTCTAGCCTCTCAGAATAATTTTAATAAATTGTCGATGATGCGGCGGGCAAGAAAGATGGCTGACAAAATGGCCGCCGCATCAAAATATGGACGGAGTTGGTTTAGAAACTCTATATTCTTTCATTGTTTTTGATATATGTAACTTCATTGTGGAAAGAATACATTTCAGGTATTATCAGAAAGATTGTTTTATCTACATTATTTTCATGTAATGTTTGTAATATATCACAAAAGAAATGTGATAAATATTGGATTCATATGAAATGTCAAATTTCTTACATCGTAATGAAAACATATATTTTTCCTATGCTGGCTTTCAAAAGGCTAAATAACGAGATTGACGCAGCTGCAGAAGAAGCACGCGTGAGCTAAACGCCAGCAACTGACAGCTATGTAGAGTTAAGCCTTCTCTTTTGAATGCAGTACCTCTCGCTTCTGTAAATAAATCCGTATAGCCGTATAAAATGATAGGTTTAAAAAATGGATCAACGAATTTTTGTGAAACGTGGAATAACTGATACTGAAACTTATAATTTATGAAAGAAGTGTATGACAATGAATGTCTTTCACTAGCACGTGTTTTTGAGTGGTATAAGCGTTTTCAAGATGGCCAAGAAGGCGTTGAAGAAGATTCACGCTCGGGTCGGCCTTCCATGTCAAAAACGGATGACAATATCGAAAAAAATCGGTAATCTGGTTCGATCTGATCGTTGGGTAAGTATTCGTACGATTTCTGAAACTGTAGGAATTGACAAATAATGCGTTCGGCTAATTTTACATAACAATTTTTATCATGCAAAAAGTGTGTGCCAAAATGCTGTCTAAAATTCTCACGTTTTAACAAAAGCTCGCAAAAATGTTTGTTCTGACACTTTATACTGCCTTATTTGCCGGATCCTGCACCGTGCGACTTCTATCTGTTCCCCAAAGTGAAATCTGCATTTTGATCCATTTTTTAAACTTATAATTTTTCTGGCAAAACAAAAATATAACTCTTATGCAAAAGAAGGCTCAGGCTATACGGACTTATTTAAAGAAGCGAGAGTTACTGCATTCGAAAGAGAAGTCTTCACGCTACATAGCTGTCGGTTGCTGATGTTTGGCTCATGCGTACTTCTTCTGCAGCAGCGTCAATCTCATTATTTAATAGCCGCACCTCGTATTATGTGACTCATGAAGTTTCACTAAAACACATATGTACTGTCAAATCATGATAGATTGTGTTGAAAAGGTTAGTGAATATTAACCTCTTGAATGTCGGATGACATTTAGCCGCATGATGGCAGTGTACCATAGAAAAATAATTACAAAGAATTCCAAGAAGCTACATTACTGAAATTAAAAGCAGCGTCTGGAATGATATCGGCGCAAGCGATTCTGACCTTGTCCTTGTACAGTTTCTTTATACACAAGTGTTTAAATCGCATACATTTTTTTTTTAAATACCCGGATGCTGGCTTTCGAGCGACAGGTTAAGAATAAAGCAGAATAGTTCAATTTTCATAATAATATTTGACTGACCTGTGCACTACTTCCTCACTTGCTTCGGAAGAACCTTCATCATCACTGTAATTAAAGGTTTGTTCTTGGTCACTATTTGCTGAAGCATTTCCATCGTCATCTCCAGATTCCTTTTCCCCGTAAACCTTATCAGGATCTGGAAGCCACGACATATCTGGTCCATCTGATTCACTTTCTGATCCAAAGTCATCTTTCACCTCCTGTTCATCTTCCTTCTGTTTTTTGGCTTTCCTCTTTTCTTCCTTGTGCTTTGCTTTGATCTTCTCTCTGAATCGTAACTTATCAAAGTGATCTTCTTCCTTCATTACCAACTTGGCTTTTTCAATATCCAGACCACCGACATCTTCTTGTTCATAATTCTTTGCTAATTCAGATCTGAAATCTTTTTTCTCATCTAAGAGGGCCTCTCCCTCCTCATCGAAAGTAACAATTGTATTGGGTTTGATTTTTTTGTTCAAGATCTTTTTGGCCAAAGAAGCTTTTGTAACTGGCTTTGTACTTTTTTTGGGAGGTTTTCTAGTTGGATCTTCAAGTATTTCATCTTCTAAGTCTTCAGTTTTGTCAACAAAATCATGATTTCTTCTTTTCACCATGAGCATGTCATCACCGTCCTCGTCATCAGATAAATTAAAGCCATTATCATTTTCTTTTTCTGGTTCCTTAGCTTCTTCTTCCTCTTCTTCACTTTCATGGTCACTTGTATTCTTTGCCTTCTTATTCTTTAGTTTTTTAGCTGACGCATTTGCACTCTTTTCTTGCGCTTGCATTTCTAGGTTCTTTTTAACCTTTTGTAAAAATCTGATTCTGGGAGGTACTACAAGGCCCAATGATTTAGCAAAAGCGCTTGTGTCTATTGCGTGAATATTAAAAACTTTCTTATTTTTCATAAGGAAAATTGATTTAGTGTATGCTACAAATGCTCTTTGAGCCGTTTCTTTGATTTCAGGGAATTCAGCCAGGAGAGCTTCCATTTTCCTTTGCGGAGACATAATTTTGGAAGGATCGACGTGTATTTTTTTAATAGGAATCTTTTTTGAAGTTAATTCTTCCAGCATAGCTTCTTCCTCGCTAGGGAGGAGCATGAGCAAGCCTTCACCTTTACCATCCATACCTCTGGCAGTTCTACCGGCGCGGTGAATATAAGTGTTGCCATCTTCAGGGCAGTCCATCTGGACAACCCAGTTGACTTGAGGGAAGTCTAGCCCCCGAGAAGCCAAGTCTGTGGCGAACAGGACAACATTAGACTTCCTACAAAACTCTTTGTAGATCTGTTCCCTCCGCTCTTGATGCAAAGTTCCGTACAGCGCCAGAAGACTGATGCCTGGTCTCAACTTGCAGAATATTTCATAGATATATTTCACTTGTTTACAACTTGCCATGAAGATAATGCTTTTGGTTTTTAGATGATTTTTAATGAATGACCACAGAACGCCGACTTTTTCTTCAACTTCACACACCATGTAGTTCTGCTGCAATGTGATAGGCGTGCTTGTTTCTGATTGTTCGTGTGGAGCAACATATTGAGCATTAGAAAGACTTAATCTAGCTAAATCACGAACTGATTTAGTTTGTGTTGCAGAGAAAAGCAGAGTCTGCCTTTCACCGGGAAGATTTTCAATAATAGAATTCATTGCAGTTTCAAAACCCAAATCCATACATCTATCCGCTTCGTCAAGAACTAGTATTTTCATATTTGCACAGTTGAAAAGAGGGTTTTCATCCATGTGCTGTAAAAGTCTACCCGGTGTACAAATCATTATGTTACAAGTATCCATGCGTTTCTTTTCAAAGCGTAGATTTTGTCCTCCGATAATGAGACCAGCAGAAAAATCGTGATAAATCCCAATCTTTTTTAATGTTTCAAATATTTGGTAGGCTAATTCTCTTGTTGGTGATATGATAAGAGCTCCCAAACCATCCATTCTTGTCCATTTCTTGCAGTACAAACATTCCAAAATAGGTATTAAAAACGCCAATGTCTTTCCCGATCCTGTCTTGGCGGCCCCCAGAATGTCCTGCCCTTTCAGAGCAAAGCCTATCGTTTGTTTTTGGATAACTGTAGGCACAAAATATTTGCTATCTCTCAGGCCGTGCAGTGTTTTTTTAGAAATGGGCAAACTTTTAAAACTCTTGATACTGTCGATGGCAATCTAAAAGAAAGGGTATTTATCATTAAAGGTTTACATAAATTCAAATTAAAATATAAGTTCTTCAACGAATGCTCAAGTTTACTTACGGCATCGTACTTCTCTTGAAGTTTCTGTATATCTTCATCCTCTTTTTCACCAACCTTCTTTCTAGGCTTGAAGGCATGGTGTTTCTTTTTCTTAGCTTGTAAATCAAGAGCCGAGTCACCCTTTTCTCCCATCGCAAAGCTTTAACTTAAATAACCTATTTACACAAAAATGCGCTTTATTTTCCTATTTAACACGTGCACATTTGTATGTCAATTTGACAGCTAGCTAAACCATAGATTATTTTTTATAAGAGTGCTATGTGTTAAACCATAGATTTCCGGAATAAACAGAACGGAATGTTTTAGTAGTCCAGAACTAGCGATGGGCACAATCGACGAATCATCGTTGATTTACTCGATGATTTTACCATCGAAATATTTCTATTTATTTTCACAGATAAATCGACTCTCGCTTCTAGGGCGTTCAGACGTTTCGATTTTTGTTGACCAACTTTTATTTTACGAAAAAAGTTGAGCAACATTTTGTTCACACGTTTCAATTTAAGTTGAACCGATTTTGACATTCAAAATGGCGTCAACTGAAATTGTTAGTGCGTGCGTCTATCTAATTTCTGATGTTCTGTGAGAGGAGCTGGAGATTATGAAAAAATATAAAAAACGTCGTACTTGGATGAGAAAATGGATCATGAGAAGGAGTGAATTAGGCGCATCCAACACAATTTTTTTCAAAATAATATTATTTACATTTCGAAAATAATATTCTATTTTGTATACTTCTTGTTTTTGATCCGAAAGACAGGGATGGCTTTGGTACAGATCCATAAATCTGAACATTAAATCGTCCGACCATTTCAGATATTTTTTGGTTGAAATGGATTCCATGACGGTAGGAAATAGTACCGAATAAATGAAACGCCTGACGTTTACTTTTTCCCGCGAGTAACTAAAAATGATAAGCGGCTTGAAACATGTGTTCAGACGCGACGATTCGATGTAAAACTCGAACGATTAGTAAAACCAAAATGGCAATAGTCATACTTGAACGACAAAAGTAGACGGGCTATCAACTTTCGCTAGCAACAAAAAAAGTTGATAACTTTGTTGACAAAGTGTTCACACGTGTCGATTAGCTTTCAACTGTCGAGTTGACCGACAAAAGTCGCCCCGTGGGAACCGGCTATTCTCGATGTCGAATGCATTCGATTGCACAGTCCAAGACAATCGGTTTGAAACGTCGTCGAAAGTCTTGGCTGTGATTGGTCAGAATTCGTCGGAAGTGAGATAAGCGTTGTCATTGGTCAGAATTAATCGAAATGTTAAACCGAGCCAATCGTAGCACTCAAACGTCAAAATTCATTCGGAAATGGGATCGATGAAAATCAAGCGCTCTGATTTGTCAGAATTCTAATAAATACCTCAAAATATTTTGTGTTTATTCTAAAAAGTCTTATCAGTGCAAGAATAAGATACTTCTGTACAAAAATATCATTATTCAATAAACACCGATTGCATGAAAACAGTTTTGTGACTGTTATATATAAGTTTAAATTTTTTAATGCGTTGCATTTTGAGGTTATGATGACGCAACATCTATAAAATAACATCATCTATAAAAAATGGATCTGGGAAAAAGTTGCGAGGTAAGACCGGACCATTGATTATAGATAGTAAAGTATTATTATAAATAATAAAATAATTAATTGCTAAATAAAATAATCGATTTTAAGGTCAGATCGAACCATAGATTATAGATAGTTAAGGTATTATGGTAAATTATAGAAAATAAATAATGTAACTCGGAGCGATTAATCGATGAATCATTCGATTCTCTTGATGTTTTGATAAAAAAAATCGATTATATACATGTTTCGATTATTCCCATTACTGGGATACATCGTTCAGCGATGACGTCTCGAGTCACTGCTTACGTTGCCATTGACAACGGGTTTTTGAGAAGTTGTGTAGTGTGCGGGACATGTATGGTTTATTTATGTGCGGGACCATCAGATTGACATACACAGGAGAGCGAGTTTAGTTAGAAACTGTGTTTTTTTCAGTTGCCTCGTTAGCGGAGGCAGTAATTCTAAATTATGAATATTGTCGAGAAGAAAAAAATCTTGTTAGAAATAAATTTGTCTGTCTAGTGCAGGATGCAATTAAAATACTTGACGCTAATAACTAACTTTGCAGGCGATTTTAACGCTAGTGTAGTTGGTATGCTGTCTGCTGTGGTTAAAAAAACTACTGATTTAAAAATAGTTTGGACGGTCGTTAGTTCGTTGTTTGGTCGCTCGCAAAGTTATTGATGTCGACTTGTATATTCATGCTAGTCATGGTAAAAACACAGTTTCACACAGGTGTTTACTTTATTATAAAAGTATGCTTATTTATAAATGAATGGGTTCAGTTCAAATAGATATTCATGAAGCGTGTCTTGATATTATTTCAAACGTTATTTCCAATCTTAGAAGAAAACTTTTCCTCCACTTTATGAATGGCCTGAAGTCGTTGTTCCAGCAGAGCACCTTTCAAAGCTGCCCTCTGATGCAATTCCAAGATGGCTTGTGAAAAACGCTCCTGCAGTTCGTTCCTCTCAGCTACCACCTTTAAAAAAATGATTTAAAACGACAACAGAGAATCAGCAACAATACTTTTGATTTTTATTCAGGAGCAAAGCATGTAATAATTTATTATGTACATATTATGAAGTAATGGATCATTTTTTGTATGGCACGTTATCAATACATACATATATATATATATATATATATATATATATATATATATATAGCGGTTCTTATACACGTCAGTGTAATGTGTACCGAATAACTTTAATAATTAATTCAATAGCGATGAAGAGATAAAGGAGACAAAGATAACCGCTTTAGACTAGAATGTAGCTACTTACCTTTTCGTATTTCTGTTCCAGGACATCATAATCCCATTTTACAGCATCGTGTTGTTTACTCAGAGCGGACAAGATCCGTGATTTGCTCTTCAAGAAAAAAGCAAACGTTTTTAATACAATTCGATCAGGCAAGAAATATTGAAAATAATTTGTTTGGAATATACTTTTGATATCGTTAAATTATAATATTTTAGAGTGCTACACGTAGAAGTTGGCGAAAGTAGAGGTCATTGTTGTCTAACACTTTACGATACGAGTTGTTGTTTCCAGATTAAAATATAAAGATACAGCTTTAGTTCATATTTACTTGATCGCCAACTTATACGTGTAACATTGTACCGCTAATGCCTCCTTATCCCTGAGATGATTATGTTGCTGTCTTCGAAGTTCAGCGGCTTCAGATAGCGCCAAGTTCAAAGGTTCGGCAAGTTTACGTCCTTCTATTGCGGCGTCATTAGCCGCCTTCTCGGCCCTCTCTTTAGATCTCTGGTATTCTTCCATTTGATTCTGCAAAGCATACACACTCCATTTTACTAAAGTATCATTCAAAAATATAACAAAGAATTGTACAATTTATTGAATTTCAATGTTATTAAAGTATTTTTCACAAGATAGAGAGCAAGAAGCTAGTTCTTGCAAGAATACAATGCTACAATTAAAAATTTCGGTTGGGTCACTTTCAAAGTTTGCCACGTTTGGTGAGCATCAAATATTCGATCAGCGCCATTTGTTTATTCATTCAGCATTAGGCCCTTCGCTCATGGAGAAACCGAAACCAAACCAAGACTGGTTTGCAACTGCATCGGACATATCGCAAATTACTTGAAAACTGACAGCTCGTGAGGCGCAACCATGACAACCAGGCAACCTGGCAATTGAAAGGCGCCGGCGCCTAGCGACTAGCACGGTGAGTTATGAGTGGCCAGTTGCGTTGCCGTGACAACGGGTTTTTGTGTGGTGTGCGGACCATCACGTTTAAATACATAGGACAAGAGTACAGAAATACACACAGACTTGAGTTGCAATTTTTTCAGTTGCCCCGTGAGCAAATGCACTAACGGAGACCATACAAATGTCAAAAAACCAAAATGTGCCAATTTTAAAAGAAAGACAAACATTCCCGGGTTACGAATAACCTGAGAATACCTTAAAATCTCCTACTACCAACACAGCAATCGGAAAATGTTGCTTGTTTCGTGATGCTTATCTAGTCGAGGAATTGAACTCACGATGCCTGAGTTGGACCCAAACGCAATTCCAACTCAGCCACTGTTACAAACATTTAAAAGAACAACCGCACTTTCATAATAAATCCTCCTAAACAACCTTAAGACTGCTAATAAGAGAAAGATTGTTGATAGTAATGTCGTTGTAGTAGTTTTTAAGGTCAGCAAAAGCCTTCTCATGCGTTTTGACCAGGTCATCTAACTGTTTATTTTTTCGTTCTTCCACTTCCAATAGATCTGTTCTTGTAGCCAGATTTATATCAACTACAGCTTTTTGTAGCCGGCGTTCTCCAGCAGCTTTGATTTCTTGCAATCTCTCCTCAAAATCTGCTCTCACTTTGCTAAGTTCTTCTTGGTGTTTCTATAAAAAAAAAACAATATTTGTTGTAGAATACCGCCCTTCATATAAAATATTCGGACCAACTCCATTTACTTATTATGTTAACAACCACCAAAGTTAACACTTTGATTTTTAAACTTTAACCATTTATTTATTTCACGTCTTCAGATTCGGTCGTGTGATTTGTTAATTACAACTTCAGACTTACCAATTTAACCTGCCTTAATTCTTCTGCTGCAGACTGCTCAGCTTCAACTAGTTTAAGCTTCAGGTCTCTACAGTCAGTGGCCAGTCTTCTCCTCTGAGCCTCGTGAGAGGCTTGCTCCGCCTTGATAGCCGCTTGCCCCTCAAGCCTCAGCTCCCCTTTCTGACCTGATTGATCCCAAAGCAACTGCTTGACTCGGCGCTCATGCTGGCGTTCTTCTTCCTCTGTCTCTTGGCGGATATCGTCGGCGTCGCGCTCTTTGTTCCTGATATATAATATTGATGAGGTGTTAGCTCAAATGGCACAAAATACCTTGGATCAGAAATTATAATTGAGGTCTACCTACATACTATGTGGGTAGACCTCAATGTAGTACATACTCTATGACTCAAATTATTATGTTTTGTTTAATTATTTATTATTAATAACTGCGCTTTGAAAAAGCGAACGCTCAAATTTAAATCTAAGTTTTTAAAATGCAATAATTTTAAAATAACTTTACCTTACGACTGCCCTTGCCTCGAAAAGTTGATTTCGAGTTATCTCCCAAAATATCCTTATCTTGTCTCTTTCTAATTGGAAGTAGTTACGTTCCTCTCTTTCTTTATCTAGTTCCTCTTTAACTCTCCAAGTGAACTGCTCCAACTTCTCTCGAGTCATCTCTTTCATATCCACTCCATCAATTACATTCGCTAAACATTAAAAACCATGTAAATAAAACAGAAGATAGACGATTTTTTGACACGTTTTATGTTGAAAACATGTCAAAAATTCGTCTCATGTCATTGTTGTCTTTTACAAAATCGTGGATTGAAGAGAAAAGGAGAAAGAAAAACGTATGTATTATCGTCGGTTGTAAGTACTTGCCGAATTAAATTAAACTTACCTCCTCCTTTCGATTTTTTAGGTGGCTGGAAAAAACATGTTTTATTATTAAAAACAGGAGAAAAGAAAAAATGGTTTTCAAATTTTATATTCAAAGATAACCAATATTGGACATTATGATTTAGTTGGATAACGTTGAACACTGGATAAATTGCGAATTAATTTTAACAAAAATAAATACAAAATGCATATTTCGTCGTCTCCCATAAAATAAATAGTAATTTGTCGTAATAATAAAGCAAAACCTAACTATCTGAAAATTAAATTTTCATAACCGTAAGGTGAAATTCGACAAGTTTACTATTTAGTTTAGTAAGCATTAATATATTTAAAAATTATGTTTAGTTATTATTATATTTACCATTTTATTTTATTGAGATATAGTCCGTATTAATATTGTTTGATACAGAATCAGAACAGAAACCGATGTCCGATGTCACTATTTTGATTGCAAAAGTAAACATGAGTAAACACTTGGCGGTTGCTGCGGTAACTCAAATCTATCGATTTTTTTCAAGTGATCCGATATTTTGCTTTACGTTCACTGTAACGTGGGAGTAGGAACCTCCTCAGTTTGTTGAACTTGTTTTTCGCTCACCATAGTTACCTTGTCTATGATATTGCGATTTCATCGCATTGCCCGATGAAAAAATTGGAACTCTATTTTGATATAAATATATTTTTAAATTTATTAGTATTTAATAATCATACATAGTAATAACATTGCTCTAGTACAACCCTATAATATTATAAAGTTAAATAATTATATATTACTTTATTATGCAACACACTGAATAAATAATGCGAGTGCCAATGCCAAATCTGTGGAGTTTTTCGAATTTATAGGGATATTTTGGCTAGGGATTTTTTCTTTAACCTGGCAATGTTGTCTTGCGGTGATTCTGAAATTGACAAGTTATATTGTCGATAATTCGTTGTTACGAGTTTAATACAATATTAAACATAACTACTGTATTGTAAAAGAGCTTTTCATAATGGCTGGCGTTGAATCTATGATTGTCGAAGATAGCAAGCCCGCTGAAAAACCGGTAGACCGAGAAAAGGTTTGTTTGTTATTTTGCTCTAAATATAGGTTATTTTAGCTTAATATCAATGAAAACTCCCGTTCAATTACACTCCTATGCTTTCATGCACCGTGTATTACCGTGTATTTATTCGTAATATCTTATTAAATCATAATTTTTTTGTAAACATAACCTACGATATTTTGTTTTGCTTGTCGTTGTCTATAATCTGACTATCTCACCAGATTCTATAATCAAAAGATTACTTTGCAAAATTCTTCATTCTCAAATGGAATAATCATTTACCATGTTCATTTGTTTCATTTTTTCAGACGTGCCCCCTACTTCTTCGAGTGTTCTGCTCTACAGGCCGCCACAACTCGACAGCCGAATACGCTCGAGGAAGCGTCCCACAAAACGAGCTTCAAATCTACACCTGGCCTGATGCCACACTGAGAGAACTCACCTCCCTAGTGAAAGAAGTGAACCCGGAAACAAGACACAAGGGTACCTATTTCGACTTTGCCCTTGTCTACCCGGATATCAGAGCGCCCACCTTTAGGATGAGAGAAATAGGGGTAACTTGCTCCGGGCAGAAAGGAGCAGATGATAACAAGACTCTTTCTCAAGCCAAGTTCTGCATTGGAGATTACATGGACATCTCCATTACCCCGCCAAACAGAATGCCCGCAACAATGAACATGCGACGCCCACAACATTTCAACAATAATCGATCTTATTAAAGTGTTACATTAGTTTTTTACTTTTATTATAAAGGTAGTGACATACTCGCAGCTCACATCAAAAAGTTATTTATAACACAATAGCGCTCGCCATACAATCCCATGAGACCCGCCAGACGTAAAAAGATGATGCGCTGTGATCGCGGTTTGAATCTTCGCTAATCGGAATTATTTTTCGTATTCGCTACAGTGGCGGTATCAGAAAAGTTATGCGACCTCCTCTCTACGGTAAACAGGAGAGGGGGTCATTTTTAATACACGGAGCATGCACGGAGCTGTCAAGTTAACATATCCAGTACAAAGAAATGATATTCTCTCGACCGCTTCCGATTTCAACTGACCCCTTCTCCTGCCGTAGGAAGGAATATTTTATAACGTAGTGTGTCGGTAGAAAAGATACTTATAACGCAGTATCTTTTTGATGTGAACTTCGCGTTTGTCGCCCGCTTTAAGATGTATGTCTTTCTTACTATTATTATTAAGAACCAATTTTTTGTTGTTTTTATTTTTTCTCAAAACAAAAGAGTGTTTCCTAGTGATTTCCGGAATAAAGAGAGGTGAGGTAAGCCAACAAAGAGTGCTAGCAAACTACTAATGAAACATGCCCTTTCTTTGCACCTTTACTTGCAGTCTTACTGTAATCTTCTAAAATGAGACAGTTTGTGAAGTGCACTCCATCTTTTAGCACCAATTTTGCTTTCACAATAGCATTATTTTATTATTCTATTATTATACAATAAAGAAGAAAACTAGAAATGCCTTCTGTACAAATTTAAATAGAAACACATGTTCCATTTATCCCAATAACCCAGCGCTCTGTCTCACGTGGGTAGACCTCTAAGAGTATGGATATTAGAGAGACGGCATGTGTAGTGTGCCCGCGCGGTCCAAGTGTGCCTTTTCGAGAATTACTCTATTACTCATCCTTTTTATACAGAATTTGGATCCAGTTGTGAATAAATAACATATTTTCAATTTTTTATAAGAAAAACTCTTTAACTTTTGAAGGTTATTCCCATCAATGTAATATATCATTGAAGAAGAAGATAACAATAAAAATCTAAATTAAAATGTGAAAATGAACAAGACACAGAAAAATAATAAAAGATAACGGTCGCAACTGGGACTCAAACCCAGATCTCTCGTCTTACCGGGATGTGCGCTCTGCCAATTCAGCCATTACCACCTATTATGAAACCGCCGTAATTATCAAAGTCATATTTCAATTTTCAGAATTAACAATATTATCTTTGACTAATGTTTCTTCCATATTACCATTACGCCGTTCTTCCATGGAACTACGTTCAAGCGACGCGATCGCCGCTCGTCTGTATTTTCAATACTATTATTAGTGTTTGAAATCGCCGCTAGGCGCTGCACTAACAAAATTGTATGACAGGTAGCGGTAGCATCGCTTGTAATTTTTGTGAACGATGGGCGTTACAGTTTTATAATAGGTGGCAATGGCTGAATTGGCTAAGCGCATGTCCCGGTAAGACGAGAGGTTCTGGGTTCGAGTCCCAGTTGCGACTGTTATCTTTTATTATTTTTCTGTGTCCTGTTCATTTTCATATTTTAATTTAGATTATTATTGTTATCTTTTTCTTCAATGATATATTAAAATGTATTTTCAATTAGTTTTCATTCCTGTTTTTAGAAAAAAATCTCTTCAAAGAATTCAATATCTACTCTTTCATAGATGGCGATAGTACAATTATTTTAGGAAAAATACTTTTTGCAAGATATGCTATAAAATATTAAGATGAATTAATTGTTTGTGCCTGTATATAGTTTTGTCCATAAACAAACTTAATTCTTTCAAGAAAGGCTAAAAAATACAATATTGTATTTGTAAGCATTTCTTAACCTTTTAGCCGCTAAACAAATATACCTAAGCTGTTGCCTCCACATGGCACACTTTTTGTTTATGCATTTTTTGTCGAATGTTATTTTTAGAACGACCATCTTACGTAAACAAAATCATTTTCTGGATTATTAACAGTTCTAAAATCTTCCTCAAACATCGAAGTATCAATAAACATTCACTTGAGACAAACTGAAATTAAGATAACGCCATAATCGTGTTAATATAAACATACAAAGTGATTTCAAGCGAAACAAAGAATCTCTTACATGGCCGCCTCTAGCGACGTACGATGCAATATTAGGCCAGTGCAATTAGCGATCCGCGATCGGAATTATTCCGGTAGTCCCAATTTTTTTATATGTTTTACACACTCATCTCCTGATGTAAAATCTGAGTTTTCGACCTTGGCGCACTTGAGCTTTCGCCGCCATTTTGAAAAAACCAACCGGTTTCGCGCCAAAATCTAGTTTTTCTCAAATATTTCATTTCCAATACAAATTTTGGCTATAGTATCTTAACAAGTTTAGTAGAACATAAAATTACTTACAACTTTTATTTAAAATAAATTCTTCTATCTCTAATACATATCGAGATATGCCGTCGTGAAAATGTGTAAAAGTTTATAAAAACAGGTAAATTGCACGACATGGTTTGGTTTTTTGTACATATCTTTTTTCCAGTACAATTTTGTGAAAAAAACACTGATATCAATTTTATAGAGAATAAAATTTCATATTAGAAAAATAATAGGTACATGTATAAAATTTTTGTCTCAATTAGGTATCCAGGTTTTAATACAAAAATTAGGCGAAAGATTGAATCAGAAGTATAATAATGTTTTAATCTTGGCATACCTTGATTATTATTTTTTTAAATAATTATTATTGAAATAACACGTAACATACATATTAGCAACATTAACCATCAAATTAATTACAACATATAAATAAAATTATTAATTAAGGTACAAAAACATGTTAAAAAAAGAAGAAAAAAAAAGTATATTCTTTAAAATTTTTGACTATTGACTGTAGTTCTGTTTCTTACTGCCACTTACGGGCCACAATATATACTTCATATGTCTCATCAGCCGAATTTGTGGCGACTGGGTCACCAAATTCCTCGTCATCATCATCAACGAAGGCTTCCACAGCATTCTCGCACACGTTTCCATTACAGTGAATACAGATTAAAGGAGCATTTTAAACCTGACTTTCTACAAGTGCGCTCTCCAGCGGAACCTTTTTTGAATTGGCATGATGTAAAGTTCAGCAACGCCTGAGGTGCAGCCTCCTTCAACATTGGTACTAGAGTTAGTAACCCAACAGCGTCCTTCTTCCACCCCCATTCAGTTGGATCTTCATGGTGACCAAGCCAAGTTTGCACTTGCAAGTAAGTTCTTGAAGCATGTTGCTGGACTGCGTCTTTGGTAGGTGGCAGCCTGGATAAATTGAATTTGTTCACTCCTTTGACAAAAAGGATGTACCTTAAATTTTCCAAATTTGATTTCTCATTGCCGCCATACAAAAGTGCAAAGAATTGTTCGGCAGCCAAAATGATTGTTTCCCGCTTTGCTTTTGGAACTTGGAATATAAGAATAAGTACGTTTACAAGTAACAATAAGTACAAGGTGATTTGCCTTTACCAACTTTTTGATAATATACATTTGGAAGTGAGAGAGCTGTGAGGAGTACCAAAAGGTCGATTTCCTGACCAATGATTATGACTGCATCATATTGAGATGACAACGAATTGCTGTGGTTATTATGAGAACGTCAGCATCCTCTTCAGCTTGTAATGTCGTTATTTGCGATCGTTCAAATGAGGCTCTGAGTAGAGAAATAAAACGAGACTTGTTCTTCTCATTTCCAGAAACTTTTCCTGAGGCACTTTTGGGTGACTGCTTTCATAACAAAACTTCAGCAGAAGTTGTAACTCTTTAGTGCTTTTCTTTTCAGCCGAATCTGGGTATCCATCGAACACCACTACTGTATTGGCTCCATAATGATTTTGTACATACCTGACATATTGCTGAAAAATTATTGAAAAAGGTTGAGCACGACTCCATACAACTTTGTGTAGAAAATATCCTTCACCAACTACGTGTATTTTACTGCTTCCCAGTTCTGTGTTATTTGGTAAAGGGTTGAACGATGTGTAAAATATGGACTTGGTTCGTTTGCGCATGCCTTCCTCTGAGAAAAGAGACTGTAGGACAGGAGATAATTCATATTGGAAATATTCTTTAAGTTCAATTTCAGACTTTTTGGCAGTACACATACGATGGAATAGTATTAATGGATGAATATTGTCACAGTCACACCCTGTTTTTTTATGCCGCTTGTCACCACCGCAAGATAAACTATAGCATCCTTACGTTTTAAGTGTAGGTTTCCAAAGTTCTGGTTGACCTTAGCGAAGTGTCCCACCTTTTCAGCCATATGTGACAAGTTTCTTTGCTAAACCCCATCGTGCCACTGCTTATAGACATAATCACATTTGTTGTAGAAAATGGTTCATGGCAAGCAAACCAATCTATGAGAGTTTGGACGTTTTCATCATCCCTCTTAATTCGTGTAGGCCTCATCTCTACATGTTGTTCTGACGTTCTTTATTCAACTCCACAGAATTACTCGATACCCTCACAAATGCTACGCAGATAAACAAATCCAGCAGTCCAACGAAGAATAGAACTGTATGTAATTCCTCGTCCCTGGGTCAAACCTCCAGATGTTTTCATCGATCATCAGAGTTTGTTCAGTGGTCATATCGGACCAAATCCCTGACCAAAATTTATGAGATCGTCGAATCGTAAAGAAACCCTCTTTAGTAAATCTTTCATATTCTATTAGATCCATCTCCTCTTTCAATGTCAACATATCTTGAAGATACAGATGTGCACTTTTGGCGTAATAAAAGTGGGCGGCTGCGTGAAAGAGGGGTATAATTTTTAGGACCGTTGCAAGATGGAGCTTCCAATTTCCAGAACGCTCCGCTTCAATATACAGCTCAGTCAGTGTTGTCTGACGGAAGTACTGAACCCGCAGCTGGGAAGTAGGTCCGATTACTTTGATTTTTTTCCGTATATCAATCAGTTTAGATTGATCTGCCTGAAAAGCCTGATTTTCCTGAGCATTGAATACCACCATCTTACCTTCACTTGAATGTAGGGGAGGGGTGTGACCCCCCCCCCCCACTCTCGTTAATTCATAGTTATAATATGTAAAAATGTAAGGTAAATTCTCTGTTTTCACCTATTATTAGTGAAAAAAAACTGCAAAAAACATAAAAATCACACCTCTTTTAGAAATTTTATTCTCTACAAAATTGATATAAGTAGATTTTTATGAATACCTCATTGAGATAAACGTATTCCTATTATGTTTCTATTATGAAATTGTATTCTCTATAAAATTGATATCAGTGTTTTTTTCACAAAATTGTACTGGAAAAAAGATACGTACAAAAAACCAAACCAAGTCGTGCAATTTACCTGTTTTTATAAACTTTTACACATTTTTACGACTGCATATCTCGATATGTATTAGAGATAGAAAAAATTATTTTACATAAAAGTTGTAGGTAATTTTGTGTTCTACTAAACTTGTTAAGCTACTTTAGCCAAAATTTGTTTTGGAAACGAGATATTTGAGAAAAACTAGATTTTGGTGCGAAACCGGTTGGTTTTTTCAAAATGGCGACGAAAGCTCAAGTGCGCCAAGGTCGAAAACTCAGATTTTTCATCAGGAGATGACTATGTAAAACACATAAAAAAATTGGGACTACCGGAATAATTCCGATCGCGACCCCCTTTTTTGCGCTAATTGCACTGGCCTATATATAGGTACCTACTTACTACTTACTTTTGTAGAGAATATGAGTCCTTAGTAGGGCCACTGCACCGAACGCTCTGGTTTTAGTTTATATTTCTTTCTTACTGAGTTCATTTAGTATTTTTTTTTGTTAAAATTTTATTGACGTTTATTCTGTGTAATTATTTTATATTGTTTTCTAAATATGAAGGTATACTCACGACTATAGCAAAAAATACATACAAGAAATACACTTTAATTTTGAAAAAGTTTTACATAGTAGTTTTTTTTCATGCTATATACGGAAAAATGGGTTGTTTCATATATTTCAATTTCAGATTGGCCACCTTTCGACATTTTGAGGGTTGTTAAAAAAAGTTTTTTAAATTCATAAGTAAACGCACAAAACAAGATATTTTTAAAATCGAATAAATCACTTTTTAAATAATACAACAATTAAATAATTATGTACACAGCGAAATAAAATAGATTTCAAAGTGGATATCGACGCACAAGTTTTATCATGAATTCATACGGGGTTCGCATCAGAGTGTCAGAGACATTAGCTCATTTGTGCGCGTGTTTCAAAACTGTGACCGACGACAATAGCCGGGCTCTTGGTTTTATTAATTTTATAAGATAAACAATGAAGTAGTTGATAAAGTTTCTCAGAGACGTTGCAACACAAATGAATATTCTAATTTTTAAAATAAATTTCGATCGAATACGGCATACATATGCTTGGAAAATGAAGTCGAAACTTGAAAATGACCCAAGTCAGCCGCCGCGGGGAAAGAGTTAAAAGATTTGAGTTTGTTTATGGACGAAACTATTTATTTTAAAGCGTTACTTGCAAAAAGTAAATTTCTTTTCCTAAAATAATTAACCTGTCCTCATCTGTGAAAGAGGAGATTATGAATTCTTTTAAGTATCACTGACATGATTTTTCATCCACGGATTAAATTATGTTTGTTCGAAGGGTTTTATATTTTATAAATATCCTATATAAATTAAAGGTAGGGACAGACACGAAGCTCACATCAAAAGATACTGTTTTATAAAGTATCTTTTCTACCGACACACTACGTTATAAAAGATTTCTTCCTACGGCAGGAAAGGGGGTTGGTTGAATTCGGAAGCGGTCAGGGGAATATCATTTCTTTGTACTGGATATGTCAACATGACGGCCAACAGCGGCTCGTCACGGCGGTCCGTGTATAAAAAATGACCCCTCTCCTGTTTACGGCGGAGGGGGGGTCGCATAACTTTTCTGATATAATAATAAATAGCGAAGACTCGAACCACGTTTATAACACATCATGTTTTTGCATCTGGAGGGTCTGTACGGGATTGTATGGCGAGCGCTATTATGTTTTGAATTATAAAGTATCTTTTGATGTGAGCTTCGTGTCTGTCGCCCCCTTAAAGGTTTTGAGTGTGTGTCGAAAATAACATACATATCTGTTTTCAATATATAGATTTTCACATAAATCCTTGAAACTGAATTTAAATGAAGAATATTCTTATAAATTCAGGATCCTTATTTTTATAGCATTTTATGTATGTAATTATCACCTTTGTTTAATTTAACTGTCATTTCCTGTAAATTCCAAGGTTATTGAAATAAATGCGAAGCCAACCATTTTGTATTTAAATAGTTTTTATTTTCCTTAAAATACATTTAAGGCTTTTTAATGTTTTTTTTTCTAGTTTCCATTTTTTATTAAATGCAAATGAAATCAGAACATCATTCAAAGCTTAGGAAATACATAGTAACTTACGCTTAACCTAATTTATAAATTACTTGCGATTAGCTTTTTACAGTGATAAATATAATACGGATTTATCAATATGTTCAATAGAGACTTTGATATTGTCATCTAAAGTTGGAGATTTCTATTTGTTTGAATGTATTATACTTTAAATGGCTATTTGTTTAATTTTGCGACTTCAAACTGTTTTGACATTAAATGCTAATCATTTGATTAATGATATTTTCTAAAATACTTAGTTCCTCGGTCTTTTTGACTTTTTGCCCATATTGGCTAAATCTAATACTATTCCGTTGGGGAGGACAGCCTTATTTTCTTGATAATCGATGAATCCCTGTTCCGCTTGCTCTTCCTTGGCTTTGTCGCAGGGTATTCCAGTCTCATAAGAGTAGTCCCTCTTCAGACCATCAGGATCCACATATCCGTACCTTCCTCGTGTGACGCAGTCGATTCCGATGGTTTCTTCTTTGAATGAGCCATCGTCGTTTTCGAAGCCCCATGTGATGCTGCCGTCGGGATTGTCGTCGCGGTATTTTCTGATGACCTGGGCTACAGGTTTCCTCTCCCTGGTGTTGGAAGAGTATTTAGCGGGGGCGGGAGCGGGGGCTGCTTGTTGCTGGGGCCTCTGGACGGGCTGTCTGTAAGCTTGTCTGACGGGTTCCTGTTCTTCATCTTCTTGAGGTCTGGCTTCGGGGCGGAACTGCGGTCTGGGTGGTCTGTATGACAGAGGGGCCAGTCTGACGGGTTGGTTTTGGCGGACGGGAGCTTCGTACCTGTCGTTGCTTTGCTGGAGACGCGCGGGCGGGGTAGGTCTGACCTGCTCTTGAGGAGGCCTGGTTGGGGCAGCTTGGGGAGCGGGGTAATTGTTCACAATGGGAGCAGGGTTGATGAATACTTGAGGGGCGTCTTCTTCGGTCAGCTGCTGCTGAGGGCTAGGCAGGTAAGGCAGAGCGCTTGACACAAAAGGTTGAGGTGTGCTGTTGTTTTCGATATCTTCAGATTCCTCGTTGACGGGTTTAGGAGTGTCGTCCAACTGTTGGAGGAAGGGGGTGGGGGATGGGACGGACTTGAAGGCTCCGGCCCTGAGCTGTCCCGGGCGGCGGATCCTGTGGGTCTGCTGGCCCTGGGGAGGTGAGACTAGGAGGCGGCCCTGCCGGAATCCTCCGGAGGGTTTGGGTCCCAAAGCGATGGCTCCCGGGATTTGCAGTCTCGGGGGCGCGGGACCCTCATTGTACTGTGCAAACGCTCCATAGCAGCACACGAACAACATCTGCAAATGAAATAATAATAATATTTATTGCACTTATTTAACAATGAGAAATAGAAATACAAAACACTTTCTTAACCCCTAAAAAAATTGCCGTATTTTGTCAGAGGCTAAAAATATTCCCGCTTTGCAATAAAATCCAAATAAATGGAACATTTGTCAACGTATTCGAAAACTAAAAACTATTTTCGAAAGGTGATGAAATAGGCTTTCAAATTTCTATATTAAAAATTACTTTGTATTTTTTTAAATATAATTTTTTTTTGCGAAAACTTTAAAAAGTTTAAAAATGACTCACTCTACTTTTTTTTCTAACTAAAATTATTGATAATGAAAAAAAATAAAACACATACTTATATCATTAGATAAATGAATTATAAACCTTACTGTCACCTCACTTTTTTCGTTTCATGTAGAAAAAAATTCACAATTTTCTATAATTTTTTTTCAAATTGCTATCGGAAACTTTGGTTTCAGAAAGGGGTAAATTTTAATTTTTTTTGTGGTTTTCTTTTAGATTTGAATATATAGTTTGTTGTATTCTCTTTCCAATACCGTTTAGATCACATTTCTGACTATGATAGTAAGGGAAAAACAACGATTTCTGTGAGACCTATGTGAGCTGGGACAAATATGGTCTCCTGTGATTAAACGGGTTAAATCTCTTATCGAAAAGTGTATGGTAGATTTAAACTTGAATGTGTGTATTTTTTGTTGTTTCACAATGGTAAATCTTAAAAAAATTGGTAAAGCCGGGCAAAGTTTTCCTTAAGTTAATTTGTCCCAGTTACGAAATAAATTCAGATACATTAATTAGCAGATCAAAATGATCATAGGTATCAAATATATCTTTATACCCATTTACATATTTATTTCATATGAATTTAGTTTAATTCGTACCATTAAAAAAATATTATTTTCATTTTAAAAGAAAAACCCTCCTTTGAAATGGAGTAGTTACCCGGGCAAAGTAAGATATCTACTAACGACCTTTCACGGTTTTAATACGCGCATTCCTAAGATACCAACTGTGTTCCATTATAAATTCGTAGACTTTCCTTTACCAATTTAGTAAGTACCCACCATGATTGGGCGATAGGTATAATTAAAGAATTACCGCCACAAAACGTAATCGTGTTAATATCGTACCATTCATAAAAGGTATCGATTTACGGTACAAAATTTCGAAGAACCAATAAATCGCACAATTAGCTATTATTACGGCGTTGTGGAATGCATGTTAGAAGCGGGGCATGATTGGTGATTGCGACCGGTGAATCGTAAAGAATTTATTTGTTAGGCAACTGTTATTATTGTTATTTATAGTTCGCAACCACTTTGCCCACTGCTCTTTAGCGGCATTTTGTAAACACCTTCGTACTCGAAGAAATAATATTTTCCATTATCCACTCGAGCGCATTTTGCCACATTATGGCACTATTTCCAAATCCTCGGATTGCTTTCTTGCCAAAATGTGGCAAATTTTCAAAAAAATGTTTTTTATTAAAACGACTATATAATATATTGTACATTCAAAATATAACAAAATAAATATTCTCTAGATTCTTTAAAATGTTTTAAGGTTAAAGATTTAATTATATTTTTTTTATAAATTCTACAAATATAATGTGATAATAGACAAAAGATAGGGGAATTCATTGGCTACATAGAACTATAATCAGTTTATATTCAAATTCGGAGGTATGATTTTTTTAATGTGAGCGGAAAATTTTTTTTTAGCAATCCGAGAAAAAAATATTTTAATTGCTCTGTCGCTCCAGTGGCTAGGTGATTCGCAAATTGCCGGAATTTGCGCAGAATGTTTCTAGTTCCTACATCGAATCCAATATAGGTACGAAGACCACCAAGATGAGACTCGTGCGGGCGTTGATTTTCCTCATTTCTATACGGTGTGGAAACTTGGACACGTATAGCCAACGAAAGAAGCGAATAGACGCCCTCGAAATGCGGTGTTGGAGAAATATCCCTGGATTCCATGGACAGCCAGATGCACAAATGTGACCATTCTGGAAGAGCTAAGTATCCACAAAAGGCTTTCAACTATCTGCCTACAATGTATTTTAAGATACTTTGGACACGTTGCTCGCCAGACTGAGGGCTCCAACTTGGAGAAACTTATAGTCACTGGCAATGTGGAAGGCAGAAGAAGTAGAGGAAAGTCACCAAAGCTCTGGGGTGACCAAGTATCATTGGTGTCCGCAGCTCTCTATCCAGCGCAGAACCGGGAGGAGTGGAGGAGCTTTGTCTACCATGGAAATTGGATTCTCGGCAATGAGGAACCGACTTAAGAAGAATGTGTAGGTACGAAGTTCGAACGTGTAATAAAAAATGCTGTTTCTTTTGTGGTTCATTTATTCATAACAATGAATTGTCGTAAGAGCAGATGGTGCACGGAGAAACAATACTTTTCCGCCTTTGGAAACTAAAAATAGCCTCGCTATTTTCTGCACAGCTTTGTTAATTCTTATTCTTTTGTTTTTTTTTTGCATTGCATCGTTTCAGATCTAAAGCCGCTTCTTTACTTTACCTCCATGCAGTGGCGGCGTAGGGTAGATTGGCACCCCGGGCGATTTTGTATTGAGCACCCATACTTAAAATAAAACACCAAATACTAAACATGACAAATATCTACTATAATATTTGATCACATTATCGAAATAGATTTCCCTGTCTCTTTCAATTGACAAAATCTAAAGATTGGTTAGTCGCTTTTGGCTCATTGTGGACCTTAAGTACGATTTTATTAATTTAAACTTTGAAAAGCTTCTTTCACAAGAAGCCACCGAAACACAAATTGTTAAAAAAAATCTAAGACAAAGCGCTAAACTTGGAACAGACTCAGAATAGCCCCATTTTACGATGAATTTGAGAAACTCCAACGTAGTCCATTGAACCCCTTCAACCGCTTGTTGGCGGCTTCCAAATGGTGCCTCAATTGTAAAATCTCCAACACGATGTTCTCTGCTGAAAATTCATCGTAAATTATAACAGATTTGGAACCATTCCGCGAAAATCTTCTAGTGATGTTACCAACGTTTTAGGCTGACACATGATATTAGTATGTTAGTAGTTTTAAGAGTAGGTAGTTATTTATTGATATGTCTCTATAGCGAGAGATTTTGTGCGCATTCTTTGGCTGCTCGAATGAGTTGTCGTTGTCACCCCTTAAAGGACCGCTCTGCCAATTTCTACCGATTTCTTACATGTTTTCCATAAACGTTTGAAGTTTTTAAGTTCTTAAAAAAATATATGTTATTCTTTAAGATAGTATCTACACATTCCCTACGCCGAAACGGTAATTATTTGAAATTCCCTCGATAGAAATAAATCGTAAAGTGTGCTCCGAAAATTATTATTTACACGTTTATTTCTATTATTTTACAAGTTATATGTATGAAAAAATACTTGACACAGCCCCTGCGAGATTTTTACTCTTTTTCCCGTCGTCTTTTATTAAACATTTTCACATTTTTCGCATGAATTTTATGGTTTTTAATGTTAGCGCGCTCACTCCTTCGTTCGTATTGTCATATCTCTCCATCTTCTTCTTTTTGAGCGGGGTAGCGCGCCCTTAATGCTTGGCACCCGGGGCGGACCGCCCCCCCCCTTACGCCGCCACTGCCACCATGTGACATCTCACAAGAGCATGACGTGTCTGTACAGTGGAAAGGCAAGGGAAGTGTTGGGCAGTGTTGTATGTTTGTGAGGTGGGTTGAGGGATGGGCTGTAGGAAAGGATTTATTAATGCGGGTTTTGAAAAAAGCTTGAAAAAAGAAAAAAACAGATGCTGGATAGCTGGTTCCAAGTACGAGCCGACTTACATAGAAACGAGTCGAAGAAGCGACCGGTTCTTTTCAAAAGAACCGGTCGCTTCTTCAGAATTTTTTGAAGCCAACATCAACTGTGAATGGGTTTCATGCATGTGCACCGGGGATTTAAGCTGCTGGCCCATTAGAGCAGACTACATTAAAACACATGTAGAACAGACGTGGCATTGCGTCGGTATATCAGAGATGGCAATCGGTCTGTTAACAACGGATTGTCAATCAGACGGACTGCCCTCCTTTGCACAGAATCAAGTAGGTTTATCAAGTGTTGTGGGGCTCCAGTACGGAGGTGGCTCCCGTGTTCAATTGTAGGGAATATTTGAGATTTATCTAGGGTTAGCAGCTGGTCCCTATTGAAGTCACTATCACTATTAAGTGAAGTGTTTGTTTGAAAAATTATGAAAAGCGATTAAGTACCTACTTTCCTTTAGGATTTTCCTAATTTTCTTTCCTATATTTTCTTGATATAATATTTGCAACACAATATTATTTTAATTACCATTTTCAAAAATGGAACTGATTTGTCGAGAATTCAGACTATCGATGTTTTTTCACGACTCTGCGTTAGTTCATTATCATATCTATAATTATATTGTCTGTAAGAATAATTTTGTTCCTTCCTAATTAACGATTTATGTCAGGTATTTTTATATTTTACTAGAGATAAAAACCTAATTCGAAACATAATTAATGATGTATCAAAAAAACTCACGAAAAATAACGGAAAAAAAGTTTCATTTAAATATAACAAATTCCCTCGTGTTGGAATATGTCACATAAAAAATCCAAACAACAACGAAAGACTTTCAACAGAATGTTTTATAATAATTTCATATTTACATTATTTGAGCAATGCTGTCGACATGGTTTTCATTTTGTTTAAACAATCGAGTGTTGAAAATTAAAGGCCAGAGACAGCAATAATTTATGGAAATCTAAATGCGTCGGTTACGTTAACCGTCGGCCGATGAACGAAGTGAAAGGGTTTTTTTATGCCAGCAATCGATTGGCGCACCACTCATTACTTGAGGTATTTTACCAAATAACAACAAGTGCGGTATAAATAGTCACTATTACGAGATAAATACACCAATGTCAAAATTATCTGCCTCAATTTCTTAATATATTCAAATTAAAGTGGATTAAAATGTGACCCTGACTTAAGAAATAATCTTACGCAACAATTTCTCTCTCTCCGATGGCGCTACAGCCCATATCGAGCTTTGGACTCCTGCAACTTTCGCCTCCAACTTCTCCTGTCCTCAGCGGCTGACTTCCAGTTTGTTATCTGGAGAAACTGTGCTGCATCTCCCCTTATCTCGTCTTCCCATCTCAGTCTGGGTCTTCCCATTTTTCTCCTTCCACCAGGGTGTCCAGTCATAATTATTTTTGGAACGCGTGTGTCCAGCATTCTCTGTACATGCCCAGCCCATCTCAACCTGAGGAGTCTCATATGGGCTGAGATGTTGGGGGCCTGATATCATACAGTTCTTTGTTGTGCCGGATGCGCCACTGTTCCCCCTCTTTCACGGGACCACATATTCTCCTCAACACTTTTCTTTTAAAGGTATCCAGCATTTCTTTGATTTAAAAAGGACTAATTTCCGATATTCTCTGGTAAAACCTTCTCAATAACTCCACCGACATCGGCACTGAAACTGAATTACACATATCACTTAGTATGTACATAATATGCTTCGCTTTACCTTCCGACAATCTCTTGAACTTAACATTAGCAATTCACATTAGCATTGCGTTTTCCGTGCCATGATTCAGATTACGCGCCACTCGTTTTCTTTCGATTTCTAGAGACACGCTCCTTCATTAGTAAACACCTGATGTAGTGAAGTAGTTAATATATTATACTCCGGCAGTGCCAATGATCTCTACTTTCCATGCCAATATCATTTCCTTTATTTAATCTGCTTATTTAACTAACATAATATCCGCTTGCTAATGGGGTGCGTGTTAATTATAAATTAATGTTTTACCAGGTACTGCATCAATGGAGGTAACAGGTACTCGACGCATTTAGTAGACTTCATAAACAATGATAGCAGCCTCGAATTATTGAAATGCAATTAAAAATGTCTTATCACAGAATCAAATTTTTAATTGTTTTACACTAGCTCCACACAGGCGGCCCCGAGGAAAATTATTTTCCGAACGGCCTACGTCATCTTTGGGGATGCTGTGTGGAGAGTATTTTTAGGAAATAATGGAAATGAAGTTCTGTCAAGGAAAAGGGAAACAGGGGTGGAGAGGTCAAAAATTCTCCCTCAACCAAAGTAATTTTGCATTTAGAAATACATATGTACATTATACCATAATCACAATGCAATGATAAAGAATTTAATATGTATGTGGTTTTAGGTGTAATAGATTTTCAGATGGAGTCTATTATTTACGCAGGGAGCGATAAATTACATTTTTCTGTAATTTCTGATTTAAAATAATGACAGTTTTTGAAAAATAATGTCTACAAGTTTGTTTAATTTGGAGTAAATCGATGTATATATTTTTATCGCATTCTTTACAATTTTTAGAAAAATGCACTTTAAAGAAAACAAATTTCAAATCGAGTTGTAAAATATTTATGGAGATTTCTGTCAAATTCAGTAAAAATGGTTCCAGTGTTTTATAAATAATAATAACAATTTTTTGTTAATATTTTCAACAGTTTTCTCATTAAAACTTAAGCAAAGTAATTAATTAAGAACTTGGCTTGTTTTCATCTAAACAACAATTTCTGCAAAGTCATTCGATCAAAAAACTAATCGAGTATCATGTAAAATAAATCAACATATTTTTTTCAGTTAAAAACCTCTTAAAGTAAGAAGTAAGGTGCCTCGAACATTCAAAACCCTGAAAGTGAACCTCGTGACCTTGTTTTTCATATCATTCCTCGATCGGCAATACTTCATTCTTTCTTCGATACAATTCCTTAGCACCGGCTGTGACTGCCGTGTTCAAGGCCAATCAAAATATTCTAAATGGATTCATTTGAACCACATACCTACATTATTCGACAGACAAATAAATTCATATGATAATCGTTGGCCTTTGATGTTAAATAGTTTCTTTAAAAGCCGAGTAAAAAATGGATTTGAAAGATTTTCTCATTACCATAAAGTTTTAGGTGATCGGTTACGATAATTCATGATGTGTATGATTTTGTATTATATGATACATATTTGTATGGCATAATATATACATTACGTTTTAGTTAATGCTTTGTTAGACGTTGACAACGTGATTCTTAGATGAAGTGGCATGGTTCCACTGGAAAGGAAATTTAGCAAGGATGAAGGAGAGTTGACCACAAAATCGATTTACTTAGGACTAGCTGAAGTCACCGGCGTTGCCCGGCTTAATGCCTAGTTTTTCTAAATCAGATTTAAACAGTAATTTTCCTGTTATTTTGAACGTCAAATGCGCAAATTTTCATCAAGAAATAATAAAATTCTTCTTAAAAGGGATGGGAAAAGGGGATGTGGTGGATTTCCAAATCTCATTTGGACAGTGATCTTTCTCCTGTTTTCAAAGTTATGTGTGCAAACATTCATCAATCTCGGAATAAAACTTTGGATTAGTATAACAAAAAAACATCACCGGCATACTCTTCTGTATATACAAAATTCGCATACCTACGTTTACAGATAGACAAGCCTGCAGAAAGAAGAAGCGCCGGGTTATCGTAACTTCAGTTAACATAGGTTACTATTTGAAGGCAAGCACTGCATCGTAAACATCAAGGGAGATAGCCACACTCGAAAACTATTGATTTGGAAAAGATGTGGAAAGTTGGTGAAGTGACAGAGCGAGGATAGACTAGATTTACAATACACCGAGACTATTAAAGAAATGCACGAGGTAGATTCTTGAAGGCTCTTTGGGTGAGTCCCATGATGGTTGTAATTAATTCAGTAGCATTCTCAAAAAGATATATATTGGTTATGATAACATAATCCAAGGAGAAAATCGTAAGTTGGACATAAGAGTGTCTTTATGAACAAGCTATACATTTT
This sequence comes from Limnephilus auricula, assembly GCA_951813805.1. Classification (NCBI taxonomy): domain Eukaryota; kingdom Metazoa; phylum Arthropoda; class Insecta; order Trichoptera; family Limnephilidae; genus Limnephilus; species Limnephilus auricula. The sequence goes on from OX638401.1 coordinate 8,778,451, forward strand.
TTGGAGAATGTGTTATTATTATTTTAAACACCTGGCGTTGATATTCCCCATACACGGTGTGGAAACATGGATACTTTGAGCAAGCGAAAGAAAGCGGATAGACGCCCTCGAAATATAATGCTGAAGAAAAATGCTCGGGATTCTGTGGACAGCCAGATGCACAAATGTGCCCATTCTGGAAGAGCTTGGCATCCACAATAGGCTTTCAACTATCTACCTACAACGTATTTTAAGATACTTTGGACTCTTTGCTCGCTAAACTTAGGATGCCAACTTGGAGAAACTTATAATCACTGGCAAAGTGGAAGGCAGAAGAAGCAGAGGAAGGGCATTAATGCGCTGGAGTGACCAAGTATCGCTGGCGTCCGGAACTTCGGTGTACTTGGCTCTCCAGGCAGCGCAGAACTGCGAGGAGTGGAGGAGCCTTGTCCACCATGGAATTTGGAATAAGGGTCACGAACTTCAGCAATGAGGAACCGACAGAAGAATATTTTACACGGTCCATAGATTGAAAATGTAAATGAGATCAAATACATGGGTGTAATACTGGATTTAAAACTAACTTTCACAGCAAATTTTGAATATGTGCTAAAGAAGGTATCAAAGAAGGTCAATTTTCTTAGAATACAAATAAAAAAAGTGAATGGAAACACTACAGAGCTCATTTATAAAACATTTAGATTATTGGTCTACAATTATATATTTGGAAAATGAAGGAAATTTGAACAAGCTAGATTTATACAGAATAGAGCTATGAGATGTATACTGGGAAAAGGCAAATATGCAAGGGTTGCTCAAATGAGAGAGTAACTAAATTGGATTTCAGTAAAAAAGAGACTGTTATTTAATGTGTTAATGTTTGTCCATAAAGTCATGACCAACAACCAAATGCCAAAATATTTTAAGGATGAAATTGTTTTTAATAACGATGTACATAAGAGATGTAAATAGAATAAGATTGCCCCATATGAAGAAATCCATATCACAGAACTGCCTAATTTACAGAGGACTAAAGATGTATGATGAAATGCCTGAAATTCTGAAGAATGATTGTATTTAAAAAAAAATGTTATGTTTATTGTAAAAATATTTAAAGTTACAAAATGAAATACTATCTTGTTTATATTAGTTTATATTCATGTGGTATAAACTAACTCAATAAATAAAAAAAATAAATTGCATTGGATTTTATTCGGGTTTCTTGCTTTACCATGCGTTTAAGGATTTAATAACATTTTAATGAAATAAAAATAAAAATTTTCATATTACTTTGTTTTTAATTAACCATAAACGAAAACGAGACTTGTGCATATTTCACCGATTTTGTATCAATTTTCTCTTGGAAGAAAGCGGTATTACCACAGTCGATACTTAGTCGTATTACAAATATTTGTTTGTAACATTGGACGAATCGTTTATAATTCCTCCATGTTTGTAACGGTATATGTAATTAATCTTTATTCCACAATCCGACATATCTATCTAATTAATTGGTTTGAATGACTTGTAAACACAAATGAATTAAAGTCGAAACACTTTATTTACGCATTGACTTAATTAGAAAGACTTTATTTTAAAAAAGTGTTGTTGTTTTTACATTTCCTCCATACAGGAGTGGAAAAAATCTGATGCTGTGTGGTGGGTTTTTTTATGGAAAGGAAGGAGAGGAATTTCTGAATATATGAAGGGTGAGTAGGAATCTGGGAGTCAATATTTTCGGGAGTGACGAATATATGAATCCATCACTCACACTGTGATGCAAGGCGATGCGATGAGTCGAGAAAGTCCGGCTGGAGAAGTCAAAAGGTTTCCCCCAACCAGTCCCAACCGATCCGGCCCACCACGCAGTAGGTGGGTCAATATCTAGATAAACCTTACCCCATGAACCCGGGCACCCCTGCTACACTGAAAAAAATGGTATTCTAAAATACGATAATTTTATTCGTAAAAACGGTTAAAACCGGGACTGAAGTTCTTACGAACAAATTAACAATGTTTATTGGCGGGAAAATGTAAGAATAATTTGTTGGTATACGTACGAAATTACGTATACCGACAAATTATTCTTACATGTTCCCGCCAATAAACATTGAAACCCTGTTAATTTGTTCATAAGAACTTCAGTCCCGTTTTTACGAATAAAATGATCGTATTTTAGAATAACAGTTTTCTCCGTGTACATATGTCACCAAACATAGCGAACTACTTGGGGTCTCCTATTATAGCAGAGGTGTTGGTTATCGAATAAATGGTTCCCGAGGCTGTGATAACCATTCCTTTCACCAAAATGGTATATTTTCTTATCCCTGTAATCTTGGTACATACAAAGTTTTAAAATCCCTATGCTGCATTTTTCCCTTTACAAGAAAATTCGTGCATTTTCATAATTTAGCTGTATTGAAACTTTATGAAGTTTTTCCGAATGAACAAATATCCATATAGTATTTTTGAAGATAAAAAAAAACAGATTCGCCGATTTCAAGATTTATGACCTAATTAGTTAATTGCTTTACACCTGCGTAATTATCGGATAAAGGTAACCAACTTCACAATATCAAAGTCATTTGTATAAAATAACCAGAAGGTTAGTAGTGGTTCTACCATGGAGGAATTTGAGATATTAACATACTTACAAAAAAATATACTGCAGCTGTCATATGTGTGGCAAGGCTAAGGTTGTGTGCTATTAGGCTGTGAGGCTGTACGACATGTGATATGACATATAATGACATGTCGCATGACATGTATGATTTAAGATTGGGCAAGATTTATTGACGAATCTACATATAGCCAATTTTAAATGAACCAGTATAATGCGTTCAGAGAAATACTCGTAGTTACGACACATTATGTATTCTTATTTTTTTTAATGCACCACAAGAGTTCTTACCGCTGGAGTCAGTGGAACTATTAACATATTTGTTGTTTTTTACATGGTAGACATTACTATTTTAAATCCACTTTTTAACCTCACTAGAACAAGCGTCTGTTGAAGTTACCAAATCTACAAAGTAACAAAAATAACACAAAATAATATAGGTAAATCAAAATAATAGAAGAACAATATTGTTACAGATAAGTACCCTCTAAGCTGAAGGCGGCTAGTACATTATAACGTAAACATGTAGGGTGACCATAGTGTTGATATTTGATTTGAAATAAAAAATATACTATTAATTTTAAAAGGATTAAGATGAAAATTGTAAAAATATTTATGTAATAATTTAGCAGGACAATTTACATTTACTATAATACTCCCATTTTGTTATTGATATATAGTCACTAAACACGGCTAAAGTAATCTTAAGCAACGTTTTGACGAACTCACCAGGAGTTTATTATTTAATTAAAAATTTTATATTTGAATCATGTCAAATAAAATCAAAGTAATAACACCCCCCCCCCCCATACACACAAGCCCTGCTTATTTATGGAGGTACATCAAATACATATATTATGTAATTAATCACTGTAAAAAAAAATATATATATGTAATTTATGTATCCTTTTGTAACCAATAAAAAATAATTGTAAAAAATATATATATATATATATATATTGGTCCCTTAGAATTTTATTTATTACAAACTTATATTATATCTTATTCAACATTTATTTATAAAAATTGAAAGAAGGGAGACATTTTTTCATCTATTTGAGAATTTACGAATACCAGCATTTTAAAAATAATTAATTTAATGTTCAATATTATCTACAACATTTATAATACGAAATCCAAAGGATTTTAAAAATCAAACACTTAATGATTCTATAAAAATAAAGAAGTATTTTTATTGCAATTTATATGACGGAAATTCTGCTCAGACGCCTAGACATTTACATCGATAATTCATATTACCAATTAAGGAAACACTCGTGGAATTTAATTCAATAAGCATGTACATATCTTACTCTACATTAATTAACGCCTGCTTGTTAAAAAATGTGTTATTACAACGACTGTTTGTATTATTATATATCTCGTTTTAACATTGAATACCCCTGGACTATGATAATGCCTGTGAATGTGTCTGCAGAGATATCGAGGACAAATAATAATTCTGTCTCAGAGAACAACTTTCAATTTCAGCTGCACCAGTTAAACTACCTGGAACGTATTAAATAGTTTCGCTCTTAGATCAGATAATCACAATATCGGTCACTGTTAGTAATTAGTTGTTTATTGTTACATAAATAGATCGATTATAAAGTGACGTCCTTAACTCAGCACGTGTCATTCTCTGGTTTTTAGATAAAACGTGTGAGGCTCGTTGAAACAAAGACGGCAATCTCCAATTATTTTCATTTTGAGTTTTAGTGCAAAAAATGTCTATGAACCATAAAGCATAATTTTTGTTATTAATTGTTTCCATAAGTTACACTCTGTAACTTATGGAAACTATTGCGGGTAAATTATTTAGTTATTTTCAATTAATAGATGGATATTGCCGACTTTGTTCTGTTATCCTGCATTACCCCCATATAAATATCCTTATGTTCATTATCCTGCATTATCCATTTGAAGATTTGCCGTTATTGTTGCAAAACTAAATACATTTAGGTATTCAAAAATGTATATGTTACTGTCATTCATGGGCTCCGCACCCTTTGTAGCCCTTGATAGTATTTTTTTCTCTATCTAGGTGGTCGCAAAATCCATAAATTATATAATTACTTTTTCGTTGTGTGTTTTTGACAGCCGACGTTTTGGACAGCGTTGCAGTGTCTATCATCAGGGCAGATCCGGCAGATTCAACGATGTATGGATGGATCTGCCGGATCTGCCCTGGTGAAGGTCACTGCAACGCTGTCCGAAACGTCGGCTAAAGAAGGAGGTAGCGCAACACGGCATAACACCTCAAAAACAAACAACGAAAATGCTTTTGGCCGTGAAAATCTAAAAACGTATCTATATAATTACTAATCAATGAATAAAGAAAAATGAAAAAAACAATTTTTTTTGACTAATGGTGGAGATTGTCGTCTTTGTTTCACTACGCCCCATTTGATGAAATAGAACACATTTAATAACATAACGTTATTATCAATACATAAATGGCTGGTCGGTGGCTGAGATGGCATCACGTTAGGGTCCCGCCACCATTTTCAAAAGGGAGTGTGATATAAACTATTAAATGAACTAATTCATTAGAGATATCATTCAATAAAATTGCTTTACATACAGGAAGACATTTTCAACGTCACTTACAGACAGTTTAGCAACTATCTTTTGACGCATGTCACAAAATAGGAATACTTCTCCCTTTTTTTAGAAGTCAGTCATTGTCGCAATTTCCATATTCTCCTGTTACCATAATTATAAGCGAAAATTGTTGCTCGTGTAATGACGGAGGACTTAAATAACCGGTCAATTACGGTAGCTAAGCCAACATAGGTATGAAAAAATCTTAACTGTTAATTAACGCCTTAAAGTTAATATGAAGTATGATAAATCTATTATCTCAAACAGGGATTAAATCCGACAGACGTCAAAGGTTATTTTTAATATACGAAACATGATAATGGACTTATAAAAAATAACGTGATCATATATTTTTTTGTTTATTACAAAATACACAGAATATTAATCGATTAAGGTGTGAAATCATTTATTCAAAATTACAGCCTGTGAAATAATAAAGGTCATCGTTCATCATAAATAATAAAAACACTATCACGATGCTCGATTTATTACCAAACATTTGCCTATTATGCATTTTGTGTTTTCGCACAAATCGGTGTGCAATAATCCCATTTCTGATTTAATAGCTACAACATCATCATAAATGTGTTCGTACATAGTACATCCACAAGTGCTGCATTGTTTATAGTTAGGTAGGTTCTCTCAGTACTAGGAGTTTACCATTGTATGCGTAAGAAGATATTACCTTCGCGTTTTTTGTCCATTGAATTTGCTCTTCGAGTCGTGGTATGCAAATAAAACTCCGTAAGAGATTCGTTGTTATGAATATTAACAGGTTGTCAATTGAATTTTACTGATCTAGATTTTATTTATTCATAAACAAGCCTACTTAAAACATGTCCGTTTGTTGCATAAGTCGCTTATGTAATAATTACCTTGTTCAAACAAGTTTTCGTGTTACAAATGAATTCGAAAAGCATTTTCTTTGACCTATTGAGAGACCATTATCAAGATTGGGCTGCGGTTTGCGTCTATATATTGGTAAGAAATGCCGGACTTGAAACAATTTTAATGAGCTTTATTGAAAATAGTGAAGTGAAATGTAATCAAAGAAAGAATTATTACAGATTTATTTTCACAATATCTCAATTTCTAAGCCAAAGTCCCTTCGAGAACTTCGAAAGGATCCTATTTTAATGAACAGACCTATTTTATGGAGTGCATATTTTGTATGCACCAATATTTTATCTCGAAAATAAACAATGTTACAAAACAAGTTTGATACGGAAGTTGTAGGATTAGACGTTCAATAGATTAATCCTTCTATAGGGCATACAGTTTGATTAAGTAAAAACTCGCTTTACAGTCAAGCAGACATAATATAGGAAGTCGAATTATTATTATGAATACATATTATATTGAGCAAGGACATCAACTAGAGAGTTAGTAGATATGCTTTGTTTATAGATATATAAATATGGAAAATGCTGCTCGAGGAAAATCTGGATGGTGAAATAGTGCTCGGTGAAGCTGTCAATATCATGTTGAAATATGTGACGGAATATTTTATCGGTGCATTGTGCCACGATATTTAGCAAAGAAATCTGATATTTATATAACTAGAAGTACTATATAAGATATAAGAGCCGTGGAATAACATACAGTAGCAATAAATCTTCTTGTCTTGACTATAATTCGAGACCATTCCCGACCCACAAATATTTCTTAAAAAATGGTAAAACATTGATGCTAGACCAGAAAGAAAATAGCCAAATGAAGGACATAAGATCGATGAAGTAGAGAGATGATCTCAAGTCAAAAGATACCATGGACTAAAATAGTTCCTAGACCAAAAGGGAACAATTTATATGACACGGAGGAGTAGAATAGCAGCAATGTGTAGAGTAGGCAAATCGAGACGAAATAGTGTTTCGAGTAAATTATTTAGCGAATTGTTGCACATGTTCACCACCAATCCGAATGTTTAAATCAATTGAAAAAAAATTGTCACAAAAGGATAATAATATTGATCTTCTAGTTACTGATAATTGTTCGTGCTATATGGCTTACATTATAGTGTTTGATCACAAACCACCCGGCTTGCGGTACATTGCAGTAGAAAGTGCAGTATTTAGTTTTATTTATTAAACAATAATTGACATAAATCCGAAAAGGCTGACAATTAACTCGTAGAAGAAAATACAAACTTTTCCAGAGAGAACTACGCTAATAGTAATTCAATCAAGTCTTGATGAATTACTTCGCCAGCTTTGGAATGATGATATATTTATTCGCGATCAATGTTTAATGTAAATAATATATTATGTGTGTGAGAGAAAACCGTAGAAAGTTAAAATAAAACTGTCATGTTCATGTTAAGTTAATACTGTAGCAGATCATTAATACAAACAGGTAGATACTTTTACGATATCAGCCGTACTAATAAAAAAATACTTCCCAACTGTTTTAGTTGCACATTGAATAGAGACTGGGAAGGCATTCGATTTAAATAAATAAATAAATTAAAGTACTAAAAAAAATTGTCTTAAACTTGGCTCCGAAAGAGCTGGCAACGTTGCATTTCTGCAGATTGACACGTGGAATTCCCGTCTTGAAAAAGTGAGGTTATTTCGATTATATTGTTATTTAATTGACTGTTACCACGAGAATTTTTATAAGAATAAAGCTGTTTTCTAACGTCACACTCTCAAATGGCGAGCTTTGGTGCCATGAAATGAAATCAGCTGATTTGATTGAGCTCCTGTCTAAAATATGTAGGAAACCGCAAAAATTCGATCTCTGCGTCACTTCGATTATTATATAATATAAAGCACTAAAATAGTAAAAAATTGTCAAATTGGACGCAATTTATTCCAATTTTTACAACTATGTGTGGTAATAAAAAAGGTTTCTAATAGGGTGTTGAAACTCACACGAAACCGTGCAGTAAATACCCGGAATGATTATTGTACTCGTAAGTACAAATAATCACACGTAATTGGAGTAAATTGAACCATTTTTGGAGGCAGGATAATTTGTTTTTATCTTTAGAATTTTATAACTTGTACTGTGTTATAAATAGACTGCTGTTTAACATTTCTTCACAAGTTAAACGCATAAAGCTTCCATTGCAGATATATGTACTGTATATTCTTTATTATGTAAATACTATAAATTATCGCGTATAAAACAAGACTTGCTCCGATTTTGGTAATTTGTGGAAACCAGGAAGAATATATAAACTCTTAGTAAAACCGTTGTCATTAATCTTGATCTAGAAAGTCAAGTTTGGTTTCAACATTCCCACAGGTAAAAGGTAAACATGAAAGTGAATATGTACCAGAAGTAATCTTGAATTATGCTTATTGCACTTTCATGAACCTACTGAGAGACTAGTAACAGAGTAGAATACGTTTATTAACATTCATGAACATATGTATCTTTTGATATCTGTTAAACTTAGTAATTTACATTTTAGTATCGCTATTCAAATTTTAAATAAGGATAGGAGGTTTTTTGTTTACAATAGTGAAAATTCACGTGTCATCGAGGCGCTATTGCGTGCACCTCAATATCTCATCGAAACTTTTCCACTGTATCACGCAGGTAGCAGTGCGAAATTTTGGTACATTACAGTCATTCGGCATTGACATACACGCAGCTCACATTAAAAAGATACTTATAACACTATAGCGCTTGCCATACAATCCCACACAGACCCGCCAGACGTAAAAAGATCATGTGTTATAAGCGCGGTTTGAATCTTCGCTAATTGGTGTTATTTTTCGTAACCGCCACCGTCGCGATATCAGAAAAGTTATGCGATCGACCCTCCGCCGTAAAAAGGAGAAGGGGTCATTTTTAATACACGGAGCGCCGGCAAATTGACATATCTAGTATAAAGAAATGATATCCCATCGACCCCCTCCTCTCCTGCCTTAGGAAGAAATCTTTTATAGCTTACGTAGTCGGTAGAAAAGATACTTCATAACACAGTATCTTTTGATGTGAGCTTCGTGTCTGTACCGTGCTTTAGAGCGTTGTCGTCGATGAGTCGTTGCAAGCCTAACTGGACTAATAGGTAAATTGGGAGGTAAAAATGTCTCATCTATATATAAGACATCGAAGGGGGTAGTCTGAATTCCAATTTTGAAAATGCCATTTAAAACCTTTTCTGTATAATATAATATAGACAGGTACTTTATCACTTGTCGCAATTCTCAAAATAAACACTTCCAATTTTGAAAATGAAACTTAAATTCAAATCAAAAGTTTTAGAGTTCATTGAACTGGAGTCACAGGCAGGGTCACAACCGAAATTAGTATTTTTGATAATGTGAAGGTAAATGACCAATTATGAATTATTTTAAAAGAACTCTTAAATAGTGTAGCATCTAGTCTTTTTTTGTCAGTTAAATGCATTTTTAATGCTTCTTAGCACATTATAAAAATAGTATGGTTGACCTAAAATAGAGCGAATATCTCATCGTTTTCATGGCATCACTTTTTGAGAGTATCTGTGCGTTAGAAACAAAAGTGTATTTTTAGTTAGATTATCTATTGTTACATTACTGCTTATGACGTTATAACTTATAACATAAAAAAGAACAACAACCAATCTCATGAAATTTTCCCACAATTGCTTTTAATGAAATTTGTGAAATACGAATTATAATGACTGTCGAAAAAATATTTGACATTTGAGAAATGCGAGCAATTACAAATTACTACTGACATCAAAATAACTTTAAAATGTGGGAAGCAAAACGTTTGTGTTATAAAAAAATAATTGGCACTATTTCCATATAATATATAGGTACACACATGTTATAACATAGTTGAAAGTAATCTAAAATCAGACGAGTGCATAAACGTGACCATAACAACAAGTTTTTAGTTCGCGAAGGTCAGATACCACAACAAATATGTGAAAAGTTGTATGTAAATGTACCGCTCCTCAAAATAGAAACACTTTACAGCGTGTTTCACGCTCATACCGCGAAACTTTGGGAGGTGATTTTTCATTAACTAGACATGACTAAAATGTAGACATTTTTTTTCTTTAGTACCCAAATAAAAACACACATTTATAATTATTATTTCTGCCCTCTCGGTCAGCTGTTCTATTTAAGAATTTATGCACGAGGGTGTCCATTTTGTTTTCTAAACTAAAGCCACGATTACCCGGGACCATATTTATTACAAGTTTTTTTTTGTAATTTAAAAAATGTATTAAATTTTTTTCTTAGATATGTAACCACCTCAAAGTTTCGCGGCATGTGCGTGGAATACTGTGTATAATATAGAAGTCTTGTGAAAAACATGGAAGAGTAAGTGACGATCAATAATAATTATTAGTTATTATTTTCCACTGCTTCAATGTCAGAATCACACGGCATTACCAACGTGATCTTAGGTAGGTTAGGATTATTGTTCATATTGGAGAAGTCATCTCTTTCCCATCGTTTATAATCCATCACCGTGAACGTAAACAACGTCGGTATGTTGTAGGAACTTACTACATTTGATCAACACTGTCAGATATATGATTACGTTTACGCTACTTTCTTTACCTATCTTTGGTGCATGAGACAAAGAAAACGTGTAATTTATTTGAAAAACATATGCACACTTTCATAATTTAAAAATAATGTGACATATATGACAGCCTCCCGGGCCTTGACTAGCGATCCGGAGGTCGTGGTTTCAAATCCCGGCGTGCGCAAGTAAATTTTATTTGATTGATTTGTGTTTTCACAATTTAATAACTTAAAATAATATATGGAATATTTGCGGTACGTTCCACAGTTGAAGATACTCTCAGTACGGCTCTGGTGTAAGACCACTATTCAGAATTGAAATGTTCTTGAAATGGCTTTTGCCGTATTTGGTGACTAGATGTGAAAAGTCAAGTACTTCCCTACCTTCCTATTTTCCTTCTCATTACCCTCTTAACTTATATTCAGCATCACAATATACCCCAATTGTGGATGCCATAATGGCATTGACTCCAGATGATCGGGTGTAGTTGGTACTCTTGTGCGGTATTCAAATTTGAAAAAATGTATGTCACAAAGAAATGATCACTTTTCCTTTATGTAGTTATTAAAACGCTTGCGTTGAACCAGAAACAAATAACTGTGAAAGAAAGATATGAAATAAATTTAATGACACCAGAGCTCACCGTTCGAGAGATTTTATTGCTTTATACTAACAGTTATCTGTTTTTTCAAGATTTCTGTGAACTTATTTCATCATACGAGGTCACTTACGCTTACGTTAATTCGTAAAATTCAAAATAAATCATGCACTTTTTACGGAGATCGAGCCGCCTGTTTCGATTCATAAAAAAAACATCAAATTTGATCAAATTTTCAAACCTAAAACACATGATTTCACATTACCTTGTATTGCATCGCCATGCTTAAAAAGCTCTCAAATATGTAACATTGCTATCTATACAAATGTTAATATTTTTCAAGTTTTCTCAAAATTATTATCCGGGCCACATATTATTTTAAAACGATTATTTTAAACACGACGTTTGATAACTTATTGTTTTGCCGGCAATACTTGAATTTATGTGGTGAAATTCTATCTTTGATCGATAGAGAAATTAGCCTATCAAATTCTGATTTTGTTATTCAATAAGACTTTCACAATAAATTAAAATAAATAAACCACAAGTGATGGACTTAAAAAAGCTTCGACCAATAGAGGAAGGGTTATAGTAGGAAAATAGTAATGTAATAGGCAAAGAAGCATGACTCATTTCACAGAAACAATTATTTAGCGTTTTTACAAATACGAGTAGGCAACTTACACAGTTGATCGATTGGATATCAAATTTATAACATTAAATTATGTTCACATTTTATACGGAAAAAAATATTATTCATTATTAAAAGCGCTTTCCAAGATTTGTCCTTGAGTTCTGTGCATATTGTTCCTTGAGTTCTGTGCAATTTCAGAGTATTTTATCAAAGCAAAATGTAAAATATCATGCTTTTTCAAAAGTAGATTGTCAATCTGTCCTATAAGTTGATATATCGTAAAAAAATGTTAAATGGAAACAACAAGCCAAAACTGTATGTATTCTTAATGTGTCTTATATCGCCACGAATACATATACCTAATAGGCTTACAAATCGCTTGGCAAATGGAGTCTAGGGGTCACGATTTCAAGCTCAAAGGTGCTTTTAATTTTTTTTGTTAATAATTTAATAAGAAAGAAAAAAGTTAATCAATGGAAACTGTCACATATAATTTTAGCCATTGAAAAGTGGTTTCTTATATGCGTTCATACGTTTCTGATAAAAATAATACATTTTTAGGAGTTCACGCTTATATTTTTTATAAAATTGTTATTAAAATTTAATTTTAATTGTACTCGTATTTATAATGTACTTGTATTTATAATGTACTTGTATTTATAATGTACTTGTATTTATAATGTACTTGTATTTATAATGTACTTGTATTTATAATGTACTTGTATTTATAATGTACTTGTATTTATAATGTACTTGTATTTATAATGTATTTGTATTTCTAATGTAAAGCGATTGGTAGTAAAGACTAACCTAAAACAGTGATTTAGAATTAAGCTGCACCTTTCATAAGAATCATAAGATGAAGAAAAAAAAAATTCTAAAGAAAACAATAAATATAATACATGACGAATATATTGAACTGTTTTTCCTAATTACGGAAAGTAATGTCATTCGAATTTTTTTTTCTAAATGCGGAAAAAACTATTCTCATTTTTATTTCCTAAATGCGGAAGTAATTTTTTCTTAACGCATAATTTTTTTTTGTTATTTGGAAAAACATGTTTCATAACTGTTATTTAGCTAAAATGCGGAAAATGTGTTGCACTTACCGTCAATGTTAAGGTCTTCATTTTTGTAAACCGATTAGTCACGAAGCGTAAAGAAATTTCAAGTCACTCGGTCTGAGAGGAAAAACTCTAGACTGACATTCACCACCGTAAACCGTCTCACTATGGCGACTGAACCAATGGCGGAGTAACTACCTCTCGCTTGGGTTTTATACCTCTCCCTCTTCGGGGGACCACGTGACCGTCCTGGATTTTCGAAAGAGGGTGACCATACTGACCATGCTCAAGGTAAGGTATTTTTTTTAGAAAATTTAATGTTACGTGGTAGCAAAAAAACTGGACTATCACAAGGTTTCGTCTTATAAATCAGTATACTTATCTACAATGGTATATAAAAATAAATTTAATGCCGATGAGTTCGGTCGCTTACGCACAATACTAAAAAAAATATGTATCAGAATTATTGTGCACTTTACTATATGAGATATAGATATCTGATGAGAAATTACCCGATGATAAATTACCTGATGAGAAATTACCTGATGTTAAATTACCTGATGAGAAATTACCTGATGAGAAATTACTTGATGAGAAATTACCTGATGGTAAATTACCTGATGAGAAATTACTTGATGAGAAATTACCTGATGAGAAATTACTTGATGAGAAATTACCTGATGAGAAATTACTTGATGAGAAATTACTTGATGAGAAATTACCGGATGAGAAATTACCTAATGAGAAATTACCTGATGAGAAATTACCGGATGAGAAAATACCTAATTTTTCCACATTTCTCTAAAATAAATAAGTATTTTAAAATAATTTCACAATATTAACGATAAGTTTCAATCAACATTTAATCTCAGTTCGACAATAAATTATAAAGCGCTTTGTGATGCATTTTTACTTATCTATTTTATTAAAGAGGAATTAGGATACATTTATTTTCTTCATTTACATTAATAAAAGTTTTTTCGTTGGAAAGAGAAGATTTTTATCTTGCTTTCATAACAACTTTGATACGGCTGATTGTTGAACTTGTCATGAAAAATGGAGAAAAGCGATAAAATTTTTTAACTTTTAAACTTTTTTATATTTGATACTACGACTGTGAACAAAAACGTTATTAGTTACAGAAATCTTAACTCATAATGACTGGTTGTTAGAAAAAAACATTGTCTTATACTTTTAGTTAATCTATTGTAGCAAATCTCGACGTGACATTGAGGAATCAACTACTTAACACTTTCCATTATGTTGCTACTAAAAATTATAGATAGGCATAGGTATTTTTTGCTTTAAATGAGAACAAAAATCCGGATATGGATAAGAGGGAAAATGTGCTTCTTCAATGATGGGAGATTTAGGTAGCTAAGAAATGAAGGACTTAAAATAATCTTTAATCCCAGAATTTGAACAATTCATCAAATTTTAAAGATAATATAAAATAATATCGCCTACTTCAGCCCTCTGACCCAGATGTGTCGACTATATAACAAAATAGAGTGTGCTGAAGTAGATATTTTTGTCGATAAATTGCACGGATTCAGAAAAAAAGTTCTGGCGCTGTTAAAAAATTATAACTAATTATATTGTGTCAATTGTCTCTCTAATGCATGTCCCTTAAGTTTTGTATGCCTCTTGCCACTCATTGTAATGTATTACTTGAGTGATACTTTTATGATTTTTTTATAATTTTTTTTTGTGATGTTTACTTTCCTAATTGTGTGTGTCTGTATTTAATTGTATGTAATTGTAGATTTTTGTTATTGTACATTAACTGGGTTTTATAACTGGATTGTTAGACCAAGTCTATACTTGGTCTTACATCTGTAAGACCAAGTATAAATAAATAAATATTTAAGTTCTTTGAAAGACTTATTCAAGTTCGGTTATTATCGTAAGACTGTGAAACAACCGCCCCATAGTTTAATAATAACAGAACTTAAATTTTAACTTTGAAATTTGATGAATTGTTCTAATTCTGTGAAACAACCCTTTTATCTAATGCTTGAAGCGACAAAAACTCTTGTGGATTGCTAGTATCATAAAAAACATAACGCTAGCATCATAAAAAACAGCGTTTTTTATCTGAAATTCAATCATTTTGACTCGTTACTTGCAATTTCCATCGTAGGCTTTTTAAAAAATCTTTTTTTTAAAAAAGTTTTTAAAAAATCTTTTAAATTTACGACATTAACACAAAATACCATAAAGTTGGTTGCAGATTTTTCAATTGTTCGATAAAGGTTCCTTTTCCTAGTAAACTATGGTCGCCGTAAACTATCCCTTCATTTTTCACATTAATTCGGCAGCGTACCGAACACTACGTGTTACAACAACTGACCCAGAGATTCCAGTTAAAGGTCTCCAAAGGAGTTCATATTATGGTGATGTCGATTACAGTTAAGTCAAGAACCTGACGGGGGCTTCCTGCGACTTCAAGCCACAGGTTGTTCGTAGTTTTGGTGATCACGTATCCGTGGTTATGTTGGACATTCTGTCTATGGGTTACTTAGGTTATGGGCTACTGTAGTATGGGCTTCTGTAGTAAGTCTCCGGATGGCCTGTGGTTATGCATTGTTGCGGATATCATTGTTGTATCAGGCTCACACAATCGATAAATCATAATTTACCGATTGTGATGTAGTATGGAAAAACAAAGTAAGTGTGCCGGAGATCTGGGCTAATGCGTGCACCTATGGTGGATTAGCTATAGTCAATATTACGATCGTCCAGTTTATTAGTCAAACATCTCCAAATACTTAGTTTTGAGGTAATGAGTATTCAATATTGGAATACTCACCAGAACTCAACAAAAAACGATTGTGCTTTAGACCACACGACTGAAGTAAATACTTCTTTAGCTCCATCTGTATGTACATCCATATACAGGGTGTTAAGGTACGTACTTGAGTTACTTTAACCAGTGATTCCTGACATTATTTGGAGTAAAAAATTTAAATGAAATTTTGGTCTCCGGTGACTTTTTTTATGTAAAATTTTTTTTTTTTCAAAATATTTTTTCTTCAAAATCAAACAAAATTTTTTTTTTTCACATGACCTTATTGGTCACTCAGCCGAGTTACCGCCCCACCACTTACCCCGCCCCCAACTACCCAACACCTACTATTATTTATGTTTTTGTAGAAAAAAAAAAAAAAAAAAACATCAAAAATGTCACCGGAGACTAAAATTTTATTGACATTTTTTACTTCAAATAATGTCAGGAATCACTGGTTAAAGTAACTCAAGTACGTACCTTAACACCCTGTAAATATGTTTAGATATATGTATAAAATACATTAATTTTCTACAAATATTTATTTAAATTTATTATCATTCGCCTCGCCCGATCAAGCTGTGCTCATCGACATCCGCTCCCCCACTCGTTTGGCGCGTCGCTGGTATTTCAAAATACTCACTGAAATATTTCATGCACTGGCTATGAGAATGGCTCTCTCTTGCTTCTACAGTGATCCCGTTCGCCTCGCAAATCATTTCAATTTCCGTTACACATTCGCCATCTTACCCCCCAAGTCAGGCGTGCGTAAAAAAGTATTTACTTCAAAAATACTATTTACACATGTTTGTGTTTTACAATATAATATGCTTTAAAATAATACCGGGAAGAAAAACGGTCCGTTACATTAGTGTGAAATTTGGAATATATTTTATCAGTGACCCAGAAAACATCAACAATTTTTTTAATTCACTACAAGTTTGTCTGCGTTATAATTGGTTTGGTGATTTTTATGAATAATCTGAGTTTTGTACCAGATTAAAGATAAATTTTTACATAACATTTCCAGTTTATTCTGATATTGCCAATTAAAGATGCCTGAACAAGATGGAAAACTTGTCAAAATAATAAAATTAATGACCATTTGTGCTAAATACATTTGCATAAAGGAAACAGTTTTTATGACAAAAAAAAAATTACAAAACTAATTATACAAAAACTAGGCTGTATATTATAAGTAAAGAGGTCGATTCTAGAGAGATTCTTAATTAGTATCCTGAAAAAAGATTCTTTAAACAAACAAAAGAGACAAGAAAACACATGCGATATCTACATTTAAAAGTTATTTAAACGAAACCGATTCTAATGCAAACAGCTCTGAACGTATTTAATATAGAACGGAAAATGACGGAATATTATAGTGGTAGGATTTTGTGAATCTGGAAGTTTTTATTAAAAAAATTGCCTTTCAAACAATATTAAATTTTCCTTTCGAATGAACACCGTTGGTAAACTTGAAGAATTAAAACAGCTGTCCAAAATTAATTGTTATTATTTAAAAAAAATATTTTGCTGTCTACTTTATCGTTTGTCGGAATCGTTACAACAATTAGTTCCAATTTTGTAAATCTAATCCCAGTTCTAGTTATTGAACTGTAGTTACACAGAGACACACTACGCAAATTATTATTTTTTATATAATAATCAATAATAGTGACCCATAAAACATAGCTTATAAGAAGGCAAAAGGGATCCTAAACGGAGAAAAATGTTATTCTAAAATACGATAATTTTATTCGTAAAAAAGGTTAAAAACGGGACTGATGTACCTACGAACAAATTAACAGTGTTTCAATATTTATTGGCGGGAACATGTAAGAATAATTTGTTGGTATACGTAATTTCGTACGTATACCAACAAATTATTCTTACATTTTCTCGCCAATAAACATTGAAACACGGTTAATTTGTTTTTTAAGAACGTCAGTCCCGTTTTAACCGTTTTTACGAAAAAAATGATCGTATTTTAGAATAACATTTTTCTCCGTGTATAAACGAAATCGACAGCAATAATTTCTTACGTAAAATCGCGCAACAAGAAAAAACACTGCATGAACATGGTACCAACCGTGCCACAATCATTATTTGAGTAAATTATTAATTAATAAAGTTGTAAAAACATACAAATATTTATATTTTCAGTGGTAGATAAATATTATAACGTAAAACAAAGTTGAACTTTAATAAAATGGAATTACGTTACCAAAGTATTTGTAACGAGTTAATTGCTGATTGACCAATGATTTCATTTAACTACCTCTTGCCATTTAACAACTTATTCTCAATACACTGATATTCGTGGAATCATTATTTACTTAGATAAATAATCTTCTTACTAATATTATAAACGCTAAAGTTTGTATGGATGTATGTATGTTTGTTACTCTTTCACGCAAAAACTACTAAATGGATTTCAATGAAATAATATACAATAATATAGTTCATACATCAGAATAACATATAGGCTATAATTTATAGAGCTAGCTATATTCCACATATTAAAAATAATAATTATCTACTGTTTAATATAAAATGTCAAAATTTGAGAATGACATTTTGCAAAACAATGATTGTTAAATCAAAATTCTATTTTAGTAAATATTTAAATTAGTGAAATCATTTGAAGTACTCGCCTAATACTATGAATCGAATAAAGAATTTTAGATATTTTCAATAAATAGGTTAAGAATTTTCTTATGTTTATAGATGGGATCTAGGAAAAGAAAATAGGCTACTCGAAGTACTAATCCTGCGCAGACTACTCGAAGTACTAACAGTAGTAAGAGTAGTACATTGAACCCGTCTTCACATATAGTATTTATAGGTATAAATTAATTATTCAGAAGTATGTACACAAAATACAATAACAACTTTTCAGAAGCTGATATTTTTCACACAACATTCTCAACTCCACACGGGATGCCCTGAGTAAAATTATTTCCCTGAGTAAAATTATTTCCCTGAGGGCCTATGTCCTATATGGGTACGCCGTAAGAAGGGTCTTTTAATGGAAAGGATGGAGACTAAGTTTTGGGAAGCAAAAGGTAAGGTCAGTGTGTCCGGGAGTGATAAGCATACGCATCCATCCCTCCAACTGCGGTGCAAGGCGACGAGTCAAGAGAGTCCGGCTGGAGTGGTCAAATGGTCTCCGTCAACCGGTCTCTTCCGATTGGTGTGCAAACCCGAAAAAATATCTCCCCATGAACCCGAACACTCCTGCTAAGTCACCAAACCAGCGAACCACTTTGGGTGATTTATGACAGAGGTGTTGGATATCCAATAAATGGTTACCGAGACGGTGGTACCCATACACGCCTCCTAAATTGAAAACTTAAATTTTCCTCCCAAATTGATTACCTAATACATATTCCCTGTCCCATTTTCATTTTCATGTTCATTTTGATGATTTATTCTTGTTTATCTTTCATAATTTTTTTAACATTATTTGTTTTACGTATTATTTTTACATTCATAGTTTAAGTTGTTTCAGAAAATTTCACGCTTGAATTTCCTTTAAATTGTCATTCACCGAAAAATTGGGTTGTTTTAACCTCCGTCAGAAGAAATTTCAACAAAAATTTCATAGAAATGTTTCAAAAAATGAAAAGATTCTGTTTTTCTTTTCAAATTTGACACGCAATCACGTCTTCCTTTATTTCAAATACGAAATGGGTTGTTTCAACTCCAAAATAACGTTCGATAAATTTGAAAATTTCACTCAGTGTTTTCCGCCGAATCTCAATTTTGACGTCTGCGCATGCGCCTCCCATTGACCGCTAAACGTTCGAATTTGGCTGATCACACTTAAGAAATTAAAAAACCAACCCAATTGAATGACAATTTGAAGGAAATTCACACTTGAAATTTTCCAAAACAACTGGTTCTATGAAATTTTCGTTGAAATTTCTTCTAACGGAGGTTGAAACAACCCAATTTTTCGGTGAATGACGATTTGAAGGATATTCAAACGTGAAATTTTCCGAAACAACTGCCCCTAAGCAAATAATACATACATTTAAAAAACAAATTCTATCATTTAAATTTTGAATAAAATTACTTTGCTTGGACACCACTTCATTGAGTGTATACATGAACATATAAACTTAGCGGTTTCGGTTCAGCCTTAAACTTTCAAAGAGTTTCATATATTTTTATTATTCACAATTCTCCAAAAAAAAAAAAAAAGTTGTGTGGAAACTTCACTGGTTTATGCAACTCAGTAAATACGCAAGACGTTAAAAATGTGTATAGAACTGTATTTCTCGAATAAAGAATAATAAAATAAAATTCTAAAAAAACTATACAAGCATATATTTATGATTGTTTTCATATTAGATGTAATTTTTTTGTGGTATGATAGATACAGATCTTTAAATTTATGATTAAACATAGATAAACTACTCATTAACAGTATACAACCACCATAGAACCAACTTAAACTTACATTTAAATCAAAAGCTCTGCCTACGGAACACATTGTGATGCAGTAAATACATGTATCCGCCTCGCTTTTTGTGCAAATTTCCATACACATCGTGTATTAAGTGAGTGGGCAAGTAACAATATCGTATGATACAAGACTATTCTATTTCACATTTCTTCTTGCGACATCTTCTGTCTGCCATCCTGCAAGGCTCAGTTATAACAAAGAGATCTAACATTTAATAATATAAAAGTAATCCAATTTACTTGCAGATGAGAAAGGAAGGTAGTTTGATGCACTTTTAGCCCATAGGCCAAGGATAAGCAAGAGTCTAGACGACCTATAAGGTTTTATGTTTTTCATGGATTATTATTTCAACTGAGTTATTATGCCTTACCTCCTTGGATATTGCAGTGAGTGATTCCTACTGCAGCTTCTCGGAAACGTCGACCTTCGTATGATGCAATGGAGGAATACAAACAACTTTTCTCAATTGTTTGAAGTATAGAATTAGTAGGTCTCCTGTGTTGTGTGCGTTATGAATAGTGACATTTTTAAAAACTTTATCAGAATTGCGGTTTCAAGATCTAATTCATGAGTATTAAAGGTCAGGTTCGGATGGATTATTTTTAAGGATGCAAATCATACTAAAAATAATAAAAGTAACTAACTACATCATGGTTTTCAAAGTGTTGTTAAGATTTTTGCAATTTTTAGTATTGTGACGAACCACCTGTATCTAGGTAGACCTTGGTTCTTTGCCTAGATGTCTGCGGCTTTTGAAACACCAACTCCAATTTCCTAATTCACCTCCACTCAACCAGCCTTATTGACTTGAATAACATAAGCGTTGCTAAAAATCTAAATCTAAAAAGCTTAATCTAGGTTATCAAGTCCAAAAAATTTTACTTCTCAGCTCATTTTTCAGATACTCTAGCTCCTTAATAATTTAGAACTCACACACGGAGAAAAATGTAATTCTAAAATACGCACCTTTTATTCGTAAAAACGGTTAAAAACAGGACTGAAGTTCTTACGAACAAATTAATGAAAATGTAAGAATAATTTGTTGGTATACATCATTTCGTACGTATACCAACAAATCATTCTTACATTTTCCCGTTAATAAACATTGAAACACTGTTAATTTGTTCGTAAGAACTTCAGTCCAGTTTTAACCGTTTTTACGAATAAAATGATCGTGTTTTAGAATAACATTTTTCTCCGTGCATTATTACATATCTGCTCTTATAATGGACACTGTGGCGCTATCCGAAACTCTGGCTAAAGAAGGAGGTAGCGCAACACGGCACAATGCATAAAAAATTAAATCACCATAATGCTTTTGGCCGTGAAAATCTCAAATCGTAGCTACGATTTTTTTCTCTGAGGAACGGGCTACATCTATGTTCGTGTTTTTATCTCCCACTGGGGTGCTAGCATGGCTGATCGATATGAAGTTACCGACCGATTGTCGGTAACTTCTCCTCGTTCCCTAGGACAACTGCAGATCGCTAACGTACAACAGACAGTTAATATCGAATATATTAAGGACACTTAGTCATTCTGAACTGTCACCTATTTGCGATCTGCAGTTGTCGTAGGGAACGATGAGAAGTTACCGACAATCGGTCGGTAACTTCATATCGATCGACCATGCTAGCACCCCTGGATTGTTTGGCTCTTTGATACATTTGCTATCCTGTTTCCTTGACAATTTGGCTCTTCGCACTTGAAAGTCTACCCACCGCGACCCCTAACCTCGGCGATGAGTAGTAAAATTTAAATCAATTTATTTAATTAACCTCTTTCATAAAATACAGACTGGTTTACATAATAGGGGCCACAAATAGCTAGCCGGAGATACCGCAGGGACGTACTTACCTACTAAACTGTGTACACACGAGTATATCCATTTATTCATTTCGATTTTTCCCGTAATTATAGCAATATACCTCTACAATCTTTATTGACGCTGGGCCCGCTGGGGGCTACCAGCGTTGGTTCTGTCCTAGCAATTTTTTCCGCTACAGAAAGGCAATGTAAGTTTCGTTAGCGATAAGTTTTGTCTTCGTTCTTCGAAGTCAGGGCCGGCTCTGGGCCAAACGTCGCCTGGCGCTAGTAAAAACCTGAAGATCGGTGTGTTAGGTGTTGCGTTTTATCATCGCCTTGGCTCCTTGGTAAATCAGCGCTTGGAGCGGGTTATAAAAATATATACATGTAGATCAAGAAACGCTGAATCTTAATATACAAGTTTCATAAAGTATATATATAATAATAATAGAATTTATAAATCGTTATTTAAAAACGAACAAAACACCGTAATAATAAAACATGCAATTTTTGGTACGACTGAATCCGCATCCCCATCCATCCGCATCACAATGTTGGATTGAATCACCGGTGCAATATTGTATTCGTTAGTCTTTCTTGAAAGATTTGAGTTTTTTAATTGACAAAACTATTTATTTATATTCGTGTTGCTTGTGTACGGGCGCAATTAATTTATCTTAATGTTTCAAAGCACAACGTGTAAAAATTCTTTTTCCGTGAAATAATTAAACGCGCGCGATCTATAAAGAGTGGATTATGAATTCTTTTAGCATCACTCTAAAAAGAGCTGAAGTTCCTTATTACGCATGTACAGGACCGGCCCAGTAGGAAATAACCCATTGAACGCATTTCGAATGTTTCCACATGTGCCACAGTACGGAGATGTTAACATCGCAAACAAGAACCCTGTGCATTATGGAGCAAGTAAATTCACTTCGAATGCCTACGCATGTATGCATTAACATTAAACGATTAAACAGAAAAAGACACCGCTGGCAAAATGAGTGAAATATCGACACAGATTTGGTTTAACTAAACTTTTTTAGATTTTCACGGCCAAAAGCATTTTCATCAGGGCAGATCCGGAACATCGACGGATCTGCCGGATCTGCCCTGATGATGGACACTGCAACGCTGTCCGAAACGTCGGCTAAAGAAGGAGGTAGCACAACACGGCATAACACCCCAAAAACAAACAACGAAAATTAACTAAACTTGTTCTGAATTATCTAACTTTTAACTTACGGTATATCTAATTGAAAATTTTATGTCTTTATCTATGGTTAGGTATCAATACTTGCGAGCACGGTCAACGATTGATAACAGATCCGATTCCAATCGGCGGGGATTGATAAATTGAAAAAATGACTGGCATATTTATTGAACGGGTTGAATTAACGGAGCTCTTGAAATTGAAAGAAGCCGTATACGCGATCCATAGACTTAAATAATGTTAGACTTGTACAATTCATAACTGTTTTGTATATTAGCAATGTCTTCGGAGAGATCGATTTAACTTTTGTTGATAATCCAGTTGCAATTCGCAATTGATTCGCAATCCAGTTCTATTACTGAATAATTTTCACTTTTCAATGCTCATGGAGGTTATGCCACTGATCGTGGGTTTTACCAATGGAACATAAATCCTTATACAACTGGTAACTAATATACAACTGGTAACTAATATACAACTTCTTCTTCCTAGAATACTAATCAAGGCATTATAGCCAACTAGTTGTCTAGCTAAACCATTACCGCATTTCTCCATTGTGGTGATGCACAGGTGATGGAAAGACACAGTATTATTATAATGGTATTCCACCACGAATTATTAGTTTCAAAAATAGAAATATTAAAACGTAGGTATATATAAATGTGTTTTAAATTTTATACAACTGATAAATAACCAATAAAGATAGGTACACAAATCGTTGTTTATCAGTTGTGTAAAATTAAAACACGTTATTTGTAAGACCCTTAGTACGTAATTTTTTTTTAAAATCGCTACGTTATCGTGTAGAGTTTTACTACTCTACAAAATCGGAGCAATAGGCGTAACTTCCGAGGATTTTATATCGATATCCCGAGCACGGTGACACTGTTGACAGCCAAACCGATATTGACAGGGAATAAATAAGAAATCGACATACGCTGGCAACACTGACGGATCTGTCTACGGATCTACATTCATACATAAAAATTAAAAAATTCAAATAGATAGACAATTTCTAATTAAAATACTAATTTTTATATACATTGGCACTTCGTATGTACTTTTTGACGCTAAACGGGAGTCCAAGATCGAACGGAATAAATTGATCGCGACTTATTATTATTATTTTTTTATTACATTAGCTCCACACAGGAGGCCCTGAGGAAAACAATTTCCATCAAGGCCTATGTCATATTTGGGGATGCTGTGTGGAGGGTATTTTTAGGGAAAGGAAGGAGAGGAAGTTCTGGGAAGGAAAAAGTTATGAAGGGTAGGTAGGAATCTGGGAGTAAGTGTGTCCGGGAGTAACGGTCGGATGAATCCATTCCTACCATTACGGTGCACGACGATGGGTCGAGAAGGTCCGGTTGGAGAAGCCAAAAGGTCTCCATTAACTAGTCTCTCCCGATCCGGCCTGCGGCGCAGCAGGTGGGCCAATACATCCGCCGCCAAGACCTAGACAAACTTCACCCCATGAACCCGGGCACTTCGTACCACACGTAGCGAACCACTTGGGATGACCTATGGCAGGGGTGTTGGTTATCCAATAAATAATTAAGTACCCACATGAATCTCGTATGCTATTTCTTTTAATTTTAAAAGCTTAGTTAGTTCATCTCCATTTGCATTTGTTTTGCATAACGAACGACATTACTAAAAAAGTTGTATATATTGACAGTTCATAACGCTAACTGTCCATAGATAACGAATTTAATCAATATCTTATAGACATGGGGTTTTATCGACCGACAGTGCTAGACATCCAAGGATCTCATTTCTATATCTTCTCACAACGTATGCCTTGTTCTGACCTGACAAGTATTAAGTCGAGTGGCGAGTAACTCGCTACTTGACTCACCAAAAAGTGTTCGCACTGCCGTCGAGTAGAGCTCATGAGAAAGCGGCGCATCGCGACATGACGGGCTGCAACGTAATAAAGTAAATACGCTAATTAAGCTGATTGTAATGCTTATTTTAGAAGAAGTGGAAGAATAAATTAGTGAGATGAAAATAAATGAACTATGGCCGCAAAAATTAAGAATTTTAGAGTAGCATTTTCGCTCCAACGGGTCGACATATTGCGCGTGTCTGCGTCTACGAATGAACTGCGCATGTCAGTATGCAGGGACGCGTGGAGGAGGACTCTTCTCGGCAAAGAAATAGAACCAAATAGATTCAATATACTGAATAGATGTCTAGCCCAGTCTTACTTACTAATATATTTGCTACTCGACTAAAATACTCTCCCAGTCAGAACAAGGCATTAGATCCAAACAGCTAGCGACCCACGATTTACGCACCTCTGATATGACACTTTTTTTATCTTAATCTTTTTACATCAGGACACGGCATAATGATGCAATCTACCTCAGGTATATTGTCAGGTCATCTTAGATCTAGAAACATTTTTTGCTGTAAAACTATTTCACTTTTTGTGTAAAATGACTCAGTAGATTCTATTAAGATTATAACAAATTTGATGTGAGCTTGAATAATTTCAGGATTTGTACCGGCTAGTTACTGGAGAATGCGGATATCTAAATGTTGGATTTGGACTACCTACCACAAATGCCTTAGATGAATATAAATAAATACAATATAATGTGTACACAGTATGTAAGTTTGTAATATTGGTATTGTGTTCACCAAACGGCTTTGTACCTTATTTTAACCAGTCCAGTGGCGGTCCGTGACTTTTCAGTGAGCTAGAGTGCTAAGATTTTAAGACCAATTAAAAACGTTGAATCTTTACGTATCGTTAAATTGTTGTACATATCCCTGGTTAGAAGCCTAATCGAACATAACTCAATAGTCTGGTCGCCCTTCTACAAAATTCATATCCATAATATTGAAAGAATTCAAAGAAAATAACAACATCCCTTGGTAACCAATATACAATATTTATGTATTTGACAATAATTTGAATTTGGCAAACTTTAAACGCCGTGTGTGCGAACTATTTCTACTTAATTCATAAAATATTGTAAATACAAATTTTATACATTTTTATTAATACATATAATTTTGTTTTGGAGGACATTGGCAGGCTATCTATTTTTAAATTATTTATATTCTGTATTGCCTAAATTTTGTCGACTCATATTTTATCTAACCTATATTATGTGTCTTTTTATTTTCTGTTACTTACCTGTATTTTTATTCACTTCTAACTCTTCACTGTAATTAATCAAAACACGTATTGCTTTATGTATGTAAAAGCCCTATGGGCGTTTAAATATATAAAAAAAATACAAATAAAGATTGAAAAATATAACATTAAACGTTGAGGAATTTTAGTGTGCCTCCCAAAACCGAAAACTCTTTATACAAAAAATTGATTTTGAAAAAAAAACATTTTCACCTACAATAACATTAATAATGTCGTATTTTTCAATCTTCGCGGTCCAGCTCCCAAAAAGCTTTTTGTTTTACATTAGCTCCTCACAGGAGGCCTTGAGGAATAAAATTTTCATCGGGGCCTATGTCATATTTGGGATGCATTGTGGAGGGTCTTTTTAGGGAAAGTAAGTTTTGGAAAGGAAAAAGGTATGAGAGGTGAGTAGGAATATGGAGGTTAAGACGTCTAGCGTCTAGGAGAGACGGACATATGAATCCATCCCTCCCACTGCTGTGCAAGGCGATGGGTCGAGAGAGTCCGGCCGAAGAGGTCTAGGTGATCCGGCCCGCCAGGCATTAGGTGAGCAAACCCATTCGCCGCCAAGGCCTAAGTCACCAAACGTAGCGAACCACTTATTTTATTTTATTTTTTTATTTTTTAATTTATTTTTTATTTATTAGTTTCAATAGCAATGTTTGTACATTAGTAGGTATAAAGTATAATATAAGTATAATTTTTTTGTCTATTTTCACAGTCCTCCTCACTAGGGTTTCCTGTTCTGAGGCGGCCTGTAGTTTTTTTTAAACTTTTGTATTTAGTTGCGAATTGTCTTTACATCGTCTTCATAATGTTTGTAAGTTGATTATTGCTTTGATCTCTCAGCCATGTTTTAACTTTTGTTTTAAATATACTCATTTCCTATATATTTTTGGTTTGATTTGGTAGAGCATTGAACAATTTCATAGCGTGGAATTTATTATTTCTCTGTCCAAAATATGTGTTCCAACTGGGAGTAACCAGGATATTTTCGCTTATTGCCCTTGTTGAGTATTTATGTTGAGCAGTGGAGTATTCAGATTTTTTTTCCGTTTAAATAAAATATTTTTGAATGAAGTTTCTGTATATTGTAGACATAAAAGTTTTTGAATATTTCTTCTGTCGGAGTTCTAAGCGGAACTTTCAGTATTATCTTTAGTACTCCTTTTCGGCCTATATTGAGCCGCTCTGTGTGAGTGGTCAAGGCAGACCCCCATCCAGTTATTCCGTACTCCATTTGTGACTGACACAAAGCATAGTAAACCTTTTTAATATCATTTATATTGAGGACATTGCGGATGTTTCTAAAGAAGTATATGTACCTGGTTAGTTTTTTTGTAATTATATCAATGTCAGAGTTCCATCGGAGATTATCATCAATTTCAATTCCAAGATATTTGATGCTTTTGGAATGTGCTATTTTAATTTTAGCTATACAGCGAAACAAATGGAAAACCTTTATAATTTACAAGTAAATGGTTTTTCTCAATTATGGATTTTGAAAACTCGCGAAAAGTCCCGAAGTTTCTAGTTTTAGGACGAGTTTCTTACAGTTTTTGTCAGTTTGGGGTAAATGTTAATATTTATCAAGAAAAAAAAAACATTTGTTTATTTCTTCAATAATTCATGAATTCCGCTTACTGGTGTCATTTTAAAATAAATGAATATAATTGGGTAAGCACCATAATTCTTTGTCATGGTTAGTTTATAATTACATTAATTACGAATGAGTTTTAAATAAGTACCTCAAATATTGTGTTTCATGCCTCTATTTATTTATAATGTGCACTAAACTGGTAGGTACTTACCCGAATTCATGGAAAATAAGCGCCCATTTTTGATGTAAAATACTCGTAATTAAAAAAATAAAATTGTTTCCTACCTGTTTATCGGTGTTCAATTATAATTTTTCTTAATATTGAAAAAATTGTTTTTTTCTGAGAGTTTTGATTTTCAGGAAGAACTCAAGATACAACATAATTAATTGATGAGATGCTCTGAATATTATTATTGCCTATTCAGGAAGGTATTTTGTGTCATTTTACATTTAGGGAATTTCTTAAATATATATTTTTAGAAGAGTTTGTGTATGCCGCATATATAATTAATTATTTGTTATAATATCTTAGGCATAGGCTACACGTTCAATATTTATCACGATCCATATCATGATGAATGGAATGATGGATCACAATATGAATCACAGGATTCAAAGGTCGATTGATTTGAATTCTGAATTCCAGTTCGTGTTAAATATTGAACGTGTAGTCTATTATGCATCAATATTTATCACGATCCGTAGCTTTACGATATGGAATTCAAGAATCCAGACATCTAAGACAAATTTTGCGATCCGTCGATAAGCTAGCCTACACGTTCAATAATAATTAAAAAAATTACGATATTTGATAAATATTGACGGATTACAAAAAAATTTGAAAGTCTAGGGTTCGCCTTTTAGGGTATAAAGTCCGGCTTTGTTAGGGCTGTTTATACGATCCATATTGATAAATTTTGTTTCAATCACTTTTAATAAAGAAATGTCAACATGTTTCAAACAAAAGGTATCTTCACCAGGATACAAGGTACTCGTATATTGATAATTAAGACAATATTACAAGAATAGGTAATTGTTTAATATTCTATCATTAGTTTATTTTAATAAAATTCTTACAGTGAACTGCGCTGCAGATCTTACTTCCTTTCTTCCTTACCGACCAATGAGAAAAATAATTTGTTTAAACCAAGCCCTTTTCTAAGGATATATTTTGCACCAGTATCCCCAATATTTATACAATGGCCACGCCACCGACTGCAAATTAAAAAATGTCTATTTATTAAAACTTTATTTTCCAGACCTCATTGTTATTCAACTTTTCGTTATGCGGATTTTTTCAATAGATATCTCCTTAATTAAGCATTCTAGAATTGTCTAGACTTACGTAGCTTTAAAAATTTCAATCAACATGTTTTGTTTAGGTTTTGTAGTTTACACATGTACAAGCTTGCATGAGCGTAGGAACTACGTAATAAAATTGTAACCTTTTAAAATTCACGAGAAAGTAATTTGCATAAAAGACAATCATAATGATTTGTATGAGACCATTCTTGCAGACAACATTTACTATAAACATGTGTTAAAATGCAGTGAGATACGAGTATGTCTATATGCAGGCATTTTGTGAATCGTAAACATACCAACGTACATACAAAGTTGAAATAACGATGACCAGGGATGGATTAAGAGATAAGCAAAATAAATACTTGCTTTGGGCAACAAGTCTACCCAATTAAATTCTAAGTTCCAAAAATATATTTCCGAAGTTTTATTTATATATATGTAAATATAATTTTGTAACATAACTACTCAATCCCTCACTATTTCCCATCTTACTGTAAATCTACTACCGTACTATCATTTCGTAAAACAATAAATCTGTGTGCTTCGTAAAAAAATGTACACAGATTGTAGGTAAATGTTTTTTTTATTTTTTTAATAGAGAATACCTCACAAGAGTCCCAACTGCTTCCGTCTAGAGCCAGTGAGACTATGGCATCCCCAATTGGGGTATGTTGTGAGGCTGAAGGTAAGTTGGGAAGGGAAGGAGATGGGAAAGAGGAAGGTGGGGAAGTACCTGGCTATTCAGATCTAGTCACTAAACACGGCTAAAGCCATTATTAAGCAACGTTTCAATTCTGAATGGTGGTCTTATACCAGGGCGATTCTGAGAGTATCTTCCACTCTTATACTGAGAGTATCTTAATGTAATTATTTTGGTTGAATTTCTTCATCAACTTTGTAAAAAAATTTCCTTACTTTTTGTTTTTGGAAGAGTTTTTTGATGTCCACTTGTCACTATGTTTTTAATATTAACATTGGTTTTCTACGCGTCTATTATTTAACACACTAGTAATTTAAAACTTTTTGAAACCGGTAGCTAATTAAAAAAAAATAAGTAACAAGTAGTGTACATTGAACAATAAAACTCTTCAAAAACAGAACAACGTAATTATATTTAGCAAGCAGCGCCAGCTTTGAAAAATTAAATTACTTAACCACTCGAGCGTTTTTTGCCACAATATGGTCCTATTTCTACAACCACGGATTGCTTTGCTGCCATAATGTGGCAAATTTTTATTTTTGTGTTTTTTTATTAATTCGACCATATAATATATTGTACATTCAAAATATAAGAAAATAAATATTCTCTAGTTTCTGTAAAATGTTTTAAAGTTAGCGGTGTAATAATAATTGTTTTATGAATCTTACGAATATGTGATAACAAACAAAAGACATGTGAATTCATTGGCTACATAGAACTACAATCAGTTTGTATGTCTCTATATTCAAATTCGGAGATATGATTTTTTTCATGTGGGTGAAAAAATTTCCTTTAGCAATCTGAGGAATTTTTTTTAAATTGCTCTGTCGCTCCAGTGGTTAATTGATATAAAAAAATATAACAGGATGCCGTTATTTAAAGGTGTATAAAAATGTTTTTACTTTCTATGAATCTGGGTGGTATCCACAGTTTTAGAGTATATCGAAAGGGTAGCTTAACTCGGCCCTGACGAAAAACAAAAATCATTAAAAAGAAATTAAATGATTCCGAATGATTTAATATCTGAACGATATGGACTTTTTACTTAAAAATTAAATTTCACCACACATCATTACCTATAAATTATTATATTTGGCAAAATAACGGTGGGGTTTATTTGATGCACAAGATGTCCTTTACCTGCATTTAACCATTGTGTTAATATAATCATACGATTAGTACACCTGTCCTATTTCTTTGAAAAATCACAATCATTGTAATAATAATTGACAATCCTTCGCAACACCGAGTCTGGTAGACATAATATTAAACTGTTCAATGGTTCATTGAACTTCAGGACTTGTCTATGCGACAAATTTGTAAAAAAAAATACAAATACAGTACCATTTTAAAAGCAGACGCCAAGTGCAAAGGGTCGATTGAAAATTGAATTGCAAAGGAAGTCCGTAGAAGTAAATGGTCTAAATATTTCATGTGAAAACTGTTTGAATTCATACCAAACTTTTTTAACATAATAATAATAATTTTTTTTTATTCCAGGATGTGTGGAGGGTAGTTGTAGGATAGCGGATGTGGATAGGATAGTCCCGTCCCATATAGTTGTTATACATATTTATATATGTTATGTTCTGCTTATTTGTGTCGTAGCTCACTAGCCCACGATGTCTTCTAATTAATAACAACGTAAGTTCGTTTACTGTTTATTGCGAATGATAGTAAAGACAATGGTATTGTACGTAACGTCTGATCACAGGTATTCTCTATTATGGTCTGGCCGGCCGCGACGCGCTCCGACCGCGACTGCTTGCCAATGCGCTCATTCGGGAATCTTCGGCTGTACCGATCATCCCCGAACGAACGTGGACTATTAAATAGGTACACGCTTATAAAAGATTCTAAGTAAAGAAACAAGCACATAAAATAGAAGAAAAAAAATACTGAAAAATAAATAATCATTTATTGTGTAGAGCGTGATCTGGAGTGAGCTCGGGCCCAGTGCTCACTCAGGAGTGGCGCTTGGTGCTGGAAGGCTGCGGTTACCACCATATTGTCGGAGGCCATTAGCCGCATCCTGGCTCCTGTGACCTGGTGTCTCTTCTTGCTGGTGTATCCATTCAGTCCTATCTTCGTGAACAAGTCAGAATTGTATCGATCATGCTCTTTTGTAAAATTATTTGAAGGTACTTATTCAAAAACATTGATGCTTATGTTGTGTTTCAGATTTTCTTTTCATAGTTTTTTTTGTTCATACGTAACTTTTTTTATACACTTAATTGCAAATTTTAGTTTTAAAAGTATTTTTATCTCCAAATTTATAATTTTTTTATTAGTTACATAATGAAAGTGGTCGCAATATGTACTGGATGATTTTATTTCATTACCGTTTCTTTAAACCCTTATTCATGGCATTTTTTCAAGGGACGAAGCTTTAATATCTTATTTTGTAAGAGTACTTTCATTAAAGCTATAAAAAAGATAACAAAATAACTTATCAAGATATTATAAATTCTTTAAATGTGTTAGGGCATGAAACATTCATTTATTTATCATAGATTCTTACAAATGTTTACGTGAGAACATTCTAGATATAAAAACTCAGTTAATACACAAATATGTACACATAAAGATACAAAATTATATTAAAACTCATTCAAATGACAAATAATACAATGAGGGGCACGAGAAGCAAAAAGAGACACGGGTGATACAAAATATAATTTTTTTAAATTTTATAAGAAAAACTTATTTCTAGCTTTTGAATATTATTGAAGAAGATAACACTAATAATCTAAATCAAAATATGGAAATGAACAAGCCACAAAAAATTAATTGGTAAAAGCGCCCGTCGCGGAAAGACGAGAGGTTCTGGGTTCGAGACCCAGTTGCGACCGCTATCTTTTATTTTTCTGTATCTTGTTCATTTTCATATTTTAATTTAGATTATTGGTGTTATCTTCTTGTTCAATGATATATAATTTTTTGTTCATTATACCATAGAGTACGGCATTATTACAATCAGTAAAGATCTAAGCTAAGTTACTGGTATTCTCAAGAAAGTGGGCATCGTCATCACCATCTATCTAAAAATGTGCAATTTAGAAAGAAAAAGTATGGAAAAACTCGACCTATTAAGCTTGAACTATCCGATTCAAATACCAACAATTGTTAAGTATTTTTGAGAAATAGCAGATATTGTTTCTCAATCCATATAAATTATCGACGAAAGTGTCAACTTTGACACAGATACGTTTTGAGATTTTCACGACCAAAAGCATTTTCGTTGTGTATTTTTGGGGTGTTATGCCGTGTTGCGCTACCTCCTTCTTTAGCAGACGTTTCGGACAGCGTTGCAGTGTCCATCACCAGGGCAGATCCGGCAGATCCGACGATGTCACATTGGCAAAATGCTTTTGGCCGTGAAAATCTAAAAACGTATAGATTTTATAATTCAAAATAAATAAAGTGTGTGCTTATTTACTTGGAAGCGATACCATGTCGCCAGCTTCAATCCACTACGAGCTGGTAAATAAGCACACACTTAACACAAACAACTACACATCGTCGGATCTGCAGGATCTGCCCTGATGATGGACACTGCAACGCTGTCCGAAACGTCGGCTAAAGAAGGAGGTAGCGCAACACGGCATAACACCCCAAAAACAAACAACGAAAAAAAAACTTTAACACAGTCTATCTTATTATACAGTCGACAAATACGAAATGGTATGCCTTAAAAATTCACTCTCACGTTACGAAGCTTAAAAGCCAAAATAAAGGAAAGTTCACATGGTCTCTGATTCGTGATCTGAATATTATTTGGATCGATGACACTTGTTATTTTCACAGTAGAATAATTATGACGTCACCGCCATATTGTTCGTGGAGGTGTAAAGGAGAAAATCTACATCTTTGGTGTTTATTATTCTAGGACAGCTGCTCGCAGTTAAAGCTTCATCACTCTCAGATAGTTGTATGTAGTTGAGTACACTTGATGCAACTCAGAATCGTACTAAGGTATCTCAATACCCAAGTAGATCGAGTTAGAATGAAAATAAAGAAAACATTTTTTCAATATATATAATATGTTGGAGAAACCAAAATATTTTTAGTAGATGATAAATATTATGAGCCACATTCTGTTTTTAGTTGCAGTTATTTTATTTTTAAATGATAAGTGGGTACAAATTACTTTGAAATATCGTTCAAGTAATATCTGTCAATTAGGAGTAGAAAACGTATAGAAGGGAGCCATTGTTCTTTAAATGGCAACACTAAAATTATAACACATGGTGGAAATGAAAAGTTTTATAACCTACAATTTTATAAAACATCGAAAAAACATAAAAGTTGGAAAAATATTTTTTCATTGCTATATTAGAATTTATTTTTTTTATTTCTATATAATATTACAGCGTTCACATAAAGTTATTAATATTTATACATAATAGCTAATAACATAATTTATGAACTTTTTGTTGTGTTGTGTGTAAGGTAGGTTAGTGAATGTGAAACTGTGGTTGGGTAATGTTGTATGTTTCGTGAACACCTCACTGGAGAACCTGTGCTGAGGTGTTTACGTGGTTATGTTTAAGTGTGACAAGTATTTATGTGTTGTAGTAGAAATTTTCTTCTTTATTTATTTTTTAAATTAGTGATTATTTTAAACTGTTTATAAAAAAAATATGTATACATATACACACTTAATATATATATACACACACACTTAATATATATATTAAGTGTGTGTATAGTTGGTATATTCTCGAAAAATTATCTTAAAATTAGAATTGCATGAAGGTATGATATACCTTTGCAATTTCATATTAACACAATGAAGAATAACGTTATTGTAGTAAAATTAGAAGTACAGTTTAGAAATTGCTCACATTTATTTAATACCAGAAGTACTCAGCGTTGACTGGTCTTGGGATCATGTCCCTAATTTTAAATATGAAGGTACACGGAGAAATTTTTTATTCTAAAATACGATCATTTTATTCGTAAAAACGGTTAAAAATGGGACTGAAGTTCTTACGAACAAATTAACAGTGTTTAATTTTTTTTTGGCGGGAAAATGTAAGAATAATT
Organism: Limnephilus auricula; assembly: GCA_951813805.1. Taxonomy (NCBI): domain Eukaryota; kingdom Metazoa; phylum Arthropoda; class Insecta; order Trichoptera; family Limnephilidae; genus Limnephilus; species Limnephilus auricula. The sequence continues at coordinate 8,813,514 of OX638401.1, forward strand.
TGTTGGTATACGTACGAAATTACGTATACCAACAAATTATTCTTATACGTTCCTGCAAACAAACATTGAAACCCTTTTAATTTGTTCGTAAGAACTTCAGTCCCGTTTTTAACCGTTTTTACGAATAAAATGATCGTATTTTAGAATAACATTTTTCTCCGTGTAGTTAACTCATTCAGATCTAAATTTAGTGTAACTGAACTCACCGTTAGCGATTCTACCTTTTTACCTACTGTTAAATTAAAATTTATGTCATTAAGTACTGGTATCAACAACAGTGATTCTTCAATTTAATTTTATTTTCTAAAATAACCAAAATTCTTTTTTTTTTAAATTCCGGTTTTACTATTTAAATAGTACTATTTAAAGGTTTTATCGAATATAACATACAAATTCTGTGGTCGCCGATATATTGAATGCGAACCAATTGGATTGGAAAAAATAAATACAACTATGATAGCCAACCATATTGTATAGATATTATCCGTGTAAATAAATTAAAATCAAACTGAAGGTTATATTTACATTCTGTTTGACAGATCTATTCAACTGCAATGACATGCACTGTATATGTAGAATAGTGTAAGTAACAATTTTTGTAAAAGCATTTTTTCAATAAATATTTTCAGTTTTATTTTAATAATAACGTATTTTATTTCAATATTTGCAAAACGTAATTTTTAAGTGTTAGCAGATCATTTCTAAATGTTACAGATTTAAAATATGATTAAATAAAACTTCACTACAAACCAGTCAATTTTTCAATGTTCGCCTATTAACGTAAGTTATATCGATTGAAATCCTTCAGTCCTGTTTTCTTCCAAACAACGTTGAAAAACGTTAAAAATTACCTCCTTGGCGCCACTTTTTATGATACTTTTTTTGGTGAAACTCACAAAAAATTTCAACTTAAATATAATTTACAAAATACCTAAAGCATAATACGATTGATTAGTTACAATTAGGACAGTTAAATTGATGTTGTCAGCCTACAAATTTTTTAGTTCAATTTTTAATGTTTTCTACTTTTATTTGACAAAGAAAGCGTGAAATAGAACAGACAAAGGAAGTTATTAATTAAGGTGTTAATAAATTAATAATCGCTTTTGATACTTTATTTTTAATTTTAAAATGACGATTGAACAAAAACTAAAATTGAGATTGGACAATTAAGCACTCAGGCGACGATGAGTAAGTAGGAATTAGTGTTAAGTCCTCACAGGCCTGTTTAATCCACACCTGCTTAGACCTCCTGTCATGGTATTTGCGTAATGTTACTAAAGAAAGTGGTGCTCTCGTGAATATCGCACATTTCTACGTCTGCACAAGGTGCTCTCACAACCGTTGTGTCTACATGATGCATACGAGCAACAGCGATGTGTGATTGCAGTGCGGTGCATACCACCGGACACGGGGCCAACGAAAGCCCGCTGAATTCATTCCCCGGCGGGACTTATGAGGTCCACAGGGGACTCCTGAAATCCTGAGGCTCTAGACTGAATCACAGGCCTAGATGTCCTCCTCAAACCACAATACCATACAAAGGAAAAATATTACATGTTGTGCATCAATATTCTAAACATATTTGAAAGCTTCCTAATTGCTTCCAAACTTAACAAACCCACATTTCATAATAATTACTCAATGCAATGAGATCAAATCTCAGGTTTTCAAGTATAATGCTAAGATTTTCTTTTTCGTTGCTTTCGTATGATGTTCAGAGGCGAATGATATCCAATATAAAAATTTTACTACGTTATTCTCATTATTTCTGTAAATAAGTACATCGTTTCTGGAAAATCAGTTTCTGCTTTTAACGTTCTTCCGACAATTCTGTGCATGAATAACACATACCTACCTACTGAACTACTGCAAGGAACTACTGAAAGATACACATTTAGCTATTTTTTAATCGTTATTACGTGTACCAGAACCACAATATCCACTACTAACTACGTACCTTATCGAATATTTAAAAAAAAAAAACATGTTGTACGTGTGCCCTTATTATTTTTTTATTGCTGTTTTTATCGCATCGTTGATTTCATTTCCCGAAACAAGACTCTTATTCTATCATTACCAACACTTTTATTGATATAAAACACATTGTAGTAAACAATACTCAGGAAGAAATTTTGATAAAGCACAAGCAGTAGTAATGTCATACAATTTCCGTGAATACAGGTTTCCAATAAAGAAAATCTTACACCTACCCAATGTGTTTTCTTACATTTTTTGCTATTTTATTTTTGTACCCAATCTCTGGATATGTTTTTGATCAAACACGCCTACTTGATAATAGCTGAAATACCTTACCATACGCACAAAAATATCCTTCAAATTGTACTAAAAATATAAGTTGAAATCGAAAATGAAAATTAAGTAGGTACTTGTTGCAAATTTGGATCTGCCTACTAAATTTATCGAAAGAAGTAGCCTATCTTCTCTCTTCATCAATAGCATACATTCTCATTGACTGATACCAAAATTGTAATAATATTTTTTTTTATAGAAATTAAATACCTCGATGATAACAGATAACAAATAAAAGGAATAATAGCAACACCTCTCCATAAAAATATGAAAGAGACAAAGACGAGAAGATAAAAAGCTAAACTAAGTTTACCGGTCGCAACCGGGCTCCGAACCTAGGAGCTCTAGCACGGTGAAATCGATTACTCTACTATATTGGATCGATAGGCGTAACTTCAAATGATATTAGGTCAATCTTCCTGGCACGGCTTTACAGCTGACAGCTGAACCTATAATGACAGGGATTAAAAGAAAAATCGATATACGCTAGCAGCATTGAAGGTATTTTCTCTGAATTGACACTACTAAATTGTCAAACGCCAAGCAATTACGTAAAAATATTAATAAATTGGTAATGTTGAACTGGAATATTAACCTTAAAATAACTCAGGTACGGGACATACGTCATTCCTATGTCTACCTACGTTAAATTATCGTGAAAACAAGCTTATGTGTCCAAGCGGTTAAAATGCACTGGCAGTCTGCATATGCTTTTTGACACTAAACGGGAGTTAATTAGTTATTGAAGTCTTTTTGATTTTTTTTTAAAATTTGATTACTTCTGAGATGCAGTATTTAAAGTGATTTTTCACAAAAAAACGGCGCTCTACAAATCATTCAATTATAAAAAATAAAAAAAATTAAGTCAATGGATCGCGTAAACGACTTCGTTAATTTCTAAGAGCTTCGTTAGGTCAAAACGTTAATTAAATAAGCCAGTAATTTTTTATAACGAACGACGTTATTAAAAAAATGTGTATATTGATAGTTAATCGAAACTCATCTGATACTATTTTACAAAAATTTCTCAATCGTCCGTCGAAATACCGTTTAAAAATCGAAGACCGTGATCGCAAATATTAATAACTGACCCTTAGGTCACGGATTTAGCCAATATCGTATTGATGTAGGGTTTTATCGATTGACGATGCTAGACCTCCAGATCCTGTCTGGCGTCTCTAATAATTGATGTGTTGCCTCCTGAAAAAAATTTTGCAATCACATCAAAACGATGGCATTAAAAAAATATGCGTTATAATCATGGATAACGTTAGTAATTTAAACATTATGGCCGCACTTGAAGTGAAAAATCACAAAACTGCGCTATACAAATGCTTTGTTATTAATAGCTCAATTGCAGAGATCCTAGGGCCGGTAGGACCGCTACGACGGCCTCCATGGTCGAGGGATAAGGCCTCGACTACCTTCGGTTAGCTCGCGGGCGTAAGCAAATAATTTTTATTTGATTGAATTATATTATTTCACAATTTAATCATTTAAAATAACATATGGTAAATTTGCAGCATGTTCCAGAGAGGAAGACACTCGTATTATCGCCCTGTTGTAAGACCATTATTCAACATTGAAACGTTACTTGAAATGGTTTATATATTAAAACAAGACGTCACACCTTCAAATGCAGTTTCGCTGAGCTGTTCCGGGCTGCAGATTATTGATATCCTACCTCCGATAATAGAGAATACCAGAAAAACGGTTTGAAACTTTATTTAAATCAGTTTCCGGTATCCTTCCTAAACATGAAATCACAAGCACCATCCTACAAATTACCCAACAATCAACTCATACTAACACCAAGCCAATTTACAATCAAGACATCCACAACCACAATACTCGAAATAACAATAAAATCCGCATTCCTCAAACACACACTACAAAATATGGGATAAAATCTCTGAACTATATTGCCTATACACTATATAATTCGCTTCCAGATATGTACAAAAACATCCAGCATAATAAAAAATTGCAAAGCAATGCTTTAAAAGAATTTTTTTAACTACATTTAAAAATGAAAATATGTAATCGTCTTGTCATTTTTTGTTCTATCTTATATACTCGTATCAGTTTTTCCCTCTCTTTACTTGTTTTCTCTTGTTGTTTGTTCTACTTAACCTGTCTTTATTTTTATTTTTATGCTGTACTGAATGTAAAACTTATTTTATGATATCCAAATACCTTTGTAAAATTGTAACTACTACCTCCTACCTATGAATTGTAAGTTCCTCCTGTCCTAAAATGAGTTTTGTAACTCATCGGGATTGCTCTAGCAAGAAATAAAAACAATGAATGAATAAAAATTGTCACTAATATCACAACAGTTTTGAAAACAAAAGAAGATTTGAGACTACCTTGGAAGCAAGTTGTTGGTATTTTTCGTGTACACACCCTCGGTTTAAGTAAGAAGAAGGAACTTTGACAATCTCGGTAGTACATAATATCAATTTGTATCTACTCATTCGTTTTATTGTGGCTATAATTTCCGCGAGGTATCGCGGTGGAACTAAATAACTATATTGTGTATTGTGGTTGGATTGTGTGATTATCACTTTTCCTTGCATACCTTATTTTTCCTATACATATCATCCAATTCCAGTAAAATTCTAAATCTAAAATAATTGCTTACAAATATAAATTTGTATTTCTTAAGTGCACCGTACGTGCATCCTGCATTTCAGACATTGAACGTGATGAGAAAAACTGATTAGCCGCTTTGTAACAATGTGTATCGTTAAAAGAAAATACCTTTGCTCTACCGTTAGCTATTTAGTATTTACAACCAATTATGATAGATATTCCACACACGTCTCGCGGTGCCTCTAACTGTAGATATTGGGCAAATGCAATGTCATAATTAAATGTTTTGTTATGAATGAAATTCATTTACGTGGCTAGAAATGTAAATGACACATAACCGTAACAATTAGAAAAGCCATTGAAATTGCAATTTTTTTATAACTATTACCTGTCACTTCATTTGTATTTTATTACTTATCACTTATCACTTATCACTTAATCTCTCCTTCTCAGTATGAAAAGATGCATTTATATCAAATACACTATGTCAATAAATCCTTAAAATATTTTTCGTTGAACTACTTCCCACAGAAAAATTTATTTTGCGTCTTTATACCGTTTATTGTGAGCATCCAAAGTATTTGATACCACTGGCTGTCCACTGACACAATAGGAAAAAATAAAATTATTAAAATATCTTGTAACTAATCTTCCTATTGCGGTTGTTTAAAATCTAGATAACTATTAAAGTATGAATTTCAACAAAAGGGGTTTCCCGAAGGATTCGAACAAGGACCAATGCTAATATTTTTTACCTGAACATTTTAATAATATCTTTCATAATGTTGACTATTATGTTTAGACGACAATGAAACCTAATTCGCCAATAATTTGCCATTACCATTTGAAAATGTAGCTTTTAGATTCAATTTCTTCACAATCAGTAAACTAAATGAATCTATTTCAGATTCCTTCATCTCCATGTATATATTGTACACAGTAGTGGTGAGAGCGGCAAAATCCTTTTCTTTGACAAAAAACTACATCAATATAAACACATTGTAGTTATGTATTTTGTATGTGTTCATATGAGACTTAATATTTAGAGCCAATAGGTCTTTAGCAATGGGGAATTCAGAGTGGTGCTATGTATGAAGAATATGAATGAGAAATAGAATATCACCAACCAACTAATAGTGACTTTAACAATGTATGAAAAATAAACAAGATCGCAATTACAATTTCCGGATAGGAGTTGTTCAGTCCGTGAATTCACTTTTCCTGAATGTGATAAGTAGTTTGATCACGCCATGGTGTATAGTGCGCATGTGCGTTTCATATTATTCAACATGAAATATTAATGTATGAACTAAACCAATGCGTATTTGAAATAATGTTTATTGAGTTCGGTGTACCGTTTTCACCCGTTAGGTATTCCATAAAATAAATGCTTACAGCGATATCTAGCGTAGAAAACTTGAAACTAAATTGACCGATAGTGCGCTTTCTACAGTTTGTTACCTCCAGTACTGCGAGTTTTCCTCTGCGCCAACCAGAATCCTATAACACAGAACCGTTTTGTGGAAATTCCATTCATCAGTATCATCATGAAGTTGCCGACAGGTGTCGCAAAACACAAACTTTACTAGAAAAATCGAGAGGTACCTACATTCGATTCAAATGAGGTTTCGATTAACTATGTAAAAAAAATTGTAGATACTAATTATTTATGAAAATACCATATCATTGATAAGATTTTGTTATTTTTTCCCTAGCAATTCGGGTTTTATGCATGATTTGGCTTTTTTGGTAAGTTCACTAGTAGTTAAACTTTAATTATACTATATAATTTGGGAGGAGGGAATGGGTACCGCCGCCCCGGGAACCATTTTTTGCATAACCAACACCTCTGCCATAGGTCACCCCAAGTGGTTCGCTACGTTTGGTGACTTAGCAGGGGTGCCCGGGTTCATGGGGTAAAGTTTGTCTAGGTCTTGGCGGCGGATGATCTATATACACTGAACCCCAGATTCCTACCCAACCCTCATACCTTCTTCCTTCCCAGAACTTCCTCTCCTTCCTTTCCTTAAAAATACCCTCCACATAGCATCCTTAAAGATGACATAGGCCCTGAGCGAAATTATTTTCCTCAGGGCCTTCTGTGTAGACCTAATGTAAAAAAAAATACTGAAAATATATACATAGATTATATAAAAAATAAAATAACTCATTTCACTGCAATATGACAGCTCTCTTGAATTTTGTGAGCCCCTTCAAGTAATAAAATTGTATTATTTTGTGAATTTATCCTATTCACATCTAATAGCCGGTTCACACGGGGCGATTTTTGTCGGTCAACTTTTTTGTTGAAAGCTAATTGACACGTGTGAACACTTTGTCAACAAAGTTATCAACTTTTTTTGTTGCTAGCGAAAGTTGATAGCCCGTCTACTTTTGTCGTTCAAGTATGACTATCGCCATTTTGGTTTTACTAATCGTTCGAGTTGTACATCGAATCGTCGCGTCTGAACACATGTTTCAAGTCGCTTATCATTTTTAGTTACTCGCGGGAAAAAGTAAACGTCAGGCGTTTCATTTATTCGGTACTAGTTTCTACCGCCATGAAATCCGTTTCAACCAAAAAATATCTGAAATGGTCGGACGATTTAATGTTCTGATTTATGGATCTGTACCAAAGCCATCCCTGTCTTTCGGATCAAAAACAAGAAGTATACAAAAATAGAATATTATTTTTGAAATGTAAATAATATTATTTTGAAAAAAATTGTGTTGGATGCGCCTAATTCACTCCTTCTCATGATCCATTTTCTCACCCAAGTACGACGTTTTTTTATATTTTTTCATAATCTCCAGCTCCTCTCACAGAACATCAGAAATTAGATAGACGCACGCACTAACAATTTCAGTTGACGCCATTTTGAATGTCAAAATCGGTTCAACTTAAATTGAAACGTGTGAACAAAATGTTGCTCAACTTTTTTCGTAAAATAAAAGTTGGTCAACAAAAATCGAAACGTCAGAACGCCCCAGGGGAACAAATAAAATAAAAGGGTAAAATTATTTAGTACATTTGGGAAAATAAAACAGTTATTTTAGAGTAATTTTTATTACGAAGAGTAATTAAACATATGTACTGTTTTAGAAATTTAATTCCATGGCACCATCCCTCTTGTCATGCTGTGTCGTGCTAGAACATCTTTGCTGCCATGTGGTTTCTTGAAAAAGGTGACCCGACAGTTGATCCCATGTCAGTTGACCCACAATATTATAATTTCTATAAAATTATAAGTGCATTATTTACCAATTTAAAACCTTAAATCTACTTCAAAAATACCCTTAATATTGAGTTGATGTGGATATTAAACGAATTTATTTACGATGTCGGTTTTTTTAACTTATACGCTGGTATAAACACTGTATAGACAAGTAGATATCTCAATATAAATATTTAAAAATCTTTCGTAATCCTGCATGTGTATTTCAAATGACTGATTTTTGTATTTTTATTAATAAATTCTTTGACAAATCTAATACGCCTAAATTTTTAATAAGAGAGCTAGGTATAATGCCAGTAGCAGCCGAAATGATAAATGGTAATATTTTTATAGTCTGAGAATGCCAAATTCTCTCATTCTCATTTCCTAAATCTGTATATTTTCTTATTTTTTTCAGAATTAGATTTTTCAACATTACAGGAATTTGGAATAGCTACATCGATGATATAAGTATTTTTTTATTTTTTACGCACCAGATTTTCAGGTCCGGGTTTAGTTTTCCCATAGGAAAAACTAAACTTTCATACACTTTTCCATATAAATGATCATCTAGTAAATCCACGTTGTGCAAGTGTATTATATAAGTATAATTAATACAAAACAATACAAGAACAACACGTTAATCTACCAAACTATTAAATGGGAATATAATTCACCGTCTCCAGATATTTTCATATCAGAGGGTTTGGCTCTGTGGAATTCCTAATTTGACCGATAAATCCTACTGATCCCTCAATATAAATATTTAAAAAATCTTTCGTAATTCTACATGTATTTAAAATTATTAATTTTGGCATTTTTATATACAAATTCTAAATTATTTTAAATTATTATTATTATCGTGCATCAAAATATATTATATATTCGGCGGTACATCCTCTCTGCACACCCCTTCGGGGACACTTAGTTATATATTGTTCAAGTAGGTATACTGTATTTTCCTTGAACCGACTGCACATTATACATTACACGGAGAAAAATGTTATTCTAAAATACGATAATTTTATTCGTAAAAACGGTTAAAAACGGGACTAAAGTTCTTACAAACAAATTAACAGCGTTTCAATGTTTATTGGCGGGAAAAAGTAAGAATAATTTGTTGGTATACGTACGAAATTACCTATACCAACAAATTATTCTTATATAAACATTGAAACCCTGTTAATTTGTTCGTAAGAAGTTCAGTCCCGTTTTTAACCGTTTTTACGAATAAAATGATCGTATTTTAAAATAACATTTTTCTCCGTGTAGGTATGTCAGGGGATCAACTATCATGGAACTGATGAAGTTTTGAGGAAGGTATATTGTAAGTGAGCTATGGCGTTCTAAGGAAAAATTCCCAGAATGCAATAAATATGTATTTTTATCTCCCAACTTTCTTTGTACTTACTTCAGCTTTTTTCCAATATTGGATAAGAAATGTTTACAGTGGGTTAAACTAAATAAATCATAGGATTTGATACACTACACGCCAATATTTGCCCATCATACAAATAGTAGGTATCAATTCTATAATGTATTATAAGGTAAATCTTTTATATAATCAATCATTGCGGTTTCGCATGAATATACATTATGTCCTTTTGTGGTTACCACCCGGCTTCGCCTGAAAATAATTGACATAAATCTTAATATATAAAAATGGATGTTTCTTTGTTTGTCCCTTATGAGTTCCTATATATACCTACCATTCATCCGATTGCGACAAAACTTTGGTGATTTGTTCTGCGCATGCCCGCGAAGATGATTGATGATTGATGATGCTTTGAAAAATGTGTGTTATTCATATAGTTTACCGGTAGGGAGGGACAGCGTGAGAAGAAAGGGAATCCGGAAGGGGGAAGGGGTACTAAGGAGTGGGAGGTGGAATGTGGAATGGGAACACAAGAGGGGGAACCTTTTGATTTATTCGTCTACGCACCAGATAGAAAAAAAAAATTGTGTATCCAAAAGCACTGCAATAAACATAATTAAAACACAAAAATTTTCAGTGTCATTTCAACGCATGCCAGGTACTCGCTGGTTATGGAATAAATAAATTAAGTCTCGTCATATTTTTTATATTTTAAAGTTTCATAGCACGCCGTGGAGAATTCAAATTTCAACTGGCGACCCTGCCCTTGCAACTGTACAGAGCGGTTCCGATGAGAAAGATTGATTATAAAAAAATTTAACTAATAAGTCAATATCCACTTTATTTCATTAAACATTTGTTTTAATATATACCTGCATTCAAGTAAGCAATAAAAATACTCAAACGCGTGGTGTACTTTTTGTAAGTTGATGATAAGTATTTATGATTTTTCAATAATGTCTAAGCAAAATAAATGTTTATAAAAATCTGAAGTATTTTAGTTTGTAAGACCGTAAATAAAAGACAAACTGAGGTATTTTCGTCACAATACAAGAACTCGGATTTTTTTAATGAATGTATTTGAACAAAAATTAAAATTCTAAAAAGTGGCTTTACTAGATAATGTTTTTATTTATTTTACTCACAGACATATGAATATTGAACTTTACTGTATGATTATATGATTTAAAATGTATGTTGTATAACACAATATTTCGTTTGAAAAGTTAACAAATCTGCCAATGACCAACGGAACCTTATCATATTAAAAATTAACTCGGTTCTTCAAAATTTAAAAATGACCAGATAAAACAACAATCTTTCGAAAACAAATAATGTTTTGGTATAAAAGAGTCAATACGTCTAGAATTTAATTTTAAAAAGACAAATTTCCGGTATTCTCTGGTTAAACCCTCTTCAGAACTGAATATAGGTAGTTACTTTGATCTATAAATACAAACCATAAAAAATGGATTTGATGATTTTTTTTCAAAATTCTATTAAATAATATTGTTAGATAAATATGTTACTTTAGTTGTGTATTAAGCTATGTTTTTCTAGCGACAGGTTTTTTGGGCCGTGGACGACGTGATACCCTGAGCGTTTTACGTCGCCAACTCTTTCCAAGATACTGAATGGACGTGTTTTCCAGGTTTTCCTAGACAACGCATCACGTCGTTGTGGAATGCCGCGAAATATTGTATTTCACGTTCCTGCCGACGTAATAAAGCGAATTCAGTTCCTGCTGCGCAAAAAACCTATCGCTAGGAAAACATAGCTTTACGCCTTCCTGAAACGAAATGGGCATTGAAAACAAAACAGAGAAATATTTTTTTTACATTTATTAAAACTCTTTACATTTACGTAATATTATACCGTAATCTAATAATGTACAAAATTGACGTTTATGCAGCAATTATTATAAAATTTTTCATTCGAGAAAATATGTGATCTTAATATATTTATATATATATATATATTTTTTTAAATGTACTGTGTAAAAATTTAATTGTAGATAAAATGGAGGCCTCAGCACGGGTAAACCACCTAGTGAGGCCAACATTATTGAATTTTATTATTAAATGTAAAAATATTGTATCAATAAATAAAAAATAAAAAAATAAAACTCGACTTCGAAACATAGAAAAGATTCTAATTTATTAACAAGACCTGTATTGTTAAAAATACATTTTTAACATTTAAATTTCATAATAAAGTTTATATTATGTGGCAAAATTAACACCTGAGTGAGCACTCATTGATCTAAATGATATCATATTTCAGCATTACAATCAATTCAGGTCATGGATAAAACAATACTTGCACGAAACATTTTATAATAACATAAAATACCTCTATATAATTTTTTTTTTTTATTCAACCAAAACAATTTATTTTTGGTTGTTTGTTTTTGGGGTGTTATGCCGTGTTGTGCTACCTCCTTCTTTAGCCGACGTTTCTGACGTTTCTGACGGACATCGACGGATCTGCCGGATCTGCCCTGATGATGGACACTGCAACGCTGTCCGAAACGTCGGCTAAAGAAGGAGGTAGCACAACACGGCATAACACCCCAAAAACAAACAACGAAAATGCTTTTGGCCGTGAAAATCTAAAAACGTATCCAATTTATTTTTGCTATAAGTGCGCAAATGGATTCATAATATCGAACATATCGTACACATTGTATAACAGAAAATATCGACAAGTTTGATCTATACTTACCATTTAATACCTAGATTTTACAGAAAAAAAACTGATGTCTTTAATTTTTATAAAACATTTCGACTCCTAGGTTTGCAGTTGCAGATTTGCAGAAATAAAAAAATTTGAAAATGTTTCAATTTTATCGGAAGCATGAACCTTCATGGAACATAGATGCTTATTTTGAGCACACAGACATGCCCTCAACACATTTATATAATTGATCCATTCAGTGATGTAATATTGTTACATAATCATATTTATATAACTATTAGCAATAAAACGTAGATATAAGGTGCTTGTTGAACATCAGGCTATTTTTAAGCTTAGTGTTAATTAAATCATACATTTATTACAAACTAAACTATATATACGATAGTAAACATTTATGAAGACTAGAAAATTATATTGAAATACAAAATCTATTTAGATTGAACGAATAAACCAAACACTGTACAAATTCTACATAAAATACAATAATATATTCACTCTTAATGCCAGCATTACGTCCTAGGTTTAAATAACTAATATTTAGCAAATAAGTACAAAATAATCACCTATAAGTACGTTTTTTTATCGACATAAAAATAATATTAAATATATCTAAAGAACTTAAAACACTCTCAAAACCAATTGCTTACCACTATGTGGAATAATGTTAAGTTTATAATTACTGTGGATGTCGGGTTAAAATGTTTCCAAAAAATTATATAAAATATGCTATTGAAGTACGCACAACGTACTATATAAAAGTCATTTTGGATAGTAGCAATTTGGTGATTTTCACACATTTTTGGATGTATTTGAAACTCTGTAACTTATATCATTTTAATTTATTACATCACGACAACCGGTTCGGTACAGCACAGCACTTGTAAACGTTGCATATAGTATGTATGTTGTTAACCTGCGCCATATTATATTTTAATAGAATTTTATTTTCAACACATGGTTTTTTTTTATAAAAAAGAAGCTATGTTTTATAGACCATACAGTCCTTTCCACTAAGTATAACTTGTGTCAAAAGTAAGTTGGTACCAGCTGTGAGCTTCGAACTCGACAGCCCGACTACCAGTCGAATGTTCTACCCACCGGACCATCGACCACCAAACATTTTTTTGTGTTATGACTATGCTTTTGCTTATTATCCGCAATGACAGAGGCACACTTGAGCCGAAACCGTTTCGAGGAGTCGTTATAAATTAAAGCGGTGTAGGCACATACACAAGGTTTTAATAATGTTTTATAAAAATAAAAAAATTATTAAAAACATTTTTCAAATGTTTAGTCATGCTGTTTTTTTTAGAACAAAAAAATGTTTACCAAAATAAATTTACTATTATATTTTGTCTATGTAAATGTAAAATGTATTGTTTCAAGTAGAGCGAATAGTACTTGTAAGTGCGTAATTAAATTAGGTACATAGAATTAATTAGGGCATACATAAAATAATTAGAAAATACTGTCTTGTGAAATTTGAGAAATATAGGTAGTTCTGTAAGGATCTGCTTAAAATACAATCTATCAACTTAATATATTGGTACGAAATCACATCATCCACCACTGATAATGTGACTGTGCACATAAAATCTTTACACGGTGCTATAAGATAAGACGCTGTTAACGAGAAACTTATTGTAATCCTACAACGGTTAATTTGTATGGATTTACGCCGATTTCGTCTCGCCTATCGTGAAGGGTCCATTGTGATTTGTGGCAGTTTGATTCGGTGGCGAAACTGGTCTGAAAAGATATAAAACGTAACATTATTATTGTGATATTTATTATCTTGCCCTTTTGAATAACGGCCATTTACATTGAGGTTTTAGTATGAAATGGTGTGGCAGAATAATTGTCAATAGACTATAATTCACACAATGTAGGAATTACCTCGAGTAACCAGTGTTCAATGATATAGGTACATTAGACAAATCGTTCACACTCTTTTATTAATATTGTGTCAGCGAACAAGAAAATATAAATAATGTTTTCAATTGAAACGCAAGATTTCTTCTGCATGTTTTCACAATCGGGCAACATTAAAATATCACCACATGGTTGTTAGTACTATAGGAAAAGTAATCCAAATCGTAAAAAATATGACGTTTTTGTCGTATGATTAATTATTCATGTTCATCACAACATTTTCCGATTGGGTAAGATGAAATGGTGAAAACCACAACTACATAAAGGCACAAACTCGTTGCTTCATTCGCAATCTTACCCGCCTTTGATTCACTTTATGTTACCATACTTCCTAAGGTTCCTGTCCCTTCTAGGTTATCCGTCATATTTTCTTTTGAATCATATTCATCCACGACTCACCCTACAAATGTTCTTACAATTAAGCTTCCCTAATTTAATCTTGTTTATCTATAAAAATAGATTTAAAAACAATCGCATTTCATCCTTCCTTGTCAGATTCATTCTACACTGTCATTCTCATCAGGGCTGGTGTCAGAACTCCTCAGAGGACTACAGCTTTACCTTTCAGACAACTTTTACAAGAGATTCCACAATTCAAATAATTCATTCCTATTCTCACCCTTTCAACGATATCATTATCAGCCCTCCGACCTCTTGTGAAAATACTTCTCAAATGCAAAAACTCATCCATTTGTTCCAAGAATTTACCATTCGCAACTATACGAATTTTCCACGATGCTTTGGTGGCAACTTACAAACACTTACCATTACTTTGTACCACATTATCATACAATCACTCCGCATACGTTACTCAGTTCCTTTCATAGACGTGCAAATGAACAGAATAGTTATAACTTTCCGAGAAATAAAGCAATTTTCTGAACAATGTTATCCGTCAGGATGTTTTTGTTTACCTTTCTTCATACGTCGTACTGGTGAGAGATTTGTTAGCAGTTTCAGGAAGTAACAGCACACACATTCCTCCCAGAACTCCTAGAATTCCCATCACGACCATTGGGAATGGAGCTTTCTGGAAATAAATATAAAATTTAAGATACAAAAATAATTTAAATCAATTTTTACTTAACTTTTCCACTCAGCCGGGCGATATTGGCAATGAAACATAATTAAATGACTTTTTTTGTAATGCTAATTGTATTGTAATAATACGTCTTATCTAGCTTTAAACTTTCAAAGTATGGAAAAGTATTTGCATGTGGTTGCATGCAATGTGTCAACTATCTATAGAAGTCCTTCTTACCAAATTAAAAAAAAAAAAACAATACAATGATTATAGGCTTATTCGCACCTGACAAGTAGTAAGTCGAGTAGCAAGTAACTCGCTACTTGACTCACCAAAAAGTGTTCGCACTGCTGTCAAGTAGAGTTCATTAGTAAGCGGCGCGTCGCGACGTGACGGACTGCGATGCAATAAAGTAAATACGCTTATTAAGCTGATGGTAATGGTT
The DNA here is from genome assembly GCA_951813805.1 of Limnephilus auricula. Classification (NCBI taxonomy): domain Eukaryota; kingdom Metazoa; phylum Arthropoda; class Insecta; order Trichoptera; family Limnephilidae; genus Limnephilus; species Limnephilus auricula. Next base: position 8,829,110 of record OX638401.1, read on the forward strand.
ATTTTAGAAGAGGTGGAATAATAAATTAGTAAGATGAAAATAAATAAACAATGGAGACGAAAATACATTAATAGCCGCTAAAATAAATAGTTTTAGTGTAGTATTTTCGCTCTAACTGGACGACATATCGCGCGTGCCTGCGTTTACGAATGAGCTGCACATGTCAGTGCGCAGGAACGCGTGGAGAAGGACTCTACTCTCCGAAAAAATTGAACCAAATGGATTCAATTTACTAAAGAGCTCACTAGCCTACTCTACTAAAATTATGGTGTTCAGATATGTGTTACTAATTTACTCGCTACTCGACTAAAATACTCACGCAGTCAGAACAGGGCGTAAGGGGGAGTCATTGTAAAAAAGCGCTTCCTTTTATATGTCTTGGCTATCTACAATGTATCCTTCCTTTCGTAACGTTGTTGAAAATATTACTGAATGCTACACAATTAATTCAAAACAAAACGTGGGGTTTCAACTATACATAATCTTTTATGTACTTAATGATTCATTTTTTTTCACTTACTATCGTCCAAATATATGGAATGCAGACGAGAGTCGCTCCAGCCATAACTTGACTGGCACCGACTCCCAGGTTCCTCATCAATGTTGGATACAATTCAGCCGTGTACATGGGAAGAACGCCATTTGTCGCACTGATTGCGAATTTGCTGATCATCACAAAAGTAATCTTCAACCAGAGTTCGCCCTCAAAAGCATCCACCAAGGCGACTCCGATACACCCAACTCCAGCAAATACTATAGAGAAGCAAATAGGCCAACGTCTTCCAAGTTTCATGAGGACCGGGATACTCAAAGCGAGAGCTGGTATCTCAACTACTCCAGATAATATAGACGTGATGTGGAGATCTCCACCGAAAGCGCTGATGTTTAACACGAGTCCGTAGTACACCAGAGTTGTTGCTCCCCATATTACGAAGATGCAGATGGTTATTTTAGTGCTAGGCTTCCTGAAGAGGTCCAATACTCCGTAGGTTTGCATGTCAACTTCCGCAGGTTTTCCGCCAGGTTGTAGAACCTTGTCCAGTGATGCCGGAAGCTGCCGCTTATTGAACTTGGCTGCCTGTTGAACGATTTCTTTCACTTCTCCTATGCGACCCATCGTAAGGAGCCATCTTGGAGATTCTGGAATAACCCACCTATAAGTCGAAATACATTTTATAATGGCGTGAATTTTCAAAATTTCTCTTATTAACGTTCGTGAATTATTTATTCTATTGAAAGAAGAAATATATTATGAGAAAATACTTTAGTTTTTCTTACCATAACGTAATAAGAAGTATCCCAGGCAGCGAGAGGGCAAGTTGTAGATGTCTCCAGTTCGGTAAGGCCATCGACAGAGCTGATACCAAGCAATATGAGACCGGTAGAGGGAAGAAGTTACATACTCCAGCTATGGTTCTCCATTTTCCTCCAACCAGCTCCATGGACAAGACGAATCCGGAGAACACAACGGACACACTCAAGAATCCAAGCAAGATACGAAGAATCAAGTATAATTCGTACCAAGGACAGAAGGTGATTCCGATTGCCAAAAGGGTTTGTGTTACCAAAGCTGAGATGAGGGTCTTTTTTCGCCCAAAGCGGTCTGATATCATGCCGCTGACCACCCCTCCAAGCGCAACACCAAACAGGAACAAAACCTCCGCCAGCGTGTTTAAATACGCTCTATCGCAAACAAGATTCCATTCAGACACTATGGTATCTCCAAGGATGCTTGTATCCCATTCCCACTTGGTGCATTCTATTTGATCTCCAGGTGGTAAGTTTCCACTCAGGATTTGGTTAATAGAGATGTCCAACCAACTGATATCAGTGATCATACAGCTTCCTTGAGGTTGGCTCACGTTTTTCCAAATATCGAGAGGCACATCGGATAAATTGGGAGGCCTGGCGCACCAGAAGTCCTCTGTAGCTGCCTGGAAATAATAAAGAAAGTTTTGTTACTTAGTTGTGACCCCCTTGTGCGGCTGGCTACATTTGCAGTCCAATGAAATAATGACTACCTGTAGGTACTCTGCAGTTTGCAGTGTATAGAGCTAGATTTTAGAAGTTATGAACGCATTTCGTTACTGTGAGTGAAAATTCCACAGTTAAAACGTTGATTTTGTAGAAGCCTGTCTAATAGTTCCGTAAGAATAGTATGTTTAAAGGTATAAGGCAGACATGTCTGTGTTATTGTTTCTGATCTTTTTACCTTATTACCTTCCGAGATAGTAACATGTATCCTGTGCGAATAATAACCGTTAAATATTTTACCTATACAAGTACTATTTTACTACCAATGAAAGGATGAATTTACTTGTTGAGCTCAGCATCTCTAAACGAGCATTTATCAAAAAACAAATCAAAATTTCAATTCTAAATTTAGCTTTGAGATATTAAAAAAATTTAATCAGTCTTGATGGCTGACCTGGATGTTGGCTCTTTGGGTTTTCATAATCGAATGTTTTTGTTTATCATGTTTTAGGTTTATTTTGCGCATAATATGGTTTTTGGGTTCTGTTTTTGTGTTTAATTCGTAGAGCTCCATTTAAATATTTAAAAAAAATAATTTAATAATATTTTTATTAAGTTCTGCAAGCGATTTATTTGTTTATTATTGGTTCAGCTGTTTCGGCTTACAAGGCCATTTTCAAACTGTGGTCTTTAGACGAAGTACGTATACGATTTTGAATGTCCATTTTGGATTGATTTATTACGGGACCGATTTACTGAGAGAATAATAGATTCTCCCCAAGTTATTTCGAAATCTTTTTGTTTTCCACACACTAAGTGTGCATATGTTCTTAATTGTTTCTTAACGACGTTGCTGCTATGAATTATTGTGGTATGCTATATTGTTTAGGTTTTTTGAATATACCTGCTAAGAAGGAGGGAATAGACTATTTTCCTTACTTTATTAATTAATGTTAAATTAGGGTCATTCGTTCGTTTATTGATTTCTAATTGTTCGAGTGAATTTAATCTAAGACCTTTTTGTGTTTTTTCTATAGGTTCTAGCTTATGTGTTTTGTGTTTTTTCTGTTTGTGTATTTTTTTAAATGGTTTTTGTGTTTGACTAATGATTTTTATTGTGTGGGTTCGTTTCAGATTTTCTTTCTCATCTTTATGAGTTCAAAAACAATACTAATACTTACAATAAATGTTGGCGAGAATATGTGGAAGGTGCAGGGAAAGGAACAAAGGGAAAGAAGGAAGGTTAACTTCAGCTGCCAGGGGCCATAGTTGCCGATGAGATCTGCTATGGGGTCATCTTCATCTTCTTCAGGAGTCGCAGGCCTCTTCTCCGTTTCGCTCTCCGCCTGTTTAGCCATAACTGAAACAAAAAAATCAATTAATTAATTAATATATATATATATAAACAACACACGTGTAAAAAAAATAGGTGTTATTTCTAATTTTGAAACATCTAGGGCGCCGGCAGACGAGAGCTTAAGCCGTAGCGACAAATGGAAATCATTCCTTCGTTAATTAACTTCGACTCCCTTCATACACGACGTTTAATTTTTGACCAAATCTTATTATTTAAAATTCTTAATAATGGCCTGGACTCGTCAGAACTAACCAACTTAATAAATATTCATATTCCGACAAGATCAACACGGCAATCCCATTTGTTTCATTTGCCCACACATAGAACTAACTTTAGAAAAAATTCACCAATTCCCCGTATATGTGCACAATATAACACAAAATTTCAAAATATTGACATATTTAACAATACACTTCACAAATATCGATTAGAAGTAACACGTACGATCGACAATTAATACAGTGTGGAATGTATTCGGAGCATCTCCTATCCTCATCCTATATTCCTCTTCCTCTCCTTCTCACCCAAAACTAATTGTATGTAATAAAACTCCATCTCCATTCAACTTTAACATAGGAGACTTTTTTGGCTTGACTTCATTTAACAATGTATATATTTATCTTTATATTTTATGTATAAGCTGTCTGTCTCTTACCAATAAATAAATAAATAAATAAATTCCAATTAAATATTGCGTGAATATATTTTAATGCAAGTGTATGTATTTAAAAAAAATAATTATATAAAAAAAATAATTGGAGTGTGGTTAGGTGTCGTTAGGTGTCGTGGTACAAATTTTAGATCCAAGGTGTTAAGAAGAATTGAGAGAGAAGTTAACATTTGAAAATCTCAAATTGTTAAAACAATAATAAAAAAGACAAATAAAAACTTGAAACATAAATAAGTAAACAACAATGATTTGACAATTAATAAGTGTATATTTCAAAATTGTTAACTCATTCTTAATAAAAACTTATCGAGTTTGGTACGACTGGATTTTTTTTAACTATTGGGCAAAAGCATGTTTACATTTTGTATTCAAGATATATTTTTAAAGTAGGTTGCAAAAAAATGTCCTTAATTAATTCTACGTGACAAATTATAAAAAAAATAGAAAATGACAAACAGTGTAACATGAATCTTTCAACAGGCATGAATTTATATCATAGGTTTCATTTTTCATTATATTATATCTTGTGTTTTAAATGAATCGTAAAGGCGAATAGAAACCCGTGGGACAAAATGACAACAAGTGAATGTGTTTAATGGAAGATTAACATTCAAATCTGAAATTGAAAAATTGAAATTATCTTTCAAGCGGCCTGGGAATGTGATTGCCTTGACTTTTGGTTGATTTATTACTTGTGCGAAGAGGGGAAGATTTATGTACCTAATTGTTTCACTGAATGACGCTGAGTTGAGAAGCCGCCGCGAACCAAAAGTACAAGAAATACTGAAAAATAAAAATTATTTTATATCTATAACTCTTGAATTGATAGTATTTTTGTAAATATCGTTTCGTCGTCTCACGGCCCACATGTTAAAATTGGGTTATAAATAAATGAAGAAATCTATGTGCGTTGTATATTAGGTGTGTTACAATCGATTTGATTGATTTGTAGCACTTATTTAGGATGTAACTGCACACACTCAAAGGTTCGGGTACGTGCTGTTACAACCTGTATACTTTATCTAGCTGAAATTTAGTTTACCGTTTAAAATTTGACTGTTTTATTCGTACGAGTGATGTTTATTGTGGCTTAATAGTTCTAGAAACTAAACGCAGAACACCACAATAACGATTAACGTTTGAAGAAACGATACCACTTCTACGAATATATACATACACTTCGCCATAATCTACACATCTACCCTGATGCTGTACACTGTAATGTTGACGGAAAACGACGATAACAATTATTATAAGCAATAAATATCACCCTGAAACAATAATCCACATTGAAAAATCTTCCGAGAAAAGATACATGCTGCCGACGGGACTCGAAGGACATCAGAAGGACACGGGTATCTTTCGTATCTTTTCTCGGAAGATTTTACAATGTGGATGAGTGATTCAGGCTGTTATTTAGTACATTTTATGTCCTGAGGAAGAGAACATCCTTCTCGAAACATGTCGATGTGTTAAAATAAAGATTTTCGTGGTAAAAACAGTGTTTTAATTTTTCATTAAAAAAATGGTGCCACAAAGTGAATTTGCAAAATTTGAAGAAGTGCTTATAATAATTGTTACCCTTTGTACAATGCAGAAAAAATCTTGTCCTAAACATTAGTTTATCAATTAAAAATAAGAAAACGATGATACCAACCGCGAAAATCTCAAATCATATCATACTTTATTTTTTTATAAATTAATAGAGATCTTCTTTATCAGGAAGCTTTGCAAAACCATAAATTCTACCATTGTTAACTAAAAAGATTTGTTTTAAATAAAACAAACACTTAGTATTTAACCACGTATATTTATTATTTGATATATCGATATTTATTATTTGATTATTTATTATTTGATATATCGAGCGAAACCGGTCGATATATCAAATAATAAATATACGTGGTTAAATACTAAGTGTTTGTTTTTATTTAAAATATAATGCCTAACCACAAAGTGATTGCTTCTTACGAAAAAAAAGATTTGTATTCTTAAATTATCGACCTCATTACTCAGAGATTCATCTCAATCGTTTGTTAAAATTTGTAGCAGACAGCGTGGTTAGCATTTTGATTAATTGATTAGCCAAGTTTTTAAAAAACATTCTGTGAAAATATAATAAGGTCGTTCTACTTTGCGAGACGTGATCCACAATGATTGGTGAGTTTATTTAGGAAAACAGATATTTTTTTTTGTTTTTCGGACGAGACTAAAAATACTTCGTACATATTTATACTAAATTAGATTGAATTGGGGTAAGCATGACTTTTCTTTTTGTATCATACTTGAACTCTTTTTTATAATATTTGAAGTGTAATAAATGAATAATGATGTAATAAATAACCAATGTTGAGCATTTTGTTTTGACAGTCGAAAAATTGGTTGAAAAATAAATTTAATGGGAAATACATTAGATAAATATGTTTGGGGATGTGGATGAGTGTTTCAGGCTAATAATTAAGTCGTTGCCCCGAATAATATTATATCCAACAATATTCTTGTTTCGAGAAAAATATAAAAAACGAAACCCATTTTTTAAAATACAATAAGCATACAATTCTTAAGACTTTTGAATGAAAAGTCGTAAAAAAGGGCTATTAAATTAGAACTTATTGCAAGAATTTGTGCTGAATTCGTGGTAAAATGTTGTATATGAAACTTTCACATACAACATTATTCCACAAAACGGTTTTTTACCTTTCTGACCCTCAAGAAAGCACCGTGCTCTTCTAACATCAATTTAAATATGTCATTGATGCATTTGAGCTTAAAAAGCAAAAAAACTATATGAATAATGAAATTATTTACAATCGATATTTTGTCTTGAGATCATTATAGAGCATTATTCCACAAAACTGTTTCAATGGCTAAAAAGCAGCCTTAACAATATTTTTTCTGCACCAATTCTACTTTTACGCATTCTTCAGTTGAAGTGTATCTAGTTGAAGCCATAATACGTTCGTTTTCTCCATCATTCCCATGAATTAAACCAATCTCCGTGATTTCGATAAACGGCTGTATAAAAAATTCTTCCACAAAACGACATTTAAAATGCTGCCACAGGCCTAAAATAAGTTTCATTACCATAACCTATATCTTAAAAGATGCGTAATAATATTCCCAACATTATTCCATCATTAAACTCAATATTGATAGTTTTGTTGGATACAACATTATTCCGGGCAAGGGCTCAATTATTGCTCATAATAATTGTTATCCTTTGTGCTATGCATAAAAATCTTGTCTTAAGCATTAGTTTATCAATTAAAATAATAATTAATATTTGACGAGTTAAAGTATTTCACCAAAAAAATGTAGAAATAATATGTCTCGACGCCACCTAGTGGGAGATTTAGCACTTACAATTTAGCATTTACACTTACTTTTCTCATATAAAATAAAGTTGATTGTTTGCAGATGAAAAATATGTATATAATAAGCAGTAATTATTGAATGAAACACTAGTATAAATTTAATTATTTAGCGAGTAAGAGATAAGCCGACGTAGCTCAGTGGTTAGAGCAATTGACCGGAACTCAGAAGGACACGGGTTCGGGTCCCGTCAGCGTCATGTATCTTTTCTCGGAAGATTTTTTCAATGTGGATGAGTGTTTCAGGCTAATAATTATTGCATATAATAATTGTTTTATTATTTTAGGTTGAAGGTTTTATGGCTGGGAGTGGAAGGTGGGAAATACCTAGCTATTCAGTTGAATATATGCAATGAGAAAACCTGGTCCTTTTATTTGGTATTTCTGTTTTTAACTCAGTTGTAATCAACCATTTGCAATAACATAAAAATTTGATAATATACAGTAGTAAATAAGTAACTGTAGTTTTTTTACACGCTGACCTCAATGGATGACATAATTTTCCGAGTGAGAATATTATTGTCAAAAAAGAAACTACTTGTTAATACGCAGCGTAAATTTTTTTGCAACATAATTGATATATTTTTTCATGAAATTAATCTATTGTAATATAGTAATCACTACATCTAGGTAACTCTGAAATCAGCTTTGTTGGGAAATTGAATTATACACGGAGAAAAACGTTATTCTTAAATACGATCATTTTATTCGTAAAAACGGTTAAAAACGGGACTGAAGTTCTTACGAACAAATTAACAGGGTTTCAATATTTATTGGCGGGAAAATGTAATAATAATTTTTTGGCTTGACTTCATTTAACAATGTATATATTTATCTTTATATTTTATGTATAAGCTGTTTGTCTCTTACCAATAAATAAATTTCGTACCTATACCAACAAATTATTCTTATATTTTCCCGCCAATTAACATTGAAACACTGTTAATTTGTTCGTAAGAACTTCAGTCCCGTTTTTACTATTAAAATGATCGTTTTCTGGAATAACATTTTTCTCCGTGCAACATAAGCAAATCCACAAATTTTAGAGTTGCCTGATTGAAATATGGGAAAACACTTGTGTTAAATAGAGTTTTCTAATAATACAATTAAATTGTACCGTTTTTTTTTGAAATTCAAATAATTTGATGATTCCAAAGCGTTACTACTTTTCCGTTTGTAGCATCCATAGACGAGGAAATAGAGTTATTCTTTCAGTGTGTAACTAAAAAAAAACCATGATCTAAAAGTTACCTAGTTGTAGTAATTATCTCACGATATGATTATCTATGTTTCAAAAGCCACATTTTAACAAATAGGATTGTTTTGAGAACTGTTTTAGGTACATATTATACTTATTTGGAATTAAAATGATAGACACCTATAATATAGAACAGAGCATTTAATGTATTCAAAAAAATTGTTGTGTTACGCTTGAACTAAAATTAATTCAATCATCGGAAACAGATGTCTTTTTTAGCATGTGTTTTTTGTTTTATGTGTGAAATCTAAAATCCAAGGCTGGGCTTATTTACTCCATTTAGGTACAGATCTTATAAAAAGGGAACAAAAAATATTATTTATAGTTTGTTGTTCGTACAATTAACAAAGAATCCTTTGCGAACGTGCTGGACATATATTGTTATAATGTTACTAATACTAATATTTATATTAACAGGGAAATTGGTCCGATGACAGCCGACATTCGACAAAAGGGTGTCAAATTTGTGACAGAAAATTAAGAGTGTAAATTTTTGCGATGCACAATACCACAATAGGGCTTCCTCGTGATGGAAGTATGCATCCATCCCTGCAAGACGATGGGTATATGGAGATAGACCATCTGGAGAAGTCAAATTGTCTCCCCAAACCGGCCTCTCCCGATCTGGCCCAGGAGGTGGGCAGGCGAATCCACCTACAATGCCTAGACTCACGTTATCCGAAGAACCCGGGCATACTTGCTAAGTCACCAACAGTCAGTGAGGTCACTTGGGTGATCTATGGCAGGGGTGTTAGTTATGTAACAAATGGTTGCCGGAGCTACGGTACCCACACCCGCCTACCAAATTGTCAAAAAAAATACCAAAATCCTGGATTTCAATCGAACTATTTTCATACCTGCTCTTTGAACAGGTTCTTGAAAGATATCGCTTGCTGAGGGTTGGTTTGAAGTTTAAAAATATTCTATTTTTTTCCCTTTACTTCAAACTAATTGTTATAAATAATAATATAAAATACAAGGGTTAATCTTATAAGTAATCTTATAACTATAAGTAAAATAACAACATAATTGTTTAATTTTTATCTGAATGAAAGCATAATTAAGAACGTAAAAGGACACTTTACGAACAAAATAGCGAAAAAATGAATGTTGGTTTGTATCATGACCATATTTAATGTTGGTTTATACTATATCCATACTCTGGGCGGAGATAGATAAAAACCAACAGTAATTTCATCCTTTGGCCATCAAAGAATAAAAAATTAACATTCACATACATAAGGTTTTAATAAATAATAATAAAATTTAAAAAATCTTCATTTGAAATTAGAAAATTTCGTATTGTCATATGAATAAATAAAATGTATGAGGTAATAAAATATTAGTAATTTTTACAAATGCATAAAATAAATGGTTTGAATAAATAAGAGTAAAAAATGAGTATTGGCCAATGGACATAGTACACTCCAACCCTCTTTTTTTAATTACTATAGAGATAGAAAAAAAAGTGATGTTCAAAATTGAAGTTCCCTCTGAAAATTCGTTTTTTTTGTGTAGATATAGAAGATAAAAATATGATTAATATAACTGCATTCACAGTTTTAAAAAAAAACATAAATTGACATAGTACAAACCAACCCTCAGCAAGCGATATGTATATTATGATTAGAGATTTTAAATATAATTAGATTTTGATTATGAATAATAATCGTTATTTCGTATTGCTTATTAGACGGTGTTGCGCTACCTCCTTCTTTAGCCAACGTGTCGGATAGCGTTACAGTGTTCAATATCAGGGTAGATTGTCTTGCCCTGATTATTGACACGTAACGCTGTCCAAAACGTTGATTAAATAAAAGGAAGTGCATTTTTGAGTTTCAGGAAATGAATTAAAACGATAAACATGTTCTACTGAAATGCATCGAAGTGATTTCCGAAGTATTGCAGCAGAAATAATTTAGCGGATTATAAAAAAGTGAGTACCTACGTAAAAGGGTGAAATTAAATTATAAATATACCAATATCGTGAATGGATATCCTTTTCATAAGCGATGCTACATTTTTGTTCGATTAAAATGAATAATATAACGATTCCATCATGACATTTGATTCCCAGACAGTTGGTCCGCCGGCATACTTAGGTAAATGCAGTCGGTTCAGGTTTAAATACGGTATGCCTACTTAGACAAAACATAATTAAGTGTCCTAGAAGGGGTGTGCAGAGAGGATATGCCGCCGAATAACAAAAGTTTAAAACATATTTTCTTTCAAATACATCAAGGATAAAACTATTTGCCTTTATAAAAAATTGACACTGTAAACAAATTTGTTTGATTTTAATAGCAATTTATTATTAAAGGTATTTTTGAGGCCGATTTTAGGTTTGCAATTGGTAAAAACATATTTTTTTACAATAATTACATTTTTGAAGGTCAACTGTCAGACCATCAACTGTCGGGTCACCGAATATAATGTTTCTTGTATTTTTATTATGTCGTTGGATAGATATCGTAAATTTTCGCTACGTAAATTTTCTTGGTTTGAAACGCAATGCTCCTGAGAAATATATTTTTTTATAAATACTAATAGCTGCACAAATTTTACAATTGTAATAACCAGTGATTTTTCACGGTTTCACGACAACTCAACAAAGCGGCATTTCAACACCCCTTTGAAAAGTCATTAAAAGTTATGAAAAAAATAAATTAAAAATAGCTTATAAACTAACTTAACTTAACCTATTTAACCATCTTGTTTTCAAATTTTTATCACTTTTAATTTTATTTTTGTAGTCAATACCTTACAAGAGTCCCGACCGTCCGTGGCCGAGTGGTAAGACACTTGACTCCCAATCGGAAGGTTGCGGGTTCGAACCCGGCGTGCGCAAATAAATTTTATTTGATTAATTTGTGTTATTTCACAATTAATTAATAAAAATAATATAAACTATATTTGCGGCACGTTCCAGAGTGGAAGATACTCTCAGTATCGCCCTGGTGTAAGACCACCATTCAGAATTGAAACGTTGCTTAATAATGGCTTTAGCCGTGTTTAGTGACTAGATCTGAATAGCCAGGTACTTTCCCACCTTCCTCATCCCCATCTCTTTCCCTTTCCCACATACCTTCAGCCTCACAACATACTCCAATTGGGGATGCCATAGTCTCACTGGCTCCAGAAGGGAGCAGTTGGGACTCTTGTGAAGTTTCTCTATTTAAAAAAAAAAAAAAAAAAAAAAAAAAAAAAAAAAAAAAAAAAAAAAAAAAAAACTGCTCCCGTCTGGAGTCAGTGATACTACGGCATCCCCAATTGGGGTATGTTGTGAGGCTGAAGGTAAGTGGGGAAGGGAAGGAGATGGGGAAGCGGAAGGTGGGGAAGTAGATCTAGTCACTAAACACGGCTAAAGCCATTTTATTTATTTATTTATTTTATTAGTTTCAATAGGAAAGCTTGTACATTATGTAGGGTATAAAGTATAATATAAGTATAATTTTTTGTGTTTTTCACAGTCCTCCTCACTAGGGTTCTGAGGCGGCCTGTAGTTTTTTAAACTTTTGTATTTAGTTGCGAATTGTCTTTACATCGTCTTCATAATGTTTATAAGTTGATTATTGCTTTGATCTCTCAGCCATGTTTTGACTTTTTTAAATTTAGTCATTTTCTTTATTTTTTTGGTTTCATTTGGAAGAGCATTGAACAATTTCAAAGCATATAATTTATTATTTCTCTGTCCAAAAGATATGTTTAAACTGGGAGTAACCAGGATATTTTCAGTTATTGCCCTTGTTGAGTATTTATGTTTCATTTACATTTCAAGCAACCTTTCAAATCTGAATGGTGGTTTTACACCAGAGCGATACTGAGAGTATCTTCCACTCTGGAACGTGCCGCAAATATAGTACATATTATTTGTAATGAATTAATTGTGAAATAACACAAATTAATCAAATATAAATTTATTTGCGCACGCCGGGTTCGACCCTGCGACCTTCGGAATGGGAGTCCAAAGCCTTACCACTGGACTACGCCGGCCGTCAATGGTTTTTCAAAGAAGGTGTTGAAGTTGCATATTACTGAGATGTTCGGTGACTCTTTTTTCACGGATCTGCACTAGTAAACAAATAAAAACAAAGAGAAAATTGTAATTTAAAATGACGTCAGAATCTGCGATCCTATTTTCATATGAATTGCTTTACCGGGATAGTTTGCATGTGCTTCGTACGTAGAGTCGTACGTAGTTAGTTGTAGCGGTGTGTGGCTGATAAATGAAGTTGGATCATTCACATTTCCGGATGGAGACCTCCATTGCACCGCCACGGCATGGCTTGTCAACCACTCATTAGGTTTTTAATTGGAAGTTATGTGAATTAATTGTTAATAATGTAACATCGGTTATAAACCATCATTGTTAAGCAGTTTACACTTGAGATGAGTGAAAAAAAATAATGAAAATAATCAGTTGTTTTATTATTTACATTTCATGGTTTGTCCTTAATTATTCTAATAAGAAATTATTTTGTAATAATTTTATATATTTTATGGTAATAGCAAATTAACCATCGCTCATTGTAATATATTTGTCCATTGGTAATTATTTTTCTATTCTTATAAATCTATAATTTCATTTGAACAATTTATCAAATTTCAAAGTTATTTTTCAAGTTCTATTAAAGTTCTGTTATTATTTCAGTTATGTGAAACATCTAGCCAATAATGAACCTTTACAGAACTTTAACTATGAAATTTGATGAAATGTTCACGTTCATAGGTTTTGAAACTTGTTGATAATTTTTATTAAAAATAGTAGTGCAACCAAAGTTGTCATAGTTGATTTTTGGTGCAATTATGCCATATTGGGCTTCCTCCTTCTTTAGCCGATGCACGACGTTTCGTACAGCATTACAGTGTCCAACATCGGGAAAGATGTGTATATTGTGATGAAGTGTATTTATGTATGTAGAAGTGATACTGTCATCTTTTACGTGTTTTAGTTGATTTTTACAGAATTATCAATGAAGTTAACGTGTTTAAAAGCCGAAAGAATTAAAACTAAAGTAAATGTGTTAAAAATACAGTTGGTTAACTAGAACGCAATAGATTGTTTTAGATGTTTGCAAATGAATTATTTTCAATAAATAAAGCATTGATCGAGTAAATTGTTGTTGTGGATTAAAGTTAATGAATGTATTTGTGTGATATGATGCAGTTATTCTTGGTAAGTGCATTAAAATTACATTTTAGTGCAGAAAAATTAGTGCATTTTGTGAACCGAATTTCCGGCGAACTTTTTTTTCGCATGATTCATTTTAACTCTTGAGAACTAAGTTTTATTATAGATACTTCTGTATGTGATCATTAATTAGACCATTTACAAGAAACTTCATAGAAAATATTTAATGTGGACGCAAAATTGAAGTTCCCACGGCAGTTTGTAACTAGAAAAAGCAGAGAATATATTCTTATAATATTTATGATTTTTTAATATTTTCTTTTTAAATCCTAAAAATATGAAATGATTATTTATATCGGTGAATTCATTGGCTATAAAGCACTTTATTCGGTTTATATGTCTCCATATTGATATTCGGAGGGATTTTTTTTTTTTAATTTGGGTGGAAAATTTTCAAAATGATCACTAAAATCACACAAACGAAGTATTGAATTCCGTAAGTCTAAACTTAAACTTTAGGTCGAATATCTCAAGCAGTCCGAGATAAAGCTCCAGTGATTAATGTGGTTATTTAGTGTATTTAGTTTTGGTGAAGCCATCAAGTAGCACGGAAAACCACTGGATACTTCCTGAATTTTCTCTTTCCCCTCTCCTTCCCCTTGTCATTTTCGCCAGTTTCATACTATTCTATCACCACTGCTAGTTTAGACTTTTGGGCAATGCGCAAAAAGCTGTATTAAGAAACTTTGATGAATAAATGGTTCCAGGAAAAGTTATCAGAAATAGTTCTATCCAGAAATATTTACCGAATAATGATTCTTACTCATTCTGGTACGTAGAATTTATTTACCCTCGTGTTATTTATGCTGAACGCTATTAAATATTATTGAACGAGTTTTACGACATATTGTACTATTTTACGAGCATCAAAATTACGTTCTGCTCGAGGACGAAGGGGAATTAAAAGAATTTTCGGAGAAATAATATCGTTTTTACTTTTTATTTTTATTTATTTTGCCGAACGATCTTTATTAATGATATGTAGGGAAATAGTGACTGCTATTCTTCTGATAAAGTCTGTAAAACTATGCGAATTTTTTAAAGGGAAATATCCTTACAAGATCAATAGGTAGAAACTCTTTAAACTTATAAAAAGCTATAGATGACATTAAAATTCAAAGCATATTCGAGTTATAGAGTTCATTGAACCGGAGGTACAGACATATACACGACCGAACTTAGTGTTTTTCATTTTGTTGAAAATATAATATTTTTATTTTGCAGAAACAAACAGTACATAATTACATGGAAGAAAATAGTTACAAAGTTATAGAAAATAATACAATAATAGGTACCAATGTGATATATTATACATTATACCTAAATATTTAAGTTTTATTAATCGTCATACTTATTAATCGCTATACTTCTTAATATTTATACTTATTAAACGTTATACATATTAACAATTATACATATTTATTCATTTTAAAAATTATTGATCGTTTTACCTATTAACAATTATACTTATTATGTGTTGAAATTGTTACTCGTTATACTTGTTAATTATTGTACTTATTAATCGTTATTCTTATTAATCGTTATACTTATTAATCGGTTCACTTGTAAATCGTTATGCTTATTACTCGTTATACTTATTAAAAGTTATATTTATTATTCGTTGTATACATCAAAGATTATACTTATTAATCGTACACTTATTAATTATTGTATATAAGTAGTTACACTTATTAATAGTTATACTTATTGATGATTATACTTATTAATCGATGCACTTATTAATCGTTTTACTTATTCATCGTTATATTTATTAATCGTTATACTAATTAATCGCATTAACTCGAAAATTATATACACAGGGAATTAATTCTAGCTACATACATATTAAATAATATATGATAATATAAAACGTCAATGGAACTCTATTCAAAAATATCAATACCTTTAACAAGAAAAAAAAATCCCACACATTTTCATGATTTATTTCCCCTGAAATAATATGGAATTACGTTTGTAATATTTGATGTAGGCAGGAATTTAAATTTTATTATTATTTAATGCACCAATAAATATATTTATTTATCTATTTATATTAGGTGCCCAAGTTCATCGAATGAAGTGTGTCCAAGTCCCACCAGCTTTGTCGTGGGCCGGATCGGGAGAGGCTGAATGCGGGAGAACTTTCGACATATCAAGGAGGACTCTTTCGGAATATCGCCTTGCACCGCAGTTGGAGAGATGCATTTATAATCCCGTTACTCCTGGACAGATTTCCACCCACCCCTCATATATTTTTTCCGTCCCAGAACTTCCTCTCCCTTCTTTTTCTTAAAAATCCCTCCACACAGCATTCTCAAAGATGATTAGGCCCCGAGGGTATTTTTATTCCTCAGGCCGTATGTACCTAAAAAAACCTAAAGTTTCCAGGTACGTGCGTGAAACTCGATGACTATTGTCAAATCAAAGACTGATTGCTTTATACTTATGCAAAAAGTTAAAAATTCAGAATTCAAATTAAATTTAAAAAAAAAACGAATAAAAAAGATACCTTGAAGTATCCCTGTGGGACTCCGCGCACCCGCTGTGAGAGTAACGCATCACTAGTTACACCAACTGCATAGCGTCCCCACTTTTTCATAAATGAATTAGCTAATTCCTGAAATGGAGACTCCTACGTCCAATAAATTCGCATTGACAAGTACACACCACGTACATTCATACCAGTCTTGTGGTTACACAGGAACTTTTTTTTCAATTTATCAGTCGATTTCATTATTTCCACTGACGATATGAAAATATACAAATGCATAAACCCAGCAGAAATTTTCAAAAACACAAGATATCAATAAAGATAATTAATATTTCTAAACGTAAAAAAATATAATGCGATATCATTTTCAGGTAAATGTCGTTTCCTGCACTGTTTACGAGTATAATTTCGTAAATATTGTTATATATATATATGCGTGTAAAAGCCTTACTAGAGGTAAATAAATGAAAAAATAAATATTAGAAATGCGAACAAAACTCTTTGCTCAGCGTAATTGCAAATCTTGTAATTCCCTAAAGGAAATTGACATTTTCCACTGTACCCTTGAAACGATTAAAATCAAATGAACCTTACAATATACTTAAACAAAACTATTATTTCTATTTTGTTTATTTTTTGTTTTAATTATTTTTTACTTATACTTGTGTTACTGTACACAGTGTACATGTTGTTTTTCGTTACTTGATTAAAAAAATTTATCTAAGTTTTCACGTCACAAAACCGAAAAATATGTATTTTAGAACGTAAGTATACGTGCCTTACAATACTTTAAAAGTTTATGAAAATATATGTTATATATCAACATGTAAACTGCGTTTTTTTATATTGCAACAAAAATCATATGTAACGAAATTTAACAATTCTTTTCTGTATGAAAATTTTGTGTTCCAATTTTGGTACAACGTGTTTTCTTTGAAAAAATCAGTTGCTTGTCAGTGCAATAAAAACTGTCATTTTCTGGAAAAAAGTGATGACGAATTTGACCAAATACGCTTAATTTGCACATAACCACCATTAGAGGCCAATTCTGACCACACCGATCTAGATTTTGGTGAAGGAAATGAGATACGAATTTAAAATTTTCCGGGGCCACATTGTCAAAATGAAGCATTTATGAAATATTTCGATGATGACGATTGGTCATGACAATGGAAAATCGCAATCAGTTAACCTTCATTCTTCTTCATTTTGAAACCGTGGCCCTGGAAATTTTTTAATTCGAATTTAATTTTTTATCTCCCCAATTTAGATAAGTTAAGTTAAGATAATTTACTAATGGTAGTACCCAAATTTTGCTTATTTGGTCGCATCACTTTCTTCCAGAAAAGTGGTTTTTGGAGCACTGATATCCAATTAAAAATAATTATATTATTTTTTTATAATAATTATAAAAAAATATTATATAAAATAATTATATTATTTTGACTATAATTAAACATAATTATAATAAAAATAAAATGATTTTTGGAGCACTGATAAGCAATTAAAAAATAATTTCAAGAAACTTGTTAGACGCCTATAACCCTACCGTACCAAAATTAGAACACCTCCCCCTCTTACAATATCAAATGAATATTTTTATGGTAAGTACATTGTGATTTTTTTAATGATGAAACCATCAAAATATAAATTAAATATTTCATTTACATTTTTCTACTCTAAATAATGTCAGAATACTGGTTAATGTAAGTCAAGTACGTCCCTAAACACCCCGTGTAAATGTGTATATTTCCTAAATAAACTTTTTAATTAAAAATAATCAAATGTGAGGAAGAGAATGATTAAATAAATGAAAGCCGCGTGCGAAAATCAAATGAAATATTTTTCATAATTTATTGAGTATTTCTTGAAAATCAGAATTATTGTTTCATTGTGGGTCCCACTAAACGCTCTCAACGGTGAGCACGGCGACATGAAATTGGAAATATTTTGGTAGGGAAATTTTAGGTCAACTATCTATTTTCTAGCTCGCTGAGTTATTTCTATTGAAAGTTCGACAGAAATATTACTTAATTAATTTTATTTTTTAAAATATGAAAAACCATAGTTTCTCTTGTTTCCTAGGTTTTAATTAAACATACTATTGGTAGATTCAGACTGGGTCGACGTACGTGCCCATCGCTACGCCTAACAATATCTGGACTGCTTAGCAACCATAGATTTTCAATGAATATTTATGTTTTAGAATCACATTGGCCACACGCATCGCGACGTGCGACGTCTGTGGCCATTTTCATAGAAAATGTATGGGTTGCTAAGCATTGTTTGAGTAGCGATGCGTACGTACGTCGTCCAGTCTGAACCTACCATTATTTTATTATTTAATCGTTCTTTATACGAAATAAGCAGTGTTGTTTTGTGTAAATGTTTGACAGGTGATGCTAATTTGCCTGTGATAGCGCGGGTGATTTTACCGAATTAGCTCCTGTGGAAATACTTTAGCGGGCCGTTTATATAGGTACCTAGATATACTTTTCATAATGCTACAATTTTGCTACCTACATTTGCTATGTGCTACATTTTTTGCTCGCTTAGTATAAATATAATGTGTCTTGTATTTTTATAATGTCATTGGATAGACGTCGTAATTTTTCAAGTGTACTGACATTCTAAAGGTAAATTTCTTCTTTTGAAAGGTTGAGTCGGTTAAGTCAACACTCCTGAGTTGAATCCTTAAGCAAAAATCCTGCTTTGAGTCCCGAGGCAAATATTTTATAATAATTCCTTTAGCTTCACAAATCCAACAATCAGGTTATAAAGTAATTTTTCACGGATCCGAGCTATTATTAATAATAAAATCATGTTGTAACGCTATTAATATCTTTTTCGTTCTAGGTATTTGTTGCATGCGGGTAATAATAAAATGAGTTAACGACATCTTCGACCTAGCACTAGTTTCGTAGGTAATACAAAAGAGTTATTTACATAAAAGCTGATAGTAATTATGGAATAAACCATTGCATCATTGATACCAGGGGCGGTCCGTGTGTTTTCAGTGAGCTAGAGTGCCTAGATTGAAAGAAACGACGTTACTGATCTTATTGTAGCTGAAAATTGTTTTTTTTTTTCAAAATTTCAACTAGATATTTGTATGAAGATATTTCAGTTTTTGGATGCGGCGCATCCCTAAACTGATAGAATCCTGAAGATCTTCATACGAAAAGTTAAAATTTTGAAAAAAAATCATTTTCAGCTACAACAACATCAGCAGCATCGTTTTTTTTTAATCTTAGCTCTCTAGCTCACTGAAAACTCGCGGACCGCCACTGATTGATACATCATCACAAATTTTTATATAAACCTCAAAATATGAAGGTTTTTATCTCAAAATTGCATTATTTTAAGGTTGTTTCTCTTTAAATATTACAGATGCTGACAATCCTATACCTTAAAGTATGTTTAATGTAGTGAGGGTAAATCTTTCTAGGTCTGTGGGCCAGTACAGGCTCCCTGTGGACTTTATCAATCCCTGTGGGATATGAATGGAGCGGGCATTTGTTGACCTTATGTTCGTTGATCTGCACCGAACTGCATTCACACATAAGGAGATTGGACTCATTCCTCATATAGTGAGGATTTTTTTAGTCTTATTATAATAACTTTGTACATTGTACAGATTTTTGTGTTATTTCATCCGCCATGCTATAAATACATAAATACATTTACCAAAATACATATTAAAACCAATGTATAGATACTGTATTCAATTAGCTTTTCTTCAACTCCATATATTTTTTATGATAAAAAAAATACATTTTTTGATTATAGTTTGTTGTGTGATGGTAGTTTCGGATTTCGAAGTAACTATTAAAGTTTTTAGAATTTAGATTTCCATCTTACCCTCCCATTACTGAAAGGACAAAAGAAACACTAAGGACGGGTTGTTTCACAAAATTTGAACAATTCGTCAATTTTCAAAGTTATATTTCAACTTCTGTGAAAGTTCTATTCGACTTATTTACTTATGTGAAACAATTGAGCCATATTGGAATAATAACAGAATTTTAGTAGAACTTTGGCAGAACTTGAAAATTAACTTAATTTGATGAATCATTCAAAATCCTGGAAACAACTACCACTAAATTGGTCATCTTTTATAAACTTATGGCCAGTTGTTTCATAGAATTCGAACAATTCATAAAATTTTAAAGTTAATTTTCTTGTTCTGTAAAGGTTCTATTCAATTTCTTCATCATTTGCCAGTTTTTCCCATAACAGTAATTGAATTGAACTTCCACAGAACGTGAAAATCAATATTGAAATTTGATGAATTGTTCACATTCTGTGGTACAACTTTCCCTTAGTAAGAACGCAATCGGATAAGTATCTGACTTAATTACGTTTTAGTTTTTACTTTAAAATTACAACTAGATACTGTTTATATAAATATGTCTCATTCAGGAAGACTTTTTTCAGATTCCTCTAAACAAAAACTTTTAATATAAGAATTCTATTTATCTTTTTTGCTAAATATGGTTAAGTTTAGTTCTTACCAGGTAAGAACTTATCCAGTACATATTAAAGGTACAATAATGTAGTTAAGTGATCTACCAGCTTACCTTCGGACCAGTAAAAGGCTTTTTTCCCAAGGGATCGGAATACATTAAACATAAATTAATGAAATGTTATGAAGGTAATTATTATACGCTATATTTGCTATATATGTTCTTTTTTCTCGACAATGCTAAAAACATAATAATTTACCTTGAGATGTCCAGGATATGCAGGTGATAAGTAGGTATTGCTTTGGGAACGAAAATCCCTTTTATATTACGATTCCGCATTTTTTTCTATTCTAGCAGGTTTTTTTTTCCACACACATTTTTTTGACATTTATCAGTTCCTGACAAGTAGGAATTATATTATCAATATAGCAAGAACAATATGGATTATAAATCACAATATTTTTAAATCGAATGAGCTTTTTATGGTGATAATAAACAGTTTAAAACCTTGACACAGTTAGAAAAAACCGGGTAGGATATCCTAAAAGGATCGGTCTGGCAAAGGAAGTGACCATGCGTTCATACAAAGCTGCATTTGCTTCATCTAAAATGGGTGTGCAGGGCTTTAACAGGAATCACTGAACGTCCCTTTTCATACAATGATTAAGTCGAGTCCCAGTTGCAACCATTATCTTTATTATTTTTCTGTGTCTTGTTCATTTTCATATTTTAAAAAATTAGATTATTATTGTTATCTTCTTCTTCAATGATATATTACATTGATGGGAATCACCTTCAAAAGTTAAAAACGAGAATTTTTCTTATAAAAAAATGGAAACTTAAATTGATTACCTAGAACGGGTATGTGCTATTTTATATAATAAATAAACAAATAAATGAAGTAGCACATGAACCATTCCAGATATTTGATGTACCATTTGATTTCAAAAATGTTTTTTTTGTTTGGTTGTGTATTTTGGTCTTCAATTCAAAATTAAGTCTTATTGGATAAAGGCCGAGTAGGCATTTTTCTTAAGATGAACGGCTGCACAATTAACATCAACATATTAAGTTGTGATAAAGGCCTATAATAATCTACATAATTAAGCCGGGTAATAATCTACATAAAAGAGTCTAAGTAGGAATGGTCGTCAGTAAAATAGAAAATAGATTGGTTATTAATTCACTTGAATGCAATTATAGTAGTATAATGTAATCGTAAAGTTAACATTACAAAGAATTTAATATTATGCTAACTACAGCAGTAATTATTAGTGGTAGTAAATTTATTAACAATGCTAATGTGTACATACATGATGAAATAAATGACTTGATTACACGATACAAATATTAATATTTAGATGATTTGTATGGCGCCGTTTTAGTGACAAATCATCTCAAGGGCGCTGTTGAATGCTCTATCTTATCTACTAACTATAGACAAATACCTTTATATACAATGTGTCCGGGGGTAAAGTGCGTGCACAAACTGTAGGAGGTGATTCTACGTGATTGTACAAGTAAAAATTATGAAAAACTTTTTTCGAAATTCCAATGTTTTAAGGTAGTTTTCGGGTAAAAAGTAGAATTGTTTGTATGAAAAAAAAAATAGTATTTTTCTTTGAAAAAAACAATTTTATAGAAAAAAAAGTTGGATTTTCGAAAAAGTTTTTTTTTTACTTCTACTACAGTATAGAATCACCTCACACTCTATAAAACAAAATTGAGAAGTAGATAATTTAGTTCAACTTTACTTAGACAATTTTTTATTAACTTGAACGATGGGAATTTCTGTGTTCATTCGATTCGGCCATTCGATTTAATAAATATCGGCCAGACCTGAATATCCAGGTACTTCCCACCTTCTTCATTCCCATCTCATTCCCCTCCCCCCTACCTTCAGTCTCACAGCATACCCCAATTAATTGGAGATGCCATAGTCTCACTAGTTCCAGACGGGAGCAGTTGGGACTCTTGTGCAGTATTCATATAAAATTAATTCTACACAGAAGGTCCGGAGGGAAATAATTTCCCTCAGTAGAGAGGAAGTAGAGGACGTGGGTTTTGAAGAGCTGTTTAACTCAAGAACGAGTCGTAGAAGCCCGTTCTTATGTGACAAATATCAACCGTGATTCCTAAAAGTAAAAAAAATGTTGTATGAATTTATCACATTTAGCAACTGAGTAATCGGGTATAGGTAGCATAGTGATTCACGTGATAAGCACTCCGTCTCGTTTCAGCAGCACGATAACACACGAAACAGCGCACATATCAACGTTATTCCATCGCGACATGTAGGGGTGTGATCAATGGCGGAAATCGAAACAAAGAAAAAAATCATCCATTCGACTTGTGCTTATAAAAATAATTTTAAACCACAATTATTATTAAACTAAAATAAATATTAATATAAGAGCCAGACCACAAATAGAATATGAAACATTTTCAATAGAAAAATTTAAAAGCTAGCAAACATTTTTTTTAACTCTCTCTTGTTGTGTGTGTAAAGGAAATGCTATGTTCAATGAAGTTGATATATTCTAAGGTCACTTATAAAATTCAAACCAATCTTATTTGGCAAGTTAAAAAAATGGTTATTGTCCCTGATTTTGCAGTTGTTCCATACTATGATTTTTCTTTTCTTTTCTGCACTAAATTGAAATAATATTTATTTTTGTATCAAAACGCCTGATGAGAAGATTTTATAAATGGATTAACGACCTTACTTTTATCAATATTTGTTATCACTCTTTTAAATGTTTCTAAAATATAATTATTCATTGGTAATTGAATAATTATGCACTTAATTATTATCATATCCGATTGATGTACTTTCGATAAATCATTTATTTTAAATAAATAAATAAATATATTAGAGTTTACCCACAGATGGCACTTGATGTTAGTTTATAAGGTTACCCATAGATGGCATATATATGTCGACAATGCAGAGACTGAGAGTATTATAAATACGGTTGCAACCTCAAGGTCGGGGTCCAAATAATTCCCACCGCCTGCTAAATAAGATATCGGAACTTAAAGTGATCATTTATCACGAATAAACGTTTTGCTGAACCCGGAGTTTTTTTATTTATTTAAAGACAGTTTGTTCATATACCTAGGATCCCTGATAACAAATAACAATAATACTACAGAGGATATTCAGAAGCGCATAGTGAACGCAAATCGCTGTTACTTCCGCCTACAAAAACAGATAAAGTCCAGACTGTTGTCCAGAAACACTAAGATATTAGTGTACAAAACTCTTATTAGACCAGTGCTCACGTACGCAGCTGAGACATGGGTACTTACTAAGAGGAATGAGCGAGCACTGGACATTTTTGAAAGAAAAATTTTAAGGCGTATCTTTGGACCGATTCTAGAAAATGGATTTTGGCGTAGACGTTACAACGATGAGCTCTACACTCTGTTTAAGGAACCAAAAGTGACACAATTTATAAAGTTGGGAAGGCTTCGGTGGCTGGGTCATGTGGAAAGAATGACAGAGCATCAAGCACCAAAGTCCCTGCTAAAATCTAGACCTGTAAGGCGAAGGAGCCTGGGAAGACCAAAATTAAGATGGAACGACAACGTCCTCAAAGACGTACGTACCTTGGAGATTCCAAATTGGAGAGAACTAGTACAAAAAAGTCCTCGAGAGTCTTCCTCCACTAGAGAACTAGTACAAACTAGTACATGAGTGGAGGAAGACTCTCGAGGAGGCCAAGAGCCACAAAGGGTTGTGGCGCCAATTGTGATAATGATGTTAGCAAAAACTCGGAGTCACGACAGTTTTAATGCAAATCATTATTCATATTATGAAAAAAATATTGTAGTGACTGGCACAGCTAAAATAATAAAACGCCATCCTTCAAAAAAATTAAATGCCTAACCTAATTAATATCTTTCAACAACTGTCGATGTTTGATAGATTTCATTAATTGTGAGGTTTCATTTTGTAAATGATAATGAAAGGTATTGTCAATTTGTTGCGACCTAGATCTCAGCATAAAATTATTTAATACTGCATAATTCGTTCTGCTAATTATTAATTACCTATTGTATAAGCAATAGAATGCATGCATGCAGTTTTGTTTGCAACATGAAATCATCACAATAGATGCACTTGATCTCAATTAATTGTCGTTCAGAATTATTATCGCATTCTAATAATAGTTGCTACGTGCAAATTTCATCCTTAAAACATGACACAGTTGTAAATATAATACTTTTAATTTAATTTTCTTAAAATACCTTTTATTTTTTTAAATATTTACAATTTTATTTTTCATTAGGTCCACACAGGAGGCCCCGAGGAAAATAATTTCCCTCGGGGCCTATGTCATCTTTGTGGATGCTGTGTGGAGGGTATTTTTAAGGAGAGGAAGTTCTGGGAAGGAAATATGTATGAAGGTTGAGTAGGAATCTGGGGTTCAGTGTGTCTAGATCATCCGCCGCTAAGACCTAGATAAACCTTACCCCATGAACCCGGGCATCCCTGCTAAGTCACCAAACGTAGCGAACCCCCTTGGGGTGACCTATGGCAGAGGTGTTGGTTATCGAATAAATGGTTCCGTAGTTAAATAAAGTAAAAATACTTACTAAAAATAAATACTTATTCCATAGTTAAATAAAGTAAATATACCTACTGCTCACATCATAGCTAAAAGGTATAAACTATTCCTTTGGGTTGATTAAAATCCCAATACAATTGAAATGTGACTTTTTCTGGTTAAAATTATTTGGTGCATCGCCGTCTGCTCCGTTTGATATAATGACGTCATCAATTGGAAAACACGTGGGGACCTTCACACAATTCTATTTCTCATCATTAAGATCCAAAAGGGCACTTCGTAAAAAAATATTAAGAGTATTTTATATTTATATGTGTATCAAAGCGTTTGTTAAGCCTTTTGGTGATTGTTCTCCCAATTTCTTTGATACGTGTGGACAGCGGCCAAACGTGCCCAACGCAAGATGTTTTTGTATCACGATTTCTATACATTCTGAATGGATCCTGAACACGTTCTGACGGCTGTTGCCAAGTTATTGGCACATTGTAGCGAAAACATCCTTTTGTGCATCGGTTGTCGTTGTATCCGACCGGAAAATGTATCAAATTGAAAATTTAACCGAAGGAAAGGAACGAGAATGTTCTGCAAACGAATCTTACCCACAGTTTATTGAGCACATGGAAAACTCAAGTATAATTCCGGACACAGAAAACAAAATATTATTGGAAATAGAATATTTTATTATGCGGAATATGGTGTCTGGAAAAATCTGTGCACCTACTCGTGTCGTATGGGATAAAATTTCTGAACTATATTGCCCACACATTAAATAATTCGCTTCCAGACATGTACTAAAACATCTAGTGTAAAGAAAAAAAATGAAAGCGATGGTTTAAAAAATTATTTTTCTTCGAACGTCACAAAATCACTTTGTGGGGTCATTTTTAATTAAATGCAACAAATAACTTTGTGTACATCACTATATATATTCATAATAATCGACATGTTTCGAAACCGATGGTTTCTTCGATTATTGTTATTATCCTGACGAAGAAACCATCGGTTTATAATCAAACCACCACTATACATATACTATATATATATACTATACTATACATTGTCGACATTTTTTTAAACCGCTGGTTTCTTCGATTATTATTAATATCCTGTCGAAGAAACATCGGTTTTGAAACATGTCGATGATTGTGATTGTATGCATTGTGGTACACAAGGTTATTTGTTCCATTTGTTTATTTTTAAGAATTTAAAATTGAAAATTTTAATAATTAATTTTAACTTAATGTCATGTTTCATTCTGTCTTATTTATTTTTAACTCTCCTTTTCTTTTCCCTATTCTTTATAATCATAGAGGGGGGGGGGGGGGGCTAGAGCATTTCAAGTTATGAATTATATATTTTACTTTTTTTTATATTTTACGTAAAAATCGCAAATAATTAGTACATTGGTATTGAAAACCACTGGCCCACATTGATAGGTAAAGCCAAGACAACATTTTTATTATTTACTATCGAAACAAGATACATTTTCGTGGATCCCCGCATACAACTTGTGGACCATTGTCCTCCTGGACCACTTTGGAAATCGCTGCTCTAAGCGAACAAATTATCAAACCAAAATCACACGATTACGTTTTAACTGATAGTCCTTCACCCTAAACGGAAACACTTTTATATCGGGTGTAAACTGTGCGCCTCTGTGTATTATTCTATTGAGTTTATACAGGTACAATCAACAAAACATTAAATATTTTCTGTGATGTTTGTGGTAATCCTATTATTCGTATTAATTTAAACTAGCTTTTGCCCGTTGCAAGGCAACTAATTGGTTAAAGCACTAAGCGATTTGACGTTTGAATGTGGATGAAGCAAGAAGTGTGTGTGTCTAAATTTTTAAAAAATTAAATATTTGAAAAAAAAAATCGATGTTTGAATGTGGATGAAGCAAGGATTTTGAGAACTACTCAAAGGGTCTTGTGAGTTAATCGCTCAATTTTGTACACCCGCTACTTAGCCACTTTGGTCGCCCTGGTTAAGGCGTTCAGTATGGGCCTTTTCTCGCAAAAAGGGGCCTAGAAGTTTACGGTTCAATTTTTTCACTAATAAATTGTTTCTAAATTATATGATATGCACTCACTTTTCTAATAACTCCCATTACACCTATTTAAATTTTTTGTACAAATTTGATAACGCCAAAGCTCTGCATTATATAAAGAAAACTTCGCGGGCTTGCGCACAATAACTCACCAAAGTTTCATCGCAATCGGATGAATATTATTGTAGATAATTTCATTACGCTAGAGCTCATTATTATATTTTAAAACCATTTCGAGCATGCACACATCATATCCCCAAAGTTTCATCGCAATCGGATGAATAGTATTGGAAATAAGTTCATAATGCCAGAGCTTATTCTTATATATAGAAACCATCCATAGCATGCCAACATCGAATTCCCAAAGTTTCATCTCAATCGGATGAAAAGTAAAGTAAATAATTTCATTACGCCAGAGCTTACTCTTTTATGTTCAAACCATCCCGAGTATCCAACATCAAATTCCCAAAGTTTCATCTCAATCGGATGGAAAGTATAGGAAATAATTTCATAACGCCAGATCTTACCATTATGCGTAAATAATTTCATAATTCCAGAGCTTACTATTATGCGTAGAAACCAACCCGGGCATGCACACATCAAAGCTCAAAAGTTTTGTCGCAATCAAATGAATAGTATTGGAAAAAAACCTACCTAACCCTCAAACAAAAAATATTTGTTCATTTACCTACGTAATTTCTAAAAAAAAAAAACATTGCAATTTTATTACTTATCAAAAAAACCATCTTACCAAACTCAATTTTACTGCAGCAAAAAAATTACACAAAGAAATTCTTTAACAATATCCGGGTACCCGTGCACACGTATAATTATTTTTATTTTAAAATTTAATAATGTCCAAAGTAAACGAACGAATCCTGTCCGATCTATTTTTCGATTTATATGCATATAAAAAATCTGTAGCACTGCATCGAACCCACCTAATTTATAAAAAGTACCTTCATACATACCTACCTACCCAGAGTACCTGTTCAGTACTTAGTTCCTACCTACCTGCATATCTACCTACCCCCGTGTACACCTACATTTCTTTGGAAATATCCATCTTTGGTTACTTATTTTTATTTTATATCATAATTTTTTTGTGATTTAAAGGAAAGAAGTTCTTACTTACAGTAAATATCGATATTTGAATTCAATGGAATACCATGTCTAGTGTATTCCACCTCCACCTAATACCACCTCCCTGATTGGTCAGTCAAAATGAACGACAGGGTCCGGCAAAATTTCCTCACTCATTATTACAAAAACCAATCGACTAAAAAAATGACTTTTTTTTAAAATCGACTCTTTAATATTTTTTTATGGAAATGACATCTTTCAAGTGTCCACCTTTTGATGTCACGGACGCCATAACTCTTTTCGTAATCAATAATTATTAATAACGATAAATGTATAGAAAATTAGAAAAAAAACTTTGCATCTTATTTAGATAAATTTTAATGCGCCGCAAAAACGTTGGTCGCAAACGCACGACAATATTTTCTAAACAAAAAAAAATTAAGGAAAAAATCATGAGTTTTAATAAAAAAATTAATCAGTATATTTCGAGCGGAATTTTTTTTACCACCCTGTTTCTGAATTTGAATTAAAAGACCGACAAAATGCAATCGGCATTTTTCCAGAAGAAACGCATTTAGTACCTACCATCTTTGGTGATTTCTCTTAATTTCAAACCATTTATTTGTAATTCGATGGAGCAAAGTAGGTACCTACCCAGTGATTATTATTATACCAATCCACCTGACCAGTAATATTTTTAAATCTTGTAAAATTTGTTAGCGGATTTTTCATGGATTTTTTTGTAAAATATCAAATTTTTAGCTCGATATTGTGGAATATTTTCAATGGAATGCCACTAAAAAAACGGTTGAATAAGTTTTCGAAACTTTTTGCCTTTGAATATATCAAAAAACATTTACGCCAGAGGCCGTCATTTTGACGCAATTTCGTTTGCAAATGAAGGATTCTCAAATACGCCAAAGCTCAATTTTTTTAAAGGCTAAAGTCAAATTTTTTTGTTCAGGCCCTAGCACGCTTGCTCTATAACGATCGGTAGGATAACTATCGGTAACTTCTCATCGTTCCCTAGGACAACTGCACATCGCTAACGAACAAACAACAGTTGATGTCGAATATGTTAAGGACACTTAGTCATTGTGAACTGTCACTTATTCGTTGGCGATCTGAAGTCATGCTAGGGAACGATGAGAAGTTACCGATAGTTATCCTATCGATCGTTATAGAGCGAGCGTGCTAGGGCCTCTGACCTACCGCAAAAGCCGTGAGGATCTTACGCTAAAAAAATTCGCTGGGTGGGTAGGCCAACGCCTCTGCAATAGGTCATTTCAAGTGGTTCGCTATGTTTGTTGATTTAGAAGTGGTGCCTGGGTTCATGAGGTTTGTCCTGGTCTTGGCGGTGGATTCGTCTGCCCACCAATTTCGTGGCAGACCAGATCGGAAGAGACTGGTTTAGGGAGATTTTTTGGCTTCTTCAGCAAAGCTCTCTCGGAACATCACCTTGCACCGCAGTGGGAGGGATAAAATCATTCGTCCGTCACTCCACACACTGATCCCCAGATTCCTACCCACCCCTCATAACTTTTTCCTTACCAGAACATCATCTCCTTACTTTCCTAAAAAGAACCCTTCACACAGCATCCCCAAAGATGACATAGGCCCTGAGAGGAATTATTTTCGTCCGTCACTCCACACACTGATCCCCAGATTCCTACCCACCCCTCATAACTTTTTCCTTACCAGAACATCATCTCCTTACTTTCCTAAAAAGAACCCTTCACACAGCATCCCCAAAGATAACATAGGCCCTGAGAGGAATTATTTTCTTCAAGGCCTCCTGTGTAGAGCTATTATAAAAATTAAATAAACTTCTCTTTTCCCGGTAGATTTTCCTAATTTTGTTTTAAATTAGTCGAGTAAGATCCATAGTTTGTGTATAAAAAATGCATAAACATTCACACGAAAAAGCCCGCCCTTAGGATTGTGTGTATTGGTGCATATAACGATGCAAAACGTCACTGAGATACATCTTTTTGCCAACCTGAATATATTTAGATATTCTTAAATCGACTCAGATTAACCGGTTATAAAGGGTTTGGTCATCCAACAAATGATTCACGGGGTGGCAGTACCAATGCACACCACCCACGCCGAATGATATTATAATAACACTATTGTGCACTATTTAAAGAAGTACCTACACCATTAGGCAAAAAAAATGGATTATCCTAAACAGTTTTATTCATCATGTTAAATTCTCAATATTTGAAAAATAACGTTCCCACCCAAGTAGGTACCTACCCACTGGTAAATTATTTTCTATGATCTCGGCAGCCTGAACCGTTCGAATTTTATTTGTCTGTACAAAAGTACCAACCCAGCAATTAAAATCAACGTTATGTAGCTGGCCGGTAACGTTTAACCTGTTTTTATTTTGCATTTCTTCATAAACGTCAGAATTTTTTCAACTTTTGAAGATGTATCCTGAAATAATTTACATGAAATGTGGTAAATGTAATGTATTATTGGAGTTCGGAAATCTATGGTTTTCAAAATTATAGAAAAACATCTTATCCACATATGCTATTTTTGACGTAATATTGATACACATGAGACTCGTCGAAATGTCAAATTAACATGCGAGACGCCATAGAATAATTTTCAAAAATGCCCCAACATTTCAGTACTTTGAAGGTCTGACGATAATTTTTTCCTTAATAAAGCATTTTTTTACTGGCTACGAACATTTTAACAGTTTTTAACTCGCAATTTTTTTCGTAAACGTCAGAAATTACCGACGTTTGAAAACGAATCCTGACAAAATTTCCATTTCTTCATAAACGTCAGAATTTTTTCAACTTTTGAAGATGTATCCTGAAATAATTTACATGAAATGTGGTAAATGTAATGTATTATTGGAGTTCGGAAATCTATGGTTTTCAAAATTATAGAAAAACATCTTATCCACATATGCTATTTTTGACGTAATATTGATACACATGAGACTCGTCGAAATGTCAAATTAACATGCGAGACGCCATAGAATAATTTTCAAAAATGCCCCAACATTTCAGTACTTTGAAGGTCTGACGATAAATTTTTCCTTAATAAAGCATTTTTTTACTGGCTACGAACATTTTAACAGTTTTTAACTCGGATTTTTTTTCGTAAACGTCAGAAATTACCGACGTTTGAAAACGAATCCTGACAAAATTTCCATGAAAAGTCATAAATATAATATATTATTTATGTTCCAAAACCTGTCGTAGTCGAAATAATACAAAAACATCTAAGCCAGGTATCTTTTTTAAGTCGCAATTTTGATTTACCTCGAGGCTCGTCGGAATGTAAAGTTTTGAGGTGAGACGCCTTATATTTAAAAAAATATACACTTTACGATTTTAGTACTGAGGCTCTTTCACAAATTTTTCGTGAAGGTCTGACGATAAATTTTTCCTTTTTTGATGGGCGAACCTGGCGGCTGGAAATACAACTTTGAATTTCTTCGTCGAATAATGAGCGCTTCTAGTTTTCGCCGCTAGGTTTTCATACATCAGTTTTATTAGCAGTTTATTTTTTTTGCATCAGTTTTTTTATATGAAAATTTGCAATTGGTAAAATTCTGGCTGAATTTTTCCCATACAAATCAGGTCTGAAAAAATCGTATGTATTTTTATCCACGGTCGATGTCTCGCGAAAATCAGCTTTCGGGTCGGTTAAACTTAAGGGGGAGAGTGGTCGTTTTTCGCAAGACTGCGATTGACTTAAAATCTGGTGGTTACGAGCATTAATATATAACTAGCTTTTGCCCGTTGCAACGCAACTAATTGGTTAAAGCACTAAGCGATTTAACGTTTGAATGTGGATGAAGCAAGAAGTGTAAGCCTGCATTTAAAAAAATATATATATTTGAAGAAAAAAAACGATGTTTGAATGTGGATGAAGCAAGAATTGTGAGAACTACTCAAAGGGTCCTGTGAGTTAATCGCTCAATTTTGTACAACTGCTGGCGACCTATGAAATCCATATGAAATCCCCATCCTCGGTTTACCAGAAACGATTAGTTACATGACTAACCTAAAAAAAGGCTTAAAAAACAACATGGCGACCAAAATTTTTATTAATATGAAATCCCCATCCTTGGTTTAGTCAAAAACGGTATGTCACATGAATAACCTTAGAAAAGTCTTAAAAAACAAAATGGCGCCCAAAATGTTGACTAATACGAAATCCCCAGCTTTTTTTGTGAAAAACGATATGTCACATGACTAACCTTAGAAAAGTCTTAAAAAACAAAATGTCGACAGAAATGTTGACTAATATGAAATCCCCTCCTTTTTTTGGGAAAAACTATTTGTCACATGACTAACTTAGAAAAGTCCTAAAATACAAAATGGCGACCAAAATGTTGACTTATATGAAATCCCCACATTTTTTTGTGAAAAACGATATGTCGCATGACTAACCGTAGAAAAGTCTTAAAAAACAAAATGGCCACCAAAATGTTGACTAATATGAAAACCCCACCTTTTTTTGATAAACGATGTCACATGGCTAACCTTAGAAAAGTCTTAAAAAACAATTCTTAATTACAAATATGATTTTTGACTGTGGATGAAGCAAGAATTGCAAAAAACCTCAATTTGGTAGGTGGGTATGGGTACCGCCGCCTCGGGAACCAACACACCTGCAATAGATCATTTGAAGTTGTTCGCTATGTTTGATGATTTAGCAGGGGTGCCAGGGTTCATAGGGTGAGGTTTTTACCGCTCTTGGTGGTGGATGCGTCTGCCCACCAATTGCGTGGCAGGCCAGATCGGGAGAGACTGGTTTAGGGATACTTTTTGGCTTCTCCAGCAGAGCTCTCTCGGAACATCACCCCTCACCGCAGTGGTAGGGATAAAACCATTCGTCCGTCACCCCACACACTGATCCCCAGATTCCTACCCACCCCTTATACCTTTTTTCCTTCCCAGAACATCATCTCCTTCCTTTCCTAAAAATAACCCTCCACGCAGCATTCCCAAAGAATTTAATGCTCTTTGGTCCTTTATATATTTTTTATAATCCTCGGGTAGCGAAACATTTGGGATACCCATAAAAAAAATTTTAAATGTAACTTTTTAAATTGGATTTTTTTTTATATTTGGAATTTCTTGAGAAATTTTGGCGCTATAAAAATATAAACTATTTAAAATAAAAATTATTTCATAAAACACATTTGTATTTCATTAATCTTTTTGTATAAAAAACATAATATAAAACCTACCTAACCCTCACTCAAACAAATAATATTTGTTCATTTACCTACGTAATTTCTAAAAAAAAAACATTGTAAATTTACTATTTATCAAAAAAACAATCTTATCAAACTCAATTTTACTGCAATAAAAAAATTACCCCAAAGAAATTATTTCACAATATGCGGGTACCCGTGCACACGTATAATTATTTTTATTTTTAAAGTTTATAATGACCTTAGTAAACGAACGAATCCTGACCTATCTATTTTTCGATTTATATGCAAATGAAAAATCTGTATTGAACCCACCTAATTTATAAAAAGTACCTTCCTACATACCTACCTACCCAGAGTACCTGTTCAGTTCTTATTTCCTACCTACCTGCTTATCTACCTACCCCTGTGTATACCGTATGCAAATATCCATCTTTGGTTACTTTTTTGTATCATAATTTTTTTTTTTTTATTAAAAGGAAAGAAGTTCTTACTTACAGTAAATATCGATATTTGAATTCAATGGAATACCATGTTTATTCATCTTCCCTGATTGGTCAGTCGAAATGAACGACAGGGTCCGGCAAAATTTCGTCACTCATTATTACAAAAACCAATCGATTAAAAAAAAATACTTTTTTTTTAATCAACACTTTAATATTTTTTTATGGAAATGACATCTCTCAAGTGTCCACCTTTTGATTTCACGGACGCCATAACTCTTTTCGTAATAAATAATTATTAATAACGATGAATGTATAGAAAATTTGAAAAAAAAACTTTGCATCTTATTTAGATAAATTTTAATGCGCCGCATAAACGTTGGTCGCAAACGCCCGACAATATTTTTTAAAGAAAAAAAAATTAAGAAAAAAATCATGAGTTTTAATAAAAAAATTAATCAGTATATTTCGAGCGGAATTTTTTTTACCAGCATGTATCTGCATTTGAATTAAAAGACCGACAAACTGCAATCGTCATTTTTTCAGGAGAAACGCATATAGTACCGTACCAACTTTGGTGATTTCTCTTAATTTCAAACCATTTATTTGTAATTCGATGGAGCAAAGTAGGTACCTACCCAGTGATTAATATTATACGTTTCCACCTAGCCAGTAATATTTTTAAATCTTGTGGAATTTGTTAGCGGATTTTTCTTGGATTTTTTTGTAAAATGACAAATTTTTAGCACGATATTGTGGAATATTTTCAATGGAATGCCACTAAAAAACGGTTGAATAAGTTTTCGAAACCTTTCGCCATTGAATATATCAAAAAACATCTACGCCAGAGGCCGTCATTTTGAGGCAATTTCGTTTGCAAATGAAGGATTAGGGAGACTTTTTGGCTTCTCCAGCAGAGCTCTCTCGGAACATCACCTTGCACCGTAGTGGGAGGGATACAACCATTCGTCCGTCACTCCATACACTGATATCCAGATTCCTACCCACCCCTCATACCTTTTTCCTTCTCAGAATATCCTTTCCTTCCTTTCCTAAAAATAACCCTCCACACAGCATTCCCAAAGACGACGTAGGCCCCGAGGGGAATTATTTTCTTCCGGGCCTCCAGTATCGAGCTATTGTAAAAACTACTCCCTGTAGATTTTCCGAATATTGTACAAAAATACTCTAGTTAAGTACCCCGTTTAGAATGTCATCCATTAAATAATTCGCGGGGCGGCGGTACCAATGCACACCACTCACATTGAATGATAATATAAACATGCAACATACAGAAACGGCGTTTTACAAACAAAAAAAATCCTCCACACAGCATTCCCAAAAATGACATAGGCCCTGAGAGGAATTATTAATACTATTCGGGGCCTCCTATATGAAGCGATTGTAAAAAAAAAAAGTTCTCTACTCCCGGTAGTTTTCCCGAACATTTTATAAAAATACTCAAGAAAGTACTCCATTAATTAAGTCATCCATTAAATTATTCCCGGGGCGGCGGTACCAATGCACACAACTCACCTTGAAAGTTACTATAAACACGCAAAATACAAAAACGGCGCTTTACAAATTTTTACTACTTGGTAAAAAAATATTATATGAAACTAAACTTAATTGCAATAAAAAATTTTCAGAAAAAATCTTTCACAAACCTGTTAAAAAAAAATTATTTATTGAAAAACAAACTAACAATACGAATTTTGGCAAATATTTGCCACCATCTTTGATAATTTTTTTACTTAAGTTTTTGCACAGAAATGGCCCAATATTATTTATTTGAAATTTTTAAATCAAAAATAATCACATCAAACCAATAATTTATTGTCCGGATAGGTACCTACTCGTTATCGCCTAAAAATTGCATAGAAAATATTTCAAGTTAGCGGGTAAGTACTTATGCAGTTTAACATCACTATTTGAACACAACAAAATAGGCCATCTCTACTGAATTCCCTGATAGTACATGATCCAGAATAATTTCTTTCCCGATTTTCAATCCAAATAAATTGATTTAAAAATTGTGCATTTTCAGAAGAATTTTTTTGTTTTTGTTTTTCTTAAAATATTTTTCTGGAAATGACATCGGTCGAGTGTCTAGTTTTTGAATTCATCAACAAACATACTATTTTAGTAATAAATAATTATTCATAACGATAATTGTACTGAAAAATAAAAAAAATCTAAGAACCTTAATTGGAGAAATATTTCTATGACACACCAGCGTTAGTCGCGACCAAACGACTCTTTTTTCTTTAAAAAAAAAAATAAGAAAAAAAATCGTTAATAATAATTAAAAAAATAATTCATATTTATCAGAAAGGAAATTTTTCACCGCAATGCATTCGACATTCGATATTTGAAGCTATGATTAAAATGTAGTAACATTTTCAACACTCCAGTTTCTTTGGGAATAATTTGAATTTCGACCGATGTTTAAATGTTTCTTAGCAAATTAGAGTGGTACTAAATCTTGCCGCCAGTGGAGCAGGTAAATCGTGTCAACCATTATTTTATACCGGTTTCCGAATGCGCCTTTGAGATGTTTTTTTTTTCAAATGTCAGATTGGAAATTAAAATAACGGACGTTTTTTCAAGAAACATTGTCAATATGACTGTCGATTTACATTCGTAAAACTCTTGTCGAAAAGGTTTTACTAAGTTTTGAAAGCCCAGATCGATATTTTTAAAGCCATTTCGTATTTTCGAGCTGGGTGTCGACAAAATCAATAAATGACATTACACAACCGAGAAAAAACAAATGAACTCGAATTATTTGGCAAGTGAAACTTATTATATACGTAATAAAGCATTTTACTTTACTGGCTGCGAACATTTTAACAGTTTTGAACTCGAAATTTTTTCGTAAACGTCAGAAATTTCCGACGTTTGAAAAGAAATCCTGACAAAATTTCCATGAAAAGTCATAAATATAATATATTATTTATGTTCCGAAACCTGTCATAGTCGAAATAATACAAAAACATCTAAGCCAGATATCTTTTTTAAGTCGCAATTTTGATTTACCCCGAGGCTCGTCGAAATGTAAAATTTTGAAGTGAGACGCCTTATATTTAAAAAAATATACACTTTACGATTTTAGTACTGAGGCTCTTTCACAAATTTTTCGTGAAGGTCTGACGATAAATTTTTCCTTTTTTGATGGGCGAACCTGGCGGCTGGAAATACAACTTTGAATTTCTTCGTCGAATAATGAGCGCTTCTAGTTTTCGCCGCTAGGTTTTCATACATCAGTTTTATTAGCAGTTTATTTTTTTTGCATCAGTTTTTTTATATGAAAATTTGCAATTGGTAAAATTCTGGCTGAATTTTTCCCATACAAATCAGGTCTGAAAAAATCGTATGTATTTTTATCCACGGTCGATGTCTCGCGAAAATCAGCTCTGAGGTCGGTTAAACTCGAGGGGCAGAGTGGTCGTTTTTCGCGAGACTGCGATTGACTTAAAATCTGGTGGTTACGAGCATTAATATATACTAGCTTTTGCCCGTTGCAAGGCAACTAATTGGTTAAAGCACTAAGCGATTTGACGTTTGAATGTGGATGAAGCAAGAAGTGTGTGTGTCTAAATTTTTTAAAAATTAAATATTTAAAAAAAAAAATCGATGTTTGAATGTGGATGAAGCAAGGATTTTGAGAACTACTCAAAGGGTCTTGTGAGTTAATCGCTCAATTTTGTACACCCGCTACTTAGCCACTTTGGTCGCCCTGGTTAAGGCGTTCAGTATGGGCCTTTTCTCGCAAAAAGGGGCCTAGAAGTTTACGGTTCAATTTTTTCACTAATAAATTGTTTCTAAATTATATGATATGCACTCACTTTTCTAATAACTCTCGTTACACCTATTTAAATTTTTTGTACAAATTTGATAACGCCAAAGCTCTGCATTATATAAAGAAAACTTCGCGGGCTTGCGCACAATAACTCACCAAAGTTTCATCGCAATCGGATGAATATTATTGTAGATAATTTCATTACGCTAGAGCTCATTATTATATTTTAAAACCATTTCGAGCATGCACACATCATATCTCCAAAGTTTCATCGCAATCGGATGAATAGTATTGGAAATAAGTTCATAATGCCAGAGCTTATTCTTATATATAGAATCCATCCATAGCATGCCAACATCGAATTCCCAAAGTTTCATCTCAATCGGATGAAAAGTAAAGTAAATAATTTCATTACGCCAGAGCTTACTTTTATGCATAAAAACCATCCCAGGCATGCACACATCAAATCTCCAAAGTTTCATCTCAATCGGGTGAATAGTATATGAAATAATTTGATAACGCCAGAGCTTACTATTACGCATAGAAACCATCCCGGACATGCACACATCAAATCCCCAAAGTTTCATCGCAATCGGATGAATAGTATAGGAAATAATTTCAAAAAGCCAGAGCTTACTATTATGCGTAGAAACCAACCCGGGCATGCACACATCAAATCCCAAAAGTTTTGTCGCAATCAGATGAATAGTATTGGAAAAAATTTCATAACGCCAGAGCTTACTCTTTTACATAGAAACCATCCCGAGCATGCCAACATCGAATTCCCAAAGTTTCATCTCAATCGGATGGAAAGTATAGGAAATAATTTCATAACGCCAGATCTTACCATTATGCGTAAATAATTTCATAATTCCAGAGCTTACTATTATGCGTAGAAACCAACCCGGGCATGCACACATCAAAGCTCAAAAGTTTTGTCGCAATCAAATGAATAGTATTGGAAAAAATTTCATAACGCCAGAGCTTACTCTTTTACATAGAAACCATCCCGAGCATGCCAACATCGAATTCCCAAAGTTTCATCTCGATCGGGTGAATGAAAATATAAAATAATTTCATAAAGCCAGAGCTTACTATTATGCGTAGAAACCAACCCGGGCATGCACACATCAAATCCCAAAAGTTTTGTCGCCATCAGATGAATAGTATTGGAAAAAAACCTACCTAACCCTCAAACAAAAAATATTTGTTCATTTACCTACGTAATTTCTAAAAAAAAAAAAACATTGCAATTTTATTACTTATCAAAAAAACCATCTTATCAAACTCAATTTTACTGCAGCAAAAAAATTACACAAAGAAATTCTTTAACAATATCCGGGTACCCGTGCACACGTATAATTATTTTAATTTTAAAATTTAATAATGTCCAAAGTAAACGAACTGTAAAAAATCCTGTCCGATCTATTTTTCGATTTATATGCATATAAAAAATCTGTAGCACTGCATCGAACCCACCTAATTTATAAAAAGTACCTTCATACATACCTACCTACCCAGAGTACCTGTTCAGTACTTAGTTCCTACCTACCTGCATATCTACCTACCCCCGTGTACACCTACATTTCTTTGGAAATATCCATCTTTGGTTACTTTTTTTTATTTTATATCATAATTTTTTTGTGAGTTAAAGGAAAGAAGTTCTTACTTACAGTAAATATCGATATTTGAATTCAATGGAATACCATGTCTAGTGTATTCCACCTCCACCTAATACCACCTCCCTGATTGGACAGTCAAAATGAACGACAGGGTCCGGCAAAATTTCCTCACTCATTATTACAAAAACCAATCGATTAAAAAAATGACTTTTTTTTAAAATCGACTCTTTAATATTTTTTTATGGAAATGACATCTTTCAAGTGTCCACCTTTTGATGTCACGGACGCCATAACTCTTTTCGTAATCAATAATTATTAATAACGATAAATGTATAGAAAATTAGAAAAAAAACTTTGCATCTTATTTAGATAAATTTTAATGCGCCGCAAAAACGTTGGTCGCAAACGCACGACAATATTTTCTAAACAAAAAAAAATTAAGGAAAAAATCATGAGTTTTAATAAAAAAATTAATCAGTATATTTCGAGCGGAATTTTTTTTACCACCCTGTTTCTGAATTTGAATTAAAAGACCGACAAAATGCAATCGGCATTTTTCCAGAAGAAACGCATTTAGTACCTACCATCTTTGGTGATTTCTCTTAATTTCAAACCATTTATTTGTAATTCGATGGAGCAAAGTAGGTACCTACCCAGTGATTATTATTATACCAATCCACCTGACCAGTAATATTTTTAAATCTTGTAAAATTTGTTAGCGGATTTTTCATGAATTTTTTTGTAAAATATCAAATTTTTAGCTCGATATTGTGGAATATTTTCAATGGAATGCCACTAAAAAAACGGTTGAATAAGTTTTCGAAACCTTTTGCCTTTGAATATATCAAAAAACATTTACGCCAGAGGCCGTCATTTTGACGCAATTTCGTTTGCAAATGAAGGATTCTCAAATACGCCAAAGCTCAATTTTTTTTAAGGCTAAAGTCTAATTTTTTTGTTCAGGCCCTAGCACGCTTGCTCTAAAACGATCGGTAGGATAACTATCGGTAACTTCTCATCGTTCCCTAGGACAACTGCACATCGCTAACGAACAAACAACAGTTGATGTCGAATATGTTAAGGACACTTAGTCATTGTGAACTGTCACTTATTCGTTGGCGATCTGTAGTCATGCTAGGGAACGATGAGAAGTTACCGATAGTTATCCTATCGATCGTTATAGAGCGAGCGTGCTATGGCCTCTGACCTACCGCAAAAGCCGTGAGGATCTTACGCTAAAAAAATTCGCTGGGTGGGTAGGCCAACGCCTCTGCAATAGGTCATTTCAAGTGGTTCGCTATGTTTGTTGATTTAGAAGTGGTGCCTGGGTTCATGAGGTTTGTCCTGGTCTTGGCGGTGGATTCGTCTGCCCACCAATTTCGTGGCAGACAGATCGGAAGAGACTGGTTTAGGGAGACTTTTTGGGTTCTTCAGCAAAGCTCTCTCGGAACATCACCTTGCACCGCAGTGGGAGGGATAAAATCATTCGTCCGTCACTCCACACACTGATCCCCAGATTCCTACCCACCCCTCATAACTTTTTCCTTACCAGAACATCATCTCCTTACCTTCCTAAAAAGAACCCTTCACACAGCATCCCCAAAGATGACATAGGCCCTGAGAGGAATTATTTTCGTCCGTCACTCCACACACTGATCCCCAGATTCCTACCCACCCCTCATAACTTTTTCCTTACCAGAACATCATCTCCTTACTTTCCTAAAAATAACCCTTCACACAGCATCCCCAAAGATGACATAGGCCCTGAGAGGAATTATTTTCTTCAAGGCCTCCTGTGTAGAGCTATTATAAAAATTAAATAAACTTCTCTTTTCCCGGTAGATTTTCCTAATTTTGTTTTAAATTAGTCGAGTAAGATCCATAGTTTATGCATAAACATTCACACGAAAAAGCCCGCCCTTAGGATTGTGTGTATTGGTGCATATAACGATGCAAAACGTCACTGAGATACATCTTTTTGCCAACCTGAATATATTTAGATATTCTTAAATCGACTCAGATTAACTGGTTATAAAGGGTTTGGTCATCCAACAAATGATTCACGGGGTGGCAGTACCAATGCACACCACCCACGCCGAATGATATTATAATAACACTATTGTGCACTATTTAAAGAAGTACCTACACCATTAGGCAAAAAAAATGGATTATCCTGAGTTATTTAAACAGTTTTATTCATCATGTTAAATTCTCAATATTTGAAAAATAACGTTCCCACCCAAGTAGGTACCTACCCACTGGTAAATTATTTTCTATGATCTCGGCAGCCTGAACCGTTCGAATTTTATTTGTCTTTACAAAAGTACCAACCCAGCAATTAAAATCAACGTTATGTAGCTGGCCGGTAACGTTTAACCTGTTTTTATTTTGCATTTCTTCATAAACGTCAGAATTTTTTCAACTTTTGAAGATGTATCCTGAAATAATTTACATGAAATGTGGTAAATGTAATGTATTATTGGAGTTCGGAAATCTATGGTTTTCAAAATTATAGAAAAACATCTTATCCACATATGCTATTTTTGACGTAATATTGATACACATGAGACTCGTCGAAATGTCAAATTAACATGCGAGACGCCATAGAATAATTTTCAAAAATGCCCCAACATTTCAGTACTTTGAAGGTCTGACGATAATTTTTTCCTTAATAAAGCATTTTTTTACTGGCTACGAACATTTTAACAGTTTTAAACTCGGAATTTTTTTCGTAAACGTCAGAAATTACCGACGTTTGAAAACGAATCCTGACAAAATTTCCATGAAAAGTCATAAATATAATATATTATTTATGTTCCAAAACCTGTCGTAGTCGAAATAATACAAAAACATCTAAGCCAGGTATCTTTTTTAAGTCGCAATTTTGATTTACCTCGAGGCTCGTCGGAATGTAAAGTTTTGAGGTGAGACGCCTTATATTTAAAAAAATATACACTTTACGATTTTAGTACTGAGGCTCTTTCACAAATTTTTCGTGAAGGTCTGACGATAAATTTTTCCTTTTTTGATGGGCGAACCTGGCGGCTGGAAATACAACTTTGAATTTCTTCGTCGAATAATGAGCGCTTCTAGTTTTCGCCGCTAGGTTTTCATACATCAGTTTTATTAGCAGTTTATTTTTTTTGCATCAGTTTTTTTATATGAAAATTTGCAATTGGTAAAATTCTGGCTGAATTTTTCCCATACAAATCAGGTCTGAAAAAATCGTATGTATTTTTATCCACGGTCGATGTCTCGCGAAAATCAGCTTTGAGGTCGGTTAAACTTGAGGGGCAGAGTGGTCGTTTTTCGCAAGACTGCGATTGACTTAAAATCTGGTGGTTACGAGCATTAATATATACTAGCTTTTGCCCGTTGCAAGGCAACTAATTGGTTAAAGCACTAAGCGATTTGACGTTTGAATGTGGATGAAGCAAGAAGTGTGTGTGTCTACATTTTTAAAAAATTAAATATTTGCAAAAAAAAAAAATCGATGTTTGAATGTGGATGAAGCAAGGATTGTGAGAACTACTCAAAGGGTCCTGTGAGTTAATCGCTCAATTTTGTACACCCGCTACTTAGCCACTTTAGTCGCCCTGGTTAAGGCGTTCAGTATGGGCCTTTTCTCGCAAAAAGGGGCCTAGAAGTTTACGGCTCAATTTTTTCACTAATAAATTGTTTCTAAATTATATGATATGCACTCACTTTTCTAATAACTCCCGTTACACCTATTTAAATTTTTTGTACAAATTTGATAACGCCAAAGCTCTGCATTATATAAAGAAAACTTCGCGGGCTTGCGCACAATAACTCACCAAAGTTTCATCGCAATCGGATGAATATTATTGTACATAATTTCATTACGCTAGAGCTCATTATTATATTTTAAAACCATTTCGAGCATGCACACATCATATCCCCAAAGTTTCATCGCAATCGGATGAATAGTATTGGAAATAATTTCATAATGCCAGAGCTTATTCTTATATATAGAAACCATCCCTAGCATGCCAACATCGAATTCCCAAAGTTTCATCTCAATCGGATGAAAAGTAAAGGAAATAATTTCATTACGCCAGAGCTTACTTTTATGCATAAAAACCATCCCAGGCATGTACACATCAAATCTCAAAAGTTTCATCTCAATCGGGTGAATAGTATATGAAATAATTTGATAACGCCAGAGCTTACTATTACGCATTGAAACCATCCCGGACATGCACACATCAAATCCCCAAAGTTTCATCGCAATCGGATGAATAGTATAGGAAATAATTTCATAAAGCCAGAGCTTACTATTATGCGTAGAAACCAACCCGGGCATGCACACATCAAATCCCAAAAGTTTTGTCGCAATCAGATGAATAGTATTGGAAAAAATTTCATAACGCCAGAGCTTACTCTTTTACATAGAAACCATCCCAAGCATGCCAACATCGAATTCCCAAAGTTTCATCTCAATCGGATGAAAATTAAAGGAAATATTTCCATAACGCCAGAGCTTACTTTTATGCATAAAAACCATCCCAGGCATGCACACATCAAATTTCCAAAGTTTCATCTCGATCGGGTGAATAGTATATAAAATAATTTCATAAAGCCAGAGCTTACTATTATGCGTAGAAACCAATCCGGGCATGCACATATCAAATCCCAAAAGTTTTGTCGCCATCAGATGAATAGTATTGGAAAAAAACCTACCTAACCCTCAAACTAAAAATATTTGTTCATTTACCTACGTAATTTCTAAAAAAAAAAAAACATTGCAATTTTATTACTTATCAAAAAAACCATCTTATCAAACTCAATTTTACTGCAGCAAAAAAATTACACAAAGAAATTCTTTAACAATATCCGGGTACCCGTGCACACGTATAATTATTTTTATTTTAAAATTTAATAATGTCCAAAGTAAACGAACGAATCCTGACCGATCTATTTTTCGATTTATATGCATATAAAAAATCTGTAGCACTGCATCGAACCCACCTAATTTATAAAAAAGTACCGTCATGCATACCTACCTACCCAGAGTACCTGTTCAGTACTTAGTTCCTACCTACCTGCA
Organism: Limnephilus auricula; assembly: GCA_951813805.1. Lineage (NCBI taxonomy): Eukaryota > Metazoa > Arthropoda > Insecta > Trichoptera > Limnephilidae > Limnephilus > Limnephilus auricula. The sequence continues at coordinate 8,873,727 of OX638401.1, forward strand.
TATCTACCTACCCCCGTGTACACCTACATTTTTTTGGAAATATCCATCTTTGGTTACTTTTTTTTTTATTTTATATCATAATTTTTTTGTGATTTAAAGGAAAGAAGTTCTTACTTAGAGTAAATATCGATATTTGAATTCAATGCAATCCGCATGCCTAGTGAACTCCTGATTGGACAGTCGAAATGAACGACAGGGTCCGGCAAAATTTCCTCACTCATTATTACAAAAACCAATCGATTAAAAAATTGACTTTTTTTTTTAATCGAATCTTTAATATTTTTTTATGGAAATGACATCTTTCAAGTGTCCACCTTTTGATTTCACGGACGCCATAACTCTTTTCGTAATAAATAATTATTAATAACGATAAATGTATAGAAAATTAGAAAAAAAACTTTGCATCTTATTTAGATAAATTTTAATACGCCGCAAAAACGTTGGTCGCAAACGCCCGACAATATTTTCTAAACAAAAAAAATTAAGGAAAAAATCATGAGTTTTAATAAAAATATTAATCAGTATATTTCGAGCGGAATTTTTTTTACCACCCTGTTTCTGAATTTGAATTAAAAGACCGACAAACTGCAATCGGCATTTTTTCAGAAGAAACGCACTTAGTACCTACCATCTTTGGTGATTTCTCTTAATTTCAAACCATTTATTTGTAATTCGATGGAGCAAAGTAGGTACCTACCCAGTAATTATTATTATACGAATCCACTGGCAAGTAATCTTTTTAAATGTTGTAAAATTTGTTAGCGGATTTTTCATGGATTTTTTTGTAAAATGTCAAATTTTTAGCACGATATTGTGGAATATTTTCAAGCGAATGCCACTAAAAAAACGGTTGAATAAGTTTTCGAAACCTTTTGCCATTGAATATATCAAAAAACATCTACGCCAGAGCCCGTCATTTTCAGGCAATTTCGTTAGCAAATGAAGGATTCTCAAATACGCCAAAGCTCAATTTTTTAAAGGCTAAAGTCTAATTTTTTTGTTCAGGCCCTAGCACGCTTGCTTTATAACGATCGGTAGGATAACTATCGGTAACTTCTCATCGTTCCCTAGGACAACTGCACATCGCTAACGTACAAACAATAGTTGATGTCGAATATGTTACGAAGGACACTTAGTCATTGTGACCTGTCACTTATTCGTTGGCGATCTGTAGTCATGCTAGGGAACGATGAGAAGTTACTGATAGTTATCCTATCGATCGTTATAGAGCGAGCGTGCTACGGCCTCTGCTGACCTACCGCAAAGGCCGTGAGGATCTTACGCTAAAAACATTCGCTGGGCGGGTAGGCTAACGCCTCTGCAATAGGTCATTTCAAGTGGTTCGCTATGTTTGGTGATTTAGAAGTGGTGCCTGGGTTCATGAGGTTTGTCCTGGTCTTGGTGGTGGATTAGTCTGCCCACCAATTTCGTGGCAGACCAGATCGGAAGAGACTGGTTTAGGGAGACTTTTTGGCTTCTTCAGCAGAGCTCTCTCGGAACATCACCTTGCACCGCAGTGGGAGGGATAAAATCATTCGTCCGTCACTCCACACACTGATCCCCAGATTTCTACCCACCCCTCATAACTTTTTCCTTACCAGAACATCATCTCCTTACTTTCCTAAAAAGAACCCTTCACACACCATCCCCAAAGATGACATAGGCCCTGAGAGGAATTATTTTCGTCCGTCACTCCACACACTGATCCCCAGATTCCTACCCACCCTTCATAACTTTTTCCTTACCAGAACATCATCTCCTTACTTTCCTAAAAAGAACCCTTCACACAGCATCCCCAAAGATGACATAGGCCCTGAGAGGAATTCTTAAATCGACTCAAATTAACCGGTTATAAAGGGTTTGGTCATCCGATAAATGATTCACGGGGTGGCGGTACCAATGCACACCACCCACGCCGAATGATATTATAATAACACTATTGTACACTATTTAAAGAAGTACCTACGCCATTTGGCAAAAAAAAAAAGGATTATTCTGAGTTATTTAAACAGTTTTATTCATTATATTAAATTCTCAATATTTGAAAAATAACTTTCCCACTCAAGTAGGTACCTACCCACTGGTAAATTATTTTCTATGATCTCGGCAGCCTGAACCGTTCGAATTTTATTTGTCTTTACAAAAGTACCTACTCAGCAATTAAAATCAACGTTATTTAGCTGGCCGGTAACATTCAAAGTTTAGTTTTTTTTGCATTTCATAAACGTCAGAATTTTTTCAACTTTTGAAGATGTATCCTGAAATAATTTACATGAAATGTGGTAAATGTAATGTATTATTGGAGTTTGGAAATCTATGGTTTTCAAAATTATAGAAAAACATCTTATCCACATAACCTATTTTTGACGTAATATTGATATACATGAGACTCGTCCAAATGTCAAATTTACATGCGAGACGCCATAGAATAATTTTCAAAAATGCCCCAACATTTCAGTACTTTGAAGGTCTGACGATAAATTTTTCCTTAATAAAGCATTTTTTTTTACTGGCTGCGAACATTTTAACAGTTTTGAACTCGAAATTTTTTCGTAAACGTCAGAAATTTCCGACGTTTGAAAAGAAATCCTGACAAAATTTCCATGAAAAATCATAAATATAATATATTATTTATGTTCCGAAACCTGTCATAGTCGAAATAATACAAAAACATCTAAGCCAGGTATCTTTTTTAAGTCGCAATTTTGATTTACCTCGAGGCTCGTCGAAATGTAAAATTTTGAGGTGAGACGCCATACATTTAAAAAATATACACTTTACGATTTTAGTACTGAGGCTCTTTCAGAAATTTTTCGTGAAGGTCTGACGATAAATTATTCCTTTTTTGAGGGGCGAACCTGGCGGCTGGCAATATAACTTTGAATTTCATCGTCGAATAATGAGCGCTTCTAGTTTTCGCCGCTAGGTTTTAATACATCAGTTTTTTTAGCAGTTTATTTTTTTTGCATCAGTTTTTTTATATGAAAATTTGCAATTGGTAAAATTCTGGCTGAATTTTTCCCATACAAATCAGGTCTGAAAAAATCGTATGTATTTTTATCCACGGTCGCTTTCTCGCGAAAATCAGCTTTGAGGTCGGTTAAACTCGAGGGGCAGAGTGGTCGTTTTTCGCGAGACTGCGATTGTCTTAAAATCTGGTGGTTACGAGCATTAATATATACTAGCGTTTGCCCGTTGCAAGGCAACTAATTGGTTAAAGCACTAAGCGATTTGACGTTTGAAGGTGGATGAAGCAAGAAGTGTGTGGCTACATTTTTTAAAAATTAAATATTTAAAGAAAAAAACGATGTTTGGATGTGAATGAAGCAAGGATTGTGAGAACTACTCAAAGGGTCCTGTGAGTAAATCGCTCAATTTTGTACACCCGCTACTTAGCCACTTTGGTCGCCCTGGTTAAGGCGTTCAGTATGGGCCTTTTCTCGCAAAAAGGGCCTAGAAGTTTACGGCTAAATTTTTTCACTAATAAATTGTTTATAAATTATATGATATGCACTCACTTTTCTAATAACTCCCGTTACACCTATTTAAATTTTTTGTACAAATTTGATAACGCCAAAGCTCTGCATTATATAAAGAAAACTTCGCGGGCTTGCGCACAATAACTCACCAAAGTTTCATCGCAATCGGATGAATATTATTGTAGATAATTTCATTACGCTAGAGCTCATTATTATATTTTAAAACCATTTCGAGCATGCACACATCATATCCCCAAAGTTTCATCGCAATCGGATGAATAGTATTGGAAATAATTTCATAATGCCAGAGCTTATTCTTATATATAGAAACCATCCCGAGCATGCCAACATCGAATTCCCAAAGTTTCATCTCAATCGGATGAAAAGTAAAAGAAATAATTTCATTACGCCAGAGCTTACTTTTATGCATAAAAACCATCCCAGGCATGCACACATCAAATCTCCAAAGTTTCATCTCAATCGGGCGAATAGTATATGAAATAATTTGATAACGCCGGAGCTTACTACTACGCATAGAAACCATCCCGGACATGCACACATCAAATCTCCAAAGTTTCATCTCAATCGGATGAATAGTATAGGAAATACTTTCATAAAGCTAGAGCTTACTATTATGCGTAGAAACCAACCCGGGCTTGCACACATCAAATCCCAAAAGTTTTGTCGCAATCAAATGAATAGTATTGGAAAAAATTTCATAACGCCAGAGCTTACTCTTTTATGTAGAAACCATCCCCAGTATGCCAACATCGAATTCCCAAATTTTCATCTCAATCGGATGAAAATTAAAGGAAATGTTTTCATAACACCAGAGCTTACTTTTATGCATAAAAACCATCCCAGGCATGCACACATCAAATCTCCAAAGTTTCATCTCAATCGGGCGAATAGTATATGAAATAATTTGATAACGCCGGAGCTTACTACTACGCATAGAAACCATCCCGGACATGCACACATCAAATCTCCAAAGTTTCATCTCAATCGGATGAATAGTATAGGAAATAATTTCATAAAGCTAGAGCTTACTATTATGCGTAGAAACCAACCCGGGCTTGCACACATCAAATCCCAAAAGTTTTGTCGCAATCAAATGAATAGTATTGGAAAAAATTTCATAACGCCAGAGCTTACTCATTTATGTAGAAACCATCCCCAGTATGCCAACATCGAATTCCCAAATTTTCATCTCAATCGGATGAAAATTAAAGGAAATATTTTCATAACGCCAGAGCTTACTTTTATGCATAAAAACCATCCCAGGCATGCACACATCAAATCTCCAAAGTTTCATCTCGATTGGGTGAATAGTATATAAAATAATTTCATAAAGCCTGAGCTTACTATTATGCGTAGAAACCAACCCGGGCATGCACACATCAAATCCCAAAAGTTTTGTCGCCATCAGATGAACAGTATTAGAAAAAAACCTACCTAACCCTCAAACAAAAAATATTTGTTCATTTACCTACGTAATTTCTAAAAAAAAAACATTGCAATTTTATTACTTATCAAAAAAACCATCTTATCAAACTCAATTTTACTGCAGCAAAAAAATTACACAAAGAAATTCTTTAACAATATCCGGGTACCCGTGCACACGTATAATTATTTTTATTTTAAAATTTAATAATGTCCAAAGTAAACGAACGAATCCTGACCGATCTATTTTTCGATTTATATGCATATAAAAAATCTGTAGCACTGCATCGAACCCACCTAATTTATAAAAAGTACCTTCATACATACCTACCTACCCAGAGTACCTGTTCAGTACTTAGTTCCTACCTACCTGCATATCTATCTACCCCCGTGTACACCTACATTTCTTTGGAAATATCCATCTTTGGTTACTTTTTTTTATTTTATATCATAATTTTTTTGTGATTTAAAGGAAAGAAGTTCTTACTTAGAGTAAATATCGATATTTGAATTCAATGCAATCTGCATGCCTAGTGATCTCCCTGATTGGACAGTCGAAATGAACGACAGGGTCCGGCAAAATTTCCTCACTCATTATTACAAAAACCAATCGATTAAAAAAATGATTTTTTTTTAAAATCGACTCTTTAATTTTTTTTTATGGAAATGACATCTTTCAAGTATCCACCTTTTGATGTCACGGACGCCATAACTCTTTTCGTAATCAATAATTATTAATAACGATAAATGTATAGAAAATTAGAAAAAAAACTTTGCATCTTATTTAGATAAATTTTAATGCGCCGCAAAAACGTTGGTCGCAAACGCAAGACAATATTTTCTAAACAAAAAAAATTAAGGAAAAAATCATGAGTTTTAATAAAAAAATTAATCAGTATATTTCGAGCGGAATTTTTTTTACCACCCTGTTTCTGAATTTGAATTAAAAGACCGACAAACTGCAATCGGCATTTTTTCAGAAGAAACGCATTTACTACCTACCATCTTTGGTGATTTCTCTTAATTTCAAACCATTTATTTGTAATTCGATGGAGCAAAGTAGGTACCTACCCAGTAATTATTATTATACGAATCCACCTGACCAGTAATATTTTTAAATCTTGTAAAATTTGTTAGCGGAGTTTTCATGGATTTTTTGTAAAATGTCAAATTTTTAGCACGATATTGAGGAATATTTCCAATGGAATGCCACTAAAAAAACGGTTGAATAAGTTTTCGAAACCTTTTGCCATTGAATATATCAAAAAACATCTACGCCAGAGGCCGTCATTTTGACGCAATTTCGTTTGCAAATGAAGGATTCTCAAATACGCCAAAGCTCAATTTTTTAAAGGCTAAAGTCTAATTTTTTTGTTCAGGCCCTAGCACGCTTGCTCTTTAATGATCGGTAGGATAACTATCGGTAACTTCTCATCGTTCCCTAGGACAACTGCACATCGCTAACGTACAAACAACAGTTGATGTCGAATATGTTAAGGACACTTAGTCATTGTGAACTGTCACTTATTCGTTGGCGATCTGTAGTCATGCTAGGGAACGATGAGAAGTCACCGATAGTTATCCTATCGATCGTTGTAGAGCGAGCGTGCTAGGGCCCTGACCTACCGCAAAAGCCGTGAGGATCTTACGCTAAAAAAATTCGCTGGGCGGGTAGGCCAACGCCTCTGCAATAGGTCATTTCAAGAGGTTCGCTATGTTTGGTGATTTAGAAGTGGTGCCTGGGTTCATGAGGTTTGTCCTGGTCTTGGCGGTAGATTCGTCTGCCCACCAATTTCGTGGCAGACCAGATCGGAAGAGACTGGTTTAGGGAGACTTTTTGGCTTCTTCAGCAGAGCTCTCTCGGAACATCACCTTGCACCGCAGTGGTAGGGATAAAATCATTCGTCCCTCACTCCACACACTGATTCCCAGATTCCTACCCATCTCTCATACATTTTTACTTCCCAGAACATCATCTCCTTACTTTCCTAAAAAGAACCCTCCACACAGCATCCCCAAAGATGACATAGGCCCTGAGGCGAGTTAGATTAACCGGTTATAAAGGATTTGGTCATCCAATAAATGATTCACGGGGTGGCGGTACCAATGCACACCACCCACGCCGAATGATATTATAATATCACTAATGTACACTATTTAAAGAAGTACCTACGCTATTTGGCAAAAAAAATTGATCATCCTTAGTTATTTAAACAGTTTTATTCTCAATATTTGAAGAATAACATTCCCACGCAAGTAGGTACCTACCCACTGGTAAAATATTTTCTATGATCTCGGCAGCCTGAAGCTTATAATCGTTCGCATTTTATTTGGCTTTAAAAGGGTACCTACCCAGTAATTAAAACCAACGTTATGTAGCTGGCCGGTAAAATTTAAACGGTTGTTTTTTTTTGCATTTCATAAACGTCAGAATTTTTTCAACTTTTAAAGATGTATCCTGAAATAATTTACATGAAATGTGGTAAATGTAATGTATTATTGGAGTTCGGAAATCTATGGTTTTCAAAATTATAGAAAAACATCTTATCCACATATGCTATTTTTGACGTAATATTGATACACATGAGACTCGTCGAAATGTCAAATTAACATGCGAGACGCCATAGAATAATTTTCAAAAATGCCCCAACATTTCAGTACTTTGAAGGTCTGACGATAATTTTTTCCTTAATAAAGCATTTTTTTACTGGCTACGAACATTTTAACAGTTTTTAACTCGGAATTTTTTTCGTAAACGTCAGAAATTACCGACGTTTGAAAACGAATCCTGACAAAATTTCCATGAAAAGTCATAAATATAATATATTATTTATGTTCCAAAACCTGTCGTAGTCGAAATAATACAAAAACATCTAAGCCAGGTATCTTTTTTAAGTCGCAATTTTGATTTACCTCGAGGCTCGTCGGAATGTAAAGTTTTGAGGTGAGACGCCTTATATTTAAAAAAATATACACTTTACGATTTTAGTACTGAGGCTCTTTCACAAATTTTTCGTGAAGGTCTGACGATAAATTTTTCCTTTTTTGATGGGCGAACCTGGCGGCTGGAAATACAACTTTGAATTTCTTCGTCGAATAATGAGCGCTTCTAGTTTTCGTCGCTAGGTTTTCATACATCAGTTTTATTAGCAGTTTATTTTTTTTGCATCAGTTTTTTTATATGAAAATTTGCAATTGGTAAAATTCTGGCTGAATTTTTCCCATACAAATCAGGTCTGAAAAAATCGTATGTATTTTTATCCACGGTCGATGTCTCGCGAAAATCAGCTTTGAGGTCGGTTAAACTCGAGGGGCAGAGTGGTCGTTTTTCGCAAGACTGCGATTGACTTAAAATCTGGTGGTTACGAGCATTAATATATAATATATATATATATTTCCTGCTATTATTCTCTGAATAAGTGATGAAATAGTTAAATGCGGTCATGTTCTACTGGTGCGCGGTGATCCGTGAATTGGTAACAACATGATCGTCATCCACATCATGCCTTGACAACTGATCACAATTTGTTCAAAAGCTGATTAGGGACGAGAATCGGTTCAATCGTTTAAATTTTTTTTTTTTTTTTAAATGTCAAAAATGGTAAATAGCGACATTGACCAGCGGCTAAGAATAAAAGTTTTAAAATGCTTGCAACTGTACAGGAGTTTTCGATGAGAAAGATCGATCATTCCCGTATTAATTTTTCTAAATTAAAAATTTAAAATCGATTAATTTCATTAAAAACTTGCTTTAATATATACTCTTTAATTTGGGAGGCTTGAATGGATACCGCCGCCCCGGGACCCATTTATTGGATAGCCAACACCTCTGCCATAGGTTGCCTCAAGTAGTTCGCTACGTTTGGTGACTTAGCAGGGGTGCCCGGGTTTATGGGGTGAGGTTTGTCTAGGTTTTGGCGGCGGATGATCTGGACACACTGAACCCCAAACCCTTATATCCTTTTTCTTCCCAGAACTCCCTCTCCCTCCTTTCCTTAAAAACACCCTTTACACAGCATCTCCAAAGATGACATAAACCCTGAGGGAAATTATTTTACTCAGGGCCTCCTATGTGGAGCTAATGTAAAAAAAAAACTTACATTCAAGTAAGCAATAAAAATGCTCAAAACCCACAATGATAAATTATTAAATATCGTATACTTCTTGTAAGTATTTTTTGATCATATGTATTTATGATTTTATTAATAATGTCTAAACAAAATAATTGTGTAAAAAAAATCTGAAATATTTTAGTTTGTAAGACCTTAAATAAATAGAAAAACTGAGGTATTATCGTCACAAAACACGTTCTCGGATTTATTTTTTAATGATTTTAATTTAACTGAATTTGATACGCGTAACTTCATAGTAAGGGGCAGTGGTTTCACAGAATTTGAACAAATCATCAAATTACAAAGTGAATAGTCAAGTTCTGTGAAAGTTCTGTTCAAGTTCTGTTATTCTGTCACCATGTCCTGTTGTTTCACGTACTTTTTAAATAACAGAACTTGATTAGGGCTTTCACAGAACTTGAATATAACCTAATAAAGGACACGAATTCTGATTGTAATTAAAAATGCGGCATTTTTGTCATCCGGATGATCCGGATTGTAATCTCTAAAGACAATTAAATGCATCCAATCCAGGTTTATAGTGACCATAAAATAATATTGTTATGTATCTATTTTCCTCAAAGAGTTAATGTTTTTTAAACAATATATTAGTAGTTATAAGAATAAGTATCATCTTGATTGAGGTCGGTTGGGAGAGGAAAGGAAGGCATACAAGGAAAAACATATGTTAATCTATTTTACCTTGAAAGTAACATTTAAAGGGCACCTTCCGTGTTTGTTCGATAATTTTCTTGAAATAATTGATTGTTGTCCATAAATAATACATTTAGTACTAGATGCCTAGTGTTGAGTGTTGTGTCTTCCTATTTGCAATATTTAACTTCATTTACTACATGCCATTTTATATTTAAGTTATGCTATGGGTTCTTTTACATCCAATGTCACGTCTCTGTCACATTTTTTTTCAGTTTTATATATAAAAAAATTCTATGCCTTCACAAGAAACAAAGTATCAAATCATTGAAAACTATTGTTATCAATTCCTTGCTTAAATTCAATCCATTTTATTTCTAAAATCTTTACAGCCAGCATCTAAGTTCATCTGTACTATTTTATATGCCAATTAGCAATATATAAGTAATATATGACACAAGTGTTTTACGATTCCGAGTATAACCTACAAACAATACTGGCGACTACCCCTTGTTTAGAAGACGAAAGAAGTCATATATTGAATCTCGATTTACGACTCCAGACCTCCAGAGACCTACAAATAACCGTACATCTAGTAGATTTTAAATTTATATGTAGGCACTATTTGAATCTACAGAACCTAGGAACCTTCAGTTTTTTTCAACCAAAATTACAGGTCACCTACTACTACCTACTTATTTATTTTATTTATTTATTTATAAGATTTACACAGTACATTAAATATAAGTTGTAAGGTATTTTAAATAAATTACATGGTTTTGTACCTATTACGTAAATCTGTAAAATGTCAATAGATAATTTCGCCTTGGTTTTAAAACTAAATTATGATGAAACTAATGAAAAAAATCAAACATTGGTTGATTAATAAAACATAAATGAAAGAGTATGTGAAGGGTGGAGAAAATTTTACATTTTAAAATCAAAAATTAATTTGCTCGCTAAAGTTTAATAAAACGACAAGAAATAGTATATAGGCACTATTTGAATCTACAGATCCTATGAACCTTCAGTTTTTTTCAACCAAAATTACAGGTAGGTACCTACTACCTACTTACACAATAAATAATTTCAAAATAATGAAAATACAATAATTTCAATTGCACTTGTAAGAAATCTTTTATTTCGCAAACATGCATTATAATTGCTCAGTACAAATTTCAATTCTTGGATGCAAATTTAGAAAATAAAATTGTTGTATTCTACCATTGATAAATCTACAATGACTGCATTTTGTCCTCATTTCATTTCGTACTATTCAATTGAAATATATTTAATGCAAAGAATAATCGATCAGTAATGGAAAATAAATTTACCTTCACCTACCTACGTTTATAGCACCTAAGTACCTAACGTACTTATTTATTTATTTGCACAAGAGTCTCAACTGCTCCAAACCGTCTGAAATCGGTGAGACTATGGCAACACCAATTAAGGTACTCTGTGAGGCTGAAGGTAGGGCGAAGGGAAAGTAGATGAGGAAGACAACGATGGGGAAGTACCTGGCTTTTCAAATCTGGTCATCAAACACGGCTAAAGGCATTTCAAGCAACGTTTAGATTCTGAATATTGGTCTTTCATCAGGAAATTATCTACCACTCTGGAAAGCGTCGCAAATATACCTAAAATTTTTAATTGATAAATTGTGAAATAATAAAAATTAATTAAATACATTTTACTTGCGTTCCTACAACGAGGTTCGAACCCGCAGCCTCTGGTTTCGTACCCAAGGATCGTAACCACTCACCGTAACCACCCACACAGGCCGTAAATACTATGTAGAGCAAAAAAACGTGCATAATTCTGTTATAATATATATTTTCTCCTTTTTTGCAATGTTTTCCATCCCGAAAAGAGTTTTTTTAAACTCATCGAAAATACTATTTGTTACTTTTTAGTCATATATTGTCGATTTAAAACGTAAAAAATATATTTTTTTTTATAGAGACACCTCACAAGAGTCCCAACTGCTTCCTTCTGGAGCCAGTGAGACTATGGCATCCCCAATTGGAGTATGTTGTGAGGCTGAAGGTAAGTGGGGAAGGGAAGGAGATGGGGAAGAGGAATGTGGGAAAGTACCTGGCTATTCAGATCTAGTCACTAAACACGGCTAAAGCCATTATTAAGCAACGTTTCAATTCTGAATGGTGGTCTTACACCAGGGCGATACTGAGAGTATCTTCCACTCTGGAACGTGCCGCAAATATAACATATATTATTTTTATTAGTTAATTGTGAAATAACACAAATTAATCAAATAAAATTTATTTGCGCACGCCGGGTTCGAACCCGCGACCTTTCGAATGGGAGTCAAGTGTCTTACCACTCGACCACGGACGGTCGTCAAATAGTCTGTGTATTCAATGAATTCGATTTTTTTTTTTAATCTAGGTGTCACTTTGGAAATTGTGAAGAATTCAGACCAGCGAGTACGACAGAGTACGTTCTAATAATGCAATATTGTCAACAAAAAATATTTTGATTGTATTTTCAAAACTGCAACAGATTTTTACTGGTTAATACATAAATTTGCATGGACTTTAAAATGTAATTTGATTATTGTTGGATTTAACTAGTATAAACACGAAAAAGTAGAATATTTAAATGTGCTCGTAAAAGTTAGTTCTTACAAGTTGAAATAATCATTCAAGAAATCATCAACATCTTTGTTGTTTTATACCAGACAACGCGTGGTATTTGTTATCATGACAAGATTCATGTTGAAAATGAATTTATGGTAATTTTTCGTAGAATAGCTCGAGTACAATCGAAAGAACAATGATTTATGGTGTCCATGACGTAAACAAAAATCAATTCAAGCCGTATGGGATTAAATAATCCATTTGTGACAGTTTTACCTAGAATTTGTTTGACAAATATTAGATATATTATGTATGTATCCTTTAAGATGGTATTACCAGAGAATACCAGAAATTAGTCCTTTTTAAATCAAATTCTAGACGAATTGATTCTTTTTTAGAAAAAAGTATTTCCAAACGATAGATTCTATTAAACAACACAAATTTCAAATCATATAATAATACAAAAAAATAAATCAATACATAATCTAGTCAACACAGTTTTAATTTTTTAAATTTTATTTAAATTCAAATCATTAAAAAAATAAATCCTAGAACGTGTTTTGTGAGAAAAATACCTCACATTTTATATATATTTAAGGTCTTACAAACTAAAATATAAAAAAAATTTTTTACACACTTATTTTGTTTAGACATTATTGAAAAATCATAAATACTAATGATCAAAAAATACTTATAAGAAGTACACGATATTTAATAATTTATCATCGTGCGTTTTGAGCATTTTTATTGCTTACTTGAGGTGTATATCAAAGCAAGTTTTTAATGAAATAAAAATATACTAAATTTTTAATTTAAAAAATTTGATACGGGGAATAATCGATCTTTCTCATTAAAAACCTCCCTGTACAGTTGCAAGCATTTTTAAGCTTTTATTTTCAGCCGCTAATCAATCACTCTTAATATAGGTAATATTTTATTCTTATTTTTACCTAAAATAAAACATATTTTTGATCAAGTCACATAAGCATCGCTTAAATTATGTTTTCCACATCTTTGCGATTTCCGCAGTTTCAATAAACTTTTCTCTATTTATATAAAAACAATAACAAAATAATTAAATTTTAAAGCGTTTTACAAAATACACGTAAAAATTAAAAACTAGGTACCTATTGAAGTCTTATTAGGCGATTTTTAATAATTTAGGATGCCAAATATATATGAATGCTGAAAAAAGCGTTAAAACTTATTTTGCGCTTAGATAGTCAATAAATTTAAAAGAAAATCATTTTGTTTACAACTATTTATGTAAATTTTTTTTATAATTGTTGGTAAATATATAGCATGTTTCTTGACGCAAATTAATACCTCTCTATTTGAGAATAATTCGTGTTTGGGAAGGGAGTTTTTTTTAACACTATAGACATTCAAATTGATTAACGTACAAGCACTAAAAAACAGATACGTCCAATATTAAGCCATAAAAAAATTTATAACATGATTAATTTTCCAACATTCTTTAAAAATACTAATTTTCTTGCATAAACTTCACAAAGGAGGACTTGAGGAAAAAATACAAAATAAAATTTCTCTGGGCCCATGTCATCTTTAGCAATGCTGTATGGTGGTTTTTTTGAGAACCCATGTCTTGTCTTTTTTTGAATACCCATGTTGTATTGGAAAGGAAACACAGAAGCCGCCTAATCAATCCATTGTCGTGCTGTTGAACTTAAGAACGAATCGCAGAAACGACCCGTTCTTGTGTTTGAAATGTTTGGCATGCTTCTCGACTTAATCTACTTCTAATTTTATTCCCCAAATATAATCACTTTATTTACCTTGATGCATGTTATGTTGCATTAAATTTCAGAATTGCGCACAAGCGTCAGGTAGGAATTCTGTCATTGTTATACCGGTTTTTCCATGGAAGATACTAGAGTCATTGATCCCTTCGCACCGGTACATAGTCGGAAAATACGCCAAAAATTGCAAACACGAGAACGGGTCAAGGTCAAATTCAAAGACTGTGGATTTTTTCCCAACATAATTAATTTTAATATGAACAAGAATTAATTATAAACATAAATTAATACAATCCAACTTTATATTGGTATTGACCGAACGTTTCACGTGACACGTCATAAAAAAATGATAAATCAATTTGACGTCTTCCATTTGCGGTTTACATAAATGACTGCTTAGCTAGCAAAAAGTCAAATAAAACCATACATCTACAAAACATAATTGAAACGTGGTAAAAAAATAAATTACAAATCAATAGATACAATTATGTTTGACGTGCGATTGAAATATTGAAAATAAAAGATTGTCTTTAGAATACAGCTATAAATTCAAATGTATAGGAATTTTTTACTATATTTGTAGTTGATTTGTAGTCACATTGTTCTTTAAGTAGTTGTTATTTAATTGCGCCGTTTGTGATTTTATCAAGGTTAAAACGAGACGGTACAGAATTTTCGAAAAAAGGCCACTTTAATGTGGTAAGCATGTAAATTATCGAAAGAACAAATTATTAAGATTTGACAGGGTAGCCGTTACGGCTGCAATTCTTTAGGTATTACAGTAATAGCCGCATGCACCAATCAAACTGAGGAGGTGCTATAAACTATGATCTAACGGTCGTTGTACCCAATCGTACGAGCAATTGTTGAGCCGAAATTTTGACTCAACACTCCTCAAATGCACAAATTCGCTCTTCCCAATGCAACTTTCCGACAAAAAAGGAATTCGAGTATTACTAAAGAAATTACTTAACTGATCGGAGACTCAGTATGATCGCTCGACAAGTTCGGAACAATGGCCGTAAAACTAAGATGCTCAATATCGATATCACAAGGAGAAAAATGGTATTCTATATGATCATTTTATTCGTAAGAACGGTTAAAAACGAAGTGGAGTTCTTACGAACAAATTAACAGGGTTTAAATGTTTATTGGCGGGAACATGTAAGAATAATTTGTTGGTATAGATACGTTATTTCGCACGTATACCAACAAAGTATTCTTAAATTTTTCCGCCAATAAACATTGAAACACTGTTAATTTGTTCGTAAGAACTTTAGTCCCGTTTTTACGAATAAAATGATCGTATTTTAGAGTAACATTTTTATCCGTGCATTAACGTGGATAGACGAACTTTTCGTAGTGTTGGTTAACGCATATTAAAACCGGTTTATTAAAAAACAGGTGTCCATTTTTTTCTGTGATTCAAATAAAGTGACAATAGTTCTAATTGCTTTCTTTTTTGAGTAATGTCACTGAAGGAAGTTAGAACGGGGAAGAGGAAAAGAAGAGAAACTTTGCTAAAATCAGTAAAACATTACGATTCTCAAAGGTGGTTTTGTACTTACTCTGAAATATGAGGTGAATATATAAAATTGTTAATGTGAATTAACCACGAATAAATTGTATAAATGTCCAAGAGTCCTCGCATATTTTTGACCTGTGATCTATCGGTAGAGTGTTAAGGAGATGCCCGGCGGTGATTTTCCATACAAACGTATTCCCTATTTATCTCTCTGGATTTTAACTCTAGAGAAAATATTGTTTTTACATAAAATAGATATAAACTACTAGCGTGTCGGTACTTTTTATATATAGATAATATCCAGTATTTTATGGTTTCACCAAAACTCAACTCAGAAAACTACATTAATTTCACTCTCTATTTCATTTCTAGTTTTTCATAAATCAGAATACCGGCCCTAAGAGAATTGACGCTTGTAACATTTGATAAACTCCAATAATTCCCTCAACACGTTTCCAATTTTGAAAAGTGTTCGCTCATACGAACGTACTCATAAGGGAAATTGTTTTGGAAAAAAAAGTTGGTAAAAAAAAATCTTTCTTCATACTAATTTCGCTAGTCTTGTACCAAATGTACAACGAATGTATGTCAAATAATATTATTGAAGCTATTCAAAAATACTACGTCCTCTACTAGATCGTGCATCCAGCACACTAGATCGAACAAAAATGAAAAAAAAATTCCAAGTTATAAAACCGCATTTGGAACAAAGAAATTACACTTATTTTGCTACACAACTCCACAACATTCTTTCTCAAAACATAAAACTAATTAGAAATATTAATAATTAAAAATCAAGAATAAAAATATGGCTGAAAGAGGTCGATGAAAAAATCCCAATAAAGACACTAAAAACTACATACATAAAAGACAAATAAACTATAATTAAAAAAAAATTAAATTAAACGAACACTTAGTATTTTACCACAAATATTTATTATTTTATATATCGACCGGTTTCGCTTCGACCAAGCTTCATCAGGATATAATAATAACTAAATACTAAGACAGAGTTGTTGGTTGTATATAGGTTCAGAGACAAAGGGAGAAAGAATGTTATAAAGGAACATAATTAGACAGAGACAAAATAATAAGTGAAAGGAAACAACAATATATTATTTTTATTTTTATTTTTAACTTTTAACTTAAAGAGTTAGCCCTCAAATTATAATATTTTATGTAATGCCAAGTAAATATACAAACAGTTAATGATACTCAGATAGAATATACAGGTTTGATGCATTTTACATTATAAAAGAAATTACAATAACTAAATACATAATAATAATACTTATTATTAAAAAAATATATAATTAAATAACGTTAGTCCACCTCGGCACAGGACTGACTCCCTAGTGACGAAGACTAAGAAATATTTATATAGACGCTAAAATAAAAATAAATATTTTTTTAGCGACTATACCTATAAAATATCTGTGCTGTGCAGTAGTTTGTCCTATGTGAATTTTTCCTGCGTCAAATCTAGTTCAAAGGAGTCAAATTTGTTTATATTTTCAGTGTTATTTTCAAAATTAGAACTTATTATTTGAAGATTTCAGACAAGCGATAAAGTACCTACCTGTGATATTATTTTTTAACAGAAAATTATTTCAATTGCCATTTTAAAAATTGGAACCGATTAACCTTATCCAAGCAATCTACAGTGAAACAGAATTAAAAATTCTGTCGCATTTGTTCCAGGAATCCGTTCTGAATTCTGCTCTCAATTGGAGTGACCAGGCGGGCTGGTGTGAGGATTGAGGAGTGGGAAGGGAGGGGACACTCCAGGATGTATGAAGTATTGAGGGGACCGCATTACTCTAGAACTGTAGAGCGAATAGTAACACTATCGATACTGCTGACTGCTGACTCTCCTCTGTGACGCTGTGCTCCTGGTATCCCCAGCCTGTGCCTATTGAGTGATTCGTCTAATATCTACTCAGTCAACTACGTACAAGTACAAGAGATGAGAGTTCAAGAGCTGTAGCGGAAATTAAAGGGCAAGCCGACAATAAAATTCACACTATTTCGATTGAGCTGAAGTACAGAGTGTACCAATAAAAACTCCGGATTTAATTTTTTAATTAAATACATTCTTTCTTCTATAGGTGATAATATTTATTTATTTATTTTCTCATGTTCTCCGTAAAACGGTTATACACCAATATATCATGCAGAAGATTATAAGTACACAAGGGCAGTTTTACTATTTTGTGGTGTGTGTTAAAAGATAGTTGCTGAACTGTCGATGGTCAATGCAGAATCGTTAAGCAGTTGAGTCGCTCTGTTTATTGGCGCGTTCTGATAGGCAGAAGTCCTCGCTTTCGGAGCATAAAAAAGTGCATGAGATCTCCCACGAGTATACTTGTTAGGGACTTAAAAATTAACCTCTTTTAACATAGGCGGATTGAGTTATGATACCAGAGATTAGCTTAAAAAAGTATTTACCTAAAAATATTCTTCTTGGTATTTTTCGGCGGGCTTCTAAGGTGTTGAAATCGAAGTTGAATGTTAAGAACAAGGATGGATATAGGAATGGATAGTATACGTATATTCCCTCATATGTAACGCGTAAACCTTTTTTGTACTTTTTCTATTTCTAGGATATGGTTTTGTTCAGAAGGGGCCCAAATAATGGATATATAATATCTTTATTTCGTTGTAAAGTACAAAGGTTTTGATTATGTATAGAATGAAATGTTAGACAAATTCGCACCACGGCTCCTTGCAAACTCTTGCACGTTTGATGGAATTAAAGACAACATCGTAGCATGATGATGTGGAATAACACGTGGAATATTTGTGGCTTTCTGACATACAAATAAGATGACCGGACAACTCAACAGCTGTAACTTGAACACCTTTTTTAAAATACATAAAAAGTGATGAAAAAAGAAAATGGTTAAACATGTTACGTTAGGTAAGGTTATGGGTTATTTAAAAAAATCATAACTTAACACAACACATAACGGGCGTTGAAGTGCTACTTTGTTGAGTTGTCGTGGAACCCCTCAATATACCTACATTACAATATGCGACTTCAAAAAGCCCAAAAGAAAGACGTAATAAGGTGTCAAATACCACGATCACACTGATCAATTCTGATCGGCATTTCTTCCGCAGATCAGGAAATTTTCCGAAAGAAAAAAGTCAGAAAATTGTCGCACTGTGAAAAATACGCAGTTTTGTTTCTGCCTGGAACGTACATTCAGGGGTACCAATGAGGGGTTCGAACTTTCAACTCTAGATTTGTGGTCGAGAATCTTAACCGTTCGTCACTGGTAGTCTATACAGGCTAGATGAAAAGTAATAAGACTAATAAGCTAATAAGAGAGTAAGTAAAAGTAAATCGTTATATGGCGTCCGTGGTCGAGGGGTAAGGCTCGCGACTTGCGATCCGGAAGTCGAAGGTTTTAATCCTGGAGTGCGCAAATAAATATTATTTAATGATTAGTGTTTTCACGATTTAATCATTTACAATAATATTAGGTATTTTTGCCGCACGCTCCAGAGTTGAAAATACTCTCAGCATCGTCCTGGTGTAAGACCACCACCATTCAGAATTGAAGCTTTTCTTGAAATTGTATTAACTGTTGCGGTGACTAGATCTGAATGGCCAGGTACTCCCCTACCTTCCTCTTTACCATCTCCTTCCCCTCCTTACTTACCTTTAGCCTCACAACATAGCCCAATTGGAAATGCCATAGTCTCTCTGGATTAGGACGGTTGGGAAGTTGGGATTCATATAATTCACTATTCACATAAAAAAAGGAGCGTTGACTGTCAATAAGGGGCCGATGAGTGAAATTAGAAGACTGTTAGTTTTGTTCTTCCACTTTGCTACACAGATGATACAATCTTGTATCGTTACAAGAATCATTCCCGTGAACCGTTTTAACTTTATTTTAGAAATACGCGAACGCGAATGCTTTATTTAACCGATTGATTTCAAGGCAGCAGATCGTAACAAAAAATATATATTTATATAATGTAATTTTTCATATTTTAAAATAATTTTTATATTTAATTTTAAATAATTGTTTTTTACGATATTTTTAAATTAATTAATCACCTCTCTCTATAATATTTTTGTCCATAGATCTTTTTAATCTGTTCTTTTTAGTCTATACTTGTTTGTTTATTTTGTTATTAATGTCATTACTACCCTGACGAAGAAACCATCGGTTTTGAAACATGTAGGTAAATGTGATTATATTAGTGGTTTAAACAAAGTTATTTGTTTTAATTTAATTAAAAAATATAAATTCAACAACAATTATTCATGTTTACTTTTACACATCAATTTTACTCACAACATAGCCCAATTGGCGATACCATAGTCTCGCTGGCTCCAGGCGGTTGGGAGCAGATGCGACTCTTGCGGCATTCACATAAAAACTACTGTAGCCTTTTCGGCTCTGTGAATGTTAGTACGTTACGTTATTCACATCTGAGTAGTCAGAGCCAAAGTCCAGAGTCCCTACCCAATTTTCTTGAATTTAAAAACCCAGAGAAAACATTGAATAATTTACAATTTTCCTTCAACTGTTACAATCTAAAACATGGGGTGGAATTTTTCCTGTTTTACAGGTTACGATGACACGCTGTGAATGTGGTTGGAAGAGGAGTTCTCACCGTGAAAAAAAAAAGAATGTTAATAATTAGGTACCGTTATTTAATTAGGTATTAAATACGTATAATCACATTGATTCAGCTTGTTTAATACATTAATCATAGATCAAATACCTACTTTTGAATACAATATATTATTAATAAACATTACATAATTATTTCTACTGGCCTCTTCATACTCATTCATTTTAAATGTAGATGTAAATAACAAAGGTAAAATAACGCAGGGAACAGATAATTATTTACATAATGATGTTATATGCTGATTTTATTGACAGAGTAGGGATAACATCTTGAGCAGCTTTTAAAAGTGGAAATCACATTTTAAAAATTCTTTTAAGAGAATTGTTCATAAAAAGAGTAATTTTCCAAACAAATGTTTGCAATGAAGGTAATTTTGGCATATAAAAGAATATACATTGTTTAACTCAATGTATAAAAGAGTTTTACAGGGTGTACGGTGGTAAAATGCAGTAACTTCGGCAGGTGATTCTACGTGATAATATAAGTAAAAAAGATAAATGACTTTTTTCGAAATTCAAAAGTAAAAACGATAAAATCAGTCAGTCGTATGCGGCCAGCACTAGGTACTATTTTACGCTGTTGCGATACGGGTGACTCGCAACAATCCAACGTCGAGGGCGGGCGCACAGAAAATTTATCGGTAAGTTTATACCTTACACTAAGGATTTTTAACAGGTACGTCTTTTGTATGGGAAAAAAAGTTGGAATTTCAAAAAAATTCATTTATCTTTTTTACTTATATTATCATGTAGAATCACCTCCCGAAGTTACTGCACTTTACCCCCGGACACCCTGCATAATATAAAACTAGCTGAAATTCCCGGCGTTTCCGGGTTTCACACAGAGTTTTTTTTATTTTATTTTATTTTTTTATTTTTTTATCGATATAGAGTTTACCGAACTCTCATTTTAAACGTCAATTGTACAAAATTTAATAATCTGCTTTGAGGGGTGGGGAAAGGGAATTGGTAGTTTTTCGAAATCTCATGTTGACGGTGACCTCTCTCTTGTTTGGAAGATCAAGTGTGCAATATTCATTAATCTAAGAATAAAACTGTAGATTTGTATAAAAATCAAATCGACGCCTCCCGGCATGAATTTACATGACTCTTTTTATATAAATAGATAAAAACAGTCATCTTTGTTTAAACCACTATTTAATAAAATCATCAATACGTTTAAAAACCAAAGTTTTCTTCGTCATTAAGTTCATTATTTCAATTTAATTTAAATTACGCCAAATAATGGTGAATTTAGATTGTTTACAGAAGAAATTTTATAATTTCGAAAAACTTAATAATATTTGGGCACGCCTGTGATCTTTTGTTGATTAAACGTATTTAAAAATCATAGCAGTAATGACATTTTATTATGCATTTTTTAGCATTATAAAATTATGTTTTCTTAAAAGAGTCCTAAATTTATTTTGCCAAAAAGTGGAAATATAACATCGGTGCTCTAAATCTCCAGTAAACAGTAATTTGGATAATATTGAGTTCAACCTCGAAGATAAGAAATTTTGATACTCTTGTCACATTTTCAGTTGTAGAATTTCGTGTTAAAAAACTACGCAATTATTAATTTAAATTCATCTTATGAATCACACACGGAGAAAAATGTTATTCTAAAACACGATCATTTCATTCGTAAAAACGGTTAAAAACGGGACTGAAGTTCTTACGAACAAATTAACAGGGTTTTAATATTTATTGGCGGGAACATGTAAGAATAATTTTTTGGTGTACGTAATTTCGTACTTATACCAACAAATTATTCTTACATTTTCCCGCAAATAAACATTGAAACACTGTTAATTTGTTCGTAAGAACTTCAGTCCCGTTTTTAACCGTTTTTACGAATAAAATAATCGTATTTTAGAACAACATTTTTCTCCGTGCACGGAGGAAATACCATTCGAATTCGTTTTTCTCTGCCAAAATTTGCATACTTTAAACTGGACCATTAAAGAGTATAAATAAATACATGAATAATCATCACACGCGAATAATTTGCATACTTTTGATACGTGACGAACAATGGATTTATATAAACAATGATGATAATGATGAATGATTTATCTCACGAATTGATTTAATAGGAATGCTTTAAAATATCAACCATAGTATAATTATTATTGTATTGGTAAATACTTGGTTGCAATATTGACATTTGAAGCATAGGTACTTCTTGCATAAAGTTTGTATATAATGCGAATTGAAATATTTTGCAATCTCTGCCAAGATAGCAATAAATCTAGATAGCAATAAATAGAGTTTTAGTTTGCCGTGATAAATTTGCTCCAGTTTTCACTCCAGTTTGCTATTGGAATTGTGTTTGCAATTATGGAAGGTTTAATTTTAGTTGGAAATTAAAAATAATTTTGGGGACTATCTGGCTATTCAGACCTAAATACAACTATTTCAAGCAACATAACGATACTGAAAGAAAAATATTTTTTTCGAAAAACATCAATAAAGTCATTGTTCAGTCGGTCAGCGATATGATTATTTCGGAGTTCGCTTACAAAAAAATTCCACCATTCATTAGCGTAATTGGCGAACTGTTTTTTAAGTACTTTTTTATATGAGTACCGCACAAGAGTCTCAACTGATCCCATCATCTGGAGCCAGTGATACTGTCGATTCAAATCTGGTCACCAAACACGGCTTAAGCCATTTCAAGCAACTTTTCGATTCTGTGTTGTGGTCCTTCACCAGGGCCATACTGAAATTATCTACCACTCGAAAATTATCTATCTAGCAGAACTTTTTTTATAAATAAACTGTTTAAAAGTATACCTAACTTAAATAATTATATATAAGAAAAAAAAATGTATTCTACAAATAAACTTGATACCCGTGTTAACAATAAATAATAATACTTGTTACGTCATTATTTTCAAAATATATAATAATTCCTACTATAAATACGCATACTTTTTAAAGTGATAACAAATGAAAAACTAGTTCGCGTTAAATAGAAAATTATTAATTTCGCAACAAGGCCATTCTCGCCATTCTTAATAATAGTGTAGAATGGAAAATTTACGAGTATTTATAACAAAAATGTATTATCTTGTATAACGCTATTAGTTCTAGATGAATGTATTTGTAATTTCGTACGTATACAAACAAATTGTTCTTACACTTTCCCGCCAATAAACATTGAAACACCGTTAATTTGTTCGTAAGATCTTCAGTCCCGTTTTTAACCGTTTTTACGAATAAAATGATCGTATTTTAGAATAACATTTTTCTCCGTGTACCTACACTTCGCATAAACAGCAAAACACAACGTGAAATCACTATTCATAGCATTAACGTATTTATAGCATTAACATATTTACATAAGGGGGTGGGGTTCGATCCTAAGTGAAGGGGGTTGGATAATTTATTTGAAAAGATTTTTGGGACATCTATTTACCACAACTAATTATTTATTTTTTTTAAAAAGAAAGACAAACATTCCCGAGTTACGAATAACCCAACAACATTTGAAAATCTCCTGCTACCACCACACTAAGCGGAAGATGTTGCTTGTGTTGTGATGGATGACTTAGCCAGCCGAGGAATCGAACACGGGACCCCTGGGTGGGACCCAAACGCGATGCCCACTCAACCACTGACCACTGATTGTTTACATCGCACTGATAAAAGAGATAGTGCAAATAATATTGTTGCATTACTGAGGTAGATGGGGAACCCCTAACCCCCCTCTTATTTACGCCCTTTGTTCATAGTTATAGAAATCTTACTTATTCTATACAGGTAAGTATATCAATAGTCTACTGTAATGCTGTGTATAAACATGTAGGTATTACCGCCTACCGAATTTTGAATTATGGTAAAAGAACGAAGCAACCGCAGTTGTTCGAGGTTACTTCATTCATTTCCCATAATTCGTGGCTCGGTTCGCAAACGTATACGCAGCCTAAGAGAACATTGTGCTGGTTCTTATAATTGTAATGTGTTGAAGTTTTCTTTGATGGATAAACATTGAGTAAAACTTTGATTAGGCCAATCATCCAAAGTGGAGAAAGATGTCAAACTTGATCTACAGCACTGTAAATATTTACATAAATTTACTATTATTTGTACTGAAGATTACAGAAGATCAAACATAGTTGTAAAAATGATATAATGCGTAATTATTGTATGTACATGTATGTACGCAGATTGCAGATAGCAATCCGTCGCTTTAGATGTTAATTGCCCAAACATAATTGTTCAATCTCCATTTTAAAACTTAAAATAAAGTATCAAAAATGATAAATAATCATTTTACTAAGACTTTTTTTAATTAATCAGACCTTTACCTTCACGGAAATAGCTTCATCTTAAACACCTATCATAATGTTTCATTGATGTAATGAATGAAAACCTTATCCTCCTGTAAAATTTGCTAGTCGTTTGGACAATTAAGATCTAAGGCGACGAAGCATAAGATGGTAGGTAATTGCCTAGTTAATTCTAAAACATTCCAAGAACTATTTCGTTTCTGAAGAAGAAATACAACAAATGAAAGTATTGCGAGCTAAACGCCGCACAAAATAAAATGGCGTCCAAATTTGAAAGAAAACGTTTAATAATCGGCAAAATTTAGAGTTATTTGTTTAAAAAAAAAATTACCAAATTAACAACATTGTTGTATAAATCCCGACCCTAAAAGGTTAAAACCTCTCGGGTCTAGAGTATACAAAATAATCATTTTAGTTGAAAAATCTGTCGGATTAGAGATATAATTTAAAATATTCCAACTTGTCGAAAAGTTAACAAACTTAAACAAATGATATTTTACTAAAAAAAATACTTGAAAAGGCTTGAATAAATTTGGAAAGTACTTATACAAGGTATCAAGAAGCGTACTTGACTCACTTTAACCAGTGATTCCTGACATTTTTTTAAATAAAAAAATGTACCTAATTGAAATATTAGTATTCGGTGACTTTTTTATGTCTTATTTTTTCTTCAAAATCAATAAAATAATTTTTATCCATAATATGTCGTCACTGGTCACTTAGCCGAGTTACCGCCCAACCCGCACGGAGAAAAATGTTATTCGAAAATACGATCATTTTATTCGTAAAAATGATTAAAAACGGGACTGAAATTCTTATGAACAAATTAACAGAGTTTCAATGTTTATTGGCGGGAAAATTTAAGATTAATTTGTTGGTATGCGTACGAAATTACGTATACCAACAAACCGAGTTACCGCCCAACCCGCACGGAGAAAAATGTTATTCGAAAATACGATCATTTTATTCGTAAAAATGATTAAAAACGGGACTGAAATTCTTACGAACAAATTAACAGTGTTTCAATGTTTATTGGCGGGAAAATTTAAGAATAATTTGTTGGTATGCGTACGAAATTACGTATACCAACAAATTATTCTTACATGTTCCCGCCAATAGACATTGAAACCCTGTTAATTTGTTCGTAAGAACTTCAGTCCCGTTTTTAACCGTTTTCACTATTAAATTGATCGTTTTTTCGAATAACATTTTTCCGTGCATTATCCCGCACTGTCCAATCCTTATAATTTTTAAAGTTTAAAATAAAAAAAAAAATTAAAATTTCACCGGAGGTCAAAATGTTGTTTAGAATTTTTGCTCAAAATAATGCTAGGTACCACTAGATAAAGGAAGTCAAGTTCGTCCCTTAACACCCTGTATATAACCCCAATTTATTACCATAATATTTATAGGTTCAATTCTTCAGAAGGTCATCGCTACGTCAACATAACAATCGTCTAGAGATGTTAAATCGCAGATAAGATAAAATGGATTGTGTTGTAGATTCCTAGATTCCCTTATCGCTAGGGATCGCATCATTGCAGGGAAAATAAATACCTAACTAAACTATGCATCACTAAATTAAATATTGCGAATCGAAACGCACGCGTTATTTACGTTATTATTGTTTCTACAATCACTTGTTATTTTATGGACTTGTTATCCTATTAGACCTACAGAATACAGTGTGGTAATTTTAAACTGAAAATAATAAATAATATTACAATGATTTTTAAAAGTTCCTTTCAAATTTTACACAATCAAAAGTCGCAATAAGCTGTTGATACAAAGTGTTGGTAGTATTTATTTATTTATTTTATTTTAAGGAAATCAACAGTGGTCATTTTATACATGTGTAATTCACCTAACTGAGAAACCAATTATCGATTTCCTCATTATACTATTGTATTATGTATCTAAAAATGAAACACAATAATTACAACTACTAAAAAACACTTAGTTATTATAACAAGAGAGAGATTATTAAAACAGGAGATAATACATAATATATTATGTCATTACATAATATATCATTACATTTTATGCTGTTTGGTACAAATTTAATACATTTTTAATAGAGTTTTAATATTTATTTTCGTTACAATTGAAGATCAGCGGATAGAATGTTATTATACATATTTATTTATTTACAGTTGAATACATTTAAAGCCAAAATAACAGAAATAATATTACATAATAAATGAATACAAGTGTTATTACGTTGTTTTAGGTCGATATTAGTTCGTAGCTAGGCAGATTGCCTGTTCTAAGGAACCAAAGAGTGTAAAGTGCCAAATGCAATTTAAATTAAATTAAAATTATTATATATATTTTTTTAATTAATACCTATATACTAAGTTTTTACTGAATGTGCCATTCATAGTTAACCATGTATCGTTTTAAGTCACATTATATAATAGTTTTTCAGACTCCTCCCTACCCAAGCCAATCAACCATTTAGTTATTATTGAACCAATGCAGGACATTTTGCAATTTTTAATATTTAAGTCTGGGGGGATTTTATTGTATAATTTCGGTCACAGATACGCATACGTCTTTTGATACTTTGCCGTATTGCTCCCTGGGACGAAGAGATCCTTTCTGTTGTGACTTCTTGTATTGTATTTGTGATCAATTATATTAAAATTTTCTATGTTTTTATGTACATGGATAATAATCTTTTTTATGAAGTTTTGACGAACATCAAGAACGTTAAATTTTTTGTAGAGTTTGTCGCTTGAGAACCTGTATGGTTTACGCATAATGACTCTAATTATGGATTTCTGGGCCTTTACAAGCGGATCTAAAATCGTTCTTCCTGACGCTCCCCAGCCAATACGACCATACGTTAAGATGGGGTTGCACAGTCCGAAATATATTTTTCTTAGGTCTTTTTTTTTGTCATATGTTGAACATATTCTTATAAGACAAGATTACATTAGGCATCCACATTGGGCTTTCAACCACCTGCCTACAACCTATCGTAAGATACTTTAGACACGTTGCTCGCCAAACTAAAGTCTCTAACTTGGAGACACTCTTAGTCACTGGCAAAGTGGAAGGCAGAAAAAGCAGAGGAAGGTCACCAATGCGCTGGAGTGACCAAGTATCTCTGGCGTCTGGTACTAGGGTTGTCGTTGGATCTCCATGCAGCGCAAGACCGCGAGGAGTGGAGGAGTCTTGTCTAACAAAGAAATTGTAGTAGGGGTCACGATCCTCAGCTATGAGGCCGACGGCCGGCGCAGACCAGCGGTAGGGCGTTGGACTACCAATCCGAAGGTCGCGAGTTCGAACCCGGCGTGCGCAAATTAATTATGTTGAATTGATTTGTGTTATTTCACAATCAATTATTTAAAATAATATATAGTATATTTGCGGCACGTTCCAGAGTGGAAGCCTTCACCTTCAGCCTCATAACATACCCCAATTGGGGATGCCATAGTCTCTCTGGCTCCAGACTGGAGCAGTTAAGACTCTTGTGAGGTATTCACTATAAAATAAATATAAAAAAAAACCGACCCGAGAAGAAGAAAAAAAGAGATTTATTATTATTATCTGCTTTTTTAATGATTAAATATAATTTTTTTCTTATTTATTTAAAAATTTTATCTGCTCATTCTTAAAATCCTCACACTGTATCGGGCCCGCGGTGTTCCCTCAGTAATCAATCCAAACTCGGCCAGTGTACTTAATGCTAGCATTTGTTCTTCCGCCATACGGACCCAGGAGTTAGCAGTGAGCTACTAGAAGTACTGCCCGTGCTAACCGGCATCTGCCTAACCTGGCCGGGACTTTTCCCAGTGCAATGAATGCACACAGTGATGCAATTATCGCCGGCGAGAAACTGACTGTGGCCATATTCCGTGGCGGTGTTTTATATTTATTGAACACAAATGACGATTTCGACACTGCAAGTCGTGGTTTTACAATGATTGCAATAATTGCAGTGGCATTTTGTAGTTGAAAATGATAGATGTATAAGCTTACTATCTAACCATAACGACATTCCTCATAAGCAGTAGCAAGAACGGATGGGACGCCATGGGAAGCTGCGAATGTAATTGTTTTTATTCAAATTTAATGACGATTTCGAAACTGCAAGTCGCCGTGTTATATTGATTGAAATAATAGTAGTGTGCAGTGGTATTATGAGATTGAAAATGAAAAATCTTAACAATCCTTACTAACCACTCGAGCGCTTTTTGCCACATTATGGCACTATTTCCAAAACTACGGATTGCTTTGTTGCCAAAATGTGGAAAATTTTGGTTTTTTTTTATTTTTATTAAAACGACTATATAATATATTGTACATTCAAAATATAAAAAAATAAATATTCTCTAGATTCTTTAAAATGCTTTAAGGTTAAAGATTTAGTTATATATTTTTTTATAAATCCTACAAATATATGATAATAGACAAAAGATAGGAGAATTCATTGGCTACATAGAACTATAATCAGTTTGTATGTCTCCATATTCAAATTCGGAGGTATGATTTTTTTAATGTGGCTGGAAAAATTTCCTTTAGCAATCCGAGAAAAAATATTTAAATTGCTCTGTCGCTCCAGTGGCTAACTGTATTTATAACGGGTTTTATAAGATCTACTTTATTATTTAAAAAAAATACATATGTTTGTGTATTTGTATATTTGTGTACGAACGTTATATGTAAAAAAATAATACAATGATATAATATAATAATATATGGGTACGTACAATAAGTAAATAATCTATGCCTATCTAACCTGAAGAATATAACCATGTGGTGTTTTGTTTTGTAATATACACATTATGCATAAATATCCATCATAGCCATCTATGATAAATATAATACAATTTTTAAAAAAATTCCGTTTATAAAAATGCTTGTTTTTATTATCTTAAATGTGCGTAAAAAAAAATTTATTGAACTTTTTTTTTCAATACTGCATGTCGCACTGTTAAAATGATCAGAAAAATAATAATTGATACAGGGTTTTAAGAGGAAACCAGGGGGCGTTTTGTCCATACAAACATTTTCCCTAATTTTCTTTCTGGATTTTGACACCAGTACAAATATTTTTTTTTCATAATTTACATATCGACTGTATCGGGAGGATTAGCTTTTTTGTTAAATTACTTCTTATAGAAGTTAGTACCTTGCAAAAATCTTTAAAATTATCTAGTTTCAACGCCTAGACAATGTACTTTTAAAAATAGCAAAACGTACACGGAAAAAAATGTTATTCTAAAATACCTACGAAATTACGTATACCAACAAATTATTCTTACATGTTCCCGCCAATAAACATTGAAACCCTGTTAATTTGTTCGTAAGAACTTCAGTCCCGTTTTTAACAGTTTTTACGAATAAAATGATCGTATTTTGGAATAACATTTTTCTTTGTGTACAGACATAGATTATTACCATCTCCGAACAATTATTGTATAGTGTATTGAATCAAACCTAAATAATAATTTAATTTTCTCAGCTTGGGTAGGCGGGAGTATTATGGGAGGTCACACATCCCTACGGTTAAAGATGACTGCACACATACTGATAAATGCTTCAAAAGGGCGCTTTATAAAATTATAAAATTACTTTTTATTTCTTTTTTATGTAAATCTGAAGCCAGCCACACTATTGCATCCCCAATTAGGGTGTGTTGGGAGACTGGAGGTAGTGGGGAGTGGAAGGAGATAGGGAAGGGGAAATTTGGGAAGCATCTGGCTAATCAGAACAATTCTATAGCCATTTCAAGCCAAGTTTCAATTTTGAATGGTGGTCTTGCACCAGGGTGATAGCTACTGAGAGCAACATCCACTCTGGAACGTACCGCAAATGTACCATGTAATATTTTAAATAAAAAATTGTGAAACATCACAAATCAATCAAATTAAATTTTTTTGCGTACGTCGGGTTTTGAACCCGCGACCTTCGGCTTGCTAGTTGAGAACCTTACCCCTCTACATGGAGGCCGTCAAGCAGCCAGTACTATTTATGTATGTAACTTCAGTATATTACCTTATATGATCTTTGATGATGACAGATAAAATACAAATGAAAACAAGTTTTAACTGCCTAACCAACCATTACACACTTTTTGCGGTTTGACAGCGCTCGATTCACTTGTCATATTATCTTTTTAAGGCATCCATTCTTGGGCCCCTAGCATACTAGATCGATAAGGATTGTGTCGATAACTTTCGGTAACTTCTCATCCTTCCCTATGACAACTGCAGATCGCTAACGTACAAATAACAGTTGATGTCGAATATATTAAGGACACTTAGTCATTGTAAACTGTCACTTATTCATTGGCGATCTGCAGTCAAGCTAGGGAACGGTGAGAAGTTACCGAAAGTTATCCTGTCAATCCTTATCGATCGAGTGTGCTAAGGGGCCTGGTCTCTTATTCGGTAAATTCTCATCGTTCCCTAGGACAACTGCAGATCGCTAACGTTCAAATAACAGTTGATGACGAATATATTAAGAACAATTAGTCATTGTGAACTGTCACTTATTCATTGGCTATCTGTAGTCACGCTAGGAAACAGTGCGAAGTTACCGAAAGTTATCCTGTCAATCCTTATCGATCGAGTGTGCTAAGGGCCTGGTCTCTTATTCTGTAACTTCTCATCGTTCCCTAGGACAACTGCAGATCGCTAACGTACAAATAACAGTTAATATCGTGCTAGGGGGCCTGGTCTCTTATTAAACATACTTACTTCGGTTGTCGATGCATGGGTGCGTGCACTATTTGAAATTGTATTCCCGCGTAATGGATAAAATAATTCAAGTTCAATGAACTTTTAATTATCAAAATTAGAACTAATAAGCTTCA
Organism: Limnephilus auricula; assembly: GCA_951813805.1. NCBI lineage: Eukaryota > Metazoa > Arthropoda > Insecta > Trichoptera > Limnephilidae > Limnephilus > Limnephilus auricula. The sequence goes on from OX638401.1 coordinate 8,905,079, forward strand.
TATCAGACAAGTGATAAAGTAGGTACTAAATCTATTTTATTAATTTATAATTCTTTATTTTAAATGTGTAGGTAGGTACCTACATGTTTAATAAAAAAAATTATTGTGTTACCTGGCTGGTAAATTTAGATAAACACACTTTTATAAGAAAGTTTAAGTTTGGAGACGATACCACTTTGCATGCAAAGGATATTACATGATTTACAGATGCAAGTTTCTCCTCCATCACATTTAATATTATTACATTATTTATTATATTTTTATAATTTGTCAAAAAAAACAGATTTTGAAAGGTTCCCCTGATTTTAACCTGGAATGCGCTAGTTTAAAATATTATCTTGTCAAATAAATAAAAGAAAAATATTAGAATAATATATATTTTTTTTATAGAGAATACCTCACAAGAGTCCCAACTGCTCCCGTCTGGAGCCAGTGAGACTATGGCATCCCCGATTGGGGTATGTTGTGAGGCTGAAGGTAAGTGGGGAAGGGAAGGAGATGGGGAAGACGAAGGTGGGGAAGTACCTGGCTATTCAGATCTAGTCACTAAACACGGCTAAAGCCATTTCAAGCAACGTTTCAATTCTGAATGGTGGTCTTACACCAGGGCGATACTGAGAGTATCTTCCACTCTGGAACGTGCCGCAAAAATATAGTATATATTATTTTTTATTAATTAATTGTGAAATAACACAAATTAATCAAATACAATTTATTTGCGCACGCCGGGTTCGAACCCGCGACCTTCCGATTGGGAGTCAAGTGTATTACCACTCGTCATATTCATTTGAATGTTATAAAAGAATAACGATGATACAGGCATAATAAAATACTATGAAATGTTTTATGAAAGAAGTAGCAAGCTTAAAATATAAAATCATCTGTCAAACATACACAAGTGGAGCTCACGTCTCGCTTGTTTGTTAGGATGACAGGATAGATTAAAAAAAATATATTATAGTAATTTCTAGATAGTTTTTAAAATCAGACTTACCGTCGTTTCGAGAAATTCTTTTCTCACGGAGTGATTAAATTTTGTTTCAATTTAATTTTTATCACTCCACAAAATATTTCTTCAGCTATGCAGCACTTTCAGTCACAAAATCAACGAAGAACTATTTTAAGCCATGCCTCTCCGTCGGTAAACAAATAGTTTTAAATTTGAAATTGTATCAAACACGCGTAGTCTAAATTTCAAACATCTGTTTACAATATTTCACGCGTTTTTTAAAACTATTAGTATATTTTATTTAGAAATCACAAATGTTTTGATGGCATTACAGATAAAATAAAATAGATCTCAACGCAATCAATTAATAATTCACTTTTGATGTTTCATTTAGTAATTTCTTGTGAGATGTCTAATCTAAATAAACGTTACATTTATTATATAGATTACGTAGATCACGATTAGTGTCACTGATTTGACGATATTGATTAGTTTTAATCGGTTACTGTTCGCAATTATCCGATTTTTTAATTGATGCGATTAAAGTTCGATTATTTAACGATCGTTAGTGTCGAGTATTGCTCGAGCCCGTGCATAACGAGAGCTTCGTGAATACTGACCAGCGAGAGCGCTAGCTTAGCACTATTTACGTCGCGACGGCTGCTGATATCGTTACAAACTACGAGTATATTACAGGCGGTCTGCACATTTACAAACATCAAACCGTAGAAAAATCCATCGCCCAATAGTAGATTAGGAAGGTAAGAAACTGCTTGTACACGTGTTACCTACATGCTCACGTTTTTTAGCAAATCTCGAAGCGCACACCCGGAAATCTAAAGAAAATGATTTGTATTTGTTAAAATGCTCACGTTTACCCACAACTACAATACACAGACCGCAATTCACGGCACTTTTAAACAGAAACAAGCTCATATAATATGTGATGTTAATAATATTCGCGTCCTTTAATGAATTTGGAATAATAACCACAGTTGAAACTTATAAGGAAGGTGGTATGAAAAATCTATTCTTTGTAGCTAAGAAAGGTCTGAAACGGTTTGTTTGGTCTACGTTGCTTAAAAGTTTCTTTGAAAATCTTAGCAAATCCGGGAAAATACAAAGAAAATATTTGAAATTCCTTAGAAGATGTACGAGTACTTTTATAATTCTAAGAGTATTATCTCGGTACACCATTTCAATGCAAAATCAAGGCGGAATATGTGATGAAGTTTTAAATACGATAACATAAACATAATATAAGATTCACTCAAAATGAAGTATTGGTAGTTCAGAAATGTACCAATAAATATGGTGAAAGAACTTGAAACTATATTGTACCCAAAATATTTAATCAACTACCGATGACAATTAAAAATAATTACATGTGTACTGCTAAAGTTAAATATAATCTAAGGAAATGGCTATTAGATAATAATGATTTATACTGATGCCCCACTGAAGCCCTTGTATTCCAAAATGGATACCACATTCTTAGGAAATGGAAAAATAATTATGTCTATGAAACTATTGATGTACTTATTGATTATACTAATTTGTTAATTCATTTATTTTTACTTGCTTATTATATATGGCTTATGCTGGTATTTATGTATACTTTTCTGTAATTTAACCAATGTATGTAATTATGTATCATCATATACCGTTTAAATTGTATCATGTAATTGTATAAAATGTTGTCTCTAGATCCCTGCTGACAAACTACATAAGTAGTTTAGTGGGTTTAATTATGAATAAAAAAAAAAATAAAAAAAACACGTTAGGAACTTTTATAATTGTAGTAATTAAATAAACGTTAATAATAAAAAATTAATATTATTTATTGGTTAATGGAAATTGTTAAGGGCCCTCGGAATAGTAACTGTCAGTCTCTTTAGAAGACTAGACGGATATTAAATAATTACAATTATCATTGGGATTTTAAGTAGTAAAGATGTAATATTCTTGAGGTGATTTATCCCAAAAATAGCGCTATACAAATCATCCAAATATTATTATTATTATATTTCCTACAACAAAGTGAAAAATAAATAACTGTTATTGGGCATGCGCTCTATACTAGATAGTATCGTTAAATAAACTAGCTTTACTTGTAAAAGTCTTGTGTGTATTATGATTAAAGCATGTTATCAGGGGCGGTTCTAGACTTTTTAATGAATAAGAGTTCTGAGATTGCTCTAAGATGCTGTAGCTGAAAATGATTTATTTTTTTTCAAAATTTTAATTTTTTTTAAGAAATAGAAAGTACCTAAGTTTCTTCATTCAAAAAAATCTTGAAACAAAAAAATTAATTTTTTATAAACACTATTATTTGAAATATTATTATTTGAAAATTATTTTTCGGATATAAATAATTCATTTTATTTCTTCAATATTTGCAAAATTACTTTGTGGCATCATTTTAATTAAATAAAACAAGTTTGTAAATCACTAATTACATTTTAAAATATCTAAATTTATCTAAAGTTGTGTAAATCACTAATTACATGTTAAAATATCTACATGTGATGAGTGGTTTACACAAATTAATTTGTTTTATTTAATTAATTTTATGGTGGTTTTATTTTATTTTCTAAAACATCTCTACTTTTTTTTACAATCTGATAAAACATTTTTCGGATATTTAGTCAGATTTGTATCAATTTTCCCATTGTCACGGATCCAGTTTGTAATCAGAATCAGTAAATCCATGCCCAAGGCTATTTTGATAAGTGGGAGAAAATATTATAATTATGCATCGATTTTAATAACTCGATCGATTTTTTCGATACATGAAATTGATTGGCATATTGCATCATTTAGTAACGATTTTATATTTTAATATTTCAATACTCTATAATATATGTATATATTTTTTTGTTGTTTAATTTTGGGATGTTATGCCGTGTTATGCTAACTCCTTCTTTAGCCGAGTATAAGTTCAATAATTTGTTTGAAAGAACCGAAGTTATTACCCAAATTATTTTTTAAAAGCCCACAGGTAAAATTTATCAGCCCCTTACATCGGGGCGTTTCCAAGGATGTAGTATACATTATATGATAGTTAGTAGCCGAGCGGTGCAAAGGGCCGGGTTCCCACTCAGACTTCACAGGTTAAACCTTTGTTAAATTCTTCATCATTACATATAACGATGGTATGAGGGGAGTCAATAAAGCAGGTCACAGATTTGTACAGAAACAGTACGTCCAAAATTTTTCTGCATTTCTAAAAAGCAGTGTAGATTTACATTGATTGTTTTTTAAAAATATGACGTTGTTTAAATTTGCTTAAGGGGGGGGGATAGGTTTTAAAACCTATCTCTTTTTTAAATTTTTTTCTGAATATGCAACATGTCGAGAGTATTTTGTCAAAATTTCAAGTAAATCGGAGCAAAACTAACGAATATATACAGCATTTCAAGCGACTAGTATTCGATTTTCGACCGGATTTTCGAGTGTTAAAAACTTGAAATAAATTTTCTCGCCAACAAATTTTTGAAGTTCATGAACATCATAACTCAAAATCTACATGACCGATCCCTTTGAAAATTTTTACACTATTTCTACAAATAAATTAACAGGTAGTCAGGAGTTTTTTTTTTTAACCTTTTTTTTCTTTTTTTTCCATTTTTTAATAACAAATTCACCGAATACCCGAAAAAAGAAATCACCTTTCAAACGCATTATTTTTTTTTTGTTTCGGATGATCCGGTAACGAGTTATGACGTTCACCGCATAACAACCTTTTTTCGAGTTCGCCTCTGGAGATTCGCTCTCACGGACTTAATTATTCATATTTTTAATTGAAATATTTTTCAAAGATACTTCAAGTATTATACTATAACGTGTATATGTATAAAATAAACCAACATTATTTATAACTCTAAAAAAAAAATCATGAACATATGCATTTTTTTCGCATTTAAAACCTTAACCCCCTAGTTTTATAAGATACGAGTATTCTAAACTTTTTGGATCTTTCACTACTATCCGTGTGCACAAATACATTGTATCCGGCCTGTGCTTGCATGTTTATGCAACCAATGCAATTTTATTCTACTAATGAATTTTAAGTATTGACATTCTACTAATGAATTTTAATTTCGAACTTCAATTGCGAAATTTCTTGTCATTATTAACTATCATTTTAACCATTTTACAAGAATACAACCCTCACAAAATGAGGAGATAACGAGAGAATTGTGTTGTGGGCGTGTTTAGTACCAGTATTAAAGTATTTTTTTACTTACTTCGAATGCAAATGATCAAAACACTATTACTGTTTAAGTTTTTATTTCCCGATTGGCAGCTTTGGACTGCAAATAATACACTTCTAGCGATAAAACAAAGAACATTCGATTGCGTTATTTTACAATGGAAATGGTAGACGGGAAAAGGCCCTAAGATGATGGTCTGATCCCAAGTCTCTCAATTCACTTTCCACAGTAATCGGTTAAGCCCCAATGGGGAACATAAAATTCATGTAAAATGTGAATGCGACATTGTGATATTTCAATATTGATGTGTATGCGATCGCCACAAGATTTCAACTGAACAAAATGTTGGTATTTCGAAGTGATGTAAAATAATAATTTTGAATTTGGCCATCTTCTTCATCAAATTCCCATGTAGGGGCCTTGTAAGGAAGAAGAAGAATCAAAAGAATAACAATATTTTGAACAGGACCTTGGAGAAAATGGATGGAAGTCCCATAAAGTTGTTTCAAAACTAAATTGTAATATTTTATTTTATCACCGCTTTAATATTATTTATAGTATTGATAATTTTTTTTAATAATCAGATTATCTTTCGTTTGCTTACCTACCGATTGTGAAATTAATATTTCTTGTGAATGTGTCCTCCAAGCGGGAGCCCACAATGCACAGGCGAGTGATACGCCACTTATTAAATACCTTCATCGCGATTTACATGCTTTGTTTACACTATCTTCTTCTTCCTTGCACTGTCCCAACTCATTGCCAAGGTAGGCTGTTGGGGTCGGCTTTTCTCGTTCTCAGGTTGTAGCTTCTTCGGTTCTGAGTATCGCTTTCATCCAGGTCGTTTCTCTGTAGGATTTTGGAGCATTGAGTCATCCAGGAGTTCTTTGGTCTACCTCTGGATGACTGTCGATGAAGCTGGAAGTGTGGCTGCTTCACGGTGTGGTCTGGTGGTCTCCGCCTTATGTGCCCATACCATCTCAACTGTCGTTCCTCCAACTTACTGTTTATGTCCGTGACACCCAGGCTACCACGAATGCGTGAACTTTTAATTTTATCAAGCATGCGCATTTCCGCTGTTTCGAGTTATCTAGAGTAGGAGTTGTACATAGTCCAGCATTCGGAGCCATACATTATCGCGGGTCTAACAATACTCTGGTATATCTTTTCTTTGAGTTTTATAGGCATTTTCGGGTCACACATGATTCCTGTTACCGATCTAAATTAAATGCTTTGTTTACAATACAGTAAATATATAAATTTAAAATAATCTTTTTCGTCAATAATTCAACAACTAAATATGGATTGAAAATAAACGCAATAATTTATTAATATTAATTAAAATTATTCATTCAGCATCATAAAACAAACCTTGGAAAATGTTTTAATACAAGCGCATGAAAGTAAACTAAAAACTGCCTTTTCGCAATTTAAATTCGGAAGTGATGGATGTTTCACATCAAAATAACGTGCCGCATTCCACATCTTTGCCAAATTATTGCAAAAATGTGAAACTTCCCAATAAATTAAAATAAAGATCGTTACGTGTAATAAAATGAAATAATATATTTGTGCAATAATTTATTTCATCATTGTAAGACTAATATGAATGATTTTGAACTTTGTTTAGTGCTAAAAACACCCACTAAAGCTGTTAAATAAATTAAAGATCTTGGTTTCTGTTTAATGATACAAATTTTGACCCGATTTAAAACATTTTTATATGTATGCAAATCAATAAAAAATCCTTCATCTTAAATATTCATGGCCACAATGAATTACAAAGTCAGCAACATTATGTATAATGGTTAAGTTTCCTTGTTATAGATGCACACAGTAATCAATTAGGAAGAACGCGACTGCGAGAAAAACATTACAAATTTGACATTGGCCAAAATGAACGTAAAGGCCACATTAGAAAAGATATAAATGGAAGAATTAATTAGAATATTTATGAAGAAGTTATGATTCTTCGGCTTCTCACGGCTGGACATCAATGGAGAAGAGTAGCGCGTGACAGGTCCCAATGGAAAATGTTAGAGGAGGCCTATGCCAAGAGGCAAACTGAGCTTCGGGATATATTATAACAAAAGAAACATGTCTAATATTCATATACCTAACAGAAGTCCAGAATAAAAGGCTTATTATTATTATTATGACTCTTGATTCCGAAAGTGAATTACATTACTCCCTGGGGGCACTGGGAAGATCCAGGGATGGTTGGGGCCGTGTAGGGCCTCAGCGATTGACTGGTTACGAGTTACGATCCTTGGCTCAGGATCAGGAGGTTGCTGGTTCAAATCCCGGCGTGCGCAAGTAGGTATATTGTTTAAAATTAAGTTGTGTTATTATTTTTAATTAATACAAATCGTATTAATTAAAAATAATATTTTGTATTTTTGCGGCACGTTCCAGTGTGCAAGATATTCACAATATCTCCCTGGTGAAAGATAAGTATTCAAGATCGAAAGTTGCTTGAGAAGACTTTATCTGTGTTTGGTGATAAGATCTGAATAGCCAGAAGCTCCCACCCCTCACTCTTCCATTCTACCTACTTACCTATCTACCCTCTCCATTATCTCACAATATACCCCTCTTGAGGATGCCACAATTTCCCTAATTAAGGTCACGCTGTCTCCGGAAGGTTTGGAGGTTGGGACTTTTTTGCGGTATTCACATTAAAAAAAATTAAAAGAGGTGCATTGATTGTCAATAAGGGGCCGATAAGTGACTATGCAAAAATAATGTTGGTTCTTTTTTTAAATTTTACTATACAGACACTCGTACACTCATTGCATTGTGGCAATAATCGTACCTGCGAACCGTTCATCGTATACTTCAACAAGATTTATGTTCAGAATACAAACTTGCATAATGCATTTTAACCAATTGATTTCAAGGTAGCAGATCGTAACTAAAAATGTTAATTCGACAATAATTATTCATGTTTACTTTTACACATACTTTTAAAACTTCAGTACCAAGATGTTTATCAATATTGTCATGTTATTATTAGTAAACAATTTTATAGGTGGCTATGGAGGAACCATTTGTTGGATAATCAACACCCCTACCACAGGTCACCCCAAGTGGTTCGCTACATTTGATGACATAGCAGGGATGCCAGGTTTCATGGGGTGAGATTTATCTAGATATTGGTGGCGGATGAGTCTGCTCACCTACTAGATCGGGAGAGACTGGTTGAGGGAGAACTTTTGACTTCTTCTCCAGCCGTACCCTCACGACCCATCATCTTGCACCGCAGTGCGACCAATTGATACAAACGTCCTTCACTTCTGGACACACTGACCCCCAGTTTCCTACCCACCCCGTATACATTTTTCCTTTCCAGAATTTCCTCTCCTTCCTTTCCCTAAAAATACTTCACACAGCATCCTGCAAGATGACACAGACCCCGAGGGAAATTGGAAATTGTTTTCCAAAGGGCCTCCTAAGTGGAACTAATGTAAAATAAAAAAACAAAAACAAAAATCCTGTCAATTGGGGACGCTGAAAAAAAACACATTTAAAGGGGGAAGGGGGGGGGGCGTTTATAAAAAAAAATTGAGTGTCAAGGCAAAACCATCAATTCAAACTGATACTAAATTCCAAGGTTACATTTAGGTTTGAACAAATATAACAAAGCGGTTTATTGGTTTGATCCATCAGATGAATAAATTAACAACAACAAAATAAAATATGTGATATCGCAGATTACCGGGGTTGGTGGTATTATGACATCCCCTAATTGGGGTAACAGGGTGATGTAGAAATTATGAATCACCTTGGAAAGTGGTGAAAACATTATTTACAGCATAGCCGCTAGAATGAGACAAAACGCTTATCAAGGCGTGCTAGAATATATACGCGCATCTCTAGAAACAAACTCAGTAGCGACGCGTGGTGGAAAAATATTTTTAATATTTTTATTAGAAAAAAAAATGTCACCGGACAGCAAAATGACAAATACATTTATTACTCAAAATATGCTCAGGAATCGCTGGGTAAAATCTCTTGGGTACATCCTGTTACACCCTGTATAATAATTTTATTAATTTACATACACGGAGAAAAATGTTATTTTAAAATACGATCATTTTATTCGTAAAAACGGTTAAAAACGGGACTGAAGTTCTTACGAACAAATTAACAGGGTTTCAATGTTTATTGGTGGGAACATGTATAGAATGTACAGAATAATTTGTTGGTATACGTAATTTCGTACGTATGTTTACCAACAAATTATTCTTACATTTTCCCGCCAATAAACATTGAAACACTGTTAATTTGTTCGTAAGAACTGCAGTCCCGTTTTTAACTGTTTTTTACGAATAAAATGATCGTATTTTAGAATAACATTTTTCTTCGTGTACGAATTTAAAAAAAAAATTAAAAAGTAATTAATTATTTTTTGATATTGTGATTTCGGGGTACGGAGTCACGGAGATAATCTTAATTAAAAAGAGTTTATTCTGTTACCTTCATAAGGTCTTGAAGGTGGTAACAATTAGTCCATATTTGGTCATGGTGGTTATTTCGTTAAGGTTATGTACAAAAAAATGTAAAATAATGTAAACTAAAATAATAATTTATTCATGTTTTGAAATGTCAATCATAACAGGAAATGATTTTAACAGGTAGTGTGTATGGGGAATGTATGTAGGTAAGTAGGTACTTTTGCGAAACGATTCATTGAACCGCTATATTTCCTATTTCATGAACTAGTTATTTTATTATGTTATTCGTAATATGATATTTCAGCACTCAGGTTATCAATATATGATATTGCGTTATTATTATGATATTATAAGTACAAAATATTACATTTATTACTGAAGAACAGTGATCTGGATCAAAGTTGATAAGGTATTTAATTAATTAAATTATAAAAAATAAAAAAAAAATCTTAAAATAATTATTCTTTTATTTTTGAAATTTTGAAGTATGCTCCTTTTACGAAGTATAAAAAATATATTGTTGGTATTTTATTTACAAAGCATGTACAGACAAATTTTAAAGAGGGAACTATTCTCTCTAAGCGCCTCCGCCCACTCAGGCAACTGAAAACTCTCAACTGCCAACTGTCTTTGTATGACAATGTGATGGCCCGCACATACACAATCACACAAAACCCCGTTGTCAATGGTAACGCAAGCGGTGACTTGCGACTTGCTCTACTGGTTGCCCTGGGCGGCCATTGATAGTTGCCAACTGTCAGCTGATTGTTCTTCTTCTATGGTTAACCAAGCTTTTTGACCAATCAAGACAGAGAAACAGCCGGTTTTAGTTGGTTTTCAGTTGCCTCAGTGGGCGGAGCGCCTACCCCCGCGAATGCTTAGATACTGGGTGCCAAGCGACGTTCATCAATTTCGTTTAAATTTTGATTTGTTTTTCAACTCGACAATGTTCTTTTATGTTTTTCGTTGTTGCTTATTATTATCAAAATAAATTTGTTATGATTGTTTTTTTATCTTTCCACCACATCACTATACACGGAAAGGTCTCTTTAAATTGATTTACATGTGCCTACGGAAATATTTTTTAACAACTCCGTCAAATATTTTTAAAAATGCATTGGTTACATTGATACACATTGCATGCAATTGTCTTATAACTTGTCCCAGAATTTTTTTTCAAAAACGAACCCCAGAACATCGAAAAGACTTAAAGAAATATATCCAACCAAAATTTTTTATTCAAAATCATCTTCTAGAAAACATAAATTTTCACTGTCTAATACGAAATACAAATCAAACCAACTATTCCAAATCCCACATTAAAAAAAAACTACCAACACAAAATATTTATTACTCATAATATTTAACAGAATAGTTAACAAAATACAATAATATTATTTCTTCGCAAAATTACTTTGTGGCATCATTTTAATTAAATGTAACAAATTACTTTGTGTAAACCATTATAATCACATGTTATAATATCTACATAATTATATTTTGTTAATTTTTAAATATGTAATGTAATGTTTACATACCTAATCTAAAATAATTTTATATTTATTTTTAGGTAATTAATCACCCCTGTAATATTATTGTCTATACTTGTTTGTTTCTTTTGTTATTTTTATTCATATTGTCCTGACAAGAAACCATCGGTTTTGAAACATGTAGATATTATAACATGGGATTATAGTGGTTTACACAAAGTAATTTCTTTCATTTAACAATAATATTTTCCATTTGTCCTCAGGCCAATTTACTAAATGTGGAATAGAAAAAAATAAAACAAATTGTTAATTATAAACCCTCTACCCTTGCTGTGTGTTATTTTCTCATTCTCATTATGTAGTTTGTCTTCTTCTTTTTTTATAAATCATTTTTATCCTTCAACATTATCTTATGATGTGAAAATGTATTATTTTTATATATGTACATAGTTGAATTTCACATTATCTATCCTAAGTGTTTTAATCTATTTTTTTCTTTCTATATTATTCTTCTGTTTTTTTTTTTTAATTTTATCTTTTTCTACTACTTTAAAATCTACGTTTTCCTATTTATGATATGAGTTTTACGCGGAAACTTCACTGGTTCATGTAACTATTTAACAATGTAATTACTTTTATAATATGTATAACTGTTTGTTTCCGTGATAAACCAAAATAAAATAAACAATAAAATCTTGGTGTCGTCACTATTTCATAATTTGTAAAGCTGTCTAGTCATAAGCACGCCAAAATTATCGACTCATGACCGTTGTCTTTTCCAAGGCTTGTCAAACCGGACAATGGGCATATCAGTTTCTTTTTTAACTTATCAATAACCTCTGAGATACGAAGTGTTCTCTCAAGCGCCACTTTCAAGGAAAAGCAAGTGGAAACTTTTTCTTCCTCCAGTTAAAGGTTTCGTTTCCATCTCACCTTGAATCATATCCGTTTTACTTTACGGTCACCTTTGCCCTTTGGTTTTCATCGGATATTTACAGTGGAGAATTTTTTTCTTGGTTTTGATCTAGTTTATTCAATGACATTACAAACTATAGACATGATGTAGAGATCTCCAAAGTGACAAGCGAAAGAAAAGGGAATTGTCGTACTTTCTCGATTTAGTGGTTTTAGTACTAAAATGTCACGCGTCTCGCGAGGTCGTGTGCTATCTCCAACCAAATTGCGTTATAATGATTTTTCACTGAATTTGTATAACAAGCAAAGAACAAATAATAATAATTTAATTAAGGAAGACCAAAGAACTCCTGGATGACTCAATGATCCAAAATTCTACATAGAAACGGCCTGGATGAAAGTGACACCCAGAACCGAAGAAGCTACAACCTGAGAACGAGAAGAGCCGACCCCAACACAGCCTACCTAAGCAATGAGTTAGGACAGTGCAAGTAAGAAGAAGACTGAATTTGTATAACAACTTTGAAATTCGACGAATTGTTCAAATTATGTAAACAACTGGAAGTAAATCGCGCAATACTTTTTGGAAACGCGTGCTGCCAACATCACTAGGGAGATAGATATTCCGATTATTTGATGCGCACAAAATTGCCATTTACCTTCGTAGATAAACACGCAAGAATGCTGTAAGGGTCTTGTTTATGCAAAAGATCGCCAATCTGTGATCATACACGACCTAGTCCAAACTTGAATAGGTAATTCTTTTGAGTGAATTTTTTCCGAACGCGTGTCGGTGCTAAGGAACCTGGGGTCGTAAAGTAGTTCATAATCGGTAATCATCTCCTGCCGTGCTCTATTATGCTTAAGAAGAGCTGCGTCATATCACTTCAATCACTCTCAGTGGGTCACTCCGAGGGGTACCACAAGGATCTGATCGAGTTGTGTTAATTTTACTTAATAGCACCTATTGCTTTTTTTTCTTTTGATTGTAAGATTTTATCTACGACATTTACATTTAGGAATTATGGAAATTATAGTAAATAAATTATCAGTAAAATATTTAAAAATTCTTCAATTGCTTCGAGTTTTTGTGCTGATTTTCGAAAAGTTAGTTTGGACAGTCAACAAGTGGGTGCTTAAAATGTTCATAAAAACTGTCCCCTGTGTGATAGCTCACACAAAAAGACGACATTTGAAATTTGTCTCAGAAGGTGCTTGACAAAAAAAACTAGCCTGATGTGGTACCTGTCATGGAAAGTCTTTATCGAAGGCAACATACATTAAAATTACAGACACCAAAGTTGATACATCTAAGATAATGATAGATCCTACCTGTAGGAATGTTTCAAACTCAGAATTCAAAGAGCTGAAGTTAATTTCTTGTAATGAACTTATGTTTGATCGAAGTTCTCTTGTTTACTAAGGATTTAAAACCCCCTGTGAGAACACATTTATTAAAAACAAGCTGCAGACTTCAAAGAAGTAACCGTGTATTTTTAGTTTAAAATTTTGGATCCTTGGAAAATCAAACCAATGCTCTAATTAAATTCTGCGAAAATGAGCATTTTTTCGAGCCTTTCTTTTTAAAAGCCATAAAACTCAAGTATCGGGCCTATAAAAATGCTTTGAAGGGTAAAATTTCATATTTACGAAACCCTTTTCGAATACGGCTTTATCGTATAATGTGGCAAAATAAGTAATTTAGATAATGATGGGAAAAAAAAATTAACATTTGTTCCTTTTGAACCTTGGAAAATAAAATTAAGTTGCATTTTAGCGATGATTTTTTTTCATAAATAAGCCAAAATTTAAACCTTTTCGCTACATGCCGAGGTTAATCGCTGAAGTTTTCATTGTAATATTTATTTATAGGGCTTATAGCTTCAGTTTCAAATCAGTTGTTATTTTTCAGTTTAAATTATAATAATACATAACGATCAATAAAAGATCAGTCACCCTGATCTGTCCAGCAGGCAGTTAGTATGAGTATAAGTATGGTATTATAATGTATTGTAGGCACTTTATATTCGTCACTTTGGTTGGACAGGGTTCTAACTTCACTTTACTTTGTTCTGAGATACGAGGTATTAAAGTTTGCAAAGACGATTTCTCATTATTTATTTACCGATTTCTGAATTTGACATTGAATCTTGTGTACAGTGTTTTAGCTTAACATAATTTAAAGGAAAATATTTAAAAATGTCGTAAAGTTAATAGTTTAGCTAGGGCATAATAATTTATTAATTTAGATTCTAACTACATTTACTGAATACCATTCGAAGAAAGGGCCACGTGCTAAATAAATATTATCTTTTAAAATATGTTAAACTAAAATATGACACAAGATTGTTACTCAAAATCCATTTTTGTCACTTCAGAAAATGGTGAGGCTAAGTTAGAACCCTATCCATTTAAAGCGACAAGCTACATGTGCCATAATGCAATCACGGTTCACGAGTATGTCAACGTAAACATTACGTAGAATTTTAATTTACACGCGCATTTTTAAGCATCCATCATTTTTTATGTACGTGCATAAATAATGCATTTTAAATGCCTCTTGTTAAAAAGGTTCAAAGTGATATTAAAACCTTGTAGAATAGATGGTAGTGTTAAAAACTTGATTTTAGGACTTTGTCATACAAGTATCTACGGAAATACAACACCGATGGCTCTGAAAATTATTTTCGTCGTAGAAATGAGCAAAAGAAATGGATTTGCATTCAAAGGATTTTTTTTAAATGTCAGTTAGAACCTTGTCCAACTAAAGGCACTTAAAAATTATTACATTAAATTGATCTGCTCTACCATCTTATCAACGCATCGTCCTCTATCTGTGACGAATATCCGGTTAATCCTTACCCAGAGTAGAACAATACGTTAGTTTAAAATGCATTGTTAAAGTACATAAAAATTTAATTATGGAATATTTCTATTTTTGAAACTGAGAATTCGTTGTGGAACTCCATTATATATAATAAAACAAATTTAAAACTTTTTCCACTTTTAATTTATTGACCGTAACCGGTTTCAGCTTGTCAAAGCCATCTTCTAAGATCTTCAAAGATGGCTTTGACAAGCTGAAACCAGTTACGGTCAATAAATTAAAAGTGGAAAAAGTCTTAAATTTGTTTTATTATATTATTGAACTATTGAAGATTGAAATTGCGTTTAAATTAAAATTCTATGTATTTTCTTACAACCTTACTAAAAAAAAGTCGTGAATATTTAATTTAATTGATAAACGACCGTGTATATGAAAATATTACTAATTAGAAACTGACAAAAAAATAGTTCACGGAAAGATATACATTGCTTATCCAGCAAAGAGGGTTGTATTTCTATTGTGTTTTTAAAAATAATTTATCATCGAATTTTGGGATTTTTCCAAGGTATTTTAAATGTCCTATTTATTGGTAATTTTTGAAGATGTCGTAAAACCAAATACCATGTTGGAAACTAGATAAAATTTCTTTTAGGTTTTTGTTTTTGAAATACACTTTAATGTTTAAAATTTCCATATTTTCAGCTTGAAACATGAAAAAAGTTGACAAAAAAGCTTACCACAAACATTTTTAATCAAAACGTAGAAGAAATATAACAATCAATAAACACATCTCTAAAATTAATAATAAAAAAATTATATTTAACACATTTCTTGCACGTTCATTTCTTTCAGTTTCAGTGCTGGCAACCCGGGCGTTTATTTAATAAATAAATTGATTTACAGTTTTCTTTTCTTTACCCTGCCTCATTAGACAAAGTCTGTTCCGAGGCGGATAAATAACACTATAAGTATATTTATTTAAAAAAGATATGTATCAGAAGAGACATGCATTAAAAAGATATGTATTAATATATATATGCATTAAAAGAGATATGTGTTAAAAAGATATGTGTGCAAAAAAGCAAAAAATAATATTAAATATTTACATTACTAATTTGTAAAATATTAGTAAATATTACTTTGATTAGTAACAAATCGAATTTAAAATTGAACGTTCCTTAGGAAGTGATTTTTTTTTTAGTAAGGCTGTTAATGTTAACGTTGACACACTGGTGGACGGTGATTGCATTATGGCAGTGAGGTCGTAATATTGGAAAATAATTGTTTTATTAATGCTCTGCGCAGAACTAAACGGCTGTAGAATGATTACGTTAATTTCGCATTGCAAAACAATCATTTTTCATCTATGGCTATATTTCATAACTGTTGCGACACTGGTATCACTGGACAGTAGCCCGCCGCACGGTGGGCTGAAAATCGCCTTTCATAGACATAGAGACTTGAATTTTCAATGCTCTTTTTTTGGCTAGAAATGGATTCTGCTGATCATTACTATGCTATAAAATTTCGTATGAAGCAATTGCGTGTACAAATGAAGGAGTTATCATTTTTTAAAGAAAAAATTGTATATCACTGACATAAAAAATGAGGCTATCTCTGGAATCGTAAGGTTGGCCATTATATCCTTACACACAGATATACTACTATTTATTTGACATACTTCGTATTGTGGCACAACTTGCGCTTTTTTTTAAATCCTCAATGTTGAAAAAAAAACTTTTTTTATGTTGATGATTCATTTTAATGCAAAATTTTGGTTTATAGTGTCAATAAAATATTGTAAACTAGACAAAGCGTACTCATATGTAAAGCATTTAAGCATTAAAATGAATCATCAACATAAAAAAAGTTTTTTTTTCAACATTGAGGATTTAAAAAAAAACGCAAGTTGCGCCACAATACGAAGTATGTCAAAAAAATACAAATAAATAGTAGTATATCTGTGTGTAAGGATATAATGGCCAACCTTATGATTCCAGAGATAGCCTCATTTTTTTATGTCAGTGCCATAAAATTTTTTTATTTAAAAAATGATAACTCCTTCATTTCTACACGCAATTGCTTCATACGAAATTTTATAGCATGGTAATGATCAGCAGAATCCATTTCTAAAAAAAAGAGCCTTGAAAATTTAAGTCTCTATGTCTATGAAAGGCGATTTTCAGCCCACTGTGCGCCGCTCACCGTGACAGAGCAATATTTATTCTGGATCTACCATCATTCCCTCCGCGTTACCTTTAGAATCACGTCGGGGTCACCAATGTAGGAAGATAGATTGTCATGGATGAAAAAATATATTTGCATAGCGAAATTAAAGTAGACTTTCTACACGACAAATGAAAAAATATGCAAAGCACTGGAGATACCTGTTCAAGATTTAATGACCAGCTTAAGTACCAACGCCATCTCATCAATTATGCAAGAGCTGAATTTCAAAGATAGACTTTCAACATGTACACAGGGTTGGTTTTAGTCATTCATTACAAAATACACTCTCCGTGGCTTTTCATGTTGATAAGTTGATTTATTTCAAATTAAATTTTGCGCTGCGGTGCAAGAGGATGGGTCGAGAGAGACTAGCAAGAGATCCGGCCATTTACACAGCTGGTGGACTGGCGGACCTAAACACACCTCATCTGATGTACACCTAAATCACCAAACGTAGTGAACCTCTCGGGGTGACCTATGGCAGAGGTGTTGACTATTCTATAAATGGTTCACGGGGCGGCGGTACCCATACCCGCCTCCAAAATTGAGCGTATAGTGTTCGAAATCTAATGAAGTGCTGATAAACAAAACATCTCTTCATTTAAGAGCGATTGACCAGCGGCTGAGAAAAAAGTTTTTAAACGCTTGCAACTGTACAGGGAGGTTCCAATGAGAAAGATCGATTATTCCTCGTATCAAATTTTTTAAATTGAAAATTTAATATCGATTTATTTCATTCAAAACTTGCTTTAATATATACCTACATTCAAGTAAGCAATAAAAATGCTCATTGCATTTTAATAATTTATCAAAGCATAACTTAAAAAGCGTTTATAAGTAAAATAGTTATGCGCGCGCCATCTACGAAAGAGTAGAATATGAATTCTTTTGACAATCACCTTAATGAAATACTAATATTTCTTTTTAATATGTAAATTTAAATATTAGATTTAACTGCTTTAAACGTTGAATTTCAACACTTTTTTTGAAATTCCGTCATAATTTCGATTTTTATTTTGTTATTCAACATCCATATATTTTGTATGATACGTAAATATCAACAACATAATAAATCTATTATGGTGAGCGAATGCTGAGATTCAGGAGGCGGAGCACGTGCAGAATATTCAGGTGCAGATTTTGTAATATATAGACTTGTATATAATGACGTATGCTGAGAGGCAGACATAATTTCATACATAACAAAATCTACACCTGCACTTTCTGAATAAGCTCACCCTAATAGATTTATTATGTACTCGTAGTTGATATTTATATATCATATCTAAGCCTTATGCTTGCTTATCGTATATTATTCTGGATTTTGTACAGGCATACCATACAGGATTTTTTTTTAACAAAACCGACGGCCTTCTAAGCGCAGAGCCTGATTCGTGTGTTCGTTCAGAGTACCGCTAAGTCCGCTCCTGAACTGGTTAAATTATTCCGTACACCTCGAGGGAACGAACTTGTTGCGGTTTGGAGTTTGGAGGCGAAGGAAAGAGAGGAAGTGGAAAGCCTTCAATCCTCTAGAGTGAGTCTAGACTTGACTCCAGACATACCAGTATAAATAAATACCTCAGCAGAAATTTCAAAATTTCAAGAAGCAGAATTTGTACTATGTTAATTTAACCATGCTATTACCTTAACTGTGGGGACACACCTAGCGTTAAAAGCGCCGGCGTTATTCGGCTTGGCCTATTTCAGCATATCGCTCGCCATACATTTGCAATGGGAATGAAAATGTCTTGCTAAGAAACTTATATACCTTAGGTACTTACGGACCAGAATAATTCGCAATATTTTTCGGCAAGATACTTACACTTTGTCAAATAGGAGTAGAAAATATAAAAACCGGAACAAAATTTTTTTTAGGCTGGCAACACCAATTTATCAAAATATTAATCAAAATGACAGTAAAATGACCATTACACCTTTTATGTAGAATACTGTAAGTAACATTTAAAAAAACTTATTTTTAAATATAAATATTTTCAGTTTTATTTTATTAAAAACAATTTTAATGCGCTTTGTATAAATATTTTCCAACACGGATACATGTTTTAAGTATGGTTTTATCTTATTTTTCGTTGATATACAATATTGTTACCTACCATGGTAGTATTTTTTTTCGCAGTTAATTCAGAAAGTACCTACCGTCAAGGAGAGCGAAACAAATGAGGGTAAATTCAAAACTCCGCAAAATAAAAAAAGCAACTCCAGCAAAATAAAAAAGGCAGCTCCAGGCAAAATAAAAAAGGGTCGCACTCCGAAAGCTATAGATAGTTTTGACATCAGTGCTATTCGTCATAAGGTACATTTTTTTAGGGGGATGATCTAAACCCAGGAAATGGGGCTGTTATAATTTTGGTATCGCCATTAATTTGAAGAACAGTGTCGCCCTCTTATGTTTTGTACTCTTATTTGAGAGACAATACCTATTATTTTTGGCGGGATTTTTTAGAAAACCGGTAGTACTCTGTCACAAAAATGATGTTATGTTGACTTTTTGGTATTTTGCAACAAAAATTATGTTATATTGACTTTTTGGTATTTTGCAACAAAAAAGTGGCGGTACGCAGTTTTTTCTTCTAAATCACACCAAAGAATGTCAATGAATGTCAACACTAGGAGTTTCCGACGTGAAGTCAACTGCGTTCAGTTTAAAAAATAAACTTATTTAATATATAATTTTTTCAATTTCCTTTTAAATTTTTTATATAGTATTTTTTATTAAGCTATATTTTTTTTACATATTGTATCTATAGTGTATATCTATTCTAAAACTAGTATTCTTTCTTTCTTTCTAGACAGAAAGAAAGACAAACATTCCCGGGTTACGAATTACCCAACAACATTTGAAAATCTCCTACTACCACCACACTAAGCGGAAGATGTTGCTTGTGTTGTGATGAAGGACTTAGCCAGCCGAGGAATCGAACACGGAACGCCTGGGTGGGACCCAAACGCGATGCCCACTCAACCACTCACCGGTATATTACCTATTACTAAAATTTTGACTTCACAACATTGAGACATAACCACCAAAAAGACTTCTAGCTTCCCTAACATTTCTCAAAAACAACTCTCACTCATCTATACACAAAAATACATAAAAATTATGGAAAAAGATTAAATACTCGCTGTACTCAAACCAATAACAAAAATGTACCTACTACAAATTCCTGTAATGAAAACTACTTTTGGTCAACGAAACTTCTCGACAAGAATTTACAACATCCTTCCAGATAGAATAAAAAAAGTGATTCACATAACAATTTCAAAGATAATATAAAAGTAACCGGTTTACCGGTGCATTCACCCAAATTCGAAATTATTAATCAAACCAGTCTATTGAATGAATAAATTTTAATACAAATTAATGTAGGTATATTCATAGATATCATAAATTAACTTACAAAATTATTGCCTCAATACAGTCTAGCCTAGTGAGGCGGGTATGTGAGAAACCTCATATTATAACTACAAAATTTGTATGCTTTTACCTACTGTTTATTCGAATATTATTTTCTGTTAACTTTTTGTACTTAAGTAATATTATATACAAATGTAAACTAGAAACACTGAACATGTATTTTTTTAGTTATAAATTTCTGTCAATAAAATATAACAGATATAATATTATTATATTTAAGTGTCAGGACCTTTACTAGGGCCCTGTCCTTCCTATGTACTATTTTGAAGACACGCGCCGCAGGGTGTGTTTATTCTTGTAGTTGCATTCCAATAAGTTGTTAAGAAATATGCCGCTAGAATGAAAACATGCTGGATTTTTCCGTTAAATATGGTCAGTAACAAATTACACAACTATTAGATTATAGGCCATAGAAAATAACACTTTAAGATAAAAACTTATAGGGAATACTTTTACGAAATACGTTCGTATCACAGTAATTATGTAACTCTGACTGACTTACAAATACGACTCTTACTGTAGTTGATGCAATTTTTTTCTGGCGTTTCTGTGTCACAATTTTATAACATACTAGCAAGTACCCGACATGCGTTGGATGCCACTCAAAGAAAGAAAGTGTTTGTGTTTTAACTCTATATATTAAAGTGCTTTTGGATATACGTAAATATTTTTTGTTTCTCCGTCTGAGGCACACACGAATAAATCAGAAGGTTTTTAGACTGTTCAGCTGTCCATGCGAGAAGCATCATTTTTCCAAATTAACCCCCTGCTGTTCCCTACCGCTACTGTGTCTCCTGTGCAATCCCCTTACTGTCACTTTCGTCTGCCAGTCCTTTCCCACATGTCCCCGTTTCCACTTCGTTTCCCTGCCGCGTCCCTTTCCCCTCTCTCGTCCCCCTTCCACCTTCCCCGCCTTCCCCTTCCCATCCCTATTTCCTGCAAACCTTCCCCCCCGCGTTCCCCTTCCACCTCCCCCTCTCTCGTAATACATATAATACTTTATTAATCAACAAAATTACGTCTAAACGAGAATAAAATAATAATCACATTATATGATTCTTCGGTAAATGTTGTCACTTATGTCAGACCTATTAATGTCATTACCGGCGAAATAATTCTTCGGTACCTTAAACACGTATCAACTAAAAGCAATTTTCCTCCGAATAAATTTCTGACCTCCCACAGAACTTAAGTGTTCCACCCTATTTTTCGTGGCCTTGGTGGGTAGGTAGTCAGTGGTGTACTATCACGTGTGTAGAATGGCAGCCTCTCAGGGTCCTGGATGTCAAGTCATTCAATTGCATTAATTATAATAGTATTTGACAGAAACACAATTTCGCACATGGCGCACGTGGTCTCCATGCGATTTCTGGCTGGGTGGATATTCTTAACGTTTTATTATCTAGACGTGCGTGATCCAATGTTTCTATGGGTGAAAAAAACTTAGAAAGTTGCAGTGTCTTTGAATTTGAATGCCCTGTTTTGTTAACATTCGCCAGCTGAAGACATTAGTATAGTTCGTTATGCGCGTGCTTCCATGGCTTAAAGTCAAATAAAGTCATTTACAACTTTACGGGAGACTCAAACATTTTACCTTATGTTTTCTTTTTTAAATTTACGTTAGCTCCAGACAAAATGCCCTGAGGAAAAAAAAATCCCTCAACGCCAATATCATCTTTGGGTATGCTGCATGAATGGTATTTTTAAGCAAAGTAAGAAGAGGAACTACTGGGAATGAAAAAGGTATGATGAATCTAGGGGCCAGTGTGTCCAATGAGTCAATGAATGACGGACGTATGAATCCATCCGTCCCACTGCGGTCCAAGACGATATTCCGAGATAGTCCTACTAGAGAAGTCAAAAGGTCTCCCTCAAGCAGTCTCCCCCGATGTCGCGCAGTAGGTTGGCCAACATAAATAATATGTGCCGCCAAGACCTAGACAAACCTCAACCCACGAAAGCGGGCACCCCTGCTAAGTCACCAAACCTTTACGAACCACTTGGGGTGAAGTATGGTAAGGGTGTTGGTTATCCAATAAATTGTTCCCGGGGTAACGGTACCCATACCCGCCACCTAAAGCTGAAAGCATTTATAAAATATTTGCCTCGAGATCATTACATTTCAAAAAATAATTAGAGACGATGAAAAATTATTTATCATTCGAATGAATAAACACCGGTAGTAAATATGATTTAAGATTTTCACGGCCAAAAGTATTTTTGTTGTTTATTTTTGGGATGTTATGCCATGTTAAGCTAACTCATTCTTTAGCCAACGTTTCGGACAAAGTTACAGTGTCCATTATCAGGGCAGAAACTGATGTGGACACTGTAACGTTGTCCGAAACGTTGGCTAAAAAGGAGTTAGCGTAACAAGGCATAACATCCCAAAAATAAACAACAAAAAACCCCTAGTAAACTTTAAAATTAATTATTTGGATTAATATCTGTCAAGGATTTATATTTGTCAAAAGTTTTAACAAAAGAAGTACACTTTTTTAATATATTATTAAATAGACATTAAAGTAATATAATTTTGGTACCTACTTTCTGATATGATTTAATGTTTATCAGTTCCAATTTTTTAAATTAAAAGTAAATTGAACTGCATTTAATGCATTACGCAGAAATATTTCATATCATGCACGCACGCACCGACCAACAAATTTATTATGTGTAATGATTTTATTTTTATTCAAATATTTATCCATACTAAAAAGTTCCCCGATTAATATTTTTTGTTCTACGTGTCTGTTGTTTGAAGGTATAGAATTACATTGAATTTCCTGCTAAACTCCCGAGTAAGTAAAAATGACGAAGAGCCATTTTTACGTTTAGTCTAGTACTCACTTAAACACGTCATTTCAATTAAACCTGCCGAGTACGAACAATGGGTTATTAAAATTATGAACAGTACCTACGTGATACTAATTACATGCAAAATTACACAGTGTTTCGTGCAGTTACATGTAATTTCAACCGCCGACCCGTGAAAAATCATTAATCTCTGGCTTGCCATTGACTTGCCATTTACATTTAAGACCCATTGACAAGCGGCTGAGAATTAAAGTTCCAAAATGCTTGCAACTGTTCAGGGAGGTTCCGATGAGAAAGATCGATTATTCCCCGTATCATTTTTTTAAACTAAAAATTTAATATCGATTTATTTCATAATGGATATTAAATTTCTTTCTTTAATATACACCTGCATTCATAAGCAATTCAAATGCTCAAAACGCATGATGATACATTATTAAATATCTTGTACTTCTTTTTTTTTCAATAATATTTTTAAAAAATAAGTGTGTAAAAAAAATCTGAAATATTTTACTTCGTAAGGCCTTTAAAAAATAGAAAAACTGAGGTTTTTATCGTCACTAAACACGTTTTATGAGATTGTTTTTTTAATCATTTTAATTGAACTAAAATTAAAATTCTGAAAGGTGTGTTTACTTATGTATTGATTTATTTGGCTGTACGATTATATGATTTGAAATGTGTGTTATATAATACAATATTTCGTTTGGAAATTTAACTAATCTGCCAACGACCAACGGTATTAAGTTAGTATATTAAAAATAAACTTAGTTTTTCAAAATTTTGAAAGTTCGTTTACGGCGTCGCTTCAAATGTCAAAAAACAAAATTGCGCTGATAGCCATTTTAAGACAATGCCACATTTGAATTTCTGGAGCGAAAGAACTGGGCTTTAGTATTTTCTAGAACCCGATCGTCTGAAAGAGTTAGTTACCCATCTCACTTAGCGCCTCCGCCCACTCAGGCAACTGAAAACTCTCAACTGCCAACTGTCTTTGTATGACAAAGTGATGGCCCGCACACTACACAATCACACAAAACCCCGTTGTCAATGGTAACGCAAGCGGTGACTTGCGACCATCTTGCGACTGTCACTGCTCATTGCCCTGGGGCCATTTCTAGTTGCTAGCTGTCAGCTGTCTCGTAGTTCGTCTATGGTTAAACAAGCTTTTTGACCAATCAAGACAGAGAAAAAGCCGGTTTTAGTTGGTTTTCAGTTGCCTCAGTGGGCGGAGCGCCTTAAACTATTAAAAAAACAAATTAACATAATATTCTCTATTACTTTTTGGAAGTATTATAATTATTAAGTAGTGTTATTTAATGTTTTTAAGCGGGGAAAACCTATAATCTACTTGTCAATTAACCGGAGCTCTTTTAGATTAAGATAATCTTGAATTAATGACTGGAAAATTTTAGTTTTTTATTGAAATTTGTACAATTTATGTACGTATCCCGCATAATATTCTTGAATTAAATTGAGTTCTTCGCAGAATCAATTAAATGCATTGCTCACACAACTTTAACTCAATTATTTATTTAAAAATTAACATTTGCTTACCAGAACTTGCAAAACATTAATTAATTAGAAATCATAGGTACTTGTAAAATTCATCATATCGGTTAATATTTGTAATCTATAATATCTACCTATTAAATATTTTATTTTTATTTTTCTTTGCTCCTGTGAGGACTTTTTATATTTTATATTTAAATCTTTGTTCCTTTTAAAGATATCTTATATTTCTACATTTAACTTTTTTATTATTACTATTTTATTCTTACTTTTAACTTTTAACTTTTTTATCTTTGCTTAATAATTTAAAGCTTGTACTTTATACTTATACTTTGTACCATATTTTTCACTTTACATTTATATTTTACCCTTTTCCTACTACTTATTACCTTACTACTTACTTTTTACATATTTTTTTCCTTATATTTAACTTACATTTATACTGTTAGTTATTCTTCATGTTGTTGTATTATTTATATGTTTTGTCAATTATGTTAATGGCACATGTTGTGCCGTATATGTGTAAATAAATAAATAAATAAATAAATAAATAATAACATTTCAATGGTGACCGGATAATTGAATTCTCAACTGAAAAATAAAAAAAGCATTTCTTCAAACTTTGCATATTCACTTATTATTTATAAAATAAAACAAATAACAGTATTTTCACTACTAAATATTATTCATAAAAATCTACATTTTTGAAACCGATTAAAAAATTAACAATAGAATACACTAGAAACAAACAAGCATAGACTAATAAGGGGACAATTATACATACATACATACATTAGGGACATACGTGAGCTGTTTTTTTTTTATTTAGACCCCTCCCCCTTGGTGAGATTTAGTGAAGGACCCCCCCTCCCCCTCACGTGAGATCGAAATAAAAGTTTTTCATAAAAGCCATTTTTTCAGCGGGCATAATGGGACACTTCAAAAGAAAAGAAACAATTATTTTTTTTTTATTATCTCTATAATAACATATACTCTTTTAAATGTGACGTGAGATTTTTATTGGCTTATCCCCCCCCCCTCGATACAATGAGATTTTTCTGGACCCCCCTCTCATTTTTTTAGCTCACGTAATTAATGTATGCCCCCTAAGAACGATAGACAAAAATATAAATTTATTAATGACAACATATTTTTTTTAAATAGCCATCTCTTAAATTTATTTTTATATTGATAATTTATTTTTGTTGTTTAAACAATCTGATTAATTTTTTAATTCTTTTAATATATAATGTAATATTTACATATTCTTAAATAATTTTTATATCTCATTTTATATAATGGTTGCTTATGATATTTTTTATTAATTATTCACTACTCTCTTTAATATTTTTGTCTATCGTACTTATTAGTCTATACTTATTTGTTTCTTTTGTTTTATTTTGTTATTTATATTCATATTAAAATCCTGACGAAAAAACCATCGGTTTCGAAACATGTAGATTTTTATGAATAATATTTAGTGGTGAAAACACAGTTATTTGTTTTATTTAATAAAAAAAGTAGGTTAAATAAGTAACGTTAGGTAAGGTTACAGGCCAATTTTTTTCATCACTTGTAATAACTTCGTCGATTTCAATAAACTTTTAAGCACTTAAGCACTACGATAATAAATGAAAAAGTGGTTACGTCCAAAAAAAAGTTTAATCTGTTGCCTTTTTTTTTCCTTTTCAATGTGGCTTAAAAGTTCTTATGTTTTAATTATTATTAGCACTTAACGTTTTGTTGTTATTTCTAATTTTTTTCTAATGTTTGTGGCATTTCGCAACACCGATTGATCTTAATTGTAATGATAAGTTAACAACATTTGTAATTCTATGTTTTAACTTTTTTTAAACGTTGCCACAAATTCAGAATATCTTTAGAAAAGCCATATACTGAACTCATAAACAATGGATGTAATGTAACAATGTACATAATGTGTATGAAGTTGGTAGTTTCTGATCCTGATTAATTAGAAATAAACTTTACTGAACAGACTAAAAGTTAATATGTTTAACAAACCTAAATTAAGCTACTAGATTAGATTTTGAACAGGAAAGGAATGCATAATTTATTACGTGAAATGGGGTTGGATTGCGTAAAGGTCACCAAAAAGGGTTAAACGATTTATTTCGGGAGGAAAACGTAAACTAACAACGACTAAA
The DNA here is from genome assembly GCA_951813805.1 of Limnephilus auricula. NCBI lineage: Eukaryota > Metazoa > Arthropoda > Insecta > Trichoptera > Limnephilidae > Limnephilus > Limnephilus auricula. The sequence continues at coordinate 8,932,093 of OX638401.1, forward strand.
AAATTTAAATACGTTGGGGACCTATTAACGGCGTCCATCGACCTCTTATTACGGAGAAATTAGTTTATTTTAAAAACAACATCACAATATGGTTAAATACACACAGAGTTGATCTCCCGGGTTACTTATACAGGGTGTTAAGGTACGTACTTGAGTTACTTTAACCAGTGATTCCTGACTTTATTTGGAGTAAAAAATGTAAATGAAATTTTGGTCTCCGGTGACTTTTTTTATGTAAAATTTTTTTTTTTCAAAATATTTTTTCTTCAAAATCAAACAAAATTTTTTTTTTCACATGACCTTATTGGTCACTCAGCCGAGTTACCGCCCCACCACTTACCCCGCCCCCAACTACCCAACACCTACCATTATTTATGTTTTTGTAGAAAAAAAAAAAAAAAAAAAACATCAAAAATGTCACCGGAGACCAAAATTTCATTTACATTTTTTACTTCAAATAATGTCAGGAATCACTGGTTAAAGTAACTCAAGTACGTACCTTAACACCCTGTATACAATAAGCTGTCGGCTTAGAGAAAATACAGCGGACCTAGTTACACAAAATATGACCAAGTGTCCCCGAAGAGATGTGCAGAGAAGATATACCATCGAATTACAAAAGTATAAAACATATTTTCATTAAAATGCATCAAGGATCAAACTATTTGTCTATATGCTGTACTACCAGTGCATAAATACAAAAAATCGACTCTGTAAAAAAATTCGTTCGATATCCATACCAACTTTTTATTAATTGTATTTTTTTAGTCGATTTAAGGTTTAAAATTGATAAATAATGCACAAAAAATTATAAACTTAAAATAATTACAACTTCGGGGTGCCAATTCGACCACCATAATACGGGCATTTGCTAGCTTGGTAGTCAAAAAGCCATGTAAAATAAACCTGTAACAAAAAAATGAATAAAGAAAATTAAAAAAAATATATATATATATTGTGGGGGGACCAACTATCGGTTCACCATTTCTAGTAAAGATGATTAATTGGTGAAATTTGAGAATGTTAATTTTAATCTTCTAAATTGAAACCATTAAATTATTATTTTTGGTACCACCTAAACGTTTATCAATGTCATAATATTTTATAACATCAGGTAATGCTGTTAAAGATGCTACAGTAAACAAAATTATTATAGAGTGTTTGCCCTCAAATATGAAATTCAACCGTTCTGGAGGAAGTAATTTGTTAATGGCTAAACACGAGGAATATCTCATCCATGAAATACAATATGGAAGTCGGCCAATTTTAGGATTCACAGATCGGTGCCAATTAATTAATAAGTTACAATAAACATTTTACTGTGTTGCATAAACCAACCGACCGATCCATTTGCTTTGGTATTCTAATATCTATGTAACCATTTGGCACACTCTTGAATCGAATTGAATCCATCAATATGTGTATTCAATATTCCTGATCAAAAGGCAATATATACAGGATGTTTTGAAATCAAGGTCTGATCGGTCAACATGACTCATTTATAACCATTTACTTGCTTATATCTGCCAGAATTTTTTGATAAAATTTTCGTACTTTTCGATTACTTCTTCATACGCACAATTGCACTGAGTTTCATCTTAATTAGTACAAGAAACATCTATAAACAACTCAGGCGGGTATGGGTGCCGTCGCCACAGTAACCAGTAACCCTGACTTGTTGACTTTGCAGAAGTGCCCGGGTTCACGGTGAGAGGCTTGTCTAGATCTTGGTTGGGGATGAGTTTGCCCACCGAGGGCTGGATTAGGAGAGATTGGTTGATGGTGACCTTTTGACCTCTTAAACTGGACTCTCTCGATCCATCGCCTTGCGTTGCATTAGAAGGGATGGATTCATACGTCCGTCACTCCTGGACATTGACTACAGATTTCTACCCACCCCTCATACCCTTTTCCTTCACAGAACTTCCTTTCCTTCCTTTCCATAAAAATATCCTCCACACAGTATCCCCCAAAGATGGCATAGGCCTGAGGGATTTTTTTCCTGTGTGCTTCCTGTGAGGAGCTAATGTAAATAAATAAATATATATTTTTTTAAATAAACGTCTGTGAAACATGCTCAGAATAGGTTATTACTACATACCGTGGGGTTAATAATTAACGCTAAACAATAAACAATACTGAACTATTAAGTTCTTAAAGTGGATTATAATAATTTGTGCATATTTAGATTTTCGGCATGCGTCATTTTAAACTAACAAATCAAACATTGCTGCAAAATCTGTTAAAACACGGGAAATTTTTTAATTTGTTTGAAAAAATGGCACTTTATGCATCCTTTACCATCTCCCCCGACGGACGATATCAATCAAATTGGTTTTAAAACAATGAAAACCATTTTTATTCATTGATATTAAAACCCATCACTAAAGCGATGCTGACAGCAACTTCAACACTGTATGAAAGTTAAAAATTTTAACTTTTACCGATGATATTGAATTTTTAAATATTTTTTATTCACATCCTGTACATGTAAATAATATTAAGCATTTGAGACTATCGAACCTGTCCATTAGATGTCCAAATTTTAAATGAACCACACCGAACTAAAAAAATATTAAGTGCACTCTGTACATCGTCTTCAAAACATCTTATTAAGAGGGTATTACCAGAGAATACCGGAAATTAGTCATTTTTACATCAAATTCTAGACGTATTGACTCTTTTTTACAAGAAAACATTAATTGATTTTGAAAGATTGTTATTTTACCTGGTGCACGCAGTTTTAAAATTTTGAAAAACTAAGTGTATTTTTTATATTCTAAGGTTACACCGTTGGTCGTTGGCAGATTTGTTCAATTTTCAAACGATAGATTCTATTAAACAACACAGATTTCAAATCATCTAATCGTACAAAAAAAAAATCAATACACAATCTAGTAAACACAGTTTTCAGAATTTTAAAATTAGTTAAATTAAAATCATTAAAAAATAAATCCGAGACCGTGTTTTGTGAGAAAAATACCTCAGTTTTTCCATTTATTTAAACTCTTACAAACTAAAATATTTCCGTTTTTTTTACACACTTATTTTGTTTAGACATTATTAAAAAAATCATAAATACTTAGAATCAAAAAATACTTACAAGAAGTTCACGATATTTAATAATTTATTATCGTGCATTTTTAACATTTTTATTGCTTACTTGAATGAAGGTATATATTAAAGCAAGTTTTGAATGAAATAAATCGATATTAAATTTTTAATTTTTAAAAATTTGATACGGGGAATAATTGATCTTTCCCATCGGAACCTCCCTGTAAAGTTGTAAGCATGTTTAAACTTTTATTCTCAGCCGCTGGTCAATAGCTTTTAAGATAAAATATTTTGGGAAATTAATTTATGCTTGTTAATAATTATGATATTATAACAAACAAAATCTGAAAGTATTAAAATGTATTTATCGTATCTAAATACACTTCTAATAAAAATTAAGTCATTAGTTGTTATAGGTCCCATAATTATTGGAGTGTTATCCCCCGAACAACACACGGAGAAAAATGTTATTCGAAAAAACGATCAATTTAATAATAGTAACAACGGTTAAAAGCGGGACTGAAGTTCTTACGAACAAATTAACAAGGTTTCAATGTTTATTGGCGGGAACATGTAAGAATAAACATTGAAACACTGATAATTTCTTCGTAAGAACTTCAGTCCCGTTTTTAACCGTTTTTACTATTAAATGATCGTTTTTTCTAATAACATTTTTCTCCGTGCAGGAGCGAGAGTCAGACATCCGAGTTCGATCTCTCGCTGGAACTTGTATAGAGTCTAACTTGTTTATTATCCTATAGAACTGGATTGTCCTAGAATATTACAAATTAGATACCTACATTATCAAAAATATATTACCATCAAATTCCAGTTCAAAATTATAAAAAAGGTGTAGAATCTTCCCTCTTGGCCACAATCAAAATCAATAGTGATCAGAGTCTTCTAAAAAACTTTCTATATTGGTTTCTGAATAGTAAGCTTATCCTTATCCCAACTTCGTGTGCGAATGTCTCGACTGTACAGATTGTGAAGGGACGTTTTTAATATACTTTATTCAGTGATAACTAGTGATAACTGAATAAAGTATATTGTAGTGTAGAGTGTAGAGTCAAAATGTTAATAAATTTTTTTTCTCCGGTAACTTTTTCGATTTTTTTTTTTTTTTTTCAAAATCTAACAAAAAATAATTTCGTTCACAGGTCGTCACTGGTCACTCAACCTAGTAACCGCCCATCCCCACACCCCGCCCTAACTATCCCTAAATACCCACAATTTTTTTAATGTTTATATTGGAACAAAAAAAACATCAAAATTGTCACCGGAGACTAAAATTTCATTAACATGTAGTGGCAGAATTCAGGAAATATCCAGCAATATCCCCCAGATTTTTACAAACTTTCCCGATTTTTTTGGTTTCACTTGACTTTACTTGACCCAAACTTTCTTTTATTTATTTTTTACGGACTTAATTGTTCCATGTTTTAATATTGTTGTTCACCGTTATTGAATGGTTGGTATTTTTTTTAAATATTTGTTATTTATTTTATGTCAATTCTCGGCCTGTTGTATATGTACATAATAAATAAAATAAAATTAGGATTGTACTGTACACCAAAAATATGATGAAATCTATTTTCTTTGAGAATTATTCTTGTATTCACTTCAGACAGCGAAGTCCTCGCAAAACTTCACTAAGATACAGTATTGTTTAAGCCTACTTTTATTATTACGAAATGTGGACATTATTAGCCCAGGCGATTCTGATTTTGTTATTTAAACATTTTTCAAAGCATAAAGGAAAAATCGCAAATAATTCTACCAAGGATAATATTTAAATTCACACATGTTCTCAGGAGACCTAGCAGAATTCAAAGGTTAAAGAAATAACTGAAGCTCTGGAAGGGTTTTTCCTGAAATTTTCAGTTCTGTGCTCAAAACAAGATTCGCAGCAATTCATTTCCGAAATATCGTTATATTATAAATATATTTGTTTCACTCTTATTCAATTAAGTTAAATAATAATGGATGTTTAATTAATACATCTTTTTGGTAGATTTAAATGCATTACGACTTCTACACCAATATTAATGCCATTACAGATTTTTGAAATTGCATTACTTTTCCACGGGTGGCACATTATTCATAGGTGACCTGACATTACGTCGATCGTAGTAACCGAATTATAACGTGATTTCCACACTTTAGCGCGAAAATGCGAAATGTCGTTATGTCAAAATTATATTTTAAAATACAAGTGCAAAAGCACTGAAAATAACCACCGATAGAAATGCATAAACTTTATCGATTTGAAAGAAAACTTATGTCATTATTTTACATAAGACCGGTATAATAACCCAAAAAAAAATCACGATAATATTTTTGAAATATCAAATCATAACCATATTAGGCATAATTTAGCAAACCCGCAAAAATGTGTCAAAATAAAATTGGTTTACGCTCTTGAGGTGATATTCATTAGCGGTGCTCTAAAAAATGTCCAATAGTAATTTTATATCAATTTAATAGAGCATGTGTAATTAAATCACCTCGACACAATTTAATAATATCCCACGCTATTATCAAATTATCATTAAATGGTTCTGGTCTATGGCTTTTCAGCCAATCATCGAACTAAAGCGAATTTTGCAATGTTTTGACCTAGAATATAATATTTGCACTTCCACAATTTCGAACCGGAAATACAGGAACTAGGGAAATTAAATTAAATTGTTTCTCCATAGTCACAGTATGTGCGTTTTAATACGAGTCGAGAGGTTGTTGATGTTATTCCCACGGCATTGAGTTTTAGTTTATAATCTACACAGAATTTTCTTTCATGCACATTATAGAGGGTGGACCCAATAGCAATGGCTCTTCAGATTTTTTTATTCTTCTCAAGTCGGCTCCTCATAGCTGAGGATCGTGACCTCTACTCCGAATTCCATGGTGACAAGGCTCCACCACTCTTCGCGGTCCTGCGCTGCGTGGAGAGCACCAGTGATACTTGGTCACTCATTGGTAACCTTCCTCTGCGTCTTCTGCCTTCCACTTTGCCAGTGACTACGAATTTCTCAAAGTTGGAGTCCTCAATTTGGTGAACAACGTGTGGGTATTTTAAAGTACGTTGTAGGCAATCTGCCTACAATTGTTGAAAGCCTAAAATTTCAAACCTATTTGTAATGCACTCGTAGTGCACTCGTAGGGATTTGAAGCTTACTTATACGTCTTTAAATCTACAAATAGATCGTAAAAATCTAGTTACTTTTCATTCAACACTCGATCGATGAACAACTATGGGAGAGAACGTTTGCCAGAATTTTAGGTATCTTTGAACGTTAAACGCCATACAAAATTATTATTAAATCGAAGTGCAAATACCAAGCAATGGATACAATAAAATTTATTTAATGGCAATTCGATTATTGCTTTGGAGAAATGGAGAATCGGTTTTGGCAGTAATATTGCATACCTCTCCTACAAAATATTATTTTACCCATAGTGGCAAAACATTAATCCAGAAATAGCGCGGAGAAAACGATAAATTTGAAGAATGTGTTTATTGATAACCTAGAATGACGTCATTAGCCTCTATGAAGATCAATCGCGAGAATAATATGGTTACTAAATAATATTATTCTCTTTGTATAGTATTCTCAACGAAAACGCAGTTCAAATTTTTTTACTTCTAGTGTTTCAACATCGCTGATTATTTGGGACACTGGCACGCCCTAATTTTGAGAAACGGGGGTTGAATTTAGGAAAAATGACATCTTCAATTTAGAGGAATGCGAGTTGGATTTGGAGACAATGGCGTACTCTGATATATTTTGAATTTTGAATTTTGGAAAAAAGTAGCATTCCCCACAATATAAATGAGTTGGTGGAGAATTTAGAAAAAATGGCCCACCCTAATATTTATAGAAGAATGGGAGTTGGTTTTGGGGACAGTAGCATGCTCTAATATTTAGAAATGGGGGTTGAATTTTGTGGAATATGGCATACCTCAATATAGAGGAATAGAGGTAGAATTTTGGGGAAAATGGTATACCTCAATATAGAGGAATGGGGGTAGAATTTTGTGGAATATGGCAATCCTCAAAATAGAGGAATGGGGTTGAATTTTTCAAACTGGCATACCGTGATATAGAGGAATCGGGTTGAATTTGAGGAAGTGGAAGGATAAAAGATAAGGTGTTTGAGTGGGAGGTTAACAAAGGGGGGGGGGGGTAATTGCGGGAATTTTGGCAATAACAGAACTGTTTATTGGAAATATATCTAGAATGGGACTAAAAGATAAATTAATTTCATTATTCAGTATACTGGCATTATTATTTAGGTATTTTTAATTTCAAGTGCTTCTAAATTATCTATTTTTTTTATTTTATTATTACGGTGAAGAATTTTAACCCCTGTGTCCTAATTAAAAGTATGATGGAAATAAGATGATTGGCAAACTCTGAAAAATTATTGTTATTTTTGATTCTAATATTTACATTTCTGGTTGTCTTACCGATGTAGAACGATGGACAATCATTGCAAACATAGTTGGCAAATGCCTGAGTGTTTTTTTTCTTACCTTTTCGTATGATCGTTAAGATGGTTATTTTGTGTTTTCCTTTGAAGAGTTTCATCGATGTAGGCACTACTTGTTATTATTTTTTTTGAAATCCGCAATCTTTCTCGACCCATTCGTCATTTAGTCATTTACTTAGCGTTAAACTATCTTATTATAAAAACTATCTTTTTAAAAACTTACCAAACTTTAGGTAATATATAACTTGAAAAACTGAGTACCTACCTATGAAAATAATTGCGCATTATTGAGGAAACCAAGCACGTTCCTTGAAGCACTGAACGTGCCAGAAAATCCAGTGTGTTAATTTTTTTATTATTTTGTCTTTTATCAAAGTAAAACTTGTGTTTATTTATTTTAGTAAAATTCTAAAATTCCGCTTCACGCTTTATACACGCAAATTATATAAATACTTTATGTATTGTGGCCCGACAGTTGATCCCCGCCATTTTCCCTCCCGAAATTATAATTATTGTAAAATAATATTTTTTTTTGCACTTATCAATTTCAAACCTAAAATCGACTTCAAAATTTTTTTTATTTATTTTTTTATTTTTTATAGTGATTCTATATTGATTTTATAGTGATTTTCTTCACAAGAATCCCAACTGCTCCCGTCTGGAGCCAGTGAGACTATGACCTTCCCAATTGGGGTATGTTATGAGGCTGAAGGTAAGTGGGAAAGGGAAGGAGACATTCTTTTAGGAGGAATATAAACGCCTGAAATATTCGACTTCTTACCCCTGGAAAACTCCGCGTATTTTTGTATTATCTGGGAAAGTAACGCCAAAGTTATTTTTATGTTTTTTTATGAATAATTTTACAAGAACGCAAAAAGGCAGCCAATCAATAAAGTCAAAAATAATCTTAGCCATTAAGGGGAATTTTTGAAAGGCTGTTTCTCATATAACTTCATATTTATCTAATGACATAACAAATTATTTAGTACTTTGCGCTTATATTTTTTGTAACGTAATTAATAATACTTCTATTCGTTGAAAAGGTAGGAAAAGCTTCAATGTATTCAAAACATATTTTTTCATATTCATAAGGTGCCGCCCTTGAGGTGATTTCTCACAAAAACGGCGCTCTACAAATTATCCAATTATTATTATTATTATTATAATGTAAACCTATTCGTAGTAAAGATAAATCTAAATAGTGATTTGGCGTATAGTTGATATGGATATCAAACGAATTTATTTACAGCATCGATTTTTTTAACTTATTCGCTGGTATATATGGTGTTTCTCACCACCCTCTTCATAGCTTATCCATAGTGTAAATTTTATTTTCGATTTACGATTTATGGTTTATTTATTAATGAAGTCGTAGTTTATTATTCGGTACTCGAACTTGTGAATAGTGACTATATATTGGAAAAGTTAGCCGAGTTTTCTAACTATTGCGAGTATTTTACTTTTATTTTTAATAAAATTCGTTGTAGTATGGATAAGCTATTAGGAGGATGGTGAGAAACCTCCACAGTGTAAAAACAAGCAGTTTTATCCTTGTCGCAGTCGAATGAAAATATGTTTTATACTTTTGTTATTTAGCGGTACGTCCTCTCTGCACCCCTCTTCGCGAATACAGTTGTATTTTGTGTAAGAAGCTATACTGTATTTTCCCTAAACCGATTGCATATTGTATATAAGCATACAGGGGCCAACTGTCAGGGGATAAAATCCATCATTGTTAACTAAATTATCGCACGATTGTTAATCGCATAATGATAATTTTGACAAATATGTGAGCGGCCAAATGTTTGAATAGCGAAAGTGCTTTAATAGTCATTTAAAAGTAATATTGTAAAATGTCTAAACGTTTTTATTTTATTATTAAAGTATTATTTACTACTTTAATTACGTTGTTGCAGCTATATAATTTTATAGCGGTTTCAAGTGAACGCTCTGTTGTAGGTTGTACGAAGCTCTCTCACCAGGTAGGTAATGTTTCAATCAATATTATTTACATACCTGTGCTTCATAGCGTTGATTGTAAATGGCATTATAAACGGTTCATAGATGGCGCTAATATATACAAAAAATCAATGTACAGTATAAAACTGAAACTAAATTGATTTATTTGGAATCAGAATTTAACATTTTCTAACTTCTTGTAGATAATTGAAATTAAAAAAAAAAAACGAAGGTTAGGCATATATTTGGTTGTAGCGCGAAGATTTGCCTGGTTCTTTTGCTTTGCTTCTAATGTACACAAATTGTCAAAGCGCTGCCCTAGTGCTTGTATGTTCAATAGACCATTTGCTAATTTTACAGGGGACGTTTGTTTTTGTTTTTTACAGGCAAATTCTAAATAATTCTCGACTTTAGTCAGTTCGTTTTATACATGTCTATTGAATACGGTATAAAACGAAATGACTAAAGTCGAGAATTATTTAGAATTTGCCTGTAAAAAAACAAAAACAAACGTCCCCTGTAAAATTTGCAAATGGTCTATTGAACATACAAGCACTAGGACAGCGAAAGGGTGAATTTATTCACAATAAAAACATGTGACATATTATTTTTACATGATTTTATTTTCAATGTTTTTTCAAATTTAGCTCTCTAGAATGAAAAAAAATCACCAGCTTCCTACGGTAGATCATACTACGCACAGAAAAGGGTAATAATGGAGCTATCAGCAGTACAGCAGTGTAATAATGGAGCTATCAGCAGTTTAGTACTGCACCGAATTCGGGAGATGACCTCTTTCTCCTAAACGATACACATGACAGAAAGAGAGGTTACAAAAGGTTAGCAAATATCTCAGCGTAGGAGGTTTTTAAAACGTTCGACAAAGGATAAATGCTTTTTATATATCGTTCGTCCAGTCAGACATCTCCAAATACTAGGTTTTGAGGTAATGAGGAAAGCAATATTCGAATGCTCACCATAAATCAAATATTGTTTGCATGTGTCTGTGTTTTACATATGAAATACACTGGGAGGCATAACAGTACAGTAGTTGTAAATATCTACGTTCTTGTTTATTGGGGACTGTGGCTCACAAAAGAGGACGAGAAACTACCTATCGCTCGATTATATACAATATAGGTAAACCATGCAAGCATTCCATCGCGCTTGCCCACACACTCTTTCATGCACACATTACAATTTCACACCATTTTTTTCTGCATTATAATTGATTTGGAGGTGTTTATGAGTTATCTGAGTATTGTACTAGATATAGATTACACGTTTACATATAACTGCGTACTCAACTAAGATTTCGATTTTTCGGAGATATCTGACCAATCAACCGGACGATCGATTTGTAGTTACCAAGCCTTAGTGCATATTCAGAAAGAACTTAGTATACAATATAATACATGAGTAGAAGAACACTTAATTCGGAATGGCGATCATATTTTATAAATTATAAGATTTTCATTAAAATATTCTCGTATGAATTCCGTTTTAAACACAAAAAATATATTATCTTCTGACACGGTGCCACCTTTATAAATCTAGACAACTGTTTACTTACTATAATTTAAACAGATAAGTTAAAATGTTTGTTACATTTTTATGTGTTTTATAAGCGTGATAATTTTATTATTTAAAAATAAACTCTTCTCGGGTTCACATAATGTATATAAGATAAAAGCAAGTGACCTAGTGACCCCATATCATAATGATAAAATTATAACATTTTCTTGAAATCCATTGGATTGTACGGAATTTTTTTTTTGTTAATGGGTTTTTCTTTGATTTTTAATTTGGTTCTGGACAATATATATATATATATATATATACCTAATACCGTATATTTTTATTTATTTATTTATTATTATTTACGCCCTAATGGGCTTTTACATGAACATTTTACATAATGATTACAGTATTTAAGTATAACAGGTTAAACAGGTTATACAGCACATCGTAGCATTGTACCGTTGTCAATTAAAGATTTTATAATTTTGAATAAAAAAAGCAAATCAATTAAAACTCCTATTGATAATTGAAGAAGTCTAGTTTCAGCACATAAACTAGACTTCTTCAATTAAGAAGTCTAGTTTAAGAATTTATATAATTTATAATTTATAAATTCAATTGGAATTTTCATTTTAAAATTGACATTTCTAATGATTGAGAATGGACTTTGTAGTACGGTGACCATATTTTGGAATTGTACTCTAATCTGCTTCGTACTAACGAGCAATACAGATGTTTTAATATTTACAAAATTTAAAATTTGTCCCCATTCTCAAAATAAAATCGAGTATTCTTATTACATCGCTTGTTATAACACAATAGAAACAAAGGGAGTTGTGGTATGGAAGCGTGCCGACCGTCGCAGAGCTACGACCAAACTGCACGGACTATCAATGAAAGCAATTTATCGGAATCAATTGTAATAATGTATTATTTAATCATCTAAGAAGAAGGTAGCATAATGTATAACATAAGTGTAGATATATTTTTTTAATAAAGTGTAATTATTACCAAAAGATTGATGAAATCCTATCACAATACACATGACATAATTTCGTAACTTTAAATATATAAATAAAAATTTTACAATAATATATTTTAGAGTGATTGCCTAAATGACTCTTGAAATCTACAAGGCCAATGTTCAAAATGTTAAAAGACCTAGTGATATCATTTAGCAGCAGCGTACCTCTTGTCATGCTCTTAGCCAGAATTTCAGAACTGGAATACGATCCTGGCGGTAGTTGTTCGGTATAAACAATTTACAGCCTCCCAGGAGATATGAGCTGCTGTCAATAAAATAGTTGATTATTATATAAAAGTTGTTAATGAAAGGTCCTCCTAGATTGCAGACTTTCGTAGCGCGTTTCAAAGTGCAAATTTATGTGATGCATAAATGGCTGGTATTCACCATGATTTCTCTTTAAAATATACCTAACTTATCTAAAACCCAAACGAAACATGAAACAGAACAAGAAACAAATATTTTATATTTTTATATTTTCCATTATAAAATTATCAGCCCCCCTAGCTCACTCGATCGATAAGGATTGTATCGATAACTTTCGGTAACTTCTCATCGTTGCCTAGGACAACTGCAGTTCGATAATGTACAAAAACAGTTGATGTCGAATATATTAAGGACATTTAGTCATTGTGAATTGTCACTTATTCGTTGGCGAACTGCAGTCATGCTAGGGAACGATGAGAAGTTACCGAAAGTTATTCTATCAATCCTTATCGATCGTGTGTGCTAGGGGGTCAGGAATCAATAGCTCAGTCGTCAGTGTTGTCCAGAGGCCCTAGCACGCTCGCTCTATAACAATCGATAGGATAACAATCGCTAAATTCTCATCGTTCCCTAGCATGACTACAGATCGCCAACGAATATGTGACAGTTCACAATGACTAAGTGTCCTTAACGTTTGTACGTTAGAGATGTGCAGTTGTCCTAGGGAACGATGAGAAGTTACCGATAGTTCTCCTATCGATCGTTATAGAGCGAGCTAGGGCCTCAGGTAAGACAGAGGTCATGGGTTCGATTCTTAGCTGCAACCGTCGAATTTTTTATTTTCAGTGCGTTGTTATGTTTCAAGTTTCCTTTAGATTTATTGATAAAATCTTCTTCTTCAATTATGAAAGTTATGCATTTGGTGTGTAAGTAGAAACAATACCGGGCTTCGCAATGGGTAAACGATGTTGGCGACACGGTTTCATACTATGTTTCATTGCTCATCCATCTTGTTTCTATTATCTGAGATATATTCTGATTATGGCTATATATAACTTTACCTCCATTTTCGCCCAAGGTTTCAATACTATATAATACTAGCTTCTGCCCTGGAACTTCGTCTGCGTTGGATTAGTACTTCGAGTAATCTATTTCCTTTACCTAGGTTCCATCTACGTTTATAGGAAAAATCTTAACCTATTTATTTAAAAGATCTATAATTCTTGATTCAATTGAATGTATTAGGCGAGTACTTTAAATAAATGCACTAATGCAAATATTTTCTAAAATAGAATTTTGATTATACATCCATTGTTTTGCAAAATGTCATTCTCAAATTTTGACATTTTCTATTAAACAAGAATTATTATTTTCAATATATTGAAAATAAAAAGCTAACTTTATAAATTATAGCCAATATGTTATTCTGATGTATGAGCTATATGATTTTAAAGTTTCATTAAAATCCATTTAGTAAATTTTGCGTGAAAGAGTAACAAACACACATACATCCATACAAACTTTCGCGTTTATAATATTAGTAAGATTATGTACTCTTCAGAAGAAGAGTTGGCGTCGGAGTTCTCAGTGGCAAGAGCATAAAGTATTATGTCAGATATTACATGCGTTAAATATTTAAAGTGTTTCAATTGACCTGACCTTCGCTGCCATAATTAAAAGATTGTTTACAGTAATAGTTTCTGAACCTCTAAGACGAAAGTTCACGATCTGGTTGTGGAATGCACCAACCAGTAGCAGTGGTGTATTGACAATTATACGTAAAGCTAAAAATAAATTAAACCTTGTCACTTGTTTAGTTTTTATTTATCCTACAAAAGGAACCGTTTATTTTCATTTTATTGTGAAAAACAGTATAATCCAATCACATGTCACAAATTAAAGTTTAAAATTTATACATTTAATTACATGGGTAACTACATCAATAATATCTGATGAGATGGAGCCTTATGTTAAAGAATATATTTATTGCTATCTTAAAATCGCTTTTGTTTAAATTGAAAATGTCAATCACAGAAGAAATGTGGTTTAGCAAAGTAGTGATTCTCCCAAACGCATGCTCATTGGTAGATTGGTCCTGCCTCTTGGAAACATAAATTGTCCGTGCTATCTAGCTCTGATGAAATTATCGGGGACATAAAAATAAATTAGTTCCAGAATATCAGGATTGCAAATGTGCCCATTTAGCAGCTCGCGCCCTGCTAACACCATTGCAAAATTTCTCCTAACGTCTAGTCTAGACGATCCCAGCATTTGGGCGAGAAAATCAGAGGGATACAACAGAGGGTAGTATCCAAATTCTCGCTTGTAGAGGTATCGCATAAACTTTTTTTTCACCTTTTCTATATCATTTGAGTAAAAAGTATCTTCGGGTCCTCATACTACCGATCCACTCTCAAGAATGCTGCGAACCAGAGTAAAATAAAGCAATGGGATGTATTGTAGTCAAATAATTATAAGTATAAGTTCTTTGAAAGTTAAAAGACCAAAAATGACAAATGACAATAAATGCGTATTTTGACTTCAGTATTGACAATATTCAGTATTGCTTTTTTTTTAGTTTTCATATGAGATGTGTGAAAAGGAATAGGACGATCGTCGATAACGTACGCACGAACTCTTGCTAGGACTAGTTTACATATTGCAAAGCGATAAGTAAATTGGTCTTTAAAGTGGGTTCTTACAGAGGGAACGCCATTTATACTTTCCAAAATGCTGTTGGTCCGATCCTGGATAACCCTGGCCATCAAACGACCTAATACACATCTGTTGATGAACGTTTAACACGCAGATTTATTGCAATTTAAGTGCGGTGGCGCTTAACTGGGTACTGAAGCATTCATTAAAACTTATTTCCTCTCTGTTAATTACTGGAATTTGCAACAGACACCATACTTTGTTAGCTTTATTGGAATCTTGTTTGTAGGATTCTGATATATTTGTTGCGGTTTATTTTCCATTTGCCAAATATCTAAGAACTGTTTAATGTAGGTAACCATTGTACCAAAATAAACGATCGTTTTTGTTACATTAAATTAATGGTAAAGTAATTACTTAAACTTGCAAATTACTAGATATTATGTTTAAATGGGAAAATGTTTACATTTCACTCAAAACAGTACGCGGGGAACTGTGAATTCATATCACCTTTGGAATCATACAGTTAGGCGTTTCGCCGGCGGGGCAACTGAAACCAAACGAAAACCGGCTGCTTTCTATGTTTTGATTGGTCAAAAAGCTTGTTTAACCATAGACGAAGAACAATCAGCTGATAGCTGGCAACTAGCAACGGCCGGCCACGGCAATCACCAGTGCGAGACGCGAGTCACCGCTTGCGTTACCATTGACAACGGGTTTTTGAGTGATTGTGTAGTGTGCGGGCCATCACATTGTCATACAAAGACAGTTTTCAGTTGCATCAGTGATCGCCTTATTTTTTTTTTTATAGAGATACCTCACAAGAGTCCCAACTGCTCCCTTCTGGAGCCAGTGAGACTATGGCATCCCCAATTGGAGTATGTTGTGAGGCTGAAGGTAATTGGTGAAGGGAAGGAGATGGGGAAGAGGAAGGTGGGAAACTACCTAGCTATTCAGATCTAGTCACTAAACACGGCTAAAGCCATTATGAAGCTTTTTTGATTTGAGTTATCGTTTTTGAATAAATTGATTCTGAATTAGGGGCTACAACCTATCAGCTGTTTAATGTTTTATAAAAGCTCTAATTCAATTCAAGCCTTAATTTGCCTATTTTTAACCCTCAATTTGCGAAAAAAATGTTTTTTTTTATTTTTAAATCAACATGCTCAAATCGAAAAATAAGGATTTTGTATGATTTAGATTCTTCAGTTTCTTGCTTGTGCTACGAATTTTCGGACACATTTCTAAAGTATTAACTCATTCCTGGCTTTATATAAAATTGCACTGACTTATCTTAATATATAAAACAAAGTCGGGTTAGTTACACCATTTATAACTCAAGAACGGCTGGATCGATTTTTATGATCTTTGATTTGTTGGATTTGTCTAGGAGTACGTAGGTACGTCCCGAATAGCATGATAACGAGCTCTGGCGCGAGTAGTTTGAAAAATGGGTGTAGGTTATTTATGGAGTTTAGCGGCAGGGAAAAAAGGTGGGAGGGAAAGGGGAATCTGGGAGGGGCAGAAGGGGATTGTGGAGAGGGGTTCTCGGGAGGGGTGACGAGAGAGGGGGGATGGCGGAAAAGAAGGGGAGGAGGAAATTGAAAGTTAACACGCGGCAGGGGAAGGAGGCGGCAAGGGGAAGGGGAAAGGGGAAGAGGAGGTGGAAGGGGAACGGGGACGAATGGGAAAGGACATGAAGGGAGAAAAAGTTTCTTTATTTAAGTTGCATTGCAACGCATGTCGGCTCAGCTTGTTACACAATAAATTAGTTTTTTTGAAAAATATTTTTTTTTTATTAAAAATAAAAGTTTTTGTATACAGTGTTTTACGTGCTTTTCGACTACGACACTAGGCACATGCCTGCATTATTTGCCATAATTCGTAAAATAAAATGACATAAATTAATTTCCAGAGCTGTTCGTGAGTTTTTACTGGGATACAAACAAAAACGTAAAATCACTTGCACACTTGATGATTTTTTAATTGAATCAATTAATGTACATATCTACCAAGTTTTAAAAAAAACCCGCCTAGTTGGTGTTTTTTTTATAATTACATACCGTTTGCTATAAATTATTTGTAGGTCCTTATTATCGAAGTATTAATGGGTTTATCCTAAAAGCGTAGCGTGTTATTAAATAATATATTATAAATCGGTTTATGGTTTTAACGCATTTATTTTTAGCATTTAAAACTTGTTTGACTAATTTATTATCATTAGCAAAATTCAAACAGATCATGCCTTATTAACTGCTAGACCAAAGCGACGAAACTTCGGACAGGACTCACCCAAAAAACCGAAGTTGCTCATGATTCTGTTGTTAATACGATGGGTTTTTAATTTCAACAGAGTGTGTCTAATTCATAATAGCTAAAGCTTGATTCGAAACTAGCCAAATGATAATAGATAATGGGTTACCGCAAGGCGCTCAAGGCAGGCCTGTTCTAATGAAATGTATGTACAATATATAGTATTTAATACAACTGCCAACGGTTACGATAAATACATATTTAGAATTTTTGTGGCGCAATTTCTTAGATCATATAGTTGTAAAGATTATTATGTTTTGTCAATTTTACTCGGTGTCTTCAATTTATTTCTCTCGTGAAAAGTTAAATAATAATAATAATAATAATAATTGGATAATTTGTAGAGCGCCGTTTTTGAAAATAAGAAAGTATACAGATTTTGGAAATGAAATAAGAAAGTATACAGATTTAGGAAATGAAATTAAAAGAATTTGGCATTCTCAGACTATAAAAATATTACCATTTGTTATTATACCTAGTTTTCTCATTAAAAATTTAGGCATATTAGATTTGTCAAAGAATTTGTATATAAAAATGCAAAAATCGGTCATTTTAAATACATGTAGGATTACGAAAATTTTTTTAAATATTTATATTGAGGGATATATGTAGGATTTATCGGTCAAACTAGGAATTCCACCGAGCCGAACCCTCTGATATGAAAATATCTGGAGTCGGTGAATTATTTTCCCATTTAATAGTCTGGTAGGTTAACATGTTGTGCTTGTATTGTTTTGTATTAATTATACTTATATAATACACTGCATAGCGTGGATTTAGTAGATGATCATTTATATGGAAAAGAGTGTGAAAGGGTTTAGTTTTTCCTATGGGGAAAACTAAACCCGGACCTAAAATCTGGGGCGTAAAAATAAATAAAAAAGTAGAGCGCCGTTTTTGTGAGAAATCACCTCAAGTGCGCCGTACAATTTTACAAATGTTATGTTAATACAATGATATATTTTTGCAAGCGATCTATTTATTAAAAATTTGTCTTTTTCGAATTCAAATTGAAAGAAATATGCTCTTTCACACCTACAGGGTAAAAAAAATACCACACTGCTTAAATTTTATTTGGGTTTGTTTTTATAGCATCGCCATCGGTAAGTAGTCGAGTTGAACAAAACATCGGGTTCCTTACTCAGGTGTCGTTGTTTGAATACTATTTTTAATATATCATTGAAAAAGAAGATAACAATAATAATATAAATTAAAATATGAAAATGAACAAGACACAGAAAAATAATAAAACATAATGGTCGCAACTGGGACTCGAACCCAGCTCTCACGTCTCACATGACTATTTTTCTTTTTTTTCTTTATTCAATGCATTGTTAATTACAAGTTGAGAATTTTTCGACCACCACGCTAGGCAAATACCCGTGTTATACTATTAATACTATTCTAGTTAAGTCCTCCGTCGTTGCACAAACGATGATTTCAGCTTGTTATGATGCTCGTAGAAAGAATTAAAAAAAATGTCAGGATGTTCGAAACCTTTTTTTTACATTATCTGCACACAGGAGGCCCCAAGAAACAAAATCCCTCAGGGCTTTTGTCATCTTTGGGCAGGCTATGTGAGGGGTTTTTAGGGAAAAGAAGGAGAAGAAGTTCTGGGAAGGAAGAAGGTATGAGGGGTAATGACGGTCCCAAGGCGATGGGTCGAGAGAGTCCCCTTGGAGAGGTTCAAAGGTCTCCCCCAACCAGTCTCTCCAGTAGGTAGGCAAAAGCATCCGCCGCCAAGACATAGATAAAACTCATCGCATGGGTGGGTACCCCTGCATATGCCACACAAGGTGGCGAAGCGTAATTGTAACTTTCTCTAAAAAAAAAAAAAAGCAATCTATAGAAAACTTTGCAATGTTATAATTTATCAACACCGACAACAAAGTTCACTTTTCTGAAAGCAGTGAATTTTATCAGATATTTTCTTTTTTTAAATTTACATTAGTTAACAATAGTGCTAATAAAATACACCCATATCCTCGAGTCGTTAACAGGTGTTTAAGAAAATGTAGATAACCACAGATCCATCGAAATGTGGTTAAAAAAAATTCAGTTTTCATCTGCCACCGTTATTGCGTCCGTGTTACTATGTATCTACTCAATAATCCAACAGTAGATGATAGTTATGAAACAAGATAAATGTTAAATACACTAACGTAATAAACTATTAGTACCTGCTAACCAACCATTCAGATGATAAATTGCGTTATTTCTCTTTTCGCTAAATACATTGTACCAACGTTTTACGGTATCGTGAAAATGCAGCTTCCGTGTTCTTAGACGCTTTGAAAACAATAAACGTGCCAGTAAATATGTGTTAAGTTAATGTGTGAGAAAATACAACTTACAACTGAAATAACCTTCAAGAAAGTTGCAATTTAAGTAACATATTTCGAGGTTAAAGTAAAAAGTAGGAAGTAGAAGGCAAATAAAAGAGAATCGACACATAACAATTTTTTTATTTTCACTTAAATGCCTATTATACATACTAACTAACTAGTGTAATTCACATCTGGCGTGTGCGTCAAGTGGAAGCTCTATCGCGAACGGCTGCCACGCCGAGGCTAAATGTCGCAAAGCGCATTGTGTTGGGGTTTTGCGTGGGGGAACCAGACTACATGCCAGTATTGCCAAACTGCACGTAAAATTAAAATTGTTCCTCGCGACCGCAACACTTCTTAGACTTTATTTTACGGACAGCCATAATATCGTACAGGCGGACGACCATCCAAAAACACAAAGAAACTATTCAAGGTGTACCTACTGTACGGCAATACATTAGGCATCTACTATTTTATTGCATATTTAAAAACTTCAAGTGTAAATATGTACGGGTCTATAGGATCAACCCAACCAACTCAGAATCAACCCAAACCAACAACTCTTTAAAAAGTTATTAAAAGCTATGAATTTATTTTATTTTAAAATAGCCCTTACCCTAACCTAACATAATTTATCTAAACTATTTAACCAAATTTTTATATATTTTTTTCATAACTTTTAATGACTTTTCAAATGAGGTGTTGAGTTGAATTCATTCTGAGTTAGATACGTTTTTAGATTTTCACGACCAAAAGCATTTTCGTCGTTTGTTTTGGGGGTGTTATGCCGTGTTGCGCTACCTCCTTCTTTAGCCGACGTTTCGGACAGCGTTGCAGTGTCCATCTGTCGGATCTGTCTGATCTGTCGGATCTGTCGGATCTGTCGGATCTGTCGGATCTGTCGGATCTGTCGGATCTGTCGGATCTGTCGGATCTGTCGGATCTGTCGGATCTGTCGGATCTGTCGGATCTGTCGGATCTGTCGGATCTGTCGGATCTGTCGGATCTGTCGGATCTGTCGGATCTGTCGGATCTGTCGGATCTGTCGGATCTGTCGGATCTGTCGGATCTGTTGGATCTGTCGGATCTGTCGGATCTGCCCTGATGATGGACACTGCAACGCTGTCCGAAACGTCGGCTAAAGAAAGAGGTAGCGCAACACGGCACAACACTCCAAAAACAAACAACGAAAATCATTCTGAGTTATCCGTTCACCTTATGGAGTAAGTTGTTTTCCTGTTGTTTTATTAAAAATCATTCTTTAACTAAAATAAACAATTTTAGTAATTTTTTGCAGGTAGTTGGTTATTTTATTAGTGTCAATTAAATGTGTTAATTTTTTGCTGTGAAAATGGTAATATGTAAAAATGTATAGAGTTTGTTGCTCTTGGAAGGGATCCAAATATTGAAATAGTGGATGGTTTGAGGTGTTCCGAACCATTAACAAATTATCGATCAGCTTCGAACCAGATTATTTTAGTATAAATCCGTTTTATTAAGGATTATTACTGAAAGAAATTATGACGTATTGTTTGTATTTCAAATTAGATTTTCACGTGTTTCTTTGTTTTCTAGGAACATGTTTGAACAATTCATCAATTAAAAGTGTTACCTACGCCTACGAATAATATTTCTCTATAATTTTGGTATATTCAAGAATAACGTCATTCATTAGATAATCCCCATATAAAAGATAAGCAAATGACCAATGGAAAAATCAAAAGAGATAATAGTTTAGCCCATTAAAAAATAATCGAAATCACTACTATATCAACCCTTCCCTTACGGTGCTATAAAATCCCTCGACCTCCGATGCTTTTTACTCAGTGCACACTGCACAGGGTACACATTTATAATTTTGTCATTTTAATTTTGGATGCAAATAAATAGCTTACATTTATTACATTTGTAAATAATTTAATAATAGTTAGTACAAATGGATACCCACTCGTATACCACCACACTGCCACCACTATTCAATAAAATTATTGTACTGGCTGAGAATTACCATTTTTTTTTTAAATCATGGTCCTTTCTAAATTAAAAGCATAATATATTATAAAAATAAAAATTTTCTTAAAACTTTATTTTTACTTTAAACATTTTATTTCAAACCAAATTTTAACACGTCACTCTACAAATTTTCATTATAATGTACTAGTCTACTTCATTTTAGTAGGTACCTATTATCTGTAAGAAACATTCGTGTTACAATAACGGTGAGTGGTTGAGTGGGCATCGCGTTTGGGTCCCACCCAGGCGTTCCGTGTTCGATTCCTTGGCTGGCTAAGTCCTGCATCACAACACAAGCAACATTTTCCGCTTAGTGTGGTGGTAGTAGGAGATTTTCAAATGCTGTTGGGTTTTTCGTAATCCGGGAATGATTGTCTTTATTAAAAAATTAAAAAATAAAAAATTGTTCTTTCAATGCTTATAAAATTATTAAAACACATTTTTACCAAGTTTAAAAAAAAGTTATATTCTGTTCGCTAAATATAAATGAATTTATCCAATATAATATGCTGAGGAACGCCTACAATATGAACTCTGTATTTATTTTATTTGTAGATAAATTGAAGTAAAAATTATAGACATGTTTAATCAGTTTCATGACAAAGTGGCATTTCAACAACCCTGTGAAATGTCGTTAAAAATGATGAAAAAAAATTTAAAATAGCCCACAACCTAACCTAACATAACCTATTTAATCAGATTTGCCAATAGTGTTTAATGCGGAATGTAGGTATGCATTTTATATTATCTCTATAAGATCAGGAAGTATCCTTGACTTTGTACGAGCATCCGTTATTATGATCTCGATGCTTACTCGATCCCATGCCCTAGTCACGATTCCAAGTCATGACCGTGGATAAAATCATCACGAATCTGCTCTGATATTCACGGTGGATAAAAATAACTTAACTTAAGAATAATAACAATTAACATGGTGAATGCATATATATTTATATTATGGGGGTGCTTCATTTCACGAAAAACCTTTATTTTCCAAACTTGATATTGTGTAGAAGTACAAATGTATGTGAACACGTCTAACACAAAAAATGTGCTTATTTGCTGCTCGTCGAAAAATGTTTTCTTGGCTTTGGCTAGTTTATTTTGTTAACGAACTTTTTTTCCATTAATCGATTTATCAATTTAAAAAAAATATATACGTTTAAATCCCTTCTTCCACAACGATATTATGCAAGTTTCTGCATAGATTGAAGTATCTTGCTGACTACCACCATACATATGCGCAGAGGTTCGTACACAGGCACCTAGTTGCCGACATTTTGTAAACTTGTCGGCGACGCCAATCTCCCACGACCAGCCTGGTGAGGATGTTCCGACTCGCATCGTCAAGACTTTTAAAAAGTGGTGTCGCTTGTGTTATACCCTTTTTAACAATAGGTGCTTTTTGACCGTTTCTGTGGTCGAGGGTTAGGGCTAGTAGCAATCCGAAGGTAACGGGTTCGAATACCGGCGCGATGGGGCAGTTCGAGTTCCAGAATGGAATGTACAATCAATATCGCCCGGGTCCTAAGACCACCATTTTGAATTGAAACGTTGCTTGGAATGATTTAAGTCTTGTTTGGTGACCAGATCTGAATAGCCACGTACTTACCCAACTTCATCTTTCTCATCTCCTTCTCCTCTCCACTACCTTCAGCCTCACAACGTACATCATTTAGGAACGCCATAGTCTCACTGGCTCCGGTTGGGAGCAATTGGAACTCTTGTGCGGCATTCACATATTTAAAAAAAATAAGATCAATGCTAGGAACACAATAGTCTATAGTATTCTAATTTTGATGATACGAGAATTTATTAATGATTTGTGACGACGAAGGACTCGCGATTTCAGTAGCCTAGTGTACGAATTGTGCCGACATGTTGCGATTTGAGTACCTACACAATATGAGTATCAGATAATAGCGTATCCCTATGGAAGAAGGGCCCTAATGTCACTAAATCTTGTTCATAACATCGTTAAATTATTTTTTTAAATGGAGGACAATGATTGGCTCTATCCAAAACTACAAAATATGTCACGTACGACCGTTGTTCCCAACTTGTCGATCGATCAATCTGATCCTCCGATCAACTAAGTGATTTGTTTAGTAATTGGATCGCCTATTGGTCGGAGTCGCGTTGGGAAGAGCGTAGGCTGTTGAGCCAAAATTTCGGCTCAGCAGTTGATCAGTAGGTTTGGGAACAACGGCCGTTAGCCACAGATGTTATAAGAAAATAAATCATCGTTTGGATGAACTCTTCGTAACATATTTATTTCCAGATCAGAGATATAATATTACGTTCTATTTATGTACCTACAATGTTGTTCATGATCTATGAATTATGCATATAATAAAATCAATTATTTATATGGGAACTTATTAGAAATGCGCAAATAAGGATAAATAGTAAACTTGTGTCACGAACTCGCTACATTTTATATTATACGTATTTACACGATGAGACGTTTTTTTCTCAACTAGCTGAAGTCCCCGGCGTTGTCCGGGTTATACGTACAGATTTTCGAAATCAGATGACGTAGACAGTAATTTTACTCTTATTTTGAATGGCAAGTGGGCAAAATTTTGACATCAAGACGTAATATAAAATAGACGTATAAATTCTGTCGTGGTTTTTCGAAATATTTTGTCAACAGCGACCTCCTTCTTGTTCCAAAGGTCAAGTGTGCAAGATTTCATCAATCTCGAAATAAAACTGTACATTTGTATGAAAATAAAGTCTACGCCTCCCGCCCGCCACAGATACTTTACATAAATATTTTATCTATATAGTTTTATCTCTGTACCATTGTGAAAATATATCCTTAAAAACCATCACTAAATCTGTAATAAATAAGGTATAAAACGAAATGACTAAAGTCGAGAATTATTTAGAATTTGCCTGTAAAAAAAAACAAAAAAACGTTCCCTGTAAAATTTGCAAAATGGTCTATTGAACAAACAAGCACTAGGGAAGCGAGTTGTAATGAGTTCTATGATTTTGAATTCTTTCAAAAGTGAGGTCTTACATAATACACTTTGGCATGTTTTTAATCTTGCTTTGCAATATTTTTTGAGTAAGTAGAGTAGAGTTATTTCTATTTTCTTTTAAGTGTCTTATTTATCATTTAGTTTTATTTAAGTTTTTATTTTTGTTATGGTTTGCATATTGTTTTTGTGTCTACATTTACTATTCTTACTGTTACATGTAATATAACCTATAAACGACCGCCATGATAATACGGACTTGAGGTACGGTGGTCGTGATAATACAAATGAATTTTAATTAAAAATGTATATGAATGTAAAAACCAATCTTTTCTATAGCTTATGAGGATACACTTCAACTACCATATATCCAACTTTTCGATCATACAATATACAATCTGATCCTCCCATCAGCTAAGTGATTTGTTTAGTAACGCTCAATCCACCTGTTGGTCGGAGAGTTGCGTTGGGAATAGCGTATTTGTGCTTTGAGGAGTGTTGAGCCAAAATTTCGGCTCAGCAGTTGATCACGAGGTTTGAGAACAACGGCCGTTAAACTTAGTTCCTAGCTTTAGAGTCTTTAGGATTCTCGATGATTGACTTTATTTGGTGAGCTCTATGTGCTTAAAAACTTTATACGAAAGTTAATAAATAAACATACATATTAATTTTCACCAGTGCGCAATGAGGTTGTGGGTGATATTTCGTGGGATGTGAAACAACACTGTAATTTTAATGAATACATAATTGTTTTAGGTCCGTGAGATGTAGTTGCCATTTGTTCTAAGTTTCCAAAACGGCAATTAACGTAGGATGTTTAAAACGTTCCTAATTGAAAATATATATTCTTGTATTCTTTAAAAGTCGGAAACCGAAAATATAGAAAGTAATATGAATAGACTTGCGTTTAAATTATAATTAGCTTTCGTTCTGTAAAACGAACCGGAGAATTTCAAACATTTATTGTCAAATGTCATTTTGTTATGTTGGTATTCTTGATACTATACGAAAAACAACTAGCGGCTAGAATTCTAATACGCACGCATTGCGTGAGTTGTGATTAAAATTTATTGGCTTAAATTTTTTTATCTATAAAATTTTATTTTTTTAAGTGAACTATTTCTGTGATGATATAGCGCCTGCTCGTGTCAAGGCAAGAAAAGCATCCCAATTTTCAAGTAGTTTGGCGGCTATGCTAGGTTTTTGTAACATGGTTTGTGATACAAAAAAGTGCCCCTTTATAGCGCCTGCTCGCGTCAAGGCAAGAAAAACTTCCCTTCTTCAAGTAGTTTAGCGGCCACGCTAGGTTTGCGTAACATGGTTTGTGACACAAAAAAGTATCCCCTTTATAGCGCCTGCTCGCGCCAAGGCAAGAAAAAAATCCAAGATTTCAAGTAGTTTAGCGGCTACGCTATGTTTGTGTAACATGGTTTGTGATACAAAAGTGAATGCATTATTTATAAAAAATTAATTACTAGAAAAAAAAAGTTTTTTTACGTCATTTTATTTTTAAAACTCCGGTAAATTAGTGTTTACCTAATACGCCCAGATTTCGTGATATCTTCAAAATCTTCTAGCCGCTCGTTATCTATAAAAATGTATGAGGACTACCAAAGTGACAGTGATTACAATATGGCCAAAATTTCGCCAGACGAAGGTAATTTTAATTATACATAATTGAAATTTAAAATGAAATATTTTCCACTTCCCCCAAATGCAAATAGTTGTCTTTTAATGTAACTAAGGTGAATCATAAAAAAAGTGCGAATTAACCATTCCACCTACGAGTATAGCCAATAATTACGATATAATATATCGGGTATAAATAGTTTTGGTAGACGTATGTAAGTAACGCTGCCGTTATTTCCATTTTAATTTCATTGGTTAAATTTTGTATGCGCTTGGTTAATGGTGTAAAATTATAAATATATTTCGACATCATCCGACGTATCCTGTTGTGTTGCATTATACTGAAATGCAATTTCCAGTAAATTCACGAACACGCCTATTCGCAAATCAGTAGACAAAGTTCTCCGTTGAAAAACATGTGCGAAACAGACCGATTGATATTGGTAAATTATTTACAAAAGCATACAAATTTTTCAAATATCATTATTATTTGTTGAATCAAACAATTGACAGCCCTTTTAACATGCGTTACGTCAGTCGCTGTGATATTTTTATCGTAAATATTTAATCTGTAATAATCCCTATTTCCAAAGCATCATTAAAAAAATTCTTTCGAAAACCACGACGTATTATAACACAACTAATTTGTAATTTTTTGGTTTTGCTGGGTATTATTTTTTGGTCCTAATTAATTTAATTTCCCAAGGATGTCATGGTTAGCCTAACATAATAATATTATGCAGGCAGATTTTTAATATAATTTTCAGGGTGATAAGGGACGTACTTGACTTTAAAATTCTGTATGTTTTTATATCACATATATAGTTATAAAAAATAGGCTTATTTCAATACACTTTAATATATTGATATTCCCAGCATTACTCTCAGTATCGCTCTGGTGTAAGACCACCATTCAGAATTGAAACGTTGCTTGAAATGCCTTTAGCCGTGTTTGGTGACCAAATCTGAATAGCCAGGTACTTCCCCACCTTCCTCTTCTTCTTCCCCTCCCCTCTTAGTTCAGCCTCACAACATACCCCAATAGGGGATGCCATAGTATCACTGTTTCACGCGCTACTCTCCTGACTAGTCAGTTGCGACGTGTGATGGAAAAATATTTTTAATATTTTAATAGAAAAAAAAATCGGATAGCAAAATGACATCAACATTTTTTACACCAATATGCTCAGGAATCGCTGGTTAAAATGCCTCGGGTTCGTTATGTTACATCCTGTCTATGATGTATTTCTTAATTAAATGAAAAGAAAATACTTTGTTTTAATTCACTTTATTTTTATTTAACGTCTACCGGTTTCGGTACCTCCGTACCATAATCAGGACTGTTACAAAAATAATGTCTACAAATACAGAAGTACACTATATATATATATATATCAACATACTGTTATGAAAGAAAGGGACAGTATACTAGAGTGGGACAGAACGTCAGTTATTGGAAGGAGGAGGGGAATGGGGGGAAAAGTGATGATACGGGGAACATACTTAAAACAATAATAATCTATTTTTTTCCAATTGGTAGAGGTGTATGTCACGGTAAGACGTAAGGTTCGAGTCCCAGTTGCGACCATTATCTTTTATTATTTTTCTGTGTCTTGTTCATTTTCATGTTTTTAAAAAATATTAGATTATTATTGTTTTCTTCTTCTTCAATAATATATTACATTGATGGGGATAACCTTCAAAAGTTAAAAAGAGAGTTTTTCTTATAAAAAAAAGAGTTAATTTAGTTGGTTATTAATTATTTCTTCCTTTGATTTACTGTATATTTTTTTTCTAAAGCTTCCAAATCGTTAAGTCTTTTAAACCTATTCCGTACTTGTTGGACTTTAATTCCTGAATCGTGGTTAAAAGTCTGATCTTTATCAATTAAATGATCCGCGAACTCTGAAAAACCTGAACTTTAAGATGCTTAAATTTTAAAGGTGTTATTTTGGAGGCTGGACAATCATTACAACTAACTTTATAAATATCCGAGTGGCTTAAAATACCCTCTTTGTCTTTAGCGTTTATTAAAATTTTATTTTTATACGTTTATTAAGTTATTATTAGTATAATAGGCTTGTTTAATTTCTGGTTGGATTTTAATTAAGCATGAAGTGGAAAGGTTATTAATAATTAAAATCCTTCACCATTGGTGGTTGAGATTATTATTGTTATTAGGTGGTGGACTATTGTAAATGTATTTATTTATGGAAATCGATCTTAATTTTTTTGCTAGAATTCTATCAATAAGGCTCGTTTCATATCCATTATTAAGAGCTATTAGTTTAATTGTACTTAATTCTTTCGCATAATTAG
Organism: Limnephilus auricula; assembly: GCA_951813805.1. Taxonomy (NCBI): domain Eukaryota; kingdom Metazoa; phylum Arthropoda; class Insecta; order Trichoptera; family Limnephilidae; genus Limnephilus; species Limnephilus auricula. The sequence continues at coordinate 8,960,595 of OX638401.1, forward strand.
TATTTGATAAAGGAGTAGTGACTAAGCTAGGGATCATAGAGTGGAATGTTGAATGTTTGTGGGAGATTGGATGGTTTGACGTTGGATGGTTATTTCTTAATCCCCAATATTAATACAACATAAAATTTCTTGGGTATTGGGATTACCAGACTAGGCTCTAAGTAATTGAACGACGATAGATAGTACTCTTCTGAAATCATAGTCAACGTCCATCCGTTAGAATATTGCAAAACTTATTATTACTAACTATGCTATCGTAGTCTATTGAAGGAAGCTGAAAACTGCATTAATAATAATTCGGCGTTACAGTGTCCATCATGATACGCCAAAAATTAATCAATCCGTTTGCATCTCAAAGATTTTGAAACTATAATAAACACAACAAAATCATATTGATGTCTTAACTTGACCATCAGAAATCAACATTGAATTTTTTTTTACGTTTAGTTTTCCTGTGTCCAAAAATTACAGAATTTTTTGTCTCGTGTCAAATCAAGAAAAAGGGGCCAGGAAACCAAACAAAACCACAAAAAAACAGCCTTGAGTATTTCCTCGGTGTTCCACTCCATTAGTGTCAAAATAAACATAGTTTTTCAAAACTCAAACTAGTAGAAACTACGTGTTGGAATTTAAAAGTCCTTCAGTGGCACTTCAATTGTTCTTTTATTGATGGCTGTGTTTCCGCTTTGACTTTTTTTACAGCTGATCCCAATCTTCACTTGCGCGTTTCGAATATGAATTAAGATTTTAGATGTTTTCCAATCACAACTACATAATATAATAAAAGGCGACAAGTCTACTTATGTAACTTATGACGTTGTTAGAATAATATATTAATGTCTGGGGTTATACAACACCGCCATGTTAATGTAATAATGTGCATTTACTGTATGGAAAGTGTTGGCGCCATACAATTTGTATCATTTTATTACTATTTTATTGTTAAACTCCATGGCAGAGTGAAGATAATCGGCTTTGGAATTAAAATCCGCGGGTTCAAAAATTGTAAGTCAACGGTTCTGAATCAGTGAGAAAGTGGTATCGTCAATGGGGTATTTTCAACTACGATTACCGTTAAAAATGTTTGAAAGATTTAAAGGTTGTTTTTCTGATTCTGATCATTGTACTTAAAATGAATAATTTTAAATGTTTGCATTCATAATTATATATATATAACGTCATTATGACATAGAAAACGCATCTGGATGGTAAGACGGCTGTCACCAACGTTACGCGGCGTGACGTCAATCAACATGTCGTGTTGGCTGCAAATCGAAAAATGAACGTTTTTATCGTTATAGAAAATGTATTCGTCGATTTAAAAATATTTTTAAAAGTGTCTTAATTATCGTAGTTTTTTCTAAATTCTTCTCGAGAATAAAAAACATAGACAACCACTCGAGCGCTTTTTGCCACATTATGGCACTACTTCCAAAACCACGGATTGCTTTGGTGCCAAAATGTGGCAAATTTAAAAAAAAATTATTAAAACGACTATTTAATATATTTTACGTTCAAAGAATAACAAAATAAATATTCTCTAGATTCTTTCAAATGTTTTAAAAGGTTAAAGATTTAATTATATATTTTTTTATAAATCCTACAAATATGTGATAATAGACAAAAGATAGGGGAATTCATTGGCTACATAGAACTATAATCGGTTTGTATGTCTCCATATTCAAATTTGGAGGTATGATTTTTTAATGTTGGCGGAAAATTTTCCTTTAGTAATCCGAGAAAAAATAATTAAATTGCTCTGTCGCTCCAGTGGATAATACCCTATTATGGTATGTTGTGAGGTTAAAAGAAGGAAGGTGAAGAATAAAGGGGGGAGAGAGAGGTTGGAATGTACCAGGTTATTCAGATCCGGTTACTAAACACGTCTATTGTTACTTCAAGTAACCTCTTGATCCTGAATGATGGCCTTTCATTAGGGCGATACTGGAAGTATTTACCATTCTATACCCTTTCCAGAATGGTAGATACTCTCTGGGTCGCCTGGAAGGTGAGCCAATTACTTTTTATAAATTTTGTGACCAAATTAAACAAGCACTTTTTAAACCTTCTCTTCCACTTATTCTTTCCCTCCCTAATTTCCTGCAACCTCACCATTCCCCAAAAATGCAGTTTCCCAACTATATCTTACTAGCTCGCGACCGTTGTTCCCAATCCTACTGATCAACTGCTGAGCCGTAATTTTGGCTCAACACTTTTTGAATGCACAAATACGCTCTTTATAATGCAACTCTCCGACCAACAGGCAAATCGAGTGTTACTAAACAAATCACTGATCACATAGCTGATCGGAGAATGATTGATTGATCGATTGATCGATTGAAAAGTTGGGAACAACGGCCGTAAGTATTTTTTCTATCTTTTACTAAAAATAGATTTTTAAATAGAAATCCTCGGATAAAAACTGATAATAAAAATGGTAGTAAAAATAATTTTTATCTTTATGATATGCATGCAAATTTTGGCGATATTTTAATACTATAAGTAATAAAGCTTCTATTTAAAATATTCATTCTTGTCTTATCGTATTTCCAAGTAGGTAAAATAAAATCCCCTTTAAAAACTTGTCGCAGGCGGACATATGTTATTTTTAGTAAACTAAATAAATAGTGCATTACTGCAAGGTTTACTTATTATGTACAAAGCACTTGAATTTGACAACTCGTAATATGTTGAAAACTTGAGATATTGGATTTATTGCAAACCGCTTATATTCCTTGCACTTTAGGCATTCGCAAATCGTTTACAATTTGATTATCGCATTATAAATTCCTATTAAAAATGTATTAAAAGTTTAGCAAACTGCATAAAATGTAATGATATATTATATAATGCTGAGAAATATCGATTTTTTTATTATTTTTTTACAATAGCTCCACACTGGAGGCCCTGAAGAAAATAATTCCCCTCAGGGCCTATATCATCTTTGGGGATGCTGTGTGGAGGGTTCTTTTTAGGAAAGGAAGGAGGTTGAGAAAGGATGTGTTGGGAAGGAAAAAAGTATGAGGGGTGGGTAGGAATCTGAGGATCGGTGTGTCTAGGATCAATCAGTCGAGAGTCCGGCTGGAAAGGTCTAGGATAGGTCACCCTCAACCAGTCTCTCCAAATCTGGCCTGCCACGCAATTGGTGGGCAGGCGCATCCACCGCCAAGATCCTCACAAACCTCACCCCAAAACATCACAAAACACGTTCTCGGATTTATTTTTTAATAATTTTAATTGAACTAAAATTAAAATTCTGAAAACTAAATTATGAAATTACATGATTTGAAATTTGTGTTGTATAATACAATATTTCGTTTGAAAATTGAACAAATCTGCCAACGACCAACGGTATAACCTTAGTAGGTATATTAAAAACAAACTAAGTTTTTCTAAATTTAAAAAGTGCATTTACCATATAAAATAACAATCTTTCAAAATCAATTTATATATATATTTTTTAAAAGAGTCAATATGTCTAGAATTTGATTCAAAAAGGACACATTTCTGGTATTGTCTGGTTGTACCCTCTTAATCAACACAACATTTGGAGTCGATTTTGTGACATAACTTTTTGATTCAATTTTTTGTTTTCGTATAAATCGAGTCTAAGAAGGAATATTTTAGGTCAAATTTGGAGAAAAATCAATTGTTATGGAGTTAATATAAGTTGTTGTCTAAACCCGACTCCAATAGTTTTTTTAGTAGCCGGAAAAAAGGAAAAAACCTATAAAATAAATTGAAATGCTCAGATCGAATATAGATTCACCAACCAATTTATAGTGTTTGTACTACGGGTTTTTCGAAACCGTATACAACGTGTTTTGATTCTCATTAAAGCAATCACACTATATAAAAGAAACTGCTACATAATTTTCTTCGCGTTTATAAACTAGTGTGAATAAATAAAAAATGATTTGTTATTTAATTTAAATAACAAATGGACATGAATAAAATTCTTTAAAACAAAAGTCTTGAAATTGTTGCATAGTTGCATGCCCAAGAAATACATAAAATGCTTAATTCTAGTCTAGAAATTCTATTTTTTAAATTTTGTTTTATATATTTTAAAAGTTTAGATTTTTAAAAATATGTCCAAAGATTTTTCGAAATTCGAATTATTTTTCGAGTTATAGATATTTTGGTGGCGCGACAACTAAACCGGTCTGGCCGGAACAAATTGAACAATACAAGAAGTTGCCCGACTACCTGCGGATTGGTTACCCCATAAAACCTTCCTATAGTTTATACGTATATTTTGTTTATATAATGCAACTATAATATATTTTTAACTGAAAGTCCTAGTAGCGTAATGTAAGTATACATATGAATAAAACTGCCTGAGATTTATTTGAAATTTGGCATGAACCTTCTCTATACATCCTTTTATGCGCCAAGCAGAGCTTTAATTAAATACAAGAGAGAGATTAATTTTAAATTTGTTTAAATCCTTTCTCTGAAAAAAAAAACGTAATAAAATGTTTTTTTCAAACGGCCGTCATAGCGACATCTTTATTGAATAAGATCTGTTCGATTTTTTTTTCAGATGACCAGAAGGTGCAATCATGCACGCCAGGACATCCCTTTTTTTCATGCTTCACTTTACCAACCGATTACTTTTCGAGTTTTAAATTTAAAAAAATTATGTATTCTTAAAATATAAATAAAGAAATTATAAAAAAAATGGATTGTAAAAAACATTTCTTTAAATTAAAAAAATCACTTTGTGGCGTCATTTTTAATTAAATGAAACAAATAACTTTGTGTACACCACGATGTATACTTTTGATAATTATGATTATTATTTGTTTCATTTAAGGTAAAAATATTCTTCGGTTTTTTTTTTAAAGAGCTCGAAAAACGCCCGAAATGTGTGCCTCTAGACTAGAATACAAACCACAGAAAAATACCTCATTGTTTGTAGTTCTACATTCCGTCCTGCATAGATTTTTCGAAATAGAAAAACTTCACAATTACCAAAGCACGTATCCAATACCAAACGAAAAACAAATAGAAAAACATTTGAGTGTACAAGAGGCCCATGGTAATCACCCGTCATTTTAATAATTGAATCGTTAATATTTCACGTAAGTAATAGCCTCTATCAGCACGTAGTAAGAAGGTACATTTGTCCACATAATAAACTTTGGTAATGTTAAGAATTCGAAATGAACATGTGTTGTGTGAAAGGAATAATATATTTCCCCTTATGAAGAAATATGAATATTTTTACCGTCGTCTGTATGTTATGTAGATTGTAACCAAATATTTTCCGCTCCTGTCAATAGTGTAGCTTATGTACTACTGGTTTGTTAAATTTTACCGGCATTTTTATAATTAGGTAGAGAATTATTCTTTTTTCTCGAATCTGAAGGATCAGGCCACTGAACAGAAAATACCTAGAAATGTTTCTATTTGAAGTAAATCAAAGTTGTTGGAAAATTTTTGATCAATTTCACTAGATGACATATTTACTTAACTTCAGTAACACTTACATATTTATTTATATAATTACTAGCTGACCCACCCACGTGTTGCTGTGGCTAACGAAACACAACGCCATCTGCTGGATGGTTACCTAACCTAGATAACCAAGTGTTGTCTCAATAAATTAACTCACACCGCCATCTGTCAGAAACTTATGGAACTTACAAATAATTTCAAATCATTGTCCCATAACAAACATTTAATTCGCAATATTGAGATAAAAACGATTCTACCTATTAAGTCGGACCAAATTACACACAGTATGCTAAATTTTATCAAAATCAGTTAAGTAGTTTCGGAGTTTATCTAGGACGAACATGCAACACGACAACGATGCATTAAAGCCCCTTTTAAGGGCTTTTACACATGAATAGTAAAAAAAATACTTATAAGCATATTCACATAATGTAACAGTCTTGTAGTTCCACTAAATTACTGGAATACCTACCCATTTTAAAACATAGAAAACGGAAGAATTTATTTTGTATTTTTTCTATAGCTTGTATGTATTATAATGTGGGTTCCAGTCAGGAGACATGAATTCATGTTGACTTCTAAAAAAAATATATATATAACAGTTTATTACCCTTAATATTGTTGAAATTTCTAGTTAGCCTAGTTAAAAATCCCAACATTTGTAGGCCCTTATAGAGATATCTACCGATTAGTAAAACCGTAACGCCTTTCGTTCACGCAGATACTTACAAGCGACTCAATCGCCGCTACCCGCTACCTGTTATACTATTTTGCTAGTGCAGCGCGTAGCGGCGTTTACAAACACTAATAATATGGAAGGTACAGACGAGCACCGATCGCGTCGCTTGAAAGTATCTCCATGGAAGTACGGCGTAAGTTTAATACTTGGTAAGTTTATATTTATTTAAAACTTCTGGTTTATATCATGTTTTTTCTTTCCCCGAAAATGCTGGGAGTAATTTACGTTTATCATAAATCCAATGATTACATCATTATATGGTACATACTTACGTATTCCTTAGTATTTTTTTATTGTTGTGTAGGTAATAATTGCATAAATATTCAGCATGCAATCAGGCAATCAAACAATATTTATACGTACCTACAATATATGTGACAATATGAATCTTCAATGTGTGGGCAACTCCTCAATAATTTTTTATTCAATATTCCATTATTATATAGCTACTTCGCATTCCAAATACCAAATAATTAAATACAACATAACTCACAGAAGTCACAATTAGTATGTAAGACTGTCAGTTCCTAAGATTGATGTGATTATGGATTAGCTATAAATTCTTTGGTGGGTGATTATATACATTTTTTGCAGTGTTTTGAATGTGGCTATCTTCAAAATGGTTTTTGTTTTTATCGCCTTTCATTTTTATTTGTGTACCGTACAACTATCTGGAGTCATTGAGACTATAACATCCCCAACACTGATCGGAAATGCAATCGTGGCAGTCTTGTAGATTTCGTATTCCAAGGTTTTGTATTCCACTCACAATCTAATAATGCCCATAGATACTCTTTGGTGATGTCATAGCAATGCATCTCATTGGGATTGAATTGATCCGAATTGCCAAGGGGCTGATAATACAAAACATCCAACACATCCCCCTTGAGATTTTTTTCTTCTTAAAAACTGCGCTATATAAAAATATGAATCATCCAAATATTCTTGAACACCTTGGCGTCTTTTTTTCAGTTTTGACAAAGAGTGTCAAAATTTTATTCGCGATAGGCGCCATTTGGCTTGCGGCCGGCCCTGGTGGAAGTAAAGTGAAAAGGGTTATAGCTGAGATAACATTACATTTACTGTTGGCGAGATCATTCTCCGAGAGCTAGTTCCTATCTTCCAAGACGTTGTTCCTATCTAAAATATTTTTTGCTAAGATTGGGCCGATGTTGGAGAAAATTCATTGAAATAGACGGATATAGTTTCAGGGTCGGAATTGACATGCATTCTTTGGTCTTCGGTATTAATCTCATCAATGGGTGTGTCGGTTTTATTAATACCTTTTATGATATACCAATTTTTTTTATCATCGCTATCTTCACTGATTTGTTTCTTTGTAGTAATCTTTTTTAACACTGTCAATTATTTTTTTGCACTACAACATTTATAGAATAAGAGAGAAATAAAAACTGCAGCTAATGAGTGACATTTTGAGCATTTACTCGCAAATGCAAAAATAATTCAAAGGTGGGCTCTGAAAACTGGCCTCTAGATTGCTGTTTACACAAGAGAAAGGTCTTTGACGTGGAGAAGTGGAGTGCATTCTAAACATGCACAGCTTTTTTATCTTACATGACGTCACGAGAATGTATGCGCGCTGCAATGGGATGCACTGCACTGGAGCTAGTTATTTTAAAGGGGTAGCTCAACGCAAAAGGGATATTACGGATTTACAAACGTGTATCTGCATTTGGGAACGTTGCTATTGTAAATATTGTGGGAACAATTTGTTTTATTAAAATAAGGACCTTCTTCCAATGGGATACGCAAAATGCGATACTCGGCGATTCAACTATCTTTGCGACTATCGTCATCGAGGTGCTAGCATGGTCGATCGATAAGGATCGGTAGGATAATTGTCGGTAACTTCTCATCGTCCCCTAGGACAAGTGCAGATCGCAAACGTACAAACAACAATTGATATCGAATATATTAAGGACACTTAGTTATTGTGAACTGTCACCTATTCAGATACGTTTTTAGATTTTCACGGCCAAAAGCATTTTCGTTGTTTGTTTTTGGGGTGTTATGCCGTGTTGTGCTACCTCCTTCTTTAGCCGACGTTTCGGACAGCGTTGCAGTGTCCATCATCAGGGCAGATCCGGCAGATCCGTCGATCCGTCATCGACGGATCTGCCGGATCTGCCCTGATGATGGACACTGCAACGCTGTCCGAAACGTCGGCTAAAGAAGGAGGTAGCACAACACGGCATAACACCCCAAAAACAAACAACGAAAATGTCACCTATTCGTTTGCGATCTGCAGTTGTCCTAGGGAACGATGAGAAGTTACGGACAATTATCCTACCGATCATTATAGAGCGAGTATGCTAGGGCCTCAGGGCGTAGGTTTGCACATAAGTACACGATGCCGACATTTTGTAAACTCGTCGGTGATGCCAGTCTCCGGCAACCATTAATTGGAAAAAATCAATTGGAAAAAAAACAGTAGGGAGAGGTCGTTTCGACTCACGTCGTCGAGACTTTAAACGTGGCGTCACTTTCATCAAATTTCTGTGCTTTAGATTTAGATCAATGTTAGGAACAAAACTGTCAAAAGTAAATGAAAGATGTAATAATCACAGCTACACTAACTGTTTGGTTGTGAGTGAGATTATGAAAACGTTCTAGTTTTGACGAATTTTCAGAAGCGACGCGTAGGCACCTACGGACTGTGCGTGATATGTTGTTCTCGACGCAAGTACACAACATGAGTATCGGAAACTTGCATAACATACCTGTATATAAAGCACCTAAGACACTTAAGTAGCGCAGGGAAGGGTGCAATATAGTCTGGAGGTACCTTGTCGAGCCGATGGGTCCCGACCCGAATGTGACAAGGGGAAGATATGAAGTTATCTACCGATTGTCGGTAACTTCTCATCGTTCCCTAGGACAACTGCAGACCGCAAACGAATAGGTGACAGTTCACAATGACTAAGTGTCCTTAATATATTCGATATCAACTGTCGTTTGTTCGTTAGCGATCTGCAGTTGTCCTAAGGAACGATGAGAAGTTACCGACAATCGGTCGGTAACTTCATATCGACCGACCATGTTAGCACCCCAGACAATAATAAATACGGTTTGTTATTGACGTGGCTTAGGAAGTTTAGCACGGACTATCGATAAAACCCTATGTCAATACGATATTGACTAAATTCGTCATCCATGATCAGTTGGCCATATTTGGCATGAACAACAATAATTGTCGATTATTGTTGATCAATTATTGATAAGAAGTATTCCGACCGACTATTGACAAATTGTAGCGCGGCCTCCGTGGTACCAGATAAGCTTCGGTTAATATACACAACTTGTTTAATGATGTCGTTCGTTGTGCAAAATGACTGGCTTTTTATAGAATGGGGGTGAACTAACGAAGCTGTTCGAATTAAAAGAAATCGTATACGCGTTTCATAGACTTAATTAATTCATCTAAGACCCGATCAATTTATTCCGTTGGATCTGGAAGAAATCCATATTCTCAGCAGCAGGCAAATTTCTAAGAAAACATTTTTCCGCCATAAAATTACAAGATTAAATATCGTATATTGTATCTGTGAAGATTAGTGTGTTGTCCGTATTTTATAGTGTAAGGTTGTGAACTCGGCGTACGTTTATTGCATGAAAGAGGAATTTGTAAACATTAGTTATATACAAGATCAACACTCATTTTCGAAGTAATTATTTAATCAACACTGATCAAATCATTCATTGAAATCAAACCTAACCTAACCTAACCTAACACACGAGAAAACATGGATATATTAGTCCTAGCGAGAAATTATGTCTTCGTTCTCGAATCAATGAGAAGGATGAGGACCTAAGAGTATGGATATTAGAGAGACGGCATGTGTAGTGTGCCCGCGCGCTCCAAGTGTGCGTTTTCGAGAATTTTACCCAAACGGCTTACATTGACTGCTGGTTTTTGGACGTTTAATACGTTCCGACAGCAGCCATTTTACATGGTGACAGCCAATGTCAGCCATGTGGGTAGAATTCTCGAAAAGGCACACTTGGAGCGCGCGGGCACACTTCACATGCCGTCTCTCTAATATCCATACTCTTAGATGAGGACGAACTTAGATGATATCATTGGAGGTTATTCACCACTTACCCGCCCTGGTATAAGTAACAGATGGTTACTCCTTCAAGGCTCTCGCAAGGACTCTAATTATTTTGATTGAACGAAGCTACATTTATTTTGAAACGAATCCAGACCTCTAGTGTCCGTGCATATATTGTTAGTAAGCAATATGCAAGTACTTAACAGAAAATACATAATGCAATAAGTGTTGGATACTATGACAAGGTAAACAAAGCAATCGAAAGACAGGTCTGGTAACGGTACGCGAGGCGGCATGTTCTGGGTAATTGCATCCAGCGTATCCTACAAACACCTGTGTAGGAGGAAGACAGGGTAAATAAAATTCGATGACATCAGAATGGGAGTAGTTTATTGTCATTTATCTTTCACTAATCGCGAGACTGCTCTAACCATTCGGCTACCGTAAAAACTTTTAGACCGGCTATGATCTGGTAAAATTGCAGAGTGCAGTGACAGCATTCATTCTAATTATGATTGTTTGAATAGTAAATTAATTGACGTGCAGTTAGAGAATGGCTACTTTAGAAAATTGATTTCTGATTCATACTGTATTTATTTATTAGTCTTGAATTTGTTCACATCACCTTGTGCGCTAATTATAATTTTCAAGCACAAAAAAAAAGAGTGTGCTTTAGACCACACGACTGAAGAAAAAATTCTTTAGCTCCATCTATACGTATGTATGTATATATATATATATATATGTATAAAATATATACATACATTAATTTTCCACAAATATTTGTTAAAATTTATTATCGTTCGCCTCGCCTGATCAAGCCGTGCGCATCGACGTCCACCCTCCTTCGCGTTTGGCGCGTCACTGCGAGAAGCTACTGGAAAGCACAATTTGTATTTCAAAATACTGACAGATATTTCATTCACTGGCTATGAGTGGAAGAGGGAAAGAAAATGTACGAGCGCACTGCTCTCGCTTGCTTCTACAGTCGCCCGATATAAGGCCTTTTCGAAACGCTCTCTTCAAGCATTCGCCAGTTTACCCCCCAAATCAAACGTGCGTAAAGAACTTTTACTTCAATAATATGTTACACACATTGGAATTCGCCAAACACTAAAGAAGATAGTTTAAAAAAAAATGGATGATGGAATGCAATCATCGTTACAACAATCAATTGGAAATAATAATATTCGAGTACAGAGATCATATATATTATAAATACCTAATAAAATAACTACAAATAAATAATATTGATATTGATTCTAACCGACATGACATCATAAATTAAGATATTATATTTTATGAAGTTATTGACACAAATTATGTTGTTTCTATTACACAATTACACGGCCCCCCTTACTTATCGTGGTTTTGTAAAGTTGGTCTTAAACCTGGTTTAAAGCCGTTTTAACCATATACACGCAGTGATAATAAGTCAAGTTTTTCACTGTTACGACGTAATGCGACGCATATTAGTTATACTATGTTTATAAGTAAGGGGGAAGGTGTAACAGCGCGTACCCGAAGCATTTAATCATTAATTCCGAAACACATTTCAAGTATAATCTTTATATATAAAAATCTCGCGTCACAATGTTCGTCCTAGATAAACTCCGAAACTACATAACCTATTTTGATGAAATTTGGCTTACTGTGTTTAATTTGGTCCATCTTAAAAGATAGTATAGTTTTTATCTCGATTATTGACCTCAATATTTATTATTGTTCATTAACTATTTGTTATGGGATAATTAATTGAAATTATTTGTAATTTCCATAAGTTTCTGACGGATGGCGGTGTGAGTTAATTTATTGATACAACACTTGGTTATCTCGAGTTATCCCGAAGTTAATGCACATTCTGACGTAACTGCGAACATCTGTAAAAACCCGATATAAATAAATAAATCTAGGTTAGAAAAGCATCCAGTAGATGGCGTTGTGTTTCGTTAGCCACAGCAACGCGTGTGTGGGTCAGCCAGTATAAATATACAATATTAGGAAGAAAAAATTATCGGACAGCAAAATGACATCTACTTTTTTCCTCCAAATATGACCAGGCCTCCTAGCACACTCGGTCGATAAGGTTCGATAGGATAATTGTCGGTAACTTCTCATCGTTCCCTATGATAACTGCAGATCGATAACGTACAAACAACAGTTGAAGAGTCATTGTGAACTGCTAGGAATCTTCGGTTAAAATCCTTCTGGTTCGTGCTGTTATACCGTGTATAGATTTAAAATGTTCGTATGCATTTCCATAAATTATTTCTATGTATTTCATTAATTTCGCAAATTTTATAGTATCTGAAGAATTATTATGAAATTTCGCCATAAGCATACAACCACTTTCAAAATGTATAAATACTCTAATGACAGTCAACAAATTTCTCTTTCAACTTGTTTGCTAAATGTAAACAGAGTTAGTTACCTTCTGTACAATGATAAAGAAATCATATAAAGCAGTCTCTTCACAAACATATTCCAAGTCTCATTCGGAATTCTTAACTGCACCTAAAAAAGTAGACAAATATTTCATAAAAATCTTCTTTTATAATAATTAGTAACCACGTACCAAACAACTAAAGCTAGGGACGATACCTCGATCTGCCATGCATACCACATGACAGAACAGACGTTATGACTGAGAATATCATGACACGGGGTACGTTCCTGCTAAATAAATATCTCTTGATATATTAAACATAAACCTTCAAGGTTATATATGGATACAGTGCATTAACTTCAGGAGGTGATTCTACACGATACTGTAAGCAAAAAAGATGGATAACTTTTTTAGAAATTATAACTTTTAGGGGTAATTTTATAGTAAAAATAAAAAATTGATCCGGCGTGTGTGGCAAGCACTACAATTTTCCGCCATACGAAACGGGCCAAGCCCAACTATTTAACGTCGCAACGATCGCTTCCGGCGGGCTCGCAGCAAATTTATCGGGTTTGTACCTTGCACTAAGGATTTTTAATAGGTAGGTTGTATGGTAGGTCTTTTTGTATGATTGTAATTTCGGAAAAAAAGAGTTAATTTTTTTTTCTACACCTGCCATCATGTAGAATCACTTCCCGAAGTTAATGCAGCACACCTGTATTCTTATTATTTGTTATTCTAAAATACGATCAAATTCGTAAGTATTTTCGTACGTATAACAACTAATTATTCTTACATTTTCCCTTCAATAAACATTGAAACACTGTTAATTTGTTCGTAAGAACTTCAGTCCCGTTTTTACGAATGAAATAGTCGTATTTTAGAATAACATTTTTCTCCTTAGTTAATATTTTTATGGTATTGAAATAACACATTACTCTATTTTTGGTACTGTTTATTTCTATAGTAAACTGACTCTTCTTCTTCTTCCTTGCACTGTCCCAACTCATTGCCTAGGTAGGCTGTTGGGGTCGGCTCTCCTCGTTCTCAGGTTGTAGCTTCTTCGGTTCTGGGTATCGCTCTCTTCCAGGCCGTTTCTACTTAGAATTTTAGAGCATTGAGTCATCCAGGAGTTCTTTGGTCTTCCTCTGGATGACTGTCGATGAAGCTCCATAGACATTGCCTGCTTCACTGTGTGGTCTGGTGGTCTCCGTTTTATGTGACCATACCATCTCAACTGTCGTTCCTCTAGCTTATTGTTTATGTCTGTGACACCCAGGCTACCACGAATGCGTGAACTTTTAATTTTATCTTTTAGTGACACTCCTGCCGACCATCTAAGCATTCGCATTTCTGCTGATTCAAGTTGCCTGGTGTAGGAGTTGTACATGGTCCAGCATTCGGAGCCATACATTATCGCGGGTCTAACAATAGTCTGGTATACCTTTCCTTTTAGTTTTATAGGCATTTTTGTGTCACACAGGATTCCTGTTACGGATCTAAATTTACTCCATCCCACACCTATTCTGTGGTTAACATCTGCTGCACATCCTCCATCTTTGTGGATGAGTGAGCCGAGATACTTAAATGTGTCACAGTTAGCTAATGTTACTCCATCCAGTTGCATCGAAGCAGTTACAGCATTTGTGTTTTCAAATGGCAAGTACAAATATTCGGTCTTTTTCCTGCTAATTTTTAGGCCATTATCCTCTAGGATTTTTCTCCACCTTTCCAGGCTATTTTGTAAGTCACAATGATTATCTGCTATCAGTACTACATCATCTGCAAAAAGCATAGTCTTGAGAATATTGTTGTTCATTTCTTGGATTGTTAGATAATTCATGACCATTATGAATAGCAGTGGGCTGAGGACAGATCCTTGGTGTACCCCCACTTTAATTGGAAATGTTGGTGATGTCCCTGATGTGCATCTTACTTGTGTTTCTACGTTTGTATACATATCTTGTATGGAGAGCACATATCTTTCTGGTACGTTATGAGATCTCAATGCCGCCCATATCAGGCTTCGGGGAACCCTGTCAAATGCTTTTTCCAAGTCTATAAATACCATGTGTAAGTCTTTTTTTGCATCTCGATATTTTTCTACTATGATTCTGACTGTTTGAATAGCATCTATTGTTGATTTCCCTGATACAAAGCCGCATTGATCGTCGTGTATTTTTATAATATTAAACTGTAATTTATTAAGTAAACTGACTATAGTCTGTTGAACAAAAAATGCTGTGAAGAATATATAGAGCTTTCCTGCCTGTGAGTTTGCCTCACAATGTGTTGTTAGTTTTTTTGTCGTAGCATTATGATTGGCAGTGAAACTGAATCGGAAATCGCAAAGCACGGTGTTCGCAAAGTAAATGTTTTTTATAAATAATTTACATTGTGGATCTTGGGGTGGTTTTAATTTACCATATAAATGGTACTCATTTGATGAAAAATGATACTATGTATTTCATTAGATGAGAACCTATTTATTTATTTTATTTCACAAGTACTCTTACAAAATTACATTCCAAAAGCAAGTGTACCTACATTACACAATTAGCCGATACTCCCTACTTAATTATTAGCATTTTGTACTGAACAGTATTCACGTGGAAGATGTTGATACAGGCGTATGTTCAATTAAGAGCAGGATCATGTTTTTGAAGCATATAACTGGGTGGGTATATTATTTCTTCATTTTGGAAGAAGGAAAGATCTGTGAACGAACGTTCTTGTAAAATTGTTAGGGACATAATTTTTTTTTCTGATATACTTGTATTTGGAATGCTTATGTGACCGTTGAAGAAGCTGTAGGCATCGTCCAAGTATTATCTAGAAAGGGCGTGTGAATATTAAAATTAACACCGAAACCAAAAACATTGGCTTAAGAAAATATTTATCGAAAAGAAATTGCATTATCACGCAGTCGAAAGATCGGAAGAAACATTGCTTTTTACCTTTTGTTGTCTGCACGGGGCAATTTAGCCTTCCAGCAATTTGGTCTCAAAGTCCACTAGAACTAGCTTTGTGAAGAACATTTTTCAAACACAAAAAAATTAGGCAGTTATAAATATTTTAGATATGTGCTCTCGTGAACTTTATCATTGTTAACACATTTATCATATACATTTTTATTAGCTGTGAATACTTCAACCATATATTATTAATACTTAATACCTTATATTATTTAGCTTCTTATCGTGTATCGATTAAATTAGCAATTGATAAAAATCTTTCATTTCATAACAAATTACGACAATACCTTTACCACAAAATGAACGGTCTTCGTTGGTTTCGCTCATGTTTTTAGACGATTGTAAAGTTGGGTTTGGGGTACATCTCTGTATCTTGTAACCCGATGCTTTTGAGGTTATATATTGTCCGATAAAATTAACAAACTACAACATTAACTACAACGCAATTGAGTTATATGCTTTGTTTTATTTTGAACTTGCATTTACGAGTATATATCTAGACTTTCGAATCGAGGCATCAGAATTCTATGGGGAGCTGTTTTTCATTTAGGTGATGTTATTTTTAGATTGAAATTAGGTATGAAAGGTGTATTTATATTTATATTTTTAACTTTTTAACTTAAAGAGTTAAACCTCATTATAATATTTTAATTAATGAAGATAATATTAGCGAAAGTCAATCGAAAATCCGAAACAAAAAAATCAGAAAAAGATACGGATACATCTGGGACTCGAATCAAGGACCTCTGGCATGTCTGGAGTCCCAGATTAGTATCTTTTTCTGATTTTTCTGTTTCGGATTTTCGATTGCCTTTCGCTAATATTATCTTCACTAATTAAAATATTATAATTTGAGGTTTAACTCTTTAAGTTAAAAAGTTAAAAATAAAAATATAAATATTTCATCCTAGACTTGCAGATAAAGTCAATACATGTCGCATATTAATTAAAAGTGATAAAATTTATCCTGACACTATCTAGAGGGCATTTAGTTCGAGTTGAATCTTGCAATCATACATAAAGGTAGCAGCCAATAAAAATATGCGATAAGAAAAATGAAAATAATGTTGGCGGTTCTCAGTCGAATTATGATACAGTTAAAAATGACTGAATCGGATAGGTATACGTTGGCGCAGTGGATAGCGCGTTGGCCCGGATTGCCAGAGGTCTTGGGTTCGAGTCCCAGATGTATTCGTTTCTTTTTCTGATTTTTCTGTTTCGGATTTTCGATTGACTTTCGCTAATATTATCTTCATGAATTAAAATATTATAATGAAAGGTCTAGTCTATAGTTATTTTATATCGATGGTTATAGGCCATCATCAGCAAGGCAGTTTTTCGTCAATTGACAAGGCATTATTATAATAGTATAGTTTGAGAATTCCAAAATATTTTAATAGTTTTGTTCTTCCTCAACGATTAAAAAAATTAGTTAAGGAACATGCAAAACTCGTTTCGGGAAGGTTGAAATAAAATAGCGAATAATAATAATCAATGGCGAATACTCAAGATATACCGGAAATCAGTTTTTCTATCGTAATAATTTATATCTTTCACGATTTTATGCCACCTTGTGTACGGAAAGAAAGTATTTTAACAGGTTCACCATGGACCGATTTTTTTCTTTAATCGATAGTGCTGGTTCGAATTGTAAATCATTAATCGATTCGTGTCATTGAAATGATATGTTAGCAGCAATGTTTATCTGAACCACCAGCAACAAGATTGTTAGAAAGAAATTCTATCACTCATTAATTAAGTTTATAATTATTTTGATGCGAAAATTTTGGACTTTGAACACTTGATACATAGTTGTGGTATTTGTAACAAAACTAAAGGTCAAAGAATTGCAAATTGTTAATAGAGCGTTAAGTAATGGGTATAATGATTAATAGCTCACACAGTATTTATTAATTACAATAATTACCATTCTTCGTCATGAAACGTGTGCAATAATGAAATGCATAGAATTATTACACTGTTAAACTCCTAAGCTATACAAACTTACGTACAGGTTTCATCGAATAAGACGAATCTGATGGGGTATTTTCACAAGTGGAAGATTAAAAGTTTTCTTCTCTGATTCTGATTATAGTACTGATATTTTCATAAATGATTTTTTTTAAATGTATTAAAACCGCGAATTTTTGAAAGGTTCGAACTGGCTTTGACGACATGGGCAATGACATCTCATAGGTATCTCCTGCCACAAGCCAAACATTTGGTGACCGGTCTACTCAATGGAAACTTTTTAAGTGTATGAATATTGACCACAAACTTTTCATCGGATGTTAATTCCTCACATGATAATTCATCATGTCTTGAAGCGCCGAAAACTGATAATTGGGGTTTTTAATCTTAGGTTAGGTTAGGTTAAGTTAATGTGAGTTATGATGTGATAAGTTATCATGTGAGGAAGTATCGTGTATGAATAAATTTACTAAGGGAATTCAGACGCTGAGATCTCATAGTCCGATTAGACATGGAACCAAAAATTTATGTTTTCTTAATTTGCCTTTCATCGCCATAAATATAGGTAATATGCATAAAAATTGTTAGGCAAACGGAGTATATTGGTCCCAATTTCAAGTGGCATGGTGTTTTTTTATGTATTTTGTAAATAATTTTATAAGAAAGAAAAAAGTGAATGAATGGAAAACTGTCACAGATAATTTAAGCCTTAAAATTATATTTAAAATGCGTTCATACATTTCTAATGAAAATAAAAACAGTTTTTTTGGTTTTACGGTTATATTTTATCTAAAGTCATTTATTTTATTTTAATTTTACTCAATGGAAACGGTAGGAAAATCTTCATTTTATCCAAAGCGTATTTTTTAGTATTTAAAGTCGGCCACCATAACACGGGCATGTGCCTAGTATGGCGGCCATAAATTCCACAATTGTTATATATTTACTATTCAAAGAATAAAGAAACATAAAAAAAAAAAAAAGTGTAAAACAATCATTTGTAAAGATGAATCTAGAATACTGATTTAGCATTACGCTTCGCCTTAATAAATATGTTACGACACGCTGCACTTTAAAGTTGGCAGAACGACTTATTCATCTAGAAAAGCACCGGATTTCTCCAGGCGTGAATCTAAAACCTTCCAGGCCATCACAATCAAAGGAATCAATCGTAAACATATCGTAACCAATGCAGAAGAATATATATAGTATCAAGTGAAAACATTAATGGTAGTTGTCTAACTATATTTGCGACCTATTTCATTTAATATAAGTAACTATCGATTGCATTACCGTGTACCTACTACCTAAGTGATGCACCGAACAAAATGATATAATAAAAGTTTTTTTTCCCTTTCAGGAAAATTTTCATTTCCATTTCCTGAGAGATGTCATTTTTACAAAAAATATAGTAATTTCACTTATCAATTATTTTTATCAGATTGGTAAAATCGGCCAGTGTTCATTTATTAAAATATTAAACGCATTAATACAAAAAAGGTAATTCCAATAAATTTTTTTTTTATGTTTTTACGCCCTAAGGGCTAATAATAATGAATGATTTTAAAAATTAGGGCTATTCATTAAAACCCTGTTACATGCGAAAATGTTACGTTTACTTTATGCATAATGTGCAATTTTATTTAAATGTATTTTTAATTGTTTAAAGTTGTGCAAAAATTTTTCGACTCAAATGTTTCCATAAAAGTGTATTTAGTTTTAAAGTTAAAAATTGATCAGAGTCGCCCTAGATACGTTTTTAGATTTTCACGGCCAAAAGCATTTTCGTTGTTTGTTTTTGGGGTGTTATGCTGTGTTGCGCTACCTCCTTCTTTAGCCGACGTTTCTGACGACACTGCAACGCTGTCCGAAACGTCGGCAATCGTCGTAAAGAAGGAGGTAGCGCAACACGGCATAACACTCAAAAACAAACAACGAAAAAGAGTCGCCCTATTTTGCGGTACCTCACACATTTTGGTAATCATCACCTCAAAATAACAATTTTGAGTTAACTTCGAAGAAAATGTTATTATGACAATAGGGTAAAATCATTGTACTTACTTTGAGGCTTTTTGGCAGAAGCTGCTCCTCCCAGCAGCAACTCCTGCCTCTCCGCCTGCGCTTGTTCCAACTCATCCATGACGACGTCTTCCTGAAGCATCTCCTCAACACTTCTCACTTCCACTTGCTTCACTAAATCCTCAGTTCTAAATCCAAACACTTCAACAACTTGTGCCTATAACTCAACTAGTCTCCGGGACACAAAATATTTTTTGCAAAATAATCAATTTAGCAACTCAAATTATTTTTATTTTTTGTAGAAGCATACTTTTATTCTCGTATGTAGATTTATCATAATTATTTTATTACGTGTTTATGCGATTAAATCACAAAAATAAACTTGTAAGCGTTGTTTATTTTAATAGCTGTTTGTAATTACTTCTGCTCTTATCAATTAAGTATTAGCTTACGATGTAAATACAGGAATTTTGTAATTATTGGAGTATCAATTTAACAGTCAATGTTTCATTTTATTTTCATTAGATAAATAATATAATGATAGTTTATAAAGCGCACTGATTGAATCAAAAATGTCAGGAATTTTGCAAATAAGATTATGATACACACTTTTTATCCGGATCAATAAATTTTTATGTTTTTTTCACGCAAATGTTTGCACATTGCCGAAAAATCATGCTGTTAAACACGGCGTTTGAAATTTTCTACGAACATTCAGGGAAAAGCTTCAGGACGACCGTCTTGAACACATTCCGTAGATGGTCTAAAGATGCACTTGTTTATTTATCGGAGCACGTGGGAGTCGTGAATAAACCAGTTTTGTGAGAGGTGTGATGGGTGGGGAGCTTGGATCCACCCCCCTCGTAAGAACCCGGTTCTGTTAAGTCTATAGACTAGACTCCAAACTACGAGTCTATAGTCGACTAGAGATATTATGCCTTAGTTCGTCCGACACGACAACGCTTCACAGTATCTCGACAGAGTCTGCCGTCATTAACTAAAAAAATGTATACATTTATCACGTTTGTAGTAAGATCGGTCGCTGTATTGAATGGCGACAGTGTTTTTAGCGTTTTTTACGCAAATCCACAGTCGCGACTGTAGTCGAAGCGAATCGCTGATAGACGCCTTGAATGCTGAGGAAACAGATATGTCTAATAGGCGTGGAAATAATCGACGAATCTTTTTTTTATAATTGATATTATCACGGTTGAGGAAATATTATTTTTTACTATTAACAATAAGTAAAAAAATGTGTGTTGCGTTGTAATTCAATTAAAAATAATAATCACAAAATATATCTACTGTTTTGAAGCCTTGTAATGGTTTTTATAAACGATTAGTGGCTAACTCATTGCTTTATTGTGGTCAATTGGAGTGGTGGAAAAACGGGAGTAAGCGATCCCTACTGACATAATAAAATATTACGATTATATGCGACTAAAACAATAGCACGCGAAGTTGCTAAAGTACCCACGTTAAATGCCATTAATATGCAAAATAATGCAAGGCAAACTTTAAAATGTGTGAAATATTTTTTTATGCAGTGAAAATTACGTTTGCACTAAGCTTGTTTCAGGTAAATTGGTTTTTCCAACATCATAAATTTTCCAAGACAGTTTTGGGAAGTTTCGTGAATTTGGTTGGCATTTATAATGCCCATTTAGTCTGTATCGCGGGTATTTCATTGGGCCTTGCTCTAAGCTAGCAACACTGATCTCCGGTGCACCGGTGCACGTTCGTGAAACTCGAGGGACACGACCGGAATACCTGTTCACAGTGTTGATAGTGGCTTCTTTGTATACGTTGGCTCGTATGAGGAAAGAGCTACCGGCATATGATTTTCCTTTATTATAAAATCCGTGCACCCTGAAAATGCATTAATAAATCCATTCTGAGAGCCCCTACCTTAACGCGCCTCATAACGCTGCCCAATCAGTAGTTCCCTTGTCTTTTGGGGTGCTCTTGTGAGGTGTAAAAATTAGAAAATAAAAATAATTTTAAAAAAATCGTTTACGATACACAGCTACACCGCCGACTGTTGAGTTTGGTCGCTTGTGTTGAGAAATGCAATTAAAATTTTGAATATACAGATTCGTTCTTGATTTTTCATCAAAGTTTCAGAAAATAATAACAATATTCTAGCGAAGGCGAAAACCCTTTAAAAATAAAAATAAAATACCTATGGCAGTAATTGTACCGATATCTGAGCGTCATTTCCGTTTTAAAACGTTATTTCCGTCCGAAAAACATCTGAATTACTGGTCGTATCGCGCCCAAAGAAGTTATACTTCAATTAAAACGATTTCTATAATAATTAATAATATTAAACATTTATTGAGTCAAACAAATTCTTTTAATGCGATATTAATTTGTAACGTAAAAGTTTTACGTGTCCATCTCAATGTCTCTGAAAAACTATTCGTAGTGTTTATATTACATAAGTGCAGCACATCTGCGTGTGAATGAACGTTGCATTAAAAATACAATGGACTTACATCTACGTCATTTCAGAATGAACACCAGACGACGCTTTTCAGTAATATATTCACCTTATTCAAATAGAGACGGAGAACTCGTACGCATCAAAATACATTGAGATAAAACTCGTAAATAAATAATTATAGCATTGACTATTGATTATTAATGTTAATACGATTATTAGCCACAGCCAAGCATCGCAATGTAATAATATTGGTCTGTCATAGAATTTTAAGTGCGTACTTTCAGAATGCACCCGTGTATGATAATGTACAGTAGCGTGTGTCGCTATCCATAGAGAGAAAAAAAGTCGTCTTATTTTTAAAAGTTGCGTATAATCTATAGCTATTTGAAAACGTAATGTATGAAATTGGTGTTCACTATTAGTTAGCTAAAATGGCCGGAAGTTTTGAACAAAATTTGATTCCGAAATTCGGGAAAAAAATAAAACGAAAAGCCCATATTTTATATTTTGTAGCAAACTTAATTTTTATTCCATAACTGCAGTCCAAGAACACAATTTTTTTTAACATATGTGTTGTGTTTGTTAAAAAAAACTAACTAACTAACTAACCATCACGCCGTTTCACCGCAGGGGTAGGCAGAGAGGACGGACCGCCAAACAACTCGGTCTTGGCACACACTCATTGCCTCATTCACATTCATACATCTTCTCATATATACTCTTCTATTATTCTGACTCTTGACATAGCCCGACTCAAGTATGTCATGTATGTTTTGTTTTGTGTTTGTTAATAATATAAAATGGGAAAATAACACTTTTTCTGGATAAAATCAAGATACTAAACAATAACTACACCAAATTTTTTAAACAAAATACAACGAATAAAAAATAATGGATTAATAATGGATAATAAAAAAACAGTAATTATGGTAAAAATTATATTAATTACCATAATTTTTGTCACGATTTTCAATGCATTTTAGCGAGCTAATAACCATTTAAAAAAATGTATATTATATGCAGTTTTTTTTGAGCTACCAGGCGTTTCTGAATTCAAAAGCTGAAATAATTGACACACCCTAATGTACAGTCTACCCCAACGACGAATAAATAGTAATGTACCTACATAGAAAGTTTATTTTTTTATTTTTGGGGAGTTATGCCGTGTTGGGCTACTTTGTTGTATTTTGTGTAAGTAGGTATACCGAATTTTCCCTAAATCGACTGTACATGTGTAAACTGTCGGAGTATCAACTGTCATGGAATCGATTTTATTCATAGAGAATACGGAAATGCAAAAAAGATTTATATTATAATTTTTTGTGTTAGACATGTTAAATAAATTAAAACGTGTGAACAATATGTACATGGTTAGATACGTTTTTAGATTTTCACGGCCAAAAGCATTTTCGTTGTTTGTTTTTGGGGTGTTATGCCGTGTTGTGCTACCTCCTTCTTTAGCCGACGTTTCGGACAGCGTTGCAGTGTCCATCATCAGGGCAGATCCGGCAGATCCGACGATGTGAAATTGTTGTGTTAAGTGTGTGCATATTTACTTGGAAGCGATTTTTAAATATTTAATATAAGCAAAGTTTTAAATATTTGTTTTGTTTGTTAAAACTTTTGTTCCCTGAAATAATTTGGTGTAGAGAAGTTTTTCATGTGAACATTGTGACATTAAACAAATTGTGTATTCAAATTAAGCGCCCATCCGAGTTAGGAGCAATTAATACAACGCAAGTAGGAGTAAAATAATTCTAACTAATGCGAAAAACACATGTTGCCATTTGAATAAACTAGTATTTTTAATCTCGCTACCCACGAACAGAAGTATTATGTTTTTTTAAATTCGTTTTTTTTTCAACATATTTATCGTTTGGTCAGTCTATATGTCTGTGATTGCGACCGTAATTTTTCAGATATGTAGCGCACCTACTATAGATGATTTTTAAGGCAATGTGTATTTCAAATTGACCTTGGAGTCGCCCGACTTAAAATGCGAAGAAAATAAACATTTCAGAAAATAAGCTCAAACCATAATTTTAAATTGTTTATTCCGGAATTGCAGAAATAAATTTCCTAAAGTAAATAAATAGTACTAGAATAAACCAATTAAATTTTCTTCAGTAGTAGGCACCGGATAGTTCAGAGGATTTTGAAACTCCAGATATTATGTACTCATGAAAAGACACATAAACAAATTGCTGCATCAGAATTATTTATACAAATATCTTCAAAAGATTTAGAGCAACTCTACGAATTTCTGCAAATGATTGAAACATCGTAATTTAAAAGCAATAAATAAGTCTTCGGACATTTTTTTTATGTGAATACCTCACAAAAGTCCCAACTGCTCCCGTCTGGAGCCAATGAGATGTGGCATCCCCAATTGGGGTATGTTGGAAGGCTTAATGTAAGTGGGGAAGGGAAGAAGAGTTGGCAGAGGAAGGTAGGGAAGTGCCTGGCTATTCAGATTTAGTCATTAAACACGGCTAAAGGCATTATTAAGCAAAGTTTCAGCGCTGAATGGCGGTCTTGCACCAGGGCGATACTGAGAGAATCTTCCACTCTGGAACGTGCCGCAAATATTCTATATATGTTATTTTTAATTAATTAATAATAAAAATAATTGGATAATTTGTAAAGCGCCGTTTTTGTGAGAAATCACCTCATTGTGAAATAACACAAATTAATCAATAACATAATTAAGGAATGGGAGTCCAGAGCGTCTCTCCTGGACTACGCCAGCCGTCAAATTATCCCGATTACAAAAACTGTGCTTTGTGAAATTAATACAGATACGTTTTTTTAAGATTTCATTGAAGATTTATAGTACCTATTTAGCCATGTTTGGTGACCTGATCTAAATAGCCAGGTACTCCCCATCCTCTTCTTCTCCATTTCCTTCCCCTCACCACTATATTCAGCCTCACAGCATACCACAATTGGGTTCACCATAGTCCTACTGGCATTAGACGGCTGGGAGCAGGTGGAACTTTTGTCCTATATTAATTTATTTTTAAGTAAGTAAGTACTCAATCTGAATGACCGCGAGTTAAACTTTCCACCTGTTAACCACGTCTTAATAATATTACCCTGTCAGGGTTTGTTTTTTTTTTTTCAAAACCTAATAAACAAAAATGTCTTCCACGTGTCATTGGCATCACTCAGCCCAGAAATCGCCCAACCTCTCACCCCGATCCTAACTATGCAATACCTACAATTTTTTTACTGTTTTAAGTTGAAGAAAAAAACATCAAAAATGTCACCGAAACCAAAATTTCATTTAGGTACATTTTTTACTCCAAATAATATCAGGTTAAAGTAAGTCATGTACTCGGTATACGTCTCTCATAACTCTGTATAGGTTTATAATCATATTTTGTCATCATTTATAGTTATAGTTTTCCATAGTTTATAGTTCTAGTTTATCATAGTTAATAGTCATAGTTTATAGTTAGAGTTTGTCATAGTATATAGTAATAGTTTGTCATAGTTTATAGTTATAGTCCATTGTTATAGTTATTAGTCATAGTCCATACTTATATTTATTAGTCATAGTTTACAGTTATGGTTTGTCTTAGTTTATAGTTATAGTTTATCATCATTTATTGGATAACCAATACCTCTGTCGTAGGTCACCCCAAGTGTTTCGCTACGTTTGGTGACTTAGAGGAGAGCCCGGGTTCACGGAGTGAGGTTTTTCTGCCGACTTAATGCATGGCAGACCGGATCAAGAGGGATTGCTAGAGGAAGCCCATTCGGAATCTCCTGCAGGATTCCTGGACCCTAATAACCAGATTACTACCCCTTTCTTCTAAACATGCTCTCCTTCTTTTCCTTAAAAAGGCCATCCACAGAGGATCCCCAGAATTTTTATTCCTCAGGGAAAAATATCTTAGATTGTGGCGCTGAATCTCAAGCCATTTTACAATCCCACGCCCACTGCGTGTTTTTTCTCAATAAATCTTTCGATAATGTATTCATTTTTGGCGCATTACTGCCTGGCCACAGCCATTGCGGATAATTACTGAAATTATTTATTACTTTTGCATTGATCGATATCCGCAAGACATGTGCATACCTTATAATAATATAATAATAGATATAAAGACACATTATATTAATCGTTTACGAAACTGGCAAAATGATTGCAAAAAACTTGATTTTGCTGCTAATGTAAGTTGAAAAAATATGTTATGTGACTGCGCGATCTTTTTCATACAAATGGACTTGAATTTGGATTTGAGTTCAAAATACCCTAAGAGTATGGATATTAGAGAGACGGCATGTGAAGTGTGCCCGCGCGCTCCAAGTGTGCCTTTTCGAGAATTTTACCCAAACGGCTTACATTGGCTGCTGGTTTTTGACCGTTTAATACGTTCCGACAGCAGCCATTTTACATGGTGACAGCCAATGTCAGCCATGTGGGTAGAATTCTCGAAAAGGCACACTTGGAGCGCGCGGGCACACTTCACATGCCGTCTCTCTAATATCCATACTCTTAGAAAATACCCAACAGAACTAAATAATTATTTTTTTTATTGATATGTATGGAAAATATGTAGTACGAATGTGTGCTACTTTATTTATTAGTGTAATAAGTAAGTCATCAAGAATTCAATTCAAATTATTTTACAGGCAACTTTGGCTACTCATAAGTCAATAATAATAATTGTAATAAAATCTACCAGGAAAATTGCAATATCGGAACGTTGTAGCTCGGAAAATGGGTCGGAAAATTCTTATGAAAACATTTATCTTTTTGATTTTGATGTGTGAAAAAAAAAGATATCTTATCGACATTTTCTCAAAGGAGTGCTGTTTGAAAACTTTAACGGTTATTTTTGAAAATAATAGAAGGCACCACTTCCGTTTACAACAATCCACACTTTACAGTCATAATACTATCAATATATATATATACATATCATTTTTTTTTCATTGTTTTTATTTCTTGCTAGAGCAATCCCGATGAGTTACAAAACTCATTTTAGGACAGGAGGAACTTACAATTCATAGGTAGGAGGTATTAGTTACAATTTTACAAAGGTATTTTGATATCATAATATAAGTTTTACATTCAGTACAGCATAAAAATAAAAATAAAGACAGGTTAAGTAGAAAAAACAACAAGAGAAAACAAGTAAAGAGAGGGAAAAACTGATAAGAGTATATAAGATAGAACAAAAAATGACAAGACGATTACATATTTTCATTTTTAAATGTAGTTAAAAAATATTCTTTTAAAGCATTGCTTTGCAATTTTTTATTATGCTGGATGTTTTTGTACATATCTGGAAGCGAATTATATAGTGTATAGGCAATATAGTTCAGAGATTTTATCCCATATTTTGTAGTGTGTGTTTGAGGAATGCGGATTTTATTGTTATTTCGAGTATTGTGGTTGTGGATGTCTTGATTGTAAATTGGCTTGGTGTTAGTATTAGTTGATTGTTGTGTAATTTGTAGAATGGTGCTTGTGATTTCATGTTTAGGAGGGATTGTGATTGGAAGGATACCGGAAACTGAATAGATGTCCCTCACATGAGTGTCCCATGGAAGTCCATAAACATTTCTGAGAGCTCGGTTTTGAACTACCTGCAGGTCGGCTTTCAATTTCTTTGAGGCAAAGCCCCATATACAGCAGAGATAGGAGAGGTGAGAGTGTACCATGGCATTGTAGACTGAAGTTAATAAAGGGATGGGTAGTAATCGTTGAATACATATCATAATACTATAATATCAAAAAGATAATAATACTATCAGAATCAAATAAAAATAAGCACTTTGATTGGCATAAAATTAAATTTCAAACGACTGATTGACGTTAGAACACGAATTTGTAACATATAAAAATTAAAATTTCTGTGTGTGGAAGGAAAAGTGTGTGGAAGAATTTAGTTTTTCCTGTGGGGAAGATTTTAATAGGGCATAAAGTCGTAAGACAATCGCAGTTATATTTGATGAAAAGCTAGAATTTGTAAACCATTAATCACAATCACATTACAAACACTAAAACATTATGATTTTTGGAGTAAACCATTAAAAACTTTAATCTACTTCCGGTCGTGGCCTATTTACGGTAGGACCTATTCCAATAACACCATTCACAAACAAATTTTGTAGCAACCTCGCCAATTCCTTGCCTATGGTTTAGCAAAAGAATATACCTATCAATGAAATCGACATTTTGAATATACGTTATTATTTCTGAAAATTTCAGTTTATTAGTAGATAGTATATATATATTTTTTTAATTTTATCGAATTGTAAACCACTGTAACGAAAGAAATTGTTGTTTGGAACCCATCTTCATTACTAACCCTTGTGTAAAATGTTAAAACAAAAAACTTTTATTTTTAATTTTACACAACTGATAAACATCCGTTTACTATCCAAAAGTTGTTATTTATCAGTTGCGTTTAAAATTAAAATACCTTTATTAGTAAAGGGGTACATATGAAATGTAAAAGCCCCATGGTCGTATAAAAGAGCATATAATACAATGATAATATTAACGGAAGATTGGTAGATATTTAAGGTTTTCCAAAGACAGGGTTGCGCGAAGCCTATGGTGCCCGAGTAACTTGCACCGAGTACGTAGGTAATGTATTTAGTGCGGGCCTCTGCAGAGATAGATATCACCTTAAATCACCTTTGCGGTTTCTTGAACAATTCAAAACCTTTACTATGTTTGATTCGTAAGATTATAAAATAACTTTAATAACACTAATAAAATCAATTAGGCGTATCAAATTGACTTAACTTAATTGCTATAAATATAAGTATTTATATTAGCTTTAACTGCTAATTGCATCGTTTCAAATGATGCAATTGGTTGAAAATAAAGTGCATTTAATAAATTGGTTTAATTGGATTTAAATTTGCAGTTTGATTTGCAATTAAAAAGTGATTATAAATTCAGATATAGAAAAATTAAGGATACCTAGTTAGTTTATTTTGCAGAATTTGTACAAGTCTTAATTTTTTTAAATTAAAACTCACGTTCTGTGAAAGTCCTATTCAAGTTGTTATGATTGAAGTACTGTTAAACAATAAACAACCAGCCCATTTTGGAACAATGTGAATTTGTCCAAACTCTGTGAAACAACAAACAACCTGTACTTTTTACAATTATTTCTGGCCTTTGCCGCTTTGGTCATAATTTATTGAATATATGAGACTCAAATTCGTTATTGGAAATTGAAAATGAGATACGAAGATAACAAGTGTTCAGTATAAATAACTTCATGCGCCACGCGACGACCTTAGCTGTCGCGGCCCTGCTCAGAAGATTTCTGCATTCCAAAGCGTTCACGATTCTCAACATATCCACATATTTATAACTTACCATTAGCTTAAAGCTAACATATTAAGGCCGGTAGTACCGGCTCAAAAAAAAAGAAGGACAAGAAGAGATACTTAAAAAAATACTTATAAAAGAAGGAAAAGAAGAGATTATTTTAAGTTTTCCAGAGATTATCTTAAAAATTTTTTTTTTTTTAGAATTTAGAAACTTAAAGTGTTTGAGGAACATATGTTATAAATATTACTTCCTCTCACTTTCTTTTCTTATTTTATATATTTTTGATGCTCTAGTTCACTAAGTTCAAAATCAATTCAATTTCAATTTGAATTGATTTTGATGAGATTAGTGAACTAGAGCATCAAAAATACATAAAATAAGAAAAGAAAGTGAGAGAAAGTAGTATTAAAATAGTAGTAAGTAAAATAATAGTAGAAAGTAGTAGTAAAATCAATAGTAAGATTTCATGAAATGGTTGAAAAGAATAAATGTTTATAATTTTAATTTTTTATTATTGAATTTTCTATTTATTTTCTACTTTCTTTTAATTTCTTTTCTTTCTTTTATCCACTACTGATTTTTTAATTTATTAATATCATCAAAATCTTCATTTATATATAATTCTTTATTATTGAATTTTCTGATTATTTCTCTTCTATACGTTTATATTATTTGCATTCATAAGTAACTTCTTGTATCAATTATCAATACTTTTTATTTTTTTTATATAAAGTGCAATATTTAAATAAAAGTCAATACAATAGACAAAATTACATTTAATAAATCTGCTCATTTTGACTGTCCTAAAACAGGTTAATTTCCTAGTTCGACAGCCGAAGATCT
The DNA here is from genome assembly GCA_951813805.1 of Limnephilus auricula. Lineage (NCBI taxonomy): Eukaryota > Metazoa > Arthropoda > Insecta > Trichoptera > Limnephilidae > Limnephilus > Limnephilus auricula. The sequence goes on from OX638401.1 coordinate 8,990,819, forward strand.
TTGTAATATGAAATATGTAATGTTTTTAAAACTAACAAATAATAAAAAAAATAAAAAATACAAAAAATCTGTAAAAAATCGGAATGCCGAGCCTTAACTATATTTATGATTACCTTACATTTTCTTATTTAGTTTGATACTACGTATTCAAGTTTCCATAGGGAAACTAACCAGTACCTAGGAATTACTTTACTGAATATAGGTATATACTCTTTATAGGATTAACCCACACTTCCTTTTAACTTTCCTTTTTTTATTTTATTGGAAGATCATTCTATCAACCACAAAGAAAGAATGTTAAAATATATTTAATCTTAGAATTTATGTATGTATGTTTGTAGGCATTTATGTACCTCCTACTTCCACATATATATATATGTATATATCCTAGTGAGACAGCCAGCGAAAAAGTTCCCGTAAGAAAGCTTTATATAGATACATAATTAAATCAACTTTATTACCGTGTAACCGTCCGTGGTCGAGTGGTAAGACACTTGACTCCCATTCGGAAGGTCGCGGGTTCGAACCCGGCGTGCGCAAATAAATTGTATTTGATTAATTTGTGTTATTTCACAATTAATTAATAAAAATAATATATGTTATATTTGCGGCACGTTCCAGAGTGGAAGATACTCTCAGTATCGCCCTGGTGTAAGACCACCATTCAGAATTGAAACGTTGCTTAATAATGGCTTTAGCCGGGTTTAGTGACTAGATCTGAATAGCCAGGTACTTTCCCACCTTCCTCTTCCCCATCTCCTTCCCTTCCCCACTTACCTTCAGCCTCACTACATACTCCAATTGGGGATGCCATAGTCTCACTGGCTCCAGAAGGTAGCAGTTGGGACTCTTGTGAGGAATCTCTATAAAATTTTAAAAAAAACCACATACGCAAAATAAGATTTTGGCACGCTATAAATTAAGAAAACAAAAAAAAATATTACGTCTCTCATCTAACCAGACATGTCAAATGTGTATAAACGGAAGCTGTCTTCGATGATTAATAGAAATATTATTTGTTTACTAGCAAAGATCATCAGTCATCATAAAGGCCATCCGTATAAAAAAACATCATTCCTGAATTTACAATAATAATATGTATCCACACCTACCTGTATGAAAAATTAAATGTTATCGATTAAGATGATAGACTTCGCTTTTCGGCCCATACAAAAAGGACGCCCTGGAAAAAACACTTTTCTACATCGAAAATTGCACAAAATGAATATATATTTTTTTATACTGCCTTCTAGAGGGTGAAAACTATGTTGGTATGTTTTCTAATTTTCGATGCGTTTCGTATTAACGTAAACATTCACTGTCAAACATGTACGATTTATCAAAAAATATTATTTAAGGAAAAAGTGCTGCTAACTCAACTCTCATAAAGAATTATAAAATTATAAAAAGCTACCGACGTAGCTTCTTCTTTCTAAAAAAATTATATTTTTTAAAATTTCAATTTCGTGAAAGTTTTGGTGTAGAAAAGTGTATTCTCCATAAACCCCTTTTCGAGCGATTTCTGTAGGTAAATTTGAGCGTTGTCTCATTCGCACATTTCGCATTCGCATGTATTGTAAATGTGCGTGAGCTTATTGTGAGCGGGACAGAATGACAGACGCGGGTGTTCCGCGTGTCGTTCAAAGTCTAGCCTCTTAAGCTTATCCGATATTAACAAAAAAGAAGAAGCGATTAATTATGATCACAACCGTGACAAATATTAAAAAAAAAATTATAAACAGGTTTTTTACAAAGATAATTATTGTTAACAATTTATTAGTATTAACATACTTATATCGTGCAATATATCACATTCTCAGCATGATTACATATTTTGTACCACCATGGCTAATATTTTTTTAATTAATTTTAATAAGTCGGTGTTTCATTCTATAGAAATCGATGTAACGTATATATGTTTTTTATAACATTTGAGGTTTGTAACCGTGAACTTTAGAATATAATTTTTAGAAGACCTTGCATAATTTATTTTGTTAGATATATTTTTTAAATTGTGGAGACTTTCCGGAAAGAAAGGATTGTTGCAAAAATGATGTTTTTATAAACGTAAGTTATTGAACCTTTCCAAACGTGATAATTGATAATGCAATCTTGGAGTTATTAGCTTCGTTTTGATCCCGAAGTATGACTTAATCGAGTATTTTTTGCTTAGTATTTTTATAAGCACAGAAAAAATAATTATTAGGCTTATAAAAATGCTTTAAAGTTCAAAATCTCCGATTTATGAAGCCCTTTTCGTTAGTGTTTTTTTTTTATAATGTGGAAAATTGAAATCTTTAGAAAATGATCTTAAAACATCCAAATATTTGTGGTTTAAATTGTCAAAATTAAATACTTAAAACAAGATTTTTGGCGATATTTTTTTCTTCAATAAACCAAAACAGGCAGCAGGTGTTAAACGGAAAATTAAACCGTTTCGCCATCTCACGTGATACATGACGTGGTGCATTGCCTTAACCCTATCGATCGATATAACCCTATATCAATACATTGACCAAATCCGTCACCGGTCAGTAGTTATCCACAAGTGCTAGCACAGTCAAGGTAACATATTGATAAGGGATATTTCGTCCGACGATTGACAAAAGCCTGCGTCATCGATCGTATGCGATCTTGGCAGTAACCCTAGCATAGTCGATCGATAAAACCCCTATATAAATACGAAACTCATTAAATTCGCCATCTATGGTCAGTTAGCAATAATTGCAAGCACAGTGAACATATTCATGATTTCGACAGTCGGTTGACACAAGTCGCCGTTTTTAGCCCTCCTTCCGGAGTGTCGGATAAGCTGTATATATACAGTTTTTTTTTTAAATAATGTCGTTTGTTACACAAAATAACTGGCTTATTAAAGATAGGCATATTCTGTCAGAAGGTCAAAGAATTTCCGCTTTGCAATAAAGTGGAATATTTTTTAATGTATCCAAAAACTAAAAACTGACATGATCGACCGGATCGCGAGGGAATGGGTGATGGAGACCTTCTGACCTCTCCAGCCGGACTCTCTCGGCACTCCTAAACATACTGACCCCCAGATTTCTACACAACCCACATACCTTTTTTCCTTCCCAGAACTTTCTCTCCTTCCTTTCCCTAAAAAGACCCTCCACACAGCATCCCCAAAGATGACCTAGACGCTGATGGAAATTGTTTTCCTCAGGGCCTCCTGTGTGGAGCTAATGTAAAAAAAAATGACGCCACAGTAATTTTGTTATTATTGAAAAAAAACTATTTTTCGCTTTCTTTATATGTGCCACATGCAAGATATACGTCAACACTGCTTGGCTGCCATTCATTTGGAATCAATATACAGCATGATCAGTTTCATCATCGTAGGTATGTACTGTCAGCTAACTATTATCTAGGGGTATTTTAAAAACATTAATATCTACCACATGACCTTCTTCGAGGCCTGTTATAACATTGAATAAAAATCACTCTTCCGTTTTTTTTCTGTTAAACGTAAGTATAAAATTAATAATGATAGGTTACAAAATGTACAAGGTAAAGCATTGTCGTTATTTTATTGCTTACGTATTTTATTAATAAGAATTTGCTGAAATGATGGTTAAATAATATTTATGGTCAATTTAAAAAAGCAATGGTGCATTTCAAATATTAATTGCAGCAGTAGTTGAAAGTTATTGTAACCCAGTGGCGGTTTGCGGGGTTGAAAATTGGGAAAGCATAAACATTTAGTATGTGTTAGATATGTGTACTTACACCAACCTTTTACCTAGAAAAAACAATGGAACACCTACGTCAAACTATAATAAAAATAGTAATGTGGAAACAGAAGATAGACCGTTATCTGCAAATTTGCCCTACTAAATTATTCCAATATCCAAGGTGCCTTACGCCGCACGCTATCACAAATAATCACAAAACCAAACAAAGCTTTGGTCTTTAGAGCGCTAGAGCTTATCGTATATGATCGCCTGTACTTTGGAGGTATTCGTTTTTTGAGGCAGGTCTCATACCAACCAACGCGTAACGTGTCGGCTACCATATATTTCGATTCTATGTGACTTTTCCTCTTCCCACCGGATACATGAAATCAACGGCTCTCGGAGGCGGGCCCTATCTCTGCCTCACTAAGGTATTATAGTACAGCGTTGTTGCACTGGCGTGATGAATTACATAATATAAAGATAACCGGTCGTAGTGAAATACTTTAATATACAAGGGTAATATTTAAATTGAAGCAACTTTAAGACTAATTCAATTTATGAATTGGTAACATTTAAATTAAAGTTTACCTATTTTAGAATGGTTTTTTTTTCTGGATGTTATTATTTCAGAATGAATGTCTGGATGTACACGTGAATCCTTTTCCCCTTTTTATCCTCTATCTTTTTGGGGAGGCACAGCCTACTCTTCCTCATATCACGAACCGCCACTGTTGTAATCATATAGAAATCGCTGATTTTTATCGCCTTGAAAATTTTGATTAATTATTCGCAAATCAATTACAACCAATAATAAAAGGAAACTTATAGAACATTTATGAATATCAGTCAATCAATCTTACAAAACAATAATTACGAAAAAAGTTATTACTGATATGCTTCGCTAAATTTAAACCTTGTGTTGTGACTTTCCTAAAAAAAATTTATTTTGACTCTTTCCACAATATCTCTACAGTTCAGCCATAGGATTTATAAAAATATATATATTACTAGCTGATTCCCGGCATGCGTTGCAATGCCACTTAAATAAAGAAATTGTTTCTCCATACGTGTCCTTACCCATTCGTCCCCGTTCCCCTTCCGCCACCTCTTCCCCACCCACGTCCCCTTCCCCTCCCGCCTTCCCTGTTCACCTTCCCTGCGTTCCCCCTCCCCTCTGCCACTGTCCCCCTTCTCCCGGATTCCCCTCCCCTACTCCCTCTTGCCTTTTTCTCACTAAATTCCCCTTTCACCTTCTCCGCCTTCCCTCTCCCTCGTCACCCCTCCTTCATTCCCCCGCCGCCCCTCCCGGATTCCCCTCCCCTTCCCGCCTTTCTTCCCTACCGCGAAATTCCTAAAATACACTCATTTTTCAAACAACTCGCGTGAGCCCTATTGCAATTTTTTTTGCAAATTTCATAACTCCATAACTCACCAATACAGCCATATTTTATATAGAAACCTTCACGGGCATGTCCACAACAACTCGCCAAATTTTTATCGCAATCGGATGAATAGTATAGAAAATATCTCTAAATATTATATCAAACGCGCGAACCGTATAAGGTACGAAGTTAAAACAGTCTTTTCGTTTTCTGAAATTGTCCATTTTTCTTATTTTTTCTTTCCATAAGAACCTATTACAAAGTATTAGAAAACTTTAAAAAAAAGATGAATGAAATAGGTAAAGTCATTCTGAAGATTTGCCGTAACCAGGGGAAATAGGGATTCATTTTTATTTATTTTTTATTTATATATTACAAACAATACAATACAAGATGATCCTTTGTCTGTCCAACTGGGAAGGATTCCCATTTTAGGATAGCCAAATTGTGTTTTAGTACATATTCTTACAATGGAAAGGAATGGCGATTCTGTCAAGACAAATTTTGAGAACATTAGTAGTTGCATTTGTAGTGACGGGATTGTTTCTTTTTCCTTGAAAGAATCGCCAAGATGTAATTATTTTACCAGGGTCATTTTGGATAACATTAGTAATTTCACACAGAACAGATGAATGGTTTCATTCGGGAGATAACAAGTCTGAGATTCTTTCCAGGGCATTTTGGAGAACATTTAGAATTGCATAGTTAGAATTTCCACATTTATAAGCTAGTATAAGACATAATATTATGAATCCTAAAGTACTATATTTTTTTTGAAATTCCTAAGATATATTTTTATATCTATATATTGACAGATTATGCTCCCAATGGACTACGTTGTGCGGCAGGTAAATGAAGGGGCGAAGAGAATGGTTATGTTAATCTGAATAGTGGATGAAAGACAAAAGCCGGTTGCGTTCAATACTTAGGCTTTTAAAAAAAAAAAGAAGACAGAATCGGCTTTCATGTTTCCGATATCAACTATGAATGCCTAGTTCACATGTAGTCTACCAAGTTTCTGGTCCATTCAGTATTTATGTCCATATTTCTATTCTTCATTCGAAACCGGATCACTACAACTATTTTATCTGAGCAGATTATTAACTTTGCACCTATACATTTTGCTCTTGCATAAATTTTCAAAAATGTTGATGTTTCTCTGTTGTCAAAATCCATAATTTTCGAGATCTTTTTAGATAATAATAGCTTTTCACAAATGAATTGAGTTTTCTAGTATTTATCGTGAATCATGACCAACAGTTTATTCAATGTGCATTTTAAAAAAACAGCAATTGTTCACATAAAACTATCACACGAAAAAATCTTTGCATTAACTCAATTTCCGTTTTTAAATATTTTCTTCACGTGGTTTTATACATTTTGGTCTTGAAGGAAGATAAGTTTTCATCCTGCACGGAGAAAAATGTTATTCTAAAATACGATCATTTTATCAATAAAAACGGTAAAAACGGGACTGAAGTTCTTACGAACAAATTAACAGGGTTTCAATGTTTATTGGCGGGAACATGTAAGAATAATTTGTTGGTATACGTAATTACGTACGTATACCAAAAAATTATTCTTACATTTTCCCGCCAATAAATATTGAAACACAGTTAATTTGTTCGTAAGAACTTCAGTCCCGTTTTTAACCGTTTTTACGAATAAAATGATCGTATTTCAGAATAAGATTTTTCTCCGTGTGGTTAAGATGTATTCTCGCGGTTTACAGCACTTCCAAACCTGTAAACCGGGACTCCGTTATTGCTGTGGATTTTGCGAATAAAAACTCTGGACTTACTAGATTCAAATTTATTTACACGAAAATAATTTTACAGTGAATTCACAAAGTACGGCGTAACAACGGAGGGGAGGTAGCGACCCGCGGGGATCGACGCTAAAACGAGAATAATTGCCCCGTCACGATGCGCAGCAGTAGGTTATTGTCCAGTGATACCAGTATCATAGCAGGTATGAGATGTTGTCTGGATGAAAAAATATTCGCAATGCGAAAATAATGTAGTCTTTCTATACGCTTCCCCTCCAGCTTTTTACGCGATGCAAGAAAAATTAAAGCATAATATTTTTAAATTAAAGTAATATTTCTACAGTGTCTTCGGACAATAAAGCACGATAAATTAATTTCTTCATTTAGTCTTTCTTGCCAAAACCAGATAGATTATGTTTAAAACATTTAATTTGACCATTTTAACCCTACCCCAAGCACGAACGATCTTGAGGAAGTGGTCAGTAAATTTCACTTTTTGGAATTTCACAATGTATGCATGCAGATCAGGCAAAGTAAAATATGTCGAATAATGTTTATACATTCACACCCATTATCCAACTGTTGTTTTTTTAACGTCAATCTGTCACTCTTTAAAACCCAGACCTTTTATCATGTCATCAACTGCGGCTTGTTTTGGCAATTTGCCAAAAAATCTCTCGCCAACATTGTTATCCAATTTATTTAGAGCAAAAATAATATTTTTTCTCGGATTAAATGGCACATTCATTTAAACAATCTACGTTTCAACACCAGAATAAAAATATGTTTAAAAGTAAACGAAATATATCGTGAATAATTGTTACTCACCGTGAATTCACAATTATTGAAAACATAGATTAAGATGATACCCGGTGGTGCAGAAATAGATTTTACTAAAATATTGCTGTCACTGTTGCTCTTACTCCACCGGATAATGAGCGAAAGGGACAATGCACTGACACCTAACTAAAATGGAGGTTTTGTATTCCCCACTTTTCTCCTCCAAAAGTGGACTGATTTTCAATTTTTTTTTACCAACTACATAAGAAAAAACTATTCTATGTCTGTACGTTTTGCTTTTTTTAAAAAAACATTGTCTGGTTTGTATACTGAACATCTTTTGACGGCGTTTAAACCAGTCAATTTTATTGATTTTTGGAAGGTCATACATAACTTCTATAAAAAGTAACTTATCAAAAAAAAACAAAAAGTATCGACACGCTAGTAGTTGATATCTATTTTATGCAAAAACAATATTTTCTCTAGGGTTAAAATCCAGAGAGATAAATAGGGAATACGTTTGTATGGAAAAATCACCGCCGGGTATCCTCTTAACGACGTAACACGATCAAGTAAATTAGATACTTGAGTCGGGCCATGTCAAGAATCAGAATAATAGAAGAGTATGTATGAGAAGATGTATGAATGTGAATGAGGCAAGGAGTGTGTGCCAAGACCGGGTTGTTTGGCGGTCCGTCCTCTCTGCCTATCCCTGCGGGGAAACGGCGTGATGGTTAATTAGTTAGATTACCGATTTGTTTTATTTTAACCCTATATTATTATGAGACATATATTCATCAAAATCCTAATGAAAGTTATAGGAAATGTTTTTAAATTTACGTTATACTCTTGACTTGAGCCATTTTATTATTTTAATTTCTTTAACAATTATTACTTGTGCATTGGCTCCACAAGAAATGTATTTGTGTGTCCAAATGTAAGTACATGTAAGCATATACATATATATGAATACGGTGTGCACATATATGCATATATGATTATGTGTGTATATTTGTGTGTGTATGTATGTATGTCTGTGTGTGTGTATATATGTATGCATTTTTCTTCCTAATAACTGATTTCGATCCTCCTTATTTTTATATACATATTTGAAATTAAATTGTATCATTATCATTAGTATCATATTAATCATTATTACATAAAGAATATTGAGATGAATGTTGTGCTCACCTATAATTGGAAACATCATTACAACCATGTATAAATGTAAATTACTGTAAAAATTATGTGATGTATTCTGTTGGCGAGCCAATAAATAAATAAGAAAAATAAAAAATAAAAAGTAGCCCAATTAGATAAGCAATTGACTTAAGCAATACAAACCTTATTAGATGTGTGCTCATTAGTGCATATGTTTTTGTATACACTTCCGGCAGCCAAACGTCACTGAGAAACAAACATTTTCACTCCTACTTAGAATGCCGAAGAGGAACGCAACGCATGCCGGGTACTCGCTAGTAAGATATGAAATAATTATATTTTTGCAATGCGTAATAAAAATTTGAAGAAGTAAGTTTATTTGAAGAAACTGCCTAGTTCGGATTAGAGATAACAATTTTATTTTCATGTTCATAAATTGTCTATATCTATAATTTTTGTTACATCTTATCCACTTATTTATTTTTCTCTTTGAGAAATAGTTCATCAGTACATATTATTTTACTTTTTATTATTTACTGTGTATTTAACGTTGATCACACTATCCATATCACAGCAGATGCATAATATAGATACACATCTGGTGATGAATGCTGTAAAGCTGTTCGAAAAGTTGGATAAAGAAGGAGGTAGCGCAACAAGTCATAATACGACAAAAATAAATCACGATAATACTTCTGGCCGTGAAAACCTCAAAACATGTCTATAGTGTGGTTATTTTATTTTCTTCGTGATTTTTCTAAAATATATCCTAATACTTGTGGAAATGTATAAATTCGTTGGAATTTCATTGATAATTCTTGGAGGTTAATGTTTGGTTGAATGTGCTTTTTAGACCCAGACAATTATCAAATTATATTTAAAAATTTAAATATCATAATTTATTTCTTCATTATTACAAAAACAGGTTGGAATAATATATTTTCTTCAGAGATTTCTTCAGAGAATTTCAATATACAAGATGGCGCAAAAGTCATCACCCTATTAGAAGATGCCATATTTTTTGCAAATGGCGGCAAATGTCAGTTCTGCTTTGACATTTGTAAATTAAACAGATACAAAATACATGTAAAAAAGACATGAATCGTTATACCCCTCAATAACGTGGAACAAATGTTTTTTTGATTGACAACGACCATTGCAAATCACCAAAATTCGTTTGGTTAGTTGCACTAACCGGCAAGATCATCCGACTTAACCGTTACAGACTTCTTTTTGTGGGCTTTCTTGAAATCACAAGTCTATGTCAACAAGCTTCAGACTCTTGAAGCCCTTAAAAGTAATATCAGTTAAGAATGCGAGAACCTATCGCCGGTAGAATGATGGAAAATGCCAATAATCGGGCCCGTATGATCACAATTCTGGTGGCGGCCACTTGGCCGTTATAATTTTTTTGACTTATAGAAAAAAAAATTAAGACATCAAATAAAAACAATCCAAAAGCAGAACGAAATTTTTCATTCATAAAAAAAATTATAGTCAGAGAACATCGGGTGACAATTTTTGCGCCACCCTGTAGGTACAATATAAGAGTTAAACGTTTTGAAGTGAACATTAAATATAAGATTTATTAATCATTTCCATAAACACAATGAAGTTCAGAAGAATTACAAAAAAAATATTCTGGGATTAGTGCTAGAAGTACCTATAAATACAGAGGCCCTAGTACACACGATCGATAACGATCGAGAGGATAACTATCGGTAACTTATCATCGTTCCCTAGCATGACTACAGATCGCCAACGAATAAGTGACAGTTCAGATTGACTTCGACAATACCTGTTGTTTATACATTAGCGATGTGCAGTCGTCCTAGGGAACGATGAGAAGTTACCGATAGTTATCCTATCGATCGTTAGTGTATCTACTAGGGGTGCTAGCATGGTCGATCGATATGAAGTTACCGACCGATTGTCGGTAACTTCTCATCGTTCCCTAGGACAACTGCAGATCGCTAACGTACAAACGACAGTTGATATCGAATATATTAAGGACACTTAGTCATTGTGAACTGTCACCTATTCGTTTGCAGTTGTCCTAGGAAACGAAGAGAAGTTACCGACAACCGATTGTCGGTAACTTCATATCGATCGACCATGCTAGCACCCCAGGGATGAAGATTGTTTGTCAATTTCTTGGCGTAAAAAACGCTTCATCAATATTTTGACTTCTACATTATATAGGCCACAATCCAGAACACCTTATACAGGTATGCATTGCATTCAAAAAAGGAAAACCTAAATCTCCACTCGACTCTTCTCTGAATACAACGTCTTAAACATACGGCAACTCCATCTAAAATTTACACTAACTCATTTCTTGTTTAAATATACGAAAAAACCCTCTTAGATCACAATTACACCACCAGAACAATAACAAACCGAAACTACAATGTACCTACACTACATACTACGTCAGCTCGAAGACACTTTATGTACCTAGCTCCAAAAATATTTAACCTTCTCCCCGACAACTTAAAAACTGAAACCCAACCCCATAACTTTAAAAAACAATTATCTCTATGGATCGTCACACTTAGGAACTATGATATATAATCTTTTTTTTACTTAAATTAATTTGTATAACTCTAATATCTATCAATATTATAATTAACCTATTATTATAAATTATTATTATCAAAATATTTAGAAACCTCGATGTATATTATTTGTAATTTAATTTAATTTAATTTGTATAATTTAGTAAATTATAATTCAATTTATCAACCATCATACGATGTAACTTATAAATAAATTATTATTTATCTGTAACCCACATTTCCATAAATTCATTGTCATATTATCCGTAAACTACACTATCATCAATTATTTTATTATCTGTAACTTCGTTAACATAAATTCAATGTTATATTATCTGTAAATTTCATCTATCAATTATTATTTTATCTGTAAATTTCATTGTCATAAATTCCTTGTTATATTTATTACCTGTAAACATCATTATCATCAATTACTATATTATATGTAAATTTCATTATCATAAATTCATTGCTGCATTAACTGTAAACCTCATTATCATAATTATTAAATTATCAGTAAACGTACTTCATTACCCATATAATCTGCATACTTCACCCGCCATAACACAGGGACATTCCTAGCATGGCGGGCGAAATAACACAATATGTACACTATGTATAAAATTCTTTAATAAATAAATAAATAAAATTACCAAAACTGACATAGCCACTTCGAGCATTAACCCCCAGAACTAATCTACCACGTCGCTTTCAGCAGGGGTCGTACAGAGAGGGTAGATGGCCATAGAACTAATACACTCCTCATTACACATTATAAAATTGGTTTTATTCATCGATGGTATCTAGAAATCGCTAAAATGCCGGTCATTGAAAGAAGGGAAACGCAGGAAACTCCACCTTTGGTAAGCCACGTTTTTCTTTAAAAAAAATCAAACGTCACTTCAGAATTTTTTTGTGTCACATTTTATAAGTTTACAGTAACAATTCTTTCAGATTTTGGTAGTCTATACAACTGTTGTTAATAATAATATTATTTTGTAATAGAAACTCGTAAACAAATAACGATTAAAAAAAATATATAATAATTTTCATTGGTGGCCACCGGTGGGCCAACGGCCAACTAAAGGATGGATTAGGTAGGTACTGAATATGAATGAAAAAATGTTCAAAGAACCGAAGCTAGCAGTCCATAATGGAGTTTGATACTAACCGGAAAGATGAAAGTAAACGAAAGTAAAGTTAGTTTGACGGCCTCCGTGGTCTAGGGATAAGGCTCTCGACTTGCAATCCAAAGGTCGCGGATTCGAATCCTCGTGTGAGAAGGTAAATTGAATTGAAGAAGAAAAAAGAAGGTAAAACTGATTAATGTGTATTATTTCACAATTTATTCGTTAAAAAATAATACATACTATATTTGCGGCACGTTCCTGAATGGAAGATACTCCCTGATGTAAGACCACCATTCAGAATTGAAACGTTGTTTGGAATGGCTTTATCCGTGTTTGGTGACCAGATCTGAACAGCCAGGTACTTTCCCTCCTTCGTCTTTCTCAATCTCCTTCCCCTCCCCACTTCCGTCAGCCTCACAACATATTCCAACTGCGGATGCCATAGGCTCACTTGCTCCAGACGGGATCAGTTGGGACTCTTGTGCAATATTAAAAAAATTACGTTTCAAGTGTTGAGTTGTCCAGTCACCCTAGTTTTGTAGTATATTTTATTTCAGTGATCTCTGTCTATAGAACTATTAATCCATCGTTGATTGTGAACCAAGCATTATAAATTTGTTTCGATTTCTCTTTATACTGCTGGTTAAATATATAATATGTTGATTTATAATTTTGTACCAAAGTAATGTTCACATTCCGGAAAAAAAACTTTTTCGACCTCGAGTATTTGCGTTGACCTGCGATCGCAATTCTTCCAATAAATATTCTAAATCTGATCAATATTTTAAGGTAAATTATTGAAGTTTCCTCTTTCCATTGGTTTTTACCTAAAAATTATAACTTCTTAGAATAATAAGTATCGGTTTTTATGCATTTCCAGATTTTCTCAGCGTTTTCCTATATCACTGGAAGGAAAATCCATTCCATAAGAACGTGTATAATTAAATGATTTAATTTTTATTTACAAATAAACATTAATAACCACAATTTAAAGATTCTAATTAAATTGACCATAAATTGACTCATTCCGGTAAAAACAAACAACAATGTAATTATTGTTTCTCATCTTATATCAGGAAAACAACTCGTAATTTCGACATTAAAATCAAAGAACAGATTTCGCTAATCCTTTCATTACAGATTATCATGGTTTTGAAAAAAAATACAGGATTAAAAATATTCTTCATATTAATGTAAAATAAAAACGCTTAGATAACTCGGAAGTCTTAGAAATAAGGAATCCCTTAATAATAACAAGTCCATTATTTTTTTTTTTTTTTTTTCTTTATTCATTAAAATGTTAGTTACATTTTTTGGATTTTACGACCACCATGATGCCCGTGTTGTAGTGGCCAATAAACAAAAAATATTATCTTAAAATCCCATATTCGACATGTTCCCTTTCACCTTCCGTTCTATCTCCAACCCATTCTTCACTAATCTTTATTCAAGCTCCCACTTCCACCTCAACACTTAGTAAAGTTTTATGTTCACCCATTGTTTTGTAATGTCAAGTTAGAATATTTTGCCCGAAAGGAACGGTTATTCCGAAACCGGTCAGCGTATATAAAAAATATATGTTGTGGTTCAAACAGAGAAATATTGTTTAGTTTATTTGTAATGGATAACCATTATCAGTCGGTCAGTAACAACCTCGCAAATCACAAAACAAAAGTCTTGTCTAGTATTTTTTTTTTAATAATATTTTTTTTTATTCAACGCCCAGGGGGCTTTTACATGTTAGTTAGTACACTTGTTACATTTTGTTAAAGGAAAAAAAAATGACATTTTGTTGCTAATAAAAATTACACACAAGTTATATTATAAGTTATATCTTATCGCTGTATTACATACAGCGATTAGATAGATTAACAATGTAATGGTACTATCACACTAAGCTCAAATCGTTTTTTTTTTTTTTTTTGAGTAGCCTATGTCACCATATCGCTCGTCATACAATCCCATACAGAGCTGTCACAGATAGGTGATATGTTATAAATGTGGGTGGGGCGAGGACGATAAGCCGTGACCTGCTATTTGATATGCCAGGCGATATTTGAAAATGATGCTTCGCCCTCTCTTGTCTGCGGCCGGAGAGGGGCTCAAATCAATTAGGGAGATGTGTCAAGGTGATAGATCCCTTGTGAAGAAATGATAATCCGTGCTCTACCACTCCCAATCTAACAGATGCAGGTGGGAGCATGGAATATCATTTCCTTGAACGGGATCTGTCACCTTGACAGCTGACAGCCGCGTGACTACGGCAGCTCCCTGATTGATCTGACCCCCTCTCCTGGCGTAAGAAGAGGAAAATTATAACTTCGTCTGATATTGCAACATATAATCTGTATAGTCCATGCTTGATACGTATAGCATTATCTGACATAGGCATAATTGTATTTTTTTACCAAATGAAACAAATAACTTAGTTTTAAACCACTTTATTTTTATTTTTATATTTGTCGACCGGTTTCGATTGGACTCAATCTTCATCAGGACAATAAAATAAACTAAATCATAATACAGAGAAACAATATAAGGTAAACAAAATAGAGAGAGAAAGCAATATATGGGAGAGGAAAAGAACATCATAGACTGGTTGGTGGTGGGGAAGGGGGCGGGGTAAAGGAAGGGTGGGGGTTCCATAAGGAGTAAGGGAACAACTTTAAAATTGGACTGTTGGTTAATTCTAGTAGTTTGTTTAAAATTTGGCAATTATTTTTATTTGATTTTGAAATTTCTAAAGCTTCTAAATTATTCAGGCAAATTCCTATTTTATTTTTATGTATTATTTGGACTCCCGTATTTTTATTAAATGTGTGGTTAGTATTAATTAAATGTATTTTTTTAGGTGGAGAAATAAAATAATCGGTCATTCAGCCGGCGACAAAAGGTAATGAACATTATCATCGATAAAATGAATTAATATGCGACCTTGCAGTGCAAGGTATTTAATAGGCGTGGTGAAATCTACATAGCCGCCGTTTAATAAATCTATTTTTATGGCCCGTAATGTATGCGGGCTCGGCCACAAAACTTGTATCGGCGCGAATCCTCTTCTCTTTTATGTTACGTCTTTAGAAAGGAATTTTAAACGCTTTCGAGTACAAAATATTATAATATATTTATGGAAAACTGGCAGATAATGCATTTTTAATTCATGTACCTACCTGACATGTGCAAACCGTTACATTTTATGACCGATCTATTTTATTGGGTAACCGGTCTACTGAGTGAAAACTTTTTAAATGTATGAATATTTAGTACAAACTTTTCATCGGATGTTAATTCCTCATATGATAATTCATCATGTCTCTGATAACTGGGATTTTTAACCCCGGGTTAGGTGAGGTTAGATTAGGTTAGGTTATGTTAGGTTAGGTGAGGGAGGGGAGGCGCGGAAATGGAAGGGTAGGTTAATGTGAGTTAGTATCGTGAGTAATAGTGAGGAAGTATCGTGTCTTAATAAATTTACTATGGGAATTCAGATGCTGAGATCTCATAGTTCGATTACACGTGGAACCATTTTATTGAAAGCTCAGTTGCACAACGATTTAGGAATGCAATTACATTGTAAAGGCGGCATACATTAAGATGATAGACTTCGCTTTTCGGCCCATACAAAAAGAACGCCCGGGAAAAAACACTTTTATACATCGAAAATGGCACAAAATGAATATTTTTTTTTTATACTGCCTTTTAGAGGGTGAAAACTATGTCGCTATGTTTTCGAATTTTCGATGCGTTTCGTATTCACGTAAACATTCACTGTCAAACATGTACGATTTATCAAAAAATATTATTTAAGGAAAAAGTGCTGCTAACTCAACTGTCATAAAGAATTATAAAATTATAAAAAGCTACCGACGTAGCTTCTTCTTTCTAAAAAATATATTTTTTTTTAATTTTAATTTCGTAAAAGTTTTGGTGTAGAAAAGTGTATTCTCCGTAAGCCCCTTTTCGAGCGATTTCTGTAGGTAAATTTGAGCGTTGTCTCATTCGCACATTTCGCATTCGCATGTATTGTAAGTGTGCGTGAGCTTATTGTGAGCGGGACAGAATAACAGACGCGGGTTTTCCGCGTGTGGTTCAAAGTCTAGCCTCTTAACAGGGGGAAGGGTCCAGTAAAATCGCACCAAATCTCATTTAAACCAGGGGGGGGGGATCAATAGATATCTCACGTCAATTATAATAATAAATATATAAAAATATATATTTATTATTACAGAGATTGTAAAAAAAAATTGTTTCACTTCTGTTGAAGTGTCCCATTTCGCCCGCTGTTGAATGGCTGTTATGAAAAACATTTATTTCTAGAATTCAAATTAAAAGAAAAAATCTCACGTGAAGGGGAGGGGGAGTCCCACCAAATCTCACTTAATCTCACAAACTGGGGGGAGGGGTCTACATTTTTTTTTAAATCGGCTCACGTAGTTAATGCATCTCCCCAAAGTTCCTACCTACCGACGGAGGACGCAATGTTTGGTGATTATATTTTTATTTATGAAATCAAACGGATCCATCCACTCACGGGACAACTGAAAAAAAAACATTTGGCAACTCAAGTCGCTATCCTGTGTATTTCAATGGCAGTCCGCACACACCAGGCAACTTCTCAAAGACCGGTTGTCACGGCGACGCAACCCGTTACTCGCATTTCAGTTGCATGGTTGCGCCTCACGAACTGTCAGTTTTCGAATAATTTGCGATATGTCCGCTGCAGTTGCTAACCAGTTTTAGTTTGGTTTAGGTTTCTCCGTGAGCTTAAAGGACCTTAATCGAAGCATACTAAATTGAAATTATTTGAAAGCGTTCGTTTAGGACGGTTTGTTTAAAAAATTTGAACAATTCGTCAAATATTTGAAATTAATTTTCATGTCCTGTGTAAGTTCTCTGATTATTTCAGTTTTATAAAGCAACTGGCCTATAATGATGTAATAACATAACTTGAATAGAACTTACACAGTGGCAGAACGTGAAAATTAGTTTAAAATATTTATGGAATTGTTCAAATTTCAAACCGTCCTTACAAAACTATTGTACACTTTAACAGTTTTAAAGTTTTTTCAACATCCCTTTAGATTAAAAATTTTATTTTTTTAACGTTACTTGTATGTTAATATCGAAGATTTTTTTATGTGAATTCCGCTCGAGAGTCCCAATTGCTCCCATCTGGAGCCAGTAAGACTATGAAACTCCCAATCAGTGTACGTTGTGAGGATGAAGGTTGCGGGGAGGGGAAGGAGATGTGGAGGAGGAAGGTGGGGAAATAAATGTGGGGATTATACTAGGTCGATACAAATATACCTTATTTTATTTTAAATGATAAAATTGTGAAAAAACAAAACAAATCAAATAAAATTTACTTCCGATTGCAATTTAATTGGATTTAAACCCGCGACCTCCGGATTACTAGTCGAAAAATTTACCCCTCGACCTCGGAGGCGGTCAATAAATTGAGGTCATAATAAATGCCGTTTATAGAGTATTTGTTGTGAAAAATATCCAAAGGTGGCAATATTAGATATTAATGTGTTTTTTTTTTCTTACGTGGGGTATATTTCTTTGGTTTTGCGTGTGATTTATATTGATTGATAGTCAGTTTAGTTAAATAAATAAATTACATATAGTCAAAATAGGCCCAGGGGGACAAGATTATTAATGGATACGACAAGTGTGTAAAAATCACATAGGTGTTTAATTTATCGCTAACCTATAATATGATAAAATTCCAACTATTACGATCCGTGATCACTATGTGCAGTGGATATTTAGAGTATTTCCATTTATTGATTGGTGCTCCTTCAAATAAATATAATTAAATCGCAAGAAACAAATTACCCAGCAAAAACCTCTTTATTATTCGCTCGAACTTGCTAGACCGCATCTGTAGGAAGGTAAACCCCAACATCTTTTATTTTTAGCGTATTTCCACAGAATAGCTAAGAGCGATTCGTGGATACGAGCATCACTCAACAATATTTTGTACCCAGGATGGCACAGTGAAATCGATAACTTTACAACATCGGATCGATAGGCGTAACTACAGATGATTTTATACCCTTTTTCTGAGCACTGCCGCACTGTTGATAGCCAGACCGATATTGACAGAGAATAACAAAAGTGCTTTATACCACACTACTGAATTAAATACTTCTTTAGCTCCATCCATATGTATGTCCATATATATGTTTATATGTATAAAATATATGCATGTATTAATTTTCTACAAATATTTACTTAAATTTATTATCATTCGCCTCACCCGATCAAGCCGGGCGCATCGACGTCCGCTCCCCCGCGTTTGGCGCGTCACTGGTATTTCAAAATACTGACTAAAATATTTCATGCACTGGCTGTGAGAGGAAGAGAGAAAGAAAATGTACGCGTGCACTGCTCTCTCTTGCTTCTACAGTGAGCCCGTTCGCCTCGCAACGCATTTCACTTTTCGTTACACATTCGCCAGTTTACCCCTCAAGTCTAGCGTGCGTAAAGAAGTATTTACTTCAAAAATCGCTATACGATGGTAACACTGGCGATTCTATCTATAGATTTACTACATTCCTAAATGTTAAACGACTTTGATCCAACTAAAAAGTACTAATAAATTGAATATTTGTAATTGAAATTGGCGCTTTGTGTGATCTTTTCGAGACTATATGGGAGTTATTAGTTAATGAGGTATATATATATATATTTCAACCACTTTCGTTTCTTCAAGATTGAACGGAATAAATTGATGGCGACTTAGATGAATAATTGTTTAAGTCTATGAATCACATATACGATTTCTTTCAATGCTAAGTGCTTCGTTAAGTCACCCCCTTTCATTAATAAGCCAGTTATTTTGCATAACGGACGATATTATTCAAAATATTTTCTATATTGACATCCCTTCTGATACTCGGGAGGTCGCACTAAAATTTATCAATCGACGCGTCGCATCGGTCGGAATATCTCTCATCAACTGTTGACCGTGCTCGCAAATATTGGTAACTGACCATTTATGACGGATTTAGTCGATATCGTATTGATATAGGGTTTTATCGATCGTCCGTGCTAAACCGGTAGATACTACGTAGGCTAAAATTCTTCGAAAATTACAAGAAAAGGCAAATGATGATTTTTAGGGGTTACTGTCCAAGTAATGACCAAACTGAGATAGCACCATATTTTTCTTTCAGCTGCACGAGCTCATTAAGAATACATTTGTGGTCAGTTAATTGATTGCATTGTATTCGCCAAATTAAATTTATTTCGCTGCATTCTTCACAGACAACGTTTGCCATTCATTTTAAAGAAATTAGGATGCTGCTTTAGCTTGCGGGTCTATCTGTAGGTAGGGTTACCATTTAGAAAATTAAAAAGTCCTGGCAAAAAGCCTGACAGTCCAAAAAAAGTCCGGAAATTTTAATCAGATAATGCAAATACTTTACATACACTTCGTACTTCTGCCTGTTGTTATCGATGATGTAAGGCTATTCGATGAAATAACAGCCGTCAATTCATTCATATCCCAACCAAACGATGCATTTTTTAGTATGATGGTCCATAAAATGTGGGTTACCATTTTTACAAACTTCACAATCGCCAGATTGCTTATTCTATTAAGTATTTGCGAGTTCATTTTTGCTATCCAAGCTGAAAATGCAAGTGTAGAAAGAGTGTTTTCTCTAATGGGAGCACAGTAGACAAAAGCGCGTAATAGATTATCTGTACCGTCGCACTATGGACGGAATGGAGAAAAAACCCGAATTAAGTGGTTTTTGCAAACGTTATAATTTTAAATACATTTATTTTTTTTAGTATAGAAAAATAGTTTCTGCATTTTATGTGTTTATTTAAATATGTCAATAGCGCTTGATAAAAGTTTGTCAACGCTGCAAAGTGTGTCGTAAATTGGATGTTTGGCATAGTTTTTTTCAGTTCGCTCCTACGCATGAGCAGAGACGGTTGTGTATTGAGTGACGTTTGGATATATTTACAAAAGTTTGTTACGACTAACGTTTCTCAATGTATTCTTTATTTAATTTATTAGACTATAAATCAATATCACGTGTATGTGAGATTTGAACTAACATCTAATTTTCTGCTATTTTTGTATTTTTTTGCTGTTAAAATGCTTATTTCATTTAGCGTTTAGAAACAAAACATCATTTGTTCCCATTTGTGAGTATATACGTATTGTAGACTAAAGTCTCACCTTTTATGTCATATATAAATTGTGTTCCTTTTTTGTCCTTCCTTGAACAATTTTGTTATTTTCAGGAAGGTCTATATGCATTCCCCGTGGAGAATTATTCGAGGCATTAAAAGAACGGGGTATATTAAATGCCACTTCCGTGGAATCAAATGAGTTTTTAATTAATTATATAATACAAAAATACCACATAGTGGTAGGTTCGAACATTTTGAAGGTTTGCAACTCACTGACAAACAATAACTGGACACAAATGTGCTATTTATCTAAAGCTAGGCCCAAATACATGAATGATCTCAGTAAAGTTGTAAATCTAGAGTGCAGGGTTAGCACGTTTCATTTGGTCTGTCAACGTTGCATGCACAAATTAGATTTTTTGAATGTCTATTGCACATTTCATATCGTCTCGAAATTAAATCATGGCAAGTCCGTGGACAAGAAAATTAACTAAAAGTTGGATCAAGAAAGAGAAACATTATTAATGAGTTCAGAGTTCAGAGAAAAAAATATCGTACTGGTAGATATGCCAAAGCAGGGCTTCGGTAGTACCAATGATGTCAATACTGCCCATCGATTTTTTGACAATCATATTCTGTCTTCGGAAATAACAGGTATCGATGCGAATTTTATAGTAATGTCCAGTGGATATAAGTGGATATGTCATCGACGAAAATAGATTCGAACAATATGCTTTAGACACTGCCTGGCTTTATGTACGTCTATATAATTGGTACCCCATGCCGAAAAGTGTTCATAAAATCCTAACACATGGTGCGACAGTAATGATATTATTTTTACTCCCAATTGGAGATTTACAAGAATCGAGGCATAAAGAGATAAGGTACTACCGAGAACACCATAGCCGAAAAGTTTCCAGAACCAGCACCAATCAATATATATATTCAATAATTTGTTAATCTCATCAGACCCTGTAATTTCCTCTATTCGACCACTTAATAAAAAAAAGGTTCTGTTTTACCTACGGAAGTTTTAAGTCTACTAAGAATTCCGTCCAATGACTCTGGAAATTTGAGTTCGAGATTTTTGTGTTCATAGATCTGAATTATAATATGTAAAGTTTAAAATTAATATGTTTTATTTTCCTAGATATTTTTTATATCTTCAAAATGTATTATTTTGTTGTTGTAAATTTTTACGCAAGAGTAAATTATTAATTTTTACTTCAAAATAGTTATAATTCATTAATAAGATCAACAACAAAAAAATTGCATCAATATTTAGCCAGCAAACAATTAATTCGTGTTTTTTCTGCATTCCGTCCACCGTGCGTCGGTCAGATCGTTGTTGATGATTTAATACAACCTTAAAACTATGAGCTGCGAAGAATTCTATAAGAAAACTTTGAAACTTTGAGCTGCTCCGTCAAGTATCTGGCACTGAAAAAATATTATTGTTAAAAAGATTTATATCTTGTTTTTAGATGAGTGGGAAATTAATAAAGATTAAAGACTTATTTGATATTACTTGTGTAAGTTTTATTACTCATATTCAATCTAAACCAAAAAATCCGCACCAATTAAAGGGCTGGATAAAGTCCGGACAAAAGGCTAGAAGTCCGGACATGTCCGGATGGTAACCCTGCCTGTAGGTAACCTGCAGTCTAATGTAAAAGTAATTATTCAAATGACGATTACTTTTTGGTAATAAAATATAAGCCTGTCTATTTAATCCATTTCTTCAAACATACATAGGTATAGTAGTTTCATACCGGCCTGGCGTTAATGCAGAAATCGTCAAAATAGGCGAGTTTAAGGTTTAAAAAAAGCGGTATGTCTCCCCGCTGACGCCTTTCTCTGTCGTACGGATGTTTTACTTATCTTTCTCTTTCGCTTACGGTCATTTTATAATCTTATACCTGCGCGAGAATGGATCGTATCAAGTTAAGGTCGGCATCGAAGTTTTTCGGTTACTATAAATGTATAAATACATCATGGAAATTGCAGATAGACCACAGGCTAAAGCGGCCCCAAAATTATTTAAGAGGGTAATTACCATGGTACCACGGCAGAGAATACCGGAAATTAGACATTTTTAAATCAAATTCTAGACGTATTGACTCTTTTTTACAAAAAAACATAAATTGATGATGGAAGATTGTTATTTTATCAGGTAAACGCATTTCATAAACTTTGAAAAACTAACTTTATTTAAGGTTATACCGTTGGCCGTTGAAAGATTTGTTCAATTTTCAAACGAAATTTTGTATTATACAACACAAATTTCAAATCATATAATCATACAGCAAAATAACTTAATACATAATCTAGTAAACACATTTTTCAGAATTTTAATTTTAGTTCAATTAAAATTATTAAAAAATAAATCTGAAAACGTGTTTTGTTACGAAAATACCTTTTACTTAAGGTCTTACAAACTAAAATATTTCAGATTTTTTTTACAAACTTATTTTGTTTAGACATTATTGAAAAATATGAATACTTGTGATGAAAAAATACTTACAAGAATTACACGATATTTAATAATTTTTCATCGGGCGTTTTGAACATTTTTATTGCTTACTTGAATGTGGGTATATATTAAAACAAGTTTTGAATGATGTTTGGTCCTTTCATATGAAATTGGCGTTTTGGCAACTTTGATCTCAAATATCTTCTCTTTGGTTAGAAATTCCAAATTCAAATTTATACAGCTATTTACTCGTGTATTTGTGTTTCGAAAATTATAATTCATTTGTTTTTTCCTTAATTGTTTTTTTTCTTTGCGTCACTTAGTTTACAAAATGAAAACTTGAAATATCGCGTTATTTACGAGTACGAGTTCCACCGTGGCACCAGTGCTGCAGAAATGGCTCGAAGGATTAATGATGTGTATGGCGACGGTGCCGCAAAAGAAAACACAGTGCACAACACAGTGCGTTTTTGGTTCCAACGTTTTCGTTCTGGAAATTTCGACCTGCAGAACAAGCCCCGGGGACGGCCGGAGACCAACGTTGATAATGAAGAATTGAAGGCTATTGTGGAAGCGGATCCATCGCAAACCACGCTCGAGTTAGCTGCAGGCTGCGGTGTTAGTGATAAAACTATTTTAATCCACTTGAAGCAAATTGGGAAGGTGAAAAAGCTTGAAAGGTGGGTACCTCACGAATTGAGTGAAGCAAATCAACAAACGCGCGTTGACTGCTGCGTTGCATTACTCAACCGGCACAATAATGAAGGGATTTTAAATCGAATCACTACCTGTGATGAAAAGTGGATCCTGTAAGATAATCGGAAGCGCTCATCGCAATGGCTGAACCCTGCCGAACCAGCCAAACCATGCCCCAAGCGAAAATTGACCAAAAAAGTAACTTGTGAGCGTTTGGTGGACTAGTGCTGGTGTCGTTCACTACAGCTTTCTTAAATCTGGCCAGACGATTACGGCAGATGTCTATTGTCAGCAACTGCAAACGATGGAAAAGCTAGCCGCTAAACAACCGAGGCTGGTTAATCGCTCTAGGCCACTGCTGCTTCATGATAACGCTAGCCCACACACTGCACAACAGACGGCTACCAAATTAAAGGAGCTTCAATTGGAATGTCTAAGACATCCACCGTACTCTCCGGACCTTGCCTCAACAGATTACCATTTTTTTAGAAATTTGGATAACTTCTTGCAAGGGAAAAAATTCAACTCCGATGGGGCAGTCCAAACCGCCTTCAAAGATTTTATTGATTCCCGTCCGAGTGGTTTTTTAGTAAAGGGATCGATGAACTACCTACGAGATGGCAAAAATGCATAGATAGCAATGGTACATACTTTTATGAAATAAATATATTATATTTAAAAAAATCGACTTTATTATCCTCCCATACAAAACGCCCAATTTCATATGTTTTGTTATATATAATATTTAAAAAATTTGATACGGGGAATAATCGATCTTTCTCATCGGAACCTCCCTGTAATGGTCAATGGGTCTTAAGTAGTTATATTTTGAAATCTACCCTTTTCTTTTTGGACAAAATATCAATGGAAAACTATGAAAGCAAGCTAATTTTGGTCCGGTGTTGTTTTAAAGTTGGCTTATTTGTCAGTCATATTTTTTTAATGTGAAGACTTTTTTTACAGGTCGCCCCGTTTTCCCTCTATGTTACACAAAAAAAAAACACAAAATTATAATTTTTAAATTGTTTCTCAGAAAAATCCAATGAATTGGAATAATCATTGAGGATATTTTTATACTCACCTCATGGGGATAATATCTAAAAATAATAACAGTCTACAGATTGGAGATACTAACCGCAATTTTCTTAGTAAAGCTGCTCTGACAATAAATTTCTAAAGAATTAGATTATCATCCAATTAAAAGCTAGCCCAGAAGATTGTTCACGTGTAATCTTTTGGATTTCTAAGAAATCCAAAAGATTACACCTGGTTGAATAGGTAGGTACAAGCCAAAAATGGAAATAGTATCACAGCGTCGGTAGGTAGGTTCTTAAACACGATTCCAATATTCCAACTACATTCGATTGACTAACTTTTGATCTTTATGGGGCCAACAGACCTAGCTGTAAAAGCTCAAGCGTTATTTGGTTTGGCGTTTTTCGGAAAATCGGTTGCCGTACATTCCCAATGGGAATGTATGACGAGCGATATGCTGAAGTAGGCCAAGCCAAATAACGCTTGAGCTTTTATAGCTAGGTCTGTTGGCCCCATTATTTGTGTTCAAGTTCAAAAATTAATAATTTTTTTAGATAAGAGATTAAATATGTAAAATATTTACGTATAACAACAATAAATAAATACCCGGCTTGCGTTGCAATGCCACTTAAATTAAAAAGATTTAAGTATATTATTTTGTGTCAAAATTTAAAATAATGAGGAACTCCAGGGAAAATACTTATTAAGACTTATTTTTTTTAAATGCACATTTACAGATAACAGAACCCATAATAAACATTTACATTTACACTTTATATTTAGTTAAGTAATAATAACACTTTAAAATTAAATTGTAGAAAATTCAGTTGAAAAATATCTGAGTATGTCAGGAGCTCAGACAAACTATTGAAGGGGAGTCAATTATACGAATGGTGAACGTAAATAAAACATGTTTATTGTTTATTTATTTTATTTTACTCTTTTGTACGCCAATTATATTTTTTTTACCAGATTTTTAGACCAATCTGTGAAATAGGTATTCTTTGACAGCTCTGCTTTTATTGGATCGACATACGGTACGTAAGCGACACATGGCGATATCTGAACTACTTAGCAAACGTACATTTTCTAAAGCATAAATATATTTCCACAGAAAATGTACGGTTGCTAAGTAGTCCAGATCAGGGTTGTTGCGGATGCAAAAAAATTTACATCCGCGGATGCGGATTAATAGAGGTTCACGGATGCGGATATTTCAATATTAAGTAGGTACATAAATAAATGAAAATCGATTTAACTATAATATGTTTTATTTAATCATATTTTGGGATTAAAACTAAAACAGTTTTTAGTCTTACTTAATAGCATTTTAAGTCTAAAGCTTTATAATAAAAAAATAAAAATTTTTGAAAATTAAATTTAAAAATTTGTTAATTATATTTAATAAATAGTAATACAAAATAAGTCCAGATGCAGCTTTCTATTAGTGGCGGCATTTTTATTTACCTTTTCACTTAATATTTATATTGACATTATCAACCACGCAAAAAACTTGGATAAACACAGTGAACAAACACTGTAACTGATTCACAATGGGAATCACATCGATAACTAAAACAAAACAAACAAAACCTGTAGTATCTTGTCACCAATGTGTGCCTTCCTGTTGGTCAGTTAGCAAAAAAACTTCGTGCTAGTTGCTATCCTCGTTCAACGAAGCAAATAGAAAACACACGCGAGCAAACACGCACAACTCTGGCCCCGCCCACTTTCTTTACATGTCGTCACTTATCGTTACATTATCCGTAAAAGCTCCGAATTAATTGATGCAGATGCAGATGTCTGATTAATGCGAATACGTATTTGATGCGAATATCCGTAACATCCCTGGTCCAGATATCGTAATGCGTAGCGTAGCGTACGTATGACGTCATGTCGTCACTTATCGTTACATTATCCGTAAAAGCTCCGAATTAATTGATGCAGATGCAGATGTCTGATTAATGCGAATACGTATTTGATGCGAATATCCGTAACATCCCTGGTCCAGATATCGTAATGCGTAGCGTAGCGTACGTATGACGTCATGTCGTCACTTATCGTTACATTATCCGTAAAAGCTCCGCATTAATTGATGCAGATGCAGATGTCTGATTAATGCGAATACGCATTTGATGCGAATATCCGTAACATCCCTGGTCCAGATATCGTAATGCGTAGCATAGCGTACGTACGTCGACCCAGTATGTATTAAAGTTATTAAACTTTTATTGAAACACGGGTATCATCTAAAAACCTGAACTACACTAACGCCATCTGTTGCATACGATAATTTGTACATAGTGGGTATTAATTATTACAAGATGATGCACGAGTATTCAAAAAGTTTTGTTATAATCCGTAAGGTGGCAGCTTGCAAAATAATAGTTATAAAACATGAAATTTAATTAAATTATAATTTATTTTTCTTACCTTACGGATTATAGATATATTTTTGAATACTGAATTATCGTCCAGCCCCGAATATCTACGATGTTATCATCTCGAAATATACCTTTTACGAACCATCGCATGCAACAGATCTGATGATGGCGTTAGTGTAGTTGTGTTTTTAAATTCCCTGTGTTATTATTTCAATAAATAATTGCAAGCATAGCCGTCAAAGAATACCTATCACACAGATTGGATTTTTTAAATGTGAATACCGCACAAGAGTCCCAGCCTGGAGCCAGTGAGACTTTGGCATCCCCAATTGGGGTATGTTGTGAGGCTGAAGGTAAGTGGGGAGTGGAAGGAGTAGAGTAGGAGGCAGAGGAAAGTGGAGAAGTACCTAACTATTCAGATCTAGTCACCAAAGCCATTTCAAGCAACATTTCAAAAAAAAAACATATGTTTTCTCTATATTTTCTTTTTATAATAACTAAAAACAAAAAATCTTTTTCACTATTCTACTTATATACCTAATACTAACTTTTTTTATTTTTTATAAGTCTAATTTATACTTTAGGTACTTGGAAATATAAATATAGAACTTGTTTTTATATTACCCATACTCAGGCCAAGGGCGGACACAGAGGAGTGGTCATGGCGGTTATGACCCCCCTCTGGGCTGGGTCCAGGACCTAGGTGGACCACTAATTAAAATTGTTACATAATGTTTTTAAATATTTTTTGTCTTACTTACATTTATTAATAAAAACCTACTTTTTACTTGTATCTATTATCATCAAAATTAAATTATAACTTCTTGTGACTTGACCACGACTATGTGACCCCCCCCCCCCCCCCCCCCCCCTCGGCGCCAAAGCTGGATCAGCCCTTGACTCAGGTAGTGCCTTTTCTAACAAACATTTCTAATTTATTTTCAAAAACATTTCTGTTTCCGATCGCAAGTCGAGAGCCTTGTCCCTCGACCACTGAGGCTGTCATATTATACGGTAATCGGTATTCTTTGATATTTTTTTTTGTTATTATTATTAGTTTTCATTTTATCATGACGAAGAAACCATTGGTTTCCAAACATGTTATAGTGGTGTGAACTAAATTATTACACATAAATACATTCGTAAGACTGCTAGTAGATGGTGTTAATATTTATATACGAACAAGAGACACCCGGAAAATGCCTTTTTTGACATTACCGTTCCAGTAAAGATAATTAATTATTCATTCATAGAACTTCCATGTTTTTTTTTAATTTTGAGAAAGACTATTGAAGTTTAGCTATCAGGGCAATCTTCACCACGCTGCCCAGACTAAGCTCAACTGGGCTTATATCAGGCAAATAGTAAAGCGCGGCGTTTTCCCCAATTATTCTACCAATCCTCCCCTAGATTAGAAGTGGGTCAATGATAGAGGGCCCCGGGCTACAGAAATAGGGCTATAGAGTTTTACCCTTCATTTGGGCCCCCCAACTAATTTTGATACAGGGCCCCTCCAAGGCACGCTAAGCCACTGCCCTAAACTAAACATTTTGGCTGATGAAAACATTTTTCCAAAAAAAAAGGGCATAATGTCATAGTAAAAAGATGGTAAGAAGCATTGCTTTTTATCATTTGTTGGACTGCTTGGAGCAAATTTGCCTTCCAGCAAGCTCTCACCGACAGCGTTCCGTGACAATTGGGGTTGCCATAGTCTCTCTGACTCCAGACAGTTGGAACTCTTGTGCAGTGTTTAAAATTTAAACCCTCCTCCCCATTACCCCTCTCAACCTTAAACTGTATCGTTTCAGATTCCATGTCTAAGGTAAGTAAATTTGATAAGTTTGTTCACTTTTATAACTTCTATCGTTCCCCAACGCTGTGACGATCCACCGGGTCCGGCGAGTCCAGCAGAACAAACTCAATGAGTTTCTTACCAGCTGATTCGATGAGTCCGGTGGAACGACATAATGAGTTTGATTCCACCGGAATTTGTGAGTCAAAAAGAGGAATCAAAGGAAAGACTTCAAGGAATCGAATCCACTTGTCTTAACTCAAAATCAGATTTGAATCCATAAAATGAGTAGAACCACATACCTCTGCCCTATATTACTAATTGAGTAATCTTGCAAGTTAGTGTCACTCCTCATAATATAACCAACATTATTTATTGGTACTGGAGTTTTTTTTTTTTTTCAATTATTTCTGGCTTTTATCCTTCAGGGGTTTTCTAGGCCATCATTTTAAATTATAGAGAAATGAAAGGTGAATTTAAATATTAATTTTATTTAGAAGGGCAAATTTCAAAATTATAATGAAGATTGGAGTCGAGTTCAGACTTAGAAGAGACGAGATATTGAATGCGGGGGAGGCAATTTTTGATAAGGTTTGATAGAAGAGAGGATATTTGTTTAGAGAGGGACAACCAAAAATATGTGATCTACAGTTCCCACTTCTAGACCACAGAATGTAAAAACAGAACAAAGTCCGATTTTCATTTGAATAAGTGAGGAAATTTCTTTTTTGGAAATATGGGGGAATTGTTGAAACCACGGTTTTGACGGGATTTAGAGAGGGACAACCAAAAATATGTGATGTACAGTTCCCACTTCTAGACCACAGAATGTAAAAACAGAACAAAGTCCGATTTTCATTTGAATAAGTGAGGAAATTTCTTTTTTGGAAAAATGGGGGAATTGTTGAAACCACGGTTTTGACGGGATAGTCCTTTGTATTGAGGCATAGCTGGCTCGCTTGGATTGACTAGCAATGTGTCAATAATATTGTGGGATCTATCTTTGATGATAGAAAAAATGTCAGATAGGGGAATGTGGTTTATGAGGGTAACAACAGGGTTGGACGCTCCTTGTTTTGCCAAGGCATCCGCAATATCATTACCGTAATGCCAACATGTCCAGGAATCCAAATCAGGGTTATGGTTTTAGTACTGAAGGCTTCTTCTCTGTAAGTACCATTTAACAATGTTTGGCCATTCGATGAACTAAATTGGTTATCCTTCTATCCAGGATAATTTGATAATCATTATTAAATAGATACTAGTCTGCATACAAAAAATATTTTTTTTCAATACAACGTAAAATATTTGACAGTTCTCATTTTTCTTACGAACTCAATTTTTATAACATTTTTTTTGTGATATATTACAAAAATTACATCAAAATAATGTAGATAAAACGAACTTCTTCTATTCACTCAAATCTTTGCTTTCCACAATGGATTTATATCAAAAACAATGAATAAATATAGACTTTGAATGTGACAGCTATCATATTATCAAGCGGCAGCCATTTTGTCCGCCATCTTTGGTGCCCGCCACGTCTTTAGCAATTAATATAAATTATTCGGAGTGGCTAAATGCTATCCAGTAACTCGTAATGTCCAGAACGAGAATGGCCCAAGCGATTCTGACCTTGTTCTTCATACAATTTCTTTATACATAAGGGGCAAAATAGCTTCAAACATCCGGACACGCCGGGGGGACTGCGGCCTACGAGAGGTTAAAAATTAAAACACTCAAGAAATTATTGTAATATAGTAAGTTTAATAAATGTGCTGAAAAATAATACATCTGTCAATATAGCTCAAGTAAACTAAAGGAATGACGATTATTCTTCGACAGCCATGGAAGTTTCTTGCGCTTTGTCCGCCCGAGCAGCTTGCTTCTTCTCCTTCCTCTTCAGCTTCTTCTCCTCTGGGGTCCTCTTCAATCCCTTCATCTTCCTGGTCTGGAGTTTGGACACATCCTGTTTGCCGAGATGGATGCGAGCGTGCTGGGT
This sequence comes from Limnephilus auricula, assembly GCA_951813805.1. Lineage (NCBI taxonomy): Eukaryota > Metazoa > Arthropoda > Insecta > Trichoptera > Limnephilidae > Limnephilus > Limnephilus auricula. Next base: position 9,021,832 of record OX638401.1, read on the forward strand.
ACCGAAGGAATCCTTGGAGACGTTCTTCTTGGTGACCGTGCGGAGTTCCTTGGGTTTGCGGATGGCTTGGCTCATTAGGTCTTCTGATGCTAGCTTAGTTCTGCGGAGGGTTAAGTCCATTGATGGTCCTGGAATCAAGATTTGAGGTATTTAACACTAAAGTTTTTTTTTCATGTGAATTCCGCACAAGAGACTCAACTGCTCCCAACCTCCTGGAGCGTTTTGTTACATATAAGGATACATTTGAACAAGAAAAAACACTTTTGAAAATTTGACTTGAATATCTATGTATAGATATAGAGGGACCAAATTGGTTGGAATCCTGTAGTCCTTGAAAATTATCTGAAAAATGAAATTAAAAAAAAAATCGTATAAATGCCGCATAAACCTCAGTTTGCAAAAAAAAATGTTGATTTCAGAAATGGCGGACATAAAATGAAAATTGACGAAAAAACCAGCCTTAATTTTGCAATAACTTTTTCCTATGATAATTTTTCGTAATTCGAGATTCATCCACATAAAATTTTTATTTTATTTGAACTTTGAATAAAGTGAATGGGATGAAATTTCAATGAGCTAAGATATTCCAACCAACTTGAAAAGGGTGGTTTTTGAGAAAAATGCGTTTAAAGTTTTGGCTTGTAACCTGATCGCTTCGTTATCTGTCTTCCTCTTTCTCGCGCACCGCTCCTAACTATATTTCAAGGTCGAATTTGATGCCATAACTTTGGGAATGTATTCTCCACATGTATAGGAAGATTTTTAGATAACAAAATAAAAGAAGATTTTTTGGATCGGCTGGACCAGACTCATAATGTTAGAATGGAAATTAGCCGATACCAGCTATGAGATTTGATCTCAGTTCCTTCGACTCGCCAAGCTATCGGCCAAATCAATTAAAAATGACAAAGGGAAGCCAGTAGGGTAACAGGTTTAATTTGCCAACTCATGAGATTGAGTCAATAACATAAAAATAAACAGCAAATGTATTAAAATCATAGCGTAATGGATAGTTTTTTTAATATATAAACGGCCAGTTCATTAGTGTATGAAAAATCGAAATTTGAGTTGAGTACGCAGTTATACATAAAAGTGTACCCTCTATCTGGTACAATATTCAGATAACTCTTAAACACCACCAAATAACTGTATCGCAGAAGTGTAAATAATATATGATTTATCCACTGGAGCGATCACGCGAAATAAATAAATTTGCCTCGATTGCTAGAGATTTCCAGACGATCATTTTTTTAATTTTTCGCCAATATTAAATAAAATCATATCTTCGAATTTTAACATAAAGACACAAAAACTTATTAAAATGCTATATAGCCAATGAATTAACCACTATTATACCGTTTATCTCATATTTGTAGGATGTATAAAAAAATATTAAAAAATCGTAAAGTTTATAACCGCGCGGTTCCTGCGTGTTTGATACTTTGAATCTGCCGTCAGAGGTACTTATTCGAGTCAATATAGAATATTTTCGATTTCTGTATGTTCTCTGTGGTATACTTGATAATGAAAGGTACATATCTTTGAAAAAGGGATTTAATTTTAACCGTAAACAGCTGATCATAAAGTTTGCACCAAAAAAATATTTAAAAAAAACTATTTTTAACATCGTTCTAAAATAATCTACGAAGTTCGAATTTGCAACATCTACGGCTATAATAGATAAAGCATTTCAATAGCTTCGTTTTAAGACCAAAATAACAAACGTGGAAGCTACAAATATTTTTTTAATTTTTTTTTTTTGCCGAATCAAGAGATAATTGGCTTTTTAAAGCCGTAAAGCAATCTTAGACATTTAAAAAGGCGCATAAATAAGCCAAAAATGGCTCCAGTGATTATGGAGAGCATTCATATATTGTTTTCCTCTTTATCTCAAAAGTTGGTATTAGGAGATGATTGACTAATCAACCGGATGATTTTATAATTTTGTATCAAAGAATGTATATAATTGTTTCTTCAATCTGTGCAAAAATATATATAATTAAATGTATATAATTGTGTTTTGATATGTTACCTATTTCAACCAGTTCCACACGGGGTGTTCTCTGCCCACTCTTCTTGAGGGTAGCTTTGTACGATCGGACGAAAATCTTGGAATCTTGAGTTGCTGTGAAACTAAGGACATGCTCTAATCCCTGCAGTCTGATCACACTAGCCTGGAATGATAAAAACATAAATCATTAGTAAATTCAATTTAACTTGTTGAAAGCCAGCATACGACGAAAAATATTCAACAGTTCTGACCTTTCTTACAAATTCAATTTTTATAATATCTCTTTTGTGATATAATACAAAAATTACATCAAAATAATGTAGATAAAACGAACTTCCTAATAATCACTCAAATCTATGGTTTCCACAATGGATTCCGGTCCCTTGGAAAACTTCTTAAGAGGGTTTCACTGTATATAAAAAACATAAATTAATATAGACTTTGAATATGACAGCGTTCATTTTATCAAGCGGCAGCCATTTTGTGCGCCATCTTTGGTGCCCGGCGCGTCATTAGCAATTAATATGAATTATTCGGAGTGGCTAAATGCTATCCAGTAATTCGTAATGTCAAGAACGAGAATGGCCCAAGCGATTCTGACCTTGTTCTTCATACAATTTATTTATACATAAGGGGCAAAATCGCTTCAAACATCCGGACCCGTCGGGGGGACTGCGGCCTACAAGAGGTTAAGAGGCGGTTATGGGAATGCTTAACCTAAAAGCGCCCTGGGAACTATTTATTGGATAACCAACACCTCCGCCGTAGGTCACATCAAATTTCAATTTCAATTTCAATGCCGGTAACCCGGGCGTTTATTAACATTAAAGTATATTTACAGTTCATGTGCGCTACCCGACTCACTAGACAATATCTGTTCCGAGTCGGGTAATGGTTTTCTACGTTTGGTGACTTCGTCAAAAAAAATAAATATATTTTGTGTTAATTTATCACTTTGATCAATTAACCTGTAGGGGACAGCAAGAAATTTCAATAAATGTGACGGTAAAAATCAAACGTGGCCATCTCCAAAAATTGTTTTTTTTCAGGTTTTTGATTGGTATCATTGCTTATGTTTTTTTATTTTATAATATTCAGTTCATACATCGTTATTTCACGTTTTTGTACTTTAAAAATTAATTTTAAAGTTGTCGTTTTTTTCAAACTCGGTCATCTCCATCCTGTTTTTAAATCAAACATGGCCAAATCCGTTTGAACCAATTACATCGCGGCATTTTTCAAGATGGCGTCCCATTCTCGAAAAGCTTGCTGTGAGTTGGAGGTGTGCTCTTTGTGTTTTTAAGTGAAATAACAGTTTTAAAATGGAAAACAATACAAATATGATGGAAATAATGACTCCAGATAAAGCCCGAAAGATTACCAGATCAAATTATGCCATTAAACGTACAAACAAGACTGAAAAACTTATAGTAAACATTGAAATGTAACCGAATTTCGACAGTTAGCATCTCAAAATCTCAGGGTTGTGCATATTTTTTATTATGTCGTTTTGATTCAATGCTGCACCACGTAAACTTTATAATTTATAATTACTGTATGCCTGTATTGAACTGTGACATGCAATTATTGTTTTTGGTATATTTATACCGTTTATTTAAAATAAGTTTCTTTTGTTATAAATGAACACAATTTTATTGTTCATTCTTTAATTTAATTTACCCATTTTGCAGTTGAGGAGGAGAATTAATAATGTATTTAATAACCAGACAGACTTCATTTTTTTTTTATACAGAAACCTCACAAGAGTCCCAACTGCTCCCTTCTGGAGCCAGTGAGACTAAGGCATCCCCAATTGGAGTATGTTGTGAGGCTGAAGGTAAGTGGGGAAGGGAAGGAGATGGGGAAGAGGAAGGTGGGGAAGTACCTGGCTATTCAGATCTAGTCACTAAACACGGCTAAAGCCATTATTAAGCAACGCTTCAATTCTGAATGATGGTCTTACACCAGGGCGATACTGAGAGTATCTTCCCCTCTGGAACGTGCCGCAAATATAGCATATATTATTTTTATTATTTAATTGTGAAATAACACAAATTAATCAAATAAAATTTATTTGCGCACGCCGGGTTCGAACCCGCAACCTTCCGATTGGGAGTCAAATGTCTTACCACTCGACCGCGGACGGTCGTCGGTAATTAGGCAATTTAAATAAATAAAATCGTAATAAAAAATTATGGAAAATTGCCGTGGAAAAAATCGGAAGAAGGTATACTTTAGCCCGATCTTAACATTAACCTCTTGAATGCCAGGTGTTTTTGGAAAAAATCGCGCGAAATTATCTTCCCGGCTTTTGCTCAAATATCGTATAAAAACAAAGGAATTGTTTTTTTTTGTGATTGTTTTCTGTTTGCCAGATAATGTACCTTATTATTCATATATATTTCATGATAATATCGTTACAAGTTTTCCCAGAATAGCTATTTTTAACAAAAAAATGTGAAAATATTTCCCATTCGACAAAAAAATGTAAATAAAATATATTCATACGAAAATGATAATTTTTTTTTATTTCTCTACAAACCTGAATAGACACCCTACATGAAAAAAACCAATTCAAAGGTGTTTTCAAAGAAGTAATGACATAAATACTTGTTTGAAAATGAAATGACAGTTGAAAACCGTTTGTAAAAGTGACGCCAAGTTGACCATAGATATTTATTATAAATTATTCAGATGGGTTGGCGCTATGCGGATTTTTGCTATGTCAAGACCGAGAACGGCGCAAGCGATTCTGACCTTGTTCTTCATACAACTTCTTTATACATAAGGAACAAAATCGCTTCAAAAAAAAATTTTTTTTTAATTTCGACCCGCGGCCACCGGTGGGCGAACGGCAGTCGAGAGGTTAATAAAATAGGGAAATCTTGTTTTGTTGAGTAAATTGTTACCAATATACATAAATGAGTAGTGTCAATTAAACTATATGAAATTATTTTGATTATTTGAATAAAGGAGGAGCTTTTTCAATAGTATGAATGTGTTTCTTAGCACAACCCTGTTTTCTTATGAACATACCTAAATGTTAGAGTACAAAACAAAGATTGATATCTCCAGTGGTTTTTATTTCAAACCTGGCCATCTCCGGATGATACAAAACAAACATGGTCATCTCCAAACTTAAATCTATAATTTCTCGTTTATTATGGATTTGAGATTATTAAAAAGTCCTAAAATCGTATTTTTTAAAGTAAGGCATAATTATAAAGTAGCATAATACTACCTCAATGGTTAATTTAACCCCGCAAAAGAAAAACTCGATTTACTCTGTTGCGTTTATGATGGAGATAGCCACGTTTGTTTTTTAACGTCACAAATACAAAAATTGTTTTGTTAAAGCCAACACTTCGACAATACCATACTTGATAGAGTGACATTATTATTTTTATCCTAGTAGAGGTAATATCCGAAAACAAAATGAACACATAAGGTCGACACTGCAAATTGCAGTGCTTCGCACTGGGCACAATTGCAAGGGTCTGGCCTCCGGGTTAAAGGATACAGATGAATGAAAGGGATTGACCCAATTGTCGAAAATACAAAATCAAAGATGACTTCAAAAATTTTTGCATGAGATAGAATTAACATATAAAAAAGGTCACACTGAATAAAAACTTTACAGACAAAATTCAACAAAACATCCTGAATGTAACAACATAACTTGGTTTCATAAAAAATTTTAAAAAAACAATGTAGTGTTTCACAACCAGGAACCGATCTTTACAGAAACAATTTGTGCAGTTCAACCATGTATCTTGCTTGAATTATACTGAGTTATGAGAAGTTCAAATTATTTCTGTACACTGATGTCAGAAGAGACTGACAAAATCTGTGTAACATACTGGAGGCAAACCACATGAGAATCAATACTTTTTGACACAAGAAGGGTTCGAGCGTGTCTCAAATAAACTGCAAAATTATTCATACATTAACCTCCAGCTAGCGCACATTAAAATAACCAGACCTTTGCGCAGAAAAGTAAAGTCCTTTAAAGTAACGGTCTGCAGTGCAGTCCACTGTGGGACTTTTCTGCACAGGGTCAGAATGTTCTTTTCTAACCGGACCGTCAGCCGTTGAATAAATTCTAAAACGTTAGTAAAAGTGTCACACTAAATACATAAAAAAAATCGATTTTGGAAACAAGCTGAACTTTTTTCACCTGATTTTGAATTATTTTAGTTATGGTTATTGAGAAGGATGGAATTCCCAAGCAATTGAAAACTGACTACTTATTCGTACGCAGATTTCATTATCAAAGACTAAAATAGTGATACCGGAATGCGAGTTGCCTGTAGACTGTCGGATTCATTTATTGACAAATTACTGAAAGGGACATGCAACTTGATTTGTTCCCTCGCCCTTGGGCAGCTCTGTGTCTCAGTAACTCTGCGCTTTTTTTACATTGGCTCCGCACAGCACCCCCAAAGATAACATTGTGTTGTGTGGTGTTTTTAGGGAAAGTAAGGATAGGGAGTTTTCGAAAGGAAAAAGGTGTGAGGGGTTGGTAGAAATCCAGCGAAATGTGATTAGGAGTGACTGATGTAAGAATCCATCCGTCCCATTGCAAGAGGGTCTCAATGCGATGGGTCGAGAGAGTCCGGCTGGAGAGGTATAAGTTAGATCTCCCTAAACCAGTCTCTCCAAATCCGGCCTGCCACGCAGTAAGTGGGCAAAAGCATTTGCCATTAACCAGTTGAAGGCCAGCATACAAAAAATATATTTTTTCAATACGACGTAAAATATTTGACAGTTCTCACCTTTCTTAGGAATTCAATTTTTATAACATTTCTTTTGTGATATATTACAAAAATTACATCAAAATAATGTAGATAAAACGAACTTCCTAATAATCACTCAAATCTATGCTTCCCACAATGGATTTATATCAAAAACAATAAATAAATATAGACTTCGAATGTGACAGCTATCATATTATCAAGCGGCAGCCATTTTGTCCGCCATCTTTGGTGCCCGGCGTGCCTTTAGCAATTAAAATGAATTATTTGGAGTGGCTAGATGCCATCCAGTAATTGGTAATGTCAAGAACGAGAATGGCCCAAGCGATTCTGACCTTGTTCTTCATACAATTTCTTTATTAAGGGGCAAAATCGCTTCAAACATCCGGACCCGCAGGGGGGACTGCGGCTTACGAGAGGTTAAGACCAAGACAAACCAAACCCCATGAACCCGGACACCCCTGCTTAGTCACCGAACTTAGCAAACCACTTGGGGTGACCTATGGCAGGGGTGTTGGTTATCTAGTAAATGGTTCCCAAATTGAATTATTACCATATTAATATTATGAATTGATTGATTACCTTTTCCCACTGGAAGAAATCAATAAGTAATGACTTAAGTCGGATGAGATCTTGACTCTGTTCCCAGGCGGGTCCGTTGAACACCAGGCAAGGTTTGATGAAGGTGGCAATCTTGTCTACTTTGAAGTCAATCAGCTTCTTGAAGCCATCGACCCCCAGCTCAATCATGTCCAGTAATGTGTGGTCAAAGGTCCTTCCTAGTATCAGATTGTGGGGCCTTTTTTTACTGTGGGATGCTACTGAAAATAATGATGCGTTTTTCTGCCTGGCGAATCTGGAAAAACACAACTGATTAATATTCAATCAGAATGAGGATTAATTCACCATTAAAAAATTGGACGTATTTTGTCAGAAGGTAAAAATATTTCCGCTTTGAAATAAAATCTAAATAAATGCAATATTTGTAAATGTATCCGAAAATTAAAAACTGTTTTGGAAAGGTGATTAAATTTTCTTTCAAATTTTATTATTAGAAATAATTATGAATTTTTTTAATATGAAATTTTTTAATGCAAACTTTAAAAAGCTTTAAAATGGCTCACGTTACGGTTTTTCTAACTAAAATTACAGATAATGAAAAAAAAAAAAAAAAAACACAAATAATTTATAAGGCATATTTAGATATTATAAATGTTATCATAAACTCTTGTTTTTTGTCATTTCATGTGAAATAATTAATAAAAAATTCTCTTGGTTTCATAATTATTTTTCAAGTTGAGGTTTGGAAACTTTGGATTCATAAACATTTTAATTATTTTGTGGTTAACTATTTGATTTGAGTATAAAGCGTGGTATTTTCTCTTTCTAACATCATTGAGATCATATTTCTAACCATAGTAAGGGAGACCTACATGAGTTGTTACGAAAACCGAAAAAATAGACCTGACGGGTTAAGCATATAATCAATGGCCATACATCTATTGAATTTCAGAACACACACAGATATGAGACAAGGAAAAGAAATGAACTGAGACTCCCCTTCAGGAAAAAAACACCAGAGTCAAAATTCGTTGATGGACGGAGCGTTGAAGATATTTGGAGAATTACCAGAAGAAATAAAATTAGAAGAAACATAAAAACATTTAAAATTAAATTACGTAAATATGTGATTGATATTTTGTAAATGTATTACTTTAATTATAAATATATATATAAGGATTGTATTAGGACATAGATAACTATGTACCTACTTAAAATGCCTCAATAAACAATAAACAATATCTAGTTATTTCAAATGTTGGTAATCATTAAATATCGCTGGCATCTGTTAATATGCACTTCTTTTTCAAAATCTTTTGATTCACCTTAATAACAAGACAACGATTTACATTGGGGGAAGTGGAAAATATTTCATTTACGTAAAATTAAAATTAGCTTTCGTCAGGTGAGATTTTGGCCATATTTGTACCCATTTGCTTTGCTCATTCACTGTCACTTTGGTATGCTGGTATTCCTGAAACATTTTTAGGTATAACGAACGGCTAGAAGATTTTGAAGATGTCACGCAATCTGGGCGTATTAGATAAATGCTAATTTACCAGAGTTTTGAAAATAAAATGATGTAAAAAAACTTTTTTTTTTTCAGTAATTATTTTTTATAAATAATACATTCACTTTTGTATCACAAACCATGTTACACAAACCTAGCGCAGCCGCTAAACTACTTGAAAACTGGGATGTTTTTCCTGCCTTGACGCGAGCAAGCGCTATTAAGGGGCACTTTCTTTTGTACCACAAACCATGTTACACAAATCTAGCATAGCCGCTAAACTACTTGAAAACTGGCATGTATTTCTTAACGCGAGTAGGGGCTGTATCATCACAGAAATACTTCACTTAAAAAAAATTAATTTTATTGAAAAAAAAATCCAAGCATACATATTAGGTGAGTACTAATTAGGTGGAATTTTAGTTTAAAATTAAAAAAAAACGCAATTTTTTGTGTCTAGCCGTTTGTTGTTATTGTGTTTTTTATTACGCGCCAGATTCCCATGAAATCTGCTACGCTTCGCTCTAGCATGTCTCCGTTTAGTATCAAGAATACCAACATAACAAGTCTGGGTAAAGTTCGGTTCTTGGGAAACTCTCCGAAAAAAGAAATGTAATTATTTTTATATTAACTTTGGGCTGGGAAATCCGAATCTGAAGGAATTAGGTCGGGGAGGTCACTATTAACTGAGTTACAGGACTTTAAAGTTTCGTACACAGGAACAAATCCGCAATACATTTTTGACACAATTTGTATAGAAAAAGTCAAAGTAAATCAATGTTCATATTCGCTGCTGCCAACCTAAGAAAATTAAGTGTTGCTATTAAGCAATAATATCAATATTATTATGTGAATGTGTCAAAACACAAGAAAAAGAAATAAAAGATAAAAATACATCTGGATATACCTATTAGGTAAACACTAATTTAGGTACCGGAGTTTTGGAAATAAAATGACGTAAAAAATCATGTCTTTTTTCTAGTAATTATTATTTTTTTATATAATACATTCACTTTTGTATCACAAACCATGTTACACAAACCTAGCGTAGCCGCTAAACTACTTGAAAACTGGGATGTTTTTCTTGCCTTGACGTGAGCAGGCGCTATAAAGGGGGCACTTTCTTTTGTATCACAAACCATGTTAGACAAACCTAGCGTAGCCGCTAAACTACTTGAAAACTGGGATGTTTTTCTTGCCTTGACATGAGCAGGCGCTATAAAGGGGGCACTTCCTTTTGTATCACAAACCATGTTACACAAACCTAGCGTAGCCGATAAACTACTTGAAAACTGGGATGTTTTATTTATTTATTTATTTAGAATTTACGGCACTAGTGCCATTTACATACATAAGTTTTTTTTATTTTACACAGACATAGATAGTACAGTATTACATTTTGATGAGTGAAAATTATATAATTATATTGAAACACATAACAAATAAAATAATAATGACTTTAAGAAAGACGGAAGCAAAAACAAAAACCTGTTATACAGTGACCTCATTAAAATGTTTAATTAGTGTAGCTTTATACTTCACAAGGGGTATATTAAGAATATCGGCGATTTTAGCATAAAAGTTACCAAATGTTTGCAACCTATTTATAACTGAGTTATATCCTGAGACTGTGGTATAATTGTCACAATAATACATACTAGAGGACCTCGATCTAATGGTAGGTACATGAAATTGAATCAACATTAATATATCAGGGCTATCCAAATGATAATTTACAATTTTATATAAAAATATAAGATCAAAAATTTTTCTTCTATCACTTAACTTAAGAGTAGGTTATAGGGCAAAAAGGTGATTTGCAGCAAAACGACCCTCTAAAACAGCTGAATTACTACCTTTCGTATGACATTGTCAGACTTCATATTTTTTGTTACCAAATAATGTACTATTATTTTTCAAACAGCGGATTTTTTTTTGTAAATGATGTAAGCATTCGACCATAAAAAATAAAAACATTGATACACCATACAACCCACTTTTCAAACTTCGATTTATGACTATGGTATAATTAATGATTTTACACAATGTCTTTAATTTAAATTATGTATGTAATACACATATCTGTCAAGGTACGGGTTCATATTGTCGTTATGATATCTGTGAATATTAACAATTAAATAAATACTTCAATTTCACCATATTTTACAACACTTCAACAGCTTTCTTGCCATTCCGCCGCATTCCGGGAGAGAAGCCCCCGTTGAACAGAGGTGAAACTGTACGTTCCGTGTTTCACAGCATACGTATTTACAATATGCCATCAAAATGTTTTATTACTGGGTGTAAAAGATCTAAAGGAACTTACTTGAAACATTGCAATAATTTAAGAAGCCAGAAAAACAGTCAGAACTCACAAATTCCCTTTTTTTACGTAATTTTTAACATAAACTGTCACATTTCTTTCAAATGCAAGAAATATTATGTTTGAAAGGGTGTTCTAGTTCAGTGTATTCCGAATTGTTTGTTACTATCTTCGTGTTGTTTTCAGTTACAAGTATATGTAAGAATTCATTGTCTTTACGAGCTCTGACCTTGTGTGAGTGAACGTTTTTTATGTTATGTCTTGTTGGGCAGTGTACACAGTGTTTGGAAATAAATACTTATTTTTTATCTTTAAAATTTCTAATGAAGTCAATGAAGTTGAATGTACACGGTGTTTGAGAAACAGACCAAAATCTTTTTAAGGAAATTAACAATTATGTATACAGTAGTACCCCGTTTATTTGAACCCCGATAATTCGAAAAATGCGTAGATAATTCGACATTTTCAAAAAAATATTTCATACAAAATGTTTTTTATTCGAAATTCTTTAATTCTTAATTGGAAATTAATTTTTGTCCGCACACTTTTTGTTTGTGTAATTCGAGAAAAACATCGATTTTCGAATTACAAGAAAAAAATTATGATAATCATCAGATATTTTTCGTAAATCGGAATCTGACAGACAGCCATGGCGGTAAAACGAGCTTAAATGTGGATTTAAGCGGTTGGAAATCGTCCTAATTCGTACTATTATTTTGTAAATCGGAATCGGTTTCCAGTGGAATGTGGTATATTTACGAATTTACCTAAATGTCAAGGACCGGCCGCGACGGCAATCGGTCGTAAGAATTTGATTTACGAGGAAAATATGCGAAATTTTACGAATTTACTTTGAATTCTGAATATGAAGAGCTAGTTGTGACGGATATCGACTGCGAAATTTCGAATTTATGCGAAAACATATCGTATTTTCACGAACTTACTTCAAATTTCTGAGTTTAAAGGGCCAGCCGCGGCCGTAATCGGCAGCGAAAATTTTATTTACACGGAAATATATCGTATTTTTATGAATTACTACGAGTAGGTATCTGAATTAATGGCCGGATACTACGGGATTCGAGCACCAAAATATTTTTTCGCGATAATTATATGGTATTTTTACGAGTTTACTTAGAATTTTTGAATTAGAAGAGAGAGACGGAAATCGGTTGCCAAATTTCGATTTAGGCTTTGAAATATAACACGAATATACTTTTTATATATCAATTTAAAAGGCGGGCTGCGAAGGATGTCGGCCGCGAAATTTCCATTTATGCGGAAATATATCGTATTTTTACGAATTTATTTAGAATATCTGAATTTAAAGGGCTGGAAATTGGCAGCGAAAATTTTATTTGCACGGAAAAATTATATATTGGTATATATTTTTTCGAATATAAGACCGACCGTGGCGGTAAACGGCTGCGAAAATTCGATTTTCACAGGAATAAGTCGTATTATTACGAATTTACTCCGAAGAACCTACCCGAATTTAAATTTTCGAACGAAGAACTCGATTTTCGGCGACTGTTTATAATTTATTTTTTCATAAAATTTCGATTTACGTGGGAATTTGTTAATTCGAAATTAGATTTTTGGTGTCCCATGGATTTCGAATTAACGGGGTTCTACTGTAGTAATCATAATGATGAGTTCTATAAAATATAGTTTAAAAGGCTGAATATTTAGAAGTTAAATAAAAAAACACCATAAAATTGACTTTAAATGTGAACCACGAAATTCCAAACCATTCTTCTTCTCGTGCCCTGTCCGTCCAACGGACGTTGGCAATATACGCATGTTAAATGTTGAACATTTTAAGTCCGAGAAGGGACTATCACCGCCACCTAGCGATGTAAAAATGAAGATATTTTGACAGGAAATGAATTGTTCCAAGGGTATAATATACGCTTAAGCAATTTCAATGAATGTAATAAAAAATCATAATCTATTGTTTCTAAAGGAATTCCAAGTCTAAAGTTAATACACCTCAAAAATTTGCGTTGGACTCTTTCAATGGTATTAATGTGATTATTAAAGACAGGTGACCAAATTGAAGAGTTGTATTCTAGAATACTTCTAACGAGAGATGTGAACAGAAGTTTTAATGTATTGATATTTTTAAAATCCTTGGAAATTCTTACTATAAAACCTAACATTTTCATAGCCCTGTTAGCGATAGAAGTTATGTGAGATACAAAGCAGAGTTTCTGATCGAACATGATGCCTAGGTCGAGTATTTCGATTACAGAGATTAAGTCAACATTACACAATGAATAATTATACATTATTGGATGTTTAATTTTGTGGAACCTCATAACTTGGCATTTGTTAATATTTAGTTGCAGTTTATTACTAAAACACCATTTGAAAAAGTTGTTAAGATTCTCTTGCAAGATTATACAGTCGTACGCATCATTAATGACCTTTTTCTTGCCTTGACGTGAGCAGGCGCTATAAAGGGGGCACTTTCTTTTGTACCACAAACCATGTTACACAAATCTAGCGTAGCCGCTAAACTACTTGAAAACTGGGATGTTTTTCATGCCTTGACGCGAGCAGGCGCTATAAAGGGGGCACTTTCTTTTGTATCACAAACCATGTCACACAAACCTAGCGTAGCCGCTCAACTACTTGAAAACTGGGATGTATTTCTTACCTTAACGCGAGTAGGCGCTGTATCATCACAGAAATAGTTTACTTCAAGAAATAAAATTTTAATGAAAAAAAAATTCAAGCATGCATATTAGGTAAGTACTAACTAAGCGGAATTTTAATTTTTAAAGATAAAAAAAAAACGCCCGAGAAATTTGGTGTCTAGCCGTTTGTCGTTATTGTTTTTTTTATTACGGGCCAGATTCCAATGAAGTCTGCTACTCTTCGCTCTAGCATCTCTCCGAATAGTATCAAGAAAACCAACATAACAAAATAACAATAATTGTTTGAAAATGGACGGTCTCGTTTCACAGAACGAAAGTTAATTTTAATTTTACATAATTGAAATTTAGAATGAAATATTTTCCACTTCCCCCAATGCAAATAGTTGTCTTTTAATGTAAACCACAACACGAGCATGTGCCTAGCGTGGTGGTCGTAAAATTCTCAAAATATGTAACCAGCAGTTTTAATGAATAAAGAAAAATTTTAAAAAAAAATAAAAAAAATGTAATTAAGGTTAATCAAAAGATTTTTTTCAAAAAAAAGTGCGTAAACCGATGCCAGCGAAATCCAATATTTACCCAAAAGTTTACCAAAGCGGCAGCTGTAGTTGAAAGTTTACCAATAAAATGATGTAGGATAAAAAACCAATGTCATCGTATATTTCCGTTATAGCCAGATAACGTTAATCCATTCAAGGTGATTATGAAACCAAAATAAATCTATAAACATGGCACAATTAAAACAAGGTAGTAGTTACTGATTAATCTACTAAAACTTACTTTTCTAATAGGGAAGCATCTTCGAAAGGAGTTATATCATTTTTCCGTTTGAACATGCATGCATTGGGTTTCTTCAAAGTGTAGAGATCTTTTAAGATTCCCATTGTCATTTCAGAACTCTTCCGGCCTTGTACCAAAAAGCATTGTTTGGCATCTTCTATAAACTTAGGCTCCAAATTGAGAAGGGCTTTCTTTCCTTTGCGAGTGGACGCTTTCCTGAAAACGAGAAAGAAAGAAATTGACATTTGAAAGTAATACCTCTATATACAACACGTATACACAACACTAACTTTCATTAGGAATTTGTCAGGGAGTAAGCAGTGAAACCGATCCAAATAGGCCTTTAAAATGTCGTCAAAATAACAGAATTCACATGTTTGCAAAAGCCAAATCGTACAAAATCACGATAACTTACCTAATTCTTTGCATGAACACCATTTTTATATATTTTTAATGCAGAATTTATTATAAAATTACAATATTATTTCGTATTCTTTACGAAATAATAAAAGTAACGTGTGTCAAGCCAAGTAACCTAAAAAGTTGACAGGACTCAAAACTACACGTGAAGAAGAAGACAACTTAACCGCAGATAATGTAACGCCAAGTTTACCATAGAATCGCATGGAATATAGATGGTTTATTTATGGAATATAAATTAAAATTCATAATGCAAGACAGTGTTGCTAGTTGCTAGTACAAACAAGTACAAGTCTTTAGTACAGTACAAGCATCAAGCGTTCACTTTGGTTTAGAACTAAAAAATAAATATATTTTTTGGGTTCCATGTCTAATCGGACTATGAGATCTCAGCGTCTGAATTCCCATAGTAAATTTATTGAGACACGATACTTCCTCACATGATAATTCATCACATCATAACTCACATTAATCTAACCTAACTTAACCTAACCTTACCTAATCTAAGGTTAAAAACCCCAATTATCAGTTTTCGATGCTTCGAGACATGATGAATTATCATGTGAGGTATTAACATCCTATGAAAAGTTTGTACTCAATATTCATACACTTAAAAAGTTTCCACTGAACATTCTGGTCACCATTTTCGGTTGATGATTAGGAACTCCAGTTAGTTTAAAAAATTAAAATAATTTCCAAATTTTTGTTTTTCGGGTCGCCCTAAGGCGCTCCGCTCACCGGGGAAACTGAAACCAAACTAATTCCATCCGCTCTCCGTCAATTAAAAAAATCAGTTTTCAACTCAATTCGCTATCCTGTGTTTGTCAACCGCACCACTTGGGGTTTTAGTTTAGTTTAGTTTTTAGTCCTCTCACCGAGAAACTGAAAACCAAACTTCTATCACGGCGCTATTCAATTTTACGATTTTAGTAATTATCTCAGCTTATTCAACCATAGACGTAGAACAATCAGCTGTCATCGTAGCAACTAGCATGGCGAGGTTCGAGTCACTGCTTGCGTTACCATTGACAACGGGTTTTTGAGAAGTTGTTTAGTGTGCGGACCATCACATTGACATACACAGGTTAGCGAGTTTAGTAGCAAACTGTTTTTTTTCAGTTGCCTCGTGAGCGGAGGCAATAAATCGCTCAAAATCAATGGATATCTGTATGACGTCACCAGTTACAAAAAGCCTTTTTTAAACAGGTATTTTGTTTAGACTTTTAGAGGAATGATAGATGGCGTATTGACTGTTTTTATTATTAAAGAACACTACGTAAAATGTCAGCATTTCATCACTGCTGTTATTGTATTTCACCAAAGTGCCTAAATACATCTGTGATCGCACCTAATAAACAATTTATTTTATTAGTGTTCCTAAAACTGTATTACCACCACGAAGAGGGTGGCGAGAAGATTTTTCAGATCGAGAAGGCAAATCGTCCCAAAAATAATAAATCCTTATACAAAAAAAAATATATTGGAAAAAATAACATTTTTAGCTATAACAACACTAATAATGTGGTATTTTTCAATCTTGGCACTCTAGTTCACTAAAAGTCTAGAACCGCCCCTGATACGCAACTAGAATTATAAATAATCCACATGAAATGTCTAGTAATGTTGACATCGGTGACTGGCATAAATAAATTATATCACTCATAAATAAATGATACCACTAATGACTAGTGACGTCAGGATTATAAAATTCAGTGGAACCAACATAACGGGGTGTTTTAATTTGATGATGTTTTATCCACTTTTAATAGAAATATATTACAACATATATATTCAAAATCGGCCTTTGATGATCTGCATTAAAAAAACTTATTTTTTAACCCATAATACTTTTCACTGGAGTTCCTTATTTTTTTGTATGTTCCCGCCGTACCGGGAACAATTTAATGGATAACCAACCCCAAGTGGTTCGCTACGTTTGGTGACTTGAGGGGTGCTCGGGTGTATGCGTGAGGTTTGTTCAGGTCTTGGCGGCGAATGCGTCTGCCCACTTACTGCGTGGCAGGCCTCCAGCAGGACCCATCGCCTTAACGAACTGACCCCCAGATTCATACCCCCCTCGTACCATTTTCTACCCAGAATTTCCTCTCCTTCCTTTCCCTAAAAATACGATATTTGAGATATTTTTCTTCTGGACCTCCTGAAAAAAAATGATCTGTTGATTTTTTTAGGGTAGCACATAGGTATCCAGCTTTTTTATATTTTTAAAAATAAACATAGATATTTTTAAATTTTCTTTATTCATTTTGTTTGTTACAGGTTTGTTTTACATGGCTTTTCGACTACAAAGCTAGGCAAATGTCCGAATTATGGTAGTCGAGATTCATAAGATGTTATATTAAGTAGTATAAAATATTAAGTATAATCATCCATATATGTAGATGAAAGTACAAACATATAGCATACATATTAGGGAAAGTATTCATACTAATATTAGGCACATGATCACATACAGGAAAGGAGTCAAAGTATAGAAGAGAAAGGGGTATTTTTTAAATTTAAATAATTAGGTATATTATTAGTTTTGGTACATCGACGGCATACCATTACAAATATTATTTTTCTTGTCCATAAAGGTTACAGCTCTTACATACGGAAGCCCATGAGATAAAAAAACCCTTGACAATAAATAATATTAACATGACAATCAGTCCTGCCTCAATATAAGATAAGGCCAATAAAATTAGGGGTAATTGGTAAGAGTTGAATGGGTCCAATGGTAGTAGGTAATACAATCTTCGTGAGATTGTCTGGGTTATCTGTGTACCTACATGGCCAACAAAGCGTGCTTACTGCTTGGCCAAATTTATAACATCCGCCCTGGTGGGTGACATCCAAATTAACATCAAAGGAATTGACGAAATCAAAATGTCTGCCGGGACTTTAAAATCTATAGGATGCAGCAACACTATGATTGTATGTTCTGATATGTTAGTCGGCCAAATAAATGGGTACCTACTCGAACCTGGTGAAAGCACTCGATACCTGCCTTCGTCAATGCTGGCAAAATATAATGAAGAAGAACAGTTTCGGTGTTATGAGGCAGGGGAGGCTGTGCCTCCCCAAAAAAACAGAAAATAAAATATACAAATATACAATATGCAAGTATCCAAACGTACAAAGTAAAGTAAAGCCTTTATTTAAATGTTACAAATCTATAAATTATATAAGTCTTAAAGCATCTTTAATTTCAATATTACCAATGAATATTTACGTATTTCACTAACATTGGTTGTCTTTATATTATGTAATTCATCAATGAACCAATGCAGCGCGATGCGGATTTCTACGCGCCGCGTCGAGCTACTAGGCAACGCTGTATAACACGCTAGTGAGGCAGAAAAATGTTCCGCCTCCGAGAGTCGCTGATTTCACGTAGGCGAAGGGGTGGGAAGTCACATGGAATCGAAATGAACGGTAGCCATTGCGCCGTCGCGCGTTGTTTATTTGAGGCGTGCCTAAAAAACGAACGCTTCAGAATTAGAACCGATGATTTACGATCAGCTCTAATGATAAAGTTTTGTTAAATATTGCAAAGTTAATAATTAACGCTCTAGTGACCAAGTTTTGTTTGGTTTTGAGATTATTTGAGATAGTACACGGCAGTAGGTACCTACAGAGTAAGGCTATTTTGATTTATTTAGTGGTACATTATTATTATAGTTTGACGTAGGTAATAGTTCTATTGTTATTTTTATAGGTATGATTACTTTGGAAAATGTTCATGCCTCTGAGAAGAAGTATCATAGTAAGATCGCCAATGCGTTAGATAAGTTTAGTATTGGATAGAAAAAGACACTTGGCTGTGTTCAGATGATATATTTGGTTTGAGTGTTGAGTTCTTTCAAAATCTCGTCACATTTGTTCGACATTTTCGATTTCATCCATTTTGATTTTTTTTCATTTGAATGGTCCCCGTAACGCCAATTTTCGGGTCCGTTATTGCTTTTGAACAAATTGGGATCAGCGGACAAGTGGCTCCTTGGCTCCTTGTTGCCTTGGCATGTCGGCGCTCCGAACGGGCGGCTCCTGCGGTAAAATGTTTTTAAAACTTCCAACAAAATTTCTAAAAAATGGGGCAGAGCCACAATGTTTTATTTTTGGCCGGATGTTTTCAAAACAATTTTTCGTTGGAGAGCCGACTTCTCATAGCCTCAGCCGCTGTGAAAGTCCGTGCAGTTTGGTCGTAGTTCTGTGACAGTCAGCACACTTCAAACCTTGATCTCCCTATGTTTCTATCTATGAATGTGATCCACGTGTGACCGCCTTCAAATCGTAGCTTTAATGAGTCGCTTGACGCAATGACCAATGTGGTTAATCCTATCATATTTCTTTCATCAGCACTTATGATATTTGAACAAGTGAGACACGTCTTCCCACACAGCCTCCTAGCAGATTATCCAATAGAACCTAAGAACTAGACCAAAATATTGTCAAAGGATAGAAAAAATAATGATGAAACTTATATTTTTATTGGAATATCTCGTTTTTTAGGCTAATTAAGAATAGTTAATTACTTAAAAATGTACATAATTTACAAATAACTTACAGAATTTAGTTTTACACATTATGTAATAAAACCACAACCGAAACGGGGTTTGTAAGTAGGAGATTTTGAACCATAAAGCTGTTTTTATAGTCCTGATACTCTATTTTTTTCTGGGCTTATAAAAAGGCTAATCAAAAAAGTACTCGATAATTTAATTTAGCATCTAAAATATTTATATTCATCTATAATGTCTAAGTAATCTAATTTTCACAACAATTTTTTTTTTTAAAACAAACGATTTTGCATTACTTGGTAGTGCATCACCTTTATGATCAAAAATAATTTACAATAGTTAAGTAAGAACCTAAAAGTAGAAATAAAGTTGCAATCACAATATTACAAAGTTTTGTAATACCGTTTTTTGTTTTTTTTTAATAATATTTTATTGATATTTGAATTCAATATTCAGCTAAATGATAAATAAATATGAGAGGGGTCTAAAAATTTCCCCGGCTGTCTCTTCACAATGAAAGTGCACATATCTTAGGTCATTAATATGGGTCATCAGCTCATTACAAGCACCCTGTTATTACAACTATTATTACGTAAACAGCCGGTGTTGTCTGTTCCTCGGAAGACGTGGGCCTCACTAAAGTGCATTTAGTGCAGTCATTATGCACTAACCGAACAACAAGGATTCTGAATTGTGTGAATGTGGACAAATTAAATAATACAAACCAATTAACAATGGAACATATAGGAGAAGAATGTCCCCTCTATCAGTTTCCAGAATATTCAAGTATGTATTTCACAGAACAAAGATTACAGTTTAATAATTTAATATACCGGAAACCTAAGGCAAATCATTTCGACGGTCCCGAAGAATAATGTCGGATGTGCGATTTTGTGGTTTTTGCATTTTTCGTGTATTTGAGATAAAGAAATATAGTTTTGTTTTTATATTTTGCATTTCATTAAAAAAATTGAAAATACAGATTATTAAATTATCAAGAGAAAATTAAAATAGGCCAACAATACGGTTTTCAATTTTTCAATTTTTCTTCGGAATCGACGATTTGTAGTATTGAGAAAAGCACAATAGCTCTAAGTAATAAGTATAAAGGCTATAACTGATCTACTCTCAATCATAGAAGAAAATGGTACTAAACCTGCCAAAGAAACAAAATCAAAAATGATGAAAGAAATAAGCAACATTATGGAAATGATTTCACACATGGTTATAGAATTAGCAATATTAAAAGAAAACTGTGTAAATATCTATATCTATATTATATAAAGAAGAGTGTCTCGGTGTAAGTTTGTATGTTTGTTTTTCAAACAAATTTACAGATTTAGATCGAGATTGATGAAATTTTGCATAATTGACCTTCAAAAGTGAATTTTCTTTGAGAAAGGTTTTAAGGTATAAAATATGAGAAAGGTCACTGTTTTACATCAGATTTCGAAAAACCACCTTACAGCAGAATTATGATACTTCTTGATGAAATTTTACACAATTGACTATCAATATAAGAGGAAGATAATTTACTGTCTACATCTGATTTAGAAGTCTGCGTAAATCCCGGGCAACGCCGGGATCAATTCATTTCGGATCATAAATTCAGATCATCTATATTTTCTTATGTGTTCATCGTTCTTGGCGGTTTAGCCTACAAAACAGAACCCTTTCACGCATCACAATCTGTTATTAATTATATCTATGTATTTGAATTCGACTTTTGCTTTCTTGATTGAATGAATGAAAGCCGCGAAATCTTGGAAGTGGAAATTAACCAACTACCTAACATCCGATCAAGATGAAACTCGGCAGATAGACTCATTGTCGAAGACAATGTATGCTGTGAAATTTTGGTAGTGATTACGCACAAAAATAACTGAAATATTTTCGTCTTGAAAATACTAATAATTTTCAGGCAATCTAGTAAAGTTCCCTTATCTTAAGAGTTTTGCTCGTATGTTTGAAATTCTCAAATTTTATAAAATCCAAAAGGAACCGATTCGAAAAATAGCCATTTCCTTGGAAAAATAATATCGGGCGATCAGTGGCACCAGTCACCGGAACAAAAAACCGTTTGGTTTAGAATTTTTGTATTTAATTTTGGAAAACGTTGTATGGTTGGATATTTCTCTTTTTGATTTTATTTTGTAAAGTATGTTAACTTTTCATGCAAAAAAAAATATTTTTCTGAAAAAATTTCGGTAAATATATACTACTCCGCTTGCCGGATAATACGCAATTCGAAGTTCGATACACGGATAAGCATGGATAATACGGAGCGGAACATTTCATTTGCCGCCACTTCTTTGGATTTGATATTTGCGATTTTTTTTTTCAATCTAAATACGCATGAATAACTTAGTTTAACCAGCCTAAGAACCTAATAACCTATTTTGTGCACTAAATAGTTGTATATTGTAGTAATTGAAGTTGTATAAGTCCGTTTCACTTGGCCAAACGTGACTGTCAAACACTTCGCGTAAGTGAGATAATCTTATAAAATTGAAATATAAAATGCATGTTTTTTCGTCTCCCCCGACATAAATACTCACTTTTCGTAATAATAAAGCTAAATCTAACTGTTTGAATAAAAAATATTCGGAGTACGAAACTATTAATAAAATTTCTTCAGGCAAAATTAGAAAATTTGTCGGAAACTAGGTCGGGAATTTTTTTTTCAATTTGTATTTTTTTGATATTATGTATAGTTTGGAAAATTACCATGTTTGGAAATTTTTATTTTTTGAAAAAAATATTTTTTTAAATTTTGTTATTTAAAGTGTATTAATTTTTCGTGTTAGGTAAATCTTTATACCTGGAAATTTAATATTTTTCTGATTAAACTTTTCTAGGAAAATTGGGAAAAATGTTTGGAAAAGCGGTCGGAAAATGTACATAAATAAATATAAATGTATGAAAATTATTTAAACCCACTGTTTTCTTTTAAGGTACAAAAGTGAAATGCATGTATTTATATTAATCGTGAATTGTTTCATAGTGCTTTCACACAAACGAAGTATTGAATTCCGTAAGTCTAAACTTAAACTTTAGGGCGCACAGTTTACACCCGCGCTGTGCAAGCGGGCTTCCTATATCTTCCTACCATCCCAAAGGACGGTCTATGTCACTCCGAAGTAGGTTTTTAATCTCTGGCTGACGCCATTGAAGTAATATTCATGTATTGTCTCATATTACCCACGCACACGCTGTGCCTTTGTGGATTCCCATCACTCATACTATTTCACTGTATAATAAATATCAATTTGTAAATATTTAGAAAAATTAAGGGGAAAAAAAATGGTCAGAGCAAATTTATAAAAGTCTTTGAAACTGAGAAATTCTAATTTTTAGTTAATTTTCCTTTTGAAATGTATCATCGGGGTTTGCAGTTGAAAACTTCGACGGTTAATTTATTAAAATAACAGAGGTCACTTCCGTTTATAAAAGGCATACAAATACAATATTGCATCGGTGATTCAATCCAATATTGTATTTGTATGCCTTTCTCAAAAGAATTGAGTTTGTTTATAAACAAAACTATTTATTCATATTCATGTTGCGTGTGCACGAGCGCAAACAATTCATTAAGGGCGCGCTACGCCGCTCAAAAAGAAGAAGATGGAGAGATACGACAATACGAACGTGAGAGCGAGCGCGCTAACTTTAAAAACCATAAATTTCATGCGAAAATTGTGAAAATGTTTAATAAAAGACGACTCGTTTGAAAAAGAGCAAAAATCTCGTAAGGGATGTGTCAAGTAGCATTTAAAGAAACATTATGAATTTTTTCATACATATAACTTGTAAAATAACAGAAACAAATGTGTTAATAATAATTTTTGGAGCATACTTAGCGTTTTTTTTCTATCGAGGGAATTTCAAATAATTACCGTTTCGGCGTGGGGAATGTATAGACACTATCTTAAAGAATAACATATATTTTTTTTAAAAACTTAGAAACTTCAAACGTTTAAGGAAAACGTGTCAGAAATCGGTAGAAATTGGCAGAGCGGCCCTTTAATCTTAATATTTTAAAGCATAACTTGCAAAAATAATTTTTCCTAATATATATATATATTTTTTTTTAAATTATGTTTATACAGTTTTTTTAGTCATATAATATTACTTAAATCTTACTAAACTGATCAATCAGTTTGATTGTAAGAAATCTCTCATTTATAAACTTACAATATATAATATAATTAAATATCAACTTGATGTTTTAATGCTTAATACATACTAATTACTTAATAGTATAATTAAACCAGCGCCATTTATGAAAGAGCAGATTATGAATTCTTTTAAGTATCACCTTACGTACTTCTTTTTTACTCTTATATACTTCCACTTATTGAGCTTCTTTGTACAAATTTACATAATAAGGAAACTACATACCTATTTGTATTGTACCTTCGTACATATTTCATATTAACTTTAGTATGTTTTGTAAAATTCACTTTTTAAATATAACGCACCAGACCCTTAGGTCCGGGTTTAGTTTTCCCCATAGGAAAAACTAAATCCTTTCACACACTTTTCCATAAAAATGATCATCTGGTAAATCCATGTTATGCGAGTGTATTATTTAAGTATAATTAATACAAAACAATACAAGAACAACATGTTAACCAACCAAACTATTAAATGGAAAAATAATTCACTGACTCCAGATATTTTCATATCAGAGGGTTCGGCTCGGTGGAATTCCTAATTTGAACGATAAATCCTGCAGATCCCTCAATATAAATATTTAAAAAATCTTTCGTAATCCTACATGTATTTAAAATGACTGATTTTTGAATTTTTATACACAAATTCTTTGACAAATCTAATATGCCTAAATTTTTAATGAGAGCTAGGTAATATAATATTTTACGCACCAGATTTTCAGGTCCGGGTTTAGTTTTTACCATAGGAAAAATTTAAGAAAAAAAAATATTATTATACCAATAAAAAGGTACACATGTAAAAGCCTTCAAGGAATTGACTAATAAATAAATAAATTATTACGGTTAGTATTTCTGATTGACATCTACACTTGTTACGCGCGTACATCATTCAATATTCAATAATAATAATATTCTCTGCCGTCTAGAAGTAGAGAAATAGTATTCTGTAGTCTGTAGTCTATACCTTGCAGGGAGTAATGATATAGTTTATCTAGTAGTCGACAAACCACAGTCGACAGGCCACAGTCTCCACAGTCAAGTCTTGTGCGTGTGCCGGTGATAAGGTTCTCGGAGTGCTATAAAAGTGGTGGTCCGACTTGCGTGTGGAGATATTGAATCTAGTGTAAATAAGAAATTAAATTTTCTAACTGAGGATATTCAATCTTTTTATTAGCTGTAGAAAAACGCGATTTTATGGTGAAACCAAATGAAAATTTTAATTTAAACTGATTGGCTGATTTGTATCGCACACTTTTCGTGAAAGGGGCGCTTTTGAAAAGTTAGAAAATAACTAAAAACAATGTATTTGATTTTTAGTATTTAAGACGGTTCTGTATAAATGTATTCTGTATTTTACCATATATACAGAAGTTCGCAGGCTGTAAATTGGTTCGAGTTTCAGAGATAAAATATCAATATTATGAAAAGATTAAAAAGTGCAAAAAGAAAATATCAAACTGTTGATTTCGGGAAACTTTAAGGACCACTAGGTTTTTAAGGAATTTTCATTTCGTTTACTTGGAAACTTATCCCATCGTGCGTTTATTAGTAATTAATTAATTAATAATTTATTTTAAGATATTTCCTTAGCCTGATTTTGAAAATAAGATTATATTTCAAATTGTGTGATATTTGCCATTTTAATGAGTAAAAAATCAATAACTTACAATATTTTTAACGTATCTGTTGTACCTACGTTATTGATAGAAATTCAATTCTTTTTAAACTATTTATTTATGAAAATAGGAAAAAATATGTTTTGTAAGAAGTATTTTCAGAGTTTTGTTATTGAGCGTATGTAACAAACATGTTTTTATGTAAGATGATTGGTGTATTTTTAATCGATTTATTCTGATAAATAACTACGCATTGTTGTTACTTCTTTTCGACAGTATATTATGAGCTTGAAGAAAAATTAAAATCAGTGTTTTTTTTAATCAAAAATAAATAAAAGTGATAAAAAAATGACGGAAAACGAACGAGAAACTGTGAAAATAGAACTGAAAGATCGCAAATCTAGTGATGGTAAGTTACAAAACAACACTTGTGGGCAGAAATATTTACTTTTATATATTTGTTTGTTAAGACATACACAGTACACTTTGATACAAGTTGGTATATTTAAAATTACATTATTACATGGTTATAGTACCAACTATGTTAGTCCAAGGAATTTCCCCTAGGTTATTTCCCCTGAGATGAGAACGGTTCTTAAAAATTAACTAATGAATGTATAAGTAATAGTTATATAATCGGCCACCATAACACGGGCATGTGCCTAGTATGGCGGCCATAAATTCCACAATTGTTATATATTTACTATTCAAAGAATAAAGAAACATTAAAAAAAAATAATAATAATAAGGAAGAATGAAGACTTTTACTAAAGTCATTAATTATAATAGCCAGGAAGTAAAACGCTAACTATTTGTACCGAGAGAAAGGATAAAGATGGTCGTAACTATTCAGTATATTCATTATATTTATCGGTTTGTGCCTTTCTTGTAATGATGGAACGGTTTTCCAACCATACATAAAATTGAAATAATATGCATTTTATGAATTGCATAATAGACAAGTGAAGATATGCATATATTTTATGCAATGAATCAATATGCTTGAATCAATAGTTTACATCTCAAGATATGCAAGAATATTGTTCACGGGTTTTCCTTGTGTCTTTAACAATTGTTATATACACAAAACAAATATAAAAGGTTAATTTAAGTTAAACCATTTTTCATTAAAATAAATAAAATTGAAATACCTACCTTAAAAACTCCCTAGATCTAAAAATTAAAAAAAAATACACCAGCATTGTTTTTAAATATAATAAAAAAACAAGTAAATTTTAACGACTAAATAAACTACTCTCAGAGAGGACTTGGCAAACCAATAAAACATTTTAAGAGAGGACTTGCCACAAAAAAAAAACATTTCAAAAGAGGACTTGGCATACCAATAAAACATTTTAGGAGAGGACTTGGCATACCAACAAAACATTTTAAGAGAGGACTTGGCATACCAATAAAACATTTTAAGAGAGGACTTGGCATACCAATAAAACATTTTAAAAGAGGACTTGGCATACCAATAAAACATTTTAAGAGAGGACTTGCCACAAAAAAAAACATTTCAAAAGAGGACTTGGCATACCAATAAAACATTTTAGGAGAGGACTTGGCATACCAACAAAACATTTTAAGAGAGGACTTGGCATACCAATAAAGCATTTTAGGAGAGGACTTGGCATATCAATAAAACATTTTAAGAGAGGACTTGGCATACCAATAAAACATTTTATCCAAAGAGTTATACAAAAATGGCGGCCAAGATGGAAACATTATTTCTTACTTATCATATATATATAAACTGAATAATTAGCATGGAATAGCAAGCCATTTTTGTATAACCGTTTTGATAGAATGTTCGGTGTGTATTTCGATCGGTATGCCAAGTCCTTCTCTTAGGGTAATTTTTTGTAAATTCATAAAAAATGCTACTCCATGCAGAGTTTTTGGCTTCCTGTTATTATTTTTTTTTAAATGTGCCTTTTCACCTCCACAATAAATAAACATTTTGTATCAAACATAAAAATATTTATAGACTACCTAAAAAAATGGTTAATGTAGCAGTTATTACTTATTACTGATAAGTTTGACTAAAAATAACTCGAACATTATCAATATCGACCGCCTTTGACTTCGGGGTTAATCGGAATACTTTGTTAGTTTGATAACCTTCTCGTCGATTTATTTTTGATCTTCATTCGTTACTATCCGCACTATTACCAACGACAATAAATTACACATTCTTAAATAAAATTATATGAGGTGTGAAAGCAAAGGAAGCAAAGCTATGTTTGCTTTGAAATACCTACCTATGTCCAATGTTGATAATGAGATCAAAGTGCCTAAATCCTATTTGTGTACAAATACCAAAGAGGTAAACAGAAATAGAAATGATATTTATTTTGTATCTGTATCATTCCGTTAGATAGGTACTATCCGCACTATTACCAATCACAATAAATTACATATTAAAATAAATTAAATTGTATGCAACAATAGTTAAATGACCGAGTAAAAGTAAAAAAATAGTTTAAAAAACATCAAATTACCTATGTCCAAATTCGGGAATCAGCAAATTGCCTATGTCCTGTATGCGTACAAATATACCTACCTACGTCCAATTTTTAGAACGAGATCAAAGTGCCTATGTCCTACATGAGTATAAAAATACCATAGAGGAAAACCAATGCAAGTGTGTTGTGTACGGCTCTATATACCTGAGGTGAATTTTTCCTTACAAGAGACATTGACCAGCGGCTGAGAATAAAAGTTTAAAATTGCTTGCAACTGTACAGAGAGGTTCAGATGAGAAAGATCAATTATTCCCCGTATAAATTTTTTTAAATTAAAAAAATAATCGATTTATTTCATTAAGAACATGCTTTAATATATACCTACATTCGAGTAAGCAATAAAAATGCTCAAAACGCATGATGATAAATTATAAAATATCGTGTACTTCTGTATTTTTTGATAATAAGTATTTATAATTTTTCAATAATGTCTAAACAAAATAAGTGTGTACAAAAATTCTGAAATATTTTAGTTTGTAAGACCTTAAATAAATAGAAAAACTGAGGTATGTTCGTCACAAAACACGTTCTCTGATTTGTTTATTAATGATTTTATTTCAACTAAATTTAAAATTCTGAAAAATGTGTTTATTAGATTATGTATTGATTTATTTTGTTGTATGATTATATGATTTGAAATTTGTGTTGTATAATACAATTATGTCGTTTGAAAATTGAACAAATCTGCCAACGACCAACGGTATAACCTTAGTAGATATATTAAAAATAAACTTGATTTAAAAAAATTAAAAATGCGTGTACCAGATAAAATAACAATCTTTCAAAATCAATTTATTTTATTATCCAGTTTATATGATAAGTGATAAGTAAGAAATGTTGTTTCCACCTTGGCCGCCATTTTTGTATAACTGTTTGGATAAAATGTTTTATTGGTGTACAAAGGCATATAGTAATAATTTAAAATATAAATTTAAAAAAGTGTCACATATCCGTATTAGATATTTGCTATGCCTTAAAAAAATTTATTCAGTTTGGTTAAGTATTTTGGCCCTGAATCCAAAATTAAGTTATGTTAAACTTATTATATGTGAATCGGCGACATCAGTTTTGAAAATCGGTATGGACCACTCTATGAATATTCTGTTCAGAGCCTACCACCTACATAATATTATTGTGTATTAGGCAAACAAAATATTATTTATTTTCCCATAATGAGATTACCTTGAAATCTACCCATTTCGTAATTAATTAATATAATGTGTTTCTATTCTCTCGCTAGGTACTAGATATTTCGCACTCCAGCAACAATACTGTCATAAGTCGAAAACCGAGTGATTTCATTTAAGAATATCATTCTTTTGAGAATATACCTTTCAAAGAAAACTCGCAAAAATGCCACAACTCAAACCATCATAACAAGTATCTATACATACTGGCCTTAGCGAGAGATCGTACGTGACGTGAGTTTATTTTAGTATCGTTTGTCTTTTTAGTGTACTAATATTATGACGCCTCTCCCAGCTAGAGATCGTACATGACGTGAGTTGGTTCTAATACTTTTCACTTTTTTTTTTCAATGACGTTCTAACGACCTCTCGCTGTGAGTAGTTTATAACTTTTTAAAATATTTTATTATTTTTTATGGCTTTTTACCGCAAATGAGTATTTTAGCTGGAATCTAGTGTCAACCAGGAAATCTGTTTAATAATTGTTATAGAAGATACCCACCTACACATTAAGATCTCGCAACAAGATTCTACTATAACATTAACTCACACTTTCATGTGTGTAATAAAACGTAATAAACACAAACTTACTACAATAATTATTATAATCGAGAGATTTGTTCGCATATTATATACTACATATTAACAGTCACGTATTGCGTGCTAGTATTATTTCTACGACGACGGCACGGCAGCGTCACAAAAAAGGCAATAAACGTGCCTTTATTATCACAATAATTCTGTAGCTCTTTCTTTCACACTCAATGTGAGACAAACCAAACTATTTTCTTTTGTTTGCTTCCCCAAAGGAGAAGTGCAATCATTATCATGTCTCCCTCACCCAAAGAAATGAGATGCCATGTAAAGAAATGAGATGCCATGTAAAGAAATGAGATGCCATGTAAATTGCCGTTACCGTGGAATTTGAAAAGCAGTCAATGATACCTAGAAACACGTAATAGGTAGGTATACGTAATCTAATCAAATTATAATATAAATTTAGTGTATTGTCTACCTACCTAATAAATTATAATAATTATTTACTGTGTGTAAGTCATAAACAAATAAATAATAATATTTAACATCTACACTATTAACTCCCTAACGTCTGTCGTACACACTCGCTCAACGTTCGAGTTACAAACGGAAGTGCTGCCATCTATAATACTCAAATAGAACCATTAAAGTTTTCTCATCATAGTTTTCCCGCGGAAGCGAGTTTTTACCTGCTAGTCTTCATTAAGGACACAAACCTTCACACAAAGCAAAGATGTATAACTTCAAAGTCCGTTATATCAGTCTGTTTTTTCGGAGTTTTTCCCCTTTATTCAATTTCCAATATTAGAATATGCACAAAAATTTACTTTTCATATAGGTTCCTATTCATTTTTATATCCAAATAAAAACCATTTGTAAATGTTTGTCGTATAACTTTGTTCATCTGAAAGTACTGAGTGAATGAAAACAAATTTCTATTACAAACTTCCAAACTAGAACAACGCCAAAATCGTGTATTTTGACATAATATTTGACGTAAAATTGTATAAAAGATTTTGAAACCGAGAAATTTCAAATTTTGTATATTTTCTTTTTGACATTATCTCATCATTTGAAAGCTTTAACGGTTCTTTTTGAGATCATCAGATGGCGCCACTTCCGTTTACAACAATCCTAAACATTACAGTCAATAAGATGATAATAATATTTTGACTTACATCAGATTGTTGCGGGTGTGCGAATTTCGATGTAGACTCTAATAGGTGTATACTTACGTCTATTTTTATTTGCGATGTCCGATAATTGATTGTTTCTTCAAGCAGCTAATATAAAAATAGCATTAATATTGATTAACTGTCTTTATCCTTCGACACAAGGTGTGCAATAGTTTTATTCTCCCGCTAGTTGGACGATGGCATGCCTAAATAGGGAATTGTGAAGGGAATGGGGAAGAGGACAAGATAGTTAAGGGAAAGGTTGTAAAAAACCTGAATATTAATTGGTTGGTAAAAAGCGTATTGTCAATTAGGCGGACCGGCCTCCTTTGCACCGAATCGCGTAGGTTTTCCAAGTATTTTAGGGCTCCAGCTCAGAGGTGGCTCCCAAATTCAATCGTTTGGCAGCTGGTCACTATTGAAGAATCTGCTAGTACAGGATACCCACTTAGAAGAAACCCGGTCGCCGAAAAATTTATACAAAAGGATTTTACCAATTTTTTGCTTTCACTGTCGCTCCTACTCCCCCGATACTGAGCGTAAGGGACAACTGAACCTCTAGCGGATAATACCTAAATAAAATTATCAAAACCGAGGTTTTGTATTCCCGTTTTCCTAGATGAAAATACTTAAGTCTGTATGTTTTGCTTTTTTAAAAAATAAATTTTCTAGTTTACTAAACGTCTCTTGATAGCCTTCAAACCAGGGAAATTTAATAATTTTTGGAAGGTCCTTACTAAGAAGCAAATTATAAAAACAAACAAAACGTACCTACACGCTAGTGGTCGATATCTATATTATTTATAAAAATATTTGCGTAGTGTACAAATCCAGATAGGAAATTGGAGAATACGTTTGTATGGATAAAACGACGCCCGGTTTTCTGTACTAATACCTATTATTTGAAATTTTTTTTATTTTTAGGGGCAATACGTGTTCCTCTGGACATTTCCCAGTTTTTGGTAATTTTTTTTTTCTTCATAACTATTAGCAATTTATTTTATAAAATGATATATTTTAGAGCTTAATCACGTTCCCGCCAATAAACATTGAAACACTGTTAATTTGTTCGTAAGAACTT
This sequence comes from Limnephilus auricula, assembly GCA_951813805.1. Classification (NCBI taxonomy): domain Eukaryota; kingdom Metazoa; phylum Arthropoda; class Insecta; order Trichoptera; family Limnephilidae; genus Limnephilus; species Limnephilus auricula. The sequence goes on from OX638401.1 coordinate 9,053,670, forward strand.
CAGTCCCGTTTTTAACCGTTTTTACGAATAAAATGAAAAACATTTTTCTCCGTGCAGTATGACCGAATCGGATAGGGACACATTAGCTCCGTTGGTAGAGTTACGGCCCGGAAAGCCAAAGGTCCTGGATTCGGGTTCCAGATGTGACCGTATCTTTTTCTGATTTTTCTGTTTCAGATTTTCGAATGAGTTTCGCTAATATTGTCTTCATTAATTAAAATATTAGTTGAAGATTTCATTTTTTTGATGAGTTTATAAATATGCAGGTATAAAAATTTAGTTACCTTAACAATGTTTTTTTTTGCGCATTCATGCATACATATACTCGTAACTATTAATATAAAACAGTATTAGTTGCACGGTTGAAAAGATGGTTCATGGTTCGTGATTCTCATCATGCGTGATGATTGTATTAAAAGGTTTTGTTGGATGTTGTTACTGATTGCAGTGGCGGCCGGTGACCTACTTTTTAGGGGCAATTCAAAATATTAGCAGATATCTATGTGTAAATCAAATCCATGCCACGATCCTTGGTATGCAATAATACATCGATTAAGCTGTTTTAAAGCCTTTAATAGACGATACACAACATGCAAAGGGATTAATGTTCCGTAAATCAATTAATTTTACATTGCTAGTCAATCCAAGGGAGCTTGTTATGCCTCACTACCAAAGACTATCCCATTAAAACAGTAATTTTGAATTCCCTAATTTTTCCCAAAAGAATAAATTTCCTCACTTATTCAAATGAGAATTGGACATTGTTCTGTTCCTTTTCGCCATTCTTGACTCCTCAGATTATACTTTCTGTGGTCTAGAAGTAGGAACCTTCGATCATATATTTTTTGGTTGTCCCTCTTCTATCAAGCCTTATCTAAAACTGCCTCCGTCCAACATCTCATCTCTCAGCTCGACTCCAATCTTAAATATAATTTTGAAATTTGCTTATTCAAATAAAATTAATATGTAAATTAGCTTTCCCTCTCTCCATAATTTGAAATGAAGGCCTAGAATCCCTTGTGCCAGAAATATGTGAAAAAACGAATGAAATTGATATTGCGCCGTTTTCGTGAAAGCCACAAATCTTATAATTACAAAATACTAACTGATACTCGGCTTGCGTTGCAATGCCACTTAAATAAAGAAATTGTTTCTTCCTGCGTGTCCTTTCCCATTCGTCCCCGTTCCCCTTCCGTCACCTCATTCCCACCCTTGCCCCTCTTCCCATCCCGCGGTCCCTTTTCACCTTCTCGCGAACCTCCCCCCCACGAAGTCTTCTCCGCCTTCCCCCTCTCTCGTACTCCTCCCGCGAACCGCTCATCCTTCATTCCCCTCCGTCCCTCCTAGATTCCCTCCCGCCTTTTTTCCCTGTCACTATACTCCATAAAATACACTGATTTTTAAAAAACTCGCGTGTGCCCTATTGAATTTATTTTTGCAAATTTCATAACTCTAGAACTCACCAATATAGAAGTATTGCTAGAAACCTCACGGGGCATGTCCACAACAACTCACCAATTTTTTATCGCAATCGGATGAATAGTATAGGAAATATCGCTAAATATATCAAACGCGCTAACTGTCAAACATACGAAGTTAAAAGAGTCGTTTAATTTTCTGAAATTTTTCAATTTTCTTAATTTTTCTTTCTTACAAAGTAATAGAAAACTTTAAAAAAAAATATTAATGAAAATGGTAAAGTCGTTCTGAAGTTATGGCGTGACCAAGGGAAACAGGGATTCATTTATATATATATAGATTTGGGAGTGCATTGCTCAATAACACCTGCACGGGCAGTCCCTGACTGATATACGACTCCACTGCAACGAACTAATTAGCGATTCTATTATTTTTATTTAAAAAACTGTGATAATGGTTTTGAAAAAAATATGTCACATTATTAGAAGTTTAGATAACATGTAACAAGTACATTGTTTAGGATTTCCGTGAATGGTTTTTAGGTTGAACTAATTAAAAATTACAAGAAAGTTCCGGATATTTATCTGAGACAAATTCATTACTTAAACATGTGGCAAAGGTCCCACGCATCATTAAATATTATCTTTAAAAATAATTGAGTTATCGACATCAAATCATTGTTACCACAATTAAATTAAACTTTTGTTAGTTATCCTTCTTACGTACCTATCTTTTGGTTTTAGGCAGTTCAAGACGAATGCCATAAAATCCCCATTTAAATGGAAGCGATAAAGAGTCGTTGTCTATTAAATTCATCGTAAAATTCTAAATGGTTGTAAATATTTATTTAATCACAGACATAGACAATATTAGCGAATTTCAATCGAAAATTTTAAACAGAAAAAATTAGAAAAAGATGTTGCATCCGAAACTGTTTGCTTCAGATGCATTTGGTGAAATGGACTGTAAATAATACGAAACGAAAAACTAAATGAACGAAATGGTATTTGTTGGAATTGGGTGATAATATGTGTTGGGAACACAACTGGGAAACAAGGAAAAGGAAACCAATCACTTACCTCTCGGGAACACGACACAAAACTTACGAGTAGGTTTAGTTTATTTCACTAAGATACCTCGAGGTATTATTGCCCAACAACACAAACGAGTAAACACGATATAGTCTACTTTTAAATGATCTTTTCAGTTAATACACGATTTGTTAACACAACAAAACGAAACTTGCTTCAAAAACTCTTGATAGATTCCTCTTCCTGTGTCTGTGTTTTTTCCGGAACAAAAGCCCTCCAATTTTCCAATCACTGTTCCAAGTTCAAAATTTCTTTCATCAAGTGTTGTGGTAAGGATGGGGAGAGGTAGGTACTGGGTAAAATGACATCCAGGTAGGAACCATGCATAATATCATTTCAAAACCAAACAACAGACATAGACAATATTAGCGAATTTCAATCGAAATTTTTAAACAGAAAAATTAGAAAAAGATACGGTCGCCTCTAGGAATTGCAACAGGACCTTAATCTTGCCGGGGCGCTGCTCTACCACTGAGCTAATGGGACACTTTCTCAATATCCCCATGGTGTTAAAAATAATTATTATTTTATAACCCATTACTACACCGTATACACTGCAGTGCACCTAAACATAATCATATTTTCACGTTCAGTTCCAATAATGAGAGGAACACTCTTCACCCCAACATAATTCTTCTTATTATTGAATGAAAGCGAAAAATGTTTCTTCTTCTTCTTCATAATTTTTTCCTTAAATATAGTATTATAGACGGCGCCACTTCCGTTTGCAAATAGCATGTGAGCGAGTGATAAGTGTGCATATACGGCAGCAGCTCCGTGGACCTGAAACTGAAACGTGGAACGCTAATGTAGACATTCGCCCAATATAGAGTAAAGAAAAGAGACATTAAGGGGAACGTCAAAAAAAGTATCTACTCAAATGGGTAAAAGATAATTTGACATAATAATTTTTCAAGAGTGGCAGATAATTTGTGGGTCGCTCAGATGAAAAACCCATTTTTTTCGATATGGCTTGGTTGTGAATGCACCTTACTTGACATGGCTTGGTTGTGAATGCGCCTTACTTGACATGGCGTGGTTGTGGATACACCTTTCTTGACATGGCTTGTTTGTGAATTCACTTTTCTTGGCATGGCTTGGTTGTGAATGCACGTTTCTTGACATGGCTTGTTTGTGAATGCACCTTTCTTGACATGGCGTGGTTGTGGATGCACCTTTCTTGACATGGCTTGGTTGTGGATGTACTTTTCTTGACATGGCGTGGTTGTGGATGTACTTTTCTTGACATGGCGTGGTTGTGGATGCACCTTTCTTGACATGGCTTGGTTGTGATTGCACCTTTTTTGACACGGCTTGGTTGTGGATGCATTACTCCATTCACCTCACAACATTCATTTGAGATATAATCCGCAGGCTATCATTTGTTGGGATATTGTGTCATATAAAAAATGGGTGTTTATTTAGAGACAAGAAAAATTATGATTGTTTTGTTTTGAGTTACGACTGTGTATCACTCGGTTAATCATGTTTTCCAATTCATAATAACATGAAACATAAAGTAAACTGATTAGAAATTTATCGGTTTATTATTCAATATTTTTATCGCTTTATTTTAAGTTATTTTCATTTAAGTTGGAGCGTATCCACTTACTAACTCTAAACCAAATATAAATAAACTATTATTAAATGATTTTTATTATTTTTTATGTTTATTTTTGTTACGTGTGTTTAGAGATATACCTACATTACAAAACAACATTTTTTTTTATAAACAGGAAAAAAGAAAAGACAATAAAATTATGTCGATAAAAAGTATAATGAAATTAAACAAATATACATAAATCTTATCTCAAAAATTTCCATTATAGGCATGGCCAGTTCGTGGTTATCTTTTATAAAAGTGAACAAAAGATAGACGGAGCGTTTTAAGGTAGATTCAGACTGGACGACGTACGTACGCATCGCTACGCCAAACAATGCTTAGCAACCCATACATTTTCTATGAAAATGGCCACAGACATCGCACGTCGCGGTGCGTGAGGCCAATGTGATTCTAAAACATAAATTTTCATTGAAAATCTATGGTTGCTAAGTAGCCCAGATATTGTTAGGCGTAGCGATGCATACGTACGTCGACCCAGTTTGAATCTACCATTAGGCGATGCACCAGTTCTTGAAACATTTAAAAACGGAAGGTTCGTGGCTTTTGGGAGAGATTTTAGAATACTTAACAAAACTTGATAACCAAGAAAACGAAAGCGGGTTCAATCCGTAACTCTCGGTTACGCCTTTAAACACACAATGATAAAATTTGTCAAATTATAATTAAATGAAATAATTATTTATGATTATCAAAATACACATATGACGAAAAGGGTGACCAGAATGTTCAGTGGAAACTTTTTAAGTGTATGAATATTGAGTAAAAACTTTTCATCGGATGTTAATTCCTCACATAATAATTCATCTCAGGCAGTGAAAAACTCGCTTCGCGGGTTTTTGCTGCTAGGCCCTGCGGGCGGCTTTTCCTTGTGCTTCGCCCAGTTTAAGTGTTGGTGACTATTCATAAGGCATCACCCTTTTGAAAAACTATCATATAGCTAGCAACTAGCATATTACGGCAGCAGCTCCGTGGAAAAGGGCACGTTCATGGACGGGTCAGAACGGTTTCCGTACAGTGAGGCGGTGTGGCGTTGGAGGTTTACTCGGAGTCGGGTTCCTTAATTTGAACCGTACGGGCATTACCGTATTAATATACTTCGATTTCTCGAAGCATCGAAAACTGATAATTGGGGGTTTTAACCTTAGGTTAGGTTAGGTTAGGCTAGATTAGGTTAGGTTAGGTTAGGTTAATGAGAGTTATGATGTGATGAATTATCATGTGAGGAAGTATCGTGTCTGAATAAATTTACTACGGGAATTCAGACGCTGAGATCTCATAGTCCGATTAGACATGGAACCGACGAAAAGGACTCTCGCAGAACTTAATTTTTTACTTTTCAAACAACCCGTCCTTAGTCTGGCGTCACTCCCGCGAACCTTCTCTCCAAAAGCAAAGAAAAATCATTTGTATTTAAAATGAATTAATAATGTTATTTTCAATTGGAAACTTTGGAATGCAAGTTATCATTTCAATACTCAATACAACTCTCTAATTATTTTAGAGGAAGCCACAAGCAAAACATATAAGTATTCGTAGTTTGCCTTATATCCACGAATATAGGTGATATGCATAAAAAACGCTTGGCAAACGGAGTCTATAGGTCACGATTTCAAGATCTAAAGTGGTTTTAATTTATTTATTTAATAAAGAAAGGAAAAGTTAAGCAATGTTATAGATAATTTTCGCCATAAAATCGCAATTTTAAAAATATGTTTCTGATAAGCGTTCAGGCATTTATAAAGAAAAAATATTTTTTGATCGTTTACGCTTATATTTTTTAATAAGTAAATAAAGGTTTTATTTTAATTTTACTCAATGGAAATGGTAGGAAAAACTTCAATTTATCTAAAACACGTTTTCTGTATTTATAATATATACCGATTCGTAGTAAAGAATAATCTTAAATAGTTTTTTAGAATATTGTTCTTCGCCTTTATAAATTCCTCTTTCTGGTTCTTTTTACTCTAGAAATATTCGACTTCTTACCCCTTGAAAACTCCGCGTATATTTGGTATTATCTGGAGGAAAGTAGCACCAAAGTTGTTTTAATTTTTTTTTTACGAATAATTTTACAAGAACGAAAAAAAGTTAATCAATAAAGTCAAAAATAATCTTACCCATTAAAAAGTTGTTTCTTATATAATTTCATATTTATCTAATGAAAAAAACTAATTATTTAGTAAGATACGTTTTTAGATTTTCACGGCCAAAAGCATTTTCGTTGTTTGTTTTGGGGGTGTTATGCCGTGTTGTGCTACCTCCTTCTTTAGCCGGCGTTTCGTATCTGTTTCGTTTCGTTTCGGATCTGCCGGATCTGCCCTGATGATGGACACTGCAACGCTGTCCGAAACGTCGGCTAAAGAAGGAGGTAGCACAACACGGCATAACACCCAAAAACAAACAACGAAAAAAAAAAATTTGTAGTTTGTGCTTATATTTTTTGTAAAGTAATTAATAATTTTAATTTAATTCCATTCGTTGAAAAGGTAGGAAAAGCTTCAATGTATCCAAAACATATTTTTTCATGTTCATAATGTAAACCGATTCGTAGTAAAGATAAATCTAAATAGTGATTTGGCGTATACCTTCATCACCTTACATAGTAACTGCGTACCATAGTACCTACTACCAACCACCCTCTCCACACCATTTATAAGTTATTTTCTAATAAATCAACAAGCAATTAACTTTCTCAATAACACATTACCAGTTCATTCATTACTCATAACGCGTGTCAAAAGCTGTAGAGATTTCATGACGGGACTTCCCATTGTCCAGTGTCCATAACACATCTAAAATGAAAAGGTTGAAAATACACAACAATTTCTTGACCCATCCGAGTCTTATCGTAAAGGGTCAAAGGTGCACGTTTGTTAGTCAAAATAATAGGCAGTTAGTAATATGTTATAGGCACGGGAATAAAACAGAGTGTCGGGAGTGTCTTTGATAAGAAAACAAGACATTAATTTATTAATGAGTTAATTTATGTCTGTTGTTAAAGAAAATATTTAATTGCTTTTTATTTCTCGGCCGTTCTTCAAATGGTTCAACCACCCCGATATTTCATTACAGAAAGGAGGTTCTACGGTTTCACTCAGAGCCCATGTATATGTAGATACAGTATGGTATCTTTGAATGAAATGAAGCGAAGGGGTGAACTTGCATCTAGAACATACCCCTTGTTTTTTTGTTTGTTTTTTATTAGGATGTTATGCCGTGTTACGCTACCTCCTTCTTTAGCCAACGTTTCGGAGAACGACAAATCATTTCACAGCGAACTGTTGAACTCAAGAAGGTTGACATGTGAGGTGTGTAAAATCAAATGCAGCAATCTCCATTTCGGCCAGATTGCTATGTTTGCTTTTGAAATGACGTGGAGATTGCTGTCTTTGCTTTTACGTACAATATTACATACAAACATTGTATACAAGTGTATTACATACAATATTTGTATGTAATATTGTACGTAAAAGCAAAGACAGCAATCTCCACGTCATTTCAAAAGCAAACATAGCAATCTGGCTGAAATGGAGATTGCTGCATTTGCTTTTACACACCTCACATGTCGACCTTCTTGAGCTTTTACGTACAATATTACATACAAATATTGTATGTAATACACTTGTATACAATGTTTGTATGTAATATTGTACGTAAAAGCAAATACATCATATCTCCATGTCATTTGAAAAGCAAACATAGCAATCTGGTCGAAATGGAGATTGCTGCCTTGTGTGCCACACACCTCATGTGGTAAATATAATTTAACTGTGTACAAATGTTCGGCATATATTTGGTATGTCTCGGCTATAACGTTATTTATTACTTATAAATGCGGTATCCGTCGACTCATCCTTGGTTTCGTAAAGTTGGTAAACCTGGTTTAAAACCGTTTTAACCATACACACGCAATGATAATAAGTCAAGTTTTTCACTGTACGACGTAATACGACGCGTATTAGTGATACTACGATTATCAGTAATAGCCGGTTCACACGATGCGATTTTTGTCGGTCAACTCGACAATTGAAAGCTAATTGACACGTGTGAACACTTTGTCAACAAAGTTATCAAGTTTTTTTGTTGGCTAGCGAAAGTTGAAAGTTGCTAGCCCGTTTACTTTTGTCGTTCGAGTATGACCATCGCCATTTTGGTTTTACTCATCGTTCGAGTTTTACACCGAATCGTCGCGTGTGAACACATGTTTCAAGTCGCTTGTCATTTTTAGTTACTCGCGGGAAAAAATAGACGTCATTTATTCGGTACTAGTTCCTACCATCATGAAATCCGTTTCAACCAAAAAATATCTGAAATGGTCGGACGATTTAATGTTCAGATTTATGGATCTGTACCAAAGCCATCCCTGTCTTTGGGATAAAAAACAAGAAGTATACAAAAATAGAAATTCCCGTAATACTGCAATGAATAATATTATTTTTGAAATGTAAATAATATTATTTTGAAAAAAAATGTGTTGGATGCCCCTAATTCACTCCTTCTCATGATCCATTTTCTCACCCAAGTACGACGTTTTTTATGTTTTTTCATAATCTCCAGCTCCTCTCGCAGAACATCAGAAATTAGATAGACGCACGCACTAACAATTTCAGTTGACGCCATTTTGAATGTCAAAATCGGTTCAACTTAAATTGATATGTGTGAACAAAATCTTGTTCAACTTTTTTCGTAAAATAAAAGTTGGTCAACAAAAATCGAAGCGTCAGAACGCGCCGTAAGGGGGACACGTGCCAAAAGGATCAATATGCTAGTTCTTCGAAGCATCTTCAAACTAGACATCGTTATAAAAATGGTAGTAATATTAATGAATGTTATTATTCTAATTCATCGAATGTAGAATGTAATTGTTACCAACAACTATAATTATTTATCCAGCTGCCCAGCTGAATTTTTTGTTTGAATGGCTGTAATTAGTGTTTCTTTTTTCTTTAAGAATGCATGTATATTTTTCTGTTTTTAATTTCTACAATTGAGCCCTTTCCCCGGATAATGTTGTATCCGAAAATATATACATGTTTTTAAAAAGATTGAAAAAACGAAACCAGTTATGTTTTATTACATTTAACATTTAAAATACATTAAACTTACAATTCTTAAGGGGCCGCTCTGCCAATTTCTACCGATTTCTTACATGTTTTCCTTAAACGGTTGAAGTTTTTAATTTCTTAAAAAAAAATTATTCTTTAATGTAGTATCTATACAATCCCCGCGCCGAAACGGTATTTATTTGAAATTCCCTCGATAGAAATAAATCGCAAAATGTGCCCCGAAAATTGTTATTTTCACGTTCGTTTCTGTTATTTTACAAGTTATATGTATGAAAAAATTCACCATTTTTCTTTAAATGCTACTTGACACAGCTCCCACGAGATTTTTGCTCTTTTTCAAACGAGTCGTCTTTTTTAAATGTATGGTTTTTAATGTTAGCGCGCTCGCTCCAATGTTCGTATTGTCGTATCTCTCCATCTTCTTTTTTTTGAGCGGGGCAGCGCGGCCTTAAGATTTATACATGAAAAGTAGGAAAGAAAAGCATTAAAATTAGTATTCCATCAACAACTCAACATTGATTATTTTATTGGATACAACATTATTCGGCGCAAGGGCTCTATATTCTAAAGCTGTCCATCTCGACACAGAAATGTCCTAGTGAGATGAACGGCTAATGATTTTTATTGTGTTATTTTTTTGAATAAATAAATTATTGTTTGTTGTGTTGTCGGGTCTTCTTCTACAAACGAATAATTTAATTGTGCACTTATTTATTTGCTTTAAGTTTTAATAATAATTTATTAATGCGTAGTAAACCACAAATTAACGAAATACTTGCGATCTTCTCGTTTGTGCAATAAACAAGCTGTCAATCGTCGCTAAATAGACCATGAAAATAATCGTAAATATTATTATTTTGTGCAAAATCATATTAGTAGCCGTGATCTATTTTATGGCAAGGGCATTCGGCGGAATATAAAGTCGAAAATTTACATTAGTAGTTCCTAGTTCATTCTCTATTAAAAACAATGTTTTTTTTTCTGAAATTGAATAAAAAATGTATACTGTATATAAATGTATTGAATAACATGAAAGTATTACGTAGTATCCAGAAAATCCAAGATACCTATGATCATGATGCTTAAGGTACAACAACATACGTACTAATCAACCAAGACAAAGCTACAGCCACGTAATATTATTATTTAGTAAATACATGTAGCTATGCACATAATATTACAATATAAATGATATCTGTGTTACTGAAGGCATGACCGCCGATAACTCCAAAAAATAATGGTGATATTATGAGAGATCAAATGAGTTTACCCTACACATCCGGGAGTAATTGAATGATTGATTTATTAGAAATGTTATCTTTTTAAATTTACAATGTGATTTTGACATTTTTTTAAACTTTCAGAATCATACAATTATCAAATGTGTTGTGGTTGTGCCCAAATACCGGTGAAATTTTAGAATCTCTTTTTACCGTAATATGGGTTATAGTTCTGACACACATGCTCATAAATGAGCATGCTCATCAACTATACATGTTTGCTCATAAATGTGAATAGTTGATGAGCATCTTCATAAGAAATATATATGCTCAAACCAAGCTTGTTCAAAAATGAGCAAGCTTGGTTTGAGCATACTCATGAATGAGCACACTCAAAGCAACCAATTGAACACACGTGCCCTTTACAAATAAAGGTCGTCAAATATCGTCAGTTCAATCCAATTATTTAAGACTCATTTGCCGAAAGAAAATAAAAAGTTTGAATCGGATCCAAGATGTCAGTAGAGTCAGTTTCATCAACAAAAGTCAACAAACATTTTCAAACATTTTCTTTTTGTTCGATTTTTTATTATTATATTTAAGTTTTTTAGAGTTAAGTTTAAAAATACTGGCATTGTTTTTCTTTGTGTTTGCTTATGAGTATATGAAAATATGATTACTGCAGACACATTAGTCTAGGGATATTTATATTTGTATTTAATTTTGTTTTATATTACCAACATGAATGTTCTTTAAATATCCTGTTTGTGTCTCAAATAAATAAATAAAATAAAGTAATGTTATTGCTTCCAACACAATTACACAAGAAACTTTTGGTGGAAGAAAAAAGAAAATAAAAAGATCTATTTGGGTTCTGGCTGAGACCGGATTGAAATGAGCTTGCTCATAAGCAAGCCAGTTCGCTCATGTTTAGAGCACTTCACCTTCTATCTGCGAATCCAGTAGCATTCTCAGTACCAGCAACGTCGTTGACAGACATGCCACTCGGTAGGATGTGCTCATTTTTAGCAAGCATTCTTGCTACTAATGAGCATTTCTGTCAGTACCTACTAATACCATTAGTGATTGTTAATGCAAAACCAAATATGCCTAGGAAAATTATTGGAAATAATTTTGGGTGTAAAAATAAACTGTAGGTTTACACTATAATAACATTATTTGTTTTTTTATTTATTGAATCTATATCATAAGGTTTACATTTTTTTTTTTGGCCTTGCCTGTCTCACTAGGAACTCCTGTGTCGAGACAGACTAGTTTACAAATATTTTCTAATTATAATATAAAGTACATTTTTCAATAAAGCAAAAATATTTGACAAAATTTTCAGGTTGGTAGGTAGTGGTAACAATAATGAGATATACGATTATATTTGGGTGAGGTGACTAATTATTGCACGACCTTTTTCGATGATCCATTGTTTGATCAGGATTTTGTATTTTTTAATATTATTCGATTGTCTTGTTTTGTCAGGTAGGTTATTGAATATTTTATACGCAATATTATAATACCAATAAGCGAAACCAATTTTATTTAATCATTGAAGAATAAGTTAATATTTATAAAGATTAATGAAATAGAACAAGACACAGAAAAAAACGTAAGGGTCGCTACTGGGGATCGAACCCAGACCCTCTGTCTTATTGAGTCCTGACTATGTTTTATATTTTTTGCCGATCTCATACATCGATTTAACCCAAAGATACCAAATAGATAAGATACCATATGGCAAAGATACCAAAAATCTAAATTTAAAGCTAGGTAATGACTGTTTTATTGGGTTTCTGGGTTGAAAACAGGTTTAAAAAAGGTAGAAAAAAACTTCTTTTTCAGATCATTAGAAAAAAAAGTTACTAATATTATCCTTTTCTAATCGTCACATTTTTTAGCTACTATCTTTGACTATATTTGTACAATTTTAATGTTATCCACTTATTTGTTTTTTTCTGACCGGACCCGTTTTAGACAATCACGCGTATTTTCAGACTGGTTGCCTATAATAATAACATATCGTCGTTGCATATAGAATATGAACCACGTGAAAACGAGTACATTCTGGGAAAATCGGTAAAAACTGTTTAAAAAAATAACGAAACGGAAAATAACAATTCTACAACAAAGTACGAAAAATATATTTCGTTCATTATAAGCATACATTTATGGAAAAATTAATTATTTTATACCAGAAAATTGAATTTTGACGCGTTTTTCTCACATAATTCATATTATATGTACAGTTTTTCTCACATAATTCATATTATATATACAGTTTTCGTCATAATTTAAATTACATAATAATGTCAAAATATTTTATTCAAATTTGACAGCTAGGCATCACAAAATAATGTTAATATTATGTACATACCAAGGCAATTGAATTGTGTAGTGGTATGCAGAGGATATGAATTTTTATTTATTTTTTTATTACGTACTATTTTAATTGTCATCACATGATTTATTTTCTACTGCCTTAAATATTTGTTATTTTTACATGACTCGTATTGTAGAAGATGGAGAAAAAAATATATTTAACTCATTTTCGTCAAAATCGTTACATTGTTCATATAAAATATGCAACGACGATAAACATATTCCCATTCTCAGTAAACAGAATTTGGGTTATTGACATATTTAACTTATCAATCACTAAATATACATAGGTCTTAATATAGTTTAAAACAGAAAGCAAAACAACAAACTGCCTAGCTCTGCTTTGACTCATTTCATTTATTTATTGTATCTACCATTTGCAATCTACTACTTTTCTATTTTGCATGGTGAAGTATTTTGATTTTGTGGTGTTGTGCTCATTTAGATGATAATTATTTAAAAAAAAAAATACATGTAAAAACCCAGCTGGGCGTAAAATTCAAAATAAATAGTTATTATATATTGTAAATATCGTGGAAAACAATTTCAAAGATCAGTTGCTTGCCCCAAAAGTTAAGTATCTATAAACATTACATAGGTATTATAAAATTTGGTTTAATTTCAGGTCACAGGAACGACTTCAAGAAGTTACATCCAGTGCCAACTCCTCCCACTGACCCAATCGAAGAGAGCATTGGAGCCATAGGAAAATGGCAGACTTGGACCTGCCTAGCCATCGTCATGGTCAAGTTTGGAGTGGCCTGGCATCAGATGGGCATCATCTTCCTGGCACCACCAACACAAGTAATTATATTAAGATCATTCATAATAGGCTCATTCATAGATGGCGGTAATAAACTTATTAAAAAAAACCTATGCTTTAAAGTATTAAGATGAATTGTTCGTTTGCACCGGTAAATATTTGTGATCTCATTTGTTATGTGAATACGGCATAAGATCCCCATTTGCTTCCTCACATTGTTCCCGTTTAAAGCCAGTGAGACTATGGCATCGCCAATTGGGGTATGTTGAGAGGTTAAAGGTATTGTGGAGGGGAGCAGACGAGGAAGAGGAAGGTGGGGAAGAATGTCAAACACCAAGCAATTACGAAAAAATATTAATAAATTGGCAATTTGAATTGGTAGAAAACTAACTTAAATATGCAATTGCAGTCCGCATTTACTTTTTGACACTAAACTGAAGTTAATTAGATATTAAGTTTTATGGTCATATTTAAACCATTTTTGTTTCTCAAAAATTGTTTATTTTTTATTTTTTTATAGTGAATAACCTTACAAGAGTGCCAACTGCTCCCGTCTGGAGCCAGTGCGACTATGGCATCCCCAATGGGGTATGTTATGAGGCTGAAGGTAAGTGGGAAAGGGAAGGAGACGAGGAAGAGGAAGGTGGGGGGAAGCACCTGGCTATTCAAATCTAGTCACTAAACACGGCTAAAGCCATTTCAAGCAACGTTTCAATTCTGAATGGTGGTCTTACACCAGGGCGATACTAAGAGTATCTTCCACTCTGGAACGTGCCGCAAATATACTATATATTATTTAAATAATTAATTGTGAAATAACACAAATCAATTAAATAAAATTTATTTGCGCACGCCGGGCTCGAACCCGCGACATTCGGAATGGCAATCCAACGCCCCACCGCTGCAGCGCGCTGGACTACGCCGGCCGCCTACGATTCCGTCTATGATCCATTATTTAAGTCTATGGGTCAATTTCAATTCTTAGATCTTCGTTATTTCAATCCGTTCATTAAATAAACCAGTTATTTTGCATAACGAATGACATTATTAAATAATAATATATAGACAGATATGGAGACCACGTTAAAATTTATCAAACATGCTCGCAAATATTTTTAACTGACCATAGATGACGGATTTGGTCAATATCATATTGGTATAGGATTTTTGCTAGATTTAAAAATGGATAAGTATGAATGTTATGATGACCGAGAATTGCGATGAACACAGAAAATTCACTGCTCGTGAGTTTTTGCTGAGACTAACAAAAATAAAACGGATATTCCACTTCTTCGTTGATTGCTTAATTTAGAGCAGTGGTTCCCAAACTCTTTTGGCCCACAGACCTTTTTTCACAGTCAAAATTTGCCCACGGACCCCGGGGGTAGGGAATGAGTTTTCCTGCCAAAATCCCTGACTCGGCAACAAAAATTCTGGGGGGAGGCTAATCACGCACTTAACAGATAATTGGTCAGAATTCTGCCATCCTGGGGGGGAAGGGGGGGATTGGCTGGAGAATTTCGGGAATCATAAACTTAACGGATATTCCTATATTTTACTAAGGGCGTAAAATTCTCAAATAATGTATTCATTAATAGTTCCATATTAATAAAAATGTGTCATAATTTTTTTTTTGTATTTGACTTTACGTGGACCCCCTGACGTTGTTCAGGGACCCCCAAATCAATTTTAATTTTTCACGGACCCCCTGAAAGATCCCAAGGACCCCCGGGGGATCGTATACGGACCACTTTGGGAACCACTGATTTAGGGGATCGCCCCCTTGTTTTTGATTTGGGCGAAGCTGTAGGTAGGTACCTACGATCGCGATAAGTGACAAATGATTTTTTTTTATATGAATACTGCACAAGAGTTTTTGCGCAAAATTCGAATACGACCTTGCCTCTAGACAATGCCTGCCGTCAATCTACATGCATTAAGAAAAATGTCGTTAATAAATAATAATAATAATAATAAAATCGTTTATTCATCAACAGATAATTTTTTTTACAATATTACACATTTTTGATTACCCATTGGTTCTATTGACGAAAAGTTCACTGCTCAGCTGAATTCAGGATTTCTCCTAGAATGCGGCTGGTTTTCAGCAGTGCCTCCAATATAAGACAGAAAATAAATAAAATAAATACAATTAAATTAAGTTACATAAAAAATATGATGGGGAGATGTTTTTTTTATGATTTCACTGCTGTGTATAAGATTCAACGGTCGCACTGTAGATTTAAAAAAAAACGAAGTACCCACCTTCATAACATCCTTTATTTTACGCATTATCCTTCCGTGGTAGCTGAGCGCATATTTTTTATTTTTTATTATTATTATTTAATCGATGTGTTTTTTTTTTCAATGCCTGTCTCACTAGGTTACCTGTGTCGAGACAGAATTAGAGGTACTTAAATAGTACACAAACTTGGTTACTTGAATATAAAGATTAATTACATTTTAAGTTCAATACAATAAAAAATATAATTGCAATATAAAGTGTGTGATCTTCCAAATCACAGGTAAAGTACTATATATTAAAATGATATGTAATAAAATGAAATGAAAATGGAAAAAATGGATAGAAGTATATATTAAAATGATAATCATGAAAGTATTTTTGATGGAATTCTATTGTTTTATTTTATTTGGGTTAGGTCGTATATGAATTGATATTTTTATCAATTTGTTTTACATATGTTTGCTATGGTGAGGCGTCCTATACTTGCAAGCCATTTTTTTTCTTTCGCTTTTGAATTTTGTAATTGTTTCTGTTTCTCTAATCGTAGCTTGTAGTGTATTGTATAGTTTGCAAGCTTTATATTTAAAATGTCTTTGTCCAAGGGTGGTTTTAGCAAAAGGAGTTTGGAGAAGTTCTTTGTTTTTGGCTCGGGTATTGTGTACCGCTTGTGTTGTTTTGTATAGTGTTTGGTCGTTTTCGTTGGTATTATCTGGGCGAGGAAAGTAGCGCCAAAGTTTTACAATAATTTTACAAGAACTAAAAAAAGTAAGTCAATCAATCGAGTCAAAAATAATCTAAACCATAAAGGGGTATTTTAAAAAAGTTGTTTCTTATATAACTTCATTTTTAACTAAAGAAAAACAAATTATTTAGTACTCTGCGCTTATATTAATAATTTAATTTTAATTCCATTAAAACGAAAAGGTATAGGAAAAGCTTCAAGTATCTTTCATATTCATAATGAAAACCGATTAGTAGTACAGATAAATCTAAATAGTGATTCGGCGTATAACTTCATCCTACATTGTTGCAAGGAGTTGTTTGCCATAATGGGGTGGAGTGGGGTCATTATAATCTCTATACCCCTGTGATAAAATAGTCGGATGATTTGTTATGAATACAAAATGGCATGTCCATAAACAACTCCTTGTGATGCAAATCTGCCTTATGTATCATCTAAACTCTTCAGTTTTGGAAGCCCTTATTAAAAAATAATTATTTTTGATTTGCAGGTGTTTTGCAAAGACCCCGGCACAGAAGAAGACAGCTGTTCCGCAAACTGCACCGCCAGGGACTACGACCGTGAGACCTTCTCCAACACGATCGTGATGGAGTGGGACCTCACGTGTGGTAGGGCGTGGATGAAGGACCTCACGCAAACCATGTTCATGTTCGGCATCCTCGTGGGGAACATGATCTTTGGATTCTTTGCTGATCGGTGAGTCAAAAAATTACAGTGTCGGAAACAACGCCGCGGTCGTGTTCGTGAAAACCTCATTCGTGTATAAGATGTATTTAGTGTATATCATTGAAGAAGAAGGTAATTCTAAAAAAATATAAACTAAGCAAGACACAGAAAAATATAAAGGTAACGGTCGGTACTGGGAATCGAACCTAGGATCTCTTGTCTTTCCAGGACAGTTCCTGTGGGACCTATTTATTTTACGTACTTTTTGTTGATATCTTATTTCAAAAATTATTGTATTTTGATATCTTGTCTTACCGGGACAGTTCCTGTGGGACCTATTTATTTTACGTCATTTTTGTTGATTTCATATTTCAAAAATTATAGTATTTTGATCTCATGTCTTACCGGGACAGTTCCTGTTGAACCTATTTATTTTACGTCATTTTTGTTGATCTTATTTTTCAAAAATTATAGTATTTTGATCTCTTGTCTTACCGGGACAGTTCCTGTTGAACCTATTTATTTTACGTCATTTTTGTTGATCTCATATTTCAAATTCAGGAATAACAATATTATCTTCAGCTAATTTTATCCATTTTCTTACTGCTATCTTTTTAAATGATTACAAAGTTTTTACCAATTTATTTGCAACCTAGATGTCTTGGATAAACTTATCCGATATGTACTTATATGGGACACCTATTGAATTTTTCCAAAAGTGTAAATTATTATCCAACATACATATAATCTAGGTCGATGTGTACGAGTATTAGGTATTGTGAACTCATGTTTCATTTGTAACTTTAACTCTAACATTATGAATATGAAAAATTATGTTATGGATACATTGAAGCTTTTTCTATAACTTTTCATTTTAATTATTTTATTAAATATAGGGTGGTGGTATTACGAGAAGTGAATTACATAATATATTATGGCTTCAAAAATTTTTGAATACTTCTTCCAAATGTCAAATTTTTACAAGTTTTTCCGTGGGTGATTGGTTTGTCCAAATCCTTTCAAGCTAAAGAATTCCTAAAAGCAAACACACTCTTTGGAATTTTGTACTCTACGCTTTCGTATCCAATTTGTGTAATTCTAGCTGTGCTTTTGCTCTCATTAATTGCGACATTGTAATAAAATCTGGAAATTTTCAAAAATTTAAAATACACAGCCTCGTAACTTTTAAAGTTTTCCAGGTGAACCCAAGCATTTTAATTTTTTTAAATTTGTTGGTCATAATTAATTTTAAAATACACTACTATAAATATTTTACATACCAAAATTTTATGCAAACTTTGCAAAACACAAGAAAATGCCTATTTTTAATTTTATCCTGACGAAGAAACCATTCGCTTTTAAATATGTTTATAATTTTGAAAATGGTGTAGGTATACAAAGTGATTTTTTAAATGTAATTACATGCATAAGAACTTATTATAATTTCTTCTGAATAGATTAATTTGTAACTAGATGGTTTTGCCCATAAAGTGTCTTCATGCCCGATTATATAATACCTACTAATTGCACAATGCGTAACTAATCGAGATCTTAGATAACAAGGACTGTATTCATCACAATACCTACAACATATCATATTTCTTCATTTACTGTGTCAATTTATTGTTTTGCTACATTGCCAATCGTCTCTCATAGTTTATTCAGATGCGGTTTCCTATCAGGATCATTAATTAATACTTGTACTATATTATCAACTCGAGTTACTGAGATATCATACGTTGTCATTTAATAAGTAGAGAACACCATCTATTATTATTCATAAATGCGGAAGATGGAACATCTTAACGTTTCAATGCTTTTTCACTAGGTTATTTATTTTCTATTAATAATTGTAAATGAATAAGAAAATTCTACTAAAATTATGATTACATTGATTTATAGGTTTGAATTTATTTGAACTACAAATATTTGTAAGCAAAATGGAAGCATTTAAAGAAATTTATTAATTTATTGATGGTATATAGAGTTTATATTTTTTGGGACACCTCACAAAAGCGCCACTGTCTATACACTTAAAGACAGTAGAACTACGTCGCCACGTTGGAAGGAATTTATTAATACGAATCTTGAAGAGGCCCGGATTATATGAAAGACGACCAGGAAGATCAGTGATCTTCACCAACAGTTGGCTACAACATTCATCATGAAGTGTCCGCCCGCCGCGCACAGTACAGGTTCACATCCCACCGTGACGTTATCTACATGTTATGACCCCCTCGTGATTCATACACACAACTGTCTGCTTACCAAAACACTACACATTTCATTGTCTCTTCCTGGCATTACCCACAACTTCGTTGATCCAGAGTTATGCAGGACAAAACCGAAATTTGTATTTGAGGTGTGTAAAAGCAAAGGCAGCAATCTCCATTTCGGTTAGATTGCTCTGTTTGCTTTTTAAATGACATAGAGATTGCTATCTTTGCTTTTACGTACGATATTGTATACAAATATTGTGTACACGTATCTTACATACAATATTTGTATGTAATATTGTACTTAAAAGCAAAGACAACAATTAACAATATCCATGTCATTTCAAAAGCAAATATAGCAATCTGGCCGAAATAGAGATTGCTGCCTTTGCTTTTACACACCTCATTTTTGATTGGCACTTTAAAATTTTGAAACATGCACAATTACACATATCAAAATATTGACTCATTGTATATGTCCATGAAGACAGTGAAGATGCATATCTTCAAAGCCCAGTATCCCGTCTGGTCAAATTGTGACATATTTAGAGCACTTGATAATATCGCCTACTTAAGCCCTCTGACCCAGATGTGTCGACTATATAATTAGATAGAGTGATATTTTCGTCGATAATTTGTACGAATTCAGAAAAAAGTTCTGGCGCTGTTAAAAAATATGTTTAACTAATTACATTGTGTCAATTGTCTCTCTATGCATCGCTCTCGTGTTTCTTATATCTCTTGCCTCTCATTGTAATATGTGTTACTTGAGTGAGATATTATATAATTTTTGTATTTTTGTTTGTGGTGTTTCTGTTTTTCTAATTGTATGTATCTATATTTAAATGTAAGTAATTGTAGATTTTTGTAATTGTATGTCCCTATTTGTACAATAACTGAGTTTTTATAACTGGATTGTTCTCACGTAAGTGCGAACATCTTTAAAAACTAAGTATAAATAAATAAATAAAAACTTGCCTAATATACTCTGATTTTCCAGGTTCTGAAAACACATAACTGTATCAAAAATAATGTTTTTTTCTCAGCTATGGAAGACGTTGGCCCTTGCTGGTTTCTGTGGTACTCCAAGCAGCTTCGGGAGTCTTGGCTGCCTTCTGCCCTGATTGGTACTCCTTCACGGCGATTAGGTTTATCGTAGCCGTGGCCACTGGAGGGACCATGGTCACCTCATTCGTACTCATCATGGAGATCATCGGAGTCAAGTACAGGGAGGTTGCTGGAATCCTCTTTCAGGTACATTTTGAAGAAGTGTGATGAGTTTTTATTCTTATTATCGTGCTTATAGACGCCGTGGCATCACCTCATTCGACCATCACCTCATTCGTACTCGTCATGAAGATTATCGGATTCAAGTACAGGGAGGTTGTTAGAATTTACTGTAGGTTTCCTACAATGTCAAATGTGATGTTTTTTTATTCATCATTCTGTCCCAACTGATAATCCTTCATGACCATAAGATTCAATTCACACTTCCTTCTTGCTTATATTTCAGACCTTAGGTATCTACAGAGAGATTGCTGTCGTATCTCGGGGAAAATGTCAAACGTGATTAGTTTTCAAAATAGTTTTGTGCCGACTGGAAAACATTTAGAGCCATCAGGAGATTATATGGAAACTCCATATAATCGGCATGAAGATAAGAACAGGGATGGTGCTGGATTTTTCTATCAGATAGGTACAATGTGGAGTGTGTTATTGGTGAAATGTGGTGAGTTTTCGAATCAAACTTCTGTCCCGACTGGCAATTCTTCACAGCCATCAGGTTAATTATGCAGTGAGACCATGGTAACATCATTTGTGCTCATCGAAGTCAATTACAGGAAGGTTGCTGAAATTTTCATTAAGGTACAGAGTGAAATATGATAGGGTTTCAGGCATAACTCTTGTTGAAATTTATGATTGGAACAATGGTAAATGATGAATACTTGGAGCAGGTGGATGAGTTTGTGTATTTGGGTAGTATGTTTACGATAGATGGGAAGGCTGATAGAGACATTGAAAGGAGGGTAAATGCAGGTAACTTCATTAATGGAGGACTGAATGCCGTTGGCGCTAACAAAGAGCTGTCCAAAGAAGCGAA
Organism: Limnephilus auricula; assembly: GCA_951813805.1. NCBI lineage: Eukaryota > Metazoa > Arthropoda > Insecta > Trichoptera > Limnephilidae > Limnephilus > Limnephilus auricula. The sequence continues at coordinate 9,075,211 of OX638401.1, forward strand.
GTTAGCAGTCCACAATGGAGTGCTTGTACCTACCCTGATGTATGGCAGTGAGGCATGGAACTGGCAGAGGAAGGATGAAAGTAGACTGAATGCTGTTGAAATGAGATCCCTGAGGCGTATGTGTGGTAAAACCATGTATGATCGTGTGAGAAATGGGGAAATTCGAAAGGAATGCAAGGCTGATGTAAGCGTAATGAGTAAAATTAAGAAAGGAACCCTCAGATGGTGTGGGCATGTAGAGCGAATGAACAAAGAAAGGAGCGTAAGGAGAATATACGATGCAAGTGTGAATGGTATAAGAAGTAGGGGACGTCCGAAAAAGACATGGCACGATCAAGTGAATCAGATACTTTAGTCGGGCCATGTCAAGAGTCAGAAAAATAGAAGAGAATGTATGAGACGATGTATGAATGTGAATGAGGCAAAGAGTGTGTTCCAAGACCGAGGTGTTTGGCGGTCCGTCCTCTCTGCCTACCCCTGCGAGGAAACGGCGTGATGGTTAGTTAGTTAGTTAGTTAATAATGGTTGCCTCTTTTGTGCTCTTCGTGGAGATTACCGGAGCCAAGTACAGGGAGGTTGCTAAAATCCTTCTTCAGGTAACATGTGACGTGTGAGGAGTTTTCATTTAGATTGGAATCATCGTTGCCTATTTCTTGCATCTTGGAAATCATTATAGTCTAGAATAGGGAGGATGCTGGTACCCCTTTCAGGTAATAACTGAAGTGTGGTGAGTTTTCATTCATAATTCTTGACTACAGATAAGCCGCTACTTAAATACATTGGACAGATAACCCGCAGATAGAAAGGGTCATCAGCTTATCATGGTTATAGGCATGTTAATGTTTGTAGTTACTAGTTGGAGAGATAAGAACACAATATATTGAAGAACACTTCAAAATTAGATCAGATCAAGGCTATCATACTCATTTTTCAAATAATTAATGAAACAATATTATTCATTTTCAAGGAAAGTGAATTTTTTTCATTGTTTGTTTTTATTTCTTGCTAGAGCAATCCCGATGGGTTACAAAACTCATTTTAGGACAGGAGGAACTTACAATTCATAGGTAGGAGGTAGTAGTTACAATTTTACAAAGGTATTTGGATATCATAATATAAGTTTTACATTCAGTACAGCATAAAAATAAAAATAAAAATAAAGACAGGTTAAGTAGAACAAACAAAAAGAGAAAACAAGTAAAGAGATGGAAAAAAACTGATACGAGTATATAAGATAGAACAAAAAAAGACAAGACGATTACATATTATCATTTTTAAATGTAGTTAAAAAATATTCTTTTAAAGCATTGCTTTGCAATTTTTTATTATGCTGGATGTTTTTGTACATATCTGGAAGCGAATTATATAGTGTATAGGCAATATAGTTCAGAGATTTTATCCCATATTTTGTAGTGTGTGTTTGAGGAATGCGGATTTTATTGTTATTTCGAGTATTGTGGTTGTGGATGTCTTGATTGTAAATTGGCTTGGTGTTAGTATGAGTTGATTGTTGGATAATTTGTAGGATGGTGCTTGTGATTTCATGTTTAAGAAGGATTGTGATTGGAAGGATACCGGAAACTGAATAGATGTCCCTGACATGAGTGTCCCATGGAAGTCCATGATATGAATTGATAAAACCTAGGCTAAAATGCGTGGTGAAGAAAGGGTTGGGGTGTGACTGAGAGCATAATTTAACGGTCTTCCACAGTAACGACCAAATTTACATGAAAGTCATGCGAAATCTTTGTTTCGTCGAAGGTTTAAGCTATAAATTGCAATTATCGAAAATGCAGTTCTGGTGTCCTCTTGTAGAAATATGTTTCTATCTATTTCCACGTTTTTATTTTTAATTTATATTCTATGTTTATCAAAACTTTCGCGGAAAACATCGGATTTATGTAAACGAACACTTAACTTCTCAAAACGAACTGCTTTACTTTTTGTGGTTAGAGATTTTACAAAAAAAAAATTGCAAATTTTACTGTGTAAAAAACAGTAAAATCTGTGTGAGACGCAATGCGAACTCAAAACATTTTGTATAAATTCTTATAACGACTTTGAAAAAATAAATAAATACGATTTCTAACAACAACGCTTACAACATAATATTAAAAAAAAAACATTTTTTAATTAACAAATTAACCATGGTTGCATGATAAGAAAAAATATAAATCCCATAATCTAGTTTTATTTTCATCACCTTTCATGACTATATCACTTTTCAATGGTGTGTTGGTTCGCCACCGTGTTGAGTTGTCCGGTCACCGACCGCAATCTATCTTGCCTACTTTGTTTACCAATAAATTTTAACTGTGACTATAAAATATACCGCATACTTATAGAAAACTGTTGTAATTCAAAATTTTCTATTTTACATTTTATCTCATGAAATTTATTAATTACTTTCAAAAGTAAAGTGATTGCGATTATCTATGCACCACTAAAACCGTATTTAAGTCAGATCACTCTATCACCGCAAGATGTCGCTAGAATCTCTTTTCGACGGGACTGCTTGTTCATCATTCATTCATTTGTTTTCGCACTCCTGTAAAATTACATTTCTTGTTTTTTTTTGTGTCACTTTTCTCATGTGCGATATATCGGTCAGTGGCTGAGTTAGCGTCGTGTTTGGGTCCCACCCAGGCGTCCCGTGTTCAATTCCTTGGCTGGCTAAGTCCTCCATCACAGCATGAGCAACATTTTCCACTTACTGTGAAGGTAGTAAGAGATTTTTCAAACATTGTCAGCTTATTCGTAACCAGTTAGTCTTGTTTATTATTATTTTATTTTAAAATATGTAGGTATATAAAAAAAAAAATATATATTTTCTGAATATTAATGTTTTACATTGTAATTTTATGTTTTTTTTTTTAATGTAATTCTGTTAATATGCAAGGAGGAAATCTATAATTGGTAGTGATTTTAGTACAATGTAAAAAAAAAAAATAATATTGATTTCCCAAAGATTAATAAATAAATAAGTAAGTTTTTTCTTGAATCTTTGCAAATTACTTTTGTGTAAACCACTAAAATCAATGTTATAATATCTACATGTTTCAAAACCGATGGTTTCTTCGTCAGGAAAATAACATGAATAAAAATAACAAAATAAACAAACAAGTATAGAAGAAACCATCGGTTTTGAAACATGTAGATATTATAACATTGATTTTAATGGTTTACACAAAAGTAATTTGTTTTATTTAAATTAGTAAGAATTTGAATGCCAATAAGTTATGTTCTTGGTCGCAGGATACAAAAAACGCAACGTATCTTATGTGTACATACTGTACATACCTAATTATTTGAATGTTTTATATCCTTTAAATGATTAATATCATAAACGAGTGTAAAGCTTACAAAATGATGAATGTTCCAGATTCCCTTTAACTTGGGCCACTTGACGCTGGTGGGGATTGGTTATCTGACCTCTGACTCCTGGAGCAGACTTCAGCTGTGGATCTCTTTACCCTCCATATTACTCTTCGTCTATTATTGGGTTCTGCCGGAATCCCCTCGTTGGCTCCTGGCTGTAGGAAGACATGAACAGGCGGCCAAGGTCCTCGAAAAGGGAGCAAGAGTGTAAGAATATTTTTCGCAAATTTTATAAAGTATTTTAATTTTATTTTTTTTGCATTAGTTCCACACAGGATGCCCTGGGGAAAAATAATAAGTGTTATTTTTGCTTTATTCACATTCAAACACAGTTGGGCACTTCTTAATTGGTTCTTTTACAAACTGTTTATTTACGATAATAATAACTCTGAGCTATGCGATTATCCTAAGGTGACTGGTAAGTAAGTTCTGGTGCGCAGCTCTGTGCGCACCGCCTATATCTGATCCTCTCGATAACTCTATTATCCCGCCATCTGACGGAAACCAGTCGAAGCTAAATAACTCCTGCCATCTGTGGCTAACCTGCTTAACCCGCTAATCCAATACACTACAGAAAGGAAGGTGATTCAGTTCTGGGAAGGAAAAAGGCATGAGGGAAGGGTAGGAAATTGGGGGTAAATGTGACCAGGAATGACGGACGCATAAATCCATCCCTCCCACTCGGTGGGTAAGTGTAAGACGATGTGGGCAAACGTTTCCGCCGCCAAGACCTAGACAAACCTCACCCCATGAACCCGGGAACTCCTGCTAAGTCACCAATCGTAGCGACGACTTGAGGCGACTTACGCCAGGGATGATGGTTATCCAATGAATGGTTCCCGGGGCGGTACCCATACCTTCTTCTCAAATTAAAAGTGTACATCCCTTCTGACCTTCAGAGAAATCTCACTAATTTAAAGTAATTAATTGAAGAACTTCAATTATTGTATTTGAAAGTTGTGAATGTTTTCCTCTACCGTGTAAATGTAATCGTTATGTTTTTATATCATTACAGAAACAAAATGCCGACAGAAAACATTGCCAAACAGTTGAAAGACTCCAGCGACATGCTGGGGGATAATACCGAGCCAAAAGAGAACATGCTGAGTTTATTCAGGAGAAAGAACATGCGCATGAAGACCATCTACATGTGCTTCGACTGGCTGGCCTGCGGACTATGCTTCTTCGGCGTCTCCCAATTCATCGGACAAATTGGAGGAAACATCTTCGTGAACGTTGCCATCTCTGCTGCCATTCAAGTCCCAGGAACACTGTCTTCAATAGCTTTCAACAGGATCTATGGAAGAAAGAAGACCTTGTTTTACTCTTATATCCTGTCTGGAAGTACTTTGATTGCAATCGTTATCATAGATTTACTGCCTTTGAGCATATCACCAGAAACAAAAACGATGATCAAGATTATATTAGCTTCTACAGGTATCTTCGGAATGAGCATTTCTTTTCCCACTGTTTACGTATTTGCTGGGGAGATCTTCCCTACTGTTTTGCGAAATACCGGTATTGGTCTTTGTTCTATGATAGCGAGGGTAGGCTCCATGCTTGCTCCGTTTGTGGCCGGTTTGAGCGCTTACCAGTTCTGGCTTCCTCCTGCGATATTTGGTGGTTTGCCGATCATCGCAGCCTTTTTGACGCTGATGCTGCCCGAAACACACGGCAAGGCTCTTCCAGACACTCTCAGAGAAGCGGAGTATTTCGGCAGAAGAAGAAAGAGTAGTGTAATTAGCGCATTTGAGACTCCAAGAATGTAAAACTGAAATATTAACTGAGTCGTATTATTTTGAAGTACCTACTAGATATTTCTTGTCGTAGCTAAGGGCCGGTATATCAGTCTTATAGGAGCACATTCCTCGCTCAACCTAAACTGCCGAAATCGGCCGCTTAAGCCGTGGTAAGCCGCAGAATAGTTCCTTTGCTAGACGCTGTAGCGCTATTGGCAAAAACACATCGGTCATTTGTTAGATTTAACATTGCTTCGGTTTCGATCTGCTACGTACGGACGCAATAAATTACATCGGAGGAATCAACATGGAATTCAAACTTTCTTCGAGTGATGACGATTTAGACATCGTTTGACGTTTGGTTAATAACCATAGAGTCCATAAATACTTACATAAATAGATTGGTTCGGCATAGAAATGACTAAAATTATCATAGACTAAACGTTTAAAATTGGTCAACTCTAGGATTACGACTGATATACGGATTGTGTGCTAAGCCATGCTGAGCTCCACATTCCGTCAAAGCCGAGCTTTATACCAACAGATATACCGGCCCTAAGTGACACATATTAAGCATTTTGCTTAAGAATTCCAAATATATCCCTACATATTTTTAAGGCAACTTTTAGATAGTTTATTATATAGATGAGAAAACCAAATAAGTAACTACTACGATCGACTAATTTCTCTCGTTTGAGAACCTAGTACTACTATTTATTTAAACGTATTACGAAATATAAAGTATTTTTTTTAAATGAGACCTAACTAAAGTAGTTGTAATTTTGTTTCATTGTAAGGAAAAAACTTCTCAAAATGTTACTAAAACAGGAAAATCGTCTACTATTCGCTATTACTTAGTGTTTTATTACAGTGAGCAATACTTCACATGACTCAAATCATTGTAATTAGGTTAAGAGTTTTTATTTTTAATTAATAATTTTTATCAAAATATAGGCGATTTCGCCGATTATTATAAAACCTCATTGTATGTATGAATTCAGTGCCATATTCATAATAATTTTACAGAATATTAATAATACACAACATGAAAAGAGACCAGTTATTGATTATTATTACTTATTACTGACTCACGATACCAAACCAATACAAATGTGTTGAAAATATAATATATAAAGATTACAAATATGTAATGCCTGTTTTTATTTCTTCAATTTATTAATAAATCCAGTACTTTCATAATGGAGGCCAAGTCTAAGGGTGTGCTCTAGAGTTATTAGTATCTAATCTTCAAAAGAGTATACCAAGTAACTAACTTAATGAAAATCAGAAAACTGTACGAATACAACATATGCTTATTAATCTACAAAATTCAAAATTTCTTTATACACACAAATACTACATTTATGAAAACATCACAAGTACATGAACACCACACAAGACAACGTAATAAATTATACACATATTCAACAAAGACAGAGTTGGCAAAAGAAACATAGGCTATGAGGGTATAAACATATATAATCTCCTTCCTGATAGCCTGACAACCGAAAATAAAAAAAATATATTTTTAAAAACACTGTTTGCTCTCAAAATTAATGAGCAAAACCAAAATGTTTTTACTTAAAAAAATTTGTTACTTGGTGTTAGGTAGTAAACCATCATTATTTGTATCAATGTATTAAGTTAACAAAGCGAAATATGTATATTTCTTTTAACTTAATAAAAAAAAAATCTTCACATATTTGCATTATAAGAGGAAATAATCAACTACCTTATTTTCACTAAGAAAAAATATTATGCCAATCGGTGTCATGGAGCCCGAGAAAAGCTCCCATTTTGACAATGTAAATCTAATGATTTTAACATGAATGTTGTCTTTTCGTTGAGTCGTCTTCAGATAATATAATTTGATCATTTTTTCATATGAACTTTGAAGGATTTTTGATTGCATCGTCTTTCGATCACATACTTAGTAGAATTCTTTCAGTACCACAAACTGAAAAATTATTTTTGTAATCAAAAGGTAGGTCCAATGTCGATCTCGGATAAGAGCAATTTTTTTTTGCTTTTAAATTATGACGTATAGGTAATTAAAGAAATCAGTTTTTGTTCATTTTGGAAGCAACTTTGGATTTTTTTTGGAAAAAAATCTGCCTAATCCTTGGTTTTAAAATAATGAAAAATAAAATTAAAAAATGTTAAAAATGCGTTTCTTTGGGTAGTAATTTTAAAATATAAACGACAAGTTTTTTTTTCCCGATTTAGGTAAATAGGTAACTTGTAATTTAAATTTACACCCATCAAAATTGTTTCTAAAAAAAAACAATATTTTAAATTTAATATTTTATACTTAAAAAATATATAACAAAAATCATTTTTTAAAATGTTTAAATTTATTCTCAAATAATTGTCCTAGTTGCCTCAAAAATCATAAAATCTTTTATAGCCTATATTTTAAAAATTAAAGCAAAAATAAATAGAGTAGCTCCTATCCGAGATCGACATTTGGCATACCTTTTGATTACAAAAATAATTTTTCAGTTTGGTCGGGTATTTTGGCTTAAAATCCGTAACTATGTTTTGTATGAAACTTGCCGCGCACCCAATGGCCTTAAAACTCGCATTTTTCCAAAAATGTGTTGATTTTTGTAAGTTTTTTGATGTAATTGTCTTCGGATAATCAAAGTACCTACCTAAAAATCATTTAGTACCTACTTGTAAATCAAAAATTTCAGTCCTTTCTGATCCTGACCTCCAATCCATGGTGGACAATGTTCCTCTACGGATAGTCGGACGCTAGTGATACTTGGTCACTCGGATTGGTGAGCTGCCTCTGCTTATTATGCAGCTGACCATGATTTTCTCCAGGTTGGATCAGTTTTCAGATCAGCAACGTGTCAAAAATCAATCTGATCAGCAACGTGTCAAAAGGGTCTTAAAATACTCTGTAGGAAGTCAGTTAAAATACTTTAAAATTAACTAGATGATAGGTTTCTCTGTAAAATTGACTAGATGATAGGTTCCTCTGTTAAGAGACGTGAGACATCTCGTGAATAAAGGCAAAAGCATTATCTCTGCTTGTTACTGATCAATAGAGCAGGCCGTTGGAAGGTTTAACAAAATGAAAAAAATGTTTTATAATATATAATACCTCTTCAAATTGTCCATATTTTGGCCTGCGTTTGCCGGCAGGTGTTGCGAATTTCCCAAAATTGCCAAAAACGCTCGATCCATTGGCTACATTAACCTACCGATAATTTTCTAAAAGATATTGTTTTTCGTAATGCATATGGACAATATGTGCTGTTTTTCTTCGTGGAGACTAAACAATCATTTTTTTGAATATCACTATAGTCATTAATCTTATATTTTAATGTTTGTTGGCTTTCTGGTTAAAAAATGTTACATTTTTGTTTAAGAACTAACATCTCATCATGAAAGTTTCTTACGGTAAAATAAGAATTTCAACAGCTAAATTTAATTTATCATTACTTTAGTCACTTTGTGCCCTTTGTAAGGATTGTTCCTAGGGCCACTTTTCTTTTATATCCTCGCTGAAGTAATCCGTTTTTCTTTTTTTCCTCTACTTTTCCTTTTTACAACATTAAAGAAATTTTGCAGACTGCCTGCATTTCCTAAGCACCATGAACAAGTTTCTGAAGGAATCGCTTAGGTACCTGCTCACGCACTCTACAGCCCCTTTTGGACCATTCTTTGACTGGACTAATATTTATAAATGTGAATCTAGTTCGGTCCTTTACTTAAGCATTTACTCTCACCTACCAGACATTTATATCTACTATTATCAGTAGCTAACGATCTATAACATATTATGTAAGAGTAATAAAAGATCTTAGAAAAGTGTAAGTATGAAAGTAAAAAATTACGGTCCCCGTTCATTATCAGAAACGGAAAATAACTAAAATTAGATAAAAAAGTTTCCAGCCTATTAGGTAGAATATCTACGTCCAAGGTTCGCAGAAACTGTATTTAACATACATTTTCTACAAACCTTGATCTACACCTATTCGTTGACATTTGACTTAGATCGTCATAGTTACTGATGCGGTATCGATACAACATCCAGCGTTAAATCTAGTCTCACACGAGTTCTCTGCTATACTCTCATAACATACGGGAATTGGGAATTTTTGGCGAGCGATTTGTAATTTTTACCAGTGCGTTTCCTCTTTGCATCCAAAATATAATTAACGATATCAGCGAGTAATGAAAAAAATATCAGCGAGAGATGAATAATATATACATGAAAAATGTTGAAGATAAAAACGTTACAAAAAAAATATTTTTAAGAAAGAAGAAATGTTTCTTAATTACTAATCTTACTAGCATTATATAAAATAATGATGAACCTTTTTTAATATTTTCATTTGATGAAAAAACATTTGTTTTTCCTTTCGAAATTATTCTTAAACACATTGAAGTGTAATAATGCAACGGAATAATATTAATATTTCGGAAAATCGTAGATACTTGGCGAAACTTAGCATCACGAATTATGCTCGTCTCACACGAGCAATATACCCTCATGACTAAAAAGTGTGATCTAACAATAACGTTTATAATACATTTTTCTAATAAAATATGCACTTACGTGTTTTTATTTTTTTTCATTAACAGTAATTTTATTTAGAAAAAACGTAAGGTGAGTCATTTTTAAAACTTTTTATGTTTGCACATAAAATGTTTATACTTCAAATATTATATGCTTATTTTGAATCATAAAATTTGAAAGCGTATTTCATCACCTTTCCAAAACAGTTTTTAGATTTCAGATATATTCAGAAATATTTTATTTATTTGGATTTTATTGCGAATCGGCAATATATCGAACTCTGTAAAAATATGATAGTAGACGCGTCATGTTTTGTAGCCACGCCCACAGCGGTGTTGGTTGATATCTGTGTTTAGATACCGCGCTCCAATGTACAAACACACGCAGGAGACGAAAATTGAAAAAAAAAACGAAAAATGTTCTCCACGTGTTAAAGGCTTTTTGTTGAAGCTGGAGATCGGACTTAAAGGAAACAAAACTTGTCCGATACCATACGTGGTGCCATGTCCGATAATATATGTGGTGCAATGTCCGATAATATACGTACTTCCCATACCTTTTTGCACTGCTTCGGTATTCAATATAACGGAGTCAAGTAGATAGTATAAATACATTACAATACAGTTAAAGTAAAAACATAAGCTAATGTCTTAATTTTATCTCATACTAAATAAACAAACTAACAATATTTATTCATAATCAACTAACTTCCTACTTAGCGCTTGCCGATTTTGTAACCACACATAATAATTTATATTATAATAAATTATAATTACCGACACTACAGTTTACAGTTACTATAAGCATCATATCTACTCCCTACTCATTCTTCAGTCCTCAGTCAGTGTCAGTACCAGTCACTCCAGTACTCCAGTCAGTAGGGATTGGTTTATTTATGAGTCAGTGTCAGTAGAATTACATAAGAGTTCGTGAGTAGACGTGTTTAGTTGGTAAATCCTCTCCTCGGTCCAACTCCGCGACCCCAGCATCAAGTCCAGAGTATCTATGGTCCAATCAGAGAACGAGAGCTACCTTGAAGGTAATATTTTAACAAATAAGCGCAATGTTTTATTAGAAATGCGCCATTAGTGTTTTATAAATTATACCTTATCTGAAACATGGTACATTGTCTGTTTTATCGACAATATTTACGGTGTAAACGAAGCGTTTCGGTTGCCACGCAACGTGCAAGCACGTGGTTTGAGTGTGTATACAATCAGCTATACTTTATTAGATCTGCTAGTAACTTATCTGTGAAGTGGGGGCCACGACGATCAAAAGTTTGTAAAATGTAAACAAAGATTTAGAGAATTCCACTTTTTTCGGTAAATAGATAGATTTTTCCTAACAAGAACCATATTATATTATATATTTATTTATTTATTTAATTAATTATTTATTTATTTATTTATTTATTTATTTATTTATTTATTTATTTAAATATTTATTTATTTATTTTTATATTTATTTGTCTATTTATTTGTTTGTTTATTAATTTTTTATTTATTTTTTTATATGTTTATTTATTATTTATTTATTTATTCATTTATATATTAATTTATGTATTTTTTTTTACGCACCAGATTTTCAGGTCCGGGTTTAGTTTTTCCCATAGGAAAAACTAAACCCTTTCATACACTTTTCCATATAAATGATCATTTAGTAAATCCACGTTATGCAAGTGTATTATATAAGTATAATTAATATAAGAACAACATGTTAATCTACCAAACTATTAAATGGGAATATAATTCACCTACTCCATATATATTCATATCAGAGAGTTGGGCTCGGTGGAATTCCTAATTTGACCGATAAACCTACAGATCCCTCAATATAAATATTTTTAAAATCTTTCGTAATCCTACATGTATTTAAAATGACTGATTTTTGCATTTTTATATACAAATTCTTTGACAAATCTAATATGCCTAAATTTTTAATGAGAGAGCTAGGTATAATGCCAGTAGCCGAAATAACAAATGGTAATATTTTATTTATTTTATTTTATTTTATATTATTATTTATTTATTTATTTATTTATTTATTTATTTATTTATCTATTTATCTATTTATTTATTTATTTATTTATTTATTTATTTATTTATTTATTTATTTATTTATTTATTTATTTATTTATTTATTTATTTATTTATTTATTTATTTATTTATTTATTTATTTATTTATTTATTTATTTATTTTTTTATTTATTTATTTATTTATTTATTTATTTATTTATTTATTTATTTATTTATTTATTTATTTATTTATTTATTTATTTATTTATTTATTTATTTATTTATTTATTTATTTATTTATTTATTTATTTATTTATTTATTTATTTATTTATTTATTTATTTATTTATTTATTTATTTATTTATTTATTTATTTATTTATTTATTTATTTATTTATTTATTTATTTATTTATTTATTTATTTATTTATTTATTTATTTATTTATTTATTTATTTATTTATTTATATATGTAAATATATATATATATATTTAACTTAACAGGTAAAACCATAAATTATAACATTTAATAAATGAAGACAATATTAGCGAAACTCAATCTAAATCTGAAACAGAACAATCAGAAAAAGAGCGGGTCACATTTGGGACTAGAACCCAGGACCTTCGGCTTTCCGGACAGATGCTCTAACCACTGAGCGAATGTATCCCTATCCGATTCGGTCATATTTAACTGTTAAGTGGTCTACACACTATACTGCGAACAGCCCGACATTTAGCAGCTTTTAGCAGCTGGCTAAAAATCGCAGGTTGGAGGTTGCCTCCAGACGATGCTTTTTGCAGTAAGTTGGTTTCTTTTGCTCTGTGAACACGTATTCACAGCGCTCCCGAACTCGGTCACTTTCGAAATGAATTTGCGAAATGCTTAAGCCGGGTCTCTTGCTTCAACATTGTCGCCTCCTGCGACTTTTTTTAAATAAGTTTTTATTTCAGTGAAAATAAAACTAATTGTTAATCGAAATCGACAATGGTTAATCGTTAATCGACCACACATACCTAATTAATTATGGGAATAAATTCATAACAGCAAAAATAATTAAACAATATTCATTCTTTAATCCATTGAGAAAAATATTTGCCACCGCTAATTTTCCTTTTAGACCTACTCGACTCCAAACACCTTTTTATTGTAATAACTCTGGGACCACCGCAGAACAAAATGCAACAATAAATCGCTTACACACTTTTGGCAATAAATATGCTAATTATCGATCACGCCGGTAATCTGGCATCATACAAAAGATGCATTAAACAAAATTTGTCTTCTAGTACCATGTAAACATAATGATCATGTAAACATAATATGCTTACCAGTACTTGCAAAACATTAATTCATTAGAAATCATAGGTACTTGTAAAATTCATCATATCGGTTAATATTTATAATCCATAATATCGACCTCTTAACTATTCTATTTTATTTTTATTTTTCATTGCTCCTATGAGGACTTTTTACTTTATATTTTATATTTAAATCATTGTACCTTTTAAAGATATCTTATATTTCTACTTTTTTTATTATTATTATTTTATTCTCACTTTTAACTTTTTTTTATTTTTGCTTAATAATTTAAAGCTTGTACTTTATACTTATACTTATACTTTATACCATATTTTTCACTTTACATTTATATTTTACCCTTAACCTACTACTTATAATCTTACTACTTACTTTTTACATTTTTTTTTCCTTATATTTAACTTACAAATATACTGTTAGTCATTCTTCATGTTGTTGTACTATTTATATTGTATGTCAATTATGTTAATGGCACATGTTGTGCAGTATATGTGTAAATAAATAAATATAAAAAAACCATGTACTCCAAAGAGCGTAAGCGACATTTCTAAGGGAAAATATCTGTCAGGGTGATAGGCAAAACAGCGTAACCGCCACTATCTCCACAACTGAAGGCATTCAGATAATTGCATTATCAGTTCTATACAGGCAGTAACCAAATATCAATAATCGTAATTAACCAAAATCATTTTTTGAATCAACTAAGAAAGTTATTTAAAAAAAAACCTTCTCCTGAACACTTTGCTGTTTGTCGCTTACGCTGTTCTGCCGATTATGGGTCGATATAATATGTGGGTTCGGTTAGGTATAATACGCACTAAAATTAATATTAAAAGAGATTCCATTTTGACCAATTACACTATCGTCAGAATTTCTGCTAAAAGAAGTCAATTTCAGAAGACAAAATACTTGATACTGCTACCATGGAACATTTCAGGTTTAAAAAAATAATGTCAGATAAGGTACATACTATTACGGAAAGAACATACGAGTTCGATAATATAACATAACAGAGCATCTAATTATAATCAAATTAAAATATGAATAACAGTATATACGTCGTTAAAATATTTCAACGATAAACACGAATAGTTTTTGTAAAGTTTGTTTATAAATTATAAATTACAAACCTTTATCACGCTTTGTTATTACTTTATTAACCTTTGTTGAAGCAAAAGACCCGGCTTAATGTGCTACAGAAGTTCTGCAGATTGGTGGTTGCCACTAGACCATGCTATTTGCAGTAAGATCAGTGGCGGGTCGAGCACATTTTCGATGGCGGGGACCGTCATTTTTATGTGTAGATACTGACGTCTCACTGCCAGAAAGTAACGATACGAGACTCAATACAAATATAGGTATACCCAAATAGTAATAATATAATTTCTTACAGAAAATTTTATGAGGTACGAAGATAAGTCACGCACCTAACCAGAACCATCAAATAGGGTGCGTAAATAAATATTAAGTTTAAATAAAAATAAACACTTGTTCACAACCAAAAACTCGTGGTTTAAACAAAACAAGTGTTTTATTTATATATGTCAAACCACAAAGTGATTGCTTTCTACAATTATGTAAATATGAAGTTTAATAAAAATAGCACAAGACAAATTGTACTTCGGTTTGAGGTGTTTTAACCACGAGAACGGCGCTATAGAAATAATCCGATCAATCGATATCAATATTATTATTTTACTAAAACGTCATATGCAATAAATTATTATTATGCTACAAGGAAGGAAGTAGAGAAATTAAAAATTACTTAACCGAAGTAATTTTTTAGATTATATTTCTGCAATTACTTTTATGTTCAGAACGCATTCATTATTTTTGTGAACACAAAGAATTGTCAATTTTTTTCTTGTTAGGTTTCAGGAATAGTGTAGAGTATATGTAATAGTAGTTTATTTATTTCATTTCTACGGTATAAATATACCATTAACATTAAACGTTTATAAGTAGGGACTGTCCCCATGGTCCCCTTGTGAAGAAACGCCACTGAGTAAGTTGATTTCTCGGGCGCTGTGATCACGTGTACGGACCATGTCGTTCTGGCTGCAAACAGCCAGAATCCGTCTGCGGCAGCACCAATTCGGACGCCGCAGTAGTAAAATAATAATACTCTGCGCGCAAATGCGGCAGAAAGTGGAAACAATCGCTCCGGCAGTAAAGAAATAATAATACGGCAGACGAATAATAACAATTCGGCAGCCGGTTTTGCCTACTAACGATGCGATTTCTAGCCATCTGCAAAAAGCCGGCTGTTCGCAGTACCATGTGTAGTGGCCATTAGATACCTTTCAGGGTTTTTTAATAATTTAGTACCATCTTTCTCAAAAGAGTATTATTGCACTTAATTCAATTCCTCTAAAAATCTATTTCTAACCCAAATACATTTTTGTGCCTTTTCAACAAAGTATTTTCAAGTTTGTTCCGAAAATTTTCGGAAATTGTAGAGACACAGTCACTACTATTTTCAGTTGGCGCCATCTTTATTAACAAGATCGGTTCGATTTAAATTGAAACGTATGAACGAAATCTTCAATTCTTGTCGTTCAATAAAAGTTGATCAACTAAAACAGAACCGTCTGCGAGCGAGGCAGTAGGTACCGCAGTTCAAGCAATGTGCCAATGACGAATTTAAAATTAGGGCCAAGTAATTGAATGAAGGGTACCACGAACGGCACAAACGTCTATATTATTATTAAATATTAAAAGGCCTATGTTTTAAATGACTCAATCCTCAAAATGTATTTTCTTGTATATAATAAGAACTAATTGAGTTCTGTTATACAAATATGATGTCACCCAGTGCAATAGGTCTCCATGAATTCCTATTTCTTCAAAAAAAATTAGTGAGATGGAGTGGTTTACTTTATCAAAAGCTTTTTGGAAATCAGTATAAATAGCATCTACTTGTAATCTTTCATTAAAAGAATTACACACATAATTACAAAATTCTTAAAGATTTGAGTTAATAGATCTATGCGGAACAACCCATGTTGCCTAGTGGGGATAAGGGGCTTAAAATGTGAAAAAATATTTTATATATATCAGAGATTCAAAGACCTTAGCAAAATGCATAGTATAATGGTTGGTCTATAATTTTTTTTATTAAAGATTGGTATATTGGAAAACTGGAACAACATGTGTTCTTTCCACGAATCAGGAAAAGTTCCCGTGGTTAGGGATGCATTAAAAATGATAAAAAACGGTAAACATAAAGAGTCTGCACAGCAACTGACAAAAAAAGGAGGAATATTATCAGGTCCTGGACCTTTCTTGGAATCTATTGTTCTGTGTGGAGGGTCTTTTTAGGGAAAGGAAGGAGAGGAAGTTCTGGAAAAGAAGAAGATGTGAAGGGTGGGTAGGAATCTGGGTGTTAATGTGTCCAGAACTGGCAAACGTATGAATCCATCCATGCTGTGTGGAGGGCCTTTTTAGGGAAAGGAAAGAGTGGGAGTTCTAGGAGAGAAGAAGATATGAAGGGTGGGTAGGAATCTGGGTGTTAATGTGTCCAGAAGTGGCAAGCGTATGAATCCATCCATGTTGTGTGGAGGGTATTTTTAGGGAAAGGAAGGAGAGGAAGTTCTGGGAAAGAAGAAGATATAAAGGGTGGGTAGGAATCTGGGTGTTAATGTGTCCGGAAGAGTTTATTATTTAGTATTATTAAAATATTAAATAATAAATATATGGTAATTGTAATAACTGCGTATTGACTCTCAAACCAGTCTCAAATGGACGCGGAATTATCTTGATTTCGAGACCCAAGATTCTGGCGAGTCTCCGACAGTGGATAATATATTTTTTTTATGAAAATATGTCACAAATATCTTCTACCTACGTGCTACTTTATTTATTTATTTATGTTTTCTGTTGGAATCCGTTTTAATCCATATTGCATCTAAGATTGTAGGAATCTATTATTTATTGGAGTTTATCGTTCACCGTTAAGAGACATTTCCACCAACATTTCTATCAATATTTCAAAGGGAACAATAATGATCCCAATAACAACCATGTAGAAAGATTCATAGAAATCTGGCAAAATCATAAGTGCCTCACCCTCGAACATTCAACAACCGTACCTGTCACTAACACCAAACAAAATAATGCGACAAAATACAATGCAGGTAACCAGGTGAAATATCATTATTAGCATTGAACACTTTTCAGTGTTAATTCAAAACCAACAGAGAACACAAGTTGAAATATCAAGCACAATATAAATGGATTCATTCGCAGACTTGAATCAATAACCTTGAAAAAATGTTGGCAGTGAGAAATCGGGAAGACGAGAAGAGTTTGTCCCTTACCCGGTTAATAATAGCTGAACGTGGATAAATTTAGCTACAGTTAGTAGTTTGTGATAGTTTAGAGCGGATAAGAAAGAAAAACTCTTATGAGGAACCAGTATTTTCACAAGTTGATTCCTCGTTTTTGAATACCATCGTAAAAAAAGTTGGAAGAGGAAAAAGAAATTACCAGTTTGTGAATGTTTCAAGTTAAAAGGGGAAAAGATCTCATGAGGAATCGTGTGGGAACCATTGATACTGACACTGTTATTTTAGAAAAAAATGGAGGTGAGGTGATTACTTTTTAAAAAATTACACGTTTTCTAAAAAAATTGTTAAATAAAATGGAAGTAGGTAATATAATTTAGTTAAGTTATTATTTATTTACGGTTATAGAACGTTTTTTTATTATTTTTTTTGATACGTCTTTAATAATACACTTTCGATTAGCAAGAAACGTGTTTTTGAATGTTTCTTCTATTTCTTTAAATAATGATGTATTTAATAAAAACCGTATATTTATTTTGTAAATCTGCTAGGTTATTATTATTTCGCATGACAGCTGTTTCCCTTTTTAAGATGAAGACTATTTTTTTTTTATCAAACACAGTTTGAAAATGCCTTCGGAAGGCGAAACAGCTGTTACGCATTGTTATTATAATGACCCATAAAAACTGTTTTTATACTTGGTCGATTATCAGTTGTTATGAAATTATGATTTATGTGTTTAAGAATGAATTTGAACATTAATCCTGTTTCTCAAAAAAAATATATTTACCATCATTATTTAGTTACACGATACTCAATTTTTAGTGTTGTCACTGTTCTTTTTGTTTATTTGCTCTATTGTTTTTGTTTACATTGTGGAACATACATCGACCAAATATCAATGAAGACCTATGATTTGTTTGTAATACATGCATTTTACGATTTATCTTACAAATTACTATTTGATTCCTAAAAAGCCCCATATAATTGCCGATTGGATTGTAATGTTGGCCTTAAACCTGGATTAAAGCCGTTTTAACCATAAACATGCAGTGATAATAAGTCAAGTTTTTCACTGTTACGACGTAATACGACGCGTATTTGTTATACTATGATTATAAGTAAGTATTGAGGTTCACAAAATAACTAAACGTTATCCGAACTCTAAACGAATAACTATGCTTTTTGTTGTGATATGATCTATCAACAGCCAATTTCTAACTCCACCTATCCAATGCTCAAAGTTCCAAGAAGCATCAAATTCCAAACTCGAAGAATTTGCCTTCCAAACCTTATCTCGTAATTTTTTTTCCAGATGATGAAAAACCGGTCACCATCACAGACGATGTTGTCCAGGATTCCATGGGATCATTTGGGAAGTTCCAGTTACTGATCATAGCGCTACTCTTCTCCAGCAAATTGACTACTTGCTTCCAGCCGCTTGGCATAGTGTTCCTGGCTCCTCCAGTCCAGTATATTTGTATGGATGGAGCTGATAATACCACAGCTGGAAGTCTCAATACATGTCCTTGCAGTAATCCACAATACAATACGAGCGTATTCCAGGAAACCATTATCATGACTTGGGGACTAATTTGCGAACGAGAGTGGCTCGTTAGCTTGAATCAAACCATCTTCATGCTTGGTCTTCTGGTTGGGAGTATTAGCTTTGGTTCTCTCTCTGACAGGTGTGAATTATTTTTTTATTTATTTATTAATCATATGTTAGATCACATATTTAGTGTGCTAACTTGTATATTACAAACAAATTGATTTTTATTGTTTGTCAGGACAGTTTTACTTGTTTTGAAACTCTGAATAATGTCATACTATTTAGTATCTGTGGTTTTTTTCGTTTAATTTAAAGTTATTTAATTGACTCATTAATTTAATTGCTTCACTCTGTAGACATACGCGATAATTTTGACGTGCCTTATCGTTGCATATTTAATATGAACAATGTGACGATTTTCGACGTCGTTAAATAACAGTTATTTTTCTTATTTTTTTCTCCATCTTCTACAATTTGAGTCATGTAAAAATATCAAATATGTAAGGCGATAAAAAATAAAACATGTGAGGCCAATCAAAAGAGTACTTTTTTTTTTTAAAGTCATATCCTCTGCGTACCACTACACAATTCAATTCCTTGGTATGTACATAATATTAACATCATTTTGTGATGCCTAGCTGTTAAATTTGAATAAAATAAAATAAAATATTTTGACATTATTATGGTATTTAAATTTATGACGAAAACCGTATGTAGAATATGAAACATATGAGAAAAACGCGTTAAAATTCAATTTTCTGGCATAAAATAATTAATATTGGACAAAAATATATTCTTATAATGAACGAAATAAATTTTGCCTACTTTGTCAATAAATAAAATTGTTATTTTCCGTTTCGTCATTTTTTTAAACAGTTTTCATCGATTTTCTCAGAATGTATTCAGTATCACATGCTTCATATTCTATATGCAACGACGTTATATCGTTAAAAACAGATTGCTTGATTGGTGATGTTTTAAATGAAGTGGGTTAGTTATGTTATTAAAATGTTATTGGTTGTTTCTCTGTTAATTAACGGAGGAGACACAAATGTCTTAGGGCCAGTTGTTTCAGAGAATTTTAACAATATATTTAAAATTCATCAAAATCAATTTTTAATTTCTGTGAAAGTTTTCTTTGAGTTCTGTTATTATTTCACTATTGGCAAGTTCTTTCACAGAAACATCCCTTATCCTACCAAAAAAAATCGTAATATATGCAAATTGTTATTGATCAGATCATAGATGTTCAGTTTATTTAATTTCAGCCAGTCTTGTCATAATTTCTTCTAGCACATATAAAAAAAAATCTTCAGTTAAATGAAAACGGTTCCATAATCCACATATTATTATATATTATTCGTTTTTACCTACGTTCAAGTAATTTATTTTTATTTTATTTTATTTGAGCGATATTGAAATAGTATCCAAATTAATAATATATATCTCATCGGCAGATTTTTCCCAAATTCGTAAAAAAAATGGTTCATCATTTGAAAGTGTTTTGCGTGATGCGATCATGATGCGATGCGAATAGTTATGCATGAGAAAAATTTTATTCTAAAACACGATCATTTTATACGTAAAAACGGTTAAGAACGGGACCGAAGTTCTTACGAACAAATTAACAGTGTTTCAATGTTTATTGGCGGGAACATGCAAGAATAAGTTGTTGGTATATGTACGAAATTACGTATACCAACATATTATTTTTACATGTTCCTGCCAATAAACCTTGAAACCCTGTTAATTTGTTCGTAAGAACTTCAGTCCCGTTTTTAACCGTTTTTACGAATAAAATGATCGTATTTTAGAATAACATTTTTCTCCGTGTGTTCACGATTACAATTTATTTTAGTAAACTCTTAGGTGAGCATTGCTCACGAAACATGTTAGTTTTATCTAAACTATAAAAGCGGATGTAAGTAATTATTTTTTAAAATTTTATTTTTGTTTCCTTTCAGTTTTGGAAGAAAATGGTCGATGTTGGCAGCCGCTGCTTTAGAACTGGGAGCGGGAGTTTTAGCAAGCATGGTTGGCAACTACTGGCTTTTTCTACTTCTTCGTTTCCTCATTGGCGCTTCCATCGGTGGAATAATGGTCATCGGCTTCGTTCTGATGATTGAAGTAACAGGAAAAAGGCACCGAGAGTTGGCGTCTTGTTTGATGCAGCTGCCTTTCAACACTGGATACTTGATCATGCCTATTATTGGATATTACATTAGGAGATGGGAAATGATACAGATGGCATTTTCCGTGCCACCAATCTTGTTGCTGGTCTTTTACTGGAAATTACCAGAGACTCCGAGGTGGCTGTTAGCCACGGGAAAGACAGACCAAGCGATAGCAGTTCTTGAAAGAGCTGCTAAACTGTAAGTAGTTGAATAACTAAAGGTGTGGAGATGTGAATTTATTAGACTCTTCAAGACCCATGTTCACTCCTTCCTCTCCTCAAAAAGACCCTCCACGCAGCATCTTCAAAGATGACATAGGCCTCGAAGGAAATTATTTTCCTCAGGGCCTCCTGTATGGAGTTAATATATAAAAAAAGACCATCAGTGCAGGCCAAATTCATAGAAATTTAACAAAACGTTATCACTATAATAGACCACACCTGAAGAAAACTTTGGCAGTGGTTCTATGTATTCAAACAAACCAAAGGAAAGTTTTTTGGTTTTCTCTTTCCTTTAGTCTTCTTCAAAAGTAGGTGTTTTCAATTTGGGATGCGGGTATGGGTACCGCCGCCCCGGGAACCATTTATTGGACGACCACCATCTGCCACAGGTCACCCCAAGTGGTTCCTTACGTTTGGTGACTTAGCAGGGGTGCCCGGGTTCATGGGGTTAGGTTTGTCCGGGACTTGGGGGCGGATGCGTCTGCCGACCATCGGCATGGCAGACCGGATCGGGAGACTGGATGAGGGAGACCTTTTGATCTCTCCAGCCGGACCCTCTCGAGCCATCGCCTTTCACCGCAGCGGGAGGGATGGCTTCACACGTCCATCACTCTTGGACATATTTATTCTCAGATTCCCCTCAAACCTTTTTCTTTCCCAGGACTTCCCTATTTTTCCTTTCCCTTAAAAACTCTCCACACAGCATCTTCAAAGATGACATATGCCCTGAGGGAATTTTTCCCTAAGGACCTCCTGTGTAGAACTAATGTGAAAAAAAACTGGGGAAAGCTTTATTTGAAATCAAAATTTTAATATAAGCGTGGGTAGAGTTTTTTTTTTATAGAGAAACCTCACAAGAGTCCCAACTGCTCCCTTCCGGAGCCAGTGAGACTATGGCATCCCCAATTGGAGTATGTTGTGAGGCTGAAGGTAAGTGGGGAAGGGAAGGACATGGGGAAGAGGAAGGTGGGAAAGTACCTGGCTATTCAGATCTAGTGACTAAACACGGCTAAAGCCATTATTAAGCAACGTTTCAATTCTGAACGGTGGTCCTACACCAGGGCGATACTGAGAGTATCATTCAATAGAGCTTATAAAAATAACTCTCATTTGACAAAAAACCTTTTTTACCACGATTCTCGCATTATGGCAAACTATCTATCCATGCCTAATGTTTCTTTCATTAAAGGTGTATTGATTTCCTACGGTATCAAACTCTGCCCTCTGATTGTTGACCCCAGAAACACTACTTTTAACTGGAGATGTGTATAATTTCCGTGGATCCAATGATGATGAAATCAAATAGTTTGATTACTGTTTTTCACTTATTTATGTACAATAACTTCTCATTTTTTTTTTTTTAATCTTGGGTATAGAATTCAGAATGCTTTGTGCAGTTTTTACTTAAAACTATCTGACCCGGCAAACTTCGTACCGCTTCAGAGTCAATAAATGTTGTGTTTAATTTATTAGCTAAAATACATTAAGTTTTTATTAAGTTAAAATAAATAGGTACCTACTCTAAGTTCAAAAAATGTAATTGAGCTGTTGACTAAGCACGAAATGTTCGGCACACTACACCATTGACAGTTCGAATTGATTCAAATTATGTCGACCAACGCACATTACTTGAAAAGCCGTTCCATACAAAATATATGAAAAAAATAATTTTCTTCATAATTATTTTTTCCGTGTTTTTTCCGATGTTTTAATAGTTATTCTGTTAACCGGGACGGAGACAAATCCAACAAATCAAAGATCATAAAAATCGGTTCAGCCGTTCTTGAGTTATAAATGGTGTAACTAACCCGACTTTGTTTTATATATTAAGAAGATATAGATGGCAGAAAGGCTAATTGACCTAACCAACATATTTTTCAATATTCACTTATTGATGTAAATTCCCTTGTAAAAAGAACTGCGTCGATCTGTATACTCGAGGTTTATATGTTCATCAAATACACATATACATCAATTTGTATAAATAGGATAACTTTTGGTAACTTCTCACCGTTTCCTAGGACAACTGCATATCGCTAACGTGCAAACAACTGTTGATGTCGAATATATTGAGGACACTCAGTCGTTGTGAACTGTCACTTATTCGTTGGCGATCTTCAACGATGCTAGGGGACGATGAGAAATTACCGAAAGTTATCCTATCAATCATTGTTTGGGCGCCCGACCGCCAAATTACGAAGTCAGTACTGTCGCTGAGATAATGTTTAAAATAGTCTAATCACTCTGTTCATTATGCTAGCGGTTAAACAACAGACAAATTACCAGTAACGACGAGTATCAACAACAATCGCCGCCATTTGCAAACTATCGTCGCTCATTGGTACTGACTTGCTAACGTAATAGTTTAAAATCTGTCGCGCGTCAAGATCTGTACCCATTTATTTACCCAGGTTATTTGTTTATTTATGGTTCGACCTCTTCTTTCCCGGGCTTCTCGTTTGTAAACAAAAAAGACAGTAGATACTAGAAGGACGTTTCGTGCTGGGACTGGTAAAATAACGCATTTCCGAGAAAAACGACTGGCACGAGTGTAATCTGATTCACTCCGAATATTTGATATTATGTCGTCCACTAGAAAAACTTACTTTTATTTAATATTTTTTTATTTTGTTTCCAGCAATAACGTGACAACTGATGGCATCAGAGAGAAGATCCTCCGTTATCAGGAATCAAAACCTGTTGATAGTGGCAAAAAGGCGACGATTTTGGATCTCTTCCGCACAAGAAATATTCGAAATAATGTCATCTTCATGTCAATCAACTGGATTGTCTGTGCTTTCGGCTTTTTTGGCCTGTCCCAATACATTGGCCAGCTCAGTGGAAACATATTCTTGAATATTACCATATCAGCGATTTTGACGTTTCTTGGAACATTGTTTACTTACGTAGGATTAAATTTAATGGGAAGAAGAACTGCCATGTTGGGAATGCATATTGCAACATCCTGTTGTCTTTTGGTTATTGCTGTCATACCCGAAGAATACGCTTTGGTTAAAGTCATATTGGCTTGCATCGGAAATCTTGGAATGTTCATTTTGATATCTGTGATATATTTGTATTGTTCTGAGCTATTTCCTACTGTTGTTAGAAATGTTGCAGTAGGTGCTGTGTCAATGCTATCAAGAATTGGATCCATGACAGCACCCTTTGTTGTTTCTTTGAATACAACCATTCCTTGGCTTCCACCTGTTATATTTGGACTTGCGCCTTTATTTGCAGCTGTTGTTTGCATTTTCCTGCCAGAGACAAAAGGGTGTGAGCTTCCTAATACGTTGTTGGAAGGGGAAGCGTTTGGACGAGGGAAGAAAGAAAGACAGACAGAGAGTGGGGAAGAATGTGAAAAAATGGACGTCAAACAACCTGTGATAAGTTGAAATTCTAGGTAATAAAGTATGAAAAAAACCAAATCCAGTATTTTTTTTTTTTATTTTTTTTTTATTTATTTAATATTTAAAGGTTTTTATTACAATAAAATACACAATTTTTACATTTTATACAGTGGTAAAATAGTCGAAAAGAATAGCTTTTCCTCACCATAAAGAGACAAGGCTCTTGTGTTTGGTGAGGGAATTTTAGTTCAAATATATTTCAATTATACAATATCATGTGTGAAAGTAAATACATTATACAATATGGCAAAAAACAAGGCATAATTAAGAAATCCATTACGTTTTTGGTGAAACCTACGGATAGGTGTGTTTACTTACAAAAGAAATGACTAGGCTCTCAGATTAGACTAGGCTGGGCGAGCTAAGAACATTTTTGTGTCATTCCTGCGGAATTGTTAGGTTATGAATAATGCAACACAATTAATAAAAATTTGTTTTCATTGAACTTTATTATTAACTGTGGTTTACTACTTTAGGTCGAATTTTTGTTGCAAAATACAATTTCTAATTTTTATTTAAATTAAAAAACATAACAATGTTCATCTTTGAAATTAAAAATAGACGGATTGTAAAGGATGTAACAGCATAATACCCAAAGGATTTCAACCCACAATTGCTGAGCATATTTGGAGTACAAAAAGAAGATGTCATTTTGCTACACGATAATATTTATTATCTATTAAGAATATATTAAAAAAATGAATCAAACATCGCCACTGATCACATTGCTACCGTCGCGACGGGATTACATGATACGCGCACTGTTTCGTGTGTTACCGTGTTGTTAGAACGAGACGGTGTACTTATCACGTGACCCACTAATCTGTACCTGACTACTGTGTTAAAGAAGAGTTGAGAAAAAAATTATTGTTTTAAATTCAATAAAAATATCATCGAACATCAAAATGAAATCTGCATTTTTAGTCGAAATACGCTCAGGAAACGCTGGTTAAAATCCTTCGGGTACGTGCTGTAACATTCTGTATGTAGTTGTTAGTAATTGAATTTTATATAACGGGCTCAAATTATCATGTTTTGTTCGTCTACTGAACAACTGAACATCTCAACACGACAGAACAAAGATGACGCATAGCCATTTAATTGACAGTGCTTTTTTTTATTTCGCAACTAGATAAAATTAGGCTTTAGGTTAAGAGTGACCTTATTGGTCTTGTTGTAATTGTTTTATTAAGTGGACAAACATTTATTATGTTTACAAACATTTAAAAAAATGTAGCTGCCGATAATATGGAAAAATAAAAACATTAGTCGAAGATAATATTGCTAATTTAGAAATTTGAAATATGACTTTGACAATTACTGCGATTATAATCGGACGCAATGGCTGAATTGGTAGAGCGCCGTCCCGGTAAGACGTGATATCTGGGTTCGAGTCCCAACTGGGACGTACTCGTAACTACGACCATTATGTTTTATTATTTTTCTCTGTCTTGTTAATTTTCATATTTTAATTTAGATTATTATTATAATCTTCTTCTTCAATGATATATTTATGATGAGTATAAACACGAATCTTTTTGACAGCCCACCGATTTATAGCATACCAAAACATGATACATCGACTTATATTAATTAATATGATTTGGTAATCGATGATATGATAAAAAAATAAATAAATAAAAAAAAAATATATATATATTATTTATAAGCATGCAATTTTTAAGCCTAGGTCGATTTGTTACTTAATTTGGTGTTGAGCCGAAATACTGGGCTAAGTGTATCATCAAAGTATTATTATTTAATAAATAATGTTATATTTTGAGAAAGATAGATATAATAAATGTTGAAAAATATTATACCGCAGTATTTTTACAAACCATTTTTTTTTTTTTTACAATTTGGGAGGCAGGTATAGGTACCGCCGCCTCGGGAACCATTAACTGGGTAACCAACACCTCTGCCATAGGTCCAAGGGCGTCGCCAAGGGGGGGCAGGGGGGGGCAGCTGCCCCCCCCTAGAGATTGTAAAAAAGTTCTGGCCATGGTGAGTGTACACAGAAAACTTATTCATGGAAACAATCGCCGTAGATGTAAGGCTCGTGTTACAAATGAAAAGCTTCATGTGCTCTCGAATTTACCTATAATTCATACTTTTCTCATTCTCCATATCAACTTGCTTCCCCCCCCTAGGCTATCGGCTGGCGACGCCCTTGCATAGGTCACTCCGAGTGGTGTGCTACGTTTAGTGAATTAGCTGGGGTGCCCGGGTTCACGGGGTGAGGTTTGTCTGGATCTTAGCAGCACATACTTCTGCCCACCAACTTTGTGGCAGGCCGGATCGAGAGAGACTGGTTGAGGGTTCCTATGAGGATTCATACGTCTGTCACTCCTGGACAGACTTACCCCCAGATTTCTACCCACCCCTCATACCTTTTTCTTCTCAGAACTTCCTCTGCTTCTTAACCTAAAAATACCCGAAAAGATGACATAGCCCCTGAGGGAAAAGGCCATGAGGTCCTGAAGTGTCAGGAGCGAAAGCTTGGAATGGACAACACCACTCACCACATGATTTAAGAATGATCACAGACGTGGCAGAATTTAGAGCTAAATTCAAAACTCACCTTTTTGAGACATCAAAAACCTTTTACGTTCAACTTCGTATCCCGTGACATTGTAAATAACTAATAAAATCTTGTAAGCTTCTCAAGGTCATTTAAAAAAAAGCTCCAGTCCTAAAGGGTCCTAAATTCTGCAGTCTCTCCAAATAAATATCAACTCTACTTTTGTCACTAACCTTCTCGTAAATGTAATATCAACAATAAGGGAGAGGAGCAAATTTAACATCTTCAATGTCCATGGTCCTCTGCGTGCAAAGCCATATTTTTTCCAAGCATAAACTTTCTAATAAATGTGTTTATAGGATGTGACCTGCCAGGTAAGTATGTTTAAAAAATAATAAAATTAGATAGAGCTTGAGAACTCACAATAAATTGTATATAGCCCTTGATGTGAGTTATCACAAAAACAGCGCTCTACAAATTATGCAATACCAATACGCAATACTTAGCAGCGCAATGGGACAAATTGAAGGTGTGCTACAATAATGCATACGGGCAACTTATGCAACTATACCGAAGTTCTGTAGTGCCTCCACGATGTTCACTAAAGGAGGCTGCATTATTCCCAGCCTTACTTTGCCACCGACTAGCCAGCTTCTGGAGCAATATACGGAAATCAACCAACAGCATTGTCGTGGCTACATCCGAGTGGCTAAGTTTCCCACTAAATGAGCGATGGGTGCAGATGATGAGGCGACCTCCCTGACGGATGAACCTATAATTTGTTTTTATTAATTTAATTTTGTTCTTAGGGGGATTCTCACCATCCTCCCAACAGCTTATCTACACTAATAACGAATATTTTCGATTTACGATTTACGGTTTATTTATTTATTAAGTTGGAGTTTATAATTCGGTACTTGAACCTATGAATAGTGGCTATATATTGGATAAGTTAGCCGAGTTTTCTAACCACTGCGATTATTTTATTTTTATTTTTAATAATCGTTTTATTAGGGTAGATAAGCTATTGGGAAGATGGTGAGAAAATTTATGTGATAAATTTCATTTTCATTTTATGTGTTAATTAGGTACCTACCTAATATGTGATCCCATTTTATTTCTTCTTTTCTTTTACAATTTTTAATTTACTGTGTTATAGTTGTTTATGTAATATGGCATATTTATGACATAATTTATTAATATTGGCAGACTGGGATTGCACTATCCTCCCAGTCCTGCTGGAATAAAAATATATATATATATATACGTTTTAATCAAAATTCTAATCAGTATTCATCACGTCACCCCAAAATATATATTTTTTAAATTTATATTTGATAAACCATTTTTAAAATCAAATATTTTTTTAGTAAATAATTGCAAGTTATAAATGTAAGAAGATTCGATCTAGGTCATCTATTTGTAATCGTGGGTACTTACTGGCATGGTCAGGGCCGAAAGGGTCATATCGTTTGTAGGAATAAAACGTACACGTTTATTTTATAAACAAAACATTAATATAAAATATAAACGGTACGAATAAAGTTAAAATTTAGTGATGTGGAGGTTTGCTTTCATTTCGTCACGGCCAAGTCCACTGGAATTGCTTTTTAACCCCTGAGGCCTCGACCGCATTCTTTTAGTGCGTTGGAATATTTCCGCTTTGCTTTAAAATCCGTATAAATGGAATATTTCCGGACGTATGTGAAAAATAAAATTTGTTATTGAAAGGAATTGAAATATGCTTTTAAATTTTATTATTAGAAAATTTTAATTTTAATTTTTTTTATGCAAACTTCAATAAGTGTGTGAAAGGGTTTAGTTTTTCCTATGGGGAAAATTAAACCCGGACCTAAAAGTCTGGTGCGTTGAAAAATATAAAATATAAATGTTATCGCGTCACTTTTTGGTCGTTTCATGAAAAAATATTTTTTTTTTAAATTCGCGTAGTTTTTTTTTCACGTTACATTCGGGAACTTTCAGGTTTCATAAAGCTGGTGTACATTTTAATTATTTTGTGGTTAACTTTTAAATTTAAATACATAACGTGGTTTTTTCGTTTGTTTTTGTTATGCCGTGTTGCGCTACCTCCATCTTTAGCCGACGTTTCGGTGTCCACCATCAGGGCAGATCCGACGATCCACATCGTCAACTGCAACGCTGTCCGATACGTCGTCTAAAGAAGATTTACGATTTACGGTTTATATTTATTAAGTTGGAGTTTATAATTCGGGACTCGAACCTGGCTATATATTGGATAAGTTGGCCGAGTTTTCTAACCACTGCGAGTATTTTATTTTTATTTTTAATAATATTCGTTATTGGTGTAGATAAGCTATTGGCAGGATGGTGAGAAACCCACTGAGAAATATTATCTAAATATTGGAAAGAAAAAACACCACGTTATGTACGTTTTTTGATTTTCACGGCCAAAAGCATTTTCGTTGTTTGTTTTTGGGGTGTTATGCCGTGTTGCGCTACCTCCTTCTTTAGACGACGTTTGGGACAGCGTTGCAGTTGACGATGTGGATCGTCGGATCTGCCGGATCTGCCCTGATGATCTCAAATATCTTCTCTTTGGTTAGGAATTCCAAATTCAAATTTATACAGCTATTTACTCGTATACTTGTGTTTTGAAAATTATAATTCATTTGTTTTTTCCGTAATTGTTTTTTTTTCTTTGCGTCACTTAGTTTACAAAATGGAAAACTTGAAATATCGCGTTATTTACGAGTACGAGTTCCACCGTGGCACCAGTGCTGCAGAAACGGTTTGAAGGATTAATGATGTGTATGGCGACGGTGCCGCAAAAGAAAACACAGTTCGTTTTTGGTTCCAACGTTTTTGTTATGGAAATTTCGACCTGCAGAACAAGCCCCGTGGACGGCCGGAGACCAAAGTTCATAATGAAGAATTGAAGGCTATTGTGGAAGCGGATCCATCTCAAACCACGTCTGAGTTAGCTGCAGGCTACGGTGTTAGTGATAAAATTGTTATAATCCACTTGAAGCAAATTGGGAGGTGAAAAAGCTTGAAAGGTGGGTACCTCACGAATTGAGTGAAGCAAATCAACAAACGCGCGTTGACTGCTGCGTTGCATTACTCAACCGGCACAATAATGACGAGATTTTAAATCGAATCATTTCATTACCTGTGATGTAAAGTGGATCCTGTACGATAATCGGAAGCGCTCATGGCAATGGCTGAACCCTGCCGAACCAGCCAAACCATGCCCCAAGCGAAAATTGACTCTAAAAAAGTTACTTGTGAGCGTTTGGTGGACTAGTGCTGGTGTCGTTCACTACAGCTTTCTTAAATCTGGCCAGACGATTACGGCAGATGTCTATTGTCAGCAACGGCAAACCATGATGGAAAAGCTAGCTGCTAAACACCGTACTCTCCGGACCTTGCCCCAACAGATTACCATTTTTTTCGAAAATTGGATAACTTCTTGCAAGGGAAAAAATTCAACTACGATGGGGCAGTCCAAACCGCCTTCAAAGATTTTGTTGATTCCCGTCTGAATGGTTTTTTTAGTAAAGTGATCGATGAACTACCTTTGAGATGGCAAAAGTGCATAGATAGCAATGGTACATACTTTGATTAAATAAATATATTATATTAAAAAAAATCGACTTTATGTTCCTCCCTTACAAAACGCCAATTTCATATGTAAGGACCTAATAATCATTTACCTATATATGGTACCTATATAATATAAATTAATGTTATGTGTATTATAATCTTGAAACATTGTGTTATGTTTTTTTTTAAATTTTAAACAATGAATTAATTATACCTAAAAACTTTGTCTAGTTTCTAATAAATGTACAGCCATAATAATTTATTTGTTTAAGAAGGTATAGGTGTATAGGTATTATTCAAGTTTAAATTCCAGAAAAATTCAGTGGATTTATTGTAGTAACAGTGTTAGTTCGTGATTTGTAATTTTTGCTGAAAGCGTTTTTGAAGAAAAAAACCATTTTCGAACTGGTACCATAAGTCCAAAAGTAAGTAAAATACTTTAAACAGTCTAAACACAACATTTTTCACAGATCATGTCTGTTTTCATAGGAAGAGATGAAACCTGGCGACATTTTCTTTAACTATATTTTTTAATATTTCGACTGCACTTCAACAGATGGCGCTGATGTTCTGAATGTGTTTTCAATCGAGATGAGGTATTAATAGGCGCTCCGCTCACCCGAGAAACTGAACTGCGACGATTGCATCCCCAACAAAAAAATCCAGCCCTTCATCGTGAAGCTCACGCCTCACATAAAATTCCTGATCACAGAAAAAAATAGACTTCGACGAATCCACCAAAATACCCATGAGAGGTACTTCAAGACGGCAGTCAACATTCTGGGAAGGGAAATAAAAGACGAAATTGAGAAACTCAAGAATACTCTGTGGTCAGCAAAAGTAACATCTCTTAGTACACAGGATAACTCAATCTGGAAAATGTCAAAGGCCCTCCGCTATCAAGACAACAGCATCCCGCCTCTCAAGTGGCCGAACTCGACAACCATGGCACTCTCAAACGAAGAAAAGGCAAACACCCTGGCTGACGGTTTTGAAAAAGCGTACAAAACAACTGACGGGATGGGTGACCCGGATACCAACGAAACGGTGAACAATGCACTAGAAGAGCTCAACCTCCTAGCACAAACAGATACGGAGGATATAAAACTTAGCACTCCGAAGGAAGTGGCCCACATCATTAGATGCCTCAAATCAAAAAAGGCCCCAGGCGAAGATCAAATAACCAACACGCTACTAAAAAACCTACCACAGAGAGCGATTATTTTCATCACCAAAATATTCAACGCCTGCCTACTGCTTGGCCACTTCCCATCATCCTGGAAAAACGCATGCGTTCTACCGTTTCACAAAGCAAAAAAAGAGCGCTCAGATCCGTCATGCTATCGACCTATAAGCTTGCTGCCAACTCTCAGCAAAGTATTGGAACAGATCATCCTCAACCGCTATCTCCCACACCATGAGAATAACAAGACTCTACCCGACGAACAATTCGGTTTCAGACGCAAACATTCGACGGTCCATCAGCTAACACGTGTCACAGAAGATATCTCAAGAGCTTTCAACACCAAGAAGTATACTGCTATGGCGCTACTCGATCTTGAAAAGGCATTCGACACAGTCTGGATGGACGGGCTCATTTATAAATTGTATATCACCAATACGCCCATATACATAATCCGAATAATTCAAGAATACCTGAAAAACCGATCGTTCGCCGTCAAGGTGGGAGAAGCAACATCTACAAAACGGAATGTCCCCAAAGGCGTGCCGCAAGGAAGTTTGCTCGGACCACATCTTTTCAACCTGTACACCTACGACATACCTCCACTCGTGAGATGCAAAAGAGCGATTTACGCCGACGACATAGGCCTGTATGCCACATCACTTAACCCTGAACTAGCCGCCAACTACCTACAAAGAGACTTGAATGAGCTGTCAGCTTATTACAAGAAATGGCGCCTCAAGTTGAACGAGGCCAAAACAGAAGTCATCATGTTTACACGTCGAGTCAAAAACATAAAACCGAAAAAGAAAATTACCATGAGTGGAGCCGTACTTGAATGGAAACCCGAAGTAAAATACCTAGGCCTCACCCTTGACAGCCGACTCAACTGGAAATCGCATCTCCAAAAAGCGAGATCGAAGATGCAGCAAGCTATAGGTGCGATAAGCCCCATATTCAACAGAAAAAGCCCTCTAGCTGAGAAGAAAAAACTTCTTCTATATCAAAGTCAAATACGCCCAGCTCTAACATACGCCATTCCGGTGTGGAGCAATATTGCACAAACGACCTACAACAAACTACAAACCCTACAAAACAAATGCATCAAAATAATATACAACACCCCACGACGTACGAACCTAAAAAACCTACACGACCGAAAAGACATACCTACAATACAGGAACATTCATATCAACTCACGACGCAATTTTACAAGACGCTCAACCCAGATAATCCGCTTATCAAAGAGCTGGGCAACTATGACTCACCAGACGACCTACCATTCCGGTATAAACATAAAATGCCAAAACATCTCATCATGAAGCTCCATGAGGACGAAAGCAGCGAAGAAGGAACCGATGAAGATTGAATCTGCCATCTTTACGGACAAATACCTACCGCTTCCCAGGAAATCGCATCAACCATTTCCACGCAACGCCTTGAATTCTTTACGAACATCTTAGGAATTTCTATCCAGTGGCGGGGAATGAAATTTTTGTGACTTTTTGACCCCGATCGGTGTTGCGTGTAAAACCAACACCGATCGGAGTCAGAATTAATGATGTTTCCTCCCAACTTTATCCACTGGGTACCAACAGGCACCCACCACAGGACGACAACTCCAGCCACAAGGATGCAGCCCAAAAATGAAATATTTACATTCAGTAACGTAAAAAGTAAAAATTTGAGTAAAAAGTTCAGAACTTATTGTTTTCTTTTCATTGCAATTTGCATGAGGTTTTTTATCCAGTTACGAATTTTTCCTCATGATGACATTAATGTAACATAAATTCAGTCAATTAAATACAACCATCAGATGGTGATAGTAAAAAGGCCAAATGAGCCGTAGTACTAGTTAGTTAGAAACATGAAAGGGTATTGCTATAAGCCCTAGCTAGTTAGAGGATTACGAAAGAATCCATAAAATCAAAAAAAAAAAAAAAACCGAGAAACTGAAACCAAACTAAAACTGACTGGTTTGCTATGGTTATCAACCAAATTTCATCACGGCGCTACAATCAGTTGTCATCGCAGTCATCTGTCGCTGTAAAATTGGCGATGGCGACTAAAAACAAAAAAAAACTAGAAAACTGACAACAAAACTGGGGCAACCGTGGTAACCGGGAAAACTGGCAACGGCCGGCCGCGGAAACTAGCACGGTAAGTTGCGAGTCACTGCTTGCGTTGCCATTGACAACGGGTTTTGACCAAATTGTGTAGTGTGCGGACCATCACATTGACATACACAGGATAGCGAGTTTAGTTGCAAACTGGTTTTTTTTCATTCGCCTTGTCAGCGAAGGCACTTTTATTGTTGAGAATTACCGTTTTCCTCATAATCGGTCAAGTCCATGAAAATAATTAATAAGTTGTAAAATAGGTAGGTATCTACCTAAATGAACGATTTGATGCAACTAAAATAAAACTACTAACCTTTACGGCGGTACTCCGCGAGGGTGTGCAGATAAATTGAAAAGATGTACACGGGTTCTGAAACGAATACTTTTAGATGGACAAATTTATTTCTAAATAATTGCTTATATGTAATATAAACATTGATAATTATGGTTAAGGTTTATTGTTAATATTATAATACGCAGATGTATTATGGAGCCATGCTTCTGGCTTTTTTCCGAGACCAAAAAAGTGACATCTATTGATATTTTCCCAAACTTAGTTGTAAACGAAGCCTTAATGTTTACATGTTGTGTTGTTTTTCAAATTAAAGTACTTATGAATTAGTAGGATGCTGACTTCATAAATTAAAATATAAAAATTAACGTTTTTAGGGATCATTAAAAAAACTAAAAAGAAAAGTTTTTCGTGAAATCAGGTTTCTCTGAGATTCGTTCACTGTCCGCGCATACTAAAGATATGAGAGTGGTAAGTGGCGATATGTTCGACTGGAGGCGTGGCGTCCTCTGTAATCCGGCTTCTCGGAGGTCGGGTTCGGAGGATGGTCTGAGGCCGGGGCTTCTGCGGCTGAGTTGCCCACGTCGACCGGACGTCCGCACTAAGCTTGCCATCGATATGGCTGTCCGGGAGGAGTCCTGGACAGCCAGGTTGGCTAAGGAGGGGCGAACCGGGCCAGGGGGGAAACCCAGCAGCCAAAAGTCCCCGTGGGAGGCAGTAGTGGGATAGCGTCCGGGAGTGGCGCGCTCAGTTGTAGCCCGACCGACACGGTCAGACCCGAACCTTTTGCCTTTTTTTTCAATTTTTTAGGGTTGGTCAATATTTATTTATTTTAATATCTCGAATATATAACGTCACGACAATTTGTTAATCTAAACGAAAATATGAAAAAGAATAAGAAATTGTCCCATTTGCGTATTTAAATAAGTTCCAACAAAAAAATGTTTGTAATTTTGTTTCTTTTTCTTTTATAATGTTGATGTGATTGGGGTACTCAGTAATATTTCTGTGATAAAATTGATATATTTAAAAATAAAATGAACATCATACTTCCCAATCATCCTCCTTTCCCATTTCCTCCTTCCCCTCCGACCTTCATTGTCACTCACAACAAAGTCAAAAGTTGCGAAATTGCAATTATTACAAAACCCCGTACAAAATACCAGGAGCGAAGAAAACGTTGCAGGAAAACAATTCTTTTTTCAGACAAACGGGCGGCGCGGCGTGACCGGCGCGAGCAAGCCAGCAAGCATATTGCCATACCGGCCTAGTTATCAGGAGTACATGAATGATAAAGTTAAAATATACCACGTTTCAATAACATTGCCGTTGAAATTATTTCATATTGATATCAGACTAGACGCATTTGTAAACTCAGCCAACAGCCCATCAAGATAATATTAATGTACTTTACCATTTTTCCAATGTGTTGAATTTTTTGTCGACACGATTTTTTTATGTGAAAACAGTACATACTCTCACGGGTGCATTGATTGCATACAGTCGGTTGCAAGCGTGTTATTCGACTTCAGAAAAGGAAATTCCAACGAATTTGAAAAAGTGTTCATTTTTACATAATGAAAAGAACACACTATAAAACTTTTCGAACAAATGATCTTGTATTAAACAGCTGAGGAATAATTTTCCGACGTCTCTCTTTCTTACAACATGGGTCTTGAAGAGATTTACCCTTCCTTTTCTCAAACGCCCATATCACAGAATCACCAAATATGACATTGGTCTCCAGGGAAATTTAAAAATAAAAATGGTGTTTTACAAAGTGTGTTTTTTCATTTAATATAAAATATCATACCACAAAGTATTTGATGAAATGTATTATCGTGTGCGCTGTGGTGTTAATTTAATGCTATTGTAGGTAGACACCCCACTACCGTATAAACTATCATTATTTGTTGAAACATCTATAACAAGCTGTCGTGACGTTATACAGGATTTCCGGGAGTAAAGTGCATTAACTTCGGGGGGTGGTAGGAGTAAAAAAGATTAATAACTAGTGTTGATGGTAGTAGTAATTAATAACTTATTCCGAAATTCGTTATCATATCGAATCACCTCCCGACGTTAATGCACTTTACTCCCGGACACTCTGTATATCCGAAATATTAAAATAAATAAATATCGACTAACCCTAAAAAATTTAGAAAAAAGGCAAAAGGTTCGGGTCTGACCGTGTCGGTCGGGCTACTACTGAGCGCGCCACTCCCGGACGCTATCCCACTACTGCCTCCCACGGGGACTTTTGGCTGCTGGGTTTCCCCCCTGGCCCGGTTCGCCCCTCCTTAGCCAACCTGGCTGTCCAGGACTCCTCCCGGACAGCCATATCGATGGCAAGCTTAGTGCGGACGTCCGGTCGACGTGGGCAACTCAGCCGCAGAGGCCCCGGCCTCAGACCATCCTCCGAACCCGACCTCCGGGAAGCCGGATTACAGAGGACGCCACGCCTCCAGTCGAACACATCGCCACTTATCACTCTCATATCGTTAGTATGCGTGGACAGTCAATGAATCTCAGAGAAACCTTTTTTTGATGGAACTATTTAAAAAAATATATATTACCCTTTGTAATTTAGTTTTGTTCTTTTAAAAATGTATGTTGATTGAAGACAAATTTTATATAATATGTAGGTATATATTTATATTTATTATAGAGTTATTCTAGTATTAATTGTTAAGCTTGTTTGTATCCGTGGAACATTTCAAGGCTTCGTTTATGCTGAGTTTGGGCAAAGTTGGACAGATGTCACTATTTTGGTCATATTTGGTTGAAAAGGCTTTGGCTATTTTTTTTATTTTAAATTTGGAATTAAAAACATACAAAATATAGTTTTTTTTTTCTATTTTTCTTTACAAGGAAATTAAAAATTAAATTGTAAATTATTGGTATTCGTTACTAGCACAATACATAATGAAGAAAAAAACGAGAAGTACCCACAGCCTTTCATATAAATTAAATGAAAAGAAATGTTCAGTTTTACCCACTAGTCCATCGCTCGATCCATCTCCATACCATTAAATTTCGTAATTATGCGTTGAAACAAGGTTTGCATTGGAAATTTAATGTACGATTGGCCAAATATTTGGATCGTGAAAACGTCCACAAGGCACTTTTTGTATTCTTCTTTATTCCTGGTGTTTGTGCTCTGTGCTTTACTCATTTCGGGTTTGAAGATTAGGAGTTTCATCTCTATTATTATTTATTATTAGTAGGTCATATTTTCTTTTCAGCAAAGTGCTTGGAGATTTGCCCTTTCATTATTGCGATGAAACAGTCAATTACATTTCCTCGTCGTTTCAATCAGTCAACTTGTAATATCGGAAGGAAGTGTTATGTGATCTCACAAAATTGTACATAACCCTTTACTATTTATTTGTTCATTTTTATACAGAAAATAAACATTTTATAGACGGTTCAAATGAAGTACCTATAGATCTTGCATAATATATACAATTGTGTGCGTTTGATAAAATTGTTGAACATTCAAAATATAGTAGATTAGTGGGTATGTTATTGAACAGTATTATCAATAAGTACGATTATTGACTTAAGAAATTATTTCCCACGCCATTTATTGCCCCTCAAAATTCTTTCCTGAAGTTGTTTACGTTACACAACTTTTCGTAGGTAAACACATCATAACGCCTTTTTTTAACGTTCACAAATTTATTAAATTTACAACACAGAGATATCAACAACTATTTTTCAAATCTTCTTAATATATAAAACAAAGCCGGGTTAGTTACACCATTATTTATAACTCAAGAACAGCTGAACCGATTTCTATGATCTTTGATTTGTTGTATTTGTCTCCGTCCCTTTTAACAGAATAACGAAAGAAAATTATTTTTTTCATATATTTTGTATGGAACGGCTTTTCAAATAATGTGTGTAATTTGAATCAATTCGAACTGTCAATGGTGTAGTGTGCCGAACATTTCGTGCTTAGTCAACAGCTCAATTTCATTTTTTGAACTTAGAGTAGGTATTTATTTTAACATAATAAAAACTTAATTTATTGCAGCTAATAATTTAAACACAACATTTATTGATTCTGGGCTGGTACGAAGTTTGCCGGGTCAGCTAGTAATATATAAAAGTCAGGCAACGTAGATACGTAGAGTAAACCTCCATGAATTTATAAAATATATTTAATCATTGAAAATAATATATCAAAACAACTCTTTTTATAAAATACCGAAAATAAGGTAACTGTTGCTACTGGAAGTCCAACCCGGTTTCGAACAGATTTTTATTTATCGTCAGTAATATTAAAATTATTTTTAGTGATAATATTACTAAAAAGTTTAAACTTCAATAACTTAATCAATATATTTATAAAATAGTAAAAAAACATATTTTCAACAAGTTTCTCAATAATCTCGACTTTTTAATACTACCGTATAAAGGGTAGGAATAAATTCTACATTACATAATATGTAACTTATGACTTATGATTATATTAATTTATTGGGTGATAAAATAGCACAACGATTGTAATTTCCTACCTGGTTTATCAGTTTAAACTCTGCACATAATAATATTGTACAGACCAGTTCACTCTTTGTTAGAGGATTATAGTGATAATATTATCTGCCGTGAAGAGGCAGGTGATTTAATAACTCACACAATATAAAACAAACAAGTTTAGAATTCTAGTTGAATCACACATAGCCTACCTAACTACCTGTTCGCAGGAATCTTAGGGTGGATCGTTAATTTTTTAAGGTTTTTTTAATAATTTGTTGAAAATAATTTAGTTTTCTAGAGTCTCAAAAGTGGTCTTGACTCAAATGACTGAAACGATAATGCCAAGATTTCAGGTCACAAACACAAAAACACACTCCAGATGATAACTAGTCTGAATTTATTCACAAAAAAACCGTTACATGATGATTTGCACCCACTCTACCCAGATGAGCGCTGACTCGGACCCCCTGTTATTTCTGAACGAACTGCTTTTTCACGATTACTTACATATAAAATATGAAAGTTTAATGGAGCTCATTGTATTTATAAAGACAAAAGGTCAAAAAAACTAATACAACAACAATCGAATTGATAGTTCGTTTAAAATTGAGCCCTATAGTAACACTCTACAATACCATGCAAGCAAGAGAACTGATTTATCGTATAATCAGTGATGAATAGAAATGACAGCAAGGTTTAGTCAAGCTCCAAACCAAATAACTGTAAGTACCCTATAGGGGGCAATAGCTTATCGCTTTTTAACAGATTTTTTGCTAATGTCTCATTTTGAGTTATAATGGAACTTTTATACATTTACCAAGCTTTAAATGTTGGATAATTTTGTAATTAATATTATTCAAATATTTTAGGAGATGACTGTATTATTTGATTATTATTTTTATTTTAGTGTAATTGAAAGGGGTCTTTTATCTAGTAGGTATCTAAGAAAACTAATAAAAATAAAAATAAAATATCTGTACCCTAAATGTTTGAAGATCTGTAACTTTTTTACTTACTGCAATGATTAAGATCTTTAAACGGTAGATATATTTCATAATTTCAATGTGTCAATTTATGAATATATTTTGATTTATCCTCTTAAGTAAATTGGAGTCCAGTGGTTTTGTAATTAGATCAATCAGTTAATATACTGTTTATGGATTTCATTGTTTCATCCAATAATGTAATGATTTTTTTCTGCATATTCATAGAAGTGGTTTATCCTTTAAGGTACAGATGTGTACATCATCATCATCAAATTTGGCTTTAAAAACCCCTGGTGGGTCTTGGCTTCCTCAAGAGTCTTCCTCCACTCATTTCCCCTTTGTATCAGCTCTCTCCAGTTTGGGAACTCCAAGACAGATATCATAAATACAGTATATATCATAAATTCAGTATATCATAAATACAGTAAAGATATGTGCATAGATAACTTTATCTAAATTAAACTATGTATAATGAATACTTCATAAAATAATATAAAGTGAGTTCTAAATATTAACAAAATAAAACAAATAAATGTTAGATAGGTCAAAAAATTATCTAAAAATACAAATACGAGGCTGTCGTAACCCCTGCTTTAAAATTAATAAAAAAATCATTTAGGGCCCACCCTAATGCAGTTCCTAACATCATGTCCCACCTGTGACAAACGCGAAACATTTCGATCTATCACATTATTGTCAAGCGCTCAATGTAATTATTGCTGCTGCGAAGTACGAATTTGTAGCGGTGTGTGGTTTTATGTTCTGCGAATAAGTTAAATATGTAGTTTTTAGTCATTTGTGCCTAGAATTCAGCTCTGAATATTATATTTGTTACTAAATGTAACATAATATTATTATAAGAGTAGTGAGTGTAAAGTGTTACAAGTCGAAAAATGATGACCAATCCGAAAGGTAGGTACGAAATTTGATTAGTTTTCGAATTCTTGTACTTTTTTTAATGTGTTGTTATTATTTTATAAGCGGTGTGGTTTAAAGAAAAAATCTGTTTGAATCATGAAATTCTCTTAATTTTGGAATTATAAATTTTGCACAGCTTTTCCGTCCGAAAGTTCAAGGTCCATTGATTATTGACGTTTCATTAAACTGTTTTTAGTTCGCAACGTTATTTCCTCCGTGAGTTTTTATGTATAAATTTTCTATATATATTTCAACATTTTCAACTTTCGAAAAATGCATGTTTAACCTTAAACTATTAACTAAATAGACATCTACCTGTTAGTATTAAAACTTCATTTTTATAATAATAATACGCACTATGTATTAGTACCTATTCTACGGTTTATAATATTTTAAACTAAATCCTTTTTATAAGAACAATCCAACGAACATTTTCAACCACTAATTCGACAATAGTAATGTCTCCGATAGCAGA
Source organism: Limnephilus auricula (assembly GCA_951813805.1). NCBI lineage: Eukaryota > Metazoa > Arthropoda > Insecta > Trichoptera > Limnephilidae > Limnephilus > Limnephilus auricula. The sequence continues at coordinate 9,116,405 of OX638401.1, forward strand.
GATAAGTTTGTTGATCTCATTGATCAACAAAAGAACAAACATAATATTCGTGTATCTATTAGTACTTGTACTTAGATACCCATTTTCAACACGGTTACAAGTAAAATAGGGTATTTCCATTAAAAAAATTATTACTTAAAAAAATTTGCACAAAATTACGATTATTATGGCATTTTTATTTTATTTTTATGGCATTTTTATTTTATTATGTTGACGGATAAATTTTCTACAACGAGTTTAAGTTGGCCATTTTTGTAATCCCGCCAAAACGGCATTTTCGACGTGTGACGTCATAATGGTCGCTCGTTCTTGAAAAATTTCCGACAGTACTACTTTGTTTGTTTGATGACGTGCGTACGAAGCGACGTTGGCAAATGAAAAAAATGGAATGAAAACGTAAAAAACAAACATTTTTAGTACGATGATTAAAATCAGAAAAATGACCTTTAAATAATCAATATATTTTCAACAGAATTCCTCGTTTGTGAAAATACCCTATTGCCAATTTTGAGTTAGTGATGCAAATTCGTAAACGTTTATTATGCTCTGCTCGCATTCTATGGAGGAACAAATCAAATATTCTCAGTTTATATTGAAAACTAATCTTTTTGGCAGTGCATTACACATAAGGGATCATTTAAAATATTTATAAATCTGCTTTTTTTATTTGCCTCGCTATAGAAATAGACCATCGATTATCATTAATATCTAGGAATATGGAAAAAAGATTTATTTATGGTGTAACAAGTATATCCATTGTTTAACCTTGGGTAGTTCTAGTACTGTATTAAAAAAAGCTTTTTCTAAGGTCGCATTCATAACAGTTAGAATTGGCTAGCCCTTCTAAAGAAATCAATCATTAATTAAGAATTTAGATGCTTGTGGTTAGAGATCGAAGTAATTTTGAAAATTTTATCAGTTTCTCAAGGCTAACGGCAAGTAATGCAAAAACTAATGCAAAAACAAGTGTTTGCTCAATTTTTCAACTGTCAGTGCTAAAATTAATTACTAATACTGGTAGGTGCTATCGATGCTAACGCGCATTAAATCTTTATTTTACTTTACACAACCCTGGAGGTCTCATGGACGATTGATAAAACCCTATATCAATACGATATTGAACAAATCCGTCATCTACGGTCAGTTATCAATGTTTGCGAGCACGGTCAACGATTGTTAACAGATGTTCCGACCGACGATTGATAAATTTTAGCACGGCCACCATGGTATCAGGAAAATTTCGGTTAATATTCACATATTTTTTAATAATATCGTTTGTTATTCAAAACTACCGGCTTATTAAATGAACGGATTGAACGAAAGAAGTTGTGTGCGCGATCCATAGGTTTAAATAATGCATCTGAGACGCAATTTTGAGAAACGAAAATGGTTGAAAAATGACTAAAGACCTCTTTAACTAATTAACTCCCGTTTAGTGTCAAAAAGAAAATTCTGACTGCCAATTCATATTTTGGTTAATATTTCATTTTAACATCTCCAATTTATTAATATTTTTATGTAATTTTTTTATGTGATTTCTTATTTATTCCCAGTCAATATAGGTTCGGTTGTCAACGGTGAAACCATGCTCGGTATATGGGTATAAAATCGTCGGTAGTTAGGCCTATTGATTCGATATTGTAAAGTTATTGATTTCTCTGTGCGTGACCCCCAGATGGCCTTGATATAATATTATATTAATTTGTTGTACCACTTATTGGCAGGTGAAAGAAATCTTGCAGCACTGAGCATTTATTTTGCAAATATTATTTGCCTGCAACGTCATATTTACGGAATTTGCTAGCAAGTTAAATGGAGTGCATTTATGCCGGTGTCAATGGGAACCTACATCTAGTCGATGTACACAGGTGTTCTGGTAGTGGCGTGCATTCAGCCTTTCCTTATTTTGCGTAATAAAAAAAATATCTTTGAAGGAATAAAAAAAATCTACCAAATGTATCTTAAAATGACGTTAAATTCTTTCTCACACAATCGGAGAAACCAAACGTAATCACAAACTTTCTTCAATATGGTTAAATTCGGTTATATTTGTTGTATTCATTGAATTCAACATAAAATAATAATACATCCAGCATCACAAATAATTATAACCCCAGAAACAAAAACAAAAAACATAAATTGTGTAAACTATTGTACTCCTTGTATTTCTGATCCAGTTAGATCGCTTTATAGTGTTTATCACCACCATCAGCAATGAACATCTCAATGTTATCTACTATTTTTAGTATATTATCTAAAACGATCGTGACTCTTTATGATTTATTTAAACTGTCTAAATTGTCAGTATTCATTGAAAATTTACACAGTTTAAATAAATCATAAAGAGTCACGATCGTTATCATACATTATAATATTAATTATTATAGGCAATCATTATTAGCCTGAAACACTCATCCATATTGAAAAAATCTCCCGAAAAAAGATCCATGCCGCCGACGGGACTCGAACCCGCGCCCCTCTAATTGCCGGTCAGGAGCTCTATCCACTAAGCTACGATGGCTTATCTCTTACACTTACAATGCCTTTCTCATATAAAAAATAAGGTTGGTTGTTTGCAGGTGAAAAAATGTAATAAGCGGTAATTGTTGAATGAGACACTAGTATATATTGAATAGTTTGGCGAATAAGAGATAAGCCGCCGTAGCTTAGTGGATATAGCTCCTGACCGGCAATCAGAGGGGCTTGGGTTCGAATCCCGTCGGCGGCATGTATCTTTTCTCGGGAGGTTTTTTCAATATGGATGAGTGTTTCAGGCTTATAATTATTGCTTGTAATAATTGTTACCCTTTGTGATGAAAAATAATCATTATAATATGTATGTTATTTACAGCGGAGGCAAAAAATTAGAACGGTAATTTATATATATATATATATATATATATATATATATATATATATATATATAATAACGGTTTAATTATTAAAACCACTTTTTTCAATAATTTATTCTTTCAAATTAATATTAAGATTAATTAATTGTGTGCGCCCGTACATACGCGTTACAACTGACATTACAAATTAGTTCATTTATTAAATTATTACAAATGGGCAAAGAACGCTGGACTACATGATCCCAAATTGCTTAAATATGTTACCTGCAGCAATTGAAAAATGTACAAAAGCAAAAACAAACATCATGTTAAAAAATTGGCTCGCTGAAAGAAATAGTTTATATTAGATTCTAAGACAAACAACTTCTAACTTCATACACTTTTAATATATATATATATATATATTTTTTTTTTTTTATATCATGTTACACCTCTTTAGGCTATATCTCTTATGATATGAATGTATACAATATATGTATATATATTTTTTTTATGAATGTAAACAATTAACTTTTAATAGTAAATTTAATTTTTGTTATAATCCATTAAGTTAAAAGAACCCATAGACAAACTACTTAAAAGTAGTTTATTGGGACTTTTTCCATGTTTTTTGTATTATGTTTTTATTTGATTTATATGTAGATATTATTATTTGTTTTAAATATTTCTTTAAATAAATAAAAAAAAATAAAACTAAAAAACTCAACTAAAGGCTTACGAATACAATATTGAATCGGTGATTCAATCCAATATCTCTGGAAGAAGGGTATCAGAAAGATAAGGGGCTTGAAAGCCGTAGGAGGAATGAACCAGCATACCATTTAACAGGCAGGATGAAATTATATTTATTATCGCCCAACAATATTACTTTATTGAAAGTTTTATTCGTATTCGTCTTTTTGTATTACTTTTACAGGACAATTTCTCTTATCTATTATGTACTTTTGTGGACAACATTGTATTAAAAAGTAACTCCGAACTGGGGCAACATTGTGATTTGTGATACATATAAGATGAACAATAAGTCAACGATTATTATTTAGTAAGACTTTTTATTGAAGAGGTAGCCTTTAGATAAGACGATAATAAAATTATTTGGGTTTTTTTTTACATGGGATGTACTAATTTTCAGTGCGTAGTATCACTCAGAGTGCATAGTATGAGTAGCTTACGCAGCGTGCGTAGGCAGGGAGGTAGGACCGCCAAAGCAACTCGGTCTTGGTACGCACTGCTTGATTTATTCACATGCATGCATCGTCTCGTACTTCCTCTCACTGTTTGATTCACTTGATCGTGCCATGTCTTTCTCGGGCGTCGCAGAATTCTTCTAACGTCCCAGAATTCATTCATACATGTTATTAAGCCATAATATTTTTCGCTCTAGTTCATTATTATATTGCACATTTCTCTTAAAAATAGGTAAATTTTCTTTCTCTTTCAGAAAAAAATAAAGAACTGATTGATGATGAGGTGCAAAACTGCATTGGACCAATGGGGAGGTACCAGTTCCTCATTGTGTTGCTCCTACTACCTTGCAAAATAACGACTGCCTTCCATCCACTGGGCATAGTCTTTATGGCTCCTCCAGTGAGCTACCTCTGCATGGACCAAGCTTCCAATGGCACTCTGGGAGAGCTGAACAAGTGTCCTTGCGACCACCCTCAGTATGATAGAAGCTTGTTCCAAGATACCATCATAATGAGCTGGGATCTTATTTGTGAAAAGGAGTGGATGGTTAGCATGAATCAGACCATCTTCATGCTGGGAATGCTGTTGGGAAGTTTTATCTTTGGACCCATGTCTGATCGGTAAGTGCATCCTAACACAACTTAACATAAATTAAGTAACAGTACTTATTTGTAAGCAACCTAACCTAACCTAACCTAACCTAACCTAACCATCACCGTGTACAGTCCTTTGGTGGACAATGGCCGCCAATCATTTAAAATATAATATAATTATTTCTTCAATGACTCTTCTTCTCAAATCGGTTCTTCGTTGCTGAGAATCGTGACGACTATTCCAATTTCCTTGGTGGATGTGGCTCCTCCACTCTTTGTGGTCCTGCGCTGCGTGGAGAGCTGCCGACACAGATGTACCGGACACTAGTGATACTTGGTCACTCCAGGTCATTGTTGACCTTCCTCTGCTCTTACTGCCTTTCACTTTGCCAGTGACTATGAGTGTTTCCAAGTTGGAGTCACCAGTGCGAGTAATCTTAACATACATTGCAGGCAGATTGATAGTTAATAGATCTTTAATAATATCAAATATCAAAATCAAAACTTTTGTGTCATCATTTTAATTTTAAAATATCTTTTTGGTTTAAAACTAAATGGTTCTTTCTTTCTTTCTAATGAAGAGAGACTTTGTTTCCTCCCATTTACTCCCATTCCGAAGAGACTGGGTTCAAAAATGTGTGTTATTTCACAATTAATTAAGTAAAATAATATATAGATACTATATTTGCGGCACGTTCCAAAGTGGAAGATACTCTCAGTATCGCCCTGGTGTAAGACCACCAATCAGAATTGAAACGTTACTTGGAATGGCTTTAGCCTTATTTAGTGGCTAGATCTGAATAGCCAGGTACTTCCCCACCTTCCTATTCCCCATCCCCTTCCCTTCCCCATTACCTTCAGCCTCACAACATACCCCAATTGGGAGTGCTATAGTCTCACTGGCTCCAGACGGGCGCAGTTGGGACTCTAGTGAGGTATTCTCTATAAAAAAAATATAATAAAAAAATTTAAGTTGATAAAACACTATAATACATTTCCATTACTAGTAGCTTTTTAAACATATTTAAACTGCCCCAGCAACAATCTTTTGTCCTGACTCGGGATAACTAATTTTACCCTCCCTTAGTATTCTGGGCAATGAGGAGTACATATAATAGTAGTTTGTCCCAGAATTTCGGCACTGAAATATATCACTTTGTACACATTTTGAAAGTAAGTGAATATCCTTTTTCTTCAATCTTCGCAAATTCACTATGTAGCGTCATTTTTAATTGAATGAAAACCAATAACTTTGTGTACACCACTTATATAATCACAATTATCGACGTGTTTCGTAACCAATGGTTTAAAAAACTTTTACAAAATTATTTGTTTTCATTTAATTGAAAATCCTTCTGTCTGACATTTTGCAAATTCAGATAGTTGAATTTTATGAACAACATATGATTTTTGAAAGGCCTTCCTCTCAAAAATATTTGATATCCTTTCGCAAAACCATTTAGGAAATTATGTATTTACTTACTTTTACAAAATAAGTTAGGTGAGCCTATAATCATTGGCTAAATTTCAACATTGCATCCATTTATTTGAAAGATAACTTTTTTTGGATTTTAAATATGAACGACTTTTTATTTTTACAGATTTGGACGAAAAGTTATAATAGTACCAGTGATACTAGAAGTAGCGGCTGGTATAGCAGCGAGTTTAATGACCAATGCCTGGGCTTTCATTGCTTTGAGGTTCTTCGTCGGGTGCTCCATCGGGGGAACAATGATAATCAGCTTCGTACTGCTGGTGGAGTTCACAGGGAAGCAGTACAGAGAGCTGGTGGCATGTTTGATTCAGCTTCCTTTTAACCTCGGATATTTGCTGCTGCCTGTAGTTGGGTACTACATCAGAACGTGGCAATGGATTCAACTCACGTTTTCGTTGGCGCCTCTTCTGATGATTGTGATAACCTACTGGTTCTTGCCAGAAAGTCCTCGCTGGCTGTTGGCAACTGGAAGAACAGAGAGGGCAATACAAGTTTTAAAGACGGCGGCTAAAGTGTAAGTATTTCTTTCTACAAACATTGAAACATTAAAAAAATGTATTAATATCAAACAGTTTTTGGGTGTACGGTCATATTATGGATTAAATGACTCCAAATGGGTATTTATTGGTTATCATTTTGTTAACACTTCTCTGAAATGAGAGTCTGTACCAAAGTGTTATGATAATGATGCGTGCTTTATGTGTGCTTTATTATTCTTTGAAAATAATGTTTTGGAGACAAAATTGTGAGTTTTGAGCTATTAGTTAGTGTTCTTATAATACATTTTGTATAATGCACCTTCCTTCCGTTTCCGCTGTTGGATCATTTTTTTATTATACGACCACTCAATTAGTCCCACCCAGTACCAAATGGTCAAACGGACCTTGAAGCATTTGCATGTGGTGTTCATTTAGGGTGTCGTTTTCCAATGCATGTGTTATTAACACTTTGAATTTAAATACCATTTTATTTCTATACAACTTGATGTTCCGTTGGTACTTTCGAATAAAGCATTATTTGTTCTCTATTACAGAAATAATCGACCAACAGACGAAATAGAAAGCATCGTCAAGAAATACCAAGAAGGCAAGCCACAGGAGGTAACTAAAAATGGAAACATCGTTGATCTCTTCAGAACGAAGAACCTGAGACGAAATATAATATGTATGTCGCTAAACTGGATCGTCTGCAGCATGGGTTTTTTTGGACTCTCTCAATACATAGGAACACTCGATGGCAATATATTCGTCAACGTCACCATTTCAGCGATTTTGAACCTCTTCGCGACCTTCACAGCATATATTTGTATAAAATTACTGGCGAGAAAGCCATCATTGTGTACTATGCATATTATTACATCGCTTTGCATGTTTGCTATTGCCGTTATTCCCAAAGAGGGTGCCATATTTAAAGTGATATTGGCCTGCATTGGTAATGTCGGGATGTTTGTAGTTTTTGTTATTGTTTATTTATATACTTGTGAACTTTTCCCAACTGTTGTGAGAAACGCTGCTGTGGGGACAGCCTCCATGTTGGCTAGAGTTGGTTCCATGACTGCTCCCTTTGTAGTTTCTTTAAACACAACTGCGCTCTGGTTGCCTCCTGTTATTTTTGGATCTGCCCCAGTTATAGCATCAATTTTATGTCTGTTCCTGCCTGAAACTAAGGGGTGCGACCTACCCAATTCTTTGGCAGACGGAGAAGCCTTTGGCAAGAAAGAGAAAGAAAAAATAGGCACTGTCACTTCACAAATCTGAGGCATTCATTCCTTCATAAGATGTAAAAATTTTAATGGGATTTTAATGAATCAATAAGTGGAAAGATTTTTAAATTTATTAATCTGTTTGTACTTAAATACAATACTCATACAATGTTCGTTTTATTGATTATGTTTAATGAAGAAAAGTTTATCATAGGATAAAATTCTCATCGTGCCTTGTTTAGAGATAAAGATTTTTTTTTTTAAATTCCATTGTTTCATTTCCAGCCATTGAGATTTGGGTGCTGCGTTCCCCTACTGAAATGAACTTAGATACCAAAACAGTCTTCGGTGTTATTTTATTTGGCCTTTTTGATATCAAGTCGTACTTCCTCGACCAAGATTTCTGACTGTATTTTTACGTAACTGCGATACCACATGGTAGTAGTAAAACATCATGACACTGGAAAATTTGTACACTTAGCTATATCGCTTTTAAACTTTTTCTATCCATTTGCCTAATGGCAATTGCAAAGCAGTCTGTAACAGTTGGTTTCTGAAGGCGAAGAATGTGCAAAAAGGCTGATTAACACCTTTATAACTTTCTTACACTTTTTTTATGAATGAAGGTACCGATTTTACCTTATAACGGACATCTGCAGACTTCAGAGTTTGAAGGTAATATAAAATATAAAGATAAATAAATTATTGTTAAATGAAGTCAAGCCAAAAAGTCTCCTATGTTAAAGTTGCTTGGAGATGGAGTTGTATTACATATTAAAATTATTTTTTGGTGAGGAGGGGAGGAAGAGGAATATATGATGAGGATAGGATATGCTCCGGATACTTTCCACACACGGAGAACAATGTTATTTGAAAAAACGATCATTTTAATAGAAAAAAACGATCATTTTAATAGAAAAAACCGTCAATTTAATATTAAAAACGGGACTGAAGTTTTTACGAACAAATTAACGGGGTTCCAATGTTTATTGGCGTGAACATTAAGAATAATTTGTTGGTATACGTAATTTCGTACGTATTTTACCGCCAATAAACATTGAATCACTGTTAATTTGTTCGTAAGAACTTCAGTCCCGTTTTTAACCGTTCATTTTTCTCCGTGCAATCATGTATTAATTTTGAAAAAAAAACATGGAAATCCACCAGGAATCAAAGGTTTCAAAATTAGAAATAATAATACCAGCGCAAACCCGTAAAAAAACACAGATACTCTGAATACACGACAAATCAGTTCCAGTTTTGAAAATTAAAATTAGAAGTATTTTCTGTTAATTAGTATTAGGTATATTACAGGTAGGTACTTCATCGCATCTCCGAACAAATACTTTTAGCAAACAATTAGGTCAATAAGCGGAGGTAAAGGCAGACCGCTGATAGATCCGCTGACTACAGATGTAACCTCTCCACATTTCTCATAAACACGCACGTAGCAGAATAAAATCCATACAGACGATTCAATTTGGTTGGTTCAACCATTGAGTGTTGTGTAAAGATGACTCGATTGTTGATTCAATTCTGTCAGTTGCTCCTCTGGGTAATATACGCAGCTTGCCTCCTAGTTTATCAAAAAACGAACAATATGTACAATATTGTTGTTTAGAATTTTAATCACTGCATCCTTTTCACCCATTTTAACTGCTCCGAAGGGATCAAGAGCTTCTTTCCCGGCATCTCCATCAGAGTTCATCATGATTGTAGTATCCCACACGCAAGTTAAATCCTTATACAGGTGTTAAGGGACGCACTTGACATACTTTAACCGGTGGTTCCTTATATTATTTGGAGTAAAAATAGTCAATAAAATGTTGGTCTCCGGTAACTTTGTCGACGTATAGCATACAACACATCATCTCTACAAGTTTCACCTTTATGTTCAACTCAATCAGAAGGGTGATTCTGAATCTTTTGTGTTATCTATTGCGTTAAAACAGCGTTATAAGACAATAAAGACAAAACGGCAAAATTTGTTCTTTTTATTCCGATGATGTCAAATTTCTGTGATTTTCTATGGCTTTCAATGACTTGTCTATGCCTGTCATAGGGTCAAGTGTTGATGCCGGTTCCATGTCTAATCGGACTATGAGATCTCAGCGTCTAAATTCCCGTAGTAAATTAATTCAGACACGATACTTCCTCATATAATAATTCATCACTTCATAACTCACATTAACCTACCCTTCCATTTCCCCCCTCACCCCTCACTTAACCTAACCTAACCTAACCTAACCTAAGGTTAAAAACACTAACGGCCGCTGTTCCCAATCCTACTAATCAATTACTAAGCCAAAATTTTGCCTTAGTATTTGATTAGTGCACAACTACGCTTTTTCCAACACACAAGTATCGCTTAAGCATATATCTTAACCTAAGGAAGCCGGACTAGTGGATTAAACTCGTTCCGGCCGCCTCAGTTTTGGACTAGTTCTTAAAAGTGTCAACAGAGTAGAAAAAATTCCGCGAACACAATGTATGGTCGATGACATATCTCTTTGACAGAAGACACAGTTTCGGGCTCATTTCACTTCTGTTGTATTGCGTTTATCAATTATCATTTTAATTATATTATATTTATTTTATTATCAGTTTTCGACGCTTCGAGACATGATGAATTATCATGTGAGGAAAAGTTTGTACTCATTATTCATACACTTAAAAAGTTTTCACTGAGTAGACCGGTCACCGTTGATGTCAATTGGTGTGGATTAATTACCTACTTAAAAACTCGAATTACTATTTATTAGTAATTATAACCACTTATACAATAAGCCTAATAGGCGTTCGTAAATGGCATCTTTATAATGTACGTTTTTGTCGTATTATTTTGATGTTTGTACTCTATGTCGCATCGTCATCTCTGGCGTTAGCGTTACTACTTTTAAGAGTTGGTCTCTTAACACGAGGGCAGTAAATAATCTCGTTAGCGCGAAAGAGAATAACGTATTTAAGAAAACTTCGAAATGTCTCGTATACGGCTAATTTAACACGCGATAGGTTAGCGCAAAAGATACATAATCAGATTGATTCTTCTGATTGATATAACAGCTCAACAAAATCGAGTCGTCTGTAGGGCCCTTAAGATGTTACAACGGAGCAAGTTCAAAGAGGGGCAGATTATAGCGGATGCAAAACCACCGAAGAGATAATCCAATAAAACTGTGATGTGGTCGTGTCTATGTGCCAAAGTAAGCTCCTTTTTAACTTCTGGTGAAATTAGTCAAACATTTTAGATAATTGAATTCTTTTTTGAACAGACAAGTTAAACAGAACAGAGCTACGAGATGCATTCTGGGGAAAGGCAAATTAGCAAGGGTTTATCAAAAAAGAAAGGAGCTAAAGTGGATTCCTATAAAAAATATTCAATTAAATAGACTGCTATTTAATGCGTTAATTTTTGGGCATAAAGTTATGAAAACCAAATGCCAAAATACTTTAAGGGTGGAATTGCTTTTAAGCACTGGAGTGACAGAGCAATTTTAAACTTTTTCTCGGATTCCTTTTTTGTATTTTCTTTTTTGTATTTTCCATTTCTATTATATCTTTTCTACTATAAATTTCCCTATTTTCAACATGTTTATATAATTTAATCCATATGTTTTTTTTAATCACCAGATTTTCAGGAACGGGTTTAGTTTTTCCCATAGGAAAAACTAAACCCTTTCATACACTTTTCTATATAAATGATCATCTAGTAAATCCACGTTATGCAAGTGTATTATACGAGTATAATTAATACAAAACAATACAAGAGCAACACGTTAATCTACCAAACTATTAAATGGGAATATAATTCACCGTCTCCAGATATTTTCATATCAGAGGGTTCGGCTCTGTGGAATTCCTAATTTGACCGATAAATCCTACTGATCCCTCAATATAAATATTTAAAAAATCTTTCGTAATTCTACATGTATTTAAAATGACTGATTTTTGCATTTTTATATACAAATTCTTTGACAAATATAATATGCCTAAATTTTTAATAAGAGAGCTAGATATAATGCCAGTAGCCGAAATAACAAAAGGTAATTTTTTTATAGTCTGAGAATGCCAAATTCTTTTAATTTAATTTCCTAAATCTGTATACTTTCTTATTTTTTTAGAAACAGATTTTTGAATATTACAGGAATTTGGAATAGCTACATCAATAATATAAGTTATTTTTTAATTTTGTCATGTAAAACTATATCAAGTCTATTATGACCAACTGGTCTGTCTGTTAGTATAGTTTTATCATAGTAAATTTTAAAGAAATTATTTTCTAAAAATGAATTTGGTTCGTATTCATAATATGGTACTATATTATGACAGTCAATCAAGTTATGTTTAATTACCAAACTTTGGTGAATTATTTTTAAAACCTGATTGTGCCTAAATGTATACTCAGACGGCGCTAATATAGAACATCCTGATATTATATATAATATAATATAACATAATATAATATAACTGAACATATAATACAACAAAAATTGGTTTATAGACTCATTTGAGTGCTCCCCTCCACGGAAATCTTTAGTAAAAGGCGAAAGATTTATTCGTTATTGAAGGGAAACCAGAGTATATAGCATGTATTATTATTTTTGTATTTTCGTTTTACTGTTTTTATTTTATATTTTCTATTTACATTATAATTTTTCTAACATAATTTTTCCTATTTTCAACATGTTTATAAATTTAATCCAGCCTCCCAAAGAAACTATATTCCATTGGTCACCAAGAAACAGGGAGTCGCCTAGTTTGGTGATCTAATGTATCATATAGATGTAAATTTTATAATTTTTTATCACGTATTTTATAAAAAATAAATAAATAAAATAAATTATAATTCTATATAGCCAATGAATTCACCTATCTTTTGTCTGTTATCAGATATTCGTAGGATTTATAAAAAAATATATTATAAAATCGCTAACTTTAAAGTAAATTAATAAATATCGTGGTTTTAAAAAAAAAATAAGTGTTTTATTTTTATTAAATTAAATAAACTCAATATTTAAAAGATAATAATTAAATGTAATCGTTTTCGTTGATCTGTCTTGGGGGATCTATGAGGAAAGGGGTTAATTGGCGACAACCGTTTTCTTTCCAATCGGTATAGATAACAATTCTAGGGATTAATTTGTTCAGTGTGTCAATCGAATTGGTCAGGCAGTAGCTACGTGGCCTGCCTTTTGACCAACCAAACCTTGAGTTTCTGGGCCGATCCAATGAGAAAAGTGGAGCGAAGATTATTGGATGAATGCTGTGGTATAATTATGTATTGGCACGTAGCTATATTGAGTGCTAAATAGTGCGTCGACCCAGAGTCAAAGGTCAGAGGAAATTCAACAAAGGTCATATTATATAATTTATTTTATTTTAAATAGAAAGATAAACCATTGAAGAAGAAGATAACAATAATAATCTAATTTTTTTAAATATGAAAATGAACAAGACACAGAAAAATAACAAAAGATAACGGTCGCAACTGGGACTCGAACCAAGAACCTTACTTAATTTTGAAGATAAATAGTTAATTCTGAAATTTGAAATATGAAGTTGACAATTGAAAAGTGTATGTCCCGGTAAGACGTAAGGTTCTGGGTTCAAGTCCCAGTTGCGACCGTTATCTTTTATTATTTTTCTGTGTCTTGTTCATTTTCATATTTAAAAAAATTAGATTATTATTGTTATCTTCTTCTTCAATTATATATTACATAAAAATATAGAAAGATAAACATCCCAGGGGTTACGAATAGCCACAATATTTGAAAATCTCCTACTAGCACTATAGTAAGCGGAAAAAATTCCTTGTGATAGAGGACTTAGCCAGCCGAGGAATTGAACTCATAACGTCTGGATGAGACCCAAACACGTTAAAAAAATATTCGTTAGATGACGAAATTTCAAAATTTGACTTCTAACTAAACAGAAAGATAAGGGAACTTGACTGTTTAACCAGAGATTCCTGAGATTATTTGGATTAAAAAAATGTTGGTCTCCGGTGACATTTCGTCGCCTGAGCGCTTAATTATCCAATCTCCATTTTATTTTTTGTTCAATCTTCATTTTAAAATTTAAAAATAAAGTGTCAAAAATGATAATTAATCACTTAACTAAGAATTGTTTAAACTAACGAGACCTTTGCCTTTACTAGAATAGCTTCATCTTAAACACCTATCACAATGTTTCATTGAAATAATGAAAGAAAACTTTCTCCTCCTGTAAAACATGCAATTGGTCGTTTGGACAATAAAACACGCAGGCAACGATTTGTGATCTTGATTTTGTTTTTTTTCAACTAAAAAAGTTTAAAAAACGGTAGGTATTGGACAATAATTATTAGCGGGTGAGTAGTTGGGTGGTATAGAAAGATCTGGTGTGAAATTTACACGAATATTTCTGTCTGGAAATGAATCAGTAAAAGTGTAAAAGGTTGTGTCTATAAAAATAATACAAGACTCTTTATTTTATGTTCCTCATGATTCAATAATTGTTGTTTAACATGAAAAAAAATATAAGCGTATTGAAAGTACTCTTTTACATCATTAACTCTCAACAGGACAAAGGAAGGAGGGGAATTTCTGAGAAGAAAAAAGGTATGAGGGGTGGGTAGGAATCTGGGGGAAAGTGTTGCCAAGAGCGACGAATGTATGAATCCATCCCCCCTACTGATGCGGTGCAAGGCGTTGATTCTATAGAGTATAGCTGGAGAGGTCAAAGGGTCACCCTAAATCAGCCTCTCCCGATGTCCCGATCCGATCCGCCACCAAGACCTGGACAACACCCCATGAACTCGGGCACTCCTACTAAGTCACCAAAAGTATCGGACCACTTAGGGTGACCTATAACAGAATGAATATCCATTAATTGGTTCCCCGGGTGGCTTTATTTAAAATTTTATTTTAAATTCGTTTAGTATCCATATACCAACTTATTATTATTATTATTTATTTATTATAACTTATTATTACTTATTTTTGAAATTGGTAAATAAAGGATAAAAAATAATAATTTTATAATACCCGGTTTTCAAGTAGTTTAGCGGCTACGTTAGGTTTGTGTAACATGGTTTGTGATACAAAAAAGTGCCCCCTTTATAACGCCTGCTCAAATTTGGGGGAAAATATCGGGGGTTAACTGTTGGGGGATTAACTTTCGGGTTACAGTTTTGAGCGTCTTTGCTAAGGGACAATAGAAGTAAAAATCCCTGATTCGACGGCAATAGGGAACAATCACATATTTATTTTGTTTACCAAAAATTAAAGAAAAAAATTACAAACTGGAATATTCAAAAGTCTTTCAACAACGTTTTGAAAATTCACATTTCAAATTAGGAGCAAAACGCCTTCTTCCGCGCGGTTTGGCTTTTGACGTCACTGCGCACTCCGTGACAGATGCCATAAGTGGTTCCACGTTTAATCGGACTATGAGATCTCAGCGTCTGAATTCCCTTAGTAAACTCATGACATTAACCTAACTTAACCTAACCTAACCTTACCTAACCTAACCTAACCTAACCTAACCTAACCTAAGGTTAAAAACCACAATTATCAGTTTTCGACGTTTCGAGACATGATGAATTATCATGTGAGGAACTAACATCCGATGAAAAGTTTGTACCCAATATTCATACACTTAAAAAGTTTTCACTGAACATTCTGGTCACCGCCATAAGTCGAGGCTAATGTAATCCAGTAATCAACCTTCAGTTGATCATTTAATTTTTCGAAGAAAACGTCCGTAAATACCGTTTATAAATACTGATTGTACCAGAGTGTAGATACAAATATAACATCTTCAACACTAAATAACTCGGACTCGGGAGTGCTTTGTGACGTCACAATGTCGCCAGTCAATGATGACTCGTTTTTGATATTTGAATTTTTACAAAACTTTCAAAGTGAATTAATTAATTTAATTATTTTCTGGGGGGGTGTTTTAAGTACGATATTCGAGTTAAGTTAAATTTTTTTACATATAAAATGCATATTACATGCACTGCATGTACCTACCCCATTATGTAAATACATTTCTGGTCGAATAAATGCATATTATATTAGGCCCATTTATTATGTACCCAAAGGTCACGAAGGAAGGGACATATAGATGAGTAAATTATTATGCTTGGCCTGACAACACCTTTTTACAGTAAATGTCTGCATATATTAATTGTTTATACGCTGACGCCACCATATTGCTGGAATGTGTCAAACATATTGAAAATTTCAATGCTCTTAAATTGCACATCATTTATCCACTAACAACAAATTGAAGCAACAATGCAATGACATCAGGAAACGCTAAAGTTAAATAGTAACATCCGCCATGAATGGTCAGCGAATAGTGTGAATACAGTAATTTTAATTTCCTGTTTCAACAAACTTTATGTTGCGACATATTAATTCATGTTAGCTTTTTTGACGGTTCCATCTCTAATTGGACTATGAGATCTCAGCATCTGAATTCCCATAGTAAATTTATTCAGACACGAAATTTCCTCACATGATAATTCATCACATCATAACTCACATTAACCAACTCTTCCATTTCCCCGCATCCCCGCCCGCACCCCCTCACCTAACCTAACCTAACCTAACCTAACCTAACCTAACCTAATCCAACCTACCCTAACCTAACCTGAGGTTAAAAACCCCAATTATTAGTTTTCTACGTTTCGAGACATGATGAATTATCATGAGACAAATTATCATGTGAGGAAAAGTTTGTACTCAATATTCATACACTTAAAAAGTTTTTACTGAGTAGCCCGGTCACCTTTTTGACATATCGTCAATTTTATTTTACAGAGTTCATTTTATTCTGAGCTGTGAGTTGTCAATGTTTGCAAAGACGTTTTCTCATAATCTATTTACCGATTTCTGATTTTGAGGTTGAAGTCAGGAGTGAAAAAGTCCTTTTAGGACTACGTTTCGCGGGTAAACCAAGAAAATTATTCTACACGTATATACATTAATTTTTTTAATATAATTTATATTTATATAGGACGTATACTTATTATTTTAGAACATGCAGATACCTAAACGTGCAGACAAAACCATATATGCAACCGGCTAGGGCATCTTATAGTATTATTATCCTAGCGATTGTACGGTTCAAATTTAAGAACCCGACTTCAAGTACCTATATCTCTGACGCCGCACCTTATACAAAACCATCTTCGTATGTGAAGTTTGGTACAAAGCTACTGTCGTGCCCCCCGCTAGCAGCAAAAATTCGCGGAGCATGTTTTTAACCGTTAATAATAATTAATTGCGTAAGGTTCTAACTACGTCTCCCTAGTGCTAAGATGGGTCCACGTTTTATATACATATGTTATTTTAAACCCCAAAATCTGAAATTTTTAAATATACTATGAGAATTCGTCTTTGCAAACTTTGATACCTCAGAACATGATAAGGGGAAGTTAGAACCTTATGCAACTAAAGTTAGAACCTTATCCAACAAACTATGCTGCGCCAGAAAAACAATCAACTCTGAGATACAAACAAGATGGTAATTGCAAAAGGTTTAAGGTGATGTTAGAACCTTGTAAAATAAATGGAGGCTTTAAAAACTTGATGTTAACACTTCGTCATAGATATATCTACGGAAACAAACCATACGACTATGAAAATTATTTTGGTTACAGAAATGGTTTTTCATTCAATGATCATTATTGAAAAACATGTCAGTTAGTACCTTGTCCAACTAATGTGATAATATATTTTGACGTCAGATAACACTGATAACAGTAGATGTTGAGCAAAAAAAAAAACAATCTCTTGATTTTGACTACCACAACACGGGCATTAGCCTAGTATGGTAGTTAAAAAAAAATGTCAAAAACTGTAACTTGTAAAAATTTATTAAATAAAAAAAAATAAAAAAAATTTAGGCAACTGTGAAGATCAAGATCAACAAATACTATGTGGTTGAGCGGATGTTGGCTTGACTGTAATTTTAATGGTAGGTAAGTACCTATTCAATCTCGGTAATAGTCAGCAGTTACAACTCAATCATAATAAAAATCTAACGTGTCATAAAAAGGGAAGGAAACCATAATATAGATGTCTACCAAAAGTTATTACAGTCAAAATTAAAATATATACAAATCGACCAAGGAAATTTTAAATGCCGTTAAGGACAATCAATATAATATTAAAAAATTAATAATTTTTCTCCGTCTTTTTTTCTCTTTCGATCTGCGTCGTCGAAATATTTCTAGAAAAATAAGTGCGATGTGCATTTTAAGAGGATTTTGTTCTGAAAATTTAAAAATAAGTTAAATAGGGTTATCAAAGAAATTCACAAAAAACGTAAAGCATTCTGAAATATCTATTCTATTTTATCTATACATATACATCCCTAATTCGTAGTCAAGTCGAATATAACTCCTCGATCTGGTCCCCCCATTATAAATTACATTCAGATTCAATCAAAAGAATTCAACATAAATTCCTAAAACACATTAATTTTAAACTCGGTATTCCCATTGAAAACCTTCACTATAATTATTTGATGAAAGGACTAAATTTATTAAAACTCTCAGATCGAAGAATTATATCCGACTTAATATTTATGTTAAAAATTGTAAATGGTAGTATAGACAGTTCCGATTTAACTAACCTCATTGAATTTCATATACCTACGAGGGCAACTCGTTCCAAAGTTCTGTTTAAATGCAACAACATTAGGACTGAGTATTCCAAAAACTCACTTGTACCTAGGTTGCATGCAGTTAGTAATAGATACGCAGATGTGGCGGATATATTTAACTGCACGGAAAGTAGGTACAAGAGGGCTATGCTATCATATATTTTCAACCAATATTAATTTAATCTAAGTTTACCTTATTTGTACTATAAAATTTGTTTGTACTTGTATCTCTTGCTCATATCTCATATGTCATTTCACAATCAAATGCCACAATCAATTGTTATTCTCTTTTTTGTTTTTAATTATTCCTAATATATGCTTTTAATGTGAAATGTAAATATTGTTTATGGTATGTTTATACCGTTGAAATTAAATTAAATTAAATAAAAATCAATTGCTGTTCGTTTGTCTCGCTTAAACTCGAGAACGGCTGGGCCGATTTAGCTGATTTTGGTTTTGAAATGTTTGTCGTAGTCCAGGGAAGAATTAAACGGTGAGAAAATAGGAAAAAAGTGCGAGGAAGATGGTAAAAACAACAATTTCATTTTCTCATATAAGGAGGGTGGAGGGGAACTCAGGAAAGGGGTCCGCGGGTGGGGGGGAAGCAAATACGAAAGGGGGGAGGGAAACTCGGGAGGGGGTTCACGGGACGGGGTAAGGGGGGGGTAGAGTGTGGAGAGGGAAGGTGGAAGAGGAGGAATGGGAGCGCGAGAGGGGAAGGGAACGCAGGAGAGGAAGGGGAGGAGGAAGGTGAACGGGACGAATTGGAAAGGACACGCAGGGAGAAACCATTTTTTCATTAAATGGCATAGCAACGCATGCATTTATAATAAAAAATTATAAGTATAGGTCTGCAAAAAACTAGATATGATATTTTGAAAAATCTTTCTTTTCGCTCTCCTGAACAATTAACATTTTTTTCTATACAGCATTTCAAATTTCCGTGATCGATATATTTGAGGCACGTTCCGGAGTGGAAACCACTCTCAGTATCGCCATTGTGTAAGACCACCATTCAGAATTGAAATGTGGCCTGAAATGGCTTTAGCCATGTTTGGTGATCAGATCTAACTATTAAGGAACATGGGGCTTATTGCCAAAGAATACTTCAGACATGATTCCTTTTGTTGATAATGTCTTGCAGTGGAAAAAAAAATCGGCTACTACAAAAAGAGTGACATACTCGTAGCCAGTTACTTCACTACCTTTCTCTTCCCCGCCTCCTTCCCCTCCCCACTACCTTCAGCTTCACAACATACATATGGATGTCATAGTCCCACTGCCTCCAGACGGAAGCAGTTGGGTCTCTTGTGAGATGTTTACATAAAAAAAAATTAAAATGGGAAATCTGGTCACCAAGTACGTCTGAAACCATTTAAAGCCACTCGATTACGAACTGCTGTCTTTCACCAGGTAGATACTGAGAGTATTTACCAGTAGTATTAGGTATAATACTACCCGGTAAGCATCATGAGGGGATGATTGCTATGATGCAAACCAATCTTTGATAAGGTGAATGTTTAATAACCCGGGAATGTTTGTCTTTATTTTAAAAAAAAACGATCTTATTATTTGATAGTTATTCAACTCGAATACTGTCTCACTCCCGCATCGCTTCGTCTCTTATTAATTAAGGGCGAGGTTAATTTTCACCCTGGAAGAGATGTCACAACTGGATGACCAACATAAGATCATGTTTTAAATCTCCTAAGTTAAGTTTGCCTCCCGGTTCAAACCGCGCATCTTTAGGAAAAAAATCTCTGGCAGAATTGAATTAAAGAGGAGCGTTGGTAAACTGTCGGCTTGTGATTTCAGCTAACCTAGATTGATTATAGACTCGTGCAACCCATTTAAAATATTTAACAAGCGGTTGAGGGAACATTTAGGTTTTACGAGAGGACCCAAAAAGACATTGTTAAAGTTTTTGTGTTGTCTTAATATTATTGAACTGTGTCATACTTGCCTTCGATTTTATATCAAATCTGCAGAAACATATAGATCAGGGTGATTTTACGGCGGCAATATTTATTGATCTAAAAAAGGCGTTTGACACGATGGATCATAACGTATTGATCGAAAAACTGAAACATTTGGGAATTGTTGGTACACCTCTGGAACTTTTCCGATCTTACCTATCAAATCGCTTTTCGGCAGTAGAACTAGGGGGAGAAACGAGTGAATTAGGTAAAATATCATGTGGAGTACCACAGGGATCTACGTAAATGACATAACAAAGTGGGGTATTAAAGGAACTATACAACTTAATAGTATTTTTTTATACTAAACCGAACCTAGCGGAGCTTGAAACGGAAATGAATGCTAATATTTCCCATCTCACAAGTTGGTTGAGAATAAACAAACTAGGAACCCTTAACGTAAAAAAAACCAACTATATACTTTTCGGTAACAAAAAAAATTTCAGCCTCGATATCAAAATTGGAGACAACTCCCTCGAAAAGAAAATGAGCACAAAATATATGGGTCTGATCATAGATTCCCAACTCTCGTGGGATCTCCACGTAAATCATGTAAAGGAGAAAATTACACCCATAACTGGTGTACTATATAGGCTTCAAGGATTACTACCCAGCCCTTTATTAACTTCAGTCTACAATGCCATGGTACACTCTCACCTTTCCTATCTCTGCTGTATCTGGGGCTTTACCTCAAAGAAATTGATAGCCGACCTGCAGGTAGTTCAAAACCGAGCTCTCAGAAATGTTCATGAACTTCCATGGGACACTCATGTCAGGGACATCTATTCAGTTTCCGGTATCTTTCCAATCACAATCCTTCCTAAACATGAAATCACAAGCACCATCCTACAAATTACCCAACAATCAACTCATACTAACACCAAGCCAATTTACAATCAAGACATCCACAACCGCAATACTCGAAATAAGAATAAAATCCGCATTCCTCAAACACACACCACAAAATATGGGATAAAATCTCTGAACTATATTGCCTATACACTATATAATTCGCTTCCAGATATGTACAACAACATCCAGCATAATATAAAATTGCAAAGCAATCCTTTAAAAGAATATTTTTTAACTACATTTAAAAATGATTTTTTGTTCTATCTTATATACTCGCATCCGTTTTTCCCTCTCTTTACTTGTTTTCTCTTGTTGTTTGTTCTATTTAACCTGTCTTTATTTTTATTTTTATGCTGTACTGAATGTAAAACTTATATTATGATATCAAAATACCTTTGTAAAATTGTAATTACTACCTCCTACATATGAATTGTAAGTTCCTCCTGTCCTAAAATGAGTGTTATAACTCATCGGGATTGCTCTAGCAAGAAATAAAAACAATGAATGAAAATGAAAAAAATTGATTGCACCCAAAATAAATACTAATTGTGTTTACTGTAAAAATTGTGTTTTTTTTAAAATTATTCGGTTACAGTCCTGATATTGACTTTGTATCAAGTGGACACCATAATAAGCAAGTTCAACTTTAATTAATAAAAAATAATGCAAAATGTACACACGAAGAACTTTTTTGCCCAAAGTCTTCACTCTAGATTAAATCTTTTATTTATAAGAGCGATTGACCAGCAGCTGAGAATAAAAGTTTAAAAATGCTTGCAAATGTACAGGGAGATTCCGATGAGACAGATCGATTATTTCCCTTTTAAAACTTTTAAAATAAAAATTAAATATCGATATATATCATTCAAAACTTCCTTTAATATATACCTACATTCAAGTAAGCAATAATAATGCTCAAAACGCACGATGATAAATTATTAAATATCGTGTACTTCTTGTAAGTATTTTTCGATCATATGTATTTATGATTTTTCAATATGTCTAAACAAAATAAGTGTGTAAAAAAAAATTGAAATATTTTAGTATGTAAGATCTTAAATAAATAGAAAAACTGAGGTATTTTTGTCACAAAACACATTCTCGGATTTATTTTTTAATGATTTTAATTTAACAAAAATTTAAATTCTTACAACTGTGACTAGATTATGTATGAAATTATTTTGTTGTATGATTATATGATTTGAGAATTGTGTTGTTTAATAAAATCTATCGTTTGAAAATTGAACAAATATGCCAACAACCCTAGTATTTTAAAAATACACTTAGTTTTTGAAAATTTTAAAACTGCCTGTACCAGATAAAATAACAATCTTTCAAAATCAATTTAGGTTTTTGTGTATAAAAGAGTCAATACTTCTAGAATTTGATTTAAAAATGACTAATTTCCGGTATTCTCTGATAATACCCTCTTAACATACGAATTTATCCAAGGCCTAGTCCTAGTGTATTGACTTTGGGAGATGATTCTGAATAACGGCTTGATAGTACAAGGGAATTAAGAAACATAACTTCCGACGGTTTCATAGTGTAGGCGCTCAAGTCCAAATAGTATTGTATAATGACCATGAGCGGCCATTTTTCGCCAATGTTAATCTCCCGCCCTTGCCCGCCTATGCTTCCGCACATTTATCATGATTTAGAGTAATATTATGTAAAATAGTTACCCTTCATAGCACTAATCTCCCCAAACTGCTCCACACTTACTTATTGTACTGTCATTTATCTACTGAAGAACGGGACATTTTCAAATTAGGTAACTACCAAGGGACATATGACTTATTACCAAATAAACTTCAGACATGATTATCCTGTATAGAAAATGTGTTGCAGTGGAAATCGTTGAAGACGAACGCGTTTAACAAGAAAAATCGGCTACCACAAAAAGAGTGACGTATGCGTATATTCAACTTTTTTAAATGAAATAAATGAAAACGCTTAAAAGGAAACCCGTTCACCAAGAAATTTGAATAATTAGTATTATGCTGCATTGTTGCTGTCACTGTCTCTGTTAACCCCCCCCCCCCCCCCCTCCCTCACTCCCAATACTGAGAAAAAGACACAACTGCACCGCAGGCTGATAATAGTTTTTATTGTATTCCCCATTTTTCTCCTCCAAAACCAAAAGCGGTCCAATTTTAAAGATTTTTCAACTGTATTAGAAGAAAATCTTTTATGACTGCAGTAGACATTGTACGTTTTGCTTTTTTAAAATATTATCTAGTTTGTATACTGAACGTCTCTTGATGGCGTTCAAATCAGGCAACACGGAGAAAAATGTTATTCTAAAATACGATCATTTTATTCGTAAAAACGGTTAAAAATGGGACTGAAGTTCTTACGAACAATTAACAGTGTTTCAATGTTTATTGGCAGGAAAATGTAAGAATAATTTGTTGGTATACATACGAAATTACGTATACCAACAATTTAATCTTACATGTTCCCGCAAATATACATTGAAACCCCGTTAATTTGTTCGTAAGAACTTCAGTCCCGTTTTTACGAATAAAATGAACGTATTTAGAATAACATTTTTCTCCGTAAATTTTTACGGTTTTCGGAGGATCCTAAATAAATTAATATGTCGT
Source organism: Limnephilus auricula (assembly GCA_951813805.1). Classification (NCBI taxonomy): domain Eukaryota; kingdom Metazoa; phylum Arthropoda; class Insecta; order Trichoptera; family Limnephilidae; genus Limnephilus; species Limnephilus auricula. The sequence continues at coordinate 9,140,331 of OX638401.1, forward strand.
ACTGGTAACATTTCAAAATCTCCATACCACCACACATCAAATACTACCATTTATAGTATTCATTACTAGATGTATGAAATAATTTGCTTACATCTAAATAAAGATTCAAAAACAAAACAAAAAAACTGACCGGTCAATTATTATAATGTTTGATTTATTACAAATATATGAAAATTCGTCAAATAATCTTCAGACACGGTCTTCTCAAAACATGAGAAATGCATAATACATTTCTTTTGAAAAACATGAGCGATATAGAAACATAAATATTTATATTTTGAAAGAAAAGGTTTGCAAAAATTCCTGCACTGCGTAGCAACAATAGTTACATGCAGCCCTTTATTAACCAAGGTTCATTCCACGATAGCCAATTACTTAACCGTGAAGTATATTAAATTTGGATTGGTACTATTTTAACGACAATGAACTCTGAATTCATGACTCCATATAAAATGATCTTCATGCATCTTTACAAATATTTAAATAATAGATGTAGATTCGCATAAATATGTGCACACATATGCGTGTTCAAATTACAAGACAATCATAATATAATTTTTTTGAATTTTTATCTTCGTTAATATATTTTTTTTTCAAATATCCAATTAATTTATTCAGTCCAATAATATCTAATATAATGTTAATATATCGCTAGCACAGTGGATTACATCAAATCTTTTTTATTGATGCATTTAATTGAGTATTAAATACGTTATCGAAAATAATGTTTAATTTATGTAATAAGTCTTGGAAATTTCCATTTTAATAAGCTTAATTGGATGGATCTCTTATAGTGAACACCTTAGCTGATTGAATTAGGTAAATATTTAGATTTTAAGTATTTCTTTCATTATTTTTCAATAATATTATTATTCAATGTGTAAAATAAATTGTAATAGATTTTTTAATTATAAAAAGAAAAAATTATAATAATTTACAAATAGATTCTGCTGCATAAATATTAATACTATTTTGTCTTCTGAAGGCATTATCAAACAGTTTGATAAAGCCTTCAGCAGGCGAAATGGCTGTCTAGCATAGTAATAATTTTTAAACACAGCAGAACTTGTTTATAAATAAACCATTTATAAGTTGCATAATACTATTAGAAAACTTAAAATTAAAACTTATAACTGGCATTATACCTAGCTGTCTCATTAAAAATGTAGGTATATTAGATTTGTCAAAGAACTTGTATGTAAAAATGCAAAAATCAGTCATTTTAAATACATGTAGGATTACGAAAGATTTTTTAAATATTTATATTGAGGGATCAGTAGGATTTATCGGTCAAATTAGGAATTCCACCGAGCCGAACCTTCTGATATGAAAATATCTGGAGTCGGTGAATTATTTTCCCATTTAATAGTCTGGTAGGTTAACATGTTGTTCTTGTATTGTTTTGTATTAATTATACTTGTATTTTAAATCAGAATAATATTTTTAGGTAAACACTTTTTTAAGCTAATCTCTGGTATCATACTCAATCTGCCTATGTTAAAAGAGGTTAATTTTTACGTCCCTAACAAGTATATTCGTGGGAAATCCAATGCACTTTTTTATGCTCCGAAAGTGAGGACTTCTGCCTATCAGAACGCGCCAATAAACAGAGCGACTCAACTGCTTAACGATTCTGCATTGACCATCGACATTTTCAATGTCACTTACAGACAGTTCAGCAACTATCTTTTAGCAAATGTCACTAAGTAGTAAAACTGCCCTTGTGTACTTTGTAATTTATAATCTTCTCCATGATATATTGGTGTATAACTGTTTTATCGAGAACATGGAAAAATAAATAAATAATAAATAATACACTTGCATAGCGTGGATTTACTAGATGATCATTTTTATGGAAAAGTGTGTGAAAGGGTTTAGTTTTTCCTATGAGGAAAGGATTTTCCGGACCTAAAAGTCTAAAATGGATAAAAACAAAATAAATGTAAAATTAAACATATTATCTAGATGTTAATTGTAAGGAATTTAGCGATGATAATTAGAGATGAAAACATAAAATCGTTAGAAAAGTGCCTAGATATACTATAGATTTTAAACAGCAATTCCTGAGCATATTTGGAGTAAAAAAAAAATTATTTAATTATCCGATGATAATTTTTTCCAATTTAAAAACAATAAAAATATTTTTTACATTACACGTCGCAACTGATTAGTCAGGTATGGCCTAGCGGGTCACGTGATATTATCTCCGTCTCGTTCTAGCAGCACGGTAACACACGAAACAACGCGCTGATCACGCGATGCCGCGCCGTCGCGACGTCTAAGAGTGTCATCAGTTGCGACGTGCGTTTAATGTTTTTTGTTCTTCTAATTGAAAATTAGAGCTCCGACCGGCAATCAGAGGGGCGCGGGTTCGAGTCCCGTCGGCGGCATGTATCTTTTCTCGAGAGGTTTTTTCAATATGGATGAGTGTTTCAGGCTAATAATTTATATTAAATTAATGCTAATTATTTAAATTTAAATTAAATTAAATTTAAAAAATAAATATTGCTTATAATAATTGAAAAAAATATCATCGGACAGCAAAATGACATTTACATTTTTACTCCAAATATGCTCAGTAATCGTTGTTTAAAATTTAAATACCTACGTGCTATTACATCCTGTATACATAACATAATAATATTATAACATATGTAGTGCTTTAGAAAGACATTTTGATTTGTTAGCGATGTAGGTATCTATAGCTTATCTTAATATTCAATTGAATCATAGATTTTGTAACACATTTACGCGAATTTGGTTGCTGGTTTGTGTTTAAACTGGAACTTAAATGGAGGCCTCAGCACGGGTAAACCACCTAGTGAGGCCAACATTATAAAATTTTATTATAAAATGTAAAAAATATTGCATCAATAAATAAAAATAAAATAAAAAAAACTTCATTCTGATCTTTTTACTGTGATATGTGTTAAATGCTAATTTCAACAATTCCAATAAGTAACCGAATATGCATAAATTGGTGAGTCCAATGTTTTGTGTAGTGCTGGTGAATGTAAAAGTGGTTTTCGAATTTCCATAGTGAAGTTATGAATAAGTAGGTACCTACGATTGACTTATTGTGAGGCATTGTATTATTACATAGCTTCGATTTATAGGTGTGATTTATATTGTAATATGTGATTGATTGTTATTCGTGAAAGTATTTCTTCCTAAGCCCTTGAACAATTCAATGAGCAAGTGCTAATCGATACCTCCAATCACGTCTCAGTATAACACGTATAAGTATAAAACCAAGAATCTATTTCAAACGTTTGGGTTAGATTGGGTACTACTTACATATCATTCGAAATCGTAGTATTACCTAACCTAAACCATTCGAAACTAATGTAGATCAGTGATGAACAACCTTGTTCCAATTTTTTAATTCATTCGTGGGCCGCATGGGACAGGGCAAAAAAAGCTTGTGGTAGGTTAACTTTGGAGTCGGTGGTGTTGCGAATCTAGTTACATTTTCTAAAACCGTATTTTTTTAATAAAACAATCACCGAACGCAAAAACTACACGGAGAAAAATGTTATTCGAAAAAACGATCATTTTAATAGTAAAAACGGGACTGAAGTTCTTACGAACAAATTAACAGGGTTTCAATGTTTATTGGCGGGAACATGTAAGGATAATTTGTTGGTATACGTACGAAATTACGTATACCAATTATTCTTACACTTTCTTACAATTGACAGTGTTTCTTTTTTACAATAAACATTGAAACACTGTTAATCTGTTCGTAAGAACTTCAGTCCCGTTTTTAACCGTTTTTACTATTAAAATGATCGTTTTTTCGAATAACAGTGTAAGCGTCCGAGTCTTTATATTTTGTTTGCAACAAAACAAGGAGCGTCCAATCCTGCTGTTACCTTCGTAAACCACATTCCCCTATCTGATTTTTTTCCATCATCAACAAAGATAGATCCCGCAATCTTTGGGCAGAGTATTGACACACAGTTAGTCAATCCTAGGGAGCCAGATACGACCCAATATAAAGGACTATCCCAGCAAAACCATGGTTTCAACAATTCCCCCATTTTTCCAAAATATAAATTTCCTTACTTAATCGAATGAGAATCGGATATTTTTCCGTTCCTTTTTAGCTTTTAAAATTCACGTCCTTGACTCCCCTGATGAGAAATTATACATAAATAAATCTCCCCTCCATTCGACATCTCTTCTAAGTCTGAACTCGGCTCCAATTTTCATTATTATTTTGAAATTTGCCCGTTTAAATTCGCGTTTAATTTTTTCAATAATTTTAAATGATGACCTTGAAGGGTGAAAGCCAGAAATAATTTAGAAAAAAATGCCTAAACCAATAAATTCTGTCCATTTTACCCCTTCGTATTTTTTATATGGTTTTTGATAATATATTTGATCGTAGCACCCGGAAACCAGAACGATTGCTATTAAACAACAAAATATCAGAACTCTTCTGTTATTCATATGTTTTTAGAAATAAACCTATGTTTCATATAAACCCTTATACAAAGAACAAAAACCATTTGATTTTTTTGAGATTTTATTTATAAGACGTAGGCTGAAGGTAGTGGGGAGAATAAGGAGATGGAGAAGAGGAAGGTTTGTTTAGATTTTTTATATGAATACCGCACAAGATTCCCAACTACTCCCGTCTGGAGCAAATGAGACTGTGGCATTCCCGATTGGGGTATGTTGTGAGGCTGAAGGTAGTGGGGAGAATAAGGAGATGGAGGAGAGGAAATTTGGGAAATACCTGGCTATTCAGGTCTGGTCACCGTACACGGCTAAAGCCATTTCAAGCAACGTTTCAATTCTGATTGGTGGTCTTACACCAGGGCGATACTGAGAGTATCTTCCAGTCTGGAACGTGCCGAAAATATACTATAAAATATATAAAATATAAAAATTAGAGAATGACATTTTCCAAAACAATTAAATTTCATTTAAATCAAAGTTCTATTTTAGAAAATTACTGAATTTATTTGAAGCACTCGCCTAATACTTTGAATCGAATCAAGAATTATAGATATTTTAAATAAATAGGTTAAGAAATTTGGTATAAACATAGATGGGACCTAGGAAAAGAAAATGGGCTAATAGAAGTACTAATTCTGCGCAGACAAAGTCGCGGGCAGAAGCTTGTATTATAATAATCGACAGTTAGGTGCTCCGCTGACGAGGCAACTAAAACCAAACTAAAACCGGTTGGTTTCTATGTCTTGATTGGTCAAAAAGCTAGTTTAACCATAGACGAAGAACAATCAGCTGACAGCTGGCAACACGGCAATCAGCAGTGCGAGTCGCGAGTCACCGCTTGCGTTACCATTGACAACGGGTTTTTGAGTGATTGTGTAGTGTGCGGGCCATCACATTGTCATACAAAGACAGTTGCCAGTTGACAGTTTTCAGTTGCCTCAGTGAGCTTATGGTGTCTTATATTAGATACTTATTTTTTTTTAAATAAATGAAAATTTTGAAGCTTCGTTGATAAATAGAAATTCTACTATGAAAGTACCGTGTAATTTGCATGACACCAGTCCAGAGTTTTTATGTTTCAACTAACTATACATTATATATTTTCAACATTTACAAAAAACAATGAAACTGTTTTTTCTTTAATTTCTCAGTTTAAGTTATGGTATCTCAACCAAACTAGGCTTTTTATTTCAATTTTCGCTAGTCTTCCTTAGAATCTCCGTAGCTATATTTAAAACTGGTTTGAACTATTAATTTCATGTTAAGTAGGAAGTGACAGTAAAAATATATTCCCAGTCAAACAAAAAATCATGTAAATTCAGTTAGAAATACATTTGTCAAGGTTGCGCACATTGTTATTAGACATAACATCCTACTAATTATATTCAAATACATAATATCACATATAATAAAAAATTCAAAGTGCGTAGGACGTTGATTTTTATTGCATGATGTGTGAAACGTGCCTACGATCTAGACAATATTGTATTTAGAACCAGATTTAACTGGATAAAAAATGAAAACTTTACAAACTGTAAATTAATATTTAATTCGATTACGTGAACAGACATAAATTTGAAAAGCGTGAAGAAGAATTTACCATAAGCCAATAAAGCGAGTAAAAAAAATATGGTGATAATAATGGTTAGTGCCAGAACGGTTTAAGACGCTGAATCCTTTGCTAGCTTCTCCTTCATTGAACAAGTAACATTTACTTATTAGCTGAGCCTACTTAGGTCCTGTTTTAACTTGACCATTGCACATCATCTGCCTGTAAATTTGTTTGATACCGGTTCAAGATGGTGATCTTGTTAGATAATACTTTTTATAATAATGCATGTTTCCTTCTACGAGCTGTAAAATCGGAATAGTCAATATTATGGTACAGCATCAAGAAAGTTTGAAAAAAAAATTTCATTGCGAAGAACACATTTCCTGGAAAATGGAAAATTTATAATTTGAAATTTAAAAAAAAACGATACTTACGCCGTTCTTCCATGGAGCTACCTTCAAGCGACGCGATCGCCGCTCGTCTGTGTTTTCCATACTATTATTAGTGTTTGAAAACGCCGCTAGGTTCTACACTAGCAAATTTGTTTGACAGGTAGCGGTAGCGTCGCTTGTGAATAGCTACGTGGAAGAACGGCGATAGTGCCTCCGCTAAAGGGGCAACTGAAAAAAAAAACAGTTTGCAACTAAACTCGCTATCCTGTGTATGTCAATGTGATGGCCCGCTCACTACACAGCTTCTCAAAAACCCGTTGTCAATGGTAACGCAAGCAGTGACTCGCGACTCGGACTGCTAGTTGCTACGATGACAGCTGATTGTTCTTCGTCTGTGGTTAAACAAGCTGAGATAATTATTGAAATCGTAAAATTGAGTAGGAAGTTTAGTTGGAAACCATAGCAACCAACAAGTTTTAGTTTGGTTTCAGTTTCTTCAGTGAGCGGATCGCCTTAACATAGAGGTTTGAAAAAAAAGTGACTTTTCAAATTACTCGGGCTACGTACATTCGATTTTCGAAAAAAAAATTATTGTGTTGGTTCACATATCCCTATAAAATTCATTATAAGGCATTTTTAGACGTGAAGGAGTGTGATCAGTAGCGACGTGTGATTGATTTTTTATTGTTGTTTTTAAGAGGTAATATCCAGCAATCCATTATTCCGTTTTTGTTAACAGCGCTGGGCGCGGATGTTTTTACAACCATGAAGCTAAACGGTATTAGTTTTAAATTTAAAGCAAAATGTAGTCATTATGAGCATCGCGAACACAGAACATCGCACGGCCGCATCTCAGCTGCTAATGAATCGAGAGAGTTTATGTCTCGAACTGCCATAAAAATGAAAACGGGAGATGGTAAATGAATGAAAAATATATAATTCTAAAAATTAATTTTTGATCAAAATAATTTATAATTTTTCAATAATGTCTAATCAAAATTGTGTGTAAAAAAAATCTGAAATATTTTAGTTTGTAAGACCTTGAATAAATAGAAAAACTGAGGTATTTTGGTCACACAACACATTCTCGGATTTATTTTTTAAAGATTTTAATTTAATTTTAGCCTAAAATTAAAATTTTGAAAACTGTGTTGACTAGATTTATTTTGTTGTATGATTTTATGATTTGAAATTTGTGTTGTTTAATAGAATCTATCGTTTGAAAATTGAACAAATCTGTCAACGACCAACGGTATAACCTTAGTATATTAAAAATACACTTAGTTTTTCAAAATTTTAAAACTGCGTGTACCAGATAAAATAACAATCTTTCAAAATCAATTTATGTTTTTTTGTAAAAAAACAGTCAATACGTCAATAATTTCATTTAAAAATGACTAATTTCCGGTAATTTCTGGTAAAACACTCTTAATAGAAGAAAAATATCATCGGAGAGAAAAATGACATATACCATTTTCCTTCAAATATGCACAGGAATCACTGATTAAAATCTTGTTGCTCTCGTGCTGTTACACCTGTATAGATTATAGAACATTGCTACATGCATTATATATTTCTTAAGACTGTTTTGTGGATGGTTTGAATCTAAGAGTATGGATATTAGAGAGACGGCATGTGAAGTGTGCCCGCGCGCTCCAAGTGTGCCTTTTCGAGAATTTTACCCAAACGGCTTACATTGGCTGCTGGTTTTTGGCCGTTTAATACGTTCCGACATGATTACGACAGCAGCCATTTTACATGGTGACAGCCAATGTCAGCCGTGTGGGTAGAATTCTCGAAAAGGCACACTTGGAGCGCGCGGGCACACTTCACATGCCGTCTCTCTAATATCCATACTCTTAGGTTTGAATTCATCCATGGCTTTGACTTCATACTTGTTGTTGTTGTCTTTATCAAAGACAGTATGTTATCTCCGGTCAGTAGAACAAACGTGTCGATGTTCATGTCGGAGGGGAAATTATGTTGACATTTTTTGCGGCTATGATGTTGTGTGTTATTGCGGCTGGAATGATAACACTTCTCTTTTATCTTGCTCTAATACACTTTTTTATACCTCACATTATCTATTTGTTTATTTGAAAATAGTTCTAATGTTTTGTCTTTGTATATGAGTCACCTATCATGTATACAAAATTATTTTCTTTTCGTTGCACATCTTTAGTTAGTCAAGAGGAATAAATAGCTGCTCGACCATTTATAAAATTGAAATATGGATTTGAGTTTAAAATACCCATCCAAAGTGAATTATTATTTTGTTAATCAAAAGTCGTAGCAAATATCTGGTAGGAATATAAGCTATTTAATTTATTTGTGTTTTAATTTATAAAATATAGGCCATCAAACATTTGAAATTGTCGATATTTAAAAAAAAGGCAATAATTATATTTATATAAAAAACAAATCACAAAAGTTTTATCGCAATCGAATGAATGGTACAGGATTTCACTTATATAAACCATCGCGGCGTGTGCACAACAAATCACCAAAGTTTCATCGAAATCATCTATAATATAATATAAAAATTAAAAAGTTTGTTTGTTTGTTCATACCTTATGCGCGGCCATTCCGTTCATACGATTGGGGTGGAACTTTGGTAATATGTTGTGCGCATACCCGGGACGGTTACAGGATAGTGAGCTCTGGCGTTATGAAATTATTTCCTATACTATTCATACGATTGCCATTAAAATTTCATCCGATTGCTATTAATATTTTTGAATTGTTGTGAACATGCCCGTGAATACTTCTATACATATACTGGTGATCTCTGCCGTTAAGAAATTTGCATAAAAAATTAAATAAGTCACGCGAGTTGTTGGAAAAATTGGTGTATTTTATGGAGTTAGGCGGTAGGGAAAAAGGCTTGGGGGAGGGGTATGCGGGAGGGTCGGTTGGGTAATAAGGAGGGGGGGGGGGTTCGCGAGAAAGGGGAGAGCGGGAGAAGGGAGAGGGATCGCAGGAAGGTGAAAAGGGAACGCGGGAGGGGAAGGGGACACGGTAGGGGAAAAGAAAGAGGAGTCGGAAGGGGAACGGGACGAATGGGAAATGACATGAAGGAAAAAACAATTTATTTATTTAATTGGCATTTTCGACATTCATTTTCATGTACATATATAGAAAGTACTTATTTTTATTATGCGTGTGATGTACCCAATAAAATGTTAAAGTCCAAATGGGCGTGAATAAATAAATATTTTGAAGCGTCATCACGATTCTGATGGTTGTGAATAAATTGTATAATGCCATTAAATGAAGGTATTGTTAATGCATGGCATTAATATTGTTTTTATTTTTATTTTTAACTTAGAAGAGTTAAACCTCAAATTATAATATTTTAATTAATGAAGATAATATTAGCGAAAGTCAATCGAAAATCCGAAACAGAAAAATCAAAAAAAGATACGGATACATCTGGGACTCGAACCCAGTTCGAGTTGAATCTTGCAATCATACATAAAGATAGCAGCCAATAAAAAAATGCGTTAAGAAAAATGAAAAATAATGCTGGTGGTTCTCAGTCGAAGTAGGATACAGTTAAAAATGACCGAATCGGATAGGGATACGTTGGCGCAGTGGATAGCGCGTTGGCCCGGATTGCCAGAGGTCCCAGTCCCAGATGTATCCGTATCTTTTTCTGATTTTTCTGTTTCGGATTTTCGATTGACTTTCGCTAATATTATCTTCATTAATTAAAACGTTAATATTGTGATTAAAATATTCACCCTCTGGCGCTCATGTATTATTTTTGATATTCACATATAATTTAGGTAATCGATTACTTAAATTTTCGTTGGCATTTTGATATCCGGAAAATACTTTGGTGCTAATTCAAATGGTTGCGTATGATAATACACTATCTTTCCAAATGTCAAATCACTCGTGAAAAAATAATGTTTAGTGTTAGTCGACCTTGGATTTGAACTTGTTAAAATATTCGCAAAGTAACAGACAAATATGTATACGGATCATTACCATCATCACACGCCGACTTCGTGTTGATGTTGAAGAGCGGCATTCTGAACACATCCCCATCTTATGTAGAATTAATCAATTACATAATATACTATGGTATTTGTATTCATGTCCACTCCTTTCAATTGCTCTGCTCAATTCTAACCCTGGTACCTACTTCTTGTAATATTAAAACAATCTATATCCGCGAGACGACAACCAAAATCAATAAGCGAGTAAAGGCGAAAAAAAGCTGTAAATAGAACTGTTTTTTTTAATTAATGAAGACAATATTAGCGACGTAATCGAAAATCTGATACAGAAAAATCGGAAAAAGATACTCGTCTAGGAATCGAAACCACGCCCTTAGCCTTGCCGGGGCGGTGCTCTACCACTGAGCTAATGGGAGTTGCAATGCAACTTTAATAAAGAAACAGTTTCTCCCTGCATGTCATTTCCCATTCGTCCCTTCTTATGTTACGGAATTTATTCGTTGAAATTCTTGTGTTACGGAATTTATTCGTTGAAATTCTTAGGTTACGGAATTTATTCGTTGAAATTCTTATGTTACGGAATTTATAAAAAAACTTAGACAGGGGTACACAACATTTTCTCCATATGGTGAATGTTTCTATTTTGTTAATTTAACTACCAGTCTGAAAATGTCCGTAGTAGGATGAAACCGGTCCTGGTGAAAATAAATAAGTGGAACTAAGTGCAAAAATTGTTTTATTTCAAATCCAATACAATGGAATTCCACAACGAATTAACAGTGCAAAAAATAGATACATTATTGTGTTTTATGAGGAAAAATTCTGAACTGTATAAGATAAGTATTGAGGCTAAGGCATGGGTTATTATTCAGTACAAGCCAGTCCATTAGCATTATAAGACGAAACCGAATAAGGTAAATAAATATGTATTCGGCACAGATTTTGGAAATTACACTACATTTCAACCTAATTACTACAAAAAGCAAATTACTTTTGGATGGATGGTAAAAGATGCATTAAAAATCAATTTTTATTCAGTCAAGTAAGTTCTAAACTTCCCCTATAAAACGATTCCTTTGCCGCCATTTTAGTTTATTTTTGTATGGGTTGACATTTTCGTGAGTTTCGTTTCAATCTAATTACGCATGAATTACTTAATTTTTCCAAACTAAGAACCTAATAACTTATTTTATGCATGTAAATAGTTGTTTCTTCTACTAATTATTCTTAAAACTGTTTTGTTGGGTAAATGGTTGAGAATCTTATTGAGAACACTTTCATTAATATTTTATAATGAAGATTTATTTACGACTTGCTGGATCAGACTTTTATACAGAGAGAGAGCGTCAGTGGCGAAACTATACCATCGGGGGCCCGTGGCAAATTCATTGGATGGGGCCCCCCCAGTAAAAATCACAGTCGCGTTGTAATTGATTTTTTTATAAATAATTTAGGAAATTACCCATCAGTATTACTGATATTGTGTGCATTTTTGTTAAATATCAAAAAAAAATATTTTCAAAAACGTAGGTATTACCTATGTAGGTATAATGAAATAACAATTTTTTCTTTGCAAGATATTTAATAATAAAATTCTTTTCTCCGAGCTTTCTGTTCCGCAAAAGTATCAATTACGTCATCAAAGTTTATTGATCGGGCCATTGAATTTTCAATAGAGAGTTTTCAAGTTACATAGCATGTCTTGTGCCATTGAGTTTCTTAAATATGTTTTTATTAATCTTAGTTTCGAAAACGACCTTTCGGCAGTAATTGTAATCACAGGAATTCATGATAGCTGCACGACATAAAATGATTCTTTATTATTGATAAATCAGCAAGTTCTCTAATATACGAAGTCTTTTCTATTTCGTCTCTGAAGGTGGACCGAAAACTGAGAATTTCCCTGGCAAATGATTTAGATATGTTTTTTTTATATATAGCAAAATACTGAAATTGGAAACAATTTCATTCGTTGGAAGGAAACGCGATTTAAGTTGATTAATGGTGATGTCCAATACTCGATAAAATATGTTCACTTTAAACAACCTTTCCGAATCTTGGAGACGCTCATCTTCGCAAAGTTGGTGAAAATGGCGTTTCACCTTCCTTTGACGGGCTTTAGAAAATTCAGGTTTGATGGACCACTTTTCTGCTACACTATTTGCTTCCTCTTTTAAATTTTCAAATTCATGTCGATACCTTTCCAATTCTTCCAGACAAATTTTCAAACGTTGCATTTGAAAGATAGATGGCTTTGGACTGAAGTGCTTTAGAGGCTGCATCGATAACAGCCAAACTACCTCGACAAAAAATTCAGCAACGGATGCGTTCTAAAAGTAAACGACATCCTTTTCTTATGAAAGCGTTTAAATCTTAATAATTTATTTGAATTTGTATATGGTCTTTAGTTGTGTTTAACATTAGTTGTTTTTATGTACTTATATAAAATTTATAATTTTTACTAAATTTTGTTAAAAATGTTAGGTAGGCCCGTGGCATTTTGCCAGCCCTGCCACCCTGTAGTTTGAGCGTACACCATAGACATAATGATCACAAGTACTTTCCACTAGTGATGTGACCTACTTTACAGTAGTGATGTGTGAAAAAACAATGTGTTAGTAGTGGAATATTATTGCCTTGATTAATATTGAGTTTTTTTTTGTCGGCTTTAGTGATAATCCAAATAAAACAACCGGCCTAATTTTAAATGAGATAACTATGTACGTAAAGCTGATCCAATGTTAAACTTGTATTTACGATAATCTCTTTTTGTCAACTGGTTTTAGGTAGACTAGATTTCAAACTGACCTTCTCAAGGGGAACCTGCTCCCAATAAAGTCCCTTGAACCTTTCGAGTAGACTTGACTATACCTGTTACAAAAGTAGAAATTTGTGTCAAGGTTAATAGATATTTATTTTACGTAAGAAGGGGCCCAACAGTAAATTGATTGGTTTGAAACTCTAAATCAACCAAAATTATAATATCTATACCTGCACACCACGTGCAAGTGATGTTTTCCATGTTTCACGAAGGAAAAATTGTAGTATGTAATTAGCAGACGCTTAGACAAAGGGTAGTAACATATACATTCACTACCGTAGGCAAGAAAAATGAAATTTAAAAAAACCATAAAAACACAGTTATCTAAAAATGGCAAATCAAATCGAGAAAAAATTATTTATATAGGGAATATATTTTTAAAATAAAATATTCTTATTAATACTTGGTCATTTTTTTTCTTCTTGTTACTTAAGAAAGATCATGTTTTTAAAAGTGTAAAATAACGTATGTACCAGTTTGATGGAATGGTAGATACGCTCAGTATCGCCCAGTGAAATTCCAGTATTCAGAATTGAATCTTTGCTTGAAATGCCTTTAACCGTGTTTGGTGACCGGATCTAAATAGCCAGGTTTTTCCCCTCCCACGTTTCCTTTCCCCCACATACATTTCAACCTCACAACATACCCCAAAGAGGATGCAAAAATATCTCAACACAATGTTTCTGGCAGAAGCTTAGATATACTTTGCACTTAATATTTGTTTAAAAATTCTATAAATAAAAGTTTGTACTTATACAACAATGGATGTTTTTCTTCTTCATAAATGACATTAAGATGTTAACTTTGTAGAGTTAATTCATAATATATAATTCCAGAAAACTTATTCACATGTATGAACCTAATCATTTAAATTATCAGATAGTTCAGGCGTCCTGTGTTTCTTCCATTGCCAGCAGTCCTCCATCCTGACGAAAGCAACCCTTTTCGTTTATAATGATAGTAGTACACAGTATATATATATATTTTTTTTTTTATATTGACCTTACAAGAGTCCCAACTGCGGGAAGGAGACGAGGAAGAGGAAGGTGGGGAAGTACCTGGCTATTCAGATATAGTCACTAAACACGGCTAAAGACATTTCAAGCAACGTTTCAATTCTGAATGGTGGTCTTACACCAGGGCGATACTAAGAGTATCTTCCACTCTGGAACGTGCCGCAAATATACTATTTATTATTTTTAATATTTTCTAATGAATTTTATGATAATTTAAATCACTTAAAAGATAATAAATCCAAAAATGTGTTAAATCTGTCATTTTTCTCATTTTTTCCTCTTTCGATCTGCGTTGTCGAAATATTTCCAGGAAAATAATTGCGTATTTGACGGCATGCATTTTAAGGAGATTTTTTTCTGAAAAATTAAAAATAAATGTAATATTGCGTCATTAAAGAAATTTACAAAAATTATTTAAATTTAAGAATTCTGAAAAATCCATTCAATGATATTTTATATTAAAAACTCAAAAATAGATATACGTCTACAAAAACAGCATTTATGATAAAAAAAAATTTTAAAACTTTCTTTTCGCTCTTTCTTAAACAATCAAATATTGTCCTATGAATGCAGCATATCAAATTTCCGTGATCGATTTTTTAATAATAGACGCAGTAAAACATTTTCTATCAATATTAATAATTCAAATGCAAACAATTGTTTTTTTTTAATACTAAATCGTATTTAAACATTTGAAAACAATATTAATAATTCAAATTCAAACAATTGCTTTTTTTCCAACTTAAATGCATTTTTTAATCTTATTTTTTCCATTTTATCAACATAATTTATGATTATAAAACCGTTAGAATTATCATGTTATGGCATCAGCTTGAAAATCCGTGAAAATAATTCCAGGATTAATATTATAAATTAATATTAATTCCAAGATTGATAATAATTATTAATTTTTAAATAAATATTTTTTTTTATATTGTCTTTTGTACTTTTGGTGTCGAGGGTGATACAGATGTTTCCATCAAGTCAAAATTAAATTAATACTATTAAACATAGTAATTTTGGTTGCTGGTGCATACATGTGTGATGTGAAATATTCCTACAAATACGCGTAAATGCGAAAAGTTTAATTTTCAAAATTGAAACTGGTAATTAGTAATCAGATCAGACAAGCGATTAAGTAGGTTACTAAATTATTTTATTAATGAATGATAATAATTCTATACTCGAAATATGTTTTTATTTTGTTTAAATATTTTACAGGCGATAAATAATATATTATTAAGAAAATTGTCATAGCATATTTGTTTTTGAAATCAAATATTATTTTATAAATAGTTTCAGCTTCACAAATCCTACAATTATAATATCCCGTGATTTTCCGCAGGGACATGTAAGATGCCTTCGTAACGTGGATAATACCTTGTACCGATAAGGTACCTAACAAATTAGTACATCGTGCAGGGCAGATGATGGACACTTCTACGCTGTCCGAAACGTTGGCAAAAGAAGGACGAACGCAACACGTCATAAGAACCCAAAAATGTATCAAGGTAATACTTTTGGCCTTTGGTGAAAAACTCAAATAAAAAATGTGATTGACACACCAAAACAGAGTTTATTTATCATTTGGTCCTTCGAGCCGGATTTCCTTTATCGGGCCGGAATTTTTAACAATATCCTATATAAATATTTAGAAGTTCTTCTTCGAATGACCAATTATTGTAAAAAATTTTTACTAGATAATTTTCTGACACCTTTTCTTAAAAATATTTCAAATCAGATATTAAAAACAAATTGCTGGCATGCAAAAGTTTATTTATGATGGCGATTAAAACAGGTTTTTGAAATTTTTAATTTTGGCTTTAGCACTTCCTGCTGAATATTTATTGGCTTCAATAGCAAGTTTTCGCTAAACAAATTGAATGGACTACATCCACTCAGACCAAAATCCTATCATATTTATTTAGGCAAATTAATGTTATTTTAACAATAATTGTTCAATAGGATATTTTCAAAGTTATTTTTGGATTCTCGAAAAATTTTATTTTTAGGTTGATGATTAATTTTCTAAGCGTGCCATATTAAATTTTTTGCCAAAACAACATTTTATTTTTTATTCATGCATTCGGCGGCCCTGACGTCACGCCGGGCAAGGTTGGTAACAGTCGTTTTACACATTGGCGTGGCGTTTTCTATGTCATATTGACGTTGTAGCCTATTAGAAACGTTTCGCAACGCAAAATACAGTTTTTCAAATCAATAATTATGAATGAAAATATTAAAATTACACATTTTTAGTACAATGATCAGAATTCAAAAAATTTAATTTAAATCTTACACCTTTTTTTACGGTGTTCATAGTTCGTGAAAAGACTTTATTATTATCATAGGTCAGAAACTTGTATAATCATATTAATTTACGACGATAAGTTTTTTTTATATAAATACTGTGTCCACACCATTTCTGATGCCGAATACAATTTCAAGCGGTTTTTATAGAGATACGTTTTACTCCGTCACATGACGCTGGTTTGTTGGAATTGAAGAGTGATAACGCTATACCGGAGTACTTTCTCTTTATTTTGTTTGCGTTTCACGTTCGAAGCTTGTAATGCGTGGATACAGGTTTTTATTCAGATTGGTGTCTGATCACTGAGAGCACTCAACTGTGAAGGACTCTTGAAAATATAATTCTGAAATAAACAAATAGAAATTTTAGACAAGTATATTATGCCAATGGTGAGGTCAATTTTTTGTTACTCCTTGTGAATTTGATGAAACATTTCTTTAATGCCTATATTCCTCTAGTGCAATTAAAAAGAACTTGGGCATCAGCATTGTTTAAGGGCTGGTAGTACCCCCCCAAAAAGAATAAGAAGGAGATATACGACAATACGAATGTTGGAGCGAGCGCGCTAATATTAAAAACGCAAAAATTCAAGCGATAATTGGGAAAATTGGGACTCGTTTACAATAGAGCAAAAAAACTCTCTTCAACACATTAAGTAGCATTTAAAAAACACTGTGAATTTTTTCATACGTTTAACTTGTAAACTAACAGAAACAAACGTGTAAATAATAATTTTTGGAGCACACTTTGCGATTTTTTTATTTTTTTTAGGGAATTTTATGTAATTAACGTACGGCTCTGCAATCTTCAGATATTATCTTAAAAATAAACGCGATGCTCTCGCGTGGATAGGTGTGGGTAGCGAGGAGGGGGTAGCGCGGAGTTGTGGACAGTGACGGAGTGTGGATTTTTTTTATTGAAAAAAAACGTTACCGGAGAGCAAAGTCAGTATAACATTTTTACTGTAAATGTGATCAGGAATCGCTGGTTATTTTTTGTCAAGTACGTGCCGATACCTCCTGTATAAGTACTTAAGACAGGTAAAAAATAAAAGTCACGTTTCGATTATGTTTCGCACCTAATCACAATAGATCAATATGTTGTTTTACTATCTTGAGGTTACGTGATAGGCCTTATGATTATTAATTATTATAATATATCTAAAAATATACATACTCAACGTTTTCCAAGGAAATTTTTAAAATGCAATGTTTTCCGCAGCGTCGGAAATTCTTGCTATGCTTCTGTTTACGAACACTAAACTACGTATAATAAATAATAAAAGGTAGGTTGTCAATTCGGCAAATATGAACTACAGAACAATACAGACACTCATGTAAAAATATACAGGTAGATAGGTATTATAATATTTGATCAATTCAATTATCTTATTTTACATATAAAAATCTCGCGTCACAATGTTCGTCCAAGGTAAACTCCGAAACTACTTAAGATTTTGATGAAATTTGGCTTACTGCATAGACGTAATATTCAAATGTCTATGGCTTACAGGGTGTAATTTGGTCCAACCTGAAAGATAGGATGGTTTTTATCTCGATTATTGAATTCAATATTTATTATTGCGAAGTAAATGTTCCTTATGGGACAATGATTTTAAATTATTTGTAAGCTCCATAAGTATCTGACAGACAGCAGTCTGAGTTAATTTATTGACACAATACTTGGTTATCTAGGTTGGGTAACCATCCAGTAGGTGGCGTTGTGTTTCGTTAGCCACAGCAACACGTGGGCGGGTCAGCTAGTATTTATTAAAGAACAAAAACAAATTAAATAATTCAAATTGTGTTGAGATACTAAGCGTCACTATTTAAAAAAAACTCTAATAAAGACATCATTACATGCTTTATATATTCTAGTCAAGGTTCTTATAAATATCTCCATTATTTTTCTTTATTTATTTATTTTACTGTAATATCACATTGATATTTTTTACTAATATTTTATTTTTATGGGTAGACTTACTTACATATTTTTTGGTCTAATTGATCATTTTATTTTTTCTAATAATCTGGTAATTTTTGTTAATGAAATTGTGAAGCAATGCTAAAATTTTATTTTATCATACTCGTCCATTTTTAACATGTTTATCATATTTTACTGATATTTTTATTTCTTTTCAAACTAATTTAATTCTCTTTCTACTTATGTTTAGCACACCTTTGGTTCAAGGAATATATGTAATCTATTGTCATGTAAAAGCCCCGTGGGATTTTTAAACAAATAAATACTTAGTTTAAAATTGGATTTTCTTGTCATGTAAAATGTAAAAGCCCCGTGGGATTTTTATACAAATAAAAACTTAGTTTAAAATTGGATTTTCTTGTCATGTAAAATGTAAAAGCCCCGTGGGATTTTTATACAAATAAATACTGAGTTTAAAATTGGATTTTCTTGTCATGTAAAATGTAAAAGCCCCGTGGGATTTTTATACAAAAAATACTTAGATACGTTTTTAGATTTTCACGGCCAAAAGCATTTTCGTTGTTTGTTTTTGGGGTGTTATGCCGTGTTGTGCTACCTCCTTCTTTAGCCGACGTTTCGGACAGCGTTGCAGTGTCCATCATCAGGGCAGATCCGGCAGATCCGTCGATGTGAATTTGTAGTGTTAAGTGTGTGCTTATTTAGTTGGAAGCGATACCGTGCCGTTAGCTTAACTCAATAAGCACACATTTAACACTACAAATTCACATCGACGGATCTGTCGGATCTGCCCTGATGATGGACACTGCAACGCTGTCCGAAACGTCGGCTAAAGAAGGAGGTAGCACAACACGGCATAACACCCCAAAAACAAACAACGAAAAAAAAAAAAAAAAAAAAAAAAAAAAATACTTGGTTTAAAATTGTATTTTCTAGCATAACTTAGTTTAAAATTGGACTTGATATAAATTTGTATTGCTGTTTTGGGTCACATTGAAGACAAAATGCAGTACATATTAACATAGGTAATGTCCTAAGGGACAACGGTGTGACATGATGCTTAGATAATATATTATAATTCTTTCATAAATCATTATCTTTTTCATACTTAAGTTAATAGATTAGCGATCACACGCCCGTACACACAGGATTGTACGAAATATATGTGAGTAAGTACCTACATGAGTAGTTGTGATCAAATTACACATTCAAATATCTGAAAGTAGATTAGAGGGACCATCCCGCTTCTCAAATAAATAATTTAAGGACGAGGTGCGGATGTCGTACTACATATAAAAGCCGAATTAGCTTAG
This sequence comes from Limnephilus auricula, assembly GCA_951813805.1. Lineage (NCBI taxonomy): Eukaryota > Metazoa > Arthropoda > Insecta > Trichoptera > Limnephilidae > Limnephilus > Limnephilus auricula. The sequence goes on from OX638401.1 coordinate 9,160,109, forward strand.
AAGAACCTCCGTAGTTCTTTTGCCCCCGCACTGACCACAACAACCGTCTACGGCAGGTTCTGCCGCTGTAAATCTCTTAGTAGAAGTTGATAGTTGCTCGTGGCCCGTCGCCGCGCAACCTCCAAACGGGTTACCCCCAAACACGATACCTCACAACACCTCAAAATACCTCGCAATACCACCACAACACCACAAGACACGTAGTGAAAATCCAACATTCCTCTCCCACCGAAACGAACAAGTCCACAAATTCTCCACAAACAAGACTTAAATTTTTAACAAGTGATTTTGAAGAGATTTTTAAATATAATGCAAACTTTTTAAATTGTTCTTGATGTCAAATGCTTTAACATTGTTATCGGTGGCTTGATTAAATAATAGCATTGTGAAATTGTGTAGTGAACAAAATGAAAAACAGTCATGACGGTTTGTACATTATTTTAATTTTGTATTGTTTATTATTTGCATGTATTTACATTGTATGCCAAAGGTTGCAGTACGTTTTTATAGGCGGAATGTCGTAGGATTACTAATATGTTTTTGTGGGATTAGACGGAGTAAACAATGAAAACATTGATATTTTTGTTATTTTGTCTCGACAAGTTTCTGTCCGATGCTGGATGCGGAAACATTCAATGCCAAACTTGTTTTATACTTTCGCTTTATATGGTTTCAGTGAATTCCTTTGCTACGTGAAGTAATGAAAAACTATAACACGAAAATTTATTGATAATAATGTTATACATAAGATGATAACCTTTTTCAAAGCTAGCCCGAAGTAGGTGCTTTTGTAAATTTAAAAACATTATATTCTCTCTTCTGTGTCTAGGTATATCTCACAAATCTAACACAACAACACAACCCAAAAACACATCTGTCTTGATGATGGACACTAACGTTGTCCGAAACGTTGGATAAAGAAAGAGGTGGCGCAACACGGCATAACACCCCCAAAACAAATAACAAACAAAAACAAAACAACACTGTTCTGTAAAAACTATTTTTCGAATATTCATAAAGAAGGGATCAATCTAAAATCTAAATAGATATGTGATACCTCATAAGAGCGCCCCTGTCTGTAAAGACAAGGGAACTTTCTAGTAAATATATATATATATTTTTTTTTTTAAATTCTAGCTCTTCACTGTAATTAATCAAAACATGTATTGATTTATGTATGTAAAAGCCCTATGGGCGTTTAAATCTTAATAAATCTTAACAAAGTCGGGTTAGTTACACCATTTATAGCTCAAGAACGGCTGAGCCGATTTGAATGATCTTTGATTTGTTGGATTTGTATCCGTCCCGATTAACAGAATAACTATTAAAATATCAGAAAAAATCACAAGAAAAATAATTATGAAGAAAATTGATTTTTTCATATATTTTGTATGGAACGGCTTTTCAAATAATGTGCCTTGGTCGACATAATTTGAATCAATTTGAACTGTCAATGGTGTAATGTGCCGAACATTTCGTGCTTAGTCAACAGCTCAATTCCATTTTTTGAATTTAGAGTAGGTACCTATTTATTTTAACTTAATAAAAACTTAATTTATTTCAGCTAATAAATTAAACACAACATTTATTGATTCTGGGGCGATACGAAGTTTGCCGGGTCAGCTAGTAAAAAATAAATAAATGAAAAATAAATTAACTATACAGCCACCCGATGTAAGGCGGGTTAAGATAGGGCATGTAGAAGGGAATTTATTTATGCAGGTCTTCAAATAAAACAGGAAAAACAGATCTCGTTCTACATACGAACTGACTTACACAACAATGGATTTTTTTTAAGTTGTTTATTTCAGATTTTTAATGTGCTCTTGCGATTATGCATACTTCATAAAAACGGCGGGAAAAAATTACCAGGTATAATTACAAGTACAATTGAATTAATAATACCGTACGAAAAAAATACGTTAAGAGTAGGTACCTGTGCGGGCTCAGACTTTTTACCCGACTTTTGACAAGGTAGGATTTTTTGCATTTTTAGGTATAATATTTATCCATGTTAAATATATTTTTTTGTAAACCCAAATGTATTTATGTAGATAGGTGGCTTACGTGACTTTTTCTCTTTTGTATTTGATTTAAACAGATTACTTATTATTACTTGGTTATAAGACAGACCAACTAGTTTCGACACTTCTCGTGTCATCATTAGGGAACATACTATAAAAATAAAAACAAATCTTAATAAAAAATAAATACAAACGGCAGAAAAAATATAGGTCCCAATGGCCGAGTTGGTCAAGGCGCTATGTACCGGTAAGACAAGAAATCTTGGATTCGAGTTCCAGTTGCGACTGTTACCTTTTTTATTTTTCTGTGTCGTGTTTTGTTTCATTTTTCGTTTAGATTTGTCCCCTCCGACGAAAATGTTTACACGCATTGTGGATAGTTAAGTCGGGGTTACAATCTTTTTATTTTCCGTGGCCCATGGAAAACCACAAACGTTGTGGCCCTGCCCCATGTTTATGGAAATATTTGAGGTATTGTTTGTGAAATTGGTCGCAAAAGAGCGGCTTTGAGTATTACTTTCTTCAACAAAATGTAAATTATGATAAAAAAAAAAACAACTCAGGTACGGGACATACGTCATTCCTATGTCTACCTACGTTAAATTATCGTGAAAACAAGCTTATGTGTCCAAGCGGTTTTAAGAGCGCTTAGCTTAAACTAAATGTTTTTGATCAAAAACATTTATAACTCGATCTTATTTAAACGTGAATCTACTTCTATTATTTTCATAAAGCTATTGAATTTTCAATACGAAATCTTTACTCAGAATTTTAAAATATTAAAAAAAAAACATTAATATTTGGGACATCGTAAAATTACCTATATTTAAATATATCAATTTAATTTTCTCTTTTGTTTTCTTGATTAAATTAATGAATACCTCGATATTTTGAAAGTGGAAATTAACCCACTTCCCGACATCCGATCGAGCTGAAACTCAGCAGATGGCCTCGTTGGCGATGACAATGCATTCTATCTGGTGGCAATTACTCGCGAAACACACCGACGTATTCGAAATAAATGTCGGTTTTATATAGGCTATGTTCAATGAAAAATTTATTATTTATGATTAATTTGTACACACAAGCAGCTTTTTATGTCACCTAAAATAGATAAATCTGAGTTGAACGAAGAGTAAGGATCAGTGGCGGCTCGTGACTTTTTGTGAGCTAGAGTGCTAATATTAACAGAAATGGCATTATTGATGACGTTGTAGCCGAAAAATATTTTTTATTTTTTTTTTCGAAAATTTATTTTTTGTATGAAGATTTTCGGGAAATCTGTGCGGCGCACGGCAAAACTGAAATTTCCTGAAAATCTTCATACAAAAAATAAATTTTCGAAAAAAAAAAAAAAAAATATTTTTCGGCTACAACGACATCAATAATGCCATTTCTGTTAATATTAGCACTCTAGCTCACCAAAAGTCACGAGCCGCCACTGGTAAGGATATAAATTTGATTAATTAGTATTACCCTTTCCCATGTACCTCCCTTCTCCACCCTCTTCAACCTGAAAACACACCCCAATTGGGGGATGCCATAGTCCCGCTGGCGCCGGACAGTTGGGATTAAAATAATTAATAATAATTTGTATATCCAGCAATCAGACTTTTATGTCATCCGTAAGAGGAGTAGGTAAGGCTATTAAGGTTAGCGTAATTAGTGAAATAAAAAACAATAGCTGCGATTTAATCATAATACAATATGTTTATTTAATTGCAAACATAATATATATTATTGTGTAGGTACTTGGAGGTCGTGTCATTGTCCCGTTGTTACAAGTGACAGCAACTACGTTGACCTTCTCTGTAAAATACACATAAATGTTTGATAATGTTTAGTTCTGATTGTGAAACCTTCACTATAATTAAGTGTTCTTTCAGAACTTCGCGCGATCAAATTTACATAATATTATGAATTATGGCCGCACTGTTGCATGGAAAAATGATTGGCTTAAGTCCGATCTCCAGCTTCAACAAACATTCAACATCGTCTTCAACATGTCGAGAACATTATTTGTTTTTTTCCACATTGTCATCTCCTGCGTTTGTTTGAATATTGGAGCGCGGTAAACACAAATTTCAACAAACACCGGTGCAAACAAACATGATGTCTCTAGCATCATATTTTACAGAGCTTCGAAATATTCCCGTTTTGCAATAAAAACCAAATAAATGGAATATTACTGAATGTATCCGAAAACTGTTTTGGAAAGATGATGAAATACGCTTTCAAATTTTATGAATCTAAATAAACATATAATATTTTAATTATATACATTTTACGTGCAAACACATTTTTTTTTAAATGACTCACCTTACATTTTTTCTAACTAAACTTACTATTAATAGAAAAAAAACACATAAGTACATATTTTATTAGAAAAATGTATTATAAACGTTATTGTCACCTCACTTTTTAGTCGTTTGGTGTAAAAATAATTAATAAAAAAATCTGAAATATTCATAATTGATTTGGACTTTTGGATTCATAAATGCGTACATTTTAATTACTCTGCGGTTAATTTTTCAATTTCAAAATTAAGCGTCGTTATATTTTCTCTTTCTAACACGCTTAGATCATACTTCTAACCATGATAGTAAGGGAGACAGAACGATTTCTATGAGACCTAATAAATACGCTCATTGCACATAACCTCAAAAACTGATGCCATATATTCACTTACGTCAAGAGCGCATCGTGCAGCTGTTATCAAATGATGAACATTTCACCTCCCCTGCCTTCCCCGCTTCAACCGGGTGTTGTCGTGTTTTCCATCGACCTCAGAAAGCAAGAAGATTGCGTCTGTGTGTAATGTAAGGTCATGCCCCTATTGACGATGTTGTAAGTCGTGTGGAAGCAGAATGTTTTCGCAGGAGACGATAATATTGAAGGAAGAGACCCCGCTTTATATACACAAGGTTGGAAATATGATTTTTCGCGGGAGGTACATATTTTTATCTCATAATCATAATACCGAATTAATATTATGTAAGAAAAGCCTAATTGTGTTCGCAGAATTTGGCGCAAAAATGTAAATTTGTACCATTCAGGAAAATTCAGTGACTACAAATAGACCGCTATCTTGAAACTTTGAAACGTTTAAAACCGAGAAAATAATGTTGATATGGGACACCAGCATTTAGAAACATGTTTGTTTTATTCGTGAATTGAATCGTATATTAAGTACCTGTATGTTTTTTTATTCCCGTTTAGATATATGTAGGTAATAAATAATAACTAATAAAATAATGAATAGTATTTCACGAGAACTTAGTCTAATTATTATAATTATTTTATAGTCGAGTCGTCGACTGGTAATATCGTCACGAACAACCAATATATTTTTTAATTAAATAACTAATTATTTTAATAAATTATAATAAATTATTGACCTCAGAATATCGTCATGTTTCAGAACCAATTGTTCCTTCCTAGGGATACAAAGTATACTTTATCGTTTTCTTTTCTATCCCTTGTTTGTTTTATGATTCTTTTTTTTACATTAGCTACACATAAGAGGCCCTCAGGGAAATTATTTCCCTCAGGCCTATGTCATCTTTGGGGATGCTGTGTGGAGGGTATTTGGAGGAAAGTAATGAGAGGAAGTTCTGGGAAGGAAAAGATATGATAGGAATCTGGGGTTCGGTGTCTCTATGAATGACACACATATGAATCCATCCCTACCACTATGGTGCAAGGCGATGTTCCGGGAGAGTTTGGCTGGAGAGATCAAAATATTCCCCTCAACCAGTCTCTCCCGATCCGGCCTGCCACGCAGCTGACCGATGCATTGAAATTTGGGAGGCGGTATGGGTACCGCCGCCCCAGGAACCTTTTATTAGATGGCCAACACCTCTGCCACCCCAAATGGTTCGCTACGTTTGGTGAATTAGCAGGGGTGCCCGAGTTCATGGGGTTAGGTTTATCCGGGACTTGGGAGCGGATGCGTCTGCCGACCATCTGCGTGCCAGGCCGGATCGGGAGAGACTGGTTGAGGGAGACCTTTTGATCTCTCCAGCCGGACCCTCTTGACCCATCGCCTTGCACCGCATTGGGAAGGATGGCTTCAAACGTCCATCACTCCTGGACATATTTTCCCCCAGATTCCTACCCACCCCTCAAACCTTTTTCCTTCCCAGTACTTCCTCTCCTTCCTTTTCCTTAAAAAAACCCTCCACACAACATCTTTAAAGATGACATAGGCCCTGAGGGAATTTTTCCATCAGGGCTTCTGAATGGAGCTAATTTAAAAAAAAAAAAAACACCGCCAAGACCCGGACAAACCTCACCCCCATGAACCTCTATATATAGATATAGCATTTCTGAAAATTTTATTATTAAAACTTTAACCTGCGCTTCTTCAAATTTTTTAACACGTGCTCTGATCTTTAAAAGAGATGTTTTTAAGCATGGTGTATTTAAAAAAAAAATCATATCTTGTATCTGGTGTATCTTCTTAAGATTAATAATGAATAAATAAAATAATATATTATTAAGATCAGTGGTAAAAACTGTGTTTCATTCATTATCAGTCAATTAAAAATAGTGAGTGAGTAATTTTACATTTACACGGAGAAAAATGTTATTCTAAAATACGATAATTTTATTCGTAAAAACGGTTAAAAACGGGACTGAAGGTCTTACGAACAAATTAACAGTGTTTCAATGTTTATTGGCGGGAACATTGAAAAATAATTTGTTGGTATACGTAATTTCGTACATATACCAATAAATTATTCTTACGTTTTACATTTAAACATTATTTGTTGGAATAAGTAATTTCTTACTTATACCAACAAATTATTCTTACGTTTTCCCGCCAATAATAATACAATATACATTGAAACACTGTTAATTTGTTCGTAAGAACTTCAGTCCCGTTTTGACCGTTTTTACGAATAAAATGATCATATTTTAGAATAACATTTTTCTCCGTGCAGGGGTGTGTAGTGTCTGTTGTTATAATTGTTATATACCAGCCAAATGAATATTTAAAAAAAAAAAAATTATTTATAAATCACATCGAGGCAAGTAAGTAGCAATTGATAAAAAAATCTTTAATTTATTTCCAGCAAACAACTACGTCACGCAAAAAATTACGACAATACTTTTCCCACAATATGAACTATTTTAGCTGATTTCACGTACGTTTAATCTATTGTTATATGGGCGCTGAGGCCCTAGCACAGTCGCTCGATAACGATCGATAGGACAACTATCGGTAACTTCTCATCGTTCCCTAGGACAACTGCACAGCGCTAACGTGCACACTACAGTTGATGTCGAATATGTTAAGGACACTTAGTCAATGTGAACTCAGTCCCGTTTTTAACCGTTTTTACGAAAAAAATGATCGAATTTTAGAATAACATTTTTCTCCGTGTGGTCTGGAGCCCCAAAATACTTGAAAAAACCCTTGACTCTGTGTAGAAATGGGCGGTCCGCTTGATAGATTCCCCTATCTTAACACACGGATTGCAATATTTAGAGCAGAGGCGTCAGGTTGGTATGATGTCCTTGTTCTACCGGTATTACAATGGAAGATGCTCCGAGGAACTAGCGTCATTGATCCCTTCACACCGGTGCATACTCGAAGTCGGTGATAGTCGGCACGCCAAACGGGCGCCCAATATACAGGGTGTTAAGGAATGTTCCTACTTGACTTACTTTAAACATTGATTTATGACTTTTCTTCAACCAAAAACATAAAAAATCATAAATATAATTGGACAGTTAGGAGCGGGGTAAGGGGTTGGTTGGTTACTCGGCTGAGGTGAAGAAATATGGAATACATTTTTTTGTTTGATTTTGAAGAAAAAATATGATTAAAAAGACATCTCAAAAGTCACCGGAGAGCAAAATTTAGTTAACATATTTTGGTCCAAATATTATCACGAATCAATGGTTAAAAGCATGTCAAATACGCCCCTTAACACCTTATATGTGTCACATGATAACCGGTTACTACCAGTGACGGCTCGTGACTGTTGGATGTGCTAGAGTGCTAATAAGTTGTTGAAAACGAAAAACCAAATTATTTTTTTTCGAAAAAGATTTTTTATGAACATTTTTGGAAATCCTGAAAAAACCTGATATTTCCTGAAAATCTTCATACAAAAAAACAGATTTTCCAAAAAAAAAAAAAAATTTTTTTTTTTTGGCTACAACGACATCAATAATGCAATTTTTGTTAATATTAGCACTTTAGAACACCAAAAGTCAGAAGCCGCCACTGGTTACTACTACGACTCGTTCTAGAGTTCAACAGCTCGGCTGTGGGACGATATGCCTCTCTCCTACAACTTGGGTCTTTTTTTAAACTTAACTCCACACGGGGGCCCTGGGGAACATAATTTCCCTCAGGGCCTGTCATCTATGAAGATGCTGTGTGGAGGGTATTTTTGAGGAGAGGAAGGAGTGAACATGGGTCTTGAAGAGAGCCAGTTCATCTAGCTCATAAAATGGGCGTCTTCTAGACCCATATTCACTCCTGACTCCTCTCAAAAAGTCCCTCCACACAGAAGATGACAGAGGCCCTGGGCGAAATTTTTTTTCTCGGGGCCTCCTTTGTGAAGAATGTAAAAAAAAGGAAATATCTATATTAATCCACTACAATGTTAAATTACGAAATATGGTTTTTATTTATTTATTTATTTTGTTATAACAAAAATACATTTACATTGTATTGACATTTTGACTGTCCAACTAGGTAGATCTCCCATTCTAGGACAGTCAAATTTACAGGTAACGTATTTTTGGATATAAGAAAAACAGTAAAAGAATAAGAAAATAAAAGATAACAAAAATTTTGGATCAAAAGAATTATCAAAAGAAATATTTAAGGCGCTGGTAGTACATAATTATAAGATAGCTTTTTTAAGAGTGTTTCTGGCCTAAAATTTGTAACCATTTTGTTATTTTTGGATGCAAGAAAAACAGTGAAAGAAAAAGAAAATAAAAATTCTGGAACAAAAGAAATATATAGGGCGCTTGTGGTACATAATTATCCGATAGTTTTTTTTTAATAATATTTCTGACTGTCCTGCCTAAAATTAGTAACCATTTTGTTATTTTTGGATGATACAAGAAAAACAGTCTACAAGAAAAACAGTAATTGAAAGAGTAAATAAAAAAATTAGAACAAAAGACATATATATGGCGCTCGTGGTGCATAATTATCAGTTTAAAGCGTCCGTTTTGTTTTAAAATATATATATATTTTTTCTTAAAATGAGGGATACGAAGTTGCCATAATATTATGAATATTAACATGTTCTCGGATGGACAAATCCGGCCCTGTTCATATTTGGTACACACTACGAGTATATTCGTATCGTGCTAATTCTGACGTAATAATTGTATATTCACATGTTTAACAGACGTATTGTGTAACCAGGTTTTATGTTCAAATTCAAGTTCATTGCGCCGTCAAACCTACCTTACATTACGAATTCAAATCGCTTCGCAAATCATAAACCTGCCATAAAACTTAATCAAATGATAGTTACTGTCAATCTTCCTACAATAGTTTAATGGCTATGTGACTATTTTGGCAAGGTTTAAATTTGGTTCCATCCTAACTGTACAAAGTGTATAATGGGTTTGGCGTCAATGTACCTACGCTAATAAAAAATGACCACTTGTTCAAGGGTGGCTAATAATTTCGCGAGTACAAGGTCCGAGCTATACTGACCACGTAAGCGTTTATGCATAAATTGAGTTTCATTTTCATTCATGACGACACTTTCCAGAGTGGTAGATCATGCACACACGCACTAACAGAACAAAACTATTTTATCATATTAGGTGGGTACAGATACGAGGTGTCCTGTAACTGGTAGGGGGACAGATAAACTGTCTTATTTGATTTTGGCGCCCTCAAGCGATGGTCGCTGCTAGGGGGGTGAGGATAGACCAGTTTTTTTCTTTTTTCTTCATGTCACCAGTTTTCCCGAAGTTGTTTCTCCTTCAAACAATCGACTGCCGGCCAGAATATTGAAATGGGTACGGAATGTAACTTTATATGGTGATAATTGACCGATAAGTATGCCTCGGCAGCCAACGCGCGCTCCATGATTCTATCTAAAATCTAAACCAAGCAGAGATAAAACTTCAAGCCCCGCCTTCTCGAATGTGTCTATCCCCACCCTCCTCGCAGCAACCATTGCTTCAGGGCGCCAAATTCAAATAAGCAAGTTGTTCTGCGCCGTCCTGTATATGCGGAGAACTGTTATTTATTTATTTAATTTCTCATGTTCTCGGTAAAACGGTTATACACTATATCATGGAGAATATTATAAATTATAAAGTGCACAAGGGCAGTTTTACTATTTTGTGACATTTGTGTCAAATGATAGTTGTTGAACTGTCTGTAAGTGACATTGAAAATGTCGATGGTCAATGCAGAATCGTTAAGCAGTTGAGTCGCTCTGTTTATTGGCGCGTTCTGATAGGCAGAAGTCCTCGCTTTCGGAGCATAAAAAAGTGCATGGGATCTCCCACGAGTTTACTTGTTAGGGACATTAAAATTAACCTCTTTGTACATCTCATTTGGAGTCGATTTTATGGTATAATTTTTTGAAAACCGAGTATGAAGTTGCAAATTTTTTAGGTCAAATTTGAAAAAAAATCGGTCCCTAGGAGATTACTATCGTCCTTTGAAATGCGTAGAAGCGGAGACCTATCTCCTTGGAACCATAAATAAACTATAATATCCATAATAAACACAAAAATACTTTCATTTAATTCTACTTTATTATTTCTTTATCCAACCGGTTTCGGGTCAACCTGAACCTTCCTCGGGGATTAATAAAAATATATTGAACATTATTCAGATATATATGGTATTTAAAAGAAAATTAGAAGAGGGAGAGAGAACATCAACTTAGGTGGGGGCAATGGGGGAGGTGGTTAAGAGGGAGCGGTGAAATTGGGCGGGGGTAGCGGAAATATTTTTTAAATGAGGCTATTCGACAAATCTAATTGTTTAAAGTAAAATTATTTGAATTAAAAAAAAGTCATTAAAAATAAATAAAACTATTTCCCATCTCCTTCCTATCCCAATTGCCTTCAGTCTCACAACACACCTAGTTGGAGATGCCATAATCTCACTGCCTCCAATGGGTACTTATTTATTATGAATGGTCACAATTAGATTATGTGGTTAACATTTACTCATTTGCTTGATAAATTAATGATCATTGATATGTCCTGACCACGCTATTAGGTGATATTGAAAACATGAAAAAGTAAAAATACATTATTAGCATTCCTAAACGAATATTAGTTTCCAAACAGCAGAGACGTACATTGCTCTTTGGTATTTGGATCTTTGGTTCGTGTTCTCTAATGAAGCTAGTTTTACAGGGTAAAGGGACATACCTGACTTATTTGAAGGTGAATGTCAAAAGAATTCATATTCTACCCTTTCGTAGATAAACGCTTTTTTCAAAATATGCTTAAAATTATTAAGAAAAATTTACAAACAATATGAATATTAATAAATAGTTTTGTCAACTAAAAAACTCTAATCTTTCAAGAAAGGCTAACAAATACAACATTGGATTGAATCACTGGGGAAATAATGAATTGTTAGCCTTTCTTGAAAGATTTATAGTTTTATGATTGACAAAATTATATATTAATATTGATATTGCTTGTGGACTTGCGCGAACCATTAATTTTTCTTAATAATTTAAAACAAAACTTGTAAGAAGCGTGCTTTACGGTAGCGTAGAATATGAACCAGAGAATACCGGAAATTAGTCATTTTTAATTCAAATTCCAGACGTATAACCCTTTTTTTACAAAAAAACATAAATTGATTTTGAAAGATTGTTATTTTATCTGGTACACGCAGTTTTAAAATTTTGAAATCTAAGTGTATTTTTAATATACCGTTGGTCGTTGGCAGGTTTGTTCAATTTTCAAACGACAGATTCTATTAAACAACACAGAAATTTCAATACATAATCTAGTCAACACAGTTTTAAAAAATTTAATTTTTGTTAAATTTAAATCATTAAAAAATAAATCCGAGAACGTATTTTGTGACAAATATGCCACAGTTTTTCTATTTATTTAAGGTCTTACAAACTAAAATATAAAATTTTTTTTACACACTTATTTTGTTTAGACATTATTAAAAAATCATAAATACTTATGATCCAAAAATACCTACAAGAAGAAGTACAGTATATTTAATAATTTATCATCGTATGGGTATGGGTACCGCCGCCTTGGGAACCATTTATTGGACGACCAACATCTTTGCCACAGGTCACCCCAAGTGGTTCGCTATGCTCGGTGACTTAGCAGGGGTGCCCAGGTTCATGGGGTTTGTTTGGGGTCGGATGCGCCTGCCGACCATCTGCGTGGCAGGCCGGATCGGGAGAGACTGGATGAGGGAGACCTTTTGATCTCTCCAGCCGGACCCGCTCGACCCATCGCCTTGCACCGCAGTGGGAGGGATGGCTTCACACGTCCATCACTCCTGGACATATTTATCCCCAGATTCCTACCCACCCCTCAAACCTTTTTCTTCCCAGGACTTCCGTCTCCTTCCTTTCCCTTACAAAACCATCCACGTAGCATCTTCAAAGATGACATAGGCCCTGAGGGAATGTTTCCCTCAGGGCCCCCTGTGTGGAGCTAATGTACAACCGAAATTAGTATAAGTAAAGGTAAACCGAAGCCATAAAAATCTTTGTAATGAGATCCTTGTTTTTTTATTTTACAATTACGCCCCTGTAGAAAAGATATAAAAATGTTAATAGAATTACCACCATAAGCGGTCAACCCACTGTAAGATAACGGTGTTATTTATATTTTAATAAATGCGCAATGCTTTAATTAATTCAAAATGATCCCCAATACCAATAAATTAAATTAACCACAGAAAATAATAACATTTTCTTGTTTTGTGGATTTCAATAATTTATAATGAGATTACGTTTACTCTTCTCGAGTATTTAATTTTATGATCGTCAACATGTGATTGTGTTATTACATCTGTTTAAATAGTATTTTCACAGATGCCTTAAAATAACATCGGTTCTTTGTGAGATTCGCCGAATCAGTACAAATATTAGGTACCTACTTAAAAAAGTAATAAGAATATATTTCGGCTACTGGCATTATACCTAGATCTCGCATTAAACATTTAGGCTTATTAAATTTGTCAAAGAATTTATACATAAAATTGCAAAAATCAGTCATTTTAAATACATGTAGGATTACGAAAGATTTTTAAAATATTTATATTGAGGCATCAGTAGGATTTATCGGTCCAGTTAGGAGTTCTACTGAGCCGAACCCTCTGATATGAAAATATCTGGAGTCGGTGAATTATTTTCCTATTTGGTCTCTGTCAGGTTGACATGTTGTTCTTGTATTGTTTTGTATTTATTATACTTAAATAGTACAACTATATAGCATGGGTTGACTAGATTCACTACATGATCATTTGTGGAAAAGTGTGTGGAAGGGTAAAGTTTTTCCTGTTAGGAAGATTTAACACGAACATAAAAATCAGAAGAACAAAAATTTGTAGGTACAGCTCCGTTTTTATCAGAAATCACCTCAAGGGCGCTGTAATATATGGCGTGAACAGCTGCACAGCTTCATATGCCCGCAACCAGCACAATAATTTTTTTATTAGTGACAATTTAAAAAATACTAAGTAAAGTAGTTTGTTCACAGTCCTCCTCACTATGGATTCCTGTTGGCAGGCGGGCTGTAGGTAGATGTATTGATATTATATCATGTTTTCCTCTTCTTCAAGTATGTTGTTTTCCACAAAAAATAATAATAAATGATATAATTTTTTTTTAATGTTTGTTGACTTTAGGAAGTGTTTATTTTACTTGGTAATTTGAATGATTTCCGCATCTTCATGTTTAGTTAGGCATATTTTTATTTCGCTTTTAAACTTTTTTTATCTTCATGGTGTTTTTAACTTAATTTGGAAGGGCATTATATAATTTTTTAGGAAAATAAAAAATGTTTTTTTGGCTAAAAGATGTATTTATGATCAGTTAAAAAAAAATCAAAATTCAACAGTTCATGTATTTAAACACCGTTATCATTTACAAATGCAGAAAAATTATTGATGCCAGAACTCGTCGTTCGAGAGTCTTCGTACCTCGTATTTTCTATTTTGCATATACGATATTTAAACTTCGTGAATAAGGAATAAGGATGTAGCTGACACACATACCTGTTATAAAAAATACGTAGGTACCTACCAGCCCAAATCTACGTGCAAAAATGTGAAACGAATCGAATCGCTTTTTAAGAACTGGTTTTTTTATGTTGTCCAATTGTGCATCGTTGCAAGTGACGCCCTCTTTCTGTTATATTGTTGTGACATCACAGACATCCAAATTAGAATGTCTTTGAACCTGACCTTCATGGACACGTACATTTTTTAAAGTCGCATTCAGGTAAAAAAAAATGCATTTTGTTTTTAAATATATGTACGTACACTTTGATACGTATTTAGACATTTAGCCTGCATGGGTATACAAAAATAAATAAACATAACGACTTTAACTGTTGTTTATTCGTTGGCGAAGTGCAACGAACGATGTTAAGTTATTGGGATAATCGTTAAAATCTTTCTCGATGTCCTTGTGCTGCGGGGGCTTCTGTATCTAGTACGGTCGATCGAAAAACGCTTTATCAATAATGTCGGTAAATTATCGTCGTTCCCGAGCATGACTACAGATCTCCAATGAACAAACATCAGTACATGTCGACTAAGTGCATAATTATAATTTTTTATTTATTTACATTTGATACATTTAAAGCCAAAATAACAGAAATAATATTACATAATAAGAGAATATATTTAAAATGAATAGTGTTATAAGACTATGTGTTATTATATTCGACGTGAACTGTGTTTGTATTTTTTTGTTGTTTTATGCTTTCAATAATTTTATTATTCAATTTATAAAAACAGTTTATTTATGAGCAAATGCCGCTGTGTAATTATTTTTACGCGTGACAGCTGTTTCGCCTTTTGAAGGTATTATCAAAGTGTTATAAGCCACTTTATTTATATTATTTAAAAAAACATATAATTAAAATTTATTAATTAAATAGATATATTTCAATTTAATTATAATTAAACGTATTTCATAAAAATAAAACACTTGTTTTGTTTAAAACCACGGTTTTTATTAATTTATTTTACCTACCGGTTTCGCTTTACTCAAGCATAATCAGGGTACAAATTAATACTCATTAAATTAATACAAATTAATATTTGAGTATTAATTTTACCCTGATGATGCTCGAGTAAAGCGAAACCGGTCAGCAAAATAAATTAATAAGAGTCGTGATTTTAAACAAATCGTGTGTTTTTTTTTATTAAATATGTCAAACCACAAAGTGATTGCTTTCTACAAAAAAAATATATTTCAATTTAATTATGATTAAATTGAAAATTAGAAATTAAAATGAATTTCTACAAATTGAATTGTTGTTTGTACGTTAGCGATATGCAGTCGTGCTCGGGAACGGTGACAAGTCATCGATACTATAGATATAGATGAATCCTATATCAATCGACCGTTCTATATATTAATAATTCTTAAAATTACATAATATAAAATATATAACCTACATGGGTTATCCAATTATTGAAATTCGTCGTACGGTTTATTTAATTGGAGGAAAGACAGTGTTTTCGGTGGCAAATTTTCAGGGGGAGACGACAAATGTATTTTTTGTAGACAATAAAAATTTGTAATACTCGGGGTTGGGGTATTTCTTTCCACTATCAAATTATGTATTTTCATTTTCAGATTGTTTCGATCGTCACTTTACACATCTCAATTTTTAAATAATTGATGCATTCATCAACATTATTTGATCTCCTTCCCTATCTGTCATCTCAACTTGAAATTCATGAACCATATCGAGAGGCTAAAACTTGAAGTGCCTTTTGTGACAGACTTTAGTAAAAAAAAATAGGTTTAATACTTTAAAATACTTTGATTTATTTAAATTTTTTAATACTTTAAAAATGCCATAATTTCCTTAATCATTAGTTCAAGCTGAATTTTTTTTACGCTTATCTATCTAATAAAAATAATATTATTTGTATAGCATTGTTTTTGTGAAAATTCACCTCAAGGGCGCTCTAATATTTTGTCAAATGCTGTTTAGCACATTTAACATCATGAAATCGCCAAATAATCTGAACCTTTGGCATATTTGACATAGGTATACCCCAAATATAAGAAATTAGCTTGATTTTTTATGTTTTGAACATTTCTTACACTAGAGACAGTCGAGTTGGCATATTCGTTTGGTTCGTAAATATCGACTAATGGTTCCCGGACGATGACGATTATTTATGCCTAGCCGTAGTAACCTATCTATAACAGAGATAATATTATGTATATTTCATATACCAGAGGTTACGACCTCTGACACAGATCCAGGATAGTGATGTATTTATCACGAATAACTTTTCGAAATATTGATAAAACATTTTTTCTACGTTGATGTAAAATATAGGCAACGAATTTTGCTAACATGTCGTAATTGTTTGTGTAAATGAAATGTTATCCGTGTTTCTGAATTCGGTGAAGTCAGCAACCTGAGCCATTGCTCCTGAGATATCTATGGTGGATATAGTATATAGTTCATTGATCCCCACAAAGGGAATACACATCATATAATATATGATGTGTATTATGTCAAACAATATAACAAACAATACGTCTCAATATGTGTCAATGTCGGATGTGCTAATTGGTAACTTTGCACAAGAATTGTATAAAGTTAATCCATTTAAATAAATCTGACCGGTCAGTGGTTGAGTGGGCATAGCGTTTGGGTTCCACCCAGGCGTTCCGTATTCGATTCCTCGGCTAGCTAAGTCATCCATCACAACACAAGCAACATCTTCCGCTTAGTGTGGTGGTAGTAGGAGATTTTCAAATATTGTTGGGTTATTCGTAACCCGGGAATGTTTGTCTTTCTTTTTAATAAAAAATAAAATAAAAAAAATAGGGGTTTATCGAAACAAATCTATCCTTCGATCTTCCAGTTGATAAGTCAGACATCTCCGAAAAATCGAAATAAGAGAAAAAAAATGAGAACACAATAACATTAATAATACAACGGTCCAATAAGATATGGGTGTGTTTTTTCTTTTTTATATTATTACTTATTACTAATTTTAGTAACAAAAAAAAAATAAGGCCATCATCCATTTTTAAAACTTTTTTTTTGTTTCCTTTCAAAATTTTAATATTTAAAGACCTTTATCTTAATTTCTAATTTAATTTTTGTAAGCACACCTTCCATCACCTTTCAAAAACAATGTTTAGTTTTCGGACACATTCAGAAATATTCATTTTTTTGGATTTTATTGCAGAGTGGAAATTTTCTGGCCTTCTGAAAAAATATGCCGGGATTGTAGCTTGGAAGAAGTAGGAACACAAGTAGGTCCCACATTATGATGTTATAAACCTATTAAAGAACATTGTTATAATGTAATCTGAGGTAACAATCTAAAACACTTTTCTCTGACGACATAACATACGTTCATGTAGGTGATATGTACTTTGTTTAAGTACTATTAAATATTATCTAAGCAAAGCATTATTTTTAATGTCGGCATGAAAAGTAGACGATGTTGCATTCGGTGCACTCTCTAATCTTTCGCAAAGGGGCAATGCTCTTATCAGCACATTTATTAAAAATTATAACAAAATATTCACACTTGAATGCTAACAAACTGACAGAACTTATGATTATTTACATACCGGACACCGACATGTTGGTATAATAATTATTATCTTGGACATACATTTTCTGAGGTTCGGATTTCGATTCGGCCATTGAATTTAATTAATATAATGAAATGTAAAAAGGTATGTAATGTAATTTTAAGGCAATGAAATGTAAAAAGAATGATGTAATGTAAAAAATACGTAATTCAAAATTCTAGTTAACCGCTTGGACACATAAGCTTGTTTTCTCGATAATTTAACGTAGGTAGACATAGGAATGACGTATGTCCCTTACCTGAGTTATTGTAAGTGAAAATGTTATTTTCTATTTTTCTGGAAAAAAAACTTTTAAAAAAATATATAGATATATTATACTTCTAAATATTAATACGGAGACATAAGAACTGCTTACTGCGGTTTAAATCCAATAATTCCATCTGTATTTCAGCTCTAGTACGGTCGATAGATAAAACCCTATGTCAACACGATATTGACTTAATTCGTCGTCTGTGGTCAATTGGCGTTGTTTGCGAGCACGGTCAATATATATGATTTCGATAGTTGGTTGACAAAAGTCGCCAATTTTCCTGAGTATCAGATAAGTTGTCAATTTACACAACTTGATGATTAATGTCGTTCGTTGTGGAAAATAGCTGGCTTATTAATGATTGGAGGTGAATTCGAAGCTCTTAGAATTGAAAGAAATTGTATTCGTGATCCATAAACTTGAATTATTCATCTAAGACGTGATCAATTTATTCCTTTCGATCTTGGAGAAACGAAAGTGGTTCAAATATGACTAAAGACCTCATTAACTATTTAACTCCCATTTAGTGTCAAAACGAAGTGCCGATGTACATTAAAGATATTTTAATTTGAAATTGTCAATTTGTATTTTTTTATTAATATCGTAGCGGTTTTGCTTTTTTAAATCCATAGACAGATCCGCCTGTGTTGCCAGCGTATATCGATTTCGTATTTATTACCTGTCAATAACGGTTCGGCTTTCAACAACGCAACCGTGCTTGGGTATCGATATAAAATCGTCAGAAGTGATCACAATCGATCCGTAAAGTTCTTGATTTGTTATAGATCCCTTGGGAAGATTAATAATAGAAGTATTTTTTTTTAAAGTTTGTATTGACTCCACGTCGGAGGCCCTGGATTAAAAAATAAGTTACATCCGGGCCTTATGTCGTCTTTAGGGATGCCGTGTGGAGGGTTAAATGGAGAGCATCAATGAATTTTGTTTTTATTTCGGTATTAATATGATGTATAAAGTTTTTAAAATAAACTTTTTTGTATTTTATTTGGCGCTTATCGCCTTATCAGTGTGAACATGAACTCTCTTAGTTATTAAGTGATTTGAGAAAAAATTATTTATCATTACAAAATAATTTCTATTGGATTTAAATCTTTAATGAGTTAATTGTGAATTACCCACTTGAAGTAAATCTCAATATTGATTAATTACCTATATTTATGTAGGTACATATTTTAAACAAGGCAGGGACAAAAAATAAAAATAAATTCGTACACAAATTATTATCTACATATATCTAGAGTATCATCGCCCTGACTGCACTGATAATATATATACACGTTTTCAAATTCTACGAAGTGGCATTTTAACACCCCTATGAAAAGTCATTAAATGTGATGAAAATTTTAAAAATAGCCCATAACGAAATAACCATAGACATATGAATATATCATATGTCTATGCCCATAACCTAACCTAACATAATCTATTTAACCCAGTTTTTTTAATCACTTTTAAAGACTTTTCAAAAGGAGTGATGAAGTTGTACATTACACCAATTAAATATACTAATTTCGGTCGTCGGTGCATGGTTACGTGTTTTAAATTGTATTCCCGCGTAATGCGTAAAATTATTCAAGTTCAACGAACTTTTAATTTTCATAATTAAAAACGGTAAGTTTAAACCATTTCAGACACGTGATTATTCTTTTTGTATTTTTTTCTTCCTTTTTTTCTTTTGTTTAAGTGTTTGTCAGATGCTTAGTCTAAATTAATAGAGTATACGTTACTGAAACAAGGCATGTGGTTTCACTAAACTAAGTGAAATTAGGTCCAGTAGACATACTTTGCGGCCCGTTATAATTTTTTTTGCTATTTCATTCATTCGTTCACACATATTCTTTGAACGTCTATCCTTTTCATAAGCGGTGCTACATTTTCATGTTACATTAGTATAAATTTGTCGTGTCTTGTATTTTTATAATCTCATTGGATGGAGTCGTAATTTTTCAATTTTAGTTAAAATTTTATTCGGGAGAGGGCACCCGGAATGAGACAATCCAAAGTTTTCATAAAAGAACCAGATCCTAGACGAACCAGGAAACTACTCGATATGGACAGAAACTCGCTGAGGGAACCGGTAGGACTCCAATTAGTAACTCCAATTCACCTATGGTGCCCTCGTGGGAACTAGGCTCAGATACCTAGGGAGACATACTGTAGAACCAGAAGACATAGCCATATCCAATGACAACCCTGGTGAACTTTATTAAAGGGACTGGTTTGTTATTAAAGGACTGAGGTAAAATGGGAGATAGCACAATGGGCCTATGGCCTAAGAGCTCACCGGAACTGCTTGTAAACCGTCTCCACCTTTAAAAAACAAATCAAAATGTTAATTTCTTTAAAGAAAAACTTATATAGTATATTTTTATAAGTACCTACTTTCAGCTTCACAAATCCAACAATTTTTAATATTTATCCCATATTTTATAATCAATGTTATAAACAGGGTGATGTAATATTCTGGAAAAAAACCGTTAAACGATAACCAATTTTATATACAGTATTTACACCATTATTTATAATGCAATTATTTTTTTTCTTTTCTAATCAATCAGAGTATAAAATTTCACAGCCAATAGCTACGGTTACTACAGTAGAGTATACACATAAACTCGTAAACATGTTTTTTTGTATTTTATGATTATTATTGCTTATTGCATTTTTCATTGCCTTGGCTGTATGATTTTTGTCGACTTCTCTCTGTGCACCTTTAATAATATCGTGCAATCCTCAGGAGCGCCTTTAATAAGATCGTGAAATCCTCAAGTGACGATCAAGTGAATCAGATCAGATCAAGTGAATGAATCAGACAAGGCACGATCAAGTGAATCAGATACTTGAGTCGGGCCATGTCAAGAGTCAGAAAAATGGAAGAGAATGTATGAGACGATGTATGAATGTGAATGAGGCAAAGAGTGTGTGCCAAGACCGAGGTGTTTGGCGGTCCGTCCTCTCTGCCTACCCCTGCGGGGAAACGGCGTGACGGTTAGTTAGTTAGTTAGTTAGTGAAATCCTCAGGAGTACCTTTAATAATATCGTGCCATCCTCAGGAGTACCTTTAATAATATCGTTCAATACTCAGGAGCACCTTTAATAATATCGCGCAATCCTCAGGAGCATTTTTAATAATATCGTGGAATCCTCAGGAGCACCTTTAATAATATCGTGCAATCCTCAGGAGCACCTTTAATAATGTTGTGCAATCCTCAGGAGCACCTTTAATAATGTTGTGCAATCCTTAGGAGCACCTTTAATAATGTCGTGCAATCCTCAGGAGCACCTTTAATAATGTTGTGCAATCCTCAGGAGCACCTTTAATAATGTTGTGCAATCCTTAGGAGCACCTTTAATAATGTCGTGCAATCCTCAGGAGCACCTTTAATAATGTTGTGCAATCCTCAGGAGCACCTTTAATAATGTCGTGCAATCCTCAGGAGCACCTTTAATAATGTTGTGCAATCCTCGGGAGCACCTTTAATAATGTCGTGCAATCCTCAGGAGCACCTTTAATAATGTTGTGCAATCCTCAGGAGCACCTTTAATAATATCGTGCAATCCTCAGCATGGTCGATCGATAAAATCCTATAGGTACTTACCTGTAGTATAATTTGTCACTCAATGTTTCCACGATAATAAAAAAGTTCAACTAACGTTATTGTCAATCTGTACTTACGTAAGTTACCGATGTAATATTTTGACCAAATATTCATATCACACGTATCGAATAACCAACAAATGCGAATCTCTTATCAATCCTCGGTAAATGTAAAAAGGTTAAATTGTGGTTACATACAATATACATTACAGATAAACCAGTTACGCCGACTTCCTTGCTTTATCTTTTAATTAACCAGCCGAAAATGTATTACTATCTGTTCAAAACACTACTTATCTAAGAGCTGCAACAACATAATAGGTTGCTTGATAAATAAAAAAAATCTTACTAATATTATAAACGCGAAAGTTTGTATGGATGTATGTATGTATGTTTGTTACTCTTTAAATCAAAATTTAATGAATGGATATTAATGAAACTTTACAATAATATAGCTCATACATCAGATTAACATATGGGCTATAATTTATAAAGCTAGCTATTATTTTCAATATATTGAAAATAATAATTATTGTTTAATAGAAAACGTCAAAATTTGAGAATGACATTTTGCAATGCAAAAACAATGATTGTTAAATCAAAATTCTATTTTGGAATATATTTAAATTAGTGAATTTATTTGAAGTACTCGCTTAATACTTTGAATCGAATCAAGAATTATGGATATTTTAAATAAATAGGTTAAGAATTTTGGTATAAACGTAGATGGGACCTAGGAAAAGAAAATAGATCACTCGAAGTACTAATCCTACGCAGACGAAGTCGCGGGCAGAAGCTAGTCATTAATAATTCTACAATTCGTCATCTAAGTTGAAAATACTCTCAGAATAACCCAGGTGTAATACCATGCCATTCAGAATTGAAACATTGCTTGAAATGCCTTTGGCCGTGTTTAGTGACCAGATCTGAAAAGCCCGGTAATTTCCCACCTTCCTCTTCCCCATCGCCTTCCCCTCCCATCCACTTTCAGCCTCACAACTTTCCCCAATTGAGAATGCCATAATATTCTCTCTGGATCCAGACGACAAGAGTTGAAAACAGTGGTTGAAATGTGAATAAAGACCTTCTTAACTAATTAACTCCTGTTTAGCGTCAAAAAGTATATGTGGACGATCATATTTAGGTTTAGTATCTCAATTCAACATTGCAAATTTATTAACATTTTTACGTAATTGATTTGACGTTTCAAAATGTGAGTTCGTAGACAGATTTGCCAGTATTGCCAGCGTATATAGATTTTTTATTTATTACCTGTCAATATCGGTTCAGCTGTCAACAGTGAAACAGTGAAAATATAATGTTATGCAAATTCTAGTTAAGTAAGTGAAAATGTTATTTTCTTTCTTTCTGGAATAAAAAAAACTTTTAAAAAAAAAACCGTGCTCGGTACGTCGATATAAAATAGTCTTAAGTTGCGCCTATCGATTCGACAGTGTAAAGTTATCGATTTCTCTGTTCTACACCTCATGGAGTACCTAGAAGTATGCGCTGTGGCTCCCCTCTGTTAGAACCTCAGTTGTTAAATGATTTTATTCAGATAGTTTTACAAAGTGGACTAAAAAAAATTCTTACATCTTCCGATATTGAGCAGCTTGTTAGCGGCATCATTTTGGAAGAAAATGGGGGCAATGATCCTTTCGGACGATAAACCAGACCTAACAGAAGGTACACTTAAGTAAATATTAAGGAATAAAATGGGGGCAATGATCCTTTCGGGCGATAAATCAGACCTAACAGAAGGTACACTTAAGTAAATATTAAGGAAGAAAATGGGGGCAATGATCCTTTCGGGCGATAAACCAGACCTAACAGAAGGTACACTTAAGTAAATATTAAGGAATAAAATGGGGGCAATGATCCTTTCGGGCGATAAATCAGACCTAACAGAAGGTACACTTAAGTAAATATTAAGGAAGAAAATGGGGGCAATGATCCTTTCCGACCATAAACCAGACCTAACAGAAGATACACAGTAAATATTAAGGAATAAAATGGGGGCAATGATCCTTTCCGACCATAAACCAGACCTAACAGAAGATACACAGTAAATATTAAGGAATAAAATGGGGGCAATGATCCTTTCAGACGATAAACCAGACCTAACAGAAGTTACACTTAAGTAGGTAAATATTAAGGAAGAAAATGGGGGTAATGATCCTTTGGGACGATAAACAAGATCTAACAGAAGGTACACTTAAGTAAATATTAAGGAAGAAAATGGGGTCAATGATCCTTTCGGACGATAAACCAGACCTAACAGAAGGTACACTTAAGTAAATATTAAGGAAGAAAATGGGGATAATGATCCTTTCGGACGATAAACAAGATCTAACAGAAGGTACACTTAAGTAAATATTAAGGAAGAAAATGGGGTCAATGATCCTTTCGGACGATAAACCAGACCTAACAGAAGGTACACTTAAGTAGGTAAATATTAAGGAAGAAAATGGGGGTAATGATCCTTTCGGACGATAAACAAGATCTAACAGAAGGTACACTTAAGTAAATATTAATGAAGAAAATGGGGGCAATGATCCTTTCGGACGATAAACCAGACCTAATTGAAGGTACACTTAATTAGGTGCAATTGTGGCTGATGAACTGCTCTTGGATTGTCCGTAGTCCATATCCTGCGGTTTTGCTTAACGAAGCCATTTAATTGAAAAATGGACTGCATCGCTCATTACCAACTTGGGTTTTTTCTCTGTAGACTGGAGGCATCAATAAGGACTCTGAGCTTGTAATAAAATTCAAATAAATGGAATATTCCTGAATGCATTTGAAAACTAAAAACTGTTTTGGAAAGGTGTTGAAATTTGCTTTTAATTGTTATTATTTAATATATAAAAATTAATTTTTGTTTGTTTGTTTTTTTTTTTTTTTTTAATAGAGAAACTTCACAAGAGTCCCAACTGCTCCCTTCTGGAGCCAGTGAGACTATGGCATCCCCAATTGGAGTATGTTGTGAGGCTGAAGGTAAGTGGGGAAGGGAAGGAGATGGGGAAGAGGAAGGTGGGAAAGTACCTGGCTATTCAGATCTAGTCACTAAACACGGCTAAAGCCATTATTAAGCAACGTTTCAATTCTGAATGGTGGTCTTACACCAGGGCGACACTGAGAGTATCTTCCACTCTGGAACGTGCCGCAAATATAACATATATTATTTTTATTCATTAATTGTGAAATAACACAAATTCATCAAATAAAATTTATTTGCGCACGCCGGGATCGAACCCGCGACCTTCCGAATGGGAGTCAAGTGTCTTACCACTCGACCACGGACGGTTGCCATACCGTTCATCCGATTGCGATGAAACTTTGAGAATATGATGTGTGCATACCAGGAATGGTTATAGAATAGTGAGCTCTGGAGTATGAAATTATTTTCTATACTATTCATTTGATTGTGATTAAACTTTCGTACGATCGATATTAAATTTTTTTGATTTGTTGTTAACATGCCCGTAAATATTTATATACATGTATATACTGGTGAGCTCCGGGATTATGAACTTTGCATTAAAAAATTAAATAGGTCACGCAATATGTTGGAAAAATGGGTGTATTTTATGGAGTTAAGCGGAAGGGTAAAAAGTATGGTGGGAGGGGTATGCGGTAGGGTCAGATGGGGAATTAAGGAGGGGGCTTCGCGGGAGGGGGGACGAGGGAGAGCGGAAGGCGAAGAAGGTGGAAGCGGAATGCGTGAGGAAAGGTGGGGGGGGGTCACGAGAAAGGGGACAGCGGGAGAGGGGAGGGGGGACGCGGGGAAAGTGATAAGGGAACGGGACGCGGGAGGGGGGGAGGAAGAGGAGGCATAAGGGGAACGGGGACGAATGGGAAATGACACGAAGGGAGAAACAATTTATTTATTTAATTGGCAATAAGCGCATGCCGGGTATCAGCTGGTTTTGTATAAAAATCAACGTGAAAACTTTTTCCTCTTGGCTACTTTATGACGTAAATAAGATAACCTTTTCTTCTGCTAGTTTGATACGATATTGAATAATAATTTAATGTCTGTTTTTATTCTCTTTCTCATAAATTGAATTAATTGAACTGCTTTTGTAAATGTATTTTCCTACTGTGTCTATAAACAATTGACTTTTTCCGCTACTTTATAAAATAATAATTTTATAATCTTTTCTTCTGCTAGGTTGTTACTCTATTATTTATAATGTTTTTTTCTCTATTTTGTAAATGTTTTTTTATCGGTGAATTAATTATTTTTCGGCTACTTTTTCAACAACAGGAGTAAACAATGAATTTTTTGGTGTAAATTCCTACATTGGCATTTTACTTATATACGAATAGGTATATATTATTTACACCTATATATTTTTTTTCTGTTTGTTTATTTCTATTTAAGTTTGCGTGTTTTTTTTATATTTTACATCTCTTCTTTATTTTTGTACTGCATTGTGCACGCGAAAATTATAATTTTGATTTCTCAATAAAAATTTAAAGAAAATTATAACCTCCCCCTTATGTTATGTGAATTTCTCCAGTCCCAAAATGAGATTTGTATCTCATCGGGATTGCTCTGTAGCAAAATACAAATAATAAATAAATTTTAAAATTAAAAAATCAAATAAATTTTATTGAACGCTCTTAGCGAAGTCCCGTATTGACTCATCCACTTTTCGTTTCGCTGATCCATAATTTTTTTTTGTGTGGTCCGTATCCGGTCAATCCTGCCAACCTTTTTATTACGCCAGAGCACATGAACGTTACATCATTATAATTAATTGATAGATTAATTATCGATAATTTTGGTTAAATAAGTATTGTGCACAAAGTGATTTATTTTAATTATGTGAGACAAGTCACTTTGTATAGTTACATCACTTTATATAATCAAAATTATCTACAAGTTTTAAAACCAAATATTTCTCGTCAGGATAAGTTAAACATGATCATGAAAATGTTCATCTAATCCTGACGAAGAAAGCCTTGGTTTTGAAACGTGTGGATAATTTTATATCTACTATGGGTAGTATATATGATTTGTTTTCATTTAGTTCAAAATGACGCCACAAAGAGAATTTGCGAGGATTGAAGAAGTGATTTGTTTTAATTTAATTTAACTATGATTTATTACTTATAACTAAGATTTATAACTAGTGACTTACAACAACTAAGACTTATAACTTATAAGTCTTAAAAACCAATGACTTACAACTAAGGGGGTTTCTCACCATCCTCCCAATAGGTTATCTACACTAATAACGAATATTTTCGATTTACGATTTACGGTTTATTTATTTATTAAGTTGGGGTTTATAATTCGGTACTTTAACCTATGAATAGTGGCTATATATTGGATAAGTTGGCCGAGTTTTCTAATCACTGCGAGTATTTTATTTTTAATAATATTCGTTGTAGTATGAATAAGCTATTGGGAGGATGATGAGAAACCCCCTAAGAGTTATAACTAGAGACTTATCAAATAATTTTAAATAATAACCTTAATATTATTTACAAAATCTAAAACATTCCTACCTGCTTTTGAAGAAAATTATTTGTATAACTGCTACCAATTTTATGTCTACGGTACTGCCGACTCGGATTGAACCACGGTGCCCTTCTTGACAATATCAAGAAGGATACTGCGTTTCTACTTATGTCGGCAGAATATCTCTTAATCCTAAACATGCGAACACCTCAGCACAGGTTCTCCCAGTGAGGTGTTTACAAAATGCTACTATTAACCTTCTTAGATACCTTTTTACATCCTGTTACTGAATATGAACTTTTTTTTGTAATTATTTGTTAAATGTATGTACAAGTATAGACATAAATAAACAAACTTGAAACCAGAAATCTAAAACAATAGTTATCTTATAGATATTAAAACAAAATACACACCCTTTTACGATACGCATCTAAGTGTTTTTACAATCACTCTAAAGATTGAAAAATAATAAACCGATAAAGGTGATAAATACAATAACCTGGACAAATTACACCAATGAAGCTATCTTTAATGTGTATATATCTCTATTCAATCCCAATAGATATCACACAATCTCAATCCACGAACTGGCATTTTGATATAAAGTATAGCAAAGATTTTATGGACAATATCCATCAATCACAATATTAGTTATAATACTCGTATATAATAATTGAAGGTACACCAGTCGTTGTTAAATCGTGCACTTAATGGTAATGCTATTGTGTTATTAGTGCTATACGCCCGAACGGTTTTAATGTGTTTGTGTATTTTATTGATAAATGGATTTTAGTGATAAAAATGGAAAAATTAGAGCGATTTCTACCAGGTGAATAGTGTGTTCTTTCCTATACTTTATTTATCTCCCTAATACAATTATGCGGGCCATACACAATTTTGCAAGTGTTCTTCCATCTAATTGTTTTACGTGCTGTAACGATTTGTTTTATTACCTATCTGGTTTCGCCGAAATTTCACCTGGTAGGAAAATTAAGTGAAGATTGTATGGTCACCATTCATTTGGGCCACACAAAGCGTTGAAATATTTCATTGAAGAAGAAGATGACACGAATAATCTGAATTAAAATATAAAAACGAACAAGACACAGCAAAATAAAAGATAGCGGTCGCAACTGGGACACCAACCCAGAACCTCTTGTCTTACCAGGATGGTGGCTTTTACCGATTCAGCCATTGCCACCTATTATAAAACCGTCATATTTGTCAAACTCATATTTCATATTAATTTCAGAATTAACAATATTATCTTCATTTTTTCTTCAATCTTTGCAATCTCATTTTATGGCATCATTTTAATTAAAAGAAACAAATAACTTTTGTGTAAACCACTGTAATCAAAGTTATAAAATCTAAAAACTAAAAACTAACTAACCATCACGCCATTTCCCGCAGAGGTAGGCATAATATAAAATCTACATGTTTCAAAACCAATGGTTTCTTCGTCAGGATAAGGACATATAGATATTATAACATTGATTACAGTGGTTTACATAAAAGTTATTTGTTTCGTTTAAATATTATCTTCGGCTAATTTTTTTTTCCATATTATCGGCAGCTACTTTTTTTCATTGACCGCTTTTTTTCTGTGACTTGTTCATTTATATATTTTAATTTAGATTATTATTGTTATTTCCTTCTTCAATGATATATTACATTGATGGGAATAACCTTCAAAGTTAAAAAGAGAGTTACTCTTATAAAAAAGTTGAAATATTTATTTCTTCTTATATTTGTTTCTTCGTCGTATTATTAAAATGTGCTACAATGTTGTATTTACTACTCGGTGTCAGCTGAATTTCACCTGGCTGGAACACCAGGTGTATATGGTAAACCCTCCTTGGGTAATTTTTTTTATTACCCATGTATTTATGCGGGTTACACGTAACCTAATCTATTCAGACGATACTTAAAAGAATTCGAAATCTACTCTTTTACAAACGGTAAACTATTTTAGGAAACTACGCTTTTTGACCAGCGGCTGAGAATAAAAGTTTAAAAATGCTTGCAACTGCACGGGGAGGTTCCGATGAGAAAAATCGATTATTCCCCGTATCAATTTTTAAATATTCAAAATTTAATATCGATTTATTTCATTCAAGATTTGCTTTAATATATACCTACATTCAAGTAAGCAATAAAAATGCTCAAAGCGCACTATGTTAAATTATTAAATATCGTGTACTACTTGTAAGTATTTTTTGATCATAAGTATTTATGATTTTTCAAGAATGTCTAAACAAAATAAGTGTGTAAAAAAAGCTGAAATATTTTAGTTTGTAAGACTTAAATAAATAGAAAACTGACGTATTTTCGCCACAAAACACGTTCCAGAATTTATTTTTTAATTATTTTAATTGAACTAAAATTAAAATTCTAAAAAGTTTGTATACTAGATTATGTATTGATTTATTTTTTCTGTATGATTATACGATTTGAAATTTGTGTTGTATAATACAATATATCGTTTGAAAATTTAACAAATCTGCCAACGACCAACGGTATAACCTTAGTATATTAAAAATAAACTTTTTTTTTTCAAAATTTAAAAAATGCGTTTACCAGATAAAATAACAATCTTTCAAAATCAATTTATGTTTTTTTGTTAGAAAGAGTCAATACGTCTAGAATTTGATTTAAAATTGACTAGTTTTCTGTTCTCTGAAAATACCTTCTTAAATTTGTATTTCTTTTGATAATAATTTTGACGGGAAATATTTTGTGATTTGATACTAACGGTGTTCATTCTTATTTGTTAACTAAAAAACATAATTGTGTGTAAAGAAAACTAGCATTATTAGAACATTATTTATAAACGTAGAAGTAAAAGACAGATTTTTTTAACCTCGTTTTAATTTACTTAATCTGGTTTTTGTGTTGTGTACACGCTGGCATTTTATAATCATTTAATGTAAATAAAAACTCTTTTTTTTAATCCTAGTCTCGACAATAACCCTTTCTCGCGTGTTTTATCTATAAATACATTATTATGTTGAAGATTATCGAAATTTGTTTAACATTTAATACCCAAACTGATACGACAAGATTAAAGGCGGATTAAATTGGTTATATTAGGTCAATTAATAATCCTAACGTCGTTAAATATCTGAGAAAACGCCGAGATAATATACTATATCTATATTATTAAAACGCTAACGTCTGTCTTGCACACTCGCGCATAGGTACGCATTGTATACGAGATACAAACGGAAGTGCTGCCATCTACAATATTCAAATAGAACTAGAAGTTTTCATATTATAGTTTTCGAGGTTTTTACCTGCTAGTTGACTACTGTTATCTTATTAGGTATTGCCTACAAGTTAATTAAGGGGAACGGCTGCTTTTTTACAGAAAACTTAAACTTGAATTGTGTTTCAAAACCTTCCATACGTAGATAATTGAAAAAATACATTATTATGAATTTTTGGATAACTTATCTGTAAGCTCCTAAACTTTTATAAAAATTATTTATAAATATTTTATTTGTTTGTGCATTGGGTATTTCTATCATTTTTCTACGTAAATTTTTTTTTCTATTCTTTTTCCCTGTTTACCTGAAATGAAAATGTATGTAAATGTTTAATTTTTATGTTAATCCGTGAGATATAGTTAGGGTGCTGGCGAATTCTTTAGTTACTACCATAAATTGTCTTGGTAATTAGTAATTAATTATAATTACTAATTACTGTCTGTATATTTGTTACTTCCAAATAAAGAAATAAAAATAAAACAAATTGTCAATAAAACAAAACAGGCATCTTTGGAAATTGTTTGTGAGTTAATGACAATAATAAAATAAAAAACATTTTCTCTATTGTTTACAATTATGATGAAATATAAAATAAAAATAATAAATATGTTTAAAAGAGCATTTTGATGTGCGTAACTTCAAATTACATTCGACAGAGTAACGTTTTAAATACAAATATGTCGTATATAAATAGTGCTACACCAAAAATTGCAATTTTTACTACTTTTATTTTTTTTTTTTATTTATTAACATTAACTATTTAACTACATTATATTTCAATGAACTAAAATTATGGTTTGATAAAAACCTATTGACTTTAAATTCTAAAAAAACATTTGTTTTACCATTTTTAATTAAAAAACAAGAAACACCCAAAGAAATAAACATAATAATCCACTCTGTAACAAATACAAAAAACCACAAATGCAGTATATTATGTACAAAAATAGAAAGCAAGACCGATATTAAATACCTTGGCATAACAACAGACCAACGTTGAAAATGGTCCCCACATATAAATATTCTGAACGACAGAGTAAGGAAACTAACATATATATTTAGATGTTAAAGAGATATTTTAAACGAAAAATTACTTAGAACCACATACTTCGCGTTTTGTCTATCAATTATACAATACGGCATTATAGGATGGGGCGGTACATATAAAAATCAATCACAAACAATTTACATATCACATAAACTAATAATAAAAACCATTTTAAAAAACCCTACTCATATTCGTCAAAACTCTTATTCAAAGAATTTAAGGTCAGAAAATAAGGTGAATTATACTTCTACCATGCAACATTAGAAATTTATAAAGATAATATTCAAAATAAAACTGCACCCTTTAAAAATAACAAAAATCTTAGACAAACATCAATACTTCCTACTCCAAAATGTAAAAAAAAACAATAGTACAATTAAATCATAAATATCTCGGAGTAAAATTCTTTCATTCATTACCAGAAAAAAATTGAAACATGAATACCAATATAAAAGAATTTAAAACTCACCTTAAAAATCATACTCAAAACCTGAACTAAATCATATCAAATAAAAATTATATAATAACACCCCCCCCCCCCCCCCCATACACACAAGCCCTGCTTTTTTTATGGGGGTACATCAAACATATAAATTATAGAATTAATTAGTGTATAAAATGCATGTGTAATTTATGTATCTTTTTTGAA
The DNA here is from genome assembly GCA_951813805.1 of Limnephilus auricula. Classification (NCBI taxonomy): domain Eukaryota; kingdom Metazoa; phylum Arthropoda; class Insecta; order Trichoptera; family Limnephilidae; genus Limnephilus; species Limnephilus auricula. The sequence goes on from OX638401.1 coordinate 9,192,253, forward strand.
TTAATTATAAAAAATAAAAATAAATTTAAAAAAATGTCAAAGTTTCCTCCAAAATCATGCAAAATAGAATTTTTTAAAGACCTATATTATATAGCTATATCTTAACTTAAGAGGATACCCGGCAGTGATTTTTCCATACAAACGTATTCCCTATTTATCTCTCTGGATTTTAACCCTAGAGAAAATATTGTTTTTGCATAAAATAGATATCAACTACTAGCGTGTCGGTACTTTTTGTTTTTTTTGATAAGTTACTTTTTATAGAAGTTATGACCTTCCAAAAATCAATAAAATTGACTGGTTTAAACGCCGTCAAAAGATGTTCAGTATACAAACCAGACAATGTTTTTTTAAAAAAAGCAAAACGTACAGACATAGAATAGTTTTTTCTTATGTAGTTGGTAAAAAAAAAATTGAAAATCAGTCCACTTTTGGAGGAGAAAAGTGGGGAATACAAAATCTCCATTTTAGTTAGGCGTCAGTGCATTGTCCCTTTCGCTCAATATCCGGTGGAGTAAGAGCAACAGTGACAGCAATATTTTAGTAAAATCTATTTCTGCACCACCGGGTATCATCTTAAAACAACAATAAAGCACATTTCTGTATTTTGTATTTAGTATCTCTTTTCACTAAAGAAGTAAATATTCAGTATAGTTGGGTATTTTAGCGTCAAATCCAAATTGATATTTTGTATGAAAAAGGCCGCCCAGCCGTTCCTCTAAGTATTTTGCGACGTATTGTAGACTCCATTTTTTTAAAATAAATAACTGTCAATTTTTTCTGAGATTGCTGGATTCATTATTTAAGCTTAATTTGAAGGCCGTCAAATTTTTAAATTCATAATAATAACGTATTTTTTTCATTTATCTTTATGGCAGGTATTGAAACATATTTGCTTTGGCATCCAGAAATTCGACGTACATGTGACGATATGTTATTATCGCAGCATACTACGTGCGTAGATCTTCAAATAGAAGGAGAATTATGATAGTACCTCCCTGTCAAAAACAATCACAATCAATAAAGAAAATATTTAAAATTTATTTTTATTTACCAAGCCTTTATGTATTTATAATAAGTGATTTTAAATTTATGTATTTATAATAAGGGATTTTAAATTTATGTATTTATGACAAATGGTTTTTTTTTTATTATTTTCGTTTTCTATATGAAAGACACATCCGCCGCCCGTTATTTAATCACCCTCGTATAATTTTCGTTATTAATTTTCAGTGATAGTATTCAGTCGATTAAACCAAAACTAAACGCCGAAAACCACATTATTTTTCAATATTTAACTAATTATTTCATGTAGGTATTATTTACCTCAAAATTTTGTATTATTAAGCCACTCTATATTATTATTTTTACGCTGTCTACAATTGAAAAACTTGTTTCTTTTTTTTGTTTTCGTTTTCTTTTTTCCTATGATATGTTATTTTTACTTAAATGTACCTTTATACCTGCCATTTATATAATGTTAATTTCTTTAAGCTTATCTTTTTTATCTAAACATTGTGTCTCTGTATCATACACATATCATGTAAACGCCCATGAAAGGCGTTGAAAATAAATAAATAAATTCATAAATAAATAATATTTAAAAACAGTAACACTTCCACATACATAATACACAAACACTTCTCCTCAATATACACATCTGTCCTGATGATGAACACTGTAACGCTGTCCGAAACGTTGGCTAAAGGAGGAAGCGCAACGTGGCATAATAATCCAAAAATGATTCAAGATAATACTTTTGCCGTGAAAATCTCACATCATATTCATTTGTTAATTCGTCGCCACCAATGAATGCGCAATGAAGGAACGAATTTTCATAACATAACCAACCTATAATTATTTAATTCCATTGGCATCAAAGGCTACCTTGAAAAGAAATTGATTATACAATACTTACATATTATATAATAGTACCTCTAATCACGCCGTTAATAGCTATGCTGCTATTCATTTATATACAAGTTATTTCAGTTATGACGTTATGAAACAATAGTTCTTCTGAGAGCTGACTGAATTAAATTATAAAATAAAAGATAGTATTAGGTACATGTATTATGTGATGTATATGGTGTCCGGTAGTAATATGTACAAACGAGAAACTAGTGAATCAACATCACATTTGGAGGCGATTTTGTGGTAGGTACTTACAACTTTCGTTTACGAGAAAAACGAGTCCAAAGTCAGATTTTTTAAGTCAAATTTGAATGAAGGCGACCGCTAGGGTGTTACTACCGGGTGTTTATTGTATTTTAAAACGCATCGAGGCGTGGACCCAGCTCCTGAAGTTATTTATCCCTTTGGTTGACGATAAATATGAAATTTCCCCCTACGTCGCTTTTTCGTGTCTTTGTGGATGTATTACACTATTCATATTCACTCTCTTACCACATAGGTACAGACCCTATACATGTATGGGGTATAGGTCTAGCAAGTTAAGTTAGTTTCATCACAGTTCTCATACAGATGAAAAAATTTCCTACAGCGTGTTTCGTTTTAGGCTTTTATTTAAAAAAAATCATTTAATGATTATTTCGCAATTGAGAATTCGAGACCAAAATGTGTTGAAGTCGGTTACATAAAACTTATTTTATTTAATAATGTGGGGAATTCGCAATTTTGTACCTACATCTTTTTTATATCTATATAGGGTATAAATATAGGTACATATATTTATACCTTATATAAGCTACACATTTAATATAAATTAAACATTCAATTTTTATTTAACCTTTCTGATTACAAAACTATATTTTTCAAATATAAATTGTGTAATACACCTTTCAAAATGATAGTACCGGTATTTTAAATTTAAAACGCTCATACGTCTCCAAATCACGATTAAGTGGCATAGCACGAACTCCTTCAATAAAATTTGGTATAATTTTATCAACCTGTTTTCCTGTAGATTTTTGGCCCCCCAAACTCAATGCGCCATGGGCCTCCTTCACAATTTACTGTAGAATATGTCAAAAAATACTTGTATTAATCTGAATATGTCTCATTTTTCCAGAAGAGCACAGCACAAGCACAGAAGATGACCCTGGAAAGCAGCCGGTGGACGCCATACAGCGGTCGATCGGTTCCATGGGCAAGTACCAGATCTGCCTCTGCCTGGCCGTCTTCCTCACCAAGTTCCCGGTGGCCTTCCATCAGCTCGGCATAGTCTTCCTGGCGCCCCCTGTCACCTTTACCTGCCTCGATGGGGGCCTCAATGAGACCAACAAGTGTCCCTGTGATGAGCCCCTCTACGACACACATATCTTTCAGGAAACCATCATTATGGAGTGGGACTTAATCTGCGAAAAGAAATTCCTGGCTGACTTCACGCAGACCATTTTGATGTTGGGTATCCTCGTAGGAAGTGTTGTTTTTGGATCTGTTTCAGACAGGTTAGTTATTCACTTATATCACTGTCCTTTTTTACATTAACTCCACACAGGAGGCCCTGAGGAAAATTATTTCCCTCAGTGCCTATGTCATCTAAGATGCGGCACGTTCCAGAGTGGAAGATACTCTCAGTATCGCCCTGGTGTAAGACCATTATTCAGAATTGAAACGTGGCTTAATAATGGCTTTAGCCGTGTTTAGTGACTAGATCAGAATAGCCTGGTACTTCTCCACCTTCCTCTTCCCCATCTCCTTACCTTCCCCACTCACCTTCAGCCTCACAACAGACCCCAATTGGGAATGCCATAATCTCACTGGCTCTAGACGGGAGCAGTTGGGACTCGTGTGAGGTATTTATTCTCTTTAAAAAATAAATATAAATGCTGTATGGAGGGAAATCCTGCTTTAACTCGATCGTTTTGCGCTTCGTCTGTCTGCTGTTTGCTTACGTTCTTCGTTCTGCTTACGTTTCATGATGGTGGCCATTTTTATGGTTCAGTAAAGAATCTTTTTCAAGTATGAAATCGTCGTATTTATTTGGAATTTACGCTTTTTTTCAAAACTATGCTAGTTCAAAAAAGTTTAAAAAAAGAAATCATTAATATAGTAGCGTTTCTTTATACAAGTTGATAATTCCATCATTGAAATAATAAAAAGCGTCGCTTAAAGTTATATGTAACTATAGTTTATAATTAAGTGGGGAGATATGTACGAACCTACTGACAAATCTTACGATTTCAGAGGTAAGAAAAAAATCTTTTTTCATTTAATACATCACATAAAATTAGAATCATATTTTTTGGATGCGATGTCTACACGGAGAAAAATGTTATTCTAAAATACGATCATTTTATTCGTAAAAATGGTTAAAAGCGGGACTGAAGTTCTTACGAACAAATTAACAGGTTTTCAATGTTTATTGGCGGGAACATGTAAGAATAATGTGTTGGTATATATAATTTCGTACGTATACCAACAAATTATTCTTACATTTTCCCGCCAATAAACATTGAAAAACTGTTAATTTGTTCGTAAGAACTTCAGTCCCGTTTTTAACCGTTTTTACGAATAAAATGACAGTATTTTAGAATTAAAATTTTCACCGTGTACTGTTCACAGAACTAGTAGTTTTAATTCAGATAAAACCATTATGCGCTTGTAAATTGTTATACCTAGTTTTTTATTACATTTTATAAAATTAGAACTTGCAACATCTTTGATGAAACTCGGGTATGGTGAGGAAAGGATTTTTAATTAGAATTTATGAAACCGGATAGACAACATGTTTGCTTTACTACATTTAGGTCTATAGCTATCACTTTTGTGGTGGAAAAGCCTTAAACTAATACGAGATTTTCCTTAAAACGACAGTCACGATATGATAATTTATAATTGATTCTGAAAAAATTGTAAACGTGTTTGTAAACAGTGTGTAAACATGGCTTTTATGGTGCCATATGTAACCTAAGTATGTTATGTTAATTGGTACATACTACCTACATACCTTGGGTAATAGTATTTGTTTGTTCGTTTATCCTTCTTTCATGTCGCAACGGAGCGACTGATCGACGTGGTTTTTTGCACAAGGACTACTTTTCATCCCGGAAAAATATTTAATTTCCATGGGAAAATTCTTTGTACAGTTATATCTCCCCAATAAGATATTTCCACAATTTTTTATTATTTAAAAAAATTAAGCAAAAAAATTACGATTATTATGGCATTTTTATTTTATTTTTATGTTGACGAATACATTTTCTGCAGCGAGTCTAAGTTGCCCATTTTTATAATCCCACCAAAACGGCATTTTCGACGTGTGTTCGTTGTCGTCGTTCTACTTTATTTGATGACGTGCGTACGAAGCGTCGTTGGCAATCACGGGCCATTTTGGTCTCGTAGATTTTTGAGCGTTTTTTAAATGAATAAATTTGAATGAAAACGTAAAAAATAAACATTTTTAATACGATGATTAAAATCAGAAAAATGATCTTTAAATATTCCATACATTTTCATCAGAATCCCTCGTTGGTGAAAATATCCTATTCCACACGTGCGAAAGCTAATATGTAAAATTTAGGTACATAATTATAATTAATATAATATAAGTTAGAACCTATGCTCATAATATGGCGTTTGCATTCATTTGACAAACTTCTTCATATAGGTAAATCAATTTTACTGTTAATATTGAAGACGATTTTGTGAAGAATTTGAAGTTTGTTTTGTAAACTCAATCATTTTTAATAACCGTAACTAACTAAATACTTTCACCTCTTTTTTACTTTTGCTGACATTCTTTCCTCATTGCCATCCACTTTTTTACGACCTTTGCGACTTTGATAAACTTGATTGTCTTTGCGACGTACATAATCTTACGATGACTTTATCCTCAAATACATCCTTAAATTTAATCCCTTCAGATATTATCAATAAATGATACATTTATTAGCATTATTTACCTACTTTTACAACTTAAGTTTCAGCCTAAGAAGTTCTTTCGTAGTCTTCGGGAACCACGTAATCTTTCCATGGTAACATTGTCAATAAATTTTCGGGTTCCCTTTCGACAAAATCTTTTTTACATTTTTTCATGTTTTTTTTTAATTATTTTAGGCGGCCGACAAGATTTTCTTGTAGCCTTTGGGACCTAAAAAATCTTTCAATGATTTCTTGATCAACTAAATTCTCGAGATAATATAAACACAATCACATTAACTTAACTATTTCAAATATTTCAGATTCGGCCGAAGAGGCCCTCTCGTAGGTGCCGTAATCCTCCAAATCATATCAGGAGTCGGTGCATCCATGGCGCCAGAATACTGGTCCTTCACAATCCTACGCTTCATCCTCGGAGCAGCCACCGGAGGCACCATGGTGGTAGGATACGTCCTGACCATGGAGTTCATGGGCAAGGAGTACAGAGAGCCCGTGTCGGCGCTGTACCAACTGCCCTTCAACATCGGGCATCTGATACTGGCGGGGTTGGGCTACTACTTCAGGACCTGGTCGAGCCTGCAGCTGGCACTGTCTATACCCTCTGCGCTGATGCTGATGTACTACTGGGTGCTGCCGGAGTCCCCCCGGTGGCTGATGGCCGTTGGAGAAACTGAACGAGCGGTGACGACCATGGAAAAAGCAGCTAAAGTGTAAGACCACTCTTTAATGACTTTATTTGTGTTTTACCATTTGTGAAACTTTTATAATGAGTTTGTTAACTACCCGGGGTCGAGCGTCACATCCTTTACTTGGGAGTTTCTGCTGTTTCCGAAATAAGACAGATTTTCTAATATCTTAACATAGTTATTTGCTTTTAAACCTCCTTTATTTTTTTCTGCTACTTCCTACGATTTTATTTTGTTGCAGTCGTTTCACTCTCCGAAACCATATTGACATAGTTTTTCCCTTATAATACGCCTACCTCGTAATAATTTGAACATGGTGATTTTTCCATACAAATGTATTCCCTACTTATCTCTCTGGATTTTAACCCTAGAGAAAATATTGTTTTTACATAAGATATACATCATCTACTTGCGTAAGTACGTGTCGGTACTTTTTTTTTTTTTTGATAAGTTACTTTTTATAGATGTTATGACCTTCCAAAAATCAATCAAATTGACTGGTTTAAACGCCGTCAAAAGACGTTCAGTTTACAAATTAGACAATGTTGACATAGAATAGTTTTTTCTTATGTAGTTGGTAAAAAAAAATTGAAAAAATCAGTCCACTTTTGGAGGAGAAAAGTTTGGAATACAAAACCTCGATCTCAGTTAGGTATTAGTAGCCCGAGGTGCATTGTCCCTTTCACTCAATATCCGGTGGAGTAAGAGCAACAGTGACAGCAACAATTTAGTAAAATCTATTTTTCAAATTTCTCCACCACCGGGTTTCATCTTAATAATGCTGAATTATTATCATAATAGCAAAATTATATTTACAATATAAGTACAGAGCCATGAATACAAAGTGGTTATTGAGTAAACGTGTGCACTGCAAACTGCAAGCAGATCTAAACCTGTTTTCACATCATTGACTCGTGATTTGTACCTACCTACTATCTAATTTACGCTTAACTCCCAAATTTCCGCAATGAATTTCATGGAAAAGTGAAATAAGAGTTCTACCTTGTATATAAAATTTTTCTTTTTTTTCCAGGAACAAGCTTCCCACAGAAAACATTGCAGCCAGAATGAATGAATATCAAAACACCAGAACCAAAGATCAGATGCAGAAAGGAAACCTTTTAGACTTATTCAGAACACCAAACATCCGCAAAAACACCATCTGCATGTCCATCAACTGGCTTGTCTGCGGCTTCGGGTACTTTGGAGTCTCACAATACATCGGCAAACTGGCAGGAGACATCTTCGTGAATGTCGCTATATCTGCATTAGTTACCATTCCAGGAACTTTGATATCGATTCCACTCATGAAGAGAATGGGCAGAAAGACATTGATGATTGCGACGCTCCTCCTTACGTCCGCTTGCTTATTCGCTATTGCAATTATCCCTAAGTCAGCCAACATCGGACAGGTTATCTTAGCTTGCATAGGAGATGTTATGATGTTCATAGCTTTTATTGTTGTTTATCTTTACGCATCAGAGATGTTCCCAACTGTTGTGAGAAACGCGGGGATAGGATTATGCTCCATGTTGGCAAGAGTTGGATCAATGGCTGCTCCCTTCGTAGCAGGAATGGGGGCACAAGCGGAATGGCTTCCCCCAATAATATTTGGAATTGTTCCACTAGTTGGGGCCGGGTTATGTCTCCTGATGCCAGAGACAAAGGGGTGCCAGCTTCTCAACACCATCGAAGAGGGAGAGAACTTCGGGAAGAAGAGGAGGAACTCAACAGCCATGAATGAACTAAAGCCATCACTAAGACAAGCTAATTCTAGCTAGGATGTTAAATTATTCTCTGTGATCAACAAAAACGCTTATTACCTCTAAAAGTAATGACACCATTTTTTTATATTAAAAATAAAATAAAAATAAAGATGTATTTATTTTTATATGATATTATCACGCATCTCCCCATAATACCCAAGCAATCAGTAAATTATCCCTACCTCATTAAAAAAATATATATAAATTGACAAGACCATTTTATTTTTAAATACATTTACGGCAATGAACCCAAAAGCGCCTGTAGCTGGTTAAAATTTGGCACATTCGAATTTGAAAAAATGTGTGGGTACAGCGTTAGCGCCTCAGCCCACTGAGTCAACTGAAAACTCTCAACTGCCAACTGTCTTTGTATGACAATGTGATGGCCTGCACACTACACAATCACTCAAACACCCGTTGTCAATAGTAAGGCAAGCGGTGACTTGCTTTGCTGATTACACTGGCCGGCCGTTGCTAGTTGCCAGCTGTCAGCTGATTGTTCTTCGTCTATGGTTAAACAAGCTTTTTGACCAATCAAGACAGAGAACACAGCCGGTTTTAGTTGGTTTTCAGTTGCCTCGTCAGCGGAGCGCCTTACTCTAGGCAAGTGCTACTTTTGTTTTCGGAAATTCCTCATCAAAACGATTAAATAAAATTGTAATCACATCAAATTAATAACTTAATCTCATGAGTAGGTATGCTTATGTACAGTGTACAACTTTTGTCTTATAAAAATAGATAACATGATAGAGAAAAAAGAACACAACATTCAAAATGAATATTGTGTTCAGACTGAATTATTTTTGTTTATACCTTTTTCTACAATGACGGACAACAGCTTTAATTTGTATATTACATAAAATTTTGCATTGTTCTTAATAAGTGGAAAGAATAAAGTTGATTTTCATTATATCCATACCGACAGCTTTTTAGAAATATGCCACCTAAGCCAGGTAAGCCAAAAACTTCTCCAATATCTTGTATTTGTTCCATCTGGTCACATTGTGAAATGACAGTAGGTTTATGCGCAATGTCCGTAGTTACAAGATGGTTTTTTGATTCTTAGAAAAATCAACTGCAAATCATGGAAAAATCGAAATGAAAATAGGGTTTGGATGAAAATCACCCCTCTCCACAGCGATTAACAATCAAAATAACCACTCTCCACAAAAGCCAATCACAAGCCTGAATTCAAAATAAATTCAACATGACAAATGAACACATTATTACAAAATTTTTTATTATAATATTTCACTTTGAATTATACTTTTTAACATTTTAATAAAAAATCACACGAAGAATGCGAAGCATTCTTTGATTGGTTTTTTGTCATTTACAGAAAACAATACTTTTGGAGAGTGGCGTTTTTGCTTCTAAGGCCTTCAATATACTAGTGTATGTTCAAAATATTTCTTGTCGAAACTTTCTTATGCTGCGTGTACACACACGAGCCAAACTGCCGAGCCGATCCATGACTTATGGGAAATGAACGAAGTAACAGTTGCTTCATTCCTTTTATAGTTTTATTCATTTCATAATTCATAGCACGACTCGCGGTTTAGTTCACAAATTTACTCGTATATGCAGAATTAGAATGTTAAAAAGGACATTTCGAAAAGCGGTGTGACATTTCAAACAGATAAAATTATTAGACGATGGTAAGATAAGATTGATTTTTTTTTTAAATTTTCTTTATTCATTTTCTTTGTTACAGGTTTATTTTACATGGCTTTTTGACTACCAAGCTAGGCAAATGCCCGTATCATTAGATAATTTATGAAATAAAAATTGTATCAGATAATAATGAGAAGTAAGTAAGTATTTAAATGTCCTGAAGTCGAAAATCGTTAGATTTCCTACGTACTTAAACTAGCTTTACAAATTATTTTTTTGTATTTTGAAAGTGTGTTAAGTATTTTTAAATCCCTCCCAAAAATAGACGTGGATTCTGATTTCGAATTTTTCAATCGAGATCACCTAAAATAATAGGGTAAAAAATACAAATCATCCGTTTTTTAACGAAATAGCTATCCACACTTTTAGAGCTCCGTATAGGAGAATCTGGGGAAAACAATTTCCCTTAGGGCCTGTGTGACCTTTGGGGATACTGTGTGGGAGTTTTCTTAGGTAAAGGAAGGAGAGGAAGTTCTGAGAAGGAAAAAGGTAGGAATCTGGGGGTCAGTGTATCCATCGTATACATCCATTCCTTCCACTGCGCTGCAAGGCATGTGCAAATGGTTCGAAAGAGTGACAAGATCGGCCAAAGGGTCTCCCTCAAAAAGTCTCTCCCGCCCCGCAATAAGTGGGCAAACACATCCGCAGCTGAGACTTAGATGGTGACCGGACAACTCAACAATGTGCAACTTCATAATAAAATAATTGGTTAAATAGGTTACGTTAGTTGAGGTTACTAATTAGGACTATTTAATTTATTTTTTCAAATGAATTTTAAAATACCACTTTGTTGAAATGTCGTGGAGCCGACTTAGACAAACCTCACCCCCTGAAACTGGTCACCAGAGTAGCGAACCATTTGGGATGACCTGTGGGGGGGGTGTTGGTTATCCAATAAATGGTTCCCGGGGTGGCGGTACACATACCTGCCTCCCAAATTGACTTGGCAGTGTAGTTGTGGTTACTGGGAATGTGGTACAAATAAATAATATGTTTGTTTTGTTTTAAAGAGGAGGGCGCTGTTCCTGCCCCGGCCCCGGTAGACGATGATCCCATACAAAATGCCATGGGCTCATTGGGAAGGTACCAAATATTTGTATGCTTCCTGGTCTTTTTGACAAAGTTCCCAGTGGCCTTCCATCAGATGAGCATCATCTTCTTCACGCCTCCAGTCAGCTACACTTGCAAGGACGAAGGGTCGTCGAATGGCCGTGATGTCTGTCCGTGCAAGAATCCTGAATATGACAAGAGCGTGTTCACTGAAACGATCACAATGTCTTGGAACCTGATATGCGATAGGAAATACCTCGCGTCATTGACCCAAACTTTCTTCATGGGGGGTATGTTGGTCGGGAGTATCGTTTTTGGAGCCTTGGCTGATAGGTAAGATTACTTATTTTACGTAATATTAAAAGACGACCATCCAACAGTCACCTTCCATCGGACCGCCTGTCAATTCAGTTCTGAAACAGTCACTAGCTAGCAGTGAAAAACCCGCTCCGCTGCTTTTCGATCTGCTTCGCCCAGTTTAAGTGTTGGTGACTATTTATAAGGCATCACCCTTTTAAAAAACTAACTACTATTTACATTAAACTACAGAATACTTATATTTAATAAGTAGATATATAATAGTAGACATTCTTACATTAAGACCGTGAATAATGAGAGAAACACTCTTCACCCCAACATAAATCTTCTTATTATTGAATGAAAGCGAAAAAATGTTTCTTCTTCTTCATGCTTTTTTCCTTAAATATAGTATTATAGATGACGCTACTTCTGTTTGCAAATCGCATGTGAGCGAGTGGTAAGTGTGCATATTACGGCAGCAGCTCCATGGAAAAGGGCACGTTCACGGACGGGTCAGAATGGTTTCCATACAGTGATTTTAGAGATTTACTCGGAGTCGGGTTCCTTAATTTGAACCGTACGGGCATTACCGTATTAATATACTTCGATACACCAAAACAATTAAAGCATTGCATAAAGTATGATACTTTTCCTCACCCACACTGCGGATTGCATCCTTGCATGGAAACATTTCACCTACTTATTTTTTGGCTCATTGTTTAGTGATGGATGTCTTCAAGTATACATCTCACCATCTTCGGTTGTTTCCCTTATCCTATTCAAGTGGGGGACCCATCACGACAAGGGTCCTACAACTTGGACCCTGGGACGTATATTCTCATCTCGTTCCTTCAGATTTCGTAACCATGTGTAAGAGAGTACATGGCGATACACTGATTTCTACATTGAAACCTTCGTCTTGAAATTGCATTAGGAATTTTATTTAAATACCTTTACTTTATTGTTTCTTTTTACTTTTTAGGTTTGGCCGCAGAATTCCTTTGGTAATTGCTGTCATCCTGCAGCTCCTTTCCGGAGTGGGCGCTGCAGTGGCTCCGGAATATTGGTCTTTCACGATGTTGAGATTTCTTCTCGGAGCGGCCACCAGCGCCACCATGGTTGTTGGATACGTGATAATCGTGGAGTGTATCGGTAAAGAGTACAGACAAACCATGTCCGCCCTGTACCAGCTGCCATTGAACGTTGGGCATCTCATGTTGCCTGGCTTTGCGTATTTCCTCAGAGACTGGAAAAGCCTTCAACTTGCGCTGGCTCTACCTTCCATTGTATTACTTAGCTACATCTGTTTTCTGGATGAATCTCCACGGTGGTTGTTAGCAACTGGGCAAACTGAAAGGGCCATTCCGATCATTGTGAAGGCCGCAAAATGGTAGGATCATTTTTTTTCTTACGATGAAATATATAGGTATACAGGAAGTTAAGAGACATATCCGACTTATTGAACCAGGGATCCCTGAGGTTATTTTGAGTAAAAAATGTGGATTATATTTGGTGTCAGGCGTTTTTTTTTTGAATCAGTATATAGGTATTGGACACTTATGCCTTGTTCTGACTGGGAGAGTATTTTAGTCGAGTAGCTAATATATTAGTAACTAAACGTGTCCGAACACCACAATTTTATTTTGACCAGCGGCAACATGTGTAAGAAGAAAAAATATTTTAAAAAAAAATTACATCGGAAGCCATAATTTTATTTAAATTTGTGTACTCATTTAGTAAGTCAGGTAGGTACGTGTATCAACATCTTGTATATGTATTATCGGCACATTATAACATAATAATATGTTGATCTTAGGTATTATTATTAAAGGTATTATTGTAAGACTAGCAGGTGAAAACCATAATGTGATAACTTCAATAGTTCTATTTGAACATTATAGACGGCAGCACTTCCGGTTGTATCTCGTATGTTGAGTGAGATTATTATAAACAAGAATACAAATCCAAAGAAAACATACCTACTTGACTGAGTGTGTACGACAGACGTTAGGTTATTATTAATATTGATACAAATACAAAAAAAACATACCTACTTCGTTTCTCATTCGTATTTACATATGCATACCTACCTTTTTTGTCCTTTAAATAAGTTTTTTTATAACATGTTTCCCCTCAACAGACACGAGGTCTAAATAATAATATAAGTCAAATAGCTGTAAAAATATTTATCTTTTTAATGTTAGCTATGATTTCAGGAATAAACTCCCCACAGAAACTATCGAAGCAGACATAAATAAATATCAGGCAACTAAGTCTGCGACGCAAAACAAAAAGGGGACTCTTTTGGACTTATTTAAGACCCCAAATCTATGCAAGAATACAATAGTCATGAGTTTCGATTGGATGGTCTGCGGCCTTGGCTTTTATGGAGTCGCCCAGTACGTCGGAAAGTTAGGCGGTAATATATTTCTGAATGTCACCATCAGCGCAACGTGCACTATTCCTGGAACTTTGTTGTCAATCCCACTTATGAAGTGCATGGGCCGTAAACTATTGGTCATATCCACATTGGTAATAACCGCCTGCTGCATGTTCGCCATTGCAGCGGTTCCCGATTCTTTGAAGATTAGTCAGGTTGCATTCGCCTGCATAGCCTGTGCGGGATACTTCATTGTTTTTATTGTTGTTTACTTATATGCATCGGAGATCTTTCCAACTGTTGTAAGGAATGCGGGTATTGGGCTAGTTTCCATGCTGTGTAGAGTGGGCTCTATGGCTGCCCCGTTCGTGTCTGAAATGGGAAGCTTGGCATTTTGGATTCCTCCCTTCATATTTGGAATATTGCCTTTGATCGCTGCTGCCCTCTCTCTTTTGATGCCAGAAACGAAAGGGGTTCAGCTCTTGAACACCATCGAAGAAGGAGAAGCCTTGGGTAAGAAGAAGCCGTAACGTTCGAAGGCTTAGAGGAAAATAACAACTGTTTCAAATTATAAAATAATCCCATGATTTATGCATTAGCAATGAAGGAAACAGCATAATATTGTTTCTTCAAACATTAACAGAAGTATTATAATGTTGTAGTACGATTAGAAGATTCCGCCTTAGTGGGTTTCTCACTATCCTCCCAATAGCATATCTACACTAATAACAAATATTATTAAAAATAAAAATAAAATACTCGCAGTGGTTGGAAAACTCGGCCAACTTATCAAATATATAGACTCTATTCATGTGTTCGAGTACCGAATTATAAACTCCAACTTAATAAATAAATAAACCGCAAATCGTAAATCGAAAATATTCTATTATTAGTATTAGTGTAGATAAGCTATTGGGCGGGTGGTGAGAAACCCCCTTAGTATAATAATTTGTTTACAATGTTTTGTTACAGATAAAATAAAGATTTATTATATAAATATATTTTTATTCTGGTAATAAAATATTCTTTTTGACGTACCTAAATACATATAACACTATTATTATTATTATTATCTAATATTGGCATAGTAGTGGCAAAGGGCACGGAAAAAGCAGAGTAATAAACACTAAACAGTGAGCTCTATTGAGTGGGCGAAAGTACCCATTTGTAATAAAACACAGCAGGTTTTAAGTACAAACAGTGATATGCGCACAGGCAAACAATTTGTGTTGGGTAATCTAATGTGATTACCGCATTAGAGTCCCTGCCGAAAAACTGCCCGAAGCCAGTAGGACTGAGGTATGTCGTGAAATGGTCGTGAAGCTGCAAGAAGTTGAAATTAAAAAAATATTTTAAATAAGTACTCTTATCGATACTATGCCTTTAGAATAGATATCGATTTTTGTGGCCATCTCTAGAAGTAATCAGTTAATTTTTCATCTGTTGCTAAGTTCATTTCTATCGCGCCGTGACAGCTGTTGTCGGCGTTGTCGCCGCGTTTACTATTTTATTTCATCAAAGGTGGAGGTTTTGCGCAAATAAAATGGATTTGTTCAGTGAACATGCGGTTATGTTATTCATAATCATATTTATGTGGTTAGAATATCTTTGGGAAGTTTTCTTAAATATACGCCAGGTAAACAAACACCGATTTTTGCCGGACGTGTGCATTCCTCACCAATTTGAATTATCATGTTGACTCAAATGTCACCCAATAAATGCAAATGAGTTTTTTTACTCTTTCTAAAATTCATCACTCATTCCACCGATCTTTGAATAACTACTATTTAATAATTTATGTGTTTTGCCATCGTAGTTGATTCGGTAAATTTCAGTTGCAACTGATCACAAATTCATTCATTTACAAAGCATATTATTTTTTTGTTTTGTACTTCTATCGTACATTATAGTCTACTACCATGCGTAATGCATAATCAATCAATATAACCAACACAATACAATTTTAAAACTTATTTTTATAGTTATAATGGTGTTATTTACGTAACATTGTTTTTTTTTAGATAAATGTATACAAAAAGAGCACCAAAATACCCCAGGAGCTGCAAGGAGTTCTGGATAAAGATACATTTGAAAAGGCGCGAGTGTATGGATTGGATAAAGCTAACTTTGGGATGATAAAAGACTTCTTCTCAACAGTTATGAATACCGGCGTGATAGCTTGCGGCTGGATGGCCCTGCTGTGGAGCATGGGCCAGAGGACGGCCACTCAACTACACCTCCCCGTGGGGAATGAGATCGCCCTCAGCTGCTATTTCATGCTCATTGTAAACTTCTTCACTACACTCATAGATATACCATTCTCAATCTACCACACCTTTGTGCTTGAAGCCAAACACGGCTTCAACAAACAAACGCCTGCATTCTTTTTCAAAGACAGATTGAAAAGTTTCATCGTGGGACAAATAATTTCCCTCCCTCTTACATCCATCGCAGTTTACATAGTGCAAAGTGGAGGAGATATGTTCATCTTTTGGCTGTGGGTATTCTCGGGAGTCATGATTCTGCTGCTAGTGACCATTTATCCCGCTGTGATTGCGCCACTGTTTGACAAGTACAACCCTCTCCCTGACGGCCCCCTGAGGACATCCATCGAACAGTTGGCTGCTTCCTTGAAGTTCCCTCTCGGCCAACTTTATGTTGTGGAAGGTTCCAAGCGTTCCGCTCATAGCAATGCTTACTTCTACGGCCTGTTTGGTACGAAGCGCATAGTTCTATTCGATACATTATTGGAAAACTATCAAAAGATAGAAGATGAGGCGTCGGTAAAGAAAGAAGAATCTAAGCCGCTGATAGCTGAACCAGAAAAGAAGAAGAAGGGATGTTCTGATGCAGAGGTGCTAGCGGTGTTAGCGCACGAGCTGGGTCACTGGAGTCACGGCCACATCCATTTCAACTTAGTTATAATGCAGGTCAACCTGTTGCTGATGTTTGCTGCGTTCGGTTTAATGTTCCAATTCGCCCCTCTGTACCGAGCGCTGGGTTTCCCTGCCGGACAGCAGCCCATCCTTGTGGGGATGGTGGCCATCCTGCAGCTGGTCCTGGCTCCGTACAACGCGCTACTCACATTCCTGATGACCGTCCTCTCCCGTAGGTTTGAATTTCAGGCGGATAACTTTGCCATCAACCTGGGACATGCGCAAAACCTCAAGAAAGCCTTAATAAAATTGAACATTGATAATTTAGGATTCCCGATTTACGATCCTTTGTACTCGTCGTGGCATCACTCCCATCCCACACTGCTGCAGCGAATGGAGAAAATGGACAAGAAAAAGGAAAGATGAAGTTGCTAATTATTTAGCCATTCTTTAAATTCACTTTAACAAATTTACATCCCCCATATACACACCGCAGTCAACATAAAAATACCAGTTAGGATGACTGTAATAAATTTATTATTTATTGAACTTAATGCTCAAGTTTTACTTATTATACATATACATATTTAAATGCATTTCAGTTTATTTATACAGTTTTTTTGTGGTTATTATTTTTGAGTTTCAATCTGAAGAGTCCACAGATGTACAAATTAATATAATGTTCTGATGTACTAGTCAAATTCAAGAGTTAAATTTTCATGCACTTTTGAATTACACTACCAGTTCACAAATTACATAATAATTATTTAATTGACAATGTATTTTTTACCACCTATGTGATATTATTTTTTTGTAAGATTCATCAAACAGAATGACCATATTACGCATTTGAATAAAAATTAATTTCAATAAATGGGAATCAAACCTGCAGCTTCTAGACTCTAAATCAGATGTGTTACCATTACATCATGTAAGTCTTTTTTTATTATGCCTCACTTTTAAAAATAATTAACACTTTCAACTCACTCAAACCGTCCATAAAAAATTACGTAATAGATAACCACCGCAACTCATCTAGAGTAAAAGTGTTGAAAGCATAAGCTGTTAAAAACACGTTGATCGGTATATTGATTTCGGTCCTTTGCTTAAAGATTTTCAAAGGAAGAATTGTTTTCCGCTTCGAATGATGGTACATATTAGGGAGGTTTGTTTTTATGTATTTTCCAATCATTATATATACATATTAGCACTTTATGTTGGTGCAATAATGATATGCTCACTTGATTTGTATTCAGATACATTTTGAACACGTCATCCGTTGTAATTTTATACCTTAGTGTGTTTGAGTGTTATGTGAGTGAAAAAATCAATGTATTTATTTTTGTTATTTTTAAATAAATCTATTTGAAATTCGATTTTGTTTTCTTGAATTAATGCAAATCTTGGAAGTAGAAATTAACCGACAAACTCGCCAGATAGTCTCATTATCGATGACAATGCGTTCTATCAACTTTTGGTGGCTCACACGTATTTCTCTGAAATTGGCTTCTAGGCTTCTAGGCGGCCCAAGAAATTGCATGAAAACTGAAAGTTAATGTATTATAGTAAAATTCTTTTTGTTTTTATTACTAGTTAATTTTTTTATACTATGATAATTTAATCAATGAATAAATAAAGTTATCATAACCATTATCTCTTTAATTTATCAACAAGTGAAGTATATTGATAACGTCTGTAATTTTTTAAGATAACAATATATCGTGGGGTAATTACTACAACTAGGTAACTCCGAAATCAGCATTTTTGAGTTAACGCACAGTTAAAGCATTCTAAATTAACTAATAATTTTTTTGAGTTACACTCTAATATAAGCATAACTCTATTATCTCGTCCATGAATGCTACAAACAGAAAAATAACAACGCATTGGAATCGTCAACTAATTTATGTTTTTGTAATATATCTCCAAAAAACGGTGTCCATGAATTCTATAAGTAGGTAACTCTAGTTACCACAGGTGTTTTTCCATGTTTCAATTAGGCAACTACATAGGTTTAGCTAAAATTCGTGGAATTGCAGTTGTTTTCGTTGCATTTTTTGTATGTAACAACTAGGTAGGTCATTCCATTTGTAAATAGATACATAAAAAAATGATAAGCCATTTCCAAAATATAAGTATTAGGCGCTCCGCCCACTGAGGCAACTGAAAACCAACTAAAACCGGCTTTTTCTCTGTCTTGATTGGTCAAAAAGTTTGTTTAACCATAGACGAACTACGAGACAGCTGACAGCTAGCAACTAGAAATGGCCGCCCAGGGCAATGAGCAGTGACAGTCGCAAGTCATCACTTGCGTTACTATTGACAACGGGGTTTTGTGTGATTGTGTAGTGTGCGGGCCATCACATTGTCATACAAAGACAGTTGGCAGTTGAGAGTTTTCAGTTGCCTGAGTGGGCGGAGGCGCGTACGGTTCCCAACACACAATTCTACGATTTAACCATACTTATCAGAATAAATACACAACAACTGATTTATCTAATGTAGAGTTACCTATTACCCCTAGATATAAATTATGACATATTTTTATGCATATCTATGACACACACATTCCCAGAAGCAATATTTCTTGTAATATTTAAAAGGAAATATTAAAAAATTATACAAATAAATTTTATGTTCATGTAAAAATGTTTGATATTTATTGTAATTATTCAGTTGATAAAGTCATTTGACTTTTGATTTTGACATGTTATGCTGCATATACATTTTTTAATTAAAGGGCGAACCAAAACGAATTATGAAAAAGGATCGAAGCAACCGTAAGTGGCGTTTCGCATCGTTGGCTTCGTTCCTTTCCCATAATTCATGTATCAGCTCGCGTTTCGGTTCGCATATGTATACGTAGACTTATATTGTTTATACATATAAGGAAATTACATTATTCAAATTATAATCATTTCTAAACAACAGTTTAAGTTTCATTGTGGGCAACCCGGGGGTTTATTTTATTTTCATTTATTTACATAGTTTTCTTTTACCCGCCTCTCCAAAGTCTGTTCCGAGGAAAACAGTAAATACTATATATTACATTAAATCAGTTTTTTTATTTCAATAACCTTCCTAATTCGTACAATAAATGTTTATTGCGGTATGTGGGGAGGTTAGTGCAGTCCCACACAATCCATAAAGATTCACACAAATTTTAATTTTACACACTCGTTAATATAATATGGTAAATGGTTGTTTATCAGTTGTGTAAAATGTAACAAACATTTTTATTAGTAAGGGTCAAATGTAAATTATTCTGTTTTGAAAATAATATTTGCTGAGAAAATTATTCGATATTGTCTTCAATGTCTGAATTTTGTAATGTTTTCAGTTGAATTGTTTTCTTTGACTTGACGTGTTGGGTATTTCTGAAAAAGATATACATACAATCTGTTAAAACCAGTTAAATTGTACATTTATTATGTTGAGATAATACTATCAGGTATTTGCTAACCATTATTTCATATTTATAAAGAGCATTAACGTTGTGGCTCGCCATAATTTACAATAAAACACAAAAATTTGTTACAGACTTTTTTTTAATTTATTCAAACTCTATCGATTTCGGAAGAACCCTTCTTTTGTCAGGAGAATATTAATTTTACTCAAACTCTACCGGTTTCGGAAGAACCCTTCCTTTGACAAGAGAATATTAATTTTATTCAAACTCTACAGGTTTCGAAAGCACCCTTCCTTTATCAGGAGAATATTAATTTTATTCAAACTCTACCGGTTTCGGAAGAACCTTTCCGTTGTCAAGAGAATATTAATTTTATTCAAACTCTACCGGTTTCGGAAGAACCCTTCCTTTGTCAGGAGAATATTAAAAGTATATATCGCACATCCCGTAGAATGAAAATTTTACAGGAGAGCGAAAACAAATGATGATTGACGAAACAAGCAGTCCTATCGAAAAGAGAAACTGGCGACATCTCACGGAGATAGAGTGATCTAACTTAAGTACGTTTTTCGTGGGGCATAGATAATCACAATCACTTTTCTAATCAGAGATAAAAATAAAATTTTATGAAACTGAATATTTTGGTTAAAGCCTCGATTACATTGAGCGAGTTTACAAGCTACTAGCCGGCGAATTCACTAATGTAATCATATTTACTAGCTTACCAGCAGATTGTGGACAATACGAAGTTTACTAGCAGATAGTGAATTCACCGGCTAGTAGCTTGTAAACTCGCCCCGTGTCATCGATGCTTTATGACCGTTTTCTATGGGATGTGTGATATAAGTAATATTATTATTTAATTTTTCAAACTGGACTACCGAATAAAAGGACGGTATAATTTTATTCGGTTGGTTAAAGAAAATAATTATATTAGCAAATAATATCTAGATTTGATTTGATATTTTCATGGCCAAAAATATTGTAGTGATTTTTTTTTGGTTAATATGCAGTGTGTTGGGTTAATGCTACCTCCTTTGGGCACGGTAGTGGGCGGTTAAAAAGAATAAGGGGAGATACGTCAATGCGAATGTTAGAGGGAGCGCGCTAATATTAAAATGATAATATTCAAGCGAAAATTGTGAAAATGTTTAATAAAACACGACTCGTTTAAAATAGAGCAAAAATCTCTCGACAAACGAGTTACGACTAAAATAGACTTGGAATTTTTTCATAGCTAGAAATAATATAACGAAATGTGTTTTTAATAATTTTTAGAGCGTAATTTGAGATTTTTTTCTATCGAGTGAGTTTCATATAATTACTGTTTCGACTCGACAGTCTAGAGGAACTTAAAAACTAAAAGTGTTCAAGAGACATATGTTATAAATCGGTAGAAATAAGCCAATGTTTCAGACGGCGTGTGTCCATCATCAGGGCAATTCAACTTTAGATAGAAAAAAATATAGTGATCCATTTTTAAAACGTTTTTATGTTTGCATGCAAAATTTTTACACTTCAAAAATTATATGTTTATTTTGATTTATACAATTTGAAAGTGTATTTAATCACCTTTTAAAACCAGTTTTTATTTTTCAGATATGTTCGGAAATATTCCATTTATTTGGATTTTATTGCAATACGGAATTACCTTGACCCTCTGACAAAATATGATCGAGGCCTGAGGGGTTAAGATTACCAACGTTCGAAAGTAAATTTATGTTCGTCTTTCGAAAGGCAATGCTCCTGAAGGAAATATTTTTACAAATACAAATATATCAGTGTTTTTGTGCTAAAATAAATTAAATGAAAGAAAAGTTACAACGGAGTTCTCTAGGGGTCAGGGCTGTAGCAAAGATTTTTTTACAATAAAAAATTAATTAAAAAAAAAAAAAAAATCTTTAAAACTTACTTATCGTCTTCTGCTTGTTCAATTGTGTCTGGAAGGGGGCAGCCCTTAGTATTGGGTAGAGGATACAGTATAATAGTTTGTAAGAATGTTAAGAGGCTTAGAAGAATAAAGGGGGAAGAAGGTGAGAACTTGTGAAGGATTATCACAAAGGGAGAGATCATTGAGCCGAGGCGGGAAAACATTGAAGTGCAACCAACGCCTGCGTTACGTACAACCGTGGGATATATTTCTCCAGTGTAGAGGTATAACGCCGGCAAAGCAACCTGTGAACAAAAGATTCGGATATGATTTGAGATTTTCACAGTCAAAAGTATTATTGTGATTAATTATTTTTGGATTATTTTGCCTTATTGCTTTCGTTCTTCTTTAGCGTACGTTTAGGACATCATATTGATCGTCCAGTTGACAGTCAGATATCTCCGAAAAATCTAAATTTAAGTTTAGTTTGCAGTTATGAGTAAGAGTGCACCCTCTATCTTGTACAATACTCAGATCACTCATAAACACCAAAATTTTAATTAATTCCATTGCCCACTACTAGCCGCTTCCTTTAACACATTTTTAACTGCGTTCGCCCTTTTTTCAATCTAATTTTAAGTACTCCCGACCATCGCAAACATACAAAACACACAAACTCACAGAGTCCACTTGCTCCATGTATTTATCATTCACAACTGTATTTTACAGCTTTTTCTCATTCAAATACAACGAATTCGGTCATACTTCCATTCATCATTAAACCATTCCATATACATACTTCATTGATCCTAGAAAGAGGGACACCATATCTTTCATACTTTTAGAAAATGCCTATGTGTTTCCTCCCTCCTGCAACATGGAACTCTTCAAGACCCAGGTTCACACCTTTTTTTCTACAAAAATACGCTCCACACAGCATCCCCAAAACTGACACAGGCCCTGAGGGCAATTGTTATTGTTGTATGGAGTTAATGTAAAAAAAAAGGTATTATATTTATCCACAGAAGCGATTTAGATCCAAATTTAGACCGCTTTTATTTGTCTGCAATTGATATCGGTCCAAAATTGGACCACATTTAACGAACCTACAAATATGAGATAAACGGTGAAATCTAAGTGGATTTATTAGCTTTAAACCGCAATAAACAGATGATTTATTTCAATATTAATATTTTGAGGAATGATATTAATTAAGTCGAATGGCCAAATCAAAAACTGAACACCTCGTGTGGTAATATTAATTATGTTTAGTGTATTAGAATAAGTTACTTACTGATAGTCCAAAAATGCCGAATCCTGAGAAAAGAACTCTCGGCCAGTCTTGTGGATATGTGCCGAGAGGAACTGTCAGTATGAGCAGAAAGCAAACGGCCGTTAGGAGCTGGGACGCCACAATGGTCACTTTGCAGCCGAATCTCTGAACCGCCGGAACACATGCAAGTGCTCCAGGAATCACAATGATTCCTCCCGCTATTACGGTGAGGAAGATATTCTTCCCGACAAGTCCAACGTGCTGGGAAAATGCGAAGAAGCAAAGTCCTCCGATAAACCTTTGTAAATAAAATGATTATTTTTAAGAAAAATTTCCAAAAATCTTTTTTTTATTAAGGCGATGCACTACTAAGTAATTCAAAATCATGTGTTTTGGTTTGACAATTAAATAGCTTAGAAGTATTTTAGGTGCTTTAATTAAATACTGCGAGTCGAACAGATATTTGCCTTTGCCTGCCTTTTCCCGTAAGTCGCTTACGTAAGTGGCATATGGCAAAATTACCATTGTAATCAACACCTTAAATCGCCTTTCACAATTTATGGTAACTTACGGAAGTTATTCTTACGTAAGTTTTTTGACAAGTCTAATCGCATCCGCGCGGCTTTCTCACAGCTGAAATAATTGGGTATTTTTTTATCAGTCTTTTGAGAAGCCCAAAAAAAATGTAAGTAGGCCTATAAAAACATTTTAAAATTCAAAATCACCTACTCATGATCCCCTTTTCGGTTAAAATTTAATTGAATAATGTGGAAAATTAGTTCTTTAAAATCTGATTGTAAAATATTTGTGCCTGAACTTCGAAAAATAAAATAAAATATTCCTTTTGGCGATGTTTTTTTCATGAATACATCTAAACAGGCGGCTGGTGATAAACTGGAATTTAAACCCCATCGCCATCTACATAAGGAGTGTTATTGTTAGCGGCCTGATCCCGAATTTTACAAGCTGTAGTGCATTGCCTTAATGTGCAATTCTAACTCCAACTCCATAAACCGAAGTGCAAAATAGATGAAGATCTACTTCAATCTATGATTAATGAAAAAATGGTAAATTTGTGATAAGAATATAATTTTTTTTAAGAAAAAAAGAAAGACAAACATTCTCCTGAAAATCTCCTTCAACATCCACAGTAAGCAGAAAATGTTGCTTGTGTCGTGATGGAGGACTTAGCCAGCCGAGGATTTGAACACGGGACGCCTGGGTGGGACCCAAACGCGTTGCAAACTCATCCACTGACCGGTCAAAATATAATGTAATAAAAGTTATATAACATTATATTTTGAAGTCATTATAACTTACATATACTACATCTTTGTTATAATTACTTCAAATTTTGACTTTTACTTACCATTCCAGGCTAAGAATAAGTGTTTTAAATCTTAAATTCTTTGATTGCAGCACAGCTTTAAAGGTAACTTTCTTATTTTCTCCCTGATTTAGTACCGCATAGTGAGAGTTGATTATATATTTGATACTTGACGAATCTCTTCCATTGAATGTGGCAATATTTTCTAGGAGAGCTGTGTGAAAGAAAAAATAAACAAATAAATAAAACTGCTACAAATAAATGTAATTTTGGAATTTTGGAAAAACATACCAATAATACAAATTATTGGTATGTTTTTGGGGACCAGAATACATTAGTACCTTGCACTGCACTACTATCTACCTACGCCGTACCAGGCGCCGAAGGAATAATAACTTCGTCACCTACTGGAAAGGTCTAGAGCTGCATTCAATAATTCACTGTACCGCGTCGAATCTTCACGAAAGATTTTGTGTGTGTTTTGCTTGCCTTTCCAGTAGCTACTGAACCAGTCGGCTATATAAGGCGTCGGCAGTCCCTTGCAAGCCAGTCGGTCAGTGAGTCAGTCCGTAACTAGACAGCAGTCTATCAACACAACCTAGCGATGTTCATACCTGCAGTCCTTGCCGTTGGAATATTTTACTATGTTTGTAATATCGTGACTAAATAAACAACTCTGTAATTATCATGGAGTGTTTATTATTTCAATGAACATTCGCGAGGTATCACAACATATTATAATACCTTTCTATTGGAGGTCCTCATCAGATACCTCCAAAGATAGCATTGTTTGATTTTAACCCCTTTTGTCATTATATTTTTTAAATTTTTGTCACAAATGAAGTCTGTAAAGGTTAATTTAGGAGACATCGATTTTATTATTGTAATGATTACAGAAATAAAGCTTTAATTTTTCATTATTGTTGGAGGTTTTTAAAGAAAAAATGTTACCTATTGCTTTTTCATTTTGTCCTGTAGCTAAAAGCCATCTCGGAGACTCTGGCAATACGAAGAATATTATTAAGTACACCGAAGAAAGCAAGGATAACGCAATTTGTAAATATCTCCAGTCCCGGAGCATATAGGCCAATCCAGCCATCATGGAATTTCCCACTCCAAATGGGACTTGATACAGAATAGGTATAATTGTTCGCCAAACCCCTCCCACTACCTGGAAACATTAAAAAAAGGTATCTATGGTTAACCAAATAATGAAATACCATAGACAAATTTTAATGCAGCATAATATCAGTATAATATGATCATTTCTAACATGGTTCTAACATTTTTCCCATTGTCTACATTATATTCGGGTCACGTGCTGCTGGTTACGACGTATGTGGAAGATATTCGAACACAGGAACAAGGACATGTGTCCTCTTAAACCGTATTTGTATAATACGAAATAGCAATAAACAGTCACTGTGATCAAAGATCTATACGTCTTTCAATCATTACAAATTAGTATTGAGATACTGGCCAGTACTAATAAAACACAATATGTATCTCTGTAGAGGACTACAGAGAGACTTTACACAAATGATTTTTACTATTGTTCATTACAGGTTCACAATTTTCAAAGTATATGTAAAAGTTCAAGATTTTCGGAAACATTTTGAAGTTTCCAATGGGATTAAACTTAAATATTGTTCATGCTTTCCGAGAGTTAGTATCAAAATATTGTTCATGCTTTCCGAGAGAGAGAACGTGGTAACTTAGCTACATAACAATGTCGCACTTTCGTATTTTTTTAACCCCTTAGGTGGGGGAAAGTGTCATGCCGATAAATATGAGTGATACATCAGCATGATACTTTGTGCCCCTTGAGTGCAGCGTGCTGATAGAATTATAAGCTGGGCCGTAGACAACGACTTGCATTTTCTACCGCTATGAAACATGATCACTGCGTGGAAAGATGCATTTGTGCAGGTATTTTAAAATAATTAAATAGTATTGGCAAGACTTCCAACTTTTCTGTGGGGCATTGGCTTCGAAATTCAATTTGGGAGGCAATTGATAATGCCGCCCTAGGAACCATTTATTGGATGGCAGGAACACCTCTGCCATAGATCACCCCAAGTGGTTCGCTATGTTTGGTGACTTAGTAGGGGTGCCCGGGTTCATGGGTGAGTTTTTTTTTTAATCTTGATGGAAAATTTGTCTGCCCACCAACTGCGTGGCAGACCGAATCGGAAGAGACTGGTTGACCTCTTTGGGAACATCGTATTGCACCGCAGTAGTAGGAATAGATTCACATGTCCATCACTGACCTCCAGATTCCTACCTACCCCTCATACCTTTATCCTTCACAGAACTTACTCTCCTTCCTTTCCCTAAAAAGACTGTCCACACAGCATCTCCAAAGATGACATAGGCCCTGAAGGGAATTATTTTCTTCAGGGCCTCCTGTGTGGAGCTAATTAAAAAAAAAAAAAAAATTGTAATCTATGCGACTGATACAAGTGCACTTCCACAGAGTTACTCCGGGCTACAGTCTGCAGGGTTAACATTTCTCTGATGATAGCCAAACCCCGATATGAGCAATCCAGAGGAAGAATAATAATGTTATCTACATTGATTTACGTCAAACATCGCTTACCTCCATGCAAACAACAAACGAGACGATAGCTATCCCCCCCGAAGCCACGGCAAGCAGAAATCTCAACACCAAGAATGCAGTGACGAAGGGACTGAATGCGGAAGCAAATCCAGCAATGGTCTGCATAGCAATGGCTATGAACAGCAGTTTCCGGCGACCAAATCTATCCGCCATTACTCCAAACACTATGTTTCCAAGAAGAACACCAAACATCAGGGTCACTTGAGAAATCTGAAATATTCAATATGCAATTTAAATTAAGTCGTATTTTTTACATTTTGATACAGTCAGCTTTTGCCGTCGGTAGCATTGCTATAGTCAAACAGAAACTATCTGAGTGGTCATAGTCCAAACTCGACCATAAAATGTACAGGTAAAGTTTCACAAGAAGGTATAGACTCTAAATATGTACAGAAAAATAGGAAATTGTTTTTTAGGCAGGAGGGTCGAAATGTGAATGCAGTGTGAAGGCAGGAGGATGGATATTGTTTGTTAGGCAAGAGGGTGGAAATGTTTGTCAGGCAGGGGGGTGGAAATGTTTGTTAGGCAGGAGGGTGGAAATTATTTGTTAGGCAGAATGGTGGAAATTTTTTTTAGGTAGGAGGGTAGAAATTGTCTGTTAGGCAGGAGGGTGGATATGTGAATGTTAGGCAGGAGGGTTGAAATTGTTTGTTAGGCAGGAGGGTGGAAATGTTTGTTAGGCAGGAGGGTCAAAATTGTTTGTTAGGCTGGAGGGTGGAAATTATTTGTTAGGCAGGAGGGTGGAAATGTTTGTTAGGTAGGAGGGTGGAAATTTATTGTTAGGAAGGAGGGTGGAAATGTGAATGATGAAAGAAAGGTTGGGAGGTACCTACCTACTTTAATCTGATCTTTAAACCTAACTTGAACAAGATAAAATTTTAGATTATCATTGCCAAGGTGACCGGTCTACTCATCACCGGTGTATGATAATTGAGTACAAACTTTTCATTGGATGTTAATTCCTCACATGATAATTCATCATGTCTCGAAGCGTCATGAACTGATAATTGGGATTTTTAACTTTAGGTTAGGTTAGGTTAGGTAAGTTAGGTTAGGGGGAGGGGGAATGGAAGGGTAGGTCAATGTGAGTTATGATGTGATGAATTATCATGCGAGGAAGTATTGTGTCTGAATAAATTTACAATGGGAATTCAGACGCTGAGATCTCATAGTCCGATTAGATATGGAACCCATTGCCAAATTATTATTATGGTTAATTTTTGGGTTATTAAGCCGTGTTGCGCTTTCTCCCTCTTTAGCCAACATGTCGATTGAATGAACATAAACCCAAAAAAATTTAATAGGGACGATGGGGCAAAGCTATCCTAATAGTTCTTAGTATTAGGCATGCTCGGGGGTAAAGCACCCGACCCCCAAACCGAAAGCCAGTGAATAGCCAGGTACTTCCCCACCTCCCTCTACCCCATCTTCTTCCCCTACCCCGTACCTTCAGCCTCACACATACCTGAATTGGGAATGCCATAGTCTAACTGGCTCCAGACGGGAGCAGTAGAGACACTTGTGCGGTATTCATATTTAAAAAAAAACTACACCAAAACTAAATGCAGAAAACCAAAATAAGCAGATTAACGTATATGGATTACCGTATATAACAACTAATTTACTTGTAAAATAATATAAATTAATCAAACAAAATTTATTTGTACACGCCGGGATTTGAACCCGCAACCTTCGGATTGATTGCCGAGAACCTTACCCCTTGATGACAGAAGGCAGTCAAGTTGAGAGCGGCTCAATGCGCTTTGTGGACAGAATAATTGAAAAATAGACAAATAAATGCAATAAAGGTTTGATGCGTTAGTAAGCAATTTAATAAAAGTTTAATGCGTTTGTAAGCAGTTTAATAAAAGTTTAATGCGTTTGTAAGCAATTTAATAAAATTTGATGGGTTAGTAAGCAATTTAATAAAAGTTTGATGCGTTAATAAGCAATTTAAAAACAGTTTGATGCGTTAGTAAGCAGTTTAATAAAAGTTTGATGCGTTAGTAAGCAATTTAATAAAAGTTTGATGCATTAGTAAGCAGTTTAATAATAGTTTGATGCGTTAGTAAGCAATTTAATAATAGTTTGATGCGTTAGTAAGCAATTTAATAAAAGTTTGATGCGTTAGTAAGCAATTTAATAAAAGTTTGATGCGTTAGTAAGCAATTTAATAATAGTTTGATGCGTTAGTAAGCAATTTAATAAAAGTTTGATGCGTTAGTAAGCAATTTAATAATAGTTTGATGCGTTAGTAAGCAATTTAATAAAAGTTTAATGCGTTTGTAAGCAGTTTAATAAAAGTTTAATGCGTTTGTAAGCAATTTAATAAAATTTGATGGGTTAGTAAGCAATTTAATAAAAGTTTGATGCGTTAATAAGCAATTTAAAAACAGTTTGATGCGTTAGTAAGCAGTTTAATAAAAGTTTGATGCGTTAGTAAGCAATTTAATAAAAGTTTGATGCATTAGTAAGCAGTTTAATAATAGTTTGATGCGTTAGTAAGCAATTTAATAATAGTTTGATGCGTTAGTAAGCAATTTAATAAAAGTTTGATGCGTTAGTAAGCAATTTAATAATAGTTTGATGCGTTAGTAAGCAATTTAATAAAAGTTTGATGCGTTAGTAAGCAATTTAATAAAAGTTTGATGCGTTAGTAAGCAATTTAATAAAAGTTTGATGCGTTAGTAAGCAATTTAATAAAAGTTTGATGCGTTTGTAAGCAATTTAATAAAAGTTTAATGCGTTTGTAAGCAGTTTAATAAAAGTTTAATGCGTTTGTAAGCAATTTAATAAAATTTGATGGGTTAGTAAGCAATTTAATAAAAGTTTGATGCGTTAATAAGCAATTTAAAAACAGTTTGATGCGTTAGTAAGCAGTTTAATAAAAGTTTGATGCTTTAGTAAGCAATTTAATAAAAGTTTGATGCATTAGTAAGCAGTTTAATAATAGTTTGATGCGTTAGTAAGCAATTTAATAAAAGTTTGATGCGTTAGTAAGCAATTTAATAATAGTTTGATGCGTTAGTAAGCAATTTAATAAAAGTTTAATGCGTTTGTAAGCAGTTTAATAAAAGTTTAATGCGTTTGTAAGCAATTTAATAAAATTTGATGGGTTAGTAAGCAATTTAATAAAAGTTTGATGCGTTAGTAAGCAGTTTAATAAAAGTTTGATGCGTTAATAAGCAATTTAAAAACAGTTTGATGCGTTAGTAAGCAGTTTAATAAAAGTTTGATGCGTTAGTAAGCAATTTAATAAAAGTTTGATGCATTAGTAAGCAGTTTAATAATAGTTTGATGCGTTAGTAAGCAATTTAATAATAGTTTGATGCGTTAGTAAGCAATTTAATAAAAGTTTGATGCGTTAGTAAGCAATTTAATAAAAGTTTGATGCGTTAGTAAGCAATTTAATAATAGTTTGATGCGTTAGTAAGCAATTTAATAAAAGTTTGATGCGTTAGTAAGCAATTTAATAATAGTTTGATGCGTTAGTAAGCAATTTAATAAAAGTTTAATGCGTTTGTAAGCAGTTTAATAAAAGTTTAATGCGTTTGTAAGCAATTTAATAAAATTTGATGGGTTAGTAAGCAATTTAATAAAAGTTTGATGCGTTAATAAGCAATTTAAAAACAGTTTGATGCGTTAGTAAGCAGTTTAATAAAAGTTTGATGCGTTAGTAAGCAATTTAATAAAAGTTTGATGCATTAGTAAGCAGTTTAATAATAGTTTGATGCGTTAGTAAGCAATTTAATAATAGTTTGATGCGTTAGTAAGCAATTTAATAAAAGTTTGATGCGTTAGTAAGCAATTTAATAATAGTTTGATGCGTTAGTAAGCAATTTAATAAAAGTTTGATGCGTTAGTAAGCAATTTAATAAAAGTTTGATGCGTTAGTAAGCAATTTAATAAAAGTTTGATGCGTTAGTAAGCAATTTAATAAAAGTTTGATGCGTTTGTAAGCAATTTAATAAAAGTTTAATGCGTTTGTAAGCAGTTTAATAAAAGTTTAATGCGTTTGTAAGCAATTTAATAAAATTTGATGGGTTAGTAAGCAATTTAATAAAAGTTTGATGCGTTAATAAGCAATTTAAAAACAGTTTGATGCGTTAGTAAGCAGTTTAATAAAAGTTTGATGCTTTAGTAAGCAATTTAATAAAAGTTTGATGCATTAGTAAGCAGTTTAATAATAGTTTGATGCGTTAGTAAGCAATTTAATAAAAGTTTGATGCGTTAGTAAGCAATTTAATAAT
Source organism: Limnephilus auricula (assembly GCA_951813805.1). Lineage (NCBI taxonomy): Eukaryota > Metazoa > Arthropoda > Insecta > Trichoptera > Limnephilidae > Limnephilus > Limnephilus auricula. Next base: position 9,223,578 of record OX638401.1, read on the forward strand.
AGTTTGATGCGTTAGTAAGCAATTTAATAAAAGTTTAATGCGTTTGTAAGCAGTTTAATAAAAGTTTAATGCGTTTGTAAGCAATTTAATAAAATTTGATGGGTTAGTAAGCAATTTAATAAAAGTTTGATGCGTTAATAAGCAATTTAAAAACAGTTTGATGCGTTAGTAAGCAGTTTAATAAAAGTTTGATGCGTTAGTAAGCAATTTAATAAAAGTTTGATGCATTAGTAAGCAGTTTAATAATAGTTTGATGCGTTAGTAAGCAATTTAATAATAGTTTGATGCGTTAGTAAGCAATTTAATAATAGTTTGATGCGTTAGTAAGCAATTTAATAATAGTTTGATGCGTTAGTAAGCAATTTAATAAAAGTTTGATGCGTTAGTAAGCAATTTAATAATAGTTTGATGCGTTAGTAAGCAATTTAATAAAAGTTTGATGCGTTAGTAAGCAATTTAATAAAAGTTTGATGCGTTAGTAAGCAATTTAATAAAAGTTTGATGCGTTTGTAAGCAATTTAATAAAATTTGATGGGTTAGTAAGCAATTTAATAAAAGTTTGATGCGTTAGTAAGCAATTTAATAAAAGTTTGATGCGTTAGTAAGCAGTTAATAAAAGCTCTATAAACTTACCTCAACATAGTATTGCCTTGAACACACAAGATTCCATTCACTCACAATGGTATTAGAAAATGTTGACAGGTCATATTCAAAATTGGTGCATCGCACAGAAGGTATATTGTCTTCACTGGAATAATTTCCTGATATTAATATTTGAGGGTCATGTATGAAGCAGTGATTTGTGCTGGAATTCTGAAAAATGGAAGAAAATATCATTATTTATGTGAAAAATAACTACATAATAACTTATTTCTAAATATTATGTTGATATCACGTGCAAATTCCAAGTAATAGTTATAATAATAATAATTTTATTTATTTACTATATCATATTTGGATTATTTGTACGGCGTCGTTTTTAGGTAAGTACTGTGGTCCATAAAGGCTGAAAAGCAGTGCCTACCAAAAAATTAACCATAAAAAAAATTAAGAGATTACAATATTTATATATATATATATAATATATAAATTTCTCTAATAATGCATTAGAGAAATTATCTAATAATGCATGTATTTTTCCCATGAATTTGATAATGCAAAGAACCACTCATTTCTTTATTTAACCTCAAAAATCAGCGGAAGTAAAAAATAATGGAATTTTCCAAATATTTCATGCACAACAATTTATAGCTGAACATGAAAAACTTTGGGAGGAAAAAGATTTGGTCGGCGGGTACGGGTACCGCCGCCCCGGTAACCATTTATTGGATAACCAAGACCTCTGTCATAGGTCACCCCAACTGGTCCGCTACGTTTGGTGACTTAGCAGGGGTGCTCAGGTTCATGGGGTGAGGTTTGTCCGGGTCCAGATCGGGAGAGACTGATTGAGGGAGGCTTTTTGACTTCTCCAGCAGGGCTCTCTCGGAACATCACCTTGCACCGTAGTGGAAGGGTGGAATCATTCGTCCGTCACTCCTGGACACACTGACCCTTAGACTCCTACCCACCCTTCATACCTTTTTCCTTCCCTGCATCTGCATCCTTTCCTAAAAAGAACCCGCCACACAGCATCCCCAAAGATGAATTAGGCCCTAAAAGGAATTGTTTTCTTCGGGGCTCCTGTGTGGAGTTATTGTAAAAAAAAAAAAAACTACACACAGCATACCTTTGGTCATAGAGTAGTGCTCACCACTGGTGCAAACAATATAATACTATGGGATGGATCGATGCTCTGTAGGGAACCTGCTTGCACAGCAGAGGTGCGACCTAAAGTTTAAGTTTAGACTTACAGAAATCAATACTACGTTTGTGTGAAGCAACATGAAACAATACACGATTATTACTTTAATGGCACAAGCCAGAGATGAATATATTATAATATGCACATGTGAGAATATTGCAAGAATTATAATATTCAAATTTAATTTCGACAGCATGTCCAAACTAAGTTATTAAACATTGTGAAATTTCTGCAACCTCTAGCATGTGCCTACGTAACAAATATCATGCTCTTTCTATTGTTACCATGATAGTTCACATTGTGTATTATTTTCGAAATGACAATGGACACTTACCACTCACCACATAATGAAACTTACCGATTTAGACATGGTAATCCATTCATTATCAGAATAATTAGCATATGCAGTCGGTTTCTTGCACCAAAAGTCTTGTTTATTACCATCTGGAAAATTCAAAAGTCTTGGGGGAGATTATTCCCAACTGGAAAACAGCACCTTACCACTCAACATACAATGTTAAGATACTTACTAGTTTAGATATGGAAATCCACTCGGTTTTAGAATAATCAGCAAATGCAGCCGGTTTCTTGCACCAAAAGTCTTGGGGGAGATTATTCCCAACTGGAAAGTAGCACTATACCACTCAACATACAATGTTAAGAAACTTACCAGTTTAGATATGGAAATCCACTCGGTTTTAGAATAATCAGCAAATGCAGCCGGTTTCTTGCACCAAAAGTCTTGATTATTACCATCTGGAAAATCCAAAAGTCTTGGGGGAGATTATTCCCAACTGGAAAACAGCACCTTACCACTCAACATACAATGTTATGAAACTTACTGGTTTATATATGGAAATCTATTCGGTTTTAGAAAAAAATGAAGTGCAGCCGGTTTCTTCTTGCACCAAAAGTCTTGGGGGAGATTATTCCCAGCTGGAAAATAGCACCTTACCACTCAACATACAATGTTATGAAACTTACCAGTTTAGATATGGAAATCCACTCGGTATTAGAATAATCAGCAAATGCAGCCGGTTTCTTGCACCAAAAGTCTTGATTATTACCATCTGGAAAATCCAAAAGTCTTGGGGGAGATTATTCCCAACTGGTAAATATCACCTTACCACTCAAAACACAATGTTAAGAAACTTACTAGTTTAGACATGGAAATCCACTCGGTTTTAGAATAATCAGCAAATGCAGCTGGTTTCTTCTTGCGCCAAAAGTGTGGGGGAGATTATTCCCAGCTGGAAAATAGCACCTTACCACTCAACATACAATGTTATGAAACTTACTGGTTTATATATGGAAATCCATTCGGTTTTAGAAAAAAAGGAAGTGCAGCCGGTTTCTTCTCGCACCAAAAGTCTTGGGGGAGATCATTCCCTGCTGGAAAATAGCACCGTACCACTCAACATACAATGTTATGAAACTTACTGGTTTAGACATTGTAATCCATTCGGTTTCAGAATAATTAGCAAATGCAGCCGGTTTCTTGCACCAAAAGTCTTGTGGAGGAGCGAGGAAAACTATTCCCAACTGGAACCATGCAACGGATAGTTTTAAGAGACCCATAAGGACGCTTATCCAAAACTGCCATTTGCCATAATCACCAATAATGTCACACATAACATCATTATTGCCCACCCCAATGTTTCCATTTTCCTCTCGCTTTTGTCTCATTAGTTTTTCGGTTCCGGGAACTGAAATAAATTTTAGTTTTTCAACTATGATTTTAAGTATTATAAAAAAAAGAGTTTCAACTACCCAGAGCCTGTGAAAATAAGGTGGAAATTGGAGGATGTTGCAGGTATGTTATCACTTTTCAAGTAAATGCCACATAAGAACCTTGTATATTTCTCCTCAGTGCGTGTTGGTGTGTGTTAAACGCATCCACTCTAATTGCGCGATCTTTAAATACTGAGAAAAGATTTCTTTTTTTCAGTTCAAGTGGTTTTCAAATTTCCCGGGTGACAAGCGGACAAATTTTTGCGCCAATTTTTACAAAATAGTTCTTTGACGCATGAGTAAAAAATATCGATTATTTTAATATTCAAAGTTAGGTACTTAACAGAAATACTAACTTTTGTTAAAATTTGTGAGTATTATAATACATATATATTATGTATACGATGAAAAACGATTTCGATGTCAACAATAAATAATTAAAAATTAAGATATTACGATGTCAAAATTATCAACATAGGAGAACTTATTACAATTTTTTTTTGTATGACGTGGGGGAAATTATAATTTTTTTTTATAATGTAAATTGTATAATCATAATGTTGTATACAAAATCATGGGTGGTACGGATATTCGCAGCCGCATCCGCAAATGCGGATTATTTGTATTGATTCGGACATCTGCATCCACATCCGCATTCGCATCGATTAATGCGGAGCTTTTATGGATGCGGATTCTTATCTGAGACAAGGAACGACATGTAAAGAAAGTGGGCGAGGCCAGAGTGGCGCGTGCCTAGCGCGAGTTTGCTAGCAACTAGCACGAAGTTCGTTGGCTAACTGACCAATAGTAAGGCACATAAGGGTGACAAGATCCTACAGGTTTTTTTATTATTTTTTATTATTTAGTTATCGATGTGATTCCCATTGAGAATCAATTACAGTGTTTCTTCTCTGTTTTTATCCAAGTTGCATTGTTGATGAATATTTCGATGTAAATATTAAATGAAAAAGTTTTAAAAAATGCCGCCACTAAAAAAAGCAGTATCTGAACTTATTTTGTATTACTATTTATTAAATATAATTCACGATTTTTTAATATATTTTTTTTATTATTGCTTTGGACTTAAGTAAGACTATAAACTGTTTTAGTTTAATTTAAAATAAAACAAAAACTTTGTATACACCACTTTTTTTTTATACTTAATGCCGACCGGGTTTCGCTACAACCGTAGCTTCTTCAGGGCAGTATAATCTCTACTGTTATTGTTTTATTTTAAATTATAATGTCACATCACAAAGTAACTGCTTCATACGAACAAAAACAAAAATGTTTCAGTTTAGTTCTCAAAATATGATTTAATAAAACATATTAAAATTAATCGATTTTCATTTATTTATGTACCTACTTATAAATGAAATATCTAATACAAATTACAATAAAAATGTACAAAGACTTTGATTTAAACTGCATTCGTATTTAACATGCCGGCTGGTTTTAATTTTACCGAAAATATAAAATAATTTGTATTCTTCTTGCATTGATACAATTTTTTTTCGAAAACAGTAAAAAATTTTGATAAACGTTTTTGATGTTTAGTTTGCTCAAGTTTGCTGTTAATGCTAACAATAGTATTCACTTCTTACCGGTCATATTTATAGCTTTCATATTGATTAATTAATGTTTAAATGCTTCAGCAATAAATTAATATATATTTACATTGATTTTACTCAGTAAATACATTTTTCCAAACCATTGCCAAACACAACACTACGAGATAAACTCACTTTACGTGCAAATCAATTAATAGTTCATTACTCGGAGAGCTTACAAGAAATACTGCTTGAACACTTTCCTATAATCTGCAAGAATCCCTTCCCTTTCCAATGATGCCATATTATGTCAGGGTATGCATGATTCAAAGCAGATAACGGAATGTAAAAAAAGGGTTAAAAGATTTACAAATTTAAAAATAGAATAATCAAGAATAACTTAAAAATACCTACACGAACGTATGTTGTAGTGACGGACAAATCGATATCGGTTAAATAAGTAGGTAAGTACTTGATAACTCATGCACCCCCGCAAAAAGTTCACAGAAATTCCGGGATAGGTCCCTAGATATTACTTTTACCACTGTACTCTTAAAAAGATGCCACGAAGTGGATAGTGCTTGGTGCCACTCGGTTTTCAAGAATAACAAAAATGATTGATAAATATTTGCATGCTTGCGTGCGTTTTCCTGCGAAGGGAAAACTCAAATAAGTCAAGGTGCAATCAAACCTGTTTGATTTCCTTTTGCCGCTGAGGATTCCGTTGTAACCTCTCTTTCTTATAAATGAATCGTTTATGAGAAAAAGTGAGACGTTTCGATGGTATTATAATACGCCTTTATACAACATGATAATCACGCCGTAATAATATCAATAATAATTAACAAGGCCGGTGTTGGTACTTGGTACTATGTCAAGGAAAATTATGAGTGGAAATTAAACCCGTATTATTTGTAGCATTTGTGTTTTTATCAACCCTGAACCTTTTATCAAACTCACAACAAATATAAAATTGCATTTTGTGGCTCAAGTGAAATTTTCTGCTGAGATGTGCGACGTGCGTGTTTGAGACGAAGATGTTGCTTTACGTCAGGCTTGCCCAAGCTGCGGCCCAATTGAAGATTTTTGGCGGTCCAAAATGAAATTTTCAGCTTTCATAGTTTTGGGTGTTGTATTTTGTACACATTTGTATTATATTTTGTGAAATTAGAACTTTCTTGTTATTAGACCTCGGACCTTCGGTGGGGTTTCTGATTTATTGCTTGAAAAGTGCCAGGCGCAAGGCTCAGTAGAAATTTATTTTCGCAATCAATATAATCAATCATATACTACATAAGAATATTTTTTCCGCACTTTTCTCGGAAGATCGAATGCAACTGATCCGATTATAATAAGTGGGGGGTGAGTACAAAGTACACACATAGGCGCATGTATAGTGTAGAGCAGTGGTTCCCAAACTCTTTTGGCCCATGGACCACTTTTCATAGTCAAAATTTGCCCATGGACCCCGGGGAAGGGAATGCGTGGTCCCGCCAAAATTCCTGACTTAACAATAAAACCATCCATTCCGGGGGGGGGGGCTAGAGAATTTAGAAAGAAAAATCTGAAAGAGAAACTGAGAAAAGACCGCCAGGCACCCGGTGTACACTACCCATTCTGGGAGGGGGGGGGAGAGAATTTCAGATTATGAATTCTATATTTTACTTAGGACGTAAAAATCGCAAATAATTTGTGCATCGATATTTATAATAACTTCCATATTAATAAAAATCACTTTAGGAACCACTGGCCTACATTGATAGGTATAGCCAAGACATAATTTTAGTTCTTTACTATCGAAACCAGATAAATTTTTGTGGACCCCCACATATAACTTGTGGACCCCCATTTTGTTATCATGCCAACGTAGACCCCCATCGAGACTCCCGTGGACCCCTGGGGGTCCACTAGGACCACTTTGGGAATCACTGGTGTAGAGTGAGAGAGCGTGCACGCCGGTTAAACATGTGCCATTTAAAAAATATATTCATAAAGTGCCAAGAGAAAAAAGTGGAAGATAATTTTTAGAGTTTTTTTTTATTTAAACATTTAAACATATTTAGAGTTACAATATTTACAACATAATATAGATAAAACATTTGAATCACTCTCCTAATAAAGCAGTTGCTTGTGTTTAGGAGAGGACAACTATAACCATATCCTAGAAATAGAAAAAGTACAAAAAAGATTTTTGCGTTACCTATATATGAGGGAATATACGTACTATCCATTCCTGTATCCATCCTTGTTCTTAACAGGGATGCTCGATTTCAACACCTTAGAAGCCCGCAGAAAAATATTTTTAGCTAATATCTGGTAGGTATCATACTCAATCCGCCTATGTTAAAAGAGGTTAATTTTTACGTCCCTAACAAGTATACTCGTGGGAAATCCCATGCACTTTTTTATGCTCCGAAAGTGAGGACTTCTGCCTATCAGAACGCGCCAATAAACAGAGCGACTCAACTGCTTAACGATTCTGCATTGACCATCGACATTTTCAATGTCACTTACAGACAGTTCAGCAACTATCTTTTAGCACATGTCACTAAGTAGTAAAACTGCCCTTGTGATTTATAATCTTCTCCATGATATATTGGTGTATAACTGTTTTATGGAGAATATGAAAAAATAAAAAAATAAATAAATAAATATATTTTTACATCTATTTAAATTACAAAATTATTATAAAAAAAGAACTATTAGTAATTTTATCAGAAAATTCATCGAAAATAATAAAAACATAGGTAAGTTATAAAATGATACAAAAACAAGAAAATACAATTAAAGTAATAAAAATGAAAGATATAAATGATACAAGGAAATAATAAGCAAATCATAATATCAAACAATAAGAAAAGTTATTAGAGAATTTTAATAATTTTTTTTTTTTTTGTAATTCTCATAGTTTTTCCTCCTAAAATATTAGTATTTCATCCACTTATCATTTATAATGATTGTTTATAACATTATTTACAATGATGCCTTCTAGTATTGAAGGTATTCATATCATTCTAAATAGCTTAACAATTTTCTACTCGCAAGAAATTTTACTATTAAAATTTCGTGAACTTTCAACGAAAACAATATGGTTTCACGCAGTTATTTGAAAGCGTTCGCTCATACTGAATGAGCGCTTTTGTTATTACCGTGACGACCCGCGCAAACGGCACTGTGACGGTAACGGCTCGCCGCATCTCATTTCTTTCATACGAGTGAGGGAGATGCAAAAAGTAATCATTTTCTCGCATCTCCCTCACTCGTCTTAAAGAAATGAGATGGCCCAAGCCATTACCGTCGCCGTGCCGTTTCCGCCCGTTTAAGCCCATTACGCTCTTCTTAGCTCTATTGAAATGAAAAGAACCTGTATTTTAATAATAAACGTCTATTCAGAAGGACCCTTGTAAAATATATATTATAAGTATTTTAACACAAGCACTACGCTCCTGGGGTACTAGCATGGTCGATCGATATGAATTTACCGACCGATTGTCGGTAACTTCTCATCATTCCCTAGGACAACTGCAGATTGCTAACGTACAAACGACAGTTGATATAGAATATATTAAGGACACTTAGTCATTGTGAACTGTCACCTATTCGTTTGTTATCTGCAGTTGTCCTATGGAACGATGAGAAGTTACTGACAATCGGTCGGTAACTTCATATCGATCGACCATGCTAGCACCCTTGAGACCCTAGCACGCTCGCTCTATAACGATCGATAGGATAACTATCGGTAACTTCTCATCGTTCCCTAGCATGACTACAGATCGCCAACGAATAAGTGACAGTTCACAATGACTAAGTGTCCTTAACATATTTGACATCAACTGTTTGTACGTTAGCGATGTGCAGTTGTCCTAGGGAACGATGAGAAGTTACCGATAGTTATCCTATCGATCGTTATAGAGCGAGCGTGCTAGGGCCTCTGGTCATATAAAAAACGACAAAAGTTGGAATTGCAAACTAACTAAAATTTTGTTATTTTATCAATATTATTAAATTTGTTATGAACTTATTTAAAATCAGGTATTGCTCGCGGTTTCACAATAATTGCATTTTTGGACACCGATTTATCTGCCCATATGTTCCTATGTATGGCAGTGAAGCATGGAACAACATGGAACTGGCAGAGAAAGGATAAAAGTATACTGAATGCCATAGAAATGAGAACCTTGAGGTGTATGTGTGGTAAAACCTAAGAGTATGGATATTAGAGAGACGGCATGTGAAGTGTGCCCGCGCGCTCCAAGTGTGCCTTTTCGAGAATTCTACCCACACGGCTGACATTGGCTGTCACCATGTAAAATGGCTGCTGTCGGAACGTATTAAACGGCCAAAAACCAGCAGCCAATGTAAGCCGTTTGGGTAAAATTCTTGAAAAGGCACACTTGGAGCGCGCGGGCACACTTCACATGCCGTCTCTCTAATATCCATACTCTTAGGGTAAAACCATGTATAATCATGTGAGAAGTGTGGAGATCCGAAAAGAATGCAAGGCTGATGTGAGCGTAATAAGTAAGATTAAGAAAATTACGCTTAGATGGTTTGGGTATGTAGAGCGAATGAATGATCAAAGGAGTCTAAAGAGAATATATTACGCAAATGTGAATGGTAGAAGAAAAGTCGAGGACGCCCGAAGAAAACATGACACGATCAAGTGAAATCAGATACTTGAGTCGGGTCATGTCAAGAGTCATAATAATAGAAGAGTATATATGAGACGATGTATGAATGTGAATGAGACAAAGGGTGTATGCCAAGACCGAGTTGTTTGGCGATCCGTGTGATATGAGAAGTGTGGAGATCCGAAAAGAATGCAAGGCAAGGTGAGCATAATAAGTAAGATTAAGAAAATGACGTTTAGATGGTTTGGGTATGTAGAGCGAATGAATGATCAAAGGAGTCTAAAGAGAATATATTACGCAAATGTGAATGGTAGAAGAAAATGTTTACGAAAAAAAACATGACACGATCAAGTGAATCAGATACTTGAGTCGGGTCATGTCAAGAGTCAGAATAATAGAAGAGTATATATATGAGACATGAGAAGATGTATGAATGTGACTGAGACAAGGAGTGTATGCCAAGACCGAGTTGTTTGGCGATCCGTCCTTTTTGCCTAACCTTGCTTAATATTTCTTTTGGCCCACCAAACGATATGGATTGCGCACCTCTGCTTTATGTAATGATAATATATTTCAGGTAGGTAAGTTTACTTTCACATAGCATGACAGGGGACACCGTTGCATTTAACTGCATTCTCCAAGCACGCGCATTATATAATAATTCGCAACAGAAAGCAGCAAAACTAGTACGGTATAATTTCAATGTATGTATAAACACTATAAACTATGCAGATAAGTATTATTTATTTTGAAAGTTTTGCAGTGAAAGGTACCTACCACGTTACGATTGGTGGGAAATGTAGGTAAGTATTACCTTGAGAATAATTCTGTGATTCATTATTAAATCACAACGTATTCGTGTTTTATTAATGACTAAATAATTGCTTCTTAAAATGTTTATTAATTATGACATTCTGTTTAATGTAAGCACTGAAGCAGAATTTTTTTTTTCATTTTAATGATTAAAATACATATAAATAAAAATTTAAATGATGAAAACAATAATAAGTAATGGTTATTTAAAATATGCAAATAAATAAAATTCAAATTCGCTTATTGAATGGAGAGTTGAACCACGACAATGACGTTGGTTGACGATTTGTTTTGAACTTTGAGCCTCGAACTTTAGGAATTGAGCATTTAGCTTTGAACTTTCAGCTTAGTGTTGAGATTAAAGCTTTGAGCTTCGAACTTCGACCTTCGAGTTTTAAGATTTGAGATTTATGCTTTAAGCTTTGACTTTTAAGCTTCGAGCTTTAAACTTTGAGCTTTGAGCAAAAATTGAGATTTGTACAAAACAAACAAACGCGGAGCCCATCCCCTCACCCCGACCCTAACTTTCCATTGATTTCTTTATGTTTGAAGTTAAAAAAACATAAAAAGAGTCTCTGGACACCAAATTTCATTTACATTGTTTATTTCAAATAATGCCAGGAATCACTGGTTAAAGTAAGTCAGTACGTCCCTTAATACTCTGTATATGAGATCGTCCTCTAACGCGGTGATGAGCAACCCACGGCTCGCGGGCCGCATGTGACCCGCTAACCCATTTCTGAATTTCTGTGACCCTTTTAAAATTGCAAGAAATAATGTTCAACGGTTTCTGTACTGTTTTGGAAAAAAGGTTTAGCGTAAAACTTCAGTCTTTCTTCAAAGTATTGAGTCCCCCTCTGCGACCCGCGAAAAAATTTAAAATTGAAAACTTTGCCCTCCAGAGAAAAGGGTTGTTTCTCCAAAGGCCGATGATAGGTTTAATGAGCTAAATAGGTACCTACAGTAGTCAAAGAGATAGGTCGTACGCACCTTCATTGTTTTAGTGTATTCTGTCTTTATTTTGTTTTATACAAGACTCACGAGAAGGGAAGAGGACGATCGCCGATGACGTACGTCCGACCAAGGGACGTAGCTACCGCCGTATCAATGATACGGCTCCCCGGGCTACAGAGGCCCCTAACGTCTGTAGGGGCATTCATTTGGGCCCAACTAATTTTGATACAGGGCCCCTCCAAGGCACCCTACGCCACTGAGTACGACCTCTATCTGGACTCTGAGACTCTGAACTACTACATGTCATTTGTTCACTGAAATTGTATATAAAACCGAGATGGCTGCGCTGGGCTTTATGCGTAGCAAGAATGGAAGTAGGTCGATCACTGGAGAGGTTTCAACTTGGAAAAAACATTTTTTGAAATCTTGGGAAATTTTCGAAAACCCGTGAAAGGAGCCACTGTTTCCTGGAGATGGGTGAAAATAGCCTATTATTTTACGCGAACATATTAGCGAAGTTTCAAAACAATCACATTTAATTCCACCTAATAGGTAATAATAAAAGTATTTATAGTGTATCAACAAAAACAAGAAATTTAATAAAATGTAATAAAAAAATTTCATGTCACGGTAGGTATTAGGGTAGACTATCTCCGGTTCCATGTCTAATCGGACTATGAGATCTCAGCATCTGAATTCCCGTAGTAAATTTATTCAGACACGATACTTCCTCACATGATAATTCATCACATCATAACTCACATTAACCTACCCTTTCATTCCCCCCCCCCCCCCCCCCTAACGTAACCTATGGTTAAAAACCCCAATTATCAGTTTACGACGCTTCGAGACATGATGAATTATCATGTGAGGAATTAACATCCGATGAAAAGTTTGTACTCAATATTCATACACTTAAAAAGTAGATCGGTCACCACTATCTCCCCTGGAACCGAAGTTGGATTTTTAAAGTACCATTATATTTCCTTTCAGCGGAATTGGTGTTGTCCAGTTAAACCATTTTAACGGACGCACCCTCCATTTTTGTCTTCTTTATTTTGACAGACTGTAATTTCATTTCCCTTTGTTTTTTTCAGAGGCTTTTCTTTAGTACCTACCTAATGCAAAATATTCAAGAAAATCACACATCTGTATTGTTATTTTTGTTATAGTGCAACACCACGTATTTATCAATCAAGGATGAATCAACTTTTTATCTGTGGAATATATGGCGGCCTTGATTGTCAAATTGTGAGGTGAGACGACTAGTACTAAGTACTGTGTGTCTAGTGTTATCCTTGACAGAATTATACACAGCTTTTCATTTAATCAAGAGGAATATGCCATTGGCAAATTCTGTTGACCCATGGCAAGTCCAAAATATCGGGGAGAGTGTGGTGAGTAAATATGCTGCGATATAAATAATAACTAGTTGCTTGTCATTATGTCAAACATCTTTATTGATGTTTAACATTGTTATGCTCGTATACATATTTTGATTTTACAAACATTTAATGAAATATCAATTTTCTATTATTTTTTTCGTATATTTCGTTATTATTCGGTTATCGTTTTTGTATTGAATACGAAATAATGTAGGTAGGTCCACATTATAAATCTAATTTACAAATATACATCCTTGATAACTTGAAATGGGCGTTTCGCGGTTTCTAAAAATGATATCACGATTGCTGATAATAAAAGATAAATTGTAATATTGAAGCCCTAACTTGATTTGTTAAAGTGTTGAATGTGAACACACCTTGAATGTAACTTGCTTTATAGACGTTATCGATGTTTATTTTGGTCTAATCTTAAATTAAGTTCATGCAAAAAATATTGTTTTGTAATTTTTAAATAATCGAAATCACTAAATGCCTTTTCTGACAATTTCGTGTCTGTGACTGGTGGCAGCTGTTTATGTGAATGTTTATTGATTTATTCAAATTCATCAATGTATTTTGCACAAATAGAATTATTATCCAATTAAAAGATTATTTTTCATGTTTTTAAAGTTATCCATTGTAAGCACATTGCTATTCAAATGGAACTTTTTGACCGAATAAAAAATCCTGTTATGTTTTTAAGTTGTTCCACTGTTTTCTATTTAAGATCAACCATAATAATATATGCCAGTATTCAAAATTTTAATAGAAGACTGAGTAAACAAAATACCACGGAAGTAAACATTTTTTAAATTCTCATTTTGATTTAGATTCTGTATATATATATATTAATTTCATGTGTCCTTATATTTAACTGAAAAATGCTGAATAAAATTATGCTTACACTAAAGAAAAAGCAAAAAAAAAAAAAGCAAGATCAAGTATATTTCAAAACGCTTTTTTTTTATTCAACATAATTATTAGTATGCAACAAGCAATATTTAGCATCTGGCAGTTAAATTAATATTTCAAAGCTCCATAGCTCGTGATAGAAATGACGTTGCGAATGTTAAACTAACAATAATTCCGGCCAGTGTGCAAAATTCATGATGTAGCTCACTGATTTTTTCTTTGAAGAAGATAATATTAATAAATCTAAAAGAAACATGAAACAGAACAAGACAAAGAAAAAATAAAAAGGTAACGGTAATGGGGAAAATGAATTGAGGATGATATTGTTAATTGAATTTGAAATATAAGATTGCCGGAAATGACAGAAAATATATAGGTCCCAATGGCTGAGTTGGTTAAGGCGCCGTGTTCCTGTAAGACAAAAGATCCTGAATTTTAATCCCGGTCTCCATGGTCAGGGGGCTTGGCTCTCAACTAGCGATCCAGAAGTCGCGGGTTCAAATCCTGGCATTCGCAAGTAAATTTTATTTGATTGATTTTTTTTTCACAATGAGCGAAGCAGGGCAATTAGTTTTGTCGAAATTTGCTAAAATAGTTATAAATTTTGTCGCCATCGTCGAATTTTTAAGTCAATTCCACTAAAAGTTGTTGCACATTATGTTACTAAAAATGGATTTGAATATAGTATCCGCTCTTCAAAAACCGAAATTACAAAGATCATTCCCAAACACAAATTAAAAAAATTTCATATTATATCTTAGCCGTTTGCGTGGATCGCTGGATTTCGAATTTTCCCTGTAATGTGGGGAAATTTCCCTAAGATTTCCTATTTTGTTGAAAAATAATTTTAAAATGTTTATGTAATTTGGGTGCATAGAAAAATTTAATATTACCAAATACATCATTGAATTTTTTTATTTAAATTTATAAGTTTTATAGTTAAAATACTATTATGTAATAATAAATAATAATGTAATATTTTTATCACAAGGATTTATTTGTTTTTAGTGCAATAAAATGACTTTAAAGTCTGTCGATATTCATGGTGTAAAAAAATTAACCTTTGACTGGTGACATGGTTTTTGTGTAACGTAACTGGTGACGAACGGCCTGAGAGGCCGCTACCGTATCCGGTCTATAGCATAGAAATTAGGTAATTTAGCTAACAGCAGTCTTTCAAAACAGTTTAATAACATATAAAACGATAAAATAAAACTAATTAATTAACTATAAATGTAATTTTTAACGAAGAACTTGTTATTACAATGTATGTAGTCACTAAAATCAAAAAACTAGAGATGAGATCAGTAAAAAGATCAACACAAAACAAAAAAACAAAAAAATCAACATATTATAACAAAAATACTAATTTTCCTTATAGTTAAGATACTAATCAATAAAATAAAAAATAGTGCTCTAATCACTGGTATCATTTTACAAAACTGGCAATGGTCAAACTTTGGTTATTTTTATTGGCAGTCAGGGCATAATTGTTTGGCACATTGCAAGCACACATTTTTACACAAATTACATTGGTAATTAGATATGTGATTTAACTTAGGAGGACAACTAGCGCAGGTTTTCCTGTTGTTTTTGGCCTGTCATTGGAGTTTTGTAGCTCAGGTGGCAAATCTCAACCATAAAAAATTACTTTAAAAAGTTACATAAGTTGTGACATAGGGTCTGAGAGACCGCTGCCGAACTTTACGTCGATGTAACTTACCGATTTCGGAGTGTGCGATGCAACTATCCTTCTCTACGTCGTGGACGCAACTAAAGTCGAAGCCACTCGGGAGTTGGAACAAAGCAAGCGCGAGGAAGGGGGTGATATGATGTTTCACAGATGCTGCTCGGCCTGTGAGACCGCTTGTCACCAGTTAAAGATTAAAATACGTCGTCATTAAGCTACATTTAAAAAATATATATATGGGGTGGAATGTATTACATTGCACTACCCCTACATACATTCTGGAGTAAACAATTTTATTTTTTTTTCACCAGATTTACAGGAACGGGTTTAGTTTTTCCCATAGGAAAAACTAAACCCTTTCATACACTTTTCCATATAAATGATCACCTAGTAAATCCACGTTATGCAAGTGTATTATATAAGTATAATTAATACAAAACAATACAAGAACAACACGTTAATCTACCAAACTATTAAATGGGAATATAATTCACCGTCTCCAGATATTTTCATATTAGAGGGTTCGGCTCTGTGGAATTCCTAATTTGACCGATAAATCCTACTGATCCCTCAATATAAATATTTAAAAAATCTTTCGTAATTCTACATGTATTTAAAATGACTGATTTTTGCATTTTTATATACAAATTCTTTGACAAATCTAATGTGCCTAAATTTTTAATAAGTGAGCTAGGTATAATGCCAGTAGCCGAAATAACAAAAGGTAATATTTTTATAGTCTGAGAATGCCAAATTCTTTTAATTTCATTTCCTAAATCTGTATACTTTCTTATTTTTTCAGAAACAGATTTTTGAATATTACAGGAATTTGGAATAGCTACATTAATTATTATTATTATTATTATAGGTTGAGATGTCTATATTTTTTTTTTTTTTTCAAATTGTATATGATTGCAGATGAAAAAAATCAGGAAGGTCGATTGGCGATTTATTGAAAACTGCCATTCTATAAACAGTTTTAACCGCTTGGACACATAAGCTTGTTTTCACGATAATTTAACGTATGTAGACATAGGAATTACGTATGGCCCGTACCTGAGTTATTAAAAGGGAAACAGTATTTTTTTTAAAATATTTAATTTTACCTGGTGGAATAAAAAAAATATATGTATCTAAAAGAAAATTGCGAAAAATATTTTTTTTGGCACTGTTATGTACATGGGTGACTTTGAAAATATGCAAAAACCATAAAATAAATCTTAATCATTAATCATTTAAAATATTTTTAGGTATATTTGCAATATCGATATCGTTCCAGAGTGGAAGATACACTCAGCATTAGATCGCCTTGGTATAAGACCACCATTCATAATTAAAACGTCGCTTGAAATAGCTCTATTTAATTGGGGATGCCATAGTCTCACTGGCTCCAGGTGGTTGGGACTCTTGACTCTCATATAAAAAAGTTTTTTTTTTTTAAATTGCGACTTACTTTTTTGAAGTTGCGACCGTTACTTTTTTTATTTTTCTGTCTTGTTCTGTTTCATGTTTCGTTTAGATTTACTAATTTTATCTTCTTCCCCAATTATATATATATAAATTGATGGGTAAAAGCTTCAAAAAGTTATTCCAATAAAAATGTAATTATTTTTCTACTTTCAAAGCTTGATTCATCACTAATCTTCTTTCTAATAGGATGACTCTAATATTATTACAATCCTCTACCTCCTACACCACTTTCTACTAAATTACCCATTTGTCATCCTGTAATAGGAGCTAAGTGATGAATGTATAAGAAAAGTATGAAACATTAAATTTTGTCACGGATATTGTTGATGATGAAAGAGATAATAAATGTACAAACTAATGTAAACCGAAAAACATTGGTGTTGGGATGGGTATTAACTATTGTTTACAAAGTGACTCAAATAAATAATATTTTTATTTATTTATTTTTATTTATTTATATAATACATGTTACATAATTGTGACATTTACATAAAGTTGATATATTAAATCACCATACTAGGCGGCTGCCTGTATCTTGGTGACCAATATTGTATAGTTACATTGTATGAAATATGAAGTCTAGTGTAAACATGGAATTAGTATAAATCATGTTAAATATTGGAAAAATTATAATAAAAAGTAGAAAATAGAAAGGAGAAAAAAAAGTACATTAGCATTTGATTATATAAACAGGCTTCTAATTCTATCACATTCACTCATCAAAAAGTATTATTTTATTTTTAACTTTTTAACTTAATGAGTTAAACCTCAAATTATAATATTTTAAATAATGAAGATAATATTAGCGAAAGTCAATCGAAAATCCGAAACACAAAAATCAGAAAAAGATCCAGATACGTCTGGGACTCGAACCCAGAACCTCTGATGTATCCGAGTCCCAGTTGTATCCGTATCTTTTTCTGATTTTTCTGTTTCGGATTTTCGATTGACTTTCACTAATATTATCTTCATTATTTAAAATATTATAAATAATATTTGCAGTACGATCAATTGTTTTTACATGATTTTGAAATAACACAGTCAAAAAAGCGTGGTGTTAATATCCTTTCTTATTAGAATCCTAGTTTTTGACTGCCTCCATTGTCAAGGGGTAAGGTTCTCGACTAGCAATCTGGAGGACGCGGGTTCAAATCCCGGCTTGCGCAGATAAATTTTATTTGATTGATTTTGTGTTATTTCACAATTTTATTCATTTAAAATAATACATAGCACGTATGCGGTACGTCCTGGAGTGGATGATACTCTCAGTATCGCCCACTACTCAGAATCAAAGTTGCTTGTGGGGAATTCACATTAAAAAAAAATTTGAAGCCCCGTGCACACATTACCCAATAATAGTGTACAATAATGATGTGTTTTATGCTATGATATCCTAGTGTGATTTTCATATTGAAACTAACTTCTGTTTTCCCTTACATTATATTTTTTTACACGGTATTCTGAGGCACCTATCCCCGTGTAAAAACAGAATCAAGTGTATTTCTTTACGGGTTAATACAGTCATACTAACAAAAAACTACTTTCTGACTATTCAATGCATTACAAATTTCACCGGTGAATCGAACCGGTTATTTTTTAATGTGGTAATCGACATAAATGTACTTGTGTGTTATCAGCAGTATATTTTGTTTGTGTGCGTTTCTTGATTCCTTATCAGCCCATAGATTATTCACTCTGTCACCCGCATGGCTTTTTATTGGCGACACTTCACCTATTTATGATGAATTAAACGTATCAGAGCTGTATTGGGCAATAGTATGCTCTAACCTTATTAGGGTGCCCACATAAAAATTAGAGATGTCACTAATTCGGTATTCAGTCCGAATACCTAATTAAAAGGTTTATCAAAAATCTAGCATTGTTTTACTTACCACTATATAATATAGGTGAAACACGCACTATCGATGCCAAAATATGCACTATCAAAAGATGAAAAATGCACTAACAATGCCAAAATATATCGATGTTGGAAAGAATAAATGGCTAAAGCACAATATAAAAGTATGGCACTTTATCCACTTATCCTTTCCAGTGTTGAATGTTGATATTTATTCAAAAGAGGATTATATCTTTTGCAACCTTGTTTTTTGATAAATTTTAGATTTTACAGTGGGGATTCCAAGATGAAATTAATAAATTAGATTTTATATTATATTAGCATTGTTTTACTTATCGCTATATAATATAGGTGAAACACGCACTAACAATGCCAAAATATATCAATGCTGAAAAGGATAAATGGCTAAAGCACAATATAAAAGTATGGCACTTTAGCCACTTATCCTTTCCAGTGTTGATTTGCCGAAATTAAAAAAAGAAGAGGATATGTCTTTTACAACCTAGTTTTTTGGTAAATTTTAGATTTTACGATGGGGGTTCCTCGAGATATTTCATTTAGGGGGCATACATTCATTACGTGAGCAAAAAATAGGGGGGGGGGGTCCAGTAAAATCTCACCAAATCTCATCATACCGAGGGGGGGGGTCAATAAAAATCTCACGTCTACTTTAAAAGAGTATATAATATTATTATAGAGATAATAAAAATAGATTTTTTCACTTCTTTTGAAGTGTCCCATTTTGCCTGCTGAAAAAATGGCTATTATAAAAAAACATTAATTTTTTTTATTTTGCATGTCGAAGTTTAAAAAAAACTCTAATGAGACTCCCAAAAATCTCTCCACATAATAATGGATTTCGGTTCCTTGGAAAATCTTCTAAGATATTTCCACCATACACATGGATTGTACCTGCACTGCAAGATTTACCAAACTCCCACTTTTTATATTTAATATTTTCAAGTGAATACTGCTCAAAAGTCTCAACTGCTCCCAACCGTCTGGAAAGTCTTCAGAGACCAGTGGAGACCACGGGACTGTGTCATCCCCAAGTTGGGGTATGTTGGGAGGATGAAAGCAATGGGAAGTTGGAGGAGATGGTTAGAAGAAGGGTATTTTAGGAACAATTAATCTCTTTCTAATTATTTACAGACTGCAAGAACTGTGTTTTATTTCACCAGAGATAAATAGCTTTTATTTTCTTTGAACTTTTTAAAGAAATACAAACATTCCAAGGTTATGAATAACCTAACAATACTCGAAAACCTCCTACATTCATCATAATAAGCAGAAAATGTTGCTTGTGCAATGATGGAGGACTTAGCAGAGGGTTGAACTCGTGACGCCGCATTGGTAATTAGTCCACCCAGTTACTAACCGGCCTGCTACTAACTGTGAAAAGAGTTAAAGATACTCTCAGTATCGCCCTGGTGTAATACCACCATTCAGAATTGAATTGTTGCTTGAAATGACTTTTGCCATTTTTGGTGACCAGATCTGAATAACCATCTCCTTCCCCTCCCCACTGCCTTCAGTCTCACAACATACCTTAATTGGGGATGTTATAATCTCACTTGCTCCAGACGGGAGCAGTTGGGACTCTTTTGCAGTATTCATAATAAAAAAACCCTTACATCTCTTTTTTAATTTCATCAGGAGTGAGTGACTGCAAACTTTTTAATATTTTATTTAAGAAATTGAACTGCAATAAATGTGTCATTGGCCGCATTTTATGCATCACTGCTCTAGAGGTTCTTAATGCAATGGCGACACATTAAATAATGATTTCTTCAGAAATAAGGATGTTTACCAATCTGATAGTATTATTACCTTAATGACTGTACAGTTTGGATTGTTGTAGATGGAAGTGGCGCCCTCTGTTATTTTCAGAAAGATTTTTGAGGTTTCACAAAAAGAAAATGAATAAAACTTGGAATTTCTCAGTTTCAAAAACTTTTATACAATTATCCGACCCATTTCCCACTGATTTTCCGAGCAATTTTTTTCTTAATTTCCAATTTTGCCAGAAGAAATTTTTTCGGAAAAAAATTATCCGCTATCAAAAATTTTCCAACATGAATTTCGGCGGCGTTCTTTAATTTTTTGAGTTCTGATTGGCAGTACATTTCTTAGTTAATGAGAGTTTACTACTTTTGTAGTTACTAGAATTTGTAGAAATTAGTTTTCATTATTCCAGTGAATTTCAAATGAACGACATTATACAATATACATATATTACGTAGGCTAAATGGTTTTTATTTGGATAGAAAAATAAATAGGTACCAGTGTGATAAGTTAATTTTTGCACACATTCTAATAATTAATAACTCTACTATCAGGGAACTTTACTAAATTACAGTGAAACCCTCTTAAGAAGTTTTCAAAGGGACTGGAAAAAATAAACTTCTTAGACGGGACAATCTTATAAGTGAAAAAATAAACTTCTTAGACGGGACAACCTTAGGCCATTTGGTCTTCATGGGACCGAAAAAAACCATACTAAAAACTTCCTAAGAGGGAACTTCTTAAGAGGGTTTCACTGTAGACAAAGTCTAAAAAAAAGCTGCCTGCAGCAAATAACCCGCGGTCTGCTGGTAATTATTACTAGGCACATTGACAGAGTGATAAAAATGTTGAATCAAAGCCACTGTTTCGTAAGTAAATTTTTTGTCTTCTTCAGAATTCACTTAAGAAACAATAACTGACTTATTAATATTGTTTTTAATTTTATAGATACGGAATCATTTATTTATTTTGTGTTTAGGTTCTCTACAAGTCGTCGCTTCAGTTCGTTTTTATCCAACAGACTAAAACGTAAATCGGGAGAAATGGCGCTTCAATGTTTTTTTTACGATAAAAGCACATAAATTTTGGAGGACGTAAGACAAAGTGCGTTTTGAAAACACCTTAAATAATCTTTTATAAATTTTATTGAACGATTATCGTATAAATAAAGGCTTTTTGAGAACAAATGCATACTTAACTCATGTCCATTCAAAAATGGTCTGTTAGACAAAAACGAACTAGAGCGACGAAGTGTAGACTGCATTTTCTTTTCTGATGATCAGTTTTGCCTGCAATGATGTCCACCTTTCAATGTATTTTTTATGATATAATTAAATTTGTGTTAGGTATAAGAGTTTATGACTTAAAATTAATTAAATTTCAAGTCATAATTATTGTGGCTATAAAGAATGAGCTGCTAATAACTCATTGTGTACTGCTGAAGTTAATTTGTATTGAATTAAACAACTAAAAAAAAAAAAATTATTACAAATAAAATGGTTTTTAATCTCCTTTTAAATTTGAGGATAAATTGTTTTTCCTTGATAACTTGTGAATAGTTGCTGGCAATCAATTTTTTTTTATTTACTCGTCACATTTATGACACTTATCAAGTGATGTGTGCCTTATAGCATTATGTACTGTCACTCCTCTCTTTTCAAACTTTAGTTGAACTGTGTTATGTTGTTAGGAGTTTCATATTTCTTCTTAAAAATGATGTTGTGAATAGTCATCGATATGTTGTGTGTATTTTTTTCATGTGCAAAAATTAAAGAGATTCAACAGTCAATCTTAATAAGCATTGTAAGTCAAATAACTACATAATTCGTTTATCTGCTTAGGGTAATTTGATCGCTTTTGGGAACAACTCATAGGTCTCATGGAAATCGTTGTGTCTCCCTTACTGTCATGGTGAAAAATGTGATCTAAACAATGTTAGAAAGAGAAAACACCACACTTTGTATTCAAATCTAAAAGTTAACCACAAAATAATTAAAATGTGCACCTCTATGAAACCGAAGGTTCCAACCGCAATTTGAAAAAGATTTATGAAAGTTTGTTAATTTTTTATTAATTATTTTTACAAGTAATTACAAAAAAGTGACGTGATGATAATGTTTATGTCTAATAAAATAAGTTTTTTTTTTTCTATATTTATTTTTAGTTTGAAAAAACGTAAAACGAGCCATTTTTTATGTTTGCAATCAAAACTAATAATTAAATTTGTAAGTGCATTTCATCACAATTCAAAAACAGTTTTCGGATACATTTAAAAATATTCCACTTATTTGAATTTAAAGCCTGTTCAGACACAGCTATAAACCACGAGTAGATGTCTATTGAACCGGGAGCACTTATGTTTTGTACCGTTCACACGACGCTATCAAATATTTCTTCCTAGAGACACCATTTCTTTGTAGATTTTGTACTAGATCTGAGAATTTGACAGCTGACATTCGCGCGTTTTAATAAAAATGACCCCCTCTCCTATTTTCGGGGGAGAGGGGGGCGCTTATCTGTTCGTATATCGCCTCAGGAGCGGTTACGGCGTAAGATGTGCATTGTCTATGGTTGATCTGCGCATAAAGCGCTTAGGTGTAAAAGGTTTGAAGGAGTTGTATGGAGAGCGATATTTGGCGTGCTATGATCTTTTATAGTTTATAGCTGTGTCTGAACAGGGCTTTATTGCAAAGTGAAAATATTTTCACCTTCTAGAGGGAGAATAGAATTTATATTTGCACAAAATGTACAACAGGTATTTTATAGTGGGGCTTCACAGTTTAGTCACAAGTGACAATGGCAAATAACGATAATTCAATGTGATCATAATTTATTTCTGCAATACTTCAATTTTTCTCTGATGGATTGGATGGATGATTTCTAGTTTTTATTCTATGCTGCATTTGTTATTTTGCCTATTTTTGTTATTTTGTCTATTTTTGTTATTTTGTCTATTTTTGTTATTTTGTCTATTTTTGTTATTTTCTCTATTTTTGTTATTTTGTCTATTTTTGTTATTAAATATATTTTGTTATGAATAAACTACTATTATTATTTTTATTATTCAGTAGTTACTGTACTCGACTGTACCCGAGTTTTGACACCCTTTTTCTTCCATAATAATAGAAAAATGTAAATCAAATCTTATTGCAGCTTATCTTACTTTTTTTTAATATATACAAATGGTTTAGAACGCATCATGAAAATAACTAAGTTACCTAGAAATTCTAAGTAAATTTTATAGTACCAGAGCTCTTCACCAGGAGATGTTTAAAAAAGTACACAATGGATGAAAATACATTGTATTTTTAACAGTGTGCCCAGTTTACCCATTTTCTATTTATTTGTGGTCTGCAAAATGTAAACGTGTTAAATTTTGCTTCAAAAATATTGGGCATAGCAATAGCACTAACTTTCGGATAAAACTAGCGTGTAATATAGACATAACAGTTTACAGTGTAACCCTCATATAAGGTTCCCAGATAAGAAGTTTCACGCTTAAAAGTTTAGTTTTCTCAATCCCTCAAAGGCTGATAGTAACTTGATCTAAACGAGTTTCGCATTGTGATCCATCGGCGGTTATTAAACTATAATAATATATATAAATAACCGCTCATGCTCGGTTATCGCGTATGTGACCCGTTAAATTTCACTAAAACACAATACATTGGGTCACTTGCCGCATGGTGAGATAAATAGCGTTGAAAGACCAGCATTAAAACGGTTAAGAAAAGGCCTAATAATTTTTATATATTATATTTATATATTATCACATAACAAGGTTTTTTGGTCTCTTAGAATATTTTATAAGAGTTCCACTGTATGCTAAGAGTATGGATATTAGAGAGACGGCATGTGAAGTGTGCCCGCGTGCTCCAAGTGTGCCTTTTCGAGAATTCTACCCACACAGTTGACATTGGCTGTCACCAAGTAAAATGGCTGTTGTCGGAACGTGTTAAACGGCCAAAAACCAGCAGCCAATGGAAGCCGTTTGGGTAAAATTCTCGAAAAGGCACACTTGGAGCGCGCGGGCACACTTCACATGCCGTCTCTCTAATATCCATACTCTTAGACTGTATGTATCGAATGTACCTGCACCGCTAGATGTAACAAACTCCCACTTTAAAAAAAAAAATCCAAATACCGCACAAAAGTTCCATCTGCTCCCAACCGTCTGGAGACTACGGGACTATGGCATCCCCAATTGGGATATGTTGTGAGGTTAAAGGTAGTGAGTACTTGAAGACGAAGGTTGGAACTAATCTATTTTGTTTTTTTTATTGCAGTGCGCCTCTTCATCCCAGTCTGCGGAGAGCCTGCATATGGCCATCGATGGGGAGACCACCATCGCTGCCGACGGCCACTCCCTGGACCACGATGCGGAGCACGAGATTGAGCTCCGCGACGTCATCAAGGAAGGCCACGACAAGGCAGATCCCTCGCAGTTCGAGCTGCTCAAGGTCCTCGGAGAAGGCTCCTTCGGGAAGGTTTTTCTCGTTAGAAAAGTTGCAGGACCGGACTCGGGGATATTGTATGCCATGAAGGTATATTTATCAAATTTATTTAAAATTTAGAGAATGAATGGGGAGTGTATTATGTAATTCTACGTATATATAGTAAAACCCTCGTAAAAGTTTTGGTACGAAATGAAACATAAAACGTTATTTCTTGTGGTTATTGAGTAGAAACCATGTGATATTTTTTTTATGCATATTTAAGCGTGCAGCGGATTTCGACAACTTTACCAGAGTTTGGTTTTTCAGTCCTCTGAAAAATGAAATATCCAATGAATATTTTGGAACCCATAATAATATGAACGTTTTTCCACAGAGAGTTTTTACTTTGCGGTCCCTTGATTCCTTATATGAAAGTTTCACTGTAATACATACTTAAGCGGAAAAACCCTATATGTGTTATAAATTATGCTGTTCAGTCTTCAAGGGACCTAAAAAACCAAACTTCTTAAGCATGAAAACTTCTTAAGAGGGAACTTCTTAAATGGGTTTCACAGTATTTATTGTACTAATGTACGTTTTTGTTTTAATTATTTATTATAATGAAACTCTCTCAACTTGTTGAAAGCCAGCATACAAAAATATATTTTTTCAATACGACGTAAAATATTGGACAGTTCTCACCTTTCTTACGAATTCAATTTTTAAAACATTTCTTTTGTGATATATTACAAAAATTACATCAAAATAATGTAGATAAAACGAACTTCCTAATAATCACTCAAATCTGTGCTTTCCCCAATGGATTTATATAAAAAACAATGAATAAATATAGACTTCGAATATGACACCGTTCATATTATCAAGCGGCAGCCATTTTGTCCGCCATCTTTGGTACCCGGCGCGTCATTGGCAATTAATTTGAATTTTTCGGAGTGGCTAAATGCTATCCAGTATTTTGTTATGTCAAGAACGAGAATGGCCCAAGCGATTCTGACCTTGTTCTTCATACAATTTCTTTATACATAAGGGGCAAAATCGCTTCAAAAATCCGAACGTTTTTACGTGGGAAAAACCTATAAGTCGGATAAATTGCGGCCATTCATTCTTCAAGTGGCCGAAAAACCAAACTTCTTAGGCATTAAAACTTCTTAAGAGGGTTTCACTGTAATCTAGTAATACATACTTGTTTAAATAAACCTCAATATCCCAAATGAGATTCTTAAAGAGGAAACTGGTACCCATTTTATAGTTCACTGTGCTCTCGTGTGATATGTCTCATTCTACAGACAATCTTTAATTTACCTTAATGTGTGCCATATAACCTCGGTAGTCGTAGTCAAGTAAAAAAGAACGTTAGATGTAATGTTAATTTCTCTTATTTGCAGACTTTAAAACTATAAACTAATTACTCTTTGTTTTTCATAAAAAACGTCACAGTATGTTTTCTTTTCAAGGTCTTAAGAAAAGCAACATTGAAAGTGCGCGACCGAGAAAGAACAAAAATGGAACGTAATATACTTGTGGACATGGGACACCCTTTTATCGTCAAACTTCACTACGCATTCCAGACGGCAGGCAAATTATATTTGATCCTAGATTTCCTAAGGGGCGGTGATTTGTTTTCACGTCTCAGCAAAGAGGTATGTTAATTTCCGTTTATATTTATGCAATTGTTATTATTTTTACTTAATGTACGCGGCTGTCTGGTTTATCCATGAAGTTTCACTAAAACACAAACATTGTGTGAATGTGCTGCACGATGAGATAGATTGCATTGTAAATATTAATCACTGAAGTGATAAGCCAATAGAGGTGTGTTGTGAGCCTTTCTGTATAATTGTAATTAAATGTCGTCAATTTGCCCATAATTCAGGTGAAATTGATCAAACATTTTTAAACATTAAAATTCTGAACCCCTCAGGTATCTGGCTAATTGACCGTTATATTTATTAAAGACGCTGTCAAAAGGTCGGAGAATTTTTGTTTGTAAGTGAAAACTTGGCAATAAATTTTAAATATTTCTGAAATCCAAAAACTAAACACTGTTTTTGAAAGGTGATGAAATAGTGCATCCGCTCATCTGAAACTGAACAGTTTTCAACTCAATTCGCCATCCTGTGTATGTCAATATGATGGCCACACTACACAATTTTTCAAAAACTTGTTGTCAATGGCAAGCAGTGACTCGCAACTCGCCGTGCTTGTTGCCGCGGACGGCGACGCGCCACTTCCTGGTTGCCAAGGATATGCCAGTTTTCGAGGTGACAGCTGAAATGTTCATCGTCTATAGTGAAACAAGCTGAGATAAAATACTGAAATCGTAAAATTTACATGCGCCGTGAGATAACTTTGGCTGGCAACCATAGGGGGCATACATTAATTACGTGAGCAAAAAATGGGGGAGGGTCCAGTAAAATCTCACCAAATTTCAGTATACCGAGGGGGGTCAATAAAAATCTCACGTCGACTTTAAAAGAGTATATATTATTATAGAGATAATTTAAAAAAATTTAATTGTTTTGTTCCCATTTTGCCTTCTGAAAAAATTACTATTATGAAAAACATTTATTTCGAGAGTAAGAAAAATATCTCACGTGAGGGGGGTCCCACTAAATCTCACTTAATCTCACCAAGGAAGGGGGGGGTGTACATTTGAAACAGCAAATTGAACGGCAAAATCACAGGCGGGCCTTTTTAAACTTGCTCACGCGTGCCATTTATAATTCATTCATGGGCCTGGGGTTGGGCAGCCTTGGTTTAGGTCATATTTCTCACCATGAAAGTATGGGAAACAACGATTTCTATGAGACCATTACGAGCTGTTCCCAAAAGCGAACAAATTGACTCTATGGGTAGTTTGTTCGCAAAACCCAACAAATTAGCCTTAGAGAGGTTAAATAATCTATTTTGTTTACCTGTTTGGGGCCTAGGGATCTAAGTTATGTAAATTGGCTATGCAATTTTTTTACTTAAAAAATGATTACCTATACAACTGTCATAACAACATCTATGAATACATAAATAAAAATATTAGCTTTGTTTCATGTTTTGTGACAGGAAGAGACCATATTATTTATTGTTATTTCTTTGTTTTGCTTACTGGGGTTTCCCATGATTAATGTGATAAATTTTTCTTGAATAATTATGTAAAAAGTTTTCCTTAATCATTTTATTTACTTACTTTATATTAACACCATTATATTAGTTTGTTGACAATCAAATCGATGAACAGCGCGATTTTAAATTTTGACATTTTATTGGTCCCCGTTAAACTCCAATTGTCAACCAAATTTTCTTCCGTTTGTGGTCAGTTGCCAAGCATAGTGGTCTTATTGTAATGCTTGTCAGTTGATTTGATCAAAATCTGAAATTAGCCGAGCAGCGTTGAACGGAGCATTTGATTATCATTAATGTGGTGAAGTTTGAAACACTCCAACCTTATTGTGCGTTAAATAGATGACACAGAGTTCATTATTTAGTTCATAGCCAATTAGTGTTTGTATAATTCTTTCGTTTGGTCACCTCTCTGTAAAATTCACATTAAAAATGTCAAAAGAATTCAACTAAACTTTTTATAAAAATAATGTACCACACTTTTTTATGACATGTTTTAAAAAATTAAAAACGTTACCTCTGGTTTCAAATGTCTTTTAAAACTTTAATTTTTTGGTTTGACCGAGGATTGAACCTTCCTACCCAGTGATCGGAATCAACCGCTATACCAACTGGGCCAAATCCCTAGTTGATAAGACCAACATTTATTTCTTATTTTAAGCGCTGTAATGTCATAAAAATTTCAGAGAAATGCGTATATATCTGCGTGTGTGGGCGTGTGATTGCCACCAAAAGTTGATAGAATGCATTGTCATCAACAAGTCTATCTGTCGAGTTTCAGCTTGATCAGATGCCGGGAAGTGGGTTAATTTCCACTTTCAGATTTCACTTCATACGTTAAAACAAACATAAAAAATTTTCATTTCAACATACATATGATTTTTGTTAATTTTAGATTTTTCTTTTATCAACTATACAATTATCAAATTGTAACACATAAGTAATTATTGTAAGCAACCATTGTTTATTACTATATATCGGATTATATGCATTAACAAAATGCCAAAATATGCATGCAAATATGCACTAAAAAAGGCCGAAATATGCACTAAAAACTCTTGATATGCCCAAAATATGCACAATGCAAAATCAAAAAACCATTTTTATTTTTATGTATTTTAATTAAAGACGGTACAAAAACAGCGAAATATTCTTAAAATAATGCATAATTTTTGTGACAATATACAATTAAGTCGTTTTTCAAATTTTCTATCGCAAATTTGTGACGTTTGAAACCCAGTATTCATTTGTACGCCGAAAACGACCTCTCGATGTCAACTGACGTCATTGGACAAATTTAAAATTTGGCGCCATTTCTGGAGATATCTGTTTAGGCAGGGTATGGACCTGTGCCGTTGATGTAGGCAATGTTCTTCGTGTCTTCAAGACTCGGGTTTTTAAGCAAAATAGCGTCTAACTTTTACAAATCTTTTCTGATGTTAAATTAGAACGGCGTTGGCAAGTTCGATAATTGTTTCCAGTAGTTCTATTGATTTAAATTGAGGAAGGTTTTTAGTTTCCAATTATTGTATGGCATCTGGTAACTTGTGGAAATGTGTTGAGATGAGGGAGATATTATGTTTAATGGGTGCGTCTTCAAATGCTAGCTTGCTTGACTGAATTGCAAAGGCCTCAGAACTCTCAAATCGATCAACGAAATATGCATGATTGGAAAAAAGGGTTAAAATATGCATTAACGCCGTAATTAGAGAGTTATATGCATTTGCATTTGCAAATATGCAAATGCATATAATCCGATGTCTATTTTTTACTAACACTTTTATAAAAATATTGTAATTATTTCATGTAAACAATGTAAAAGCCCTATATGTGTATAAAAGAGTAAAATAAGATAAAATAAATTACACAAATTATTCATCTTTTCTAGGTTATGTTCACCGAAGAAGATGTAAAATTCTACCTCGCCGAATTGGCTCTCGCCTTGAACCATGTCCACTCCCTTGGCATCATATACCGGGACCTCAAGCCGGAGAACATCCTGCTGGACCAGGATGGTCACATCGCTCTCACCGACTTTGGCCTCTCCAAGCTCCCCCTGAATGATAAAGCCTACAGTTTCTGCGGCACCGTGGAGTACATGGCCCCCGAGGTGGTCAACCGGAAGGGACACTCATTCGCTGCGGATTGGTGGTCCTTTGGAGTCCTAATGGTAATTATTACCTACATAAATGATCAGCGTTGAAGACTTACTATTTTTCAGTTTTTGAGTGCCGGCAACCCGGGCGTTTATTTAATAAAAATTGGATGGTTTACAATTTTCAGTTCCTTTACCTGCCTCACTAGACAAAGTCTGTTCCGAGGCGGGTAAATAACATAATAAGTATATATATTTAAAAAGGATATCAATCATAAGAGACATGCATTAAAAATATGTATTAATATAGATATGCATTAAAAGAGATATGTGTTAAAAAGATATGTGTAAGAAAGCAAAAAGTAAATATATATAATAAATATTTACTTTTTGTAAATATATATAATAAATTATGCATTAAAAGAGATATGTGTTAAAAAGATATGTATAAGAAAGCAAAAAGTAAATATATATAATAAATATTTACGTTCTTATTTTGATTTTATTATTTGTCACACTACCATCAAAAGCTTACATACGTTATAAAAATTATTTTATTATCTATTATTTTCACTTATTACTGCTTTTTTTAAGGGAACCATCTTTCACGCATGATCTGCTAGAAACTTGAAAGCTATTGATGCTTTTAATGGCATTTTACGCTTTATTTTCCAAGTCAATTTAATAATTATAATAATGTTTTCATTTATAAAATTGTAGCAATGTAAATTAAATCATACGTAGTTAACTAAATTAACCCCTAGGGGCCGGACCTCTGCATTTGCAGTGTTGAAGAATGTGCCCACACATGGTACGAAGCACTGCAATTGCAGTGTCGACTTTTTATATTAATTTTACCTTTAGATATCTCTTCTACTGGGTTAGTTAAAGATAAAAATATAAATGACACATTATCAAGTATACGAGTCGTGGAGAACCCGCTTGTGCAAACCCCGCTTTGAAATCTGGAGACAGTCACGAAAACTGTTTGGAACATTATTAATAATTTATTTATTTTCAATTTACTTCAATTACTTTATGTGAATGTATATATAATGTAACATATCCAACAAGTAACTACGAATACGGCATTTGTACAAAAAGCTTCTTATACTATGTTACTAACTACAGTGAAACCCTCTTAAGAAGTTTTACTGCTTAAGAAATGTGGTTTTTTCGGTCCCTTGAAGACCAAATGGACCAATTTTTCCCACTTATAAGGTTTTCCCGCCTAAAAAGTTTTTTTTTCCAGTCCCTTGGAAAACTTCTTAAGAGGGTTCCACTGTACATAACAAAATCCCGCTCTCATTCCAAAAATCACAACAACATTATAACATTTAACCGCTTGGACCCATAAGCTTGTTTTCACGATAATTTAACGTAGGTAGACATAGGAATGATGTATGGCCCGTACCTGAGTTATTAAGACTCAAACAAAATGCTAGATACAAAACATAGGGATATCAGAAATAGAATACGTACTGACAACAAATACAGACTTAAATAATCAAAATAGCCTTATTTTGGAATCCACATTCAAGGTTTTCCCACTTAAGAAGTGTGTTCTGTTCTCTACAAAAACCTTATAAGAGGGTTTCACTGGATTGTGAAAAGTATTTATGATCAGTGTACTTATATGTATTTTAAACCATCTGAATATGATTTTTTTTCTTTCTGTCAAAAGTTTGAAATGTTAACTGGCAACCTGCCGTTCCATGGAGCATCACGTCCCGACACCATGACACAAATATTAAAAGCCAAACTCGGGATGCCGTCCAACCTGAGCGAAGAGGCCCAGTCGCTGCTCAGAGCTCTCTTCAAAAGAAACCCTCACAATCGGTAAATTATTTACAATATTTATATATATAAATTGTGATGTTCGTTATCGAGAAAATATTTGATATTCAAACAGTATGCTTTCAAAAAAGGCACAGAAAATAAAATAAAAAATTGTGACACAGGATTAGAACTCGGAATTTCAGCTTGCCAGCCAGTTAGTTTGTCTTCACAATTTGACCATATAATATCATTTCCCTTTCAATTACAAATTTCTTAAATTCTTTTAACCTCTTGTTTGTCATAAACCCGCCGGCGGGCGCAAAAAAATGTTTACTCTTTTTTTTAAATTGCGGTTTTAACCCTTATGAATTACAAGGTCAGAATCGCTTGCGCCAATATCTTTCTTGACGTAACAGTTGATTTGATTAATCTAGCTTTTAAAGTATTTATATATAAATCTGTAACATTCGGAAATCACGCTTTTTCCCGCTTTAGCAACTGTCAACTTTTTAAAGAAATATTAAGTTTTAATATTCTCCTGACGAAGGAAGGGTTCTTCCGAAACCGGTAGAGTGTAATTAAAATTAAAGTGGTCTAAAACAAATTTATATATTTTATTGTAAAATATCAATGTCATTAATTCTTCGAAAACACCTTTGAATTGTTGGTTTTCGCGTAGGGTGTATACTCAGGTTTGTGTAGAAACAATAAAATCAATTCGTATTCGTATAAATATATACTTTTTTGATATTTGTTTGCCGAATGGGAGAATTTTTTTTTTGCTATTCTGGGATAACTTGTAACGATATTTTGTTTAATATATTTGAATGAAATAAAAAAAAAACAATTCCTATGTTTACCAGAAGTAGTCAAGGTAATTTCCACGTGGTTTTTCGAAATATCATCTGATGTTCAACAGGTTAAATTGTTTCATCTTTATTTTGTAAGCAAAGATTCAAACACGAACAAAATCATCTTTTTTTTTTTAGAGAATACCTCACAAGAGTCCTTACTGCTCCCGTCTGGAGCCAGTGAGACTATGGCATCCCCACTATGAGACATTGGGATATGTTGTGAGGCTGAAGGTGAGTGGGGAAGGGAAGGAGATGGGAAAGAGGAAGGTGGGGAAGTACCTGGCTATTCAGATCTTGTCACTAAACACGGCTAAAGCCATTATTAAACAACGTTTCAATTCTGAATGGTGGCCTTACACCAGGGCGATACTGAAAGTATCTTCCACTCTGGAGCGTGCCGAAAATATAGTATATATTATTTTTATTAATTAATTGTGAAATAACATAAATTAATCAAATAAAATTTATTTGCGCACGACGGGTTCGAACCCGCGGCCTTCCGATTGGGGGTCAAGCGGCTTACCACTCGACCACGGACGGCCGTCATCTATACACTTTATTTTATGGAAAATCTTACAAGTTATGGTTATGCTAAATATGCACTTGTGAATATTCATTATAAAATCACATTAGAAATCTGGTTTTATCATATTGGCATTTAAGCACTTGAGGTGATACTTCATAAAATGGCGCTATTAAAAATAGCCATGTGCTGTGTATTATTAGCAACCTCATAATTTTATTTAAAGCATTAAGTACTCATTAAAACTGGTCAGGCATGTGGCGACCAATCCATTAGTTTCAATACAAGAGAATTATTATTGTTATGTTGTTTCTAGTGACTAAGCCAAGTTGTAAAAACAGTTTTTCTTTTCTTTCCCTATTGAATTACATACATTGATTAACTGAAGCAATCGGTATCTGTTCTTATGGTATTTATCAGGGTTGTTTGTTTGTTTTTTTAACACTTGAATATTTGTGGTGAATTCTTTTGTAATGCGGGAATAATATCAAACCGCATTAGCTGTGCTTACGTTTCGCACAAATGAGAAATTAACTTCTTCGCCGTGCGCCAGCAGATTCTATTTTCGTAATAACTTACTTATTTTATTCTAAATTATGGTTTTGTAAAAAGTACCCCTTTACCAGACAAAACCAGGAGAAGAATAAACTTAGTCATTAAGCTAGCTGGAACTAGCTGGGGTTGCGATGCCAACATGGCACTCAGAATGGCATCCATTGCCCTGGTTTTCTCTGCTCACTCTAGTATGGGCCAGAAGCGCCCACACTTCCATGGTCGACGTACAGCTTAATGCCACAATGCGAACCATCAGCGGAAGTCCATATAAATCTACTCCTCTCCCTTGGCTCCCCTTACTTGCAAATATAACCCAGCCAAACATCTGGCAAGAGATAGCAACACCGAGGGATTACAAGAAGGCGCTGCAAAAAAGCGCAATTCCTTTGCACAATGATGTTGTATCTCACTTGACTGCTGGATGGTTTTGTATACAATGAATCTCTCTTATAAGATTTTCCTAGGAAAATAGACCTTATTATTATTTCATGCTTTAAGGCACCAAAAAAAAACTTCTTAAGCATGAAAACTTCTTGTGTGAGAACTTCTTAAGTGGGTTTCACTGAAAATCTGAGCGTCCCTATATGTAAAAAATACATCATTGGCGCTTTAACCATTGAAGAGTCTTGGTTGACATAATGTCTCCACTTCCTCCTGCAGTTTCCTTCTAATTAATTTCTTGGACGCAGTGAATGATTGCGATCCTGGATGCTATTGAATAATTGAAAACCTCTGACTTCCCATAATATAGCCACCATCAATATCCAGACTTACTTCTGCCATATTGCTGAAGATCGTGTTACCCCACTCCAATAGCCCTGATAACCAGACTCCTCCGCTCCTCACGGTTCTTCGCTGCATGGAAAGTCACAGAAACTAATGTTCTGGATGCTGTGATAAGACCACACTGTGCAAAGTTTTAGAAAAGCTATTACTAAATTGTAATTTATATTATTGTATTTCTAGCCTTGGTGCTGGTCCTAACGGCATCGAAGACATCAAACGCCACGAATTCTTCTCAACCATCGACTGGGAAGCTCTCCTGAAGAAGACGACCCGTCCCCCATTTAGGCCCGCAGTCTCCCGGGCCGATGACGCTTTCTACTTTGATTCCGAGTTCACCTCCCGCACCCCCCGAGATTCCCCCGGAGTGCCGGCGTCTGCCAATGCCCACGAGCTTTTCCGTGGGTTCAGTTTCATCGCTCCCTGTTTGCTGGACGAAGGCATCGACAAGACAGTGACCGGTCAAACTGCTGCTGTGGCGACTACTCAGCCCAACAACGCTAGTCAAGAAACATTCTGGATTGGTGCCATCAATAGAAGTCACTTCTTCGAAGAATACAAGTAAGATTAATACTATTATTTTTCAATATTGTATGTTTTTGAAGAATAACACAAGTCCATATAAATAAAAGTTCCACAATGCTCAATTTAATCATAATAAAAATTGTAATTATATTTGTTATAAATTTTAATATAATTAAAATTTACTATGATAAAACTGTCTGTTAGTATAGTTTTATCTACTACGATAAAACTGTCTGTTAGTATAGTTTTATCATAGTAAATTTTAATTATATTAAAATTTACTATGATAAAACTATACTAACAGACAGACCAATTGGTCATAATAGACCTGATATAGTTTTACATGACAAAATTTAAAAAATAACTTATATTATTGATGTAGCTATTCCAAATTCCTGTAATATTCAAAAATCTGTTTCTGAAAAAATAAGAAAGTATACAGATTTAGGAAATGAAATTAAAAGAATTTGGCATTCTCAGACTATAAAAATATTACCTTTTGTTATTTCGGCTACTGGCATTATACCTAGCTCTCTTATTAAAAATTTAGGCATATTAGATTTGTCAAAGAATTTGTATATAAAAATGCAAAAATCAGTCATTTTAAATACATGTAGAATTACGAAAGTTTTTTTGAATATTTATATTGAGGGATCAGTAGGATTTATCGGTCAAATTAGGAATTCCACAGAGCCGAACCCTCTGATATGAAAATATCTGGAAACGGTGAATTATATTCCCATTTAATAGTTTGGTAGATTAACGTGTTGTTCTTGTATTGTTTTGTATTAATTATACTTATATAATACACTTGCATAACGTGGATTTACTAGATGATCATTTATATGGAAAAGTGTATGAAAGGGTTTAGTTTTTCCTATGGGAAAAACTAAACCCGTTCCTGTAAATCTGGTGATAAATATGTAAATTTACGATTGACTGAGCATTTCTATTTTTGAAACTTATAATTCGTTGTAGAATTCAATTATAATAGTATAATAAAACAAATTTAAAACTTTTTCCATTTTTAATTTATTGACCGTAACCGGTTTGAGCTTGTCAAAGCCATCTTCAGACTGGTAAAAAATATTCTTAACCTAGGGATTTTATACAAAACATATTTGGGATGGGGGAAGGAGGGGGGGGGGGGGGGGTGCTCTACAGGGATTTTTTTCTTAATAATTAAAATCAATAAATTAAAAGTGGGAAATGTTTTAAATTTGTTTTATTATACTATGACTGAGCATCTTCGTGGTATATCTATGGAGTCTTGTGTCAAGCTGCTCTTGACCAAATCAGACCTGCAGAACGGGACATAATAAATAGTTTATTCTGTTAGTGACTTAGATATATATACATATCCATTATCATATATCCATTGGTAATATGACATTGGATTCTCTCCAATTTCTATGAATTTTCAAACCATTGGTGAACTAATCTAAAGAGTTATAACAGCACAACTTTACTCTTCTCATGTAACAAACTATCTAATTATTAATTTATTTATTTATTTATCACACAAAATCAAAAATAAAATTAAAAAGCAAAGTACATATAAATAAGCATTACAAACAATTCAAACAAAAGCAAAAAATAAAATTATGAAACTGAATCTAAAAAAAAATCCAAAACAAAATCATAAACAAAATCAAAGTCAAAATCAAAAACAAAATCAACAACGTAATCAAATACGAGTTATATAAACGCAGGATAAAAGGTAGAGAAACAACAGAATGCGATAAGTACAATTCGTAGATTGAGTCAAGGAGAACTATGTGGTATGATTTCCGAGCGTATCTTGATTAGTTCTTCCATCTGGAATACCTTCTCAATCACGCATCGCTTCGTCTCTTACTAATTAAAATGAGAGATGGTATTGGCTAGTATTTACCCACCGGATAGGCATACAGAAAGATGTGCTCCGTGGAATCAACAACTGTGATGACCGATAAAAGGTCATGTTTTAGTGCCAAGGAAAAGTTGTTTCCCGGTGCCTACTACAAGTGAACCTCTGGAAGGACTAACCCAAGAGATGCTTTAATGTCAGGCTTGCAATTTGATTGTACCTAAAATAAAGACTAATTGAATTCCCCCTTAAAATTGTGAAATTATATAATAATTAAGTAAAATACAATAATTCCCTTACCATCACAATACAGGCATGTGCCTAGCATAGCATGGTGGTCGTAAAATCCACAATTTATGTGATTGCAAAACAATGAATAAAGAAAGAGAAAAAAACTGATTCTAATTGTTTGTGGGTGTTTACATATTTAATTTTGATGGACTTTAAATTTTGTTTCAGATTATTAGGTGAACTTGGATCAGGGTCATTTTCAGTATGTAAGCTCTGCGAACATAGACCAACCAGAACGCAGTATGCCGTCAAAATTATAGATAGGACTGTCTACGATCCCAGAGAAGAAATAGAAATCCTATTAAGGTGTGTATTATTTTTCTTTGTATATACAGGGTGTTAAGCATCTTACTTGACTTACTTTAACCAGTAATTCCTGACATTATTTTAAATAAAAAATGTAAATAAAATTTTTGTCTCCGGTGACATTTTTGAAGTTTTTTTTTTTCTACAAAAACATAAAAATTAGTAGGTATTGGGAAGTTAGGGGCGGAGTGAGGGGTTGGTTGGTCACTTGGCTTAGAGACCAGCAACGACATGTGGAAGAATTTTTTTTTTCTTTGATTTTGATGAAAAAGTTTACGAAAAAAAAAAAAAATCTCACCAAAAAAGTCACCGGAGCCCAAAATTTCATTTACATTTTTTACTCCAAATAATGTCAGAAATCACTGGTTAAAGTAACTCAAGTACGATACTTAACACCCATAGTAATACCCGCACATAAGAAGTTTTTTTGAAAACTTCTTCTTTCTCTGTGATCAGCTGGCAAGCTGGAAAAGTGACAAGTGTGCTTATCAGCTAATCACAACTTGATTTTTAGTTCTTCATTTTACTAAAAGATTTCACGAGGAGCGTCAACACTTCAAAAAGGCATTTTCATCCTTTTGATCATCATCAAAGGTGATGGAGTTGGAAACACTTAAAATTTACTGATTTTTTCCAAGTGCGCTTTTGTATCATGTCTTCTTTTTGGATTTAAATATTGCATCTCCTGAACCTATTGTCCAAAAGATGTAAACGTTAAAAAATGTTGTTAATCATCGTTTTAATTTCAAAATATTCTATTTACATCAGATACACATACTAAATATGGAACTTAAAACTTATTTTTATATCACAATATCTAATTTTTTAACCCCTAAGACCTCAACCGTATTTTGTCAGAGTGTCAAAATATTTCCATTTTGCAATAAAATCCTAATAAATGGAATATTTCTGAATGTATCCAAAAACTAAAAACTGTTTTGGAATGGTGATGAACGCTTTCAAGTTTTATAATTCAAAATAAACATATAAATTATGAAATATAAAAATTTTGCATGCAAACATAAAGAAGATTTTAAAATGGCTTACGTTTTATCTAAAATTACTGATAACAAAAAAAATGAAATCACATACATACTTTATAAGACATGTATTATACAAAATTCCCAAAGTTTCATATATTTTTTTCAAATTGCAATCCGAAACTTTGGTTTCATAATAGTGTACATTTTACTTATTTTGTGGTTAGCGTTTATACTTGAATATAAATCGTGGTATTTTCTCTTTCTAACCGTTTAGATCATATTTCTACCCATGATAGTAAGGGAGACACAACGATTTCTATGAGACCTATATGAAAACTGAACAAATAGTCCTGACAGGTTAAGATTTGCCGACATTCATTTTCATTATTATTTTTTTTAAATTGATAAACTAATTTTTTTTTTTTTTTTAATAGAGAATACCTCACAAGAGTCCCAACTGCTCCCGTCTGGAGCCAGTGAGACTATGGCATCCCCAATTGGGGTATGTTGTGAGGCTGAAGGAAAGTGGGGAAGGGAAGGAGATGGGGAAGAGGAAGGTAGGAAAGTACCTGGCTATTCAGATCTAGTCACTAAACACGGCTAAAGCCATTATTAAGCAACGTCTCAATTCTGAATGGTGGTCTTACACCAGGGCGATACTGACAGTATCTTCCACTCTGGAACGTGCCGCAAATGTAGTATATATTATTTTTATTAATTAATTGTGAAATAACACAAATTAATCAAATAAAATTTATTTGCGCACGCCGGGTTCGAACCCGCAACCTTCCGATTGGGAGTCAAGTGTTGTTACCACTCGACCACGTACGGTCGTAATGTTTAAGATAAGAATTTTTATGCATAGCACAAAGGGTAACAATTATTATAAGCAATAATTATTAGCCTGAAACACTCATCCATATTGAAAAAACCTCCCGAGAAAAGATACATGAGACTCGAATGTAATAAGCGGTAATTGTTGAATAAAATAGTAGTATATATTGAATCATTTGGCGGGTAAGAGATAAGCCGCCGTAGCTCAGTGGATTAGAGCACCTGACCGGCAATCAGAAGGGCACGGGTTCGAGTCCCGTTGGCTACATGTATTTTTTCTAAGGAGGTTTTTTTCAATATGGATGAGTATTTCAGTCTAATAATTATTGCTTATAATAATTCATTTTCAGTTTTCTCAATATTTTGTGTAGATACAAGATTTTACCATACGTATCTTCAGTTTTCTCTGTTTACCCATTAGATTTATTTTGAAATATCTTAACTCTGGTATCCAGATACAGCCACCACCCCGGCATTGTGTCTCTTCGCGGAGTGTACGAGGACGGGAAGTGCCTGCTGGTGGTGACGGAGCTGCTGCGGGGCGGGGAACTCCTGGAGCACATCACGCAGCGGGGCCGCCTGCCCGAGGCCGAGGCCAGGGCCATACTGAACCACGTCCTGCAGGCGGTGCACTATCTGCACCAGCACGGGGTCGTGCACAGGTGATGAATATTCATATATATATATAAAAAATAAGGGGGGAAAGATATGGCTCCCAATAGTGCTGCTTCCCACCGCCTGGAGTCAGTTAGACTATGGTATCCCCAATAGGGTATTTTCACAGTTCTATTGTTCTTCAAAAATAATGATAATGAAGGCCAAAACGACGTGTTTGTTTTTATTAGTGAATATGGCTGCGTTGACATCACGCCGGGCAATGTTGGTGTCAGCCGTCTTACCAGCCAGTGGCGTTTTCTACTTGATAATTTATGTCAACTTATATATTCCCTGTCAAATCGGTTGGTATATAATCAGTATAAAATCGTTGGAAGTTGAGTCCATCGATTCGTTATTGTTAAGTTATCAATTTGATGGAACTGGACCCTCTAAAAAGAGTTATTTGGTATTCCATTTTCTGTCTATAGCTAATTAAAATTAGGATTAAAACCAACCATAAAGGTCTTATTCACAAATGGGTATGCATAGTGCATAATGGTCCTATTCACAAATGAGTATATGTACATAGTGCATAATGGTCCTATTCACAAATGAGTATACATAGTGCATAATGGTTCTATTCACAAATGAGTATACATAGTGCATAATGGTCCTATTCACAAATAAGTATACATAGTGCATAATGGTTCTATTCACAAATGAGTATACATAGTGCATAATGGTCCTATTTACAAATGAGTATACATAGTGCATAATGGTCCTATTCACAAATTAGTATATATAGTGCATGATGGTCCTATTCTTAAATGAGTATACGTAGTGCATAATGGTCCTATTCTCAAATGAGTATGCATGGTGCATAATAGAACCCTTCTTAAAAATTGAACAAATGTTTTTTTTATTTTTTAATTGATAAACTAATGTTTTTAAGACAAAAGTATATATATACTCCTGACTGGCAATCAGAGGGGTACGGGTTCGAGTCCTGTCGGCGACATGTAACTTTTCTCAGGAGATTTTTTCAATGTGAATGAGTGTTTCAGGCTAACAATTATTGCTTATAATAAATG
Organism: Limnephilus auricula; assembly: GCA_951813805.1. Lineage (NCBI taxonomy): Eukaryota > Metazoa > Arthropoda > Insecta > Trichoptera > Limnephilidae > Limnephilus > Limnephilus auricula. Next base: position 9,264,794 of record OX638401.1, read on the forward strand.
TTTTTTTTTATTTGAATTTGCAGAGACATCAAACCGTCCAACATCCTGTTCACCACGTCGGAGCGCAAGCCTAGCGACATTCGCCTGGTGGACTTTGGGCTGGCCAAGCAGCTGCGTGCCGAGAATGGACTCCTCATGACCCCCTGTTACACCGCCAACTTTGTGGCCCCCGAAGTGCTCAAACGGGCGGGTTATGATGCCGCTTGTGATATTTGGAGCTTGGGTAAGAGTACACAACTTTTACTTCCCATTAACCATATATTATGATACTAAAAGTCTACGGCAAAATCCTACTGTAATTCAAAAATCACAACAAATTAGTCGAGTGATTGTGTCAATAATAAGACATTTGAATATTTCTAACCATCCTCCTGATAAATTTCACCTTAAACCACAGACAATATTGTTGCTCTTTTGCAGTACACAATTTTACTAATAATATTACAGTGAAACCCTCTTAAGAAGTTTTCCAAAGGACCGGGAAAAAAAACTTCCTAGGCGAGAAAACCTTATAAGTGGGAAAAATTGGGCCATTCGGCCTTCAAGAGACCGAAAAAACCAAACTTAAGCAGGAAAACATCTTAAGCGAGAACTTCTTAAGAGGGTTTCACTTATGTATTTTTACTGGTATTTATTATCCTCAAACGTAATTTCTATTTTGCGCTACACTAATTTCCAAATAATCTATTTTCTAAACATTTCTCTAAAATTTCTATTTTTCATGTGTACTCCATGTCAAATCTATGTTTTCCCTTCAAAAATCCATCTACCAATTTCAACATCTTTGCATTTCTTAACCTCTTGAATGTCAGAAAAAACCATAGAAAATTAATTACATTACTGAAATTATTCTGATCTCGTCCTCGATCTCGTCCTTTTTGAAGAAAGCACTTTTTGAAACTGCTCGGAGCCAATGATACAATGATATTGCCAATTGGGGTGTGGTGTGAGACTAAATGAATTGGGGAATGGAAGAGGATGTTTGAAAAGTGCCTGGCTATTCAGATTTGGTGTACAAACACACCTATAGCCATTTCAAGCAACATCTTGATTCTGAATGATGTTATTTCTTCAGGGCCCCGTTAAAATTACTGACTTATTATGTATATTATTTATAGATTTTTAAACTTTTTGTCTATTATTTTTCTTTTCTTTTAGGTGTTTTGGCATACATAATGCTGGCGGGCAAGACACCCTTCGCATCGACGGGAGACGACTCTCCGGAGGCCATCCTAGCTAGAATCGAATCGGGAAAAGTGGAGCTCAACACGGGCGTCTGGACGACTATCAGCACTGCGGCGCGCGCGGCAGTGAAGCGGACCCTGCACGTGGATCCCACGCGGCGCCCCACGGCCGCCCAGCTGCTGGCCGACCCTTGGCTGCAGGGGGACGGGGCTAACTTCCACGCCGCTCCACAGGTAATGAAATATTTCAACATGATAACCTATGTGGCTATGTCCCAGGGTGGGAGTTGTCCTCTTCCGCAAATGTTTTCCATCCTCGTCGTTTGCTTGCAGTCCTCATTTCTTCCCGTCGTGCTTAAATCCTCTCGGTTCATCTATATCTTCCTCGGTCTGCCTCTGGGTCGTTTCCACTGGGAGACCCACGTGCGGTTTTCGGTTTCCTTTCATCTGACATTCTTCAAAATTAATTAACATAACTAACGAACCAGCACACTATTTTTCCACATTGGTAAGGGAGAAGATAAACTGTAACACAACTCCTTCTTGGCACTCACTCTTTGCTTCATTCGCATTTGTATATTTTGTCTCATACATCATACTTTTCAATTATTCCGACTCTTGACATGGCCAGATTTAAGTATTTGATTATCTTGATTGTGCCATGTCTTCCTGGGGCGTCCCCGACTTCTTCTACCATTCACTTTTGGTTTATATATTTACCTTGCACTCATTTTAGGGTCCCCTTCTTAATCTGAAACCTCTTAACTTGTTGAAGGCCAACATAATTTACCTTGCACTCATTTTAGGGTCCCCTTCTTAATCTTCTTAACTTTTTGAAGGCCAGCATACCAAAAAATTTTATTTTCAATACGACGTAAAATATTTGACAGTTCTCACCTTTCTTACGAATTAAATTTTTTATAACATTTCTTTTGTGATATATTACAAAAATTACATCAAAATAATGTAGATAAAACGAACTTCTTAATAATCACTCAAATTTATGCTTCCCACAATGGATTTATATCAAAAACAATGAATAAATATAGACTTAATGTGATCAAGCGGCAGCCATTTTGTCCGCCATCTTTGGTGCCCGGCGTGCCTTTAGCAATTAATATGAATTATTCGGAGTGGCTAAATGCTATCCAGTAACTCGTAATGTCAAGAACGAGAATGGCCCAAGCGATTCTGACCTTGTTCTTCATACAATTTCTTTATACATAAGGGGCAAAATCGCTTCAAACATCCGGACCCGCCGGGGGGACAGCGGCCTACGAGAGGTTAAGAAGTTTTCCAAGGGACTGGAAAAAAGTCTTAAGCGGGAAAATCTTATACATATGTGGGTTAAATTGGGCCAATTTTGGGCCAAGTGAATGAAGAAACCAAACTTTTTAACCTCTTGAATGTCGGATGACATTTGTCCATACGATGGCCGTGTACCATAGAAAATGAATTATATTATATTATAAAGAATTCCGAGAAGCTAGATTACTGAAATTAAAAGCAACGTCTAGAATGATATTGGCGCAAGCGATTCTGACCTTGTCCTTGTACAGTTTCTTTATGCATAAGGGTTAAAATCGCATTTTAGCATTTAACTTCTCATCTGTCACCGGCCCGCCGCTCTATTTGCCTAGAAATTACAGGCAAAAACTGCAAGTGGACTCAGAGGTGTTCCTGCTTCAGTAGACATTTTTTTTTATGATCAAGGTAATCAACATTCTGACGGGGCATAGTCCAGCGGTAGGGCGTTAGACTGCCATTCTGAAGGTCGCGGGTTCGAACCCGGCGTGCGCAAATAAATTTTATTTAATTTATTTGTGTTATTTCACTATTAATTATTTAAAATAATATATAGTATATTTGCGGCATGTTCCAGAGTGGAAGATACTCTTAGTATCGCCCTGGTGTAAGACCACCATTCAGAATTGAAACGTTGCTTGAAATGGCTTTAGCCGTGTTTAGGGACTAGATCTGAATAGCCAGGTACTTCCCCACCTTCCTCTTCCTCGTCTCCTTCCCTTTCCCACTTATCTTCAGCCTCATATCATACCCCAATTGGGGGATGCCATATGGGAGCAGTTGGGACTCTTGTGATGTATTCACTATATAAAAATAAAAAACTGAATAACTCATTTCAGCCTACCCATCCGCCCCCGGCCAACGTGGAAAGCGTCTCGGGGCTGCGGAAAGCCGTGGACAAGACCTTCCAGGTGATGAGCACCTCCCCCAAACAGCCGCAGTGCCTCGGTCCGGTCAGTCTCTCCCATCTCGCCCAGAGAAGAAACAAACTCATGAACTACACCGCTACCTCTTCAGGCAAGGCTACACAGGTATAATCTCTAACCGAAGTACAAACTTTACTGAACCTGAACCTTTACACAACGGATTGTTGAATCACGATACTTCATGTCTGTAATTTGGAAACCACACACATAAGATTTGTCTGTATTTTGGAATCGACACATAAAAGATTTGTCTGTATTTTGGAATCGACACATAAGATTCAGCGGTATTTTGGAATCGACACACAAAAGATTTGTCTGTATTTTGGAATCGACACAAGATTCGTCTGTATTTTGGAAATGACTTACATAAAATTCGTCTGTATTTTGGATACAACTTATATAAGATTCGTCTGAATTTTGGAAATGACGTTTATAAGATTTGTCTGTGTTTTGGAATACATAAGATTCACTATTTGGATAAGTGTAATTATTCGTCCCACCGACAGAAAAATCGGTGTCGTCATCATTTTATTATGTCATCTACTGTAAGATTGATAAATAATCAGAAGGAGCATTTAATTATTTGGAATTAGCACATCGAAAGGAGTGCATTATTGATCCAGAAGTTATAGTTGTTGTTGGTCTTGAATGTATCACGCATAAGTGTGTAATGAATTTGAAATGTTATAATACCTGATATTTTATATGATATACATTCATAATACTTGTTGCGTGCATGTATGTATGTTGGAAGTCTGCGTTTTGAGTATATGGATACTGAAACAATGTATATGTATTGATTTTCTTATTGAAAGAGTCATTGATCCGTTGAAGATTGTTAAGAGGATCGACATTTTGATGATATCGGGAAAGTACGTAGTTCAAATATATAATTATGTTAGTTGTTCGATTTATCATGTGTACTTGAATATCTACGACGTTATAACTTACTTCAGTTAGAGACACCTCAGATCACTTGAATGCTTTTCAAAAGTCGTACATATTAAAACCTTTCGGCACCGTAAGGCATATTGAAACTAATAGTGAATACAATAATCGTCTCTATTGAATTATTAATAATATAAAACATTGTTTATTGAGTCGTGACCTGCCAGTCACTTTATGTTACATTATCAGAGTCTCTACTGCGGATGATTGTTGTCAATCGCCATCCAATATATATAATTATATAAAGTAATACATATTCTCATACCGAGTGCCACACTACTAGTTTATTCTGAAGGAATAATTACCGTTGAAGTAGATTTTAGCAACGTAGATATTATTTTAGTCATCGCTTGCTGGTTGATAGAGAACTCAACTCTGCGGGAAAATTTACATCAGTTCTATATTAATGTACATAATAATATTAATCTATACTTAGTACCTTATGTTTTTTATGGAAACAGTTTAACGGGAATTATATGCAAAATTCATTAAAAATTTCTTGTTTATTATCTTCAGTATTATGTATACCACATTTTTGAAATGTGTAAATTAATCTGTCTTATTTACACAATTCATCTTTTTCACAGATTTTACTTTCTGGCGAATGTACAGTGAAACACTCTTAAGAAGTTTTCCAAGCTACTGGAAAAAAACTTATTAAGTGGGAAAACCTTTATATGCGGAATAAATTGGACTATTCAGTCTTCAAGGACTGAAAAAAACTAACTTCTTAATAGTGTTTCACTGTATACACATTCATTATGCACCTATTTATTTATTATTGCATCTAGAGTCATAAAATATATTATATGCAATTTTTTGACACAGAAATATTTATAAACTTATAAATAATGGGTTTCTACCTATGCATCAAATCTAGGAACAAATTTTAATAGCGTATTTTATTAAAATTCATATAAATACAATAGTATTTCTATCATATATATATTCTCATATAAACACTATTGTTAAATTGACTATGTTTACAAAAGAAGTACAATACAATATTTTGTATTAAAAACATTTATTTTTCCACTTGTAACATACAATATATTATATTTACAAAAACTATACTGTTATGTAGAGAAAATGGTTTTTAACAGATGTTGATGGTAATATGTATTATGTTTGAGCACATATTATATATTTACATATTATAACTAACGTATCAGTTTTCATTAGAGGTATATATGTTTTCTTCTTACTTTGGTTTAAATAATGAATATGGTGAAACCCTCAAGAAGTTATCATTCAATATATTTTTTATAAGTCATTTATTTCCTACGTTAAAAAATACCCATTCCAATTACGAATTTTGTTTCTTTATAATATAAAAACTTACTTCCATATGAATTGATGCTGGCCTCTACAATCCATACCCATTCCGATTTTACCAATTCTAAATAAAATAAATGTAATTTCGCTTTTGTTTTTGGTGTCTTTCGATCTTTTCCGAATCTAAATGGGTCCAGTAAAACTCTATTTGCAATGTGTAAAATATCTAATAAATGATGTTATATTTCTTGTCCTAATTTCTACAAACTATAGTTTTATTGCTTTGTTAAAATCTGGTTTAATACTATTAGTATTATAAAAAAATATGTCTTTCTAGCTGGACTTTGAAAAATGTCTTAAAAGGGTTTCACTGTACAGTGGAAAAAAATTCATAACCGCTTGGACACATAAGCTTGTTTTCAAGATAATTTAACATAGGAATGACGTATTGCCCGTACCTGAGTTATTAAACGGGAAATCCTTATTTGTGGGATAAATTGAGTCATTTAGTCTTCAAGGGACCGAAAAAATAAAACTTCTTAAGCATGAAACTTCTTAAGAGGGTTTCACTGTAATTGTTTCAATGAATTCCTTTGCTGAGTTTTCATCTTGCCAGCATTATAAAAACGAACTTAGCCATGAATGTAATAAAGTTTGCATACTAAAAGTACAATCTTCTCACACAAATTTGATGCAGTTCCTCATTTTTTCTACCTAAACTTGATACTGTATTAAAATAAAGTAAGGAAAACAGGTTGCATCATTTGAATGAGAAGACTATTCTATTTATTATTTCAATTGATATTTCTCAACCGTAGATTAATGAAGTAATTGTATTGTGATTTGAATAAAATTAACAAATTGTGGGTTGACATTTAAAATTACATAGTTAATAATTCTACTAAATGTAGAAAAAAATTCCTTCTATACGCAGTCAGGCAACAACGCCCCGTGCCGCCCGAGCGGTGGGTATCCAAATTTAGGTAGGTGATTTTTATAATTTTAAAATAAATTATAAATTGAACAATTTTTTTTTTAAATTATAAAACCTGAAAATATGAGATATATGTTGAAATGTAGGAGGATCCATTGGCTTTAAACCACATTAAGCGGTTCATGTGTTTTTGTATTAACATTTGTAGAAACACCCGGAGTCTCCATCACTCGATTGGTCAAATGTACTTTTTTTTTTTACTATGTAGTCTTTTTATACTACTTACTTTTTACTACTTTTTTAATGATTTTTTTAATCACCGTCTTTAGCAATTTTTCAGTTTAAAAACAATCTATTTGTTTCATAATATTTCCTGTGTCTTTGTCTCTTATATGCTGTGAGAATTTTAAGATAGCGCTAAATAGATTCAAATGTGTTTTTACTTTAAATCTGTTGTTTTGGAAATAGCGGATTTTAGGTGTCAGCCCATAAAATATTAGGTATTTATAAGAACAAGCTGGACACTAATACAAGCACACACGGAATACCTATGCCTAATGCTTTAATATAATAATAAAAAATACACACTTGATCACAGATTGAACAAAAATATTTTTATAACAATATTTATTAAAGAAATGTATGAAGTACAAGCATTCAATCATATCTGTATTATATAAAAAAAAAATATATAGGAAATTATTCATGCTTAAACTTTAACATATAAAAATATCTATCTCTTAACACCTTAAACTTGATAATTAGTCTATAGTCTACATACAAAAATTATACAAACATTATTTGGTATGATTTGAGATTTTCACAACCAAAGGTATTATAAATTTTTTAACACAATACTTCATTTATTTAAAAAATCACAGGGCCGGTTGTCGGCGATCAGCGATGCCATTTTGAACTTTTTGACAGTTGATTCTGGACACGATAGTGGTTTGTTAAATTTTATGTTGGGTTGTTCAAAACTGAAAGTCGAAAAAACGTAAAATAAAATAAAAATATGAATACAATGAAAGTTATTTATTAATTATCTCACATAAGAATAATGCAGATTTTATCTTTTAAAAATTATTCCACTCAAATGGCGTCCTTCTAGCTGCAAACATTCTTACAATCTTCTTGCGGGAGTGTTGCGGGTTGTTTAGTATCCATGAGTCAATGGAAAGGACCGCACTGCTATTTTGCAGTTGAGGCATATTTCGCGATCATTTCGTATTTCATATTTTGAGGCGTATTTCGCGATTATTCGATCAATGTCTTAAAAACTTTGCAAGCTAGTTTTCGCCAACATGAAGGAAATATTGAATGTTTGCTGCTAGAAGGACACCATTTGAGTGGAATGATTTTTAAAAACTAAAATCCGCATTATTCGTATGTGAGATAATAAATAAATAACTTTCACTGTATTCATATTTAAAAAAAAAATTCAAAGTTTAAAATCTGCCGGCGGACACCCTGTATAAAAATTACTATTTAAATTTCAACTTCTGTAATCATTATTAAAAGTATGTATTCATAAACCGCATATATTTTTATTATATAGTTGTTTAGCATTATAATAAAATAAATGTTTGCACTTACTACACGTTTACACTGGTGACCCATTCTTCTCAATTCTCTGTTTTAATAATTCGAAATGGACGTGTATTATTTATCGCTTTCTGAAAAATCTTTTTATATATCTTATAATATAACTTATAACTCTCTGGTCAATGGATTATATTGTGCATTAATTTAATAGTAAAAATTAAAAATGCTAAACTTTTTATTGTAAAGAATAAGGAATATATTTTAGATTTAATTAAATAGTGCCATGTTTACACAATTTACTTTTATTATTGATGAATTAAGTTAACAATGTTAAATTAACTTTTATATATTATTTTTTAAATCTCTTTCCACATTTGCTTGATTCCTTTATTTTTCGAATATGTAGGTCCAATATTTTTGTGATTATAAATTTATAATTTTACAAAATATTCCAAATATTATTATTTTTTTTAATATTAATTTATTTACGCTTTTAGTTAAGGTATTATTTTGTATTATATGTTTAATTATGTTAATATTATTGCACTTATGAAATTTCTATATTATTATAGATTATTTTTATGAATTAAAATAAAAGAGCGCTTCCATGGGATTTAAAAATAAATTGTTTATACATCTTCAAACTTTAGTGCAATTTTTTTGTGGACAAAGTGTTTTTCCAAATTGGGATTGGATATTTTTATTAATTAAGTGATATTTTTCTTTAGGTTGGTATGTTTTATGGAGATTCAAACGTAACATTGTCATCAAATGATCAATTAGCACCTTTTCCTTATTTTTTACATTTGAAAGATTCCCAAGACGATTGATTACAGGTCCGTTTCAGCTTTCTATCAAATTGTGATCAGCTGACAAGCATAATAACTGACATTTGTGCTTTTCTGCTAATAAAAAATTGTTTGAAAGTTGAAATGGATTTAGAATCTTTTGATCTTGAAAAAGGAATTTGCTTGATTCATACCGGATTGTCATTTACCCAATACCTATCTTTCCTTAACCATAATCACCGGCTGGAAACTATTAAAATTAAGCCACTTACTATATTGCAAGAAAATGTTTAAGTTCGATTGTTTTTGTTTTGGACCAAGATGAAGGATTCGGACTATCACGGAAGCAAGTTATTGGTTTATATGATCTCAGATTTACCCTGATCTGGGTACCAGGACAAAGGTATTGAGGGCAACGAGCGGGCTAATGAACTAGCAAGAAAAGGGGCGAAGACACTTTTGCCGGATCCCAGCCGGCCATAGGAGTAGCAGCTTGCCACACCAAATTACTTGTTATTATTGGTGGGTCAAATTACAGCACTGGAAGGAATTGTAAAGAACATCCGGAATGAGGCAATCCAAAGTACTTATAAACGGACCAGAACAAATGGGCAACTACTCGATATGGATAGAAATTCACTGAGGGAAATGGTAGGACTACTAACGGGATACTGCCATCTCCGGAGACACGTGCAGCTATTGAGAGTAGAAAACACCAATAAATTCAGGAAATGTGAATAGGATGAAGAGACTCCAATTCACCTATTTTTTTTTTTACATTAGGTCCACACAGGAGGCCTGGAGGAAAATAATTTCCCTCAGGGCCTATGTCATCTTTGGGGGTGCTGTGTGTAGGATATTTTTAAGGAAAGGAAGTTCTGGGAAGGAAAAAGATATGAGGGTTGGGTAGGAATCTGAGGTTCAGTGTGTCTAGATCATCCGCCGTCAAGACCTAGATAAACCTTACCCCATGAACTTGTGCACGCCTGCTAAGTCACCAAACGTAGCGAACCACTTGGGGTGACCTATGGCAGAGGTGTTGGTTATCCAATAAATGGTTCCCGGGGCGGCGGTACCCATTCCCGCCTCCCAAATTGACTCCTATGGTGCCAATGTCCCGCTCTGTTGGGAACAAGACTCATTGTGGAACCAGAAGACATAGCCACATATCCAAAGACAATCCTGGTGAACTTTATAAAAGGGATCGGGTTATTATTAAAGGAATGAGGCAAAATAGGAGATAGCACAATGGGCCTATAGCCTAAGTGCTCACGGGAACTATTCCTAAACTATCTCCGCTTTCAATAAAACTAAATAATAATCTCAAATTTTGGAACTCATTGGTTCGTTTGGCGGTAATTACCTCGAGGCATTGCGGTGGAACTAACTACATTGTGATTGTGTTGTGTGCTCCTTCGCACGTAAGAGATGTTACAGTGGTAAGTGATTGGTCAACCCGTTTTCCTTCCATACCTTGTTCTATCCTACATAATATACTAACACTCAATTCCATCAAACACCATTTCGTATGGTTATTCTTACAGTCCATTTCATCAAACACCATTTCGTTTGGTCATTTTTTACAGTCCATTTCATGAAACACCATTTTGTTTGGTTATTATTTACAGTCCACTTGGAGTTTCAGATAAAACAGCGCTAACTAGCCATTTGATGACGGTGTTACATTTGAATTGCTATTAAACACCCAAGCTTTGCTGTGTTAATACATATTATAGTTTGAGAAGTGTTGGCCTATTAGTTCTTCCATTCACTGTGCGTATGGCTTTGTGTTGCGCTGTGCGTAGGCAGTGATAATCTTGTCAATTCTTTAAACTTATATCAAGGACAAATTGTGCAAAGTTAAATCTTTATTACTTGCACCAGTCCGTTGTTAATAATTATATGTATGTATTTATCTGCTTATAAAGGGATTCGTTCATTGTTTTGAAGGATCTTATAGATTTAAGTTTAATGTTGGAAGAATTTATTATTAGAGAGTTTAACATACTTACAACTTAAGTGCATTAGTAAATAACTATGAACTATGTGCTTTAATATGTATTATGTGTGTGAATTGAATAACTATTAAATTATCAACATCGTTTTAATATCCCCATATCATATTAATTAAATAATTCATGAACATTTAATTTAATGCGTTTTCACTGAGGCTGCGGACATTTTAGTTACTAATTAAAATGTCTACAATTTTTTTTTTCTTATTGAAAATTATAGAACAAACAATATGGCGTCTTTAATTTTTTGATAGTTAAATGAATATAAAATTTCCATTGCTCACGGTGAAAATGATGTTGGAATTTGAAAATATAGTATTGTTAATGTAGATATTCAAGACAGAAAAATCCTAGGATTTACACCCTGCAAATGTTGAACACCTACAATAAAATTTAACAATTATATGTATTTTTAGCGTTGATGATTTTTACGTGCCATGGCCATTACAGTCTTAACAAAAGACTACTAATTAATTTTATTATAATTGATTTTAATGTTAGTTTATGAAAGAAGGCTAATTTTTACTGTACGAATTGAAGACACAAGTGGATATTACAAAATCAATTTTTTTTTTTTTAAATACGAGTGTGCTTTAGACCACACGACTGAAGTAAATACTTCTTTAGCTCCATCTGTATGTATGTCATAAAATATGTAATGTATATGCATATTTTATTTTTCTACAAATATTTATTTAAATTTATTATCATTTGCCTCGCCCGATCAAGCCATGCGCATCGATGTCCGCTCCCCTCCGCGTTTGGCGCGTCACTGATAACTGGTATTTCAAAATACTGACTGAAATATTTCATGCACTGGCTAAGAGAGGAAGAGATAAATAAAATGTGCGCGCGCACTGCTCTCTCTTTTCAACGCATTTCAATTTCCATTACACATTCGCTAGCTTACCCCTTAAGTCAAGCGTGCGTAAAGAAGTATTTACTTTAAAAAAAATGTTGTCCACCTAGGCATATCCAAGCAATAGTTTGTTAGTGTTTATTATTAAAATTGGGTTATTCCAAATTGATTGTGACATTGATTCACAGCCTGTTTTAGCATTTGATCAACGAAGCTTGAAGATTCAACTTGCTACACATTTCAATTACGCTTGACAGCTGTTCTCAATTTGATCAAAAGCTCAAACGGACTGAGATTTTAAAACACCCCAACCTTAAGATCATGCAACATCTGAAAATTTGTACATAACACCTTCGTCCACACAAAAATATCAGTTTTTGTAATTTGGTAACATAACACCTTCATCCCCTTGTGTCTCCAATTATTAGTTACTTACTATTGTATAATTTGTTTCCAGTTCAAAGATCATAATCTATATTAGTATATTTGTAAATAAACAACTGGTTTTCTCACTTAACTAACTATTCAACACTGGAAAAGACCCTCAGATTAAAAAAGATTCTTACAACATAGTTTTTTTTAATCAATGAGGGGTTGTGAATACGTATTATTGTTCCATGTGGATTTGTTAATATTATGTAAAGTTGGCTGTATATACGTATATTAACATACTCTGTAACTATGTGAGATTCTTATACGTACATGCATATTATAAAATCTTAAAATTTTTGTTCAAGGAATGAATAATAATAATATTTGCAACAGGTAAATTAAATAACAAACTTTAATTTAACATAACTGACTCTTACAATACATGCATACAATTAGTATGTACCTGACCTCACCTGAATTTTAACATTATTTTGTTGTAGATTCTTAAAAATAATATGGAATAAACAATGTGATGCCTGTCTTAATTTTTACAGTTAAAAACAATTGTTTCATTCACCTAGGAAAATCTAGATAGGAAAAACTGTTGAAATTGCATGATTTATATATTTTAAATTTCAAATAGTGTTATCATCTTTTTCAAATGGTTAATGGATATATTTATTTTCATAAGAAAATTCTGTCAGTTGTCAGTTCAATCCTTGAAGATGCATAGTCATTGTTAATGCTCTTAATAGAAAAATCTTTTCACTTATAAGATTATTACACAAACTGCACTAGAGAAGATATATATACAATTGGTACACGCAAGATATTTTTAAGAAATTGAGATAAATTTATGAATGTTAAATTTAAATAATGAAATTTCTATTGTGGTTGTTATTCAAATTCTAGAATATAGTTACATATATTATTATATGTATCGCTCTATTTTGGTAGCTTCCAAATCTCTCATGATTACCAGACAATTTATAGATTGTTTATTAAAAGTTATAGATGTTAAATTCTAAAACAACAAGAGACTTGAAAGTACTGAATCGGTTAGAGACATTGTTTTCTATTGAATAATAGGCGCTGGTAATAATAGCTTGCCAGCAAATCTTAAAATTGAATTGTAGTTATGGCGTACAAACAGAAGTCAAGTACTCGTGCTTCCAGTGTGATTTGATTTGGATTAAACCAATGAGTAAAATGTAACATGTGCATAGAACGTCTGCTGAAAAGTATACACAGAGTCTGCTGAAAAATTACACAGAAATAAATTTGTGCTGAAAAATGTACTCAGAAATGTTTCCTGCTGATAAATAGACAGAAATGTGCAATAAATCTCATGTTTAATGGTCGTATAGATTATGTAGTGCAAAAGAACTTTAAAGGTAGTGACAGACTCGCAGCTCACATCAAAAAGATATTTATAAGACAATAACGCTCGCCATACAATCACATGAGACCCGCCAGACGTAAAAAGATCATGTGTTATAAGCGTGGTTTGAATCTTAGCTAATCGGCGTTATTTTTCGTGACCGCTACGATTGCGATATCAGAAAAGTTATGCTACCCCCCCTTCGCCGTAAACAGAGAGTGGGTCATTTTGAATTCACGGCCCCGTCAAGTTGACATATCCAGTACAAAGAAATGATAATCTCTCGACCGCTTGCGATTTCAACTGACCCCTTCTCCTGCCGTAAGAAGAAATATTTTATAACGTAGCGTGTCAGTAGAAAAGATACTTTATAACACAGTATCTTTGTATGTGAGCTTCGAGTCTGTACCGTGCTTAAGTATAAAAGTTTTTTTTTTGTTCACATTGAAATTCAAAAATTACCGCTTGATTCACATCTTTGTTGTTGTAAAAATACTATTAACTGCTAAAAATTTGTATATATTTTTTAATGCTATTTTAGCATTTTGTAAAACAGGAGTAGGGAACCTATTAATGTAGCGCAAGAAGTCATCAAGAGACATTTTGGTAAAACCGAGTTAGAAAACATTACAGGTTATTTTTTTATGAAAACTATTATGAGGGCAAGAAGATATCAATACACTTTTACCTAAAGAATGGCTACTTTGGGAAAAATCCATATATGGTATAAAATATTACATTATCAGAAGGGTGATTCTGTATTTTGTGTGTTATCTTTTGGGTTAAGTTAGCATTACAAGAAAATTAAGACAAAAAGGCAAAATTTATCCGATATCGGAAGGCATCCGTCGTGAGTTTTCGACTGTCAAATTTCTGTTATTTTCTATGGCTTTCAATGTCTTGTCTATCCCTGTCGTCTGTTGATGTCGTTGGTGGGGATTAATTACCTACTTAAAAACCAAAATTACTATTTATTAGTTATTATGACTACTTACATAAGGGCCTAGAAGGTGTTCATTAATGACTTGTAAAATTATTTTGATGTTTGTACGCGATGACATTCGATTCGCAAACTTTCTCACGACTAACATCTCTTAACAAGGATTACGCGGCAAATGCCCCGTCATCTCTGGCATTAGGGTAACTACTTTTAAGAGTTGTTGTCTAACACAAGCGCAGTATTGAAAACTGTCGTATATGGCTTAACACGCATTACGCTATCGCAAAAGAGACAGATTCACCCTATAGGTTACTTAATGACCTTATATTTTCATTGAATGCTACTAAATGACTTCTTGCGCTACACCGACCATTTGGACATTTTTATAACATTATTCAAGGGCTACGCATTAAAAACTCTGTAAAAATAAACTTTGTAAAATTAACACTGTATTATTTTATACATAATTTATGAGTAACAATTTCAAAAACTCTAAATTTGATTTTCACAAAACAATGATTGCACTTACGGATATTTTGCACTACATGATAGATGTACGTATATTTATTTCATTTATTTAAGACAAACTATATAAAGTTGCAAACATGCACTGAATAAAATTTAAAATTTTATTATAAATTAATGTGAAATAAAAATTATCTTATTATCAGATTTCCGATGTTTAAATCTTGTCATGTTACAATAATAATATTACTGCTGCCATTTAGTAATGTATTCGTAGATTCACATTTTGGTGAGACACGGTAGATGGCTTTAAATAATGAGCCGAGCAAAATGATATTCAAATCTGCGCTTTATATTATTAAATGTTAGTTTTTTTTTTTTTTACGGCCTGTGAAACTTGTCATTGTGTTTAATCGGCAAAAATAAACTCAAGCTTCGTACATGTTTATTGTCTTCCGACTAGAAAAATAGAATCACATCTAAAAACTCTGCCATTCGTTTGAAATAATTTACAATAATTTTGTAGCCTAACCATCCATTTGCCATTATTGCTTATTTTTGCAGAGTGTAATTATTTCATAATTAATCGACAAAATAATTTTATTGTTGGTCGTTCAGTATAACTAATGACAAAAGAAAAGTAAAAAATATATTTCGATCATGACAAAAGACAATCACAAAATATTTTTGCCAGAAAGTCTTAACAAAATCTGTATTATTTTATTTAGCAAAAGAATCCGCATGCAATTGAGCAGGGTGTTTTCTTCGGACAAGTGTTGAATATGTTTAAATTGTAAGAGTAATTTAGCAACGCTTTTGAGCCTTTTCAATTTGTGTGTAAGACCATGTAGGAAAATATAAATTACTTACATTATAATATTATATTTAATTGTTAAGTGTTGACGAATAGGATCTGCTGCTCTAAAGGTAACATGGTTCCATATCAAATATTTTTCAGAAATAAATATTTAAACCGAAGTTTTGTTTATTTTTTATTTAACCCTTAAAGTTAAACATAATACAGTTCTCTCTCACTAATCTGCCACCCCAAGTGTCCAGTTAGTGAATATGACAGATTATAAGTATGCAAAAAAATTTAAAAAGATATCTCGTAAAAACAAACAAACGCAGCTATTGGGAGGCGGGTGTGGATACTGCCGCTTCGGGAACCATTTTTTGGATAACCATCACCCCTGCCATAGGTCACCCCAAGTGGTTCGCTACGTTTTATGACTTAGCAGGGGTACCCGGGTTCATGAGGTCAGTCTCATTTGTCTAGGGGAATGCGTTTGCCCTTCTACTGCGTGGCAGGCGAGATTGGGAGAGGATGTTTGAGGGAGACCTTTTGAACTCTCCGGCCGTACTCTCTCGACTCCTCGCCTTGCACCGTAGTGGAAGGGATGGATTCAAAAGTCCATCACTCCTGGACAGATTCATACCCAGCCCTCATACTTTTTCCTTTCCAGAACTTCTTATCCTTCCTTTCTCTAAAAAGACCCTCCACTCAGCATCTCCAAAGTTTCCTTGGGCCCTGAGGGAATTTTTTCTTCAGGGCCTCCCGTGTGTAGCTAAGGAGCACTTTTATTATTACCATGACGACTCGCGGAACGGCACGGCGACGGTAATGGCTCGCGCCATCTCATTGCTTTAATACGAGTGAGGGAGAGACAAGAAAATGATTGCTTTTCTTGCCTCTCCCTCACTTGTATTAAAGAAATTAGATGGCTCGAGCCATTACTGTCGCCGTGTCGTTTCCGCAGGGCATCACGGTAATAATAAAAGCACTCGTATAACAAATAAAAATGATCTTTTGTAAAATTTCCCTTTCTTTATTTAAAGTTAATTTAATTTCTTAATTTGAAGTTACAATTCCATTTTGTAAACTTATTCAAACAAAAATCATGGCAGAACAAAGTAATCAGAAACACATGCTACAGTTGCTAGAATACACTGAGAACCATCAGAGGACTAACTGAAATAAACTTAAAGGAATTTAGAGAAACTTAGAGGACTAACGGAAATAGACAAAAAAAAAACCTAAAGTAACTATAATAAACTCTAATGGTTGGTACAATGGTCAGCGAGAGCAAGCTAGCCAAGAACTGATACGTTTTTAGATTTTCACGGCCAAAAGCATTTTCGTTGTTTGTTTTTGCCGGATCTGCCCTGATGATGGACACTGCAACGCTGTCCGAAACGTCGGCTAAAGAAGGAGGTAGCACAACACGGCATAACACCCCAAAAACAAACAACGAAAAATAGCCAAGAACTATTTAGATCAGTGTTTCCCAATCCATGGACCGCGGACCGGTACCGGTCTGCGAAAAATTCGGATACAGATAATGAACCACTCGTCCAGAGTCCAGACAGACTGATTCTTGTAATACAGTGAAACCCTCTTAAGAAGTTCTCGCTTAAGATGTTTTCCTGCTTAAGAAGTTTGGTTTATTCGGTCCCTTAAAGACTAAATGGCCCAATTTTTCCCACTTATAAGGTTTTCCCGCCTAAGAAGTTTTTTTTTCCGGTCCCTTGGAAAACTTCTTAAGAGGGTTTCACTGTACATTCAAGCCCTCCCACCTACGTTTATTAAGCATTTCTTAGTTTATTTAATAGTTGTCATCGGTTCATCCGCTACCCATGGTGTCCGGATGAAGGTACTGATGCTTGCATACGACAAAGTGTAAATACTATGCGGCGAGTAAAATCAAAATATTGAAAAAATTGACATATTAATTTATTACCTTCTATAAATTGAACTTAAGGCTGGCATAAAGAAATGAGAATGCTGGAATTTATTTGACTTGCAAAAGGTTTTACGGACACCTTTTTTTATTTTTATAGTGAACACTTCACAAGAGTCCCAACTGCCCCCATCTGGAGCCAGTGAGACTATGGCATTCCCAATTGGGATATGTTGTGAGTCATTTTAAAAAAACGGACAGGATTAGTTGTGCCCGTTGTTGCATATATGTTATCAAAAACAAAACATCGATAAAGATCTGCTAGCATTATGCAACAGCGTACTGATTTCAAAGACTTACAATAATTTCTATATTTCACAAAATTCTTGCATTGAAGTAACTAATGAAGTAAAAAATTTCTTCCATTGGACATTCTAATGCCAGGGATGGTGTCTGATGATTCAGAAAGCGAATGAAACTTGATAATGTTCTTTTTCTTCTTTCAATTTATGTATGTAATTACTTAAGAATCTCTTCTATTTTATGTAGGTAACAGTTTCTAAAAAAAATTATAATTTTTTCAAGAACTAAAAATGTTTTTGTGTTGTTTTTAAACACTGAAACACCATAACTATTGAAAATTTTCAACTGTATATTTTTAATGTCTATAAATGATGTTTTTTTACTGTTAAAATAAAGCAGCTCGTGGTTACTTCTATAATTTGTCTAATTTTTCGCTGTAAAAAAGAAATAACTAAACATACTACATATTTATATTATATAAACTCCGAGGAAAACAGCAGTAAGTCCCAAAACCCTAAAAATTATTGCAAATTCGAGGGAATACTAAACAATTAGAAAGAGTATTAAATTAACCAACGATACTTATTCAATTAAAATAAAACTCATAACCCTCATGTAAGAATATGCAACATTTTTTTAACTTTAAAATCGCTCTCCTGCAAAATGATAAAAGTGATTTACTGCAGTCTTCCTTGGAGCAGTCGTTATGTGCTCCTAGTATTTTCAGAAGAAAAATGCTAACTAATTTATAATTCATACACCTCTTCAGTTGTTTGTGTTCCTGGCATTTTCAACAGAATTCATATACCTCTTCAGTGATTATTTGCTCCTGGTATTTTCAACAGAATTCATTGATCTCTTCAGTAATTATGTGCTCCTCCAGATAGGCAGCCTAGCTACCCTTTCTGGCCGGCCCAATGTGGCCCCCCGCAGGATAGTTCCCATCCTGCCAACCGATGTAACGTGTCAATTGTTAACTTTACAATATATATTCACTTCAGTGTAATCGATCCTACATCCTTCTTGTACTTTATCCCTCTGGAGACGGGAGATGGTCAAATGTCCTCCATACCTATTTACATAACTTGTACCTAATAATTTTTTCTGTTTTTATGGTATTGTCATTTTACTTTATTTTGTCTATTTTATTAATCTGAAATACGGAAAGTTTTGCATAGCACTACCCCGCACATGGGCGTGGGTACGGTGGGACAAGGTGAGGTGTTTGCCCCATCCCGGCTTGCCGATGCAGTACCTCTGGGGTTGTCGACTGAGTTGGGTTTTCAAATTTACAGCACTTCATAGTATGGTGTTTACTTCTCTTCCATTCATATTCTTTGTATACGCTACTTTATATATTATTTATAGAGCCTAAAGAATGAATATGTTGTAGAAGCCTACTTTTTAAAGAACCTATTCTAACTACTCTCTCTCTTTTCGGTACCTACTCTAAATTTTTATTTTTTGCCCAACCCTAAATCAAAACCTGGCTAAACCCTATGGAATAAATTATTCTGAATTCTATTATAAGGTAAGGTTGGGTGAGGATTCGTTTTTACTACAAATCAAAAGGACAAATAAAATCTAAAAATATTTAATTGATAATAATTACAATAAAATTACATTCATTGGTTGTAACTTATACATTTACCTGCGAAAATAAGTTATCCTGTGGCAATATCACACTAAAGAGATTTTGTGATATAACTCTAATAAATATTATTATCTGTGGTATACAGTCAAACCCGCTTAAGAAGTTCCCGTTTAATATGTTTTCCCGTCTAAGAAGTTCAGTTTTTTCATCCCCGAAAAATTCCCATACAAAATACGCATTTTTTTCCCGTGTAATATGTTTCCCGCGTGAAAAGATTTCCCGCCTAAGAAGTTCCAAAATGAAATCCCCCAAGAAAATAATTACCCTCTTAAAAAGTTTTACAACAGGAAATAAAGTTGTCGGCATAACCAATAAAAATACCCATCTCTTGTTTATGCTCCCGCCATACTGGCTCCTTTGTAGTATATGGGTCCAATAAAACCATTTCACCTATTTGAAAAATGACCTTTGGGAATGTTTGAATGAAAGAATAAGATATAAGCATGAAATAATGAGCTCTAAAATACCTTTCCCTAAAGACCATTAGCGCATAACGTCGCTGTGTCAGATAGAACCGTTGTTGTTTGGATTTTTTAATCCTCTTGTCTCTCCCACTCTCAAGTAAATCACAATGCGTGCGATAGAGATAGAAGCAACACAACACAAGCTAGGTACCACTGAACAGTGAAAAGAAAAAAGGTGGCATCTACACAAAACAAAAATATAATTGATTTAAATAATGTTGGGGGCTGTGAAATTTCAATTCCGCGGAAAAATGTTATCTTATCTCGAATCAATACAATACGTAATCTGCATCTGACAAGCTCGTCCACGACGGTAATGCCGCCGCCAAATTTAAATTTCCACACCAAAATATTATATTATTATTTCAAATCACTACATCGAAAAATCGCAAATGTCATTATGCCGTTGCGCTAAGTACACGTGATATTTTAATTTACGCAACTTTTCGGCGAAAAAGTGTTTTATTCTTAATTTCAAATTACGTATATGAAAATTCATTAAATTTGTAGTGGAAAATATATCTTAAATGAATATTCACGTGTAGAATATAAAAATAAAAACCATCTTACAAAATTGATGTTTTTTCAGTTTTAAAATATTTCAATAAACAATATTTGGTCAAACAGTTTGGAGAAACGCCTTTTACCAATAGTCCATTATTATTACGGATGGCAGCTGCAATCTGTACCCAGCTTTCAAGTGTTAGTTAATAGTGAACTCGGCAGAGGGTCAAACCATTGACTTTGCCGAAAATTGGAATTAACTTGTTGGTGACTACCTTTTACAAAAACGTTAATTTTATCGGAGCATTTGTAGAATTTACAACCAGCCAATGTACACGCATGTTGATAATGGGTCAGCTGTTTGTTTGTCTCTTTCAATTTATATAGAAAACCAATACGTGCGGGTGCGATAGACTGCATAACAGAGAGTCGGGCTGTTGGACAAATTACGGGCTGTGGAATCCTTTGCGATTTGTAGCAAATATGAATATTATTAATTATTAACATTAATTAAACAAATAGCAAAGTTTCGGCAGCCGGTTTTGTGCCTACTAACTTATTCAGTATTCAACTTTTGGATTATAAAGTGTGTTTTATATTTTAATTTAATATTAAGTAATAAAATACTTTTTAACCACTTTTATTAAATAAAAACAACATGTTTCGTAAGCAATGCTTATGAAAGCTCGGGGTGTACTGAATTTTTTATATTTTAATTCAAACATATTTTTTGTATGAATAAAATAATAACTAACTAACTAACCATCACGCCGTTTCCCCGCAGGGGTAGGCAGAGAGGACGGACCACCAAACAACTCGGTCTTGGCACACACTCCTTGCCTCATTCACATTCATACATCTTCTCATACATACTCTTCTATTATTCTGACTCTTGTCATGGCCCGACTCAAGTATCTGATTTACTTGATCGTGCCACGTCTTCCTTGGGCGTCCTCGGCTTCTTATACCGTTCACATTCGCGTCATAAATTCTCTTTACACTTCTTTCTTCATTCATTCAATTTGGGAGGCGGGAATGGGTACCGCCGCCCCGGGAACCATTTATTGGATAACCAACACTTCTGCCATAGGTCACCCCAAGTGGTTCGCTACGTTTGGTGACTTAGCAGGGGTGCCCGGGTTCATGGGGTTCATTGTATAGGTCTTGGCGGCGGATGATCTAGACACATTGAACCCCAGATTCCTACCCAACCCTCATACCTTTTTCCTTCCCAGAACTTCCTCTCCTTCCTTTCCTTAAAAATACCCTCCACACAGCATCCCCAAAGGTGACATAGGCCCTGAAGGAAATTATTTTCCTCAGGGCCTCCTGTGTGGACCTAATGTAAAAAAAAAAAAAAAAATCACTCAACATGCCCAAACCATCTAAGTGTCCCTTTCTTAATCTTACTACGCTCACATTAGCCTTGCATTCTTTTCGGATCTCCACATTCCTCACACGATCATACATGGTTTTACCACACATACGCCTCAGGGATCTCATTTCTACAGCATTCAGTCTACTTTCATCCTTTCTCTGCCATTTCCACGCTTCACTGCCATACATCAGGGTAGGTACCAGTACTTAATTGTGGACTGCTAGCTTCGCTGCATAAAATAATAATAAAATAATTCTTTAGTTAAAAGTAAAACCAACATAAAGTGAACTTTTTGTGGCAAGCTGACGATACATATTTTTATTTAACCTACCTATCATACAACCGCGAAAAGACATCGTATTTTTTTATGAATTTACTTTGAATATCTGAGGTTAAATGGCCGATTTCGACGGTAATTGGCCGCGAAAATTTGATTTACGTGAAAATTAAAGAATAACTAAATTGGAAGGGTCGGGCTGCGATGGAAAGTGCACGCGATATTTCGATTTATGTGGAGTTATCGGTATTTTTACAAATTTACTTAGAATATCTGAACTTGAAGAGCCAGACTGCGGTGGAAATTGACAGCGAATTTTCGATTTACATGGGAATAAGTCGTATTATTATGAATTTACTCCGAAGAACCTACCTGAATTTGAAGGGGCCGTCAAGGAACACGAATTTCTAAATTCCAATTTAGGAATTTTTATTTTGAAATTAGATTTTTTGGATTTAGAATTGACAGTAATTACTACTATAATATAATGTTTATGAAACCTTTATTGGTTTATTTATGATGAAACTTTCCAATGGATGTCATTTGGACAGTCAAAAAATTAATAGGAAATTGAAAGGAAATTGAAAAACCCTCTTAAGATGTTTTCCCGCTTAAGAAGTTTTTTTTGACCGGTCCCTTGAAGAACTTCTTAACAGGGTTCGACTGTACAATATAAAATCTTTATTAAAACATTGTCAAGGGTTAATACAATCATTCTCTTGCGTCAGTAACAACTACCAAACAAATAATGAGAATATAACAGTGAAATAAATCTTCTAAACACCCAACTCTTTATTAGCTGGGTTCAAAATTATTTACTGGAAAAGAGACAATGGCTTGCAAAACATAAAATAATACAAGTTTGTCAATAGGAACAGTGCCGTGGTAAGTAAAAATACATTGTCTTTGTCGACTCTCAGGGAAAACACTTTGTTTTTACTTACCACGGCAGAACAGATATTATATTCAATCCTACTTACTTATAAACACTGTGTAAACATTACGCAGTGCGTAAGGTGGGAATAGTGAAAAACATGATTTATTACCACGGCGTAGGTATATTTAAACCGGGCTTAAGGCCAGCTTAACTATACTAATGCTGAACCGGCACGTAAAAATCTAATAAGCAAATGGATTGGGGAAAATTATAACATATTACTTTCTATCTCGGGATAGGTTTACATTTAACAATATTTCATAAACTTCCTTATCATAATGTATTTACACAACTATATTACAATATTGTTGGCTTGCTGCGAAAACTCACTAAAAACTATTATGATCCCAATGCATTATTGTTGTAAAATTTCCAATCTATCCTTCATGTTATCATTGTTTGAAATAATTGGTGACTTCTCACAATACATAATTCAAAAATAGTCTGAAATCAATCAATCTCAGAAAGTTAGCAGGTGCATTTTCGCAGCAAACCGAGGCTATATTATTTAGTATAAGAGTTTAGAATTCTTTGCCTCCCATTCACAGCAATGTCAGTCTATAAACAATTATTTTATGTTCAGAAAGAATTTGTATACAACTGCCTCGTTTCTACAAACTTTTATCCTGTCCTGCGCCGTAAGCGCGCCGGCGCGCGCGGTACATTTAAAAACAAAAAAATTAATGCGATTTTAACCCTTATGTATAAAGAAACTGTATGAAGGACAAGGCCAGAATCGCTTGCGCCAAAATCTTTCTTGACGAAACAGTTGATTTGATTAATCTAGCTACTCTGATTATTTTTTAAAGTAATTATCTATGACATTCGGGAGTCGTGCTTTTTCCCACTTTACCAGCTGTAAAATTTTTTTTTTTTTGATTTTTGTTTGCCGAATGGGAGAATTTTTTTGTTGTTGTTAAAGTTCTCTATTCTGGGAAAACTTGTAACGATATTATCATGTAATATATTTATATGAATAATAAAATACATTATCTGATAAACAGAAAACAATCGCAAAAAAAAAATTCCTTTGTTTTTATACAGATATTTTGACCAAAAGTCAGGAAGGTAATTTCCACGCGGTTTTTCCAAATACACCTGGCACGTGACAGGTTAACTCACGCTAATTGAAGAAATATATTTTTTAATCAGTACAAAAAATATCCTACCCAATTTGAAAGCAGATGAGATGCGGTCATTGTCCATCAAATGGTAATTATAAAATGACGCAGTGCAGATTGTAATTTGCGTGTGAAAAAAAATGGAATGAATCAAATAAATAATTAATTAAGTGCACTGATACATAACATATAATACATAACATATAATGTTATGTATCAGCAATTCTCAATATTATGCGGGATCACAACATTAGTTAATATGCGAAATTATATACAAAAAAAATGGTATAATTACACATTTTAAGTTTAAACAAGGGCCAAGTCTAGATAAGTCCCTTCCTACAGCCCCTCCCTTAACCCGTCTCACAAGGCTGCTCAACCGGGTGGCGGCATAGTTCCCCTGCCTTTACACCGTACAGACAGGGGCATTCAGGTGTGGTGACAAATAAAAAATGAAAAAATAGGTTGTTGTCCATATGTGTTCGGCAGCCTTTATATTATAAAAATTATTTGCAAGTTTCTTAAAATCCAAGTACATATTTACAATCAAATGATTTACCGAATCTATTACACTATTTTAAACAGGATTAACATTATAATAGAATTTAAAGAGAAAATATAGTTGTACTTTTAAATTCATTGCTTGATTTTTTTTGCAGGTATCAAAAATTGTCTCAAAGAAAATATTTTAAATTATTGTTGCATTTTTATTCTTAGGAGCTATTATTTAACTAATAAAATGCATACCATTTTATCAAGATAATGAACATAGTACTTTTGAGAGAAGCATTGCCGTAAGTTCTGTAATGTTAGCAGTACAGTGAAACCCTATTAAGAAGTTTTCCAAGGAACTAAAAAAAAAAACTTCTTAAGCGGGAAAACCTTATAAGTGGGATAAATTCGGTCATTCAGTCTTCAAGGGACTGAAAAAATCAAACTTCTTAAGCAGAAAAACTTCATAACCACTGAAGCGACTGGTGTTCAGTTTTTGATTTGGCCATTCAATTCATTCCTCAAAATATTAATAACAACACATATAAACTGTTTACTGCGGTTCAAAGCTAGTGAATCCACATTGATTTCATTGTTTATCCCATATTTGTAGGTTCGTTAAATGTGGTCCAAATTTGGACCTAAATCTAATTAAGAGGGTTTCACTGTACAGCGAAACCCTCTTAAGAAGTTCTCGCTTAAGATGTTTTCCTACATAAGATGTTTTATTTTTTCGATCCCTTAAAGACCAAATGGCCCAATTTTTCCCGCTTATAAGGTTTTCCCACCTAAGAAGTTTTTTTTTTCCGGTCCCTTGGAAAACTTCTTAAGAGGGTTTTAATGTATCTACATTTGTATTAAGAGGATTCGGATGTAGTTTTTTTTAATGCAAACAGTTGTATAGGTGTACCGCTGACAGCTCAGTTGTCAGCTCTCCCTCTTTCTCATAAACGACACAAGTAACAAAAGAGAAGATACAGCGGAGCTCTCAGCAGCAGGACCACACTATTTAGTAGTGCCAGCTTCACATTAACCGCCATAGTTTAAATTCTAAAATATATAATATTTTATGTAATAATAATTCTTAAATGTAAACCTATCTACATTTTTTTTATGTTTGGTATCCAAAAGAAAGTTATATTTTTCAGTTCAACTGATAATCACATAACAAATGAATGCACATAATAAATAATTGGAAATAAAAGTAAAAATACTTACACATTTCAAAAAAAAAAAGATATCATACATCATTTTATAAATACAGTAATATAAATGAGTGATGTATTTTCAGATTGTAAAATCCGTCTCCGCTAATAACATGCTTACAAATAACATTTTCACATTATTTGCATAATCTTTACTATTTACACATGGTTTCATAACGATCAAAGTAAAATAAATGTTTCATCGCAGGGCAGTGTACTAAATAAATGTAATTTAATTCTCCCAAGTGTTTATTCAATTTTCATACAAGGGTATAGAGATTCAAAAAAAGGTGTCGACATGAGATGGCTAATTCGGTTTACGCCAACATTTAAAACAAAATATTATTTTTTACAAATTTATATATTGTACATATATAAAAAACAAATGAAATGAGAAGCTTTTTATATTTTACTAATAAATCTTTGATACCATAACATTTTAATATTAATTTGTGGACATAATAATTTACGTATCTTACCAAAACATCGGAAAGGTTGTTAAATAATAAAACAAAGGCATATAACCATTTAATTGAGAACTCATTAACTAATTAAGAATATCAAAATGACAAAAATTTAATTAATTCGTATGACGATAATTTTTCAAATGCAGGCAAACCACAGATAGTAGAAACAAAGGGAGATACGACATGGAAGCATGCGAGCTAAGACCACAACAGCAGACTAAAAAAAAAACAGCGGTGTCAACGAAAGTTATGCGTTTAATATACAGGTAGAAACAAGTCACCCCGTGTGGTTCGCCAAGTTTGGTGACTTAACAAGGGTGCCCGGGTTCATGGGGTGAGGTTTGTGTAGGTCTTGGCGGCCAATGCGTTTGGCCACCTAGAATCGGGAGATTGGTTGAGGGAGACCTAACCTGGACCTCTCCAGCCAGGACTCTCTTGACCCAATGCCTTGCACAGCGGTGGGAGGGATGGATTCATATGTCCATCACTCCCAGACACATTGACCCACAGATTCCTACCTACCCCTCATATATTTTTCCTTCCCAGAACTTCCTCTTCTTCCTTTCCATTAAAATACTTACCACACAGTATCCCCAAAGTTGGCATAGGCCTCGAGGGATTTCTTTTTTCTCAGGGGCTCCTGTGTGGAGCAAAAAAAATTGTGCAGATGCCATTTGAAGTAGTCTGTCTGTTTCATACTAATTATGGTCCGTGACCCATCTCCCTTGTTTCAATTATCTTTGGGGAAAACGAAAGAAGAATAATTGCAAATACTGGTAAAATAACAATACAAATCAGGGAATTGGACAGAAATATTTACAAGATGTGCTGTTTGAAACACGCCGGAAATACGAGAATAGATAAATCACACGTACCTATGGCATTCCTAAATAAAATGTTATTAACAGCCCAGATTAAAAAAAAAAACATCTTTACAAAATATAAAAATATGTCTGTAACATTCTGTACAGCCTTAACTAGAGGAGATAGGGCGGCTCATGTGCAGTACTGGCGGCGGCATTTTATCTTAGTCACCAGATTGCAGATCTTCAGAGCCGGGCCCAGCTTCAGGCCCATGTACTTCATCATCATGTCCGAGTTGAGCAGCAAGAGTGCCTTTCCATCTATCTCCTGAAATCAACAAAAGAAGCACGCCATTAGCTTCCTATAGACACTCACACGGACATACACTTATCTCGATCACCGCCCACTTTGAGATATGTATTAAAAAAAATCTAGAGCCTCCCATATTTTTTAACTTACCTTTTACATTATCATTTGTTGCATATCTTAAAAACAGTTATTGCAAATATAATTTTTAAACGTGCATTTTTAAACATGCGTTACGGATAGAATAAGTATGGTGTGACCCATATCCTATTTATGAGATCAAAGAATGTTTTCATGAAATAAAAAGCGAAGGGGAACGAGACTAGTGCATGTGCAAGCGACTCTAGTTTTTTCATCTATAGGGGTCTCCAAACATTCAAACCTAAAATCGCGTCTTAAGAATTTTGGTTAGGG
This sequence comes from Limnephilus auricula, assembly GCA_951813805.1. NCBI lineage: Eukaryota > Metazoa > Arthropoda > Insecta > Trichoptera > Limnephilidae > Limnephilus > Limnephilus auricula. The sequence goes on from OX638401.1 coordinate 9,292,738, forward strand.
ATGGGATCGCCGTGGTCGACCAAAAAATTTTGTATGAAAAAAATATATCAGAAATCACAGACAATTTTATTTAGTTGACTTAACGATGTACTACGCACATGAAATATAAGGCTGCATCCACATTATTACATGAGTAAGTGACTCTAATTTTACCATCCATACAGGACTACAAGCATTCAAGTAGTAAATCGCATATCAAGTGGTGTGGCGTTCCTACTTTCACGATAGCTGCCGATACGTGTGGCCAATACCTTGTAACTCAAACAACCTGACTCCCATACACCAACAGCATTGTAATGACAAAACAGCGTATTCATGAGATTATCCCAAGATGAATTGAATGCTGTATTTTAAGTTGCAATGTTCAGCCATTACATGTGTGTCCTTTTTGGCAGTTACGGCATTGTCCAATCGGGAAGTAACAAATAAAAGTAAGGTCTTATGATGTAATTCGACAAATGGAATTGATTGAGCGCCATAAACCAAAATGTCGATCTATAGGTATGGCATTTTTCCATAACGCAGGTGGAAAGCTGAACGCCAAAAGGTTTAAGAAGAAGGGTTATGCTCGGCATTACATTATAAACATGGAATACTTACATGTTTCCTAAATAGATCCGCATGCACCGCCAAGCCAGGATCCGAAGCCGCTATGAACCCAATGACGTCCTCAATGGACCAGTCCAGCGGGTGGTGGGAGGGTTTGAGTGCGATGACAGGCGGAGGTGCCTGCAGCAGCACCACAGGAGGCGGGGCGGGCGCAGGTGGTGGGGAGGGAGTCGGGGGGGCGGAGCAGGGGGTGGTGGAGGTGGCGGGCTCGGGGGACACCCGGTTCACCTTCGCCGGGGTGGCGGCCGCCGTGGGGCTCTCCGTGCGCTGGGTGTCCTGGAATATAAAACATAACATTACATGACAGCTTCCACGAGCACTCAGAACATAGGCATATGAAAAAACACCTGCAAACAATGTGTTAACAGAATTCACCAGTTTACACAATAATTTGACTATACCTCCTAATTCCACAATTTCCCATCAAGGCGAAACATTGGCACCATAATGAATTCAGATTGCTAAGACTGGAATCAGACGGTTCACTCGAGTGAAGGTTTACTCTATGGTTACTCGAGCGAATGTTCCCATCTTCGTTTCACTTTTGTTTCATTTCTTGTTCAGACGTGTCATTCCGAGTGAAATTGGTGGAATGAAATACAGAAATGAACGATTAGTGAACCGTCTGATTCCAGCCTAAGGGTAAAGTATCACAATTAGCCTATGATTAGTTCTCACATTACATTAGTTGTCTATGGGCTCTTCGAATCACAAATTTCCGAGATGTGCCGTAGGTAGTATAGATGTAATATAGTAAAGCTGAGTCAATATATGTAATTCGATAGCTCCGCAGACAAAACCTAGCTTTCAGTCAGAAAGGGCGTTAGTCCTCTGAATTATAAGTATAAATTACAAAAAACATCAATAAACAGTCATTGTGATTCAAAAAAGCGAAGTCTTTCAATAAGCATACTGTAATACTGGGGAAAACTGGTCCCAGTACTTAGGAGTAATGAATATCTCTGGAGAGAACATTGGAATATTACACTAAGTAACTAAAGTTTAACATTACATATTATAAGCAAAGTTTATTAGCCCGAAACACTCATCCACATTGAAAAAATCTCCCGAGAAAAGAAACATGCCGCCGACGGGACTGAGCCCTTTGTGCTATGCATAAAAATCTTGTCTTAAACATTAGTTTATCAATTAAAAAATAATAACTAAAGTTTATTTTTTATGTGACATGTCACAAGAGATCCTTTGGCTTACAGCCTTATAATATTATCGACCTAATATTATTCAGATCCTTACAGTGCTGCTGTGTTTATTCCATTGTTTAGTTTTGGTTTTATTGTAAGTTTACAGTGATTACAACTACATTACAAAAGCGTATTCTTCTCACCTCAGTGTGTCTTTTGATTGTGGTCGGTCTCTGGGGAGTTGAAGAGTTGCATTTGGTGCAGGGTCCACTGACGGGCTCCACGGCAAAGAGGCCCGGACAAAATCCCAGGCAGGAGCTGAGAGCCTCGATCCATGGAATCAGACCCTCGGTCCCGTCCAAGTTGTCGATAGCTGGGATTTTTACAGTGTATGTTTTACCATTCACTACGAGCTGGAAATTCAAAATACATAAATATGTATATTATATTACTTTCAATAATCTCTGCTAGGAAAAGAAATAACTAATGGAGAGCATAATTCTTTTCAATATGTTTTTTTTATTTCATTCGTTTAAAAAAATTATATTAATGGCCCTCCACATTAGCATCCAAATTCTTGTAAACGTAATGAATAATTTCTAATATTCAGTCAAAAGTTTTAAATCGCAAAATAATTGAAATCTTCGAAACCTGTAATTCCTATAATAATGCATTTTTCTATCAATATGTGAATGATCTGAATAGTCAATCTCCTTACCCCCTTACCCTCTAGTAGTCCTTACCCTCACCCCTCCTTCATCTTCACAACATACCCCAAATTGGGGATGCCATAGTAGTAATGTAGTTGGGACATTTTTGCAATATGTATTTACTTTTCAAAAATGTTTGGTTTACATTATTTTTGTGCACCATGAATTCTATTTCTGTTAGTCATCATCATCACAGTTCTACCAAAAGCCTCCTCAACAAATATTCTCCATTCACTGAGTTCCCTCACAATTTTTGAGGATTAGTTAGGTGAGGATTAAGATTGAGACCATGTATCGTCTTACCTGCGTATCAAACCCGTCCATATTGACCAGCCGAGCCACGACGGCAGGCACATCGAGAGACGCGGCCAGCACGTCTCTCAGCAGCCTGCGAGCGGCCCCCAGCGGCTGCGGGCTGCCCACGCCGGCAGGGGGGAGCGTGGTGACGCGCAGGAAGGGACCCGGTACACAGGTTGGCCGCAGCGAGATCCGCACGCCCCCCAGCGGGTTACCCAGCCCAGGGGTGGGGCTGTCTGCCTCGGGTAATGCGGCCACCGAGGCTCGCACCTTGAACCTGTTGTATTCAAATACTTATTTATTTCATATTTGAAAGAGAGTTTATTTATTCTGGATCGATCCAGATGAAAGACAAAATAAGTTTCAGGATTCAAACTGCCGAAATGAGATTTTTAAGAAAGGCAGGAGTTACAATTACAAAATGAATTGAATAAGATGCCTCTATTCCGCTAAAAATACCAGGAGGAATCCAGAGAAAAGGTGTCCAATGGCCCGCCCCAGAGAGAGTTCGGAGAAGCAACTCCAGAGTCAGTAAAATATTGTACAGATGTGCTAATTCAAAATGTTACACCCCAAGTGAATCGCTACATTTTGTTGGGTGAGGTTTGTCCAGGTCTTGGTTGCGGATGCCAACCAGTTGTGTAGCGGGCCAGATCGGGAGAGGCCAGTTGTGCAGTGGGAGGGATTCACCACATATTCACACACACTGACTCCCATATTCCTACCCACCCCTCATACCACAAACGACCCTCAAACAGCATTCCCGATAACATAGGGGGGGGAAATTATTTTCATCAGTGCTTCCTGTATGAAGTTAACGTAAAAATAAAATAAACAATGTGAATGGCTTCACCCGAGATTTAGATTGCAAAATATGATTACAAACAATACTATATCTTGTATGATTTGAGATTTTCACTGCCAAAAGTATTATCGTTATTTATTTTCGGGTTATTATGCCGTATTGCGTTACTTCCTTATAATCATACACATCTGCTCTGATGGACACTGTAATGGTGTCCGAAACGTTGGCTAAAGGAAGTAGCTCAACACGGCACAATAACAATTCCATGAAATTCCAATTACTCCGCCTATTTTCATGAAGTCAGATCACAATGTGACCAACAGAATCTCTGGTTTATGGATAAGATAAATTATTGAGAGGATAAAATTTTTCAGTCAAAAAAAACAATCTATCGAAGATCTCTTTTCCTCAAATAACACAATTGATTAAATATTTAGCCATTATCACACCGTTTTCAAAATTTATTCGTAGGATAAATAAATTTTCTAATCTTTATGTGAATAAAAGGGAAAACTTCAGTATTCCAACACACAAATTCTCAAATCACACAATGTTTTGAAGGATGCAAAACGTAAACAAAATTATGTTTGCATGTAAACAATGGGTATAGAAATGACCATTGTATTGATTGCGATCAGTAACAGTAGTAAACAAAACAATGAATGACTGTAAACTATAAACATAGAGAAACACAGAAGACACATTAACATCTAGGAAAACTTACAATTCATACATTTTCTATGAAAATAGATGTTTTAGGCACACACAATGCAATCCTACACTACATCTGTGTTGTCCAGGTCTATTCTGTTATACACACTCTTGATATGACCAGATTAAAAAATTCGATTCGCACAAGTGTGCTATTAAAATAACACTGTTTTAAGTTAATAAAGCAGATTGCTATATGATTTACTGCAGTTTCGGTTTGTAGATTTTAATTGCCAATATTATGGGTGTTCAAATAATAATTAAATTTACTTAGTTGTTAAAATAGTGTAAGAGAAAAATAATGAATTTAATCAATGATAAAAAAAATGTTACCTGTTAGTTCCTGCCACAGTTTTCTGCCCTGGTGGCTGCATGGGGTGACCCGAGCGAGCACACCAGCCCACGGGGAATATATCCCGCGAGTCAAATCTGCACCAGTAGTCAAACGCACCTCTCCAACCATCAAATGTCACATGAATCTGATCCTGTTTCACTGCTCCAACAGTGGCCGTACAAATCAGTTGGGGGTTCTTTTTATCTACAGCTTCTAACTTCTGGCCCACCACAAACACATTACCATCAGGAGTGGGAGGCTCCTTCTGGAACACTTTAGCCGGAGCCATCTCCGCACCGTTAAGAGTCTTCAACAAAAACATTGGCCAACTGCTGGCGTTCATTCTGAAGCCTAGAGGAGGCTGCAACATTCCACCGTTCTTCTCGCAGTGACCGATTGTGTGTATGTCATTTGAATCAACAAGTCTCCAAAAATCATTTTTGTTGTCACTGCCGTCGAGCCTTAACCTTAAACGTGGTCCCAACACTCCAACTACAGTAGCGATACAGGTGGACGTTAAGTTTCTAGGATCCAATGCCTCCAGTTTCATCTGAATCTTGAAATCATTGTGCGGAGGAAGAGGCGCTTGCTTGAAGCACTCCTGCGGCGCCGGTATGCTGTTAGTCTCCCGCAGATACTCCGACCAGTCGAAGATCTGATAAGTCTCGTACTGAAACGGGCCAGCAGGGGACGCGGCACTCCCGGGGTGATCCGCTCCGGTGGGTGCGATGACAGATAGAGGAGAATGCGCCGCTTTGTCATTTTTCTTCTGATACTTGTTGAGACAGTAGGTGGAACAGATATCTTTACTGTTTGATGGAGCATTTCCTCGAATAACATTATCACAAACCATACAAGCTCCTTTGCTGTAGGCTTTCCTAAATTCTGACAGGCATGTCTCTGAACAGAATTCTTTCTTTCCATTCGGTTGGGGAAGTACGAATTTTAGCGGTGTTTTACTTTCTGCACACCAAGTGCAAATGACTACCTTCTTAGGAGGCCTGCCGGGGCCCCGAACTTTACCGGAGCCGATTGACGTTGCGGTGACGCCACCAGGAGACGACATCCTAGGAGGCGGTTAAAACGGGATAATTTACGGTTTCACATCAGCTTTTTCAGGCTAAAAACGTACGACTTAATGAATAGCATTCACAAAAGAATTCCGCGAACTTAAATATGACAGTACGGCGACATCATTTTTCTGTTTGCGAAAACTTGGACGCCATGTTTGAAAATTTTGCTTACAATCATATATCTTTTTTTTCTGTGGCTATAAGTGAGTTACATATGTGGCTATCAGAAACAGCTTGAGGGACCTACGGGTAAAGTACCTAGATGTCAAGGAAAAGGTTACAGCATAAATAAAAAATGTTCAAATTATTGTATTCACTATTATCCAAATTCCTACGTAAAGCCATGTTTTCCTAGCGAAAGGTTTTTGCGCCGTGGACGACATGACACGCTGAGTGTTTCACGTCGCCAACTCTTTCCAAGGAACTATGTAGTCCAGTAAAGTTAAACATGAAAAGGGATTCGTGCTTGCAAAAGGTTTAAAAGTTATTAAGACCTAAACCAATATTAAAAAGCCAGATTTGCAATTTCCAAAGTGCTGCGCAAGCGGCGGTGTACCAAAAAATTAATGAAATTTTCGGACTTTTTTCAGTTTTTGCTCAACTCAGTGAAGGAAGGGTCTGACCGGTATAGTCACTCTTTAAAATAGACTAAATTTGCCACAATTTGAGACGAAGGCGAACTATATACATCCATTGGTTTCCAAGATACAGTTCTCCCGGCGATCACCAGGGACGGTACTATTCAGCCACGCGTTTTTCGGGTGCGATACCCAGTGCCGGATTAAGACTACTTGATGCCCTATCCACGCTTGTGGGTCCCCTATCCATAAGTAAACTAGTATCGGTCTTTAAAAAAAAACGCATTTAATACAACGAGATAGATCGTTACGTACCTTAAAATATGTACGGGACGAAAGAGATATGTGGAGTGATTTTACTTACAGTAAAAACCAAATTTTCAACCAAATGCGAATTGCGACTTTTCGGGCATTAAATTCGCAGAAAATAGTTTTTGTCCAACGTTTTTAGCATATCTTATTCTATATATAATATTAATAAAGCATCGAGCCTTTCCTGCGGCATCGCCATTCTTTTTTCATTTTTTATTATGTATTTTCAATTTCGAAAAATATCGATCCGCTGTGGAGTTAGATATCATAATGTATAAAAATATACGAAGGGCTGTGTCCACATTAGGGAACGCTGATTCAATTTTATCATAGTGTATTATTTTGTTCAATTGTGCGTAAGTTTGATGTATTTATTTCTGTTAGCGACCACCAGTATACATGTTATAAAAAAGTCAAAGATGTTTTTTCTAATTTTATTTATTGATGTTTATTGCTTTGAGAACCACTATTTATACGAAAGTAGAGTATTTCTTCTGGAACCGAATTTGCCCGGGATTCAGATACATAACATTATAAGACAAAAATGTACATTTAACAATTTTCTGCTTATATTGTTCTTCATCTCTTTGTGTGAACAAACCATCTAGGAGCCCCTTTCTAATCCTGTTTATTAAATTGCCATTGCATTCTATTTGGAACCTCAGATCACTTAGGTACATATTATTAAAAAAACATATTTTTATTAGGAATGCTTCACATAATATATAGGTATGTAATTAAAAAAAATAGCAGTACTGGGTAGATATCTACGTCATTAGTCATTATGAGGGACGTTTGCGCAGGCCGTATACAAATCTTAATTTTGGATTTGAAGCGAAAATACCCAACCAAACTGAAAAATTATTTTTGTAATTAAAAGGTGTATATCAAATATATATATATATATATATATATATATATATATATATCTAGGATAGGTGCTACTTTATTTTTGCTTTAATATGTAAAATATAGGCCATTAAAAAATTTATTTTTTTAATACTTAATATTATATTTTATGTTTTTAGAGGCAACTTGGACAATTATTTGCGTAAATGTAATCATTTAAATATAATTCTACTATATTTTTTGCATAAAAATTATGAAATATAAAATTAAAAATATATATATTTTTTTTAAGACTCGATTACATTGAGCGAGTTTACAAGCTACTAGCCGGCGAACATAATCTTCAAAGATGACATAGGCCCTGAGGGAAATTATTTTCCTCAGGGCCTCCTGTGTGGAGTTAATGTAAAAAAAAAAAAGAACTCACTATCTGCTAGTAAACTTCGTATTGTTCACAATCTGCTCGTTAGCTAGTAAATATGATTACATTAGTAATCGAGGCTTTATACTATTTACTAGCAGATTGTTAACAATACGAAGTTTACCAGCAGATAGTGAATTAGCCAGTGAATTCGCCGGCTAGTAGCTTGTAAACTAGCCCGTGTCATCGATGCTTAAGAAAGAATTTTGATGGGTGTAAATTTAAATTACCTATTTACATCGGAACAAATATTTGTCGTTTATGTATTAAAAATACTACCTAAAGAAACGCACTTTTAACAATTTTTTATTTTATTTTTCATTATATTTACATCGAGGAAAAGCAGGATAATTTTTTTAATAATTAAAAATAACTCACAAAAAAAATTCCAAAGATGCTTAAAAAATGAACCAAAACTGATTTCTCTAATTACCTTAAATATAGTAGCACCTATTCTAGGTAGATATTTGATATACCTTTTGATTCAAAAATAATTTTTCAGTTTGGTTAAGTATTTTGGCCTTAAATCCAAAATTAAAATTTATATAAAACAGGCCGAAACGGTCCGCGCAAACGTTCCTCTATATATTTAAAATACAATATGCATTATAAAAGGATCACCGCCAGGTATTTTATTTTTTATTCAGTAGCAGAACTACCACACGTTTTATAAATTCCTGTCAATATTTTGATAATAATAAATTTAAATTTACAAATCAGAAATTGCAGCGCTTTATTGATAGAATGTCTCATCATTTCCCTATTTCTGGTATTCCGACATGCGGGTAAATTGTTGTTGCCTTGCTATTTCCACTTGGTTTATCTCATTTTCAATATCCGAATAGATATGAAAGAAATCATCCAAAAGCCATGGTTGGTAGGAAGCTGAATATTTGATGAGGGCTCTCACATATTGGAGGGCTTGTCTGTGATTAGGGGGGGGATTGCAGTCAAGATCTGTATCTCCGCTTAAACCCAAATTCTTTAATGTCTTCGCTTGTTTCAGAACTGGCGGTTTTAAGGGGAAAATATCCACAATTCCTTGATTCCCATACTTATACAATGGTTCTGTTAAAAATTTGTTATCTTTCAAGTGTAATTCCTTTTGATCCGACGCAGAACGCTTTTTAACATGACAATAGTCTAAGTTATTTGACTGTGTTGATTTCGATTTTTTAGCTGAAGGAGTACTTCCTTTTGATTTACTTCTTCGGGTTTTGAAATGAATGTGGTTGTGTGTTTTGAAAGCATCCAACCATTCGTTATTAGCCTTGAATTCTTCCATTCGAAATTCTAGAGCTAACTCTTTAGCTTTATTTTTTAGCATTGCGCCTGTGACCGGGATGGCTTTTTCCCGGCATAGGTCGTAAAAGTTCAGGACCAGAGCATTAATTTCATCTTCTTCCATCTTGCTAACATTTCGCTTTCTGACATTCATGAGATATGATTTTTGCCAATCACTTAATATCTTCTGGCGGTTTCTTTGCAAAATTCCGATGGCTGACTTGGATATATCAAACTGCTTAGCTATAAAATCTTGAGTATTGCCCTGATTGAGCAAATCTAAAACAACTTTCTTGATTTGAAGGCTTATTTCGTGTGTTTTACGTCCGTGATCCATCGCAAACCGCCTCGATACGAATTTTACAGATAAACTAGGGAAAATAAATAATAAATTCACGTGAGGAGGTGAAAAAACCTTAAATTACTTTAATATTTCACAATCGCGATACTAAAAAATTATAACTGAAACGAAAACAATCAATCCCTGAATTCATCACCAGAAATTATATGGAAAAATAGATGCAGATAAAATTAAATTCATCATTATTGAATTTTCAGAAGCCTAACATAAAAATTACCCCGATAAAACATACTAAAAAGTATAAAATAGTTATATCCATCGAAAACTCCGGAAATTTCGTTTGACAGTTATAAAAATAAACAAAACACAAGAGATACCCACATAATCACATATTATATACAATAAAAGGGAGATTTCTCTATGGTTCTAGAAACGACGTGATATCTCTGGCACGAATATTTCGGGGATTGCAAACCGATGATAAGCGTACCTAGAATTTCATATAGTCCTGTAAGTGTAAACACGTAAACTACGCCACAATAATGATTTTTCTCATATTTGAAAATTTGATTTAGGAGGATTTTAAGTAGCGATTCCTGAACACATTTGGAGTAGAAAATGTAGATGTGGCTTTGCTGACCAATGATTTATTTTTACAATTAAAAACTTTTTTTTTCTGCCACTGATCACACTGCTACGCCGAGATGGATCACATCCCGTGGGCGACGTGTTAAGGAAAAATATTATTTTTGTTTATTGAAAAAATGTATGATCGGACAGTAAAATAACATCCAATTTACCAAAATATTTACTTTTTTACATCTATTTACCAATATATCATAATTTACTAAAATATGCCCAGGAATCGAGCACATGTATAAGGAAGAGTGTTTGTGTAGTAGGTGGCATGGCTTTGTTTTTTTTTAAAATATAAATGTACAGGTTTTTTGTTGTTTATTCCAAATCACAGGTTTATTGCGAGATTGATGAAATTTTGCACAGTTTAACTTCTAAACAGAAAAAAGGTGACTGTCTACAAGAAATTTTTAAAAAACATTCCTTTTTCTCACCCCTTTCCTTTTATTGGCCGTATGTACACCGGTGTACCATCGATTTTGGAAGCGATTTTCTCACTTATGTATAAAGAAATTGTATCAAGAACAAGGTCAGTATCGCTTGGGCCGTTCTCGTTCTCGACGTAACAAAATACTGCATAGCGTCTTGCCTCTCGGAATAATTTAAATAATTATTAGAAAAATGGCCGACAAAATGGCCGCCGCGTGATAACATGAACGGAGTTCGTTTAGAAGCTCTACATTATTTCATTGTTTTTTTTTTTAAATATAAATCCATTGTGGAAATAATAGATTTGAGATATTATCAGGAAGATCGTTTTGTCTACATTGTTTTCATGTAATTTTTGTACTATTTCATAAAAGAAATATAAAAATTTTGTTCGTAAGAAATGTCAATTTTTTTACGTCGTTATGAAAAAATATATTTTTCCTATGCTGGCCTTCAAGAGACTAAGCAGAATTTTGATACTTCTTAATGAGATTTCGCACACTTGACGTTTAAAATAAGAGGAAAATTAGTGCATACATCTGATTAAGAACAACTGTTCATAAACCCGGGTAACACCGGGGAATTCGGTAAGCACTTATTAGATTATTCTGTGGGCGTGTTTTTTACACAATGTCACAATTTTATTCCGAGATTGGTGATTTTTTGCAGACAAAAAATCACCAATTTTTGCTTCAAAACAGAAGGTCACTATTTAAATGAGATTTCGAAAACTCATCAAGATAAATTAAACAACGCAAAATAATAATTGTTCGTACTTACTCAGAAGTAAAATATTAGGTGTCAGGTCGATTTACGGTGGGTGTCTGGAGATTTTCACGCTAAATAATATTATTTCAAAATTAATAAATACTTAATTTTAACCGCTTTCATTGTTAAAAAAACCGACACGTTTCATAAACGAAGCTTACTTCATCAGGGTTTACTTAAAAATAATATTACGCTGTCTTTAGAATTTGGATGTAAAAATGTTTACGAGCCCTAAGGTTCGGAAATTACTCGAATAATCTCGCAGCTATTGATTGGCGGAACGCTCTGGAAGGCGACCAATAGCGGCCGGACTATATAAGCAGCCGCTCTCGGCGGGAACAACAGTTTCGTTTGAAATACAGATAGAGCAATATCAACAGAGAAGTGATTCTCCTGACTCGCATTCGGCGACCTGTTATTAGTAAAATATCGCAAGAGCGTAGAGTGAAATCAAGTTATTCGAGGAAGACTTACGGGGGTGATATTTATAAAGACGAAGAATATAAAGTGAAAAAATAAGGAGTAAAAAGATACTCTTAACTTGGCAGTTTTCCAGAAGAGAGAAAAGAGGAGACAGATTATTAGGAAAGTAGCTATCACAAGAAGGGAAGAGAAGGGAAAACTAAAAATGGTGGCAATCGGAATCGACCTGGGGACGACGTACTCTTGTGTGGGAGTCTGGCAGCAAGGGAAGGTGGAGATCATCGCCAACGATCAGGGCAACAGGACCACGCCCTCATACGTGGCGTTCACGGACAGCGAGCGGCTGGTGGGAGACGCTGCCAAGAACCAGGTGGCTATGAACCCCGACAACACAGTGTTTGACGCCAAGCGGCTGATCGGCCGCAAGTTCGCCGATCCCAAGCTGCAGGGCGACATAAAGCACTGGCCCTTCCGCGTGGTACCTGCAGGCGACAAGGCGGCCGTGCGCGTGCAGCACAAGGGTGAGGAGCGCCAGTTCTCTCCCGAGGAGATCAGCTCCATGGTGCTGGCCAAGATGAAGGAGACTGCCGAGGCGTACCTGGGCTGCAGCGTTAAGGACGCGGTGGTCACCGTGCCCGCCTACTTTAACGACTCCCAGCGCCAGGCCACCAAGGATGCCGCCGTTATCGCTGGAATCAACGTGCTGCGCATCATCAACGAGCCCACGGCGGCAGCGCTGGCCTACGGGCTGGATAAGAACCTGGCGGGAGAGCGGAACGTCCTCATCTTTGATCTGGGCGGTGGAACTTTCGACGTGTCCATCCTGAGCATCGACGAGGGCTCCCTGTTCGAGGTTCGGGCCACGGCCGGGGACACGCACCTGGGAGGTGAGGACTTCGACAACCGGCTGGTGAACCATCTGGCTGAAGAGTTCCAGCGCAAGTACAAGAAGAACCTGCGCGGCAATGCCCGTGCGCTTAGGCGCCTGCGCACAGCCGCAGAGAGGGCCAAGAGAACGCTGTCCTCCAGCACGGAGGCGACCCTGGAGATCGACGCTCTCTACGAAGGTATGGACTTTCTCACCAAGGTGACCCGGGCGCGCTTCGAGGAGCTGTGCGCGGACCTCTTCCGTGGCACGCTGGAGCCCGTGGAGAAGGCGCTGAGAGACGCCAAGATGGACAAGGGCTCCATCCATGACGTGGTGCTCGTGGGCGGCTCAACCCGCATCCCCAAAATACAGAGCCTGTTGCAGAACTACTTCAACGGCAAGCAGCTCAATCTGTCCATCAACCCCGATGAGGCCGTGGCGTACGGTGCGGCGGTGCAAGCTGCCGTCCTCGGCGGCGAGCAGGACTCTAAGATTCGCGACGTGCTTCTAGTGGACGTAACCCCACTGTCCCTCGGCATTGAGACGGCCGGAGGAGTGATGACCAAGCTGGTGGAGCGCAACGCCCGCATCCCTTGCAAGCAGACGCAGACCTTCACCACCTACTCCGATAACCAGCCCGGTGTCACTGTGCAGGTATTCGAAGGTGAGCGCACCATGACCAAGGACAATAACTTACTCGGCACCTTCGAGTTGTCAGGCATCCCGCCCGCGCCTAGAGGCGTGCCTAAGATCGAGGTCTCTTTCGATCTGGACGCTAACGGCATCCTGAATGTCTCTGCCAAGGAGATGGCAGGAGGCAAGAGCAGCAAGATAACCATCAAGAATGACAAGGGTCGGCTGTCGCAGAAAGACATAGAACGCATGCTGGATGAGGCAGAGAAGTTCCGCGCAGAGGACGAGGCACAACGAAAGACGGTGGAAGCGCGTAACAAGCTGGAGGGATATGTGTTCGGGGTTAAGCAGGCTGCAGAAGAGCAACCTCTGTCGGCCGAGGACAAGCAAACAGCTCTGGCGGCGTGCCAAGAGGCTATCCGCTGGCTGGATGCCAACACGCTGGCCAGCGAGGAGGAGTACCAACACCGGCTGGAGGAGCTGACCAAGGTGTGCACCCCTATCATGACCAGGCTGCACCAGCAGCAGGCTGGCGCTCCACCCTCCAGCTGCGCCCAGCAGGCGGGCCAGACTCGCTCCCACACCGGCCCCACCGTGGAGGAGGTGGACTAACTCATTTTATTTGAATAACTCGATAAATCGTGTGCGAGGGAGCGTGCAAGTGATGAGCTATAAATTTGTATTTATATTGTTATGTTTTATGAACATCTCACTCTAACAAGCCTGTGCTTCGTTTAATGTACATTATGGTCTGATTAGGTTAAGTAACGTTACGCATTTACTTGTTAAATTAGTTAGTTATTTTAGTCGTAAGTTGTAAATATTGTATATAAATAAACGCAAATCATTTTTTGTATTTTCTTCTTTCAATTTCAACCCCAGCCCTAGTATGATACTAGAAGTGACAATAAGAAGAGTAATTACAATTGCAGGTTCTAGAAAAAACCTGCAATTGTAAAGCATGTCAATGGAAATTGTTATTGAATTAAAATAAAAAGTACGACTATATATATATTTAAAGTGTGTTTAATTGCAAAGGCGAGTAGCAGATAAAACCTCCACCTGTAATAATACATAATAGGCGTCAAAAATCGCCATATAATAAAAATAACACTTTTTTTAGAAGTATGAATTTGAATTATATTTTAGAACTTAGGCCTGAATCGGATAATAAATTATCTAAGGGTTTTTTTTAACATGAATACTGCACAAGAGCCCCAACTGCTCCCGTCTGGATCCAGTGAGACTATGGCATCCCACGGCTAAGGGTAGTGGGGAGGGGAAGGAGATGGGGACGAGGAAGGTGGGGAGTTTAGATCCTGGGTGTTTAGATTTGGTCAAACACCGTTAAAGCCATTTCAAGCAACCTACCAATCCTGAATGGTGGTCTTACACAAGGGCGATACTGAGAGTACCTTCCACTCTGAGAAGGATGGGTTGTTTAAAAAAGTTTGAACAATTCATCAAATGCGTTTTTAGATTTTCACGGCCAAAAGCATTTTCGTTGTTTGTTTTTGGGGTGTTATGCCGTTATATTTTATGGTGTTATATTTACACTACATATTCTCATCGACGGATCTGCCGGATCTACCCTGATGATGGACACTGCAACGCTGTCCGAAACGTCGGCTAAAGAAGGAGGTAGCACAACACGGCATAACACCCCAAAAACAAACAACGAAAATTCATCAAATATTTAAAGTTAACTTTCGCGTTCTGTGAAAGTTCTATTTAAGATCTGTGATTTTTTTAGTTTTATGAAGCAACTGGTCCGTGATAAATATACAGGGTGTCCGGGGATAAAGTGTATTAAGACGATAGACTTCGCTTTTCGGCCCATACAAAAAGGACGCCCGGGAAAAAACACTTTTCTACATCGAAAATTGCAAAAAATTAATATATTTTTTTTATACTGCCTTCTACAGGGTGAAAACTATGTCGGTATGTTTTCGAATTTTCGATGCGTTTCGTATTAACGTTAACGTTTACTGTCAAACGTGTACGATTTATCAAAAAATATTATTTAAGGAAAAAGTGCTGCTAACTCAACTCTCATAAAGAATTATAAAATTATAAAAAGCTACCGACGTAGCTTCTTCTTTCTAAAAAATAAACATTTTTTAAAATTTCAATTTTGTGAAAGTTTCGGTGTAGAAAAGTGTATTCTCCATAAACCCCTTTTCGAGCGATTTCTGTAGGTAAATTTGAGCGTTGTCTCATTCGCACATTTCGCATTCGCATGTATTGTAAGTGTGCGTGAGCTTATTGTGAGCGGGACAGAATGACAGACGCGGGTGTTCCGCGTGTCGTTCAAAGTCTAGCCTCTTAACTTCGGGAGGTGATTCTACATGATAATGATGCTGATGAGAAAATAATGCTGACCAAACACAACTACAGCCTATTGATTACACCTTATTAGACTATGAAAATGAACTGACAAAGCGACCATTGCCAGAATTGTTGATCCATCCCTGTAAATATACATTAAATTGTCAAACAAAGGTTTGTTGTGGCAAAAAAATACAATTAAATTGTATTTAGTTGTGCAAATGTATTAATAATGACTCAAAATAAAAAAGATTGATCTCAGAATTTAATTTTCAAATTTGTTTGTATCTATGTATAACATCATTTTTTATCAACAATTTTTTTCAGAATTTTAATTTTAGTAAAATTAAAATCATTAAAAAATAAATTCGAGAACGTGTTTTATGAAAAAAATACCTCAGTTTTTTATTTATTTTAAAAAAATTATAGGGGGATTAATCGATCTTTCTCATTGGAACCCCCTGTACAGTTGCTAGCATTTTTAACTTTTATTCTCTGCTGCTGGTCAATCGCTCGTGTTTACAGTTTTTTTTAAGTGATCTTAAGTACCTATCTTCAATTTTTTTCTTCTTTAAATAGGTAGGTGGGTACTATTTTCTTGTTTATTAGATCTTATTTAACTTTTTTTTTGTTCTAAAATATTTCGATATTTTGTAATGACATCATATATTATAAGACATCACTTCACAAACCTCAATATCAATTATTTTCTATTTTTAAATTTCTTAATTGTTGAATTTTACTAAGAGAAAAAATGCTCTCATGTCACAGGTAAATTCAACATTGTTATGATTGAAACAGTGTTATGGTTGAAACAAGCACTTTTGTATGAAAGCAAAATACTTATTTTTAATACTGTTCGATTATGTTCCAGAATAATATCGAACTAAAACTATATTGATAATGCCAAATACTCATAGTTAGTATAACTAAGAGCACTTAAACACAAATAATAAAAAATATATTTAAAAATGTTACATTTCAAAACATTTATGTTAATAGTTTTTTTTAATATTTGTGATATGTTTAATCACTTCTCATTATCTCATTGAGTACTATTATAATAATAAAAATGTTTAACATTGATTAAAATTACTCGGATTATTCATAATATATTTAGAGCGTTTCAATTATCCCCACATACTGTTTCAAACGGTTCCATGTCTAATCGGACTATGAGATCTCAGCGTCTGAATTCCCATAGTAAATTTATTCAGACACGATACTTCCTCACATGATAATTCATCACATCATAACTCACATTAACCTAACCTAACCTACCCTAACCTATCTTAACCTAACCTAACTCAATTATCAGTTTTCGACGCTTCGAGATCTCAGTCTGAATTCCCATAGTAAATTTATTCAGACACGATTACTTCCTTACATGATAATTCATCAAATCATAATCACCTTACCTAACCTAACCTACCCTAACCTAACTTAACCTAACCCAATTATCAGTTTTCGACGCTTCGAGACATGATGAATTATCATGTGAGGAATTAACATCCGATGAAAAGTTTGTACTCAATATTTATACACTTAAAAAGTTTCCACTGAACATTCTGGTCACCGTTTCGATCGTCCACACTATGGGGATATTTGGAACAGATTTTCCCATCGTCTTTGAGTGGTTATTGTAGCTTACCTGTACGAGTTGCGGGCACCCAATAAATTTAATTTGAAAACTAGATAGATCATAATTCATTTGGTATAAACATGTTATCCGTAAATACAAAAGATAAATTACTACACCTAGTTAAAGTAAAACTGTTTCAACCATCCCCAGTCTACCCTATCTCCCACTCTGGTGGGATGGGTAGAATGCCGCAAATAATAGCATACGTTTTATAAATTAATTTGGGTGGTTTTTTTTTTTGTGTTTGTGTTTTTTTTTAAATTTTAAAATTTTTTAAAAAATTATTTTTAATAGTGAATACCTCACAAGAGTCCTAACTGCTCCCGTCTGGAGCCAGTGAGACTATGGCATCCCCAATTGGGGTGTGTTATGAGGCTGAAGGTTGTGGGGAAGGGAAGGAGATGGGGAGGAGGAAGGTGGGGAAGTACCTGGCTATTCAGATCTGGTCACCAAACACGGCTAAAGCCATTTAAAGCAACGTTTCATTTCTGAATGGTGGTCTTACACCAGGGCGATACTGAGAGTATCTTCCACTCTGGAACATGCCGCAAATATACTACAAATTATTTTTAATTAATTCATTCGGAAATATCAAATTAATCAAACCAAATTTATTTGCGCACGCCGGGGTCGAACCCGCGACCTTCAGATTGGGAGTCCAGAGCCTTACCGCTGGACCACGCCGGCCGTCAATCTTGTCAATTTATCACGCTGTATAATAATAAAACTGCCTATTTCTATTAAAAAAATCAAATCCAAAACGCCCGACCGGTGTCCATCATGCGACCGCACTCCACAAACATAAATATAGATAATTATATAAAAAGATATATATAAATAAAGACAGAAAATTGTTCATAATATAGGTAGCTACAAGGAATACACACAAAGGACGTAAAACCTATATTAAAAGGTACCTACAATTCACAAAAAATATATAATGTTTGTAAATTTTATTGGAAACAGAACACATGTTATTGGAAATGCCATTTTAGGTAGATAGATAGAAGATTTTTATTTTTTTTATTAGTTTCAAAAGCAAAGTTTATACATTATGTATGTATAAAGTATAATATAACCACTCGAGCGCTTTTTGCCATATTTTGGCACTATTTCCAAGACCTCGGATTGCTTTGTTGCCAAAATGTGGCAAATTTTTAAAAAAAATATTTTTTATTAAAACGACTATACATATTGTCATTCAAAATATATCAAAATTAATATTCTCTAGATTCTTTAAAATGTTTTGAGGTTAAAGATATTATTATATTTTTTTTTTTAAATCCTACAAATATGTGATAAAAGACATTCAATTCATTGGCTACATAGAAATATAATCAGTTTGTATGTCTCCATATTAAAATTCGGAGGTATGATTTTTTTTAATGTTGGCGGAAAAATTTCCTTTAGCAATCCGAGAAAAAATATTTTAATTACTCTGTCGCTCCAGTGATTAAGTATAATTTTGTTGTCTTTTTTCACAGTTCTCCTCGCTAGGGTTTCCTGTTCTGAGGCGGCCTGTAGTTTTTTTAAACGTTTGTATTTAGTTGCGAATTGTCTTTACATCGTCTTCGTAATGTTTGTAAGTTGATTATTGCTTTGATCTCTCAGCCATGTGCTGACTTTTGTTTAAAATATACTCATTTTCTTTATTTTTTTGGTTTGATTTGGTAGAGCATTGAACAATTTCATAGCATGGAATTTATTATTTCTTTGTCCAAAAGATGTGTTCAAACTGGGAGTAACCAGGATATTTTCGCTTATTGCTCTTGTTGAGTATTTATGTTGGGCAGTGGAGTATTCAGATATATATTTTTTCAGTTATTACCTATAAAATAGCATAGGTGTTCATAGGAATCTATTTGAATAATAATAAGACTAAATAAGAATGGACACCTTTTAAAACGTGAAATAAATCGTTGTTTAATAATTTATAACATTCTTAATAACGCTTGTAATTACGATAAGAAAATGTCTCGGGATGAAGAGTCTAAATAAATAAGAAATAAACAATATCAATACTTAAACCAACTAAATATTACGGATATAAACAATCCGATGAACAATAGACAAAAATAAATCAAAACTGATTCACCTTCTTGAAATTAGCACATTAACGCGGAGTTTTTATTCTTCCAAGTTGTCAGCATTAGTTCAAGAAATATCAATTTTTCACGGCAGAAGGAGGCAACATAATAAAAATAAACGAAGTGATAATTTTTGTAGTGGGGATACCTAGTGCCTAGCACTTCCTCCCCCTAGTCCGGCCCTGCTCAGTCGCTGATAGCCCGCCGTCGAGTCGAGTCGCGAGCACGCGGTTCCTCGCGGCAAGCCAGCGACTCTTTTTACCAACCATCTCTCCGTAGATATCATTGGCAGCAGATAGCTGTGAGCATCGAGCCTCCGCTACGAAACGTAAGTTCGTTTAAATATTACAATTACCTTTGAATTTTTTTATCAAACTACGTTGTCTCCAATAATTAATACAAGAATTCAGCCAATATTTTACGATAATGGGTTCACTTTTCTTTTCCTTTTAATTTTTGTCATCGTTCACCTAACCGCCGCACTTTTAGGCGCAGATTATAGAAATTACACGTCGTTTCAACAATTACTGCAAGATACAACTATAAATAATTGTACATATATGTATTTTTTTTTTATTATTGAAAGGATAATTTAATACATCGTATCAACGAACAAGTCCTACTAAACCAATTCAATCGGCTTGTCAGCAGGTGCTTATATTTTACTTACATATACATTTAAAAAAATTAATTTATATCTTATATCTACAGATTCAATATTTTTTCATACATATTAATATGATTTTTTTTTTCGATAGCCAATTTTTCACCATATATTTAACCTTATTCGTAGAATAAAATTTAATCGCCTAATAAATATACATGCACAAAATAGGTTATTCAGTTTTTGGTTTGGACTTAACTAAGAAATTCCTGCGTATTTAGATTGAAACAAAACTCACTAATCAACATTAAAAAAAAATATGGCTGCAAAGGAATCGTTTTATACTGGAAATTTTGAACTTTGATATAAATAAAATGGAATTTTATGGCATCTTTTACCGTCTATGCAAACGTCATTAGATTCCTTGCAGTAATTACGTTAAACTGTAATTTATGTAATTTCCAAAATCTACGCCTAATGAAAGCACATTTTGCAATTGAATGTTGGTATATTTTAAGATGTATTCAAATTATTCACGTAAATTGTGTATTGCATAACTAAATGAATTTTTTTTAAAACTCCTGGTACACCTCTGGATTTACGCCTCATGGTCGCGGTCACGCTGAAATTATGGTTGCTATTTGGAGACACTATATCGATGGAGGAAATTTGAAATGTCGTACAAGGCAATTTTCTCCATTTTTTCTCTTTCGATCTGCGTCGACGAAATATATCTAGGAAAATAAGTGCGTTTTTTATGACGTGCATTTTAAGAGGACATTTTTTCTAAAAATTAAAAATAAATTAAGTGCTGTTAAGAAATTTACAAAAATTTTAAGTTTTTGAATGATATTTTATTTAAAAAAAACTTATGATATTTTATTTTTTTTTAAATATACGTCACCAAAAAAAGGATTTTTGATTTTTTAAAAATAAAAAGCTTTTTTTCGCTCTCCTGAAAAATTAACATATTTGTCCTTTACAACATTTCAATATTGCGAACTGGCACCAATTCTTGTTCTCGTCGTTCATTATATATAATCTTGGCGTCTAGAAAGGTTGCTTAAAATATTAAATACAACATTTAATTTTCAATGACACGAATTGCGTAATACCACGAAATTCCCTGTCGAAACGTCGAAAGTTACGCGTTACGTGGCACGTGGAACGTGGCGCGTGCCACGTGCCATATTCCATGTGCCACATTCCACGTGCCACGTTCCACGTGCCACGCGCGCTTCAGGTTCTCACGGGAGGAGAAGTATAATTTATTTCTCCTGCTGCAAATTTTTGTTAACATTCGCCATGCACTGTTTTCGAGTAATATATAGTTATTTTAAATAATTGCCAAATAAATTAGATGTAAGTTTTTCTTTTATTATTAACCAGTTATTTTGAATGTGATATCTAATTTTGCAGTTAACTTTTACTTACAGATATCGAATTGTTTTCCACGTGATTTATTATATATTTTTTAGCTTTGAGATCATGGACTAAGTAATGCAAAATCGTGTTTTTGGTTTGGAAATTAGATTGCTGAAAAAATTTTTAGATCTTTTAATCAACGTCTAATTATGTTTTCATAATGTAATGGCCATCACAAGGAATGTTATTGTTAGCGGCCTGATCTCGAATATTGTAGTAACAGTCTTATATTTGTTATTAACGAATTAATTCATTATTATATATTTTTCTCCACCCACATTCTTTGTTTTTGTTATTATTAGTCATCCAATGTTTAATTCTTATCAAGAGTTGGTCATAATTTATTAAGTTTTTTCGGGCAAAACTACCCGATGATATTTTAAGGAAAAATAAATTAAATAATGTTTATAATTAAACTTGCAGAACTAAACACAATTAAACACAAAAACAATAAATTCATTTTAAGGACTTACGTAATTGGTACTATCACCATGTCATTTATTTAACATATTATGCATTCCAGATTAAATACTATTATAACCCTTTTACAAAGTCCTATATTTAATATTTTCATAATTCCAGGAGAACTGTCCCTCGACATGCCCCCCAAGGATAGCACATTAGTCGCTTCCAGGGCTCCAGGGCTCTGCTGACCATCTCTTGGGCCTGCAGCACCCAGGATGTGCGATCTGCGGTGTACATACGCCGAGAGCGTCTCAGCAAGGGGTGAGTGTTCATTTTACTTTTATAACTTAAAAATATGAGATTTGGCTTCGAATTTGTGTTATAAACCCAGTGTTAGCTTTTCCAAGTAAATATTAAGTTTTTCACGGCCAAAAGCAATATCGTGTTTTTTTTTATTTGCGGTGTCTCCTTATTTAGCCTGCGTTTCGGACAACATTGCAGTATCCATCATCAGGATAGATATGTATGTGTGGTGAAGTGTGTGCTCCAATCCGGAGCTGGAAACGTGAATGAGCGATTTTATTGTTACCGTGACGACCCGCGGAAACGGCATGGCGGATGGTCACGATAATAATAAAAGCGCTCATTCTAGGCATTGATGAGTCCCTGATAGGCATAATCTTGTTTGTAAATAAATATGTTACTTGTAGAATAGAATTGGCTTGTACTTTTAAAATGAAAATTTTCACAAAATTAATCACTCTTGGGGTCAAGTCAACCGTCTCTGAATGTACTTTAAAATTATATAGGATTGTTTTTTACATCAGACATGAGTCCCAACTGCTCCCGTCTGGAGCCAGTGAGACTATGGCATCCCCAATTGGGGTATGTTGTGAGGCTAAAGGTATTGAAAGGGTAAGGAGATGGGGCAGATGAAGGTGGGAAAGTACCTGGCAATTCAGATCTGGTCACCAAACACAGCTAAATCCAATTCAAGCAACTTTGCTAATTAAACATACCCAACGAAAAAATACTATATATTATTTTAATTAATTAGTAGTGAAATAACACAAATTAAGCGATGGAAAATATTGCATTTAAAATTTTAATTACATAAAATGAAAATTTGCTTTAGTTGCGTGACAAGTGTAATTTTTATTTAATTAATTTTTCGCAATTTAATTTAAACATTAAAAATAATGTGTAGTATATTTGCGTCACGTTCCAGAGTAGAGCGGGCAAATGACAAATTAATATTGGGCGCGCGTTTGGCGTAAATTTTAAAATTATATAATAAAATATAGTATAGGTACTCGTATTTGGGACACATTCCGGACTGTGAGATACTCTTAGTATCGCCCTGGTATAATACCACCATTCACTATTGAAACATTGCTTGAAATTACTTTAGCCATGTTTGGTGATCAGATCTGAATAGCCAGGTACTTCCCCATTTCCTTTCCCTCCCTCTAGATGGTTGGAAGCATTTGGGTCTCTTGTGCGGTATTCACATAAAGCAGAAACGTATTTTGATTAAATTCTAGATTTGAATATAAAGCGTGGAGTTTTCTCTTAAGATCATATTGCTTGTACGTTTATTTCATGTATGTACTTTTTTTCTATCGTAACTTTATTTATATTAGGTATTTATTTGTCATGTTGAAGTTGTACTATCTTTATTTATTTATGTAAAAACCTCTGGGCGTAAAATAAATAAATTTCTCGCCAACACAGTATGAGAGATACAACGATTTGTATTAGATCTATGTGAGCTGGGATAAATTTGGTTTCCTGTGATTAATAAATTATGAAAAATACTCGTTTATTTTAAAGGAAAATTTATGTTCTATATGCAGTGTATAAATAAATCTGAAATATTTCTAAGTGATCTAATTTTCAACCCAAAATCACATGATTTTTAATTACTTTACCATAAGTCAAAAATTATCGTGTTTTAGTTGATAATGCATTTTTATGCACCATTTTTTGTATAATATGATATATTACATTTATGATATAATATGTCAATACATTAATGGGGTGTATGTTTTTGATGCTTTGGCATATTTTTGATTTATCAAAGTACTCGTACGCAATCCTTATACTTAGATACCTTTTTTAACTTCAAACGCTGATATCTCAAAACTATATTCTTTGGCTTAATATGACAGTTGATCCGCCGACAGTTGGCAGGCACCCTAGCATTCTTACATAAAATACAAAACCGGTTTAGGGAAATACGGTATACGTACTTGCACAAAATATAACTAAGTGGGTCCCGTAGGGGTGCGCAAAGAGGATGTACCGCCGAATAACGAAAGTATAAAACATATTTTTATTCAAATTTATCCAGGAATAACTGTTTGTCTATTTACTGTAAGTATAGGTAAATAGGTATACCAGCGTATAAGCACAAAAAATCGACACTGTAAACAAATTCGTTTGATATTTATACCAACTTTTATTAAAGGTATTTTTGAAGTCGATTTTAAAAATCGGTAAAAATTGCACATCGGTAAAAATTGCACAAAAAATTGGCTCCATGATAACTCAGAATCTAGTAAACTCAACACCTCTTTGAAAAATCTTTAAAAGCTATGAAAAAAAAATATTGAAAAATATCCCAAAGCCTAATCTAACATAACCTGTTTAACCAATTTTTTATATATTTTTTTCTTCACTTTTAGTAACTTTTCAAAGGAGGTGTTGAGTTGAATTCATTCTGAGTTATCCGGTTACCAAAAAATGATAGTAATTATAATGTTAAGGGGCCAACTGTTGGGGAATAAACTGTCGGGGGGTAAAACTGTCGGAGGATAAACTGTCGGGGTTGATACTGTCGGGGGCTAAACTGCCGGGGGCGAAACTGCCGGGGGCGAAACTGCCGGGGGCGAAACTGTCGGGGGCGAAACTGTCGGGGGCGAAACTGTCGGGGGCGAAACTGTCGGGGGCAAAACTGTCGGGGGCGAAACTGTCGGGGGCGAAACTGTCAGGGGCTAAACTGTGGGGGGCTAAACTGTGGGGGGCTAAACTGTCGGGGGCGAAATTGTCGGGGGCGAAACTGTCGGGGGCGAAACTCTCGGGGGCGAAACTGTCGGGGGCGAAACCGTCGGGGGCATGGTATCCGGTACACGCTGTTTAAAAATTTTGAAAAACTAAGTTTATTTTTAATACGCTGAGGTTATACCGCTGGACGTTGGCAGATTTGTTAAATTTTCAAACGAAATATTGTATTTATACAACACAAATTTCAAATCATACAGCAAAATAAATCAATACATAATCTAGTAAAGACATTTTTCAGAATTTTAATTTTAGTTCAATTAAAACCATTAAAAAATAAATCCGAGAACTTGTTTTGTGACGAAAATATCTCAGTTTTCTATTTATTTAAGGTCTTAAGTTTGTAACTAAAATATTTCAGATTTTTTTTACACAATTATTTTGTTTAGACATTATTGAAAAATCATAAATTCATTCAAATGATAGATTCTATAAAACAGCACACATTTCATTTTGCATTTTCAAACTTTAATTCTCAGCCGCTGGTCAATCGCTTTAAGATTATGTTAAGTTTTACTATTACATGAATTTAATCTATAGGTTTGAAAATTGAACGAATCTACCAACGACCAATGGATAACCTTAGTATATTAAAAATAAACTTAGTTTTTCACCATTTTTAAACAGCGTGTACCGGATAAAATAACAATCTTTCAAAATCAATTTATATTTTTTTGTAAAAAAGATTCAATATGTCTAGAATTTGATTTGAAAAGGACTAATTTCCGGTATTCTCTGGTAATACCTTTTTAAATTGCAAAGACTGTTTGTCATTGATATTGTATGCCTCATATCGAAAGCCATCGTGAATATTTGTTTACCTACTACTAATAATCATTGCAGCATAATTTGAATCTTACTTTAAACGCGAAAGTTTGTATGGATGTATGTATGTTTGTTACTCTTTAAATCGAAATTTAATTAATGGATTTTAATGAAACTTTACAATAATATAGCTCATACGAATAATATATAGGCTAGAATTTTTAAAGCTAGCTATTTATTTTCAATTTATTGAAAATAAATAGCTAGCTTATAGAAAACGTCAAAATTTGAAAATGACATTTTGCCAAACAATGATTGTTAAATCAAAATTCTATTTTGGAAAATATTTAAATTAGTGAATTTATTTGAAGTACTTGCCTAATACTTTGAATCAAATCAAGAATTATACATATTTTAAATAAATATGTTAAGAATTTTGGTATGTAGATGGGACCTAGGAAAATAAAATAGATTACTCGAAGTACTAATCCTACGCAGACGAAGTCGCGGGCAGAAGCTTGTGTAAAATAAACCCAAACACCTCGTACACTACGTTCTTGGAAGTCTTGTAGTGTTTTAATCTTTTATTATGTGAATACCGCACAAGAGTCACAACTGCTCCCAAGCGAGCCGTGACGAGGAAGGATAGGTATTTCTCTTTTTTCAGGGTAGTAAGGGTTTTTTACTTTTTAATATGTAAATACCGCATAAGAGTCCCAACTGCTCCCATTGGAAGGGGGGGGGGGGTGAGGTTTATATTCAGGATATTCAGGGGTTTTGTTTTACAGTATGTGAATACCACAAGTCGCTTGCTGAGGGTTGGTTTGTACTATGTCCACAAAAACTCGTGTTGAGAAAACGAGGTTTGAAGTTTAAAAAAAAAGTTTTTTGTATCCTTTACTTCAAATTAATTGTTATAAATAATAATATAAAATACAAGGGTTAATGTACCTATAAGTAAAAGAACAACATAATTGTTTGATTTTTATTTGAATAAAAGCATAGTCCAGAACGTAAAAGGACGTAATATTTAATGTCGGTGTATACTATATCCGTACTCTGGGCGGAGATAATCCAAACCAACAGCAATTTCTTCCTTTGCCACATCAAACAATAATAATTTAACATTCACATACAAATGGTCTTATTAAATAATAATAAAATAAAAATTATTAAAAATTCTTCATTAGAAAATAGAAAGTTTAGTATTGTCGTATGAATAAATAAAATGTAAGAAGTAATCTAACATTAGTAATATTTACATACACGTAACGTACATAAGGTTTTAATAAATAATAGTAAAAAATAGTATTGGCCAATGGACATAGTACACTACAATCCTCATTTTTTTGTAATTACTATGGAGGTAGAACAAAAAGTGATGTTGAATATGTAAGTTTCCGATATGTATTTAACAACATATTCAACATAGTATGTAACAAAATTTAGTGCAAATTAGCTAAATACTAGAAAGTTGGTTCTATATAAGATAAGCATGAAATAATTAGTAGAAAAAGATTTAGAAAATAAAATAATAAGAATAAGAATATATCTACACATATACAATAAAAATAAATATATAGAGAGCTCTATATATATAAATACATATATATTTAACTCTCTATATATAAATATATATGTATAATATGTATATATAGAGAGTTAAATAATAAGACCTGAAATTACAATAAGATAATAACAGAATAAGGATTGTAGCATATTATTTACATACAGATACACTTTTTAAATAAATTATGTATCTATCAATGCAATTTTTTAAAACTAAATATATTATTTATTTTTCTAGGTGGAAGGTTTTCTATCAGCGAAGGATGTGACATCATCAAGCTGTAATTTGGTTCAGCCGATGTATCACCCGCCCGCCCGCCCGCTGAATCATCACAGTTTCGCTGGCGTACCATCTACCTGCCTGGCTTGTTGGGAAGTGAAATTTTATTTATTATACTTTAATTTTTCTATTTTCTATTGTATTTTGTTGATAATCATTAACGAGGGGGGGCCCCCCGACTTAATATATTCATAAACTGGTATGCAGTTTAAAAATGTTTGCTGTTTTAGCTTTAAGCCTGTTTTAACTTTAACCCGTTTAGCATTAAGCACGTCTAGCTGTAAGTACGTCTAGCTTTAAGAGCGTTTTAGCACGTAAAGTGCTTTTAACACGAAAGTGTTTTTAGCATGTAAGCGTTTTTAACACGCAGGCGTTTTTAGCACCTAAGGCATTTTAGCACCTAAGGCATTTTAGCACGTAAGCGTTTATAGCACGTAGGCGTTTTTAGCACGTAAGCATTTATAGTACGTAGGCGTTTTTTAGCACGTAAGCGTTTATAGCACTTAAGGCATTTTAGCACCTATATATCTATATATTATAGCACGTAAGGCGTTTTTAGTTCCTAAGGCGTTTTAGCACATAGGCATTTTTAGCACCAAAGGCATTTTAGCACGTAAGGCGTTTTAAGTAGGCTAGGCGTTTTTAGCACGTAAGCGTTTATAGTACGTAGGTGTTTTTAGCACGTAAGCGTTTATAGCACTTAAGGCATTTTAGCACTTAAGGCATTTTAGCACTTATATATCTATATATTATAGCACGTAAGAGCGTTTATAGCACGTAAGACGTTTTTAGCTCCTAAGGCGTTTTAGCACATAGGCGTTTTTAGCACCAAAGGCGCTTTAGCACGTAAGTGTTTTTAGCACGTAAGCGTTTATAGCACGTAGGCGTTTTTAGCACGTAAGTGTTTATATAGCACGTAGGCGTTTTTAGCTCGTAAGCGTTTTTAGCTCGTAAGCGTTTATAGGACGTAGGCGTTTTTTGCACTAAGGTGTTGACATTCGAGATACGGAAGAGGAACACAGATAATTTTTATATTTTATTAACGATGCTTAGATTTTTTTGTGTTTGTTCCCCTTTTCATTTAATTATAATAACATCTCTTTTAGTTTTTTTCAGGTCACTCTCACGCCTTCTCTTCTAGTTCTCCTGCACTCCAAGGGAAATGGTTGACCCGCACTTCTGAGAAACCCCTTTTCATTTCATTATAATAACATCTCTTTTAGTTTTTTTCAGGTCACTCTCACGCCTTCTTTTCTAGTTCTCCTGCACTCCAAGACCTGCACTAGTGCTGCACTTCTGAGAAACATATGTCGACGCTTCTGAGAATTGGTAAGAAATTTCATTTAAATAAAGATCCTTTTTTTAAATTCGTTAATTTTTTTAGCAGTTTGTCAAACTATGAACAAAAAATTGAGAACCTGTATTATTAATTTTTTTCAAATTGACCGAGCGTTCCAAAGACCTTTTTTTTAACTCCATAAAGGAAGTTTGAAAAAATAATCATTACTGAGATGTTGATGTTTCTTTGAACAAATTGTATATTAGGAAATATAATAGAAACATTTGTCTCTTGTATTCCTTTGGCTCTTCGCATCCTATTTTCATTCGTGTTTACCCCTCGGGCCTCGAACATATTCTGTCGGTAGGTTAGAATATTTCCGCTTTGGGTTGAAATCTTAATAAATTTGTGAACGTTTATTATTAGAAAAACCCATATAGGTAATTTTTAATTATAAAAATTTTGAATGCAACGTTTAAAAAGTTTTATAAATGGCTCACCTTAAGTTTTTTCTAACTAAAATTACTGTAATGAAAAAAATAAAAACACATTTTATTAGACAAATGTTCTCACTTTTTTGTCGTTTCATGTAAAAATAATTTTTAAAAAATTCTTAAAATTTTTTTTTTTGTCAGATTGTATTAGAAACTTTCGTTTTAGATGTATAAATTATAAAGATGTACATTTTAATTATTTTTTGGTTAGATTTGAATATATAGCAATGTGTTTTTTCATTCTAATACCGTTTATAGCTATGATAGTAAGGGAGAGACAATGATTTTTATGAAACCCGTGTGAGTTGTTCCGAAACGCCAACAAATTCGCCTGAGGGGTTAATAATCTCTTTCTTTATCATTATAATAATATCTGTTTTGGTGATTTTCAGGTTGAACCTCGCGCACCATCCAGGGCTTTCGGGGACTTGGTTGCCGGCACTCCGAGGGACTTGATGGGATCACCAGTAATGCTTCTGTGGATTTGGTAAGTTATTTCATTTTAATTTCTTATTGTTTTTTATGGCAAATTTTCACAACAGTTTTTCAATTGGTTGTTTTTAAAAACCTATTAATTTCATTAAATTTGAGATCGGTATATCATTCGTCAAGTTGATATGTCAGACATTTCTGAAAAAAGATATTTGAGTAAAGCATGGGACAGACGCGAAGTTCACATCAAAAGATACTTTATAACACAATAGCACTCGCCATACAATCCCATACATACCGGCCACACCTAAAAAGATATGCGTTATAAGCGTGGTGCGGGTCTTCGCTATTTGTCGTTATTCTCCATAACAAAATGCAATATTTTAAAAGTTATGCGACCCCCTCTCCGCCGTAAACAGGAGAGGGGTCATTTTTAAACATGCAGCTGCTGTGCTCAAGCCGCTGTCAGCCGTCAAGTTGATACATTCAGTAGAAAGAAATGATATTCCGTGGCCGCTCCTTTATTCAACTGATTCCTCCTGCCGTAGGAAGAATTTTATAACGTGGTGTGTCAGTAGAAAAGATATTGTGTTATAAAGTATCTTTTGGTGTGAACTTCGTGTCTGTCCCGTGCATTAAGTATGGAGTTGTATGTAAAAGTGTACCCTCTGTCTGATACAATATTCAGATTACTCATAAATACCACAAAATCAATTATAATGCCCAAAAACTCGGAACAAAACAAAAATTTGTTTTATTGGTTACTAGTAAGAAATTTCAATTTTTACCGGACCGTTATGCCTCCGTGCTATTTTATATTGATCACCACTGCATGGGCATGTGCCTAGCATGGTTGTTGAAAAATCTAAAAATTTTATAATTACTAAGCAATAAATAAAGAAAATTTAAAACAAAATAGGTAGCATATTTAATTTGTTAAAAAACAGACACGGCATGTAAATAATATTTGATTTATAGTGAGCATTCGAATATTGCTTTCCTCATTATCTCAAAACTTAGTATTAGGAGATATCTCACTAATCAACTGAACGATCGATATGTAAGATACTAGTGAGTACCCGGCATGTGTTGCAATGTCATTCAACTTTCATAATACAAGAACTCACCATTATATGTAGAAACCATCGCAGGCGTGCGCACAACAAATCACTAAAATTTCATCCCAATTGGATAATTGGTTTAGATAGGAACTCATAAGGGACAAACAATAAAACATTCATTTTAATATATTAAGAAGATTTGGTGATACATAGTGAAGTTTACACAAAATATTGTAGCTTACATTATAACACCGCATACCTATCTCATTTTACACAGTTTTCATGAAAACAAAAAACTGTTTGGTTTATTAAATAAAAATAGCTCATCTTTGAAAAAAAGGTCAAGTAATATTTAGGGATCAGTCATTTGGAGAAGTATTTTATTTCATTAAAAACAAATTAATAGGTACTTTAAATGATATTCGCGGTGTAACACACAAAATAGGCTGAGAATTATTTAGAAATGCATCATTCTTATGCAAGAAATATATAATTCGACTTTTTCAAATAATAATTATAAGAGCATTAAAAAGTTATAATAATTTTATTTTTATTACTAAATATAACTTTTGTAAGAGCATAATTTACTGCAATCATTGATAATTACCAATTATTTTGTTACAAAACATTCGTTTGTCGATTCTAACCATAGTGAACCTTTATCTGAATAGTTTTTGAGATACGCGGTGTTATAATGTGAGCAACAATATTTAATATCATCGGTGATAATGCAAAACCGGGTAAACACAAATTGCAATACCGTGTAAGTGCTTTTAACTAAAAAATTTAAGAGAAGGAATTTTAAGTACTTAGACGAACTCTACACATTCAATATTTATTGTGATCTGTCAATATTTATCAAATATTGTGATATTTTATTTTTGATATTTTTTAATGATGTCCAAGTTTTAATGTTTGCGGATGATATGAAAGTATACAAACCTATAAGACTGTCAAATAACTTGTTTAAACTTTTTTGTTTTGATGTATCTAATTGTCTGTAAACTGTCACAACTAAATTTAAGGAAATATCTAATTGTAATTAATATCTAATTATACTTTAAAATCGATTCATATATAAGTACTCCTTCAATGATGTGGTGCTGACAACTGTAACCGAGATAAAATTTGATCAAAAACTGAATTTTATAAACCATATTGAAATTACATCAAATAATGCCCTGAAAATGTTAGGTTTTGTAATAAGAATGCAGCCAATTAAAAAACATTCAAACCTGTAAAAAATTGTAGTTGTCATTAGTTAGAATCAAATAAATATTGAATGTGGAGCCTGCGCGTCAATACTTATCAATCTCTTTAACGATACGGAGTTCAGTAGTCTTGACAATCTTTTCTATATTGTGACTTTCCGTCAGTACGCTAGCCTACACATTCAATAAATATCATGATATTTGATAGATATTGAATGTGTAGCCTGTGCATCAATACTTATCGCTCTCTATGGGTTAACGATACGGAATTCAGTAATCTTGACATCCGATCTATATTGTGATCCGTGAGTACGCTATCCTACACATTCAATAAATATCATGATATTTGATAAATATTGAATGTGTAGCCTGCGCATCAATACTTATCGCTCTCTATGGGTTAACGATACGGAATTCAGTAATCTTGACATCTGATCTATATTGTGATCTGTGTGTACGCTAGCCTACACATTCAATAAATATCATGATATTTGATAAATATTGAATGTGTAGACTGCGCATCAATACTTATTTATCTCTATGGGTTAACGATACGGAATTCAGTAATCTTGACATCTGATCTATATTGTGATCTGTGTGTACGCTAGCCTACACATTCAATAAATATCATGATATTTGATAAATATTGAATGTGTAGACTGCGCATCAATACTTATTTATCTCTATGGGTTAACGATACGGAATTCAGTAATCTTGACATCTGATCTATATTGTGATCTGTGTGTACGCTAGCCTACACATTCAATAAATATCATGATATTTGATAAATATTGAATGTGTAGACTGCGCATCAATACTTATTTATCTCTATGGGTTAACGATACGGAATTCAGTAATCTTGACATCTGATCTATATTGTGATCTGTGTGTACGCTAGCCTACACATTCAATAAATATCATGATATTTGATAAATATTGAATGTGTAGACTGCGCATCAATACTTATTTATCTCTATGGGTTAACGATACGGAATTCAGTAATCTTGACATCTGATCTATATTGTGATCTGTGTGTACGCTAGCCTACACATTCAATAAATATCATGATATTTGATAAATATTGAATGTGTAGACTGCGCATCAATACTTATTTATCTCTATGGGTTAACGATACGGAATTCAGTAATCTTGACATCTGATCTATATTGTGATCTGTGTGTACGCTAGCCTACACATTCAATAAATATCATGATATTTGATAAATATTGAATGTGTAGACAATACTTATTTATCTCTATGGGTTAACGATACGGAATTCAGTAATCTTGACATCTGATCTATATTGTGATCTGTGTGTACGCTAGCCTACACATTCAATAAATATCATGATATTTGATAAATATTGAATGTGTAGACTGCGCATCAATACTTATTTATCTCTATGGGTTAACGATACGGAATTCAGTAATCTTGACATCTGATCTATATTGTGATCTGTGTGTACGCTAGCCTACACATTCAATAAATATCATGATATTTGATAAATATTGAATGTGTAGACTGCGCATCAATACTTATTTATCTCTATGGGTTAACGATACGGAATTCAGTAATCTTGACATCTGATCTATATTGTGATCTGTGTGTACGCTAGCCTACACATTCAATAAATATCATGATATTTGATAAATATTGAATGTGTAGACTGCGCATCAATACTTATTTATCTCTATGGGTTAACGATACGGAATTCAGTAATCTTGACATCTGATCTATATTGTGATCTGTGTGTACGCTAGCCTACACATTCAATAAATATCATGATATTTGATAAATATTGAATGTGTAGACAATACTTATTTATCTCTATGGGTTAACGATACGGAATTCAGTAATCTTGACATCTGATCTATATTGTGATCTGTGTGTACGCTAGCCTACACATTCAATAAATATCATGATATTTGATAAATATTGAATGTGTAGACTGCGCATCAATACTTATTTATCTCTATGGGTTAACGATACGGAATTCAGTAATCTTGACATCTGATCTATATTGTGATCTGTGTGTACGCTAGCCTACACATTCAATAAATATCATGATATTTGATAAAGATTGAATGTGTAGACAATACTTATTTATCTCTATGGGTTAACGATACGGAATTCAGTAATCTTGACATCTGATCTATATTGTGATCTGTGTGTACGCTAGCCTACACATTCAATAAATATCATGATATTTGATAAATATTGAATGTGTAGACTGCGCATCAATACTTATTTATCTCTATGGGTTAACGATACGGAATTCAGTAATCTTGACATCTGATCTATATTGTGATCTGTGTGTACGCTAGCCTACACATTCAATAAATATCATAATATTTGATAAATATTGAATGTGTAGCCTGCATCAATACATCGCATATCACTCTCTATGGGTTAACGATATGGAATTCAGTAATCTTGACATCTGATCTATATTGTGATCCGTGAGTACGCTATCCTACACATTCAATAAATATCATGATATTTGATAAATATTGATGGATCACAATAAATATTGAAATTCTAGGGTAGCACTCTAATCCATATCATTGCAGACGTGTTTAAAAAAAGCATAACAAGGAAACATTCATTTTTATATATTTACCTCGCCTTTCATTTGTTTTAATGATGTCTTGATTTTACATTACGATAACATCTCTTTTTGTGTCTTTCAGGTTCAACCTTGCGCCTCGCACCAGTTCCAGTTTTCCAGGATTTTGGGGACTTGATTGCTGGCACTCCGGGGCAGTTGATGGGATCGCCAGCGCT
The DNA here is from genome assembly GCA_951813805.1 of Limnephilus auricula. Lineage (NCBI taxonomy): Eukaryota > Metazoa > Arthropoda > Insecta > Trichoptera > Limnephilidae > Limnephilus > Limnephilus auricula. The sequence continues at coordinate 9,327,350 of OX638401.1, forward strand.
TCTCTAGACTTGGTATGTTATTTCATTTTAATAATTGCCTTTTTAAATGCTTATTGTTTTTTATGGACGCTTGACATCAATATATGTAAGATACTAGCGAATACCCGACATACGTTGCAATGCCACTAAAAGTAAGAAATTGTTTTAATTCTGTTCTGTTAAACGCATTAAAATTTACAATAATTTGTTACCTGCTATTCCCTACCGCTCCCCCGAACCCCCCTTCTTCGTTATCCTCCCCACTCCTGGATTCCCATCCCCATCCCTTCTTCCCATCCTGCCGCTATATAAAATACACACACTTTTAAAACAATCGCTTGCCACCGATAGTAAATTTTGTATACAACATAAAGCCAGAGCTCACTATTATATTGACGGTTCCGAAAAACAATCTCAGATCTGCTAAAAATTGAAAATTGTTGTCTCATTTTGTTAGCTGACCTATGTTGGCTTATTTTGTTGATTTGAAAGTCTGTATTTTCGGTATTTTAAATGAAATGAAATATGTACCAAATATCAAAACAACACTATCTTTCTTGATCTCAAAAACAGTAATCGTGCGAAAATGAAACTTTAAACAGCTCTACTGCAAAACTACAAAATCGCAGGCTTGCTCATAACAAACTGCCAAAGTTTCATCGCAATCGGATGAATGGTTTATGAATGCATAAGGGACAAACAAAGAAACATTTGAACGTGTAGGTTAGCATATTGACAGATTACAATATCATGATCGTAGATGTCTAGATTACTGAATTCCGTATCGTGAACCCACGGATCGTGATAAATATTGACAAAGCCTACGCATTAAAATTTATAATAACTTTGAAATGGGTGTTGAAATTGCATAATTCTTCATAACTTCATATTTCTGCCTGAGGAAAAACCTTATTTGTTGATAAAACCTGGGCAGAAGATGATGCCGTTGCATTTATTTATTAAGTTATTTTTGGTGAATTCCTCCGTCACAACCCAAGCAACATCTTCCGCATAATGTAGTGGTTGTAGTTTTTCAAATATTTTTCAAATATTCGCAACCTGGGAATGTTTGTCTTTCTTTAAATTAAAAAAGATGCATAATTTAAACAGTCTTTAAAAGAAAAAATAGCATGTTTTATATTCAAATCTAAAAGTTACCCACAAGAGAAGTAAAATGTACACCTTAATAAAACAAAGTTTTGGATCGTAATAAAATTTATCTAATAAAATATGTAAGAGTTTTAGTTAGAAAAAACGTAAGGTGAGCCATTTTAAAAACTTTTTGGTACTTGAATGTTTTGGGTTTTTAAGCGTATTTCAACACCTTTCAAAAACATTTTAGAGTTTTCGGATACGTTCAGAAATATTCCATTTATTTGGATTTTATTGCACAGCGGAAATATTTTGACCCTGACAAAATATGGTTGAGGCGTCAGGGGTTAAATCTTTAAGCGTTTATAATTTTTTTAACTTAATTTAGTTGTAAATTAAGTAACTCTTCTACCATCATGAAAATGTACTCTGTGAGTGTGCTCAAAGCCAATCTTATGGAAGGGGCTTCCACTACTGTATTACTCCATTGAGCGTTAAATTGTACTGAACACAAACAAAGCACTCTCCTTAGGGTAAATTGATTATTAAAAAAAAAAAAATGTACTGAATGTAATTTTAAAAACTAATCTGAAAACCTATTGTGCTGCCGACCACTGAATGCTAGTTGAACCAACCTTCCAAGCTATTTTAATGTGTTGTAAAAATTATTGTAACTACATATTTATTTGCAGGCCGAGATTTGTATTGAAAAAGCGTTTGAGCATTGCGAAATTGCTGTATTCGCGCCCGCGTGCTTTGTCCTGAAAATTCATCTACTCGTATAAAAAGCAGATTGTCTGATTAAGTGAATATTCTAATATTATTTGAGTGGTGAGCTCTGGAGTCATGAATTTTGCAAACTTCTGTGCGGGTTATTTATTTTTTCAACTATGTTTTACTTGCGAAGTCCTTTCCACCATGAGCTGTCCAGCTTTCATGCATATCCACTCAACTCACCTCATCTATTTTTTTTTTGCTTGCAATGTCATTTCCATCATGAGCTGTATACTGTGTGCAGCTTAATCTTTTTAACTCCATGTCTTTGTTGATTACCTCAGTTGTTTTACAGAAATTTTTAAAGCCTTCAAATTTAACAGAATTATGAAACACAAAAGCTGGCTAAGCCAATATTTTATTTAAATAAATAAAACATCTTATATTTTTACCCAAATTAGTTTACGCTATGAAAGTCGCTAACTAAAAGGGAATAATTTTATTCAAGATTAATAGAATTCTATGTTTTGTAAGCAATGCTTACAAAACATAGAATTACCCCTCAGGGTTTACTTAAAACTAATTACAACAATAGTAGACTTAAAGGTGTTAATGGATAGGCGGGAGTGGGAAGGGGGCGGGGAATGAGGGTGGGATCGGGGACGTGTGGGAAAGGACACACAATGAGAAAGTTAGTACAGTGAAACCACGCACTTGGTCTCGGTAACATCTTTACTCTATTAATTCATCTAATCATTTGAAGAAATACGCATTTCGAATAAAGAATTATTATACTAACTAACTAACATCACGTCGTTTCTCAGCAGTGGTAGGCAGAGGAACGGACCGCCAAACTACTCGGTCTTGGCACACACTTTTTGATTCATTCACATTCATAGTTCATCTATGTATTCATTTAATGTTTTAGGTAATTTAGGCATTCGTATTTACAAATGGCATCGATTTTTGTTGTACTTGCTGATTTGTATGTTGTTTTACGGCAGGCACATAAATAAACAGAGTGATTAGACTGTTTTTAACTTAGGATTATTACTTAGCAACAGAACTGACTTCGTAATTTGGCTGCTACGCACCCAGGCCCTGTACTTTAGTAGACCTTGCAGTCTCTAATGGCTCAATGTTCAGGCGGAAAACAATTGTATTATTTATATTGCATCAATAATAATAAGTAATTAGCGTGTATTTACAAATGAAATATACTAATTTTACTAGTGTTTGCGAAGTAATGAAAACGTTTTGTCATCACACATGAAGGCATTTTGGCACTTTTTTCAATACATTTTACTTAGAGGTAGGACACGACCTCACGTGAAGCCCAGCAGTTTAGTACTAAAAATGCAAAATCGAAGACAATACAATTACCTTGTCTTTGGCTTGCCAATTTGAGATTTCTGCCGCGCGTCTATATATTGACGGTCCCGAAGAACAATGTCAGATTGAATCATTGCCCCTCTCCCACATTCCCCTTCCAAGTTCCCTGACTTCCCCCCAATCTCGTCCGCACCCCCCTCCCTCATTTCCCTCCTGGATTCGTTCCCCCTGCCTTTCCTCAGTTTTGCAAAACTACATGAAATACACATATTCTTCAAACTACTCCCACGCCACCTATTGTAAAATTTTCATACAAATTTCATAACTCCAGACTTAACCATCATATATAGAAACCTTCGTGGGCGTGAATAAGTGTAGGAAATAATTTCATAAAGCCAGAGCTCACCGTATACATATACAGAAACCATCACGGGCATGCGGACATCAAATCACTAACCGCAAGCAGATGAATGGTTTAGGAAAGCAAAAATGACAATTAAAATTGTTAATCTTACTAAGTAAAAATGAATGTTTTTTTTTGTTTGTCTCTTATGCTCAACCTAAATCATTGTTCCGATCACAAAGAAACTTTGATAATTTGTCATGCACACGGCGAGAAAAAATCCAAAAGATTTGTTTCATGTATCTCGAGAATGAGAATTGGTCACTGCTCTATTGCATCCCATTTGTTTAAAATAGTCCTAGATAGTCCACTCTGCCAGTGCGGTGTAGAAAATGAGACTCTTGACCATGTATTCTTTAATTGTAAAAATCATTCGTCCTTCGAAGGCATTTACCGTTTACTTATTAAAATCACCCACCAATCTCCTCTTAGTATTCCGTATTTGCTTTCTCTCAACAATTCTCACGTTTTCTCATTCTGCACAAGTTCGTAGACTTGAATGACTTCAATATTTGAGATTTCCTATTCCCTTATATGTTTATCGTTAAATTATAACCATCTTCCTTAATTTTAAAATCACATAGCACTCTTCTTGGGGTAAATTGCCTTATACACAAAAAAAAAAACGTGAAGGTTTCTATATATAGTGCTGAGCTCAAGCGTTATGAAATTATTTCCTATTCCTTTCCGAGTTGTTGTGTGCAAATCCGCGAAGGTTTCTATATATACTGATGAGCTCTGGTGATATGGGCGGGAGGGGGAGGGGAATCCGGTATTCAAGAAAAAAACATCACCATCCAAAGAATTTAATTTTCCACATTACACAACAAAACCATAACGAAAACGGGTTCGCAAGTAGGAGATTTTAAACTTTTAAGCAGTTTTTGTAAGCTTGATAATTAATTTTTTCTGGGCTTTTAAAAGATTAATCAAAAAAATATTTGATGATTTCAAAGGCCCAATAAGTCACTTAAGACTCAGACTCCTCCCTACCCAAGCCAGTTAACCATTTAGTTATTATTGAACCAATGTAGAACATTTTGCAATTTTTAATATTTAAGTCTGGGGTGATTTTATTGTATAATTTCGGTCCAGGATACGTATATAAAGTTTTGACGAACATCAAGAACATTAAATTTGTTGTAGAGTTTATTGCTTGAGAACCTATAGGGTTTATGCATAATGAATAATGTCTCTAATTATATAATTTATTATATTATTTAGTTTATATTTATATTTTTATTATATTATTTAATTTATGCATAACTCATAATCTAATAGAAATATATAGTTACTTTGTGAGATCTTAGTGTATAGATTAAATATATAACATATGGATTAAATACATAAACATGTTGAAAATAGGAAAAATTATAGTATAAAAATAAAATTTAAATAGAAAATATAAAATAGAAAACGAAAAAAGAAAAAGAATAAGACGTGCTATTATGCAGGATTAGATCATATATATAACTCTTTTTTCTAGTTGTATATGTGCACATGTATGCATAAGCTCGTGCATACACACATACATCCGCACACACATATTCCTGTCTATCTACCAACCCCTTCGAGGAAGATAGTTATTTTTAAATTAATAATAATTTATTATCAAAGGCATGTTATTTTAGTTGTTTATAAGTTTTTTATCATTTTATGTTTTCTCCTTTTTCCTTCTAAGAGGATTTAATATATAATTTTATTGAAACGATACCTATCTATGTAGCTAATCCCACATCAAGCAACGTTTCAATTCTGAACGATGAGTCTCCAAAAACCAGAGTAATCTTAGCACTTTACAATGGACGCCTTCATATTCAATGCATACCTACTAAATCGTCAAAACAACAAATTGTAAAAAATAAGAAGTCGGTTTATCCGCAAAATGATATATAATTGAATTCCTAATTACATTAAATAAGGTGTTTTTTGTATTTGTAATTTTTCAAAATTAATTTTTCCAAAATGTTTAATACCTAGATACTTATTTTAATACTTATGCGGAAATGTGGATCTGATGAAAAGACACAGGTGTGATAGGGGGATGTGTATATATAGTATGTGTATATATATAGGGGGGTGTTAAGCATCGTACTATACTTACTTTTTAAGCAGTGATTCCTGAATATTATTTGGAGTAAAAAATGAATATGAAATTTTAATCTCTGTTGACTTTTTAAAATGTGTTTTTTTTCAAAAACTTTTTCTTCAAAATCAAAGAAAAAAAAATCTTCCACATGTTGTCACTGGTCTCTAAGCCAAGTAACCAACCAACCCCTCACCGCGCCCCTAACTTTCCAATACCTACTAATTTTTATGTTTTTGGTACAAAAAAAAAACAAAAATGTCACCGGAGACCAAAATTTTATTTACAGTTTTTACTTCAAATAATGTAAATGAAGTACGATGCTTATCACCCCATAGTTGAAGAAAAAATTGTACCAACCTGGCTTAAATACTTCTATAGGTTGAAAACTTGTAATAGCCAGAAATAAACAAAAGTGGAAAAAAAGTTTAAAATTCTTTCAATATAGGTAGTGAAATGTGGCAAAGGGTAATTAACAAATTAACTGTTGAGGGGGCAAGTCAATGACTTTTTTTGCCTTCAAGATTTAACGTTGCATTTTGTTTTTCAGGATGCGTCTTGGATTAACGCTGTGGGCCTGAAGAACCAGAAGATTGGAACCGAATGACTCCACGACTGGATGACTGGTGAGCTCAGACTCTCTACAGAACTGCTTTGTGGTATGATCTTTTTCTTTTGAACTTGCCTGCACAAATTTAACTTTGCATTGTGTTTTTAGGATTTTTTCAGCTTTTTCGTTTTCAGGATGCTGTTGTTTTGCTGTTGTCGCTCTGCTTTTGTCGCCCTGTTGTCGCTAGGCTGTCTGCTTTCGTTGTAAGGTTGTCGTTCTGCTTTTGTCGCTAGGTTGTCTGTTTTCGTAATTAGGTTGTCGCTCTATTTTTGTCGCTCTACTTTTGTCACTCTACTTTTGTCGCTCTACTTTTGTCGCTCTACTTTTGTCGCTCTACTTTTGTCGCTCTTCTTTTGTCACTCTACTTTTGTCGCTCTACTTTTGTCGCACTGTTGTCGCTAGGTTGTCGTTCTGCTTTTGTCGCACTGTTGTCGCACTGTTGTCGCTAGGTTGTTTGTTTTCGTAATTAGGTTGTCGTTCTGCTTTTGTCGCACTGTTGTCGCTAGGTTGTCTGTTTTCGTAATTAGGTTGTCGTTCTGCTTTTGTCGCACTGTTGTCGCTAGGTTGTCTGTTTTCGTAATTAGGTTGTTGTTCTGCTTTTGTCGCACTGTTGTCGCTAGGTTGTCTGTTTTCATCGTTAGGTTGTCGCTCTTGGCGCTCGGTTGTCGTTCTGTTGTCGTCCGTTATCAGACCGGAGGCCAGCAACATTGTCTTTCCCAGATTTATTTTTAAGTTAGTTTTAAGTTTCTGGCGGGCAAGTGGTTCCCTTAAGCCAGTGGTCCGGACCAGTGACCAGCATCCAGTGTCTTTTCAGGTTTATTTTTAAGTTAGTTTTAAGTTTCTTACGGGCAAGTGGTTCCCTTAAGCCAGTGGTCCGGACCAGAGACCAGCATCCATTGTCTTTTCAGGTTTATTTTTAAGTTAGTTTTAAGTTTCTTACGGGCAAGTGGTTCCCTTAAGCCAGTGGTCCGGACCAGTGACCAGCATCCATTGTCTTTTCAGGTTTATTTTTAAGTTAGTTTTAAGTTTCTGGCGGGCAAGTCCCTTAAGCCAGTGGTCCGGACTAGTGACCAGCATCCAGTGTCTTTTCAGGTTTATTTTTAAGTTAGTTTTAAGTTTCTGGCGGGCAAGTGGTTCCCTTAAGCCAGTGGTCCGGACCAGTGACCAGCATCCATTGTCTTTTCAGGTTTATTTTTAAGTTAGTTTTAAGTTTCTGGCGGGCAAGTGGTTCCCTTATGCCAGTGGTCCGGACCAGTGACCAGCATCCATTGTCTTTTCAGGTTTATTTTTAAGTTAGTTTTAAGTTTCTGGCGGGCAAGTGGTTCCCTTAGGCCAGTGGTCCGGACCAGTGACCAGCATCCATTGTCTTTTCAGGTTTATTTTTAAGTTAGTTTTAAGTTTCTGGCGGGCAAGTGGTTCCCTTAAGCCAGTGGTCCGGACCAGTGACCAGCATCCATTGTCTTTTCAGGTTTATTTTTAAGTTTCTGGCGGGCAAGTGGTTCCCTTAAGCCAGTGGTCCGGACCAGTGACCAGCATCCATTGTCTTTTCAGGTTTATTATTAAGTTAGTTTTAAGTTTCTGGCGGGCAAGTGGTTCCCTTAAGCCAGTGGTCCGGACCAGTGACCAGCATCCATTGTCTTTTCAGGTTTATTTTTAAGTTAGTTTTAAGTTTCTGGCGGGCAAGTGGTTCCCTTATGCCAGTGGTCCGGACCAGTGACCAGCATCCATTGTCTTTTCAGGTTTATTTTTAAGTTAGTTTTAAGTTTCTGGCGGGCAAGTGGTTCCCTTAAGCCAGTGGTCCGGACCAGTGACCAGCATCCATAGTCTTTTCAGGTTTATTTTTAAGTTAGTTTTAAGTTTCTGGCGGGCAAGTGGTTCCCTTAAGCCAGTGGTCCGGACCAGTGACCAGCATCCATTGTCTTTTCAGGTTTATTTTTAAGTTTCTGGCGGGCAAGTGGTTCCCTTAAGCCAGTGGTCCGGACCAGTGACCAGCATCCATTGTCTTTTCAGGTTTATTTTTAAGTTAGTTTTAAGTTTCTGGCGGGCAAGTGGTTCCCTTATGCCAGTGGTCCGGACCAGTGACCAGCATCCATTGTCTTTTCAGGTTTATTTTTAAGTTAGTTTTAAGTTTCTGGCGGGCAAGTGGTTCCCTTAAGCCAGTGGTCCGGACCAGTGACCAGCATCCATTGTCTTTTCAGGTTTATTTTTAAGTTAGTTTTAAGTTTCCGGCGGGCAACCACTCTTAAGTGGTTCGGTTTCATTTTTAATTCAGACGAGTTCTTAGTGAGATCTACAATACTGTTTTAAACTAACTTGCATGGTGGTGACTAACATACTAACAACTTACTAACAACTAACTAACTAACTTAAAACAATATTGCACATCTTACTGAACTTATCTTTGTACTTTTTATCGATTTTTATCATTAATTTAGAGAGTATAGGGCTACTGGCGATTCTCTCTTTAAAAAAAAAACGAGTGTCCTAGCTACCACAGTAGTCACTGGTCACTTGGAAAAGCTAGGGCGCTTTTCAGAGGTATAATAAAGATTAGAACACAATTTAATTATAAATGTAAGAATGCGTACATTATTCTGTTTTTTATTTAAAGAAATACAACATAATACACATATCACATTTTTTACAATTTTTTTATATATTATTTTATTTTATTCACAATGGTAAATGTATGTATAAGATGTTTCTTGATTTTATAATATGTACCTCCCTAGTTGAGAAAACTCGTGCTTACGGAGGGAGTTTTCTTCATGATTTAAATAATTTCTGGAATTATACTTATAATTACCACTATAGACATTCAAATTGATTAACTAATATATGCGTTGAAAAACAGATAAGTAAATGCATTGAACAGACACTTTCTAAAAACATATAGGTAATATATAATGCTCTTTATGAGAATTTAAAAGCTTGAAAGTGAAGACAACAAGTATGTGATTCTAATTAGCTAATTTATTTTTATGATATTGTAACCGACATGTGCACACCCTCGAATTCTTTATTATCATATTTTTATCGTCGGCTGCATCCTCCAACCGATCGCATTTTTTGTATAATTTTTTATGCCATTTCTGAGAAATTCACCCAGAATTTCTGGCCTATCAATGCTTCAGTACCATGCCGCTGACGATAAATCATTTTCCCATAGGAATCTATAATTTTAATCATTGTTTCTCATTTTAATCCAATTAGATTTATATCTACATGTAAATTATAAACTATTATTTGTGTGTAAAATGTACATCTACCCAGTGCAGCAAAATAAAAACTATTTTGCATACGCTGTCACTGGGAAGTTAAAAAACTGATATTCATGTAATTTGGTGTTTTCAATAATATTTTTATGTTTTTCCGATTTTAAAAATCCAGAGACCTCGTAGGGTAATAAACTAAACAGATTTTATTACGCTATCCTACGAGGGACCTTGGAAAAATACGATTTACGCCTTGAAATGTAATCTGTCCGTCTGAAGGCCAAATTACGACAAATAATTGTCACGTAAATCAAAATATTTCTAAAAACCATTTTTATTTTGAAAAGACAAAAAGTTGTAGCCTCAAGCATAATATCATCAATCACACAAATACCTACTTGTAATTATATATTGTATGACCCACAGAATTAATATTAGAATCCCAATTCTTATAATTTTCTTTGTGTATTTGAAGCAGCCTAACAATAACCTAACAATATTTGAAAATCTCCTACTACCACCACAATAAGTGGAAGATGTTGCTTGTGTTACGATGGAGGACTCAGCCAGCTAAGGAATCGAACACTCGACGCCCGGGTGGGACCCAAACGCAATGCCCACTCAGCCACTGACTGGTCTATATTATACATATGTGCAGATTTCTAAATTATTTATGAATTTGTTTAATAAATAAATAAAAGCATGTGTGCAGGGACATTTGAGGGTATAGAATCGTTTAAAAAAAATGAAGCTGCCTTTTTACAAAAAAACTAGTATAGGTACATAAAACATCGTGAAAATCACATTTAGAGCAAGTAAATTTCACTCTATTGACTGGTAAGTTAAATTACTAAAAATATAATCGGCTAACATATCTAGCCTACCCATTATTTTATAAATCTCCGGGGGTAAAGTGCAATAACTACGGGTGGTGATTTTATATAATGGTAGAAGTAAAAAAGATTAAGAACTTTTTTTGAAATTCCAATTTTTTTCCCATACAAAAAGACGTACCTACTAAAAATCCTTAGTAAGGTACAAACTTACCCGATAAATTTTCCTGTGAGTCAGCCGGCCGCGTTGTGGCAACGTTGTTTTTGATTGGCGCGTATTGTAACAGCGGAAAACACCTAATAGTGCTGGGCGCCCACGCCATACTCATTTTATCTTTTTACCAAAAGAGTACCTCTAAAAGTTGGAATATCGAAAAAAGTTATTTATCTTTTTTACTTTTTTTTTTTACATTAACTCCACGCAGGAGGCCCCGAGGAAAAAAAATTTCCTCAGGGCCTATGTCATCTAAGATGCTGTGTGGAAAGTCTTTTTGAGGAGAGGAAGGAGTGAACATGGGTCTTAAAGAGACCCATGTTGTAGGAGGGAAGAAATACAGAGGCTGGCAAATCGTTCCACAGCCGAGCTGTTGAACACAAGAAATGTCAACCATCTACGTATGTTGAGCGCGCATTTGGCGTGTTTCCTGACTATGCACCAATGCCGAGGGGAACAAATGATGCTAGTTCCTCGGAGCACCTTCCATAGAAATACCGGTAGAACAAGGACAGCATTCCTACCCTACGCCTGTGCTCTGAAGATTGCAATCGGTTTGTTAAGACGGGAGAATCTATCAAACGGACCGCCCGTTTCTGCACAGCGTCGAGGGTTTTTTTTCAAGTATTGTGAGGCTCCAGACCAGAGGTGGCTGCCAAATTCAACCGTGGGGCGCGCTTGCGATTTGTACAGGGTTAGCAGTTGTATACTATTAAAGTATCTGCGGGCCCTGTACAGTACGACAAGTTTTTGAGATGCTAGTTAACTCTGGCTTCGATGGAGCCCCCATACCTGAGCTAATCACTTAGAGTTACACCAAGCATATCAATGGAGGGCCTGTTCGGAAGATTGCTTCCGTTGAAGGAGACTAGATTTTCAGTTCGACCCCTTTTAGTCGTAATCAGATTTCGTCGAGGTTATTCTTACCCCAAGAGAAAACACTCGAGGTAACCGTCCATTCTTTGTTTCAAAGCCCTCCGAGCCGTTGGAGTTTGTGTGCCCTTTGGAGGCTTGTCAAACAAAAAACTATTATGTACTGTACTGTCATCCGCGTAACAATGAATTGGTGAACATGTCAGAAGGTCATGGATGTGCACCAAAAACAAAGTCGGAGACGGAACCGATCCCTGTGGGACGCCAGCGTTTATCGAATGCTAGGAACAGGTAAAACCATCAGCGACCGTCTGAATCGACCTCTCCCTCAAAATGTCGGCAATCCGCGTACATAAGGATGCGGGAAGTCCGTAAGAAGGCAGTTTGTTGACAAGTCCTCGGTGTCAAATCCGGTTAAAGGCCTTGGAAATGTCTAGTGCGACCGTTTGGGTCTCACCGAAACGTTCCAGGCACTGCCCCCAAACATGCGTCACATACGCGAGAAGATCACCGCACGAGCGGTTCCGCCAGAATCCGTATTGACAGTCGTTAATAATTTTGTTCTTCTCGAGGTATGTGAGCAGTTTGTCGTTGATCACACGTTCCATCACCTTGGATGTTAATGCAACAAGTTAATGCACTTTACCCCCGGACACCCTGTATATAACAACTATTCATAGGTGTTATGCACGAACAGTAAACTCAACCTTTTTAAATAAATAAATTGTGTTTAATAATTCGAAAATGTACGTTATCGTATTGGTAATCTATAAAGAGGATGGTGAAATACCCCTTTAGCAATATTATTAGGTAGCAAAGAAAAAGCTGATTATTATTATTAGGTAACGAAGAAAATCACAAGAGGTATGAACTATGAAAATCACAACATCCGATGAAAAGTTTGTACTCAATATTCATACACTTAAAAATTTTCCACTGAGTAGACCGATCACCGAGCAGTACAGGCATGATCAATACAACAGGCGGATCAACACGACAAGGGATATTTTTTCTTTAAATGGTAGGTATTATGGTTTACATTTTAATTTTTAACCTCACTTGGACAAGTCTGTGTTGATGAGGTTAATAATTTTGTAAAGTAATAACAACAACACAAAGTAATATTGGTATTGAAAGAACAATATTGTTGCATAAAGGTTTCTTATAGATTTTTAAGTGAGCGCTCACACTTAAACGGAGGCGGGTCCCGCTTTAAAAACGGATGTCCTAGCGGCAGTAGTGGATGTATGGAGCTGTTCATACTTGTCCGTCACGGTTTTAAAAACGAATCCGTTGTTTTTGCCGGATAGATTGCCAGCGCAGCGCATCCATTTTAAAAACGGTGGTTTCACGCTCGCCCATAGGTTTGTATGGAGCTGTTCACACTTGCCGCCTCGTAGTTCCGGCAGAACCCGCCGCGCCCCACTCCCCAGCCCGCCCGCTCCCAGTCGCGAGGAAGCAGGCAAGTTGCGTGGTCATATCTGGTTGTTTTGATGAAGGTAAACGCCAAATTACTATTTAGATTTATCTTTACTATGAAACGGTTTACATTATGAATATGAAAAAATATGCTATGGATATATTGAAACTTTTCCTACCTTTTCAATTTATTGGAATTAAGGGGGGGGTATCAAAACTCGGCTTGACTGCAGTTAGGTATTTTTGATACTTGTACGGCCCGCTAGCGAACTACAATTTTAGCCGTCTATGGGGCAGACTCGGGTAAGATTGACACCAAATTGGTAAACCATTTAGCATTTTGATAAAGTACGAAATAAAAAATACACTTGCTCTATAAAATTTAAATTTGTTTACTAGATAATGGATACAGCTAGACAGACAAAAAATCATATTAGCAATGGAATGGATAGATAGAAACATCTTTTACGCCCTGAACCTTTTTTGACGTCTCCGTTTTTTACTCAATGAGACTTTGAATCTAATGGTGTTTTGACGTAGATTGTATGGTTTATAAAATGGTAATAACTGTGTTTATAATATTACCGGAAAATAATGGGTGTGAATAAAGGGAGATCATAAAATAAAGTTGGGACAAATATTTTTAAGTACGTGCAATAGAAATGACAAAAGGTGGTTTTGTTTTTGAAAGTTTATTTCGACAAATTTTTTCGTACTCAAGAAAGAATATATTTCAAAATATTAGATCAGATAAACAAAAAGTAGAATGACGCACATAAACGAAAAATCACAAAATTTAATACAAATTGATATATGCAAATATTCAAATATTCATGTGAGAAATTTCGACCGTGTATATATGTTGGGCGCGCGTTTGGCGTGTTTCCCGACTTTGCACCGGTGCTGAAGGGATCAATGACGCTAGTTCCTCTCTGAAGCATCTTCCATGTCTGAAATAACGGTAGAACAAGGATTCCATCGCGGTAGACGACCCTGAATAATTCTTGAAGCACGTGTGCTCCTGAGGCTGTTCCTTCTTATTGGCAGCTCGTGTACAAATTACCCAAAATTTATTTGACTCTCTCGACTCATCGCCTTGCCCCGCTGTGGGAGAGATGGATTCATACGTCCGCCACTCCTTTTTTATATGAATACCTTACAAACGTCCCACCTGCTCCCGTCTGGAGTCAGTGAGACTATGGCATCCCCAATTGGGGTATGTTGTGTGGCTGAAGGTGAATGGGGATGAGAAGGAAATATTGTAATTATTTCTACAAATCTCATGACGTCAGAGCTCACCACTATATGTATATAGAATCCTTCGCGGGCGTGTGCACAACAAATCACCTATTGTTTCAGCGCAATCGAATGAATGGTATAGGAAATTTTTTATAACGCCAGAGCTCAGCACTACATATAGAAACCATTAAAGGTATGTGCACAACAAATCATTAAAGTTTCTTTGCAATCGGAGTAATGCTTTAGGTACCGTATAAGGAATTACGAAGGTGTGCATTTAACAACTTACAAAAGTTTCATCACAATCGGATAAATAGTACAGGAAATAAATTCATAACGCTAGAGCTCACTTGCACTATAATATATATAGAAACCTTCAAGGGCATGTACACGTACACGAAAAATCCACCAAAGTTTCATCGCACTCAGATGAATGCTTTAGGTACCGAATAAGGGACAAACAAAGAACCATTAATTTTTTATGTATTTTTTAACAAATTTCATGACGCCAGAGCTCACTATTATTTATAGAAACATTGGCGGGTGTGCACATAACAACTCACCAGAGTTTCATCACAATCGGATAAATGGTATAGGAAATAATTTCATAACGCTAGATAGGAAATAATTTCATACACGACAAATCGCTATCGGATAAATGCTTTAGGTTCCGCATGAGGAACAAACAAAGAAACATTCATTTTTATACGATAAAATAATTAATTATTTAATTTCTACCTTGCTTGTATAACACCCATTTCCCCATTAATTGCTTGACGGAACTGCAATGCGAGCGCGCGACCTCTCCCCTCAAATGTCCACTCATTACTGAATAAATTTCCAAAATATTACCGTAAAACCTGAGCCTTAAGATAAATTTATGAATTACGTTACAAAAAATATAAGCGTAAAGTACTAAATAATTTGTTTTTTCGTTACATAAATATGAAGTTATACAAGAAACAACTTTTAAAAAATACCCCTTTATGGCTAAGATTATTTTTGACTCAATCCATTGACTAACTTTTTTTCGTTCTTGTAAAATTATTTATAAAAATAATAAAAACAACTTTGGCGCTACTTTCCTTGTGCAGATAATAATAACACGCGGAGGGGTAGTCAAATATTTTTGGCATTTCTATTCCTCAGTTGTTCATAAATTAAAACTGTAATAATGGATGAAAACTACCCATTATAGAACCTACCTAAGTATCTACCTAAGTACCTAAATTTGAACCTACACAAATATCTACCTAAGTACCTAAATATGAACCTACACAAGTATCTACCTAAGTACCTACCTAAGTATCTACCTAAGTGCCTACATAAGTATCTACCTAAGTACCTACCTAAGTATCTATCTAAGTGCCTACCTAAGTTCCTACATAAGGCTGGAATCAGACGGTTCACTAATCGTTCATTTCTGTATTTCATTCGGCCTATTTTACTCGGAATGACACGTCTGAACATGAAATGAAACACAAGTGAAACGAAGTTGGGAACATTCGCTCGAGTAACCATAGAGTAAACCTTCACTCGAGTGAACCGTCTGATTCCAGTTCTACATAAGTGCCTATCTACCTAAGGACCCATCTCCCTAAATATCTATCTACCTTAGAACCTACCTAAGTACCTACCTGTCACCTACCTAATTAGATACCTAAGTACCTAAATGCGAAACTACACAAGTAACTAGAAAATAATATACCTAAGTATCTACATAAGTTCCTATCTAAGTACCTATCTACCTAAGTACCTATCTACCTAAATACCTGTCTACCTTAGAACCTACCTAAGTACCTACCTGAGAACCTACCTAAGTACCTACCTAAGTACGTACCTAAGTATCTACCTAAGTACCTAAATATGAATCTACATAAGTACCTACCTAATTATCTACCTAAGTACCTACAAAATAATCTACCTAAGTACCTACAAAATAATCTACCTAAGTATCTACATAAATATGTGGACCCGTGAAAGAGGGGGAACAGTGGCGTATTCGGCACAACAAAGAACTGTATGATATATATCAGGCCCCCAATATCTCAGCCCATATGAGACTCCTCAGGTTGAGATGGGCTGGACATGTACAGAGAATGCCGGACACACGCGTCCCAAAAAGAATTATGGCTGGACACCCAGGTGGAAAGAGAAAAGTGGGAAGACCCAGACTGAGGTGGGAAGACGAAGTAAGAGGGGATGCAGCACAGCTTCTCCAGATAACTAACTGGAAGTCAGCCGCTGAGGACAGGAGGAGTTGGAGGCGAATGTTGCGGGAGGCCAAAGCTCGATATGGGCTGTAGCGCCATCGAAGAAGAAGAAGAAGTATCTACATAAGTACCTATCTAAGTACCTTTCTACTTAGGCATCTATCTACCTAAATACCTATCTACCTTAGAACCTACCAAAATACCTACCTGAGAACCTACCTAAGTATCTACCTAAGAATCTACCTATAAGTATCTACCTAAGTATGAACCTACATAAGTAAGTAAGTAACTAACTAACTAACTAACCATCACGCCGTTTCCCCGCAGGGGTAGGCAGAGAGGACGGACCGCCAAACAACTCGGTCTAGGCACACGCTCCTTGCCTCATTCACATTCATACATCTTCTCATACATACTCTTCTATTATTCTGACTCTTGACATGGCCCGACTCAAGTATCTGATTTACTTGATCGTGCCACGTCTTCCTTGGGCGTCCTCGGCTTCTTATACCGTTCACATTCGCGTCATAAATTCTCTTTACACTCCTTTCTTCATTCATTCGCTCAACATGCCCAAACCATCTAACCGTCCCTTTCTTAATCTTACTTACTACGCTCACATCAGCCTTGCATTCTTTTCGGATCTCCACATTCCTCACACGATCATACATGGTTTTACCATACATAGGCCTCAGGGATCTCATTTCTACAGCATTCAGTCTACTTTCATCCTTTCTCTGCCATTTCCACGCTTCACTGAAAATAATCTACCTAAAATGTTTTGGTTTAATCGACAATTATTTGTTCTCGTAAAAAAAAACGGATCCGTCGTTAAAACGGATCCGTCGTTAAAACGGATCCGTTTTAAAAACGGAAGTGTGAACAGGGCAGTGGGGATCCGTTTTTAAAAATGGGACCCTCCTCCGTTTTTAAAACGGAAGTGTGAATGACGGTGGGGCGGTTGTTCGAAAGTTCGAACTACCAACCACTATTTACTATTAGAACACTTCTATTACCTACTATAAATTTGTATAATAATATGCGCACGCGACAGCAGTGAGGGGCACCACGGCAGGTTTCGAAAGTTGTTTCGCGTCGAAAGGCTCGCCTGTCCGATGGGTACACTTGGAACTGTCAAATTATTTTTTTTTATAATTATCACTTTTTTTTTTAATCTTGCATTCTAAATTTTTAAAACCATAATGAAATAAAAATAATAATTAAGATAAAGGAAAAATTTAAAAAAAAAATACATTAAAAAATCGCACACAAGTTGCTGCCAGGCTTCTGGTCGGCAGACCAAGAAATTCTTAAATGGAATGCTAGTTATTCGTTGGTTTCATTTGTGTACTCGATGACGTAAAATTTACTATTTTTTTACCCACTTTGACGTCGGCTGCCTACGAACGTGCCAGGCTGCCGGCTGGCAGACATGCTTTTTTCTGATTTTCTAGATGACCTTTATCATTATTATATTACTTTATCAGTCATTATAATCGAAGGAATAACATGGTCTGAAGTGAATACAGCTGCGAATGCTGACATTGACATATTGAAGAAATGGTTTGATGATAACTTACTTAGTCTTAATGTAGAAAAAACTTCATATATACCTTTTTACCTTAATGATCCTGTCACTGATTTCAACATTAGATTGATAGTACATAGTCGATCGTGTAGAGGAGGAGAACGTAACGATAATTGTAAAATCCTGAAGAAAACCTCAGATGTAAAATATCTAGGGATCACTATAGAAAGCAACATGAAATTTAAGAAACACGTTGAAAACTGTGTCAAAAGAATTAGAAAACTTACCTACATTTTTATACGATTAAGAAATATCCTAAATCTTTCAAATATTAAAATAGTTTACTTTGCGCTTGTACAGTCAGTTTTGCAGTACGGCATAATCGCCTGGGGAAGCATATATAAGAATAACCTGTATCCGATAGTAACAACACAAAAAATGATCATGAAAGTTATCATTAAAAAACCAAGAATTTTTCCAACCAGGGAACTTTTTGAAAAATTTTAAGTCCTGTCGGTTACAAAACTATTTGAAAAAAATGCAATTTTAACAGTTTTTAAAGAATCTGAAGTGTCCTCAACACGAAGTAAAAGACCTAGAACATCTGGGAACTTATATGTACCTAGATGCAACACGACAGCTGCACAACACCATTATGAATATATGGGCCAAAAGCTGTTTAACGATTTACCCGATACAATAAAAAGTGAAAAAAACTATTTTAAATTTAAGAAAAAACTCTCGTTGTATTTTTACAGATAAGCAACAGATTGACTTATTTTTTATCGATGATTTTCAGATATATTCCATATTCTGTTGCTAATATTTTGTTCATATTCCATTGCTATAATATATATATTTTTCTCATTGTACAATATTTTGTAATATCTTACAGTATTTTTGAAAGTATTTATTTCCATTTTGTAACTATACATATTATCTATAAGCAGTTCTAAATGTATAACTTAAGTACATAGACTAGCTCCCCAGTTAGACTCGAGAATATTTCTCTACCAATTGGGTAACTAAAAAATTGATGAATGATATGTAATGAAATGTATTATAATTGTGAATGATATTATATGTTACAAATAAAAAATAAATAAAAATAAAAATCATATGAAACCATTGGTACTCGATGACGTAATTTTTTCGAAAAAAAATGCCACTCTATTTCCATGACTGCGCGGAACCTGCCAAGAGGCGCACCAGCTTTTTTAAGGCTTTCTAAACGTCCTTTATCACTACAAACTTTAATAGACTACAAAGTAGTTTCATCCGTGTACTCCAACTCGATGACGTAGGGTTTACCTCTGGGCTCCCGGGCTAATAGAATATTACTCAAATCTCAACCATACTCTCAACGTAGAAGCTTTGATATAATCAAAGCGTAGAAGTAGAAACATTGATTCACCTCTCGACTGCCGTTCGCCCACCGGTGGCCGCGGGTCGAAATAAAAAAAAAAAAATTGAAGCGATTTTGTCCCTTATGTATAAAGAAGTTGTATGAAGAACAAGGTCAGAATGGCTTGCGCCGTTCTCGGTCTTGACATAGCAAAAATCCGCATAGCGCCAACCCATCTGAATAATTTATAATAAATATCTATGGTCAACTTGGCGTCACTTTTACAAACGGTTTTCAACTGTCATTTCATTTTCAAACAAGTATTTATGTCTTTACTTCGTCGAAAACACCTTTGAATTGGTTTTTTTCATGTAAGGTGTCTATTCAGGTTTGTAGAGAAATAAAAAAAATTGATCATTTTCGTATGAATATATTTTATTTACATTTATTTGTCGAATGGGAAATATTTTCACATTTTTTTGTTAAAAATAGCTATTCTGGGAAAACTTGTAACGATATTATCATGAAATATATATGAATAATAAGGTACATTATCTGGCAAACAGAAAACAATCACAAAAAAAAACAATTCATTTGTTTTTATACGATATTTGAACAAAAGCCGGGATGATAATTTCGCGCGATTTTTTCCAAATACAGCTGGCCTTCGAGAGGTTTATCTGAGTTTATCATTGATTTATAATATAACATAATCTATGGGTAGAAATTAGAAATTGCTGGAAATAAAGAAAAGAATCTCAGACATTTCTCTATGGTTCTAGATGGTTCTTGAAACTTCGCGAAATCTCTAGCACGTATGTGTCGGGGCTTGCCAACCAATGACAAGCGTACCTAAAATCTCTTCCAATTAATTTGTAAAAGTTAATAATTAAGGTACACGAATTTGAAGTTGCCATTATGTTTGCCTGAATCACTGGGTTAAACAATAAGGAAGTTGAGTTAAAATGTCCTAGTTGGAATGTCAATACAATGTAAATGTATTTAAATGTCAATACAATGTAAATGTATTTTTGTTATAACAAAATAAATAAAAAATTCCATTGTTTTTATCAATGTTCACATACAAACTTAAATACTGGTATTTTTTTTTTTAAGTTCGTTTTCAAAATTAAATTAATTCTACAAATTTGAATTTTATTAAGCCCGCGAAAACGCCCGATAAGAGGCGGGAGAGTGTGTGACGTCACCTGTATACTTGTTTGTATGAAAAATAAGGGTAAATATTTACAAAACCGTGACATGCTTAATATGGACTAAAAATATAAATTTAAAAAAGTGTAGTAGTTTGATATTAACTAGTATTAATCAATTATTTGTCTTTTCGTTAAAATAAATATTGCCATTACAAAGTGAAAACCTTTTCGAAGAAGTTTTACTTTCACTTTCACCAATTACTTTCATTAGGGGTCCGTTTTTTAAAATAACATGACCGCCGCGGTCCAGAAGGGAACCGATCCCCCCTGTGGCTTAGCAATTGAAATAGTAAACTATGCTATTTAAATATGTGTATATAACAAAATCAATGAAAAAATTAAACGAATGGGTTCCGGAACATTCTTTTATAAAATAATAAACAAATGTTGTGAAATGAATAAAAAGAAATACCAAGGTTTTTTACAATATTAATGAGAAAAATGAAATATCGGCTATAAATAACGGCTATCCGTCCGAAGTTTGGACAAAATTTTGTTCAGGCTATTGTCATTAAATTTTGGAGATGTTCATCGGTAATTCTGCTTCACTAACAATTATGCAATACGGCATTATAGGATGGGGCGGTACATATAAAAATCAAATACAAACAATTTACATATCACAAAAACTAAAAAACCGTATTCATATTCGTCAAAACTCTTATTCGAAGAATTTAAGGTCAGAAAATTAAGTGAATTATACTTTTACCATGCAACATTACAAATTTACAAAGATAATATTCAAAATAAAACTGCACCCTTTAAAAATAACAAAAATAAAGTATAAGTATATCTTAGTAAATCTTAGACAAACATCAATACTTCCTATTCCAAAATGTAAAAAAACAATTGGACAATTCAATCATAAATATCTCGGAGTAAAATTCTTTAATTCATTACCAGAAAATATTAGAAACATGAATACCAAATAAAAAAATTTAAAACTCACCTTAAAAAGCACACTCAAAACCTGAACTAAATCATAGCAAATAAAAACTATATAATAACACCCCTCCCCCCCATACACACAAGCCCTGCTTTTTTATGGGGGTACATAAAACATATATAATATATAATTAATTAGTGTATAAAATGTATTTGTAATTTATGTATCTTTTTTGAATTATTAATAAAAAAAAAAATTAAAAAAATATGTTGACCCAAATAAAGTGAGAAATTTCAAAGCAATTTTTTTTTAATTCTGGGTAATGATAGCAAAGACAAAGCGAGGGAAAAAATGATCAAATTAAGTACTCATGTTACATATGTAAAATATTTGGTATTATACAAGGTCCGCACAAAATAGATCGGCGGTCCGGATCCAGACCGCGGTTCGCCATTTGGTGACCCCCTGCTCTAGACCAAAACCTTAGTTTTTCTTTGACACAGAGCTAAAGTCAATACAAGAATTCCGTCATTTTTAACAAAACAAAATACTTCACTATTCACCTCACTTCTGACTGGATTCAACAAAAAATGTCAACAGACAATCCCCGGCGAAAGCTGTGTAAATAAATGAACTGATATTTGACAAACTTCGTTTAAACGTCTGCGGCCTTGTTCATCAAAAAAACGGGGCAAACGTAAAATTTAACCAACAAATTTGATTGTTTACGGCCACCTTTACAACTGGACGAGTCAACTTTACATGGTAATGATGCACTACTATTGGCATTTATATGTTCGTTTTATTAGGGACCAAGAAATACATGAAGAATCTCTCTTTCATAACAGATACGAAAGTCGAATCAACACTAGGTTATTTGCGCAGATGTGTAAAAAAAATGATGAGAACTTTCATCGATTATTCGTCCACACTGAAGTACGCTGGCTGTGAAAAGGCTTATGTTTTACAAGATTTTTGAGATGGATTTAGAGTTTTTGGATGCTAAAGATCCCATTTTAAAAGATAAATGAATTAAATGCACACCTTACATTGCTTACTAAACAGATTTGTTTGCTAAATTTAACGAGATAAACATTCAGTTGCAAGGTGACGGTCTTATTTTGATAAAAAAACAAAGTCTATCATTGCAGCTCTTCTTGCCAGTGTAAGATGCCAGTGACGAAACTTCCAATGTTGGAAGGAATGCCTTTGGTGTCTTGGTGATTTACTTGGTTCATTAAAAATATTTTGTTCCACTTCAGAAATTGGGTGAAAAAATGTTTACGAGCCCTAAGGTTTGGAAATTACTCGAATATTCTCGCAGCTATTGATTGGCGGAACGTTCCGGAAGGCGACCAATAGCGGCCCGGCTATATAAGCAGCCGCTCTCGGCGGGAACAACAGTTTCATTTGAAATACAGACAGAGCAATATCAAGAGGAAAGTTGTATTCCTGTTCAGCGACCTGCTATCAACAAAATATTACGAGAGCACAGAGTGAATTCAAGTTATTCAAGGAAGATTTACGAGAGAGTTATAAGAAGAAGAATAAATACAAAGTGAAAAGTGAGTAGGAAAAATATACTCTTAACTTGGCAGTTGACCAGAAGAGAGAAAAGAGGAGACAAATTATTCAGAAAGTAGCTTTCACAAGAAAGAAAGAAGAGAAAAGTAAAAATGGTGGCAATCGGAATCGACCTGGGGACGACGTACTCTTGCGTGGGAGTCTGGCAGCAAGGGAAGGTGGAGATCATCGCCAACGATCAGGGCAACAGGACCACGCCCTCATACGTGGCGTTCACGGACAGCGAGCGGCTGGTGGGGGACGCTGCCAAGAACCAGGTGGCTATGAACCCTGGCAACACAGTGTTTGACGCCAAGCGACTGATCGGCCGCAAGTTCACCGATCCCAAGCTGCAAAGTGACATGAAGCATTGGCCCTTCCGCGTGGTACCTGCAGGCGACAAGGCGGCCGTGCGCGTGCAGCACAAGGGTGAAGAGCGCCAGTTCTCTCCCGAGGAGATCAGCTCCATGGTGCTGGCCAAGATGAAGGAGACTGCCGAGGCGTACCTGGGCTGCAGCGTTAAGGACGCAGTGGTCACCGTGCCCGCCTACTTTAACGACTCCCAGCGCCAGGCCACCAAGGATGCCGCCGTTATCGCCGGAATCAACGTGCTGCGCATCATCAACGAGCCCACGGCGGCAGCGCTGGCCTACGGGCTAGATAAGAACCTGGCGGGAGAGCGGAATGTCCTAATCTTCGACCTGGGCGGTGGAACTTTCGACGTGTCCATTCTGAGCATCGACGAGGGCTCCCTGTTCGAGGTTCGGGCCACGGCCGGGGACACGCACCTGGGAGGCGAGGACTTCGACAACCGGCTGGTGAACCATCTGGCTGAAGAGTTTCAGCGCAAGTACAAGAAGGACCTGCGCAGCAATGCCCGTGCGCTTAGGCGCCTGCGCACAGCCGCAGAGAGGGCCAAGAGGACGCTGTCCTCCAGCACAGAGGCGACCCTGGAGATCGATGCTCTTTACGAGGGTATGGACTTTCTCACCAAGGTGACCCGAGCGCGCTTCGAGGAGCTGTGCGCGGACCTCTTCCGCGGCACGCTGGAGCCCGTGGAGAAGGCGCTGAGAGATGCCAAGATGGATAAGGGCTCCATCCATGACGTGGTGCTCGTGGGCGGCTCCACCCGCATCCCTAAGATACAGAGCCTGCTGCAGAACTTCTTCAACGGCAAGCAGCTCAATCTATCCATCAACCCCGACGAGGCCGTGGCATACGGCGCGGCGGTGCAAGCAGCCATCCTCAGCGGCGAGCAGGACTCCAAGATTCGCGACGTGCTTCTAGTGGACGTAACCCCGCTGTCCCTCGGCATCGAGACGGCCGGAGGAGTGATGACCAAGCTGGTGGAGCGCAACGCCCGCATCCCTTGCAAACAGACGCAGACCTTCACCACCTACTCCGATAACCAGCCCGGTGTCACGGTGCAGGTGTTTGAAGGCGAGCGCGCCATGACCAAGGACAACAACTTACTCGGCACCTTTGAGTTGTCAGGCATCCCGCCTGCGCCTAGAGGCGTGCCTAAAATCGAGGTCTCTTTCGATCTGGACGCTAACGGCATCCTGAATGTGTCTGCCAAGGAAATGGCAGGAGGCAAGAGCAGCAAGATAACCATCAAGAATGACAAGGGTCGGCTGTCGCAGAAAGACATTGAGCGCATGCTGGACGAGGCGGAGAAGTTCCGCGCGGAGGATGAGGCACAACGAAAGACGATGGAAGCGCGTAACAAGCTGGAGGGATACGTGTTCGGGGTGAAGCAGGCTGCAGAAGAGCAACCTCTGTCGGCCGAGGACAAGCGAGCAGCTCTGGCGGCGTGCCAAGAGGCAATCCGCTGGCTGGATGCCAACACGCTGGCCAGTGAGGAGGAGTACCGACACCGGCTGGAGGAGCTGACCAAGGTGTGCACCCCTATCATGACCAGGCTGCACCAGCAGGGCTCGCAGCAGGCTGGCGCTCCGCCCTCCAGCTGCGCCCAGCAGGCAGGCCGGACTCACTCCCACACCGGCCCCACCGTGGAGGAAGTGGACTAACTCTCATTTGACTCGATAATTAGTGTACAAGGGAGCTTGCAAATGATGAACTGTAAATCTGCATTTATTCTGTTATGTTTTGTGAACATCTCACTAAGATATACCATATACAAGTATCTAGTCAAATAAGCCTGTGCTTCGTTTAATGTACAATAATAATATTGTGGTCTGATTAGGTTAAGTAATGTCACGCATTTACTTGTAAAATTAGTTATTTATTTTAGTTGTAAGTTGTAAATATTGTATTATAAATAAATACAAATCATTTTTTTATACTTTCTTCTTTCAATATCATCACCCCAGTACCATATTGCCTTTGTCAAAAGATCTGTTGTACAAATTAGTGTTGGGTAGGACATGATATCAGGATGAGTTTGTAAGAGGACTGAAAAGGTGAGGTTTTGCAAACGTAAATAACTAGAGGTTTATTTCAAATTAACGTTGCAGACATTGGTCCCCGCTAGCGATTAATCCAAATTAATTGATATCTTGTGCGTGGGATAAATTCGATAAGCAAGCAGTCCATTGAAATCATTAGAGCACTGTTTTTTTGTGAAATGACCTCAAGGGTTGCTCTTAAAAATGTATATTATTTATTTTGTATTTCACACTGACCTCGGCTTTTACATGTTATTTTCTTTTATTAACATAGCACACCTAAATAAACATTACAAACAAATCAAACAAAAGCAAAAAATAAAATTAAAAACAAAATCAAAAACAAAATCATAAACAAAATCAAAGTCAAATTTAAAACCAAATCAAAAACAAAATCTAATACGATTTAAATAAAAGCAGGATACTCCATCATGCAAGTAGAGAAACAATAGAGTGGGATAAAAACAATTCGTAGATAAATTGAGCCAAAGGAGAACTATGTGGTTTATTCAATTAAATATTATTGATCTTTTTTCCGATATACATTCTACTGTGAGGTGTTTATATATAATAAATGATGTGTCAAACATATCAACAACGTCCTTATATTCATTTCCCAAATTCTGTATGCGGCGAATTGGAGTACACAATTGTGATTCCGTGTTAGAGTTGTCACAATAAAACGGAAGAATTGCTGAATTTACGATGACTCATTACTATTCCACTTTCGGACAATTTTAATAAATTAAGTTGACATAGTAGATAATCATAGTTGACACGTTCTCTTGTTATGCCCATTCTGAAATTAATAAATGTTAAGAATTTATTATGGATTCTTTCTATCGTGGATGAATGACTAGCTTAACTCGGTGACCACACTGTCGATTTGTACTCGATTTAAATCCTAACTGATGACATGTACAATTTTTTATAGGTTTGAATGTTTTTAAATTGTCTGCATATTCTTTTTACAAAACCCAACATTTTCAAAGCTTTATTCGATGTAATTTCAATATGGTTTATAAAATTCAGTTTTTGATCAAAGTTTACACCTAAATCATTCACCTCGGTTACAGTTGTGAGCACTGTTATCATTGATGGAGTATTCATAAATGAACGGATTTTTTATTCTATGGAATCTCATAATTAGACAAAAGTTACAAGTCCCCATACTTTTTGTAGAAGCGATGCTGGGCTATCAATAAGTATATCGGTAAACTTACCCAACTTACCTTATATAAGAAGTACAAATCTATAGATTAGCACCTTGAGCAAGATGCAATTCCTGACAAAAATAGTCTAATTAGCTCTACAAATCCTTAGCGCTCCGAAACATCAATTACTACAGAACCTAAATTTCTTATATTATGTGTCATTGAAAAATAAACAAAAAATCCTTGATGTTTAGAGTTTACATTTACCAATTCAACGCTCCTTCTATATAAAGTCATCAATTATTTACATGGTTGAGAAATGTTGTCTTATCATGCCAGAAGTAGTATTTTCTCAATAAATGTGATGAAATTATGAATTGAATAGGTAATCGAAGGATAAAACATTAATTAAACAACTATGTATCAATTGTAATTATAATATTCAAACAAACCTGTCAAAAATGCACCAAGAAAAAACGTACTAAATA
This sequence comes from Limnephilus auricula, assembly GCA_951813805.1. Taxonomy (NCBI): domain Eukaryota; kingdom Metazoa; phylum Arthropoda; class Insecta; order Trichoptera; family Limnephilidae; genus Limnephilus; species Limnephilus auricula. The sequence goes on from OX638401.1 coordinate 9,354,158, forward strand.
CAATCTATGCGATTCGTTAAAAAGTAATACGCTATTCTGAGCCTTATTCCTATACCCTTTAAAGCCGTTTTTTGTATTCTGGATGCTCTTGCCACACAAGCATCTATCTTTCAAAGAACTCTGCAGGCCGTACTGAATAGGCATGCGCCGTATCCGAAATCTTCCTAGTGTTTGGAATACTGAATATGAACAGCATCCACCAAACAGCCGGGTTGGGTCGCCTGTCGGTTCGTTGTTGAACGCAGCGAGTATCTGAGGACGCTGTTGCTGGCGTGTGTGTTTACGCGTTGAACGTTATACTAGTATTGAGAATGTAAATGTATTTCGACTCGCTTCATGAGTCGCTCTGTTTCTTTGTGTGTGTTGTCCTTTGGTAATTTGGTAGTATTGCCGTTTACAGCTAGAATAAATAAATTCTAAGCTTTTTGACTAGAAAACAAAGGGATGCGGCGCTTCCACCGCATGTATGGACCGACCGCGCCTGCTGTACGGCTCACGTCGTATCTCGTGGCTCTAATAAAAAACGTTGCATATATAAAATGTAATAATGCTGTGCCAATACACCATCGAAATGTAGTGCCACAACACCATTTTTATTGTAATGTGCAACCGCTCATATTTGTACGCACTAAACTGCCGAAAAATTCAAACTGCGACGGTTGGACGGAGGGCAGCGGCAGCGGAGGTTGACTGCCATCTTGACCATACGCACTAGGCGGTTGCGGTTTAGTTCGCTGCCAGCCAGCCTTTGACGGCCGGCGTGGTCGAGGGGTAAGGCTCTTAAGCTCAGGTCCTTGGCTCTCGACTCCCAATCCGAAGGTCGCAGGTTCGAACCCGGCGTGCGCAAATACTAATAATAATACAGAAAATATGTATGTATATTCCACCTACTTACCTATATTTACCTGATATTGTAATTTAATTGAAGCACATATTTACTAGATAAACTATTATTTACTTTAAAAAATACAAGGCATTTAAAAAATGTATACAAGACGATTTACAAAAATTAGTTTAAAGAAATTATACAAGAATGTGGCAATTTCAATACATATTATCAAATTTCAAACAGTGCAATTACATTAGAAAAAAAAACACAGAAATTACTAAATAATTTTTTTTTATTAGCTGATCAGAAGGCACAAAGGTATAAAATAAAAATACATAGAAAGCAACAAACGTATTCAAAGAAAATATTTAAAAAAAATTATATATAGTTCCGTAAACAAGATTTACAATAACACACAGATGGTACAGGTAAAAATTCTTTTAATTTCTCTCAATACCAAGTCCAAGGCCAGTTATCCGATGGAGTTATATATGTGGGCGTGCAGGCGTCTTTCTTCGCAATTCACCCTGCCCCTCTTCCTTCATATCATCTGAAAAATAACATTTAAGAACAAATAAATCATAAGAAGCATATACTTTGTTTTGTTTATTTGTTTTTGTCTCTTTAATTTATATGTAGAGAAGCAAGATTTTTTCGTACATCTAGTAGGGAATATTGCATTTCAAAATCATCCCCTTCCCCCTATATTTATAACCTGCAGTTAATAATTTTTTGGCTGCGTTCCATAAGAATAAAACTCATCAATAACTTAAATGCGGAGTTATAATAGAATTGAATACAAGGTGCATTGTCCGTGGAGTAAGGCACTCAACTAGCAATCCGTGGATCGCGGGTTCAAGTCCCGGCATGCGCAAGAAAATTTTATTTGATTGGTAAAACAAGGAGCGTCCAACCCTGATGTTACCCTCGTAAACCACATTCCCCTATTGGACATTTTTTCCATCATTAAAGATAGATCCCGCAATATTTGGGCAGAGTATTAACATATTGCTATTCAATCCAAGAGAGCCTTCTACGCCTCAATACAGAGTATTATCTTATAACTGTGGTTTCAACAATTCTCTCATTTTTCCAAAAATTAAATTTCCTCACTTACTCAAATGAGAATCGGACATTGTTCCTTTCCTTCTCACCTTTATAAAATTCACGTCCATGACTCCCCTGATTAGACATTCTGTCTTCTAGAAGTGGGAACTATATTCACATATTTTGGTTGTCCCTCTCTAAACAAAAATCCTCTATTCTATCAAGCGTTATCCAAAATTACCTCCCCTCCATTCAACATCTATTCTCTTCTAAGTCTGAATCGACTCTAATCTTAATTATTATTTTGGAATTTGCCCATTGAAATAAAATTAATATTTTAATTCACCTTTCATTTCTCCATAATGTTAAACGATGGCCTAGAACACTTTTGAAGGGTAAAAGCCAGAAATGAAAGGAAAAAAAAAATTGTTCCAGATTAGAAGATACTCTCTGTATCGCCCTGGTATAGGTCCACCATTCAGAATTGAAACATTGCTTGAAATGGCTTTAGGCGTGTTTGGTGACCAGATCTGAATAGCCAGGAACTTCCCCACCGTCATCTTCCCCATCTCCTTCCCCTCCTCACTTCCTTCAGCCTCACAACATACTCCAATTGGGATGCCACAGTCTCACTGGCTCCATGCAGTTGGGAACAGTTGGGACTCTTGTGCGGTATTCACAATATTTTTTTTATTGTCTTTAAATTCAAGTCATTTTTGATCCTTTTTAAGAATCCGACTTTTCTCCGTGTTTGTCAAATTTTAATTTATAATGTAATAATCTCCCAATTTGGTTTTTCTGCTAACCATTTCTATATTTATGTTATCAATTTTTAGTTTTGCCTGCTCGTTTCCACCTTGGCTATCGACAATCAGAATCTTTGTATTCAAAACATTCAAATTTTGTTTTATTTTGGTTTAACCAAAAACTTACACAATTTAAGTCAAACTGAATTTTCTCAATGGCATCCTGTAATTTTTTAATGGCTATGTATAATAATGTATCATCAGCAAATAATTTAACAACACAATGCTTTAAAACTTTAACAATATCATTAATATATTGTAATATAATCAACAATATTGAACCCAAGAAAGAACCCTGTGGAACGCCTTTACTAGTACGATGTTATAACACCATATTTTGTTCTTTCGAAAGATTTTTTTACAATTATTATAAGCAATAATTATTAGCCTGAAACACTCATCCATATTGAAAAAACCTTCCGAGAAAAGATACATGTCGCCGACGGGACTCGAACCCGCACCCCTTTGATTGCCGGTCAAGAGCTCTACCATTAAGCTACGGCGGCTTATCTCATACCCGCCAAATGATTCAATATATACCTAGTGTTTCATTCAACAATTATTGCTTATTACATTTTTTCAATAATAATAATAGTTTTTTTACCGCTAATCTGAATATTTCTTAATTTTTTATTACTCTTTCACTATTAACTATTTCTACTTCTTCCTTGCACTGTCCCAACTCATTGCCTAGGTAAACTGTTGGGGTCGGCTCTCCTCGTTCTCAGGTTGTAGCTTCTTCGGTTCTGGGTATCGCTCTCTTCCAGGCCATTTCTTCTTAGGATTTTAGAGCATTGAGTCATCCAGGAGTTCTTTGGTCTTCCTCTAGATGACTGTCGATGAAGCTCCATAGACATTGCCTGCTTCACTGTGTGGTCTGGTGGTCTCCGTTTTATGTGACCATACCATCTCAACTGTCGTTCCTCTAGCTTATTGTTTATGTCCGTGACACCCAGGCTACCACGAATTCGTGAACTTTTAATTTTATCTTTTAGTGACACTCCTGCCGACCATCTAAGCATTCGCATTTCTGCTGATTCAAGTTGCCTGGTGTAGGAGTTGTACATGGTCCAGCATTCGGAGCCATACATTATCGCGGGTCTAACAATAGTCTGGTATACCTTTCCTTTTAGTTTTATAGGCATTTTTGTGTCACACAAGATTCCTTTTACGGATCTAAATTTACTCCATCCCACACCTATTCTGTGATTAACATCTGCTGCACATCCTCCATCTTTGTGGATGAGTGAGCCGAGATACTTAAATGTGTCACAGTTGGCTAATGTTACTCCATCCAGTTGCATCGAAGGAGTTACAGCATTTGTGTTTTCAAATGGCAAGTACAAATATTCAGTCTTTTTCCTGCTAATTTTTAGGCCATTATCCTCTAGGATTTTTCTCCACCTTTCCAGGCTATTTTGTAAGTCACAATGATTATCTGCTATCAGTACTATATCATCTGCAAAAAGCATAGTCTTGAGAATATTGTTGTTCATTTCTTGAATTGTTAGGTAATTCATGACCATTATGAATAGCAGGGGGCTGAGGACAGATCCTTGGTGTACCCCCACTTTAATTGGAAATGTTGGTGATGTCCCTGATGTGCATCTTACTTGTGTTTCTACATTTGTATGTACTCTCCATACAAGATATGTCATATCTTGTATGGAGAGCACATAACTTTCTGGTACGTTATGAAATCTCAATGCCGCCCATATCAGGCTTCGGGGTACCCTGTCAAATGCTTTTTCCAAGTCTATAAATACCATATGTACCACCATCACTATTAACTGTTTCAATTACATCAATTGTTATTATATAAGGGGGTTTCTCACACTCCTCCTAATAGTTTATCCACACTATAATAATAATTATAGATTTACGGTTTATTTATTTATTAAGTCGGAGTTTATAATTCGGTACTCGAACCTATGAATAGTGGCAATATATTGGATAAGTTGGCCAAGTTTTCTAACTATTGCGAGGATTTTATTTTTAATAATATTCATTATAGTATGGATAAGCCATTAGGAGGATGGTGAGACACCCCCTAAATCAAAAAAAAAAAACACTTTGTATTAAACCAGAAACTAATTATAATTAACATCAAACAGTTTTGCTGGAGTCAAATAATAAGACGGGGTTTTCCGTTATTCGTGAAAATAGTAATATTCGCATTTTTTTAATAAAAATTCACATTATCGCATACTTGATTAATTTTTTAAGTTTCTACTGGTAACTAATAATGTAAGAAACAATTACCTGGGCCCAGGAGGACATTGACAATTTCGTCAATACATATATCCGATTTGCTCATTATTATCTAAAAAAAAAAAACAAATTAATGAAGCACGTTTCAACACATAATTCTAACATTGCGATGAAATAGAACCTTGTTAGGTACAGTGGAAGACAAGACGGAGTCTGGAGGATATACCGCCACACGACCCTTTGTCTTGGCACACGCTCCATGCTTCATCAACATTCATGCATTGTCTCATTTATTTAATATTATTTATTTATTTTATATTACAGAAACAAACTACATTGGTTACAGTGATGAAACAATTTACAGTATACATATTTTCATAGGGGTCCTACAATGTGTTTCTTTGTAATGTATTATTTTTGTGGTATGTATATATAGTAATTACCGGATGATGTGCGTAGTGTATAGGTGCGTACTGTGTGTGGATGTGTGAGTATGTTTGTAGATGTGAAAAGTGGTGATCTGTGAGGGATCATTTATTGCATTGCGCATTTAACAGTTTATGTAATTGACATGTTGCTCCTTTTAGAGGGGGAGAGTGAATCTGAAATAGGCGATATTAGAGTTTAAATACATATTATAGAAGATATGAAGAGCACGATTAATTAACGAATTAGCTGCTGCATTTATTTTGTAATTAAACGTGTAGAATAGTGCTGTATGGCGTGCACGTTTCAAATGGATTAGTTAAAATTAATTAGGGATAGAAGATCGATTTTATTTTATTGCTTAAAATCCTATGTATAAACTTTAAATCAGCTACTGCTTCGCCGCCACTGTCGCAAAATTTGAAAAGTTTATTCAAAATTATTGTTAAATTTGAAGGTAAGATTTTTATAAATTTGGTTCTGAATACGTTCTACGCCATCGATGTACACTTTATACTGCGGGTTCCAAATTGGCGAAGCGAAGTACCCAATGTACTTCAAACCAATGCAAAATATAACATTGCGATTGTACGCAGTTTACTGAACACTTAACTTATTACATTTTATACAACCTATGAACTATTAAGTCAGGGCGCTTTTAACTATAAGTTTGCTATCTATATATAGGAAAACGCCAAGATCTTTATATCCCGTTTTAGAGATGGTAGGTTCATTATGAAGTGAATAAGAGTATATAGAGTGAAACCCTCTTAAGAAGTTTTCCAAGGGACCGGAAAAAAAAACTTCTTAGGTGGGAAAACCTTATAAGTGGGAAAAATTGGGCCATTTGGTCTTCAAGGGACCGAAAAAACCAAAACTTCTTAAGCAGGAAAACATCTTAAGCGAGAACTTCTTAAGAGGGTTTCACTACTTAAATATATTTTTATTCACTCCACCATGTATAATCATATATAAAAATCTTGGCATTTAACTTGATAGGAAACTCATTTTTAATGAGCACATTGACTCAGTCGTTCATACATATTCTTCATATTGTTTCACAATAAGTCTAATAGTAAATTGAGTTGTTTTAAATTTAAAAATAAGCTAGTCCTTTCTTCTCTCCAAATATTAAACCAACAGAACTTTAAAATGATTTACATTAGTAGCATCGTTGACATTTTGTGGAAGATTGTTTCATGTGTCCATTACTCGCAAGGAAGTATTTTCTAGGGTTGGATGCAAAAGGTGTTTTGTTTGGATGTCCACGGAGATTTATATTTTTGTTGGTGGTAAAGATTTCTTGGGTGCCAGGGCAACTATAATGTAATAATATGATCCTCTTAGTTGTTCTATGTGTTCCTCGGGCATTACCGACTTCTTCTACCATTCGGTTTCACGCCGTATATTAATGTCTAAACCATCTAAATTGTCCTTTCTTAACTTTATTCATTGCGTTTACATCAACCTGCATTCTATTCTGATATTCACATTTATAACACGGTCCTACATGATTTTACCACATGCTCACCTCAGGGATGTCTTCTTTACAGCATACAGTTTACTTTCATCCTTCCTCTGCCTGTTCCATACCTCCCTGCCATACATCAGGTTTGGTATCAGCATTGGTGACCTGTTCCATACCTCCCTGCAATACATCAGGTTTGGTATCACCATTTGTAACCTGTTTTCAGTCCTCCATTAATGGAGTTTCCAGCATTCACTCTTATTTTTGTCCTTTCAGCATGTCCATCTCCCTTGAATGTATTTTCAAAATACTCTGTAACTCAAACATGTAAATACTTAAAAATAAGTACCCTAATATTTTTAATGTCTCTTGCATCCTGCGATGAATCTTCACGATTGAGTTCAACAGTGACACGCTCTATACCATTATAATGATTCAGTATGTTTTGAATGCACTCTCGAGCTCGCCTCGTCTCTTCCTTCGCAGCGCCGGAGATCTAGAAATACACAATATTGTTCAAATATAGGTGATATTGTACAAATTATATAGATGGGCAGGATAATATTAAAATATACATTCTTAATTAACCGTTTGCAATTTTAGAAGGGATCGGCATCCTTAAAAGTCATTCCAATCTCTCGGCACGAACTGTCAATAACATGTTCAATGACATAATTTCATCTAAATGGCCCAACTTTTCTCTTTTATTTACTGATGGATTCAAATCTCCCGACTCTCCTAACTGTGGTATAGGTATCAACGTTTACCACAATAATTCCAATGACAGAATTTTTCATTCAATTTCAAATCAATTTTCAATATTTTCAGCTGAGTGCATTGCAATAACAGAATCTCTCAAATATATAATCAAAAATAATGTTGAACATTCCCTTGTTCTCTCTGACTCTCTCAGTTCCCTTCAAAAACTTAAATCCAGTCCTCTTCTTCATTCTGATGATCACTTTGTAAGTCTTATTCGAGTGCTGATAGCCTCCATTCAAAGTTCTGAAAAAACCGTAACCCTGATTTGGATTCCTGGACATGTTGGCATAATGGGTAATGACATTGCGGATGCCTTGGCAAAACAAGGAGCGTCCAACCCTGTTGTTACCCTCGTAAACCACATTCCCCTATCTGACATTTTTCTATCATCAAAGACAGATCCCGTAATATTTGGGCAGAGTATTGGCACATTGCTAGTCAATCCAAGGGAGCCTTCCATGCTTCAATACAAAGGGCTATCCCATCAAAACCATGGTTTCAACAATTCCCCAATTTTTCCAAAAAAGAAATTTCCTCACTTATTCGAATGAGAATTGGACATTGTTCTGTTCCTTCTCACCTTTTTAAAATTCACGTCCTTGACTCCCCAGATTGTACATTCTGTGGTCTAGAAGTGGGAACTTTAGACCACATATTTTTTGGCTGTCTTCTCTAAACAAGTATCCTCTCTTCTATCAGGCCTTGTCAAAAATTGCTTCGCCTCAATTCAATATCTCATCTCATCTCTTCTAAGTCTGAACTCGACTCCAATCTTCATTATAATTTTGAAATTTGTCCATTTAAATAAAATTAATATTTAAATTCGCCTTTCATTTCTCCATAATTTTAAAATGATGGCTTAGAACACCCTTGAAGGGTGAAAGCCAGAAATATTTATAAAAAAATTAACCGATTGCACTTTGTAGGTCTGCCATGAAAAGATAAGAGACATTACAAACCCGACTCATTGCTCTCAAGTCTGCTGTAGTAGAGTAGAGTCCAAGAACGCTTTTCAAATACGATATCATTGTTGTTGATCAAATACGATATTTAAGTTGGGAGAGGATTTCGGATGCTGAATCACACAGGCTTAAGATCGATTGACTAGCGGCTGAGAATAAAAGTTTAAAAATGCTTGCAACTGTACAGGAAGATTCCAATGAGAAAGATCAATTATTCCCCGTATCAAATTTTTTAAATAAAAAATTTAATATCGATTTATTTCATTAAAACTTGCTTTAATATATCTCTACATTCAAGTAAGCAATAAAAATGCTCAAAACGCACGATGATAAATTATTAAATATCGTATACTTCTTCTAAGTATTTTTTGATCTTAAGTATTTATGATTTTTCAATAATATTTAATATCGATTTATTTCATTAAAAACTTGCTCTGTATAATTGCAAGATTTTTTAAACATTTATTCTCAGCCGCTGGTCAGTGGCTCTTAAATGTAGATTCATTCATTCAAAAAAATGTGTGTCCTTGCAAGAGTAACCATCAAAAAAATGTGTGTCCTTGAAGGAGTAACCATCTGTTACTTATTTATAACAGGGCGGGTACGTGGTGGATAACCTCCAATATCTAGAGATATGGATAAATAAACTACTTACTTTTCTCCTTATATTTCTGACTATAGATGTTCCAGAGAGGCCATAGTATGCAAATATCTGTAAAAAAAACATACTAATAAAAGTAAATTCTCAGTGTTGTTAACCCCTTAGGCTAATTTGTTCGCTCTTGGGAAGAACTCATATAGGTCTCAGAGACATTGTTGTGTCTTCCTCAAGCTTTATATTCAAATCAATAAGATAACCACAACATAATTAAAATGTACACCTTTATAAAACCAAAATTCCGACCGCAACCGCAATTTAAAATATTTTTACGATATTTTGGGAATTTTTTATTAATTATGTCATGAAATGACAAAAAAATGGGGTGACGATAATGTTTATAATACATTTGTCTAATAAAATATGTGTGTTTTTAATTTTTTCATTATCAGTGATTTTAGTTGGAAAAAACGTAAGGTAAGTAAGGTCACCCATTTTTTTTTTTTCACACTTTTTTATTGTTTTCAAATTTTTTTATATTTTAAATTATATGTTTATTTCAAATTACAAATTTTGAAAGTGTATTTTATCACCATACAAAAACAGTTTTTAGTTTTCGGATATGTTCAGAAATATTTTATTTATTTGGATTTTATTCCGACAAAATATGCTTGAAGCCTAGGAAGTTAACACAAAAATAATAAAATTACAAAAAAATAATCGCACATTGTTTATAGATATCCTATCAAATATAATTTTTGAAATGACTTGATAACCTCCGTGGCCAAGCGGTTAAGCGGTGAATTTCAGAATGCTTCCGAGGTGTTTTAAATCTGCTGTACATTACTTATTTCTGAAGTTGTCGTAAAAAGAAAAAGCATTTTAAACTAGATAAGTTATCAGTCAGAACCTAAGCAAATATATAAATAAAGAAAATTCTCACTGATGTTAAAATCATGGCTATTGGGGAGTAACCTGATGTACTAAGATGATATTTTGCTCACTCTTATGTTATTCTTTAAATAAATACAATGTTCTCCCTGATCGTGTATATCTGCGTGTATATATGGTTAAATTATTTTTTTTTACATTAACACCACACAGGAGGCCCAGAGGAAAATAAATTCCCTAAGGGCCTATGTCATCTTTGAAGATGCTGTGAGGATGGTCTTTTTGAGGAGAGGAAGGAGTGAATGTGGGTCTTGAAGAGACCCATGTTGTAGGAAGGAGGAAACACAGAGGCCGGCAAATCGTTCCACAGTTATTATTTGCTATCACCATGTACTTAATTTAGTATTGTATTGCATTCTAAAGTGTGACGAAGCCGCCACATGCCGCTGCACTTTAAATAGGCATATTTTTTTTTTAAATAAACTACCCCTAAACTTAATTCAACGTTACCTAACCTAACCTAACCTAACCTAATTAATAGTACATTGATTTTAATTCGTCCTAAATATACTCAACTATTTATTTATTCAGAACATGAAAAATTGTATAGTGCAACCTTTAGTTAGTACCTTCCTCGAATATGAGTGATTTTTGCCATATAGCAATCTTATTTATCGATTGGTATCATGGAAATAGTGGAAATTGTTCAGCATTTTTTTAATGCAAAATAATGTAATACGAAATGTCAGCAGTAACGAGAAATTACGTACAATTTTTTTTTTATGAAATGTAAATTTAAATACATATTTTTCCACGGTCCCCACTGAAACCGATGTTTTTTGTAATAACTAAGTTTTTCAAAATCTGTGCCTATTAAAATTGTGGCAGCTTGTTCACAAATTAATTTATTTTCCTATTTTACACTATTTTTCACCATAACAATACTGTTTCTGTATTATTTTCAACTTAAGTATGACACTATGTTTGTAGGTTTGTATGTATATAGTACTACGCTAATTCGTTTATGATTATTTCATTTATTGTTGTAATCTTCGACCAAGTTTCGTCAATGGTTGTAATAGTATTTTCTGTAGAACTAATCCCCTGCTGACAAGCTATTTAAGCTTAGCGGGTATAAATTCCCATTGAATGCCATTTTTATGCAATAAAAAACATAAAATAAACTAATTACGTTATGTAGAAACATTCATATGTTATATTAATAATTTTTAAAGTATCATTAATGAAACAAGCAACTTACAGACAACCCAATGAACGGTGACAGGGGCAAGGAATAACTTATAACCCGTGAACAGCAACACGCAGTGAAACACCTCAGACACTTCAAAACTCTGACCGTCCACACCTTCTCCAGATCAATTGGTAAATAGTCTAAAACGGTAAAACATCCCAAACTTAACACAACGAATGAGCTAAAAACTCCAAGCTTCCCCATTGTAAAGAAATGTATATTTTTTAACAATGCAATAACCCTGTAAAAATCTCAAAACTGTTAGATAGATAATTGTTTTCATTCAAAATCTATTTTCAAAATTTCTTCAATGCGGTAGGTACATAAATGAACCAACACTGGTAGGTACTTAATAAATGTTAATAGGTAAATAAAAGTACCTGCTCATTTTGGGAAAATCTTTTTGCACATCTCACCATACACAATCTCTGGAACGGTGAACTTTGGCGTCATTAAATTTGTGAACTTCATTGTACAGCTCTCATTAGATGTATAGTCTCAAAGTAAAATAAAGGAAATAATTAATTTCAATAAATATTGCTGTTTTTGAGCAGGTATTTTATTTATGATTTTTAATCAAATAGGAATTTTCAGGTGCGTTTTTTTAACAGCAATAATAAAAATAGTAATAACAATAATAATTGGATAAAGCACCGTTTTTGTAAAAAAAATCACCTTGAGTGCGCTGCGTAATCAATATATATTATAAAAGTAAGTGTTCAATGTGCGTGTCTCTAAAACTCGGAAACGAGTCCCGGTACGATCAAGGGATTTTTATGGTGTTGTAGCCCTCTATCCCCCATCCATGAAGAAGGTTCCCGTTTTTACCTGAAGGGCGTGCTTTTGAAGATATAAGGGCTGGAAGTTTCGCCCTCTAAAAATTTCTAGAACAGTCCAGAATATTTGAGAGTATTCGAGAGCACTCCACAACATTCCAGATCATCCTTGAACATTCTGGGATGTTGTGGAACGTTCCAGAATATCCCAGATTATTGTGGAAAATTCCAGGACACACTCGAACGTTGTGGAATATTCTGGAAGATTGTGGACCATTCGAAGCCTTTTTTGTATGGGTGGTTAGAGGGCTACTCTCCCTGAACAAAGCCGGGTACCCCATCTAGTATTACATAAAACGGAGACTGACCAATGAAAAATAACAAATTGCTTTATTTGATATTTTAATATTTGACGTGGTTGTTATTGATTTTTTTTGTTAATAGAAAGAACCAACCCACATAATTTGGAAAATTGTAAAAGCGGAAAATCTGGTAAATCTTCATCACATAGGGAATCCCAAAAAAAAATTTTTTTTCAATCTGAGCATTTTGAATTTATTTACTATTTTCAATTATTTGGCAACTAAAGAATTGAAAACTTTTGGATTTGAGTCTGCACTTCGACGCATTTTAAAAGGTATTAAGCGGGCGACATACGCGAAGCTCACATCAAAAGATACTGCGTTATAAAGTATCTTTTCTACCGACACACTACGCTATAAAATATTTCTTCCCACGGCAGGAGAAGGGGTCAGTTGAAATCGCAAGCGGTCGAGAGAATATCATTTCTTTGTACTGGATATGTCGGTAACTTGACGGCTCCGTGCATGCTCCGTGTATTCAAAATGACCCCCACTCCTGTTTACGGCGAAGGGGGGGGTCGCATAATTTTTCTGATATCGCGACGGTAGCGAATACGAAAAATACTACCGGTTAGCGAAGATTCAAACCACGCTTATAACACATGATCTTTTTACGTCTGGCGGGTCTCATGGGATTGTATGGCGAGCGCTATTGTGTTATAAATATCTTTTTGATGTGAGCTGCGAGTCTGTCGCTACCTTTAAACAGTTGATATTAACCACATAGCATTTTTTTTTTCAAATTTAACCTAAAATTCCAACTTGGACTTGATTTACTCGTAATCGAAAGTTCAAATCAACTTATGATACAAAAACTACTCTAAATGTGGTATAGATTCTCCTTCAGATCTTGATTCTATGATCTGATGATTCACAAGTTTCCTGCTTGTACAATGAGTTTCCGAACTTTTTGTGACCTCACAAAGCAGAAACGTTTAATCAAATTTACTTATGAATTATGCAAATACGAACAAAGACATGATGTATCAAAATCATTACTATATAACTCTGTAAATTTATTATCTGTTCGTGCTATATTGTGGATCAAAATTGCGAATCAGCATACATCTCAATCTGAATATATGTAATAAAATAGTGGTACATGTTCATAATACAAGACTAACTGCAAACGACTTGTTATTCCCAGATACCTAAATAAATACGGTCAAAGAACTCTAGAATACCTCGTATCAATAATTTATAACATGTTACCCAATTCAATAAAAAGCTGTGAATTGACTTTCAAAAGGAAATGTATGCTAAAAAAATGGTTATGCGAAAGAATTTTTTTGTACTAACCTACATTTTTCTAAATTTCGTTTTTAATGTTTTTTCCATTACAATTTTTTTCTTTTTCTTTCTTTCGTTTTTCCTCTGCTCTTTATTTTATATATGTAAAAATATGTGTATATATGTATATATAATGTAATAATGTGTATATTTTATGTACCTGTTTAAATTTTAAAGTAATTGTTAAAAGAACCCGTTGACAAACTGATATAAATTAGTTTAACGGGACTTAATGTTGAATTATGTAAAAAAATAATGTTAAATAAAAAAAAAATAAAAAATTAATAAAAACAACTAAATAATAATAAGTGATAGTAATAAACCATATGAACTCAAACGTTTGAGTTGCGACCCACCTTTATAATAAATAATAAGCCTCGTTAAGACTTTTTAGTTTTAGTCGATCAACTTTGTTGATTGTGCTCGTTGTTTCTAATATTGTAATAAGACTAATAAGCGTTTACAATGCATCCCAACGTTACATACCCAATATGGTCCAGTGGTGTTGAGAGGGCGGCTACAGACTTCAACCTGATGCTCTACACCGTCAGGGGATAGTATCACCTATGGCAGTGAATTATCTGGAAAACTCGTTCAAAGAGACTACCTTAATTGACGACTGAAATTATTATGAAGTGAATGTTTTATCCAGTGAGAACAAATACTGCACCCTTACTTTTTGCAAAAAATTCAAATCAAGATTTGAAGCATTTGTTTCATTTCATAAAATAATAAGTAAGTACGTACAAACATACATTATCATTTTTAATATGCTCAGATGATTTTGGCATGTAGAGCGGATGAAGAGATGAGAACAGATAAAGAATGCAATCTCTTTATGTGATTATATAAAATAATAAAAACAAAATGTAAATGTATTAACATTTAATATAAGAAAATAATAATAATAATAAAATAATAATAACTGTGAACTCTTGCATTTAATTAATCTACATGTACCTACACGAACTACTAGACAAACATTAACATTTTATATACACACATCTCATTCTAACTATAAATTGCATTCCCCAATACAACGATTACATAGTCTTGGTAACCAATATTTAAACAATATTGATGTATTTGACAATAATTTAAATTTGGCAAACTTTAAACGCCGTATGTGCGAACTATTTTTACTTAATTCATAAACTATTGTAAATACCAATTTTATACATTTTTATTAATTCCTATTATTATTGATTTGGAGGATATTGGCAGGCTATCTATTTTTACTTTATTTATATTCTGTATTACCTACAATTTGTCAACTCATATTTTATCTAACCTATATTATGTGTCTTTATATTTTCTGTTACTTACCTTTATTTTATTCACTTCTAACTCTTCACTGTAATTAATCGAAACATGTATTGCTTTATGTATGTAAAAGCCCTATGGGCGTTTAAATATAAAAATATAAATAAATAAATAAATTATACATATATACACTTTTTTTAATGAACATAATTATTTATTAATTTTCAACGGCCTGATAAGTGAATAACATGATAAGGGTATAAATACAGTGTTATAATTTAATACAATGTTTAAATAAGAAGGATAAACTTATAGAAATGAACATTATAAAAATGGTAGGTATAAGGCTAGCTTTACACTTGTAAGTTTTTTCGTAAGTTTACGACTTCTGACCGATGGGCATATTGCATTTTGAAAATCCAATGTGCCCATTGGCCAGAAGTCGTAAGTGTAAAGCTAGCCTAAAGGTAGGTGAAAATGAAAAAGTTTTACCTTACAATAAAACAATATTATGTATTTGGCTTTATTTAAAACCTATAAAGTGAGATAAACATTACCATTTTGCAGCCAAATCGACGTTTCTTACAAATATTTGTGTGCGATTCTCGGTTTAAATCTCCCGCCAATGTCACCTGGCAGTGCCAATTGTATCCGTCAGGCGGCATACTAGTAGGGGACGCTATAACTGACGCGTCAGGCAGCCCTTGCCTAGGTTTTAAATAAAGCTAAGTACATAATATAAGTTTTATTGTAAGGTAAAACTCTTTCATTATGTAGTCATTATGTGTTACGCATAGGCTTTATTTAAAACCTATAAAGTGAGATATTGTTTGTTATCGCCTGGTGACATGATGCTAATGTGAATCAAATATAAAATTTATATGCTAGAAATAGGGAAAAAGATTTCCAGAAATCAGCTAACCAGTTATAGGGGTTGAAGAAGGCCAGCAGATGGGTCGGTGTTGATTCGGCCAGCCGATTCCTCAATTTCCCTTCTATAGAACCTGGCAAAAGTATTAGGACTTCTCCAGTTGCCTTGCGACAGTATATCATCCAGTCTATACTTTTGCAACCAGTTCAGGGATGCCACCGCTGAACGGATGCTACCAGGTGGATCTTCTATGCTGGCATCCCTGAGGACTGTCCTAATCCAACCCGCAATTACTGCCCTGGAGGCCGCCTTCACCGTCCCACAAGTTGTAATGAACAGACAGGGTATTATCACCTGCGCTCTCCGTTCCTTTGCCAGTCTCAGAGCGAGTCAGTCTCCACCCTGATTGCTGCCAGTCTGCCGAATCTGTCATGGCACCAAACACTGGTTAAATGGAGATGTCACTGTCTACTGACAATCATTCCGCTGTCTGAGATTGTGGGCTCTCAAAAGCCAAATCTCCAGAGTGAAGGACTCCACTTGAGGAGGAGGGTTGTTGGTCCTGGTGTCTATCAGTGCTTCTCCTAAATTGTGAATTGTAAGAGGTGGACCCAAGGCCCGACACTTCAGATCTGCTCTCCAAAATGCCCTCTCCCAACGAGGAGCCACTACCAGGTATAATCCTCTTGCTCTGTTCAGGTGGCAAAGAACCCTCGGCATGAGGCATGGGGGAGGGAAGATCCAAGCCAGCTGTTAGTCCCAGTCCCTGCTCCAAGCGTTGTGGTAGTCTGCACTGTCGTCCTGAAAATCAAGAGAAACATACCTCTGAACCACGTGTGCTGTCCTAGAGGCAAATGGGTCTATCTCGGGTCGTCCTCATTTTCTGAATGCTACTTCTGTAAAAGAGGGTAGTAAGTACCATTCGGGTACCGCACGATGACGAGATAGACAGTCCGCTACTTCATTGAAATGACCTGGTAAGTATTGTGCCGTCATGGAGATAGAGTGTTCATCCAAAACATCTAGCACTAGTCAGGGTACAGCTCAGGAGTTGAGTTGACCTAGTACCACCCTCCTTGCGGAGGTAAGATACAAAGGATCTGTTATCCGACTGGATCAGAAGACCCGAGCCGGATAGCTCAAGCGCGTAAGGAGACAAGGCAGCCAACACGGCGAGCATCTCCTTTAGATTGGAGTGAAGATTCAGTTGATCTTCAGTCATGCTTCAGTCCATACACCACTGAGAATTAGTTATTCGTCGTCCATATTTAACGCGGGTGGCATTCATAGACTTTCAAATAACTTCTAATGGTTAGTGGTTTATTTATGTTCTAAGTTCTAAACGACGAAACGGTTCATGCTGGTTCAATACTTTTGTTAAAATATTTTTTTACTAAAATTAATATTTTTTATATGTGTCGATACGGTTACGATCATGGTATGATACGTTGTAGCGGGCGAGTCCTTACATAAGTCTGGAATTCTGGAATTGTCTGGAATTTTCCTTCTGACAGTTCTAGAAGTAAACAATAACAAACAAAAAACTTCGAGAAAAGAGACATTTCTCTATGGTTCTAGAGACGACGCGATATCTCTGGTAGCTGGCATGTCGGGGCTTGCCAACTGATGATAAGCGAACCTAGAATTTAATGATCGTACAAATGAAAACAGCTACACAATTATAAATAATAATATGTTTGTTTTCATTTAATTATCAACATGTATTAATACTCTATTTTTCACCGACAATTTCATTGTTATGACGTCTTAACGTGAATAAATAATAAAGCATAAGTATTGATATATATATCATATTGATCATTTTTTGAGACGTGTTGTTAACGTGAAATAAAAAGGAGCTATTAGTTTTTAATGTGGAGCAACCACTGACGTATTGCAACACCAACAGTTTTACATCAGAATATTCGGAAGAAAGTGCAGCTGTTATGTTGACACAAACTTAACTGGATAAATCCCAAGGAGTTACATCAAACTATTTCTATTTTAAATAAAACAAACACTTAGTATTTAACCACGTATATTTATTATTTGATATTGTTTTTATAATATTTATATAAACAATTTTTAATTTAACCTTCGATTATTCACGTAAATATATCTGTTTAAACTTGATCCGTAACTCATTGGTCTTGATAGTTTAAATTTTTTGGATGATGCTAATAGCCACGCTATGGTGTTTGCTTACGTATATGGGCCGGTATATCACTAGCTTTTTATGATCGCTATGAGAGAGATTTACGTCCGTCAAGTTGCTCTCTGGTAGGAGCCCTGAAAAGACAAGCATACTAAAAGGTACTGAAATACCGGCCGTATACCATGTTGGTGTGCTTTCATTAGGCCTTACAGTCTATAGTATGTGTTTTCCTTAAAGCAGATTTCTTGGCTATAACTTACTCCCAAGTAAGCACCTTGTCTCATTTTAGTACACTATCCCAACTCGTGTTATTATTTGTTTCAAATTCAATTTACATTAATGCCACCCTGCCACGGCTTCTTGTGTAATTTTCATGATAAATTCGTGTAGTTCCATAAATAGAAATGCGAAATTAATGCGAATGCATGTAAAAGAAAAAAAATCTAATTCAGGCCAATCGATTAATTAAAAAAAAAACTAAATAACTCTAGAAAATCTTTATAAAAAATTTGATGTCCCAAATATGATATTAAACCTACATAAATAAAAAAAACTTTTGATTAAGCCTTTGTCTTAAGAATATAACGAGAATGTAACTTAGTACAACAACAAAAAATTTAAAAAAATATTTGCTATGACTTAAATAACTACACGCAATTACTGAGGTTGCAATTGAGTAAGACTAGGGTTATAACTTATAACAACACTTATATTAACTGAGATGAATTGCAAAAAAATATATTCGGATCTGAGGTCAATATTTGTCCCAAATTAAAAAGAAAAATACAATTTGCTTACTGATTTAGAAACAAAAGATAATAATATTTGTTTTCAATGAGAATAAATAGCAGCCTTACCTAAGAATTTGGGTGAAAAAATGTTTACGAGCCCTAAGGTTTGGAAATTACTCGAATATTCTCGCAGCTATTGATTGGCGGAACGTTCTAGAAGGCGACCAATAGCGGCCCGGCTATATAAGCAGCCGCTCTCGGCGGGAACAACAGTTTCATTTGAAATACAGACAGAGCAATATCAAGAGGAAAGTTGTATTCCTGTTCAGCGACCTGCTATCAACAAAATATTACGAGAGCACAGAGTGAATTCAAGTTATTCAAGGAAGATTTACGAGAGAGTTATAAGAAGAAGAATAAATACAAAGCGAAAAGTGAGGAGGAAAAATATAAAAATATACTCTTAACTTGGCAGTTGACCAGAAGAGAAGAGAGAAAAGAGGAGACAAATTATTCAGAAAATAGCTTTCACAAGAAAGAAAGAAGAGAAAAGTAAAAATGGTGGCAATCGGAATCGACCTGGGGACGACGTACTCTTGCGTGGGAGTCTGGCAGCAAGGGAAGGTGGAGATCATCGCTAACGATCAGGGCAACAGGACCACGCCCTCATACGTGGCGTTCACGGACAGCGAGCGGCTGGTGGGGGACGCTGCCAAGAACCAGGTGGCTATGAACCCTGGCAACACAGTGTTTGACGCCAAGCGACTGATCGGCCGCAAGTTCACCGATCCCAAGCTGCAAAGTGACATGAAGCATTGGCCCTTCCGCGTGGTACCTGCAGGCGACAAGGCGGCCGTGCGCGTGCAGCACAAGGGTGAGGAGCGCCAGTTCTCTCCCGAGGAGATCAGCTCCATGGTGCTGGCCAAGATGAAGGAGACTGCCGAGGCTTACCTGGGCTGCAGCGTTAAGGACGCGGTGGTCACCGTGCCCGCCTACTTTAACGACTCCCAGCGCCAGGCCACCAAGGATGCCGCCGTTATCGCCGGAATCAACGTGCTGCGCATCATCAACGAGCCCACGGCGGCAGCGCTGGCATACGGGCTGGATAAGAACCTGGCGGGAGAGCGGAACGTCCTCATCTTTGATCTGGGCGGTGGAACTTTCGACGTGTCCATTTTGAGCATCGACGAGGGTTCCCTGTTCGAGGTTCGGGCCACGGCTGGGGACACGCACCTGGGAGGCGAGGACTTCGACAACCGGCTGGTGAACCATCTGGCTGAAGAGTTCCAGCGCAAGTACAAGAAGGACCTACGCGGCAATGCCCGTGCGCTTAGGCGCCTGCGCACAGCCGCAGAGAGGGCCAAGAGAACGCTGTCCTCCAGCACGGAGGCGACCCTGGAGATCGACGCTCTCTACGAGGGTATGGACTTTCTCACCAAGGTGACCCGAGCGCGCTTCGAGGAGCTGTGTGCGGACCTCTTCCGCGGCACGCTGGAGCCCGTGGAGAAGGCGCTGAGAGACGCCAAGATGGACAAGGGCTCCATCCATGACGTGGTGCTCGTGGGCGGCTCCACCCGCATCCCCAAGATACAGAGCCTGCTGCAGAACTTCTTCAACGGCAAGCAGCTCAATCTATCCATCAACCCCGACGAGGCCGTGGCGTACGGTGCGGCGGTGCAAGCAGCCATCCTCAGCGGCGAACAGGACTCCAAGATTCGCGACGTGCTTCTAGTGGACGTAACCCCGCTATCCCTCGGCATCGAGACGGCCGGAGGAGTGATGACCAAGCTGGTTGAGCGCAACGCCCGCATCCCTTGCAAACAGACGCAGACCTTCACCACCTACTCCGATAACCAGCCCGGTGTCACGGTGCAGGTGTTTGAAGGTGAGCGCGCCATGACCAAGGACAATAACTTACTCGGCACCTTCGAGTTGTCAGGCATCCCGCCCGCACCCAGAGGCGTGCCTAAGATCGAGGTCTCTTTCGATCTGGACGCTAACGGCATCCTGAATGTGTCTGCCAAGGAGATGGCAGGAGGCAAGAGCAGCAAGATAACCATCAAGAATGACAAGGGTCGGCTGTCGCAGAAAGACATCGAACGCATGCTGGACGAGGCGGAGAAGTTCCGCGCGGAGGACGAGGCACAACGAAAGACGATGGAAGCGCGTAACAAGCTGGAGGGATACGTGTTCGGGGTGAAGCAGGCTGCAGAAGAGCAACCTCTGTCGGCCGAGGACAAGCAAACAGCTCTGGCGGCGTGCCAAGAGGCTATCCGCTGGCTGGATGCCAACACGCTGGCCAGCGAGGAGGAGTACCGACACCGGCTGGAGGAGCTGACCAAGGTGTGCACCCCCATCATGACCAGGCTGCACCAGCAGCAGACTGGCGCTCCACCCTCCAGCTGCGCCCAGCAGGCAGGCCGGACTCACTCCCAAACCGGCCCCACCGTGGAGGAGGTGGACTAACTCTCATTACTTACTTCACTAACTCGATAAATGGTGTACAAGGGAGCGTGCAAATGATGAACTGTAAATCTGCATTTATTCTGTTATGTTTTGTGAACATCTCGCTATGAAGCTAGTCTAATAAGCCTGTGCTTTGTTTAATGTACATTAATAATATTATGGTCTGATTAGGTTAAGTAATGTCACGCATTTACTTGTTAAATTAGTTATTTATTTTAGTTGTAAGTTATATATATTGTATATAAATAAATACAAATCATTTTTATAATCTCTTCTTTCAATATCATCACCCCAGTTCCATATTATAGCCTTTCTCAAACAACGGTGTTCCAAAGCTAGTGAAACAAACGGGAATAGTAGGTACATCGCAGATAACCCAAAAGACGTTTTTTTTTTTAATCGGTTTGGGCATTTTGATTTTGTTCTTAATTTTTTTTCGTAAACTGAGGGATGAGAAACTATGATGACGTTTGATCTTTTTGATATACGAAAGCGAATGCTCAAATTTGAAAAAAAAATACACTTCAGATTCGACTCCAAATGTGATGTAGATTTACCAATTTCCCTCTTGTAGCACTAGTTTTAGAAAAAGTATTATAGTAGAAAAAAAAGACAATACTAAATATTTTTTTAAATAATCTGAAGGCACTGAAATATATAATACATGGAAAACCAAGCAATAAAGGAATCCTTATAATTTTCTTAAATAATTAATAATTGCGTTGCAAGTTGCAAGCAATAAGATGTTCTGGGCGAACGGAATTGTCTCTATAGATACGATGACAGTTATTATTTGACATGAGCATGCTCTTTAAAGAGCATGTGTGTTCAATTGTTGGCTTTGAGCATGCTCATTCATTAGAAAGCTCAAGCCAAGTCTGTTCATTTATTAGCAAATGTGTACAGTTGTGTGAGCCGGCTTGTAATAAGCAAATGTGTCAGTACCATAAATAAACCATTACCGTCAGTACCATACTGCTCCCGATGCGATATTTGAAAAGTTATATGACCCCCCCCTCTGCCGTATACAGAAGAGGGGGTCATTTTCATTAAGAAGCCGCCGTGCTCAAGCAGCTGTCAGCCGTCAAGTTGACAGATCCAATACAAATAAATGGTATTTCGCGACCGCTTCCGAATTCAACTGCCCCCTCTCCTGCCGTAGGAAGAAATATACTATAACATAGTGTGTCGGTAGAAAAAATATTGTGTTATAAGTATCTTTTGATGTGAACTTCGCGTCTGTCTGTATAAATGAAATAAAAAAACTTGTAGTTGGTTGACTGTAGGTTATGTTGGTGTTACTTCATCATTTTAATGATTTCCTCATTTTCGTGTTTTGTAGCCATATTTAGATGTCGATTTTAAACTTTTTTAATCTCCATCGTGTTTTTAATTTCATTTGGAAGGGCATTATATAGATTGTCCGGGGGTAAAGTGCATTAACTTCAGGAGGTGATTCTACATAATGGTAGGAGTAAAAATGATTAACAACTTTTTCCGAAATTCCAACTATTTTTTTCCATTTAAGGGGACTTACCTATTGAAAATCCTTAGTGTATAGGTACAAACTAGGGATGTTACGAACATTCGCATTCGCATATGCGAATAATTCGCATCATTTTAAACATTCGCATCGACATTCGCATTCGCAACAATCGATGCGAATGTTTAGCGAATGTGAATGTGTGCAGATCATGTCGTGACTCGCCCACTGTCCACGTGTCTTTTGTTTTCTGTCTAAGCAGTTTAAGTCTGTCTAAGCAGAGTAACCAGGATGGTAAACGGAATTCAGCTTCAGGTGCTAAAGGTTGAGGACTTCAACAAGCAACATTAATAAGCCTTCGACAAATTCTGTTAAAACTCTTATAAGCAATCTGGCAGGAATCCTAGATTCCTCAAGTGATAGCGAAAACTCCGACGGTGCAGAATCCGGAGACACTATGAGCTGTGAAATCAAAGCTCAATTGAAGGCATATCTTAAAGAAAAACGAGCCTCTCTTGATGACAACCCCTTGGACTGGTGGAAAACTAAATTGAAATACGACAAATTGACAGATCTGGCTCGTAAATATCTGACCGCTCCACCGGCCAGAGTTCCGAGTGAACAATTGTTCAGTGCAGCCGGCCTTATACACGAGCCCCTTAGAAATCGCCTCATGCGAGAAAAGGTTGCAGAATTGCTTTTTCTGAAATATAATATGCCTCTTTTGAACTTCGATTATTAAATTGCTTAATTACGATTATAACTTACAGTATAAGAATTGATTTATTGTTTTTATTTTTTTATTAAAACGATGATTAATGTTGACTAAAAAAATTTTTTATATGATTCCTTAACATTCGCATTCGCACTCTGAACATTCGCTTTCGCGAATGTGAAAAATATCACATTCGTAACATCCCTAGTACAAACTTAACTGATAAATTTGCTGAGATTCTGCCAGGTGTGATTGTGGCAACGATGGATTGACCGGTATCGTAGCAGCAGAAAATAATAATGCCGGCCGCACATGCCAGATTTATTTTATCTTTTTACCAAAAAAAGGACCCCTAAAAGTTGGAATTTAAAAAAATGTTATTTATCTTTTTTACTTATATGATCATGTAGAATCACCTCCCGAAGTTAATGAACTTTACCACCGGAAAACTTATATAATTTTGTAGCAGAGAAATTATAGTTTTTCTGGCCAAATTATTCTGGTCTATTTTCTTTTGGGATGTAAAGTAGATTAGTAGGTGTGTAAGATAGATGTTGGTTTTCATCCTTGTTGTGTTGATGTGTTGGTCAGTATGGCACTCATTTTTTCCTTTAAATTTGAGTAGAGCATTATTTGAGCAGAGCAGGTTGACTAGCAAATAATAGTGGTTCTTTCTTCAATCTTTGCTAATTATAGTGGTTTACACAAAGTAATTTGTTTCATTTAATAGTAGTTCTGTTCACTGTTGACCCTTCTTCTTCTCGTGCCCTCCGTCCGTTCAACGGGCGTTGGCTATCATGCTGGCTATGCAGACATTGTTTACTGCGGTCCGGAACAGCTCTACAGTAGACTGGCTAAACCACTGTCTCAAGTTTTTTAGCCACGATGTCCTCCTTCTTCCAGGGCCCCGTCTTCCGGCAATCTTTCCCTGCATTATGAGATGCAAGATCTCGTACTTTTCCGGATGTCTCATCACGTGTCCTAGATGTTGACCCACAGACCATAAATTATTTGAGTTTTTATCAAGTGTTTTTCACATAATATTATAATTTATTAAAAATAATACATACAACATTCTGGAGCCAGTAGGATATGGCATCCCCAATTAGGGTACGTTGTGAGTCTGAAGGGAGTAGGCAAGGGAAGGAGATGGCTGGAAAGTACCTGGCTATTCAAATCTTGTCACCAAATACGGCTAAAGTAATTTATTTTTTGTGAATACCGCACAAGAGTTCCAACTGCTCGCAACCGCCTGGAGCCAGTGAGACTATGGCATCCCCGATTGGGATGTGTTATGAGACTGAATAGTAGTGGTGAGAAGGAGAAGGGGGAGAGGAAGATAGGGAAGTACCTAGCTATTCAGATCTAATTAAGCCATTTTAAGAAACATTTCAATTCTGAATGGTGGTCTTACATTAGGGCAATACTGAGAGTATCTTCCACTCTGAAGCGTGCCATAAATATAACTTATATTATTTTTAAATGATTAAATTGTAAAATAACAAGAATTTATAAAATTTACTTGCGCGCACCGGGATTGGAACCCGCGACCTCTGGATCGCTAGTTGAGAGCCTTATCCCTCGACCACGGAGGGTGTTGATTTGCAATGTTCAAGCTTCCATTATTCCCTTTTCTACAGAACTAAAGATCGCGCCGGTGTATGTCAAGGTTTGACAGTGGCTTTAGCAATAGCCATTTAGGATCAGAAGGTTAAGCAACATTCCCAAAAGGATGACCTTTTGGGAATGTTGCTTAACCTTCTGATTCGAGCAAAGTTTACTAACCAAATCTAAATAGCCAGGCATGTAAACATTGCAACTACTCCCAAGTATCGAGTGACAGTAAGATTATGGCATCCCCTATTCCTATTAGGGTATGTTGTGAGACTAAGGATGTGGAGGAGAGAAGAATAAAATAAAAGAAATTTTGGGAAAAAATCACCAAACATTGCTAAAGCCATTCCTCTGAATGGCGGTCTTTCACCAGGATTTATCAGGAGAGTATCTCCCACTCCAATGGAAGAAGGGTAGGTATGTGGAAAAAATAAAACATTATATTCTCGGTAACTTAAATATATATTTTTTTATATTTTTTATTTTTTATTTAAAGAAATATTTAAAACAAAGAATAATACATACATATCAAATAAAACATAATACAAAACAGAGAAAAAGTCCCAATAAACTACTTTTAAGTAGTTTGTCAATGGGTTCTTTTAACTTAATGGATTATTACAAAAATTAAATTAATTATTAAGAAAATGATTGTTTACATTCATTAAAAAAATATATTGTATACACTCATACCATAAGAAATATAGCCTAAAAAGGTGTAACATGATATAAAAATAATAAAAAAAATGATATAAAAATAAAAAAGAGGTGTAACATGATATAAAAATAAATTTAAAAAAAATATATATATGTATAAAGTGTATGAAGTTATAAATTGTTTGTCTTAGAATCTAATACAAACTATGTCTTTCAGCGAGCCAATTTTTTAACATGATTTTTATTTTTGCGTTTGTACATTTTTTGATTGCTGCAGGTAACATATTTAAGCAATTTGGGATCATGTAGTCCAGCGTTCTTTGCCCATATTTGTTTAAATGCTTAGGAACGATTAGTCCTTCATTTAACGTAAAACGAGTATTGTAAGAGTGTTCTAGTCTATTTATGTACAAAGGGCTATTTATATGTTGAAAAATAATTTTATACCATAGAATTGATCTCACTGAGAGAATTTTAAGATTTTGATAAAGGTATGGAACATTATGTCTTTGTTCGTGTAAACTTTTATGAGCTAATAATTTAACTAATGAATTTTGAACTGATTGAACATGATTTATATTTGTTTTACAGGAAAATCCCCAAGCTGTAATTCCATACCTTATAATAGATTCAGCTAATGATAAATAAATTATCCGAAGTGTGCATATTGGAACATAGAATTTTAATTTATATAATCTACTAATAATAGATCTCAGTCGTTCACAGACCTTATTTATTTGTAAATCCCATTTAAAAAAACAATCAATTATAACTCCCAAATAAACATATTCTTTAACCAGTTTATTGTTTTATTTTTATCCATAAAAATATTTCATACAAAACTAAAATCAATAATAGACGTGTCTTCACACTAAATGGCAAAAGAGAACACATGACATATTCTTTTACGAAACAAATATTACAACATACACCTATTCTCACAGTAATAATAAAAATAAACTTATCGCAGCATAAAAAACTAACATAAAAAGCATTAATCGCGGAAATAATATAAAGAAATAATTGATTTCCAAGAAGTGTGAATCAAGCACGTTTCACCTTTACAGTGTATCTATTGCATCAGCGGCAAGTTTTGACAAAATGTACATTTTACATGATTTAGTAATTCATAGGGTTAATGGTGAAATCTATGTGAATTCATTGGCTTTCCACTGCAGTAAGCAGTTCACATGTTTCCATATTAATATTTGCAGATATATTAACCTTAGGGTCCGAACAACTCAACTAGCAGTGCTGTTAAATTATGACGATACCTACAGATGTACTGCAATATGCGCGCGCATGTAGAGCTAGGTTTTAGAAGTTTTGAATGCATTTTGTTACCGTCCATGAAAATTCCAAAGTAAAAAGTTGATATTGCAGAAGCCTATCAATTATTTCAAATAATATAATTTTCAATATTATGTTTGGTTTTGAGATATTTACAAATTATAACACGGCTTCTAGGGGATAACGAGCAGCATTGTATTTTGAGCTACTACAATATTTCGTGCTCCTTTAGAAATGTTTATTTACAAGAAATTAACATAGAGATGAAGCTATAAATTTAAGTTTAAAGCTAAATTATTGATAAAATAATTTGTTAACCAAAGAATAGTTCTTTTTTCCATATATTTTCTAATCAACGGTTTCAACTGAAATAATACTTACTGTAAAGTAAATTAATAAATCACATGTTTTTATTAGTGTACCAATATTTACTAAGTAATAATTCGATTCGTGCAATATTTATTAACGTATAGTTTACATCTAAAGTAATCATATAAAAGAAGAAAACATTCAGGAATTCAAATTGTAATAACTATCAATTGAGAATTACCTTGCTTTTGTAGTTAAAAAACTCTAAGACCTCAGCCAGAGTAAACAGGCCGGTGCTTGCGCGGTGGTGGTAGTATGTAAAATTGCCCATACCGTTCGCTTTCGCGCCTTCCGCAGTGTGGCCACAACGGGCGTTTACATACGATTGATATTTCGCACCCTCTGTCGCTACCGTGCAAGCCCCTCACTCTGGCCGAGGCCTAATGCCAAATTGCACATTATTTTATATAATAAACAAAAAAATAGAGATTTCTACAAAGTAAAATACAGAAATAAAATTGTAAGAAAAGGTACAATCATTAATGTAAAATTGACATCTTCATCTTAAACCCTTCGGAAATTCTTCTACCACTTATTATTTTTGTGCCTTTAACGGCACAAACTGAAACAGACATATGAAAGTCTTTCTATCTTTTTTCGTATTACGGTGAGATATATGATTTGCAGTGTTAGAAAGAGAGAAAACCAGGCTTTCTCTTTGCATTTAAAAGTTTACGATGGTCACTCCCATATAACTTTAAATTATTCTGTAAAACGGTAAAACCGCCAACCAGTTCGGCATTTTTAAATTAATTATATATTTATGTAAAACAAAAAAAAGTGAAGTGGCAATAAAATTTATTAAAGGGTCTGTCTAACTTAATGACTTTTTTAGTTTCATATAAAGTGGCAAATAAAATCAATAAAATGGTAAAAAAAGTTATTAATTTTTACAAAAACAGCAAATCTATTAGAAATTGAATGTCAACTGGAAATATTTATAAATAAATCATGAATCTGAAGAGTGGTTGTATGTGAGTTGAGGACAAAATCTTGATATACCCGAAGGGTTAAATGTATTATTGTTTGTCCTCACATAAATATTCAAAGAACATTGTAATGTGCCAAGACTGCCAAGGGCCTTTAGCTTGTCCATTATCTGTGTAACAATATTGTTTTTTGAAGTATCATTTTTATTTTACCTATAGATATTATTTGTGTTTTTTGAGGAATTATTGTGTTTTTTGAAGTATTATTTTTGTTTCCTTTTTCCTTTTGTGTTATTTTGTTACTTTGTAAATAATTGTTAACCTCAACACAGGCTTGTCCTAGTGAGGTTAAAAATTGTATTGTAAACTGAAAATTAAAATGTGAAGAAGAAACAATAAACATAAAAACAAGTTATGTATGGGTTCTATCTTGAGTATTCCCTTTTACGAAAAAATATCTACCTAGTTAGGTATAAAATAAAATTATTATAAATATGCGAGGTACTGTTTGAAAAAAAATCATAGCATTTACCAATGTACAAAAGAATGTATGTAATGTACAACGTGGTACAATTATTATTGGTATAACTGTTCTCTGTAAATAGAATCTACACCAAACTACTAAAAATAATCTACTAAAATGGTCACCCGACAGTTCAGCCCCCGAAAGTTCGTCTCGCCAAAATAAAAATTATAATATTTTCTGCATTATTTACCAATTTCAAACCTAAAATCGACTTATACCGTTAATGATTAACTGGTATGGAAATCAAACAAATTTATTTACAGTGATGATTTTTTGAACTTATAAGCTGGTATATACAGCGCTTAGACAAGTAGTTTTTTCCTCGGTGCATTTGAATAAAAATATATTTTACAATTTTGTTATTCGGCGGTACATCCTCTCTGCACACCCCGAAGGGTACACTTAGTTATATTTTGTGTATGAAGGTATGCCGTATTTTCCTTAAACTGACTGCATATCGTATGTAAGTGTGCTGGGGGCCAACTGTCGGGGATCAAGTTTTATGGAACCCTAGCTTATAAATCAAAAGTGAGACAGTATTTCGTTGCATTAGTTAGAAAATAATTATCACTAATATAATTACAAAAATAGGAAAAAAAAACATGGACTGGTAGATCATAGATTCATTTAGGAAAATTATTCAACCATTGCAGCTCTGTACACAAATTGAAATACATGTCCACTAACCAGCTGCATTGTAGCTGGGAATTTTAGCGTAAACATATTCAATTACTGAATTTATACGTCGGTGAGGTTCTGATAAAGACTTAGTCTATTTCTTCAGCCTGAAGACATCATTGAGGGGATCGTAGGGCGTTCTGGAAGTGGTGGATTACGACACCTGTGGAACAAAAATACTTTAGAAAATGGATGGAAAATTATTTTTATTTGACTAGTTAGAATGATTTCTTGAGTTGGAGAAAGATATCCAATTACGTTTTTGAAATAACTAAGTAATCCACTATTCTACTGGACTTGCTAATTCTATTCCCGGTTAACGTGTTGCTCCAATGACAGTGTTAAATAGTAAATTATTGTCCGTGTTTGTAAAAATAATTATAATTTCCCAACAAATGATTATTATAAATAGGTGGAGTTATTTCACTTTTGATGATCGTGGAATTGACAATCTACGCCGGTTAGATGTTTCGGCATTTGAAATGTCCCCATTAAATATTGATTTTCGGTTTGTTTCAGCTTTTGATCAAACTGCTTAGAAATATAACAACGTGATAGTTGTTGTGTTTGATCATAATTTAAGAGAGTTAATCTGAATTTGAGCAAAAGTCGAAACAGATCAAGAATCGGCATTTCCGCCATTCTTCTCTTCTCGCCAAGCAGTTGATGGGCAGACCATGGGGACACCGCCAAGACCCGAACATACCTCAACCCATGAACCCGGGCACCCCTGCTAAGTCACTAAACGTATAAAACCATATGAAGTGTTCTATGGCAGAGGTGCTTGTAATCCAATGCTCCTACGGCGGCAGTACCCTTACCGACCTCTCAAATTGAGAAAGTAAGACTACCGAAATCCTAAATAAGATTAGAAATAAAAATAATAGAATAAAGTTCAGAGGTGGCAGGAATTTAATCTTTTTATATCATTTTCTTAAAATAAAGAATAAAATTAATTATTAATTGATAATTAGAATTTGGAAAAATAAACATAAAATGAAAATTAATAAGAGAAATAGAAAAGAAAAAATGGACAAGAGATGATATAAAGAAAAAAAAATTGTTGGAAACAAGAGAAATATTTTTTTTTTACAGGTGTGTTGCTATTATATTGTAGAAGTTATAATATTATATAAGAACAGGCTCAGCCTAGTGAGGTGGCATATACTTTAAAAAAAAATGCACTTAAATGTATTTTTTCATTAATAAATAATAAAAAAATAAAAATTTTTTGATTACATACCATTTTTGCGCATCATAAATAATTATTGAGCTAAGACCAAAGATTTTAAAGGTTTTATTAATACAGGGCTGTTAGGGACGGAATGACGCTAAATTATGGGTTATACCTACGCATGGCCTGTGTGCTTTCAAAGAAGAAAAATTCTTCTAAAATATTGTAAAAGAATAAAAAAATACAGCACTCTCTCACTAATCAGCTCTAAAACCGGGCAAGTGTCCAATTAGTAAAAGTGACGGATTATAGTGCAACACACAAAAATGTTCAAACGTAGGTACTTGTATTAACAAGCACTTCTTCTTCTTGTGCCCTGCCCGTTCAACGGACGTTGGCTATCATGTTAGCTATGCGGACTTTGTTTACTGCGGCCCGGAATAGCTCTACAGTAGACTGGCCAAACCACTGTCTCAGGTTTTTCAGCCTCAATGTTCTTCTTCTTTCAGGGCCCCGTATTCGTTTGCTATTGTCAAAATCATTTTTTGGTTTAATGTTAAGTCATATTTACGCTTGCGAGGAACCTCTTTTGTAAGCTTATTCCAACAAAAAACGTGACAGAACGAAACGAACAGAAACACTTGCAACAGTTACTAGAATACACAAAGGACTAATCGAAATGTCCTAAAACTACATTAATAAACTCTGGTGACAGGTAAAATGGTCAGTGAGAGCAAGCTAGTCGGCGGTACAGTAACCGAATCTGTAAGAGTAAGATAACCCGACATGTTGGTGTACAAAGCTTAGCGATTGAGTCTGGGCACGTGGCGGACTACTGAATTAGACCAACAAATGCTTGCAAATTTTAGAGCTCGATTTTGTGCTTTCAACTGGTAAAAATGACGGCGGATTACAGTAACGGTTATCGGCGGATTATTGAGAGAGTACTGTACATAGTTATTTGATAAAAAAGCCAAATACGTTTTACCTGAGGGGTTCACTTTCACTTTGATCTTGGTCTGAGGAGACAGGATTCCATAGTCTACATCTTCATACAGATCCTGAAAGAAAAAAAGTTACATCGTAAAATAATAATAGACAATCAAATATATTTGTCCTTAAATACCACAATTAATTGGAAATTTATCATTCATGAACTTGACACCCCGAGTAACGTAGCGCGCAAGTAGCGAATATTCCAGTTACATAAATTCCAGATTCAAAAATCCCACAATTTTTATTTTTTCACATGGCAATATAGCAGTTTGTATATTTTGAAATCTTTTAATTTTTTATGATTTACAAATACCCACTCATTAAAATGAAGGACTTTCTCACCAAGTTTTATTTATTTATTTTATTTTAGAAATGCATTTCACCCAATTATACCCTATAATAAACATACATTTTACTTAGTTAATAATTAATAAGATTATTTAATTTTTTAATGTCTAATTGAAAAATATACATGTCAGGGGACAATTTATTGTCAGCAGAAACATTTTTCCAAGCAGAATTGCCAATGGTAGGTTTGTTCTGCATCATATTCGGTTTCTTGGAACCACAAAAGTCCTGAGAGATGTTATGAATATTTAAGTTTTCTGAGACTTTCAATGTATCAAATTTTGCACAGTCGAATGACCATCTGCCGAACAAGACATTCTGCTATGATGAATTCTGTAGTATGTATTTATCCTTTCAATCCCCAATTCAAAGACATTTATTACATAATTGTGTACATACCTCAACCCTGTACCCAGTGGGGTTGGTCAGACCCAGTTCCCTCAGGGTGACGGCGACATCGGATGGTGTGCCGTCAGTGCGGCGGTTGACAAATGCCACTGCGTATGAGTAGTAAGTCTGGTACACAGGCGTGATTAGACGAGACCAGATCTCAATTCCGCGGTGCTAGAAAACACGTAACAAAAACTATAAACAAAGTAAAAGAAAAAAGGTTCTGTTTGCTTACTCACAATTTATTGATTAGCTTCATTTGTGTTTTTGATATTTGGATGGTATATGTGGAATGCTAATTCTATGCCCCAAACAACTATTTGTATCGGCTAATGACAATCAGCCGGTGATATGGGATCCCCAATAGTTGGGGTAAATTGTGATGCCTAAGTGTGTGGAGAAGCGAAGAAGGTCCGGAAGAGGAAGGCGGGGAAGTTCCTGGCTATTCAGATCTGGTCACCAAAAATGGCTAAAGCCATTTCAAGAAACTTTTCTTCTGAATGGTGGTCCTTTGCCAGGGTGATATGATCACATGATATGAGGGTGCATATCTACCTTGTCTGGGACGTATCACGTACCGCAAGTATAGGTACTGGTGTTATTTTATGTGAAGTAACCCATTTTAAATAAATAAAAATTACTTGTGGATGCTGGTATTCGAACCTGCAATCTTTAGATATTAGTCATGGATCCTCCACTTAGACTGCAGAGGGCTTATGGAAGTATTGTTATGATGTCAAATTTAATGTGATGGTGTAAAATGCGACAATGTCAAATGTTATGATGGTAAATGTTACAATGTCAAATGTGGCAGATAACAATTTATTGTGCAAATTTCATAATGCCAGAGCTCACCATTATATAAAGAAACCTTCGCGGGCGTGCACACAATAAACCAAAGTTTAATCGCAATCGGATGAATAGTATAGTAAATAATTTCATTAAGCCAGAGCTCACTATTATTATATAGAAACCGTCCCGGGCATGCATACATCAAATCGTACATCAAATCCCCAAAGTTTCATCGCAATCGGTGAATAGTATAGTAAATAATTTCATAACGCCAAAGCTCAATTTGGGAGGCGGGTATGGGTAGCGCTGCCTCGGGAACCATTTAATGGATAACCCACATCCCTGCCATAGGTCAACCCCAGTGGTTCACCACGTTTGGTGACTTAGCAGGGGTGCCCGGGTTCATGGGGTGAAGTTTGTCTGGGTCTGTCTGTCTCCAACCGGACCATCTTGACCCATCGCCTTGCACCATAGTTAGAGGAATAGATTCATATGTTCTTCACTCCTGGACACACTGACCCCCAGATTCCTGCCCACCCTTCTTACTTTTTTCCTTCCCTTCTTTCTTTCCTTAAAACTTCAGAACTTCCTCTCCTTAAAAATACCATCCACACAGCATCCCCAAAGATGACATAGGCCCTCAGGGAAATTATTTTCCTCAGGGCCTCCCGTGTGGAGCTAATGTAAAACAAAAATCAAATTATTAGTGTTCAGTTCCCACCCTTTACGTTACTGACACACAAGCTCATCATTATTTGTACACATTTGCTCATAAACGAGCATGCTCGGTTTCAGAATAATTAATAGGTGTAAAATGATAAAATGAAATGACAATCTAGTCTCCTTCAACGGTAGCATTCTTCCGAACAGGTCCTCCATTGATATGCTCGGTGTAACTCTAAATGACCAGCTCAGATATGGGGGCTCCATCGAGGCCAGGGTTAAGTTAGCCTCTCAGAAACTGGGCGTACGGTACAGGGCCCGCAGATACTTTAATAATACACAATTGCTAACCCTATACAAATCGCAAGTGCGCCCCATGATTGAATTTGGCAGCCACCTCTGGTTTGGAGCCCCAAAGTACCTTAAAAACACCCTTGATTCTGTGCAGAAATGGGCGGTCCGTTTGATAGATTCTCCCGCCTTAAGAGGCTAGACTTTGAACGACACGCGGAACACCCGCGACTGTCATTCTGTCCCGCTCACAATTAGCTCACGAACACTTACAATACATGCGAATGCGAAATGTGTGAATGAGACAACGCTCAAATTTACCTACAGAAATCGCTCGAAAAGGGGTTTATGGAGAATACACTTTTCTACACCGAAACTTTCACGAAATTGAAATTTTAAAAAATATATATTTTTTAGAAAGAAGAAGCTACGTCGGTAGCTTTTTATAATTTTATAATTCTTTATGAGAGTTGAGTTAGCAGCACTTTTTCCATAAATAATATTTTTTGATAAGTCGTACATGTTTGACAGTGAATGTTTACGTTAATACGAAACGCATCGAAAATTCGAAAACATACCGACATAGTTTTCACCCTCTAGAAGGCAGTATAAAAAAAATATATTCATTTTGTGCAATTTTCGATGTAGAAAAGTGTTTTTTCCCGGGTGTCCTTTTTGTATGGGCCGAAAAGCGAAGTCTATCGTCTTAACAAATGGATTCCAATCTTTAGAGCACAGGCGTCGGGTGGGAATGCTATCCTTGTTCTACTGGTATTTCAATGGAAGATGCTCCGAGGAACTAGCGTCATTGATCCCCTCGGCACCGGAGATTACCTTAAAAAATAACATATTTTATAGTGTTCAAGGGAAATATGTTATTGATAGTAATAGTCAGAGGATTTGAGGATAATTTTCAAAATTGGAACTGATTGCGGAAACAATACAGCGCATTGAATGGGACGCACCACTTTCCCAACGGCTGTGTGAGGAGTTGTTGTTTAACCTCCTTATCCGCATTTGTCAGGACTAATTTCTTGTGTAAAAAGAAAGTTACTTTTTTATTAAATGATTCTAGACACTCCAATGTCCCTGCACGTATGATTTAATTTATTTATTAAACACATTCATAATTAATTAACCAATCAGTAAATACATATAATACATAACAAAGAAGAAAAATGTACGGATACTTACAAAAGTAAAAGTAGTAGTTGGCGCAAAAGTCATCACCCTATCGGAAAATGCCATAATTTTTGCAAATGGTGGCAAATGTCAGTTTTGCTTTGACATTTGTGAAGTAAACAAATTCAAAATATACATCAGTAAGAAATTAATCGCTATACACCTCCAGAATGCGGAAAAATTGTTTTTTTGATTGACGCCAGCCAATGCAAATCACCAATTCTCTCGTTTGGTGAGTTGCCATAGCCGACAAGATTGCCCGATTGATTTAACCATTCCAGACTTCTTTTTGTGGAGTTTCTTGAAGTAACGAATCTATGTCAATAAGCCTCAGACTTTTGAAGCCCTCAAAGAGAATATCCCTTAAGAATGCGAGAACCTATTGACGGAAGAGTGATGGAAAATGCCATAAGTAAGGCCCTTAAATTAATCAAATAAATAGAATCCAAAAGCAGAATTACAATTTTTTATTCATAAAAAAATTTCAACAAAGGAACATCGGGTGACTTACAGCCAAAGAACATCTAGGCTTGTTGAAAAAGTATCGATATATCGATATTTTCAATGAAATATATCGATATTTTTGGCCGATATATTTTGAACCGATATATCGATATATCGATATAAACATTTCCAATATCGAAAATTGTATCAAAAACGATATTTTTTCAATTTCGGGGGGGGAGGCGCCTGATTAAAATAATGTACATTGTGTAAATATACACTTTCATTTTTACACATTGTGTATATATACACTTTGATTTTAAAAACATACAATCTAAACATTTGACCGATATATCGATATATCGATTTTTTTTCCCTCGATATATCGACGTCGATATTGATATTTTAATAAATATCGATACTTTTATTTTTTTTTTATTTATTTAATACATGTTACATAATTGTGACATTTACATAAAGTTGATATATTAAATCACCATACTAGGCGGCTGCCTGTATCATGGTGACCAATATAGTATAGTTACATTGTATGAAATATGAAGTCTAGTGTAAACATGGAATTAGTATAAATCATGTTAAATATTGGAAAAATTATAATAAAAAGTAGAAAATAGAAAGGAGAAAAAAAGTACATTAGATTATATAAACAGGCTTCTAATTCTATCACATTCACTCATCAAAAAGTCTCCAAGCGTCTTCCTGAAAGTGTGATATTTGGTTATTGTCTTTATTTCAATTGTTAAGTTATTGAAGATTTTTGGAGCAAGAAAGTTAAACTGTGACTGGGCCATTGAGGTTTTTGTTACTGGAATTATATAGTTGCATTGGTTGGAATATCTTGTATTATATTTTGATTCAAAAACATATTTTTTAATAAATTTAAATTTAAAATAGCAAGAAATGAATTTTACATATAGGGATTGTATATTAAGTATTTTAAAGTCTTTAAATAAGTCCTTTGTGGGATGAATGTAATGTACTTTGTAGATAGTCCGTATTATCAATTTTTGAGCCTTTACTAATGGATCTAATATAGTTTTAGAACACCCTCCCCAGACAACAATACCGTAAGAAATAATTGATTGACATAGAGAAGAGTATACTGTTTTTAATGTCTTTTTATTTAGTATATTTCGTAGTGATCTGAAGATATATGCTAGTTTCCGTATACGACTTGTTACATTGATTACATGATCTTCCCACCGAAGTTTGTTATCAATTATTACCCCTAAGTATCTAATGGAGTCTACGCGTTCCAGTGGATTGCATATGCAACTAGCGAGATCTCTGCAATAATGTATTTTTAGTGAATGATTAGTTGAGGGTTGGCTTATACTATTGAGGCTAAATGTTAAATATTTCGTTTTAGCTATGTTTAACGTGAGTAGATTATTATCCAGCCATTTTTTAATGTTTTGTAATATTACTTCTGCTTTGTGGAATGTTTCTTCCCATGTTTTACTTTTTAGTACCAGGGCAGTATCATCAGCAAAAATGATCATATTGGCATCAATTTGTAATCTACATAGATCATTAATGTATATGAGAAACAGTATGGGACCGAGTACACTGCCCTGTGGTACACCAAAGTTGATTCTGGTTGGATTAGACGGTTTAAGTGATGGTAACTTAACAAATTGCTTTCTGTCTGTTAGGTATGATTTGAACCATTCGAATGCCTTATTCTTTATTCCGATTTTCTGTAACTTGGCTAGAAGGATTGGTCGAGATACTGTGTCAAACGCCTTAGCCAAGTCCAGAAATATTGCCAAACATTTGTCACCTTTGTCTAGGGCTTGCGTTATGTGTGATGTTAATTCTAGAATAGCTGAATCTGTGCTTAGTCCTTCTCTGAAACCATACTGGTTTGAAGAGAGAATATTATGTATTGTGAGATGGTCAATAAGTCTTTTTTTAACGATTTTTTCAATAATTTTGGAAAGTGACGATAAAATTGAGATAGGTCTATAATTTGATATATTTGTAGGAGTACCATTCTTAAAAATTGGTTGAACCAAAGCAAGTTTGAGTTTATTTGGAAATATACCTTTATTGAGACTAAGGTTAATGATATGTACCAGTGGTTGGTTTATAAAAGGTTCAATTATTTTGAGTATGTTTGAGGATATTTTGTCGTGATTACATGAATGAGAGGGCTTTAATTGTTTAATAATTTGTGAAATTTCGGCAGAGTTAGTGGGGTCAAATGTGAGTGAATTATTTGTTTCACAAACTGATTTATTTATTTTGTCAGCAAGAGCATTTTCATCTATTGATTTTTTGTTTAAAATTTGTGACGCTAAATTTTTGCCGATGTTACAAAAGTATTCATTTATATGATTTGTCACAGTGTCTGGATCGTCTTTTATGGAGGTGTCTAGTCCGTTGATGTTCAATTTATTAATTGGTGGTATTGGATGGTCAGTGTCAGATATTTCTTTAATAATTTGCCAAATTTTTTTATTGTTATTGCCGGCTCTAGACAATTTTTCTTTATAGTAGTTTTGTTTAGTGATTTTAATGAGGTTGTTACACATATTTCTGTATTTTTTGTAAAATATTTGTGATTGTATATCTGGATTATTAATTAAGTTTTTGTGGAGCTTGTCCCGTTTTTTAATACAAAAAATTAGACCATTTGTGATCCATGGTTTAAGTTTTTTGTTTTTTGGGTTATTCAAAGGGGATTCAACGGTAACAGCCTCAATAAGTTTCATTAGTGTTTCAGAAAATGTATTAAAAGCAACATCTACGTTTGTGGAATTTAGGGTAGAGAGCCAATTTTCCAATTTAATTTTAGAGGTGAGTTCTTCGAAATTGATCTTAGTCTTTATTCTATTATCACATGAAGCTATGGGAATAGGTTTTTTATTCATAAGGCCAATTACTATTGAGAAGTGGTCAGTTATGGTTGATTGATATACAGTTCCTTTCGCATTTTTTTTTGTTCTTAGGAATATGTGGTCAATACATGATTTGGTCATGTCAGTTACTCTGGTTGGGGCATTAATGTGACAAACAAGCCCGTGTTGAGTCATTAGATTTTTATAATCAAGTATTTGTGTTGACATGGGCTTAAGTATATCAATGTTAATATCACCGATTACCATTAGTTCTTCATTTGGTGCACAGTTCATTAAGGCCAAGTCTAAGGATTTAAGGAAGGATGAAATATTTTGTTGTTTAGGTGACCTGTATAGTGCAATAATGGTGGTCTGGTTTGTTATTATTTTAAGGCAGTTGGCATTATCGATAGATAATTCAGAGACAATCGGATCTAATTCGGATTTTACATAGACAATTACTCCATCTGACTGTGTCTTATTATTCAGCGTATTGAAAACTGTAAATCCTGCAATGTGTTTTTGAGTGTAATTTGATTTGATCCAACATTCAGTTAAAACTATTATGTCAAAAATATTATTCAAACCTGCAAGCGTTACAAGTAGATTATTATAGTTCTTGTCTATGCTGCGAATATTTGTAGAAAATACTTTTAATCGCGTATAGGGCTCTAGTATATTTATGCACTTTGAGGGATCATTAGTTTCCGGAGTTATTATTTTACCATGGTTTTCTATTTGCAGATTAATATCATTCATTTGTTATGACAAAAATTGTTTTTTGTTTTGTTTTCTCTATTTGGTTTACAATGTTTAAAAAAGAGAGAACAATGATGAAGTACAAACTGAATGTAACATAAACATTTATAAAGAGAGTATGTGAATGTGATAGATAGATAAGAACAAGGTTAGTAGTTATGCTGGAGAGAAGTGCATACAATAAATATATTAGAACAAAATCAACAGTTATAATGATATGATAAAAACCAAGCTTGAGCATTTGCAGTATTTTTTTAGCAAGTTTTAGTATAGCGATAAATATATGAAGTGTTGCAAGTAAACCTACAATGAAAATATAACTGTAAATGTTGTTGTTGTTAGTGAATATAAGAGTGTATAAAAGAGGTGTTACTTGTCTACATGGTGAGAGTATTGAGCAGTATCGTATGAAATAACGCATTTTTAAGGTAATTATGTTAGAACCAAAGAAATCTATTAAGGAAAGTATGAATATATATTTATATTGACGATTAATATAATTATTAATGCTATGACTCATATAAATTGCATGCAAAATATTGTTAACTAGATTAGTTACTTGTTTCTCAAAAAAATATTAAAAAACTAGAGTTTAGAATAAGGGTAGTAATTGTGTATGTTTCAAAATGATTTATTTGTAAGATAAGATGTTTAAAACATATGTTAGTAATATAGTTGATATATGGATGAAAATATTTAAAAAGATGTTTAAAGTAAATATGGTTCGGTTGCATTTTGCTCAAAGTTACAAATAAAATTGAGTTTGGGATCAGTAGAGCTCTAGTAATACTATCAAAAATAATTGCAACATGTGTAAGATGGATGGTAATATGTATTATATTGGTTCGCTGTGTTGTTTGTATTTGAGTAGTAAAAACTATTAGTACATGAATATAATATACGAGCGTAATATAATATAATATAATATAATAATAATATAATATAATATAATGTAATATACAATATGTGAAAAAAAGATAGAATATTGTAATATAATCATTGATATCCGATATAGTAGAGGGATGTAGCTGCACGGTACCTTGTATAATCAGTCACAGTAATTGACGTTTTGCACGTTCAAGATCGGTTATATTATATATTGTAATTATCTTAGAAGTATCAGTTTGGCGCAAAAGAATTCTCCCTCCAGCAGTCCAAGAGTGTTTGAAATTATTTTCCCTTGCAATTTTTTTAGTTTGCGATAACAAAAATTTTCCTCTTTGAGTCAAGTGTTCGGAAATATAAATGCGGTTGGCGTCTTGTGATAATCCCAGGTCCCTTGTGTTTAATTTGTTTGTCTTGATAGTAGTAGATTTCTTGTAAGTTTTGCATTTGGATAGGAAGTCATCGCGGGATTCAATGTTTTTGAACGTCGCTACGATAGATCTTGGGTTTTTATCTGAAGTCTTCGGTCCAAGCCTGTAGATTTTTGTTATTACAGATTGCACGTCGGTATCTTCGTAGTTTATGATTTTAGAGATTTTTTTAAGAACTTCTGCATTTTTTTCAATATCTGCCTCCGGAACACCTCTTATATCGATGTTGCAGGTTTGGCTTAAATACTCCAACCTATCAATTTTTTCGTCTTGTTTCGAAATAGTATTTAGTAGGATGTTAAGATGATTTTTTTGTGCAATTAATTCTTTGTTGGCTGTTTCATGGGCTTTTTCCATAACATTTATGCGCATCCTAAGATCCTCTTGTTGATCTGACATAAATTGG
Source organism: Limnephilus auricula (assembly GCA_951813805.1). NCBI lineage: Eukaryota > Metazoa > Arthropoda > Insecta > Trichoptera > Limnephilidae > Limnephilus > Limnephilus auricula. Next base: position 9,395,210 of record OX638401.1, read on the forward strand.
ATTGATTTTAAAATTTCGTTATTTTGTGTGACAAGTGATTCGTATTTATCTAAATATGAGTCAAATTTTTCTTCCACGAATTTCATTATCAATGTTTTAAAGTTTGTTAATTCTTTTACAAATAATTCTGTCGTTAAAAGACCTTGGATTGTGCCATCTGTGTTTGAGTTTGGTAAGTTTTCTGTGTCGTTTGATTCAGCGTGTACGGATTTCAGCGGTTGGGTTAACTGTTTTGCTTGTTTGACGGTAGATGGCTGCTCATGTTCGTTTAATAACATGTCACTTGTAGGTTGCTTCGGTTTGTTATTTTTTACATTTCTGGTACACTTTTTACACCTCCACTGTAAACTTCTGGCGCTGCGACGTGATGTTTCAATAATTTCAGCACAGCCAAGATGGTAGTTTCTTTCACAGACACTACAGCATATGAAGTCTGATGGGTTGACAATGTTTTTTTCACATACAATGCACTGTGTATTCATGATAATGAATGTGTTACACCAGCTTTATGTAAACAGTGATGTTTAAATGTTATTAATGTTAATTTTATTATGTGGTAATCACTTCGGCGTCAGTTAAATTACGGTAGGCGGAGTACGTCACTATTAATGAATTTTACAATAGTCGATTCTTTCTAGAGGAGATCGACACTTCGTGGCAGATAGAAATGAAGGAAAAACACTAAAGATAAGCCACTTCGCGAGGTAAAAATTCGCTGGTTTGACGCGCGGTTTCAAGTTGAATATAATTGAGCACTTTAAACTCGGTTCAATAACGTTTTGTTTGGTGATTTTTTATTAATTTAATGTAGACTTAGAAATACGTCAACACTAGACTTGTAGGGTAGATTGTTCATATACATCGATATATCGATACTTTTTTCTACTTTCGACATCCCTAAGAACATCACTCCTAGTGTTCAGAGGTGCCCTAGCTTTTCCAAGTGACCAGTGACTACTGTGGTAGCTAGGACACTCGTTTTTTTATTAAAGAGAGAATCGCCAGTAGCCCTATACTCTCTGAATTAATGATACAAAAATCGAAAAAAAGTTCAAAGATAAGTTCAGCAAGATGTACAATAATGTTTTTGGTTAGTTGTTAGTAAGTTGTTAGTAAGTTAGTCACCCCCATGCATGTTAGTAGTTTAAAACAGTAGTGTAGATCTTACTAAGAACTCGTCTGAACTAAAAATTAAACCGAACCACTTTAAATGGTTGCCCGCCGGAAACTTAAAACTAACTTAAAAATAAACCTGAAAATTCAATGTATTGGTCACTGGTCCGGACCACTCACTGGCTTTAGGGAACTTTCCCGCCAGAAACTTAAAACTAACTTAAAATAAACCTGAAAATTCAATGTTTTGGTCACTGGTCCGGACCACTCACTGGCCTTAGGGAACTTGCCCGCCAGAAACTTAAAACTAACTTAAAAATAAACCTGAAAATTCAATGTTTTGGTCACTGGTCCGGACCACTCACTGGCCTTAGGGAACTTGCCCGCCAGAAACTTAAAACTAACTTAAAAATAAACCTGAAAATTCAATGTTTTGGTCACTGGTCCGGACCACTCACTGGCCTTAGGGAACTTGCCCGCCAGAGACTTAAAACTAACTTAAAAATAAACCTGAAAATTCAATGTTTTGGTCACTGGTCCGGACCACTCACTGGCATTAGGGAACTTGCCCGCCAGAGACTTAAAACTAACTTAAAAATAAACCTGAAAATTCAATGTTTTGGTCGCTGGTCCGGACCACTCACTGGCATTAGGGAACTTGCCCGCCAGAGACTTAAAACTAACTTAAAAATAAACCTGAAAATTGAATGTTTTGGTCGCTGGTCCGGACCACTCACTGGCATTAGGTAACTTGCCCGCCAGAAACTTAAAACTAACTTAAAAATAAACCTGAAAATTCAATGTTTTGGTCACTGGTCCGGACCACTCACTGGCCTTAGGGAACTTGCCCGCCAGAAACTTAAAACTAACTTAAAAATAAACCTGAAAATTCAATGTTTTGGTCACTGGTCCGGACCACTCACTGGCCTTAGGGAACTTGCCCGCCAGAAACTTAAAACTAACTTAAAAATAAACCTGAAAATTCAATGTTTTGGTCACTGGTCCGGACCACTCACTGGCCTTAGGGAACTTGCCCGCCAGAAACTTAAAACTAACTTAAAAATAAACCTGAAAATTCAATGTTTTGGTCACTGGTCCGGACCACTCACGGGCCTTAGGGAACTTGCCCGCCAGAAACTTAAAACTAACTTAAAAATAAACCTGAAAATTCAATGTTTTGGTCACTGGTCCGGACCACTCACTGGCCTTAGGGAACTTGCCCGCCAGAAACTTAAAACTAACTTAAAAATAAACCTGAAAATTCAATGTTTTGGTCACTGGTCCGGACCACTCACTGGCCTTAGGGAACTTGCCCGCCAGAAACTTAAAACTAACTTAAAAATAAACCTGAAAATTCAATGTTTTGGTCACTGGTCCGGACCACTCACTGGCCTTAGGGAACTTGCCCGCCAGAAACTTAAAACTAACTTAAAAATAAACCTGAAAATTCAATGTTTTGGTCACTGGTCCGGACCACTCACTGGCCTTAGGGAACTTGCCCGCCAGAAACTTAAAACTAACTTAAAAATAAACCTGAAAATTCAATGTTTTGGTCACTGGTCCGGACCACTCACTGGCCTTAGGGAACTTGCCCGCCAGAAACTTAAAACTAACTTAAAAATAAACCTGAAAATTCAATGTTTTGGTCACTGGTCCGGACCACTCACTGGCCTTAGGGAACTTGCCCGCCAGAGACTTAAAACTAACTTAAAAATAAACCTGAAAATTGAATGTTTTGGTCACTGGTCCGGACCACTCACTGGCATTAGGGAACTTGCCCGCCAGAGACTTAAAACTAACTTAAAAATAAACCTGAAAATTGAATGTTTTGGTCACTGGTCCGGACCACTCACTGGCATTAGGGAACTTGCCCGCCAGAGACTTAAAACTAACTTAAAAATAAACCTGAAAATTCAATGTTTTGGTCACTGGTCCGGACCACTCACTGGCCTTAGGGAACTTGCCCGCCAGAGACTTAAAACTAACTTAAAAATAAACCTGAAAATTCAATGTTTTGGTCACTGGTCCGGACCACTCACTGGCCTTAGGGAACTTGCCCGCCAGAGACTTAAAACTAACTTAAAAATAAACCTGAAAATTCAATGTTTTGGTCACTGGTCCGGACCACTCACTGGCCTTAGGGAACTTGCCCGCCAGAGACTTAAAACTAACTTAAAAATAAACCTGAAAATTCAATGTTTTGGTCACTGGTCCGGACCACTCACTGGCCTTAGGGAACTTGCCCGCCAGAAACTTAAAACTAACTTAAAAATAAACCTGAAAATTCAATGTTTTGGTCACTGGTCCGGACCACTCACTGGCCTTAGGGAACTTGCCCGCCAGAAACTTAAAACTAACTTAAAAATAAACCTGAAAATTCAATGTTTTGGTCACTGGTCCGGACCACTCACTGGCCTTAGGGAACTTGCCCGCCAGAAACTTAAAACTAACTTAAAAATAAACCTGAAAATTCAATGTTTTGGTCACTGGTCCGGACCACTCACTGGCCTTAGGGAACTTGCCCGCCAGAAACTTAAAACTAACTTAAAAATAAACCTGAAAATTCAATGTTTTGGTCACTGGTCCGGACCACTCACTGGCCTTAGGGAACTTGCCCGCCAGAAACTTAAAACTAACTTAAAAATAAACCTGAAAATTCAATGTTTTGGTCACTGGTCCGGACCACTCACTGGCCTTAGGGAACTTGCCCGCCAGAAAATTATAAAGTTCAAAATAGAAAGATCATACCACGGAGCAGTTCTGTAGATGGTCTAGCTCACCAGTCATCCAGTTCTCCGGTTCATCAGGCCCACAGCGCTACTCCACGACGCATTCTGAAAAGCAAAATGCAGTGTTAAATCTTGAAGGCAAAAAAAAAAAATTAACCTCAACACTAGTAACTAGATTCAAATAAAACTATTGCTAACAATCTAGTTAGGCACCTTTTGCCACATCACTACCGATATATTGAAAAAATTTTCTTAATTTTTTTTTTGGTTTCTGGCCATTACATTACAGTTTTTAGCCTATTACGGCCAGATTTAAGAAGATGTATTTTTATATATTTATATAAAGTATATTTATATATAAACATACATTCCGCTATCATATCCAAGTCTCTTCATCATATCGACATTACCGCGTCCATCTGAAAGACTTGAATTTACATAGTAATAAGCAAAATATTTACTAAATTTGTGTTTGATTGTAGCCAGGTATTTAAATTTTTGAAAAACGTTTATTTAAAAATATTAAAATAATCATAACTTTGGTTCCTTAGAACAGGCAATCTGCCTAGCTAGGAACTAATATCGACCTAAAACAACGTAATAACACTTGTATTCATTTTTAATATATTCTCTTATTATGTAATATTATTTGTTATTTTGGCTTTAAATGTATCAAATGTAAATAAATAAAAATAAAATAACTCCTTTTAGATTTAATGTAAGGCGTTCAATTAAATATATAATTTCATTTTGCGGACAATTTTTCAATTGGTTGTTTCGACGATTTACTAGCTACGTATTGAATATAAAGGCGTCCATTGCAAAGCTCAAAGTTGACTCTGGTTCTAATCAACCCGGCACGCGGTGATGCACAAATAAAGTTTATTAAATTGGTAAGGAATTTTTTTGGAGACCCATTATTAAGAATTGAAACGTTGCTTGAAATGGGATTGATACATAGATAGGTAACATTTCGACAAAATCATACATTAAATCCTCTTAAAAGGAAAAAAAATTATATAAAAGTATAAATAAATAAAGTAACATGCCTTTGATAATAAATAATTATTATTATTTAAAAAAATCGCTAACTATCTATACTAAGGGATAGGGTAGACAAGACGGATCGCCAAACAACTCATTCTTGACACACACTCCTTGCTTCATTCACTTCATACATCGTCTCATACCCCATCTGTAATTCTGACTCTTGAAATAGCCCAGCCAAATATTTCATTCACTTGATCGTTTCATGTCTTTCTCGGGCATCCCCGATTTCTTCTGCCATTCACTTTCGCGTCATATATTCTCCTTACACCGCTTATTCTATGTGTTCATTTGTTCTAATGTGCCCAAATCATCCAAGCGTCTCTTTCTAATCTTACTCATCAACCTTGTATTCTTTGCGAATCTCTAAATCATCCATTTAATTCAAAATCTGAGTTGAGTATGCAGTTACGTGTTATGTCAAATGGGGTTACATTGCCTTCCCAAGGGTATCTTAGCCTAGTCCATTTTATTTTCATAAAACTGTTCACAGAGGACTTATTTTAAAGAATACATCAAAATTTCATGTATCGTATGACGAAGGGTTCTTCTCTGGTAATGATGAATACTTTAAACAGTTCCTAATTTCAGACAACATCACTTTGGCACCATTTTAGTGAACGTTGGCATTTCAAAGTAGATAGTGATTTCTCAAAAAATTACCTTGTATCTAAAAAACCATATAAGGTAAGCTTATAATATTCTGTCTTATTGATATCTTATGAATAATTTAAGCATGTATTTAATTCAATTTGGTGGGTTTTGAGGGTGCATAAGTCACCAGGCAATATAGTACATACAAGTTTTTCATGTTTTGGGAGTTACTTTGCCTTTAGTAGGGTTGTCAGAAATATATATAGTTATATTAATATATGATCAAGTATTATTTTAAGTTTTCCTATCTACAACTTTAATTACTATTTTACTTATAAATTGAAAGTAACAATTAGTGAGGTTGCAGAAATCCACCTCAAGCATGCAATTTAAAATTGAACCACCTGGTTTTAACTTAATTACTACTGGAAACAACTATTTAAGTCGAGGGAGAAAACACGCACAAAATAGGTTGTTAGGTTCTAGTTTGGGTTCTTTAAATAAGTTATGCGTAGCAGTGGCGGTCGGTGACTTTTTGTAGAAGGGATACTGAACTATCGATAAGTATATAGGTAAACTTAATTACTACTATTAAAAGTACCTACAAATCTATAGATTAACACCATGAAAAATTTGTATTATTAGCTCTAAAATTCCTTAGCACTCCAAAACATCAATTATTACAAAACCAAAATTTCAAATTATGAATTATACATGTAATCAAAGGGAATAAACAAGAATGTTTCAATGTTATTCAAACAAAACTGACAAAAATGAATTAAAAAAAACACTTATAAAAAACAATCTACCCTATTCATATTAAAGTAAAAATACGTTATGCTATTCTTTGCCTTATTCCCGTACATATTAAAGTCGTTTTTTGTTTACTGGATGCTCCCGTCAAACACGAGTCTATCTTTCAAAGAAATATGCGAGCAGAGGTGAACACGCATGTGCAAACTCTGAAATATTTGTAGTAATTTGGATACTGGGCGAAATATCGCATCCAGAAAAATGGATCACGTGTCGCTTTGTTATGTGTGTGTTGAACGCAGTGAGTCTCTGAGGAAGCTGTTGCTGGTATGTGTGTGTTTACGCATTGTATGTTTTACTAGCATTGTGAATGTGTATGTATTTTGACTCACATCATGCGTCACATTGTTTCTCTGAATGTGTTCTCTTTAGACAATTTGTAGTGTTGCTGTTTACGGCTATCGCATTATATTATCAAGAAAAGGTCCTAAGTATTTTGACAACGAATCAAAGGGATGCGGCGCTTACACCGCATGTATGGACCGACCGCGCCTGATGCGTACGTATTTCCTAAACTTTGTACAATTGACTTTGATTGAGAAATATGGATCTTTAATCATTCATCACTTGAATCTATATCACTTAAGTCAGAATTGGCCTTTACAGGTGGAAAAATTCAAATTTTGCTTATTTGATTGCATTCGTCATCACCTGCTTTCAGAAAAGTCAGTTTTTGGTGACTGACAAGCAATTGAAAAAGAATTTAGAAAAATACAATAAATTGGAATCTTCTACATATTCTCCTAAACACCTCCCCCTACCCACAATATCAAATTAATATTTTTATGGTACTTTGTGATTTTTTTTATGAGAAAACAAAAAAATAAAAAAAATAAAAAAAAACAAAAATGTGTCATGGCTATTTGGGTTAATCTGCATTTAGAAAGACCGCCATAAGCGGGCATGCAGGGCGAACAACGCGCGCGGGCGGCACTATCAAGGGGTAGCGAATACAGCGATCTTGCATGTTCAAACGCATTCTCATTTTAACAAAGAGTTGCAAACTGTTTTTTTTTTCAGTTGCCCGGTGAGCGGAAGCACTAAATGGTTTGAGGAAAACAAAAGATGAAAGAATAACAATATCATGCAAAAAAAAAACATATGCTAAAACCCTAACTGATGATATAAATATTAAAAAAAAAACTGAATAAAGAATTGATGGCTAATTAAAAAAAAATATAATAAAATGACTAAAACCAAATATTTCTTATGGTAAAGATGAAAAACTCGTTTTCTTAGTAAGAGTGAGGGAGAGATAAGAAAATTATAAATTCATTCCTTTGGAGGAATTAGACATACGTACTGCGTACATTGTTTGTCTCACAATTATTTAGAATGTAAGAAAGAGCTGCAGCATTATTGTGATAAGGAACATACGTTTGTTGCCTTTTTGCACTGTTGCCGTGTCGTAACAGTGGTAATTATAAAAGTGCTTATTGAGGATTGCAACTCATTAACACAATGTTTTCATTGTTATATGTTTTGATATATGTTTTATACGGCTGAAAGATGCCTACATCGAACAAATCCTGATTGAAAATAAATAAAATAATAAATTATATAGGTATATTAAATTATTCAAATTCCGCCAAACCTGCCAACCTACCTAATATGCGTAGATTCATGGTAATAATGATAATTCTTAGTTGCATGAAATCGTCTCTGGCCCTTTGTTATGTTAAGTCAGGTCACAAACGACCAAATTTTTTCAAACCATCAGAACAAAACAAAAACATTGGGTCGGGGCCACAACGTTTTTTGTTTTCCATCAGAAAACAAAAACGTGTGACCCTGCCCCAATGTTTGATGTTTGCATAAACATTTAGTTCGAGGTTTGCGATAATATTGTCACTGGAGAACCGACTTTATAGTATCAGGAATACCGATGTACCAAAATGTCAAAGAATATTGATAAATAATTGCGTAAACTTCAATATATAATCAATACACCGATCAACCTAAATGACAAGAAGCAAATTTTCATTTTTATGTAATTATAATTTAAATTAAGTATTTATTTTCCATAGCTCAGATTTATAACTGAATGCAATAGTTTTTTCAAAAAAATATTATAATAGCAACTATATTCATATTAGCATGTCCAGCCATTCTATAAAATTACCAAATAATGTAAGTAATGCTTACTAAAATGTCACCATATTTCTAATTTGTTTTTAATAATGCTGTATTTAATAATGAAATCATAAGATTTTAAGGATGGGTTGTTTCACAGAATTTGAACAATTCATGACATTTCAAAATTAATACATATTCATATATAGTTCAATTAAAGTACCACAGTAACTACAGTCACTTTAAATAAATGTATGTATACACCAGTGGCGGTCGGTGACTTTTTATAGAAGGGATGCTGGACAAGTAATGTGTGATGATATACCTACTGTAAATAAATATACAAATCTATGGACTAGCCCATGAACAAGTTGCTATTACTGACAAGAATAGTCTAGCTACATAAAATCATTAATGCTACCTAAATCCGCTACATCAGTAATTTCAGTTCCACATTCACAAATCCAAGAAATTTGGGAATAAACTGAGTTTAGAAAATTATGTTCAAAATGGGAGTAGGTATCCAGAATATGTTTTTTTTTTCAGAAATAGCCAGGACACAAAATTTTTTAAATGATCCTTTTAAAAAGAAATATGTACAAACAATCCCGGGTTAAAAAATAACCTGAAAATATTTTTAAAATCTGCTACCACTACAGAAAGCATAATGTGGCTTGTGTCGCGTTGGAGAACTTAGCCAGCTGAGTAATTGAATACGCGATGCCTGGACTTATACGCTTTGCCAGCTCGACCACTGACCGGTCAGTTCATTTATTAATTTTTTCACATATCTTATATTAAAATCATGTTATTTTATATTAAAATTAATTTATTACAGTTTACAGTGTTAAAACACACCGGCAAAGTTTCCATGTTATTTACTGAATTCATTTTTGTATTTAAATTGATGAATTAAATATGTAATCGATGGTTATTTAATACTTCCGTATCAGTTATTTAAAATAAACTGTGAAAAATGTATCACCCATGAACCCACTTAAATCAATCCACTCGATGCGTGATAAGCTATTCTGTGCATTATGCTCATATGCGGTAAAGACGTATTTTGTTTAGTGGATGCTGTCGGGATATTCACATATCCCACTAAGAGTACGAGCCAAACAGAATTGAGTACGCATGCGCAGGATTAGCTTTCCTTCTGAGGTTTTTGGATTCGGACTTGATTGAAGTGACTTACATTGTCGGACAGCGTGTTAGGTCTCGCGTCTTGTATGTGTTGAAGCAGCGAGTGCCAGGTTAACCATGCTGGTGTGTGTGTGTGTCAGGCGATGTGTGACTTTTAGAGTTTAGACCATACGTACATATCGAGATGTATATGTATTTCGACTCGCTCGAGCATTGTGACCAATGTTTGTTGTGTTAGTAAACTATAGTATTGCTGTTTACGGTTAGAAAAAAAAGGTAAAAGCTTTTTTAACACAAGGGATGCAGAGCATCCACAGCATCCATCTATGGACCGACCGCGCCTAGTATACGCCTCATACAAAAGTATGTATCACAGTTGTAGCATGTAGCCACTACATCTTATACAAATTAATTCAGTCATTGACTGACCTACTCCTCATCCCAACCTCCCTCAACTCCCTTTTTTTTTTTTTTTTTTTTTATTTATTGGCTCGCCAACAGAATACATCACATAATTTTTACAGTAATTTACATTTATACATGGTTGTAATGATGTTTCTAATTATAGGTGAGCACAACATTCATCTCAATATTCTTTATGTAATAATGATTGGTTAGTTACAAGAGTGATAAATTTAATTTCAAATATGTATATAAAAATAAGGAGGATCGAAATCAGTTATTAGGAAGAAAAATGCATACATACTTATAAATATAATATACATATATACATATACACACATATATATATGTATATACACATATATACATATATATATACATACATATATATACACATATACATACATATATACATACACACACAAATATACTCACATAATCATATATGCATATATGTGTACAACATACTCATATATATATGTATATGCATACATGTACTTACACTTGGACATACAAATACATTTCTTGTGGAGCCAATGCACAAGTAGAAATTGTTAGAAATTAAAAAAATAAAATGGCTTAAGTAAGGAGATCATCTGGTAAAAGCATGTAAGTTCCTTTTGAAGGTATTAATTGAGTTTGAAAATATATCTAAGTCTTGAAAATTGCAGTACCTATTATACAATCGAGTCATTCTTGATGTTGGTTTGAAAAAACTTGTATTACTACGACAAGTGTCGATCCAAAAGGTTATCGGATTTCTTGTGGATTTCGGCCTTATATTATTTATTTGGGAGCAGTTGGGAGTCTGGTGCGGTATTCTCACAATAAAAAAATAATAACTGACTTATACCCTCCCCCCCACCCCATCTACCTCTCACTCTAACTGTACCCCACCTACCTCCTCAACACCACTCTTCCTACCTGCCCCTAATCCTCTCAATCCCTCCCTCATACCAGCTCTCCCCCTGCCCCCCCCCTCCCCTTGGGCTCTTTTAATGTATTGTATAACAACTGTATTTGTAATAAATAAATAATATATATACACCCTATATAATATTCCTTCAAATCAGTTGGCGAAATGTAAAATGCTGTATAATATTTTGGTAACCGGACAACTCAGAATCATGCAACTTCAACACCTGATTTGAAAAGTCATTAAAAGTGATGAAATTTTTTAAATTAAAAAAATGGTTAAATAGGTCACGTTGGGTTAGGTTATGAGCCATTTTTCAATTAATTTAATCTTTGTGATATTTATATACTGCAATCATTGACGAAGTATAATATAGACAGGGCCTACCATACAAACAAGCTTATTAAAAATAACACCTCCTGAGAGTAACTTCACAATACAACTCCTGTTACAATTCCGCCGCCTCGCTTAGAAAACTTAGATAATATAAACACACGTTCCAAAACAGAGCACAAAGTTAGCCTTCAATCCATGATGTAGTTTTTTCGTCTATCGACCAATGAGACAGCTTAAAACATCATACGTCACAATTTATTGAGATGAATTTAACAATCCCACTTATTGTAAAGTTGTCGTACGAGTTTATTAAGTTGTATGCGAAACAAATGGAGCGAGCATTGTATCTGAGGTGCTGGTTGAATTTGAACACGGTGCTGTCACAACAAACAAATACATACATACACGTTCATTCGGGAAAACAAGGGTTGAATCAGGTAAAGATAATAAATAACATAAAATATTTTTCATTTGTAGTTTTTAAATTCTGTAAACGTAAACATTTTTATTTTTGGGCAATGGTTTTTTTTTAATAAAAGTATTTATATAAAATAATTATTAAAGAAAACTTGTGGCTTGACAAAGTAAAAGAAGAATTATATTGTTTTTAACCACTTTATTATAATTAATACACTGCGTCAACTATTATTTTTATTATTGTGTTTATAATCGACCTTCTTCACGAAAGCATTATTGTACACTAACCTAAGTACACAGTACATTAAATGTAAAATAACTTTAATATAAAGAAAGAGAAAAATCACGTTAAATGAGGACAGAGCTTTAGAGATGGTGTGGGTGAGGTCAAGGGAGGTTTGGAGTTACATGGTTTAAATATTTATATATATGTACATTTATCATGGTTAATATAAATTTATTTATTTTTTCCCAATTTTTACATTTGACATATTATAACCTACAGTGAGCACCGTTGTGGGACCGTTGTGCGTGGGTAATGTAAGTATTTGACGACCATACGTGGTCGAGAAGTAAGACACTTGACTCCCATCGGAAGGTCGCGGGTTCGAACCCGTCGAGCGCAAATAAATTTTATTTGATTAATTTGTGTTATTTCACAATTAATTAATAAAAAAAATATATACTATATTTGCGGCACGTTCCAGAGTGGAAGATACTCTCAGTATCGCCCTGGTAAGACCACCATTCAGAATTGAAACGTTGCTTAATAATGGCTTTAGCCGTGTTCAATTACTAGATCTGAATAGCCAGGTACTTCCCCACCTTCCTCTTCCCCATCACCTTCCCTTCCTCACTTACCTTCAGCCTCACAACATACCCCAATTGGGGATGCCATAGCCTCACTGGCTCCAGATGGGAGCAGTTACTCTTGTACTCTATAAAACTAAAAAAAATAACACTTTTTATTTTTGTACTTAAAAATAACAGTGGGCATTTAAAGAAAAATAGTAAGTTTAAAATTAATATTTGCCTGAAAGATTGTGCAAGAAGTGACTTAGAATAAATAAAATTTAAACAAAAAAGTTAATTTTGTTTGGCGTATTTTGGCATATACTCCCTACTCGGTTTATTTTTATAGCGCCCTTTTGGTGAAATATCATATCGATGACCCATAGTCTTGAATGGTCATATTGACTGTCCAGTTCTTTTGTCAACAATCTTTTGTCATCATTTTGTCATGTGCATTTGACTATAGTTATTCAATTTCAGTGATTCATAACAAAATGATACATATAAATCTCATTTGGTTGAGATAACTTTTAATTTAATAAATGACAATATAACCAAGCTGTCAGTCGAATTCGGGGCTTTCAAAATGGCGGCAAGTTCTTGGTCAAAATTGTATCCTATAAAATGTGATATTTTACGTATTTTAGCCTATTTTTATAACATGTCTGTAAACTGGTGTAATAGTAATAGATTTATTAATGAATTTAAAGTGTTTAAATGCCGTGACAATTAAATCTCAAGTGAATATTTTCAAAATAGCGTTTGTTGATTTTTTAAGACGTAATACTTTGTTCAAGATGATTATTTTTTCATATGCCTTATTCTCAATAAATAAAGCATTAATCAAAATAATACTTATGGCGGATTAAAGATAATGAATATATCTGTCTGGTGTAATACAGGTGTTCTTGGTAAGTGTATTAAAAATACAATTTTTATCCAATTAAGTGTGTGCATTTCACGAACAAAATTTCTGACAAAATTATTTCATACGAAACGTTTAAACTCGTGAGAACTTATAAAATTGAGTTTTATTATAGATATTTGTATATGTGTTTATTTATTAGTGTTTAGTGTTGAAATAACTTTAGGACATTAATCCATTATACCCATGTTCCTTACCAAATATTCCTTCCTTGTGATTCCCTTCCTTTCACATAAGGCCCTTACCCAAGAAGCAAAGAAGATGATTTAAAACACTTGAAAAAAGAACACTTTTGGACTTCCTTGTTTTGAATAAAAACATTCAGTTTTTATCTTGAAAAACTCGACCAAGCTTGTACAAGCATTTCGCAAATCTCGCAAATAACAATAATATAAATATATTATAATTGTCGTGAAGACCATCGGGTCATCATCATTGGAAAGTGATCGTAAAGAAGAGCTGGGAACTGTCACCTCATCATCAAGGTAAGGGCCATTCCTATCGTTTCCTTCCTCCCTTGTCGATTTAAAAACACAATCTTATACACTCGTAATTTCGCCACATAATTTAGTTTTACAGTCCACACGGTGTCATCGGACACTTAACATTTTGATCCTTGTAGCCGGATATAAATCACATTCCCGCTAAATTACATATTGTTGTTTTTTAGCAAAAAATTCGCCAAATTGAATATCGTTTCAATTCAAATGATTGTGTTTTTAAACTCGCATCCTTTCAATTCCGTTCCTGTCGTAAAGCTATTTCAACAATAATTCATTATTACGCATAAAGATTAATAATTAATTAGGTAATCATATTGACATGATTTGTTTGCAATTCCGGTAGCATTCGATAGGTAGGCATCAGTTTGAAGTCGTCGGTAATGTAGAGACCTGTTAATGGTAACCATAAATAAACCAATCGTCGGTAACGTAGAGCACTGTTAATGGTAACTGATGGTAACGTAGAGCCCTGCTTCCATAGATACGCAGTGAAGTTTGTTTATGATTTCGTTGTCAAGGTAAACTGTAAAGAGTGACAGTTTTTTACGCAGTTTTGTTATTGTTTTTTTTGTTTGGTTTGAATATTTTTGGTTTTAAATATTCAAAAATGGCATCCAATTCAATTAAATATAGATTGTCAGTGCTGGATATGGAGAGTATTCGTGCGTCGGCTTTGAAAGCAATTCAAACAATGAATTTATCTGACAAAGATGCTTTCAAAATACGTTACACAGATCTCGTAATTGTACGAGAAAACTTTATTCAGGCTCATATATCTCTGGAAGCTACAAGAAAGGATGAGGCTGATGTAACGGTATTACAATCGAAATATTCGGAGATACAAAATATGTATTACGAAATACAATCATATTTTAACCAACTGTTTCCTGAAAAATCAACAGTTGCAATCGACAATAAAACAATGAACTATAATTTGACTAATGTTTCGTTACCTAAGTTGAATTTGATAGTCTTTTCTGGAATTTCAACAGAATGGATGAATTTTATTAATACTTTTGACTCGTTAATTCATTCAAATAATTCATTAAATTCCGTTCAAAAAATGCAATATTTATTAACTAGTCTCACTGGTGAGGCATTAATATGCGTAAAACATTTGCCGATTTCGGAAGGAAATTACTTTATTGCTTATCATATTCTAAAGACGAGGTATGATAATGTACGCCTAATGGCTGATATACACGTGGAGGTAATTTTGTCATCCCAGCCCGTAAAGGCTCATGACAATTTGAGGCAATTTATTTCAATGCTGAAAGAAAACATTGCCGCTTTGGAAGTTTTAAATTTTCCGGTACGTGAATGGAGTTTCATATTGTTACATATTGTTCTACGCAAATTACCAAAAGAATTGCGTATTGATTTTGAGTTACAACATAAGTCGGAAAAAATTCCTTCATTCGATCTACTATTGCAGTTTTTGGAGGGACAATGCTTAGCTAAGGAAATGGCGTCAGGTATTATTCCGGAACATATGACACAAAAGGAAAATGTTAATAAAGTTCCATCGAAGGCCTATAATTTTAAAAGTCGTTCGAGCAATAATAGTAATGTTAATTCGTTTGTATCGAATATTGAAATCAAGTGTCTTGCTTGCAAATCGCCACATGCTCTTCATAAATGTGACAAATTTTTAAACCTTTCTGCAAAGGATAGATACTCATTCGTAAAAGAACATAATCTATGCCTTAATTGTTTGGTCCAAGGGAGACATAATGCGAAAAATTGTCAATCTCGCTTTTCTTGCAAGCATTGTCAAGCAAGACATCATACCCGGTTGCATTTTCCAAAGAAAATGTTGGAAAATCCAGAACCTCAAGAAAATTCGTCGGAACCAATTGCTTTGACAACGGTTTACAATAAAACTAACACATCGGTGTTGTTATCTACAGCCTATGTTGAAATATTGGACAAAAATGGCGTTTTCAAAAAGGCTAGAGTTTTGCTCGATAGCGCCAGCCAGGCTAATTTCATTTCGGAGAATTGCGTCAAACGCTTAGGTTTGCCTCGTCAAAAGAAGCAGTCACTTGCAGTGCTAGGTATTGGCAACATTCCTACAATTAATTCCAACGGATTAATAAAAACACAATTTCGTCCCGTCGCCTCGAAGGAATCTGGTATTACGACAGATTTTCTTATTTTGAATAACATTTGTTCAAATATGCCGTCATCTCGTATCGTCGAGCATGAGTGGTCACACATCGCAGGACTCCAATTGGGAGACCCTACATTCTACATACCTTCAGAAATTGATATCCTATTCGGAAGTGATATCTTTGCGTCGTTATTGTGCTCAGGTAAATTAATTGGCAATCAAAATGAACCTGTAGCCATTGAAACCAAATTAGGTTGGGTTTTGATGGGAAGTGTCAAACCATCAAATCATTCTATTAACTCATTTTTCACTTCAATGGAGGAATCAATAGATGAAAAACTTAAATGTTTCTGGGAAATCGAAAACGTTCCTCTTTTGAAGAAAATTCAATCGCCTGATGAACTTCGTTGTGAACAATTATATGTTGAAAATACCTACCGTAACAAAGATGGGAGGTACGTTGTATCTTTACCATTTAAGAGAACCCCGGAGAAATTGGGAAAATCATATGACACAGCATTGTCACGTCTTACGCATTTAGAAAGGAGACTGGATCGAAATCCTGATTTCAAATCCCAATATATTTCGTTCATGAGAGAATACTTATCGTTAGGACACATGATGGAAATACCATCTCAATCGCCAATTGTTGGTAATTACTTCATACCTCATCATGGAATAATAAAGGAGACGAGTTCTACCACTCGCTTAAGGGTTGTTTTTGATGCAAGTGCTAAAACGTCATCGGGTATGTCATTGAACGACATACTTTTGGTCGGTCCCAAATTACAAAAGGACATCGTCGAATTGATGTGTAATTTTCGATTACACAAAATCGTTTTTACCGCTGACATACGTCAAATGTATCGACAAATACTCATGGATAAGAACTCTCGCCGTTTCCAACGTATTTTGTGGCGAGAATCGCCTAGTCATCCTTTAAAGGAATTCGAACTTCAGACAGTTACATATGGCACTTCATCTGCACCGTTCCTCGCTATCCGTACACTCCATGAACTAGCAAATGCTGAAAAATTGAATTACCCAGAGGCTGCTAGCACATTAATTGACAATACCTATGTTGATGACATTATCAGTGGTGCGCAAACTTTGGAAAGCGCTCGACATTGTATAGTGGAATTAATTGCATTACTTCAAAAAGGTGGTTTTGAACTACGAAAATGGTCTAGTAATTGTCCTGAAGTACTAAAAGACATTCCTGTCAGTTACCTGGAAGTACCCTTAAGTTTTGAATTGGATGCTGATAAGAAAAATATTAATATATTAGGAATTCAATGGATCCCTTCGCTTGATACATTTACATATAAAATTAATAATGTTGTTAATGGCCACTGTACCAAACGCACAATGTTATCCACAATTGCACGTTTATATGATCCACTAGGTTTTATTAATCCTGTCGTTTTTATTGCTAAATGTTTCATGCAAAACTTGTGGAAAATTCAAATTGGTTGGGATGATGAAATTCCTTCAGAAATGAATTTGAAATGGGAGAAATACATAACAGAACTTCCATCCCTCGCCAATCTAAGAATTGATCGCTATGTTACAACATGTCTACAAAGTCGTTGTATACTTGTTGGATTTTCAGATGCCTCTGAAAGAGGATATTGTGGAATTGTATATTTAGTTGTAATTAACAACAAAGAAATATCGAGCCATATTTTGTTGGCTAAGTCAAGGGTTACACCCATCAAAGTGACATCTATCCCACGATTGGAGTTGCTTGGAGCAGTTTTATTGGCAAATTTGTTGACTTATTGTAAAGAAGTATACAAAGATAGACTTCAAATAGAAAGAATCATCGTTTTCACGGATTCGACCATTGTATTGGCATGGTTGAAGACACCTTCGTTTCTTTTGCAAACTTTTATAGCAAATCGTGTTGAAGCTATAATTGAAAATATACCGTATGAACATTGGTATCGTATTTCCTCGCAAGATAATCCCGCGGACTTGGGATCACGAGGAGTTTTTCCAAATGAAATCGCTGACGCATCGTTATGGTGGTACGGACCTAACTTTCTATCATCACCTTTGGAAGAATGGTTACTAGTTAAACCTCAAACTATTCCCGCAGAACAACTACCAGAATACAAATCGAAAAACTTGATCTCATTCGTAACGAATGTGTCAACTTGTGACCAAGAGTTTCTACTGAAATTTTCTTCATTATCGAAATTATTACGTGTTATATCTTGGTGTCGTCGATTTATTAATAAATTACGTTCGAAATCAATTGGCACTTTCAACGCATTTTCCCCACTCTCTTTAAAAGAAAATAATTTATCTTTGACATATTGCATTAAGCTTGTTCAAACTATTTATTTTCAACAAGATATAGACATTATACAGTCGCATCATGTCTGTTCGACACAACTTCAAAAACTCGCTCCATTTATCGACGAAAATGGAATATTGAGAGTCGGTGGACGCATTCGTTATGCACAAATTTCGGAAAATGCTCGCCATCCTATTATTCGACATCGTCTGAGCAAATGCATTGTTTGTTTTAAAAATAACCCGCGTGGAAGTTCACCCATGATGGGTAACTTACCCGCTTCTCGCTTTCGCTCTAAATTCTTAAATGCACCCGAAAACAACGACAAACTTGTGGATGCAACTGTCGCTCGTTCAATTACCTGGCACTTTAATCCTCCCTCCGCACCTCATTTCAACGGATTGTCGGAGGCTGGAATTAAGTCAACCAAACACCATTTG
This sequence comes from Limnephilus auricula, assembly GCA_951813805.1. NCBI lineage: Eukaryota > Metazoa > Arthropoda > Insecta > Trichoptera > Limnephilidae > Limnephilus > Limnephilus auricula. The sequence continues at coordinate 9,413,871 of OX638401.1, forward strand.
AAACGGGTTGTGGGAGATCAAATCCTCACCTTCGAAGAACTAACCACAGTTCTGACTCGCGTCAAAGCAATTTTAAATTCGCGACCCAGTGGAGCGCTATCGCCGGATCCATCTGAAATGGACCCGTTAACTCCTGCCCATTTTTTGATTGGGGCTCCCCTCGTTTCTGTTCTTGAAGAAGATTTTGTGGATGTACCAATGAACCGTTTATCGCGTTGGCAACTATTGAAACAAATGTCTCAACATTTTTGGAATCGTTGGCGGAAAGAATATCTACACACTCTTCAACAACGAAACAAGTGGGCTACGACAAAACCTAATTTGAAAGTTGACGACCTAGTTATGATTGATGATTCGCAATCAGCCCCCATGCGATGGCCTGTCGGACGAGTCGTTGAACTATTTCCCGGCGCTGATGGAATTATCCGTGTCGTTTCGGTATGTACTCCCCAGGGTGTTTTTAAACGTCCCGTGGTAAAACTGTATCGACTACCTATCGATTAAATATCTGTTTTGCTTAGTTTATAATTTTAATTTCGTTATTAATTCTTTGTTTTGTCCATTTAATTTGGTTTGTTGTCGTTTTCTTTTTTGCTTTCTTTTTCTTTCGTGTCGTTGATGCACAATTATTGAGAAAATTATCACATTTTCTCAAGGCCGGCGGAATGTTTAGTGTTGAAATAACTTTAGGACATTAATCCATTATACCCATGTTCCTTACCAAATATTCCTTCCTTGTGATTCCCTTCCTTTCACATAAGGCCCTTACCCAAGAAGCAAAGAAGATGATTTAAAACACTTGAAAAAAGAACACTTTTGGACTTCCTTGTTTTGAATAAAAACATTCAGTTTTTATCTTGAAAAACTCGACCAAGCTTGTACAAGCATTTCGCAAATCTCGCAAATAACAATAATATAAATATATTATAATTGTCGTGAAGACCATCGGGTCATCATCATTGGAAAGTGATCGTAAAGAAGAGCTGGGAACTGTCACCTCATCATCAAGGTAAGGGCCATTCCTATCGTTTCCTTCCTCCCTTGTCGATTTAAAAACACAATCTTATACACTCGTAATTTCGCCACATAATTTAGTTTTACAGTCCACACGGTGTCATCGGACACTTAACAATTAGACCATTTACATGAAACTACATATAAAATATGTAACGTTAAAATTAAACTTTTCACGGCAGTTTACAACTAGAAAACCAAGAGAATAAATCATTTTCTAAAGTTTACGATTTTTTTATAATTTATTTATAAATCATAAAAAATAAGACATTTTAATAATAATTATCAGAATTTATATCGAAAATATTTATCCCTGTACTCATTCACTGAAAATATTGTAAGCCTACATGTAATTACCTGTTCATGTATAACATATCCTCTACTGACTTCACCTAACTCTATATCAATAGTAATAATCGGGCATTTTCGCAAACTTATACCGTTAAAAATGTGTGGAAGATTTAATGATTATTTTTTTGATTGGTTATCGTACTTAAAGACGTGATTTTAATATTTTCACTCATAATTATTGATTTCCAAAACGATCTCAAACCGCACATTCCGAAACAATTCCCACTGGGCAAAGTCGACAAAATACAACCCTGATTACCAAAACAATCACGCACACTTATACAGTTTGTGTCGCGTTTCCGTATCATCACGTACATTTCAATAGTATTGTAACTCCCGGAACGAAACTAAACCGACACATCAACAAAATTTATCACGCGATAATGACGTGAGCTATAGAGATTTTGTTCAGCCCGTCGATATGTATCATGTATGGCTGTGTTAGTATATCGGGCCCAGCTTCGCGGAGTGACGTCAGAAACTTTGCTTGACATGTATGATAGTAGCATTTTTTTTACATTTGTTGTTGCGCCGTCTTTAAACTATCTGTAAGGCATATATATTTTTTTGTATTCAGATAGCTGATTACATTTTCTAAAATAAAGTCCGCGGTGTATGTCCTCCCGAATGTTTGGAAGTGGATCATTTTTGTGTTTGAAAAAAATGTGCTCGCTCGTAATTGCTGGGCGACGAATTGGCTCCACTGTAGACCAACAAAAGGTAAAACACAATGCATATTGCGATCTAAATACTGTGATACAATGAACGCGCTTTTTCATAAATGGTCTGGGCGATTGGTTTAGGGGTCATTTTTAAGTTCCGCACGGCTCGTCTATATTATACTTCGTCAATGACTGCAATACTACAAAAGATACAGAAATATCAGCAAAAATGTTATACATAATGTCAAAGTAAACTATTATATGAAGAAAATAGACGTATGTAATGACTTGCGCAAATTATGGAAGATCATTAATGAAATTACAAATACAAAATAATCCCTTTTACAATACCATAGACAGAAGAAAATCAAACAACATTAACATATTATCAGAAGAAAATAAAAATATGAACCAGATAAATAAACTAAAGTTAACTGAAATAACCAGTGACATCAGAAACGCAATTTAACCCTTAAAGCTAATAAATCATCGGGATATCTTATAATAATCTCAATAAAACTGAATCCTCTACTAGACCGTGTATCCATCACACTTGATCATATAAAAATAACATATTCAGGCAAAGAAACTACACTTACTTTGCAACATCATCTTTCTCCAAGACAAAACTTGCCAACAACAATTGCCCACATTATAAATATAAGTTTTGATTGTGGAATATTCCCATCAGTTATAAGAAATCAATTTAATATCTACTTTTAAAACTGGCAGTCTTAACCGCTTGGGCACAAAGCTTGTTTTCATGACAATTTAACGTAGGTAGACATAGGAATGACGTATGCCCCGGACCTGAGTTATTAATTTATCAACTTATTTATCTTGTCTCTAATATAGCAAAAAATTACGAAAAAGACATAAAAAATCATGCATTAATTTGAATTTAATAGCCACTTTGATTTTAGAGAGAAACTGGGCACGCACAACGCTATTGCAGAAATTACATCATCTATTTACCATGCTTTAGACACGAAAAAAACGTCTAGGTATTTTTGTTCATTTGCGAAACTAATTGCACGATATTGGTATTATCAATAAGGTAAGATGTTGGTTACAAAGTTATCTAACTCAGAGCTAACTTTATCTAACAAAGCTATCTATCTCAATAACCACTGGAGCGACAGAGCAATTAAATCTTTTTTCTCAGATTGCTAAAGGAAATTTTTCCTCCCATATTAAAAATATCATACCTCCGAATTCGAATATGGAGACATACAAACTGATTATAGTTCTATATAGCCAAGTCTATTATCACATATTCGTAAGATTTATAAAAAAATATTATTAAATCCTTAACCTTGAAACATTTTAAAGAATCTAGAGAATATTTATTTTGTTTTATTTTGAATGTACTATTTATAAAATAGTCGCATTAATAAAACAAAAACAAAAAATTAAATTTGCCACATTTTGGGAACAAAGCAACCTGCAGTTTTGGAAATAGTGCCATAATGTGGCAAAAAGCGCTCAAGTGGTTAAGCAAACCTAAGACTTCAGATTTGGTTAGCGGAAGTTTCAAAATAAAGGAATTAATATTCATCCCAATGTTGACGTTGGTTTGAAAAAGTTTGTATTACTGCGATTAGTATCGATCCAAAAGGTTTCAGAGTTGTTCATAAATTTTGGCCTTGTATTAAGATTAATTAAAGATGAATCATACATGTTGTTTTTGATTTTAAACAGAAATTATTTCTGTTATACTGTCGTTGATACTGCAAATCCGAATAACTAACTTTCGCTATACCACAGTTCAGTGTAGCAAAAAGAGACTTCATGTAACATCAAACTACATGCTTATTGGCACATATTGGTCCAATCGGTGCGTTGTTTCATCCAAAGAGCACCGAGCTACATCTTATGATGCATAAATGCAAAACTACGCCTCGCCAAAAGTTACTACTAATACTGCATATGTAATTTCAAACACTATTAATTTTGACGTATTTCATGAACTTTCGCGAGTTTTGTTTAATATAGGTGTACAAGGAATAAAGATACAAAGAGCTATTCAATTAGAGGTGCTATTGCTTACTAAAATATTGTAAAAACATGTTCAATTGTTAGAACGCGATACGCGGCGGCGCCCGTAGACCGGATACACTAGTTAACTGACGATCGGCGTTAAACAGGTCATTTGAGGTATAAAAATTTGACCTATTTTTTCCCCTTTGTACCTCATCTAAATATAATACATCAATCTATGGATATTCATACCAAAAAGAAACAATCAGTCCCATATTATAACAGCTTACACTCGGCAGGTCTACAATTGTAACATCAAGTAAAGCAAATCGAAAATTGCAGCTATTAGAGTAATACAGAGTTCACAAAATAAAATGAAATGAACAAAAGTTGCTATCAACACTTTGATCGACTGTTAATTGTCATGTTTTGGGTTTTCTTTGTCAGATACCAAAATCATATCTTTACAAATATTGCTTTTGAATTTGATAACGCGATAATTTGATGATGTGATAACGCGGTGGAATGATGATGTTTATACACAATTTAATAAGATTGGAATATTTCTGTGATGATATTGTTAACATGTCTGCGTAATTGTTTTGTTTGTTATTAAACCATCAATTTCTTCCACTAAAACATTGTCAACAATGTACCGCAGCAATGGACTTGCATCTGCCTGCACTGTTTTTGTACAACAACTCTATTTACGGGTTTAGGGCTCCCAAGCATAAATTTTAAAATAAATCAATATGGCGGTTAGCCTAAATGACAAGAAACAAATTTTAATTTTTACGTAATTATAATTTAAATTAAGTATATCTCATAGCGCCCACCGACAATAAAATCCAAGTGTTATTTCAAAAAAATATTACAATAGCATCCATAATCTATTAGCATATTTAGCGGTTCTAAAAAATTTGCAAATAATGAAAGTAGTGCTTAATAAAGGGTCACTATATTTATATTTTGTTTTTAATATTGCAATTTGTGAAAATGTAAGATTATAAGGACGGGTTGTTTTTCACAGAATTAGAACAATTAATCACACTTCAAAGTTAATATTCAAGTTCTGTTTATCCACTCTAACGCTTATTGCCACAATATGGCACTATTTCCAATACCACGGATTGCTTTGTTGCCAAAATATGGCAAATATTCTCCAGATTCTTTAAAAAGTTTTAAAGTTAACGATTATATAATATCTTTTTTATAAATCCTTAGAATATATGATAATAGAAAAAAATTTGTATGTCTACATATGTATTTAAATTCGGAGGAATGATTTTTTTAATGTGGGCGGAAAAATTTCCTTTAGCAATGCGAGAAAAAAGTTTTAAATTGCTCTGTCGCTCCAGTGTTTATATGTTGGATGGTGAGTTTTGAGATAATGAGGACAACAATACTGGAATATTTACCATAAATCATACATTATATGTACGTGTCTGTGTTTTACGTATTAAATATGCAATAAAATAACATCGGGAGGCATAACGGTCGGGTACATTAGTATGGATATTTTGAAATACCCACTAGTGACTCAGAAAACATCAAGTTTTTGTTTAAATCACTACAAGTTTTTAATCGATTACGTGGTGTTTACGAGTAATCTATTATATTAGTATTGTATTAGATAGAGGGGACACTTTTACATATAACTACACACTCAACTCAAATTTCGATTTTTCAGAGATATCTGACTAAACAACAGGACGATTGATGTATTACACTTGTAGTACTGTAGTATTAAAGTCACCTCACATAAACGAATATATACACCTAATACAAATGTAAGTATTAAGTGTTTGCGAGCAGTTGGAATCTCGTGCGGTATTCACATCTGACTAATAAAAACTAAAAATAAAAACCCTAACTACCTTGAAAAAAAAAACAATCTTCCCATCCCACCTAACACAATAAGGTTTTCAATAAGAACCTGTTGAAAAAATATTACAAGAAAACAATAGGAATTTCAAAAAGAAAATTATCATTATCACTTACCAAGTACGCAGACGCGTTGGCGAGTCCCTTGAATTCCTGGAGCTGGAGCTGGTGCGGGCCTTAGAGATGACATGCGAAGCTCAACCTGAAAGACAAAAAGAGATGTTATTATAATGTAAAATCAACGAAAATAAAATAAAATTAATGAAAATGAAAGGCGAGGTTAACCCCTAAGGCTAATTTGTTGAGTTTTCGAAAAACTCATAAAGGTCTCATAGAAATCGTTGTCTCCCTTACTCATCATTGTTAGAAATATAATCTAAACAATGATAGAAAGAGAAAACAACATTCTTCATATTCAAATCTAAAAGTTAACTGCAAAAATAATTAAAATATCTTTACATGAAATGACGAAAGTGAGCTGCCAATAAACAACTTTTGTAATACATTTCCCTAATAAATTGTGTGATTTTAAAAAAATTTTCGTTATCAGTAATTATAATTTGAAAAACATATATGTATTTGAAAAATTGTAAAAAGTTTTAAAAACACAATAAAAATATTTAAATTTGTTTTAGACCACTTTAATTTTTTTATTATTTATTAATCAAAAAGTACATATAGGTGAATTTTTTTAGGTATATGCCACCTCACTAGGCTGAGCCTGTTCCGAGATGGCAGGAATTTAATATTTTTATATAATTTTCTTTAAAGAAAGAATTAAATTAATTATTAATTAATAAATAGAATTTGAAAAAATAAACATAAAATGAAAATTAATAAGAGACATAGAAAAGAAAACATGAAGAAGAGATGATATAAAGAAATTAAATTATTTGATAAGAATTAAGATTAATATTTAAACAATTAAAAACAAACTAAAACAAATGTATATATTTTTATACAAATTTATATATTTTCATTGTAAATTATATCGAGCCACAAAGATAATGCTTATTACAAATAAGTTTTAAAGGTGACTCACTTTACATTTATCTAACTAAAATTACTGATAATGAAAAAAATAAAAAAAACTCACATTTTATTAGGAAAATGTATAATTAAAGTTATCGTCAACTAATTTTGTCGTTTCATGTAAAAATAATTAATAAAAAATTCTCAAAGTTTCATAAATTATTTTTAAATTGCAGTCAGAAATTTGGTTTCATAAAGGTGTAAATTTTATTTATTATGTGGTTAACTTTTAGATTTGAATCTAAAGCATAATGTTGTCTTTTTCTAACAACGTTTTGATCATATGCCTAATCATGCTAGTAAGGGATAGGAGTTGTTACGAAAAGCGAACAAATTAGCCCAAGGGGTTAACAAAACTTATTGCATCAAGACATTTATTAAAATGATACTTTGGTGATTTCTTTATATAATTGTGAGCTCTGGCATTATGAAAGTTGTATACAAAATTTACTATAGGTGGCACGCGATTGTTTGAAAAATGGGTGTATTATAATATAGCAGCAGGGTGCGAAGAAGGGAAGGGGAGGGGGAACCGGGAGGGGGAGGAAAATGAAGGAGGGGTTCGAGGGAGAGACAGTGTATAGCAGGGGGTGAATTTGAAAAATCCTTCTCACACGGACAGCTGTGTGGGGCTCGCTCACGCGTCGAAAAAACAAAAATATTGTGCATCCAAAAGCACTTCAATAAACAGAATGAAAATTTAAACGCCGGGTCCTCACTAGTATCTTATATATCGACCGTCCAGTTGATCTCCAAATATTAAGTTTTGAGATAATGAGGAAAGCAATATTAGAATGCTCACCATAAATCAAATATTATTTACATAACGGTCTGGTACATTAGTATGACATTTTACAATTTCCTACTAGGTGTGCTAGCATGGTCGATCGATATGAAGTTACCGACCGATTGTCGGTAACTTCTCATCGTTCCCTAGGACAACTGCAGATCGCAAACCAATAGGTGACAGTTCACAATGACTAATTGTCCTTAATATTTTCGATATCAACTATCGTTTGTACGTTAGCGATCTTCAGTTGTCCTAGGGAACAATGAGAAGTTACCGACAATCGGTCGGTAACTTCATATCGATCGACCATGCTAGCACACCAGTAACCCATAAAACATAAATTTTTTTTATCATTCATGAAGAAGATAATAATCTAAATTAAAATATGAAAATGAACAAGACACAGAATAATAATAAAACAAAATGTCTCAACTAGGACTCGAACCCAGATCCCACGCGTTACCGGGACAGCGCTCTACCGATTCAGGCATTGCGTTCGATTATAAAACCGGCATAATTGTCAGTCATATTTCAAATTTCAGAATTAACAATATTATCTTCGACTTATGTTTGTATTTTTCCATATTATCGGCAGCTACCTATTTTTGTTGGAAACAAGTGTTCAAAGAAAGTATTTGCTACCTAGATAGTGTCTCGAATAAATATATCCGATTTTATTTATATAAAACGCCTATTGACTTTTTATAAACGTCTAAATGTTTTCCATAAGACAAACTCTCTTTTTAACTTTTGAAGGTTATTTCCATGAATGTAATATATCATTGAAGAAGAAGATAACAATAATAATCTTAATTGAAATATAAAAATGAACAAGACACAGAAAAAATAATAAAAAATAATGGCCGCAACTGGGACTCAAACCCAGATCTCACGTCTTACCGGGACGAGGCTCCACCGATTCAGCCATGGCGCCCGATTATTTGGACCACTTTAATTTCTCTAGGATTGCTTTCGGTCCAAAAATGGACCGATTTTTGCACGATTCGTAAAACATTTATTATAATTACTTGAAAAATTTTCATGGCCAGCAATTTATTCTATCAAATAGTTTATAAAATTTACTTAATGTCTATGGCCTTATCGATTGTCCTCGAATTCTTCTAGAATGAATTTTGGCAGTTGGAAAGCTTCAGTTCTACAAACGAACTTTAAAACAATTTTCAAAACAAACTTTTGATTTGTTGAACACATATAAAAAATTGATTTTCTAGTATATATTTGCATCTGTGATTATCAAACAGGCCATAGAGAACATAATAACGTAGAACAATATTCATTATAGATATTAAAAATATTCACTAGCGGCATTTTCATATCTTTAGATAACTAAAGCACAAATTTTGCGCATTTATAAAGTTAAAGATTTTTTTACGTTTTTTCTATCAATTTTAAAAATATAGAAGAGTTAGTAAAATATAGGTGAATTCATTGGCTATATAGCTCTATAATTTGTTTATATTTTTCCGCACACAAATGTAGAAAAATGATGTTTTTAATGTGGGCGGGAAATATTCTAAATTAATTTTCAAAAATGGCGAGCACTCAAGGCGATTTTTTATAATTCTCTGTGTCGCAATAGTGGTTAAAATTTAATATAGATTATTATTGTTATATTCTTCTTCAATGTTATATTACGTTAATGGGAATAACCTTCAAAAGTTAAAAAAAGAGTTTTTCTTATAAAAAATTATTATTAATTTATTGTTTATTTCATTGAGTTTTTGTGCATTATAATTGATTTAGTGGTATTTATGAGTAACTTGAGTATTGTGTAAGACAGAAGATACACTTTTACATATAACTGCACACTTTATTTAAATTATGATTTTTCAGAGATGTCTGATTTATCAACTTGACGATGAAAAACTGCTATAAAAACAATAGGAATTGAAAAACGAAATGATCAAAATGAAATAACATACCAAATCCACAGAGGCATTGGCGATTCCATAAGTCCCCCGGAGTGCCGGCAACCAAGTCCTCCGAAGTCCTGGTGCAGGATGCAGATCACTTCAACCTGAAAATCACCAAAACAGTTGTTATTATAATGATAAAGCAACAGATTATTAAACACTAAGGCTAATTTGTTCGCGTTTCAGTACAACTCATACAGGTTTCATAATCATAAATCCTTGTGTCTCCCTTACTATCATAGTTAGGAATATGATCCTAACAGTATTGGAAAGAGAAAACACAATGCTATGTGTTCAAAACTAAAAGTTAACCACAAAATAATTAAAATGTACACCTTTATATTATACATATAAAACCAAAGTTTCCAACCACAATTGGAAAAAAAAAGAAATTTTGTCAATTTAAAAAAAATTATTATTACATGGAAAGGCAAAAAAGTGAGGTGATGATAACATTTATAATACATTTGTGTAATAAAATATATATGTGTTTTTTATTTTTTTTTTCTTTACCAGTAATTTTAGTAAGAAAAAACGTAAGGAGAACCATTAAGTTTTTTAAAGATTGGATTTGCATTGATATTTCTAATAATAAAATATGTAGAGCTTTCAAAAATAGTTGTACAGATACATTTACAAATTTATTTTGATTTTAATGCAATAATAATAAATATAATAATTGGACAATTTGTAAAGTGCCGTTTTTGTGAAAAAACACCTCAAGGGCGCTGGCGCAAAGCGCAAATATTCTAACCTACTGGACAAATTATGTTCGAGGCCTGACGGGTTAAAATGAATAAAAATGGGATGCGAGGAGCCAAAGGAATACATGAGTCAAAAATTTCTATAATATTTTCTAATATACAATTTTATCAAAGAAACATCACCATCTCAATAACAATTCTTTTTTCAAACTTTCTTTATCGAGTTGAAACAATCAGTCAATTTAAAAAAATGAGTAAATGTAATAAAACAAAAAATGACTAATACATCTTCACCAATTTTTTATTCATAAGTTAACAAACTGCAAAAAAAAGATCTTTATTCAAATGAAATTTCTTACCAATCGCAGAAGAGTCGACATATGTTTCTCGGAAGTGCAAGTTGGCCATTTCCCTTTGAGAGCAGGAGAACTAGAAGAGAAGGCATTAGACAACCATTCAACCTGAAAACAAACTAAAAGAGATATTATTATAAAGAAATGATAATGGGAACAAACACATAAAATATATAAAATTCAAAGATTTACAAATAAAATACATAAAATTAAAAGTATAGTAAATAAAATACAAAAAATTCAAAGTACAGTAAATAAAATACATAAAATTCAAAGCATAGTAGAAAACACACTAAATGCAAAGAATAGTTAAAAAAATATAAAACTAATCTGTGTTCCTCTTCCGCATCTCTAACTCCACTAGATGGCTTAAACAAGACGGCTTAGAGCTAAACGTGCTTAAAGCTAAACAGACTTACGAGCCAAGACGGACTTACGAGTTAAGACAAACTTAATATTAAAACGCACCTAAGATTAAAACGCACCTAAGATTAAAACTCACTTAAGATTAAAATGCTCCTAAGATTAAACGCACTTAAGATAAAAACGCACCTAAGATTAAACGCACTTAAGATTAAAACGCACCTAAGATTAAAACGCACCTAAGATTAAATCGCACCTAAGATTAAAAATCTAAGATTAAAATGCACCTAAGATTAAAACTCTAAGATTAAAAGGCACCTAAGATTAAAACTCTCTTAAAATTAAACGCACTTAAAATTAAAACGCACCTAAGATTAAAACGCACCTAAGATTAAAACGCACCTAAGATTAAAACTCTAAGATTAAAAGGCACCTAAGATTAAAACGCACCTAAGATTAAAACACACTTAAGATTAAAACTCTAAGATTAAAAGGCACCTAAGATTAAAACGCATCTAAGATTAAAACACACTTAAGATTAAAACTCTAAGATTAAAAGGCACCTAAGATTAAAACGCACCTAAGATTAAAACGCCACTAAGATTAAAACGCACCTAAGATTAAAACTCTAAGATTAAAAGACACCTAAGATTAAAACTCTCTTAAGATTAAACGACTTAAAATTAATACGCACCTAAAATTAAAACACACCTAAGATTAAAACTTTAAGATTAAAAGGACCCTAGAATTAAAACTCACATAAGATTAAAACGCACCTAAGATTAAACGGACTTAAGATTAATACGCACCTAAGATTAAAACTCTTAAGATTAAAACGCACCTAAAATAACCCATCTAAGATTAAAACTCACCTAAGATTAAACGCACTTAAGATTAAACACATTTAAGATTAAAACGCACTTCAGATTAAAACGCACCTAAGATTAAAACACTAAGATTAAAAGGCACCTAAGATTAAACGCACCTAAGATTAAATTGCACCTAAGATTAAAACTCTTAAGATTAAAATGCACCTAAGATTAAAACTCTTAAGATTAAAATGCACCTAAGATTAAAACTCTAAGATTAAAAGGCACCTAAGATTAAAAGGCACCTAAGATTAAAAGGCACCTAAGATTAAAACTCTCTTAAAATTAAACGCACTTAAAATTAAAACGCACTTAAAATTAAAACACACCTAAGATTAAAACGCACCTAAGATTAAAACGCACCTAAGATTAAAACGCACCTAAGATTAAAATGCACCTAAGATTAAAAGGAACCTAAGGTTAAAACTCACATAAGATTAAAACGCACCTAAGATTAAACGGACTTAAGATTAAAACGCACTTAAGATTAAAACGCACCTAAGATTAAAACACTAAGATTAAAAGGTACCTAAGATTAAACGCACTTAAGATTAAAACGCACCTAAGATTAAAACGCACGTAAGATTAAAATGCACCTAAGATTAACACGCACCTAAGATTAAAACGCACTTAAGATTAAAACGCACCTAAGATTTAAACGCACCTAAGAATAAAACTCTAAGATTAAAAGGCACCTAAGATTAAAACTCACTTAAGATGGAAATGCACTTAAGCTTAAAACGGACTTAAATCTAAAAGTGTTCAAGCTAAAACGGGCTTAAAGCTAAAACAGTAAACATTTTAAAACTGCATACCAGTTTATGAATACATTCAGTCAGGGGGGCCCCCCCTCGTTAATGGTGATCAACAAAATACAATAGAAAATATAAAGTATAATAAATATAATTTCATTTCCCAACAAGCCAGACGGTAGGTGGTACGCCAGCGAAGCATCTGTGGTTATTCAGCAGGTTTTGGTCCAGCGATACATCTGCTGAACCAAATTACAGCTTGATGATGTCACATTCTTCGTTGATAGAAAACCTTACACCTAGAAAAATAAATAACGTAATTAGTTAAAAAACTGAAGTGATAGATAAATAATTTGAATACATGAATATGTTTTTTTTCTGTCCACTATGCCCCCCCCCCCCTCCCATCATATCCCACCCTCTTCACAACTCCCCTTAACACCCCACACGATAAAAAATAAAAACCATGACTACCTTGAAAAACTTTATAAAAATTTGGTAAGTCTGCAGGTATTGGAATGCACGTACATACATATATGAAAAATACATACACTTTTTAAAAGAACTAGGTACCCAACATGTCCTTTTCCTGCATGGGTAGGCAGATAGGATAGATCGCCCCACAACTCTTATCTTAGCGCACACTTATTATTTCACTTACATTCATACATCGCACAGCGAATTGATTAGAAAAAACTAGCTACACAAAATTCATAGAAAGATTGTTGCTTTAAAAAGATGCATGTAGATGTTAATTCCAAAAAATCACAATGGCTCTTTGATGCTTAGGGTTAGTTGTTTCACAGAATTTGAAGAATTCATCAAGTTTCTGTGTTAGTTCTAAAGTTCTGTTAAACTTTTATACATGTTCTGTTATTATGTAATTATGGGCCAGTTGCTTCACAGAATTGGAATACTCACAGAACTTCAAAATTAAGTTCAAAATTTGACAAATCGTTCAACATCTGTGAAACAACCTTAGATTAGGCTTGCCTAAAAATGCATGCTAATTTCAGAGAAATGTTGTAAAATTTAACTACATACTAATTTAAAACAAATATGTACCTAGCTAAGCATAATTATGAGCAAATTTTCGATCAATAATTATGACAACTTACTAGAATGGTAGATACTTTCATATCGCCCCGGTAAAAGACAACCATTCAAATACGAAACATTAATAAAGGCTTTAACCCTTTTGGACCATGTATATATTTTGCACCATGATTATTTTAGTGGATGACCCGAAGTTGATCCCCTGACAGTTTATTCCCTGTCAGACTTTTTGGATGGTCTGAATTTTTCACACAATCAGTTCCAATCTTGAAAACGACACTTCAAAGAAAATCCGAGTTGTAGAAATGAAATCGAGTTACAGACAGACAGAAAGTAGACTTAATTATTGATCATCTGAATTATTCACACCATCAGTTCCAATATTAAAAATGACACTTAAATTCAAAGCAAAACCGTTGTAGAAATGAAATTGAGCTACATACAGATGATAGTAAGTAGACTTATTTTATCGTCTGAATTTTACACACCATCAGTTCCAATATTGAAAATGAGACAAATTCAAAGCAAATCCGAGTTGTACAAATGAAATCGAGTTTACAGACAGACAGTAAGTAGACTTAACTATTGATCGTCTGAATTTTTCACACCATCAGTTCCAATATTGAAAATGACACTTAAATTCAAAGCAAATCCGTTGTAGAAATGAAATTGAGCTACATACAGATGATAGTAAGTAGACTTATTTTATCGTCTGAATTTTACACACCATCAGTTCCAATATTGAAAATGAGACAAATTCAAAGCAAATCCGAGTTGTACAAATGAAATCGAGTTTACAGACAGACAGTAAGTAGACTTAACTATTGATCGTCTGAATTTTTCACACCATCAGTTCCAATATTGAAAATGACACTTAAATTCAAAGCAAATCCGTTGTAGAAATGAAATTGAGCTACATACAGATGATAGTAAGTAGACTTATTTTATCGTCTGAATTTTACACACCATCAGTTCCAATATTGAAAATGAGACAAATTCAAAGCAAATCCGAGTTGTACAAATGAAATCGAGTTTACAGAGAGACAGTAAGTAGACTTAACTATTGATCGTCTGAATTTTACACACCATCAGTTCCAATATTGAAAATAAGACAAATTCAAAGCAAATCCGAGTTGTAGAAATGAAATTGAGTTTCTGTTGAGAACAGACGGACAGCAAGTAGACTTAATTGTCTGAATTTTTCAGATAATCAGTTTCATTCTTGAAAATAACACTTAAATTCAATAGAATATATGCAGAGTACAATATAGCTTAGAAATATTTCAGAAGCTTTAATTAAAAACTGCGTGTAGAACAAAAATTCCTCTGAAATAATCGAATATTTTTTTTATTAGTTTTTTTCAGCCCAAAAAAATTTACTATCAGGCTTATAAAACTGCTTTAAAGTTCAAAATAAAGTTATGGTTTTATTGTACAATGTTTAAATTAAATTCTTTCGAAAATGATCGTAAAACATTCAAATACTTGTGACCTAACTTTGCAAAATAAAAAAAAACGAGTGTGTTTTAGACATACATATAGATTTGATATAGATCTATATGTATGTCCATATATATGTTTATATGTATAAAATATATACATGTGTATTCATATATTAATTTTTTACAAATATTTATTTAAATTTATTACGATTCGCCTCGCCCGATCAAACCGTGAGCATCGACTTCCGCTCCCCCCCTCATTTGGCGCGTCACTGGTATTTGAAATATTTCATGCACTGGCTATGAGAGGAAGAGAGAAAGAAAATGTGCGCGTGCACTCTCTCTCTTGCTTCTACAGTGAGCCCGTTCGCCTCGCAACGCATTTCAATTTCCGTTACACATTCGCCAGCTTACCCTCCAAGTCAAGTGTGCGTAAAGAAGTATTTACTTTAAAAAAAAAAAAGAAGCTTGTTCTTGAATTAATGAAATCAGACAGCTGGTGCTAAACAGGAATTTAAGTGTTATTGTTAGAGGCCTGATCAATTCTGAGAATTCTATACGATGTGGTGCATCACCTTAACACTAAAGTATTCATGGTGCGATTTGAATACATGTATATTACAGATTTTTTCCTCTTTTCTATAAGCCAATAAAAATTGGCAGTTTTCATTTACGTATTAAAAAAAAAGCACCAAAATTTTTCAAATAACTATTAATTGCTGTCAAGCACCAAATCACTACCAGATTTAATTCGGGTCTGACAGGTGACTAGATCTGAGTCGCCAGGTATCTACTTTTAAAACTCCTGTTTCCCCATCTCCTTCCTCTCCCCTCTACCTTCAACATTACAACATACCACGTACCTAGCAAATTAGGGTACGAAAACAATAATTGAGGATTACAAAGTTCCACTGGCTCTGAACGGTTGGGACTATTGTGCGGTATTCACATTTATAAAAATGCAGTGCTATTTTTTCCCTTTCACCAATACGCAGTGATATTTTAATAGCATCTATATTTGCAAACCACCACAAACAAGCATTGATAAAAAAAGCCCGTCCTTCTCTTATTATACAGAAGGAGAAAATTATGTGTTCATATACATTTCATCGCTTGAGTGCTTAATTGTCCTAACTACCATTAGCAAATTTTACAGGAGGAGGTTTGCTTTAATTTCGATTAAAAATTAGATAATGTGTTTAAGACCCATTGACCAGCGGCTGAGAATTAAAGTTCCAAAATACTTGCAAGTGTACAGGAATGATGAGAAAGATCGATTATTCCCCGTATTAAATTTTTTAAACTAAAAATTTAATATCGATTTATTTAATTCAAAACTTGCTTTAATATATACCTACATTCAAGTAAGCAATAAAAATGCGTAAAACGCTTAATGATAAATTATTAAAAATCGTGTACTTCTTGTAAGTATTTTTTGATCATAGGTGTATATGATTTTTCAATAATGTCTAAACAAAATAAGTATGTAAAAACATCTGAAATATTTTAGTTTGTAAGACGTTAAATAAATAGAAAATCTGAGGTATTTTTGTCACAAGACACATTCTCGGATTTATTTTTTAATGATTTTAATTGAACTAAAATTAAAATTCTTAAAAGTGTCTTTACTACGAGTAGATTACTTATAGATTTATTTTGCTGTATGATTATATGATTTGAAATTTGTGTTGTATAATACCAACCATGACTAACGGTATAACCTTAGTATATTAAAAATAAACTTAGTTTTTCAAAATTTAAGAAGTGCGTTTACAAGATAAAATAACAATCTCTTAAAATCAGTTTGTTTTTTTGTAAAAATGAGTCAATACGTCTAGAATTCGATTTAAAAAGGACAAATTTCTGGTATTGTCTGGTTATATATATATACCCTCTTAAGATGAAACTATTTCCGTAAAGTGAAGGTCTCGTGATTAATTATGGTTTTTGATACTTTATTTTTAATTTTAAAATGGGGATTGAACAAAAACAAAAATAGTCGTTAGGATAATTAAAAACTTGGGCGACGATATGAGACGTGTCGAAACAAAGACGGCAATCTCCACCATTGGTTTAAAATGAGTTTGATATGGCGATGGATATAGGAACAAAAATACTATTTACAGCTCCAAAGGATTTGGAGCATAAATTACAGTAACACATAATTTTTTTTATGTATTTAGTTTTGCAACAAAAACGCCAATCTCCATTAAAAATTGCAGGGTACGGAGGAAAAATGGCAGTATTCCTTCGGGCCAATCAGAGGGACAGAACCAAAGCAGCAATCTCTATCTATTAATTGAAGATAACTAATTAATTTACCATGTAATGGCAATATTAAATACGCAGAGTGTAATTTATGGAAATAATAACCAAAATTATGCTTTATTCTTCATAGCACGGCAAAAGAACTAAAAGACATTTTTTGCATATTACTCAAAATGAAAAAAAATTGGAAATTTCCGTCTTTGTTTCAAGACGCCTTGAATAATGTAAATAAAATTAATTTACTCAATTACGTTATTATGCTTACATGTTTTTGAACAAATATAATAATAAAAGCTAATCACAGCACCAGATATATAAACCAACCGACACTACAATGTATCTTTTTTTTTTACACGAATACCGCACAAGAGTCCCAACTGCTCCCGTCTGGAGCCAGTGAGACTATAATATCCCATATTAAGGGTTTGTTGTGAGGCTGAAGGTCGTTGGGAGGGGATTTATTTACACACGCCTTGTTTTGAACCCGAGACATTCGGATTGGTAATCAAGAGCCTTACCCCTTGACCACAGTGACAGTAAACTAAACTGCTTACTATGACAGAACAAAGACAATTCCTCTACCTAGCTCCTAAAATCTTCAACCTTCTCTATGATAACCTAAAAACCGAATCCAAACTCCATATTTTGAAAACACAAATGACACTACGGATTCTCACATCTGCAATGCATTTCAATCACAATACTCATACACTTTACAATCTAACCACCTTAATCTCCCTGCATACATTTCCCACATTACATAAACAATTTAATGACAATATAAAATATTAATGACAGAGTTACATTACATTCAGATAACTGGACTATCTGTGGTGGTCCTACCTTGAATCCAACGGGCATCATCTGGTAGGGCTGACAGGAGCACGTGGCACGGTTGGGGCCTGGTGACCATCACAGCCCCCCTGGCTGCCAATCATGGCACCCCCATGATAGGGCGAGGAGGCAATATCCTCTTATCTGGAAAAATAATTATTCTTATTAGTCAATCATAAGGTTTATAGACACATGGTCCAAAATGTCCAATTCCAGAAACACTAAATTAATTATTTTTTAAAAATACACCAAACTTTAACACGGTACTTTTATTAAATATAACAACTTGTCACTCAAGGCCTGACTCGAGTATCTGATTCACATGATCGTGCCATGACTTCCTCGGGCGTCCTCGGCTTCTACCACTCACATGTGCATCGTATATTCTCCTTACACTCCTTTCTCGTTCATTCGCTCTACATGCCCAACCCATCTGAGTGTCCTTTCTTAATCTTTTCATCACGCTTACAGCCTTCATTCTTAAAAATAATTCAGCTCTATGTGGCCTACTCACAGGTGTGTACGCACCAGACGGAAAAACAAAAAATATTGTGTATCCAAAAAGACTTCAATAAACAGAAAAAACACAAAAATTCTCCTTGAGTGGAGAGCATGCCGGGTACTCGTTCTAGTTTTAAATAATAAAAAAATTAAGATAAAATTTTATAACTCTGTTTCATTCAATGCATAAACTTTTAACGCATAAATTATAGAAATAACACTTCGTTTCAAATGAATGAATACAAGAAACAACTTATGTGTGTCGGGAGAGATGGAAAAACCATGCATTTAAATAATGATTACTTGGAAAAACTTTTATAAGCAGTGTTTGCCGCCATATTTAATTTATTATGGAACTTTCTCCGGAAGACAATGTGATGATAAAATCAATCTTCTAAAATAAATGATAATTTATCATCAAAGTGATGATAAAAAAACAAACCTAAAAAAGATGAAATTTGGACAAAATGACATCTGAAGGCCATACGCTTATAATAATTAATTTTTGGGGTATTATGCCGTGTTGCACTACCTTTTTTAGCCAATGTTTCGGACAGCGTTACAGTAATTTCTCATTTCTTTAATAAGATTAGAGGGGAACTCGGGAGGGAGGGGGATTCGCGGGACGGGGGAAGGGCAGAACAGACAACCTGTCGAGCAGCGAGCATAAACAAAGCAAACCCTGCCGAGCTAGACCTTTACGAGGCATAAAAATACTTGCACTCATTCAATAAATATAAAATAAATAAATATGTGATAAGCGATACCATTTATTAACAAAAGTGAGACTTATGTTTTTTTCTAACTAAAATTAGTGAAAACGAAAAAACACCTATACACATGTTAGGCAATTGTAATAATAACGTAATTGTGTCCTCACTTTTTGTCTTTTTATACACACACGAATTAAAAACGTAATCGTGACCTAACTTTTTTGTCTTTTTACACACACGCACATCCACATGTATTAGGCAATTGAATTAAAAACGTAATTGTGACCTCACGTTTTTGTCTTTTTATACATACATACACACACCCCCATGTATTAGGCAATCGAATTGAAAACGTAATTGTGACCTCACGTTTTTGTCTTTTTATAAATACATACACACACCCCCATGTATTAGGCAATTGAATTAAAAACGTAATTGTGACCTCACGTTTTTGTCTTTTTATACATACACACACACCCCCATGTATTAGGCAATTGAATTAAAAACGTAATTGTCACCTCACTTTTTTGTCATTTTATACACAAACATATTGTGTTAGGCAATTCTATTAAAAAGGTAACTGTGACCTCACTTTTTTGTCATCTCATATAAAACTAATTAATAAAAACTTCACAAGTTTGCTAATTTTTTCTCTTAATTTCATTTTTGGAACACTTTTAATTATTCTGTGGCTAAAAAGCCCTATTCACCATACGATTTGCAAAACTACTTTGCATGACAGTATGCTAGGTTTCTGCAAATTGAATCGTGAATAAGAAAACCGCCAGCCGAATTATTGTTAATCCCTTTGTCGGGCCGTCGGAATAATAATAATTCGGTTGGCGGTTCGACATGCCGTCCTGCAAGCAGTTCTGCAAATCGGATGGTGAGTAGGTCCTACAACTTCTAGATTAATAAAAAAAAAACTGTTTTCTCTTTCCAACTTGTACAAACAAAAGGGCAAAACTCTTCTACCCTAGGTTATCAGTTCTTAGTTTGGGTAAACGTAATTCACACGCATTTAGATTGAAAAGATACATCGCAAATGTTAAATTCATACAAATATCTATTCACACGTTTATCAAATATCTAATCCGGACAGGGGGGTTACTTTATTTATTTTTTTATTTCAATCTATAAAATATAGATTTTAATATTTCACGATTTTAGAGGCAACTTGGACAATTATTTACGAGTAAATGAAAACGTTTAAAAAATATAATTTTACTACATTTTTTAGAGAAATATTATGTAATATAAAATAAAAATATATATTTTTAAGAAAGAATTTTGATGAGTGTAAATTTAAATTAAAAATTACGTAATTACATCGGAAAGAAAACTTGTCCTAAAATGTCTACCCAAAGAAACGCATTTTAACGATTTTTTATTTTACATCAGAGTATAAGGCAGAATTTATTTTTAATAATTACAAATAACTTACAATAAAATTGCAAAGTAGCTTCCAAAATGTAGCAAAACTGATTTCTTTAATTACCTATATACGTCATCATTTAAAAGCAAAAATAATTAAAGTAGCACCTGTCCTGACTAGACTTATGATATACCTTTAGATTACAAAACTAATTTTTCAGTTTGGTTGGATATTTTGCCCTCAAATCCATGTTTAGTATGAAACCGGCCGAAATTTAAAAACCATGTTGCAGGGATATAGAAATCCATGTTTTACAGGGATGGTCCGATGCTCTCTCTGTATCGAACCCGTTATAAACCGGGTATAAACTGTGCGACCAGTTTTTGACTTATGGAATTTAATACTTCGTTTGTGTGAAAGCACTATGAAACCATACAGGATAAAAATAACACGTTTGTCGTTAATCGAGAATATAAATAAGAAAATAATGGTACCTAACTAAAAAATCTGTAATGCTTTATTAAAAAGCAACAGTTTTATTATTTTCCTTCAAACATAAATATATTTTTTTGAAATATCAATTTTTTCATATAAAATATAATAAAAATTATGAGAGAATAATTGTGAGTTCTTTTTTAAAGCAAATTTGCATATTTGTATCAGGGCACCCCAGGCCTTTCCTATATAATATTTGTTGTTAATTTACCAAAAAAAAAAAACAAATTTAAAACTAAACTGAAAATGGGGCAGCGTGAACCTACCAGCAACAGATACAGCAGCAGATCACCAGATAGACAACGACAAGATGTGGTGAAATAATTACGTAATTAATTAATGTAATTGTGAAATTATTGCGCAATCAATTAATATCGTTGCGACATTATTTCACAATATTAATGCTCGCGATGCGTTAAATGTTCCACGAGGCGCCGCTTTCAGGCACAGATTATGGAAATTACTCTTTATTGTAGTTCATGCGTATTTATATTGAAACAAAACTTCGCAAATGTCAAATTCACATAAAAGTGATTTTTTTCTCCATATTTTACCATCTATCCAAACGTAATTACTCGTTTCTTATGACGAGTTGTTTCAAAATATTTTAACAATTATTCATCAAATATTTGCAGTTTATTTTCACGTTGTAAGTTCTATTCAAGTTATTTTATTATATCTTATAGGCCACTTGCTTCATAAAATAGAAATTATCACAGAACTCGAATTGCTTCATAAAATAGAAATTATCACAGAACTCGAATAGAACTTACACAGAACGTAAAAACTAACTGCAAATATTTGAAGAATTGTTAAAAAATTTTAAACAACCATTCTTAAAGTATTTAAGTTGAAACGTTGCGCATTTTTCCAAAATATGTGTGCCTGTTAAAAGTATGGCGGCTTATGGATTATTTATCGCAGACGACAAAAAACCCAAAGAGCTCGTACGCACTAGCGGCTAGCCGCCTAGGCGGTTCGATTAGCGGTTGAATTTTTCGGCAGTCTAGTGCGTACGAAATGAGCGGTTGCATATTAAAATAAAATTGCGGCCAGCCGCTAGTGCGTACGGGCTCCAAAATGTATTCAGAATCGATGTTAGCGAAGAAGGCTTGTACACAAATATGCGATTGCCACCCCGCTGTACTGGACGGACCTACGAATTTGCCATAACAAATACTATAAACTCTAAAATAATGTGGCAATCTTAAGGACGTAAGTGAAGAAAGCGTGTACACAAATATACGACGCGTGGCCTGGCGTAATAGACGGATGTACGGTCGAATTCGCCCTAGCAGGTTTGGGAATTTGATCATTCCACGGGGTTTATTTCAATTAATTCCGATGAATGTATTAGTAAATCTCAGATGTTTCTAAACGAATTCCTCCGAAATTTATTAATTCATCGTCTACAAAAATAAAATCTGGCGCTCACCGCTAAATTTATAATTGAAAAACGGGTTATAAAATTTTCTAACCTTTTTTATGTAAAATATTTTAATGGTAAGGTACGGTTTTTATTAACCTTTAAAATAAATAATATTATATTATAATTATATCCGTGGGTAGCGGTTTGAAAAAAGAAGTCATTATGGTTACGAATTAATCGGAAATAATTAAAATGTCAGCCTTGAGCAAACTCCCATTGTTGGGGTATTGTGCCGCCACTTAGTTTCCGATTACAAAATCAAATTTTTGTAGAAAATCACCTAAAACCACTAAATTATTTCTAACAGTACTATTAATTAATAATGGTTATAAAATCAGCATAATTTTAGCAATGTACATGAATTATTCAACGACGTAGTTTAAAAAAATGTTTGAAGTATTTGTAGTTATTAGCCGATTGCACGAATTAATCATGAGGTTTATAAAAAAAAACAAACTTACCCGCGCTCCAGGGGCGGGCTTGTCCATCGTCACCCGGCGGGAGGTGAGCAGCGACTGTGAGCGTGTCAAGGCCAAGTCAACGGTGGCTCGCGGAAACGTAGCCCCCCCTACCCGACCACTCCAACTAGCGATGAGTAGTGAGCAGGGGGGTATAACTCCGATAAAAATGGCCGACCCATAAATAAACCACGTGACGTCGATGTGACGTCAAAGCTGCCCATCCAATAGGAAGCTTTATATGCTAATTCTATGGTTGCTCACCTGTCAAAAGTCAAAACGGGTACACGATTCGCGAACGATGATTTCCCGGCGCGAACATATTTATCGAAATACTCGATAATGCAGTGTCAAAGGCTCTACAGATTTTGGTTCAAGTCGATATAAGGGACACACAAGATTATGAAGGTATACGTCGGTTTTATATTATGTAAAAGGAAACATTTTACATGTTTTGTTCGCGAAATTTGGTTAATGTATAATGTTAATGTTTCAGAGCGTGACAGTGACTTCAGGTCATGCACTGTGTCGATTGCTGCCAGAAGGATTACAAAACATTACGAAGCAAATCTGTGTTTCATTTTATTTGTTATGGGCAAAGCCAATACCGTGGCACGGACTCCCGTTAATTTTTTCGTTAATGTTATTGTTTTGACCCCCTAAAGGATTATTTCTGGTGTACGTCCTCCTTTGTAAAGTAAGATTCCATGACAATTGATCTGACGGTTGTTATCCCGCCGACAGTTGATTCACCGGACACTTGATCCCTCTGCCAATTTATCCCTCGAACAGTTGATCCCCTAACAGATAGTTTATTCAAGTATCCATATATGTAGATGAAAGTAAAAAAACATATAGCATACATATGCAAAATATTCATACTAAAATTAGATACATGATCACATACGGGAAAGGAGTTAAAGTAGGTGAATCTTGTATAAATAAAAATAAAATAGAATAACAAATAATAATAATATTAATTAGATTTGTCAAAGAATTTGTATATAAAAATGCAAAAATCAGTCATTTTAAATACATGTAGGATTACGAAAGATTTTTTAAATATTTATAATGAGGGATCAGTAGGATTTATCGGTCAAATTAGGAATTCCACCGAGCCGAACCCTCTGATATGAAAATATCTGGAGTCGGTGAATTATTTTCCCTTTTAATAGTTTGGTAGATTAACATGTTGTTCTTGTATTGTTTTGTATTAATTATATTTATATAATACACTTGCATAGCGTGGATTTACTAGATGATCATTTATATGGAAAAGTGTGTGAAAGGGTTTAGTTTTTCCCATAGGAAAAACTAAAATAAAAACCTACCTGAAAGTCTGGTGCGTTATAAATTAAGCACTAGCGTAATATAAAGTGTTGGTTGAAAATTGATTTAGAGATAAGATTTTTTACTCGAGAAATATGAGAAAATTGTTTTGAACAACTGTTTTAAGATGTAAGGCATTCTTTATAATATTTCCTTCCCTGAGCAAATAACCAGTTCTGTACACTAATGGCATAAAGATCATCATACTGAAATAGTTTTGATAACATTCACATCATATTAAGTATAAAGTATTTATTTATCAAAAAAGAACAGGAATACATTATTATATAAACTATTACATATTTATTACATCCAGAAAATAACATGAATATATAATATAATATCATATTATTACATAGTAGTATTGGTTACTTTTATATTTTTCCTTTTTACCTTTTACTTTCTTACTTTTATTTTACACAGTAAGAAGGTTAATAATATATTTTAGTGACAATAACATTCAATTTAAAAAGTTAATAACATATTCATTGGTCAGTTAATAACTATAAGTTAATAACAATAAGATTGTTATAGGAATAATGTTATAATAATTGATGTCACTAGAGTAGTATCTAATAGGAGAAAAAAATAAATATGTATGTAAGAACGGTCATATAGAAATAGAACAATTATAATAAATATATTTGATGTTGTGCATAGCCTGCCTCACTAGGCGAACCTGTATTGAGGCAGAATTTTTAGTAAATTGTTTCTCGCATTTTGTCTACAGTTTACTTATAATGTATTCATATAATGTATGGTTCCTATAGTATAGAGCAATTACATTATATTAGTTACGATATTCATATTCACAATACATATTATGTACATGTACACAATATAAAAACAGCAAGATAATTATTACAATAACTGTCAATAACAAGGCGTTTGGGTGAGGGCACCAGTAAAGGGTCGATCATTAGAACATATCCAAATTTTAACACTTTTTTTGAATTCTTTTAGTGTTTGACTCAGTTTAATATTTTATGGGAGCATGTTGAATATTTTAGTTGCAAAGTATCTAAAACTACGTTGGCCAAAGGTGGTAGAAAGTGCTGGAACTTGCAGTATGTCTTTGTTCGAATTTCGCGTAAATCTTAAGTTTATTTTTTGTTCATAAAGTTCGTGTTTGTTTTTAAAGAGATGCATGAGGATTGTTTTTACATAGATCTGACGAACATCAAATACTCTCATTATGTTGAAAATTAAGTCACTGTTTGTGGTTTGAGGAAGTTTGAGAATAATTTTGATAATTGTTTTCTGCGCCTTTTCGACAGGATCTAGGGCTAATGAAGTACCCCTCCCCATGCAATGATCCCATACTCAATGATAGATTGGATGATTGCAAAATAAATCGTTTTCAGAAGTTGTAAGTCAAGAAAGTTCCTTATGGATCTGAAGAAGTGTATGGTTTTTCTAATTTTATTTGCAATGATCTGAGTATGCGGATTCCATTTGAGGTATGAATCAATGGTGAGACCGAGGTACTTCACTTGTGAAGTGCGCTCTAGATTGGGGCAGTTACTGCATTCATTGGAATTCGTACAGTTATGTATTTTTATGTATTCTCCGTTCAACTTTAGATCAACCCGTGGACGCGAATGTCTCCGCCCCTTCTCCCCACCGCTACTAGGACGAACGCCAACACATTCAAACCCACTATTTAAATTAATTTAATTATTTTATTAAAGTTTATTTATTTGTCTACCGACAAACAAAAAATTAAATTTCTTTATACTTAAATAATGGTGGTGACAGTATTACAAAATACATACTGTATTTTATGTGGCATGAAATTTATTAAATTTGCTGAGGAATTAATCCGAAGTTATGAACATCATCATTCCCATTTAAAAAAATCTCAGATCATTCACTTGAAACCAATGAATAATCATTGTTATCCTCGAGTTCATCAACAATATGATGGACATTACAAATTTTTTGCTCAATACCAATAATATGTCAAATTAAATTACTCCAATACCTTCGCTAGCAGTGACACCTACCATATACTTATCATATAACCTCCTGTAAGAGTTGTCCTCTTTAGTTATTTGTAATTAGTGATTATGTATTTGGACATATCGGCTAAATAACCGTTTTATCACTGGGTCTGAATGGGTTAATTTCTTGCAGCGCAGGTCACAGGACAACGGTCAGCGACATACTGAATTTTGGGCGTAGCGATTTGCAGTAGCCGTGCGGCGGTGAAGGGACCGTAGTGGGGGGGCTAGTATGTGCGGTAAAAACCAAATTTCGTACTGTCGCAGGTTGATCTAATCCTGGATACAGAATAGTATTCATCATTAGGTTGGCCTGTAGTATTGATGCTTGATGTGACATATTTTGTTTTCATCGTGTTAAGAGTAAGGGTGTTTATATCTAACCATTTTTTAACGAAGTTCATATTTTTTTCAGCTTTTTTAAATACAGCTGACCAATTGTAGTCTTCGAACAATAAGACAGTATCGTCAGCAAAGCTAATAATTTTTCCCTGAATTTCAAGGTTGCAAAAGTTGTTAATATACAGTAAGAATAAAGTCGGTCCCAATACGCTTCCTTGTGGGATTCCATAGTCAGTTGAGCGCTGATTACTAAGGGTATTCAGAATTTTTACCTGTTGTTTGCGCCCATTTAGGTAGCTTTTAAAGAAGTCTAACTCTTTGTCCGTAATG
Organism: Limnephilus auricula; assembly: GCA_951813805.1. Classification (NCBI taxonomy): domain Eukaryota; kingdom Metazoa; phylum Arthropoda; class Insecta; order Trichoptera; family Limnephilidae; genus Limnephilus; species Limnephilus auricula. The sequence goes on from OX638401.1 coordinate 9,441,134, forward strand.
CCGATTTTTTCTAATTTTTGAATTAGTTTAATGTGTGATATTGTATCAAAAGCCTTGGAAAGGTCAAAAAAGATAGAGAAACATTTATTTCCTTTATCAAGGCTTTTCACAATGAAGTCTGTCACACTAGCAATGGCGTCTGATGTACTTTTGTTTTTTTGAAATCCATATTGGTTTTTTGAAAGTATTTTATGGCTCTCGACGAATTTTAAAAGTTGTGCATTAATGAGCTTTTCAAAAACTTTAGACAAGCTATTTAGTAAAGTAATTGGTCTATAGTTGTTGATATCTGACTTGTTTCCAGATTTAAAGATGGGAATTACGATACTTTGTTTTAAGTTAGAGGGGAAATATCCCTGTGTAATGCTTAGGTTTATAAGGTATTCCAGAGGCTGTGTAATCTCCGAAGACAGCATTTTGAGGATTTTGGTTGAAATTTCGTCAGGTCCAGCTGAAGAAGTATTTTTTAGAGATTTAATTGTTCTGAGAATTTCTTCCTTTGATACAGTTTGGAAGAGAAATTTTATATTTGTGTTATTTGCTTGATCCGTTGTGTCATTAGATGGAGTGATTCCACTCTGGGGAATTTGAGAGGCAAGATTTGGACCAATATTAATAAAAAAATTGTTTACATGATCAGCAATGTGCTCAGGATTTTTTGAGGTTTCAACAATATGTCCATCAATGGAAAGTTTACTTATGCTCTGTTTTTCTTTTGTAGTTTGTGAGTTTGTGGCTTCTCTTAGTATGTCCCATATTTTTTTGGGATTGTTGTTACTTTCTTTAATTCTTTCTGAGTAATAAATTTCTTTTGCTTTTCTGATGACGTTACAACACATGTTTCTATATCTTTTGTAGTAGTTGGATGTTATTTGGTCATAAGGATTTTCTTTGGTTTTTTTGTGTAGCGTGTTTCTTTTGTGTATGCAATATATAATGGAGTGGTTAATCCATGGTTTCAGGGGTTTCAGTTTCTTAGTAATATTTTTGGTCAATGTCGTGGAATGATTGTGTAATTCGTTTTTTAAATAGTTAACAAAGTGTATCCATGCGTCCTCTGATTGTTTAATTTGGAAGAGTTCGTGCCATGATTTGTTCTTAAAGTTGGTTATTAGGTTTTGATAGTTGATTTTATTGTATGCTAAAGGCAGGTCACTTTTATTTATTTTGGTAGTTGTTTGTAGTGCAAAAATTGTTGAAAAGTGATCCGTGATTGATGATTTGTAGACGATGCTTTTAGATGGTTTTTTGGACTTTACCATAATATGGTCAATGCATGATATAGATCCATTAGTCGCTCTTGTTGGTGAGTTGACGGTACTCACTAATCCATGAAATTCTAGCATGTTAATATAGTCTTGGCTTTGGTGGTGTTGGTTGCTCGGTAGTATGTTTATATTCAGATCACCTATTATTATAATATTTTTAGTATTGGAAAGATTTGAAAGTGTGCAATTAAGACTTGTCAGAAATGGTGTAATGTTACGAATCGATGGCGAGCGGTATATAGCCAGGATTACGGTATCATTATTGTATTTTATTTGTATGCAACTAGCATCCTGAATTTTTAGTTCGGTTATTGTGAAGTTTTGATTATTTTTTGTATATACAACAATTCCATCATTCTGATTATCAAAAATTGTTGAGTTGTGAGATGTGTAGTTTTTTAGGATTTTAGGTGTATATGTGTTTGATAACCAGCATTCAGTCAGAATGATTATGTCGAAATCAACATTTATGTGGTGAAGTTGTATTAAGAGTTCGTCAAAGTTTTTATTAATAGATCTTATGTTTTGGTGCATAATTTTGGTATTGGTAGAATTTCCGATTAGATGTTTACATATATTTGTATCTGAAGTTGTGTAAGACAGGTTTTGTTTTTGATCTTCCTCATCAAAAAATTCCATTGTGAAAGTCATGTTTAATTTCTTTAAGTGAGAGCTCCACTAATTCGTAGTCATCACTGGGGATTTCAACCTTTGATTGAAAGTGATAGAGGTGATTTATTGTTGCAGTGATAAAATAAAAGTATATAATATGACTCACCAGATCGAGGGGAATTAACCCAATGAATGACCGATGAAAGTGGGGCTCTCAATTAAAAAAAATTAATCAATTTTTTTGAGATCATCAGAATGTTTGATGTATATTAATTACTCTGTCACTTTCATTTTTTTTAACCATCACTTTACATTCCTTGTACCAAACAAATTTATATCCCATTTCTTTTGCCTTAGTCTTCGCCCTCCACAGAAGGTCTTTATAGTAGGCACCAAGGATTTCGCTAATATAAATCTTCTGGTTTCCGTTTCCATGTGTAGTTGAAGGGTTGAGATGTTTCTTGTTTAAGAGTAACTGCCGTCTTTTTTGGAGGTTGGTGAAATCATTTAATAAAAAAAACATACAGAATTGTATATATTACCTAAGTAGGTACTCTCAAGATAGCAACGCTCTGGTGAAAGACCCATTCAGAATCGCTAAGTTGTTTGGTGACCAGATCTGAACAAACCCCAAGTTGTTCACTACTTTTTGGTGACTTGGCAGGGGTGCCCGGGTTCATGTGATGAGGTTTCGGTATCGGGAGAGCCCGATTGAGGGACATCCTTTGACCTCTCCAGCTGAGGGGCCGCTTTTTGCGATAATATGGCACTATTTCCAAAACCACGGATTGCTTTGCTGCTAAAATATGGCAAATATTCTCTAGATTCTTTAAAAAGTTTTAAAGTTATTAATAAATCTTACGAATATGTGATAATAGACAAAAGATAGGTGAATTCATTGGCTATATAGAACTATAATCAGTTTGTACATCTCCATATTCAAATTAGGAGGTATGATTTTTTTAATGTGGGCAGAAAAAATTTCTTTAGCAATCTGAGGAAAAAAATTTTAAATTGTTCTGTCGCCGTATCGCTATAGTTTTTTAATCGTCATTTACTTGGTCGATGTCTACATTTATCTTTCTACTAATTACTAATTACTATTTAGATTTATCTTTACTACGAATCGGTTTACATTGTGAATATGAAAAAATATGCTATGGATACATTGAAGCTTTTCCTACTTCTCCATTTATTGGAATTATGGCTAAGATAATTTTTGACTATTTCCATTGACTAACTTTTTTCAATTCTTGTGAAATTATTCATAAAAAAATAAAAACCACATTGGCGCTACTTTCCTCTTGCGCCAAAAACACGCTAACAAAAGTGCTAAAGGGGTAAGAAGTCAAATATTTTTGGCTTTTATATTCCTATACACCCGTACACCTGTAAAGGAGTGTCCGGTGTGAAGCATGGGTTTGTTTTTATACAAATCTACAGTTTTATTCCGAGATTGATGGAATTTTGCACACTTGTCCTTCAAAAAACCAGTCACATCCGCTTTCCTAACTCCCTGCGGATTTTTAATAAGTACTAACTTCTTGGTGAAATTTTGCAGACGTTCAAAATAAGGAGAAAATTACTGGATACATTGGATTTATAAAATTTCTGCGTGAAGTCCGGGCAACGCCGGGGACATCAGCTATTATTTCATAAATAAAAACTATTATAATCGTTTATATTTCGTGTGGTTCAAACATGGACAGCCCTTGCTTTATTTTTAATACTTGTAGTGACATCTATTGAACATTTAAAAAAATATTTCAGCATTCGTCTATTTTACGAAAAAACTTACTTCAAAAATATCAAATCAAATTGCTAAAAAGTTAAGATGATACCTAAGAGATGTCTCATAATCTACTATTTTATCGATGGTGCGAGTTTATTATTTTAGCAAAAAACGCTTTTTACAAGTTAAACATCTTATGAATCTCGACTACCATAATACGGGCATTTGCCTAGCTTGGTAGTCGAAAAGCCAAGTAAAACAAACCTGTAAGAAACAAAATGAATAAAGAAAATTTAAAAAAAAAAACTATATTTTTTTACATAGTTCCACCCTGAGGAATATATTCCCCCTCGGAGCCTATACCATCTTTGGGGATGCTGTGTGGAGGGTCTTTTGAGGAAAGAAAGTTCTTGGAAATGGAAAGGGTATGAGGGGTGGGTAGGAACCCGGGGGGTCAGACGTACTCCGTCCTTCTACTACGGTTCAAGGCAGTCAATAAAAGGTCTCCATCAACCAGTCTTCCGATCCGGCCGGCCACGCAGCTGACGGGCAGATACATCAACCGCTAAGATCCGGAAAAACCCATGAACCCGGGCACCATTACGTAAGTCACCGTAACGAACCACCGGTGATCTATGGCAGAGGTATCAATTTTTCAATAAATGGTTCCGGGGGGGCGATACCCATGCAATTAATTATATATTACTTACTTTACCAACTTGATCCCCGTACATTTAACGTGCGGTTCTATTTCTGTACCTGCGTACAATATACATACGAGCACCTGCGATGTATTTCTCGCTATTACATCAATTATTATCAGGTAAATTGGCTGCCGAATAAAATGTCTAATCCGACCTTGCCGGTGATGTTTATTTGCTCCCAGCAGTGCAGTACAATACAAGTTGAATGTGACCCACAAAACTTTAATGGGTTCAGATAATATTATAGTCTCAGGCTTTAACAATGGATTGCGTCAACGCGTCGTTTGCGTTAGTGGACATTTTAGTTTAGAAGTACCTAGAAAATAATTGGGTTGAGCTAGAATTCCATCTCTGAATCAGACGGTTTACTAATCGTTCATTTCTGTATTTCATTCCACCTATTTCACTCGGAGTGATAGGTCTGAACAAGAATTGAAACAAAAGCGACGCTGTAGTGGGAATGGACGAGTGAGTGAACGCTTATTTCTATAGCGCCGTCTGAACATGGAATGAAACGAAGATGGGAACATTCGCTCGAGTAAACATGGAGTAAACCTTCACCCGAGTGAACCGTCTTATTAAGGCGGAATCAGACAGTTCACTAATCGTTCATTTCTGTATTTCATTCGGCCTATTTTACTCGGAATGGCACGTCTGAACATGTAATGAAACAAAAGTGAAACCAAGATGGGAACATTCGCTCGAGTAACCATAGAGTAAACCCTCACTCGAGTGAACCGTCTGATTCCAGCCTTTACGAGAGATGGGAAGGCTGAGACATTGAAAGAAGGGTGAATGCAGGTAACTCCATTAATGGAGGACTGAACGCCGTTGGCACCAACAAAAAGCTATCAAAGAAAGAAGCGAAGCTAGCAGTCCACAAAGCTATCAAACCAACAAAAATCTATAAAAAAAGCGAAGCTAGCAGTCCACAATGGAGTGCTGGTACCTACCCTGATGTATGACAGCGAAACATGTAACTGGCAGAGGAAGAATGAAAGTAGACTGAATGCTGTAGAGATGAGATCCCTGAGGCGTTTGTGTGTGGTAAAACCATGTATGATCGTGTGAAAAATGTGGATATCTGCAAAGAATGCAAGGCTGGTATAAGTGCAATGAGTAATGAGAATGAGTAATGAGTAAGATTACTAAAGGGACCCTCAGATTGGGCATGTAGAGCGAATGAACGAAGAAAGGAGTGTAAGGAGGATATTTGACGCAAAAGCGAATGGAAGAAGAAGTCGTGGACGCCCGAGGATGACATGGTACGATCAAGTTAACCAGATGGTTAGTTAGTTAGAATTCCATCACCAAACACAAGAGCCTCGCTTCTTTATTGTGAGGAAAGGCTATTCATATTTTCCTTTATAACACTGTATAACATGTAAAAATTGTAAATTTATTGTAAAAAACATACACATAAAAAATAAATTAAAAGTTGTAAGGAAAATATTGCTCACATAAACACCTGCCTAATGGAAACTTCTTCTTGAGAAACGCATTCGGGTCCCGTATCCATAAAGATTCTCGTATTTATTTAAATGAAAATATATCACTTGGTGTAGGTACACCACTTATGTAATCAAATTAAAGGAGAAAAAATACATATACTTAAACCAAATTATAATATTAAAAATATAAAACTATTGTTACAAAAGAAACACTAAATACAATTATTCAAACTCAAATTGTTGCTGGGCAGTACCTACTTTTATAATTGGCAACAATTACATTCTACCGTTCATAAAAAATATTTTTTATTAACTATTATTGATTAGTTTTATTACTAACCCTTGTGTAAAAAAATTAACACATTATGTACCCAATGAAAATGCCCCATGGGCATAAAAGAAAGTAAAAATTAAAAAAAATATGTATGTAATTAAAAATTTACTGTCTACTTACTCTGAACAAAATGAACTAATTTAAGAAATGGCCTCTTTGCAATCATAATTACGATCTAACCGTCATAATGTTAAATAATATTGTAATTATAAATACATTACATAATACGAAAATGGTTCCCTCCAAGGACCTAAAGAAATAACACTGAACTTTATTGAACCGTATAGCACAAAAACTATTTGAAAGGAAGTAGGGTTTGTCTCTCGCAATATTTCAATTCTCAATGCCAACGACTTACAGAGACAATAATTAAATGTTTTTTTTTTATTCTTCATCTTGATTAATTGAATCTAATCATTTATATCGTTCACTTGTTCTAAGGTATGAGGAAATGCGTTATCAGCTTTTCACGGTCGAACAATTAGTCTTACATTGTTATTGTATTCTGGTTTATTGTTGGAGTAGACGTGTAATTTGAACAAGTACATTATTTCCAAACCTGCATATAGTATAACGACCTGACGTTGATACAGAAATCGTGGCAATAGACGAGTTCACACGGAGAAAAATATTATTCTAAAATACGATCATTTTATTCGTAAAAACGGTTAAAAACGGGACTGTCGTTCTTACGAATAAATTAACAGGGTTTCAATGTTTATTGGCGGGAAAATGTAAGAATAATGTTCCTGCCAATAAACATTGAAACCCTGTTAATTTGTTCGTAAGAACTCCAGTCCCGTTTCCGTTTTTACGAATAAAACGATCGTATTTTAGAATAACATTTTTCTCCGTGCATGGTCCGAAGGTAGCATGCCTCCCCGTCCACGCATTTCTCTGTCGCACGTATGTTTTTACGCATCTTTCTCTTTTGCTTACGTTCATTGTAAAGTCAGTAACTGCTTGAGAATGGATCGTACCAAGTTCAGGCCGATGTTAAAGTTTGGCGTGTATCATACCTACTCTATCGACGTGATGATTGTATAAATATAATGTGCATTCCTCAGTTCACCGGAGCGGCCACACGGAGAAAAATGTTATTCTAAAATGCGATCATTTTATTCGTAAAAACGGTTAAAAACGGGACTGAAGTTCTTACGAACAAATTAACAGGGTTTCAATGTTTATTGGCTTGAACATGTAAGAATAATTTGTTGCTATACGTAATTTCGTACGTATACCAACAAATTATTCTTACGTTTTCCTTCCAATAAACATTGAAACACTGTTAATTTGTTCGTAAGAACTTCTGTCCCGTTTTTAACCGTTTTTACGAATAAAATGATCGTATTTTAGAATAACATTTTTCCCTGTGGCACACAGGGCGAACTTTTGTGTAATGGACAGTTGTTTAAAATGTTTGTTTCTGATCATTATTTACGAGCAAGTGCCAAATAAATGTATCACTGTTATCGATAGTAAAGTTTTATATTTTTATTAAATTTATTATATTAAATCTTAAAGATAATATCCCAGACAATCGAAGCAATCTTCCTAACATGCCTTCCATTGATATGCTAATAAATGACCCGCTCAGGCACGGGGCTCCAACGAAGCCGAGTCAAATTAACCCCTTAGAAGCGGGGCGTACTGTACAGGGCCTGCAGATACTATATTATAGTGCATAACTGCAGTCCCGATATAAATCGCAAGTGCGCGCCTCTGTCGATTTGGTAGCCGCGTCTGGTCTGTAGTCCAAAGGTACCTGAAAATGCCCTTGACTCTTGTGAAGAAGTGGGCTGTCCGTTTGATAAATAGATCTCAGGTGTCGACAAATTTTCAAGTGAGAAGAGCCAAGTTGTCAAGGAATCAGTATGTACTGAAAAATGAAGGGGAGGCGGAGGAGTACGTACTACGGAAAAAAGGGGCGGATAGAGGTGTTCTGAAATCGGAAGGGATTTGTAGGACTGAAGCTGACTACTGCCAAGCCCAAGCATCAGAAACAAGAGGAAGTGTTGTACTGAAAAATGATGGGGAGGCGGAGGAGTTGTACCGAAAATGAGGGGGGCGGAAGTGTTGTACTGAAAAATGAGGGGGAGGCGGAGGAAATCTACTGTACAATATTGTACAATGATAAGCAACAGATTGACTTATTTTTTATTGATGATTTTCAGATATATACCGTATTCTGTTGCTAATATTTTGTTGATATTCCATTGCTATAATATATGTATTTTTCTCATTGTACAATATTTTGTAATATCTTACAGTATTTTTGAAAGTATTTTATTTCCATTTTGTAACTATACATATTATCTATAAGCAGTTCTAAATGTATAACATAAGTACATAGACTAGCTCCCCAGTTAGACCCGAGAATATTTCTCTACTGATTGGGTAACTAAAAAAATTGATGAATGATATGTAATGAAATGATATTATAATTGTAAATGATATTATATGTTACAAATAAAATAAAAAAATCAAAAAAAATTTAAACCACTGCCACACCCTTATCTCAGCAGCCACTGGCAAGCCCAAACGACCACCACCAGCACTAAGAGTCAGAAAAAAGAATTGCACTGAAAAGAGGGGTTGTTCTGAAAAATGAGGGGGAGCCGGAAGAATTCTCGTACCTACTTACCCCTCCCTATTTCAGAACTTGTAGCTTATCTGTACGACAAAAAAATAAATTAAGAACTAGATGTGTACTTAGATAATAGTATAATTTTTTCTTTTGTTTATTTCTTTACTTTGTTTTTGTTTTTATTTTTATTTTCGACTTTGTTCCATTTTTTTTCAAAGTGTTTTTACTTGAATCCCTTTATGTAACTATGAAATTATAATCTCTAGAGAATGTGTTGGATTTCACTTATTTTTCCACATTCTGGAATAAAGACCATTATTATTATTATTATAATCATATTATCTGTAAATACAAAAGACACGCCACTACACACAGTTAAATGAACACATACAGTTATTTGTGTACTATAAAGTACACATATAGTTATACTTTTACTACAAAGTACACATATGAGTACACCTGTACTAAAAAGCGCACACATAGTTGTACCTGTACTACAAAATACACGTATATATGTATACCTATGCTAAACAGTACACATATACAGGTACACCTGCGGGCATTATAACAAAATGTACAATATTATTTAGGTGCAAAACTTAAATCTAAAGCAAATACCTAATGTTTTTAGCACCGGTAGATAACTGATTGGGGACATGACTTCCTTTGCGTGCTGAATTTTGTATGGTTAATCATAAAAATTATAATCTTGAGACTGATAACTGCCAAACCTTGGCTCGGATTTGACGTAAATATAGTAGGTGGATAGGATATCCGGAATAGTTATATCGTGCATAAGAAAATTTCATGTAGAAAAAATAATCATAGACATCCAATCTATAAGTCTATTGTTGAGAGCTCCGTTGTAACGTCTCCTTTTATTACGTGTGTTGTTCATGAGAAAGAGGGAAAGGTTAAAACGGCCTTATCAGCGGTTTGCCAACTGTACAGATTTTCTAACATAAGTACATTCAGATTAGATTTTACGCTGGACACCCGATTTTTATAGTTTGACATTTAATAGGAAAACGGTACAACCAATATATCTAATTTTTTAATAAACGGTTTTTTATAGCTTAGTGATCTTTTTGTAAATGTTGATTTAACATTTTATTTTTATTTTATCCAACACATCTATGTAGGACTGTTTGAAGAGTTACGTGCAATGCAAACATTAGTCTGTTTTTAATGTTGGTTTGTTATAATTTGTTTCAATTTGTTATTAAGTATATACCCATTGTTATTATTTTTGTATTATTTCAATATCTGTGCTAAACAAACAGCAGTTATTGTATTTAAAACTTTTATTTTCTTTTATTACTATATTTTTTTTTAATTCTTATTTTTTATCTTTTTAATTTTTAATCTTTCTCTTCTCTTCCATATGTTCCATATATCATCCTTGTACGACACGTGTGTGGTTGGTACATAAACTGTAAAATAGGGAGCTGGGCACACCTGGTACGCCAATGGTCTTTTGTACGTGATTTTACTACTTAGTAAAATGATTCTAGTTAAAGGGCCAAAACTGAATTTAATACTGCAAAAGGTTTAAATATGTTTGCACTTTTGGAGACTTTTGGGATTAACGGGTGACTGGGTTTACTTTTGAAGAGCTGAATTCCAGCGACTTTGATTCTAGTAAAAGGTCAAAACTGATTTTAGTACTGCAAAAGGTTTAAATATGTTTGCACTTTTGGAGACTTTTGGGATTAACAGGAGACTGGGTTTACTTTTGAAGAGCTGAATTCCAGCGACTTTGATTCTAGTAAAAGGTCAAAACTGATTTTAGTACTGCAAAAAGATTTAAATATGTTTTGCACTTTTGGAGACTTTTTGGGCAGGAGACTGGGGTTTTACTGGGAGGAACTGAATTTAGTACTGATTAAAACACTTTAAAATGGTTTGAACTTGTAGACTTTGGTTTGGAGGCTTCTTGGTTGCTTGCTTGTTGGCTGGTAGTATTGAACTGATTTGCCATTGAAAGGCGATCTTTATTTATAGGACCGACCGAGGTCGCATCTTCATTGCAAGACACCTCCTTGAATTTTGCAAGGGTTTTCAATTAGGAATTTTTTCTAATTGCTGTGTTTTGCATTCAGATGTATAAAAAATTGTATATAACAGCTCTGGCCAAGTTAGCTTAGGACCCCCAAACCAAATCCTTACATCATTTTTATTGTTTTTATAAGAAAATATACAAGTTTACATATGTGATTCAAAGTACATTTTTAAGCAACAAATATTTTTCTTAAAGGGTAGAAATCACTAGTAGGTATCAGTTTATAAGTTAATTTTTTAGTACATGTCTATTTTTTTGTGGTGATATTTATTATTTGAACCTAAGTACTAGCAATTTCCCGTAATTTGACTTGAGGTTTTTGAAATAGCGAATTAGGAGTCGTAAATATGTTCGATTCGTAGTTTCCTTTGTTCGCTTTCAACCAATGGCAGCTCGGCGGGAGGCGGAGTAGGGATAACGTAGATAGTCAAACGTTTCCTTGGTGGTGATCATTTGCATGTCTGCGGGCTCTGGTGAAGGATCTGCGTTGTTTTTCAGATGTGTTTTGGAGTCGGAGTCTGATGCCGCACATGCCCTTTATTATCAATTGCGTGTAAGTTTGCGATTGTTACAGATAATTGAAGAAACGTAAATGTGTGCTGGCGGCATGGTACTGTGCGTATTCGGTGGCGACTGGTACAGATAATTGAAGACTCGTAAACGTGCTGGCGGCATGGTACTGGGCGCTGACGTAAATTCAAATTTTTGAATTTTTCGTTGTCTCAGATGCATTTGTGGACTCGTCCGATACACTCCCCCCGTGCAGCCTTATTTGCACTTAGCTACTTCGTCGGGCGTGTCCTTTCACGATGTTTGAGTTCTGAATCGGGTGTCTTTGCAGGTGTTGTAGTTTCGTCAGGTGTCGGTGGAGCGGGTAGGATGACGGCGATTTTGACTGCTGGCCTTACGTATATCCCGGTGCTGGTTTGAATCCGGGCTGTTCTGACTTGTCCATCAGCGGCGGGTATTGCTTCGATGATGCGGCCACGCGGCCAACTGTTCCGAGGTAGTGCTGGGTCCATAATGATCACTAGGTCATCCTTTTTTATTGGTGTAGTGGGGTGGTGCCATTTTTGCCGGGCAGCCATGGTAGGTAGGTATTCGCGCAGCCATCGTCTCCAGAAGGTGTCTGCAAGTTGTTGCCCGATGCGCCACTGGCGGCGGAGACATACGTCCTCTTCTTTTTTGTCGTAGAAGGATAATTGGGGGCGTTTCCCGGCCGATCCTAGCAAAAAATGGTTGGGTGTGAGAGGTTCTTCATCACGTGGGTCAACCGAAATGTGGGTGAGTGGTCGATTATTTACCACGAACTCGGCTTCTGCAAGTGCTGTGCGTAGTGTTTCTTCCTTTGGTGCTCGTTCCTTGAGTGTGGCGTTTAACGCTTTTTTCACTGATCGCACTAATCTTTCCCAAGCTCCCCCCATGTGGGGACTCATTGGCGGTATGAAATGCCACTCGATGCCTTGAGTGGCTATTGCATCAATCATTCTGGCGTCTTGACTTAGTGACAACAGGGCGTCCTTCATCTCAGTGTCGGCTCCGTGAAAGTTTGTCCCGTTATCCGAGTACATGGCTGCGGGTTGTCCTCTGCGGGCGGTCATTCTTTGTAAGGCCATGATGGCCGAGTCGGCAGTTAGTGAGGCGGCTAGTTCCAGGTGGATGGCGCGCGTCGAGAGGCAGGTGAAAATGGCTCCGTAGCGTTTTTCTCGATGTCTACCGACCGTGATAGCCATAGGGCCAAAATAGTCAAGCCCGCAGTGCGTGAATGGGCGGACGTGATGCATCAGGCGGGGTGGTGGTAGTGCGCCCATCAAAGGTGGAGACGGTTTGCTGCGTCGTATGAAGCAAGTGGGGCAGGCGTGCGCTATTTTTCTGCTTGTTGTGCGAAGTCGTATTATGAAGAAATGATTGCGTATCTCTGCTATTGTTTTCTCAGTACTGGGGTGGTCTGCCTTTTGGTGGTAGTGGCGGATCAGGAGTTGAGTGTAGGGTTCGTCGCCATCCAGTATGATGGGTGTTCGGGCCACACTTTTTGTTTTTTCCAAAGCTTGTAGTCGGGTACCCATTCGCACTAGGTCGTCTGGTCCAAAGAAGGGGTTTAGGGAGTTGAGGCGGCTGCCAGCAGGTAGTTTTTGACCTTGTCGGATGTTGTGTAGATCAGTTGTGAAGGCGTCCTCCTGGGACCTTTTGATCCATCTGTGTTCTGCTGCTTTTATTTCCTCCGCTATTAGTGGGCCTTCTACTGGTTTGTTGGGCCCCATCCGACATCGTCTGGTAAATCGTAGAATCCAGGCTGTGGAGCGGATTAGTCGGTGCCATGAGGAGAATCGTTCTACTAATGGAAGCGCTTCGCCTCTGGTGGAGACAAGACCAACGTAGTGAGGTTTGACTTCCAGTGTCAGATCGTCAGGCCTGTGGGTGGGTGCTCGCTCTTTTGGCCATGCGTCCTCCGGGGAAGTGAGAAAGGCTGGGCCGGTGAACCATCTTCCCTCTGGTGTCAAATCGGGTACTTCGGTGTCTCGCGTGCCGATGTCAGCTGGATTCAGCTTTGTGGGTACCCATTTCCAGTCGGATATGTTGGTTAGTTCGTCTATTTCACCCAGTCGGTTGGCTACAAAGGCGGAGTAGGCTCGTGGGTCGGTGCGTAACCAACATAGCACGGTTGTGGAGTCTGTCCAGAAGCAGGTTCGGGATATCAGGGCTTTGCTTTCTTTCTGGATTGTCTTGGCTAGTCTAGCTGCTATGAGACCGGCTTGTAGCTCGAGGCGGGGAATGGAGAGAGGCTTCAGTGGTGCTACCTTGCATTTACTTGCAAGAAATGTTACTCGTAGGGCCCCATTAACCTCTTCAGTAAAGTAGGCCACGGCACAGCAAGCCTGTTCTGATGCATCGCAGAAGAGATGTAAAGTTACGTTGCTCTGTTTGTTGTAGAGGCAACGTCTCGGGATTGAGACGCTGTTCGTGTGCAGCAGGTTCAGCCAGTCTGTCCACCTCTGGGCGTGTCCAAGGTTAATGGGTTCGTGCCAGCCGACGCTCGAGCGCCATACTGCTTGTAGCATCTTGGATCTGATGGTAAGGCAGGCAACGAGGCCCACTGGATCGTAGATCTTCATTACTAGCAGTTGATAGCAGTTGCCGCTTCGTGGGTTGTGTAGTGGTTTCGGGAGAGACGGCCTCGTGGAATGAATACAGAAAGAGGTCAGTGGAGGAGTCCCAGATTAATCCAAGCACCCGCTCTGTTTCCGGGCCTCCGCTGCTGATCTGCACCGTGGAGCTGGCGCGGTCTTCTTTGGGAACGTCAGCTATGGCCGTTGGGCTGTTGGATGCCCAGTTTGTCAAGTGGAACCCTCCTTTCGCGAGGAGGGTACTTACACTGTGGGCGAGTGCAGCAGCTTCCCTGGGGGTGTCTACTGCATCCAAGTAATCGTCCATGTAGAACTTGGTGCGAATAGCCACTGCGGCGTCCGGGTATTCATGTTCGTATTTTTCGGCCACCTTATCTCGGACAAACTGGGCACTGCTCGGGGAACAAGTGGCTCCAAACATCATTGATGACATTTGATAGGTGTCTGGATCGTTCAGGGCTGAGGTCCTCCACAGGAACAGCTGTGATGGCTGGTCTTCTGGCCTTATCTTTATCTGCAGGAACATTCTGGTTGCTGACGTTACACCGAGAGAGTTGATAGTGAATTTCCATTCCACCAGTTCCCTCAACTGGATGTCTGCGGTGGTTTATAGTTGTAGCGCCAAAGTGGTGGTCGTGGTGCTATTTCTGGAGTTGCTGGTGTACCTGTAAAAAATAGAAGGTCCTGGCTGGAGGAGGATGATTATTGTGGAGTTGCGTATCTTGTCGTAACTCGTTGGCAGTTGGGCCAACTTGTGCCTTTAGGTGAGTTGCGTATCTCGTCGCAACTCGTTGGCAGGCGGGCCAACTTGTGCCTTTAGTTGAGTCACGTATCTGGTCGCAACTCGTTAGCAGGCGAGCCAACTTGTGCCTTTAGGTGAGTTGCGTATCTCGTCGCAACTCGTTGGCAGGCGGGCCAACTTGTGCCTTTAGATGAGTTGCGTATCTCGTCGCAACTCGTTGGCAGGCGGGCCAACTTGTGCCTTTAGGTGAGTTGCGTATCTCGTCGCAACTCGTTGGCAGGCGAGCCAACTTGTGCCTTTAGGTGAGTTGCGTATCTCGTCGCAACTCGTTGGCAGGCGAGCCAACTTGTGCCTTTAGGTGAGTTGCGTATCTCGTCGCAACTCGTTGGCAGGCGGGCCAACTAGTGCCTTTAGTTGAGTTGCGTATCTCGTCGCAACTCGTTGGCAGGCGGGCCAACTTGTGCCTTTAGGTGAGTTGCGTATCTCGTCGCAACTCGTTGGCAGGCGAGCCAACTTGTGCCTTTAGGTGAGTTGCGTATCTCGTCGCAACTCGTTGGCAGGCGGGCCAACTAGTGCCTTTAGTTGAGTTGCGTATCTCGTCGCAACTCGTTGGCAGGCGGGCCAACTGGCGCCTTTAGTTGAGTTGCGTATCTCGTCGCAACTCGTTGGCAGGCGGGCCAACTTGTGCCTTTAGGTGAGTTGCGTATCTCGTCGCAACTCGTTGGCAGGCGAGCCAACTTGTGCCTTTAGGTGAGTTGCGTATCTCGTCGCAAACTCGTTGGCAGGGGGGTCAGCTGGCGCCAGTGGTTGAGTTGCATATCTCATTGCAAACTCGTTGTGCGGCGGGGCCACTGGTGCCATCGGTTGATTTGCGTATCTCGTCGCAAACTCGTCGGCAGGTGGGCCGGCTGGTATCAGTGGTTGAGTTGCGTATCTCGTCGCAAACTCGTTGTGAGGCGGGTCCACTGGTGCCATTGGTTGAGTTGCGTATCTCGTCGCAAACTCGTTGGCAGGTGGGTCGGCTGGTACCAGTGGTTGAGTTGCGTATCTCGTCGCAAACTCGTTGTGAGGCAGGTCCACTGGTGCCATTGGTTGAGTTGCGTATCTCGTCGCAAACTCGTTGGCAGGTGGGTCAGCCGGCGTCAGTGGTTGAGTTGCATATCTCGTTGTAAACTCGTTGTGAGGCGGGGGCCACTGGTGCCATCGGTTGAGTTGCGTATCTCGTCGCAAAGTCGTCGGGAGGTGGGCCGGCTGGTACCAGTGGTTGAGTTCCGTATCTTGTCTCAAACTCGTTGTGAGGCGGACCCACTAGTGCCATTGGTTGAGCAGGTTGGCTGACTGCTTGACGTGTTGCGGTGTTTAAGGCTGCGAGTAGTTCGGATATCTGCTTGGCGTGTTGTTTCTCGCAAACGTGCATCTCCCGGCGTAGCATTCGGAGAGAGTCTTCGGTTGATTTCAGAACTTGAGTCAGAAGTTTCACCGCTTTTTTCGTCGGATTCGTGGGGTTTCCCGGTGACATCTGGAGCTGGCTGGCCAGTAGTGATAGGGTCAGAGTGTTTAGCTGGACTCGAAACAGGTAGGTCCTGGGTCTGACGGGGTACACCGGTTGGCGACTCATCGATGTCTGAGGCGCACGGGTCTGGAGTATGATGAGGTGGCGTTGGGACCTTTTGGCTTGTTCCGGAGGCGTCTAGTTTGTGCAGTGATGCCTCTGATGATGATGATTTACGGCCGCTGCGAAGTGATGGCATCTCCACTGGATGAGACTGGAGGCGTGATGTGTGGATCCGGCTCGAAGGACCAAATGTACGACACGTGTGTGGTTGGTACATAAACTGTAAAATAGGGAGCTGGGCACACCTGGTACGCCAATGGTCTTTTGTACGTGATTTTACTACTTAGTAAAATGATTCTAGTTAAAGGGCCAAAACTGAATTTAATACTGCAAAAGGTTTAAATATGTTTGCACTTTTGGAGACTTTTGGGATTAACGGGTGACTGGGTTTACTTTTGAAGAGCTGAATTCCAGCGACTTTGATTCTAGTAAAAGGTCAAAACTGATTTTAGTACTGCAAAAGGTTTAAATATGTTTGCACTTTTGGAGACTTTTGGGATTAACAGGAGACTGGGTTTACTTTTGAAGAGCTGAATTCCAGCGACTTTGATTCTAGTAAAAGGTCAAAACTGATTTTAGTACTGCAAAAAGATTTAAATATGTTTTGCACTTTTGGAGACTTTTTGGGCAGGAGACTGGGGTTTTACTGGGAGGAACTGAATTTAGTACTGATTAAAACACTTTAAAATGGTTTGAACTTGTAGACTTTGGTTTGGAGGCTTCTTGGTTGCTTGCTTGTTGGCTGGTAGTATTGAACTGATTTGCCATTGAAAGGCGATCTTTATTTATAGGACCGACCGAGGTCGCATCTTCATTGCAAGACACCTCCTTGAATTTTGCAAGGGTTTTCAATTAGGAATTTTTTCTAATTGCTGTGTTTTGCATTCAGATGTATAAAAAATTGTATATAACAGCTCTGGCCAAGTTAGCTTAGGACCCCCAAACCAAATCCTTACATCAT
Organism: Limnephilus auricula; assembly: GCA_951813805.1. Lineage (NCBI taxonomy): Eukaryota > Metazoa > Arthropoda > Insecta > Trichoptera > Limnephilidae > Limnephilus > Limnephilus auricula. The sequence goes on from OX638401.1 coordinate 9,458,327, forward strand.
TTTTATTGTTTTTATAAGAAAATATACAAGTTTACATATGTGATTCAAAGTACATTTTTAAGCAACAAATATTTTTCTTAAAGGGTAGAAATCACTAGTAGGTATCAGTTTATAAGTTAATTTTTTAGTACATGTCTATTTTTTTGTGGTGATATTTATTATTTGAACCTAAGTACTAGCAATTTCCCGTAATTTGACTTGAGGTTTTTGAAATAGCGAATTAGGAGTCGTAAATATGTTCGATTCGTAGTTTCCTTTGTTCGCTTTCAACCAATGGCAGCTCGGCGGGAGGCGGAGTAGGGATAACGTAGATAGTCAAACGTTTCCTTGGTGGTGATCATTTGCATGTCTGCGGGCTCTGGTGAAGGATCTGCGTTGTTTTTCAGATGTGTTTTGGAGTCGGAGTCTGATGCCGCACATGCCCTTTATTATCAATTGCGTGTAAGTTTGCGATTGTTACAGATAATTGAAGAAACGTAAATGTGTGCTGGCGGCATGGTACTGTGCGTATTCGGTGGCGACTGGTACAGATAATTGAAGACTCGTAAACGTGCTGGCGGCATGGTACTGGGCGCTGACGTAAATTCAAATTTTTGAATTTTTCGTTGTCTCAGATGCATTTGTGGACTCGTCCGATACAATCCTAATTTGACTGCCCTAAAACGGGATTCTTCCTAGTTGGGCAGCCAAAACATTTTATAAATAATGTATAATGTTTGTATTGAAAAAATTAAATGAATAAAAAAAACACGTAATAAATAACTAATTCAATTATATGTACCACCTACACTTAAAAAATACACAATAACACTTTTCTTTGTCTCAAATAATAATGAAATATTAAATTTCATTAAAATATAATATAGAAATAAGGTAATTTCTGAACAACTTGGGTATTATATATTTATTTTAGGGGGTTTTGTCGTGTTGCGCTACCTCCTTCTTTATTTTCACATATTGAATACATCATAATGTGAAAAAAGTGCTTTTCAAGAGTTAGGTACCTAACTGTCTTTGAACCGATTTTGGTGTTGCCACTTAAAGTAATTTAAACGATTGGAGCCTTAGATCGTCTTTTACAACGAAATTTCATGACATAAATTTTGGAAAATACCGAATAGTATCGAAGGTATAAGCCGTCAAAATTTGAGGTCGGCCGAAAGGCGTGTGACATCACGATACATTTTCGCGGCGGTACCTACTGCAGCATTGCCATTCGAATTATACTGATATCGTGTATCGTGTGATGTCACGAGATAAAACTAGGTTCATTGTTTTACCCAATTTCACTTTGAAAGCTCATAACTCACTCATAAGTTATGAGCTCTCATAACTTTGTCATTTTTAGAGGTATCGAAAAACTTATAATACAATACATTTTCATAAAAAAAAAAAAAACAGGTTATGATCTCATTATTTCTTATTTATTTGTCAGACAAGATACTTTTTTGTGCGAAAGTAACGGCCGTTGTTTCTAATTCTACTATTCAACTGTTTACCCTAAATTTTGGCTCAACACTGAACTCCAGCGGCGTCTCCTCCGACGAAAATGTGTACACATTTTCGTGGATGGTTAGGTCCGGGCCACAATGTTTTTGTTTTCCGTGACCGATAGAAACAAAAATAAAAACGATGTGGCCTTGTCTTACCATGTATTACCAACAAATTATTCTTACATTTTCCCGCCAATAAACGTTGAAACACTGTTAATTTGTTCGTAAGAACTTCAATCCCGTTTTTAACCGTTTTTACTATTTTATTTTTTCGAATAACATTTTTCTCCGTGTACGCTCTTCCCAACGCAACTCTCGGATCAACAGGCGAATCGAGCGTTCGCTGATCGGAGACTTAGATCGACCGATCGAAAAGTAGGGAACAACGGCCCAGTGTCATTCGCCCTCAAGCACAGTACTACCTACCAATATAATTGTATTACAAAATGCACACCTCAACAATGCGTAGATTTAAAACCAAACCATTCTCAGGCAGGATAGAATAATAATTCGACTCGCCTGTGGTTTACTTGGCAGCCTTGCCGGTGTCGGAAGGCCATTGGAATACTCGTATAGTTATTTTTTACCCACTTGTCTGTTAAATCGGCTGTTTGTTATTCTGGTCCCCTGGCACTTGTGATTGGTATTCCGCAACTTCTGTAAGGACTGGTCTTTGTTGTATTGGAAAAATAAATTACCGGGGGGATATAAACAACTAACGGTTATTTCACTGGCTATTTGTAAATCACAACATAGACATTTTAGAATTATCTATGAACGAATGTACGTTCTAGAACCTTTGGAATGAACCTCTCGTAAGAAAAAGAATCGTGGAAATAACGATTGAAACCATTCGTTCTTTGTGAACGATGTGTAACGTACGATGAGCTTATCTAGAGAGAGATAGTATTTTATTGATTTTTTTTTTTGTAAAGGATTATACATATTATATTTTACATTATTTATAAAGTGTTTTACTGCCCAACTAGGAGGAATCCCGTTTTAGGGCAGTCAAATTATGATGATATATGAAATATATGGAATATGTTTAGTACAAAACTAAAAGAAATGGAGGAAATAAAAAGAATACAAAGAATAAACAAAAAAAGACAAGAATAAAAAATATTTAAGTTTAAAACATAACAACTGTTGTTTGTTTGCACAGCTATTAAAATAATAATAACAGGTATCTATATATAGATACTTAATAACAGAGGATTGAAACAAACAAACATTAAAAACAAACTGGTGTATGCATTTCATATTTTAGTCCTACATATACATGTGTTGTATAAAATAGAGAAAAAAATTACGTAAAAATAACCAATTAAACGGTTGTTGGTTTAGAACAGTTATTTTAATAATAATAAAATAAAAGGTTTATATACTTAAATATAAAATATGAAAACAAAAAAGCTTATTGGTGTTATATATATTATAGTCTTACATACCTACATATGTTGTATAAATAAGAACTGGAAAGAGATTGCGCATGAATGTGACTGTTGTTATTGAAAACCTTATAAGTATATTTTTATATATTTGTACAGCTGTTTTTGTGAAAAAAACACCTGAAGGGCGCTGTATAAATTTAAAATAGGTATATTTCTACAATCCTGCTTCTAACTACAGACCAGAAAAACATTATAACAACTTATGGCTAAAATATTGGATCCATTGGTCCTTCAATCAATGATACAAAACCATATATATGCATTGATATATTATATACGTACAATGCATTTGACCAATGTGAAAATGTACATGTATTTTTTATTTTTTATTTATACTCTACGGGCAGAAAATATATAGGTAAATTACATACTAATCTTGTAGGTCACTTGAGATTAACACTGTTTGTTTAGAGAAATTAAGATACATTTGCAAGCAGAGGACATAATTGGGAACACATGTTATTGTTAATAATGGCCTCCGTGGTTCAGGGGTAAAGCTCTTGACTAGCGATCCCGAGGTCGCGGGTTCAAATCCCGGCGTAAAATATATAAATATATAATTCTATCCCTACGGAGAATTGCAAAAAAGTGTTAAGTTTAAGTAAACCTCGTTAAAACAGTGGTCCCGTGTGACGAAATTTACCGGTATAATTTTTGTTAAAATGCTAAAAGTGCATTCCATTCTTTGGGAAGCCCCATAAAGTGTAGGTGCACCCAGATGCAATGCGCTAACGCGCTTGTTCGTGACAAGGGCAGAGTTTTGGAGATTACAGCGGTGAATTTTTTCCCAGAGAAATTTGTATGGTGAGCCGTTCGTGATCTGAGCAATGCATTTATTGCACTCACGTGCTGGGGATTCCAGAAATGTCTAATGAAAAAACCGAATTTTTGCATACCTTACCAACCTACCGAATCTTCTAAAGATAAGTATTTTATTTGTTTATTTTATTCAGCGACGATCTCGGGAACTCGGGAGTCATCGGTTAGACTCGTCTATGTTCGGAGGTCACGTGACGTCATGACTCGGCGCACCAAAATGAGATGCACTTTCAATTAGTTGGCTTGATAAAATATTAAAATAGGTATACATAGGTTACATAGGACAGAGAGGTGAACCGCCAAACATTTTTTTTATTATTTAAAATACATAAGACATAAGATTTAGAAAATAAATACAGTTGGTTCTTAAAAACAATTTACAAATAGATTTTTTTTAACAAACTACTCGACTCAACGGAGAAAACATTTCTCGTGTTTGAGTTGGGGAGTAAAGCCTTTAAATAAAAAAAGTTAAGAAATTATAATGTTTGAAGTAGATAATAACTGTTTACAATAACTGACTTAGAATCTACAAGAATGAAAAATAAAAAAATTACAAATTGAATATAAATGTAGTAGAAATAAACTTATATTAATAAATTAATTGATAATATAAAAAAAATTATTAATGGATGTTTCTAACCATTTTGACGTATTTGGCGCTCAAGGGTGATTTTTAGCCTTATTGATGATTTTAGTGCAAGATGGCAGTTTCTAACCATTTTGACGTATTTGTCGCTCAAGGGTGATTTTTAGCCTTATTGATGATTTTTGTGCAAGATGGCAGTTTCTGATCATTTTCACCTGTTTGGCCCCCAATGTTAATTTTTTGCCTTTTCGATGATTTTAGTGCAAGATGGCTGTCTCTAACCATTTTGACGTATCTGGCGCTCAAGAGTGATTTTTAGCCATATTGATGATTTTAGTGCAAGATAGCAGTTTCTAACGATTTTGACGTATTTGGCGCTCAAGGGTGATTTTTAGCCTTATTGATGATTTTAGTGCAAGATGGCAGTTAATAACCATTTTGACGTATTTGGCGCTCAAGGGTGATTTTTAGCCTTATTGATGGTTTCTGTGCAAGATGGCAGTTTCTAACCATTTTGACGTATTTGGCGCTCAATTCTGATTTTTAGCCATATTGATGATTTTTGTGCAAGATGGCAGTTTCTGACCATTTTCACCTGTTTGGCCCCCAATGTTAATTTTTTGCCTTTTCGATGATTTTAGTGCAAGATGGCTGTTTCTAACCATTTTGACGTATCTGGCGCTCAAGAGTGATTTTTAGCCATATTGATGATTTTAGTGCAAGATAGCAGTTTCTAACGATTTTGACGTATTTGGCGCTCAAGGGTGATTTTTAGCCTTATTGATGATTTTAGTGCAAGATGGCAGTTTCTAACCATTTTGACGTATTTGGCGCTCAAGGGTGATTTTTTGCCTTATTGATGATTTAGTGCAAGATGGCAGTTTCTAACCATTTTGACGTATTTGGCGCTGAATTCTGATTTTTAGCCATATTGATGATTTTTGTGCAAGATGGCAGTTTCTGACCATTTTCACCTTTTTGGCCCCCAATGTTAATTTTTTACCTTTTTGATGATTTTAGTGCAAGATGGCAGTTTCTAACCATTTTGAGGTATTGGGCGCTCAAGGGTGATTTTTAGCCTTATTGATGATTTTAGTGCAAGATGGCAGTTTCTAACCATTTTGACGTATTTGGCGCTCAAGAGTGATTTTTAGCCATATTGATGATTTTAGTGCAAGATGGCAGTTTCTAACCATTTTAACGTATTTGGCGCTCAAGGGTGATTTTTAGCTTTATTGATGATTTGAGTGCAAGATGGCAGTTTCTGACCATTTTCACCTGTTTGGCCCCCAATGTTAATTTTTTGCCTTTTTGATGATTTTAGTGCAAGATGGCTGTTTCTAACCATTTTGACTTATTTGGCGCTTAAGGGTGATTTTTAGCCTTATTGATGATTTTAGTGCAAGATGGCAGTTTCTAACCATTTTGACGTATTTGGCGCTCAATTCTGATTTTTAGCCATATTGATGATTTTTGTGCAAGATGGCAGTTTCTGACCATTTTCACCTTTTTTGCCCCCAATGTTAATTTTTTACCTTTTTGATGATTTTAGTGCAAGATGGCTGTTTCTAACCATTTTTACTTATTTGGCGCTTAAGGGTGATTTTTAGCCTTATTGATGATTTTAGTGCAAGATGGCAGTTTCTAACCATTTTGACGTATTTGTCGCTCAAGGGTGATTTTTAGCCTTATTTATGATTTTAGTGCAAGATGTCAGTTTCTAACCGTTTTGACGTATTTGGCGCTCAAGGGTGATTTTTAGCCTTATTGATGCTTTTAGTGCAAGATGGCAGTTTCTAACCATTTTGACGTATTTGTCGCTCAAGGGTGATTTTTAGCCTTATTTATGATTTTAGTGCAAGATGTCAGTTTCTAACCGTTTTGACGTATTTGGCGCTCAAGGGTGATTTTTAGCCTTATTGATGCTTTTAGTGCAAGATGGCAGTTTCTAACCATTTTGACGTATTTGGCGCTCAATGGTGATTTTTAGCCTTATTGATGATTTTAGTGCAAGATGGCAGTTAATAACCATTTTGACGTATTTGGCGCTCAAGGGTGATTTTTAGCCTTATTGATGGTTTTAGTGCAAGATGGCAGTTTCTAACCATTTTGACGTATTTGGCGCTCAATTCTGATTTTTAGCCATATTGATGATTTTTGTGCAAGATGGCAGTTTCTGACCATTTTCACCTGTTTGGCCCCCAATGTTAATTTTTTGCCTTTTCGATGATTTTAGTGCAAGATGGCTGTTTCTAACCATTTTGACGTATCTGGCGCTCAAGAGTGATTTTTAGCCATATCTAACGATTCTGACGTATTTGGCGCTCAAGGGTGATTTTTAGCCTTATTGATGATTTTAGTGCAAGATGGCAGTTTCTAACCATTTTGACGTATTTGGCGCTCAAGGGTGATTTTTAGCCTTATTGATGATTTTAGTGCAAGATGGCAGTTTCTAACCATTTTGACGTATTTGTCGCTCAAGGGTGATTTTTAGCCTTATTTATGATTTTAGTGCAAGATGTCAGTTTCTAACCGTTTTGACGTATTTGGCGCTCAAGGGTGATTTTTAGCCTTATTGATGCTTTTAGTGCAAGATGGCAGTTTCTAACCATTTTGACGTATTTGGCGCTCAATGGTGATTTTTAGCCTTATTGATGATTTTAGTGCAAGATGGCAGTTAATAACCATTTTGACGTATTTGGCGCTCAAGGGTGATTTTTAGCCTTATTGATGGTTTTAGTGCAAGATGGCAGTTTCTAACCATTTTGACGTATTTGGCGCTCAATTCTGATTTTTAGCCATATTGATGATTTTTGTGCAAGATGGCAGTTTCTGACCATTTTCACCTGTTTGGCCCCCAATGTTAATTTTTTGCCTTTTCGATGATTTTAGTGCAAGATGGCTGTTTCAACCATTTTGACGTATCTGGCGCTCAAGAGTGATTTTTAGCCATATCTAACGATTTTGACGTATTTGGCGCTCAAGGGTGATTTTTAGCCTTATTGATGATTTTAGTGCAAGTGGGAGTTTCTAACCATTTTGACGTATTTGGCGCTCAAGGGTGATTTTTTGCCTTATTGATGATTTTAGTGCAAGATGGCAGTTTCTAACCATTTTGACGATTTTGTCGCTCAAGGGTGATTTTTAGCCTTATTGATGATTTTAGTGCAAGATGGCAGTTTCTAACCATTTTGACGTATTTGTCGCTCAAGGGTGATTTTTAGCCTTATTTATGATTTTAGTGCAAGATGGCAGTTTCTAACCATTTTGACGTATTTGGCGCTCAATTCTGATTTTTAGCCATATTGATGATTTTTGTGCAAGATGGCAGTTTCTGACCATTTTCACCTGTTTGGCCCCCAATGTTAATTTTTTGCCTTTTTGATGATTTTAGTGCAAGATGGCTGTTTCTAACCATTTTGACGTATTTGGCGCTCAAGGGTGATTTTTAGCCTTGTTGATGATTTTAGTGCAAGATGGCAGTTTCAGGCAAGGGTGATTTTTAGCCTTATTGATGATTTTAGTGCAAGATGGCAGTTTCTAACCATTTTGACGTATTTGTCGCTAAAGGGTGATTTTTAGCCTTATTTATGATTTTAGTGCAAGATGGCAGTTTCTAACCATTTTGACGTATTTGGCGCTCAATTCTGATTTTTAGCCATATTGATGATTTTTGTGCAAGATGGCAGTTTCTGACCATTTTCACCTGTTTGGCCCCCAATGTTAATTTTTTGCCTTTTTGATGATTATAGTGCAAGATGGCTGTTTCTAACCATTTTGACGTATTTGGCGCTCAAGGGTGATTTTTAGCCTTGTTGATGATTTTAGTGCAAGATGGCAGTTTCTAACCATTTTGACGTATTTGGCGCTCAAGGGTGATTTTTTGCCTTATTGATGATTTTAGTGCAAGATGGCAGTTTCTGACCATTTTCACCTTTTTTGCCCCCAATGTTAATTTTTTACCTTTTTGATGATTTTAGTGCAAGATGGCAGTTTCTAACCATTTTGAGGTATTTGGCGCTCAAGGGTGATTTTTAGCCTTATTGATGATTTTAGTGCAAGTTGGCAGTTTCTAACCATTTCGACGTATTTGGCGCTCAAGAGTGATTTTTAGCCATATATATGATTTTAGTGCAAGATGGCAATTTCTGACCATTTTCACCTGTTTGGCCCCCAATGTTAATTTTTTGCCTTTTCGATGATTTTAGTGCAAGATGGCTGTTTCTCACCATTTTGACGTACCTGGCGCTCAAGAGTGATTTTTAGCCATATTGATGATTTTAGTGCAAGATAGCAGTTTCTAACGATTTTGACGTATTTGGCGCTCAAGGGTGATTTTTAGCCTTATTGATGATTTTAGTGCAAGATGGCAGTTTCTAACCATTTTGACGATTTTGTCGCTCAAGGGTGTTTTTTAGCCTTATTGATGATTTTAGTGCAAGATGGCGGTTTCTCACCATTTTGACGTATTTGGCGCTCAAGGCTGATTTTTAGCCTTATTGATGATTTTAGTGCAAGATGGCAGTTTCTAAGCATTTTCACCTTTTTGGCGCCCAATGTTAATTTTTTGCCTTTTTGATGATTTTAGTGCAAAATGGCAATTTCTAACCATTTTGACGTATTTGTCGCTCAAGGGTGATTCTTAGCCTTATTGATGATTTTAGTGCAAGATGGCAGTTTCTAACCATTTTGACGTATTTGGCGCTCAATGGTGATTTTTAGCCTTATAATTGATTTTAGTGCAAGATGGAAGTTTCTGACAATTTTCACATGTTTGGCCCCCAATGTTAATATTTTGCCTTTTTGATGATTTTAGTGCAAGATGGCTGTTTCTAACCATTTTGACGTATTTGGCGCTCAAGGGTGATTTTTAGCCTTATTGATGCTTTTAGTGCAAGATGGCAGTTTCTAACCATTTTGACGTATTTGGCGCTCAATTCTGATTTTTAGCCATATTGATGATTTTTGTGCAAGATGGCAGTTTCTGACCATTTTCACCTTTTTTGCCCCCAATGTTAATTTTTTACCTTTTTGATGATTTTAGTGCAAGATGGCAGTTTCTAACCATTTTGAGGTATTTGGCGCTCAAGGGTGATTTTTAGCCTTATTGATGATTTTAGTGCAAGATGGCAGTTTCTAACCATTTTGACGTATTTGGCGCTCAAGAGTGATTTTTAGCCATATTGATGATTTTAGTGCAAGATGGCAGTTTCTAACCATTTTAACGTATTTGGCGCTCAATGGTGATTTTTAGCCTTATTGATGATTTTAGTGCAAGATGGCAGTTTCTGACCATTTTCACCTGTTTGGCCCCCAATGTTAATTTTTTGCCTTTTTGATGATTTTAGTGCAAGATGGCTGTTTCTAACCATTTTGACGTATTTGTCGCTCAAGGGTGATTTTTAGCCTTATTGATGATTTTAGTGCAAGATGGCAGTTTCTTACCATTTTGACGTATTTGGCGCTCAATGGTGATAGATGGCAGTTTCTGACCATTTTCACCTGTTTGGCCCCCAATGTTAATTTTTTGCCTTTTTGATGATTTTTGTGCAATATAACTGTTTCTAACCATTTTGACGTATCTGGCGCTCAAGAGTGATTTTTAGCCATATTGATGATTTTAGTGCAAGATAGCAGTTTCTAACGATTTTGACGTATTTGGCGCTCAAGGGTGATTTTTAGCCTTATTGATGATTTTAGTGCAAGATGGCAGTTTCTAACCATTATGACGTATTTGGCGCTCAAGGGTGATTTTTAGCCTTATTGATGCTTTTAGTGCAAGATGGCAGTTTCTAACCATTTTGACGTATTTGGCGCTCAATGGTGATTTTTAGCCTTATTGATGATTTTAGTGCAAGATGGCAGTTAATAACCATTTTGACGTATTTGGCGCTCAAGGGTGATTTTTAGCCTTATTGATGGTTTTAGTGCAAGATGGCAGTTTCTAACCATTTTGACGTATTTGGCGCTCAATTCTGATTTTTAGCCATATTGATGATTTTTGTGCAAGATGGCAGTTTCTGACCATTTTCACCTGTTTGGCCCCCAATGTTAATTTTTTGCCTTTTCGATGATTTTAGTGCAAGATGGCTGTTTCAACCATTTTGACGTATCTGGCGCTCAAGAGTGATTTTTAGCCATATCTAACGATTTTGACGTATTTGGCGCTCAAGGGTGATTTTTAGCCTTATTGATGATTTTAGTGCAAGTGGGAGTTTCTAACCATTTTGACGTATTTGGCGCTCAAGGGTGATTTTTTGCCTTATTGATGATTTTAGTGCAAGATGGCAGTTTCTAACCATTTTGACGATTTTGTCGCTCAAGGGTGATTTTTAGCCTTATTGATGATTTTAGTGCAAGATGGCAGTTTCTAACCATTTTGACGTATTTGTCGCTCAAGGGTGATTTTTAGCCTTATTTATGATTTTAGTGCAAGATGGCAGTTTCTAACCATTTTGACGTATTTGGCGCTCAATTCTGATTTTTAGCCATATTGATGATTTTTGTGCAAGATGGCAGTTTCTGACCATTTTCACCTGTTTGGCCCCCAATGTTAATTTTTTGCCTTTTTGATGATTTTAGTGCAAGATGGCTGTTTCTAACCATTTTGACGTATTTGGCGCTCAAGGGTGATTTTTAGCCTTGTTGATGATTTTAGTGCAAGATGGCAGTTTCAGGCAAGGGTGATTTTTAGCCTTATTGATGATTTTAGTGCAAGATGGCAGTTTCTAACCATTTTGACGTATTTGTCGCTAAAGGGTGATTTTTAGCCTTATTTATGATTTTAGTGCAAGATGGCAGTTTCTAACCATTTTGACGTATTTGGCGCTCAATTCTGATTTTTAGCCATATTGATGATTTTTGTGCAAGATGGCAGTTTCTGACCATTTTCACCTGTTTGGCCCCCAATGTTAATTTTTTGCCTTTTTGATGATTATAGTGCAAGATGGCTGTTTCTAACCATTTTGACGTATTTGGCGCTCAAGGGTGATTTTTAGCCTTGTTGATGATTTTAGTGCAAGATGGCAGTTTCTAACCATTTTGACGTATTTGGCGCTCAAGGGTGATTTTTTGCCTTATTGATGATTTTAGTGCAAGATGGCAGTTTCTAACCATTTTGACGATTTTGTCGCTCAAGGGTGATTTTTAGCCTTATTGATGATTTTAGTGCAAGATGGCAGTTTCTAACCATTTTGACGTATTTGTCGCTCAAGGGTGATTTTTAGCCTTATTTATGATTTTAGTGCAAGATGGCAGTTTCTAACCATTTTGACGTATTTGGCGCTCAATTCTGATTTTTAGCCATATTGATGATTTTTGTGCAAGATGGCAGTTTCTGACCATTTTCACCTGTTTGGCCCCCAATGTTAATTTTTTGCCTTTTTGATGATTTTAGTGCAAGATGGCTGTTTCTAACCATTTTGACGTATTTGGCGCTCAAGGGTGATTTTTAGCCTTATTGATGCTTTTAGTGCAAGATGGCAGTTTCTAACCGTTTTGACGTATTTAGCGCTCAAGGGTGATTTTTAGCCTTATTGATGCTTTTAGTGCAAGATGGCAGTTTCTAACCATTTTGACGTATTTGGCGCTCAAGGGTGATTTTTAGCCTTATTGATGCTTTTAGTGCAAGATGGCAGTTTCTAACCATTTTGACGTATTTGGCGCTCAATTCTGATTTTTAGCCATATTGATGATTTTTGATCAAGATGGCAGTTTCTGACCATTTTCACCTTTTTTGCCCCCAATGTTAATTTTTTACCTTTTTGATGATTTTAGTGCAAGATGGCAGTTTCTAACCATTTTGACGTATTTGGCGCTCAAGGGTGATTTTTAGCCTTATTGATGATTTTAGTGCAAGTTGGCAGTTTCTAACCATTTCGACGTATTTGGCGCTCAAGAGTGATTTTTAGCCATATATATGATTTTAGTGCAAGATGGCAATTTCTGACCATTTTCACCTGTTTGGCCCCCAATGTTAATTTTTTGCCTTTTCGATGATTTTAGTGCAAGATGGCTGTTTCTCACCATTTTGACGTACCTGGCGCTCAAGAGTGATTTTTAGCCATATTGATGATTTTAGTGCAAGATAGCAGTTTCTAACGATTTTGACGTATTTGGCGCTCAAGGGTGATTTTTAGCCTTATTGATGATTTTAGTGCAAGATGGCAGTTTCTAACCATTTTGACGTATTTGGCGCTCAAGGGTGATTTTTAGCCTTATTGATGATTTTAGTGCAAGATGGCAGTTTCTAACCATTTTGACGATTTTGTCGCTCAAGGGTGTTTTTTAGCCTTATTGATGATTTTAGTGCAAGATGGCGGTTTCTCACCATTTTGACGTATTTGGCGCTCAAGGCTGATTTTTAGCCTTATTGATGATTTTAGTGCAAGATGGCAGTTTCTAAGCATTTTCACCTTTTTGGCGCCCAATGTTAATTTTTTGCCTTTTTGATGATTTTAGTGCAAAATGGCAATTTCTAACCATTTTGACGTATTTGTCGCTCAAGGGTGATTCTTAGCCTTATTGATGATTTTAGTGCAAGATGGCAGTTTCTAACCATTTTGACGTATTTGGCGCTCAATGGTGATTTTTAGCCTTATAATTGATTTTAGTGCAAGATGGAAGTTTCTGACAATTTTCACATGTTTGGCCCCCAATGTTAATATTTTGCCTTTTTGATGATTTTAGTGCAAGATGGCTGTTTCTAACCATTTTGACGTATTTGGCGCTCAAGGGTGATTTTTAGCCTTATTGATGCTTTTAGTGCAAGATGGCAGTTTCTAACCATTTTGACGTATTTGGCGCTCAATTCTGATTTTTAGCCATATTGATGATTTTTGTGCAAGATGGCAGTTTCTGACCATTTTCACCTTTTTTGCCCCCAATGTTAATTTTTTACCTTTTTGATGATTTTAGTGCAAGATGGCAGTTTCTAACCATTTTGAGGTATTTGGCGCTCAAGGGTGATTTTTAGCCTTATTGATGATTTTAGTGCAAGATGGCAGTTTCTAACCATTTTGACGTATTTGGCGCTCAAGAGTGATTTTTAGCCATATTGATGATTTTAGTGCAAGATGGCAGTTTCTAACCATTTTAACGTATTTGGCGCTCAATGGTGATTTTTAGCCTTATTGATGATTTTAGTGCAAGATGGCAGTTTCTGACCATTTTCACCTGTTTGGCCCCCAATGTTAATTTTTTGCCTTTTTGATGATTTTAGTGCAAGATGGCTGTTTCTAACCATTTTGACGTATTTGTCGCTCAAGGGTGATTTTTAGCCTTATTGATGATTTTAGTGCAAGATGGCAGTTTCTTACCATTTTGACGTATTTGGCGCTCAATGGTGATAGATGGCAGTTTCTGACCATTTTCACCTGTTTGGCCCCCAATGTTAATTTTTTGCCTTTTTGATGATTTTTGTGCAATATAACTGTTTCTAACCATTTTGACGTATCTGGCGCTCAAGAGTGATTTTTAGCCATATTGATGATTTTAGTGCAAGATAGCAGTTTCTAACGATTTTGACGTATTTGGCGCTCAAGGGTGATTTTTAGCCTTATTGATGATTTTAGTGCAAGATGGCAGTTTCTAACCATTATGACGTATTTGGCGCTCAAGGGTGATTTTTTGCCTTATTGATGATTTTAGTGCAAGATGGCAGTTTCTAACCATTTTGACGATTTTGTCGCTCAAGGGTGATTTTTAGCCTTATTGATGATTTTAGTGCAAGATGGCAGTTTCTCACCATTTTGACGTATTTGGCGATCAAGGCTGATTTTTAGCCTTATTGATGATTTTAGTGCAAGATGGCAGTTTCTAACCATTTTGACGTATTTGGCGCTCAATGGTGATTTTAAGCCTTATTGATGATTTTAGTGCAAGATGGCAGTTTCATACAGTTGGTTCTAAACATTGAAATTGGCCTCAGCCGCTGATAAATATTGTATTAGTAGGTACATAATAATGAAATGCAACAATTATCGTTTACCAATATAACAGTACATAGGTACAGTACTGGTAAGGTAAGGTACTGTCTCAAAAGATTGATATAATATTTTTAGATAATATGTTTAAAAAAGGAAAAAATATGAATATTTTAAAATATAAATTAGTAATTATGTTAAGTGATTAATTACATACTAAGAGGTACATATTATAGTTAATACTTAATCAATTATCACTAATAAGTGTACATACAATAAAAAAATATGTAGACTTCTTTCTATGAAATTAAAATTTGTAATTAGTGTTTGGTTTATCTAATAGTTGTTTGATTTGAGATTTGAAAACTGTATACTTTTTTTCTGTTTTGACTTTATCTTTAAGGGCGTTGAAAAACTTTATACCTTGGTAAGTGTAATGGTGATGAGAAGCAATAGTTTTAAATTTAGGAATTTCTAAGTTACCCCGGGATCTAGGTTGATTAATTGTTTTTGCGGAAATTGTTGTATTAAAATGGTCTTTGTGAATTTGTAAAAGTTTCAAACAGCTGTGTAGTTGGAAATGTTGATGGTTTTCGCAGGATGACTTTTAGAATCAACCTCTGCACCTTTTCTACAGGTGTGAGGTTAGTTTTAAAAGTTCTCCCCAACCGATTATACCATATTGTAAGATAGATTGGGCAAGGGCAAAATATATTATTTTAATCATACCACGTGACAGGATGTTTCTTAATTTAATGAATATGTAAATTAGTTTTCTTAAAGTAGTTATCATATTTTTTACTTTTTCGTTCCATTTTAATTGACTGTCGATTATAACACCCAGATATTTAATAATTTTTTTGCCTGTTATGAGTAAACATTTAACATGGTTGCATTTTTTTTGTTTTTTTACACTGTGATGAATGAATTTTAATTGTAAGAATGTCGGTCTTGGCCCGCCCTCCTTGCTTCATTCACATTTATGCATCGTCTCATATCTACGTACCCTTCTGTTGTTCTGATTCTTGGCCTGACCCAATTCAAGTATTTGGTTCACTTAATCGTGCCATGTCTTCTCCAGTGCCCCGACTTCTTCTTTCTTCGTTCATTCGCTCTACAAGCCCAAAACATCTAAGGGTCCCTTTCTTAATCTATTCTTTACCCTTACATTCTTAGAGAATCTCTACAAGATATAACCATAATTACGCCTCAGGGATCTCATTTCTACTACAGTGTCCACCTTCAGGGCAGATGTGAATGTATGATTGTGGACACTGTAACGCCGTTCGAGGTAGTGCAATACCGCATAATACCCCAAAAATAAATCACGATTATATTATAATATATATACCTAGGCTAGGGCTGCCACCTCTCCGGGTTTGACCCGGAGTCTACGGGTTTGCATGGTACATGTCCGGGCTACGGGTTAACATCGATATCTCCGGGTCAGACCGGGCGGTGGCTTATGATGGATTATGATTTTGGGGATTCTGTATTCAAAATCTTTTCCAAATTCGATCTAACAAGTGCAGTAAGTTACGAAGATACTGTGGAAGCTGTCGAATCACTCGGTTGGTTTGAAAAATGTCGACGAAGATAAACTTTATGACGAGACCCGAAAATTAAACGTATTTTCTCAGTTCGTACAATCTATCCCCCATAAGCAATGCTTTTGTTGGACGCGTCTTTTCTTTAATGGGAAATTCGTGGACAGAAGAGCGAAACTGCTTAAGCAGTTGGACACGGTAAAGACAGAGTTAATTGTGAAGAATAATAACAATATGAATTGCCAAGAATTTTTGAAGTTTTTGAAGAAACCTGAGCAAGAAAAGATGCTTAAACAATCCCTTCAGAATGAAAAATATAGTTTTAAGTGTCAAGCTGGTCTAAGCCGGCCTAGCACTAGGTAGGTCATTTATATTTTTAAAAAAACATTACCAATGGTAATTGATATTGACATTTTGCCTTAATTAAATAATTCATACAAAAAAGTTTTATTTGAATAAAAAAAACTATATTTCTAAAATCTCCGGGTCTACTGTTTTTGAAAGGTGGCAGCCCTAACCTAGGCTAAAATAACGTTCAACCGTGATTCCAAAACTCTAGAACGGTATTTTTAAGAGATTTTAAAATTTTATTGAAAAAACTAAACGAAAAAAAAAATGTATCCGGAGAAATGCCATCCCCACATAAGTTTTTTCACTTTTAATATTTATTATTTCGTACATTATTTTATTAGGAGATCATAATAAACTTTTTAAACGCGATACCTACACAAACCAGGAAATTCCATGACATAAATATAAATGATGACACAATAACGTAACACGAAAGTCTGACAACAGTGTTGTCACATATATTTTCCATTCAAGGCAGTATGCCTTCTCGGAATCTATACTGACCCGATTCATAACAATCAATTGCTCTTCATCGTTTAAGTCCTCATTATTATTCCCCGAGCTAATGAGGTGATGAGGCTACAAGTACCTGCCTATTGATGGGGGTAGAATATAATGTTGCCATATGAATAACGTGAGAAAACGCCTGACGCCTGGCAATTCAGGAATCAACGTCAAGTGGGACAAACACAAGGACTGAACTTTGAAAACAATTATTATAAGCAATAATTATCAGCCTGAAACACTCATCCACATTGAAACAATCTTCCGAGAAAAGATACATGCCGACTCGAACCTGCACCCTTCTGATGGCCGGTCAGGTGCTTTTAATCCACTGAGCTACGGCGGGTTACCTCTTATCCGCCAAATGATTCAATATATACTAGTGTTTCATTCAACAACTACCGCTTATTACATTGTTTCACCTGCAAACAACCAACTTTATTTTTATATGAGAAAGGCATTGTAAGTGCTAACTTTCCCAGTAGGTGGCGTCGAGACATATCATGTCTACATTTTTCGGTGAAATACTTGTTGAATGAAACACTAGTATATATTATATCATTTGGCGGGTAAGAGGTAACCCGCCTTAGCTCAGTGGATTAAGAGCACCTGACCGGACATCAGAAGGGCGTGGGTTCGAGTCCCGTCGGCGGCATGTATCTTTTCTCGCAAGACTGTTTCAATGTGGAAGAGTGTTTTAGGCTGATAATTATTGTTTATAATAATTGTTACCCTTTGTGCTATGCATAAAATCTTGACTTAAACATTAGTATATCAATTAAAAAATAATTTCTGTACTTTGAAGTTATTTTATGTTTCTTTGCTTTGTTAAAAATTAGATTGAAATGTCTTGCTTTTAAAAATAAGTACCTTGTTAGGTAGGTAGGTAGGTAGGTATCCATCTCTTTGAAACATTCTAAAAACTAGTAGTTAGGTACCTTCTACTCGGTTTTACATGCGTTTGAAAATTATAAAGAAGAAAAACAATATGGCGTCTGTCTTATTCTCAGAGAGTAAGCGCCTCCGCCCACTCAGGCAACTGAAAACTCTCAACTGCCAACTGTCTTTGTATGACAATGTGATGGCCCGCACACCGCACAATCACACAAAACCCCGTTGTCAATGGTAACGCAAGCGGTGACTTGCGACCATCTTGCGACTGTCACTGCTCATTGCCCTGGGCAGCCGTTGCTAGTTGCTAGCTGTCAGCTGTCTCGTAGTTCGTCTATGGTTAAACAAGTTGTCAATGGTAACGCAAGCGGTGACTTGCGACCATCTTGCGACTGTCACTGCTCATTGCCCTGGGCAGCCGTTGCTAGTTGCTAGCTGTCAGCTGTCTCGTAGTTCGTCTATGGTTAAACAAGCTTTTTGACCAATCAAGACAGAGAAAAAGCCGGTTTTAGTTGGTTTTCAGTTGCCTCAGTGGGCGGAGCGCCTTAGGCGCTCCGCTGACGAGGTAACTGAAACCAAACTAAAACCGGCTGGTGTCTATGTCATTGGTCAAAAGGCTTCTTTAACCATAGACGAAGAACAATCAGCTGACAGCTGGCAACTAGCAACGACCGGCCACGGCAATCAGCAGTGCGAGTCGCGAGTCACCGCTTGCGTTTCATTGACAACGGGTTTTTGAGTGATTGTGTAGTGTGCGGGCCATCACATTGTCAAACAACGACAGTTGCCAGTTGACAGTTTTCAGTTGCCTCAGTGAGTGGATCGCCTTATACTGACGTTACGAATCAAAAGTCACCAATAATGATGGTGCTGATAAAGATGTTGATATCAAATAGAAATGTCACGAATGAATACTGCCAGGACTATTCTCAAATCATGGGATAAAGGCTTTTATTAGGTAATAGCATGATCACGAGTATTTTGCAGGTTGCTATGTAGGTACTACTTCGACCTACCTCACAGAAGTGAATTGAAACGGTAAATTTAATATCTAAGATAAAAATGAAAGTATATGTATATATACCCGGCGGTGATTTTTCCGTACAAACGTATTCCCTATTTATCTCTCTGGATTTTAACCCTAGAGAAAATATTGTTTTTACATAAAAACAATATTTTTAAACTACTAGCGTGTCGGTACTTTTTGTTTTTTTTTATAGAAGTTACTTTTTATAGAAGTTATGACCTTCCAAAAATCAATAAAATTGACTGGTTTAAACGCCGTCAAAAGACGTTCAGTATACAAACTAGACAATGTTTTTTTTTTTTAAAAGAATAGAATAGTTTTTTCTTATGTAGTTGGTAAAAAAAAAAATTAAAATCAGTCCACTTTTGGAGAAGAAAAGTGGGGAATACAAAACCCCGATTTTAGTTAGGTATTAGTAGCCCGAGGTGTATTGTCCCTTTCGCTCAATATCCGGTGCAGTAAGAGCAACAGTGACAGCAACAATTTAGTAAAATCTATTTTTCAAATTTCTCCACCACCGGGTTTCATCTTAAGTATCGCCCTGGTGAAAGACTTTTTGAAAAACGTTAAGATACTAAGATAAGAGAACACGAGGTGTGAAAAAGCCTTATCCACCATGGAAATTGGAGTAGATCCTCAGCAATGAGGAACCGACTTGAGAAGAAGTCTCACTTTCTCCAGACGGTTGGAAGTAGTAGGAACTATTTTGCGGTGCACACATAAATCCTTTTTTTAAGTACAAAACCAAAACTCATAAATGTATTTTTTCGCGCTGTTCCTTGGTTAACAGCTTAAGTTAATGCATGTTTTAGTGACCGTTTTACAAGCCATACAGAAGAACAGAGAAAATATAACAACGAACCATTCTGATATCACGCTCAGCATTGATTCATAACAAAACCATAACAGCAAAAACACTTTTCTTATATAAGATTGTCGCGATAGGATTGCGTGATGATGGTTTGCTGAACAATGGCACTTTTTTGTGAAAGAGTGAAATCTTCTTCACAAGTTATAACAACGAGTATGTTTTAACGTTCAAATATGATCAGTAATGCGATTACCATTATCGCCATGTGAAGGAAAAGGAAAGTATAATGGTGTTTTTTGCCATTTTCCGACGAATGCTGGTTCGCCATAAAAATAAATAAGTTTTCTCATAAGTTAATGATATATCAGTATGTGCACAATACGAATATGGGTGTGTTTGAACATCTTAGAGATATATTATTATTTTATTTATTGTTATGAATTTCCGGTCGTTTCTACCATGGAGGAAATTCCTGGTAGATGCACTCCTTCGTAGGAAAATTCCCATTATTTATTAAGTCTTTTCTTTATTACTTTCTTCTTTTTCTCTTACCATGCTGTATGTTTTATTTTGCTATTATTATTTGTTATTTCACGAATATTATCGATTTGTTACTAATCGAACTTTCTAGATCAAATCGAGATGTTTATTATGATCACTCTGGTCGTTTAACTGGTCCGCTCATTTGGAATAAACTTCCCTGAGGTCTTTCTGATGGTGACCTGACCATTGATCCGGCGACAATTCATCCCCCGACAGTTCGTCCGCTGACAATGCATCTCCGGGACAGTTGATTTGGTGGAGAGTTCATCAAAAAAAAAATTCATTTTCAACTCTGATGTGTCATGAATTCCAATTATATACCTATCTGTAAAATTATATTTTTTCCCAGAAAATTATTTGAAATGTATGTATTTCTTTTGTTAAAATTTATTAATAATTTCGGTAATCTGGACAATTAAAATGAAATTTCGTGATTTTTCTCAATTAGTTATAATATGTTATTTCCACGTTTTTACGATTATTACGGCCATAAAGAGACGAGGCTCTTGTGTTTGGTGAGGGAATTTTAGCTCAATTATATAATATCATGTATGAAAGTAAATAATAAAATATTGCAAAAACAAGGGATACCTAATTAAGAAAATGCAAGACTTATCAATAAGAAAGGAATAATGATAATAATTTGAAAAAAAAAGATATGGACTCTTATAGTAGTTTTAGGTAATTTTTTATTTTTTGCTGAAATTCCTGAATTTCCTGAAACATAACAACAAACATTTTTAGTAGGAAGATTAAAATCAGAAAAATGAAACCATAAATTTTCAACAGAATCCCTCTTTTGTCAAAATACCCTATTAATAAAAATGCGCTGGTTATAATAATTACGCATAGCGATAAACAGTCTAAAATAAATAGATCCATCAATTATTTATAACTTATAAATTACAACACCAAAATCTTAAAATACAGTAGAAATTCCTCCACCTCACATGTAAATTCTGGATAAATTAGCTGGTATTTGCTTATGTCTCAGCGATTAAAACGACAAAAATGGATTTTGAAAAATAAGTCTTCCCATATTAGGATACATTGATTCACATTGAGTCACATTCGCATATTTTCGCTGTCATTTGGTTTCTCAGTACCAACTGCACCTACATCGTATTCTAGCTATGTTAAAATGTATACAGGGTGTTAAGGAACATACTGCGCACTTGAAGGGAAATGACACAAACTGCGCTATACAAATATTACTTCATTATTACATACTTGACTTGTTTTAACCAGTGATTCCTGACATTATTTGGAGTTAAAAATGTTCATGAAATTTTGCTCGCCAGTGACTTTTTTTTAAAACTGAAAACATAAAACAATCAGTAGGTATTGGAAAGTTAGGCAGGGGTGGGTGATTACTCGGCTGAGTGACCATTGACGAAATGTAGAAGAAAATAAAAATTGTTCGATTTAGACAAATATTTAAAAAAAAAACGCATCGAAAAGGGCACCGGAGACCTTCCAAAGAAAGCCGAGTTCGTAACAACCTGTATACAACGGAAATGAAGAAAACCGCTTAGGTTCCTGTATTTACATCGATTCTACGTATTTACTATTTACACAAAAAGTCGGTATTATGTGGTTAGAAAATTTTTTTATCACGTATGTTTTATTTATTTCTTTGCTCATTCCTACAGTTTACAGGTAAAAAAATATATGATAGATGAGTGCAAGTACATAATACAAAAATATTCCCAGTATAAAATATGGGAATAGAGTGTAAAATTTAGTAATGCTTTGGAGGTGTGTTTTAGATAAAGTGATTTGCTGAGGATCGTGGCACCTACTCCAATTTCCTTGATGGACAAGGCTCCTCAACTCCTCGTGGTCACCCTCTACGGATACCGCCGTATCAGACGCTTGTGACATTCAGTTACTCCATCGCATTGGTGACCTTCCTCTGCTTCTTCTGCCTTCCCCTTTGCCAGTGATGATTGATGATGAGTTTCTCCAAGTTGGAGTGATACTGACATACCGGACGCCAGTGATTCTTGGTCACTCCAACGCTTTGGTGGAGTGGGACCTTCATGCTTCTTCTGCCTTCCACTTTGCCAGTGACAATGAGTTTCTCCAAATTGGAGTGATACCGACATACAGTGGTTCTTGGTCACTCCAACGCTTTGGTGGAGTGGGACCTTCATGCTTCTTCTGCCTTCCACTTTGCCAGTGACAATGAGTTTCTCCAAATTGGAGTGATACCGACATACAGTGGTTCTTGGTCACTCCAACGCTTTGGTGGAGTGGGACCTTCATGCTTCTTCTGCCTTCCACTTTGCCAGTGACAATGAGTTTCTCCAAATTGGAGTGATACCGACATACAGTGGTTCTTGGTCACTCCAACGCTTTGGTGGAGTGGGACCTTCATGCTTCTTCTGCCTTCCACTTTGCCAGTGACAATGAGTTTCTCCAAATTGGAGTGATACCGACATACAGTGGTTCTTGGTCACTCCAACGCTTTGGTGGAGTGGGACTTTCATGCTTCTTCTGCCTTCCACTTTGCCAGTGACAATGAGTTTCTCCAAATTGGAGTGATACCGACATACAGTGGTTCTTGGTCACTCCAACGCTTTGGTGGAGTGGGACTTTCATGCTTCTTCTGCCTTCCACTTTGCCAGTGACAATGAGTTTCTCTAAATTGGAGTGATACCGACATACAGTGGTTCTTGGTCACTCCAACGCTTTAGTGGAGTGGAACCTTCATGCTTCTTCTGCCTTCCACTTTTCCAGTGACAATGAGTTTCTCCAAATTGGAGTGATACCGACATACCAGACGCCAGTGATTCTTGGTCACTCCAGCGCTTTAGTGGATCGGGACCTTCATGCTTCTTCTGTCTTTTGCCAGTGGTGATTACAAGTTTTTCCAAGTTGGAGTCCTCAGTTTGGCGAGCAACCTGCTCAAAGTATCTTTAAATCCGTTATTGGCAGATAGTTGAAAGCTCTTTCAGTATGGATACATTTGTGCGTCTGGCTGTTCTTGGAATCCTGAGTATTTTTCTCCAGCACCATATTTCGAGGGCGTCTACCCGCTTTCTTTCGCTGGTTCTAAGGGGCCACGTTTCCACACCGTGTAAAAATATAAGGAAAGATATAATTATATTAGGCGTATATGTATTAGGTTATTTGGAGTTATTTTGCCCAGAAATCCATAATTAGAGTCATTATGCGTAAACCCTACAGGTTCTCAAGCGACAAACTCTACAAAAAATTTAACGTTCTTGATGTTCGTCAAAACTTCATAAAAAAGATTATTATCCATGTACATAAAAATATAGAAAATTTTAATAAAATTGATCACAAATACAATACAAGAAGTCACAACAGAAAGGATCTCTTCGTCCCAGGGAGCAATACGGCAAAGTATCAAAAGACGTATGCGTATCTGGGACCGAAATTATACAATAAAATCCCCCCAGACTTAAATATTAAAAATTGCAAAATGTCCTGCATTGGTTCAATAATAACTAAATGGTTGATTGGCTTGGGTAGGGAGGAGTCTGAAAAACTATTACATAATGTGACTTAAAACGATACATGGTTACCTATGAATGGCACATTTAGTAAAAACTTAGTACATAGGTATTAATTAAAAAAAATATATAATAATTTAAATTGCATTTGGCACTTTACACACTTTGGTTCCTTAGAACAGGCAATCTGCCTAGCTAGGAACTAATATCGACCTAAAACAACGTAATAACACTTGTATTCATTTTAAATATATATATTTTTTTTTTTTTTTTAATTAATAATTTTTTTGTCACATACATGTTACAATAATAGTTTTATTTTATTTTTATAAACAGTAAAAAGCGAGAGCAATGTAGTTGTATTCAATGTAGTAGACAAATGTAGTAGACAAAAGATTTAAAAAAATAAAATAAACTAAATAGACTTAAAAACAGAAAAATATTAAAAAAAAAAAGAAAAATATATGTACATATGTATGCATGTATATGTGTATATATATATATTTATATATATAAATATCTATACATGGGGCATTAGACGCTATATACCAACATACACACACACACACACACACACACACACACACACACACACACAAAACACATATACATATATTTAATATAAACATAATTTATAATAGTATGCATACATGTACGATATCAAAAAAATCCCACATAGGCATCGCCAGTTCGTGGGTATACTTGTGTTTTTTTAAAGCAGTTTAGTTAAATTTACTCTATATATGTATATTATCTTTGTAGAAATTGCAAAAAATATATAATAATATAGTAAAATCAGTATTTACGGAATTAAAATTTAAAATACGAGAATAAAAGATTACAAATTTGTTAAAAGTTAATAGAGATTAAGATCAGGTGTTACAGCAGGTAAATATTAATATCAACACTATTTATCCAAGACTTTATTACATTTTTATGTTTGCTGAAGGATGATATATTTTCACATTTGATTTCTGTAGTCTTATAGAATGCATTATAAATTTTTCTAATATTTAAATTTAATAAATTGAATTCTGTATTTCTATCAATTATGCGGTTTTTTAAATCGTTTCCTTCTTCACATACCTTACTATCTGTAAACATGAAATCGTCAAAGTAATCCATTTTTCCTTTTTTTTTTTTGTAATCCAAAAGTCTTCTTCTTGTCTAGTATGTGATTAGTTCGAAGGTATGTCCTTAGCATCGTTTATTCTAATTATTGGGGTATCGTCGCTCTTTCTCAGTAACACATTGCCATCCTTGGTCCAGACGTATTTATAACCTAATGTTTTTGTTGATTTTGTTAACCACAGAAGTTGTTTATTTTTTTGTGTTAGTTTTTCGTTAATGTAAATTTTTTCTGTTGAGTCTGAGTACTTTATATCCCTTGGAGTGAGGATTCCTTTATTTTTTTTTTGTTTAATTATCTTGTCCTTAGCTTCTTTAGTGTTAAATTGGATGCTAATTAATTGTTTCGTCGGGTTATTATTGTAGCTCACCATAGAGTTGATCAGGTCCCTGCAGTCTATGGCTGACATCAGCATTTCTATTGGTTTTCTGATGTCATCGTTCTTCGTTAACGCAATTCCTTGAATTTCAATGGATGTTTCTAGCGAGCTCTGTTGAAGATGGTTTACTGACAGTTTAAGATTTTTTATTTCTTTTTGTAGTTCTTCAATTTTCGGTTCATTTTTTTTTTGGTGTTCATTGGTTTTTTTTAATTCATTTTCGAAATCATCAATTTTATTCGAGCAGAATTCTACGCTCTTAACTATGTCTTGAATTTCTTTTTTAATGTCTAAGAATATTTTATTGACATCTTTTTTTAGAAAATTTTTTAGTTGGAGGTCAATTCTGTCGCTCATTGTTTGTAACAGTTGATCTGTGAAAATTTCAAATTTTTGTTCCATTGTATCACTTTTGGGGGGCATTTTTAATGATTTTTTATTTATTTTAGATATTATTGAAATTAAAGTATGCACTGGAGTGACATCTATCGGCAGAAAATTATTTTAAAGTGGTTCTGTTGTAGGCAACAGATTAAGCTTCGTCTGGTGGTCGATAGATGTGGTATTATTAAAAGATAATTAATAACGATATTAATTTTAAAGAATATAGATATTTATTTATATTTTTCAAAGTTTATTTATTTTTTGATGAATAAAACCACCGATGATTTAAATGTTATATGATTGTCTTGAGTATCACTTTTCGTATTCACTTTTTACTGTCCAGTTGTAATTAACAAATTTTAGGTTAGAATAAGGTTTTTAACTGATTTCTGTTGCTTTATGTTGAATTAATTAGCTGATGATTATTATTACTCAATCGCTATGAGAATTAATTTTTGATCACTTTACATTTGCACTTATTGAACACTGAAAAATGGTTTTGACAAATTCTAGTCAAAGTCAGTTAGGTTTTGTCAGATAAAGTTTGTTCTGTTGTGTTTATTTTTATTTAGGATTCACTAACTTGCGTATCAATTTGGGATTAAATCACTAAAACAGTTTTCTGCTTCTATTTCTCTTAAAATTATCAAAGATTTCAAAAAAATATCGGAGAATATTTTGACAGCTGGCAACTGCACTGAAGGTAGATATATACATCTCTTATTATGTAATATTATTTGTTATTTTGGCTTTAAATGTATCAAATGTAAATAAATAAATAAATAAATAAATAAAATTGTTATAATGATCATGGAAATTTGAAATGCTGTAAATGACAAAATGTTAATTGTTCAAGAGAAAAGGGAAAAGAAAGTTTTTATTTTTTCAAAAAATCATCACCTACAATTGTGATTTTTTATTGAAGTAAAACTTCTTTATGCACGCTTGGGGGGTAAACTGGCGAATACGTGACGAGAGCGTTACGAAAAGTGTAATCGGGCGAGGCGAACGGGCTGTATCACACTGTAGGAGCAAGAGAGAGCAGTGCGCGCCCACATTTTCTTTCTCTGTTCCTCTCATAGCCAGTGGATGAAGATTATTCGTAATTTCATTTCGTTCTTGAACAATTTTATAAATACTGTAGGAGCAAGAGAGAGTCTAAAGCATACTCGATTTTTTTATAAAATAACACTGAATAGATCTTTCAGAAAACTTATATTTTTCTTAATTTCTTTAATTACAATACATAATTTATTTTTAATTTTCAGAAAAAAAGTCCTCTAAAAATACACGTCGTAAAAGAGGCACTCATTTTTCTAGAAAAATTTCGACGACGCAGATCGAAAGAGAAAAAAAAACGAGCAAAAGAAAAATTGAACGATGTGGTAATATTCTGTTTATTATATCATAATATTGTGTAAAATAATCTTTAAAAATTTAATAAAATTTATAAACTTATCTGAATAAAATGTGGATTGTGACGGTACATACATACATATTATAGATGTTTGACAAAACAGAT
This sequence comes from Limnephilus auricula, assembly GCA_951813805.1. Classification (NCBI taxonomy): domain Eukaryota; kingdom Metazoa; phylum Arthropoda; class Insecta; order Trichoptera; family Limnephilidae; genus Limnephilus; species Limnephilus auricula. Next base: position 9,485,175 of record OX638401.1, read on the forward strand.
TTCTGCGTCATATTTAAAATGTACATTTACTGTCTTCATTTCATCTTAATGGTAACACGTAGGTAGCTCAAATTCTGTAAAGTTTTGTAATGCGTCCTTAGTGCTACAAATTAACGAAAGATATTCAAATGAGGTTATTCACTTTGAAGAACTGTGAAACATCGTTTCGTAAAACTAACCTCTCCTTAAACGGATTGTGGAAGAACGCCGTGAAGATCTTCATTTTACATTTTCTCGATGAGTTATAAGTTATAAGGATAACTCAAACATTAACAAATAATTAATAACTGGCTAAACCACAGTGTATGCTCGCGCAAATTGTTATTGTTGCAATTTTATGTTTTGTCAACTATCGATTGTGCCTTCTGCCTTTACATCAATCAGTTGAGTATAAGTCACCGCAAAGAGCAGTTGCTCCACCGCTATCCGCTATCGCATAAGTTGAGTTTAATCCGCCGCAATGAGCAGTTGCTCCACCGCTATTCGCATAAGTTGAGTTTGAATTCGCTACAGTTTAAAAATACCGCAATTGAATTACGCCGCGACTATCGCACCAAAAAAAATACGATAATATCACCATTCCCTTTCCCAACCATGTCCAATTACTAACAAAACCTTCCGGTGTTAAAATCAGTGAATTGGTGGGTGCCCTGACGTCTATCGGGTAAGTAAAAATTATACATAAAGGTGCAACACATTACAGTCTGCTGCCGGTGTTCACTTATAGGTTGAACATTGGCCCAATGCCGCACCATTTGGTCCTTTTTGAGCCGGATCCATTTGGTCACTTGCGAGCCGGATCCATTTGGTATTTCAAGCCGCATTTTATTTGACTATGAACCAGCATTTAGCAATATTCATTCACATACATTTTATATGCAAAGAAATTTAGTGAACAATACTATCCGCTATTTGAAATTACACACTTACTTAGGTATACATAGTTACTCTTTGATATTTCGGGTACTTAATCAAATTTATTCATAGAAGTTATTGTTGTACCAGTGTAATACACATATAATCAATGTCAACGTAGGTACGTACTTGAACATAGATCGCCGCATATCGCTCGAAATTTAATTATATGATTAAATAACTTGTCCACTGTAATTTATCGGAACATAAAATTGTCTAGTGCACTTTTGATTATTGTGCATTATTTTATAAATAATTAAAAACTTTTTGTTGGCGAATACTTGTAAAAATGGAAGACAAATTAAAAAGACAATTAGTTTTACTAAAAAGTAAAAGAGACATTATTCTAAAAAGAGTTCAAAATTTAGTTTCGCTTGCAAAAAATTTACCCATTACCTACGAATCATCGCGCTCGATTGAAGCTTTTATGACGGAGTCTGAAAGCATAGTAGAAATTAAAAATAAATTTGAATTAATTATTGATCAAATTAACGAGAATATTGTTACGTCAAACCCGAATTCTGAACCAGATTATTCAAGCTGGGAACAATTTGAAGATTTCTATACGCGCATAATACGCACACGAAACAATATAAAAGCAAATTTAGCTACGGAATCGAAAGCGTCTACAAGTACGAGTGCTGTTAATAACAACATTTTTATTAAATTACCCGCGATAGAATTACCTACATTTGACGGGCGTATGGAAAATTGGCACCTATTTTATGAAACATTTAAAACAAATGTTCATTTAAATCCACAACTATCTGATTCGCAACGCGTACAATATTTAATTGGAAAATTAACTGGAACCGCAAAAAATGTTACATCAGGTTTAGTGCCAACTGGAGACACATACAAAATAATCTGGGATACGCTTGTAAATAAATATCAAGATAAAAGATCTCTTGCCACTTACTACCTGAATAACATATTTCATTCAAAAACCGTAGCGCACAACGCAAACAATTTAACAGTTTTTATAGAAAAATATTCAGCATCTATCGCCGCGCTAAAACAATTGGGAATTGAGGATCTTTCAGATTTTATACTACTGCAATGCGCCTTACAAAAGCTAGAATCGCAAACCGCACAAGCATTTGAGCTCTCAGTTCGAGAAATTGAGATTCCAACCTGCAAGCAATTGGTGTCGTTTGTGCAAGATCAGGTCAAAATTCTGCAACGAACTTCCACTCGTGGACCTAACACTGCCAACATAAATACAACCAGTTCCGGTGGAACCATACGCACAACTCAAACCCGCACACATCATACTTACACAAGTACGCAACTAAAATGCCCTTTTTGTCAAAATGAGAGCCATACGCAACTGTACACTTGTACACAATTTTTGAAATTATCACCAAAGGAAAGGTTTTCCTTCGCAAAGGAAAAATCTTTGTGTTTCAATTGCTTGAGCCCGCAACATACATCTACAAGATGTAAGTCAAAAGGCACTTGTCATAAGTGTCATGGCAAACACCATACGTTTCTTCATTTTGAGAAACCTAGTCACGCAAATGCCTCCACATCCAGTGCAGAAACTCAACCTAACGAATCAGAACCGTCGGTATGCACCATGTCAGCAACCACGCGACAAGGGGCAACTACTGAAGTTCTTGCTACCGCCAAGGTTCACACTGTTGATCGATACGGTGGAGAAAATACCGTTCGCTGTCTTTTAGACCCAGGCTCACAAAAGCATTATATAACATCACAAGGTTGTGAAAAATTAGGCCTGGCAGTCAGTCCAGGAGCGCGCTTCGCAGTCCAGGGTTTAGGTGGCAAAACGCAATCAATAAGAGGAAGTGTTACTTTGACAATTCAATCTAGGATTGATCCCTACTTCAAATACTCCATAACCGCTCTAGTTTTAGATAAAATTACCGCTCATTTACCTACGTGTAAAGTGGACTTGACGTCATACAAATTCATAAATATTCCGCTGGCAGACGACACCTGGGCAATGCCAGGTCCAATCGATTTGCTAATTGGCGTCAGTCTATTCTCTCAACTGTTGCTACCAAATAAGATTATCACCCCCGGTTTTCCAGTCGCGATTCAAACCACATTCGGGTATGTCTTCATGGGTGACGCTCCAGTAAATTCTCAATCAAACACAACTTTAACTTTCTGCGCTACGCACGAAATTGAGAATTTAATTCAAAAATTCTGGGAAATCGAAGATATCGGTTCGGAACCAATTCACAGCCTTGAAGAAAAAGAAGCGGAAAACATTTTTCAAAGCACCACAACTCGCCTCGGGGACGGTTCTTATGAAGTGGCTCTGCCGTTCAAAAGCAACCCATGTAACTTAGGTGATTCATTGCAAGCTGCGCAAAATCGGTTTTACGCACTAGAGAGAAAATTTAAACTTCTGCCAGAATTAAAACCACTCTACGATCAAGTGATCACAGAACATATTCACAAGGGTTATTTGTCCCAGGTGGAAGCTTCACCGTTAGAAAACGCGTATTACATTCCTCATCACGCAGTTAGGCGTGAAGATAAAATTACAACGAAAGTGAGAGTGGTTCTGGACGCAAGCGCAAAAACAAAAAATGGTTTATCTTTGAATGACATTTTACACACGGGACCAAGCCTACAGAATGATTTATTTTGCATCCTTCTGAATTTACGCCTTTTTCCTATCGCAATTTCCGCCGACGTTCGTCAAATGTATTTATGTATAAATGTTCGCGAAGAAGATCGTCGTTATCAACGAATTTTATATAGATTCGACCCGCAAAAGCCGCTTCAGGCTTACCAATACAATCGCGTAGCATTCGGTCTTAAGTGTAGTCCGTTTTTAGCCCTTCGAGCAATCAAACAGTTAACATTAGATGAAGGCGCTCACTTCCCTCTGGCAAGGGATATTATCAATCGTGATGTTTATGTAGACGACATCGCTAGCTCTGCTTTAAATGAGCAAGAAGCTATCCACGCGACTGAAGAGTTAATTGAGCTCTTTCAATCTGGAGGATTCCAACTCGCTAAGTGGGCATCCAATTCCAGCATGGTTTTAGAAAACGTTCCATTGGAACTTCGCTTGTCGCAAACTGTAACTTTAAGTTGGATTCATTCATCACCTCACCGCTGGCAAACCTTTGTTGCCAATCGTGTCGCAAAAATACACGAACATTTGGACAGTAGTCATTTTTATCATATCGCAGGTGTTGATAACCCTAGTGACTGTCTGTCAAGAGGTATGCTACCATCACAATTGATGGCAAATGAAATTTGGTGGAATGGTCCAAAATGGCTTTGCCAGCCGCATTCCGACTGGCCCATTGCGCCATTTAAGCACGCAAATTCAGAACAGTTACCAGAAATGAAACCCAATCAGTATGAACAGCCAATAACTTTTGGCTTGTGCTCTCGCATAGATGATCCACCCGAAATGAAAACTAAACCCGATAACCGCCAAAACACAATCGTGTCACCTTTATCATGCATACTGGCTTCTCGCATTCATTCATGGCCGAAATTGATTAGAATTGTCATTTGCGTTTCTCGCTTCAAACGCAAATGCAATCGCAAACGCAATCGCAAACGCAATCGCAAACTCAAACGCAATCACAAACGCAATCGCAACCGCAATCGCAACCGCAATCGCAATCGCAAGCGCAATCGCAAACTCAATCGCAATCGCAAACTCAAACATAACCGCAACTGCAATCGCAACCGCAACCGCAAGCACAACCGCAAATACTATCGCAAACGTAAACACCTGCGCATTTTAACACTTACGCCGTTAAAATCTTTACCCGCTGCTGATTTGTCAGACGCGCCGGTAAATTTGCTGCAACAAAGAAAACATTTTGTCGATCAACTCGTCCAGACTTTCTGGAACCCATGGCGAATGGAGTATCTGAACACGTTGCAATCGCGTCAGAAATGGAATACCAATGCAAATCCTATAACGAAAGGCACAGTGGTAATAATTAAGAGTGACAATATCGCACCACTTCAATGGCCTATTGGCGTAGTGGTAAACGTCCACCCTGGCTTAGATGGGGTGATCCGCGTTGCGGATGTTAAGACTAACTCCGGAACGTATCGCAGGGCAGTCGTTAAACTCTGTCCCCTGCCTTCACAATAACTTTAACGTTATCTTAGATTTAGTAAGTTAGTTTAGATCTACCACAGGTTCAGTATTGTTCATTGAATCCTTTCATATTGTGTTTCTTTTGTTGTATTAATTACTTTGACCACTTGGTCAAGGCGGGGGGGCATGCTCGCGCAAATTGTTATTGTTGCAATTTTATGTTTTGTCAACTATCGATTGTGCCTTCTGCCTTTACATCAATCAGTTGAGTATAAGTCACCGCAAAGAGCAGTTGCTCCACCGCTATCCGCTATCGCATAAGTTGAGTTTAATCCGCCGCAATGAGCAGTTGCTCCACCGCTATTCGCATAAGTTGAGTTTGAATTCGCTACAGTTTAAAAATACCGCAATTGAATTACGCCGCGACTATCGCACCAAAAAAAATACGATAATATCACCATTCCCTTTCCCAACCATGTCCAATTACTAACAAAACCTTCCGGTGTTAAAATCAGTGAATTGGTGGGTGCCCTGACGTCTATCGGGTAAGTAAAAATTATACATAAAGGTGCAACACATTACAGTCTGCTGCCGGTGTTCACTTATAGGTTGAACATTGGCCCAATGCCGCACCAGTGTAGTTTCCAAAAATCAATAAAATTGACTGGTTTAAACGCCGTCAAAAGACGTTCAGTGTACAAACTAGACAATGTTTTTTTAAAAAAATCAAAACGTTTAGACATAGAATAGTTTTTTCTTATGTAGTTGGTAAAAAAAAATTGAAAATCAGTCCCCTTTTGGAGGAGAAAAGTGGGAAATACATAACCTCGATTTTAGTTAGGTATTAGTAGCCAAGGTGCATTGTCCCTTTCGATCAATATCCGGTGGAGTAAGAGCAACAGTGACAGCAACAATTTAGTAAAATTTATTTTTCAAATTTCTCCACCACCGGGTTTCGTCTTAAAGCGCTGCTTGTAGGACTGCATGCAGACCCAACCGATTTATTATTTTTCCGACAGCCCGAAAAAGGGAATAATAATAAATTCGGTGGCAGTTACGCCTATACTGACGATCCGATTTGTAGAGACTCTACAAGAAGTAATAAATGGTATCGTGCGGAGGCCGTTTTTGTCCGTGTTCTCAAAACATCCAGAAGATTGGGGTAGGTACGTTCTAATGACCTAATTATAAGCCGCACACCGCGCTGTGCGAAATAATATTTTATTAGGCACATCGCAAATTTTTTATAACTTCGAATAAAAATGTCATCACAAAGATGAATGACGCGATCTTTCGTCTTATTCGAAGAATGAACTCAAATAAAAATGTTATCCAAAAGAAAATTATTCGTTTTTTTTGTAGTAGGTACCTACCCATATAGTAGTCAAGAAGAGTAAAGAAATGTTCTAAACTCACGTTGACGAGCGGTATTTAATTATAAATTTCTTCGCATGCTTAACAATACGATATAACAAAGCACGTTTAAATAATACCGTCTTCTTTGAAACGGAGTCACTGCGACGTGTCATATTATTATCTTTAATGTTCAGCGGGTGTAACAGTGGCCCAGTTAATTAATTATTCGTAAAGAAACAAACGGTGTTCCGAACACACGGATCCATTAACTATTCAGAATTTGTTCCCCTGTTTCATCAGATCGGTAACAAAACTCAACACAAAGGCATTTCTCTAGAGATATTCGACAGGGTGAGGTCAGAAACTGCTTATTATAGCTTCTGATCACGATCTATGGCTAACTTTACCGTTTCGGTAAAAAGGACACGGAGGTGACAAGACAACACTAAATATGTAATGTGATGGTAAGAGTACATACCGGCATTGTTTCAGCATCGCTTTGCATTTGTATCTCTTTCCTCTCTGTTGTTTATTCGTATTCAAACATTCGCATGTGACTGTTCTCTGTTTCGTGTTCCTTGATTCCAAATAAATTCCAACCGAATGTGATTATTCTCTGTTTAGTGTTCCTAGACTCAAAATTAAAAACATTCTGTGTTCCTTGATTCAAAATTAATAATAATAACATTTAAAATAATCATTTACTGCTTCGTGTTCCTTAATTTAAAATCAATAACATTTGAATCGGATTATTTTCAGTTTTGTGTTCCATGATTCAAAAACAATAACATTCGAATATGACCAACTCTACGTTCCGTGATCCTTGATTCAAAATAAATTCCATTCGAACGCTTTTCTTCGCGGAAAGCCTTTGTCTATGGAAACTTAAAATTTCACACGGCTCAACATATTTGAATATAATATTATCTCGCCTACATATCTACAATATAGTTTTCATGCAGATTTTCCCCGTTCTGTTTTGAACGCGATATTAACTGGCGTGTAAAGTAAATTAATGTAGGTACTTGATTTTGAGGTAATGCACGGCGAGTTTACCGCGAATTTGTAATAACAAATAACAAACTAGCGTCGTCGTCAGTTTGTGTTCGACTCCATTACTGCACGAGCCTTTTTCGTTGCGTTCCATTCTCAGTTTCCTCGAGTGGTCGGGTTAAAGTGATTGTGTTTTGGTTAATCGACTCGAGATTATCATTTTGCAAATTAAACAATAACTCTTGTGAGTTTTGAAACCGGTACCAGGAAGACAATAAAAGAGTGGAAAATTCATCTAAGTACATAAGTTGTCCTCGGACTTTTAAATGTTGCATTGAAGTTTTGTTTTGGTTCGAAATAGTTTGTATAAACTATAAACAATAACAATGGATGATCATTATTTGGGATTGACTGAGTGTAAGAGAAATAAGCTGAGGAAGTTCTTTTCTACGAGTTGGATTTCCGATGGATATAATATACAGGTAATTCATTTTTCTCTTATTATTTTAGTTTTTTTTTTCGGCATGATTTATTTGCATGTTGTGTGTATTTTCTAACGTTTAGTAGTAGTTTTGCCAATTTCAATATTATTTAAAAAAGTTTTTCATGTATCGTGATTTATTTTAGGGTTAACTAACTGGGCGCTAACTCCTTCTTTAGCCAACGTTTCGGGCATCATTACAGTGCCCATCATCAGGGCAGATATGTAATTACACGTCTGCAGATTCTCTATGCATAATTCGATTCTGCCCTGATGATGGACACTGTAATGCTGCCCGAAACGTTGGCTAAAGAAGGAGGTGGTGTAACACGGCATAATACCCCAAAAGTAAATCACGATAACACTTATTGGCCGTGAAAATCTCAAATTAAGTTTTTCCAAAGAAGCTCTCAAACTAAAATTTAGTTTAACTGTGTTCTTTTTCTTCAACATGATTGTTCAAAATAATTATTGGTGTTAACTAGAGCTGATAAAATAAACGATAATTTATGGTTCTTAGGGTATTTAGAGTTGGTACACCAGTGGCGTACCATTATTTTTCCATTTTCCAGAAAAAAATGTCTTTGGTTTGTATTTATAACCGAAAATATTTTTATACGTGTGTTGGAAAATAATAAATTGGATAAACGGCAAAAACTATTTGAACTAAAATCACTTTTCAAGTGGTTAAATATAGTTTTTTGTTAAGGTTTTCTTTTCGTCGTTTCTATTTTCCGTTCGTGCGTAATAAACGTTTCAATAGCTTTCCTATAATGAGCAACGCGATTTTGAAAAGCTTTAGCCGTGTTTGGTGTCCAGTTGTGAAGATCCAGAAACTTCTCAACTTTCCTCTTTGCCATCTCCATCAACTCTTCATTCTCTTCGGCCTCACAAAATACCCCATCAATGAAGACGACAGTTGAGATAAAAATGTAAAATTTACATTATCTCCACACCCAGGAGGCCTTGAGAAAACAATTTCTCTATGCCTCTGTCATCTTTGGGGATTCTTTGTGGAGTCTTTTTAACGAAATGAAGTTTTGGGAAGGAAAAAGGTATAAGGGGGCTATAAATCTGGGGGTCAGTGTGTCCGTGTATGAACCAATTCCTCCCACTGCGGTGCAAGGCCATGGGCCGAGTTCATCCCGCTGGAGAGGTCAAAAGGTTTCCCTCAACCAGTCTCCAGATCCGGCTTACCACGCAGTAGGTGGGCAAACGCATCCGCCGCGAAGACCTGCACAAACCTCACCTAAGTCACCAAACGCAGCGGACCACTTGGGGTGACCTATTTGATGGGGGTTGGTTATCCAACAAATGGTTCTCGGGGCGGCGGTACCCATACCCGACTCCTAAATTGTAGAATTGTTTGAATGGTTATTGCCATCTTTTTTCATTACGCACATGAATTTCAATATTTTAAAACTTATTTTCATGAAACACAATTTTGCATTTTACACAAACTAAAAAAAATTATTCAGAAATTGGAAGAAATTGTAAAAAAAATCATGCCAAGTCATTAGTAACTACTCACGTGCGTACATTATTAACCTGCAATACATTTACATTGCGTTACTCAATAAAGTAGGTACCTACGCAGATTACACTGTGTTATAGAAAGCGATTTAACCCACATCATGTACAATGTAATACAACAATCTACAACACTACAATAACGAACAATCACACGTATTGTATAACGCATAACACAAATTATTATCTCGGAACTATTTAATTAATTTCACATTTTACCCGTATGCTTTAAACTCGTTGCAGTTTCCTTGTTTTGAAATTTTAATTGTATTGAATAAATAATAATTATTAACCTTTTATGGACTTCTGTTAGGTAACATAGTGATAAAATCATTGTGGATCGTTATTACAAGGAAGTAGATTAAAAATAGTGATGTGCATGATCTAAATAATGTCTATAATCGAAATATCTGATGTTATGAAAATCGAATGATGCTTCGATACGCATGGTGCCGATTTGAATCGGCAATGCGCAATTAGTTGGATATATTTTGTCTAATTTTTATTGCTTATTTAACAATATTGAAATCTTTGCACGTTTTTTTGCATCACAACTAACATCTTGAATTGAATTTTCTATGTATATCAAAATTAATATCATGAATCATGATTGTGCCAGTCACTAGCTCAAATATACACACATATTATATTTTTCTTTTGCAAAATCGTGTATTTTTGATTTGAAAATTAGATCGCTTACAAATATTTTAGATGCTTTTATTAAATACTGCGGGTAAAACAATTTTTGCCTCTTAAATAATCCAGATTTTTTAAGTACAGAAAAAATAAAGTACCAGGTCTATAAATGCTACAAATCCCTTTTCGGTTATGGTTTTATTGTGTATTGTGGAAAATGAAATTCTTTAGAAAATGATCTTAAAACATCTGAACTTCTGAAAATAAAATAAAGCACCCACCTTTTGAACCGGCGGATAACGAGAATTTAAAACTTATCGCCATCTACATATGGAGTGTTATTGTTAGCGGCCTGAGGCCCTAGCACGCTCGCTTTATAACGATCGGTAGGATAACTATCGGTAACTTCTCATCGTTCCCTACGACAACTGCAGATCGCAAACGAATAGGTGACAGTTCACAATGACTAAGTGTCCTTAATATATTCGATATCAACTGTCGTTTGTACGTTTGAGATCTGCAGTTGTCTTAGGGAACGATAAGAAGTTACCCACAATCGGTCGGTAACTTCATATCGAGCGACCGTGCTAGCACACCTGGGGTGCTAGCATAGTCCATCGGTAAGGATCGGTAGGATAATTGTCGGTAACTTCTCATCGTTCCCTAGAACAACTGCAGATCGCAAACGAATAGGTGACAGTTCACAATGACTAAGTGTCTCTAATATATTCGATATCAACTGTTGTTTGTACGTTAGCGATCTGCAGTTGTTCTAGGGAACGATGAGAAGTTACCGACAATTATCCTACCGATCCTTATCGATGGACTATGCTAGCACCCCAGATCTCGAATTTAAACGACCATTTATTTATTGAAAAAATTTTTTGATACATAATAACGCAATAATTGCCTCAACATATCTGCTACATTGACTACCCGTTTTCGCCCGAGTATCAACACTATCTGTGCGATTTTTTAATTTTTAAAAATAAAACGTAATATAAAATGGGCTTATCGTCCTTTTGTTAGTGAAATGAAAATTATTTTAAAGGTCGTGATGGATATTGTATTGGTAGATAAAGATAAGCCCATTGACCAGTAATATCCAGACAAATGTCGTGAATGTCTCATAACGCCAGAGCTCACCGTTCCAGATTTTTTTGCTGCTTCGAGTCAAATTTTTTCTTTCAACATGAACAATTCCATCTAATACAACATCAATAAAACGTCTCATCAATCAATCTACATGTTTTTAGACGTTGGAAATAAAATCATTATTTAATTTATTTGTGGAGGAGTAAAGAATGCAAATGAATTAATTGATATTTATTATTCAGTGCCATTGGGGGAATTGGTGTATCCGCGTCGAATTATTTTAGAATGCATCATATCTTCGATAATAAATAATAACTAAATAAATTATTCAATCGAGGCGTACCGGATGCTTACTGATAAAATAGTGAATTGCACAATGTAAGCCCACCTATCTCTAGAATTGTAGCCAATGTAGATGAGACATTTCGACTCCTGACTTCTGATATGCCAATGGAATTGATTATTTGTCCAATGAAGGTTTTCGATATTAAAAAAAAAATTTGATCAATTTTACCAGAAGTAAGGAAAGTTTGACCCTTCTTCGGTTATACAGACACGCCCACAACATATCGCACTGCCAACAGAAATTTCCTGAAATCTTGATAAGTGATAACAATTACCGATTTTCAAAAAAAAGCTTTCGGCTGCAACAACATCAATAATGACATTTTAAAAAATAAAAGTGCTCTAGCACATCTAACAGTCCTTTGACAAAGGAAATTTGACCTTTCTTCGGTCACACAGGCACCCTTCAAGGCACATTTTTTGGGAATGTTACTTTTCAGTGGTTTCTTATATAAAAATATGGTATTTGCGGATTTAGGCATTTACTATAAAATTTAATTTATCTGTAAATATTTTTAGGTTATTTCGAGAAAGTCGTACATGATATTACAAAACCCTCAACATTAAATTATAAATAGAATTGCAATATTTTACATCAAAATTTAGAAAAACAAATAATCACTTGCATATAAACTTCAAGATTTTTAATTAAATGAAAACAAATAACTTTGTGTACACCACTTACATAATTTAAATTTTCGACATGTTTCGAAACCAAAGTTTTCTTCGTCAAGATAATAAGAACATAAAGATTTAAGATTTATAGTTTTACGAATGTTTAAACACACGTTCGTTTTTATCATCTCCTGTAAAATTTTCATTTTGTGGCTTGAAGGGTTTTTCCAAACCTCAATCGATAAATATGTACTCTACCGGTTTATTTCTGCAGTGGGTTAGTGGGAAACCCCGAAAAGCCATTTCTGCAATCATGCAAATGATTTTGTTTTTGTCGTTTTCCGACAGGTGGCAGTATATCCATTGCATTTTTATCATTTTGTAGTCAACGGTTGCTGCAAAAAAATCTTTGACGACTGTTTTAAATACAGAAATATATTTTTTGAACTATAATTGCTTCAACTATTATAATATATATTGACGGCAGGCGTAGTCCAGCGGTAGAGCGTTGGACTCCCATTCCGAAGGCCGCGGGTTCGAACCCTTCTTGGGCAAAAAAAAATTTATTTAATTGATTTGTGTTATTTCACAATTAATTATTAAAAATAATATATAGTATATTTGCGGCACGTTCTAGAGTGAAAGATACTCTCAGTAACTACCTGGTGTAAGACCACCATTCAGAATTGAAACGTTGCTTGAAATGGCTTTAACCGTGTTTATTGACTAGATCTGAATAGCCAGGTACTTCCCCACCTACCTCTTCCTCGTCTCCTTCCCTTCCTCACTTACCTTCAGCCTCATAACATACCCCGATTGGGGATGCCATAATCTCACTGGCTCCAAACGGGCGCAGTTAAGACTCTTGTGAAGTATTTGAATATAAAAAATAAAAATTTTCATTCATTTATTTATTCGTTCAACAAGAAAACAAAATCGAAATCCATGTAGGATGTAGGTGTTTCAGTTCATTCTCTGGGCCACAGGACATGATGATGGTTGTTCCGATGTGTTTATGACATTAAATAAATAATATTCAAACATTGCATCCTGACGTGGTCATCGGCAATTCTAATAAATCGTCAAGCAATTAAACTTGTTTTAGGAATAGATTTTCACATGTTATTTTAAATAGAACCAAAAACTTTTTATTTTCATTCTCGTGGGAAAATTCTTTGTACAATAATTTTACCTAAAGAAGACATGTTTCAAATATACCTAGGGACGTACGGTGTCCGTAACAGGGTTGCCAATGCTCATGTTCCAAAAATACCCGCAACAAATGTTAAAATTTTCCTGATCAAAAAAATCGGGGAGAGCACAATGGAAAATTCCCCGCAAATTCCCCGCAAATTCCCCGCAAATTCCCCGCAAATTCCCCACACGTAGGGTTACCAGGTCCGAATATGGGTTTTCCTCAAATTATCCATCCGGGAGAGGGGGGGGGGGTGGTTAGAGAATTTCAGGTTTTGCCTTGCTCCTTTGTAACTTCACACTTCTTTAACCATTTATCCATTTAAAAAAACTCTCACCTCACATTATTACTTATTATAAAATAAACTTCTTTCCAACAACAAGTCACCAATTCATCAAAACCACAAGACGTACGTAAGAAAAGAATTCTTCTGTCATAGAAGTTCCATGACTAGCAAATTCATGTGTCTTAAAGTTTGGGTCCCGAACTTCGGGAATCCCCCCGACATTATCTTTAAGAAATAAATGCTACAGTGCGGCCATAAAATAAACTACGAAATCTTCAACCGAATGTGCTTATTTTTCAATACGGTTGGAAAATCAAGAAATGCCCAGAATCCCCGCATTCTCCCCACAAAAAGTCATTCCCCGCAAAAAATAAATAAAATCTTAAAAAATCTAAAATATTCCCCGCAGTTTGGGGAATTCCCCGCAAATCGGCAACCCTGGTCCGTAACTACATAATATTATATACATGGTATTGTTAGTCCACGTATTTTCTACCAGAATAAACATGTTGTTTCACGCGCTGTAAATAGTTCAACTGTCAGCAAAACGGTGAAATAAGATCTGAAGAATTTAACGGCGAGTGCATTTAGTTGCATCGCATCCGAAACTATTATTGCTCTGTTGTTTTTTTATAATAATTACTGGAGCAACGTTGCATTAAGTTTTCGGATATTGAGAAATATCGTGTTTTGGCAATCCTAAATCTGCAATCCGATGCGAATTGAACCTTTGCGTCGAAGATTGCAAAAGCAGCGTCAATTTTTGAAAACCATGAAGGGGGCAATAAATATAATTTCGCTTTATGCGGCGCATCCACAAACTGAAAGAATCCTAAAGATTATTTGGATATATATAAAATTCATTTTCAGCCACAATAACGTCGTTTTTTTCAATCTTAGCTAGAGACCTCACTGAAAACACACGGACCGCCCCTGGAATTCACATAGGAAACAACCTTTAAAAAATACTATTTTATAGCAAAAATTTTCTACAACAGTTTCCATTGATTAACTTTTTTCTTTGTTATAAAACTATTCACAAAATAAATTAAACCACTTTTACCCTTAAAATCGTGACCTCTAGACGCCGTTTGCCAAGCGATTTTTATTGCCTATTGCCTGTATTCCTGGCGATATAAGACGTACTAAGAATACACACATTTTGGCGTGTAGCTTCCTCACGCAATTTTCTGGTAGGTATATATAATAAGAAAGTATAAAGTAATCGCCAATCGTTTTTTGACTTGTTTTTTGTTATTAAAAAAAAGCGTACCCTTACGTTTTTTGCTGCAAAATACTAAAATTTTGGGAACATTACACCGCTTTCGTCAAAAAATTTTGTAATAAATAACGAGTTTTCTAAAAAAAATATATAGCGATATTTTCAGGTCCCTACTCATGACTCAAGAGGCGTATTGACGATTTCAACGGTGATGCAATTATAATTCTGATGACTAGTTGTTATTTGGCGAATAAGTAATTTTTGCACAATAATGGCGCCATATTATATTTCTTATTCGACTTCGCCCATCTCCTTTCTAATAACCCGATGTCTTAAATATTGCACATAATCCTAATTAATGTATTGCAAATGTGCAACGTGTGTAAAAATGCAATAAAAGCAAATTATCTAGGTATTGGATTTTGTGTTTTGTTTTCGTTTTAAGGAATGCACTTATGTGTAACATAGCTCGTGTTGCTGCATGCCTTGTGTTCTGTTTCTTGTTTTATTTTTAAATGTAATTCTAGACTAGACTCTCGTAATGCAAATACTTGTAGTAACTACTAATATATTTCCTTACCTTCCTCTACCCCATCTACTTCCCTTCCATACACCTTTCTCAGTAAAAATAATAAAATTATGAAAAATAGCAAAGGCTAAAATTAGCTTTTTTTTAATATTAGTTTTTTATTATTAGCTTTAATAGGATGCTCTGAGGACAATAATTCCCCCTTAGGGCCTATGTCATCTTTGGGGTTAAAATAACGAGAGGAAGTTCCGGGAAGGAAAAACATTTGAGGGGTGGGTACGAATCTGGAGGTCAGTGTGTCCATGAGTGACGGACGGATGAATTCATTCCTCCCCCTACAGTGCGAGGCGATGGGTCGAAAGAGACCTGCTGGAGAGGCTAAATGGTACCCCTGGACCAGTCCCTACCCCCCACGCAGTAAGTGGGCAGACGCATCCGCCGCCAAGACCTAGATAAATCTCATGCCTTGAACCAGGGTACCTCTACTAAATCACTAAACGTAGCGAACCACTTGGGGTGACCTATGGCAGAGGTGTTGTTTATAATAAATGGTTACCGGGTGGCGGTAACCATACTCGCCTCCCAAATTGAAATTGTTTCTTTCTCAAATTCAAAATTGTTTCTCAAGTAAAAGTTATAGGTACTTCTTCAATCTTCGCAAATTCACTTTAGCATCATTTTTACTTAAATGAAAACAAATAACTTTGTGTACACCACTTATATAATCACAATTATCATGTTCTTTTATCCTGACGAAGAAACCGTTGGATTCGAAACATTATGATAATTGTGATTATTATAAGTGGTGTACACAAAATTATTTGTTTTCATTTAATTAAAGTTATAGGTACCAACTAGCTATATTTATGTAAAAGACCTCTGGGCATAAAACGAAATAAACAAAATAAAGCCAAAAAAAGCAATCTAATTACCAAGCACTGATTACTCTTACTCACTGCCAATAAATTTTGTTTCGTGACAATGACCTCGGAAGCAAAATGGTCGTGTTTTTGGTGTTTCATCTCAGTTTTCAACAGCACCTCTGTCTCTGTCAGATGTGGCGAGACAGGTCTGTACTCTGTACTCCAGTATGACGTGTCATCATGTCACCCCTGGGCGCCTTGGGTAGGTTGCTGAGTCGTGACACCGAGCGGTGACTGTCACCAGCGCCGCACATAGTGCTGACTCGTGCGAGTTATAAGTAGATAAAAAAATAGGATGCGCTGTTCGGGTTTGGTTCTTGTTTTTGATCTTGTTTGAGAAGCATAGTTATTTCGTGTTCTTGAATATAACACACAAACATCACGCCAAATACATGAAAGGGTATGCAGACATGGTAGAAGGTTTTAGGACAATTATTTGTTCCCTATGACCAAAAAAAACCACACGCATAAAAGGATTAATTTTTTACGACACTAAAGACAATCAAACCTAACCTAACCTTACAGGAAATTATTGTCAGGTGGTTAAGGGCGCGCTACGCCGCTCAAAAAGAAGAAGATGGAGAGATACGACAATACGAACGTGAGAGCGAGCGCGCTAACATTAAAAACCATAAAATTCATGCGAAAATGTTTAATGAAAGACGACTCGTTTGAAAAAGAGCAAAAATCTCGAGGGGATTTGTCAAGTAGCATTTAAAGAAACATTGTGAATTTTTTCATACATATAACTTGTAAAATAACAGAAACAAACGTGTTAATAATAATTTTTGGAGCATACTTTGCGATTTATTTCTATGGAGGGAATATCAAATAATTACCGTTTCGGCGTGGGGAATGTATAGATACTATCTTTAAGAATAACATATATTTTTTTAAGAGCTTAAAAACTTCAAACGTTTAAGGAAAACGTGTCAGAAATCGGTAGAAATTGGCAGAGCGGCCCGTTAATAATTATTGTCACTTAACCATATAAAATGATTTATTTTTCTTGATAAAAACCACCTAACCTCACCTAAATTCCCTAGATTTATTTTCATGGTTAATAATTGTCAAGTTACTATGGTTCGACAATGTAATTAACAGCTTGGCACATATTCTTTGCTTGTGTATAATAAATTATTTTTCTTGACAAACAACCACCTAACCTAACCTAAACTCCAGAGATTTATTTTTATGATTAATAATTATCACGTTACCATGGTCTAACATTGTAGTTTACAGATTAACACACATTTTTTGCTTCATTTACATTCACAATGTGCTAATTATAGTTCATTTTCTCGTCCATCTGCTCTACATGTTCAAACAATCTAAGCGCCCATTTCATTTTCATATTTATATAGTCATATTGTTTCATATTCATAATGTAAACCGATTCGTTGTAAAGAATCTAAATCTAAATAGTGTTTTGGCGTATAACTTCATCTTAACAAAATACCCTCCACATTGCATCCCCAAAGATGAAATAGGCCCCGAGGGGAATTATTTTTTTAGGGCCTCCTGTATGGAGCTGATGTAAAAAACAAACTATTAAAATGTTGAGAGTTTCCATCTTTGCATTACATTGGCGGTTACATAACCTGAATGTTTTTTTATTTGTCCCAAATGAAACTACGAAACTTTGATGAGTTGTTGTAAGCTCTGGCGTTATGAGATATGTTTAAAAAAATTACAATAGTAGGCGCGTGACTGGTTTAAAAATTGTGTGTTTCATATAGTTTAGCGACAGGGAGTAAAGGAGGGAGGGTGGGGGGAACTGGTAGGGGGAGGGAAACGACAGAGGGGAAGGGGATAGCGTGAGTGGGGTGTAGGGAAGGGGGGAAGGTGGGCAAACACTTTATTTTAGTGGCATCAACGTATGCCGGGTACTCTAATATGCTAGTAATAAATAATAAATGGCTGCTTATTTCTTAATTATTATTTGCACCTTAAACCAAATAAGTTAAGAGAGGGAAAACTTAAATGTTGGGGGCGGCCATCTTTGTATTCCATTTACGATTACATAACTTCACCATCGTGATACGTCCTATTAATTCAACAACGTATCGCATAGGTGCATATCGGAGAACGCTTCTTTGAGCAGATACTGTATACTGCAGACCACCAGATTGTGTATCGTACTGGATAGTGTAATAGAGCCGGCAGAAGTGTATCACTGAGTCAGGTAACTGTGCAGAACTGCTCGAGTGACCACGGCGCCGAATCGTAGTGGTAAATTTGCATTTCGACAGGTCCGGTAGCAGTATTTTTTTTTTTGATTAATTTAATTAATAGTATTAATTTAATGATAATCCCTGATTTCAAATTAATATTAAATACTTCTTCAATCTTTGTAAAATCATTTAGTGGCGTCATTTTTTATTAAATGAAAAAAATTAACTTGGCATACACCACTTATTTTTTATATTTTTTTTAATTAAATAAAACATACAACGAAGTTGCACTCCCATAAGTTATCAAAATTCATTAAGGGATCGCCAATTGGTACTTTTGAAAAGTTAAACCCTACGCAACCCAATATGCAGACACAATGTACGAAGAAAATTATTACAAAACATTTCACAGAAGCAACATACAGACACAAGGTATGAAGAATCACTTTACAGATATTTCTCAGAAACATGTCTTGTAAGATTTTATGAATTATTATAAATTATAACCAATCATTTGATTTATGTACTGTTGGTATCAAAAAGTTAAAATAGAGTATCCTCCATGATGGACTATAGAAATGCGTAAAACAAAAACAATATCAGAAAATACAATAAAAGGTACGGGCTCTTATATAATCACAATTATTGACATGCTTCCAAACCGATGGTTTCTTCATAAGGATAATATGAAAAATATTCATTCATGTCTGATGAGGAGGCTTCAATTATATATCCCATGATCTTAATTCAAAAGCTGCTACTAAGGATTATTTTAAAATGTCACCCATCTCACCCATCAGAGCCACTTTTTAAAATATTCGCAATCCTAGACATTAGACATTTATACGTTAAGACAATTCTCATACACATAAGGAAAAATGATTTAACACTAAAAACTCAACAAAATATTTCCACCCGATATTCATCACACCAAAAATGTAAAATTCCTCCAACAAAAACAGCTTTCGCCCAACGACAGTTCTATTACATCGCGCCTAAAATGTTCAACTTACTGAGTATTGGTATTAAGACATCGAAAACTGATGATCTTTATGCCATTAGTGTAAAGAACTGTTTATTTGCTCAGGGAAAGAAATATTATAAAGAATGCCTTACATCTTAAAAACTGTTTTTCAAAACAATTTTCTCATATTTCTCGAGCAAGTGAGACTGTGGCATCCCCAATTGGTATGTTGTGAGGCTGAAGTTAAAGGGGAGAGGAAGGAGATGGGAAAGATAATGGTGGGAGGAAAAAATATTCAGATCTAGTCACCAAACGACTAAAGCCATTTCAAGTAACTAATTAATAAAAAATAATTGTGAAAAAACACTAATTACTCACATAAAATTTATTTACGCACGCTGTAATTTGAATTTATGATTGCGAGAACCTCACCCCTCGACCATGGAGGCAGTCATTTATTATTTTTCATCTAGAATCGCTTTAGCGCTCTCCGTTCTGTGTAGACTCAGTACACAAATTCCAAAACACTGCAGTAATAATCCGACTCTGTCGAGTTTAGTTCCTTGTCTCGCCGTCGTATTTAGTAGTTAGCAGGAACGGCGGCAGTGGTAACTAAATATGTTCGCATGCGCCAACAAAACAGCCTCCAATCCCTTTCACTTGTTCATTTTTACGCCGATCTCGAGCCGCTATTATTATCACTGACTTCACAAAGAACCGTTTATCTTTATCTCGGCCGATCACAGACTTCAGACATTTCAGACTTCTCAATGTCTTCTGAATATTCTGAATACGCCGAAGGCAAAAAGCGAAGGAGCGCCAAATGTTTTTTGGTTTTCTTTTTTGCGAGAACAGCATAGTGTTGTTGAGAAGTAAGGCAATTCAGAGGAAACCGGGCGGAGTTTTGTCCATACAAACAATTTCCCCAATTTCTTTTGGATTTGGACACTAGAGCAAATATTCTTTAATATACATAATATAGATATCGACCACTAGCGTGTCGGTACGTTGTGTTTTTTTTGACAGTAAAAATCGGTTCAGTTTTGGAGGGAAAAAATGGGAGATACAAAAGGTCGATTCTGACGATTTTATTTAGGTATTATCAGCCTGAGATGTAGTTGTCTCTTTCGCTAAGTATTCGGGGAGGGGTAACTGCGACATTGACAACAACAGTTTAATGAAATTTCAATTTTATTATTATAATTTTTTATTATTATTTTTTATTAAATTTCTCGGCGAACCTGTTTCTTCTAAAAGCGTTCTTATTTTCAAGTTAATCTTTACTTTAAGTCTGGGAATTCCAATTCTGGGTCTGAGTTAAGAGTATGGGGAAAAAAAAAACAAAGTATGCTCCAAAAATTATTATTTACACTCTGTTTGATTCTGTTATTTTACAAGTTAGGTATAGAAATGTACGAAAAAAATTACAGTGCTTCTTTAAATGTTACTTGAGGTGTTGAAGAGAGAATCTCTATTTTAAACAACTCGTGTTTTATTAAACATTTTCCCGATTTTCGCTTGAATTTTATCGATTTTAATATTGTAAATCCGCTATAACCTCCACACTTTCCCATAACGTCCCCCGTGCACGGAGAAAAATGTTATTTTAAAATACGATCATTTTATTCGTAAAAACGGTTAAAAACGGGACTGAAGTTCTTACGAACAAATTAACAGGGTTTCAATGTTTTTTGGCGGGAACATATTCGGGCGGGGAATAATTTGTTAGTGTACGAAATTTCTTACGTATACCAACAAATTATTCTTACATTTTCCCGCCAATAAACATTGAAACACTGTTAATTTGTTCGTAAGAACTTCAGTCCCGTTTTTACGAATAAAATGATCGGATTTTATGTAGAATAACATTTTTCTCCGTGTGGTCGGGAACCCAGACTTCGCAAAACCGGCATGAGCAAATAATTAATTATATTATTTATTATTTGTATTTGGCATGCTGCAATTTCCAAAGTGGAATATACTTTCAGTTTCTCCCTGGTGTAAGGCCACCATTCAGAATTGAAACGTTGCTTGAAATGACTTTATGGTGATACCAGATCTGAATAGGTACTTCGCCACCTTCATCATCCCCATCTCCTTCCCCTCCCCACTACCTTCAACCTCACAACATACCCCAATTGGGGATGTCATAGTCTCACTGGCTGCAGACGGATGGGAGCAGCTGGGATTCTTGTGCGGTATTCAGATAAAAAAAAATTATAATGCACAATTATGGGACTTGTAAGTTTCAGAAAATATATTGATATGTACCATATAGGTTTGACACCGGTAGTGAAAGTGTTAACTCGTTCAATCTAGTCTAGTTTGTTCGATGAAAATTTTCCTAACAATACGGACATCAAGAGGTTGAAAACACGGTGACGGAACACAATAGTTATGTATAGTTGGTTCTGGATCCTGATTTCCTGGTTACGCAACTGCGGTTTGTAATCAAACTGCGTTCACAATGGAGAAAACCATGAGAGGAAGCCATGTAAAAGTTGTAGATACTCTAAGTAACGCCCTGGTGAAAGACCACCATTCAGAATCGATACGTTGCTTGAATGGTAAACGAGCAAGATAAATTGCCTGTTAAAGCCGGTTCATGGCGAGTTCATCGAAAACGAGTTCAACCTAACCTAACCTAACCTAACCGAACCCAACCTAACCTAACCAAACCTCTCATTGTCGATGAATTTATTTTCGATGAACTCGTCGGTTATCGTTATAGCCTATTGCCGAACATTAATAATTGAACCCTTGCCCCGAATAATGTTGTATCCGACCGTCCGTGGTCGAGTGGTAAGACACTTGACTCCCAATCGGAAGGTCGCGGGTTCGAACCCGGCGTGCGCAAATAAATTTTATTTGATTAATTTGTGTTATTTCCCAATTAATTAATAAAAATAATAATATATACTATATTTACGTTCCAGAGTGGAAGATACTGTCAGTATCGCCCTGGTGTAAGAGACCATCATTCAGAATTGAAACGTTGCTTAATAATGGCTTTAGCCGTGTTTAGTGACTAGATCTGAATAGCCAGGTACTTTCCTACCTTCCTCTTCCCTACCTCCTTCCCTTCCCTACTTTCCTTCAGCCTCACAATTGGGGATGCCATAGTCTCACTGGCTCCAGACGGGAGCAGTTGGGACTCTTGTGAGGTATTCTCTATTTAAAAAAATCCAACTATTCTCGTTCCGAGAAAAATGTAAAAAACGAAACAGGTTATGTTTGAAAACATTTTATATTTAAAATACAATTCGTAAGATTTTTAAAAGAAAAGTCGTATAAAAAGGTTATTAAATTAGAATTTATTACAAGAATTTGTGCTGAATTTGTGGGAAAATGTTGTATATGAAAATTTCACATACAACATTATTCCACAAAATGGATTTTTTTTACTTTTCGTACCTTCAACAAAGCACCATGCTCTTCTAACGTCAATTTAAATATGATGCATTTAAGCTTAAAAAGCAAAAACAACTATAAAAATATGTAAATTGAACTATTTACAATCGAGATTTTGTCTTGTGATCAATACACAATATTATTCCACAGAACATTGTTTCAATGGCTAAAAAGCAGCTATTTTTCTGGACTAATTCTACTTTTATGCATTCTTCAGTTGAAGTACCTATATCTAAATACGTTCGTTTTCTCCATTTATTCTCGTGAATTAAACCAATCTCCGTGATTTAGATAAACGGCTTTTACAACATTCTTCCACAAACCGACAAACAAAATGCTGCCACAGGCCTAAAAAAATTTTCATTACCACAACCCCATCTTAAAAGATGCGTAAATATGCCCAACATTATTCCATCAATAACTGAACATCGATAGTTTTGTTGGATACAACATTATTCGGGCAAGGGCTTAATTGTCTTAGCTGTCAATAGACTTGCTGGGCAATACATTGGCCGGTCGTACCCGTCCTCCTGTAAATAACTCCACCAAAAGTCCTGTTTTCCACTTCTTCCAACAAAAATTCAGTAACATGTTAACAAATAATACACACGAAGCTAAATAAAACAACAACGCATTATTATGATATTACGACATAAATTTTAATATGGTACATGCAGTGTATGTAATATAGTGTTTTCAATGCATATATTATCTAAAAAAGTTAACTAAACTCGAAATCGTCCTTAAAACCCCCAAAAAATTATTAAATTAATTAATTCACTTTCAAAGTTGTGTAAAAATACAAATATCTAAAACGAGTCATCATTGACTGGCGAAATTGTGACGTCACATCGCACTCACACGTTGAAGACGTTGTATTTGAATATTTTGGTACTATACAGTATTTATAAACAGTATTTGCGGACATTTTCTTCGACAAACAAATGATCAACTGAAGATTGATTACTGGATTATATTAGGCTCGACTATTGGCATCTGTCACAGGGTGCGCAGTGACGTCAAAAGCCAAACCGCGCGAAAGAAGGTGTTTTGGTCCTAATTTGAAATGTGAATTTTCAAAACGTTGTTGAAGGACTATTCCTATAGTAAAAAAAATGGTTTCAATATTCCACTTTGTAATTTTTTTCTTTAATTTTTAGTAAAAAAAGTGTGATTGTTCCCTATTGTCTGAAATAGCATAAAAACCGTATGTAACTTGACAGTTATGGGACCCATAAGAACCGTATTTCAAGTGCTGCTATCTAGCGGCAAAAATAGTGTGAAAACAACCCAGTTCAGCAATGCAAAATTTCTAATGCACCGAACCTAACCTAACCTAACCAATTCAGTCCTGAAATTGTACACTATCGTGTATAGACTGTATATATTATATTAATCAAAATCAATCAAACCTGCAACTCCGTTAAATGTCGTAAAATAGAAACGGCAATGAGTATATTATATTTACCTGCGATAAACAATCTCCGCGATAGTTAACTTTGAGAAATTATTATAGTTCTAGTTTCGTACTCGGTAATCTGTTCTTTGATGATTATATAGCCTGCTGTTAGAGCCAGAGTCTAATTCAACAAACAACGTCTGAACTCAGTTCTACATAAGGTTATTGCTGGAAGCAATGATAATTATTCTGTGTTTATCTTATTAAGTTTTATGACATATACTGATTCGTTTAGATCAAGTCGTAACTATAAATAATTAATGTTAACTACTGTAGATTAATTAGCTAACATAAAGCCATTTTAAATCAACACTATCACATCATCACAGCGGGATTTGACTACCTCAAAAAATGGTCTCCACTGGCTGTGGTCCTTCGCCATTGAGCGCTTTTATAATTCCCACGGTTACGGTGCGGCTTTTGGCACAGAAAAGGCAATAAACTTTTAAAACACCAAACTACTGCAGTCTTTCCCACACACTAAATCAGTAGTTCATTACCTTCTCAATGTTGTTACCCTGTGACCTCTCAGGGAAACTGATTTTACCCCCTTTTAAAATGTTATCGAACCAAATACAAATAGCCTTTATTAATTATACGATTGCATAAAAATACAGTAACTACGATTTCAATGTACTCCCTTAATTAGTTGGTGACGAAGGTTGGAATTGTTTTTGATTCGCAAGTTTTGTTATTTTAGTCGTGTTGCAAGTCATGTTTTACGTTGAGAAGGTTTCTGACCTTTGTTGTTACTTAAATGAAACAAATAACTTTGTGTATACCACTGTATAATCATCATTATCGACATGTTTCAAAATCGATGTTTCTTCGTCAGGATTTATGTCCGGGTAAAATCTTCCCCACAGGAAAAATTAAACCCTTCCACACACTTTTCCACAAATGATCATCTAGTCAATCCATGCTACGCAATCGTACTATTTAAGTATAATAAATACAAAACAATACAAGAACAACACAACACGTCAACCCGCCAGAGACCAAATGGGATAATAATTCACCGACTTTTTCTTACTTTCATTTATTTCTTACTTTCACTTATTTTTATATCAGAGGGTTCGGCTCGGTAGAACTCCTAACTCGACTGATAAATCTTACTGATCCCTCAATATAAATACATATTTAAAAAAACCTTTCGTAATACATGTATTTTTGCCCTTTTGTGTTTAAATTTTTTGAATGAGAGAGCTATGTATAATGCCAGTAACCGAAATAATAAATGGTAATATTTTTATAGTCTGAGAATGCCAAATTATTTTAATCTCATTTCCTAAATCTGTATATTTTCTTAATTATTAGATATTATTTGTTTTATTTATTTAAAATTGACGCCACAAAGTGATTTTACTGATACTTTTTGAAGTTTGTTTTTACTTTTACTAAAGTTAAGAAAACACTCTCACATCTATAGTGGTAGCAAAAGGTACGAGTATTATCGTTCTTAAAGCTCCAAAACTATTACCCCGCAGAATTGCTGTTTTACCCTAGGGTTATTACACCCAGGTTCGATACCCAAACACTATAGTGAGACAAACAATGTACTATGTCTGCTTTCTCCAAAGGAAAAGTAATCATTTTCTTCTATCTCTCTTCCATGTATTAAAGAAATGAGATGCCGTGAGCCGTTGCAGTTACCGTTGCCGTTTGATTTTTGGCGTTATTTCAATATAATGTTTGATGATTATGGCTCAAGACAAATAAATATTCACTACTTCTTCAATAATGGCAAAATCACTGTGTGGCAAAATAAAATATCAATAACAATAATAATAAATAATGCTACGTGGGCTTTGTATTCTTATGAAGAAACCATTGGTTTAAATAACTCAGGTACGGGACATACGTCATTCCTATGTCTACCTACGTTAAATTATCGTGAAAACAAGCTTATGTGTCCAAGCGGTTAAATAGTGATGTAAAAAAAGTTTGTTATATTATTTAATTAAAATATACGTTACGCCACTTGTTAAGGTATACAGTACCTATACATTTAGCAGTTGTTACAAACCTGCAAGCTTTTTTCACATGACGTGTCGTATGTTGATTTCTATTGAGCTTATGAACCTGAAAAATTATTTACTTCCTAGTTCAGACACAAAAGCCATATGATCTGAGTAACCAAATTAAAGCCAGAGCATTAAGGTTACAAAGTCCAAAGCATTCTTATCATAAATCCGAAGCATTCAAATAATCGTGACTTTTAACCATCATAATACATCAAAGATTTAAATTGAGGCGAGAGAAGTGATATACTACTTAACACCTACATAATATATAGGAATGCAATCCACACCTTACTCACTTAAATCTATATATTTTTAAGTGAGTAAGGTAATTATTAATTATAGATGCCGAAGGCATCAGTGAGATTGGGCGGGCTCCCGTAGTTCACTCGCCTTAGCAACAGAACTACTTCGAGCTTAGCCTAGTAAGGACTAAGGACGTTTTTCCAGTTTAATATTAATTTATTCACTCGAACCAATACCTTATTTGGAAGATACCCTAAGTTGTCTTATTACTGGAAATGAAGAGACATAACAAAGGTCAATCCCATCCGACCTCCGCAGTCGAGGGGAAAGGCTCTTGACTCCCAATCCGAATGTCGCGGCTTCAAACCCGTCGTGCGCACATAAATTAAATTTAATTTATTTGTGTTATTTCACAATTAAATAATTAAAAATAATATATAGTATATTTGCGGCACGTATCAGAGTGGAAGATACTCTCAGTATCGCCCTGGTGTAAGACCACCATTCAGAATTCAATTCAGTTTCAATTCAAATCAATTTTCATTGCCGGCAACCCGGGCGTTTATTGAGGTAATATAATATTTTATAACAAGTAAGTTACCCGCCTCACTAGACGTTGTCTGTTCTGAGACGGGTAATAATTAGAACATTAAAAAAGATGTTAAAAGATTAAAAAAAAGTGTACAGGAAAATAGTCAGTGTTATTTGAAATGGCTTTAGCCAGATCTGAATAGCCAGGTACTTCCTTACCTTCCTCTTCCCCATCTTTTTCCGCTCCCCACTACCTTCAGCCTCACAACATAACCCAAATGGGGATGACTTAGTCTCACTGGCTCCAGACGGGAGCAGTTGTGACTCTTGTGCGGATTCATATAAAAAAAAACTTACTTTGATAAATCAGCTGAGCCTTTCTTAGCGATAGTTTTGTTTCCAAACTAATTCGCTGTTTTTCTACTGCCTACGCCCACTGTACATGTCATATAACATTCACAGGTAATTCGATCAATGGTTGACATGAAAACGAAGATTAAAATGTCTGCTGGAACGTGGTCTATCTCAAACAACTGTGGTGTAAAATAAACCTGAGGGATTGTGCGTGTCACGTACCTATGTCACCGAAGAGACTACAATACTAGCAGCACGTGACTTTAACAGAATAGTCGTACTACATAATAATAATGTCTGTGATGAGACAATTGGAGATGCCTTGTGTGGGTAACCGACGAGTTCATCGAAAATCAATTCATTGAAAGCAAATTTATCTACCAACGAGAGGTTAGGTTAGGTTAGGTTAGGTAGGTTAGGTTAGGTTAGGTTAGGTTAGGTTTTCGAAAAAAAGTTCATACAAAATTCGTTTTCGATGAACTCGCCGTGAACCCCTTGTGTGATGGGGAAGCAGGGATGTGTCTATCATATTAAGCGATTATTGGAAATTCAAATTATGGACTGAAAAGCACGAAGCACAATAAAAAAAAAACTTTTTTTAATGTAGGTACATTATACGTGTATTATTTAAAAATAAACATATCATATTATTGCATGTGTAACATAGTGTACTATAAATAAATTAAACATATAGCTGTTCTTCACCATAAAGAAAGAAGGTTCTTGTGTTTGGACAGGAAATTTAGCTCAAACAATAAAATTACACAATGTAATAAAAAAATGATTAGTATTTTTTTTATAAGTTTTTATTCCAGAATAAAAGAAAGCAACATTTTCACTTACTTAACTAGAATTTTTATGTATATACTTTTTACGTTTCATTACTTTAAATTACATTACATTACAGTTCATTTACATTACATTATATTACCATACGTTATTATCCCGTTTCACTATATTGTTTATTAAGCAAAAAAAATAATGATTTTTTTTAAAAACTACTCAGCCTCCTTTCATTTTTAATGTTGTTGGAAGGCAATTTCATAATTTGACCCCCTCGTAACTAATTATTTACCATAGTTAGTGTGGATGGTGTTTAAATGTATGTTATCGTGTTCTCGTGTAAAATATTTGTGTTCTTGGGACGTTTTAGTAAATTCTGTGATTGTGTAAACGAGTTTATTATTTATTTTATATATAAGTAGACATATTTTGTATTCGTTTAGTTTTTTTTACTTATTTACAATAGTATAACAGAGAAAAATACGAGGCAGTTGTGCAATTTTTTTTATAATAATAAATGTAATCGTTTTTTTCCATTTGAAGTAAAAGAAAATAAAGAAAACACAAAGTTTGTAGAAAATGGAATAAGAAAATAAAAACAAATATTAAAATAAACGATTGTTGCGGCAGTTTGCGGTAAATATTTGGATTTAAATTTATGCTGAAATTCATGAATTTTTGTTTTTAGATTTAAATTTATGCTGAAACTCAGTTTTTTATATCATTTAATGGAAGATTTATTAAAATGGTAACTGGTAATTCCTAGATCTATCTAGTAAATAGATCATTATAGTATCATAGAGTATAGACAGTATCTATCTCTAGATACTAGGTACGTAGGTATTTTGAGTGTGCCTAGTGTTTTAAAAATTTCGCATATTTTTTTTTTATGTTTTGTACATTTTACTAAAGTTGACTAATTATTTCTAAATAATTAAAAAATAAAGTTTTTACTAGCGAAGGAAACATTTCTCGGTTTAGTCTGATTAAAAAGTTTCGAATATCGGCAGCTTGTAGCCGCTAAAAAAACTCGTATACGTCCTTCGAAAAGGATTCGGCAATGCATCGGAGAAATTCTTAAATTACGAGATTTTTCATGTATTGTTACTATTATTGTGGAAGTTTTTCATTCTAATTTAATGATATGTTGAGATGTAAATATAATACAATATACATCGATATAGATATTACAAAAACTATTTTTTAAGTTTATTAAATGTCACGGCACACCCCTGCTGGGAGCCCTATTTTTATTTTGGAGCCTGACTGCTTGAAGGGTTTTTTTCATACTTTCAAGAGCTTTCGCTTTCCGCTTCAGACGCGAGTTTTGAAGCGGAACTTTGAGAGATTAGTGCGCCGTCTGATTTGCGATGACTGATTTGTTAAGCTGTGTGATCATAATATGAAATGAACCATAATCCATTACTGGATATGATTAAATGAAAGAGAAGCATTCCAGGGTGCGAATAAACAGAAAATATTTAAATTCCTCATACTACATTACTATGATCGGAAAATGCCTCTGTACCTATCAATGATGGTGTAGGAACTAGTTTGATGAAGATTAAACCTGGAATACCTGGGTCTTAACCTGAATCTTAGGACCACTTGTCCACTAAACGGTCATCATATTACTCGTACATAAACTATTTCTTTTTTATTGTTGTGAGAGCTGTTTCGGCTTTACAAGGCCATTTTTAAACTGTGGCTAGGCCACTTTGAGACGACTTATTTATATGGTTACATTTACTCCCATCCAATTTCAATTTTTATGGCGCCCAAAAAGATTTATTACCGGTTAAACCGATTTATTTATAATAATTTTATTGTGGCAATAGATTATTTATTTTTTAGGGGAACTTTGAAAAT
Organism: Limnephilus auricula; assembly: GCA_951813805.1. Taxonomy (NCBI): domain Eukaryota; kingdom Metazoa; phylum Arthropoda; class Insecta; order Trichoptera; family Limnephilidae; genus Limnephilus; species Limnephilus auricula. The sequence goes on from OX638401.1 coordinate 9,515,156, forward strand.
TGTTTTCCCCGCATTAAATGTTTATTTGTATTCTTAATTGTTTAATAACGACTACTACTGACTTACTTAAATGTGTTACGTCGTTCAGGTCTAGTGAACATACTAAGTATGTTATATACATATTTGGGTCACTTGTACTGATGGAACTTATAATTAATTATTATATTTTATTAAAATTAAATGGAGTAATTAAACAAATTATGTTTATGGTACGGACATTCTTGCAAACCATTTTCCTGTCAAGCTGGTAATAAAACCACTACATTAGTGAAGGTTTTCCAATATCCGTTTCCTTTGAACTATGGCGAGTGTTGACAAAGGAAGTTGCTTTATATGTTCACTTGGGTTTCCAGAATACGACAAAAAATCAAGGCGCAACAAATAACGGCTTAATTCATCCGTAATCCGGGTCTCGTAGATGTTAAAACCTTGTTACAACGAGTTATTTCGTTTTAAATCATCAAATATTCTAAATTCGGTAGTTGGTCTGTCTGTGAGTGATTGCACCTCAGGTTCAATAATCTCGGATTTGTTTTGAATTGAAGTGTCATTTTTTAAATTGAAATGTAGGCGCTCCGCTGACGAGGCAACTGAAACCAAACTAAAATCGGCTGGTTTCTATGTCTTGATTGTTCAAAAAGCTTGTTTAACCATAGACGAAGAACAATCACCTGACAGCTGGCTACTAGCAACGGCCAGCCACGGCAATCAGCAGTGTGAGTTGCGATTTACCGCCTGCGTTACCATTGACAACGGGTTTTTGTGTGATTGTGAAGTGTGCGGGCGATCACATTGTCATACAAAGACAGTTGCCAGTTGGCAGTTTTCAGTTGCCTCAGTGAGCGGGTCGCCTAATTGTGTCAGGAATTCAGACAGCGATAAAGTACCTACCTACCTGTAATATCTTTTTTACAAGAAAAACATTTTAATTCTGTATTTGAAATATAATAAAAATTCTTTGAGGCAAAAAGTTATAATAAAAAAAGGGTTTCTATTTTTCACTGGTCTGTGCTAGCATTGAATTAATTTTTGATAACCTCAAATACTCAAACATTTAGGGGCAATCGATGTTTATTACCGGGACCGGAAAATGACAGAATCATTCACTGTTTGGACGACTAGTCTAATCACTGAGCTATCGGGTCAGTTTTCAGATACGCCGTTTCTCACGTGTGAAGATCGCCGCTAGATGGTGTCATGGAGTTTACGTAAACTTTTCTAAAATTATTGGCTTGCGATGCCGTGACCGTGATAAGTACCTACATCATTTTTATTCAGTTCTATGGCTATTCTGGGTATTTAGCAGTTTAAAATATTGTCACACCTCACCTTAATTGAGTTAGGACACCTCGATACCTCATTTCAGTACTCGAGTACCTCATACAAACCCATCTTGATATCGTCTCCTACACTAGCACGTTCAGTCAATTTCGGTTTCACTGATAATTTCGTGGTAACTTCTAATCGTTCCCGAGCAAGACTGCAGATCGCCAACGAACTTACAATGGTTCAAATTGACTAAGTGTTCTTAATTCAACTGTTAACTGTTGTTTGTACGTTAACAGTCTGTAAGGGTGCTCGGGAATGATGACAAGTTACCGACATAATCAATAAATCCTTTATCGATTGACCGTGCTACAAACCCAGGACGTTTGTCGTCATTGGTCGAGTGGTAAGACACTTGACTCCCGAACGGAAGGTCGCGGGTTCGAACCCGGCGTGCGCAAATAAATTTTATTTGATTAATTTGTGTTATTTCACAATTAATTAATAAAAAAATTATATATACTATATTTGCAACACGTTCCAGAGTGGAAGATACTCTCAGTATCGCCCTGGTGTAAGACCACCATTCAGAATTGAAACGTTGCTTAATAATGGCTTTAGCCGTGTTTAATGACTGGATCTGAATAGCCAGGTACTTCCCCACCTTCCTCTTCCCCATCTCCTTCCCTTCCCCACTTACCTTCAGCCTCACAACGTACCCCAATTGGGGATGCCATAGTCTCACTGGCTCCAGACGGGAGCAGTTGGGACTCTTGTGAGATATTCTCTATAAAAAAATATCACTGCAAATAGATTATTGACATATTATCATAAATATTTATATTGCATGTACAAATCTGTATAGCTACCTAAATCATCGTTTACGGTTGCGTCAGTTCACGTTATAATAAATAATATTATTGTTAATTCAAATTTGGCGACCCCTTATACGGAAGGAAGGATTGATTGATGATTGTATATAATTAAGTTATCGATTACAGCATATCATTTGATTGTCTGCCTTGAATAACGGCTTTTATTTTGGAGTGGGAAGAAATAAAACACTCTTGCAATATTCTAATAATACAAATGCAAATGAGATGCCATCGATCGAATAATGTAAGTCATTTTATATGTTACTAGCTGACCCGGCAAACTTCGTACCGCCTCAGAATCAATAAATGTTGTTTTTAATTTATTAGCTGAAATAAATTATGTTTTTATCAAGTTAAAATAAATACTTTAAGTTCAAAAAATGAAATTGAGCTGTTGACTAAGCACGAAATGTTCGGCACACTACAACATTGACAGTTCGAATTGATTCAAATTATGTCGACCAACGCTCATTATTTGAAAAGCAATTCCATACAAAATATATGAAAAAATTCATTTTATTTATAATTATTTTTCCCGATGTTTTAATAGTTATCCTGTTAATCGGGATGGAGACAAATCCAACAAATCAAAGATCATAAAAATTGGTTCAGCCGTTCTTGAGTTATAATCGGTGTAACTAACCCGACTTTGTTTTATATATTAAGATATAACTAGCTGAAGTTCCTAGCATTGTCCGGGCTTTACACAGAGATTTAAATGTAATATAGACAGTGACCTACCTCTTGTATTGAAGGTCAAGTGTGCGAGTTTTGGTCAGTCTTGGAATTAAAGTGTAGATTTGCATATAAATCAAATCCGATACAGACTTACTTCTTTATATAAATCGATAGATAAATTCCCCGTAATCTTAACAATGTACAAACGAAAAACTGTTCTGAAAATTCGTGAAATGAGATGAAACGTACATAAAAAGGACACGCTATTGCTAAATAAATGCAAAAAAGAATATAATTACCCATTACTTACCAGAAACCTTAAATTTTCGCGTTTGCGTTATAGCAATTTTCTATGAGAAAATAGTTGGTACACGGAGAAAAATGTTATTCTAAAATACGATCATTTTATTCGTAAAGACGGTTAAAAACGGGACTGAAGTTCTTACGAACAAATTATCAGTGTTTCAATGTTTATTGGCGGGAAAATGTAAGAATAATTTGTTGGTTAACGTACGAAATTACGTATACCAACAAATTATTCTTACATATTCCCGCCAATAAACATTGAAACCCTGTTCATTTGTTCGTAAGAACTTCAGTCCCGTTTTTAACAGTTTTTACGTATAAAATGATCGTATTTTAGAATAACATTTTTCTCCGTCCATAGCCGTAAAATGCTAGCAGATCTTTAAGTCTTACTAATAATAATAAGCCTAAAATTATTTCAGTATCAGGCCTATAAAAAATGCCTTCAAGTGCAAAAGCTCCTACTTACCAACCCCTTTTCAGATATAGTTTGGAAAACATTTTAATATTTTCGCCTGAACTTCACAACATAAAATAAATATTAATAATTAAATTAAAAAAAGAAAACAATATAATAAGTAATACACCACTTTTCACATTTTTTTCTTCATTTAATATATTATAATGTAACACGTCAATTGATTCCTTCGAAAAAAAAATCATAAGGTTTCCAAAAACCATTCACCAGTCTCTTTTCCACTCTAAAGCAAAATGTATATGATGAAATTTTGCACATTTGACGTTCAAAATAATAGGTACAATACCTTCTACATCTGATTAAAAAAAACTCTGAAAATCCCGGGTAATGCCGGGCACCTCAGCTAGCTAGTAGTACACATTAGTACACAATAGCATACATTCATTTTTGGATTCATAAATGGAAAATTCATAGTTGCTGTAAAAAATATTTATTCACTTTCATGACCCTGTTCTTATATTCCACTTTGACAGATTTATTTTGCAATTGCATGACATAAATGTTTCAAAATATTCCCCATTTTTAAATGTTCAAAAACACTTAAAAAACATAAAACCTTGAATTACACCCATTTTTCAAATTTATTTAAATTGTTTTTTAACCGTTTTTGTCCAATTTATGAACACTTATTAAAAATGTCCCACGCTTCGGTCCATAATGAAGATGGTTGACTATTACTATAGAGATTCAAATTGATAGACAGGGGAACAAAACAGCGGAGCGGGAGAGGGCTTAAAGGTATCTAAGTTCACGATTTAACAGGCTAGACTTTGAACGACACGCGGAACACCCGCGACTGTCATTCTGTCCCGCTCACAATAAGCTCGCGCACACTTACAATACATGCAAATGCGAAATGTGTGAATGAGACAACGCTCAAATTTACCTACAGAAATCGCTCGAAAAGGGGTTTATGGAGAATACACTTTTCTACACCGAAACTTTCACGAAATTGAAATTAAAAAAAAAATATATTTTTTAGAAAGAAGAAGCTACGTCGGTAGCTTTTTATAATTTTATAATTCTTTTTGAGAGTTGAGTTAGCAGCACTTTTTCCTTAAATAATATTTTTTGATAAATCGTACATGTTTGACAGTGAATGTTTACGTTAATACGAAACGCATCGAAAATTCGAAAATATACCGACATAGTTTTCACCCTCTAGAAGGCAGTATAAAAAATATATATTCATTTTGTGCAATTTTCGATGTAGAAAAGTGTTTTTTCCAGGGCGTCCTTTTTGTATGGGCCGAAAAGCGAAGTCTATCGTCTTAAGCGGTCTACACACCATGATGCGAACAGCCCGACATATCGGGCTGTTGGCAGCTGGCTATTGTCTCTTGTCTGTTTTTTCCTCGTGCGAACCCGTAACATTCTGTTTCACGTTGCTTTCTGTCTCTTTTATTACACAACAAATTAAATATCACTATCTCATTTCACTGCGGCGCATCGGTTGGTACTAGCGGCAGACGGTTTCTTCCAATTCGACAGTTCTTCCAAACAGAACAGTTCTTCGATTTTTTAGCCAGCTGCTAACAGCCCGATATGTCGGGCTGTTCGCAACATTGTGTGTAGACCGCTTGAGGGATGATAGAAGGGAAGGGGGATGAAGGCCATTTAAAAAATTAGGGAAACTCGACGTAGTCCGCTAACATAAAATCAGCTTACGAATTACTAGTCACTTTTACAATAGAACGTAAATTGCTGACTGCGTAAAAAACTTAACTAAAATTCCTAAATCGGGTGAACAAAAGTTCGTACTTGTTTCCGGAATGTAATATTTTGTTAGAAACTTTTACAAATGTGATGTAATTTACCCAACTTACTTTTTTTATCCGTTTTGACCAACATTCAGATCCTGCTTAGAAAAGCTTCACAATGGACTGAGCTGCAAATCGTTGCCTTACTTTGGAGAACTTTTGCTTTTGATTATTTCAATGTGCACTCTTCGATGGTCAACGTACGACTGATGTCATACGTTGACCCTCCTAATGACAAAAATATGGTCACAAGGTTTGTCAGCCAGAATTTATGTTAGAGCAAGTCTATAAATTTGGATGTCTGTGACTATTACAAAATTCTCTTAGAGACTTAGAGTGTGCATTACCGTTGTCAGTTAGATGTGTGGAGGATTAACCGCAGATTACATAGGCGGCTTTTAATAAGGCATAAATAATTAATTATTATGGTGAAGATGAGGTCAGATAAGTGGGCGAAGCGTCTACCCAATAAGATTTGACATATTTATATCACCTAGTGATGAGTAATAAAGAAAGTTTTGCAGATGATAATAGTGGTATGTTGCTTTTCTTGAATAGGTATGTAGGTACCTAAGCAAGATTGGCTGACCTCTGTGTTTTCTCCCTCCTATAACATGGGTCTCCTCAAAAACACTTCCACACAGCATCAAAGATGACATAGGCCCTGAGGGATTTTTCTTATATCTTATCATATATTATGGGCCTCCTAATATGTGTGGAGTTAATGTTTAAAATAAATTAATAAAATTGATAGGTAGATACAATAATATCACAGAATAACACTACCTAAATTATGCGAACACCTCAGCATAGGATCTCCTAATGAGGTGTTCACAAAGTAAAACTATGGAAGATTGTTTGCACTCTAGCACTAATTTGGGAGGTGGGTATGGTTACTACTACCCAGGAAACCATTCATGGAAACCGTTCGCTATGTTTGGAGACTTAAAAAGTGTGCCCGGATTCATGGGGTGAGGTTTGTGCAGGTCTTAGTGGCGAATGCGTCTGCCCATCAACCTCGTTGCGGGTCAGCTCGGAAGAGGCCGTTTGTGGGTCTCTTTGACATCTCCAGCCAGACTCTCTCGACCCGTCGCCTTGCACAACAGTGGGAGGGATGGATTCATACATCCGAAACTCCTGGCCCCCTATAGGATAACTTTCGGTAACTTCTCATCGTTCCCTAGCATGACTAAAAATGTAGCAAGAGTGTAAGTGACAGTTCACAATGACTAAGTGTCCTTAATATATTCGACATCAACTGTTGTTTGTACATATGTTAGCGATCTGCAGTTGTCCTAGGGAACGATGAGAAGTTACCGAAAGTTATCGATACAATCCTTATCGATCGAGTGTGCTAGGGGCCCTGTACACACTGTGACTCTCTCTAACGACTATTTCTGATGAACCGTTTTAGCGGGCAGAAGATAGTGGTTTCCGCACAATCTGGCAGATATTGATGTCGGGAGGTTTTCCCAATCACCAACCTTATCAGGACATCATAATCTCCATCCTTAAATAATTTTACTTAGCATTCTAGGTACCTGTAAATTCGCAGTTATTTGCACTTAGAATATCAGCAGTTCGTGATATTATCATTTTGCCATGTCGTTTCCTGAATCCAGCACGATATGTGATACATACATACAATTACCATTAACCCTTTCAGACCGGAATGAAAACCGTCAGTATTAAAACATTTTTAAGTGGTAAATTTTTAGTAATTATAGTTTGAGTTATATAATGATCCCCCCGTAACTAATGGATTGCTTACCGTAGTTAGTATGAATGGTGTTTAAATGACTTTTTAATGAATTCTGTTTTTGTATGTATGAGTTTATTACAAGGAGACATACATTGTATTCGTATAGTTTTCTTAATGTTAACAGTTTTGTTTCCAAATATATATTTTCTGTGGATGTTTTGGATTCAAAATGAACGAAATAGCTCCTGTCCGAGATAGAAATTTCACATACTTTTTGATTGCCAAAATAAATTTTCAGTTTGGTTGGGTGTTCTGGCCTCAAATCCAAAACTACGTTTTGTATGCAACCAATAGTCTATGTAAATATTTGGATTACGAAACATGCCCACAAGGCACTCCTTGTATTAAATTATTATTCTATGATTTTCTCCAAGCTGTAAGCCAGTATTGCCAGTATTTAAAACAAATACGTTTATAGTGAAAAAAAAAAAACTGAAAATAGTGAAAATAAGTTTTTTTTAAATATAGTTACGTATGGTCCAAAAGGGTTAAATGGCGGACAGTCTGTCATTACCATTGCGTAACCAGTTCTGTTATTCTATAGAAGCTAGTAATGTCAACCGGTCTGTAGGTAATGTTGCCAGGTTCCTTTAAGGGAAAAAAAGCACCAAGTGACCTTAACTGTCAAGCGACAACCGGCCACCAGCAAGTTGCCAGGTAGGCGACTTCATTTTTAATCCAGCGAACGAACCGCTAGAACCGATTATAATTCTCTGTGTCAGGGTACCGCAACTTTTTGCAATCGTAACACGTAATACATATTATAATGTTCGAGCACCTTTTATGTGCAATGTGCCTGCAAGCACAGTGTATGATGTACGATTTTTTCATACTAAACCTCCATGATATCAGACTGTGACATGATACGTGTTGTCTCGTAGACATTGATATTATTGGAGGACACGAGAACCATTGCTTGACCGATCCTAGTCATTCGGCAATGTTTCAAAGTTTCTGACAACCCAATGGAACAAGGATGAAGTCAGTGGTTGAATGAAATATCTATAATTTATTTATAGAGGCGCATCAGCATGTACATGAAAGTTCATGCTGATGATAACCTAACCTAACCTAAACGAAACCTAACATAACCTAACCTAACCTAACTTAACCTAACCTAACCTAACCAGCAATTCCTGAGCATTTTTAGTATAAAAAATGGAATAAAAAATGTAAAAGGCATTTTGCTGTCCGATGACATTTTTTAATCAATTATTATAAATTATTTATTTTGCAACTATTGATTTCGAATAGGTATTAACTTTGAAATTTTTATTTTTTTTAAATTTTATTTTAGTTTATTAATATAATCATATAGGCCTGCTGGGAAACCACGATAAAAAAAAACGCGTCGCTTACTGTACCTCAAGGTGGTGTGGAAATGAGTTTTTAGCCAAAACGAATATTATTGAAATACTTTGCGGTGCTCGAACGCCAAAACTATTGATTTTACAAAAAAATGTTAAAACATAAATTGTAGGAAATGTAAAATGAGTCGGAAAGGAGATATTGTCAAAAAACTGCTATTAGGCGCCATTTTTCCAACATGGTGGCCCGAAAGCCAAATATACAAGGTGGCAAAGTCGAAATTCGGAAGGGCACATCAAAATCTATAAAATTACCAATTTTTAAAACTCATGGAAACTTTTCAGGTAACCTCTTTTTTAACTAAATGACTACTAATTAGGGACACAAACGGTTATAAATATTTTATTAAATTAATTACATGTTACATGGATGCATGAACCACCGAAGTTTCCGCGTAAAATTCGTATTATATATATGTAAAGGAATAAGAGTACCTACCTAGTATTTAAGTACCTACCTTGAAATATCTAGGATTCCTTTATATTTGAATTATGAATTTTATTTTATTCTATTGTTTTTTTTCAAGTGTCATTACTTTGGTTACACTATGTTATGTGGCTGATATTTTAAAAAAATTATAAAAACAACTTCTATATTACAAATAAACTTAAATTGTCGTTTCTTTATACTCCAGAGCAACACATTGTTTTATTTGTCATTTAAAACCAAAGACAACAAACAGTCTTATATATATACAAAAAAAACATGTGTCTACATCATTGATATATAAAATAAACAAGAGAGGTCCGAGGTGTGATCCTTGTGGAATTCCCGAAGGTATGTGAGAGACCCTTAGGTCTAACTGCTTGACTTCTGTTTGTGCCATACGATTTGATCCATCTTAGAAGGTCCTCCCATAGCGGCTGTAAAGTAGATAAATATTATAGGTACCATACGAATCAAAGATTTTATACTCCTGCCATATATACTTTATTTCTACCTTCCTACATTGCCGCACCCCTGACTACAAACAGTTTTGTTGTTGTTGGTCTTACTGCATTCTAGTAAACTGTTAGCCGACCCATGTACAACCATTTACTCAGCGAGAGTTTACTGCATATTAATGATTCCGCTTGCCTCTTGCATCTTGCATACCAAACTGTACGTAGCACTTAATAAATTAGATGTCAGCCTGAAGCCAACATTCTAGAACTCTAGAACATAGACCATCGAAAGACTTTTTAATGACATCATTGTTTAGTTTATTTTCATACGCCTTACTTAATAAACTAAGGATGGTATTCCAAATATTGAACTCTAAACAAAACTGCAAGTGGACCAACCTTGGTTAATTGGAAAACCAACACCAACAACACAATTCTTCCAAGTAAATATATACTGTAAAAGTTTATAATTCTTACGCTATTTCATTCATAAATTCTGCATTGGATAATCAACACAGGTCATCCCAAGTGGTTCGCTACGTTTGCAGGTTTGTTAAGGCAGGGGTACTCGGGTTCTTGGTTATGGGTCTTAGCGGCAGATGCGTCTGCCCATCAACTGTGTGGCAGACCGGTTCGGGAGAGGTTGGATTCATACGACCGTTACTCGTGGACACACTGAAACCCAGATTCCTACCCACTCCTCTTACCTTTTTCCTTCTCAGAACTTCATTTCCTTTATTTTCTAAAAATATCATCCACACAGCAGACTGTAGAGCTAAATCGTCTGTGAACTGTGGAGTAAAAAAAAGAGGTAGATAAGATTAAAAAAGGTGTGAATAGTAGATACGATGCGGTGGAAGAAAAGCTATGATATTAGATGTGACAGAAGAAAAGGAATGAAAAACTAAAAGAAAATTTCCACTTTTCTTGCAAACAACATCGGATGTACAAATTGAGCTGTTTAGTTAGCAGTGTTAGCACTAGTGCATTTTTCTCTCATTTAGATTTCACCACGATATCTGACTTTCTGGATTTTATACTATCGTAAGTTATCCAAATTCATTTCATTTCACTCCTTGTTGTATTTGGCCTAAAGCTTTCATAAAATAAAAATAAACATTTGCTTAGCGTATCGTCGACCTTATTTTTTTATTTTATTGTTTGAAACATTTACAGAGGGTTAACAATTAATTAATGAAATCGCCATTGGGATGTGCATGGAAAATGTTCATAGCATGCGTAAATCGTGATTTAGCTGTTATTGGGTGCTAGAAATAACAGAAATAATAAAAGCAAAAAAATATATAAACATAGAAGCATACAGCAGTTTATTTAGTTCAAATAAATTTATTCGCCATGACGTCACATTAGCTTAAAGCTAATAAAATTAGCATATATTTTGTATCGTCGATCTTCCCCTTTCGATAGTGCATCGCTAAATCGCTTTATTACATTCTGACTAATGACTTTTTTCATGTGGATCTTTTTACTATTTAAAATTGATAATGATAATATGGTCTCGATAATATCTTTTGTAAATTGCTTGTACCAGGAGCTGTTAGAATCTGTTCCCAATTTATTATTGAGAGCTTTTTCCTTTTATTCAAAGATCGAGTATGCAGTTTTTAGTAAGTAGACATAGTAGTTAGTTGAGAATTTAGATTTCATCTCGCTTGCTCTCGTCAGAAGTGAATGTTGAAGTATACGGTACACTGGTTGAACTTTACCGTTCCGCATTCTTCGGATCGTCTCAACACTACTGTTGGCTATCATCCTCTTATAAGAAGTATCGAATCTTTAAATAGTAGGATATTGGCAGAACCGCTGCATATTTATATATTTTATAGGCCATGGGTGCGGAACACAAGGGCGGCCGAACTAGGGGGTTAGCCTCTTGGATTAACGTCACTTGATTCATCTACAATAAGTGGTTCCCAACGGGGACCGTATCGATGGTGAGATCCAAGAGGCGATAGTGTCCTCTAAAAGAAAAAAGGTAGATATGCGGGCAGAGGAATTAAAAAAAAAAAACATTTTCCTAATCAAATCAAAAAAATTGTTTTCTAAGAATCTCATATATGAAACGTTATTTGGTGATTAGGTGTTATTGAAGGATTAATGATATTTAATTTTTATTTTGATAACACTTTTTCACGTATCCTAAAAATTTTGTGAATAACAGAAATACAGCATTCCCGGGTTAAAAATAATCTCAGAATATAGAAAATTTATCCACTTCCATCATTATAAGTAGAAACTGTAGCTTGTATAGGTATCAGTACGCACTATCCGTGTGGGGACCCATAACTTCCACGACTGTCGTGATACTGCAAAACGCGTCATGGTGAATGGTGAGCTTTCCTTGCAAACGTAACTGGCTGTAAATACTCTTAAGATCAAAACTAGAAGAAAAAATGGTGTTTGCTGATTTCGGTGATAGAAAAAAATAAGGTACGCAAGGAAAAAAGGATGACCAATCACTTACCAATGTGTCTATTCGAAGGAGCACATAGTTATATAGTTCCACCGCAATATCTCGATGTAATTATCGCCACAACAAAACGAATCAGTACAAAACTATATTATTTACTTCCAAGATGGTCAAATTCCTTATTTTTACTTAACAGCGAGATTACGTGCACGAAAAACAACTCGCTTCCAAGTTAGGCCCAATCCTTCTGTTCTCAAAACAAAAGCACTCGAATAAGCGCCATTATTATTCTTGCCATTGTTCCAAATTTCAAATACTTTTCCAGCAAGGTGATGTGGTTAAGGAGAGGAACTGAATAAACTACATTCAGGTAGGAACTAAGCATTTTCTCATTTCAAAACCAAGTATTCATACCCATTAAATTGAAGAAAGAATTCTACCTATTTATGTGTAAGGATGGCATTTTCTTTTGCAGGAGAATTTTTCTTTCGCGGCGGCCCTGTATTTAGGATACATTGAACATTGCGAGACGATTTATCATGAATTCAATTGGATAATCTGACCAGCTCCAATAGAGCTTTGTTTATTAATCATTCGTATTGCCTAAATGAAAATCATGTTGTTATTAATGATGGTTGGGAGAGTGCAAATTTATTCACGAAGAGTGTAACAAATCGAATGCGAAGCAACCCAGATAGATCGGCATTGCAGATAGTTTTTTTAATCGCTTTCTATTTTAGTTAGGTATTGTGAGACCATACTCGAACCCACTTTAATACAGTTCATGTAATTTATTATATTTATTTTATCGACTATAGAAATGAGTTAATAAATTGATAAGATCACGTGTCAAAATCAATGTCAAACATCAATCTATATACATAGACAAAAATGAAGACTAGAATTTATTTTTATATTTTTTTTTTATTTGTGATAATATATTACAAAATTATACATAATATTTATAATACATTATTCCCATTGAGTTTAATAAAACTCATTTCGGGAAGGACAACATTATACAATTATGAAAATTATTTTTACAAAAGAACACGAATTTAAAGGGCATTTAAAGGAAAATACACAGATATTAAAACAGACTAGGCACACTTGATACAGTTAGTTGAATATTTCATAAATACATTTAGAAAGATATACAACAGTTAAATAAAAATTGTTAAATATGTCACTGGTTAATAAAGCTGCTAAATATATACAAGCGTTACAAATAAGGATTGCTCAATATGTCACGGGTTAATAAAGCTGTTGAGAAAATATACTTTTAGATTTTTTGCCAATGTTTTTTTGTTTGATACGGGAATTTTTAGGTTATTACTATTAGGTAATGCGTTATATTGCGTATGTGCGACGTATTGTAAGGAATTAATTCCAAATTTAATGAATGACTTCTAGAAAAACGAATGAAGAAACTTTTTTGTTCGGTTGAGGACGTGCGTCACGCGTCGCCGTCGCCGTCGCTACTGAAAACGTGTTTAGATATATTTTTTCTTATTTTACAACTAGTCGTATACCCGGTGTTGCTCGAGGTTATGAAAGGTTTGTAGTAAAATTTAGATTCTTCCTCGGGGGTCGCTGACTTCTTCTACACGGAGAAAAATGTTATTCGAAAAAACGATCATTTTAATAGTAAAAACGGGACTGAAGTTCTTTCGAACAAATTAACAGGGTTTCAATGTTTATTGGCGGGAAAATGTAAGAATAATTTGTTGGTGTACGTACGAAATTACGTATACCAACAAATTATTCTTGACAGACATAAATATGAAAAAAAATATGTGCTGAGATAATAGGAAGAATGTTGCAAAAATGCAAATTGCATTGAGAAAAGCAACTAAAATGGAAATGAAAATGGGTTAAAAAGAACCATTTAAAATGCAAAATACCATTTTGAATTTTGCATTTCCATTTGAAATAAAGTACATCTCTGGTAGCAGTCACACTGGTTTTCTGTTTATTAAATCAATTAGCTAAACCTTTATTGAATGGTTTTGTGTATTGTTAATTATGCAAGTTGCCATCACATTAATGTTTTATAAAACATTGTTTAACATTTCCCATTGTCTATAAAACGATTGCACTGATAATATTATGTAGCTATAAATATCTGAAATATATCATCTTAATAAATATCATCATCTCAGTGACAAGAGACGAGATCCAAACAGTTAGAATCATTAAACACTTTAACGTCGGGAGTTCGGACTTAAAAGCAGTTAATTTTAATCTGTTAATCCCTTAGTTAAATAATTATTACGTCTGGATGGTTAAAACGGTGAACTACAAAGGTGCAAAGGGTATTTTTAATTTCTAAGTCAACTGTAGCTTTTAATTGAGTCACAAGGGACCGACAATTCCTTTCACATGTTCCCGACGAAGATCCGCCATTAGAATTGTTTGAAGCAACATCACTGTACGACATTTCTGTAAACGTATATCGTCACAACTGACCCCAAATGGAGTCGCTAAACACTAAAAAAATGGTTTTACAGTAAGAATATTCATTTTTAATCAGTGTGTGTTTTGATGTATGAATAATATCATAATTTTTAATCTAATATAACCTTTACTATACAGGGTGTTAAGGTACGTACTTGAGATACTTTAACCAGTGATTCCTGACATTATTTGGAGTAAAAAATGTTAATGAAATTTTGATCTCCGGTGACTTTTTTTATGATAATTTTTTTTTTCAAATTTTTTTTTCTTCAAAATCAAGCAAAAAAAAATTTTCTTCCTCATGACTTTATTGGTCAATCAGCCGAGTTACCGCCCCATTACTTACCCGCCCCCAAAAAAAAAACATTAAAAATGTCACCGGAGACCAAAATTTCATTTACATTTTTACTCCAAATAATGTCAGGAATCACTGGTTAAAGTAAGTCAACACCCTGTATATAACATTTGGCAAAGCTATTCAGAGAATTAGAATATTCAACTGCGAATCTCCATGCAGAAGCTTACAAATTAACAAGTTAAATAAAAAATGTGTAAGTTTAATTATATTGAAAACTCTATTTACGATGTTTTTTCTTTACAACTAGAAATACTGTTGAACTAAGATCAGAAGAAATTCCCAGCCACCTCACTCCCTCCCCAGGGGTCGCGGTCACTTGGCTTTTGTGAAATGGGGTCGCGACTTGAAAGAAGTTGGGATCTCCTGGACTATAGCATCTCTAATCGGGCATGTTATGAGGCTCAAGGGAGTGGTAAAGAGAAGGATATGGGGAAGAGGAAGGTTGGGAGGTACCTGGTAATCCACATATGTTTACCAAACACGGCTAAAGCCATTTCAAGTAACGTTTCGATTCTAAATGGTGAACTTTTACCAGGGCAATATCTGTCGCACTTTTCAAGTATCAACACTTTGTGAGTCGAAGCGAAAATTAGTTCTTTCAATTTTATAATAAACATAGTCACAAGAGATAAACCATTAGCATTGTGTTGTGAGCATGTAAGTAGGGACATTTTTCCCTTACTGTGAGTATTTCTCGAACTAACACACATTGAAAGTAGTCAAATAGGATGAGAATAAAAAAATCTTGTCTTAAACATTAGTTTATCAATTAAAAATAATGAAATTAATTGATCAAACTTTTTCAAACGTCAAAATTCTTTCTTAGGCAATTACATTGACCATTTTTTTTTATTGATTTTCCCCACATCTGCTTTACGATTTTACGATATAAAGAAAATAACATGCTAATAAATAAACAAAACATGCACTTGAAAATTAAAATTAAATATTATTGAGCGCTTGGCATTTTTATGCGTTTATTGTTTTGATGGTGTCGACAAACTGATAAATTAAAATAGGTTAACTCTTCCGGTCATTAATTTATATACCTCTTTTTTATTGTTAAAAAAAAATCGGTGTTTGTTTCAAACACATTCCACTTCAAGTTTTTTCATAAGAAACGTGGGTCGTTAGGTCAAGCGAGAATAACTTGCTCATTGACTATATAGAATACAAGTTATTAGCTGAAAAGCAATAAATAACTACCTACTAACTAACCCCAAACATTCAATTTTTTGAGGCGGGAATGGGTACCGCCGCCCCGGGAACCATTTATTGGATAACCAACCCCTCTGTCATAGGTCACCCCAAGTGGTTCGTTACGTTTGGTGACTTAGCAGTGGTGCCCGGGTTCATGGGGTGAGGCTTGTCTTTGTCTTGGCGGCACACTGAACCTCAGATTCCTACCCAACCCTCATATATTTTCCTTCCCAGAACTTCCTCTCCTTCCTTTCCTCAAAAATACCCACCACACAGCATCCCCAAAGATGAGATAGGCCCTGAGGGAAATTAATTTCATCAGGGCCTCTTGTGTGGAGCTCATGTAAAAAAAAACATATATTTCCCCGATGATGTAGGTAGAGAGGTAAAATAATATAGCAAAAAATGTAAATTTAAACAAAGGTATGAAAACACTAAGCTTCGTATAAAAAACAACTAAAAACTTTAATTCCTTACAAGCCATTAAATTATTATACGTATCTCTAGTTAGAAGCCTAATTGAATATAAGTTAGTAGTTTGGTCTCCATCTTTCAAAATTCATAATAATAACATTGAGCGAATACAAAAAAATTTCTTCATTTTATAAATTTTAAATTGAATATCCCACTAATAGGCTTAAAATATAATTTCTTATTAAATATTCTTAAAATACATACATTAGAAGACAGACGTAAAATAAATGACTTAACCTTTTTATTCAAAATATTAAAGTATAAATTCGACTGTTGCGACCTCCTGCAACTCATAAACTTACGAATACCCATGGTAACAACACGACAAAATACATTATTCTGCTGCAGAGCTAAATTGCCCACTCTCCGATACAACGATTTGACACTATGGTAAATCGATACTTAGGTGATGTTGATATATGTATTGAATATCAACTTAGCGAGTTTTGGGATCATGTAAATTTCGTGTGAATCCTCTCCTGTTGTACCGACTCTGATAAGTCGTGTGTTCCTCGGTCGTCCCCGAAGACCCCGTCCCATTGGAAGACTTATCTTTATCGTTTTTGAAATGTGTTGGTTTTAAACCTATTGTTTAAAATAAATAAACTACAAAGTCAGTGTCATCGAGCAACTTCAGTTAATTTACGGTGATTATTGTTGATACTCGTTTTTACTGCTGATTTGTATGTTATTTTAACTTCATGTGAAGTTTACTTAGCACTGACTTCGTAATTTGGCGGTACCTAAGAGTATATCCATACTCTTAGGGCGGTACCTACTCTAATCGGCCCCGGTTTTAAGCTTAGGGCGCTGCAATAGAGTCGATATTTCCGCCAATTCTACCAATGCTCAGTGGTCAATTAATGGCCACACCACTCGACACTTTTAAGTGGCAATAAGCTTCTCAGAGACAATTACTGTGTAGTACATAGTTTACGGGGAAATAATATGCACTATAGAAATAGAATCAACATACAACAACGTGGAGTAATGTAATGAAATAGGTAGTACACTATGTGGCAATATGAATTACAAATGTGTGGGGCAATATGCACTATATGTAGTGAAGAAGATCAGAGCGTGACCGACAGACGAACTCTGACAAGTCGATGACCTCCGTCAGAGAGATCGGGGATCGACCCGCATAGGGTTGTCGATCAATTAGTATCATAATTTGTCGCGAAGCGTAAAGTGTCGCCATAATAAAATGCAGCAGACAGTAACAACATACTACTTACCGATTTTTACGATGTTAATCCCCCAACAATTTATTGTCATTTAACCTTCTTACTTGTAAACGCATTTTAAATTTGACACAACTGATAAACAATAAACGGGAACCGACGAATTCATCGAAAATCAATTCATCGAAAGCAAATTTACAGATACACAAAAAAAGGTTAGGTTGAATTTTAGTTAGTTGAACTCCTTTTCGATGAACTCGCCGTGAACCCAATAAATAATTGGTTAAATTTAATAAGTTTTTATTAGTAAGGTCCTAAATGTCTATAATAAAATACCTTTCAAAATGAATAAACATAATTTAGATATTTCTCGTAATGATTATTATTCTAGTGATATAATCAACGGGGAACGGTTTACTAAACGAAACCCTCAAAGGTGCACTCTGGCGGATAAAATTTGCAAAGCTTTTTCGGTACATACAAACTACAATAATATTAACAATTTTTAACTCGTTATATAATTTCCGTGAAAAGTTTTGGTGGTGTAAAATGTTTTGTTGTCGTTTTTTACTTTACCCACACAGGAGGCCCTGAGGTAATTAATTTCCTTCAGGGCCAATGTAATTTTTGGGGATGCTGAGTGGAGAGTTTTTTCAAGGAAAGGAAGGAGGGGAAGCTCCGGGAAGAATAAATGCATCAGGTTGGGTAGGAATCTAGGGGTCAGTGTATCCAAGACTGACGAACATGTGAATTATCCCTCCGATGGGGTGAAAGAAGATATAAATATTATTCATTATTTTTCGATATGGAAAATATTTATTCGTATGAATACCCCATAAGAGTCTAAAATGTTCTCGAGTATCAATTGTTGTAAGTTTGAGGAAAGTGGGAACGAGAAGGAGATGAAGAGGGGGAAGATTGGGTAGTACTCAGTACCTACCAGGCTATTCAGAAATGGACAGAAAACATGGCAAAAATAATTTAAAGCTATGGTTAAGTCGAAGCGAATCTTTACTACGAATCGGTTTACATTTTAAATACAAAAAAAAAGTTTTATCTAAATTGAAGCTTTTACTACAGCTTCCATTGAGCACAATAAAAATAAAAATGTTAATTACCATTTAAAAAAATATAAGCATACATTCCAAAAAAAAAACATATACAGGTATATATTTTTCGTCAGAAATGTATGAACGCGTGTTATAAGAAACATTTTTTAAAAACACAATTTTATAAGAAAAATTATCAGATTAATTTCCATCGATTACCTTTTTTTCTTATAAAATTATTCACGAAATAAAAAAAAGTATTTTCAAATAATAATAAAAATAAAAAATATTTCAAGTCTTTCTTAAAATTATTTTTTAATAACGACGTGAGTTGGGAGGTTGCGAAAATTTTCACTGAGTGTTATTATTTATTACTAGATAAACCGGCCACGCGTTGCTATCCCCGTTCCCCTTCCGCCTCTTCTTTCCCTCCCGCGTCTCCTTCCACTCCCGCGTTCCACTTTCACCTTTCTCCTCCCCTCTCCCCATTCTCGCGATCCCCCTCACGCATTCCACTTCCACCTTTACCGCCTACCCCCCTCCTTCGTCCTCCTGCGAAGCCCCACTCCTTAATTCCCCTCCGCTTCTCGCCTTTTTTTCCTGCCGCTCTCCACAAAATACACCCATTTCTCAAACCACTCGCGTTTGAATATTTCAAATTTTGAATACAAGTTTCATACGCCGGTTATAAATTTTACCCTTTTTTTCTAATGAATGAACTATATTATTGTAAAGATTCATTAAAATCCTTTTAGTACTTTTTGCGTGAAAGAGTAACAAACACACATACATCCATAAAAAACTTTCGCGTTAATAATATTTGTGAGATGTAGATTGATTGATCTTGGCGCAGCCCTGTTTCCACCGGTGGCAAATGTGGAACGCGCCGCGCGTCATGTTGATAATTGAAATTACCTCGTGTTGTTTGCATTATCTGTGAAATGGATGTTACGCCTGTGCACACTATCAGACCATCTTATGATGGGATCACACATGAATGGGCTTCAAGATTGAATAGGTGAGAATTGAGTGCACAGTCAATGTTATCAAAGCACGCGCGCTCGATTCAATCTTAAATCTAGTTTTTACAAATAAGGTAAGCCAGCTTTTTAAACAATTTCATAAAGACAACTAAAGAAAAATCGATTACAATTTTGTACAGCGTTAAAAAAAAGAAGAAGATCGTTAGAGAGGGATACCTATATGTAAATACAAATGTTAGAAGGAACCCGCTAACGTTAAAAACCAAGCGAAATTTGTGATAATATTTAATAAAACACAGCAGCTTAATACAGCAAAAATCTCTCGGCAAGTGTCTAAACGTCTAAAGGGCCGTCTGTTTCAACGCTAGCTACAGTAAAAGTTAAACTGGCTAGCTTTAAACTTGTAAGTTTTATCGTAAATTTACGACTTCTGCATTTTGAAAATCCAATGTGCCAATTGGCCAGAAGTCGTAAACTTACGACAAAACTTACAAGTGTAAAGCTAGCCAGTTCAATTTTTACTGTAGCTAGCGTTGAAACAGACGGCCCATAGCTATATATATCTTTAATATATTAAAGATACACGGTGAGTTTTTTCGTACCTTTAACATGTTAAATAACATAACAAAATGTGTTTTTAATGTGCAATACTTTGCGAATTTTTTTATTCAGGGAATATCATACAATTAGCGTATGTATATATTACTTCAAACTATACATACGATACTACAGATATTATCTTCAAAAATAATGGTAACCGACGAGTTCATCGAAAATTAATTCATCGAAGGCAAATTTACAAAATACACAAAAAAGGTTAGGTTAGGTTAGGTTGAATTTTAGTTAGTTGAACTCGTTTACGATGAACTCGCCGTGAACCAAAAATAACATATATTTTTTAAGAACTTAAAACTTAAAGTGTTCAAGGGAACTATGTTATCAATCGGTAGAAATTCGAAATGCGAAGTAACTGGGGATGTAATGGTTTAGCGTGCGCGGAGAAAAGGTGGGTCAAATCACAGCAGGAAGGAATGTGTGAAGGCATCCGGAATGAGCCAATCCAAAGTACTCACAGAAGAAACCCTGAACGAATCAGACAACTACTCAATATGGACAGTGCATGCACTGAGGGAACTGTTAGGACTACTAACGGGACACTGCCACCTTAGAAGATACATACAGCTGTTTTGAGTGGAAACACCAATAGATGCAGGAAATGTTAAGAGGAATGAGAGATTCCATTTCAAGTATGGTGCCAACAACCTTCCCTAATTTGGACAAGGCTCAGATACCTGGGAAAAAACAATGTGGAACCAGAAGACCAGAATAACCAATGACAAACCTGGTAAACTTTATCAAAGAGAATGGGTTACTGGCAAAGGAATGACGTAACATGGGAGATAGCGGGGGATTTGCGGGTCCAAATTCCAATAGTATAAATATTTGCGGAACGTTCCATGGTGGAAGAAGCTCTCAGTATCGCCCTGAGACCACCATTCTGTTTCATTGCTTGAAATAGCTGTAGCCGTATATGGAGGCCAGATCTGAATATCCACCTTCCTCTGCCCCATCTCCTTCCCCTCCCAGCCTCACAATGTACCCTGATTGGGGATGCAATAGTTTCACTGGCTCCAGATGGTTATGAGCAGTTCGGACTCTTGTGCGGTATTCACATGAAAACAAAACAATGGGCCCATAATGGTAATAGTATCTAACACTTTTATAGCGCTGTTTTTTGGTATTTCACGTTTTCCTCCGTTTTTTTTAATTATTGGCTCTCCAATAAAATACATCCCATTACTCACATTTATTTTATAATTTAAACACATGTAATTTTTATTTTATGTATGCCATTTTTTTAAATTATTGGGAATAAATAAAATTTGTAAAAATTACAGGAATGAAATATATTTACAATGGTTACAGCGATGTTAACTATTATGGGTGGGCACACTGTTTAATAAAAATAAAACACTTTTTTTGTTGTTTTAAAACCACGATATTTATTCATTTACTTTACCGACCGGCTTCGCTTTACTCAAGCATCTTCAGGGTACAAATTAATACTGAGAGTATAGTAGTTTTTATTTTTATTAAATATGTCAAACCACAAAGTGATTGCTTTCTACAATAATAGGGCACACTATTCTTTATGATATTCTTTACGCAACGATAAGTTTAAATTACAAGTAAATACATAAAAAAGAGGACCAAAATTAAATAATAGTAATAGCATATACATCAGTGTTCCACAACCTTATCTCACCTACGACACACAAAAATTCTTTCTAAAATTCCGCGGCAGTTCAAAAGCTAAAATATATACATATTAAATTGACACAACTTTGACAATAATTTTTCATTTATTTATTTGAAAAGTGTACATACATAAAACTATACTATATTTACATTTATGCAATCTTAATAATTATAATTAAATAATGAATTATCGTGTTACCTGCGCTCGTTTCAATTAACACAAAAGTTTTATATATTCGGCTCGATATTTCAAGACCTTTTAAGCATGACCGCTAGTCATTTTTAATTAATACAAGGGTAGAAAAACTATATAACTACTATATAACTACTATGTAAAAAAGAATATGTCGTCGAAGATGGAAGTAGTGTTAGCATGGCTTTGTCGGAAATGCGAGGATATTCTTCCTTAGCGTAAATCCAGAAAACATTTAATGGAACTTCGGCGAAGTGAAGTTTTAACGTCTTGTCATTACTTAATTCTTAATTCTATAAATTCCACTCGAATTTTCATTATTCAAGGGTCATTATTCTCTGTTCTGTGGCTCATTCGGTCTGGACGTGAGCGTGTACAAAGCATACTACGCAGCTGGCACCAGGCGTTGGGGGACCATTGATAAATTATTTATTTATTATATATAAATTATTCTATACTAAATAATTTTTCATTATGTTTTTGACCGCGTCACACCTTTATCCGGCTCATAGCACACCGGTTGCGGAGCACTGCAGTACATGATAGTAGTATATGCTTGCATATAAGTATATCCCTTACACCGCAGTGGGAGGGATGGCTTCACACGTCCATCACTTCTGGACATATTTATCCCCAGATTCCCACCCACCCCTCAAACCCCTTTCCTTCCCAGGACTTCCTCTCCTTCTTTTCCCTTAATCTTTTGAAAGCCAGCATAGGAAAAATATATTTTTTCATTACGACGTAAGAAATTTGATATTTCTTGCGAATCCAATATTTATAACATTTCTTTTGTGATATATTACAAAAATTACATGAAAATAACGTAGATAAAACGATCTTTCTGATAATACCTGAAATATATTCTATCCACAATGAATTTATATAAAAAAAAAAACAATGAAAGAATATAGAGTTTCTAAACCAACTTCGCCGATATTTTGACGCGGCGGCCGTTTTGTCGGCCAACTTTCTTGCCCGCCGCATCATCGACAATTTATTAAAATCATTCCGAGAGGCTAGACGCTATGCAGTATTTCGTTACGTCAAGAACGAGAATGGCCCAAGCGATTCTGACGTTGTTCTTGATACAATTTCTTTATACATAAGGGACAAAATCGCTTCCAAAATCGATGATACACCGGAGTACGTACGGCCAATGAAAGGTTAAAAAACCCTCTACACAGCATCTTCAAATATGACATAGGCCCTGAGGGAATTTTTTCCTTAGGGCCTCCTGTGCGGGGCTAATATAAATATGATGTAGTTTAGCGAATTTAAATGTTAATAAAAAAAAATGTGGAGATCATCAGGTATATATGCAAGATATACTTCTGAAGGTAGTAACTAAATTCAAAAATATATATCCAGGGTCTTTATGATTGCCTTGTTTATTATAAAATTCAGTCATTCTTTACGTTGTGCGTTGGTTTGAAAAAAACTTGTATAACTACGAGTATCGATCCAACATAGTTACCTAGATCCCTGTGTACTCCAAATTTGTAAGCTAGTATTTTTTAACAGACTCCACTTTACTGCTACGAATTGCGTAGTGTGGGGACCCATCACGGTTTTATTATAATAACAGTATCTGCCTATTTTATTGTATAAGAATCGATAACATTTCGAGTTTTCCTATAAATTACTGTGTTTCACAGCACGATTATGCTAATAATGTCAAGAATGTCGTGTTGGAAGAGCGGGCATAATCGGTTGAACAGTAAACTATTATCGCTGTCTTTATAATATTATTACCTATAATTAATCTATATTAAAGCGTGCAGCCTCCCTACGCTCTAAATGTAGCTACACAGTCTACACACCAGTGTTGCCATGTGCATGGTTTTTACCATGTTTTCATGTTTTTTTTTTGGTCATTTCTACCTTCATGGTTTTTTCAAAAAACCAAGTCAAACAAGACAGTTTTTATCGCTCAACAAAAGCACGTACTTATGAGTGATAGATATACGGTTTTATAGCATAGGTCGCTGGTGGAAATCCTGAAATCAGGAATGTAGTCCTTGAACTTCATCGTGTGTTTACATTTGCTCTTTATCTAATTATTTGTATTATGATATTAATACATCAATACAAAGAAATTAATGTATCATTAATAAATCATGTAGGTTATTTTAATTAGGTATCTGCAATGGCTGCTAACTGTAAAGTGCAGAAAAAATATTATTTTAGTTGTGGTTTTTTTTTTTCTTTTTCATTACATCGATCTGAAAAAATGTATTTTAAATTTTTTTGTAGTAAGTACCTAGGTTGTGTACTACACCTACACGTTAAACTTGATAACGATTAATAAACTCACTTCAAACAGGGGTAAGGCTCTTGACTACGAATCAGAAGGTCGCGGATTCAAATCCCGACGTGCGCAGAGTTGTTTCACAATCAATTCAGTAGATATATAGGTAATATTTGTGGCACGTTTTAGAGCGTAAAAAATAAATTTAAAAGGTTGTAGCAGTTAGATATTAACTAGTACTAATCTATTCATTTGCCGGAATTTCGGAAAAAGTTAATTTTAATTTTAATTTTAATAAACTTGCAACAGTTCCTAACATAGCGGTCGGTAAAAAATGATATTTCGTGTTTTTAACTTAAAAAAATAACCATTAAAATGCACATTTTTCGAAATTCCGGTAACTGAATTGATTAGTACTAGTTAATATCTAACCACTAAAACTTTTTTAATTTATTTTTTTCGTTCATATTAAGCGTGTCCCGGTTTTGTAAATATTTTCCCTTATATTTCACACAATCAAGGACCGGGTGACGTCACGAACTTTCCCGCACGGTATTATACTCTTGCAGGCGTTTTCGCGGGCTTTAATAAAATTCAAACTTGTAGAATTAATTTAATTATGAAAGCAAACTTTAAAAAAATATATACTGGTATTTAAGTGTGCATATCATCTACATGAAATTAGGTTAGATATTTTTTATAAGTCAAAATACTTTTCACTCAACTTCCCTATTATACAGGACGAAGTTTTGTTGCGAAGCCTAAGCTTAGGTATCAGGTATCATAATTACTACTGGTAGTTTATTAATTACATTTGAAATTTTAATCCCGGTGTGCTTTAGTGAGAGGTAGGAAAAACGTTTTTAAAAATCCAACTTAACAAAAACCATTATGGTAATTGTGGTGAATGTGAACATCTATATAGTTTCAATGTCTCTCAACGGCTGTCGTAGGTGTTGGTTGTTATATGTGTTAATGTGTTTGAACAGATTTCAGTAAAGTTGTATTATACAGGGTGTAACAGGACGTACCCGAGAGATTTTAACCAACGATTCCTGAGGTTATTTGGTGTAAGAAATGTACATGTCGTTTTGCTCTCCGATGATATTTTTTTCTATTAAAAACCAAAAAAATGTTTTTCAATCACACGTCGCCACTGGCAATTATGATTGGCGTAGTCGCGAGACAATGCACGTGCACGTAGCGTGTACACAGGAGAAAGGGAGCGAACGCGCGGTAAGGAGAGTATGGCAATTTTTAATTACAAAAAAATGTTACCGTACAGCAAAATGATAGCTAAATATGCTTAGGAATCTCGGGTACTTTCTGTTACACCCTGTATAAGAGAGACAACTGTCGCCCCTTCGGGTCTAATACTCGAACGGCAACGCAGATAGCCGATGATATTCGATCGACAGGTGGGCACTTTCAGTGATCATTTCTCCCGTGGGAGATATACTCAGAGAACCCTTCCTTTCTTCCTTTGAGTCCAGTTAAATAATGATTGTATCAGACTATAATAAACACGTCTAGTAACCTGAAACACGCTATCATCAGAGTTGTATTGTTCATCAGAGAAAACAACAGTACACCATAGTAATAAAATAAGTGATGATGTTCAAACAAATGTATTGAAGAAACATCTCACCTCAAAATAACAGTTCATAATATTATTAGGTATTTTTTGTATTCCATGGTATTTGAGGTCAGTTGATAACGAACTGTTCATGAACTCTGTGTGAATTAAACTGGAAATTTACCGTTTTTGAATAAATTGCATTTGAGTGGTTTTATGATGTAAGTAAGATTGCTTCGATAAAAGCTTGTTAATAATTATGTATAATAATAATTACTTTTACT
The DNA here is from genome assembly GCA_951813805.1 of Limnephilus auricula. Lineage (NCBI taxonomy): Eukaryota > Metazoa > Arthropoda > Insecta > Trichoptera > Limnephilidae > Limnephilus > Limnephilus auricula. Next base: position 9,541,232 of record OX638401.1, read on the forward strand.
GCCATTGCTTTTAATTTATAATTATAGGTTACTTAAAACATTTAAAAATGATCAAACCGGTTGATCGTGCGATGATTTTTTTTACTTAAAAAGAATTATAAAATGTCTATATTGTAAATATTATGTGAATACAGTTTGGAGTTTTTATTTATTTTTTATCGATTTAATGCGTTTGAAATGGTGACCAGAATGTTCAGTGGAAACTTTTTAAGTGGTGAATATTGAGTACAAACTTTTCATCGGATGTTAATTCCTCACATGATAATTCATCATGTCTCGAAGCGTCGAAAACTGATAATTGTGGTTTTTAACTTTAGGTTAGGTTAGGTAAGGTTAGGTTAGGTTAGGAAAGGTTAGGTTAGGTACGGTTAGGTTAGGTTAGGAAAGGTTAGGTTAGGTAAGGTTAGGTTAGGTTAGGTTAAGGTGAGTTATGATGTGATGAATTATCATGTGAGGAAGTATCGTGTCTGAATAAATTTACTAAGGGAATTCAGACGCTGAGATCTCATAGTCCGATTAGACATGGAACCGTTTGAAATATGTGAAAACTGGTTTATTTTGTTATTTAACACCTTTTGTTTATGATTGCGGGAATTTCCAATAGAGAAGAATATATTTATTTTTATTTTATTTATTTGCGTTATAAACAGTCTATTCATTTATATATGACAGGAATAAGTATATTTATGTCATTGACCAATAAAATAACGACATTTAGATACAGGATGCTACGCGCATCGTACGGTAGGTACTAGTGAATAGTATGGCGGGCATTAGCGAGCGGCGCGGGTGCTTTGCGCATGAAGCTCGAGTCGCTTATAATTAGCTCCGTGAACGAATCGCCTTACTGGGAAATGTATAATAATATTGTATTAGTCAAGTTACATAATAAATAAATGACCTTTTCATATCAAATACAACAGGTTTTTTACAGTACTTTATTTATAATTTTGGGTATTACCAAATTCAATAAGAATTAAGATAAATAACCAAATTCAAGTAAAAAGTATCCGAGAGAATGGATTTTGTTTAAAACCGATATATTATTGAATATAATATGTACATTTGAAGGATTTTTTTTATATATTACTCACCACACTCCAACTATATAAGTATTGTCCAAGCCTAATTTTTAACAGGACTCCATAAACAGAAGTTAAAGTCAGTGTTAAGCCATTTAGGGAGAAAATTTATGATAATCCACGGCAATATATTTCAACTAGCGAATAAAGTTATGTAAACATAAAATCCATATAAAAAACAACAAGATATGCGTCGATAAATAAATAAGAGAAAAATCTACCATACTATATAAGATAAAGATGCGTTTTGACAAATCGACTCCTTTCATGGAAACACGAAGCAGAAACTGTACATATTCGCTGAGGAATTTTTCTTCCGGTAGCTTTCCTATAAATTCTCCAATTAAGGAGATTTGCAAAACGCCCACTAAGAGTAGGTATAACTGAACGTTACGTCAACAGTGGGACCGCTGAAACTGGACTTGGACCTTGGAATATAAAACTGTGGGATTTCATATCCACTATCAAAACACCTGTATAATATTCAGCTTACAACTAAAATCCACAGAATGCAGACTTGTGCCTTCCATTTATTATATTTTTTTTATTTTATTAAAAATTCAAAAAAAATTTATACACTAATTAATTATATAATATATATATGTTTGATGTACCCCCATAAAAAAACAGGGCTTGTGTGTATGGGGGGGGGGGTGTTATTATATAGTTTTTATTTGTTATGATTTAGTTCAGGTGTTTTAAGGTGAGTTTTAAATTCTTTTATATTGGTATTCATGTTTCTAATATTTTCTGGTAATGAATTAAAGAATTTTACTCCGAGATATTTATGATTTAACTGCCCTATTGTTTTTTTACATTTTGGAGTAGGAAGTATAACAAAATATAAGTATTTATTATAAACGCAGGAAATATATGCCTAGCCTATGTCATCTTTTGGGAACCTGTGTATACCAGATTTCGTCCATTTTACACATATAATGCAATATTTTAGACGGCCGGCATAGTCCAGCGGTAGGGCGTTAGACTCCCATTCCGAAGGCCGCGAGTTCGAACCCGGCGTGCGCATATACATTTTATTTAATTGATTTGTGTTATTTCACAATAAATTATTTAAAATAATATATCGTATATTTGCGGCACATTCCAGAGTGGAAGATACTCTTAGTATCGCCCCCATTCAGAATTGAAACGTTGCTTGAAATGGCTTTAGCCGTGTTTAGTGACTAGACCTGAATAGCCAGGTACTTCCCCACCTTCCTCTTCCTCGTCTCCTTCCCTTCCCCACTTACCTTCAGCCTCATAACATATCCCAATTGGGGATGCCATAGTCTCACTGGCTCCAGGCGAGAGCACTTGGGACTCTTGTGAGGTATTCACTATAAAAAAAAAATAAAAATAAAAGTAAATATAAGCTGTAAGTTCTTAAGCGTAATACATAAAAAATTATATAACATAAAATATTAAGGTGATGCACCACGTCATGTAAAATTCGAGATCAGGCCGCTAACAATAACACTCCTATCTAGATAGGGATAAGGTTTATATTGCCGTTTAACACTAGACGCTGGTTTTGACTTATTCAGTTATTTGGCGAAGTTCAGGCACAAATATTTAAATGTTTTACCTACAATCATTTTGTAATGAATTTAATGTTTCATCATCATCATCATCATCACAATTGACTCTACATCCCCTGGTGGGTCTTGGCCTCCTCCAGAGTCTTCCTTCACTCATCTCTGTTTTGTACCAGCTCTCTCCAATTAATTTAAATTAATTTTTTATATTATACAATAAAACTGTAACCGAAACGGGGTTATAGTGAGCTTTAAAACAGTTGTATATGCCTGACACTTTATTTCTTTAAAATATTAGATTATTTCAAAGGCAAATATGTTTTCTACTCGCATAATTTAAAAAAAAAAACACCAAAAATATTTCTAAGCGATCTAATTTTCAAAAAAAAAACACTAGTTTTTGCATTGCTTAGTGCTATCACCATTATGTGCATGTCTCTTGAATCCTTCAAGATTTGTGTTGAGGATATCAAGAAAAAACGTTTTTTAGCTGCACCGTACCCTGTGTCATGCTGTGCTGAGCCAATAAGTCTCTTCTGCCATGTTGAGCAGATACATAGCAGATCGTTAAAATTATGGTATGATAAATAAACGATGAGTAAAAAAAAATCGACGCAAGTCATCAAGTATAAACACGGAGAAAAATGTTATTCGAAAAAACGTTCATTTTAATAGTAAAAACGGTTAAAAACGGGACTGAAGTGCTTACGAACAAATTAACAGTGGGATACGTTTTTAGATTTTCACGGCCAAAAGCATTTTCGTTGTTTGTTTTTGGGGTGTTATGCCGTGTTGCGCTACCTCCTTCTTTAGCCAACGTTTCGGACAGCGTTGCAGTGTCCATCATCAGGGCAGATCTGGCAGATCCGACGATGTTTAACATTGACGAAAATTAACAATGTTTCGGGAACATGTAAGAATAATTTGTTGGTATACGTAATTTCGTACCTACGTTTACCAACAAATTATTCTTACATTTTTTCGCCAATAAACATTGAAACCCTGTTAATTTGTTCGTAAGAACTTCAGTCCCGTTTTTAAACAATGATCATTTTTTCGAATAACATTTTTCTCTGTGATAGTTCGAGTAATTGAATAGATTGGTTGTTTAACTAATCATTTGTTTTAGTGAATTAAGTTAAAAATAAATAATCTTTGATACCAACTAAAATATCAATAATATGCACAAAAAATAGGGTTTAAAGTCCCCAATGAAACAAACCGTCCATGAGTATTTTAGTATCAAGTCCAGCTTGATCTTACCGTTAACATAGGACGGGGCTACAGTTATATCGTGCTGCAAATGGTGCTACATCATTTATCTTCTATAATACCCCATCCTATATCCAATATTAACTCTACCTGCTGCTTTCTTGAACCTGCTGCATCGGGTAGGTACTATTCAAGATATAAGTCGATACAATGGGAATGAATTATAAGATACCTATACTGTAATAGCTAATTTAAGGGAATCTTGTAGATATATCATACATAAACTACTAAAAGCTAAAAATCTACAAAAATTCCAAAAAATTGTAATATTACAATATTCATTCCGCCAACATTGAAAAGATTCAACATAAGTTCTTGAGATATATAAACTATAAATTGAATATTCCTGTAGAAAACTTTGATTATAACTACCTACTAGATAAAATGTTCCTATTAGAACTTTCAGAAAGAAGATTAATCACAGATTTAATACTAATACATAAAATACTGTATTACAAAATTGACTGTCCTGAATTGCTTCAATTAATCAATATCCACATACCTAAAAGATCTTGCCGAAATTTACTACCCTTTTATTTTAATAACACCAGGACACTCTCTTATCAAAATTCCCCGATACCGAGACTTCACAGTCTCGGAAATAAATATTCTGATCTGGGAGATATATTTCACATTAAAAACAATCAGTATAAACATTGTTTATTTCAATTCTTTTTTTTATTAGACATAAATAGACGTCTATAATCTCTACAATTTTTGTCTATATTGAATATCTTTTTTTTGTGAAACTTCTTATATTTTTTACCTATGTATCTAATTTTATTATATGCATTTATTGTTATATTTTGTTGTAGATATATGCTTTTGTTTTACTTTTATTTTCACTGTATTATGCTTTCTTTATTGTTTTAATTTAGATTTTTTTTGAAATCACTGTTATACTCATATATTTAACTAAAATGTAAAAGCCCATAAGGGCGTTTAATAAATAAATAAATACATGTGATCAAAAAGCCACCGACAAGATACACCTCCTTTCGACCCGTCCTTTATAATGTCTTAAACATACGTCAACTCCATATTATTACCGTATTAAATGCATCTTACCACTCATCCAAAAGGTCCAGAGGCCCTAGCACGCTTGCTCTATAACGATCGATAGGATAACTATCGGTAACTTCTCATCGTTCCCTACGACAGCTGCAGATCGCAAACGAATAGGTGTCAGTTCACAATGACTAAGTGTCCTTAATATATTCGATATCAACTGTCGTGTGTACGTTTGAGATGTGCAGTTGTCCTAGGGAACGATGAGAAGTTACCGACAATCGGTCGGTAACTTCATATCGAGCGACCGTGCTAGCACACCAGATATGAATATCTGTAAAGTCACATCAAAGGAAGGCTTTCCGACGGATTCCAATTGCCTTCACTAAAGTACAAATGTATTGTAGGCATTCTGAACCTGTTCTACAGGTATTTCAATGGAGCCTGCTCTAAGGAGCATTGATCCGCTATGTTTCTAATTAACTCCATTAAACATTTATGAACTTCATTAAAAATAAATTCCGGAGCAGACTTACCGAAGAACATCTCCAAGATTTAATGACAATATCATGCACAAACTTTAGTCCAAACTTCGGACGGATAGTCAAAGGCAAAAAATGTTTTTTCTCATTAGTATTGTAAAACACCCTTGGTACTTCCTTATTCATAACATTTGTTTTTTATTTAATAAAAAAATGTTCCGGAACCCATTTGTTCAATTTCAAATGTTAGGCTATGGGGAGGGGGGGGGAGGGGAAGGATTTTCCCTTCCGGACCGAGACGGTCATGTTATTTTAAATAACGGACCCCTAATAAAAGCAATTGGTGATCCCTGAGGCCCTAACACGCTCGCTCTATAACGATCGATAGGATAACTATCGGTAACTTCTCGTCGTTCCCTAGCATGACTAGTCCTTAACATATTCGACATCAACTGTTGTTTGTACGTTAGCAATGTGCAGTTGTCCTAGGGAACGATGAGAAGTTACCGACAGTTATCCTATCGATCGTTATAGAGCGAGCGTGCTAGGGTCTCTGGTGTGCTAGCACGATCGATCGATATGAAGTTACCGACCGACTGTCGGTAACTTCTCATCGTTCCCTAGGACAACTGCAGATCGCAAACGAATAGGTGACAGTTCACAATTACTAAGTGTCCTTAATATATTGGATATCAACTGTCGTTTGTACGTTAGCAATCTGCAGTTGTCCTAGGGAACGATGAGAAGTTACCGACAGTCGGTCGGTAACTTCATATCGATGGACCATGCTAGCACGTCTCGTCTATACTTTATTTGAAATGCTTTAAGGTCAGTCTGCTCTCTAGACGTTCCCAGGGAAATAGGTACATCACCAATTGAAATAGAATTAATAAAGATTAACAGTAAAAATAAAAAATAAAAAAGTTGCATAGCATACTATATTTTTGTTTGACCATCTCAAATACCTAATGTCTGAACTCCAAAATACTTAACTAATAAATATTTCTATGAAAATGCCCACACAATCACGAGATTTTTTGTTGATGCTAATAAGCAGTAAGTAGACTATAAAATAAAATCTCAGTGAGGTCAGGTCATACGTGACTATACCAGAACGTTTTCCAAGCAAAAAATACGGTTTTGAAGATTTTTTGTAATGACTGATACGAAAGTTAAAATGTTATAAAAACAAGATTAGTTTTAAAAACTGAGCATATTATGTTGAGGCCATTTTTTACAATTAAACGAAAACCTCAGTAGGTAACTTTTTTATATTAATTTTATTATTACTGGTATCTCTACCAGGTATCTGTCTACCATCTGTATCATGTTGTTTAGAATTAAAATAAATTAGAAAAAAATACGAGAAGTTAGAAAATTTACTTTTACTTTATTTCATAATAATGATAAATGATAACATAACCAACTTACTTCAAGTACTCTACTTTTACCTACTTGCTTATTTTTTGGTACCGACTCTCGTTATTAAACTATTACGTACTTTTGCAAAAGATCCATAGAATAGGCTTTGACCAATCTCTAATACAGTTTTTTGTGACATATTTAAAAAACAGAACACAGTATGTACCTACGCATCGACGGTCATGAGTCCAGGGAATTCCCTGCATTACAGGTATTCCTCAGGGGTCAAACTTGGGTCCTCTACTATTCTTGATATTAATAGATGATATTCAAGAATGTCGATTAAATTCGATTACAAACTAAATGATGAAATATTGTCATTAGTGAAATCCATAAGAGACCCCGGGGTTACGTTCGATCCTAAACTTAATTTTTCAGATCATATAGTGGAGTTGGCATCATCATGTTACAAACTTCTTGAATTTGTGATAGGAATAAGTAAACAATTTTCCAAGCCCGAAGCAATGAGATCGATGTTCAACTGCATTATACGATCAAAATTAGAATACGCTTCTGCTGTTTAGGCCCCGTACCAAAAAAAATACATTGAATTATTAGAACAAATTTAAAAAAAAATTCTAAGATATCTTTATATGAGAATGCATGGCGAATACCCGCGATTTATGCATCACGTGGATTTTTTCTCTGAAACGCGCTACGAAAGTCTCCAATCTATTCGACCAAGTATAATCCTTTGGTCAATCTAGAAGAAATGGGAACCTTTCAGTGACGGCTTTTAAAATTATATATAAAATTATAAACTCTTACATTGGCAGCCCATACCTCTTGGAATGCTACAAATTATTCGTACCGAACAACTACCGCCAGGGCCGCCACCACGACTTGCCGTATACTCCACATGGCAGAACGGACGTTGTGGCCCTGGAGGATGGTAAGAAACCCCTATCGATATAGTTTATCCATTCTATAACGAATATTATTAAAAATAAAATACTTGCAATAGTTAGAAAACTCGGCCAACTAATCCAATATATTACACTATTCATAGGTCCGAGAGTACCGAATAATAAACTCCGGCTTAATAAATAAATAAATCGTAAATCAAAAATAAACTTTATAGTATAGATAAGCTATCAGGAGGATGGCGAGAAACCCCCTTACACTTATTGAACTCCTTCGTACATCTTTACAATACATGATAATGAAACTAAATACCTACTTCTGTTGTACCTGCTTATATCTTTCACATTCAGTTTATTACGTTATGTATTACTATTATTATTCTCCTGATCAACTTACCTGTAATAAAGTATACATTTAAAAGCCTTCAAGGCGTTATATATAAATATTATAACAAAGAAAAGCATTGGACATAAAGTGGTTGTATTTATCTTGATTTTCAGATAAATATTTATAAATATTAAAATACAGTTCGACAGGTTATTTATCCAATTACAGTAGATACAATCTTCTCATTCTGACACTCTTAGCTTCTGGGAATATAATTGTACAAATAAGTCTCTAAAGAAGAATTAAAAACATCCACTATTTCAGAAGTTTTATTCAATAGCACCGTTCCTCTTGTCCTGCTGTGCTGTTGAATACACTCATATTGAATGTACATCAATAGGAATGTATTCTGGATAAATATATATATTAATAACATTTATATTATTTTTATTAATATTTTCTTAGTCATAACACACTAAATATAAATGTCACTTTACTACTACATTAAATTTATTGTATATCTTTATTATTTTTCATCACTCAATATGTACTTGCGACAACACACATATATACATGTAAAATAAATTATTTAAGTACTAACTAATAACTGAATTAATGTACACTCCTCTTTCATACACAAGCAAATGCTTACAATGGAAGAGTAGTAATTAATTCTGAGATGTAAAATTATTAAAATGTATCATGTAAAACATATTGTTAAAAAAAAATAATTACACTGGGAAATTAAAGTAAGATATATTAGGTTTCTAATCCTTTAGATAACTTTATAATTTATTTCGAAACTGCTGTTTCTAAAAACGATTTGCTAGTAGATACCCAATACTTGAATCTATTTACATTCTCTTATAAATACCATTGTAATTAGTGGACATTGCCAATAATTGCTTGCAACACATGGCACGATAAGTGAAACAAATACTTGAATGTGAATTACTGGAAAATAGGTATTTATTTATTAAAGAATTTTATACATAGTGTACATATTGTGTTATTTCGCCCGCCATGCTAGGGATGTCCCTATGTTATGGCGGGTGAAGTATGCAGATTATATAATTTAAGGTAATGAAGTACGTTTACTGATAATATAATAATTATGATAATGAGGTTTACAGTTAATGCAGCAATGAATTTATGATAATGAAATTTACATATAATATAGTAATTGATGATAATGATGTTTACAGGTAATAAATATAACAAGGAATTTATGACAATGAAATTTACAGATAAAATAATAATTGATAGATGAAATTTACAGATAATATAACATTGAATTTATGTTAACGAAGTTACAGATAATAAAATAATTGATGATAGTGTAGTTTACGGATAATATGACAATGAATTTATGGAAATGTGGGTTACAGATAAATAATAATTTATTTATAAGTTACATATATTGAATGTTGATGAAGCAAGGCGTGTGTGTTAATCACTCTCCCCTGTAACTAATAGTCATTAATCACTTGCCGGAAATTATCAAAGGTAAGTGAATATTATATTTGGAATTATAACATCGCTGTTATATTGCAAACTTTTAATTTGGGATGCGGGTGAGTGTCCCGCCGCCCGGCCGCCCCAGGAATAATTTACTGTGTAACCAACACCTCTACCATATGTCACCCCAAGTGGTTCACGAAGTTTTGTGACCTAGCAGAGATGTAGGGGTAAATGGGTGATGTGTCTTTCCACCAGCAGGCCGGTTAGGGAGAGACTGGTTGAGGGAGACTCCAGCAGGACTCTCTCGGAACATTGCCTTGCATCGTGCTGGGGGGGAATGGATTCATGCATCCGTCACTCCTGCACGGAGAAAAATGTTATTCGATTATACGATAATTTTATTCGTAAAAACGGGACTGAAGTTCTTACGAACAAATTAACAGTGTTTGAATTTTTATTGGCGGGAAAATATAAGAATAATTTGTTGGTATACGTACGAAATTATTCTTTCATGTTCCCGCCAATAAACATTGAAACCCTGTTAATTGGTTCGTAAGAACTTCAGTCCCGTTTTTAACCGTTTTTACGAATAAAATAATCGTATTTTAGAATAAAAAAATTCTCCGTGTGGACACACTGATCCTAGATTCCTAACCACCGCCCATACCTTTTTTTCCTTTCCAAAACTTCCTCTCCGTCCTTTACTAAAAAAAAAACCTCCACACAGCATCCCCAAAGATGACATAGGCCTTGAGGATAATTAGTTTTCTCGTAGCCTCTTGTGTGGAGCAAATAAAAATTAAAAAAAACTCTGAGTTCAGATTTGTTTTAAAACACGAATCGCTATAAAGGAAAATGCTATTATAATCACACAATCTAGTGATATTTTTACAGAAAAAAATGACAGAAGACCCCCGAAATTTAAATGAGTACGAACATAAGCAATGTTCTTACAATCAATCTAGAAATCTAATGTATAATGTGCCATTTTCCGGCAATTTCCACGAACACTTTCGCAACAAAAGGACTGTGCATCTCGCATAGAAGATCACCTGCAGATAATCACGAAATCAAAACGACAAATGCAAAATGCGTGAAATTACCTACCGCAGATTCGTGCAGCCGTCATTAACCTGATGGACATTAAGTTTAACTCAAGGCCATGATTTATCGTTTTGTGTCATTGAAATATAGTTTCCCCCGTAATGAGTTGGTAATGTGGCATGTGGTCTGTCGCGGTGGTCTGCTAGCACTACTAATAAGGTAAAGAATTTTATTCGTTAAGGTAAAAGCCAACAAATGTATAAAGGAAAACAGGCACATTATGCAGCTGGCATGGCGTCTAGAATTCAAAGGCATTTATACATTTTATGACCACTTTATAATATGCAGGCATAATGAATATTCAAATACCTTTTCTAATGCATTAATAAAATATAATGGTGTGCAAATATATAATTTTGCATGTCTATGGAGGGTTATTATGTGGTACCCTACAACCTACATAATTTACAGGGTGTTAAGGGACGTACTTGACTTACAAACCTAACCTAACCTTGACCTACATATCCAATAATTCCAGTCAATATTTGGAGTAAAAATGTAAATGAAATTTTGGTCTCCTGTGACTTTTTTATGTTTTTTACAATTTTTTTTCTTTAAAACCAAACAATTTTTTTTTCTCCCGCATGTCGTAACCGGTCACTCTATCGAGTCCGAGAGAGCCTCCGACCCTACCTGTCCAATTCCTACTAATAATAAAAAAACATAAAAAGTCACCGAAGACCAAAATTTCACATACATTTTTTATTCCAATAATGCCAGGAATCACTAGTTAAAATCAAGTACGTCCCTTCGAAGCCCCACAGAGTAAGTTTTACGGTGACCGGTCTACTCAGTAAAAACTTTTTAAGTGTATGAATATTGAGTACAAACTATTCCTCACATGATAATTCATCATGTCTCGAAGCGTCGAAAACTGATAATTGGGGTTTTTAACCTTAGGTTAGGTTAGGGTAGGTTGGGTTAGGTTAGATTAGGTTAGGTTAGGTTAGGTTAGGTTAGGTTAGGTGAGGGGGTGGGGGGGGAGACGCGGGAAATGGAAGGGTAGGTTAATGTGAGTTATGATGTGATAAATTATCATGTGAGGAAGTTTCGCGTCTGAATAAATTTACTATGGGAATTCAGATGCTGAGATCCTAAGAGTATGGATATTAGAGAGACGACATGTGAAGTGTGCCCGTGCGCTCCAAGTGTGCCTTTTCGAGAATTTTACTTAAATGGCTGACATTGGCTGCTGGTTTTTGGTCGTTTAATAAGTTCCGACATTTTTACGATAGCAGCCATCTTCCATGGTGACAGCCAATGTCAGCCGTATGGGTAAAATTCTCGAAAAGGCACACTTGGAGCGCGCGGGCACACTTCACATGCCGTCTCTCTAATATCCATACTCTTAGCTGAGATCTCATAGTCCGATTAGACATTAAACCAAGTTTTACATATTTGCGAGATATTTTATCGACTCAGCTAGGTTTTGTTATCAGAAACAGGCGAGTATTTCAAAAACTTGAAACCTACCATCTGCTTTACCCTGATCCGTTCTCAACTTGAATACTGCACCCCCACATGCACTCCACTTTGCGGTATCTATAAAGATAATATTGAAAGTGGTTGCTGCCTCAATTACAGAATGAGCGCACCTAAACGGGGATACACTAATATGCTCTCGAAATATAACACGCCGTAGCCATTTCAAGCAGTTGGGGCGATACTGAGAGTATCTACAAACATTAGGAACAAATAATAATGTAACTGCTACGTATTATCGTAATTCAATAACGTGTGAAATAATTCAAGTTAATTAATTGTAATTAAAAGAGATAATTATATTATTTTATTATTAATGGGAACAAAGCGATTGTGACAACCCTAAAATATTTCAATCGTAAAAAATGTAGGCGTTTCTGGAGTGTGCTCCACGCTGTTTACTGGGGTAAGTAAATTATGAAACATTTGTAAAAGTGTCTTAACTAAATACGGCAACAAAATATTCGACTCTGAAAACAGTTATGACCTTTACTTTAGTGTATATGGACTTCGCAAGTTTCTACATAATGAGGCAAGCAATTCGCGCTCCGATTTAAAAAGGTCTATTCATTCAAAAGCAGATTTTACTTTTAAGAACTAAACGATGATATTATGATGCGAGATGCCTATATACTGTGAGATGGATTTATTGACCAATCACAGTCAACTCACCCCTCTGCGTCCCGCTATAGTTTGTTTATACCCCTCTCCTATCTCTGCATGTCTATCAATATTCATATGTCTGTGGTCTCCACTCTATCCAACCAGCGAACATACCTTGACCTCACGACCCTGAAAAACGCTATTGACTGATTGCTTTCAAAATCAAAACCTGAAGGATTCCAACATATTTTTTGATAGTTACAGTACTTTTGGTAGGAAATTGAAGGCTGTCTTTCTATAAAAAAAATTGCATACTCCATTCAAGTAATTACTTTTAAACAAATCTCTGTGTAACATTTATGGATAACTTATCTCTAAGCTCCTAAACTTTTATAAAAATTATTTATAAAACTTTTATTTATTTGTGCACTGGGCATCTCTATCATTTTTCTATGTATAAAGTTTTTTTTTCTATTCTATTTCCCTATTTACATGAAATGAATATGTTTGTATTTTTTTTCTTCTTCCTGTAATCTTTGCGAATTCACTTTGTGGCATCTTTTTATTAAAATGAAACGAATTACTTTTGTGTAAAAATAACAATGATTATAGTGGTTTATACAAAAGTAATTGGTTTCATTGAAATGTTTAATTTTTATGTTAATCCGTGAGATATAGTTAGGGTGCAGACGAATTCTATAGTTACTATCATAAATTGTCTTGGTAATTAAAATACTGTCTTTATTTGTGTTATCTCAAAGAAATTTCACAAATTATTAAACAATTAAAGCCCTCTCATTCATGTAATCACGACAAAATATCCTCAAACATACTCAAAATAATTGAACCTTTTATAAACCAACCACTGGTACACATAATTAACCTTAGTCTCAATAAAGGTATATTTCCAAATAAACTCAAACTTGCTTTGGTTCAACCAATTTTTAAGACTGGTACTCCTACAAATATATCAAATTATAGACCTATCTCAATTTTATCGTCACTTTCCAAAATTATTGAAAAAATCGTTAAAAAAAGACTTATTGACCATCTCACAATACATAATATTCTCTCTTCAAACCAGTATGGTTTCAGAGAAGGACTAAGCACAGATTCAGCTATTCTAGAATTAACATCACACATAACGCAAGCCCTAGACAAAGGTGACAAATGTTTGGCAATATTTCTGGACTTGGCTAAGGCGTTTGACACAGTATCTCGACCAATCCTTCTAGCTAAGTTACAGAAAATCGGAATAAAGAATAAGGCATTCGAATGGTTCAAATCATACCTAACAGACAGAAAGCAATTTGTTAAGTTACCATCACTTAAACCGTCTAATCCAACCAGAATCAACTTTGGTGTACCACAGGGCAGTGTACTCGGTCCCATACTGTTTCTCATATACATTAATGATCTATGTAGATTACAAATGGATGCCAATATGATCATTTTTGCCGATGATACTGCCCTGCTACTAAAAAGTAAAACATGGGAAGAAACATTCCACAAAGCAGAAGTAATATTACAAAACATTAAAAAATGGCTGGATAATAATCTACTCACGTTAAACATAGCTAAAACGAAATATTTAACATTTAGCCTCAATAGTATAAGCCAACCCTCAACTAATCATTCACTAAAAATACATTATTGCAGAGATCTCGCTAGTTGCATATGCAATCCACTGGAACGCGTAGACTCCATTAGATACTTAGGGGTAATAATTGATAACAAACTTCGGTGGGAAGATCATGTAATCAATGTAACAAGTCGTATACGGAAACTAGCATATATCTTCAGATCACTACGAAATATACTAAATAAAAAGACATTAAAAACAGTATACTCTTCTCTATGTCAATCAATTATTTCTTACGGTATTGTTGTCTGGGGAGGGTGTTCTAAAACTATATTAGATCCATTAGTAAAGGCTCAAAAATTGATAATACGGAGGACTTATTTAAAGACTTTAAAATACTTAATATACAATCCCTATATGTAAAATTCATTTCTTGCTATTTTAAATTTAAATTTATTAAAAAATATGTTTTTGAATCAAAATATAATACAAGATATTCCAACCAATGCAACTATATAATTCCAGTAACAAAAACCTCAATGGCCCAGTCACAGTTTAACTTTCTTGCTCCAAAAATCTTCAATAACTTAACAATTGAAATAAAGACAATAACCAAATATCACACTTTCAGGAAGACGCTTGGAGATTTTTTGATGAGTGAATGTGATAGAATTAGAAGCCTGTTTATATAATCTAATGTACTTTTTTTCTCCTTTCTATTTTCTACTTTTTATTATAATTTTTCCAATATTTAACATGATTTATACTAATTCCATGTTTACACTAGACTTCATATTTCATACAATGTAACTATACTATATTGGTCACCATGATACAGGCAGCCGCCTAGTATGGTGATTTAATATATCAACTTTATGTAAATGTCACAATTATGTAACATGTATTAAATAAATAAATAAATAAAAAAAAATTTAATTTAAAAAAGGCTCTTAGTAAAATCTGCCTTGGCGACAAAGTACCCTAGAATACTTTAATGAACTAAACGCAATTTCTACTTTAAAAAAAAAATTATAATAACTCAAAAAATCTGGCATTTTAAAGAATTTCATATCAATGTGTTTGACATTAAAAAAATTATATTTCAAATAATATGAGTTATGTTGTGAAGGAAGTAATTCGGTACCATCTGTGAGATACGCACTAGATACGTACATGGTGTCACGTCAATTACATTGCTAATTGTTAACTACCATTCATGACACTACGATGTTCTAAATCTATAATAGTACAGGGTATTAAGATACGTACTTGAGTTACCTTAGCCAGTGATTACTGACATTATTTAAAGTAAAAAAGGGTTAATGAAATTTTGGTTTCCGGTGACTTTTTTACGACAATTTTTTTTTTTTTCGAAATTTTTTTTCTTCAAAATGAAACAAAAAAAATTTCTTTCACGTGACCTTATTGGTCACTCAGCCGAGTTACCGCCTTAACACTTACCCCGCCCCTATCTACCCAACACCTACTATTTTTTATGTTTTTGTAGAAAAAAAAAAACAAAAACATCAAAAATGTCGCCGGAGACCAAAATTTCATATACATTTTTTACTCCAAATAATGTCAGGAATCACTAGTTAAAGTAACTCAAGTGCGTACCTTAACACCCTGTATAATCCCGAAGTTTCTGGACCTCCAAGCTAACTCGCTAGAATTCTATAATAAAGTTACTAGAATCCGTATATATACCGCTACTAACACCAATTGCAATCAATTACAAATGGAATAACATCATTAAACAAACTAACATAATATTCAATAACAAAACATTACGTAGCTAATGAACAAACGACTACGAAATGCACTTAGGAATGCGATAACAAACCATGATACATACACATTTCGAACTTTCGAAAAGGCAGGTATCAGTAGCAGGTTACAGCAGATACGAGGAACAAGACTATAATAATATGAAGGTCAATATGTACCTGAAGCAGAGGTTCAATACTCCAGCAAGGAGAACTAGATTAATGAGATATACACTCCGTGACTGGTTGCTATTGACATGTGAGAATATACAAGTTCACATCCGACCGTGCCTCGAAAACTTTCGATTTGGTGTTCACGTATGCTCGTCATTGGTGATTTCTCTGCGATCTTCAGTCATTCAGAGGTTGTTTGAAGAAATGGATTGAAATTGGGTTAGATCAGTGATGATCAACCTTTTTAGCCTGAGGGCCAATTTATCATTTTGCAATTTGTTCGCAGGCCACGGGGGGTTTGATACTTAAAAGCTTGATACGGTTTATAAATTTGCAGTCGGTGGTATCGCAAACCTGTGTTTTGTAAAGAAAACGGTATAGAACGCAAACAACAAAGCGTCGCAGGCAACAATTTTATATATCCAAGGCCGAACTAATAAATGTTGTCGATATTTTGTTTCGAGTCCCAACTGCTCCCGTGTAGAGCCAGTGAGACTATGGAATCCCCAATTGGGGTATGTTGTGAGGCTGAAAGTAAGTGGGAAAGGGAAGGAGATGGGAAAGAGGGAGGCGGGGAAGTACCTGGCTATTCAGCTCTAGTCACTAAACAGGCTAAAGCCATTTCAAGCAACGTTTCAATTCTGATGGTCTTACACTTTACACCTGGGCGAAACTGAGAGTATCTTCCACTCTGGAACGTGCCGCATATATACTATATATATTATTTTTAAATAATGAGTTATGAAATAACACAAATTAATAAAATAAACTTTATCTGCGCACGCCGCGCCGGGTTCGAACCCGCGACCTTCGGAATGGGAGTCCAAAGCCCTACGAAGCACTGGACTACGCCGGCCGTTGATTTTTAACATTTAGAAATATTAAAGAACCTATTTTTTAAAAATGCCAAATTGCAATTTCGGGCTAGTGTTGATTTTTATCGTTGAGAAAGTTAAATTAATAAAGAAATTTTATCGTATTTTATAAAACGGAAACATTAATAGATCTTAACAAAAAAGCGTTGCGCTGTGAAGGTGATTTTTTTTTGTACACGAAACTTTGTCTTTTTAAGAATATGTAAGAAAAAACTCATTATTTTGTGCTGCTGATTCAAAATTTTAAAGAAATATTGATGTTTTGAAATTTTTGATATTTTATGTAGAATAAATGGGCTCTCCGGCCGCGGGTTGCCTATAACTTTGTTAGATGATAGAAAACTGTTTGAGTGTCTTGTGATAATTTTTTATGTGACACCTCACGAGAGCGCCACTGTGAAAAGACAGGGGAACTATGTTTCCACCTGATTTGACAGTGTTGTAAGGCGGGTTAAGAT
This sequence comes from Limnephilus auricula, assembly GCA_951813805.1. Lineage (NCBI taxonomy): Eukaryota > Metazoa > Arthropoda > Insecta > Trichoptera > Limnephilidae > Limnephilus > Limnephilus auricula. Next base: position 9,558,729 of record OX638401.1, read on the forward strand.
AGGGCATGAAGGAAGATATTTATTATTGCTGGTCTTGAAGAGACCCGGATAACATGATAGAGGAAAACAAAATCGGGCAGCTCGTTCCACAGAGAAAAAACGAGTCGAAGAAACGACGAAGAACGAAGTGAACGGGTGTTCCGTTCGTGTCCATCGAGTTTTACGCAGTGGAACCGGGGATCTATGCTGCTAGCCCCTTAAAAGCTCCATTAAAATATCTGTAGAATAGACTCAGCTTACTTACATTGCGTCTGTTCACTGAGATGGCAATCGGTCCATTAACAGCGGATAGTCAATCAAGTGGACCGCCCTGCTGTACACAGAATCAAGTAGTTTAATCAAGTATTTTAGGCTATAGCCCAGAGGCAGCTATCAAATTCAATTGTTGGGCGTATATACTTGATATTTGTACAGATACAACACGCCCAGTTTCTACTTCCAGATATACTCGGGCTTCTATTGGAGCCCCGCTACTTGGACAAGTCTGATATACTCCGAGCATTCCAATGAAGTATAATATTGGGGAGGTTGCTCCCATCAAATTGCACCTACATTGGACTCCTTTGCCAAAATTAGACACGCTGACCAGGTTGACCTTACCCCAGGCACGAAACTTCTTGAGGTTGTGGCAAACTTTTTGTCTCAAAACTCCTAGCTGTTCAAACATCATAATTAGATGAGAGCTTTTCAAAAAGAAAGCCCACGTGAACGGTACTGTCGTCAACGTACCAATGAATTAGTGCGCATTCAATGAGTTGTGTAAACAATGTTTGATTTTCATGCGATTAAAATCATAAATATTATTGGATTTCCGTTAATTTTTGTAAATATGTATTCATAACCGGAAGCCAGAACCCTATATATATCGTATCTACCTACTGCTACTAATATGACGAAGAAAAATTTAATTTTATTTAAATTGCAGTGGTTTTGTTCCATAGATTTCGCCATGCTTGTAATGAATTTTCCTACCTTCCTCTCAAACCTTAGCCGGATAAATTACAAGGTGGATTGAAAGCACGTTTAAACAACGCAGTTAGTTTTATATAATAGAACTTGACTTACTTTAACCAGTGATTCCTAACATTATTTGGAGTAAAATGTGTAAATTAAATTTTTGGTGACTTTTCAGATGTCTTTTTTTTTCTTAATTTTTTTCTTCAAAAAGAAATTCTTTCGCATGTCGTCACGAGTCACTCAGCTAAGTAACCGACCAACCCCTCGTCCCGCACCTCACTGTCAAATAGCTATTAATTTTTTAAGTTCTTAATTGAAAAACAAAAAAAAACCTCCAAAAAGTCACCTGTGACCAAAATTTTATTTCCATTTTTAACTCCAAATAAAGTAGGTCAAGTGTGTCCCTTAAAACCTTGTAAGGGGGCATACATTAATTACGTGAGCAAAAAATAGAGGGGGGGGGGCGGTCGAGTAAAATCTTACCAAATCTCATTATACCGAGGGAGGGTCCTTAAAAGAGTATATATTATTATAGAGATAATAAATTATTTCACTTCTTTTGAAGTGTCCCATTTTGCCCGCTGAAAAAATGGCTATTATGAAAAACATTTATTTCGAGAGTAAGAAAAAATCTCACGTGGGGGGGGAGGGTCCCACTAAATCTCACTTAATCTCACCATGGGGGGGAGAGGTCTAAATTTTTTCAAAAACTGCTCACGTAATTAATGTATGTCCCCTAACCATATTGAAATTTGTGTCTTATAACTTCTTGGAGTTTTTAGTTAGCTATCGGTAAGACAGGTCTAAAGATTGATATCCTATTTCCCAATTTCAATGACATTTGAAAGACTTACCAATCACATAATGCATCAACGAGTGAAATCTCACCACAAAACATTAAAGGAACGAAACAATACAAAAACATTACGTTTGTGTAGTGAACTTTAAACTTTAGAGATACGCAAGAGTCGAGTAGTAATTTATAGGTCATTGTTAGGAATTTAAGTATATAATTGAGGAACTTAATGGCATGAAATTTTCTGCAATTTACCTACATTAAATGACCTTAGGCTATTAAGCTGAAGAACAAGGTGAGCATTTAATATTTTTAAGGTTTTACGTCTGTTAGTCTTTAGTGTACGTACATTTTAACTTATGGAGTAGAGAATCTAATCGCGTCTGTGTTCTCGAACAGCAAAATATCGTCGGGAAACATTTATTGGATAAGCAATACCTCTATCACAAGTCACCCCAAGTAATTCGCTACGTTTGGTTATTTAGCAGGGATTCCCAGGCTCACGATGTGAGGTTTCTCCGGGTCTTGGCGACGGATACATCTGCCCACCAACTGTAAGGCAGGCTGGATCGCAAAAGACTGGTTGATAAAGACTTTTTGATCGCTTCAGAAGTATTTTCTCGGAACATCGCCTTGCACCGCATTGCACGGAGAAAAATGTTAGTCTAAAATACGATCATTTTATTCGTAAAAACATGTAAGTATAATTTGTTGGTATACGTAATTTCGTACGTGTACCAACAAATTATTCTTACGTTTTCCCGCCAATAACATCGAAACATTGTTAATTTGTTCGTAAGAACTTCAGTCCCGTTTTTACGAATAAAATGATCGTATTTTAGAATAACATTTTTCTCCGTGTGGGGGGGTTGGATTCATATTCCCTTAGATTCCTACTCACCCCTCATACCCTTTTCCTTACCAGAACTTCCTCTACTTCTTTTTCTAAAAATACCCTTCCACTTAGCATTCCCAAAGATGACATAGGCCCTGAGGGGAATTGGAGCTAATGTTAAAAAATGTTATGTTTAAAAAAAATGCAATTTCTACTTTCGTTTAAAACTAATGATAATGATTTTTTGTTTCTACAGGTAACTTCCTTCACTGCGACGAATGCTAGTCGAATCCAACACCAATGGACCAAATGGCCTATCACCAATTGTCATCAAAAAGAGGTTTCTGAATAATACTTATTATAATATAAATTTAACACAATTGTCATAATTATGCAGGACGTTACCAAGGCAGATGGAACCTTGTTATTCCGAGGGACGTTGTATGAAATATAAATTTCAAACTTTCAAATTATAAACGTAAATTTACGTAGCTTTTTATTTCAACTTTATTATTAATAAAATATAATAATAATAAAATTTTAATTAATGAAGATAATATTAGCGATTTTAACCAATTTTAATTTAATTTTAACCAATTGCCAATTGGCCCGGATTGCCAGAGGTCCTGGGTTCGAGTCCCATCTTTTTCTGTATCTGTATCTGTATCTTTTTCTGATTTTTCTGTTTCGGATTTTCGATTGACTTTCGCTAATATTATCTTCATTAATTAAAATATTATAATTTGAGGTTTAAGTTAAAAAGTTAAAAATTAAAATATAATAATAGTAATATTTGAATGCTTCAAAATTATTTACAAAGCGGATTAATTAATTTATTTTTATTTTGTAGAACTCCATTTTAATTTTTTATTTATTTTATATATTCAATAATTTAATAATCAAATATATAAAAACGGTTTATTTTTGTTTTTAGTTTTGCTTCGTAATTATTATTATGCGTTACAGCTGTTTCGCCCTCTGAAGGCATTATCAAACTGTGTTAATTTAACCGTGAAAAAACTTGCTAGATACTTGAAAATTGTCTCGACTAATGAAACAGGTTTATAATATAAACTGCTAAATACTCAAGGACCTTAGGCATGTATACATTTATTATTTCAACATGACAATACTTTTTTGCAGCTTTCCTTATTAGTATCTCTGTACCTCACAATGGCTCGTACTTGTAAGGAGCTGTTGCCAACATTATTGAAAAGGATAATATTATTTATGTAAATTAAATGCATAATGCAATATTGCATCCTTAACCAATCCCACTCTCAGATGCAAGCCAAACCAAAATATTTCCAATAAGAGTCCATTGTAGGCGTCTTTGCATTGTCTTTATGCACATGTTATTGTTGAATTAAAGAGATAAGGTCGTGTAGTCAATGTTAATCTATCAATCGATAACTCATAATCATAATCATAATTCAATGTGTAGAAACGTGGTGGAATTTTTTCTTCGAATAATATTTATATAGATGCAATGCAGGCGTGTTAGAATTCATACAAGTGGGAAAAGGAGTTTTTTTTTCCATATTAACTCCACACGGGAAGCTCTGAGGGAAGTAATTTCTCTTAGTGCCGGTTCAAAGGTAACTTATTATCTCATTAAGCATGGACATCGCCAGGCAGGGACAATTGGTGAACAAAAAAATTAAACAAAGGAAAAAAATTTCGTTGTTTGTTTTTGGGGTGTTATGCCGTGTTGTGCTACCTCCTTCTTTAGCCGACGTTTCGGACAGCGGATCTGCCGGATCTGCCCTGATGATGGACACTGCAACGCTGTAACGAAAATGCTTTTGGCCGTGAAAATCTAAAAACGTATCAAAGGAAAAAATGTTTATAACTGGCGCCAAAAATACTCACCTGTTTTTTTTTTTTTTTTAACACTTCAAGTTTCATGCCAGATAACAGACATAACGCATTGTCTCGGCAAGGGCCGGATTTTCGCCATGGCTCGAGAGGCCTCGGCCTAGGGCTCCAATCTAGGGTTGGGGCCAGGGACCGATTTTAATTATATTTTTAACATTAAATCCACACCATGCGTATCTCCGTTTAAGAAAATATTTGATTGATTTTCATCTCGTTCTGAGTTTAAAAATAAATTTAAAAAAAACACTGTTTTGATACTTCAAGATTAATCACAGGCACGCGGCATGTAATTGAAATAATCATTTAATTCGGTTAATTTGACACAATGAAACGTCGAGTATGGCCGCCATTTGAGAATTTATGAATCAGAAATAAGTTAGCACGTAATATTGCCATTCCGGTCAGATAATTCAGTGAGTTTAAGTACATATTTATTTAGTTTAGTCGGGGCTAATTGATTAAAACTATTAATATAAAGGTGTTGATTTGAAAAATATTTACTTTAAATCTAAGATATAAAAATGATTGTTCGTTTGTTTGTATGTTATGCGCGGCCATACAATTCATCCGATTGTGGTGAAACTTAGGGAATATGATGTGCGCATACACGGTATGGTTAAGGACTGGCGTTACGAAATTATTTCCGATAATTTTCATCCGATTGCGATGAAAATTTGATGAGTTGTGGTGAACATGCCCGCAAAGCTTTATATATTTATATAGCTGGTGTACTGGTGAGCTCTGGCATTATGAAATTTGCATATAATAATTGAAATGGGTCTATTTTATGGAGTTTAGCGGCAGGGAAAAAAGGCGCGAGGGGGAGAGGAATGCGGGAGGGGCGGAGGGGGGATTCGTGGAAGGGGGAAGATGGAAGGCAGAAAGCGGAAAAGGTAAAAGGGGATATCGAGAAGGGGGGTTCGCAAGAAGGTGACAGCCGAAGAGGGGAAAGGGAACGCAGGGAAGGTGAAAGGGGAACGCGGGAGGAAAAGGGGTCACGGGAGGGGAAGAAAATGCGGAAGGGGAACAGGGACGAATGGGAAAGGATACGAAGGGAGAAACATATTTATTTAAGTGGCATTGCAAAGCATGCCGGGTATCAGCTAGTAAGGAATAAATATTTGCATAACAAAGCATTAAAAAAATTACATCCATGATTCCAAAATAAAGTCGAAAATCTGATAATAAGTATTTTTCATTTTCATTTCCTTATATTGCACTTAATTTGAACGGCAAATTGAATAACATTATAATTTTTGCATTGAATATTCTTCTGGAGAAAGTGGAACGGAATATGATGATGACTTCACTAATTAATTCGTACCCATTTCTAATTTGATGAGAAAAATAAATAACTACTGACAGGTCTATCTATCTGTTGATAATTACGCTTTTTATAGCCAATTATTAGAGTGTATTAGGAAGACCACATATCGCAATAACCTATATTGCCTATATACACCTAAATGATAAAGCCAATTAATTATATGTAGTTCAAATTATATTAAATTATTTTATGAATAATATTTGGATGATTTGTATAGCGCCGCTTTTGTGAAAAATCACCCCAAGGGCGCTGTAGTTTCTTCTTAAGATGCCTTTAACAATTCATCCAATTACAACTTCAATATGTCAACAACAACATGTAGTTCGTGCTTTAAAAATTCCACTTGATCATTATGAATATCATTAGGATATTATACACTGTTACTACATTATATCTACGTAATATTACGATGTAACTGCTACCAACATAATATATAATAACCAAAGAATCCATGAAGGTATCATGGACGGTGCTGTGTTTTTACTTACGACGGCAAAATAACACATTATCTAAAATTCTAAAACATGGAAACTAAACCTCAGCACGGTTCTCCTAGTGAGGTGGTCACAAAATGTTTCTACTAACCCTAAATCCCGGGTTGCGCAAATAATTTTAATTTCACAATTAGTTCATTTAAAATAGTGGAAAATACTCTCAGAATCACCATTTGGTCTTTGTTACTCGATCGGACAAGTTGCGTGTCTAGAGCTCTATTAATTCCCAAAATAAAACAAAAAATCTTCATAGATGACCGCGGGCCGCACGTAAGGACGCCGCGGGCCGCATGCGTCTTGCATGCCGCAGGTTGGCCAGGGCTGTTCTATGGCGGAGTTTTATAAATTTAATAAGTACTTTAGTAAATTAATGGACTATATCAACATGTAACAATGATATGTACATACCACACGGAGAATAATGTTATTCTAAAATACGATCATTTTATTCGTAAAAACGGTTAAAAACGGGACTGAAGTTCTTACGAACAAATTAACAGGGTTTCAATGTTTATTGGCGGGAACATGTAAGAATAATTTGTTGGTATACGTAATTTCGTACGTATACCAACAAATTACATTTTCCCGCCAATAAACATTGAAACACTGTTAATTTGTTCGAAAGAACTTCAGTCCCGTTTTTAACCGTTTTACGAATAAAATGATCGTATTTCAGAATAACATTTTTCTCCGTGCAACTTAACATATACATGATGTGAAAACATACATAACATTTAAAGCATTCGCATTTTTCGTTCTAAGTTCAGTTCAAGGAACATTCTAGCGCAGTACACTGAAGATTTATTTTTACTAGAAAGTTGTATTAACTATTCTCTCTTCACTTACAACTTTGACCGTGTATCATCGCACCAAGAATAATGCCACGATGATTTGTAGGTACCATGTATCGGAATACAGTTGGTTAAGTTTTTTTTATGGGAAACGAGTTTCGGCGTGTGATGAGGAATTCCTCAGCGTCCGAAGTGGGCCACAGTGACCGCCTGCCCCCCTTTCGGCCACTCCGAGGCCCGGGGCCCAAAACCCAAATGTGGGAACAGGGCACACAATTAATAATAATAAATAATTGGATAATTTGTAGAGCGCCGTTTTTGTGAAAAATCACCTCAAGGGCGCTGAGCTGATACATGCACATTGGATACTGCAAGCTGTAATGTTGACCAATGTATTGGCAGACTAGGAAATGTAAGAATTTAGTCAAATTAACCAAATCTAAAAATCAGAAGAAAATTTATATGTTTTATTAAATTAATCTCAATTTAATCTTAAACGTTCTATTATCATAATGTCTGAGCAGTTTTGGAACATTCATTTAATTGAATAATAAGACAAGACGCCAAACTTTTTAATCAAATTTTTGGAGTAACATAAAAATATTTTGATAAAACAGTGTTGAAATTAGAGCGACGACGACGCGACACTAATAATGAAATATACGCTCTGAGGATTTCAAAGAAGGTAGGTTAAAGTGGATAGATAAAAAAAAGTTACAGCAGAGAACGTACCTACGTTTTTAGATTTTCACGGCCAAAAGCACTTTCGTTGTTTGTTTTTGGGGTGTTATGCCGTGTTGTGCTACCTCCTTCTTTAGCCGACGTTTCGGACAGCGTTGCAGTGTCCATCATCAGGGCAGATCCGGCAGATCCGTCGATGTGAATTTGTAGTGTTAAGTGTGTGCTTATTTAGTTGGAAGCGATAACGGCACGGTATCGCTGATTTACAAAATAATAAAATTTGATCTTTAAAGCTTAAGAGGATACCCGGCGGTGATTTTTCCATACAAACGTATTCCCTATTTATCTCTCTGGATTTTAACCCTAGAGAAAATATTGTTCTTGCATAAAATAGATATCAACTACTAGCGTGTCGGTACTTTTTGTTTTTTTTTTGATAAGTTACTTTTTATAGAAGTTATGACCATCCAAAAATCAATAAAATTGACTGGTTTAAACGCCGTCAAAAGATGTTCAGTATACAAACCAGACAATGTTTTTTTTTAAAAAAGCAAAACGTACAGACATAGAATAGTTTTTTCTTATGTAGTTGGTAAAAAAAAATTGAAAATCAGTCCACTTTTGGAGGAGAAAAGTGGGGAATACAAAACCTCCATTTTAGTTAGGTGTCAGTGCATTGTCCCTTTCGCTCAATATCCGGTGGAGTAAGAGCAACAGTGACAGCAATATTTTAGTAAAATCTATTTCTGCACCACCGGGTATCATCTTAAACATCCAACGCATCAAAACATTTAAATGGTTGCCTAATAAAGTTGAGAATAACAAAGGGTATAGATATTACATACTTCCTTCATAAAAGATTGGTATCTCTCACAACAACCGAAGTACTGTCTTCCAATCGAACTGCAAAACTTTAAAAAAGTAAAAGTATTATTTTTTCATCAGGTGAGTGACATTGGTCGAAAATTTTCTATTTACCGTCGTTGCTCAGGAAGAAGACCATAACTGAGAATATATAATATGATCTTTTAGAAATCATCTCGTGTTGTGATTATGCCGGAAATATTGTGTTGAAATTATAGATGATTGTGATAATAATCAGGAAAAGTGTTTAATCATATCTAAACAGCTGACAAAAGGTGAAAAGAATTATATGAACTATAAAAGTGAGAGTTTGTCTCAATGGACCAACCTCTTCAATAAATTTTTATTTATTATTTATGACCCGACCCCAATACAAAAATATTTATATTGTGGTATTTATCTATCTATCTTCTTCTATACATATATATAAATGAATCCCTGTTTCCCTTGGTCACGCCATATCTTCAGAACGACTTTACCTATTTAATTTTTAAAAAAATAAAGTTTTCTAACACTTTTTAGAAGGTTCTTACAGAATTTTTTTTTTTAAATGCGCAGAAAAATGGATAATTTCAGAAAACTTAACGACTGTTTTAACTTCGTACGTTTGACGGTTCCCGCGTTGGAAATATTTGGAGATTTTTCCTATCCTACTGATAAAAATTTGGTGAGTTGTCGTGGACATGCCCGTGAAGGTTTCTATAAAGCAATATTTCTGTATTGGTGAGTTCTGGAGTTATAAAATTAGCAAAAAAAATTGCAATAGGGCACACGCGAGTTGTTTGAAAAATGAGTGAATTTTATGGAGTTTCGCGGCAGGGAAAAAAGGCGAGGGGGAGGGGATTCCGGGAGGTGCGAAGGGGAATGAAGGAGGTGTAATTCGTGGGAGGGGGGACGAGGGAGGGGGGAAGGCGGAGAAGCTTGAAGGGGAATTCATGAGGGGGGAGGTTAGAGAGAAAAAGGCGGGATGGGGAAAGGCAGAAGAATCCGGGAGTGAAGGAGGTGTGGTTAGCGGGAGGGAGGACGAGGGAGGGGGAAGGCGAAGAAGGTCGAAGGGGAATTCGTGAGGCGGGAGGTTTGCGAGAAGGGGGACAGCGGGAGGGGAAGGGGACGAGCGTGGGAGAGAGGAGGCGGAAGGGGGACGGGGACGAATGGGAAAGGACACGCAGGGAAAAAAACTTTATTTAAGTGGCATTGCAACGCATGTCGGGAATCAGCTGGTATTTTATAATGATAAAGACACGATCATCTGATGCATTTTTACATTAACTCCACGCAGGGGGCCCTGAGAAAAATAATTTCCCACAGGGCCTATATCATTTTTGGGGATGCTGTGTGGAGGGTCTTTTTGTGGAAAGGAATGAGGTCCTGAAGAGACGCATATTATAGTAGGGAGGAAATAAATAGTTCCACGGCCGAGCCGTTGAACTCAAGAACGAGTCGTAGAAACGACCCGTGCTCATGTGACAAATGTCAACTGTATACAAATGTCAAGCAAGCGATTGACGTGTTTCCTGGCTGTGCTCCGGTGCCGAAGAAATCAATGAGGTTATTTTCTCGGAGCATCTTCTATTCTTATACCGGTAGAAAAATGATAGCAATCTCACCCGACGCCTGTGCTCTAAAGATTGCATGAGAATCTACCAAACGGACTGCCCGTTTCTGCACAAGTCGTGGGTTTTTTAAAGGTATTTTGTGACAAATTTTGATGGGTTAATAAATACTATGGACACCGTGACAACAACAGTCTAGTATGGCCTGGTATATGGCCTCTTTGACAAGAATACTAATGGAGGGAAATAATTATACCAATTCAATGGACATCTTACCTCCAATAAACATATCCATCAGGAGTATTTTTTAACATATTTACATTTATGCCAACTATGTACATATAATATATGCATGAGTCTCACTTGCCTTTTTTCTTATCATGCTTGAAATATAAAAAAATATAAAAGAGATTTGTACATTTATTTTTGTCTGTTATTTTCTTGGGGTCTTAGGTAAAATCACAACATTGTGAACTTTTAAATGCAAACCTATAAACCATTAATTAATCAAATTAATTCTTAGGTATTACTGAATTGCATTCTTAATTCTAATTTAATTTAATGTATGAATTTTCTGAATATCTCGAGTTATTAACATACTCGGATATGGCGGCAGACATGAACCTTCGCTAAGATGGTTGATTGTTGTTTCGTTGATTTGGCTTATTGAATGAACAAATCCCCATTGTGGAATGCACATGTGCTTTCAAGTGCGCTTAATCAACTCGTTCAAGTGCATCATCTGCACAATGCACATTCCGAGTATACGCGGCAGACAGACGTCATCAAATACAGAAACTGAACATCTTTATCTCATAATGGGCCATGGACCATAAAACATCTTAAAATATATATTTTTTGTTATAAATTGCACATTTACATTTGCAATGTGCTTATTCAGATTATTCAGGGTTGTCTGTCTAAGGTTGACATGATTGAAATCAGTTTTTGATGGCCATCGAATCGACGAACAGCGCATGGTAATGATTTTTTTTTTTGATTATGAATCATTTTTTTTGGAAAATAATTCCCTTCAGGGCCTATGTCATCATTATCGAGGAAGGTCTGGGAAGGAAAACTGTTTTTTATCCAATAAGTGGTTCCCGGGGAGCCGGTCAAATAGATAATGGGAGGAGTCTTAAGCATCAGAAGATATGGTTAGTAATGGTGATTTACAGGATTGAAGCAAAAATATTAAATGTAGCATATATCATTACAAATTAAAAACAACAACAATAAAAAACATCAATGAAAATAATAATAATAAAACAAAAACAAAAAAACAAAAAAAAAATTAAATAAAAATAACTATAAATACCAAAACTCATCTTCCAACCCGGCAGATCAAGACCAAAACCCACTGAAGAAGATATTCGAAACTTGCTCAAAAATACAAGAAGTGACACAAACACAAAAAAATGCTTAAACCCTACGAAAAAAAACAAGAGATAAATGAAATTTTTTGGAGGAGGCCTTCACCTTTGGCTGAGAGAAGGGTTCTTGCTTATGAAAAACTTGAGATATCTATATTACATTTTTCCCAAATAGCATTAATTATACTTTTTCTTACTTTTTACAACTCTGTAACATACTTAATTGCAAGAAATAAAAGGCTTTTTTTATTTTTATTTATATCATTACAATAAAACGCTTCCCATTTATTTATTCGATTATAAACCCTCGATGACCAATGTGCAGTAGGGTGGATCACTTTTGTATGAAAATTTTTTTTTTTTTCGAAATTCGAATTGGAATACCAGGGAAAAGTTGCTTTATGTAATTGTTAATAAAACTCCTCAATTTGAAAGTTCTAGCTCAACAGCTTGAGTTCCCGCCATAGACTTGAAATTTTATTTTTTAAGATTTAATAGACGTTTTGTATTATACACCCTATAAACAAAATAATAAATAAATATAATGTGTTATGCATTAAATGATAAAATAAAAGTAGATTTCAATTAATAAAATCATTTATTTCAAATGAAAACACAGGTTCAGAAAGTTATGCTGGTATGAAGGGCATCACTTTTTATAACAAAAATCCTTTTTCGTCTCAAACTTTGGCATGAGCTTTCGAGATGCTAATTTAGATTTTATGTATCATTTTCGTATTTTTTTGTCGCATAAACTTAGAGCTGCTTCTGTCACAACTTTTACAGATCTTTCCACAGCCTGCGTGTGGCAAGGCTGTGTCATAAACTCCAACACTGTATCTTCTCCATTCTCAATAAGCTCTTGAAACTTCTCATCGGAAATATTCATCAGTATTGGGGGTTCGTATATATTTGGTTGCCAGCCAATCATGTCTATGTAAGAACGTGCATTTACGTCCACTTTTGGCACACCAAACACGTGCGAAACACAATTTTTATTAACTCGACGAGCCTTTAAAATGCGTCTTGCAGCGAGTTCTCTAATGTGCTTACGTGAATCTGTTATCATACTCAACAACAAGTTTTCTGGATGAGCAAAGTGCCTAATTGTTTCGAATTATAACAGGGTCCACCATCGCTAACAACTCGTTGGACAAATATCTAGTGTTGTTAATGAGCTTCCATAAATGATTTGACCCATATTTGGAGGATGAATTTGTTTTGATAGCAAACCAGACAGGAGCGTATGATTTTACGACAAACGTTGCTAAAGTCAAAAGATTTTGTTGTGGATTTTCCGTAGAAATATACAAACGCAGTTTGCGATTAGCTCTTGTCAACCAGCGGGCATGGGATAGTTTACCTGGGCTTCTCTACGATTATTCAGGAGAACAGGATCCATTTATGACAGCAGTAGTAATTTCATGAAAATATTTCTGGTCTGTACTGAGATCTGTGGATATTTGTGGAGGTAGTTCACCTTCTATCTTCTCAAAGTTGGCCAACGGCAGCGTCTCGCATATCTCTAATGCTTTACCAATTTGACCTGCAAATAATTTAGGTCCTGCAGTAGGGCCATCCAAATAGGTAAACAAATACCTCAATGGTAACTCATTGGCGTGTAAGAGACAAATTATCCATTGCAATGGTCAAGATAGTCTGTTTTCCAAAAGACAAATCACGCCTCCCACTTTCCCTGTATTGTTCCATCACAGCCAACAGCAATTAAACCCTCTAGTGATATCTTTTCGGTCGTTGAAAAGCTGTGGATAGCTTTTTCAGTATTTCTTACACTGCCCGATGTTGGAACTACATACCCAACATGAACAGAACCTGGTTCTTTTATAATCGAAATATGTTCCTCTTGTACAATCACTCTAAACCTCTTCGATCCCTTTAAAACAGTTTTAGCCGTCTTGTCTTTCCTTCCATCGAAATATAATGCAGAAAATTCTGTCACTCTTTCTTCGGTTAAAATTTGGTCGCTTACTTTCTGTCTTATTCTTCTTAATTTCATCCTATCTACGACGTTAGTCGACTGCGCATCAGAAGCAGAACATAAACAGATGACACGATAGCTGCTGCAGCTTGGTCAGATACTTGTATCTATCGCATACAGTCGTCAAAGTGAAGACTGACATCCGTGAGCTTTATAGGCTTATGAGTCGATGTGTCAGCGTTGACAAGACCATCTGCGGCCGATGAACAAGAAGGAAGGTCGGCATTATAGCTAACTTCAGATCTATTTAGCCGATATGAAGTAGAGGGAATTTCTTTAATTCGTGTCTTTGAGTTATGCCTGATTTCTTGTTTTGGAGTACGTAATATTCTATTCAGCATTTGTTTAATCTGGATAAGATCTGTTCTTCCTAAAGCCATTAGTCTGTTAGTACGTTGGTCTTCTAAAAACATTTCTTCCTCTTTTGGCACTTTTTTTCTCTCAAACAAGTACAGCTTACAAATTCTTTACATTTGCAAGCAGCTATGTCAAAAAGCTTTCTACTTTGTACTCTGAACTCTTCTAACTTTTTTTCCTCAAGTTTCTTCAAAGACTTTTTCAAATTATTACACTTTGACTTGTAAAAGTCATGTTAAATCACTTATCAATAAGTACTCGTGAATATAATTGACGCGCAACATCAATTCACCTTGAGACAATTAACGACACTAGTTTAAACAAAACACTGCATTTCGTAGATTTTCACGTGCCACCCCCTGCTTTGTTTCGCACTTTGCTCCTTTGTCACCGCGCCAAAGTATATTAAAATAATGAAATATTTAATTTCAACAGCTAGTTAACTATATTTGAATATGTTATTAAATTAAATAAATCTATTTTAATAAAATCTGTACTATTTTGTAGGCCGCGCAAATAGCCCCTAAACTGTCGTTTTTGTAAATGTTCGTTGTCTTGGCGGGGGCTTTTACCGTTGTCTGATAATTTTTATATTTTTTATTGAGATAATTGATGGCAATTGGCAACTTAATACAACTATTGCAAATCAAAATTCGAAAAAAAAATTTTTCGTTCCGCCCTAATGTGCAGTCCCGACCTCGGTTCCTCACTGCGGTTTTTATATGAAAAAGCTGAGGATCCGGAATCGGGATGTACTCCAGGTCCTACGAGTGGTTGATGTTAATAAAGTTAGTGGGCCTGACGGAAACCCCGCCTCGGTATTGCAGACGTGCGCTGCAGAAATAGCTCCAATTTTGACAAAGCTTTTAAGTAAAGCTTTTTTTAGTAAACCTTAGGAATAGGCAAATTCTTGTTTTTGTACTACAGGTTTATACCTACAAATAATTATTGTATGCATATACTAGTTACTTGCTGTTATAATATGTAAAATGGATAGGTTATATGTATTACTACTGGTACTATTGTGAACTTACAATCTTCAGAATATTTTTTTTTATGAACTATGTATGTAAAAGCCCAATGGGCCTATAAATAAAATGTCCTTGAAATCTGGCTCTGTACCCTCTGGTTGGAAAAATGCAGTCATCCACCCTATTCCAAAGAAGGGTGACCGCTCCAACCCCGCCAACTACCACCCTATAACGATCACATCAGTTCTCTCCAAGGTAATGAAACATGTGATCCACGAAAAACTCTCACATACCTACCTCGAGAAGAACAAAATTATCAACGACCCTCAATACGTATTCCGATGGAAGGTTTGGGGACCCAAACGGTCGCGCTGGACATTTCCAAGGCTTTTGACCGGGTCTGGCACCGACTTGTTAACAAACTGACTTCTTACGGACTTCCCCGCATCCTTGTGTACGTGGATTGACGGCTTTTTGATGGAGGGGTCGATTCAGACGGTTGCTGATGGCTTCACCTCTTCCTTGCATTCGATAAATGCTGGCGTCCCACAGGGATCGGTTCTGTCTCCGTTTTTTTTTGTTGCACATCAATGACCTTTTGACATGTGCACCAATTCATTATTAGTAGTAGTAGTGGGCATTTACTAGTAAAACAAGTGTTTAACAACCTTACTTGTAAAATTCATATTAAGATATAATTTCAGTGTCATTTAAAATATAGGTTTGCAAAAAAAATTAACTCAGACTTGCTACATTCAACCTAGACTTTATTTTGTTAATTTTACACACGCCTTTATAAGACAATACATATATAATTTCTACAAGTAATTCATTTACTTAAAGAAGTTGCATCTAGCTTAAGGTCTAACCAAGGTTTCGTGATGCTGAAATAATATTGCCGTTTTTATAAATAATTAATAAATTCTTCAATGATAAATTAATAAAACGCTGAAAATGTTTCCTCTCCCCCTGACTTCCCATCCTATAATAACTTGTCCCCATATTTTTATTCGTATTTCTTTCTGTCGCCAATAAGGTGTCTTCTTCTCTATTTTCCTGACATATTGTATGACTTGTATAGCGTCGTTTTTGTGAAAAATCACCTCAAGCGCGCTATACAAATTTCAATATATTTCTACAATCTTATTTCTAACAACAGACTAGACAAAAATTACAAAAACTTATGGCTAAAACATTGCATCCTCCGGTTCTTATGCTTAGTTCAATGTTTTAGCCATAAGTTTTTGTAATTTTTGTCTAGTCTGTTGTTAGAAATAAGATTGTAGAAATATATTGAAATTTGTATAGCGCGCTTGAGGTGATTTTTCACAAAAAATATGTACAACGCGATGCTGCCTAAAAATGTTCATGTATTTTTTTTTTTTATTAAAAAAATATTCAGGACCATACTTAGGTACCTGGTAGAGATACTTGAGATTAATACTGTTTATTCAGAAAAATTTAGATACAGTTTGCGCGCAGAGGACATAATAACGAACACATGTTATTGGAAAAGCCATTATTTAATAATACTAGTATAATATGTTCTTTAGTGAACGTATTTGGGAAAAGCAAAATTTAATGGCGGTACAGAATTCGACAAGAATATTTATTTTCTTAAATGAAGTCTCTCGGTAAGAGACGGATTGCTGTGTAAGGCTTCGAATGGTGTTAATCTAATAAGAAAATGTGATAAAGATGTGTTATAGGCAATACACGAATAATTCTCTCAGATAGATATATTTAATTTAAGGGTACGAGAGCCTAAACAGCTAGGTTTATAGTTTTGATCCAAATTCTGTTGGGCTTGTTATGCATCTTAGTTCCGGAGGGAGTTTGTTCCAAGCCTTAGGCCCAGATACTCAGAATTCCTATCAGTATCACAAGCAATCTAGCCTAACTAAAGATGCAGAAATACTGTTTTTTAAATTTAAAATATATTCGTATATATATATACAAGTAATGTACGAATATGTTAAAGATTCAATTACTTGCTTTTTAATTCTAATAATTTAAAGAAATTCAAATTACGAAACAATGGCTATATTTTGCAACGCGATTACCATAATATTTTAGGTAGAGAAGCCCGTGGCGTAGCATTGACAGATAGATATAATAAAGGTAGTTGAAATGGTACATATTACATATTATTATGGTTTCTAGAACAATACCGCAGAGTTTACGCGCGAATGCATTCAAATATGGAACACAAATGAAATGCAACCAATATCATCAGTCAGTCTTTCGCCTCGAAGAAACTGGTAGGAATTCCTATTGTTTTTATCTTCTTATGACTTGAACAGAATAAAACAGGATGTCTGCCCCCGTTTTAAATACTTTAAAAAAACGTTTAGCCGACAAAGGTACCGTCATGATTTGAAATCTAGACGTTACGAATTTTTTATTCTTTTAACCGAATAAGAACATTTTTTATTTTTCTTTATTCTTTGCATAGTAAATATAAAATTCGTGGATTTTATGGCCACCGTATTAGGCACATGCCCGTGTTATTTGAATGCCGCAAGATTTTTTTCTGAACTTGACTGACTTGAAATAATCTCCTCGACCTTCGTAGATACATTGTAGGTATCGAACATTTCTCCCACAGATGCATTACTTGCATACATCATGTCCTTGGACTTTTTCAGTGATGTTTGTTTATGTGAATACCGCAACAGAGTCCCAACTTCTGTCGTCTGGAGCCAATGAGACTATGCATCCCAATGGGGTGTGTTGCGTGGCTGAAACACGGCTAAAGCCATTTCAACCAATGTTTCAATTCTGAATGGTGGTCTTACATCAGGGATGTATCTTCCACGTTGAAACGTGCCGCAAATATACCTCTTATTATTTTAAATGATAAAATTGTAAAATAATACAAATTAATGAAATAAAATTTTATTACGCACGCCGCTTTTTGAAACCTCGACCTTTGGATTGCTAGTCGAGAACCTTCCCCCATACATATATATATAATTAATTTGTATAACTCTAATATCTATCAATATTATAATTAACCTATTATTATAAATTATTATTATCAAAATATTTAGAAACCTCGATGTATATTATTTGTAATTTAATTTAATTTAATTTGTATAATTTAGTAAATTATAATTCAATTTATCAACCATCATACTATGTAACTTATAAATAAATTATTATTTATCTGTAACCCACATTTCCATAAATTCATTGTCATATTATCTGTAAACTACACTATCATCAATTATTTTATTATCTGTAACTTCGTTAACATAAATTCAATGTTATATTATCTGTAAATTTCATCTATCAATTATTATTTTATCTGTAAATTTCATTGTCATAAATTCCTTGTTATATGTATTACCTGTAAACATCATTATCATCAATTACTATATTATATGTAAATTTCATTATCATAAATTCATTGCTGCATTAACTGTAAACCTCATTATCATAATTATTATATAATCAGTAAATGTACTTCATTACCCATATAATCTGCATACTTCACCCGCCATAACACAGGGACATCCCTAGCATGGCGGGCGAAATAACACAATATGTACACTATGTATAAAATTCTTTAATAAATAAATAAATAAATAAATATATATATACACCAATACACACAATCCTATATATATGTGTTGGTCGCCTCAGCTCTAATTGTGCAACCTATAACTCAAAACACCGGGTTGTGCTGTGAATGCAGCAATTCATTTTGCAGCGCAGCTGTTGGAGTACCAAAGGCCCGGTTTATGAGTTGATTTTAAGTTCGGCTTGGTTGGAAAATCAAGCTTAGCGCGGCTTGGAATATTTTCCATATATACGTCGCAATCCTAGATCACACCAGTATTACATGGATTATCTATGATTTTAATAGAGGAACGTGTTTCTTTTTCTAGCTAATGTCTACGTGAGTGGTATTTCTATGCGTTCTACTCTCATCGGGAGAGCGCAATCTTTGAAAATGTTTACGACGACAGTTTATTTCATGATTTTTGATAAAGCTTCTCACTTCAATCAGCATCGTGCTATATGCAAGAACACTAATTAAAAAAAAGTATTTCTTTGCCGAAACTGGCCACCATTAATTAAATTAACCGCTGAAAACAAAATATCCTGACGTTGAAACTATTAAAATCCCTTGATCCCTTGATTATTATTAATTAATAACATCGTCATTCCTCATCGCAAGATGAATATAATAGTCCATACTTATAAAACTAGGCAATTTACGTAATTTTCGGAGAGAAGTATTCAATATTATTTATGTGGATGTCAGATTTGGCATGAGACTGCTAGCGCCTCGGTGCACTTTGGCGTCTAAAATATGAACTATTCTGCGGCTTATCAAAGCTTGAGCGGCAGATTTAGCCCGCTTAAATTTTAGCGAGGAATGTCATACAAAGCGAGGATACGGACAGGCTGATATACCGGGCCCAAGACTTGTGCGTGCATAATAAATAATGTTTACCTTTGGGCTTCCTTTGGGACGTAGTATTATAAGGAACTTTCACATTCATAACAATATCCTTAAATGAATATCACTAACAAACCGCAAGATATTATATTCTATGTGACAAAGCACATTTATCAACTGTTTCCACTAGGATATAAATAAAGACATTTGCGGTTTCCTTGTAGTTCGCACTTCCACTAATAATAATAATTTGATAATTTGTACAGCGCCGTTTTTGTGAAAAATCACCTCCAGGGCGCTGTAAAACTTAATATGATTTGTTAGGATCTATCTAATTTAATATTTTCTATAATATTTTCATTGATTGGAATAACCTTGATATATATATAGCCTCTGCCATAGGTCACCCCAAGTGGTTCGCTACGTTTGGTGACTTAGCAGGGGTGCCCGGGTTCATGGGGTTCATTGTCTAGGTCTTGGCGGCGGATGATCTAGACACATTGAACCCCAGATTCCTACCCAACCCTCATACCTTTTTCCTTCCCAGAACTTCCTCTCCTTCCTTTCCTTAAAAATACCCTCCACACAGCATCCCCAAAGGTGACATAGGCCCTGAGGGAAATTATTTTCCTCAGGGCCTCCTGTGTGGACCTAATGTAAAAAAAAAAAACCTTCAAAAGTTATAAAAAGAGAGTACATATACAAATTAAATTTTCTATCTAATTTTATTATTTACAAATGAATCAGAAAGCATACTTACCTGGCATGTCACTTCCGATAAACGTTATTTTATTAGAAAATTTATGCTTGGAGAAGAGACGACTTTGCACGCGGAGGACACTATACGAGTATTTAAAACAGTGGACAATACATTTTTTATTTGCTACCCCCACTTGATATCACATATATGAGAAGATTAGTGCCAAAATTAGAGTTAATATTTATTTTGAAAGACTGCACAATTTAGGACTCTTTAGAACTGGAGAATTTTTACGAAACGACCTTTACAAAAACTTACTAACAAGGTATTGATTTGCTTGCATTTTTATACAATTAGTTATTTACAGTATCGGGTGAAGGTAAAAGGTTTTTGAATTTATGGATATGACTCTCAGAAAAGGTGAGTTTTAAGTTTAACTCCAAATTCTCCAAAGATCAGAGTCTGTGATCATTCTTAAATAATGTGGCATTCCCATCCACCTCAGTGGATTTAATCAATTAGCCAAGTCACTCGGCTTACAACATCTCGCCTTTGACTTTTAGCACTGTCATAACAACTATGTTGATTAATATTCCATGCGCATTGATTAATTTATTATAAAATTTGTCAGGATAGAAATTAATCTCAACCGAGTGTCAAATACATACATTATTTAAACAAGTCCGAATGATGAACTAGGCACTAGGCTGGTAGCTAGAGAGATTGTAAGAGTCAGTATATTGACCTTTTGAGAGAAAGGATATAAATTAGTGCCTATTTCACTTTCAAAATCTGTTAATTTAATTCATTTCGATTTTAAAGATTTTAACCACAAATTTCTAGCTTAGATGAGTATCTCTGTTATAGTATAATCTCCACTCCATAGAACTTTTAAGAGTTTTCAAGAACACAATGTTTTTGGTTAGAATTGTTGAAGTCCAAATTTTTGTATGAAATTAAACATTAATTTGTCTCTTTTCTGAACCTCAGGTTGAAATAGTTTATTTTTATAATAGATATATTTGATTAAAATAAAGAAAAGAAGATGGAACAGAGGAAGTTCTGGGAAGGAAAATGGTATTAGGGGTAGGTAGGAATGCAGTGTGTCCAGGAGTAACGTATGAATCCAACCCTCCCTCTACGGTGCATCACTTGGGGTGGCGGTACCCTTACCCACCTCCAAAGTGGCCAGCGTCTGAAGGCAGTAATATTATGGCATATGGCATCCCCAATTGGGGTACATTGTGAGACTAATTAAAAAATAAATAAAAATAGCTCATAATCAAACCTAACGTAACCTACATAGCCAATTTTTCATGTATTTTTTTCATCACTTTTAATGACTTTTCAAAGGAGGGGTTGAGTTCAATTCATTCCGAATCATCCGGTAAACGTTGTACGAAAGGGAAAGATGCGTAAAAACACACGTGCGACAGGGAGGCATGAGACTTTTTTGACCATAAACTCATTTATTGCGACAATTTCTGTGTCATGTTCTTGGCGGTCTTAAAGTTTGGGTGTATATACTTGTTTTATTACTCCCTGTATTGCTTTACTAGGAAGCAAACATTCCTAAAACAGCCCATAATTATTAAGAACTCAAGAACTGTTTATGAAACACCTACTTAAATAATTATAACAAGGAGTTCTAGAAAATTAATACTATACATTTTCAGCAAAAGCACTGTGGGATAATATACACGTGTTATTTTTTTTTTATTTGACCTTTGCTTCTCTGCACGCAAGAACTGGTAGAAAACAAAATAAACCTTTTAAATTCACGCGTTTCGTTTGCATGAAACAGCCATGCAAATGCAGCGCTGGGAATAAAAAAAGTGGTTCTGAGTCGCTCTCAAAATGCTCTCAAAACACGCACCTACGACTTTCTGTGGAGAATGTAAACACAATCTAAAGTTAAAAATAAACGCTGTAAAAATAAATAATGTTGAGAATCTAAAATATTCGGAACTCATAGCAATCAAAAATTGTCTAAAGCTACAAAAACTCTCGAAAGGTGAGCCTTTGCTTCATGAAAATTGCAGATTGCAAAATTGTAGATGGATGTGGTCGAGGGGCAAGGCTCTCCACTCTCCACTGATCCATAGGTCGCGTGTTCAAATCCCCGCGTGCGCAGATAAAATTTTATTTGATTGATTTGTGTTTTCACAATTAAAATAATATAAGATATATATATATTTGCGAGTTACTAGTTTTAGTGGAAGATACGCTCAGTATCGCCCTGGTGTAAGACCGCAATTCAGAAATGAAACGTTGCTTAAAATGGCTTTAGCCGTATTTGGTGACAAGATCTGAATAGCCAGGTACTTCCCCACCTTCCTTTTCCCCATCTTCTTCCCCTCTCCACTTACCTTCAGCCTCACAACATTCGTTCATTACTTTAGTTATGAAACTTTCAATTATTCATTTCACAAGGAAAAAATTACATTTGACGCCATTTCTTTGCTCGGAATAAACCTTTGTTATTTTATGCAAGTTGTGTAGGTAGTTATCTACGCAAACGTAGGTAAATAAAAATGTTAACCAAGATGTCGATAAAAAACGTTTCTTTCATCTAATAATTAATTATGTATGTAAATAACTCTCGTCTCAAGGAAATTGAAATCTCTTCAAACAAATGAAATTTTGAGAAGCATTATTGTCAGCAGCCTATTTTGTTCCTGAAATCTTGAATAAACGTGCATAAGGAATTAGATTTTAAAAAAAAACTGGCAGACTGTAACTGCACCTATATGGATTTGGCAAAAAACCCATAAAATTCCCAGAATGTTTTACAGCCGGGCAGAATTTTTATATCGACTTACCTAAAAAGCTGTCTGTTGGTTTTTTGCAGCAGTAAAATCAAACATGTTGTTAGTAGCAATTTCACATTCAAATTTGCTGAGCACATGTTTCGAGGGGCTTGTTTAGACTTCGAGCAATATACTCAAAAATTCAACCGTATTTTGTAAGCTGTTATATTTTGATTTTTTTTAATTGACTTTCGTTTTGACGAGGAATGATGCGAGAGTTCTTGACTGACAAGTTTTGGCAATTTTTAACTGCGAAGTTACCTACTGACTGTAATTAAGCCTAATTTAAATCATTTTGAAAGTGATCAATTATGACATATTAATTTAGTTTCAGCCATCAATACAGAGAAGTCTGACTAGCCAATCATTTGGAGAAAGATTAGTTTCATTTTTAACTTATAAATCATGATATTAATGATTGTTGTGAGGGGAGTGGCAGGAATCACAAAATGGGATCAACTAGTAAACTAGAAGATCATAGATAAGCGTGGAATCACATCCTTGCTACTCTTTTTAGTTGCAGATGAAGTTGCTCATACATGTGTTTAGAATGTAGAAGAGCGACTTCCGCGCAAGATACTGGCTGTAATTCCCGTGGGAAGACATCCAGTTGGCCTCCATAGGTCCCTACCTAGACCAAGCTAGTGAAATCAGTTAACATTAAGTATAGGTCAATGCGAAGATTTAAGTTTTTTGGGTTTTAAGTTTTTGAGTGTCATTAGCATTAGGCCCTGACACTCCTAAAGCACGCTCACCGACATTTAGACCTTAGTATCTGGTGTGCGCTTTGGTTCATTTAACCTTCATATAGCTGATGACGATGACACTGCCAACCTGCCTGCGGGTTGACTGTCGATAATTGGAACTTTCTGGAATAGTTGCATCGTGCTCAGAGCAAACATATCGAAGGCCCATTCCTCTCATATCATTAGATGACACATACAGGTAATCTTAAAACATATTGGCAGGTGATAAATGCCAATTCGTGATGAAAATGTAGCTGTTGTTACAATACGTGTATAATATAATGGTCAAATTAAATCAATGAAGAACTTGATTTTCATTGTTTGAGTATAAATGATTTTTGTGTTACTAAGTAAAGAAATAATTTTATTATTGTTATCACTTCTAGCGAGGTGTTGACTTCTATTATCTTATATTTATTTCTATCTTTTGTCTTTGCTAAATCCATTCTTCTAATTCGTGATATTTATTTTGTAAATTGGACATAATTCAGTAAGTAGACTGCAAAACTTTCTCAAAAGAAAGAACTTGTCTACGTTGAAAACAGTTTTTTTCTCCCTTTAAAGCCGTTTACTTGACGTGAAGAAGTTGATCAGTTGTATCCATATAAATATTAAATATTTTGAAGAGTAGATCTGGAACAAGTTTATTTGAATGGAAAGAAGATAAACATCTCTTTCAATCCGAGTTGAGTAAACTTGTTATCTCTCATTACGTTGATCTAATTAAAGAAAACTTGCGGAATGCAATTTTTTATCTAACAAGCTCAAACCTTGTTGGAAATCTGCTTATAAAAGAAAGAAAAATATTGCAATAATATCTGGAGTCGCCGAGATAATCAACCATTGAGTTCAAATTATTACTCTTCACGTTTAATTATTTTTTTATTAAAAAAATCTTCAGTTAGAGCAGTAGTTCCCAAAGTCTTTTGGCCCACGGACCACTTTTCATAGTCAAAATTTGCTACAAATGCTGAAATGTATCTACCCCCTGACATTGTTCAGGGGCTCCCTGAATGATCCCCGGGACCCCTGGGGGTCCATACGAACCACTTTACTTTGGGAACCACTGGCCTACATTGATAGGTAAAGCCAAAATAACATTTTGGTTCTTTACTATCGAAATCAGATAATTTTTCTTGAACCCCCACATACAACTTGTGGACCCCATTTTTGTATCACGCCAACAACGTAGACCCCCATCGAGTATCCCGTGGACCCCTGGGAGTAAGATTAAGAAATGGACCCTCAGAAGGTTTGGGCGTGTAGAGCGAATGTACAAAAAAAAGGAGTGTAAGGAGAATATACGACGCAAAAGTGAATGGAAGAAGAAGTTGTGGACGCCCGAGGAAGACATGTCACGATCAGGTGAACCAGATACTTGAGTCGTTCCATGTCAGGAGTCGGAATAATAGAAGAGCATGTATGAGAAGGTGTATGAATTTGAATGAAGCAAGGAGTGTGTGCCAAGACCAAGTCTAGTGTTTGGCGGTCCATCCTCTCTGCCTACCTCTGTTAGTTAGTTAGTAAATGAAATCTATTAAATTATTATTTTTTAACTTCTCAGGATACAGACATTTCTTATATTTGTGGTTAAAATCAACCTGAACACTGTATCGATGGTAAATCTAATAAAGTTTATAATAAGTTAAATGCTCCACGATATACCACAGACAGTTAAATCGAATTTATTAACACAACGGAAGTCAGACCATTAAAAAATATTTTCACCTGTCAGGGGGAGAAGTTACCGACCGATTGTCCGTAACTTCTCATCGTTCCCTGGGACAACTGCAGATCGCAAACGAATAGGTGACAGTTCACAATGACTAAGTGTCCTTAATATATTCGATATCAGCTGTCGTTTGTACGTTAGCGATCTGCAGTTGACCTAGGGAACGATGTGAAGTTACCGACAATCGGTCGGTAACTTTATATCGATCGACTATGCTAGAACACCTGGACACATTGGCCCCAGATTCCCACCCATACCTCATACCTATTTCCTTCCCAGAACTTCCTCCCTTCTAAAAATACCCTCCACACAACATCCGTAAAGATGACATAGGCTTTGAGGGGAATTATTTTTCTCAAGGTCTGTATGGAGCTAATGTAAAAAAAATAATCGTACCTAGGCAGATTTCTTTGTGCCGAATAATCGATCTTGTACTGTGTTCCTAGCAAATCATGAGAGATTCATGTTTATTTATTATTAAGTAAATTACCAAGCTGCCTTTGTTTCAAAAATATATCTGGTAGCCCATTATCTATTATCTACGAGTATTATGGACCAATCATCCGAGATACATTAGCGAGGCTAGCGGGCACGTGAATACCAGATAAAAAAAATAGATTATGGCTTACAATAAAAAGTATACAATATAGTATAGTGCGTACATGACAGGGACACCTGGCTTGACAGGTTCTGGTTTCGAGATCAAAAGAGAGCTTTTGAGAACCTGCTCCAAAAGTTATAATATTTTTTATTATTGATCGAATTCGTGACATCAATGCCAAAAAAAAAATTGGTCAGTTCTGCGAGACGTGATAATAATATTATTATGTTGGGACCCGTTTCAGTCAGCGTTATTATTTTGTATTGGTATTTTCAAACAAACACAGGTGCAATGGTGAAAGATAATGCTTACGGGCTTACTTGTATTACCTGAGTAGGTACAGGAAGTGAAAGGACGTAATCGTGTTAGTCATCAATTATCATTTATTCAACAAGATGCAAAATATAAGTTATATTAATTATGTATTTGACTCCTGGTAGTTGTTAAGTGGTGAAATTTGGAAAAAAAATATATGTTTGAAAAAACGAGTGCGCTTTAGAGCACACGACTGAAGTAAATACCTCTTTAGCTCCATCTATATGTATGTCCATATATATGTTTATATGTATAAAATATATACATGTATGTACATATATTAATTTTCTACAAATATTTATTTAAATTTATTATCCTTCGCCTCGCCCGATCGAGCCGTGCGCATCGACGTCCGCTCCCCACCCGCGTTTGGCGCGTCACTGGTATTTCAAAATACTGACTGAAATATTTTATGCACTGGCTATGAGAGGAAGAGAGAAAGAAATTGTGCGCGCGCACTGCGCAGTGAGCCTTCTACAGTGAGCCCGTTCGCCTCGCAACGCATTTCACTTTTCGTTACACATTCGTCAGTTCGCCCCTTAAGTCAAGCGTGCGTAAAGAAGTATTTACTTCAAAAACAAATTGCCAGCATTCCTGGGTTACCATTAACGTGATGATCATTTTATTCCTTCTACGCCTACTTCCAAAATTACCAGCGGAAATATTGTTTGGGCAATGATAAAGAACTAACAAAGGATTGAAAAATGAATCCGACGCATTTGTCCAGTCGGCTACTTACTTGCTGCATTGTTATATTTATCCGTCGTTACGCCGTTACGCCGTTTCATTACGCCGTTCTTCCATGGAGCTACCTTCAAGCGACGCGATCGCCGCTCGTCTGTGTTTTCCATACTATTATTAGTGTTTGAAAACGCCGCTAGGTGCTACACTAGCAAATTTGTTTGACAGGTAGCGGTAGCGTCGCTTGTGAATAGCTACGTGGAAGAACGGCGTATCTTTGACTTAGCTCGGATAGGATAACAAAATTACGCTATTATTTCTGTACACAAAATACCGTCAAAAATAATGTTAAACAATGTGATACGGGATGAAATATTTAAACGAAAATCGTTTTGTTAAAAGGTACACGAGAACATAAAAAATTCATTCAAAAGAGCTTAATTTAAATCCAGGTAAAAAAGGCACGGATTAAAAGAGTGGGCCACGTGCAAGAAACTAAAACACCCATCAGTTTGTTCTTAAGTGCTTTCGACTTCCGACATGGAAAACAACTGATTAAAAATAGTGTTACAAAAGGAGAAACACATCATAGGTAGCGGGTAAAATATACTTGTTATCCATCTGAAGCTGAAAAAAAATCTGTGGTCTTTAGGAGGTTTTTCACCATCCTCTTCATAGCTTAGATAATGTTTATTTTCGTTATAATATTATGTATATTGTATATTTCGGATAAAGTTTATTTTCGATTTCCGAGAGTTTATTATTCGGTACTCGAACATATGAACAGTGGCTATGTATTGGATAAGTGGCCGAGTTTTCTAACTATTGCGAATATTAAATTTTTATTTTTAATAATATTCGTTACAGTATGGATAAGCTATTAGGAGGATGGTGAGAAACCCCCTTAGTGTCATTAAATTTAAGCATAAGATTACATATAAAATTATGATAGAATTGGTCGATTTAAGCGTCGTTTCAAGTGGTTTTTATTTCTTTTGTGAAGAATTTTACAAGAAAGTTAACCAAGGAAAACTGTCACAAATAATCTTAGCCACAAAACAGTATGTTTTAAAGTTGTTTCTTGTTAATAATTTTATTATTGAAAAAGTAAATGTAAAAGTAATTAACAATTTTATTTCAATTCTACTCAGGCGAAACTGTAGGAAAAGCTTCAATTATTTATTAAAAGCATTTATTGGTATTCATAGTAAACTAATTCGTTGTAAAAATTAATCTAAAATAGTGAAATGGGTGTATTTATTCTATCTGCCTACCCCTCTGGAGAATCGGCATGATGGTTAGTTAGTTTTAGATATACCAATCCATCCATTGTGATCAATAATCGTACATCAACGACCCCTACCTCTTAGTGCTGTCGATGGTGTTAGAGATTTTAAGTACTTCCTGCAAGTCGCATTCTCCTGTGAAGCAATCGTAAAGACTTCAAGCTGTGACATATCGGCCTTATGGAGCTGGAGGGGAGAAGTGTATTTTTAAAATATCGGTTTTATTAACTCAGTTAAAGCTCGTTAAAGCTCTGAGAAGCTATTTGAGGGGTGCAGCAGGAACAAGTCGCTTATTCTTTCAAATCACTATTAACTTTTTGGTTACAGTAATTACAAAAAGCACACTTACTTTTGAGTTATCAAAGATTTAAGTTCCTTGAATCCGATTTCATTAAATTTCACCTTACCTTCAAATTAACGAATTTTTCGTTAACTGCGATTCCCGTTCTCTCGGTGACAGCTTGGGTCAGCCATAATCATAACGTTTTCGAACTTACGGCTATCCTTCGCTAAGGATACATCCGGAGCTATCATTCTAGTGACAATGATCGATATTTGCGTAGTTTTAATAAGAAAAAAATACGAGTGTGCTTTAGACCACACGACTTCTAGAAATAAAGAAAATGTGCGCGCGCTCTGCTCTCTCTTGCTCCTACAGTATTTATAAAATTGTTCAAGAACGAAATGAAATTACGAATAATCTTCATGCACTGGCTATGAGAGGAAGAGAGAAAGAAAATGTTGGCGCGCACTGCTCTCTCTTGCATCTACAGTGTGATACAGCCCGTTCGCCTCCCTCGCCCGTAATGCATTACACTTTTCGTAACGCATTCGCCAGCTTACCCCCAAGTCAAGCGTGCCTAAAGAAGTTTTACTTCAAAAACTCACGTTACATTACATATTTGGTGAAAGACCACCATTCAAATGACTGTAGTTTGAAATGGCTCTAGCCGTGTTTACTGATCTGTGAATATCCTGGTATACTCAACCTTGCACTTCCCATTCACCTTATCCTTGACACCCCGCCAATTAAGTGCAATTGATTGTCCTTGAATAATGAAATCATTAACTAGTACCTGCCTTATAATTTCAAAATATTTAGATACCTACCTACTTGGTTAAATGCAACGCAGTCGGATGTTTTAGTAATAATTAATAATATTACCTATCAAATCAAATCCAAAGTTCATATTATTATTCTATATGGAATTCTTCAGTGTATTTTTAGATGATAAGCATCGCTTATTCATATTATATCAATTTGCAAATTTTTCAAATACCTAATGCTAGTTTCCATTAGTTACTTCCAGATTCAACGATGTTTGAACTCTCTTTTTCAATTGTCTTCTTAAAACCTTCAAAGCTAATTACGAAAATAATTTTTGCTGTGTAATTTTCATGAAGCCAGATCTCACCGTTCGAGGTGTTTGCTCAGTTCTGTTACTCGCGTCAAAAAATATGTATCTAATTTTGTCTTATTTAATAAATAAAAATTTCTTCTGCAATCATACGATTTATAAGTAGATTTATGAATACCTAGGCACCTAATTAATTATAAACCATAAATATTTTAAGAAACATTTTCTTTAAAAATTCAAATGAGGAATTATACAATTTGTCCTTAGAAATGTGACCATCTCAATGACAATTCTTTTTTAACTTTCTTCAGTTCGGTGGGTACCTACCATTATATTGTTTGAACGGTGACCGGTCTACTCAGTGAAAACTTTTTAAGTGTATGAATATTGAGTACAAACTTTTCATCGGATGCTAATTCCTCACATGATGATTCATCATGTCTTGAAGGGTCGAAAACTGATAATTGGGGTTTTTAAACTTAGGTTAGGTTAGGTTATGTGAGGGGGGGGGGGGGGGGGGATGGAGGGGTAGATTAATGTGAGTTATGATGTGATGAATTATCATGTGAGGAAGTATCGTGTCTGAATAAATTTACTATGGGAATTCAGACGCTGAGATCTCATAGTCCTATTAGACATGGAACCGTTTGAACATTGATCGGGCGAAATGAAAAGGTAGTAAGTAGCCAACAAGGCCACCATATCGAACCGGAACGACGTAACAAATGTACAAACAGATGAAATGCTTGATGGTCGAGTTAAAATAGACTTCACTACGCTCAAAAATGTTATGAATTTTAACAATACAATTGATATTATTTTTAATCCCAGTGAGTGTAGGTAGAGTACTCTAGCACCGGGAACACTGCCAGTTGATCCCGGCCTGACCCGGTACTAGACAGTAGAACCATTAGGACAATTAACATTCCGGAGGGTTCCCCATAATATATTACCCGCAACCGCTTGCGGTAGGTACCCGCAGCCGCAGTGCTTCCAAACCCCGGGACATAAAGGCATACCGCTGATAGATCCATTCTAACCTCTCCCTTTTTCCGTTTTTATTACCCTCCGTTCTGGAGAAATTACTGTTCGAAGTTAGTGGGACTAAAGAAATAATGGGGCTACTCCAAAATGGGGTATGTAGGGATAAACCTTGGCCCATAAAAACATACCGCTGATTGATACGCTACAAAATAAGAAATACCTAGTAGATTAATTCAACTGCACGCAATTTAATTAAAGAAGGCTTTTATGACATAACACATAAATTATTACTAATGTTAGCGTATTATTATATTCTTCTGCAGGGGTTCAATTTTTTAATTTCTATAAGAATTTTTCTTCAATGATCGCTCAAACACAAGAGTCTCAACTGCCCAGAGCCATTGGGATTAATTGGGGTAGGTTTTTTTTATAAGGCTGAATGAAGATCGTTTTAAGAAGAAGATGGTGATGGGCGTAGCGCAACACGGCGTAATAACCTGGAAATAAATCACTATAAGTCTAAAGCCAAGTTAATTTTTTTTTTAAATATATTTTTTATATTTTTCTTTATATCAAGCATCATTTCGATTCTGAGTGGTGGTCTATCACCAGGGCGATACTGATAGTACCTACCACCTTGGAATGTGGCGCAAATATTACTAGTAAGGTTCAACATACTTACATAATAAATTAACTTTAAATATTAATGCACATGAATTATCAGATGCATTGATGTACCTATTAAGCTGGTTTTGAAACAGCGATCTCTGGATTCGTAGTCAAAATGTAACCATTCATAGTTTATTCCCCTTTCTTTTGTTGTACAACTTGATGGTTATTTCTGTTATAAAAGTATTTAGTTATTAATTACCCCCAAAATAAATATCCAAACTCTTAATCATTAGAAATCCATAAATATTGGGGTTTTTGCAAACAACGAACACCCACTTTTCAACAACGCCATCAGGTAGGTACCCATCTAAACTCAACTACTAAAGAATCCATTTACGAGTAGTATGTATTTTCTTTTCTAGTGGGTAGGTACTATTATTTACAACTTACAACCCTTTGTTTATTTAGTTGGTTCAATAGATTAGGTAGGTACTTACGTCGATAAATTTCGAACTTCGCTACTGACAGGGTAAAATATTTTCTGTGGTGGTTATTTATTTATATATTGTAACTTGTAACTACTATTTGAATTTGAATGTCAGAAATCGAACTTAGAATTAATTCGACGCGTTGAAATATTTATAATTGGAAGGAATGCACTTGTTTCAATAACTTAAAAATGGTTATCGGCTGTCTCTTGAATAAATACACTCTCAACAAACTGAAAAGCTAATAAATATGTGGTACACGTAAAAATGCATTACAAAAATATGATTTGATTTAATATGTAACATACAATGTAGTTCCTGGTTTGTTTTTGTTAGTTCTGATATAAATAAAAATATTATAAAGATGTGCTAGTATAAAACGAATAGTTTTTTATAAGACGGAAGTATTTAAAATTTGCAATTTTCACAAATGTCAGCCCGTACTTTTGAGTGTGCTGGAGTGCTAATATTAAATAAAACATTATTTAATTATGTTGTTGAGCCAAAGACGATTTTAATTTTATTTTTACGAAAATTCATTTTTTTCATGAATATTTTCAGGAAGTCTGCACCGCCAAACTGAAAGTTTCTGAAAATCTTCATACAAAAAAGGAATTTACAAACACACAAAAATATCGTTTTGGACTCCAACATCAAAAACGTCGAATTTTTCATTCTTAGCTCTACATCAGTAAAGAGCGGCCACTTTCAGGCTGCAAGAAAGTAATTTTTACCAAGTAGGAAATGTGCTGAAAATGTTTAAAATTTTCGTCTCCTTTTACGATTTTATTATTAAAAAAAAAATGCTGTGGAGGTGTTGAGGTATTTAGTAGATAGGTACTATTTACGGCACCACAACATTCTTCACTCTAGGTTAATACCTACTTGATAAGGTGCATACAATAATAAAATGGTACCTTTGACGTCAGTGTACCTATTCGTGTAATATAATTTTATTGTGAATGCAAAATTCATTAGTGTTGTAATCTTCATAAAGGTTGATCCGCCCACCCCAGAATAATGCATCTAAGTGCTTCCGCCTCTTTCAAAACAACACGAGTCACACCGGAGATAAAACTGCATTCTTCTAAATTGCCCAAGATACAACTATAATAATACATAATCCGAAGAAAATCCTGCACGTCACCAAACACCTTCAAAAATATCCATTCGTCTCACGGACTTTCTTAATAAATTTCAAAGCCCCTTATCTCGGGCTTACTTTCACAAAGGTCGAATTGAAATTACCTACATTTTATTTTACCCACATCTCAATAAAAAAAATATTCCAAGCCTTTTTAATGTGTGAGTGCGCCTCTACCATCCCAAAGCTGTTCGAAAACTTTCTACAATATCTTGTTTACTCTGTCTCTTTTCTTCGTGAAGGTTTTATATAATTCCGTCTCTTTCAGGCTTGATTTTTCCCAAGGCATTGAGTAGAATCTACGTAGAATGTTGTGTAGTTTTGATCTGTTCATCAGTTTTTCAGTTGCGGTTTGTCCGCCGGTCGGTGCTGATGTTTCCACGCTCGTCGTTTGTTCAATTTTGTTTCTCTTTTGTTTGACCTTTTAATGATGTCAACCGCGTATTGTTTTCAAACAAAGTTTAGCTCAAATGAACAATAATTAAGTTGTTACAATATTGTCGCGTGCTAATATCCAATAATTGCGAACTTTAGTGTAATAAAATAGTGTCGATATAATATATTTTGTAGTGATCTATAATCTATTATAAATTGTATGTTTCCGAAGTGCTTTTGGTTTTAAAAGCAGATCTTGGATAACTGCACATTTTCTGGATATTTGAACAAGATGTAAGTCAACTATTGAAATATTATATTAAGTTTATACCTATATTATTATGTTCTTATGCAACAATAAAACGTAAATAATACACAGTATGTCTGTGTTATAATAAAACAATGATTAACATAATATTAACTTATTGTTTAAATTATTGCAAAAGCCTTTTAAATCAAAATGTCATGTATTTTAGTTCTGTAAATGTCAAAATAACAATTTTGGGTTAGGGCACCTCCCACTATTTTACAATCGTCAAATTATTCGTGATGGCAAATCAGCGAATGTTAAACGGTCGCGCCAGATATAATTTATTTATAATACTAATTAACTAATCAGTTCTTCTGTCTAAAATGTATATTTATTTTGAATTTCGAATCAGTCGTTATTATAACTGTGCTGCGCGAAACCATTTTATAATCAATATCTTAATAATTAAGTAATAGCAATTTTTTTATTAAAGAGAGTATACCTAATATACATTGTATGTAGGTCTATAGAACTCACTCAGGCATATTATTGAACCATTACCGTACGGTAATAATAACAGGTTTATTATTAAAGGCGCTAGTCATCGGTAAAATATAGTAACTATAGAATTAGCCTCACATAATAATCTAATTTCAATATAAAAAAACACCCCCTAAGAGTAATTTCATAATATGGAGAGTTGATGAAAACTTGTTGCACAATCTTCTAAAAACATACGCGAAACCAGCGGAGATCGTCAATATGTCAAAGGCGTATTTTTTTGCGTGACCTAGGCAGTTGTTTGCTAGAAATAAATTAATATTTTTATCAATTGTTATTTAAATCGACACGCCGCGCCGCCGCGTAATCGATAAAGTATACATTTTTATAAATATTCATATAGCTGATTACATTTATATTGATAAAGTCCGCGAGAGCCCCTACATAAAATGTTTCTAATTGCCTCAAATTCGTGCTTGAAAAATGATCTTCACAAGCACTGGGATGAACTTGCTGGAAGACAAATTTGCTCCGTGCTCACCATGGAACTATGTTGGTGCTGACCAACAAAAGGTAAAAAGCGATGCCTTTTCCGATCTTTTGAGATAATGTGCTTTCTTTTTGATACATGTTTTCTTAAACCATTAAATTTTGGTTTCGGTGTTAGTTTTAAGCTCCACACGCCCTGTCTACATTATACTTGGTCGATGGTGTTAGTGTTTGACTGGTAGATATACTGGATGTGAAGAACCAGAGATTTTGCAATATTAAAACGATCAAAGAAATATTTTAATGGTAGAGTAGTCGATATTTTTCAATAAGATAGTACCTAGTTTTTTGTATTCAGCACGGTATTATGTATTTGAAAGGAGGTAGCGAGCGCTCCCGATACCCCGGGGCAAAATCAACGGTCATGGCTTTATAAAAACTTCCTGCGTGGTGCAAAAAACAAACCTTTAATTATTTTCTCAGAAATTAGTAGTTAAATGTAAGTGACGGCAGTTTAAAATAGTCAAATATATTATAATAGCTTTCATTATTATTTTTAAACGTGCTAAGATTAGAATTATTTATGAATTGTCTAGTTAATACATTTGATTCCTTATGAATTGTATAGTTGACTATGACTGTGCCATATGTAAATAGTTGTGTTCACCCAGTAATTCAAAGGTGCAAATTTTATAATGCAAGAGCTCATCGTTGGAGAGTTTTTGATTCGCTCTTTCATTATGTTCAATAATGTTCAACAGTCGCATTGAAACGTACAAGTGCAATAAAAATGTTTCTCACTAATAGGTAATAATAAATTATTCCAGAAGGCATGCAGGGCTAGTGCAATGCAATGAATTCCATAAAAATCGAGAGTATCATCCCCAGCCTATTTTCCTAATTCTCTTCCCATTACCTTATTGTTAGTAAAATTCCTATATCTAACCAACATTAGCATAACAAACCCTCCTATGTATACAATATTATTTATTCTTTGTAAAAAAAGTTAGTTTGATATATAGGAACCAATTATGCATTTGATATTATGTTAGCTGCTAATATTAAAAAAAATAGAATTACTAGTTTTTTTCGTTGTTTGTTTTTGGGGTGTTATGCCGTGTTGTGCTACCTCCTTCTTTAGCCGACGTTTCGGACAGCGTTGCAGTGTCCATCATCAGGGCAGATCTATTTCCGTTAATGCTTTTGGCCGTGAAAATCTAAAAACGTATCAGAATTACTAGTGTTGTAGCGTTTTTTTTTCGAATATGTTTTTGTACGAAGATTTTCAGGAAATTTCAGTTTGGCCGCGTGCGCACATGGATTTCCTGAAATCTTCATGAAAAACCGAAATTTCGAATAATTTTTTTACTCGGCTAGGTACAACAACATCTATAATGCCATTAAAAAAATATTAGCACTCTAGCACACCAAAAGTCACAAGCCAGCACTGGCTAGCTGTTCTCAATCTTTTACACCGAAATCAGTTTAGTACTTAGGTATACTAATAATATACACACCACACACACAGGCTCTGCTTATTTATGGGGGTACATCAAACATATATATTATATAATTAATTACTGTATAAAATGTATTTATATTTTATGTATCTTTTTTGAATTACTATTAAAAAACATAATATAATATTTAATTGTATCATGTAATTGTATAAAATGTTGTCTTTATGTCCCTGCTGACAAACTACATAAGTAGTTTAGCGGGTTTAATTATGAATAAATAAATAAAGAATAAAAGGTTAGTAGTTGGGGACTCTGATAAAAAAAAATCCTTTTATCTGATGTAAAGATATTTGGGGGCGGAAATAGGGTGTCCAGATTCAGGCTACAAGATAAATATGACATGACGATAGTACGGCTTCCTGCCTCCTGCCCATCCTATCAGTTTCAGTTACAAAGGAAAGATCAAAGTCCTGAAAACCCTTCAGTTTGGATTTCCAATTTTCAGAGCTTAAAAATTTTTTCATTTTTTGTACCAAACAAAAGATTTTTATATGAAGCAGATCATATTTTTTGTATTGCTCCAATTCTTTTGGCAAGAATTGATGTAATATAACTAACCTAACCTGATTCAAGAATATTCTGAAACCTAACCGATGAAAGAAACCAGAAAATCTGTTAGTTTGTCACAAAACAAAAAAAAAACTAAAACAATGACTTCTGGCTTTATGAAATCTGCGGAGCGCTTTTCGCCTAGAATCTGTACTGCCATTTTTTTTTTTTTTAAAGATTTTGTTCAATTTTATTTATTCAATTGCTCAAAAATACATGTCATTTTTAATAATTTTTTATTATTCTATTGCAATGGTTCCCAATTAGAGATATGCGTATTGCGTACCCTCATGGGTACATATTTGCATGATGTGCACTTTTGTCCTATTTTACTTAAATAACACAAATAACAAATTTATTATTATTAAAATTGTTATACCATTAATAAGGATTAAGATTTTAAAGTTAATAAATGTCGAAAAACTAATTTATCATTTTGGCTACAAGGGGTACGCGACTTTAGGCTTTTTCTCGAAGGGGGTGCTCAGGAAAACTGGGAATCACTGTTTTATTGCATTATTGTACATTATTCCACTATTTGCTTTCATTTCTTGACACAACATAATAACATGCCCTAACACCGGGGTTGTAATAGAAGGTTGGTTTCGACCAGTTGAGTTCTGTCTGTTGTAACTTTATTTATGCAATATAGATATAATTGTATCTTACATAAGCCATACATTGCCATTGTGCCAATATTGATCCATTATATTACTCCATCGGGATGGAAACTTCGAAAATATGTTAGTAATTTACATGCAATGAGATTTCTAAGAAATTCAGTCACAGGAAGGCGATAGACAATAATATTAACACATACTAACAAAGAATCAAGCAATTTCATAAACAAAATTAATATTATAGTAGTGCATGTTTATTAGGTTGCTTAAAACATTACTTGCAGCTACTCAATCATTAATTATGCAATGCATTTTTTCAATGCAGCCTTCACAAGTTGCATTAGAAGTAATAACACGGTTTGTATTTATTTCCTGAATTGTACATGGAGGAAAAATTTTATTCGAAAAAACAATCATTTTAATAGTAAAAATGGTTAAAAACGGGACTGAAGTTCTTACGAACAAATTAACAGGGTTTCTATGTTTATTGGCGGGAACATATAAGAATAATTTGTTGGTATAGGTAGTTTCGAACGTATACCAACAAATTATTCTTACATTTTCCCGCCAAGAAACATTGAATGTGTTCGTAAGAACTTCAGTCCCATTTTTACTATTAAAATGATCGTTTTTTCGAATAACATTTTTCTCCGTGTATGGTTAAAAAATGAGAAGTATTTAAAAAGTATTATAAGTTATAAGTATACAACATTCCTGCTACAATTAGTAACACAAGTTTATTAAATTAATCCTTTTTTAATGTTTTTGCCTCACTGGTCACTGGTATAATATTATACAGTAGGCAAAAATGCAATGGTACATTTTGGGTACAAATATTAAAATGTTTTCTGAAATGAAATCAAAATAACTTTTCAACATTGTACAATAAAACAAATCCGAAAGGAGGTTTTCACTTTCAAGCCTGCTACTTAATTTAAAATACTTAAAAAATGCTAGATCATTCATTCATTGCAAGGGTCGCAGAATTTTATAATATTTCTAAGAGATCAAATTTTT
This sequence comes from Limnephilus auricula, assembly GCA_951813805.1. Taxonomy (NCBI): domain Eukaryota; kingdom Metazoa; phylum Arthropoda; class Insecta; order Trichoptera; family Limnephilidae; genus Limnephilus; species Limnephilus auricula. The sequence continues at coordinate 9,596,794 of OX638401.1, forward strand.
ATACCATTATTTTGCGGTCTAGTTTTCCGAGTAATGTTAAGACTACAGATTACTTCTGTAGAAAAAAACACGGATTATAAGTATGTATTTTAAATTTATTCACAATAAAACATTTCATGATGACTTGCACATTTTATTTCTACTCTAGCTGGAGACCTGTTGGATCGTCTTAAAGCATAGTGAACTAACTCACTTTTTGAAATTTCTGAGTTAGAGCTTGAAATGAGGGCTCCAAATTATATTCTAGCTCTGCAATAGAGAACTATATATGATTGGCCAAGACAGTATTTCTCTGATTGGTTCTCTCTGGCAGAGCTAGGTTATGGTTTGGAGCCCTCATTTCAAGCTCTAACTAAGATATTCCAACACTTCACAAAGCACTCTTCTTAGGGTGAATTGCCTATTCCATAAAAAAAAAAGATATTCCAAAAAGTGAGTTAGTTCACTATGGTTTCAGAGGATCCATTTTGATCCCAGTTCTTAGGTTCTGAAGGAACTGGCTTATTCCGTTTGCGAATTAGAAAGAAATAAAAATGTGTTCACATTTCATGCACTCTTAAAAACATTAATTCACGATTATCCATGCTCACAATGGCATCAGAAGTTGGAGGAATCAAAATGTAGTCCAAAATCTGAGTTTGAATTTTGTATTTTACATTTGTGTCCAACTAACTTACAAGTGAAAATGTTATTCCCGGTTAACTACCTATTCGCGCTTCATCGGAGGAAAGATATTATACATATTTATCCCACAGTTTATACCATAAATTAGATCATTTTTTACCGCTCTTAACCTTTTATACTTCACACATCCTGTTCACATTGGACGTTAAAAGCTCTAAGCTTAAATTACTATTGTATAGTATAAAACTAATTGTAGAGTTCAGAGATAGCTTAAAAATAAGCTGGCACTCTTACCACGACATTGTTTTCAATGCTAGAAGGATGGAAATATGAAGATATTGATATTGAGGGGTGAACCAGTGAAGCGATTGAAATTTTATGAAGCAGTAGGTACCTACCTATATTACGAACCTGAAATGCGATCCTCAATTCGTACTATTTCAATTGCAAAACAACGCACAATATTTTATTTATTTATTACGTTAGTTTATATTACATTCGTATATAAATTAATATGCACGAGGTAACATTTCATTTTATAAAATTATATTTTTACACTAAGCATAACAACTTTTTAAAAATACATAATTCTTCTTCGTTCTTCCGACTTTCAGGCATTTCATCATACATCTAAAGTCCTGTACACACATCGATCGTGTGACTGTACACATATTGATTGTATCGCTGTATGTCATAATTCAAATCCTCATTTAGTCAATCCTGATTGACAAAGTCAGTCATCAAATAATGACAGTTTGGCGTGATGATAGCCCACAAGCCACATGAGTACAATATAATTTACTGGCCGGAAAAAACTGGGATATATATACGCTAACGTCTGTCGTACACACTAAATATTTTTCGTCCGTTTTTGTTTTATGTGAATTCCGCATAAGAACCACAACTACCTACTCCCAACGTCTGGAGCCAGTAGGCCTAATGGGTATGTTGGGAGTATGGAGGTAGTTGGGAGGGTCAGGGGAAGGAGATGAAGGAGAGGATCTTGGGTCAGTGCCTGACTATCGAGATCTAGTCACCAAACACGTCCTAAGCTATTTTACGTGTCGTTTCGTTTCTGATTGGTGGTTATTCTTTCACCAGGGCTATTCTGAGAGTATCTTTCACTCTGTGAGCAGTTCTAGTTCTAGGCTTATCAAAATCACCTTCTCTTGGCAATGAAACACCTCTCCAATTGATAATAAAATTCAATTTCTTGCATTATTCTCAGGTGAAATGAGTCCAGCGATTGATACCGAAAAATATGCGACCCACTTTTCTGCATGGAATTTATTCTGAACGTGCTCTGGGAATTAATTTAAATGTCAAACAATTCGTGGCAACGCGGTTTGTCTGATAATAAATAATATAATATGTGTTTGTGGAATATTTTTGCATTAGAGTCATCTTTTAAACTCCACTCATTTTTACGCTAGACGTAAAATATTTAACTTTATAATATTACTCTTTTCGATTACTGGCTATAAAATACGATTTGCTCATTTGCAAACGTGGCACTTTAGATTCATGTAATGAATCACCGATTTACAATCCAATTCATGTAAGTAATAATATGTAGAATAAGCAATACTTCGTCAGTAGATTTTCTTAGTAATTTTCTTTAAAATGTCATGTATTCTAAAGGCGTTGTGTCTGATAGACCTTCCGACGTGTCGGTGTCACATAGTCACATCACATGAATCATCGAATCAAAATTCAAAGCAATAAAAATCATGTCTACACTACAAATATCAATTATTATTTACTACTACCAGTAAGAAGGACAAATAATGATTATACATCTTATTCATTGTTACAACCCGATTTCGCCCGGGATTTCTTAGGGCGTGTTGTTTCACAAAATTTGATTATTTATCAAATTTTATAGTGAATTTTCTAGTTCTATAATTGTTCTATTCAAATTTTGTAATCATTTAATTTATGAGAAATTACTGACCAATAACGACGATATAATAACGGAAATTGAATAGGACCTTTACAGAACTTGAAAATCAACTTTAAAATTTGATGAATTCTTAAAATTCTGTGAAAAATCTATAAGTAAATAATTGAACAACATGCAACACACATAACATTGGATAGTTAAACGTATATCACAAACCTCTAGCTCATGATGCAAATGGAACAGGTAGTTGAAAATAGTTGCAATGACTCAGAAATTTAATGATTCCATTAACGACCGTCCGTGGTCGAGTGGTAAGACACTTGACTCCCGATCGGAAGGTCGCGGGTTCGAACCCGGCGTGCGCAAATAAAATTTATTTTATTAATTTGTGTTATTTCACAATTAATTAATAAAATAATATATACTATATTTGCGGCACGTTCCAGAGTGGAAGATACTGTTAGTATCGCCCCGGTGTAAGACCACCATTCAGAATTGAAACGTTGCTTAATAATGGCTTTAGCCGTGTTTAGTGACTAGATCTGAATAGCCAGGTACTTTCCTACCTTCATCTTCCCAATCTCCTTCCTTTCCCCACTTTCCTTCAGCCTCACAACATACCCCAATTGGGGATGCCATAGTCTCACTGGCTCCAGACGGGAGCAGTTGGGACTCTTGTGAGGTATTCTCTATAAAAAAAAATGTTTTTTTTTTCTATTATATGAAAAAAATACACTTTGCAATACACCACTTTTATTTGAATTAACAAATAATGACAGTCAACCAGGTTTCGCTCAGCTCAAGCTTAATCATATGAAGATAATATAATAACAACTAATAACCCAAACCTGATTGGCTGTCGTTAGTTATTCAAATAAAAAGTGGTGTATTACAAAGTGTGTTTTTTCATTTAATATATAATGTCACACTCCAAAGTATTTACTTCCTTCAAAAGAAAAAGAAAATAAGTTTTTTCTGCTATAGATAAACACATTTTGCTTTGTAGATTTGATTCACAGTCGTTTAATCAAATGGGATTTTATGATTTGATTAGTCAGACATACTTCATCGTGAACTAAACTTAAATGAAATTTCCGCAACACTACCAAATTGCAAATATCCACGTAACGTATTTTTTAGATTAGCCATAAACATTGGACTTATTTTTGTTGATTCTGTATTTTCCAGGTCCATAAATCGGTCGAAATCATCTAACCATCAAAGGTCACTTTTTGTATCGTTCTGCATGATGGTGATCTGTCCTCTGCCACCATTCGATATGCAGACAAACAATTAGTTGTTCGCTGTTGTAGTTGACAATGAGTGCACTTCCTGTGCTCGGTCTATTCTATCTATTTGTGGATGTTTCCCATGTCATTTGGAGCACGTTATGTAATTTATCATATCCCTGCCAATTATTTCGGTGAATAATATGTACTGTTATGTTATTACGGTTAATTTAATAAAATACACTTGCATGTGTATTGGATTTGTTTGTACAATCCAGTGTTTACAAGTAAAAACAGTTAGGAAAAAGCAAAATCAAACAGATTGTAGTAAAAATATATGACAGGGGAAATTTGAAATGCTGTAAAAGACAATAATTCAGAATTGAGATATTAGTATGTCATTTTTCTCTGTTTTTTTAATCTCTTTTTATGTGCGTCGTCGAAATATTTCTAGGAAAAAAGTGCGTCTTTTACGACGAGCATTAGAGGATCTTTTTTTAAAGAAAAATTTAATAAAAATTAATTACTGAGAAAATTACAAAAAATGTTAGGTATTCTGAAAGATCTATTAATTGTTTTTTTTTTTATAATAAAAATTCGTAATTATGGGTCTATAAAAACAGGAGATATGAAAAAAATCAGAAAAAGATCGTGAACACGCGAAACTTAACTCTGGTCAAGCAGCAGCCCGGAATGACGAAGGTCGTGGGTTCGAGTCCCAGATGTGACCGTATCTTTTTCTGATTTTTCTGTTTCAGATTTTCGAATGAGTTTCGCTAATATTGTCCTCATTAATTCAAATATTATAATTTGAAGTTTTACCTATTAAGTTTAAAAAAAAATCCTTTCGGTCACCTGAACAATTAACATTTTGCCCTTTATAGCATTTCATATTTCCTCTTCCTTTACAGAATTTCATTGTAATTTTTGATTATTATTACAGATTACTATATAGGTGTAGAATATAAATCTTAAAATACTAGAAGTTATTTAAACTGTATCTCATTTCTAGATTTTGTCTATACTCATACTCTTGGTTATGGTCTTTAAACTTTTGTTAGTTAGTTGCTTGAACCTCCGTCACATTCGAAATACTCATCGAATTGGTACCTAATCAGTTTCATTTCGATTTTTTTAACATTTTTTGTCAGATTTGTAAGTTTTTTCAGTTATGTGATTTGATCAATCGTCAACTTTATTAGCCATCAAAATTTGATTTAAACCTGATGGGCCGAGCATCGGCGGATAACGGGTACTACTATTCGAAGTGGCAACAGTCAAAAAATCAAAATGGTGTTGTTGATGGCCTAATCGATTACATTGCCAAATACCAGATAATATTTCTAGAAATTTCCAGAAAACATCTATTCTGCATTTCAGGTTTTGTTTTATTGATTGTAGAAAGTTAATGTTTGGGTGATTGTTTATAATGTGGATTAAAATGTTTATGGATTAGTATAATTTTATTAAGTATCTGTGAATAATGATACAAGCACGCACGTTAAAAGTGTGAAAAAACCTGAACTAGAAATTCTTAATATATATTAGAATAAGATTCTCCTAACATGATGATTCGCCCAAGGAAAACGTGTGTCACGGATTCAGTTGACATTTATTTTTGTTCAAATAAAAAATAGCAAAAAACACACGTGTTTAAGTAGTGGTCAGAATGTCTTGTCCAAAAACTTATACAATCAACCAAATTAACCTTACTTACCTACAAAATGTGCAAATCCATTCACCGCCTAACTCACTTATTTTTTTACATTGTTGTGGAATTTGGGACTTCGGTGTACGACTTTAGTGTGAAAGTGGTCCAAATGCTTTGTTATGAGATGAATGACGGATTATCTTTTTTTTCTATTATTAAGTTTGCTTTTTGTAATCTTGCTTCGTCGCTTTATTTGGTCACGTACTAGAAGACAAAATATTTGGTGATGTTATTCGAGGTTTTGTATTTCCCATTTTTCTCCTCCAAACTGGTCCTATTTTTTTATCAACTGTATTTGAAGAAAATTTTATACGTGTGTACGTCTTGCTTTTTTAAAAACTGCATTGTCTAGTTTGTTTACTGAACGTGTGTAACCAGGCAATTTTAACGATTTTGAAGGGTCCTAGCTCCTAATAAAAGTAACTTGATAGCTAGTAGTCGATGACTGTATTATATTTAAAAAAATATTTGCACTACTGTCAAAATTATTTGTAAAAATATTTGCACTACTGTCATATTTTTTTGAAATGATATGTAAGATGGAAAGAATATCAAGCGAGCTGATAAACTAGTCATAATAGTGTTCTAGACGTTTCTGGTTCCCTACGAAGTAAGGTCAATTAAACCTTACTTACTTTGAATGAAATTCATCAAACCTTTCAAAAAGATACGTTTTTTAGATTTTCACGGCCAAAAGCATTTTCGTTGTTTGTTTTTGGGGTGTTATGCCGTGTTGTGCTACCTCCTTCTTTAGCCTTTTTTAGGCTTTCAAAAAGATATCGAATTTTTTTCTTGAACAGGAAATCTATTTGATTGGCCCGTCTGGGGCCTAGGAATTGTATAAATTGGCGACGTCAGTTTTCGTTGCAGTCGTGGCAATAAAAATTATTATTCTTATGGAAATTCTAATATGCATTATTTGACACCTACCTATTTAGAATTACAAACAAAATAAACGCAGCCATTTTTCTGAGCGATTCAACCCTGAATGTGATCAAAATAAAATTATCATATTAATCGCCTGATTCCGCAGACAGCTAGACATGAACCTACCTTTCTACTGGGAATTATTCAAGATAATAATATACCTACCAAATAAATCATTCACACTACTTGCCAATCGTTAATAATACCTACCTACTAATTAATATGTGTGTAGAATAGAAAGCGAAAACGCCGAAGGTGGTTCAACTTTTTACACGCTAAAAGATTTTTTTATAGATAGACATAAAAAATGAGAATTTCCATCAGCACGTGTGTTGAGAGGTAAACACTATTTTTCTATAAAAAATCTATTGCCTTTTAAAATTGGTGAAATTTTGACATCTACTACAAATTTAAATAATTTTCTATCTTATTTTTTCATTCTTGAAAATTATGCAGTCTTTTCCTAGGCCTTGAGAAATTTTGATTCGATCGTTGTTTAAAAAAGTCTACTTTACCTTTTTTACATAAACTCTACACAGGAGGCCTCATGAAAATGTTCCCTGATCCCTGTCGTCTTTGGGGATGCTGCTTGTAGGGTCTTTTTAGGAATAGAAGAAGAGGAAGTTCTGGGTATAAAAAAGATAGTAATCTGGGGATAAGTGTGTCTAGGAGTGACAGAAATATGAATCTTTTAATTTTTAAATTTCTTTTCTACAAAACGCCTTCCCGACCCTAACTGTCCCAAAACCTACTGATTTTTTTAAATGTTTTAATTTGAAAAAAAAAAACATCCAAAATATCACATACATTTTTTACTCCAAATAATGTCAGGAATCACTGGTTAAAAAGTAAGTCAACCCATGTATAGTAATCAATTTTTTTTATAACCACATTGATTTGACAAATACAATACAAAATATGGTCAACTACATGATTATATTTACGCGAGAGATTCTTCTCAAAGATCTCGTAAAAATAACACAGTCTTCACTTCAGCACACTTGTAAAAACAAATATTTACATGTTTTCTAGTAGAAGTCAAATATATTTATTATAATACGTTTACTTATGTCCGTAGCATTTTTATAATTTATTCTAATGAGCAAATGCCAGTTCTTTATTCTCATATTTTTATTTTTGCTTTCTTCTGTTTCAACTCCCGACTGATGTCCCGCAGATGTCTCGATATACCGCGAAGCCATTATTTACAAAAGCAAATTCTAAAACCCAACACACACACATGTGTCTGTTAGTCTTTTTGACGACTTACGACTAACTGGCTAAGAGCTCATTCACACTTCCGTTTTAAAAACGGAGGCGGGTTCCGTTTTTAAAAACGGAGCCCCACGGCACTATTCACACTTCCGTTTTAACGACGGATCCGTTTTAGCGACGGATCCGTTTTAACGACGGATCCGTTTTAACGACGGATCCGTTTTAGCGACGGATCCGTTTTAGCGACGGATCCGTTTTTAAAAACGGATCCTACTCTACGAAAACAAATAATTGTCAATTTAACCAAAACATTATAGGTAGATTATTTTGTAGGTACTTATGTAGGTTCATATTTAGGTACTTAGGTAGATACTTAGGTAGATTATTAGGTAGATACTTAGGTAGGTTCTCAGGTAGGTATTTTGGTAGGTTCTAAGATAGATAGGTATTTAGGTAGATAGAGTAGATAAGTAGAAAGGTACTAAGATAGGTACTTATGTGAATACTTAGGTAGATTATTTTGTAGGTACTTAGGTAGATACTTAGGTAGGTACTTAGGTAGGTACTTATGTAGATTCATATTTAGGTACTTAGGTACGTACTTAGGTAGGTTCTCAGGTAGAGAGGTATATAGGTAGATAGGTAGATAGGTCTTAGGTAGATAGGTACTTAGGTAGGTACTTAGTTAGGTACTTAGGTAGATACTTAGGTAGGTACTTAGGTAGGTTCACAGGTAGGTACTTAGGTAGATCCTTAGGTAGGTTCTCAAGTAGGTATTTTGGTAGGTTCTAAGGTAGATAGGTACTTAGATATGTACTTTTGTAGATACTTAGGTAGAATCTTTTGAAGTTACTTAGGTAGACTATTTTGTAAGTACTTGTGTAGGTTCGTATTTGGGTAATTAGGTAGGTACTTATGTAGATTCATATTTAGGTACTTAGGTAGATACTTAGGTACGTACTTAGGTAGGTTCTCAGGTAGATAGGTATTTAGGTAGATAGGTAGATAGGTACTTACGTAGATACTTAAGTAGATTATTTTGAAGGTACTTGTGTAGGATTGTATTTCGGTAATTAGGTAGGTACTTAGGTACTTATGTAGATACTTAGGTAGATTATTTTGAATATACTTGTGTAGGTTCGTATTTGGGTAATTAGGTAGGTACTTAGGTACTTATGTAGATACTTAGGTAGTTTATTTTGTAGGTACTGGTGTAGGTTTGTATTTGAGTACTTAGGTAGGTACTTAGGTACATTCTTAGGTACGTACTTAGGTAGGTTCTCAGGTAGGTACTTAGGTAGGTTCAAAGGTAGACAGGTATTTAGGTGGAGAGGTTCTTAGGTAGATAGGTACCTATGTAAATGGGTACTTATGTAGGTACTTAGTTAGGTACTTAGGTAGATCTTTAGGTAGATTCTCAAGTAGGTATTTTAATAGGTTCTAAGGTAGATAGGTACTTAGATAGGTACTTATTTAGATACTAGATAGGTAGATTATTTTGTAAGTACTTGTGTAGGTTCGAATTTGGGTACTTAGGTAGGTACTTATGTAGACACTTAGGTAGGTTCAAAGGTATTTAGGTAGATAGGTCTTAGGTAGACAGGTACTTATGTAAATAGGTACTTTTGTAGGTACTTAGTAAGGTACTAAGGTAGATACTTAGGTTGATACTTAGGTAGGTTCTCAGGTAGGTACATAGGTAGGTTCTAAGGTAGATATATATTTAGGTAGATAGATACTTACGTAGATAGGTTCTTAGATAGGAACTTATGTAGATACTTATGTAGATTATTTTGTATGTACCTGTGTAGGTTCGTATTTGAGTACTTATTTAGGTACTTACGTAGATACTTAGGTAGGTTCTCAAGTAGGTTTTTGGTAGGTTCTAAGATAGATAGGTACTTATGTAGATATTTAGGTAGATTATTTTGTAGTTACTAAGGAAGATTATTTTGTAGGTACTTGTTTGTCTAGGTTTGTATTTGGGTACTTGGGTAGGTACTTAGTTAGATAGTTAGGTAGGTTCTCAAGTAGGTATTTTGGTTGGTTCTAAGGTAGATAGGTACTTATGTAACTACTTAGGTAGATTATTTTTTTAATTACTTAGGTATATTATTTTGTAGGTACTTGTGTAGGTTCGTATTTGGGTACTTAGGTAGGTACGTAGGTAAATATTTAGGTACGTACTTAGGTAGATTCTCAGGTAGGTACTTAGTTAGGTTCAAAGATATGTATTTGGTTAGATAGGTATTTGAGTAGATAGGTTATTAGGTAGATAGGTACTTGTGTGAATAGGTACTTATGTATTTACTTAGTTAGGTACTTAGGTAAATACTTTTTTTTTAACATTAGGTCCACACAGGAGGCCCCGAGGAAAATAATTTCCCTCAGGGCCTATGTCATCTTTGGGGATGCTGTGTGGAGGGTATTTTTAAGGACAGGAAATTCTGAGAAGGAAAAAGGTATGAGGGTTGGGTAGGAATCTGGGGTTCAGTGTGTCCAGATCATCCGCCGCCAAGACCTAGATAATCCTTACCCCATAAACCCGGGCACCCCTGCTAAGTCACCAAACGTAGCGAACCACTTGGGGTGACCTATGGCAGAGGTGTTGGTTATCCAATAAATGGTTCCCAGGGCGGCGGTACCCATTCCCGGCTCCCAAATTGCAAATACTTAGGCAGGTACTTAGGTAGGTTCTCGGGTAGGTACTTAGGTAGAACCTTAGGTAGGTATTTTGGTAGGTTCTAAGGTAGATAGGTACTTAGGTATGTACTTTTGTAGGTACTTAGCAAGGTACTAACCCCTAAAAAAATTGGCGTATTTTGTCAGAGGCTAAAAATATTCCCGCTTTGCAATAAAATCCAAATAAATGGAACATTTGTTAACGTATTCGAAAACTAAAAACTGTTTTCGAAAGATGATGAAATAGGCTTTCAAATTTCTATATTAAAAATTACTATGTATTTTTTTTACTATAATTTTTTTTGCGAAAACTTTAAAAAGTTTTAAAAATGGCTCACTTTACTTTTTTTTCTAACTAAAATTACTGATAATGAAAAAAAATAAAACACATACTTATTTCATTAGATAAATGAATTATAAACCTTACTGTCACCTCACTTTTTTTCGTTTCATGTAAAAAAAAATCTTAAAAAATTCACAAAGTTCCATAATTTTTTTTCAAATTGCTATCGGAAACTTTGGTTTCAGAAAGGGTTAAATTTTAATTTTTTTGTGGTTTTCTTTTAGATTTGAATATATAGTTTGTTGTATTCTCTTTCCAATACCGTTTAGATCACATTTCTGACTATGATAGTAAGGGAAAAACAACGATTTCTGTGAGACCTATGTGAGCTGGGACAAATATGGTCTCCTGTGATTAAACGGGCTAAGGTAGATACTTAGGTTGATACTTAGGTAGGTTCTCAGGTAGGTACATAGGTAGGTTCTAAGGTAGATAGGTATTTAGGTCGATAGGTTCTTAGGTAGATAGGCACTTATGTAGATAGGTACTTATGTAGGAACTTAAGTAGGCACTTAGATAGATACTTGGGTAGGTACTTAGTTAGGTAATTAGGTAGATACTTAGGTAGGTACTTAGGTAGGTTCACAGGTAGGTACTTAGGTAAATCCTTAGGTAGGTTCTCAAGTATGTATTTTAATAGGTTCTAAGGTAGGTAGGTTCTTAGATATGTACTTATGTAGATACTTAGGTAGAAAATTTTGAAGTTACTTAGGTAGATTATTTTGTAAGTACTTGTGTAGGTTCTCAGGTAGGTACATAGGTAGGTTCTAAGGTAGATAGGTATTTAGGTAGATAGATTGTTAGGTAGATAGGCACTTATGTAGATAGGTACTTATGTAGGAACTTAGGTAGGCACTTAGATAGATACTTAGGTAAGTACTTTGGTAGATACTTGTGTAGGTTCATATTTAGGTACTTAGGTAGATACTTAGATAGGTGCTTAGGTAGGTTCTATAATTGGTAGTTCTCGTCCATTATTACAGTTTTAATTTATGAACTGAGGAATAGAAAAGCCAAAAATATTTGACAACCCCTCCGTGTGTTATTCTCTGCACAAAAAAAAAAAAAACTAGCGCCAAAGTTGTTTTTATTATTTTTATGAATAATTTTACAAGAACGAAAAAAAGTTAGTCAATGGATTGAGTCAAAAATAATCTTAGCCATAAAGGGGTATTTTTTAAAAGTTGTTTCTTGTATAACTTCAGATTTATGTAATGAAAAAACAAAATATTTAGTACTTTACGCTTATATTTTTTGTAACGTAATTAATAAATCTATCGTAATTCCAATAAATTTAAAAGGTAGGAAAAGTTTCAATGTATAAATAGCATATTTTTTCAAAATCATAATGTAAACCGATTCGTAGTAAAGAGAAATCTAAATAGTGATTTGGCGTATACCTTCATCAAAACAAACAGATGCGACCACGCAACTCTCCTGCTTGCTCGCGACTGGGAGCGTTCGGGCTGAGGAGCGGGGCGTGGCGGGTTTCGCCGGAGCTACGAGGCGGCAAGTGTGAACAGCTCCATGCAAACTTATGGGCGAGCGAGACACATCCGTTTTTACGACGGATGCGCTGCGCTGGCAATCTCTCCGACAATAAAAACGGATCCGTTTTTAAAACGGAGACGGACAAGTGTGAACAGCTCCATTCATTCACTACAGCCGCTAGGACATCCGTTTTTAAAACGGGACCCGCCTCCGTTTTTAAAACGGAAATGTGAACGCTCACTGAGAGCTCATTCACACTTCCGTTTTAAAAACGGAGGCGGGTTCCGTTTTTAAAAACGGAGCCCCACGGCACTATTCACACTTCCGTTTTAGCGGCGGATCCGTTTTAGCGACGGATCCGTTTTAGCGACGGATCCGTTTTTAAAAACGGATCCTACTCTACGAAAACAAATAATTGTCAATTCAACCAAAACATTATAGGTAGATTATTTTGTAGGTACTTATGTAGGTTCATATTTAGGTACTTAGGTAGATACTTAGGTAGATTATTAGGTAGATACTTAGGTAGGTTCTCAGGTAGGTATTTTGGTAGGTTCTAAGATAGATAGGTATTTAGGTAGATAGAGTAGATAAGTAGAAAGGTACTTAGATAGGTACTTATGTAGATACTTAGGTAGATTATTTTGTAGGTACTTAGGTAGATACTTAGGTAGGTACTTAGGTAGGTACTTATGTAGATTCATATTTAGGTACTTAGGTACGTACGTAGGTAGGTTCTCAGGTAGATAGGTAGATAGGTAGATAGGTCTTAGGTAGATAGGTACTTATGTAGATAGGTACTTAGGTAGGTACTTAGTTAGGTACTTAGGTAGATACTTAGGTAGGTACGTAGGTAGGTTCACAGGTAGGTACTTAGGTAGATCCTTAGGTAGGTTCTCAAGTAGGTATTTTGATAGGTTCTAAGGTAGATAGGTACTTAGATATGTACTTATGTAGATACTTAGGTAGAATCTTTTGAAGTTACTTAGATAGACTATTTTGTAAGTACTTGTGTAGGTTCGTATTTGGGTAATTAGGTAGGTACTTATGTAGATTCATATTTAGGTACTTAGGTAGATACTTAGGTACGTACTTAGGTAGGTTCTCAGGTAGATAGGTATTTAGGTAGATAGGTACTTATGTAGATACTTAGGTAGATTATTTTGAAGGTACTTGTGTAGGATCGTATTTCGGTAATTAGGTAGGTACTTAGGTACTTATGTAGATACTTAGGTAGATTATTTTGAATATACTTGTGTAGGTTCGTATTTGGGTAATTAGATAGGTACTTAGGTACTTATGTAGATACTTAGGTAGATTATTTTGTAGGTACTGGTGTAGGTTTGTATTTGAGTACTTAGGTAAATTCTTAGGTACGTACTTAGGTAGGTTCTCAGGTAGGTACTTAGGTAGGTTCAAAGGTAGACAGGTATTTAGGTAGAGAGGTTCTTAGGTAGATAGGTACCTATGTAAATGGGTACTTATGTAGGTACTTAGTTAGGTACTTAGGTAGATCCTTAGGTAGGTTCTCAAGTAGGTATTTTAATAGGTTCTAAGGTAGATAGGTACTTAGATAGGTACTTATTTAGATATTAGATACGTAGATTATTTTGTAAGTACTTGTGTAGGTTCGTATTTGGGTACTTAGGTAGGTACTTATGTAGACACTTAGGTACGTAATTAGGTAGGTTCTCAGGTAGGTACTTAGGAAGGTTCTCAGATAGGTACTTAAGTAGGTTCAAAGGTATTTAGGTAGATAGGTCTTAGGTAGACAGGTACTTATGTAAATAGGTACTTTTGTAGGTACTTATTACATAAGGTAGATACTTAGGTTGATACTTAGGTAGGTTCTCAGGTAGGTACATAGGTAGGTTCTAAGGTAGATAGATATTTAGGTAGATAGATACTTATGTAGATAGGTTCTTAGATAGGAACTTATGTAGATACTTAGGTAGATTATTTTGTATGTACCTGTGTAGGTTCGTATTTGAGTACTTAGTTAGGTACTTAGGTAGATACTTAGGTAAGTTCTCAAGTAGGTTTTTGGTAGGTTCTAAGATAGATAGGTACTTATGTAGATACTTAGGTAGATTATTTTGTAGTTACTAAGGAAGATTATTTTGTAGGTACTTGTGTAGGTTCGTATTTGAGTACTTGGGTAGGTACTTAGTTAGATAGTTAGGTAGGTTCTCAAGTAGGTATTTTGGTTGGTTCTAAGGTAGATAGGTACTTATGTAACTACTTAGGTAGATTATTTTTTTAATTACTTAGGTATATTATTTTGTAGGTACTTGTGTAGGTTCGTATTTGGGTACTTAGGTAGGTACGTAGGTAAATATTTAGGTACGTACTTAGGTAGGTTCTCAGGTAGGTACTTAGGTAGAACCTTAGGTAGGTATTTTGGTAGGTTCTAAGATAGATAGGTACTTAGATATGTACTTTTGTAGGTACTTAGTAAGGTACTAAGGTAGATACTTAGGTTGATACTTAGGTAGGTTAGGTAGATAGGTTGTTAGGTAGATATGCACTTATGTAGATAGGTACTTATGTAGGAACTTAGGTAGGCACTTAGATAGATACTTAGGTAGGTACTTTGGTAGATACTTGTGTAGGTTCATATTTAGGTACTTAGGTAGATACTTAGATAGGTGCTTAGGTAGGTTCTATAATTGGTAGTTCTCGTCCATTATTACAGTTTTAATTTATGAACTGAGGAATAGAAAATCTAAAAAAAATATTTTACTACCCCTCCGCGTGTTATTATCTGCACATGGAAAGTAGCACCAAAGTTGTTTTTATTATTTTTATGAATAATTTTACAAGAACGAAAAAAAGTTAGTCAATGGATTGAGTCAAAAATAATCTTAGCCATAAAGGGGTATTTTTTAAAAGTTGTTTCTTGTATAACTTCAGATTTATGTAATGAAAAAACAAAATATTTAGTACTTTACGCTTATATTTTTTGTAACGTAATTAATAAATCTATCGTAATTCCAATAAATTTAAAAGGTAGGAAAAGTTTCAATGTATAAATAGCATATTTTTTCAAAATCATAATGTAAACCGATTCGTAGTAAAGAGAAATCTAAATAGTGATTTGGCGTATACCTTCATCAAAACAAACAGATGCGACCACGCAACTCTCCTGCTTGCTCGCGACTGGGAGCGTTCGGGCTGAGGAGCGGGGCGTGGCGGGTTTCGCCGGAGCTACGAGGCGGCAAGTGTGAACAGCTCCATGCAAACTTATGGGCGAGCGAGACACATCCGTTTTTACGACGGATGCGCTGCGCTGGCAATCTCTCCGACAATAAAAACGGATCCGTTTTTAAAACGGAGACGGACAAGTGTGAACAGCTCCATTCATTCACTACAGCCGCTAGGACATCCGTTTTTAAAACGGGACCCGCCTCCGTTTTTAAAACGGAAATGTGAACGCTCACTGAGAGCTCATTCACACTTCCGTTTTAAAAACGGAGGCGGGTTCCGTTTTTAAAAACGGAGCCCCACGGCACTATTCACACTTCCGTTTTAGCGGCGGATCCGTTTTAGCGACGGATCCGTTTTAGCGACGGATCCGTTTTTAAAAACGGATCCTACTCTACGAAAACAAATAATTGTCAATTCAACCAAAACATTATAGGTAGATTATTTTGTAGGTACTTATGTAGGTTCATATTTAGGTACTTAGGTAGATACTTAGGTAGATTATTAGGTAGATACTTAGGTAGGTTCTCAGGTAGGTATTTTGGTAGGTTCTAAGATAGATAGGTATTTAGGTAGATAGAGTAGATAAGTAGAAAGGTACTTAGATAGGTACTTATGTAGATACTTAGGTAGATTATTTTGTAGGTACTTAGGTAGATACTTAGGTAGGTACTTAGGTAGGTACTTATGTAGATTCATATTTAGGTACTTAGGTACGTACGTAGGTAGGTTCTCAGGTAGATAGGTAGATAGGTAGATAGGTCTTAGGTAGATAGGTACTTATGTAGATAGGTACTTAGGTAGGTACTTAGTTAGGTACTTAGGTAGATACTTAGGTAGGTACGTAGGTAGGTTCACAGGTAGGTACTTAGGTAGATCCTTAGGTAGGTTCTCAAGTAGGTATTTTGATAGGTTCTAAGGTAGATAGGTACTTAGATATGTACTTATGTAGATACTTAGGTAGAATCTTTTGAAGTTACTTAGATAGACTATTTTGTAAGTACTTGTGTAGGTTCGTATTTGGGTAATTAGGTAGGTACTTATGTAGATTCATATTTAGGTACTTAGGTAGATACTTAGGTACGTACTTAGGTAGGTTCTCAGGTAGATAGGTATTTAGGTAGATAGGTACTTATGTAGATACTTAGGTAGATTATTTTGAAGGTACTTGTGTAGGATCGTATTTCGGTAATTAGGTAGGTACTTAGGTACTTATGTAGATACTTAGGTAGATTATTTTGAATATACTTGTGTAGGTTCGTATTTGGGTAATTAGATAGGTACTTAGGTACTTATGTAGATACTTAGGTAGATTATTTTGTAGGTACTGGTGTAGGTTTGTATTTGAGTACTTAGGTAAATTCTTAGGTACGTACTTAGGTAGGTTCTCAGGTAGGTACTTAGGTAGGTTCAAAGGTAGACAGGTATTTAGGTAGAGAGGTTCTTAGGTAGATAGGTACCTATGTAAATGGGTACTTATGTAGGTACTTAGTTAGGTACTTAGGTAGATCCTTAGGTAGGTTCTCAAGTAGGTATTTTAATAGGTTCTAAGGTAGATAGGTACTTAGATAGGTACTTATTTAGATATTAGATACGTAGATTATTTTGTAAGTACTTGTGTAGGTTCGTATTTGGGTACTTAGGTAGGTACTTATGTAGACACTTAGGTACGTAATTAGGTAGGTTCTCAGGTAGGTACTTAGGAAGGTTCTCAGATAGGTACTTAAGTAGGTTCAAAGGTATTTAGGTAGATAGGTCTTAGGTAGACAGGTACTTATGTAAATAGGTACTTTTGTAGGTACTTATTACATAAGGTAGATACTTAGGTTGATACTTAGGTAGGTTCTCAGGTAGGTACATAGGTAGGTTCTAAGGTAGATAGATATTTAGGTAGATAGATACTTATGTAGATAGGTTCTTAGATAGGAACTTATGTAGATACTTAGGTAGATTATTTTGTATGTACCTGTGTAGGTTCGTATTTGAGTACTTAGTTAGGTACTTAGGTAGATACTTAGGTAAGTTCTCAAGTAGGTTTTTGGTAGGTTCTAAGATAGATAGGTACTTATGTAGATACTTAGGTAGATTATTTTGTAGTTACTAAGGAAGATTATTTTGTAGGTACTTGTGTAGGTTCGTATTTGAGTACTTGGGTAGGTACTTAGTTAGATAGTTAGGTAGGTTCTCAAGTAGGTATTTTGGTTGGTTCTAAGGTAGATAGGTACTTATGTAACTACTTAGGTAGATTATTTTTTTAATTACTTAGGTATATTATTTTGTAGGTACTTGTGTAGGTTCGTATTTGGGTACTTAGGTAGGTACGTAGGTAAATATTTAGGTACGTACTTAGGTAGGTTCTCAGGTAGGTACTTAGGTAGAACCTTAGGTAGGTATTTTGGTAGGTTCTAAGATAGATAGGTACTTAGATATGTACTTTTGTAGGTACTTAGTAAGGTACTAAGGTAGATACTTAGGTTGATACTTAGGTAGGTTAGGTAGATAGGTTGTTAGGTAGATATGCACTTATGTAGATAGGTACTTATGTAGGAACTTAGGTAGGCACTTAGATAGATACTTAGGTAGGTACTTTGGTAGATACTTGTGTAGGTTCATATTTAGGTACTTAGGTAGATACTTAGATAGGTGCTTAGGTAGGTTCTATAATTGGTAGTTCTCGTCCATTATTACAGTTTTAATTTATGAACTGAGGAATAGAAAATCTAAAAAAAATATTTTACTACCCCTCCGCGTGTTATTATCTGCACATGGAAAGTAGCACCAAAGTTGTTTTTATTATTTTTATGAATAATTTTACAAGAACGAAAAAAAGTTAGTCAATGGATTGAGTCAAAAATAATCTTAGCCATAAAGGGGTATTTTTTAAAAGTTGTTTCTTGTATAACTTCAGATTTATGTAATGAAAAAACAAAATATTTAGTACTTTACGCTTATATTTTTTGTAACGTAATTAATAAATCTATCTTAATTCCAATAAATTTAAAAGGTAGGAAAAGTTTCAATGTATAAATAGCATATTTTTTCATATTCATAATGTAAACCGATTCGTAGTAAAGAGAAATCTAAATAGTGATTTGGCGTATACATTCATCAATACAAACAGATGCGACCACGCAACTCTCCTGCTTCCTCGCGACTGGTAGCGTTCGGGCTGGGGAGCGGGGCGTGGCGGGTTTCGCCGGAGCTACGAGGCGGCAAGTGTGAACAGCTCCATGCAAACCTATGGGCGAGCGAGACACATCCGTTTTTACGACGGATGCGCTGCGCTGGCAATCTCTCCGACAATAAAAACGGATCCGTTTTTAAAACGGAGACGGACAAGTGTGAACACCTCCATATAACCACTACAGCCGCTAGGACATCCGTTTTTAAAACGGGACCCGCCTCCGTTTTTAAAACGGAAATGTGAACGCTCAGTGACTGCTTCGTTCAGCCGGATTGGTAGCTTTATTATCTTGGTTGCAAATGCAGAGCGTTACGCATTTACGATTCAAAATATAGACATTCCACAAAACCAGACACCAAAAGGGAGATAACAAGCAATATTATTGTATTTTGCCATTATTACCTCCACAGAGGAGGTCCTGAGGGAAAAAATCCCTCAGGGCCAATGTCATCTTTGGGGATGCTGTGTGGAGGGTATTTTTAGGGAAAGAAAGGAGATGAAGTTCTGGGAATGAAAAAGGTATGATAAGTGGGTAAAAGTCTGGGGTTAATGGGTTCAGGAGTGACGAACGTATTGATCCATCCCTCCCATTGCGGTGCAAGGCGATGGGTCGAGAGAGTCCGGCTGGAGAGGTCCATAGATCTCCTCCAACCAGTCTCTCCCGATCCGACCCGCCACGCAGTAGGTGGGCAAGAGCATCCGGAACCACTAGACAAACCTCACCCCATGAACTTTGAATCTCATTTTGTATTGTTTTTAGCCAATTTAATAGATATTTCAAAGATCATCATAGGATTTGGGTTGATCTGTGAATTTAAGACACGTACCTGTGCAAATTTCATGATACCAGACTCACCGTTCGAAAGCTTTAGCGGGACTCGCGAACAAATTTTCTGATTTATTACTTTGCCACAGAGAGTTTCATTGTAACATCTATTTCTTTTACATGCATTATTTATGGCAATAATGGAGAAGATTCAACGGAGAATAGATTTTTCAGTTTACATTAATTGCATGTTCCTGAATAATTCTAGTCAGGAGTAAGATTCGCAAATTTCAGGATGCCGCAGCTCTCCGTTTGAGTGTTTTTAGTGGGAGGCACAGTTTTTACATATTGTTAGATAAGGTTTGCAATTTATCCTGTTTCGGTAAATTTGTGTTGGTACACATTGCTTTTAATTGAATCTAATGCTATTTGTAAACATTCAAAACTAATATAATTTATGTGATGTCATGATTTGTATAAATAATTGATATTTTAATAGGTATGTCCTAATAGTCCAAAAGTTACTAAGTATTTTCTCTGAGCAGTTGGACATTTAGCATAAGTAGGTAATTCAAGGGCGTAGGTACCTACTCGCAGATTCTAAAAAAATAATTACCTTTTTTAAAAGTGCCTTGAATCTAAATTTGTCATTACTCAAATGACTTCTGATTATAGCCGGTTAAAGATAATCATTATTTACCAACTAAATATTTACTGACAAATTAAAGTTTGGTCCATTGAAACAACGAACATTATTTATAAATAAATGGTAGTTGACGTTGACCAACCTTGCACGTCAAATTATTATCGGTGACTTTACTTCATAGTCTATCGTCACTCAAGGCTCTTAATTAGATAGAGTAAACTTAAAAATAACCTCTGAGAAAACTCACTACAGTATTTAAAGACCTTTTATGCACGTCATCTATGTTCGACCTTTTCCTTTTCACACATCTCGTATGAAAATGTAAAAGACAGAAGATATTAGAACAATGACGTCACCTACGACCTCTTCCAGGGACTAGTTTAGATTATTATTTATTTATATGCCAATAATCCGAATACAAGATATTTTTATAGCAAGATATTTTTATAGCAAGATATTTTTATAGCAAGATATTTTTATAGCAAGATATTTTTATAGCACACTCGCTCGATAACGATCGATAGGATAACTATCGTTAACTTCTCATCGTTCCCTAGCATGACTACAGATTGCCAATAAATAAGTGACATTTTTTTTAAAAACTTTTTAACTTAAGTGAGTTAAACCTCAAATTATAATATTTTAATTAATGAAGATAATATTAGCGAAAGTCATCTATTTATCTTACTCAAATGAATGATTCAAAGCTCCCTATACCTCGTGAACAATTTTCCGAGCTACAAATAATTTCAATATCTTTTCACCTGCGTTTACCGCAATGATTTGGACACCAATTTTTCCAATCATTTCCTTACTTTGTGTCTATTTTATCTATATTTTAATTTAACCTACCTAGCCTACATATTTCCAGGAGTTGTGATTTGTTTATAAAACAGTTTATGTTTATTATAAAATTACCGTTTTCTGCAAGGAAACGTTGAATATTAAATATATTCAATAAATTGTTAATATCTTACCTGGAAAAGGTGTTTTGATTATGAATCGATATTAATTGATACCTTATGGTCTTTTGTCTACGTTTTACATAAGTAATGTACATACCTACAGTACTTATAAATAACCTTCACAATATTCTTCGATGTGTTTTATTCTTCACAAAATAGCTGTTCATTTATTTAATAATGTACAACATTATTTATTTGCTCCATCCAATACATATGATATATTAATCTCGTGTTTCAATTCTCTATGAGAATGCAGGTTCTGATTGACTGCTATCAATAACTGTGGTCAAATGAAACCAACAACGCAATTATTATAATATGGACACTATCTATTCATATTATTTTATACACTGAAGGTTTCTTCCATGATGCATACCTACATATTTCTAATGCCCGTTTACCAGTTGATTTTAAGCCCGGCTTGGTTGGAATGTCACTTCACGGCTTGTACACGGAGAAAAATGTTATTCTAAAATATGATCATTTTATTCGTAAAAACGGTTAAAAACGGGACTGAAGTTCTTACGAACAAATTAACAGGGTTTCCATGTTTATTGGTGGGAAAATATAAGAATAATTTGTTGGTATACGTACTTTCGTACGTATTCTTATTCAAATTATTCTTACATATTCCCACCAATAAACATTGAAACCCTGTTAATAATTTGTTCGTAAGTACTTCAGTCCCGTTTTTATGAATAAAATGATCGTATTTTTGAATAACATTTTTCTCGGTGTAACATTTTTCGTATATAGTTCGCATGCCTAGATCTCACTAGTATTACACGGCTTGTCTATGATTTTAGTGGAGGAACGTGTTTCTTTTTCTTTGAAAAACCAAACTACTGACAACGTGAGTGCAATCTTTGCATTCTACTCTCATCGAGAGAACGTGATCTTTGAAAATGTTTACGACAGTTTTTTTCGTGAACCTAAAATACTTTTTTCACTGCAATTTTCACTGCGAGGACACTAATTTGAAATAGTATTTGTTTGCCGGAGTCATGTATTATTAATGAAATTAACCGCTGAATACAAACTGTCCTGACATTGAAACTTTTAAAATCCTATATCAGACTATTTTAGACTCATTCCTCTTCGCTCGATGAATATAACAGTCCATACTTATAAAATTAGGCAATTTACGTAAATTTCGGTGGGAAGAATGCAAAAGTATTTACTTAGATGTCAGATTTAGCATGTGACTGCCAGCGCCTCGGCGTCTAAAATATGAACTATTCTGCGGCTTATCAAGGCTTGAGAGCAGATTTAACCTGCTTAAATTCGAGGAATGTCGTACACATCGAGGATACGAACTTAAGTCCAGGAGTCTATGGTACCTATCTATATTAATATTATAAATGTTTATAAAGAATAGTTTGTTAAACTGATATCGAATGTTGTATTTTCTAGGAGTATTATGTTCAACCACAAGTTTGTAATTAATAGTTGTTCTAGTAGTGACCTTGTGCATACCAAACCTGATTGTTAATTCCATGCAAAAAATATGGTTTATTACTCGCTTTAAACGAATCAGCGAATAGTTAGATAATAATTATTTTAGATCCTTTTTACCAATCTTGATACATAATTATATTATGATGTAATAAAGAATTATTTTAATAAGTGTTTGACCTTGTCAGCCTTGTCACTTGTCACTAAAACAGCCGAGTTGAGTGAGTTCTCTCTGTGAAGCGGGCGACAAACGCGAAGTTGACATCAAAAAGATACTGCGTTATAAGTATCTTTTCTACCGACACACTACGTTATAAAATATTCCTTCCTACGGCAGGAGAAGGGGTCAGTTGAAATCGGAAGCGGTCGAGAGAATATCATTTCTTTGTACTGGATATGTTAACTTGACAGCTCCGTGCATGCTCCGTGTATTAAAAATGACCCCCTCTCCTTTTTACGGTAGAGAGGGGGTTGCATAACTTTTCTGATATCGCCACTGTAGCGAAAACGAAAAATAATTCCGATTAGCGAAGATTCTAACCGCGATCACAGCGCATCATCTTTTTACGTCTGGCGGGTCTCATGGGATTGTATGGCGAGCGCTATTGTGTTATAAATAACTTTTTGATGTGAGCTGCGAGTCTGTCGCTACCTTAACTCTAATGCGACTATATAGTCCAGGCAACGAAGCAAAAATAGCGGGAATAATTCATGTAGAAGCCAATTTTGGCACAATCGTAGAGGAAGGTGTCCTTAACAACATACTAAAAGTACCCGGGGGTGGGGGTGGAGCTAAGGGTGGGGGGGGACTCTAACGGCCGCTGTTCCCAATCCTACTAATCAATTACTAAGCCAAAATTTTGCCTTAGTATTTGATTAGTGCACAACTACGCTTTTTCCAACACACAAGTATCGCTTAAGCATTTATCTTAACCTAAGGAAGCCGGACTAGTGGATTAAACTCGTTCCGGCCGCCTCAGTTTTGGACTAGTTCTTAAAAGTGTCAACAGAGTAGAAAAAATACCGCGAACACAATGTATGGTCAATGAAATATCACTTTGACAGAAGACACAGTTTCGCGCTCATTTCACTTCTATTGTATTGCGTTTATCAATTATCATTTTAATTAATATGGATTGAGAAGTTCGGATGCGTGCGGAGCAGAGACGAAAAACGGTTAATTTATGCGAAAAACTATGTCGTTTTTGAATATTCGCCAAGCCAAGTGTCGAGTCCAGTACCTACGGTCAAGCTGACACTTTATTTTATATACGTTTGTTTAAAAAAATATAAAATGTCAGTTTATGGATAAAAATATTTAAAATAAATTACGTGTATTAATAATAAATCCAACAATTAACTCTATAATATTAATTTAACTTCGAAAGTTCTTACTTTGATGTCATTTTATTGTCTATGAAAGTGGGCGAGGCCAGATAACATAAGATGTTTGGGGACAACATAAATCGAGCGCTACCCTACAAAATGCTTGGCTGATAGCGGCCTCAGATGAATCGATGTAAAAGTTAGAAACAGCGGCCGTAAAGGTACCTTTTTTCAGTTTTTCGTTAATAACTCGAAAACTACTGCCTTTACCGAAAAAATGTATAAGTACTAAATTATCTACATAAAATTCTCTACAAAAGAAGTTCTATAAACTTTTTGGCTGGGATCAATGTTTAAGGAGATATGGAGGGGGAAAAGTAAAATTTAAAAAAAAAATACAGTTTTTATTGTTAAAAGTGAAATGTTTATTGTTAAAAATGAAATGTTTATTGTTAAAAATGAAATGTTTATTATTAAAAATTAAATAATTTGTGTTGAAGGATGTATTTTGAACATTAATCGTCGAAATCTAAACTTGCATCGTCACCAATGCTGTCTTCAAACGGGGGCTGCGTTCGTAAATGAGCCAAGGCAGCCGCAGGCAATCCCTGCTTTGCGGCAACCGCAGCGCATCCCACACCCAGTCGTGCATCGGCAAAAGATCATGTTAAAAACGGAATCGGGTGCCACAGGATCGTTTGTGTTAACTGGGTTCAGTATCCCATCTTCTCTCTTGACCCAACCCCTTTGGATGGGTTGCCGAGCCACTGTTGTATCTGTAAGAAAGTAATGAGATCAACGTAGGTATTCATCACAGATTAATATTTGTTATTTAAAGGAAGCAGTATTTAAAACTATAAGTAAATGGATTTACCTGTAGATATACTCTGAACGAGTGTTGTTTTGAATCTCCTCTGGTGGGAGGAAGAGTGGCCATGTCTGATTTGGGCTTAGTTGACACTTTCAAAAATGCGAGTACCGATGTTCGTTCAGGTTGTCTTGATGAGCAGGTGCTTTGTATGTATACAGCCAAAAAAGCTTCTCGCAAGCCTGATCAATATCTTCAGGTGATGCTGAGGCATCTGTGAATGTTGCTGAAATGTTTTGGGTGAGACAAAGATTTTCTGTAAAGAGCTTAGCGATTCCCACTTTACTCTTTCCATGTATCGCCGAGGTGGTGTCGCATTCGGAGAAGCTATGGAGAAGGATAATCGTTTTGGCGATTGGAAGCTATTGAAGTTGTCGCACCGAAAATAAGTTGATTTCCACATTCCCACGGCCTGGCTTCCTGAAGTACAAATTGATCGATGGTGGTGCCAATCCAATGAGGAGAACAATCAAGTCCACATCCCCAACTAACTTGTTGAACTGTGATGGTCATGTTCTCATGAAAGTTGATGTCAACAGAAGTTTTGTGAGCCTTCTTCGTTTCTGCTCTGCTCGTTTTGTGCTGTTGACATCACCATAACCATTAAAAACCATCGTACAATTTTTACCGCAATGTTTATGTACATAGGCAATGTACTGATGGCAAATTGAAAAAATGTAGGAAAACTGTTTCCATTTCAGGCGGTGGAGAAGGAAACCACCATCTACCACATTGGTGCTCTGAGTGATATCGAGAGTTGTGTTGTCCTTTACTGGCAAAACATCGTAGAGGGATGATTGTTTTCCTTTTCGCATTCCGCCCTAGCTGAACAGAGCCAGGAAGTACGAGTGTAATTCAAATGTTAAAAGCTCTAGTACATCTTTGTCGTTCTTTTTTGCTATGACAGTTCATTGGAAATTTTGTCGGAGGGTTAACCGGTGGGGCACATAAGCTTGTTTTCACGATAATTTAACGTAGGTAGACATAGGAATGACGTATGCCCCGGACCTGAGTTATTTAGTAACTTTTGCACCATTGATTTAAATGGTGCTGCTCATACTGGCTTTTGACAAAACCATATTCTCTATAGATTGCTTCATGTCATCAAATTTGCTGCCAATGAAACGTTGCATAGTTTTGGTTCCAATATCCAGGGCTTTGTGGCAGTTTATTTTGGAATTCGACATTCGAATTGGAGACAGCGACATTAGCGAATCCAAATTTGGAAAAGGGGGATGGTCATTGAACCATTCGTGAATCTTAGCTCGATCTCGTGAATCTCTCGTTTGCCGTGATACCCGGAAATCAAAGTGCTGCTCTCCAGTTGCCAAAACCACTTCAGCGAAATCCTCCAATGACGTGCAGATGGCGGTACCTCCTGGTGATCCACAAAGCCATTTAGCAAGTAAAGAATCAGTAATTCCTCTTCCTCGGGTCAGGCTAGCGATGGGCACAATCGATGAATAATCGATGATTTACTCGATCTTTTTTACCATCGAATGATTTCGATTCATTTCCATAGAAAAATCGATTCTCGCTTCTCGATGTCAAATTCATTCGAATGCACAGTCCGAGAGAATCGGTTTGAAACGTCATCGAACTTGGAATCGATTCTCGCTTCTCGATGTCAAAATTCTTTCGAATGCACGGCCGAGAGAATCGGTTTGAAACGTCATCGAACTTGAAATCGATTCTCGCTTCTCGATGTCAGAATCCATTCGAATGCACAGTCCGAGACAATCGGTTTTAAACGTCATCGAACTTGGAATCGATTCTTGCTTCTCGATGTCAGAATTCGAATGCATAGTCTTGAAACGTCATCGAAAGTGATTTTGCTTGAGAAACGAAATATTTTATAGGTACATGTTATAATCAACCTGATGTGTGAATTTTAAATGATGAATGAATACTTTTAGGTAACGTTTTACGTTTTCAGTATAGTTTATACGTAAATCTAGTAATAGTGATAGTGAAAGCTTTCAACAATTTAAAAATGTTTATTATGAGGTTATGTATTATCAATTTGGGTATTGTATATTTAATTTAAAATAAAACAATAACTTAGTATATACCATTTTTATATTTAATACCGACCGGGTTTCGCTAAAACCGTAGTTTCTTCAGGGCAGTAAATAATACTCTGCAAGTCAGCAAGTAATATGTTTTCATATGGACGAATCTGCTTTATATGACCAAATATATTTAATTTATTTGAAATTAACAGGTGTTTCTTAGTTTGTAATAAAAATGAAACGATTTCTATAGAAAGAAAACTTTATCTGTTAATAATTGCATACGAAAAAGTATCCATAACCTACATGTTATTTAGAGGTTATTTTTTAACAAAAACAACATAAAATTATTATCTTCGTATTAAACACAGACACACTGTCAATATTATTAATGGGAATTTGTACCTACCGGCTAAACTAAATATCTTATTAGTAATTTTATTGTTATGAGATGCCCACATATTTGAAATTCGTGGAAAAAATGAATAACACTAATGTTGCCATCAAACAAAAAGGAATTTGCCAATTTGCCATTGCCAGGAAAGAAAAACGGTGATTGAAATGTTGTTGCAGTACTTACTTACTAATGTTGCGTTATTTAAACATGTTTTTAGATATTGTTTATGCACAAAAATGTCATACAATTATTGATATATTATTAAACATACATAAATATTTTTATGGAAATTTTTACCAACGGGCTAAACTAAGTAGCTTAACAATAATTGTTATGTTGTGAAATGCATACCAAAAAACAACAAATAAAATGACAACAAACAATAAGCGTTGCCATACATGATGCACCATAATAATTTTCGGCTTCCTACCCCCCCCCCCCCCCCCCCCCCCCCTCCCCCCTGTCACAGACAAAAATTCTGCCCCTGACCGTGGCTATTGCTCCCAAACTCCGAGCAAAAAATCGATTAATCATTCGATCATTATGATGTCTCGATTAAAAAAAATCGATTATATAAAAGTTTCGATCATTCCCATCGCTAGGTCAGGCCATCTGAACTTTTCATAGAGCGAATAAGTGTTTGTTCTATGACCATATGCGACCAAACAGCTGCCCAAGGTGTACCTGTGCGATTAATAGGGAAGTACCCCTTTTCTGCAAACTCCTTTTACGCCTCCGGATGGCTAACTTTCAGTTGTATCATATCTTGCTCGTAGAGATGGGCACATTTTGCTTACTGGAAGTGCCCACTTGCATGGAAGAATGAGGTCATCTGTTGTACACACCCCAAGTGGTCGTCCCAAACACCACAACGCTCAGAATCAATGAACTTCTTCATCAGGGTAACCACGTGGAAGTACTGAACCCACAAAGCAGCGGTGGGCCCATTATCCTAAAGGGATTCCATATGATTCTGAATTTTCGTCAAAGCTGACACCTAGGAAGCATTCTCTTCAACTTTGTCTGGAGTAAGTTCCTCCATGTTGGTCAGCATTGTAAGTTGGTAGGACTGGTGAGGGAGGGGAGCCCAGACATTACAACAATTATGACCAAATTTTATGGTCAAGATACATCCTTAAACACTGATTATTTCATTTTTAACAATAAAAATTTCGTTTTTAACAATGGAAACGGATTTTTTTTGTTTATTTTACTTTCCCCCCCTCCATATCTCCTTAAGCATTGATCCTAGCAAAAAAGTGTATGGAACTTTTTTTGTAGAGAATTTTATGTAGATAATTTAGTACATACACATTTTTTCGGTAGAGGCAGTAGTTTTCGAGTTATTAACGAAACACTGAAAAAAGGTACCTTTGGAGCCCCCCCCCACCGTTAGCTCCACCCCCACCCCCGGGTACTTTTAGTATGTTGTTCAGGACACCTTCCTCTACGATTGTGCCAAAATTGGCTTCTACATGAATTATTCCCGCTATTCGTTGTTTTTTGGTCTTCGTTGCCTGGACTAATAATTCTTTCAATTGAAACACTGACTTTTTCCCCCTTTTTCTATTTGGTTAAGTTTAATTTGCCAATCGAACAAAAAGATCGCGAACTAGCTCAAAGATCAGATACGTTTTTAGATTTTCACGGCCAAAAGCATTTTCGTTGTTTGTTTTTGGGGTGTTATGCCGTGTTGTGCTACCTCCTTCTTTAGCCGACGTTTCGGACAGCGTTGCAGTGTCCATCATCAGGGCAGATCCGGCAGATCACATCGACGGATCTACCGGATCTGCCCTGATGATGGACACTGCAACGCTGTCCGAAACGTCGGCTAAAGAAGGAGGTAGCACAACACGGCATAACACCCCAAAAACAAACAACGAAAATAGCTCAAAGATGTTCTAATGTTTATAATTTTTAGATTAGAATGTATGAAATATGCCAAAATCAGCCCCAACTAAACAGAAAATCAATTTGCATCTAATTATTTACATTATTTCTAATTTTTAAACTTTTAATTTTTAGTGGATTTCCATTTTAATATGACTTTTTATGGTTTAAAACTTAAAACACATTTATGACTATAACGTTCTTCCACTTTATTATTTATGGGCGTTTAGGTTACCGCCTGACACGTTGCCAGGTTATTTTGTAGCTTTGTAAAGAGCCCTCCATTCTTTACAAAAATGGCGCAATATTCATATTAAGTTGATCAAACCTTGGTCAAACATCATATTAGGTACTATGAAACCCCAAATATTGGTATAATATTTTAGATTAAGTGAAGTCTGAAATGGTTTATTTTATGTTGGTTAAAAATCTTGTAAACGCTTTGACTTCGCACTGTTTACATAACCAGTTAGGCAAATTCTCGGTATTAACGGGAAAACCTGATTTAAAAAAGAAAGCCTAAATTTAGAAAAAGTAAAATCCAAATTTAAAAATGTGTAATCTTTATGTGGGGGCTTTTAGGGGGGGAAAAAGCACTATTATGATTTATTTTTGGGGTATCATGCCGTGACGCGCTCCCTACTTTAGCCAAGTTTC
Source organism: Limnephilus auricula (assembly GCA_951813805.1). NCBI lineage: Eukaryota > Metazoa > Arthropoda > Insecta > Trichoptera > Limnephilidae > Limnephilus > Limnephilus auricula. The sequence continues at coordinate 9,626,289 of OX638401.1, forward strand.
GGGCATTCGTGTAATCATTGTTTAAAGTAGGAGGTATCGGAGAAAAAGTGCGTAATATAATAAAAGGCGTATTCTATTTTTAGTTGACATTTTAAAATCAAAAACAATAGGTTTTGAATACACACGTAGGTTCTGAGACCCAAGAATTTCCAGTTTAATCCATATTTTATTTTGCTAATAAAATACGTTTAACTTTAATACCTTACTAAATGGAATCCAGGTATGTTGAAGACATTATCTTGAAATACGATTGCATTTAAACCGCCCCCGCCCAGGCAGATTAGCGCCTTCCACAGCCGCCCACGGAATGCATTTTTCCGAGAATGCGCTCAAAGTGCATTAGTCCTAGAACTCGACATAAAACGCTCGCAATTTCAGGAATAATTATTATTGATGCATTTTAACGCAGTTTAGACTTCCTCTAACCGAACTTTCAAAGAACGTAATGGGGCTGACTTAGTACCACATTATTAATGATCAAGAGTTTATTTCCTTACTTAGAAATTAGCCTTTTCATCTCAAGTCTTGGAAACCACAGATTTTTAAACGTAACTTTAAGAAAACGATTTATTAGGAATTAGCTAAGCGCAATTATTTTTAATAATAATAAGTGGATAAATTGTAAAGCGCCGTTTTTGTGAAAAATCACCTCAACGGCGCTGTACTATTATGATTTCTCTGACAAAACCTGGCAGGTCATTCAAAACCTTTTCGGTTAAAAATCCTTGGAGAAGATACGATGTTGCACGCGGAGGACGGCATATTAAAAACAATAAACATTGCACGATTTTACATTTGCTACCCCCATTGCTGTCGATATTACAATTATGAGAAGATTAATAAATGCCAATAAAAGTATTAGCATTTATTTTGAAAGACTGGAGAATTTAGTACTCTTTAAAACTGGAGATTTTTATGAAATGACCTTAAAAAGCTTACAAGTTGCACCTTGCTAATTTTTTTTACCCAATTGGTTATTTACAATTTCGCGGGCTGTGGAGACGAAGGTGAAAGGTTTTTGACTTTATGGATCCGACTGTCTGAAAAGGTGATCGAAAAAGTTTTATTATTTAGGTTACTTTATTAATTCTGATACCAAAGCTAAAACCCTCAAATAGTTAACTAACCTGTCACCTTAAAACTGATAACAGCCTTTTCTGCGTGTTTTTTATCCAACGCAACTATTTTTTTAGATCAGAACATCATTTCCGTCATCAGTTGTAAAGCTTATAAATATAAATTCAACATCATTGACTCTGGTAAACTTGACAGACAAAACTGTAATGTCTATTTATTAAATACACTGGGCATCGTGTGAATAAAATCTCTAATTTCATCTCCTACAAATACTTTTTACTGGTATTCAGACGATCCAGAGCCACAAGCAACATAGGTCGATACCACATTTGCCTTTGATAGTATCAGAATTTTGTCATGTTTACTACATGGAAACTAATGCAAGAAGTTGGCATAATTAATCCAGTTTCTGCACAAACAAGAACTTACGCATGGGCTGCCTTTACATAATATTATCTGCTTGTAAAAATGTTAATTCGTCGTTTGAATGCGCGATTAAATTAATTAATGTGCCATTGATAGATTCCTACATAGCTATTCATTCCATTCACACGTAAAAATCTCTTTCTTTTCGAGCAGGAAGTGTGTTTATTGAAAACAACCACTCGGGTTCTAGAAATCTGAATTTACGAAGAGAATTATCAGCTAATAATGCTACGCATTATTATACGATAATATTGAATCAACTGACGATGTCATTGTATGAAATTTAGTCTTCCTTTCAAATATTTTTTTTATCAATTCTTTTAAATCAAACTTTGAATTCTCAATTGTCCTGAAAGAATCCAGTTTAAGCTCTGCTGGATGATATTTAAGTTTCTTAATGGAATGGCTCCGGCTTACTTATTGGAATTGTGTATTCCAGAAAATTCCAATTCTATGCGTCGGCAGCGTCATCAACTATCGGAAAATTGAAGGAACCAAAGCGTACACAAGATACTAAAGGCTCCGTCAAACAGGAGGCGTACTTACGCGCGTCAAGGCGTTAAAACGTCCCGGACGTATAACGCTATGTTGTGTTGTACTGAACATGTCTAAACCGGTCAAACAGAGCGAGCGTGTAGCAATACGCGAAACTCTGCCGCCGCGGCAGAACGCCACGTTGTATTTTTGTTACAAAATTTCCTTTGACGCCGGGAGTTCTTGCTTGACTGTGGTAAAAATGGTTGCTGAAAAGTTAATTGAATGTGTCCGAAAACATCCTTGTTTGTATGACACTAGGAACAGTGCATTTGTGGTGCATTTGCTTATTTGGTGTTGCAGAAGTGAATGCAATTCTTCGAAGCACTCTCGTGACATTGAAAGAAGCGATCTTCATGTGATGAAAAATCCCGGAATAAACGATGATATTCTCCAAATTCTTTCCTCTTCTTATTAATATCATGCACCCATATTCTATTACTACGGAAACATGATAATGCACACATCAGTAACAACTTATCTTCATCTGAATCGCTGGACATCGTGGCGAAGACCGACTGACAGTTACTGACGCCGAACGCGCTGGCTTGCGCGTCGAAGCCGTTCAAATAGAAAGTACGCGACGTTACGCTGACGCCTTGACGCGCGGTAAGTACGCCTTCTGTTTGACGGAGCCTTAAGTTCGGTAAGCGTGCTTTCAGAGTAACTCGGCGGAATTTAGAGGTAAACTTAAAACTCACCTTTTCAGGTGGCTCGTATCCATAGTCAAAGCCTTTCACCTTCATCTTCACATCCCGCGAAATTGTAAATAACCAATTGAGTGTAAAAGTAAGCAAATAAGAAGTTGTAAGCTTTTTAAGGTCATTTCATAAAAAAAATTCCAGTTCCAAGTTCTCCAGTCTTTCAAAATAAATATCTGCTTTTGACACAAATCTTCTCATAAATGTAATATCAACAGTAATGTGGTAGCAAATGTAAAATTATACCATATGCAGTGTTTTAAATATAATGTCCTCCGCGTAAAACGTCGTATCTTCTCCAAGCATAAACTTTTGAATAAAAGTGTGTGTATGAAAAGTGACCCGCCAGTTAATTATGTTTTCTGTATGCATATGCATTTGTAAATAATAAAATTAGATATGTTAAAGTTAAAACCCGTTTTTAGTTATAACGCGTTTTCTCTAGTTAAAACTAGTTTTTACTAACTGTGTATACCAGAGAATACGCGTTGTAACTAAGAACGGGTTTTAACTGTAACATATATAATCAGAAATTATAATAAATTGTACAGCGCCCTTGGGTTGGTTTTTTACAAAAACGGTGCTCTACAAATTATCCAATTATTATTATTATTATATTAAAATGATTGTCAGTGTTGTTGAATGCAACACTAGTAAAGCTAGCATCTTACCACTCGATACCCAGTAAACCCACTCTCTAGGAATAATATTGAGACAGACTGACAGAATACAAGAACAGTATTGTTGAAAGACTAGAAGGGAGTATAATGTAAGTTTGTTTTTGATCTTCGCTTCCCCTTTACTTCCCGTGCATTCTAGGCACTTCCTGCATATGTGCACCACATGCTATGCATCTCATTTTTCGTAGCTAAGTGTTACTGATGACTGTTAGAGTACCCTAAGAATATTTTTTAATGCTGTGATTTACCCCAAAATATCTATATTTGTTCTGGTACGAGGCTGCCAAAAATATCATTATACTTTAATAAGTTGCTAATGTTTATCTTTACAAGTTATCCAGCGAATAAAACTATATTATTTACGGCCGTTGTTTGCAACTTTTCGATCAATCTATCTCCGAGTCTCCAATCAGCCAAGTGTTTTTTTAGTATCGCTCGAATCGCCTGTTGGTCCGAGAGTTATCTTGGGAAGATGTGCGGAGTGTCGAACCAAAATTTCGGTTCAATAGTAGTAGTTCATCGGTAGGATTAGGAACTACGGCCGTTTGATCATTATTCTGCATATTACCGCAAATATGTGAATGCTGTATAAATGCACTCTGTAGCAACTGGGTAACAATACCTATTTATGTGTACACTAATGTAATATCATTAGGGACTATGCGATATTGTTGATGATTGAGTTGATATTTAACAATTTGGTATAGATAAAAGTTGCCAAGAATCGGTAAAACTGGAGACGTGTTTATTTTATTTTATTTATTTGAGACACAAACAGGATATTTATAGAACATTCTTGTTGGTAATATAAAACAAATTAAAATACAAATATAAATATCCCTAGACTAAAATGTGTCTGCAGTAATCATATATGTACATACACAGAAGTAAGTAAGAGGGTATTACCAGAGAATATCGGAAATTAGTCCTTTTTAAATGAAATTCTAGATGTATTGACTTTAAAAAAAAAAAAAAAAAATCGATTTTGAAAGATTGTTATTTTATCTGGTACACGCAGTTTTAAAATTTTGAAAAACTAAGTTTATTTTCAATATACTAAGATTATACAGTTAGTCGTTGGCAGATTTGTTCAATCTTCAAATGATAGATTCTATTAAATAACACAAATTTCAAATCATGTAATATGGTCAACACAGTTTTGAGAATTTTAATTTTAGTTAAATTAAAATCATTAAAAAATAAATCCGAGAACGTGTTTTTTTTTTACAAAAGTACCTCACATTTTCTATTTATTTAAAGTCTTACAAACTAAAATATTTCAAATCTTTTTTACACACTTATTTTTTTAGACATTATTGAAAAATCATAAATACTTATGATCAAAAAATACTTACAAGAAGTACACGAAATTTAATAATTTATCATCGTGCGTTTTGAGCACTTTTATTGCTTACTTGAATGTAGGTATATATTAAAGCAAGTTTTGAGTGAAATAAATCGATATTAAATTTTTTATTTTAAAAAATTGATACGGTGAATAATCGATATTTCTCATTAGAACCTCCCTGTACAGTTGCAAGCATTTTAAAACTTTTATTCTCAGCCGTTGGTCAATCACTCAAGGAGAGAGACATGTGTCCAAAGCTGGACGGTTTATGTAGTTGAAGAAGACGAATATTTTTTTCTCATGAAATATTTTGAGCAAGTACCTAAATGAATTTTTGTGTGGGTATACCTATATTCGAGTAATTAAGTTAGTTCTTCATTTACCAAATTAAAAACCGATTGTTTTCTTTAAGTGTCCCGTTATCGAACATAAAGCATTTAATTACGAATTCCGGTATTTTTTCATTACTTACATCTTTTAATTGTTATAATGTTCGCTTAATTAACAATGGAGTTCACATAGTTTTATCTCACTACCAAAATTACTACAAATGCAGGAAAAAAATCACACTGTGGAGGTATTAAGTATATAGAGTTGTAGAATATTTTTGTTGGAAGTTTCGCCTACTTTAGCAGTGTTCTTATCTCGGAAGAAATGTTAGAAACGATATAATAAAACTGTTGACGGATCTTCTCACGACTGATTTATCTCCCTGAATAAACAAGCCATCAAGATTTCAGATGATTACTGTTTGTTTTTCCTGACGTAATTTGCATTAGAGACTGCTCGGCGGATGCATTCAGCAATTGAAAATGTTTTTTGTATTTCTTGGGCATTAACTATGTAACAATTTCTAGACATTTTGTTTTGAAGAGTTTTAATTTTCAATGTCTAACTATCGTTACTTAAATTTTAATTTTTATGCTACCGGTTTTGACACATCCGTGTCATTCACTAGCAAACTTAAAACTTAAAAATTAAAATTTAAGTAACGATATTACATTGAAAATTAAAACTCTTCAAAACAAAATTGAAAATGTTTTTAAAAGTCAAGAAATTAATGTATGCGTTTAAAAATCTTTTTCCAGAACTATTTTAACTCTCCAGAGTTTACGTAATCAACCAGCCATAATTGATCATTTATAATGAATAATGACTAATAAAATGGCAAACGGTTAACTAACCATCATGCCGTTTCCTAGCAGGGGTAGGCAGAGAGGACGGACCACCAAACAACTCGGTCTTGGCATACACTATTTGCTTCATTCATATTTATATATCTGCGTCATATATTCTCCTTACACTCCTTTCTTCATGAATTTTTGAACGGTCCATTTGTAAATAAACGTTACCAAAAAATAGCTATTTTTTTATAACAAAAGTTTGGAAAGTTATTGTAACGGTACCCTTGAATTAATTTTTCACAAAAACGGCGCTATACAGATCATTGTCTACTGGCTATCTATCTATCTTTTTTTTATAGAGAATACCTCACAAGAGTCCCAACTGCTCCCGTCTGGAGCCAGTGAGACTATGGCATCCCCAATTGAGGTATGTTGTGAGGCTGAAGGTAAGTGGGGAAGGGAAGGAGATGGGGAGAGGAAGGTGGGGAAGTACCAGGCTATTCAGATCTAGTCACTAAACACGGCTAAAGCCATTATTAAGCAACGCTTCAATTCTGAATGGTGGTCTTACACCAGGGCGATACTGAAAGTATCTTCCACTCTGGAACGTGCCGCAAATATAGTATATATTATTTTTATTAATTAATTGTGAAAATAAGAGAAATTAATCAAATAAAATTTATTTGCGCACGCCGGGTTCGAACCCGCGACCTTCCGATTGGGAGTCAAGTGTCTTACCACTCGACCACGGACGGTCGTCTAAATAATTAATTGAAGTAAAACTTCTTTAGGCGCGATATAACGAGTAATTCAAATGTTTTTCAAACGGAAACGACGTTCGGATATCGATACAATTGTTGCTATCTGGGTTTGTTATCCGGTGGTGTAGCTGTGTGTCATTCATCTGTAGACATGTGAATGTCAACAACAAACAAATGTAGATGGCAATAATTGTACCGTTTTAGTAATACCTGCCACAACAGTCAAATAAGTTTACTTCATCCGCGCTTAAATGTAAGCCACACTCATTTAAATAAAAAATTATATTTCCCCAATCATTTACACAGTGTAATGATATTCATTCCGCGATTCTAGGTACACAATCTTAAAATAGTCGTGTTGTGTTTTTTTCGTTTTACTAATGAACTAATGACTCACCGTCAACCATTTCGGTAAATAAGACAAATCCGTGTTTGCCAAACACGTTATAAACACGAGACACGAGTTTGTATGCGAATTTCACCTAATTACATAGACATACATTGATCTTTGTGCTAACTATAACTGTATAATAAAACCACTAACCCGTATGGCCCCATGAAAATTAAGACGGTTATTTAGATTTATTGCATTATCAAACACTTCATACGTTGAGAAGAGAAAAAATTGACAGTATTGGATAATATTTTAATTTCAAGAAAGACCAACTTTAGTTCCAAGGTTTCAAAAAATAACCTTACAATATTTGAGTTATTTTTACTGCAGTCTTTTTAAGCTGATAATGTTGCTTGTGCAATAGTGGAGGACTTGGATCAAACTGGTGATCCCTGGGTGGGAATCCGATGCTTTGGACCATTTAGCCACTATCTTATATTTAACTAACCATCACGCCGATTCCACGCAGGGGTAGGCAGAGATAACTGACTGTCACACAACTCTGTCTTGGCATAAACTCTCTTCATTCACATTCATACATCATCTTATACGTGCTATTCTGACACACTTGACATAAAATGACACTTGATCCTCTTCCTCGATCATCATACGTATACTAACTCTCCTTACAATCCTTTCTTCGATCATAACACTTTGACCTCCGTGAGTCGAGATCATCACCCAGTGGGAGGAATGAATTTATACCTATTACTTATTATTGGACACACGGGGAAAAATGTTATTCTAAAATTCGATCATTTTATTCGTAAAAACGGTTAAAAACGAGACAGAAGTTCTTACGAACAAATTAATAGGGTTTCAATGTTTAATTGGAAATTGTAAGAATAATTTGTTGGTATACGTAATTTCGTACATGGAGAAAAATGTTATTCGAAAAAACGATCATTTTAATAGTAAAAACGGGACTGAAGTTCTTACGAACAAATTAACAGTTACATTTTCCCGCCAATAAACATTGAAACCCTGTTAATTTGTTCGTGAGAACTTCAGTCCCGTTTTTAACCGTTTTTACTATTAAAATGATCGTTTTTTCGACATTTTTCTCCGTGTACGTATACCAACAAATTATTCTTACATTTTCCCGCCAATAAACAATGAAACACTGTTAATTTGTTCGTAATAACTTCAGTCCCGTTTTTACGAATAAAATGATCGCATTTTAGAATAACATTTTTCTCCGTGCACGCTGACTCCCAGTTTCCTATCTACTCTTCGCATTTCTTTCGAAAACTTCCTATATTTCCTTTAATTAAAAAAAAAAACCCTTCTAAGATGACATGATTTCGACCAGCCTTTCAGATCGCATCGGCAGATGGGCACTGGAAGTCATCGTCTGTCTGTAAATACATTGTCCTAACAACGTCATTTTTGTGCAGTTTCAGTATGCATCCATCAACTATTCAGTTCGAATAATGCACATAACGGCATTGGACTGGGCATTGTTACGTGTCGTACAATAAATAACATGCAAATATTTATTTAAATAATTATCGTATTATTCTTGGGTCACTGTTTGCAGTGAGCTGGTATCCATCCAAGGCCACTGCAAGAATAGTCTGCTTCAGTAATCACCACATTTGCATTGAGATTTTATAAGTATTTCCATCAGAAAATATACGGGCATTGTTTATGTAATCGTAATTTTATGGGAAAACATTTTGTTGATGAGGTTATTTGTAGTGTTGATGAATTCAACTTGTATCTAATATTTATTCTTGCATTTGGTTTTTCAAGTGTTTTTTTAGGTATTGTTCTATGCAATCTTTACATAGGTAAACGTTTTTTTTCCTCATTTTTAATTTCATTGCCAGTTTAAAACCTTGCAGAGGACCTTTACTGTAAAGCCGATAATGTTTGTCTTCGTCGTAACCTCCCCATCCTTCTGATGTTGTGAAGATAAAGGAATGAGGGAGGTCCCGGAGATGGGGAAGAGGAAGGTTGGCTAACCAACTACCTGGTTATTCAGATTTGGTCACTACACACGGCTAAAGCCATTTCATGTTACGTTTTGATTCAGAATTGTGGTATTTCATCAGGGCGATACTAAGAATATCTACCACACCTTAAAATCTAACAGAAATAAACGTTACAAAGAAACTCTCAACGGCAAAAACAGATACACTATATAAATCAGACAACCTGTTCTTGTGTTCCACTAAAATCACTCAAATGATGAGCTCTGCCGTCGTTATATTTGCACATCTTTTTTCCATCTTACATTTTTAGACTAACTTTTACCGAATACCGCACAAAAGTCCCAGCTGCTCCCGGATGGACCCAATGAGACTAAGGCATCAGTTGTGAGGCTGAAGGTAGTGGGGAGGGGAAGAGGACCGTGAGAAAGTACCTGTCTATTCAGATCACCAAACACGGCTAAGACCATTTCAAGCAACGTTTCGATTCTGAATGGTGGTCTTACACCAGGGCGATACTGAGAGCATCTTCCATTCTATAACTAGATATTTTTTGTCACGTCTCATACGTCTTTTCGATTTTAAGTTATGAGCTTAGAAATTTTCATTGTACAATCGAAAATTATGAAGTCGTTTTTCAGTTAGTCAATAAGATTACACTTGTGTGAAGCCGGGTAGTAATAAAACACGTTATACATATCAGGGTTACCTACCCGCCGAAAGGTCGTCGGGGTAGGTACTTATGATAACTCTTAATTGAATACTTTTCAAAATTAGAACGTCGGTTTCTGACCTGAGTGACAGTTGTTTGTTTGTGTTGGTATGGTGTTGGTGTTCTTTTGTTTTTTTTTTCACAGTAGAAGTTTTTAACAAGTGCAAAGAGCTAAAAAGATGTTTTGTAAATTTTGGATTTAAATTATAATAAAGGTTGACTAAGAAAAATCAATCTATCTACTTATTCTTGAAAAATGATACTACATACATAAAAGTCTTTTGAGGACATGTTTGCTCAATGAACTCTTGCTAAAATTATATTTGGCCTCATCTTTTTTCCTGCTCGCTGATTCACGGATATTTTGTTTGCTGAATTTACGAACACTAATACAATAACCACATAATAACTCTTGTTATACTAACAGAACGTCCACGTTATTTTAAGACCGAGTTGTATTGGATTTTGTAAGCTCGGCCTTGTAAGAAGTAACTAACAAGTAAGAAGATTATAGGTTACTAACTTCGAAATACATTTTTAAAATCTATTGGGAAATAATGGTATTTATTATTTATTATGCATATATTCGATTACCTACACGCAGATAAATGTTATTCTAAAATACGATAATTTTATTCGTAAAAACGGTTAAAAACGTGACTGAAGTTCTGACGAACAAATTAACAGGGTTTCAGTGTTTATTGGCGGGAAAATGTAAGAATAATTTGTTGGTATACGTACGAAATTACGTATACCAACAAATTATTTTTATACCTTCCCGCCAATAAACACTGAAACCCTGTTAATTTGTTCGTAAGAACTTCAGTCCCGTTTTTAACCGTTTTTACGAATAAAATGATCGTATTTTAGAATAACATTTTTCTCCGTGTAGAACCCAGAAGAACAAAGTTGAAGCCTTATTTCCCTACAGGTGTTATTTGTTAATTGCTAAAAAAATTGCTATACAGGATATTATAACATTATCATAACCCGAAGTATTTTTACCAGTGATTTCTGAGTATATTTGGAGTAAAAAACGTAGATGTGATTTTGTAGTCCGTTGATATTTTTTTTAAATAAAAACAATAAAAATATTTTTCCATCACACGTCGCAATTGAGTAATCGGGTATAGCCTAACGGGTCACGTGATAAGCACTCCGACTCGTTCCAGAAGCACGGTAACACACGAAAAAGCGCGCATATTACATAATCCCTTTGCGATCTATAGGAGTGTGATCAGTTGCGAGGTGAGATTAAAGAATATGTTTTTGTTTTTAATAGAATTTTTTTTTCGAACAGCAAAATTTTTATAAATGGTTAAAATCCTTTGGTTACTTGCTGTTACACCTTGTATATCTGTGCGGCTAATGAACCTCGAAAAAAAATGGTGTCAGTTGCATCTTAAATTTACCAATTCCTCGTGAAATACCTCCTTGAATGAGTTAAATGCGATCCGAATTGAGACCATCTCCAACGCGGAAGTATCCGGTTTTCAGCGACCCTGCACGCCCCAATTCGCCCGAAGAGCAAGAAAACCTCGCGTGTAAAAGTGAATGAATGACCGACTCTGAGCGACCAACTGATCGACACGAGACGCTCCACATTAACTACACAACTTACAGCAGATCTCGTACTCATTCAATGTAAGGAACGTAAATCACACGTACAGATGTTAGAAGCAGCGTATGCAATATGTCGATTTTGTTGGGATTTTTTTGGGCCATCGGAAATATGGCAGTCCCAATTGAGGTATGTGGTGAGGCTGATGTCAATTGGGAGGGGAATTAAATGGGGAAACGGAAGGTAGGGAAGTACTTGGATAATTAGATATGGACACCAAACACGGCTAAAAACCATTTCAAGCAACGTTTCAACTCTGAATGCTGTTCTTTCACCAATACTGGTCAAAAACTTAAGGGGCTGCTTTCCCAATTTCTACCGACTTCTTACATGTTTTCCTTAAACGTTTGAAGGTTTTAAGTTCTTAAAAAAATGTATGTTATTCTTTATGAAAGTATCTATACATTCCCAACGCCGAAACGATAATTAATTGAAATTCCCTCGATAGAAATAAATCGCAAAGTATATTCCGAAAATTATTATTTACACGTTTGTTTCTGTTATTTTACAAGTTATATGTATGAAAAAATTCACAATGTTTCTTTAAATGCTTCTTGACACAGCCCCCACGAGATTTTTGCTCTTTTTCAAACGAGTTGTCTTTTATTAAACATTTTCACAATTTTCGCATGCATTTTATGGTTTTTAATGTTAGCGCGCTCGCTCCCAAGTTCGTATTGTCGTATCTCTCCATCTTCTTCTTTTTGAGCGGGGTAGCGCGGCCTTTAATGAGATTACTTCCAAAAAATTGTGTAATCCGTACCAAGACGTATTGAAGCAGTTATGAAAAACAAAAGAGGAAAACTACAACTTTTTTTTTAAATCAAATAAAAAATTCGTAGTTGAATATTTTTCCTGAAAAAAAAACTGTATTTCAAAAAGTGCTGAACTTATTTTGTTTCAAAATTCTTTATGGACCCTTTTTGAATGATGTTTTTATAATAATGATGTGAAAATGAATCAATGTGTGCATGTATTATTGGATTATTACAACTAAATCTGATGCATTACAAATAATAATAGACTCATATGAACATATTTCTATTCTCGCTACTGCTTAACTGTACAGGCAATCAGGGTTGGGCTATTTACTATACAATCAAAGCTAAAAAAAAACATCGAACCCATCAAACAGTAATAGAGACGAGATCTGAAAGTCAATTTAACTACGGTGTTTTGGTCTAGGTACAATGATTTGACCTGCATTTCTTCCATAGACACGTCTATCTCTAGTACCTATGATGTAGATATTATATTCATCAAGTACTACTATTCATGTTTAAATATTTTGACCAACAGATCGACAAGTGCTTTTTTGTGCTGCGTTTTTCTGGTGTGGTTAGTTAGTTTTTTGTGGGTGATTTTTAAATAAGTCTTGACTGATTTACTCAGTTACGGAAGGTTAGTCGCATCGGACGTTTAATAATGATTGAAATTTTATATAACTCAGTGGTTGAATGTCGGTGTTGACACATTCCTAAAAGAGGAAAAGAGTTTACGAAGAGATGACGTTTTTGTCTCCGGCTGAGGTAAAAACATGTCGATTAATTACGTCACGTCCTAATGAATTTGACCATATTTTTTTCCTGATTATTGGGAAAGCACGTCAGTTAAGCCCAATTTCACAATGTAAATGTATTTTACAGACAAGCAGGTTTAAACAGGCGATCTTAGGTCGAAGTATGATAGTTGAAAGACATTTCTCAGTAGGACGGTTTAATGGCTCCGTCAAACAGAAGGGGTACTTACCGCGCGTCAAGGCGTCAGCGTAAAGGCTCCTTCAAACACCCACCAACGCGCTGTAACGTCGCGTACTTTCTGTTTGAACGACTTCGAGTGTTCAGTACAACACAACGCAGCGTTATAAGTCTGGGACGTTTTAACGCCTTGACGCGCGTAAGTACGTCTCCTGTTTGACGGAGCCTTAAAACTTTCAATTGTCCATGAAAATCGAAAACAATTAGTTTAACCGCTTTGTTTGGTTGTCCATTCTTATATAAGATTTTAGTCGATTTATTGCCGAATTATCCACAGCATTGGGCTCATGCCCAAGCGTAGGGGTCAATCCTTTGCAAGCTAAGTCTTCTATCATTGCACAAGCGACAATTGTCGATGGTAGTGTGTATTTTGTATAAATTCGTAACCAAGGAAAGTTTTACAGTATTCTCAGCCTTGTCAAAAAGCTTGCTTACTTTAAATATTTTGCAGCATTCCGCAATTAATTGTGGAGCAGTAGATTTCAGACACCGTTGCTAAATTGGTTACTTCACCACGCATGCACCATGCACCCCGTGGCCACGGACCGTGCAGTGGTTGCACACCACGCAACACACTGAACACAGAACACACCACGCTATTAGCATCGCCATTACTGTTCTCACTTTTCTGCGGATGTGACGGTCCGTTGGGTTCCGACCACATTGCCAGATGATAAGTGCCTGCACATCTCGCGGCCAGGAGTCAGGAAAGAACTGGCACAAGTTTTGTTTTTAAACACCATATTTCTGTAAGGAAAGGTACTTTCCAAATGGTAAACTTGGAGTTTTGAATTAGCTGTCTTCTTCTTCTTGAAACAACGTAAGAAACATCCTCAATACGTCAGTAAAGATGTAAAGTATTAAAAGTGTCGTTCCATAAAGCACTCTTCTTAGGGTGAATTGCCTATTTCAAAAAAAAATGTTGTTCAACGTTAAATACATAACTTTCTAGTCTCTTCACGTTATTTGTCCTCGTGGTGGCCATTCTAAGACGGAAATAAAATGTTGGCTCTGGATTTTTTAAAAGCTAAAACTAACCAAAAATGCTCTGAAAAACTGGATTTCAAAAGATGCGGTGTATGTATCATCTTAATGATAATGATAAATCACAAAAAGATGATAAATCCACTACTTACTGATATTTTGGAAACTCTAAAGATTTGGTCATGGCTCTAACGAAAAATTAAAACTATACCTCTCCAAAAAGTTCGCATATTTTCGCTTAGTTTTATTATTTGTTTTGGTCGTTGTTGGTATCGATACTCTAGGTACTGAATCTAATTGTTTAATCCCCGATTCTGCCAAAAGATTTGACTTGAAGCTGCGTATTATTGCTTCTTAATATATCAGTTATAAAATATTTAAATACAATCTATCTAATTTTAGATTCTGCTAATATTATTCCATTCCTACGATGCCTGGCGAAGATCTCACAATTCGTGTACGTTCTTACAAAATATTATAAACTGTATTAATTTTAGATCGGCATAACTTTTCACCACCAATATTAGAAATTGTTTACAAACAAACGCCTCGCTCCGCATCTGCTTTTGATGACTGTTCCGCCATTTATGTGGAGCATTGTTGTTTCATCGGCTCTATGATTCTATAATAGCCTGCCATCATTTACTTAACATGTACGAGTTTGCATAGAATTTAGAACGGTCCAATAGATAGGTAGGAACACATTGTACGTTTACCGTTACCTACATTAAATACTTGCGAATCGAAGGTGGGCGATAGTCTTTATGTTTGTAATTTCTTTTGCTCAAAGGTGAAAAATATCAAACACGGATCTCCGTCTAATGAAATTGTTAATTATTATGTTTCTCTTTTTGGGTGATGATGTTCCAGGTTCCAGCTACATCTACAAGCGTAAAAAGGACGAAATTTGAATCATAATTACCACCACTTAAACAAAAAAGTTTTACAGATTTCAGATTAACGTCATGTTATGTTAATGAACTCTTCTGTACCTGTTTGTGACAAAAGTGGTCATAAGTTCATTGGCATTTGCATTGGTAGTTACACCGAGTGTTGCAAGTATATCACAACGATGTATTATGATAATGGCAACACAATCGGCTTAGCAAAATAAGATAATGTCGTTACATTATTCATTCAGGAAAAAATAAAGACGATTTATGACATTTCAAGAACTTACCTGGTAATTTCAAATGCGTCTGTAAAGAGAAAACCTTGAAACTTGACTTGGATATTATTTATTTTTAGATTTATGAAAACATCGATGTTAATTGAGTGTCACGTAAAGACAGTTTGATAGAATCATCACACTTAGCGTTTATGCAGAGAAAATAAACAAAGAGAGCCTAATGGATTTCTTCTCGTGACCTTTTACGTACAGAACCCAGACATATGACCAAGATTTCTTCATTATCTCGGCTATAAAGTGCCTTGAGCACAATCTCTCTCGATGTGACGATCTCACATCGCGGCTCCAATTTGGCCTTGGGCAGAGCATTCGAGGCCAATTCGAGAACAGGTGGCAGTAGGTGGTTTGGTTTACGGTTCAGCTACCTGAATAACACGTGCACTCTTTGTATTCTTCTAGGTTGCATTAATTATATTACCTTTATGTGCAGGAAGCTAAATAGAACATTTCAATGCGCTTGTGACGTTAACCCAACAAAAGTCTGATAAGAATATCCTAGTCATTGTGACATAATTATATACACCTCTGTAGGTTTATGCATGTTTTAGAGTACTACAAGCATTTATTATTATAGTACTTATTTTATTGCATGTAAATATCTATTTTTTTTAATAAGAAAATCTCTCTTTTTAACTTTTGAAGGTTATTCCCATCAACGTAATATATCATATCATTGAAGAAGAAGACAACAATAATAATCTAAATTAAAATATGAAAATGAACAAGTCATAGAAAAATAATAAAACATAATGGTCGCAACTGATACTCGAACCCAGATCTCACGTTTTTATATTACGTAATAGATCGCAATGGCTGAATTGGTTAGAGCGTCCATCCCGGTAAGGCGTGAGATCTGGGTTCGAGTCTCAGTAACGACCATTATGTTTTAGTATTTTTCTGTGTCTTGTTCATTTTCATATTTTAAATTATAAAAATCTATTTAAATAATAATTTCGCGCATAAATCTTTCTATTTTTGGCACCCCTTTTAAAAATTCCGACTTGCATCTCTCGTGTTCTACCTTTACCGTCTCGTGTTCGGATAGGCTTGGTTTCAAATTACACCATTAAAATACCTTTACATCGAAAGTCGAAGAAGGTTAGATGAGTAGGTAATAAAAAATCTACTATGTTGCAGTTCTACAAACTAGAGTGCTTTGAGTTGAATGCAAATAATTCCAACAAGTATTACTTACTAGATTTAACTGCGTTTAAATATTATTCGTACCTCCATGGTTTAAATATAGGTACACCCCTCTCGAGATAAACTCTTGCAAGTAGCTTTTGAATCAGTCTCGTCTCAAGTGGATTCCTGTACAGAAGACTCTCTAAAGTGGCCGTAGAGAGATTAATATGGACACATGGACAGTTCCACTTGCGGAAACCTTCTCGGGCTGGACCGAAGGTCGACATCCTTATAAGTTACTGGCTCGCGAGAGGCCAGTGATTCATTATTACTTGACTGCCCACATCACTGTTACTAGTCCACCAGTCATAATACTAAACTGATGCCGCCGGCACTGCCTAACCCGAGATGACCGGCCAATGCTATTTGGCCATGTGTTTTACCAACATTTGTGCGTTCAATTGCCGATACTTGAGAATGTAAGAGTTTTATTTTCAGATCAAGATTCGTGAAGAAATGCAAAACGATTTTAATATTTGGATCATTTATATGGCAATCACATCAAGAGCGGATTAAAAATATTTAATAATAATAATAATAATTGGATGACTTGTATAGCGCCGTTTTTGTGAAAAATCACCTCAAGGGCGCTGTACAAATTTCAATAATTTCTACAATCTTACTTCTAACTACACACTAGAAAATATAAAAAACCTATGGCTAAAACAATGGATGCAAATCCACCGGTTCTTTGATCAGCGATACTAAACTATATGAACAATGCATCTGAACAACTAGCGCGGTGCTGCCTAAAAATGTAAATGTACATGTATTTTTAATTTTTTTTTTTATTTATTTATTTATTATTATTTTTTTTTTTCAATGAAAATGTACATGACCATACTTACCTGGTAGGTCACTTGAGATTAAAGTTAAAAGATGTTTATTTATATACAGTTTGCGCGCAGAGGACATAATAGCGAACACATGTTCTTGGAAAAGTAATTATTTGATCCTGGTATATTTTTAATACTAATATATAATTATGTTATTTTCGAAGAACATCCTTAGACTTTTCGAAGGGTTTCATGATAATCAGAATCGAGTCAATTCAACACCCCTTTGAAAGGTCATTAAAAGCTATGAAAAAAAGGAAAAATGCCCCATAACCTAACCTAACGTAACCAATTTAACCATTTTTTTAATATTTTTTTTTTCATCAATTTTAAATGACTTTTCAAAGGAGTTGTTGTGTAGAATCCATTCTGAGTTATCCGTACACCCTTCAAAGATGGAATAATTATATTAATCAATTTGAGCTTTTTGAAAAACAAGGAACAATATCACGACATTTGATAATTTTTTGACAAGTTAATGGATGTTTCAATGCTCCATATGTTACGATGGAAATGATTTTGCTTGCTGAAAATAGTTATATTGACTAAAAACCCTGGTCTGAAGCTGGTTGTCTTTGTGGTAGGACCCGCGACCTCTTGATCACTCAAATGTGCATTTTTTAGTAATGGCGGAATCCGAAATGTATCATTTTGTGCAGAAAACTGACTTATTGTCTAATACAATAATATTCTAGAACGGGGAATGCTCACTCTTATACATTTACATTACTATTTTGCTCTGTGGTGAGTATTGTGTAGGTGTTGGACTAAAATCTAACATAAATTATCGCACTGTAACCTGTTTATTGCTACGAAATAATATAACTATGTTTTCACACAATGTATATAAATTTATTATTTAATTTTGGTTGCGTAAAACTGAACCTAGCCTAAAATATCAGCTTCCATATTACCATATTAGTACTATTGTATCTTTAGGTTAAGATTAATTCTAAATCACTATTTTCGATTAATCTGTAAATACAAAAAAAAAATGTTTTTGATAAATTGAAAGTATTCCTACCATTTCCATTGAGTACAAATAAAATAAAGTTGATAATTACTTTACGAAAAAATATAAGCAAAAACTAGTATAAAATGTGTTTTTTCATTAAAAATTTATGAACGCAAATAAAAAATATGATTAAGTTATTAAAATGATCTGTGACAGTTTCCATTCATTAAATTTTTCTTGTAAAATTATTAGATACTAATATAATTTAACTTTTGCGCTTGAAATCGTAACCTCTAGACTCCATTTGTCAAACGATTTTTATGCTTATTGTAGCGTTCAGGAACTGGATTGGGATTCAGTCTTCAATATAATCCACAGTGCTACACACTAATGTAAATAAATACGATACTGGTTCGTTATACGAGAATGTCGTTTATTGAATACAAATGGCTACAAAGTAAACGTCCAGCTAGCTAGCGGTAAGATTATTAATGAACGCCGGAGCACCGCTCGCTAAAGCGCTGCCTTGAAATGACCCACTTCGGGTCGCAACTCCGTCAACGTTCGGGACGTTGCTCGGCGGTAGGTGGCGGTGTTGCAAACACCACACTTTGTACCATCGATATAATTACTACTATATTCTTGGCGATATAAGTATACTAAGTAAAGATATATTTTTGGCCTGTGGCGCAAATAATTTTATATTCTCAACATACTTAGTTATATGTTTGTCGATGTTAAAACCCCGTGTTTTTAAAGTCTAATTTGATAATATAATAGTGTAAAACTTGATATTACGATAGCCGAAAACAGGAAAACAAATACAACACAATTATTTCGATTTCTCCGGAAAATTCAATTGGTTTTGCATATCCATGCAAAGTCCGTGTATAGACTGCTTGCATAACGCGAAATTATTAAAAACCCGTCTATTATTTCAGTGTTTGCCCATACGAAATGTGCAGCACAACATTATGTAAACAGCAACTATAAAATGAACTATAAAATCATTTCATAATGTTGCTTGATCTATTCAACAGATTCGCCGGCAAAGTTAACCTTCAGACGTGCGATTTAATAAAAAAGATGTTTGACTTTTTCACGGTCGTTTAGGCTTGACATTTTCACTTGTCGGTTTGTCCAAAGAAATATGTAAGTACCTACAACCTGTACCCACTTTATCAATTTGTATAGATTTTTTATGCTCAATACACAATGGCATCATTGCTATAGAATGGGCGCTTTTATCATTCATACGGGACGGCAGCGACACAAATAATAGAAAAATCGTTCTATAACACAATTAATCGACGGTCTCGAAGATGTCGGATGTGCGATTTTGTAGTTTTGCAATAATTGAGCTGTTTAAAGTTACGTTTCTATTGTTTTTGAGATGAAGATATTATATAGTATATAAGAAATATATATACGCTTTTTTTCATTTCATTGAAAATTCCGAAAATACAGACTTAAATCATTAAAAGGAAGTTTAAAAAAGCAAACAAGACGATTTTCAATTTTAATCAATTCCGATATTGTTCTTCGGGGCCGTCGTGATGCTGCAGATCTTTCTTACACACTGTATGATAGTGTGTAAGAAAGAAACGATTTACAATGACCTACGTACCAAAGGAAAAATGCAATAATTATCATACGTCTCCCTCACACATATTAAAGAAATGATACACCATTGCCGTTGCCTTGGTAGTTTTAAAAGTGTCCAATACCTGAAAGATTTTTTTGTAATTTTTGGATAATCTACGAGAATATCGGCCTGTCCGAAGTCAGTGGCACTAAGGTATTCCCAATTGAGATATTTTGTAAGCCTGAATGAGTTATGAAAGGGGAGAAGATGGGACAGAAGATGGTTGGGAAGTACCTAGCTATTCAGATTAAATCACCAAACACCATTTTAAACAACATTTCGATTCTGAATGGTGGTCTTTCACTAGGGCCAGTAAGCCAGTTTTAAGTTCCACCATGACAATATTTAAGGACAAACGGTAATTACGTAATTATTTATTAAATGCCACATAACAGTGACCCATTCATGTATTGTAAACCTAACCTTAACAGTGATTAGCATCGCCGCCGTGCAACGTCTCCAGGTATTTTAATCGTACTTATGTGATTAAACCTTTTGATATATTATTAGAAACGTTTAAAGGTAAAGAACCAAGCAGCCAAGGAAACTAATCAAAATTTCTAGGTCGCGCAATTGCAGTTGATCCATTTTAAAAAACGTCGACTCAACACAAGAGGCCCAAAGTAAAAAAATTTCCCTCAAGGCCTATGTCATATTTAGGCATCATGTGTGAAGGGTGGTATACTTGAGGAAAGGAAGGAAATGAATTTCTGGGAAGGAAGATGGTATGAGGTGAGGGAAGGAATCAGGGGTGATTTACACTTAAGGTTGTGTGTAGGTACTGGTGTTTATATAATGTACGATCTTCCGGCAGTGATACCTGCATTTGCGAAACATTTGAAAAAAATGAATTTTTGCAGATATTCGAAGAGTTTTACAGTGTGTTTTATTGATTTGAGCTTCTTTCAATTTCACTAGAATTTTCTTTTCTGAATAATAATAATCGGACGATTTTTATAGCGCCGTTTTCGCGAAAAAAATAACCTCAAGGCACCTGTAAGTCGAACAACAAGGTGAATTATTGCTATTATTTTTAGGTTTTTTTCAGCTGAACAGTTTCCATGGTTACCAACATAACACACCCTCTTTCATTATAATTTTACAATCATTGAAAGCCTTCTATTTTTGCTTGAAAGTATGAGAACTGAGGTCTTGTAGAAAATCCACCTCCTGACCTTTGAATGCACATTGAGGAGACTCCCAAACGACTCGTCAGCCATTGTTCCGAGGTATCTACGTAATTGGAAAACTATTATTTTTCCCATGGATATTATCACCACCGTGACGGCTCAATCCGAATAATTAGAAATAATTATTAACCTGTTAAATAATTCATTGCAGTCTATACCAAAATTTGATTAAAAGACGTACATAATAAATTTAATTTCCCGCGATAGTTCCTACTTAGATACCTAATAGCTAATAAATATTTAAACATATTATCTGTTCTTAGATTGGCGACCGTTGTTCCCAACTTTTCGATCGATCAATCTGAGTCTCCGATCAACTAAGTGATTTGTTTAGTAAAGTTGGGAAGAGCGTATTTTGTACATTTGAGGAGCGTTGAGCTAAAATTTCGGTTCAACAGTTGATCAGATGGATTGGGAACAACGGCCGTTAATGTTTCAAACTCAATCGATTACCGCTATTTTGAAATTTGAATTGTCCCCGTTTAACGCCAATTTTCGGTCCGTTTTCGCTTTTAATCAAATCGTGATTAGCTGTCAAAGCATAACAGCATGACTAATATTTGATGAAACGCTGAAACTGGCCGAGAATCGTCGTGGTTACCGCTCAAATGCCAAAATTTCAAAATGGCGCTGATCGCCGCTTTGTTCGTCAATCAAGTGTGACGAAGGTTTAAACATGCTAACATTAAACTAATTTTAAAAAAATGACTTAATTTAAATCCTAGTCTGAAATGAAACCATGCTAGAAAATGTCGTCACCAATTAATATATTTTTTTATATGCTACCTAAACAACAAGCCCCCTATTTTGTATAATATAAAATTATGTTAATATCTTTCATTGTCTTCCAAGCATATCAGAATTAGTTTTATATCTGTGCATTTTTATCAAATCGAAAGTTGAATACACAATGTAAAATTTTTAAAAATCAGCTCTCGGCATATTATTTCATTGTTAATGCATAAGTGGTGCATTAAATTAATAATAATAATAGATACAACCTACTTAGCTAATTTATATGGTGCCAAATTTTAGTATCACCTCAGGAGCGCTAATTATCTACTTCAAAAATAACGTTATTATTATTTTATTTTTTAAAAAGAAAGACAAACATTCTCGGGTTACGAATAACCCAACAACATTTGAAAATCTCCTACTACCACCACACTAAGCGGAAGATGTTGCTGGTGTTGTGATGGAGGACTTAGCCAGCCGAGGAATCGAACACGGAACGCCTGGGTGGGACCCATTTTCAAATGTTGTGTTATTCGTAACCTGGGAATGTTTGTCTTTCTTTTTTAAATTAAAAAAAAAGCTATTAAAAATAATGGTAGTAAATAAACAATGCAATGTTTGTTAGTATGTATATTTAAACTTTCAAATTAATTAATTTATTAGGAGGGGGTGGTTTCACAAAATTTGAACAATTCATCAAATTTCGACGTTACTGATTGTTTCACAGTACTTGGATAATAACTCGTAATTTTTGTACCTTAAGATGAAACCCGGTGGTGGAGAAATTTGAAAAATAGAATTTACTAAATTGTTGCTGTCACTGTTGCTCCTAAGCGGCGTCTCCTCCGACGAAAATGTGTACGCATTTTGTGGATGGTTAGGTCCGAGCCGCAATGTTTTTGCTTTCCGTGGCCCATAGAAAACAACAAACGTTGTGGCCCTGGCACATGTTTATGGTAATGTTTGAGATATTGTTCGTAAAATTGGTCGCAAGAGACCGGCCTTTACTCCACCGGATATTGAGCGAAAGGGACAATGCACCTCGGGCTACTAATACCTAACTAAAATCGAGGTTTTGTATTCCCCATTTTTCTCCTCCAAAAGGAAACTGATTTTCATTTTTTTTTTTACTAACTACATAAGAAAAAACTATTGTCTGTACGTTTTGCTTTTTTAAAAAAACATTGTCTAGTTTGTATACTGAACGTCTTTTGACGGCGTTTAAACCAGTCAATTTTATTGATTTTTGGAAGGTCATAACTTCAGTAAAAAGTAACTTATCAAAAAAAAAATATATATATGTATATTTTATGTAAAAACAATATTTTCTCTAGGATTAAAATCCAGAGATATAAATAGGGAATACATTTGTATGGAAATATCACCGCCGGGTAACCCCTTAAAGGATAAACCACGGGAGTGCACTTTGGACTTTTATTCAGGAAAGCGATTATGTGTTTGTGAATTGAATGTTTGAAAGTCTATAACTTTTTTTACTTACTGCAATAATTAAGACCGTTAACGGTATATTTCATAATTTCATTCATTTTTGGCCATAGTTACGACAAATATGTCAATTTATTAATATATTTTGGATTATCTTTTAAAGTAAATTGGACTCCAGGGGTTTTTTAATTAGATAAATCAGTTAACATGCTGTTTATGGATTTCATTTTTTCATCCAAACATGTGAAGAAATACAGAAAATTTTCTGCGTATTCAACTCAAAACCGCCAAAAAGTGGACTTCCGTGGTTTATCTTTTAAAGTACAGATATGCTTGGAATTTGATGGCCGAAAACGCAGACCGTGAAACATCTTCGTTTACAGTGAAAGTGACCGTTTTGTTGGCTTTATTGATTCATAAATTCACAGAAATGCTGCATTTGAGACGGTGCGTGACTTGCTCCAAATGATGCTGATGAATGAATAACGTGTCTCCTTGGCAACTAATTGAAGAATCCTGACTCAGTCATCAGCCCGTGTAAACTCCAGTCTGAGTCCGAGTCGAGAGAAATCACCGACTCAGTGCAATGAACCAGCCACAGTCGGTGGTTAAAATAGAATGATAAAATACACCACGTCTATACACTTCTATCTTACTTAATATACGTATTTTAAATTTTATACAACAGATAAAAAACCAGTATCGCAATTGGTTGGTTATAATTTAAAAAAATCTTTATTCGTTTAAATTGTTACATGTTTTGAGGATTTTACGACCCATTTTTGTGAGAAACTCACCTCAAACGCTCTTTACAAATTCATTTATACATTTGACCCATGTGTTAAGGTACGTACTTGAGTTACTTTAACCAGTGATTCCTGACATTATTTGAAGTAAAAAATGTAAATAAAATTTTGGTCTCCGGTGACATTTTTGATGTTTTTATTTTTTTTATTTACAAAACCATAAAAAATAGTAGGTGTTGAGTAGTTGGGGGCGGGGTAAGTAATGGGGCAATAACACGGCTGAGTGACCAATAAGGTCATGTGAAAGAAAAAAAAATTGTTTGATTTTGAAGGAAAAAAAAATTGAAAAAAAAAAATTCTCATAAGAAAAGTCACCGGAGACCAAAATTTCATTTACATTTTTTACTCCAAATAATGTCAGGAATCACTGGTTAAAGTAACTCAAGTACGTACCTTAACACCCTGTATATATTACAAGTGGCTGATAAATAAAATTAGGATAACTAGTGACTTACAACTAAGTCTTACACAGGGTGTAACAGAACGTACCTGAGGCCTTTTAACCAGCGATTCCTGAGCATATTTGGCGTAAAAAATGGTGATGTCAGTTGGCCGTCTGATGACTTTTTTTTTCTACAGGTTGGCGCAAAAATTAGTTTTTTTCGGCTATCGGGCCCGGTTGGTCACACTTCTGGCGGCGGCATCTTGGCCGATATATAAATAAATTTAATCCAAAAGCAGAACCAAAATTGTTAATTCATAAAAAAAATTACAGCCAAAGAACATCAGGTGACAACTTTTGCGCCACCTTGTATTAAAAAACATTATGATAATAACAATAACAAACATGCTCACGAATTGCTGGCTAAAATCCCTCGGGTACGTGCTGTTACACACATAACTAGTGACTTACAACTAAGATTTATTTACCTAAATAGTAACTTACAACTAAGACTTATATAACTATTCACTTACAACCAAGACTTATTTACCTAACTAGTGACTTACAACTATACTTATTTTTATGACCGAGTGGGTATTTACACATTACTTGTATTATGACTAACAACTATCTTAAAACTAGTTATTTATGGCTAAATTGCTTATTTACATTTATTAACACATATTGTTATGATTACTGCCCGTGCTGTCAGTGGTAAGCTATGAACAAAATTACAAAACAATAAATAAAAAAGGTCCCCATAATTAATTGTTTTACATAAAAGT
This sequence comes from Limnephilus auricula, assembly GCA_951813805.1. Taxonomy (NCBI): domain Eukaryota; kingdom Metazoa; phylum Arthropoda; class Insecta; order Trichoptera; family Limnephilidae; genus Limnephilus; species Limnephilus auricula. Next base: position 9,651,496 of record OX638401.1, read on the forward strand.
GAGTGTAGTCAAGAAGAAAAATAAATCGGTTAGTAAATCCCATGAACTGAGTAATGAAAAATGAAATACTACTGAATATTAATATTCAAAGAAATTCGGTTATTATTCTGGATATCAACTGTGTAAAGTTTAAAACACGTCTATTAGTAAGGGTGTACATGGTATATGTGCATCGATGACAATGGTTTAAAATAAAAATGATTACAGTTTCCCAGGTGGTTAGCACATATCAAATTGTTTATAGAATCCATTTATGTCGATAAGTAGATCAGCTATAAATTGCTTCATAAATCGATTGTCAGTAGGTACCAAGTGAATTTTTAATGGAATCTTGTTCAGATCCAACGATTTCCGGAAGATGTAAATGTTTTCTGTGCAATCTTGAAATATATTTTGAGTTTAATATTGGGTCATGATGTTTTATATTGGGTAAATAATCAGTAAAATCACTTTTTTTTTATTAACTGGCACAGACCTCGTGAAGAACCATGGATAGTTTGAATTCTCAAATCAGTTCTAATTTTGAAATCAAAATCAAAATAATTTTCGCTTAAATAGGTACTTTATCGCTTTTCGGAATTTGTTTATACAAACAGTTCCAATTCTAAATCAAAACAAATCCGATTTCTAGAATTCATTGAACCGGAGTTAGCGCCTCCGCCCACTCAGGCAACTGAAAACTCTCAACTGCCAACTGTCTTTGTATGACAATGTGATGGCCCGCACATACACAATCATACAAAACCCCGTTGTCAATGGTAACGCAAGCGGTGACTTGCGACTTGCTCTACCGGTTGCCCTGGGCGGCCATTGATAGTTGCCAACTGTCAGCTGATTGTTCTTCTTCTATGGTTAACCAAGCTTTTTGACCAATCAAGACAGAGAAACAGCCGGTTTTAGTTGGTTTTCAGTTGCCTCAGTGGGCGGAGCGCCTTACAGACACACAATTAAAATTAATATTTAAACCTTCCCTTAGGTAAGGCGCTCCGCTGACGAGGCAACTGAAACCAAACTAAAACCGGCTGGTTTATATGTCTTGATTGGTCAAAGAGCTTGTTTAACCATAGACGAAGAACAATCAGCTGATGGCAGCTGGCAACTAGCAACGGCCGGCCACGGCAATTAGCAGTGCGAGTCGCGAGTCACTGCTTGCGTTACCATTGACAACGGGTTTTTGAGTGATTGTGAAGTGTGCGGGCCATCACATTGTCATACAAAGACAGTTGTCAGTTTTCAGTTGCCTCAGTGAGCGGATCGCCTTAATCTCAAACATTATGGATATTCGAAAATATATTTATGTACTTTTGAAACTAACTACCACTTTGTGGTTATCCATTTTATAATTAAATGAAACAATATAACTTAGTTACAACCACTGATTTATTTAGTTACACGCCGACCGGTTTCGGAACAACCGTTCCTTCCTCAGGGCAAACATATAATTGTTTGCTCTGAGGAAGGAACGGTAGTTCCGAAACCGGTCGGCGTGTACTAAATAAATACGTAACTAAATAAATCTAAAAAAAATACGTAATAAAATAATATTTTCGCGATTTATTTCGTTGCCCTTCCTCCCTCTTTAGCCAACGCTTCGGATAGCGTTGCAGTGTCCATCATCAGGGCTGATGTACAGACTGAAGGGTATTGTCTGAAGAAAGCACTACACAACGTAATAATAGATTACGATAATACTCGTACTTTTGGGCACGAAAATCTCAAATCTTATGTAGATATTATTCAATTTTTCCCAGTGCATGGAATTTCTATTTTTTCCAGGTGGTTACCATTTTGTTCATTGATTTAGTTGGTTGTTTTCATGATTGTTTATGTAAATCATTCCTAAGGTCTAGTAATTCGATTTCACGCTTCACGGAATCTCTTATTCATTCTGTGTATTTAAGGAGTGTCTTGCATGAACACGGCTTATTATGCATTCATTGGAGCAATTGAATCATACTTGCTGTTACTGTGGTAATATCTTATGATTAAACCAAGTTAATTGTGCTGCTTCTGTCAGTGCTTTAAACTTTCAAAGTAGGGCTTCCAAACCAAAACCGGTCGACCGGCTATTTGTACAATTTGTCTAAAATTGGTAATCTTTTGTTTAACCGAAAAAAATCCACTGCGTTAATTTTTCAGTTAGTTAACATGAAATAATATTTTTAATAGGGAAGGAAAGGCTTATAATAAGGCTGTCAACAGAAGTAAAACTTCACGCACGGCATATTTTTTATTATTATTTTTATTTTTATTGAAATAATAATTAAATACATAGTATCAACAAACAAGTCCTGCTAAACCAATTCAATTGGCTTATCAACAGGTGCTTATATTTTACATTGATATACATTAAAAAAAATAATTTACATCTTATATCTACAGATTCAACATTTTTTCATTCATTTTTTCATACATTTTTTCATATATTTTTTCATACATTTTTTCATACATATTAATATAATTTATTTTTTTCGATAGGCAATTTTTCACCATATATTTAACCTTATTCGTAGAATTACATTGCTTTATAGTGTCAGGTTAATAAATTAAATATTTTTTATTTTAACCGCTTGGACACATAAGCTTGTTTTCACAATAATTTTACGTAGGTAGACATAGGAATGACGTATGCCCGCGTACCTGAGTTATTAAATATTTTTTAAATAAAAAAAAATATATTAAGTACGTTATTGTGACATACTCTGCTTTGGTGTGGGTGCATGGCATTCGATTCGTTGGGAGCGACATGTATTAATTTCAGATAGGACAAAAGTCCATAATAGTATTCGGGTACCATCCCTGATGTAGAGTAGAACTTATATCCCCAAGGACGTACGAGATAAAACCATGTATGAACGAATTGTGAATTAGGAGATTGTTAAATATTGTAAATATGATTTAAATAAAGAATAAGAGGAGGAAGGAGTGTCGAAAGAAAGTATGAATCTAAAATGGATGGATGAAGACGTCAGGGATGTTCCAAAAAGACATGGTACTATCATGGAAATGGAATACTTAGATCGGGCCATATCAAAACCGGTTAACCGGTTTCTTGGATGTGAATATAATAAACCACGCTTAGTTCTGGTTCTAAGCACGGCATGTCATACGATGTGACAGGTGACAGTCCCATTTGCATGATTTGTTAGGCACGAAGGCTCTGTAAATAGAACTAGTAAAACACAAGTATCACATGCTGATTTCAGTCAGAATTAATTATAAAGCGCCGTCACAGAAGCCGAATGTGTTACAAAATAAAACCCATAACGCAGTTGGACGATTTCTCGTCGCATTCTGAACGCGTCTTCTAAAATGCCATTCGCACAATAGTCTTGCAAAATCACGGCTAGAAATTTGGTAGCGTCATTGAGCATTCCTTTCCCGACTCGATGCGGAGATATCTTTAGAATTTAAACGCATAAACTGTTATTTCTTAATGCGAATTTCACCTTGGACAGTTCGTAGTTCGTTTACCCATATGCATAATTTATATTCACCGGGAACATTCGCCAACTCTTTTACCAATGGCCAGAGCTTTCTTCGTGGTGGAACGCGATAAAACAATGTTCCTGTAATTTTTTATGCTTTTCTAAAGACGCCTGCAAAAATTGTTATATGTGATAATGGTTCTGAATACCATTCCCAAATATTGGTTTGTATGTTATGAACACCGGTTTTTACAGATAAATTTAAATCACCTGAATAAAAGCTTCTTTGAAGACTAATGGTAGATTCAGACTGGGTCGACGTACGTATGCTTCGCTACGCCTAACAATATCTCAGCTACTTAGCAACCATAGATTTTCAATGAAAATTTATGTTTTAGAATCACATTGGCCACACGCATCGCGACGTGCGATGTATGTGGCCATTTTCATAGAAAATGTATGGGTTGCTAAGCATTGTTTGGCGTAGCGATGCGTACGTACGTCGTCCAGTCTGAATCTACCTTAAAGCACCTACAAGACTGTTCGATTTTTCAAATTGCTTTAATACTAAGGAAACATCCGACCTATAAACTAAAATCAAGGAAAAGCTTCGAGATGGTTTGTCGCTCAATGAAAAAAAACTTCAAGATGTCCCGGCACTTTTTTAACCAAAAAACACTGTTTTGCCAATTGCCCATCATACAACACAAAACTTACAACCAACACACGGTTTCCACATAGAAAGTGTGAAGTGAATAAATAATTGTTTGTCCAGTGTGCGTAAATATCACAGAGCATGGTAGTGTAGTATTTTGTCTTTTAGTATTTGCCAGTTGACAATTATTATTATCACGAAGAGGCCTGAAAACTTTCATAAAGTTTCCATCGCAATAATTCTCATGCGCTTCAATCGCTGCGTACTTTGTCAAAGGCGGCTTTCCAATGATTCGAGATTCGATTGGCCAAATCGGGTGTGTCAAGTTTGTCTCTCTTATCCTATTTTCTAATAGCTGTTTTCTTCATTAAAATGCTTTAATATGATTTTAATAGCCAGTTTTTTCGAATACCAAATTCAGAAAACCTGCAGAAGATACCTTGCTATACGTATAAGGGAAACCTTGTGCAAATAATCGAGTACAGATGTTTCTAAAACAAAATTGATACCAGTATACTTTCTAAGACGTTGCCATTTCTGCATGTTTTTAGAAAATGGTCGATCCTAAAATTGAACACACTTGTGGGTATCTAATAAATTATGCAATCTGCCAAATGTTTTTGAATTAGATTCGTCATTTCTTCAAATACATTATGCAGATGAACCTCTGAAGTTGTCGAATAGCTCAATATCCTGTTGTCTGTCTTTTATAGACCAGACTCCAACAAATCACGGATACCGACTAGATCAACAAGACAAATAGCCGATAGACAGCAAGCTTATGTTTTTCTATTGAACCCACGCACGTGAAAAATATACGTGAAGTGATTTACATAATATAAAAATATCGCCATAAAGGTCACCCGACCATCTTGGTTTCACACGCGTTGACATTACATGAAATAACCTGCTATTTTATGTACATATACAAAAATACTGCTATTTTGGCTGATGGCGATGGCTATGGTTTGGAATTCAAATAAGGCGGACACGTTGAACCTTCGAAGCAATCAGATATTGATTTATTGTAGACAAAATTCGAGTATTATTTTACGACCGTTTTTTTATGTTTAGTATTCAGAAAAATAAACCGAGATTGTATTTTGTATATTACATTAGAGCTATTTTAAGCGGTCTTCCGGCTAGATAAAAAGATTTTTCTCTTCAAGGTACCTACGAGTATATATGCACGAGTTTGCAATAAAGTATTGCTTGCGCGTAAGGCTTTTATGTGTCATGGTTTGATTTCACCCATCCTTGGTCGCGTTTAGCCTAATTGCAAAAACCATGTTGAAAATTTCAAGCTTCATACATGTTATGTTGTTAATACATTATTATTTTTCTGAATTTCAAGGTGTCTCCTTGCCTCCAAAAAATCTTCCCACACAGTGTTTATTTATTCATTTTATGAATGAACCAGAACGTAAGCTGTTGAGGGTGCCACGTGTGAGCTAAACTTAGCAAATTAAACTGGTTACTCGCGTAATGTATGTATTTTCATTCCTCAATGTAAACATCCATCTTTCTGAGCCGTCCTAATACTTCTTCGCAGGCCAAATGCTGAAAATTCACAGCGAAATTTATATTTAGCTGAAGTTTCTCATCCGCAACGGATTTCAAATAGCACCGAGTAGAACAACTGTCAGAGCTAACGAAACTGAGATTAATGTTTTATGCAAACTAGTGTACCTTCTCCTATTTGCTACAATCCTGTTCCATCAATTTCTAAACCGTGAAAAGAAATCATATCATTTGGTTCTAATTATCGGGATTTGATCGAAAAATTCTTTGAATGTGAACAAATCAAATTGAGATATGCAAACTAGTGAACCTTTTTCTACTTGCTGCAATTCTCTTCCATCGATCTCTAAAGTATGTAAAAAATCATAACATTTCGTTTTAATTGATGGGGTTTGGTCGACAAATTCTCAGAACGTTGTCAAACACGTTATTTCGCTTCGGGGTCTGAAATCTGAAACAATTTATAGATATATTATTTATTCAACTCTGTCTTTAACTTTCTTTTGCTTTCATAAACTATCTTCTATTATTGTAATAATAATAGAAGATAGTTTATAATTCTAATATAAACCACAACAATAAAGTAAATTCAGAATTTTCCTACGTTAATTTTTCTTTCTTTTAGTGATTCAATATTATCTGCATTAGTTGATTTTAACTCTCAAACGGTGGTCCAGAATTGTGTGATTATTTGATTCGATTATTAGAACTCGTATTCGTAGCTTTCAAGAAAATTTCTTGTGGCTTGTTTCCATAATTTATATTCTTGTGGCGGGAGATGATTTACCATCGATGTTATATCTACAGTGATAACTTGTAATTATCATGGATTAAACCACGCAACCATGCGCATCTCCAAATGACGTAAGTTAACACTGTCCATTTATTATTAAGTATGGCTTACGTAAACTCGTGTGCGGAAGAAATGCAATGGAAAAAGAAAGGTAACATTATAATTCCAGTACTGTTTTTCTTCGGTGTTATGTTACGTGTTGTGGGATGACTGGTAAATAGAATACCGCTATTGGAATACATAGTAATTCATTGAACGATATTGGGAACTTGGAACGGTATTTTTTTGTCTCATATATTTTGCACATCCTAAAAAAAACACTCACGACTTGAATCTCAATCAATTGGCGTGTGTAATGGAGTCAGTGTGGGGAAAAAACAGCAGTGCGGTTTTTTTTTACGATCTGAATTCGAAACAAAATCTCGTAAAATATTGGCGATCACAATATTTTTCCTTATCTGTTAAAAAATATGGAAAAATAATTTAATAGTACATATTTGTATAAAAACCATTAACTTTGTGGCTCACAATAATTTACAATAAAAATATATTCATTTTAATTATATCTTGTTTCAATTTTCGTAGCTCATAGCGGAAATAACGCTGTGAGTTGAAAATATGTTGTGTTGAGTTTCATTCCAGGCAGTAACAGCTGTGCGAATTTCATGACGTCAGAGCTAAATGTTCGAAAGTTTTTGCTAGGTCATATTTTATGTTTTTCTCGTCAAAATTATACAAGAATTTTCAAAACTCTTTTTTTTCATTTTCTTTCTCTTTTATCTCCGCTGTGCCGTTAGAACAGATCAAACCCATTGACCCCAGTCTGCAGCCGGTCAAGATGATAATTAACATGATGATGGTGTTATCGTGAAGCCAGATGATCGTGATCATGATCAATGATGGTCATCATTGATTTCGCACGATCACTCACGCGCATCTGAACGCAACAACAGTTTTGATGTGCCAGAGTCATTCCTCATTTTGCATTTGTCTTTTTACCGTAAATTACATAATTCTTCACGAAATACTCTAACCTCTAACCTATGTATTCTGCATAATATAAAAACGAACAACCGAGTCGATAGGTGGGTACTTGATTTCCATACGAATCAACTGAAAAAGAACCATAACTTAATCGTCGGTCGGAGCTTCTGTCATTTATCTTATTAGCCTTCTGACGTATAAGGACTGAGATGATGTGTTTGTTGCTTTTTCTCAATTAATTATTATTATTGTTTCAAATTACCCTGATGTCTGGACGCGTGGGTGTGGCTGCTTACAAGAAGTATTCTTGGAATTGATATAAAGATTCAACGATTTTATAAAGAATGAACATACATCAATGTAGGAAGTTCCTATGATTACATTATTGATCGAATTGAGAGTAAGATTGATTTAGGTTTAGCATCAAAATGAGGCCCACTGGGTTTCTTGCTTAGGCATGATTCACAAATCAATCTGAGACAAGCATTATTATTTGTTTAAATCTTTAGAGCATGACATGGTACATTTAACGCTCAACAGAGTGGTTCACAATATTGTGTTATTTATTAGTTCCCAGTTTTTACCCATTTTAAACGACCGTCTTGAATCATGACAGATTTGGATCGTTTGGGTTTAGAATCTCGTAAAATTGACAGCGTGAAACGAGCCAGTTACCATAATGTGTAACATACACTTCTAACTTTCGGTTATTAAATTAACGTGAGTTCCACCTTCCACCACCTGCTAGCTATCGGCTATCAGGTAATAAATCGTAGACAAGAGGCTAGATCGTTAATTGCTTTAAGAATTTGAAAGGTAGACCGTAGCTGGAGGTGCGAGTCGGTTTCTGGTTTCTATACAATGTGAAACCACCTAACTGCAGTGGGCGGGACCGAATCCTAAATAACACTGGTTTGTTATGTATCCCCGGTGTCCATTTTTTATAAATTGTTAACATCGTGTTTTATATATGGAGTTGAATCTGTCATCGAATTCGGAGCTTCTCAAGGTTGTGGTATTGACCATTGACTTTTGATTTGACAAATTTCTGACAATACTTCATTGTTTCGTCATTCTCTTCGCAGATGAAAAATTGTGACACGATCCACCGATTTTAAAGTAAAATGAAATTGAGGTCAAGTTCGATGAAGGTAAAATGATGCGTAGACAGTCTTAACCGCAAGTAACAATAGCTATGACAAACAGCATTTTTTGTTCTAGTTATTCATGGAAAACGAATCCGGGAAACTTGTTAACATTATGTTCTGTATTCAGAAAAAGTAATGCGGTGAACTAAAATATTTGCAAGAAAAATCAATGAACATACCGGAGTACCTCAAGGATCAAAAGTGTGGCCCATAAGTTTTAAAAGATGAAAAAAAACATCACCATCGGAAAACATCCCAATAATCTGATCAACAGTCTTCATCGAAGAATGTTTAAATTATCAAGGAAGTAGATACATAATAATAGGGAATGCGCCCTTAAATTACACGGTAGTTAGCACCCAACCTTTGAATATGTTCCCACGAAACGCATTGGTTTTTTTAACTTATTATTCCCACTGCTGGTGTTGGTGGTGTTTTTTTACTTCTTTTGAAAAAAATGTTAAGTTAAACGATTTTGTAGTTGGGAAATATGATTTACAACAACCTTATAGAAATAACACTTTTTACAAAATGTAATGAACATTTATTCATTCCGTAGTTTAATTTTCATTATTGAGACTTGTCCTTTCGCCCCTATGTTTTTTACAGTCCACTTCAACGTCATTAATTTTTGTCGTCATTTTAATGAGGTTCTTTGAAACGTTACGTCATTCAAACTCACAAGTAGCTGCAACTTTCCGTTGAAGTATACCGGATCTCACATTCCATGACATTTCATAACAATGTAATTTAGCACCTCTGTACATTGTAATACTTTCATTCGCATAATTTTATTTGATATAAGTTTTTATTGTTATAAGTTATAACATGGAAATATTGGTTTTATTTAATAACGATTTTGGAGTAAATAATAGTATTAGAGCTCTATGACATATTTTTAATTGACTTTTCGAAGATCCAGAGCTCATGATGGCATTGAAATTGTTAGCCTTAAACAGTTGCTTTAGCTTAAAATTCCTAATTTCTCAATTCTAAATTTCGCCAAAGCTCACAAGTTCAAGAGTTTTAGTGGAACTCAAAACAGCTTTATAATCCGGAAAGTACAGAAGAGCAATGACCTTTTCGTCAAACCAAATCAAATATGATATAAAAATGTGTGACAAACTAATTATTGACAAAACATGTTTTATTTTTGTTATTTTACTTCTTTTGTTTCTTCTTCATTTTTATTTCTTCTGCTTTTCTTTCCTGTTTCTGCTTTTCTTTCTTATTTCTGTTTTTTCTTTCTTCTTCCTCTCCTCTCTTCATTCCGTTTCTTACTGTTTTTTCTTGCTTCTTTCTAGTTTTTTTTCTTCTTTCTGTTTCTTGCTTCTGTATCTAAATTTAAAAAAAAACTTAAGTGGCGAAATCTAACGTGCCTTGTACCTTACATTATACATAAGTATTGGTCACTTGAATCGGGATAGAACCATCATTGCATGTTTACTCATTCTTTACAGTCATCTCGTCGGCTATTACTCGAACACTGAAATTCACAAGAACTGAGAAAATGCAAAGATCGTGACTCACAAACGTGTCCAACTCCGTGCCATCTTTTTAATGGCATCAGACATTGCAAAAGATACAAAGAATTGCATTGTGAGGAATCGCACAGTGGGTTATGTTTTACGTTTAGACATCTCTGCCGTTTATCAAACCTTTTTGTGTCTAACGTAAAGAATGCAATTATGCGGAGCCTTGAGTCGGTTTTAATGAAGAAACAAACACCAACAAACCAAACATGAATTTCTTCCAATGATAGCTCAATTGCAACTTCTCCCTCTTCTTCGTGATTCATGAGAGACTTAAACACACTTAAGCCTAGGGGTTTTATTTCCACTGAATTCAGTATACTTTCATTCATTCTAAACTTCTTAAGTCGGTTCCTCATTGCTAAGGATCGTGACCCCTACTCCACCACACCTCGCGGTCCTGCGCTGCATGGAGAGCTGTAGACACCGGTGTACCGGACGCCAGAGATGCTCTGCTACTTCTGCCATCCACTTTGCCAGTGACCATGAGTTTCTCCAATTTAGAGTCCTCAGTTTGTAAAGCAACGTGTCCGAACTATCTTAAGATACGTTATAGGCAGATAATTGAAACTTCTTCAAACACAGCAAACTTTTATTTTTATATGTATTACAGATTGAAAAATCATATTACAATATACATGACTTATACATAACTTTACATAAATAAGTGAATATTTTAAAATAATATATATTTTACAATTCTTGTCTAAAATTACTTTTGAAACCTTCAAGGCTAATGTTGAAGATGTCAAGAGACCTGGAGATATCATTTAGCAGCACTATACCTCTTGTCATGCTATGCTGGGCCAGAACGTCCGTTCTACCATGTGGAATACACCCTGGTGGTGGCGACCTTGGCGGTAGTTCTTCGGTACGAATAATTTGTAGCATTTCAAGAGTTTGGGCTGTCAATGAAAGTGTTCATAATTTTAAATCCGTTACTGAAAGGCTCCCATTCCTTCTAGATTGGAGACTTTAGTAATGCGTTTCAGACAGCAAATCCATGTGATGCATAAATCGCAAGTATTCGCCATGCATTAGTAGTTGAAAGCCTATTGTTAAGCCCATTTTAAGCATGACTTGCTTATATATTCAGAAAGAAGAATAATCACAGATTTAATACTATTACATAAAGTACTGCATTACAAAATTGACTGTCCTGAATTGCTTCAATTAATCAATATCCACATACCTAAAAGATCTTGCCGAAATTTACTACCCTTTTATTTTAATAAAACCAGGACACTCTTATCAAAATTCCCCGATACCGAGACTTTACAGTCTCGGAAATAAATATTCTGATGTGGAAGATATATTTCACATTAAAAACAATCAGTATAAACATTTTTTAGTTCAATTCTTTCTTATATTTAGACATAATAGACGTCTATAATCTCTACAATTTTTGTCTATATTGAATATCTTTTTTTTGTGAAACTTCTTATATTTTTTACCTATGTATCTAATTTTATTATATGCATTTTTTGTTATATTTTGTTGTAGATATATGCTTTTGTTTTACTTTTATTTTCACTGTATTATGCTTTCTTTATTGTTTTAATTTAGATTTTTTTGAAATAACTGTTATATTCATCTATTTAACTAAAATGTAAAAGCCCATAAGGGCGTTTAATAAATAAATAAATAACAGGGAAACCGTTCATTACATGTAAGATTTCCGTAAAATTATGTGTTTTTTTTAAATATACGATCTTAGTCATCTCTGAATCCAAGGAATTGCATAATAACATTCATACAATTATTACAATTATTGTTTTGTTAATCATTGTTTGCAACATCATAATCATTGTATATGTAAGTATGACATTGTACGAACAATTATTCAATGAAATATGACTATGGGCACTTTGCCGACAATCGGATTCACCAGGAACCCTGGTTACCACTACAATACGTTAAAATTTACAATGCCGACAAAGAAATGAAGAAATACGGTCGCAAAAATAAATGTTAAGTAACTTTCTACGATGGCTCGCGATAAACCAATTAATTAGTTGTGCAAGGCGCATTATTTACTGATTAACTTACCAGTAACTGTTCGTCTCGCCGGGTTAACACGATAAACTGTATCGTGTGTACACTGTACACTGTTCGATGCTCACTGACTGGACTGCTCACTGTTTGTAGAGTATAAAACTGCAGTCTGAGTAATGCAGCACAATTATTGGAACAGTTTAATATGACGACTTTAAAATTTTTAATTTTGATAAAACGTGACGTCGCGCTACCCCCACTTAAGATGATCCACTAGTCCTTGACTCATTCGGAATCGGGCGGAGCGAACGATTTTTGGGCGTCTACCAATAAAAACCCTAATCTCTAGCAAACAACAGTGTTTTGTTATTCCGCAAGTATATTTTTAAAGATCGAAGCGCCGCGTAGACTAAGGCATGTCCGTTTGCCCCGGGCCCTGGGCGTAGACTGAGCGACGGGCTAAAATCCTTCTGTACATGGCATAAGGATGAAATTCGCACTTACAAATTCGTTGGGTACCGCCTATTTTTATTCACTGAAAAGAAACGTCGCCAAAATGCACGTTTTATTTTATTTTGTGAAGTTCAGATACAAATATTAAAATGTTTTCCGATCACTATATAAGAAACTTAATTAGCTACATTATTCAATAAAACAACACCAGAAAAAGGATTTGTAAGTAGGAGATTTTTCACTTTTAACCATTTTTTATAGGTCAAACGCATAATTTTTTTCTAAGCTTATTAAAAAGCTTATCAAAAAAATACTCGATTACTTCAAAGGCCAAGATGTATTCTACTCACAGTATTTAATTGAATCATCTATATTATTTCTAAGTGATCAAATTTTCAAAACTAATACACAAGATTTTATACGATTTTGCATTTTTCCGCATGTGACTTACTTTAAGCAGTGATTCCTGACATTATTTGGAGTAAAAAATGAAAATGAAATATTAGTCTCCGGTGACTTTTTCTGGTGTTTCTTTTTTTATTTATTTTTTCTCTTCAAAATCAAACAAAAAAATCATTCACACGTCTGATTACGCGGTCGAGTAACCGCCCAACCCCTCACCCCGATCATATACATTTTGAGCCCTAATAATGGCAGGAATCAATGTAAGAGATTCACGTAAGTGAAGTAAGTCCCTTAACATCCTGTATTTCTTTCTTAGTTCTTCGCCAAAGACGTGTTGTGCTATGACTGCCAACGACTGCACATTCATGTTATAGGTTCCTAATCTATGCCTAAAATGCCTTACTATAAAAATCTCTTGAACGGTGAGTTCTTTGACATCATGACATTTGTATAGCTTTTTCTGTGTGACTTTTCTACTTTACCACAACAATTTTCAGCTAGCAACGTAATATCTAGCATGCTATGTTACGAGGTTGAAGGGAATGGGGAGGGGGAAGAAATGGGTAGGAGGAAGATTGCATAGTACCTACCTGGCAGGTGAGATCTGGTCACCAAACATGATTAAAACCATTTCAAGCAACTTTACTTTTGTGAACGGTGGTCTTTCACCGGGGCGATACTGAGATTATCTACCACTCTGGATCGTGCCGCAAACATACTATTATTATTTATGAAAAATATCACATTTAAAATAAGTTCGCCACGGTGATCGATTACATTAGGAGAATTTTCATGGAATATGATCGTGCGTAGCTTATCCTCTTTAATTATATTACCATATTTATATTGGCATGGTAGACGGCAGACAGCATTAGAATTGTCTGATTGCCGTCTGAGGAATGAATCTCCTATTGATGCTCTTGATGTTGATATTACAGGGTAACTTTACTGCCAAACTGAAGTGGCGCCACCATGTAAAATTTATATTTTTCTATAAATATAGGTATGGTTCTACGACAGTTGATCTCCCGACAGTTGGCCTCCCGGCATTCTGAAATTGAAATGGCTTTAGCCGTGTTTGGTGACCAGATTTGAATAGGCAGGTACTTCCCCGCCTTCCTCTTCACCATCTCCTTTCCCTCTCTACTACCTTCAGCCTCACAACAATTGGGGATGCCATAGACTTTGGGACTCTTGTGCGGTATTTATATAAAATTTTTTAGAGAAAATACGGTATACCCGCTTACATAAAATATAACTAAGTGTCCCCGAAGGAAAAGTGCAGAGGGCTTGTACCGCCGAATAACAAATGTATAAATGTCTCAAATATCGTTCAAATGTCTCAACGAAAAAACGACTTGTCTGTATACTTTTTGTTGTTGTTTGTTTTTGGGATGTTATGCCGTGTTGCGCAAGCTCCTTCTTTAGCCAACGTTTCGGACAGCGTTGCAATGTCCATCATTAGGGCAGATCCGGCAGATCCGACGAAGTGATCACATTGTCGGATCTGCCGGATTCTGCCCCGAGGATGGACACTGCAACACTGTCCGAAACGTTAGCTAAAGAAGGAGCTAGCGCAACACGGCATAACACCCCAAAAACAAACAACAAAAATGCTTTTGGCCGTGAAAATCTAAAAACATATCTGTCTGTTTACTGTTTACGTATACCAGCGTATAAGTACAAAAAATCGACAATGTTAATAAATTCGTTTGATACCATACCAACTTATTATTAAGTTTTGAAGTCAATTTTAGATTTGAAATTAGTAATTAATGCACAAAAATTATAATAATTACATTTTAGGGGGACCAATGGTCGGGGATCAACTGTCGTATCACCAGTAGGTATATTACAATGTAGGATAGTACTTTTACCGCACAATACAGCTCACTACTATATTATGTGGTAACATTTTTATTGCGAAACCAAAAATGTCTGTTTATCAAATTTTGGTATAGGTATATATTTCTTGGAAAGATAACATGGTATAAATTGGTTTCTTTATTAAATCTAGATTTTGGATTATCTATGGAGAAGTTGACGTAGCTATCAAATTTCACATTGCATTAAGAATGAATATAGTTGCTTAAGCGTCATTGACAATGCAAAGGAAATGCATTTGGAATGCAGACTGCGTTGTTGTATTTCTATGAAAATTCTTATTCAGCGTTATCAGAAAATATATTTTATTTAAAAACTATATCACCGTTTTGCTTCACTACAACGAAACCATCGTATTTCTTTCATTTTCGGACAATAATTTCTTTAAATATATTTTAGCGACTATAATTCATTGTGATGGTGAATTTAAGTATAGATATGGTATTTCTTACGCCGTTCTTCCATGGAGCTACGTTCAAGCGACGCGATCGCCGCTCGTCTGTGTTTTCCATACCATTATTAGTGTTTGAAAACGCCGCCAGGCGCTACACTAGCAAAACAGTATGACAGGTAGCGGTAGCGTCGCTTGTGAGTAGCTACGTGGAAGAACGGCGTTAGTCCTTCCCACTGGGAGACAAACATTATTTAATAATAGTTAATTTGTCTTCTATGTCGTTTTTAGTGTGTTTTTTTAAGGGTTTTTTCATTGACCGCTTTCAGCCAGATTTTTGATTCTTGATTTCTACCTCTCATCATTTTTTTTATTAGTTTTATGTCTTGGGGAAAGATTTTGTGGAGTTTTGTTGCAAAGTGAGTGTAGTTTTTTGTTCAAATGTGGTATTATAACTTGGAATGTTTTTTATGTAATTTTTATTCGATCTTGTGTGATGGATACACGGTTAATATATTTTTGGCATATTATATTCATTCGTTGGACATTTGGTACTTCAAAGCTATTGAAAATATCAATCGAAGGCGTTCTAATGGGGACTTAGAGATAATATATAGGCACCTACCTACACTGCCGTGGTAAGTAGAAACACAGTTTATTCGTTAAGAGTCTGAAGGACGACACTGTGTTTTAAATTACCACGGCTGTATAATTCTGTATTGAACTTAATAATTGATGTTACATCCTGTCTTGTTTTATTATATAATAGGTATATTATCTTGTCTTAATATGACATCTTCAATTACACCAGAATAAGGGGTCCGACAGACACAGCTATAAAAGCTCAAGCGTTATTTGGCTTGGCCTACTTCAGCATATCGCTTGTCATACATTCCCATTGGGAATGTTTGGCAACCGATATGCCGAAATACGCCAAACCAAATAACGCTTGAGCTTTTATAGCTGTGTCTGTCGGTCCCATAACTAACTAACTAACCATCACGCCGTTTCCCCGCAGGGGTAGGCAGAGAGGAAGGACCGCCAAACAACTCGGTCTTGGCACACGCTCCTTGCCTCATTCACATTCATACATCTCCTCATAAAATTCTTACTTTTCAGGAGCAATTTTTTTGTTTTATGTAGTTTTCTTATTTATAAAAAACATATTTTTTATTATGTTTTGTGTAAAATCACAAGGAGGAAATCCATAATTGGTTTTATTTTGGTTATATATGTTTGTGCATATAAAAACATATATTAATGTATAATGTAAATAAAAAAATATATTAATATATTATTTTTACATGATAAAATATAAACTGTCAATTTCCCGAAAATGAATAAAAAAAATTTGGCTCGAAAACAATATTTATGGATGGAAGATGTGATCTACTCTGAATTATTATATATTAGGTACATTTACTTCATAAATGATAAAAAATGACTGTGACATTCATGATTTTGAAGTTCTAGAAAAAAAATAATTAAATATTATTAATTACTTATATACGAGTATATTTTCCTAGTTAGTAGCTTCTGTTACAATGCGGTTTCCGTGTTAAAACAAGCCGATTTCCAAATCTCACCATTGTTATCCGGTATCAGGTGGATAGGTTATCGCTCACTACATAGATCCCAGGTGCTAGAAACTACACGGCATAAATACCCTGGGAATCTCCCGATACTTGACATACATCAGACATCAAAACCCAATGTGCAAACTAATAAATAATTCAATTTTATTGGAATAACTTTTTAAATAATTGTTTAATATGTATCTACCCATAAATATGTAAAATAAAATAAATATATAATTATGTAAAAAAAAAATGGTTGAAGATAATATTGATAATTCTGAATTTGAAATATGAGTATCGACAAAAATGACCTAAAAAAAATTAAGTCGTAATGGCCGAGTTGTCCCTGTAAGACAGTTACAGATCCTGGGTTCGTTTCCCAGTTGCGACTTGCGACCGTTAACTTTTTTTATTTCCTGTGTCTTGTTCTGTTTCATGTTTCGTTTAAATTTATTAGTATTAACTTCTTCTTCAATTAATGTTAATCGTGTTTAAAATTTGTGACTTAAGGCGATGCACTAGTCCTTGAAAAAATCTAAATCGGAAAGGCCCCGCCTCTTCTTGGTAGGGATTATAAAATATGTACTTGACAAGACTTGAGAAGACTCGACAACCAATCAAATAAGCCCGTAACACCCAGTTACGCCCCTAAACATACACTGGTAAAATTTGTGAAAAATATATATTTTTTAATTAAATTAAATATATGATATTATGATTTTAGATTTTCACGGCCAAAAGTATTTTCGTTATTTATTTTTGAGGTGTTATGTCATGTTGCGCTACCTCCTTCTTTAGCCAACGTTTCGGATAAAAAAATGAGATAGCGCAACACGGCATAAAAACACAAAAAAAAAAAAACTTTTTTAGAAGATTTATTTATGATTATCAAAATATACGGTAAAACTTAGGTATACATCGTCGGCGGAATTCGTAGAATGCATAACTTAATTTATCAAATTACAGGAGGCACAAAAAATTGTTTTTTAAACCATGATTACTTACTATGCAAGTGAACAGTTTTTCACTGCTTTTCGTCTAAATAAAAATGAACATAACATCGAATAATTTAACACGTATTTTAGCCACTTCTTACTGAGAGAGATGTCAGTGTAGATTTCATCTAAAGAATCCGATTGAGACAACGCCAACGCCACTAGAACAGTGCAGAAATGAACTTATATAATAATTTATCATACTAGGTACGCTTTTTCTTTGTTTCTTTCACCGACACGTAATTATCAGATGTAGATGCAAACGGCTCCGATAAAGAGGCGAAGGTGAATGGGTTCTTCGCTATTTTACTTATTGTTCTTCGTAGAAAGTTGTTCAAATTTCTCGCAATTATAACAACACGCGGTAATTGCTTTTATTCATCGTTTGAACGTATAAATTCTCATCATTATTTAGGCACTCTGAACACCGCTATTCTCGTAAAGAAAGAAACGCTCACAAATAATAATGACAACGCTCAAATTATCATGTAACCGAAATTTACATTTATTACGTAAAAACTAAAGCATTTATAATTAAAATTTAACAATGTGTAAACGTGCACAAAACATTTTTATTGAATTATTGAAGACAATATTAGCGACTCATGACCGAAAATTTGAAACAGAAAAATCAGAAAAAGTTATGGTCACATATAGAAAACGATCCCAGAGGCCCTAGCACGCTTGCTCTATAACGATCGGTAGGATAACTATCGGTAACTTCTCATCGTTCCCTAGGACAACTGCACATCGCTAACGTACAAACGACAGTTGATGGACACTTAGTCATTGTGAACTGTCACCTATTCGTTTGCGATCTGCAGTTGTCCTAGGGAACGATGAGAAGTTACCGACAGTCGGTCGGTAATTTCATATCGATCGACCGTGCTAGCACACCAGGACCTGGGATCATATCTCCTTCGGTCATATTTAACTGTATCCAACTACCAACATTATCTTAATTTTCTATTATTGGCTGCTATCTTTATGTATTTAAAAAGAAGATAATGTTGGTAGTTCTAATACTATCTACACACCATGCTGCGAACAGCAGCTTTTGGCAGATGGCTAAAAATCGAAGGTTGGAGAATGTCTCCCGTCTCTTTTTTTCCCATGCGAACCCGTAACACTCTGTTTCACGTTGACTGCAAATTGGAAGAAACCGTCTGCCATTAGTACCAACCGAGGAAATGAGATGGTGATATTGAATTTGTTGTGTTAATAAAAGAGACAGAAGACAACGTGAAACAGAATGTTACGGGTTCGCACGAGGAAAAGGGAGACAGGAGACAATAACCAGCTGCTAACAGCCGGCTGTTCGCAGCACCGTGTGTAGAGCCCATTAGTCCAGTATGATACATTAGCTCAATGGTAGAGCTCCGCCCCGGCAAGTCCTAGATGTGACCGTATCTTTTTTACCGCTAATATATTGTCTTCATTTATTCAATATTACAATATGAGGTTTTACTTTAAAAGAAAGAAAAACATATTTATTGTATATACTCACTTTTTTATCACTGATAATAATTAGTTAATAACTAATTCATTTTATGGAAATTTGTTTGGTTTTCCTTGCGGAAGGTTTTTCAGGATGTGATTGTTACGAAAATGTCATATTATTTCGATTTTTTTTAAAGCTTCCCGTAATTATTTAACCATTAATGAGTATGATACATCCCTTTCCTGCGAATTATATTTCGCTGATGAAATCTGTCGTTAAAATATTTCTGTTCATTTTATGTATTTTTATTACGTTTCTTGGATATAGTGTATTCGACGTTGGGTGCCGTTATGTTATTGCGGTGCTGTCGAAACTATATTATATGCGATTATGTACGGTACAGGTGTGGGTCAAAACTTGTTCTTGAATCTAATTCCGCGTCTAACCTCAACTCTCGTCTACCAGTCCTCTGTAGTAGCAAGCACTTCCGCGAGATTTAAACGGTATTTTCCGTCAATAAAAACCTTGATTACTAGGTATGTGTCTTACACGAGTAGGTGCACAGTAGATAGAGATAGGTGGGTCTCATTTCCCATAGAGGAGCCTAATTAATTTTGTCAATAATCGATAAACTAATTTGTCTTTTTATTGTTGTTTCAGAATGTTGGGACAATAGTACCGAAGAAGACGCGGGGAAAGATGTCGGCTGTTTGCCAGGGGTTCGTACAGAACACCTGGAAGAAAGACTTCTGCTCTAACTGCTTCAAATCTAAGGACGAACACAACAACGAAAAGAATGTCGCCAAAAGTACCAGCTACTTTGCTACGCCTTTCCAAAACAAAGCTCCCAAGTCTCCCAAAGCAAACAACACCGGGATCCTGAAGGCATCCCCCAGGAAGAACAAAAAGAGGGGAGTCTCGTTCCCGAATGAGGTCAGCCAAGTCATCGGCTACGGCGGAGACGTTTGGTCAGACGATGAAGAGTTCCAACTATCGGAAGACACCGGAGAAGACGACTTCATACCCGACGGCGAAGAAGAAAAACAGATGAAACTGTTGACGAAATCTAACACCGACTTTAACACTGTCAAGGAAAATCTCTTGGGCTCCGGTGGCGAAACTAAGAAATCGTACACCTCTCTGTTGCTAGGAAGAATGCAGACGGATTCCGACGGCAAGAAGAAAACCTTACTCGTTTCCGTAACACCTTTCGGCCATGAAAATTCGCCGAAAAATAATAAAAATAGCATTGTTAAACTTCCAGACAAGAAAAAATCGCCCGTTCCGAATCTGCACAAGAATAAAGAGAATCGTACTAATGACTATAAAACTAATATCATACTAACATCATTCGTTAAAAATACTGAAATGACCTTGAATAATAATAACAATGTTAAGAAAGAATCCGAATCTCACGCCGTCGTTTCCGAAAAGTCACTCTTGGAAGAAATATCTGAAACTTTAGAGAAAAACAGAATAAGTTCTGTCAACAAGAAACCCACGGAGAATGGCGAAGTCAAGAAGAACAATGCCTACAATAATGTAGCGAATGGGAAATCGGATGATAAATCTAGTGATTCGGATCAAACATCCGAAAAGTCAATGGATATATTTGAATATAAAAAGAATTCTATTATTCGCAACAATCCCATCAAAAAAGATTGCGAAAAACCGAAAGTGACTGTTTTGCCTAAAACAGAATTCACTTTTTGCAAAATCGACATTGAGCCAGCAAAGCCATCAGACAATAATGATTTAAATATTGAAGCTAATAATAAAAATTATTCAGCGGAGACCGTTACGAAATCAATGGCATCTGATGAAGATTCCACAAGTTCAAAAAGTGACTCTGATAATGATGACAGATTATTTGTTGAGACTTGTAATCTTGTAAAGCAGTGCGAAGAAAATGTTCAAATGCAAGTAGTCTTCTCAAATAATAAGAATTCCGATTCTGATGATAAAACAAGCACCGATACTTCTTTAGAAGATATCCGGAAAGTTGATGGTCAGTCAGACTCTCTGCAAGACACATACGAAAATCATTTCCAACCACAAATACTGGACTTGCCTCCTATCATTCCTCAGCTTGATCAAGGATCAATCTTTTCAATGGAGGCAAGCCGAGAATCTGCAGGGGAACCTGATGGAAGGGCTGATCCTGAAGAGATGTCGGAGCCTCCTGCATTACCCAGGAGTCCTCCTCCACAGGTAGATCCTCGCCCCTCATTCCTTCATGGAATGTTTAAGGAAAGCCCCATAATCAGGCCAATTGTTCCTGAGAAGCCCAAACTCCCCGTTAAGCCATTATGTGTATCAAAGCCATTTACTAAACGGCCCCAAGCGAATGTTCTGCCACAGCAGCAACAACAGGTCATTATGCAGTTACAGCAAACACTAAATACCACCTCAATTAGGACCTGTACATCCGAACTTTCACTTCCAATGTCAAAAGATGAAATGGAAGTATTTGACTGTGTTGTTGCTGAAAATGGCAATTCCCCCATCTATGATGATACTGAATATCACTTACCTCTTGGGAAACAAGATAGCAATTGTTCAACTCCTAACAAGAGAAAAGCACCCAAGCCACCACCACCAGGGAGCAATGAAGAAGCTTGTGGTAACATATATCAGAGGAACCCATCAGCCAACTTGAAGTCTGATTCTCCTGTTGTAAGGGAAAAGGAGAAGAGAGAAAGGGCTTCCTCCTGCAGCCCAAAATTTAGGCCTTTGGTTAACGCAAACCCAACCGGTGGACAAATCCAGACATTGGAGAAGATCCCCGCTATACCTGAACCTACTCCTAGAAGATCTATTTCGCTCTCTCATGATAATTTGATAACTGACGATAAGAAAAAGGGCAAAATGAAATTCTCTCTAAGAAAGCTGCTTAGGATAGGATCGTCTAAGGAGTTGGACAAGAAAGACTTACAAATTGCATTTGATCAAAATTTGATGCCCAAAAGAGAAGAGATGGGTGAATTGACACCTCGTCCCAAACCGAGATTGGTCATCATACATCCTTTGGAGTTAAATGGCTCTTCTGTGGAAGTTCTTAAAAGCACAAATGACTTGAGTTGCATTGGCAAGAGCTCTGTAAATATTGACAACATATCACTTTCTGAGGGTTCTACTTACAGTGGAAGTTCGGGAGGTGATGCAGAAGATTTGGTTTACAAAGAGAACCAAATCAAACCTCTTCCTCCTCCAAGGAAGTCTTCTGATGAAGGGAGCACCTCCATTGACGGGTGTCCAACAAAACCAGCTCGACCACCTCCACCCAAGTCTGCACTCCTGTTGAGGCAGCAGAAGCAGGCTTCCTGGTCCACCCCTCCTTCTCGGCCTGTAGACATTGTTTATGCTAATTTAGGTAAATTTCAAGATTTTATTATTTTAAATTGTGAGTTTATTATTTACATCAACTTAGTTAATAGTTTCAGTGCCGGCAACCTGGGCGTTTATTATAATTTTATTTAATTACATGGTTTTCTTTAACCTGCCTCACTAGACAAATTCTTTTCCGAGGCGGGTATTTCTTTACATTGTTGAAATCGTATTCTAAAATGCTTTACATGTTACAGGAGAAGTCCGATCTGCCATTGCTCCCCGTAAACCTGAGAGGACAGCCAGTATGAGGGAAAGAGAAGCTCAGCTTGAGCTCCCCAAGAAGAGAATGCCATCGTCAGAAGACAGTGATGGAGAAATAGATATCAGATCGACTAAATCAGAAGTTACAACAGTATCAGCCAGTGAACCCAGCCACAGCTATGATGACGTTTACGGCTCAGAGAAATATGAAGTACCGAACGAAACCTACCCTAACAATCACAAAAGGATTGGAAGTGACAATGACTATGAATTCGTCAGTAATTGCACCTCCAGCACCCCTCAATCTAATGTTACTTCCATCAGGATGAACGCTCTCAATACGAATCTCAACCGACTGCCAATAAAAACCTTTGTACCGTCATATAGAAACAGCGACTGCGGAGTCAAGAAGAGCTCCGACTACATGAAGTTGAATAACTTTGCGAGAGCAACGTCCCTCCAATATTACGGAAGCGAATCAGAGTCTGAGATATATTCGCCGTACAGTTTCTATAGCTGCCACGAAATGAATGAGAGTGATACAAACGGTGAATTTAACAACAACGGTTCAATGAACACCACAACCAATAAACTCAGGGTAAGGAAAGGAAGGAGCGTTGTTCACAAAAACTTGGAAGATAATTATGGGGCTGTTGTTATTGCTAATCACGAAGCTTTGGCTCAGGTGCTTGAACAGGTAAATATACTATCACACATCTGTATCACTCACTATCCCGTAGGAATATTCAGAGGGAAGAGAATTATAAATACTTCATAGCTGTCTAGTTATTATTCTTACACTTTGTTGATTTATTTTATCTTGCACTGTGTTCTACTGATGCACGCAAACTATTTCTAGTTCTTTTGATAAGCATGGTTTTATTTCCTGCACCGTTGCATGCGTTCAAATCACTGCCTAAGAGTGCCGTGCTGTGACTTTTTTTTAAAAGTTTTCCAGAATAATATGTACAAGCTACAACATTTTTTTTCTGAAATAAAAAAAAGATAAGTCATAGCCCTGCTCAACCTATTTTACACTCAATTTTAAATTCATATATTTTATGTAGCATATTTTGCTGCGATTGTTGTAGCATCCAATCAAAATGATACCACCAAACACATTAAAAATCATTTTATATCAATAACTAAACATATATTCATTGTTCAAAGGTTCAACAGAGTGCCATGATGCAACCGTCACTCCGTGGACTAAAGACTTGTACCAACTTGAGGTGGAGTGACTTCACCATCACGTCTACTCCCCTGAAGGGTCCAGGTTATCTCCGGGTCGGCAAAAGAGTCTTTCACTCTGCTGTGTGGAACTCCAACTCTGCTACCGGAGCCGTCAACGTTACTCTCATGCTCCACAAGGAACAGATGGCCTCTCAGCTTGTGTCCCAGCAAATAGGGCAGCCGCAAGCCATGTTCTTGAACGCAGTCACGGAGTTCTGCGACCTGGTGCCCCTGCAACAGTTTGGAGAAGAAGGAGATCAGTTGGTTCAAGGTAAGCAAATAAAACAATATTTTTATTAGATATTTATTGTATCCACCTTGCTCTTATTCTTCATAAGTCTTCTGGCATTAAGTTTTGGACATGGGCCTCCCTCATATGTCTCCAGTATTGCTAGTTTATAGTGGCTCCCACCCATCCGATACTTGCAGTTCTTTTTAAGTCTTCTCAGATATATATATATATGTATTCATCTATTGTCGTCCTCAAAGACCTACGTACCTTGGAGATTCCAAACGAGAACGCATTGGGCCCCACATTTGCAAAGTAACCGATGCTACGTTCCCATGTCGACATGTACACTTGTTCTACGTAAGGAAAGCTATTTTGCTGATTAATTTTTATTGCTTAGGTTATGTGTTTCCCTTCATGGAAGATTCGTGTATTAACCCTATTCAGCTTTGTCATGTCTTATGATTCTGAAAGTGAATTTGAGGACGACTTGCATGATCACATGGCAAATCAACTCATGGTGTAAGATCTATAAATATACTGTTCACGTGAGTTGGAAGGTGTGACGGTCATTCCCTCCACCTTTCACACATCCCATACTGATACTGAGCGCAGATCGGCGTTGCGTGGGGAGCGGTAGGGTTGCTTGTGAAAAATTTTCTTAACAAGGATGCTCAATTTCAACACCTTAGAAGCCCGCAGAAAAATATTTTTAGGTAAACACTTTTTTAAGCTAATCTCTGGTATCATACTCAATCCGCCTATATTAAAAGAGGTTAATTTTTACGTCCTTAACAAGTATACTCGTGGTAAATCCCATGCACTTTTTTATGCTCCGAAAGTGAGGACTTCTGCCTATCAGAACGCGCCAATAAACAGAGCGACTCAACTGCTTAACGATTCTGCATTGACCATCGACATTTTCAATGTCACTTACAGACAGTTCAGCAACTATCTTTTAGCATATATCACTAAGTAGTAAAACTGCCCTTGTGTACTTTGTAATTTATAATCTTCTCCATGATATATTGGTGTATAACTGTTTTATAGAGAACATTAAAAAAATAAATAAATAATAAATAAATACATTCCATACCTCAAAACACTTATTTTCTCTTGTAGAACAATTTACTTACATTCAACAAATACTTATATGACGATTTATTATGTTTCAGCCACAGTTGTAGTGCTGGCGAGAACGCAAGTGGACACCATCCACTCGTTCGGAGAGTACCTGCAGAACAAGTCTCATTCCAGTCCCGCTAGCACCCTACAGAAGAACGCAAGTGGAAACGACAAAGACCTCCCCCACGCTTCAGAGCGCCAACACGAAGCCACCTTCACCATGCTGCAGTTGATCAACGGCCTCAAGTGCCTGCAGGCCAGGGGACTGGAAGAGGTCCCGGCTTCCCTATCTTCCTTTGTCATCAGTCGGGACAATCAGAACAGGCCCAAAAACCAGCAGAATGGACCCTGCGACCTCTCCGATAGTAACTCTGAGGATGGACCGCCTTCTATTCAGATGCCCAAGGCCAACAGTTATGGCAGACTATGTATATTACAAGGGTAAGCTGATATTTGATACAAATCACTAGTCGCTTCTCATTCTTCGATAATAATAGTATCACAACAAATGCCATCTCAGTGCGTAAAATTACCATGTCCCAGTGATGCTCAGTCCGTCCCCAACTGTAATTCACTAGATGATGACTGTCTAAATCTTTCTCTTGGATGTTATCATCAAATTCTTACATGGAGTTAATGCCCATAGACAATATCATTCACTTCATTCTACTTTTATTATTGCTCCATTGTGACAATTTGACCACAAATGATTTTCTTATATTATGTTACCTCCACTTTTGTAGAAACCAGTTTATTTTCGAAGCAGGGACGGATTCATAAGTCCGTCACTCCTGGACACACTGACGTCCAGATTCCAACCCACGCTTCATACCCTTTTCCTCTGCAGAACTTCCTCTTCTTTCTTCCCTTAAAAAGACCCTCCACATATGGAATAGAATTTTTTTTCCTCAGTGCGTACACATATTAAATCGATCTGTTTTCTATTTGCAGACTTAGTGAGGAAAACAGCTGCCACACTCCAACTGAAGAGAAGATCTGTTCCCTGTGCGAATGCGCCGTGACCGCCCTCAAACTCCTGCTGCCAGAAGACAAACTGACCACTCTCATTCAAGGCTTGCTCAACAAGGAGAAGTCCGTCTCACTGAGCCAAGTCAAGTCCATACTGGAGTTCACCCTCTGGGGTCCTTGGGACGTAGTCCTAGGGCTCCCAGTAAAAGAAAGAGAACTGTCTCTGCAAAGATGGCTGGATTTAGAAAGGGCAACGGTTCTGCATGGTTTGGTTAGAACGC
This sequence comes from Limnephilus auricula, assembly GCA_951813805.1. Lineage (NCBI taxonomy): Eukaryota > Metazoa > Arthropoda > Insecta > Trichoptera > Limnephilidae > Limnephilus > Limnephilus auricula. Next base: position 9,678,126 of record OX638401.1, read on the forward strand.
GAGTACAGTTAAATGTATTTGAACAGTCGCATTTGCTCTTCTTGGTAAGGTCAAGTGCTAAAGTTATGTGCGAAGCTTCAGTCTTATTGGAGTCATCCAATATTTATTAAGTTATCTTTATTTTTCGTGGTGCATATTATTATTAATATTGTAATTAAAATTATCTATTTTTAGTCAGATACTGCCAAGATATTATAGAATATTTAAGTTTTGTAACGTTTTATACATTTTAAAATTTTCAATATTTCCAATGTAAGGAATATTTTATGGTCTTGTCAAGTTTGTTTTAAACTTGACGAAGACTGTGTTATGACTTTCCTCGTTCTTCCATTTGAAAAAGAAATTATTATTCGAATTAAGAGTTTTTCATCCATTGTTTATAGCATTTATCGTAGTTTTTTAAAAATTATTTAGTTGTAGTAAAAATGTTACTAGAATGAGTTGTCATAATACTATACATCTACCCAATCATATTTGGTTTGGGAAGGAATGAATCTTATAAAAAAACGTACAATATTTTTTTCCAACCTACTTTTATTAACAATCAGATGAACCTTTAGTTATTAATGTCCTGCGTTCTACAAGCTGTAACAATCTATCATAAATTTTATAGCAAGCACAACTGACATAAAATTACACTGAACAAATAATGTGCAGATACGCGTAAGTTATATTTGACAACATTGTAGAAGTAAGTTTGGAGATTTATTGTTTTTTTTAAGTTATTCAATTACATACTGTTTGAACACAATATCAGATGGTAAAAATATTTTTTCTTGCGAATCAATACAGAGAAAGGAATGGCCAACTTAATTGCCTACCTAAAATAATTATTAAATACCTAATGAAATAAGTAAAGATGTGTTTTATAATAATAATATTAATATTATGTAATAATGCATTAGGGCAATCTTGTTGTATATTATCAGAAAACTAACAAACATGAGATATTGCAAATACTAAAATAACTGTTCTTTGCCAAAATGAGCCAACGTAATAACAATTAATAACATGCAAATTTACATTGTATATAAACATTGTTTGTTTAAAATTCAAAATAAAACATTTACTTAAAACTACCATTGTTTTTATTACCAATCAAATTATCCCAACATTATAATAATAATGAAAAAGAAATTGCTTCATAACGTATTGCCAAAAGAGGTTGTCTTTATTGCATACCAAATAATTGCAACAATATTAGCTTTTTTAAAAAGCTATATAATTAAACATAACCTATGATTTTTATCTTCGTATTTGTTTCAAAAATCACAATAAGATCACAAATTAAATTATACACCTAAATAAATAAAAACAAAGTTATTTTTGTACATAAATAAATTACTTAATAATAACGTGGTTTAATTACCACAACTAGGTAATTCTCAAAACAAAGCTGCTGACTATGCCGAACGCAACATCAGATGAGAGTAGAGATGTCAGGAGTTCCACTAAAGAACACCAAGGAGTTTGTCTACCTCGGGAGCAAAATAACATGGGACGGTCGGTCTAAGAGCGAGGTCGACAGCCGTATACACCAGGCTAGGCTTGCATTCAATAAAAGGTCGAAAATAATAGAACCGAATAATATAGACCTAAAACTGAGAATACTCCTCATCAAGACGTACGTATGGAGTATCTTGATGTACGGCTGCGAAACATGGTGCCTATCTGAAAGAGATAAACCGAGACTAGAGGCTTTCGAGATGTGGTCCTATAGAAGACTATTAGGGATTTCCTGGAGAGACCACATTACAAATGAGGAGGTTCTCCAAAGAATCGAAGGAGGAAGGCACCTGCTCAGGACCTTGTCCGAAAGGCGTGCAAGATGGATCATATAATACGACAAGAAGGCCTCTTGCATGCCATAATGGAGGGTATGACCGAGAGGACAAACTCTAGGGGACGCCCACGCCGAGAGTACCTGGGGGACCTGCTGATGGACATGCGCTGCTCATCATATGCAGACTTCAAAAGAGCCGCACAAGACAGGAAAGAATGGAAGAGAAAAATAAGGAAATTGCTGCAAACCAATACCTGAATTGAAACCAGAGAGAGAGAGGTAATGCTGAAATCAGCGTTGTTGAGTTACACGCTAAAATCATAAATCTATTTCCTTGTCTATGAATGCTACAAACAGAAAAGTTGTAACGCATTGAAATCATCAAGTTATTTGTAAATGTTTTTTGCGGGTATCTCCATAAAACAATATCGTTTAATTCTACAATTAGATAACTCTAGTTACCAGAAGTGTTTTTCCATTTTTCAATTAGGCAACCAAACTGAGCCAGTTATAGCACTAAAATTTGTCTAATTGCTCTTTATTTTTGTGGCATAAATTATTAGCAATTTTCTTATTCCTAAAATATAAGTTTTACAGTTCCCAACACACAAATCTATGATCCATACTTTTCAGTATAAATATAAAACAACCGATTTATCAGATTGATTACCATCTTATAACTCAATTTCCCGACAAGGCTGATTTCAGTTACCTAGTTGTAGTAATTACCCCACGATATGTAATTGTAAAGGTTTATTTATGCCACCATACTGACAGCATAAATGTTCTAGAATTTATAAACAATAAGTTCAGAATAAACTTTAACAAAATAGGATTGAACAAAACATCATACAAATTTACAAACAAATATTCAATTATTATGTATGTCTTTTAAAAATATCAGGGTGTAGTAAATTTATGGAATAACTACGATTAACTATATTTTTCTTAGCAATTGGGCTTCTCACAATGGAAAAAATGCCAAATGTATAGTACGCGCCAAACTTAAAAGCTGACTTGATGTTGATACAAAAATCGTCGCAATACGTCGCTTCAGTTCATTTTTATCCAACAGACCAAAACGTAAATTGAGAGAAATGGAGCTTTGATGTTTTTTTTTACGATAAAAGCACATAAATTTTGGAGGACGTAAGACAAAGTGCGTTTTGAAAACCCCTTAAATAATCTGTTATCATTTTTTTTTCAAAGATTACTGTATAAATAAAGGCTTTTTGAGAACAAATGCATACTTAACTCAAGTTCACGAAAAATGGTCTGTTAGACAAAAACGAACTAGAGCGACGAATAGGTGATTTTAAGGTCAGAAAAGCAGCATGCTTCCCCGCCCATATCTTTCATGGTCGCACATATGTTTTACGCATCTTTCCTTTTCACTTACGGTCAATGAAACGGTAGTAAACTGACTGTACCTGCGTGAGAATGGATCGTATCAAGTTCAGGTAGGCATTTAAGTTTGGCGCATGCTGTACCTATAGACGAGTTATCTCGCCCGTAGTGTAAAGCCAGCATTAAAATCTTTTACTGTACTGTAAAATGGGGTGACTTTACAAATTTTCAAGTTTAACCTAAATAACTTTTTATAAAAAACATTTGTGTGGGAAAATTTATGTCACATTTATTGCATGTGTTTACTATCATTTTTATACAAAAAAAAACATTGTATACTTTTGAGCTTTGGGAGTCATTAAAAATAAAAACATAAAGATCAAAGTCACCTTTGATATACCATTTTTTAAGCTTATTAAAATAATATGCCAATCGCAAACAAAAAAATTAAAAAGAAAATGCGGGTGCAGATAGTATATACTCTGATATACTTTATGATATTAATGACAGAAAACTATAATAATGGGGAATAAATGAATTATGAATGGGAAACTATTATAAAGGGGAATTTATAATTTATATTTTTCTGTGTCTGAACAATATACTTAAAAGAAAAACAGCAATAAAACGACAATATGTTTTAGTATTAAAAGAAACCAACTAATTTGACACTTTTTTCGAGGCATCATTGTATGTATACGTGTTGTCCGAAAAAGAAACGAGTAATTTGAGTGGTAGATAGAATTAGGCAGATATCCGCGATGATCAAAGTCACTCCTTATTCAAAATTCTCCCCATTTTACAGTACCTTAACTACTAAACTAAATAAAACATCTTCCAAATTTAAATAGTTAAATTTTTAAACAAATACAACATTTCTTAAGACGAATCAAAAAGTTAGTAAATTTCTTAAATTTGATTGTTAATCTTTCGTAAAATAAACTTCTAAAAATGAGATTTGTGACTAATTTGTGGAAACATATTCTCCAATAGGAACTAAAGAAATACAGTAATAAATATCATCATACTAAATAAAAATAAGAAAGATTTGCTAGCAAGTTAAAAAAAAAAACTTATAAATGCAATAAAATTATCTTCATGTATCAAATACATGCTACAAGCAAAAAAAATCTTAACATATAAAACCTACCAGTGCACAGATTTATTTGAGAATCGTATGAGAGTTAACCTCAAATAAATGCAGTTTGTTCGTTTTGTTAATTTAAACTTAACTAGCACTAATGAAGGTTTAACAAGCTAATTATTGAACTATCGGACACATTTAACAATAGTTAATTACACCATAAATTGATATTACATACACAAAGGCTATGCAAAATTTTCATAGAACAGATTTTATTACTGATGTAGGTATGTTTATCTAGTATAAAATTTTGATAGAACCAATTCCATTACTGATGTAAGTACTTTAACAGTATAAAGTAATTTGAAACTAAGGATAAAGTAATAATTGAATAGAGCACTTCTGCGAAGGTTACACATAGCCAGTAGCATAGGGTAGTGATAAGTGGTTACTAAATCATTGTCCTGGAGAAAGATTCTAATCAAAGCAAATTTAATGCTTATTGACCAGCGGCTGAGAATAAAAGTTTAAAAATGATTGCAACTGTACAGGGAGGTTCCGATGAGAAAGATCGATTATTCCCCGTATCAATTTTTTTTAATAAAAAATTTATATCAATTTAGTTCATTCAAAACTTGCTGTAATATATGTATATCTATATTCAAGTAAGCAATAAATTGCTCAAAACGCACGATGATAAATTATTAAATATAGTGTACTTCTTGAAAGTATTTTTTGATCATAAGTATTTATGATTTTTCAATAATGTCTAAACAAAATAAGTGTGTAAAAAAAATCTGAAATATTTTAGTTTGTAACTTTAAAAAATAGAAAAACTGAGGTATTATCATCACAAAATATGTTCCCAGATTTATTTTTTAATGATTTTAATTTAACTAAGATTTAAATTCTGAAAAATGTGTTCACTAGATTATTTATTGATTTATTTTGTTGTATGATTATATAATTTGAAATTTGTGTTGTATAATACACTATGTCGTTTGAAAATTTAACAAATCTGCCAATGACCGACGGTATAACCTTCGTATATTAAAAATAAACTTAGTTTTTCAAAATTTATAAAATGTGTTTACCAGATAAAATAACATTCTTTCAAAATCAATTTTTTATTTTTGTAAAAAAGAGTCAATACGTCTAGAATTTGATTTAAAAAAGACTAATTTCCAGTATTCTCTGGTTATACCCTCTTAACTCATTGTCCGCACGCGGCTGGTGACTAAAATTTTAACTTAAAGATTTAACTGCAACTTTTCGCTGTACTTGCTACTGGCTGCGTGTGACTTAAGAATCTAAATTGACAGTCGCGAGTTTGACAAGCATAAAATATGTAATTTTTTTTAAATACCAATATTTAAATATAATTCACACATCCCATAGGAAAGTGCCATAAGTAAAAAAAATTCTATTTACAATTTATCCCACAAAAATCGTATTTAAGTTAGATCACTCCATTTCCGCACGATGTCGCTAGTATCCCTTTTCGACGGGACAGTTTGTTTATTATTCATTCATTTGTTTTCGCTGTCTAGTAAATTAACTTTTTTAACTTACGACACTTTTAAATAATGATTCCTGGAATTTATACGAATTCACATCAACATGCTCTCTTCAATTGTAATTTTATTCACACATAAAACAAATAACATTGCTTTCCAAATCTCAAAAGATCAGAAACCAATATATAAACGAGAAAACAACCAAATTTACAACTAAAATTAACATTGCGTATAGTAACTATTCCTGAACACATAAATTGACGCAGTTCAGGACAACAATAAATATTATTAACAATAAAAATGGACATGGTACTGAAAATATAATTTGAATTTTGAAAACAAGCAAAGTTACTAAACTTTACAATCATTTTCATAACAAGCAACAAATTGAAAAACATTGAAATGGTTTACTTCCAAATAAACATAAAATATTTGTGGTACAATTTCAACGCGATTATTGATTTTCATGTCTAAAACCATAAATAATAACAATACAGTACATATAAATTAATTAAGTTATATTATTATTGTCTTGGAATTATGTGGTAAGTTTGTGAGGTAATTTAGAGTCCCTTGTTGAAATATAAAAGTTCTGGTGGATTCCCATTTGTATTCTTCAGAATCTCTTGGTAGTTCTCCTTCTCGTATTTCTTGATTACGTCAATTGATATGGGACTGGAAAAATAATGCACATCATTTGTCAATTCCCATTTGGATATAAAGTGTAAATATTTACAAGTAAAAAAATGTTTTTCAGAAAATGGAACAAAAATTGTTGATAAAAATTAACTCACTTCCCTCTAATATGTAAGTAGCCAATAATTCTGTTATGCAATTAAACTCCTTTCAAAATTTAAATACATTTTTTATACCGCACAAGACTGACTGTGACTTAGCAGGGGTGCCCGGATTAATGGGATGAGGTTTGTCTAGGTCTTAGTGGCGTCTACATGCCCACCTACTTCGTGGCGGGCCGGATCGAGAGAGTGGTCGAGGGAGACCTAACCAAGACCTCTCCAGCCGGACTCTCTCGACCCATCGTCATGCACCGCAGTGGAGGGGATGGATTCATACGTCCGTCACTTCTGGACACATTGAAATCCAGATTCCTACCCACTCCTCTTACCTTTTTTCTTCCCATAACTTCCCAGAAAGGTGACAGGGAATTTATAATCTTTTTTTTGGAAGCTAATGCAAAAAAAACTGTTTGGAGCTAGTGGGCCTATGGCACCCCGAACTGGGGTATATTGTGAGGCTGAAGGGAAGGAGAAGGCAGAAAGTAGACCTGGTCACCAAACACGGCTTAAGTCATTTCAAGCAATGGTTGTGAATGGTGGTCTTTCACTAGGGTGATAGCGGGAAATCTATCTATCACTCTGAAAAAATAACTTTTCAGAAATAATTTTATGTAGTTACACACGTAATACCATAATGTATGTACAATGTACATTATAACACATTATTGGCACCCTTTTGATTTTATAATCTTGATATTTAATCTACATTTAAATATTTAATCTATAATATTTATGATATAGTAAAGTATTTGAGGTGAAATACCGCAAAACTGCGCTGTACAAATGCGATGGTATTAATATTATTTAATGCTCACCATCTTTGAGGGAATAATGCGCAGGCTGTTGGCACCATCAGAGTCAAGCTAAAAAAACAAATAAAATTATAGTAAAATGTCAAATAATATGGTACCTATGTTGAAAAACATTATTCATTTTAACTTTTTTAATGCAAATCTATCCCACCTTGCGGCACTTCGGGACGATAGGCGCAGATGCGGCCGAAGCATTAGAGATATTTAAAAAATATTACCCGTCTCCTAGGGGTTAAGACAGTTTTACTACCTACTCTGTGATATTAGAATAATTATAATATCACACAGTAGGTACCAAAACTGTCTTAATTCGGATTAATTATTAATCATTTCCCTAATTTTATTACATGCAGAAAATTGTCATGGTTGCGCCAGTTTTGTTGTCAGTTTTCGAGTTTATTTTGGTTTTTTGTTGCCAGCGCCAATCTGCTAGCAACAGATGGGTGAGATGACAGCGTAAGTGTTCCATATCTATGTTTAAACAAGCTGAGATAATTAGGCCCTCCGCTTGTGGAGAGACTGAAACCAAACTAAAACTGGCGGGTCGCTATGGTTTCCAATCAAACTTGCGGCACTTATTAACGCAATAGAGATACATAATATTATTTTAGTGAAACTTCATGGATTACAGTATGTTATGCCACATTTGCGTAGGGGGATAAGCGCCGACAAATCACATATACAACCGCCGTATACCTAGATCAGGTTAAATGCTGGTGATTCTCTCGAAATAAGAAAGGTGAATAGATACAGGTGTAACAAAATTAATCCCTAAGATACGATCAACTACAATGGTAGTGCAGTGAAATCATGACTATACACACAGATACACTGCCATGTGCGCATAAAGAGCTACCTTTTAGAAGTTTTGAACGCATTTTGTTACTGTCCATCATATTTCCAAAGTAAAAAAGTTGATATTGTATAAGCCTGTCAATTATTTCGCATATAATTTTCAATATTGTATTTGGTTTATGCTAACGTCACAAAGCTTCGTGCTATAACACGATACGCGCAAATGTGGCCGGTCATTATCGGCTATCGCCGCGAATATTCGGGCTGCGTGTGCATTATCGCGCGGGAGGCGATACATCAAAGGGTTTTAGCGCGCTAACATATCGCGCTGCGTGGTCAGACTAGCTTTTTCATTTCGGCGGTTGTTCTCGATTAGTTCAGACGCGTGCGGGCATCACCAATAGGACGTGTTGGTGCAGGTGGCTAAGTATACCTTAAATATCGCTTAGTTATACCTATTTCTTTAATTAATAAAAATGGAGTTGGGCGATGAAATGGTGCTGGAATTCCTATAATTATGAATAAAAAATGTAAATCATTAAAAAAACACGAGAAGTAAAGAAAGTCATCTTGGATTAATGCACGATATTTCGAACAAATTAAAGAAGTCACTAATGTCACCGCAGGCTTTATCGCGATAACTTTTTAGTGTCAAAACGTACGAAGTATCGGCACGCATTACTTCGGGACAATAGGCGCAGATGCAGCCGAAGCATTAGAGATATTTAAAAAATATTACCCGTCTCCTAGGGGTTAAGGCAGTTTTAGTATCTATTCTGTAGGTACCAAAACTGACTTAATTCGGATTAATTATTAATCAGTTCCCATAGACATATGAATATGTATAGACCTGCCCTAAGTGATAAAAGCGTATTATTTCCCCCTCCTTAATTCTGGGTTCCATGGAACCGGCCGGGCTGGCGTATAGGTTCGCGTGAATCTATAAAATGTGACGTCATCATTCTTGTGGGGACTAGCGTCGAGCTCTTATTGGTACATTTTACGAAATAACACGGCAAAAATGGTAACTTGTGCTATTAAAACATGTAAAAATAGAAGTGAAAAAGAGTATAAACCCAATTGTCGTATTATCTTCCATATGCAGGCATTATTTGTCATTATTTTAAGCTTATTCACATCATATAATATGATCAGTTTTATCATAACGAGAGACATGAAGCGTAAGCAACCAAAATTCCCGGTCCCGTCGTGTGCACGTTGCAGTTTACTGGGATAAGTAAATTATGAAACATTTGTAAAAGTGTCTTAACTAAACACGGTAACAAAATATTCGACTCTCAAAACAAGCGAACCTTTCTTCATTTTATATGGATTACACAAGTTTGTTCAAACCGGGCGAACAATTCGCGCTCCCATGTAAAAAGGTCTATTCATTCAAAAGCAGATTTTACTTTTAAGAGCTAAATGGTGATATTATAATGCGTGATGCCTATATACTGTCATATTCAAGTATTAACGAATCACATATCGTTACCGTCAACTCATCCCTCTCCGCCCCGCCACAGTTGGTTATTACCCCTCTCCCTGATTCTCTAGTCTATGAATAATATGTCTGTGTCAGTTCCCTAATTTTATTACATGCAGAAAATTGTCACGGTTGCGCCAGTTTTGTTGTCAGTTTTCGAGTTTTTTTGGTTTTTTAGTCGCCAGCGCCAATCTGATAGCAACAGACGGGTGAGATGACAGCTGAAGTGTTCCATATGTATGTTGAAATAAGCTGAGATAATTAGGACTTAGTTTGGTTTCAGTCTCTCCGCTCGTGGAGAGACTGAAACCAAACTAAAACTGGCGTATACCTATGGTTTCCAATCAAACTCCTATCACGGCGCTACTCAATTTTACCATTTCTCATCTTGTTTAACCATACACAAGGAACGCTTCAGCTGTCATCTCACCCATCTGTCACTGTCATGTTGGGGCTGGCGACTAAAAAACAAAAAAAACTTGAAAACTGACAACAAAACTGGCGCAACCATGGCAATCGGAAAACTTGGCAACGGCCAGCTACGGCAAATAAAGCAGTGACTTGCAACGGCGAGTTGCAAGTCACTGCTTGCGTTGCCATTGACAACGGGTTTTTGAGAAGTTGTATAGTGTGCGGACCTTCATATTGACATTCAGCGAGTTGAGTTGCAATCTGTTTTTTTTTCAGTTGTCCGTGAGCGGAAGCATTTACTGAAATCGTAAAATTGAGTAGCGCCGTGATAGAAGTTTAGTTGGAAACCAAAGCAACCCACCAATTTTAGTTTAGTTTCAGTTTCTTCATGAGCGGAGGGCCTTATAGTAGATTCAAATGTGAGGTTATGATTGACTTCCGAATATGATACTGGACAGGAAAAATGGCATAACTCTAATTGTGTTTGTGTTTAATTCGTAGAACTTAATTTATTTAATTTTAAATTTAATAATGTTATTATTATTAAGTTCTGCAAGTATTTCAGTTTTTATATTATTGTGACAGCTGTTTTGGCTTACAAGGCCATTTTCAATCTGTTTTTTTAAGTGTTTTTTTTCTTCTTTACAATGGTAAAATGTACTTTTCTTCCATATAGTTTTTGAAAAAAAGATTTCAACTAATTAATGGCTTTTTTGGTTAAATTAAGTACAGTACATTTCATAAATACAAAAAAGTATTGAAAAATAAAAATAAATTACATAGAAACATCTACTTTCACAAATTAGCACTGATTTCTGAACACCGTTTGAATGTTGAAGTGAAAAATATTCTCTTGGACCATAGTACTTTTAAAAAGTTATCTTTTTCCTTTAAACAAAAATATATACATAGTAGAAAATTTGGAAACTCACAAGCAGCCGACCATGAGGGTCTGGATGAGGCCGTGCGACCACTTGATCCTCTGCATCCAGCGCTTGGGCTCCAGGTACTCCATGATGAAAGGCATCATGAGCATGCCGGGGGCGGCCATTGACACGCGAGAGAACACCACCTGACTGATGCCCTTTACGGGCGCCAAGCTGGACTTGCCAACCACGTTGCCATTCTCGTCCGACACCTCAATACCTGAAATTATACAAAGGTTTAAATATCTGGGCCTTACAAATAAATGTGTTTTAAATTTGCATAACTGATAAGCAACCATTATTGTAGAGTAAATGGTTGTTCATCAGTTGTATAAAATTTAACCTCTTGGACACATAAGCTTGTTTTCACGATAATTTAACGTAGGTAGACATAGGAATGACGTATGTCCCATACCTGAGTTATTAAAACTTGTAGCGGAAGTCCTGTTGTAATTTAACTATTTTGTATATCATCTGTCTGTAAATTTGTTTGCTGCGTTCCAGTTCCGGTTAAAGATGGTGGATACTGCCTATTAATACTGCCAGAGTTCGCATGATCGTGGTTCCTACTACGAGCTGCCAAATTGGAATAACCAATATTATGGTACCTACTGGCCTGAAGAAAGTATGAAAAAAGAATTGTCATTGAGATGGTGACATTTCTTTGGACAAATTGTATAATTCCTTAATAGAAAAATCACAGAACAATTAGTCTATTAATAAGATTAAAGTCATTAACGAGTCATCTGTCGTAAGCCCGCCGCCGGGCGGGTGCGGGTGACATCTGAGAGGTTAAAAAATAAAATGCGATTTTAACTCTTATGACAAGGTCAGAATCGCTTGCGCCAATATCATTCCAGACTTTGCTCTTCATTAGAGCATCTAGCTCCTCGGAATGTCTGATATTCATTTTCTATGAAATACGGCCTTAACCTCTTAACTGTCATCCGACATTCAAGAGGTTAATAGACTGATTGTTCCATGATTTATTATTGCAAATGTCCACATGTAGGTAAATTGGCCACACACTGTCAGATAGGGACAGGTACTTAGATAGCAGGTTGGGTGGAGGAAGGGAGATGTATATAGTTGCGTCAACTAAAAGGATTTTTTATAGCGAAAAGGACTGATTATACCTTAACAAAAATGTCAAAAGTGATATTTTGTATGTTCGTAATAAGCATTAACTTTGTGGCTAGCCATAATTTACAAATAAAATATATAAATTTGTTTTAGACCACTTTAAATTTTAATTACACTCTACCGGTTTCGGAAGAACCTTTCCTTTGTCAGGAGAATATTAAAACTTTTGAGTTTTAGTTTTAAACTCAAAAGTTTTAATATTGTCCTGACGAAGGAAGGGTTCTTCCGAAACCAACCGGTAGAGTGTAATTAAAATTTAAAGTGGTCTAAAACCAATTCATATATTTTATTGTGATATTTTGTATTCCCCTGTTTTATCCTCCAAAAGTGGACTGATTTTTAAGATTTTTTTTCACCAACTGTATTGGAAGAAAATATTCTGTCTGTACGTTTTGCTTTTTAAAAAGTGCATTGTCAAATTTTCTTACTGAATATGTGTTGATGGCGCTCAAACTAGGCAAATTTAAGTTTTTTTATTTTATTTTTTTTTTATTTTTTTTTTTATAGAGAATACCTCACAAGAATCCCAACTGCTCCCATCTGGAGCCAGTGAGACTATGGCATCCCCAATTGGGGTATGTTGTGAGGCTGAAGGAAAGTGGGGAAGGGAAGGAGATGGGGAAGAGGAAGGTAGGAAAGTACCTGGCTATTCAGATCTAGTCACTAAACACGGCTAAAGCCATTATTAAGCAACGTCTCAATTCTGAATGGTGGTCTTACACCAGGGCGATACTGACAGTATATTCCACTCTGGAACGTGCCGCAAATGTAGTATATATTATTTTTATTAATTAATTGTGAAATAACACAAATTAATCAAATAAAATTTATTTGCGCACGCTGGGTTCGAACCCGCAACCTTCCGATTGGGAGTCAAGTGTTGTTACCACTCGACCACGGACGGTCATATTATTAGTATTTTTGGAGGGTCTTAACTCCTATAATATGTAACTTATCTAAAAAAACAAAACTTCGGTTGATATCTATATTATAGTTTAAAAAAATTTTACTAGTCGTGTCAAACTCCAAATAGGGGAATACGTTTGTATGGAAAAAACACCGGTTGTGTTTTCTATTAACAATTTTTTTTATCAAAATTGGAGCTACAATATTTTAGTTCTAAGCCATATAAGAGACAGCCGCAATGATAATTTTAATGTTATACTAAACTAAATCAATATTTTTGTGTACCACGACATTAATTACAGAATAATTATGAAAGGTGCATTAAAAGATGTAATTACCATGAATGATTTCAGCCTGCCTCATCAGCGGAATGTTGACACAGTTAGCTGCAGCCACGGCCACAAAGGGAACGAATCTCTACAATAAACATGTTAATTAACCTTACTGTTTAATGGCGTAAAATAGACTATGACAGCCAACCACATAAATAATTTTGTTCATCTACTCTTTTTCAAATTCTATTGAACCGATAAAGGGTTATTTTCACAAATGAGGGATACTATAAAACCATGTGGATTATTTAAAGTTTATTTCTATGGTTCTGATCGTTGATAGACTGATTTATTGTTGCGAATCTCCACACGTAGGTAAATTGGCCACACACTGTCAGATAGGGACAGGTACTTGGATATTAAAATGGCATTAAAAATGATAATTTAATATTTTTACATAATAAATTATCTTTTTTTTTAATGCTAATTCCTAAACGGTACAAATGGTACGTAATCTGAAATGCTCGAATCAGCTGTTGGCTCTGGTGTAGTTGGATAACATGTCAGCCATTATTCCTATGCAAAGGCGAAAGTTTTTTTTACAAAAGTTTAATAATAATTAAAATGTCTCAGTGTTGTAGTGTGCCTTTACGATCCTCAAAAACACCTGGACAGAAGTTTCTAAGTGATGAACAGTTAAGAAAAAAATTACTTATACATAAATATAAACCATATAAAATTCTCGCATTTGCAAAAAAACATTTTGTTTTATCAGATTTGTTACAATCGTAAGTATAGTCTGATTTTTTTATTTATTTATTTTTGTTTTCTTTTTTTTTTTTTTTTAAAGAAAGACAAACGTTTCCGGGTTACGAATAACCCAACAACATTTGAAAATCTCCTACTACCACCACACTGAGCGGAAGATGTTGCTTGTGTTGTGATGGAGGACTTAGCCAGCCGAGGAATCGAACACGGAACGCCTGGGTGGGACCCAAACGCGATGCCCACTGAACCACTGACCGGTCTCAACATTTGAACAAAAAGTTATTTTAATACCGATATCAATATGCATACGACCGTAACTATTTCAAAACTTGAATTAACCTCACATTTCATATTAACTTATATTTTAACTTATAGTTCATGTAGATGACATGCAAACTTAAACACCAGTATTTTTTTTTTTTTTTAAAGTTCGTTTTCATAATTAAACTAATTCTGCAAGTAGAATTTTAATAAAACCTGCGAAAACGCGCGGTACGAGGCGAGAGAGTGTGTGACGTCATCTGGTCCCCGTTTGTGTGAAAAATAAGGGTCAATATTTACAAAACCGGGACACGCTTAATACGGACTAAAAAAATACATTAAAAAAGTTGTAGTTGTTAGATATTAACTAGTACTAATCAATTCAGTTACCGGAAATTCGAAAAAAGTCCATTTTAATGGTTATTTTTTAAATTTAAAAACACGAAATGTCATTTTTCACTGACCGCTATGTTAGGAACTACAAGTTTCGGCTTAAGTGTGTCGTGTGGCCGTGATCCCAGTGACAACTGTCGACGTTGACCATAGTGACCTCACCAATACGCTCCATTTTGGCGGCAAATCATAAATGACATATTTTAAATCATTATAGAAAATGTACTCATCAACATGAAAATAAAATGCCATTATTTAGTAATTTTTTTAAGGCAATAAAAATAAACAGTAAAAATAATCTATTATTTAATTTAACCTACTCACCGCCATGATAGGATTTGTGGCCCTCTTCTGCACAACGAACTTGAAGCTGAGAGCTGTGGCGAGAGCGGCCCCGGTAGCGGAAACGTACGCCACCCCCATCTGCTTGGTAGTCAGGGGAGACTGAGCGTTGCGGTTTGTATAGTTTACCAGCGCGTTGAAGGACTGGTTCACCCACTGCCAGAATATGACTGCCTGGTTGGTCCTGCAGCAACCAACCCACAATCAATAATAATTACTTATTTACTTACTACAAGGTGGCATTATAAGTGATTGAAAGATGCTCATTTTTGCAAATGGCGTCTTATCTCATCAAAGAAATCGATCCCTTATCGGTTATGGATTTAACTGGTTTAATTAATTTTTGCTGGTTTTAATACATTGGGTGCTTTTATAATTCCTATGGCTACAACATGGTAACAACACAAATAAAAGATAAAACGTATGTTCTTCATCACAACAATGCTGCGGCTCTTTCTTACACACTAAATAATAGTGTGTAAGAAAGAGCTGTTGAAAATGAGACAAACGAGGTACGTATTTCTGCTTCCCACAAAGGAAAAATGTAATCATACATCTCCATCATACATTTTAAAGAAATGAAACACGTTGCTGTAGCCGTAGGAATTTTATGTTTTTGGCCAATTTTTGTTCCATAGTAAGAACTTTGCACAGCATTGTGAATATGCGACATCATAGTTTTCATTAAAAAAGGTGTACAGTGAAACCTTCTTAAAAAGTTTTCCAAGGGATCGGAAAAATAAACTTCTTAGGTGGGAAAACCTTATAAGTGGGATAAATGGGGCCATTTGGTCTTCAAGGGACCGAAAAAACCAAGCAGGAAAACATCTTTAGCGAGAACTTCTTAAGAGGGTTTAACTGTAATACCTATAGCACTTTTTTCTTCAATTGAAAAACATTTTGGCTTCACAGAACTCATTGTGTGGAGCGGTTGTCACAACCGATGATAAACACTGAGTGTGATTTACGCGTTCTAATAAGGATAGATGTGGGGAGTAGCCGGGCGTGGGGAGTAGGCGAAGCACGGGGCGGTGAGGTTGGAGGTTTTGTAAACAAAACACTGTGCATCACTCTAACCAGACGAATAAGCATTAAAATAGGTCGCTTGAGTGGTTTATTTATGAGTCACTTTAGGCAGTTGGTCGCTTAAAACGGAATCATACTAAATGGATATGTTTTCCTAGTACCTAACTATGAAACCTAACATGAATTTATATTGTCGTCGCTAAAATCGGTAAGCCGTTATAAGCGAAGTCGTTATATCCGAATTCTACTGTATAATATTAATATAAGTACAATGTATTATTATTTAGATATTTAGCATAAAATGTAAATTGTTTTTACATTCAAGGTGTTTCAAACAGTTTTTTGCGACTATCACCAGATTTACAAAATTTCCAGAGTGGGTTTGCTACTCTAAGACTCAATTTTCAGTGGATAAACAAAACATTGTATGACAAAAGATAGAGTATGAAACAAAAGAAAATAAAGAAATAAAAAATATTACGCACACATAATATAATATAATTCGATGTTAATAATGAACATGCATTGTGAAAAAGAAGTTTGACCTTATGAATGAGCATTGTTATGTTTTATTTCTTTACATAACAATGGTTTGCAAAGAAATGTTATTTTTTATCTTAAATATAGCTTAGGGCATATACTATTTTATAATGAATGTCAAACACAAAAATGTTATATTTTTTACATGAATACTGAACAAGAATCCCAACTGCTCCCAACCGTCTGAAGCCAGTTAGACTATGGAATCCCCAATTGGGGTTATGTTGTGAGGCTGAAGGTAGTGGGGACAGGAGGGAGATGGGGAAGAGAAAGATGGGAAAGTACCTGGCTATTCAGATCACCAAACACGGCCAAAGCCATTTCAAGCAACATTTCAATTCTAAATGGTGGTCGCTGAATAAAGTTTACTTGCGTAAGTGGGGATTTTAACTTTCAACCTCCGAATTCGTAGCTAAGGATAGTAACCACTCAACCATGGAGCCGTCAAAATATTGGCTTTTGTAGATCAGTGGTTTTGAGCATTCGCTTGGTTAGCCACTGGAGCGACAGAGCAATTAAATTTTTTTTCTCGGATTGCTAAAGGAAATTTTTCCGCCCACATTAAAAAAATCATACCTCCGAATTTGAATATGGAGACATACAAACTGATTATAGTTCTATGTAGCCAATGAATTCCACTATTTTTTGTCTATTATCACATATTTGTAGGATTTATAAAAAAAATATAATTAAATCTTTAACCTTAAAATATTTCATAGAATCTAGAGAATATTTATTTTGTTATATTTTGAATGTACAATATATTATATAGTCGTTTTAATAAAAAAAATATTTTTTGAAAATTTGCCACATTTTGGCAACAAAGCAATCCGAGGTTTTGAAAATAGTGCCATAATGTGGCAAAAAGCGCTCGAGGATCAAATCCCAGTTGCAGCAGTTGATTGATTTGTTCGCAAGTGTTATTTTCTTGGCAAACGAAGCTTGAAGCTTTTACATCTATCTAAACTAACTCACTGGGTTAACTAACTCATTATGTAGTTTAATAAATTCTGAAAGTCATTTAATAGGGTTGATGCATTGATTGGATGCACTATTTGCGATGTAAATTATGGCATATTTTCGAATGCCCAAAGGCAATCGTCGCTGTGGAAAATTTGTTGCTAATTAGGGCTAATTATTGATAATTAGTGTTAAATAGTGATAATTGGTGTCAATTACGGAGCAGTGGTATTTTGTTTTTCATATTGACGAACACTTGTCGGAAAATGCCGGAAAACAGAGGTTCATGATACGCCACATGCTGTTACGTGTATTTTATGTCACATGATCGTAGTAGGAGATTTTGAATTATTGTCAGGTTAATCTCAACCTTGGGAATGTTAATAACATTTGTCGATCAATTTCGAAAACAGCCATGTCCTCCTTTTCAACTTCTGAGATATTCAATAATTTATTTTCTCGACTTGATAAATGCATGTATAAGGAATTTTACTTTTGATATAAATAAAGTATTAGTAATACTATAATAAATCACTATTATGAATTTCAAATAATAGCTAATTAAATCAATAAATCGATAATAATTTTAGAGATGGTCAGATTAGATCAAACAAATCCAAATCCACAGTGACTTTGGCTGTGTTTGATGTGAAGTAAATTGGATTTAGTTGGATTTGAATAAACAATGCATATGAATGCAATAAACTGGCCGCCATCTTTGCGAAATCTCGCTCTGTAATTGGTCGTAGTGGAGTTGGTTCAATTCGATATGACAGTGAGTAGGGACTTGGCTTGTTTGGAAATAAAATTATATATTAAAGTCAATTTTTCTCTAGTAAAAATATAAATTGAGCTTGTTTTGAAAAAACAAGCTGATAATAATGTTGATAAAGATTATGTTAAACACAAAATTTGCCATTTTTTTAAAAGTGGAGTTGGCTGCTTTCGAAATTTGTCTTTCTTTTAAAATAAATAAATATCTGTCAAGAGCATGTACATTTCATGAAACTAGAAGTGCACCGTAAATAGACTAAATGCATTTATGACCTATATTTAATCAGAAAAGATAAGTTAACCCCTTAGGCTAATTTGTTTGCTTTTCGAGATAACTCGTATGAGTCTCATAGAAATCATTGTGGCTCCCTTACTATCATGGCTAGAATATGATCTTAACGGAGTTAGAAAGAGAAAACACCACCTTTTATATTCAAATCTAAAAATAAAAAAATAATCAACAAAATAATTAAAATGTACACTTTTATGAAACCAAAGTTTCCAATCACAATTAAGAAAAAAAATTGAAACTGGGAATTTTTTATTAATTATTTTACCATGAAAAAACAAAAAAGCGAGTTGACGATAGCATTATAATACATTTGCCTAAAGTTTTTATTTTTTCATTATCAGTAATTTTAGTTAGAAAAAACGTAAGATGAGCCACTTTTAAAACTTTTGGGAATTATTGGATATCGCTAGCACTTTTTTTTTTTAAAATCTTTTGTTACATTAAAAGACAACTATTTGCATTGAGGGAAGTGGAAAATATTTCATTCTAAATATCATTTACGTAAAATTAAAATTAACTTGTGAGATTTTGTGAGATTTTCTTGTGAGATTTTGGCCATATTTGTATCCATTTGCTCATTCGCTGTCACTTTGGTATGCTGGTATTCCTGATACATTTTTATGTATAACGAACGGTTAGAAGATTTTGAAGATATCATGAAATTTGGGCGTATTAGGTAAACACTAATTTACCGGTGTTTTGGAAATAAAATGATGTAAAAAAACATGTTTTTTTTCAGTAATTATTTTTTATAAATAATACATTCACTTTTGTATCAAAAACCATGTCACACAAACCTAGCGTAGCCGCTAAACTACTTGAAAACTGGGATGTTTTTCTTGCCTTGACGCGAGTAGGCGGTGTGAAGGGGGCACTTTCTTTTGTATCACAAACCATGTCACACAACCCTAACGTAACCGCTCAACTACTTGAAAACTGGGATTTATGTCTTACCTTAACGCGAGTAGGCGTATATCATCACAGAAATAGTTTACTTAAAAAAATAAAATTTTAATGAATTTAAAAAAATTCAAGCATGCTTATTAGGTAAGTACTAATTAGGCAGAATTTAAAAAATCTAGCCGCTCGTTGTTTCAAGTTGTTTAGTATCAAGAATACCAACATAACAAAATGACATTTGACAAAAATTTTTGAAAATATCGGTCACATTTCACAGAACGAAAGCTAATTTTAATTTTACGTAATTGAAATCTAGAATGAAATATTTTCCACTTCCCCCAATGCAAATAGTTGTCTATTAATTTTTTTTTTTTTATAGAGAAACCTCACAAGAGTCCCAATTGCTCCCTTCTGGAGCCATTGAGACTATGGCATCCCCAATTGGAGTATGTTGTGAGGCTGAAGGTAAGTGGGGAAGGGAAGGAGATGGGGAAGAGGAAGGTGGGAAAGTACCTGGCTATTCAGATCTAGTCACTAAACACGGCTAAAGCCATTACTAAGCAACGTTTCAATTCTGAATGGTGCTCTTACACCAGGGCGATACTGAGAGTATCTTCCACTCTGGTTTAATGTCAGCGATATCCAATATTTACCAAACTTTTTTATGTTCCAATTCAAATTTTTATATTTAAAAATTATATGTTTATTTCGAATTATTAAATTTGAAAATCATCACCTTTTAAAAACAGTTTTTTTTATTTTTTGGATGTATTTAGAAATATTCCATTTATTTAGATTTTATTGCAAAGCGGAAATATTTTGACCTTCTGACAAAAAAGGCCCGAGGCCGGAGGGGTTAAACATTTCAGAGTATGTCTAATAATAAATTAGTAGTGAACGCCAATCAGAAAATCTGTTTATGTGTACCTAAATTTATATTCTTATTTGTAGAAAACTTATTTATCATATCACGCTAAGTGCAATTTTAGTTCAAGTGAAAATAAGTTATATTACATTAAAGCTATACATTAAAAATACTTGATTGCTTTATTTATTCTTCTTGAGTGGATTTTAGTTGTAAGGTGTAAATTGTAGCCGATATTATATTATCGGTTGCTACGCTTTGTTGTTTACATTACACTTGAATATAATTGTGTTCACGTTCCCCTGCCCTTTAGTTTGGCTAGATGGAGTACACAACACTATCAAAGTGCACGATAAACTATGATGATAAGGTCATAACAAGAATGATTAGAGCGGACAATGCTTGTTTACAGCTTATATAAATAGATAGGAGAATGTATGCTAGTGAAATATGTAAGGAATAAGTAAAAAAAATTCTATAAAAATAACAATGTTATCTTTTAAGGTGATGCACAGTCGTCGGGTAAAATTTGGGATCAGGCCGCTAATAATAACACGCCTTATGTAGATGGCGATAAGATTTAAATTCCTGTTTAATAACAGCCACCTATTTTGATTTTTTCAGAAAAAATCATTGCCAAAAGGGGTGTTTTATTTTATTTTGAGAAGTTCAGGCACAAAGATATAATTTTTTTACGATCATTTTGAAAAGAATTTAATTTTGCACATTATACAATAAAACTATAACTGAAAAGGGGTTCATAACTAGAAGATTTGAACTTTAAAGCAGTTTTTATAGGCCTAATATTTTATTTTTTCTGGACTTATAAAAAGACTATTAAAAAAAAATTGATTATCTCAAAGGCAAATATATGTGTTCTACTCACGGTATATCAAATTAAAGCTTCTGAAGTATTTCTAAGCGATCTAATATTCAAACGAACTTAGTAGAGTGCATCACCTTAAGTGAGACTACACAACCATTACTTAAAATGTTAAGTTTAAAAAATATGACATATTATACACAGTATCCGGAAAATAGTGGTACAAGCAATGAAAGAAAAAGGCAAAGAAAATGGTATGGAAACTAGTGAATCTACACCACATAGAAAACCGAAAAATTCTTTTTTGTTTCGATTTGAGCATAAAGATTTTTTTTTCATCAACTAAAGGGCAAAAAACTTTTACTGCTGGGTCTATGCTTCTACGCATTTTAAAAGACATTAAATAGTTAATATTAACCATCTTGTGACAGATTCCAATTTCAGAACAGATTCTCGAAAATGAAAGCTCATGTCAAAAAAGTTATACAACACTTCAAATGTGATAGAGATTCACAGGTTTTCCGCTTTTATCACTAGTTTCCGGACACCATGTATAGTACATACTCGATTACTTGTGCTAACTCATACACATAAAACTATCATTTGTCAATCAAAGGCAGCTTCTGGTATTAAGTTCGTCGGCAATATTATTCACCAGGAATGACATTTTGCTAAAAGATTTCCATGGCAAAAAGCTTATTATTCAGTTGCATATTATTACTTATTGGGAAACATTTTAAACGGCTTGTTTAACAATATTTTATAGCTATTGCGCGTCATAAAACTGTAAAATGACGGCCTTGGCAGTTTTTGGCACTAGGTACATATTCACATACCAGAAGTCGAAATTGGATTTTAGTGATCTGTTTCTATAATTATTATGTACAATCATTATATTATATTTTTAGAAAAGAAACTAAACACGTGCAGCAGGTAAAAAATTGTAAGCTGTTCTGCAATAAATAACTTTCCCCTGGGTTAGGAGAGTTGATAGTTTGTAGGCCATCGAAGTTTCACTCTAGTCAAATAAAATGTCTACAGAGGCAGAAAATTTCAGTCCTGACCAATGCCATGGACACTTTATCACATTAGGGAACACCGTCTTTGCTAATTCTACATGTACGCAACTTCTAAGACACCAGTCAGTTATTTCAGATGATTTATTTTCATTCTTCGGAAACTATTTTCGGTCAAGTCAGACATTACAAATTGCAATTTAAACCTGGCCTCTCTCTTTTCTACAACATAAACTATAATAAAATCAAACAAATACTTTGTTTTAAACCACTTTCTTATAATTTATATTCGTCGAATGGTTTCGGTTGAACTCAATCTCCTTCAGGACAAAAAATAAACTAAATTATATGTTATTTTATGTTTATTGTCCTGAAGAAGGTTGAGTTCAACCGAAACCGGTCGACAAATATAAATTAAAATAAAGTGGTTTAAAACAAAGTATTTGTTTAATTTTATGTCAAGCCACAAAATGTTTGCTTTCTTCGATAATATAATAAAATTCTTACCTGACTGACAAGGCTAATATTGAAAAAAAAAAATTAAGTGAACACCACACAAAAGTTCCAACTATGCTGATCCAGTGGAACTATGTTATTCTTAATCGGGTATGTTGTGATGCTAAGTAGATTTAGGAAAGGAAGGAGATGGGGGGAGAGGAAGATAGGAAAGATTTCAATCTGGTCACCAAACACGGATAATGACAATTCAAGCAATGCATCGATTCTGAATGAAGGTCTATCATCAGGGCGATATGAACTGACAGTACTCACTCTGTTGCATAAAATTATTAAATTTAAACTATCACACCACACGGCATGGTTTTATGCGATATCCGCATACAGGGATAGCCGCGGATGGATCTCATATGCGACAGCCGCGTAGATCAGGTGTAAAATACAGGAAATCAACTGACTTGTAAAACTGTAACATGGCCCCAGTAATAATCATGCCACCAGGCAGTTGGAAAGACATCCTTCCGAACACATTTTGCAGATCTCCACTGTCAGGGTGGAAGGCAGATTCATAAAGCTGTTTGGCTCGCAGGACTTTATCTCGGCTGACTCCATCCGGGGGGTTTCCCGCTCTGGAAATATAAAAATCGTATTAAGTATTAATAAAAGCGTAAGACTTAATTGCATATTTACCAAGGAAGTATTGAGGCATTTCCTTGAAATTTTTGCTAGACAGTTAAGGAAGTAATTTGGGAGAAAATTAAATAAATTATACACCAATACATACTTGCACACTTAAAATTAGTTGGAGTAAAAGCTTCTGTGTCAGATCAAACTCTGTAGTTCAATCTTTAAAATACTTGTTGTCACATTATTTGCGAGACTTTGTTACCACCTGTTGTCACATTATTTGACAGAATGTGGATCATAGTTTTGAAAGGTATCATCACACTTTGCAAAATAAAAAGCCTGTTCTTTCATCAAAACAAAAATAGTGGATACATTATTACTATTGCTCTGTTCAGCTGAATAAAACAAACATAATTATTATTATTTTTAATTAGAGAAAATCGCAGATGATTTATGAACCTACCTGAATAAATATTCAATATTTTATCGACTGAAAGGGGTTAATCAACAGTCTATATACAGGCAGGATTCGGAAGAGGATGGACAACTCACAACTCTGTTACACACACTTCTTACTTCATTCATTAACATTCACACATATTTATTATACTATAAAATAATTATAAACTTTATAACAGCTCCATTGTGAAGTTACAAATTTGCACATCTGACAATGTGCAGATAGAGTACTTTACTTGAAGCATTTCTATACATTAAAACTGGCAGATTCACAAGACAGTCGTAACTAGTTCTCATTGAGTTCTTGATTCACCATTGATATGTTTATTTTGGTATTCAACACAACTTAGTTCAACAGAATAATGGAGTTGGCCTCAACCGACTTACTTGTAACTAGAATAGATGGATTTGGCCTCGAACAGTTCCTTCTCCGAGGCCAAGCCGGAGCGAGGGTCTGTGATCCAGGAGAAGTGTCTGAACCGCCCCCAGAAGGTATTTTGGTCCCATAGAGGTTGCGTGATATCAAAGTCCTTTTCAGTCATTGTGATTTTTTATAAATATGATACTGTAAATAAAGAACATTTAATAATTATTGCAGAGCATCCTTTAGGTTATTTTTTTTACTAAAAAGGCAGTCCAATTACTATATTTAAATAACATAAGTTTATAATTAAATCTTTCCATATGAGATGAAATAAAAATTTTAAATAATGAGATTTATTCAAGGGTAATAATAAAAAAGTGTAAATTTACGATAATGAGATTTATTCAAGGGTAATAATAAAAAAGTGTAAATTTACGATTGTATAGACAAATAACTCTTAGGCAATTTGACTATACAAAAATGAAAAACAATTTTTTTTTTTCACAATAACATTATTTTAAAAGGTAATAAAAAAATATTCCAAATTATAAAGGGTGAAGAAGGGAATTGTGTGAAATGGGATAAGAATTATTTTTCAACACGTTTTTTAAATAGGTAAATATTCTATAAGGAAAAAAATCATGGGGTCGGACTAGCAGAGTTTCGTAAATGTAATAATTTATTTAATGACAATAAAATACATTGAAAGGCGTAATCTCGTAATCATAATATGCCATAAAAGAGTGGTATATTTGGCGCGAATTTTCCAAATACAAATATAAGATTTGCGATTTTTTCTATAAAATGTCATGTTTTTAAAATTAATTGATGATTGCGTGTTGCGTGTCTAGTCATAAATTCACGCAGTAGATGCTTTCATAAAACTTTAATGAAAAATCGATACTTTTTTCATAAAACGAGCGTGGGAGTACCCCTTACGTATTTCAGAAAATTAAATAATATAATATCAAGAGAGATTAACTGCAAATAAATTTATGATAGTCTTAAAATTTGTTGGCGTTTATCCATCAAATATCGAGTACAAGCAAGTGATAACTAATACAGGTTTTAAATTTAAAAACATAACATTAGCTTTCTCGTAATTTACCATTACATAAGGCTTATTAATTTTAATAATTACAATATCGCAGCATAACTTACCCGTCTCAAAAATGTGTACAGTAAATGAATGCACTAGTTTAATACTAATTAAATAAACATTTAATTTTATGACTTATTCACAAATTGCTAATATATCAATATAAACAGCAAAGCACGATTTTTACAATAAACTCCTGGCAGAACCGAACACAATTGACAGACAGCGGGGCTGTCAAAATGAGCTGAACAGCAGCCAATAATAAGTAAGTACTCTTTCTCTTTCAAGAGTAACGATCACTATCACGTGACTACATTTGTACTAAGCCACATTTACATGAACTAGCTCAGAATCTTATACGTCCTGTCGATCAGATAATGCTAAGGTACGCCTGTCAGATCTCAAGACCTTCAAAAAAATTGCGAAATCCTTAAGATGAAAACTCTGTGAATATGAAAATAGTGTTATTACATGAAGTTTATTGAGGTCACAATTTTTTTCGTACAACCGTCTCCATAAGACACTGGCTCATGTAAGTCGAGCTTTTTAGCGCAAAAAACCTCGTTGTCCTTGAACATCGGGAAACTTTCGCTTCCAGTGCCTACCGCAGTTCTGCCTGAAGAGTGAAGTCGCTAGAAACCGAAAATAGGGAATTAGTATTTTTTTAAATGGCAATTAATGAGTCACAATAATAAAAATGGCAGCGGCTGTCGCTACAGCCGATGTGTTGGTTTTAAAAAATACTCAAATTATAGTTAATGTGGACGAGGCCCTGTCAGATATATTGGTTGTTTCATATTTCAATGAAAATAAAAGATTTCAAGGGGTTTTGCTGGATTCCACGAAGAGGTAATTTTCCACGATTTTTTTGCACTTTACACGGATGTATCTCGTGCGAGTAATGTGATCTTATTTATTTAGATTTCCTCAAACCAGTCTTACCGGAATTGAATTTTTTCAGAAATCTGCCCTTTGGTGTTTCATCTCTTCATCCCGCATTTTTAATTTCCCAAAAGTGCCCAAATGGAAGTGACGACAAATTGCACTCGGCTGGCCAAAGGTTTGCATATGAGGATCCCGACTATAAGCCCAGACCCCTCTCCAAACCCAAGCAGCAGCAGCAGAGGACTAAAATGACAGTGCGCCTGAGACCCAGGAAAGTCCTTTGTTCCAAGTGCAAAGGAATCTGCAATGAAAACTCTGAAAATGTTGCCCAAACAGGCAAAACCAAAGTGTCTGAACAGCAGAACCTTTCGTCTAAAGAAAAAAAAGTGTATTTGTCGGCAGATTCAACCAGCAGAGGTGTCGGGGAAGAAGAGAGTAGAACTTTGATAATGGGGCACTCCCTAATTCCAAAAATCTCTCGATTACATCCAAACGAAATAACTGACGCATTAAATGGTAATATCTATGCGAGAAATGAAATCTGGTTACGACAAAGTGATGACAAAAGTGAGACAAATTTCGAAATAGAGTTTGATAGTAAAACTAAACAGTCCGACGCGAGTAGAGATGGCAATGCCGCCGATCTGTTTGTCAAAAGTGATATTCTTTATAGTTCTAGTGAAGGTAATAGTGAAAATAGATTAATAGAAGACAATCTCTCAGATGGGGAGCGGAAAGTTAAAGTCAAAAGTTCTGCTAAGAACGAGGAGAGTAACGGCCCCAAAAAGAAACGTTGCGAGACTTTTATTACCCCCGATCAGGACGAGTCATCTAGTGGCTTATTCGCCAGTGCCAGAACTCTCAAGATATCATACGGCGAAGGAGAGGGAACGGTGTTGAAGCTGCCCGCGATGATCGGGGAGTACGACGCAATGGACATCGACAGTAAGGCGGCGAAGCGAGCCTTGAAGAAAGCCAAGAAGCAGGCGCGGAGACACATCTCCCCCGCACCCTCGCCGCCGCATGACTCCCCTTTCAATATCTTCAAGAAACACAAACACAAGGTAAAGCAATATCTACAGAATACTTATATAAATCATTATTGGCAATCTACCACATCGCTCGATGGTAAGGTTGATTGGCACAGGAAGGATTCGCAGGACAACTGGGAACATTCCCAAGCCATGAAGGAGGAGTGCTTGAGGAAAAGGTTGTCCATCAGTCTGGAGAGACTGTGGTGAAAGTGGCTTCAGGGGGCCGGGTTTGCTTCTTCCATCTCCTTTGGTACTGGACGCCTTCAAGGTATGACTTTGTAAAATCTCTTGCGGTGTATTTCTTACATAGTATGAATCACACACACAAGGCCTAACCAATTCAACTGTTCTGTGCTGCAAGGGAGCTGATGGGCAGAAACGATAATACATGATAAAAGAACTGGTTTTCTTTTGTCATTAACCTCTTGAATGTCGGATGACATTTGCCCACATGATGGCCGTGTAGGTAACATAGAAAATGAATTACAAAGAATTCCGAGAAGCTAGAAAACGGAAATTAAAAGCAACGTCTGGAATGATCTTGGCGCAAGCGATTCTGACCTTGTTCTTGTACAGTTTCTTTATACTTAAGGGTTAAAATCGCATTTAAGCATTTAACCTCTCATCTGTCATCAGCCCGCCGGCGGGCGAGCGCCAAATGAGAGGTTGATAATATACATTTATGTATGTAATTCGTATTATCCATCTAAAAGAGTGTAGTCACATTTAACAGTTTTACCAACAAAACCTGCTGGTTACTATTGTTGACAATCCTACTACATAACTCCATTTGCTGTTCTTTAATCAACTCCAGAAAAGTATTCTAAGCGATGAGACCACCTTTAGATAGAAGATAAATTATGTAGTAATAAAAAATTTCTTTCAGGTTCGCTTTAATAAAAAAAAGAGGGGCCTCAATAAAGAGGAGGACAGACTGGCAGCCCTGGAAGCTGTGCCCACGGATCCCCTCGCCACCGATATTACGGACACTCCCTCTCCCACCATTACGCCCTTATCTCCCCCGCCCATCGATGTTCTGTCCTAACAGTGCGCATGGTCCTAATTACCATTATCAACCTAGATAATTAATATTAGGATCTATTTTTTTATGTATCATGTTGGCAGAAAGCATTACGCATTTTTAAATCAGGGGTTTAGGATCTCAGGGGCATATCTCTACCGATTTTGCATACAAAGCAGATCTCTGAGAGCCTGTGATACTTTATTATATATGGTACTCTCTTTTTAATTTGTCTTCATTTTTCAAAAAACCTAAATTCAAAAAAAATCTTAAGTTCAATTATAGAATTCTTAATTATTAATAATGCTATCGTCACAAAGCTTCGTGCTATGACACAATACGCGCAAATGTGACCGGCCATTATCTCGTCGCGAATATTCTTTATGTAAAAGTATTCTTTTTTTCAAATTTTCAAACGTACGAAATATCGGCATGCATTACTTCAGGACGATAGGCGCAGATGTGGCCCCAGCATAAAGATAATTATTTCTTTACAATATTTGTTAAGAATCAAATTTTTTCATCATCGGCCATTTGAACGCACTCTATCCCATCATGCGGCATGTTTTTACACAATGTATGTACGATCTTCATGGATAACATACACAAAATTCCCATATGGGGATATTCACTGATGTATCAAATGTGCGACAGCTGCATAAATCAGTTCAAAAGTAATGCTTTCTGCTACACTCCAATTGTAATTAATCAAATTTTATTAATGCAAACTCTTTTTTTGTACCATTCTTGATGTTTAATTGTGAATTGTTATGCTGTTTTGTCTTGTGATTATTGTGAGAACTGATTTGCGTGATCAATTCAATATGATACTGTGCTAAACTTAACCTTTACTGAGATAAGCAGTTAAAACACGGAGATAACATCTAAACTCAGAATGACCATGAATATGTAAACTCATTTTGCTGGTGTAAAATAATAGCTTTAGGTTCCCGAGAGCTTTATTGAGCTCTGAAAAGAATGATTATAGTAATGCCAATACGTGCATTGTAAATTTGATTTTAAAGGGCGTAATACCACCAGAACTGAAAATGTTAAGCAGTGACTTATCACAGTTCTATTCTCAATTTAAACTTGAAAAATTTCTCTTCTAACTACCAGCCTTTCATCCCAACTGCTTTCTAAAACATTCAGTACAGTTTTTCTATCACATTTTTTTAATTTAGAGGGTGCATAATTTTTAACTGATAACATAATATATTCATTTATAATAATATTTGGATGACTTGTATAGCGCCGTTTTTGTGAAAAATCACCTCAAGGACACTGCAAAGTTTAGCTTTTGTTAAAGTTTTGGTGGTACTCAAACCTATTTTTGTGCATGTTAAAAGTGTTTGCTAAAATAAAATACCCCAAATATTAAGGGGTTACATTCCTGATTTTCACACTCGTTTTTCATATTTTATGAGAAAATTGTAACTATAAAGGGAAATATTTTTGAAAAAAAAAATTGTGTGTGAAAGATATTTAAATAAATGTTTATTATGTATTTGTTACTAAATTATATGCTCCTTTGCATATAAATATTTTTTTCATTAAAACAAGTTTTGGTGACTGTTCGTACTCACTCTACTGTCACATAAATATTATAGATTAGAATTTGAAATCATTTCTGTATTGTTGAATTCTATTCAATGACATTACAAACTGTAGATACGTTGTAGAGATCTCAAAAGTGGCAAACGAAAGATATAGTGATTGCCGCGCTTTTGATATATTATTAAATGTCACGCGATGCGTTAGGTTGTATGATATCTTTAACCAAATTACATTAAAAAGTGCCAAAATTCCCTTGTGTGAAATGAAAAATTGTTTTCATTTCACGACAAACACTACTAGAAGCCAATAAATAACATTTCATTCCTAAATACACTTAAATTACTATATTATAAATATTACAATTATTTTGATTGTTTACCGAAGATTAGCACCATTAGAGACAGTTAAAAAACAAATGTCAAAACATGTACAAATAAGAAGATCCTACTGGGGTAGGTCGTTTCGTACAGCTTACCATATTCGTCTTAGTGCAAGAGAAGAGGGTAAGCGTTATTTCATCTCAATCACCCCCGTGAAGTAGAAAGTGGTATTCAACACAACTTTTAAGTATGTAAACGCTGCCCAGTCCTATAACTATTTCGTTCATACACACATATTGTTTGTATGTCTATCTTTCATGACCAATGTTTTAATTAGGAATTTACTACAAATGTAAGTCTGTATGTTACTTTTGTGTTATTTTGCGAGACAATGACCTGTCTATAAGTTTGTAATGTTTTTGATTCTATCATTCAATATTATTTGAAAGTGTTTAATTATTTTTAATGTCTAACTAACTTCCGTTTTAGGTAGATATGTGAAAATTTTGTGTGATTCTTTGGTATTTGGCATTCTCTTTGCTAAAGTTGATAATTTAAATACATAACTAAAAATGAAAACAGCCTTTGTAAAAGAATTACACGTAAACTAAAAATGGAGACTGTTTGGTAGATTATGATGGAACTATGTATAAATTTACATATTATAAGGGTTGATTAAACTGTTTCTTTCAAAAACATTGTATAATGTAGCTTGAATATCTTCTACACCGTCAATGAGGGTTACTTTAGCCCTGGCGGGTAATGTTTATCCTAATCGGTAAAAGTTACCCGCCAGGCCTAAAGTAACCCTCATCAACGATAAATCACTTAAATTTGTCATGTTTGATGTCCCTTGTTTACCTTATTTGATGATTTCAAAAATGAAATTCTAGTTTGAATATTGATAAAATTTAATACTGTGTTCTTGAAATTGTACAATGATTTTCTGCAAAACCAGAGTGACTCAGAATTCATAGAACTATCCTACATTGCAAAATTTGATCTAGCTTGTATAATAAATATTCTACCACTGACTCATAAGTCAAAGTAAACCAAGCTACAATTTGTTGCCGGTTGCTAAGTAAACAAACAGGGAATTTTTTGGTAATCAATCTTTGTAAATAATGTTTCGTTTGAATTACATATTTTAAAATTACAAAATAATTGATGAAAAAACTACTATGAAGAAAAAAAAACAAACTATTATTATTATTTGCTCCTGTAAAGTAACAGATTTGAGTAATTCGCCGATGGTTTTGAATATGCATATAATTTTCCGCAAGATGCTGAATTCAATAAATTTATTCATAAATCAGAATAAAAAGATAGAGTTGTACTGGATTGTAGGGCTACTGTGGGGTAAGAGGGAACTGCTGGCAGGTGTTCTAAAGCTCAAACCAGTTTGACGTGTGCTTGCAATACTATCAGTGTGCACAAATACAATAAAGTGTACTCTCTTTAAAATCATTTGCCTGTACATTTGCTAAGTTCAAAGTCTAAAAATTTCAAGGTTAGAAAGTGGGAATGTTACCCAAAATTGGAAAAATGAAATTAAAAATCAATCATAATTAACAACTTGTGAAACTACATTAGTTTCCCATGCCTTGTCATATAGATTTATTAAGAAATTTGGTTGACATTGATTTAGAAAACTAACTAATAACATTTGCAAATTATTATTGTATGGCCACACAAAAGCAAAAGAATTTTGTGTGAAATTTAGCAGTTTGTTTTGTAATTTTTACTGTACAAGGTTGTAAAAAAACACAATTTTATTAAATCAGTAAATTTGTGTAAAAATTAGTGTCCAATATTGTAAACTACATTTCAATAAATTATTATGTAATGAAATTATCGAATTTTGACAAGAGGAATAAAATCATTGCCATCCAAAAATCTTCACATAAATTTCAATACAAAATAACTTCTCTCTCATTCCAAAAGCACTTCTGCTGTTCGTTTGCTTAAATTGTTAAATTCAATATTAAATTCTTCTCTAATAAAAATAAGTCACTCGGATCGATGTGATAAGTATATTCATTTATTATTTCCGCAAAACAAACGCCCTCAACTTGTTTTTTTTTTCATCTTGCCATTGAATTGATATAGTGTTGATAGTGTTATCAATATTGGCCTCTAACTAAATATTTTTATGTTTTAGATGACCATTGTTTCAATAAATCCTGTGGCATTAGTATGGATGTAGGTGTGGGATATCTCACATTACTGTATCAACCTTCAAAGAACTGTTATCTCCATTATTCATAGTAAGGCCGCACTTTGGCTACGAATTATTATCTCATACAATTCTTTTTGTACGAGTAGAGCACGCATATTGATTGCATTTTGCATTACGTCGCTTCAGTTCGTTTTTATCCAACAGACCAAAACGTAAATCGGGTGAAATGGCACTTTAATGTTTTTTTTACGATAAAAGCACATAAATTTTGGAGGACGTAAGACAAAGTGTGTTTTGAAAACCCCTTAAATAATCTTTTATAATTTTTTTTGAACGATTATCTTATAAATAAAGGCTTTTTGAGAACAACTGCATACTTAACTCAATTTCACGAAAAATGGTCTGTTAGACAAAACAAACTAGAGCGACGATTAGTCAAGACCAGTTACTTTTTGCATTTCTCCGATAACTTTTGTGCCAAATGAATAATATGAAAACTCTCTTCGGACTCGTACGGTGCTATGGCGTCACTACCGTCGTAGAACTTGGTGGGCGAAAATAGTACCAGAAGGAATGAATTTGATTAATTCCATCACAATATTATAGCAGATTTACGACAAGCTATTTCATGGTATAGATAGGTATTTTGTAGTCGATGGTCATGCACAGTGACAGTTCGTGGTCATAATCATTGGGGGTTCAATCAAAGTTAAAATAATAAAATAAATTCATTTACATCTTGGTTCACATACAACAAAAAAACATGAAATATTCGAAAGTGACATCTGGCGAATGTTATATAAGCTCTACGTGGTGAATGGTGCGCTACGACAAAACACTAATATTTTGACCTCTGAGATAGAGGTACGAACCTCCCACTCTATGAGACAGAATATTGTTTGTATGAAATATTTCACAGGAATTATCTGTCCGCAGGTGCATTCTGGATTCCGCTCCTTTAACCGGATTTTCACACCGGGTGGATTTATAAATAAGTAGATTTTAGGTGGCGCACTGTTCAAAATGTGGTTAACGTTTGTTTTTATTCATCTTTACTACTGTTTACTACTGCACATGTTCCTTGAGGAAAACCACCATGGTCATTCATGTGATAATTAAAATTAAATTTTTGTGGTTGTACACCAAATTAATTAGTTTTCAATATCCATCATACGAAACCATAAAATTTTCCAAACAAGTCTAAATTGTGTCAGTTGTTGCACGTATACAAGTGTACAAGTTATTAAGTGTACAAGTTGTTAAGTGTACAAGTTGTTGCACGTATACAAACACGAATCGTATGCAGTGTGCAAGCTCCAATACTATTTCGAGGATCGGGAATAGACTTGCGCATTCATACATATGCGAACGGCTCAATTTTGCGTCCAAAGTGCGGCCGGCCTACAGCTTAGCTAGGAATTTATATTTATTCTAGCTTATAGCTTATAAACTTTTCTTCACTGAAATAAATGTGGGTATAAATTTATATTAAGTTTCTTTACAACATTATTCTCCTTTTGTAACATTATTTAAAAAAAAAACTGTTTTCACTATTTTAAAATAATTAGTATTTTAGGTTGCGCTAATTAGAGTTGATCCAAACAACAGAATTATTATAATAAAAAATGTTATAATAATGTGTTCATTGGTAATGTTGAATTTATTTTGAATTCAGGCTTGTGATTGGCTTTTGTGGAGAGTGGTAATTTTGTTTGTTAATCGCTTGGAGAGTGGTGGTTTTGCATCTAAACCCTATTTTCATTTAGATTTTTCCATGATTTGCATTTGATTTTTCTAAGGATCTCAAAAACCATCTTGTAGCCATGGACATTGCGCATACATTTGTAACTCAATTTTGTCATTTTTTGAGAGTGGCAGTTCTGAAAATGATGTCCTTGCGAAGAGTCACTGATAAACAGTCTTTTGTTTTGTTTACACCAGTGGTTCCCAAAGTAATCCTAACGGACCCCCAGGGGTCCCTGGGATCATTCAGGGGGTCCGTGGAAAATTAAAATTGATTTGGGGGTCCCCGATCAACGTCTGGGGGTCCCTGAACAACGTCAGGGGGTTCGCCCAAGGTTTAATATAAAATAAAAAGAATATGTGACATTTTTATTAATGTGTAAGTTGTGATAACTACCAATGCATAAATTATTTGCAATTTTTACGTCTTAACCGAGTGTCTGATGGAATTCTGACCAATGATCTGTAAACTTTATGATTACTGAAATTCTCTAGCCACCCCCCCCCCCTCCCACACAGAATGGATGGTTTACACCGGGTGTCGGACGGAATTCTGACTGATGATACAACTTTATGATTCTTGCTGCTAAGTCTGTGGGCCAAAATAGTTTGGAAACCACTGGTTTACACCTAATTATTGGATTTAGTGAAAAAAGGACAGCAAATGTACATTTCCATTTCTCTTCATTTTATTTTTTTAAGTCAAGTTTGCAAGTTTGAAGCATGCTGTTTGCAAGCGACATCTTTGTGAGTACTATGTGTCAACTCTGGCTGCTGTACCTATAATATAAGTACTTATTTATTAATATGCGGGTTTTCTAACATAAAAAATTTATATCTATCTTTTTCTTCTTTTTTTAAATATTTTTTAATCTATCTTGAATTTTGTACAGGGTGCTTCAGTTAACTTTGCAGTCGGTGGCATAGCTAAAACAAAATATAAGTGCATTTAAAAAATTGTTAATTAAATAAAATTAACAGTGTCAAGATGTATAACCTTTAGACATTTATGTTTGATGTTGCTGCATAATCAAAGGTTACACATTCGAAATTATTCTGCCGTCATAAGCAAAAAGACGGTTGGAAATTTTCAATGGTGTAATTCTGGAATACGAGACTTTTCATGTATATTAACCTATTAAAACAAAAAGCATCAGAATGTGTTAATTGGAAATTTTCAGCTGCCTTTCTACTTATGATGGCAGCATACTATTTTATAAGAGTTATTAATTTAATAAGAAATATTTCTCAGAAGCAGTTATTTTTTTTTACAAGTTACCAACTTTTTTTTATGTTATTAAGCTGTTGAACATGACAAATTATTCTGTTTAATATTGTGGTATATTTTTGGGCTTTTTATAATTGTTTATATTATTATCTTCAATGAACAAAATTTAAATAAATTTTATTTTAATATTGCATTATACATTGTATTATCAAGCATTCCACTTTTCCGTATTCTTGCAAATAAAATATTTTTTTTAATTATACATATATATTATAAATGAGTTCAGATTCATTCATTCAGTTCAAGTAATTTCAGATCGCTTTGAGATTTTCAATAATAAGTGGCTAAAGTTAAAAAAATATCTTCTTTATTTTTTTATAACTACAAATTTTTTCGTGATATAATGTCGATCCTTCTTTTTCGTACCTTTCATCGGTTATTTGTGGAACGTACCCAGCATAGCAGTCCTGGGTCGACCGGGATCTATCCAATCATTTTGACCTGATCACGAACCTCCCATCAATTTTTTAAAAAAGCTTCAATCATTTGCTCAATGATCCGTCAGCTCAGTCAGCACCCTGTGATGAGTTTGACGAGCGACCATAGATGTACAAATTATGTAGACCAGGCATCTCGAATCTCATTCTCGAAACAGAGATAGTAGATATCTGAAATCAGAAATAGGCTGTTGTTGCGGTTCCAGTCTGGGACAGTCTATTTAAGATAAACCATCTCTATTTCTGTATACACAATTAATACATCTTGTCTCGGCGGCAGATCGATCCATCTACGGCATTTTTTCTATGTTTAAAAGTACTCAATTAACGAGTGGTTATTTTTGACACGATCACTTCGCCATTGGGTCGTGAGTGACCCCTGGTCGTGTAAAATAATAGATCGTCCCAGGACTACTACGGCATCCACTCGAGTCTCATTAGTCTCATATACCTTGCATGGGATTTTTCTTGGATATTTGTATCACATTGTCCATGTTTGCGCTCTAAATGTGAGTACTGTTGTAGTTTGACCAAAACAAAAGACTGTTCCCTAGCAGTGCGGGAATAGAATAAAGAAGAACACAAGAATTGCAATTCAATTTATTCATTTTATATACATTACAATATTTTTATTATAAATCATTTTTAAAATACAGATAAGAAAACAATAATTTACAGATAAATGCGCTCCAAACCCTACACAACTGACAAGCAACCATAAAGCGCTTGTTAGTCGTGCAAAATCCAAAACACACCGATCGGCAAGGAATAAACGTATAAAAGCAGATTTATACTAACAGCAACAAAGCTTGCCGTCTTAATTATGCTTCATTGATGTTTGTTAGACATCAATATTCAAAGTGATTCTATTTAACAACAAGATAGCTCTCCCTACTGGCATGACCATTGGCAAGTTAGTCCCGTAAGCCGGTAGATAAAACAGTCTACGTACGGTGTCGGTGACGGAGATAACCATCGAGAACATAGATGCTAATGCTCTCCGTGATAGTCGAGTTTTCGAACCATCCACGAGTATGCAATGTATGCGTGTTTCTAGCCTTAAATTTTAAATACAGTATTGTGTTTCATCATCTTTATTCAGGCAAGTGTAAGAGAGACACAGCGTGTGCTAAATGAGTTAGAACCAAAAGATACTGAGTCGAGGTCGATGTTGGTTTCAAGGAAGGCATTTTAAAATATTTATAACATAGATTCTGTGAGCACTTAGGCCTTGGGCACATTGTGCTGTCTGCCATTTTACCTCATTCCTTTCACAGTAACCTGGTCTCTTTGATAAAGTTCACCAGGGTTCTCATTGGATATTCAGCTGTCTGCTGGTTACACAAATGTCTTTCCAGGTATATTAGCCTCGTTTCCATCAGGGCAGGACATAATACCATAGGCGAATTGGAGTCTTTTCATCCTCTTCACATTTCCTGCATCTATTGGTTGGCATCTCCTGGGATGGCAGTGTCCCGTTACTAGTCCTGCCAGTTCCCTCAGTGT
This sequence comes from Limnephilus auricula, assembly GCA_951813805.1. Classification (NCBI taxonomy): domain Eukaryota; kingdom Metazoa; phylum Arthropoda; class Insecta; order Trichoptera; family Limnephilidae; genus Limnephilus; species Limnephilus auricula. The sequence goes on from OX638401.1 coordinate 9,715,340, forward strand.
GTTTCTGTCCATATTGAGTATGTAGTTGCATTTCTAGTGAATACCATCTATTCAGTGAGTGCGGCATGGCAAGCCACCACCGAACGCTAGCAACGAATAAATCATGCCTTTTCTGCACATTGCAATAGTTCGTCTGCACACTTCTTTTACTTGCAGTCTAACTATAAGAATGCATTTATTGAATTTACACAGTTCGTAGGTGTTGAGATATCTCCTTGATTATATCCTATCCAAGGTATCCCTTGTTTATATCCATGGGATATCCTTTTAGTATTTTTAGTACTTAAACTTTCTGATTTGCTTCATTTGAATTCTTTTATAAATGTTCCTATTTTAATAAGATAGTAATTGCGAAAGAACGAAAATAAAAATAACTTTTCATAAATATTTGAAAAACAAAACTATAATTTCGGTAATGCACAAAGCGTTGAGAAATTTTATGAAATATTTTGTGATTCTGAAATAAAAATGTCAATAATTTGTTTTGTATTTCTTCAATATGTATTAAAAGTAATTTGTGACACCATAAAAACAGTGGTTAAAAGTAAGGGTTTCATTATTATGTAATTGTCTATAAAAAATTTTTCAATTGAATATTACAAAATACGAAGGACATTACGTTTGTACCTATGTTGTAATATTTTCACTTAGTTCTTATAAATGAAGAAACTCATTTTGATACAAAAGAATTTGTAAATAATTATTGAGTAAGTGTGTACATACTGCTGTGTTCATTAATCGGTTTTATTTGAGAGATGTAATAATTTACAGGACTTAATCTAGTTGTGTCTAATTTTAAGGGTGATTCATAATATGTTGCAATGGTGATAAAATAAAACAAAAAATATTTTACTGAACATGCTTTTTTTTTACAAGCATCGGCATTATCTATCTGTATACCTCATTAAGGAGTGCATCTCTATAGCCATGGTTACCGCGACGTGTACTGCCTTATGGGTGACCAACACCTCTGCCAAGGTCACCACCCCAAGTAGTTTGCTGTGTTTTGTGACTTAGTGGGAGTGCTCGGGTTAATGAGGTGAGGTTTGTCCGTTTTATGGTGGCGGATGAGTCTGCCCACCTGCTGTGTTGCAGTCCAGATCACAAGACTGGTTTTGTTTGACCTCTCAAGCTGGACTCTCTCGACCCACCGTGTTGCACCGCAGTTGGAGGGGTGGATTCATATGTCTATCACTCCTGGACACAATGACCCTACCCCTAATAACTTTTTCTTACCAGAACTTCCTTTCTTTAAAACGATCCTCCGCACAGCATTCCCTAAGATGATACAGGTTGGAAATTTACTTGGTCTCCTGTGTGGGGCAATGTAAAAAAAGGGAACCAAAGCTCCCTACTCTCCGGAGCCAGTGGGACAGTGATATTCCCAACGGGGGTGTGTTGTGAAGTTGTAGGTAGAAGTGAGTGAGGAGGAAGGTTGGGAAATAACTGGCAATTCAGATCTGATCACAAAATTCAGCTTTCAAGCACCGGGGCAATACTGATAGTATCTACCACTCTGGAATGTGCAGCAAATATAGTATTATTTAATGATTTATTGGTGAAATAACACAAATTAATTACATAAAATTTATTTGTGCCCATTTGGATTCAAACCCGCATCCTCCAAATTCATTGTTGAAGATCTCAACCATTCGATCCAGAGGGCCTCAGATTTTTGTAAAAATGGTGTTCAGAAAGGAATGAAACTTCAAAAAATTTGGGACAAAATAACAGGTATACATTCATTGTATAAAGCGCAATCAAAATTTGTTAGGACAGATTTATAATAAGGGTTCAATAGAAATAACAAGAGCGAATTCGGTCTCAAAAAATAATTTTATTTGACTGAAGTTTAATAATTGTAGGCACATCTGCAGGCACTTAATAAAACATTTGCAGTTTTCAAAAATATAGTCATCTAGCTCACAACTCTCTAAAATGTCATTTTTCCCAAAACAAAATAAATTAAACACAGAACTGCTGTCGAGACCTTTGTGATACGTGTCACCTAATTTGAAACAATGCTGTATTATACATAATGGGAGACCCATTTTTCTAAGTGCGTCATAAAATTTTTACATTGATTTTTTTATAATACATTTTTATAAATATTTTTTTTGTGGTTATTATAATATACTTTGAGAATATAATATTATACTAGATAGTTTTATATGCGTTATTTAAATATCTGCAATAGTGAAACATTCTTCATTAGTAACAAAGTCAACACAGCTGTCGTATTGCAGGATTTTCTCCTTCAGGTACTGCAGCTTGGAGATAAATATTCCGTGCACACATGTATCAGCTCGTTCGTAGCGGAGAGCTGTGATCATTTTATCCAGGGTATAGTGCAGCCACAGGATGTTTGTGTACGGCTCAAAGTGCTGCCATAAATTCCTGGAACAACGGAAAGACAAATTTGGTCATTGGTTGAGCTTATGTCTACTTCATCTAAACTGTAGTCCCTTCATTTGATTCTCACAGCCGCATCAATATGCGATATGACTTTTGGTTATCCTCAAAGGGACCTGGCTTCGTTTACGAGGAGTTCTCAACTTCTAAAAATCGAAATTTAATAGAGTTGAGTATGCAGTTATGTGTAAAAGCGTACCCTTTATCTGGTATAATACTCAGATTACTCATAAACAACCCAAATCAATCGAATCGAATTAAACAAAATGTTAATGTTTTCTGGGCCACTAGTGGGACATTTCAAAATATCATACTAATGTACCGGACCGTTATGTCTCCTAGCATTATTTTAAAGCATATTTAATATGATTTTAGATTTTCACGGCCAAAAGTATTTTTGTAATTTATTTTTGGGGTATTATGCCGTGTTACGCTATCTCCTTTTTTAGCCGACGTTACAATGTCCATCATCAGGGCAGATGTGTTATTGTTTGTGGTAAAGTGTATGCTTAAGTACGTCTAAGCGATACCGTGTTGCCAGCTCCACTCTTCTACGAGCTGGTAATATTAAAAGCATACACTTTACCACAAACAATAACACATCTGCCCTGATGATGGACACTGTAACGTTGTCCGAAACGTTGGCTAAAGAAGGAAATAGTGTAACACGGCATAACACCCCAAAAATAAATTACAAGAACATATTTAATATGTAAAACACAGACACGTGTAAATAATATTTGATTTATGGTGTGCATTAGAATATTTCTTTCTTAATTATCTCAAAACTTAGTATTTGGAACGATCGATATGTACCTACACCTACTAACTACTTACCGCGAGTCATACAGCCGCACGTTTACGCTGGAGAGCTGGGAGCCATATCGGAGGAGCACAGTATGCTCATTTCTCAAAGCTCACGGCATTCGCTCAATTGAGCCGTTGTTCAATTGAGTGAGTCGATGAGTTGTATGAAAATATTGAGCTGTTACCATGATACCTTCCTTTGTTTCTATTTATCTACAGCTATAGTTAACATTACCGAGGATTGACTGAGATAATTCCGATAGCCGGTGGATGGAACAGAATACAATATTTACCCGTTCTTCTGTCGCATAAGCCGGTAAATCTCAAACTGGTAATCTCCTTCGGCATCAAACAGGTCGGGGTCCTTGGCCAGATCGTTGTAGATGGTGTGAGAGGCCGGCACGGAGACGCGGGACAGTGTGAAGTCGATGATGTTCCCCAGAACACCGGCCGTGGGGATGGAGTAGGGCTCGCCACGCAGCTTGTACGTCACCTCCTGTAAATAAAATGCCAATTTACATTTTAAAGATGTCAATACTGAGGACCACAACTTATATTAAATTATATATCTGCCCTTGACACAACTTCACAGGAGAGCAAACAACACAAAGTTTCGATATTTAATTAATGGGCCTAGCGACACTCAATCGAAAATCTGAAACAGAAAAAGATATGGTCACATAGAAATCTGAAACAGAAAAAGATATGATCACATAGAAATCTGAAACAGAAAAAGATATGATCACATAGAAATCTGAAACAGAAAAAGATATGGTCACATAGAAATCTGAAACAGAAAGAGATATGATCACATAGAAATCATTAACGACACTCAATTAGCACCATTTTGGATTTTTTAAATTTGAACTGTTTACCAGTTCTTGGGCAGTTTTATGTGTAGATCAAATTATTATCAGCTGACAAGCATAAAAATATAATTGTTATGCCGATACCAAATAAATATTTAATAACTCTTTTGAATTTTGAAAAACCTGCACAATTATCATAAGGAAAAAGTAAATATTATTAAGAAAGAATAATTTTAATGATTTTGTTGTGATTGTGGAGTTACAACAATCCAATTCAATAAAGGTTCAAAGCAGACCATGAAATGTAAAATCGATATACAGTAGAAAATGGACCACACAGAATTTAAATGAAACATAGGGGGCATACATTAATTATGTGAGCAAAAAATGAAGGAAAGGGAAAATCTCACCAAATCTCATTATACCGAGGGGGGGTCAAAAGTTTTTTAAAAAAAACCGCTGGCGTACTTAATGTATGTCCCCATAGGGACAAGAATGTCATTGAGCATGAAACCATAGTAAGATTTTGTAGATGTCAAAAACGGCAATGAACTGGACACGTGAAAAAAATGTCAAAAGACAGGAAACCCAAAAACATGACCAAATAGGTGTCTCAGATTAAAGAAGAGTGACTGACTGTGTGGAAGAAGATGAAAGCAAAGACTTGATGATCGGAAAACGACCAAGTGCACCGGGGAATATTCCCAGACCTAATGTAAATTCTTCATATATTTATTTTTTATATAGAAAATTATTCAAAATGAGGTTATCACCGTTTTTTTTTGTTAAATGAAAATATATATTTAACCGCTTGGGTACATAAGCTTGTTTTCACGACAATTTAACGTAGGTAGACATAGGAATGACGTATGCCCCGGACCAGAGTTATTAAAGAGTTAATAATAACAATAAAATTAGTAGATGACGGAGTTATGAGCTTATACTTGGGCAAAACATCAGTGAAGTCACACGGGATACAATTCAGTACAATTCATAATTTGAATGTCAGCACCACAGTACTGCACGCCAATTGTTGTATGTACAGTGATTTACTTCTCAAGCTCAAGCCGGCTGCAAAGATCCATATTTTGACATCTTACACCTTTGGTATTTATTTATTTTCCAAAAAAAATCGAAAAGTTCCGTACCTGGCATACTCTCAATATCAGAGTTGCAAGGTTAAAGGGGGGAAAGAGATAGGGGGGAAAAAGATTGGGGGAAAAGAGATTTAGGGGACAGAGATGGGGAGAAAGAGATGGGAGGAAAGAGATGAGAGTAAAGAGATGGGGAAAGATTTGGGGCAGAGAAAGGCTGGGAAGTATCTGGCTACACAGATCTGATCACCGAACCAGGTTAAAGCCATTTCAAGCAATGTTTCAATTCTGAATGGTGGTCTTTAACCATACTGATGTGGTGTATCTAACACCCTGGCAAGTAGGTACATGATAAGATTCACATTAAAAAGTATTCTTACCGCTTTTTCAGCAAAAGAGATGAGCACATTCCCCCAGTGAAGGTCTCGATGCTCAAACTGGAAGGCTTCCTCGGCCACAGCGAGAGCAAAGGCAATCTGGAAACATCACACCAAATAAAATAAATCTCTTGCCACAAGCTAAATATGTACACAGTGAAAGCATTTTATCAAACATCAAGTTTACAGTATGTACAGTAACATAGATATCATTTCACACTGCATAAACTAGGATAACAATTGTACAAGTAATTAGTGTGTTATGCTTTTTGTTTATTTCACAAATGATTTTGATGCAAGTCATGCTGCGGATGAGTGAAAATCTAGTCATGAATAACATCACATGGATTAGACTTTCATCCATCTGCAGAACAGCTCATTTCCAGTTGCTTTGCATAGCACCTAATTTGTTTGTTTTTTTTTTAATGCTTCCCGAGCAGATCTACATAATATGTAAGAAACAATATATAGTCTCTTAGTTTTGAACAGATTTTTTTATTTATTTAAAAGTTCCTAAGCTTGTGATGAGAATACAGTGATTTCTGATCGATAGAAAATATTATTTAATTTGTATAACTCTGTGATACGGAAAAGTATCTGACCATTTAACCACATGGGTGGCCATTTTGCATTACCACAGTCTTTTTGCCTCTGGACAGCTATGGCTTTACTCATTGTTCCAAATTGGTACTCTTAAATAAATTATTGTATTTTTTGAGGTCAATGTGAACCACCCTACACCTGAGGATCTTATAACGTTGAAACTACTATCCATATATTCAATATTTTGATATTCATATAAATACCACATTGAACCCTGGTTTAAAAATAGTGAAATCATTTGCCACTATTAAATTAACTTTCAATGATATAATTACTAAAAGTGTTAAATGAATTCTTTGAAAATAAATTCTGCACATCTATCATAATAATTAAATAATACTTACACATCTTCATTTAATAAAACTAAAGATTTAGTTTATCTATGGTCCTACATTCTTCATAATGGCAATAAAAAGTTACACAATAGCCGACAATTGTAAATCAAAAAATAACTACAGTGAAACCCTCTTAAGAAGTTCTCGCTTAAGATGTTTTCCTGCTTAAGAAGTTTGTTTTTTACGGTCCCTTGAAGACCAAATGGCCCAATTTTTCCCACTTATAAGGTTTTCCCGCCTAAGAAGTTTTTTTTTTCCGGTCCCTTGGAAAACTTCTTAAGAGGGTTTCACTGTACATACAAATGAAATCAAAAATAAAATAAAAGCATCAACAAACCACAATGAACAAAACGTAGAAAAGGCAGATGACTATGAGTTTTCTTAGTGGATGAGTGAAAATCTAGTCACGACATAAAAACACACATGCACTAAATGTTCACCCACCCACCCGGAAAATCTAATAAGTACAACGGGTGATGACTGCAAAACTACAAAGCAATACACAAATACATCAATTAAAAACAACAGAAACACTTCAGACAGTGAAACCCTCTTATAAGGTTTTCCAAAGTACAGGAAAAAAAATGATAACAACTTCAAAGACGGGATAAATTAGTCTTCAAGGGACAGAAAAAACAGAACAGCATGAAAATTTACCTTTTTATTTCTTTTATATATTCAATAATATTATTATTCAATGTATAAAAACAGTTTATTATAAACAACTTCTGCTTCGTAATTATTATTATGTGTTACAGCTGTTTCGCCCTCTGAAGGCATTGTCAAACTGGTCAATTGTTTATAATAAACTGTTTTTATACATTGAATAATAATATTATTGAATATATAAAAGAAATAAAAAATTAAAATGGAGTTCTACAAAATAAACTTAATAACAATAAATATATGAAAATTTACTATGATATAACTGCAAAGGTACTGCAGGTAGGTACTATAGGTTTTCGATGGACTCTAGACTCTTGTGGGGTATTCACATATTTAAAAAAAAATTCGTATGCAGGAAAACTTTATACTATGTTGGTTAAATTATGCCATTTTAAATTATCATTTCGGTACGAGATGGGTATCAAAATACGCGTCTCAACCTACGCAATCCGAAGGGCTTAGTGAAAAAATTGAGTAGTAAACTCCTAGGCCCCTTTTTGCGAGATAAGGCTCTGTTGGTTTTCAAAATAAAATTAAAATTAGACCCTTGAGCCGGGTGACCGAAGTGGTTCAGTAGCAGGTGAACTGAACTGTCCAATAAGTTTCCTGATGCGACTGATATGATTGACGCAATTCACACGACCCATGTGACTGATAAGACCAACACGACCGACGCGACCCACACGACTGATATGACCCACGCGACTAGACTCTTGTGGGGTATTCACATATTTAAAAAAAAATTGGTTAAATTATGCCATTTTAAATTATCATTTTCAGGGGACCAAAAAACAGAACTTTATGGGGGAACCTTATATGAGGGTTTCAATGTATGTATAGGGGTCAGTAACTTCTTCAAGATGATAATGATATCAGAGATATTGATAGTAATTAATAATCTCAGGCCTTTCTCAGACCTAATGACACAACCATTATGTCAATAACAATTATAATCATATAATTAACTTGTTTTTCATTACAAATGTTGGAACAATCAGGTACGTTAGGAAAACAGACAACCATTATCATCGTAACTTTATATAAAATGGTGCAGAGGATCATGTTAAATAAAAGTCGTGATATGTGCACTGGTAAATTAAACGTCACAATTATCTTACAAATAAACTGCACATGACAAATTAAATTTTAGTTCAGTCGTGTCACAACCAGTTTAATCAAAATATTATTTGTAATTTGGAAGATATGACAACACGTGAATAGATATTTGATGGACGACAATTAATTAATTAACAGGATTGTATAAATAATTGTTGTGATGCGATTTAATTGTGGGATTTTAAAAGCTTTGCACATTGTGTTAACAAAAAATCTCAAAGAAAACTTGAAAAAAATTACAATAAAATATTACACGAAAAATTAAAAGAAAAAAACTATTAAAACATAAAATAATGTGTTAACAAAGATAATTTAAAAAAACATGCAAGATTCAAACACTAAGGTTCGTGTGATTCAAATTCCATCATCGATGATCAGTGCCATATTGAATTTTTGATATTTTAATGGTTCACGTTAAATTGGCATTTCTGCTTCGGCTACTTTTTTTTTTTTTTTTAAAAAGAAAGACAAACATTCCCGGGTTACGAATAACCCAACAACATTTGAAAATCTCCTACTACCACCACACTAAGCGGAAGATGTTGCTTGTGTTGTGATGGAGGACTTAGCCAGCCGAGGAATCGAACACGGAACGCCTGGGTGGGACCCAAACGCGATGCCCATTCAACCACTGACCGAACTACTAATTTAATTATTTTATTTATTTATGATGTACGCCCGTAAGCCCTTCAACATATTTTATGAAATAACATTATAGTGTAAATGATTGGCTTACTGTGATCAGCTGTCAAGCACAAAGTCATGTTGTTATGCTTGTCAGCTGATTAGATCAAAAGCTAAAACGGACAGAGAATCAAAAATTTAAAATGGCCTGGTCATCGATTCGATGGTCATCAAACGTGGGGGAGTTTTAAAGTTCCCAACGTAAAAAAAACGAAAGCACACTTTACCTGGAAAAAGAGATAGTAAGACTGCTCGGCGGTGGTAAACTTGAAGGCCTCAAGGTCCTTCCCTCCGTTGGCGAGTTCGAGGATGATGAACAGCTGTCCGGCGTCAAACAGGGTGGGGCAGTCGTTCTCGGATCCCTTGAGCTCGTCGTACAGCTCCCACAGCTCTACCAGGCGGTCAGGATAGCGACCCTTTACGCATCGCACGCGGTTCACCTTATTGAATCCCAGGGTATTGTTTTCTTCGTTGTTTCGTAAATCACTCAATTCCCTACAAACATATATACTCATTAGAAACAGCAGATGATCACAACAAAACCTATATAAATGCCCAAATGGCTTCAGATCATAGCAGCCAAATTAAATTTTTTAATAATACATTGGTAAAGATACAATGCATATGCTGACGTAGGTATCAAGACTAGGAAGGTTTATGGGAAGTCCCAGGTAGTTGAGATGTGAAGAATTCAAAAAGGTGGGCATAAAAACTCCTTTGGTCATTTTTACAACAAGGCGCATTTTTTAGATGAGACATCTTTTCATTAACCTATTCATTACACAGATTTAGATATAAGAATTTGTCACGGTGGAATGTGTAGTACTAGGAAAAAGATAAGAGAACAAAGCAATAAACATAAGAAGATAAGGCAGGTATATCGGACGTGACATTGTTCTATTTTTTATGAATGTATTTTTATGTGTGCATCCTGTTAATTCATGGACGTGACATTAAATAAACTATTTGGGCTTGACGACTGCCGCGAACCCCTATTTTTGTACATTTCTATAACCCCACTTCTATCACCCTTCTATAAATATATATAATAATATATTCTTCCCTGAAACTTGTAAAAAAAAAACATAATAATAAATAATGGTTCCACTGCGGGCGCTAGACACGTAGACACCCAGGCAGGCTTATACACTATGACGATAAAGCGGCTTCATTGATAGCTCGCTCTTTGTTATAGCCGTCCGTGGTCGGACACAAAGGCGTGCTTCGGCTTCTCAAAAACTCTCTCTCACCGGATCTCCCCAGATACGGACTTGCCTGAACCTGTCGCTTGCAAGCCGCCTTTTCCTAATGATTTCTGGGACTTTCATTGCTGAGGCAACCCATCCTATCAATCTAAATCAAGCTTCCCCGTTGGGAAATTTTTGCTTGCAGCGTGCACCAACAATAATAATACATATCTATGGACAACCACTTTTTTCAAGCCATGATGAATTTATCTACAATCATGCGATACATATGCAGAAACTTACATAGCAATTACAATCTCGGATATGATCTCTTCGAATTTCTTCTGGTGATCTCCATTTACCAACTGCGTTCCCTCGATCGGTATCACTTTCATAACAATGGGGTTGGTGGGGTCATCCTCATTCTTGTAGAGAAACACTTCCCCGTAAACTCCTTCGCCAATCTTGCAACACTTTTGCAACTTCCTGGAACCAGACAAAACATTTCATTTGAATAATTTTTTCTAATAATAGATAAACGAGTACCATCTTTTCTTCATAATATGTTGGAGGTAAAGTGGGATGCTGAGGTTATTCAGCAAATCTAGGGCATCGGCAGTCACGTGATTCAACATAGATATGTCACTGGGAAACTGGTGAAGGAGACATTCACACATTTCAGACAATCTTATTGTAAATGAATAAATTTAAAGATAGATAAATGTTTGCGAGAAAATGATATTAATGCAAAACCAGTTTATGGATCATTTTCAGTTAATCACTCAAGGATAAGGCACATGAATCAAATCAAGATAAGTATTTGCATCAGAAAACCCTGAGTCATTTCCTCCAATAATATATATTAGTAGTTCTAGAGCCTATATTATACCGGTAATAAAAAATGTTTCCTTATTCGTATACAATTTATTACAGGTACATGATATTTGAGCTATGACCACCTGACTAGGCAATAATTGCCCTTATTGTGTCTTTGTTCGAGTTTAAACACTACTTACAGAATAATCTGCCACCTCAACTTATTTTTACGATAGTTTAAATGGATATTTAAAAAATTTATAGGTCATGATAGAAATAACATGGTCAGTTGAAAATAGTTACATTAGACAGAAAAGTTGTGCAAACTTCTTAACACCAGATATCTCACTTTTAAAAAGTTTTTTGCAGCTGCAGAGAAACAAATATTTATCTTATCGTCATCAATTTTTGGGTTGTTATGCCGTGTTGCGCTTCCTCCTTCTTTAGTCAATGTTTCAGACAGCATTAAAGCATTTGTGAACCGTCACCGAGATTATTTCGGACCAAGTTCTAAATGACGTGACAGCGATCGTGTGTCCACTGCGATCGATCTCGGAGGTTTTGACATACACGGGTAATTTCGACATTACTGCGCTTTGTTAAGATTACAATATAAATATCTTTTTAATCATATTTTACACGCTACATTGGCAACATTGCAGTCAGTGAGATTTGGCTTAGGCCTAAAGCAGCAAAAGAAAATATCATTTGATGTTGAAATATCATTGATTTTCTTGGCAGAAGATCAAAGATTGTGGAATATTTATTAATACACCAGAAAATAAACTCCATTATATTCCAAGGTTCAACTACCTACAAAGACTTATCAATTAATTATAATGGATGCTTTAAGACTGGGCATTAATGCTCCAGTCAATTAATCTTTATATTGAACGCCATAATATAATAATATAAAACGACATTGAATCAATTGAAAATGGTTAAATTGTTGGCAAAAATTTCAATGTTTTTGTAACAAACAATATCCAAAAGATGTGCCACATAATAAAAGTTTTACAATAATAATTAACAACTAACTGTGCAAGTATAACAAATTACAGAAAAAACAAATATTATACAAATTGCAGAATTTTAGAATTGGTTCAATGTGATTGTCACAAATCAATCTCAAATAAGGGTTTAAATTAGCAGAGCATTATTCATCTGGCATTTCTAGATCAATGCAACTATTGTCTATTAATTAAAAAGAGATTTGAACTCAAAAATCGTATCATTGAAAGATTTAGTAAGTTGCAAAGACTGCGATGGGCTGGACATGTAGAAATAATACCAGATGACATGACAACAAAAATCATGATTAACCTTCAGATTTCAGACATATTCTATCGGAAGGTCAGAAAATTTCCGCTTTGCAATAAAATCCAGATAAATGGAACATTTTTGATTGTATCTGAAAACTAAAAACGGTTTTTGAAAGGTGATAGAAATTGCTCTCAAACGTTATTATTAGAAATAAACATACAAATTCTGAAACATTAAAATTTTTAATACAAACTATAAAAAAAATTAATTAAAATGACTCAACATGTTTTTTTAAATTACTGATCACAAGAAAAATAAAAATTCACATATTTTATTAGGAAAATTATTAGCATTATAAACATTATTATCACCTCACGTTTTTGTCGTTATTTTAAAAAAATCTCAGAATTTTATACATTTTTCTCAAATTGCTATCGCAAACTTTGATTTCAGAGAGGTGCATAATTATTTTTTTTTCTATGGTTAAATCCTAGATTTGAATAAAAATCATGGAATTTTCTCTTTCTAATACCATTTAGATCATATTTCTGACCATCGCAGTAAGGGAGATACAACGATGTATATGTGACCTATGTGAGCTGGGACAAATTTAGTCTCCTGTGATTAAATGGTTTAAGATGTCCCAGTGGAAGCGACTTACAGGCAGATCTTCAGATAGACTGGGTGTAAGTGGATTGGATACAAATAGTGGGGGATAGGAAAGCATAATATGTAGAGGTTAAATCCCACTGATTCAGCACTGTGATGAATGATGATGAATACCAATCTATTACAGGTTAATGAGCTTTGAAATATACAATTAACCTGTTGAATGTTGGGTGATATTTTGAAAAACAGTGCGGAAATTACCTTGATAACTTCTGATCAAATATCCATATAAAAACAAAGGAAATGTTTTTTTTTTGCAATTGTTTTCTGCTTACCAGATAATGCATCTTATTATTCATATATATTACATGATAAGGGTAAAGTTCGGTTCTTGGGAAAAATTCCGAAAAAATAAGTTGAATTATTTTTATACTAACTTTGGGCTGGAAAATCCGAATCTGAAGGAATTAGGTTGGGGAGGTCAATATCAACTGAGTTACAGGACTTTAAAGTTTCGTACACAGGAACAAATCCGCAATGCATTTTTGACATATTATACTGAAGAGGTCAAAGTGATTCAATGACGCCAACCTCAGAAAATTGCAAAGTGTTGCCATTAAGCAATAATATCAATGTTATTATGTGAATAGAATGTGTCAATCACTTTTTTATCACAAACCATGTTACACAAACCTAGCGTAGCCGCTTAACTACTTGAAAACTGGGATGTTTTTCTTGCCTTGACGTGAGCAGGCGCTACAAAGGGGGAACATCCTTTTGTATCACAAACCATGTTACACAAACCTAGCATATTATTGCTTAATGGCAACACTTTGCAATTTTCTGAGGTTGGCATCATTGAATCACTTTGACCTCTTCAGTATAATATGTCAAAAATGCATTGCGGATTTGTTCCTGTGTACGAAACTTTAAAGTCCTGTAACTCAGTTGATATTGACCTCCCCAACCTAATTCCTTCAGATTCGGATTTTCCAGCCCAAAGTTAGTATAAAAATAATTCAACTTATTTTTTCGGAATTTTTCCCAAGAACCGAACTTTACCCTTATCATGTAATATATATGAATAATAAGATGCATTATCTGGTAAGCAGAAAACAATTGCAAAAAAAAAACATTTCCTTTGTTTTTATATGGATATTTGACCAGAAGTTATCAAGGTAATTTCCGCACTGTTTTTCAAAATATCACCCAACATTCAACAGGTTAATTGTATATTTCAAAGCTCATTAACCTGTAATAGATTGGTATTCATCATCATTCATCACAGTGCTGAATCAGTGGGATTTAACCTCTACATATTATGTTTTCCTATCCCCCACTATTTGTATCCAATCCACTTACACCCAGTCTATCTGAAGATCTGCCTGTAAGTCGCTTCCACTGGGACATCTTAAACCATTTAATCACAGGAGACTAAATTTGTCCCAGCTCACATAGGTCACATATAGTAGCTATATTAACCAAATTAACTGTTACATCAAAAAAGATATTGGCGCAAGCGATTCTGACCTTGTCCTTCATAAGTTTCTTTGGGTTAAAATCGCAATAAACAAAAAAAAATAATTAAAAATTGTCGCGGTGATATTTTGAAAAACAGTGCAGAAAAACAAACGAAAGGTTAACTATAAGATAAGACAAGACGTCAAGTCCTTTCCTTCAAAATGTTTCTATCGTTCAATAAGAAAAAGAGTATTGAAACAAAGGCGAAGTCGGATAGTAAAACTAATAATTAAATACCCATTAGCATAATATTGTGTTATTCATGTGGTTAAAATAATTGACTTCTAATGTCAGAGCCATTAAAATGCTGTATGCATTTAACATAGGAGATACAAAACAAAGAACCAATTTTCAGTCATACAGCAAAATAAAAATTATTATAGTACATACGCATCGTATTTTAGTGTTTGTGCTATAAAAAATGTTCATTTTGCTGAATTTTGTAATTAAAAGATTAGTTAGCATTATAATCGCTACTAATTATAATTCCATACCCACATCACGTTATGACAAAGAGACTGTTACACCATAAGATGAATAGGTATGAGCCTACTTTTAAATTATTATTTTTATTAAATTGAATGATAACATTATGCAGGTAACATGGTAACAGACTAGTATGTTCTAGAATTAAAAAAGATATCAAAAATATTTTGATAAACCCTAATTCATTAGTTGAAACAATAATATATACTTCTTCCTTTCGATTGACAGTAAGCAAGCAAAATAACTTTTTTAAATTCAATAAATACAAATATCCTCGGATTACAAATAACCTGACAGTATTTGAATTCTCTCCACTCCCATCATTATTAACGGAAAAAGTTTCTTATGAAATGATGGAGAAATTGGTTAACAGAGGATAGAACCTGCAAAGTCTGGGCGGGAACCTGTTGCTTTGGATCACTCGGTTACTAACCAATACAGGTTTGGATGCTTAAATAATGGTGGCACAATTAAATTCTCGTTAAAGTATTACACAATTCTTCATTCATAATAAATGGTTATCTTTCAAAATGGTTGAAAAAGCTTAACTTCTTGAATGTCGGATGACATTTCCCCACATATGGCCAAATTCCATAGAAAATTAATATCAGAGCAAAAAGAGGCTAGGTGCTCAAATAAAAAGAAACGTCTGGAATGATATTGGCGCAAGCGATTCTGACCTTGTCCTTGTACAGTTTCTCTATAGGTAAGAGTTAAAATCACATTTTATTTTTTAATCTGTCATCTGTCACCAGCCCGCCGGCGGGCTTACGACAAATGAAAGGTTAATACAAATATTTTCTTGGAATAACACCTCGATTCATCTCAATTACTATAAAAGACAGCTATTTACGTCAGGGAGATGGTAAAAGATACATTTTAGCATGCAGTTCAATTATTGTCAAAGTTTCAAAATTTCACAGGAGAGTTTCGGCAATGTTTTTGTTTTTTTGTTTGACGTATTTGTTTTAAGCGTGTCATGATTCTGAAATTTTACCTAAAATTGAATCAAAAACTATAAGCAGGAAATCAATAGAAAAATATTTGATAGGTTAGGAGAGGTGCATTATTGATTGAATATTAGATTGCACTACAGTTTTAGCAAGAATTTGATTTGGAGGATGGGTGAGACAATCGGGCGATGATCGGAGAAAGGCACTCACTTGTCAGGGTAACACTCATCAAATGGCAGTGGATGTGTCTGATTGCATCGCCTCAGCACCACGTCTCTGGCATTGAGCGCAGACCAGGCGGGCTCTTCCTTGTCTAATAGACTGCTACGGGCAACCTTGGAGATTGCAAGTCTCGATAGGTTGATTGCCGTATCATTACAAGCGTCAGATAATAATTCTGAAAACAACAACATTATTCAGGTTACATTTTATCCTTTGTAGGTAGTACGAAATAATTGCGCAATGTTTTATTGATCTTTCAAAAGTCACAAAAATGAGAGCTATTTTAATTATTTTTTCAAAATATACGCAATCGATAATAAATCGTCAAAAAAATAAAGCGCAATTAAAAAAGTTTAAATTTAGCCTATTTACCCGAAAATCGTTAGCAAGGGTAAGGAAAAATCGGTCACGGCCGAACAATAGCACCGTTATACAAGGTAAAATCCGTTAGCCTTGGAAGGAGAAACTCTCCGGAAGGAGAAAAATAAAATAAAATTATATCCAAATAAAATTGTTACCTTCACAGAACAAAGGCAGATACATGCACTTGGCTTCTCTGACTTGTGAACAAAACAACGGTTTATATGAAGCAATTATCCCGTTACGAGGGATAGTAGCTGCTATGGCTGACGGAGAAACTTTCACAATAATTTTGCAAACTATTCACACGTCAAACTTCCGAAAATTGAATGTTATATCGTAGCTTAGCACTTATTATGGTCCAAATATAGTTTTTAAACACTGGGGAAACGAAAAGGCAACTTGAATTTATCAAACACGCTTTAGAAATAATCTCAAAGCGTCACCTCTCCTTTGTCCGTAATGATGCCAGGCGGTGATGCCAGTACAAATAAATAACACAACAAGAAAATAACCTAAATAAGAATCTGTTTCATAAATTCTAACGATCAAGTTCAAAACGAAGTCAACAAATCTAATGAACGAAATAAATTCAATGATTGATTTTTACAAAATAGTTAGTAATTCTTTTTTTGTTTTATCAAGTTCTAATATATTTTAAATTTGCGTTAAAAGTCTGACAACTAGCTAATGGCAACACTGGCACAGACGTCATTGACTTCCGGAAATTTTAATGACGTATTCTATGGAGATTCTAGCATTTCCTGGTATCACTCGAAACTCGAATGAACGCAGTTGCCAGATGTTTTGTTTATAAAATAAAATATATATATTTTTTAATAAAATCGTTGCGACGGCGAACGGACGAAATACCTACAAAAATATTAAAATTCAAAAGAAAAACGTTGATCGAAAACAAGTTATTGTAAAATTATTGCAAATAGTAACTTCAAGTCGGATGTATTATTGAATTTTTGGAGTAACTGTAACTTGTAATCTCTCCCTCTTTTCTAAAAAAAACTATAGTCCAGACATTAGGTGCTGAAAAAGGATGCTAATTATCCGAGTTTTGCCAACAAAAAATGGTTGAAATTTGAGTTTTAGCCATTCAAACATTTTTTGTTGGCAAAACTCAGATAATTAGCACTCCAAAACCCATAAACAAGGAAAAAATCAGGACTACACCAGAATTTGTAACAACAAACTGCCTAATGACTAGACTACCATGCATGTGACAGAAAGAGGGAGATTACAGCTAAACTTTTGGCGGCAGAACCACAGTTATTAATATGCAATTCATGAATAATTATAAATTCCGCTGAATACGTAACAATAGGATACAATCACCTTTTTTTTACCAAAAATTACAAACTGGAATATTCGAACCATTTTTTTTTTACGATAGGAATAAACAACATTTTGAAAATTCACATTTCAAATTAGGACCAAAACGCCTTCTTTCGCGCGGTTTGGCTTGTGACGTCACTGCGCACTCCGTGACAGACGCCATTAGTCGATCCTAATGTAATCCGGTAATCTTAAGTTAATCATTTGTTTTTCGAAGAAAATGTTCGTAAATAATAATAATAATTGGATAATTTGTATAGCGCCGTTTTTGTGAGAAATCACCTCAAGGGCGCATACCGTTTATAAGTACTGTAGAGTACCAAAGTGTACAGATACAACATCTTCACTACACAGTTCGGACTCGGGAGTGCGTTGTGACGTCACAATGACGCCTCAATCATGACTCGTTTCTGATATTTGAATTTTCACCCAACTTTAAAAGTGAATTAGTTAATTAAATAATTTTTGGGAGGTTTTAAGTACGATATTCGAGTTTAGTTAATTTTTATACATATATTAAATGCATTTAAAACACTACATTACATACACTGCACGTACCCACCCTATTGTGTTAAATAATTAGCGCGCGAAATAATAAACGCGCATCTGGCAGCACGAAAACAAAACGAATGGGGTAGGTACCCATACACTACGGACTTTGGCCTTACAAACGTCACCCGATTTCGAGGTTTCCTTCGTTTGCTAATGAAATGAGTCACGGCAAATACCTGACAATAGTTATAATAGCTCTAATATAGAATTATTATTATCTTCTTTGAAATATGAATTATGGCCACCTACAAAGCTATAGAAATTTTATCTACCTACATATTTTCCTAGAATGGATTACGTGAGCGTTGCACTCAACTTTAAACTTTTTATTATTTTTTTAATAGTGAATACCTCACAACTGCTCCCGTCTGGAGCCGGTGAGACTATGGCATTGAAACTGCAGATAATAAATGCATAACTGGGCACACCTTGAGTTACATGCAATAATAGTAATTTTTACATACCTACTTTAAAATATCCTTTTATCTATATTAAAATAAAGCTTTGCACTTGTGACACACACAGCGTAAAAGCGCTAGCGTTATTTGGCTTGGCCTATTTCAGCATATCGCTCGCTGTACATTCCCATCGGAAAAGTACGGCGAGCGATATGCCGAAATACGCCAAGCCAAATAATGCTAGCGCTTTTAACGCTTTGTGTGTCACTGGCTTTAGCAAGTAAAACATAATATTCCTCATTGACAAAGAGAGCTATATAAAAATAAGAGTAGCGAATCCATTCAGAGACTTGAAAGCTGTGATTCATTCGGTTCGCGTCAGGTATGTGGTGCGGAGAGGGGACTCAAGCGTTCAACAGTAGAATGATACGTACGAACTATGCCTAAAATCTAGTAGCACAATGTGATGGTATTGTTGTGTTTTGTAAACTTCAAAGTTTAAGAAAAAAATTATTTTTGCTTAAATAAGCAGTTTTTTTTTTAAATATGAAGCCTCACAAGAGCGCCCCTGTCTGCACAGTGTAAAGTAAGGGGAACTATTTCACAACCTGGTAGGGCCCTTTGTGAGGCAAGTTAAATGATTTATTACTGCGGGCCATGTCCAGATTATATGAAGGAGGAAAAGCAGATGCCGATAGCTCGTTCCACATACAAGCAAACGTACACAAAAATGTTTTCGTGGTTTGTTTTTGGGGTGTTATGCCGTGTTGCGCTACCTCCTTCTTTAGCCAACGTTTCGGACAGCGTTGCAATGTCCATCATCAGGGCAGATCCGGGAGATCCGACGATGTGTCGGATCATTGTCGGATCTGCCCTGATGATGGACACTGCAACGCTGTCCGAAACGTCGGCTAAAGAAGGAGGTAGCGCAACACGGCATAACACCCCAAAAACAAACAACAAAAATGCTTTTGGCCGTGAAAATCTAAAAACGTATCGTACACAAAAATGAGTCAAAGAAACCACCCATTCTCATGAAGCCAACATCAACTACTGTGAACAGGTGTTCTGCTCGTTTCCATTGAGTTTCACGTATGTGCACCAGTGCACAAGGGATCAATGCTGCTAGCTCCTTCGATCAGGCTCCATTGAAAAATCTAAAATAAAAATACACTTTCCTCGGGAAAGTTACTTTTTAGCTTTTAATAACATTATAAGCAAGTTTTTGCCTGGTTTTTAGCAGTATATCAACATTTTAGGACAGAATCGTTCAATTAGAAATACGTCATGTATCGACAGTAGCTTGTAAGCGACTGCTTGGCCCGGCTGAGCTGTGACTTCCATGGACTCCAGTTGAGCGGAACCACTTAACGACTAGAGTCATACCTAATTATTAATATATATCTGCGGTTGACCGTGCGAATCTTTAATCATTATCGTTATTAAATTAATGATACGGATGACGGGTGATAGCCATTTTTATTATCAAAAAGATTTCTTGCAGCAAATTGGCAAGCATTGTTTCGATTCATCACTCAAAAATGAATCTGGCAACCCAACTTACTCCTGTCATGACCTACAGACTTATTTGTAAAAGTGAATCACATACATAAATTACAATACACGTCGAATTCATTTATTTTGCACCATTTGCACAATTGTATAAACACTTAATTTATTAATTATTGGATGCTATTGACTGAATAATGAACATATTTTAGACCTGAGGAATTTTGTACAAATTTTCCACATGTACAATATAAACAACATAATATTTTTTGATGCTTACATTGGTGAATTAGGTAAATGGACTTTTTACAAAAACGTGGTGCTACACAAATCATTCAAATTTTATTATAAATCGTTCCACAGCCGAGCTGTTGAACTCAAAAACGAGTAGAAGTGACCCGTTCTCATGTGACAAATGTCAACCGTGTACATATGTTAGGCGCGCGTTTGTCGTGTTTCCCGACTATGCACCGGTGCCGAGGGGATCAATGACGCTAGTTCCTCTGAGTATTTCCCATTGAAATACCGGTAGAAACAAGGATAGCATTCCCACCGACGTCTGTGCTCTAAAGATTGCAATCCGTTAGTTAACATGGGAGAATCTATCAAACGGACCGCCCGTTTCTGCATAGAGTCGAGGGTGTTTTTCAGGTACTTTGGAGCTCCAGACCAGAGATGGCTGCCAAATTCAACCTTAAGGCGCACTTGGAATAAAATTAAAATAAATGGTATATTTTTGGACGAATCAAAAAACTTTAAACTGTTATGGAAAGTGGTGAAATACTCTTTCAAATTTTATAATTTAAAATAAACATAATTTTTTAAATGTTAAGTTTCTGAATGCAAACATAAATAAGTTTAAAAATGGCTCACCTTACTTTTTTCTAACTAAAATTTCTGATAACGAAAAAAAAACTTATTTTATTAAGCAAATGTGTCATAAATATTATCGTCAATTTACTTTTCGTCATTTCATGTAAAAATGATTTTGAAAATTTCGTTATTTTTTTTTTCAAATTGAGGTCGGAATCTTTGGTTTTATAAAGATGTACAATTTGATAATTTTGAGGTTAACTTTTAGATTTGAATACAAAGGGTGGTGTATTCTTTTTCTAACATCGTATAGATCATATGTGGGGCTTAAAAGCAAAAACGCCACTCTCCATAAATGACGAAATTGAGTTATAAATGCCAATCTATGCGCAATGTCCGTAGCTACAAGATGGTGTTTGAGATCCTTAGAAAAATCAACCACAAATCATGGAAAAATTGAAATGAAAATAGGGTTTGGATGAAAATCACCACTCTCCACAGCGATTAACAAGCAAAATAACCATTCTCCACAAAAGCCAATCACAAGCCTGAATTCAAAATAAATTCAACATGACCAATGAACACATTATTACAACATTTTTTATTATAATATTTCACTTTGAATTATACTTTTTAAGATTTTACTAAAAAATCACACGAAAAATGCGAAGCATTCTTTGATCGGTTTTTTGTCATTTACAGAAAACAGTACTTTTGGAGAGTGGCATTTTTGCATCTAAGGCCCTCATATTTCTAACCACGATAGTAAGGGAGACACAACGATATCTGTGAGTCCTATATGAGTTGTTCCGAAAACCGAACAAATTAGCCTGAGGGGTTAGATTCCACAAAACTTTTAAAAATTGGTCGTTGGTATTTAGGGCTGTTAGGCAAATGTTTTTTAAAGCCTTTAGCTTAGTTGACCGTGATTATTTTAACCTCTTGAATGTCGGATGACAGTTAAGGTTAAGGTTAAGAGTTAAGAGGTTAAGGCCGTATTCCATAGAAAATTAAAACCCAAAGTCTGGAATGATATTGGCGCAATCGATTTTGACCTAGTCCTTGTGCAGTTTCTTCATAAATAAGGGTTAAAATTGCATTTTACTTTTTAACCTCTTATCTGTCCCCTGTCCGCTGCCGGGTTTATGACAAATGAGAGGTTAATCTTTTATTGACCGTATGTACACAGGTGTACCATTGATTTTGGAAGCGATTTTGTCCCCTATGTAAAAAGAAATTGTATCAACAACAAGGTCATAATCGCTTGGGCCGTTCTCGTTCTCGACGTAACAAAATACTGCATAGCGTCTAGCCTCTCGGAATAATTTAAATAAATTATCGATGACGCGGCGAGCAAGAAAAATGGCCGCCGCGTGATAATATGAACGGAGTTCGTTTAGAAACTCTATATTCTTTCATTGTTTTTGATATAAATCCATCGTGGAAAGAATAGATTTGAGATATTATCAGGAAGATCGTTTTATCTACATTATTTTCATGTAATTTTTGTAATATTTTTTATGTATATATTCTTTTATAAGAAATATGATAAAAATTTTGTTCGTAAGAAATGTCAAATTTTTTACATTGTAATGAAAAAATATATTTTTCCTGCGCTGGTCTTCAAGAGGTTAATAAAACAATTAAAAATATTAATTCAACTCACCTTCTGCCGAGGAATTTGATAGTTGCGAAATGTCCTGTTCTATTTCATCTGGTAAGAGTGTTTGTTCCTGAAGAACATTGAATATGTTAGTTTTCTTCATATAATCAACAACAGTTATTGACAAAGTATTGCATTCATTTTTTATAAAAGTTTGTTTACGTAAATAAGCAACCTACCTCTACAATAGTTGCAGAATGGATACGGGTGGCGGAAAACGTATCATGGAAGGTTCTGGAAAAATCTGCTAATGAATTTCTGCGACCTAAAATAAAGAAGTACATATTATTAAAAACATAAAGTTCTGGATCAGTTAACTTTAACACTGCCAATGGTTAACTTAAACGCATAACAATGTCTGGACTACTTAGCAACCACACATTTTCTGTGGAAATCGATGCTTCAAAATAACACTGGCCACATGTTGCGATCCATGTGGCCAGTGTGATTTTGCAGCATCTATTTCCATAGAAAATGTATGGTTGCTAAGTAGTCTAGATATTCTTTTGCGTAACGTACGTACGTAAAACCAATATGTATCTACCTCTACTTGTGTACAGATACAAGTTACTGGGCGTGTGATAGTTTCCAAAGTGAGAGATACATGGCTGCTTCGCGCCAGAAAGTGATACAAATTACTAGATGAAAGCACTTGTTGGTTACTTAGCAACGCTTGGATAGTGTGGTGATCGCTCATTAAAATTACGCAGGATCAGCAAGTTAATTTACAAATAAGTGCAATACAATAATTCAGTTTCGGTAGAATAATATAACTGTTTATTGAAACACTGTTATAAGTTACTGGTAGGAAGGTAATGATAAGAAAGAAATACAAAGCAGACATGTCCTTTTATGCATCGTATCGTGCTATCTCATTAATACACGAATGTCTCTTTCATACATCGCAGGTAGTACACCGAGCGCAGTTGTTTTCTGTCGTGCTTTAGAAAAATTATTTTATTTTAAATTTGGTAACTCTATATGGGGATTTAATTTTATTCTATTGTTGTCTAGCGAAAGTACTGCCTGTAAAGCCATGACAAAAAAATTAAACTGCGTAGCATTTAATTGTTGCAATAAAAAAAGAATATTATCAAATAAAAATGGATATAATGCCAATTTTATCTCTGTCACACATAACTTGGTGGGGGTAAAACCAGGCGAAAACCAGTCATGTAAATAAGGAAAAAAAAAATTCAGAAGTAAATTAAATCTATTATCTTTAATGTGTAAAGGGGTGCTAGCATGGTCGATCGATATGATGTTACCGACGATTGTCGGTAACTTTTCATCCTTCCCTAGGACAACTGCAGATCGCAAACGAATAGGTGACAGTTCACAATGACTAAGGGTCCTTAATATATTCGATACGTCGTTTGTACGTTAGCGATCTGCAGTTGTCCAAGGGAACGACGAGAAGTTACCGACAATCGGTCGATAACTTCATATCGATCGACCATGCTAGCACACCAGGTGTAACAGGACGTACCCGATGGATTTTAACCAGCCATTCCTGAGCTTATTTGGAATAAAAAATGTAAATAAAATTTTGGAAACTACTTTATGGTAGATTATATACTTTAAAAATATATACATAAAAATATTATATGGTAAGACAGTACATTTTACAAAAACATAATTTTGCAAAAAAAGCATGTTATTTCGATAGTCTAAACTAGATTATATAATATATATAATCTAGATTCAGCTGTAGTAAAGGGAAAATTTTGCATCGGCAATCAAGAAGTTAACAGTTTTAACATGAGGGAACTCTAAAAAAATATGATTATTGGTTGCGGAAATAAGTATTAAAAGACAGAGACTTGAATAAAAAAGAAACCTACCGTCTTTGGATTGAAGATCTATCAAGTGCGCCACACTCTCTCTGTATTTTCTTCCTTTGGGGTGAGGATTTTCTTTAATCGTGGCATTAGAGTAGTCTACCGTATCGTCTAGTGTCATGTTAGATCTATTTAAGTTCCTGAGAATGCGTAGAGATCTCTCCCAGCGCTTTCCAGGCTCCAGTACCATGGACGGCCTCGAAAGTTCATCATTATTGTAGAAAGTTTCTCGTCTATTCGAGAATGTCTCTCGTTTATTGTAGAATGTTTCTCGCTTATTGAAGGATGTCTGTCGTTGATTAGAGAATGTCTCACATCTATTAGAGGATGTCTCTCGTCTATTGGAGGTTGTCTCTTGAGTATTGGAGGTTGTCTCCGGTTTATTGTAGAATGTCTCTCGTTTATTGAAGGATGTTTGTTGTTTATTAGAAAATGTGTCTTGTGAAAAGAAGAATGTATCTCGGCTATTTTCAAACCTTTTTTCTGAGACGGTTCTATCGTAATCAACAATAGAGATGTTTGGTGAATCTTGCGTCCTGTTCAGACATGAGAATGCAGAAATATCCAACAAGCTATACTGAGAAGATGCTGAGTTGCGTATAGTGACAAATTGATTTCCATCTTTATTGATAGCCGAATAATCAGTTGCATCAAGAATCGATATTTCATCTACAATTTTATCTTCCATAATGAATTTTTCCACCTCAAGCTCTTTAAATGCTTCTTGACTTTGGTACAGTTCTACATCTTCTTCAGGCATTTTTAATGTTTCTGGTTGGGTGATTTCAGCAGAAATTTTATTGTCATTGGACGTTTTTTTATCTAATGAAGTACTTTTAGTTGCTTTACGCACCGGTTTGTTATTTTTCTTAGCTAGGCCTCGGTAAACAGTTTTCTTATTTCGCAAAACAATAGGAGAATCTACAATTTTTTTTACAAATTGCTCATTGGGTTCTAAATTTTCTTTAAGTTTATCTAATGAACTTTTAGATACATCGGACATTTTATTAGTAATACTGATATCACACTTTGGCGAGTTCTGAACAGATTTTGATGCTTTACTGCTCAAATTTAACACTTTTGATTTGGTGAATTCTTTTTCAATATCTTTATTGTTGATGCAATTGTTTTTGGAATCATTGTTGTCTTTTTCCAATGTTTTAGTACTCAAGCACAATATTTTAGAAATACTTGTATTCATTTCTACATTTTCATTGCTTGAATGTGATATATTACTTTCATCTTTTTCTATTAGAATTTTGTCACTGCTCAAGTGATATAATTCAGAAGCATCGACGACCGTATCTATATTACCACTACTGGAGTGCAATTTGTTAATATTATTTTCTTCCGATTCTATTTCACCTGTGGTATTATAATTGGATACAAATGATTTATTGTCTGTAAACCTATCATCTAATTTGATTAAAACTACTATAGGCACTTTTGCCAATTTGGAATCATTAAATAGATTGTATTCCATGGAATTTGCGGAATGTTTGCCAGTCAGATTATGTTTGTCACTATCAAAAGATGAATTCTTACCATCAGAATCATCTGTCAAATTATTGAGGTGTTGAGATTCATTAAAATTTTTCAGTTTGCTATTTTCAACCACTATGTCTGTATTTGATATTATTAAATGCACTGGTTTGTTAATTTCATTACAACCAGTATCGGATAAAATAGAGTCAAATAGGACAGGGCTATCTTGACCAGAGTTATTCTTTGAAGGAAATCCATAAAATAATGTTTCAGATTCATTTTCTTTGGCATCCACGTGAAAACCGTGGAAAGCTGATTCATCTCCGCTTTCAGTAAGAATTGAACTCTCATTGTCCATTATTCTCTTGAATTTTCTAGACACAGGTTGAGCACAGGTATCTATCATGTTCACTGATTCATTTCCAGTTTCAGGGAGAATTGAACTATGAACAACAGGTTGGGCAAACAAGTCAGTCACATTCACAACGGGGTCTGTGAATATATCAGTCACATCGACAACAGGGTCAGTGAATATATTTGTTACTTCTACAACAGGGTCAGTGAACATATTTGTCACATTTACAAGAGGTTCTGAAGACATTTTAAAGTCAATGATTTTATCGTTACTTACTAGACGGCTTTTCAAAAAGTCATCTTTAATTTTTTTGTGTGATGCAGTGGATCCAGTCTCTTTTTCAACTTTTTTTAAGGAGTTTGTGGAATAATAATGAGTTTTTCCCTGAGAGGAGTTTTCAGATGTTGAAATTGCAGATAAATCATGCTCTTGAGTGTAAGGGGGTAAGCGTGATTTCCTATATGGAGTACTCGAAAGCGGGGGTATATTGTTAGTAGGGGTACCCAACTGATCAAAGTAATTTTTACGTAAATTGCTATTTATAATAGGTGAATAAGAGTCTAAATTTCTGATAGATTCTATTTGTGAATTGTCACACTCTTTATGGGTTTCTGGAATATTGTCAGATGATGAATTGGTAGCTAAATTATTATAAAAATTTGTCTTAGAGCATGACGGAAGATTGATCAAGTTTTTTAATTCAGGTGATGTCTTCTTTTTATTTGCGTCATTCTCAATGAGGAATTTGTGATGGATAATACTGTCGGTATCATTTTCCGCACCAAACGGTAAAGAAGGTTGCAACTTCTTTCTCTTTGAAGATTTTCTTTTCTTTTTTACTTTAGAGGGCTTAAAACCTGTAAACAAAAAAGAGATTAGTCAACTTCCTGTTTAAAATAATAAAAAACAAATTATGGAGTGTTTTAATAATATATACTTGGATCTCGTTGATGAACCACAGGTTTCTCAGGAGATGAAGCAGCACTGTCCGTGGTAATATTGAGCCTAGGGTTAATTTCCGCTGGAAGATCTCTGCTTCTGTCTCCAGCCAGGAGTTGTTCAAAAGGGTCATTAGGGCCTTTTCTAAAAATAAACATTTTTATAATAAAGGTGATTAACCAGACATTTATTTAGCAAACAGACAATACATCTTTAGCATTTCACTGCCACTCAAATAATGTAAATGGTAGGGATTTAGTGGATTCGTTTGGAAAAGATAAACGATTTGGGTAATCTCAAATACTTACAAACTCAATCTTAATTGGTCAAAAAGATCATTAGAATGGTGCTTTACGTGGAGAGAGTCGTCAGAACTGGTATCGGTAGAAGATACCTTATTTTTTGGCTTAAGAGATACTGCAGCCTTTTTGGTGACCAATATCCGTTTTCGACCAAAACCCAGGGTGTGTCCATTAGTAGGAAATAAATACGAGTTATCCTTTCGATATTTTTTAATGTTAGTTGCCGATAGGGCTTCGAATAAAGTACTTGTATCAGGAGCATTTCGCAAAATATCCTTGTGATTAATAGGTCCGCTTTCACTTTTCTTTGAACCGTAAGTGCGCTTTTTAGTCCGTATCATCTTGGTAATTAACAAAACTTTCTACGAATCCATTACATCCCATAAATTGGGTACGAAAATAAATCGACAGTTTCAAAAACAAATTACGTTAAAAGCTGTCAACTTATTCATAGATAAAGATGGATAAATATCAATAAAGATGTAAGGTGAATAAAAAAATATACATTGAGAAAAAGGACCCATCCATGCAATATTATTTGTGACTTCTATCTCCGAACGTAAAAAACGGAATATGAAAATCGGTTCCATGCATAGACATATGAATATATATAGACCTGCCCTAAGTGATAAAACCGTATTATTTCCCCCTCCTTAATTCTGGATTCCATGGAACCGGCCGGGCTGGCGTATAGGTTCGCGTGAATCTAGAAAATGTGACGTCATCATTCTTGTGCGGTTTAGCGTCGAGCTCTTATCGGTACATTTTACGAAATAACACGGCAAAAATGGTAACTTGTGCTATTAAAACATGTAAAAATAGAAGTGAAAAAGAGTATACACCCAATTGTCGTATTACCTTCCATATGCAGGCATTATTTGTCATTATTTTAAGCTTATTCACATCATATAATATGATCAGTTTTATCATACCGAGAGACATGAAGCGTAAGCAACCGAAATTCCCGGTCCCGTCGTGTGCACGTTGCAGTTTACTGGGATAAGTAAATTATGAAACATTTGTAAAAGTGTCTTAACTAAACACGGTAACAAAATATTCGACTCTCAAAACAAGCGAACCTTTCTTCATTTTATATGGATTACACAAGTTTGTTCAAACCGGGCGAACAATTCGCGCTCCCATGTAAAAAGGTCTATTCATTCAAAAGCAGATTTTACTTTTAAGAGCTAAATGGTGATATTATAATGCGTTATGCCTATATACTGTCATATTGAATTATTAACGAATCACATATCGTTACCGTCAACTCATCCCTCTCCGCCCCGCTACAGTTGGTTCTTACCCCTCTCCCTGATTCTCTAGTCTATGAATAATATGTCTGTGGTTCCATGTCTAATCGGACCATGAGATCTCAGCGTCTGAATTCGCGTAGAAAATTTATTCAGCCACGATACTTCCTCACATGATAATTCATCACATTATAACTCATATTAACCTAACCTTACCTTACCTAACCTAACCTAAGGTTAAAAACCCCAATTATCAGTTTTCGACGCTTCGAGATATGATGAATTATTATGTGAGGAATTAACATCCGATGAAAAGTTTGTACTCTATATTCATACGCTTAAAAAGTTTCCACGGAACATTCTGCTCACCGTCTATGGTCTATGTCTATGTCCAAATTGTCCATTCCATTTATGTATGATTTGTGTCAATTTATGTCAATTATCTATGGCATGGGACACTGATTAAATAATTTGTTGGGCTAACGTCAGTGAAAGCGTTTCGTTATAATTTCCAATAAGAAACACCCATTGAATTTATATTCATTCGTTGAAAACGGAACACTTTTTATTTGCTACGGGAATATTAAGGTTTTACTGCCCCATGAGTTTCTTTCCATTTTAGAGTGATCAATTTTGCATTATTTGCTTGCTAGGTTGGTCTCACAATGACATAAGGATTGTACCCAAATGGAGGAATCGACATCGGGTATGTAAATAAGGGTAGTTTTCTGAATATATATACACGTCAAATTGACGAATACCATGAATTATAACATCAACTGTTGTAATGTTATCTATTTGTGAATGTCAAGATTCATAATAATATCTTAAAATTGCTTGTTGTGCGAAATTTGACATGTTTTCTAAATAAATTCACAATTTGGTAAGTATACAGAAAATAGGCACACGCACATTTTATTAAAAAAAAAACTCTGTAGCAGTTAGATAATAATGAAAAGTGAGGATTTCAGTAAAAAAAATGTATTCTAATATAATTTGTTAAAATTAAAATCTAGTTTTCTCTCGGCGGCCATTGTTATTGATGTCAAAGGATTGGTTAGTTTTTCTTATCTTCTCACAATACCAACCTATCTATGATCCTAAAATAAAAGTTGTGGGTATAATAAAAAATAAAAACAATAAGTAATATGTGAAAACACACCGAAAATAAAAGAAGTCATTTTCTACAAAATAAAAATTAAATTGCATTATTTTCTATTTCCAGTAACTGAATTACTCCCTTCTCTTTATTGTATAGCTGATACTAAGTGTTTTTAAAATAAAATAAAAATGAGCGTTTTATAGGTGTCCCTATTTTCTGTATTTACCCCCGGTTTTTTTTGGTTTTTCTTAAAATTTTATGATTTTCGTACCATATTTTTGATAAGCTATCAACTTATTCGATTTATGAAACTAAAGTGAATTTTTCAGTATCTCGTCCAGCGGGACTTTTGAGTGTGTGCAGTGGCGCGTCTACCGGATCTGCTCTGACTCTGACTCCCGGTCGCACCAGGAACATAGCGCAGGACATGGAGGCCTTAAGGCTCTCGAGGCAGGATAACCCTTTCCTCCAGGTAATTATACGATCCTGACTATTCTTAAGATAATGCCTTAACTACTGGCAACCAGATCTTTGACTTCGGAGAGATATGGAGCTGATATTAATTTTTCTAGTTATTTTTTTAACCTGTTGTACGTGATGTCACAGCAGTTGGGTTGCGAGTGGCCGTGGGAACTTCTCAACAGTTGGGATGGTATGTTTTTGTGTTACATATGTACAGATATTATGTCGATACAGTTTGAATCCTTTTGTCTATATTTGTAAAATCTTCATTATGCTGGCAACATCTATTTTAGATCCAAAGATTTTAAAAATAACATTCTGTTTATGTTCTCAAATCATAAATATCCCTGGCCGGTGATATGGTTCTTCTTTATTGTAAATATTTAAAACTTCCCACCAATCTCCCCACCGACTCGAGTGCTTGCGTAGTTTATCTACCAGTTTTTACCGAGCGCTATGTGCGTCGAATACGTAAATCAGCATAAATTTTATTTCTTCAATTATCGTAAATTCACTTTATGGCGTAATTTTTAGTTAAATGGAAACAAATCATTATTTAATCAAAATTATCAACATGTTTCGAAAACAATGGTTTCTTTATCAGGTTAAAATGAAAATTGGAATAAAAATGTTTAGAAACTATTGGTTTCAAAACAAGTTGATAATTTTGATTAAATAAGTGGTGTATACATCTGTCCTAATTTATTTATTTATTTATTTATTGGTAAGAGACAGACAGCTTATACATAAAATATAAAGATAAATATATACATTGTTAAATGAAGTCAAGCCAAAAAAGTCTCCTATGTTAAAGTTGAATGGAGATGGAGTTTTATTACATACAATTAGTTTTGGGTGAGAAGGAGAGGAAGAGGAATATAGGATGAGGATAGGAGATGCTCCGAATACATTCCACACTCTTGTATTAATTTTCGATCGTATGTGTTACTTCTAATCGATATTTGTGAAGTGTATTGATAAATATGTCAATATTTTGAAATTTTGTGTTATATTGTGCACATATACGGGGAATTGGTGAATTTTTTCTAAAGTTAGTTCTATGTGTAGGCAAATGAAACAAATAAGATTGCTGTGTTGATCTTGTCGGAATATGAATATTTATTGAGTTGGTTAGTTCTGGCGAGTCCAGGCCATTATTAAGAATTTTAAATAATAAGATTTGATCAAAAATTAAACGTTGTGTATGAAGGGAGTCGAAGTTATGGTAATTAATAGATTCGGTGTAATTTGAGAGGTTTATTTTTTTTTTATAATTTATGTATTTAAAAAACTTTTTTTGAATTTTTTCGATTCTTTCAATGTGAGCTTGGTAAAAAGGAGTCCAAATCGGTGTGCAGTGTTCTAAGTGGGGACGGATGAACGCTGTGTAAAGGGAATATAGAGTCTTAAGGTTGCGGAAAGGTTTCGTTATTCGAATGATAAATCCTAGCATTTTGTTGGCTTTGTTAATGATTTCATCAGTGTGTTGTATAAAGTTTAATTTAACATCCAGTACTACCCCAAGGTCCCTGATAGATTCTACTTCTTTGATATATGTCCCGTTTAATGTATACATAAAGGGAATTTTATTTTTGTTACGTGTAAATGTTATTTTATTGCATTTTGAGGTATTAACTACAAGTTTGTTTGATTCACAGTAGTCAAAAAGACGATTATGATGGACACTGTCCGAAACGTTGGCTAAATAAGGAGAAAACACAATACAGCACAATAACCTAATAAATTAATCACAATAATTGATATTACTATTTATTATGTTCATTTTCTTATTCAATTCAGGTTGAAGTTTTTTTGACATTATCTGAAGCATGTTTATAGATCTACTATCAAAATGAAATTCATTATGGCGCTACTTCCCAGGGTGGGATTTGGCTTCCTCAACAGATGCTCTCCGCCGGCTGTGGTCGTCCCCGGTTCTCGGTCCTTTCTATCCTGCTTCAATCATTTTACACAATCTCTATCTCTTCCATCTCCATCTCCTCCTCTGGGCACTGCTCGCTTCCACTGGGGCATCCACATCATTTGTTTGCCTGAATACTGAAAAAGAGTTCCTTTTTTATTTGCAGCAAGTGATGGCTAGCCGGGAGAGTTTAATAGAGAGTTCGCTAGACGAGTGTGAATCAGACGATACCGTGTTAATGGCCCAGGTTTGTAAACATATATTTCTTTAATTTACTAATCTTATGCGCCCGGCATGAAAGCAACTTTAGTTTCCCGCAACTGGCAGTAACAGTTGCGTCGCTACATCAAAATGTATTACAGTGTATGGAGGTGCATATACAAATTTGTATGAATTTCGAAATAGTTACCAACTACCGTTGCAACTAAAGTTGCTCAAATCCTTCTGGACTTATTGTATAAAATTGGTTTATAGACTCATTTGAGTGCTCCCCTTCACGGAAATCTTTAGTAAAAGGCGAAAGATTTATTCGTTATTTAAGGGAAACCAGAGAAAATTTAGAAATAATTGCTGACTTGATAAAAGTGTGGGTTATTATGTGTAATAATGTGTGTAAACTCGAAATAAATAGTGTACCTACTTATTTCACAAACATATTTTAAATTGTAAGCATAAGTATAGTGCAGTTTCTAAAAAAAAAATTACGGAATTGAAAGCCCTAGTTTTATGTCAATTATTCCCCAATTGTAAAATTTTTATTAATTTGTATTATTTTGGTTCTAACCAAATTTTTAAATTTGGTTTAACCTTTAACCCCCTAGTTCCAAAAACGAGGGGGGACCCAAAAGTATCGAGACTTTCTTCACAACTTTTTTATTTTTCAATATTTTTACACAAAAATTTGGTTGTCTTTAAAGTATTCACCATTAGAGTGTATATAATTGTCCAACCTTTTTTTCCACTGTTCAAAACAATTTTGAAACTCACTGATTGGAATGCCTTTTATGGCCTCCAGCGATTTTTGTTTCACCTCTTTTACAATATGAAAACGTTTCCCTTTCAAGTCCCTTTTCATCCTACGGAACAGAAAGAAGTCACAGGAAGACGTGAATAGGGCAGGTGAACAATCGGGGTCATTACATTCTTGCTCAAATACTGCTTCACAGACTTCACTGCTTCGGGAGAGGAGAGAGAGCACTCTTCCATTTCCATAGACTCTTGTTTGGTTTGGTTTCGGGATCGTACCCATAACGCCATGACTTGGAAAAAATCTGGGTTCTCTTCCAGCTGATTTTTCAATTCGTAGCAGGCTTGAAGGTGACTCTCTCTTTGATCCTCAGGGAGGAGATGAGGCATAAATTTGGCTGCAACTCTTGTCATGTGCAAATCCTACGACAGAATCGCACTCCAAGCTGAATTGAACTCCAAGTTATTCCAGTCATGTCTGACAGTTGACCAATTGTTTGACGACCATCTTCGTGGACAAGAGTGTTGATTTTATCAACATTTTTATCGATGCCTGAGGTTGAGTGGCGCCCAGAACGTGGTTAGTCTTCAACCGACATTTCCCCACTTTTAAAACGCGAACACCACGTTTTTGCCGAAAGAAGAAATCTTGATTTACTTAAAATTAAACACATTGACTGAGAAAGAGTTTCCGTACAACAGCCGACTACAAAAAAACCCATTCCCCCTCCACTCCTTCCCTCTATCGCCCGTGTCTCGTTACTTTTGGGTCTCCCCTCGTACATACATGGGTCGAGGAAATTAATATCTGTTTTGTATGTTGCTCAAAAATGCTGATTTCAGAGTTCCTAGTTGTACATTATCTTGCAATATTAGATTTTTGTTTATTGTGAACTGCATTCTGTGATTGTCAATATATTGTTTTATTTTTTTTGTTATTTCAGGAGTTTTGTAATGCGTCAATAGACCTTTTGGCAGAAGATCCGTTGACACTGAAAGAAGTTCACGATCACATGATACGATCCCCCCCTCCAATATCTTTCTGGCCCCAAGGTGAATCATCTTTTATTTTGTTTGCATAGCTAATAACGATATTATTATTATCTCAGCATGTGATCATTACACGTGTTTATGAGCGGCAAAGATAATATTTTATTAGCCAAAGAGACCTGATTTTTATGAAATTATGAAAAAATATTTAAATAACAATTGTCTTAATAAAAATATGCAATTTGGATAATTTGTATAACACCATTTTTGTGATAAATCACCTCAAAGGCGTCACATTATGAAGTACTATAAAAAAATATAGTTCAAATGAATGTATAAAATACTAACATTATAAATTTATTAAGTATTATGTATTTTTATTATATTTTGTATTATGGTACAGAGTGTAGCTATTGAAGGATACCGTGCAAAACAATAGACAGATATCCAACTCGTTGCAAAAATAATTGGTTCTGGAAATGATTGTTTATTATTCGCAAAAATGTAAAATATGAATTGATTTAATATTGGTAAATTGTAAAACAGATATTGAAGAAAATCTGTAATGTTAATATCCTTGATTGCATGTCTAAATAAAACTTTAACAGGTAATGTGTATCGGGATTTTTTTTAATGATATATGTATTTATTATTCTTCAGATATTATCTTGATTAATTTATTATAGTTGTTATCTATAATATAATTAAAATGTTGTAATTTTATGCTACTTTCCTTTTGATAAACTGCCTTATGGAATAGAATATATATTATGTGCTGCAATAATTATTAATCTGTGACAGAAATTAATAATGATTGTATCTAATTACTGGAGTAAAAATTGCATATGTTTTAATTTAATGCTACATAACATATTAACTTTTACATATCTCAGAAAAATAATACTGTTGTAAGCGCCACTAGTATATTTGGTGTACTTTACTTCTATAATTTTTTTAACCTTATATTATAATAGATTATAGACCACCTAACTCTCTGTAATACTTCAATTTATAAAGATTCTATTATGGCGATTGCTTAACCTTATTGAGTAATAAAATTGTTTAAGTTTATTTCGGACCTTGAATGCTAAAAGATGAACAATTTCATCCTCTCACACTTGGCTGATTTATTGGCGCAAACTTTGCATTGTACAAAAGACTATGACATCGGAAACATTGTGAACATTGTGAAACAAGTTCATGAGAATAACCTTTTTTCATCCAAATAAATCTAGTTTTTAACTTGTGGCTGTTTACTGCTGTAATGCTTTCCTTTGGTAATATCAATTAAAAATATAATTACTTGTAATTAAACAGTTGCATCTAGTTGCTTTCACTTTACATTAAAAGCTTGTGTTCTACATAAAATTATTTTAAAGATCTAATTAATGTTTGCAAAGGCAACAATCTTCATATAAGTTTTTGTAGCATTGTCAATTTTTAAATGATTCCTTTAACCTTATCCACGCTGTTGTTGCACATGTAATCCATACGTGGATGTCGCATAACATGTATATGATCAATGAAGTTTCACTAATACACATACATGTGTCAAAACATGCCATGTGGTGGGTTAGATTGCTTTGAAAAGGCTAGCATTGAAAAGTTTACTGAAACTGAGAACTTTAGATGTCAAATCATTAGAAATATTAAATTAGAAAAAGTAATAATTTAGATGTGTGGAGATTGCTGTCTTTGCTTCTTTACCCCTCATTTATAATTATTATGAAAAGGAAGCAATATAACTCTGTACCATGATTATGTATGATGTGTCAGTCTCCAGATTCTCTACCTGTACTGTACCGAATATGTAGTAAAAATGAATCATGTAAATAATACAATGGTTGGTTGGTTTGGGTGTAGATTCTCTCTCGCAAAGGGCGTCGAGTGCTTTTGACTTTTCCAGCAGTTCGCCGCACTCCATTTCCTTCAGTGCTTTGTCCATTAACAACCCCGACCATGGAAAGGTTACTAACTCTCTCTACTAACTATTGTGTTTGTGGTTACTGTAGTGTGTTGTACATAATGCTTACTATTTATTATTATTAGTTATGTAGTAGAATACTGTAGTTAAGAAATTAAATCTGTAATGTGTCATGTAATAGTTTGGGATATTGAAAAAAGGGTAAATGCAGAAAGCTACTTTAATGCCGGACTGATTGCGGTTGCCGCTAATTAAAAAAATGTCCACAGAAGCAAAGTTAGCAGTCCACATTAAAGTGGGGATATCAACCATGAGGTATAGCAGTGAAGCATGGAACTGGCAGAGGAAGAATTAAAGTAGATTGAATGCTGTTTAAATGAGATTCCTGAGGTGTAAAAACCATGTATGACTGAGTTACAAATGTGGCGATTTTAATAGAATTCATTTACGAGGGGGGACCCATAAGTAACAAGACTATCTTCATAACTTTTTTTATTTAAAAATAATTTTGCACCAAATTTTGACTACCTTCAAAGTATTCTCAATTGACCACCATGCATTTCTCCAATCATTTCTTCCATTGTTTTTAAAACAGTTTTTAAATTCACTTATCGGGATGTCCATTAGACCTTCCAGCGATTTTTGTTTTACCTCCTCCAAAGTGGGAAAACGCTTTCCTTTCATGTCCCTTTTCAGTGTGGGGAACAAAAAGAAGTCATGGGGGCTATATCTGGTGAGGGGGGGGGGACAATCGGTGTCATGCTATTTTTGCTCAAAAACTGCTTCACGGAGATGGCGGTGAGGACCGGCGCTTGACGCTCCCTTTCCTCGTCATATTCAGCATCCAGTAAACTGTCATCCTTTCTCGGCCTCACTGCCGTACATCATAGGTAACAGCTCTCCATTGTAGACTTTGCTCTGCTTCTTTGAATATTTTTTTATTAACATACCTTCATATAAATAACTCATATATTTATGACGGTAATGTCGACTTATCATTTTGGGGATCGAAAGTGAGTTTTTCGAACTTAGTAGTGGGAAGGTTAAAGTGGTTGCGAAATCAAATTACTATGAAGTAGCAAAAGTTCAATGCTTATTTGATCTGCATGATTGATAATCTAGATTAAAAATGTATTTATAATCATTATCGGTGCATTAGATATATTTTTTAATCAAGTAGATTATTTGCTTTAAATAAATATTATGTTTGATTCGAAGCATGTGCATATATAAAAATGAATTATTGTATGTAATCACATTGATTATAGTAATATGTAATGATAGCATAGATCACTGAACTTGAAATTGGAAAGTGTAAAATAACACATATAACTGTACTCTAATAATACACAGGGTGTCAGGGAATAAAGTGCATTAATTTCGGGAGGTGGTTCTACATGATGGTAGTAGTAAAAAAGATGCATGCCTTTTTCCGAAATTCCATTTTTTTTCCATACAAAAAGACGAACCTACTAAAAATCCTTAGTTTGAGGTACGCATAAATTCGCTGTGAGCGAGTCGAGAGTAAAATTGGCAACATTGCACATTTTTGATTGGCACATATCCATGGAAACCGCGCGTAAACAATAACAGGCCGAGATTTTGACAATTACGCCATCCGCTCACTGAGGAAACTGAAAACTGTCAACTGGTAACTGTCTTTGTATGACAATATGATGGCCCGCACACTATACAATCACTCAAAAACCCGTTGTCAATGGTAACGCAAGCGGTGATTCGCGACTCAAACTGCTGATTGCCATGGCCGGCCGTTGCTAGTTGCCAGCTGTCAGCTGATTGTTCTTCGTCTATGGTTAAACAAGCTTTTTGACCAATCAAGACATAGAAACTACCGGTTTTAGTTTGGTTTCAGTTGCATCGTCAGCGGAGCGCCTTACAATTACGCTACCAAATCTTTTGTTTTAAATAAAGTTCATAAATTTAACTGAACTAAATAACAAAATGAAGTTACACTTATAACAATAAATTATTAAACACTTTTAACTAATGCCATTGCTTTTGACTAATTTAAGAAATTTTCAAAATGTCCACTTCTGCTTATAGGCAAGCATGAAAACGAAAACGAATATTATTAGTACAGGAAGATTGTTGATCAAGAAATGCAGGTAGTGTCATCACATGTGATCCTATTATTTGGTTGATGCCTTATAGAGCGTGGGTTTAACAAAATCGCACAAAAGAATCACAATTTTATCAATAAGGTTGGTTTACAAATAAATAGACAACAACAATAAACTAAACACGCACTGAACAAACATTTTCTTTTAAGTACTCGTAAGTCTTAAATACACACTAGTTAAAAAAACACAAAATTAAAGAGGTTTGATCAAAATAATACAGTTTTTAAATTCAAATACTGCTACATTAAATTACCTACTTTGTTAATAAACAGTAAAATACCAGTTGCATTCAAAATCAACACTGGCTGTGTAGTGAGTTGTAGATTTGACAATAACGCAAAATAATTATGCCAGCCTTACACGTCGGACTAATTTATCCTTTTTACTGAAAAAGTACCCCTAAAAGTTGGAATTTCAAAAAAGTTATTTAACTTTTTTATTCCTACCATCATCTAGAATCACCTCCCGAAGTTATGCACTTTACCCCTGGACACCCTGTATATATATTTTATTTCTTTAATAATTGCAAAAATGCTTTAAATTTTTTTAATTAAATAAAAATAATCAACTTTTATTTATTTTACATATTACTAAATGCCCAAATGGATTGAAATATGTAACATTCACATTGCCCAAGCTAAAATAATATGACTGAAACTAGTTTAATGCCTTCAGGTGTGTTAGCACGGTCGCTCGATATGAAGTTACCGACCGATTGTCAGTAACTTCTCAACGTTCCCTAGGACAACTGCAGATCTCAAACGTACAAACGACAGTTGATATCGAATATATTAAGGACACTTAGTCATTGTGAACTGTCACCTATTCGTTTGCGATCTGCAGTTTTCGTAGGGAACGATGAGAAGTTACCGATAGTTATCCTATCGATCGTTATAGAGCAAGCGTGCTAGGGCCTCAGGATCTCTAAATATAATTACAACATTATAACTTGGAACTTATATTGAAACTTTAAACAATTCAATCTGCGGGGCTGTGTCCCGGAAAGAAAAGAGATCCTGGGTTCGAGTCCCAGTTGCGACCGTTATCTTTTTATTTTCTGTGTCCTGTTCTATTTCATATTTAGTTTAGATTTATTAGTATTATCTTCATCAGTGATAATTTTTTTAATATAATTTATATATATTTTCAGGATTTCATAGGATCTACATCAATCCTCCGTAAATCACCCCTGAGAGTAACGGCTAAACTTCACAACACCAGTGAGGATTCTTACTTACATGGTGAGTTCAATTCAATCTCTTCCAGACCCGCATTCTTTCTACAACCTTAACCTTAACCTGCGTCACAATACTGCCCTACCAGGTGGCAATATAGTTCCTCCGTCTTTACACTGTACAGGGGCGGTCTTGTAAGGTGTCCCATAAAAAAAAAAAAACAGAATTTATCCAGAGTTATGTTAGCCTCTCAGAACTGCTGACGATAACCGCAAGTGCGCCCCACTCTTGAATTTGGCAGCACCTCTGGTCTGGAGCCCCAAAACGCCTGAAAAACCCCTCTATAATAAAAACATTTCAGTGCCACCTCGGCG
This sequence comes from Limnephilus auricula, assembly GCA_951813805.1. NCBI lineage: Eukaryota > Metazoa > Arthropoda > Insecta > Trichoptera > Limnephilidae > Limnephilus > Limnephilus auricula. The sequence continues at coordinate 9,755,169 of OX638401.1, forward strand.
AGCAGACTAAATAGAGTTTTTATATCTATTGTTAACTAGAAATTTAAAAAAGAAATCGATAAAGTAGCAGAGCTGCATTTTTAGTTTTTTGCAATTTATAGCTAAAACCTTCGATTAAATCATAGATTTTGAAATATTTTTACAAGAATTTGCTCACTAGTGGGGAAAACTGACAAAGAAATTATGTTATTAGCGAGCAATAAATTTTATCTTCAAACGTTTTTTATTATGAGTTATATCCTGAATTCCGAGATTTAAGAATGATTATTGACTTTCATAAAATCTTTATCTCAAGATTACCATGTAGGGATTAAAATTTAATATAATTTTTCAAACTAGCAATTTTTTTAAAAAGAAAGACAAACTTTTTTGGATTACAGATTCTTATTATTAAAAGCGGAAAATGTTGCTTGTGCAATGATGTTGGACTTAACTAGCAGAGGATTAAACCTGCGACACCTTCGTGGGTGTCGCAGGTTTAATCTTAATCTTAAAACCCGATGCTTTGGACCACTGGACTACTAACAGGGCATCTGTATAATTACTTTGTATATCTTTTGCAGGAGATTTCAGGACAAATGTGAAGAACAATAATCCTCCGCGGATCAGATCTTCCTCGAGGCCCATCTCTCCCAAGTCACGAGACCCCAACTCCATGCGGCCTTTATCATTACCAGGTGTGCTTATTTTACATATTATAACCTTTTCACTGCATTCCTATTGTACCATATATAGGATAATGGGTGGCACTACTTGTACTTCATCAAAGGCAATTTGCGCGCGGTTCTGAAAATACTTACCTGGACATTAAGGGTATTTAGACTTTTTTCTACTTCGACGTTCATTCAATAGGTTAAGAAGTGTCTATTTTGAATTTCAAGTAAATAATATGTACCAATAATTTTGCAGGCGAGTCCCACTTGAAGAATGCGCTGGGCCGGTCGAGACAGCCGAGCCAGCACGACCGCTTCTCCATCCTCCATCACCCCGTGCCCATCCGCATGTCGGCCGGCCTCAGGATTTCCGAGGACAGCATCCACCTGGTGCAGGACACTGACAAATAATCAGGAGCCAGGAGTCCGTGGAGCATTATTTCCTGTCACCGCGCCCCCCATCCTCGAACCGAAGGAAGCCGGGCCACGTGACAAGACGCCTTGACTCGGTCACAGTATTGTCGATAGCCTCTTGTGTTGGCCTACGATATAACCAATGTGCTGTCGAGACATCAATTATTGTCCTATTTGCTTATAAAACGACTTAATTTTTATCAAATACAGTGAAACTCTCTTATAAGATTTTTCAAGGAACCGAAAACTTACATAATGTGGGACTATTTGGGCCATTTTACATTACTGTCAACCTTTTCAAAGCTAACCTATTCGACTGAATCTATCCCAACACGGCACGTTTTGACACAATGAGTGAAACTTCATGGATCACATCTGCAACGTGCGAGAACGAGAATAGCCGACATAAGGAAACAAAAAATAAAACTTCTTAAGCACGAAAACTTCTTATGTGGGAACTCTATAAGTGGGTTTTACTGTAATATCACATTCTGTGCTTATAATGGTGTTTATTTTAAAACCATATTAATAATACACAATTAAAAATTATATTTCTTCACTATTCACAAAGCTTGTCTCGTTGTCTTTTTTTTGTCAATTTTTGTCTTTGCTTTTGAGTGATGGCGTTCTGTGTATTCAGAATATGTATATTTTTTGAGCCTTATTGGATGCAACTTTAACAGAATTTACTCATACATACTAGGTAGATTATTTAAAAGTGCTAGAATCAGTTTTCCTCTGAGGTAATGTTAACTCTACAATAATAAAAGTTTTAGTTTGTTGAAAAGAAATGAACATTCATTTGAAAATTGTCTCTTATAGTAATAAATCAAATTCACTTTTGTCTTATTTAAGTTAATTAAAAGAAAGTTTGTAAGTATCTTGCAAATGTATTTCTTCATGGTGAGAACAATTTCCTTAGCTCTCATAACGACCAAAAAGTTTACCAGATTTTAAGAACCGTTAGGTTAAAATTTTTAGACTAAAACTGTTACATACATTTATTTCATTATTTCACAAAAATTAACAATCTATGGGATATTCTCATTGAACATGTTTTCAAATGTAAAATGCATATTTAAAAGAGGCTTGTAAATATAAATCCATACATATGTATGTACTGTTGTCTTCTATGTGTAATGTTGATTTGTATTTGGTATCAATGTATCCAATATCGTGGACCAAATGTGTGTATTAAATTTAAAATCTTGATGAAATGGATAATTTAGATGTTTTTAAAAGAAATCTTGAGAAAATGGTACGACCCTGCGCTAAGTTCATTGGTTACTGATCATGGTAATTAATAGCTACTTATAATAAAATGTTAGACCTCTTGTCATACACGCAAGCATAATTTTTCTAGACGTTTACCATAGTCCATAGATTATGTCAAAGATAAATAATTTAGTTTATTGTCAAATTATTATAACATTGTAGTTCATTTTAAAATATTATTATGTACTTACTACATTTTGGAATTTACGTGCAGACAATCGCATATTGTTCCTTGAAATTAAATGGCTTGCGTAATGTTTAGCAAAAAACCCTGCTTCAAAAGGTGTACTATGTCTAGCCATTGTTCCATTTTACATTTAAGACCACAATATAATGTTATCAAATGTATTAAAGATTTATCTTAAAAGCTCTAACATCGAGTGGCAGCTCAACATTAGTTATATATTTTGAATGAATTCTTATAATTCAATGACATTATTATATTACTACTTTTGGTAGAAACAAACAGATTTTAAATTATTTGAATTAAGTAATATATTTATTCAATTGTGAACCTAAAAAAGGTGCGATAAATTCTCCAAAACATAAAACGACAGTAATAAGTAAATGTTTTACCAGTGCAAGTTTAATTTAAAACTAAGTTTTTAATTTGTCTTTATTATTTAAATATTTTTATGTTTTCCCACAATTTTTTACTTTAACACACTTCAGGCGGGCGAGAATAAGGACCTGTTTAATAAAATGAAATTTGTTTTAAACTGATATATCTTTGAAAATAATATGTACATTTGATGATTTTTTTTATGGTACTCACCACACTCCAACTATAAAAGTATTGTCCAAAATTATAGCATACTTTGTAATAGGACTCCATAAACAGAAGTTATAAAGAAGTCAGTGGTAGGCCATCTAAAAAATGTGTAGTGTGTAAAAAATGTAAATATTTTATTACACAACAAAAAAATTGTTTACAACTTGGCGCAAATCAAATCATTACAAAAAAAAAAAAAAACAATTTGTGCATCTTCAGTGCTAAAGTGTAAGCTTCCTTTTGATAAAAATTGTTCCACACAAAAGACAAGGAGATAGGAAGATGAGGAAGACTTGTATCGCATGTAAGAGTACACATACAGGGTGTTAAGGGACTTACTGACTTACTTTAAGCAGTGATTCCTGACTTTATTTGCAGTAAAGTGGATAGTTGTGACCCTTACAAAGAGATTGGTGACATTTCCAGGCCTTCAAGTAGGACCATCGTAATAGATAGAACTATCCTTCCCGCCCAAAGTGTTTTAACATTGAAAAATTCAGAAAGTTTTTAGTTAAAAAAAAATTGTTAAACAGAAGGAACATAACACAAGAGTGTGAAAATTGAAGAGATTTCTGTAACGCCAGATGAAATTTCTTATTATTTCCATGATAAATTTTTTAAAACATATATTTTATTCATAGAAACCATGAACATAATATGTAATAATGTACTTTGCAATCTGTCTAATATTGCCATGCATTCATTTACTAATTGCTACTAATTTTACCTCAATTATTGGGAAATTACCCATTTATTCTTAAAAACAGTCTAGTCTTTGAAATGTGAATTAGTTATGATAAATATTTTAGTTAATTATTAAGATTGAAGTATATTTTCAAAAACTTTAGTTTGAAATGTGATTTCTAATACTATTAAGAATATGTCTATTATTGGAATCATGGAATGCTATAAATTAATCGTAGATAAAAATGTAAGTTTATGAACCAATGATTTATCGTAAGGTGATTTAAATTTTCATTAAATGGTTTATTTTATGTTGATGGAAGTTTAATCTGGTGGTGCTTGAAATTAGATATCTAAGAAGTAGATATTATATATTGTTACACTTTATAACATTTCTGTTGTAATGGTAAGTTTTTTTATAGTAAAAACTGTGAAAATTAAAAAAACAGAAATTTAGTGATGTAGACTTTGTAATTTGTTAGATTTATGTATTTCCAATTCTATTTTTAAATAACATCAGTATTGCCTTGCAATAATTTTAATGTACTTACTAGGACCATCGTGTAGGTACTTACCCAATTTGTGAATCAGTTAAAATATTAATGATAAAATTATTCCGTAGAAGTATGTGTACAAGTTGTTGAAAATTGTTATGGTAAAACTATAGTGATTTTTGATTGCCTTAGGCATTTAATGTAATAAGTTAGTTTTATTTTAGGACTCTAACCCTTTATTTCATACAGTAATAGGTCTTACTACGAGTCAACCATTATTAGTTTTGAAGTAATGATGTTTGATCTAGCGTAGAAGTTAAATCCCTACATATATAACAAAATTCATCGTCCGCCTTATAAACCTAACGGTAAATCCTCATTGACGGACCTCAATCTAGAAACTCATTGAATTATGTATTAAATCCCTGAGCCTGTTTGAAATCAGGAACGAAATGTGTTGGAACATGGAACAGTCTAGAAATTGACGCTACTATACCTTTGAACTGCACTGCAAGTATAAAAATTAATAATTGGGCAATCGTTCGTTACCTTCTTTATCCTGAAATCAACCGTCGGTCAACTTACAACTCTCAAATGCTCCTGGTGCCGTAAATAAGGTCACATGCTTTGCCTAGAGTTTGTCGAAATGATACCTCAATTTTATGTTAGGTCAAATCTATTAATTTCGATGTCTGTGCCAAATTCTCTGATTCTTTGATGATTTAACGAGACACACAACGGAATACTTGAATAATTTACCTTGTATCGTAAATTGAGCTATACTGTCCACATTTAAAAATGAATGCTAACTAATACATAATATATTTGTGGTGCAGTTTTGGTGGTGTCGCTTCTACACTATTATGTCTTTCATTGCAAGCCACCTTGACCCTTGTGCATACTGTAACGTGTAAAAAGGGTTTTTTCTGGATGTATCTGATACGTTACACTAAATGCGTATCACAATATTATGTATTATCATAGATGAGTAGCTATGTAGCTGCAAGCGAAACTATCACGGTATAAGAGTATTTTCCCTCTAATTAAAGTAGATTTATGAGGTAAGAAAAAAATAGAAGATTTTCGTTTCTATAACAATCTAACAATTTAATATAAAAAGACTTGCGTATTAGCAAACCATTTCCGTTAACATCACGTTAATAAGTTGAGAAAAATCAAAATCTATTTTACTTAATTTTATTACACTTTCAAAGACTTTTTAAAAAGTATATCATATCGGTTTGCTTTGGAAGGGAATTTGATCCGTCGATCTCGCATGCCAGCGTTGGGCCCATTTTGTAAACTTACGAATTATCGAAGTAAATATATTTGGTGACTGTATTTAGAGAAAAGATTTTAATATCTTTATTGATAATTAATTGAATGGTATGTATTTGTATATTTTGTGCTTATTATTTATGCAATCTTTACGTTGAACGTCTTGATTAAAAAAAATGAAAACATACATCTTTTTATAATTTACTATTGCACCATTCTCCCATCCTGTGCCTACTTTACTCGTCAGCAGGCCTCCCAGCAGCAGCTCTCCTCAAATCGTCAGCCCATATCATCTGTGAGCAACCTCTGTTTCTCGGTGCTTCGCTTCTCGCCAACCAAGGGCGGCGCCATCCGATGATACTGTCATTCTAAAGGTCATCTTTACTTTGCTTTACTCATTATTATTTTATTTTTGAAGTAAATACTTCTTTACGCACGCTTGACTTGAGGGGTAAACTGGCGAATGCGTTACGGAAATTACACAGTTACGAGAGGCGTAATATCGGGCGTTCCGAACGTTACGGAGGCAAATGATAATAAATTAAAATTAATTTTGAGGTTCATTCCTCACAATCTAATTGTAACAACAGTGCTCAAATTACTGCGTTACGAGAGGCGTAATATCGGGCGTTCCGAACGTTACGAAGGCGAACGACAATAAATTAAAATTAATTTTGAAGTTCATTCCTCACAATCTAATTGTAACAACAGTGCTCAAATCTATAGTAATGACGTTTGGAATGGGTCATGACATTTATGCTGACAATAGTTGTGTTGTTGTTTCTCACATTCAAACATTAAAATCTAACTAATAACTAGCACTTTTTTGATTGGAATTTTTTGAATTTCCTGCTGCAAATGTGAATAAACGTCGCTCTCTAACTAGAATCCACATCAAAAAAGTTTTATTTTAAAATTTGTAAAAATTAAATCAACAATCCTATTCTAAGCGTAATTCCCATAATAAGATTAATCAAATTTTCGTTTAGAGTGTGCAAACTCAGTGCATCGAAACGACATGTATGGTAACAATCCAAACGAATCTTCAATATAGATTCTTATACACTGATGATTGGAATGGTTTTATTCGATGCCAGGAAGAAAATTGGATTAGATCTAAAGAAGTATTTACTTCAGTCGTGTGTCTAAACCACAATCGTATTTAAAAAAAAAATTATTAATCAAACTAAATTATTTGTGTAACCAGGGAACATTTGAAAAGTTACTATTGAAACATGAAAAATCACTTTACTACAAAATTTGACTAGCAATAGCAGTAAGGTTCTCGACTAGCAATCCAAAGTTGTAGATTCAAGTCCCGGTAGGCGCAAGAAAATTTTATTTCACTACTTTAAAATTATATGTGGTATATATTGACACATTGCTTGAAATGGCCTTAGCCATGTTTGGTGACCAGATATGAATTTCTTACTTTCCCACCTTTTTCTCTCCTTCTCCTCCCCACTACTTCATACCCCAATTGGAGATGACATAGTCATAGAGCAGGTGGGACTCTTGTACAGTATTCACATTAAAAAACATTTGAATTTTTTTTTAAATTACAGGGAGAGCAGCATAGTGAGAAGTGAGCAAAGCCTAAAAAATTATTAGCAATTATGAAATATTTTTAAGACATGCATTGCAGTGTCAAATTTTCGCCTTGCAATCAACTTTACTTATCAAATTACTTAGTTTTGAGGTATTAATGTAGGTCACGGAATCTATTCTGAACAGGCGCCAGCTTTACATTTTCGATTTTTATAATTGAATGTCTTAAGCGGGGTCTCCTGTGACACAAATATTACCTGAAACATACAAAATGGGAGCGCGGCTGACCATATTTTGTTTTGCAGATGCTATGTTTGTACCTTCACCAACGCCACAGTACCCCAATGTTTCAACAAACAGTGGAGATGAAATGTGGACGAAAACAAAAAATAACATTTGCATCTATGTTTGTGGTAATATGTCTGAAAACAGTCGCTGGAGACCCGCTTTTAAGGTTTAAATGAAGTTTAAATAAAAAATAAATTACAAGAAGTAATAGTACACAAATTTATTTTCATAGAATCGAAAAAATAAGAACAAAACATTGCAATATTATAGTTACAAGTAGTATGTACAATAAATTCTCAAACATTCACTGAGATGCATCCTTTCACTTCCCGGCTGCAGCGCGGTGGCTGACCATTATGCAATTTGGCCACCTGGACACTGGACATCCGGACACCGGGACATTCGGACATCTGGATATCCGGACACCTGGACATCCGAACACCTGGACATCCGGACATATGGACATTCGAACACCTGGACATCCGGACATCTGGACATTCGGACACCTAGACATCTGGATATAGGGACACCTGGACATCCGGATACCTGGACATCCGGACACTTGGACATCCGGACTTCTGGACATCCGGACATCTGGACACCTGAACATTCGGACATCCGGACATCTGGACATCCAGAGTCCGGCCAGCCAGGCCACAGCCAGCAAGGAGAACAAACCAATTGACAGAAGCGTCCACAACAGTGATTGGGCGGGAAGCGATTCTTCTAACATAAAGGCGGCAGATGAATAAAATGTTTACTTCACATTCCTATCTAGTGCCTAGATGCAAATTCTTTATTTAGTTAATATCATTCATTAACTAATTATATATATATATGTATATTTATGTTATAATCAGTAATCATAACTGGAAATATCTAACAAGACATCTAAAAATAACACCCACGAATTGTGATTTCTTTATACATGAATATTTCTAAAAAGGAGGTGGTGATTTCACAATACTGTAAAGATGCAGAATATTACTGGCTTCCTGCTTCCTGCTTCCCGCTTCCTGCTTTCTGGGGAAGTCAAGTCCTCTACGGATGAAGCAACCTCTTCCTCTACATGACGACAAATTATATTTACTTTACTTTATTCTCACATTTATTCAAATATCTACTTTTCTCATTCACATTGGCATCAACGTGATTCGTGGATTCAACACAAAGTTACACATATTATGTACATGAGAATACTTTTTTGCGTCAATGCGATCGGAATCAAACTCAACAAAGCAATTTTTGAAATTTCGTAATATGTTTTCGTAGTGAGCAAAAATAATGATATTCTAAGTCATCATTTACAGGTTTATATTTCACTATACATGATGATAGCACACATTTATAATGTTGTAATCGGTTTAACATTAACAACAAGAATAGATATTGTCAGTAATTCACGGATCGATGGAGCGACTGCCTTTGGAATTTAGTTTGCTATTCCGACATGAAAGAACTTAGTGTTGTAGAAAATAAACATGCATCAGTAGGCTGCGGGCTATTGAAACTACATCCAAGTCTACGGGGAATTGAAGAGAAAGCAACACATAGTGGATGCGATGGACAGTGACAGCAGTGGACTTGAAACATTCTCACTTGAAAGGTGAAACAGGTACTCTTGTATTGTAAATCAGACTAAACAGAGTGAATTGGATCACTCCTTCATCCGCCAGCTTACCAGCTAGGTTCCCATATCACTTGCTTTGTTTTTATTTCATAATGAATAGATAGAGATCTATAAAAGAACATTTACACCATCCTCTACCTCTTCTTCATAGGGCTAAATTTTATATATATTACCCATTTTGACATTGATACATGTTCAACCTACCTATCTTCTAAATTTTAATTGGGATTAAGAAAAATTTTAAATAAAAGAAATGTCACAAAAATAAGTTTTTTAAATGTTCAAATTTTAAATATATTATTTTTCAATACACAAAATAAAATATTGCATAATATACAGCCCCAGATAGATAACAATAATATGCTCGCATATGTGTAAATGAGAGTGTATGAATGCAAATATTATTTATGTGATTATAGAAAAAAAAATAGATATAAAGAAAGTGTGAAATAATAAATTACGATCTATGTAATAATAAATTCATCAACAAGTCGGCCTAAACCTACTCAACATGCACCCAACATAATTTCACTTCTGACATAATGTTTAACAATAATAATAATAATGATTACTGTCACCCAACCAGATCCGTAACCCTACCCACCCTACCCGGGACAAACACTTCTACTGGCTTCTGTTCTCCTGCTCCACTTCAGTTCTCTCAACACACTTCCTCGCTTTATTTATACTTTATAAAAGACACATGGAAATTCCATACAATATTTTTTGGGCATAACGCTTATTTATAAGCAAGGTAAATTTATAAAATAAATTTGTGACCAACTTTAACCAGGCTGAATTAAATGTAATTTGGAATAAATAAACATTAAAATTTTGAAAAATGTTTGATTTAAAATAATTTTTGGTCCATGGTTTGTCTTTTTTTTAAATTACGACACCCTTAATTCGGACTTTACATAATAAATCCACTCAAACGGTTGTGACTGGTAAATAAGCTCGAATCTCAGGTGTCGTCTGAAAACTGATGAAAAAAAAGATAGTTAACAATGAGAAGAATAACTTACAAACTTGCAGTCACCGTGTAAAAATGTACTCATTTATAAAATTAAATAATAATCCCCATATATTTTTAATATATTACACAATCTTCAAATGTATACATGAGGGGGGGGCCTATAAAGAATTTGTACTCTTTGAATGCTTTACGATGTTTAAATTTAGTCATTGAATTACAAATATGAATTAATTAAAAGTCCTGACCCAGTGTCAGTGTGCCCCAGCCCCAGTGGAGTGATGTATGTACAATGGTCACTGAGCACTGAGCACTGAGCACTGAGCTCTGAGCACTTAACACTTAACACTGACAGAGTAGAACTATGTACAATTACAAGTAAAGAGCAACAGTGTTTGTCCCTACTCAGACTGAGTCTTCTACATCTCAATCAAGGCGGCTACATACACATTCTCTGGCTAACAACACTTAACTCTCTAGAAGGGAGAAGGGAACAGAAACACTCCCCAAAGCGCTGATGGGGGATACAAAAGAGACAGAAACAGATATACATATATAGCAGTGACAGTTCTGTATGTATGTAAATGATTGAAGTTTAGTGACTGAAACACCTCAGTGCTTGTACACCTCAGTGTTTGTACACCTCAGTAGCCCGGTGCCCTGTCTTTAGTCATATTCTATTACAATGATTTGCTAACACACCATGTCATGTTAAACTAAAGTAAGCCTAGAGTGTCAACAGACATTAATTTAAGAGATCTGCCTTTAACTTACGTATGTATTTACTATTTATTTAAACAGTAGACAACTTTACTGATAGATAATAAACATGTAACATTACTAAATCTTATTTCATGGTAATAAAGTGGACAAGAATCAATCATAAATAATTTGGATGGGAATAGGGTACAATGTCAGTAGCGGTAGTAATAGTACAAACTTTCCCTTTCTGGTGGAGAGATATATGTACACTGTACACTGTACACGAGAGCAAACAGCAAATAGCAACACTTGGATATGTAACCAGGCAGAATGTGAGCTTCAGAATAAATTATTGCAATAGACTCCTATAAATAAATGGACTTTTATAATTTTATATTAATTTCAATAAAATGTAATAAACTATCTGGATTATGACCATTTTTATTTAAAATAAAAAATATAATATGTTTTACCTTTCTTCATATAAGTATTATATATATGTACAATAAATTTACAATTTGAATAATTTACATATTTAATAAGAATAGCGGGCGCAGATGTTACATGTAGATGTAGATGTTGATAGCTCCCTCCACCTGCGTAATACGGACATGTTCCTTGTTGACTAGAAGGTTGATTTGTCAGACGACCACGCGCACTGGAATATCAGCCACTGTGAGCCACTATTAGCCATTAGCCACATACTACTGTCGCCAGCCCCTGGTGAGCGATGTTCAGTTTGGTTAAGCTTACACAACCACTGCGACACATCATCCTTCATGGATCCCTAATAATGAGATCACGAGACCGAGAAGGACACTCAATCATCCGTCCCCTGAAAGTAGCATTAACGTAAGTTATTAGCTATCTACAAAGTGGCTAGCTATTTTACTAATCTTAAAAATTATTCACACTTTAAAATATTCATTTACCTATGGACATATCGTTAATAATTTAGTAGTTTGCAACAGATCCAGAATAAAGTCAACTTTAATAATACATTCTTCTTCAAAATTTCTGACAGACTCGACCAAAGGCGGCTGGCTGAAGAGTACAGTAGTAAGGGCCTCGAGTTGATAGTCTCTGAGCTATACAGCTCTGAGCTGTAGGCTAGTATCTAGTGTGGTGATATTCCAGGGGAGACGGCGCGGGGCACTGTTGTGTGAGGAAATGCCTCATTAAACGGACATGTGAGTATCTTAAATTTAGATAAAATCATGGGGTGAGTACAAAAGTTGCACATTGACGCTTGTGATGAAACATTCACCTCACTCCTTTGTTGGTACTAAACCAGAGTCTTGTAGCTCTCTTAAGACAAAAGTACACATTTTAATGCTCTTTGTAATATTATTGAAATATATATTGTGTGTGTTTATACATAAATACAATTAAACTATATAGCTATAGAAAAGAAACTAAAGTAACACCCACCAATACCATATTATATAAATAACAGTTAATAATGGCATTATTTGGTCTTCATATTTGTAATACAAAAAAAAACTGAAAAGTATTGGTAAAATTTCGAAAGAATAAGATATTGCCCAGCTTCATCAAAAAGATATATCATTATTTCAGTCATTCTAAATTAAAGCATAGCTAAAAAAAATTTACTCAATTTACATAATATTACGATTAATCTGCAACACATTAAGAAGAAAAGGATAGTTAATTTACGTCAGGACAATTCTATGCAGTCATTTTTTTAATTTTCAAAATTAATACTGTTATATCTAAACACATACCCAATGGTGTATTTCAATCATATTTTACAAAAAAAAGGCTTTCACCGTTTCATTTTGTCATTACAAAATAATAATAATTAAACATAAATATTAATTTGGATAAATAAACATTCAATAGTTAAAGTTGTAAGATAAACAATTTAAGTCAAAATTACCAATAGGCCAAATAATAGCATGGAATAGAAACACAATTGGTAATCTAATGTAAGGTTAGTAGGCTGTTAATTATATCCTGTTTTCTCTGGTGTCAGTTAAGTTATTAAATAAAAATCATTGTTTTTTTATCCTCAGTTGGACATTTCACATATTTACAAAAATGAACAAGTTAAAATAAAGATAAACAGTTAAGAGTTATGTAGTTTGTTAATAGGTTGGTTTGTTGTTTGTTTGTTGTCTATATACTGGCTCCAATCAGTCAGTAGTTTCATACACTCGTATGGAACTGTTTGTACGACAGGGCACTTGCTGGTAGCTAGCGGATCGCTTGCTTCTGCTTCTTCACTCCTCTCAAAAAGGAATTATAAGATTTTGAATTTTTAATTTATTTTAAAGTTCCTCCCATTCGGCGCAGTCTACGAGATAATTGCGCATTCCACATCACTTGACTGCACAGCAGCCAATCTGAAAATAAAACACACACAATTAGTCCATTTCTTTAATATAAATAAATCACACCACATATTATTATTCTTCATACGTTACAATTATTACTAAAAATCTCTGAAACTGCTATCTTCCATGAATTGGCTTAAATTGTGAATTTACGGTATTGGTATTTGTTGTATTCGTATAAACCTATAAATATAGTATTATAATGATAATATACGTGGGGTATCTCAGTGACCCCTCATGGTAACACAAGGATTGTTTGGCATCTTGGCATCAGGGGTTGAGAAACTTTTTGAGTAGATACTTAAAATATTTTTTTTGTAATATTTGTAATATTATGATCCCTTAGCCTTGAAAGAGGGGAAATGTAGCTGAATGCTTATAAAATAATTGTAGTATAAAATACAAGGTAAAGGCTAAGCTAGATATGAATTTTTTACATTCTATACGGAACGTAACAGCACCTACCTACCTAAAGAATTTTATTTGGAGTAATAATGTACATGGCATTTTGCTATCTTTGCTATTTTTTTTTCAATTAAAAAGAACAACAAAAAAAATTATATCACACATGTTGACGTGATACGCGATCTGCCTCGACTCTTACCGAGCTGTTGCAAAAAAATATCATCTGAGACCAAATGTCAACTACATTTTTGAAAGGTACGTGCTGTTACACCTTATTATAATAAGCAAAGTAAGGATACATGCACGTAAGTGCCTACATTGCCTCAGTACCTGTTGTGAGATATATCTTCTCCATGAGGTGTGGTAGACTTAGATAAGGATAGGAAATGAAAAACAACAAATAATGAATAAAACTTGTAGCAAAATTGAAGGATAAAACAGTCGATGGACACTAGTGAGGCAATTGAAGAGTAGTTTATTGTAAGATACTTGTAGGTCAATTGCAGGTCAATTGCAGAACAATTGCAGGACAATTGCAGAACAATTGCAGGACAATTGCAAGACATCTGCAGGACACTTGAACGACAATTGAAAGAAATCTGTAAGACAATTATTACAGAACAATTGCAAGACAGTTATAGAACAATTATTGCAGGACAATCGCTTGAGAATTGCAGGACAATTGCAGGACATTTGCAGGACACTTCAAATACACTTTTAAGACAACAATTGAAGGAAACTTGTAGGACAATCGCAGGAAATGTGTAGGATAAGTGTAGGCCAAGTGATTGAAGAACAGTTGAAAGACAATATAAAGACATTTACCTAGATGATCTCCATGTTGGCGAGCGACAATCGGCTGGCGGACAGGGCCACGCCCGAGTCCCCGGAGCCGCTCTGAACAGAAGAATGATCGTCCGTATCGCTCTGGTTGGACGTGTACCCAATCACGTCTACCTCATCTGAAACAACAACAGAACACACACATTATATTACCATTCAAATATTATCAACTGGGCTAACACTTTAAAAAATTAAATTCTGATCACATTTCGAAAATTAACTAAATTTATAAGCATTCATCAAGAGAGGCGGCATCATCATATTAACATAATATTATAATATAAGTATCACAGAAGAGGAAGAGTTATATGACAATTCAACAAAGTGGCATTTCAACACCCCTTTGAAAAGACATTAAAAGTGATGAAAAAAAAGCCCATAACCTAACCAAACTTAACCCATTTAACAAAGTTTTTTTTTTCTCATCATTTTTGACGACAAAAAGCCCAAATTTTGAGGCCAAAACACCCAAACAAACTGAATATTTTTTCTTACTAAAAGTTATATATATCCAGTACAGATATATGCTATTTTATTTATTTTTGGTATGATTATGATGTATAAGTAATTAAAGAATTCAATATTGCTTAAATTTGGAGGCATCTCTGGAATTTTTTAAAAGTTAAATATAATTGTTAAAAAAATATGTTGCCTCATTTACTGTGTTAATAATATAATGAAAAATATAATTAACAAAAAAAATTGTAAAAATGCGTTTCTGATGTAAATTGGTCTTTTGTAATTAAAATTTACACCCATCAAAATGCTTTCTTTTATTAATTTTTATTTTTTATTTCATCATATTTTTATAATAAATACATATAGTAAAAAAAAAATTTTACGTTTATTTTTTATTCACAAATAATTGCCCAAGTTCCCCTGCCTCTCAAATTAATCATGAAATCTTTAAAGAACAATATTTTATAAAATAATAAAATAGAAAAAAAAACCAAAAATGTCATTTCATCTACAATGTAAATTTTATTTACATTTTTTACTCCAACTAATGTCCGGAATCATTGATTAGTAAGTCAAGTATGTCCTACTCAAATTTTGCTGAAACATCTCCATTCCCAACACAATACTTTATTATAATTCTTTCCAGAGAAATAAAGCTTTAAATTACTTCAGTCGTGTTCATTACCAAATCTGAATAGCCAGGTCCCTTCCTAATGCCCCTTTATACCAGATACAAAATTAAAATAATTAGGGCAACGCGACGTTATCATATTTAAAATTAAAAATTCCAATCAGGCCCCCTAGCACACTCGATCGATGAGGATCGATAGGATAATTGTCGGTAACTTCTCATCGTTCCCTAGGACAACTGCAGATCGCTAACATACAAACAACAGTTGATATCGAATATATTAAGGACACATAGTCATTGTGTACTGTCACTTATTCGTTTGCGATCTGCAGTCATGCTAGGGAACGTTAGTCTATCAATCCTTACCGATATGTGCTAAGGGGGGCCAGGGGTTCGATAAACTGTTGATCAACCGAAACGGGTCGTAGGCGTGTGAAAATATTTACTCTACCACTCTAAAAATAGTCGACTCCTCTCCTAGACGTATAGACGCCGCACGTGTCTGACCGACCAGTATTTTTAAACCAGAGCTTACTAATAAAAAAATTGTTTATTTCAATTAAAAAAAGTTTACAAAAATATAATATGAAAATTCAGGTGACTTGGTCACGCATTAAGAATGCCAGAAGACAGAATTTCACTAAGAATATTGAGTGCGATTGAGAGGGAAGATGTCCATTGGACCGACACAGGCAAAGTTAGGAGATGCAATTCCAGAGGTTGTGCGAGGAGAGGCTAGGCCTACTATGGACCTACTAGGCCTACCTGGGCCCCTAGCACACTCGATTGACAAGGATTGACAGTATAACTTTCGGTAACTTCTCATCGTTCCTAAGACAACTGCAGATCGCTAATGTACAAACAACAGTTGATGTCAAATATATTAAGGACACTTATCGTTGGCGATCTGCAGTCATGCAGAACGATGAGAAGTTACCGAAAGTTATCCTATCAATCGTTATCGATCGAGTGTGCTAGGGGGCCAGGAGATGCCTTGCGGAGGCGATGCCCCCCCGATCCGGATAGGACAAGAGGAAGAAGATGAGAGAGATGAGATAAGAAAATTGGGTTAAAGTAGGTTGAAGATAAATGTGGTAAAAATCCACTATAATTAGTTCTTCGAAACTTCGTATAAATACGTTCCTGGTTTGAATTTTTCATGTCAAAGTTTTTCTATTTCCATGCGCTTTTCTATTATTTGAATGTCAATGATATTGTTTCAATAATAATTAATTATTTGATTTTTTTCTTCGATCATGAACCCAATGTTAGCTAAAAAATATATTGGGAATTTAATTTGAAGAACTCCATTTAAATTTAAAGTTTTTCTTATATACCTATATTTAATTCAATTTATATAAAAAACAGTTTATTTATAAACAAGTTCTGTTGTGTAATAATGATTATTAGGTTCGTTTAAGCTGTTTCGTCTTCTGAACGCATTATCGAACTGTCAAAAAGTTTTTTTTTTTTTTGAAAAATAGTTGAATATTTTCATAAACTCGACATAATAATTCGACAATAATAATTTTTTTATAAGAAAAACTCTTTTTAACTTTTATCAATGTAATATATCATTGAAGAAGAAGACAACAATAATATTTTTAATTAAAATGTGAAAATGAACAAGACAAAGTAAAACAAAATAAAACACAATGATCGCAACTGGGACCATTACATTTTATTACATAAAATATAATTTAATAATTTTCATATTTTAATTTAGATTATTCGTATTGTCGTATCTCTTTTTCTTATTGTTTTGGGCGGGTATTACCGGTATTACCTTTAAATCGTAACCGCGTTTACGTTAGTTTTTTGAACTTTACTGAAATACTTATAGATTTAAACTAAGATTTACCTATAAAATGCGTTTGTAACAACACTGTCGTTGCATTGGTTAGTCTGTCGGTAAAACAGCGAACACGCGACCTACCTCAAAGCGTGTAGGTACGTGATAATCTCACATCGTAACTAGTAAATGGAAAAATAATGTTGTCGACGCTTTATTACCCATTATCCATTATAGCCAGCCAGTTTTAGTTACGGACTCTCACGATTTCACTGGCGTATTCAATTATGTGTTGGAAAAACAACAATCAGAAAGCATGGATATTAGATGTTACGTGCGATGATTTACGATGAGTTGAGACTAAAT
This sequence comes from Limnephilus auricula, assembly GCA_951813805.1. Classification (NCBI taxonomy): domain Eukaryota; kingdom Metazoa; phylum Arthropoda; class Insecta; order Trichoptera; family Limnephilidae; genus Limnephilus; species Limnephilus auricula. Next base: position 9,772,733 of record OX638401.1, read on the forward strand.
TGAAATGTAAAAAAAACTAACTATTGAAATAGCGTAAGCAATTCTGCTTCCGAATATCTGTGAACGCCGTACGTGCTCGTCAAGCCCGGTGTATTCTGCTGCAAAGCGTGCCCAAACGTAAGGTATATCGGATTGAAATAACAAGTTGACTTCATTACAAATATTTCGCAATTTATCATCATTCAAAAACCCAAGACAAAATTACAAGACCTGCTTTAAAATGGTCCCACAAGAATACCAAATGTCCGGAGTCTGTGTGAGCCTGATGGGGTCTTGGTGTTACCAAACTGGAGTATGTTTCAAAGCTGAAAGAAAGGCGAAGGGGAAGAAGAAGTTTTGGAGAATAGGCTATTTAAATATGGTCAATGTTTTACAACCAAAGCCATTCCAAACAGTTTTGATTACAAATGCTGGTAGGTACCTTACCAAAGTATCGAGAGTACCTACATATTGACCATTGAAGAGATAAAAACCCGATAAAAGTGTGCTGTATACCCGAAGTAAGGTACATTTTCCCTTACTTTTGGTGTCCTTTTGATCAAAATTTTCAGATATTAAAATTATCAATTTCATTGGACTGTTTGTGTCCTGGGAGTCAAAAGGTTTAATTTAAATTGGCAAAATCAGTTTATTTCAGATTGGTAAAGATCACACTTCTAGGTATTCAATCGTTCAGTGGTATATTATTATTTTCAGATGTTACCAGGTAGCACAATTGCAGAATTTTCTTGCCGCCAGAGTTTTTGTTTAATTGCGCGAGTCATTTAATATGAGCACGTAAAAAAGTTGTATCACATTCATTGCGGTCGATAGCCGAGATTGCGTTTCGCATACTCGCGCCTTCGCTATATAAGAATTTATTTCACGGACCAAAAACCAATGGAGATGGTTGATACCTGAAATGGACTGCGGTTCCAGTCACCAGAGACCGATTTAGCATCGCAATTCCTCAAAAACATTTTGGAAATTTAACTAATAATTTTCAGAAATAAATTAAACATGGTTGGAGCCGGTTCCAACCATAACCGGTTCATTAAACAAAAAATATCGATGGCTCCAGTAACAGCAAAGTCACCGGGACAGGAATATCGAGCATCTCTACTGCCGGAGTATTTTCGTAGAGCAATGCGCTGAAGAGGGGCGGTGGTCATCGGATTCCTTCCTCATAGATACACGATACACCCCGCACCAGGACCGCTTCATACTTGTATTAAAAAATGGCCGCCACTTGATGCGGCGACCTATATGGTTGATTTATTCGTTAGATAATTTAGATAAATTTACAACTATGAGATTGTACACGGAGAAATTATATTCCAAAATACGATCATTTTATTCGTGAAAACGGTTAAAAACTAATAATTTCGTACGTTTACCAAAAAAATACTCTTAAATTTTCCCACTAATAAACATTGAAACCCCGTCAATTTGTTCGTAAGAACTTCAGTCCCGTTTTTAATCGTTTTTACGAATAAAATGATCGTATTTTAGAATAACATTTTTCTTCGTGTATAAAATAACTTCAGGTTTTTAAGACGTGGCCAAAGAATGAATAAGGAGAGAAAATAATGCAGGACCTATGTACGCTTAATTAACAGGAAAAATAAAGGCAAGCTTGAAGAAATTGTCGTTCACACTTTGCTGATATACGTTCATGGATATAAATAATATTAGGACAAAATATTAGTTTTATCATAAATTAAGCAAATAAAATTCCCATAATACTATATTATTTAATTATCTATTAGATGGTCGATAGTCCGGTGGGCCGGACGCTGCAGACTAGCAGACGCGGATGTTTCAAAATTCATGCTCACACATAGCTTTACTCCTTTTTCGACACGAGTTCTCATCAATCAAAGGGTCTGGAGGTACTATAAATAAGGGTTTATAGTATGTTTGTATATATTAATAAAAGTAAAGATACCATTTTGTACGCACAAACGCGGTTTAATAATGTACAATCCCTAGTGGCGGGCCTACACAACGTTATGCACAGGGTTCAGAATGTATGGGGCAACGTACACGAAGATTCTAAATCATATTTCCATACACCAAGGGAAAGGCTGATCGACTTGCAGTGTTTTTTAATAACTTGAATGATTGATGGAGAATGAAAATAACGCAGAAGCAGCAATATACAAAAAAATACAGCCGGGTAATGAAGACGTATCGTCGCCGTTGTTGTTGATTTGATTTTACGTCGACGAGTGGTTTCGATGTAAAACCGAGATTTTAAAAAGCATATTTCAGTGAAGGCCCCGCCCACCGCTCTGGGCGGAAGGTAGGCTGGGAGGTCACTGACCTCTGACGACACCTCGTAGGGCGGATATGTATTATTGACAAAGCAAAATATTGTCCAAATGTTGGAACTATTTAAATGTTTACCACTTGTTTCTGACGGTCGCTTACGATAATTGTAATCGGTTTATCGAAATAAAACATGAAACCTTCCTAAAATAGTAAATGGGTATTAGAAAATGATTATTTAAAATACATATTGATCATAATTTTACAAAAAAGTATTTTTAATTTACTGTATTTCTCAAACACAACTTTTGATGGCAAAAGGCAAATGGTTATCATGTTATTATTGTCAATTTGGTGCTTTGATAAAAAACAAACCAACAAAAACTTTATTAAACGTAAGGCCAAGAATGTATAAAAATTATTAATTAAACGTACACGGAGAAAAATTATATTCTAAAATACGATCATTTTTTTCGTAAAAACGGTTATAAATGGGACCGAAGTTCTTACAAACAAATTAACAGGGATTCAATGTTTATTGGCGGGAACATGTACGAATAATTTGTTATTCTTACATTTTCCCGCCGATAAACATTGAAACCCTGATAATTTGTTCGTAAGAACTTCAGTCCCGTTTTTAACCGTTTTTACGAATAAAATTATCGTAATAACATTTTTCTCCGTGTAGGTACCTACCTACTGATCAAATTGATGTTATAAAATTATTATTCGCTCCATTGGGGTCATTAGATATTTTTTAAATGCCAGGTTTGTCCTGTTCTTATTATAAAGCATAATTAATCATCGGATTGAATTTTACCAAATTCCCCAAATATTCCACATAAAATATCAACGTAAATAATTGAGACCATCTTCCGTGAAAAATGATTTTATTTCTTATTTCCTAGCGTGTATAAAATATTACTTCGGCCGAGTTTGTTGGCGGCTAATTGATGTCTGTAATTAGTTAGCTAGCTAAATGTGTCTCTTTCTATAATTTTTTCCCATGGTGAAATATGTACACAGTTAATTATAGTGACTTCCGGGGGACGAGAGAAAATGATCGATGTCACGTTAGATGCCAGCGCTCAGGTGAAGGTCAAAGATACTCAGGTAACAAACATAACTTGGTAATAATTGATAATTAACAGGTAATAAGAAAGTCAGAAACTTAACGGCATTCCAAACTGAAAATCACGACCAAATTCAAGTTGCTATGTACATCGAAAATGCGGCTCTGTTTCTCTAGAGCAAAGACATCTTTCTATCGATTTCCATGATTAATGAATTAGTCATTTAAATTCGCTATGTACCTTTATAATTTATAATGTACGTCTAGGAATCTACTTAATTCTGTCGGCTAAAATTTCATTTGCAAGATATTTAGCCACTAAAATAACAAATAGAAATTAGGTTGAAGATTTCTCTGACGATAGCCAAACGACTGAAGAATGCATCCCACATGCCTTCATGAGCCGTGGAGCTTTGATAATAATACATATTAAAAAAATAAGACATGACATTATGTTGTTTATTTCTTTCTAACTGTTCAAAATGAAAAAAAACATAAAAGTGCGTTAAAACTCAGTGAAAACAGTAGATATAGAACTAGAAATAAAATAAAATACAGCATTTCTAAATTTAAAAACATGTTCGTATCTTAAATTGTTTCTTTTTTCGTTGTTGCTAAGCTAAACTGATGAATGTAATGTTGTGTTTAGGAAAATACTATCTATTTTATCATTTGTCGTTTACGCATTGCTTTGAAAATAAAATGTAAGCCTTGCATTGTTTCCCTCGAATCTAAAAAAAAATCGTTTGAAGTAAACACCTGGCGCTAGGAAAAGCGTTGGCACATTTAAAATATATTGCGCAAGACTTCATTACGAAGAATCTCCGGTTGAGAGATTGCGAGCAGAGCAAAGTGGAACGAATCTTGGTATGAAATCTCTCGCGGGAAGGACGAGCGTCACGATTGGTCTTGATCCGAATTCAAGGTGAAACAAAATGGGTTAAACCCAATTTCTTCGCGAAAAAAACGTCAAAGATGAGTTATTTTAAATTGTTTTTCGGGCGAGAGCTGGAACCGCGCCAGCGAGCGCGGTGACAAAAGCACCGCTCGAATGTCATAGACGAGGAGGTTAATGCAAAAAGTGAAAATTGTATTTTTAGTTTTTAATTATCGATTAAAAAGACACGACTTTCGTGGCTCCTGCCGAGAGACGGGCCGAATTATTTACGGTCCAGTTGTGAACTGGTTTACATTATTATTTGAAGTGGTGTCTCACGAAAGCTGCGACTAAATTATCGTATTGGGCGCAACTGGGAGACTTTAACCAGCGATTCCTGAGCTTATTTTGAATAATAGATGTCATTCAATAATTTAGAAAAAAACCTTTCACCACTGCCCAAAACTTTAGGTCAGTCAGAGATAAAAAGTTGGGTGAAGTAAAACCAGGCAAAATCATTTTAAAATGATACATTTGTTATACGTTTGTGTCCTGTGAGAATTTTGAGTTTTATACTATTATAATTATTAGAGCTGCTAGCGTCACGCTTGTTAGACTTGAACTAATTTCAAAATTTACGTTCGATTTTAATAGGTTACGTCGATAACGCTATGTTATAGAAATAGAAATATTTATTTTTAAACTTGGTCAAAAAGAATATTTGCACGATATTCCGGATCACCCTGAACAGAAAAGCGTTGAAGTGTGAAAAACCGACTGTCCTCGGTAAATAGATAAGCCACAATTATCTGCTATAAATAAATATACCTAATAATTATCCTTCACAACTCACGACCCTCACATAATATGTATAGAAGATTCGATAATGAATTCTTTCACCGACAACCTGAATAATGAGTAATGATTCATAATTGCGAATGCGTATAAAAAATACACATTACTTACTTAATAAATTAAGAAAAATAATTACAAATTAACCGTTAATAATGTGGAACGTGTGGGAAATAAGTTGAGAAGGTAGAATGTGAATGTGAGATATAATTCAAGCGATACGGTTCTCTGAATAAATAGCCGATTTGTATCATCAATCTTCGGGATACAATTAATTGGATGCGTGTCAAGGGAGACAAGCGACATGATCAGCTCTTGTAATAGAATGGGAGACTTACGCAACATATTTCATAATTTAGATATTTTTCCACTAGGCTCCGCCGCCGCGTACACATTTAGTCAGGCCGGGGGCGCAGAATATCAGAGTGGAAATTTATTGCAAAATGCTTTCACCATTGTATCAAAAGCTCTATTCTCAGGGGCACTCTCTTCCTATAACGCTTCTGCGGGCACTGCTCAGCGCTGTGTACATTTTACGTGTACGATACATGGAGCATGTTGTATTTATAACCATCGTACACTAGCGACCATTACTTCTAGTCCTACAACCCCAAACAGTCCAAGGGAAGCGTATAAACGTCACAAACTGACGTTTTCACTAATGTCGGCATATCACTGAAAACTTCGTTGTAAACTCGCGTAAACGACGCATCAGAAGTAAGAAGGAGAGGTTACAACTAACCGTGCCTCTAACGGAATGTGCAAAATGAATACATTTTCGTATATAAAAATTTGTACCAAAAATACACATTTGGATAAACGAACCTCGGTGTACGTTCTCACAGATGAGAGATTTCGAAATAGGAAACATAATAACCTTATAACCTTGCACCCTTAGCCGCAGGGCCATATGCAATCCCATCCATGTGTAAGTTACACGTGAATTAACAACGTCATTTGGCCGTGTAGGGTTGGCAGAGGCCTCGGGGAAAGCCCTGGGCGGGTAGAATTACAGAATAGCCCTCGAGACGGCCCTCAGGAGGGATTGTTCCGAGTACCCAGTCTGGGCACTCACTTGGGGTGATCGCTGTTGCGCGATTCGCCCGGGAAATATTAATTTGCCAAACACGTACCGCGGACGTCACCTTTATAAGATAAATCAAACCCTAGTGAGGACCCGAGGGGCGGGGGGCTCGGAGCCTGCGAAAGGTTAAACTCATCACGTCTGTATAGGAATAGCGATTTGTGTGCGACAAAAGACTAGGCTTAAATTTGTCTCGGCGAAAATTCGGATTAAGCGCGAATAAAAATGTCAACGGGAAAATGTATCGCGTATTTTTTACCCGCGGGGTATTTTTTCAAAAGCTTATAAATATGTAGGACAAAGATATTTCAAGAAATTGAATTATGTATTTATCATTCATGAGATGGTATTTCAATAGGACAAAGTTTTCGGAATAACAATGAAAACGAAAAAGATTTAAAAAATGCTAATGAAAGTAGAAATCTCGTCATAAAATAAAACAAGAGAAATGTTTTATCAAGAACGTATTCAACGTCTCGGCTGACTTAAAACGTTGTTTATTTATAAATAAGTATTCGTAAAAAAAAACATGTTCTGAAAGACGAGAAATGAAAAGCACTCAGGAATAATGTTGCTCGTAAGTCGGCAATTGACATCGGAATGCCGTTAACCCGTCTAATCAGTAATCCGGCCGTCTTCTTTCTGTTTTCTTTCCTAATTCTCATTATCCCCTTAATCCCATTAGCCGGGACTTCCCAGCCGGATGCTAATACCTAATACTGATCACTACAGTATGCTATTGCTCCCTTCCCACTATCCGCTATCCACTATCCATTATATACGCTACTGAGGAAGGAATGCCACTGGGAAGTGTCAAACTAGATTACTCACATGCATGGCATTGTCCGAGTTTAGCAATCTCCAAAACTTAATTTTATTTTTCTTCATAAATCGTATTATTATCGTTTCATCAAAAAGCTTGATTCATTATTTTGTAATTACACCCATCCGTGGATAAAAATGACTAAATAAATACACTTATTATTTATTATTCTTGCTACATCATTTTATTTAAGCTTAGTTGTTAAATGTGTTGTAAGAATAGAGAGAAAAATAAAATGAGAGTGGATGAACCATGGAACAAATTCGGCAAGAAGATTTACTTATTTCGCCCTTGCTTGAACTTGGAGACCTGAATACGTTACATATTTATTGCTTGCATTAATCATGTAACAACGATATGTCTTAACACATTCAGAACAAGATATTCTGTCTTATGGAGGCAATTTGTTAAGAAGTTCTTATTATTTTTTTTAGTTTGATTAACTTTATGGAAAATTTGGAAACTGCAATAAAGTCTATCAGATCTATAATGCGAAAAATGCCGCCCTATGCAGCTGTTTAGGTTGCTTATGCCTAAGTACGGCTCTGCCATTTCCTATTGCACCATTAATTTACAGGTTATCATCTTGTCTTTGTTGCATAAACACAAATGTTGCATTAATTACCTACACAAGTACATTGTATAAATGATTCTAAAACAATAAAGGCAGGAGGGGTTTATACTACAACTTATTTTGCCAAATTAATGTCTGTGAATGAATAATTTACGTTTAAGAACTGACGTTGCTGCAATGTAACATTGGCAAGAGCTCAGATGTAATAAATTGCCAAAATAAATCACTTTTAAAGGGACATTTAAATACTGTGTGCGGGTAATTGTAATGTTAGGAACCAGTCTCAAAGACTTAACGATTTATCTAAGTTATTTTTTTTCATATCCGAGTAGAGTTCTAATTGCATAAGATCAATATTGGAAAGTACCAGGCTATCAAAATCTAGTAACTAAACAACACAGTAATAGCTATTTTAAGCGATGTTTCGTTTCTGACTGGCTGTCTCTCATCAGGGCGATACTGCGAGTATGGTCCACTCTGGAAATTAAAAGTGTGAACGAATCTGTGCCCAAAGAATGTGACAGGGCCTGGGACTTACAAAAAAATTCACAGACGTGTTACTAGGGACATTAAACCGAACAATTAAAAAGACATCATCATTTTGTAGACACGAAAGTACTGAATAAACTGTAAAAGAGTCTCGTCAAATAACTAGTTTTGACTATAATGATGGCCGCATAACAATTCCAAAAACTTGGCAAATAAAACAAGTAATAGATGTGTACACGCACCACGCACAAGGTAAAAGAAAATAATTACAGTAATTCAAAACGACTGAAAAAACTTGAGAAGTTTCGGCTCATCGGGACGACTCTATAGAAACAAGAAACACCACCATTTAAACATGTAAAAAGTGTATTTTTAAATGTGAAAATATGGCGTCCAAAAAACATATTTCTTTATACATAAATGCCTAGACAGTTGACACAGACAACCAAGTGATTTCCATCATGAAATATGGTGCATTGAGATAAATAAATTGCTTTGTAGTTCGTTGGGATCACCTGTGGCGTGGTCATTAGGTTCGTCAGCGGAGGGTAATTTTACCTGGCGATTTATTATACCATTGCGATGAAACAAATAATATAGGCGTTCTGGTAAAGATAACCTAAAACAATATTATTTAAATGAATTTAATTGTTAATAAAGCTCAGAATGCTATACAGTTAGTAAGTACGCGCCCATTGATATCTACTTAAAATAGATAATTTGGAAGAAGACATCTTTTTTACGTAGATAATGCACAGTTTTCGTCTACTGAAATTTTTTGAAAATGTCCTCCACAACACAAGTGAAATCCTAGGTAAATTACTACGTAAGAGGATTCTCTATAAAACGCCTGCAGTATGAAAATAATCCCCCCGTCTTGCTCTAAAACTCTAAACGTTTCCTCTTCCTCGGACTACCTATGTCTCTTCCACCGAACCAGCTATGGTTTGAAGTGTTCTGTCATCTGTGAGGTTTTCACTGTAAGTGTCACTGTATGTACACTTACATAACACAATGGTTTAATACTTATATTATTATATTAGCCAAGATAAAGTCACTTTTTTAAAGCCATCACAAAGGTCATAACTATGACTTAGGTTCTGTACGCTCCTGGTAATTTTTGCCGCCTACAATTCTATAACCAATGGTATATAGTTAAGGCACAGTCTACATACCCTATTAACAGTATAAGTTACAGAAGGGCTGCTTGGATACATAAGAAATAAGAGACATTTGCATGGTTATGAGAACGCTAAGCACACGCATAGCTTAAGATTTGAAGTAAGTATGGAAATCCTGCTGCTGTCGTAATGATATACCGTGGTCAGAATAATACTCACATTCGTAATGTCCCCGCTTACAATAACGTTGAATAAAAAGTTTTAAGGTAATAATAATGATTTAGAAATAGGTAAAGATATTCCTAGTAAACATTTGAACATGCTTTTAGGGTCGGGCTGAATGTAACCACTTTAACGGAATTACGGTTAAACTCAGAGAAATTAATTACTTAGGGGTATTTCATGAAGTTTATTCCAGATATAGTGTTGATATGTGCGTAGATGGCATACATATTTAATGTACCAACAATGTATCATATTGATTTAGTCAACAAATCTTTTCTAGTCAAAACTCGAAACTTGCAAAGGAAGATAATATGAAGAAGTTCATACCGCTAATGTGACAAAAATAAAGTTTACACAAGAGTGAAAAAGTTTCAAAATTAGATTAAAATCTTCAATCTTATCTTACTAATATTATAAACGCCAAAGTTTGTATGGATGTATGTGTGTTTGTTACTCTTTCACGCAAAAACTACTGAATGGATTTTAATGAAACTTTAACAATAATATAGCTCATTCGTCAGAATAACTATGGATGTTAAGGTACGCACTTGAGTTGCTTTAACCAGTAATTCCTGACATTATTTGGAGTAAAAAATGTAAACGAAATTTTGGTCTCCGGTGACTTTTTTATGACAGATTTTTTTTCAAAATTTTTTTTCTTCAAAATCAAACAAAAAAAAAATCTTCCACATGACTTTATTGGTCACTCAGCCGTGTTACCGCCCCATTACTTTACCCAGCCCCCAACTACCCAACACCTACTATTTTTTTAAGTTTTTGTAGAAAAAAAAAAAAAAACATCAAAAATGTCACCGGAGACACAAATTTTGTTTACATTTTTTTTTCCAAATAATGTCAGGAATCACTGGTTAAAGTAAGTCAAGTACGTACCTTAACAACCTGTATGCTTTATAAAGCTAGCTATTTTCAATATATTATAAATAATAATTATTCGTTAATAGTAAATCTCAAATTTCCTTTTGTTATTTCGGCTACTGGCATTATACCTAGCTATCTTATTAAAAATTTAGGCATATTAGATTTGTCAAAGAATTTGTATATAAAAATGCAAAAATCAGTCATTTTAAATACATGTAGAATTACGAAAGATTTTTTAAATATTTATATTGAGGGATCAGTAGGATTTATCGGTCAAATTAGGAATTCCACAGAGCCGAACCCTCTGATATGAAAATATCTGGAGACGGTGAATTATATTCCCATTTAATAGTTTGGTAGATTAACGTGTTGTTCTTGTATTGTTTTGTATTAATTATACTTATATAATACACTTGCATAACGTGGATTTACTAGATGATCATTTATATGGAAAAGTGTATTTTCCTATGGGAAAAACTAAACCCGTTCCTGAAAATCTGGTGAATAAAAAAAAAGAGAATGACATTTTGCAAAACAATCAAATTTCATTTAAATAAAAATTCTATTTTAGAAAATTAGTGAATTAATTTGAAGTACTCGCCTAATATAATTCTTTGAATCGAATCAAGAATTATAGATATTTTAAATAAATAGTTTAAGAATTTTGGTATAAACATAGATGGGACCTAGGAAAAGAAAATAGGCTAATCCTGCGCAGACAAAGTCGCGGGCAGAAGCTTGTATTATATAATAATATACATACTAAGGTTGTATTATATAATAATATACATACATAGATATTATACATAAGATATTTTTCAATTATTGTAACTTAGTGATTACGAGGCGTTTCCAACAGATTGATAATTTGTTCGAGATAAAGTAAAGGAATATTTAAAAAAAACAGACGTTTTTGTAGCCTAAGGAATTTAAATTAAAAACAGATTAAACAATCAGTCGTAAGTATTAAGTTAGTACAATTTTTTAGCCATTAAATAATTATTCAAGGAGTAAAGAGTAAGAGCGTTACAAATGTGTTTTACACATCTGACCCGTTATACTATCATCGGGACATTACCCACGCGAAATGATATTAAAATAAAACAAAAAATAATAATATTATTCATAACTACTCAGAAATAGAAAAAAGAAGCCAACGCATTAAGTAATTACAACGAGAATAGTTTCTTGTGGTCAGATAATTAAACAATGTTACGCAAATAAAAACCAACGCAAACAAATGAGAAATTGTAGGGAAATTCGAAATACCTTTTTTTAATTACCTTTTCTTCGGAATTCTTTACTGAGTCGTTGCGAAAGCATTGCATTATAATTTATTATATTCCATTCATTCCCATTCGCCATCATACGTACATATTTATCACGGCATAATGACGTGATGAATGTAATAAGAGTGGAAAAAAATTATTCCCTGATGGCAGAGTAAATCACTGGAGAGGATGTTAGCGTTGTTTTTAACTGGTGATTTTACATAAATATCTGCTTTAAGGTAAACCAACAAACTAACTAACCATAACTCGCTTTTCTTCAGGGGTTGGCAGATATAACGAAACGCTTTTGAACTCTGTTTTGGCACACTCCTTACTTCATTATACATTCATAAATCGTCTCATATATGCTCGTCTATTGGCATGATCAAGTGAATCGTATGTCATCTCTGTTTGTGTCAATCATTTTGCGCTTCTTGAATTATTTCGACACTTCTTTTTCAAAATCAAAATCTCCAACTAACTAACCATCACGGCTTCAGGGGTAGGCAGAGGTACTCCTTCTTGCATGCATCCCCGACTTCTTCTACCATTGACATTTGCATCATATATTCTCTTTACTCTCCTTTCTTCATTCAATCGTTCTACATTCGCAAAAACCATCTTAGCGTCCCTTTCTTAACCTTACTTATTACGCTCACATCAGCCTTGCATTATTTTCAGATCTCCACATTTCTCACACGATCATACATGGATTTTAACACACATACGCCTCAGGGATCTCATTTTTACAACATTCAATCTACTTTCATCCGTCCTCTGCCAGTTCTATGCTTCACTGCCATACATCAGGGTAGGTACCAGCACACCATTGTGGACTACTAGCTTCGCTTATTTTAGCAGTTTTTTGTTAGCGCCAACGGCGTTCAGTCCTAAAATCAAAATATCCCTTTCATAATTTCATTTATTACGTTTAGATCGACCTAACTTTTTATCAAATCATCTTATGTAATACATTAAATGAATTTGCCTTTTCATTTAAAAACATATAAATTAATCAAAATAGAATTTCAGGTTTATAGTGTCGCAATTTTTCCATTGTGAAATTCTGAGTTTAATAAACTACCAAAGCCCGACATATACATAAATTCCATATAGTTAGATTGCTCTCTGGTAAAAAAAAACTACCTTTAGATGTATTTTTAATTTTAATAGCTTTTGCCGTAACGCTGGAATATGATTACCTCGAGGTTAATTAATATTGTGGAAAGGTTCAGGGCACAGAGACTGGAGACTGTACTGTACTAGGTAGATACTCGCAATGTCGCCTTCCTTTGTATGAACAAAGATAAAAAGCGGAATTTTTTCTCATTCTCATTTGCTGCGATAAAACAATCAACCGAGAATTCCATCGCGAATATCACTTTCGTGAAATTCATCAATTTAACCGAGAATATAAAGAACGCGGAGCTCACTGATGCAATTTATAAAAAAACCGAGCCCTCAGGCCGTAGAAAATAATATTTAATGTATTGTTTTCGTTATGTAATCAACTTCAAAGCAGTAAAAATGGCTTCAATTCCGGTAATGTTATTATTTTTATTACTATTACTCTCTCAAAGGAAATGGTAAAATTTAATTAATTCTCCATTTTAGATGCAATTTACGATTTATAACGCAATAGCGTATTTTCCTTGTTTGTTTATTGTCGTAAAAAATAAGGAATGAATTAAGACATCTATGTTAACGAATAAACTTCTATAACGATTTCGTATTTTCATTTGCTACCATAACGATATGTTGGTCAAATTCAAACAGTTTAAGAAAATATAGTTATTATTTTTATGTCTTGCTAGAGCAATCCCAATGAGTTACAAAACTCATGTTAGTTTTTTAAAGTTAGTATCTAATTATGAATTAAAATTACTCTTTTGGTACAGAATACTCCGTAATAAGCGTTCAAAAAGAAGAAGAATATGGTTTGAAAGGGAGATATGTAGAGATGAGTTAGAGAGAGCCCGCTAATATTAAAAAAACGATAAATAAGCAATTGAAAACGAAAATTGTAGAAATATTTAATAAAACACGACTCATTTGAAATAGAGCATAAATCTCTACACAAATGAAAAAAAAAACAAGTCACAAAGGACACCGTATTTTTTAAATAACTAAAAAATGTTAAATAACAGAACAAAATGTGTAATTTATTAATTTTTGGAGCATAATTTGTGATTTTTTTCTATCGCGGGAATTTCATGGAATTACCGTTACGGCTCAGCAAATGTTTAGACATTATCTTAAAAAATTACGTACAATTTTTTAAGAAATAAAAAAACATAAAAAATTCGGAATGCTGGGCTTAAATCTGCCACAAAATTTCAACAGTTAAATACCACACTCTAGTTACCATTGGATATTATGTCGTCTTTGTCTAACGAAAGGTTTAATCTGGCGACATATATAATTATTAAAAGGACACAATGGTGGTCCATCAGGCAGCCACCCACTGACTCGAGAGTATAATTGAAAATTCTAGTGGCCTGCCAAATGGCCTCATCGTATCGCTTACAAACTGCGCTTGGTCGCTTTCAGCAAACACCCATGGAAACTGGGGATCAGTGTTGCCATGTGCACGGTTTACCATGTTTCCATGGTTTTTTGGGTCAATTCTATCAAGGTTTTTTCAAAAATTCATCTCGCAAAGAGCATGTTTTTTTATCGGTCAACAAAAGTGTGTACTTTTGAGAGAGATAAGCTTTTAGAACGGGTCGCGTGGAGAAATCCTGAAATCAGGAATGTAGTTCTTCACCTTCAGCACGGATTCACAATGTCACTTTATCTAATTTAACTTTGTCAATAAGTATCTAATATTATTACATTAATAAAAATAAATTCATACACATATCATGTAGGTAACTTTAATTAGGTACCTACACTAGCTACTGTAAAATGAGTATTAGGTTGTGAGGGAACCTTTTCCCCGCATCTCATCGACCTAAAAAAACATTTATTTTTATTATTTATTTATATTCTAATAAGTAGGTAGCACAAAATAAACTAGCTACTGTAAAATGCTACTGTAAAATGTAGACAAAAAAGTATTAGAGTTGTGAGGGAATTTTTTCCCCGTATCTCATCGACCAAAAAAAATGTATTTTTTAAATTTTATTTTTTTTATTTATATTCTAATAAGAAGGTAGCACAAAATAAACTTAATAACGGTAAAGTTAAAAATCTTTCATAAAAAATATACATATATTTGTAATGTGGTTTTTTTCTTTCAAAAACATAATTTTTTCGTATTATCGTTTTGGATTATTTTTAATAAAGCATTATATATTCTTTATTTAGGTACCGTTATTTTCTTATTTATGTTCCCAATAAAAAGGTTACAAAAAACATTTACATGGTTTTTCATTCAAAACACGGTAAATTTTTTTTTTTTTTAACGCTGAAACATGGTTTTTCAGTATTGGGACATGGCATCACTGCTGCAAGAGCGTACTACTGTTGCAAGGCCAGCTAACTACACACATTTACTCCCACTGCACAATACAGTGAAATTATTGATAGGGATCTGGCGGAGGTCTTACAGGTACGTTTAGCACGTTGTATGCACCAGATCTAGCGCGTTGACACCGCAAGGTTGGATCAATCCATTCACTGAATTAAATCACAAGTTCAACCTAACCTAGTTTATGGGCGTTTTAATTCGTTCAATCTAAAAGTAATAAACAGAATTTTCATAAAAAAATACATTTCACATTATATACTACATTTTGAAAATAAGGGTATTATATTTTGTATTTTATGAAACTCTATCGCGGACAATGGGGTATGTTATTAAACAATACGTTTATCGTGGGGAAGATATTAATGTGATCTGCTTGTGTTAAAGGACGCGGAAACTGTATCAGGATGCATTTAAATAAAGAGAGTATTATTCAAATAGATTAACTTTTATTTAACACTCAAATTTATAAAACGACATTATTAGAAATGTTTCGGAGATTAGTATGTAGGAAATACGATATGATCACAAACTTCACTCGAGACAGAATAGCGGTTTGTTTCAAAAACGCTCTGTTGTTCAGAAGAGCGGTCCAACGCGCATGCGTTTCAGTGTGGCAACTAAATGAACATTGCCAGCATTTAAATTCAAATTACGAGTAGTTCCTATACATTTGTAACGTGCCACGAGTTTAAAATTGACCGGCATCAGGTGTCAGGGTCGCAGGTCGCGGTCCTATTGCTGAGGGCATATTTTAAGCTTCCCGTAGAAAGAGAAGTTACAATTGACCTATAAGCAGTATGTTTATATTTTTCAAGAGTGGGTCACTCGATAAGATTACTTAAAAAGCTTTGAAATATGTGGATAGAGAATAATGCAAAGAATATAAAATGTATTTTAAACAAGAAACAATTGGCGAATCCTTCTAAAATCTAGCAGTGTAAAATGAATTAACAAAACGCGAAAAAAAGTAATGTACTGTTTCCATTGTAATAACAATGAAACTCGCAGAATAAACAACTTCTAAAATAAAAGCATTAATAAAAACTAGCTTGTGCTGTAAATTTGCAAACTGTACGTATAAAAAACATTTCAAGTTGTTGTCATAAACAATCAGGTCAAAAATAATTTGTTGCAAATCGAGATATATCGATATTGTAGATATATCGAGGGTACCTCGTAGCAACTACGTGTTTAATCAAAATAAAGTGCAAACAAATATCGAATTATTCAGGTATTGGCAGAATTTAAACACAAAAAGTACACTAAATAGATTTATTAAAATGAATTTTACTTTTAGTAAATTGGTTTCTAATTCACGCCAAAGTACGCTCGTGTAAGTAAAATAGTGAAATATGTGGAAACACATGCGTGTATTTGAGCCAGCCCATATGGCAGGCCTAGCAACCGATAGCTCCATTCCTATGCTAATACCGTAATAATTAAAGCAATAATCAATTTGCTAACAAGGGCTGCGAATCTGTTTCACGCACTTGCTTTATTAATAGCGACATTAAACCAAGAAATACAGAAGTGAGAATAGCAGTAAAAGTTAATTTTAGTTTGGACAATAAATAATTTTATGACAATTCTTGTACATTTCGTATTGTACAAATATTATTAGAAATTTTTAACCTAACTTAGATCAGAAATCGTCGCAATAGGCGAATTTCAGGACAGAAAAGTGGCACTCCCCCCCCCCCCCTCCTCCCCCCCGCCCACGACTTTCTCTGTCACACGTATGTTTTTACGCATCTTTCTCTTTCAGTTACGTTCATTTTAAAAGCAGTAACTGCGCGAGAATGGAATGTATCATGTTCAGGCCGGTCTTAAATTTTGGCAGGTACTATAATAATTATAATCGGCAAAATCCATGTTTTATTTAATTTTATGAAGATTAGGTACAAATATTGTTAAAAAATGTTATCGTAATCTAAAGAACATAATTTGTTACGTAATACAATAATACCATATCCGAAAAATGGTTCGTAAGTCATTAGTTGAACACTTTAATAACTTTTTTTATACTGGTAATATTTTTTTCTAGGTTTATATTATTACAAAAAAATAATCGATAAAAGCAAAGGCCAATGTGTATTCTACTCGCAGTATTTAATTAAAGCGTGCATTATATTTCTAGGCGATCGGTGTGGGCGTTGTTCATTCAGCTTTAAAAAGATAGACATAAATGAATTCGAGAAAGAAATACAACTAATGACTTGTAATAATAATAATAATACTCTTCATTAACCACGTAATATGTAGTGAAAAGTTATGATACCATAAATATCAATCTGCAATATCACATTTATAGAATTAATATCTATGTAGTTCTCAGTATGACAAATCCAGTAGTGGCAGGCAATAAAGCCAAAAGTTATTTTCGGATTTATTATTGTCTTGGTTTATCGAACCTACGGTGATAATTCGTCGACAGCAAAATTAAGGGAAAATGTAAACCTTTTTAAAATCGTTGTCTTTTTAATGTGAAAACCGCACTATAGTCCCAACTGCTCCCGTCTGGAGCCAGTGAGGAGACTATGGCATTCCCAAATGGGGCATGTTGTGAGGCTAAAGGTGACGGGGAGGGAAAGGAGATGGGGAAGAGAAAGGTGGAAAAGTACCTCAATTCTGAATAATGGTCCAACACCAGGGTATCTGAGGGTATCTTTCACGTGGAACGTGCCACATACTATATAGTTTTTTAAATTTAATAATTGTGAAATAACACAAATTAATCAAATAAAATTTATTTGCCCACGGCGGGTTCGAACCCGCGACCTATGGATTGGGAGTCAAGAGACTTACCCCTCGACCACGGAGGCGGTCTCCCCTACTATCATGTTTAGAAATATGAACAAAACACCACGCTTTATACTCAAATCAAAAAGTTAATCACAAAATACATAAAATGTCCATCTTTGTGAAATCCAAGTTTAAAAAAATATCTCAATATACCAACTTTTCGTGTGCAGAGTGCAGATTGCATGAACGCACTCTTATAACAATTTGCAATGTGATTTATGAACAAAACCCTCTTCACATATAATGATAAATCGTCTAGTTTTACAGCGCTCGTTAAGCAATCAAACGGCTCCATGAAAAGTGAGTATTATCATTCAAGAGAAAAGCTAATGGCACCCTCGGAACAGTTATGTGCAGTAAATGTAATAACAGATTATGCACGGATTTTCACACCGGGCAAGAATTCGGCCAAAGCGATAGCTGGCCTGGCGAGAGGCCAGAAGGTCCACGAATATTACAAGACAGGGGCGCTCGCATTATCAAATTTATACATTTTTTGTTTGTTAATTGAAAGATTTATATAATTCATTTAACATAACCTTACCTAAAGCTCAAATTCATAGAACAAGTGTGATCAACATTAAACCTGTCATCTATGGCTCGGACGCCGGCGTCCATGATATTTTTTTTCAAATGCGATTTTAATCTTTATGCACAAAGAAACTGTACAATAACAAGGTTAGAATCAAGGTTAAAGTAATGTCTTCTCGGAATGCTTTGAAATTAAAGAGAACGATTTAAATTAAGGAAACTAGAAATTTTCTAGGGAGAACGGCTATCATGTGGCCAAATGTCATCCCACATTCAAGAGGTTAATATTTTAATAAGACCTTTCAACTGCTTTGCGTCGAACAAGTACGTAAATATTATTAGCCAACCATAAAATGCCACAGGATATTATATTAATACTTAATCCAGCTACACTGAAAGAGGTTAATAAGTAGGTATATTATTAGGAGATCCCAGGCATTTCCTTTTATTTTTTAAATTGATAAACTAATGTTTAAGACAAGATTTATTATGCATAGCACAAAGGGTAACAATTATTATAAGCAATAATTATTAGCCTGAAACACTCATCAATATTGAAAAACTCTCCCGAGAAAAGATACATGTCGCCGACTCGAGGGTTCCGAGTCCCGTAGTGAGAGAGTTAGCACTTACATGCGTTTCTCATATAAAAATAAAGATGGTTGTTTGCAGGTGAAAAAATATAATAAGCGATAATTGTTGAATGAAACACTAGGTATATATTGAATCATTTGACGGGTAGGAGGTAACCCGCCGTAGCTTAATAGTAGAGCTCCTGTACGGCAAACAGAGGGGTGCGGGTTCGAGTCCCGTCGGCGACATGTATCTTTTCTCGGGAGAGTTTTTAAATATTGATGAGTGTTTCAGGCTAATAATTATATCTTATAATAATTAACTTTTATGCTCCGAATGTGAGGACTTCTGCCTATCAGAACGCGTCAACCAACAGCGCGACTCAACTGCTCAACGATTTTGCATTGGCCATCGACATTTTCAATGTCACTAATAGACAGTTAAAAAACAAATTTCACATTTAAAAAAATCTTTACTTCATTATAAAATATTTATTAAAACGGTCACAATTAAAATAGGGCTTTGCAGCGTTCAGACAAATATGCGCATTAATGTTGACCAACTGTGGCCTGGTTACGTACAATTATTAGAGGCATCTTCCATTGAAATGCCGTTAGATCAAACACAGCAAGTCTAAACCTGATATTGCAAATAAAGACTGGTGTGTACTGTGGTGTGTAGTATTCGTTTTTTCAGCTGCGGGTAGTTAGAACTCACGCGGCGGACCTGCATTAAGCCGGTGTAGGTGTATGCATACCTTTATTTAGCATATAATATCCAACCGGACCGTTGTAAGCTGCTAACCTATAAATAATGACTGCTATATTCCTTTATATCAATCATCTCCGTAATATAACATATCGTCAGCGTAATGCGATGAAATAATGTGGATTCGTAGAGGGAAACAGATTTGTATCGTTCTTATCCGTCACACACAAACTAGGCGTATATCTTGCTGAACAACGTGGATTCCTGCACATTACTATTTTTTGTTATATATTCTCTTGAGAGATGGATTCATCGACTGAATTTTAATGTAGAGATAAAAACAACATCTCACTTGAACTAGAATTTTAATGTTAGTACCTAATAAAATAACATAACATTGAGAGGAAACCTGGAAAACTCTGCACATTCCTTTTTGGATTTTGACAGTAGTGCAAACATTTTTAAAAATAATATAGATATATACCACCAGCGTGTCGGTACGTTTTGCTTTTTTTGATATATATAATTCTTATTGCAGTTAGGACCCTTCAAAAATTATTAACAGACGTATAGTATACACACTAGACTAGACAATGTATTAAAAAAATCGTACAGACATTGAATATTTACTTCTAATACGAGTACCTATAGTTTGTAAAAAAATCTTAATAATCGGCTCAGTTTTGTAGAAGAAAAAGTGGGGACTACAAAACCTCGGTTTTGACTATTTTATTTAGGTATTATCAGCCTGAGATGCAGTTGTTTCTGTCGATCAGTTTCGGAAGGGGGGGGGGGGGGGGGTAATAGCGACAGTGACAGCAACAGTTTGGTAAAATACATATTATTCAATTTTCTCGAGACCGTATTTCCTCTTAAAATCAATAAGAAATTATTATTATTATTGACAGATACTGATTCCAAAGAATTCGCTTTCTACTAGGTGCATACATTATGAAAATGGGATCCAAGATACATTTATGAGAGCTTTTATTTTTTTGATTACGCAAATATAATGTGTCTGACAGAGTGATACGCTCATTGGCTCTGAACCATGTTGATGTTGTATTAATATATATGTAGATGTTGTATTAATATATATGTAGGCAGGTTTCCTAGACATTGACAGTACCTACTTCTGAAATTGACAAGCAGATTAAATGAGATGTTGATTACTTTTGAATTGAATGCGAATAATACTCAAGCGCAACATATACGCACACGGATAAGACACATGTTAAAGGAGATAAGTTTTATAACGGTGAAGCAAACCATATACTTAAGTATTTATATATATAAAATGAACATAGGGATGGTGTCTAAGGAACTGAAAAGAAAACAAAATTACAATCACGAGATACAAGAACATGGAACGAGAAATGCAAAGCAAATTAGATTTCCACAAGGTAGACAGCAAACACGCAGAAATCACTTTTGTACCAGGCCGTTCAATTTTATAACCAAATCCTGATTAGTAGGGATTACTGAGATTGAAAATATGTTTTAATTTAAAAATCAATTAAGAAAGTATGTCCACCTCAAATATTGAATTTTATATTCTCAAAAATTTTGTTAGTGATTGAATACATTTAAATTAAAAGTTATATTATGACGCGAATGTGAACGGTATAAGAAGCCGAGGACGCCCAAGGAAGACGTGGCACGATCAAGTAAATCAGATACTTGAGTCGGGCCATGTCAAGAGTCAGAATAATAGAAGAGTATGTATGAGAAGATGTATGAATGTGAATGAGGCAAGGAGCGTGTGCCAAGACCGAGTTGTTTGGCGGTCCGTCCTCTCTGCCTACCCCTGCGGGGAAACGGCGTGATGGTTAGTTAGTCAGTTATATTATGTTTGCCAAAAATTGTAATTTTTATGCACGGAGAAAAATGTTTTTCGAAAAAACGATCATTTTAATAGTAGAAACGGTTAAAAACGGGACTGAAGTTCTTACGAACAAATTAACAGTGTTTCAATGTTTATTGACGGGAACACGTAAGAATATTTTGTTGGTATAGGTACGTAATTTCGTACGTACACCAAACCCTGTTAATTTGTTCGTGAGAACTTCAGTCCCGTTTTTAACCGTTTCTACTATTAAAATGATTGTTTTTTTGAATAACATTTTTCTCCGTGTGTATATATGTATATGTTTTTCAAATTATTAGAACACACGACGATGTGAGCTAACTGAAGTTTAATAAATAAATAAATTAACATGAAAAGATATAAACTGTGTAAGATTTAAAATTCCTAGGGACTATAATAGGGACGGAGGCAGCGAATAGGTATATAGGGGAATACCCGCACAGGTTATTGTACACATGTATGGTACAGGTACAGAATAATATTGCCGTAAAACAGGAAATTTCAAATTAGCAAAGGTTTAACTGTACCAACGCTGAACCGGCGCGTAAGAATCTAATCTAAGTAAGATGGCAAGGGTTGTCACCAGTGGGAGACTGGGAGAAGATGTCAAAATTAAATTTCCTCCCGTCCCGTAACGGGGAGACAGCCCACAGCAGGGATGGGCTGGAGGCCCGGAGGGGGACGATTGTGCCGAAACAGTTTTAATTACCCACCCCCTCTCCTCCCCTAGTTATACAGGCACCACGTGACCTTGTCACGGGTTTAATTAGGTAACCACCACAGTCAGAGCTGCTGTCCGGGATCACGTTCTGGGAGAAGCCAAAATAAGGTTACGTCAGCCAAACTGAGGAACAGGGAGGCTTTCGAAGTTTCGACTGTACCTCGAAAATTACATTTTGACGATCCACTGCTGGAAAGGTCACAGAACCCAATTCAATCACGAAAAAAGTTTGAAAATTGGTTTGATTTTCCAAATTCAAACAAATGGGTTGACAATTGAATGAAACCTTAAAATGTTTTATTTGTTGGTTGTTTTATAATACAAAATATATTTTAAAATGTAAATACCGCACAAGAGTCCCAACTATCCGGGGAACATTTGTTAGGCTGAAGGGAGTGGGGAGGGGAAAACGCGAGGACGGGGATAGTCGAGAAGTACCAACCTGACTATCCACATCTTGCAAAAAAACAATGTTTCGATTCTGAATAGTGGTCTTTCACCAGGGCGATACTGAGATTATCTACCAGTGCGAATGTGCCACAAACATATGGCGTGAATATATCAACCCATTTGATAAATAAATATTAGGCATAACGCTTTTCCGACAAGTCGGTAATTCAATCATTCAAAAATATATGTTTGTCATTTATGTTGGATCTAACAAATTGTTTCAGAATCATTGAAACAAAAATTACCACTTTTTACGATCCGGCGACGGCGATATTTTATATAATATCACAAAACGAATGAGCTGCACGAAATAAATAAAAAAATATTTACTGGCAAACACTCGGGAGCAAAGCGATAAACATAAAATATCGCGTAAATTTGAGATTTAAAAAAACACACAATAAAATGAACATGCTTTTAACGCAACAACATGAGCTTAAATCATTTCAAAGCTATAACAGTAACAGCACTCACTAAATAATAAATAAATAATCAAAATAAGTGTAAATCTGTTATCTCGCCGATAGCGTAGGTATATAATATCGCGGGGAAATTGCTACAACTGGGTAACTCTGAAATCTACTTTGTTGGGAAATTGAATTATAAAATGGTAATCAATCTGATAAATCGGTTGTTGTGTACATATTTATATTGATAAGTATGGTTAGATCGTAGATTGATGTGTTGCTTATATTTTGGAAATAAGAAAACTGATAAGAATCAGATACGGGCCATGTTAACCGCTTGGACACATAAACTTGTTTTCACGATAATTTAAGGTAGGTAGACATAGGAATGACGTATGTCCCGTACCTGAGTTAACTCAGAATAATAGAAGAGTATGTATGAGAAGAAGTATGAATGTGAATGAGGCAAGGAGTGTGTGCCAAAACCGAGTTGTTTGGCGGTCCGTCCTCTCTGTCTAGCCCTGCGGGGAAACGGCATGGTATATAGTTGGTTAGTTAGTTAGAAAACTGATCATCTTTTCTTAATGTATTTATTTAAAAAAAATTGAATGACTTATCTATTCGTTACATACAAAAATGCAAGGAAAGCAACTTAAAAAATTCCACAAATTTTAATGCTACTAATAGCTAAGTCTAATTACCTAATAATTGAAACATGAAAAACACTGGAGTTGTCTAATTATAGAATTAAACTTTGGAGATAGCCACAAAAATATATTAAAATAACTTGATTATTTTTAATTGATAAACTAGATTTTTATGTATAATATACAGGGTGTTAAGGTACGTACTTGAGTTACTTTAACCAGTGATTCCTGACATTATTTGTAGTAAAAAATGTAAATGAAATTTTGGTCGCCGGTGACATTTTTGATGTTTTTTTTTTTTTTTCTACAAAACCATAAAAATTAGTAGGTGTTGGGTAGTTGGGGGAGGGGTAAGTGGTGGGGAGGAAACTCGGCTGCGTGACCAATAAGGTCATGTGAAATAAATTTCTTTTTGTTTCATTTTAAAGAAAAAAAAATTTGAAAAAAATAAAAATTCTCATAAAAAAAGTCACCGGAGACCAAAATTTCATTTACATTTTTTACTCCAAATAATGTCTGGAATCACTGGTTAAAGTAACTCAAGTACGTACCTTAACAAGACTAGATTTTTATGCATAGCACATAGGGTAACAATTATTGGCCCGTCGGCGGCATGTATCTTTTCTCGGAATGTTTTTCAATGTGGATGGGTGTTTTAGACAAATAACTTGATGATTTCAATGCGCCGCGATTTTTCTGTTTGTAGCATTCATAAACAGAGTTATGCTTTTAGTGTGTAACTAAAAAACACTGATTTCGGAGTTACCTAATAGTAGTAATATTACCCCACGATATAATATTATGTGCCGAGAGCTAATTGTAAAAAAAATCTGTAGCTCAATAATGTTTGATTACAGATTTTAATCATATAGTAATAATATTATGACATTAATTAAAATGATTTAATCCACGGATAGCTTAATAAATCTTCAATAACTTTGGAAGGAATATATTATTAATTTGTACTGTGCCTTTTAGCAATTAAGTACAACAATTAACCCAAAGTTAGGAAAGTTTGACATTTCAAAACATAATATTGGACCATAATTGTTAACTAACCCAAGAATAAATTAAAACTTTGATTGACATTACAGAGGGCCTGAGGAACTGTAACTACTGTCGGATAAATAACTAAAAAACTGCAAACTTTGATATGAAAAGGCAAAACATTTATTTTTATGTAATAAAAAAAAATTTTGAGGTAGCTGAAATAAAGAGTCGAAAATAATATTGTTAATTCTGAATTTAAAATAAGTAAGATTAAGAATGGGACGCTTAGATGGTTTGGACATGTAGAGCTAATGAATGAGAAAGGAGTGTCAAGAGAATATAAGACGCAAATGTGAATGGTAGAAGTAGTCGAGGACGCCCGAGGAAGGCATGGCACGATCAAGTGAATCAGATAATTGAGTCGGGCCATGTCAAGAGTCAGAATAATAGAAGAGCATGTATGAATGCGAATGAGGCAAGGAGTGTACGCCAAGACCGGGATGTTTGGCGATTGTCCGCCTACCCCTGCGGGGAAACGGCGTGATGGTTAGTTAGTTAGTTAGTTCTGAATTTAAATATTTATATTTAAATTATAATATTTGAATTAATGAAGATAATATAAGCGAAACTCAATCTACAATCTGAAACAGAAAAATCAGAAAAAGATACGAGTACATCTGGGATTCGAACCCAGAACCTTTGACTTTCCGGGCCACAGTGGTAGCGCATTGGCCCGGAAAGCCAAAGGTCCTGGGTTCGAGTCCCAGATGTAATGAGTTTCGCTAATATTATCTTCATAACTTAAAATATTATAATTTGATTGATTGATTATAAACTCATTAAGTTAAAAAGATAAAAAAAAATTATAATTAAATTTCAATTAATCCCCGGTAAGTTATCAGATCTTAAATCTGTCCCGCCCATGGAGTTTTCGACTTATGGATTTGAATTATTTATACTATTTTCTAACTTAGTATTTGTAATAAAGTAGCAGCTAACGATTGTACTATTGTATAACTCGCAGCGGCTCTGTTCATAAAAATACCGAAGTAAAAGGACAACATTCAAGATGCTGTTACCACCCCGCGATAAGGCCGTTATTTAGCCAAATAAATCAAATAATTCCCGTAGACTTGTCTAACTTCAATGCAGCATTGCAACAGTTCTGTCACGGTTCAAACAAACCACGCACATAAATCTCTAAGGCAATATTTCATTTTTACTTTTTATTTGGCAGCCAAATGGTTGTTGAAAGTTTGACAAAATGGGATTTGAAAATTGGTCTGCAGTTTTAAAGACGTAGCAAAATGTAAATCATTTTCCATTTAATAGTATTTAGAGATAAATGTATACCAAAGATAATATTGCATTGTTTAATCTTAAACGATGCTTTATTGTACTGTTGAGTACCTCATAAAAGATGAATTACAAAGTCCCATAAAATTTTTTAAATTTGCCCACCACCTTGCAAAATATATATTTGTTCCGACTCCTTTTCTTTGTATTACTACAAAAGTTTTAAGACGGTGATTTGGTGAAGTGTTTGTGTATTGCCACTATATAAATACTTGTTTGTATATGCGACATTTTCGTATTAGAGCCGTAAGTGTAACATTTTCACATTAAGTCACATTTTTTCGAGTCGTATTAAGAAATCCCATAATAATAGTTAATTAATCAATTAAAAGTTATCGTCTCGTCTTATTATGAAATATTAAGACCGGTAGTACAGGTACATCCTCGTAGAAAATAAAACAATATCGAAAAAAATAAATATACATGGGTACCAAACTACAATATAGTTAAAAAATCATCGGTAGAAAGTTGCGTGGGTATTATTGTGATTAGTATAATAAACCAACCTACTCATTCATCAGAGTTACATAGGTATGATAGATACTAGTGTGTGTTAGAACATAATGGGACGGTAAAGATTTATTTAGGTTCCAGCGGATAAAAGAGGTGTACATCGTTGAGGATATCTCGCCTGTTTCTTACTAGGAAAACTGTGCTGAGAATATTTCTTTAGAAAATTGACTTTGAGTTGAGCAGAAGGAGACAGCAACATTCGAAGAAAATAAAATAAAATATGAAATGCAGCTATCTTCCTAGATCTATCTAGTTTCATGAAATTGAACCGCTTTTTTTATCTGAATCCATCCGGCCAATGCAACTATTTTCAGCTTGCTACTACATTACCATCATGAATTACAGAGCTTTGAAATAGAGATGTTCAAGAAGAAAAAGGGGGGGGGGGGGGGCACAAAAAACATTGTTTGGAAAATTAACACATTAAGAATTAAGTTTTAATTAAGACTTTAAGAAAATTTACCCGAGTTTGCGAGAGAAAAAAACATCATAAATTAAAATTTAAAAAAAAAATACAAAACTCTGGCGAAACCGGTAAGTAAAAATATTAAAAATACAATCTGCTACATATGTTATCCCTGTTTGTATATGTGACAGAAAACTGCACATTAATTCACCGAAAAGCTGCAAAAGGGTGGAAAATTTCATAGTCGTTCGCTTAAAAATAACAAGCATACTATGTTGTTGTGTTCTGCGTCCCGCAGTTACACGGTCTCAGCATCCGGGCGTGTTGTCTCTGGATGACAAAGATTCGGAAGTAGCCGGTCGGACCGGCCGAAATCAATAATCCGACAAATAAATAATATGAAAAAGCGAGGGCGATGCCCCAATCGTTTAAATGGCTCTCCGATATGCCGCGGAGAAGGATTAAAAACATCAATCTCTCCTTTTAACTGGGGTTCAAATAAAATTTAATTCCGATATACGGTGTCAGGAAGTGAAAGAGAGACAGAGAGTCCAATTTTAATTGGCTGTCAATTATAAAGAATTCAAACTGAAAAAGAACAGGCATTGATAAGCTCCACCTACAACGCAATGTTGTAACAGTTTATAAAAAGGTTAAAACCGGATAAAAATGATCTGTTCATTGTGCAAAAAATACTACAAAGGTACGCAGCATGCTGCAGTAGACTTTAGTGCAAGCAGTATGCCAATATGAATTGGAGACGGGTGTGGGTACCGGGAATCATGTGTTGGATAACCAACACCTCTGCCACAGATCATCTATAGTGGTTCGTTAAGTTTGGTGACTGGTTTGGTTCATGGGGTGAGGTTTTTAAAGGTATTTGTGGTGGATGCGACTACCCACTAGTGAGGGAGACCATTTCAACTCTTCAGCCGGACTCTCTCGACCCAACGCCTTGCATCGCAGTGGGAGGGATGTATTCATAATAACGTATTCATCCTGGACATACTGACTCTCAGACTCCCATCCACCCCTCATACATTTTATATCCAGAACTCCCTCTCCTCCCTTTACTTAAAACGAACCTTACACTGCATTCCCAAAGATGAAATTATTTTCTTCTGGTTCTTCTGTGTGGAGTTAATTTAAAAAAAATGGATTTAGGAAGTCAAATGTATTGCTAAAGACGAGTTGCAAATTGTTTCAAACAATTTATTGATGTATCTAAAAGGATTTATAACAGAAATTTGTAGTATTTATTTTTTTCCATAATATAATAATGTTTCCGGATGATTTTTCTCAGGTAAGGTACAGCTTTTCTGGAGATACTTCACTGGTAGGTAGCCACAGGCCACTATTCTGGCAACAACTAGCCAGTAGATGGTAGCCACCTAGCCACCTAGACACCTAGCCACCTAGCCACTGGTTCCGGCTAACAGGTAACAGGTGCGACCTTCCCCATATCCGCAACATATTTCACACCGCGTGACACGTGGGGGTGGTTAACGATCCGACCACCCCACGTGTTCCGTTCACCCCACTTCTATCTGAAGAAGAAATCAATAATCGGTATTGGTGTCTATTATGTGCCGCGTTTGATTGTAAAGGTGCACAGTTAGCCGCAGCTTGACACTGATAACATTGCAGTCGTATTAACAATCACATTGAAAGCCTATCATAACAAAAATCTTAACTTTTTTGCCATCTCATTTACGAGTAGGTACGTTAAATCAAACCAAATGATATTTATAACTCTCTATTATTTTAAAATTTAATATATGCCTTAGGACGATTTATTCAGAGAACTTGAAACAATTCATCAAATTAATGCTAATGTAATATAACATAATATATATACACAGGGCCGGTTGTTTAAAAGTATATGGATAAAATACTAGAATTTGAACTTGAATTAAAACTTTGAAATTTTATGAATGGTTCAAATTTTGTGAAACTGTCCGTCCTTTGAATTAAATGTTAGAAAAAGTTCAAAATACGGAGTAAGTTCGAATATAATACTAGGACGAGCGTATTATAATAATGTGCGTTAGATGGGCTTTAAACGACAAAAAAGAAAATAACATTTAATTTTAGACGTTTAAAAGTAATGGAAACTCTTAAAATGTGATACTTATGACAAACAAAACAAAAATAACAGAACATTTATTTATAAACCTATACAATGAGCTAGTCTCAAGTCTCAACCCGGAAACAGAAAATAAGTTTCATATTTTTGTCCAGTCAATTTTTACTGTTTACAATTTTAACACGATAAACAGTTATGTAGATTCAGTATTTCAGTGCCTACAAATTTTTAGTTTGAGAATATATTTGGTTTTGAAATAAGAATATGCTTAGTTCCTACCAGGACGTTATCATTATCACCTTGCTGAAAAAAATGTAAAATTTGGAACAACGGCTAGAAAAAAAATGCAATTTCGAGTGCTTTTGTTTTAAAAACAGAAGAAGATTTTTGGAACTACTAGTTGTTGGTTTTTTTTCGTGTATATAATCTCGTTTTCAAGTAAAAATAAGGAATTTGACCATCTTGGATGTACATAATATCGTTTTGTACTCATTCGTTGTGCTGTGATGATAATTTCCTCGGGTTATGACGGTGAACCAATATAACTATATTGTGGTTGTATGGTGTATTCCTTCGCAGAGATACAGTGGAAAGTGATTGGTCATTCCTTTTTCCATGCATCCCTTATTTTTCCTACACATACCATCACCCAATTCCAGCCATCGTGGTTGTATCGTGTATTCCTTCGCAGAGATACAGTGGAAAGTGATTGGTCATTCCTTTTTCCTTGCATCCCCTGTTTTTCCTACACATACCATTACCCAATTCCAGCAAACAGTTTCAAACAAAATTCCATTTCGTCTCGTTTTGTTTTTAGTATTTACAGTCCATTACAATCGCATCTGAACCAATAATTCGTGAGCATTTTTGAATGCAACAAATATGTACAGTAAAATATAAATGTGAATATGGAGAGCAACTGTTTTTTTAAATTTATATAATGACGTAAGAGTACATCGGAAAACCTGCAAAAATTGATACACAAAACAATATTCTCAAGAATCTGATTTTTATTAAAAAATTACTAGTGTCTTCGATAATATGATGGTGGGGAGGCAAATGCATAGTAATCCGTAACTATAATGATACTAAAAGCAACATAGAACAATTCATCACAGGAGTGGATTATAATTTTTTTTTTAAATTAAATTCGAAATGAAATAATACGGAATGATGAATGAAAACAAGGCCACGTCTGCCCTGCTTCGGAATTCCGGTGGATATATCCAGGTGTCTTTCATAATTGCCTAAGAAGTGTAGGTGAGGTGGGAAGAAGGTACAAGGTACAGTCCTCCACTCTCGTATTCTCCAGATAAGAAATAGCAAGTGTTGCCAAGTGTGCGCTTTTTTTATCGTCCCGGAAATGAAATCGGGAGGGAAAATAAGGGAGTACCCGGGGCTGCAAAAACTTTGGAGGTTCTATACTACATATGAGGTGTGTAAAAGCAAAGGCAGCAATCTCCATTCGGGCCAGATTAGGTATGTTTGCTTTTGAAATGACGTGGAGATTGTTATATTTGCTTTAACGTATAATATTACATACAAATATTGTACGTAATATAGGTGTATATAAAATTTGTACGTAGCATTGTGCGTAAAAGCAAAGACAGCGATGTCGATGTCAAAAGCAAACTTAGCAATCTGGCCGAAACGGGGATTGCTGCCTTTGCTTTTACACACCTCATATTAGGGAAAATGTCGCAAAATCATGTTGAATCATCACTGGTTATGGACATTCCGAAACGACCTAGAATTTGAATAAATGTGATTGACCACATGCGACAGGGTCGAAATTGCTTCGTGGCATCGACTGCTTGTATTCACATTAGGTACCTACCAAAAATGCGTTTTTTTCCCGTTTATACAGTAAAAAAATTTATAGCAAATTTGTAGAAATTCTTGATTCAGAATTTGAAGAAACAATTTTAACACAAAAATACCCGGAAAAACAGTTTTAAACTACGAAACCCTAAGTTACTAATAAGATTCATTTTTGGGTTATTAAGTCGCGTTGCGCTTTCACCAATGTTTGATAACGTTTCGGACATCGTTACAGTGTCCATCGTCGGGGCAGACGTTAGATTGTGATGAAGGTGGCCAAATATTCTCATAACTTGCAAAGAGTCCCCCGCAGTTACAGCATTATAATTTAAGGGGGCATTCCTCGGGCCACGCACTGCGAGCGAGGGAATATAATGAAATAAAAATATTGTCGCCGGAGCCCGCTCCTTCGCTACAATGAAAATTTATACTCTCTCGAGAATTTATATTATTGCCGACATCATTGCGTAATGCAGAGAAATTCGCGAATTAAAGAAAACTCTCATTTAGAATGGGGCGATGGGTGAGTTTGTTTGATGTGTTACATTCAAGCAACCTGAAAGACTGTTTCTTTGAAACATCAAACACTATTAAGTTCTGCTAGGTAAATTTATTTTAACGCAAAACTGATTCTCTGAAAATTTTGTTGGGAAGCCACTTATTGCTGATGTATCTACAGAATACATCAAATCTATTTTCGAATTTGTATCTCCGATTTCTTCAATAACATTTATGAAAAATTTGACAAAACTGTAATAACTTTAAAGTCTCCCTTTTAAGGGTTTATTGATCAGCTATTCAATATTGACCATAAATATTATAGTAGGTATCCAAGGTTTTAATAATATATTTTACATATTATTAATACACGGAGAAAATTTTATTCTAAAATACGATAATTTTATTCGTAAAAACGGTTAAAAACGGGACTGAAGTTCTTACGAACAAATTAACAGTGTTTCAATGTTTATTGGCGGGAAAATGTAAGAATAATTTGTTGGTAGTTGGTATACATACGAAATTAAGGATACCAACAAATTATTACATGTTCCCGCCAATAATCATAGAAACCCTGTTAATTTGTTTTTACAAATAAAATGATCGTATTTTAGAAACACATTTTCTCCGTGTAGGTTGAACCTGCGACCATCAAAACATAGGTAACCATAAACCTATTAAACCACAAATAAATAAAAATAATTAATATATGATTAACTTTGAGATTAAAGATTTAGATAATTATATTTAAAACACAATAAGTTTTAGCACATGATCAAAATGGTTTAAAATGTGCATACCAATAGGTTGGGTATAAGTATCTACTGTTTGTTGACAGGGCATAAATAAAGTAACCAAAATTGTGTAGTTTTATAAAACAGGCCATAAAACAAAAACACATATAAACCCTAAACAGCGCACCGCAAATGTATATATGGACACGTATTTTACAATGAAACAATGGCTGTTTTAACTATTTTGTAGGGTTCAAAGGATAAATATCACGGAAATAATATATCATGATGTATATCACGGATATACCTGTGAATATCGAGATATTTATTGCCGATTATGTTTACTAGGAATCTACGGCCACCGGCAAACCTCGTTGTCGTAGAAATTGGAACTCATTTATAAAATACACTGCACGGAGAAAAATGTTATTCTAAAAAACGATAATTTTAATAGTAAAAACAGGGCTGAAGTTCTTACGAACAAACTAACAGTGTTTTAATGTTTATTGGCGGGAAAAGAATAATTTGTTGGTATACGTACGAAATTACGTATAACAACACATTATTCTTACATGTTTATTGGTTTCAATGTTTATTGGCGGGAACATGTAAGAATAATTTGTTGGTACACGTACGAAATTACGTATAACAACACATTATTCTTACATGTTTATTGGTTTCAATGTTTATTGGCGGGAACATGTAAGAATAATTTGTTGGTACACGTACGAAATTACGTATAACAACACATTATTCTTACATGTTACCGCCAATAAACATTGAAACCCCGTTAATTTGTTCGTGAGAACTTCAGTCCCGTTTTTAACCGTTTTTACTATTAAAATGATCGTTTTTTCGAATAACATTTTTCTCTGTGTGGAGCCAGTGAGACTATGGCATCCCCAATTGGGGCATGTTATGAGGCTGAAGGTAAGTGGGGAAGGGAAGGAGACGAGGAACAGGAAGGTGGGGAAGTATCCGGCTATTCAGATCTAGTCACTAAACACGGCTCAAGTCATTTCAAGCAACGTTTCAATTCTGAATGGTGGCCTTACACCAGGGCGATACTAAGAGTATTTTCCACTCTGGAACGTGCCGCAAATATACTATATATTATTTCAAATAATTAATTGTGAAATAACACAAATCAATTAAATAAAATTTATTTGCGCACGCCGGGTTCGAACCCGCGACCTTCGGAATTGCAGTCCAACGCCCTACCGCTGGACTGCGCCGGCCGTTTACTGGGAATCTACGACCACCGGCAAACCTCATTGTCGTACAAATTGGAACTCATTTTAAAAATACACTGCTCTTTGGCATGGTGGAAATCTCCTAGCATTGATGACAACTCCTGTTGTCCGTTAGAAAAAAAATTGTTTTACTTTGTGAGATCAACTAGCTCTAGAGAGACGATACCTTTCATCCTAATTAAAACTATATTTTAAACGTCTATGTTCTTTTAGAAAATAATTAATACGATGTTTATATGTTTAGATAAATATCGTGGTATTCTATATAGCAACAGCGTATATAGGGAAATGATAAACTTTCACCCTTATTTAAATTGTATTTTTAAAGCATATTTATATAAATATCATGATATTTTCGAACTGTTCTATTTTGTCACCCTCGTGTTAGTTTTTAGGCTTAGGTACTACTGTTAGCATACCGGACAGACCGACGTATATATATAATTAGTTAAAGGTATGTAGGTTACCCACAATCCAGTGTTTATTATGTATTTGATCGCACAGAATTCAACGTACCAATTTAAATCAGAATGTTTAGAATTGTTGGCACGTTGGGTCCCCTTTGGTCCTTCGTCGATCCCTAGTTTTAGCAATATTCAATTTTGAAAGGGTCAACATTCAGGCGGTTGGCTATCGAATCCGAAGGATAAAGTATTACATAAAATCTTTAACAGGATGCAGTAGAATAATGAAATATTGAAACTATTTTAATGGTTAGTTTATACCTCTACCTAACTACAACCCCGTAAAATTGGAAAATTGGATCTTTAAATTTTTTTAAAATTAAAAATGTATATTTTCCTAATATGTACTGTTGTTTAAGGATTCTATAATTTTAGAAGCAGTTTTTACAAATATTCTAGTATTTTGCGATCTGCCTAATAATAATAATAATAATTAGATAATTTATAGAGCACCGTTTTTGTGAAAAGTCACCTGAAGGGCGCTGTACAATTTATTGTGAGATCCTAGGCTCCTTTAAATTAAAACAAATAACTTTGTTTAAACCACTAATATAATCACATTTACCTACATGTTTCAAAACCGATGGTTTCTTCGTCAAGGTAGTAATGACATTAATTATTACTATCTAATTTAATTATTTACAAACACACTTTTATTAAAAGTTTAATTCTTTGAGAAAATACGACTTTGCACGCAGAGGACACTATATTAATACACTGGACATTGCATGATTTTATATTTGCTACTTGCTGCCCTCCATTATTGTTGATATTACATTTATGAGAAGATTAATGGTAAAAGAAGAGTTTATATTTATATTTAATTTCTTATTTCCTTCCCCTCCCCACTACCGTCAACCTCGCAACATACTTCAATTGGGAATTCCATAGTCTCACTGGCTCCAGTCGGTTTGGGAGCAGTGGGTCTTCTTCGCGGCACTCACATACAAACTATAGAAAAAAAACTGCAAATATCAAGCCATACCATGATAATACTGATATAAATGAAAATATTCTTCCAAGGCAATGTTTTAAATATAGACATACATAGAACAGCGTGGCAGGTAACCTCGCAGATGCGGTTCTTTTATCAATAGACATAGAATCCGGTCAGTACTTGTATGAAATTTGACATGGCCGCAAAGCGGAATGCCTATAATTTGAATTGAATGTGTTCACCGTGAAAGCGTGGAAGGCAGTGTTCTATATTCGGTGTTCATGTGTCCAGTGTTCATATGTTCACGGGCGCGGTTTGTATCCGCCCTGACGGCATACCTCGGGGGATGCGAACTGTGGCGTAATCCTGCCAATAGATGGCCACCGCACGACGATGCAGTAGGTACTACACGGATGGCCATATGAACACACAACCAAACATGTATAGACACAACAACACACATAAATATTATAATAACTTACAAACAAGTTCGCATATAATGTAGCAGGGGTCACCAATTACTTTAATTAGGGGTCCGTTTTTTTTAAATTACATGACCGTCGCAGTCCGGAAGGGAAAAAGCCTAACCCCCCCCCCCCCGGCTTGCTTAAAAATTGAAGTAATAAACTGTACTATTAAAATATGTGTGGATACAAAATCAATGAACAAATAAAACCAATAGGTTCCGGAGCATTATTTTATTAAATAATAAAAAAAATGTTATGAATAAAAATAAGTACCTACCAAGGGGTTTTAACAATATTAATGAGAAAAATGACATTTTTTGCCTCGGACTATTCGTCCGAAGTTTGGTCTAAAATTTTTGCAGGCTATTGTCATTAAATCTTGGAGATGTTCATCGGTAAGTCTGCTCCGGAATTATTTTTTAT
Organism: Limnephilus auricula; assembly: GCA_951813805.1. NCBI lineage: Eukaryota > Metazoa > Arthropoda > Insecta > Trichoptera > Limnephilidae > Limnephilus > Limnephilus auricula. The sequence continues at coordinate 9,808,376 of OX638401.1, forward strand.
TGAAGTTCATCTTGGAAAATGCTGCTTCACAAACATTATGTTGAGAAGTTTCAAGGCAATTTTTTTTTAAATTCTGTATAATTATTAGCACAAACAAATTTTATCCAAAACTCTTGACGAGAAACTTCCTGTTTTTGGTGTTTTAAAACTGTACTTTCTTGGAAAACGATAATTTCCATCTGGAGAGCTGCTTTATTACTCCCGAAAATATTTGCAGCTTCATTGCTCCATTCATCACCAGGATGCATAGAGTAAATGTTACTGTCGACGAAATTAAAAAAAAAATTAAAAACGATAATCACGGGAAACAACTTAGAAAATGTATTTTTATATCCCCAGTGAGAGAAGAGGGTTTAAAGAAATCCGGATTTCGCTTTATATCCATTTAAGTGACACAAAAACCAGATCACTGAAGAAAAACATAAAAGCTTTAACGAGAATTCTATAAATCTTCAAATCAGAAAAGCTCTCTAAAGCACGGTGTACTGGGTGTACCAGTGTTACGTAGCTCGAAGCGAACTTTTAAAAGCACCTGCTCGACACCCACTAAGGCTCACTACATAAAACCCAAGCCTCAGATTATTCTGAACCATTATAACGGACTATTTTTGGAATGACAAACGCTTTAGAATTGACTAAACTGATTCGGAATAGGGAGAACAACTTCGGGTATTTTTAAGATAACATTTTGTTTATCTTACCAGTTTTTAATTATACTTACTTATAGGTACTGTTCAATGTCAATTGTTTTCATTATATCTATTATTCAGTGGCGGCTCGTGACTTTTTGTGTGCTAGAGTGCTAATGTTTATAAAAAATGTCGTTATTAGTGTGATTTTTTTTTTAGAAAAATTCGGTTTTTGTATGAAGATCTTCTAAAAAAAAAATCGTTTTCGGCTATAATAACATCATTATTGCCATTTTTTAATTTTAACATTGTGTCCCACCTGTCTCTAAAATGTTTTCTTCTTCTAGAATTGAAGAATTATTACTATGATTTAACTTTTATGTGAAACGTAAAGCTTCTAATTTTTTAACTAACTTTAAGAGTCGCAAAACATAGGAATATTTTCCACATTGTTATGATTCAGACTTCCACACCTACGCTAGAACATTCATGCAATAGAAACTTATCATCAGGAAACAAAAAATATTCTTAGTATAAAGTATAATCCTGCTCATAAAAAACGGATTTAGGCATGTTCATTGTCTCATTGTAACCTAAAACAAAATAAACAGACGTGTGAAAGAGTCTCGATGTAATATTTTTTATTACACTGAGTCATTGCCTCGAGTAACGTAAAATGTAGCGACGATAAATTATTGTGTCTAAAAAATATTTCCAGAAAAAAGCGAAGTATAATATTTCCGCGGAAAGCGTTGAATATCGACGAAAAAGTGAACACGAAATTGAGACTTTATTGCGGTGTTAATGTTTTTTGCATGAGCCTATATTATAATCTACCAACAGGTCTGCTGATGTATCGATGTACGAGTAGGTATGGCCCGCCACGAATAGCAATAAGCAGAAATAAGCTGGAAAAGGCGGAAGAGGTGGAGAACAAGTGAAAGTAAAAAATAAACCTTACCGGCTCAATGACTGCTGTAAGGAAAATAGGTACACAGGTCATAACGTCGGTCGTTGCATATAAAATATGAACCATGTGAGACTGAGTACATTCTGAGAAAATCGATAAAAACTGTTTAAAAAAATAACGAAACGGAAAATAACAATTCTATTTATGGACAAGGTAGGAAAAATATATTTCGTTCATTAGAAGAATATATTTATGGCAAACATTAATTAATTTATGCCAGAAAATTGAATTTTAACGCGTTTTTCTCACATGCTTCATATGCTTTGCACAGTTTTTCTCACATGGTTCATATTCTATAAAATGATGTTAATATCATGTACATACCAAGGCAATTGAATTGTGTAGTGGTATGCAGAGGATATGATTTTTTTATTATGTACTATTTTGATTGTCCTCACATGGTTTATTTTCTATCGCCTTAAATATTTGATATTTTTTCATGGCTCATATTGTAGAAGATGGAGAAAAAAAAGAAAAATTACTGTATAGTTAACTCATTTTCGTAAAAATCGTCACATTGTTCATATTAAATATGTAACGACGACAATAGTGTACGATTTAGTACATAATTTACTATAGTAGTATATGGGCTCTCGAATTGTGCCTAAGGTAACCAAAGGTAGATTTACGAAGTCTAGGTTTTTAGAAGTTCTTCAGATAAAAATTAGCCGTCAGTCTGGAAGGACGTTTGTCCTTAGTAATATTATTATGATCACTATGCTACAATAAATAGTCACTGTGTTATAAAGAATCTAAGTCCTTAAAACAAGCATCCTATAGTTTATAAGGATAATAAATACTGGAGAATACAGGTCGCAGTATTTACCATACGAAGATATTCTCTAAAGAGAATCTAAAGGACATTACAACCTAGATCCTAAATTCAGTAAACATCAACGGTAAAGGTGCAGTGTAGTATTGAAATGTTACTCTTTCATTACTTTTATACGAATTAATGTTAAATTATTAATCATAGTCAGTGCAGCCAGTCCGAAAAACTACGGCACACGGGTTGTTTCACAGATGTAACGTTCTCATTAAATGGCCACTCGGCGCCATTTTGCTTAGTTGATAGTTCAAAGGTCCCCGTTAAACGTCGATTCTTAGGTGCGTTTCAGATTTTGAACAAATTGTGACCAGCAGACGAGGATATTTATCGTGTTAAGCTTCTCAGCTTATTACAATTTGAAAAGAAGCTAAAACGCACCTACATAGAGCCGGTGTTTAACGGGGACCTTTCAAATGTAAAAAAAAAAACAAAATGGCGCTGAATGGCCATTTGAGGACAATGGTACATATGAATTTCTGCGAATCAATTGGGCCTGAATGCACGGAGAAAAATGTTATTCCAAAATACGATCATTTTATTCGTAAAACGGTTAAAAACGGGACTGAAGTTTTTACGAACAAATTAACAGAGTTTCAATGTTTTTTGGCGGGAAAATGTAAAAATAATTTGTTGGTATACGTACGAAAATTACGTATACAAAATTATTCTTACATGTTCCCGCCAATAAACATTGAAACCCCGTTAATTTGTTCGTAAGAACTTCAGTCCGGATTTTTAACCGTTTTTAAGAATAAAATGATGGTATTTTAGAATAACATTTTTCTGCGTGTGTACCGCTGAATAATAATTATACTCGTTGCTGGAATCCCAGTATAGATTTTGTAGATACGAAAAATATAAGGATTTAAAAAAAACAGTTCGTTCATTAGTTCCTCCTATTTCAAATGAAAATATTTAGTACAATTTATCTTTAACTACGCAAAATTTGAAATCATTTTCGTGCACAAAAAAGTTCAAGGACTTGCTTCCCGGGATGGATTTCGGCTGTCGGTAGAATTTTTTTCCGCTGTATTATTTGAATGGAAAGCTGAAAGCTTCGCCACTCTTGCATTTGTAAAGGGCACTTGATTGGCCTCCACGCGCGGGTCTACGCTACACTCGTAATACTAGGCAATAAGGTAAGTAATGAAGGCATAATAGTATTATTTATTTATATTATACGCCAATACGGACTTTTACAAACATGTTATGTATATAATAATAATTTTGTGGAACATTATACTAGACGTAAAAGTTTGTTAATTGTTTATTTTTATTGTTTATTTATTGAATCTATATCATAAGGTTTACATTTTTTTTTTGGCCTTGCCTGTCTCACTAGGAACTCCTGTGTCGAGACAGACTAGTTTACAAATATTTTCTAATTATAATATGAAGTACATTTTTCAATAAAGCAAAAATATTTGACAAAATTTTCAGGTTGGTAGGTAGTGGTAACAATAATGAGATATACGATTATATTTGGGTGAGGTGACTAATTATTGCACGACCTTTTTCGATGATCCATTGTTTGATCAGGATTTTGTATTTTTTAATATTATTCGATTGTCTTGTTTTGTCAGGTAGGTTATTAATGAAATTATAAAATACATGGAGAAAAATGTTATTCTAAAATACGATCATTTTATTCGTAAAAACGGTTAAAAACGGAACTGAAGTTCTTACGAACAAATTAACAGTGTTTCAATGTTTTTTGGCGGGAAAATGTAAGAATAATTTGTTGGTATACGTACGAAATTACGTATACCAACAAATTATTCTTAAATGTTCCCGCCAATAAACATTGAAACCCTATTAATTTGTTCGTAAGAACTTCAGTCCCGTTTTTACAAATAAAATGATCGTATTTTAGAAAAACATTTTTCTCAGTGTAGTAGTACCTGCACACTGGAAAAGATAAATAAAAACTAACATTAATATTTATTTATGGGATAGATTAGGTATTATATAGCCTTATTGTATCTAAATTATGGAATACTAGTGTGTGTTAGTAAGAGCGTGTAATATTCGAAAGATCTAGGAACTAGGAATCTACGTACGATAAAGATGATTAGTTCGACCCCAGTGTAAAAATATTTTTTGACGAGTGTTGCGACTGTGACGACGATATTTTTCGATTTTCGCCAAACAGACGTTTTGACATTTTGTACTATTCAAGAATGACACGGCAGCCGGCAGGTTGCTTACCAATAATTTATATATTCTTAAAGTGAATATGGATATTGTGAGGTTTCCTCAAGGGATATATAATTTTTGGGGACGCGGTGCGGAGGGCCAGCTTAAGAAAAGGAAGATGAAAACCTGGGTTTTAAAGAGACCCATGTTCAAGATTCTAGAAGAGATTAAACAGGAAATCTTAAATAAGCAAAGATTTTAAGTATAAGAAAGACATATAAAAACAAACCATTTTCACGATGAAAATATCAGAGTAGCCTCAAAGATATCATCACTTTACAGGTATAGTAAGGTAGATTGTTTATTTATTTAGGAAAATCAACAGATTATTTACATCTATTACAAATATAGTAATAAGGATATGTAGCAGAAGAATAGAGTCTCATCGCGATGCTGCTTCAAGAACAGCTGTATAATCCATATAGTACACACCATTACGCATACATGCGCGCAACGCCCACGGAGACTCTGCGCAAAAATAACTGTCTTTAAATTAGCTCCAAGGCCAAGATCAAGTTTACGGTCGAGGTTGTTCTAATTTACTGATTATGTAAGAAATGGGCTACACGCACCCAAACTAGAGCAGTAACGCGCCCAAGTAAAAGGGAAAGATCCAAATAATGTCTGCAAAAAAATGCAATCATTTATTAATGGATTTTGATATAAGCCATCGATTTATCAGATTGTAAAAAAGGTAGAAAATTTTACACACATCTCAAAAGTGAGAGCAGCATCGCGCATACGTAAAAGGGGAATGACTAAAACAATGTCTGTAAAATACACAGCAATCAACTACTTGAACATTTTAATATAAGCCATCGATTATAAGCTTGAAAAGGTGAAGAAATATATTTTTTATATATTAAAACAGTTTTTCACGGTCGGATGGATATCAAATAAGGGTAGTAAAAGCAATACGTAAATGGGGACAAGTAACTGTTCTAATGTATTTTAAATATTTGATACATTCCGATAATAAGCCGTCGATTTATCGAAAAAAGCGTGTTTGAAAAAATATCAGCATGAAAGCTTAGAATAGTTTTTTCAGCGGCCGAATTTTTTGCACAATTTTGGCAAGGAGCAGTGTGTTGTTTGTAATGTGCCTAATGGCGAAAACATATCCGTTCAGTTAAAGATAGAAAAAAGCGAGAGTACCATTTTTAGTGATGAACACATCCGACATACCTATTAATTTCGAAATAATCAATTATTTTTTCAAAAGTTTTTATCTCAAGGGAAAGTTTTGTTGGAAACAAAAAACCATTTGATTATAGCCATCATTAATATTTTTATTAAATATGAAATCAGATGGATGTTGTGGGTTACTGAATAAAAAAATATACTTCGGTGTTTTAAGAACTACGAAAAACGCCACTACAACTAAAGACAATAAGTGGGTTAAAATTACTTAATATTACTGTTTTACAATATGTGAAACATAATTTAATTAAAAAAGCGATGACAATAGTTAAATCGACAGGCGAAAATTTTAACAGGCATAAGAAAATACTTTATACCTTATAGTTAAGATAAAGTAAAAATTGTCAGGTCGATTTGGGAGGCAGGTATGGGTACCGCCACCACGGGAATAATTTATTAAATAAATAACACATTTTCTTTGACCACTGTTTGACGTTTGGTGACTTTGAAGGGATGTCCGGGTTCATGAGGTGAAGTTTGCCCAGATTTTGGCGGCGGATGTCCCTATCCACAAACTGCGTGGCTGGCCGGATTGGGAGACTGGTTGAGGAAGACTTATTGACATCTCCAGCCGGACTATCCCAACCCATCGTCATGCATTTTAGTGGAAGGGATGGACTTACACGTCCGCCTCTCCCGGAGAGACTAGATAGTTTCTTACCCATTCATACATTATTCCTTTCCAGAACTTCCTGACCTTTCTTTCCTTATAAAGACCCTCCACACATTATTACACAGACTATTTTACACACGACAGCATTCTCAAAGATGACATAGGCCCTGAGGGAAATTATTTTCCTCGTGGCTTTCTGTGTGGAGTTTGTAAAAAAAAAATAAAAAAAATAACGTACTATACACGAAGAAAAATGTTATTCGAAAAAACGATCATCTTAATAGTAAAAACGGTTAAAAACGGGACTGAAGTTCTTACGAACAAATTAACAGGGTTTCAATGTTTATTGGCGGGAACATGTAAGAATAATTTGTTTATTTACGTAATTTTGTACGCATACCAACAAATTATTCTTACATTTTCCCGCCAATAAACATTGAAACACTGTTAATTTGTTCGTAAGAACTTCAGTCCCGTTTTTAACCGTTTTTACTATTAAAATGATCGTTTTTTCGAACCACATTTTTCTTCGTATAAATTGAACCCAATTCTCTGCTAATGAAATAACCTCTAAAACAATAAAAAAGGGGTAGGAAATTTAAAAAAAATACTGTCTGTCAATCTCTGTATTCAGCATTAATGAAGAAACAAAAAGGAAAAAGCTTATTTAATAAAATATTTTATTTGTTTCATCGGTCAGTGACCCTGCCTAAAACTAGGTATTACAAACTCTCGTTACTAAGGTAGGTACTAGGAACAAGATATAATATGTACGAGTGTCGAGTATAGCTACATAAGTTCCCAGCACTCCAGCCATACAAATCAAATAAAGCACCCACACAGAGTCATTGTAGATTAAATTATAGTAGGAAGATATAATTACTACTAACAAGGGTTTGACAAAATTAAAATCGTTCCTATGCGGAGGAACATAAAATATAACTCAACATTATTGTTACTTAGACAGGGGTTAATTAATTTTCGGAAGGTTCTACCATTATTACGTAGAAATGTTATTATAAAAGGTAACGTGATAGCTTAACACCTAATACGCTTTAGCAGAAGATTATAATTTGTACCAGTGTTAACCTTGTAATTAATGTAGTCTACAGTTTACATGAATAAATAAATAAATGAAGCATCTATAAAACCATCCATGAATCTATCATATTATTTATGTCGGTATTTCTTGGAAGCTTTTCACCGCTCAATACAGTTGTAATGAGTTCTGTGATTTTGACATCTTTCAAAAGAAAGGTCTTATAATAAATACACTTTTGCGTATTTTTCTTGCATTATAATATTATTTAAGTATTTTATTTCTATTTTCTTTGAAATGTCTGTTTTATCATTCAGTCTTATTTTTGTTACGGTTTACATATTACATTTTATGATTTCTAAATATTGTTTTTAATTTTGTGTATACATTCACTTTTCTGGTCATAACATTGTAATACAGCCTATATATGACTATTTGATACGTCATTTTAAATTTACCTAGTATGATGGTCGTGATTATACAAATGAATATTGTAATGTGAAATTTTATGATATAATTTTTATTTAACCAGTCGAACACTTTTTGCCACATTATGGCACTATTTCCAAAGCCTCGGATTGCTTTGTTGCCACAATGTGGCAAATTTTCCCTAGATTCGTAAAAAAATTTCACGAACACAATTTCTGGCGAATATTTTTTTACATTACTCATTTCAACTCTTGAGAACTTATCAAAATTCAGTTAGATATTTCTATATGTGATCATTAATTAGACTATTTACAAGAAACTTCATAGAAAATATTTAATGTGGACGCAAAATTAAAGTTCCCACGGCAGTTTATAACTATAAAACTCAGAGAATATATCCTTTTATAATGTTTATGATTTTAAAATATTTTTCTTATAAATCCTAAAAATATGGAATAATTATTTAAATATAGGTGAATTCATTGGCTATAAAGCACTATTCGGTTTATGTCTCCGTATTAAAATGCGGAGGTATGATTTTAAGTATGATACAAAAATATCGGAAGCAATCCGAGAAAAAGTTTTAAATTGCACTGTCGCTCCAGTGGTTAAATACTGTAATCGCGTAGGTATAGCAAAATATTTTTCATTTATGTCGGGACATGGATGGAACTATAATTCTCATAGTGTCGGGATATAGTTTGCATAGGGGAATCGGTGTTTAAAAAAGTATATCGTGTAAACCGCCCACTGAGATTCTCGGCATCAATAAAAAAGGAAAAAATAAAATTATGTAATACACATCTCGTTATACTAAATTCTCAAGGGTGGGCGTTGTGAAAGGTTTGATATAATATAATACAAGTTATCAATGCAAAATGAATGCGCAAAAAATGAAGTCAAGCGTATTCGCATGTGTAGGTAAAATCATCAAATGTCAAATAATAATGATCACGATGTCGAATGGTCCTGTTTCATTCTAAAAATTGAGAAAATTCATTTCGATGGTAACATATTTATTTACATGTAGCAGAACATAGCCGTACAAAAATATAATAATGAATACAACCATTAGAGGAAATATTATACTTTTCCCCTTATATACTGCGAAATGTAATGAATACCAAATGCGGAAACTTTCTCGATTTACAACAAATAATAATATTTAAGTTGCACTCGGAAACAAACTAAAGAACCCCCCAACAATTCATTTGTGTAAAATTAACATATTAATGGGACTTGAAATTATTATATTCAAACGTTCCGAGATCCGCCGATGCGAGAGTGAAATGGACTGCCTATCTATAAATGGAGAGAATTGCCGAATTTCAGGCTTTGAGAGGAGGAGAGAGAAATGGCAGGGGATTAAAGAACGGGAAGTAGGAAGAAGTACAAGTAGAAGTAGGAGGAAAGAAAACACGAAGAGCAAACTCGGCCAGTGAGATATTATGGAGTTTCCTCGAGCAAGGAATTATGAAAATTATTATTCGAGGTTAGATTAAGTTCTCGCTGGCTCTGAAGTATTTCTTCATTTGTCAATTCACCCTTCCGACTTCCAAATATTCCATATGGGACGGGTCTAATTACATTATTTAAATCCACCGACCGGGAGGAAAATTATTTCAAGACTTCTTGCTTAATTTGAAGTAGAAACGAAGGGGTAATCCATAATGCGGCCAAATTACATTTTGTATTCGATGTTTAGCCTTGGACAGGCAGCCTTACTAAGTAACATTTGTGTTTTTTAGTAGAATATTTATTTAAAAAAACACTTTATTGAAAAAAATATTTATTTTAGATTAAGTACCCTGAATTCTCTCTTTTTTTAAAAGTATATGTTTTTAATAAAATGAAAGAAACATTGCCTGATACAAATAAACTGGCACTAGCCATTGAAAATTTTCGATTACCATCATTAAAGAGGAGAATGTTGCTTTTGCAATGATGACAATGATGATTTTGCAAGGATCGGACCCAAGACGTGTGACGCCGCGGTGAACCGTTTTATCAAATCACGTAACAGGAATCAATATTTCCACGTCGAGAACAAATTGAATCCTAGCAAAAGGTAAAGAACATTTCCCGATAAAATTAATGAAGTTGTCCTAGTGGGGTTGGTAATTGACTTAATAAATTAACTCTAAATATATAATTTTCCGAACTAGGCGGACTCTGCGAAGGCACAAATACGTTTTGTAATTAAAATTTCCCTTGAAAATCTAGGGGCTGGGTTCGCCCCGGGCGAGAGGCGGAATACGACAGAAATAATAATGACTGCTTCCAACAATATCGAGATTTGCCTGCATTGAATCAGATTGGCTGGCGCTAATAAAAATATTGGCCAAATAATAGAAGCTAGCAGTCCACAATGGGGTGCTGATACCAATTATGATATATGGCAGATAGGCATGGAACTGGCAGAAGAAGGATGAAATTACGCAGAATGCTGTAAAATGAGATCTTAAAAACCAATTATGATAGTGTGAAAATGTGGAGATCCGGAAATGCAAGGTGTAAGCGTAATGCACAAGGTTAAGAAAGGGAGGATTTGATTGTTTGGTCCTATAGAGCGGATGAACGAAGAAAGAAGTGTAAGGAGAATATAAATATCGCATATGCGAATGCAAAGAATATCTAAGTCAGGGACGCCCAAGAAAGACATGGCGATGGCACGATCAAATACTTTGATTTTTTTTTATTTAATACAGGAGACACATATTTATACATCTGTAAAATGTTTTAATTGAACAATGAAGAGAAATTCCCATTCTAGGACAATCTAGTTAGGGGACATACATTAATTACGTGAGCAGTTTTTGAAAAAATTTAGACCCTTCCCCCCCCTTGGTGAAATAAAGTGAGATTTAGTGGGACCCCCCCCCCCTCTCACGTGAGATTTTTTTTAACTCTCAAAATAAATATTTTTCATAATAGCAATTTTTTCAGCGGGCAAAATGTGACACTTCAAAAGAAGTGAAACAATTTATTATCTCTATAATAATATATACTCTTTTAAAGTTGACGTGAGATTTTTAAGGAACCCCCCCTCCCCACCGATATAATGAGTTTTGGTGAGATTACACTGGCCCCCCCCCTATTTTTTGCTCACGTAATTAATGTATGCCCCCATAAGTTTTAGGTTGAAAATTATAGAGTTTAACCTGCTCTGAATCAGATACTCCGGTTTCATTATCAAATAATAAAATCTGCGGAAGTTTTATGTGTTGTGATATTAATTATTCAGGTTTTAATTCGTCAACTCCCACGCGCCGCAGTCACAGACACGCGAGATGGATATTTTGCCACATTAAAACACTTTTTAGGTTGTTATTAATATCTAATGAAATGAAATTTCATACACGAGATCTGATAAAATAAATTAAAAACTCATTTTATGTCTCCGCGCCGAAATGACAGCAGAATTTTATTAATCCAATCTATCTAAAACTTTCCGTAAGAACACAATTTGGTAAGATGTGTATTTTATGAAAGGAACAATTTTAAAAGAAGCCGTTTAATTAGAATAGATTTTCAAAATGTTTTTTCTGAAAAAATGATCTCAGTAAATACGCATAGATTTGAATTATAGACGCCACGTTTTTTTTTTAAAGTCGGCTGTCAAAATATTAACGTTAGCGTTTTTTCAAAGGTTTTTTGTTGTTGTTTATTTTATGATATGAAGCGATCTAAAAGGAAAAACCTAGGTATAGTGAAGCAGGAAGCAAGCGAAAAACCTAAAAAAAGGCTTTGAAATACTAGTCTCAGCAAGAGATAGTCATCGTTCTAGTATCATCTGATTTTTTAGTTTTCAAACAAGACACGTGAGAAGGAAGGAGAAAAACGTCGATGACGTCAATACGAACTCTCGTTGGGACTAGTATAGTTACAGAATTAAGACAAATTACCACCAGTTTAAGTTATGTTGTCAGCTTTTGGGATTGTATTTACTTGTATCCTCTAAAATATTAAATGATGTAGTTGATATTCCAGCAATGCTTGCATTGATTAGCTTTCAGATTTACGTAATACCAAAAGTCTGGATTTATTTCAGTGTAGATATTCTGGGACTAACTACCATATGTATTCCTCTTTGTCCAGGATATTAACGGAGGAAAATTATGATACCAATTCAGTGGATATCTTCAAATATCGTCACTGAAGCAGTTTAGTTATGTACAATAAATACAGTAATATTTTTCATATCCATTCGTAAAAAACCCTAAAAAGGGCGTTAATAAATAAATAAATAAAATGTATGTGTTTGCAGGTACGATGTCACCAACAATAAAGCAGTGAGACTCCGTTCTGACTAGGCGTGTAAGTTAGTCGAGTAGCGAGTAACTCGCCGCTTGACTGACCAAAATGCTCCGACTTTACTACGACTTATTACTCGTAAATGTATGGTATTCGGGCACGTTTAGTTAAAAAATACTCGCTACTCGACTAAAATACTAGCCTAGTCTGTACGGGTCATAAGCACTGCCTAACTAACATAACTCAACCTAATATAAGCTTTTAAAAAGGTGTCCAAATACCTAGCAAGTAATACTACATACCCACGAAAAGTTTGCGATATGTTTCACAGTGTCATAATTTATTAATACCGGCACATTTTAATGAGGAACGTAATGCTCCATTACTGCACGTAATAACAGTTCCGGAGGGGGTCATTCCCATAAACCCACCGCAAAAATAATATGCAAAGATGTAAATTAGGGAACGGAGTCACTTCATTATGAAACAAAATATATTTAAGCGGATAAGACAGTATATAATTAAAGCTTTTCGTATGAACCCGTTACGCCAAGGATGGGGTGCTTCCATATTGCGCAAAGGGTGTAATTTAATATGATGCCGAATATAATCCCGGGCAGGACATTTGGGAGGGCCGGTTGGAACCGGTTCCAGGAACCGGAACGTTCCGGTGTTGTTTTGCCCCCGCGCTGCTTACAGTTTCAGCCACTGAACAACTAATCCCCGGAAGTGTGATCTATACCGGTTTGAAAGAAAACTGCTGTCGCCAATTTGCGAATAAGATATTTCGAGTTGTATGCCCCAAACGGGCCAATGCAATTGACCGTCTGCTGAAGAAATAAATATTTATGAACATGGTTAACATTTTAGATGAAGCCATAAGGTCTTCCTAGTGTGCTTTATATGCCCTCGAATGTAGGTAATAGGCATAAAATTCGCTTAGCAAACGTAAGCTATAACGTAAACGTAAACTTGTATGCGTTCTTATATTTAATCAATAAATGTTCTAATAAAAAAAAATATATAAATTAGTTATTAACGATAATATTTTTTAATAAATTAATTAACAATTTTATTTTAATTCTACTTAATGGACACGGTAGAAAAAGCTTCAATTTATCCAAAGCACATGTTTTGTATTTATAATGTAAACCGATTCGTAGTAAAGATTATACTAAAAGTGATTCAGCATTAAACTTCGACTTAAATTCTGCATTAAGGATGGAAAAAAACGGCGGGAATTTTAGAGGGTCCAATGGGCTGCCCCAAGGCAAAGTTGGGGAAACAACTCCAGAGGCTGTGCGAGAGGCTGGGCTTGTAATGGAAGGCCACTGATTTAACCTAGGGCAGGGACGCCTGGAGGCGCCTAGTCGAAGCGGTGGGTTCCCGACCCGGATAGGACAAGGAGAAGAAGATGTAAATGCTGGATCAACTTCGGCAGGAATAGATAAGGAAAGATCGAGCTTACTTCGATCAGACGCGCCCACACCACAACTCTATGTGTTTATGTCTTTACAGTGCTTTCAACAAAAATGTGACAGTGGCACAGTGTCGGTTCATCCTGTTTCTTCATTGTTACGTAAAACGTCCCACGGTATTGATTGGAATATGTACGACAACACATATCGCAGAAAATAAACGATAATGATGGTTTGGATACCTAAATAAAATAAAAGACAATGTTAAAATTGCGCAGGGAGAATTATTTGTAACCATGGAAATGCAATAACAAGCCCCTTTCTGTCTGGAATTTCAGCTCGCAACTCCATTTCTATCTCGTTGAGATAAATACTCGTATACGATTAAATTAAATTATTTGTTAACAAATAATACAAGACGGCAAGACTCCAACTTGGTTTGTACCATATTATCTATTCGGTTTAGGGTAAATCCGGTGTACCTACTAACACAAAATATAATTAAGTGTCCCGAAAGGGTGTGCAGAGAGGATGTACCGCAAGTATACAACATTTTCGCATTCAAATGTATCAAGGATAAAACTACTTGTCTACGTTCCGTAATATATACACCACCCGGAGAAAAATGTTATTCGAAAAAACGATCATTTTAATAGTAAAAACGGTTGGACTGAAGTTCTTACGAACAAATTAACAGTGTTTCAATGTTTATTGGCGGGAACATGTAATAATAATTTGTTTTATGATCTATTATCATGAAATTGCGTATACCAACAAATTATTCTTACATGTTCCCACCAATAAACATTGAAACCCTGTTAATTTGTTCGTAAGAACTTCAGTCCCGTTTTTACTATTAAAATGATCGTTTTTTAGAATAACATTTTTCTCCGTGGCAGAGTATTAGTACAAAAATCGACACTGTAAATAAATTCGTTTGATATTCATACCAACTTAATTATAACAAATTAGGTAAATAATGCACAAAAAAGATTATATCTATTATAATTTCGGGGGCCAACTGTTGGAACACCGTTTTTTCAGCAAATAAAAATTCATACGAAAGGCTATAAATTACATTATCACATTGATTAACAATAGGCAAGCAAGGAAGTAACATTTAACAATAATACCAAGATAGAAATTTTAAAAAGAGAGAATTAAGTGTTTTGTGGCATTAAATATGAAAAAGAACGCCTTTTTTCTTCCCGATTGTAAAGTAGATACATACTTAAGGGGATACCCGGCGGTGATTTTTCCATACAAACGTATTCCCTATTTATCTCTCTGGATTTTAACCCTAGAGAAAATATTGTTTCTACATAAAATAGATATCAACTACTAGCGTGTCGGTACTTTTTGTTTTTTTACCTTCCAAAAATCAATAAAATTGGCTGGTTTAAACGCCGTCAAAAGATGTTCAGTATACAAACTAGACAATGTTTTTTTTAAAAAAGCAAAACGTACAGACATAGAATAGTTTTTTCTTATGTAGTTAGTAAAAAAAAATTGAAAATCAGTCCACTTTTGGAGGAGAAAAGCGGGGAATACAAAACCTTGATTTTAGTTAGGTATTAGTAGCCCGAGGTGCATTGTCCCTTTCGCTCAATATCCGGTGGAGTAAGAGCAACAGTGACAGCAACAATTTAGTAAAATCTATTTTTCAAATTTCATCTTAAGATGTTAAACGGTCCAATTCACAAAGCATTGCGGGTTACAAATCAAGATTAAAAGATTAACAGAGATGAACATAATATTTTTTATCGAAAAGATCAATCTTTTCAAGCGAAAAATCACAAACAAAACCAGAAATCAGAGAGTTCGCATTAAATTTTGCAAAATAATTACACGGTGATTTGGAAAAGACGGAATATTTAAAAAACGACAATGAAAATAAAGCGAAAATGCGGAAACTTTCTCGACGATAACTAAGTAATAGCTAAGTTGCATTTGGATACAAAATAAAAACGACTAACTTATTTATGTAAAATTGACAATAGGTTTTTTGTACATTCCTCAGGGCTTAGGGTGGAAAGTCTTTTTAAGGAAAGGAAGGAGAGGAAGTTCTGGGAAGGAAAAATATATGAGGGTGGGTAGGCATCTAGGGGTCAGTGTATTCAAGAGTGACGTGATGTATGAATCCATCCCTCCCACCGTGTTGCAAGACGTTTAGACGCATTTGCCGCCAAGACCTGAACATATCTCATCCGCTGAACCCCGTCACCCCATCTAAGACACAAAAAATAGCGAAACACTCGGGGCAACATATGGCAGAGGTATTAGTTATCCAATAAATGGTTCCTGGGATAGCGGTACCCACACCCGCCTCCCAAATTAGTGATGGGACTTGAGATTATTATATTAAAATATTCCTGCTGATGTGAGAATTGCAAAATAATCACACGTTGGTGTGGAATATTTTTTGGTAAAAAACTTGACCGTGAAAAAAGAATGGAGCGCATTAAGGGATTTCTTCACCGCAGTAATCGGATATTGGGCAACCTTACAGCTTTTGCGATGACGATGTCCGCCCAAAATTGTGTGGGTTTATAGATTATGTACAGGCTTTACAAGGGACATTCTTTCTTCGGGGGTGTCCGGCGGGTCGAACCGTCAACAGTTCAATGGCGCTTGTAAGTGTTCGGAGATGGCCGGGCTATACAGGACCAGGCAGATTGGAGCAAAGGGCTTACAAATCGCGAACTGGTGCTAAGTAACGGTTCCACGGTGGGCGTCACACCTCATGGAGTTAGTAGTAAAGAAACTGATGTGCGTTCGTTATTGTTGTGTTAATTTACGTAATTATGGAACTAAATAGTTGCTTACATGATTTTTCGAGTACATGAGAGAGGCGAAGAGATATTTAAGAGGGTATTACCAGAGAATACCGGAAATTAGTCCTTTTTAAATCAAATTCTAGACAAATTGACTCTTTTTTACAAAAAAACATAAATTGATTTTGAAAGTCCTAACTAGACTAGGCTTTTCTATCGCCGCTCGCGGTCGCGTCGAACCTAAAACACGAATGATCTATCGTCATAGATGGTACTCTTATGTGTGGTCGATGAGAGGAAACAATGTGGCTTTGCGAACACTTCGATAGTTTATACGCATAGCCTTAGGGTTTTACTAATAAAATTGTTTTAAATCTTACACAACTAATAAACCGAAATTGAAAAATTGGGCAAATCTTAAAAGATATTTATCAATAAGATGGTTATTATATAAAAGCTGCGTATAAAGCAGGCAATAGGTAACGGCGAAAGGTAAAGGCTCATGCCAAATTTTATAACTATGTATATTAATATGAAATTCAAGCAATTAGACCAGCTAGACAATAAGTGGTATCATCACCTACTCAAATGGCAAATATCCCTTTATCAATGTATATTTCTGCAGAGTGTAGATACCTACTTTAAATATTTCCAGTAAAATAAATCAAAATTTTAACAACTTATTACAAACAGACAATAATGCTAGTAATAATGCACCAAACGAATTGAAATTTAGGTAACCGAACAACGAAAATGGGAAAGTCTTAAAATATACACAAACAAAATTCATTTTTAATTTTCCTCTGAATTGAAATTTAGGTAACCGAACAACGAAAATGGGAAAGTCTTAAAATGTACACAAACAAAATTCATTTTTAATTTTCCTCTGAATTGAAATTTAGGTAACCGAACAACAAAAATGGGAAAGTCTTAAAATATACAAAAACAAAATTCATTTTTAATTTTCCTCTGAACAGGCTCAGCCTAGTGAGGTGGCATATACCTAAAAAAAAATGCACTTACCTAAATGTATTTTTTGGTTAATAAATAATATTAAAAAAATACAATAGCATAATATTGCAATATGAATGTTTATATTACAACATAAATGTGCAATGTGCAGCGGTACCTATTGCAAAGCTAGAATATCTCTAAAATTTGGAAGTACCTACTTCGCGAAAATTATTCAAGCTAAAATAATTTAAACTTCGGCAGCTATTCTAGATTTTTTTATTTAAAAAATATAAAGAGTTCCGATTCTTAACACGCTCTCTGGGAAAAGCGGCGCGCGAAACAATTTATACTCCTGTGCTGAATATCAGATTAAGCAAAACACGTTTGCCATGAAAATAATTAAAGTCTTGGACAGAAATAAGGTTTTTTGTATTCACGGGGTATATTATTCAGGGCTCTCCAGGGGCGCCCGAAGTTGGGCTATAGGACTGTAGTACCGGACACAGTGGGTAGAGGGCTAGCGGGCTACCGAGCTCTAGGTAGGGCGGATAACCCGCCCGGGGAAGTCTGCCCGGAGACAACATTTAAAACAAAGCCGCTGCCATATCTCGCTTTATTCATACGGACTATTGAATTATATCTTTCCCACACTCCCTTATGTGCCGGCGTTTATTTTCTAAATAAAAAGGTTTCCCGAAAGAGGCAACCCGCCCAGGAGGGGTGGAAGGAAGGGTAAATAAAATAAATCCCAATTGTCACTCATGCGAACGTAGATAGAACGTAGTACGCCAGAAATTTGGCCGCGCGGCCGCGGAATGTGCGCGCATAGTTGGACCGAAATAATAACTGAGAACCATCGGATCGTATAGGAATCGAACAGCCTAGCGGTTTATCCCTCTCAACCTTATTTTACATAAGAAAGCGGTATACACACACACACGCACTCTCCCGCATAACACTAACACACACACACACCCCGGTTTGACCTTTCTCGGGTAAAATATTTCCGTCAGGATGTTTTACGGCTCCATTTCATTTCCAGAATTCAATACGCCTCACAAAGGACGTACATGCGGAGATGTGGAGGAGGGACGTTATTCCATACTTTCTCCCGTGGCGTCTTTTGTCATCGTCTGATTAAATGTTACAAAGGGGAAATCTGGGATGGAAAGACTTCGCACACTTTATGTCAAAACGCTTATCAAATATCATCTGCCGGGGAGTGCTTACTTATCGACTAACAGACAGACTGACAGACAGAAGCAGACACCAAAAGAATCAACCTAGAACCTCTCAGAAGATAACAAATACAGAAATATATTTTTTTCGATATATTTAATTTATCATCTTTATGTTTCGCTCGTATCATAATAATAATAAGAATAAAATATGTTATGAATTAAAAGAAAAACCAATTCTTTCCCAACGTAAAAAGGAAATTGGATTAAAAGACGAAATGAAAAACGAGTTCCTAGGCGAGTTCAAATAGAAAAGGTAAAAACAGAACAGTCCATTGTATTTTGTTAATCTACGTGATATTAAGTACGTGGGATGTTCATTTCGGGCAGACGGCACGTCGTCCAAAAGACACGGCAATGTTGGAAAAGTAATGAGTTTTCGTACCGCACGGTGTACGCAACCGCCGCTCCGTGCTCCGTGCCTTCAATTGAGCATTAATCAATGCGAAATGGCGTGCGGAGAACACACATTAACCGCACGTGGATAGCCCGATGTGTCACGTCACTGACTCCCACTGGGCTCATCCTTCATCTCACTTCCTACCCTTCTTTCCCTACCACACACCACACCGCTCCTATCATGCAAGCAACCTGCCAACCCTCGCATCTTGCTATTCCAAGGAGCGATGCGGCTAATCTGATTTCCGAAACATGACATCGCATCAATGCTTGATTAGCCAACACTTTAACAGAAATAATACAACTAATGCCACGTGAGGACTTATAACCTATTTCTCTTAGGCTGCTGGATGAATTAATTCTTGAATGATTAAATGTCTAAATGAATGGGGAGACATTTCAAGAATCCGATGAAAGGAAAACGCCTTGAAAGGGCCAAAGGCCGAAATCTTTTAACCTTAAATACAAGAGGACTAAAACCTTTCCGGAATCTCTCAATCATACAAACTTAACTTGAAAGCTGCTTAAATATTTGATGGGAAAAGCGGCAACGTAAAAGAACAACTTCAGTTTGATATCCCATTTGACGATTAATTTATATGTTGAAAGTGAGCCATATCTAACATATAGTACTTAATCATTTATAATACACGCAATATAAAGGAGAGTTAGACTATAGTAAGGAATAAACGGGTGTTTAGATTATAATTTATTTTTTTATTTATTTATTGGCTCGCCAACAGAATATATCACATAATTTACATACATACATGGTTGTAATGATGTTTCTAATTATAGGTGAGCACAACATTCATCTCAATATTCTTTATGTAATTTTGATTGGTTAGTTACAATAGTAATAAATTTAATTACAAATATGTATATAAAAACAAGGAGGATCGAAATTAGTTATTAGGAAGAAAAATGCATACATACTTACAAATATAATGTACATACATATATATATACACATACACATACAAATATATACACAAAAGCATATATGCATATATGTGCACACCGTACGCATATATATATATATGCATACATGTACTTACACTTGGACATATAAATACATTTATTGTGGAGCCAATGCACAAGTAGTAAAAGTATTCGGCGATCTAAACTAGTAGTACGGTGAACAGTTGATCTCGCGTTCAAATAGCATGTCTAATTTTTTCTTATTTAGTCAATCAAAAACCATAATTTCCTCTGAAATCATAAGATTTTCAAGTATGTACTTAAACATGTTCCTATTCAATTATAAATCAAATAATATTTAATGTAATTTTTTTAAAAATTACAAATAAGCAATTATATTATAATTTGTCCAAAGAAACGTCATTATCTCAATGACAATTATATTTTCAAACATTCTTCTGGACCGTCCGTGGTCGAGTGGTAAGACACTCGACTCCCAATCGGAAGGTCGTGGGTTCGAACCCGGCGTGAGCAAATAAATTTTATTTGATTAATTTGTGTTATTTCACAATTAATTAATAAAAATAACATATACTATATTTGCGGCACGTTCCAGAGTGGAAGATATTCTCAGTATCGCCCTGGTGTAAGACCACCATTCAGAATTGAAACGTTGCTTAATAATGGCTTTAGCCGTGATTAGTGACTAGATCTGAATAGCCAGGTACTTCCCCACATTCCTCTTCCCCATCTCCTTCCCTTCCCCACTTACCTTCAGCCTCACAACATACCCCAATTGGGGGTGCCATAGTCTCACTGGCTCCAGACGGGAGCAGTTGGGACTCCTGTGAGGTATTCTCTATAAAAAAAGGCAGGTAGGTACATAACAATATTGAAAAATTTGAATAAGAAACTCCAAATAAACACGACGATTTTACATTTGAAAAAATGTGTTTTACTGAACCATTAAAACGGCCACCATCTTAAAATGGAACGTACACACAAATTTACACTCGTTCAATAAAAGATTCCGATAAAAAAATTAACCTAACGATGAGTCTTTACGTATAGCGCAGAATCTATTTTATAGTTGGTACTGGAATATATTATTATTATTATCCAGTACTCTGAATGCGGCTGCTAAACATAAATCTCTCGGTACACGGGTACATAATTTTACGCTTTGTGTTGTAGGAAGACTACGTGTTGTGTAGGTACACGTTAAGATTAAAGTTTCCTCGCAGCGTAATTTAGATAAATTTAACCGCAATTGGCAGAACTGTTAGGAAACCACGTTCAGCGAAGAGTTTATCCAGTTACACACGCATTCGTTTGTACTTGTAGTACACCATCTAGTACCTGTGTAGTTATTACTGTTATTGTGGCGGGGAGGGTCGCGTGCGGCCGGGATTGTTATTAACTTAATTGTTCCGTCACAATGGAGGTAGCGAGAAAATTAAAATGCGAACAAAAAGATGATAACATCCAATGAGGAATTTGTTGCTAATAAAGATGACACGGGTTGAATTATATCAGCGTTCCTTTGCGTGAATGCCACGATAAAGAGAAACTCTTACCCGTCTCGCTTAGTCTTACAAACAATAAACAACTTACATAATATTATGTTACTTCTACACGTATAAAACAGACATCAATTTATTTGATCACGCATAGGAAAATCATAACCGCAAAGAATGTAATTATTTTACTGCAAGACTAAACGTAGGCACTAATAATATATTCGGTGGTATCTCTCAATAGATATTACAGATTAGAAATGCTTTCCATGTAGATTTGAATGGAAAGCAATGTTGCCTCTACTGTGGTACAATTTTCCAATTTGGGTACATTTATTGGATAACCAACACCTCTGCCATAGGTCACCTCAGATGGTTCGCTATGTGTGGGGACAGGGGTGACCGGTTTCATAGGGTGAGGTTTGTCTTGGTGGTTTAATGTGTTTGATCGAGAGAGACTGGTTGAGGGAGATGTATACCGACTCTCTAGACCCAAAGCTTTGCACCGCAGTAGGAGGGATGGATTTATACGTCTGTCACTCCTGGATCCATTGACAGCCAGATTACTACCCACCCCTAATACCCTTTTCCTTCACAGAACTTCCTTTCCCTAAAAAAGACTGTCCACATATCATCCCCAAAGATGACATAAGCCGTGAGAATTTTTTTTTCCTCAGGGCCTGCTGTGCGGGGCTATTAGAAAACTCACCCTCATCGCATTTTTTGTCCTTCCATTCTATGGCCGGTATATTATTAAAGTGACGCAGGTAATGCTAAATAAGGTATTTGTATCTATTGTTATCGATCTTTTTAAAAAGTCGTTTTTAAAGGTAATCAATGTAATCATTTTAAATTATAGTCTAGTTTTGGTAAGCGCCTTTAAGGCGCTTAAGGTGATATTAAATAAATTAATAATTAATTACGGCTCGTTCCAATAATAATTAGTCGCTGTGAGCATTGTGATTAGGTACGATTACCAATGCGACGAATTATGACTTAACACCTGGGCGTATAATTACTGTTCTCATTTTATTATCACTTTAATTGCATAAAAACACATCGTAATTTGAATAAGAACTGAAGGGTGTTTGTTATCACTGTAGGCCAAAGAACGCGGAGATATTGTGTACCTATATATAAGAAGTGTGTGTAACGTGTATTGTGTACATATGTACCCGAGTAATTCCTAATCACATGCATAATCCGGGAAATCTCTCCCGATGGAAATACCCCAGGGTATCAGAAATCTAGTGGGGATCAGAGTAAAAATCTCCGCCGTCTCGCGAAGCCTTAATCCCCCGACTTCTCGCTCGCCCGTAAATCCTGTCCCGCGCCTAAATTCAGCCGGAAGCTTGCGCCCTTACTCCTTCCCATCTTCCACAGCCCTTTAAATATTCCTAGAAGATGATATATCTGAAGGGCGGCGGCGGCTTCCGGTCACTCGGCTGGCTCTAGCTTACTGTGGCAGTTTGGGCCATTCGCTCGACAAAGCAAACTTGCAAAATACATAAAACACCCGAAATAGCACAAGAAACTTTCTCACAAGGGTAAATAATAAAAGCGAGAATTCTTAAGCGATAAAAAACTTAGGTATGTTTTTATTTTTATTTTGCGTCAAACTTTTTTGATTCGTCAGCTGCTGAATGTATTACAATAAATCAAAAATAAAACAATTTTCGCGAATTGAAACATAAGTTCCCGACATGGCGAATTATAGCGGATATCCTTAAGAAAGACGGCAAAAGTAAGCGTGGATTTGTTTATTTTATATGGAAGATAACGTAAAAGAAACATACTAATGTTTAACGAAATGCGGTCTGAGAATCGTAGTAGAAAATACAAATATCCTGTAGAGATTGGTTATGTCTTGTTAAAGCTGGATTCCGATCCTTGGGGTCCCTGCGCGCTGTACACCGTTTACTGTTAAGGGTTCATGTTGAAATGGGGGATGGGGAGAGGATAGGGATGGGAAACTCCAACCCATGCTATACTTCCAACCTCCATATCCCGTAGGTATATCTGCGTGGCATTTGTCTTTGTTTCGATTTCCTAGTGCGGCTTTGTCAACTCGGCATTAACATATTTTACGGTTTTTTTACGTAAATTTTTCAATTTATACATATTTTGTAGATAAATCTGCAGCGCCACATACGGTGGTACATACCCGAGGCAATAGTGATTGAATTATTATACTGCCATTGTTTCCAAAAGGCGAAAAAGGAACGGCCGTCTGTTTGAATAAATAAGAAGATTAACAACTTTTATATTTGGCAAAAAAGTATGAATTGCTAAATTCTATCCTAGGGATTCTAGGCCAACATTCAATATTATAAAACTATTTTCTGCGTTGTTTGGCTTTAAAAGGTACGTCTGTATCTTGTCATAAGAGAAGGCGCCGCACTGTTAATGCATGTTCTGAGTTCAATAAACAAAGAAAAAAGTATCATTGAAGAAGAAGATAACATTGTTAGCTTCTTCTTCAATGATATATTACATTGATGGGAATAACCTTCAAAAGTTAAAAAGAGAGTTTTTCTTATAAAAAAATTAAAGAAAAAAGTGTTCAAATATACATAATACCAAGATGATGATGATGATTAGTAGGTAAAGTATCAAATTTAATGCAGATTTTGTACCTCCACTTTCTTAGACTCTTTTGGAGAATCCATATTTTTCTATGTCTAAAAGTCTTATCTCTAAATCACTCTATCCCAAGGACATCAATATAAATTAAGAATCTTTGACATTTAATCAAAACAATGGCGGGTAAGTATACAGAGATTTATTATCTGTTCTAAAACCAATCGCAGGCAAAGCCGGTTGGTAAAACCAGCAGCAAAGGCAAAATAATAAAGAAGGAACATCGTAAGACATGAAATGGAATTATTACAAAACGAAGTTGAAAATATACGTACGGACTGCAACGGGAAATACGTTTTTAAATCTGTGAGCAGAGAATTATATTCAGGCAGGAAATCGTACCTAGCTCCAACTGCGTACAATAACTAGCGAGGAGCAAACAGCTAAGGGGGTGGCTGCATAGTGCCTAGTGCCTGGTGCCTGCCACCCTCGCAACGGGGGTTGTTATAATATCACTCAAAGGACTCGCCCATAAGGAAAGAAGACTCCGACCTCGTTCCCTGTGCATAATACCACGCAGGCTCGGTCCATTTCTCCCAAGGATTGATGCAAAATCTGAGTCTTACAGCCACCGCAACTGCAACTGTAAAGCTGTGGCCGACGTTGTGCCGGCGAGCATCTGAGTGCTCTGCACCGCTTTTGAATGGCTATGTTTATTGTTATTGGTTTTCGTAAAGGAAGATTGTAAAACTTCACGATGGATATGCGCAATGAGCATATATTATATCCCAACTAAAAGGCCACGTTATGTCAAAAATTGGGTAGTGTGAGTTAAGCACCTGCTACGTTTGAGTATACACATGCCACAAAAATGCCACATCAGAGGGTAGGACGAGTGCTACAATATACATTTTATAAATATTTTTAGAATTCTGTTTTAATTAGTGTGTTAGAATTCTGCAATTGGCACATTTTACAATTCTTAACAATAGATATTAAAAAATATTGATTCATGTCTATGTTAGGTGAAGACAAAAAAAAATATTTCTTCAATCTCAATCGTCTTCATCTTCAATCGCAAAATTACTTTGTGGCATCATTTTAATTAAATGCAACAAATTACTTTGTGTAAACCACTACATAATCAAATGTTATAATATCTACATATTTCGAAACCGATGGTTTCTTCGTCAGGATAATTATTATAATTATTCACGTTATTATCCTGACGAAGAAACCATCGGTTTTCAAGTACATTGTTTATATAAGTAATTTGTTTAATTTCATCAAATTTATGTCAGCATGACATATTCTGACTTTTTAATTTTCATTCAGCAAACATTTCCGTCCGAGGAACCAATTTTCAGTAAAACCTAAAATTCTACTTCATATCGACATATATTTCGAAACTCATATAAACAAACCGAGCTTGAATATTTTCCGAATTTAATGTAAACTTTATGAAAAAAGTTGACGCAGCGGTGAAGCCGAGGCAAAAAGTATGCACTATTGCACTCAGCAGTAACTTTGCAATTTGAATTAAATACTACAATCATCTGTAGATTTGTAATTCAATTCATAAATTCAAAAAAATAACAGAGTTACATTACAGCTAATAACGATTTTATAGAAGATAATCATTTTTATAGCATTTACCGTTCGAACCTGCGTCACCCGGGCATTACACAAAGTTTTTCGAAATGTAATGAAGACACCGACTGTGGTATCCTAAATATTAGTTTAAGAACTTACACATAGATGGCTCATAGCTATTCTAGATATTAGTTTAAGAGCTTACCCATAGATGGCACATAGTTATCCTGGATATTAGTTTAATAGGTTACCTATAGGTGACACATAGCTGTCGATAATTCATGGATTGAGATTTTAATAAATACTATTGCAAACTTAAGTAGAACGTGCAGAATAATTACTACCGCCTGCTAAAAAGTCATCAGAACTCATTGTTAGCTATCACAAATAAAGTTCAAAGCATTTTGTTGATTCCGGGAGTTTTATTTAAGAGTTTGAGACAAGCCCGGTGTTACAACAGTGACCTTCATGGTTTAAAGGTCAAGTGTGCAAACTTTCGTCAATCTCGGAATAAAATTATAGATTTGTATTAAAATCAAATCAAATCCACGACATGCGCCCACCACAGGTGACAGACACGCTTCTTTACATATATATTTTGTATAAAAGTAGAAAGTAGCGCGAGCCTAAGTTTTAAAGCGCTCTTAAGATTTTTCATGAGAACGGCACTATACTAATCATCGAAACATGATTGTTAATATAAAAGGTTGGGAATCCATAATTCAGAGGCCAAGAAACGGATGGCAAACCGGGAACCGTATCTGGGTTCCTACCAAAAGAGAGAAAAACCATACACCCGAGCTCGTTTCTGCAATGCCAACTTTCCACCGCAGATAACACATTATATCCACGGGGGCGAAAAGGCAATTACGCCCATATAAACACAAACATGCGGGCGGCCAGCCCCCGCATGGAAAAACTCAAATAAATCATATGACGGGAGGGGTCCACAAAAAATATTGTTAACTTCTTTCGCCTGTTCGTTTTGTCTTTTTAACCCATCGTGTTGTATCCCCGAAAGGGTGAGCAGATAGAACATCCATCACGTAGCGGCATTTGGTACACTGTCACTAAACTAAAATACGTCATATTGAAACCCAAGCAAGTAAATCTTTCAAATATACATTTTACAAATTTTTTTAAAAATATACACCTAGAAGCGTTATTTTTCTATTTCATAAAATTTTAATAAGAACGTTCTTTAACGTGTTTGTAAATTAATTGTTTCAATTAAATTTACCGCCTTGTATGTATATATGTTAATATATAATATATACGTGTGCGTGCCAGTGTATTATATACGTAAACACGCTTAAATTCTTACTTCGAACAGCCGATTAGGAAATTTTTCTAGAATATGTTTGCTATATTTATTTAAGCTTAATAAGAAATGATCTTAACATAGACAATAATGAATCCATTAGAGATACCCAGAAATAAGTAAAGTGCTTACAAAAAATGAGAAAATAGTTGCAATTTTTCTGAATTATCACCTCAAAAGCGCTGTAAAAAAACAACTGTAATTAAATCACTTAATCAAAAACTATCCAGATACTCAGAAATATTAAACAAACGTTAGATTTACATAAATACATTACGGATTGTGAAAGGGTTACAGTTTTGGAATACACGATCAAGAATTAAAAAAAAATAACAACACGCAAGATTCAAAATTGAACATGAGTGCCAACAGAAAATTTATGTGCTAGGGCCTTATGATGGATGAGAACCCTGTGAAGAGATGAGGTTTGAATTTAACTTCGAAATATTTTAAGTTTTTAAAAATATATTTTAGATGAAGAGTAAGTACATTCAAAGCTTTAGTTTCTTACACTCTAAAAGGGAATACATCTTTAAACTTAGTAGGTAGCTTTAGACTAGGACGCTGTTGATATGTTGTATTTTTGTTATATTTACTCTCTTTTGTGATGGAAAGACATAATATTTCAGTTGGGCAAACTTGTGGTACTTCATATAGTTCGTTAATCTTGGGTATACAAGGAAGCTTATTAGGAGAAACTTTTCAATCGCACAAAGAGGGTTGAAGACATCAAGCTCGAGAAGGACCTACGACGGATTTCACTCGTTACATTATGTCTCATTTTTTAAGAAAAGAATATAAACTTCTTCCCTAAGTAGGCACCCTCACTTAGTACCGTCTCTTGAGAAAGGACGAAAATAAATTTGGCGACGGAAGTAAGTTCGTTTTAATTTGAGGTTCATTTATAGTTTTTAACAGGTGTGCCAATTATTGTTTGGGAGTTACTTTGTTCTTTTATTCGATTCCACAATGAAATCCATCATCCTATATATATATCCCGTAAGACACAAAAAATTCCGTTTCGAGTGCATTCTAACCAGCCAGATATGAAGGTCAAGATGGCAACACTGCATGATGGAGCACTGCGTGGAATAGGCATAGGAAGGATGCATATAACTAAATGACATAGAAATGAGGTCCCTGTGGCGTATGCGTGGTAAAACAATAAATGAACGTGTTACTAAAGCGGAGGTCCGAAAAAATGCAAGGATGAAGAAAGCGTTGAGAGCAA
Source organism: Limnephilus auricula (assembly GCA_951813805.1). Classification (NCBI taxonomy): domain Eukaryota; kingdom Metazoa; phylum Arthropoda; class Insecta; order Trichoptera; family Limnephilidae; genus Limnephilus; species Limnephilus auricula. The sequence goes on from OX638401.1 coordinate 9,836,481, forward strand.
AAGTAGGACGTTCAGGTGATGAGTGGAACGGACGGACGAGTGCCAGGAGAATGTATAATACGAAAGTGAAGTATAGAATAAGTCGGAAAGATATACCTTAGTAAGCCATGGCACGACTAAGCAAGTCAATCATTTCAAGAGTTTGAATAACAGAATTGAATGAATGAGATGCTGCAAGAATGCGAATGGAGCGAAGATTGTGCACCAGGACAGATTTGTGTGGCGGTCTCTTCTTACTGCATACCCCTCCGAGAAACGGCATGACAGTTAGTTATATTATTTAAAAACAATTTACCCATAATTATAGTGAAAACAATTAAGACGTTATCTATATTTAATTTATTTTACAAAAAAATTTTCGCAGATTTTTATGGTACAACTTTTATTATTATTTTTTTTAAATCTCTATTAACCTTAATATTCTACACCTAACGAGTCAATTATTTTCTTATTTTTGCTGTTTTATTGGTTTGCAATTAATATTGTAAGATATTAATTACACTTGCTTTTCTATGTTATACTTTCTTATACTTACTAGTATTTAAAGCTATATTATTATTATTTCAATCATCGTATTAGTATTTTTCTAATTTGCATAAAGTTTTATAATATACATATGTGTTGTTTTCTTATGAATACCGAATACTGCAACTATATTTATCATGATATACTTAAATACTGTAATCAATTGTAAAATTTTCATGAAAAATCCACAAGGGCGTTAATGAATAATAAATAAATTATTAAGACAGAGAGGTGATAATATTTGAATTATTCCTAAACCTGTATTAGGTCTGACTTACGTGTATTTAATCGAGTTAAGTGGCCGTTGTCGTTCCAAAACTAAGTGATACAAGACTACTTGATCTTCGTGGAATATTATTATATTATCTAATGGTTAGTTATGTGGAGGCGAAGATTATTCAAATAACACCCGAGTTGAGGGGTTAAGTTTCCGTAGGCACTTAAATTATTGCCGGCGAAGCTGAATATTAATCTAGCTGTAAAATAAAACTACCCAAACTCAAAATTACTCTAATGCCAGCTCGGTGAGAGAGCCAAAATGGTACTCTATTTACCTTGGTATCAATCGAGCAATTAATTGTTGCTTAGTTTATTATTGGTTGTGTAGTGACAACGTGTGTCCATCACCAGCGCTCCTTTTACATCAATACTACCTTTCCTTTGAATCAGGAAACAAAAAATGTCTATCTTAAAGATTCCACGCGAGGAATTGCTAGAGTATCTGCAGTATTTCCAGAAAACGATCCTACATACGAAAAATTTTCTTTCCCCATCAAAGAGCTATTAGATACTAGAATGATGAAGTAACATACGACCTCTATTTCTGGACCACATTCGTTTGTGTCTCTTCGGGTAGTCTCGTTAAAATTGTAGATCATGAAAAATAATAGATATCATCTAAAGTTTATTATTTTTTTGCCTTTTGTATAATGGTATTTTATATATATATATTTTTTTAAAAGAAAAACTCTCTTTTTAACTTTTGAAGGTTATTTCCATCAATGTAATATATCATTGAAGAAGAAGATAACAATAATATACTAATTTTTTAAAATATGAAAATGAACAAGTCCCAGAAAAATAATAAAAGATAATGGTCGCAACTGGGACTCGAACCCAGAACCTTATGTCTTACCGGGACATACACCTCTACCAATTGGGCCACTGCGATCTATTATGAGACTGTCGTATAATATATATAATATTTCTAATTTCAGAATTAACAATATTATCTTCGAATAATGTTTTTTTTATTTTTTATAAAAAGTCAATAGGTGTTCCATAAAAATAAATGCGGATATATTTATCCGAGACACTATCTAGGTAACAAATACAATCTTTGAATACTTGTTTCCAATAATAAAGGTAGCTGCCAATAATATGGAAAAAAACATTAGTCGAAGATAATATTGTTAATTCTGAAATTTGAAATATGAAGTTGACAATTACGACAGTCTCATAATAGATCGCAGTGGCCCAATTGGTAGAGCTGTATGTCCCGGTAAGACGTAAGGTTCTGGGTTCGAGTCCCAGTTGCGACCATTATCTTTTATTATTTTTCTGTGATTTGTTCATTTTCATATTTAAAATTTTTTGATTATTATTGTTATCTTCTTCTTCAATTTTATATTTCAGGTTTAACGGTGATTTTGGAATGTCGGAATAAAATTCAATATACTGTCATTAAAACTGTGAACAATCTTGATGAAAGGTGATAATGAAGAAACACTGGACAACCTTGTACGGCACGCTTTTATATACCAACATTGTTGTCTCTCTCATACAATACGTCAGTCGCGCGTTCCAAACAGTAAATGAATCGAACCCATAAACTATCACAACTTCGCGGGTGATAATATTTATGTTTCAAAATCATATGAAATAATTTCTCAGCTTTGTGCTAACACGGCACTTTATCTAAACAAGATGAATTCGTGTAGTATGAAGTGGCTGCGAGCTGTGACTGTGTACTGTAGAAGATTCATGAAGTCGCTTACGGTTTTCATGATTGTAAATAATTGCCAGGGCCATTATTCGCTGTCAAATGCGAACTGTTCCCATCACCGAGCCGGCGGAGCACCAATTGAAAATCACAGAGGGGAAAAGACAAAGAAACCAGCGAAAATCGACGCAGAGCTCCAAAGCCACTCACTACATAAAATGTAATTGCAGACCGTAAACGTAATGACGCCGTTCCGAGTAGCTGTTTTATATGTCCGGCGCTCTTACAGGCTCCAGACCCGGCCACTTCTGAGCACCGGAACACTCAGCAAAATGCACATTACTTAACCGTCCTCTGATCAAAACATGCAATCGTTGCTCAGACCCTTTTAAACCTGAAACTTTATTTTGCAGCCCTGCCCCTTTGAAGTGCAGCTCCGTGCGTAAATAGAAAGAACAAAACCAACGGCGAAAATGTTAGCAACCTTACAATCGGTAGTGGTACCTACTTATTCCTTAGACTAAACGGTTAGAATACTTACGAAGGCCTATAATTCACTCACACTTCCCCTAAATCAAATGGGTTCGAAGATCCCTTCGATAAGGCACTTTGGGTAAGAGTTCAAAGTGTCACTTACAGACAGTATGAATGTTTGGCAAATACATTGCTTGTACCTTGAATGTGACAAGTATTATGCCAAAAACGTTATGCCGGCACATTGACGCGACAAGTCCGTAATTTCATTCACCCAACAAAAATCACTGTTGAATAAATTGATCAGGTTCAGAGTGTAGACCAGGCGGCACATGCTTTTGTAAGATATAAATTAAGCTTTACTTCTCTTGTAAATCGAGCGGTAAGAGAAAATAGCTAAAGGAAATAAATAAAAAAGCGGAAAACCTATAAATTTATTTATCTATGACAGATATTTTGAAGAATTACAGAAAAAAAACACTCGCACAAATCATGTTTTTTTTCATTAAATTTAAGGATCCATTCCAACTTTCGGTTTCCAATCGAATGAGGCCATAATAAACTGTACTCAATGGGCGAATGTGTGAATAAATTTGTCAATAAAATGATTGAGAGATAATCTCAAAGTTTCTAGGACAAGCAATGGGAAAACTTTCCCCCGACGAAGATGTAGGGTCGCTTTCTCGGAGTGTTTTATTTGTCCGTTCCTATTTCCGAAAAGACAGAAGAAGATTAAAAGGCCTGATTGATTGGCGACATTAATTTCAATGTCAATAACCCAAATTGTATAACAGAATGGGCTAAAAATAAAGACGATTTACCGAGAAGAAGCTCTCAGTTTGTTGGTCAATAAATTAAAACAAAAGTTTGACAAAGAAAACTATCGGTAAACTCGAAATCATTCCGAATCTAATTCTAACTAGTTTAGTATCCAAATTGTTAATGACGGGAATTGATCTGATACCTATATACGAGGGGAGAGAAAATCCAGGAATGAATATTGGGATCGGCTCAGAACGTAGAAGTTTTAATTTCTATAAATATTTAACATGTTTTGTCGCTTTTGAGAGTATTCAGCGGTAACATCCTAATTGGAAACACGTTGAAAGCTCAGCTTCAACTGTTGGTTCCTCGCAATGGTTTTAAATTGAGCCATTCGCAGACGTCTATCAGCCAGAACCCAGAACCACTTTATCTCGGAAAAGGTTTGGAATATAAAATTCAAAACTTTCTTTGACAGCTTTGCATAGAATACGGACTGTGTTATAAAGGCTGACTTGCAGTACAGTATGAAAAGATTACCATATAATTCATATAAGAAAGAACTATCTTGGATGGAAGAATATTTATATAAACACTGTAGAAACAGTGAGGGAGAATTTGTATTTAAATGTTGTCTGTATTAAAATTATGCGCTTGTTACTGTATGTTTATTTTTTTAATATGTGTACATGCACATTTATCACGGCTAATTCCTTTTACACAAAATAAATATATACACGATAAAGATTCTTAAAAATATAGGATTAATGGTTCGGATTGTTTTGAGCAGCAGTTCGTTGATATACTCAAGTTTGATCAAGTTAGGTAGTTACGCTTTGTTTTTTAATTTTTTTTATTAATAATAATTTGTATAGCACCTGATGTATGATGAAATAATATAATTTCTTCAAATTTTGCAAATTCACTTTGTGGCACCATTTTATTAATGACAAATTAAAACACTTTGTTTTTACCACGAAAATCTTTATTTTAATACATCGACATGTTACGAGAACGATGTTCTCTTCCTCAGGACATAAAATGTATGTACAATGTCTAGTACATTTTATGTCCTGAGGAAGAGAACATCGTGCTCGAAACATGTCGATGTGTTAAAATAAAGCTTTTCGTGGTAAAAACAAAGTGTTTTAATTTGTCATTAAATAATATAATGTTTGTATTTGAATTGTATGTTCAGCGTTAGTTGTTTTAATATGGCAAATTAAAAAAAATATATATTACCGTGAGTGGTGTGAATTTTTAAAAAATAAAAGGGTTTAGTTATCGAGGTTAAGAAATAATTCAATTGATTTTGAATAAAAGCTGAATTAATTATTCAATTCAGAAAATCAGGAAGCCTTTTAGACAAAAGAATTTAATTCAAAATCAATTAAGTAAACGATACAGGTGAAAAGGTAGTTCCATAGAAAGCCAACCCTCGAAAGACAAGAAAAGGGTGGTTTTATGGAGAATGTTTTGTAGTACCTCCGCATAAAGTCTATTGAATCAATCTAAGCTAAATTACAGGAGTTGCGTAAGAGACTTCGCAAACAGGAATTACACTGACACAAGATGCTTGTACCGTGTACTCCAGATAAGTTCTTAATTATAAATACGGGAAGAAGTTTAGCGTGTGTTCCCGCCGTCCGTCCTATGCGTGGACCCTCAACAAAAAGGAAGTTTGCAGGAAGTAATAAACAGCACACTAGATATTTATTATTACTTTATTTGGTTCTTAGAACTTACTTCTCTGAAGAGCGAGAACATTATTGGAACAGTTTTATTAGGTACTTTTGTGTACATAATTAGCATAATTTTACGAAGGGGTGGAAAATAGGGTGAAAATTACAAGTGTAGATTTACTTCCCAGAAGTTTTGAATAAGGGTTATTGATTTTACACTATTTGTTTTTCGTATTATAAAACGTGTGCACAATATTTATTTATTTACGCCATAGTGGGCTTTTCCATGAAATTAATAGAATACAGTAGTTGTCTTAACCATTTGTTGTATTAACAATGATGGAGCAAGTCGTTATAATATAATCGTTATAACAAGCTTGTCAGCTTGTAACAATTTAATAGATATCTGAAACGCACCTACAATTAGCGTTTAACGGGGACCTTTCAAATGTCAAAGAAACCAAATGGCGCTTAATGACCTTTGGATAACTTTGTCACACGTGAATTTCTTCGAAATAATTGGGCTTAATATATGTCGACAACATTCCTAAATCTATTACCAAAATTATGCAGTCTATTACAGGTTTGTGAGAAATCTAATTCTAAATTGAGTTCAATGTTTCGAGGGTAATAAATAGCACCATTAAATATCAGAAATTAAAATAATTATTATTTATTTTTTATTTATTTATTTTTTCATGTTCTCTATAAAACAGTTATACACCAATATATCATGGAGAAGATTATAAATTACAAAGTACCCAAGGGCAGTTTTACTACTTAGTGACATGTGCTAAAAGATAGTTGCTGAACTGTCTGTAAGTGACATTGAAAATGTCGATGGTCAATGCAGAATCGTTAAGCAGTCGAGTCGCTCTGTTTGTTGGCGCGTTCTGATAGGCAGAAGTCCTCACTTTCGGAGCATAAAAAAGTGCATGGGATTTCCCACGAGTATACTTGTTAGGGACGTAAAAATTAACCTCTTTTAACATAGGCAGATTGAGTATGATACCAGATATTAGCTTAAAAAGTGTTTACCTAAAAATATTTTTCTGCGGGCTTCTAAGGTGTTGAAATCGAGCATCCCTGTTAAGAACAAGGATAGATACAGGAATGGATAGTACGTATATTCCCTCATATACAGGTCATATAATATCTCCATTGAAGTAATCATTTCTTGAAAGTTGATGATAATCAATGGTAAAAAGGTAATTTTCCACGCTGACCGCATGGTTCAATTTGGGAGGTGGTTGTGGATACCGCCATTTATTGGATAACCAACACCTCTGCCATAGGGTCACCACAAGTGTTTTGAGGTTTGACCAGGTATTGGCGGCCGACGCGTCAGTACACCTGCTATTTACTTCCCAGAATTTCTTTTTCTTCCTTTCCTTCAAAAACCCTCCACCCAGCATCCCCTAAGATGACGTAGGCCTTGAGGGAATTATTTTACTCAGAGCCTCGTGTATGGAATTAATGTAAAAAAAGGTGCGTAGAGCCGTTGTGCACGGGGCGCGCGGTTCCAGGGGGCGCCGGCCCAACATCGGAGGTGTAACGCCGCTATTAACGCGGCCCGCACGAGGACTAGCACGGGATAAGTAATGGGCCCCGGGAAAGTTTTTGTGCCCCGGCGAAGGTACGAGCAAGAATAGTCGGCAGTTAAGATTAACAAGATAGCGGCGGTATCAGTGCGTGAAAGGCCCGAGAATTGTTCCGTTCAGCTAACCATTTCCATGCGTAGCACGCCCCGAGGTTTCTATTCAGAAAATAAAATTCGCACGATTCCGCTTACAATTACGGCGGCGGTAGTTTTATATTATGTACAGGTGTGCGGAGGTGCTATTTTATTTGTTTATTCGCCAAAACGTTTCGTCTGAAAAGGCAGACGAAATTACCGAACTATAAAATAGGTTAAATTTATGATAACTCGAAGCACTTCCACTTTATGTTTCTATGAGTGATTATAAATTGTAACTCTGGTTCAATAAACTTGGATTTGTTTTCAATTTAAGTGTCATTTTCAAATTTGAATTGATTGTGCCATGAATTCAGACAAGCGCCAACGAACCTACTTGTAATATAATAAACAGACAATTATTTAAATTGCCCTTTTCAAAATGGGAACTAAATCAAGTGAAAATAAATGTCAAGAATTCAGACCAGATATAAAGTACCCACCTATAATATAATATCTACTTTTTAGGAAATTATTTTAATTCTATATTTGAAATGTGTATTTTAATTGTTTTGAAAATTGTAAACTTTACACAACTGTATAGGCACATGTCTTGCTTCAATGATATTCAAGCACCATGTGGTACTCTTATCTACTATTTATGGTTATTTCTACTCTTGACCTGATCCGACTCAAGTATTTCAATAATTTGGGGCGTCTTCGACTTGTTCTTCCATTCACTTGGCTTCTACGAGTATGTTATCCTGGCAATTCTTTCTGCCTCCATACGTCCAAAGCCCATCTTAGCGGTTCTTCTAATTTTATACAATACTGCCGTGGTAAGTAAAACACACAGTATCTTCCTTGAGAGTCTTAAGGAAGATATTGTGGTTTTACTTACCACGGAAGTAGTCTACAAACAAAAATGTTAACAATAGTTTTTCACATACACCTTGATGAAATAACAATTTCAAGTCACTTGAAACAATGTTAATAAGCGTCTCGCGACCGCTACGAAGAACTAGAAATCATAAACCAGGGTAACAGAAACCGGAAAAGGTCGAATTTCCACGGGCAACAACGGCTAACTGGCACACTCGCCACTCGGGTCACGTACCGACATTATACACCGCACGTCCCTTGAATCCCGAGTGCGGTGCGTGCCGATCTTGCGCGCCCATTCCGACTGCATGCGCCCTGAAACTATGCCGTTGGAATGGTCGTCTAATATTGGGTACGCGGGGAAAAAACACTGGGTCTTTCGCGCCCATTCCCACTGCATGCGTCCTGAAACTATGCCGTTGGAATGGTTGTCTAATATTTGGTCCGCGGGGGAAAAAAAAACACTTTTCCTCAGGGGACGTGCAGTTTGAGCGCAATGTGTTTGTGGGCGTTGGAAACTATCGCGGAACGGAGAGCTTCAACGTTTTATGCTACCCTGATACGGAATAATAGATTAAGTATGTAGGTATTATAAATTATTCATGATTTTTTTTTCAGTACTTGGGTAAAAGAGAACGAAGTAACCTTGTTTTTAGTATATATTAGAAACAAAGAATTTGAAAATTTGTTTATAATGTAAAATCGAGTTGCGAAGAAAAATAATACTTAACATTGGGTACTTTATATTTTATTCAGATTAACATAACTGAAATAAAACCACGGCAATGTCGACAATATTTCAAAACAAAAAGCGGTAGTTTTTATACGGACCTTCGTAAAAAACGTAAGAAAATGCGTTTTCACATTTCATTTAAAAGAGCATGAATATACTCTTAATTTAATAATAAAATTCGGAACATGAGACCAATGGAAACAAATACGGGTGTGCCACCAAGTTTGTACGAAAAAATAAGATATTAAATCTGATTTCAATTGAATGAAAACTGATATAAAACACAATAGGTTAAAAAAAATACAACATATGTCTACCTAACTTGAAGTATAGTAAAGGGGCAAAGTGTAAAATTGAATGTTAAAATCAAACATTGACAGTAGGGTAGTTTTTTTGTGTGCGAAGAATTTGACAACCCAAAAATTCTAATCAAAAAAGTAAAAATATAGGTAGCGTTTGCAAATATTCCCGAAATGTGTGGAGATGGAACGAAAAGTATTCTGATTTCAATATGTATTTCCTTGTAAATTCATTCACGCACACTTTGCGTGCTGTCTTGATTTGGTCGTGAAACCCTTTGGGGAAAACATGATTGCCAACAGAAAATAAAATAACTATTTTTAAAAGATGATATATCTTTAACAGTTTTTTGTAACAATGTCGGAACAAGTATGATGGTAGTTCTTTTATGAAGATTACTTATATTATTTCATGAGAATGTTCTCATAACGGCGGAAATACACGTGACAAATCCTTAGAGACTTTTCTTTAGGTGAATACCGCGCAAAAGTCCCAACTGCTCCCGTCTGCAGCCAGTGAGACTATGGTATCCCCAATTGGGGTATGTTGGGGGAAAAGGGAGGTGGAGAAGTACCTGGCAATGCAGATTGAGAGTATCTTCCACATACAGAATATCCTATATATTATTTTAAATGAATAAATAGTGAAATAAGACAAATAATCAAACAATATTTTATTGAGCACGCCAGAATACGAACCCGCGAATTTCAGATTGCTAATCGATAGCCTTACCCCTCGACCACGGAGGTTGAGAGTAGATATTGTATCACTTAATATTAACTAAATAAAGTCATAACTAACAATATACATCTTGCTAAGAGGATTATTCTTAGGAACTAAGTGAATGAATTTGTAAACAAGCCTTTAAAAAATAAATTATATAATAATATATTATGCAATATAAAAGCAAAACTCCTAATACATTTTGACTTGTTCTTGCATGTAGAGTTACTGTAACTAATGTACACATTGAAACGATAATCCCAAGAAGACTAATATCGCCATTTAACCAAAGACCTTTCAATCCCTATACCCCAAACAAACCAAATACATTGATTATAATAATACGTTCATGAAATAATTTAGAATATCATATATTTGATCAATTTCACCAGAATTAAGGAAAATCGAGCTAACGGGCACGCACACAAAACATTTTATATCTAGTACAGGATGTAATAACCGTAGAAAAGTTTAGTGAGACAGTGCACAGGCTTTTCTAAGGTTATTGTTACATCGTTAGTCAAAGTTAAAGTATCGTGTCCATTTAACAAGGGGAGTGTAAGCCTTGTGTTTGTTTTGGATAAGCCAAACCGACTGCTGTTAATAAAAAAAGGCTTTTATCGAAATAATTTCGGCCCCCGTGAAGCACGTGAAAGCTTTTAAGCTCGACCCGAGTTGTTTACAACGATGCTACGCCCTGGAACTACGGAGCTCTCTTCTACAACTCGCTGGGTCCTACCCACACCGGCAGTAGCACCGGTCAGTGGCGTGGAGAAAGTGTTGGTAGCCTGGGGCTTCAGGAGGAGGCACAAAGGAACCCGCATTCAAAAAAAAAAAATTAAATTTATAATGAAGTTGTTAGTTTATTCATTAAGTTCACATTAAAAAATGTAGATACATATACAGAGTGTAATGTGACGTACTTTATCCAGTGATTCACTTTGAATGACTTTAAGGATTTTTTTTCCAAATATTTTATCTTCAAAACCCAATAATTTTTTTTTTCTTTTGGGTTTTGGGTTTTTTGAGTTTAAAAAAAAAAACTTTCACATGATATTGCTGGTCACTCAGTCGAGCAACCGCCCAATCCCTCACCCCAACTGTCCAATACCTACAAAAATTTTGAATGTTGTAAGATGAAAAAAATATATATCAAAAATTTCAGCGGGGACCATAACTTCATTTTCATTTTTTACTCCAGTCAAATAAAGTCAGGAATCAGTGTTTAAAGTAAGTAAAGTACGTCTCTCAACACCTTGTATAGATTTATATATTATATAAGAACGATGTGGTTTGAGAATTTAATAAAATTAAAATCAAGTAAACTTTTATCAGACGTTCTCGAAAAGGGCAGTATTACGTGGATACACTAATTTATTTACATACAATATCCCTACATAATGCATGTTAAGAATTAAAAAGATAGCACATAAGGGAAAGGGTACTAGATTTGGAGTAAGGGAGTCCCAGTATGTTAATTATAAGGTGTTTAGCGAATATAAAGTTTTAAAAAGAAAATTGATAGATAAATGTAAATGTTAGGGTAAACGAGCTGCATTTTTCACCATTTTCGGTGTAGACTACATAGATCTTCGATTACATCAAATATTTCGTAATAAAATTACTAGAATTTGATTGGTAGTGGCCCCGGGGTAGGCGAGATTATCGCCACACCACTGAATCAGGTAGATGCTAGGCACCCACAGCGCACCGGTTGCCCACTATTCCCAGCGCCACTTTATCAAACAAGAAAAAGCAAAACGATCCGGCGTAATGAATGGCGCAATAAAACCCGGCTAGTAAAACGCATTACGATCAAAAGGCTTTAGTTACTCGAGAGCGACTGTATTTTCGAAAGCGGAAGAGCCTTTGCATTCGCGAATAAAAAACGGAGGTTCAGGGTGGCCATAAAATTGTACGCAATCTGGTCCGAGGAAAAGGTTTCCGTATTACGAACATAAATTCTCGCGAACCGCAGGTTAGTGACACGAATATGTGCCATTATAGTGAACCGACAACCGACACCGAACGCAAGGTCAAACTCCAGCACGGATCATTATATACGTCCTAAGTATATACCTAATACAGGTTAAGTATCAGGAAAATATGCTCCACATAACAAGACATTAGTTTACTTTGTTAATTTTTTCTTTACTTGGTATTATTGTTAATAATAACTACTCTAAACTTTAAAAAATCTCCTTACGAAGCCCTATTTCAGTTATGGTTTTATTTTTAAAAGTGTAAAATTAAAATCTGTAGAAAATGATCGTAAAATATTTAAATATTTGCGCCAGAGCTTCGCAAAATAAAATAAAACACTAATAAATAAATCAAAACAAGCGTCTCCCTCAATCAGTCTCTCCCGATCCGGTCCGGTCCGCTACGCAATAGTTACGAAGTTACGATTACTATGATTTAATATTATTACAAACCATTAAGCCTTTTAGGAGATTTTTCACAAAAACGGCGCTCTACAAATTATCCATTTATTATTATCTGCAGCTAACGGTGGCTGCACCGGCGAGCGGTTGGGCCGCTGACGGCGTTGACCTCTCGTTTCCCCATCAAATTGGTGATGGGGACATAAAGCAAGATTGACGCCTGCCAGCGAGAAACCTCTTCTCTTACATGAATACCTAATGGCCGACCAGATTTCCATAAATAATAATAACCACGATGGGATGCTGCGATCTGCCAGTCGGAGCGAGCCACGGTCTCGTGGTCTCTAGTCTCTACGACTCAACACCACTGAATATCCCTAGAAAGATCTATACTGATTTGAAAGAAAATTGATCGTCGAAAATTATGTTACCTCAGTTAGAGTTGACACGAACAAAGTACATAGAATTTTTCGCAAACTGAATATTATAAAATTATTAGTCTCAACACAACTATATAGCTTTTAAAATCTGTTATTTGTAGTTATTTTGTTATTTATCATTGGGGTGTTATACATCTACGATGGACACTCTAAAGCTGTCAGAAATATCACAACACGGCATAACACACCAAAAATAAATAACAATAATAATTTTGGCAGTGAAAATCTAAAATCATATCTGTTATTTGTGGTGTTTGTAAATATATATATATATCTATGTGAAGTCAATGCCTCTCAACAGATGTCGTTAAAGTATGAAGTTTCAATATCTCTAAGAAAATGTAGTTTCAAGGTGTCATTATTTGCGTATCACATGAAAGGGACAGTTCTGTCAGACGTTTGGGTCTAATACACGAACAGTTACGAAGATGGCCTATCATATCCGATCTAAAGACGGGTATCTTCGGTGAGCGGTTCCCCCGCTGTAAATCAACAGAGAGTATCCTTTAGAAAAGACGTTAAGTCCAGTTAGATATTAGTTGTAAATATGAGACGATAATAAAAAAACCTCGTAATCTAGACCTAGACGAACCGAAGTATTATTGAAAACTACTGATCATCAGAATTGTATTGTTAATCAGAGGAGTTAATACGACGGTCACCGTGGTCGAGGGGTAAGGCATGTGCCTAGCATGGTGGTCATAAAATCCTCAAAACATGTAACTATCAATTTCGTGAATAAAGAAAATTTTAAAAAAAGGCTCTCGACCCGCAATCCAAAGGTCGCGGGATCGAATCTCGGCGTGGCCATATTTTATTTGATTGACTTGTGTTATTTCACAATTAATTATTTTTTAATAGTTAATTTAATTTTTGTTATAATCCATTAAGTTAAAAGAACCCATTGACAAACTACTTAAAAGTAGTTTATTGGGACTTTTTCTCTGTTTTTTTGTTTTTTATATGATAAATATGTATTATTATTTGTTTTAAATGTTTCTTTAAATAAAAAATAAAATAAAATTTAAAAAAATAAATTAAATTAATATATAGTATATTTGCGGCTCATTCCAGAGTGGAAGATATTCTCAGTATCGTCCTGGTGAAAGACCACTATTCGGAATTGAACCGTTGCTTCACTGTGTTTGGTGACCAAATATAAATAGCGAGGTACTTCCCCATCCTCCCCTTCCCAATATACTTCCCCTCCCCACTACCTTCAGCCTCACACCATACCCCAATTGGGGATGCCATAGTCTCACTGGCTCTAGACGGGAGCAGTTGGGATTCTTGTGCGGTATTCACATAAAAAAAGAGGAATTATCAGAACACCACACACAATTCCAGACCGGCCAATGAATTGATCACCCGACCAATAAAGAAAATCTGTATTTAAAAAATTATTTCATCAATTTGACTGGATGTAGAGATAATACATAAGTACGTATAGGAGCTTAATTCGGGCTCACAGACACGTCTACAATACATTTCTATCGAATTTTCAATTCTGTGTTCTACACCCAACTGACACAGGCTACGGTCTCCCACTTGACAAGCGATGAATACTTTAAACATGTTAACATAAAGATAGATAATAATATGAATAACTTCAGCGGATTCAGAATGAACGTTATAGGAGGAAGGAAACACAGATGCGATCCGTTGAAATCAATAAAGAACCGTAGAAGCCTGTAGACCCGTTCTCATGTTGTGACAAATGTCAACCGTGTAAAACTATTGGGCGTGCATTTGGCGAGTTTTTTTAATAGTTAAAATTCACCGGTACCGAAGGGATTAATGGAGCTAGTTTCTCAAAACATTTCACATACATACATTGTACAACAAGGACGGCATTCCCAAATAACGGAATATTATTTTAATTGTGTCATTTTGAAAGTTGGAACCGATTTGCCAAGATTTTCGAGTATCCTGTGGTTTTTACGGGTCTATCTGTGTTTTCGAACTGGTCGATATGTCTTGAAGAAAGAATCAAATTTAAAAAAAGAATCATTTCAAATGCAGAAAAATGATTGTATTAGAAATGCGCGTAGCTACATATAAATCAATTTTTGCATGCCATTTTTAATGGTTGAACTACTTCAAGTCAAGTTATATCCCCTGATTTTTCACAGGTTACTTTAAGAGACCCTCCACACAGCATCCCCTAAGATGACATACGCCCCGAGAGAAATTATTTTCGTCAGGGCCCTTTTGAATGGAGCTAATGTAAAAAAAGATCAAAATGACATCAACATTTTTACTCCAAATAAATACTGGAATCTCTTGAACAGTCGAGTACTTCCTGGCTCTATATAAAATATAAAATACAAACGTATTGTCCATGTAAAATAAAACTTTTTATTAACACCGTTTGGAGTGGAGAATTTTTGGGTTCAAACTTATCTACATAATAATGGTACGAATATATTATAATAATATTATAACAACCCTTTTGGTCTTGATATGGATGTCCACTAGGGATTACAACTCGTTGGGTTTAATTTATATTTTTCTGACATTCCTCACTAAATTATTAATTACAAAATCCTTTTCTGCCTTTAATCAAAGGAATTCTGTACGAACAATAATATTATTTTCTTAAAAAAATCTATTTTCGAAACCGATAATTGCCAATTGATTTCCCGTCAAAAATTAACTTAAAGCGACGTGAAATTATAACTACCTTTCCTAACTTGAATTTATAAGCCGTTGAAAACGTTTTGAGCTCACCACGCCGTTTCTGAGTTGAATTTTCGAACCTTTAAATTCTCGCTCATCTGACAAAAATTAAGACAAAATTTCCAATTTTCATATAATTTTCAATTTTCTCAAAATTTTCGTTACTATTAAATAATATAATACATTTTATATAATTAATATTCTTTCTTGTATGATTAGAGATTTTCACGGCCAAAGTATTACAGTAATTTATTTTTGGGATATTATACCGCTGTTGCCCTACCTCCTCTTTTCGCCAACAGACAGCATTACAGTATGTGTAGTTCACTGATTATGGATACTGTAATGCTGTCCGAAACATTAGCTAAGGAAGGGGTAGCGCAAAACGGCATAATACCCCATAAATAAATCACTATAAATAGTTTTTCTTGAACAAACCTTTCTGGGGCCTAGAAGTCGATAAGTCAAATTTAAATTGACGTCATCAGTTTTACATCATGTACAGATTTTAGACAATTTTTGCCTATTCTGACGTAATTTCCGATAAACTGCACCCATTATGACGGTGATTCCATAAACCGCACTTGGTATATGCACGTCCCTCGCTGTAGTTGGCTGCCGACGGTGACCTTGAGATGTCAAACCGACACCAAGCAAACACCTGACTCAACCGGGTAACAAGATCCGAGCGGTGAGGATCGGGTTACGATTAGACACTTGATCGACCTGAATGCAAGTCCAGCCTTGGTTGCTAGCACCATTTCATAACATATTATGTATGCAGTTGCCGTGCACGACAAAAAAGAATGATAAAATATGATCAGTATTTTGGTGACAAGCGATTGAAAAGAAAAGCGACACTATAAAGGGCCGAAGATTTTTATGATACGAGTACAAAGGTTTGTGAAGTTGCAGCTTTGCAGATTCTGAATTTTGCCTTTTTAGAGATAGAAAAATATGGAAAAAAACCAATATGGCGTCTTGCATTATTTTGTCACTTTCGATAGTAAACGCTCCATAGCACACGATGGAAACGACGTAGCGATCTGAAAATATTTGTGTTGAACTAGAAGTTTTAAAAAGTATATGCCGTGCAAAATTCACGATGCCAGAGTTCACCTTTTAAAAGTTATTGCAGCTTTAGGAAAAAAAAACTTCTTTTCAGTCAAGATAATTAATTTTAGAAACATAATGTTTGAGTAGAATACACCGCTTGCAATGTTTGCTTCTTGTATTGCATAATATCCAGAGTCTATTCTGCACGGAATTGTTCGCAAATGATACCTAGTAATTGGACATAGGTTATGAACGAGCCCGAGGGCGTAGTATTGATTTAGGTACATATTTGTATAGCAAGCCAATTATTCGTGGAGAGCGGCCATGCATCACTCTCTGGCATAATAGCCAATAGCGTCCTTATTCTGGGAGAAATGTTTTTTTAAAATTTGAATACCACACAACACACAACATTCCTGACATGTCCTGAAGTCGTGGTGGGGGTCTTGACCTAGATTACCAGTAATAACATACTAATTTTTTTATTTTTTTTATTACAGAAAAACAGATTTTTTTTCATGTTAACAATATACCTGCAAAGCTACTGCAAGTAGCTTGTCTGCAGGAAAACAGTGTGAACAAAACATTGTACAATTTAAATGTCTCAAGTATAATACAATAAGAAAAAAATTGCAATTTAATAAAATACATAATAAAAACATAAATAAGTATAAAAAATAATAGAATACTAAGTCTAAAAAATTTTAAAGTGCAAGAGGTACAGTCATTCAATACAGAAAATCTGATTCCAATAGCCATGTTTTTAACAATAGCGCAAATTCGTCATTGATTATGTATAAAAACAAAATAGGCACAGAAATCGGCAGCAAATCATTACATTCCACATTACGCTGATTATTATGATAATAATTTGATGTTAATCAAAGGTAAATGTATTGTAATCTCCTGAAGGGGTCTGAATCTGCCAACTTTAGGGGGGACGGACTGAATCTTTGCAATTTCGATGAGCTGCCAACCATTATCCCGAACAATGTTCCTTGAAAGTTGAAAGGGCAAAGCGGAGGAGACGCTAGTTCCGCGCCGGCGGCTACGAACAAAAAAATCTGTAACACCCACTGCCGAAGGGATGAAGGGTGATAGGGTGCCAGGGAGGTACTAGGGGGGGTGGGAGGTCAGGGTAGAATGCCCCGCCAAGTTTAAATGTTAATTTGTAAGTTTAGCCTGAGCTCTTTGGGCAAAAATGATTTTTCGAAAAAGTTTTGATTTGGTAACAAGTTCAATATTAGAGTCGCCCCAAGCCAAATGTATATGAACATCAACAAGGGCTTAACAAGTTTCTAAACTTACACAGAAAGGATGAAGGAACATTTACATAACAAACCAAAAATCGTAAATATGTAATGCAAGTATGTACTTGTACACTCGAAATTAAAAAATAAATAAATTACGAAATGATTGTACATTAAAAAGAAAAACGCCCACTCTCCCAGTTTCGCTCGAAGAAATTTGTACACTCAAAAATATGATATGGTAATCAGCGTGTACGCGGAAAACCTCCGGGCGATGCTATTTGATAAGGTCTCGCATACACTTTTATGATGACCTATTTAAAAAAGTCCAATTTGTCTCGCAGCTATCATGTGATAAAGCTACGCGCACCGGCAGATTTGCGCCGCGTCTGCTACGATGTCAATTCGGCTATCTTGTTACCTATATACCTGTAACCTGGCCACCCCTAGCAGTGTGGAGCTCGCTTCCATCCCCGCTAATGAAACCTGTATCACGACGAGGCATCGCAGATAATCCGCCCGTTATTCATAAACGACGCAACAACTAACGAACCTAACGTAACATTGCACGGGGGAATTTTATTTCTCTTCCGCGAACAAAATAATACATGATAAACTCGTAGCCTATCCCGTATTAGTCGCATAATAACAAGCGAGTTACGGAAGCGACGGAACAAATACCTCCAAATCGCCCAGGGCACAGATAGATAAAGTAATCATGTTTCTGGGAGGACTGTAGCCTTTGTATAAATATATATCTACGCGATTTAATGACGGATGCGAAAAAGAAACTTATCATTAGAAAAATGTGAACTCTTATATCAGTTTCCAAATCCATTATTGAAGTAAATAGTTATTTACGCACGCTTGACTCGAGGGGTAAACTGTCGAATGCGTTACGGAAATTACAGCGTTACGAGAGGCGTAATATCGGGCGTTACGAACGTTACGGAGGTAAACGATAATAAATTAAAATTAATTTTGAGGTTCATTCCTCACAATCTAATCGTAACAACAGTTCTCAAATCCATAGTAATGACGTTTGGAATGGGTGCTGGCATTTATGCTGACAATAGTTGGGTTGTTGTTTCTCACATTCTAAACGTTAAAATCTAACTAATAACTAGCAATTTTTTGATTTGAATTGTAAACAAACGTCGCTCTCTAACTATAGAATCCGCATCATTTTTTTAAATTTTAAACTTTGTAAGAATTAAATCAACAATCCCATTCTGAGTGTAATTCCCATAATAAAATTAATCAAATTTTCGTTTTAGAGTGTGCGAACTCAGTGCATTGAAACGACTGATTAGTCACGATGATTGATAACAATCCAAACGAATCTTCAATATAGATTCTTATACACTGATGATGAGAATGGTTTTATTCGATGCCACACGGAGAAACATGTTATTCTAAAATACGATCATTTTATTCGTAAAAACGGTTAAAAACGGGACTGAAGTTCTTACGAACACATTAACAGTGTTTCAATGTAAGACGTGAAAATGTAAGAATAATTAGTTGGTATACGTACCAAATTACGTATACCTACAAATTATTCTTACATGTTTCCGCCAATAAACATTGAAACCCTGTTAATTTGTTCGTCAGAACTTCAGTCCCGTTTTTAACCGTTTTTACGAATAAAATGATCGTATTTTAGAATAACATGTTTCTCCGTGCAGAAAGAAAATTAGATTAGATTACTAAAGAAGTATTTACTTCAGTCGTGTGGTCTAAAGCACACTCGTACTTTTTTTTAATACTGTAATTGATGCTTCGTATAAATTATTAATTACATTCGAATAATATCGTGATTTGTTTTTGAATAGTTTTGGTGAAATGATCAAGGACTGGAAACTGTTTATTTGTAATAAAATTTCATCTTTCAACTTCAATATTGCAGAAGTTCGCAAGCTCTCCATGACAGAATGATTGAAATTAAATTTATCGAAGAACTTCAAATCATGGTACGGTTAATTAACACAAGGCTCGACAGAGAATGTGTGGGAACGATGAGGGGGGGCGATGGGGGATACAAAAGACGTGTGTGAAAATAGTCGCTTCAGAAACACGCAAACTATATAATAATTAATGGGGGTAATCTGGGCAAAATACCCGCCGCGTAAAGGGCGAAGCCTGCTAGCGAGCCAGCTCCTTTGTTGCTTCGAAGGACAAAACTCCTAGCGGGGGTTGTGGATTAATAAACAGGGTGACAGCTCCTTCTGCTAACATAACATACACAACTACCGCAACTAACATAGCTAACACGGCTAACATAGCAAACGTGTAAACAGCGCAACACTCACTCCAACGATCAAGTTGGAAAAGCCTCAGCCTCGCATGTTTACGGAAATTAATAAAAAGTCAATACAAACACATTAATTTGCTTTAAAATACTTAACATTTATTAAAGTCTAGTTTTTTAACTGTTAATTCGTAGTGGAATTCCATTGCATTAGTAATGAGTCTAGTTTTTTAACTGTTAATTCGTTGTGGAATTCCATTGTATTAGTAATGAGACTAGTTTTTTAACTATTAATTCGTGGTGGAATTCCGTTGTATTAGTAATGAGTCTAGTTTTTTAACTGTTAATTCGTTGTGGAATTCCATTGTATTAGTAATGAGACTAGTTTTTTAACTGTTAATTCGTGGTGGAATTCCGTTGTATTAGTAATGAGTCTAGTTTTTTAACTGTTAATTCGTTGTGGAATTCCATTGTATTAGTAATGAGACTAGTTTTTTAACTGTTAATTCGTGGTGGAATTCCGTTGTATTAGTAATGAGTCTAGTTTTTTAACTGTTAATTCGTTGTGGAATTCCATTGTATTAGTAATGAGACTAGTTTTTTAACTATTAATTCGTGGTGGAATTCCGTTGTATTAGTAATGAGTCTAGTTTTTTAACTGTTAATTCGTTGTGGAATTCCATTGTATTAGTAATGAGACTAGTTTTTTAACTGTTAATTCGTGGTGGAATTCCGTTGTATTAGTAATGAGTCTAGTTTTTTAACTGTTAATTCGTTGTGGAATTCCATTGTATTAGTAATGAGTCTAGTTTTTTAACTGTTAATTCGAGGTGGAATTCCGTTGTATTAGTAATGAGTCTAGTTTTTTAACTGTTAATTCGTTGTGGAATTCCATTGTATTAGTAATGAGTCTAGTTTTTTAACTGTTAATTCGTGGTGGAATTCCGTGGTATTAACATTGTACTAACTAATTTATTAAAGTGGTTTAAAATAAATACGTGTACATAATTATGGCAAGCCACAAAGACAATGTTTTTGATGTTTACAAAATAAAAAGTTGGCAATTTGTTTTTTATTATCTTAGTCAAGGTTTTTTGAGAAATTAAAGTTAATCAAATTTAAAACGTGATGATATTATAAAGTTTTGCAAGTAGTTTGTAAAGTAAAAATAATGTAAAGTAAAACATAAATGGAGTTCTACGACTCAAGGGGAACGGCTGCGAAACCATTTCTTTACTGAATAAATAAATAATGAAAAAAATTCTTTAAAGTGAAAATGAAAACTGAAAATATTTTCTAATGCTCAATTTTTTTATGTAGGCTTAGAGATAGCAATAATTTATTATATTGTTTGATTTTAAAAATCGTGACTCAAATATTACATCCAACGAAAATAATTTAAGTATTTTGTTGTATTATAATGAATACCGAACAAAGAACTTATGAGCGATAACACGGAGAGAGAACTAAAACAATTTTTGGCACGAAAAAAAAGACCGAATTTATGATCCAAATATCGCGCAGTAAACCAGAATGATATCTTCTTCGGGGCTTATCAGGCGTCGTGATAAGGTGAAGTATGAACATTCCGGGAAGCGGAATAAGGAACGGGCGGAAAAAAAACACAAATATTTTCGCTATAAAAAAAGCATTTCTTTGGGAATGAAACGGCGCTATATGGGAATAATAAAAAAAAGTGTCGGGATATAAGCGGATCATGATAAGGAGGAAATTGCGTTTTACCTAGAGACAAGGGAAATTTAGAAGGCGTATTACGTGCCGTATAGTTCGTGTGGAGACAGCCACAAAGAGAGACATTCATAAACAATTCCATAATAGAACGATATCTCCCTCATCAATAATTTATTATTGAATATTTCATGCGACTGCGGGAGGTGTCAAGAATTTATTTTCATGGAAAAGAACGGAGGGCTCTATGACAGCAGATCCTTTAAATTCGTTTCAGGTAAAAGCTTAATGCCAGACACTGTACTAAATGGTTGCTGATACGGATTACGCCTTTTCCTCGTTTATTATTTCTTGATTTTTCTTGAGCACGTCTCGCACCCTGCAACTTTCCTATTGAAATCATGTTTCCGAGAGACCGATATTAAATTTGCCAATCACGATTAAACCCATACAAACAAACGTCTAGGAAATGGAATTAGATGAATAGGTAATAATTACATAAATCATCTAAAATGCGTAAATTCTCCATGGTAGTATTTTAATACGCCACGACTGTTTAAAAAAAAGATGGATAAATGTAGTAATCAGAACAGATGTGAATGGTAAATATCTTCAAATCCAGTATTCATAGGGAAATTAGGTTAATTAAATTAAAAATGTAATCAAGTTTATTCATAGCTGGATGTTCTCAGCTCCAATTCACAGAGAAATCGGCTTATTAGAACTGATCCTAATGTGGATGTTCTCAGATCCAATTCACAGAGAAATCGGCCTAATTAGAAATGATCCTAGGTGGATGTTCTTAGATCCAATTCACAGAGAAATCGGCCTAATTAGAACTGATCCTAGGTGGATGTTCTTAGATTCAATTCACAGATAAAGCGGTCTAAATAGAACTGATCATAGGTGGATGTTCTCAGATCCAATTCATCGAGAAATTGGCCTAATTAGAACTGATCCTAGGTAAATGTTCTTAGATCCAATTCACATATAAAGCGGTCTAATTAGAACTGATCATAGGTGGATGTTCTCAGATCCAATTCACAGAGAAATCGGCCTAATTAGAACTGATCCTAGGTGGATGTTCTTCAAATCCAGTACTGACAGAGAGCTGATCTCAGGTGGATCTCTTCAAATCAGTATTTCATAGTACAGTAGGCATCATTGTATGTATCCGAAATGAGCCAAATAAGGAATTCTCCCAGGGTACGCGGGAGGGCGGTCAGAAAGCCGGGGTACTCACCGGACTCGGAGATGGAGGCCGGCTCGCTGTCCGGCAGTTCGCAGCGGCTCACGGAGCCACTGGAGGCCGACGCGGACGAGCACTCGGACACGGAGCGCCGCTGCGTGAGCTGCGTCATGTGGTCCAGCTGGTCGAAGGGCCGAGTCGACAGCTGGTCGAACTGCCTCGAGGACAGCTGGTCGTACTGCCGCACGGCTGCGTGGTGGTTGTGGTGGCCGTGGTGGTGCAGCGGGTCGGGCTGGCGGTGGTGGTGGCTGTGCTGCTCGAGGAGCTGTCTGCCGCCCAGCTGCTCGACGCGCCGCATCAGGAAGCGCTGCTTGCGCGCCAGCTGTTCCCGGTACGCGCCGTGCCGCTTCTCGCGGTCCTCCAAATTCTGCATCAATTACAATAAAATGGTTATGACTATGACCATAGAACATCGAACAACAATATATAGAAAAATGACACCGAAAACCAAAATTATTGGTTCCAAATTTTGGGTTATGAAAACATGTATTTAAGAGAGTCAACGGTATCAGATGGAGAGTTTGGTTAAAAAAATACTTATAGGAGGTCCGAAATATTCGATCGTATTTGTAAGACACGCTATATCTAAAGTTAATACATCGATACCATAAAAGGATTACACATAATTTTTGAAAACTTAACAATCTACACAAACCTCTCTACACACATATATTCTGTCTTCTATCAAGCCTTATCTAAAACTGCCTCTCCTCCATTCATCATCTTATCTCTTTAACCTCTCGACTGCCGTTCGCCCACCGGTGGCCGCGGGTCGAAATTTAAAAAAAAAATTTTTTTGAAGCGATTTTGTTCCTTATGTATAAAGAAGTTGTATGAAGAACAAGGTCAGAATCGCTTACGCCGTTCTCGGTCTTGACATAGCAAAAATCCGCATAGCGCCAACCCATCTGAATAATTTATAATAAATATCTATGGTCAACTTGGCGTCACTTTTGCAAACGGTTTTCAACTGTCATTTCATTTTCAAACAAGTATTTATGTCATTACTTCTTCGAAAACACCTTTGAATTGGTTTTTTTCATGTAGGGTGTCTATTCAGGTTTGTAGAGAAATAAAAAAAAATTATCATTTTCGTATAAATATATTTTATTTACATTTTTTTGTCGAATGGGAAATATTTTCACATTTTTTTGTTAAAAATAGCTATTCTGGGAAAACTTGTAATGATATTATCATGAAATATATATGAATAATAAGGTACATTATCTGGCAAACAGAAAACAATCACAAAAAAAAACAATTCCTTTGTTTTTATACGATATTTGAGCAAAAGCCGGGAAGATAATTTCGCGCGATTTTTTCCAAAAACACCTGGCATTCAAGAGGTTAAGTCTGAACTCGAGTCTAATCTTTTATATAATTTTGAAATTTGCCTTTCATTCAAATTCACCTTCCCTCTCTCCATCATTTGAATTGATAGCCTAAAACAACCTTGAAGGGTGAAAACCAGAAACATTTCATAAAATAACTACACATAGTTTTATAATGAGTACTTAGAGTTTAATATCGTACATACAAGGAATTTACATGTACTGTGTAACTGTAGAGGGTAGAGGACATTTTAGGCATGTTAAATATTTTTTGTAAATGCACAATTAAGAGGTTATAGTTGTAATAAATTACTTTAAAGAACAGCTTGTTAATCCAATGAAAGCGCTTTTTTTCAATTGTGTTGACCTATACCTTAACTGTTTGAGATGGTTCTCGTTTTCATCGAAGTATTTAAATTAAGAAAGTGATTGCATTTTTCGAGGCTACTAGCAGCTTAGTTTTGGAGATTTTCGTTTTTAATCTATAATTGATGCTTACTTCGATAACCTATCCATCATTATTTGCATATCCTTTACTATTATTTATTAACAAATTTATACACATCACAGGAAATGGTGGTTTCCTTATTGTCAGGATTAACTTTAACATTATGTTCCAAGTGCTATTCCAAGCGTCTGTTCCAAGTGATATGCCGCAACCAAAGAATAAATACCAAACTCGAAGTATCTTCCATACAAACAAATGTTCCATTTAGGATACGATCTATCTTACTTACACTCACTTGCTTTAGTGGATTTTCATTCCATTTGTATTTCGTAATCATGACGAAACACATTTTGTATTATAAATATGGATTGTCGAATATATGGCTGCAACGGATCTATCGGAGCTGTGCCATAATTCGATATATATATTAAAGAAAATAAAAAAACCTATAATATCCGTCTTGTTAGTCTAACTGCCGGGAACATTGTTACTATTATTATTTTCCGTCGTAATTCCCGCTAAATAGTCAGCGGGGATAAACGCGTAACGAATGAATGTAATTATATTAAAACTCCCTTAATCTGATGAAATCGGTTTAATTTCAGAATTCCGCTGCAGTTGGTAATTGCACGGTAGTGGCGGTATACATTTATTTTTAAAGCAATTTGAAATCTGCTCACTCGGGTCTCATTAGCATCTCGGCCGTAATTAACCGCCTGCATAATTGAACATTTTTCATGCTGCACTGACGGTTTTCCCTGTGGGCCAGCGGTTCCCAAAGTGGGTGATTTCCTCCCCTACCCTTTTTCCTACCACTACCCTCTGCAACGGCGGGGTATTCAAGGGCACTAAGGGGGCAGCGAGAGAAAAAATATTAAAATTAAATTACGTTAGCAGAAATACGAATATTCCTCTTGACTGTACAGGTCAGTATAAGCAGCAAGCTATTTACCGAAAGAAATTGTATTAAATGCATAATTATTAGGTACAATCCACAATTATTCCATTTTTAGATCAATACAAGTGCTCTTAAAAAAGTGTACCCAAGTTTTATATAATGAAACTAGCTGACGTTCCCGACGTTGCCCTGGCTTTACACAGTTTTTTTTTGTAAATTAGATGTAGATGGCTTCTTTTTATTTTGAATATCAAGTGTGCAAATTTTCATCAAGAAGTATCAAAATTCTACTTTGAGAGCTGAGAAATGGGGGTGGGGTTGCTTTTTCACCATCTCATGTAGACAGTGACCTTCCTCTTGTTTTGAAGGAAAAAAATGCGAAATTTCAGGAAAAGGATGCATAAAAATCAGCACACACCCCCGCCCGCCTAGATACCCCTGCTGATAAGCTTTATGAAGTATGTATACGCAGTTTTTTCTTACATTTATGAACCGCACCAGAGCACCAATTGTTCCCATGAGGAGTCAGTGAGACTCTAGCATGCCTAATTGGGAGATGAAGTGAGGCTGAAGGTAGTGAAGGGGGAAAGAAGATGGGGAAGAAGAAGGAGGGTAAGAACCTGGCTATTTAGGTCTGGTTACTAAATACAGCTAAAGCCATTTAAATAAAGTTTGGATTCTGAGTGGTGGTATTTCACCAGGACGATACTAGAAGTATCTACCACTTAAAAAAAAAAAAAAATTTTTTTTTTTTTATTACATCAAATAGCTTTAAAATTTCAGTTACAAGTTGTTGTGAAAACTGCGACAGGGTTTTCCTGGAAAGGAATAGAGGGGGTGCGCTGAAGAAAAACACATCTTTAAAAAGGGGATGTGTCAAAAAAGTTTTAGTAACTCCGCCGCAGAGTTAAATGAAGTCCTCCAATCAGAGTGATGCGTCTTCTCCGCCCTTGATGAGAGGCGGATCACTAATTGCGTATGCTTGTTTGGATTTTCTCGCTGACTCTTACAGTCTCCCACAGGAATTCTCCAGCGTTCACCAAATCACTGGAAAGCGTGCACCATGTACCTAGAGTATACCATGCACAGGCCATGCGTGACTCTGCATATGCTGGGGAAGTTTACGGTCAGAGTCAGAGTGAAGAATTCCTCAGAGATTGTTATACAACTTTGCATTATTTGTTATGAAAAATCATCAAAAATAAAGAATATTATAAATATTAATAGATAGATTGAGGATTTAGAGTTAACTTGTCTCTGAAATAACGTTTTAAAGCTTGAAATTCTGTGTCTGTAAAGTATGACATCTGAAATAACGTTTTAAAGCTTGAAATTCTGTGTCTGTAAAGTATGACATCTGAAATAACGTTTTAAAGCTTGAAATTCTGTGTCTGTAAAGTATGACATCTGAAATAACGTTTTAAAGCTTGAAATTCTGTGTCTGTAAAGTATGACATCTGAAATAACGTTTTAAAGCTTGAAATTCTGTGTCTGTAAAGTATGACATCTGAAATAATGTTTTAGAGCTTGAAATTCTGTGTCTGTAAAGTATGACATCTGAAATAACGTTTTAAAGCTTGAAATTCTGTGTCTGTAAAGTATGACATCTGAAATAACGTTTTAAAGCTTGAAATTCTGTGTCTGTAAAGTATGACATCTGAAATAATGTTTTAGAGCTTGAAATTCTGTGTCTGTAAAGTATGACATCTGAAATAACGTTTTAAAGCTTGAAATTCTGTGTCTGTAAAGTATGACATCTATTTGAAGAACAGTTTTATTTCGACCACCACAACATGGACATGTACGCACGGTGGTCGTAAAATCCACAAATGATGTAATTACAAAGCAATGAATAAAGAAAAAAAAATGTACTTTATGCTTTTACTAGTGAATCTATACAAAACATATTATTTGCACACACAAATATGGAGTTATTATTTTGTTTATTTACCTATCCTTCATTTTCAGACCACATGAATTTTTATTCCGCAGGTAATAAATACCATTGCTTCATTATTATTTTAATAGCGCTATATCAATTTTCATCATAGCATGGGAAATAACATTTCGCTCTCCAAACTTTAAACAGAGCGAGGGGAGTATTTTTCCTGCCAGAAAAATAATACCTCAATGAAAAAATTTAATGGTTCCGTAATTTTTTTCAAATCGAGATGAACCTACCTATGCAGGACTTATGGCTCATAAAACTTTTGACGCTGCTTAATGTCTTTGTAGATCGGGAAATTTGGGCCGAGGGTTGCCGGAAATAAATACCTTTATAGGATAATACGAAAATAATGTTTGAGCAAGATAATAATATTTATTTATAAGAAGCACTTTAAAATAGAAATGATTTGAGCGCAGGTGAATGATCTTCCACCATTAATCATTTTAATAGTATCTCTTAGCGCAGATTCGTGAAATATCACGGGTTTTTTTTTTATAGTCAATACCTCACAAGAGTCCTAACTGCTCCCGTCTGGAGCCAGTGAGACTATGGCATCCCGAATTGGGGTATGTTATGGGGCTGAAGGTAAGTGGGGAAGGGAAGGAGATGAGGAAGAGGAAGGTGGGGAAGTACCTGGTTATTCAGATCTAGTCACTAAACACGGCTAAAGCCATTTCAAGCAACGTTTCAATTCTGAATGGTGGTCTTACACCAGGGCGATACTAAGAGTATCTTCCACTCTGGAACGTGCCGCAAGTATACTATATATTATTTTAAATCATTAATTGTGAAATAACACAAATCAATTAAATAAAATTTATTTGCGCACGCCGGGTTCGAACTCGCGGCCTTCGGAATGGGAGTCTAACGCTCTACCGCTGGACTACGCCGGCCGTCGAACCGACGCGTCGGGGAATACGACCGTCGGGGTAGTCGTAGAGGCGCGATTGCTTACTAATATATCATCGAATCGTATTTCACTATTATCACGCGAGTAGCAGTACGCGGAGACCGGATTCGATAGACTAGATAATTGGAGGCAAAAAAGTGGTACAATTTTTTTCCACTTTGTGTCTTATTTAATAAATCAATGGGTGTAGTCTAAATTTCCGACAAATGAGTTATATTTTGAAAATGGCTATAAAAATAATTTTATTTTATTATTGTTATTATTTAGTTACGAACTTTATCGCTTGTCTGGATTCCACAAACAAACACAAAGTAAAAGTTTTAGAGTTCATTGAACCGGTGTTACAGATATCCACACGATTTTTTTTTTGTATTAAATATTTTTTAAAGGTCCTTTAAAAATAGTATTTAGAATTAGCCACTTAAAATATTCAGAGTAAATTAACACATACCTATGCACTCGTTCAGAATTGAAAAGTAAATAAAAATCGTTTTCGCTATGTTTGGTAAATAGAAGTGAATAGCAAGGTTCTCTACCCAGCCTTTTTTTACCACTTTTACTTTCCCCGCCTCATTAAATTCAGCCTCTCTATCCTACCCTAATATGGAAACCCCAGTAACCGAGTAGGAAGGATTTAGGAAAAAATTTGTGACAATATTTTAATAGAACTAACGAAAGAATGAACTGTTTTATAAACACAGACATTTTACATTTGGAAAATGTACATCAACAATGCCACCAACCGCAAAGTTAAGATTGCCTATCCATACCAGGCCCCCTAGCACACTCGATCGATAAGGATTGATAGGATAACTTTCGGTAACTTCTCATCATTCCCTGGGACAACTGCACACCGCCAACATATAAGTGACAGTTCATAATGACTAAGTGTCATTAATATATTCGACATCAACTGTTGTTTGTACGTTAGCGATATGCAGTTGCCCTAGGGAAAGATGAGAAGTTAACGAAAGTTATCCTAACAATCCTTATCGATCGAGTGTGCAGATTGCAGATCTGTATCCGATATAATTTGTGGAAATAGAAAGAGTGAAATAAAATAGAAATTTAGGCTATGCACAGCGTCGTGTAACAATTGGAATCTGGCCGCTGACAATAACACTTCGTATGTAGATGGCGATAAGATTTAAATTATAACGCATAAGACTAGCCGTCTGTTTCGATTTAGGCAACAAAAAAACTATAACCAAAAAGTGTGTTTCATTTTATTTTACGAAGTTCAGGCACAAATATTTAAATGTTTTATGATAATTTTCTGAAAAACCTAATTTGCCACATAATACAATAAAACCATAACAAAAAAAGGGTTCGTAAGTCGGAGTTTTATGAAGTTCTAAGCAGCTTACAGGCCTGATGCTATATTTTTTCTGTGCTCATAAAAATTGCTCGATTATTTCAAAGTTCAAGATGTGTTCTATTCGTAGTTTTTAATTGAAGCATCTTAAATATTTCTAAGCGATCAAATTTTGCAAATCAAAAACATACGATTTTGTGATCGGTTGATTTAGCAAATTACTTCGTAGTGCTTCGCATTAATAAGTTAGGGCTGAATTCTGAAGGTGGCGTTTGATGCCGAGGCCGTTGGGACCGGAAACTGGAAGGTGGCGGAAAGGGGAGTTTAAATAGTCATAAAAATAAACGCGCGAAGTTTTTTATCCAGAAAATAAAAACAAAGCGAAAGCAATAAAGCTCATGAAGGCAATCTTAAGGAAAAACTAATTGAGGAAAAATGTAAATTGGCTATACTAAGATATTCCCTTAATGACGATACTTGAAGAGTTGGCGCTCCCCGAGGATTCCCATTTTCTTAATGAAGGTCGGGGGAAGCGTTCTGGACCAGATCGGGTCGGCAACCTTAACCAAAACTACCTCAAACCAGGCCAGGACATTTAATCAAATCGGCCTCTTATTAATACAAGATTCTCCTACATAGGACGAGCATCTTATCGATGAGGCCAATTTTATTCAGGCCTGGATTGAGTTGGTTGTAACGAGGGTTGATTTTATTTGGTCCCCTGGCCTGGGTTGAGGTGGTTTAGCCTCCATGAACCAAATAAACCACTCTCCTCTTATCCCCCGATTGTTGGAATAGCGAAAGATATAAAAAAGTTTTAATGTCTTAATTTTTTGTCATGTTTCAACAAATAAAAAACTAACATCATTTATATGGCGCCACAATAAAAAAAGCGTAAAATAATTTAACAGAAGTCCGAGTTTTCTTAAAGATTTCGAAAAATGAAAAATCTTGGGGCTGAAGACAAAAAAGTTAAAAAAATAAACATTAACTAGCCGGCTATAAAGACCCAAGAATATTATAAGAGCATAAACTTCATAGCTTCTCGAAAGACTGGGATATATGTTGCACGATATTCTTTAATTAATTTGAAATATTGTAAGTCCAGTGAAAAAAAATCTTTTGAGAGTGCAATAAAATATTTAACCCCTCAGGCCTCGAGCCTATTTTGTGTATTAAAATAATTGAAATAATTGGAATATTTCTGAACGCATTCGAAAACGAAAACTGTTTTGAAAGGTGATAAAATATGCTTTAAAATTTTATTTATTGAAAATAAACATATAACTTTTTAAGGACACAACGACTTCTATGAAACCTTTGAGTTATTCCAAAAACCGAACAAATTATCCGGAGTGGTTAAGGGGATACCCCGCGGTGATTTTTCCATACAAACGTATTCCCTATTTATCTCTCTGGATTTTAACCCTAGAGAAAATATTGTTTTACATAAAATAGATATCAACTACTAGCGTGTCGGTATTTTTTGTTTTTTTTGATAAGTTACTTTTTATAGAATTTATGACCGTCCGAAAAATCAATAAAATTGACTGGTTTAAACGCCGTCAAAAGATGTTCAGCATACAAACTAGACAATGTTTTTTTTTTAAAAAGCAAAACGTACAGACATAGAATATTTTTTTTCTTATGTAGTTGGTAAAAAAAATTGAAAATCAGTCCACTTTTGGAGAAGAAAAGTGGGGAATACAAAACCTCGATTTTAGTTGTTGATACTGTTGATGATACTGTTCTTGTTTTCACTTCTGACTCCTGGACAAATGTATATAAAAAAGCTGCTGAAGGAATCAACCGGATTAAAAATTGGCTAGACAATAACCTGCTAACACTAAATATAGACAAAACAAAGTACATGACATTTAGTATAGATCCCAGACGACAACCAAGACTCGATGAAAACTTAACCATACACGACTGCACATCTAAAAAAAACTGCCAATGCAACCCACTAGCGCGGACTCAGACAATCAAATACTTAGGCATTTACATTGACAACTATTTCAGGTGGACAGAACAAATAAATAAAACAGCGGGTAAAGTAAGAAAACTTATATATCTTTTTAAAAACATTCGAAACACAATGCCAATGAAGACTTTAAAAACTATATACTACGCGTTAGGCCAATCGGTTATCACCCACGGTATGATTGGTTGGGGTGGTGCTGCTAAGACTATCATGGACCCTCTCGTCAAAGCGCAAAAAGCCTTAATTAAAGTTATCACAAAAAAACCTTATAGATTCTCTACAATACAGTTATTTAAGGACTTCGCAGTACTGAACACACAGCAACTGTACATCAAAATTATATCTATACATTACCAAAAAGACAAGCTAAACCAACATACTGTACAACACAACTACTGTACAAGACATAGACATCAACACATGACTCCGAAGATAAATACCACCTATGGACAAAGACATTACCGTAATCTGGCTCCAAAACTTTCAAATTTAATTGAAAAAGACATTAAAGACATTCACCTGATAAAAAGCGTAAATCTAAAACACAAAATACATACATGGATTGTAAACAAGGGCATTATACACTGCGGACATATGATAATTTCTTCAATATAATAGCTACCTGTATTAAATTTTATCTCTCTTTTTTTTCAAATAATTTAAGTTCTTTATATCATCTCTTCTCCATTTTTTCTTTTCTTTTCTATTTCTCTTATTAATTTTCATTTTATGTTTATTTTTCAAAATTCTATTTATTAATTATTAATTTATTTTATTCTTTCTTTTGAAAATGATATAAAAAATATTAAATTACTGCCACCTCGGAACAGGCTCAGCCTAGTGAGGTGGCATATACCTAAAAGAATGTACATAACATGTATTTTTTGGTTAATAAATAATGAAAAAAAAAAATGAAAAAAAGTTAGGTATTAGTAGCCCGAGGTGCATTGTCCCTTTCGCTCAATATCCGATGGAGTAAGAGCAACAGTGACAGCAACAATTTAGTAAAATCTATTTTTCAAATTTCTCCACCACCGGGTTTCATCTTAAGGCAAGTTTTCTAGAAAAGTGAGAACGTTTCAGCTGATGCGCGAGAAAGAATCTGCAACGGAAACCGTTCAATCTAGCAAACGATCTAGATACCAATATGGGATTTCACGCCCGTTTCGTTTATGATATCCCAATAAAACCACATTCCGCGATGCGTCGTTAAAGTCGGAAAATGAATGGCCTTTATGGGGGGATATAAATCTCACCGCGAGTCCGAGAGGGCCACCTTCTGTTGGGCGCCCCATTTTGTCAAACATAAAACTGGTTCCACGTTAATAACCGTTAAACATGCATTACGCGGTCGCACAACGAAATCCCTAAAACACAAAAATAACATGTTTATAACAAGGCTGGAGTGTAATTAAAAATTTCTTGCAGCGGGCTACCTGGGCCCATAAAGCCAGTAATCTCGAAATGTGTGATGAAGCCATAAAATATACAACACGCTCGTAACGACCCGCTTAAAGTGTGCCCGGGTAAAGTCGGGAGTAAAGCGTAGAACCCAAAATGCAGACCCGCTCTGGCTTTACTACGAAATTACTGGCTGGGCAGGCAGTATGTTTCACAGCCGTTAGTGCAAGCAGAATTTGGAAGCATGGCTTTACGATTCGTATCCCACTAAAAATCTAAATTGAGGAAGTCAAATATACGGGCAAAAGTAGATTGCAACTAAATAGAATGCATCACATGTAGATCAAGTTATTTCTTCATTTGGAACATCACTTTGTTACCATAAACAAAGTTGTTGATATATTTAAAATTTTAAAGTTACTTCACATCATACGAAAATGATAAATTTGTCAAATAGGTTTCTATTATAATCAAAAATACTAATTTCGATTGTCGGTTTTTCTGTGATTGAACCGAATTTCTTTTTAAATTAATAGCATAGTATATTATTTAAAATCAAATTTCAACCCTACATGTTTACATTATAATGTATTAGCTTTCTTCAGCTTAGAAGGTATCCATTATTTGTAAGTAACATTAATTTACAAATATTGGTCCTTCAATACCTATATCATTTTGTGCTCTTTTTATTACATTATAAAATTATAAACCTTAACACAGGCTTGCATGGTTTTTTTAGAACGGTAAAGAATAATGCCCACTATGTAAAGAAACAATAGATAAATAAATAATACTCTAATTTTCAAAATTTGAACTGATGTGTTAAGAATTCAGACAAGCGACAAAGTACCTAACTATAATATCATAATATTTTTCACCAGAATATTATTTAAATTCTATATTTAAAATTAGGATTTCTTTTTAATAATTTCGTAGATAGTTGGGCCTGAGCTTTTTAGCTAAAATACAATTATCACTCTTACATTTATAAAATACAGTGATAATTCACAGGTCTGCGGTGGTATTTAATTATGTGCAACGATTGTGACAAAAATTATTCATTAATTTATAGACAAATTCATCTTGATTGGAAATTTGCACATTTTTTTCTTTGTCCATCTTTAAATTATTTTTTGGTTCGTTTTTCTTAGAGTAGATATAGTAGCTTTTCAGCCTTTACGGAGTACACTCCACTGCCAGATCAGCACACTGGCAATGGGCAGAAACTCAAATCTAAATTTCAAAATCGTAAAAAACCGTAACGAAATGCACGACTACCCTCAAAAGAAAATCGCAAGTTAAAACTCATGCAACAAACCCTTAGAAAGGGACACCCCTCACGGAGCACTGCTTTCATTTGTAAGAATATGTTGGAAAGTTGTTGGTTAGGGGAGGTTTTCTTTAGCATCCAATCAATAATCGTGGTAGAGCGATGGCTTCTCCAATTTTGAAAAGAAAATTATAATAATGAATTTCATGGAAGATTTGAATCTGGTTAGAATTACAAAGCAAATACGACATTTAGACACTAATTTATACAGCTGGTACATGGATTAAACATTTTGAAAAAAATTGTGTTTTGCCAATAACTTTAGATCATAATTCATAACTAATTATGAAAATTACATTGTGAGCTTAACAGCAATGGAAAGCTGTGAAAATTTAATGATGCCAGAGCTTAATATTCAGAGACTCCAGATAAACTGGAATACCTACCCAACTATGATTTTTTTTAATTCAAAGACATTATACGTATAAGCTGTGTAATTTTTATAACATCAGGGCACATTGTTTGAGAAATTTTGCTACCTCATAAAAATAGACATTTATAGTCAACGTGTCAGCAAAACAGAAAAAGGTGTAAAAATATTCAAAAAAATATTACATAAAAATGAGAAATTCAATATTTCAGAAAGGAACCTACCTACAAAGGTATAAGGCTGTCCACAGATATTTTCCCCGTGAAAAATGGGCCCACATATGAGTGCAGGGTTGGCAACCGGGAAGGGGGCAGCGAGTTAGTGCCTGGTTTAGGGGATGGGAATGGGGATGGGGAGAGGCTCGGGTCGGGTCAGAAGAGGAAAACTCTGGTCGTAACGGCCACGCCTAAGTGAATTTAAGAGACATTAAAAACTTCTGGACGGCTTGGGCGTCTAATGTCTTTAATCGTTTCTGAGCAATCATAATAATATTGTGTGTGACGATATACAGTACGCCGAAAAAATACATACCACTATTTGGAAAACCGGAATTATTCGTAAAATCATAAAAAAGGAATGCTGTAGAAATGAGATCCCTGAGGCGCAAGTGAGGTAAAACCATATATGATCGTGTGAGGAATGTGGATATCCGGAGAGAATGCATGGCTGATGTGAGCGTAATAAGTAAGATAAAAAGAGAGGCTTAGATGGTTTGGGCATGTTGAGCGAATGAATGAAGAAAGGAGTGTAAAGAGAATTTATGACGCGAGTGTGAATGGTAGAAGAAGTCGAGGACGCCCAAGGAAGTCGTGGCACGATCAAGTAAATCAGATACTTGAGTCGGGCCATGTCAAGAGTCAGAATAATAGAAGAGTATGTATGAGATGATGTATGAATGTGAATGAGGAAGGAGGGTGTGCCAGGACTGAGTTGTTTGGCGCTCCGTTCTTTCTACTAACATAAAAAACAACAAGGATTTGTTTGCTGATGTAAATTTACAACATATTAATATTTTTGTGTCGTACCCTAAAATTGTATATAATATAACTATAATAACAACAGAACAATGTTTTCTACAAAAAGTTAAATGGATATTTCAAAGCTTAAAAGAAATCACATCATGAATTAAAAAGTAGTTTCTACGACCTAGGAATTCAAGGCATAAAAACTTTACAGTTTAACAACGCCAGAGCTCATCGTTCGTGAATTTTGGCAGGTTCAGACGAACAGGTTTATCATTGAGATTCTGAATTGAAGTCGTGAAGTACAGATTCTAATCCAGTGTCAAGGAACGTTTACCTCCCAAAAACCATCTGGGTGGCTAATTGCGGTTCATTATCATAGATGAGAAAAGATACCCTCTAAATTTTAACCAACATCCGGATTAATCCAAACAAGAAACCAAACACCCTGCATCTGCAAGTGGACTACAGAAGGGAGTATCTACAGGGTGAGGGTGTACAAACTTTCTTGTTGGAGTTCATGGGAAGACTACGGAAATGTCCAAACTTATAACGACGCCACGGGAAATTCAGAGTCTTAAATATTATTTAAATGCTTCGACCCCCATTAAGCGGTCACTTAGATTAAGGTCCGGATAAGACCATGTCTTACTGGAAAATGAATATAGAATAAAATATTTATCCAGCCCAAATACCAAATAAGGGGAGAAAAGAAATAAAAAGGTAAGGGTGGAGAAAATTTTCAAGGAGATGATTCGTAAATGAAATACCAACTAAATGGGAAATGAATCATGAAAATGTGATACACGTATAAAATAGGAAGTTATTTTTGTTTAATAAAAAAAAACAAACCCTTTTGTAAAGATATAAAGAGGGGATACTTTTAGGAGTAAATAAATGACACAGATGTCCAGGTCATAATAATATACTAACATAAGAAACAACATTCAAAATGGTTTTTAGATTTTCACGGCCAAAAGCATTTTCGTTGTTTGTTTTTGGGGTGTTATGCCGTGTTGTGCTACCTCCTTCTTTAGCCGACGTTTCGGACAGCGTTGCAGTGTCCATCATCAGGGCAGATCCGGCAGATCCGTCGACGGACGGATCTGCCGGATCTGCCCTGATGATGGACACTGCAACGCTGTCCGAAACGTCGGCTAAAGAAGGAGGTAGCACAACACGGCATAACACCCCAAAAACAAACAACGAAAAAAAAACATTCAAAATATTCAACATTCAAGATATATTATTGTAAAGTCGGCCTAATGTAAACTCACCCTTTCTCAAAAACGACACTTATATATACTTATATAAAATATGCAGTCGGTTTAGGAAAAATAGATGTACCTACTTTCTACTTCCAAAAAACACAACTAACCTGAAGGGCTGTGCAGAAAAAATGTACCGCCGAATAACAAAAGTATAAAACGTATTTTCATTAAAACAATTTATATATTAGCATATGAGTACAAAATATCGACTCCGTAAATAAATTTGTTTGATATCCATACCAATTTATTATTAAAGGTATTTTGTAGTTGATTTTAGATTTGAAATTGGTAAATAATGCACAAAAAATCGTTTTATAATAATTATAATTTCGGGGGTCAATTGTCGGGTTACCGATGCATAAAATACAAATAGACAGTACAACGGAATTCTCAGTGGCAGGACCATATTATATAAAATAGAAAAAATGGAGACGGGCCATGTTCAATTGTTAGTATCTATTAGTGATATTCCGGATCGTTAAAAATGTATATCCGCGAATACGGATCCGAATACGGATATTTGGTGTCAAGATCCGCGGATACGGATCTTTATTTTCTTATGCAATCAAAAAAACGAAGATTAAGTTTTGGTTTTCTCATTTTCTTATATATAACAGTGGTGTTATAACTTTCTATAATATCACTATAAAGATATTTGATTTAGTAACTTTGAGTTATGTACTATTGGTATGGTAACTTAATACGATAAAATATTTGATTTTAAGAAATAAAAAATACTCTGAATGGAATTTAATGGTTTGTTTTAATTCTACCTTATAACCTACATAAAACATTTCATTCTATCAATTGAAAATTAATAAGGTAAAAGATCCGCGAGAAATGTAACGGATACGGATTATTCTTCTCCCTCGGATATCCGCGGATACGGATATCCGGAATATCACTAGTATCTTGCACGTGAAATAATATTTGCAATAATATTCCAAAAATGCAACATTGGGACGAGGCCGTCCCAAAAAAAGAGATTCTCTGAAGACTTGCACAAGTAAACAGTTACTAAAAATGCTATGGTGGAAACATCGGTACAGGGACTTCACGAAAAAATGAAATTCCCAAAAACTTTGATACAAGTAACTTGCCTAGGCCGGCAATTGCATATTGCATATTGCATTGCGCCTTGCGTCAGTCTCATTCGAATTCGAATGCGCTTTGCATGTACATATCATTAAGCTGTACATGATTATTTACCTGAAAGTAATATTTTGCGCGATGGTTCAGAAACTGAAACCGGATGATTACTTAGATTTTTTAGAAGACTAGTCGCAGTCTAACAAAAAAATATTAAAAAAAACAATTAAAAAATCCTGAAGACTTCGATGTTATCAAAAATAGTTGTGTATTGAAAATTATAAAAATAAACAAGTGTATTGTGAGTGTTAAAAAAAAAGTTGTTCTAAAGCAGCCAGCAGTCAAAAATTCTAAAGTCACCCCACGCCCCGGAAGCTGGGAATTTTTCTTCTCTGAAATTCTCTAACACCCCCCCCCCATGCTTTATGTCATTTTCAAAATTTTTGCTCCTTTTTGACTCTTTTTTGGGTTTTGCCTAGCTCTACTTTAAAATTCGAGTTGGCAACACTGCTACCCACAGCCCCGCATTTGCTTCTACAAACACATCAAACGCATCACTTCATTGGCTTCGCAGCTTCGATATTACATGCAGTCTGATCGTAGTTACGCGGTAGACGGTATGCTTCCCGCCATATCTCCGTTTGTTTCTATTATCTGTGAACAGGACCATACATGTTGGGAATGCAACCTGGCTAGAACTTAGAAAAAAAATGAAGGAATTAAAAAAGAACTTTAGGGTAACTTTATTAGAGCGGCCTTTCAACAATTTTAGCTTTAGCGTCGCACAAAGGACGGCCAAAATGAATTACGGCGCCAAAAATAGGAAATAGCATTGTCTTCAATCTAATAATTAATATTTTAAAAACGTTAAAACAAGTTCAAAATGAACCGCAAGAATTTATTTTGTGAACCCAAACCAATAGCCTGGGCCTGCGCGCAAAGTTGAGATATGTATCGCGCTGCCAATATTTCTCATTTCCGCCTGATTCGTTGACGGAGTAGCTACGCTCGTTCTGTTTTCTTTATTTAAAAATCAGAATGTTTTCAACATGGATATTAAAGCTTTAGGCATGTACCTTTATCTGCAATTATTTTTAACATAACAAATTTAACGTAATATACATATAATACACGTTT
The DNA here is from genome assembly GCA_951813805.1 of Limnephilus auricula. Taxonomy (NCBI): domain Eukaryota; kingdom Metazoa; phylum Arthropoda; class Insecta; order Trichoptera; family Limnephilidae; genus Limnephilus; species Limnephilus auricula. The sequence goes on from OX638401.1 coordinate 9,875,571, forward strand.
TATGAAAAACTAGTTTCGTTATAAAAATAAATTGAAATGTTTACTTCAACTTGAGTTTAGAAAAAAGTTCCACTGAGTTCCACGACATTATTTTACCAGATCAAAAATACACCTTATATGTTATATGAAAGCGTAAAATGTACGTCCACCTTCTTCCATCTTTCTTAAATCGAGCGCATTCTTTTCAGGTGGTCTTGGCGACCCGGCTCCAAATGAAATGAGGATTGAGAAATAAACTACATATTTAAAATTTGAACAATTTTACAAGTTACCGTCTTTTTACAGTTTAATAATATTTATATGCTTTATCTACCCGTATTACTAATTCAAAATACAGAAATAATTCAATACTAAATTATTAATATTTTTTAATTAGAATCCTAGGCCCACCTGACCCCAACTAACCCTAATAAGGTATTTTTTTTAGGTAATCTTCTCATATGCAATTCTGATAAGGATTTCAAATAAAAATATTTTCGGCGTCGTAAATTGATAATTCGGCCTTGTGTGCGCCGGCCAAAAATGCTCGATTAAAGAAGCTTATAGCTAGGTTAGGTTAGGTGAAATCATTGGCCCGCAGAATGTGCGTATTCCCAGGAAGTTATGGCACATAACAGCCATGGAACCTTTGTAGCAAACCCCCGTTAATGTCCCAGGCCAGCGGAAACCGGGCCTCGATAAATTATCGACACTAAATACAAACTTATATCTCAGCAAAAAAGAATCGCAATAGGCGAATTTTCAAAGCTAGGTGGATTTTCAAAGCTGGGCGGATTCGAAGCTGGGCGTTACCAGTCAGGACGATTGCGTAGCACAAAGGATTTTGCCACCCTCCTCCGTCGTTTTTGGCTAATAGAGCGAATTAAATTGGGAAAGTTTTTTGTGTTGGTTTTACCGGGAAATGTGAAGCCTCGATCGTTCGAGATTTGTGGGAAAGAGAGCGAGAGGCCCGACTGAATAAAATAAAAACGTTGATCAAAACGACGTTTGTGATCAATACGAATTTGGGGCAAAAACAAAGATAATAAGATTGTAATAATAACAATAATAATTGGTGTGTCAGCGTGTATAGGTAATAATATATGTCAAAATGTTTCTATAGTGTATCGTACTATATAATAGAGCGAGACGAGGCCAGAACTTTTTGAATTTTTAAGATATAAGCCGTCAAAATGATGATTTTTTACGGCCGGCCGAAAATTTATTTATTTATTTATTTATTTTATATTACAGAAACAAACAGTACATTGGTTACAGTGATGAGACAGTTTACATATATTAAATGATATTTCATGGTGGGTACCTATGATATGTTTCTTTGAATGTCTTATTTGTAATTACCGGGTGATGTGCGTAGTGTATATGTGTGTGAGTGTATGTGTGAGTATGTTGGTAGGTGTGAGAAGTGTATGCGCATTGAATAGTTTATATCATTGACATAATGCTCTTTTTAAATTTGGGCAGTGAATCGGAGAAAATGTCAATGTTAGAATTTAGGCAAATATTATTGAATGTATGAAGAGCACGGTTAATTGGCGAATTAGTTGCTGCATTTGTTTTGCAATTAAGCGTGTAAAATTAGCGGGGCATGCGCGGCGGTATTGCTGCACCGCCATTAGAATTATGAATTTATTTGTACTGCGTGTGACTTCACGGGACGCTATCGCATACATTTTACTAATGTTCACTTTGAAAGCTCATAACTTCATTTATCATAAAGTCATTTTTGGCGATATCGAAAAACCAATTTAATTGTCGTTAATAACTCTTATTATAGATTTTCGACAACAACAACAAAAAAGAGAAGACCTCGTTAAAAGTAACATTTTTATTATCAAAGCTTGTTTATTTATACATAGGACCAGTTTACAATCACGATAATGGTTTCAATTTAAACTATTACGTATTCATCACCCACTCAATTTACTTGTGCATAACAATAATTTACGTCTAAAAATAATGATTATTTCGGTACAGTACCTATACATCTATAATATTATTATTTTCGTATGTTTAAATTAATTATAACCTATCATCCAAGACTAAATAAAATATAAATGTAATCAATATTCGGAACGCCTTCACAATATGTTACTTCTAACCTCGGTGTTATTAATTAGCAATCCGTACCCAATTATTTAGATATCTTTCAACAATATTGTTCCCTTTTAAATCTGTTGTAATTTTGGAAATTAGTAACTGTTTGATTAGGGAAGAACCACTCTATATGCTGTGGGATGAGAGGCTGGGCCCTGTATTGGACGAAAGCCGCTGAAGTAGCGCGGGACAAGGACGCCAGGAGGCGCCTTATCGAAGCGAAGAATCCCGACCAGAATAGAACAAGAGGAAGAAGAAAATGATGATATAAAATCTGTGTCTTATTACAGCGATTCTTTCATATGCTTCAATAAAGTGTGGTCTGTTAAATACTTTACCAATACAAACAAGTATTGTTTTGAATCTTTCGAGATGTTTTTTTTTATAAAATTTAATTTGCAACTCCATTTTTTTTAAAATTGTTTTCAATTACGATATTATTCAATTTATATACAGGGTGTAAGGGACATACTTGACTTACTTTAACCAGTGGTTCTTGACATTATTTGGATTAAAAAATGTAAATGATATTTTGGCCTCTTTGTTATTTTTGTTATGACATCACTTGTCACTCGACCGTTACCGCACAACCCTCCTCACCCTGACCCTACAGCTCCAATATCTACTGGTTTTTAATATTTTGTTGAAAAAAAACATCAAAAATTTCACTAAAGATCAAAATTTCATTAACATTTTTTACTCTAAATAATGTCAGTAAGTCAAATCGCCCAATGTAAAAAAGTTCTGCTGTAAATTATAATTACGCGTTAAGTATATATTATTAATCAAACTAAAACAGTTGGTATTGTATTGGATACGTTTTTTGGATTTTCACGGCCAAAAGCATTTTCGTTGTTTGTTTTTGGGGTGTTATGCCGTGTTGCACTACCTCCTTCTTTAGCCGACGTTTCGGACAGCGTTGCAGTGTCCATCATCAGGGCAGATCCGGCAGATCCGATGGACACTGCAACGCTGTCCGAAACGTCGGCTAAAGAATGGGGTAGCGCAACACGGCGTAACACCCCAAAAACAAACAACGAAAATGGTATTGTATTGTTCGAATTTGACTAAAGATCGTTAAAGTAAGGTTTTTTTCAAATGAATAATATCAATTTAAAACAAATAGGTTGAAACGTTAAAGCCATTGATTGATACGAAAATATTGAACGCGGCTAAATGAAAAACAGCAATTATTAGTAGGGTAGTAACGCAGATACGACATAATTAAAAATAGGTTACTCTGATTGACATCCGGCAACACGTCCCAGCAAATGGAAAATTAGTTGCTTATTGTGGATGGAAATTCTGATGAATATCCAGGAGAATCGAATCAACCGGTCGGAAAGGGGAGTTATTGCGGTTTAAACCGGGCACAATCATTATAAGATATTCAAGTCCGCGTGATAGGCCAAGCTTGGCACAATCACAGCCAATTAGGCTCCGATAACAACACGCTTTCAGGGCTCTTATTTTGGCTTAGGCCAAGGGCGGGCTGAATCGATTAGCTGGCGGAGGACGTTCATTCAATTCAAGATCGTTCAAAAACGTTAAACCAATACATACGAATATCATAGTGACTGAATTATTAGCTGATTTGCTTATAATGTTTAGTTTTTACGAAAACAGTGGATTTTTAATAAAATCAAATAATGAATAAAACAACAAGTAATTTCGTAATTAAAAAAAAAACAATACCTTTGATTTGTTGGCAAGAACTTAGCATATTGAAAATACAAAATACCTGCCTCTATCTAGGAATAACTTCTCTTAACCAAATTCATTTAAATCGAAAATAACCATGAATTTCAGCTTACATTGAAAAATGACCTAAAACTACCACATTCGTTATTATTTTTTAATTAAATTCATAAAAATTTCTTGTTTTTCTGCTATCCGTAAAATTTTGCTTTTCCACGTTTAATTATTTGGATTTAAATTCCCTCACCAAATACAGTGGTCTTGTTTTTTTATAGTGAGGAAAAGTTCCTATTTTTCATTATAATCATATGTGTAACGTATAATAATATTAATTACGTTAACTGTTAAAGATAAATACATTAAATAAATAAAATAATAATATAAAAGTAGAAGTAACTACTTACGGTTTGAGATTTTCACGGCTAAAAGTATTATCGTGATTAATTTTTAAGTTATTGTGTCGTGTTGCGCTACCTCCTTCTTTAGTCAACACTTCACTACAATCTACAACACATCTGCCCCGATGAAGGACACTGTGAAGTGTCCTGACATTGTGAAGTGAAGGAGGCTGTCCGAAACGTTGGCTAAAGGAGAAAGCACAACACAACATAAAAATCCAAAAATTAATCATGAGAGATATGATTAAACCTATCGACACTTTTATTATTATTGTCCTGTAATTATTTTTTAACATTATTTTCTTTGTACTTAAAATAACATTTGATAAACAAAAATTTAATGTAAATCTGCAATATCTGAATGAACGTATTATCTTTCTACTAACTATCTAGATAAGCTAGTAGCTAATAAAGGAAAAAGACACAGATAAACTCTTATGTCAGTATTATTTATGTTTATACGAAAATAAAGAAAACGGGAATAATATCTCGCAAAAGCCTGCCGATACTACTACCAACCCCTTGTTCGGGACCATTCCAGACCATCCGCCCTCAGGCCACAGGGGTGGCACATATCTCCTCATGATGTAGGCAGTGTCATCATTAAGCGAACGAAGCCTTATACTCTATATAGGCAAGGAGAGAAAACACAGCCTCCGAGAAAAATACGGATCTAGGCAGAAAATGCCTACAGCCTATCAAAACTGTTATTGGCTGGCAATCAGAGGCCTTATAAATTGGCATGATTTGTCAGCGCTCCGGGAGAAAGGAAGAGAGGAAACGGACTTGGAATCAGATAATTCAATAACGACGGAAATTGTATGGACAACGTTACTTAGTGTTATAGTTTGACTTCTCGCATTTTTCATACGGAAAATATTCATGGATATTATCCGAATAATAATGCTGGAATTTTCAGAAAACAGCAAACAAGACTAAAATACTAAATCGATACAAAATAGGGGACGCCCGAGGAAGTCATGGCACGATCAAGTGAATCAGATACTTGAGTCGGGCCATGTCACGAGTCAGAAAAATAGAAAAGTATGTATGAGAAGATGTATGAATGCGAATGAGGCAAAGAGTGTGTATGCCAAGGTCGAGTTGTTTAGCGGTCCGTCCTCTCTGCTTACCCCTTCGGGGAAACGGCCGTTAGTTGGTTAGTTAGTGTAGCGTTCAGGAACTGAATTGGGATTCAGTGTTCAATCTAATCCTTAGTACTACACGCTGATTGTTTGTAAATAATTACTATACTGGTTCGTTATACGAGAACGTCGTTTATTGAAACGTCCAGCCTGGCTGGCGGTAAGATTTTTAATGAATCCCCGGAGCACCGCTCGCTAAAGCTCTGCCTTGAAATGACCCACTTCGGGTCGCAACTCCGTCAACGTTCGGGTCGTGGCTCGACGGTAGAGCCCGCCCATCTATCATAGAGACGAAGTAGACAAACACCACAGTTAGTGTTGAACCCGCGATGCCTATGTTTTGGATAACTCTGCATCTATTGAATCATTGTCATAATATTATATATATTACATTACCTACATGATCTCAAAAAAAAAATCCTTTTTTATTCCATCCATTGACATGTCCCGCTCGACAGACGAATCAATAATGTTCTATAAATATAACGTTTGACAGTGACTTCAAAAGCGTTACGCGAACCTATAATAAAATATATCTTGTCAGTGAATTCACCGCACGAAAGGGAAAAAGCTATCACGCGTAAAACTAAAAATACATAGCAGAACATCCAAAAATAGTACTTCGCAAAAAAAAAATACAACAAAATATATTGCTTATATATAAGTTAATTAAAGGAGAGTTGTATAATATAATATGAGCTTAATTTATTTAAGCAGCTTTCCGGTAGGTTCAATTTTCATATTTCATCACCTGAATAAGATTCGAAGGACTACAGCGGAGAGTGGGGTGAGTTCATATCCACCCCCATCAACCCCTATAGAACAATAGAGATGCAGACAATAATATATCTCAAGTATCCCCACTCAACAGCTATCTGGGGATATCATGAAGCGCTACACTACTTTATATCATGATGAAATATCTGCGCCAGAGGATGTGTGCCCTTTATCCACAAGAATTACTTTTTTTTACATTAGATCCACACAGGTGGCCCTGAGGATAATAATTTCCCTCAGTACCTATGTCATCCTTGGGTTTGCTGTGTAGTGGGTCTTTTTGGGTAAAGGAAGAAGTTATCCTGGGTCTTAAAGAAACCCATGTTGTAGGAGGGAGGAAACACGGAGGCCGGTAAATTGTTCCACAGCCGAGCTGTTGAACTCAAGAACGAGTACTAAAAACGACCCGTTCTCATGCGATATCATGTAGATGTATTTTGCTTTTATGTGAAATTACTTAAAACACCACATTAGAGTCTCATAACTTTCCGGACCCGGAGTAAGCGGTATTTTGTATTTTGACTTCAAATCCAAAATTAAGTATTTTCCTAAAAAGTTTGCATAGCTAGTCGTTTTTTATTGAAATAAATCACTGCTAATCCATGAGAAGGTCTAATATTTGATTTAAAATGGTAATTTATACCAAGATGGTGACACTATTTATTATAGGTTGGAATTTTAGAATGACAGAGTAAAAAACATATATATATATATACATAGGTGTAAGCCACGTACCTTCCCCAACAATTTTAACCAGCAATTCCTGAGCATATTATTTGGATTAAAAATAGATACAAAAAAATTTATGTCATTTAGCTGTCCGATGATATTTTTTTTCCATTGATCACACTCCTACGACGGAATCACTGTGTGCTTATCACGTGAATTATTTTTTTTATGTATTACCAAAAATTTGTTATTACAAAAATATCACCGGAGAGCAAAATAATTTCTGCATTTTTTACTCAAACATGCTCAGGAAACGCTGGTTAAAATTCTTCGGTTACGCTCTTACGTAATAAAGTCTGGCTACATGACATATATCCATTCTTTTCAACGTTGATTGTTTTTAAATATAGAATAATTAGGTACTGAATATCATAGATATGATTTTTATATTATTATCTATTATTTTTTTTTTAACGCACCAAACTTTAAGTCCGGGTTTAGTTTTCCCCATTGGAAAAACTAAATCCTTTCACACACTTTTCCATAAAAATGATCATCTAGTAAAACCACGCTATGCAAGTGTATTATATAAGTATAATTAATACAAAACAATTCAAGAACAACATGTTAACCTACCAGACTATTAAATGAGAAAATAATTCACCCAATCCAGATATTTTCATATCAGAGGGTTCGGCTCGGTGGGATTCCTAATTTGACCGATAAATCCTACTGATCCCTCAATTTAAATATTTAAAAAACATGTATTTAAAATGACTGATTTTTGCATTTTTATATACAAATTCTTTGACAAATCTAATATGCCTAAATTTTTAATGAGAGAACTAGGTATAATGCCAGTAGACGAAATAAATATATGAAAAAAAAATATATATTAAAAAATGTATATGTATGCTCTTAGGTGCTGACATTATTATTATTAGGTAATTTATATTTATTCACATAAAATTGAAAGAGTAACAGCATAGATATTTAAGGCATATAAATTATAAATTATGCATTCCAATAAAAAAATTAAATTATAATTATTGAATGCAATTACTTAAACTTCCCGAATTATCACAGGGAAGAGAAAACTGTGACGCTTCATTATTATATACAATTATAAAGGGATAAATGGATAGCCCTTAACTATTGAATATGATAAATTATCAAGTACCCAATATACACAACACCAGACTCCATGCTCAATTTAATATAGTTGCTTCTCGGACTAATTTTATGTTCAACTCCTGTCGTCAGAAATTGCATCGTGTGGGGAATGAAACTTGCTCTGTTGACATATTTTTTTAATAAAAATATCGCTTCTTTTAAAGCCGATTTTATGCAACAATCCTTAAATGTTGTTATTATTATATTCTAATTTATCCTGTTTCATGGGTTTGTAAAACATACGTAATATTGTTCATATTTTTCATGTAAAAGCCCATTAGAGCATACATAAATATATCTTAAAGTTGCCCAAATAGTTTCATCCCTTAGTTCCACATTGAAAGGTATTTTGTCGTCTACGTGGAAGGTTCTGTTCATGCTTCTTCCTCTTGTGTGTGTGACGGCGATGAATTATTTAAGACACTAGCGACAAAATAATAGGGAACAACAGATGGACGCCCGGGAGCGCTCGGACCCTCGTTTTGCAAACAAACGGACACGTATAATGAAGGGAACCCGTCGAATGGAGTCATTGAAGTATCGGAAGAATCATAATTTCGCATTTCAACGATAATAACAATAAGGGAAGGAAATACAATATGAACAAGTTAAAGATCTTCATATAGGTTTCTGGATTTCAGATTCTGTTTTTTTAACCCCTCGTACTAATTTTATTCACTTTTCGTAACAACCCATTTAGGTCTCTTAGAAATCGTTGTGTCTCCCTTACTATCATAGTGAGAAATATAATTTAAACGTTCTTAGAAAGAGAAAACACAACGCTTTATATTCAATTCTAAAAGTAACCCACAAAAGATTCAAGTTATATTTCAAATTTCAGAATTAACAATATTATCTTCGACTAATGTTTTTATTTTTCCATATTATCGGCAGCTACCTTTTTCCTTTGAAACAAGTGGTTCAAAGAACGTATTTGTTACCTAGATAGTGTGTCGGATAAATATATCCGATTTTATTTATTTGGAACACCTATTGACTTTTTATAAAAGTCTAAATGAATATTCTTTTTTTTTTAATAATAAAAACTATCTTTTTAAGTATTTGAAGGTTATTCCTATATATGTAGTAAATCATTGAAGAAGAAGATAACAATAATAATCTAAATTAAAATATGAAAATGAACAAGACACTTATTTGAAATTTGTAATTAACAATATTGTCCTCAACTAATTTATTTTACAAACCTACATATTATTATGTCAAATTTTATTGCTCAATTATCGCTATTAAGCGTGAACAGAGCAATATATTGTATGAGAAGCAATGTAGAGATATTACACGGTGTCCGGAAACTAGTGGTACGAGCGGGAAATTGGTCAGTAGTTTCCGGATACCCTGTATAATGCGTTTGTATCGGCATTAAACCATAAATACTCGACGCCAGTAAAATAGCAGCATAATATGACATAAAACGTCAATAAATTTAATGGTGTGTCTTATTATTTGAGCGATTGTTCCGGTAACATCGTTAATACTATTCGAGTAGGTTGAAATCACTGAACAGTTTTTCCCTAGAAGTGTGATCTACATCAATTCCTAGACAGCAGACAATGTTTTAACAATTTCTAATCGGAAGTGAGGAAAAATGAGCCACTAACAAAATGCTGTTTCTCGGTGACGCTTCGTAGGGAAATCACTGTCGGAAGTGTATGCATTAGCACTGATAAACAAAACCCTAAAAGTGTGTTGTTTGGGTCAACCCTAGGATTCTTCAGAGAGGCCAATAAAAGGATTAAGATAAATTCAAGAAAAAATGGGTATTTAAAAATATTTGCTCACCAGCCCCTCTAGCACACTCGATCGATAAGGATTGATAAGATAACTTTCGGTAACTTCTCATCATTCCCTAGCATGGCATGACTGCAGATCGCTAACGAATAAGTAACAGTTCACAATGACTAAATGTTCTTTATATTCGATATCAACTGTTGTATGTATGTTTGCGACGTGCAGTTGCCCTAGGGAACGATAAGAAGTTAATGAAAGTTATCCTGTCAATCCTTATCGATCGAGTGTGTTAGTTGGCCAGGAGTATAGAAATTTAAGTTTTAGAGAAAACCACAAGCCTAAAATGTATGTATTTTTAGTGTGCCTTATATCGCCACGGATATAGGTAATAGATATAAAAATCGCTTGACAAACAAAAAGAAGAGATCACGATTTCAAGAGCAAAAGTGGTTTTTATTTATTTTGTAAATAATTTTATAAGAAAGAAAAAAGTTAATCAATGGAAATTAGAGATAATTATTTTAGCCATAAAATAGTATTTAAAAAGTTTGTTTCTTATATGAATTCATTCATTTATTTCTAATGAAAAAATAAATTTATTAGTAGTTTACGCTTATAGTTTTTAATAAAGTAATTAACAAATTTATTTTAATTCTACTAAACGGAAACGGTAAGAAAAGCTTCAATTTATCCAAATCATATTTTTTTGTTTTTATAATGTACACAGATTTGTAATAAAGATTAATCTAAATTTACCATTAGGCTTCGCATTAATTCGGGCACACTGATACGCTAACAACAAAGTCCTTTCGAATTATCTCTTCAGTATTTTCAAAAATAAACTGACCACTGCCGGACGCCATTTAAAATTAAATATACATGACGGATTGTGATTGTGGGTTCTTACCTAACAATACTTAGTTGATTTATTATTTATCGTTGTAAAACACCATGTAATAGTTGATGCAACCCTTTCATTTCCCGCTTTGTCATTACGGGAAAACTACCAACTAAATTATGTAGTCGTTTCAACTACCCTTTTCTATCTTTCGAAACATGAAAATATACAGAAACAATGAAGGTATTATTGTGTTATTGCTATACCGATTGTAAAAATACCGTAATAAAACCGGTCAGTGGCTGAGTTGGCATCGCGTTTGGGTCCCACCAGGCATCGAGTGTTCAATTCCTTAGGCTGGCTAAGTCCTCCATCACGACACACATTTCCGCTTAATGTGGTGGTAGTAGGAGATTTTCAAACATTGTCAGGTTATTCGTAACCCGGAAATGTTTGTCTTTCTTTAATCTAATTCTCTCATAGAAATCGTTGGGTCTCTCTTACCATCGTGGTCAGAGAAATAGGATCTAAACGGTGTTCGAAAGAGAAAATACCACGCTTTATATTAAAATCTAAAAGTTAAGCACAAAATAATTGCATGCAAAGCATACCGCATGGCAGAACAGACGTATTCGCTCAGCACGACGTAATACGGCGTATGGTACTGCTAAACAACATGTAAAAAAATCATCGTGTTATGATGGAGCAATTAGCTATCAGATGATAGAGTTTCAGAAGATAATCGGCGTTCTCGTTCCTGATAGTGGTAGTAACCTATAAATGGCCTAGGAAGTGTCTCAGTTCCCAAGCAGCCGTGGCCGGTTCAATTGACTGCTTACTAAGTCCGTCATCTTTGCACAAACAACATTATCGTTTATAATTATGGTAGGAGTAGAAATGAAATCGGTAACATAGGATTGTTTGTCTTTGTCAAAATAAAATAATGTTCGTACATTAATATCTCGTTTTACGAAGACTTTGTATAATAACGTTAAAAAAACTCAATATTAGCTTTTCATAATGCATGTTAAGAGCTATTGACCAGTGGCTGAGAATAAAAGTTTAAAAATGCTTGCAAATTTACAGGGAGGTTCCGATGAGAAGGATCGATTATTCCCCGTGTCAAATTTTTTAAATTAAAAATTTAATATCGATTTATTTCATTCAAAACTTGCTTTAATATATAGCTACATTCAAGTAAGCAATAAAAATGCTCACAACGCTCGATGATAAATTATAAAATATCGTGTACTTCTTGTAAGTATTTATGATTTTTCAATAATGTCTAAACAAACTAAGTGTGTAAAAAAAATCTGAAATATTATAGTTTGTAAGTCCTTAAATAAATAGAAAAACTAAGGTATTTTCGTCACAAAACACGTTCTCGGATTTATTTTTAATGAGTTTAATTTAACTAAAACTAAAATTCTCAAAAATGAGTTTACTTGATTATGTATTGATTTATTTTGCTGTTTGATTATATGATTTGAAATTTATGTTGTATAATACAATATTTCGTTTGAAAATTGAACAAATCTGCCATTGACAAACGGTATAACCTTAGTATATTAAAAATAAACTTAGTTTTTCAAAACTTAAAAAGTACGTTTACCAGATAAAATAACAATCTTTCAAGATTAATTTATGTTTTTTTGTAAAAAGAGTCAAAACGTCTAGAATTTGATTAAAAAATTACTAATTTCCGGTATTCTCTGGTAATACCCTCCTAACACGGAAATGAGGAACAATTGATAAAAATGCAGATTCAGACGAGCATGATAGTGGATCATTCGGGAAAACATTTGAACAAAGAGTTTATTAAAATTCGCTGTAATTTTATGTACTCCGTACTCATCCATTTTGCAATTATTTTTATGAAAGCTTACATATTTAAGGAATTACTACAATCGTATTATATTTTTATATGTTTAAAGCATAGGTCAGTGAATCCAATATCTATCAATTGTGGTTTTGTATTCGGTAGAGGAACTTGGTTAATTTTGTATCCGTGCCTATATTATGTTGATCAAGTAGAGTAGCGTAAGAGCTACATTGATGTGTACTTTGTTGGTTTTATAGAGAAAAAGCCATTTTCTTCTGTGCGGCGAAGATATTACAGTCAAACTCTTAACGGTTGATCGACATAAAGAAATATCATGTTACTCCTTTGTTAAATTGAAAGTAGAAAGGATTCGAAAAGTCCTACTTAAAATAAAACAAGAAACCTCAGATAATATAGTGAGGAACTTTAGAATACGCTAAAAAAAGATAGGAGACATGAAAATTCAATGTAAATTGAATATTATAAAGAAAACGTGTAGATTTTAGGCCCAAAGAAAATGATTATTAAATGATTATAAAAATAAATAATATATAGATTTAAAAAAGCAATACAATAAATTAAACCTGTCAACGTCTAGAACCCAGCTAGGCCAATTTCTGTATGGGAAGATATTTGATCAATTTAACAAGAGTAAGGAAAATGTTTGCTTACATCGGGTACACGGACAAGTCCAAAGCACATTTATATCGGTTTATTTACTCGGTGGCTCTACCAGACATTAAAGCTTGTTACACACTAGGACAGTTATCTCTCGAATATAGTACAACTTTATTGACTGACGAGACACAATAAAACTACATAAAACTACCTATAATAACGACATCTGGGAGACATTGAAACTACCCACATATTCATATACACTACAAATTCCATGATAAGAAATAAAAATAACCGTATCTGTGAAGGTTCTATGGGATTTTATGTCCACGCCCAGAAATATTTGCATAATGTAACCTTCTATATGTAACAAGCTTCCTCGTTACAAAAAACTTGGGGAAAACCAAAAATCGAACTTCGTTAACAAACAACTCGGGGAGTTCAATCTGATAATAGCAGTATTACACCTTCAGAAAGAATCCAAGACGTAATACATAAGATAGTTATTTTTTTATTCTATGATGTCCAAGGACCAGATATTATTTAGTGAACGAAGCCTTTCCATTGATCATGCGACTTGATTGAGATATTCGTATCCTGTTCAGGAGAATGCCTATGCTCGAAGTGCAATTAGCAAGTAGATACCCCGGCAACGTTATTATTCGGTGGGAACACCGGGGATAAAGTTGTAACCTCACTGCCGTACCCTGACAGAGCTCAACTCCTAAGAGTTGGTACATTTCCCGGAAAGTTCGTGATCACGAGAAAGGGGTGGGCAAATTACCTACCCACACGCCGCGCCGAGGCATGCTGCTCAAAAATACACACGCGGGGAATTGTTTCCCTGCAACTTTCATTGCTCATATCACTACTCGTACTCGCTATTGCTCCTTGTTACTTCCAGGACATCTACTTCATCGCACCGATATCATTTCGCGACACTAATAATAATAACGCTAGTGCAGTAATGTTACCAGGCATTACAATGTAGATACTAAAGTTTATATTAAATGTCATCTGAGCTGCAAATAAATTAGTTTGACGATTGTTTTTTCACGCGAGATACAAATGACAGACTAAACTATGACGGGAGGACGAGAGACATTGTATTATTTTACACTCTAATTTAGGTAGGTACTTTTAAATTAATAACCGAAATAGAAGAATAATCCATTGGGTATCTTGGGAGCATTATGAGGAAGTAAACATTAAAGATAACCCAGTTGATAATCCGAGGGGAAAATTGATCAAAAATGGAGCTAAGGAAGACGCTGCACTTAACGGCTTCAAAATCTACATTTCTGGAACAAGTGCATTTTTTAAGAGTTGTACCAGACTGCAGCAGCGCGCAGAGTATTGCAGAACAATAACCGAAACATACTGCAAATTTGTTTTTTTAGTTTTTACATTATTAGGCCTTGAGAAAAATAATTTTCCTCAGGGCCTTTGTCATCTTTAAGGATGCTGTGTGGAGGGTTTTTCCAAGGAAAGAAAGGAGAGAAAGATCTGGAAAGGAAAAAGGCACGAGGTATGGATAGGAATCTGGACATCAATGTGTAAAGGACTGTTGGACATATGATTCCATCCCTCATACTGCGATGTAAGATGATGGGTCGAGAGAGTAGATACTGCTGGAGAGGTAAAAGGGTCTCCCTCAACCAGTAGTAGTTGAGCAGATGCATCCGCCATCAAAACCTGCACAATCCTCACCCCAAGAACCCGGCCAACCCTGCTAATTTACCAAACGCAGCGAACCACTTGGGGTGACCTATGGCAAAGGTGTTCGTTATCAAATACATGATTTCCGGGACAGAGGTACCCTTACCCGCTTCCCAAATAGTGTATCTTGATCGTACGTAGCAGAACACTACACTGGCGAGCAAAAGTATCGAATCACTTTGCATTTTTTCATGTGCACACAATATTATTATTAACATATTACATTAAAAAAAACGAATTGGTTAAATTGCATTTCTTTCGTATATGCTTGTAGGTCTCATCGATCACGGCTTGTATAATAAGAATGAAAAAAGAACATAATAAACTATTTAAACACGTTCTGGTTAACATAGCGAGAAGTTGCAAAGGGAAAATCAGCTAAAACCTGAAAGTAATAGAAAAATAACATATATATTTAAATCTACACGGAGAAAAATGTTATTCTAAAATACGATCATTTTATTTGTAAAACGGGACTGAAGTTCTTACGAAAAAATTAACAGTGTTTCAATGTTTACTGGCGGGAAAATGTAAGAATAATTTGTGTATATACCAACAAATTATTCTTACATGTTCCCGCCAATAAACATTGAAACCCTGTTAATTTGTTCGTAAGAACTTCAGTCCCGTTTTTTACCATTTTTACGAATAAAATGATCGTATTTTAGAATAACATTTTTCTCCGCGTAACTAGTCACGTTTTCTTTAATTCTTTGAACCTATTTAGAACCTTACAACACCAGTTCTTGGAATTTCCATGGGCATTGAAAGAAACGTTCCTCAGTGAGAGGTTGCAGAAAGGCGGGAGTGTGCAAGCTCCGCTATGCAAGTAGCGCGACGAAGGCTTTGCTGAAATGCAAACTGCAGGGGTGCACAAATAATGGAGTCCGCCACACAAGGGCCTTTCCCATCATGAAAGTAAAAACATAAAACTAGGCGACCAAAAATATTTAAAACTAGCTTCTGCCCGCGACTTTGTCTGCGTAGGATTAGTACTTCGAGTAATCTATTTTCTTTTCCTAGGTCCAATCTTCGTTTATACCAAAATTCTTAACCTATTTATTTAAAATATCTGTAATTTTTTGTTCGATTCAAATTATTAGGCGAGTACTTTAAATAAATTCACTAATTTAAATATTTTCTAAAATAGAATTTTGATTTCACAATCATTGTTTTGCAAAATGTCTCAAATTTTGACATTTTCTATTAAACAATAATTATTATTTTAAATATATTGAAAATAAATAGCTAGCTTTATAAATTATAGGCTATATGTTATTCTGGTGTATAAGCTATATTATTGTAAAGTTTCATTAAAATCCATTCAGTAAATTATGCATGAGAGAGTAACAAACACACATACATCCATACAAACTTTCACGTTTTTAATATTAGTAAGATACTAACACTCATCTTCCTTCTCACTGAGTTTGATATTTCACAAATATAACGATGTATTAATAAATAAGTCAAGCCAAGCCAGCATAAAAAGTTTTTAAAATTTTGAAAACACGTTAAAATCTTTTTGACAATATATGCCAAAGCTCTCTATGGTTTAATGTCGCATTGCCAATTTTTTTAGATAGTAATATATGTTTTTTAAATTTATTTTATTATCGACGTTTATTAAGAGTGGAAGATACTCCCAGTATCGCCCTGGTGTAAGACCACCATTCAGAATTGAAACGTTGCTCCAAATGGCTTTAGCCGTGTTTAGTGACTAGATCTGAATAGCCAAGTACTTCCCCCACCTTCCTCTTCCCCATCAACTTCCCTTCCCCACTTACCTTCAGCCTCACAACATACCCCAATTAGGGAAGGCCATAGTCTCACTGGTTTCAGACGGGAACAGTTGGAACTCTTGTGAGCTATTCACTATAAAAATTTTTTAAAAAGTTCTGTCAGTTTTATTTTCCCCGGACGAAACGCAGCAAAAGCTGTCCTGAAGCAAAAAGAGCAAATATTAATTATTAAAAATAATATCACAATGAAGCGTATACTAGTCCCAGCGATAGATCGTAAGTGATGTCACCGTTTTACTATATTTTTCGTCTTCAAACATGACGCGTGAGAAGGAAGAGGACTAACGTCGATGACATTTATAAGAGCTCTCCCGGGACTACAGACTAAACCCAGTGGCAATAGGTTTTATACTTGTCAGTGTTCCAAAATTCACGATAAATATTGCGCGGCAGGCATAAATTTTAATGTATTTAACAGGAATCCTCCTAAATTCACAAAGACCCAGAATCCTTCAGAGCGACTCAACTGTAGAACGATTCTGCATTGATCATCGACATTTTCAATGTCACTTACAGAGGGTTCAGCAACTATCTTTTGAAACATGTCACAAAATATTAAAACTGCCCCATGCACTTTTTAATTTTTAATCTTCTTCATAATATATTCGTGCATAGTTTTACGGAGAACATGAAAAATAAATAAATAAATGCCAAATTATATGAATTTTAACGAGCCCACGATAACATTCATAAAATTATGTTGTATTCACATAATATTATGAATGTTATCCACTCGAGCGCTTTTTGCCACATTATGGCACTATTTACAAAACCTTGGATTGCTTTGTTGCCAAAATGTGGCAAATTTAATTTTTTTATTTTTATTAAAACGACTATATAATATATTGTACATTCAAAATATAACAAAATGAATATTCTCTAGATTCTTTAAAATGTGTTGAGGTTAAAGATTTTATTATATTTTTTTTATAAATCCTACAAATATGTGATAATAGACAAAAGATAGGGGAATTCATTGGCTACCTAAAACTATAATCAATTTGTATGTCTCCATATTCAAATTTGGAGCTATGATTTTTTTTTAATGTGGGCGGAAAAATTTCCTCTAGCAATCCAAGAAAAAATATTTTAATTGCTCTGTCGCTCCAGTGGTTATATCGTTATACTTCATGTGCATTTACCGCTCTAAGGGAATAAATACATTGAATGCCAAAACAAACACGGGTTTTCCAATCCTCTACGGAATCCATTCTTATTCTCGCAGTCAAATATCCCGCCTTTCCCCGCTGGGGGAGCCGCCCTCACAAGGCGCTTTGACACATCAAAGGGCGGGCCGTAAAGTCTGCATGACAAAAGCTTCTCAAAAAAATCCCTCTGATTCCGTAACGAGGGCGGGAAGGGTAATGGATTAAATGCCATGAGAATTATATAAATACACTCAAATATTTATACAAAAACTAACAAAAGATTGCGGTGTGTACACAGACATTGTGTGCTTATAATTTGTGTGTATTAATCACAAAAAATATATGTACATACGTACTACTCATATACTTACATATTACTTAAAAGGAAATGTATTTTTATAAAAGCCTTGTGGTTTATACAGGGTGATAAGATACGTAAGTACTTGACTTATTTTAACCAGTGATTCCTGACATTATTTGGAGTAAAAAATATTAATAAAAAATGTTGTTACCCGTGCAATTTATGATGTCATTTTTTCAACAGAGAACATACAAAAAATTGTAGGTATTGGATACTTAAGGACGGTGTGAGGGGTTGGTCGGTTACTCTGCTGAGTGACCAGTGACCAGTGATGTGAAATATGTTTTTTTTTGTTTGATTTTGAAGAAAAAAAAATTGAACAAATAAAAAGACATCTTAAAAATCACCGGAGACCAAAAGTTAATTTACATTTTTTACTCAAAATAATGTCAGGTATCCTGTATCAAAAAATAAATACAAAATAAATAAATTGAGAGAATCACTAACACAAATCAACCATAAACGTAGCCCACACGGAGAAAAATGTTATTCGAAAAAAACGACAATTTTAATAGTAAAAACGGTTAAAAACGGGACTGAAGTTCTTACGAACAAATTAACAGTGTTTCAATGTTTATTGGCGGGAAAATGTAAGAATAATTTGTTATACGTACGAAATTACGTATACCAACAATTTATTCTTACATGTTCCCGCCAATAAACATTGAAACCCTGTTAATTTGTTCGTAAGAACTTCAGTCCCGTTTTTAACCGTTTTTACTATTAAAATGAACGTTTTTTCGAATAACTTTTTTCTCTGTGCATCACAAAATAGCACGGGCACATGGCTAGTATTCATCGTGGTAGCAAGATCATTAGATAACACTATACATAGGTACTAAATTGAAAGAAAACAATGAATAAATAATAGAAATTACATTTAAAAAAAAATATATATATATATATATGTGAATATTAAATACAAGGAGTAAACATAAACTCTTGTGAATCAGAATGAAAAGTGTACTGCAATAAACTTTTATTCGGGTATGACATGCACATTGAAAGTACCTACCCTTGCAACGATACATTGTCAGCAAACAGTAGTTTACCCAGGTAAGGTCTGTTGTTCATTGAATTATTTCGTGAGAACAACCTTACGTGCAACTACGAATCGTCATTAGGTACTCATAAAAAATATTTAAATTCTGTTTGTATTCGACAATTCTGTTTGTATTCGAAAAATTATACTCTTTGCTTCAGTGGCAATCCCATTAAGTTGGCAGGTTTGGTTTTCTTCACAAAATTGTTCGCAAACACGTTTATGTAGAATTTATTTATTATGATACTGGAAATTTAAGTTGAGTACATATTATCACGAAGAACAAAAACATAACGTTACAGAACCAGAAGCAAAAATTGTGTTGTAAGAAAATGAATTTTATGAGGTGTCAAATCAGAATGTATTTTTGTAAAAAAGAGTCAATACGTCTAGAATTTTTTTGAAAAAGGATTAATTTCCAGTATTGTCTGGTTATACCCTCTTAACACACCCATGGAAATGGCCCGGGAAGGGAGAACACAAAGCGCACTCCATGTTGCAAGATTTGGCCAATCTCATGGCCGCCGTACCTCCTCACACCGAGAACGGTTTTAATAATAGATATGTTGTACAACATACCTTCTGAGTTGCTTGTTATGAGATACAAGACTCGCGATATTTGCTCGATGTAACAAAACGCGATTATAACTCTGCTTATACCGCACGATCGCTCGCAGAGGAAAATGGGTTAAAAACTTCGACCAAGTATTATACTTCGTCAATGGTTAAAAAGGGATATTATTTTTCTATAAATACGCGTATCAACTGCAGGAAAACAGCGGGAGAAAGTTATATCTTCTTTACAACAATGGCTAGATAATATCGTTATTCTTGTTTTCTGTATGAAGCTAGAGAAGCCATTGCGAAGGGTTTAGTAAATATTTTGAATGTAATAAATAAATATTTTTATGTGTTTTCTGTATTCCTGAAACTATTATGAACACCTTAATTATTTTACAAAAAAAAGTATGTTTTTATGTAATTTTTTATTATTTTATTAAATACAAGCATCTGCCCGCGACTTTGTCTGCGTACGATTAGTACTTCAAGTTATCTATTTTCTTTTCCTAGGTCCCATCTACGTTTATACCAGAATTCTTAACCTATTTATTTAAAATATGTATAATTCTTGATTCAATTCAAAGTATTAGGCGAGTACTTCAAATAAATTCACTAATTTAAATATTTTCCAAAATAGAATTTAGATTTTTTAACAATCATTGTTTTGCAAAATGTCACTCTCAAATTTTAACGTTTTCTATTAAACAATAATTTATTATTATTTTCAACATATTGAAAATAAATAGCTAGCTTTAAAAATTATAGCTTATATGTTATTCTGATGTATGAGCTATATTATTGTAAAGTTTCATTAAAATCCATTGATTAAATTTTGATTAAAAGAGTAACAAACATACATACATCCACACAAATTTTCGCATTTATAATATTAGTCAGAAGTAAGATATTTATTAATCGAAACCAAAATTTCTTTTAAAATCATAACTTTATTTTTAGGTAGGTACTAAAATCCCTGCCTATATTTTTTATTATAGAGAATACCTTACAAGGGTCCCAACTGCTCGCGTCTGGAGCCAGTGAGACTATGGCATCCCCAATTGGGGTTGTTATAAGGCTGAAGGTAAGTGGGGAAGGGAAGGAGACGAGGAAGAGGAAGGTGGGGAAGTACCTGGCTATTCAGATCTAGTTACTAAACACGGCTAAAGCCATTTCAAGCAACGTTTCAATTCGGTCTTACACCAGGGCGATACTGAGAGTATCTTCCACTCTGGAACGTGCCGCAAATATAGTGTATATTTTTTAATTAATTAATTGTGAAATAACACAAATTAATCAAATAAAATTTATTTGCGCACGCCGGGTTCGAACCCGAGACCTTCGGAATGGGAGCCCAAAGGCTTGTTCCTAGACTACGCCGGCCGTCATGTATTGTGTTTAAAATATTTCAAATAAGGAATAATATTTTAATTATGTTTGATTTTGTTATGCTTATTGAGATGATCTTTGTGAATAAAAAATAAAATAATGAACGTGTTAAAGCCCAGCTGGGCGTGAAATGCAGAAATACAAAATGTTATGCATAAATAATGTACTGGAGCAGAATTGAAAGGTATCCCAAACTCGCACTTTGCCATTTTCTCATTGATCCTTCCACGTTCGTTCTCGCATCCAGAAAAAGAACATTATTATGGATTATGAAAATCCGAGGTAAAATGATTGACGTGATTCCGATCGCCCAGGAATCTAGAAGGGTTGAGAGTGAGACAAGGGGAGAGATCAAGAGGCAGTAGCAGTAGTACGGGGTAGTTTGGGTAGTTCGGGTAGCTCGTGTGTGTACAGCCTGCGATAAGAGAGGTGATCATCAGTCATGGACGCGGGCGGGTCACACCGGCGGGCGGTTCTAATCCATCATCCACCCCTCTCCTCCCCCTAGCCCATCCTCTATAATCGCTACCACACACCGCACAACTCACCCTTAACTAAAACAGCACGTGGTGAGATATGCTTCCAAATAACTTCGTACTACGAATGTTTCAGCTGTTTTATTGAGGTGTTAGCTACGCCGTCTCATAATGGAATTCGCGTCATTACGGTGTGCATGTTCCCTGTTCTCTGTTCACGCGGATTTGCCAGTGAAATTTTCAATTCGCGCATAAGTTTTCCCCCTTTTCATAACCGCGAATTCTTTTGTGAATTCGAAGCGATTCGAATGGAATACATTATACTCTCGCATTGGGTTTGACGAAGACGATTTTTTAAGCTAATAGCCATGGATTAAGATTTCTTAAATCTAAAATATTCGCTGCTCAAAAAGTGAATATAAAAATTATTTGGGTCAAACAAACAACTCTAAATAATGTATTCTTCTGAAAATGTTTCAGTATTGTACAAAATGCTGGTAAAACAAATTTAACCCGAGCCTACTAAAATTGTTCAAAAATGTTTTTCCATATTATATTATTCTGAGAGACATTATCCAACATTGGTTTGGTTTTGGAACAGACTTCATAAAAGCTCCACGGTTAAGCACTTGAGGGATTCAACCCTTCGTCAACAAAGCATTATGTGCAGAGTATCAGTAATTCTCCATAAAGTATGTAAAAATAGGTCGGCCCTAAAAGGCTAAATCCTCGGATCAGGAATAATCCGCTCCACCGTGAAAGCGGCCGGTGCCGTCTTACTCTCCAGCCTTTAATTATTGAACTGGAAAGTGGTCTAGTTCTGAGGCGAGTTTTTCCTGCCGGAGAAGGTTTGAACGCCGCCTATGAATATTTATAAGGGTACGTACCAGCCCTATCGACCAGTGCCACCGGGCGCACGGAACAGGTGAAACGGCTAGCAACAGACAAGCCGACTAATATACATTTTTAAACGAATGCAAGGGGAAATTGACTCAATGGTAATGATAAGTTCTAAGCAATTTAAAGTTTTAGTATCGAACTACTACTAATAGTTCATTATTCCATTTCCTTCTAACTTTAACGATAGAAATAAAATTATGTAAATTGCAGTCCGAAGTTTGGTTTGAAAGAAGTTGAGTTAATAATATTAATCGTAGGATCACAGAAAGACATGGAGGTACATTCCAGTAATTGTAAGGAAGTTAAAAAAATTGATGAAAAGTACGCTGAATATTGGATATATGTAAACTACCAACGTTTTACATAGATAAAACTATTTTAACAGACACTATACTTTTTGGCTGCCAGCGAAAGGTTTACAACAAAATTTTCCGGAGTCCTCGCCTATTCTGCTCGACTTGCTTCAAATGCAGACAAGTTTGTTCAATAAGACTACTCCGGCTATAATTATCCAGAAATTACTCGGCAGATTCAGCTCCTTCAAATTTCTAAAGAATAGAGATTAAGAACGAACTCAAGTTCCATTTTGTTTTTGTGGCTTTAAAAATAAGGCTTATCAAATTCGCAATCTTCACTCCGAGAACATTGTAATTTTGTCTGTATAGTAAGTAGGTGGTGGACATATTCTGTTCACAACGGCATCTGTTCGTTGATATACATATACTTCGCAACAAGGAACGCAGAGAGGAATAAAAAACAGATTGTCTCTATAACGATGATGCCGTCAAAATAATTTTAAATTGTCAATATTCAAGGAGCAAAATAAAATTCACCCAGAACAAGTACCAACACAAACGATTTCAAAACTTATTTTATTCTGCATAATGCTAATAGTTTGTATAACAGTAACACAAAACATCACAATAGTATATATTAAGTGAGGACTTCTGCCTATCAGAACGCGCCAATAAACAGAGCGACTCAACTGCTCAACGATTCTGCATTGACCATCGACATTTTCAATGTCACTTACAGACAGTTCAGCAACTATCTTTTAGCAAATGTCACTAAGTAGTAAAACTGTCCTTGTGTACTTTGTAATTTATAATCTTCTCTATGATATATTGGTGTATAACTGTTTTATAGAGAACATGAAAAAATAAATAAATAAATAATAAATAAATAAATATTATTATAGATGGTGGCTTGAACACCTCGATAAAGATTCTTGAAAACAGAATTTTCACGTTCACGAAAGTTCAGTTCATGTTTACGAAAAAAGAAGGCAGTTTCGCCCACAGTAATTAAAAAAAAAAACTTCAGAACGTTTTTTGATTATTATTGCTAATAAAATAATTTAATTCGGTAAAAATCATAGCCTCTGCCGAATCACCTCTAACAAAACGAAGGAACTTTGTTCTCGCAGATGAGAAATAATTTCGCAAGAAAATTGAAAATTCGCCGATCCAATGAACCATTAAAAGGAATTCGAACTAAAATATGTATTTGCCGGGAAAGAATGCAAATGCAGCCGTAAATGCCGCAATATTTTACCAATTGTAATGAATCCCACGCTCAATTGGTCAAAAGGGAGCGGCGGGCTGCGCTTTGGGCAAGCCGAACGGAGCGGGAAGCAGAAGCGAGCCAGCGATGGGAAAACCGAAGTAAAAAACACCCAGGAATAAATATTTCGCGAGGAATAACTTAAAACACTACCGACATCGGGAAGGCACGTAATGAGAAATGCAAATCGGGCGAGTCGGCGAAACAAATCGAGGGAACGGAAGAAACAATTCTATCGCCAGCCTCGGGCGAGACTGTAGATTTAGACTACTTATGTACAGCAGAGGAGTTGGGAGCTAAACCAGCTACCAGAGGTTAACAGCATAATAAATGCCGATATAACCAGAGACAAACTTTTTCAATTCGAATGAATAAATTTATACTGTTTCGTAGAAAGATAATTAATAAGTTAGACCGCCGTCTGATTGCGGGATTGCTTCTTTCGGTCATCTAATGTACACTTTGTACACGGGAATGCACACTTTGCCGATTGACAAGTCATGGAAGGGAGTCGATATTTCAAAGAACATTAGTAGGAAGACGGTTTTTTTTATTACTTTTGCTTTAATTTATGCAAATTGTTAGTATGGCAGTAAGATCAAACTCAAAATTATTATTGATTTAATTTCTACGGTATAAATATACCATAAACAATAGTTACATGACACAGTTAGAACCATAATAAAATATTAGACATAATTTTAAATAAAGAATAACAAAGTATCTGTGGCTTTTGGTTGTGAAATGACAACAGAGATATCAGTAAGGCGATCCGCTCAATGAGGCAACTGAATATTCTCAACTGGCAACTGTCTTTGTATGACAATGTGATGGCCCGCACACTACAAAATCACTCAAAAGCCCGTTGTCAATGGTAACGCAAGCGGTGACTCGCGACTCGCACTGCTGATTGCCGTGGTTGGCCGTTGCTAGTGGCCAGCTGTCAGCTGATTGTTCTTCGTATATAGTTAAACAGGCTTTTTGACCAATCAAGACATGGAAACCGGCCGGTTTTAGTTTGGTTTCAGTTGCCTTGTCAGCGGAGCGCCTAAGAGATACAAGTATATACAAATTCTATAGTATAGGTAAATAAGATAAACTTGGATAAAATTAATATTTATTGAAAATAAATTATAGCATAGCTCTCTTGTACCTAAACATTCCGTGCAGTTAAATATATCCGCTACATCTGCGTACCTTCTACTAGCAAATTACTACTATCTATTGGAGATTGGTAATTTTCATCAAATCATTTACCCCTGCCTCCTTCTCTTTTGCAATATTTTTTATAATTACATTCATAATATTCATTCATAATGATTGGTTTTCAGTTTTTCCTGAAGAAGGCACGGTTGAGCCAAAATCATTTGGCATGTAATAAAACTAGGAATTTCGGGTAGCCAAATTTCAGTTGGTTGGATGGTGTGGAGACAAACAACACAGCCTTAGGCAATGAACACAAGGGAGTGAAGACGCTTCCTTGAGAAGGCCAAATCTCTCCAAGAGATTCACTTCAATTCAATTCAATTTATTTATTGTTTTGAAAACTTTAGAAAATTGTACATTTTAGTACGGATTTTAAATACATTTGTAAAAAAGTATTACCTAAAACATTAGGTGTATCAACTATACTATTAGTATTAATAGAGCCTGCCTTTAAAGGCAGATTTACTATTGATATGTCGATATGCGAATTGATTATGTTCAACAGCAATATTGCTTACCTGACCGGCATGGCTACTACCAAGTTGGTCCTATAGGCTGGGAGATAGAAAAGTCTTTGCTGTCAGTGGCAGAGATAACCAATGGGAACATAGAAATGAAGGCTCTCCACGATAGCCGAGTTTTCAAACCATCAGCGGATCAGTCTGAAGAAATGTGTACATCCTGTAGTTAGTTCATTCCGAGCATATCGTAGTATGCAGGTAGTAGCCAAGATGAGGGAATACTTTACTTGGTGTTAACTCCAAATTACCGAGATGAGCCGATGTTTCATAAGATACTGTTTTTATCACAATTGTGAGGCAAGTCTAAATTTCACTGTACTAAATTGCTACTCTATAACATCATGATACGTATTCCGGAAGACATTGCTGAATATAAAGGGGCTGTGATTCGACTGGTAGATACGCGAAACTGCGAGCTTTGAATACAGCTTCGAAAACCACACAGAGATTACAACCGCGAAACTCATAAGACACTCGTAACTCATTAGAGGCTCGTATCTTCTCAGTGATGCGATTAAAACATGAACCAACGTACACAATAATAATATACCAATAAAGGTAACATTACGGTCGTACGGTGGCTGAGACTATTTTGAATATTACCGGGAACCCGTATAATATAGTATTAAACTCGGCACTGCAGGCAATAAAGCGACCATGAAAGATATTAGGAGTCAATAAATATATCAGATGGTACAACGGGATTGTTTGTAAATCCTTAATGGGTTGTGGGGGAGGTGGGAGGCTCTTGTGATCTCGCAGAGGCACGATTTAGAATTCTCCGGGGCGGAGGGCGTGGTTGAAGGCTGATAAGGGGTGTATCCAGGGGCGTCGCGTCCTCGTGTGTGAGGTGTGCGTTGCACACGGGCGCCCGAACCAAGGGACCGAATTATATGCTAAACCAGCTGAGAGACTCAGTTTGAGTCTTCATGATTCCATGACAACTGAGAACTCCTTTGAAAAGTGTTATACTCATTAAGTGATTAATTCATCAGTCATCAATAACTTTATGCGTGACAACACCTCATATGACTGAATAATTTTTTAAAATTATTTAATAACGCCGTTTTTATGGGCTTTTACATATGGATAGTACAAATTTATTGTACGTAACTGAACTGTTTTAGTACCAATATTTTGTATTTGTTTAGTGACAAAATGAAGATATCCACTGAATTGGTATAATTATTTCCCTCCATTAGTATTCTGGGCAAAGAGGAATACATATGGTAGTTAGACCAAGAATTATACACGATTGAAGATGCAATTGGTGCAAGACCTATGTACCGAAGCGTAATTAGCAACATTAAAAAAGAGACACAGAGATGGTTAGAAGAATTTGATGTTATCTTTTGATCAGAATTCATGATGAAGAATCTTTTCCCAATATCGAAACGCATTTCACATGGAAGTAAAGCGTTGGCCTGCATTATGTAAATGCAATATAGGTATACCTACATATGCTGTTGCCATACCTGAAAAGCTTGCGATAGCCCTTTCCCTCATAGACTTACTTGAAACTAGGATCATAATGATATTCTTCAATAGTAGATTATTTATAACTTAGGGCGGCTTTTTTTTGCCCACAGGCGCTGTGCCCTCGCGGCGGCCCTGGGTGAATTGCTACTTGTTTAATCTTGTACCCAGCAAAACAATCGCAATACTCAGAGAGATACATCCCCAAGGCTCCGTTTGCAATTCACGCGACTGTTTAACTGTTTAGGCACTACAATGTGGTGTTCATTGTTTATAGATCGGCACTCCTAAAGCACAGAACCTTTTGGAAAATCGGAATGCGATCTTCCTCGTCATATTATCAAATATTCGGAATTATGAATTTAATTGTTTAATAGATTTCATATATTTCTCTCTCTATTCTCAAACATAGTTTCGTTTTATTTAGAAACATTAAAAAAAATAAGACCAGTCGGAAAATGCCTGCAGCAGAACGAAACCAGTCCAGCTTGCAGAAAAAATGTAGGTATAAAACTGAAAAATTCATTCATTCAGAAGATTGACATTGAAATTGAGGATAAGCGCCCAAAACTAGAAAGAGAAGATAGTTATGTCACATGAAAATGTTACATTACCATTTGAATGTGAAAATTGAATCGTTAATGCCGGGAAATACCGCCGGATCCTCCGGGGTGGAAGCGTTAGGGAAGAGGGTGAGGGTGGGTTGGTTGAGGCCATCATGTAGAATTGATGGCCCGAGTGGACATTTTTAACCCCATCCATCATCGCATCTGATTGCGGCCATTAAGGCGTTTGGTATCGCAGCCTAACTTTGCAGACACGTTGTGAAATACAACAAATTCTCGTCATTCTATTCCCTTTTTGTGCAAACAAAAATACCAGATTGCTTGTCTAAAGGACAAATAGACATACGTCACGATCGGATCTCAAACCCTCCAGTTATAGTTCCAGATCGATGTTTTTTACGTGAATACTTCAAAAAGAATCCTCACGGCCCGGAGCCAGTGAGAATTCAGCACCCTTGAGGTTATTTTTAGTAAAAAATACTGCGATATTTGATTCAAATTATTATTATCATTATTATGGCATCCTTAATTGGTGTAAATTATGCGGCTGAAGATGGGGGCGAAGAAGAAGAAAGTGGGGAAGTACGTGGCTATCCAGATCAGATAATAAAACACCGCTAGTCATTGGCTAAAACCATTTCAAGCATCGCTTCAATTCTGAATGGGTGCCTTTCGCATAAAAAAATTCATTAATAATTATTCATATTCAAATTATCCATTAAATCGAGAAGCCAATATTTGTGTATTAATGGACATGAATATAAACAATTCCTGGCGTTATCAGGTATTCCCCAGGGGTCAAACCTTGTTCCTCTGTTATTCCTTAAACTTATAGAGGACATCCAGGTCAGTGTAAAATATGGCAGGTGTCTTAGATTTGCTGATGGCCTCAAATGGAAATTATCTCTATTCAAGGCTGCTTACAAATGCAATCTTAGTGTTTTAGCAGAATGGTCAGAAAAAAACAAGTTAGATATAATTTAATATTAAAAAATGTGTAAAAATTAACTATACCCTCTCGCAGAAGTCCATAGTTTTTTTAGTACAGCGTTAAAGGGCTAACATTATGCCGAGTCGATATATTAAAGATCTCGGTATCGTCTTTGATCCCAAACTAGCGTTCTCGAAACATATATCACGGCTCACTCGAGTATGCTACAAATTCCTGGGGTTTATCATCAGAAAATCTAAAGAGTTTAATGACTCAGATGCAACGTAAGCCATGGCCTCTGAAACAGTGGATGTAGTTAATTAATCATTAATAGCTTTAAGACTCTTTTGTATAATTATTTTCCCAGATGGTAAGAGTGTCAAATCAGAAAATTGTACTGTAATTTTGAAATCAGTTAAACAATATTAAAAATAAAACTATGCAAAAATCTTGTATTTATAAACGTTTGAAGTTTATACGTACGTAAACAAATAATAAAACACAATAATTTGTTATCGGGGTAGCGTGTTGTTACTTTTCACAATCAAACATTGATAAATTTAAGATGGTGCTTAAACATTATATTGCCGTTCTCATTGTTCTTGCTTATTTGACCAAAGTTTGCTCATTTATATAGCGCGATAAATGAATTAATGGACACCGAGATAAGCCGGGAACGTAAACAGATAGCGCGCTTTACAGCTCTCCCTAGCCGACGTATAAAGTGTATAAACCATTATCGTTCATATAATATTAAACACCTGGATGGTACAGCCATGAAAGAATAAAGAGGATATATTTATTTTAATAAAAAATATATTTTTATACACTTTAGTCTAGACTGACTAGTTCTGAATATCCGGGTACTTCCCAATCTTCCTGTTTCCCATATCCTCCCTGTGCCCACTCCCTTCAGCCTCACAACACACCTTGTTTGGTATTCACATAAAAAAAAAACACTGTAAAAAAAGTGTTATAATTTGTAATATGCATTTTGAAAATCCAATGTGCCAATTGGCCAGAAGTCGTAAACTTACGAAAAAACTTACAAGTGTAAAGCTAGCCAGTTTAACTTTTACTGTATCTAGAGTTGAAACAGACGGCCCTAAGAACATGTCAAAATATATTTTATTTTTGATAACAGTTAAAATGATGAAGCGTTTCTGACATTTTAAAGTAAGTTTGACAAAATTGGGGTAACTTTAAAATTAATTAAATTGTATTGGACTGATTTTAATTGATGTTTTCTAAAATTGTGTCAATTTTCAGATATTGTTGGAATTAACTTTTTGATGTTGTTAAGTATTAATCTACAGTTCTGAGCTATTTTATAACTTTGTAAATGTAAAGCACCAATGCAATGATGTTGATAACTTACACAAATTTACGAAATAAAACATGTAAAGCACCTTTAATTATTATAAATTATTTAGATTGTTGCACATAATGAATGATCTTAACTGCAAACTCTTTCCATTTCCACAATCTAAATATTGAGATTAATGAGGAATAAAACCCCTCATCTCGCGTTTTCATAGACAATTCAAATTTACAAACGCAGCACTCAGCATCTATGGCCGTTGGATCTTAAATTTAAATTAAGAATTCTGCTGGAGGCACTCAAATCTTAATACAGCGTAACGGACTTTCCCGGCTTTTTATACACAACTTACCGGTAGAATGTTATGTTTATGACACCATAAAATATACGGGGCGTACCATAAACCAGTAAGTGGTTTATACAAAATTTATTTCCAGCAAAACAAGGAGGATAGTTGCGGAAAACTTTCAACCCTTTATCGCTTATTCGGGTTTCGTAATAAACTTATTTCCATTGATAAAATTTTACGGGGGAAATTTTCGCAGATGTGTGGATACGTTTTTAGGCCGCCCAAAGTAAAACCTTTCTATACAAATGCTATTTTCGCAGCTGGCACTCAGAATACCAAAAAATAAGCGTATAAATGGATAAAGGAGTATGTACTTAAAAACTAGTTATAAAAGCATAAACGTAAACAAAGAAAATCATCTAAGTGAGTAGAAACTTTTGTATAATTTATTTTATTTTATTTATTTGCGTTATAAACAGTCTATACATTTATATATGTAAGTGAATAAGTATGTTAATGTCATTGACCAATAAAATCACGACATTTAGATACAGGAACATAATAAAAAAAATATATGCAACAATATATCTAATACAAACAATTCTGATTCAATTTACAAAGTATTTTATGATATACATATTTCTAAGGTTTACACTTAAATTTTAAAGGATATCGATAATATCTTTGAGGAAAAGATTTCATTAAAATACAAACTACTAAAAGTAAAAGAGAAAATGTGAGGAATTAATAAAAAAAAGAAATCAATGAAATTAAATTTTTGGTTAAACATATGGCATTCGATGGAATGTAATTTTTTTATGAATGTTGTGAATTTAGCAAGGTTCGTGTTAAACACATCGATGTTTTTTTATCGAATTAGTTCAGCTTTAGCTTTTCATATACATTTACTTTGAAATGTTTAAACGTGATGACGCAAATTTTTTACTGTTTGTGGCAAGGGGAACTATAGCAGTCACAATTTGCGTAGGTTGTGAGGGAGTGGGGAAGGGAAAGAGATTGAGAAGTGGACGGCTGGGAAGTACGAGGCTTTTGATCTGGTCACCAAGCACAGGTAATGCCATTTAAAGCAGGGATTCGATTCAGCATGGTGGTATACCCCCGAGGCGATACTGAAAAAAATAATTCTGGAACAATGTGATAATACGAGTACCTACATATGTACCACACATAAATGAAAAAAATTGACAGTGCCAAGTTTCAAACCCGCGACCTCGTGGATTAAAACCAAAATATTTACCGTTTTACCACTTTATTAATGTCACCATCGCAAATATTACATTGTACAAGCTAGTTTTTCATACAGTTTTTTAGAAATCATATGTAGGCAATGCTTATTTTGCTTTTATTTTGAATTTAGTAAACAAAAATTCATCAAGAAATGTTAAAATTTTGCTTTAAAGGGCCGCTCTGCCAATTTTTACCGATTTCTTACATGTTTTCCTTAAACGTTTGAAGTTTTTAAGTTCTTAAAAAAATATATGTTATTCTTTAAGGTAGTATCTATACATTCCCCACGCCGAAACGGTAATTATTTGTAATTCCCTCAATAGAAATAAATCGCAAAGTATGCTGCGAAAATTATTATTTACACGTTTGTTTCTGAGATTTTACAAGTTATATGTATTAAAAAATTCATAACGTTTCTTTAAATGCTACTTGACACAGCCCCCACGATTTTTTTTTTCTTTTTCAAACGAGTCGTCTTTTATTAAACATTTTCACAATTTTCGCATGAATTTTATGGTTTTTAATGTTAGCGCGCTCGCTCCCACGTTTGTATTGTCGTATTTCTCCATCTTCTTCTTTTTGAGCGGGGTAGCGGCCTTAAGTGGGGGGAAAAGGGGGTGACCATCCTTCTGTTTTGAAGGTTAAGTGTGCAAAATTTCATCAATATCGGAATAAAAAACAAACCCACACATGATCACTCTTCTTCATATAGATATACAAATGTATATATTTTATCATCATATAATAATGAAAAGGTATGGCGTACGTATTTTTTCGGGTTTTTTGATGAATGCCTTTATCGATTTATGAATAGATAGATATTCGGAGCGGTGTTTATGGTGCGGCTAATCTCCGCTATCGGGAGAATTTCCCGGAACGAAGGGATATTAAGAGATAAATACCAATAATCTGAAATGGTTTCGGGTATATTCATTAATCCGCAAGGCTTATTTGCCTTTGTCTTCCCCGGGCGGGAAGGGGGGGAGCGGGGGACGAGAGACAGCGGGGAGGGAAATAATGGAGCAGCAGAGAATCATGGGTCGTGTTTGACATGGGTTCACATACTTAAATACATAATAAATATTAGAATTATAAAGTCCAAACACAAGAGGCATCCATTATCATGTCTACTAAATTATCATCTTGAAAACGATATCTTCATTCCAATATTAATGAACATAACAAAGGCTTTCAAGAAACAAATAGTGTCAAAAGGCAATCTTACTAATATTATAAATGCGAAAGTTTGTATGGATGTATGTATGTTTGTTACTCTTTAACGCAAAATTTACTGAATGGATTTTAATGAAAGTTTACAATAATATAGCTCATACATCAAAATAACATATAGAGTATAATTTATAAAGCTATTTAATTTCAATATATTGAAAATAATAATTATTGTTTAATAGAAAATGTCAAAATTTGAGAATGACATTTTGCAAAACAATGATTGTTAAATCAAAATTCTATTTTGGAAAATATTTAAATTAGTGAATTTATTTGAAGTACTCGCCTAATACTTTGAATCCAATCAAGAATTATACATATTTTAAATAAATAGGTTTAGAATTTTGGTATAAACGTAGATGGGACCTAAGAAAAGAAAATAGATTACTAACTAATCCTACGCAAACGAAGTCGCGGGCAGAAGCTAGTTCATAATATAATATTCTGAATTATATAATTTTAATCTTATTCATGTTTCCGACTTATATATTTTTATATTTATATTTCTCCGAATGAGTAACTACCGACAGACGAACCATGCAGCAAATTCATAGAAAACTCATTATAAGAGTGACCCGGTTAGTAACTGCGTTGACGGATGCGTTAGATTCCCACCCAGGCGTCATGGGTTCAAGTCGTTGCTAGTTAAGTTCTCCATCATCACACAAGCAACATTTTCCGCTTGTAATGATGATAATAGCCAGGTAATTCCCTACTTTTCTCTCCCATATCTTATCCCCACCACCTTCAGCCCCCAGTTTGGGATGCCATAGTCTCACTGGCTCCAGGCGGTTGGGAGCAGTAGCGACTATCGTGCGGTACTCAAATAAAAAGTAGGACGTTTTGAAACATTGTCTGATTATTCATAACCTGAAAAATGCTCTCATTTTATACAATGCCATCTCAAACCACACTTTTCATATTATTGTATTCTAGCAGATTCCTAATTGACGTTAAAATAATAAACATTATATTATATTATTATTTATTTCTAAAAAAATCGTACATAATTCGTCACCAGAGATATCAATTCAACATTTAAACAACGCAGATTAACAGGTTTCGCTTTCATTTAAAATTATGTATAGAATTATTTAAATACAAAAGAAATTCATAAAGGGTGAATTATAGCCACTGTGCGCATCGACATTGGCGGGTCATCAATGACGCATGTCACACCCGATACAAAATGCCGATTTTAAACATTTAACTTCGGGGAAGGTAAACTCTGCCATTAACGAAGCCTTATCAGAAGCATCGAACCGTTAAATGAGGCTTAATATATTAACGACACTAATTATCAAAAGTACAGGTATGGCACACGGCAAAGTGGCCACCGGCTAAAAAACCTGACGGCTAAAAGTACGCTGATAAAGGTGTGTAATACAATGAAGTGTTCGTATAATAATCCCGGGTTTGGGCAAGATCCGACTATTTAATGATTATCCCCGCGTAGACTCACCTCGCGAAGCAGTCCCGGCTGCGTACTCGTCAATATAGACGCTTTATCTATTCGGGATATTTCGGCAGCCCATATGGAAAGACCCGGAACAATGCCGTCCATAATTGTGATTATGAAATAAAAACTGTTTTTTTTTTTCAGATGTAGTGGGCTTAACAAGATAAATGATCGATAAATTTTTATCCGTTGGAATTTTTTTGTTGTTTTTTATATAAAATAATATCATGGTAATGGTTGAGGTTGATATATTTATTTGAATCAAATGTGGGAATTTTGTGGTACAAAATAAAAGCATTTGGAATATATTATACAGGGTATAACAGCACCTACCCAAAGCATTTAAACTAACGATTCTTGAGCATATTTGAAGTACAACAGTAGATTTCATTTTGCTGTCCGATGTTTTTTTTTTTTGCTAGGCAAATAATCAACGTCTCGTGGCTATACGTCAGCTATTTACCTATCTTTTAATCAGTTCAGCGTATCACTTGCCATACTTTACCAATGGTAATGTATGGCGAACGATATGTTGAAAATTGTTATAAAGTACAAAGGTCGTACATTGTTTAATTTAATGTAAATTATTTGTTTATTTTTAAATGTATGTGACGATAACCACTCGAACTCATTTTGCCACAATATGGCACTATTTTCAAAACCACGGATTGCTTCGCTGCCAAAATATGGCAAATATTCTCTAGATTCTTTAAAAAGTTTTGAAGTTAACTAATTTAAAATATTTTTTTATAAATCCTACAAATATGTGATATTAAACAAAAGATAGGTGAATTAATTGGCTATATAGAATTATATTCAGTTTGTATGTCTCCATATTCAAATTCGGAGGTATATATTTTTTTATGTGGGCGGAAAAATTTCCTTTAGCAAACCGAGAAAAAAGTTTTAAATTGCTCTGACGCACCAGTCTTATTGAAGTCTTATCGTTCGTAATAAATAAAAGAAAAAAAATGACAGAAGCCTTGATAATATAAGAATGATTGGGTGACACCAAAAATATGTTCGAAATGGTTTCTAGAAGACACGATACAATGAAAATATACTCGTATTAATCTGAAGAAGTTCAATCGGGAAATCAAATATAATCCGATGATTAAAGCGAGCAGTCGACATCAGAAAACACCTTTCGTATTACATTGAATATGAGTCAACTCCGGCGGCGTAGCTCGTAGCACCGTAGCACTGTAGCACCGGAGTACCGGAGCGCAGAAGGGAGGGCGGGCGCTACGACAAATCGTAGAAGCGATGAGCGTCGCGTGGGCCATTAAGGAAATTAAATCAGGGTGGGCCGCCGGGCGGGTGGGAGAGGGGGGTGTCGGATCGACGGATTAACATAATGCCTTAACCGACGTGCCATATGTCACTGCTGGGAAATAAACCTGCATTTACAATGTAAATGTTTAATTGCATTTTGTATGAGGCCTACCTGCATGTTGGTTTTAATCAGTTACTGTACAGATCCGATTGGTGTTACGGGCCTGTCACGCGTGAATGGAATTTTAATTAATTTGCAGTTGATTAATGGAATATAAATATGATTTATTTGTTTTGTGGCATACTTTTGTATTACACACAGCACATGAACTCGATGTGGGTGTGGAAGCAATGCTGGTTAGTTGATAAAATGAAAATAGTTACATAACAAGTTAATATAAATATGAAATCCTTTTACACTAGTAATATTATATAATTATTTTTTTGCATTAACTCCACAAAAGAGGCCCTGATGAAAATAATTTCCTTCAGGGGATATGTCATCTATGTGGATGCTGTGTGGAGGGCCTTTTGGAGGAGAAGGAGTAAACATGGGTCTTGAAGAGGCTGGTAAATCGTTCCACAGCCAAACTGTTGAACTCAAGAACGTGTCGTAGAAACGACCCGTTCTCATTTGGCAAATGTCAATCGTGTACATAAGGTAAGTAGATTGAAAAAGAAAGGTCTGACTATTCAGATCTGTCATTTAACACATTTGCGTGTTGAGTAACATGTCATCAAGTGCAATGTTTCGATTCCGAATGATGGTATTTCTTCACCAGGCACTAAAAATGTCTAAAACCCGTTAATTCACAGGAGATCATTTTTTTCCCAGCTCACACAGGCTTAGGCTACATATAAATCGATGTATCTCCCTTACTGACATGGTCAGAAATATGATCCAGACGATGTAAGAAAGAGAAAACTCCACGATTGATATTGAAATCTAGAACTTAACTATTAAATTTAAAAGCGCATCTGTATGAGAAATGAAAACTTTGGTTTTCGATTTTTCGATGGCAATTTAGAAAAATGTATAAAATTCGAGAATTTTTTATTCATTATTTTTATGGAACGACAAAAACTTATGGTGATAATAATGTTTGTAAAACATTTGGCTAATAAAATATGTGTGTATTTTTTTTCGTTATCAATAATTTAAGAAACTAAAAACGTAAGGTGAGCCATTTTTAAAACTTTTTATTTGTATTAAAATTTTTTAATATTTCGGAAATTATATATATTTTTCTAAATGTTATTATTTGAGACCATTATTCTACCACTTTTAAAAAACATTTTTAGTTTAAGCAATTAATACATTTAGAAATATTCCATTTATTTGAATTTTATTGTTAAGCGGAAATTTTCTGATCCTCTGATAGAATATGCCTGAATGGATTTTACAGAAAAAGTTTACACCAATTTTAAAGCTAGCTTTTTTTATGTTATAATAAATCACTGAAAATCCATCAAAATGGTTATTATTCCGATTGATTCGATTTTAAATGGCAATTTATACCACGGTGGCACTTCCTCCTCGGGGCCGGCCGCGGCGTGTATTGGGTGGAGGCCATAAACATTTCCCCGGATACGCGCGCTGCCCAGCGGACACGGAAATGGCCGTGCGCGTCACCCCTCCCCCCTCCCTCCCTCATCCCACCCCCCACCACACGACCCCTAACAATGAAGGAGGTAATAAACATGCTAAATAAAGGCTTTCACTGTGTCTTTTGTCACCTGGAAAGCGGTCGGTTAAAGTTAACTTTAACGATAATTGATATTTATAATTAGTTTTTCATTATTTTGTTCAGCTATTTATATTACGACCTCAAACGGTTTCCCAAGATTTAAACACTCTATTTTCTTATCATAGAATCATAATTATTCTACTATATTTTTTTCTATTTTCAACATGTGTATATATTTAATCCATATGTTTAATAGCATGGCTTATTCTTTTTTTATTTTCATTTTAATGTTTACTAATTACTATTTCTATTATAATTATTCTACTATAATTTTTTCCTTTTTTCAACATGTTTATATTTTTAATCCATATTTTATTTGGTCACCATAAAACCGGCGGGCGCCAAGTTTGGTGATCTGTATCATATACAAGTGTATCATACATATATAAATTTATCATATAGACATATATATATATATATGATTAAGGTTTTTACGGGTGTAAGATGTAGAATAAATTTCTCGGTTTACCCGCGTAACGTAGTTCTTAGAAGGACTTTTTAACTCCTGACGTTTCGGACAGATATCACTGTCCATCTTCAGAGGCCTTATGACTTGAGTTTTGTATTAAACTGACAGCTTGCGCATGTCGGTTCAGTCCAGAAGTCAAGACAATCAATACTTAAGTCTTTACTTCTGGACTGAACAGACATGCGCAAGCTGTCAGTTTAATACAAAACTCAAGACATAAGGCCTCTGAAGATGGACAGTGAGATCTGTCCGAAACGTCAGGGGTTAAAAAGTCCTTCTAAGGACTACGTTACGCGGATAAACCGAGAAAATTATTCTATATATATGTAAATCTTATAATATTTTATCATGTATTTTATAAGTGAATAAATAAAAATAAAATAATTTTCTGAAAACATAAATTCAAGTTTTTTTTACTATAATATATCTATTTTAAATGTTTTTTAAAACTTTTGGTTTCACTGAGGTTTGAACCTTCCTACCTAATGATTGAATTCAACCGCATAATACGTACATACAAACATGTCCGCGTGTGTGTGCGTGATTGCCACCAAGTTGAAAGAATATATTACATAAAAAGTCTAGATATCTGTCGAGTTTCAGCTCGATCGGATGTCGGGAAGTGGGTTAATTTTCACATTCAAGATTCGGCTTCATTCATATGTTCAATAAACCAAGAAAATAGATGTGAAATTCAAATATATGTATTTTAAAATATGGGACGATTAATTGACTAATAAAAAAATATACATATATTTAAAAACTCCATAGCTCGCGGTGGAAATGAGACGCGTTTGCAGTGTTTTGATAAATTAACAAATTTTATTTATTTTTAAAGAGTAAACCCCAAATTGTAAAATTTAAATTAATGAAGACAATATTAGCGAAGCACATTCGAAGATCTGAAACAGAAATATCAGAAAAATAACCAGAACGTAATGTTAACCAGATGTAACCTTATCTTTTTTGATTTTTTAGTTTCAAATTTTCGATTTAGTTTCGCTAATATTGTCTTCATAAATTTTAATTTAAAAATATTTTTTTGAACGTAGATACTCTTTATGTTTGCACGTGTTTGCAATACCTATTTGAAATTCGAATTAGACGTTTAATAACACAAAGTTAGTAACTTGGCGGAATTAACCTTTTTAAATGTCATGTGATACCCGAAATATAATTATGCATCTTAAATGTTGTTGATTTAATGAAAGTGGTATAACTTTATATAATATAAGCAAAATGACAAAAAACGGAAATATACATTTATACAAATTTTTTTAAACTACATAACAGTAGCACATAAGAGGAAACGCACTTTTTAACGATTTTCAATTAGAGTAACACTATACTCGCAGAAACTTGCTAAAATCCTACTTAAAGAAATCTTTCTGAGTTTGCAATTTCATTGCTAAAATGATTACTTTTACATCTTTATTACACCACGAAGATGAACAAATTGACATGACTCAGATGCTACATCAAAACCAACAAAACTCCCTTTCAAATCTTCAACAAATTTGAAAAACAGCTGTCGATTCCGAAGTCACAAACGTCGCAAGGGTAAAACAGATCCACAGGACTTTGGGTTAACTAATATGTGCTAGCTTTTGGAATAAGGGTCACTTTTGCTGGGAGCCGATTTCCACGGATTTTCCAACTGCGGTCGGGAGCCGGTGGTATCTCAATTGATTTTAGATTAAGTGGCGCTTTACTCGAGGTGGTGGAAAGTTGAGGGGTAGGTTGTGGGAAGGGAAAGGGAATTGGGGAGAAGAGAGAGAGAGGATGATCATCCGGCGCATCGCGCTCTAACAGGGAACATTTCCCAAACGAATACCAGGAGTACATAAGTCTCCAGGATCTCTAGTTCTTATTCCTTATTCCCGTCGCGTAATCCGAATGTGTTGCAAGATAAATAGAACTCGCATACAGCTCGGAACAAAAGAAAAATTGTATTCGGTTAACTGTGTGACTCAAGGTAAATAACAGGTGGAGGTAAAGGCTGTTTGCTTTTGTTAAGGAAATATAAATATGTTTGCGCGAAGAATTTTTCAAAAGAATGAGGAACTTAAAATGATGAGGAAAATACACAGAGGGTTTGGAGGTCGTAAGGGCGGTGATAACTCGACAATATCTTGGTAACTAGATATTCGACACGATTAGGTACCTTTAAATATGAGAATCGATGACATAAATTCTAAGATAACATGAAATGAATGAATGCACGGAGAAAAATGTTATTTAAGTAATTGGTATACATAATTTCGTACGTATACCAACAAATTATTCTTACATTTTCCCGCCAATAAACATTAAAACACCCTTAATTTGTTCGTAAGAACTTCAGTCCCGTTTTTAACCGTTTTTACGAATAAAATGATTTTAGAATAAAATTTTTCTCCGTGTGCGATCAAATTAACTATCAGTTTTTTTTTCAAAGTATTGCGGCTTCTGGGCTGGATGTTTGTTGTTGTTGTGAAATTAAATTTGACCCCAGCAGGAAAGAAAAACCGTTAATTTGTATGTAACATAAATGATAAAGACGAAAGTAAACAATTAACTATTCTAGATTATTTTTAAATCAACGTGTAGGCCTAACGCATTGGTAGGGAAAAATCTAAACCAAAGTGAAAAATAAATTATTGGTTCGCTGAAAAATAATATCAAACGATAAAATTTCCAGTAGACAAACAGCGGAGATAAAAGGGAATCTGGAAGGCGACAAAACACCCCTCTTTCGGGAGTTGATTTCACGAACAACTTAACCCTATGGACCCTTGGATAAACAGATTGCCACCCCACCGATATCTGAATATACCACCACCCTCCCCACCCTACGCGTTATAAGCCGAGGCTCTATAAACATATCAATTCCATGCCAGCCAAACGCATCGCAGGAATCTGCCGATACACAAAGTGAAAACAATACTGGAACTGTTCTGCCTTATTTCGGAACATGTACAACCATTCGTAACACGAAAAAACCTCGTCATTTAATGATGAATGTATGTAATCGGCTCCGAGGCAATTCCGAAACCAGGGCAAAACTAAACCAAGGCAGAGTTTGTGGGTTTTGTCGAATAACTCATCATAAATTCACATAAGGGCGTTTTCCGCCCAATTTGTGTGTATGTTTGACAGAATAATGGATAAAATAACAATATTACCAAAATTCAAGAAGGCAAGGCCGAGTTTCAAGTTTCCACACACAATTAGAAGTAACATTGTATTGCCGCGAGCATTACGTTCGATGACACAATCATTTAATACTTATTCTACTCGTTGTTCAAATAATAATACCATAAATATTTCACAAAATTCCTAGAGTAAAAACGAGAACAAACAGCCAAGAAAGAGTCCTCGAACTTTCTGACTTAAAAAAGTATTGAGAAAATAACGACAAATAAAAAATAAAGTATAACATCATGTATGATGTATCGCAATTATTATAAGGGACGCTGGGTGTGAATCATTTTAGGTGGTTTGGGGTTTGTTTGTTGATACTGCGCCCCTTTCAATATAAAGAAGTGATGTTGACAGGGCGGTTTACGGGTCGATGCCTTATTACCGCGACTACCTGCTACGTATCTCTGGTATGCAACCCTCATGTAATTGGACTTCTATATTACCCTTTAACTGCAATATCTGGAATGTCAATTTTCATAAGGGGTTCCTTTGTTCACCTTACCGTGCGCGCTCGTATCATATTCGGCAGTGAGAAACAATGGAGCGTATCTAATACCATACAAAATCACTCTCAAATATTAGCTTCGTGTTTTGATGGGCGTGTCTTATGACACAGTCTGCATTATATTACTATTACAACATTCATGTTCATCAACCTTAAAGTGTTGGGAATAGCGCAGATTAGACACAAGCTTCGAAATTAAGGGGGTTTCTCACCATCCTCCCAATAGCTTATCTACCCTAATAACGAATATTTTCGATTTACGATTTACGGTTTATTTATTTATTAAGTTGGAGTTTATAATTCGGTACTCGAAGCTATGAATAGTGTCTATATATTGGATAAGTTGGCCGAGTTTTCTAACCACTGCGAGTATTTTATTTTTATTTTTAAAAATATTCCTTATTAGGGTAGATAAGCTATTGGGAGGATGGTGAGAAACCCCCTAAGAACTACAATCTTACTAATATTATAAACGCGAAAGTTTGTATGGATGTATGTGTGTTTGTTACTCTTTCAAGCAAAATTTACTGAATGGATTTTAATGAAACTTTACAATAATATAGTTAATACATCAGAATAACATATAGGCTATAATTTATAAATCCAGCAATTTATTTTCAATATAAGGAAAATAATAATTATTGTTTGATAGAAAATGTCAAAATTTGAGAATGACATATTGCAAAACAATGATTGTTAAATCAAAATTCTATTTTGGAAAATAATTAAATTAGTGAATTTATTTGAAGTAATCGCCTAATACTTTGAATCGAATCAAGATTTATACATATTTTAAATAAATAGGTTATGAATTTTGGTATAAACGTGGATGGGACCTCGGAAAATAAAATAGATTACTCGAAGAACTAATCCTACGCAGACGAAGTCGCGGGCAGAAGCTAGTATTTAAAATAACCCAAAGCTCAGTAACGTTGTTGTAAAACGCTAATTACTAATATTTTTAATGCCGACTGGGTTTCG
Source organism: Limnephilus auricula (assembly GCA_951813805.1). Lineage (NCBI taxonomy): Eukaryota > Metazoa > Arthropoda > Insecta > Trichoptera > Limnephilidae > Limnephilus > Limnephilus auricula. Next base: position 9,917,921 of record OX638401.1, read on the forward strand.
CTTTGAATCGGGCTTCAAACTAACAGTCTGTCAAATTAAATTAATATTAATCCAAGATGAAGCTTAAAGCTTGTTAAGTCAAACCGAAACCCTTTCAACGTCAAAACTTTTAATAAACACTGACGTAAAAATTACATTGCTTTTCATTTTATTTCAAATATCACACCGAGTGTTTTTTTAATAGACAATGGAAACAATGGGAGACATGGCATGAAGGCGTACCGTTTGTCGAAGTGCTACGACCAAACTGCACGCATGCAAGTTATAATAATAATATTTGGATGACTTGTAATGCGCCGTTTTTGTGAAAAATCACCTAAAGACGCTGTACAAATTTCAATATATTTCTTTAATCTTACTTCTAACTACAGACTAGACAAACATACAAAAAAAACCTATGGGTAAAACATTGCATCCACCGGTTCTTCGATCAGCGATACAAAACTATATGTACAATGCATCTGACTAATTAACGCGATGCTGCCTAAAAATGTACATGTACATGTATTTATTTATATTTTTTATTATGAAAATGTACAGGACCATACTTACTTACTTGGTAGGTCACTTGAGATTAAAGTTAAAAGATGTTTATTTAGATACAGTTTGCGCGCAGAGGACATAATAATATTATTAATGTGTAGTTTTAATATTATTGATGTGTAGTTAAAACAAGGGCGGGGCGGCGCAGTGCGTATATGTGATTTGCAGTGGTATGCTGGCGACACGTGAGACCCATTTCGCTTGTCTCTATTATATATGGTTTGTTTTCTACAAAAACAGAACTTTATTCTAATTAAATTACGAGAGCTAATTGAACATTCATTAGAGAACCAAGTGCTATACCACGAAGCTACCATGAAACGTTCGAAAGAAGTGAGAAGGAGTACGGTAATTCCGATATTAAGTATTTTAAGGGGTGATAAACGATTATGGCCGCGATTGCTGCTTTCAGGTAGAGGTGTTCTCGTTAAACAGGAAAATTCTCCCAGGAAAAGCCCCTTCAATTCCCAGCAAAAGTCTTTTAATTCAACTTCCGATATTAATTGCTTGTTTCCAGCTTCCACTTAATCCGGAAGAAGGATAACTTCGCAGTACAATCAGCAAGAGACGATAATAATTAATGAATATTGATTTTACCGAAACATTTCCAGGAAAGTAAATTAATTACAGTTTATCAAAATAAATTTCTCAAAATGAGATAACAACAAAGCCGAAAATAAGCCTACATTTTTATCAGTAATAAAACCAAAAATAAATTTCAGATACGCAGGCTTTTTTTTTATTTTTTTTTTTTTATAGAGAAACCTCACATGAGTCCCAACTGCTCCCTTCTGGAGCCAGTGAGACTATGGCATCCCCAATTGGAGTATGTAGTGAGGCTGAAGGTAAGTGGGGAAGGGAAGGAGATGGGGAAGAGGAAGGTGGGAAAGTACCTGGCTATTCAGATCTAGTCACTAAACACGGCTAAAGCCATTATTAAGCAACGTTTCAATTCTGAATGGTGGTCTTACACCAGGGCGATACTGAGAGTATCTTCCACTCTGGAACGTGCCGCAAATATAACATATATTATTTTTATTAATTAATTGTGAAATAACACAAATTAATCAAATAAAATTTATTTGCGCACGCCGGGTTCGAACCCGCAACCTTCCGAATGGGAGTCAAGTGTCTTACCACTAGACCACGGACGGTCGTCTGATTTTGTGAAGGTGGGTAGAGATAATATAATGTCCGGTTGATCCCAATCCTTGCGGTACACCTAACTATCACACCGTTTTCGTGAAGGGGAGGTATATTTAACGTAAATGTTGTTTTTCATGTTTTATTAATCAGTTAGGTTAGTTATTTTGGCCTCAAATCCAAAATCAAGTTTTATATGAAGTAGGCCGTGGCTCATAATCATTGTGCCATGTCTTTTTGACGTGTTCCCGACATCTTCCATAGACTTGTGCATTAGATTTAATTCTGCCACTTTTTTCCGTCCTTTCCCAGTACATGTTTATATTGTTTATGTCATCTAATACTATAAACCAATAAAACATTTATTCAACATATCGATAACCGAGACATTGTATTTGACGCCATCCGTGGTCGAGGGGTAAAGCTCTCGACTAGCAATCCGAAGGTCGTAGGTTCAAATCACTACGTGCCCATGTTAACTTTATTTGATTATCAAAATTAACAAATTAAAATTATTAAAAAATAAATTAAGCCATCGATGTACCATTAAGTATAACGTTTTATATAATATATATATTAAATCTGTTTATTCTACTTTATCAACATAAATGTGTTTGCTTCAGTTTAAAATTATTTGCTTTTGACTGACCAATAAGATTCAACTTCGAGTATACATTCCTTTTCAAGTGTGTATATATACATATGGTCTGCAGTACTAACACAGAACATTGAACGTGAGAGATCAATCAAAGGACCCAATGCGAAAACAAAAAGACACAAAGAAAACAAAACAACAGGCTAATTTGTTCGATTTTGGGAACAACTCATTTAGTTATCATAGAAATCGTTGTGCCTCCCTTACTATCATCTACCACAGTGAGAAATCTGATCTAAACGGCTAGAAAGAGAAAATACAACGCTTTATATTCAAATTTAAAAGTTAACCACGGAAGAATTGAAATGTACACGTATATGAAACCAAAGTTTTCGAATGCAATTTAAAAAAAAATTGGATAATTAGTGAATTTTTATTTACAATTTTTTCGTGAAACGACAAAAAAGAGAGGTGATGATAAAGGTCAGAACACATTTCTTTAATACAATATGTGTGTGTTTTTATTTTTTTTTTCACTATAAAAAAAACCGTAATGTGAGTCATTTTAAAACTTTTCTATTTAGGTATCTACTAAAATTTCATATTTCAAAAATGATATGTTTAATTCGTTTAATTTAAAAGCGTATTTTATCACCTTTCAAAAACCGTTTTTAGTTTTCGGAAAAGTTCTGAAATATTCCATTTATTTGGATTTTATTGCTAATCGGAAATTTACCGTCGTTCTGAGAGATCCGTTCGATAGATTTTCCCATCTTAACAAACGGATGCAATCTTTAGAGCACAGGCGTCGGGTGGGAATACTATCCTTGTTCTACCGGTATTTCAATGGAAGATGTTCCGAGGAACTAGCGTCATTGATCCCCTCGGCACCGGTGCATAGTCGGGAAACACGCCAAACGCTCGCCCAACATATGTACACGGTTGACATTTGTCACATGAGAATTAGTCGATTTTACGACTCGTTCTTGAGTTCAACAGCTCGGCTGTGGAACGATTTGCCGGCCTCTATGTTTCTTCCTTCCTACAACATGGGTCTTTTCAAGGTCTTTTCAAGACCCATGTTCACTCCTTCCTCTCCTCAAAAAGACCCTAAACGTGGCATCTTCAAAGATGACACAGGCCCCGAAGGAAATTATTTTCTTCAGGGCCTCCTGTATGGTGTTAATATATAAAAAAAAAGAAAAAGAATATGCGTGAGGCCTGGGGGGTTAAGTTGAAACATTGGACATGAGAGGTCGAGGAGTCGAAAGATAATGATGCAATATAGCATTCATATAGTCCAAGGACGATCATAGGACCCAATGCAATGGGAAGTTAAAGGCACACAAAATAATAATCCTGCAATTAGGTATGCGAGCTGACTTCAGCTATGCGGAAAGGGAACAAAAATGAACAAGCAGTTTCCGTTTGGGTATTCTTCACTTAATTTACTTTTACGATCATCCATTCTGGTTATCAGTGCCTATCAAATAATATGAATACGGAGGGGGCACTGTGAGCGTGACAGGAGGCAGTGGCGTAATTTTGAATTTGTTGCCCCTGTCAAAAAAATTATTATGATCCTAAAAAGAAACACGAATTTTGTAGACAGTTAAATTTTATGTAAATGATATGAAAAAGTACCCTAAATGTGAATTTGCTACCACAATCATTAGAAAACATCCAACATATGTAACAAATACACACATGTGTCTGTAAAATGTCCCGAATATTTAAACATCTTCAATTTCTATTTCAATTCAATTTCATTGCCGGCAACCCGGGCGTTGATTAAGGTAATAAAGTATTTTATAACACGTAAGTTACCCGCCTCACTATACGTTGTCTGTTCTGAGACGGGTAATAATTAGAACATTAAAAACGATAAAAGGTGTTAACATGTTTGTGTAAAAGTCTGAAATAGAAGCATAACTTCAATTTGGGGGTCGGGGATGGGTAACCTTTTATTGAATAACCAACACGTCTGCCACAACTCAGGAACATCGCCTTGCACCTCAGTGTGATGGTTGGATTCATGTGTCCAAGACTTCTGGATACACTGACCCCAACATTCTTATCCACCCCTCATATCTTTTACTTTTCCAGAACTCCCTCTCCTTCCTTTTCTAAAAAGCCTCAAAGATGATGTAGGCCCTCAGGGGAATTATTTCCTTAATGCCTCTTATGTGGACCTAATTTAAAAAAAAAAAACAATTTTGGACAGCTACGTGGTAGATATGTATAAAAATATTAGATTTATAAAATATAGTTTTAAAAAATGAAACTAATACCAAATTAAAAATGACGACAAACACGTTAAAATATCATTAAAATACTAAAGATTTTAAACTCAGCAACAGCAAATACACATTGAATTATATTTTTTGTTTGTTTGTTAAAAGTGCATTGGTATAAATATTTACAATTTACACCCCCCTTATTGAACGATGTAATAACGCCACTGCGGGAGATTTACCGAAACGAAGGGAACGCAGTTAGAAAGCAAAATAAGACGAAGTAATAAGAATGGAAAATCAATTACTCTTCATCAAAACAAGATACTTACGCACGCATTAAAATCTTTTGTTAAAAAACAAAGCATTCAAATAACCGACTGAAACGCTGGAGACAATACGAAGGGTAAGTAAAAAAAGCTAACAAGATTTAAATACTATCAAATGTTATTTGAACAACAGCGTAGGTGCAATTGAAGACAGCCAATCAGGCAAAGAGTTTAAAATGACGTACCGCGTGATCTTTGACGCTTACAAATAAAATGTTACTTATTATAAAGAACAAAGTACTATCCGCAGTATCGCCTTCATTGGTCAAATGTATTATATGAGTACATATAGTTTGTATTACTGATCGACGAACCAGTGGATGCAATATTTTAGCCATAAGTTGTTTAATGGCTTATCTAGTCTAGTTAGAAGTAAGATTGTAGAAATGTTTTATAAACTTATAGACAGCCCTTCAAGTGATTTTTCAGAAAAACTGTGTTACACAAATCTTATTATTATAGGTAAAATTAAAAACAACCACCAAGTGAAAAAGTTTGAAATTGCCTATACCGTAATCGTAAATGTGTTCCAAATAAAACATTACTTTTTACAAAAATAGCAGGTAATTGTTTGCTTGTTAGAGAATTTGAAGCATCCCGGTTGCTTCTCGAGGAATTTTCTTCCATATCAGGGGTTTCGAGTAAGCAAATAACGCACTAAGTTCCCGGGAGAAGTGCCCAAAGGAGGAATTCATATTTTATTTTTATAATGATATCCACAGGGAAATATGGGGTGAACTCGGTGACGGCTGATAAACCTGTGAAGGGCCATCATAAAAACAAGATTAAAATTCATAACGTAATTTGGAGTCGAGAATACTTCCCATGGATACTTTATACTTCATAATGTTATCTAATAGCCTACTTTGAAGACTTAATATTGTGATAAACAAATTAAATAAATAAAGCATCCCTGAAATGATATACTAGAGCAGCGGCCGGCAATTAGTTTTGGTGGCGCATGGCGGGCCGTATGAATATGTCAAATTTTTTGGGGGACCTTGCAACCGTCGATGTCACTCGGACACGGAAAAAGTGCTGCAGTCGAAAAAGTATTAAGGTGATTGGCAAAAGAATTCATATTCTACGCGTTCGTAGATGGCGTCATACCATACCATAATGGTGGATTCAGACTGGGTGGACGTACGTATGCATCGCTACGCCTAACAATATCTGAGCTACTTAGCAACCATAGATTTTCAATGAAAATTTATGTTTTAGAATCACATTGGCCACACGCATCGCGACGTGCGATGTCTGTTGCCATTTTCATGTATGTATTTCATTATCATTGCCATTTTATTATTTATTATTTCGTTGCCATTTTCATGTATGTATTCCATTATCATGTATTTCATTTTCATTTTCATTTCATGTATGGTTGCTAAGCATTGTTTGGCGTAGCGATGCGTACGTACGTCGACCCAGTCTGAATCTACATTAAATGTTGTTTTTAATTTATTAGCTGAAATAAATTAAGTTAAAATAAATAGGTACCTACTCTATGTTCAAAAAATGAAATTGAGCTGTTGACTAAGCACGAAATGTTCGGCACACTACACCATTGACATTTCGAACTGTGGGCGCGCTAAGTAGGTATGGTGGGAGGGACTCTGCCTTCTGTCAGAAGCAAGCCCTTTGTGGGTCAGATAATAATAATAATAATAGGATAATTTGTAGAGCGCCATTTTGTGAGAAATCACCTCAGGGGCGCTGTACATTTTTTAAAAATGAATTATTAGGCTCTATCTAAGTTTATTGTTTACAAACAGATACAGAAACACATTTGCCTGGCCGGTCACCTCCGATAAACACACTTTAATTACAAAGTTTATGCTTGGAGAAGATAACAATTTGCACGCGGAGGACATTATATTGAAAACACTGGACATTATATGATTTTACATTTGCTACCCCATCACTGTTAGTATTGATTTATAAGAAGATTAATGCCAAAGTCGAGTTAACGTTTATTTTGAAAGAATTGAGAAATTTTAGGATTCTTTAGGACTGGAGAATTTTCACGAAGTGACCATTACCAAGGCTTTCAAATAAGAATTTGCTCTAATTTTTACACAATTAGTTATTTAAAATGTCGCGGGCAGTAAAGGTGAAAGGTTTTTGATTTTATGGCTAAGACAGTAAGAAAAGATAACTTTTAAGTTTAGCTCTGGCCCTCGGACCGGTAAGATATTTAAAAAAAAGTTAGAAATTTACTTTTTTTTACAAACTACGAATAATATAAGGCTAATTTAAAAATAACAAAATGTTATAATTAGGTAATTAAAAAAAACATTTGATATGTATATGTACCTACTTTAAAAGAAAGATCAATATTCCTGAGTTACGAATAACATGTCAATATTTGAGAAACTCTAACAACCTGCCGTCATGCGTAAATATAGCTTCCTTTATGTCCCTAATAATAACAACGTAATATTTGTATAGCGCTGTTTTGTATAATTTACTTCAAGTGCGCTTAACTATAATTAATTTAAAAAAATTATCCTACTAATTGATCAAATAATATGAAACCAAGAATATATAGTATATACAAAGCAATGCCAAGAGAACAAAAAATAACAATAATATTACGTTATAATATCTTACCACCATTTACAACTCACGTCAAAAAAAGCGTGATTCTAATTATCTTTTATTAATAAATCAAAACAAGAATTTCCTCTGAAGTAATAAGATTTTTAAGTAGGTACACTTTACAAACCGTTACTATTTTATGTAGCATTAAAAATTGTCAAAAGTAGTAAGATTTAAAAAATCACAAATTCTCTCATACATGAGTGTTAAATTACACACTTGACATATGAAAGCCACACACTTAAAGAAGTGACCAATTTGACGTGGCTCCCACGAATGATGACTTGTCTGCGTTAAAAAAGCCTTGTTGGTTCAACGCTTCAAGTATTATTTTTGACAATACCACCTCTAAGCAGTGTGTAATTTGGGGAATATTTGTATTTATCGACAGGGCCCTCGACATTCGGCAGTCTATCACTCGAGAAGATGACACACGACTCCGACATACCAAATTTGAAGTGATATATTTATTATTCGGGTGCGGCGAGGCATATAGCCGGCGGGGGGCAAGGGGCAGGGGGCAGGGGGCGACCAGCCATGCCATGTCAAACGTTTCCAATGCCAAATAATAATAATACCATCCTCCCCTGTCATGTATTACGGCCACCACTCCAGCAAACAGTCACTACGCCCTATATCCCGATAGCACGAACAAAGACCCTCGACGCACAAATATTATAATATATTATCGACTATTGAGCTACATTCAAAATGATAAGAGCTTCGGGAAAAATTTCCAAGCTTCGTAACTTACTAATAAAATTCATAACCGCACGAAAATACGATAAAGATATTGACTTACTTTGCATTTCGTTTGTCTGTAAATATGTTTGTACGTTCCGTTTATGTTATAAAATGGTGGCGGTTTTAATGGTTCAGTAAAGAATCTTTTTGCAAATGTGAAATAGTAGTGTTTATTTGGACTTTCTTATTCGCAGTTTTTTAATATCATGGTAAGTATCATGTATATTGTATAATTCCTTATTTGGAATTTAAAAAAACGTATATTTAATTTATAATTAAGAAGGCAGGTATTTAAGCACAAAATTACAAAAAAAAAATTTAAGATTTTTTTTTTTATTAAATAAGAGATAGTTAGAACTTATTTATTTGGAGGCGAGATGCGAGGTCTACTATTCACATAAGTACAAGTAATATAAGGCTTATTTTAAAATAACAGAACACAATAATTTGGTAATTAAAAAGAAAAAAAACAATAGATATATCTACCTACTTTAAAAAAAAGATCAACAACATTCCCGAGTTACGAATAACATGTCAATATTTGAAAAACTCCTACTAACTGCCATCATTAAGCGTAAAATAAGGCTTTTGCACGGAGAAAAATGTTATTCTAAAATACGTTCATTTTATTCGTAAAAACGGTTAAAAACGGGACTGAAGTTCTTACGAACAAATTAACAGTTAACATTAAGATTGAAACCCTGTTAATTTGTTCGTAAGAACTTCATTCCCGGTTTTAATCGTTTTTACGAATAAAATGATCTATTTTAGAATAACATTTTTCTCCGTGTGTAATGATTCCCGGTTTTAATCGTTTTTACGAATAAAATGATCTATTTTAGAATAACATTTTTCTCCGTGTGTAATGGATGGAGGAATTGGCTAGCAGAGGAATTGAGCCATGCCCACGATATGAACCCGACAGACCTACCTAGTTATTAACTAAAATACTAACTAATAATAAACCAAAAATATTGTAAATCAGGTTTTAAAAATAATTCACCAAAGTTTGGTAATTAAACATAACCTGATTGACTGTCAATCACGAATCAAATTCATTTTTAGAAAATAATTTCTTTAAAATTTACTACGATAAAACTATACTAACAGACAGACCAATTGGTCATAATAGACCTGATATAGTTTTACATGACAAAATTAAAAAAATAACTTATATTATTGATGTAGCTATTCCAAATTCCTGTAATATTAAAAAATCTGTTTCTGAAAAAATAAGAAAGTATACAGATTTAGGAAATGAAATTGGCATTCTCAGACTATAAAAATATTACCTTTTGTTATTTCGGCTACTGGCATTATACCTAGCTCTCTTATTAAAAATTTAGGCATATTAGATTTGTCAAAGAATTTGTATATAAAAATGCAACAATCAGTCATTTTAAATACATGTGGAATTACGAAAGATTTTTTAAATATTTATTTATATTGAGGGATCAGTAGGATTTATCGGTCAAATTAGGAATTCCACAGAGCCGAACCCTCTGATATGAAAATATCTGGAGACGGTGAATTATATTCCCATTTAATAGTTTGGTAGATTAACGTGTTGTTCTTGTATTGTTTTGTATTAATTATACTTATATAATACACTTGCATAACGTGGATTTACTAGATGATCATTTATATGGAAAAGTGTATGAAAGGGTTTAGTTTTTCCTATGGGAAAAACTAAACCCGGACCTGAAAATCTTGTGCGTAAAAAAAAAACATCTGTTAATAATTTCAAATAAGGAATTATACAATTTGTCCAAAGAAATATCTTCATATCATTGACAATTATTTTCAAACTAAGTATTTACCAAAAATACTGAAAAAAATGCGAATATAAAAATCCAAAACAACGATTTCACGTTTGAAGAAATAATCTTTACATACATATCTTAAAATGGAAACGGAACATACAAACAAATTAACAGTTATGCGAAAAATAAAACCGTCAAATTAATACAGGAATTTGCTGCACTACATTCACACAATTGTAATTGTTTATTCGGGGTAAATAAACACAATTCTGGATGTAATAGCTAAGTTTGTATGCTGACCATGGGGTTAGGTTAGGCGACAAAATTTGACTAATATTATAAATAACGATAGCTGTTATCCGAGGAAACATATGCTCTATAAACACGTAAGTTCCACGGTCCGATAAGATCTGCTATTTTACATTACACAATACCGCGCCTATTGTCTCGTGTTCCCAACATGATCTATCGTACTCTGAACGCGTTATTTTTTGAAAATATTATTATCATACATTAATTAACTTTTTGATAAATTACCTTCGGGTAACGTTGTGTGAATTATGAATGTTGCTTATGACCCATTAACCAGCGGCCGAGAATTCAAAATTCAACTTGCGATCCTGCCCTAGCAACTGTACAGAGCGGTTCCGATGAGAAAGATTGATTAGTCTCCGAACTATTTTTTTAAACTAATAACAATATCCACTTTATTTCATTAAAAATGTGTTTTTTAATATATACCTGTATTCCAGTAAACAATAAAAATGTTCAAACGCGCGATGATTAATTTCTTAATATCATGTACTTCTTTTAAGTATTTTTTGATGAAAAGTATTTATGATTATTTAATAATGTCTAAGCAAAATAAGCGTGCAAAAAAATCTGAAATATTTTGGTTTGTAAGACCGTAAATAAATAGACAAACTGAGGTATTTTCGTCACAAAACATATACTTGGATTTTTTTAATGATTTTATTTGAACTAAAATTATAATTCTAAATATTGGCTTTACCAGATAATATATTGATTTATTTTACTGTATGATTATATGATTTGATATGTGTGTTGCATAATACAATATTTCGTTTGAAAATTTAACAAATCTGCCAATGACCAACCTTACTATATTAAAAATTAACTCGGTTTTTCAAATTTAAAAAACTAACTTTACTGATTTAAAAATGACTAATTTCCGGTATTCTCTGGTTTATACCCTCTTAAGACATAAATGATAAAAAATGGAACAAACATTTATATGATATTTGAAAGCTGCACGATGGAAATGAAGTTGCAAACCCACAAAGTTTATAAATTCAACTAAATATTTATGTGCAAATTCCATTTAACCAGATCTTTTGTGTTCATAAATGATTTATATTTTAAATATAGACATAATTAAAATATCCATTGAAATTGGTTAGAATTTTCGTACGCCATCTTCGTACTTTGTACGTCTTCGTATGTAAAAGACGAGTCATTTTCAGAGTGTTTCGAATTTATCGTACACATAGGCACTGGGTAAAGCGGTTGTTAAAATAATGAATTAATAGAATCCAAAAATTAAAGTCAAGTTCCCATACCTGTTCCTGCCGAATTAATTATGCACCCCTATTTGAAATTGACTACAGCACACAAAATTACAGAACTGTAGCGCGGTGATTAATGATGCATTTCCCTTTCCGTAAAAAAGCTAACGACAAAAAGTCAAAACTATTATTTTTAAATTAACTGCGCTGATTTGCATTTAAAGCAGTCGCAGTTGTGGAGGGAGATGTGGAACGGGAGGGGGCTAGGGAAGTAGGTACTTCTTTATGGCTAGAGCTAGAGTTAGGGGTGTGTTCGGACCGGAAATACCTCCGCCGCCTACCGCGCGGGAAAACACGAAACCGGATATTGTATAATCAAAGTATTCTTCAAGGTCACGCACAATGGAGGATGGGGGTGATGAGGGGTGCATTTATGCTCAGTTCTGAATTACAGTCTCACCCTTGAGAGCGCTGTTGTAATCTCTCATTCTGTTACACGCGTCGCTTATGAGAAGGAGGGAGAAGATGTTACAATTGTAAATTCGTATAGCACCTTTAGTGAAAAATCACCTCAAGAGCGCTGAATGCCTACAGCTTCGTTTAGAGAGTCCGCGGATAGCCAACGAGCCTTTCCCATCTAGCAAAAATTATGTTAATACACGGAGAAAAATGTTATTCTAAAATACGATCATTTTATTCGTAAAAACGATTAAAAACGGGACAGAAGTTCTTACGAACAAATTAACAGGGTTTCAATGTTTATTCTTATATTTTCCCGCTAATAAACATTGAAACACTGTTCATTTGTTCCTAAGAACTTCAGTCCCGTTTTTAACCGTTTTGACGAATAAAATGATCGTATTTTAGAATAATATTTTTCTCCGTGTAAATAGTTAAACATTAATGGAAAAGCCAAAAAAAATTATAATAGATGCAATTGATTTCGTACACTTTATTTTGTCCTTTCGACTACTAAAGTATACATTCGTATAATTTTTAAAGACATGTTATAAGGGTTACGAATAACCAAAGAATATTTTTATAAAGTTGAAATATTTTACTGTGCAATGGAGGACTTGGTTAGCGGGAAATTGAACCCACGACGAATAGGTTTAACGAACGAACCCAACGCATTTAACCACTACTAACCGGTTGTTGTAGTTGAGAATGGCTCATGCGTTAGCCGCGTGATGTGTGGACGAAGCTTATAAGGAACCGAAGTTGTTGATTGATGCGAAGAATCTAAGTGAAAATTTATGGAAATTTCCAGTGTAAAAGCTGAAAGATATATCGCAAAATATGGGTATTAAAATATTTATGTTGGTGGTTTTGGGCGGAAGTGACATTTTTGCCTCAATTTGCGTGTTCCTTGCTTTTACATACACATCGAATTTCTTACTTGCGGGAATATATTAGGAAATTTTCATTCTTAACGCTTGCGAGATTCTAAAAGCTTTCACTCCTGGTATTGAGCAAGTAAGTGTTTGGCTGGCACGAGGAGTTACGGACGATTGAAAAACTTTCTATCAAGCTTCAAAAATGTATTTATTTTTATGAACACTGTTTGAATATCGAATTTCAGCATAAAATATCAATGGATAAGGACACAGATCGACATCGGTAACTTTGCAGTCGGCAGCGTCAACATTATAGAAATTAGGGATGCCAATATAAAAAAAATCGTACACGGTGCTTCATTTAAAACAATGGATTATTAACTGAAACGCATAAAAGTTTTATTATAATTAAATTTATTCATTGAACATCATTAGTGTAAATATAAAAAAACCAAAATGTTCAATAAATGTAAACAAGCACAAATAATTTAAAAAAAACTGACAAAACTACTTTTACAGAATACTGGCATTATTGGAACGAAAAAACGGAATAATTTATTTCAATTCAATTTATTATTTCATAAACATTCACATAAAAGCAGGTATATATATACACGGCCAAAAGCATTTTCGTTGTTTGTTTTTGGGATGTTACACCGCGTTGCGCTACCTCCGTTTCGGACAGCGTTGCAGTGTCCATCATCAGGGCAGATCCGGTAGATCCGACGATGGTAAAAGGTATCAACTATCTCAGTAGCAACAGAGCTTGCCTTTTAAAGGCAACCTCATAGATGCTCTACATATGTCGATATCCGAATTGATTCTGTTCAATAGCAAGACTGCTGTCCCCACCAAGACCATTGACAAGTTAGTCCTGTAGGCTGGGAGATAGATCAGTCGAACTATGTTCTAGATGGCGGAGATAAGGAGGAACATAGGAATGAGTGCTCTCCATGCATTTTCAAACCATCTACGAATCAGTCTGAAGAAATATGTAGCAATGCGTAGATCCCTCCTAAGCCGTAGATGATTCATTATGTTTTGTGCATAACTTTTCATAGGTTTTCCCATTTGTATCGCTTAGTTAAAGTATGATTTTTTTTGCAAAAACACAATTATTTAAATAATCGAATAACAAAAAGACAGTGACTTTAATTCCTCGTGTGATCGTTCGTAAGGTTTTAGGTGTGCTTTGGAATATAATAGAAAAACTAGATATCCATAGACTTCATTAATGGGACGCTGGGAACATTAGCGAGGGTATCTGCGCAGTTAATTTCCGCTTCCGCCGAAATTTCAGGTATAAACTTTCATGCACTAACTGAATTCGAGATTGTATGGGTACCTTACCTACCGTTACAGATGAAGTAACAAAACTGTATACTATTGCGCGATGCTAAACATTATGGTGTACACCATACGGCATAGGTTCCCAAACTTCATCGAGTGACGACACCCTATTATAATCATCCCAATACATTCAAACGTGAAATTATTTAGGAAGCGAAATACCGATTCTTTACCAATTTATTGGGCTGACAGATGAATGGGGTGGGGTTTTAATTCTAGGTTCCAACATTATTAAAACTTAATAAATATTTATAAAGTACCTATTATCATGTACACTTACACTACTAGAAAAAATGTACTCGTATATGATCTTTTCCTGCATAATAGCATGTCTTATTCTTTTTTATTTTATATTTTTCGGTTTTTTGTTTTCTATTTTTATATTTTCAATTTCCATACTAATTTTTCTACTATAATCTTTCATACTTTTAACATGTATAAATACTTAATTCATATGTTAACACTAAACCTCACATATTAATTATATTCCATTGGTCACCATGAAACAGGCAGTCGCCTAGTGTGGTGATCGAATGTGTCATATGTATTAAAATGTGTTAATGTATTATCATGTATTCTATAAATAAATAAATTTATTCTCAAATATACTTATTTCTGTTGTAGGGCTATGTCACTTTTTGAGTGATTGTAACTCAATTCATTAAATTCAGATTTTTTGGAATTTAAGCGTCTTAATATTATTTTCAAAATTGAAACTGACTATCAGTAAAGAAGTAGGAACTAAAATTTTAGTCAAATATTCGTTTAATCTGAACAGAACGGCTCTGTATTTGAAATATAACTTTATATAGTGTCTTTGCGCTGATGATCTAAGTGTCTGTTTCTTAGTTAACTGATCCGATTTAACAGATGGCGGGGCAAGGTTTGAGAATGTTGGTCGTACATTATAGCAGAGGCATCCACATTATTCAGAACATCGGCTTATTCTGTTTGGTACTAACTTGACGTGGAAATTTCAAATTACGGATGCAAGGTTCCGGCTGCGCAGTCTTCCAGCGAACCGGAGTTCAGCGGGCGCACGAGTGAGCAGGCGAGGAATACGAGAATACGGTAACAGAGTGATGAGAGGAACTTACCTTAATAAACTTCTTCGCTTTGGTTAATAATCCTAATGTGGTGTGCCTCGAGGCCTCGGGCCCCAGAGGCACTATGTCTTTCAGCTTCTCCAAACAGTTGCGGAGGTGCGCCCGTCTGCAGAAACAAACAACGCAAAATAGATTAGTCAACAGTTACACTAACATGAATCTTGGAAATCAGAAAACTAGTCAATGTATTATATTAATTAGCGAAACATACAAATAATTTAAAAGCACTATTATGCATTTTGAGGGCTTTCATATCGATACCCTATTCCAAGATACTCACAGTCCAAATAAGAGATGATCATAGTTAATCAAAATGTTTAAAGAAATTGGAAAAAAATAAAAACAGTTTAAAAAATAATTGATTTTTTAAGTGCATTGATAAAAAAAAAATGCGGTACTGCCAGCACAAAGAAGATGGAAAAAATGGCTTGTACCCTTCTTGAACATTCATCATCTGATTTAATCAAAATTTATGATTTCACTAATAAATTAATTTTTGCGATATGAAAATGGTTGTACTAACCTAGACAAATCAGGCAAAAAAAGAGGTACAAATGAAATAGATTTTGTACCTTGTCATGAAAATAATTATGCCAATCTCAGTTAGGTAGAGCGTTGCTTCAACCATGAAAAAATTAAAAACCATGATGACCTTGTCAAACCCTTTTCAAGTTTAACCTATCATTTTAAATAGAAAAATCCCATCACAAACAACCCTCAAACTAAAAACAGAAGTGAAAAAATAAGGATACAGAAAACTAACATTCAAAAGCCAAATTTACATTCAAATTAATTGCCAGGCGAAAAATGCAAGCCGGGCGCGAACGCTCACAATATCCCCAGAAAGCCGTCACGTAGTACCGGTAAGGTAGATTCCGTGTACGTGGAGGGCGTACGTTGGACATAAGGGCTGAATTTCTACGGGGTAGCTCGGGAGTCACGTGCCACGAGCGCTTGCCGACTAAATGCGGCGATGGTGGTGTAGAATTATTGTAGATTATTATTTAAAACAGCGATAAAAAACGTACATTAAAAAAATAAATGTTTGCGTTTAAGAATTTGCAGTTCATTGTTGAAACGAGGGTAGGGTCAAACCTGAAATTGTGGATGGTAGGTACTATTATGTAACAAGCTGTCGACCAGATCCTTTTCAAATTTCATAGATTTTCGTAAAATAAGCCTAAAAAGCAAAAATCCCGACTGACTAACTTTCGGAAAACTTCCCAAAAGCCGATTTTATGTAGAAAATTTGCATTTAAATTGCTAATAGGTACACGCTCAAATTTATTGAGAGGAGGTTAATGAGAACCAAAATATTTTTGCCTTTTTAAAATTTATTTTTTGTTTTTGTTATATTCATGATTTCGGCTTCCGGGACGAAAAAAGACAATTATGAAAACATCCTCATTTGGGATTTCGGCTTTAGGGACGTTCGCGTTCGGGAACATGCACACAACCCACTGCACAAACTTGTAGAAAATGGTACGTGATTACTCAAAAGGTATATTGGACGAAATGCTGTACCATTTAATTAACAACCTATTGTCAGCAGTCAGCACATTAGATAGATGCTGCCAATAAAAACTAATATATATATCTTTTTGTTTCCTCTATAGTTTGGGATTTTGTAGGCGGCATTACTTATACTGTCTTTACCGGCTGAACGTCCCACCGGAAAATGCATTTGCATTTATTATTTATCACCGCTATAAATCTGCCAAAGAGACCGTTCTGTTGCCGTGACATAGGTTAGTGTCTGCTACCGGCCCATCCTCCCTATAGCCATCCTGCCTTTAGCTATCCTGCCGCTAGGCTTGGCTATCCCGCCACTACGCTCATTACTCCGGGTGGAGAGAGATCCCAAATGGACCCGATAGAACATATTATACGCCTTTATCAGCTATTCGAGAATCGAATTAAATGGCAAAACCTGAATATCCATAGCTTATAAGACACATTTTATTTTTACACTTTTCAATCTAATTAAAAAATCCACGATAAAATATTTAAGTTTTGATCCAATCCTTAAATTTTTATTTGTAATATAAATCAGATGTGTTGTTTTTCATTTCATTAACAGGTGTCGTTTACAGTCGTAAATTCATTGAAGAATAATTAGGCATCAGATTTTTCCGTTATTAGACACATTTTTGGGTGAGGTAACATTTGGTTAGCTGCTCCCCGGTATTGTCTTTATGTAGAATTATATAGTTAGTTGCTCCCCGGTATTGTCTTTATGTAGAATTATATAGTTAGTTGCTCCCCGGTATTGTCTTTATGTAGAATTATATAGTTAGTTGCTCCCCGGTATTGTCTTTATGTAGAATTATATAGATTATATTTTATAGCTAAGTAATTTTAACACGTAACATATTTTTCAAATCACTATAAACTGCATGAAGGAACTTAGAGAAATATACATAAGCCGGGTCAAAATAATCCAGAAATATAGGCAGGTGTTAATTTGTTCTCATTGGCTTAATACCTTATTCGTCTTGGATATATTTCGACTAAGATTATCATAATTCTTATATAATTGATTAGTTAAATACCTCCGAAAACTCGAAATTTGAATTGAGTTTGCAGTTATACGTAAAAGTATTCCTTTCTATCTGGTACAATAATAATATTACTCATAAACATCACCATCACTGCAAAAAAACTTGTAGTGAATTAAACAAAATGTTGAGGTTTACTGGGTCACTAGCAATATATTTAAAATGTTATAATAATGGACAGTTATGCTACCAGGTGTTATTTTTTAGCATATTTAATAAGTAGAACAAATACACTATATACATTGAATAATATTTGATTTATGGAGAGCATTCGAATATTGCTTTCCTCATTAGATATCTCAAAACTGAGTATTTGGAGTCTAACCAATCAACTGGGCGATAGATTTGTATGTTATACAAGTTGAATCTATGTAATATTGATTTGATGAAAAAGAAAAGTTCCAGCAGAGCATCCGAAACCCATAACTTATCCAGGAAAGCAGCAAGCAGCAAGCCGGTCAGACGCGAGGCTGAATAAATGCCTGGGCGATACAGTGTGCAGTTTACTGTATTTCCGCAAAAATCAGACTTAAATAATTATTGCTGGGATGCAATAGCAGAACATTCATGCGATAAACGGATATGAATGCGATAAATTCCCGGCCGGCCCGCTTCCCTTGACCGGCCCCGCTCCCCGTTGACAGCCCCATTCCCCCTCCCCCTTCCCAACCAAAACTTAATTCCATTCTCACTCCCATTTCACCCACCCCCCGCCCGGGAGGCGGAGGAGGGGCCGATAATTAATTCAAAATTCATTCGCATTATTGTTTCACGCGCTGGAGTTACAATTATCGCGGCGCATTCATCACCGGGCCCTGCCTCGGCGGGGCACGGCGCAGAGGAAATGGCAAGGGAAATTGGTCCCCTGAGAAGAATTCGGGAAGCTTTTAGGCTCCACTTACAGTGCCAGGTCATTATCTTTTGATAAACGGTTCCGCAAAAAATTCTGTTAAATTATAAGACTCCAAAATTGATCGAAATTACATAATATAAAGTACAGACACAGACTTCATTCTTTGGAAATAATAAGAGTAACGACATTAAGTTTCAGATAACCGTATTTTTTTTTACAATTTTATTTAGTTATTGTTCTTCAAAAGTATTATCATGTTAAATTGCAATTTAAGCAGTTGTCAACAGGATGTTGTAATTACAATAGATGAGTTAATATAGATACTTAAATGAATTAAAAGATAAGTTACTGAGACAACGCGCGTCGTTGCACCGAACTAAGTCCAGTGAACCTACTATTACTACATATTATGTATTTATTAGTTGTAAGTAAGTAAATAAAACATTCACAGGAACGAAACACTTTATTTAACATTGAAAAGTCTTATGTAAAATCACAATTTTTGATTAATCATTACTAATCGGTTTACATAATGAATACTAAAAAATATGCTTTAAATAACTTGAAGCTTTTCCTATCGATTGGAGAATTATAATAAGTTAATTAAAAGATGTAAACGTTAACTAAACTACTAAAAAAAAATTTTTTATTAGAAAAGTATCAACCCATATAAGAAACCACTTTAAAAAAATATAATTTAATGCTTAAAATTTTCTATTACAGTTTCCCTTGATTATTTTTTTCTTTCTAATTAAATTCTGTGTTGTTTTGGAAAAGGGAGATGAGTCAGTAAAAATGCAATATGAAGTAAGCCAAACGAATTTTTTTTTTCTACATTGAATAAAGAGATGAGTACATACATTGAGTTTTTTGAGAAAACAACTTCAGAGATTTTAATGTGCAATTCTAACAGATTAACTATTTAACATTATTCTTCAAATTTGACAAAATCAGATCCCCTGTTCAGTTCACAAATACATTGATTTATCTCAATTTTCCAAAACACCACAGAATTATTCACAAAACAATAATCAAGAACCGCTTTCGCGCTAAAATCGACAGTTTCTAGACATCTTTCTTCGAGCGCTGTTTTGCCTATTACCTAAATTCGTGGATATATAAGTCACACTAAATATACATTTTAAAATCATCACCTTTGTACCAAATTATTACTTTTAGATTCCTTTGATTATTCGGTCAAAGCTTTCAAAATTATAATCACAAATGCGAGTTTATCCCTACCATAACTTCGATTTAAATAGCTTAAGCCGATAAAGGTTAAAGCATTAAAAAGTTGGAACGACTATTTCCTTCCCCGGGCCGATGGGGGCGGTGATATAACTGGCTGCAGTCAGACACGATGATATCTGAGCGGAATTTATCTTGGAAGCATGAAATAATCCATTGTTTCCCCACAGGTAGCAGTAGCGAGAGAGGAAACTGCCTTCGTAGGATTACCCATCAGATTACTTCATTGCATATTCAGTGCACGCCAAAACACTGACAATTTTAGGGATGGTAATGAAATGTATCGCGCAAAACAAAGGTTAAGAGGATACCGGGCGGCGTTATGTTCGTACAAAAGTTTTCCCCCAATTTTCTCTCTGGATTTTTATAATAGTGCAAATATTTTTTGAAGCAAAATTTCTTTAGGCGCGATACGACGAGTAATTCACATTTTTTCGGACGGAAATAACGTTTTCAAACGAAAGTGACGTTCGGATATGGGTACAACCATTGCCATCTGTATTTATTTTTATTTTCAAAGGATTCTCGCCTTCGCTAGAATAGTAATACCTGCCACAACAGTCAAAGAAGTTTCACTTCAACCATTTAAAAAAATAATATATTATAGATATCAAAAAACTAGCGTGTCGGTATGTTTTGCTTTTTTTATAGGTTACTTCCTGTGGGAGTTAGGTTAGTTCAAAAACCGGTTCAAAAATCAGCAGAAGTTCAATAGTAAGGGGGCATACATTAATTAAGTGAGAAAAAAAAAAAAAATTTTAATGTGCAAACAATGTCCAGTAAAATCTCATTATACCGGGGTGGGGGAGGGGGGAGGGTGGCAATAAAAATCTCACGTTAACTTTAAAAGAGTATTCGTTATTATAGAGATAATAAAAAAATTAAATTGATTAAAAAGAAAAGAAAAAAAATCTCACACGTGAGGGGGGGGGGGGGGGGTCCCACTAAATCTAACTTAATCTCACCAAGGGGGGAGGGGTCTAAATTTTTTTATAAGAGCTCACGTAATTAATGTATGTTCTCTAAGCATATTTGACAATGTTTTTTTAAAAAAGCAAAACGTAAGGACAGTATTTTCTTCTATTACAGTTGGTAAAAAATCTTTAAAATCTGTCCAGTTTTGGAGGAAAAAAATGAGGAATGCAAAACCTCCTATCGTTCAATATTTAGGGGAGCACGAGCGACAGTGACAGGAACAGTTTTGTAAAGTACCTATTGTTCAAATTTCTCGGCGACCGGGTTTCCTGTTAATAATCGTTATTCAGTACCGGCTCTGATGGTTCGACCAGCGCCCTTTTGATGCACACAATACGAGTATTCAATCGTATCCTTATAATTACCTATCTGCATAATACCGTCATGGTACTACAACAATCAGAGCTATTTTATTACTGTTTAATAGTAATTATTTATGAGTCAATTGGTTCTCTTGTCGTATTGTTGTTTGTATCGCCGGATAAAAGCGAACAATAAATAATACATAATTAGCACGTATAATAAATATATGTTAATACATATACCTCCACCCTGTGCCAGACGAAAAAAATGCTTCCCAAAACAGCGAGCACGAAAGAACGGCGGAATAAAAAACGGGAAAAACAAAAGAGAGATAAAATTTTGCAAATAGATACGTACAGTACATGTGTGCTGACATATTATTTACTGCTATCTAATATCGTTACAGAAGTTCATTATATCATATTCAAGGTGCGAATAACACGATTTAATGATGATTAAAATAACTGTTTAGTAGTACATTTCAGTTGCATGGCAACATCATCTTATTCTTCTCCTACCCTTACTCGCACCAACCTATTTCCCACTTTATCTGTATAGTTATTTATTTATTTTAGGGAAAGTTGACAGCAAATCTGAGATTATACAATAATAAGATAGTCAATTATGCCAATGATGCACTTTCCACTGATGATAGTGAAATAAGGTGTGATATTGTAGGGGTGTTTTCTTAATTAATTTATTTTTTAGTTACAATATATGAAAAAAAGGGGGCGGGGGGGGGGAAACATAGGATTAGTCCGTAGTAGGACGAAACCGGTCCTGGTGTAAATAAACAAGTGTAACAAAGTGAAAAAATTGTTTAATTTCATATCTAATAATAATTGTTTTGTTTTTTGTCAATTTCTCATATGCATTTTTATTTGTATTAAGATTGTTTATGTAACTAAATAATTTAATAAATATTTCTTATTCAAGAATTAATTGTAAATATTTACTTAGCGGCATCATTTTAAATAATATTTGGGTTTAATTCAATATTTTCATAATCAGAGGTAATTATTATTAATATTATTTAATAATTCAACAAACGCAAACGGTACAATATTTGAGCCCGTGCCGGAATGGTGCTGATTACCTTTCTGGAACAAGGCGCAGATAGCAGACAAGGCGCAAGGCGCAAGACACAAGGCATCAGATGCAAGCTAAAGTTAGTGGAGCCTGTAGATGATGCGGATAGATACCGTCCACAGCCCAGTTGGGTTCGCGAGAAGCACGGCTCAGAGACTTATGGTGAAATGACTCAACTAAACGGTGCATTACGTATTACGGCGCGGGATCGAAATTCAAACAGACGGTGATTACGAAAATTTATAAAATGCGAGATGAAAGGATAACGCATGGGTAGAACAATGCATTTATAATCAGTCGGTTGCGATAGAAGCGTGAATAATTAACGAGCGTATCATTTACATACGTGTAGATACGCTCAAAAGTCCCACTTTATATGCGAGTAGTTGTACTTTAATTAGCATTTTATGCACAGCGGCAATAATTGGTGCAATTCGTTTCTATTTGCGGGGCCTTTGACACAGTCGCTTTTAAAATTAAGGTACGGCGAGCAATCTATCTGCCCAAAGCCCATAATGTTCAATTAACGATTACAAAAGGTGGCTAATGGAAGGCAGTGCGGAAGTGCTGACATTTTACAACGGTGGTGCTATTTTTGTTTTAAACACAATTAAATAATACCCAAAACACAATAAACATCATAAATTTTCGTCCTAACAAAAAACATGTAGGTACGTGATAATAAATTCTATTTCAATCATTGAACACAATATTAGCGACTCTCAAACGAAAATTTAAAATTGAAAAATAAGAAAAAAATACAGAAAATGGAAATTTGAAATGAAAACAACGATAAATCCAAAAATGAGTTAAATATGTTTATTTTTTATTCTATTTTATTTTGCAGAAAAAAACCGGAAGAAAATAGTTACAAAGTTTACCTAGATGTTATTTTTATTTTTCGGTCTGCGTCGTCGAAATATTTCTAAGAAAAAAAGTGCATGTTTTACGACATGCATTTTAAAAGGATTTTACAAAAATAAAATGAAATACTGTTGTTAAAAAGATATACAATTTTTCCGAAGGCTCTATTCAATGTTATTTTATAATAAAAATCATAATTATAGATCTTCAAAAAAGAAAAAAAAAAAAAAGTTTCTTTTCGCTCTCCTAAATAATTGTCGTTTTGTCTTTTAGAGCTTTTCAAATTTCCGTGATCGATATGGTCGCACCTCGGAATTGAACCCAGGACCTTAGTCTTGCCTGGGCTCTGGTATAACAAATGAGCTTATTCGACCATATTCCCTTTTTATCATATTTAACTGTATCATCGATTGAGAACTACCAACATTATTTTTTACTTTCAACGCATACTTTTATTGGGTATCTTTATGTATGCATGAAAGATTCTTCCCGAACTAAATGTAACCTAGATAGTGTCTTGGATAAATTTATCCATTTTTATTTTTAATGTACGACATCTATTAACGCTTCTATCTTGATGAGCATTAGGTTAAATATACTCTCTAGAGCAGAGCCCCTGTAAAGCCAAGGTTCTGGGATCTATTCCTAGATGCGACCGTAAATTTTTCTGATTTTTCTTTTTTAATTTTTGTTTGAGAGTCGCTAATATAGTAGAAGAATATACCTAGTATACAGTAGGAGTTTATACAAATTTTCTGTGCCTACAAATAAAACCTCTCAAGTTCATCACTAGTTCGTAGAATCTGTATGCGTTTAGCTGACGGTAAAAATTCTTTGAACATAATATATTCGTAGGTAGTTAATGTTGTGTTTGTGATATAAATACAAAGTTTTTTTGTTTATGGTCGCAGCGAGCAATACCGAATATTATTATATTACGTCATAACTCGCACCAAAACAATAAATACGATATTTATATATACATTGTTGTAGATTGTTGAACCATTCATCAATTGAAAGTATCAATAAACGTGAATAATTACCGAATAAATCAAACAGAAACAACTCTATCGCAGTGGGGGAACCAGAAGGATGCGCTTCACAAACTCTTTTTTAAAGAATTTTTAACCTTTATTTTAAAACTGGTTTAATTTTAAAAATAAATAATTTTGAAATAAAATGTAATCTGTATGTCTTTTTATCATCAAATATATCTACTAATTTCGGTTGTCTGTGATGATATGCGTGATGTGAAATGTTAATACAATGTAAAGCGTAACATTATTACTCATGTTCAATGCACTTTAAATTTTCAAAATATTATTTTTTTGTGCAAAGCAAGCGATGAAATACGTATCAAAAATTAATTTAATTAAAAAAATATTCTAATTTGAAACGTGTAGGTGTTTCTTTTGTCAAAATTCAATGACAGAATGTAAGAGATCTACATCTGAATCACTACCTAAAGATTTTTAAGGTTTATACTAGCGGCGGCATTCGAAAGATAAATTTCTGAACGCCTCTCTCATAATTATTTTGACAGGCAGTGGATTCATAGGCAAATATTTTATAAATACTTTCAGGTTCACAAATTCTACAAATATAATATTCCGTGAATTTTCACGGGTCTGCGCTAGAATAACTACCATTTATGTAAATGGCCATCTCAATCTAACCTCTTTTTTTTCACCTAAGGAAATGGGGACAATACGTTTAAATATAATAAGTAATTTATAAAAAATAATGGCACATAGCACAATTAGATATTCCAGCGAACAATAAAAACTACTCAGATTATAAAATATTCCATTTAAAATACTATCAACTTATAATGATCGGTTATTTCTATTATTATTGTTATTACCTTTAAATTATATAGTTAGTGATGATTGAACTGGAGAATCTTAGTGATAAATGATCACTGACGCTAAAATCATCGTAAAATTTTGAAGGTCTAAAAAACTGCGATGGGCGAAAGATTACTAGGTGAATGGAGGCCGAGGAAGAAGTGGAATGATTGTTTGGAAAAAGGAAATGAAAGGATTTTTGTAATCTGGAATTTTGTAAACTGTGAACGAAAAAAGTTTGGACCTATGCTAGAAAATTGAACCTGCAGAATTAAAATATGACACAGAGCTCGAATTAAAGATGAAACCATAGCAAGATTTTGTAGGTCGCAAATACTGCGATTATACCAGAAGGACACAGAACATCATAACTAAAATGGAGCTCCAAGGGAAGACTGGAAACGGATAACCAGGAATCAGAGTTGGCGAAGAATGTGTATGGAGGAGGACAAATCTCATTGTGAGATGATAATAATAATTTATTCAAGAAGGTATGCAGAGATAGTGCAATACAATGGTGCGTGGCGGGTCGGTTCGGGAGAGACCGGTGGAGGGAGAGCTTTTGAACACTCCAGCCGAACTCTCTCGACCCATCGCCCTACAACATAGTGGGAGGGATGGATTCATACGTCCATCACTCCTGGAGACATTGATCCCCATATTCCTACCCACCCCTCATACCCTTTTCCATAAAAATAAAATAACAACACATAAAAATAAAAACAGAAAAGAAGTGAAAAAATATTAATTAGAAATTGTGCAAATATATAGTCGATCTTGAAGGATATTTGACCGTCTTCCCTCTTCAGAGAACAATCAGGGGGGATATAAGCAATTAGGCAACCATGGCATTGATTATGGTTTTCTTGGATTGGAGTATTCTGCGCTGTAAGCTTCCCATTCGGTAGCGAAGAAGTGCTCTGAAATTGTACACTCGTCCTTCCGTGCTGCGATTCTAGCGCTGCAGTTTCTCGGTAGGCGGAATAGTTGAAGGTGGTTTTTAGCTTATTCCATTGGAATGCTGTGCAATCGAATGGCAATATGCATCGATGATTTCAGAATCAAATAACGGTACGAGGGAATAACAGAAAGCTTTCAATTTACTGATAATTTCCATAGCGAAGTCATCATAAACAAGTTAAAATAGATCGAATAATTCTCGAGACGATACGATACGATAGGATTGTACCACTCCACACAGGAGCAATCCTGTCCCGGTGAGACCGGTACCCCAGGGGGCATGACAATATTCATCGATGATTTCAAAATCAAATAACGGTACGAGGGAATAACAGAAAGCTTTCAATTTAGGGATAATTTCCATAGCGAAGTCATCATAAACAAGTTAAAATAGATCGAATAGTTCTCGAGACGATACGATACGATACGATAGGATTGTACCACTGCACACAGGAGCAATCCTGTCCCGGTGAGACCGGTACCCCAGGGGGCATGACAATATGCATCGATGATTTAAGAATCAAATAACCGTACGAGGGAATAACAGAAAGCTTTCAATTTACTGATAATTTCCATAGCGAAGTCATCATAAACAAGTTAAAATAGATCGAATAGTTCTCGAGACAATAAAAAAAGCGATATGCGAATCCTTTATTAAAACGTCAATCACAATATTTAGGGTGGAACACATAAAGATAACGTGGGGTGACCTGCTCCTGCCAATCTTCCTACTCTGCCTATTGCTGGGCAGTAAACAGTAAAACCATCGAAACTGAACAATAATTTTCTAGTAATTATGCTACTAGTAGGGGGTACGGGATTTAATGACAGACAACTGGGGAAGTAATGTAGCATTACCATTAAGTCACTTACAATACACATGCATATTAATAGTGAATAGCTGTATAATCATTACATTGATAAGACAGATGATTAAAATAATGTGATCTACGAGCACTTATATTTATTCTTTTACATTGGATACATTTTTAGCAAAAATAAGTAATGCTGGGGCCGCACCTGCGTGTATCGTCACGAAGCTTCGTGCTATGACACAATACGCGCAAATGTGACCGGCCATTATCGGCTATCGACACGAACATTCGCAATTCAAAACATTAGTTTTTTCAACAAAAAAATGTATAGTGTCAAAACGTACGAAGTATCGGCACGCATTACTTTGTGACGATACACGCAGGTGCGGCCCCAGCATAATAATATTGCATTATAACAGAATACATTTAAAATGAGTACAAGTGTTATTAGGTTTTGTTAGGTTGATATTAGTTCCTAGCTAGGCAGGTTGCCTGTTCTAAGGAACCAAATGTTTGTCAAATGCCAAAAGAATTCTGATGCAAATTATTTTTATTTTTAAAAATTAAATATATACTAAGTTTTCACTAAATGTGCCATTAATATGTAACCATGTATAATTTTAAGTAATATTATATAATATAATAGTTTTTCGGACTCCTCCCTACCCAAGCCAATCAACCATTTAGTTATTATTGAACCGATGTAGAGCATGTTTTTCAAATATTTAAACCTAGGTCGGGGGATTTTATTATATTTATTAAATATTTCGGACCCAGATATATTTTAGAATTAAGTTTTATTATTGTTGAACTTGTATCGAACTACAAAGAAATGTAATTGTAGGTAGCTCCCTCAAGTTCGTTGGATAATTCAATCAAAACAAATTACTACCCAAGACGTCATCGTGAAGAGAACAAATTGGAAATCTAAGCGAAACAAATCAAAGTCACCCGTAATAATCCGAACACTGCAATCAGTGCACTCGAAAGTGCTTCGATTAAAATATCTCGAGTAATTCGTGCAATCGAGCGATATTATTATAGTCAGAGTACAGTCCACTGGACTTGAGTACTCTCTGCACTTTTCGTCGTAACAGAAAACAGTTTTAATTTGTAAAATTATTATTTGTAATATTCATTTATTACAAACTAGCTGACCCAGCAAACTTCGTACCGCCTCAGAATCAATAAATGTTGTGTTTAATTTATTAGCTACAAGCTTCTGCCCGCGACTTCGTCTGCGTAGGATTAGTACTTCGAGTAATCTATTTTCTTTTCCTTGGTCCCATCTACGTTTATACCAAAATTCTAAACCTATTTATTTAAAATATCTATAATTCTTGATATCTATAATTCTTGATTCGATTCAAAGTATTAGGCGAATACTTCAAATTAAGTAATTTAAATATTTTCCAAAATAGAATTATGATTTAACAATCATTGTTTTGCAAAATGTCATTCTCAAATTTTGACGTTTTCTATTAAACTATAATTATTATTTTCAATATATTGAAAATAAATAGCTAGCTTCATAAATTATAGCCTATATGTTATTCTGATGTATGAGCTATATTATTGTAAAGTTTCATTAAAATCCATTCACTAAATTTCGATTTAAAGAGGAACAAACATACATACATCCATACAAACTTTCACGTTTATAATATTAGTAAGATCATAATGTCTGAGTGTACCACACTTGTCTGAAAAATTCTGCCGTACAGGTTTAATACCCCAAAAATCAATCATCATAATAGTTTTGACCTTGAATATCACATCCTTTTGGTCGTTGCTTAATTTTAACTTGCTTGCATGCAGTTTTCTTGTTTGAAACATTTCTCGTGAGTAACTAAACCATTAAACTAATTTTGTTAGTAAGTAGGTAGATTTTTCAATTGGGACAAGCAACTAACCCTGTACAAATTTCAAGTACGTCCGACAATTGAATTCGGGAGCCACCTCAGGGCTGGTGCCCCAAAATACTTGATTCTGTGCAGGGATGGTCCGTATGAATGGCAATCTGTTAACACACCGATTACCATATTTAATCCGCAGACGCAATGTAGGCACGTTGAGTCTGTTCTACAGGTAATTTAATGGAGGCTGATCTAAGGAGCTAGTAAATCTAGTGCACGTACGCGAAACTCGACGGACAGTGCGGAATACCCTTTCACAGTTGGCATCAGGAGAAAGGGTCATTTCTCTGACACGTTTTTGTGTAAGTCGACTTGACTAGTAAGAGTTATCGGCATCGTTGTCCTCCTTCGTACAATTCGGACCTCTTAAATGCCCGCATTAATAAATCTCTTCCTAGAGACCCTACCTTAACCAACCTTACAATGCTGCTCACGGCGCTCTTGTGAAGTGTCATATAAAAAAATTCCCTGTATTTGAATATTTTTAAAGTCATATTCTACTAAATCGCGCAGGATTATATAAGATTTTGTTCTCGAGAGACTTTTATATTGCCTTATTCATATTTTTTGCGGCTTCTTTGTAACGAAAAGCGTCGGTACATCCACAGTTCGTGAAGTGACTTATCTACCAGTGGAAAAATCACAAAGGAGAAGGGCCATGAAGTATGTGAGTCGTAGCTCACTCCTCGTAAAGGAGTTTGTTATACTCGTTCCACTGTGTACGCAATTGTGCTTCTGTCTTCTAGAGTTCTTCAGGAAACGTTGGTCGCATAATGTCAAACAATTCAGTTGCGACGTTGAACAATTTTATTATTTAAAATGATTACTGGGGATATTATTCAGCAAGCAACTGATATTCAATTTTCAAAAAAAAACTTTACATCACTAGTTCTCGCTCTAAGTTTAATTTTATTTATAAGTCATGACGTGATAAAAACACATTTTTTTTTACATTACCTTATGCTCAGAATCTTGTTAGGGTGGATGGAGTGGAAAAGCGGGGGGAGAATGATAAGATAAAAACCGGGTTATTCAGATCATCAATCTAATCATTGCTAAACTATTATTATGGCCTCTCACTAAAGTAAAAATGATATTTTTTAACTTTGGAATGACAAAAAAATTAATTATTATAGAATATGTAAATAATTTTATTATGCACTAGTGTGCAAATGCGTCGAGCCGTCGAGCTACTTCTATACTAAATGTAAGAAACCTTTCACAGTCTACGTAGTCGCAATATTTGTCTACGTATTAATATGTATTTTTTCTTCAAACTTCGCAAAATCACTTTGTGGCGTCATTTTGAATTAAATTAAAACAAATAACTTTAAATTAAAACAAATAACTTTGTTTAAACCACTAATATAATCACAATTACATACATGTTTCAAAACCGATGGTTTCTTCGTCAGGGTAGTAATGTAAACATGTAGGTAATTGTGATTATATTAGTGGTTTAAACAAAGTTATTTGTTTCTTCAAACTTCGCAAAATCACTTTGTGGCGTCATTTTGAATTAAATTAAAACAAATAACTTTGTTTAAACCACTAATATAATCACAATTACCTACATGTTTCAAAACCGATGGTTTCTTCGTCAGGGTAGTAATGACATTAATAACAAAATAAACAAACAAGTATAGACTAAAAAGAACTATGGACAAAAATATTTTAGAGAGAGGTGATTAATTAATTAAAAATATCGTAAAAAACAATTATTTAAAATTAAATATAAAAATTATTTAAAAAATATGAAAAATTACATTATATAAATTATCAAAACACAATAAAGATGTTTAAACAACAAAAATAAATTATTTTAAATATAATTATTAATAAGAAAATAAATTTAAGAGATGGCTATTTTTAAAAAATATTTGGTTATTAATAATATTTAATTTACTATTAACACTTTTTCTAATTTCTAAAATTTCTAAGTTTGCTAATTGTAAATCTGTTGAGTTTGTGTGTAAAATTTTTAACCCTTTATTTATATCAAAAGAATGATTTATATTATTTATTTATTATATTAGTGGTTTAAACAAAGTTATTTGTTTTAATTTAATTCAAAATGACGCCACAAAGTGATTTTGCGAAGTTTGAAGAAACAAATAACTTTGTTCAAAAAAAAAAATACTTTGTTTTATTTTTATTTTTTATTAGTGGTTTAAACAAAGTTATTTGTTTTAATTTAATATATATTTTATTTATAAGATGTGCGGTAATCAACAACGACACGACAGTAGCTTTATAACAAACTTTACCCACGAAATGGTGTTGTATAAGGCGCGGCGTCAGAGATGTACTCGAAGTCGTGTTCTTAAATTTCAACCGTACAGACGCTAGGTTTCAACCGTAGCTAAATTTCAACCGTACAGACGTATACATATATGTAAAATAATTTTCCCGGTTTACCCGCGTAACGTAGTTCTTAGAAGGACTTTTTAACTCCTGAGCCAGATCTCACTGTCCATCTTCAGAGGAAAAATAATATGAATAGCAGAAATGACTCAATCAGAATTATGATACTGGACTAAACAGACACGCGTAAGCGATCAGTTTGATACAAAACTCAAGACATAAGGCCTCTGAACATGGACAGTGAGATCTCTCCGAAACGTCAGGAGTTAAAAAGTCATTTTAAGGACTACGTTACGCGGGTAAACCCAGAAAATTATTCTACATCTTACACTCGTGAAAACCTAAATCATAACATATATACATACTAGCGGACCCGCCCACGCGTTGCTGTGGTTAAAGAAACACAAAGCCATTTTCTTGATGTTTAAACGAACCAAAAATAACCAATTGTTGTTTCAATAAATTAACTCACACCGCCATCTGTCAAAAACTTATTGAACTTACAAATAATTTGAAATTATTGTCCCATAAAAAACATTGAATTCGCAATAATAAATATTCAGGTCAATAATCGAGAAAAATACTATCCTATTTTTTAAGTTAGACCAAATTACACACAGTAAGTCAAATTTCATCACAATCGGATAAGTAGTTTCGGAGTTCACCTCAGACGAACATTGTGACACGAGATTTTTATATATAAAGATATTTTCAGATGGTTTTTCAAAAAGATACAAGTATGGGAATAGCATGGTGAGCAGTTTAGTTTTTTTTTTCAATTTCATGACTCATTTATGTTCTTCGCATGTACTTTTATTGACAGAGATTGCAGCTTCATCCCAACAAGGACAAAATTGCAATGTAACCGGTTGATTAGATTAGGCACCCGCCCATCACGGTTCAGCCGCCAGAGTGGGGTGACGAACGCATCAGAAAAACATCACGGACCCCGTAATGAAAGCCATAAAGTAATCACGGCATTAATGGAGATAAAAAATTAAGGTCGTGTCACGAGATCGAATCAGACGTCATGCGGCTGCGGTCCGTTCACCGCTGGGGCTCGTGGGCCGCTGTAACTGTTAGCCCGAGTATTTGGTAACAAACGATCTATTCGTTCTAAGGGATATTTTTATGAATCATCGTCATGATTGTGCACTTTTTCTTTGTAGAGAAGGGTTAAGGGCATGCAGTTAGGAATCAAGGGCACCATACAAACTTCTAGTTAAAGCCTACCAGTATATTGTTTTACAACTTGTGGTTACTCATCTGACAATATCTTAAGGCTTATTAACCAGCGGCCGGGAATTCAAATTTCAACTTGCGATCCTGCTCTTGCAACTGTACAGAGCGGTTCCGATGAGAAAGATTGATTATTCTCCTTACCAACATTTTTAACTAATAACTCAATATCCACTTTATTTAACTAAAAACCAACTAACCAACACGCCGTTTCCCCGCAGGGGTAGGCAGAGAGGACGGACCGCCAAACAACTCGGTCTTGGCATACACTTCTCGCCTCATTCACATTCATACATCTTATCATACATGCTCTTCTATTATTCTGACTCTTGACATGGCCCGACTCAAGTATCTAATTCACTTAATCGTGCCATGTCTTCCGCGGGCGTCCTTGACTTCTTCTACCATTCACATTCGCATCATATATTCTCTTGACAATCCTTTCTTCAGTCATTCACTTTATTTCATTCAAAAATTGCTTTAATATAATATACCTGCATTCAAGTAAGCAATAAAAATGCTCAAACGTGTGATGATACATTTCTTAATATCGTGTACTTCTTGTAAGTATTTTTTGATCGCAAGTATTTATGATTTTTCAATAATGTCTAAGCAAAATAAATTGTAAAATAATCTGAAATATTTTAGTTTTTAAGACCGTAAATAAATAGACAAACTGAGGTATTTTCGTCACAAAACACATACTCGGATTTTTTTAATGATTTTATTTGAACTAAAATTTAATTCTGAAAAGTGGCTTTACTAGATAAAGTATTGTTTTATTTTACTCTATGATTATATGAATTGAAATGTGTGTTGTATAATACAATATTTCGTTTGAAAAGTTAACAAATCTACAAACGACCAACGATATAACCATACTGCATTAAAAAAAAACTCGTTTTTTCAAAATTTAAAAAATGACTAACCAATACTAATATCAGGAAACAAAATATGTTTTTTTGGTAAAAAAAAGAGTCAATACGTATAGAATTTAATTTAAAAGGGACAAAGTTTCGGTATTCTCTGGTATCGGTATTATACCCTCTTAAAAGAGGAACCTACAAGCCAAAATGTGAATATTCTTACTGTGTGTTATATATTCACATGAATATAGGTAACACGCACAAAAATCGCTAGGTAAACAGTGTCTAGAAAAGCTCGATTTCAATCGCAAAAGTATATATTTATTTATTTTGTGTATATTTATTTATTTAGGAAAGAAATAACGTCAATAAAGGGAAACTGTAACAGATAATCTTAGCCATAATGTTGTTTTTTTTTGTGAGTTCATAAATTTCAAATGAAAGAACATACATTTTTTGTAGTTAACGCTTATATTTTTTTTAAAGTAATTAATTTTTAGTCCACTCAAGCAAAATGATAGATAGGGAAACTTCAATTTATCCTAAGCTTATTTTTTGATTTTCATAATGTAAACCGATTCGCAGTAGATTGATCTAAAATAGTTATTTTACGTTAAGCTCCGCTTTAACTGATTTAAGCTCCAGTGATCCGACTAGTCCACTATTGGATAAAAAGCAAACAGTTTTCAGGATTGGCTACGGCAGCGCTTATGAATATTAAATAATTAATTTTCTTTATGAGAGCTGTGGAGCTATTTTATAAAGTTCATCAATAACGGCCTCAGCGGTTGAGTGGTTAGGTTGACTTTGAACTTGGCTCGACTACGAAGCCGGAAGTAGCGGGTTTAAATGTTATTTTATTAATTTGTGGATTTCACTTAAAAATAATATTGAATATATTTGCAGTACGTTCCAAAAAGGTAGATTCTTTCGGCATCGCCCTGGTGAAAGATCAACATTCAGAATCGAAAAGATGCTTGAAATGGTGTTGTCCGTATTTGGTGCCCAAATCTGAATAGTCAGGTGCTTCCCCACCTTCCTCTTTTACATCTCCTTACCCTGCCCGCTACTTTTAGCCTCACGACGTACCCCAATGGGGGATGCCATAGACTTACTTGCTTCAGACGGTTGAAAGTTGTGGGGAGTATACTCACATAAATTATTATTTTTTAAACGTAACAATATATCTGTACCTTACTTTAAACTTTTGTTCAGGGAAGCGATTTTGTGTTTGTGAACTAAATGTTTGAAGGTCTATATCTTTTTTACTGCAATAATTAAAATCTGTGAACGGTATATTTCATAACTTAATTAGTTTTTGGCCATATTTAAGACAAATATGTCAATTTACGAATATATTTTGATTTATCCTGAAAATTAAATTTGACACCAGTGGTTTAATAATTCGTTAAATCAATATACTATTTATACATTGTTTCATTTATTAATGTAATGAAATACAGATAATTCTTCTGCATATTAAACTCAAAACCGTCGTAAAAGTGGACTTCCGTGGTTTATTCTTTTTTTTTTAAGGTACAGATGTATCAGAATACTGGCAGCGCCCATAATTTTGAAAATTAAAAAAATGTTTAAAAAAAGCGAATGCAAAATACATGATTATATATTTTTAAAGACAACAATACGTAGTTAACATTTTTCATAAATGTATGTGTAAAATATACAAGTTACATAACATGAACGTGGTAATGTGATAGCCATAGCAAATTTGCTTCAATGGCCAGCTGAAAAGTCACAAACTGACAAGCTCCAATTATAATTTACGGAAAGCGGTCAGTTTGAAGTAGCCATCCGTGGTATTTCCAGTGACTGCTATTCGTATGTTCAGAAATAATTTTAATTATGTTGGACAAGGAACTCAATGCCGAATGTACAAAATGTGTTCAATCTCCGGTAACACGTTTACGTTGGCAGTTTAGTACGAAAACAATTCGCGACTTGAAAATTATTCGTGGAAATTTGAGAGTATGCAGCGAAGGTGACCCAGAGTAAGGACTAAGGACTCCAAGCAAGCAACCTGGCTAAAATCCCCGCAGGGTGAAAGGGCATTCAATAACGAGAATGGTGAAGACCTTACAAAGGGAAAATGAAATGTACCGGAACACGTCCTAAGGCGTTAACTTTCTATTTGAAGACAAACACATAAAAGGAGTTCTCCGGCGGGAGATAATGGAAGATAAATATGGTTGCTCATGCAGGGCAACGGAACAACCCGGCTTCATAAAACGGAAATGTATTACTCGGAATATCGTCCTGAGCCTATGAGCACTAGCGCGGCCCACAGCAAGCGAATAGCAATTAAGAGGCTAGACTTTGAACCACACGCGGAACACCCGCGTCTGTCATTATGTCCCACTCACAATAAGCTCACGCACACTTACAATACATGCGAATGCGAAATGTGCGAATGAGACAACGCTCAAATTTACCTACAGAAATCGCTCGACAAGGGGTTTATGGAGAATACACTTTTCTACACCAAAACTTTCACGAAATTGAAATTTAAAAAAAAAAATATTTTTTAGAAAGAAGAAGCTACGTTGGTAGCTTTTTATAATTTTATAATTCTTTATGAGAGTTGAGTTAGCAGCACTTTTTCCTTAAATAATATTTTTTGATAAATTGTACATGTTTGACAGTGAATGTTTACGTTAATACGAAACGCATCGAAAATTCGAAAACATACCGACATAGTTTTCACCCTCTAGAAGGCAGTATAAAAAATATATTCATTTTGTGCAATTTTCGATGTAGAAAAAAGTGTTTTTTCCCGGGCGTTCTTTTGTATGGGCCGAAAAGCGAAGTCTATCATCTTAATGATTCATCATTTATTAAATGTGAATACACGCTTAAAATACAATAATACATAGCTGGATAAACACATCCGACAAGCGCCCAGCATTAATTCCTCTACGTGAATGTAGGAACTCAGAGCCAACCAGCCAACCTATATGTTTGCAAGACCGAAACGCGAAGCAGCGATGTATTTGCCGTACTAAAACAAAGTTTGTTGAATAGGTGTGTTGATTGGGGAAAAGATAATTGGAAAGTCACGCCTATCGGGCGAGGCCCGGCACGTGGTGAGTATTGTTTATAGATTAGTCTATCAGCTGACTTTCGTCATTAGACCTCTGAGTAAACAAACCGCCGAACTAAGCGCTCGGAATACTAATCTCTAATTTCCCATCTGGGAGCACTCATCGTCAGTTCTACTACCGTACTCACTCGTATAGGATATGTCTGTAGGACACAATACATACGTATTACTCGTATAGGGTAGGTCTGTAGGACACAATTCATACGACTTACTCGTATAGGGTAGGTATGTAGGACACAATGACAGAAATTATTATAAAAATGTCATTCTAAAATACGATAATTTCATTCGTAAAAAAGGTTAAGAACGAGACTGAAGTTCTTACGAACAAATTAACAGGGTTTAAACCGGTCAGTGGTTCAGTGGGCATCGTGTTTGGGTCCCACCCAGGCGTTCCGATTCCTCGGCTGGCTAAGTCCTCCATCACAACACAAGCAACATCTTCCGCTTAGTGTGGTGGTAGTAGGAGATTTTCAGATGTTGTTGGGTTATTCGTAACCCGGGAATGTTTGTCTTTCTTTTTAAAAAAAGAACAAATGTTTATTGGCGGGAAAATTTAAGAATAATTTGTTGGTATAAGTGCGAAATTACGATCATTTTATTACGAACAAATTAACAGTGTTTCAATGTTTATTGGCGGGAAAATATAAGAATAATTTGTTGGTATACGTACGAAATTACGTATACCAACAAATTATTTTTACATGTTCCCGCCAATAAACATTGAAACTCTGTTAATTGTAAGAACTTCAGTCCCTTTTTAACCTTTTTTACGAATAAAATGATCGTATTTTAGAATAAAAATTTTCGTACATATATGAAAAATTTCATATCGGCTACTTTCCACGCCACACAAAAAGTTTACATTTACATTTACGCAAACTTCTGGAACATCTTTCAACGTTTTAAAATCCACGAAATGTAGTACGCATGATGAAGTACATGCGTATTTTCAAAGCTATGATTATATATATAAAGTACCTGGTGGAATTACACAAATATCTGATCTTGACAGGAACTTGAGTGATTAATAGTTCCAAAAAGTACTTAAAAAGATAGCAAATATAAACATTAAAAAACACAATAAACAACAGACCGAAATAAGTCTCCAGAGAACCATTATTCGGGAAGACGAACACATTAAGGGATGGAAAAGGGAAACGGATAATCTAGAAGGGAGGAGAGTTATGAAAGTAAAAAGTGCCTAGACAGACGGAGATAAGGAAGCTTCAGCGAGTTACCATAAATCTCCATGACGCTGCGGGCGCCAGGGCTGAGGAAGTCGATAGATGATGGAGACCTACTATCCTGACGCGTCGTTAATAACCCAGACTGACGACTTATTGCCAGATCAATCAACTGCTTCAATCAACTGCCGGAGTCATACACAAAGAAGAAAAAACATCACGACCAATTAACTTTAATCTACCCGACAAGATAATTAAGAATAAAATTCATTGTTTAGAAATTCTAGGAACGCGAATCTAAAAGTACGTAAGAATGTAAGAGTATGATAAATAATAGAAAGTCAAACAATAAAAGTCAGATTTAACATTTTCACGATCGTTTGATGTTTTCTATAAAACTTTTAACGCGGAATGTCATTCATTATCCACCAAAAAACGCTCGCACAAAATAATAATATCAAAGACGGCGACTGGAGAAAAAAATAGCAAGATATATTTTGGAAGCGTAATATTTTCATTTGCCATTGTAAAAATATCCAAACAAACAACATTCCATTAAATAAAATAACGCTCCATTTCGGCGACAAAATTGTTAACGGACAGGGAGTGGAGCCCGAAGTTGATTGATTACGTCAGGGGAAGTTTGGGGAACCGGGAAACTTTCAATTGTGTGTCACTGTATTATTTACCGCGATGGAAAAACGTTAAAGCGAGAAGTCCACCTTCCACTCTGATTATTCAGATAATACTTCTAACAGTAGGTACTATCAGTGCTAACAGCGCCAATGGTAACTAATACTCTCAATAGCGTTGACGGTGTGGTCGGTAAGAGTATTGGAAAAATTGATTTTCCTAAGTTTAGTTATCGTGTGCCTAAAATATAAGTGCACTGCAGGAAATGCTGTCAAGGGCGTCCTTAATCGTAAACTAATTAGCAGACACGCATTTAAGTTTGCCTTGCTCGCCTTGGGCGCCGAGGCAAATTACCAAAGTTGATGCGATGGCGTTTCGCAAACAAAACGGAGGAGCAGTGGTACTTTGATTAATGGAAACTTCCGATGGATCCCACCCCTCGGTCCTGCCCCCACACAGCAAACTAACCCAGCCAGAGATAGCTTGTTCCGTCGCCATGTCGGCAGGGAAGGGGATACTAAAGTACAAGGATCGATGTGTTGGGACAGGTTATTTACATTCAAACTTTTACAAAAATATTGAAAAATAACACCAGTCAGGGTGATTCATAATCTTAAATGACCTTGAAATTCAAGAGCGGCTACAATTTTTCTGTAACAAGGTCAAAATTGTCTCACCGAGTCCGCCACTTGTCAGAATTTTTGCAATACAAATGCCATTACGGGTTTTTCTTTTTATTTCGTTAAGCTCATGTCGAATTTTAAAATGTTTACTGAAAAGGAAAACTGTTCGCTAGTAGGAAATCTTTTATTTATTGTTATAAATCAACTCCATTTCAATTTTTTTTCTTCATATATTCATATATATGAAGAAAAAAAATTGAAATGGAGTTGATTTATAACAATAAATAAAAGATTTCCTACTAGCGAACAGTTTTCCTTTTCAGCATAACTTGTTTAAAAATAAACTGTTTTTATAAATTGAATAATAATATTATTAAATATAGAAAAAATAGGAAATCTTTTAATCAGAAGTGTTTTTTTT
Source organism: Limnephilus auricula (assembly GCA_951813805.1). Lineage (NCBI taxonomy): Eukaryota > Metazoa > Arthropoda > Insecta > Trichoptera > Limnephilidae > Limnephilus > Limnephilus auricula. Next base: position 9,957,068 of record OX638401.1, read on the forward strand.
TCGAGGGTTGTGAAAAGTAAATAATACATATTACGTGCTTTGACTTTTGTGCTTTAACTAATCTAATACATAACATCAATTTTTATAAAACATGTGAACACCTCAGCACAGGTTCTGCCAGTGCGGTTGTTCACAAATATTTAACCATATTTTATGTTGAGTAATTTTTTTGTATTACTTGCAGTTATTATTTATTTACTTGTAACTTGTAAACTTTTTTCTTTGACTTGTAAACGTTTCTATGAGTATATAGAAATAAATTAATGATTTAGATAACTTTTTTACTTGCGGTGTTGTAAAATAATCCTCGCGTATTTTGACCAATAAAAGACCATTTTGAAGATCCCTAAAAAATCAATCGCCTTAAGTAAGCTTTGTGACGATTGTTTGTCGAGCTATTGCGTGAACAAACCAATTTGAATCTAAATACCATTCTTCAAGAAAAGGCAATCAGGGGCGCAGTAAACGAGTCTGTGGCATTAAAATATCGTTACTCCAGGAATCTAGGCGGTGGGCCTGGACCTCCTTGGTACGCCGTGTGCATATCAATTCCACTAATTGCCATAAATCACCGAATGGCGAATGTTCGCACCGAGGGAGGCGGAAACAAGGCAGATTGTTTCAGGCGGGGTCACCTTGGACGGAATCAAAGTCAGTATGCACAAGATAACTAAATTACTCGGATTCTTGGAAGTTAATCCCTCAGCCAAAACGTTTTGTGCATACAAAGGGGTAATTTGCTACCCTAAATCCTTTGTTATCAATAAATAATTGCTTGCAGAACCCGGAGAGGGAACGTACAAAGGAAGACAACTTAATTGGATAAGAATATTACTGTGTGAATTTCTTTACTCAAAACCACGAAGACTAAATTTATAGTCAAGTTTCTCATATACTTTTTATTTTTTTTTTATTGAAAATTTTTTGATACAATCAGGTACATAAATAATAAAAGGTATATAACATACTTAAATATAATATTGTATGAAAAAAAAAATCCCACAAAGGCAAATGCCTGAGCGCGGGTATAGTATTGAATTTATTATAATTTTATGGTTAATAGGAGATTTAAGAATTTAGTTTATTTTTAGGTATAAAAAGAGTAAAAGTGCCTTAAAACATAGAGCAAAATAACAGCATTTGTTGTTATTATTGCATTTGTAAAATTTAATGAATAATTAATGTTAAAGGCGTAATTAAAAAAAAAAAAACAAAACAAAAACATAGCAAGCAATATAATATTTCTACTTTAAAAGTTGTCTGATGATAAACATAATTAATGGCTTTGTTAAATCTTATAAGAAAAAGATATCTGTTTCAGTGTTTTTTAGCCAAGTTTTGATATATTTTTTATAAGATTTAAGATTTTGACATGTGGGGGCTTTAAATGTTGCACGTAATGAATTATGCATTTTTGGAGCAATAAAACTAATATACTTACATCATAGAATCTTGACGATTATTAACCTTTGAAAGAATTTATATCTATTTTGTAAATTCAAATGCAATAACACTTTGTAACGATAATTATGCGCATAACTGCTCCTGCGAGGCACAGATAAAGCGGAATGCTAATATACGAAGATAAAAATATTACGCTATTTTATCACAATGGAATTATGTGAGAGCTTCGCTGAAAACAATGAATCTTGTTATGATGGCAAAAAGCAAATAAAAATGCCGAGTATTCGATTGCAATAGGGAAACTTGTACGAACGAGTACTTCTCTTCCTTTATCCCTTCGCACTTAAAGCTATACACGCCATACTTAGATTTGCATTTAGTACCGTTTCGACTTTATTTATTTGCGTATTAATATCACAACGGTACACATAATATATCCAGAGCTATCACATTAAGCAAATAAAGCTTTGACTTATATGAAGTAATTCTTTCTTGAAGTTATTCTGCATAACACATACATAATATAATACACCAAACGGGATGGCTCAGTTTGGCAGAACAAGGAAATGTAGAAGTGGACCACCAAACAACACGGAGAAAAATGTTATTCTAATAAACATTGAAACACTGTTAATTTGTTCGTAAGAACTTCAGTCCTGTTTTTAACCGTTTTTACTATTAAAATGATCGTTTTTTTCGAATAACATTTTTCTCCGTGAAGCTTCTTCATGATAAGCCAGCTTGTCGAAGGGATGTTGGTAGACCTAAACCTGATTATTAAAACATTTCAAACGGTGTCCTAAATACTCAAAAATAAATGCATTTCAAAAACAGTTCAGAAATGAATATAAAGTACCTCGTTGTACATAATTTTATGAGTTGAATATATTTTGTATCAATGAAACTAAGGAAATGAACTGTAATTTTTGATTTCCGAAGCGATTTCCAAACGACTAACGGGGTAATTTTACATATTATCTAACAATCAAACGGCCCCTGTTATAAAAGTAACCCACTTAAACAATTACGCAAATGACTAGTGGGGTATATTTTTCTAGTTCTATTACGCGGTGTACGCCCTCTAAAATGATCGAAGGGAAAGCCAGAGGTCTGTCATTAAAGGTATTGCACAAGGCACGCGCTTAGTAAAAGCCTTATTTAATGACATCGAATAATGTATAATACCATATGTCAACCAAGTAACGTATAATCTTCAAAGGAAGTAATATTTAGGTATAGAAAGTGGATCATTGAAATACTTTGTTGGGTGACTTTAAGTGGCTTGCTCAGATATCAGGTTCTATTGAAGTTAAGCATATTGGTAGCTGAATTTAAATACCTGTTCACAAAACGCAGATACTACAATTATTAAGAGGCTAGACTTTAAACCACACGCGGAACACCCGCGACTGTCATTCTGTCCCGCTCACAATAAGCTCACGTACACTTACAATACATGCGAATGCGAAATGTGCGAATGAGACAACGCTCAAATTTACCTACAGAAATCGCTCGAAAAGGGGTTTATGGAGAATACACTTTTCTACACCGAAACTTTCACGAAATTGAAATTTTAAAAAATATATATTTTTTAGAAAGAAGAAGCTATGTCGGTAGCTTTTTATAATTTTATAATTCTTTATGAGAGTGGAGTTAGCAGCACTTTTTCCTTAAATAATATTTTTTGATAAATCGTACATGTTTGACAGTGAATGTTTACGTTAATACGAAACGCATCGAAAATTCGAAAACATACCGACATAGTTTTCACCCTCTAGAAGGCAGTATAAAAAAATATATTCATTTTGTGCAATTTTCGATGTAGAAAAGTGTTTTTTCCCGGGCGTCCTTTTTGTATGGGCCGAAAAGCGAAGTCTATCATCTTAATGACTTTGTACAAAGTGCGTCCTGTTTTTGAGTTTTTGAACCAAATCCGTGTTAGACATACCAGAAGATAAACATTCCACTCTGTGGAAAAACGTTAACACTCTAAAGGGCTTACGAATTTCCTCTCCACGACAATTAAGGGCAATTTCAAAACCCTGGTTCACCCCTTCGTCTTCCTAAAACACGGTGGTCATAGGAAACCAATTTCAAAATTTCCTGATAATTCCGGGCTTTCCAGGGCAGCTTTTACATTTTCCCTTGATATATTTTATTTTTATATGGGGGCATAACTTTAATAATTAATTTACTTTGCAAAAATTTACGAAGTTTTGACTTAATTTTTTGATGTATCATGGACACCGATTTCACTGACATCGACACCGGTTTCATCGACACCGACAACGACATCGATCTGAATAAATTAATATACTTGTAACATATCATTGAAAAAGCAGATAACATTAGTAATCTAATTGAATAATAATAATGCGAAATTGAATGAACTGATAGTATGTTGCCTGTTGTATGCTGATGATGCGGTGCTGATTGCTAACAGTATAGAAGATCTGCAGTCTCTCGTGTCTAGGATGAACGAAGTATGTATGAAGAATGAATTAATGATGAATGTAAGTAAGTCTAAAGTCATGGTGTTTGAAAGAGAGAGTCAGAAAACGGTGTGCAATATAGTTGTGAATGATGAATACTTGGAGCAGGTGGATGAGTTTGTATATTTGGGAAGTATGTTTACGAGAGATGGGAAGGCTGATAGGGATATCGAAAGAAGGGTGAATGCAGGTAACTCCATTAATGGAGGATTGAACGCCGTTGGAGCCAACAAAAAGTTGTCCACAGAAGCGAAGTTAGCAGTCCACAATGGAGTACTGGTACCTACCCTGATGTATGGCAGTGAAGCGTGGAAATGGCAGAGAAAGGATGAAAGTAGACTGAATGCTGTAGAGATGAGATCCTTGAGGCGTGTGTGTGGTAAAACCATGTATGATCGTGTGAGGAATGTGGAGATCCGAAAAGAATGCAAGGCTGATGTGAGCGTAGTAAGTAAGATTAAGAAAGGGACGCTTAGGTGGTTTGGGCATGTTGAGCGAATGAATGAAGAAAGGAGTGTAAAGAGAATTTATGACGCGAATGTGAACGGTAGAAGAAGCCGAGGACGCCCAAGGAAGACGTGGCACGACCAAGTAAATCAGATACTTGAGTCGGGCCATGTCAAGAGTCAGAATAATAGAAGAGTATGTATGAGAAGATGTATGAATGTGAATGAGGCAAGGAGTGTGTGCCAAGACCGAGTTGTTTGGCGGTCTGTCCTCTCTGCCTACCCCTGCGGGGAAACGGCGTGATGGTTAGTTAGTTAGTTAGTTAGTTATCTAAATGAAAATGAACAAGAAACACAGCACCTGTCGTCTTACCGGGACGGGAAAAATTGCAACCGTTATCATTTATTTTCTGTGTCTTGTTCATTTTCATATTTTCATTTAAATTATTAGCGTTATCTTCTTCTTCATTTATATATTACATTGATGGGAATAACCTTCAAAAGTTATATAATGAGAGTTGTTTTTATAAAAATTTAATATACTCATATTATAGTGATTTATTTTTGTGTTACTATGCCATGTTGTGCTACCTCCTTTGGCCAACGTTTCGGGCAGTTACAGTTTCCATCATCAGGGCAGATGTGTAACGCTGTTGTACCAAACGTTGGCTAAAGAAGAAGGTTGCGCAACACGGCATAATACCCCAAAAATAAATCACTATAAAGCCACTAATTTCGTTCGAATATAGTGACTAACTTCAAAGTTGAGGTGTCGAGGAATGACAAAATGAAAAACCACAGCTTTTAGTTATCTGTTGAAAAAATTGCATGTTTCTTCAGTCACAACAAAAACCATTGCATTATTGTTTGGAAACTGGAACGAACTGCATCAATGCCTTGCACAAACGGAGTGTCATTGCAGCGGAGATAATTGAAAAAGACAAAAAGGTGGCATTCACATACCAAGATCATGAGCCATTTTGCGCGCTGAACCGGCGCAATCTCAATGCAATTTGTGCACCCGTGTGCAGCCAAATTCGCAATTGAAATAAAAATAAAAAAAAAAACAATAAATGCAAACGGTGATAAAAGTTTTGGGCGAGCGATTTACTTCAGATAGTGTTTAGATTTAGTTCGAAACCGAAACGAAGTTATCGGTTGTACACGGAGCGCAATGGAGAGATGAAATAAATACGGAGGAGTTTATATTTGTATTGATTAGTTTTGAGATAATGAGGAAAACAATATTCGAATGCTCACCATAAATCAAATATTATTTACACGTGTCCGTGCTATATTTATTTATTATTAAAACAATTTTGTACATTGTAGAGATATAGTGTTAATTCATCCACCATGCTAGGGATGTCCCTGTGTTATGGCGGGTGAAGTTTACAGATAATATAATTTATGGTAATGAAGTATACTTATAATATAATAATTTATGATAATAAAGTTTACAGTTAACGCAGCAATGAATTTATGATAATTAAGTTGACATGTAATATGATATTTGATGTTAATGAAGTTTACAGATAATATAGCTATGTATTTATGATAATTAAGTTTACATTTAATATTATAATTGATGATAATGAAGTTTACAGATAATATAACAATGAATTAATAATATAATATATATTAAATATGCAATAAAATAACCCTGGGAGGCATAACTATCCGGTACATTAGTATGACATTTTGAAATATCCTACTAGTAACCCCGGAAATATCAATGTTACAGTAAAAACCCGTTTTTAGCTATAACGCGTTTTCTCTAGTTAAAACTAGTTTTAACTAACTATTTTTACTAGAGAAAACGCGTTGTAACTAAGAACGGGTTTTAACTGTAATATCAATATTTCGTTTAATTAACTACAAGTTTTTTCTGTATTATAATTGATTTGGTGGTATTTATGAGTAATCTGGGTATTGTACCAGACACTAGGGTACAACTCTTACATATAATTGCATACTAGATTCAAATTTAGATTTTTCGAAGATGTCTGATTAATAAACTGGACGACCGATTTAGAATTAGTGAAACGACTATACAATTATTGATGAAACTATTTTTAATTTTACGAAACATTTTTTTTCTTACTGAACATTTGATAAACGTGAAACAAACCATATCCTTTGTTACCTTAAAAAGCTCAATGGATTATTAATAAAATGATGTTGCGAGCTTAAAACATTAATAACAAAGTGCAACTGTTGTACTCTATCAAAAAATATATTTAAAAGAAACCATCAACAGGAAGACTGCTTCATTTATTTCCACATGAAAGTCTCACTAATAATAATTATACTTGTTTTTTTTCTTAATGAATAAATAGATGTTTATATATTTTAGTTACTGTATTAACTGTACATACGAGTATGTGAAACACGTGAGTGTATTAATTGAACATATATGAAATGTAAACTCTTCTTCCATCCACAAGCAAATGCTTTTAATGGAAGACCACTATGAATTAACATGTACCATTCTGAAGTTAACAAAAAAATTTAAAAAAACAGTTGAGCGAATAAAGAAATAAATCATTCATACAAAGTTCGACAAGTTCTTCTTCTTAAGTTGTGCAACATATTTTCGGAATAAAAAATAATGATTTTTTTTTCTATAATAATTTGTTTCACTCTTTACTATTTGTAAATAAATAAATTTCACGAACAAGGTGTCTTGTTTTCTATTTTGTATCTCTTTCGCTCAATGTTTTATTTTATTTTATTTATATGTGTATATGTGTCTGAACCTAATTATCTTTAGTTAATATAATAAGCCCCGACGAAGCTTGAGATAAAGCGAAACCTGGTTGGTTGACATTTCATAATTCAAATAAAAAGTGGTGTATTACAAAGCGTGTTTTTTCATTTAATAAATAATGAGTTCTTTCAAAGGAAATAAACGTTTTTTGTCACAAAATTTAGCGTCGTCGTATTCTATCTACAATAGCATAAGCTTGCGTCAGGCTCTCCGCGGTGACCAAAGTGACCCCGGCGACCGCTAAAGTTTCGTTAGTGTCGTGGGCCAGGCGGGGTAATATATAGGGGCATTTCATTTTCCAGGGTATTAGTTACCCCCCTTTCTGCTACCAACCACCCTTTAGCAAACTGACCGGAGTAAAACAGCCGAAATACGAACCACGTACGGTTTTTTATTACAGCCCCAGCAATATGACCACGAGTCAATCAGACCGGTTAGCGCTTGGCCGGTCGTCTGCGTGCAGTTAAGAATATTTATTTCATAAAAAAATGCTTTGACATTGAAAGAAAATGCGAAAAATTGGTTTGAACTAGTGATACCATATGCGGGTGATATCTTCCCTCTGGGGGCCACGGTGGGATGAGAGGCAAGACTAAGGTGCTGGAAAAATATTGGTAAACTAAAATAGTTCTTAATTTTTGGTATAACTTAATGAATAAAACCGCAAATTGTAATGTTTCAGTGAAGACAATATTAGCGACTCTGAAATGAAAATCTGCTCGAGAAGAGCCCCGGTAAGGTTAATGTCTGCCGTTCAATTACTAGGTGATACAGTATCTTTTCTGTTTTTGTTTTTTGTTACGATTGATTGAGAGTCGCTAATATTGTCGTCAATGACATTAAAATATTTCATTGAACTATAAAGTTTTACAAAAATGAACCGCCGTCAACAACCATCAAATAAAAGGTACATTTATACATAAAAGGTACATTTATACATAAAAGGTACACTTATACATAAAAGGTACATTTATACATAAAAGGTACATTTATACATAAAAGGTACATTTATACATAAAAGGTACATTTATACATAAAAGGTACATTTATACATAAAAGGTATATTTATACATAAACGTAGGAATTAAACTAAACTAGCAAAATACATATTACAACTGGTCGATTTTTAACGCGGTTATTAACACATGCATTTTTTATAATTTGTGTTGTACATATAAATTATCAACTTAAAATTTCAGCTCCAGTTCGTTTTACAAAAAATAGTGGTTATTCATTATTAATCCAAAAGTTATTTAGTTTTCCGGTAAACTGGTTGGAGGGGGTAGGGGTGAAAAAACCTAGCTTCCGCTAAATATGTAATCAGTCAAATAAGTTTGGGAAACGCTAGTTTAAATGCGTAATGAACAAGACTTTCATGACAGATTTCATGATAGATAGACAATACAAATTTACGCTCCACTTGGAAACATTGAAGACAACGAATTCCATGAATACGATAACTTAATTACTAATTAATACCAAAAATACAACATTTTTAAAATTAAATGAAACAAATAACTTTCTTTACACCACCACCCTATAATCACAATTATCGACATGTTTCGAAACCGATGGTTTCTTAGTCAGGATAATAAGAATATATCTATATATAATATAGCGTATAAAATATATTCTTATTTTCCTGATGAAGAAACCATCGGTTTCGAAACCTGTCGATAATTGTGATTATGTAGTGGGGTAAACAAAGGTATTTTTTTCATTTAATTAAAAATGACGCCACAAAGTGATATTGCGAAGGTTGAAGAAGTATTTTTTAAATTGTCTAAGATAGAATAAAAACGATTTTTAAATTACGTTCGGGGTACTTTAATGACTTAATAATGTTTGTTTTTGTTCCAAAATCAAAGACCCGAGTACGAATAATGACCACACAATTGATTGGCTCTCAGTACAGCGCATAAAGGAAAACCTTGGATAATTGAATTTGAACGCAAGGGAAATTGAAACTTTTGAATATCAATAAATTTGGGGTAGATTCCGGACTAATTATTTCAGAGAACCAACAAAACAAAACGGATAAGGTTTATTATCTGTGAGAGATCTAAATATATTTTAATTAAATATATTTTATTTAAGAGCCGTTATTTAAACACCAATTTTCTAGAATCAACGAGTAGTTCGCTCGTGATTTTAATAGAAATGTAATACGAGTATGGAACAAACCATAATAATAATTAAGTCCCGTAAAACAGGACTGAAGTTCTTACGAACAAATTAACAACGTTTCAATGTTTATTGGGGGGAAAATGTAAGAATAATTTGTTGATTATACCAACAAATTATTCTTACATGTTCCCGCCAATAAACATTGAAACCCTGTTAATTTGTTCGTAAGAACTTCAGTCCCATTTTTAACCGTTTTTACAAATAAAATGATCGTATTTTAGAATAACATTTTTCTCCGTGTAAAGTTGCTACCTACTTCAAACAAACAAACAAATGTTAAGTAAAGAAATGGCACTGGTAAAAAAGACCATCGTTCGGAATTGAAAAGTTGCTTCAAGTGAATTTAGCCGTATTTAGTGACCAGCTCTAAATAACAAGATACTTCCCAATCTTCATCTTTCTTAAGTCTTTCAGAATTTCAAAATACTTCAATTGGGGATGTCATCATCGATGTGGTATTGTACCTTTTTTTGGAAAGAAAGACAAACTTTCCCGGGTTACAAATAACCTGACAACATTTGAAAATCTCCTACTGCCACCACACTAACCGGAAAATGTTGCTTGTGACGTGATGGAGGCCGAGGAATTGAACACACGAAGCCTTGGTGGGACATTCATAGTTCCACTGGCTCCGAGCAGTTGAGCCTGTAGCACTAACACTCACGATAAATCAATAACGTGTTCATGGTTCTATTTAAGCGCATCTTTCAATTATCTTCATTTCCAAAAAAGAGTATCTTTCGAATCAGAACTTCCTTTTATATCTACTACTTAATTTTTAAAAATATTGCCGGGTTAAATACATCCTCCATGCGTCAACTAACGCTATAAAAGCAATTTTTATTTTCGTACTGTTACAAATTATATTTTAATATATTATATAACAAACCGTGGGCCACGACGGTAAGCTGCCGGGCCGTGCAGGCGCGACGGGGCCTTGGAAAAAACGAGGATTTATTCGCGACATTTTGCGTGCGATTTTAAACGGACTTTGGACACCGCAGACCTAGAGGGTTTATCGAGATATATTGCGCGGAAGGGGTAGACAGCTCCGGCGGGAGAAGACGGTAAGGAAGGAAGCAGCGGAAGCCTTCATCCAGCCCTTACAGACTTGCACAATATTTTAGTATTTTGAGCATATACAATTTTAGACTGGGAACCCACAACACTTCTCATGTCATTGGATACGCAAATGAAATCAATTTAAGCATATTCCTTGTGACCAAATTACGCCATAAGATAATCGTACATCAGTGAAAGATTTTGTGACAGGGGTGATTAATTTGTATTATATATTTGAATATCTGCAGTCAACAGCACAGCATTTTTGTTAATCAGAAAAACTTAAAGCACCAATTTATAGGTGAATTTTACGTCATCGAGTACATGAATGAAACCAACGATTAATGCAGTATGTTATATCATCCAAATGAATAATCCCTTTGTCTGTTGATGAGTTTGGCAGTTTTTTGTGTACCTACGATTTTTTGGTTCCAATTTTGGAGAAAAAAAAATTACAGTAAAACTGCCGGGAAAACAGACCACGGGATTCAATGGGGTGATCTAGGCTGTATTATTTAGTGGTTGGATCAATTCACTCGGTAGCGTAAAATCCACCTAAAAATCTATCTGGCAAAAAGACCAAACGACCACTATTGCTACGAAACATTTTCATTCATGTATCATATTCTTATGACGTTAATTTGATCACAGAAAATGTTTACAATTTCCGCGACGGAACCTCCCAGGTTGAGACCGGCACACCAGATTTTTTTTTTAACCTATATACATGTGAGATCGAATCAGCTTAATGAATGACTCCGGATCCATTATAATAACGCCCGCAAAATTATATATTCGCAACTAGAACTGAATGGATTAAAAGCCGGTCGTGGAGACACCGGATCACTGGAGCCAGGATGCGGCTAAGAGTCTCCGACAACACGGTGGTGACCGCAGCCTTCTCGCACCAAGCGTCACTCCATGGTTCACTCAAGACCACGCCCAACATAATCGAAAATTTAACCTAACCTAACCAAAAATCTTTTTAAATGATCGTGTGGGATTGCACTACATATCCTCCCCACATCCTTAAATAACAATTATTATAAAGATTCCTAATGCCCTTTTTGCAACTAAATGGTTTCATCTGCGTATATGCTGACATAGGATTATGCGTTAAGAGCTCCTGGCCTTATCATATACGGAATATACACTTTACAGCTCCCTTGATGTGATATTTCACAGAAATGGCGCTATATAAATTATCCTAGTATTATTATTAACACTACAGAAAGTACCCAATACGCAGCGCGAGTAACGGATGAGAGCGGACGCGGTGAGTGAGCGGGGTAATATCGGAGACGAGTCTTGTGTTCCATCATGTCAAGATAGGCTCAATAGAATTGCTGACGGGAGATGTGAGGGATGGGAGTATGGGAGGTTGGGAGTTCCTTCGGCTCAAATCAACCATCGTTATATTTTTGGATGGTTCAAAGAACAACGAAACAGAAGCGTAAGATAAACCTGCCCTCAACGATGCTGTTTCGCATGATATTTTGTTTAAAAAATAAAAAAAAATAACTCGACACAGAAAACTCTAATGTTTCCCTCGGGATGTGAGATGGTTTGTTTAAAATATGAAAACAGGACTTTGGAAGTCATTTTAAATAAGAAGAACACAGCCAAAAAGATTATCTAAATTCTATACGTACATTATATAGGTTAAGATAGTCAAAGTAAGGCGCATTTAAGGTAAACTATTACATATCAGTGGTTGTGTGGGCATCGCGTTTGGGTCCCACCCAGGCGTTGCATGTTCGATTCCTCGGCTGGCTAAGTCCTCCATCACAACACAAGCAACATCTTCCGCTTAGTGTGGTGGTAGTAGAAGATTTTCAAATGTTGTTGGGTTATTCGTATTCCGGGAATGTTTGTCTTTCTTTTTAAAATTTAAAATTTAAATTATAACTACGTAATATATTACTATAACTATGTTAAATTCCATCAAATTTATTTTATTGTTGTATTACTTGGGAATGTTGTGTATGGAGTATAAGAAGAAGAACTTGGATAAGTACAGCATTCCAACCTGACGTCTATGTTTTAAACGTTTCACGCCTTTCCAACCCTACCTCTTCCTTTTTCCTTTCCTTCCACAATCTCTCTAGCCTCTCAAAATATTCCAATTAGGAATTTCATAGCGCCACTGACTCCGGAGAGTTCGAAGCAGTTGGGATTCTTATGCTGTATTCACATTAAAAAAAGGCAGTTCGTTAGGATAAGGGAATCTATCAAACAGATTGCCCGTTTTATGGATAATTGCGTTTTCGCATTGACAAGCTACGTATGAAATATATTTCAAATTATTGTTAATGAATAAATCACCCTTTCCATAATTATCATTGGTTAGGCATTATAACATGTTTTTTTGTTTGTTCGAAAAAATACTTAATATTTTTTTTTATATTATAAAAATGGTTGTTACTGACAGTCTTTGTGGATTTTCGGAGCACTAATGTGTCTTGTTAGAATAATAGTGTAATTGTAGTCACAGAAACTGTCGTCATGGAAACTGTTGACATGAAAAAAACTATCTCTCTCCATTTTGTGGTTTTCGAGCAAGTTGCATTTTATGATTGTGATTTCTATTTCCTTCGTGTAATGTTGATTTCGGAACATTTGAGGATTCAAATATCATCAAGAATTGTGCTGGTGATCTGCACGTGAATTGGAATCATTGGGAGTCCTTCCACGTTTGCAGAGAACGACATTACGAGGTTGGTGTTTCTGTTTTTCTATAGAAATTGTACAGGCAGCCATTTTCTGTAATAAATGTATTTGTCCGCGCAAAGAAATTCACAATTATATTTTTTTGGGTATTACGCCCAGAGAGATCTGGGACTATTTACACGCCCCAGACTCACATATTATAATCCATAATTATGGTCTTTCGAGCCGGATCAACCAGCGGACTATGGATTTACAGTCCACGGTACATTGTAGTAACGAATGTATTACATAGTTTATTAGGTTTCATTGTATGTAGTTATAAAGCCTTAATTTTGCAATTTTATAGGTACGTACCTTATATCCTTGTTTGTGGACGAAGTATACAATTAATGTAAGATGAGATTTATGATATCGTTTTTGAAGCTTACCTGTAACAAAAGAAACAATTATTATTAGAAATGTATTAACCAAGTGTATTAATATAAATGAAAATAAAAACATAAATTTTTCAAACGGCTACCCGAGAAATGCATAGAAATGTATTTATTTGACAGTTAAAAAATATTTAAAATACAGTATTAAATCAGAGCTCGGCTGCGTTTTGGCTTTTGTCGACTTTTACCAAGCGATCGCCTGACGTAAAATACGTGGTTGGTAATGAAGTTATTCGTTGCAGAACTTTCTCGTCTCCGGCCTTAACCAAACATAAAAGCCGCCGCAGCCTTTGGAATTATCCAGCCGACGTATAACTAGAAAGAAAGGGGTGGGTAGATAAATAATCCTTATGTCGTATGTCCACAAAGAAGAAGCAATGAATATAAAGGATAGCAAAGTATAATGGACGAATTTTTTATTATAAATTACAGCATAATTGTTGCAAATTGTCCAAACCGTCAAAATTTTAAGAACAAATAATTTGGTCCATTACTTTATTTCTAAAAACACAAAAAAAATAGCCGAGGGAACATAAATTATGAAAATAAGCACAACTTTTCGTAACAAGGTGATCTGAGTTAACACATGGGTGGCTTTTCTGTTTTCTCCCCCCTACAACATATTGGTTATATACACACGGAGAAAAGTGTTATTCTGAAATACAATCATTTTATTCGTAAAATCGGTTAAAAACGGGACTGAGGTGTAAGAAAAATGTAAGAATAATTTGTTGATGTGCGTACGAAATTACGTATACCAAGAAATTATGGTAGATTCAGACTGGGTCGACGTACGTGCCCATCGCTACGCCTAACAATATCTGGACTGCTTAGCAACCATAGATTTTTAATGAAAATTTATGTTTTAGAATCACATTGGCCACACGCATCGCGACGTGCGATGTCTGTGGCCATTTTCATGGAAAATGTATGCGTTGCTAAGCATTGTTTGAGTAGGGATGCGTAAGTACGTCGTCCAGTGTGAACCTACCATTATTCTTACATGTTCCCGCTAATAAACATTGAAACCCTGTTAATTTGTTCGTAAGAACTTCAGTCCCGTTTTTACTATTAAAATGATCGTTTTTTTGAATAACACTTTTCTCCGTGTAGGAACGAATTAGCAGGGTTCGTTGTTTGTTTTTGGGGTGTTATGCCGTGTTGTGCTACCTCCTTCTTTAGCCGACGTTTCGGACAGCGTTGCAGTGTCCATCATCAGGGCAGATCCGTCGAAGATTCGACGGATCTGCCGGATCTGCCCTGATGATGGACACTGCAACGCTGTCCGAAACGTCGGCTAAAGAAGGAGGTAGCACAACACGGCATAACACCCCAAAAACAAACAACGAAATTGCTTTTGGCCGTGAAAATCTAAAAACGTATCGAATTAGCCGGGATTCAATGTTTATGGGCGGGAACGTGTAGGAGTGATTTGTTGGCATTCGTAATTCCGTACGTATACCGATTCCGGTTCTACAAGGATGAGGAATTATCTTTAACCTTAAAATTAACGGCTAATATATTTAAAAAAAAATCAATACTCCCAGAAAAAGAAATATATGCAGAAAATTATTTATAAAATCTTCCGTTTTTGAGGAATACAATGACTGCCCAATGTTACGTTAGAGCCTCTCCTATAACCTATAACCTCCTGCAAAAGACAAGTTTTTCCTGCATAAACCCTTTCCCGTGCAGCAATTTAATAGATTTATTATAACCATCGACACTTTTACATCATTGCATGACCGATCCCACCATCCTACCCGAAACTAACCCACCGCTGGTTGATCTCTCTCGTCTTCGGCGACAAGAGCTGCCCTCCGACAACGCCGCCAAGTTGCAAAATTAAATTCAAACGGGACACAAAGAAACGCGCCAAATTCGCTTTATACGAAGGCAATAAATACCGGGTAGGTATTGCCAGACGAAAGAATCCTTTTGCTAAGTCGGGAAGGAGAACGGGCGGCAACACTACCGACGTTTTATGACAAAATGGCACGGGGTAGTTTTAGGAATGAAAGAATTTTGAATGAGAAATACCTACTTTCATCCCCAAAGCGGTAAGTGCTATACGTCAAAGAAAAGCTTCTACGAAGTACTTATCATAATGATTTCAATGTAGGTAACGTTGGCTGATACGAAACTACTCAATATTTGGGAGTCAGTCAAGAAATTCTTGTAATATTTATCTTTGGAGCAAATTCAAAGCATGTATTCTGAAAAATTTTATGTTGATACTAAAATATTATTTTTTACTTTTGACATAATAATATAATGTACTGAAATTTCAACTCAGACTATGATAATATATCCTGACATTCCTAACAAATAAAATAACTAATTAGTCTTATAAACGTCTCTTTAAAAAGCGACCTAACTAACCAACCATCACGCCATTTCCCCGCAGGGGTAGGCAGAGAGGACGGACCGCCAAACAACTCGGTCTTGCAAGAATACTAACTGCTCTCGACCGTCTGAAACCAGAGAGTCTATCTCCAGTTGGAGGATGTTGTGAGGATGAAGGTAGAGGGGAGGGGAAGAATATGGGAATGAGGAAGGTGGAGAAGTACATGGCTTCAGATCTGGTCACTAAACACGGGTACAACCGTTTCAGGCAACGTTTCGATGAATGGTGGTCTCACAACAAGTGGTTCGCTACGTTTGGTGACTTTGCAGGGGTGCCCGTTTCATGGGGGTGAGGTTTGTCTTGAGGGTCTTGGCGGCGGATGCGTCAGCCCACCAATTGCGTGCGGAGAGACCGGTTGAGGGAGGCCTTTTAACTTCTCAAGCAAAGCTGTCTCGGAACATCACGTCGCACCATAGTGGGAGGGATGGAATCATTCATCCGTTACTCCTGGACACACTGACCCCCAGATTCCTACCCACCCCTAATAATATTTTCCTTCCCAGAACATCCTCTCCCTCCTTTCCTAAAAAGAACCCTCCACACAGCATCCCCAAAAATGGCATAGGCCCTGAGAGGAATTATTTTCTTCGGGGCCTCCTGTGTGGAGCTTATGTTTAAAAAAAGTCACCAGGAATCCACCACTCTGGAATAAAAAGCAAATTAAGTAGATATTAAAAAATGGAGAAAAGTGTGAATATATTTTTAAAAAACTATTTAACCTTATGTTGATAAAACAAAATTAATTTTATAAATTTGTATTGAAGTTAAAAAAATGAATTGTAAAATTATTTTAACTTAATAAAAATATTATTTTAAGTAAATAAATTGTGAAAAAACACAAGTTAACCAAATAAAATTTACTTGCGCATGCCGGTATCTGAACCCGCGACATCCGGATTCACAGCCAGGGATCGTAACCTTTATGCCACGGAGGCCATCAAAAACCTTGCGAATTCTATGATTCAATCGAAAATCTAAACTATAATACGAAAAAATGGGAAAAAACAGCTTTGCCACCATAAAATTATGTAAATACATTATTCTACCTAACGAAATAAGCTCAGTTTACTCATTTTTAAATTGGTGTACATCGATATACTCGTATATCAATGTTGGCAGGTATTTGACATTTGAAAAACACGTATAGGTAGACAATTTGACATCGAGATTGTTTCCAGAAACTGCCCCAGGAATAAATGCCTCGCGCTTGTGGTGTACGAGTATGTGGACAAAAGAGTGATTGATAAAATGCTTCCACCCGAAATCCAATAAGATCGGGCGGTGATCTGCTGCCCGCATACAGAGCACAGGGCGCTGCGGAGGCCTTGTCGATAATACTATATTCCTAGGCCCGGCTACTGTACGACACAAAGGACGAAGAGATACCAACGCAACCTTCGGCATTCTGTGCTCCTGGCCTAATTAGAGTTTTTTATATGGATATTGTGATTTTTAATGATTCAGGTTTGAGGGGAGGAGGTACATACCTATGTACCTGGTATCCCTATGTATCTGGTCACACACGTCGAATACAAAACAATATAGTTTATGGTAATTCCAAAAAAATTCCTTTACCAATGGTTTAGGGAATTTCTTTATAGGTACTCCTAAAAGTGCTTTGAAATCATAAGTCGTTTTTTGCTCTTTATTAATTATATTAGAATTGGTATGCTATCCTGTCTCACTAAGAACTCCTGTATTGAGAGCAGGCGCACTTTATTACGTGGTCAGGATTATAGAAATATAAATAACAACACAATATTTAAAATACAAGACAATCAGCAACTTTTTTTTTACATTAACTCCACACAGGAGGCCCTGAGGAAAATAATTTCCCTCGGGGCCTATGTCATCTTTGAAGATGCTGTGTGGAGGGTCTTTTCGAGGAAAGGAAGGAGTGAACATGGATCTTGAAGAGACATGGAGGGAGGACACACCGAGGCCGGCAAATCGTTCCACAGCCGAGCTTTTGAAATCAAGAACGTGTCGTAGAAACGACCCGTTCTCATGTGATCAATGATGCCAGTTCCTCGGAGCATCTTCTATTGAAATACCGGTAGAACAAGGACAGCATTCCCTCATTATACCATTGGAAACGCATATAAAGTGGAGGTGAAGTTTATAATAAAAATAATCCAATATTACGTTTAAAATAAAAGACAGCCATCATCGTTCCTTTTGGAAATGCATACTTATTGATTGGTTTTGATAACATCTTTGATGTTAGATCTATATTATATTTAAAATAAGTTATGTTCTTTCTGTGTACTTAGGAGAAATCTGCATTATATAGGAAATAATAATTATGTAGGAAGACGCAACTGCCATTATAAAGTAGGAAAAAATAGGTATATTATAGGAACATAAAAATATAGCTGAAGTGATATAACTAAGATTACAAGGGCCCACAATGAGAATATAATGAAAAATAATAAAATACAAATAGCAAAATAATAAACCAGGTTTATAGAAAGAGTTAATTAATTTTAACTTTGTATTTCAGAAATCCTAATTTTAAAATATCTACAGAACAATATATATTACCAAGACTATGAAGTATCTGTACGGACAAGTTCGAAGCAAGGCACGAAAAAATAGTTTTTCGTGAAATGGAACTATAATACCTCATATATTTCTACCAGGTACTCTGAAAATGAATATGTCTAACAGGTACAGAGAATCAAATTATGCAAGTATTATTTTAAGCAATAAGAGCAAGTCGCTAACAATTCCTTTACAGGATAATTTTTGCAGTGAAATTTTAAAAGGTAACCATAAATAACTTCTTTTGAGGTTACCTACAAAATATGTACGCACACAAAGGAGCGTTTCGGTTTTGTCTTTATATTTTTAAGTTCGTAGCCCTTTCTAAAACAACACGAAACAACTTGAAAGGAAAGTTATTGATTGTTCATCAAAAATAGCTTTAATGATTGTACTTGGATCAACCCGCTTGATAAAACAAAGAAAAAAAAATACTATTCGGCGTTTCGAAGTAGAATAACTTCATCAATTTCATCAGTATGGTTGGTTGATGATGAATGGTTCGACTACTCGCATTAAATTCATAATGTAAGATAGTTTTAACGTCTATACAGTTCTACAGTTCAGTAAGGAGCCTTGCGGTTTATGAACGGAGGCCTCAAACAGCCTGAACCATGGGTTTGATAAATAGGGTCAAGACCGCCAAACTACTCCCAAGAGAGTTGAATCAGTGACATTATAATATGTCGTACGTTTCCTTGTGGGCTTTCGAGCAATAAATTTAACACGGGCCTTGTTTTTCGACAGCGATAAATTAAATAAACAAAAAGTGTTCGAAATTACTTCAATTTCAAACTGGGAGAATTATTAAGATATCTTAAAGTTATTTCAGTCCAAAATGAAAATTTCTCTCTGGCTATCAGATCGTTAAAATGCCCCAGGGTTGAAGTTTGAAGTTTAAATGCCTCGGCGACCTTTGACCAGCTGAGATAATTTAATTTGATTGGTAGCATTAAAACAAGAGGGCTACTAATAAAACAATTGATTTGATAAATTGTATTTTCATCAACTCGGTATTATTATAAAAGGACTGTCAAAAATTGATTAGTGGACTCGTCAGTGAATTTGACATGCTGTATGAACAGATAAATCAGATATAACATAACAATAATATATACATACAAAAAAAACTAATTAAAACATACCAGGACCAGATGACTTTTAAGGGGGTATTGAAAAGGTTACCAAACAAAAAAGAGTAAATAATACAAACATCTACCGAAAAAATTGTTCTTATATATGAGAATATTTAAAAAATTTCTGTAGGCAGGCATAAGGGAAGGCGTGCACATAATAATACGCCATAACCAAAATATTTGATGGCTTTAGCAGAAATATATACAATTTAATATTGATGTCAAGTTAAATTCGTAAAGGCAGTATCTTCATTCTTCTTCGAAGTTTAGGAAATAAATAATCGACCATGTACTAGGTGTTACTTCCGTTAATGCACGAAAAGGTAAACAATATGAATTAATTATTTGTTTTATCTCAGTTTCCGAGGAATTTCTTGGGACAGGATTTGTTTATACGAACCCACGGCAATTAAGAAATAAAGCAAAGGTAAACAGAGCAGGGCCAAGCCTTTGGTATGACCTAAACAAAATAACGTGCGTAGACGCTCTTCTCTTGCTATGCGCAAAATGGCGTGATTTATTAGTAGATCGTTAGCGTTCGTTGGTGGTTTGCAACTCCACCTTCGTCGAACTATATCGCCGGTACCAGGAGGCCAGAAACTCTCCGGGCGAGATGGCAGCGGATCGAGGATAACAGTTCCAGGTATTTACGATGTTGTTAATGTTGGAGGCAGTTTAGGGCTAGCCTTCCGATCTGTGTACAGATACGGCCGGAATAATGTTACTGGGAAGCGGTAATGTGTTCAGATAGCGAAAAATGTCGAACGCAACTTATGGCTCCCCGAGGTCACTTTAATACCATTATCACCATAATATAAAAACACACACAAGACCCGTTCGTACAAAAATAATGGAGACATTAGGAGCCCAAAACAAAAACTGTAGAAACTGGGGTGTAATAAAATACGATTTATTGACTAAAGATAAAAAGCTGTTTGAATAACTGAAAGTAAAAACTACAAAAAGAAAACAAATATCGAAAAAACTCACCCCAAGGACGCTTGAGAGCACGTATTTTAATCAATTTACATACTTTGAATAAAACCACTAAATTATGTACTGACTGTTATTAAAAAAATACTGGTTTCGGTTTTGATTCCGTTTGTAACTCCGGTTCAATGAACTGTAGAACTTTTGATTAGAATTTAAGTGACATCATTTTTAAAATTGAAAGTGTTTGTTTGGGAAATTCAAACGAGACTTTTTTCTCACGTTTCACGGATCTGCGCTATTATACTAATTAAAGCTCACTGATTTTTGCAAACTTGTATAATATAATAAAGCCTTTTAAAATATTGATTCTCTGATTGGATCGGATCTCTCGGATGAAGCGAGCACAAAATAAATCAATTAGAAACTAATTGGCAGCCTCGAAAAAAGGAATAATAATTTCGCATAGATATAATAAAGCCATAAATTTGCCCGCTGAAAGGGGGAGGCTGAAAAATGGTGCAAATTTATTATAGCTTGAAGATAATTCATCTCCAATAAGCAGAGGCTGGTAATGCAAATATATTTAACAAAAGTAAGCCTCTTAGACGTAATGAGCCACCTCCGTAATATAGTCATAACAAAGGAGGCAAGAGCTTTGGGCAGGCAATTTCTTATGCCTGTCGCTTAGAAATTCTCTTTCATGGTAGCGTCAGATGGCTTTTTATAAGGAGCATTACAACTCATTATGGGGCGTAAGATATTAATGAACTAGCACAGGGGGCCTACACCGCTCGCTGTTAGCTGTGGGCCTTGTAACCTCTCTTTCCGCTACATGCGAGTTCCAGAGAAAGAGGGAGTGCTCACAACGGAGCTACCAGCGGTACGCCTTTACCTCCAAGCGCAAAGGTCAGAGGGCGAGGAAGACTTTCTAGTAGGGAGCTAAAGAAAATTTACGACAACAGTTTTTGATGTAATTTTTGGAAGTTTCGTGAAACAAGAGCGATAAAACAAAAGTATATAATCCGCATGGTATGGAGTTAGGGATGTGTGCGTGTTACGGCACTATACGCCATAATTTATGTTGCAAAAGAGTTAATGGAAAAAGTGTGAAAGTTATCTTTATCAATAAATGTGTGTAGAGAAGGAATTTGAATGCGGAATGTGATTCATAATTTATTTACGGCTTCGAGGGATATAACAATCAATAAGCCGTTGAAATTATACAGAGTAAATTAATAAAATACGATTCAAATACTCCTCCGATTTTTCAATAGTATTCAAATTGTTAAAGGAAACAAAGAATTTAAAAAAAAAGAACTTACGCAGAGACTAACAAACTTAATTCTAAGTCGAGTAACTTTAATCATAGGATAATGTAGGAAAAACCGGACATTTACTGTTTTAATAGAAAATAAACGCTACTCGATGAGCAGCGCTAATCGTCTGTTACTCACAGATAGTGAAAACCCCCATTACAGAAGCAAGTAGCAACGACTACGACTACAAAGAAAAGTTTGTCCACATGAATGTTATATATTTTTTGTCAACATAATAGAAATGGGTAGAGTGAAATACGAATAATCGTAACTACATTATATCTTATTCCGATATTTTGTGGAAAAAAGATTGAGTTCACAAAAAGCGAGTGTTTTATTTCATATACAATGTCACAGAGCGATATACTCACCAGGAAAAAAAACGTAAATTTGGCTCACTAAATACGAATAAATCGCCAAAAAATTGCGCCCATTCATCACGCACTAAGCCCACAACAAAGAAAAATATGAAACATTTTAAGGAGAGCCGCTCGCCAGGCTTCGGCCCAATTTATCATTTATTCTAAAAACAATGCGCTAATAATTACTATTCACTTAGTAAATGTCGTAAATAATTAACACTTAAACTACTGTCACATTTTTGCTGCCAGATTTAGTCACAAAGCCACGCTCGGTTTCCATTACGAAATTCACCGGAACAGGGATAACAAATCCGTATGTTAAAATTCAGGATAAATTTTAAATTAAAATGTCATTTACATGCTGTTGATGTGTTTGGCTTTACTCGAATATTTCGTATGCATAGATTACAATAAATATTACAATTTGTTCGTGTAAACATTTAACAAAGCAAAAGCATAAACCTCCATAATATATATTTATTAAACTTTAGATGATGCAAAACATAAATTTGGTATATTATTATAGCGTGAATTGAAGATAAGTAAGTATAAAGCCATTTACTTATTTAAAACGTGTTTTAAATTGCATTCCCTGGGATTCAAAGGCATTAACGAGAGTCATAACTTTTTACAGTCGTCTTTAGTTCCTTACTTTACCTGCGAAATGCACAGATTTTGTTATCGTACTATGGAATATCGGCAATAAAGTAATTTTGATATTACGTTAAAATATTATTATTTTTCATTCTTGATAGTACCCATATTATAGGCCCATCTCCCATATTAACCTTATTCCCCCGACAGTAGCCCAGTCCTTTATTTTAAATTCACCAGAGTTCACCACTATATAATAATTGATAACTTAACAATATCGGATCGACAGACCTTTCGACAATTTTATATCGATTTTCCGAACACACGATTGCGCTGTCGATAGCCAAACCGATATTGACATGAAAACCATTTTATGATGGCAACACTGTTGGATGGATCTGTCTATGGATTTACATTCCTAAACGTTAAATGTCGAAATAAAATACTATCTTTAATATGCATTGGCAGTCTGCATGTACTTTTCATACTCACAGAGGAGTTAAATAGTCAACTAGATCTTTAGCCACAACTTGTTATATTTGAACAACTTTCGTTTCTCCAAGCCTGAACCAATGTAACATAATTGGCCCGAACGGATTCAATTAAGCGCGTATATAACTTCTTTAAATTCTAAAAGCTTCATTAGTTCATCTCCGTTAATTAATAAGCAAGTAACTTTGTATAACGAATGATATTATTCATCAACCATTGACCGTTCGCGCAATATCTGTAACTGACCATACATGACGGATTTAGTCAATATCGTATTGAGATAGAGTTATATCGATCGACCGTGCTAGATACCCAGGTTTGCCAAAGGGTATTCGGCAACGTCTCCTGGATCAGGTGTCTTCAGGTGTCCGAGCCTACATCCCATCAAGACACCGAAGTTTCTTCTTCCTTTTTACTATTCCTAAAGCTATTTATTATGTTCTATTCCTAATTAGTTCTTGAGTTTTAAATATACTATTAAAAATAAGACACTCTTACCTTGTGTACTACATCACCTTAATTATATGAAAATGCAGATCGGTTTGGGCAAAACCGTATCTTCGACAAGAAAAGTGATAATATTATAACATTATAGCTGAAGGCCCGGGATTTACGCAGAGTTTGTTTAGAAATTAGATGTACAAAGTAATTATTTTCCTCTTATTTTGAACATTAAGTGTGCAAAATTTCATCAAGAAATATCAACATTTTAACTAAACTTTAAGAGGTGGGAAAGGGGGATTGGTGAGATTTTTTGAAATCCCGTGTAGACATTGACTTTCCTATTGTTCTGGTCAAGTATGGTAAACTTCATCAAAATCGGAATAAAATTGTAGTTCGCGCAAAAAGCAGTAGTGCAAATAGATACATAAATGTAGTTATATATGATTTTTCGCTGCCTCCTGGTTCTATAACTTGCCTTTCTAGGTATCTACCTTCTACCTACCAAGGCGGGACATTGGTACCATAGGCTGAATGTAGAAATTCTAATTATGTTAGAAAAGAATTACTTCGTTATCCGAATGAAATTCAGTAAAATATCATGATTCTTTTCTTAAGGTGCAAAACGAGTTTGTTCTTAATCTGTAATTAAAGTTGCCTCTTTAGTGTTCAGCGCATAAATCAACGCTTCGAAGAAAAAAAAATTATATACACTAATGAAGAAATAATAATAACATATGCCGAAGAAAAAAGTAACACACTTCGTTCTAGTAATAACACATCCGCGGAATATAATTAACCACGCCGAGAATAATGTTTTTCTGTGTACCTTCCCGCAGCGCAACTAGCAGATTCACGAAGATTTAACGATTGCGTTTATACATAATAACTCGGATAAAAATTAAATGCAGCTAGCTCTGCTACGCTAACTTAAATATATTTATCTGTCGATTTCCATTTTTAATTTCTTTTTATGTTGGCTAAACACATTAAAATGAACATCTTATTTCAAAGGTCTCCCGGGGCAGAGGGTTATACCAATTAAGGTGAATGTCAAAAGAATTCATATTCTACGTTTTCGTAGATGGCGCGCGTAGTATTTTTTACTTATAAACGCCTTTTACAAGTTATGCTTTGAAATATTAAGAAAAAAATATTGTTCGCGAAGTTTACAAGCAATGTGAGTATTAATGAATAGTTTTGTCAATTAAAAAAGCCTAAAGACGGCCGGCGTAGTCCAGCGGTAGAGCGTTTGACTGCCATTCCGAAGGTCGCGGGTTTGAACCCGGCGTGTGCCAATAAATTTTATTTAATTGATGTGTGTTATTTCACAATTAATTATTTTAAAATAATATATAGTATATTTGCGGCACGTTCCAGAGTGGAAGATACTCTTAGTATCGCCCTGGTGTAATACCACAATTCAGAATTTAAACGTTGCTTGAAATGGCTTAAGCCGTGTTTAGTGACTAGATCTGAATAGCCAGGTAATTCCCCACCTTCCTCTTCCTCGTCTCCTTCCCTTCCTCACTTACCTTCAGCCTCATAACATACCCCAATTGGGGAAGCCATAGTCTTACTGGCTCCAGACGAGAGCAGTTGGGACTCTTGTGCGGTATTGACTATAAAAAAATAAAAATAAATCTTTAAAGAAAGGCTAACAAACACAATATTGGATTGAATCATCGATGAAATATTGTAATTGTTGGCTGTTCTTGAAATATTAGAGTGGCTGCGTTATCCATTCAAGTCCACTGTCAGGTAATAGATAATATAGTTAGAATTTAATGTTTTTTCGGTCTTTTGTTCTAATAATAATAATAATAATGTATTATTATATTCCTTTTTTATATCAAAAAGAGATAATTATATCCTCACTGGGATCCCCGTTGCTGAGGATTTCGTTTAGGTACATATTAAAATTAATAGTAAGAATAATATGAAGTAATTATAAATATATTATCTAGTGTTTTTCTGATAATAATAAATTGTTAAAAGCCCTTAGGGTGAATTTTGGAAAAACGTCCATTCAAGCTACTATAGATTAGTGCTTTGATTCTACCTGAGAATTTTCCAAACTTTAAAATTATTTTGTCCTTTGCGTGGAGGCTCGTAAAATCATATCCCTTATACAACACGTAAAAATAAATATAGCAAAATTTCGAGTCCTTCCGAACACCGAACAATTAAAATATTCTTTAGCATTCCATAAATTATCAACACTAGAAGATAGAATAAATATATTTGACCAATTTTTTTTAATTAAAAATCAAAATTATTCATATTTAAATAAAAAAGTAAATTAAAAATCGTCAATGATGTGACAAACGCCGACTACCTGCTAGAAAACATTAATTTCAATTGTCCATTATTATTCCACAACCCACACTCACTCTACACATTCATTTTTCAGGATGTGCAAAAAATACAATACCTAACATCTTTCAGAGCTGATATTTTCCATATATCATCATCAAGTCAATTAAAAACGTGCAAACTAAGAAAAATGAAATCAAAACGTTAATAATTACGAATACATTATCTCTACCCCTTCCGTGCATAAGATCTTGAGGTAATTTTACTCATTTTCAATATGTTGTATTTATTTTATTTTGTTTATCTTCGATGTCATTTTGTAAACATTATATTATGATGCTTGAATTATTTTGTATTTTGTCTAAATGTACCTTATCAATCAATGTGTAAGCATACTCTGTTATAGATTTTTTTTTTCTTCTTTTTTGTCAATTCCACTATCAACAATAATTATGTTTTTAATAAAAATAAAACACTTTTTTGTTTTCAAACCACGATATTTATTAATTTACTTTACCGACCGGTTTCCCTTTACTGAAGCATCTTCAGGGTACAAATTAATACCACTTAGGATTAATTATTAATACTACTAGTATTAATTTGTACCCTGAAGATGCTTGAGTAAAGCGAAACCGGTCGGTAAAGTAAATTAATAAATATCGTGGTTTTAAAACAAAAAAAGGGTTTTATTTTTATTAAATATGTCAAACCACAAAGTGATGGCTTTCTACAATAATAATTATGTTTTTCTTTAAACATTTTTGTGCATAACATGTATCTTATGCAAAAACTTCACTTGTTTATGTAACCCAGTATTTTTTATAAAATATTGTACCGCTTGTTTCCCAAAGAAAGAAAAATAAATTTGAAAAATGCTAGATATGAATTAGAAATTATTGAACCATTGGTTAAGAACCCCCGATGAACAAGTACCTAACTACAGGTACATTCTGGTACACGCTGGCAACTCGCCGAGTAGTTCTAGCATCGCATCGCCCCCCTGCCTGCCTGCCCCTCTGCCCGCCGGCCGTCATCGCAACTCACTAGATCAATGTCTCAACAAGTAATGGATTATGCACCGGCGAATGTGGTTCACTTGAGCATGCCTTAAACGAGCGCGGCGTAATCACTAGATGCGAGCGATAAGAGACAAGAGCTACACAACTATGTACGTATGCACCTTGGAAGAAATAATGTACACTGTATACTGCTGCACTAGTGTGTAAAGAACGGAGAACGTTTTCTGCACTGCTGCTTGGTTCTGCTCAAATTCATAACAAATGAACGCATGGAACGCACAATTGAAAAAAAAACGTATTAGGTATTAAATGCATTCCGCAGAGTCTGCAATATCTGCAAAATAGTAAAACATGGTGCTATGACAGAAATACCTACTCGTAGATGAATGGAGCGCTTCCGAATTTAATACAAGACGGGTGTTTTATACTGTACTAGCTGACCCGGCAAACTTCGTACCGCCTCAGAATCAATAAATGTTGTGTTTAATTTATTAGCTGTTCGAATTGATTCAAATTGTGTCGACCAACGCACATTATTTGAAAAGCCGTTCCATACAAATATATGAAAAAAAATATTTTCTTCGTAAGTATTTTTCCCGTGATTTTTCCGACGTTTTAATAGTTATTCTGTTAATCGGGACGGAGACAAATCTAACAAATCAAAGATCATGAAAATCGGTCCAGCCGTTCTTGAGTTATAAATGGTGTAACTAACCCGACTTTGTTTTATATATTAAGAAGATATAAACTCAATTTTGTATAGCGTATGTTAGGAATTTATGCAGTTTTGTGAGAAAATCAAGGATACAAAGACTCGAAAGCTCGAGGTATTTCAACCTCTCTCGCATTTTATCGACAATCAGCACCAATTTTTGGCATTTGAACGTTCTCCTCTAATGATCAAATTGTGACTGTTATACTTGACGAGTATGTAATCACCATTTGATTAAAACCTGGAATGGGCCAAGAATCAGCGTTTAACGAAGACTAAAATCTAAATGACACTGATAGTCAATATGATTGTTAACATCCAAAAATTTTCATGAGCGTAGCGAAGTTCTATTTTAAATCGACCGTTTTGCATTTCGTCTGCCTGTAAATCTGTTTGTAGGTTCCGTTTCCGATTCAAGATGGTGGCCGTTTTAATGGCTCAGTAAAAATTATTTTTTCAAATGTGATATCTTCGTGTTTATTTGGACTTTCTTATTTTCAATATTTGGTACATACCTGCCTCAAGAAATGTCAATGAGAAAGTGACTTTTTGGACAAACGGTGTAATTCCCTAACTTTTTTTTAAATGTTACATAAAATATACGGTTTACCTACAATTTTGTATGGATTTAAGTATGAATTATAAAGGAATTATATTATATCTTAAGATGAAATTTTAGTTTTGATTAATTGAGTACTTATTCTAAGATAAAATTAGAAACATATATTTTTGGACGTTTTGACGTACCGTTCACAGAACTACTAATTATAACATGTTAGGACCAAAAATAAAACGCTAATTTAAAAATGAAAATATATGTAACATGACTAAATTTAACTATAATAGTGTAGGTAGACTATATTAGACAGGGTTATTGGTAGAACAGAAAAACGCTCGCCCTGTGGGTCCAATATTCATAAGTCGCCGGTCGGTTGAGCAACACGACAACTCCCCAAGCGCCGCGCCGCTGGATGCTAGTCGAGCAACGACCAAGGTAGATGAGGCAGAGCTAGTAGTTGGTACTTCTAGTAGAGGAGTAGAGAAGTAGAGGTAGGAGGATAGCTACACGGCGGCTCGAGGCACCTGGACTTGTTTGCTTATTTTCGTCCGATCCAAGGCGATAAACACGATTATAGAGGTGGGCGAACCTGCGGCGGAGCACACACAGACGTGGCGGAGATACGCGACTACCCGGCTACCCAGGACTAGGGATTGCAAATCCGGACATGTTTCGAAAAATTCGAATTTTCGAATTTCTTGAAACTAAAAATCCGGATAAAAAAATATTATTCTTAAAAATTTCAAATTATAAATTACATAGAAAATACTCATAAAGAAAAAAAGGTTTGCCGATGTAGTAAAAAAATCACTAGTTCTCTAAATTAGGTTGCATTATAGTATTTAATTTCGGTAAAAAAAAGAAATGTTTTATACATATTCTTTCTTATATTTATTAATTGTTTACTAGCTGAAGTCCTCGGCATTGCACCGGCTTTATACAGAGTTTTTCAAAATCAGGCTTAGAAAGTAATATTCTTCTTGTTTTAAAGGTCAAGTGTGCAAAATTGTATCAATCTCAGAATAAAACTGTAGATTTGGATTAAATAAAAATAAAAACAAACGCCGCCGGCTCCGACCGCCTCCTGCAATCTTCTTTATATAAGAAATGATAGGTAGATTTCGAACATTTAACAGAGTAATAGAAAAGAACACATATAGATGAAAAAATAACGTAAAGTCCTCAATCCGTTTTCAAAATGTTTACTTCATATATTACAAGAACAAAATAAATAATAATTATATTACAATGTAAAGTAGAGACGAACAGAAAAATAATACTTAGTAACAAGTTACATTAAATGTAGTTTTTTATTTCTTAACTTTAATACTTTTCTAGATAAATTATTTATTTATTTTTTATTTAATCGCCCATAGGGCTTTTACATACATAAAGCTACTTTTAATACATGTTTTGATTAATTACAGTGAAGAGTTAAAAGTGAATAAAATACAGGTAAGTAACAGAAAATATTAAGACACATAATATAGGTTGGATAAAATATGAGTTGACAAAATGTAGGTAATACAGAATATCAATACACACTTCTTTGTAGTAGGTAAATCTTATCTGTTAACATATTTGTGCATGATTGAACATCTGGTCATTGGGTAAACAATCTTAATATTACAAATTTACTAATCCATCATAAAAATAAATGTCTACGTCTACATATATTTAAGCATTGCATCCATATGAGCATGTTGGACGCGTTTTTCGTTTTATAATCCGCAACTCCCCATAACCGAAATTCATATTTGAAAATCCGAATTCCACTGTCAATAATCGTAACATCCGGATTCTCCAGATTGCAATCTCTACCCAGTACCCAGCTACCTAGAGAGCTAGTACGGCTAGATAGTAGAGACGGCTCCTGGCACTTGCACGGTGACAGTGTTGGATCGAGGGCTTACTGGTTCGGCTAACTCGATAGACTTTATTTTGCGAGCACACAAAATAAAGGTAAAACCGCCAACTACAAAGGAAGATTACGCAAATAATGTCTGCTGCGTACCGGGCACTGTACACAACTTTACTCAGAACTAAAGATCAGAGAGTAAGACGTAAATCTTCAGGGTTTGGAAACCACGCGAATATAAAAGTAATAATACATAATAAGAATGTTAATGAAGACGATATTTGCGAAACTCAATCAAAAATCTGAAACAGAAAATGGTACGGTCACCTTTGCCTTACCGGGGCGCAGCTCCACCAACTGAGCCAATGTCGTCTTCATTAATTAAAATATTACAATTTGAGGTTTTACCTCAAGGTTTCTGATAATTTCTACCTAACTGTTAGGTCATTCGTGCGTGTATCGTGTGTGCTCAACGGAAATTTTATTTTTGTGACATGTACATAAATGAAAATATATTGCATTTTGAAATATTTATTTTAACAGGTTAGTTCAATTCACAGTATAAAAAAAGATGATCAAGGTCTTCTCTTTTTGAATTTCGATGCAGTTTTCGATTGATTTTAAAACTGGGTATATTTTGTTACCATTTGCGTATGTTATGTTTAATATGTATTTAAGTTAAATAGTAATGGCCCTAAATGAGAACCTTGAGGTACGCCGGAAGTCTATTCTTTAATGATCAAGTGGGAGTTTTTAAACATGTAATCAAAGTATCCGCAACCCGGGAATGTTTGTCTTTCTTTGAAAAAAAGTTTTAATAAATAAATTTAATAAAAAAGGTTCCTGGGCATTATTCAAAACGTCGAGATTCCGTCACAAAGTTACAGACAGCGTGATCTTTTCGGTGACAGAATAAAATGATCCCGTCAGTGGTGAATGCGGCTCTGCCAGAGGAGTCAGTCACACGGAGATATTGGGGGATCATTAATCTGAGGGAAATGTTCCGTGTCACTGTCATAAAGCGTCCCGGATCCGAGCCAACGGGACCAACGGGAGGCGGGCACGAAACAAGAGATTGACCCTAATGCAAATTTATGTTACGTCGCACCAATAACGTATCAAATGAAATCTTATGCAAATTGTAATTCACTTTTATTTATATGTATGACAGCAACGTTGTCACAATAATACAAACTAAAATACTTCAGAACTTAATAACAACATTATTGAATTTGATTTCTTTTAAATAAAAAAAATTAAATGGAGTTAGACGAAAAACGTAATAATAATAAGTAAACCTAACTTTTTTGTGACGGTCCTGTTTTATTCTGTTTCTATATTTCGATATACGTGGTAACATAAGCTAAAAATAAAAGTATTTAACATGATGGCTTACATCAAAACACAATATCAAATACAAGAAAGTATAAGTAGGTAAATAAGAAATTATTTTTCTTTCCGTAACATAAATAGTTATTTTTACAGAAATTAAGTTGAACAACGTTATTGTTTATTAGGTAATTATGAGTATTATGACTGAGTCTAAATGTTTTAAATAATTACCGATCATACATACACAGGGTGTTAAGCATTGTACTTGAGTTACTTTAACCAATGATTCCTGACATTATTTGGAGTAAAAAATGTAAATGAAATTTTGGTCTACGGTGACTTTTTTGAAGAGATTTTTTTTTTCAAAAACTTCTTCAAAATCAAAGAAAAAAAATTCTTCCACATGTCGTCACTGGTCTCTAAGCCAAGTAACCAACCAACCCATCACCCCGCCCCTAACTTCCCATACCTACTGATTTTTATGTTTTTGTAGAAAAAAAAAAAAAACTTCAAAAATGTCACCCGAGACAAAAATTTTATATACATTTTTTACTTAAAATAATGTCAGGAATAACTGGTTAAAGTAAGTCAAGTACGATGCTTAACACCCTGTATACATCAAAAGCTCAATAAAATGGGACAAAAATTGAAACACCCTAACCCCAAAAGCGACAAAAACAAACCAGAAAGAAGCTTAACGAATACGAGATAAAGACTACACTTATCAAATTGCTTTCGCGTCATTACCACTCATTGTGCGAAAGCAAGTCGAAGTGCTCTCAGTAGATACACAAAATAATCCGACTACTGCTGTGAGTCCGTTGAAAAAGAGCCAAAACGTAGACATAGCTGTATGAAAAGGTTACCGTAGAAGATTGTAATTTTGGAAAATCAATAAGTAAATGTTTGAAATGGAAGCTTTTACAAGCTCATGAACTTAACACAACCAAACATCACTTCTATCATAACTTAAGCATTAACAAAAATGGTTGTATGAAATCCCAAAATAGCAGATTTTACAAGCTTTATCGTACTTTTACACAACCAAGATATATACACATAATAGTATCATCAACTATAAGTACGAAAAAATCGGACGGGAAATAGTGAGGACTGGAATCGGGAAGGGAGGGAATTGAAAAGGAAAAGGTAGCAGACGCGAGCTACAACAGCAATTACCGAGCGCCGGCAGTCGAGTGCTGGGCAAACTGCAATGAGTGCAAACTGCAGTCCGCACTCGAGTCCGCAACTCCGCTGGAAACACAACAAACAACAGCGCGAGTCGACACCGCTCCGACACCTCCATCTCGGCATACCGCGGGGCAGTCGGGCCGGGGTCGGCGCACCCGCACCCAGTACAGGCCCAGAGGATGATACTGATAGCCCCTTCAGACATTACTTCGGGGATTAAGTCGGCTTGGTGACTGCATTCATCCATTTTGTAGCGGTCCGGCCGTCATCTCGCTATTGAAGGCAGTCTGCTGTCTGGCCAGGGTTACGAATTAGGTATTTAGTGACGACAACTGCAAAATAAATTTTAGGTCTCATCGTAAAACATTTGAATGAATAAGAGAAATCGAATTATGAATTAGAGGACGTTTTTAATTCATACATTAATCATAACCGCCAAGCAGAAAAACTATCCAATAGTGGAGCTCTAGCTTATTAAAATGAGCAAATCTCTGTGTATCTCAATTTGCTTTTATATTAATTAAGTAAAAGAGAATATTTTCAGCTCGATACATTATTTCAATCATTTAAAAATTGAGCTGTGAAACATGAATTTAACAGTAAAACACTGGAAAGACACCACATCGATTGCATATTTAAAATGGATATATTTTTTTTATTTTCAAGATACAAGTTTTCAACAACGAAGTAATTTAAAATTAATAAATTACTTTACTTCTTCAAATACAGCAAACTTATTTTGTGGCACTATTTTAATTAAAAATTATTAATTAATAAGAGTACTTGTTTTAACCACGTTCATTGCTTAAAAAAACCAACATGTTTCGTAAGCAAGCTTACTTCATCAGGGTTTACTTAAAACTAATTACAACAATAGACATAGACTTAAAGGTGTCAATGGATAGGGTGGAGTGGGAAGGGGGTGGGGGTGTAGTCGGGCATAATTTACAAAGGGAACAAGTTTAATAAAGGGTCACTTAAAAATATTTTTTGATTATTTATAATGTTTAAATTCATCTTTATGCTCTTTACATTGTTTATTCTTTTATTAATGACCCGCCCACGACATCTATCCACACTCCATTATTATCGACAGAATTACTGAAAGGGTTCTTCTGTCAAAAGAAGCAAAGTTTCCCAACCCGCGCCGTTATTTGTCCCAACTTGCCAGACAGATGATAATAAATGACCGATGATGCCCGAACACCGCAGAGTACACGATGCTTTCCCGGCCGCAGACAGGGGAAGAAGTGAAATAAGAAGAAGAAGAACAATCAGTACAACAAGTGAGTACAAAGTTCGGCGCGGACGACATTAACTTTGGAACTTACGTTGAAACTAAAACGAACTCACTATCGGGAAAGCGCCCGAGTATTGGGTCGTGCCTTCGAATTCTGCAATGTCCGAGATCACGAGCTTTCATATACATTAGGGTGGGCTGATAGTAAAAAAATAATAACGTTTTTTTGTCATTTTTTTAAAAACGTATACATCTTATTTATTTTACACTAGCTTCTGCCCACGACTTCGTCTGTGCAGGATTAGTACTCGGCCAGCCAGCCTATTTTATTTTCCTAGGTCCCATCTACGTTTATACCAAAATTCTTAACTTATTTATTTAAAATATCTATAATTCTTGATTCGATTCAAAGTATTAGGCGAGTACTTCAAATAAATTCAATAATTTAAATATTTTCTAAAAGAGAATTTTGTTTTAACAATCATTGTTTTGCAAAAATTCACATTCAACATTCTTAAACTTTGACATTTTCTAATAAAATTATTATTATTTATAATATATTGAAAATAGCTAGCTTTATAAATTATAGCCTATATGTTATTCTGATATATGAGCTATATTATTGTAAAGTTTCATTAAAATCCATTCAGTAGTTTTTACGTGAAAGAGTAACAAACACACAAACATCCATACAAACTTTCGCGTTTATAATTTTAGTAAGATTGATTCTATTGAAAAATGGGTCACTGCTCACCTATAAATTCAGGATTTCTCCCGGAATGCAACTGGTTTTTAGCAGTGCCTCTAATATTTTCGAATTTTTTCAGATACCTCACGTATGATTGATTCATTTTCATGTTCCTACCACTAGAACAAGGTTCCCTAGTATGTATTATTGTGACGATTATACTACAGTCTCGGGATATAATTCTGTTATAAATTGATTACACACCATGGTTACTTTTATACTTAAGTTTCCGATATTTTTAAAATACCTCTTCTGAAGTATAAATCTGTACTAATTAAAAACTTTAGCAGTACATATTTTAAAGAGGTCACTGCATAACAGTTTTTTTTGTTTTTATTTCTTCTTCACTGCTTTCATTAACTTTTTACTAATGTATATTATTTTTCCTTTGATTTATTTACTTAAAATAATCATATAATTTTTTTTTTATCGAAAGAAGCAAATACTTTGGGGTGTCACATTATACATAAAAATTAAAAAACACACTTTGTAAAACAACACTTTTATTTTTGAATTAATATTCAACAGCCATTATGTTATTAAAAGACACACTTTGTAAAACAACACTTTTTTTTTTTAATTAATATTCAACAGCCATTAAAACCGCTTGGACACATAAGCGTGTTTTTACAACAATTTAACGTAGGTAGACATAGGAATGACGTAAGTCCCGTACCTGAGTTATTAATTCAAAAATAAAAGTGATATTTTACAAAGTGTGTCTTTTCATTTAAATATATTTTTTTTCTTTCTTTCTTCTTTGTATATTGTACTACGACCGTTTAAAAAAAAAACGTATAAGTAAATAGCACTTGTGCAGTTAATTCTACATAAATAAATATTTTTTTTTTTAATAGTTTGGTTGGTCCACCCTAATGCATACAGTACACCCTTCCAATTGTCTTAATACTTTGTCAAGTAGAGACTAAATCCGAATACGTGGTACAGTCAGCAGCACCAGTCAGTGGCGCGGCTAAGTAATGTCCCGCTCCCGGGGGCGAATTATGGGCTCACAAGAGCCGGGCCGGACTGGCGAGGGTCGTTACTAAAGATTGATATCTGAGAAAACTTGGGCGAATTAGTCTGTGTGCCCCGCACAGGCGACCCACATACATAATATAAGCTCCGACGCCACACCGACCACTAATAAACATACATCAGAGATGCTGGAACTTGTAACAGCCAACTGTATCTTTATTTTCATTGTGGTTGAGATGTTTTATCGTTTTATGTGGTTAAAGATTATCTAATCAAAATCCTCTCTTCACTTCTTTGATAAACTGGTAAATAGGTTAGCAAAATTATATTGTCTAGTCTTGACAAAGAAATTCGGAATTGAATTGATGCTCACAATGGCGTTAGCCAAGTTTGGTGAACCGATCATAAGAGTCAGATACTTCACAACCTTCTTCTTCTTCTCCACTCCCTTCAGCGTCACATCATACCCCAATTGGGGATGCCATAGTCTCATTGGCTTTGGACAGTTAGGACTCTTTATTTATATAGATAAAACAATTTTTTTTATTTCTTTTATATATTCAATAATATTATTATTCAATGTAAAAAAAAAAAAAAACAGTTTATTATAAACAAGTTCTGCTTCGTATTTGCTTCGTATAGACCAGTTTGATAATGCCTTCAGAGGGCGAAACAGCTGTAACGCTTAATAATAAATACGAAGCAGAACTTGTTTATAATAAACTGTTTTTTTTTTTACATTGAATAATAATATTATTGAATATATAAAAGAAATAAAAAATTAAAATGGAGTTCTACAAAATAAACTTAATAACAATAAAAAAAAAAAATAAATAAAAAAAAAATAAAAAAATTATCCATGTTAATTCATTTTGTAGAACTTGTAGAACTCCTTAGCACTACTTTATGATATGATAATGAAAACACACCTACTCGTATTGTACCCGCTCATATCTTTCATGTTCGGTTTATTATGTTATATACTATACACTTATTACTATTACTAAAGTCCTGAACAACTTACTTATGTATCTATATGTTTTTTTTTTACATCAGTTCCACACAGGAGGCTCTGAGAAAAACAATTTCCTTCGGGGCCTTTGTCATCTTTACGGATACTGTGTGTAGGGTATTTTTAAGGAAAGGAAGGAGAGGAAGTTCTGGGAAGGAAAAAGGTATGAAGTTTGGGTAGGAATCTGGGGTTCAGTGTATCCAGATCATCTGCCGCCAAGACTTAGACTAACCTCACCTCACGAACCCGGGCACCCCTGCTAAGTCGCCAAACGTAGCGAACCACCTATGGCAGAGGTGTTGATTAGCCAATAAATGGTTCCCTGGGCGGCGGTGCCCATATCCGCCTCCCAAATTGTATTTATGTAAAAGTCTTTAAGAGGCTAGACTTTGAACAACACGCGGAACACCCGCGTCTGTCATTCTGTCCCGCTCACAATAAGCTCACGCACACTTACAATACATGCGAATGCGAAATGTGCGAATGAGACAACGCTCAAATTTACCTACAGAAATCGCTCGAAAAGGGGTTTATGGAGAATACACTTTTCTACACCGAAACTTTCATGAAATTGAAATTTAAAAAAAATATATTTTTTAGAAAGAAGAAGCTACGTCGGTAGCTTTTTATAATTTTATAATTCTTTGTGAGAGTTGAGTTAGCAGCACTTTTTCCTTAAATAATATTTTTTGATAAATCGTACATGTTTGACAGTGAATGTTTACGTTAATACGAAAAGCATCAAAAATTCGAAAACATACCAACATAGTTTTCACCCTCTAGAAGGCAGTATTAAAAAAATATATTCATTTTGTGCAATTTTCGATGTAGAAAAGTGTTTTTTCCCGGGCGTCCTTTTTGTATGGGCCGAAAAGCGAAGTCTATCGTCTTAAGGCGTTAATAAATAAATAACTTTAAATAATACTATCAAGAAGACAAATGTATTAAAAATAAATGAAGATGAAATTAGAAAATCAACATATATAGGTATAATATATATTCTTATATATATCACAATTCATTGATATATTAACAATTATTGAAACAATAATATAAATGTTAGGTAGCGACCCACTTTAACATAAATTTTCTTTTGTGTCTTTTTCTACAAAAAGGTGGAAATATTAATTCTAGATGACCTGAGTTCCTCATCAGTAAAAAAGGAAGATAATATTAAGATTCGTTTGATTACAGCCGTAGGTAATAAAATTAATGATAATCTGACAGAAAGCGAGGTATTAGTATTAATTTGCAACGGCAAATGCTGTTGCCTTTGATTGCAGGAAGCCGAGTTAATGGCTCAGTCGGAGATAGCTACAAGAAAAATGAATGTAGATGGTCATACAAGATCCAGCAGTAAAACATCGTTTCCTTCGCGGCACAAACACTGCCAAACCAGGTTGGCAACTAATCACGGCCAGAGAGCAAATGGCTTTATCGGAAACAAGATGGGAAATCTTCTGCGCAGTATCCGCGTTACCAACTCTAGCAATCGAATGTTCATGCCAATGTAGTCAGAAATGGGATAACAAAAAGTTAATCCAATGGACCCTACGAGTTCTTATGAGTATTACTTGCATAAAACAACTTAGAAGATTTAATTTTTTTGTGGGGACACTTAGTAGATATTTAGTGGATATTAATATTAGGGGGTGTTTCAGCATCCTCTTGATAGCTTATCTATACAATAGGAAAATATTTATATATTTTCAATTTATTTATTTATAAAGTCCGAGTTAACTATTCGGTACTTGAACTTATGCATGGTGGGTATGTATCGTATAAGTTGGCCGAGTTTTCGACACACTTCAAGTATTATATATATACTACTCCCCAATTCAAACACGAGAAATGTTTTCTTTATTGAATTGGGTAGATTCGTTGACAAATTATTTTATTGTAATTAGCTTTTAAGCCATGATTTTCCTTTGTAAATATATGTTTTTCAAATAAATAAAAAATAAATAAAAAAATAAACAAATTATTTGTTTATTTATTAAATACGTTTAAGATGTTGAATCAATAAAACCTCTTTCGTAAAAATATTTTTATTTTTATTGCTGTATTAGACAACATTGTTTATAAGATAACATAACTAGCTTTATGAATGCACACACTCTTTTATATTATTATATGATTGGAAAATATGTAAAAAAAAAAAAAACGACTTGTCTATTTATTATTATTTTTTATTTATTTATTAAACGCCCGTTCGGTTTTTGCCGTTATAATATATTATGTCGAACATTTACAAACATTATACAGAAAAACAAATCAGTATACATACATATAATACATATACGTGCATTATATCATAATACATAAACATATCGGTTATTTTCACAATTGATTACGTATTAAATACTTTCAAAACCTCTCCGTCCTGCACCTCTTTTATTTCAATTAGCAGATATCAATTACAATTATTATTAATTATTATATGTTAAATTTTGGTACATAATCTAAAAGTGTAACTAAAATAATAAAATCTAAACTAACCGAAAATAATTGCGTTGGTCTTGAAATTTCATAATGATAAAGCTGTGCAAATTTCATGATGCCATAACTCACGGATCGAAAGATTTTGCTACTTGATAAAGGTACCTACGAAGAGAAAATTGCTTTCCATTTAAATTATAATGTTTTGAAAACCAAATACATTTGAATGTCCTCGTGTTAGTTGAGATATTTCAAACTAATTTCTGACATTGATCCTGAGAAACGTAAAACAAATAAACCACTCTTCCTAATGTGACACAGTACAAATGGATAAACCCCCCTCACAACTCACAAATACCTCCTCGCGGAAGGTTCATCTCTAAGTCCTGTATACACAATGCCGGCCCGTCTTAAATAGTAGACACAGGAAGTTGTAAGTTAGTTCCCATGGAATTACATTGATATTACGGGGACTTCACCCGAGACTTAAGAGTGGTATCACTTCGGCATTTCAGAGAGGCCGGCTGATGTGGGGACACTTTGGAAAGGATTAGGTTTATGGTAAGCAACACCAACTACCAACTCACAGTTTGAGATAACATACGAGGGCATTAAGGGGTCAAACTTACGTCAAAGTAGATACATCTTACCGAGTTATGATGCATGTCCAGTTTGAATAGTGCCTTTTAAAATATTATTTCCGAATAGCTTTACAAAATTATGAAATAATAAAAAATAAAAATAAACTACTAAAACAGACAGAAGATGGTTAAAGCGAAATAATTAATAAGAAAATGAGAATATAAATTTGGATACAGCATAAACAAAAGGCAAAATTTTTACACGTGGATACATTTATGCAATGTCGATTATGATAACAATAGAGAATGATAACAATACATACTAGAGAAACACACACGGAGAAAAATGTTATTCTAAAATACGATACTTTTATTCGTAGAAACGATTAAAAACGGGACTGAAGTTCTTACGAACAAATTAACAGTGTTTCAATGTTTATTGGCGGGAAAATAAGAATAATTTGTTGATATACGTACAAAATTACGTATACCAACAAATTATTCCATTTTTTTTTTACATTAACTCCTCACAGGAGGCTCTGAGGAAAATAATTTCCCTCAGGGCCTATGTCATCTTTGAAGATACTGTGAGGAGGGTATTTTTGAGGAGAGGAAGGAGTGAACGTGGGTCTTGAAGAGACCCTTCGAAGAACTTCAGTCCCGTTTTTAACCGTTTTTACGAATAAAATGATCTATTTTAAAATAACATTTTTCTCCGTGCACATCTTACAAGTATGGAAATATGTCAAGGAACCTTATTGGTCACACTGAGATGGGAAATGCATTAAAACGTAAGCTTTATTCATCATTGAAAGAAAACACCAAATTATATTAAAATATTTTTTTTTTACCAAATGATACTTCTATATTAACCATTTCATATGAACACAAACTGGCACCGACAAACCAGCTTTATAGCACCCAGAAGAATTATTAGAAATTAAACCATTCAAAGAAAGTCGAAATAAAACACAAAAATCGTAATTCAAAATATTAAGAACACTGAACCTGAACGCGTAGCTAACATCCAATTAAAAAAATAGCTCGCAAAGTCAGCAATGCCGGCCATTGGAAAACGAAAACCGTGCATTTTTATTCGCCCTAGATACTGCATAGGAAAAAAATCTGAAATCTATGTATTTACAAATATCGTAGGTGTACGTTACGAAAGGGCTAATTTTAATTAGGAACAATCATGTGTTATAAAAAATAATATTACTTTGAAATAACAAAACTAAAAATGGAAACCAATAGCCAAGAAAAGAAAAGTGTAATCTATTATGACGATAACGAACTTACATGAAACCGATGTACAAAAATGTAGGTTTGAGGGATGAAAAAAGGCAAATACGTATTACTTTTCTGTAGCGGCGAAGAGTGTTGATGACACAGACAGACATTTTAATTAAAACCACCAGGAGAGTGAGCTTGCAGGAGTTACCAGCAGTCCGTACACAAAGAAACTCTGAACCCGACTAAATATTTTGATTTTTTTTTCGCCCTTCGTGGGAGAGGGTTACTCTCTAAGAGTATGGATATTAGAGAGACGGCATGTGAAGTGTGCCCGCGCGCTCCAAGTGTGCCTTTT
This sequence comes from Limnephilus auricula, assembly GCA_951813805.1. Classification (NCBI taxonomy): domain Eukaryota; kingdom Metazoa; phylum Arthropoda; class Insecta; order Trichoptera; family Limnephilidae; genus Limnephilus; species Limnephilus auricula. The sequence goes on from OX638401.1 coordinate 9,998,331, forward strand.
CGAGAATTCTACCCACACGGCTGACATTGGCTGTCACCATGTAAAATGGCTGTTGTTGGAACGTATTAAATGGCCAAAAACCAGCAGCCAATGGTAAGCTGTTTGGGTAAAATTCTCGAAAAGGCACACTTGGAGCGCACGGGCACACTTCACATGCCGTCTCTCTAATATCCATACTCTTAGGTTACTCTACTAGAAATACGAAAGTCACGGGTTCAGACTTCGCAGGCGCGAGTGAATTTGATTTGTTATTTCACAATTTATCAATTTTAAATAGCCTATAATATATTCACCAAGTTAATGCTAATCTCTTCCTAATCGATAATTTCTCATCCTTTATTTATACATGTTTTATTTCCAATTATAGAGATGTATTCTTTCTTCTTATTGATTTATTATTATGATTTATTATTCTTGATTAATACAACTTGTATTTTCATGTTTATTTTCTGACTATTTACCTGTACACCTTTTATCTTTTTTAATGTTCTAATTATTACCCGTCTCAGAACAGACAACGTCTAGTGAGGCGGGTAACAAACTTGTTATAAAATACTATATTACCTTAATAAACGCCCGGGTTGCCGGCAATGAAATTAAATTGAATTTGCGGCACGTTCCAGATTGGAAGATAACCTCATTATCGCGCTGGTGTAAGCGTACCATTCAGAATTGAAAAGTTGCTTGAAATGGCTTTAGCCTTATTTGGTTACCAGAACTTAACAGTTTGGTACTTCCATACCTTCCTATTTCCTTCCCCACTACTTTTAGCCTCACAAAAGATTCCAATTGGGGATGCTTTAGTCTCACTGGCTTCACACGGTTGAGAGCAGTTACTATTGTAAGGTATTCACATAAAAATCGACGTCCATAAATGGAGACGCAAATAATTCAGGTCTAAATATTTCAGATAAATATTATTAAATCCCCCGAAGGAATGAAATTGACATAATTTACAAAAAAGTCATTCAAGTACAAATTGTTCGCGATGCTCTCTCAATAGGAACTAATTCATAGGCGCGGCTGTAAATTAAGGCTTTTGGGCCAGATTCCTGGAAGTAAGAATAAAAATGAATTTTATTCCGCGTTACATCCACGTCCACTGAAACGTAACGAAAAAAATTAAAATTTCTCCCCACAGCGATTAACTTGAATGACGATATTTTCGTGAAGGTAAACATTTTTCGGTTTTAAATAATTCTGTTTGAGAAATAAATTCCGACGTTTCGGACGCAAAATCCCCAAAAGTATTTAAAAGTGCCTTATTTCTCCTCGGTCACGTAGCGAACGGACGAGGACGTGTATGCAAAACCGGGAACTCGGACTCGTGCCTGGCCGGGTTTGAACGGGGTTTGGACGGGGTTTGTACAGGGTTTGAACGGGTTTCGAGCGAGTTCGGATAGTAATCCTAGACTGTTGCGCGGATTGAATGGAGAAAGTTGGACTATCGGCTATCGGAGACGAGGAGCCATGAATAATGTAGACCAGCTCCGGCAGACGGACGACACGTGTAAATAAATATGAATACCATTTCGGCTGAAATCCCCCGCTCCCTGCATGCTGTATGGCCACTGGCTACGACGGTTCAACCGTGCCGACTTTTATTAAGTTTATTTTGAAAACTTCATCAATAACGTGCAATCGGCAGAAATGCCTACTTAAAATCTTCTACTAGAAACATGTTTTCCTTATAATGCAACCTCCTTCTGCCTACTTATATTCTCAGTAAAGACGAGCTAATTCAAGAAGTTGAAAAAGAAAAATCAAACAATGTGCTTGTAAAGCCATAGCAAAATTATTACAACTCGTTTGTTTGATTTTATTGTTTATTCCGTAGACATTCCTTTATTATTTAATTGAATCACTACAAAAGTAAATTATTATAAAATGATATGTTCTTTGAAAATATAGAAAATTTTGTTATGATGTATTTATATATACAAAGATTACATAAAAATTTTATGCCAAATAATGTCAGGAATCGTCGGTTAAGTAAGTCAAGTAAGTTCCTAAGCACCCTGTATAAAGATTTCTTCATAATTACGATTCAGATAAGCAACTTTACTTCCTCACACCGTTAACCTATCCAATTTTCTTATTGCTTTCCACTCCAACACTCTTTTTAATAAATAAACACCAAATGATGATATATTTAATTGTTGCTATTTTACCTTTTGCTCCATCTTAAAGAGTGCTTACGAAACCGGTCGACAGTTGATCGTAATATTTAGTGACCAAAACAAAAAATTTGTTAGAATTAATGACAATTTATTAAAACTCGTTTAAATTAACATTAGTGACACTTAAGTTGTTATTTTAACTTTTGCTCCGACTAAAAAGAGTGCTTTCGAAACCGGTCGACAGTTAATCATAATATTTAGTGACGAAAACAAAGAATTTGTTAGAATTAATGACAAGTTATTAAAATACTCATTAAATTTAATGACACTCAAGTTATTATTATAACTTTTGCTCTGACTAAAAAGAGTGCTTTCGAAACCGGTCGACAGTTAATCATAATATTTAGTGACCAAAACAAAGAATTTGTTAAAATTAATGACACTCAAGTTTTTAAAATAAATTTGCATGAATTTCTTTTTAGGTTGCAATCATAAAAACCTGCTTTTCTGAGCGAACACAATTTAGAAGCCAAAAAATATACAACGTGCACAAAACAGTCAGCAAAGACAGAGGCTGTTTGGGTGGATGCTAAAGAGGCCATTGTATCGAAATGTGGCATCGGCTGGTGGCCGAAAAGTGGCAAAAAGGAAAAGTGTCGAGTCGGCCGGGCCCAGACAGCGCGGTGGCTATTATCTGCCACTCCACCCGGGCACTAATAGGTTTCAGGCACACCACACAACAGTAACAGAGCACAGTGCCACCGCACAGTGCGAAATTCTTGCGGTGACATGTAAGCATCGCGATTACTGACGTGCACAAAGATGTAAACTCGGCAAAATGTCACAAGTACACACACTATTTACACGACAATATAATAACATACATTACAAGCACAATCCGGTAAGCAGACACGATGGGAGCAGCAAATTCAATAAAAAAAACAATAGTTAAGAAAGTGAAAAAGTAATTTTATTTTATCTATGCTATTTAAAATAAAAATAAATAAATAAAAGTCAGGTGAAATACACAGTATACGCACGCTTGCAATCAAGAATATCTCACTCCTCCAGAGTTCGGTCGTCATTTTTTTTTTAAATTGCATTCTCTTCATTTACGTTGATTTTTTGTATTTATTATAACTTTTTTTAATATTAACTCTACACAAAATAATTTCCTTCAGGGTCCACGTCATCTTTGAATAAGTTGGGTCTTTTTGAAGAGAGGAAGGAGTGAACGTGGGTCTTAAAGATACCCATGTTGTAGGAAGGAGGAAATACAGAGGCCGGCAAATCGTTCCAAACCGTGTACATATGTTGGGCGCGTGTTTGGCGAGTTTCCCGACTATGCACCGGTGCCGAGGGGATCGAAGACGCTAGTTCCTCGGAGCACTTCCATTGAAATAAGCTAATGCCCGTGTTGTGGTAGTTACACCGAGCATATCAATGGAGGGCCTGTTCGGAAGAATGCTACCGTCGAAGGAGACTAGGTTGTCATTTCGATACTAATAGTGTCCTGATACTTGATACTGATAGTGTCCTGATCAAAAAATAAATAAGAATAGTTTTTTTTTATTTATTATTCATTTAATATTTTTCATTTAATAAATTTTTTAAATGTTACAATTTTTGACATTTTCTTAACTACCATACTAGGCTAATGCCCGTGTTGTGGTAGTCATACATAATACCTATATAAGAACTAAAAAATATTATTTTATAGAAACAGACAATAAAAACTTTGGTAATAAATAATAAAAAATAAGAAAGCAGAAAAGAAAGAAAACATATTTAAGGATAAATAAAAGTAAAAAACAAATATAAAAATAATAGTGAGCTGAAAAATAAATAAAAAAAATATTTTCTAAATAAAAAAAAAAATTAAACATTAATATTATAATACAAATAAAATTATATAGATGAACACCAATGTCGATATGGAATTAATACCTTTTCATCACCAACCGCAAAGTTCGTACTCGTAGTTTTCCCAAATTTCGTGGTTCGGCTCGCAAGTTCAGTTCGGCTTACAAGTGTACACGCGGCTACACTTGCCTGACATATAATATCGCTATTCCATTGGAATCTTATAATGAAAGTGAACCACAGTTCTGCACTTGAAATTTAAGCGGAAAATCCTCAACATTTTGGAACACGATACACGTCCACGTGGCATTCTCGTGTTCTTCTTTATTATGTGGTCCCGGGTAAAGCTTATCCAGTAATAAACGAAACCGGTAAGCTATGAATGGTAAAAAAAATATATCGGATAAACTGATAATGTCAAACCACAAAGTGATTGGTTTCCACGAAAAAAAAACAGTAAACAAAGCATATCTAACTCCGTATTCTCAGGCTGGTGGCAAACAATTCAATTCTGGAACTGTCTTCTATGAAACGTGTAGGCTTAAGAATAACCTGAAGATATGAATATCACCGATAAAAAAAAACTCAAATAGAAAAATGTTTTTCCTCCGCCAATATTCTGTCATGTAATATATGGAACTGTTGTTCTAGCCGGGAGATATACGGAACGAGGAACATTGGTTCGTATTAAATCTTGTGCCTTCATAAATAATCATGGGATTTCCATGTGGGGCCGCTCTGCGATCCCTGTTTTAGGAAATATTCACCGAATATGGAAATGTATCGGGAATATCGTATGCGCACTCACAAGCTCCCCGGGCTCGGTATCGTGTGCGACATCGCATGAACTACGACAGTATTATATATTTCATCTTATCTCAAAAGCTTTACAATAAATTCAGAATGTATTCCTTGCTCCTCCCGATGTCCACATTATTTGAATAAGCAGAACCAAAAAGATAACAAATAAAAAACCCATACAAAAGTGTTTTCTTTATTTCAAGAAAGCATTCTGATAAAGGTTTGTTTAAAAAAAAAAAAAATCGCCTCTTAAGAGCATTGACCATTGCCTGAGAATAAAAGTTTAAAAATGCTTGCAACTGTATATGGTGGTTCCAATAAGAAAGATCGTTATTCCCCGTAACAAATTTTTTAAATTAAAAATTTAATATCGATATATTTGATTCAAAACTTGCTTTAATATATACCTACATTCAAGTAAGCAATAAAAATGCTCAAAACGCACGATGATAAATTATTAAATATCGTGCACTTCTTGTAAGTATTTTTTGATCCTAAATATTTATGATTTTTCAATAATGTCTAAACAAAATAAGTGTGTAAAAAAAATTAAATTTTTTAGTTCATAAGACCTTAAATAAATAGAAAAACTGAGGTATTTTATTGATTGTCTTAACTAAATAGAAATTTTTCTCAGTTTTTCTATTTATCTTAAATAAATAGAAAAACTGAGGTATTTTATTTTATTTGTATTTTATTTTTATTTTATTATTATTGTCACAAAACACGTTCACATCATTTAACTAAATTAAAATTATGAAAACTGTGTTTAGTAGATTATGTATTGATTTATTTTTTTGAATGATTAAATGATTTGAAATTTGTGTTGTTTAATAGAATATCAATCTATCGTTTGAAAATTGAAAAAATCTGGCAACGACCAACGGTATAACCTTAGTATATTAAAAATAAAATTAGTTTTTGAAAATTTTAAAACAGCGTGTACCAGATAAAATAACAATCTTTCAAAATCAATTTATGTTTTTTTGTAATAAACAGTCAATAAGTATAGAATTTGATTTAAAAAGGACTAATTTCCGGTATTCTCTGGTAATACCCTTTTAAACCTAGTTGTTTCGCAGAAATTCACGTTTCAGTTACGATGTTAATACGAACGATTTTTGACACTTGAGATGGAATGGCGGTTTATTTTGAAGCGCTGTCCAACGCGCATACATTTCAGTGTGGTAACTAAATGAATATTGCAAGTATTTAAAATAAAATTACGATTAGTTCTAACAATCTAAATACTTAAATGGTCATTGAACTATAGTTTTTTAAGTTATTTTAAAGTTTTGTACAGTGGGACGATACTTCACAAAAATTAAACATACTAATTTCGGTTGTCGCTATATGGGTGCTTGCGTGATTTTAAATTGTTTTCCTGCGTAATGCAAAAAATTTTTCAAGTTCAATGAACTTTTAATTTTAAAAATTAAAACTAATAAAGTATAAATGTCAGACAAGCGATAAATATGGTGTAACAATTCGTGTATTAATTCGTAATGCTTCATTTCTAATGTGAATTTCTTTCGTTTAAATGTTAGAAAAATCTAAAGCTGAATCACCAACGATTTGGTAGGCTCTCCAACATTTTTTAAACAGTATATTATAAAGAATCATTTGTTTTTAATAGGTGATCCTGAGGTAAATATTTTCAGCTTCACAAACCTTCGTGATTTTTAAGCTCCGGAGATCTTAGTCTGCCAACTCATTGACAGTTGACAGAGTAAGATCTCCGGAGCACATAAAGCCGGAGGAGGTGAATAGAAGCGCGGAGTAAAGGTCAGTCACCTGGTCCCTGGTCCCTGGTCCCGCCTAATGATTCCGTGAAGCCGGCTTGCGCGCTCGCTACTGGCAAGTCGCTAGTCGGTCGGAAGTGCTAATCCGCGCCAATCTCTGAATGAAGCGGATCGTTAGTCCGCCGGGACGGGCGACAGGAAAGCCCTTCTGACATTTAATCCTTCACTTCTGCCGAGGAAAATCCTTCGGCGATTGCGTCACGGCCTGTGACAGTCTGGCGCCCGCGAGGATTTCTACCCAACCTTTAATCCCTTTGATCACGGGAAATTCCCAAACTATATCTACTGCTGCCGACGAAATAAAATGATTACGTGTCAAAATAATGTGAGTGCTTACGTGATCAATTTGAAGGGTTGCTTTGAAGAACGAGGATTTATATCGCTTTTTCTAGATACACGTACAAGATTAAATTTTATCAAAATACCTACCTACACATTTTTAGGATATCGTTTCGTGCTCATTCCGCGAGACTTCAGGATTTATTAATTCCAAAAGAATAATTCTTTTTTCTATCATTAAACCTTCAGGCTAATTTGTTCGGTTTTCGAAACAACGCATACAGGTCTCATAGAAATCGACGTGTCTCCCTTACTATCTAAAATTATCTCGGAGTAAACACCGCGCTTTATATTCAAATCTATAAGTTAACCGCAAATAAAGTCAAATGCACACCTATATGAAACCAAAGTTTCCGATCGCGATTTCAAAGAAAAGTTATGAAACTTTGGAAATATTTTATTAATTATTTTTACATGAAACGAAAAAAAATGAGTTGACGAAAACGTTTATAATATATTTGCTTAATAAATTGTGTGTATTTTTTAAGCAGTAATTTTAGTTTAAAAAAACCTAATTTGAACCATTTAAAATTTTTTTTTTTGTGTTTATATTTAAAAAAATTATATGTTTATTCCGAATCATAAAATTTTAAAGCGTATTTTATCACATTTAAAAACAATTTTTAGTTTTCTGATGCTTTTCTGAAAGCATCCATATTCCATTTATTTAGATTTTATTGAAAAGTGGAAATATTTATTAATCTTACGACAAAATATGCCCGAGGCTTGAGGGGTTAAGTTTCAAATAAATAAGATTTAATTATATTAGATACAATTTGCATCCAGTCAAGAGTTTGTGTCTTTATACATATTTCACATTTTTTCCTAAAATAATAAAAAAAAAACATTTTAAATAATTATGTTGTTACTGTTTGAAGTAACGGGAAAAGCTTTTGAATCACCGGTGCGAGGAAAATCTCCCCTTGTATGAATGTTGTAAAACAAAATAGGTCTGTGTAGAACGAACGATTTACAGTTCTGGAGGCGTCAATATGCCAGTCAAGTGTACAGTGCATAGTGCACAGTGCTGCACGAGTCTACGTGCAGGAAAGTCAGGGGTTGAGGGTTGCAAATCATTTCAGTTCCTATGAGTTTTCCATACTAATAATACATAAAGAAAGATGCTTGGAGCAGATTAAACTAGAAACAATGTAAATGTTCGCGTAATCAAAGCACAGTACTTTAACTATGTATTCGAAAAACACGGTGGGTCTGAAAATTATCGCGATAGCTCAGTGGTTAAAGACACTTCCGAGTGGTGGGTTCTGCCCATTTCTCTTAGGCTTATGAAATTACGTCGGTTACGTTATTTCGCTTCCATTTCCATATCCTAAATTTATTTATTTTATTTTATTTATTTAATACATGATTTATCGAAAGTACATATAGTTTTATTGTGATATTTCACCCTCCATGCTAGGGATGACCCTGTGTTATAGCGAGTGAATTTTACAGTTTGCTGAATTACATTCATTAGTATTAGTTGATAATTTTCATTAATTAATACTATGCACACAACTATTCTACAATAAAAATATATGTAGTTAAGATTGGATTACAAAAATAAGATAAAGAAGTTAAAGATTTATTGAAAAAAAAAAATTAAGAAATTATTAGTATATACGTCACGGTAATCAAGATAGAAAATAAAGATAAAGAATAAACATAAATTATGTTTTGCCTGCTTTTAAATTTTTGCATTAATTGCTAAATTAATTTCCCTACTTATTTTTATTTTTAAATTTTCTTTAATATATATATGAAATGATACTGCTACCCGACTCGGAACAGATATTGTCTAGTGAGTCGGGTAGCGCACATGAACTGTAAATATACTTTAATGTTAATAAACGCCCGGGTTACCGGCATTGAAATTGAATTGAATTGAAATTGAATTCTTGTATAATAAAAAAATCATGTATAGTTAGATTGGGTTACAAAACGAAGATGAAGGAGTTAGAGAATTATTAGAAAATTAAAAAATTGAGGGATTATTAGTATATAGATCACACTAATTATTCTAGTACATACTATACTGCTAAGATAGAAAATAAAGATAAATTATGTTTTGTCTGAAAGGTGATTAAATTGATAGAGTGTAAAATGAATGGGTATTGTAATTGTAATGTTTTCCATGTGTAAGGATTCATCTCGTTATTTGTTTTTTAAAGGAACGGGGTTGGCTCACTAAATAATATCTAAAAAAATAATATCATTATTATATATATATCAAATAATAATATCAAAATAATCACTAAATAATATCTGAAAAAAAAATGCAAAGTTGTTATAAGTATGGCTATATTGTTATAAATATCATAGTCCGAGAAAGGTGCCCGCATCAAGTATGGATCATTTCTTAGAAATCTAGAACCTTTTTAATGTATGCACATTTTTCGCTCGAAATATCGTCAGCTCTTTGGCGGGTGGCAAATGGTTTTCACTTATTCACTGAGTGAAAGACACGGATCTCTTGGCGAGCATAAAAAATGCAAACGTAATGACGTCATTCCTCCCTCTCCCCCTTTCTTCAACAGTAAGAGTGTTGCATGTGCATTGAAAATGCACGGGATGTCGGGAAGGGGTAAGTGAACGGGTGAGGGCTGATGACAAGGGTGGGAAAAGGGGAGACCGGGGAAATATACCAACACACGTCTATTTATCGCGTTGCGCAATTGGTGAGTGAAAAAGTCATAGAATGAAAGGCGTTCATGAAAATGATTCGACAAAGTATTCTGAAAACTTCATAGAAGGCGTTTATGAAGCTGACTCGACAAAGTATTCACGTGAATTTAAATTACTCGTAGTTCTTAGGGTCTTTGGATGGTGACTGAAAAAGTAACCAATGAATGGATTACTCCAATGCGAAAAAAACAGGTGTATTTAGTATCTGCGTTTATAATAAATATATATATTATGATAATGATGAAAAATGTAATCGAAGAGGAGTTGATGACAAAAACTCGACAAAGTAAATGTAATTAGGTCTAATGGAATTTTTGCGGATTTTTAACCAACTAAAATTCACACGAATGTACTTACTCATAGCTTTCAGCATGATTTCATAGTGACTGGACATCTCAACAAACAAAAAGATTACATGAAACCAGGCAAAGAATTCATGTGAATGTAATTAGTGAAGTGAATTTATTAGTGACTGTAAAAGTCGTTTAATGGAACACTTTATTAAAACCAATTCGAAAAAATGTTCATGTGAACAAGATTAACTACTAAGGTGACCGTACTGTGGTGACTGAAAACTCATCACATGGAAGAATTTTTAAAAACCGATTGGATATAACATTCGCGAGAATGAAGTTAGTACTCACAGAAGAGTCATCGAATGGAAAACTTTATTGAAACAAAGCATGAATATGAACTTAGCTACGCGTAGGGTTTCTTAAAGCAAAATGTTCCCGTGAAAGAAATTAGTACTCAGGATGAGTACGGGGACAAAAAACGTCATCGAATGAACAAATGTCCATGAAACGGACCGGTCTAAGTATTTTTTTTTAAATTATTTTTGAGTTAGTGTATACAACATTCGAATATAAACTAACATATACAAGTTAATATTTCATTTTGAAAATTAAAATATTTTTACAATAAGCATAACATTTCGTTTTAAATACACACGGAGAAAAATGTTACTCGAAAAAACGATCATTTTTATAGTAAAAACGGTTAAAAACGAGACTTAAGTTCTTACGAACAAATTAACAGGGTTTCAATGTTTATTGGCGGGAAAATTTAAGAATAATTTGTTGGCATACGTACGAAATTACGTATATCAACAAATTATCACTATTTTAAGTACATTTGGTATTTTAAATAGTTTTTCCAATATATTAACTAACCGATAACATTAAAAATTTAAAGCTTTATATAGGTACTCTTCACGAGAGTAGTAAATGGAAATATTTGCTCCGGTATAATTTGGCAATAACGCAGAGTGATCTTCGGAACATAATACAAGCCTAAACGAATCCACAATTTAGAGTTTTTCTCGCAATTTACAGTCGCGTCACGTTTCGTTTGCCATTTCGCAGAGCAGTTCAACAAAAAGTCCATGATTGACTAGAAACTAGAGTCGGGAGAGCGAGGAAGGTACTTTAAGCCCTTGGCCATAAAATTTTGAAATTGATACAATTTCTGATCTACCTTCGCATTGGCTGATTCTGGAATTTAGCTATAAATGCGGGTCTCGGAAAAACTGGGTTAACGAGCTTCATGGTAGAGAGAGGTAAGAGGCTTTTAAGACACTTGACCCAGAGTACGCCGGTTCATATCCTAGATTTAAAATAATTATTAATCCTTAGTTCTTTATTTATTTTTTTGTTGGGGAGAAAACACAGCTACAGTAATTAACAAGACTATAGAAAACAATAATTACTGGAGAATTCGCCTGCACCTTGAATATTTCTCGTGGATCGAGATGCTGCTCCTAACTGTTCGCGAGACTACTGCATCCTATATTTTGTGAGGCTTAAAAAATCGAGAAGGATAGTAGATGAGGAGGAGAAAGGTTGGAAAGTACTTGTATCGTCACCAAACACGGCTGAAGCTATTTCAAGTCAAGCTTCAGTTATTATTTACCTACTTGATATTTTTGAAGCTAACTATATATATCTTTTTTTAAATTTTTTTATTTCTTTTTTATAGAGAAACTTCACAAGAGTCCCAACTGCTCCCTTCTGGAGCCAGTGAGACTATGGCACCCCCAATTGGAGTATGTTGTGAGGCTG